>OX439411.1:0-5000000 GCA_949319885.1 Mecyna flavalis | reverse complement strand
AGCAAAAAAAAGTTCTTCCCGCTATCGACACAGTGCCCAATTAGGTTCTGGAAAATTTCCTTACCAGCCAGTAACAAATCAGCAGTTTTGAAATTCTAAGAAAATGCTGATCAGTGTCCTGATCCATAAATCTTAAGAGTAGGTGTCTAATCTCTTCCTCAGTACAGTGATTATGAAAAATACACTTGCTATTTTCAGGCATCGAACTCCGGACCTCACAATTACAACGTTACGCCCGAGCTGAGGGCGTGCCGCGTTCGATCGGATTGTCTCGTAATTTTTCCTAGCCGCATTAGACGCAGGCTTAAATATAGTCGTAGACAATAAATTGCCAATAGCATCCACATAATTGCTCGCAATCTTAAAACAAAAAGATTATTAAAATAATAATTACTTTTTGAGCTGTGTGCAATGAAGTAGATTTTTGCAGAGGGTTACATTTTATTATTTGTCTTGTAACTATCTTTAGAAATGGTTTTTCAGGCCATTAAAACAGCAGTTGTGAAGACGCTTGCCACTAATGGTATTTTAGTGTAAATGATGTCAAAAGAAAGGTTTCGGGAAGAAATTCAGCTTCAATGATTGAGAAACTACATTGGTAGCAGGTATTGTTATAGTGCAAGCACAGGTGCACTCCTTATTGCTCTGCTTCCATGGTCTTTCTGGTGCGATCCCATATTATGATGTATTATAATGATGATGGAGTCGACGCTGCCCAGAACAATCGGATTTTATTTAAAAAAAAAGTATTACATTGAGAGCTCATCATTGACAACAAAGGGTCGTAACGGAACTATGAAATACCAAACATATCCGACCTTTTGTGTGGACGAGAATGTTTTTACAATGAGAATCAGAAATCCGCGGCAATGTCTAGGACTAAGGACTAATTATGTTCGTCTACTACCCACTAAGCTCCCTCTGTTTCGCTCCTGGTGTCGATTGACCGGACCAATCACATTTGCAGATTGGACCTTTTATCAAATTGTTTTTTATGGTGTCATAATTATAGTAACCATTCATCCAGCAATTGAAGTTATGTAAAAAAACGACTCAAACAATTTCGGGTAGGTACAAAACGACTAAACCTATTTCATGCTTCTGTATTTTTCTAATGTTTGATCTATCTGCGCTAGCGTTCGGAATTAAAGCAATCTATTCACAATATCGGCTAGTTGCGCGTAATTCAGGTTCCTTGTGTAATAACAGGTGCCTTTTGCGGGAATACCCATTATCATCTTACTTATTACGTGCATAAGAATGAAGTTAGTCGAGATACGACGGTTAGAATTATATTTGTATAGTGTTATTATTCTCTATCGGAATACAACTGTACAAAATAACATAATTTACTTATAATCTTATTGCATTGACGCGCGTTGTCTGTTTGTCCAGTCGTTTGACAAGGCGATCAACTTTTCGAGTGATTAGTATTAATGGAATAATTTTGACGAAACTTCTATAATCATGATTAAAAAAGTGATTGTAGTAAACCGAGCTCCTTGTATTTCTGTGTGTTACTTTATTTTGTTATTTTTTAATTCAACGTTAAGCTTTCCTTTTCTATCTTGTTTTGTGAAATATTAGTCGTTGACAAATCTTGTAATAAATCTGCAATTATTTACCAGGCTATTTTTCTATCATCCCTTGCCGTCCTCTTCAGCAATTATGCTATAATATTATTATACTTAAAAGATAGTGCGAAATTTAGGAAATGCTTATTTCCGTCATCTCATTAATTAAATAAATCTAGTTACAAGTAAAATAGAAAACAAGCAAGTTCCAAAGCGAAGATTTCACACACATTTCATAAAACAGTTGGAAACGCCGTCATTTCCTTAAAATATTAGAGCGATAACTGGCCGGCCGTGAATATCGCGACTGTTAATAGCTTGTCAATACATTAACACGTTGCCGGACCTGGGATTTATGCCTCCTCTATGCTCTGCTACTGAGCACTATCTACAGAGATGAGAAATGTATCCAAGCTGTTTTATCGACAGTTCAACTAAAACAGCTTAGTCTTTTCGTATGCAATCATTGTTATACAATAGTATAACATTCGACATTGGATGGCTAAAGCAAAACAATGCTCTAGCCATCCTTTTTTTTTTTTTGTGGAGGTGAATGCTTTTATGCACCATAACACGTCTGGGGTAGGCGAGCCGTGTGTGGGACTCGTGCAATCCATGCCCCAGTCTTTATAAAGACTGGTGCACGGAGAATACCCACTAAACCCCCCCGCGCTCCTGCATCGCCGTCGGCAGCGTCTCTGAGCTAGGACAGACCCTAACAACCAGAGACACCGCAGGGCGACCTGCCCGCCTCTACCAGGGCAGGCCCCACTTGCCTCCCCCCGGCGGAGGGAGGAGGCTGGACAGCAACGGCCGAGAGCGCCTGGTCGTTGCCACCCGTCGGGAGCTGTGGCCTGTGCAATGCAGGAGGAGGTGTCCCCAGCTCTAGCCATCCTAATGTCGGATGCAAATACAAATAAATATAGCATATCGACGTATAGCATATTATTCACACAGCGCCATCTAGTCGCAAACTAAGCATTAGCTTGTGCTATGGGGTCAGTCGACGGATAAACATTACTTATATACTTTTTCTTGTAAATACATACATATTATACATAGAAACACCTAGACCGATACAAACAGACATATTCATGCACACAAATGTTTGTACCGCGCGGGGATCGAACCCGCAATTGGTGTAATAACCGACTTCTCGACCATTACACCAAATGGCTCGTCAAAATATATATCACAATTTCAGATTATCGTACTAAGTATTTTACTAATGTTATGTCACAAAACACAACAGCATACAGCATACAGCATAAAATTACTAACCCGACAAAACAGTGCACTGACGCAACTAAATCAAAATCTATTAGAATCAGTACTGTAATAATGTAGGTTCCACAATATGGCCGGCATTGTCGCAACTTCCCACTTAAGCACTAGAATAGAGCTAGAATAAAACCTAATAAACGCTCTGCTATGCAAATCAATCTTGCGCAACTTTTGTCAGGCACAATGCAAGAAACCTGGCTATAGACTGTCGTTCAATAGATCTAGGGTTGTGCTCAAACAATCTATTATAATAAACTAGCGGTCATCTCCGCGATTTTTTATAAATATTCCCCCCTTCCTCCCACATTTCCGGGATGAAAAGCACCCTATGTCACGCGGGGATAGTGTAGCTTTCCAACCGTGAAAGAATTATTAAAATCGGTTCAGCAGTTTCGGAGCCTATTTAATATAAATAAACAAACAATTAAATCTTTCCGCTTTATATTTTTTTTTTCTTATTTTATTTTTCTATTTTTATATTTCTATTTCTGAGGACTTTTATTATAATTATTATAATAAATAAGTCACTGGACATTGCCGTCTAGCCTGAACTAAGTATCCAGCCTACAGATAAACATTATTTTTATAAGATACTTTTTTTTTGTAAATACATAGGTACATAAATTATTATATTATGTACGTACCTACATAGGAATATCCAGATCGATACGAACAGACATGCACACAACGTGCGGGTGCGGGATGTTACAAGCTGGAAAATGTTTGTTTTTTTGATATATTTATAAGAATTTCTTTGAAAATTTTATTGATAATCTTCTTTTTTTATTATTGTAAAATCTTCCTATTTAAAATAAATAAATATCAGTTTAAAATTAATGCCCTTTTGCCGGGCAAAGGCTTCATCTTTAAAAATCAGACATCACTACAATAAAATTTTATTATTGGTAGGTAGATATAGACTTATCTAAAGTTTGTCACGCTTCCTAAATGCGGATTGGACAAACCCGAGCTGTGTAAAAAAAACCGTAAATATAATTTTAGTGGACTAGAGATATTTTATGATTTATCCTAACAGATAAAAATATTAAAACAAAACACACATCAATCTTTCACTATTATTCCTCTACTAGCTATTATAGAAAAATGCACAATTGAATTAAAGATTCTCCAATATCTAACAACAATCAACCCTAACTAACTATAGTCATAGTTTTATCCCAGTGCAATAATGTTTTATTGACTAGTTACTCGGCTTGTAATGAATGAAATTCGATGTGAATAACCGATGTTTATGATTGATGACCTGCCATTGAGCGTTTGTTGATGAATTGGGATCGTTTCAATTGGAATTGTACATCTGTTGAGTTATTTAAACTTAAAATCTTATGCTCCACTTGTTCTCTATGGTAATAAAGGAAATGTAATTAATTTTGCACGTGTTACTATATCATTACAAGTATTGTAAATTTAGAATTGTTACTTACAGTACATCACGAATATCATTTTTTTCGATGGACAAATTGAGCATTTGACCAAAAGTGATTTAAATATTTTAAAAGTATTTTTTTGTTTAAGATTTTAAGAGTGATAAGAACACTTCGTTTTTTCGTGATCTTCGGGTTCTAAATGTAGTACTTTTGCGAATACCCAGAGCGTAACAAGTCAATCAAGTTACATAAAACGAAGAGAAAATCGGACAGAATCCGCACTCAAAATAAATCATCTCCTGAACAAAATGACAAACTACAGCTACAATGGAACCAAAACCATTAAAAAATTCCAATTAAATAATTACGTACATAAGTCTTGCTTGGACTTTAAAAAAATATAATTTAGGTACAAAGTTAATATTTTATGTTTAGAAATAGAAAACTTGTTTCAAGTGGAAATACGTGAACGTCTGAGTAGTAATTTGCAATACAATGTAATAAACTTACCCGCTACATTCCCAGAAACTTGATCTCCCTGGATAAATAACAGTCAATATAAAACTCGACTCATCAAACAAACATGAAGAGCAAATTCCTCATAAGACAACATAAATCATACGTCATTAAACCGAAGAAAATCAGAGGCCCAGCCCTGGTAGTAAAGCATATCAAAATCGAGCCAGATGGAAAGATAGTGAATGATTCTGAGCCAGTAACGCCACTAGGCAATAACTTAACCACTATTCTCCTCCAGGCAAGCAACCCATTTCGTGCTGATTCCATTGTACGCATAAATTCTCGACTAACTTACTGTGCGAAGGCAGCAACAGTAGCTCTAAAAACAAAAGACTTAAAGGAACACGGCGTAGATGAATTTTGAGCTTTACGAGTTGAAATTGCTAAGGATGATAGAAATAGAACTGTAATAGGCTAAAATGAAAAACATTTAGATCGGACTGCAAGCAATTTTGAACTTAATGACAGATGTGATAAGGATGAATTTCCAAGCGTTGAAGAGGAGATAGAAGAAGACAAGTAGACAAAACAGGTTGCAGTGTAAGGCTCGCCTGAGGCGTCATCATTTAGTACGGGTGTAGGGTCTGCAAATTTATGTGGCTTTAGTTTAACACTCAAAACGTTGTGTTTAGTTGTGACTTTCGCATTAGTATTTATGATGTGTTCTGCGAACGGTGTTTGTCGATTTAGAGCGGTCGAACCGCTTTGTGTTATAGACAGGTGTTGTAAATTTTCAACATTTGTATCTGTTCGTTGCGCACCTAATCATTACAATGCGATATGTCTGGATAACAAATGATTTGTAGATATGATTTGAGAAGGAAACAAAGCAAAACAAGTTAGTTAAATAGTGTACCTATACACTGAAAAAATTATAGTTACATGTTTTACCTTATTTGTATATTCTAACAGGCAGCCCCCGGCAGCGGAGTGACATATTTAATAAAGTTATATGTACAAGAACGTCGTTTAAGTTAATTTGTTTAAAGTAAAGAAATAGTTTTAAGTACTTTAAATAACATAAGTACCTCTCAGACTTTCAATATCTCACTGCAAGGCAAAGGCCTCTCCATAAATTAAAATCGTGTCATCGCTACTACGACAGGTACACGCCTAATCATCACGCTTGCCAATCGCTGATTAGTGATCACATACAAAGCTGTGTCTGAACCGTCACAAATTATGCTCGACCCGGAATTGAACCCAGGACTCCGAGGTTCTTAAACCACTTCTTCAACGAGGCATTTTAGTTTAGGCTACGAGGACCAAAAATAAAACCCACACTACAAAATGTTATTTAATTATAATAATATTATAATTCGTGTTATTTATAATACATAATTCGACAAAAAGACGTATACAAGAATATTATGAATATTTAAACATTTTTCTTTCGTTGCACGGTAGTGCATCAAGCTGCATTCCCTAAGGCATGCGAAACTGCAGATTGGCGTGTCCACTGCACCTTTATAGTCATTGTGGCCGGACAAAACGGTCGTTATACGCCCAATAGAATGAGCTAGGATATACAGACACAGACTTCAACATCTAGGTGTTTGTATCACTGGAACATTTGTTTTAACAATATGATGAAGGAAATCTAAATTTTCTGTCAAAATTAAAATATGAATTTAAGCTAAAATATCATTTATTAGTTACTCTTTTCCATCGCCGAGATTAATTGCACTTATTTTGTGATAATTGTAATTTTCTAAAGTTACATTTTAATTTACTTAGTGACTTAGAATCTAATTTTAGAAAATTAAGTCATATTAAAATTGTCATCTGGAAGGATATTAAGCTCTTTTTTTGCGGTGAAGAAAGCGTTGATCTGACTGACTAAGCTCTCCTGGATTCCCCCTTCCACTCAAAATGGGACGAGCTGGTTACTGCCTTTCGGCGATTGGATGGCCCATCCCCGTCCGGCAATTAGTAGTAGTACGGACGGCAACAGATCAACCTACCCTAATCTCTCAAGAATTCTCAATTGAAAGAGAAATATATGTGAAGTTAATAAAGCTGAAAATTGGTTGTAAAAATTTGACAGATTCAGGTAGTATGATGTGCTGTCGACTGTACATTGGCAAAATTATAGGCTCCTCTAATTTTGTCTGTACGTACAATAATGCTGAAAAAAGCTAACGCTGTGGTTGCCATTGAACTACATTAATTACGTAGTACTTGTAACTCAATAGTGGTTGCACATTTCGCCTATGGGGGTAGTAGCAAGCCAGGAAGACTCTGAAAATGGCTTATAATATATAAAGCTAAATTACTATATAATGCTTGTAGTGACCAGGAGTACAGGAGAAGGTTATTCTGTAGCTTAATAGTGTAAGGCGAAAATTGCACTATGGTCACTGGCGTGCGGTGCCTCGCACTAAGGGCCGGTATTTCCATGTAACCATATCTTATTGCTTCAGTTTAGTATAACATTTAAGATAAGTATTACTTTTGACAGGTAAAAGTGTATTACTTTAGGTGCCGCTTAACTTTAATTCTATAATGAAATACACTTAAGTCATACTTATTATCAATCCCGGATTAATCCATCAAGCCCCGGAAAACCAGACACAATAGAAAATCTATTGTTTACGCGGGTTAGTAGTCGATTCGCACGAAAATAATTCGCACGAAAGTGCGAATCGACAACTTTCAAAAATAACATTATTTTTAGTAGTCGATTCGCCCGAACGAATTTTAATCGCGTGCGAGTCGACCCCTTTAAGAATTGATAGTAGGCGATTCGCACTTTTGCAATATTATGTGCATAAAAAAAAACAAAGTACAGTCGTGTACAGGAAATCTTTATAATAATATTAACCTATTCGCTGTCTATATACCTTACAGCATACAGAATCAATTATATTTCAAACGTTATATTTTTTCGGACAGGGAACATGTTAAATTATAAACTAATATCATTAAGCGTTAAATTATATTTGATAACTTTAATATTAAAATGACACCAAAAATTAGAAACGAATATGTATAAACGTATTACGTAAAGCGTGTAATAAATAGCGCTCTCACGCTTATTACACTGCAGGGTGCGGGGTGCGACGAAAAACCCTGCTCCTCACCCCCCTATCTGTTAGCTAGAAGCACGGCGGCAATAAGCCGACCAAAGCTCAAGTCGGTATACTTTGGTTTCTATGACTCATCAAATAAGTATGTCCGGGGCGAGAGCTCTGATCAAAACACCTCTCTTACAAACTAAAAGTAATTATCTTACTCGCTGGCGCGAATATTAAAAAAAGAAATTGTACCTACGTGAATAAATAAAATGTTATGATAAAATTATCAAAGTATTCGTATAAGTTGTAAAAAAGAACAGACAAGCAATATATTCGTTTTGTTGGGGACTGAAGGAGACACAGGTTTTTTTCCAAGAAGGTTCCTCCTTTATTCTTCTTCTTAATCCTATATTGACGGTCGTACACTAAGGAATGATTTTTCGACTAACCTATATCGCTTAAGTACCTTGGAGCAATACCTTAAAGAGAGCCCCGTTAAACTTACACAATTTCGCTTGCATTTTCACTATGCAAGTTGACATTATTTGCTTATTTCTATAATTTTTCCAATTAGAGTATACATGTATCTTACATCGTTCTAAAGTTCGCGTTAATTCTAATTAGAAAACTTAACTGACATATTGATTACAACAATTTTTCTTATTAGAATCTTATCTCTACGTAAAAAGTTCTTACAAAACTATGATTTTTACACATTCTATGCTTAATACCTATTACAGTAAGTTCTTACGTAACTAATTGGATTTATATTTATTTCACTTATGTATTTACAATAAATCCTACGTAACAAAATAAAATTTAACCTACTATAAGCATAAATTGAGATTTTGTCTCCGCTGTCCTTAACACGTTTCTAATTTTTGATGTCATTTTAATTTTAAAGTTATCAAATAATTTAACGCTTAATGATATAAGTTTATAATTTAACATGTTTCCTGTCCGAAAAAAATATTACATTTGAAATTTAATTGATTCTGTATTCTGTAAGATATATAGACAAGGAATATGTTAATAATATTATAAATATTATAAAGATTTCCTGTACACGACTGTACTTTGGTTGTTTTTTATGCACATACTGCAAAAGTGCGAATCGCCTACTATCAATTCTTAAAGGGGTCGACTCGCACGCGATTAAAATTCGTTCGGGCGAATCGACTACTAAAAATAATATTATTTTTGAAAGTTGTCGATTCGCACTTTAGTGCGAATTATTTTCGTGCGAATCGACTACTAACCCGTTTACGCGACACCCGGCTTTCGGTCGGGTGTTTAAGAGTTAAGATCAAGATAAGTATATATTGAAATACCGGCCCTTAGTCTAGTCGGGGCATTGACAGATAGATTTTACCGCGCTTGAAATGTATAATGCCGAATATTGTAAAAGCCTATTAAACTGTAATTATCAAAAGATATGTATTTTATAGCTAACAATAGAGACCGTAGTGACCGCTTAATCTAGATTCGATACCATTGTGGAAGTATGTTTTTATGCTTAAGTGGAGACATACCCACTTAAGCATAAAAACATACTTCTATGGTATCCCAGTGAAGTAGTGCGCTTCACGTAATCTAAATCATCCTTAATGTAAAACGTGTGCGTGATATTGCGCTAATAATGAGCCCGTTGTTTAGTGGAGCGATTCCCAGCGAGATGGCAGAGGAAATGCTCTGTTTCGAAAACTGTTTATTGTATTTACGTAAGTTTTGGTCCAATGTGAATACATTGGTTGCAAATGTTAAACTCGTTTTAGCTAGATTAGGCTTGAGATTGTTGGGCTGGGTAACCACAAGGCTGGCACCGGCTCGTACCAATTGGGTGTGAAGGGGAAACCGCGGGAGTTTAGTGGGTAGTGAGACTTAGTCTCGAGCCCCACACACGGCCGCAGGCGTTACTAGCCTGTTCTCTTCCGAAAAAAAAAAGGTTTATGATTGTTACTTACAGAAAAGTAAAGTTTTTAACATATTATATCGTAAAAGAGATGTAAAATGAAGACTATCATAGGCAGACATGATCTCAAGATCAATTGTTTAATACAGCGCCTTAACCACTGTTGCACAGAGGCGTCAAAGCTTTCATCACCATAAGCTTGTCGCAGTCTTTTGCTGGGCATAGGCCTCTCCCAATACTCGCTCATTTGTTCGATCCGCGAATACACGCATCCAGCTACAAAATTTTACATCGTACAGGTGCCTCCCCGCAAACCACGGCCTATCTGCTTTCTTGTCCCGCGTGCCCCGACACAATACATGTGTTCAGGAAGACTTGCTGTGCGCTAACAGTAATGCTGTTCGGGTGGCGGAGTACCTACTAGTCTGATAAAATATAGCCATCGACTCGCTAAGAAGAAGAAAATCGTATAATTTTGTATGTTTTTTATTGAAATCAAATCCTATCTTCTTAATTTATCTGTTAGATGTTAATCATCCTGTCTCTTTTGTCTCATTTAAAAAAAAGGAGACAGCATGTGACATATAAATAACGAGTAGGTTAGGAGTAGGTAGTAGTACATATAAATGAGTATTATGTATTCTGTGCTATGTTGTTATAATAATTATGAAAACATTACGATATAAAACTAACAGAGTCAAGCGTTTACCTCTTCTAGATTAACTTCAGTAGTTAATAGTGAGTCACCGAAGAAAAAGTTGTGCTTTAACCATATAAACTGTACTCTGCCGAGCTAAGGGATACCAGTTCTTCCACTAGTCTTTGTAACTGAGCGTTGTATAATGCTTCCTGTAGCTAACTACTATTTTTTCCTTGTACAGTGAAAGTTAGGTATATCGTTTAATGTTATATTGCACGTGTAATTTATAAGTTAACATAGGCAGAAGCTTGTAATGGAGTTAGATTTCATTAAAGAAGATGAACGTGAGGGAGTGATTATAGTTATTTCGTTAAAATTACAAAATTAATTTTTACTAATAACTATCCTGAATAACATCAAGTAAAAGTAAGTCAGCCTTATAATATTCTACGGCAAGGCAAAAGCCTCTATAATAGAAATCAAAGCATCGTTACAACGATGTTTACGGGCTTAATTACCACGCTTACCAAATGCGTAATGATCACAAATCTGAACTGTGTACGAAAATACCGACACAAATGCTCTACCCGGGAAGAACCCAGGACCCCGAGACCACGGCCCGGTACTTAAGACACTAGACCATCGAGGTATGAAATAGCCAAACTTTAATTTTAGACTCTTTTGGCAAATTTTAATTCTCCAAGGGCAAAATTTTAGAATCAGAAAACAATAAAAATCGAACATAGCACTTTCTTCTCTAGTACAAAAAAATCGCAAAAGCCACACGTGTTCAAACAGAATCTCAAAACCTGCTCTTGAATAATGCAGAAATTGCTTTCCATTCTCGAGCGGATAGCACAAGCAATTATGATTGTTGGAGGAACCAGTACACCTGTGTTTTAACCACGCGTACCAATCGATTACTTTGAGGAAAATAGGTTCTTTATGGGTGGCTACTATTTGAACTCGAAAGGTTTTACAATGTGAATTGATTTATCTTGAACTTTATAATATGTTTAATGGTTAAGATATATTGCTTGAATAAAAACTAGATTTTCAGGATAAAAAGCCCAAGTTATTATCTAACTCCCAAACTATTCCAATACTAAAAATCAAAATGTAACTTGAAAAACAACAGTATTCCTATGATAATAGGCTGGCTTTCATATACATTGGTATAGCGGTAAATTAAATTTTTATTAATATTTTACTAATACTCTATCGTTTCTACTACAAGAATCACAATTAGCTTAAGTTACCTATGTTACTTAAGTAGTTTTTATATCCAAAATACTTTTGCCTTGTCTAAAAACTTTTTAAGTGAAAAAGACAAATTTTATAGCTATAAAGTTGTTAATAATCCCTTATTAGGTAAAGCCATCATTTGTTTTATTTAAAATTTCGCTTCGGCCGTGATGTGGATTTATTATTTAAACCTCGACTTAATTTCGTTCAAATTCCTTTAAAAGCGTTCGGTTACAAAAAATAAGTGATAACAGCATTCTTTCCGACTTTCATTCGAGTTGAAGACCCTTGATACGGCTACCGATAATTTGGGCGCAATCGCCCCCAGGGCCGGATTCAAAATAACAATAATTTGCCAAATTTATTCAGATGATCGAGCCTTTGTTTCGCAGTAATGAGCGGTTGTGCGGACCAAATTTAAAATGCCATTACGTGCGTAATGTCCAGAAGAGAATTTAGTGCGTACAGTGGGCTTCAGAAGTCACGATCACACTTTATTCTATTTATTGACTAACTTTCTATATGACATTATTCCACAGGAATGTGATGATTATTTTTGGAACAAAACGTAGCATTATTATGTTCTTTAGCCTCTAAACTATCCCTGTACGAAAAAATATGACAATTGGTTGCCCGGTCGTTGCAACGTAAAAAATAAATAAACAACAACACATCTATTTCTAGGACTCAGAATTTTTAAAATAATAAATAGGTTTACGATTCAGGAGATTGGATGTTTAGACGTAGATAGAGATATGAGAATTAGGTACTTTTATTTACGATGCCGTTATGTATTTTACTGATTTAAATACACCAAAATTTGATTCAAATTCTTTGAAGCTCACTGTACGTAGTTTACGGACATTTTTAAAGTTACGATTATCGTGAACGCGCCCTTATAATTTGTCTGTTTACTCGATTATTACGTGATCGAGTCGAATTGTAGTCTTGAATCGATATAATGAAGTCGTAAATTGCTGTTCTATATATTAAGACTTCGATTGTGACGACCAAAATGGTTATGAGTGATTAAAAAAAAAAGCTTTTTTCACATTTAAATTTCTTTTAAATGTAGTCTTTAATGAAGTTTATTATCAACCTTGTCGACATTTGTGACAGGATGATAATTTACAATGCATTTTGTAGCGTAAAATTTTATTTCTTAAATAGTTGCCTATACCACTTAACGGTTTTGGTTTGGACGAAGCTTAAGTTGTGGTTAAGTATTGTTTATAAGGTGTTTATTAAGATTCTCATAAACTCTTTTTGGATTAAACTTTCTTTCTAAAGATGTCAGTATTCCAATTTTGTTGACACATCTGGGATGTTACCGTGAAAACGTTGCTGTGGTGACCTTTAACTTGTTAAACAAATATCAAGTTCTGCACACTGATGAGAGAAGACGTTGAGCGATAATTCTTAATTTATAATCCTGCATCGCGCAAAAAAAATGTCCCTCAATATCATTTTATGTAGGGTTACTGGTTATGTGTCCTTCTAAGGGAACGATCCTTTTAAGGGAATGTAGAAGAGGTCCCCAGCTAACAATTGACCCATGAGAATGCAGGTTACCAGTAACCCTGTAAACGACAATCCAAAGGTGGTAAGGGCTTCCACTTTTCAAAGAATTTTAGATCTTCTACGTCCTCTTCTATAATATTATCAATATTTTTGCTTAAGTAAATAATACATTTTTCATTAATAAAATTCACTGTTGATCCTAAACCATTCCTTTTCTAATAACATCATCTACCGAAAGCTTCTTAAAATCCCTACCACCGAAATCTACTTTCCAACTGCTAATTTATAACTGTTTTAACATCCACGACTAGAATCGACGAGTTTACGATACATTAACTTAGTAAGTGCTCACTAAATATTAATAATTATAGCCTAATCTCGAATATTCGGCCATTAGCGTGGTCAAGCATAAATTGCAATTATGTTACGATATCGTAAAGAACATTGTGAGGCGAGTTTTTAATATGGCACCCGATAGCTGTATGAATATAATAAAACCATAATATAATGGTCTCGGTGCGGTGCGTCTTGCGGGTCGTTTTTCACGGTTGTTTAGTGGCCGAAATTAAGGAGACCCGCGGCTTTTATTAAGGGTCCGTGGTTGATGGGATGTTAAGAAAATAGACAACAGATACAAAAGATTTTAGACTAAAATTTTTGTTTAAAAACGAGCAAGTGAAGGTTTGTTTCAATTCTCAGTGGTTTCTAAAAGCTGAACTGATAATTTGTTTCATTATTAATTTGGGTATTTAATTATATAGATAAAAGAAAAAAATGGTTGCATGTAATGTAAAACCTGGAACTTCGGTTAAAAGTTTTAGTTTTTGTCCAATAAAAGTTTGATTAAAAATGTGGTCACGAAATAACAGTTTGAAACGTAAATGTATATTATTGTAACCCATAATCTACAGCAAAATGACATTATCTTGAGAAAAAATACTAAATGAAAGAAACGTAATTGACTTTGAATATAAGCCAAAAGATTCCAAACTACATACTTCAAAAACTGCAACAATCAAGTTTTCAAACATAAACAACACTCTTATTCAATTTGAAGAATAAACATATTATTATGCCGACGTAAACGAAAAAATAAATAAAAGAATAGTTGTTATTTAGATGCAGAACCATTATCTACAAGTAATGCTCAAACATCCAGTCTTATTTTCTTCTGTGCCACCGCTTAATTCTCTGTGACTAATCGCGACCCAACCTGACAATTTATTATAATAGCCACACGTAATAATACCTCTTTATTCTCTACTTTATTAGCCACAATTTTATTGTAGCCTATGATTTGGTACGTTGCTTGAATTAAAAATGTAATCTATTGAAGTATGGATGTAATTCAGCGTTGGTAATATAACAGAGTATTAGAATCTTGCCTGCATTTGATTCTTATTGTAGAGCAATAAGGAAGTTTTATTTTTTTGACTAATAGGAAAACTTTCATATTTTTTAGATAATGTTTAGTCTCGAGACATTATTTGTATATTTTAACTAAGCGTTAGTAGCCTAGTGGTTGTAACTTGTAAGCATCTCTTCCTATACGTGAAGTTGATGGTTCGAATTTAGATATGTGCGTATTTATTTCTTTCTCTATGGTCCTAGGAAATTCCGGTGCTCTTAGTAGTTCGATTCGGGGATGGTACGTCAAGGCTTGCCCGCCCATTGAATCACAACACCACCGTTAGGCAAAGAGGGGCAGTCCGGTTAAGTGAGTAAACTCCGCTCTTTTACAGAACGGTTGAAGTCCATAGCTTGCATAGTAAGTAATTACCCAAATAATAAAATTAATATCGATATTAAAAATAGAATAATCACAACTATCCTAGATAAAGCACATGTATGCACTCATACAAACACGACAGACAGACTGCACGATGGCATCATCCGCGTACAATGCGCGAGCGCAGCCTGCCGCGCAGGGCCGCGGGCGCGCGCCACTCTTTATAATTTGATCACATTTGTAGCGCGGACAATGCTGGCCCAAAGCGAACAGGCGACAGGTGCACAGGGGCGTCTGTGGAGACTGCTCTTTTCTCTGCCAGAGAATCAAAATAAATAAATTTTTTATTTATATTATAGGCATAATATACTTCACTTATAAATCGTCATCGATAAAAATCAAAAATGATGTAGGAATTTAAACATAAATAATCTTTGGGTCCTCAATTTATTACTGAATTGGGCAAAAAGTTGTGATAGATTTTTCGAACATAGCTCGGATTTCTTATTACCAATCCGCATTTGGCAAGAGCGTGGTGATATAGCTAGCCTGGTCCTAGTATTCAGGATCATGGACTAGACGAATGCGATGGCTGCCATCAAGCCATTAAACTGTGCAAGTTCCCCTACGAATCACGATTTTTTCCCCATCGCCGAGGTTGTTGTTGTTAATTTGAACCATAAACCCCACGCATGTGAAGTGACGGTTAAAACCACTGCTACCACAGCTTGAAAAACGAACAAGAACAGCGTTGGTACTTGACAAAATATATACAAAAATACCAAGGGCATTCTATTAAACTTTAAAAATGACACATACACACCCCTCCTCGTAGTCCCTGTTCTATTCTCGGACGCGACTCCTTCAGTGGAGGTGCCCGAGGCGCACAAAGGCCGCTACTTTTTCTCCAACATAATAAACATTTGTATTCAACGCGCGCCGGGCACGCATCTCCGCCCCGGGGCTTGTGGTCAGCCATTTTTTTTTATTTCCGGTTAGATTTTGGCGACGAAGCAGATTTTCTGTTCACTATCTTTGTGTCGTTTTTCTTTATTTTTTGGTGAAATATATCGGCGTACGTAAGGGCATTGAGTGTTCCAGCAATATTGTAGATAAATGTTGGGATTATAAAATGGAGTCGGTAAACTTGAAATTGAATATCAGAGGAACCTACGGGGTTAAGAGGTTAAGAATTCGTTTTTGGAATGGGCTGCAGTGACCAAAAGTGAAATGGTAAAAAATAAATTGGAAAACTAGTGCATAAATTTGTGGTTTGAACCGTAGATCTTTTTTTCTGCCTTACAAATAATATATCGTTTAATATCATCAACCACTATCACTGAAATATTGAAAGGAACACTATGTGACTAAAAAGCTCATGCAAAAATATTTGCAAAAATTCTTATTAATTGTATAACAAGGAAATATGTTGTCAACATGATAAACATTGCTCCTTGCTTACATCGAAGTTACAACATTAATTAACATACCAAAATCGATGTCTGTTGAAAACAATCACTTAACCCACTTGTTACTAGCGTACCTTTAACGGACCACAGTAAATAAAAAATCATATGCATCATGTAGGTAGTTTTTTTCTCACTTTGATGAGTCTAGTGTGTTGTAAATGATTGAAGTTAGTACTTATTCACTTCATTTGTTGTTTCGTGTGATCCTGTTTTATTATATTGAACTGTGACTATTTTGGTATTTTCATCATGAGGAAGCACAGGTATGTATCAGTATAATTTTATAAGTTATTGTTATTTTATAAATTGTATTATAGGAAGAATGACCCTACACTATTTATATTTCGTATTTTGAGTAATAAATATACATGATTATTTATAAAATTTGATGCTTTTTACAAGTGTTCCTTATAAGGACCAATAGTAAAATGCCCTACTGTGACTAATATACTTATAGTTTGACTGTATTTTGTTTTAGAGTCCGGAAAAAGTATTTGAAGCTAAATAAAATATTGGAAGAGTTAGAATGTGATGAGGATGAGGCAATCCCGGATTACATATCAATTTCGCAACCTGAACATTTCAATGCTGATGTCGCAGATGAGGATTCTGGTGAAGAAAATAAAGAAATAGTTGTTTATAAATGGCATGATAACAGTGTTGTGAAAGTGGTATCAAACATAGTAAAAGTTATGCCCACTAACAAGATAAAAAGGTTTTCACAGCCGCACAAGAAATACATATAAGTCGATCAACCTGCCACAATCAGAGCTTACAATGAAAATATGGGTGGAGTAGATCAATCTGACCAGAACATTGTTCTGTATCGGACATCAATTCGTAAAAAAGTGGTACTTTTCTCTTATATGCCACTGCATTGATATGGCGGCGACATAAAAATGACGGCGGGGATAAAGATCTCTTGAATTTCAGAAGAAGTATTGCCACTAGCTTATTTGAAACCTATAAGAAAGAAGTTACCTCCTCGGAAAGATTGTAGAGTTTCGAAGAACTACATATCACGAGGAGTCACGATATGATAACAAAGACCATATCATCAGGTACAAGATAGAACAGGTGTGCTGTGTGTCACAAATAAGCTAACTTTACTTGTGTCAAATGTGAAGTAAGCATGCATCCTAAATTATGATTCGAATAAGCAAGGAGTGAGAATAATTCTTTGAGAAATAAAAATAAATAATATTTTTTACATATACATGTGTTTCATTGTTTATTTATTTATTTAATTGTAAATAAAAGTATTTTTAAGACTACACACAAATATGACCTGATAGTAGCGTATATTACTAGTGGGCCTTAAAAGGAATACCTATTTTCCGCTTTTCCGACGTTGATATAATTTTTTTCATATTTTTCTGTTAAAATTTAAAGCAAGTCAAACGCCATATCAAAAAATCATATTAATATCGATTCATATTTTTTCCCGTAATAAGTGGGTTAATATTCAACTCCTGTTGTAAATTATAAAATATGACATTACAGTTACAACTTCACAAAGATATCTGGTATATTAACACGTTATTTTTAGGAGGTCGTTACAAATTATAAGTTAATATTCATACTCATAAAACTTGACAGAAGTATTATAAACAAAGTAATTACAGCATTAATCAAAACGTTTTCGTTGTAGCATCTTTAATTGTAAGGATATTGTCTATTGGTATAGCTGTGGCTTGAAAGAGTGTTCATATGAATTTCTATTCCGGTGACTTTACTCCGTAGAAATATATATTTTTTCCAACATAAATATTAACTATGTCACTCTCCAGTTCAATAAATGCTTAATACTTCAAACCACGTCAATCATTGTTCCGTTACTAAGTATGTGAAAGAAGGAAAAGGAAAACACTTCAATTATTTATGTTATTCCATGAGATTGATAAAAAGCAGTCTTTGTTTCAAGCTTGAGTCTAAGTTTCTACAAAATTTCATCGAAATCAGTTCAGTGAGTTAGTTATAAAAGCAAACAAACAGACCTTATTGATTCTGGAACCCGTGACACAAGTTCTCAAGCGCTTTATTGGGGTAATAATTAAAACACTCTAGATAAAACTTTTTTTCAAATCAAAACCAATACAGCTGGACATAAGTTGACCATAATAAATGCTCACAAACTAGCATCGCATCGCTAATGTACCTACCACATAGATACAAAGCATTAGCATAGCTGCCACTAAGAGACCACGCAATAAATTCGGCCATAGCCTATGAACCTCTGACATGGGAATATACCGTGGAATCCAGAAGCAGTTACCCATTAATATTCAGATTGATATATGTACATTTGTGAGCTGTCCGTCTGTGCATGTTAAGCGTCCAAGGTCATTATAATAAATTTAAGTTTTCCCTTATCTCTCGAGTAAAAGCCGCTGGTCGTTAAGTTTTATTTTCTTGGACAGTGTTCTAGTCCTTTTGAATTATTTATGTTACACTAATATATAATCTAATTTAATGTGCAAAATAAATCAAATTGTAAATTTCAGATAGCTCATCGAATTACAATAATGTGTGCAAAAGGTTAATAGATGCTCATGTAAAGGTATAAACATTTAGTTTTTGAAATGTTTCGGCTTTTACCGAAGATTTACACGAAGCAGCACCAGTTTAGGCACTAAATCGTCGAGTTCGTTTTTTATATTTATATTATTAATTTCACAAGTAATAAAACATATCTAACAAATAATAAAAACGAGTCTTAAATTACGTAATTTTCTTAATTGCAATGAACACTTATATTCTTTTGAAATTTGGCAATTTTTAAGAAATGCTTTTAGATAGAAAAAAAAATTTTAACCAACTAAAAATGGCTTGAACTGCCGGCTGTCTGAGTAGGACAAATGCATCAGCCTTCGTAAAGGTGCCATTTGATAAAATTATATACCATGTTAATACAAATCGTGACGGAGGTATGAACCGACCGCTAGTAAATATTAATAACAGGAAACGACAAGAAATAGGTAAAAGCTTCGATCAATTTTAATGCACCCAGTGATGTCTTACTTACGTGGTTAATGTGAGAACTGATCAATCGACGCTAATAGAAAAATAAGACGGGACGTACACTGATACTAACTCAATTTTGATTGCTTTTTTTTTGGTTCAAATTAAAGACGCTAATTTTAAACGTAAAATGCTACTAATAAATAAAAGATGAATATCATACTCAAAATATTTCTGTAAGCTTCAGTGATACATCTATTTATTTATCGTCAATTACTATCAAACGTTTAGAATGAATCTACCACTGGCTTCGGTATATTGATATCTATCGAGATGCAAAAGCAACAACAAGAAACTCGATAGTTATCCCTTTTTTTTCAAAATGAAAATGTATTAATACAATCTGCATTTAGAAGCAAACCATCAAAAACATTTTCATAAACTGCACACATCTGCTTAGATATTATACCAATTACATATATTACAATTTTTTCAAAATCGTAAAGCATAAAAAATTCATTTAGATATTTTAAGGGGCACTCAAAAACGCAAACCACTCCAAAAAAAAATCAATAAGACATCAATAATTACGATCATCAATAAGAAATACCTCTGATGGATGACCGCAATATATTGTGTATGTATTTTGTGCGTGTTAAGTAAGAAATAAATGTTTTTCTTATTTTCAATATGCGTCGCTCCTTACGCTCCGAAACCGGCCAGTTCCACCTGACAATGATGTATTGTGGCCGAGAGTCAAAGGTTCGGTTCTATTAACATTTTCATAAATTGTTTATCCGCTTTACTTGGGAAAATGTCGGCGGTCTAGTACCGTAAATGGCTATGCTCGAGCAACTTCGACAAAGCAATATCTATTGTTTCATTCATTCTTTCATCGCGAAAAGTATTGACTTCCAAACGCAGTTACTTTTCGTTTTCTCCTAGCACTTTGTCCGAATTTAGTCAGATTACCGTAATCCATACAATGAAACTTGACCAATTGGACCAGGGCCAACCAAATTGTAATCTAACTGTGTAGGTTTTCCATCAATGTTTTCCATCACCGCCAAGAGGTGCATAGAAAGAACAAAAGCCATCTACATACCTCACGCATGAGAAGCGGTGTTTCTAACCTTTCGGGTACCGCTCACAAATGGCCCTCTATAAACTGTCATGTCGAATCTGATGATGATTTAACCGTTCCATCTGTCACAATAATTAGCATGAGGGAGCAGAAGCCGGTGGCAATATTTACATGCGGCGAGGCAATAAATCACTCGGTTCACTTTCCTAAATTGATATTGTAATCCGTGTCGTCTTATTCTTGTTGTTTGAATAAATGAAGACGTTGCCGTGATGTTGCTTCGTTAAATTGCTATCTCTCGCCGCTGTTCTGTAGTGGAGTCGATTGTGTTGGTGTTTTTTTATGAAGTTGTATTGATTTTTAGCAACCAGACAAGTTATTTTATCTAAGTGTTAGAATAACACAGCTATTAGCGATAAGACCGCCTAGTTATTATGCAATAAAGAATATCAAATCTTATCTTAACTTTCTTATGGATAAGGACCTCGTCGCATAGTAAAGTTCAACAGTGATCCTGGGTTAAAGCTAAAATTCGCTTGATACAAAGTTTATAGGTACTTACAAAAACGAGTATAAAATTTGCCATTGTAAAAAATAATATGCCTTAGAAAATACATATATCATATTAATCATTTATTGGTCATCTTCATGACCTATAAGTTTACTGGACTGTATAAATGTGTGCTATTAATCTGTAATCCTGCGAGCTCTTTTCTCTCATATTTGTTTCAAACCTGGAAACTGTGTTTATAGGACTGGTTTATAGAAGTGTATTCGACCTACGCATCCGAAAGAAATATTAATACTTTGGAGCCACTTAAAATAAAAGGCTTAAATATTGGAAAAGCCCATCACAACAGTACATTGATTTGCAGATGAAGGGTCCCTTAATAAAATTGTTCGTGATGGCCGCTTGACATCCGCTGATATGCGTCAATATGCACATAAAGAAATAGGTACATTTATTTATTAGATGAATAAAAAAATAAAGTAGAAGACATTGTATTCGCAGTCTCCACACCTCCTCTGCTCCAGTTATCGCGTACACGATACAAAATGGAGAATCACGATGAACCTTGCTGACTTATATCCCGGCGGCCGGTGATATGTGCAGACGATAAATACCGGGGGCCAATTAAACGGCCCGGCGTTATGACGGCTCCCTTAAGGGTTGAGGGCGACAAGGGAGTGGTGTTCAAATTTTGACCAAGTAATGGCACTAGCCGTTAGTCTTAGACGTTAGTGCCATAACTCATGTTCCTCAAGATAACGGTAGTCTTGTCTTAATAATATTTTTTATCACTTTATTCGGCAGGCGCGGGCACGGGGTCCACCTTATGGCAAGCGTTCATTGTGTTTATTCCATAAAAGAATATTTCACATATGTGTTAACACACTGTGGACTCCTCAGTGATCTGAGGAGCCCACAGCGTCTGAGCCTTTCATTTTAAAGCTACTTACAACCAGAATAATATTGCCAGAACATAGCAAAAGCTATGATGGTAGCAAATTTCAACACTAAGGGAGATAGCTAGGTAGTAAGACTCTTGAAAGTTTACTATCTAGCAGACCTAAGGCAGGAATAGAAACCACGCACTCCAAGTATTATTCCAATAATATAATACGTACTCAAGCACAAATCTCAACATCGTGAATTCGATTCTTTCTTAATTGTTTGATAGCATTGGGATTAATCTTACAAAAGGATTATTTCCATATAATACAAATAATTTGAAATATACATAGTATACTAGAAGTTTCAGAAGAAATTATATTGTAAATATTGTAATCACGTTTTGAGGGTGGAACACGAGAGCACTTTTAACGAATCGTCAATAACATTTTTCAACGCGATCTACAGAAGTCAATTTCGAAAAGTCAGAGCTAAATATTATCCCGGTATAAAATGTGAGAGCTCATCTGCATCTGCTCGTCGCATGTCGCCGATGAAATCGTTTTGCTGAATCGATTAAGTTCTCGATCTCGTATCGATACGAATCGATTTTTTGTTCCGCTGCCCTTTCGAGTTTGCCGCCTCTTGATGTCTTTATTTAATCAATTCAACTGTTTGAAATGTAACTAACTGTAGACTCGTGTTCGCTGATTTATGCATATTACTGTTTTGTTAAATTTAGTAGCGCTATCAAGTTGTCCCGAGGCTTGTAAATTCAGTAGCGCCTCCTTTCGACTGCTTTAGTGGTTGGTAGTGAGATTTTAAATTATACTAGTACTTAAACCACTGACCATAGAGGTGATACAAACTATTAGTTTGTAGTAAATAATACACACTGTAGGTACACCAGTACACTTGAAATCAGAGGCTCGAAGATCAGATGAGTCTATAGTCTGGCAGCACATTGAGCGACGCTAGTGAAGTGTCCCTCAATGGAATAGGCCGCAGTGTCCGCTTACCATCAGTATAAAAAAATATTTTTTTTATTTATTAGTGACTTATAGAGTAAAAGATTTGACATATTAAGGAATTTCATACTTATAACAGCAATCAAGATAGATAGTCTTATCAATTTATTGTATCAGGAACACCCAAGTTAATATAACTATCTCAATACCAATAAAGCATGGTCAGGTGTTTCTATTAATAAATTCAACTGTTGCATTTGTGGCACAGATTCCTCTCCTATTCAGAACTGCATAATTTGAGATCGTTGAACTAGATTAAAGCTATTAAGGGTATAATATCGATACCTCCAATGAACACTACGCTAACTTCAAAAGTGCAGGTTTACAGGAGGAGCTCTTGAAAGAAAAAAGTTCATAAAATCTTTATTTTTGTAGTTATTTTCTTGATATTTTTTGTGTGAGTAACTAATTTACTGATGCTTAAGATCCGCATAGTAACATTAAAAAAAACTTATGGGTTTTTTAATTAGCCTCACTTAGCGGGATGTAACGCAGAAAGCTCTAATTTAAGATCGGGATACACTCCGCCAATCCTAAGTTAGCGGAATATATTCGGGAATATTACAGGCTACAAAATAATTAATTAAATGTATACTACATAAAATAAAATTAATAATTACATTTAAAATCGACTTTATTACCAATTTAGAGTATTTTGAACAATGTTTTTATTATAATAAGATCGTAATTTATGAAAAAGAAAAGTTAGCGTTTTGTAGTAGGATAAGCCGAAAATCGTTGAGCCGTTATACAAGCCGCTAACAAATAAATAGCGTAGAGTATCTTAACTGTGTCATTACTTAGCGGCCTTTCGTCCATATTGGTAACTAAGCTTATGTAACCAGTTCCAAAAAATATTATTTTTTCGTTCGTGTTTTAAGTAGTTGTGAGGGAAGAATTATTTTTCCACCTCGTAGATTAAATTATTTCCATTATAGTAACCCGAGACATTGTGCAAAAAATCCCGATATGATGTGGGATTGTTGTGATATACAACTGGCTTGGTGTAGTTGATTTGAATTAAAACGTACTATGCAAAACACTTTTAAATCATTTATTAATACTTAGAAAAATTTTAGGCAGTGGCCTACTGTAATATCTTAAATTTTAATTGCTGAATAGTTGCACTTATTTCTGTGTCAATATCATGATAATTATTTAGTATTTTGTCGTTTTTAACTGCTGAATTTATTTATTAAATTTTTGTTTCCTTCATTAGAATGCCCAACACTTATGCGATGGATGGGTTATTATTTTCCACAAAACGATTAATTCTAGCATGCCATCCTTCCAAATGGCTGCCATCCTTAATACTGTTTAACTGTTCCCCTTCACAACACCAGATTTTAATGAATCTTGTAGCCAGTTACGATCGAAGTAAAAATTTAATTGTGCTATTAGATCAGCTAATATATTTCATAAGCAATTGGGCCAAACCTGCACATCTTGCAACATGCCGCCTCTGAGCTGGCTTGATACTTAGCTGTTCCGCTTTTTTATAAAGACTTTGACTAAAGTGGTTAAAACAATCTTTTACATCTGTTTGAGGATATGGTTTCTGAATGCCATTAAAAGCAAATCTTCAAAAGCAACAAGCATTTTATGTGGTTTCCAGAGAGGAAATTTAGTTTTGATTATTTATAAAGGATTTTTTTTTCTTGTCTTGGTTTTGGAGGATGGCAAAAAACAATGGTACTATTTTTGGGTAATAACAATCTAGCTGTGAATGGTAAAGTAAAAAAAATCAAAAGTGCAAGTAACAACTTTTTCGTAAAAATTCTAACGTCATTTTAATCAGCCAATAAAAATATGAAAAACAATCGTTCCTCCATAACTAATAAAATTCACAATTATTAATATTTGGTTTCCTTGACACCCAAAACATAGTATAATAAACAATCATTATAAATGACTGTAACTCATTATACTAATAATTATTTTCCGATAGAAGTGGCCAGTCACAAACATTCAACGTTCATAATAGATAGCAAAAAGTTACAAAAATGGAAAAATTATTGTTCTTCCACAACGAGGTAGTTACCAAACAGCAAAAAAAAATATTTTGTAACTAGTTACATAAGCTTAGTTACCAATATGGACGAAGGGCTAAGCGGTTCGTTTTATACTAGAAAACAAAACTCTTGTATATAATATAATTGTAGCATTTCATGCAGCTAATTTCGATTTTAATTTACTACAAGTTAGTGAAAAATATTTAACTTAGTAATGTTTAACTCTGATTTACACTACGTTATATAATTATTTGTTCAAAAGTGCATTCAAACGGGCGACACACACCGCTAACTGTCACATGAACAAATACTTTCCCGCGCAACACCCCGCTAACTCCTAGTTGGCGGCGTATCTCCCGCGGGCCGGCAGTCGCGCTAGCCGAATACACACCGCTATATTAAGACAGCGGCTTGTCCACCCCGTAATTGAAGAAAGTACCTTTACTTGGCGTTATGTAAATCTCAAAACTTTTTTGTTTTTAAAGATATTGTCATGAAAATTTGGGGGCATAATATTAGTAAAAAAGTGGGTCGATTTCTATAAAAAACGAAAAATGGCAAATTTTGAGTTAGCGTAGTGTTCATTGGAGGTATCGATATGCACATGGATTTATGGTGATCGGTTTTCCTGTCATTCATCTACGTTGACTGTGGCTTTGGAACTCGTTAATTTTTAAACACTAGTTAGCCGGTATTTATTTTTGAAAAGTATTGATTGATACATAGATAGATACTCTTTATTGCACACAAACATAGGAAAATATGTAACCATTAAAGCTGTCCAATACAGGCGGACTTACCGCTAATAGCGATCTCTTCCAGTCAACCTTAGGATAGAGGAAAGTATGATAAATAGTTTAAACAGAAATAAAAAATAATTATATTATTATTTTTTAGAAATAACTGCACAAATAAACTTGAGGAAAGCAGAAAAGGGGTTCAAAATAAAGTAGTAACCAATTCACCTACAAAATATGGCACAAGCTAATGCTTAGTCTGGGACTACTCGTAGATGCTGTGTGAAGAATGTTCAAATGTATTTACTTTAATAATAAACAAAACAAACTCGTGTTACTAAAAAACAAAATAAATGAATAATAATGTCAACATGTTTTTAAGTGCTTAATTCCTGGGTAGTCTGAACTATATCTGGCTTTCCTATTTAGAATCTTTGGTGCTAAAAGTGCATTGTGCTTTTTCACAAAATGAATATTAAAAAAACTTGTCTATTTGTCAAAACATTGCAATTGTTAAGACCGTCGAATTAGCCACCTTATTAAATCAAAGACAAAAGTCACTACTAGTCACTAGTCTATTAATTAGGCTAAATGTACTAAACCAATTTAAAACCAACTCTTACGTAACAACTAACTGCATATCGAAGATCCCACCTCATAAACACATGAAATGTTGATTAAAAGTTGCTATAATGGCAATTTATTGTTATTTTATTTCAAACCACAATAAAAGTCACATAAATGCCACTGCTAATAGGCTGCTATTAAATGGAACAAAGCCTCTTATCAAATCTTACATCTCGAATCTAATTATCATAATGCGTTTAGAAGCAAATAAAGAGACACCTTTTTTGTTCTGAACAAGTCATTGAACTAATATAATTCTTTAAATGCGTTGTGTTTTTATTTCAAATGGTATTCTAACTTGATTTTTAAAACGTGGTAATTTGGTGATCAAATTAATAATGCGGAATTCTTCGCGTTTTGTGGACAGTGGTATAAATTAGGCCGTGGAGTCTACGGTGCGACCCTGTCACCGGTATGCGGAGCATCACGACTAGTGGCAACCATCATTCCAAAATAACAGAAAATTCGGTGATCCTAGTATCATCCTAGATTTTACGAACTATAGCGAACGATGCGCGCCGGGACGTCACGTCGCGCATAGTGGCCGGCCGGCGCCTCACCGTAGACATGAGTCCACAGCCTTTTTAAAATTTTATATCTAAAAACAGTACGTTTCAATGTATGAAATAGAATAGATTATTAGTCCTTGATATGAGCTGCCATAGCTGAACTTAGAATATACTGTTATAGGTATTATTGGTTTGTTTATTCTATTTAATTTAAGAGCTGCCATTGCACTTGTCTATGAAGCAACTTCCACTTCTTTCACGCCAGGATAAGAACCATTAATTGGTTAAGTGCGTACTTTACAATTTAAACATTCTTACAAAACGATTGATTCTCATTGAAACTTGTCTGTCTGTCCATGTTTATTCAACGCGTCCCGCTTTAGCCTAAAGAGACTGAACTACATTCCCCTCGGAAACATAGCAGTAGTTTAAATAAGGAAATCGCAAAAAAGAATCCGCTAGACACAGTCATTTAATCTACTTTAGATATAGCTTGCTCATGCTTAGTAGGTACTTTTGCAATGGTCCCAAGATCAATTCCTTGTCAGGTCAAAAAAAGATTGACTAGGATGGCTGGCGCATTTACCAGTGATTCTGGATTAATCCACTATGATCACCTAGGTGATATCACCTGGGTAATTTAATTCTATATTTTTGTCTTCTAAAATCACCTGCCACTATGATCACCAAGGTGACTTACCTGAGCCTGGAGTCGTTTGTTCGAATCACACCCAATGTGATAAGCATTTGTGTTTGCTCGGTCGGACTGTAAACATTAACAGTAACCAGAGTTTCTGTAGTGGTAGAGCCATGCTGTTCTACAGTACGAATGGGCCGGCTCGTCCGGGAAAGTACCACCCTCTCACATAACACCAGCGTGAAATAATAGTGACTACTATTGTGTTTTGCCTGGATTGTGAGAGTGCCCCCCTTAAAAGGCCGGCAATGCATCAGCAGCGATCCCTTTGGTGTTGCAGATGTCCATGGGCGGCGGTGATTGCTTACCATCAGGTGACACGCTGGCTCGTTTTCCGCCTCTGATATAAAAAAAAAAACCTACCTTTGAGTCTGGAAGCGTCGATCTCCGCTGAGGCAAGCCGAAATCAAGCTTATCTCCTCCAATCCTCTCCTCTTACAGCGTTGGAAACAAACAATCACCAGTGATTTTAAATTGTCTTTCTATCTTCTTTGCGTTTTTCAGCTTTTCACACACACTATAACACTTATTTAACACAGAAAACAAATGGAAAATGTTGTTTATTATATCATTTACGGCGAAAAACAATTTTATTGGCGAACTCGAAGCGTGGTTTCGACTTTAACACTGACAGTTAATTTTAAATTATTTTTTAACGAGTACCCATCCATTTAATAAAATTTGTTCTGGATAACAAATGGCCTATGAGCTGGAGCTACCAGCTCTTGAACTATCCCCATACTAAAAATCATGACGTTACTTCTTTGAAACACAAAAGATGGATAAACAAAAACACTTCTTTTTCTCTATATGGAAGTATAAAATATAGGAAGTCAGAATTATTCCAGGACAAGTAGTAAAAATACAAATATATTTATTATTAAAGAGTGTTCCAAGTTACACAATGCTTACCAAATAAATTACGAAGTTAAATGTAAGGAACTCAAATGCAAGTTTTACCAGCGCCTACTTTTTTTTTCGGAGGAGAATGCGTTTATGCACCATAACCGCAGGGTAGCTAAACCTGTGGCCGTGTGTGGGACTCGAGAATAGAGCGTCCACTACCCACTAAACTCCCCCGGTTCCCCTTTACACCCGATTGGGACGAGCCGGTGCCAGCGTTAGCTATTGACCACTTCATTAAAATTGATACAGAAGTTCAACATTTAAAAGACATTAACAATATTATTAGTACAGACAGTATGGATTGATAAACGCAGTGTTGCACAAATAAAATTATTTGATTACATTTTGATCGACGACGTTGATGTATGGTTGGAGTCTTAGTTCTTTAATAGCGTATAATTGAGTATATTTTTGTTCGGTGCATACTGGCACATGGTAGCCTAGTCATTTGGTACGGTACATGTCATAAACTGTAGCGTTATAATTAGGTTTTTCATACAAAAGTGTGAGAGACGCGACATTATTTTACTAAGGCACCGCTTCACCTGGCAGCGTCGCTCAATGTGCTTTCAGACTGTAGGCTCATCTGATCTTTGAGCCTCTGATTTCAAGTGTACTGGCTCCCACATTAATTTTGCCGGAACACAGCCAGAGCTGTTATTGCGGGAGTTTTCACCTATCGGGGTGGTAGCTAGCTAGCCAGTCGGACTCCGAAAAAGCCCTATCCCCAACTGGTGTGGAAAAAAAAAGGCGAGAAATAAATTAACACTTCTAATATCTATCCTATATTCTTTTCTCAGCGACATGCAACGCATTTGAGACCGTAGCCGTAAGTGTCCATGGGCGATCACTTATCAGGTGTCACACTTGCCTTCTCCTTTCAGATATAAAAAAAAAACAAACATTAGTTTCCGCTAATGTTATTTCCTTAGACCAATTCCCCGGTCGCTAACAACCACTCTGTCATCACATAGATCAGGTTGTCGGAATGCGGGCCGCTGCACCGAGCGGTTTGGCAATCCGCGACATTTCGCTAGGACGGCCGGTTCCGACATAGTAGAAACAGTACAAAGTGCGTTATCTTCTCATACAAACGCACCACGCGCGGAATGTATGTGTATCATAGTAACTATGCGTCGGCGCACATACCTACACTCAAACATCGAATCAAATCTCAACCCGTTTCTCAGTGCGCTAGGCGGGGCTAACACCGCAGAAGGCTCGCGCGTCTCGTCTTTTCGGTACCGCTTTGGCCTCGGCCTCGAATTTTGCGGCAGCGGGAGCGGCGGCGCGCGCAGGCGCATTGCGGTCATCGCTTGACGCGGACCGTCAAGAGCGGTACAAAGCTGTCAAGCGGAGCGATCCGCAGTGTGCCGTGCGCTGCCGCTGACGCGAAATTCGAAGCCGAGACCTAAGCGGTACCGAAACGACTTCGACTTTCGCGGAAGCGGGAGCAAGCCAGCACGCAGGCGCACGGGCAGTCACCGCTTGAAGCGGGCCGTCACGAGCTGGCACGAGCGGTGCGATCCTGGTTCCTGATAAGCGGTGACCATTGCGCCTGCGTACTGGCCTGCTTCCGCTGGCACTCCCGCTTCCACAAAATTCAAAGTATAGGCCTTACGCGGCACTGAACTGAAGTTTGTGACAACCCTGAGACAGGCAAGTATATAGGCAAAAAAATCGCGTTTTGGGCCGTAGGTGGCCTACTGTGCTCTCTTTCTACTGTGGTTCCGACCACTTCTAATTGGAGAAGACCTGGACGTGTCTAGATACGGACTCGAACGTTTGCAAGCGTTTATCAATGAGTTTACCAGTTTGACCTCAGTAGATGGATGATTTAGAAAACATGACGGTTTAAATTGCGTAGGATCGCAGTTCTTGACTGTTGACCTGGTGTTCTGCGAACGTTTTCCCATGAGAAATGAGTAGTAGTACAATATAAGCGACATTGTTTATATATTTAAAATAAGTTATATCTCGAATTTTAATAATTTCCTTGATTAACACATTTTGTACGACAGACTTTTTAATTTTTAATAACGATAAATGTTTGTTTTATTTTTATCCACATAATTTTGAGTAAGTACTGTGTTTTTAATAATAATATTTAGAGATTGTGTCTCAATAATGTATAACTGTGCAAGGAAAGAATCTGACTTCCACTCTTTACGGTCTTTTCGTAAGCCAAAAACTCAATGTCAACAAGAAAAAAAAACCAAAAGCGTAAATTCTTGAAAGTTTTTTATTGGTTTTTATTGGTTAGATTATTTTGTCAAAAAAGAAGACAGTTTCATTGCTATTTTGAATTATCACGCAATTAATAAGGCAGCGGTAAAATAAGCAATTATACCCTTTTTTTTTTTTTTTTTTTTTTCTTATAGATTAAGGCCCTCTGACGTGATCAGAGTCTTTATTTATGAAAGTTTCCTTTTTTTGTGCTATATTGTAATTGCTTAAATAGATATTTATACAAATAATTATATAAGCACTTATTTTACATGCAAGTCTATTATTATACTCGTTTCAATTGTTATATTTTATCTCGAAAATGTTAACTGAATATTTTAAAATATAATTTTCAACTATCTTTAAAAAATATATAAATTTTAAAATAAAACTACACGAAACAGAACCGTACCCTTGTTTTAAAATTAACAGCAACAGATACTTACCTCAATAATCTCGACGTGAAACAATGATCCCAGTCTTGTTTTTCTTAAGAGAGCTTTTAAAAGCTTTCCATCACGCGGCCTTTTAAAAGAACAATATCTGCAGCCACTCACGCGCAATCAGCCAACACGACACGGGGAGGAGCCAGACAAGTACGAATAATATGTAATAGTTTGGTTCCGTAGGTAATATTTTAATTTATAAATAACTAGCGGTCGCCCTCGCGGTCGTAATTTCCTGTTTCAACTATCCCCCCCTTCCCCCAGCCTATTTCCCCCATTCAAAGACCCCCACTGCTGAAAAGGCCTTCTTCAGGGATCTCCAGACCGATCGGTTCTGCCTGTGCACTGTACGTCAAAATCTGTGCAATGAGAAATGCTAACATTTTTATTTAAATAACTGGACCTTCAAATTATTTGTTCACAGACATTAAACTATTTTTAGTTTCAAAATATGCTGTGACCAAATCCTTCTAGCGGTAGCACCTTGTCTAGTTTGTAAAATATTTTCATACATTTCCAATTTTGTAAAAGTATGATGGTTAATGGTGTAATCGTCGAGAAGTCCGCTATTACACCAGAGGTCGCGGGTTTGATACCCGCACGGTACAACTGTTTGTATCGGTTTGGGTGTTTCTATGTATAAATTATTTTGTTTGTATTTACAAAAAAAAAGTATATAAGTAATGTTTATCCGTTGTCTAGCACCCATAGCACAAGCCAATGCTTAGTTTGGGGCTAAATGGCGCTGTGTGAATAATGTCCAGAAATATTTATTTATGACTCACATCGTTTACAACACTTTCGCACTGAACCTTAAAAATAAAAAGTAAGATCGGTTAAAAAACAAAAATTGCATAAGCGAGTAGTGGCATGTGGATTTGCATTTTGGGCTACCGACCGCAAAGGTTTCGTTCCCTTTTTGTTTATCAACGATTAAGAGCTTCATTCTCACGATTTAGCGGTTATAATTGGAGTTAGATTGCTAAAAAATGATTGTGTTTTGCTTTGTGTTGTTATTTTTGGTGTAACTGAGAATTAAATACATAGTTTTTAATAGATTATGAGCTATTTCATTCACATTCGTCTTCGTAAAACAGTGTTTATCTTTGCTTGACCTGTTGGCAGACAGGCACGCAGCCACCTGATGGTAAGTGTCCATTGTGGCTTATTCCAATAAAACATTCTTAACCAAGAAGAGTCGGTCAATGTGCTGCCACACTACTTATCTATAGGCTCCTCTGATCTTCGAGTCAAGTGTACTACCTCCCACATTTATATTACCAAACGATACGAACACAGCTAGAGCTGTTATGGCAGCAGATTTCGTCTCGGTGTGTGGTTATTAGTAGGTTTTTTATTCATTCTAAGTCAGTTGGCAGACAGACAGGCAGCCCACCTGATGGTAAGCGGCCACTGCGGTCTATTCCATTGTGGGAGACTTCACCCGGAAGCGTCGCTTAATGTGCTGCCAGACTGTAGGCTCATCTGATCTTCGAGCCTTTAATTTCTAGTGGCTGGCTCCCACATTAATATTGTCAGAACACAGACCCAGGGTTTTAGATAAGGGTTTTAGACGTTTAAGAGAGAGAGTTCTGGAATCCCTACCTCCTCCTTCTTTCGATCCCTACCACTTTTCATCACTCACCCCTCCACTCGTTTTTCAATGGCGAGCGTCGCATCTAAGACCTTAGTCGCAGAAACCAATGGGCGGTAGTGATCACTTACCATCAGGTCAATCTTGCAAGTTGCAAAAAAAAAAACTTGAAAAAGAAAGTCAAATAGTTGTCTTTGTCTCTTTCAATAAACTGAAATGTACCTCCTACACTTAGGTAATCTAATACAATATCTTCGGAACTAGGCAAATATGTATAGATAGTTAGCCTACTTCGAATATTACAAAATATAAATATTATAAGAATATGCATCTCAACAAGATTATAATACGCATGTTCAATGTGAATATGTATTCTAATTTTACTCGACAGAACCAGTTGACATCTGTAGTCGTTCCGTTTCTTCGGACGTAAGTGTTCTGCATAATTTTATTGTCAAAACGTAATTGCAATACAAAATAAACCTTATTCCTGTTGGAAAAGAGGCGAATTTCAATTAAATCAAGGTTTCCAAGATTGCGATCGTTTTGAAAGATAAAATTGTTCGCAACTTAGATGTTATTTTGCATTATATTCACTCCGTTATTAATTATGTCGATGCGTATCTTTATACTGATGTAAGGCTTTTGTATAATTTTTGTAATTTCTTTTTATGTTTAGCAGTAAACTTTTACACTTTTAAACTCCTTGGAAATAGGCTTATTTTTTTGTTTACATTTTAGTCTGTACTAAATACTACGTTTTGAAATCGGAATGGTTTGCTACTTGAGGTAAGATTTAATCTAAAAAACTTTTTCTTTTCCTTTATTGTTGTCTACATATTTTTTAAGTCCAGTTTCAATACAGACAGATAAGGTCGTGATAATTTATCTGTCGGATAACTAAAATTGTGTTTTTTTATTGTTGAGACCAAACATACAAGTCATAAAACCGTGCGAATCCGGAATGAGTAGCCAGTTAAATAAAAAGCATTTATGCTACCACAAGAAAACACAAAGAAAAAAGTATGTTTTCAGCACTGAAACAGGTGGATCGATTTTAATAGCAGGAAGGCAAACGAGAGTGTCACTTTACAGTGAGATATTACAGCCCATAATAATGTAAGACACAGATACCTACAACTAAATTTTATTAAAAAAATCAGAATGAAAGAAATTAATTTACTGGACAAGGCCATGGGTATAGCCAATATGTATTTTATAATCTTAAGGAAAGTTCAACAAGTTATTAAGGACTGAATTAATCTTGTTTCGATAAAACAATTTTATCAGAAATAGAAAGTGTATATCGGAGAGTTTAAGATAACAATTGGCCTAAAATTAAAGCTGATTGTCTAGTATAGGCATCCATACCAGTAGTTCGTATTCCTAATTTAACTTATGCTGGTAACCGATTTATTTCTCACTTTAATAATTGTTGTAAGTGCATTAAATGCATCTATTAGATCTTTACCAAAAAAAAAAAACTGAGAGTAGGTAGTGAATCCGTTTGTGATCCGTCACATTTTATTTTTTACGACAGTATTGGTGTAAAGGTTGTGGTTTCAATTTCTGGCATACGTGTGTACTGGCGTGTCTGTGTGTATCGGTCTATATGTATTAATTTTATCCGCAACTGTTTTAATTTACGACTTCTCATTATACCAAATCTCTGATAAGAATGATGATTCCTTGTCCTACGCCTTATCTCTCTTCGGTCGTGTCAGACTGCTATCCCACCGTGTTATGAGAGTGAGGGAATAGGGGGTGCACCTGTGCTTGCGCACTCACTTGTGCGCTATAATATATCTTGCGTAGTTGGCTGATCGTAAGAGATTGGCCGCCAAATCGGTCGTCAAAGGATATTAATACTAATAACTTTAATTTTCATAAAAATATCAATTCCAATAATTGGCTAATTTTCTTACGGTCGGTACGGTTTATTTTAATGAACACAAGGTTAATTAAAAGTTGCGCTACTGTCCCAAAGCTGCACTATGCCCCTTTATCTCGTATCTGCGGTAGGAAAGTGTTAAATTGCGGTGATTACTTTGATTGCCTCCGGTGGCCGTCCTAAGGAATCTCGTATGCTTTAATTGCTTTCAAGAGATCGTTCGCGTGATCTCTACTCACCATTAGTAACTGACTTACAACCTGAAATGCCACCTTTGTCTTAGTTGGCGAGTTTTTAGAAATGTTTTTGTATTCGCTAAAAGGCATTGCGTGTATAGATTTGTTGTTGTCTCTCTGATATGCTGGTTCGTTGTTTTAATCAGCGTTGATTGCGATGGATAAATAGTCGGTGTTTTTAAACGGCTGTGGATATTGTAAAGGTCTATTTATAGGATGAGCGGTGGGCTTTGTACTTGTCATTAATATTAATCTTTGCTGTTGCTGGTAATTAAGTTTACTGTTTTTACTTTTCTTATATCTAGCTATCAATACTAGTCCTAGCAATATTTTCAATGTGAGAGTTCCTGAAGATGGATGGAGGTTTGTTACTTTTTCACACAGACTACTAAACGGACGGCTACCATTCTGTGTTCCCAGTCTGTGACACGCTTCAAGGGCAGCTGGATTGCACTCAGTCGCGTCAAACTTGTCCCTGAGGGTGGCAGAAATGGTGGAGGCCACATCCTCACCAGCTGTCTCAGTGATACCTCCAAACAAAAGACAAAGAAAGTATGAGTTCATACAGGGTGTCAAAAAAACAAGTGACCAAAGAGCGTCAAAATATTCACTCATAATCGTCCAAATGGTGCTAATAAAGGGAGTCCCGAGGGAGCGCGGGAGCGAGCGGCCCGGACGCTCAGAGACAATGGGACGAAATTACAACCGGCCAATTGAGCCGCTTGTACTACTTGATCCCCCCTATTGTTTCCGCACTTGATGCGGATGAGGGAATAAGTCATCTTGATACATAATTTTTTTTTTGAAGAAAATAAACATTAACAATTTATAGCATCTTTCTTTGTTAAAATTATTAATTTTTGACGTCGACAGATAAACAAGCTAGCTTATCTACGGAAACGGACTGGGATTTGTTGTAGTTTTACTGAAATATAATGCATACTTAAATAAAATTAACAAGTTCAGTACCTTAACTCTTATTAATTTTTACTAATTCTAATAGAACACTTGTTACGAAGCTTTATAATTTATACCAATTATTTAACCAATGTTGTAGTATATTTCACTTATACATTGAAATTTTAATACAATTGAAAACGCCGTCTAACCTAACAATAAATCCAGAAACTCCAGCAGATTTAAAATACTAACCAACAATAGACCCATTTGTTAGCTCAGCAGAAAGACAGATACTTTCCACGAGTCAAGCCGTGCAATACAACAAAGCGTTATTGAAAGCACTGCAACGTAGTGCAATGGAGTGCAACTATCCATCACCGGTCGCCGTTTCCTTGACGCGTTGCCATTGTAGCATGTTATGCAAGAAACGCCTTTGTTAAGTCTCGACTGTTAAGGCGTGTGCTCAAAATGGACCTCTCCAGGATGTTGCGTGTAACTTTATTCGCATGGGTTCGTAATCCGTATTCAGTAGTCGCTATCCATCAAACAAGTTAAAAGGTAATTCTGGACCGTTTGATAGATAGCTGGATGAATGGGTTTGAAGATGCCGTTCTAAATAACTTCGAATTGAAATAAACAGTTAATGTTACGGTATAGTCTATAGATGTAGATTTACAAGGAATATATTCACGATTTTGCTGAAGTAATAATAAAAAGACGTTAATAAGAGCAAAAAACGAGAAAATAAGAAAGAGTGTGTCTTCATTGTGTCCGAAAACAAAATGATTTCAATACACTGGTGGCACACGATTGGAAAAATAAAAAAAAACACTGCTTCAAATATTCTTAAGAACAGAAAAGCTTGAGAGTATTGTGGCCTTTTTGTGTTAATATTTTACAACCACAAAAGGTAGTGCTCTTTAATATTAATCTTAATATTAAGGCATTAATAACTTTTAAGGTATAATTAATTTACTTTTGTTTATTCAAAAGCAGCGTAGTTAATATTACGTGCTCGTAAATTAAAAGTTACGAGCACGCAAAAAATAAAAATAAAAACAAAAAATTTGACTGAAAAAAAAAATTAAAATACCAAGACCATTCGTTCCCGTTACATAGGTGCGCTACTGTTAGTCAATTTGTTCGCATCAACGCGGTCCTATTTAGGGCTCCATTTGTTCGTGAGACATTTGATTTGTTCCCCTGATCACGCTTTCAGGTATAGTTTTATATTTAACGTTTCTTTTTTAGGTGATATTAAATACTAAATAATGAACTACTAAAAGATGGCTACTGACTTTAAAAGTTTTGAAGAACTTATGCCATCAATACAATAATCAAGATTAATTAATCGATTCATAAATAAAACTAGGGTCTGTTGACCACCTCTCACTCGTCCCAAGCGGGTGTGAAGGAGAAACCGGGGGAGTTTAGTGGGTAGTGGACGAGCAGTCCTGAGTCCCACACACGGCCGCAGGTCTCGTTAACCTGCGGTTATGGTGCGTAAAAGCATTCTCCTCCGAGAAATAAAAGTCATACACCCATCTGCCAGCTAAAATAATAATATAGGGGAAGGCCCAGAAAACGATGGTGTGACGATCTGTTCCGCTTTTCCGAGGACTGGAAAACTCTGGCTCAAGCCAGAGATGTGTGGAGAGATTTGGGGAAGACCTTTGCCCAGCAGTGGGACAGTATAGGTTAGAAAAATTATAATAATAATATACATTATATCTACACCAAGTAAGCTCTTAAAGTATAAAGATAATTCTTTATTGAAGAGTCATTCACTTTTCAACTTAAGCTTACCAATTAAAATCATAGGATATCTAGGTAGTTATCTGCCGTCACTATAATCTGGGATTAAGTCTGGATCCAGTTCTTTGAGGCCAGGTTTCTAGATATTTCAATGTTGCTTGTATGTATTTAGAAATCGGTTGTCTTGTCTCTACTTGCAGAGTGATTTAAAAATAGCTTACTAAGGGTTAACACAACATATTTTTTAAATACACATACATATAAATTAGTTGATAAGCCCAATTCCGATGACACTATTTTTTATTTAAATCATAAACTTGTATGTGCCATTACATTCTTTTATGCAATTTATTTTCTCGGGGTTTTGGGATCGATTCTGGCCGAATCGAAAAATAATGTGTACTGTGTTTTACACAGTATTATGTTTCAATTACCATAAGGACGTACTAACTTTTCCTGCTTCTGTCATAAAAAAAATATGCACTGTTCGGAACCTATAAGTACGTAGCGTTTGCATGGGGACGTCTATTTTACCACTGTCCAGCAGATTGACAGAACACCTATGTAAAAATGGCTGCCGATCATTTGCAAGTTTTCAATAATGTAGTTGTATGTAAACTGTTTATAAATATCCCATATAAATAGCACAAACAACACGTAATGTCTCAATCAACGATCATCATTATAGCAGGCTTTCATCGAAATTCTTTGGCAGCCCTAACGAATACTCATTAGTACCAAAAAGAATACAAAATTGCATACAAACACCTCATACATCCCAATCAGCGCCACATCAGCGCTAAAAGAAACGTCTCGACAACAAATCAGTGACAACCCTGTATGGGACACACGGGGTGATTGTTCGGAGAGCTTTAAGTTTTGACGAGCATTATTTTTACACCTGTCAATTAATTTCCATGATGGAGACTTTTGCAACTGCAGCATAGTTATATAGTATTTATTTTATCTGACAGCTCTGTTATAAAACTGACTCAAAGAGAAAGATTTAAAAAATTAAGACTATAGATTTAAAATTATATATAAAATATTTAATAGAATAACACACAATTTCGTATTTAATATAATATATCAAATAAATATTAAACTAAGTAACTTACAACAAAACATTTTCAACTTTAGGAATTGAATGTAACATTTAAATATATGGGATTTATTACCTATTTACATTGTAATTAATAATTCAACTAACGTAACATCTGTATGTGTCACACATAAAACAACGCGACACCCAATTAAGGGGGTGAAGAGCAAATTTTTCACCGCACAGCCAACCCTATTTGGCGTAACTCGGGTTCGTCAAACGGACTCTTAGCTACACTCATACAAACGCCTATCAAGTGTGGATTCTTAACACTCCGACCGCTCTATAAGGAACCGCTTTTAAATTAGTACGGGCAATTGTGCTTTACACAGGCCGTCGTTAACAGTGTTCATGCGATTGTCAATCCGATTTATCAGGTTGTTAACTGTGTGTTTGCTGGTTAAATAGTGTTGGTGAGGTATTATGTTTATGTGCGCTTGCATTGTGTTGCGCGGATTTAGTGCGCGTGAGCGCATTTTTAAGTCGATGTATGCGAATGTGGAGGCTGTAATGCGCGGTGTTCGATGCGTTTCCTGATGTTTTTTTTTACGTCTAATGCTGTTTTATGTAACTAGATGGCGGATACAGTCTCGCGTTAAATCTACTTTCGTAATAGCCCTTCTTATATTCCTGTAATATGGACAAGTAGCACATTGAGCGATGTCACAGTAACTTGTAAATCTACTTCCGAAGTCACAGTTCGATGTCTGAAAGTTGATGATGTAATGCTCCCGTGCCTCGGCAAGCAGGAAGCAAGAAGTTATGGGAGTGGGGTAATAGGACGTGCACCTGTTTTTGTAGAGGTCGAAAAAATGAATAGTTTTCAAATCATTCGCTATCCAGTTTGCAAAGTATAAGCTTTTTATAGTTTGCTGCCAGATGGCGCTATATGTCAAAATATCGAAGGAAATATGAATTATAAATATCGTCGTGACAATAATATTCATTAAAACATTGCGTCTTAGCGTGTCGATGTCTAAATGTTTAATTACAATCTTTCTTACCTGATTTTATTATCTCTCTCTCTTCGAGTGGTATCAAGAAGAGTCCTGATATAGTCCACTGTTATAAATAGCTTTGTTAGTGGTATCAAACGTACTGGAATAGCTTCCATTAAACCAGCCAGTTCTCACCTCCGCCGCTAATAGCTTCTCACGGACCGGCAGGGTTGCGTACGACGAATAAGATTGTTGCGAGATTTGACAATAGTTTTTTATAATTTTTGGTTATACAGAACTCTTGGAGTATACTTCAGGATGAAGCTATTCATTTTATATTTGTTTTTTATCCTTAACGTTACTCTTCCCAAATTAAGTATACGGTTTACAACAACGAATTTACAATATTATTAACACCTGAAAATTACAGTGTATTTTAATGCTGTAACAGTCTTTATACACTCGACTCGAAGATTCAGGCGACTGGGACCACTACATAGCTGGGACCGCGGTCCCAATTGCCTGATTAGTTTTTATTTATTTATTTCGTCAGGCGAGTGGGACCACCCGTAATTTTAACCACAAATCCATTGTTGTAATACAAGATTTAGTACAGTTAGCAGAAAAGGTGTCATAAATAAAACAAAGTTATGGTCCAAGTCGACCAATTCAAAAATGTAAACAGGTAACTGGGACCGCGGTCCCAGTTTTATATGGTCCCAGTCGCCTGAAGCTTCCTCTGGTGGAATCACCGCGTCACAAATGAGCCCGGGATAGAGTCCATTTATAAAAAAAAACTATAACAGTTGACAGACAGGCATGCAGCCCACTTAATAGAGACTGTGGCATATTTAATTGAGCGATACCTACTTAGGTAATCAGAAATCCTCACTCAGTATACTGCCACACTACACTGTACGCTTCTCCGATCTTCGTGAGTTTTTTTTATGGGTGAAAAACTTTTTTTATGGAGGCACCGAGCAATCGGGCCACCTGATGGTAAGCAATCACCTGTCGCCCATATATACCCGCAACACCGGAGGAGTCACAACGTTGCCGGCCTTAAGAAAGAAAATATGCTCATTTCTTAAAGATTTTCAAGTCATATCGGCCCTTTTATATCAAGTATATAAGCATATGTATATTTCGTGAAAACAACTAAAGGTATTAGGTAGGTAGGAAGCCAGGATGAATAACTGGAATTCATGGTTGTCCTAAGAGACACTTAATCCTTCTAGCCCCGGATTACTAGACACAATAGAAAATCTATTGTTATGCGGCACCCGAGTGCCGGTTCGGCGTTGAGTGGTTAAGTATTAATTCGCAATGCTGGCCTATATGATAGGGCCTACATATATCCCTATTGGCCTGTGACAGCCCTGCCGCGATCCCCGGCACATATGAGCGATATATTCCTCTAAACGCTTGTTAGGCTTAATCACTCGACGCAGGGCGCGGTCCGGGTAATTTCTACGCCTATTTCCCGCTTTCGTTTCCACTCGTTGTGCGTAGAGGAGCGGGTTAATGTCATTTTCATTATTAAGAGTGCAGCAGGTTTGTGAAAGACATTTCCATTATTAAGAGTATGTAACATGTTTTCGACCGCCGCCGTGGAACAGTGGCTAAGCCGCTCGGGTATAAAAACCCGGAGGTCGTGGGTTCGATTCCCGCCTAGGGTCTGGTTGGTGGTAGGGCTTTTCAGAGTCTGACCGGCTAGCTACCCCCACAGATGAAAATCTGCCGCCATAACAGCTCTGGCTGTGTTCCGGCACTAGGTCTATGGGATCCACGTAAATGGTCTAAAATTGTTCATTTCACTACCCACTAAACTCACCTAGTTCACCCTTCCCAGTCAAAGAGTTACGAGAGGGTGCCCGCCGTGTGGCAATTGAACGGCCCATAGGCTCTATGGAAATTAAGATAAGTTTATAATTTACTAGCTTTCCGCCCACGGTTTCATCCGCGCGTAATTTCTTTTTTCAAATATCCCGCGGGAATGAGACGTTTCCCGTAGAAATTTTATAGCATATGTCCTAATCCGGGTTATTAGCTATACGTGTGCCAAATTTCATCTAAATCCGTTCAACCGTTTAGGCGCGATTGAGTAACAAACATCCAAACATCCAGACTTTCCCATTTATAAATATTCTGTACAGAAATAGATTATTTTTCTGTTGGAAAAGGTATTGATCCCGCACCTCTAACAAAGTTGTATTCCCTTATAACCCAAATCGATCACCCAACCAGTATATAGCGAAAAATGATATTGAAATACAAACATGTATAATAATTATTCGACGGCGCAATCTCACAGTTCATAAATAAGTCTCTCATATGCGCAAACGCATAGGAAAGGAAAGCGCGTCAAAACTCATGACTGATAGTGCGATAGTTAAGCGGATAGCAGGGGCGGAGTCGGGGTCAGGGATATTATACTCTATGTGAACGTTAAGTTGGATTTTCGATGGGAATTATTGTGAAATCTTTTGGACGCCAAAGTCGTCATACTTGACAAGCACCTGCGGGCCCTGTGTGCCAACGACATTCATACTTGGCAAAAACCCTGCCTCTAAAAATCTATAATATAAAAATGAATCGCAAAATGTGTTGGTAAGCGCATAACTCAACAACGCCCGGACCAATTCGGCCAAATTTTTTTTTAAATGTTCGTTGGAGTTCAAGGATGGTTTTTACGGCGAGAAAAATTGAATTGATTGATTGATCAATTCCCACGGGAACGGGAACCACGCGGGTGAAACCGCGGGCGCCCGCTAGTATGAAATAAATGTGTTTAAATCGATTACTAGAATTTTTCCTTTCATTCGACAATAAAGAATAAAAGAAAAGAAAAATGTCCAGGCATATTTACATGTATTAAAATATAAATATTGGACAACATCACATACATTAATCTGACCCCAAAGTAAGTTGCGTAAGCACTTGTGTTATGGGTTTTAGAAAACAAAGAAGGTACCACAAATATATACTTAAATACAAATAACATCCAGACACAGAACACAAACAAATGTTCATCATATTCGAACCCACGACCCCTGGTGCATAAGGGAAGGGTCACTACCAAATTCGCCATCGGGTCAGTCAAACTCGGGTTATGCTGATACTAGTACTCCTAAGTACGTCCCCACACATGACTAAACGAAAGGAAAGTGTATGACTGATAGCGTGATAACACTTCCTTAGCAGGTGGCCGCGGTATTGCATGGGCGTTGCAGACCATACATACACGTTCTATGTGAAAACCAGATCACTTTACCTGCTTACATATTCATAATATATCTTTACAACTCATTGAAAAGCCTCACAGCTTACGTGTAACATTGTACTTGTGAATCAGTAACTTAGGACCAATATCTATACTAATATTATAAAGAGAAAAGATATTGTGTTTGTTTGTTTGTATTGAATAGGCTCCGAAAGTACTGAACCGTATTAAAAAATTCTTTCACTGTTGGAAAGGTACACTATTCCCGGGTGACAGAGAGCTTTTTACCTCAGAAATGTGGGGGGAAGGGGAGATATTTTAAAAAAGAAAATATTATACTTAAAATTCTTTGAACTGAGGAATCAAATTGAAACTTTATATTCTTAGGAACCAACTTCTTAAGTGAGATATAAACTGACGATCCCTAGACCAGTTCTCTAGAAAATAGCAAAGGTTTAGTTAGTTTTACGACATAAAAAGAATATATATTGATTTCTGTAATTCCACATTAAAATAGCGGTTAATTATCAAATACTCTAAAAATTTAGACATGAAGGCGTAGCAGGTAGAATGATAAACGTATTTAGATTCGCATTTATAATATTATGTAAGAACATTAAACTAAATAAAAAATGGTTCCAGTTAATAGATTTCACCAACAAAATACCAGTAAAGAACCCACTTGAAACGTTACTGTTTTAAATTTCTGAACAAACCAGGGAGCTTCTCTAGTATCTCAATAAATATTTCAAAATAAAAACCTGCATACATGAATCACCTTCGTAACATCAGAGTCAAATTACAAGTCTATCCACATGTTAAGAAACACTCGAATAAACTAAGTACTGTTACGAGTAGTTATCGAGTCGAATCTTAATCGATATCAGGGCCGTATAAGGCAATATCCTAACGAAGAGACAAAGGCAAGTATCGAATTACTCTGGCCGCAAAAACTCGGCCCACCGCGGGGTCCAAACAAGTTGAGAAGATCTAGCCGGAGACATTCCCACATCTAGACTGCTTTCGCGATGTTTTCCAATGATGTCGACTCGACGTCATCGTTCTTTTACTGTGTGACTTTTAGCCGTTGTTTTCCCGCAGTAAAATGATTCTACCTTAGTATTACAATAGATTAATGAAGCTTTTTTTTTAGTTAAATCAAAAGTTTTACGATTGTGATAAACAAAACTCGAACCAATAGTACTAGTTGCGTTTTGGACGGTCACCGTCCAGGATCATTGCCCTCACGCTTATCAAAAAATTCAATGATAATTCACCATAATTATACAAACATTTGATTTCCATTTGCCAAACTTGAAAAATAAAACAAAAAAAGAAAAAAAAAGAAGAAACGATAGTACTACTAAAGGGGAAGCGTTCTGACTTCTGCTGCAGGAAAACTGTATATCATTATATAGTCTGTGTCAATCAAAACTTTACCTTTTTTTGATTAAAAAAATAGGGTTAGTAGTCGATTCGCACGAAAATAATTCGCACGAAAGTGCGAATCGACAACTTTCAAAAATAACATTATTCTTAGTAGTCGATTCGCCCGAACGAATTTTAATCGCGTGCGAGTCGACCCCTATAAAAATTGATAGTAGGCGATTCGCACTTTTGCAGTATGTGGATAAAAAACAATCAAAGTACAGTCGTGTACAGGAAATCTTTATAATATTTATAATATTATTAACATATTCCTTGTCTATATATCTTGTAGCATATTCATTCAAATGTTATATTTTTTTCGGACAGGAAACATGTTTAAATATAAACTAATATCATTGAGCGTTAAATTATATTTGAACACTTTAATATTAAAATGACACCAAAAATTAGATACGTGTTAAGGACAGCGGAGACAAAATCTCAATTTATGCTTATACTAAGTTAAATTTTATTTTGTTACGTAGGATTTATTGTAAATAAGTGAAATAAATATAAATCCAATTAGTTACGTAAGTACTGTAATAGGTATTAGGCATAGAATGTGTAAGAATCATAGTTTTGTAAGAAGAACTTTTTACGTAGACTGTAGAGATAAGATTCTAATAAGAAAAATTGTTGTAATCAATATGTAAGTTATGTTTTCTAATTAGAATTAACGCGAACTTAAGAACGATGTAAGCTACATGTATATTCTAATTGGAAAAAATATAGTAATAAGCAAATAATGTCAACTTGCATAGTGAAAATGCAAGCTAAATTGTGTAAGTTTAACGGGGCTCTCTTTAAGGTATTGCTCCGAGGTACTTAAGCGATATGGGTTGGTCAAAAAATCATTCCTTAGTGTACGACCATCAAGATATAATTAAGAAGAAGAATAAAGGAACCTTCTTGGAAAAAACCTGTTTCCTTCAGTCCCCAACAAAACAAATATGTATTACTTGTCTGTTTTTTTTACAACTTATACGAATATGTACTTTGATAATTTTATCATAACATTTTATTTATTCACGTAGGTACAATTTCTTTTTTTAATATTCGCGCCAGCGAGTGAGATAATTACTTTTAGTTTGTAAGAGAGGTACATTGTTTTGATCAGAGCTCTCGCCCCGGACATACTTATTTGATGAGTCATAGAAACCAAAGGATACCGACTTGAGCTTTGGTCGGCTTATTGCCGCCGTGCTTCTAGCTAACAGCTAGGGGGGTGAGGAGCAGGGTATTTCGTTGCACCGTGAGAGCGCTATTTATTACACGCTTTACGTAATACGTTTATACATATTCGTTTCTAATTTTTGGTGTCATTTTAATATTAAAGTTATCAAATATAATTTAACGCTTAATGATATTAGTTTATAATTTAACATGTTCCCTGTCCGAAAAAATATAACATTTAAAATTTAATTGATTCTGCATGCTGTAAGGTATGTAGACAGCGAATAGGTTAATATTATTATAAAGATTTCCTGTACACGACTGTACTTTGTTTTTTTTTTTATGCACATAATATTGCAAAAGTGCGAATCGCCTACTATCAATTCTTAAAGGGGTCGACTCGCACGCGATCAAAATTCATTCGGGCGAATCGACTACTAAGAATAATGTTATTTTTGAAAGTTGTCGATTCGCACTTTCGTGCGAATTATTTTCGTGCGAATCGACTACTAACCCAAAAAATATTATTTTATTAACGCTTAGTTCTTTTTTGTGCTAAAGTTTTTGCAAGCATTAAAAAGTTTTTTGGGAGATGGAAAATATTGGTTAGTAAGTTGCATAGTAACCACTGATGCCACATCCGATATTCTACGTTTATAAGCTAAACCTAGAACGATTTGTGTCGTACCCAGTGGAAACCTACAAGTTCGTGGCTCCCAGCATCAAGGATCGGAGATCGATGTATGGAGATCCACTATTTACATATGCCACGTCTATTATTTCGCGAATTCGAGCAGGCACAACCGTTGCATCGGTAGAATGTTGGTTTTTGTATGGCCATGTAAATTTTGTAAGGCACGCATCTTGATACATTCGGCTTAATTGAGTTCTTGCGAGAAACGACCCCACTGAGATACAGGTTAGTGTTGTAGGATGTTTGTTTAGAAGAACAGTTAATGTTACAAATGTAAATGTTAGTTGTGGAGGGTCGTTGCATTCCGCCTGATTTTCTTAGTGAGCTTTTGGCTGCCACACACATAAGTTGTGATCACATGACACGTTAGAAGACTGGTCGGCTAAGAATCAATCTACATATTCTTTCAATATCATCATCATCATCCCAGCGTATTTCCGATTGCATCTAGTATGGAGCTCAGGGTCCGCTTCGACTATGATCCTACATTTGACAAGCCTGGTTATTACAATGGAGCGATTGCCATCTTTACCTCCGTAACCCTTACAAGGGAAAACAGACCTTCTTGGAACATAGTCGGGACCAACGGCTTAACGTGCCTTTCGAAGCACGGAATCATCATTATTTTCAGACATTCAGGTGATTTAAGCTTGCAATGTCCAAACTGGAAACGATGCTCCCCGTGGGATTCGAACCCACGATCTCCGGGTTTTAGAGTCCAACGCTCTAACTACTGTACCGCAAAGGTAGTTAGTAGGTAGTTAGTAGGTACTATTTCCACTAAGCTAGCCAATTGCGGACTGGTCATTATAAATCCAAGCTCTCTTTAAAAATCTGACACAACATTTATTTTCATCCGAGAATTGAATCCTCAGGATCACGGCTTAGTACTTAAGCCACCAATGCGTTCTAACTTTAATAAGTGAAAGAATTCACCTGTTCAAAGACATCAGCACTGCACCGGTAAATCCAGTCCAAAATTAGTTAAAACACCCAAATATTCTCAAAGGTCAAAAAACTCACCCATACTTCACAATCGCCGGCTAATCTAAGCCCGTCTAAAATATCTTTAATTATGTTATTAAAACAAAAAAGGTGTGTTTTCTATGGACATTTCGTCGGCTGCGGTGCATGAGAGACCCATTAAGAACACGTACTATCTAAATATCTCGAGAAATCTATCGTGTAAGGGTAAAGACCGTAATTAATTTTGTTAAAAATTCAACTAAGAAATTCAAGGCATTCGCGATTGTGGAAGACGGTGCCGCGGAGAATATTTAAAGAGGTGTTTATACAGCGGTAAATATAAAAAAAATTGGCGTAAGGGACATTTTTAAGCTAAGACACCTAGTAAAATATGTTTGATAAGATCGAATTTTAAAATGTAAAATGTACAAGTATACCAGATCATTTAGTTTTCGACATATTATAATAAACATCACTTGGCAAATAATTGAAATGACTTGAGTTGTTGCTATTTTAATTGCTAAAATGGGATAATAAAATACTGTTACAATTGCATTTTGTTAGTGTCATTGGTTGATGTCTTCTTATTATAATTAACACTATCGCAAATATAATAAAGGGTTATAACATTATGTGGCCGTGATCTTGGGAACAAACTTTACAGATACATTATTGGTTTTCTGATATCCAATCCGCATTAGGTAAGCTTAGAAATTTAGCTTTTACCTATCATAATTGTAGTGATGGCTTCGACAATGCTATGTAAGGTTGTAACATCTCCAAAAACTTCCACAACAAGCACATTGTTTTCGGTAAAAACCTTCCAAATGTCGACTGGGTAATGATCATTTATTCAAAACGATCGCATCTTGCGTCTTCGTGTTTATTTATCAGAGTTTCCACTTTAATTCTACCTTTAATAAAGAAGCAATTTATTAATGAAACGATTACTCAACCCTTATCGGCGCATCTGATAAAGGAACCGCCTTTACTTTTGGTACTGACTTATGTTGTAATGTGTACTTACATACAAATGTGACGGGTATTCGTAAGATTCTTAGTTTATCATATTTGATCGGGAGAATATGTTTTGTAATAAGATGCTGTTATTTATAAGAACTGTGCGCACATTAAATTAACGTGGTCTCTGCCTCTGTTTCTTTTATTAATTGCACTCTTTTCTTCAGATAAGGACTATTGATGATGATGTGTGAAGATTTATATGTGAGTGTTATGTGCGATGACTATATAAGCAGTTCTTCAGTCTGCGTTGTTTTGTATTATACAGTCAATCTGCCTCTGAGTCGTAGTGACTACTAGTCTTAGGTATAAATCCTTAATTAGACTAAAATTTGTGTTTGTTTTGTTGTGTATAGAAAATATTTAGTTGCAATCCTGTGCGAAAATTGGCATTGTAAAAAACACCTGTGGCTTAAGAAAGACGTCAAGCCATTATACAAAATAACATTTTACCTGTCCATTACACATTACATGAGACAAAATCTAGCACCAGTGTAATAAACTAAAGCAATTAGTTTTGCCACATTACTAAGTAACTACTGAACAACAGGTGTATTAAGCTTCTTTGTTCTTTTTTGAATTTGTAAAAAAAAAACTTATCTTTTATCATAGATAGGTTACTGCTTAATTTATCTTATAGTACAAGATAGTGAGAAATCGAAAGAACTGTTGTATCCTATTGAACCCTTGGTACAGCCAACGTCACAGGACAACACAGATAATGAATTTAAGTAATCTATACTAATATTATTGAACTAATTTGGAAAATCTTTTCACTGCTAAAAAGCTAAATAATCCCCGAGTGACATAGGATACTTTTGATCCCGGAAATGTGGGGGGAAGGGGGGTATAATTGAAAAAAAGAAATTACGCGCTGGTGAAACCGCGAAGGCAACCGTTAATAAATAAATATACTTTTAATAGACATTATTCACACAGCAGTTTAAATTGTGATATATGAAGCCACATACACCCATTTGACTGGCTCAATTGCGCATTTGGTAGTGACCCTGCCCTGTGCGCCAGGTGTCGTGGGTTCGAATCCCATCCAAACATTTATAATAGGAAAGCTACTAATCATACGTCAGTTTTCTGTGACAGACTGACAAATAATAATATGAACTTTTTGCAGCATAGCTCTAACTCAGTGGGGGTTTATAAGATGTTCTTTAATAACAAAAGATGTGAATAAAAGGAAATTTTAATGCATAAAATCTCAATAAAATTCAAATATAAATAAATAATAAATTGAAAAACACTAGTCTCAGTGCGTAATCCGGTCTGTTTTGTCGACGGTACCCGGGTTTATGTCCTCATAGAAAGTTAATTATTATCCAGCACAGAAGCTCGCAATTTCCACTAGACTGGTCCCGGGACAAAATAATAAATAATTCCAGTTATATAACAGGTTTCATTAAGACAGCAGTAAATCAGGCTACCTGAGATGCGCCAGCGCAACCGTCTTGCTGCATTACGATGTACCGTTGGCAAAAACATCTTGTTAAATGTATAAACAAAGGTTGATAATCATCTGTATATTTTGTGATTGTTAAGAATGAGTATTTGTTAGATTAAATAAGGGGGCCTAGACAAATTAAAATTTTGATAGCGAAATTCGCTAATTTCAAATTGTATGGATTTGACAGGTGCCTTAGAAAAGTCACGTGGTCAATCGATATCGAAAGTACGGGTTTTGATAATCGCTATCGCAAATAGAGCTATAACGAACGTCATAAAGGGTCCGGCCGTTATGCCCCCATTCCGGTTTGCCCCCGGCCGGTATGCCCCCACAATTTTAAGTAAATTTGTTCTAGTTTGCCGTTAAACCGTGGGGGCATACCGGCCGGGGGCAAACCGGAATGGGGGCATAACGGCCGGACCCGTCATAAATCCCACTTGTCTAGGACCTCTGGTCTCTATCTTGACTGTTAGTAAGCTTTTTTTTTTGAACCTTTTAAGGGATACATACAACTAAGAAATGATAATATGTTATAGTTTTGTATATAAATATTCTTCAAAATATACTTCTTATTTATACTTTTTTTATTGAATCAAGATAATAAATTTGCATCTATTTATACGAATATTATAAACAGGAAAGATTTGTTTGTTTTTTGTATTGAATAGGGTCCGAAAGTACTCAACCGATTTTAAACATTCTTATAATATTGGAAAGCTACACTATTCCCGGGTGACATAGGGTACTTTTGATCCCAGAAATGTGGGGGAAGGGGGAATAATTGACAAAAGAAATTAGTTACCTAAAAATACTTTTACTTTGACTGACTTAAGGATATTATACCTAGGAATTCAAATTAATGGCCAAGTACTTAAGACAACAAAAAAAAAACAGTCTAAAATCCAAGTGATTTCGTCAGAGTAAAGTTAATACAATTAATATCCTCAAAATAGGCTGGTACTTGTCCCACGAAAGAGTTAACTCAAACTTCAGTCTGTTTTCGAAAACTGACGATGTTCTTAGCGAAGCTCTCGCGAATAACTAAAGAGTTGGTAAATTGTTTCCTTGGCCTTTTAGCAAACTCCCTTTATTGCCAAAATTAGCGGCCTCAAATATTCCCTCAGTGGTTGCGCGCGGGTTAAGGACAACTCGGCTAGGCACTTATTCGGTTAATTTTAAATTTTTGTCGAGATTTACCGACTTAACCCTTTAAATTACAGGACATAAGTTGAAAGTGGCATCGTGAAATTTCGCCAATCTGATTCCTTACAGAGTTAATAATGTTATGATTTGAAAATTTATTTTTTTATTAATAACTAGCCTTCCGCCCGCGGCTTCGCCCCCGTAAACTATAGGACGTTATTCCGCGGGAACATCTTTATAAATTGTAGCCTATGTCTTAATCTGGGTTATAAACTATACGTGTGCCAAATTTTATCTAAATCCTTTCAGCCTTTTAGGCATGATTAGATTAGGTAACAAACATCCAGGCTTTCGCATTTATAATATTAGTAGGATTTTGCTATGCCGACCGTACACTGTGTCTAATCTTTTAAGCTATTTGTGTAGCACGGTGAGTGGGAGCGATTATTAAAAGAATACATCTTCACGGCTATCCCTAGGGCACTGGTTGCTTTTTGCTCTTTTTGCAGATATGAGAGGGTTCATTAAGCTGAATTTCCTATAATTATACTCTCCGCAGGGCGGGCATATTTGCTCGATTGACAAAGCGTTTTGTAATGTCTTCTCCGGAAAAAATACGAGACAGTTAGTGTTAAACGTTGTCATTGTTAAAAATAGCAGTAGAGAAACTTGGCTATATTTTTTCCTTTTTTGGTTGTATATTTCTATTTTTTTTGTTATGTTTCTGTTATAATATTTTAATTTGACCGGTGACCGGTGGTATATTTTATTCAACAATTTAAGGCACTTATAGTTCCCCACAACTCAGATTATTCATTGCCAAAATTTGTAAGACTGTAACATCCTTATTGTTATAAATATATTTTACTATTATTTTTATACGCCATATTTGTACAAAAGTAATATTAGCACTTTTTGAGTTACGTAATTACCACGTTCCTCGCATAAAACAAAACATAATAAACGAGTAAATGAATATTTGTATAGGTATTTAACAAAAGTATTGCTTTTTTCTAGCTTAATTATTCGTAAATACAGCGAGATCCTAAAACTTTCTATTATGAAAAAAGTCTCCATTCTCCCAGTCTTGTTATTTAATTTGTTACTAGATGGCGCTACGTGTTAAAACTAACGGCAGCCTCAGCGGTTTCGTTCTTTTGTCGTAATGTAGCGTTCCAACAGTGAAAGAATTTTCCAAATCGGTTCAGTAGTTTCGGAGTCAATAGAAACAAACAAACAATCAAATCTTTCCTCTTTATAATATTACTATAGATATAGCTTGCGCAATATTAACTTATCTATATAAATAAAACTTAATAGTACAGTCAACAATAAAGTCGGTTAATTTTTTTTAGGTAAGTCTCAAGTTATCAACTTCAATTGTAATGGAAGTGGATGTGAAGTGCCTTTGGAGTCGCAAAAGTCTTCTAGCTACTACTTGTGCGACGGTGATCTCATACCATCAGGTGATCTAACCACTCGTTTGTCTCATCTACATCTACACTAATATTATAAAGAGGAAAGATTTGATTGTTTGTTTGCTTGTATTGAATAGGCTCCGAAAGTACTGGACCGATTTGAAAAATTCTTTGCCCATTAAGAGGCGGACATTATCCCTGATGAATATATTATGCTACTTTTTATTGCATGAAATGATTCATTCCTACGGGAAATAGGACCACGGGTAGTAAGTTTTTCACTTATTGACGTGACTGTTACAGGTTGCTATAGCAACGCATTGTTGATATGGAATAAATCCAAGTACCTCATACACCTATATGGTGATCAAAGTGGAAAAGACCTGATTTTTGGGAGCTGTCGAATAAATCCTGAAACAATATCACATTCTTACGGGATGACGTATAATCCACGCGAGCGAAGCCGCAGGCGGAAAGCTAGTTTACAATATAATTGTGGGCGAAAACAATTTTTAATAAAATCCTCTTAATATCTATCAAGATAGACAACAAAGAAGCATAAGTACTACACAGAAGGTTTAACATTTGCATACAAATAGTTGATGGGCATAAATCATAAGGGACAGTAATCTGCGGCGGTTTTGATGTACGCAGCGCCATCTGTGTCAAGTAAGTGAGTTATTACACCGCCATATTAGGGCTGCCTCTGGACTTGGCCCGTTGTTACCCGGACGCGATTCAGGTATCGCCATTTTGATTGATGAAGAATATTTTTGTTGCTCATTAAAAAGTGAGGACTCGGTTTTTATTTGCGACTGTCTTAATGTAATTTTTTAAACTTCTTATATAGATTGAGGTTTTCAATTCGTGGACATGTTTTTTGTTCGAACTGAGGTAAACTTATTTTAATTCAATTACGAATGTGTTGTCTTTTTTTGGAAATCATATTTTGCAAACTGCAGTCTGTCCTTATAAAGTATTCAATTCAATTTCATGGAAGAAATACAATCAGGACAAATTATGCTTAATGATAAGTGGTTCTATGATTTTGAATATGTCAACATGTTTCTCATGTATATTATTTTAAAAAAGTGTCTTGTTGAAAATACATAATTGATATTTTTAATGTTTTATAAATTAAAAAAAAACATTGTTACTGCACTTGTACTTGAGTGATCAGTCTCATGAACTACTTTATAATTCAAAAAATTATGATTTAATGATCAACGTAAATTGCATGTGTTTAAATAGTCAATAGTGTTCTAATAAAGAGACAACCCTATAATGATATAACAACATGATTTATAGGGCAACCCCTTAGCAAGATTAACCCTTTATCCGGGGTCACATGACACACGGGGTCGCGGAGGCCCGTCACTAATAATTTTATTATTATTTATTATTGTACTCCGATACGCATCGCATTATAACTTGATGTATGATTAAATTTTTGATAAATAATTTTACTTTGTTTACAAGTATTTTTTTAATATCTATCAATATTTTAGTAAGTAAGAGACAGGAAAAAGTGGAGGGTATTTAAAACATTTAAAAAAGAGTCGAATGATTCCTGACAGTGCACAGTGGTAGTAGAATTTTATGAAAATACTGAAAATCAACCTCAAGTCCTGGATTTTTCAAGATACTTACATACAGCATTGAATTGAAGTAAATACTAGATACACCAGGCGTATTTATTTAGTAACAACGAAACCGAGGTCAATAGAAATCTCGAAAAAAAAAACTTTTCTCGGTTAAGCAATTTATTTTTCGACTCTTACATTGTAGCCCTGTTCCCAAATTAGATAAATGTGACATTTCGATTATAAATTCTCGAATTAATAATTATAAAAAATTCAACCCTACCATAATCGAATATAATAAGCAACGATTATTTTCCATGTTTTACCCTTACATGGATTCCATGTTAAAAATTATTCATACGAACGCAATTAGAGTGCATTATCCCTCCTTAATATTCTTAAAGCAAACACAATACTGTACGAGTAATTGTATGATTACATTGTTATTTTTATTTATAGTATTTATGAATATTTATAATTTGCACTTTTTATACTGGAGGGACCTGCATTATTTATAAGTGCTACTTATATTTTAAAAAAATGTGTAAGTGCTTTAATATAACATACAGAACTTACTTGCATGAATTTATTTGTGTTGGAAAAAAATAATTGCAGGACTATTAAGTAAGCCAGACCCCATACAGAAATCTGAAGAATCTTCATAGCCCTTTCAACCCAAAAAAAGGCACGGACCCAAGAGTCTGTGGAAAAACTATTTTATTAAAAAAATATATTTATATCCACTCTCTATGTTAAACAATTCATCAAATGATTTTACACACACACACACACATCTAGCACAACCATGATACACGTAACAAGTAACTATATTAAATGAATTACAAATACTTAATGATAGGTAAAATGGTCCCTAATGTGGAATCAGTTGCAATACAATTACCATCAGACATTAGGTATGCAGGAGTTATTATTTATTCCGTATGACAAGGGTCGTTTGAGAGCAATAATTCATAAATTGAGCCGATTAATTGATAGAAGGGTTAAACCCTCTGATGTTTGTTTTGACAAATATGCACCGACGGTGAGTCGCGGCTGTTGAAGGGTTAAAAATACGTGTTGCTGTTTTTGAAACAGTGTAATTTTTTTTGTAATTTTACTTTTTTTTTTATTGCAATGTGTAACAAGACGAGCAGATCGTACACCTGATGGTAAGCGCCACGTCTGCCCTTAGACAGTTCAGTGCTAAACAGTAACTAAGCAGTTACTCTCCGGCACCGCCGTGCGCCTGCTACGACAGTTACACTCATATACCCAGAAATTTCACTACTTTTTGGACGCCTTGATGGTTTAGTGGTTGGAGTATCCGAGCTCTTGAGGTCCTGGGTTCAATTCCTGTTTTATAGTCGCCTACCATCAGGCGAGCTGTAAACTTGAGTTCCATCCACGTAGATATTTTTTTTTGTAATACCTATATTATTGCTTGTGTCTGTTTTATTTCTATGACATATTTATTTTACAACGAGACATTAAACAGGATAAGGGCCCGTTTCACCATTCTTAATAATTAATTAAGTCACAAATATACATTTATGCCTCGGTAGAAAAGGCCGCACTGGCAACAAACCTTATAAAATATGCGTCTCTCTTCCAAAAAAAAAAAAAACATAATACAAAAATTAAATTAATTATATGCAAAACATGTCATCTGGCATAAAACTTTGCCTTACAAGGCATCACAAAACATACTCTACGTCTATTACAGTAGAGTTTAATTTAAATACACATTACAGAAATGAAATGCATTATTAAACGACGATTCTGTGACCCCATTCAAAAGGCATTAGATATGGCATTATGTCTAATTTGTCTTGTTTTAATTCAGTTTTGATTACAACAAAGTGTATTTATTAATTATTCAATGAGGGGCGTTTGGAGGGCTACAAAAGGGCAATTAGCTTTCGCGAGGGAAGATGGAAAGTAAATTAATTTGCATGTATGAGATTTAGATAAGGAGGGAAATCAAACTGCTTGATGCTGGGGAAAGCATTGGCATTTTAAGTCTTACAAAGGAGCCCGACCATTAAAAAAAAAACATTGCCATATTGCGGAAAAATATTAGAACCAATTTCTTCAAGTGGCAACAATCAAATAAAAAACTTTTTTAAAAAAAAATTAAACCGACTTCAAAAAAAAAAAAACAAAAAAAAAACTACCTAAAAACACTGAAAAGCAAAAAATTATTTTAATAAGACATTTATCAAATGCGCTTATTGTCTAAGCCTATTAATAACATTAAATTGTATTTACGTGCTAGGTAGGTACCTACTAATCTGTTTGAAGTCGGTGCCAAGCCAAATAGTAGGTACCCAGACTACGTACCTACGTCCGCGGATTATTTGTAACCCTGTATAATACATAAATTATTAGGTATGTATCATTTTTCATTACTTTTGGCTTGGCACCGACTTCAAACAGATTAGTAGGTACCTACCTAGCACGTAAATACAATTTAATGTTATTAATAGGCTTAGACAATAAGCGCATTTGATAAATGTCTTATTAAAATAATTTTTTGCTTTTCAGTGTTTTTAGGTAGTTTTTTTTTTGTTTTTTTTTTTTGAAGTCCGTTTAATTTTTTTTTAAAAAAGTTTGTTTATTTTTCTATTTTTAGTGTGAATAATACGTAGGAGTGAGTAAAACTCTCTCATAATATTGATAACGAAAATACGAGTAAAATAGTAGAATTGTATTATTTGACAATATTAGGTATTCATTAAGTGTTCAGCACCATTCAGTAGACCAACTAAAGATGCAGCCCGCAAGAGGGACATAAGAATTAAGAAGTCGTACCCTTTAGCTTCCATCATCATAGTTGTACCTTCCATCATCAGCTTAGCTCCAAAAGTACATGAAATACAACTAACGGTCCACATATTCCTACAACACTGAAATAATTATCCCCTAACTCCTAACCGTTAAGGAGTTGTACCTTCCATCATCAGCTTAGCTGCAAAAGTACATGAAATACAACTAACGGTCCACATATTTCTACAGCACTGAAATAATTATCCCCTAACTCCTAACCGTTAAGGAGTTGTACCTTCCATCATCAGCTCAGCTGCAAAAGTACATGAAATACAAATAACGGTCCACATATTCTTACAAAACTGAAAGAATTATCCCCTAACTCCTAACCGTTAAGGAGTTGTACCTTCCATCATCAGCTCATCAACATAAAGTGATGTCTATAGGACGCAAAAACTTAAATGGCTTCAGAAAAAACAAGTAACGCGTAGTGTGCGCCTATAAAATTTGAGGTTTGCCCTTGATTTTCCCGGGATCCCATCATCAGATCCTGACATAGTGACAATGGGACCACCTCGGAACTATGCACTTTCAAATAAAAAAAGAATTATTTAAATCGGTCCACAATTGACGGAGAAATCGACGGACATACATAAAAAAAAAAAAAAATACATACAGTCGAACATAGAACCTCCTCCTTTTTTGAAGTCGGTTAAAAAACAATAAGATGACATTTTATTGCTGTCTGTAAAAGTGTGATGTCAATTGTCAACCATGCCTTGTTATTATTGGATATTGGGCGTTATGGGAGTTATTTGTGAGTATAACCACAGCAACCTAGTGTTGCTATAACCGTAGCTAATGTGGCCGAGCAGGCTTTTTATTTTCTTGGTCAGGCTATACTAAAAAAACTTTAACATTTTTTTGGCGGAGGAGAACGCATTTAAACGACGTACCGTACCGAACATAATTATGTGGAGCTCGAGACTAAAGGCGTTCGACCCATTACCTACTAAACTCACCTGGTTTTCCCTTTCCCAAGGATTGGGACGACTGGGTTCCAGCATTTTTTTTTATGTCAGAGCAAAGGCGGCAAACGAGCCAGCGGTTCGCTTTATGGTAAGCAATTAACGCTGCCCATGGACATCTGCATCACCAGAGGGATCGCTGATGCGTTGCCGGCCAATGAGGGTATGGAGGTGTGGGCCCAGCACTCTCACAAACCAGACGAAACCCAGTAGTAGTCAATATTATTCCACGCTGGTATTATGTGAGAGGTATACTTCCCCGGATGAGCCGGCCTATTCGTACTATAAAACACCATGGCTCTACCACTACAAATTTGAACATTCCAGGGTTTCAGCATTTTGGTTACTGGCCAGCCACTCTGGTCTTTTATGCATTTTGGTTATTGGCCAGCCACTCTGGTCTTTTATGTATGTATTGTATTTTTCGAAGTGAGCCATTTTTTAAACATTAACTCCAACAAGTGGGACCTCAGTAGAAAAAAGGAAATTTCTTTTATCAAAAACACCATTCGCGTTTCGCAACCACAGTCTCAAAGTAAGTAATCCGTCAGTCCCCGGGCAGAGTCAGTACACCTGATTAGCTTCGTACTGTTTTGGCGAGGAATGACGCTGGCACATTGCTATTATTCCGCCGTAAGGAGACGACTACATGCCTTCGCCTATTGAATATAACGATACTACCATTTTGGATTATTGTTTGCAGAGCTAGGAATGGGGTAGAGGCGGCAGAATGTGTTGTATTGTGTTGCGTAACGTAATAAAGAATTATTATAATAACAATTAATACATAAATGCCTTGATGGTCTAGTGGTTTAAGTACTGGGCCGAGATCTCAGGGTCCTGGGTTCAATTTCCAGGTCGAGCTAACTTTGTTTCGGTATTTCGGACACAGCTCGGGTTCGTGATCACCAACCCGCATTTGGCAAGCGTGATTAAGCCAGTGCCTATCTATGTAATGATAACTTGATTTCGGCAACTACGGCCTATTCCATTGAGGGACGCTTCACCTGGAAACGTCCCTCAATGTGCTGCCAGATTGAAGACTCATCTGATCATCGAGCCTCTGATTTCAAGTGTACTGGCTCCCATATTAATATTGCCGGAACACAGCCAAAGCTGTTATGGCGGCAGATTTCACCTGTGGCCTGTGGGGGTGGCAGCTAACCAATCGGACTCTGAAAAAGCCCTACCACCAACCAAAACTTTCCAAGTCTTAGATAATGGTGCGAGTGTCCCTAACAAGATCAGGACAACACGCTCGGAGAAATAAAGACACCAATTTTATTTTGAAAGCCGGTTAAATAACATGTCACTTCTACAAGTTCCTAATTTTCTAAACCTGCCCGTATTCGACCAATCAGGAAGCGCTCACATGTCAATCACCAATTACAGCGCAGTTTGTCCACCCTGGGCGCTGGCCAATCGCGCGTCTGAATTTAAATTTGGAATCCCGATTGTTCTATTCTTTCCCTTTGAGTGAGACACCGAATCGAGTGGATCGTTAAAGCGGCGCCCGTATTTTTAAACGGTTTCTATGGTCATTGAACATAGGGCTGCCATATGTGGCAATTTTTATATCTCTCAATGTAAAGTAGGTATTCCTTTAACGGAACTGTAAACGCGTAAACGCTTTTCTTAGCCAAAAAAAAAATATAATTATATTGTTATAAGTTTAATCAAACCACATCATACACTATATACCTACGCACGATATTTTACATAAAGTCATCAACTTACTCAACTTGCACCTTCCTTATCCACAAACTAGTAATATTACTTACGCAAGTCTGCAATGGCGATACACATTTGTGACTAATTAATATCCGGTACGTTTTTAAGAAAGTGAAATCCGCCACACCCGTGCGTGTGCGCACCGCCTAATACGATCAATAATGTCAAAGAATAACAGAGGGGTTGTTGAGGTAGCCTTAAGTTGGGCAGTAATATACGAAAGTCTTTGTTTTGCATACAGTAACTAAAGCGCAACAGGATTCAAGCGGTGAATCGGAATGATTGCAGTGTTTCCTTTTTGTTTTTTAGATTTTTCTGTTTTTATATCTAAATTACAAAGAAAGAAGTATTTTTTTTACTTTTGCCTCAGTTTGCAACTATTCTATATTTAAGTAGAAAGAATATGATTTGTTGACAATAAGATAAATTGAACTTCATTCGGTTTCTGGATCTTAATTACTGAACGCAGAATTTTATAAATCTTCACACGGATTAAGCCAGCGGGCATTTGAGGATTGAAAGAGAAAAAGATTTTCTAAATCAGTAATAATATTTATGCCAGTATCTCCTTTTAAGCAATTTAAACTGAGAATTAACTCTTCTCAGAAGACTAGGATTAATCCCCTGAAAAATACTATAAAACTTACTTTTTTATTTAATTTTTTTCGGAGTATAATGCGTTTATGCACCAAAACCGCGGGCTAGCTACACCTGCGACCGTGGATGGGATTCGAGACTAAAGCGTCCACTACCCACTATCCTAGGTCAGCAGCTTCATTGCCGATCAGGCCAGCGTGTGTTTTTATCCAGGCAAAGTTTATTGATCCATTATGGAGATGCAGATATTTATGTGTCGAAACGGCTATGGAATTGGTGGTGTTTCTGTTTTGTAACTCCTGCAACGCCGAGTGACTGTCCGAAAATATTATGGCGGATCTGATATAATTAGTCGTTAGCCATTGTACAGACCTTTCTATAACTAGTTATTCTGCCTGATAAACAGAGCAAGAAGGATGCAGTTTTAACATCTCAGTTATTATTTCCTGATTTAGTCTGTAGATAACAAACCGCTTACTACATTTCATTCTATGTATTTCTCCACATCACATAAGTTCTTAGTAATAATAATACACTCTTTCGTCTCAACATAAGTTCACTTCGTATCCATTCGCGAATGGCAATCTAATTAACATGCACTTAACCAACAATTTATTACTCTTCATTCTCTCCGTAGACAATCTCACTCAACTCTTGCTCTGCCAGACAGAGATAAAAAATAAACTACGCACTATCCCGATTGGGATGAGCCGGTGCCAGCCTTTTGGCTATTGACCAAATGACCAGCCCATAAGAGAATATAACACCATAATATTTTTAATACTTTCCCTTCAGTGCACCTTATGCACATTATCACATCATAGTAATACTCTGTACTAATACGTTTAGAATTGCCTACTTTATATGATAATCATGTTTATAACTGGGCTACGCTTCCTTTGCTCGATGTATATGACGACCAGTTTTAAAATTGCGATCGTCTGTTTACAAAGGTGTTAATGCAATAGCCTTCTCAATTTGGTCGGGTGGCGTATAATAAAAGTTTTTAGAGCTTCTTGTAAATGAGACCTTATTAGTGGTAGTGTATGCGATGAATTTTAAGAGACTGAATAATGTTAGCTTTTTAGTTTTTCTTTACAGATTGCTGTCGTTTGCGGGATTATGTGAATTATGTAAATTAAAGGGAATTGATTTATTGATTTGAAAAAAAAAAAAAAATGATTTACTATTATATTATATTAATACAAAGATTAAGGATTCCTATGTTGCGTTTGTACAAAAGAAGATAGAGAATATTTACGTTATTAAAACAGGGCTCTAAATGTTTCGTATTCGATGTAGTAGCCATAAGTGTCAATAACGGCCGTTTTAGATATCTAATATTGAAAACTACAGCAAAAGTAACACATTTTGAGTGTTATTGTGATAACGTAAAAATACCTTATACTCTTTTTTACAAACGCAACATAGGATTACTAATTAATCTTTGTATAAATTTAAATGATATGATTTTTATTCGATGAGGGGGCAACTTTAACGACATCAGTCGCCACTCGCCTTAATCAGCTTATGCCACTAAATCAAAACAAACACACCTGGATGTGATCAATCGGAAAGTAAAAGTCAGTCGCCTATTTCGGTAACTGCCTTTAGATAACTTATAGCCATTCTCAAAGGCTTCCTTCTGCTAATGCAAGATCCCCACTTAGCAGGGCGGCCAATAATTATCCAACTGTTTCTTCTGTACGCAAACTTATCTATGCATTTATGGAATAGTGAATATGAGCCCTAATGCTTTGTGTTAAGGCGTATTTAGTTGTTAGTTAGGTCGTTTTTTCGGTGTGTATGTTGTAATGAAAACGGCCAGTCTCATCCATCAGTGCTAGCCAATTACAAGCGATCACGCGTCTGTCTGTGGAACTATTTCTCGTCAAGTTTTTTTGTCGCCACCGAAATGGTGTGTGATATTGAAAGGTTCACGATGTTGCTGTTTTCGTACTTGGAAAATGGCGTAAGATTGGTTACGAGGACGTGTTGTAGGATTTTTTCAGAGTCGTTTTTAACTGTTTATCACAGACAGCACGATTGGCCTACTTCAAATTTGGGCTATCACGAATATTTTTCATCAATTTCATTTAATGTTATTTCTTATGTGCCATATTATGCCACACTAATGCCCCTCTGATCTTGAGCCTTTTTTTTTCAAATGTGCTTCCTGGCTTTTACATTAACATTGCCGAAACACATACAAAGCTATAATGGCGGTAGATTTCTGTGGGTATGGTAGCTTGCCAGTCGCACCCTGAAGAAAGCCTACCACCAAAAATGTAGTACAAATAGTAACAAAACGTAATACAAAAAATTTCACATAGAGATAAAGTTGAATTTTTTCAGTTAAATGGGCGTTTATTTTTCCCATTTTTATGTAAAGAAAACGCAAATGATACTAAGTAACAAGACGTGTTTAATAAATCCTTCACCAACGGGACTGTGATAAGTGCTCGTCTTCGTGCCACATAAGCATGTTTATGAAAATGCCCATGGCTGAGGTGCACACGCACCATATAAGGTATGTATAATGGGGATCATTCCTATAGCGTTAGGGTACAGCAATATAATTTATTCGACAAATAAAACGCGTTGCTACTGTTCGCTAATGAGCATGCCTGTGGCTAATAACTATAAACCTTAAGTTCAAAGACCAATAGGCCATATTTATTACACTTAGTATATGTTTCGTGTAGTGGTTCGACAAGACAAGCCATCAATATTTGTAGCAACTTTTTCTATATTATAATTATTGTATGTATGAAAGACTGATGTGATGACGATCAATACTTGTAATGGCTCTTGTTTTTAATAAGGTATAGCATTCCGCCCGCCGTTTTATCCGCGCGTTTTTTTTTTAAATATCACCCCTTCCCCCCTCATTTCCAGGATCAAAAGTACCCTATGTCACCCGGGGATAGTGTAGCTTTCCAACAGGGAAAGAATTATTCAAATTGGTTCAGTAGTTTCGGAGCCTATTCAATACAAACAATCAAATCTTTCCTCTTTATTAGATTAGTATATTATGTATTATGTATTAGATATACTAACACATAAAATATGGTCAAGTGGTTTAAGTACTAGGTCTTGATCTCAGGGGCCTGGGTTTAGTTCCCGAGCCGGCCGAAATTTGTATTTTTTTTTTGTTAATCGGGTTACAAAACCGCATGAGGCACGCGTGGAAAGTATCTATAATTGTGACGTTTTATCAATTGCATTGAGGCCTTAGCCCTGCAGTGGGATATTAAATAGGCTAATGACATTAACATAGCTGCATGGGCATCGTTAAAGTAAAAAAAAATTTAAGCTATACTATTAAGGGGTTATTCACCAACTGTACACACGAAACTGGACACAGTATCAATTTAGTGATTTTAAAATTTGTATCATTAATTACTTCGTCATCTCAACATGAAAGGATTTCCTTTCTTTCCAACACTGTCACCCTGTTGCAGAAAGCTCCATTAAAGTTAATGCTTCATTAAATCTAATGCTGTCACTTTTCGTTGTCATGAATTAATAAGTGACAGCAATAGCTTTAATGAAACATTAACTTTAATGGACGTTTCTGCAACTGAGTGTTTGACCTGTAACATAGTGACTAGTTAAGGAAACTTTGTAAAATGATTCCCAACTAGTCACAATGTGCTGTGACTGGTTGGGAATCATTTAAGAAAGATCATCCAACGTGTTACAGTGTGACTAGTTACAGGTTACAGTATTGGGAACATAAGTTTATACTATGTGTAATGGATTAACGATTAACGATGCCCAGCTATGGACATTAACACCACTCAATGCAGTTCGATAATTTTTAAGAAATTTAAATAGATAAAAAGAAGATTAATTTGTATATTCAATACCCAAATTAAAACCTCTCTTTGTGGCACTATCAAGACATGAGTTAGAATGAGCTGCGACGAGTTACGATGAACAGGGGTCAGAGTGGACACGACTTGATTTAGTGCCGTGCGTACAATTCCAAGAGTTTATGTTGTGGGAAAACACTTGGGAGAATGCGTCACTAGCGTTCTTTTGCTTGCGACTATATTTTGTGTGAGTATCCATTGCCTCAAAGAGCGCAGTAGACAGAATGCCTTTTATAGTAGTAGTAGTAGTATCAGGCTATTAATGTCCCACTTCTGGGCAAAGGCTTCCATCCTTGAAATCAAATTATCGTTACAATGATGGGTACTGGCTTAATCACCACGCTTGCCAAATGCATAGTGGTGATCACAAACTCGAGCAGTGTCCGAAAAAACCGACATAAAGTTAGCTCGACCCAGGAATTGAACCCAGGACCCCGAGATCTCGGCCCGGTACTTAAACCACTTGACCATCGAGGCGTTTTATAGTGACTCTTTAAAAATGAAAAGCTGATTACTTCCCTGGTAAATGTTAAGGAGTTTCGTATGAAATCTCATTCAGGTGAAATCTGGTACCATAATAGCCTTGGCTATGTGTCCGTAACGTTAGCAACGCCCCGTTATGCCCCCATTCCGGGTTACCCCCGGCCGGCATGCCCCCTCCCCCCAATTGAAAGAAAATTTGTTCCAGTTTGCCGTTAAACCGTGGGGGCATACCGGCCGGGGGCAACCCGGAATGGGAGCATAACGGCCGGACCCACGCATAATACTCGTCAATCTGTTTTTTCTGTGTAAATCATCAGTGGCGCGTAACGCAACTCCAAAAGGTCGTATCCTAATAGCATTTGATTGAACCAGATAGTACAGAATATGTTGAAACGTTTACATCAATTAGGCGTGACTAAGTTATCTTCTTCAATATGGTCATCACCAACGATTAAGCTACTTACTTTGGGATCATATCCAACACGTCGTATGCTTATTTACGACTTTTCTTAATTTCGTCTTATCCAACTATCAAATTGTCAGCTCAAGACCGTTTACGAGTAAAGGGTCACGTGGGACTCAGTTTGATTTAGTAACCGTTTGATACTATTGCTTGTAAGCCGTGGGAATAGTGTGATATAGGAAATTAATTCCGATGAATCGATGAGAAAAAGCGCGACCAGGTGTGTAAGATTTAGTGGTATTGTTGAATTTTGTTTATGGATTTCGTACTTGCGTTGGGAAGGTATTTCTTGATGAAATTAATGACGTGTTGGCTTGTAATTTACGTCACGTGTTTACATGAAAACGTTAGTCTTTTGGTTTTTATTAAATTTGTTTTTCTTTTCACTGGGTACAGCAAGAGAAACTTCAGGATTTATCAATAGATTTGGAATGTGGATTTATTAACTGACTATAAAATGCGGGAGTATATACATAATACTTTGTGTCGGTTTTTTCGGATACAGCTCGGGTTTGTGATCACCAATCCGCATTTGGCAAGCGTGGTGATTAAGCCAGTCCCTATCAAGGAATAAGGCTGATACTTTACTTTACTTTTTATGCTTATAATTTACATTAGAACACATCGGTTACTTCATTATGCGTGACATCAAAGAATCTACTGTACCTTCGTGTCAGACCAAGCTATGTTTTTATTTTTCTATTCATGTCTTTCAAAGCTAACATCACTAGGTTGCGTGTCAGTCTATTTTTACCGGTATTTAGTTGCACATTAAAGCGTATGTTAGATAGGTTTTACCGTTAATTAGTTCGGTTGATGTACAACACTGATATCGTTCTTTACATACATCACTAAGGCACCTGTTTGTATGGTCAGCAAAAATGAAATCGTCTGTGGAAATACGAATAGTATGTAAAGTAAAAAAGATTACAAAAGCTTTTCTGTTCTACGTTTAATCTTCACGTTAAAATTCAGACGGCCTGTAAAATAGATAGCCCAAGTAGGTTCTATAGTCACAATTTGGGAACGGAATTAAACTAACGGTGTGAATTTTGCAATACTACAAGGTCACTTCATATTAAATAGCCTTCCGCCCGCGGTTTCATACGTGCGTAATTTTTTTTCAAATATCCACTTTTCCCCCCAGATTTTACGGCATCAAAAGTACCCTATGTCATTGAGGATAGTGTAGCTTTCCAACAGTGAAAGAATTATTCAAAACGGTTCTGAAGTTTCGTAGCCTACCTATTCAATACAAACAAACAAACAATCAAATCTTTCCTCTTTATAATAGAAGTATAGATTTCATATCATTTCAACATCTTACCTAACCTAAAACTAATATAATATTGTCTTAATTTCTTTAAATTCAAATGAATGAATGAATTTGTTATCTAGTTATCCATAAACCAACCACACATACGATTTTATCATTAAAATCTAAGAGAGATAGTAAGTAAGGGTAATGTAATAGAATATAAATAAAAAACCTATTGATGAAATTTATAACATTTTAACAAATAAAGGTAAGAAAATGTAAAAAACACCATCACAGCATTTGCTACTATGCCGCTAATTAATTTTATTGAGTGTTTCCTTACTTTAGACATTTATGCTGACCGTACTTCCAAAGACAGCGTTTATTTGTTTACTCATGTGAAGTAAACAAAACACGCAACGCGTATGTTCCTACCACCTTACATTAATGAGAAGGCTCTGATAAAAAGTGTCAAGCTAAAATTATCCTAATTAGATGGGAAAATATGCAAGCAAATATTTAACAAAACTAATGGTCTGAATTTTTCATGTTCGTAATCTAAACGATCTTGTTGAATGAATTATACATGCGGCTTTGACCAAACAACTGGTTTCTATTACAGTATGGGACAAAATCTGTTAGTAGGACATCTTGAGTTTGAAATATATAAGTTATTTACTGCTTCCGTGGCGCAGTTGCAAGCAGTTTTTTTTTACTGGCCGGTGACTTGTTGGCACAAATTAAAAAATAAAATAGACATCGTAGTACAACTAGCGGTCTGGCGATCTTCGATCCCCGCACGGTACAAACATTTGTGTGCATGAACATGTTTTTTGTTTGTATCGGTCTGGGTGTTTCTATGTATAATATGTATGTATTTACAAAAAAAAGTATTTAAGTAATGTTTATCCGTTGTCTAGCACACAAAGCTAGCTATAGCTTAGTTTGGGGCTAGATGGCGCTGTGTGAATAATGTCCAGAGATATTTATTTATTTAATTAACTGTTATAAGCCTTAAAATAAACTGCTACTACTAAAGTCATCACATTAAAGTCCATCCAATCAAGGAGAGTTTGCTTATTTGACGTTAAATCAAATCCTAAACTTAGAAACTCCCCTCCTGCTCAACTAGTAGCATTCCACTCAAACGATCGCTTAAAGGTAAACAAATCATTGTCCAATCTCCATCCGCAATAAAACTCGACACAAGCGATCTTCCTCCCATAAAACACTAATCGTCCCATTGTCACACAAATGCCTGTTTCCCCCATACCAACAATTCAAGGGCATTACTCAATGGAGGCGATCTGTCAACGGCTTAATGGCATCGAAACAATTTCTCAACAAAAAAAAGGAAACACACGGCCCTATGCGCTAGTTCCGCTTCCTTGCGACAACAAAAAACATCTAAGAAAATGTCGGGTCCAATACTTGGGAGATTTACCCTGATTTTTTCCTTAAAGGAATTCCGATCTTGGCGACATTGGAATAAAGTTGAAATTCGTGGTTGCAATGTAACGGTGGTTAGGGTAAGCGTTCCTATAAAGGAAGCCATTATTTCGGAGGGTTATTCCGAAGGCATTTGTATCGTGGATTTGAAGAAGTTTCGACAGTTTGTTTTCGAGTGCATTTCGTCATTAATCAATGTTTTGTTCCCGTTCGAGTTTTGTGTTTCGCGTTTTACCTGTTTTCCCCCGGGAAAGTTTTCTTTGACAGTTACTTGTTTGTAATTGATTGTTTTCGGATACGTTTTTGATGTTATTGGTTTTGTTTTTAAAGGATTATTACTTTTCCTTTTTTGGTATTTTTCGCCAGTTTTAGAATGTCAAGTTTATGTATGGTAGTCGTACTTGAGCTAGTTTTCTTCAACGACAAAGGCCTCAGACTGCCGAGATGGTGCACTATTGTGAAGATATGAGTCCCGACTTTTCGTCATTAATAGTTTGATGCCTTCGGCTATAGAGCCAAAGTATATTAAACGCATTTGCTATCATGTCCCAATTTTTACTGTGTTAAATTAAACATTTAAAAAGTTGGATATTCTGTGATAATTAGTACTTTCCTGCCTAAATCTGCACTCATCTTCTATTATGAGCACCAGGGTATCTGTCGGTACATCAAAACCCTGCCGCTGTGTAAGGTTAATGTGGGACTCTACGTCGATCATAGACAGTCCCTTCCCACTAAAAACCCACCAGAACCTACCCACCGCAGTGCCAGATAAACACACAGTTTCCCGTGAAATAGAAGTGTGTCAAGCACTTCTGTGTTTTAGGGAAAGGGCACTGAAGCTAGTGAAATTATTGGGTATTTAAGACCTAATAACTGTCGTCTCGGTGTAGCGGGCGCAGGGCAGTGCCACTCAGTAAATGCTTAGTAACTGTTTGGCACTGAACTGTCTAAGGGCAGACTTGGCGCTTACCATCAGGTGTACGATCTGCTCGTCTTGTTACACATTGCAATATTAAAAAAAAAAACCTTCAAACGTCTTTTGTGACCCTCTTCGGGATGGCTTTTGAATGGCAAAAGTTGGTAGTCAGTTATAAAAATAAAACCCCCACTGCACAGAACAGTGTCCAAGTATGCGCAGAACACCCGGCGCTACACGTCCGATGCCGAAGTGATTACGGCGGCGCTTTGAGCGGCTGGTATTGAGGGATTTTCTATATCCGCCCGCTTTCCTTTATGCTACCTGCAATTTTATCCGGCACTGCCGTTATGAAGTTGCGATGATCGGGTTAAGGTGGATATGCTCTTAAGGAAGTTTAAAGGCAATTCTTAGAGAGTCACAGATGAAATCTGCCGCCATGACAGCTCTGGCTGTGTTCCGGCAATATTAATGTGGGAGCCATACACTTGAATTCAGAGGCTCGAAGATTGAATGAGTCTACAGTCTGGCAGCACATTGAGGGGCGCTTCCAGGTGTAGCGTTCCTCAATGGAATAGGCTGCAGTGACCGCTTACCATCAAGTGGGCTGCGTGCCTGTCTGCCCACTTATCTAGTATAAATTAAAACATGGTCCAATTGCACTTTTGGGAGTGACCCTGCCTTACATGTGTGACAGGGGTTGTGGGTTCAAATCTCAACCAGGACACTAAGTGATGAACATTTTGTGTTTTTCCTCTGTCTGGATGATTGTTTGTTGTTTGAATCTTAGTAAAGTTCTATTTATATTCTGTGCCTTAGTTGTTTTTGATACTCATAACACAAGTGCTAACGCTATTTACTTTTGGAGTGAGATCGTGTGAGCGAGTGATGTAGAGGACTACATCACATATTAGTAAGAACCAGCGAATATTGACTTCAAGTGGTAACGTCTAAAAGTATGAAATGGGAACAGGAATACAAATGGTCAATAAAATTATACCATGCCTTACCAAATGATTTAGAGAGCTTGTTGATAAACTGTAGTCGTTTTCATTAAGATGGCTATACCATTAGTCAAAAAGTATCAGCTAATAATAAGATCTGAAAACTAAAATGTCGAAAAATTACCATAATAACTAAGTACTTTGTGATTATTTATAAACATAATTAGGAAGCATCGTTCAATGCGTTGCCACAAAACAGGCCGTTATTTTATTAAGAGTCATAACCAAGAGGTACAGTTCAATGTACGAAAAACCGTGAAAACGGGCGCATCCATAAAAATTCATCGTCTGATCGGACATCATTTTCTTGGCTCCTTTAAGAAAATGCAGCTGACTTGGAAGTCTCTCAATAAGTTCTTCTATTAAGATACCTAGACTTATTTTTATTAATATCTCGGTTCTCCGTTTGGTTCTTTGATGCCGTCCATGTCAATGAAGGATTGTAGGCGGGGCTTCTAATTATGATTAGATGGGAAATTTTCCTAGAAACCTTCAATGCAGTTTTTTTATAAAGAAGCTATTTTAATAAAGTGATTGAACGATACTGCGGCGATATTTAATTAAATTTTCTGAAGGATTCCTTCAACTGTTTTTAATGGAAAATGAAGAATCTTAGGGACATTACTTTTGATTAGCTTTGTTATTACGAGTAAGTAACAGAAAGCTATCCATTAAAAATTGAATGCAAAATTAATCATATTATTTTGAGATCTTTTTATACATTTGTCACTAAGTTTGGTTAACTTGTTCGTAGGTAACTATATAAGTTTGTATTTGTAGTGACATTATAAATTGGTCAAAGTCAAAGTGTCAAAGTATTACCACAAAAAATATCTAGTACTGCCGCAGTGCAAGAACATCAAATTGGCTGAAGTACGAAATTATAAACTTTAAATACAAATACATATAAGTGGAAAAAAAGTGGAAATATCTCTACCGACAACACTTGGTAGGGACAAGTGGACAAACCGAACATTTCGTGCTTTCCGCCAGAGTAACGCACATAAGAAGTTGGTATAAAGAGAAGTTTGCTATTTGCGAAGTAGACCCCTAGCGCCTGAGCGGTCCACCCAAACATGTGTAATGAGGTAATCCACCGGCAAGAAAAAGTGCCCGTAGTCCACCCATGCATGTGTACTGAGGTGGACCACGGGCAAGAAAAAGTGCCCGTGGTCCACCCAGGTGAACTGAGGTGGACCAAGGGCAAGAAAAAAGTGCCCGTGGTCCACCCAGGTGAACTGAGGTGGACCACGGGCAAGAAAAAGTGCCCATGGTCCACCCAGGTGAACTGAGGTGGACCACGGGCAAGAAAAAGTGCCCGTGGTCCACCCAGGTGAACTAAGCAGGTGGACCACGACCCATGCCTGAAATAAACCACTCCCTTCTTATTTTTATAATTATGTCATCACTAAATCATAGAATCAACAGATTCCTTCCCCCGTAGTTGCTACTTACTCAAGAAAAAACCCCTCGAAGTCCTATCATTTTCGCTATCGTGTTCGAGCCAAGAGGGCAATAAATTGATGCAAGGCATCCAGTGCGTGAGAGATCCAATTTAACATGACACCGGCAGCCTAACGAATGTTATTTTTAAGTGGAATAAGTAAAAATCAACTGGGTAAAGAAACTTAGTCTGTGAAGCGTATTTAATAAAATATTAATCCTTCTAGCCCCGGATTACTAGACACAATAGAAAATCTATTGTTATGCGGCACCCGAGTGCCGGTTCGGCGTTGAGTGGTTAAATTATTAGAAAGCATAGTACTTTTTTTTCTGTGACTTTAACAAAAGTTATGTTTTGGTATTCGTTGAGAATAGATTTGGTACTTCTTAATGTTTAAAATTCAGTATTCATTAGGAACAGAATTTATTTACGTAAATAAACGAATACCATTGGTATTTGTTTATGGTATTAGAAAGGAATAGGTCTTTAAAATTTGGCTACTTGAATGAAGCCAGTTATTTATGAAACTTTAGTGGCTTAATTTATTTAAGTAGGTATACATTTTTGGACCAGCCCCGAATTTATTTATAAACTAGACCTTAAGAAATATTTATAAAATCACTGTGATATTTTTAGGACATAAACAGTGTAAAATTCATTCCCAGTTATTCTAATCAATTGTCTTCTACTTTCCTGATTTCCCAGAAAGTGGCCATGCTGCAAGGGTACGGGCTTCCATATTATTTCCTACTAACCAGACCCAAGGTGGGAATCGAACCCACGACCACTTCTGTCCCACGAAGGTGTTCAAAATATAACGTCACTAAAATAATAAATAGACATACAAAGCCATTTTATATTAACATGTTTGTGAGAAAAACACCTAGCAATAAATATTTTCTTTAAAAATTATAAGGTTGTCTTCTAATAACTCAAACTACGATTCACATTAAGATATGATTATGATATTAATACTGATATTTGTAATTAGATAGCTATAGTCTGTGTTGTGATTCGTGATAGATAGTATGCATAGGCAATTTATTCTAATTTAACTATCATCTTTATGTTATCTTAAAATCTGGTCGAGATTGTAAAATTATATCTGTGAGAATTCGAATTTTAATCTTAATTTAAATTCTTAATAAGTGGTAATTAGAATGTATAATGATGTAGTTGTTTCCGAATATTGTAAATACTAAGTTTAAATTGTCGGGAAGTCATCTGTTTATAATGTTATAATTATAATGTTATGTAACCGTTAATTTATGCGTTACGAAAAGTATGATTGATGCAATGAATAGAACTGACCATAATAGTAATCTCTTACAACCAGTTACCCTAAATCTGTTTACCAATTTTTACATAGCTTAAAATTAAAATAAAATAAATCAACTTGCTTCATATACGCAACATTTTATAAATTTTATGAAAAAACTTAACGTTTCTATATTCTACAACAACAACGGAATCCTATTAAATCATAAGAAAACAAGTTTTTATTTTACGTTATTTGATAACTATTAGTTTATTTTATAGTAAGTTGTTTTCTATATTTTACGAGCTGGCCCAATAGCGCATTTGGTAGTGACTCTTCCCTTTTTGCCAGGGGTCATGGGTTCGACTCCCACCCAGGGCAAACATAAGATCATTGTGTTTGTTCTGTTTTTTTTTTAATTCTGAACCGTACCAGAAGTGCTTAAGCTTACGTGTATTTGGATTCAGATAAATTAACGTGAAGTATTCCGATATATTAAAACTAATTTATTTTGATCTAAACATGATTGACCACTATCCCGGTTCCCACAGTAAAATGCTGTTTATTATCCCAAATAAATAAAATAAAAACTTGACCATCACTGTACAACTGTCAACATCGTTTACCATTTCGTGATACAACCTTAAAATCAGTACCCATGTAACCCGACTATTTAAAAAACAAAAAGCTTACAACTTGGTCCTTAATAACCCCTGGTACAATAAACCCGGGTAATTACGTGTAACGGTACCCCCAGACTCTATAAACCATCCCAATAAGAAGGCAGTGGAATCGTCACCAAGTATTCAGTTTCAATACAAGAACTACTGCGCGATAGCATCTGTTTTGTATCTATGGCTTTGTGTAGACAAGATTGTAATTTGAGAAGGTTTATGCTGAACTTGTGGGAGATACGGGAGGTTAATAGTCCGATCCTCCAGTCGGACTATTCGGAAAAAAAAATGTCCGAACAGTTCGACGATCGAACTACTAATCGGACTAGGCGGAATAAACGCGTTTCCGAATAGTCCGATCCTCCAGTCGGACTATTCGGACAAAAAATGTCCGAACAGTTCGACGATCGAACTACGAATCGGACTAGTCGGAATAAACGGTTATAATGGCCGAGCGTATGCGAGCGAGCGAGCCAACATCGGTGGACCAATGATATCATTGACGGTCGATTTAGTGTGATACAAACAATTGTATGCATGAACATGTCTGTTTGTATCAGTCTGGGTGTTACTATAGCGTAATGTATTTACCAAAAAAAGGATATAAATTGTCTAGTATCCATAGTAAAAGCTTTGAGGCTAGATGGCACTGTGTGAATAATGACCAAGGATAATTATTATTTAATAAAAATGAAAATAAATAAAAAACCAACAGACAAAATTTTACACAAGAAAACTCACTTCTTTATATACAATTTTCAGAACGTCGCAATTTCTTGTAAGCAAGCAATCTAGGAATACGGAACCAACATTCGTGATTTAAGACTTTTTGCATTGCATTATATTGCAGTTGGCTTGCGACCACAATTGCTTTTTGTAAATAGTATTGTTATGTAAATTAGGGTTGCCATCTCTAAAATTTGGAAAACAGTCCAGGACAAGACGCGTAAAAACCCGGATTTTAGAGTCCGAAAGCCGGACATGTCAACAAGATCTTTGAAACATATTCAATGTAATAAAAAACAGTTGAAAATGTCATAAATCACCTTTTTTTTAAACTCTGTCTACAAAATGAAACCTTCCCCGGACGCTCCCCGGACGCCCCCTCTAAACTAGGACAAATCCGGGGAAACCCGGACGGATGGCAACCCTATGTAAAGTCAGCATCTCATCAACCAAAAAATTGGTAAAATTCTCATCACCGCTATATTCATAACATAGAGGTCTATTCCTATTGAGAGTTTTTACCAGATAAGAATAGGTTGATCTGCATTTTCCTGCACTACATACTCGTAATAAATATCGCGATGAGTCGGGTTAGTTACCGACAACATAATATATTGTAGGGAACAATTATTTACTTTTAACTCAGATCTTTGCTCGTCGAAACAACCACCCTTGAGTACACTTATTGAACAACGCGTAACTCCAAGTCAAACGCCTATAAATCGATGCATACTCCATATTAATTAGGTCCTTGCGTGAGTCCCATGCTACCGTATACTCTGTCCCTGTGAATTTATGCCCTTTGAAAAGGATATTTAAATTTATTTATGAAAAATACATCCATATTTTGAGTATACTACGAATGGGAGAGCTAGCACGGAGTGTATTTATTTTAATTAAAAATGTAGTACTTATGGCCTGTGGCTACAACGGTATGTTGTATTTTAATACCTTTTGTGTAGCATTTGATGTTTTCTGTGTTGTTTAGCATGGGCCGTGTATAACAGTATTAAAGATAGTATTTTAAAAGATGAAGTTCTGGTTTGTGAATGAAATGTTGGCAAAAGTTTAGCTAATTAATAAATTAAAAACGTAGAAGATTACTGCTGGGGTTATACATAAACTTAGGTAGCGCAGAGCGCGATGGAGAGGGCTATGCTGAGAGTCTCTTTGCGTGATTGAATTCGGTACAAAGACATCCAAAGCACTGAAGTCACCGATACCGGTGTAAGAGTTGCGAAACTGAAATCGCAATGGGCCATATCTGCCGCAGAGACGATGACAGATGGAGCCACAGAGCCATGTACTGGGTTCTGTGTGTGTGTGTGTATGGGTACTGGCTTAATCACCACGGTTGTGAAATTTGATCATAAAGCCGTGTTTCCTGTGCCCGAAAAAAGCCCTTAAAAAAATTCCCGAACCGAGAAATGAACCTAGGACCCTGATGTCATGGCCAAATACCTTAACCCACTAGATCATCAGAAAATAATCTATACTATCTATACTAATATGATAAAGAAGAAAGATTTGATTGTTTGTTTGTTTGTATTGAATAGACTCTGAAACTACTGAACCGATTTAATTAAATCTTTCGCTGTTGGAAAGCTACACTATTCCCGGTGAACTTTTGACCCCGGAAATGTGGGGGAAAAAGGGGGATAATTGAAAAAAGAAATTATGCGCGGGTGAAACCGCTTGCGGAAGGCTAGTATTGCATAAATATAAAAAATAAACAAAAATGTATTGTTTACCAGTCCGCTACAGCGTTGTAAAGCAATACACAGAATCGTTAGTCCCACAGCCATTCCGGTAGCCATTTCAAATCACGCAAGTGTACTTGTAATTAAATATGGGGACGAGCGTACACTTATTACACGGCGCAGATTTACTGCGGCCCTTGTTCTGAGTTAATGGCTTCTAGAGGCTTCCCATGGAGCGACGCTACGTGTTTGCAAATTGCCTATCCCTTCTTAAATATTGCTGAAGTTGAGGTCTTAATTCTGGATTTTGAGTGGCTTGGTTTCGTACCTAGTTAGGCAGAACAGAAGAATTGGTGGGTCAAGAAGAGTCTCGAAGATGAGTTTTGAAGGAAATTCGAAATTATTCAACTTCTACACATAATACGATTTCAAAAACGTTTTTAGTAAAAAAATATTTTAATACGGAATGTACATTCCGTACACCTACCCTAACCTGTCAAAACAAAAAACTTCCAATTGTAATAGAACTCTGGATAACGCACAAAATTGAAAATTGATTATGGAAGATTGACTGATAAGAATAGGTCAATGGCCCGCTAATGCTACTTAGTCTAAGCTTATAAACGAATATGATTATCTCTCTTTCTCCCTAAAAGTTAGCTAGGGAGCTAGCTTTAAAAACAATGACGCAACCATTTTTTCTGATCCGATCTGTTCAAATACCACAATCAAAAAATATGCTGGCGTTGAAATATTAACTATCAAAAACCGAAAGAAAAACCCATATTTACTTTTTTTTATCGCCAAAATATTACATTATGATACGTGACAATAGCCGCTTACTTGATAATCTTGACACCCTTTTCTTATAAATCTTACCCACTCATACGTCCACTGTAACCACAGTTACAGAGACCATATACCTCAGGACAGTCCATGTAACTACAGTTACATTTTTAAGAATTCGCGCCCGCCGATTGTTTTTTTCTTTTTCTTATCGCTGTGGATGTTTATAGTCTGTAGTGTTGCTGGTTTTTGACGCTCTATGATATGTACCACACCTTATTTCAAGTGGAACATAACTTCGGCTCATGGCTACAAAAAAAATAAATTGTCAAGTTGCTTGTTGTTTTTGTGGATCAGTGCGCGAGTGACTCCAGCTATTTTATTCGAGAAATCATGCCGTAAGTAATAAAGTATTATTGTTTTGTATATCAAAATATTTATAATCTTACATATTTTCATATTTTATAACATTACGTGCGATTCCAGTCAGATTTTAAGTAAAAATTTGGATTAAAAATAGGTCGGTGACTATGTGTTTTTATTAGTAAATAATTGGAAAATCTAAAAAAGTTCTTATATTATATTGTAATTAAATGTTTTAATATGAAAACTTATTAATATTATAGCCTGGTTATTACCATACTTTCTTGAAATATTCCATATTTCATTCTGGATTAGACAATTTACCATACGTGAACTTCGATTTCACAGATCATGTAGCTTTAGTTTTTATTTTATTTGTAATATTTTTAAGATGATTTATAATGGGATTTTGGTTCCAAATGAAAGGCCATTAAATTACCTAAAACCCAAAATTGTTTTAATATTGTAAACGACAAAGTTATCTAATAAAAAAAATATTTAAATTGAAAACTAGGACAAAATTAGCATTTCTTAAAGTTCACTGTAAGATCATTAATAGAATATAATGTTAAAATCAAACATAACTATTGCCTAAAAATCGTCAACTAATGAGCCTTTCATTAGTATTTTTCATTTTGCGATATTTGAGTTATTTACTGAGTAATAAGCATTTATTTAGCACACGTCTCCCATCGATTTTATTTTGCGCATATCACGTGACTCGCGGACTGTCCTGACAACCTAGCGAAACGTGCGCGGACGTTTGAGTGGTTACACACGCAAAATATTTGCATACTAAATACAAAGTAGCACGCATTCTATCTCTCATCTAAAAGATTTATCCGTATCACAAACAGGGCCGGTGACACCAGCCCAGATAAACCAAACGTAGGTACACAAGTAGCAAGAAATGCACTTATCCTAACACTCCGTCTCAATCCGAGATAAAATCTAGATCAATTTAGAAACAATTTCTTAGCGTGAATAATCACTTCGCCCGCCGTTGTTTGAGACAAATATATAAGAGATGTATAAAGTATAAATAAGCTGGGACTTGGTGTTTATGTTAATTAGAGTGGCCGATGCCACCGTTGCGGAGGTAGAGGGTCGGTTGCACGGTTTGCGAATAAGGGATTTAAGTTTCCGTTTTGTTAACCTTGAGTTAAGTACACTTCATTAATGGTATTATATTATTGCATTTTAAATCGATGTTTTTCTTTTGACAAATAATAAAATGTTGATTAGTTTACTATCCTGTATCCTCTTCGATTCTGGTAAATATTATAGGTTAAATAAGAATTCGTAGTGGTGGTAAATACTTATTGTGCTGATATTATTATGCATACAAAATGTCAATCCGGTTAAAACAAGACTCAATCTTTAACAGTAAAGTAAATAGTCTAAAAGTATCCATCTAGACGATACTAACCTTACATTTATGATGTTTGTATTGTGAACATTTATTTTTTGTATTTACAACTTAATAAACAGAACTTAAACTCAACTTTCAACGCGTCACCATAACAAAGTACTGCTTTATTGTAATCATCCATTGTTTTAATTAACTGAGAGTTAAAGTTAATCCGCCACAATGCCACCGGTCAGCGAACGGCGGGGGTAAATCTTCACGACCTCTCGCAAGACTAATGTTCGCGCCGGGGCCTGCTCGCCGCATTGTGCTTTATTTGTACTCGCTAATGTATACAATCTCTAATTACACGCAACGCCTTCTACTGTACAGGGCTGTCTACTGTATCTAGGAAATATTACACTGTAATTAGGTATAGTTTAGATTGATTACTGATATTTTTGGTGACAAAACATCATGTTAATAAAGGTAATGTTAATAATTTCTGGTTTTCTTTAGGCAGGGAGCTTTTTTATTTTCTGAACACTATTTACACAACACCGTAACCTAAGCATAGCTTGTACTTTAAAGGAGCAGACCACGGATAAAAAATATTTTAACACTTTTTGTTTGTAAAGTGTACATTTCATACGAAATATCCTACCCGATACAGACATGTTGATGTCCACCAATGTTTGCAACACGCAGGGAACTAAATCACTTGTTAAGGTTGATCTAATCATATAATAGAGGATAATGATCATGATGGGATCTGAAATAAGAAATAGTATTCACATATGAAATAAAATAAAAATATCAAAGAGCTTCTAACATTCTCCCCTTTTTTTACAAGTGAGGAGAAGCACTTATTTCTAAACAAAAAAAAACGATTTCTAAGCGGGGAGAGGCACGAGCTTCTTCCAATGAATCGACGCAAACTCACGGTGGCAGGTCAGCGCTTTACGACAACCCTACAAAATAACGCCTCGGCGTTAGGAAGCGAATCCCGTAGGTGTTGTTTTCACCCCTAATTAGGAGTTCTCAGGTGTTGGAATCCCTGTCCGCTTTCTATTCTGGAACGTGTAGGCAAAATGCCTTTGTTACTCTATCCCGCATATAAATGGACCGTGGGTTCGATTTTGTGAGGTAGTTCCAATATGCAAATTAATGCATATTTTATTGGCGATGTGCAGCCCTCTTGGGTGCAATTACTACTGTATAATCTACTTACAAGTCTTCCTGCACCTTAGAATTTTGTGTAAGTATTTGTTTTTTCATTAAATAGAGAGTCAAATGTTAAAGTAAATGCCAACATTCCATAGACGTAAGCAAAATTAGGAGAACTTATTCCGGATCCTTCACTAAGACTTTAATAAGCCGATATTGTAGTTACTGCCTCCGTAGTACAGTGGTTAGAGCGTTGGGCTCTATCTATACCCGGAGGTCGTGGGTTCCATGTGTGAAAATGTTTCCAGTTTGGTTAGGACATTGCAGGCTTGCTTGAATCACCTGAATGTCTCAAAATAATGATGATTCCGTGCTACGGAAGGCAGTCCTGCGCCCGGTCTCCATTCGGTCGTGTCAGACTGCTTTCCCACCGTGTTATGAGAGTGAGGGAATAGGGAGTGCACCTGTGATTGCGCAGTCACTTGTGCACTTTAATATATCCTGCGTAGTAGGCTGATCGTAAAAGATTGGCCGCTATGGCCGAAAACTCGGCTAAGAGGACATTCATTTTCATTGTAGTTAAAATACTAGTCATAAAACGAAAAATACTAAAATATATATTGTTTTAATAAAAAGATATAAAATCTGATGTCATCATTTATATATTGTTTTAATAAAAAGATATAAAATCTGATGTCATCATTTAAATTTAAACAATGATTTATCAGAAACTGTTTCCCCACTAACATGAATCAACACTGTCTAGCCTAAGTGGTAATAACATAAAAACCCACACATCAACAACTTACGAATTAAATCGTCGCACGCGCAGACCATGACGCAATTTTTTATGTTCTATTGTTTTTCAAATGGCGTCTGATGATTGGTCGAGACGTGCGCGGGAGGAGTGATCGGAGCCGCCATTGGCTAACACGAAATGAATGCAAAATAATGATAGCTCCTCAGATTGGTGTGACAAGACTTATTGTTGAATAAATTAGACACGCTTCGGCTGTTCAATTTTTTTATTGGGTATTTATCTTTAATTGTTCGCGGTTAGGTATTTGTATGCTCCGTTAGTTGACAATTATACTGAGCGAATCGGATTTTGCTGGCGCTGAGTTTTAATGATTTCGCGTGATTTTACAACTAGCAATTATCATACTTGTTATTAGTCAACCGGTTAAGGTTTGGAATACAGACATGATTGTGAGTAATCTTGCGATTGATTGATGATGGTTTGTAATTAAGAGACGTTTACTTTAGAATTGGATTTTAGAGCTTATCAGTACAAAAACGTCAACTCCAACCGTTTAGCCCCGTTTTGCACTGTCCTCTTTTATACAGTTTATTTCATAGTCAATACACAATATCAAATAAGTTTTCTTACTAATAACAACATTAATAATTAAGAATCAAACGAACTTACCTAGTGTAGTTTGATTCCAATTATGCGAGGGTCTCAACCGAAGACGATTTAATATTACTTGCAGCAGCACATGAGTTGGTGCTATCTTTGTCACACGTTTAGATTTATAACACTTAAAAAGATCTTCTGTTTCACTCACTCCCCCCAACAACCTGGCAACCCGCGGCGCCTACGCGCCTGACCTCATTATTTCAAAGTAAATTTTTTGTGTTTCCGAAAATGGATTAGCTTTTATTTTTATTAATTGTTTGTCGGGTTGGGCGGGATGGGACGATATAATCGTCTTCGGTTGAGACCCTCGCATAATTGGAATCAAACTACACTAGGTAAGTTCGTTTGATTCTTAATTATACTTCGGGTCTCAACCGAAGACGATTTAATATTACTTGCAGATGTTTAGAGCATCATTATAATATTAAGGTAAACAATTAAAAATAAAAGATAAGTTAATTTTGTAAATTAATAAGGCGTAGTCAAATAATATGTCTTTTAAATTAATCATATACCGAAAGGCTTTAGCGAAATTACCATTATTTATGTACAGGACGATACTAGGACATTTTTATTATAAAGAAGAAGAAAACAATCGAGGGATCGCTCCAACCAACACCGGTAAAAGGTGGATGCAGAAGCTGACAGAGGACTGTGAGATATGAATACGCATTATGTATATTTCAATTGATGGCAATATCATGTATGTATATAAAATAAATAATTTTTCAATCGTTTTTTTTTTTTTTTTTGACTCCAATAAAAATAGTGTCCTTCCATGAACCACAAGTTCTGTATACATACGTAGTTTTTAATATTCAGCAATTGTTTTTTTTTTTTTTTTATTTGGTGTTAATTTGGTGTACGCCAGTCTATTTAATCCTTCTAGCCCCGGATTACTAGACACAATAGAAAATCTATTGTTATGCGGCACCCGAGTGCCGGTTCGGCGTTGAGTGGTTAAACCTTTAATAGCAAAGCGATTTATACAATCATCAGACAAGGAATGATGATACGTTAAATTTTATTGTATATTTTAGTGTATGTCAATACATACAATACAATGCAATACAATCACAAAAATATTGTGATACAAATTAGGAAAAATTTTGTGATTTGCATTCACCAGTAAAGATTATCTATCTAATATGTATATAGCTTGATTTGATCTAAAATGCGTACATAGGTATACATAGATTCATTGTAATGTTTGAGAAGTCGACCACTACATCAGAGATCGCGGGATCGAAATCCGCACGGTACGACCACTCGTGTCGTGTGCATGAACATATGCCTTTATCGGCCTGAATGTTTTATGTATAATAAATGTAGGTATACATTTTAAAAATAATAATACAAAAATAACAAATTATGTAAGGAACGTTCATCCGCTATTTGTCAAGCTTGGCAACCATAGCACAAGCCATGCCCAGTCTGGGGATATCTGTCTGCTTTTTTTTTTTTTTTTTTTGGATGATTACTTGCCAATTTCATAATTTTCATTTTTGAAAAATGTTGAAATGACTACGAATTTTTCTTATTAAAAAACAACGTTATGTCATGTAATTAACGAATAAACGACTGGAAATGCAGAGGACAAAAACCAATACATTCAGCAAAATACCTTAGTGTAAATTTGCCTATAATCATCAAAAAACAACATAATCAATATACCTGTCACAATTATTCGCAATATTTGACAACAGTGTTCGGTATATTTAGGTAACATATTTCTTGTGTTTATTACAAATAAACAGAATTTGTAAACCGTAGTTATTTTTAAACGGAACGTTTATGCGGTATTATTTATTTTCACAACACTGTTTAGTTCTAGTTCAAGTAGTGACATATTACATATTAGTTATTATTTTCATTTTTCTTTACAAGCTTATGTTATCGATTATTCGATTTTTGTAGTAAATATAGAAAAATAAATCCATGCTTAATGTCTTATTATATTTCTAGAAATATAATAATAATAATTATATTGTAGTTAGACATAACCATAATATGTGGTTCACATAACTGTCTTAGAAAAAGGATCATTTGTTAAATTCATTAAAGTAATGATTAAAAGACACAAATTTTTGCCGCAAAAAAGCATTTCGTTTTTCCCAAACGTTGACTAGTAGAGAATGCTTCTACTGTCAAGTCCGCCTTTGTACCCGGATTTTCAGATCAATAAAGTTTTTCTAAATAAATAAATAAACTTCCAGTAGTCCTGAGTTCAGTAGATGATCCAAACTACACACTAAATTACAAAGAAGGTTTTTGTAATTGAGAATAGACAATTTATAATAAATATAATTCGCATCAGAGCAGCGATTGAGCAATAGAGATACGAGTAACATATTAAATTTTTAGTAAATTATGAAAATATATTATCATAAAATTAATAATCAGCGAATGGGCTGTGCCATAAGCTTCCATTTTGTAAAGAATTGTGAAATGTGCCACTTTAATAAATGTAATAATTATTGTACATAATGAAATTTGTCCTTTATTGTGACATAAGTTTCTGCGTAACAGTAATAATCTTGACCTTAAGATACTTCTGAAAATTCTTCTTTATATGCATGCATCTAATTATAGAAGTGCACAATCGTCAGATAAGTCAGTGCGCACATATGACAGATATTTGTGATGTCGCGCAGGCGGAGTGGTGGCCTCTCGGCGTCACTAGCTGCACCCTTGGTGGCTCAACCGCTGATGCTCCGCGCGGCGGCACCCCCCTGGAGTTTAAAGCGCCTCAAGTTTGCGTTCCAAACGGGGCCCTATCGCATCTTTTCGTTCTGATGATAATCAGAACTTTTCTTTCCGATGTAAATTTCGAAAACGATAGATTTCGACGAATCTCGGAAATAACAGATCTGAAGATGTGCGAACACAAGATCTGTTTGTTGTTTATAACTGTATGTAGATATTTATCTTAATAATAATAATAATATCTTTATTTTCTTATAATTGAATATCAATCATAATTATTATGCATAATTTTGCCGATTATTGTATCCATATGAAAGCGATTATCTTTGTCCAGAAACTTTTTTTATTACTAGACATAATATGTTTGTATGTCTCAGTTTTTACACTAGTAATGATTTCAGTTCCGGGCATTTAGTCAAGCAAGCCCATGGGGACCCGACCCTTTGAAGCGTGCGTTATTATTATTATTTTTATATCCTGGATCTTTCTGAGTTATTGTAATAATTCCGGATCCAAATAAAATAAGTTTTTCTTGGATATCCGATGAAATCAGACAAGCTAGGCCGGTGCGGTTAAACGTGCCTGCGACCGGTTCTGTTTTGTCAAGGAGTAGTGGCAGATATCATCATATAAACTTTACTTAACCTTCAATATATGATATAAGTACTAGATTTACGTGAAGTAAACCATTTTTTGGATCAATACCACAACACTGTGCTTGAAGGTAGAAAAACTGCTCGCCCTCATGATCTCATAATGATCCATATCTGGATAGAGGCCTCTTATCTTCTTTTCCACTTGCGACGATCCTGTGCCCGATTCATCCAGTCCCAGCCTGCGCGTCGTCGTAAGTCGTCCACCACAGGCGGTGGTCTGCCTGTGGTGTCCACTCTGGGCCTCCATTATAGCTCGACACTTCTAGAGTGGAGCAATGTCCTCTACACGACTAGCGTGGAGTTAACCTCGACACTTTTACAGTGGAGAAAATATATCCTCTACACGACTTGCGTGGAGTTAAAAAACCACTTCACGACTGGCGTGGGGTTAACCTCGACACTATAACAGTGGAGAAATATCCTCTACACGACTTGCGTGGAGTTAAAAAACCACTTCACGGCTAGCGTGGGGTTAACCTCGACACTTTTACAGTGGAGAAATATCCTCTACACGACTTGCGTGGTGTTAAAAACCACTTCACGACTAGCGTGGGGTTAACCTCGACACTTTAGCAGTGGAGAAATATCCTCTACACGACTTGCGTGGAGTTAAAAAAAACCACTTCACGACTAGCGCGGGGTTAACCTCGACACTTTTACAGTGGAGAAATATCCTCTACACGACATGCGTGGAGTTAAAAAACCACTTCACGACTAGCGTGGGGTTAACCTCGACACTTTTACAGTGGAGAAATATCCTCTACACGTCTTGCGTGGAGTCAAAGAACCTCTTGGTGCAATATTGTCATCACGCTTTGCGTGGATTAAGTAGGTAGTTTTAAAGGGAACTTCAACACTTGAGTCCAAGAGTACCCTACCGTTATAAGAATAAAGTAGGTCCTCACAAATTTGTGGTATCAAAATCCCTCAACACTTTTAGTACTGTAACTTGTAGCGCTTTTATAGCGTAATGGTTACTTATTTAGCCGTGTAGGCTATAGATTATTATTTAAATCACGGGCTGATCTCGCCCAGACCTCATTTATAAATGTTACTGAATATATTACTCATAGCAATAACAGTTTGACATTTAATAATTAACGATAATTTACCTATGTAATATGTATAATAATATATTTTTGTTTCCAATTTATGTAAGTAGATTTGCACACCTGCATGCAGGTTGAATACACGCATTATAATCTTGACAAGACCTTTGTTTACTGTATTTTTCTAACTGCCTCCGTGGTTCAGTGGTTAGAGCGTTGGGCTCTAATACCCGGAGGTCGTGGGTTCGAATCCCGCGGGGAGCATCACTTTGTGTGAATGTTTCCAGTTTGGTTAGGACATTGCAGGCTTGAATCACCTGAATGTCTGAAAAGAATGATGATTCCGTGCTTCGGAAGGCACGTTAAGCCGTTGGTCCTGCGCCTGATCTCTCTTCGGTCGTGTCAGACTGCTGTCCCACCGTGCTATGAGAGTGAGGGAATAGGGAGTGCACCTGTGCTTGCGCACTCACTTGTGCACTATAATATATCCTGCGTAGTTAGCTGATCGTAAAAGATTGGCCGCCATAGCCGAATCGGCTAGGAGGACATTATTTATTATTACTGTATTTTTGCAAAACAGTTTAATTTGATTCGAAATATGAATATACATTATGGTAGTAAGTATGTACTCACATAATAAAGTTACAAAATGTCATCATCATCATCATTAGCCCATACACGTTCCCACTGCTGGGAGTAAATTGTTACAAAATGTAATTGCAAAAAATAAATAAAAGTAGGGTACCTGAAAACTTCCATTGGTCATGTTGATTCCTGTATTGAAATCATATTCACTGGTTAATACTTTTAGATTTTCTGTAGGAAAGGTAACACTTTCACTATTTTTGGCCTTTGAGTAGGAAACTATCACTATTACTATCTGAAGATTCCGACCGTTAGCGTTTTCCTTTTTTAAATTTTTAGAAAGGAAAACGCGCGTGTAACTCAGACAACACAAAAACACGTAATGAGGTCAGGCGCGTAGGCGCCGCGGGTTGCCAGGTTGTTGGGGGGAGTGAGTGAAACAGAAGATCTTTTTAAGTGTTATAAATCTAAACGTGTGACAAAGATAGCACCAACTCATGTGCTGCTGCAAGTAATATTAAATCGTCTTCGGTTGAGACCCGAAGTATAATACTTCATTTTTATTTTACACAAATAATCATCGAAAAAATTATTGTTTATTTCTAGTGTCAATATATTATCAGCCTCTTATAATAACGACTGAGGTTATTAAAATGCATTACGAAGCATGCATGATGGCCATTATTGTACAGACTTAAGAGAGCAATTCTCGAGTCTAGATTAGATTAAATCACTCAGTTTTCCCAAGTGACGATAACCGGCGCTAACAACTTAAATAACCTCATTTAAGATCGTTTGTTACTTCATTCTACATTAAAACCCATTAATATTAAGTACGTTTACGCAATGTAATTTGTCAATAATTATTTAGAACGCAATATCTGGCCGATAACCATTTGTAACGTTTATAGATCTGTATAACCTGTCATCGGTTGGATGCCATCCTTCAAGTTAAATCCTTGCATCGTAATATTTGATAAATTATTACTTGTATGTCAGCCGAAAATCAAGCAAATTAGTATTTTCAAATTTGAGTCTATACTTAAACTGAGGAAGGAACGGTAAGAATCTAAGTTACTTTTTTGAAAGAAGTAGGCAAAAGAGCAGCTATTGTAGCACTTGATAGTAAATGATCACTACAGTACTGGCCATGGACACCTGTGACTAGGGTTTCAAGGAGCGTTGCCTGCCTTTGAGAACAAAATATTGAGAAAGGTGGAAGAGCCAAAAGAAAAAGAAATAAAAAAGAAGAATCAGGGCATTGAAGATTTTGGCCTTCCTACTTGTTCGCCATTTTAAGTATTTTTCAAAATCACGTTCGCTGAAATATAAAAAGTCATTAGACCAAAACCCGTACCTAAAGCGTCACATTTCCTTTAAATATCTATTAAACGTAACCGTTTTTGGGTTTTTGTCTCATGACATTTTAAGTTTGTATTGCTATCAGATAACCATTTCTGTAAGAATTTCAAGTGATCACTGTTTGTAAATAAAATCAAAATGGCGGGAGTAGTAGGTTAGCCAGCCTCCATAGAAAAATCTTCATTCCCCTTTATCAACAATTAATGACTACCATCATGTGAATTACAATAAATTATAGCGTAATGTTTCATCAGAGTCCATTAGATGCTTAATTCAAATATGTATAACGTAGTCTTAATTAACGATGGAATCAGACCAAGACTCAAATCTCAAGACACAACCCATACCTCAAAGCTAACAACTGCATACTGCGTGCGGTATCTTGACAAATAAAATATCACCGCAATACCAACGATTGCTAGTATCCGGCGTCAATCATCTAACAAGAACATTACGCGTCAAATTAAATCCTTAGAACATTTCCATTCGTATCGCAAAGTACAAAATAATAACACGCCGCGTGCATACTAACTCACTAACTCACGGTCTATACACCAGGCTGTGTCCGTCTGTCCATGCTGTCAATATATCATATCTCGAGCCAGACATTAGCATTAGCTCCGAGCGGCCATCTTTTATTTAATGCGTACGCGCACGTGGGAATCTATGCGAGATGCGCATGTTGTTTCGGTAGCTGTAAAAAATAAGCCGAGTCTTGATAGGTGAAGTGGGCCATTATTTAACTACGGTCAGTCTTGAGCATATTAAGAATATAAAATTTATAATAGTGCTCTTTTACTAATTAATTTCTGATGTACTGGATGTTCCGGAAATATAAATCTGGGAGCTAGTGCACTTGCAACACAACGTTCTCGAATATTAAGCGAACCTTCCTAGTGATGGGTCTGTAAATGGAGCTGTCGTGGCAGTCAGAAATCTGGTGTGGTAGGTGTCCCATTATTTTACCTGTCACTGTCCTGTAAGCTAAAAATTAGAGCCACCAGGGGATTTACGGCTGAGTGGCAGACCAAATATTCCACGAACTTTTATGGCGTCCAAGAAAATCATAAAATGAAATATTAATAAATACATTAAACACTAACATTTAGAAAGCATAAATGATTAAACTAAGCTATTAATTACAGCATAACGCGTAAAATTACGACCGTGCGCAAACGCAGGCACGTAGCGAAGGGATCTGATAAAAGTTGAAATTGAATTGTCAATAATTACGTGCCGCCCTGGGGTCAGAGGGTGAGGGAAAGCACTGTTAGGTATCTAGAGATGTGAATACGTTATTCGCGTATTAACATTTTGTTTACGAAATACTTTACGATCAGTGATTGTAACCGCCTCTGAGGAACAACGTAGGGTTTAGTTTCTGCTTTCAGTCTAGTCGGATGATGTCTCAAACAAGGTATTTAAGTACAACGAAGGGCTGTTGAATTGCATCTATATTAAACTATAGAATGAGAGAAAATCGAAGCGGAACCCTATAAAATCTTCTCCTTCACTCTCTCTTCCTCGTAAACGCATATTTCCTTAAATAAAAAGTTATGTTACAGAATAAGCTTGGCTAGCTACCATCCCCATATTATTAAATAAAATGTAGTTGTGCTCGATAATATTATATCATTTGAAATGTCACAGTCACTATCAGCTAGTTTAAAAATCAATTTACTAATATCTATAAACAAAGCAATCAGCTACAACCCCTCTGACAAACAAAAAATAGTTGCAGGTTAATTAACTTAGAAACATTATACTACAAAGTGTCTCATCTTCAAGCATTTTAACCTTTAATACCAAGCCAAAGAGAGTCAAGGAACTATCTACAAAAGCTTTTAAGCCCACATTGGTGTCTCCCATACCACTAATGAAAGGAGTAACCAACACTCTGTAATGAAAAAGCGGCTATTCCGTAATTAATACCGGGTAACAGTTTATTGTGCGTTATTGTGCGAGCTAGGACTATTATGTGGGATTTATACAGCTAGGAAACCGACAGCAGTGGACTAGAGTGACCATGCGTATATTGCGTATGCCTTCAATAGTATTTTGTCTATGAACAATCATGCCTCTTTAGTAGTAAAAATCGGAGATAGTGTAGCTTCCCAACAGTGAAAAAATTGTCAAACCGATTTAGAAGTTTCGGAGCTTATTCAATACAAACAAACAAACAAATCTTTCCTCTTTATAATATTAAATTATTATTAGTATATTAGTATAGATTAATTGTTCAGCCGTAATTTGAAGTCGTATTGTTACCACCAAGTTATCCTTAATCAAAATGTATGGCGCTTAATATAATTGTTCTGTTTTGTTGCAGATGATTCCCGGTGAAGAGAGCCATGACGGAATAGGCCATAGTGGCCTTACAATACGAGGGAAGAATATTTCTGCGATTGATTTTTGGCGTGTTTGTTTTATCAACACTAACGCCCATTTTATATAATAATGTTACACTTGCAATATTAAATATTATTTAATACTAGCTGACCCGGAGAACTTCGTATCACTTACTTTAGTATTTTCCTCGCAATTTTTCCATACTTTCTCATCGTTTAAAGTTGAAACCTTCCCTGGGCTTCATATGTATTTGTAAAGTAGATAAGATTACAAGTGTAATTACTTAGTAAAATAAAAAGTTTTGACTTGCAAAGAATGTGGTAAATCAAGTTGCAAAGCAAATAGTTTGACTTTATGGTAATCCATTTGTTCCGCAGCTTGGTCACCCCACATGTGGCGGTGCAGCACTCTATGGTTTTGCGATAATAACTTTATGACGTTAATTATTTTATGGGCAACCGAGTTTAACGGTGAATGGCTACGGCGGTGTTATGGCAACATTTTGCCTAATTGTCGGTGGGAGATGATGCTGTTTGATCACCGTTATGGTTAAATAAATTAGTTTTTTTTGGGATCATATTATTAAATTAATTAAAAAGATTTTTAAATTGCTGTTATAGTTGGGCGCCTTTATTAGGTAGGTTTTTTTTTCTTAAAACAGAAACTTGTAATTTTTAAGTACAGTATGTATGCTTACTGTCACTAATAAATTGAAGGGTGACCAAAATGTGACCGATGATTTATTTTTCAAATGTGCGATGTTTCCTGATGAAACTTTATTTTGTCATCGTAAAATAGCAAACACCATTCGATTATGGATCTACATCGCGAGATTGAATATAATCTATCTAGAAATTGTGATCCGTAATTTACAAACGTATTCTTGTTAGTTTGAGACAAATTGCTCGGAAAAAATGCTGGATCATGGTGTAAGCGTACCCTGGCTACCAAGCTCAGGACAAAACGATAAGGATAAGAGAGTACATAGTCTTAAACAATTATATTTATCATCTCAGTTCTCTCCGCGTTATTACCATTGACGAGTCCAAGCACTGTACACACGCGGTAATTACAGCATCCATTGCGCGCTGGCCGTAGGGATGTTGGTATCACTGGAGGTTTGATAAATCAATGTACTTAGCGCTACGGTTGGAGCTAGTTTATTTTTATTAAGGAATGGATGTTGCCCTTGAGCGCCCTAGGGGATAGAAGTATAATGAGTAAAATTAAAATAATATTCAGTAGCATACAGTAGGTATTAATAAAGATTGAATATTTTAAAATGCTGTGACTGACTGAATGAATGTGAATTACTGTTTTTGAGGAGTTCAATGTGTTAATGTATATATGTATATTATTTATTGTCAAATTAAAAATAATGCTGTTGATGTAGTAGGAATAACTACAATAATTCGTAGGAATTGAACTGCGAACACCGATATGTTTCTATAATTATTTTTTAAGACATTTTGTCTGCTTAATGGTACCTGGACAAATTAATTCTTTTCTAATATATTTATACTGATATGTTTGTTAGATTAGGTTAGATAATAACTTTTAATAGATAAAAAAGGAGTATCAAATGTAAATATTACGCTATTTACTTATTACAGAAAGGCTCTTTATCAGATAACAAGCAGAATTTTGATTTTATTGAACCCTAATGAACCATAACAACCCTAATGAAATAACGACTGTGTGACTTATAAGAAAAAAAACGTTCATCGTTAAACTTTGTTCTCACTCTGATCCAACCATTAGGCCTTCCACACAGACCTCCGTGGAACAGTGGCTAAGCCGCTCTGGTATAAAAACACGGAGGTCGTGGGTTCGATTTCCACCTTGGCTCTGGTTGGTGGTAGGGCTTTTTTAAAGTCCGACTGGCTAGACCACCCCCACATGTGAAATCTGCCGCCCTAACAGCTCTGGCTGTGTTCTGGCAATATGATGTGGGAGCCGGTACACTTGAGATCAGAGGCTCGCAGATCAGATGAGTCTACAGTCTGGCAGCACATTGAGATTAGGCCGCAGTGACCGCTTACCATCAGGTGGGCTACGAGCCGGTATAAATAAAAGACCTCACTTTCTCCACCAAGCCACTATACCTACCTACCTATCCACAACCTATCCCCGGATCCATAGATCATTTACACAACAGATCCATTATCATTGCCCTTTACGTCAGAAGGTTCGCGGTGAACATTACCCGAAGCACGCAAATCTGTTGTTTACAAGAAACGAGATATTCGGCGGTAGCAAAACATGGAGTTTGGTTTTATTTATTTTCCAGGTTATTGTGGAAAGAAGGCTTTTGGGCTTCACCAAATGAAGCGCATTAGCAAAACTACTCTTACGCGAACATTAATTTATTTATTTATAAAACTTACTCTAATTTTACAGATAACGCTAACATACGGAATAGAACCCAGGATCTCGGAGTCATAACCTGGTTATCAGAACATCGAGACCTTTCTTAAATAAGAAAACAACATCCAATTCGCAAAATAAAACTTACTTTATGGCTAAATGTGTGTTTGATAATATAATGAGGTTCCAACAATTACATGTTAATTATCTTTCTATAAAAAACTCAAGTTTTTCATTTTAGGAATTAAATCTAGCGGTCCAGATACCGCAGCTACTTTAAAATAGAACTCATTACTTACAACGCTACCTAGGCAGTCAAAACTAAATAAAATATCAAACGCCAACAATTCAATAACATGATTTACACTCCCGTCAGTAAAGATAAAAAAAAAACATTTTTAAACAAACAACACAATGTAAATCATTTCCAGAGAAAAGCGAACGGAAGCTTGACAATTATTGCTTATATCACGCAACGAAGCTATACTTAGAACAGAGTTACATTAAAACTAGGTACTTGATTTATCAGAGCTCAGGACGACGACCGGCGCATGAGTGATCGCGCGCATTTCCCCGCATCCGAAGCTCATTGGATGCTGTAATTATATTATTTACTATACAAAGCTAGTTTGTATAGTAAATAAAATAATTACTTGTTTAGGTTTAGTGGATAAAGTAGTTAATTTATAAGATTCCTAACACCAAAGTATCAGAAAAATCTTTCGCCGATATTCAAGCTTAGGTATTATTTCCATGAACTAGCTCCTGCATAATTGTTAAGCTAGGCCTTTTGAAGTAAGTGTCTAATTATGAGATTTGAATTAAAAATAAACTAACTGTTCATGGAAATCTTAAACGTAGAAATCTTTAACGTTACGTCAGTAACTATTTAATAATCTGTGCTAGAAGTATGTAGGAACTGACTGTAGTAGACATGACAATTTAAGGTGGAAAATATTGTGATCGGTCTTTTTCTATAGCTTTTTGATTTTATTAATATTCGGTAATCATCTACAGGTGCAGGAGCTTACACTATGCCAACTAGTTATCGGATATACATATTTATAATGTAATTACTTTAAATTTACAAAATCAAACACTAGTAGAACTCATTGCCCAAGTCTTTGTTTCCTAATGGTAACTATAGTATTTGGTGGTTTTCAAGCCGCGAGTAAATAGCGTACCATCTATGCAGGTATGTAACAACATAGGCCGCTTCGTACTAATTGTTAAATGCAAGCCTATTATTTATAAAAAAAACATAATTATTTTTATTTTGGGAATCGAACCTGCGGCCTCTTGTGTAGCCGCCACTGATTCATCAAGCCCCGTCCGTCGACCTGCGCATGAGTGATCGCGCGCATTTCCCCGCATCCGAAGCTCATTGGCCGCTGTAATTATTTTATTTACTATACAAATAGTTTCCTAGCGAGCGTGACATTACCGCCAGTTATGGCTGCCGTGGAGAATCGCAAATGGCCTTATGCGGAGCGCTTTACTTGGTGATGGATGCACTAATTTCGCTTGACTTGGGCAGGTTTTACGCTTTTGAATTAAGCCTGTGAAATTGATATGCTTTGGTTGATTTCGTTTGTGGTTGTTTTCTTTATTTTACAGGTTGTACTGGGTGTGTTAGAGCAATGCTGCGGACAGTTCCTGCCTTTCAGTGGAAATGGGCTGGCTTGGAAACATCCAGACACTGACGGCCCGTACCAAGAGGTATGGTTCCTCTTTTTTACCCCTTGCCATTAAGTCCTGGAATGCCCTTTCCAGCTCACTTGTTTCCTTCCTTTTATAATTCTGGGCTTTTTAGGCGGAGCGTGAAGCCGCATCTCAGCAGGCCTTCAGGGTGAGGGTGACTGGCTCAATGGGTACTATGTTCTATTGAGCCAGTAAACCTTATATTTGGACCTTACATCCGCTTACCATCAGGTGGAGTGAGGTCATCCTGACTTCTTCTTTATAAAAACAAAAAAATCGACCTTCACAGAAGATCGAGGTATGAGTAGTATTCGCTAATGCGCTTCGTTTGGTGAGTAAAAGCCTTTTCTTTTTTCTTCTCCCCATCTATCTGTACATTCCCCATTGTCGTTACCCGTCTCTACTCGACTAAAGAAACTATATTTAATTTTTATTATATTAGATTTTATACAGTATACATGAAATAACTTTGCATTGGTAATTTACACCACATCTTAAACTAAACATGTAATATTTGTATGCTAAACATCTTTACATAGTTAGTACCCTAATAGAATAATCGCACGGTAATAATAGCATGCTCGTAAAACACAAAGTAAGTACAGCTGGTTTCTGACAAATCAAATAAAATACCAATTATTATGCACATAAACTTTCAGATGTTTTATTAGCAATAAACTATTCTTTTGCTTTTTTTATAATCCCTAAACCAATTGGTTGCCGTGCAAAATTGTTAAAGACGTTATGCCCCGGGTCTGTTCGAGTTGCACTAATTTTGCAAGTTTTACTGTTCACGGCATTACCGTGCCATGAAATCGTGTTTATGGCTTAATAAGATTAATGTATTCCAGTATTAATTTGAGTTATAACTCTTGCAATTACGGGTTGAGTGATAGAGAAACATGGCCGATTATGAGTTTATTGTGCTGTTATTTTTTTGTACCGTTTGCCACATTTTATTGATCCGCGGAAAATCACAATGAAAACTTTACATACATAATATTATGTAGGTAGTATAAATTACGCGTGATTTGGTAGATTGATATATTGAAAATTGATTAGCGTTATATTATGATTGCTTAGGTGTCTGATAAGGTAAAAAGACACAAATATACGAAAAATAAATTGTACGGGGTAAGTACAGAGAGTAAGGTTCAATGTCCTGGTAGAGTAATTTTTCATCAAACATATTTTAATAGTAACCTATATTGATCTACATATTTTGTAATAACTAATCAACAATCGATTGTTTTGTTCATACTGTTAACATTTCAGAAATGAACTTTTCTATTGCCCGCTGAATTTCAAAGTAAGTTGAAATACTTTACTACTATCGGTAACAAAACCTATAAATGTAAAATACAAATAGTCAAACAAACAAGCAAAGATAACAAACTACCGTTCGAAATAGCAAAGAAAGAAACAAAACAATTGACTAGTTGATACCCGCGCAGTGCCGGCGCATCGGCGCGGGCGCAGTGAATGAATGCGCGGGCGTCGCACCTGTTTAGTATATGTATATTCTGTGCCTGTGCGCAATGCACGCGATCTAAGCGCCGGGGTACACTTACCTATAGCGGGCTACACCATGGAGATTTTACTACCTACTCCTCTAAGAAGCAAAGTACAAACTTTATAAGAAAAAAAATGGAAGAAGGAAAGGAAGGTTTACCCCTTTAAACGAAACAATTGTGTAAAAAAAAATTAAAAAAGTATATAAATGAGGCAGCAACATCGATATCTGACAGAAAATTAATAACGGTTTGACAGCGGCAAAACTGGCCCATAAAATAGTCCTTAAAACGTAACATGATTAGAATGACAGCTGTCAAATGGGTACTGAAATTGTAACTTTTTGATTAAAAATTATGATGTATAAATGTTGATTTGAAGGAGTTTGAATAATATTTTGAACTAAGTAGGGTCCAAGACTTTGGTCGCTTTAAAAAGTAACCACCTGAGAAGTTTTCTTGAAATGCTGATAGAATCACTAAATTTTTAATTTACTTCTAATAATAATAATAATTTGGCATCCACTTAATATCAGATTCTTAGGTATGAAATAGCAATATAAAACATCAGTTCCTTGATACATACCCGCGTGTTTGCATCGGCGCGGGCGCAGTGAATGAAGCTGCGCGGGCGACGCTCCGCGCCGCACCTGTGCGCACTGCACGCGATCTTAGCGCCGGGGCACACTGCGAATTCAATCATAATAGGCTTTACTATAATTAACTTGGAAGATTTTTTTTGTCTTTAGTATTTTAGCTCTTATTTATTTTTGGGTTGGTGGTAGGACTTCTTCAGAGTCCGACTGGCTAGCTACCACCCACAGGTGAAATCTGCCGCCATTAACAGCTCTTGCTTTGTTCCGGCAACATTAATGTGGGAGCCAGTACACTTGAAATTAAAGGCAGCACATTGCGACGTTTCCTGATGAAGTGTCTCAATGGAATGGGCCGCAGTGACCGCTTACCATCACATGGGCTGCGTGTCTGTCTGCCAACTGATGTACCAAGTATAAAAAAAGCTCCAGAGAGAGCTTTAGAAGGCAAAACAGGGTTATTTAAGATTAAACATATTTCATGTAGAGAAGTAAATTTAGGTTGCCTTTCGCTTATGTATACGAATAAGCTTCTGTAGACATTAGAAGAAGATATAATTGGTGCTAAGCATAACAGCTTGGTGAACTGAGGCGTGATGTCGGGGTCCTGGGTGCAATTCCCGGGTCGAATAAAATTTGTGCCAGTTTGTTAGGACAAAGCTAGGGTATTTGATCAGCAATCCACACTTGGCAAGCGTGGTGATTAGGCCAGAATCTATTATTGTAGAGATGACCTTTGCCATGCAGTAGGACATAAATAGGCTGATTAATAATATAGCTTGAATCTTTAGTCCGCATAATGAAGAGTATGCCAACAAAGACGTATTTCTTTGAAAGTCAAATTATTAAGTCATATAATTTCTGCGACACTTGTTTCGCGAATAGCGGTCTGTTATTATTTAAATGTCATCAAAAATAAAGTCGAAGACTCAAAAGGTCTTTCAAATCTGCAGGCCATCCACAACAGTGTAAACATGGCCTTTGGCTCGGCAGTCGCCTGTGATTACCTGCAAACGGCCTCCGTTTAACCGATTCCTTTTTTAAAACTCGACGTTCCTGTTTCAAGAACCTGCGCCATTATTCCCGCGTCTTCCTCATTTTGAATTTGGAATGGACAATGGCGAATTTTCGCGGGCGCGTTTATTATTTTTTATTTTTTCGCAGCGGCCGCCAAATTAGGCCAGTTAAGTCATGCGAGCTGTTTGTCACTAAACTGAAGACCAGTAGTCAGGGTTTCGAAACTCCTTTGTCGCAGAATCTTTGCGGTTCCCAAATTCGGTTGAAGGAAACAATTCGTTACGTGATTTGGCGTTTTTATTTTGTCATTGGCAAATTGAGAAAATTGTGGGGAACGAGGTGATTGTTAATTCTTTCGGCCACTTTGTTCGGCTAAGAGGTCCCCGCAAATTGATAAGCACTTATCTCATTTTAGTGGTACCGTAAGAGGCTGTAAATTAAATAGATTATACAGTCGGGTGCAAAATTAAAGGGATAAAACCGGCTTTTTATAATTATGATTGTCTTTAGTTTGTTGTTGAGGCGGTAATTCCGGGGCTTTATTTTTTTGTTTTATTGTATTGTTCAGTTTTCTGTTATAACAGCTTATCAGAAATTACAGAGTAGGTATGGTTGCAATTAAATAATATGATCGACTACTAACCCATTTCTATAGCTGCAGTATTATTTTTTTAAATCTTTGTCGACTGTATTTTGCATTTCAATTTGACTGGTGCATTTGATAGTGACTCTGCTCTATGCGTCAGTCTGGGGTCGTGGGTTCGAATTCCTACCATATACTTATTATATTTTTGGAAGGTTAATTTTTAGGCTGAGTCATTTTACACACGTGCACATCGAAAAAAATATATTTTCTAAACATTTAAACTTGGAAGTTCAAATAAAACAAAATAAAAATACAGAAGCCTATATTCATAAACCGAACGATTACTGATTGAAGCCCTACCTACCCCGATAAGAATCTCCCAGCGATTTTTCATAAACAATAGCCATTTTAATATCGCAAAACAACGAAGACTATACGCTATTGATAATACAAAAAATGCAATAATAAATTACCAACCGGTGGGTAATAAAGCGCGATTTGCTTCGGGCGACGTCGAGCGCTACCATGCGTCGTACAAAGGGGAAAAGGAAAAAAAAATAACTTTAAAAATAATACGCTTAATATCAAAGGAGGTGTATGTACTTCGTTAATGAATTCGTTGCCTTGAGGCGGGCGCGTCAGCTCTCGCAGACATTGTTTTCTGGAATGCGAATTTAAAAAGTTAGCGTTGTTTTTTTCGGAATTCAAATTTTGATTTCGGCGAAGTTTGGAACGTTCCAGTTCGGATGACATAATTAGTTAGTGTTACGTTTTGATTGGTCTGTTTTTGTGCGTAATTGGATATTTTTTTGAGAGATTAACTAATTTTGATTTGACTGTTATATAAAAACCAAATTAACACCTATAAGTAAGCGTAAAACTTGGAAATTTCTTGATTGATTTCCCTTTTGTTTATTAACAAAGAAATCGTTTTTTTTTTTAATTTACCACAAAGTATGAACGCGATTTTTTTTCACAAGGTTTTGGTTGTATGTAATTAAATGTAACATGCATGTTAAAATCGAGTCAAAGCCGAGTCAAAATCAAAATACAGTCCTTTCGGCACCAAGAAATATGGGTACAGACGTTTTATATTATTATAAGTACATACAAACTAATTTATGGATACCAGACAATGAATAAACATTGAATAACATCCAGAGATATTTATTTATTTATTCCTTATTGAGGAAACACACAGACCTATTAGTATAATATTTATTTTCTACATTATAAATTATTGTATATAACATCAATTTAACATACGAGTATAAGCCAAAAACCATTAGACCAACCGCACGAAATCTAGATCGTAAATTTAACAAATTAGTATTAGCATTTATCCGACAAATGTTCGTCCGCCATCATAAAATGATTATTGCATCAATGATTTACAGAACCACTAACTCATCGCTGATCGATCAGGCCGCGTCAGTGAATGATTCGAACGCTAACCTTTCGATGTTTCCAGTGAATGCTTATATCAGTCAATTCGTATTTAGAAACGAATCAAAGTATTACTCGAGCCTAAGACATTAGGTACTTATTTTTATACAAAAAACAAGTAAGAATATAATTTTTGCTCAAGTATTCTTACTCTTTACAATTATTCTTACTTCATTTAAAAAAAAAATTAAACCGACTTCAAAAAAAAAACAAAAAAAAAATAGGTACCTAAAAACTCTGAAAAGCAAAAAATAATTTTAAAAAGACATTCATCAAATGCGCTTATTGTCTAAGCCTATTAACTAAATTAAATTGTATTTTACGTGCTAGGTAGGTACCTACTAATCTGTTTGAAGTCGGTGCCAAGCCAAATAGTAGGTACCCAGACTACGTACCGTCCGCGGATTAATTAGTTACCCTGTAAAATACATTATTATTATGTATCATTTTTTATTTTCTTTGGATTGGCACCGACTTCAAACAGATTAGTAGGTACCTACCTAGCACGTAAAATACAATTTAATTTAGTTAATAGGCTTAGACAATAAGCGCATTTGATGAATGTCTTTTTAAAATTATTTTTTGCTTTTCAGTGTTTTTAGGTACCTATTTTTTTTTTGTTTTTTTTTTGAAGTCGGTTTAATTTTTTTTTAAAAAAGTTTGTTTATTTTTCTATTTTTAGTGTGAATAACACGCAGTGAGTAAAACTCTTTCATAATAATGATAGCGAAAATACGAGTAAAATAGTAGAATTGTATTATTTGACAATATTAGGTATATTCTTCATTAAGTGTTCAGCACCATGGGTAGACCAACTAAAGACGCAGCCCGCAAGAGGGACATAAGAATTAAGAAGTCGTACCCTGTAGCTTCCATCATCATAGTTGTACCTTCCATCATCAGCTTAGCTGCAAAAGTACATGAAATAACACTAACGGTCCTCATATTCCTACAACACTGAAAGAATTATCCCCCAACTCCTAACCATTAAGGAGTTGTACCTTCCATCATCAGCTTAGCTGCAAAAGTTCATGAAATACAACTAACGGTCCACATATTCCTACAATACTGAAAGAATTATCCCCTAACTCCTAACCGTTAAGGAGTTGTACCTTCCATCATCAGCTTAGCTGCAAAAGTACATGAAATACAACTAACGGTCCACATATTCCTACAATACTGAAAGAATTATCCCCTAACTCCTAACTGTTAAGGAGTTGTACTTTCCATCATCAGCTCATCAACATAAAATTATGTCTATCGGACGCAAAAACTTGAATGGCTTCAGAAAAAACAAGTAACGCGTAGTGTGCGCCTATAAAATTTGAGGTTTGCCCTTGATTTTCCCGGGATCCCATCATCAGATCCTGACATGGTGACAATGGGACCACCTCGGAACTATGCACTTTCAAATAAAAAAAGAATTATTTAAATCGGTCCACAATTGACGGAGAAATCGACGGACATACATAAAAAAAAAAAAAAAAAAAAAAAAAAAAATACATACAGTCGAACATATAACCTCCTCCTTTTTTGAAGTCGGTTAAAAAGCATTATTAATTCTATAAAAACAATAACCTTAATCATGTGTTAGACTCAAGCAATACCTTGGGTCGTTTATAAATACGGATGTTTATGTAAAATTTACATATGATATTTTAATATAGCAATAAATATTAATGTTTATATTTTTTTAGGAAAGCAGAATTATCTTTTTTGTGAGAGGTAGAGCATGAATGAGCCGTTCGTTGTAAAAGAGTATCCCACCTTACAGAAGACAATAGTGAAATAACATCACGTAGCACAAGCGCCTTATACTCGTAATAAATAAAAAAAAGCAAACATCAGCTTAGCTCTTTCCCGAAAGACATTTTTTAAATAAACTTCTAAAACTCAACGTAAGTTACTTTGTATAACTTTAATTAACTAACTGCAGATTAAAGTCTGGTACAAATTTGTTCCCATCCCCATAGTCCTACGCTTCCCTCTCCCTACATAATTTTAACACCCTCGACGCAGGACGTGTCTATGGGCGCTAGTAAATTTACCATTTTATGCCAAACTTGCTCGTTTGCATTCCAACATAAAAATGAAAACTACCTTTTTGGGTTTGCAGGCCAACTAACATTACAACCATCCCTACTGGTAAAACCTGATATCGAATAGCTCTGATTGTGTTTCAGAAATAATTAAAAGATCAAGTGCGACTCGACACTCGACGACTGTGCAACGGTTGTCTGCATACTCTACCACTTCAGTTCAGAAACTTAACCACAGTTTAGTTATCACCCAAAACAAACAGACAGATGGCTTAATTTTTGATACTCATTCTAGAAATATGATTGCGACTTAGATTTATAGAAACACTAACTAAGGCCGCGTCAGTGAATGATTTGTTAAACGCTAACCTTTCAATGTTCAAAGCGAATATTTAGATTAAATGAATAGCGTATGGACATGTCGGTTTGTTTACGTGGCCTAGATTAGCGAAAGATTATGTTTGTTATACGTGAGGAGTATTTTATTTGCTTATAAACCTACGCAATTTAATAAAAGACTTAATCATTGATAATAAAGTTATTTTATGTCTTGAGAGATAGTTTTTGAGGGCATTTGAAAAGGTCGATGAAGTACCATTTAGTAGAGTAGCTCCAAAACCCGAGGTTAGCTAACTTGTGGCCCTGTGTGGCACTCAGGACTAAATACCTACGTTAGTCCCATTACCCACCAAACCCCCGGATTACCTTTCACAATCGAAAGAGAAGAGCCAGTGTTTATCTTGTAGCGATTTAGCCTACCCCAAGCAAGATGTGTGTCTTGCTGTGTTCCGGCAGTATTTTTGTGGGAGCCAGTACACTTGAAATCAGAGGCTCGAAGATCAGATGAGCCTACAGTCTGGTAGCACATTGAGGGACGCTTCCAGGTGAAGCGTCCCTAAATGGAATAGGCCGCAGCGGCCGCTTCCCATCAGGTGGCCTGCATGCCTGTCTGCCAACTGACCTAGCATAAAAAAAAGATGGGCCCAGAAAATTATGCTTTTTTAGAGAAGTTTGAATTTTCTACCATTTTAGTCGAACTAAAAAATAAAAAAAATGTTCCAGTCTAAACTACCCCTCAGGAAGTCCTTTAAATCTCATTACAGTGACAAATCAACGTGCCCACCAACAATACCCCTATTCCCAGCAAAGGTCACCGACAATTAGCGGCTCGCGACACGCGGCGATTTGTCGCCGGTAACGAGCACAATGCGCGCAGGACGGCCGCGGCGCCCCGCTGGCGCGCATTTGTACCCGCAGTGGACGCGCGACAACTGTTTGTGGTGCACTGGGCGGAAAAATTGTAACAATATTTTGCCACTAGAGATTTTTTAAATGGATAAAGTAACTACTATAACAGAATACAATATAATTGCTACTATCACGTTATGAATACATAAAAAAATGTTTTATGTTTATAAAAAAAGTTTAGTGATTGATGAGTCAAATATAGTCATAACCGTATTAACCATATTGTTCATAGAAAATTTAGTCATTAATACGTTAAGGTGAGGGCTGGTGTAACCTTTATCAGATAATTTATTAGTCAGATGACTAACTGCCTCCGTGGTACAGTGGTAAGAGCGTTGGGCTCTAATACCCGGAGGTCGTGGGTTCGAATCCCGCGGGGAGCATCACTTTGTGTGAATGTTTCCAGTTTGGTTAGGACATTGCAGGCTTGAATCACCTGAATGTCTGAAAAGAATGATGATTCCGTGCTTCGGAAGGCACGTTAAGCCGTTGGTCCCGACTATGTTCCAAGTAGGTCTGGTTTCCCTTGTAGGGTTACGGAGGTCAGATGGCAATCGCTCCATTGTAATAACCAGGCTTGTCAAATCTAGGATCATAGTCGAAGCGGACCCTGAGCTCCATACTGGATGCAATCGGGAATACGCTAGGATGAAGAAGATGACTAAGATTTGGTTACTTTGGTCCATTTTCAAAAAAATAATACAGGAATTATATAATTATCTGACAGATAAATTATCGCGAACAAATCTGCCAACAGTCAATGGCCCTAAGTGTAATGTGTCCTTGAAAGGACTATCAAATACAGCAGTTCCAGATCTATACATATAATAAATTTGTAGAAAAGTGGTGTCTGTACAATCGAAATATATTAAAAAAAAAGTAGCAGGGGTTGTTATTATATCGATACCGAACCCGAAATTGTAATTAAAAAAATTTTTGTCTGTTTGTCTGTTTGTCTGTTTGTCTGTGTGTTTGTGCACGCTAATATCAGAAACGGCTTATTCGATTGAGATGCGGTTTTCACTAATATATTGTGGTAAGCTTCACTTAACATTTAGTGTTTATTTCATGTCAATCGGTTTATAAATAAAAAAGTTATGTCAATATAAAGGTACACGCCTCGCGCCTGAGCTGCGCGTCCGTATATAAAGCGCGCTGAGAGTATGGCAAATAGGTAGTTGCATTCGATTATTGCGATTTACTTGAATACTGACAGTTTGGATATTTCATTTATTTATATTTAAGGGTTTGTAGGTTAGGTTGTCTTTCTTAATTTTCTTTAAAAATTTGTAAATAAATATTGTAAGCATTTGTTATAGGTTAGGCATTTCTTTCCTTGATTTTTGGTATACCTATCTTAATTTTTTATTTAGGGTTTGTATATATGAATAATTTATAAGTATTTGGTATAGGTTAGGCAAATCTTTTCTTGATTTTCTTTATTTAAGTACAAGTTTAATTAATTTTTCTAGCAATTCTTTTGTGTCATAAAATTTGTACGTTTAGTTTACACATCTTAACACTTTTTGCAGTCAGCCTATGTTTTGCGATGACAATTAATAAAGCCCAAGGTCAGACGATGAAAGTTGTGGGTGTAGATCTAAGTATCAGCTGTTTCTCGCACGGTCAGTTGTATGTGGCTCTGACACGGGTTAGCAATCCTAGGAGCCTGGTATGCTTTCATTCCCGATGGCCATACGTCACATAATCGTATACCTACAGAGAAGCATACTGTAAAGTTTTGTGTTTAACTGTTTTTATTTTCTATCGATAAAATCATAAGACCGGAAAGCAATCCCTGATGCAATGGGACCACGGGGAATGAAAATTACCCGTGGACCCGTTAATGGGTTGACCCAACGGGACCACGGGTAAACACTCAAATTTTTAGCTACCCAAAGGACGGTATTTGTCATTTAAAATATGCTGCCCGAAAAGTCACTATTCCACGCGGACGAAGTCGCGGGCACAGCTAGTTATAAATATGTGTGTTCTAGAACCATGCTGCTGACAGTTCCTGTCCATTATTCAAAATGGACCAGTCCGACCGTGGAAGTACCGTTTGCTCCCAGAAGACCGACGCAAACGCTTCGTTTTGGCTAGTTATAGTGCAAAATAAAAGAAAAATATTTATAAGAAGTCATCGTTAGACTATCCAAAATTCTTTTAAACACCGAAGAAAACTAAAAGAAATTCCAAATTACAACTTAAAAAATAGTTCCCTCCCAGTGTACCACTGTCTTCCCACTCCAGCTAACTAAGCAACTAACTATCGGTTATCCATAACGCGTCATTGTATTCTTTTGACTAATGCGCTTGCGCACGGCTCGTTATGCGGTGCGTGTCGGTATTTGTCTTTACGCTTCTTTATATTGTTTTCTCTCTCTTTGTTTTTTGATACACGTGTAATGAGTTATTTATTGATATGTTGTTGTAAAAGGATTGTTATTGTTTTGTTTGGTTTTGTTGGACGTTTTGTTTGTGACTTGGTAGATGGCGCGGTGAAAGTATGTCCTTCTATTCGACTAGTTGTACTATTGTATTATTTCTACTTATATTATGCTCGCGAAATTTAGTGTAGATAGTTATTCACAGTTATTCTTCCATAGAAAAATAACTGAACGGATTGGGTAAATGAACGGCTCGATAGCAAGATTTTAATTTGTATAAAAATAATAATTTAGCAACGAAATTAATGTATTTAGAACGACTGCACCAAAGACAATTATTTTTGTTGTGTTATATTGTACTGTCTGTTGTTTGTTTCTTTTTATTCTACCGTCCTACGTAGGCCAATTAGATCGGAAATATTATAGTGGATTGCAAATACTTAGATACTGAGTACTATCATGGAAATATCTAAGAGTTTGAATAACGGCAAAAGCCGTGAACTAATATTACGCGATCACTATTCACTTCACTTGGTATCAGCTTCACTTACCACATTTTTCAATTGTTTCAAACACCAGACCAAACTCAAACATACTCCATTCTAACATCCCAACAGTTAAACCATTACTCCCGGCAGCCCTACAACCAGCAACACCCCGCCTCCATCCAGCTATGGCGATTATTATGAAATAGAATAAGCCAGGATTATCATGAGTTTCGCAGTGGGATCACGTTCGCCGATCGACGGCGTATTGTGTCGATGAATAGATCGTCCACCTCTATTGTAAGTTAATGCTCTGAGACAAGACTTGTTGAGGCGTGATACATACGGTTGGGGGGATTGGCGAGCCGATTTTGCGAAGAGTTGGCTGAAGAAATGGAGAAACTTTAGAGCATGCTGCAGCATTTGTTCACATTCCAATAAACCATAATCAAGAAAGGAGCAGTGTTTTTAAAAAAAACAATTATGCAGTGTTGAATGTAACTAGCTGAATTTAAGCTACATCAAATGTGCCAACGATCAACCAGCAGAATGTGCATAAGTGGGTGCGCAAGTACAGGTGCGCTCCTTTTACTCTTACTCAAATTGCATGGTGGACCAGCAGTTTGACATGATCGAAGGGAAATAATGAAAAAAAGGCCAAAGGAAGACGACAGTTCTTAACTTTTCAAGGTACCCTAATGCTTCCATAGGACCTTGGAACTGTTCCTATAAAATCTTTTAAGTTTCCTTTTGGTGACTTACTACTGATTATCATCATTAGGCGTCAGCGATCACACCTTACGTCTATATTAATAGGTTATGGTGTAGGTTATAACTGATTTGAAGATTCGGAATGCGTAGTAAATGCTGCTTCGTAACGAAGGTTCTCATAATCTAGTTTGTCTGCCAGCTGAAGTAGACATTAAAAATGTCCGTTGTCAGTAACCTAATGTTGGCCAGTCTCACAGTCCATACGTTCACCCACAAGTCGCAACTCCAGAATGGTGATGCAGGCTCAACAGGAAGCCTCAGCTTTTGTTCTGCGCGAAATGATAAAAACGTCAAGGGACGCCGCGGCGCGCGACTATTGTCTGAGAACCGGTCTGTCTCGCTGTTTGTCCGCTTGCGGTAACGCCGGGTGCAAGTACCGAGGTTTATGGACATGAGAATCAATTGGATGACATTCCTGTGGGATTGTAAGGTGGTTTTGAGTGACTAGTGTCTATTTCAATTGATTTTAAAGTTGTATAAGGTCAAAATTTACAGTCAAATTCTCTGAGACAATACCAACTCTCTGCCAATAGAAGCGCTCCTTCTTTTCCCAAACATTTAGTCCCGTACTAGCCAGGGTACGCTTACATCAGATCCAGGATTAGACAAGTCCAGTTATTAAACGAGCCATTTGGTGTAATGGTCGAGAAGTCGGCTATTACACCAAAGGTTGCGGGTTCGATCCCCGCACGGTACAAACATTTGTGTGCATGAACATGTCTGTTTGTATCGGTCTAGGTGTTTCTATGTATATTATGGATTTATCTACTTGGCATAAAAAGATTATATGTAATGATTTTAATCATGATTACTAAATCATGATCAGTACGATCAGACAGAAGTTGAACCAGCAAACTCTAGTGTAACAGCCGACTTCACAAACATTACACCAAATCCGGTCGTCAAATTGCTCAATAATTAAGACTGAACTTCTCATTACCAACATCGATTTCACATACATTTTTACACGTTAAAACTCGTCTTAAAAATGCATTTACTTAACACTTCTAATCATAAGGGAAATACTATTAATAGGCAGTTACCGCTTTGTTTTGACAGTAATACGATATGTTATTACATAAATTAATATTAATCTCTTTGGTCGGCCCATAGCGTAATAGAGCTACTTAATAAACAACTCATCTCCGGTTGTGATTTCCATATAAGAGAAAGCAGCTGTGTCGGTCTTAGAATGAACTGGAATAATACTTAACTTGGTCATTGTGATCGGGAAATCACGTGATAGGTAACACTTCGTCTTATGATCAGGTGCCATCGTCCCACATATCCTCACCCCAGCAACCAACGGGGTGTACCCACCCCGCAATGTGTAAATGCATCCTCTCAGTATAAAAAAGGTGCCATCTTTGGGTACTGGTCGGCTGAGATCCTCACCTAAGCGTAAAAGTGACATGATTGTTTGGACTTGAGCTGGTTAATAGCCAATGAGCCCGTCACAATGCAATGCAGAATGCTGCTAAGACCTAGTCGCAGGTGTATATGGGCGAATACTTTTAGGTGACACACTTTTACATTGGACTTACTCTATTAAAAAAAAACAATAGTACGAGAAGAATAGTCGGATACAAGGATTTAATTTCACCGCGCCATCGACCATCCCACACACTTACATGTTTGAGTGTCAAACTGGACAGATTGCCTCGCTCTTTTATAAAAAAAATCGACCTGCATTTTTGATATAACACCATCACTCAAAACACCTAAGATTTAACAACCCCCTTCAAAATCTTCGTCTACTCATAACTCTATTACATCGGCCGAATGTCCGGTCGATAGCCAGTTCACGAGGTCGTAATTGTGATATGGACCGTGAGAATATTCAATTAAGCGGCGAACTTAATTGCGACTTGATAAAGTTAAGTTCGCTCTAAGTGAACTATCTTCCGAACTAAGTTAACTGACCATTATCTTTGCCTTTGTGCAGCGGTAGCAGCGCAGTCACCTAATTGGGGGTTGTATGGTGTAAGAGTATTGTGGACATGCTTTTGAAAGTCACGTACGATATCTTGGACTTATTATTAAAACCTATTTAGACGTATTTTGCTTATTAAGCCCTTGAAAAATAAAATAAATCAGATTTTGGGACTATAAATATAGGTAAGTACAAAATAATTATGATTTTATATCTGTAAAATAATATTTGAAGTCTCTGGAATAGAACTTCACTATCTATAAATATAAATAGTGATTTTACTAATTTTAAGCTAATTTTGCTTTATAAACTTGCAAACAATGTGAATAAGGTGGACTTTTTTTAAACTGAATACTTATAACAAGTTAGACAAAGAGAAATTAAAGATCACCTTCGTCAATTTACTTCTTTACTTTATAAGGTATAAGGATATATTTTATATTAATTGAGATTAAGCTTCTGTCTCTAGATGATGTTTTTGTTAAGACACATCTGTACATTTGAACCCAAAACAAAGTTGAACGATACAATAAATATTATGTAGAATAGTTTATCTTTACGCGTTGCTGTTTTGCAAATGGCCCAACATTTTAAGAAAGCCAGCTGTAGTAATATAAAAAAATAATGATTTTATATGTAAAAATACAGTTAAAATATATGAGGTGCAGTCTTGTCCACACTAAGACCACTGGTTTCATGTCCGGCGGCCGCTCTAATCGAGTTATTGTGCGCGACACAATGCGGCAATCAGCTGCACCGTAGAGGCACATTTTGCGGCACAGGTGCCTCTTGCGGTGCCTCGACTTGAGGCATAGCGGGCATACGTGCCTCGGAGCACTTTGATAGTGTCTTAAACGATATTGATGACAGGGTTAATGTTTTTTAGCTATGTTGGTCAGACAGGTACGCATCCTATCTGATGGTAAGTGGCTATTTTTTCCTATTCTATCGAGTGATACTTAGCTAGGAAACATCGCTTGTAGGCTCACACTGAAGGCTCCTCGGACTTTCAAATCTTTGATTTCAAATATATTATGGCTCCGACATTAATATTTCTGGAACACAACCTCAGCTGTAAATTGCGACTGGGGGTTTTAGCTGTCAGACTCGCGGTGGGAATTGAACTTAAGTACTTTGATGTAATTGTTTTGGGAGTGATTTGATAAAACATACATATTAATGTCGTGCTGAAATTAGCACTGTATTGCAATATGAAAGAAAATACAATTATATTGCCTTTTCTATACTAATATTATAAAGAGGAAAGATTTGATTGTTTGTTTGTATTGATTAGGCTCCGAAACTACTGAACCGATTTGGAAAATTATTTTACTGTTGAAAAACTACACTATCCCCGGTACCATAGGGCACTTTTGTCTTTTTTTTAAAGAAAATGTTTCCCTATTACTTATGACGAAGGTCAAGTGGCAGTTGTTCCATTGTTATATTTGGACTTGCCACATCAAGGGTTATGTTGTAAGCGTACCCTGCTTAGATCAGCAGAAATTGAGTGACGCTTTCTGATGAAATGTCACTCAACGGAATAGGCTTATAGGCCGCAGTGACCGCTTACCATCAGGTGGGCAGCGTGTCTGTCTGCCAACTGACGTGGTATAAAAAAATTGCTCTGAGAAAGATTTTTATTTATTTTTATTTTTAAAGATATTATATTATTCAAGCCAGCAGAATGTCATTTAATTAAACTATCAATTTACATACTTAATTTTATAATTCTATTTAAAATATTATTGTTATTATCATAAAACTATTATAGTAATGTACCGGCAATAATACAGTGCATTAAATTTTTACTGTATGTTGTCAAGATCGTAAACGAAAAACTTTATCTTGAAACTCATGTACAGTCGGATTCAAACATTTATACTCGTATCTCAACCGCATAGGGTTGAAAACTGTCTGTACATTTTATTGCAAGATTCAAAAATTTACGATTTACTTCAACTTTACTACTTGGGAATAAAGTTTAGTTTACAATGTAAATTATGTTTCTGGTTTAGTGCGTTAGTACGTAATATGGCATGTGTTTTAGTGCATCGGGCAAAATTAGAATGGCTTCATTTTTATTATTTTCGTTCCTCTTTGAAAATAATTAAGTTCTTCCCTATAAGCGTTTTAGTTCTGATATGTTTAGACTAGCTTATTTCCTGCAGCTTTACACGCGCATAATTTAATTACGTATTTTCCTAGTTTCCTATGACAGCATTGCAAAATCTTCCGTAATATAAAAGAAAGTGGTGTTAGTTACACTATTTATAACTCAAGAACGGATGAACCGATTCGGCTAAAAATTGGTGGAGAGGCAGCTTAGAACCAGGAGACGGACATAGGATACTTTTCATCCCGGAAATATGGGGGAAAGGGGGGATAGTGGAAAAAGGAAATTACGCGCGGGTGAAACCGCGAAGGCGACCGCTAGTTGTTTTATAAATATAGATGTCCTTTTATTCAATTATTTTCAGTAGCTTGGTAGACAAAGCTTGTTTAGATAAAAAAAAATCTTTACAAATTTCTTGACCAACGATAAAACTGTTTCGACGACCGTTATTAAAAGTAATTATTCGAATTAAATCTCCTGATGATAAGGCACAACTTAATGTTTATTGTGATGTTAAAATATTAATAACGAGATGATCTTCGTAGATTGACAGACATTATTAGGTACTGTTTGAAGAATTCCATTATCATTCTCGATAATCTTTATTAGTACAGATTGAAATTCTCATACACCGAACACTAAATTACGTCCATTATTAAATTATCAGAAATCTGATGAATTTCTAGTTTGTATATTTATGAAAACTATAAAATTATGCGAAAGTTTTAAACGATTCTTCATTTTAATATGCATATTTGGGATGCTTCTTATGAACGGTTTGGAAAAGAGATAATAAAACTGGGTAAAGAAGACAGCATCACTGACATTTAGCAGATAAATTACGTTACGATAAAATTTTTGCTTGTCTGTTATCACCTTATTAAGATAAAAGCAATTAATTATAATATTTTCTTTCACCTTTACCACGTTTACTGAATTTATATTTTATGCGAACTTTTAATATAAAACAGCATTTAGCAGTGTTGCCTAGACATGACTGTGTGCCACCCCTAGCCCAGAGTCCTGTGCACCGTCAGTCTGTCAGTGCGCACGTCCCCGCGCGGATAATATGCTACAAATTGGCACCACTGTCGCACGCAAGCATTTAGCTGAAAAGCCGCATCGATAATATGGCGGCGCTAGACATGCGCGTAAGCGTGATCTAAACTAATATTATAAAGCGAAAGGAACTTTTTTTAAGTCTGTTTGAATAAAAAATGTTGGAGACAGTGTACTTGACATTAAAAATTTAAATGGCCTTTAATAGAATAGAACGCAGTGGCCGCTTGCCATCAGTTGACCTGCGTGTCTGAAAACTGAATAAACTTAGCACAAAAAAAAAATTCTCCTATCATAAGAACCCGTAGGAAAAACCGTGTTTTTTATTTGTTAGTCTATAACTCCACGCCTTAACAGTAGGTACCTGTTTGAGAGGAGTCGCCGAATCTCTTAAACCGTACCGCTCTGTAGTATGCCGACGATTGCAATTGTCTGTGGCTTGATAAAAAGTAATCCAACAACTAATGTCACCACCACCGAGGTTCACCCTAGTAGCACGACTGGAAACACTCACTCGTATCTACAGGACGAGAATCTTACCTTGCCGACACATCGCTCATCCAAACTGTCATTTTGCAAATTTTACAGGACGGCGTTTTAAAGTTTTTTTTAGAGTTATTTTTGGATTTATTATTTCATTTTATATTATTTGTAACTGCAACTAGGACATTTTGGATGTTTGATGGTATATCTAGAGTATAATATCACCAAATTGTAAAAATCTCAAGGGTAAGTATTAAAAAAAAACACCTAAAGTGATTTAAATCATACATTTGTGTCATTGTTGCATTGTGAATGTTTTAATTTGTAAGTTGTGACTGTACGGGGCGTCCCGCGTAACTGACCATTATGGCGTCGTTGCACTCAGGGCGGGTCCATTTTTTTAATTTTTTACCGTTGCAACAAAGACATTGGCGCCATCATACGGCCATTTGTTGAACAGTAAAATACTTTGTAGCACCAAACGTATTGACCATTTTGGAACATTTTGGCATCATTAATTCATTTTTCAATTTTTGACAATTCTTTCTTTGTAGTACTAGATGAGCGACATAGTGTCAAACTAGTACGGAAGGTAAAAAATTTTTTGGTAATGGAAAAGAGACGTTTTAGTCTTTAATGTCTGTAAGATATTAAAAAATGCCATGATATCGATCATACCCATTTTGTTATACAAACGCTTCTGCCTTTCTATTGACCCACACTCAACTCGTCTCTGCGCGGGCGCAAGAAAGCCCTTTGCGCGGCGCGACTACACCTGTTCGTCAGCCTTTGCGCGCGCCGCCGATTGTCAAACGCGCCCGGATTCAAAATACGTGGAGACGATTTACATGTATAATATTGCGATTCTCCCTTGGTGAAGAAGCGACGAGTATGGTTGGGAAATGTGACCATGGTAATAATCTTAATGTAAAGCACATTGAGAAACCACAGTTGACAGGTTCTATGGCGTATTTGGCTATGCGCCAGAAGTCGTGTGGTCGAATCCCAAAACTAACATTTTTGTGATGAAAATTTGTTTTTGTCCTGTGTCTGGATGGTTTATTCTTAAATTTATTACAACCTTCGTTGCTTCTATTAGGTACCCACAGCGCAAGTGCTTAAGCTACTTTAGGATCGGATCAATACATAATGTCTGATGTTCAATATAACCTAATATAATTTATTTTATAATTAAACTTAAAAAAAATGATGGTTGAAAAAAAAACAAAGATCACTAAACTTTTGTTCTCGTAAATTTTTATGAGTAAATCCAAATATCAAACTCGATCGGTGAATCCAATTGGAAAAATTATAAATTCAGAAAACTATGCATCTATGCGACTCCACAGTCTTGCCATTCACAGCAATCAATTAAACCAATGCATGGTCCGAGAATAAAATACACGACACCATATCAAACCTTTGACTGATCATCAATAAACATACAAAAAAAACCTCCGCGAGTGACCGAGACAGAAGCTTTTACCCATCTCTTTTTCTTAACAAGACAAACTCTGAAACATCGATAGTGATGCTAGATGGACCAAGGCACCGAGAGTCTCGCAGACTATGTTATTGCTGCTTCTGAATGTAAAAAAAGTCTGTTTCATTTTGTGGCGCTAGATTTTAATGATTGGGACTTGGGTTTTCAAATCTTAGCAGCAACGCTCTTCTTGCCAAATCCTGGATCTGGCTGCAATCGTACCCTGATTGATCGGGAAAAAATGCTTTGAGAAAGAAGAAGCAGCCTCTTTAATAATATAATGCCACTGACCTAACTATTAATATAAAGTAAATGATGGCAGAGAATAATTCGATCCGTCCAGTGGTTTCTGAATTGTCTGAAAAGAATAGTGATTCCGTACTTTTAGCCGTTGGTCCCGACTATGTTCCAAGTAGGTCTGGTTTCCCATATAATGGTTACGGAGGTCAGATGGCAATCTCTCCATTGAATTATCCAGGCTTGTCAAATCTAGGATCATAGTCGAAGCGGGCCCTAAGCTCTATACTGGATGCAATCGGGAATACGCTGGGATGATGATGATGGCAGAGAATAATTCGGATTTTCGGTGTTCCGATTAAGTGAAAAACCGAGATGAGACCTTAAAAACGGGACGTTCCTTGCAAATAGGGACACCAGGCAGCATTCACTTCGGTGGTCTTATCTGTGAGCTTCTGATAACAGCTTAAATGCAAGCTAATTGCTTTGGAAGTACTTGAAGTTACTTTAAAGTCAATTAAAGTAAAGTGATCGGCCGGTGGGCGGTCTTAACAAAGAAAAAATAAAATAACTAAGCGGTTAATTACTAAAATACATGATAGAATTAACCTTTAAAAAGGCAAAATAAAACTTATTAAATAAACTTAAGGGCTTTGCATCGAAATTAAATCGCTGATAAATGTGTTTCTTTTTTTAATTCTATTAAATTTTTATAAAGCCGTATTTTTACATTAGTAATAGAATTTATAATTAGATTATAAGTGATGGGTGATTAAAAAGCTAACTGGTAGTTAAATAATTATTTTATACAGACACTAGCCTTCCGCCCGCGGCTTCGCCCGCGTGAACTATAGGACGTTATCCCGCGGGAATATCTTTATAAAATGCAGCCTATGTGTTATTCTGATGTATTAGCTATAATATTGTAAAGTTTCATTAAAATCCATCCAGTAGTTTTTGTGTGAAAGAGTAACAAACATACTCACAAACTTTCGCCTTTATAATATTAGTAAGATTTAACTACTAGAACTTCCTAATAAAGACCTTCATACTTTCTCGTTGTTTTATTAAAACCTAATATGGAACCAAAGCTGTTGAAGCAGATTTCACAGGCGTGGAAAATAATAAATCGGTGTCAGATGGATTCTGTAAGCCTCTGACAAAGAGAAAAAGAGGCATTAAAAAACTTGCCACACCCATTAATTGCAAATTTTTATATTTTAACCCTCTTAAGACATTCCACTCATAAGATACTCTTAGGATTCCTTTGAAACCCCGACAATAATTGAAAGTGTCAAACACCGTATCGAAACAAGAAAATTATTTGTCAGTCAGCCATTACGCTCCGAAATCACAATAACATAAAATCAGGCATTATACAACATTGTCATCAGCCAGATTTTTAATTTAAGAAAATAAAAAATAAAAACTTCGTAATAAAAACCATAACGGAGTGGCCAGTGCGAGAAACCTTACCCGAAAGAGGTTGGAAACGCGTTGAATTTAAAAATAAAAAGATACAAAATGGAATCTAATCTGAGCTGTCATCGGTAAGGAAAATATTGCTGGATATGAAGGCGACGTCTAATGAGACAAAGGGTTAATGAGTACAACAATGGAGGGCAGTAAAATATTGGATTTATTTACCTGGGACAGGTTACGGCGATGATCTGATAAAAGCAAATGCCAGGTTAAGGCGAAGCCTCTAATGCGGGAGAAAACATAACCTCATTTAGTTTATGTTACAATTGAAAGTCCTTTAATAAATAATTTAAATACAATATTTTTATTTTATTTTAAGGGAATAAAATTTATGCAAGGAAAGTTTTTCCTTGCATGCATATCATGCAAGGAAAAACTTACATAAAGCATTTGCCTTATTCTGATATTGTCTGAAATACAAGCTAAAAGTTTCCCAGAGAAGTACAGTTAAACATTAATAACTGTAACGTTAAAAAAATTGTAGTCACATACTTCTGCCTAACAATTTTAATTATTATTATTTTTGAAAATTCTGATTAACCGACATTTTGTGCCAACCAGATTGTTTTCGTCACCCCTCACATTCAAATACCAAAACCAAAACCTTCCCCTTAATCCGTCTGGTCCGCTCACAATGATCAAATTTCGTTTTTATTGTTAATCCGAGCAGTAAATGAGCAGCAGTATTGAGACCACTAAACAACTGACGCCGGGGAAAAATAAGACAAAACGTACGATTCCCGGAGCCGACGATTCCCATCTCAACTGGTTATAAAAAAAAACATGTTATTGTTACGATCTGTGACGATGCGACGGATTTAATTATGCCGGTATATTACGCGGGTATCGCGAATATTATGCCTGATAGGAATCAGGGCTAGATGGGATTTGGTTTATTTTTATTTTTGCCGACAGAGGAAGAATAGCGAAGTTGAAATGTTTTTATTTTGCGGCCATTTATAGCTTCATATGTGTGATAAAGCACTAAGTTCTAGATGGATTTCACATATTTGAGAAAAAACAGGGTTGTTTTTACAATATTCCAAATTTTTATTAAGGCTTTTAATATAAACAAACTAGGTACCACTTCATTAACAAGATCGGTTTGTATTCCAATCGGTTTTTGTATTTACAGTTAGTATTTATTGTTTACAAGTAGTTTCAATACAAAATTGAGGAATACACCAAGACTACATAAACGGCATTAAAATAAAAAAAAAAAGGAATGACAACATTTTTTATTATAAAATTAACAACAATAACGCTAAAACTGTCCAGCAAGAAAGTCCTTTTGTCGCTTAACATGCTAATTATTGCGTTGCAGTTCTTTTTTCTGTATTTACACTTCTCATAGATTTTTGATAACGCAAAGCATTCGCGCATAAGATCCTTAATTTCGTTGCGCATAAAACACAGGCATTGCAACAGCGTTACTATTGCGATATTGTAAGCTCATTTTGGCATATATGTAACTCTTATTTCACCTAAGTCAAAAACCAAAGCATCCGCGCATAAGAACCTTCATTTCACTGCGCATAAAAACACAGCCATAACAGCGCTACAACGATACAACGCTACAGCAGTCCGGAGACTCCAATTGTCGCGTCGTCACTCCGACTGTCGCGTAGCCCGACGGAACAATGTGATGTTGTATTTCACATTAACATTATGTTCACAACGCGAACATTGTCTGCTATTGTCCACTTATGTTCGAGATCGTGTTAAGGAAGGGACACATGTAGTGGGATGAGAATGCGAAATGACAAAACGGGTTAGTAGTCGATTCGCACGAAAATAATTCGCACTAAAGTGCGAATCGACAACTTTCAAAAATAATATTATTTTTAGTAGTCGATTCGCCCGAACGAATTTTAATCGCGTGCGAGTCGACCCCTTTAAGAATTGATAGTAGGCGATTCGCACTTTTGCAGTATGTGGATAAAAAACAATCAAAGTACAGTCGTGTCAGGAAATCTTTATAATATTTATAATATTATTAACATATTCCTTGTCTATATTACAGCATACAGAATCAATTAAATTTCAAATGTTATATTTTTTTCGGACAGGAAACATGTTAAATTATAAACTAATATCATTAAGCGTTAAATTATATTTGAACACTTTAATATTAAAATGACACCAAAAATTAGAAACGTGTTAAGGACAGCGGAGACAAAATCTCAATTTATGCTTATACTAGGTTAAATTTTATTTTGTTACGTAGGATTTATTGTAAATAAGTGAAATAAATATGAATCCAATTAGTTACGCAAGAACTGTAATAGGTATTAAGCATAGAATGTGTAAGAATCATAGTTTTGTAAGAAGAACTTTTTACGTAGAGATAAGATTCTAATAAGAAAAATTGTTGTAATCAATATGTTATGTTTTCTAATGAGAATTAACGGGAACTTAAGAACGATGTAAGATACATGTATATTCTAATTGGAAAAATTATAGAAATAAGCAAATAATGTCAACTTGCATAGTGAAAATGCAAGCGAAATTGTGTAAGTTTAACGGGGCTCTCTTTAAGGTATTGCTCCGAGGTACTTAAGCGTGTAATGCTTTACGTAATACGTACGTTTATACATATTCGTTTCTAATTTTTGGTGTCATTTTAATATTAAAGTTATCAAATATAATTTAACGCTTAATGATATTAGTTTATAATTTAACATGTTCCCTGTCCGAAAAAATATAATATTTGAAATTTAATTGATTCTGTATGCTGTAAGGTATATAGACAGCGAATAGGTAAATATTATTATAAAGATTTCCTGTACACGACTGTACTTTGTTCTTTTTTTATGCACATAATATTGCAAAAGTGCGAATCGCCTACTATCAATTCTTAAAGGGGTCGACTCGCACGCGATCAAAATTCATTCGGGCGAATCGACAACTAAAAATAATGTTATTTTTGAAAGTTGTCGATTCGCACTTTCGTGCGAATTATTTTCGTGCGAATCGACTACTAACCCGACAAAACGGTTAAACTATTATTTTGTTGGATGAATTTGAACTAGGTATCTTTCATATAGGTATGTATAAACCTTAAAAATTGATAGTTATTTGTCAAAAGTTAACTAATATGACATGTGTGTTAGATACCTTATATTTTTTTTCTGAGTGAATTGATTATAATGATTTATTGATTCAAAAGGTTGACTCAAAGAAGATTTGATCGTAGGTTTTTGAGATATCCCTTATAATATACACAGTCATGTTCAATGAAGGTTTATCTATGTTGATTATGTTCTCATCTGAAATCAGTTCTTTATGTAAAAATTATTAACAATGGATCACTGATTATATCAGATGTCTGTCTAACATGCTTTTTTCTTCCCCCATCGAAAGACTGATATAACTTGGAAATTTATAGTAACTACTTGACTTACTAAATGTCCTATGACCCCGAGGTGGGGCAGAAGGCGTCCACGAAGTTCTCCATCTCGTTCGTTTGGTCTTGAGCTTCGCGTTTGACTTTTCTCCACTATAAGTAACTAAATTTTCGTAAAATGTTCATATCACACGTTTACACTAGTTATTTTAATGTATCGATACGGTAATGGATAAATTCTACGCTACTTACAAGTCACTCACGTTAATAACTTTATCGAAATACATTACATTACAAAGTTGCACGGAATAATAATAACGGATAATACTGTAGGTACTTCAGTACTTTATCAGATAATTATAACCGTTTTAGGCCTAGAGTTTTTAAAGTCGTATTACTTTTTGCAAGCTGTCATTATGCAAGCGAAGGTTTATAGAGAAGATCAAATGCTAGAAATTCAGATAACCCTACTGTGTAGCACTTGTTGAAGTATTATTTTATGGAATCGTCTGTGATGCTGTCTTCCAAATGAAGTCATATAAAAAAATGGTAAGAGACACACAGAGATAAATACGGCTTCGAATCATATGAGAGGCGCTCGTGGCGCAGCTGTGACAGTGGTTCGTTAGCGATAACGAAAGTCAAGCTACCTACGCCGCGGTCGGTTAATGGATGGGTGACCATTCTGACCATATTTAGTGACATTAATCTTCTGGATCAGTCTCTGGATGAAATAGTGGCCCAAACGATACTAATGTAAAACCTATTCGTGGAAACTTTTTTGGCTAATGTGTAATTTAATTGAAATGTTTATATGTGCTGTATACTGCTGTTTGTTTTCCTATTAAATAAAAAAAAAAAAAAAAAAAAAAAAAATTTCGAGCGTCCCGTGCTTCGGAAAGGCACGTTAAGCTGTTGGTCCCGGCTGATATTTACTATAATGTAAATATTAGTCGTCAAGCCAAGTCAGAGGCCATTTGGCGGCTTGATAACATCTGACATTAAGGTTGGTCACTTGCCTTACGCACCCCTCCACCAACCACCAACCCGCACTAGGCCAGCGTGGTGGAGTATGACCCACACTATCTCACAATTGAGATAAGGCCTGTGTCCCAGCAGTGGGAACGTATATAGGCTGATGATGATGATGAAGAGACACACAGAGATAAATACGGCTTCGAATCATTATGAGTCATTGTAAAAAATATCCCACTGCAAGGTAAAGGCATCTATGATTGAATCAAGTCATCGATATAACAATAACAACATGAACTGACTAAACTATTAATAACTAAATATTCTTCAAAAACAAGTCTTCAGGCTGCGCTTCGAAGAATACCTCACATTAAGTTGTACTCTTTGTAAAACTTAATTGTTAGTTGTTGTCATTAGAAACTGAGTCGTAAATAGTACAAGTTGAATAAATTTAATATTTCTAGCCCCGGAAAACCAGACACAATAGAAAATCTATTGTTAAGCGGCACGCGAGTGCCGGTTCGGCTTTGAGTGGTTAAGATATTTTTTTGTCTTTTTAGGTATCTTTCTTTTTAACACTTAGTTAAAGATACAGATCTACGCATATCGACGCATATAACCCCTCCTTTACGCGTCATTGTGGCGGCATAATCCATTGAAAAGGCTACCTATTGTTATTTCACTTTAATATAAAACAATACCAGTACGCAAAGCTCTTCAGTCCAGTCTTTTATTTGCCCGCCATCCCTTTGTGTTTGCCGCCTCGGTTTATCTTGAGGTAACTCATTAAGGCGGTTGACTTTTTTTTTATGTCACCGATCATTGAACACAGAGTAATACTAAGTAGAGAAGACTTGTTTTCTATATTAGGTCTAGTAAGATAAATGACGATATTGTAAAAAGGATAGATACAATGTAATATCATAGATCCACTCCACTTATTTTCATTGTGGTGTGAAACAATGCACAGTCAAAAGCACGTCAGACTATACACTTTGGACTTTGTGCCACTCTTAGGCGCAGGACAAATACAAGAGGCGTAGAAGCGCGGGCGAAGCGCGGGCGAGGCGCTTCTATACATTTTGTATGAGATATCATTGAAACGGCGCCACGCCCGCGCCGCGCCTCACTCACCTCCGCCCGATGCTTCTTGTATTTGTCCTGCGCCTTATGTCGGGGGCATAAGTGCTATTATCGAACTGCAAGTGTTTACCGTGATGTGCTGTTGACCGTACTTACCTAGTCACTGTTTGTGGCGTTTGGCAGGATTGAATAATCCGGGTCAGGGGTTATGGAAACATTTGGCAGATTTGGATAGAAGGCATGTGCCCTATAGTGTTTTTTTTTATTCTAATCGTATATCAGATGACGGACAGGCACGCAGCCCACCTGATGGTAAGTCACTGCGGCCTATCCCATTGGGTTAGTAGTCGAATCGTCCACTTTCAAAAATTTGAGGGACACTTCACCAGGTAGCGTGGCTCAATGTGCTGCCAGACTGTAGGCTCATTTGATCTTCGAGCCTTTGATTTCAAGTGTACTGGCTCCCACATTATAATGTCAGAACACAGCCAGAGCTGCTAAGGCGGCAGATTGCACCTGTGGGGGTGGTAACTAGCCAGTCGGACTCTGAAAATGCCCTACAACCAACCAGACCCAGGGCGGGATGGGTCCGGCCGTTATGCCCCCATTCTGGGTTGCCCCCGGCCGGTATGCCCCCACGGTTTAACGGCAAACTGGAACAAATTTTCTTTAAATCGGGGGGGGGGGGGGCAAACCGGCCGGGGGCAACCCGGAATGGGGGCATAACGGCTGGACCCGGCGGGATAAGTGCGGCCCTGCAGTGGGACAGTTAAGTAAATAGGCTGATACGTTTACTTACCTATGTTGCAGTGAGTTCTTCTCGAGATTGCATCCAACACCGGTAACAGTTCTGAAAAAAGGAAAAAAATGTTATACATATCGGTATCCCATCCAAATATTTTCCAACTGAAGGCGGCTTAACTTTCCCATTCATAAAAGTATCAGCGCTTATAAATTCAATACTAAAAAAGCCTTTAGAATTTTTAATTGCCTTCGTCTTATTAAGCCGGCGGTTAACTTAAAGCTAAAAACAATATTCTTCACACACTTTATTGGAGACACGCTAACGCTTCATAAGAAATCGCAGTGCATCTAAAATGCATAATGCAGCTGCAACTTAATATCGAGAGAGAAAGGATACGCGTACAGATAATATTAACCCTTGTCCGATACGTCGTCAATAACTTGACATTATCTCGCGAACAAAAGGCGGGCACTCGGGTGCGAAAGTGTTAAGAAATTCCTTTTGTACCGCATTATAAATAGGTTTGTATTCTGTTATAAATAAAACAAAGTTAAACTTCATTCAAACCTGCAGATTGAAGATCTTAATAGTACAATGGCTGAAGGTCAAAAGCTGTTAATGGCCCTGGATTCGATTCTTAGCTGTGTCGATTTAAGGAAACTAACTTTTCAGCATTACCTCCATTTTTTCCGTCACAGGGCAAAAATTTAATTGGTTTCGTTATTTATTCATCTTATAATCTAAAAAAAACAAAAGAATATTTTTGTATAATAAAAAAAAGTCAAAAGGAGTAATTGTAAAGAAAATAATCGGGTGAAGAACATTTACCATACTCGCTGATAATTTAGAAATGTTCTTATTTGTATAAAAATCGGGTAGAATCTGTTTACTGCTAAAAGCACACCACACACACCACATTCTAGTTCAATGAAATCCTCAAAACAAATTACCTATTTCGCCGTATCATCGTAGAAACTCATATCTTTATGTTAAGTATTATACAATAGACAACTTTTACTTCAATTCTAAAGATACACAACCAGTTTTAAGCGAGTAGGTTACGAGAACGTGACGAAAAATTATCACTGGCCACATAAACTAAAGTGTAAATTCAAGATTCCAGAATTGCATATCTGCATAATTTATTTTTTTATCAGCACCGCTCCGCTCGACTGTTCGACATATAGTCCAAAGATAGGATTATAAGAGCTAATACAAAAGTTATCTCAGTAACAAACGCGCCTCAATAAAAAGTACGATGAACCCCGACGGTAGTAACCTATATGAAAAATGTGGATGCGCTGCGCTTGCGCGTATAGAGATGTTACTACCGCAATATTATTTATTTTTCTTATTTAAAATATACATAAACTTAAACAAGACAAAGCAAAGGATGGATTGATTGCGAAGGATTAAAAATAATACTGACAGTTGATTTCAATGTAGGTATTTGAAGAAAAACAAAAATGCCGGAAACGATGATGATTTGATAACTGAAGACTGTGTGTTACCTATAATTATGATTATTTATTTATTTTAAGACTATTTAATTTAAATTTATTAAATTTTACTTACAGAAAATGAAAGATTAGAAAAGAAAAATTATTAGAATGATTATTTAATTCTTTCTGTGTTTTTCTTTTTTAAATTATTTAGATTATGCATACTCGTCGCCATCTCAGATTTTGTCATCTATACAGTTACATAACACATTGGTTCACCGCTTCCTTATCTTTATAAACCACCAGGAAAACCTTGTTTCAGGAAAAACAATTATTCATATTTGCACAGCTTCATTTCACATAAATTTTCTCGCTGTTTTTTGTAGGTTGATTGGATTTAAGTAGCTTATTTTATGTTGACACTTGCAGTATATTAAAATAGACATATTATGGTATGGATGTAGATAAAAATATATATAAGCCCGGTGCCAACATCTCTATAAGATTCCGAAATCAATCCTCTGAAGTACGCCGACCGACCGAAGTCGATAATATGGGGACAAATACAAATTGATAAACAAAAAAACACACATTTTATGTGCATAGTTAATTTTAGCGTTGAATAGTCCGAGTAAAGTTACGGATTATCGGTTCATAAGTGTGGAACATTAACTGAGACTTACTCGGTAATACCTTTTTATGGTTTTTGGAATAGTATAAATATGTGGTCATAGTGACGAAGAATGTAATATCCAACTATATGATGTAATATTAATCGATGTCGAATGGATGTGATTGCGTTTTATAGACGTTTTAAATGGAAAAGTACGTGTGAATGTGGCCGTTTCGTTTTCTTATTTTTTTACGGTGGCTCGTTACCTTTTCATGAAGATAACTAATGTCATTCAACCGACTTCAATTTTAAGTAGCGTTAGTTATTACTGTTAAACATATTATGTATTTGGTAAATCTACAGGAGATTTTTAAAAAGGTTCGTTTATAATAACGAATCAATCATGGCCGAGTTTCAAAACCTTTACTAGCTAGCAAATGAATTATTTTTTTTTATAAACATATTCCTTTTTTGCTGCAATGATCAATACTTTTCACTTTCCTTTCGAGTTTATTTAATTTTTTTTTTGGTACAATTTCCTTAATTTTTATCTGGATTTCTATTTGTTCCACTTACACGTAATGCTGACGGCAGAGATGATCGATTAATTTTTTTACAGAATTAGGTATTGTAAATATTCTGGGGTTTAGTTCACATCCTACAAGAGTACTCATTGTGAGGTTAGATGTCACTGTGTGGTAGAAAAACCTAAGGATACCATTATAATATAATAATATGAGTAAAATTAGGATACAAAACAGGGAAATAAAGGGCAACACAGCAAGGCGATTACATTGTAAAAGTAAGGTCACTGACTTTCATCAATTACCTACCTCAATAAAACAATAGCCGAACTAATTTAATTCCGACATTTCGGTGTCTATCAATCAAAAAATTCCGTTCGTCAATTAAATAAATATTTATAGAATAGGGCGCCATCTTGTATTTCCCCTGTACAATCGGAGACAGAATCTCCAATTCATTCTTAGGAGATAAGGAATAAAGTTGAAATTATTGTTCGTCGGTAATTACAGGTTTATTTTACAATTGATGATTGTCAATTACCCGGGTAACGGGCTGTAATCGATTACACACTGTTATTATGAGCTGTAAAATGTAATTGTGCGCACGCGCCGCGTAGTGATTTTGGTCAATTGATTTTTTTTTTTGTGCCCGTCTGACGGTTTTTGGGTAGCAACGTTTTGAGCTGTTTGGGATCCTTGAAAAAGAAGTAAAAAAAAACATTAAAATAGTCTTAGATTAATTTTATGAAAGAAAGCTCCATGCATTTATTTGAAAAACCAAAACGGCAAAATCTATCAGGCCGCCATTTGTAGTAGTTGATCAAATTAAAAAGCATCTTGAAAATTATGAGATAACAGACCACTACACATTCACTAAGTGATAAGATGAAGTAAGTACTAAGTGGAAAACTTTGCCTTATTAAAAGGTTTATGACAAACCAAGTGACGGCACAATCTATTATGCCGCCATTTGTAATAGTTTTATTAAAATTAAAATAAAAAATATCATGAAAATTTTGAGTCTTTAGTTGGATTATGGTATACAAGCACATCCATTCTACTTCTATGTAAAATAAAAGTAAAGTATCAGCCTATTAATGTCCCACTGCAGGGCAAAGGCCTTCATCCTTGAAATCAAGTTATATCACTACAATGATGGTTATTGGTAATGATTGGCAATCACCACACTTGCCAAATGCAGATTGGTGATCACAAACCCGAGCTGTGTCTCAAAACCGATGTGTGTGGAATTGAACCCAGGACCCCGAGATCTCGGCTCGGTACTTAAACCACTAGACCATCAAGGCGTTTCTATGTAGTATTCACTTAGTATTATGTAAAGTACTAAGTGAAAAACTCCACCTCATTACAAGGTTGTATGCCAAAGCAAGTGACGTCAGAATCTAGCGGCTGCCATTTGTAGCCGTTCACAGCTGGCGCGGCCCATTGATCCGTCCTCTTACAATGCCCGGAACGCCGGGACACGATTTGTGGAATAATTGGGAAAATTTTATTATATAACCACTAACACATGAATGCACAATATTATATTTTGACTGGGGAGATATATTTGAGGAAGTAAAAATAAAATGGCGACTTGCACGTCTTCCGCTCCTCGTATCTTGTAAATGCAATGAGTAATAAAAATAGTTATGAATTTAATTTTGTAAAACATGGAATAGTAGAATCAAGCATTGAAAGATTCAATTAAATTTTCAAAGTAAATCATCACCTTGCTCTTAGATTGCTGCCAGAAATTAGATTTTTTTGTTGTTTTTAGAAATGTAACAAAACTACAATTTGTACAAAGTTGAACATTTATTATGTTTGATTTTTTAAAGCAATAAAGTCACAATAATTGTGACAAAGTGCATTTAATTCATTAATAAATAATTCATACAAGTAGCCGAGGGGGTCTCCGTTAACCAACCATAGCTAAAAGGCTATAAAACAACGCCACCGTGACGGCCACCTACGAAAGCCATAAAATTTTCAGCCCAATTAGACGCGACACCCTGTCTTCAATTAAATGATTTTACGCTTTGGCACCTTATCTTTGATTAGTTATAAATCTTTTATTAAATAATTCAAATCATATTAAAGTAGATATGGAAAACTTGATGTTTCGAAGAGGTAACGTAGATTCTTCGAATCATCTATCTATATAAATAAAAATGAATTGCTGTTCGTTAGTCTCGCTAAAATTTGAGAATGGCTTAACCGATTTGACAAATTTTAGTCTTGAAATATTCGTGGATGTCCAGAGAAGGTTCAAACGATGAGAAAACATTGAAAATTTATTTTATGGCCAAAATTGCGAAAAAAAAGTCTAAAGTAAGTGATACAAAGTTCACCGGGTCCGGCCGTTATGCCCCCATTCCGGGTTGCACCCGGCCGGTATGCCCCCACGGTTTAACGGCAAACTGGAACAATTTTTTTGTAAATTTGGGGGCATACCGGCCGGGGGCAACCCGGAATGGGGGCATAAAGGCCGGACCCAGTTCACCGGGTCAGCTTGTTAAGTATAATATGGTACCACATTGAACGATGCTAGGAACATGTCCTTCAATGGAATATTCGAAAAATCTGAAACTTATTGTGCCTGTCCCTTGATCTTGAGATACTGGCCCTGGCTACCTAAACCACTAGACCATCAAGCCGTTATCCCAGAGGCGGATTAAACGTTGAGAGCGCCATAGGCAAGCATCTCATCGGCGCCCCTATATTAAAAATAACTCGTACCTACTATAGTTTGACCGAAACCGATGTACCTTAGGAAAACGCGGTGAGATGAAGGCCAAGGAAAAAAGAGCATGAGTTTACATGAGATCGATATTGTTCGACTCCGTTATTCTCGAGGGCAAAACGCCAACATCGTGGCAAAGGGGCATGGTGAAGCTGTTCTTCAAAAAGGGCGATAGGACGCAGCTGAAGAACTACAGACCTATCACGCTACTGAGTAATGTTTACAAGCTGTTTTCTAGAGTTATAACGAATCGTCTCGTACGTAGGTTTGATGACTTCCAGCCTCCCGAACAAGCCGGATTCTGTTAAGGCTTTAGTATCATAGACCACATGCACACGCTGCGGCAGATTATACAAAAGTCCGAAGAAATAATCTCCCATTATGCTTAGCGTTTGTGAACTATAAAAAGCCTTTGATTCTGTCCAGCCATGGGCCGTGCTTCGGTCACTTCAAAGGTGCCAAAAAGACTACCGATATATACAAGTGTTGCAGTCGCTGTACGAAAACGCCACCATGTCAGTCCGCCTCCAGGACCAGAAGACAAAACCCATTCGGTTCCAGCGGGGTGTGAGACAGGGCGATGTTATATCGCCGAAACTGTTCACTACATACTCTGTTGGAGGACGTGTTTAAGCTTTTGGACTGGAGAGAACTTGGCATCAACATAACGGCGAGTACATGACGCACCTTCGCTTTGCGGATGATATTGTAGTCATGGCTGAGTCCTTGGAAGTACCTAGGCACAATGCTCAACGATCTCAGTAGTGTCTCAACAAGTGGGTCTTAAAATGAACATAGAAAAGACGAAAATCATGTTGAACTCCGATCTCGTACCCACTCCTATAAAAGTTGGAGACTCAACACTGGAAGTTGTAGATAAGTTCTACTACTGGGACAAAAAGTCCAACTTGGTAGGTCCAACTTCCAGAAAGAGGTCGATCGACGAATCCAACTCGGCTGGGCAGCGTTTGGGAAGCTACGCAGCGTTTTCTCGGCCCGACTACCGCAGTGCCTCAAGACGAAAGTCTTTGATACGTGTGTGTTGCCAGTGATGACTACGGAACGTAAACGTGGCCACTTACAATGTGCCGCATAAAATCGCGCAAAGGGCAATGGAGAGGGCTATGCTTGGAGTCTCACTGCGTGATTGCATCAGAAATGATGAGATCCGCAGAAGGACCAAGGTCACCGACATTGCCCGAAGAAATGCAAGCCTTAAGTGGCAGGGACACATTGCAAGGAGGTCTGACGGCCGTTGTGGCGGAAAGGTCCTCGAGTGGCCACGTACCGGGAAACGCAGCTGTGGTAGACCTCCCACAAGGTGGACCGATAAATCCATAAAGATCGCCGGAATCCGCTGGATGCGGGTGGCGCAGGACCGATCGGTTTGGAGATCCTTGGGGAGGCCTATGTCCAGCTGTGGACGTCGTTTGGCTGAAATGATGATGATAACTTAATTCGACCTCGATAGTATTGATAGTGGTCTAGGTTTCTGCCGTAAGCGCAAAAGGTCCCGGATTTCTTTCTCGGTCGGGCAAATTTGGGAAACGAACGTCGTCGTGAATTAAAATTTTTTGGCGCATTCGTTTGCGCCTGACCGCTAAGCTTCCGCCCCCGCACCACACTCTCGTCCCCGCAATTTTAGAAGCAGAACGTCCGATACACACAGTCGATGCCCCGACGCGACGAACATTGCAGTCGTATCTTTCCAACTTCAATCAGAGATCATGTACCATCGACGAGGTTGTTTGTAGGCGTAAGTTGTAGCCAGTCCCATCCGTGAAATTAATCTTTTTGTAAGCAAAAATAATAGTTTTGATTGTCTAAGTAGGTGGTTTACTTACTGGCGCAATTAATTTTATGCAATATTGTATATTTTTTCTTTATTTTACAATTCTGCCGCCCCTTTGTACCGTCGCGCCCCTAGGCACATGCCTACTTTGCCTTTAGGATAATCCGCCTCTGCGTTATCCTAATATATGCATTTATTTAAAGGACTATCTTCTACATATTACACGTACTAAAACAAGTAACCATCAATAAATAAACGCAATATACCGTGTAAATCCCCCTCGTAGGTTGCAGTTCGCATCCCGCACGCGTTTAGGTTTTTTACTCCAACAATTACGGGGTTAACAGTGCATGTAATGGCGATGATTGTGGCCGCTCAACGCCACAAAAAGCAATGTACACTGTAAATTAACTCTCCGTGTTTACAACTTTACGCTTCGGTGCTTCGGCACGCTTCAGTTTTACTGGCGGGAAATGTTTAATGTTCTTGTAATTGTGTTTCATTGTTAACTAATTGCGAGATAAGATCGTTGTATGTGTTTTCAAGTTAACGTAATTTACAAGATTAATTTCAAATATGGTTATTTAATGTCAGCAGATACGCTTAAAGGCGTGGATTTGATACATGCTAGCAAAATCATTAAAATATAAAATAATTGTGTTTTCTGTTTTAATCTTCTTTTTTAAGATTGTATCTCTTTTTTACCATTTAAAATGTTTTGACGCATATGAAAAAAAAACATAAAATGAGATTTGTAATAATTTACCGGATTTCAATTACTTACACGATTACTGAATGTGACTAAATGTAAACAATACAAAACTATTCTAAAAACTTATGACCCTGAACTTATCAAATACGAGTACGCTGTACACACGTTTATGTTTTTACGGAAATAATTAACAAGTTAACAATGCATGTAATAGCAATGATTGGGTTGCTCACTGACACAAAAAAATTGCGTGCTTATTAATTAACTTGCTGAGTGTTAACAGCTTAACGCTCGAGTGCTTCGGCACGCTTCGGTCACAGTAAAACAAATGCTTAGCACTGGAAGCATGTAAAGTTAAGAATCAGTCTAAATGTTCCACTTCAGAGCGAAGGCCTACATTATTGACATTAATTCATCGTTAGAACTTTACGGTACTGCCTTACTCATCGCCTGCCAAATACAGACTGATGACCACAAACACAAGTTTTGTTAAAAAAATAACAAGTTGTTTTCTCGACTCTGGAATTAAACCCAGAGGCACTTTTAACCACTATACTATCGAGAGGCGTATTAGTAGACTAAGACAATAGAATATCTACTTAATTATAATTATCAAAACAACTAAAATGATTCCTTATATAACTTAGCACCTATTACATATTACCTACATGCAGATGGCTGCGATGTGATTTTAATTCATTAGCACTTAGTTGCGAAGTTGTTGTCCTAAAACATTTTACACAACTTAGTAATTGGAAACAGTGACTCAAATGAAAAAGGTTTCTAAATTCATTTGATCAGCGCCTCGTGATAGCGGAGACAGTTTATTAATACATAGTAAATATTTTATTCGAACGATTGACTGACGTCACTCCTCGCGAAACAATCGAGTTTGTTGATGTCAGTCGACGAGGTCATTATACAGCTGCAACCGGTGTTTTGCGAGGCGTGACGTCACGCTTCTCTGATTGTTGTTTAATGTCACGTGATTAAATAAGTAATTTTGCCGATTTTATTTTCCAAAAATATTTGTAATCTTATATTATTTTAGTAAAAAAGTTGTTTTTTTGTTTACTACTTATCATGATTAATCATTAGAAACTCTAAGCCATCCGATTCATTCTTAGTGGAAACAAGCCTTGCGTATAACTGCACCAAAAGAACGAGGGTACCAAATTATTCAATTCTAATTTTAATGCCTTTTTTATTAGTAGTAAGGATCGTGAATAATTTTCAGCCGATCAAAATGGAAGTAAAAATAAAATAAAAATAAAATGACACTATTTTACCTCTGTAATCTAAATTAATCTTTTTGCATAACACCATCCACTAATACAACATAGTAACAGTTTCAATATTAACTGTCGCACATTACAAAGGCGGTCGACACTCTAGCCGTCTTTTTTATTAATCTAAATTAGTCGCTCCAACGTTCTTCACTGATAAGTTACCGTCGTAAGTTGCCTAACAGTAAACTTGAAAAACACCGAGGCTGTCCGAATCTCAATTATCTATACGACCAATTGTTCTTGTTCCAAGTCCGGACCAATAAAATTAATCTGGAGAGACGCCATTACCTAAACAACCGTATTAAGATCGAATAGTGATGTCGAGTGTCGAGTAATCGATTTATCGATGTTGGTAAATGTCGGAAGCTGTCAGCCTAAATAAGCGAGTGTCGATGAGTGTGTAGTTTGGGATTAGGATTATACTTGCAGCAAGTAATAGTATTAGCATCGAGTAGTGTTGGCGACTACTGTCTTAGGATTAATCGATCATTATCGATGTTAAAACATGTCAGTAGTTTTTAGTCAATTGAAATAAAAAAGTTTTGACGTGTGAGATAGTGAAAGAAGGTTAATTTTTAACTAAATATTTATTTACGTTTATTTTGAATCATATATCATTTCATGCCAATGATCTTTTGTTCTACTTTCTTTAGATTTTAGACTTGAAATTTTGTGTGAGTGACTTAATAACTACGCACTACGAAAGAGGGGTTGTCATTTATTTTATTATTTATTAGTCGGCATTAATAAGAATATGTTCAGGAAACCTATTCTTGACTCTCCACTGACTTTGAATAGTGTTATTATAAAACTGTCAGGAATACCGATGACGAGAGTACCACGGTATCGATAGAAAAACAATCGATTACATAACACCACTAACACCGAACGCGTTGATTAGTAAGACTATAAAAGCGGAAGTATCACAAGAATGCGGTTAATGAGAGGCTGAAGCCCGATTTTATGGGTGGATCGTTAAACTGGCCGACAATTGTCTAATTGTTGTCTAGTAAACAACCGGCATCGTGGGAAGACAGCGCCGAAATGACGGTGAAAGTCAAAAACATGGTCTTTTATAGCGTCACCTGACTTCTAAATTCGAATTGTAATCGGAACAACGAATCGCTTTTAAGTTCTAATTTTGAAATTTGAATTTGTTTTTTTAGAACGATCAGACTGTTTTGTACATGGAATTTAAAGAAACTGTCTGTTTCAAACACGATGATATGGGTGACACCTCATTTTTGACAATTAAAGAGACGTGACCTCATGTGTCAACCTGCATAACCAATCGATTATCGATTATATCTTAGTGCTTATGACAATCGATTCAAAGTATAGATTTATAATGTATGATAAATTTTAATTTTTTCTACTTTGATATTAGCTAGTGTAGAGGTTAATATCAGATAACACAGTTATAAAGATAAATATTTATTGTACATAAATAATAACTGGAAAATATTTGTAAGAGTGTAAAGACAATAAAACAAATATTTTCCAGTTATTATTTATGTTCAAACGCCTCAATGGTCTAGTGGTTTAGGTACCGGGCCGAGATCTCGGGGTCCTGGGTTCAATTCCCGGGTCGAGCTAACTTTGTGTCGGTTTTAAGTAAGTAAAGCCAATACCCATCATTGTAGCGATAACTTGATTTCAAGGATGGAGGCCTTTGCCCTGCATTGGGATATTAATAGGCTGATACTTTTTTTTTCTTATTTATGTACAATAAATATTTCTCTTTAAAACTGTGTTATCTGATATTTACCCCTACAAAGGTTATGGGCCCAGGACCAGCGAAAATAAAGAGTGAGTAGGCACATGTAACTAAGAAAGGAGTCATCGAAAATTATTTGAAAAAGGGTACGACCGAATCATGTCTGCGAATGTATGTAAGTATTGAATTATTAACAAAAGATAACTATGACAGTTGGAAGGTACAGATAGAGGCATTACTTGTACGAAACGACTACTGGGAGTATTTAAGTGGAGAAAGGCCAAGACCAAATGATGCCGATACGCACATAGCAGCCTGGAAGGCAGCGGACAGGAAAGCTAAATCTGAATTAATATTAACCGTACAGTTAGTTTCCCCAGACCCAGAGAATTCAAATACAATTATTTATTTTCTTACAAAAACGTGAATATTACAAAAACTACTAAACCGATGGTCAACAAACTTAAAAATTCTATTAACTATTCCTACATTTTCGTCTAAATCAGATCACCCGTTCGAGAATTTTCGCGGAACAAACATACATACTTTTATATGTACATACAAAAATGATTTGTACCCCTCGCTCGCTTCGCTCACTCGGTCAATAAATAGTAACGTGTTAGTTTTGTACATTGTGAACATCGATTTTAAATTGACGGTATTATTTTACATAATACAATATTTTTTTACAAATAGTCCACTATTCTTTCCCTTAACTTATAGTTTCGATTATTCACGATTTTTATCGATTAATAATAAAACCTAAGTCACATCTCTGGTATAAAAGACCATAGAACGTAACCTGTTACGTCTCATATAATTTTTATATTTTATAGAAAAATGTACATAAAACTTCTCTAAACTGAAAAAAAACACCACGACTCTTATTAAATCGTTATTAATGTACAGTATTTAGTGTTGATCTATTTCTTTATTATTCAAATTTGTATTTATATCGAAGTCAACATTTTCCTAAACGCAAACATTTACGTTCTATGGATGTGTCAGGCATATCATCGTGTTTGAAACAGACTGTTTTGCGGTAATCTAAAATCTCTGTTAAACGAGCAATAAAACTAGTGGCGCACACTAAAGTTTTTCAAAAAATATTTCCTTGGACATTGTTCACACAGTGCCGTCTAGGCCCATATTAATCACATTCATAGCTTGCACTATGGATGTGGGTATGGGTATGGGTGACAACGAATAAATATAACTTATATATTTTTTTGCAAATAGATATACATACCTACACTATTATACCAAGAAACACTCAGCCTGACATAAAAAAAAATTATACACACAAATGTTTACACCGTGCGAAAATATCCACGACCTTTGGTGTTATAGATGACTTTACAACCATTTCACAAAATCTGTTGGCTGTCGATTAGCTAATGAGTAACTTAATCGAATACTGAAACATGGTTTACCTATTACTGTGGGTCTAGTAAGAAGGACCCCCACCAACCCGCACTGGGCCAGCGTGGTGGAGTATTGCCCACACTATCTCACAATTGAGATAAGGCCTATGCCCAGCAGTGGGAACGTATAAAGGCTGATGATGAGTAACACTAATGAAACTGGTCTTTAATATTAATTATCGTGGCAATATTGAAACAGATGGTGAAATCGCTCTCACAGAATATTGACTTATTAGTTATTTTATTACTAGTTAATAAACTTATTCATGTTATGGTGTTACACACCTTTTAATTTTAACTTGCAAAATCTATTTAAGTGTTTAATTTGATTAAGCCATTTATTAAACGCACAAGAAGAGCGTGTAATAAATTTAATGATGGTTGTTTAGCGCCTCTGACATTTACTTTCAGATTTTACCAAATTAAGTTATCAGAAACTTTATTATTCAAGCTATGAGAAAAAAAGGCTGTATTTAAGGACACAATATTATTTCTAGATTTATATACCAGATATTAGAAAACAACCAAACCATACGAATAGACAAGTTTGTGAACAAATTTTAATAATGTATAGGAAATGCATTACGATCGCGAGGCAGACCACCAGCCCGTTGGTCGGATGATATAGTCAGGTTCGTCGGTGTCAACTTGATGAATCTTGCACAGGACCGGAACATATATACACGGAACATATATATAGACGGAATAGTGGGTGGATAAAGGCTGATTAGATAGATAGATAGGGATTGAACCTGAAATCTCTTATTGTTGTCTCTTAGTCGTCTCTTAATCTCTTAGTCGAAATCTCCCCCATTAAACTAAATTGGTCGTCAAATATTTCTTTCACGTCTGTACTTTAGTATTTCGCGCACCCAATATCTACCACACCACTATTAGATTCCTTACACTCAAAGGCAAAGCTATTAACAAGCGCGAACCGACGGGCGCATTGAAAGCGACATTTTTGCCGACTTCAATGCATCGACAATACGTCGACGCGTCGGCAGCGTCGGCGACAAGTGGGACGCTGTCCACTTAATTGGCCCGGGACGTCCCATTCACAGGGACACGGGAATGTTCTAGCAATTTGTGTGACAACGCGACTTGACTGCGGTGCGATTGTCAAAATTGTAATGCGATGGTCGGATTAGAAGTTTGTGGACAGGTAATATAGTAGGAACTTAATAGTGTATTTTGCTGTTTGGATTTTCGACCTGCGGGCTTTATGAACCGAGTAATAAAACTTATGTTTCCTAAAATTATATCTTAGAAACTTCATGAATACCTTGTTGAGACATAACTTTTCTGGATCTACGAAGTTTTAATAAGATAATAATACTTAGTACATAAATGTATGCTCTTGACCTTTTGTTTAACCCAGGGAAATACAACGGTGCGGATAGGGTGAGTAGGACTCCCAATGTACTATTTAGCTTTACTTTGTATGGGGCAAAATGGCACTGTGTGTCCAAACATTATTACTTTTTTGTCTAATCTAATGGCGCATTTGGCAGTGACCCTTCCCTATGAGCAAGGGGTGATGGGTTCGAATCCTTTTCAAAAAACATTTATGCGATGAACAATTTTGTCTGTCCTGTGTCTGGATGGTTGTATGTATTTAAGTATTTAGTTTTTTTACCTTTATTACCTTACCTTTACCAACAATCCTGATACCCATAACATAAGTGCTCGAGCTACTTACCTTGGGGTCAAATAAAACATGATGTTATCCAATATTTGTTTATTTTTATTTTTATTCCCTTACACCGCAAACCAAATATCAGATACGCACAAAATTCAACTCAAAAAGAGAAATCAGTAGGTGGTCCGCTAAGTATTTGTTAATAATCGACACATTTGATACACAGCCGTTTTTAATTACAAGGCAGCGCGTAATATCTTATAATTGTGTTTTGTATTGATTTATGTCTCAGTTGGGAGGATCCGGCAATTTTATTGTTTCACCTCAGCTTATAACGGGATGAATTTTTGGCGTACTGCTTTTTTACGTTTTTGTAAGTAGTAAGCGGTGAAAAGGTCAGTGGTTCGTTGTTTTTAAAAAAGAACGATATTTTATTTTTAGTGGTCATTGCTTTTTTATATCCTTGAAATCAGGCACACTAATTAATCGTGGTACCCGGGGATGGGCTGGTCAATAGCCATAAGGCTAGTACCGGATCGTCCTAATCGGGTGTGAAGGAGAAACCGGGGGAGTTTAGTGGGTAGTGGACGCTAATGTCTCGAGTCCCACACACGGCCGCGGGTCTAGCTAGCCTGCGGTTATGGTGCATAAACGCATTCTCCTCCGAGAAAAAAAAGGTACACTTAATAATGAAAAAAAAAAAGATATAATATTCTAGATAGATGATGGATGATAGATGGAGTACAGAAGTTAGAACTGACAAATTATATCAAATAATGTGACAAGATAGCCAGAGCAGATATAGAGGCAGATTTTCCCTGTGATAGCTATCTAATCGGACTCTGAAAAAGTCCTACAACCTAACAGACCCAAGGCGAGAATCGAATCCACGACCTCTATGTTTTATACCCGAGCGGCTTAGCCAGTGCGAGGCACTGGCTAAGCTGGCTGGCTCGAGGCGGTAAGATTCTGCAAAAGATTTTTTTTGGAAAATCATTGCAGCCCCAAGATTATCTTTGACAGAATTAGAGAGTTTCTACTAATATAGTCCTCATGACAGCAACCGCTAATCACATATAAAATCAAAACTATAAATTAATAGTTGATAATTAAAAATGATCGAAGACGGATGAACTAGACCGTCCGACCAGACGAATTCCAAATGATTGTCTCTTGATTTCTAATGCCTTCCGTTTCCCATTTAGGTTTCCATTCGACATTGTTAATAGAAAGCTCAAAAAAACTTCTCATCATTAATTGCCTTGAAAATAATAATAATAATAATCTTTATATGCATCTCTTAATAAATGCATTACATGATTCGATACAAGACTTCTTATATGAGACCAATAAATTATGACTTTAGATGTGATGTTTCTATTAAGTTTAGCACTTTTTCGTTTGATCAAATGTTAGACTTTATATGATAAAGAGTATAAGAGCTGTGGTAACCGAGTAGTTTTAAATTAATAATAATAATAATACTAATAAATATTTCTGGACATTATTTACACAGCGCCATCTAGCCCCAAACTAAGCATTAGCTTGTGCTATGGGTGTTAGACAACGGATAAATATTACTTATAATACTTTTTTTTTGTAAATACATACATAATATACATAGAAACACCCAGACCGATATAAACAGACATGTTCATGCACACAAATGTTTGTATCGTGCGGGGATCGAACCCGCGACCATAACACCAAATGGCTCGTCGTCGTAATAATAATTTTGTAGTGGTAGAGCCATGCTGTTTTATAGTATGAAGCCGGCTCGGCCGAAAGAAGTAGAAAGCTACACTTTCGCCAACTGACATAGGGTACTTTTTATCCCGAAAATGCGGGGGGAATGGGGGGATAATCGACAAAAGAAATGACGCGTGGCTGAAACCGCGGAGGCGACCGCTATCATCTTCTTTACATCACGTATCCTACTAATATTATAAATGCGAAAGTCTGGATGTTTGGATGTTTGGATGTTTAGATGTTTAGATGTTTGGATGCTTGGATGTTTGTTACTCAATCACGCCTAAACGGCTGAACGGATTTAGATGAAATTTGGCACACGTATAGTTTATAACCCGGAATAGGACATAGGCTATAAAATTCCTACGGGAAACGTCTCATTCCCGCGGGAATATCAATTTTGAAACTACTGAACCGATTTCAATAATTCTTTCACTGTTGGAAAGCTACACTAGCCCCGGTGAACATAGGGTACTTTTGATCCTGGAAATGTGGGGGGAAGGGGGGATATTTGAAAAAAGAGATTACACGCGGTTGAAACCGCGGGCGGAAGGCTAGTCAGAAATAATTTAGATTCACTTGTATGTTGCAGCTAAATAAACAATCAATCTATCTTGTCTGACGTCCATGTAATTTTATGTCTTTAACCGTTAACAGTAGAAACAGATAGGAGACTAACAAATTACTATCGATTTTTATAACGACGGCAATATTTAGTACTAATTGATTTTGATAGAATCTTAAAAGTTTTGCCACACCGGACGTTGTTCAAATTCTTAAGTCGTATAGACATGACGACATCTCGAATTGGTTGGCTGGAGACAAACGCCAGATAAGGGGTTAATAATAATAAAATTTATAGGTTTTAATTAAGGATAGCGAATAATTGAATTGATAAATTAAGATTGCGCTGTATTAGTGGTTGAGACTTGAGAGTGCCCACAACACTTAGATTCAAATGTCAGTCAATGAATGTTAATGGTGCTTACCACTAGGATAACCCTTATGTATTGAACTTAATTATTTAAAAAAAAAATATCATATAAAAATTATAATGTTAGTAAGTGAAGTATTAACCTAATTAATGTGGGAAATTGACCTGCAATGGGTTGCAGGGCAAACACCTCCTTAGGCTGGTCAATAGTCACAAGGCTGGCACCTGCTCGTCCCAATTGGGTGTGAAGGGGAAACCGGGGGAGTTTAGTGGGTAGTGGGACTTAGTCTCGAGTCAAAAAAAAGGGCAGGCCCATATAAAAACTACAACAGTATAATATGTTTTACTCTATAAAAATAAAATGGAATTTGCTTTTTTAATGAATAAATTAATTAGATTTAAACACTGAAAACTTTTTTCAGTTTTAATTCAAATTCAAATTCAAATGTTTTATTGCATGTCACAGGTAACATAGGTGTTGAGTACATCGATGATTAGTGCCTATGTGACGCCCTGCAAGGGCATAGCAACTTGCGAGAGTGCTAGTACGCATTTTATAACTATTTACTTAACTTACTGTTACTGAAACGCTGCGCTGTCATTTTCATATTATAATTATGATATCAAATATGTATTTTCATCTGAATGAATCACTGTAGTTTAAATTCTGCTAGGAGTATACGCAATATAAAATTGTGGGTCGACATAACTTTTTGATTAAACAAACAAAATAAATAACCGTTATTTTTTTAAAAATAATTGGTCATAAACTTTCAGTCTGCATTGCATCAATAATATCAAGATATTCCCACGGTCAAAAAAATACTACATTTAATTTTACCAAAATACCGAAATCAATTTCCTCCCATCGAATACGACGAACCAAAGACTCACAGTGGCCCATTCACAGCGATGATAAAATAGAAAGGAAACTATAAAATGATCGTTTATTTCGCAATAATTCACAATGGTTCGCTCGCCTTATTATCATTTACGGAGCTTATTATAACGAAGCGACCAGCGATGACCTCCTTTCCGATCCCATTTATGGGAACGCAAGGCGAACTGCTTTTTCGAAAAATTGTACTTCAAATTAGCAGATTGTCCGGTGTGGACGTTTAGCCTAATCTTATTGAATGTTTGTTAGATTAGGTGTTGCGAAAATACGACTGGTTTGGCAGAGCTTGTCCTGTCAAACTATAGTTTGAATCTTACAATAACAACATTTGACAAACATTCTTGTTTGTTATATTTAAGCGCAAACCTTCCGACGGCGGCTTCCCCAGGGTGAAATTTGCAATGTTATTTCGCAAGAAGGTATCTTTTTCCTTGATAAGAAGTAAATTATGTCACTCATCATCTCCCAAATTAACGGCATACCTAAAAATGACGTCGATGCTGCGTTGCAACGTGAAAAAGGGATAAACTAACATTAATAAATATAATATTATTGTTTCTGTTCTTCCATGAGAACTAAGCATTATCCCGGAATAAAAAAAAACCAATGCACTTTCCCAAAGTCTAGTCTGCGTTTGCACCATTAAATTTCATTAAAAGTGGTTCATTGGTTCTTACGTGAAAGCGTAAAAGACAGAAAGACAAAATATTTATCTTTGTATTTTTTTACCTTAATGTGTCCTCAAATCCTGTACCATCTGTGAATAAATAGTTGATAACAGGTGATGTTGTCTCATATGAAAAAAGTCGCAATTTCAATAGAAATCATAGACAATTAAAGTCACCATAATGAGAAAGCAATTATGATTGTATAAATTAGTTATCTTTCGTAATAGTTTCCTTAGTAGCTATTGTACCAATGTCCTTTTGTAAGGAGGAAATGTTTAGTAATGCGAATAAAAACTTTCAAGTAACATTAATGAGATCCTTTGTCCATCTACAGCGGAAAACATTTAAAAAAGATGATAAGGCTTTCTACACACTGAGCGATAGTGAAGCGTTGGTTAGTATATGGAAGTTATGTATCATAGAGTAAGTCATGTGTCATAATAATCAGTCCAATGGAGACTAAACAATAACTATTTGTTTCATGGTTAGGTAATTAAATGTTTTATACCTAATTAACTAACTGCCAACATCAAAGGAAACCTATAGCTCTGTCTATGTTCCGGTCAATAATATGTGAGCCAGTACACTTGCAAATAAATAAACATTGCATGGCTCCCGCGCATTGTATTTTTTGTTCTGCCAACTAAAATATTAGCCAACATCACAAATAAACACTTGTGTCATGAGTGAAACAACGAAAAAATACGCTAAATATGTCAATATCATCATCCTGTTGCAGTCCACTGCTTGACACAGGCCTCTCACAATGCTTGGCGTTATGCTCGATCCTTTGCTATTAAAAAATCATTATTTTTTTTTACTACATCAGTGGGCAGACAGGCACACAGCCCACCTGATGGCAAGCGGTCACTGCGACCTATTCCATTGAGGGACACTTCACCAGGAAGTGTCGCTTAATGTGCTGCCAGACTGAAGGCTCATCTGATCTTCGAGCCTTTGATTTCAAGTGTACTGGCTCCCACATTAATATTGCCGAAATACAGCCAGAGCTATTATGGCGGCAGATTTCACCTGTGGGGGTGGTAGCTAGCCAGTCGGACTCTAAAAAAGCCCTACCACCAACCAGACCCAAGGCAGGAATCGAACCCACGACCTCCGGGTTTTTATACCCGAGCGCGGCGGTCAAACGGGTATAATATACGTGTAATTTTTATTTTTATTGAAAAACATTGAACACTGTTTGCGGCCGCCCTGTCCGTTGAAACAACGGTGTCGAACGCAAGAACACCCGGTGAACAACCGACTGACTGTTTGTATACCATTCGGGGAGAACCTAGTTTTTGCCCCAGGACGGCCGCGGCTCCCGCGCATTGTATTACAAATTGTAATATTCCCCTTGAAAGGCCTTCATCGCGCACTGTTGTGGTAATTAGGAATTTATCTTCGCTAATATTAACAGGAAAAAGAGTTAATGACGAGATTTACATGGGACTGAGGTCTGTTTACATAAGGAATTAGCCGTTGACGTCGTGTGAAGGCACTGGTTAACGCTGATGTACGAGTATACTTGGTTGAGTTCTTTTTATTGAAGCTTTGTTGATAAATATCTTTATCTCATCTTGATAGGATGATAATTCCATTTTCTTCTATGATCGACTCTGTCTAACAAGGTTTCTATTTTTGTTTTGTAAAAATGTTAATTGGCTGTGATCAATAATGAATGAGTGTAACAAGACAAAACATAAATCCCAAAATAACTTTGGAAATATTAATAACAAGCCTTCCGCCCACGGTTACACCCGCGCGTGATTTTTTTTTCAATTTTCCCCGCTGTCTTCCCACATTTCCGGGATCAAAAGTACCCTATGTCATATTCTGGGGATAGTGTAGCTTTCTAACAGTGAACTTATCCATAACTATAATTCTATATGATTTTGATACACTTCTATACGTTTCCTTTTTCCAAGATTCTGCCGCAATAGGTGGTAGTTTGGACTGAAGCAATTCACTTGAAATAGATGGCTCCAAAATCGAAAAAACTACAGGGTGGCTGGATATTTTAGCGATGCTTACTGGTCAAGTGTCCCTCAATACCCAACTGACCCAAGAGGGACCCAGTTGTTACTATCGGGTAAGTTCGTGCCAAAGAACTTACTTATATCAAAAGAAATGCATATTGCATATTCCCTTTGTACTGTATTTTCTGACAGGTACTTCTATTCTGTACAGCCTTAAGCTAAATAAAACAGCAGTAAATCATTCGTCGACTGTAATTGCATCAATTTAGATTTAACCATTATTACCGATACCCGCAATCATTGAATCAAAACCACTCTTACCTGAATTGTGTATTCAGATTGATATATTAATATCGAATTGTAAATATTGATGATTTATAACTATTATACGTAAATGACTATCTTCGTAGCGTAGAAGGTCGCACTAACAGTTCCACACGTAACCAGTCTTAAGAGGAGCACACCGGGTTTAGTAAAATAATAAATATCTCTGGACATTATTCACACAGCGCCATCTAGCCCCAAACTAAGCATAAACTTGTACTATGGGTGCCAGACAACGGAAAAACGGAGGTACACCACAACAAATAAACATCCATGAAAAAACACAAATGTTCAACACATACGTGTTTGTCCTGGGTAATATTCAAACCCACGACCCCTGGCGCATTAGGGTAGCGCTACTACCCAATGCGCCAATGGGGCCAGTAAATTGAAGCAAAAATAGCTGCAGATTTCACCTGTAGGGGTGGAGCTAGTTGGACACTAAAAAAAGTCTTATGTCCTTACTACTTACGAGACGCAAAGTTGGAAATGAACCTTTTTTTTTTTTTTCTCGGAGGTGAATGCGTTTATGCACCATAACCGCAGGCTAAGCTAGACCCGCGGCCGTGTGTGGGACTCGAGACTGAAGGGTCCACTACCCACTAAACTCCCCCGGTTTCTCCTTCACACCCGATTAGGACGAGCCGGTGCTAGCCTTATGGCTATTGACCAGCCCATCCCCGGGTACCCCGACTTGAGAGGCCTCAAGTCAGGGTGGCGCCTAGGGAGGGCCACCCGAGAAACTAGGTGACCCTCAGACTTGGCTCGAGCGATATGTGCAATGCGGGCGTTGGGGGGCTACCCCCGCCCGCAGGTCAACCCTCAGGCCGGAGAAAGCGTGCTAAGTGAGCTCGCCTTCTCCGGCCTGGCCGTCTACGCCGCAGGGGAGCAGCGAGGGGGTCCTCCTCGCGCTCCCGCTCCGCTGCCTCCTTCTGCGACATTACTTGCTCGCAGAAGGAGGCGGCCGCCTCCCACGCTCTCCTGTTGGCGACCATCGCACGAACCATGGTCGCCAACGAGAGGCGTCCACCGCCTAGCGCCGCGATTAGTTCGCGGCGCTCGTGTCGCCAGGCCGGGCACTCGATAAGTGTGTGCTCGGCCGTGTCGTCGGGAGCGTCGCAGTGATGACACTGCGGCGGCGTCTCCTCCCGACGGGGGACACGGTACAGGTAATGTCCGAAACTTCCGTGTGCGGACAGAACCTGCGACAGCCGGTAGGTGAGGCAGCCGTGCCGGCGTTCCACCCACTCCCTCAACACTGGACGAATGGCAAAGTTGGAAATGAACCTGCGACCTCCGGCGAGCAGGGGATCCCCTGCTCTACGGAGGTGGTTAAAAAGACAGTTTCGAATCGTAAACCCCACGCGTGTGAAGCGGCGTTACCACAACCGCAATGCATATGTATGCAATCCAACATGATACTTTTAATGGCAACCATGATATTATTATAAATATCGTGGTGATGATTACTGGGACCTGTTAGGATTTTCATCCTGGAATTAATTTGAGATCTGTCAGATTTCAGGATGGACACTTTTAACACGTTCAGTACCACCGACTCACCAGGTGAGTTCACGTAAATCTTATTCCAGTGCCGGCGACTCGTCTGGCGAGTCTACCGTAAAATGTAGGCGGCATCCGAGAAGACTTCATGAAAATCGCACTGGTAATGAACGTGTTAATTCAAATAAAGAATTTTTCTAAAAGGTCAAGATCAATAAAAAATCACTCGAAGTTTTGCCCTAAATAGGATTTAAGCTGATAACCAAATGTGCCATTTAGAGGATGCAAAGAATTTTATCAGCAATTCTTAAAAAAATATTACAAGTATTAATATTCAGGATTACTGTTATAAAAACTATTTATGACATTTTCGGGGTTACCAAAATAACTAATAGAGTCCAGATAGAAACCTTATTAGATGACGTAGACAATCTAAATGTCTTTTTTCATTATTTATTATCTAAATGAACGAAAACCATAAAGTTAAAGGCAAGGATTTCTCTTCATGACAAGCAAATTTTTCTAACAGTTTTATTTATAGTATTGCCATAAAACTTCCTCAATATATTAAAGAGAATCGAAAATTATTTCTATGTCATTTAATGTAATTTAAAACATTTTAATATGACTCTCTAAAACATCTTCAAAATAATTAGAACTTTCTTTTAAGCAAAATTATTAACTTTGATTAGTGTAAAAAGTCTTATGCTTAGTATGCAGAGATTGTATTCTTACAAATCGATAGATTTCTGTCCAACTTTCTATTTAAATATAAACTAAAGCTTGTTGATGCTCTTTTACGAGATTCATTTATTTATAATATCATTGTTATTGACCAAAATATTTTTTTTCGAAAAAACATTAGTTAGTATTAAATCGTAAGACACTATACATACAAGCCGCGATTTCTGTTTTTTTTTATGTCAGAGGCGGCAAATGAGCCAGCGGTTCGCCTGTTGATAAGCAATCACCGCCTCCCATGACATGGAGATCTGCAACACCAGAGGAATCGCTGATGTGTTGCCGGCCTATGGGGTATGGGGAGTGTGGGCCTCCGGGACTCTCACAAATCAGACGAAACACAATAGTATTTACTATTATTTCACGCTGGTATTATGTGAGAGGGTGGTACTTCCCCGATCGAGCCAGCCCGTTCGTATTGTAAAACAGCATGGCTCTACCACTACAAAAATTCTGTACTTAATCGCTGACTTCTCAAGCACTACAACAATTGTAATATCAAAATTAATTATATTATGCTCTTACTCCCTTCCTATTTTGCAATGCCCATCCCTTAATAATTTTACATTTTTCCTACTTAAAGCTTCTATGAAAAAACAACGCTGATAATGATAAAACCTTCATAATAATATTGTATCGTAACATTATAAATATAATATTATTTTCTGGTACCAACATATTATTTCATAAAATGTTTTTATGTGTAGGTTTAATGTAAAAAGCCCCCAAGTCTGGGAATCATGGGTTTTTCAGGTCCTCCTTAGGCGCCATACTGGCACACACATCAGGCCTTTTTTTTTCGGAGGAGAATGCGTTTATGCACCATAACCGCAGGCTAGCTAGACCTGTGGGACTCGAGACTTGAGCGTCCACTAAACTCCCCCGGTTCCCCTTCACGCCTGATTGGGACGAGCCGGTGCCAGGCTTGTGGCTTTTGACCAGCCCATCCCTGGGTACCCCGACTTGAGAGGCCTCAAGTCAGGGTGGCGCCTAGGGAGGGCCACCCGAGAAACTAGGTGACCCTCAGACTTGGTTCGAGCGACCTGTGCAATGCGGGCGTTGGGGGGCTACCCCCGTCCGCAGGTCAACCCTCAGGCCGGAGAAGGCGTGCTAAGTGAGCTCGCCAGGCCTGCGTACCCAAGGATGGGCCAATCAATGCCTCCGAAAAACAAAAGGCTTATGTAAAGAGAATGTATGCATAGAACGTGAATGTCCTCATTACGCTTTTCGTTAGTTACCTCTTGAAATGTGCCAAACATCGGCTTATAAAAAAGATTCATAGTTATAGAAAAACTCTATATTGTTTTTAGAAAAATATTGATTAGATAGACAGTTTTCTATTAGAAGTAAAGTAAAAGTGCAAAAACACGAAAACATTTTGCCCCGAAACCTTCGGCCCTCTGTATTTGAAAGCACTACAGAGGACTGTCCAAGCTTCTATCAATTAAAACATCCTTGTATATCCTATTGAAGCTTAGTTTTCTTCCAACCATTAAAGCCTTCCAAGCCTTACAGCGGGCTCCTTTGTACGCCTAACTTTTTACTATAATTGATGTTTTTACGTATCCGATCATACCGCCATTAAAAGCGGTTAGTGTTTTAAAAAAAATCACACATCTATTAAACTGATTAGATTCCTATACGTAATTTATTGTTGAGCTGTGTGAGCCAGTCGCTGGGCACAATGCCCGCTAGAGAGAGCCGAATAGAGGTTTAGAACGAGACGGGTATAGTGGGCCTTGCAAGGTTGATTTCAGTTGCGTAGACGCAAGCTTATCGTCAGGTTGTTCGCCGCACAAGTGCGTAGTCACCCTTATTCGCGATGTTTCTAAGTTAGCCCCATTACCACCATGGACTTTTGTATGATAAATGATATTTGCGGATGTTAAGTATCGGTAAAGTGATATTTTTATAACTCTTATAACTTATTGTATGGAAAGTGAAAATCAGGAAAAGTAGGAATTAGAAATTTACTAAGTGGACAGAAAAGAGAATTCTTTTTTTATCTTATGACATACATGTGGACAGTTGTGTTCTGTGCATTGATATACAGTAGTATGTGTAGTTATGTGACTTGTGTCTCGAATTAACTCAATGAAGTGTCATGAAGTAATCATCTGTTTACTTCTAGAGATATAAGGTAGGTGCTTTTGATAATAAGTATAATTATATTCATAACTTTATAATACTTAATCTTGTCACATAATTATAAACTTTACGAATAAAAAATTTCGCGCAATTTTCTGCAACATTGTACACATTCATATTTTCCAATTGGAAAATATTGAATTATTTTATTTTGCTGCTACCCGCTTTTTACAAACATAACAAGTTGTTCTATTATTTCTTAATCTACCATTAAATACTTTCAAACATTACAAAACAAATCAGTAGTTAACTTTAACTTTATAACTTGCATTTACCTAATGTGATAATTATGGACCTTTTGTATAATGAAAACTAAACAATTACGAATCAGTTAAACAGTATTAGTAATAAATTATTTGGTTCTAAACAGTTATAAACACTAAGGATCACTATGAAATATTATTTGCAATTAAAAATCAATCAAAATTATCGCGCGAAAACTTTATACTTACATTTGTAGGTATAGGTTACGTGTGGTAAAAAATATTTTTGCTTATTATATTGTATTGATTATTAATTACCATCTTAATACCTGATGATTACAGCAGATAAGTCTTATCACTTATCAATAAAGTTTACTTTCGGCCATTTGAACTTATCAAATAAAATGAGGACCCGCGTTATCTGTAATAATTTGATCCAATTAGTCTATTTCCCCTGTTAAAGGTTACGTAGGTCAGATGGTAGTCGCTACAATGTAATTACTTGACTTTCCAAAATATCCTGGATCATGTTGCATGCGTAGGTATTAATCTGACTAAACCGGAACGAAACGCCTAGCGAAAAAGATCAGAATATGAGCCTACAGTCTGGCAGCACATTGAGTGACGCTTCCTGGTAAAGTGTCTCTCAATGGAATATTGCCGCAGTGACCGCTTCCCGATGGGCTACGTGTCTGTCTGCGAATGTGATATAAAAAATAAAATGTATTTTTTTTAATGGTTGTACTCACATAATTGGAAAACTTTTATTCCTGTGATTTGTTTATATTTCTTTACTTAGTTTTTCTTTCTGTTTACTTTTAAACACGATTAAAGTTCAATGACTTGTAATTTTTTTTTTATGAACTTTTAAGGAAAGTCTTTAAATTAATTCCCGCCAAGATATTAAATGCATAAACACAATTTATCCTTTTCTTCATTAGTAAATATGAGATTTAGTCTGTCACAGTTCTGGTCATTTATGGAAATTATTATTATACCTATATTTACTTTATTACATTAATTTAAATATTAATATTCGTCATTTAGGAAAGTTATATAATTATATATGTTTATTTTGAATATACGAGTATATAATGGGAGAATGACCTGAGTTATGAATAATCTAGAAATGTATAAATTAACAGATTCATTTCTGTGTTTCATTCCAGATTTTTAGTGTGACTAATTTATATCTGCGGTTTCATCCGTGTTTTATTTTTATAATTAGTATCAGCTAATAAAGTACCGATTAACAAATTTTATCAAAACCCTTTTGGTTTTTTTTTTTATATGAAACAAACTGTACAAACTTTTACATTTAAAATATAACTAGTAGAATGAAATTTTATAATAATAAAATTAATACCTACCATTATTCTATAGTGGTGGTAGTAGTGGTGGAATGAACCAACAAGGTTTTTGATATTTCATATTTTCAATATTTCGGATTTTGTCATCTTAATTTTTATTTACGGTAATTTTCAATTTCTCTCTTATATGTACATAATATGTTACGATTACTTAATTTGTCAAATGAATCATTCAATTATTAACCATATTTTTTTAACATAGAAATACCATTCAAAAATGATGATGATGGCGTCACATGTGACATAACCGCCATTTTGAAGTTTTTGTTCCGAATACTAATGTGATACTTGGTACCTACTCTAGAAATTGATAGCTTAAGATCAAAAGATCCAACATAATAGAAGTTTACTCATTGCTTACTGGTTGTCCCTTAATGGAATGACCGCACAAGTCGCTTACCATCAGATGAGCAACGGGTTTAAATGTTAGATACAGTGTTACTGGCAAGGATGCGAAGAAAATCTGCACATTGTCTAACAGCTTTATAGCTATGATCTTGTCCCTTAATTTCTAAACCAAGTTAAATTAAGTATAAATCTTTGTCCATATTGAGTAATCCCACTGCAGGGAAAATTATTCAAATCATGTCATCTTCACAATGATGAGAACTGGCTTATAAAGGCACTACCACCATGTGTGATACATGGTGGTAGTTGCTTGCTAAAGGTGGATGGGTCATCATAAAAAAATGGCTGACGTAGCCGAAACTCTAGTCGGACATTATTACTATACATATAAGCGCCACTGCACTACGGACTCTTATATATTTTAGCCTAACTTGCAACAACATCCGCGTAAATAAAACAAAAATAAAAGTAAATAACTTGTTCTTTTAAACAGCCCATTCTTCTGTGAAAAATAAATAACAATACAAACGATGGACTTGCAAAAAGTCATCTTAGTTAGCATCGAAAGCGTTAGCGTTTAACATTTGAAACATCTATCACTTGTACTGTCTGAGATTTTGCGATAATGGGCGAGTGATTTTTATCATTCTTCTCGGACATTCAGGTGATTCAAGCCTGCAATATCCCAACCAAACTGGAAACAATCACACAAAGGGATGATCCCCGTGGGATTTGAACCCACGAACTCCGGGTTTAAGAGCCCAACGCTCTAACCACTGTACCACGAGGCAGTTTTTGTGACTAAAATATAGATAGATGTATGTATAAAATAGCAAAGGCTTGCATGGAATGTGACATGAAGACAAAGTCTTTTGTTACAACCTGTCGGTGCCGGCGATGCGTGTCGTTGCAACTTGCAGCCGCAACTGGACTGGAAACGACGAAAGCTGATGCAGAATTGCATTCACTCTTGTTTTACTTACATTGTCCCTTTTCTATGTTTTACTATGAGTTAGACTGTTAATTACTTGTTAGGGCAAAGAACGGCCATTCTGATTAACTATTTGCCAAAAAAATATTTAGCCTAAAATATAAATGGTTTCACGCATTAACTCTTGACATTAAATAAATAAAACCTTAGAAATACTTTTATCCTACTATAATAGTAGGTATACAATGTAACTATTACAAAAAAAAATAGATTATTTCACCGCTAAGAATTTTATTACTATTATAAACTACACAAAATATTTATATATTAATCAACATTGCTTTTGAATTACATCTAGTTAGGTTATTTCAAAATACAATCATTTTTGCTTTCTATATCTGCCATAAATAAAATATAAATGAAAAAAAGTATATTGTTTAAACTTTCCATAAAATACGAAAGTTTTATCTTTGGAATTGAAATACATTTAATACTTGTATCTAAGTAGATAATAATATGAATCGCTAAAATGTATGCGCGCGCATAACTTCAGAAAGACACCACCAATTTAGATAATTCATTTTATTATGTTTGACAAGGTCTTTAGTTTAAAAAATAGCAAGAGATTTTTCTTTTATCAGCTTTTCGGGTTGGCAAAATGTTATTTCTTTATTAAAGCTAGCTAGCTTGAATAAAGAAATAATAGTTCACTGATCCAGAATCGATCCGTGAGTTTGTCATCAACACGTTGATGTCTTTTATACTAACGCACTACGCGCTACGAGAAACTTGACTTGAGGCTATGCTAGGCCAGTTACAATACTGACTGATGAGTTCCTGATTATTTATCTGTAAGATAACAATGATCCACGCCTCATACCTAAATAGGGTGTTGTTTTTTTGGCATAATAATATTCTATATTTCAGCATTTAGGCTGGTATAATGTTTTAAAATGTATAAAAATAATGTTTTTTTAAACTATATTTTCTTCCGCATTATTTTTGACAGACTCGGGAGAATAATATATAGGCTATCGAACTCAAAACAATAGTATTATAATTATTATAATATCATTGATTAAAAAAAAGTCGGACCACTCACCAGGTCTAAGGCGGGAATCGAACTCACTATCCCCAGCCTAGCCGCCTCCGTATAAATGAGGACCTAGTTGCTTGCTAGGTCATCATTTATACGGTTACGGTCAAGTAACCCTCCATTTAATATAACCACGCAAAACAATCAACCTCCTTTTTTTGTCTTTTTTTCTTTTATTTAATTTCAAATATAGAACAAAAATATGACACGCGAATGTTATCGCCGAGGTTTCAATTTACCAGTTCGATTATCGAATGCAAAAAAAAAGAAAATAAAAACATCGGTACACCTTCCGTGCGAGTCGGCCGCGAGGGGGCGTCACGCGACGCTCATTTTACGCTTTTGCTCCTTTTCGGGAGTTTGAAGTTCGCATTTTATTCTTTTTATTCTGAAGTGCAGGTAGCCAGGATGTTTATTGTTTTAATTGCGTGTACGGTTTTATAAATAAGACCTTTTTTTTGACCGTAGTTGCTTGTATTGATATGCTGTTCGTCTATTGATTGGCTAGCTTGTCGTGATCAAAAGGTGCTGGGTTCAATTCCGGGGATTTAAAGCGGCGAATATTGTGATCACACTTAGAATGAGATAAGTTGATAATGTATGTTCATGTCAAAATTGATATTAATTGAACACCGGTGATCGCGTACACATAAATTTTAAAAATTAAGTGTCGTTATCTTGTTGGGGGCGTGAGATGTAAATGTTTTTTATTTATTTTTTTCCCTTAATGACATACTCTAAGGCAAATAATTTTACTTCGGCCCACCAATTGCATCACCAGAACAATGATAAAAACATAATTAATTTCATAAATAAAGTCTAGGATTAGGAAAAAAATAAACCGCTAGCATATTTTTTATACTAAAAAAAAAATTGACACAAAACAATATTATAAGGATCTGTTAATGCACTTTAATTTTAACACCTGCAGTGCAGTTCAGCCATAACTTGCAACTTTTGTTGCAGCGATTACTGGCCGTGTTAAAACAGGTATTGTAATGATAGGTTACTGGTCAACCAGATGGATTCCTTAACAGTGTGTTTTGAAAGGCGAAAACTTAACTTTGTGGCATTTTGTTAAGATAAAGCACATCCGTGCTTTGACTCATAATATAATTAACTGACCGTGTACAGACAGAAATGTTTAATCCCTATTTAGCTTAGATTATTTTCAGCAGAATAAAATAAAGCTTATATCTAAAATTGTGTTATTTATAATGTTCCACCAACTTTCAAATCATACTAATGTCTTTACTTAATATTATAAAGAGGAAAGATTTGATTGTTTGTTCTTTTATTTTTGTTTGTATTGAAAAGGCTCCGAAACTAGATGTATCTCGATAGTCACTCGGAGATAGTGTAGCTTTCCAACAATGAAAGAATGATTCAAATCGATTTAGTAGTTTCGGTGCCTATTCAATACAAACAAACAAAATATTATAATCAAATCTTTCCTCTTTATAATACTAGTATAGATTCTCTGGTCAAAATCTAGAACTTTACTGCATCATGAAACCTAGTCACCGCAACCAGCAGGTAATATTAAAACACAATAGTCAATAAGGTATTTTCTCCACTCATCTTTTTTTAAGTCGGCTAACTCCGCCGCCGCTCTCATATTTCTTATTAATTTACACTTGTTTGCCGTCCCACTGTTTTCTCTTATTACTACGGGTTCTGTTTGTGATATCCTGTTTTGTTTTACTTATATGCTCTTATAGCGTGTTAATATCGACTTACGTTGTGTTAAAATCTATAAGATATTGTGGTGTGAGAGCTTTTTAAAACAGTTTATTTCTTTTAAACGTAAGCAAATAATCTCTCTTGAAAATGAGTCTTTTGATTTTATTAGTGTGATAGTTCACGGATTTACGGATGCAAAGTGGCGAACTTACACCAACAAATGATAAAAAAATTACCGTCAATACACACCGCTACCTTGTTACTTTTTAAATGAACTTTAAACAAATCTGCAAAAGCTAATTGTATTGCGGCAGCCACTGCAATTTTTGACGTGATTTTTACTAACATGTTATAAGAAATTATTTTTTTCCTTAAAATTTTTACGCCGTATACTGAACATAGAATAAGAGGTGCTTAAAAATCTAAACACCGTTATATTTACCGGACCTTAAATTGCAAACATCTCATTTGCAATACGTTGCTTTTGTACCATCGCATCAGGCAGTTCTCATCAACTTTTTGTTTCGCACAATCATTATCAGTTGTTACGAGTATTACTTGCTGGACCAGCTATTCTAATGAAGAAACTGCGTAAGGTGCATTTAACATTCGCTGTTATCTCGTTTTTGTTTGCGTTTAATGAAAGTGTCTGATCTAGGGCTTGAAATGCGTTTTAACACGATAACTATTTACGAGTTATTTTGGTGTAATGGTCGAGAAGTCGGCTATTACACCAGAGGTCGCGGGTTCGATCCCCGCACGGTACAAACATTTGCGTGCATGAACATATTATCTCTGTTTGTATCGGTCTGGGTGTTTCTATGTATAATATTTATGTATTTATAAAAATAAATAAATATTTAAGTAATGTTTATCCGTTGTCTGGCACCCATAGCACAAGCTAATGCTTAGTTTGGGGCTAGATGGCGCTGTGTGAATAATGTCCAGAGATATTTATTGTCCAGAGATATTTATAACCTATTTCTTTAAGAGGTTGTTTACCAGGAAGCTTTTTGGTAGGAGAACTTATTCCGATCGGTCTGGCTAGCCATCACCTTCAAAGGTGAAAGCTGGTATCACAATCTATTCGGCTGTAATCCAGCAATATTGAGCGATGATTACGAAATTGAAAGGGGTTCAGAATAGTAACCAGTTGGATTCACAAAATGTCTCCCACAGACCCAGTGGGAATTGACTAAAGCCTCTTGAATTTGACTAACGTCCCACAGATGAAGTTTACGTTCGGCAATTATTATTTTCAATCCATTGTTCTTTACAAACGATTGTCTTCAAAAAAAAATCAATTTAATGTAGCATTCTGAGTTTAACTAGCTAGATGTGTTAATAAAAAATATCCTTTTTATTATTATGATGTACGCCCATTCTAATGTTTATTGTAAAGTTTCATCTAATTATCAATTCAGTATTTGCCTAAAACAGAAACAAACATATTCATCCTCACAAATGGATACCTACATCCGAAATTTATACAAATAAATCATTCATTCATTCAAATAAACTTAAAATTATAACAAGAATAGTGGGAAAATAATCTCACGATAATAATTTCTAAACAGTTGACAAAGTTGACTATAATCAAAACGTATTAACGAACCCTCGCCTCGGGGTTTGGCAATACGAGCTGCGCTTAATACCAGTAGTCACGAATCAGTCGTGTTCGAACACAATCGAGATGTCTACAGCTGGTTCTGAGCTACTTTTAAATGGCTTTACACCGTTCTTACTGTAACTAAAAAGTAAATAAAGGGCTTTTGTGTGTGCCGATAAGTTAAGTTAATAAATCTGTCCATGTTGCTTTCACTTTTTTTTTATGAAAATTGATAAAAGCGCTTTGCTTGCACAAGCTTAATATTTTTTATTTTGACAATCTATATTAATATTATAAATCCAAAACTCCGTCTGTCCATAATACGCTTTCAAGCCTGAAGCTAAACTGAACCGATGTTTATAGAATTTGGGAAAAACATAAATACTATAGTATGTGCTTGTGTCCTTTCTTAAAGTCTAATAGTTTGGATTTTAAAAGTTTTTGATTACAAGCGCTTAACGGAGTAAATTTCTGGCGGTATGTTTTTGTCACGTCAAATACTGCGACTATTTATTATGTGTAAAACAGATCTCATAAGTAAAATTTTGTAGTTTTTCTGTTCGAAAAATACCTACTCGCAGTTTTGAGTCTGAAAGTTGGCAATGTAATTCACACCTGTGCCTTGGAATAATCGCATTTGAAAACATTATATTGGCATGCCAACAAACTGGTAAATGTGTTTAAAAATATAGTAATTACTTGTGAGATCAATTAATTGATCACATTTGGAGTAAACAGAATATTCCGATTCAAATCTCTAAGTCGTGTTGTAATAAAATGCGTATCTACTTAGTCAATCATAGAGATTGCCAGCTACAGCCGAACTTCTAGTAGGAAAACATTATTTCATTATGGCTCGAATCCTCAATACCAGTAGTCACAAGTCGTGTGTGCACAATCGTCTGCGGGCGCTCCGAGCCACTTTTTAGACGGTTCGGTTCCCAGTATGGGCATGCGTCGGTTCTTGCAAAACCTAGCTGATTGTCGACAGACGTTGCGAGGAAGAAATGTGTCTAGGATGTGGGTTTTAAACGATCTGACGAGATTTTATATTTTGTCGATTTTTTAAAACTGGTTTAAGGGAAATGCATTTGAAATTATAATCAGACAATTTTCTACTCAACAATTTATATACGCTTTTTTTTTCTTATACACTGCGTATAATTTTCATAAAAAAATGTAATTTTATTATATTAGTAAAACAATGTTATAGTTTATAATTGATCCATACACAACGAGTAAGGAACCTATAATAAATCTCTGTATGGAATTTATTTAAATCATAAATAAATTCATACTTTACGCTTTAATTCCACGCACAGAACAAGATAATGAGGTGTGCAAAAAAGAAGACAGACAGACATTTTTATAATCTAACTGATAAATTGTCAGGAACATATTTCTCTCTGTGGTGAAACAAGCCCTCTATACGATACAAACTTTCGGCTGCTTCTACTAGATTTATCCACCACAGTCACCAACAAATATTATTTTGTAATCAATAGAAATAACTACATAAGGAGTCTCTGAACAATATACCTAAATTTAATTTATCTTCTCGCTTAGTCTAAAAATATACCAATACCTAATTCCAAACTCAATAAAACTTACGACACCAGTAAACCACATTCATACGTCAAACCTTTTAAATAGCAGTCCGAAACCACATCGCCCGTATTTCAATATACTTTTTGTCCAAAACGCATTGACAACGTCTCCATATCGAGACGTCCAATTAAATGCCGTATCCATTTTGTAAATTAACTTAGTACAGCCGAGTCCAGCTAATGGTCTTATTAGAATTACGATTTGAACATTTCTAATGTTAGTCAGGTAATGAATGGTAACTGTAGGATTGCTTCGTCAATTTCCTTGCTGATTTATTTATTTATGTTAAGCGGGATTGACAATTATGACTTAGTTTGGTCATATGAACATAGTTGGCGTTGTAAAAGTTTGAATTTTGAACGGGATAGGCAACCCATTAGATGTGTAAAGACACTTTATTGCACAAGTTTTTAACAACATCACTAGAATTATTTGGAATTTGGACAACTTCAAATTGAAGATATTTTTTTTATGTATACTCCGTAGCCTTTGGCCGCTTCCGTGGAACAGTACTTTAATCGTTCTAGTCATAAAAGACGAAGGTCGTGAGTTCGATTATAATTTGGTCTGGTTGGTGGTTGAATTTTTCAGAGTCCGTCTGGCTTGCTCCCATATTATTATGTGAAATTTGCCGCTAAATAACTTTTGCTATGTTCCGGCAATATTACTGTGGAGCCATTATATTATTCCTTAAAAAAAATGTTTTCGTTATTCTGTTCAGATACTTAAATATTAATCCGTGTACACTATAATAAAATATATGTTTAGTTCTTTTTTGTATATATTTTTAATGGTAATATTCGATTGTTGATTTTTAATGCAAATAAAGGAACTGAATGTTATATAATATGTTAATAAAATACAAATTGTCGTTATTTTCGCGAAGCAAATCTAGATTTGCAACAGTCCAGACCGGAAACTTATGTACCTACTTTATTACTATCAGAAAACAATTGATAATAAATTAGTTTATAAATTCAAGATATCTTGATAAACAACAAAAGCTTAGACAATTTCATAACACTTGCCAGTCGTGACTCTATCTGTGGTAAACATACATTATGTTTATTTGCAACTTGTGTGCATGTAAAGGTGCCTGTTGATTTGACCGATTTTCTAGCGAACAACTCAATGTATTGGACAACATCACATTGAATAATAATCTGTTCCCAAATTATGTAGATTGATAAGCACTTGTGTTATAGAGTCATTACTAAATGAAGCATTGAATAGCTAAAATATTATAATATTCCACTATTAAATTTTTTAAATTTTAAGACAAAAGGTTGTTTTTTTTATACTAGGTCAGTTGGCAGACAGACACGCAGCCCACCTGATGGTAAGCGGTCACTGCGGCCTATTCCACTGAGGGACACTTCGCTTGGCGTCGCTCAATGTGCTGCCAGACTGATAGGCTCTTTTGATCTTCGAGCCTCTGATTTCAAGTGTACTGACTGCCACATTGATATTGCCGGAACACAGCCAGAGCTGTTATGGCGGCCGATTTCACCTGTGGCTAATTAATAAAATTATTTTGCGACAACCGTAGACAATTCCACCTAATAAGCAAGCGCCTTAAGTTACACTAAGCCAACCCATAATGGCCCATTGTATTACCAACAATAAGGAAAATATCACGTATTTATCTACTGTATATCAACGCAATTACATTATGAGGCTCACACACAAAAGATGTCCGCCATCAATCCTTCTGTCAGTTTTGCCATGAGAAAAATAATGGTTTAATTATTTACAATATTTAAGCGTTTTATTATACAACAGATTTAATGTAATATTGTTTACTGTTGTATTTGAGAGTCGTAATCGTTTCCGTGTGTGTATTTATTATCCATTGAGTTTACGCTACGGAGCAGTCGTTTTACAGCGTTAGAGGTTACTGGTTCTATTTCCGGGCAAATATTTTTTTTAATTAAAAACCAAGCCCTTAATCATTAGTAGGTACATTCCTATGAGCTTGTCTGTAAGTTCAAAGTCCTGGATATATCAAAGCATTTTTTATAAAATATTCAATTCCCAGCTCGCGTCTTGATGTAGATAGCCTTTCTTAATGTCTAAGTCTGCAAATTTTGAAATAATGTTACGAAATCTTGTAGATCACAATTCATTAAGTTCATGCTCATCATATTTTAACCCGCTAATTTATATAACAATTTATCGTAGTAGATTAAACCACGGACTTTAAGCATAGTCTACCTAGTTCGAGAGAAGATTTTCCACTTTTCATCTTGTAGTGGTAGAGCCATGCTGTTTTACAGTTACGATTGGGCCGGCTTGTCCGGGTAAGTACCACCCTCTCACATAACACCAGCGTGAAATAATAGTGACTACTATTGTGTCTCGTCTGGTTTGTAAGAGAGTGCCGGAGGCCCCCACAGCCCTATACCCCCATAAGCCGGCAACGCATCAGCGATCCCTCTGGTTTGCAGATGTCCATGGGCAGCGGTGATTGCTTACCATCAGGCGACCCGCAGGCTCGTTTGCCGCCTCTGTCATAAAAAAAGAGCATCTATCTTTTAATTTGCCATTTTATTGCAATACTAGATTAGATGAATAAAAGATTTCTCTTTTCCTTAAAAGTAATACATTAATGACTAATTAAAAATAACAAAGCGCTAGTGTATATTAAAAAAGGACAATATCAATTTGAAACGATCATTATTTTACAAATAAAAATGCCAATGACCTTATCACAATACTTAAAATAAACCTAATTTGCATAGCCCCTCCAAATGTGCATAGGAAACTGACTATTAATTAGTATTAATTACTTACACAAGTTGCTAATGTAAACACAGCTACCATGACTTATTTTGCTTATGTAGAATCAGTTCTTAGATATGGTCTAGTTATTTGGGGGAATGGCACAACTATTAACCAGTTATTTATTGCACAAAAACGATGTATTAGAGCTATCTTAGGCTTGGCCCCAGATACGTCCTGTAAGCCATACTTTAAATATCTTAATATATTACCCCTTCCATGCCTGTATATATTTGAAGTGTGCCTGTTTGTAAAACAAAATAGTGTAAAGTTCACACATGCCAAAGATTTTACCCAAAGATCAATTCGTAATCCTCATAAATTAACGTTGGATTCAATACCAAAAACTGAACGATTTTTGAAAAATTGTTACGCTATGTGCACCACAATATACAACAAAGTACCGGGCCACTTTAAAGTACTCCCACTTAATTGTTTTAAAAAAACATTACGAATGTGGCTTCTTGAAAATACATTTTACTCAGTAGATGATTTTTTAAAACAAAAAAATTTTTGATTTTTGATATTTGTATACGGGACAGGAATTTATATTTGGTAATTTAGATTAAGGAATTTATATTTATTAATTTGAATTGTTTTATTTTATTAATTTGTTGCATTACATAATTAAATCTGTATTTTAAATTGTTAAATAGTACCATTAACATTTGCATGCTATTGTAATGGCTAAATAGGATTAAGTTCTTGACATTGTTTTACCATCATTTATTATTGTACCCTATTTATTGCAAATAAAAAATTATTATTATTAATTATTATTATTATTATTATGTAGGTACATTTTCAGATCTCGGGCCCATGGGGACCCGGTCCTTTGAAGCATGCGTGGAGCCAAAGCCAACACGCAGAGGCTTTTTGGTACCATTTTATCTAATGAGTAATGGGTACATCTGCCGGGTTTTATCTCTGCATAAATATAGAATCTATCCAAAGACAACACCCGGCAGATGCAGGAACTATTGCAGAAATAAAAAATAAAAGAACCAGGTTTATGTAGGTGTTTTTTGATGGACTGGTTACTGGGCTATTGCTTGAGACTACGGACGTCTGCCACGAAAAATGTCTCAAAATTTTACCACTGGCAGACGGTGACTCGCCTCCCACTGGATGGGCCCCCGAAAAACAGCCACCACTCTAAGCGGCCACCAGGGTCGCGGGCAGCACGGGCGCAACATCGGCGTGGTCGGCTCAGGGTGTCGAGAGGTGTACACCGCTTTCTGCGAGGTAGTTTCCCACCTCACCAACTCGCGACTTATGCATCTTTCACTTCCACCCTGCGAGCATATAGCTCTAACGCCCCACTCTGGACGGCCAATTAAGGCAAGCCAGAGGTGAGAGTCCTACGGCCTCCCTTGGGGTCCACTCTGGACGGCCAACAAAGGCAATCCGGAGATGGAGGGCCTGACTGACTCTCGGAGGATCTCGGGTCCGTGGTGTCGCTACTCACCAACAGCTCGCCACAAGTTGCCCTGCGGAGACTGGCTGCACTGGTAAACCAGTGGGCGATGGGGTCGTCACATCCCTACGCACTTATTATTATTATTATTATTATTCTCATAACATTTTCTGCAAATATATTCTTATTTACCATTATTTTAATTGATTCTGGTATCTTTTATTATTTATCAATAAAAATAATGATTATTAAATTTTTACAATGTGTGTGTATGATAAAAAAAGTTAAAATATCTGTTTTTAGTTGTTACGGAACGAAGAACGGGACCAGTGTCTTGGTTTTTTTAATTTTTTTAATATTTCATTTTAGCTTGGCTTGGGATTGTGATTATAAGTTTATTCCCACCTAGTGTTTTACCTACATTATAAGATATAGTCTGTACGAGAGCGCTAAAATTGTCAACTAAATTATAAGTTAAAATTTGAATACAACAACTTAATTACTCAAATTCGCCCGGTCTATCTCCACCGAAAAAGGTTTATCCCCTTCCCATAACACAAATAAAATACCAGTATCGTATACGAAATGTTCTTCGAAACTAAGAAAAACAAAACAAGTGCATCAATTGATCATCACTTAAACCCATTGTTCTTGTGTGATATGGACGTGTTGAGAGCCCGATAGGACTGACGGACAGATGGACAGGTTGTCTGTTACTGTTAATGTTACTACTCGACCTTTATTAGCTGATGCTATGCAGAGCGATATTGTGAGTTATTTTGTTTTAATAATTAATTTTATTAATAATTATGATAAGTTAACATTCTATATATTTTTATAGCAAAATATTGTATATAATATATTATTATGTTCCCATGGGATAAAAGATATAAGAGTATTTTTTTCATTACAAAAGAAGTGTCTTTTGTAATGTTCAAAATCCTGTATCATCAAAATAAGCGCAATAATAATAAGGTTCCTTTGAAAATTGTGATAAGTATAATGTAAATTGGTATTATGTGATTATTTAAGTTAATTTTCTGGTGTCATGGGTCAATTTTGCAGAATAATTTAAATGTACATGGGCGGCCGTGATTGCATACTATCAGGTGACCCGCTGGCTCATTTGCCGCCTCTGGCATAAAAAAAATTATAATTTCCTTCAACGTGACATTACGTATTAATTTTAGCATTATACCAATCTGGTCACTTCCAATAGAACTAAGCAAAAATATGCACTACAAACACCTTCATTAGTTCAAGTTACAACTGGCCGCTATAAAATCGCAAATTGTAAAACAAAAACACATTTAGCGGGGCCATAGTCGATGACAATAGAGAAATTCTAATATGGACTCTGTGGTTATTATAATAAGGTAGTATATTTTGTACAGATAAGCTGGGATGTTGAACTATCGTCATAGTAGAAAGAGAACACAGTACGTTATCTTCATACACCGCACCGCGCACGGCTTGTATCTAAGATGTGTGCGCCATAGTATCTATGCGTCGCCGCACGCACACTCAAACAAAATTTTGATCCGTTTCTCAGTGCAAACAAAGATTTTGTTTCAGTGTGCGTGCAGCAAAGCATACTCGTAGATAGATACAAGTCGCGCGCGCTGCATTTGTATTAGGTAATGTACTGTCTTCGACGAGACGTTTTTCGAAATGGAATAGTGAACCCGTCTTAGAATAATTACTTAAAGAAAACTGGTCTACGCATTTTTCGAACTGATCTGTAGTTTCAAATATCATAGCAAGCCGATCGTGTCTCGCTAAAGAGTGTAATGACGATTTGTGCATTTGAGTTGGGTTACAATAATATGAAAAGCAAAAAAAAAAATGTGTTTAAGCAAGTAAAATCGAAATGCCACGCGCCAGTGTGAATTAGTTTATGCTTCGCTTTTGATAAAGCGCTTAAGTACTTATGGAGATTATCCTACTATAAGTTAAAGTAAGCGTACTGTTTACTCTTTTTACTATGCTATCGTCATAATACTAGACAGGTGCAAGCATTACTATGATTGAGCTATTGTTTCCCACGACTGTGGGCTGCCATGCCGCATCGCGGTACTACAAAGTTTAGACAATTATTGTGTAAGTAGTGGAAATTGTTAGGTACCTAAATTTGTCTTTCGTTTCGTGCCGTCACTTTTTAGTTGTCTTTTTTTTATTAAAACTCGAAGATAATTTAAAGTCCTTTAGGGAGGAGGCGTAATTGAAAACAATTTTACATGCATCCTTTAATAATAATATTTTTTATACTGCTTCAGTTATAAGAAATAGTATTTAGCCACTTGATTAGAAATTGAGAATGGCGTATTATAAGATTTATATTTAAACTTTTCAAGTAATATGAAAAGGGCTAGGATAGTCCACGCGAACAAATTCTCAGGAAAGAAGCTAGTATTTTTTAAGAATTATCTTAATAGTTAATTACATCAAAAATCATACAGGCTCACTCAGTTACAAGTTCTGCTAGTATTGATTTATCTTTAATATATAACAAATTGCCGAAATTCGATCGTTTTAGTAGCAAGTCAAAATGTACAGTCAAAAGCACGTCAGACGTAACACTTTGGACTTTGTACCGCTCTTATGTCGGGGGCATAAGCGCTATTATCGAACTTCAAGTGTTAACCGTGATGTGCTGTTGACCGTACATACAAGTTATTATTGTACTCGTAATTGCCAATGATACCTAAACTTTTTCCGCAATGCACAAAAACTGTTAATAGACGAGACAGTGATTCAATCTACAAGTCATAACAAAAAAGCTAGGCAAACCCAAGTATCTGTTACCTCATTCCCCTGCCTTAGTAAATGGTGAGAGTTCGCTCGTAACAGACAGACTGACATTCACACTCAGTGGGACGTCTCCGGAACAATTAATGCTGCAGTGGTTAATGGTTGGTTGTGAATGCTGGGCATTGACTGGTAATAGTCGAGTCTTATATATTACTAGGAAGGTTAAGTAATAGAACACGGAAGGTGTCGAGTTCGACATCAGGCGTGGTAAAACTACAGGGTTTGATTCTCGGTCTTTAAGTTTTTGTGTAGTAGAGACATTTGTCTGCACAAATTCTGTCTCTTAGTCGAAGGGAGAGAATAACTTACATAAGACCGACGTTTAAATAGTAGATTTACTGTTACGTTCGGAGCGTACCTCCAAAGCCTTATAGTAACTTAATATTTACACAGTTTTTAGATAATAAAGAAGCTGACATGATAGCAAGCTATGAGAAGAGCGCAAATGCGGTGTTGTTATTTTTCAACGGCCAACGGTGTATCACTTCCCATCAGGTGTTTCATTTGCTCCTTTGCCACTTTTTATAAAAAGTGGCTAAATGCGTGGTGGTGTTATCACTAAAATTCATTCGCTTATATGCTACTCGTAAGCAATGCTATAGACTGATTATCTAGCTTTTTTGTCAAGTGTCCGGCTCCACATTAATATTGCCACAGGTATTTTTAAACAACACTCTTCCTAAAAATAACCGATAACTGTAAATTTGTCAATGACTTATCTTAATGACTGTCTGATACAGTTATCCACAAAAACTAGCAGAAAATATAAACCAATAAAAAAACGCAAAACTTTGAATGACATTCCATATCTAACACTTGACTCCACGACAAAATAATATAAGCCCACACAATCCATTACCGGTGACAAAAAGTCATAGTATCTGTGAATATCAAGTGACGTACTTTTATAACAAGCTTCGTTATCGAATCGACTGTCAAATGTCACATGTTACTCTGCTATTGTTTCAAATATGCCCGATGGATGCGTGGGAGTCGATCTGAATGGTCCCACTCCGATTTTATTACTCGTAAAACCTTCGCAACTGCTTCGGTGTAGGCCTCACTGGGATGCAGGGGCAATGGAGGCTAATTGTGTTTATTTAACAATTTTTTTTCATAAGATTAATAAAATAAACAAATTATCCCAATAGAAAATATTCGATAGTATACATTATTAGCTTGCACTCCTGTGCATATAAACCGCGTTTTCAGCACGTATAGTTGCTGTTGTGCAGTTTCAGCACAATGTTTAAAATTAATACATACATACATTTATACATTATGTAGTATCATTTATACTATAAATGATACTACATCGGGAAAAGTGTAATGGTAAAAACCCGTTTTAGGTTCATAATGATTGTAACTGATTCAAATCTTTTTAGTGCGCGTACCACATACGCGCACTAATGGTCAAAACGACACCATCAAAATAAATAGTGTTAATCTACCCGTAAGAAGACGATGCACGATGCTAGCATTTTTAAAAGAATTAAAATGTCTTTTAAAAAAGCCTAAAAGTAATTTAATACGAAAGATAAACATTTTAAATTATCGAGTAAATTTCCTATTAGATTTCAATTTTGTTGATGATACTGTCGGTTACGGAGCGTCTCAGTGAGACATCGCACACAAAGATACAAACATTTTAACCTCAAAACGGTATTACCTTGTTTTCTTTTATGACTTCATCAGCCTGTCGTCGAAACGGTGTTGATTTATTTAACAAATAGGTCCATCTAATTAACTTAAAAGTTCAAATGCCATAAATTATCTAAGAGAAAATTAGCAACCGCATAAAACATGACGCTACTGATTGGTAACGTTATATGTCAATTAATTACGTTAACATGGTGAAAACAAAATAATAAAAGTGGATTCTTTAATTTCTTAGAATTCTGTGTTTTTGTAGCCCTAAATTAATATCTAGTAAGCAAAATATGTATGTCGCAACTCAAATATATTACTTACAAATTGGTGAGACTCTTTCAGGTTCCGACTGGCTGAAACCTTATAAATAAATTCTGTAACCGTTCAAGAATTAATTAGGTATACAGGGTTACTGGTGGTAATGTGTACGGATCCTTTAAGGGAATGTAGAGGAGGACTTTTGACCTGCATTGTTATGGGTCAATTGTTAGCTGGGGACCTCCTCTACATTCCCTTAAAAGGATTGGTAAACATTACCAGTAACCCTGTATTATCTATGTTGATAGTCCCTCGTTGGTCGAATGGTTTACTTACAAGAGACAAGTTTACAAAACAAAAAACCTATCCTGAGTTCGATTCGAGTATTTGTGTCAGTTTTGAAAACAATTTTTTTTTTTTGCATTTTCATGACTATTATACGGAATAATAATAGGAAAAGTCCTGACCATATCTATTTTTATAACAACCTATTTAATATTATATTACCATTATTAAATGTCAGAATCAATCTTATTTTATATGTCACAGAAATTATACTCGTAGAAGTTGTTCGAAGATAGCATATAATATATCAACTGTGACATCCATTATCGGTATATAACTGTCTCAGAAATTGGTGCTTAACTCATTATAACTTTAACTATTCTGTTATAATTAGTAGTTAAATAATGAATGGAAACTTCGTTTATTGTTATAGTGGCATTAGAGTCACGTTTGTTCAGATCTAAGAAAGTAAAGTATCAGCCCATTAATGTCCCACTGCAGGGCAAAGGCCTCCATCCTTGAAATCAAGTTATCGTTACAATGATGGGTACTGGCTTAATCACCACGCTTGCCAAATGCGGTTTGGTGATCATAAACCCGAGCAGTGTCCGAAAAAACCGACACAAAGTGAGCTCGACCCGGGAATTGAACCCAGGACCCCAATCTTAGCCCGGTACTTAAACCACTAGACCATTGAGGCTTTCAGCGTCCAGATCTATTCAGCATTAAACCATCAGTTTCACGTATGTAACACGACGTTTGAAACCAATCCGCTACTATGACTTAACTATACCATTAAAGTAATTGATAGGAAATACAATCGTATTTTATATAGAACGAGGTTTGGAGTCGTAAAATTATAACATAATTTTGGTAATATAGTGACATATAACACATTCCTTTATGGAAGTGTGATAATTTGATTACTTATTTTATGGCAGCTTATTTTTGTAAAACATAAAAAAACTGTTCAAAGTTTTTAAGTTGAGAAATTCTTCTATCAGTGTAGTAAGAATGTTAAATAATAACATCTTTCTAAGATCGTTAGGTAATTACATCTAATCGTCAAAAGGCTGAGCTCACCGTGTACCTCCCCTAATTAAAAGAAAAAGAAGTAACTCTCTAAAACAATTCAATCAACCGTTCTCAATTGTTATGTCTCAATCGGGACTCGAACGTAAAAAGAAGACGACTGTCAAATGACGTGCGTGGGCGCAAAAGGCGCCGCAATGGCTTTCGGTTATAAAGCGAATAAAAACTGGCCAAGTCTCCTGGCTGTGTGGTAAGTAAAATACTGGTACTAATGACCACTAATTTACTAATATATAATAAATAATTCTACTAATTTAGTAGTGGTAGAGCCATGCTGTTTTACAGCACGAATGGGCCGGCTCGTCCGGGGAAGTACCACCCTCTCACATAACACCAGCGTGTAATAATTGTGACTACTATTGTGTTTCGTCTGGTTTGTGAGAGTGCTGGAGGCCCACACCCCCCATAATCCCCGGCAACGCATCAGCGATCCCCTTGGTATTGCATTTGTTCATCGGCGGCGGTGATTGCTTACCATCAGGCGACAAAAAAGGGCTCAAAGATTGGACGGTAGTTATTGCGTATACCATTAGTTTTCACACCTAAGTTTGCCTCCCTTTTTGAGATTTTTATAATTAATATTATATTTATAAACAAAGTCATATCTAAGGAGTAACCAAAGGTTGTCTAAAAGTAAAGCGCTGTTGGAAGGTTTGTATTTAATAAATTAATTAGTTTTGTTCTTGTTTTGATGAGTTTCGTCCTGTTATGGCATTGACCCAACAGCGAACTGTCCTAAATGTGACAGGATCCCACGGTCTTTGCCGTTGTCGGAAGCTGGATTATCAATACCTGTCCCCTAGTCCTATCAACCGTTTAGAAAGAAAGTAACAATCTGACACAGTAGTTAATCTTTCACACAGTTTACAACTAAAACGATTTATTAACAAAAATACAAGTTTTTCTGTTACAAAAATAACTTGTCAAGTGCGAGTAGGGTTTGCACATGATGGTTCTGGCTGGTGATATTTTTAAGAAAACTGGCTAGCAGCTATTCTAGCAGTTATAGCCTTCCTTCTAGTTGTAAAGCAATCGGTTCTAAATTTGACATAATAGTTATAATATGTACACGAAATATAATCCGATTCAAATGCTGTTAGGTAGGAAGATACCTTTTGGAATTGAGTGAAAAACAACGTCAAATGGTCGTAGGTATCCTAATAGCATTTGAACCAGATAGTAGAGAATAGTTGGTCTACTCGAATTGGACGTTCGTCTATGAGTGTCTCTACCTTACAGAAGACCGCCTCCGTGGAACAGTGGCTAAGCCGCTCGGGTATAAAAACCCAGAGGTCGTTGGTTCGATTCCCGCCTAGGGTTTGCATAGTGGTAGGACTTTTTCAGAGTCCGACTGGCTAGCTACCACCCCCACAGGTGAAATCTGCCGCAATAACAGCTTTGGCTGTGTTCCGGCAATATTAATGTGGGAGCCAGTACACTTGAAGTTAAAGGCTCGAAGATCAGATGAGCCAACAGTCTGGCAGCACATTAAGCGACGCTTCCTGATGAAGTGTCCCTCAATGGAATAGGCCGCAGTGACCGCTTACCGTCAGATGGGTTGCGTGTCTGTCTGCCAACTGATGTGGTATAAGAACAAAAAAGACCACAGTAAAGTAGCACTTCATTACTGTGTTGTGTTTCTGTCGGTTAGGACTGAGGTCTCCAGAGTTCAATTGGGGAGGGCATGGGGTTGGCAGCGGATAGCCAACATTACGTTTTCCTTGTCAAATTAAGGTAACAACGCGCGAGTGATGCCTCTGGTGTTACAAGCGTGCATGCGTGTGGGACTCGAGACTGAAGCGTCCACTACCCACTTAACCCCCCCGGTTTCTCCTTCACACCCGATTAGGACGAGCCGGTGCTAGCCTTATGGCCAGCCCATCCCCGGGTAGGCCACTGCGGAACCCTAATAAGCTTCTTTGATATACATAGTAGTATCTTCCGCAAAACATTCAACTTTTATTTCGAGCGATTAATCTCAGGAATCCGATGGGCTTGTTGGCATTTATCATTTTTTTTGCTTAAAGATAAGTATAAACTACTTTTACAAAGCATTATATTACGTCAGCTTCAAACAGAAAGACAGAGTGACAATATTTAACCATAAAAGGTAAATCTTGATGAATTGTTTATTGTGATAAAGAAAGATAATTATGCTAATTAAAGCCTAGGTCAAGCATTTGAATGTTAAACATATTTTGTGTGTGGGTACCGTATGGGTTATAAAATCTGTTATTTTTTGTTTGTATTGTAATTGTATTAATGTATTCTTAAGGGACTTAACGTTGTAGACACTTACCAAAAGGTAAGCTATTTGCAAAGATAAGATACAAACAAGTAAAATACAATAAACCTTATAAACGTTACGTTGTATTAATGCTATCCTTTTGTTGCACATAGTAAAAAAAAAAAGATACTGTCTACTAGGTCAGCAACAAGTACCTATAAATTAGTGATCTAGTAAGTAACTGACGATTACAGCTTCATGAATTGACAATTACATCATCAGCAGGTGTTGCTATTAATAAGTGTTCTCGATGTAGAAGTAGAGAACTTATTAGAACACATTTATCAACAGTGGATACTCTCCCACTAATAATAGCGATAAATACTTATACACCAAAAACACTTAAACGTATCACCCAAGTGTCAATATTTCGCATTTACAAATAGAAAATAAAGATAAGAGAAACGCCATAGCAAGTAGTAAAATATAAAAAGATGCTACACATTTTGCCGGCAATATCATTAAATACGGAAGACCCATTGATTGGTTCTCGTAATTAACATTAACACAACTTGAAACTGTTCTATAAATTCACTATAACGATCACTTTGGTTAAATAGATTTCTCTAACGTGTTAATGCATGATATTTATATGGAAATGGTATACGCATTGAGTATTTACGTTCCGAAAACTGTGAGAAAGGTGTAGTTTTTTTTTTGTAAGTAATTTATTCAATTCTCTTTGTAAAGTTGATTAGTTAGGAAATTAAGTGGCTTAATGAGCTGTTAATGAAGTGGAGATGCGTCTTTTTAATAAATGGGTGCAATGTATTTCGATAGATTTAAGACCTGATCAGATACTGGCCCGATGGCGTATTCGGTAGTGACGCTGCCCTAACCACCAGGTGTCATGGGTTCGAATTCTAAACAGGCCAAACATTTATGTAATGATCTTTGGTGTTTGTCCTGTGTCTGGATTTTTAATTGTATTTACGTACCTTGTGGTACCTTCGTTGTTTCTTATATACGAAATTTTTTTTTTTTATTTTTCAACACATTTCAGCATTCGGCATTTTTGATACTAGGTACTAGTAGTAGTAGTAGTAGTAGAGGTGGGCAAATACTTCATCATAAAAATATTATCAAAATATTAGTTCTCCCGTTTTATAACAGTTCGTTTTAGCATCTTAGTACAATTACGCACCAGTAATAAATACTAGAGGAATTCTTAAGACAAAACACGAAGCTTATTTGCTTGGTTTAATGAACAAAGCTGATCCCACCGGATGCCAGGCAAATGAGGACTGGACGTAACAACAGGAAACCAATAATAACAATATTGATTACTGGGATGACTGGCTAAAGTACGTCGCAGTTGAGAAAATTGCAAGCGTGCTTATGTTAACAAACACTGAGTGGGTTTTACTAGCTTATGATTAAGAATACTTATCCTATTGTGAGATGTAAGTAAGTTAATAATGTATCTAAACTAGCCTACCGGCCGCAATTTTGCCAATGTAGACTATATATCCGGGATGAGAATTAGCCATTGCAAAAAAGTACCTCCAGTTCCAGGCAATAATGTTGATCCGTTGTGTAATGAAAGAAGGACAAACAAAAGCCCTCTTATTTAATTTATGTTATGCCTTTTTCTTTATTGTGGGGAATGTGTTACGCATACATGTTGACGAGCCGTTTGGTGTAATGGTTAAGAAGTCGGCTATTACACCAAGGGTCGCGGGTTCGATCCCCGCACGGTAGAAACATTTGTGTGCATGAACATGTTTGTTTGTATCGGTTTGGGAGTTTCTATGTATAATATGTATGTATTTACAAAAAAAAAAGTATAATATATGTAATGTTTATCCGTTGTCTAGCACCCATAGTACAAGCTTTGCTTAGTTTGAGGCTAGATGGCGTTGTGTGAATAATGTCCAGGGATATTTATTATTATTATTTATTATAATACCTTCGGCCAGGCGGTGTTGGCGATAGAATCAAGAATCAAATTCATTTATTCAGCTTTGCCTCGTATAAAGCACATATGAACTCCTTCTTCATCCTAGCGTATTCCCGATTGCATCCAGTATGGAGCTCAGGGTCCGCTTCGACTATGATCCTAGATTTGACAAGCCTGGTTATTACAATGGAGCGATTGCCATCTGACCTCCGTAACCCTTACAAGGGAAACCAGACCTACTTGGAACATAGTCGGGACCAACGGCTTAACGTGCCTTCCGAAGCACGGAATCATCATTTTTTTCAGACATTCAGGTGATTCAAGCCTGCAATGTCCTAACCAAACTGGAAACATTCACACAAAGTGATGTTCCCCGCGGGATTCGAACCCACGACCTCCGGGTATAAGAGCCCAACGCTCTTACCACTGTACCACGGAGGCAGTTATAAAGCACATATGAACGTCAAAATTAAATTGTACATGTCACAAATTATAATAAATTAAATATGTCAAGCAAAAACTTAAAAGTATATCTACATATACACCCTGTAACAAACACAGATGACGTCAACATCTCATTAGTTTACGCACGGAATTGCATCAACCGCACGAAATAACCGAAAACCGTACGCGTATAACTCACTTACGCGGAATGAAGTGTAATGCAGTCCTAATGAACGAGGAAGCGGTGAGATTGCAGTTCACAATGGTAATGGCGGCCACCTGCCCGCGAACTAGGCAATTGCGTTGCATGTTTGCGCTTAAATTGTTTCTAGTTTGCTGTTTTCATCACTTTTGCGATTTCATTAGGTACAGTTGGGATGGTTTATTTGAACTAGTGTAATAGTCATATCTTCTTTCTTCGAGTGGTTTTGTGTTGACTTTGTCTCAATTTAGTCAGAGTACCTACGCTTGCACTATGATCCAAGATTTGGCAACTTTTAGACCTACCTTTTTTTTTATGCGTTTATGCACCATAACCGCAGGCTAGCTAGACCCGCGGCCGTGTGTGGGACTCGAGACTGAAGCGTCCACTACCCACTAAACTCCCCCGGTTACTCCTTCTTACCCGATTAGGACGAGCCGGTGCTAGCCTTATGGCTATTGACCAGCCCATCCCCGGGTACCTTACCTGGAACTACACCAAATATTGGATCCTGAATTACTCTGCTTGCTGCTGATGCAGGATTCCATACCAATTCGTGTTCATAGGTTATTCAAATTAGAGGTAGCTAACAGATGTGATAAATGACAAAATCAACGAAATACATACCAGCCGGTAACATCTAAAGTTGACAGATTTAATACTAAAACAGGTACTTTACTCAAAATGTCATTTCTTCAAATTAGATCGAGTCCATTATAAAAATACAAAATATATCCTTATTTATGAACTTTAGTTTGCGTTTGATAATAATTATAAATTATATTTTCTGAAGAATTTAGTAGATAGTGTTGCTTTTTGTTAGGATTCTTGTCTAATGAGGATCGACCTTTTACGATTTCACGAAGCTATGATTCTCTAACAATCTCATCAGAATCTAATAACACCTTAAACAAATACTGCCTACATACATCATTTCCTGCATTTGTGACTGTAAATGAAGATTCAGTTATAAACTAAGATTTAACATTACCGCATAACATTACTCCTTGCGGTACACCGACCATTATAAGTGGAACTTAACTGACATTACATGTTGACCACAACTGGGTTCATTTTATACTAGCACGCGATGAGTAACGACCACACATCTTTGACCCATGTGAACCTAGAGTTTCATTTATCTTAGAGGTCAGGATACGTTGGCATATAGAGTAATGGACTAAGTATCGTAACTGTTCTAAGGTTTATTGCAGTTTCACTTGTTAAGTTTTAATAACAGGATAGAAATATTTATGCTGTTGTCTATTGCTACTGAAATAATGATACGATTTACAATTATCTTCTGCTATTTGAAATTGTTCAATTTATGGGGATCTGGACATATAAGGATGGATTTAACATAGAAGATATCTAGATCTGATACTAGGTTCATCGCACCAGTCTAGTCTTTACAGAGTTTAACAATAGTTTCAAATTAAAAAAGTATTAATTTGCGAATAAAAATAAACTATCAGGATATTTTTAAAGTCCCATCACAAAGCCAACGCCTCCATTATTAAAATCAAGTCGCCTCATGATGGGTACTGGCTTAATCACAAAACCTTGCCGAATGCCGATTGGTGGTCTGAAATCCAAGTTGTGTTCGAAAAATCTGACACAACTTTTGTCTGACCCCATAAGGCGCACCGGCTCGTCCTAATCGGGTGTGAAGGAGAAACCGGGAGAGTTGAGTGGGTAGTGGACGCTTCAGTCTCGAGTCCCCACACACGGCCGCGGGTCTAGCTAGCCTGCGGTTATGGTGCATAAACGCATTCTCCTGCGAGAAAAAAAAGGAATTGAACCCAGTACCCCAAGATCAATACCTACTTAGACCACCAGACCCTTGAAAGGGTTTGAAAATAAATAGGTAATTTCATTGTTTTTTTTTTCTTATTTTTGTGCTTGCGAATTTGTACACTATGCCTTATTCTTCGAAGATTCTAGGTAAAACGTCAAGTCTAGCAACTACGAGTATAGCCTAAACTCGGTTAACAACTATTATTATTTAACTCATATATATATTAGTGAATATTGGTACAGAATTATGATATCACTATCGTTTCAAAATTGTTACGAAGTGATAAATATTGAAACCAAATTAATTCTTACCTGTCAAGTTATTGGCAGTAGAGACAAATTGTCCATTACTATAGATCTCATGCTTTATTAAAACTAGACAGATTAATTACGACGGAATCTATGTATACAGAACTATGTTATAACTTAAGTGTTTGTTGTAAGTCTCTGCATTTAAAAATACAGTAAAGTCTAGCCTTTTGAATGCCAAGCTACGAACGCACTGTCGTGTCTTGTAAGCCAGAGCTGGCTTATTATTTGTTGTCATATTAAAAAATACTACATAGTAATCGTTTTAAACATATTTATTTCATATTTTTAAAGGCAGGGTTTTTTCGTCAAGTATATACGTCGTTAGCGCACAGGGCCCGTAGGTGCTTGTCAAGTATAGACGACTTTTGCGTCCGACTGGCTAGCTACCACCCCCAACAGCTCAGGCTGTGTTTCGTCAATATTAATTTGAGAGCCACTTGAAATCAAAGGCTCGAAGATCAGGGGACCCTATAGTGTGGTACCATGTAGAGCGAAGCTTTCTAGTGAAGTGCCTTTCAATGGTATTCCAAGCCTATTGGCTGCAGTGGCCATTTACCATCAGCCCCCCTAGACAAGCGGCATTTATGACGTTCGTTATCGCTCAATTTGCGATAGCGAATGTCAAAACCCATACTTTCAATATCGATTGACCACGTGTCTAAGGCACCTGTCAAATCCATACAATTTCAAGTTAGCGAATTTCGCGGTCGCTGTCAAAATGTTACTTTGTCTAGACCCCCAGGTGGGCTACGTGTCTGTCTGCCTATTGACCTAGTTTAAAAAAAAGTCACAAAACCAACACACTCTTTATCTGGGACCTACTACAGCGTCAGCCGATCCAATAATAGCGAAATATTTGTGACTTTTGTGAGAAAGCAATCTAAGAAAGTTTAATATATTCAAATCGCTCAAGTGACCTCGCCTGACAAAATGACTTTATTCACATCTTCGCTGATACAGTCTTTGTTATTCGATCGTATATCAAAAGGTTTACAACCACGGTTCTCTATAGAATTGATTGGAATTCGTGCATCATGTCATTCACCATAGATTTTATATTCGACATTCAATATTGAACATCTGTAGCTATCGATTGGTTATAAAAGATGAAATATTGAATTCTAATTTGTTCGGTGTGAGAATTCTGTTTTCTATAGTCTTTGGATAGCAATTTATTGATAGTAAGTGTCTGTTTTTAATATTCGTTGGGGATAATAATAAATAATGATATACACCTATTTTAATAAGACTTGGGATGAAAGATGTATCATAGTTTTAGTAGCTGTTTGCTTCTTCAGATAATCATGTTTGGCTTGGTTTTCCAAAAAAGATATTTAAATGTGATAACCTTTAAAGTTTGAAAATACCTATGTTCTTCCTAGGAACTTTGCCTTAGGCCATTAGAATTTAATTGAAAATTATATATTATGGGCCAGCATCACATCTAATGTATAGATCCTGTATCTAAGGCCCTTGTATTATAAGTCGTAAAAAAACGTATAATACAACTTAACTCTGCAGAATCCATTTGGATTTGGAGTATTTTAGGTTGTTTAGAGAAGAAATAGAAAATGTTTACCACATAAATATTTGTCCTCAGTGGGATTCGAATCTACGATCCTTGACGCATAGTGCAAAGCGCTAACTATAAAGTGCACAATCGAGGCTGTTAAAATGTGAAAATTCGCCTCAGCCACTCTTAAAACATTAACATTCGTCTAAAAATTCGTCTGTTTGTTATGTCCAACTTCATTTGTGTGAATGTAATGAACCTTTAAAATATTTTTACTCACGCAAAAGTATCAATAAAAAAGGCTTATTATGCATACGGGGTGTACCTCGTTATAAATAAAAAACAGTGGCATTCTCACTCGTAAGCTCACACATTTATTTATCACATTTTATAATCACGCGACGCTACATTGAAATTTTAAACCAGCATGTTTTAGATATTTTATAATGACATTAATAACAACATAAGCCAAATATTTTGACACTTAACAAACCCATAGATTAAAAATAACATCGTACTTACGGTCAAAGTTCAGTGAGGACATGTAAAAAATAACGTCATCAAACATTATCTGAAAGAGATAGGAATCGGGGTGACACTTAAGAAAGACAGATGGCCTTTTATACTCGACGCATCGATATATCGATTCCAGCTTGTATCGATTCAACGATCGATGTTCAGAGCTTTTTAATTGACAAGCAAGCCTATAGATTATTCCAATATTTTAAAATACCGACTGGGTATAATATTTTACGTGGTAACTTTACCAGTAAGGAACTATGGATACATAATTCATGAAAGTTTAATCTGAAGTTATGTTTCATTTTGAATTTACTCGTATATTTGAGATGGTTTTCTAATTATTTATATATGATATAACATAAATGAATTGTGTTATATTTCAAAGATATAAACTGAAGTAAAACCTGTACGGTAGACAAAATTATTTTTATTTCATTTATTCTAACGTTTGTAAACAAATAGTATCTAAATAACATAACTAAACAAATAGAAATAATAATGTCCCTGTGTAAATAATGAATTTCTTCTTCATCCATAATATACTATCTACTTATTTTAAGTACTAACAAATGTTCTCACAACATACAAGTTTGGCGCATAGGGTCGAGTATTTTTATATAATATTATAAAGAAACTAAAAATAAAACTGTTTTAAACTATCAGAAGATCATAAACTAAGCATTGGTTATGTCAAAAGCAATATATAAAAAGACATTTTTTGTGCGTTTTGTTTAATTAAATTTTACACAGCAGATAGTAGGACTAAATGGATTATTTTCTCTGTATATTCCTACTAGTAGGACTGAGCGGTAGAACTAAACGGAAAGAATCTATTTGCATTGACTCACTTCACAACATTTCGTCATGCGATATGCCATCCAGTCTTGGTGTCATACTCTCTTAGGAATCTCTTAATGATAATAGTAACTATTTCTATGCACTGAGAAGATCAGATAACTTTTAACGTTATTCAAAATAACTTAAACATGTGGATAGAACGAGAAGCTCCGGGCATGGCTTGTTAAAATCAGATGATAAACTTTTAAAACCCATCTGCCGAGAATTAAGTATATTATCTGTGATATAGCCACGATTAGAGCCAGCCAGCATTCCAAACCGGATAGCTAATACTGATATTGATCAAAATCCATGAATTAAAACAGTCGTTTTGATTAAAAAACCAATTTCTATAATCACACGATTTAGCTAACTTAATAAACTTTTTCTCACATTTTATATTGTGAATGAGTGTGAAAGGTTTTAAAGGTTAAAGAAAAATATTGGGATAAGCGTGTACATTTTTATGCTCGCCGCCAAACGGTGTTGCTTTAATTGAAAGTTTCTCTATTAATAGAAGATTGACCTCTACCTTATAATTAGCTAGTTGGAGATAAGTAAGATATGGGACCATGTTATAGGTATTAATAGTTATAACAGTTACATATTATATGGATTCATCGTTTCTTTTTCCTAAGAAAATATACTTGTAATAATGTGTTTCATACTTTGTTGTTTTTACCAGAATTATTTTAGGAAGAAAAAAATCTTGTTAAAGTTCCAATTTAATTATTTAATAGTAGTGTGTGTGTTCTCGTTATTACAATTTACGACAAATCCATTCTCAGATCCAAAAAAATGAATTACTATTACAACAGAACTCGCGACTTCTGCTGGTTTCAGAGTCACGCCGACAAGCATGCGAACAGCGCGCGTATCAGCAAGTATCGCTGTTCTTGTAAGATAGCGATGATTTGAACTGCAAAGAAAACCGGCAGTGTATAACGCTACGCGCGTGCCGCCAGAGCGTTACTCTGAAACCAGCCTTATACCAATCAATCGTCAAATACTTACACTGAATAGAAAGAGTTACATTAATTTCGTCTACGTTTAACTATTTACCTATTCTCGGGTTCAATATAAATTATCAGAAATTTATCTGCTATGAAAATGGTATTTTAGACTTGTCAAATTAAATATTTATATCGTTCAAATGTAGGAATTAAATCTAGTAATCGCGCTAGAGGAAGTGATGTTGCGATGAGTTTTTGTTTGTATTAAGCCAAATGATAAAGTTTACCTTTGTCTTATCATCAGAAGAATCAATCTATAAAAAAACTGACCTTTATACTAATTAAAATTCAACAGACAGACAAAAAGCATTCTTAAACATCGATTGATAAATCGCTTTGACCATTTAAAACAAAATAAACAGTACTTCTGAAGCCGTTCTATTCGAAGTTGTTTGAGAAAATAGAGGATTTTGATCATACAATAAAACTTTGGTCATTACTCTTGCGCCGACCGGTCTTCACACCTGTTCTTAAGCGCTTGCGCACTCTTTGTATGTCTGTGGGTTAGCCGTACTGTTAAGTATTTATACAGTACCTTGACAGCGTACATCTAAAACTGTTAATCTTACTTACTTACTCAGTTTTTTTAATACTTTTAAAGCATTTGCCTGCCTAATATTAAAATTGAAATGACCGTCACAGAGTAAGTAAGTAACCTAAGCTCAATAGCTTAAACACAATTAGCATTAAACAATTGTTATGGCTATCAAATAATGAAGGTACCACAAATACATACTTTTTTTTGGAACTTACACATTTAAATAAGGACCCAGATACCTTGGTCCTTGTTATGATTCGCACCCACCCCTGGCGCAAAAGGCAGGGTCACTAAAACATGTCGATGGTTAAAATGTCAAAGGGCTTAAAGGACAAATCATGATTTTTCAGGAGAGCAGAAAAACGAAATAAGTAAAAAATTGGGCATAACTTTTTTGATTTTAAAGCTATCGGTTTGTTGTAAAGGACACTTTTATTTATTTTTTCAAGCCGAACCGTATGCAACCATTTTATTTATTCTAGATAGCATAGTTTTCGAGATAGGTGTCCTTTAAGAATTGAAATTCGATTATTTTGTCCTTTAAGCTTAAGTTTCTGTTGAGATAAATCATGAGCTTTGGCTTAAAGGACATGTTAATACAGGTGTTAGAATAGAATTGGTCCTTTAAGATAAATTTCGATAAAAAAATTATTATCCTATCTAACATGAATTTGCCTGTTAAGCTGTATTGTGCTTTTTCAATATAGTACAAAAAGAAGCGCTGTCGGCATACAGAGTCAAAAAACATCAATCTCTCCCTCTCCTTTTTTTTTCGGAGGAGAATGCGTTTATGCACCACAACCTCTGGCTAGCTAGACCTGCGACCGTGTGTGGGACTCGAGGCTAAAGCGTCAACTACCCACTAAACTCCCCCGGTTTCTCCTTACCACCCGATTGGGACGAACCTGTGCCAGTCTTGTTGCTATTGACCAGCAAACTCTCTCCCTCTCCTGGGTGTCGTAAAAGGCAAGGCAAACGTGGACACTTACGGCACGGCTGGTCCGCAAGTTAAAAGTGGCTCAGTGAGACGTACGAGATCGTATACGAAATGAGATGATGCGGCATAGAACCAAAGGCAGTGGGCTGGCTATATCAGCCGTAGAACCGATAACCGTTGGGACAAACGGATTCTAGAGTGGAAAACGCGTCTCGGTAAACGTAGTGTAGGACGCTGTCAGGCCAGGTAAAGTGATGAATTGCGCATGATGGCTGGCAGGAGCAGGATGCGAGCGGCCGAGGATTGATCAGTGTGGCGAGCATTTGGAGGTTATGTCCAGCAGTGGATTGTAATATTCAGATGATGATGATGATGATGATTGTAAAGATCCATAGATTCATTCATCAATTTATTAACAGAATTATAACTATTGTATTGGTCTTAAATAAATATTGGATAACATCACATACCTACATTGATCTGACCCCAAAGTAAGTAGCGTAAGAACATGTGTTATAGGTGTCAGAAACAACAAAGGTACCACAAATGTATACTTAAATACGAATAAACATCCAGACACAAAACAAATACAAATGATCCCGAACCCACGACTCCTGGCGTAAAGGGCAGGGAAATCAATGTGATTTATTTGACATAAAACCACAGTGTCCTTTAAGCCCAAAACGCCTGAATCAAAATATGCAAGAGTAGGCTTTAAATGCCATAAAACATTATCAGTGACCTTTAAGCAAATAATACAAAAATGGCCAATTTTTAACCATGAATATCTCGCTAACTATAGGGGATTGGAGAATCTTTGATATACCATTAGAAAGAGCTCAAAAAACTCAATACAAATGTAACAAAAAGTCATTTTCGCCAAAATGTCCTTTAAGCCCTTTGACATTTTAACCATCGATGTGTTATATGATCGAAATTATTTAAATAATATGATGATTTTGTTATACCAGAAACAAAAACTTGTCCAAGTATCAAGCGAGGATTTAAGTAAGATTTTAAATTAGAAGCAAGATAAAATTAGATATCCTTAAGCGTTAAGAAAGTAGTTGTAAAATGGTTTGCAAAACACATACCAACTTCCGCAGTAATTACGCGAATCAAACTCCAGAGAAAGTCTCATTGTCAGCCATGACCATCATGCTCACAATCATTGTTCACATCTATAATTTTCACATCGATTCGCCATCCACTAGATCTAAAATCAAATCGAAAACTAAAATAATGGACCTTGTAACACCGTATAGGCGTTCCTCTGTACCGTATAATATTATAGCTCCAGGGACTAACCAATGCTTATTGATATTTCATAATAAATAATAACCTATACAATAGAAAGCTATTTTAAATTATGACACGAGGATACAGCAATTTGGGCGTCTCCGTAGTACATTTAATTCGGTATTTATAATTGAAACAATACGAATGATAGCAATAAATTTTTGAACTGTCTAAGTTTTAATAGAGTAGGCATGAGTCTGCGTTGGTGGCCAGAAGATGGATGCATGTACATTGATACGGTGAAACAACAGTTCTCTGCCTTCCAGCGTGTCTTGAGGGCTACTGGCTTTTTATAACTGTTATTCATGTAAAATGATTAATAATGTTTTAAGAGAATATAACGATACGGCTGAAGGAGGGGCCATGCGAAATTTATTGGGAGACTTGTAGACTGTTGAATGAATAAATACATACTCAGAAATACTTAGATTCGGAACGCGTATTATGAATGTATCGTCAGTTCGTCACGCACGAGAAACTATATTTCGCACAATGGAAAAATAAGCAATGTGATGTGAGGTTAAAAGAATCGGACACAAAAGGAAAACTTACCAAGTTCATGTTCAGGCTAGCTAGTTTGAAGAGCAAGCACAGTTTTTTCGACTTGTATCAAAATACATCACTTGATAAATAACTTGACCCCACATAAAAGCCACTAGATCAAGCTTCAAATTTACTGTACAAAAACCACAAAATATTTATAAGCACGATTAAATCCCACAGCTAACTGTATAGTAAAAAGTACAACATTAAATCCAATTAAGTAGAAACAGCAATAAATTAACTGATTTCGTAGCAAATTGTCAGATTAACTGTCAGATTTTGCGGATACATCGGAATCGGGGACAATAAAAAATGGAAAGTACGAAGATAATAGATCGACGAAATCCCCGTGGGAAATGAAACAACTTGCACAGAAGTTGAAATACTGTTAAGCAAACCATGTTATGGTACCGTAAGTAGCAAAAAACGACACAGACTTACAAGCAACAATTAACAGATTTTGTTAACGTCATTCAGTAACTAACGTTTCAATTGTCAATCGAGGCTCGCTTAATCCTCTCTGGTAGCTGTGACGCAAGACCAATTTACTTCGTGATTGATACTAATCCGCTTAGGCGATGTCTGTCCGAAACCACTGTGCGCCACGCCTTCGCTCCGATGGACAGCCGGACAGACACTCAACCACGAAGGAATGGAGGATGAAGTTGAATATATAGAAAATGAATGGAAGGATGCTGGAAAATAGGGAATTGGTTATTTACGTGAATTTAGTGATTACAATCTTACCAGAATAGTCTTAGCAGTATCAATGAATGTACTCGTAATCAACCTTGAGGTGCATAAAAACGCACTGGTTCTATTGCATTGAAATACAATGAGTTGAACCATTTTATGTTTTGTAACACGTAATTCAGATACTTATTCATAACAAATCTACAACTATCACTTCAAGATTTTTATATAAAAAGTATTTTGCAAAAGCGATTTATCCCTTGTTTGGTGTAACTATAGTAAGTGAATAGAAATTAAAGAAAAATAATTTAAATATGATAATTTATTTATGATGCTAACTGACACGTTTAGTGACCGCAATGAATGGAAAAGACAAGCAAAATATTTCGCAAACAACAGATAACTTGACAAAAAAGTAAAAGAAGATGATGTAATGCCAAATGTTTTGTACGACTATATTAGAAAACTGTTTTTAATTTCTATTCTAACAAATTTACATAATAACATGGTTATACGTCCGAGTTTTTATTAACCAACAATAACAATAAAATTGTTCTCCACGTCCGAAGATGTTATTAAAACATACTTTTTAACAACTTTCACTGACGCTGTCACAATAAAATCTTTTATAGCATTGAATTTAGAATCATAATATAAATTATTGTGAACATCAGAACCTCATTCAATGCCATAATTAGGATGAGCTTTACTATTTAATTTGCTTCCAATTACTAACTCATCGATGTTTTCATAGCTCTATGTCACTGCGCAATCGAATGTATTAATTAACACTAAGCAAGTACATCTAGTGGACATTGTCTGTTTTTCCTTTTGTGCATACAGTTACCTGATTAGCAATAATAACCACTGGTACTTGTATCCAATGGTGTTAATTAGGAAATACCAAATGTAGACGAGTATTTTCTCTTTTGATATGTACATTGAAGTTGTGAGAGGTGGTGAACAATATTTTTGTGTCAATGGCTATTAATCGGTCTTTGTCAAGGTTATACAAGTGTGCAGTGATGGGATAGCACTTGATACAGCGAATGTACACTGCAAGCAGGTGTGACATAGATTTAAAATAGATAAAATAATATCTTTACAGGTAATGCGTTGAATTGGCATTTTAATGATCAAAAGATGTGGACGATTATAATTTTTTTGCATTTATTGATGGTGCAATACGACACTTTCGTTAAAAAAAAAATGAGAAATATGGGTTTTAAGATGTCTTTTACCTAAAGTGGTCAAGGATAAGTAAATCATTGGCACCTACAAACAATTTGGTGAACTTATTATGTATAGAGAAACTGGCACTCATATTATTGATTAGCCGATTTTTTTTTAATAATATGATTAAATTTGTTCTAGTCCTTAAACACCAGTTCGAGAACACATCTACAAAAATAGTCAAGACCTAAATAACAAAATCTGGGGAACAACCAATCCCAAAAACGAGACTTTTGAGTTCTTTAGAGATAAGATTCAGTACTACAACGTAGATAAAATCAAATCTGATCGAAATTGTAACCAAGGTGGCAAAAAAATTAAAGCCTTCAAACAAAAGTTTTCCATCACCCAGCTGTTCATAATTAATGGTAGCTGAGTCACCAGGTGACTCTAAAAGCGTTGCGATGTCAATTAGACACAAACAACCGTTCAGATAATAAACCGCCTATTTTACGCGTTTGCTTTAATTTGGTTCAAACCGGTTTTCCAATGAGAGTAAAAAATAAAGGCAATGATGATAGATACAGGGTTTGAGAGTTCCGTATGCATTTTGCACTCAATAACGCTTTCTCAAGCAATGTTAAGCCTTCCACGATTCACTGAATACAGGTGGCGCAGGACCAACCGTTCGGTTTGGAGCTCGAGATCTTTTGCGAATAAATGTATGCAAACTATGTATACCAAATACACCAAGGTTATAAGGAATTTTGTCTTGAAGTTCCATTGCTTGGATAGGATATAGACCTTCACCTATGATCGCATAGAGTGAAACCGCCAACAATCAGTTATTCGATTCTATTTTTTCAACTAACCGCAAAATAGCTTGTTGTTATTTCACATCTAAAGTAACCGGTTTGGAAGCGTCCAAGCCAAGATTTGTCAAGTTATTTATTTAACTTGCGGTCGGACGCCCCGAAAACCGCAATCATTTCTTATTTGGCAGGAAGAAGTTACTAACTAGAACATCATAATGTATTAGTCTCCATCACAAAAATTAAGTCGTCCTTACAATGATGGGGACAGGCTTAATCACCACGTTTGCCAAATGCAGATTGGTTACAAACCCGAGCTGTAAACGAAAAAGCAAAACAAATTTTGCTTGGATCAATTTATCCAGAACTCCTTAGATCATGGCCAGGTACTTAAGCCATTAGACCAACACGTCTATTTTGTATTATTTTAAAACCCATAAAATTAATTATGATCGGCTCACGATGCATAATATCCTTTTGGAATACTAAGTGCAAGAAAATTTGTCAAAACAAAAACAACAGTTTTTCTATTCCTCTTTCCCCATAACGCAACCCTAAAAACTATCCCATAAATAAAGTAAGAGTTCGATTTATACTCCACTGCCTGTCAATCACCAAGCATGTCATTAAACCAAGGCACCGTCATGTAATATCAGTTATTTAAATACTTTCGTCTGAATAACTCCCAAAGGCGTTTTGCTAATGTTTCGGTGACCGTTATTTGTAATAACTGACCGGGTAAAAGCTGTTATTTCGCAAATCGGCTCGTATGTCGATGGAATTACTTTATAGGTAGCGGACAGTATGGTAATAATCGAGGCATGGGTGTGTGTAATTACGCTAGACGATGAAAGTTGAATTAATAATGCTGGGTCGGGTGGTACAATGAAGCGAAGTACCTACGATGAAGTTGGTATAGACACCTATAAACTTTTAACCGATTATACCATTACACGTTAAAAGACGTGATATTATGTTGGCTACTAGAAAGTTTGATTGAGATTTTTTTTTCTGCATTGCCCCCATGCGTACAATACATAATATACTAGAACAAGCCTTCCTTCGAAAAGTAGCCTTGTCATTCTCCAAGTCCCAAACAAGGTTAATAAAGGTTCACTTTTAGGCCCCCAGCTGTTTTTTCTGGCAAGATACTCTAATAGTCCCTTTTACAACGATTAGTCGATATTTAACAATGTATAGAATAAGTCGTAGTCAAAGCAAAAGCAGGCCTCTCCAATTGAAATGAAGTCATCGGCACAATAATAACTGGCCTAATTAGATTAGTCATCACTCATCACCGAGCTGTGTTAATCACACATTTTTTTTTAATAATAATATAGTTTATTTTTCTCATCACAAGCAAGTTACAAATATATTTGTACAGTAGCAAGGTGCGACCACCTGTTATGTAGTTTGTGTGAGAGTGAGACTGATGCCTGTGATAGGTATTTATACAGCGTGTTAGGTAACCCGACGGACATACATATTTCAGGAGAGTGTTCAGAATCCGATTTAGAGTCCAATTCGCTATAAAAAATATATCCTTAATTTTTTTCATAATTATCCTAATAATTTATGTATGCATAAAATACCTAAAATCCCGTGTGCTAAGCGGCCGGTTACGCCCCAATATCAAATTGTACGCAAGTACAATTTGAGTCTTACTTGAACGAGTGCAAGAAATAGGTACTGTGAAGGGAAGAGTGCCCGCACGGTACGCGGATTTTCAGGTTTCGACTAAGGTTATTGACAGATACTTACCAGAGTTTTATTGATTTATACTTATTTTGTTATATGGAAGCATGAACTATTTGGGGTTTAAATATGTCCCTCGCATTTTCTGTCATACTGTATATCTGTTGTAGCCCCCACCACCACGGAACAAGACTGGACTATAAATAATCCTTAAGGAATATAAATGGTCCTTTAGGAAACGTCTTTTAATCACGTGAGGTTTTTTTGGCATTTTTAGCGTGTTTAAGTTCATTTGATCATGGAGGCGTAGTATATCGATGGTTAAAATGTCAAAGGGCTTAAAGGACATTTCGGCGAAAATGACTTTTTGTTACATTTGTATTGAGTTTTTTGAGCTCTTTCTAATGGTATATCAAAGATTCTCCTATCCCTTATAGTTAGCGAGATATTCATGGTTAAAAATTGTCCATTTTTGTATTATTTGCTTAAAGGTCACTGATAATGTATTATGGCATTTAAAGCCTACTCTTGCATATTTTGATTCAGGCGTTTTGGGCTTAAAGGACACTGTAGTTTTATGTCAAATAAATCACATTGATTTCCCTGCCCTTTACGCCAGGAGTCGTGGGTTCGGGATCATTTGTGTTTGTTTTGTGTCTGGATGTTTATTCGTATTTAAGTATACATTTGTGGTACCTTTGTTGTTTCTGACACCTATAACACATGTTCTTACGCTACTTACTTTGGGTCAGATCAATGTTGTATGTGATTTTATCCAATATTTATTTAAGGACCAATACAATAGTTATAATTCTGTTAATAAATTGATGAATGAATCTATGGATCTTTACAATCATCATCATCATCATATGAATATTACAATCCACTGCTGGACATAACCTCCAAATGCTCGCCACACTGATCAATCCTCGGCCGCTCGCATCCTGATCCTGCCAGCCATCATGCGCAATTCATCACTTTACCTGGCCTGACAGCGTCCTACACTACGTTTACCGAGACGCGTTTTCCACTCTAGAATCCGTTTGTCCCAACGGTTATCGGTTTTACGGCTGATATAGCCAGCCCACTGCCTTTGGTTCTATGCCGCATCATCTCATTTCGTATACGATCTCGTACGTCTCACTAAGCCACTTTTAACTTGCGGACCAGCCGTGCCGTAAGTGTCCACGTTTGCCTTGCCTTTTACGACACCCAGGAGAGGGAGAGAGTGTGCTGGTCAATAGCAACAAGACTGGCACTGGTTCGTCCCAATCGGGTGTGAAGGAGAAACCGGGGGAGTTTAGTGGGTAGTGGACGCTTTAGCCTCGAGTCCCACACACGGTCGCAGGTCTAGCTAGCCAGAGGTTGTGGTGCATAAACGCATTCTCCTCCGAAAAAAAGGAGAGGGAGAGATTTATGTTTTTTGACTCTGTATGCCGACAGCGCTTCTTTTTGTACTATATTGATAAAGCACAATACAGCTTAACAGGCAAATTCATGTTAGATAGGATAATTATTTTTTTATCGAAATTTTATCTTAAAGGACCAATTCTTTTCTAACACCTGTATTAACATGTCCTTTAAGCCAAAGCTAATGATTTATCTCAACAGAAACTTAAGCTTAAAGGACAAAATAATCGAATTTCAATTCTTAAAGGACACCTATCTCGAAAACTATGCTATCTAGAATAAATAAAATGGTTGCATACGGTTCGGCTTGAAAAAATAAATAAAAGTGTCCTTTACAACAAACCGATAGCTTTAAAATCAAAAAAGTTATGCCCAATTTTTTACTTATTTCGTTTTTCTGCTCTCCTGAAAAATCATGATTTGTCCTTTAAGCCCTTTGACATTTTAACCATCGATATGATACTTTGCACATTCATTTTGTCATATCAACTAATTTTATTTTTATACAATACATGACGTGTTAGTCATTGTGTCTAGATGTGTATGTATGTGTATTTATTTCAATTACCTAATTATAAAGCTTCTACTATACCTTCCTTGTTTTTGATACTCTTTTCAAGTGCTCTGGCTACTTCTTTGGGGACAGATCAATGTATGTTAATGTTGTCGAATGTAATTGATTTATTCGGTAGTAGGTAAATAAAGCTTGTCACACAACTCTAACTTTAGCAAGCTGTAATTGTCTTGATGTCAATGATGGAGGCCTTTGCCCTGCAGCTGGATGTTTATTAATAGGCTGATACCCTAGGCGCTTTCACCACTTAGCCTCACCGCAGGTGGTCAGCTTAGGATTTCAAAACAGTACTAAAGTCTTCTTTGTTAACTATCAAGTGCTAGTACGTAACTATTTAGTGGAAGTAATGTTCCAATGTATTAACAAAATTCGAAAAAACTGACTTGAAACAAAAAATGCACTTATAGGTAGAAAATAAATAACGTCTTCTGTACCACTCAATTACTCGTAAGTAACATGTTTATTTTTCTTGTTAATTTTGTGCAATAAAGAATTATCTATCTATCTATTTTTGGAGTCGATGTTAGTTAAATCGGTGTATTAGTTAGACTGATATTGAATGTAGAAATAACGTTAATTGTATTATTATACGACAGTATATTTGGTATGAAGTTGGAGATTATACCAGAGGCCGCGGGTTCGATCCTAGCAAGTTTGCACTTTTTTGATAACAAAGTTTTACCACTTGCACGCGCTGTTCAGTCGTGTAACTTGCCATGGTGAGTTGGCATAGGTGGCTGAATGATGGACGGATGATTTGACAAATGTCACCGGGACAGGTTGGCTGCCACGGGCCGACAAAATCTACCCGTCCTTATTGTAAAACCCTTTAAAAGACGACATCACATGACCATACATTGATCTGACCCAGAGAAAGCTTAAACACTAAGTAAGCAATGAAGGTATAAAAAATAATAATACCTACATCTACATAATTTAATACATCAATATTTAGACACAGGACAAGCACAAATGTTTGTCTTGGATGGGATTCGAATGCCAACCTCTAGCGCACTGGACAGGGATTACCAAATGCGCCATCGGGCCAGTCAACAATCAGATAAAGTCACATTGAACTCCTCCTTTTTTGCAGTTACTTAAAAAGTTAGACGACCATTTTGATGTGACCAGCCATTTTACGATCTACTTACCCCGTGTGAACATTTCGACCTAGTTGAATCAGTTTATCAAAACATCTCCGTACTCCGGAAGCGGGCTTGTACGCCTACTGGTACATTGCAATCATATCGCATGGTTCTACTAGTCTAAGATCCCATTGCTCGATTCTGTAGGTATCTGCTTTTTTGATGAAATAAATTTTAGGTAAATGGTGTAGAATTACTACAATGGTAAGCGATAGGATGCCTATAAATACGCCGCAGTTATCTGCAAATTATTTTGGTTTAATTAATTTGCATATATAAATATGCAGCTATATGTTTGTTGATAAATTTTACGTCATTAAAAAAGGAATTATCAAGAATAAAAAAACTTATAGCTGCAATTTATATTAGTAGATTAACTATACAAAAATTAATTGGAGCTAATTGAGGATTTTTATAGGTATCTTATCACTAAACCATTGTATACTTCTTCAAAATTAGTTTGAAAATTTAATCAAAATAACAGATATCTGCAAAATCGAGCAATGGGATTCTGTACTATAATACTGACATCTGTAATTTAGTCAAGTCACATGTCTTGCGGTTGATAACATCATGACAATGATATTGACGTTAGAATGACTAAGAGAATGCTTCTGATGTATGAATGAAATCTTATTAGTAATTTGCTAAAGAACAATTATACTCGTAGTTGACCGGTCTTTGATCTCACAGAACAGTAGTTGGCCCGTTGGATTCCATTTTTTTATGTTTGTACAGTTGGCAGACAGGTAGCTAGTCTGATGGTAAGCGGCCACTGCGGCCTATTTCATTTCAGGAACATTTTACTTAGCTAGAATGCGTTATAATGTTGCCCCACTGAAGGCTCCTCTGATCTTGAACCTTTTATTTCAAGTGTCATATTATGGAAACTAGGTACCTATTTATTAAATGATCAGTCTGAAACGTTAAAACAATTGCTTAATAAAGTTCGAAATATCACAATAAATAAATAAATATCTCTGGACATTATTCACACAGCGCCATCTAGCCCCAAACTAAGCATTAGCTTGTGCTATGAGTGCTAGACAACGGATAAACATTACTTATATACTTTTTTTTGTAAATACATACATATTATACATAGAAACACCCAGACCGATACAAACAGACATGTTCATGCACACAAATGTTTGTACCGTGCGGGTATCGAACCCGCAACCTCTGGTGTAATAGCCGACTTCTCGACCATTACACCAAATGGCTCGTCAATAGTAATCGCGTAAATAATTACCTATGTATAAGGAAGCATTACTCCCATTTATTTGTTGGACTACGTGCTTACCTACGAATTGAATAAAATATTATTCTTTATCGGATTTCTTAAAAGAATAAATTCATAAACAGCTGTCACAAATATTGAATATTAATTTATTTATTAAAATGTAATCTTGTTGAGTTAAGTTGCCTATTTAGTAGTAACTGTTTCTAAAAGGATTAAATGTCGCCTAAATATGACTTCTAATTATAGTTTTAACGGTACATCACGTGATTTACTGTTTATAAATTAATTTAGTATTTATACGGTGTATATTCATGATGAGGTCAACGACCTACAAATTAGGGAAATACTATTATTATATACAGTCGATGTATTTTCTTTATAAACATCTATAAATTGGTAAATAAATAGACAACAGCAGCTATTGAGAGCTGTTTAGCATATGTTTTTTTACCGAGTATTTTTGACAGTAGGGGAAGACCTATAAAATTATAATAACATCTTTATTAGGTGAAACACGCGACACTTCTGTGTCATTAGGGGTATAACCCCAAGATTTATTAACTTGTATGTAAATGGAAAAAGATTTGTTTTGCGTGTTTTAATTAATTGTAGGACGAGGCTATTCTTACTAATATGTTATAAATGTGCAAATAACTCTGTTTGTCTGTTACGCTTTGATGCCTAAACTATTAAACCAAATTTAATCAAATCTGGTACAGACTTATATTTGATTTCACCCGCGCGTAATTTCTTTTTTCAAATATTCCCCCTTCCCCCCACATTTTCGGGATCAAAAGCAGCTTATGTCACCCGGGGATAGTGTAGCTTACCAACAGTGAAGGAATTATTTAAATCGGTTCAGTAGTTTCGGAGCCTATTCAATACAAACAATCAAATCTTTCCTTTTTTTTTTTAAATACTCGTAGGTAGATTGGGAAAGGACATGGGGCAATATTTTATTTTGGGATATTGCTCAGTTCCTATAGAATAACATAAATAGAAGTATATTTATTTATCCTTTTTTCACGTCGCAAGTGTCATAAGTTTCTTTTTATTCCGGAAAAATATGTCCTTCCTGCGGGACAACATGGTATAGTTCTCGCAGGCGAAGCCTCGGGCGAAAGGCTAGTACAGTTACACATTGACAAACAAACATCCGTTGACATTTTCACACGCTTGTAAAGTCAGTCTGTCAGAACCTGATATCTTTAATTAAACAATGGCTACCTACACAGCCTCACTACTGCTTGCGTAACAAAAACCGTCCCCAATTAGAAATCATATCAACGTAAATCGATCTAATTCAATACCTACGAATATAAAGTTGCACTTTTTAACCGTTCATCTGAGTCACAATGGATTTTAAATCTTATTGTCTTGTTTGTAGAGTTCGTTGTTGGTTTTTCGTGGTTTGAAGTGTAAATTAGTGAATGATTGTGAACAAGCCACCGATATTAGGCAATGTGACACTTGTAGCATAGAAAGTGGAGATAGTGGGGCACAATGAGTGGATATAGACGCATACCGCGGAGTCAATTGAATCGTTCTACCATTAATTATTTCTTTCGGTACGGTCGGCATAAATGTTGGAATAATTGTCACATGTCGTACTATTCAAGATGCGATCTCTTTATTTTAAAAGTGACAAATGAGACAGCATCTAAAATATATGACAAATAATTTTAAACATATCTGGCAGTGGTAAAAAGGTCCATAATTATATTTTAGTGAAATACGTCTTACTAATATTTTATAGGCGAAAGTTTGTGTGTATGTATGAATGGATGTTTGTTACTCTTTCACTCAAAAACTACATTATAAAACCTACATAGTTCAGGTAACTGGATGTGTTCTCAAGAGACGTTCTGAGTTCAATTTCTGGGTCTAGCAAAATTTCTGTTGGTTTTTTTCCACATACATAGTTTGTTTTTGTGATCACCAATCCGCATTTGACAAGCGTGGTGATCCAGTCAGCACCTATTATTGTGACTATAACTTGATTTTGGTAATGGAGGCCTGCCCTGGCAGTGGGACATTGATTGATAAGTTGAAACTTTGATTTGTGCAAGTAAAAAAGAAACAATATAAAATATAATTGCTTAGTTTGGAGCGATATGTCTCTTCTAAAACCCGTAAACCCGCAACAAAAAGCGTATCACACTATAAAATTTTCCAGTCAAAAATAAATTGCCCCACTTATTCCCCTGACCGTACTATCGATTGTAACTCTTGAGTGATTTTTAATTTAATTGTAATACCTGATTTTGCCCAACCGACCGTGGACTGACGGACCGACAGATGTCAATCTGGACCGCTAGGTTTTTTTGGGGTTCTGCGAGGAATTTGAAAACCCGAGAATGGTAGGACGCGTGAGATGCATTTTGGTAGTTGTGGTGACTCCTGTGGTGTGCGCGTGTGCGAAGTGGACTGTATTCCTTGCAATCAGATGAAAGCTTAAGTAAAAGTCTGCTATTGATATTTTCAAGTAGGTCCTAAAACATTTTAACTAGGGATATTTTTAAGTGTACATCAAAAAAATACTGAAATGTACATCAAAATATCTGATTGCACACCAAAGGTGGTTAGCAAATCAGTATTTTTTTGATGTGCAGTTAAATACAACCCTTTTAACTATGGGTTTAAGTTGTGCTCCTGTATTATTATTCTAATATTGACAAAAAAGAATAGCGAGAGAAAAATATTATTAACATACTATTATATCTATTGATGGATATATTACACTTGTCATACATGGATCATCTTTTTTGGTTGTCTGCCAGGGCAAGTTGCTTACACAATACACATCCTTTCCACAATGTATTGGCTTCAGTACCTTCAACATAGATAACTTACAGAAAAAGGGTATCTTCATTTCAATATAACTGCATATTAAGCGATGCCTACTGATGACATGACCTTTTCTATTCTTCTCGCAAAGCAGTAAGTCCGCCAATTGTTATATCAAAAAATACAACAAAATTATACGGAACGTAACCATCATAATTTAGCCTGCACTTAACCAGTTTTTATACACTTATACGTTTTTTACGACCATTCATACTGGTCGGTCGGCGACTGAGACCACTTTTTTATTGTCATGTGTAATGAATTAACGATAGACAAGAAAAGATATCGGTATGTGAAATCGGCGCTCTTTTATTTTTAATAATGGTGTCGTAATAAAATCTTTGTTTATTACACCTGCAGATAGACCTCGATCGAACGACTGCTGGATTGTCTGGTTGTATATTTAAGTATCTATATCTGCATATACTGCGTGTGTTTTTAGTCTTTGTTTTCCCGCAGCAGAACAATTTACCTTCATTATTACTATCGATTTATGAAATTAATTTGTTTTTGACTTTTTTTTTACTTTAATTGTTTTTTTTTTTAAGTTTGGTAGGAAAATGGGAACCAAATGTCAGTAAATAGTAATATATCTTTTTTTTATAAACGCGAAAGGCCCCTGCCGGTTACCGTCCGCGACATAGCTAGTACCTACTATTGGTTCGAGTTTCGTCTATCATTATCGTGAAACTTTTGATTTGACTAAAAAAATCTTTATTAATCTATTTACTACTAAGATAGAATCATTTTACTGCGGGAAAACAACGACTAAAATGCCACGCAGTGTAAAGACAAAATCTATAAAAAACCGACGTATGAGTAACAGCTTTGCAATTGGGCTTCGTTTAGTGATTGAGAGTGATGGAGGGCCTAACCAACCTTCCCCTCCCTATTTCCCATGTTCATATTCTTTTTACAAATACGGGCATCGTAGTAAAAATACTAGTTGCAAGCGATTACTTTACATCGGGTCAAACAAGGTGTCACACTTGCACGTTCGTCTCTTTTTTTTCATAACAAAAAAGCAAGGATTTTGTTACAAGATAAAAAAAGGATTAATGTCGTTTTTATTCTTTAAGTTAAGGACTTTCAACTTGTAACACTTTCTTGCTCAAAAATGTTAGTACACTAAAATGAAATTGACCGATGTTTATTTTTCAAGAAATTAGCTTGCTTATTTGGACATGTGCGCGTATTCGCAACGAAAAAATATAAGCTTGTGCCTCGTTCAAAAACATAATTGCACACACCGTATCTACACAATGCAAGCGTACGAGTGCACTGGAACGTATGAACGCGCCGCGAAAGCGGTCGCGGCGCTGCGGCCGACAATTTCTATGAAAATGCGCTTTGCTTGACGCACAATTGATAGAAAATTACTCCTGGCTACCTACGTGCAGCTTACCTGGGGTAGGGTTGGTACTTTCGATTTATAAGTGTAAATAATGTCACCCTAGTTGAGTTTCGGCTACGATGGACAGGCAATTTGACACAACTAAAGAGAGATCAGACGCAAGACGAACGTGTTTATCTGATTGACTAATGATATGTTTTTGTATTGGACATAATCTAACACGTCCAAATGTTACAAAGTTTTAATTAGTCTTGAACATTTATACATATCAGAAAAATGCATGTACATCTTTTCAAAAGTCCATCATTGAATGTTCTTCTGTGCGGGCTAAAATACAAGAAAAGCTATGGTTTTGGCATCTGGCATTCTTACTTAACAAACTAAACGCACACATACTCTATCAGATTCAAATGCTCTTAGGATAATACCTTTTGGAAATTAGTGAAAAATTACGTCAACTGCGTGATAACTTACACATGTACACAGACTATTATTTTGCGTTGCTAACGTTACGTACAAGCGCAGTTGACGTAATTTTTCGCTCCATTCCAAAAGGTATTATCCTAATAGCATCTAAACCGGATAGTACGAGTATTTTGTTTTTCTATTTCAGACCTTTGACAACCCTGTATATAGAACAAAATAGAGTTGCTTACGTAGGCGACGCAAGAGGTAGGATTACATGGAATGACAAAAATAGATTCAGTAAAGGGGCTAATTATGAATCAATTTGATTCAACATTCCTATTATATAGTTTTGCAATGTAGCGGAAGATGTCTATAAATAATACTGGACTAGTAACTGTTCTCTCTGGTGGGATTAAACCACAGTAATATAGCATTCTCATAGACTTCTTGTTGTAAAATGTTATACAATGAGATATCCTTTTAGGAGGCACAATAAAATACGATTAGAAACATACATGGGAATAATTTATTACTAATTTTATCTATTATGTATCTCTGCTATGCGATACAAAATACACCAAGTTATCGTCATCTTCCTGCCTTGATTTCAATTTAATTTTTTTTACTTCCTTTCATCCCTATAACTCTTCAACAAGGTATTAACTCCTTTTCCGTATAAGCTTGTCTAGTTATAACTTTTTTGTTTACCTTCGTTGTAATTTTGTTAGTAAATAAGTTGACTTCATATTCGTTGTGGTGCCTTAAAAAGTAACTTTTTGTAATAATGTCACGGATACCGATACCGCGCAGCGCAGATGAATCACGATACTTCAGTCTCATAACCTCCAAATACTAACGGTCAAATAAAATACTCCTTCCACAATAAGTCATAAACACCAGATTCCTCCATGATTCGCTTAGTTTTCCACGATGCGGCGTATTACGCGGGACCCGCGAGTGATAATTCCGCGTTGTCGAGTGAGCCGAGTGGCGCGTAACTGGAGCGGCCCGGGGCGCGTAATCACTGACATCCGAGTTACGCGACGCGAACGTACAGCTCTTACCTCAGCTCTCTAGACAGATACAGGGCGTAAGGTTGAATACTTACTGCATTATTTATAAAATAGTATTATAAAGAAATTATAAGAAAAGGTCGCCTCTATTACACTGAGAAGTAGCTCTACAACTACTAGTACTAAAATAAGACATCATAAACTTACCTGGTTTCCCAGGGATTTCCTGAGTTCTCTAAGATTTACTCGTAGCATCCAGATGCTACACGCAGTATCATTAAAATTTAATTATATCTTTTTTTCATTACAGGTATGCTTCCTGATATGCTTCTTAATCGTCCGTCAGGGACGGTATGTGCTACTGTGCTTCTTAACATTTTTGACAGTCCACCTTAATGGTAAACAGCCTTTGTAGTACCTATACTCCATTACTAACAGACACTTCACCTAGTACATCACTTAATACAGTATATTATGCAGGGCCTCCTGGATGAGTATATCGCAATAAGAAATAAGAAATAGCCCTGGACAATATACGCACAACGCCGCCTTCCAGACGTCCAACGAATTAAACTTGACTAATATATAAACAAGCGAATTATAACAGCATCAACGTGATCAGATGTTCCCTATAGCTAGGAGAAGGTTCAGCAATAGAACAACATTTCGCCGGGCGAGTGGGCGCCGTAAATAGAGCGACTGAGACGCGTAATGATCGCCAACATCCGAGTTACGCGACCATACGTGGGCTCAACCTGAACGGTTTTATGCGAAAATAATAATATTCATAGGCATTTAACATTGTTTAGACTGCCTCGATTGTGCATTTGATAGTAGGTCACTGAGGTGCTAGAAGTGACAGATTCTATTAATTTTGGTACAATACGGAACCTGCGCCTGATCTGGGTAGCGTTGTGTTTCTATCATCATCATCATTAGGCCTTTCCAAACGCTCGCAACCAAGGGTTGGCGATCGCAGGACGTTGTTTTCGCCCCGGTGAGCGTCGTGTCAGGTTTTTTTTAATTATTTTTTTCTCTCCTCCTGGAAAGTATTGTTATTGTGAATTGCGTTTTATGCTCTCCTAAGAGGTTATACAAATTCTGTGTTAAAAAATTCTAACTAAACGGCAAGAAGGTACTTAATATCGTTGCCTTTGACAAGTATGCAGAAAAAAAGATAGAGAAAAACACAAACAACATTACAAAAACTGTACAATCTAAGACGCTAGCTAACGTTTATATAATACCTTTACCAGGAAAAGATAATTATATAAAAACAGGTCCAACCAACCTATCCATTCATTGCGACTGGAAAATATCTAATCAGCTTGAATTCACCTTCCAACCTGTGTTTTACAATGACCAAAGCGACTTTGTATTCACTACGGGACATACGTCTGCCTTCGGTTATGGCTTGCAACATTTCCTCTTGCGATAGAACAGGATTTTTCTACCAGTCCGAAAGAATCTCCATTTGTCGCTTTTCTGTAGCATAATCGGCCGACTTTTAGTGTTGCGCCATTAATGTATCGAGTATCGATATTTTTTTATGCTAGAGGCGGCAAACGAGCTATCGGGTCGCCTGAAGGTAAGCAATCACCGCCGCACATGGACATCTGCAACACCAGAGGGATCGCTGATGCGTTGGCGGCCTTGTTTTTAAGGCCTTTTAATTTGTAAGTGGCGAGCATTGGGAGAGGCCTATGTCCATCAATGGACTGAAACGGGCTGATGATGATGATGACAATCGATATTTGATTTAGTGAAATTTGTTTGATTGCGTTTAATTTGTAAACAAACTATGTAATACCGCAAACATTGTTAAACATATTTTGGCGATTGAAAAGAATTGAATGGAATTTTTTCTACCGAATTATTTTCGACAGAGGTGAAAAACTAAACTATGCATCTATGTTTGTATCACTGGTTCGAGCTCTACATATTTAGCGGCAAAGAAAACATTATTGTAAAGAATCTATAAGCAAAGTACCTATATCAAGCAGAATTAACTTTCCCTTTCGCACCAGACCCAACTAGAAAACTAACAGTAACATTCCGCGTAACAGGTCATATTATTTCCGCCATTACTGATAAACGCTTTTAGTGTCTACGATTTAAGAAGGGAAGTTATAAAGTAATTAGCGAATCGTTGTGAAATATAATTGGTCGTAAAGTAGCTAGATGCAAACATGCAAATATATGCGATGATCGAAGTTAATTATTATATGAGATGTCTAATGTGTTAGGGCAATTACGTAAGAATTTAAGCTTCTGTTTGAATGAAAAAGTAAGTTCAAATCCGAAAGACGTGGGTTCAATTCTCAGCTAAGATTAGAGACACAGTACATTTTATTTCGTCGATCGGTTTGGTGTAGTGGTTGGTTGAAAAGTCGGCTATTAAACCAGAGCCTAAGGTTCGATTCCTACACGGGAAAAAAAAGGAAATAAATATTAAACATCACATACATTGATCTGACCCCAAAGTAAGTAGCGTAAGCACTTGTGCTATGGGTGTCAGAAACAACGAAGGTACCACTATCAATACTTAAATACAAATATATATCTAGACACGTGATCACGTGTTCGTCCTGGGTGGGATTCGAACCCACGACCACTGGCGCATAGGCATGATCACTACCAAATGCGCCATCGGGCCAGTCAAATAATTGCATGAACTTGTCTGTATATACCGTTCTGGGTATGTATAATAGAAACATAGCTTTATGTATGTCATTTTTATCTAATGACTGCAAATGGTCGTGCAATCACTACATCATTATAAAAAAATGTTGTGTAAATAAACAAAATATTTGTATGAAGAAAGTGAAATTCCTACAAGTAGGTAAGCCACGTTTTACTTTTATCCGATACCATCACCATGATTACGAAGTACATTTCGAGTGCTAACAGAAGATCACTTAGTTAACTGTTTCTAAGAATACAATAGTTGGTACTATATTGACGAATTTCACACTAATTCGAAAGTAGATTTGTTTTTCTGTCAGCATACTTTTTCGGCTAAGTAGGTGAAATCCTCTTCATATTTAATCACTATTCCGAATTGGATATCTTCTGCAAAACCTTCTACATTTTTTTACTGAAACTGTATAAAAAAATATGAATTTTTAAGGACATTGCGTGTTTCACCACTGGCAGATATTATATTAGCGATAATGACTGATTTCCATAACTTTTAATTAGAAAAATCAGAAACTTCGTAATTTACCTTTTTTCTCAAACTTCAAAAATTAAGACAGGTTTATTATTATCTGACAGACCAATTATCATTTTGTTTGCGGTGAAACTTGCTCATTAAACATGTGGGTTGGTTATACTTTTTAGTAGTTAAAACAATTAAAATATTTAACCAATCGACCTTGACGAAATTTTAGCCCACGACAAAAGAGGCTATAGAAACTTTTAATAAATATTCCGGACACGTCATAAATTTTTCCCATAATTACGAGTATAACTTGGCTGTCCAATAACGATTGAGTAAGACAATGCGATCGTCATTAGTCACGCTTCTCAGTAACCCGAGATGGTTCACCTATGCTATAATGTTTCCCTTTAAATACGACTCTACGAAGTTTATGTGTGAATTTTGCCTTGGAATACTACATTCTTCTCGCGTAGTAACGGTTAAAATATTTGTTAAAAGGAAATGTTTGAAATTTTTGCTCGTTGTTTTGATGAAGTTGATGTGTTAGGTGATAAATAGATCAATGACGCTTTCAAGGCAATCTTTTACTAGTGATTTTGACAATTTGGATTGTGGTATTAAGTCGTTAATTTGTTTCGTAACTATTTTGTAAGGGGCCAACTTTGAAAAACTAACTCTTAGATTGCAATCGCAGACGTGCTTGCATATTTTTTGGAAATTAAAAATTGTGATATAAATCTGGCCAACAAAGTTAAACTGATGCAAAAAGTTATCCAGTTTTGTAGACATGTTAAATATTTTGGTTAACAATAAATCGACCAATTTCAATGCCAACACCGAGGTACCGTCAACACAATAAGCATGGTCTTTTTATTGTAACAATTATTGTTTCCATGGTCAAACCTTTTATTTTGTGTACGATATTAAACAAACATAGGCTTTTTTTGATATCTTGGCAAATAGTGATACTAGATACGAGCGTTTTGGCTTGCTCAGCACTGTGACTCCAAAATGAACCTTCGAATTTTCACGTAATTCAAATCAATGTTGATTAATAATTTCGACTATTTTTATCAATTTATATTCGTAAAAAAAAACAAGCACACCTGTTTTGTATGGATAAATAACCAATAAACAAATTGTCCCAGAAAAATATTCACACAACTCCGTCTAAATGTCTACAAGGTCTTCCAAACTTGTTCAATGGCCAAATTATAACTTAGCAGGTATTGTTACATTTGTATTTTTTTGCTAACCATACCACGGAACAACAGACTTATGTATTCATATTTATGTAGCCTTTAACGACGATATCGAGTGGCGTAAGTATAGGCTGTAACGAATTCCGAATTAATAACATTCCTTTAGGCGAAGCCTTATAAAGGATGTTTGATAACTTTCTAAGTATTTTTAATATACTAATCTTCCGCCCGCCGGTTCACTCACTTGAACTTAACAATAGTATAAAGCAGGAATGTAATATTTTTCCCAAATATAAAGTGGTTGGCTCTGCAGCTTCCAAAACTATCCCATGCAAAATTAAATTCTTCTATTACTTTTATCTCATGAACTGAGCGAGCATTATTTCTGGACAAAAAGTAGCCTATTATTATCTTTTCCCAAAGTCTAGCCTATTTCCGTAGCAACTTTTAAATTTTAATCAAAAACAAGACATAAAAAATGAACCTAGAACTTCGAGATTACAAAGAGGAGTTCAATTGTACGTAGGTAGTGTCTTTTTTTTATTATTAGTAAGTAAATAATAATTTATTGTCAAAACTGTGTTCATTTTATTACATTTCATTCATCGGAAACATTCAACTACTCTTTAAATTTAGGTACTTTTTGATCGATTGATTTTTTTATTGCTCTATTTACAATTATTTTTGTGACTAAAACATCCTGTACATTTGTGGTCCACACACCTGTCAGACCGGGCCGTATAAATAACCCAATCGAGGTGAAATTCGTTTTGTCCACTTGATAGAAAGCATTGTACACTGGGTCACGAGTTTTTGTTACAAGTCTTTTGTTTCCATAATGGGTTAACGATGAGCTTGAGTTAATGGGACCCCACTGGAATGAGTCCCTGGTTGTTGTATAATTTATGTAAAGTGTGAAAGTTAGGGCTTGTAAACAATGATTTTTATGGACATTCTATGACCACGTCGTATTCCTAAGTGGAAACTATCCAATATCCTTCCTTCCTTCTAGAGCCTCTAGAGCGAAATTTTTCAAATTGCAATTTCGTCTTAATAGTGGCAATACTACTTTAAGAGTGAAAAGGAAAGAGACAGATACAATACAAGTGTCATAACCTTTTTCGGAGGATAGTGGTGCGCTTAGGCACCATAACCGCAGGCTACTAGACCGGCGGCCATGTGTGAGACTCGAGACTAAGTGTCCCAGTACCCACTAAACTCCTCCGGTTTCTCCTTTCCACCCGACTGGAGCTGGCTCCGGCCTTTTGGCTATTAACTGGCCTGTCCCCGGGTACCCCGACTCTAAAAGCCTCTAAAGGACTCTATTTCCCGTGAAATAGAGGTGTGTCGGGCACTTCTGGGAAAGGGCACTAAAGCTAGTGAAATTACTGGGTTTGTGAGACCTAATAACTGTCGTCTCTTAAGGCGGGCAATGCGCCTGCGACCCCGAGGGGGTCTCGGGTGCTTATGGGCGGCAGTGATCACTTATCATCAGGTGAACCCACTTGCTCGTTTGCCCCCCTATAATATAAAAAAAAGCCTCAAGTCGGGTTGGTGCCTGTCGCGATGAAAAACTGTGATTTGATACATAACATTGGCAACAAAAAGAAAGGTTCTTGACGCTGCCAACACCATGCTCTCCGTAATTGAACACTGGCGACCTTACTCACCGTCAAAAAAAAACACAACAGTCATGTAATGTATCTCGTAAGTGCTATTTCTCTGCGATTTTCTGTAACTTCCACCGACGAGCGGCCTATTCGAGTGGAAGTCATTAGTCAAACTACCAAGTACCTAGTATGTTCTAAATTGTAACTAGAATCCATATTTTTTACTGACTGTACTGTATCCCTACAGTTATTAATAGACAATGCATCTTGGTAGCCAACAATTCGATTTACGATACCCACTCTGTGATTCGATTCGGACATCGATTCAAATCGATTCAACATCGATTAATTTAAAAAACAGAAGTCGATACGTTCCCCAAATTGGTAGAAACTGCTTCTATTGTCTTTTTTACTGCTAGCATTCGGTACGAGATCACGTTTTAACTCACTTTTAACTTCACCGACGTAAATTAGAATACGAGTAATATTCAGAATGTTTCTGACGATAAACCAATTCCGACAATAGAGTATCGTTTAGTCGAAAGTTTTCCATAGAATAATTTAAATTGATAGATTCGAACGCACTTTCTTTTTTAATATTACAAAGCATGTTTTGTTCATAAAATGTTGGCCTTAGTTTTAGAACAAAGTTCGTTATCTGCCTTGGGTTTAGCCGGATCTGCATCGGAACCTTTTCAGTATGCCACCATACCCATCACACCGTCGGTTTCAAAAATTATATCGTTGTGCACATTATTTAGGGTTCCGTAGCCAAATGGCAAAAAACGGAACCCTTATGGATTCGTCATGTCTGTCTGTCTATCTGTCTGTCCGTCCGTATGTCACAGCCACTTTTTACCGAAACTATAAGAGCTATACTGTTGAAAATTAGTAAGTAGATGTATTCTGTGAACCGCATTAAGATTTTCATACAAAAATAGAAAAATAATAATAAATTTTGGGGGCTCGCCATACTTAGAACTGAAACTCAAAAAAAAAATTTTCATCCAACCCTTACGTGTGGGGTATCTATGAATAGGTCTTTAAAAATGATAATAAGGTTTCTTATATCATTTTTTTTTAAACTAAATAGTTTGCGAGAGAGACACTTCCAAAGTGGTAAAATGTTGGTCCCCCCCCCTGTAACTTCTAAAATAAGAGAACGATAAATCTAAAAAAAATATATGATGTACATTATTATGCAAACTTCCATTGAAAATTGGTTTGAACGAGATCAAGTAATTAGTTTATAAATTTTTGGGGCTTCCCATACTTAGAACTGAAACTCAAAATTTTTTTTTTCTCCAAACCCTTACGTGTGAGGTATCTTTAGATAGGTCTTTAAAAATGATAATAAGGTATCTTATATCATTTTTTTCTAAACGGAATAGTTTGCGCGAAAAACACTTCCAAAGTGGTAAAATGTTGGTCACCCCCCCTCTAACTTCTAAAATAAGAGAACGATAAAACTAAAAAAAATATATGATGTACATTACCATGCAAACTTCCATTGAAAATTGGTTTGAACGAGATCAAGTAATTAGTTTTTTTTTAAACGTCATAAATCGTAAACCGCAATTTTCCTCTCATTCAATCAACTCAAATATAAAAACGTCGATCAAACTTACAAAGAACTACAAGAACTTTTATATTATGACGATACTTGCTGCTACGGAACCCTTCATGGGCGAGTCCGACGCGCACTTGGCCGGTTTTTTAAAATTAAATGGATTCTATCACGCGCTTGTTTTCGACGCGGTGATTCCGCCAATGTCGATTGTTTAATTAATATTGTTGAAACCGGAGGATGGTGTTTTCACTTGTCGAAATGGGATGAGTTGACCGATCAAAAAAAAATCATTCCATGGGATGAGTTCGATTAGGATGAGTACCTAGACTCAGGAAAAAACTAAATATCATACAGAATTCCCGCGACCTCTAGTGTGGTAAATCAAGGTCTTCACACATAACGTTTTCGCATTTATTAAAATACCGTTATCACTATGTTTAGGCATTAGGCATACAGATCGTTGCATAAATTTTCTAATTAATATTTTTCATAAGTATCAATATGACATTAAATAAATTATGATTTAGTGTTTTATCTATTTCAAAACTTTTATTAACTTATCAACTAGTTATTGGGCAGGTGGTCTGCCTACGTATTGATCGTAATTTAAATTTTATTACAAAATTGCGTATAGACTGGCATTTCACTAAATCGATTATTCAAAATTAGCTTAAAATATGCGATTTTCGAATTCATAAGTCATCAATATTATCATCATTCGTTTCGGTGATAGCTTATTACATTTTATAAACAAATTTATATTTTATTGTGATTGGGAATGCTTTTCCATTATATCTAGCTAATAAATAGATGAATTGTGTTATAAGACTAATCATTTTACGGGTTAAAATAATCATCTTTACATAAACGCACTATGTGGTCAGTAAGGAGTTCCAAGAATGGCATATCTTATGACCCTTGGCAAGGTTTATTTGACTGTAAAAGTAAGGTTTATTAAAAATTTGACTGTACATCAAATGTGCCATCAAAAATTTCTTTTAATAAAAAGAGACTTGTATGCTTAGGTGTAAAATAATCACGAATGATTTTTTTAATATTGTTTAATCAACTTGAATTTTAACATAAGTGCTATAGCAAAATTGAACAATCAGGGACAGCATTTGAATAATTCTCGTAACTTTGATGTAGTCCGTTTAGTTATACCGCTCAGTCCTACTAGTAGGAATAAACGGAGAAAATAATCCTTTTAGTCCTACTATCTGCTGTGTGAAATTTAATCGAACAAAACGTACAAAAAAGTTCTTTTAGTACTACTAAAGGACAATGCTCATCTTGTATGAAAAAAAAACCCAGGTGGGAATCAAATGAAAAGTATCTCCAATTATTGGTAATAATATGCAATTAAATATTCCATAGGGGGCATCATCGAAATCAGTGGCGGTATGTGTGAAATTGCTATTCAACTTTTTCAGGGGTCACATAAAGTATCAGTTAAAGGGAGCAGTAAAGAGATACAGTTGCGGTTTAAGAGTGTATAAAATGGCTATATCTAACATAATTATATTATTTAATTGTATATTATTATTATTATTCAATAAAATAAAGCGTACCAGTTTGTTTGTTTTTGTAAACACGCTAATCTCAGAAACTACAAGACCGATTTAAAAAATTCTTTCACCAATGGGAAGCTACATAGTTACTGAATAATACGTGCAAATTTTTTTTTTTATATTTTTATAAAAAAATTTTTTAGCACTTATTTAGTAAAGTTGTAGCTTCCCATTGGTGAAAGAATTTTTAGAATCGGTCTTGTAGTTCCTGAGATAAGGGCGTTTCCAAAAACAAAAAAACTGTTTCGCTTTATTATATTAAATAATAATAATTATACACAATTATATAATATAATTATGTTATATATTGTCATTTTATACACTTTTAAACCGCAACTGTATCTGTTTACTGCTCCCTTTAACTGATACTTTATTTGACCCCTGAAAAATCTGAATAGCAATTTCACACATACCGCCATTGATTTCGATGATGCCCCCTATGGAATATTTAATTACATATTATTACCAATAATTGGAGATACTTGTCATTTGATTCCAACCTGGGTTTTTTTTGAGCATTGTTCTTTAAACCAAACTTCAATAGGACTAAACGGATACTACTAGTACTAAACAGACAATAATAATAGGAATGGATACTAAAGATCACAAATACATGTGTGCAAATTCTGGAAAACAAATTAATGTCGGGAAAACAAATGAATGTCGTTAAAACAAATGAATGTCGTTAAAACAAATGAATGTCGTTAAATTTTTTTATCGATTTGAAATAAAAAAAAACAGGTCCAAGCGAATTTCAACCTTATCGACATTCAAAATTTTGTTGCTTTTTCGCAAACGCTTGTTGACTATCTTTGCTGGTTCATTAAAATCTGTTATTTTGGTAAATTTCGATAAGGTCGAAAATCGCTTGCACCTGTTTTTTTAACTTCAGATCAATAAAGAATGTTTTAACGACATTCATTTGTTTTCCCGACATTCATTTGTTTCCCCGATATTCGTTTGTTTTCCAGAATTTGCACACATGTATTTGTGATCTTTAGTATCCATTTAGTCCTATTATTATTGTCTGTTTAGTACTAGTAGTATCCGTTTAGTCCTATTGAAGTTTGCTTTAAATTTAGTAGTAATAAAAGAACTTTTTTGTACGTTTTGTTCGATTAAATTTCACACAGCAGATAGTAGGACTAAAAGGATTATTTTCTCCGTTTATTCCTACTAGTAGGACTGAGCGGTATAACTAAACGGACTACATCGTAACTTTAAACATTTTAATCTTTGCCCATAATGAGACAAATGTCTTCAAAGATACAAGGTAGGTTGAGTACAAGTAGTGGCGTATCTGACCATCTCATCGGTAAACGAACGAAATGGAACCACCTGTTCAGAACACCATTCTTCATTGATAGGGCTGTCGAACAATTGAAATGTTACGTTGAAAGCTCATAGATATATCGATTTGAATTGTTTCCAATCGATTAATAAAGCTGTCATCAGTGCTATTGTTATTGGTGCTTTATCCAAACCGGGGAAGAAGCCATGATGATTTGATTATACGACTCTTGGATATGAAATCATTAGATTTTTATATGACCTTTCTTTCCTTTTGGTCTGGTCTTTTTTTATTTACTTGAAAGTTTTTATTAATTTGGTAACCAAAAGGGTATTCTGATCTATAGAAATGTCCTAATTTATGTATATACCTTGATAGACTTAGGTATAAATTCTTTTTACAAAAAAGTTATTACTCGTAGATGTAGAATGATAATGCTATGATAAGCATTTTTTTTACGCTTAAAAACTTAATGAACAACAATAATGAATCACAAGTATCTAATTAAAAGCCCTGCCTTCAATCGCACAAACTGAGCCACCGAAACTCGACAGCATCTCAATCTTGTCGCTCTACTTATCATAAATCTTAATCAAGATAAACGACATTTAGGTTTTTAATGGGCCTTTCGATGTATTAATGCCCCATTCAGCCTCGCAGGGAATGCTCGTTGCCCTAATAGATGTCGGTATGTGAATGCCTTTGTTATCTTGTGATTCTATGTGAAGTTGTGTTTAATTAGTCGTGAGTGGAAAGGTCCAGATGGAGTGAAGACCTCTTTCCCAAAATGTACAAGCTTTTCTCTCCTCATTTCCCTACAAATTGCCATTATTATTGATTGATGATTTGATTAATATGGAATTATAAACAACTAAGGTTTATGTTTTATTATCAGCCACAATCTAAAGACTAAAATAACCAAATGAGGTTCATTCTGCGTCTAAATTCTTTGCAGTCAGTCGTATCAGGTTGCTAACACAGCGAGAGTAAAAGTATAACGTATACAGAGCTATGGACACGTGGCCACCGAAGGCAAATTCCATTGTAAGACACGTTACATGTACACCCGAAGTGCATTCAGAAGTGTCTTTTGATTTTTGAATCTAGTAATCCTTTTCGGAACTGGTCCTGATTTATTTGTAGAAAGTTTCACTATTGTGGAAAAAGATATTACCCCTTAATAAATTATATTATCGTTTTGTACGTACCTATTTGTTTTGTGTCTGAATGTTTATTTGTATTTTAATATAATTTCTGATGAACGACACATCGTACATCACCAACTTCATTCAAATTGAACGATACAAGCGTATTGTAAGCAAGTTCTTAATCTAGTTACTTTAAAATCAAATGTTTATGTGATGATGTCCAGTATGGATTATTTATAGTTTTAAATTCCAGTAATTCAGACAGCAAACCTGGAGGCAGATCATGAAGCTTGCATTCTCCAAGAAACAGATTGAGCATACGATAATGACGATATGCGTCGTTGTCCGTCACATCACAGCTATAATGCTCCATTTCATTTTCGGAGGGAACCAAGATTTGATTTGCGTAGGTGGTAACTAGGTAATTCAGGTCTTTTTACACATTATACTCTGAATACTAAAACGTCCGTAGCGGAACCGCGGGCGTGACGCAAGCGCAGTGTGTTCGGCGCAAACAGCGTTCGCAAACACCGGACCACTTCAGCTGTCAGCTTCTATTGTATTTGCTCTGCGCAGGAGTGAGCGCGTAGCTGCGTTTGGATGCGGCATTTGATATAGCTTAGTATCTGCTCAGAACCTTTGGACTATGAACCTTCTCTTCCATACACATTGTTCATGACGATTTTATGATATTTTCGATGCATTCCATTCAGGATTTTGGCAATTCCGGATATTTATTATACTGATATCTCCTCTGTACCCTACCTCTGTACCCAGTAACAACTCAACTAGACCACTTGGTTCATGGCTACACAAACATTAAATTTGATTGTGTAGGTTTCCTCATGATGTATTCCGTCACTGTCGAACTAGTACTAATATACATACAGAAACAAAAATACACTGAGTTTTGCATATACCATCGACATCGCGCATGTGAAAGATATGTTTCAAACCATCGGATCCCACAGTTTCACTTCATTTTTTTAAATTCCTTTGATATTATTGATCAAGCCACATCCTTCCAATCTTCAAAGATCGCAACACCGCATCCACCTAATACCTTCGTCCTTACAAATCCGCGCGCAGTCAATATATTCTCAGTTGACACACTCGCAGCTTTGTCTGCCCACTCCGCCGGACAAAGGCGTGATGTCATAGGAGCGTGTACCACTACACGAGTGCTAGGTACAAGATCTAGTAGACCTAGATGAGGCAGAACTAGTCTGTCTTTGGTCCTTGTGTGCTAGCTGTAAGTAAGATCTCTGGTTCTGGAACTTAGATAACAACATCTATATTATTAAAACCAAAGAGCCATTCTGTAGCATTGATATTGAAAATGATGATGTCAAAGGCGTCATAAGTATGACTCTTCAATTCTTAAATCAGGCTTAAAATAAGTTGAGTCCGTAGCAAGGACGTTCTAAGTTATATGTCTAAGGCTGGTTTTAGAGTCACGCTGACAAGCAAGCGGTCAGGGCGCGTATCAGCAAGTATCGCTGTTCTTGTAAGATAGCGACGACTTAAACTGCAAAGATAACCGGCAGTGTAAAACGCTACGCCCGCGCGTTAGCGTGACTCTAAAACCAACCTAAGGGGATGAGGAAGGCAAAGAAGAGGAGTCAGGCATCACTCTTACTACTAAAACAAATGCGATAGCAATGCTACTATTCACATGCCAATCTTCTATGAGAGAGTGGTGCTTTTCCTTGTTTAACTAGCTAGATGATAGACAGGAACTGCAGAATCTTATCTGATAAAACCACAGATGATATCTGCCGGAAATTATTTAGTTTACAAACAGAATAACAACTTGGAACTTGATACAAAGTAGAAACCAAACATCATATCTTAGATTTTAAACCTATCCAACCAGTAACTTACTAAACTTTAGCCGTCATAACTGACACTTCTTCGCACTTTACATCCGTAATACCACACAGCGTCAAGTGTTCGTGTGTCGTAAAATCAATGTTTAGAGTGGACCGAGCCATTCCGAACACCACAATGTAACCAACTAGCTTTATACCAAGTTCCACAACTGTATTGGCGAAGAAAATATGACCGCAAGTGACCACAAACAATGGAAATGTAAACAGAGTAAAATTGAATGGGTTTTTAATGTCCAGAATGCATTAGGAACTTGGTAATCCTTGGAAATGTGTGGTGGTCCACGTGGGATGGTAAAGTAGGTTTGTGTAAGGGAAAGTGAAAGTAGAAAAAGGTCTGATCCAAAGATTGTACTTGGGAAAGCAAACAGCTGACGATGTAAGTAGCGATGGCTAAAACTATTTATGCGCATAAGTAGTCACATTATTCTATATAAAACTGCTTCCGTGGTGCAGCGGTTAGAGGGTATGGCTCTGAAGCCCGGAGGTCGTGTGTTCGAATCCCGCGGGGAGCATCACCTTCTGTAATTGTTTCCAGTTTGACATTGCAGGCTTGAAATACTTGAATGTCTAAAAATAATGATGATTTCGTGCTTCGGCAATGGTTGCGACTATGTTCCAAGTAGGTCTGGTTTCCCTTGTAAGGGTAATGGAGTTTAGATGGCAATCGCTCCATTTTAATATCCAGGCTTGTCAAATCTAGGATCAGAGTCGAAACGGGTCCTGAGCTTGATACTGGATGCAATCAGGAATACGCTAAGATGATGATGATGATTATTCTAAGACCGTTTATACTCTTTTTTCGGAAGAAGCCTAGTGCTTTATGTGGGACTCGGCACTAAAGGTGTACGTTCCACTACCCACTAAACTCCCCTGGTTTCCTCTTCACTCCATAGGGTAGTCCCTTTCGGATTTGTGACTATTGACTGGCCCAAGGTAGTTACGAAACCTGAATCTATTTAACTATCTAAAAGATGTCAATAATTTTTGTACAATCGATGACAATTAACAACAGCTGTCATCGATTGTACGAAAATGATTGAATTTCGACTGGCCCGATAGCGTATTTGGTAGTGACCCTGCCCTATGCGCCAGGGGTCGTGGGTTCGAATCCCAACCAGAATAAACACTTATGTGATGAACATCTGTGTTTGTTATGTGTTGTTAGACGTTTATTTGTATTAAATTATATAATATGTATTTGTGGTACCTTCGTTGTTTCTGACACCCATACCACAAGTGCTTACGCTACTTAATTTGGGGTCAGATCAATGTATGTGATGTTGTCCAATATTTATTATTACAACAAATGCAAACCAAACCTACGCCGCACACTTGTAAACAACAAAAAAATACACCACAATTTTCCAATTAAACTTTATTACATATTGAACACGTGTAGATATCTAAACTGTTGATAGTTAAAACAATGACGTAATTAATATCGGCCACAATGGCCCATTATTGCGAGAAAGAGATCGATAGATAATGAGAATTTGGCTCGTATAGTGACCGGTACAAATCGCAAACTATGCCAATAAAGATCGATGTATTATCCAAATTGTTATACAGTACGATAATTTTAAAAGAGAAAGTTTTTGAATCGGCTTTTTATTTCTTATTAAGTTTCTCTTATACGATAGTTGGGAATCAGAATCCTAGTCGGTTTTTCCGGATGCTCTATTATTATTTTGATATAATCAATATACTTTTTGCCATGAGATAGAATTATAGCAATAGTAGTCAGGTGGGCTTCAAATCTCAAACATTTCAATCCCAAATTTCAAACATTCCTCCCAAAATGTTCATTTTTCGAACGGGTTTCATTTATTAATTATTTCTTCTAGTGATCGCTTAATATTAGGCTATGCCCCTGTCTACTAACAGCAGTAGCATATAAAAACAAACCAAAATAAAACTAAAAAAAGGAGCCGAAAAACCTAAAAAAAAACACCCTGTACCGTCCAATTGTACAAACCCACAAACAAAACTCGGTAATTTCATATCAAAGCGCACATCACACTAATGATAGTTTATAGCGTAACTGTACGATTTACCGTCTTGTCACACTCGACGCTCTTATTGCGTGGGCAATAGAGTCGATATTCCAAAGTCACTCACCTGCGCCAGCGCAAGTGCGACGCGCAGCGCCTCGTAACAACCGCCAATTATAATCGCGGCGGATTCGTTGGTAATTATTTTCATGCCCGATTTGGTGCGTGCCCATTGTTGTGACGTCAAAGTTTTATTTACATACATACATATTTAATTATGAGGTTTTAAAATGAGGAAAACAGCGGTGATAATGTGTCTGCGTTGCTATTATACATTTTTGCATTTGTTATTTTTTTGTGGATTGCAAAAACATTTTTGGAAATACTTAGGCCAGATTATTTACGAATAGGTTCGGGAAAACTGCGTTGGATTTAAGAACGTAGATTTTATTAAACTGATATATTTTTTTTAGAAATTAATCCTTATGAAATAGGCCACAAGGGCCGCTTTTCATTGAGGTGAGCTAGTGAGACACAAAAAAAAATGATTTGACTTGACTCCAATGTACGAGTTACTCTAACGTTTTACAATGGACACATACCAGACCATCGTACTATGCGACTAATAACGCAAAAGCGATAATTTTTACTACTGCAGAACAAAGTCGACCGGTTTATTGTCTCGACCACTAAAACTGCTTTTATTCTTATTGTATTACATTCTTCCTGACTTGAATATTTTTATCTGTATGCATAAAACATGACCAATGGTAAGCTTTTTTATGGAGACTGCAGAGGTTTTTGATTTTCGACACTTTTACTTTAAAATTAAAGAACGAAGGAAATAAATATTTTTTTTACCATCACAATATAAAAATATTGTTAGGACGTAATTATGAATTAAGATGTTTTAGATGAATGATTTTGCACTATATCGAATAACAGGTAGTCCCACCATTAGGGTTCAATTAAGGAGAATGAATAATAAAGTGGATAAACTAGTAGCAAAAATAACTATTTCTTTTATTAACCATGAAGAAGCATAAAATCAATTTAGAACTGGTTTTCTATATTTAGATAGAAATGTTGAAAATTCTTTTGTAATTCTATATCCCAAAATCGTGAGAATCCTCTTTATAGTTACTGTCTAACATGAAATAAAATAGATATTCAAATCACCATTTTAAAATACATTTTTAAAATATTTTTTATGTGGTAAGCTAATGAGAAATAAAGCTCAATTACAATCCAATAAAACTATTGAAATGTTGTAAATTCATTTTGTTTTAGCTAATGAGTAGTTCAGTAATTGGAAGAAACATAATATTCGAAGGTAAACAAAATTCGATGACTGTTGGTGACAGCTCTACTTTTAATAAAAATGACTATCATAATTATCATTATGAGATGCTAGGTAATGTGATGATTACAAACCGTACTAAAAATAAAATAGGCTCAATTTCGTTAACTTGAAATCAAACAATAAAAAACAAAACCATCCCCGTAGAGCCGCGACACCTCGTTTTTAACCGACTTCAAAAAAGGAGGAGGTTATATGTTTGACTGTATGTATATTTTTTTTTTTTTTTAATGTATGTCCGTCGATTTCTCCGTCAATTGTGGACCGATTTAAATAATTCTTTTTTTATTTGAAAGTGCATAGTTCCGAGGTGGTCCCATTGTCACCATGTCAGGATCTGATGATGGGATCCCGGAAAAATCAAGGGGAAACCTTTATAGGCTTTATAGGCTGCGCCTACGCGTTACTTGTTTTTCCTGAAGCCATTCAAGTTTTTGCGTCCGATAGACATCATTTTATGTTGATGAGCTGATGATGGAAGGTACAACTCCTTAACGGTTAGAAGTTAGGGGATAATTCTTTCAGTATTGTAGGAATATGTGGACCGTTAGTTGTATTTCATGTACTTTTGCAGCTAAGGTGATGATGGAAAGTACAACTCCTTAACGGTTAGGAGTTAGGGGATAATTCTTTCAGTGTTGTAGGAATATGTGGAACGTTAGTTGTATTTCATGTACTTTTGCAGCTAAGCTGATGATTACCCGGGGATGGGCTGGTCACTAGCCAATAAGGTTAGCACCGGCTCGTCCTAATCGGGTGTGAAGGAGAAAACGGGGGAGTGTAGTGGGTAGCGGACGCTTCGGTCTCGAGTCCCACACACGGCCGCGGGTCTAGCTAGCCTGCGGTTATGGTGCATAAACGCATTCTCCTCCTACCTATGGTGCTGAACACTTAATGAATACCTAATATTATTATTTATTATCAAATAATACAATTCTACTCGTATTTTCGCTATCATTATTATGAAAGAGTTTTTTACTCACTACCTACGTGTTATTCACACTAAAAATAGAAAAATAAACAAACTTTTTTTAAAAAAAATTAAACCGACTTCAAAAAAAAAAAGAAACAAAAAAAACTACCTAAAAAACGGAAAAGCAAAAAATAATTTTAATAAGACATTCATCAAATGCGCTTATTGTCTAAGCCTATTAATTAAATTGTATTTTACGTGCTAGGTAGGTACCTACTAATCTGTTTGAAGTCGGTGCCAAGCCAAAGGTAATAAAAAATGATATATAATAATATCGATACCTTTGGGTTCATTTGGCGTATAAACCAAAACCTGACTTTTCAGGAGAGCCGAAAAACGTTTTTTTTTTTAAATAAAAAATCATAACTTTTTTGTTTTTGAAGTTATAAAGAAGTGACCTATAGGTAAGATTCTTAGAATTAGGGAATGTAGAAGGCTAAATTATCACAACATACCTATCTTCTTTGGTTTAGAAGTTAGCCTTGGATATACGTCAAAAAAAAAATTTTTTTTGTTTATACACCCCACGAATATTGTAATAAAATTTACTTTGTACGTCGTATATCCAACTTTGGTAAATTTAAAATCACAATTACTGACGTAAAAGCCCATAGATGTAGATTTTTTTGTATTAAAAGCCAGTTATAATCATAGAACAACTGAAATCTGACTATTAAAAACAATCCTATTACTCCCAAAATATGTAGGAACTTAATAATTGTAAGCCTCATGCCTAAACTATGATCGATTTAATTAAAATAAAGCTACCCTAATACGTAATCAATATGTATTTATTCTTATTATGGCATACTGACTGTTAAACAGGTTAACAAAATAACATCTAAATTAAAATTAATTAAAAAAACAACATTGTCACGTAAACCAAAACAAAAATCATAATATTATGACACTTAATAATTCAAACTTCTACTTAATTATAGTAATATGGCTTAACTCAACTTATGAGCATTCTAGGCCGTTAGCGTGCAGCATTCTAGGATTCATTCTCTGGTACTTCTTTTTCTTGCGATGATTTAAACATCCATTTTTCTACTTCCTCTTCTTTAGATCATACCAGAAAACTTCTTACTGTCTCTGAGATTACTTCCCTGCCCCCTCTTCAGATAGATTCCTTTACTCTCTCTAGTGTCTCTTCGGATCAAATTCTAAAAATTATAGTCTCCCTTAAATCCAAAGCCACTGGTTATGACGAGATCAGTCGTACTATTATGGTGTTGGTTCTACTCGATCACATACTCCCAGTCATTACTCATATTATTAATTTCTCCCTTACCTGTGGGGTTTTCCCAGCAATTTGGCGCAAAGCACACGTTATTCCTTTACCTAAGATATCGAATCCCGTTAATCTCAACAACTTTAGGCCCATCTCCATATTACCTTTCCTCTCCAAGATTCTGGAAGCAGTTGTGCACTCCCAACTTTTCAACTTTATTTTTAATAACAATCTTCTCTGTCAATTTCAATCTGGGTTCGCCCCTGTCATAGCACCAGCACAGCTCTACTTAAGGTAACAGAGTATTTTAGAGATGGCATGGAGGAAGGCATGTTAACTGTGCTTGTCCTCATTGATTTCTCCAACGCCGTTAATACTGTCGATCATGATGTCCTTCTATAAATTACACTAGTTTACAAAATTCAACTTTTTGTCTGTTGCCGTGGAATTAATGGTTGAAAACATTCACTTAGGTTTAGTTTATGTTAAATCAAGCGTAAAATATTTTTTTGCAGGTCCAGTTTTTTTGTTATTGATTTTTAATATTTCTATGTATATATTACTCAATAACGTGCGTACTTGACTGTTTTTATCTAAATATTATGTTGTTCCTGAGATATAAGTAACAAATATGATTAAGTTTAAACAATCTCAATCTGTTTTGTTACTTTTACGGTCAATTTTTTTTAAAGTTGTATCAATATTATGTTTCAAAATACCAATTTAAAATATTTTGGAATGCGCTTGGAAAATGACAAATTTTGGGCATCTGATTGCGTTTGTAAATCGTGGATTAAATATTTAGGGTTATAGGAAAGTAGAAATAAAGGTTCTTTTATATTTAAAACACCAGATATTTGAAATGAACAAAAAAATCATCTTGACTGCTGTTACCTTGGTAGCGCTACGTTCATGCTACGACTGTGACGGCTTAAATCACAAAAAAATCGAGGAAAATGCCAGAACCCAAGCACGACGTGACGTGTTCAGCGTCCAGTTTAACATTCAACTGAATTTCAGTGCTCAAAAATATAGCTGGACTCCTAGAAAAAAGTCAGTAAAGGACTAAGCACATCCCCAATTGATTCTGATTTTTAAAGTCTGTCAGGTGAGCCAAAATGCTTTACACAAAATAATTTGAATGGTTTTAAGGACATTTGAATATTTCTAAACAAGCTTCAGAATTATTGGCATCGATTATAAAGAAAATAAAAGTTTTCTCCAAGAACTAGATTTAACGTTTTATCGCGCAAGTGAAAAATAAATTCGTAGTTATTTTTCGAACCATCTTTAACATTTAAAAGACATGGGATTCAAATGAGCCTAGAATTTTAATTCCTCTATGGCCACCTGGACAGAATTCCGAAAAATTGAGGAAATATGAGCGAAAAGCAGGGAGAGCATATGCGTCAGGATTTACGTGTCATGAGGAACATTATCTGGGCTATAAATACGATATCTGACTATTGCTGGTCTCTGATACGCCTTTTTCCCAAGTCTTCACAATTAAAGAAGACATTTAAAGCCAAATTTTTGTTGAACTTAACAAATAACAAAGTTTAGAAAAAAATATATTTGGCAAATACATGCTTTTTTCTGCCGGGAACGCATGTAGCTAAATCTCAAAAACTAGACCTGATAAAAAAAAACTACTAATAGTTTTGAATATACTATAACACCAGTAGTCAACAACAGCAAAAAAAAATCCGGCAACAAATGTACTGTAAACTAGTGTTATCAATTCAATGGTTTGCCTCTTATCTCCGTAACCGCCGGCAAGCGGTGAAGGTTGATCAGACATTAATGTGCTGGTGCAGTTTTAGCACAGGCGTCCCTCAAGGTGGTGTTGACTCTGCCATAGCTGCTGTCAACAAAGATTTTTGCTCCATCGCTGCTTGGTCTGATCGGTTTGGCGTTGCAGTAAACCCGAATAAATGTCAAGCCATTATTGTATACTATATTCGTAGGCTTGATATAGACACTTTGCCCCCTGTCCTCTATGATGGTGTACCTATTCCCTTCTGCAGTAGTGTCAAAGACTTAGGCCTGCATATCGACAACACACTAAGTTTGTCTATACATATAGGTGAACTGAGTCGTAAAGTAATTTCCACTTTGCGAGCTCTGTACAGATTTTAAAAATTTCCTTCCAATCCCAACTACAATCACTCTTGTTCAAGCCCTTAATCTTCCCTTAATTGATTACGCGGATGGGTGTACTTCTGACTTAAACAAAGACCTTCTCGACAAGTTAGATCGTTTAGTTAACAATGGTATTCGGTTCATTTTCAACTTACGTAAGTTTGATCATGTTTCCTTCTTTCGCACCAAACTTAATTGATTACCTATCCCATTTCGACTTTATGTCGTCTTACTACCTCTTTTCTATCCTAAACGATCACACGCTCCGGCTTACCTTAATTCGAAGTTCAAGCTTCTTAGCTCGACACATTCCCGTCAGCTACGCTCCTCGAATAAAACAGTTCTAGCTACTCCTTCTTACCGGTCCGGCTTTGTCTCCAACTCTTTTTGTCTAACGTCTATTAGACTTTGGAATAGTCTTCCCGCTCCTCCGCCTTCGAATCCTTCTCCGAAAACATTATCTCCAAACTTCCCTAGCATCGTCATCCACCTGTCCCAATTATTAACTGCGTCGTCTTTCTTTTTGGTTTTATTATATATTATTATTATTTATGTATCATATTTATGTTATACCTACGCTATATTAATTTGTTGAGGATTTAGTTATTTATGTTATATAATTATATAGTTCACTGCATTATTTTCACTTTTTAGCCCATTAACACTCCCACAATAGATTGTTTCTGCTTGGCCCAAAGATTGACTGGCAGAGAATGCCATTTGGCATTAGGTCCACCTTATGTACTCTTGATTGTGCATTAAAGTTTAAATAAAAATAAAATGTTTTTTATTTTATTTTAATTAAGATGTTTTTTTTTTAAACTGTTACTGTTATAACAGTCAATATGCCATAATAAGAATAAATACATATTGATTTCGTATTAGGGTAGCTTTATTTTATTAAATCGATCATAGTTTAGGCATGAGGCTTACAATTATTAAGTTCCTACATATTTCGGGAGTAATAGGATTGTTTTTAATAGTCAGATTTCAGTTGTTCTATGATTATAACTGGCTTTTAATACAAAAAAATCTACATCTATGGGCTTTTACGTCAGTCATTGTGATTTTAAATTTACTAAAGTTGGATATACGACGTACACAGTAAATTTTATTACAATATTCGTGGGTTGTATAAACCAAAAACTATTTTTTTTTGACGTAAATCCAAGGTTAACTTCGAAACCAAACAAGAAAGATATGTTTTGATCATTTAGCCTTCTCCATTACCTAATTCTAAGAATCTTTCCTATTGGTCATTTCTTTATAACTTCAAAAACAAAAAAGTTATGAGTTTTTATTAAAAAATACAATTTTTTTTCTACTCTCCTGAATAGTCAGATTTTAGTTGATACGCCAAATGAACCCAAAGGTATCGATCTATCTCGCTTTTCTTTCTGTCGCTGTTCCGTTGACTTGTTCCACGTTAGTTTTTAGTTTTGTGCTTTGTGTGTTGGGCGTAAAATGCTTTTTGCAATGAACGTGGTCTTTACATCAATACACTATTGAACTTTTGGATGTACGACGTCTTATTTAAACGATATAATGGATTATGTTTACAATGCTATGGCGTAAAAACCATATACGATGAACGTCGACTTGTACGCCCAGGAGTGATATAAATCATGGTGGATACGTTATAACAATACTACAAAAAATAATTATTTGGCATTTACACCGTGAATTTACCTTTTGCAAGACATTATAGTAAGAAAAATGTGGGTCGTATAAACATTTTTTTTGCGAATTTCATTATTTCGACTAGACAGATCGATAGAGAAAAAAATTCTGAAAAAAATGATATATATAACTCAATTTGGCCAAAATGGTCTTTACGCCAAATGAACCCAAAGGTATCGATATTATGTATTATAAAGGGTTACTTATTAATCCGCGGACGTAGGTACGTAATCTGGGTACCTACTATTGCACCTTGGCTTGGCACCGACTTCAAACAGATTAGTAGGTACCTACCTAGCACGTAAAATACAATTTAATTAATAGGCTTAGACAATAAGCGCATTTGATGAATGTCTTATTAAAATTATTTTTTGCTTTTCAGTTTTTTAGGTAGTTTTTTTTGTTTCTTTTTTTTTTTTGAAGTCGGTTTAATTTTTTTTAAAAAAAGTTTGTTTTTTCTATTCCGTGTGCGACACCAACACGGTTATCGATAAACAATTGAAACAATCGATTCGTTGCGTACGCGCACGTCGCGTTCGATTCGGATTAGCGAGTGAGTTTGCCGGCTATTAGTGGGTGATTTATGATGTGAGTCGAGCGAGCGGCCGATGGACCGGGACGGCGCTGCGTGAGACCGAGAGAGGGGGTTGTGTCGATGGAATATGAATGTATCGATGCTTTGGTACTCCCATTTAAACAATTGATTCTTTTTGCTTATTTATTGATGTCGATGGAATATCAAAACACCAATATCTGAGTACATGCAGCGTTCTGGATTCTCTCAGGAGAATCCAGAACGCTGCATGTACTCAGTGTAATGTACGCTTTGATTGATGGACGGTTGGTTTCACAACCTTATTTTGGTTGGTGGTAGCACTTTTGTAGTCTTTATGGCTAGATACCTACCATTGCTTAAATTTGTCTCCTATAATCGATCTGTATGTTTTCTGATTGTTATTTGTAATGTACAATTAAAAGCTTGAAGATCTAAGGAGCCAGTAAAGCAGCACTTTAAGCAACGTTTTCGGGTTGTGCTTAATTTGCATTGATTGACCTGGACATTCATCCAATTCAATAAATCCTGTATGTATGTATTCAGTTGGTTTTAATTTCGGAAAAGGTCGCAGCATCAGGCAGAAACAAAATACTTATTTAGGACGTTTAGATACGTCCCAGAGTATCAATTACGTTCATTGATTAGTCAGAACTAGATCGGGAAAATAATCAGTCTATTTATGTCACACTGCAAGGCGAAATCCTCCATCATTTAAATCAAGCCATCTTGGACGAAAGAAATTCAATTCTATCGACAAACCACCTGTACTCTGTCTCAACACTACCCGCAGGTCGGGTGTACAGGTGCGTCGGGTTCTCACCGCACACACACGCGCGCACGCACACACCGATTTGTCTGCAGATAAGCATCTCGGGATCGCCACTTTGTCGCCGCTGCGGATATTACAACAGGGGAAATTAGAATGTGCCTGTAATAAATGAGCGCGGGTTTCGATTTCTATGTGCTTTGGTTGATTGCAAATTTCCTTTTTATTTTTCTTATGAGTTTTCTTCTCTTGCTAAGTGGGCGTTAGTCAGTATTTTGTTTTACTTCTGCTTAGGAAAAACTTAGCTTTTCATCTTGAAAACATATTATTATAATTAATACTTTATTGTAAGAGTTGTATAACTGTACTATTATTGTATTTCGTTATAGTCGGTTGGGGAAAGAGAATGTAGAAAAAAATCACTCCTCTTTTTTTCATTTCCTCTTATTTTCTGCAGTTTCAATGTTAATAAAACGTTGAAATTGCAGTTATGGTAATGTTTGAAAATAGTACATATTTTCTACGTGAATTATGTACATTTGCTGAAAAATGTTAACTTATAAATGTTTAAACCTTTTTTTATTCCTATTGCAAAAATCGGTAGTACTCAATATCGGAATCAGAATCGAATACTTTAACTATACGTGCCATTCATTTTTCATTGATTTACAATTTAAAAAATTGGAAATCACTATAATGTATCTTGGAATAGAATGAACGGAGGTTTTTAGTACTTCACCGTGGATGATAATACATCACGACTTTCTACGTGACCCAGTAAATGGTGTCAGCTACCGAACAATGCTCATTAAGGATCATCTATTAAAGTCATTAATAACAGAGTCGAAGAAATAAATAAAAACACTTACAAATGTTGGCACAAAACAAATTACTTATTGATATTTTATAAATCGACTGTGGAAACATTTTATGGGTAGTTAGTGAGGTTCTGTATAGATTTGATTACACGAAACTGGATTATCAATCAGTGGTGTTGCTTAAGCTTACCAATGGACGTTGTAATTTGTTAATAAATGTCGTTATGGATGGATAAGCTTGTATTAAAATAAATAAATTATTATGAGCATGCAAATGTGAGGCATAGGACACTTTACAGGGAATTAACGGTCAATGTGTTAGTAGTTTTTGTTTTATATTTTGGTTTGCTTAAAATCTCGTCCTTATAGGCTCGTCTCAATCGGATGTGAACCGGGGGAGTTAAGTGGGTAGTGGACGCTTTATTCTCGAGTCCCACACACGGCCGCAGGTCTAGCTAGCCTACGGTTATTATGATGCCTAAAAGCATTCTCCTCCGAAAAAAAATGGTTTGCTTGAAATAGAAAGACATGTATTATTATGAATGAATCATCAAATCGTACAATAACTATGCTCCTAATTTCCACTCCACACCCAAAAAGAAATCGCTCAAAGTGCTACCACGCAGTAAATTCTTGTGATGGCCGAACCCTTGATTCGAAGATTAAACTATTGAACTCTAAATAACTAAAGATAAATAAACTCCGGCTGACCAATTTACTTCAAAACAACCGATCGGCCGTGGTAGCCATTATCGACACATTGAGTTATGCGTCTCCATCTCGTCCTAATGACCAAACTGTCAAACATATAGAAAGTACTATTAGCTCGAATGATTCAATTAAAATGAGATATTGCTCAACACAATCGAGATGAAAAAGTTGAGCGACTTTGTACAGTCGGAGGAAAAACAACCTACCGTAATCTCTCAAAGTTTTGATTTAGCTGAAAATAAGTTGTAGGAATTTGACAGATTATGCAGGCAGGTTGATGTGGTACCTACTGACTGTACGTTTAAGTTAGAAGTTAAGGATTCGAGTACTACGAGTATTATGAAAATTTTAAAAGTTATTAAACTTTTGTTTTTTAGTGTCCCTACTCTATCGGTTGTTGGTTCAAATCCCGCTTAGTGATGAACATTTGTGTTTGCCCAGTGTCTGGATGATACTTTGGATTTTGTGGTGCCTTCGTTCTTTCCGATTCATAATATCCTTACCAAAATCAAAATTAACGATCAACGTGTCGCATTTTTATAAAAGTTAGAAAAAGAAATATATCAAAATATCCATAAAAAATTTACTTATTCGCTAATTCACTAATAATGACATCAGGACTCTATCTACACTATTAAATCTCAAGAATTTTGAATAAACAATCATTAGAGGTAGTCGACTTCCACAGGTTCAATTTATCTTCAGATCAGTCTTAAGATACCATCTCTATTAATACTTAGATAAAACAAAGCGACTAGAAGATGACCAGTTGGATAAGTGATTAATTCATAGTCCGAGTTAGTTAACTTTGATAATTATTAGTAAATAAAAATTAAGATTTTCTGATTATGTCATTTGAAAACAAAAAATACCTATATAATTTTAATGTTTGGGTAAAAAATAAGTACCTATAACTTTGTTTGTGGCTTTGGCCTATAGCTTTGTCTAAATATACGTACACTGTTTATTGTATAAAAATCTTTGAAATCGCAATATCTATTGGTATTAAAATAAGAAATATTAACAATTTCAAAATTATGTTTTTTTATGAAATGTTTGGTTTTCTAGGCAATCAAACCTTTGATGGTAACTCCTTGAATCAGTTTGTCTCTTATTTTGTTTACAATTATTATAAAAAAGACCTGTCAAAGAAGCTACCGTCTCCAATGAAAATAAAACTTTAAAATAAATTACAATAATGTAATATAAAAGTTAGATTAAATTGTTCACGGATAGTAAGTTACAAAAATATAAAAGCCTTACAACTTACCAATATTTCACAACAACGCAACATATCCAACAATTAATATAAATAACATCCTCTCAACACAAATTAACACAATGTTTTGTGCTCGCAGGAACATAACCGTCCCATAAGTAAACGTTGATAGAATTTAAAATTATCATCTAAAATACTCAGAACAATATCCTTAAGGCTGTGATAAACGTCACCATAGCATGCATTATTACAACAAAACCGTTTAACGACATTACAAGTACATAACAAGTTCCGTGAGAGTAAAGCTAGGACCGCACTATGGGCTGTGTAAAAAATTATGTAGAAAGTAGTATGACATCGAGTGCACACGACCGGCCACGCGGTTGATTAGGTGGCTCCGCGGACAGTGCGGGAGTGTGCGCACACCCTTATAGAGAAACTGGATGCGCAATGCATTTGTTTTTAATGTAAATAAAAAAGTAACTAAATACCTAAGTCTTTAAATATCAGTCAAAGGACTGCCCTCTGCCACCTCCACAATGTCCGTAAAAACTGTCGTCTCGGTGTAGTGGGCGCAGGGCGGTGCCAGACAGTAACTGCTTAGTTACTGTTTAGCACTGAACTGTCTAAGGGCAGACGTGGCGCTTACCATCAGGTGTTAGATCTGCTCGTCTTGTTACATATTGCAATAATAATAAAATAATAATGCCTTTTTTGAAAATGTTAAATTCATCAATCAAAAGACAAAAACACATTTTTAAATTTCCCAAAAAGTTCTCTCGGCTTGTGACGTCACATTTCAGTAAAAAACATTTGTGTGATAGCTATTAATAAAAGATTTCATAACATAAATTGCTATTTATCAAATGTGGTTCCACATTTTGGGAAAACTTTTTGGGAAATTTAAAAATGTGTTTTTTTATACTAATTCAGTTGGTAGATAGGACGCAGCCCACCTGATGGTAAGCGGCCACTACGGCCTATGCCATAGAGGGACACTTCGCCTGGAGGCGTCGCTCAATGTGCTACCAGAATGTAGGCTCATCTGGATCTTCGAGCCTCTGATTTCAAGTGTACTGGCTGGCTCCCACATTAATATTGCCGGAACACAGCCAGAGCTGTTATGGCGGCAGATTTTTACCGACTTCTCGACCATTACACCAAATGGCTCGTCTATAGGTTAATCTATGTCCCATCCAGCTTCTCTACATCCAAGAACAAGTCTATAAGTTGCTTGTAGCTCCTTTTACTGTTACTTGCAAACCGAACAGATATGTGTGAGGTAGATTAAGGATATAGCGACGTAAGTACCACATATACAGTCGCCGACAAGCCTGTCAAACAAATACAAGCCGTATCTCTTGGACATAAGAGTCAATGATAAAGTACTCATGTTAGTAGGTGTATGCGTTTATGGACATAAGTTATGTCATTATGGCTGTGGTTTTATGATTATGCAAACTATATAAATAGATATGGACGTCGTAAGTTAGGCTTTTTAGTTGTTCTACTAATGTCTTGGGGGATGAGCTGTTTAGAGAACAAGGGTTTTGTGTTAGTTGTTATAGCAAAGGTCGCAGGTTTGATTTAACAGAGCTTTTGTGTGCATGGTCTTTTTGCAAAGAGCTAAGGATCATCTTATTAGTCCATTGTTCTCTTTGCTTAGTTAGTATAGTCAGTTATGGTAGCTCAGTAGTCTTTTACACCTTTCAACGTTCGCTTAAGGTCTTAAATGCAAATCCCAGCACGTATATAAATGCATTATTTTTACTTGGTTAGGCATCGTCTCTGGTAAATATTACATTGGCCTATGTTGGTCTAATTTTAGGCTGGATGGCGTTGTACAATACTTGTCATTATCTTATTTGGGCATTGAATCTAGGCCCTAATGCAGCTAAGTCGTTAACCACTGCGCCATGAAACCTACCTTTCACCTAGCAAGGGATATGCGTTTCATAGACAACGAGTCTTTGTCAATGCGTCGACCCTTCACCGCGGATACTGAGCAACGTTTCTCTGTTGTTAATAGAAACGCAAAAACGCGTGGGATCTTCATCGGCCATATTTATGTGACTGAGGGCCAGTTTTATCATTGTCAGATAGGTAGAAGAGGGTAGCTAGTCAGTCGGACTCTAAAAAACCTTACTTCCGAATCGAACCCACGACCTCTAGGTGTATTACTCGAGCGGCTTAAAAAAGCTCTATTTTAAAGGTTTTATAACAGGAATCTCTTATATTATGTTAATTAACAAAGTTTATTCTTGATTGTTTCAGGTAACTGCCAGCATAGTCGACAACAGTACCAGCAATTTCAACTCACAACGCTATTTTCTGCGTAGTAGGAAGCTTATTATATTATTGAAACAATAAATACGTGACGTCAATAGTTAAACGTCGAAATCTGTATTTTATTAGTTAAGTAGAGCGGAAGATACGATACATCATGCTTGAGAAAAAATACAACTATAATTATTTTTTTAAATGACTCGTTTAACTTTTACTGCACTATCTGGTTCAAATGCTATTAGGATACGACCTTTTATAATTGCGTTACGCGAAAGCGATGACACTGATGACTTACACTACACACACACACACACAGATAAATTTAATAATGCATTGCTATTGGTTGCTAACGTTACGGAAAAGCGCAATTGACGTCATTTTTCGCTCAATTTCCAAAGGTATTATCCTAAAAGCATTAGAATCAGATATTAGTATACATACGACAGTCAGGCACGCCTTTTTCTTGCAGGAGTAGGCAAAGATTTAAGAGTTCTGTGTAGTATTCAAAAGTACCAAAATGTTATTCACGTTATTGTTTACAAACATCGAATATAAATTCGAATAATTTTATTTTCACAACGTCGTCAAAATTGCTTATTTTGTTTGTAACAACCGTGTAAGATTCTTTGAACTTTATAAATACGTATTATAATGCTATGATATTAAATTTTATTAAATCAGGGCGCCACTTAGCAAATATATCTAAACAACTATAACAGCTACATTTAAAATATAAAACATTAACTTAACACAACATTAATAAACATAGATAAGAAGGGCCATCCCATATCATTAACATGGAACAATATCAGTTAGCATTTTAAGCACCATTTTGCAGATCGGTAGTAGGGCCTACTGACCTCATCGAACAACATTACTAACGGACATTTAAAACGCTGTAACATATTAACTAAATGATGCTAAAAGATCAAATTTATGCAAAAAAAATCACCAATATTTCACTTTGGGCTAGAGTTGCACATCGCTAAACTATCGATAGTCTAATAAAGTTCTGATTCAGTGATCACGACTGCTCAAAAGTGGTCGAAACTTCGGTTTTAATTTAAAATGTAGGAATACATCGCGTGTTTATGCGTTTAAAGTTTTTTTTTTAATGAGTAGTAATCGCGTAAATACCTATCTGGAACCACTATCGATAGCTAACGTTATTTCAATAGATAGACAGTATCGATACTACAGAAGATCAGCATACTATTTTTGGGCAATACTTCCGATAGTATCGACAGTTTAAACTATCAATAGTTTCATTAACAGCGTAATTAAGTATTGCCTTTCAATAATTAACTACACTTGGCTCATAAAAATCTCATAATTCTACTAATCAGAATTTGTATGATTCACGTAATTTTTTTTATAAAATGCGCGGAAATGGTTCATTTTGTACTATTTGCTTCATAAGCTATAATTGACATATGATAATATCCGTTTTTATCAAACAATGGATAGTATTATGATGCAATATAGTATCGATACTATTCTATTCAGTCAATAGTATTGGTTGATTTGATGTGCTATCCATACTATAGATACTTTCGATAGCAGTATCGATATTGTTACTAGATTTCAAGGTCACTGTCGATTGCAAAACAATCGATAGTTGTGCAACTCTACTTTGGGCTCGATTGAAATTTAAATTAGGGTAGAAATTTCTCGCGTCGACCTTGCATTATTAAATTAAATTGATGATTTTGCCCAAAATAGCAGGTTGATACCGGTTTTTGATACCGGTTCTTAGTACCTATTTTGTTTTTAAAAAGTGCCTAATCTCTATTCAAAGCGTTTTCAACTTTTCATTATTTATGTCCCCGATCTTGCGGGGTACAGTTATTGGAAGGAAGTACCTACCTACATGCAAACAGTACCTATTTTGATAGATACATACGAGTACATTTGTATTAGTTCCAGACTTAAATGTACACTTACTATCCGAAAATTCTGTCAATCATTATTATTATAACTAGCCTTCCGTCCACGGTTTCACCCGCGCGTAATCTCTTATTTCAAATATCCCCCTCTTCCCCCCACACTTCCGGGATCAAAAGTACCCTATACGTTCACCGGGGATAGTGTAGCTTTCGAACAGTGAAAGAATTATTAAAATCAGTTCAGTAGTTGAGGAGCCTATTTAATACAAACAAACAATCAAATCTTTCCTCTTTATAATATTAGTATAGATTCATCACTATCTCAGCGATGGCAAAAAATATCTTAAGAAAACCTGCACAAGGTTGTATAGCCACGATCCAATCGGTCAAGTTCTACAGTCAAAGGTTACGGAGGTCAGACGGCAGTCGGTCTAATGTAATACCTGGGCTTGCCAAATCCTATACTTCATTAAAGAACGTTTAGGTTTTTTATAGGCACCAATGTGTCAAGCAAAAATATAATATTAAAAATGTCAAATTATTTTATTTGCAGACATCCGATTATTGTAATCGTTTATTATTTTCAATATTTAAATAATAAAAAGATTTCGATTTCTTCAACAAAACGAATAATTTAAAAGAAATAAACTAATCATCGTAAAAGTTTGCACTAAAAAGACCTCAAGAAGCAGAAATTCTGAACATGAAACGGAACGTATCTAGTATAAGTAATACGACTAAATGAAAAAGTGCATGTCAATTTTACAATGCGTACTAGGTACGTGATTTTTAAGTAGGCATCATGGAATTAATTAATATTATTTATTACGTCTATGGTGGGCATAATTATCGTAGCCGCTGTTTGTCAAAACGTCAAAGTTTACGGCCACTCGTTCTTTGTTTTTTTGATTTCTAATAAAAATAAGTATATATCGGGACAAAACGTTCGGAGAAAGAAGATTAGGAATAACTTGTTTTAGCATTTAAGGTAAACATACTCGTACAAAAAAAAGTATACTTGGGAATACCCCACAAACATGTTTATTTATACCGTCCTCATACTATCACATTGTAAATTAGTCTAAAATTAAGTAGTTAACGACTTTAGTATCTTAATATGGATATTAATCGCATATGATTTATTCATTTCATAATAAATGTATTTAGAAAGAATTATGCGATTTTTAATCGGTAGATATATTTTACGACGAGTCCTCTTGATTTGGCAATAATTTTATTTATTTTGAAAGAATTAGAATTGTCTATTCTTATACTTACTACTAAGGCTATTGGATGACTTATTTTAATATAGAACCTGTTTAACCACTGACACTGCTAGATAACAAATAATACTGGCATTTTTATTGAAATATGTTTAAAAAAACTGCATAATTATTTAGAGTGATTTTGATAAAAAGTATCACTCAGTCTTTTGCGTACCTTTTTTTTCCTGCCAACTGAAGTAAATGCGCGCAACTTTAACATCTGTTATTCTGTCATATAATATCATATCATAACTTTTCTAATTACATATTATTATTATTCATATCATAGCTGTGTAATAACAGAACATGCCAAATTCTGGAACATGATGCAAAAGTAACCTGTAAGTGTTTGTGAGAAGAATATCATCCCTGACTGAATGCAAAAGTCCTTCGCAACCACTTGCCATACATCATGTATAATATTATGAGAACTACACGTCTAACTGCTACAAAAAACAAATCACGTATGCTTGAGAAAAGTAAATGATGACGTCACCTTGAACCAAAGTACAAAAGTCAAAGTTACTCTACCGTGAGAATAGAGTTCAATGCCCTCAAAAATCAAAATGTAGTTAGACATTTCGTACTCAATAAACCCAAAATGAATTGCCCAATCGGATTAGGGCACAAAAAAGCGACGAACAATATGTTGGCTACTAATGACAATATTATTATAAGTCGGAACGAGCGTTTGTTGCCAAATAGCACATTATGCCCATCCCATCACCAATAGTTTCTCGTTTTGTTAAACATCCGAATGTGATGTCTGAAGCGCACTAAGTAATCGTTTGTGGCCAATGGTAGCGATAGCAAAAACGTCTTAACAAAATATAATAAAAAAAGTAAAATGTTCGAATAAGAAAATTTTATTGTGATAGCAATTATTGTCTCACTTCGATTTCTTACTTTTGTAGCAGCCAATTTAAGGACTTTTTAGAAATCTTAAAAGGGCATTAAAGCCTCAGGCATGGAATTTGTCAGAATCTCAAAAGCTTTAATCAGTGCTTAGTAGTCGTAAAATGCCAAGTAATAAATTGAAACTGTGCAAAAGTGGTATCAGAATAAGCTTACATATAAAATTATATCTGATAACTGAAGCAGTGTAGTCTTCAAATATTGTAACTGCAAGAATTTGTAAGGATAGATAGACAGGTGTTTGTTACTTTTTCAAGCAAAAACTACTAAATACATTAAGATGAGACTTTATATTTGTAGGTTATACACATAGCCTGGAATTTTTGCGCTGGCTTAGCCGCTTGCGGAATAATTCATAAATTAGGGTCCTACAATAAATTTTAATTGTTAGTCAAATGGTATAGGGATTTTAGCTGCGGTATCCAGATGTCTGTGATGACGATTCAGGTACAATCGTAGCAAAAAGAAGTTTAGTCAAAAGAACCCTTAAAAAAAGAAAAAAAATTAAACATTAAGTGATTTATCTACCAACGGTACACTAAACCCGTCAGCAATCATCGAATCAGAATACAATCTGACAATTAGATTATCAAGCACAAATCACCTAGTCATCACAATCTCATTGTTGCGCACTGTTCTGCTGACCGTACGGTAGGAACTTACATAGTCATTCGAATAAAAAGTATGACGCCTATTATTTTATTATTACAATGAACAGAATGATTGTTTTTTGTCCGTCGTTTTTCGAAAGGTGTTTGGGCTTGTCGTTGAGTCGAGATAAATGCGCTTTGACGCAGATTACCGGCGAGTTAACTAATTGATTGTTTTGTCACTATTTTTTGTATTTTTAATGCAGCGCTGTTTCAAATGAAAATATTCTAGGAAACAAAGATTTTTGATACACAGTACAACTAATTAAATACTTGAAGATCAGAGTACCATGTTGTTCTTCAATGGAATGGTTGTAATAGCCGTTTAGAGTCACATGAAAATGATACTTTGATAGTCACTACAATGAAGATTGGCACGCAACTTATTATTCCCCGAAAACAAAAAAAAAATTCACAAATGACATGAAAAAATGTTTTTTTTTTCGGGAACTGGCTAGCTAGCCCGTCCCTGATTAAATCTAGCGGTATTGGTTCTCTGCTTGTTTTGGCAATATTGAGTCGACACTGGCGAAGATGATTATTACTGGTGAAGTAACTCTCAATGGGGGTTCAGAGATACTTTAACAGAAAGAACTTATTGGCCTTGACCACTATGCCACGAATGTGGCATCTATCCATTATTATTATGATATTTGTGCAAAAGTGTATTTTTTTCGCGTCGCAACGAAGCAACGGATCAATAATTCTTAAATAAGGGAATAGTCAAAAAGATAGAGGTTGATACAAAGTATTTTTTGTCTCGGAAAAATATAACATTACTATGGGATAACGTCGTATCTATAGGTACTTATTATATATCTATACTAATATTATAAAGAGGAAAAAAAATATTGTTTGTTTGTATGTTTGTTTGTTTGTTTGTATCGAATAGGCTCCGAAACTACTGAACCGATTTGAAAAATTCTTTCGCTGTTGAAAAGCTACACTATTCCCGAGTGACATAGAGTACTTTTATCCCGGAAATGTAGGGGGTAGGGGGGGGGGGGAATATTTGAAAAAGAAATTACGCGCGGGTGAAACCGCAAAGGCGGCCGGTTGTATACAATAATAGTCAACGCAAGCGAGGCCGCGAGCAGAAAGCTACACAAAATTATATTTAAAAGTCAAATATGAAAGTTATACACACACTCAGAGAAGCCTCGCGTTCTCTTCTATTAGTATATTAGACAACAAAAAACTACAAAGGCGTAAATTACATTATCAAATTGCAAAGGGGGATAAACCCACACTCTCGTCCAAATAAAGAGGCTTGCGTAAGCAATCTGACGGCGCAAATTAGAAAGTAGAATACCTAATTATACGATACAAAAATTGCGATCTCGAAGCGCTAATTTTAAAACAATAACATATTTTAATCATTAATGCCTGGGGCGGTAGTGCTCTGTTCACAACGGCCTATGATTTGCTGAGTCAGTTTGCTTGAAAGTACGTATTATTAAGTCATATGATGTTTAAGTTGCTTTTTTTCATTATATTTTCATTAGGTTTTGGTAGTCAGGGGATTTTCCGCACTTGGCCTCTAAAATGGGCCATTGTACGTGAAATACGTTACCAAACACCGTCACTCAAACCATCTGAGTTTGGTCCAGAGCTCCAGCACTGCTTTGATGTTCTGGAGCACCTCCCGCAGGGTGCCACTGTTGGGAAGCAGGCGCGCTCGATGATGGTCCACACTCTTGCACTGCATTAGTACGTGGGCCGGTGTTTCATCAGCGTCCATGCAGCCACTGCATAGCGGGCTGTCCGTCATGCCTATGTTGAACAGGTGCTTATTAAGCATGCAGTGGCCTGTTATAATGCCCACTGCGTGTCGTAGGTTTCTTTTTGTTATTTAAAGTAGTTTTGTATTGTATGAAAAGTAAGTTAATCAAATATTTAAGCCAATTTAATGTCTCACTGTAGAGGTGAAGGCCAACACCATTGGAATCAAATCTTCGTCACAATGATGGGTTTTAGCTTCATCACCACACTTGCCAATTCGCAATAGATTCCTTCTTGCCATAAACAGTGTATGGGAGCCAAGTGGACGGAGGCATAAAATGTAGACATGACAAAAGGATAAAGATAGCTTTACTTTAATGGTTGCTTAAATGTCAAATTCAGATAATAAAAAGCAAAGACATATTAAAAGCTGTTCATTATTATTACAACTTCTACTATTGTGTTTCGTCTGGTTTATGAGAGTGCCGAAGGCCCACACCCCCCATACCCCCATAGGCCGGCAATGCATCAGCGATCCCTCTAGTGTTGCAGATGTCCATGGGCAGCGGTGATTGCTTGCAATCAGGCGATCTGCTGTCTCGTTTGCCGCCTCTGACCTAAAAAAAACTTATCATCTATGACCTAATATCATAATTTATGGTACAAACCACTTCCCTTCTAGGCAAATAGTTTGAGAAAAACTAAATTACTTTTTGAAACGTACACAATAAACACTAATTTATCAACGCGCATTGTAAACTCAGCACAACATTTCGCGCTCTTACATAATGCTAATAGGTGTAAAAGCACAAGTTCGGCCCGGGAACTGAACTCAAGCCCGCACGGGTCACGTACGATAATTGATTTACACCGCGCCGGACTATACATTAACATAAGATAATGCTTAACCTCTGACATTGGTTTTAAAATTTCACTCGACCAGTTGTAGTAGACACATGGGAACGTACACTTGGCCTGCGTTAAAGATATCATTATAATAATTGTATTGTCGGGGCCGGAATTTGATTTAGATGAATTGAAGTGTAGAAACAGTTTAGTAACAACTTAGCGTTGAGAGGGCTTTTGTTAATGTCATGTGTGTTTGTGAAATAACAGTATATGTAACTACATAAAGGGAAGTAGAGAGAAGTGGAGGTTCATTCCCGTTCGTCCCACCAGGCTTCGTCCCACCAGTGGGACGAACGGGAATTGAATAAATTAATTAATTTTCTGCTTGTCTGGCAAGTATCTAGACTTTACATAAATACTTTATAACTGACTAGCGGCCGCCGCCGCGGATTCACCCGCGCGTAATTCCTTTTTAAAAATATCCCCCCTTCCCTCCACATTTCCGGGATCAAAAGTACCCTATGTCACCCGGGGATAATGTAGCTTTCCAACAGTGAAAGAATTATTCAAATCGGTTCAGTAGTTTCGGAGCCTATTCAATACAAAGAAACAATCAAATCTTTCCTCTTTATATAATATAAGTATAGATTACAGTGAGGTAACACTCAATAACTGTTGTGCTATGTTTCACCAGAGTTCAAATGGAGGAGGGCATGGTGTTAGCAGTGGGCTGAGCCTTTTTCCAGGATTACGTCCATAGACGATGGTAACCGCTAACTATCAGGAGGGCTTGAGGCATGAATGAACCCAGCTTTTTTTTCGGAGGAGAATGCGTTTATGCACAATAGTGGTAATGACCACAGGCTAGCTAGAGCTGCAGCCGTGTGTGAGACTCGAGACTTAAGCGTTCACTTTCCACTAAAATCCCGATTGGGACGAGCCGGTGCCAGTAAGCTTGAACGCTACCCTAGAGGTATAAAAAATTCACAGATCTCGTGCCTTTCACGACCTTCTGGTACATTGGAAATGTACTTAGATAGGGCAAACTATAATGAAAACATCTCTTTGCGCAAGTGATACACAAGGGTTAGTAGCAGGTACCGTCGAGTAACGTTATTTTTTATAAGCGGACTACGCCCTTTAACAATGCTCAGTTTTTTTCGCCTTTTGCACACACGCTTTCGTCCGCCAGATGTGGAATCATCAGCATTACCCAAGCCACGCTATTCCTACGTTCAAGAAGACGAACTATGTAAAAAATCAACATAGTATTTTACTTGAAGGAACTTTCTACTTCATGTGTCAAACAATTTATCTTAGAAAAATATATTTGCTTTATCAGTACATCACGCAATCGATAATGATATTTGGAATGGAAAATAAAACAAATAAGTTCTCATGGTTTACATCTGCTGCACTGTGAAGCTGCAATTTTCAAAAAAAAAAGTGCTTGTACAAAAACAAGTCAAACTAATGATAAGAGCAGCAATAAAAGAGGCGTTAAGACGATTGTTTCCTTGTGAATAGATCAGGAAGCCGTAGACTCATAATTGTACAAGTAAAAGTTATAGCTGTGAGTGAACAAACGCTCTTCTGCAGTAACTTTAGCACTTCAATGACACCGCTCTATAGGCTTTCTATAACTTAAGCACTTCGATGACACCACTTTATACGCTTATAAACAGTCTACACCATTCCAGTTCGTGGCGAAATCAGGATGAATTCTTCACAATAGTGCGCGAGTGAATAGCGATGCTTAGGGAGCTTTTGTCGGCGGAATTGAGTTTTCACTTGTTTCATTTGCTTTGTAACGTTCTGGGTCTAGGTAGTCTTGATATACTGCTATAAGTAGTTATATGTATATTCGACATTAACGTCACGTACATTGGTCAGATTACAAAGTAGCTTAAGCGCTTGTGATTAGGGTTGTGGTACCAACGTCCATTGTTTTTGAAAGACTAGTACTTATGCTACTTACGTTTTGATTAGATCAATGTATGCGAAGGTGTATAAACATGTTAGTTTCAAAAATATTTTTTTTTCATGGGAGAATAAAATAGTATTTTACTTGAAGGAACTTTCTACTTCATGTGTCAAACAATTTATCTTAGAAAAATATTATATTTGCTTTATCAGTACATCACGCAATCGATAATGATATTTGGAATGGAAAATAAAACAAATAAGTTCTCATGGTTTACATCTGCTGCACTGTGAAGCTGCAATTTTCAAAAAAAAAAGTGCTTGTACAAAAACAAGTCAAACTAATGATAAGAGCAGCAATAAAAGAGGCGTTAAGACGATTGTTTCCTTGTGAATAGATCAGGAAGCCGTAGACTCATAATTGTACAAGTAAAAGTTATAGCTGTGAGTGAACAAACGCTCTTCTGCAGTAACTTTAGCACTTCAATGACACCGCTCTATAGGCTTTCTATAACTTAAGCACTTCGATGACACCACTTTATACGCTTAACTAAAGCTTTTACTCTCAAAGTCGTGGGCCTTTTTCGTGGTTATAAGGGTGTTAGAGGACTCTGTAACGCCTCTTTTACAGGTAATCTTAAGTATTTAATTCGCAACGAACACCTTTATACAACTCATGTGAGAGTCTTTTTAACGCTACGGTGCTAGTTGGGCCAACCGTTATCAATACTTTACGTGACTCACCAGTCCACGCGCCGGAGAACTCCGATAAAAAGGGCGCTACTACCACCTAAACGGTTATAGATAGCGAGGTCCGGTTTTTTGTAAACTGTAGCCCAACTAATTACCCCGATACCTTTTTTTAATTTTGTCTCTATCGTTTTTCGTTTTTGAGAAATTGATGATTTAAGTTGAGAAGACCGTAAAAAATCACAACATTTTTCGACATTTTTGCACTTTTTCGGAAAAGTTTTTGAATTTTTCAAAATAAAATTTCACCGTCTTATAGACCTCGTCAAGACACGTCTTTTGACACATTGTTTACCCAGGTAACCCCAAAATTGACGACACCAGAGCGATGTCGCACTTTCACTGAAATTGGCCCCCTACCAACACGATCGAAAAAACATTTCCAATGTTAAAAAGGTATTTTTTTAAATCTTTTGATACTCACTATAAAAATGGACGTAAAGACGGCAAAGCTGTTAATAGGCTTATTAAAGTTCTCTAAAGGCGACGCCGCCAAAATAATATCAACACCAAATCAAGTCTATAAGCAGAATAATTTCTAACATCATTTTCGAAAATACAACTGTGAAAGTACATATTCCGTTGTGATCGATCAATCTGTGGGAACAGTGTCGGGTAAGCACTGCGCATCGCCGGGTCACGCGCCGCGACTTGCGCCTGCGCAGAGACAATACGCGGCTGAGCAAGCGCTGTTGTTGCTGTTTTTATGAAAGAACTAGCGACCCGCCCAGGCTTCGCACGGATGCAACAGTGTTTCTCTACTATAATGGATGTATTATATACATCTAAACCTTCCTCTTAAATCACTCAATCTATTAAAAAAAACCGCATCAAAATCCGTTGCGTAGTTTTTAACATCTAAGCATACATGCACAAGCAGGGACAGACAGCAGAAAGCGACTTGCTTTATACTATGTAGTGAAGAGGCAAACGTCGAGTTCCACCTGATGGTGATCACTACCGCCCATATAGACACATTTTTTTAAACTGGGAGAATGCATTTACACATTGCTACCCACCCCGTTGGAGGTTGGAGTGAGGATATGTGGGACTCGCTGTCTCTCCCGCTTCCCGCCCAGTCCTTAGGCTGTATGAGGCAGCGGCAGAGGAACTACCCACTAAGCACCCAGTACTTCCTCACCGTCGCCACGAGATCATGAGGGGTCATGGTGTCATTCACCCCATTTGACCGTACCGTAGACCCCTGCGACTAGGTTGAAGGTGCGTTGCTCACCTTAAAGGTTTATGTGGCGGGGAAAATGGCCAGTCACAGAAAGTAATTTTTATTAAAGTAACACCCTTCAACCAACTGATGCGAAAAAAGACCGTCAATTATTACAAACTGCAATGAGCTTAGCATTTACTGGTAACAAAAGCTGCTTGATAGTCAATGGTGTGTTTCATTCATATTGTCGCAACAATCTCTAGAATAAAACATGAATAATATAACAAGGATACTCTTTCTTTGTAAAAGAAGTTGCTACGTAGAGAAAACAAATTTCACAGCATCCATTGCGTCGCTATTATCAAACCACAGCCTTATGTCTCAAGAGTGATTGTAAATGTTATTTTAAACTTTACACGATAGCGGGCAGCTTCTCTAATCGCGTAATTTTCGTGTTTAGATTCACAATCAGTGAGTACTTAGAGTTTCGACTACTTGAGTGGTCTTTAAACCTATCCCATTTGTGAACAATGCTTGAAGATTTGATCATTGTTTATTGATTTCCGGGTTAGCAACAACTATTTTTTGATTCTCTCAATGACGCATTTGGTAGTGACCCTTCGTAGGTGAGGTCACATGAAGAATAAACATTCGTGTATAAACATTTATATTTCTTCTGTGTCTGGTTGTCTTGCTTTGTTTGGTATTGTTGTGAGGTTGCTACTTGACAGAAAACTAACAATGTTAGCCCCATCAATGTTTAACTTTGTTCTGGGTGGGAAATTTTGTCCTATAAGAGTATGCGTTTTGAGACTCTTGATCCTACTGACATACTGTGATTAATCCGTACCGGCCCTTTATTTCGGGGTCCTGGATTCAATTTCCAGGTCGGACAAAATTTGTGCTGGATTTTTTGAACACAGCTCCATGATGTTGATCACCAATACCAATCAAGCGTGGGGATTAAGCCAGTAACCATGTTTGTAACAATCGTTTGAATTTTAATGAAGAATGCTTTTAAATTGGAACAATTTATGAAATTAATACTTTACTTCAAGGGTTCTGGTATTTATTCTTTGACCAACAAAGAAAAACATTGCTAGGGACCTATTTTAGGCATAGTACCTAAGTTCTTACCTATAGCCATAACCACAGCATCGATATGCGAAATGATTCCGTGTAATAATCAATCATTGAAAGTACAATGACGGAATGTATAATGACGGAACAGTTTGACAGAAGTTGCATTTAACACTTAAAAACTGTACTAACTGTAAACTATTGTTTCCAATGCTCATTATTTATCTTGAAGTAAAACTATACGTTTGTTTACATCTTGATCACCTTTGATCGAAATGAACACCCATATAAGTTTCGTACTACGCATTCACGTCTTTTTGTTAATTTGTGAAAGTTCAAACAGAGCCACGGGCGGGACAAAGCGACGAGATACCCGGTGGTCCAACAATGGCCACCATGGCGTTTGAACACACAATTTTTGTTGTTTGATTAGCGTTTCGACCGTGTTTACTGAGTCCAAGCAGTGTCCACCGGTTTTGTGATTTCAAGTAATTTTATTGCATAATTGTCTTCGGTTCCCCATAATTTAATTTATGAGTGCAAAGTCTATTGTGTGGTGAAAATGATCATTTGGAACGTGTTGTGAAAGACTTGTTTTTTTTTTGTGCGTTTTATTCCATAAAGGGCCGGTCAATCACCACAAGGGGGGCACTGGCTTGCCTTTTTAGGGTGTGAAGGAGACATTTAGGGAGTTTAGTGGGTAGTAGGGGAAGGGGGGGGACCCTTCGTACGCGGGGCACCCTCATACAGTCAAAATAAAACTTGAACGAAACAACGTACGGTCTTGCTTTTGCATTTATGTACGTGAGTCTATGTACTACCTTTACGTCAACGTAGTATCGCGCCATTCGCACCGGTGAGAGTGAAATGATAGACACGAATGTGTTTTCGCGCTCGGTAAGTAATTTTTTAGTCAATGATTTCGTCTATTGTTACCGTAGATAAAACAAGTTTTCGTGAAGAGTATTCTATCAGTAAGTAGCCAAATATACTTAAGATACGTTTTCAATACTTAATTTATGACGTTTTCCTATTAATATTAGAAGAGGTTATATTTTGTTGTTATTTAGTTAGTGGGGTACATTCGGACAAAACTAGATGGGGCACATTTGTACGCGTACAAATGTATACAAATTAGTAGGTAGGTATGATTTAGTGTTAGTGTGCTAATTGCTAATATTTGCATTAACTTTGTCCTGTGTTTTGCTATCGTCGATGAACGTATATTATATATTTTAATACTTATTTCTTATTATTTCTTCATAAAAACATGATGCGGACTTATAAACCAAAAAGACAAGAGACAAGCTGTGGATGATGAATCCATGCAGTCAGCAATACAGGAGTATTGCAAGGAGGAGAGCAAGGAGTATTGTCATATAGAACAGCTGCGGACAAGTACATATTGAAACTGTCTCTCAACACTGTATATAGGTGCCCCGTTGGTGGGGCAGATTCGTACAAATTCCAATTTTTTTTTTAAATCGTAATTATGGTTGAAACATTAGATGAAAATCATCTGTAATTTTTTTTTATGAATCTCAGATAGACTATAAATTAAAGCTGTCAGGTGATTAATTCATGAAAAAATAAAGAATAAAAAAATAAAATGTAAAAACCGTACGGAGGGTCCCCACCTTCCCCTACCTCACACAGCCACACGTCAAGATGATGACTTGATTTTAATGATAGAAGCTATGGCCTGCCAGCGGTACATTGAATTTAAACAAACGAAAATCAGAAATAAAAATGGTCGAGAAGTCGTCTATTACACCAAAGGTCGCGGGTTCGATCCCCGCACGGTACAAACATTTGTGGGCATGAACATGTCTGTTTGTATCGGTCTGGGTGTTTCTATGTATTATATGTATGTATTTACAAAAAAATATATATAAGTAATGTTTATCCGTTGTCTAGCAATCATAGCACAAGCTCATGCTTAGTTTGGGGCTAGATGGCGCTGTGTGAATAATGTCCAGGGATTTATTTATTTTATTTATTTAAGCAAAGTTATGAATCAGGACTTAATAAACTTAGTGTATAAAATAAATGAATAAACTTAGTGTAATGATGAGTTGACTTATTTCACCACAAACCGTAGGAAGAACATTTGTCTACTAAATATTGAGTAACGTGACAAACGGCTAAAATCAAAACCGCAACATACCGCACAATGACACTAGACAAAAAAAAAACACAAAATAAACACTTGAAGATCATGTGAATGTCACAATCAAACCTATTGACCTTATAAAAGTAACATTAAGAATATTCAGTAAACGCTACGAGCAGTGTTGCCAACATTTAAATTTGCTATCCACTCGATTCAACATTTGAAATAACAAAAAAAAAATATGGCACTACATACATACCTTGGTTTCATGAAGGAAAATAATTGTAACGACTAGTCAACTCGACCGAAAAATACAAACTTAGAAGGAAACAACATCTTATCAGTGTTGCTCAATGTCTAACAATAGAGATATAAGATAATAAATAGAGTTTTAAGAATAAACGAGATTTTTATAAAGATGTAAGTGGCTTAGTGCCTGGTGACATTTTTGCTAACCAGAAGATAAGTAAATCCACCTGCCACAAAAAGCAATAATATTTCACCAATAGATCGAGAGTTCAAACCACCAATATTATGGTAAAATCTTAAGCTAAAAACTAATGCTAAGTTAGCAACACTGGCTCCGATTATTAGCACGCGTTTGACTGGACATTTGTAACTGTATAGTATCATTGACACATTTAAATAAGTTTTATTAAAGTAAAGAAATTATACAAATCACTGCTTCAATTTCACAAGTTGAGTTCACAATATCTATGGCTTGAGAATTCACAATTAGGTATACATATTTTGATTTCCAAGACGTTAAGCGTCCCTTGTGACGACTTTGTTATATGTTTGAGAATGGACGTAATTTCAAGTGTTATTCAACGGCTTTTAACCTTTTTGTGTTAAAAGAGGGTCTTTCAATATATTTATCCCTTAATTCACTTCCTGAGTCCACTGGACTCACATTGAAACTTCAAACTGCCATAATTTTAACGTTTGAGTGACTAGTTCCTCCGCCGTCCCAGTACCTTCCTGCAGTGACGCGGGCCCCGCGGTGGCGAGAGGACGTGCGCCTGCGCCTCATACTTGGTGAGTTATTACGTCGAGTGAGTCCCATGGACTCATACTAGTGAATTACGTAATATTTTTATTAATTATTAAACATTTTAAATATTGGTTATTTGTCGTTATTATTGATGTAAATTATGTAATTTAATATTTTTTGTTATAGGTTTGTAAAATGGATCCAAAACAACATAAATCGGTTAATATGAATGAAGACGAGGCGGGTTCTGTCGTGGAATCTTGGCTCCAACTAGTTATTAATGACGAGAGTGACAATGAACAAGACACTGGCCAGTCAAACAGTGCCATAATTCCCACAAATGACGATATATTCAACTCGGATAGTGAAGATGGCGAGTATATTCGTAGTGAACACAACACTGATTCGGAAGCTGATTGTGAACAGCAACCTGGGATCACGACACGTTGGCCCATGGCTGTGTTCTTTAGGATCGTTGATATGGCATGTTGCAATGCACAAGTCATTTATGAAAGCCAAAGCGATGTTCCAAAGCTGAAAAGATTGGATTTTCTAAAAAGCATTGCAGAAAACCTAAATCAAAGTAATCTGATGACACGTTTGCACAGTACACGTTTGCCACGCCAAGTACGCAGCTCGATTTCATCCATCTTGAAAACAGACATTCCTGAAGATGCGAGCTACCCTGAAACCGGAGACAAGCTTCCCAGAACGCAAAGAAAATATTGCTATCTCTGCCATTACAAAAAGAGAACAAAGACTGCATATCTATGCACCAAATGTCTGAAGCCAATATGCATGACTTGCTCAAAAAAGATATGCCGGCGATGCCTGTAAGCAGTGGAAAAACCCATTGCACTTTTTTTTTTTTGTATTGAAGCATACATTTTTCTTTTCGTATTTTTCTTTAGTATGCCTTTGGATGTCAGAAAAAGATAAATAGATGATATTTGTTAGAATATTTGTTATTTTTGTAGAGGTTTGAAAATACCTTTGTTTTTTGAGACTGTTAAAATAAGTTTATTTAATTTTTAAGAGGATCTCAATAATTTGTCCATTTTTGTTAATTTTTTCTAGTACCCTAATAAATGCTTTAAAGAATTAAAAAAAAATTTTTTGAACAAACATTGTTTTATTACAGAAAACCTCACTTGAAAAATATATGAGTCCCAAGGACTCATAGAAGATGTTTATGTTAGTAAATTTCACCTAGTGGATTGAGGGTTATAAAAACTTTATTGACCACACATATTGCATCAAAAAGCATTCTCTGCCAGTCAACCTTTGGGAAAAACGAAATGCTTGAATGCGGCAAATTATCAACTATAGACAAGCCTTGGTTTAAATGTTTTTGCCAACTATGTGGAACAGTGGCTGAGCAGGGCTATCAAGCTAGTCTGTTTGGTGGAAGGACTTTTTCAGAGTCCGAGTAGCTAGCTACAATTCCCACAGGTGAAGTCTGCTGTTATAAGAACTCGGGCGGTGTTCCGGCAATATTAATTCGGGAAACAGTACTCCAAAATGTTTAACAATTACAGGAGTCCACAGTGCGGCAACATATTCTTCTTCTGATTTAGTGTCCTAGGAATAAGCCACCCTGATCGCTTTCCATCGGCTGGGCATATAAATATTTATGTTGATGTATATTCATTATACTTTATTACAATTAACATTATTATCAGTCTCAAATGCTAAGATTTCAGTGTGATTTAAATAGATTTCCCTACTTATAATTTGGTTTACAATGCTATTTCACGTTGGTTTCTTTTGATCATCTACCACTCTTTTTCTAGATCTGATCAATCTTTCATTTTATATCATTTTCGATACCCGAAATATCGGTACAATAATTTATTCATAACACTTCACTTAATCATTTATCTAATAACATCGCAGAAATTTCCACTACCTTCCATTTCCAGAAACTGTACAAATTGAACCAAAGAATTTTGCACTTTAATTCTTCCCCAAAAGGTAATTACTCGAGTGTTGACGGTGAATAATGAATCGAGAGGTTTTGTTATGGATATTATCGATAAACGATTAATATCGTTGCGCTGACACTGCGCAGGTTGAATAGAAACATCACGTGTCAATCATCGATGAAAGATTGATCAAGTATAGATTGGTATAGGCCAGGCGTGCACATCGCACTGCAATAGTCATTAATTTTATCAAATATTTTTGAAGAAACGATTAGCAATAGACCTTTGTGTATTAAGTTTTGTTTATAACCATCGATACGCGTAATGTATGTGTAATTGATGATCTAGGGATGAGCGTATAGCTAAAGATGTAACCGTTTATTGATGTTACTATTATAGTAGCAGCACGGTACTTACAATGTGCCGCATAAGAAAACTCAAAATCGCGCAAAGGGATTGCCTTTTGCGCGATTTTAAACCTTCAGCTTTCTCCAAATGGAGAGGGCTATGCCTAGGAGTCTCCCTGCGTGATCGCATCAGAAAAAAAAGTTGAGATCCGCAGAAGGACCAAGGTCACCGACATTGCCCGAAGAATTGCGAGCCTTAAGTGGCAGTGGGCAAGGCACATTGCAAGAAGGACTGACGGCCGTTGGGGCGGAAAGGTCCTCGAGTGGTGGCCATGTACTGGGAAACGCAGCCATGGTAGGCCTTCCACAAGGTAGACCGATGATCTTATAAAGGTCGCCGGAATCCAATGGATGCGGGTGGTGGAGGACCGATCGGTTTGGAGTTCCTTGGGGGAGACCTATGTCCAGCTGTGGTCGTCTTTTGGCTAAAATGATGATGAAGATGATGGTTGTAGTAGCAAAGGTTATGATGACTAAAACCAATACAGTAATTACAACAGGCTAAGTTCTCGACTTCTGCTTTCACTGTCCCACTGCAGGGCAAAGCTCTTCATAGTTGACATCAAGCCATCCATCGTCACAACAATAGGTACTGGCCTTTTTACCACGCTTGTCAAAAATGGATCACATGGTCACAAACTTGAGCTGTGTTCAAAACATCCCACACAAATTTTGCCCGACCTAGGAATGGAACTTTGTACCTCGAGATCATTGCACTACGGTGCGGTGCTAAAACCAGTAGACCATCAAGGTGTTATATTCCAATTGGAATGATTACCGCTTACTATGAGATAGATAACACGCATCTTGTAACTGAAACTGTACAAAAAATTAATCAAATTATTATGTTAACCATGAAATCATGATTAAACTTCATTACGATTAAAATATAATTTATTAACCGTGTAAAGATTAGCAGCGTTTTGATAATCAGTTTTGTTTATAACTGTTGAACCAACTGCGTCTACTGCATAATCAATTATTAAGTTATTGGCGTCGTGATGGTTCATTAATCAATGCATAGACGCTTACAATAAGCAATTTTGTTATTACGTAACTTAACTCGTGCTTAAATAGCTTAGCTTTATTAACTATCTGTTTTACGGGCAATAAGCAATAAACCGTGAAAATTTTGAATAATGACATTATGTGGTCACAGTCAAATTGACATTTGAAAGAGCTAGTAGTGCAGTGGTATCAAACATCTCTGGGCTGGTCAATAGCCACAAGGCCCAAGGCTGGCACCGGCTCGTCCCAATCGGGGGAGTTTAGCGGGTCATCATCAGCCTATATACGTTCCCACTGCTGGGACACAGGCCTTATCTCAATTGTGAGATAGTGTGGGCCAAACTCCACCACGCTGGCCTAGTGCGGGTTGGTGGAGGGGTGCGTAAGGCAAGTGACCAACCTTAATGTCAGATGTTATCAAGCCGCCAAATGGCCTCTGACTAGGCTTGACGACTAATATCTACATATAGTAAATATCAGCCGGGACCAACAGCTTAACGTGCCTTCCGAAGCACGGAGACGCTCGAAATAAATGTCACTAAATGTGGTCAGAACGGTCACCCATCCATTAACCGACCGCGGCGTGGGTAGCTTGACTTTCGTTATCTCTTACGAACCACTGTCACAGCTGCGCCACGAGCGAACTAACGGGTAGTGGACGCTTTAGTCTCGAGTCCCACACACGGCGCAGGTCTAGCTAGCCTGCGGTTATGGTGCATAAACGCATTCTCCTCCGAAAGAAAAAGTGGTATCAAACATCGCCTTACATGCGTAAGGTCATTGGTTCGAATCTCAGCGTGCACCTGTGGATTTTTTAAGGAGCTTATTGTTGGAATCAGGCCCAAGGCGGGAGTCAAACCCACAGTCTCCAGGTTTTAATACCCGAGCAGTTTAGCCACTGTTCCACGGTGACAATATAAATATGGTAAGGTTTTAATGAATATCTAGCTAATCTAGTTAGCTACCACATATTTGAGTGTTCTTCAGAAACCTCACATTCATTCAATGGTGAATCATTGTTACAAGGAATCTTACCCACCCATAAAAATAAGGGCACTAAAAATAGTGAAATAAAATCAAAATCAAAATATATTTATTGCAATTGTAGGTATTGATGTAAATACAGGTCTTAGTTCAGCTACAATTTGCCAACTGTATGGCATGCAAAGTAATACAGTCACTGATAAATGAACATGAAAATACAATATTTAATGTCAGAGAATACAATTAAAAGCACAAACATTATACATGGTCATAACAAATTAAAATGTCAAAAATTATTCATTATTTTTGATACAGTAGCATTTTATATTAGTTACACCTATCCGTTAAATTGTCCAGGAGGAATTCGACAATGGAGTAGTATGCCTTGTCAGTCAAAAAATGGAAAAGTGCTTGCTTATAGGAGTTGATGTTATCTTTATTTCTTATGCAATCTGGTAACTTATTAAATATTCGTGGTGCCATTCCTGTAATATTCTTTGTAAAAAGAGCTGTCTTATGCAATTTGGCACATATTTTGTTTTTTTGTCGTCTACTTTTTAGTGTATCAAACAGGTGCCAATAATAACTGGCTAAATAACTGGGTATATGAGGCCTAATAACTGTCGTCTCGGTGAAGCGGGCGCAGGGCGGTGCCAGACAGTAACTGCTTAGTTACTGTTTGGCACTGAACTTTCTAAGGGCAACTTGGTGTTACCATCAGGTGTATGATCTGCAGGCCTTGTTACTGATTTCCATAAAAAAAAAAAAAATTTTTAAAGTCAGTAAAAATCTCGCAGTCGACATTTTCTAACTGTGCCAGTATTATAATACCAATAGGTAAATTGAGCTAAACCCACGACATTTAATTCTTTAATGTATTGAAATTTCTTCATCAAATATCATACGTATTCAATCGTTTGTATAGCTTAAATGATTCTTTAATATCAACATGTTACCACAAAATTTATTTTATTACCGATCATTAGTTATAAAATTCAATCGGCTCTTGGACTACACAGTACTCGTTATTTCCAAATTCATAAGCATTGTGTATGAGAGCCATTGTTGTTTGACCTCAAAGATGGGTGTTTAATAAATAATACCTAAAATGTTATTGTTGGGATGCGGGCCACTAAAATGCTGCTGGAAGTAAAACTGAAAGAAATAATTTCTGACGTTTTGTCCAAATTAAAAACCTTCCTAACATACTTACTTTATTTGACCAAACTGCTAACCTACTAATAAAAACGATAAATCAATAAAAAAACTCTTTAAACTTACCGCTAACAAAAGCGTTATTTAAAAAAAAACAAGAAATAGTACGCCGCTTCTCTCGAAGACTACACAAAGACGAAAAATTTGCTATGAGTATAATATTATATGAGGATATTATGATGATGAATACATACTATAAGAGCATGAGAAATGTCAATTTCTTTGGCCTCTGCTCACTTTTAGCTTTTTATGTGTACTTTTGCGTTAAGTGTTAATTTCTTGGATGCAATGAAAATGGACTTTTAAAGAAGGCTCGTTGTAGAAATTTCGTAAAAAGGTGGAAACATCTAAATCATGAAAAGAAACAATAAATTCAAATTATAAAACGGTAAGTACAAAATTGCCACTGCGAGCGTCTTAACATTTTCAAGAAGCGCCATTTTACGCCAAGATCTTCATCAGTTGTTTTTCGCATACCTAACACGTTTTTAGTGGCAATCCGCAAGTCTGATCATAACTCATTTTTGTCAGCCATTGTTATATGAGTCACTATGAGTCACTAAGCGGACATTACATGCATCAACATTGATTGCATCCATTAGAATATAAGAATAAATATTATCATTTTCAATTTAAAACGTAAGAGTATATTTCCATATAAATTGGATTACATATTGATTTATCAATTCAAAGTACCGCTAGTTCCCATTACTGTTTGAGTTTGAGTTTAAATAAGCATTATAAAGATTGTCGATTTTCTCTTTGTTGTAAATCATTTTAAGGCAATCATTGAATTGATAACGCATGTGGTAGTATTTTTTCTAACAAGTTACACTCATACATCCTACTAATATTATAAATGCGAAAGTCTGGATGTTTGGATGTTTGTTACTCAATCACGCCTAAACAGCTGAACGGATTTAAATTTTTGGCACACGTATAGTTTATAACCCGGATTAGGACATAGGCTATAAAATTCCTACAGGAAACGTCTCATTCCCGCGGGATATTTGAAAAAAGAAACAGGTGAAACCGCGGGCGGAAAGCTAGTATAATATAATTCACAAATTGACGGTGAACTAAAAACCAGATCTGCTTTGACTGTGCACCGCAGACTCGTCAGGGATTCGAATCTTGAGACGAAAGTCTTCAATCTCGAGTCCCACAAACGGCCTACACTTATGGTGCTAACGCTAAAATTGAGACTAGCTAAAGGGGTTAAAGATTCTCCTCCGATACTTTTTATTGGACATCCTGTATGCGTCAATCTACTAAGATAAAGACAACTGAAAAATAAAGAAAGAAAATGTATAAAACATTTCCGTACGTGTTAATTCCAAATTCAAACATACTTCATCACCAACATTACTCAACATCATAAAAAAAGGAAAATCGTAAGCTTACCATGTTATGCTAATATCTCACCAAACACCGCCATCTATGAAACGTTGAAACACTACAATTCCATCGTCTTTGGACCCAAACCCATTAGATTCCATAACCAGGGATGGGTTATTTGTTCAACTGATTACAATCACTTGTTAAAACGATCATAAATTACTTCCAAAATGTCCTCGAACGACAGAACTACTACGACAAAACATTCTTGACACCCACATTCGAAATTAAACAGTGTTTTTGTCATAAATAATAAAAGGTTTAAACAATCTTGAGCATTGAATTATTCATTTACACGAGCATTTTGTTTTTTATTAGTATATCATCGAGGTATATCATTTTTTGAACATAATTTTAGTGTTTGTTGTAATGGTAATGTGGATCGTGGCGATTAAAAAGTTTAACACCTACGTACGTTTGAGAAGGCTTTATTTCCATTTTGATGATTTATTTGTAAGGGTATACATAAAATTCGCAAAGCGTGATGTAGTTCTGCATTTTTGGTATTTTTTAAGGGTATAATCTTAGATCATGTATAATAGGGTAGTGTGAATTCCAATTTGCAATTTCGGAAAACCTGTGGAAATTGAGAAAATCGAGAAAATCTTCGTTTTGGACCTTTCTCAGTTTCCACAGGTTTTTCGAAGTTGCAAATTTGAAACCACATTACTCTAACAGACCCATACAACATATTAAAAATGCAGAACTACATCACGCTTTGCGAATTTAGCCTCTTTTTTGTCTAATTCCGACGGCCTGAATAGTTTCAAGCTGACATACAATCGCTATAATAATGTTCGCAACAAACACTCAAATGTTACTTAAATATGTACTTATATACAATAATCCCGCTAAGGTGTGAGAAAGCGGCTACTATCGAACGAGGACAATCGAACAAACATCTGTTACGTCACTCGATTGTGGTCGCTCTCTCGATTAATTATCGATGTCCGTCATAATCGAGTCGGAGCAATCGATCATGGTTGCCGTAGAGGCGCCGACCTGATGGATTGTTCTTTATATCTGCCCGTGAATAAATTAAAAATAGGTATGGGTGAGTTCTGTTTGCTTTACAGGATTCAGTACATTTTTATTAACAAAAATACCTTAGAACTCAAAAAAAATCATTAAAGCACCATACTTAGAGCGTTTATGGTTGATCTTTACTTATAGAGCATTATTACTCCAAAGTAAGCACTATTTTAGTTGGTGCATAAGTTTCTTTTTTCTATATTCCTTGCCGCAATAACTTTTTGAACCTGTTAGGATTTAATTAATCTTTAAATTTTGCTAGCTGGCTGCCTAAATTTTGGTGGCGGGAAATGGAGATATAAAATATTATATCCTGACAACAGTAACCACAGAAGAAAAGGATTATCTAAAAAAGATTAAAAATAGCAAATAGAAAGAGCCCTACTAATTGACTTTCAGAAATGTGCTTTAATTAAGTAAATGAATCTGATTCTTGATTCTTAAGAAAATCTTGTTGGGATCCAAAAGGAATTTATATTATCTGAGGATCCTATGGGATTCAAGAGGAGGAAAAAAATATTTTTGGATCCCATGGGAGCGAAGCATGGGAGCCAAGTGGATGGAGGCTACTTAACAATGTCAATAAATAAAAATGCTTCAATTGATACGAAAGTTACGGGTTTATGGACAAATCCAGTACGGAACCCTAATTTTTTTTCTTGCAGCAGTGGACAGTAATTTTAACGGTACACTTGGCGGCACAGATGATATGTTTAATTGCTACTTTTTAATTTAGATTATTACACTGGTATATCTACTCCATACACAAACAGACGACACTTTCAAGGTGAGTATTATAATCGATTTTTTAAAGCATAATAAAAATACAAACAAGCTGCCTTATTAAATTCATCTCATTTATGACAGGTGACTACGAGTAAAATAATCCATACTAATGTTTTAACACGTTGATTGCTGCGAACTCCGCGCGGAGTCAGGCGGCTATATTCATGGCGTTGACTCCGCGCGGGGATGATTATGAATTCCACAGGCACCTATGAAATCGACTCCTCGCGGAGTTCTCCGGCACCGCATCTAAAATAACCTGTAGCAGCGCCGGAGCACTCCGCGGGGAGTCAACTCCGCGCGAAGTCACACGGCTCTGAGTCGGAGAATCTTGAAGAGCAGCCTATGACTTCGCACGGGTATCCTACTAATATTATAAATGCGAAAGTCTGGATGTTTAGATGTTTGTTACTCAATCACGCCTAAACGGCTGAACAGATTTAGATGAAATTTGTGTGGCACACGTATAGATTATAACCCGAATTAGGACATAGGCTATAAAATTCCTACGAAAAAGGTCACATTCCCGCGGGATATTTGAAAAAAAAAATACGCGCGGGTGAAACCGCGGGCTGAAAGCTAGTTGTACATAAAAATGAATGCTCAATCTCAACTAACAAAAAAAAAAACAGTTTCTGAGTGTCAATTTTTGAGTTACCTCGCCTATTATCGGCAATTAACATGTTAAATGCGATATGACGAGATGGCTAGTAGGTCGCACTTTAAAGCGACGGCCACGCCATCAGGGGCCCTGGGTTCAAATCCCGGGGCGCCATTAGTCCATATCAAAAACACAAGAAGTAAGTACAAATGTAAATGACTAAGCATAGTTGAAGTACTCAAGTACGAAACAACCGTGTTACCCAATGATTGCACTAGTCCAGCCACTATTGATTTCTCACAATAAATTATTTCACCGACGAAGTTTAGTGGAACAACCTGTCGTTACGCGATACCGGAATACAGGCTGTTGGAAAATCGCTGTGACATTTCAAACTAACTTTATTGTGTATTTATCGGACGGTTAAATTAGTTCTTAGAATCTTGTGGAATTAGATTGGAGTATTTGTAAATAGGGTTTAAGTAACTGGACGACGTTTTTGTACTGTGTAATCAGTAGGTAGTCGGAGATAGATAGTTATTTATATGTATTAAAATCAGTTAAAATAAGAAATTCAACAGAGTTGCTTAAAAAAATAATCTAACATTATCGAAGAACCAGCCAAAAACACGTGTGACTGTGGTGCCTCCCCGCAAAGCATGGCCCATCTGCTTTCTTGTCCCGCGTGCCCTGACACATGTGTTCAGGAAGACTTGCTGCGCGCTAACAGTAATGCTGTTCGGGTGGCGGAGTACTGGTCTGGTAAAATTTAGCCATCGACTCGCTAAGAAGAAGAAGAAGAAGATCGAAGATGGTAAGTATTCTTTGCATTGAACCAAAAATATAGCAACTATTGCTCAGTCTGTGTTCGAATGGGTAATCATCATATTATACCGCGTTTACATTCAGCCCATTCCCGCGGCAACGAGCAGGGACATGGGGAATAAACTGGGAAACGCGAGAATGTAAACTGGTCATTTCCATTGCCTTTGACGTTGCCGTTCGCATTGCCCGGCTATCCCCCATTTGGCGGTTTTCTAGCGGACATCAAAGCGCGGCAATACGAGCAGCAAAGTGTGTTTACATGTTGCTCTCTCGTTCAGTCGTTTAGTATCTTTAAAAATACTTACATTGTTCTATTACGATGAATTGCTATCATCCACCATCTCCTTTGACGACGACGTCTCTTTTGAATTCTATTTTTTTTTAAACATTGAAATAATTTATTAAACTTAAAAGGCAGAGCGCCGACGCTGCGACAATTTTCACGTTATCCATGGCCCAGAGTCGAATTTAAAATACATATGAAGCGGCAATGTAAACACTCATTTCCGCTGACGTTGCCACATCAATATACGGGGAAATATGTACGGCAAGGCAAGCAGCAACGGAAATGGCTGAATGTAAACGCGGTATTAGATACTGATTTTATTTTTCGCTTCGTAATTATTAAAGTTATTTCAAGGTTAACGTAAAATGCGTTTATTAAAAAAAATTGCCTCAAAAATTCTTACACAAAGTACAACACTTGTATTACAATTTTCACTTGCTAGGTAAAAAAAACATGGCATGCAATAATTAAAATTTGAGTAAGGGGTAATACTTTGAATAAGAGATAAGGAGTAACAAAAAAAGAAAAGGAAGAAGAAGAATTCTACTTAGTCATAATTTAAAAAAGATAGTTACACATCACTTACAACAAATACAAATCAAAAACAAGCATCTATGTCAAGATGCGTTCGCGATAGCACCCTGTAGATGATATTCGCAGAGCTCAAGACGCTCCTCGTTGCAACACTCGCGGACAATCGAGTCTGCTCTGCTATTAGATAACTGGTTTTTTGTACGCTTCCATCCATAGACTTAGGTATCGAAAGATATAATTACTTTATATTGATCTATATTAAAAATTCCACTAACTAAGGTAGGTATGTTGTATGTTTTTGATATGTTTGCAGCCATAGACTTTAGTGAAATGTATGGACAGGTCTATGGTATGGTATGAGTTGTGGGAAAGTCATCCCGCCCGAGTCCCACACCGGTCGCAAGTCTCGCTAGACTGGCTAGTTATGTCGCGATTAAAATATGCAACAAAAGACATAATTAGTTCATGTCGGTCTGTGTTCGATGTTCCACCAACGTTTAGGGTCGAAATTATTGTATAAATAACATAGAAAAAAGAATAAATATGTATTAATAATATTTTATCTAGTTTCTGTTCTTATTATAATTTGCCGCATTTAAGCATTTAATTTCCCCTAATAGTTGAGTAATACATTATAAAGCTTTTAGCATTAAGTCCGCCTTTTGTACCCTAATTTCGTGTGACGACATTAATTTGTATGAAACATTTTGATAAAATAGATAATAAAAATATTAATATACATACATACAACCTGTTATAAAGTCTACCAATTTTTACTCACATGCCATGTCTACACACCCGTAAGTCTGCAAAGATCAAAATGTACCAATCACCTGCAATCCGCCTAATTGATTGTTGTGATTAGTAATTTTATTGAACCAGCATCAGCTCGCAATGTTACTGACAGGCAGCCTTCATAACGCGTTACATTTGAAAGTTCAACCAAAACAATAACGTTACTGACAATTAGACAGAAGATGGGCTTTGAATGAAGGTTGATTGTGATTGGAATTGCAATCACCGAGTTTTTGACCGCCTCCGTGGAACAGTGGCTAAGGTCGTGGGTTCGATTCCCGCCGTTGGGTCTGGTTGGTGGTAGGGCTTTTTCAATTCCGACTGGCTAGCTACCACCCCCACAGGTGAAATCCGCCTTAACAGAATTAATGTGGGAGCCAGTTCACTTGAAATCAAAGGCTCGAAGATCAGATAAGCCTACAGTCTGCCAGCACATTGAGCGATGCTTCCTGGTGAAGTGTCCCTCAATGGAATAGGCCGCAGTGACTGCTTACCATCAGGTGGGCTGTGGGCAAAAAAAACGAAGCCGGTCCCGACACGGAAAAAAATTATCGACATTTTTACTAACTTCATAATTAATATTTTTTTACTTATCAATCAAATACCACATGATCACTACGAGTATTAATATGACAGACCAAAACTCCCAAATGTCACTAATCGGCATAAAAAATTTAAAATTATTACGTCATAGTAAATGTTCCTGTAAAAAGCCCAATTTTATTTATTTATTTAATATCTAGCAATTTTATTAATATCCAGACCACTATTTCTAGTCTAGAACAATTAGTTTTACTTATTCATTGTACGTTCTACCCACGCCATTACCTGAATCATTATCCCCACTCATTTACCTTCTAAATTCACAATTCACACCTGTTCCCCGTTCAGTCATAAACATTACTCGACTATAATACCACTACGCTTCTACAGATGTAATACTAAATCAATTTTTCGCAACAATACCTTTTCAAATATCATAGAGAGGACTAACTCCTTCAACTGTTTTAATATAATTTGAGCTCTAGCCATCTAAGAATAGGGTGGAAAGTAGATTGCAGCTGAAGTTAGTTGTGGTATTTCGGTGTGTGGTTTTAAAGCAACAATGTTCACTTGCGTAGCGTCCACTTGCGCTTGTGCCAGATATGACCCCAAGTGTTTGTTCAGCGCAGTGTGGCCAGAAGTGGTACCGCTAGGTGCGGTTCAGATGTTTCTTTAATAACATGGTTACATCATCCATTTTGAATGCATCTTCAAAATCGATTGGATACAGTTTCAAAGATTAGAAATGCAGGTGTAAGTCTGTCGATGATCTAATGTGAGAAGTTTTGGTGAAATTTCTAACCTTAGATGATTTCATCAATAGGATTTAAGATGATGTAAACGTTATTTTTAATTGTTAGAAATCTTTGTTCCCAGATTAAATGCAGGTATTTTATTAAAATTCCGCAAGTGCATTTCTGTATTTTCACATATTCAATTAGCGGATGTGTATTCTGTGCAATATTCTTTTTACATAGATGAATTAATATTTTTCAATCAAACATATAGGTAACAAGTTTTGCATGTATTTTATGAGCATATTATTGTATAAAATTTTGTAAATTGATCTACTTTAACGCCCGGTAACCTAGTGGTTTGTTATAATATCAGAGTCTGGTTTAATAGATAGCTGACTTCTCAACTATACCAAACTAGCGGCCGCCCGCGGTTTCCGTGGGAATTGATCAAAATCCTTTCTTAGCGAATGCCTACGTCATAACATCTACCTGCATGCCAAATTTCAGCCCGATCCGTCCAGTGGTTTGGGCTGTGCGTTGATATCTATGTATCTATGTCAGTCAGTCAGTCAGTCACCTTTGAGTTTTATAATATAGATTGGTCTTCGACATTAATATCGCATTAAGTGGTTTGTTATAATATCGGAGTCTGGGTTCATAGATAGCAGACTTCTCAACTATACCAAATTGGTTTTCGAAAATAATATCGCATCATCGTCATCATCAGCAACCAAAATACTTCCACTGCGAGACATATTGTTGGAATCTACAATAATACCTACAATTATTTTCCTACTGATTCACGTCTAATAAAAAACTAAATACAGTTCGTGCTGTAGCTTTTAATAAAGGAGCTGGTATCACTATCATTGGCCAGTGATATTGTGCTCACAATTTATTTCAAGCAACGATTGTCGATATGATATCGGCAGTTTAGAAACGCACGTCCGTGTATGATATAAATTCAGAGATTATGATATATTGTATGGGAATTAGAGGCAATATTAAACTGTAACTTACTGAGAAAGATATTTTGTTGGTTGTGCCTGTATAGTTTATAGAAGTGTTTATTTTAGTATAGACTGGTTTCACCCATTTAGCAGTGAGCCTGCCTTTGAAACACTTTATTGGTCTAAATAATATTGTTGTTGATGATGATAAGTGATCATCGTCATGGACATTTGCAACATCAGAGGCATTGTATAATATGCGTCGCCAGTCTTTAAGGAAATAATACGCTCTTTTCTATAAAGTCGCTAAGTTGTAGCTTAAACATTGTTAAATTGGGGTGGTCTAGTGTTATCTTGATGACACTATGACTGTTGCCGACACTGGCCGCTAAGAAAGGAGTCTCTATGTATACTTATTTTCTTTATTATTTGATTGTGACATTTGTCAGTTGGAAAAATATAGTTTCGAGAAAAAGCTGCGTGTTTAATTTTATAATTTTTCCACAACATATTCTGGTGTCAGAAGTATTTAAATAATTTTGAAAACATGCCCACAACCCGCGCTATGGCCCAAAAAGTGATAGTGGTTCGTTCTCGCGAGGACGCTGGCCTCAAAAACGGTGCGACCGCCGGTGCCCCAGCACCCGCACCGTCCAGCGCCCCTCGCCCCGAGACCCCGGACCCGTCCACCATAGCAGGGGCATCCAAGCGCAGCACGCAAATTATATCTCGGACGGAGTCAAGAGCACGTTCAACCAACACCGTCCAGGCGCAACGTCTCGCCGCTCAACTGCGTTATCCAGTGACAGAGGTTCGTTCTCGCGAGGACGCTGGCCTCAAAAACGGTGCGACCGCCGGTGCCCCAGCACCCGCACCGTCCAGCGCCCCTCGCCCCGAGACCCCGGACCCGTCCACCATAGCAGGGGCATCCAAGCGCACCACACTTAATATATCTCGCAACGCGCAGCGTCTCGCCGCTCAACTGCGCCATGCGGCCCGCGTAGCTGAAATTGAAGCCGAGCGCGAGAGGGCTGCCGCCGAGCGCGAGAAGGCTGCCACCGAGCGCGAGAGGGCTGCCACCGAGCGGGAGAAACGGCTTTTAGATTTAGAACTCCAAGTGGAGCTTGCCGCAATCGACAGTGGGTCCTCCCGCTCCAAAACCAAATACGTTCAAAACTGGTCCGAAGTCAGGGCCTCCTCGCGACCTGACGGTGATGGAGGTGCACAACGGGTTCCTGATCACGTGGCAGACGCCGCTGGAGAGCGCGCACCTCGTTCATTACTACACGATCAAGTACCGCACCTACGCGCAGTGGAAGACGCTCAACCGGGGACAGATAGGCCCGGAGGAGATCAGCTACCTGTAAGAAATGCGCCGCTGCGGCCTGCCGCCGCGTCGCCGCTATTCCGAGCGTCCTCACCGGCACTGTCACTGCACGTGTCCGACCTAAGTTCGGAGCCGTTCCCGAACTCCGCGGACGTCCGGCTGCGCGCGCTGCGTCCCGAGCCGACCCGTCGTGTCGGCGCGCCGCAGCCTCGCGCGCCTTTCCTGTCTCCGGCGCCGTTCCGGCTGCGCGCGCTGCGCCTCGAGCCGACCCCTCGTGTCGGCGCGCCGCGGCCTCGCGCGCCTTTCCTGTCTCCGGCGCCGTTCCGGCTGCGCGCGCTGCGCCTCGAGCCGGCCCCGCGTGTCGGCGCGCCGCTGCCTCGCGCGCGTTTCCTGTCGCGCCACGCCCGGCTCCCCACCGCCATCGACCCGACGCCGCCGCAAGTGGCCTCGCCGGAAATCCGCAGCTCTCCTCCAGCGGGTTCTGCAGCAAGAACGCGTCGTCGTCCCAGCACAACCGCAGCAGCCGCACCGACAGCCTGGCGGAGTGGCGTCCGCCGCCGTACCGGCCGCCGCCGCCGGCGCCTTCGCCGCGGCCGGGCTCAAGCGAGACGGTGGACGCGGGCTCGGTGGACGTACACTACGAGTGGGACCGCGCCACGCGCACGCCCACGCCGTCGACGCCGGAGCGACCGCGTGCGCGCCCGTCGCCCGAGGACGTGGAGGCCGGCGTGTGCGCCATGGAGGAGGAGTTCCTGGAGTTCCGCAAGCGGCGGGCGCTGCGCCGCGCCGCCGCCACCACTGCTGGCCTGTGCCTGCGCCTACTTGCTTCGCCGGCCGGTTCGAAGTTTGGCTGTGGTGGCTCTATCAGCGCCACGCGTCGGCTTCCTAACATGTGCGTTGCACGGGGGGGGCCATGTTGCCGACACTGGCCGCTAAGAAAGGAGTCTCTATGTATACTTATTTTCCTTATTATTTGATTGTGACATTTGTCAGTTGGAAAAATATAGTTTCGAGAAAAAGCTGCGTGTTTAATTTTATAATTTTGTCCTCAACAATGACAAATATCCACATTTGTTATAATTACGTTAGTACATAAATCAGTATATAGTGTCCCTCAATTAACATAATGTATCAAATATCAGGCCATCAAATAAAATTTGAAGCAAACAATTAATATTATAACGGACAATCAAATTTACATTGTGATCGTTTGAAACGTATTAAATTACCTTTAAATGTAATACATAATTTAGTTGCTTTATTTTCATTCATAAGTTTTAAAAATAAATCATTTTGTAGGTTAGCGCTTGTGTGGAAGTGATGTGATTTTATATGATAGCAACATACATAAATATAGAAAGGTACAAAAAAGAATATTTTCATTAGATGTTAGTCAAATTTTGACCGCCTCCGTGGAACAGTGGCTAAGCCGTTCGGGTATAATAACACGGAGGTCGTGGGTACGATTCCCACCGTGAGTCTGGTTAGTGGTAGGGCTTTTTCAGAATCCGACTGGCTAGCTACCAAGCCCACTAGTGAAATCTGCCGCCATAACAGCTCTGACTGTGTTCCGGCAATATTAATGTGGGAGCCAGTACACTTGAAATCAGAGGCTCGAAGATCAGATGAGTCTACAGTCTGGCAGTACATTGAGGGACGTTTCCAGGTGAAGCGCCCTCAATGGAATAGGCCGCAGTGGCCGCTTACCATCAGTTAGGCTGCGTGCTTATCTGCCAACTGACCTAGTATAAAAAAAAGCTATGATGTCTTCAATTTTGAAGACTAAAAGAAAAACCACAGTTAGTTAGCTGACAGATAAATTATAACGAACTTGTCTGAAAGCTGAGCTGAGCTTGAGTGAAACCAATTCTAAGATTGTGGCCTGGGACGCAAACAACTAAGTTGTTCAAAGATTAATATGTTTTCGATACTAAATCGTCACTCTGACATGCGTAAATTGCGTAAGGCAACCCTATAAAACATGCTTAGTAAACAATTTTCTAACAATTTAGAAATCAACCTCAATGTCCTACACATATGCAGAGACAATTAAATAAAGATTATGCAAATCATTCGGTTGATTTCTATTAGCCTGTCGAGTACGGTTGGCAAAAAAGTTATCGAAATTAATTCTATAATAAACAATATTGCAAATTGTTTTAGAAAATTCTAGGATGTATTAATCTATATCTATACTAATATTATAAATAGGAGTTGATTGTTTGTTTGTATGTTTGTTTGTTTGAATTGAATAGGCTCCGAAACTACTGAACCGATTTGAAAAATTATTTTACTGTTGGGAAGCTACACTATCCCCGGGTGACATGGGGTACTTACTTTTGATCCCGGTAATATGGGAGGAAGGGGGATAATTGACAAAAAGAATTACGCGCGGGTGAAACCGCGGAGGCGACCGCTAGTTGTAAATAAAATCAAGGCGTTTCACTGAGACAAAGTTTTTTTCGCATATATTAATTAGTAGAAAAATTAGAAGATTCCTAAAAAAAATCAAGGTTTGCACTCCGGGAGTGCCGGCAGAAATGAAAATTTGAATATTTTGTTATTCGCCATGCTAGCGTCCCCTAGGAAATTTTCGCAAATTGGTACTTTTTGTTCAAACGGTCACGTGATCCTGACGCGAGTTTAACAGTTTTACCCATACAAAAAAAAGTGTACAACGCCGCTAAAGAAGTTTTCACTTCAAAAATGTATGTAAGAGGCAATATGTTACTAATATTTGCTGACTGTACCCAGCTGTCTAACACACGAGCGGCCTTGACACGAATCGCATTTGCAAAGTTCCAGCCATGATTTATTCATTTATCATCTGGTTCACTCCTATTAAACTGCTTGCTACCCTGACTTATTGTCGGTTAATATTATTGTTTTGCGATATTATATTTATACTAGCTAAGTACTAGGTAAAAAAGTAAAGTATCAGCCTATTAATGTCCCACTGCAAGGCAAAGGCCTCCATCCTTGAAATCAAGTTATCGCTATAACAATGATGGGTAGGTACTAGCTTAATCAGCACGCTTGCTAAATGCGGATTGGAAAGATTTGTTTGTTTGTTTGTTTGTATTGAATAGGCTCCGAAAGGTGGGAGTAATTAACAAAATAAATTACGCGCAGGTGAAACCGCGGGCGAAAGGCTAGTCCCGGAATAAAAAGCCTATGTCCTTTCCCAAAATCTAGTCTAAGCCTGTGTAGTAGATGATACTTTATTATACGCAAGCAAAGCCGTAGTAAAAGCTAGTATACAAAAACCTAAATAAATTCTTATAGGTCACTGTCCTTTGTTATCTCGGCTTGCAAACTATGCATGTCTTTCAAAAATTCCAAAAAGTTTGTCGAAATACAAATGAGACGCTATTTTGAGTCTTATTTCTCTAACTTAAGAGTGCATTTTCATACAAAAGTAAAGTACAGTCGAGTATAACAGGGTTATGGACAGACGGGCAGAGAATGAGTTTGTGAATATTTCAAATCCAATCTCGAGTCGTTGGCCACTAAACTTGCTATTGTTCTCGATTGTACACGCATAGCAATATGCTCCATTTAAATTTATTTACTACTAAATTATTAATTCATTGGATGATGATTTTATTGCCTTTGAGATTTAGAATATTTTAATAATTTCCCAAGAAATAAATACAATTTTTTTTGAAGTTTTACATTTCAAAACCTGTCGCCAAAATGTTAAATCAGAATTTAGTGACTTGATTTATCACCAATTTAATTACGTAACATAAACACAAGGTCTTTTTTTTTTCTCCTGCATTTTACCAAATATGTTTATGTGTTAATAAACGGCAGAGTAAAATCCCGTAATATTTTTTTGTTATGTTAATTATAATATTATGCTAAATAGGTTACTTTTATCTCGGAAGAGGAATAATTATGTCCATCAGTGAACTGAGACAGGCCGATGATGATGACAATATTATATATTTTCAAATTTTGTGTCAAGTTATTAGATGTACATCTACATTCATCTAATGGGGAACAGTGGCAGTGGCAAGAGCACAAATTGCTTTGTGGGCAAGAGCTTTATTTGGTGAACGTTATGAAGACGAAATTATAAGTTTTTCACTTGGCTAAACTGGTGTAGATTGTGCAACGACGATTTTGCCTGCAGACTAAATTCTAAGGCCTTACTAAATAAAATAATGGCAATTTTAATCAGTGTGTTGATTGAAATGTTTGTGATTCATTTTTTCCCGTAGTGAAATCTAGTTATTAGAGAAACATCGAAATAGCTCGAGCTAGGTGGCGAGCATTGGGCCTATGTCCAGCAGTGGTCTGAGACAGGCCGATGATGATGATATCAAAATAAATTTTGTAAAAAGTATTCTTAAATAAATGGGATGAAATATGAATTGATAACCTCATCATACTCAAGAAGAGGAGCCATTAAAAGAAATAAATTAATAATTGATGACTTTTTATTGAAGTAGAGCATCATTCAACAGTGGGGGAGCGGGCAAGTCAACAACTTGTCACTGACTGCGTTTGCCGCGGTCGCTAAAAACAAACAACAATAGAGTGGCCTCTCCATACAATATCCTTTGTCAACCTTTTTATCAGGCAGGGTGGGACTAGAACAGGAGTTCAGTGGAGACGACTTTATAAAAATTGATCATTTTTGTTTACTCAGTAGGTACTTACATGCCTATCTGGAGACTTATTTCGTGCTTTTTAACCAAATTACAAAATTTTACACCGACAATATTGATGTATTACTTTTTTGATTTATCTCCTCTCAAGCAACAAAAAATACCCATTTATGTCATAGACCTTTATTTTAATATTTTTTTCTTGTGTGGTTAAAAAATAATATAATGCCAATCAATACTTACGGTTGTCTAAGTTAAAGACTAATACAAACTGGCTACCGGCCGCCCTTCATGTCCAATTAAGAATTATCGGAATTGTTAAAGATTTTGTTGTTGTTTTTAAAGGTTCAGAGGATAAAGGACCTACCGTCCCAAAAATATTTACGTCGGGCCTTAGTATTAGTCTTAGGTTGGTCTACCGGTCTACCAGCATATTTTTGTGCAATAAAGGAGAGAAAAGTTTTTTAGAACAGTGATTTAGCGGATACGTTTTATGTTACATTTTTTTTATATTCCACATTTTGAAATGTCGTAATACCTGTCATGTCTCTTAATCGTTCAAAGTTTCGACATTAAAACTTGATGACAGAATATTTTATCTCATTTGTTTGCTTAACGGGTTTAAAGTAATAAAATACTACTAATTAGATCTAATAAGATAAATAAAAAGCGTTATAATTTATCTTAATGAATTCTTATTTTGCCTAAACATAAAATTCAGCATCTCTAATTTTCTTTTATGCTCTATAAAGTATAAATATAACCTGAAAGTCGTTTGGTACAAATCTAATTATAATTGTACAATCTTAAAAGGTATGTCTATTAAATAAAATGCTTAATTTTAATGACTCGATAAGATTTAAATTTATAGCTTAACTTGACTTTTTAAATATTTTATTTTATAGGTTTTTTTAAGAGGCAAGTTTGCACCTGACGAGAAATTTTTATGCATGTAAAATGTGCCCGAAGACGATCAAATAGAGTGGAGGGCATTAAGTTTTATTGTGAACGTTGTATAGTCACGTGCTAATAATATTAATAATGGTCAAATATTTATTACTTTTTAATACAATATATATTTTTATTAAGTACGTGTATATTCAAAACATCCAGTCGAAACCTGCGCTGATATAAAACTGAAGAACTTATTCGTATGACAACAACAAATCTTCTAGTATTTTTCCAAATGAGTAGAACGATTTTCTTGATATCATAAATCAAACTATCGATTGAAGAACGTATTTTCTTCACAATTTCTAATCGCCTAATTAAAAAAATAACCATAAAATACCGCATGACTTATAGTTCCGTGGAACCTACAAACATAATTCAAATTTCCAAATTAATTATGTAAACTACCAAATCATTTTTAAACAGAAGGTAATTGCTTGTCAATTTGAAAAATTATCCGCTCACATCGAAATATTAACAAGTAGAGAAAACGTTCGTTTTGCTGCCAATAAATTGTGGAAATTATTAATTTTCTGTGTGTAGAAACAATTTCGTCGACGGCTTGACGCTCGGTCGTTGCTGCTCAGAAATTCCAATATAAACCATTAATAACTTGTTCTAATGCCCTTTATTTCCATATCGAATTTCATATGGATATGCCCCCATACCTCACCAGTATCCATAACCATTAGTTTAAACAATTTGTATGGTAAACACCACGCCGCTCGTTTGTGTACCAAGGAAATTATTTAATTAAAGACCCCCTATTGGTTGTATTGATTATTCATTTCTTTTCTCTTGTGGCATATTCTAGACACATTATATTTGTGGAGCCGAAATAAATTGAGCTCTCGGACTAAGTTGATTATTTTTAGAAAGGTTTTAAGTGACTTGTTAAATTATGTTTGACTTCGCTTAATGAAAATCAGGTTCTGTCAGAAAACTAATCACCAGTGACATTGTATCCAATGGCGTGCCAGCATAACCTGAGATGGTTCCAATTAGCCGGTCATAGTCCGTTTAATTATGTGAATGGTTTGTGGGTTTAATGTTGTAAGTTGATATGTAGGAGATCTAAGGTTTCTTTTAAGGTAGGCGCTGTGATTAGGGGCCTCAGCAAACCGCCATCGAACGGCGTGGTATGTTAATCCCCAAATAGGAAAGTAGGAATGTTGGTGCGAAGGATGGGGAGCAAATGGGCAATGTGGCATCACATAGCCAAACACTGTGAAGCAACGGTAGAGGTTATAACTATAACTTCCCCTGAGGCTTGCTGCACCCAAACTCTGCCATAATCTCAGCTGCTGGTCCTCAGTGGAATTCGAACCTTTGTTCTTTGGCGCAGCGTCTTTCCATTCTATACAATGCCAGAACGCAGCCATAGGAAACTGCTCGAGTATATATTGTAAATAACTTTTTTACTAAGTTCTTCCAATCCATACACGAGCAGTACGCAAATAATCGCGTATACTTCGTAGTAACGAACAAGTTTTTCTTGTTCCATAATCTACAGCGCCAGTGCGCTTACGGAGTAATCGTGTATATGTCGCGCAGGCAATTTGTATTATTCCGCCGTTTACATACGGCGTACTGAGAGAAATTAAGTTTAAAAAAACATAACTGAGGCGGAAAGCGACTCGGATGGATATAGGTTAGAAGGCTAAGGCGGGAGCGAAGCGAAGCGGAGCTCCCGCCTTGGCCTTCGTGGTTATTTTTTTTTTTAAACCTGAAAAAAAATTGCTACAAAAAATAGAATACTAGCAGGCCGGCCTTCAACACCCACCGCGACAAAAAATGTAAAATGGAAACACGACCTAGCATTTAACTTAATAATATTAATAATGCTCGTTGAAAAGCACTATTTAATCAAAATAATTATGATTAAGTAATTGTTTTGTATTTATTTCTACCTAATAAAGTTAAAATACAATTCCATATTTTACTAAAAAACTAGACTGAACACTTGTCAAGTGTAAGTAAGTTTGTAGTATAGTTTGGAACAAAGACGCGAGCATCCACGATACAAACTATACACGATCAGTACGCAAAATTCGTGTATGCATTGTAATAACAGAGTTAAAAACAGCATTACAATATATACTCGAGCAGTTTCCTATGACTGCGTTCTGGCCTTGTATAGAATGGAAAGACGCTTTGGCGCATAGGGAAAGGTTACTACTCGAACGATGCAATCATAGACAGCAGAGAGCCCGTTTGGAGTTAAACAGCTACTGAGGCATGTTTCTTTGCTACCACTTCACCAGGAAGCCTTAAATTTGAACTGTACTGGCAAACACTTAGAATGCTATCAAAACAATTATGTATGGCTAAGGTTTCGACTCTAGCTAATTCTTAATGTTTTCATTGAATCAAAAAATATTTATTTAATGTCAATCACACGTATACAACAATGTCAACAAATACGCAACGATATTACATCTATTATGAGAGTGCCATCAAAAAGTAGTACAAGAGGTCACGACGAAATCAGCAACAATATCGGAAATGTATCTAGGTTGTAAGCTGTTAAAAACTGTTCTCATACTACAATGTTGAAACAGATGCACAAATTGCAAATCATTATGCTTACACAACTATGATTTTATTACTGGCCATTCTATTCAAGTTTTTGAGTGAATGCACTTTTGATGTGAGTGTTTAGACTGCTTTTGTGAATAAGTGGCTAAGCTACTTGGGTCTAATGCCCAGAAGTCATGGGTTCTAGTCTAGTTTTGAGACTGGATAGTAGAAAATCCTTTTCATAGTTTGACTGGCTAGATCCACAGGTGAAATCTGCCACCATAATGGTCCAAGATGTGGTCTAGAAAGATTTATATGGATGCCAGTGTACTTGAAATCTAAGACTCGAAGATCAGAGGAACCAAAGGTGTGGCAACACATTGAGCGACGCTTCTAAGTGAATTCCTCAATGGTAGGCCGCAGTGCTTTCCATCAAGTGGGCTGCGTGCCTAACTAAAGCAGTAAAGAATGAGGGGTCTTACTATTTTGGTTCCAAGTTTAAGAAAATAAAAACTGCTCAGTAATTTGTCGAGTTTCTCACATACAGTTAGCCTGCGGGTGGTGTCGAAAAAAATGTTAATGTTCACCTAAAACGGTGCGCTACACAACGGGACGAAACTTATTATTTGTTGACTTAACAATTATAGTTTAGACTGCTAATTTAAATGCTAAGGAGTAGTAACTTGGCTCTTAAGCGTCCATTAGAACGACTGTATTTATTGTTTTTAGAAATTATTATTTAATTTACGGCAATTAAGTTATTAATTGAGTTGGATTGATATTTTAAAGCACAGCGGGGATGAAACGGGTACTAAAAAAGATAGTTTTGGGAAGAATAAATTAGTAAGTATTTGTGATATAATCATAATTATGATAGTAGCTAGCAGAATTTAGGCTAAAGGTATAGCGGATATTTTAAACACCGAAAAACACAAGCACCTTATCCTTGTTATACGCAGATCGAAAGTATTTTTTTAACTAATCTTTTCATGATATTATGTTTTTTCACTAAAGGCGCTCCTTAGCACCTAGGTTGTGGGCTTTTAATTGATTCTTTTACTTTTTCACCTTTAAAGAAACCATTTTCAATCTAGATTTTCTTTCATCTGAATCCATTACACAACAGACAGTCCCTCACAGGAAAACAATCAACACTCGTCCTCCCTCATTGTGGAAAATAATAACCTTTCAGAATAACCGGAAACGATGCGAGGCCATTACAGGAAACGCGTCCAGACGGGAAATAGATTTTTGAAAGTTTCCCCTGGACGGAAAAACTGATTCCGCGAGGACTGTTCCAATATGGAACGTTTGTTTTGTGTTCATAACAGGTTGTGTGAATAACGCTCGAATGAGGCGCTCGTTGCGCAGCTGTGACAGTGGTTCGTTAGAGATAACGAAAGTCAAGCTACCCACGCCGCGGTCGGTTAATGGATGGGTGACCATTCTGACCACATTTAGAAACATTTATTTCGAGCGTCTCCGTGCTTCGGAAGGCACGTTAAGCTGTTGGTCCTGGCTGATATTTACTATAAGTAGATATTAGTCGTCAAGCTTAGTAAGAAGCCATTTGGCGACTTGATAACATCTGACATTAAGGTTGGTCACTTGCCTTACGCAACCCTCCACCAACCAGCACTAGGCCAGCGTGATGGAGTATGGCCCACACTATCTCACAATTGAGATAAGGCCTGTGTCCCAGCAGTGGGAACGTATAAAGGCTGATGATGATGATGTGTGAGTGACGTAACCGGTTATATTGCGTGACATTTTAGTCGTTGTTTTTCCGCAGTAAAATTATTCTATCCAAGTAGTACCTACAATAGATTAATGAAGTTTTTTATCTACATCCATACCATAATATGTCTATTTTATAGTCAGGAGCGATGAGCAAACGCCCTACATTTAGATATAAGTATCTGTGGCTGCATCGAAATGTTTACATTTTAGTATCGGTAACCGATACTTTAATTACGATCAAATTTTGAACGTCTTCTTAAAAAGTAAAAATTAATGGATTTGAAGCTAACATAATTCGACGAGCCATTTGGTGTAATGGTCGAGAAGTCGGCAATAGCGGGGATCGAACCCGCGACCTCTGGTGTAATAACACCAGAGGTCGCGGGTTCGATCCCCGCACGGTACAAACATTTGTGTGCATGAACATGTCTGTTTGTATCGGTCTGGGTGTTTCTATGTATAATTTATGCATGTATTTGGGTCAATCAACTTTTAAATGTCGTCAGGTAGAAAATTTGCCATTTTATTTTATAATTTCGTTTTCCACTTTTTTTTATTTTAGTATACAGAAAAAATATTATTTATTACAATTTGACATAGAGCAGCGCACAGTTGATTTAAATAGAGCACTTTTAACTAAAAATTCTAACGAACCACGCGAAATCTGTCTCCTGGACCACTAACCTAAAATGGTTTTTAAACAATGCAAATATTATTTAAGAATAAAATAACCAGTTTGGTTATAAAATTTATATGATGTATTATAAGTTTACATGTATAAAAAAATCAAATAACGCATAACCTATAAAATATTATTGTTTAATTTGTCCCCAAGACAACTATTGTCTCATACGCAAATCAACTTTTCAATAAAACAGGAAATAATGATAACTAAGCAACACAATAATATGTATCAATTTATTTTGAATTGTAGTCATTGATCTGTAAAAGCTCCATGAACAAAGTATATTTTATAAAGTAAAACGATATGACTAAGTGTTTTTCATCATAGGGACAATTTAGTTGTCCAATTGACACATTTGGTTGTCCAAAGGAAAAATATATGACAAAGCGTTGAACTTTATAGGAAGGGATTATTAATGAAACAGGTTTCTTAAAGAAAGTATCAAAAGTATTATATTTAGGTATTAAAGGTTATTCCTAAAGCATTAGGATTCTCAATAACGCTAATAAATTTCAAACGTAATCAACATCCTTACAAATTATAGCAGTCTTTTTAATCAATTACATAGTTAACTTTCCTTACATTTATTAACTTAATATCGCAGTCTTCAATAAAAGTCTCATTATGACAAAATAATACTATGCATCACATCTTTATGTGGATCACAATAGGCTAACCTTTTGGTAACTTCCAGTAGCGTTTTCATTATTCGTATCAATGTTTTGTTTTTATGACCTGAAAAGAGTGAGACGATTTTTCACTCTTTCAGCTTTGTCTCTTATAGAAGCCACAGGTTCGCCCGTGTGTGGAATATTGCTCTCATCTCTGGGATGGTTCCGCCAAGTACTTATTGGAGGCCCTCGACAAGTTGCAGCGACGTGCTATCTGTATTGTCGGTGATCAAAAGGTGACTAAGACCCTAGAACCTCTTCAGCTACGTAGAGACGTTGCCAGTCTGAGTGTTCTCTACCGTCTCTATAATGGGGAATGTTCTGAAGAGTTATTCCAACTCATTCCGTCCTCTCCTTTCCACTCCCGAACAACACGCGCCGGACTGCGTTGCCATCCGCATACCATCCAGACACTGGTGGCCCGTACCAAGAGGTATAGTTCCTCTTTTTTACCTCGTGCCATTAGGTCATGGAATGCCCTTCCGGCTTACGTGTTTTCTTCCTCCTATAATCCTGGGCTTTTAAAGCGGGGCGTGAAGCGGCATCTTAGCAGGCCTTCAAGGTGAGGGGTGACTGGCTCAATGGGTACTATGTTCTATTGAGCCAGTCAACCTTATATTTGGACCTCACATCCACTTACCATCAGGTGGAGTGAGGTAATCCATAATAATAAAAAATTATAGCTTTCCCTTTTCTGTCTCTTCCGTTCAGCCAACTTTTCTGGGTTCGCTTTAAGTCTCTCCCTATACCGTCTTGACTTTTCTTTTTCCGACAATCCCATACTCTAAAAATAAAAACAGTTAGTTAGTTAAAGCAACCCATAAATGCCCCACTGCGGTGCACGGGTCTCCCTCTGCTATCTACAGAGCTGAGAGGGTCTAAACCTTAATCCACACGCGCTGGCCCAATGTGGGTTGGTGGATCTGACACGCACGTCTTTACATTGGTACTGCCCGGAATCGAATCAGGGATCCTCGAATTGAGAGTTCCAAGCCACCAGCGCTTAAAAATATTAACAAAAACCATAAAAAACACTTAAATTTCCTTGTTTAAAATCTTTTAGGAATCCTTTTGCATTATATTTGTCTCCTAAGCAACCAAACTGTCCTAGGGACAACCAATTTCGTTGTCCAAGTGACTGGTTGTCCGAGGGACATTTACGCAATTTTGAGCTGCCTACTAAATACTAATGCGTTTTTGTGATTTGCCTCATCGTAAGATTTAAATAAAGATATAATAGAATTTGCTGCATAATAATTTAATACAACATTTCAATTACTTACGTAAATCCGACGGTGGTCCGATGGACTGACAATAAACACACGCACTCCCTCACACAAAACTCGGCCCGCTGACGCCGCGATGGTTGGTGAAATCAAGATGGCGGTAGGTCGTGTCGATCGGCGATGATCGGATTATGTTCAGCTTGTCACCTTGGACGCATCAACTCCATCATGTTTTGAATTTTCAGGTAATTCTCGGTTGTCCGGGTGACTTCAAGATTGTAGGGGACCAAAATTAAATGTACAAAAATCGTATTTTAAGTAAATTAAATAAGTACTCCAATTGTTTTCTTGTTAATTTAGATTCATATAAATAATTTTGAATAATTTATATGAATTGCCTAATAGTGTTTTTTTTCGTTAGACAAAGTTTTGTGATGCACTGTTAGTCGGGGACACTCAGTAATACCGTTTTTACACCCTTTTTGTCATTTGGACAACCAAATATCAACGGATAAATTACAAAAAAATTAATAGCTATTTTAATAATAGGTTTGTTAATGTCAATATTAATGGAAAATACACATTTGCAACAAATATTTTATATAGATATTTTAAAATAGGCCAGGGACAGGGTAATGTTGCCGTCGTACATTTAAAAGTTGATCGACCCATTTACAAAAAAAAAGTATATAAGCACCCATAGCACAAGCTAATGCTTAGTTTGGGGCTAGATGGCGCTGTGTGAATAATGTCCAGAGATATTTATTATTTATTATTATTATATAATGAGCAAAACATCTTGATGTATTTTCAAAGGTACCAGGAGAGCATAACCGCAGCGTAACTATTCATTAAATCAAAGAGTTTGAAAGACGCGAGCTAGCCTAGCTTCTTGTTCTTCTCTGCTCTCCTGGTACCTACTATGGATTATATTCCACGCGGTTTCACATCGATCCTGACTTTAAAATAGACATTTATCGTATGAATGAAGATAAAGTAATGTATGTGACTGTACATAATTAGGCATTAAAATACTCATGTGATCCTTTTATGAAACGAACGAAGTGAGTTTCATAAAAGGATCACATGATTGGTGTGGTTTTATGAAATTGAGTGAAACTCACTTCGTTCGTTTCATAAAACCACATTCGTATTTTAATGACTCTCATTATGCAACAGTCACATAAATAACTATTTTAAGTCAAATCATAAGACTTAAAATCATTAGTCTTAAACCTAACCATATTATATCACAAAATGCCAAAAAAAAAAACATCACGTCATAGTTATTGGACGGTCCCTTATAGAATCAGTATAGAGTCTAATACTGATCTTATAAGACAAAACAAGTAACAAGATCCGTCAGTCGTATTTACTAAGTGCCCATTTAATCTCGTAGACAGAGGGCAATAATAAAAACGCTAGGTACCACTTAATGGATGCAATTTGAAGTAAGCGGTTGTCATCGGAACAATCGCTTTGTGCCCGGCGCCGACAAAGAACCCCTACCATGGGCTTATTTAGCCTTTAGGCTAGGTGAAAAATGTGTGAGTTCACTAATTGAGACCTATATCTGACTTAATATTTATTTAATATGCGTTTTTAGTCTGCTTATAACATGATATCCAACAAGTTAAGAAAATATGAAACAAAAATAGTTTAAAATGAAAAATATCAAATTCATATTGTCAATTAAAGTGACTCAGATCGTTTTTTATCTTTTCTCGGTTTCGTAACTTTGTGATTTTTCCGTGGACGGGGTGTTAACCCGTCGCACAACCCCCGAAATGCTGGAGGACCACATCCTTCTTTGGTCAGCGAGTCCATCGGACTTGGCCAATAGCTAGCTAGGCTGTACTACTGACCGTTCCCCCATCCGCCACCCAGGGGACGCTCCTCTACGCCGTGAGGCCCAGCGCGAGGGTGACTAAATATTGGCATGAATTCAAGGACCTCCGATTAGCCTCTTGGAATGTGCGTTCCCTTTACAGACCCGGAGCACTTTACCAACTAAACCAGGAGCTCATACGATACAACGTAGGCATAGCGGCTTTACAAGAAATTAGGTGGCCGGGGAAAGGTGAATGCAACGTGGATAACGGCTCTGTTTTATTTTATAGTGGTAGTGATGCTGGACAGCATACGCATGGCACAGGTTTTATGGTAGCGCGAAGACTGATTGGGAATGTGATTAGATTTGAGCCAGTTTCTAATAGAATCTCTGTACTCCGAATTAGAGGAAAATTCCAGAATTTTTCGATCATTAGTGCGTATGCACCAACTGAAATAGCTGAAGATGAAAGTAAAGATGAATTCTACGACCAACTGGAATCAATTTACGATCAGGTGCCAAGCTATGATGTCAAAATTGTATTGGGGGACCTAAACGCGAAAGTGGGTAGGGAAGACGCATTCACTCCAACCATAGGCAAATATAGCAAGCATGAAACCTCTAACGACAATGGATTAAGACTCATAAACTTTGCTGCATCTAAGGATATGGTAGTAAAAAGTACGATGTACCCACACAAAACAATCTACAAAGGGACATGGAAGTCCCCAGACGGAACAACTGTCAACCAAATTGATCATGTTCTCATAGACAGTCGACACAAAACCATAATTGAAGATGTTCGAACCTATAGAGGGGCCGACTGTGACAGCGACCACTACTTATTGGGTATTAAAACAAAATTAAAAATTAAAGTAAATAGATTAGCAAGAATTAAAAGACAAGATCATGTTAATATAGATAAATTAAAGGATACAAATATCAAAAGAGAATTTCAATTGGAACTTCGAAATAGTTTTAATGGGTTAGAATTAGAAGAGGATATAGATCAGAACTGGAAAACGATACAAGCAACAATTAAACAAGCAGCATTTAAAATCTTAGGGACAAGAAAGATGCATAGACGAGGGAAATGGTGGAGTCCGGAATGTGAAAGTGCAGTCATAAAACGACGAAGATATAAAACCTTGTCTGAACAAGACGCGCAGTGGGAAGATAAATACCAGGAAGCAAGGCATGAGGCGAAAAAAAATATTCGAAGTGCAAAGAGACAACATCTAAATAACCTAGTGCTGGGAATGGAAACATTGATTAAAGCAAACCACAGCAGGAAGTTTTATCACGAGGTAAGATCCTTCAAGAAAGGTTATCAACCCACCACACAGTTGCTCGAAGATGACAGTGGAAATTTGCTAACGGACGGGGATGAAGTTAAATCGCAATGGCGCCAGTATTTTCAGGAACTTTTGAATTGTCCCTCATCCGAAGAGCCCGTCACTCGTACTACAGCTGACAATGAGGATGAGTTAGCACCTCCTACTTTTGAAGAGACCAGACGCGCCATAATGAGACTTAAGAATAATAAAGCTCCAGGAATTGATGGCTTACCAGGTGAACTATGGAAGCATGGAGGAGGAGCGACACAGTCTAAGTTGTATGAGCTACTGTGCATGATCTGGGATAAGGAGCAGCAGCCTGTGGAATGGAACGTTGGGGTCATATGCCCAATCCACAAAAAGGGGTGTCGAAAAAGGTGCAATAATTACCGGGGAATAGCTTTGTTACCAACAGCGTACAAAGTTCTATCTTATATTTTACTCGAACGACTGGAGCCATACGCAGAAGCCATTTTGGGGGACTACCAGTGCGGCTTTCGTCCGAACCGTAGTACAGTTGACCAGATCTTCCTCCTTAAACAGCTTATGGAGAAGAGGTGGGAATACGCACAAAGCATCCACGCACTCTTCGTGGACTTCACCAAGGCGTACGATAGCATAGATCGAGACGCCTTATTTACTATTCTGAGGAATTTCGACATCCCCAGGAAACTTGTTGATATGATCCAGGTAGCCACGCGAGACAGTAAGATGAGGGTCCGAGTCCAGGGGGAATTGACAGAGGAGTTTCCGGTTGTCACCGGGCTAAAGCAAGGCGATGCTCTGTCTCCAATGCTCTTTAATTTGGTTCTCGAGTATGCAATACGGCGGGTGTTGACACTAGACGTCGGTGTAGAGCTGAATGGGAGGCATAAGGTAGTAGGATATGCGGATGATTTGGCTTTGCTTGGCGAAACCGGTGCACAGGTTAAGCTTTCTGCTATAGCCCTCAAGGAAGAAGCCTTAAAGCTTGGTTTGAAAATTAGCCACGAAAAAACAGAGTATCTTCACATGCGACGTTATAAAGATATACGCGCTAGACGACAAGATCTACAAGTTGGAGATACTACGTACAAGGGGGTGGCTAAATTCAAATACTTAGGCTGTACCATCACCGAAACTAATACCAGGGGTGAAGAGATTGACATCCGGATTCAGAACGCCTTGCGGTGTACCGCTGCACTTCATAAGGTATTAGTGTCCAAGCTCCTAAGCCGAACAACAAAGATGAGAATTTATAAAACAGTTATACGACCAATTCTCATGTATGGGTGTGAGACTTGGACACTAACGCTCAAAGAAGAAAATAAGTTGCTGGTTGCCGAAAGGAAGATACTCCGAAAAATGTTTGGACCTAAGAGAACAGAGGACGGACACTGGAGAATCCTGAAAAATGCTGAGCTAGAAGAACTGATGGCTGAGCCCAACATTATTGGAGAGACCAAAGCACACAGACTCCGATGGCTCGGTCATATTGAGAGAATGGCTTCAGATCGAAGTGTCAAGAAAGCATATCTCGGAAAACCTGTTGGTCGACGGCCGGTTGGTCGCCCTCGCTACCGGTGGAGTGACGCTGTAGATGCAGACCTCCAAGAGCTTGAACCGGGAGACTGGCGCGAAACCGCAGGGGACCGAGATAGGTGGCGCTATCTTGTATCGGAGGCCAAGACACACTTTGGGTCGCTGAGCCACAGGAGTAAGTAAGTAAGTAAGTAAGTAATTAAAGTGACTGTGAGACCAAAATATTATAATAATAAATAAGATATTTTCTTATTTAATAATACCGATAAAAAGTGTAGGACTTCTGTTGTAAATATCAACAGGTGTTCCACACTTTAGAAAGTATGATAAATATAATTATACATAGATACGTACAAACATCCAGTTACAGGAGTTACATAAATGTTAATCACAATATGAACATATGTTTGTGTAGAAATTCGAACCCACGACCCCTGGCGCATAGGGCAGGGTCACTAACAAATGCGCCATTGGCTCAGTTAAATCCACAGAGAATTACATTATAAGTTTTATCAGAGCAACATAAAACGTCAATAAATTGTAATAATTATGTTCAAATGCGCTATGAAAATTACAACACAAAATATGAAAGCCGGTTTGGCGAATAATGACTGTATCAATTAAAACTAACACCTCACTCGGTAAGTCATTTAAATGAACCGTGGGAGAAACTGTTATTACCCAATTATCTATATAAATGTGGTACCTACATATTAAGAGCTCGTGGTAGGGCCGCAGTGGGAAAGATGGCAGGAATCGAGACTTATTTAATTAATAAAGGTGCATTGAGCTAGTGATGGGTGGATCAAGTCTTAGATTTTGGCCTGAATTAGGTCTTCTTAGCTACGGATAGTAGACTTTGGAAAAGATTTAGATATTTCACAATGTTTAAATATTAACCTTTTTTTTAATGCCGCATCAGTTGGCAGACAGACACGCAGCCCGCCTGATGGTAAGCGGTCACTGCGGCCTATTCCATTGAGGGATACTTCATCAGGAAGCGTCGCTCAATGTGCTGCCAGACTGTAGGCTCATCTGATCTTCGAGCCTTTAATTTCAAGTGTACTGACTCCCACATTAATATTGCCGGAACACAGCCAGCTTATAATAAATATTTATAACTAAGATAATTTTTGATTATGTTTATAGGTACCTAATACGTGTTTTATAAGCTTAATCAGTTGGCAGATACGCGCGCAGCTTACATGGCGGTGCACACAAATTTTTATACTGTGTGGTAATCGAACACGTTACTGTTTTCACAGTAGTCGTTTTAACCATAACACCGAATCTGTCATTCAAATCAAACAAACAAAACCGTTACTCAGACACACCATAGACAACCACTGATTTGTATTCTCCATTTAAAATCAACGAATTAATTCCAAGCCCTAAGAATAGGGCCGGGTACATGGAATCAGAATCAGAAAAGGTATAACTCAATCACACGGGTCACATCACTAAAATAAATGTTATGATTTGTCCATGGGAAAGTTTTAAATTAGATTTACAACTTTAATCAATTCAGATCTTTATGAGAAAAGATCTTAATGGGTTAAGATATTGTTCTAATAAAACTCTTGGGCAAACAGATTATCAGACGTACTTATAGATAAAGATATGTCGTTTGGATTGGTCAGATTTTAAATAACTTTGGAAGATTGGCCATCTCCGTGAAACATGGTCAAGCCGCTCTGGTCATATAATTCAGAAGAATTTATAATGTAACTAGCCTTTCGCCTGCGGCTTCGCTCGCGTGGACTATTATACGTTATCCCGTAAGAATGTGATATTTTTTTAGGGTTTATTCGCCAGCTCTCAAAAATCATTGTATACTTGAATTTATTAGCTACAGATCGTTCACGATAAGAAGTCCTCTAGCCGCTATATTTGTACTACTGTTTTTCAATACTTTCAATCTGTTTTTTGACATATTTACAAAGCGTAGGCAATGCTGCCAATATAGCGGCTAAAGGACAACTTATGGTGAACAGACTGTAGTCAACAATTCGTTGCTATGACAACCTGTCACAGACACGTGAAAAACTAACTACCCATGATCCTATTCCCCGTTTTTCCATAGGAATAAAGCATTTTCCCGCGATAAAAAGTAGTCTATGTTCATCAAGGATAATGTCCGCTTCTATGGTAAAAGATTTTTTCAGATCGGTCCAGTACTTTTGGAGCCCATTCAATACAAACAAACAAACAATCAAATCTTTCCTCTTATAATATTAGTGTAGATAGTGTAGATGTAGATTGTGATATTCATAAATAAGACGTTTTTAAGTTACTCACTTTGTCCAATATTTATATTACATAAAAACACTGTGCCTTGCTTGCTTAATATACCTAGTTAGTAACATGCGGAATCCTTAAACAAAATGTTTCTTTTAATTAAAATCAACGGTCGCTTGTTACTTAATAATGGCAATAATGAGCCGAAAATGTCGGGAAACAAACACGGTGACAATTAAGCGCTAAAGTCATCCCATTACGAGTAATTCGCGCAAATAATAAAATTTTACAATGCACTGTAACCTACATACTGAGTTAGTGATGTGCGGTGGACATATCGATACTGGAAATAAATATTATTGTGAGATAGAAAGTAATTTTTAGATTGATAAATAAAGAGGCGTTAATCTCAAAAAACAAATCTTTATAAATGTGGGTTTAAAGATACACTTGAAATATTACAGAGTGCCTCCCCTACCATCATATCAGTATTACTTGGTCATTTTTCACCACTCCCACAGGTGTAATCTGCCGCCATAACAGCCCCGGCGGTAGTTCGGCAATATTAAAGAGGGAGCCAGGTACACTTTAATCAAAAGCCTCGAAGATCAGATGAGCCTACAGTCTGGCAGCACATTGAGCGACGCTGGTGAAGTGTTCCACAATGGAATAGGCCGCAGTGACCGCTTACCATCAGGGACTAACTGACGATTCGGACACAGTTTATTCGAACACAGTGTCCGAATTGACACTTTTTAATTTCAATATTTTATTCACTGACGATTCGGACACCGCGATATAAATAACTATTTCAGGTGGGCTGCGTGCCTGTCTGCCAACTGAAGAAGTATAAAAAATAAAAACATTCAATATTGAATATCGTTAAGTACAGTCGATAACAGAATTAGCATCTCATCCCATCACTTTTGTCACCATAATGACACTTGCTTTTTTGGCACCTTTTATTCTGAATGAAGCTATTTGACAGAGTTTATTGCAACCGTCTCCATGTAAGCAACAATGGCTTTATAATATCTTGTTCGTAAATGAAAGTTGAATTTTTATGTCATAATAACAACAGTTAATTGAAGCGCTGCATTTGCGGCGGTTTTAAGTGGATTCCTTCTGTACGTAGAGGTAAAGATATGAGGTTGGTTGTACAAAATGATGTGAGAGTTCAAACCTACCAAAAATATCTGAACATTTACCTAAATTAATCTTAGCACAATACTTTTAGGTGTAAATATCGTTTGTTATTATTTGTTCTCAAACAACAAATGAAAATGTACCTTTACGTCATAAGGTAAGATTGACTTTTGTCAAATGTTCAGATATTTTTGGTGTTTTTGAACGTTCAGATCATTTTGACGCTGACTCTACAATAATTGTGTGACTTTTTAACTGAATGTTTGTAGTCCATAGCATAAAAAAAGGTTCATAGCATATTACTTACTAATCTAATTAGCATAATTATTTCTATATAATAAACAGACAAACATGTTAATTTCATACACACAAATGCTTGCACACGAAGCCGCAACCTCTTGTTGTAGCAGGCTACTTCTTAATTTAACCACTATACATAAAAATGTTGTGTGCCCCTATGAAACCGACCATAAGACAGTTACACTAAGACACAAGTGCTTATTATTTATTGTTTGAAGACTATTCGAATTAATACGAGTATATCGCTTACACGATTCAGTAAAATGTTACGGCTTTTTAATTAAGTATTTTAAGTAGCATAGGTAATAATATTTTTTCTGTGTTTGTGTCCATACATCTGACAATCATAAATGTCATTTGTACATGCGCGTGAACATTATAGATAAATGTTGGGGAATAATAATGTCATCGTAAAATGGTAAATTACTTCTATTTTTAAATAAAAATTCGTAATGACTGGACAACTTTTTACGACTAACGTTTTGATTGACTTTCAACTATTGTAAAGTACAAACTTAAAGTATTATGCCCCACGACACAGATAATTGAAGGACTCTTAATCGAGGGAAGAGTCGCTTAATATGCAGTCACACTGAAGGCTCCTCTGATCTTCGAGCCTTTGATTTCAATTGGCTCCCACATTTTCAAACAAATATGTGACATTACCACTCCAATGGATATTTGCTCAACAGTCACATCTTATCTATTAGACATGCATCATAGAGATAGGGTACACACAGTTGTATTTCATGCCGACAAGTACCCTTTATGATCAGACCTACATTATTAGGAAATCCGGTCCAAACTTGTCATTGCAATACAAGCGGCGTGCTTTGAGCAAATCTATTTTGGCGCGTAATTTATATCGACTATTGTTTTGTTGAACAATTGTAAATTGTTCAGTGAAACAATGCTAGATACACACAAATTGTAAAGGTACACACACGTTCCGATTGTGGCTTAATGACTTGAGCTATAAGCGTTAATCGTTGGGATGGGGTGTGGCCCAATTTCAAAGGAATTGGAGGATCGCCGATTTTATTTTCCAAAATTTGGAAAATAAAATAGCTGATCCTTAGATTTAATCTAATATTACGTCTAAAGTTGAAGAGTGTTTTTCCGTGATGCTGTATTTAGGACTATAGTTGTGGTGTGTTTATAAGGCAAAAGGCCACGCAGGCCGCACCGGGTGTCAACCCGGTAACTCAACTTTAAGCATAGTAGGACAAAAATTTAAAATAATTAAATTATTAGCACAGCCGTCTTCTTTGAAGATTTCTCCACTAGCTCAGCACTATGTATAATTCTAGCATCCCTCAAAAGTAGACCATGGTGTTGTGTGGAATTCCCCGTACCGTTTTTTATGGTGTGGTGACACCACCAAATTCCGTACCGGGTGCCACCCAAGATAGCAACGCCACTTGACTGCCTTTGTCATAACGTGGGTTGTGGTTTTAACCTGACTACAAGCCATTTGGGGTATGGTCGAGAAGTCAGCTATTAAACCAGTGTTCGCTGGTTCGATCTCCGCACGGTACAAACATTTGTGTACATGAACATGTCTGTTTGTATCGGTCTGGAAGTTTCTATATTATGTATGAACATATTTACAAAAAAAAAGTATATAAGTAATGTATCCGTTGTCTGGCACCCATAGCACAAGCTAATGCTTAGTTCGGCGCTAGATGGCGCTGTGTGAATAGTGTCCAGTGATATTTATTTATTTATTTGTTTGTCTCCCCTCTCATTTCTTATAACTTAAGCCCTTACGTTTAATCGTTAAAATAAATCTTGCTACGATAATGCGGGGCTAACGAGTGACGATACAATGCGACAATCGGAGGCGGCTTCTTTCATCCTGACACTTTGTCTCGTATACTGACGGCGGTCAGTACTGGACAGTTGCGTTTTATTGTTTAAATAAATGTAAATTGTACAAGTAATTGGATTTGCTCTTCGATTTTCTGTTTCAGTTTTTATCGTTCGTCAATTGGTGGCTAGGTTTGTTATTGTTATAGTTTTTAATAGATGTCAATTTCGCAAGGTTGTTATTTTGTCATTAGGCGGATTTTTGTTTTTAGTGGGCATTTTATCTTTATTAACAATTTGCTTTTATACATAATTACAATATCCTGTTGTTTGATTTGGCTTTCTTGATCCTATAAAATTCACGTGTAAATATCAAACCCTTTTGTTTATACCGGTATTCCATTTTAAATAAGAATTAACGTTTCATATTCTTAAAGATAGTAATTTTTTACCTCACTATTTTTGATTATTTTTAATCAAGTCATTTAATAATGGAATGGTAGAAGGTTTTAGAATAAAATAATTTAGAATTGATCATATTATTATAAACCATTATTTTACGAGTGTCAAAGGCCAGTCAAATTATAATTATGTAGCCGTATAAATTTAGTCCACCACTATATTTTATTTTTACCTAGGTATAACTTCTGAACAACTATTGAGTGAATATATGCACATTTTATTTAAAAATAAAATTTGATCAACATTATCATAATGGATTTTGATGAAACACGTTTTTGCCACAGTATTGTTGAAAAAACATTTAACAATATATCGGATCGATAGCCTCCACATTCAGTCGTAATTTTATTTAATTGAATGTTAATACTGAGATTTATATCTAAAGCTGTCAAAACATTTACTTTATAAAAAGTAGAAATGATCTATGATTACAGTACCAATGAATAATAAGAGTTCTAGGTATGATTCGAACCCAAGACTCCTGACGACGCTGGCAGGTTCACTACCAAATACGCTATCGGACCATTCAAAATATACTCGTATTATTATATAAGTGAGAATAACAATCCAAATTAAAAATGATAATGATGTTTTTTTTCTGAAACGATTTTACGACCTAGGAACCACTATGTACAAAAGAGATAAAGATTCATTTATTTGCCAAAACATGTGTTAGTCATAATAATACATTTTACAATTATTATTACAAGGTGTTCAGAAATAATTTGGTTCAACATGTTTTACCATGACTGGTGTACAAATCCGATAATATTACAAAATTGATTTACTTACTAGATACAGTCAAAAAATAATGTCATCTACAAAATTATGGAAATAAAGTTACAATAACAAAAACTACAGTCAAAAAATAATGTCATCTACAAAATTATGGAAATAAAGTTACAATAACAAAAACTTAGAGATTAAATAAGGTAAAGCTTATAGAAAGGTGTCGTTTAGGAAATCATTTAAATTGTAGTAGCATTTTTCAGTCAACATTTTTTTAAGCGTTTTTTTGAATTGAGTTGTATTTAGTTTTTTAATGTTATTTGGAATTTTATTGTAAATAAGTGGAGCCTTGCAAATGACACTCTTATGCAGCAGAGCTGTCTTTGATTGATGAGCACAAAGTCTATCATTATCACGACGATTACGTTTTACATTGTCAGACATGCGGCAAAACAGATGGGGGTTGCTTCTCACAAATATGGCTACTTCTAATATATAGAGAGATGGAACTGTGAGGATATTATGTTTTGTAAATAGTGGCTTACAGCTCTCACTACTTTTGATCCCAAACATGGCACGTATGCATCGCTTTTGCATTTTGAAGACCATTTCTTTGTTTGTTGAGTTAGCCCAGAAAATAATTCCGTATCTAAGTACCGACTCAACAACACCATAGTAAGCAGAGAGTAGTGCATCAATGCTGACAGTTTGTGCTAGTTTATAAAGAAAGAAAGATAGACTGCTGATTTTTTTACATAAAATATTAATGTGCTCTTTCCAATTTAATTTATTATCTATAATTAATCCAAGAAACCGGGCAGTGGAGGTTTCCTGTACAACATGATTATTATGTACCAAGTTTATATTTAACGGATTTTGTAATCTTTGGTCAAAATGCATTATATTTGTCTTTGTCAGATTAATTTTTAAATTGTTGTTGCTTAGCCATGAAATAATAGATGTCAATGTTTTATTAATATCGAAATTATAAGTATTTATGTCCTTACATGCAATTGTCACAGTGCTGTCATCAGCAAATAATGTTAAATATTATAAATATTCGCCATTAAACTAAATTAAAGTATCTACATTTCCCATCTCACGAGTCACAACAGCCATTGCTTCCAGCGCCCACTATAAGCGTTATTGGTTTATCGAATTCCTTGGTAATCTGCGAATTTCGCCAAAGAGCGGCTCCTTTGTTCTTCGCCAATGCAGCCGCTTTTTAAAACCGCCTTTTATCTTATGTCTGAATCGTCAGGACCGATCAGAATCCACGCGTGGTTCAAAGAGAGTTTGCCTGCGATTTTTATTGACGTGTGATTACTACAAGTAATTGTGGGAAGCTTTGGATTATGAACTGTTGAATGTTAAATGGGCGTTTTTGTTTCGGCTATCAAAGGTTTCCGATTGTGTTTTAATAGATGTTTGATTTTTAATTTGGTAATACATTTGTTTTCTTAAGTTAGCAATATTATGCTTTCCTTTTAAATATAAATGAACTTGCCTTCCTCCCACATTTCCGGGATCAAAAGTACCCTAGTGAGCTTTCAAAAGTGAAAAATTATTCAAATCGGTTCTGTAGTTTCGAAGCCTATTCAATACAAACAAACAAATATTTCCTTTTTATTATATTAGTTTAGATAAAGTTAGTTATAGTACGTTATATATTCTGTGGTTATAGTCCAAGAATAATGATTTTTCAAAATTAACCAAAACATTTTTTGTTTCAGGTCGATCAACAGCAGTTTGATTTGAGAATTCTGTCGTGATGAGTTAAAGGTGAGCCATAAAGTATTTAATTTATAAATAAACCAATAAAAGTGAGAAGTGTTGAAAATAAAAACATATGTGTTAATATTCTAAATTAAAACGAGAAATCGATTATGCCAATATCGTACTAAAATTAAAAACCGCGTACAACCCATACATAATTTATCGATTCTCTCACCAAAGTTCGAATAGCTAACAACAATTTATGAGCGTACAATCAAAAGAAATGACATTTGCAAAAAAGTCATTCGAATGTGTACCTTATTACATTCGTATAAGATCTCATAAATACCCATTCTATTTCTTGTGATTGTATTAACCACATTCGTATTTCACTTCATTAAGTTTAAACATACAAATATCTTTATTATTCATTAAAATCACTAATTTACTTAGCTTCATCAAAGTTATAGTCTGAATTTCGATGGAACTTGTATTGAATTACTAAAACCAACAATTACATTCGCTTAATGAACTATAAAAATGGTTAATAAAATAAATTATTCAGGCAACCCCATACCGTTAGAATTCTAAAAACGCTTTACAACACATAAGACAACAAAGTTATATGATTGCTCTATTCTGATTGCTTGTTAGCCCGTTTTATTATAGTACAATTTTATTTTTCTCATATAGGCACACCGGCCATTTTACAGGCCTTCTTTCTCGTACTTTTGAAGCACACGCAAAGATCAAACATGACTGGACAGTGCTTTCATAGGGAGTCATAACACAGTTTGTTTATGTTTTAATAAGTTATTTATGATTCGAGTTGGAATCAGGAGTCGATAATAATTGTTTTTAAAATCATTAGTTATTCGCTACATAAACAGTTGTTGTCATGGAATGAATTAGTTGATTTTCTCTGTGAAACAGCCAGTTCATACCGGAGATCGTAGGTTCACTTCTTGCTTTGAATCGGGTTGTTAGGACTATTCAGAGCTATTGCCTTACGACCATTTTCCAATAGTAGTATTTTTTTATGTCAAAGGCGGCAAGCGAGCCAGCGGATCGCTTGATGGTAAGCAATCACCTCCGACCATGAGCATCTGCAACCCCAGAGGGATCTCTCATGCGTTGCCGGCCTTTTAAGGGGGGGGGGGGAGGTGGGCCTCCGGCACTCTCACAAACCAGACGAAACACAATAGAGGGCACTATTAATTCACGGCTGGTGTTATGTGAGAGGGTGAACTTCCCCGGACGAGCCGGCCTTTTCGTACTGTAAGACAGCATGGCTCTACCACTACAAAACACTTACTGGCTTAATCACCACGCTTGCTAAATGCGTATTAGTGATCACAAACCATAGCTGTATTAAAAAAAAATACACGAGTTTTCGTACATGTCTGCCATTGAAGTTTCACACAAAATAAACAAAAAACCTGAAAGCCAAACAAAAAAATTCGCAGCCTCAAAATGTTTCGCTTTCATCAAAGAACTATCTAAATAGTAGGGGTGGATGAGAAAAAAGCAAAATGCAAGTGTATCTGATCCCAATCTTTAGCCATTTGCTAATTACTCCGTAGCGGCTTTGTGGATACGCGCTTTCTATAGAGAAACGATTCGGTAAAAGATTTCAGTGATTTGAAAGTATGTTTGGTGAGACTAATACTCAAAAGATAGAAATATACTTACTAATATTATAAAGAGGAAAGATTTGATTGTTTGTTTGTTTGTATTGAATAGGCTCCGAACTACTGAACCGATTTAGAAAATTCTTTCACTGTCAATATTGACTGATAAAACAAATTAAGTGCGTGTGAAACTACGGAGGCGGCAACTATAATAGCCTTTTTACTTATAACAAAGATTATTTGATTTGCCTACGTGATATCAAATCAATAAAAGATATTCCAGTTTAATCTTTATTAAAATTATCGTCATTTATGAAATGCATCATATAAAATTTTAGTAAAAAATTAGTCTACTCGTTTCAACATTTTATCTAAAATACTAATTAATTAGGACTGATTCCGTCACTGCCGGTATATAATGATGTCTCTTATGTTATTTAACACAAAAGAAGATATAATACAATTATATCACACCGTCTCACCACAAGCCAATGTCATATTTATATGACAGACAAACAAATGGGTAGTTAAGTAATACCTGACGATAGTAGTGAAATCGGCTCCAGCATCAGTTTCATCACTGTCAGTTAATAAATAAATATCTTTGGACATTATTCACACAGCGCCATCTAGCCGCAAACTAAGCATTAGCTTGTGCTATGGCTGCCAGACAACAGATAAACATTAAATATATACTTTTTATTGGAAATGCCTAGACATTTTACATAGAAACACCCCGACCGATACAAACAGACAGTTCATGCAAACAAGTTTGTACCGTACGGGAATCCCCGCGACCTCTGGTGCAATAGCCGACTTCTAGACCATTACACCAAATGGCTTGTCATATTTCAGCCCCTAGCGTCAGTTTCAACGTTATCAAATAAATTGAAATAATTATATCTGATGAAATACCTTAACATCCAGGCACATGACATTTCACGCACAATGGCCCATTCTAGAGGCTAAGTGCGGAAAATCCCCAGTTAACCTAAACCATGACAAAAACCAATATTTGTACTGGGTGGGATTCGAACCCACGACCCTGGCGCAAGTTGCAGGAACCGTTATTCATTAAACCCAAAAAACTAGCATTAATATTGTAACACAATATTCAACAGCGAAAGGTCAATAACCCCACATGAGCTAGACCAAACGTCGCCGTACGACCTTCGTGAGAAAAAAATCCGTGTCCAAAAGAAACTCATAACATTAACATAATCATGTTTTACCTCAATAAATTTTAGTTCTGTGTCAGATTGGCTTTTAAGCCAATAATTTTGTCACACAATACAAACGGTCAACGGTTCAACTTTATAGTGCGGACGATTACTTAATACGTACATATTTTGAATAAGAACTCAAGAGGTAAATCCAAAAATAGATGACCTTTCGAATATTTAGTAATTTTGTATTTTATAAACTAGAAATTACAATCTTAAAATTATAAACAAAGATTCTAAAAACAATAATCATTGATTCTGCTACCCTAAACACAAGAGGTGCTTTAGCGACTTACTTCGAGAACAATTATTTATGTCAGAGGCGACAAACGAGCCAGCGGGTCGCCTGATAGTAAGCAATCACCGCCGCCCATAAACATCTGCAACACCAGAGGGATCGCTGATGCGTTGCCGGCCTATTGGGGTTAATGTGGGTGTGGGCCTCTGGCACTCTCACAAACCAGACGAAACACAATAGTAGTCACTATTATTTCACGCTGGTGCTATGTGAGAGGGTGGTACTTCCCCGGACGAGCCGGCTCATTCGTACTGTAAAACAGCATGACTCTACCACTACTAAAGACTTGCTAATACAAGTTTATCCTAGGAGTGTATATTTATTATTTACATAAATTGGAATCAACTAGTTTGGCCAAAACTGGTTTATCCTAAATGCCTTAGGATAAACTAGTTTGGTCTAGGGCTAAACCAGTCTATCATATCGCGTATAGGAAGAATTATAATATATAAACTGGTCCTGAATTCGGATTTGGCCAGTATCATAATGGAATGTATTTTGTTTGTCCAAGCCCTTGACTCAGGTCAGGGTTGTTACCAAATGTGCTATAAGGCCATACAAAAATGCACCAAAATACCAGCGCTGCTAGGATCCGAAGGACAAGCAAATGCAAATGATGAGACAGAGAACTCTTGACGGCGTTTTTTTATTGTTTTTCTTTTTATTCCTCTTTTTTCAATACCTTTTTATCATAGGAGAATGCGTTAATGCAGCATAACCGTATGCCAGCTTGACCTGCAACCGTGTGTAGGAGGCTGGCATCGGCTCGTCCCAATCGGGTTTGAAGGGGAACCGGGGGAGTTTAGTGGGTAGTGGACGCTTTAGTCTGTCCCACACACGCCCGCAGGTGTGGCTAGCCTGCGGTTAAGGTGCATAAACGCATTCTCCTCCGAAAAAAAAAACAAAAAAGGTAGCTTGACCTGCAACCGTGTAGCGTGTGTATGTAGGACGCTTGACTTAAGAAATTCGTCCCACTACATACTAAACTACCCCGGTTTCCCCTTCACTCAAGGGACGAGCTGAGTCCCGCCTTCCCATCTATGGGAGCTTTTTTTAATTTGAAATATCTGTTTCTATGTTATTGTAAAATATGTGAACATAAAATGTTTCTTATTATTAATCCTATTTCTGAAAAAACAAGACATTCTAAAATATTAGTTGAGTTACTACTGGAAATACAGTTAACAAAATTATTACAAAAACAAGTCAATATAAAGATTATTCTCGCATCAATTTATAGCCAAGACAACTAAACATAGTTCTCCAATCGGTGCCATTTATTTTGTATTGTTGAAACAGAATGTTTAATTTCTAATTTACGATCGGTGCTGTATTTGCATCTGTTTAAAACTACCAGATGTTCCTCTATTTTACAACTTATGTTTTTAGCAGTGACAAAAAGAATTAATAAACATTTTTTAGGGTTTCATACAGCAAAAGGTAGATCTTAGTAGATCTTTTTTCAATTCTCACTCAAATGAGCCTTTCGTCTGGGGAAGTTTCTGATGGAGAGTTCTCTTGAGCATAAAATATGGAGCGGGCATGGTGTTAATTGTTAGCGGAAATAACCTTTTTTTTGCTGTCAACATAATGTTTTCTCTAAAAGTCAAAGGGTAGACAACGCGCGTTTTACCTACGCCTCTGGTGTTACAAACGTTCATAGGCTACAGGAACTGCTTATCATCAGGGGGAGCGTAGATTGGGCTAGTTAATAATCACTAGGCTGGAACCAGCTTTTTCCAATCGGGTAGAAAGGAGAAACTGGTTAAGTGTGGGTAGTCTGACGCTTTATAGTTCCAAGTCCCACACACAGCGGTTATGGTACCTAAAAGCATTCTCCTCCGAGGACAAAAAAAAAAAAAGAGGGACCGTTAATGACACTGCCTTATTACAGATAAAATTATTTATATAAATTGGTTTAAAATTAATCCGTAAATTAATGATAGGAAAAATACATAAGGATAATAACTTTCGCAGTATCAGGTTTGAGTTCATTATGAATAAATGAATATTGACATACGTTTATGTTCCATACGGAACACTCAAATCTTAAAACTGACTGCACTTATCCAATATTAATATAGTGTATGCAAATGTGTATGCAAATAATTGAGTTTTTAGTGATAGTAACGGTGAATAATTCCGAATTAGATATCGTATTTTAGTTCTCACAATAGTAGAGGAATATGTCACATAAATCTATACCAAGTGGTATGACATCATGCGGTGTATAATATGACATTTAATATATATTTCACACATAGTAATAAAGATGGATGCTTATAATCTTTTGTACTATAAAACGATATATCTCCGGTAATAAAATGAGGCCCCATTGTAAATGTTCATTATTTATGCATCTATGTATAGAAATAAATCTATCAACAGATTAATTTAAATGGGTAATTTTTATGAGCGAAGTGTCAAATAAAACTATTTTTGTAAATTCAAAAGAACTTGTTGTGGAATTTTTAGTTTACCTCATTAAATATCACCTGCAAACCTAAAGCATTCTTTGAAATAAACTCATAGTTAAGTCTGTCACACATTGATTTTATTACCAACTAGCTGACCCGGTGAACTTCGTATCATTTACTTTAGTATTTTCCTCGCAATTTATCCATATTTTCTCATCGTTTCAACCTTCCCTGGACTTCCACGAATATTTCAAGGCTAAAATTAGTCAAATCAGTTCCGCCATTCTCGAGTTTTAGCCAGACTAACGAACAGCAATTCATTTTTATTTATATAGATAGATTAGGATTGAAACAATAACTATGTTTGAAAAATCTTAAAAGAACTTATATTATGTAAGTCTATTTAATGACCCACTGTGAGACAATGACCTCCATCATTGAAATCAGGTCATCGTTACAATGATGGGTGGTAGCTTTATCACCACGATTGTCAACTGCAGATTAGTGATCACAATCCCAAGATGAGTTCGGAAAATCGGGCACTAACTTTGCACGGATCGGAAATTACGCCCCACGATAACGTCCCATTACTTAAACCACTAGACCATGGAAGCGTTAAAGTAGGAGTAAACTCTTTTTTTGCCAAGGAGAATGCATTGGTGATCTTAACCGCAGGCTGACAAGACCTGCAGCGGCCGTGTGTGGGACTCGAGACTAAAGCGTTCACTACCCACTAAACTCCCTCGGTTTCCTCTATTTTCCCGACTGGGACGAGCTCGTACCAGCTTTGTGGCTATTGACCAGCCCAAAGATGTAAACTGAACTGGACACACAACTAAACTAGATTCTCCATAAAAGCTATACACAAGCTCATACATTAGTGAAGCATTTTACTCTCTTTCCCACAGTTGGGCAATAAAAATTGTAAAATATAAATGGACTGTGTTGTATAAAGTAGCATCCATCCCCCAGAGTCGATAAAGTACCGATCACTTTATTGTATCTGCCTTGAATTATGCCGACTGCCGGCGCCTTTGATGTACCTAGACTAAATGCAAGACAGAAGGGATACTCAATTGGAGGTGATGGTTTTATGCCTACTTGACATATTGACCTATTAGTCGACAATTTGCTCCTTGTTCTATCCAGACACCCAACATTAATTAATGAATACTTTGTTACTTAAACCTACAGCTTATTTTGTCATAATTATGCTGCATATTATGCTATTTAAGATTTATATTTATGTATTAAAAAAAGTCAATTTTTCCAGGTATCAGGTGGAAATCGAACCCGCACCTCTCGCTGTCCACTATCCCTTGGTAGGCGATTAACACTTTTGTTGGTTGGCTTTGTGTATGTCTCTCACGTGAATTAAAATAAAATATATAAACTACTTTGACATTTACGTATTTGTAACTTTATCATCGGCTAGATTCTTCTTCTTCATCCCAGCGTATTCCGGATTGCATCCAGTATGTAGCTCAAGGTCCGCTTCGACTATGATCCAAGATTTGACAAGCCTGGTTATTACAATGGAGCGATTGCCATCTGACCTCTGTAACCCTAACAAGGGGAACCAGACCTACTTGGAAACATATCATCAGCTAGATTAAGTAAAACAATTGCACTACCTTCTGCACTTTGACTAGTCTTTGACCGAACACTACTCCTATATTGGCGGTAGGCTTTCTTTGTGAATTATTGCGGGTTCCGTACACTGGGCTGGACCCGCGTCAATACCTTAATGGCGCCGTGTTTTTCACCTGCGGAACTCTAAAAAGTAAAAAATAGATCCGTTTGGGAAATAGGAAAACTATTGGAGATATCTTTCTTTCTACATGCGGTGTGTGGTTGGAGGATTCGTTTCAGTAGCTGTATTGAGCAGTGAACTGTTTTTAACTTTTTATACAGTGAGTCTGTGTTTTACTTTTCAATTATACCGCGTGTTTTTTTTAGTCGTTGTTTTTCCGCAGCAGAACGCTTTACCTTTAGTAGTGCTATCGATTTTGCAAGTAATTTTTATAGTTTCTATTTTTATTTTCTAAAAAAAATATTATTGTTTGACGGGAAAATGGAAATCAAATGTAAATTTTCATCTTTTTGATAAGCGCGAAGGGCAAATATCCCGGCAAGTGACCGTCCGCGACGAAGCTAGTACTATTGGTTCGAGCTTTGTTTATCACAATCGTAAATACTAATAGTCCAGTCAACGAAGCCTTAACTTTGCCATTTTAGAGGAAAACTCCAACTCAACCTTCTCCATTTTTTTTTCGTATGACCCCGGTGACTCACGACCCTGCATTTTTTGTATGTTATTACGGGGTCATTAAGAAAAATTTTGGCACCGGTTTCAGCTTTTCCTCTAAAATGGCAAAGTTAAGGCTCCGTTGACTGGACTATAAACCAGTAATTTGTGGAAGTAAAAAAAGGTTTATCAGTTTTTTAACGACCAATTTGGTGTAGTGAGAAGTTGATCATTACTTGTTAATGCAATAAACATTTTAAAAAAAGAAAGACTCACTGTCTCTGTTATCTGACAGATAAATTATCAAGAACTTTTATTTAATCTGGCCCTAAGTCTACATATTTTTAGGTTAGTTAAGGCAATATGGTATTTACACCGGAATTAAAAATTCAAACACAGTGAGATAAACGCAACCGAAAACCAATATCAATTTACAAAATCGACTAGAAAGGGTGAACCGAAACATATCTTAAGTGCTGCTTGAAATTTTTATATGTATTTTAACTGGACCGACCAACTTAACCAGACACGTAACTTTGTATCACTCGGCCCCTTTTTCTCTTATCTTTCTTCTGTAAAGAAGGGGTAGGTGGCTCAAGGTATACTGGCGGTTGTAGATCACTCCCCAAGAAGGGGTTTGAGATTTACAACCCTTTCCCAGCAGATTTATGTGGCGTATTCAACCCCACACATGCAGAAAAGATAGCGTTTCTTTATTTTATAAATTATCCACCAAAATAGTTCGGGTCCGATTTCAATCTCATGTGGGTAGTTAATTTTTTAGTGTTTGCGTTTTAGGGTTAAAGCTATTTATAGGTGTTTAATTATTTACTATGGCCGTAATGGGATATGATGTGGAAGGTGGTTTTTTAAATATCTAATAGACCACGTCACTTACATTGATTTGACCCTAAAGCAGGTACTGTTTTGAGTATAAAATTCAATAAGGGTACCTCAATTAAATACTTAAAAATAAATAAACATTCATTTTAAAAAATAAAGGAGTAACCCAGATGTTTGTCATGGGTGGAAATCAAAGGTTTAAAGTTCACATAACACCAGCGTAAAAGAGGCCCACACCCCCAATAGGCCGGCAACGCATCAGCGATCCCTCTGGTGTTGCAGATTTCCATGGGCGGCGGTGATTGCTTACCTTCAGGCGACCCGATAGGTCGTTTGCTGCCTCTGACATACAAAAAAAACAAAAGATTAGAACAGCCTACAGATTGGCACGATATTGAGCGAAGAGTTGTCGCTTCTTGGTTGAAGTATCCCTCAACTGACATAGGTTGGAGTAGTCGCTTTGGGCTGCATGCCTGTCTGCCAATTAAAAAATTATAAAAAATAACATATAATTTTGTCATAAAGTAAAAGCGGATTGAAAAAAAAAGAAGTAAAAATAAACAACAAACTTCATCATTTACATCTTAAAACAATCCATTAACTATTACAAAACTCCGGAATCTCCGTAAACTAATTAAAAATCTATTCCCAGTGGGCACCTAACTACACTGGCGTGCACTAAATACGGGATATCTGAACTCATTACCGAGGCGGGGGCATGTTCCGCCTATCGATGCCGGTTAATTTTCCACCAAGTGTAATTACCGTGTCTCGCTTTGTTTTTGCTACTAACTTTATTTGCATAGTTGGGAGGGAATGTATCTCGTTCGATTGGAAAGAGCGAGGTATGGAGTCGTATTTTATTTTTGGTAGTAATTATTTTTATTATTAACTTAATAAAAAACAAAATGAAGTTAAACAGATCGACATCCTAAACCATCCTATAAAATCTTAGTCATAGCCATTAAAAATGGTATTGATGTTAATAAACAACAAATCTGTTTATTTGTTCTTTCGTTTTGTTGTTGGTACCTATTATATTAAACTAATTTATTTTGATATAATTTCGATGTATTAAACTAATTTATTTATTAGCGGTGAAATATTAATGTGAGAGCCAGTACTCCTAAAATCAAAAGCTCGAAGATCAGAGGAGCCTACAGTATGGCAGCAAATTGAGCAACTCTTACTGGTTAAAAATCCTTCAATGGAATAGGCCGCAGTGGCCGCTTACCATCAGGTAGGCTGCGTTCTTAAGAGTTCTTTGCTTCTTTGGTTGTTGGGTAATACCTTTTTATAGTTCGACTGGCTAGCTACCATCCCTACAGGTGAAATCAGATTTTGATGATGCTGTCTCTTTTCACAATTTTAAAAATAATTTGTTTGTTTGTTTGTATTGAATAGGCTCCGAAACTACTTAACCGATTTGAAAAATTCTTTTACTCTTAGAAAGCTACACTATCTCTGCGGGACATAAGGTACTTTTGATCCCTAAATAAGGGGGAAAGGGGGAAAAATTTTGAAAAAAGAATTTACAAGCGTGTGCAACCGCGGAGGCAGCCGCTAGTTTAAAAAAAAGAAACACCATAATTATTTCGAGAAACTAATCTGCCAGCTGTAACACTGGTTCTTCACGTAACTCCACTCCATAGATTGTGTGTTCCGAACGTAGAGCCCCAGAATAAGCTAATAGAGACATTGTCCGGGGCTCGTTAGGCGGATCCGATGCGCGCGCGCCGCGGGGGTCCCGGCGCATCTCCGCGCGGGATCTAGAGGAAACCTTAATAAACATTCGCATTGTTGTCCTTGCCGATTGAGGGGTTAAGAGATTCACTAGTTTTATTTGACGAGCCTTTTGGTGTTATGGTCGAGAAGTCGGCAATTACACCAAAGGTCGGTAAGGTACAAACATTTCTGTGCATGAATATGTCTGTTTGTATCGGTCTTGGTGTTTTTTATGTATAATATGTCATGTAATTACAAAAAAGTATATAAGTAATGTTTATCTGTTGTCTGGCACCCATAGCACAAGCTAATCCTTAGTTTGGGGCTAGATGGCGCTGTGTGAATAATGTCCAGAGATACATAAATATAGTTTTGCTGATGACAGAAGTTCGTGATAATTTATCCATCAGTTATCAGTAACGCTGTCTCTTTTTGTGAGAACTAACTAAAAAAATCTACATCTAAGTTTTCTGGTAAATAAAATATTAGGAACTTATGTAACAGCCGTGAAATAAGTCCTTAGGACCAGTTTCACCACCGACATATAAATTTATATTAATATAACCTACAATAATTCTGTCCCTTCATGTTTTAAAATTGACAAATAAAGACAAGTTATTTTTTCCGAACAGAAAAAAAATAATGAATATTTTCCGAACAGATAAACCCAACGGTACCTACAAGTCCTACAACCCCGATTTAAACCCATGAATCTACTAGGTATCTAACAATTGCACGGCGGAGGCAGTCAACTAAGTCTACTATTATACAAAACAACTTTTTACATTATTCGATTGACATTTGACCATTAATCTTATTTCAAATTATTTAGCTCAACACTTATGTTATGGAAATTCAAACCGATAAAGGAGCGAAATATGCAAACTTAACAAATGCAAGACATTCTAATATTATTTTGTCATGACTAACTTTACCGAAATTTATTTATTTATTTAACTTTAATGCACAATCAAGAGAACATAAGGCGGACCTAATGCCAAATGGCATTCTCTGCCAGTCAACCTTTGGGCCAAGCAGAAAAAAACATAACTTAGGAACTACTTTTTAAAAGTGCCCTATGTCACCCGGGGATAGTGTAGCTTTTCAACAGTGAAAGAGTTATTCAAATCGATATAAAAATACCACCCAAATTGAACACACCTTCTTTTTAAAGTCGGATTATAATTAAAATGTCATACGTATTATTCTTGTGACAGATACAAAGGAACTGTTCTTTGTATCAAAGATCACGACCAAAAATATAAGAATGGAAACCCTTTTATACCAACAATGGTAATTTTAGTTCAAAGAATCATTCCAATACTCCAATTCATTACTTAATTATGCCTAAGTTTATCCTAACAAAATCACCAATTTTCGGTTTGTCCTTTGAGTTGAAAACCATAGAACTATGGTCCCAGCCAGACCAGACCATGCATGGTACCAGAGTATAGTCTAACTGGTTTAAAGGATGATCTTCCACTTTTTTGTAGGTCATTTGGTCTTTTACAAACTCACAATAGGTACTTACTTTTTTTTATTGCAATGTGTAACAAGACGAGCAGCTCGTACACCTGATGGTATGCGCCATGTCTGCCAGACAGTTCAGTGCCAAACAGTAACTAAGCAGTTACTGTCTGGCACTGCCCTGCGCCCGCTTAACCGAGACGACAGTTATTAGGTCTCATATACCCAGTAATTTCACTAGCTACAGTGCCCTTTCCCCGAAACACAGAAGTGCTTGACACACTTCTTTTTCACGGAAAAATATCTGGCACTACGGTGGTACCCACTTAGACGTTCCAGTACAGGAACCTACCACCTGGTACTTCATCCGTTCAGTATCATAAGCCTAATTTCAAACCTAAAAATGCTTACTTATGAACATGTAACATCTTCCCGATAAAGTGCAAGCAATGCAAGTGCAATCGTCTCTGAATGGGCCGATAGCAATATTTGCGACCCACTTCGGGCTCAGGTCGGGCTTAAACCTCCCTCGAGCGTTATGACTCTTCTTTGCATTTGTATGCAGCGCGGTATGCAAACGCTGAGGGTAATATTTATACTATGTAACAGCTTCCGTTCAAAGAATTGCATGTGCTCAAGCAAATCTTAAGCGTTGGCTTGGAGGTTTATTGATCAATATTAACGCTTTTGTTTTTTATCACGCCCTAGCCGAATTGTTTAAAATGGACGTTCATAACTACTTCAATACTTCTTCTGGGCAGTGGTCATTAGTATTCTTCTAACATCCACTCACTACATACTGGTGACAGACTTTGCCGAATGATTCCAAATTGTTATCGATTCCTGCATTGCGCAAGCAAAGTTATTGTGAACCGACAACCATATTTATTTGGACATTTCAAGTAGGAAATAATTCAAATATTCGATTAGGAAATTTATTAAAAATCATTATATTACTTATTATTATTAGCGGGGGAAAGACCTTTAAAAATAATACCTAAAAATACCTTTAAAATGCATTTTTTACATAAAAGTTAATAATTTCAACATCTATAAGAGGACAAAACTAATTACAAAATAAAACCCCGCTAAACTTGCACACCTACCCATAAAGTCAGAATAAAGCTTGCGTCACACCGATAAATTACTCAATTAGAGATATAATTATGTTAAAAAACCACTTTTAATGCGACCAGAGAGAGCATACGATTGAAATATAACTTGGGCCATTAAAAACGAAATGCGAGTTTCTAATTGAGGCACAATGACAGGGGACGGATAAAACACTCGGATGTACCGAAATAGAATGTATAACAAACAGATGTTGTGATTGTAAAAAGTTTCAGATAACGGGTGAGAGCTGGGTGTACACTTGCGTATGGTTCCATACAATTAACTTAAAATAAAATGAATGGTCTGATTTTTATTTTTTGTCAGAATAGCTGTGCATCATGTTTTTTATCATTAATTCAGAGTAAGTAGTTTTCAGAGTCCAACTTACTAAGGCGTAACGAAAAGTGCATCTTTGAAGCATACATAATTAATATACATAGAATAATTTGCTTTTGATTTAAAAATAATCCGCCGTTTACCAGTAGGTACATTTAAAATGAAAAAAAAAATCGGACAAGTTTACAGTGTGGTAGCAAATTATCGCTAGTTATTATTAATGATCACTATTAGCGATAAGTCCGCCTACATTGTACCTACCATTCAATTATGTAACATATTTTTCTTTGATAATTTGTGCAATAAAGGGTGCAATATCTATTTATCTATCTAAGTCTAACAGCTGAAGTACTAACAAAAATCTTCATCATCAATCAATCTTTCGCTAATGGCACAAACGTGACAAACCTCCTACTGAAGGCATTATTAGTCTATGCGCTAACATCTAATTAATTTAAAAAATATACAGTGTACAACTGCCTTAAAATGTTACGAGACCGCACTAAACTTTTTTCTCTTAATTGTCACCGACTATTTATTGTTTCAAATATCGTTTCAGGTTACTGCACTAATTTTGTAACAAAAAGGGACACCCGGTCCCGACAACAGTAGGAAAAGGTTAAAATTAACCCTAAACTGCTACCGATTTGTTAATTGTCGGGATACTTTTTGGCGGCGTTGTTTTTTTCACTCAGTGTTATATTTATGAATTCAAATGGCCCAAGAAGACTGAGGGTTGACGCTTATTTGAATTTTATGAGCTTTATTTTTGACAATTCTTGAAGGGGTGATATTCCCTTGAGGGTTTTTAAAATATTTGTTTTAAGTTTATGCGTTTTTAAATAATTCGCTTCCTTTGATTTTTTAATTCTATGGAATAACTAAAGGAGCCTCTGAGAAGTTCTTCAATTTGAACAAAAAAAGTAAAACAGAAGCAGATTGTAGTTCTCTTTTTTATACTATATCAGTTGGCAGACAGACACGCAGCCCACCTGAATGGTAAGCGGTCACTGCTGCCTATTCCATTGAAGGACACTTCACCAGGAAGCGTCACTCAGTGTGCTGCCAGATTGTAGGCTCATTTGATCTTCGAACCTTTGATTTCAAGTAGGTATACTGGCTCGCATTAATACTGCCGGAACACAGCCAGAGCTCTTATGGCGGCAGATTTCACCTGTGGTAGCTAGCCAGTCGGACTCTGAAAAAGTCCTACCACCAACCAGACCCAAGGCGGGTATCGAACCCACGACCTCCGGGTTTTATACCCTAGCGGCTTAGCCACTGTTCTACGGAGGCGGTCAATTTTGCCTCATTTTTCAAATTTAAAAAGTATCTGTTGGTAAATTACGACAATCTAATCTGGTAGCGGTTAAACTATCCCTAATAATGAACGATCACCTTATCCACCAGTTTATCAGATAGCAATCTCAAGTTTAACCCAGGTTCAGTTGTCTGCGTATCCTTTGATCCTAGCGTTATGTCTCCGCCGGATTACCGAGCCAATCTAATCAAACTTGTGCGAATACGACGCGTTTATGTCATCCTTGAGATTAGGCGACGGTGTACTAGTACAATGTTGTACCTATTTGATGATGAGAAAATAACACCGTTGAGCATTTTAGGGTAAACTTACGTGTAATTAAATGTAGGTTGTACTACGGTGTACTAGTACAATGTTGTAGGTACCTATTTTCTGGTGAGATACCGTTGAGCATTTTAGGGTTGACTAAACGTGTAATTAATTGTAGGTTTGGCTAGCAAATATAATTTTTAATTATTGTCAATTTAGCTTTTGAAGACGAGGATCGAAGATCAGAGGAACTTATATGCAGGCATATTGAACGATGACTCTATAACTGTCCTTAAATAGATGGACCATAGGACGAACCACAGAACAAGAAAAATTTCTCTTTCTTTTCTATGGGACGAACCGCTATTTCTTACTCGCTTTCTGACAGACATGAAAAAAACTGTCATAAAAAATTTGAAACAAAATCATTTTATTACTTGAGCATGACAACTTGTTTAAGTTTGTAATTTGTTAGTGAAAATAGAACGCAGAAAGTTCTAACTTTAGTTAGTATATTATGAACTTGAAACTATAGCATTCGGTGAGGATACACTTGGAAATCATTCTTATTCATCATCATCATTCAAGCCAAAAGCTTAACATTTGCTGCCCCACGAACTTCCAAACCGATCGGTCATGCGCCACCCGCATCCAGGAAGGACCCAGGGAATGCGTATTGTGCAAAATGTGCATACGCACAAGTCATGATAGTGACTTTTGTAAACTAATTGCAATCATAAATTGTCAATATTAAAACGCCCTCATAACCATAAATGGACAGCAAATACCCAAATATCTGCTAGTAACTTAAACTATAGCTATATTCAGGACGAATAGAACACAAACAAAACTAATAACAGAAACAGACATTCGCTATTCATTAATAACCCCTCGGCGAATGGGACTGATGAGAAAAAAAATGGAATTTCTTCTGAGCGGAAACAAAAAATAAATCGACTAATAAATCGCCCCGGTGCCCGCCTTTTCTTGATATTTTCAGCCGAACGCCGATAAAACTATAAAATTATCTGCGTACTGTCTTGTAGTTTCGGAGATAGCGAAATAAACAACTGCTTTTTATTTATATGAATTATTTTATTATGAAGTACAATAAAATCTTTGTCTATTTGTAGTTGGATGGACACGTCTTGATAGTTAAAAGTTTATATCCGAATATCATGTACTGAATCATACATTTTTTTGTTGAAGGTGTAACCCGACAGTTGATCAAACTCTATTTGTTTTATTTTATGAATAGTCATTCAGGGTAAAATCAAAAATAATAGTAATGGAATGATCGAGAAAATACTTTGTTGCGTGTATTTGAAATCTTTTAATTGTGGAGATGTTATGGCAGATAAGATACTTTTAAATCAATATAATACAAGTAAGCCATGATCGTGGCTTTACAACTTTTTAAAGCCACGATTATTTTATGTTCAATTCCGAGGTTAGGCCAAACTTGTATTCGAACATGCCTCGTGATCACCAAACTGCAATTTTTCATGCGTAGTAACCAACCTCTATTACTGTATCGATGACTTGTTTCCGATGTTAAAGATCTTTGCTCTGAAATATGACATAAATTAGCTGATACTTATCAAAATGCAATCAAGATCGATTAAAAAGCAATAAATTTTTGTTCAAGGTTTTAATTACTTTAACTATCAATCGATCTTGGTCGGCGTATACAAAAAATTATGAGTTACTGCCGCGGTCTGCTCCCGCGCGACATATAAAATTATACCCAGACTCTAAACTATTTATAATATTATAATAATTTTCTGCTCCAATTATTTCAACGGTGACACGTTTTATTGGTATATATACGATTGTTATGCTTAACCCACAAATAAATAATGTTTCCGTCTTTTAATTTCGTTCGTAATAGTATTATAAACAAAATTTTCTTCCTTCTGATGCATTGTAAATAATATAATTATGTCATACACATATGACAGGAACATTTGTGTTTACATAACAACCGTGGTGACTTCATTCTCAAATTGATTTAAGGTTTCAGCGTTTTTGGATTTTATTTTTAGAATTATTATGAAATGTAAATTATAATGCATTAGTGTTAAAATAAAGCTAAAGCGGTTAGAATAAGTCGTTTTGAAACCCTGGGTAATGGGCGTTGTAATGTTGGTAAACTAATTTAATATTTTCGTCAAGGGTCTTTACTGTTTTATCCCTATTTTTAATATCTTTAGCACTTTAATATAATTGAACTAAAATGGTATTTAATTTACTGATTCTATTAGCTTCCATCTGTTTGGAGCAAATTAATTGGCAAGCGTGGAGAATAAATCAGTAGGTACCTATCATTGTAGCTATGCCTACTCGTAGCATTAAATTGGGAGAGGTCTTTGTACTGCAGTTTGACACTAATAGGCTAATACTTTTTTACTTTAATTAGTTACCATTCGTATTACCATATAATACATTTATTATTTCAGATAATATTAAATAAATAAAAAAAAAACTGATTGCTTTGACCAACGAACTGTGTCATAAGTATAACCTGAATGATATAATAAACATTTTCGCGACCCTCCCAAGATGGCTGACAATGAGTGTCGCAGTAATAACTCCCGGATTACGCTGTATTATTGCCGGAGAAGAGTGCTAATTCTATGGGACTTCTCCTAAAGGCCGGAGATACACTGAGTTCTGAAATATTTAAAAAAGTTTCAACAAAACTATGCGAGGCTTTCCAAAACTAAGGCACTAAGGCCTCAGCCTTGAATTTCGCGGGCAGCGAGGCAGCAGCGGCAGCGGGAGCGGCAGAAGCGAGGTGTTTTGTATGGAATCCCATAGACCCACTCTCGAACACAGCGGGGCGGCAGCGGGAGCGGCGGCGCATGCAGGCGCACTGTGCGGTTCACCGCTTGAGAACATCGTACCGCTCCTGACGGCCCGGGTCAAGCAAGACCGCAGTGCGCCTGCGTGCGGCATCGCTCCCGCTGCCGCGAAGTTCGTGGCCGAGGCCTAAAGCCTACGGTTCACCTTATGGTGGTTACCATCGTCTATGGGCGCTTGTAACCCCAGAGGCATCACTTGCTCGTCAACGACGCTGTAATTTGAAGGAAAACGTTAGCAGTAGCTTACTTACTGACAGAAACGTAGAATAACAGTTATGAAGTTCTGCTTCACTGTGGTCTTCTGTGTGAAGGCTTTTCCCTAGAAAATTACTGGAAGCTCTTATTCAAATATTTCTTACTTGTAACTCCTGACTTGTTTTCTATACCTGCAGCAGAAAACTAAATGATGTGACTCCATAATATCACCTGAATATTTGTGTATTTTTCTGAGCTCAGTTTGCTCTTTTTTTGCGAGCAACTGTTATTCGTTGTTTATGAAACTGACAGGAAAATTTTTTAAACGAGTTCAGTTGGCAGACAGGCACGCAGTCCAACAAATGGTAAGCGGTCACTGTGGCCTATTCCATTGAGGTACACTTCACCAGGAAGCGTCGCTCAATGTGCTGCCAGACTGTAGACTCATCTGATCTTAGAGCCTTTGATTTCAAGTGTACTACTAAGAAGTGTTGTATTTTAGCTACTTAAAAAAGGGTTGTATGATGTACATTTCAGTATTTTTTTTTATGTATACACTTAAAAATATCCCCTTAAAAATAACGATCCAGAACTCGGTGTGTCCCAACCGTGGGCTAAAGCAATCGCTCTTAACGACACAATACGTAAGCTAGGAGAGCGAACAAGTTTGATTACCGCGTTGCGAGGCTTCTGAACTCGACACACGCGCCTAATCACATTCAAGGATATTAAACGGGGATATAGGTACTACACGTAACCTATTACCAAACCGTATTAGGATATTAGGTTCACTTTAGGTCAACATTTTAAGATCCTTCGCTTACTAAAAAGTTCTTTGTGAGAAAGAGACTGATTAGGTACTTTTTTGTTATGATAGCAATGTGGCTAATTTTGACGAGCCATTTGGTGTAATGGACGATATGTCGGCTATTACACCAGAGGTTGCGGGTTTGATCCTGATTGATTGATTTGTGGACATGAACATGTCTGTTTGTATCGGTCTGGGTATTTTTATGTATAATATGTAAGTATTTACAAAAAAGTATACACAAAAAATCTTTATCCGTTGTCTGCCACCCATAGCACAAGCTAATGCTTAGTTTGGGGCTAGGTGGCGCTGTGTGAATAATGTCAAAAGATATTTATTTATTTATAATAAGTTCACCTCAGGTCAACATTTTAAGTTCCTTCAAAAAAAAATCAATCAAATCAAAATCAAAATATTCTTTATTCATGTAAACTTGTATCAAGTATTTATGAATCGTCAATTACAGAGTGACTCTACCACCGGTATCGGAATGCAGTCATCTGCCGAGAAGAACCGGCAAGAAACTCGACAGTTACTCTTTTTCATCGCCATGTTTGTTTACAATTTGTTTGTTACAATTACTGATTAGTTTTACAATACCAAGCCATACAGTATAAAGTATAAGAATGAGACTATAATCGAGAAAAATCCGTGAGCCCTGGAAGACCGTAGGTAATATTATGTAAGTTCTTCGTGAGAAAGAGACTGATTTACTTTTTTGTTATGTGGCAATGTGGCCAAGTTTAACTAGCTATAGTTACCGCAATTTATAAATATTGCTCTGGTTGTATTTTGGCAATGCTAAATTAATCGATGTGTGATGTGATGGATGAAATCTATACTGTAAGTACAATAATATTACAAAGTGTTTTGTTTGTTTGTATTGAATAGGCTCCGAAACTACTGAACCGATTTCAAAAATTCTTTAACTGTTGGAAAGCTACACTAACCCCGGGTGACATAGGCTAATTTTGATTCCGGAAATGTGGGAGAAAGGGGGAAATATTTGAAAAAAGAAATTACGCGCGGGTGAAATTAAAGAATACTTATTCAGTATCTTTAACCGTAGCGCATGTAGCATAGTAAAGATGTTGGTATACCTAAATGCAATATTTGGTATTTTTACCAAAAAAAAATACCTCTAAGTATTGTAGTGTATGTCAATACTAGCTTTGATGCAATCTCAAATTCTCTCCCCTTGTCGTGCTATTATAATCATTTCCACATGAAAATCTTGAAAACTCAACTAAACCTAGATTGTTGCAGAAACAGTCAAACATTGTTCCGAAAATCCTTTGAAACAAGCCCCTTAATGTAAATTTGAGGAAAACCAATATCAGGGGGTAATGCCTCGCGCCCTTCGATCACTAATATATGATCAAACGAACTTCTGAAGTGAAGTTCGATCATTATTATATGAATAGCTCCATTCGAAGATATAGTATTACCATGTAGTTTCCCTAACGTACTAGGTAGTGTCGCACTTTTAGATTTATATCGATTCTAACTAGATATTCGATTTAAAAACGTCACTATTGCATCCACCCTACACTAGCTCTGCAGCTACTTTCTCATTTCTTTAGAGATACTAATCATACCAAAACCTTTAGGGTTGAGGTGGGTGGGTCTTTATATCTTCGAATGGAGCTATTCATATAATAATGATCGAACTTCACTTCAGAAGTTCGTTTGATCATATATTATATTTTCATAGCTCCATTCTTCAGATATAGTATTACCATGTAGATGTTCAGAGAACTGGATGAATAGACAGTCATCATTAGTTTTGGTATGACCTGAGTTGAATAAAACAAACAGATAAACATAATCAGTTTAATTGTAATAACTTATCATAAAGCCTCAAAAAATAAACAATTGTTAACTTCTTATATAATGTAATTATCACTTGTCTAGATCTATATACCTAATCTTAATTAATTATTATGTTCAATTACAGACCTAGCTAATTCTTGCGAAATAATGGGACGATTATAAAATTTCGCAAACGTCTGTGATGTAGCGGTCCATCCGGCAGTTTTTCGGATCGCGTCTAGTGATACCCCTGCCGCGTGAGCAGTCGAGGTTGCGGCGTGACGAGTGCTATGAGCGCTGAACTTCGTCACGTCAACGCCGCTCTCTGCTAACATGATTTTGATCCATCGACTGATGGTTTGAGAGGTCACCGGTTTATGTGGACGTTTATAGGTTACAAATAAATTGGAAGAATCATTTCTAATATTTTTTGTAATTTCTAAGTAGTCTTCTAAGCATTTCGCCGGACAGATACTGGGTTTGTCAGTGAAATAAGGTATGACTAATGTTGGTTGCTCTCTACTGACTGCTGAAGTTTTGATTAAATTTGTAATAGTTATTATAATCTGTTCTTGATGAATTACAATACAATTTGTTTTAATTAAAGACAACGTTTGTACACGACTTGCTGTGCAAAGAGCCAAAAGTGTAGCCAACTTTTTTGAAATTTGGCATAATGTTAAATCTGTATGAGGAAACCATTTTTCTATGAAATCTAAAACTATCTGCGGATTCCAAACAGTATTGTATTTAGGTATGCTCGGTCTACATTTAAAAACCCCTTTAAGTAATCGTGACACCTGTTCATCCGAACCTATATTATTACCCAGAAGCAGGGATATAGCTGAGCGATGGCTATTTAGCGTGCCGTATGAAGCTCCACTCTCATATTGTTTAGTCAGAAACAAAATTACCGCTGCTTTTGGTGCTTCTAAGTAGTGAAGGTGGTTTATTAAACAATAATTCCACCATAGTTTAAAAGTTGTGTTATATTGCTTGACAGTATTTGTTGCCAATGAAGAGATCATCAACTGTATCGCTTCTGATGGAACCCCTTGTTTTGTGAAGGCTTCCCGGAGACAATGGCTGCTGCCAGGGTAGTCTGCGCGGGTAGATGTATCCTGTAATTCGACCGTATTGCATTTTTTAGAAAAATGATTTCTGATATTATAATATTACTCAACAAAGGGAACCATACTTGAGTAGGCCAGTAAGGAAAAACAAAAATTCCGGTAGATTGTTCACTAACAATTTTTTGCAAACATTTTTGAATGATTGCAAAGGGAGGAAAGCAGTAAAAATAATACTTGGACCATGATATCGTAAAAGCATCTACAGTTAGCGCGTCCGGGTCTGGTTTCCAGGATATGTATACCCTACATTTGGCATTGGTGCGAGATGCAAACAAGTCTATATCAGTTTCACCAAATTTATCGACAATTTTTTGAAAAGCATTAGAACATAATTCTATTTCAGTGTCTGGATTAACTTTTCGTGATTCCGTGTCAGCTTCTTTATTGTCTTTAGAGTTTATATAAGACGCAAACAACCACAAGTTGCGCTCTTCGCACCACTGCCAAATGGACCTTGATAAGTCGTTTAAATGTGGGAATTGTATGCCGCCCATTCTGTTGATATAACTAATTGCCGTTGTATTATCTATTCGCATCAATATAGCGCAATTTGTAACATTTTGGGCAAAACATTTAAGGCCAAAAAATGCTGCTTGCAGCTCCAAATAATTAATGTGATATTTTTGTTCACTTTCTTTCCAATAACCATTAGCGCGCATTTTGTTGCAAACTGCGCCCCAGCCTGATCTTGACGCGTCAGTGAAAATTTCTAATTTGTATATTGGAGGTGTAATAAAATTTTTGGAAATTAAAATGTTTCTTTCCCACCAGTTTAAATCAGGCAAAATAATACTTGAAAGTTCCATTATTGCATCGTAATTATTGTTATGTTTTTTCAAGGCGAGATATTTTTGTCTTTCAAATATCTTTGTGTATAGCCAACTATATCTCATTGCCGGACATGCGGCTGTCAAAACACCTATAAATTGAGAGAATTCTCGAATGCTACATTTCTGTATTGTTTTAAATTTCTGTACTAGATTTAGTATGTGAGATTGTTTGTTTTCTGGTAAAAAAATAGTCATTTTTTCTGTATCAAACATATAACCTAGAAATTTACATGACTTTTTTGGTTCTAGTGAGCTTTTATCGTAATTTATAATAAAACCTAAACATTCAAGGATTCTAACGGTTTCGTTCACGTTCATGAGACATTTTTCGTACGAGTCCTCGATACATAAGGTATCATCTAAGTATGTAACTGAGCTAAAACCCTGTTTTCTTAAATAACCGATAACTTCTTTCATTTTTTTTGTGAATGTTCTAGGTGCTGATGATAAACCATAGGGAATTGCATTAAATTCATACGTAATTAAGTTTTGTCTGTCATTTTCAATTTGAAACCTTAAATACTTTTTATGTTTCGGATGTACAGGAACTAATAAGTACGACTCCTTAAGATCAATACTAGCCATATAACTGTTTTTCGATAACAACGTACACACACTTCTATAATCCTCCATTTTAAAATGTTCGTTCTCTAGGTATTTATTAAAACATTTTAAATTAAGAATAAATCGGTCTGTCCCATTAGGTTTTGGAATCAAAAATATGGGTGAAATAAATTGTTCCGTACTGTTTTGACACTCTGAAATAGCTCCTAAGTCAAGAAGATTATTTAATGCAAGTTGCATCTTTTGTTTTTCTTTAACGGATAAAGATTTATTTGGTAAATGCGGTCTTGTAATATTATTAGATAATGGCAGACGATAGCCATTTAAAATATAATCTAACACAGTTTTATTATTCGTAATATTGAGCCAACAATTATAATAAAATGATAATCGACCTGCATGTACCTGAACTATTGACGTGTTTGGGCACGTTGTCTGGAGACTGTGGCTGTCCTCGCCTGCGACTGCGCTGCTGGCGGCGGCGGTGGCGGTGCTTGAGGGCGAAATTGTCTGTTCGGGTGTCCTCTGTTCGTCGTGTATGCTCCGCGCCCCCCCCTGCTCGTCGACGAGAGATATCGAGGAGGGGGAGGTGTCCAGTTTCCCGTGGGTCTGATTTTTGATGCAGATTGATGTTGAATAGTTTTTTGTGGCATATTTCTTTTGATTTGCCAACCTTGTTTTTCTATGGCTTTGGCGGCCTTTATTTTTTCCGATAATTTACTGCCAAATAAGAATTCATCTCTTTCTTCTTCTTGTATTATGTTCAATATAGATTTGTCTAGGCACGGAGTTATACATTTCGTGCGAATTTGTGTTTCTGTATAATGAAGATCCGTCAAAATTCTACAACCTTCTGAAAGATATTTTATAATTTCTATTTTGTTTCCGTCGTTAAGTATTATTTCCATAGCCCTTGAAATCGCAGTAATTCCTAATCCTAATTGATCTTGTTTTACTTCCATCTTTTTATCTCTCGCTCGAACTGCTTCTGCAACAGCAGCAGCTATCTCTGGGTTCAAACTTGGCGATTTTAGTAATCTGCAATTATCAGGGACGTGGTGTTGCTTCAGAAGATTTTCTTTCGCGTCTTTTGTCAAACCTTTCTTTAGTATTGGCAACCAGCGTTGTGCCAAATCATTGTGAATATTGGCTCCATATTTAGGGCTGTCTGCAATGGGATCACCTAATGCAAGACGTATTTCTGGATCAAGTTCAATAGGTGCTTCATTAGAGGTTTCTGGAACCACATTAATCTGCTCGAGTGGAGCCTGTGGGGTATCAGATGACTCGAGGTCATTTTTTGAAATGTCTTCCGTGCGTAACGGCGATTGCGATGGTTCGCATAATATTGGTGCACTCGATGACGATATTGTGGCGGGTATTTGTGGTAACGAATCATCCGTTACATTAGGGTAATCATAATTCGTATTTTCAACGTCTTCAATATTATAATTTTCGGGTAGTTGGATATCTGAAAATGTATAGTTTTATTTCAATAATAATTTTACGTAGGTAGAAAAAGTATTCCATTTTATTATTTTTTTTTTTTTTTTTTTTTTTTTTTTTTTTTTTTTTTTTTTTTTTTTTTTTTTGTAGGTAATTCAAATTTATATAATTCGTTTGCAACAAATCTGTAGCATAAATGTGCATACATAACATGTATGTTTTTGCCTTCGTGAATGACTCTCGGTCAACCTCCAGGCTTTGATTTTTGCGTCTTATCTAACCATCGTGTGTAACTCGCGGTTACCCTCCAGGTAGACTTATAGACGCCGTATTGCACACCTTTATTTCTTAACAATAATACGTTAACACTTTAATAACAATAAAACTTACCCTGGTTTTCGATATCCGATTCGGAATCGGAAATTATAATATTTCGTCGACGTTTGTGCACTTTTTGTTTTTCTTCTAGTTTTTTAATTTTTTCTTTATAACGTTTTATTTTATCTTCTGCCTTTCGTTTCGGCATTTTTGAAAAGTAAAGTAACGGTTTTTTAGAAACTTGCAGTAGGTACGTGCGTTCACTACCGCGCACAAAAAAGGAATGAGAAAGTAGCTGCAGAGCTAGTGTAGGGTGGATGCAATAGTGACGTTTTTAAATCGAATATCTAGTTAGAATCGATATAAATCTAAAAGTGCGACACTACCTAGTACGTTAGGGAAACTACATGGTAATACTATATCTGAAGAATGGAGCTATGAAAATATAATAAGAACTAGATACACAATCAGCGGCCAAAAGTGTCCTCACCGAAAGAGCTCCTAAAATCAACATTTAGGTGGACTTTTATCTTAGTAGCATTCGAACGCTCCGACAATAAACATGCCTAAATGCTCCTTTTAAAAGTGCAAAAATCACCCATCCAAGACGAAAAAAAAGGATGGACTTTCATATTTTCGGGAAGTATTAATATTATCATTAATTATTATTATCACTTTTATTAAAAAATCATCGTATATCATTTTTAAAAATTAAATTGAAATAAATACCAGTAGTTATAACGCAACTCAATTGTAAAGACCTCAAGCCCACTTAAATTGTTTGGGTTATGTTCGTTTACTCGGTTCCATTAATCCGTGGAGACGCTATTGTTTGTAAAAAAATTTTATTATTAAAATACAACTGTATTGTTTTTTTGTTTAATAAGACTTTGGTACTTTTTTAAAAGTAAATATTATACAAACATATTATAATAAATTAAATTTTTAGTGGATGTAATAAATTTAACATGTGAGATTTTATTGGAGTTTATCCCATATGAGTCGATATAAGAGGCCCTCCTTATAGAAATTTTAATGAGGAGGGGAAATACAAAGGATTATGTTACAAATGTTCATCATTGTATTAATGTATGTTGTGGTGCTTAAAGTTCTGAAATAAATTTATTATAATATAATTTATATAAAGGTGTGAAAATAGTATAAGTGTGACCTGTGAGCGTGACTCACTTAATGTTATTATTATTTTTTTTCAATTTTTAATATAAATACATAATTAATGATATCTGTGTATATTTATTTCATTAATAAATAAATGTTGTGACTGTGTAACTAAAACTAAAATAAACCCATTCCAAAAATCCCATACCAATATTTACAATAAAAACAAAAAAATACTTTTGAACAATTCGACTCCACCCCGTTCCCTGTCCTTGCGGCGAGCCTAGGTCGTAAAATTTTTATGGTATTTGGCGCACTGTGATTCGTCGAGCGCGAGCACTCGTAATAGCTTTGCGAAATACAACTTCACGCATTGCACGTAAGGTTGAGTTTACAATATTCCATCTAGAATTTTGCGAGAAAGAGAAAGAACTAGATTTTCGACCGTTTTGAGGAGACTTTTGCATGGCATTGTGTATCTAGTTCTTTATTAGTGATCGATGCTCGCGCCAACAAGTTTATTGAGGTTATGCTACTGCCGTCATTGAGAATGGTGTAATCGACATGTTTATGGACAATGGTCATCGGAAAAAATCCCTTTTTTATAGAAGGGGTTACAGAACTATCTCAGTGGAACAATGATATTCGCGTCTTAAAACTTTTTTTGACAGGCAGCCCATCTCATGGTAAGCGTTCACTGCGGCCTATTCCATTGAGGGACGCTTCACCTGGAAACGTTCCAGATTGTGCAGCCAGACTGTAAACTCATCTGATCTTCGAGCCTCTGATTTCAAGTGTACTGGCTTCCACATTAATATTGCCGGAACACAGCCAGAGCTGTTATGGCTACAGATTTCACCTGTGGGGGTGGTAGCTAGCCAGTCGGACTCTGAAAAAGCCCAACCACCAACCAGACCCAAAGCGAGAATCGAACCCGCGACCTCCGTGTTTTTTTACTCGGTTCTTAAGATGTTCTGGTATCAATTTAATTTCTGCCTAGCCGAGTTTTGGCTACGGCGGCCTGAAGATTAACCAATTGCTGGGCTGGATACATTATTATAATGTACAAATGAGTGCGTACAGGTTCTCAAATTTTCAAGGGAAGACAGTAACTTTTCACGATCAAAGAGTGTTCAGGCTCAGAACCAACAACTTTTACGAACTTTTACAATAAAGGGTTGTATGTATTATTTATAATTAACCACTTCCAGATATGATCATCACCAAGAACGTCGCCAAGGGGGGCAGGGGGGGCATTTGCCCCCCCTATAGATCAAATGTAGCTAGCCGCAAAGCGGTAACGCTTCATGCTCTCGGCATTCATATTTTTTCTCCTAAATAATATTGCCCCATTGCCCCCCCCCCCTTAATCATAAGCTGGCGACGCCCTCGATCATCACACTTCTAACAAAGACTCCTGTGTGCAATGTAAGTTCATTACGGAACGGAAAACCAAATAAGTTACTGTTGTACACGTCCTTCTATCTATAAGGTATACCTATGTATAAGAAACCAACTAACAAAACTCACTACATAAAATCAACTACAAATACCGCTTTCCACATTTCCCCACAACCCTACTCAACGTAAAGAAAAGGGGAGCCTGTCATAATCCCTAATATTCCCGGCTCTCGATCATAACACAGAGGCGCGCCACAAAGGTGGCGTAATAACGACTGCTAATCCTCTATTGTGGCGCCATCTCTTGACAGATTGCCAGCAACTTGAATGGAGATTACGCGACCCGCCGCCAGGGGCGCTTTGTTCGGGTTATTATGGGAAAATCTATTGTGCAGGCATTTCGGGGATAATTTGTTTTTCGAAGTTTCGGTTTGAAGTTTAATAGAGTTTTGGGGTTGTGGAAAGGATTAGAAATAAATCGCTAGAATAATGTTTCCAGTAGGTACTATCTAGTTCAAATACTATTAGGATACGACCTTTTGGAGTTGCGTGACGCGACTGTGATGACTTACACACACACAGATAAATAATGCGTTGCTATTGGTTGCAAACGTTACAGACAAAGTACAGTTGACGTCATTTTTCGCTCAATTCCAAAGGTATTATCCTAATAGCATTTAAATCGGATAGTACATTTCGTTTGCACAAATAGCATATTATACGGTACACTAAAGAAGTACATTGGAACTTTGTTACCCGAGCATATTCCTAGCTCAGTGGAAGATCTTCCATTTTGAAGGTGACATTAGATCTTCTAGAAGACAGTTCTCCGAGTGTTTTTGTCCCGATCCAGTGTCTAGTACTATCCGGTTCAGATGCTATTAGAATAATACCTTTTGGAATGAAGCGAAAAATGACTTCAACTGAGCTTATCCGTAACGTTAGCAACGCAAAATAATATCTGTGTATGTGTGCGTCATCGCGCAGTTGACGTAAATTTTCGCTCAATTCCAAAAGGTATTATCCTAATAGCATTTGAATATGATAGTAGTAGTATTAATTATAAGGGTTTGCACCATTATCCAGGATTTGGCAAGTCCACTTATTTTTTTTCCGGAGGAGAATGCGTTTGTGCACCATAACCGCAGGCTAGCTACACCTGCGGCCGTGTGTGGGACTTGATACTAAAGCGTCCAACCCACTTAACTCTCCCGGTTTCTCCTTCACACCCGATTGGGACGAGCCCGTGCCAGCTGTCACTATTATGAAGTCCACTTATAACATTAGATCAACTTACTGCCATTAGACCACTACCTCAACTATTACTCTTAACAGGGAAACCAGACCAATTGGTATTAGATCCTGTAAATAATAAACAATTAAAAATTACTTCGCTATAAAATAAGATACGTATATATTTATATTCCATCATAATCACCCATAGACGGAAGTATGTACCTCCCCTAATCCACCCCCAAACGAAATGTTTAACCCTAAATTATCGAGTGTTGTACCGTGTCCCGGGATGATGGATCGCCGCAATAATTGCGTCATTGCGTCGAAGCGACGTCGCAATTCGTCGAGGGTTATTGATGGGTGCGGTACGGACGTACCTATTGTTTTTATATGTATGTTTTAGGCGCTTAGCAAAAACCTCAATTTGTATAGAAAACACGCCTAGGACTAGGACACACTGAAAACGATTCTGCGTGAGGAAGTTTAACTCTGCGGCCTGCGATTTTTTACTGTTGTATGTTGTACAATCTCATAGTGTAGGTACAAGCTTCAATGAATACGTTGTAACTTGTACGAAAACCGTTCTAAAAACTTCTAAGGCATTAAAATTTGAAACTGTACCTAATCAAAATTTCTTTTATGTCTTGTTTTTATATTTTGGCAAAACAGTACCAAATTACGAATCAACGACAAACCATGTCAAATTCAAAAGCACCACAAAGTACAGTCATTCGCATAAACTTCGTTTAATAAAGCATAAACACGACATTTCTTAATCGAAATCAGCGACTGTACCGCCAATTGCTCGTATATTCGCCCAAAATTGCCAATTTTAGGTGTAAAATTAGCGCTCGAGTCGTTACGGGTTGTCAAAAATTAGTATTTTTTAATAAATTCGCCGTCTTTGAAGGACCAAACGGAAATAATTTAGGTTATATTGTAATTGTGCTACAGGAATGCTAACGTCCAATTATACGCGAAAGAATATCTTCTTCAAGCGTCAAAGGGATCGTAATATTTATCACAAGTTTATTATAAATCGTCTAAATTCGGCAAGGAATAAGGAAATACATATATTATAGTACAAGACAGTGATAAAGCACAGGTACATTCTCTATACTCCTATTTCAAAAGCCCAACTTTACAGCAATCTGAAACGCATCATCGATCCCTCTGGTGTTGCAGATGTCCATGGGCGGCGGTGGTGACCCGCAGGCTCGCTTGCTGCCTCTGGCATAAAAAAAATGCAAGCAAGCAATTAGTCTATTAAATGTCCAAATGTCTCTATCAGAGAAATCAAATCATCATCACATTGCCGTCAATGTAAATTTTGATTACATAAGTTAGTACCCATGTATGTAACTTAATCACCACGCTTGCCAAATGTGATATTTTTGAACCCAGAACCAACCCTGAATCTCAGCTCTGTACTTAAGATATAAAATTTTTGCCATTGCACTCTTTTGTAGGCCTCTTTCTAGATACTGAACATTTTTTTTAATTTTTTTACATGAAAAAATAGCTTATCATTTGATATTACCAATATGCTTATTTGACATAATAGTTCGAAATTATGATGACAATAATAAATACTTTTGCGACCCAACTATACATGGCACATGGTTACGATCCGACTCAAGAATCGAACTTGATGTCCCAAGCGGAATCAGCTTACTAACTACTGAGATAGTCATGAATAACAGAGAGCAATAGCTAACAAAAAGAAAACACCAAACGCTTTACAAAATCGAGATACAACTTCCCGAAATCTCCACTATTTTCTAATCGGCTGACCGCTTAAATAACAATAAATAAAACTCAAAAATACAGTGAAATACTGTTATTATGCGGTCGGATGTTTAAAATAAATTAAAATGAGGTATGCGACGATACACAAACGGCTCGCAAGATGAACGCTTTTGCGACTGAAGCATTTCACGTCCACGGATAAGATTGATTGTTAGAATGCAACTGTTATCACTGTGTTAAGGGGGAGATGCTGTGTAATTATGCTACTGTAAAAACCAGTAGAAACATAGTGAAATCTTGCATTCTTTCAAGTGATTTTTTTTATTTAACTGTTAAAAAAGCGATTATCGGCATATTTTTAATATTAGTATTTCTGTTTTCTATGATAATTATGCTGTGTATATCAGTTGCCAGATAGACACGTGTATCTCAACGGGGAAACTCAGTGGGTAATATTATAGGACGACTTCGTTTTAATTCATTTAATCGTTTAGGTGCAAAAAAAGCCCACCTGATGGTAAACTGTTACTACCTACGGCCTATTCCATTGACGGACATTCAATAATTTGTGAATTATAAAATTATACATTCTGTTTGTAACACTCACGCATTTTATGAGGTGTCGCACTGCAATGAGCTTCCCTTTTGAATCATGATAAATTAAATTATAAGACGCTTCTTGGACTGTTTTATTAGACAGTAGAATTTTCTATTGTTATTCTCATCTTAATGAGTTTAAAACAAAGATCTATCACTTGTAAATACCTTGAAACTCGTTCAAAATTTTAAATTAAGCCCACATTTTCAAATGAAAGACAATGCAATAGTGCACCCAGAAAAACGTAGCCGTAAAGACATTCGTCTTAACTAAAATCGGTCTGTCACATTATAAAAGAATTATTGCTTGGAGCACAAAAAAATTCAGAACATTTGTCTGACGTCAACAATGCCCTCAAATATATAGCTCTGTACCATTCTAATATATAGTTTCATGCTCTTAATTAATTGTTGCACAAAACTATTAATTATAATTTAATTTATTGTGCTACGTTTTATTAGATCTGACGTCAATTTGTATTTTTAAAGCGTTTAAATAAAAATATCTACAACGCATGAGCAATAAAAGTCATATCTTGCAATGAAAAATATTTATAGATTTTATGTTTCTAGTATGCGCGCATCCGACTAATGTTCGCTGACATAATTTTTTGAATATAATAAAATAATTAGATGTCGTCATCACACGTACAATATTAACGTTATTTTGTTACATTTTGCAGAGACTCACCTCGGTTTAACTTAATACGTACGTATGTATTGATATACGCAGTTTCGACACATTACGATAAAATAAAACAACTTGAAATATGGTTGATCAATGCCCTAAACCCAAATTTTTTTTTGGACGAGAATGCGTTTATGCACTATAACCGCAGTCTAGCTAGACCAGTAGCCATTTGTGGGACTCGAGACTAAATTTGTCCACTACCCACTTAACTCCCCCGGGTTCCCCTTCACACCTGAAAGACGAGCCGGTGCCAGCATTGTGGCTATTGCCTCCTGAACCCGAAGTGACTAAAAGCTAAAATGTAGTATTATTTTCTTAATAACTTTAATTTATTATTGTAAGTGAGAAGCTGCTTAAATTGAATGGGTCTGATGTTGTTTGAATTTAATGTTTTTTTTTTTCTTTTTAGGTATTATGTCATGTCAGCAGTCATCTAACTGTAAGTTTTTTTGTCGTTAATGGGTCAGAATTTACGTCCTCTTTTTATTAAACTACTTAAAGATTCAATCAAATTGAATCAGATTCCAGGACCAAGCAAAATCAATCCAGGCATTGATCCTAGGACCCCAAATTTTTGGCCACGTGCTTAAATCACAAGACCAACAAGTCGTCTAATACTAATATTATAAAGAGGAAAGATTTGATTGTTTGTATTGATTAGGCTCCGTAACTACTGAACTGATTTGAAATTTTTTTCACCTATTGGAAAGCTACACTAACCCCGGGTGACACACAGTACCCTATACTTTTGATCCTACAATTGGGGGGGAAGGGGGGTATAACTGACAAAAGAAATTACGCGCGGGTAAAACCGCGGGTGGAAGGCTATTTAACTATAATTAACTATAAAATAATAATATGTTTTCCTCAGACAAAGCTCAGATCAGTTGACAAAATTTTACTATTCCGAACGGTATTCCAACATAAATATTGCAGTCACGTACGGAAAATGTGTCAATGTATACTCTTCTTAGGGTTGGCACCTATGTCACTTAACTGTTCTTTTTCACCAAACAGCTTAAACAGGTAACAGATTTTTTATACATAATTTAACTATAGTGTAGGTACTATACTGACCTTTCTCATCTTCTTTGTAAAAAAATTAAATAAGTAATAAATATTTAGGTATCGTTTTTAATATAAACTTCATTCTGTGTAGTTCTGACGTAGTTTGGAGTTATTTTTTATGATATATGGTTCGGCTAGGCGCCGATCCAAATATTTTAAAGTTATATTGGTATACGTGCCGGCAAACTTGTTGACCATCGGTCGACAGAGTGGGGGAAAGTGCACTTGCGCATGACCAATAGCGCGCGCGAATCTCCCGACGCCCGCGTTCACTATTGGTCAGAGGTATGCTCCTGACCAATAGCGCGCAGGCATGTCAAAATTCGTGTTAAGCGCAATCCCCACCCGATAGTCAAAAAGCTTGCCGGGGCCTGTATAAATTTTATTCTTCAAAGATTAGGCATGCAGCGTGACTAAGTAGACGTAAGCAGCCATTTGGCCTATTCCTTTAAGGAAATTAACAGTTACGCGTCAAAAGATATCTAGGTAATTGACATTTCTTCAATTATTTGGAGTCAACAATAGTCGTCTTCCATTATGATTTGATAAGTTCCTATCCAGTAGGTTAAATAATTTTATAGACCGACAATCTTATTTGTTCCGGTGGCGGCGTCGCTACTGTCGTTTTAGTACTGTCATCAAATATCGTCTTTGCATTGCATTTCACGTAGTTCCAATTTTGGCCACCGGAACATATAAGTTTGTCGGTCTATACCAATGGTCGCGCCAACCCTAGAGACATGTGACGAGCCTTGACATTATAATCTAGCCAGATTACCGACCATTTGACGTTTCTCAAAAGAAGCAAATAAGTCATTGTCCAAACAAGAATTCGTAGTATATTATTTTAAGAGATTACAGTAGATATTTACGAAAAATAGAGTCCGTCTTCCCCTTTTATAGTTATTTGGGCTTTTGTTCCAAAATAAGTCGTAATGTTTATTCAATCGACAAATAGTGTAAAATTATTTTTCGTAGTTTTGACTATGGGATCAAACTTCATTTACAACAATAACAACAATATGTGATTTTTTTTAACACGCCCTTAGTTTTTTCTGTATGAATACCTTGGCAGTAAAGGAAAAAGTCGTGAGGAATGCTCATCAACTTTCAAACTGTCATAATTCAAAATCAAATCAAAACAATCATTCAGTGGCGTAAAAACGTCCAAAATTGATCTCTTTCCAGAAAACACAGTGCTTCAAGAAAAAAATTGCAATAAATAAATTTTATTGCAACTGCGCTCCATAAAACACCCAATTAGTATCGTGACAAACAGTCGAGTATTGTTTTTGATCCGTACATAAAACAAAACAATTTGACCGTTCGTCCAGTGAAACATTACCCCTGTCTCCGTAGTCGGGTATTGGACAAAAGCAGTAAATAACAAAAATTAAAAGTCACATTAACTCAACCGAGGCGGAACCGGCGAATATTGTGGACGTGGTAACGGCATAACTCAGTTTAACTCATAACTTGCGATATTAATACTTGCGTGAATTCGAACTTTGTAGTACAACAATGGAGTCAATGACAGTATGTAATAATAAGTTTTCGTTCCCTTTTTTTCGGAGGAGAATGCGTTGATGCACCAAAACGGCAGGCTAGCTAGATCTGCGGCCGTGTGTGGGACTCGAGAATAAAGCGTCCACTACCCACTATACTCCCCCGGTTTCCCCTTCACACCCGATTGGGACGAACCGGTGCCAGCCTTGTGTTTATTGACCAGCCCAACTTTTCGTTCCCTACGATAAAATCATGTAATGCAGATTATTCATCATGGAAAAGTTAATCTCAAATCATGCTTGCCAAATGCGGATTGGTGATCACAAATCCGAGCTGTGTCCGAAAAATCCCCAAAAACTTTTGCTCGGGAATTCGAATCGATAGTTAGTGGTAGAGCCATGCTGTTTTACAGTACGAATGGGTTGGCTCGTCCGGGGAACTACCACTCTCTCACATAACACCAGCGTGAAATAAAAGTGATTACTGTTGTGTTTCGTCTGGTTTGTGAGAGTGCCGGAGCAAAAAAAAGATAAGCATTAGGTCCTATACGTGGTTTACGCAGGTGGAAAACTAATAGCGAAATAAAATATCAAAGTTTCAGTACCAAAATCATCTTCGTGCAGAGAAAACAAATGCAAACTATTGCGAATTGAATAACTACTCTTCCATCATTGTGAAGTCCGTCAGTAATTTTTAAACTGCCAATCTAAATAATGTCACTGTTACAAAGTTTACAAAAGAAATAAGTAACAATGAAGATTTCCTAGGTATTTTAACAGCATTAACGGAGATTATGAGGCAATTTGTCATTTTGTGACGCGCCTGAAAATGCCATTGTCTTCACTCTGAGACTATCAGCTGTCAACGTGCCCAGAACTATTGTATAGTAAATACATTGTTTCTACCTCTATTTAATTTTAAAAGAACCAATAAAGCACAATTGAACACTCAAACCTGAACCTTAAAAATGGTGGCACACAGTTTAAATTTGTTAGAAGAAAAAAGTGAGTTACTCTGCAAAATTTTCATCAGCCCATTAAAAATACGAGAATACATCAGTTGATTTTTAAAAGCGAAGATTGAATTGTCTTTCGTTTTTAAAACAATGGCTGTTATATTTCGGTCTTTGTTAACGCATTTGACAGGTGCTGATTTGTTAGTAATTCCTTGAATACTAGAATAGAGCGAGATGTCAAAACAACGAGGTTAAATTGTGAGATTTCTTTTGTTCGGTCGCTAATTTTCTTACAAATAGCTACGCGTCTGATGCTTGGGTTTGTTCAATTAATTTGAGTGGTTTAATTTAGCATTTAGTCGCAAATCATTGTTTTTACTATTGCTTGTAGGATCGTAAATATTATTTAATTCAACAAGAATGTTTACTAGAACAGAATTAGTTACGCAAATTAGATAACAAGAGAACATCTAGTTATATTAACATAAAAGTTACCACAATAATTATGTTTCGCATATTGTCTTTTGAATTCATTTTCTCATTTATTTTCAATATTGACATTCGTTATAATGATAATGGGCTTACAAATTATACTTTTACACGACATTTAATAATTTTATTCTTATAATAAGAAATATAAACAAAGCATTTTAACTACTGCATTTGAAAAAAAAAACCATTATTTTCCATAACCTAATTCCCACATCGTTAGTGAACCACAATAAAAGAATTAACTAAATCCGAATCGTATTTTTGAAACAAAACAGTACAATAACTTCTCCGTTCCTAACGTTAGCGTCATTTTATAATTATTTACGAGTTAGTTAACAATAAAATCGAAATTTAGAATAGCGTGCGGACACGCAAGTAGCTCTTAAGACAATAAAACAAAATTAAAAAAACTCTGTCTACATGCGCCATCGCTTATAATCGTTAAAATTGTCACCGCAATAAAATGGCCAGTTATTGTTTAAAATAAACAATGGGCAAGCGACAATAAAGAGCTGTAGAATAGCCCACAAAACGACATTCTGACTGACGTGTGAAAATGTAGAATAAACGAGGCGCAGAGCGTCCACTACCTACATACAAACTGGTATGAAATGTATTAAAAAGATTTATTCTGCAGAAAATACTTTTCCCCTCTTTTTTTTTCCAATTATTTATTTTTTAATAATTATCTTCTTGCTGCACTACTTTTGGGAAAAAATATTTGAGTTCTCATTTACATTGCAGCGTCATTAGAATGTGTTACACACCTACGACTGTCTGAAAATAGTAACGCATTAGTTGCTATAATAAATATTTCTCTTAGTTTAAAATCTGATAGCATTCCTGGTGTGTGTATAAAATATACCAAGACGTTACTTTAATCCCAGTTTCCAGAACTCAAAAGCAGACATACTCTTCTCGTTTACCTATAAAAATGCATAAAAGCAACTTGACCTATAAAAAAAATATCAATGAAACAAAAGCTTAATCACATATTTTATCATTTCATTTATATTTACACATTTATATTTATTTCAAAATAAGTGATTACGAGATACATGCACATGAAAGTTAACAATCTTAAAAATACTCCATTCCATGATGATTATTTATGATAAATCGTAGTTAAACATTTAATGGACACTACCAACTGTCGCATCTGCCTATTTATAATCTTTGAGCAAACTAAGAAGGCGGTCTTGCAACGAAAATAGATGTTCAAAAATATTGAAGAGCGTTGAAAAATAGACGTCAAACACACAGAATAATAAGAGCCGACGACAAACACTTGATATCTGGGCCACTGAGATGTGTTGCTTAATATTTCACCGTACTTTGGTAAAGGTGCGAATTGCAACTGTATGAATAAATTTCGTAAATGATTCTTCACAAATCTGTAGCATGTCGAGTGCGGTGAGAGAGTTAAATTATTATGTACCTACTATTATTTATGTAACGGTCTTTGCCTCTTTGGTTATAGGTGTAGGTGGTAGTGGGTTTGATTCCCGGATAGAATTTAGATAAAAATGCTAGAATTTTTAGTAGCCAAGTGTCTTCAAACGTCGCTTCACATTTAGTAGTGGTAGAGCCATGCTATTTTACAGTACGTATGGGCCGGCTCGTCCGGGGAAGTACCAACCTCTCACATAACACCAGCGTAAAATAATAGTGACTACTTTTGTGTTTCGTCTGGTTTGTGAGACTGCTAGACCCCCCTTTTAAAGGCCGGCAATCAGCGATTCCTCAGGTGTTGCAGATGTCCACGGTCGGCGGTGATTGCTTACCATCAGGCGACCCGCTGGCTCGTTTGCCGCCTCTGACATAAAAAAAACTTGCGTGAGACAAATAAGTAGTTCTAATCTCGACGCACATCTCTGGATTTTTCTATGTGCGCTGATGCTGATAGTTTTATGTGACGATGATGTAATGGTCATCGTCACAAATGGCTCCAGGTTTAATCACCACGCTTGCCAAATGCGGATTGGTGATCACAAACCCGAGCTGTGTCCGAAAAACCGACACAAAGTTTGCTCGACCCGGAAATCGAACCCAGGACACCGAGATCTCATCCTGGTACTTAAACCACCAGTTCATCGAGGCGTTAATAATAGAGTAGCAATAAAATAATCTCGATGCCTTTCCCTTGCCAGCCATTATTCCCTAGCCCTCCCACGCTCACATTATTGTCAGCCAACTAGTTTTATAGTGAACTATTCTAAGTACTAGTCGTTACTTGTCACGCTGTAACTAGTTCGAAATACAGCATTCGCTAAAGGCTGTGACAATTTCGATAATTTACTAGTACCGGACAAAGTGGATCACCTTTTGTGACAATCGTTGTGGTTTAAATCAATATTGTTTATGTCTATAGCAATTATGGGAAATTAAGGTTAAGTGCTTTATCGAACTGACAAGCGAATCTTTTAGTGCTGGTTAATCTTGCTGTTTGAAGATAGTGGACAACACCACTTATATTGATTTGACGTATCAACGAAGGTACTACAAAAATATATTTAAATACTCGTACATGTTGAAACTCCTCGACACAGGAGAAATAAAATGTCATCACATAAATATTTTCCATGGGCGGGGATCGAACCCACGACCTCTGGCACATAATGGCAAGGTTAGTGTATCAAATGCGGTATCGGGCCAGTCAGAAGAAGTTGATACTGTTTAATATCATGTCTATTTCTATTTATTTATTGATTTATTATTATTATTTTTATTATATCATTGGATAAGGTTCAGCATATAAGGGGATAAAATTTAAAGTAGGTAACTCTCTTGATTCTACTACAAATGAATTTCATATTTTTTTATACATGAAAGATCAAAAACGCTTATTGAGCGGAAAAATATCTCACAACGCGTTGTGGTCACAGTAAAACATCCAACGTACTGACACACAGATGACACAGAGGAGTCTTGAGAGATATTAAGTTAAGCAAAAACAACGTTGGACGCGAAAATCGACTCTGATGGATATAGGTTAAAAGGCTAAGGCGGGAACGGAGCAAAGCGGAGCTCCCGCCTTGGCCTTCGTGGTTATTTTTTTTAAACCTGAAAAAAACTTTGTGACCACAACGCGTTGTGAGCTATTCGTGTTCCGCTCAATGAGCGTTTTCGATCTTTGAGCGTAACATATACACAAGTTATAAATAGAACAACTAAACGAAAATACAATACAAAAATACAAGAGAAATTCTAACAATGACAGTTTTTATAATGGGCGTGTCAAGATGATAATGTCAGTGGTTAAACGAAATGTCAAATGTTAATTTTCCAATTACACTAGTGTCATTCTTTTAATGTGATTTATTGTGTTTTGTATTGTTAAAACTAAAAATTATGTTGGGGAAAATGGAAAATATAATAAAATCGCAAAAGCTCCAATGGAAAAATATTCGTTCATTTTAAAACTAATTGTCAATGTTAGTGATAGACAAATTGTATAACAATTTGTCTATCACTAACATATTTTTTATTCGGAGGAGAATGCATTTATGCACCATAACCGTAGGCTAGCTAGCTAGACCTGCGGCCGCGTGTGGGACACGAGACTAAAGCGTCCACTACCCACTAAACTCCTCCGGTTTCCCCTTCACACCCGATTGGGACGAGCCGGTGCCAGCCTTGTTGTTGTTAGTAAGGCCGTATACAGAAAGAAAGCTGGAAACTTATAAGCGCTTTACAGCGCTGGTCCGTTCTACACAAAGGAAGCAGGTTGAAGCAGACCAAGCAAAATTTCGGACTCATCGGACGATGATTTGGTTTTGTTAGAAAATGTTTATATAAAAATGCGAAAAGAAGCTATACATCCGTCTTCATTCATTGCCTCGCTTATTTCTTTCCAACATTTGTCAGTCACGTTTCTATTACTATGCCTTTTATCCCTTTTGTCCCACACAGGTTGCTTACTGAAGACTAAGGATATCAACACGTCACTATCCATTTTAACATTTAACAAAATAAATATGCCTGTCGTAATTGCACGTGCAGTTGTTTATTAATTTTAAATGGCAGCACCCAGCGCTGACCAGCGCGTGTCAGCGCCGATCAGAGCTTATCGGCGCGTGTTCATATATTTTCCTGCGCGGGTTACCAGCTTTCTTTCTGTATACGGCCTAAGACCCCAGCGTACCTACTAGCACTTTATGTTATGCTATGTTTCTGTCGGTAAAAGCCTCCAGAGCTTAATTGGGGAGGGAACGGCGTTGTCTACTGGAAAACCCCTTTTTTGCTGCCTACTTCAAGTACAGGGTCAACTACGAGTGGTACATAAGGCGGACTGTAAGCTTGAGCACCACACTCGTAATATAAAAAAAAATACGGCTGAGTTGCTGAGTGAAACTATCTTCTATTGTAGTCCATGTTCAAATCCATCATAATCACGTTGACGTGGTTCTCAAGAGCGGCATACTAACAGTCTCGTAGCCTTGTTTATAAGAATGTTAACCGTGTTTATTTCTATGACGACATTTTGTACAGGATGTTATGGATTGCCCTTTCATTTACGTTACTATGCAATACATCTTAATTTTTTGATCTATTTAATTAGTCATGGGTCTCAGAACAGACAGAAGATTTGTATTCACACACAAGGCGACACACATTATTTTTTTATTATATAATAAGACATGAGTATCGGGTAAGCGGGAGCGGTTGGTCCAGAGTCTTATCTCTATTCCGTCGTGTGCCAGACTGGTGTCCCACTGTTCAATGAATGAAAGGGAAAAAGACTGCACCTTTGCTACTCGTGCACTGTATTAACTAGTATCCTACGTATGGTATGGTTGGTTGAAAGAAAAGGCCATCGGAGCCAAAACTCTGCTAGGAGGGAATTACTATCAATAAAAATCGCCAACTATAGGTAATCCCTTCTAATCATTATTTTAAAATAATACGCACTAACAAATGTATACATACGTCTAATTGTGCACCACTGCTTCACTTAGAGAAAGCGTAAATAAATGTAACAAAGTTTGTGACTACTGTTCCAAATAAACAGAAGTACCTTGAACTGAAATAGTAAAAGTAAAATTGAAGCACCCTATACGCGTAGCGGAACGGTATCTTGATAAATACAAGGCGTGCCGTGACAAATGGTAACAGAGTGTTTTTTTAGTCGTACGTATTTTTAGCCTACTGCGGCGTGTGGCCCGCACGTACTAATTGGACTTGCGCGCGCGCAGGGAAATGGCGCCTAAATTTGTTGAAATCTTTGAAAATTATATTATTTTTATTGTTAAATATCAGCCTTAATTAATGTCCCACTGCAGGGTACAGGCGATCTTGAAAACAAAGTTTATTGTTACAATGATGGGTACTGGTTTAATAACCACGCTTTCTAATTGCGGATTGATGATAGTTAGCTCGACCCGGGAATTGAACCCAGGAACTCGAAATCATGGCCAGGTCCTTAAACCACTACACCAACGATGCGTTAATATTCATCAAGCCCCGGCTAGTTAAGTAGAGCATTAGACTTAAATCTAAGGGAAGCGGGTTCGACACCCACGTTGGGTTCAGTCTTTTTTTATCATTATTTTGATTAACATCTGTACTTGAATCATGTCATTGAGAGGAATAAATTACATGAATTCGTTCTCATATAATAATACTGAAATGTTTTAATAGTTCTCGGCATTCATCGCATTTCCGTATACAATTATTATAATTTCCATGTCCATCAATTATGACATTTATTATGTACAATTTGTCGCCAAAAGCGTCCTGTCTACACCAAGTGCAAAGGGCAACTGATAGAAATCCGATGAACCTCGAAGTTGACCGAAAGACATTAAGAAAATAGACATTAAATTAGTACACTTATTAGTCGAATAAACACGCGACTCCATTCATTTTGTTTGAACACAGTGATCAAATCGCAAGGCGTGTTACCACTTAATAATGAGAATTTATACTAATTCAGTTTCTCCTAATGCACAACATTTGTTAGCAGAAATTAATTTATTCGCATGCAATTTTGCCTGTATTTTACCACTAATTGAATTGTTAAACTGTGTCAGCGATATAACTGTGTAGGATGGTTGATCGTGAGATTTTAAAACATTTGTTTCAATGTTTGTTTGAATTTGCAATTGATAAATTCAAAGGCAGAAGAATGGGAACATAAGGTAAATTTTTTTAATTGCACAAATACGATTAATTGTAAATAAATACCTATCTTATATGTCGTATACGGAAAAATCTGAGTATATGTAAAATAACGGAAATTTAGTATGACGAAAAACATCGAATATACAAAATAGTACCGAGTGCTGTACTTCGCATGCATGAAGGTTCACTCAATCGAATCTCGACGAGCACCTTTATAAATCATAATTTAAGTGGTTACTTTTTTGCTCAGCGGCAACAGAAAATCAAATAACATAGAATGTCCTTTTCTTCCCGGAGGATAATGCTTTTAACAACATAACCGCTAGCAAGACCTGCGACCGTAAGACTCGAGAGTCAAGAAGTTCGCCCCACTAACTCCCCCGGTTTCCCCTTCACACCCGAAGAGAGACAAGTGCATTGAGCCTGCCTTGTGGCGATTTCATTGACCGACGCAATAGGCCATGGGAAAATTTGGATCATACATACAGAAGTCTTGAAATGATGACTTTTTAAACCATAACGAATGTCTCTAAAGATGAAGAAAAATAACGACCCACATTTTGTCAACTAGAAAATTAATAATGTCATAGTTGTAATATTTTTAGCAGTGACAAAACTGTCCGGGGAGAAGTCACGACGTCGATTTTTACGCTGTAAAAGAAGCAATTTGTCATATATTATCGTAAGATGTAAGAGGATTTCCTGAACATAATGTAGCAGATTGAAACAAATTTCTGTAGAGGAAGTGTTCGTTGCGTATTGATTTAGTGGAGATGCGGTGTGATTTTGAACTTTGCGTCAAGGGATTAAGAGTGACAAAGGAAGGGTAATATTAAGTTTGACGGGTGAAAAATTGGTAAATATGAAAAAAAATATTTTTTGAAATATTTCACCTACTTTGAATGGTTGCTGATCAATTTTTGACAACAGCTGTTAATCTGAACGATTAATTTATGTACATAATATAGTAAAAAGGTGGCCCCGCAACATGACTGTGTTTACCTAATTTCCTGGCTTCGAGAAGAGATCAGACGAAGGCCCAATGGCTCTATATAAGAGTGGTATTTAATGTTTGTGTAAAAGTCATTTTTTTATTTACTTTCAGTTTAGTTTAGGTTTTAGGTTTTTACTTCTGCCGGCAATCCCAGAGTGCAACCCGTCTTTTTTTAATTTATTTATCATTTGTCCAATATTTATTTATTAATATTAATTATTGTCTTACTGTTTTATTAAGAATAACACATTACATTAGAAAATGTTTAATTAGCCTATTCCACTACCAATCTCTAAACTATCTTATCTGCACGTACCATTTTGAAAACCTGTTATAATTACTAACAAGTTTCGCTACAAACTTTGAAATTCTTATTATAAATTCTCCCATCAAAAGTCCGCATAACAACATACTTTCCGTTAAAAACAAAACATTTACACAGTTTATTACAATATTATGTTTAATCTGATGTCTTGTGTACACAAATTAATAATTATAATTTCCTCCTAGCCAATCTTGACGCTTAGCTAAGAACGTAGGACATAATACGAAAAAAAAAAACAACCAAGTATAATAGTGCACAACACAAGTGAGTGCGCAAGCACAGGTGTATATTCTTTCACTCTTACAATACGGTGGGACAGCAGTCCTGGAACGACCGAAGAGAGTTCAGGAGTAGGACCAATGGCTTTTCATGCTTTTGAAGTGTGGTAGCGATAACACAATCAAAATTCACACTCCATCCTGTAACTAAAGATTTTTTTTACAGAAAAGCCCTTTTAGTTATTAATTGATAAGAACAGGCATTGATAATAATTAGTAGACCGCAACATTTTAGATTTCATTGAGGAAATTAATGCAATTCAAATATTTTCGATAAAAATACCTACCTACCTTTTGGTTCGATCCGGGGATTGAACCCCAGGCTTTTGTCGTAGCCGTTACGCTAAAATGTAGTCACTACGACACAAAAGCAAACAAATTAATACAATATACAGGTAGCAGTGTGACTATAAAATACGAAAAGTGCCACTTAATTTTATAGCCCACGACATTGTATCTATTCTCTATGGGTGGGCCGTGGTCTATTTTAGTCTATGGCATACAAAACAAGCAACACACCATAAATAACGAGTTTTCGGACAATTAATAATGGAAGCTTTCTTGTGCTATCATTGGTTGAGGTTTATTTTTGAATTGTTTTATCGTGTAATTAAGTATTTTATGACTCTATCAGCTGTGAGTAAGACGATGTGAAAACTCGGAAGTTATTGTGACGTGACGGGATATTAGTTAATGTTTTAAATAAAAAACTAAATTAGTTATTTAATGTCCCACTGCAGGGCAAAGGCCGCCATCCTTGAAATAAAGTCATCGCTACAATGTTGGGTACTGGCTTAATCACCACACTTGCCAAATGCGGATTGGTGATCACAAATCTGAGCTGTATCCGAAAACACTGGCACAAAGTTAGCTCGACCCGGGTATTGAACCCAAGACCTCGAGATCTCGGCCCAGTACTTAAACCACTAGACCATTGAGGCGCTACGTATAGTTATAAGTATTTTATTGATTTTACCTAACAATTTTTCTTTTAGTATTGTAATATCGTTTTCCAAACGGATCTTAGGACTGAGTAAGCGACAGGTACGCATCATGATTAGAACCATTACAGGACACTGTTGTCTTAAAAAGCACAATATGACTGTAATGGGTCTACGCGAGTCGAGGAAATGGAGATTCTGTCACACTAGCGACGAAACACCTCTGCATATACTCACGGACTGCGAGCCATTGATGCACAAACGTAGCCTTATTCTGGGGAAGCACGTTCTACAACCAGACGAGGCTAAAGATATCCTCCCCAAGAATATCCTCCTCTTCGTAGAAGAGGTTGGGCTTGGAGAGGAACTGTAATCTAAGTGGCGTTCACAATAGATCAGAATTGGTCGCAGTGACTGTGGAAACACAAAGCCGCTATTAATAATAAAAAAAAATCATTTTCCTGTTCGTTTAGTTTCGTGTAAAAGATACAGAGCAAACCAATTTCGTTGTTGACTATTAGTCACAAGCTACCGTGAGATTTAAAGGGTTTAAGAGTAAAATATTTAGAATTCTGTCGAGTCAGCGTTTCTTCACAATTGCTTTTCTGTACTTCACCGTTCTAGCTTCGTTGACGTAGAAATTTTCAAGAATTGCCTTTTTTTAAATAATATTAATAAAGTTAGTTAGTAAAAGTCAGTATTCTTAATGTCCCAAAGGTTAATTCTTTATGATTGAAACCAAGACAATATCATCACAATGATGGGTACAACGCACAAAAGTTCAAATAAGTTTGCGGTGAAGTAGTTTTAACATGCATTTGGAATGCAATGCAAATGTATATAAAAATAAGTATTATTAAAAAAAACATTGACCTAAAAACGTTCAAAAGAGGATTACTACACAATCAAGAAACATTCGTCAAATCATATTCACTATGTCATATTTTTATTACCTTTCAAAACCCCTTTAAACCAATCATACGCGTGCCCATTCAACAACATTCGTAGCTCTACGCTTGCCATTATTCGTAACAATTCTTACTTTCGAACTTAACCTATTACTAATGCTAAAGTCTGACAGTACGTTCGTGCAAATCATTGCTACTAATTAAACAGCTGTTCGTCTGTCATCTCAGAAAAAGTGGTAGTTGTGTAATATCATTAATACCAATTGTTGTTGAGTGGAGAGCGTCAATATTTGAATAACGTTGTGAGCAACTTTCGATGGGGTGACCGAATTTGTGGTCAAAAAGAGGTTTTTGTTGCGGAGTATTTTGACAGTTATAGTGAAACTAGGTCTTTTTTTTTACATCACATCAGTTGGCAGACGGGCACGCAACCCATCTGATGGTAAGCGGCCACTGCGGCCAATAGGCCGCCAAATGGCCAAATGGAATACCATTGAGGGACACTTCACCAGGAAGCATCGCTCAATGAGCTGCCAGACTGTAGGCTCATTTCAAGTATACTGGCTCCCAAATTAATATTGCCGGAACACAGCCACAGCTGTTATGGCTAACCAGTTGGATTCTGAAAAAGCCCTACCACCAACCAGTCCGAAGGTGGGCGAATCGAGAGGCTTTGGTCAACTCAGCCCACTCAATCTCATCCCGCGGGATGAGTTGTCCTAGTTTAATTTTTTTGAATCGGACAACTCATCCCGCTGATATATTTTACGTCTTGTACTAACATACAAGAGGCGGTCAAAAGATAGGTAACATATTTTTGTAAAATCTCTGTCTTACTAGGACCTCATCGTCGCCGGCAACGGTAGCCTATCAAACAGTATGGAAATGTCAAAATTACGAAGACTAGAAATTGTTAATAACTAATGTAGGTTGGCGTTCTTGTAACTATTTTGACGAGTCATTTACTGAAATGGTCGAGAAGTCGGCTATTACACTAGAGGTCGCGGGTTCTATCCCCGTACGGTACAAACATTTGTGCGCATGAACATGTTTGTTTGTATCGGCCTGGGTGTTTTTATGTATAAATGTATTCACAAAAAAAAAAGAATATAAGTAATGTTTATTCGTTGTCTAGCATCCCTAGCAAAAGCTAATGCTTAGTTTGGGGCTAGATGGCGCTGTGTGAATAATGTCCAGAGATGTTCAGAGATATAAATACATACATCAACACTGTCTAGGGATATTTTGTATAAACTCAATTAACTTAAAACTTATTAAAAATAACATACAACATATATATATTTTTATAAAGCTTACTTATTAGGCTATACTTTAGAATTAAAAAAAATACTGTTTTCTTTGGCATAAAAAATTTCTGCAAATAAAGAAAAAATGCGAAATAATGGTAAACTAACAATGAATGTTTTTCTCAAGGAAAAGTGAAAAATAAGAAAAAAATATTCTTTTTTTAACAGTAATGTGAAAAATCAGTAGTCAGTAAAACCAGCCATGACGTTAATAACGGTTCTGCAACGGTTTTTCATGCTTTGGATTAAGTTATCAAAGTCTTGCTGCAGAATATTGTCCGGTCTGGCTAAGATGCGTAAAAAGTTGCTCTTCCGTCGCAATGTTTGCAGGAAAATTCCTCAAAGCTCTTCTTTGGAGCATGTCCCACGCGTGTTTTGTGGGGTTTAGATCAGGCGATTGAGCGGGCCAGCCTAAGACCGATTGGTCGTGCTCCTGCACCCAGCTCGTCACCACTCTCGCTGTGTGAGGACGGGCGTTATCGTCCATGAGCGCAAATTCTTGGTCCATCTGTAGTCGATGGGGGTAGATTATTGGTACTAGCACCTCTTTACGGCATTTTTCACCTGTCATGGTGTTTCTGATTCAAACGTGGTCTGTTCTCCCATCAACATGAATTCCTGCCCAAACCATAATTGTCCCGCCGTAGTGTGGATGGACTTCCTGAGGGTGTTGGGGGCGGCTCTCACGACTAGGAATTCGCCAAACACGTACTCTATGTGTATCGGGATGGAAACCGAACCGAGACTCATCACAGCACCACAGACCACTGGTTATCTTCCCAGAGCAAATGTTCACGAGCCCACTCTAGTCGTCGTCCACGATTTTTTTTGCGTAGGGCTGGAGTACGAAACGGTCTGCGAGCATGAAGATAAGCTTCATGCAACCTCTTTCTTACAGTTTGGTCACCCACAAGCAACAGGTGCTCTGACTGGAGCCTCTGAACCAATTGCATGGCCGTAACATTTGGTTGTCTTCTCGCGGAAACTTGCAAAAATCAGTCTTTTCGTTGAGTGGTTATGCGCTTTCCGCCTGGGTATCTTTTAGCCACTTCACCAGTAACACGATAACGTGACCATGGCCTTGATATCACCTTTTGCCTTGTGTCAATCTCCTCAACAATGCTCTGTTGAGCAGCCCCAGCTTGGAGCATTACTACTGCCATTAAAATCTCCTCTCTCGATAAATGGCGCCGCTACATGATGCAAACAATAACATTAATTCAAAATTAATCAATAACTTGTTAAAAAACTAAAATTTGCCACAAAAAAATTGCCAAAAACTACTGTCGGTAAATTAAACCTACGGACTTCGCTACCATTATTCCGCGTAAATCGTTTGTTTTTAATTTATTTTTCCGAATTCAAATTTAGAATCGTTCAAAATGGCTGACGAAATAAGCTTTCTTCACAAGATTTTAAAACTGACCAATATTTTTTGTTTTAAAGAACTTTATACAAAATATCCCTAGACAGTGTTGATGTGTGTATTTATAAAGTTATATTAACTCAAACCACTGAGTTACAAAGCGTATTCTTGTGATCCCACCTGATTTGCAGTTGTCTATGGGTGGCGGTTGCCACTTTCCATCAGGTGTGCCGCATGCTCGTCTGCCCGCTATACCATTAAAAAAAAACAAAGATTCAAACCAACTACCTAATTAAAAAGAAGTTGAAAACGGGCCCGTATAATCCAAATGATCAAAAACAAATATAACACCGATAACGAAAGCAGTTCTCATATAATTTACAATGTTTGCAAATCTTTTGTCTTCATTTTGTCCCCTATATAACCCTAAACTGCTGCGCATAACGAGACGCGAGCGTCCTCATAAATCAGACCCCAACAAGTGCCAAATAATTTCGCCAAATTTTATTATAACAATAAAATATCGAACGGACATTTTTAAACCACAATTTTGCCAGCTCAAAACAAAACGCGGCTTCAAATTTTTTCCCGTTGTGACTTTTATGGATCGAGAATTTGCTTTCATTATTTTTAAGGCTCGTACAGTCGCCAAGTAGCGTTATCATTAAATTAATATCATTACGTAGCATTTAAGTCTGGTAGAGCCATGCTGCAGTCAGTTATTAAGCTGGGTTTCCACCTCGATCGGAACGGACCCTTTAATGGCTTCGTTGGGCTCGCAGGCGCAAACTTCATACTTGTCATTGAGTTACAAGTACTACGTAAGTAAAACGTCGTAAGCGCGATGCAAAGCAAGGCGCTTACGCGTTTTGTTCGAAATGCCTATCTCATAGATCTTGAATAAGTTGTTGCCGTAACCATGGTAACGGCAACAAAGCATCGCGCAAAAGTTTTGTTTGCGGTGTCGGTTCTATACGCTAGTAATTGTAATTCAATGATACTTGTACACTATTTGTTGGTGGCAATATCGCATCACATCGCTGATTTGCGTAGCGTGGTACAGTTTAAAGCGCAACCGACACTTCTTAGTACTATGTTGAGTAAATATTTTATAAGACTATGGTTATGAATTTATGTTAATATTATATACACTACATTAATTGGATAAAAAATGTAATATCTATATCTATATAATATATTATATAAAAGAAAGTTGGGCTAGTTACACTATTTATAACTCAAGAACGGATGAACCGATTTGGCTGAAAATAAGTGGAGGGGTAGCTTAGACCCAGGAGACTGACATAGGATACTTTCATGGGGGAAGGGGGGATAGGAGGAGGAAGGGGGATAGGATTGGGAAGGGGGGATAGGAGGGGGAAGGGGGATAGGAGGGGGAAGGTGGATGGGATGGGGATGGGGGATTTTTGGGGGAAGGGGGATAGGAGGGGGAAGGTGGATGGGATGGGGATGGGGGATTTTTGGGGGAAGGGGGATAGGAGGGGAAAGGGGGATATGATGGGGAAGGGGGATATGAGGGGTTAGGGGAATAGGAGGGGGAGGGGCGATAGGAGGGGGAAGGGGGATAGTAGGGGGAATAGTGATATGATGGGGTAGGGGGGATATGAGGGGGTAGGGGAATAGGAGGGGAAGGAGGATATGATGGGTTAGGGGGATATGAGGGTGTAGGGGGATAGTAGGGGGAAGGGGGATAGGAGGGGGAAGGGGGATATGATGGGAAAGGGGGATATGAGGGGGTAGGGGAATAGGAGGGGGAGAGACGATAGGAGGGGGAAGGGTGATATGATGGGGTAGGGGGATATGAGGGGGTTGGGGGATAGGAGGGGGAAGGGGGATATGAGGGGGTAGGGGGATAGGAGGGGGGGGATAGGAGAGGGAAGGAGGGTGGGAGTTAAAAAAGGAAATTACGCGCGGGTGAAACCGCGAGGGCAACCGCTAGTGGGAAATAAAGCTAAACTACAGTGGAATCCGTTTATAATGACATTGATGGGAATTGACAAACGCGTCATAATAAGTGGACATCATACAAAGCGTTTTTTAAAAATAAGTTTATTTTTTTGTTTCTCATGATTTTAAAACTACATATTTTAAGTATTAATGCGTTAATTTCTTGTCGCGGTTTTCGAATCGTTCAATTTAAATGTTTTAAATCCAAAATTTGTTCGTTCAATTGAACGATTCCTTGATGCGGTTGTATGAGTATGATTCTCCATTTTTCCACCTCAATTGTAAATGTTTTACAGCGTTGAGATGACATTTTTTTCACAGGATATCACTAAAAACAATGCATGACCTTCAAGTGTCAACTACTTACTTGGATTTAAAACAAAAACGAACCGCGTGCCAAACGTCGTCGGGAATCAACGAACAATACGAATCATGTCGGTCATTAAAACCGGACAATTTATTAAAAATAGGTCATAATAAGCGACATGTCACCGTAAGCGAAGTCATTATATCCGACATTTTAACAAAGATTTTACACGAAAAAAAAACTTCTTAGTGTAATTACGTCATAATAACCGATTGGTCCCGTGGGTTGGTCAATATAGGCGGAGTCATAATAAACGAATTCTACTGTATTTAAAAATAAGAAAAGGAAATGAAGAATCCTTAGTTAAGGCAAGAGCTGAATGGTAAGTATAGTGCAAACCGGTGGCATAACTTCTTTGACATTCACAAGTGCTGTATCAGCCTAAACTGAATAAAAGTTATCCATTTTCATTTGAAATTAAAATGTAATTCTATTCATATTAACAGGTAACACACATTTTGATAAGTCTACATAATGTCATTTGTAATAGTTGTTATTTGATTAAAATATTTACTTTTATTTTGTAAACGAAATTTGAACAGAACAATTTTGTAATACATAGTAGGCACACTTAAAATGTGATGTGCTTTATTCAAATGGGATGTTAACATTTGACTTTAAACGGTCTATAGGTCTAAATTAGATTGTTATAAAAATGGTATTCTGAACTCGGTATTTTATTTCTGAATTACGTATCGAATGGTCATACTTAAAAGACTTACATAATTATGTCAACACTTTTCATTAGGTAAGTAAGTATTTACACACACATTTGGGAAGGATTACTTTATTAGTATTAATTGGCTACTCTTATAAAATCTAGGTACTTCATGTAAACAGTAAGATATTGTCAATGTTTACTACATTGATAAATATTTTACCCATTATATTACAACACACACTTACTTATGCCCTGTTATGATTATGTAAGGGTAAGTAAGAATATAATATAAAAACTACACACTATTTAGTATATTTGAAATATTGACTAATATAAATAGTTAAAAATAAACAATATTTAAAATTAAATCAAAAGGATCAAAGTTATTACTTTGACTACGGCCAGACATTGCTTATCTTGACCTGGCGCGCATGCGCGAAACCCGAAATTCGAAGACTCGACGCGACGCATTTTTAGTTAACGCTCTTAATGGGTCCGTTCCGCTCGCGGTGGAAACCGTGCTTTATCTGTCAAAAACATATAAATAAATAATATCCTGCTTCCGTAGTTGCATGTATTGTGTCACACCAGCTCGTTTGCGCCCCTCGTACATAATTTTTTTTTCGTATTTGAACTAGAAACCAAATAAATTAATACAGGAATTATTGGCACTTTTAAATACTTCAAAGAATTAGTAATACATATTCGACAACATCACACAAAAAACTAAACCTTGTAACTGGCGCAACTTATGATTCCTAATGATTGATAATGTAAGGTATGATAATATGATTTTAGCGACTATACGGGCCTTAAGAGCAGCGGTGCGTGATTTTATAATTGATAGATGACTTTAAGATGATTTTATTATTTCGTTTTGGTAACTAATAATGTGACCATAGAAGGCAGCTGAGCATTTTACGTAATATGCAAACGCAGCGCTTTGCTTTTGTTGAGTAGCAAAATAATAAAAGTATTGTTCAATACGCATACCTTTTACAAATTATGCAGTTTGAAATACGTACCAAATATGAATTCAAGGTTAAGTATTAGAATGAGTGTGCAAAGTGTAGTTATGTAAGCAAAGATTGTCATGTAACATTTTTTTCAATCAAGCTCGAAGTACATATGTAGCTGACTTCTGAAATCCTCCTAAGTTTGTGATTGTGTATACTTTTTCTCATTATAGGTACACAGTGAAGAAGCATGTCACAATAATTGTTGTGCTATATTTCTGTCGGTGAGCCTCCAGAGCAGAAAAAGGCAGCAGGAAGAACTATTTTCTTTTTTGTGGGCCTCATTAGAATACTGATGTAATAATAATAAAAAAAATATTAAGATGTTGAGATTCTTGCGGCACTTCTTCTCACCATGCACCAGGCCCTTAAGGTCAAAGTGCTAGTAGGTAAAAAAAAATTACGAGCAAAAGTATGTTTTATTGATTTATTTAAAGATTTTTTTTTGTTATAGGTACTTGATAATTTACACGATCTCTACATAAAACCATCCGTTTAGTTAGTTTCTTTGCTATTTTTATATTATGTTATAACTTACGTCTACAATGACATGTTTATAGTTGAATAAGCTATATTACATAAATTGCAAAGGAACATTTTAATGTTTGTTCTTGAGAAGAAATTATTGTGTCCAGCCACAAATTGTCGTATTTAAAAATTCCGCGGTTCTTACAAGGGTTCAATAATTATTGTTTTTATTCAAACAAACGCGCCACTATCAAAGACACAGTCGCACAAGCCTTTAAGTCTTATTATTGTATTAACCGTTTTCTTTCAATATCGAAATTCGGAAAAACAAGATTCAAACTAAGAAAAACAAGAATAGAAACAACATTTTATGTTCTTGGTTTCCAAAACAGAAGTAAATAGTACTATTCATAAAATTAACCATTCCATTAAAAACTGAGCTTGTTGAAGCAATTGTAATCATAGAATGAGAAAATACCACATTAGAACTCAAGTTTAAAAAAGAGGTTAACTAATCTAATTGATAAATCGTTGTCTTTCTGTTTTACACTAATAACGTTTCGATAGCATTTTATATAAGGCAATTATAACAAATGGTGGTAATTTAATTATCGGACAAATTAAACATAATTTTCCTTAAAAGTAACTTAATGTCTTTTCCAACCGTGCCGTACAATTAAAGACAGCTCGGAATTCTCCCAGCGCGGTTGATTTACACCCGGCGGGGGCTCGACGGCTGTTGAGGGTTAATTAGGGACGCCTTAGTGCCGCGAAATTTATGCCGCACCGACCTGAGACAATTGATTGCGGGTTAAGACTGACGCATAGTCTGTGGCCATGTTGGGCCAATGTTGGTTCAACGTTGGTCTTAGTCTTGGCCAGTAATGTAAAGAACAACGGCAGTTTCATACCTGCATGTTTTTAAGGTGTCTTAAAACTTGACTTATACAAAAACGATTATTTGAATTAGCCAGATTTTTACATCATAACACATTTTTATTTAAAGGCTGATATTAAATCATGAATTATAAAAACCTCTCAGTTGATTACAATATTAATATCTTACGCGTTTGTGTTGCCGCTTTAGAAAAAATAACACATTTATATTTTTTTCAATAATAAGAAAAAGGAATAAAAATAATTTATTTCAATGCAATGTGTAACTTAGAAATTATATATCATTTAAAATAGCACAGTGGAAGTTCCCTTCGTACATAAAATAGCGTAATGTTTCTTTATTGGTTAAAATGTAACTTTTAAAGCTGTCTCGTGTAATATTTAACTATCTGCCAATTGCAACACTGCTAGCAAAGTTATTTTGACAGCAGGAAACTGCAAAGCAATTTGTTTGACAGTCTATTTTTTTATAGGTTTTGGCTTTGCACGGTTTGTACTTTAGCCACAGACGATATTTAAAAGGTCCAGTATTCTCATAAATGTTTTAGGAGACTGTTTATTTTTCCTCTGACTGCTTCTAAGATGACTATTTTAATAAAAAATAATTTTATTAATTACTAAAAGAAGAAAATAAACAAGGATTTGTTTCATTACCAACATAACCTCAAAGTACAAAAATACTTATAACTTTTTTTTGCAACCACCGTTTGTTAAAATTCTTTTTGGAAATGTTTATGTAATGCAATTGCTAGTGTATAAGCATTTTTTAAATCATAGACGCCCCAATTTTTATCCAGGACAAACGTAGTATGGGACTTTGCCATTGTTCTTTGTTTAACGTTTATAAAATTAGGTCATATATACCTTACAAAAGGTTAAGTGCTTAATATAAATCCATTGTCTAGTATTAAATAGAAAATCTCATTATTTATGCACCTGTCAGTTATTCCACAGAGGGAGAGTCTCACCAACACGCGTTTGCCAAACATCTTAACCCGTCAATGCGGTGTGCGGTCCAACTCGTCACCGTGACCCCGCCCAACCGTAAAACAGCTATTTAACAGAAACGTCCACTATTATTTATAGTAATTGTAACGCGGTCCCATTGACCCTAGCTTGGAAAGCTGGATTTATCTTCGCGATATTTTAACTGTTATTTACCTAGTCCGATGAAATATTGGAATCGATGAAATATTGCTTAATGAATTTCTTCAGCCAAGTTAGTAACCGTTCGTTATTATTTATCATATTATTATATTTTATTATCGTAAAAAGTTTGCAATACCTCAAGAAGCAGAGATTTCAAACATGAAACAGAACGTAACTAGTTTTGTTAGTTAACATTGTTGATCTTAAAATAACATCAGGTATGTATCAATATTAAAATTTAAAACTTAATTAGGTCATCATAATTTGATACACCGCTACCAAAAAAACAAACTGATGAACAAAAATTTTTGCTGTTAATAGGTATAGAAAATACTTTCACAGTAATAGTCAAAAAATTAATGTGACAGCCAACATAATATATTTTTGATGAGAAAACAATATTATTTTTTTTAAACTCTGATGACCGATTTATATCTTCCATATAATTATCAACAAAATATACATGAGATTCCGATAGTATCACATTCTTGACACACCCGCCCCTCCGACAAAACCAAAGTCAGACTTGTATAAAACTGAATGATTAATGTGTTTCCACATTAGCTCGTGTGTAAACCCCTTAACTGGGGGTGGGTTTGTGGAGGTACTGTTGGGCCAGTAAAACTGCGAGAGTTGGTTTACAAGTAATAAAATTAATATAATCTAAATAAAAAATAAGTGTTATTGGATCGTTTTGAGCATAATATAAACATTTTTGCCTTTGTTATGAAACATGAAAAACTCTGAAAAACAGGTAATAATATTAACGCAAAATTAGTAACCTAAATTATAATAGATACGTTCCACTCTACTTAGCTAATTATAGTATTTAACAATTTTATTAGGTGTATCCATATTACATAATAAGGACACATCCTAATGTCTTATATAGTATATTTTACGATATAAATATTGGTAGTGACTACTAAGCTAAAAATATAACAGATCGGGTTATTCCACTTTGTCCCGCACTCATTACCCCTAACCCGACATCTGAAACTAGAGCCTTTTCTAACTCTACAAGGCCTTATTTTACAAACTCTACACCTTAGTCAAAATAATTATGTGACTAGATAGAGTCAAATGGAATAGAAAGGATTATTGGATATGGGATGGGGATAAGGACGAGGGAGGGAAGGAGAGATTCAAGCCGCCGGTACTGGCACTCTTTAAACTTCTCTGACAGAGTAGTACTTGACAAACAAGAACTGTCTGCAGTGTGACACAAAAGAATTTAACCTGCTTATTAATAACAACCTCAAAAATAAAAAATAATCGTAATTTTAAATCGACTCGCTGATTTTATGGCCTATCTTGTCTTTAATATGTCAATCGATCTGGGAGCGCAGCTACTCCTTATTGTGGTGTACTGATGAAATCAGGTGATGTGCTCGCACATATTATTGTGTGCTCGCACATATTATTACTGTGAATGCTCACACATAATTACTGTGAATTTTGTACATCTCTACATTATTATCTTACTTGCTACTATACTAGCATCTCGTCCTCTTACGATATCTTAAAGATATTCGAGAAACAAGTTCTTTTTTTAGTTTTTTTTGTGTAAGTTTTGTAGAGCTTTATCATGAATTTTCAAATGTGTAGTAACATGTGAACAATTTAATAATAATAATAATAATAATAAATTTTTTCTATTTTAAAAAACATTTTTATTATTATTTTATATTATATAGGTACCTTATCCTTTTTCCAACGCAGTTGTATGTAGTTTCCAGGGTTTTTATATTAATCTGAGAGATTATTAGACTATGTGGTTATTAAGGCGGCATAGAAAACTTTAATAACAGATTTCCGAAATGGATTCACCATTTAGTTAGTCTGGACTCTGGTCATACTTCTGGTTTCATCATTATTGACTTAAAGACTTGTATCGAATGCTTTACAAGTATTTTTCGCTAGGAAAAGACTTGTAAACCGAACTTAAGAAAATTTAATAAGGGCGACAGTAACCGACACCGTTGGCATTATTTATGCGACCCTAAGGTTCTCATCAGGGTGCGGTGTTGAATGTCGAGAGGATATCAGTGCCTTAAATTCTGATGGTGTCTAATATTAGATTTGATTCCGTCTGTTGCAAATAATTTGCTATTATTGCGGTTGTACCATAAATGACATTTTAAGTTGGACATCTGAATAAACGAAAGCGCAAAAAAAGAGATCTTGATTGGAATTGGATGGAGAACCGACACTAAATTAATCACTGAATATTAGTTATTTTTAGTTTTACTTACTGCGTCAAAAATATTGTTTTAAGTTACTTAGATACTTTTTATAATAGTAAACTAGACTTACATAATAATATGTCTATTTTAAAATACTAAGTTAAAGTGCTGAGTCTGGAAGTCGGCGGTGTAAAAATCCTCTGTCCGTAAAGCCGTTTTTTCGGCGCCTGATCTCTCTTCAGTCATGTAAACAGTGAGAAAAGCAACGAATCTGAAATATCTGGTGGATAATATGAAGCAATTATCAGACAGTTTTAAAACTGGCTTCAAGTCTCATTAGTCCTCAAAAGCATGGCTGTTTTTGGTCCAAATGAGTCCATCTTTTAGCTTTATAGGCTAAAATTAGTCCTCCAGTTAAATCCCGCATCGTCAACGCTCCTCACGCAAGCCACATTGACAATAAACTACAAATATTATCTCCAACAATTACTACTCGTAATATAAAAATAGCCGGATGCCCAACATCCAACAGTTTGTCACACCACGCGTCATATTCTTACTTACAAGTAATCCCTCCTCTTGATATATTTATTTTCTACGTGACTTTCTTTAAATATTTGATATTTCATATTTTAAGATTAGTATGATAAATTTAACATTGTGTTAAATTATTATGTTCTTAGACTGCTATCGTAAATCCCGTCATAATTGTGTTTAGACGAAGTAAATTGTTCTAAAATATTGTTGTTTGTTGATACATTTGACGCAATGACGTTATATATCTTTGACATAGTATCTTATAGACACAATTTTGTCATAAAACACGTAACTGTGTCATCGCGAGAATGAAATATTTCTCCGAGATGAACCAATTTGATCGTAATTGACGGGTATATACAAATTCTTGAAATAGCAAGCCCAATATCACTCTATAATTATCTTACAAAGTATTCCATATTTCATAATAAATTGATCATTACGAAGGTCATTAATTGTATAGTAGGCTATTTGCTTTCTTGATTTACCATCAAAGTAACTCTTAAAGAAGTAAAGTCATCGGTACAATGATAGATACTGGTTAATTCAACACGCTCGCAAAATGCGGTCTGGTAATCACAAGTTATGTATTGTGGTACATTCGTTGTTTCTAATACCTACAAAAAAAAAAACAGAAGAGGTCATCTTGTAGGATATATTAGGCTGCCAGTTGACCTCTTCTGGCGCACGCACTCGTCCTCCTTTACCCTGGTTCAGTAGAAAGGAAGACCACTACGACTGAAGGAAAAGTCAGATGATGTGTCTGGCCGACTGCAGCAGCTGTGCTAACTGCAACCGCTCTTTAGGCCATTCACCTTGCCTACTTCGCCGAGTGCGCCTACCTCTGTAGCATATCTGCTGCGAGGTGCCTTCTCCGCCGAAGCCTCCTTTTAGACGCCTTTTACGTCAGGCAGGAGCTACCGTAGCCTTATTTTTAGCCTAGGACTACCGGGCTTGATACCTATAACCCAAGTGCTAAGATTTAGGTCAGATCAATGTATGTAATATTATAGTCCAAACTCCAAAGTATATACAAAGGTCCACCTGTCACGGATACAAACGAATACTATAATTACTTTTATTTTGTCATTTTATTCTTCACAGTAGTAAAATGGGGGCACCATGTCTGCAGGCATTTTCCTCAACGAGGCTCGTTGGAAACGTTTTGTCATCTGGCACCAATTAGCAGCTCTGTTAATTACAACCTTCAAGGCGTCTTTATACAAGTTGATCGTTGTGTGGCGAGTCACACCTTTTATTGTGAGACGACAATGGTCATTGGCAACCATTGATTTGTTCCGAGGTTATTATGTGTCGAGTAAAATGGCGTTTTGCGATGTTTATGTCAATATTAATTGGTGTGTTTTGGAGTTCTTTGGGACATAATGGTGACTAGTTGAAATACATGGAAAATGGTTTTAAACCCTTTCAAAGTCGTTTATATTAGAAAGACTGTATAGTTTTAGGAACTTTTTTTAGTTCCTAAACTATATAAATAATTACGGGACAACTTTCATTCTTCTTTGGTCTGTCTACGCGAATGTGATGCAGGTACCTATCCGTGAACTGAACAGCGGTGACTACTTACCATCAGGCGACCCACTTGCTCGTTTTCCTCCCTATAACATAAAAATATAGGCTGTTCCAATTTTTTTCTTTATTCAAACTTAAACCCGACTAATGAATATACGGAACACTTAGCCACCACTTCGGCCAAGACGCATTGTGCGAGAGCGTCGCATAATTACAGCAGTGTGGTTGACATCTACTTGAATGTTTAAGAGACTGTCGCGGCTTTACATCGCACAATGCCTTTGACTCGACTTTGTCTCACTTCGCAATTATGACACCCTTATGTATCTCGTCTGTGGCGTGGGAGTACACTGAATGCGAGGCGATAGATGGGAAATATATTTTGTTTGTCTAAAAATGTAGTAATCTAAAATAAATATTGCAGTATACGTCCGGCTCAAGCCAGATCCTTGCTTGTTTTTCTCTTACAAACTTGTATTTGTTAGTGTTTATTATTATATAAACAAATAAAGCCAGTAATAGTCGAAATTTCAAAATCACAGCCATCTCTCCAATTTATAACTTTAACAATTTACTTGTTTAGGAAAAATAACTAATTACCTTTATTATTTTAAAGTAATTGTAATTTGAAGTATCCGTGCAAACTATCTACAAAAGACAACCCGCCATCGCGTCATTAAAACGCTTTGACATTACGCTGAAAAAACTGTTTTCAGTGGAACTTAGTAAACCCGTTTCTCTCTTTTTACTTTAAGTGGCAAGTAAACTTCCTACTTTGCAAATTCCACCTCACTCTATGTCCATCCCCATTCAGCTATTCAACATTCATATTTTTGTAGCTCCGCTTTTTCTCTCCTTAATATCGCATCGCTTTCCCCATAAAACATACCTTACTCATCTCTTCAAAACAAATTGTACGAACCACAAAACGTAATGTCGACTCTGATAACACGAAATAAAGGCCTAAATCATCCCGTTAACGATCTAAGTTATGTTTGCAATTCAGAAGAACTCGGCTAGATAGACTCAAATACAGGTTTCGGATTGTTAAGGCATTTTAATTGTATTTAAATATATCTTTACGTGGGTGTGCAATTAGTGGAATAAAAGCAATAAAAGATATAATGGAAGAACTATTCTTGTCTTTGTTGATATTGAAATCAATAGGTAATGGTATAATTAATATTTATAGTGAATGTGTAATATGTATGGAATAAATTAATGGTACTGTGATGAGTACTGAGTATTATCTTTTGATGTGACATCTTTTGCTTCTATTCAGGTTGATACATAAGCTGATAAATTACAAAGGGACATTAATGTATTTTAGCTACCAATTTTTGTTTTTGTACTGGTCTATCTTAGGACATGTTGCAAATATTATAAAAAGTTTCGACGATATCTTGTGACTGACGAGACAAGAAGTTTTTCTTACTAAGAGAATCTGTTTTAATTTAGTTACTTAATTATTTTACGGGATAACACTATGATCTAATAAACATAAACAAGTTACAATTTTAAAAGGATAACTACTACTAACTAGAAATTATTGCATTTTAGTCTTAGAGATTTTGTAGTACTTATATGACACTAGAATAATTTGGGAGTTTTTGACAATTTAACTACCTAAACTTTAAAAACCCCACTGCAATGGAAATAAAATTCCCAATCACATCGTCTTAACTATAAGCATTTGACGTGGTCCGATAGTTATTAAAAAATACTATTTAGTTGACGAGTACACACGTAAAACTTCCATTCAAATAGACAAGAATAAAAAAACAATCGCATCAAAAAAACAAACATCTTATAAACCAAATATCACAATTCAACCGCACTCAATAATTCATAAACTGACCGTCCTGGGGCCAAAAGTACAATAAATATAAACAAAAAAGAGGGTTATTCGACTAAAATTTAACGCCATAATGAGAGGGGCAGGCCATTCATATTTAATTGGCGCGAGTCTAGTTTACTGCCCTCTGAATGAGGGGATTTTTTTTTACATTTTTTTTTTCAAATACCCGATAGGTTTGAGTGGTATTGTAGAGGACAGTGCGATATGCCGTTGGTGTAGTGTGGATAGTCTACGTATAAATAAAATTAAGGTTTTGGAATGTATAAACACAATAGGCTAGTTGACAAAATTTGGAAATTCGTTTAAAACGTATAGTTTAGTATCTATTTTACCCCAAATATATATTATTTTTAGAAAAAAAAGGCCTTTTTCATAAGTATTTTGCTTTTTTAGAAATAAACTTAAAATTAACTTTGGAAAGGCCAAGACTGTCATGGCGTCTTGAATGACGTCTATCCTCGCGAAACAATCGAGTTTGTTGATGTCAGTCGACGAGATCATTATACAGCTGCAACCGGTGTTTTGCGAGGACTGACGTCACGTCCTCTGATTGTTGTTTAATGTCACGTGATTAAATAAGTAATTTTGCCGATTTTAATTTCCAAAAATATTTGTCATCTTATATTATTTTAGTAAAAAGGTTGTTTTTTTGTTTACTACTTAACATGATTAATCATTAGAAACTCTAAGCCATCCGATTCATTCTTAGTGGAAACAAGCCTATTCCGTCTGAAACTGAACTGACCGTCTCCGTGGAACAGTGGCTAAGCCGCTCGGGTATAACATCCAAAGGTCGTGAGCTCGATACCCGCCTTGGGTCTAGTTGGTGGTAGGTCTTTTTCAGAGTCGGAATGGCTAGCTACCACCCCCAGCTCTGGCTGTGTTCCGGCAGTATTAATGTGGGAACCAGTACATTTGAAAGCAAAGAGTCGAAGATTGAGCGACGCTTGCTGGTGAAGTGTCACTCAATCAATGGAATAGGCCGCAGTGACCGCTTACCATCAGGTGGGCTGCGTGCCTGTCTGCCATCTGATCTAATATAAAAAGAAAAGAATAAGCTTTTTTAAAAATTCAATAAGAGCTCCTTTAGGATTTTTTGAAAACATCACGATGTTATCAAATTAAAAATTTCAATAAAAAAAACGCAGCGTATCCACAGTAGTCTATCTCAACAGCCCGCCGGTGGCCGATAGTCAAGAGAAAAAAATACGCGAAATAATATCGAAAAGCAATAAAAATGTACCGCTATAAAACAGACAAACCCTGGAGATAATCGACAGGAGTGCTGCCATTGTGGGTCTTTATATGCCCATAACATTTTACTACGAGTTTGTTGCCCAAAAGCTTTTACAGAAACGAGAATCGAACCCGGGGTACTTTTTATTTCTGATGTCGGGATGTTACGGTGGTAACATTGTTGATATGATTACAGATATTGCGATATTGATAGATTCGTCTGTCCCTACGTATAAAGCGACATGTCAAAATTACCAATTTTTTTTTATTGCATATATTGCTATAGATTCTCCAAAGCTCATACCTGTGAAGGAGATTTTTTGAAATAATGCTCTGAAATAGATATTTTAAAATTATCTGATAATAGTATTTCAAAGAGAGAAAATATGACAATTAATATAGGTAGGTTCTCCAGTTCTCTACCTTACTTCCCCAATATGACGATAATTTTGTTTTGCATTTTTTTTTTTTTTATGTAATAGGGGGGCAAACGAGCAAGTGGGTCACCTGATGGTAAGTGATCACCGCCGCCCATAAGCACCCGGGACCCCCTTAGGGTCACAGGCGCGTTGCCCGCCTTTAAGGGTAGAATATGCTCGCTTTTTGAAGGTATTTATGTCGTATTGGCTTGGAAACACCGCTGCGGGAAGCTGGTTGCATAGAGCAGTCGTGCGCGGCAGAAAATGTCTGCAGAAACGTACTGTAGTTGAACGCCACTCGTCCAAGTGGTTTGGATGAAACTGCATTTTGTGGCGGGTTGTACGGTGGTGGAATTTAGCAGCAGGAATCAAATCAAATAATTCCTCGGAACACTCCCCATGATAATATAGGCGGTAGAAGATGCACAGGGACGCAATGTCTCTATAATATAATATAATGGGAATTTGGAAAGTGTATTGGTTTCGGTTTTATTATATAACAAAATTTTTTTTATTGATGACAGCCTTTTATCTACAGTGAGATAGGATTAATTTAAAAATGTTAAACAAGAAAAATTATCTAGCGAGTTTTTTTTTTTGTGATTTCGTTTGACAAACAAGCCCGCAGCTCACTTGATGGTAAGCGGCCACTGCAGCATATTCTATTGAGGGACACTTCACCAGAAAGCATCGCTCATTGTGCTGCCAAGCTTTTAGCACAGCTTTTCATTACAAGTGTACTGACTCCCACATTAATGTTGCACACAGTCACCATACAATGAATTTTCTTCCTTTTTACCAATTTACACTAGTTCCAGTCAAGTGCACTTTGTAATAGTACCTATTTGTAAAAAAGTATTTTACGACCCCTACAAATACTTTTGAAGCAACACAAAACATTCCTAACTCATCACAGAAAATCCCCATAAATAACGTATAATCCTAACACCATTAAAATCTACTATCGACACTGTAAAATACCATTACGTCTACTAAGACCCTATAACTATAATTTGATCCAACTATTCATCATACATTGATTTGTTTATACCAATGATTCACCGCACAGTTCGTATAAAAGTGGTAATGGATGTGATACAAAGCGATGGAGAAATATGAAGGGTGTGAATTGAGCGTTTGCTAGTGCAGTGGTAGACAAAAGTACAAGCTTACTAATCCATGTATTGTTAACAGGAATCCAATTTAAAATTCCATGGAGGAGCTACACAAAGCCTGATTGATTATGCCTTAAAACGCCTTTGAGAATGTGCGATTTACTATGTTATGTTTTGTTGATAAATCTGTGAGTAGTGTGAGTGGTGCAGTAGGCATGCGATGACTGTTCTCGAGATACAGGGTTCAATCCGAAAAATAAAAAGAATTTAACAATGGTAATATGTTGTGTAGCATTGAAATGCAGTCAGATGAACGTGGTAGTTCGCAAATGCATTAATTGGGTCCTAAAGGATCCCATTACTTGAATCGATTTCTTTTTTAATTATGTTACAGTAAAATTCCCTTCCGTAAGTTATGCGCCTGGTCTTACTTCTGACATATTAGATTGCTGTTTTACCAGAGTAAGGGCCGGTATTTCAATATATACTTATCTTGATCTTAATCCGGGATTGATAATAAGTATGACTTAAGTGTATTTCATTATAGGATTAAAGTTAAGCGGCACTAAAGTCATACACTTTTACCTGTCAAAAGTAATACTTATCTTAAATGTTATACCTAACGTAAGCAATAAGATAAGGTTACATTGAAATACCGGCCCTAAGAGATAGGATATGCACTTGTGTCGTATTTGACTTCTCCAATATGTCACAACTTCACAAGGTTCATCTTTCTCTCTATATAAATTGATCTCTATCTCTATAGATATAGTCTAGATAGATCCTTTTACGAATGTAAATAGGTTACGAATATTTTACTTTATTAGTTTCATTAGGTACTGCCAAAACTTCTGTTTTAATTTACATCAATCACAATAAATTGACCTCTCAGAGCCAATTACACACCTATCTCGTCAACCAACTCAATGGAGTATGTATCTTTGTATTTCAGTCCATCCATTTCATCTTTTTGCTCAAACTCGCCTTCCGGTGGACAATTGCCAAGAACTGAACTAAGGACATCGGTTATCCCTCTCCCACTTGGATTATTGGCATATTTCCGTCCCTGTCTGATGGAGAGAATTCCCTGAATGAAAGGACCTTTTCTTCGTATTGCAATACCAATGAACGCTGAGCCAACTAGTGAGTGAGTATAATTTTGTCAGTCTGCGGGTATGTGGTAATGAGGTATATCTTAATGTTTTGGCGATGAGGTCAGCTGTGGCGCTTTGTGTGCGAAAGAGGAATATAGTTCGAAGACAGAATTGGCAGTAGTTGAAGTCAGCTTTACACAGGCAAGCCGTAGCACAGTAAAAGCGTTTATGACCATAACTCTGTCTGATTTATATAGCACTACTTCATCTGGGAGACAGGCACGCAGCTCACTAAATGGTATGTGACTTTCACGGCCTATTCCATTAAAAACACTTCGCCCATCACTAGATATCTACGAGAAGATTCCTATTTTCTTTCGGGATATTTTTAAGTTTACATAAAAAAAATACTGAAACTTACATCAAAATAACTGATTGCACACCAAAGGTTAGGTTAGGTTAGCAATTAAGTATTTTTTGATGCACAATCATGTGCAGTTAAATACAACCCTTTTCTTTCTACATCACAAAGATAAAATAATGAATCTTAAACCAGGAAAAGAAATATTAGACGATGGCGCCTTCTGGAACAAAAAGACCCACAACCAATCCAGAAAAATCTGAGTGAGATGTGGCCCACATTTGTAACATAATATTATGACTTTAGAACGTAAGGCATTTAGTATGCTAACATCTTGCATATATAAAATTAGTTACCTTGCCTTTTTGGCACTTGATAAAATGAAAGCGTACCTAGGCACTTTTGAGTTATCTTTTAAATCCTTAAAACAGTTTTGTCTCATTGTTTTACATTTATTCATATCATCGAGATAGTGCATTGAGAAACAAGGGTAAAATCTAATGTTATCTTAACATTCTATCTCTAAAGTTAGACTGATGTCGGTGAAAATGTATAGAGTTGACTGAATAAAGCGAGTTGGACTTGGGTTTTGTAAGAATTTCTAAAAACATGGTGTAAAGATTGTATGCATTATTTGACAAAACCACATTTTATAAATAATAATAAAACAAACATTTATTGTAGCGTAATCTTACGAGCTGTTACTGTTACTTTTTTTATATTAAATATTTATGAAATGAAACTTCCATTCTAATAAGCATTTCGTATTGTAAAAAAAGGTGGAAGTGGCCGCTTACTATGATTGTGTCTGTCTGCCAACTAATCTGGCATATAAAAAAACGTTAAAATAAATTTAACTAATAAAATTAGATCTAAAGTTTTAAACAAACAACCAGTATTAAATATTGTTAGGTCTACAGTCAGTAGCCGGGATCAACTCACGCGCAGGATATTTCGGGATCACATCAATGAAAGTGAGATTCATTCAGATATGCGCGGCGTTTTAGAACAATTGCTCGATTTGCTGATTTGCGATATCCTTTGCTAGTTATTTTTAAAGTTAGCAAAGTTGACTAAGCTATTGTTGTAGTCATCGCATGATCTCAGAACTGGGCTGTACCTTTTTTGTGGACGAGAATGCATTTAAGCGCTCTAACTCACCTGTGTCTGGGACTCAATGCAGCTTCATGCCCCAGTCTTACAAAGACAGGTGCACTGAGAATACCCGCTTTACCTCCATGCTCCTGCAACGCCGCGGCAGCAGCGTCTCTGGGCTAGGCTTAGGAACGTGAAAGCTGTCCCATAGACGGAAATCTTAGATTTTTCATTATATGTACAGCATTATGTTTTTGAATAAAATTATCTTTTGCCTAAATTCAATAAAAATGTAGAATAATAATACTCTGACTCCGAGAAAGAAAAAACAAAAGACGCCATAGTTACGTCACTTCGCCTCACCTCTTTAATGCCTCTTAAGCAAACCAGAAACAACATTTCATTGCTTAACGCTAGTACAGAATAATTCATTACAGTGAAATAAACAAAGACAAGCACAATACACCACCATTAGGACGCAAATGACTCCACAAACCTTACCGCATGCTTAACTTTACAATCCATTATCCGTCCAGAACAAATTTACACACGAGAATCTATTGCAATAAGACTGGAGCATTCATTTAAGATCCGTTGTAATTTCTTGCAAATTGTGCTAGTAAATTTATTGAGGGACATAAGCGGTCTTGTTCTGTTGGTGGAATAACAACTGGTGACGAGAATTTTGAATAGAAGAATTTATGAAAGATTTGATTCGGTGTTTCAAATATAAAATTGTTCATGACGAGTTTGTATAAATTAAGAAAAAAAAAATACGGCAAAATTATAATGCTATGCTTCTTTGACCTTCGAGTTTTTAATTTAGGCCCAAACCCAGAATTTTTATGACTGCAGATTTCATCTATGGCATTGGCAACCAAAACTCTCCTTATGCGCGTGACGCAGGATCTATCGGTTAGGAGATCCTCGCAGAGCTCTTGTTCAGCAGTGAAAGCTTTCGGCTGAAATCATGATGATGATGACTGGCATAGCTTGTATCTGACTCTTAAACCAGACCCAATGCGTAAATTTCACCCATGCTCTTCGATGTTTAAATTCCAAGGGTCTTTGGAGCCATCACAAATTCAATAATAGACAGTCCAAGAATGTACATCCTTTTCAAAATGAAACAAAACTTGTGACCCAAATCGCCGCTGCATAAATAACAAGGCAAGTAATGGATCTCTATATTTGCATGCAATAATTCTCATCTCCCATCTGCAAAGCTATCTATTTGTGCAATAATGACATTATTAATACCACAACTGTCAGTACCACCGGTGGTTATAATAAATGCCAAAATATCTCGTATAATTGCCTGGAGGCAATTACGATGTATTCTCTAATCTAGGAAATAGAGGAGATAGTAATAAATATGGATGTCCACAATTATACTATTGAAGATGTCGGTTGCGTGAGCACGACCGAAGCAAGGGTTAGTGAAGACGGTAGTAATTTAGGATCGATTTGAAATTTTATCACCTTTCTATTGGTATAAGTTATGCTCTCAGTTGGTGACGGAGAAAACCAGTGATGTTCAGGGACGATTAACGGCAGGTCAAAAGTATTTTATTTTAATTGCATTATTGCTTATGCAGATGTGAGAGTTTGCATGGCCATGCTGAAGAATCGACAACCGAAAGGGCGAAATTAATTTGTTGAGTCTGAGCCTCTACATCTAAGGCTTGAAGGCCTGTAATGGTTGGAATTTGGCTACATTAAGATATCACGTGTTCAATATTTGCACGGTAAAATCATTGGCATGAAACTTATGCATGAATATCGAATAAAAATCTATTTTATGCAATGAATTAAATGAAAAAAAAAAAATTAACAGACCACTGAACAGAATTTTAAGAACAGTGAAATGTCTGCTAAGGTAAACATTACCATCTTCTGGTGGTACCAAATCCAGGGCGGTCCGTTGATTTACCGCTTGGATCCAAGGATGTAGGTACAGTCACGTGCATACGCATGAAGTCTTATGCTATTGCAATAAGGTTCATATTTGAATAAATCTAGATACGTGTCTCTCGTCCTCGTCCCTGTACAGTACTGCTCGTGTCCTCTGAGTTTATGACTTCGTGCGCACACGCAACTCCTCGCGACATCGATAATATAATTGTCCTTGTCAATGTTTATTTACGTTGACTGAATGTTATTACCTAGATTAGTGTCTAGTAGTTTAAGTTCCTGACCAAGATCTTGAAGTCTTGTATTAAAATCCCTGGTCGGACAAAATTTGTGTCAGTTTTTACGGATACATTTTGTTTACACCAATAAAATTAATTTCGCGAACGAGGTGTTTAAGCTATATTCCCAGAGTGGTGCAAACGTCTGCTAAAACCGACACAAGTCAAGTTTGTGATCACCAATCCCGATTTTGCAAGTCAATTCTGTCCAATCCTAAAATCCGCACAAAAGACTTTATACAAAATTTATTGTACAAAAACTGAGTAGTACAATGCGCGTGGGCAGAGCTACAACTCAATCGCTTGTTGTCTCGTGTTCTGTCTTGCTCGCTCGTAAACTAGCTATTTGCGCAAATAGCTCTTTTCAAGTTAACAGGCGAAGCCACGTGAGAAATACAAGCGCGAATCCTTTTGGTTGTATGGTCACGATGTTCGTAGGATAACTATCTAGATATATAAATGAATATCTTAGGACATACCTATTTGTCACAGCACCCTCTAACCCTAAGCTAATGGCTAAATTACTTACCACTAAACACTGTTTTTGTAAAGACATAGTGGTTATACAAAAAAACAGACAGACATGTTCGGGCAAACAAACGTTTACAAGTGCGCGAATCGAGACCACCACAACCGTAAAAAATAAACTGTTTAACACATGTGAAATGCAGGCATAGTTTACAATCCTTTTATTTCACTTTTTACCAAGGCCAGTCTTACTTAATAGATGAGTTCGTAATAATAATTAACTTAATTGTCAAAATAAGAAGACTGCATCGTTGTTATCGGACAAATTAATTATCAGGAACTTATTTGTCCGTAGTGAATCTGGTCCTATAGTTATATTATGACAAATCAGGATTTAAGCTTCGACAGACCCTTTACTTTCTAACACCAAATTAAACTTAAACTGGCTCTAAAGGTATTTTATTTCAATTGCAGGTAAGCCCCAACTCTCCATACCATCAGTCAAAGTCACCCGTCACATTAAATGTCGATTTGGTAAGTTTTGAATATCAATATATTTCCCGCGGCCGCCCCTCTGTTTACCAAGGGTATTGTTAGGGGAGCAACAAGTGGACCTTACTTGTTACCCGTCGCCTACTGTTTGATTAGGGCTGGCAGTTGGAGAAAAAAAGAAGAGATTTCAAAAAATTTTGGTTTAGTTCAGTTCTCTGAAAAAGTAGAGAAAAAAGTTGCCATTTAATATTTTGCTAGCTTTAAAAAAAGGTTACACATTAAACGAATTTAAATTTATGAATGAAAAAAAAGAAGAAAGAAAGAAAACATTTATTAGCCTACATGTATGGCACAGCACAGATACACAAACGGTCAATAAGTCTTGTTAGAGGTACGAATACATTACACATTCACAAGTAGATGGCCAATTGGATCCGCCTCTGATTGAGCTGCAACGTCATCGATTACAATACCGAAGCAGCACTGGTATTCTGAGCCAAAAAGAGAAAAATATAAACTTTTGGTTAAACAAACACACTTCAAAATCCATCTTTATCAATGTTCCAATTAACCCACTTTACATAATTATGAGTATTTAAACAATTCTAACCCTAAAACTAAATCTTTGTCCAGGTGCACCATTTAACATTTGGCATTCCACAACATAAAATCACCCTATCACATTGTGATACTCCACATGGGGTGAAACGCTAAAATAAATCGTCGTGTCACACCCCTACCAACAATGCAACCCCAAATAATGGGGGCGATGATCGCAAACATTTGTTACGTCGCACGCAACGCTACAGGTAGCAATGATACAGCTGGGAGTAGCGGGATACTCAGAAAGTTTAAAAAAGAAAAAGTAAAGTTTTGTGTGTAGAGTCATGCTTACTTACCGTTGGTGATTTTTTTTTTACATTACAGGGGGGCAAACGAGCAAGTGGGTCACCTGATGCTAAGTGATCACCGTCGCCCATAAGCACCCGAGACCCCCTTGGGGTCGCAGACGCGTTGCCCGCCTTAAGAGACGACAAGTTATTAGGTCTCATATACCCAGTAATTTCACTAGGTAATGAAGTGTGGCGATAATGGGCCAATCTTCCTGATGCTTGCAAGCGTTTGGAGAGGCCTATATCCAGGAATAGCCTGGGATTGTCTGGTCATCACCAGATGATGATAAGCCAGTTGCCTGTACGTCGAATGGACAAGCTCGATTGGGGGAGAACCACCCTCTCGCGCAAGAAGTATTTATAATACAACTTGAAAAAAGAAGAGCCAAGTGAATATAATATATTATATTAAAGCTTCATATATTTTTTAAAAAGAATGTTGCAAGACATTATATTTATTATTACTGATTATATCAAGCAATGTATGAGAAATCAGTTTAGTACATACATAAAAAAGTATAATGAATAATCAGCACAACCCAATTAATTTGGATCTCAAAATGACAACACTAAAATAACTCACAATGACAGAAATACCAAGCATTGTCAACTGAAAAGAGACAACTGAAACTCATCCTGTCGCGTTTAAAAACCGAACGCACAGGACGCGCCGACGCGGTGATTTCACGCGCAAGCGCACGCCGGAAGCGCGGACATTTTGCGACAAAACATCCGGCTGTGCGGAAAAAATATTATTGTCTGCGCCTGAAATATCGCGTTAGTTAGTTTAACGAGCGATGAGCGATAGGATTACAAAGGATGTGATGATTGTGTGAAATGATGTTTTAAATAACATTAAGGAGACTTATTTGATGCTGCCAAAAAGTATGTAAAGACATACGAAATGTATGTCTCTTTCTTTCTTTCTCCGAGCGTTCTGTCCCGAACCAGTATGGATACGCTTGCAGGATTGGCTATCCAGGATTTGACCAGTCCAGTTACATAAGAGCGACTGCCATCGGACCTCCGTAACCCTTAATAGGGGAACCAAACCAATCATTTACTAACCAGATTAAATTATTATATACAAACCAAAATGTTATTTTATTTTAATGCACATAATTATCATAAATTGTCATGATTATTTTTGACTAGTAGCTTTTATTATCATAATCATAGCAGGACTATAATCATAAATTACTCAGAAAGTACTTAGTCCTTTAAAAAAACCAAGCCTCATCACCTCATGACCACTGCGCCATTAGCATAATAATATATTATAATATTTACCTACACTACAAATCATTGTTAGTAAGCCAGTAAATCTGGGTTAGTATTAACAGCTTTATTCTTAGTCCACCTGACCTATTGTTCCTGCGTGTTAATTAAATCATCGTCCAGCACTTAAGTCCTGGCTTGGTGACAGCGGCAGCCGCTGGCAGGTCTTATTAGGCTGCGTGTCTACTAGAGGTATGCTAAGAAAATATGCGAAGCGAGGAAATGTTGCGAAGATGTGAAAGGGTGCGTTGATAAGCGAAGCGAGGATATGTAGCGAAGTAATGGATGAGTGTTTCCACCAAAGTTGTGCTAGGAAAATGAGCAGAGCAAGGGTGTGTAGGGAAGTTGTGAAACGGTGCAAGTGTTTCTACTAGAGTTGTGCTAGAATAATAAGCAAAACAAAAGATGTGATGTATATGATGTGGAACGGTTCGAGGATTTGTAGCGAAGCTATAAAACATTGTGACTGTTTTCACCAAAGCTGATATGATAGGAAGATGAGCAGAGCGATGCGGTAAAACAATGTGAGTGTTCTATTAGAGAATGTAACGAAGCTGTGAATCGGTGCATTGTTAAGCCTATGAAAACTAGATCAATGGTTCGTAGATGTGTATAAATGTTTCCACGAGAGTTGTACTAGAAAAAAGATTAAGCCGAAATGTGTCGCGAAGCTGTGAAACGGGATGGTTGTTTCATCGGAGCGAATTTTCTGGGTTTGTAAGCGGTGTTGGAATAAGTTTCTGATTGAGATTTTGAGTGTTTCTAACTTTGAGCAAGCGCAGCAGAGTGAAAATTTGCAGCAAAGCCGTGATACGTCGCTCGCATATCTCTGATGGAAACGCATCCTTACCCGCACTCTCCGCCTGCAGTCAGCTCGTCGCGTGTCGCGACATATGCGCGCTCGCTTCCGCTTATTATTACGCGTCACAAAGCTTTGTTTGAAGTGTGCGTACTGACACCAGAAGGCATTGGTCGTCTTCCGTCTAAGTAGATTTTAGTGACCCTGCATCGGATATAGGGAGAAGACTATCGTCAGTGAAAGGGAATTGTCAAAACATTTATTTTTACTTTAGTCAGCAAAATTACTGCAGCATTGAAGAGATGGCGCTGACTAAGCGTAAAATCAATACTAGAAGAAATTCAACGGGTCCGCTAAGGTCTCGGTAGCATAGTTGGTAGTGCACTCGCCCGGACAGCGAGGAACTGCATACTCATGTTTCCACCAACAAATGGTGTACAAGTACGCAGTTTGCGCTTGCGAGTTTAACGAAGTTATTAATGGGTCCGTTCCGCTCGCGGTGGAAACCCTACTTAAGGTGGAGGTACTTCTCCAGACGACACATTCGAATGGAAGACCCACTACTACTACTTTTTTAACTTTCCTGCAGAGTTTTCGGTAATGGCCATTTATTAACTTTGACATTCATCAGATTTCCGTCAATGATTGTCTACATAATATCACCACTTATAATCATACTAAACTATCAAAGCTGCACCTGAATCCAAGAAGAATACGGCCAATACAAACCGTCAGTGCTTCAGTATTATCGAGTGCGCACACGCATAGCGGTTATGAATTATTGTGATCTATTCTCAGAGTGTTCTTAAGAATGGACACTGCGCTGGTGCTATACGCGGTATGGATCGATGTATTGACATCAGAAGGAAAGGGCAAAATTAGAATGGCAATGTACCGTCTGACCGTTTGAGACTTCGGCTAATGTGCTCGTATTATGTTGGGATATTTCGTTGAGCTTTGTATTCTGTGTTTGCTGTTTAATGCGCTTGATTAGGCTGGTCTTTTGATTTACAAGGTTTGATAAAGTACTTCAATATAAGGAGGATTTTCAGTTTGATATAGGTAGCAAAATTTTGTTGGATGCCAGCCACTTTCACTATAGTGTTTATATTTGACCCAAATTATGAGACAGGTGGTCATAGTTATTGCTATCTATCAGGTGACGGAAAGCAGGTTTCTTGTTTAAGACCATTTGGTACAAGTTTTTCTTAGTATTTCCTTCTTACTAGCTTCTGCCTGCTGACTTTAATTACTATTATTACCTCATGGAAATGGAGTATTAGGTATACCGAGATAAAAAAAATAACCTATGTCCTCTCCTTGTCTAGTCTATAGATACAACATTTTATAAAAGTTAGTTCAGTGGTTTAGACGTAAAAGCTTAACAGACAGAGGTGCTTTGTGCATGGGTAATTGAATAGACTTTTAATTTAGAGTACAAAAAAGTTCAATCATAATAGCAAACTATTTCAGAAGCTACCATGTTTTATGTTCTAAGGCTGAAACATTTGTCTAAAATTTACAGTCTCTCTGTTTAATTATAATGTGCAGTTGCTTCAATAAATTCTAATAATAAATTGGTCAAGTGGTGTTATAACGTTCTGAATGAAACAATAATATAATGATAATGTAATGCGGTCAGTAATAGTAAGGGATATTGTAAATCATCTGGAATGACGTCGAATGTCGTTATCGTACAAAACATTACCACTTTCACCCTGTTCGGTTATTGCCTGGAAGATATAAGAAAAATATCACTATATTACTATAAATAATGTAGCTTTACTACTCAGAAGGGTTTTTAACCACCTTCATCCATAAATAGGCAAAATGCGAAGAGAAGTCGAGCATAATGGTTTACCTCCTTCCTTTAGTTGTTAGTAGGTCGTAAAGCCATGCTGTTTTTCAGTACGAATGGACCTGCTCGTCCGGGGAAGTACTACCCTCTCACATTATGTGAGAGAGTGGTACTTCCCCGGCCACCAGCCTGAAATAATAGTGACTACTATTTTGTTTCGTCTTTGTGTTTGTGAGAGTTCCGGAGGCACAAACGCCCCCCTTAAAAGGCCGGCAACGCATCAGGGTTCCCTTTTAGTGTTGCAGATGTCCATGGGCAGCGGTTATTGCTTACCATCAGGTTTTACTGTTAGTGTGTTAGGTAACAGTAATAACGTGTATAGGTAACAGTAGCCGCTTACCATGAGGCCTAGGCCGTATACCGTATATACCATAGGCTTAAGCTTCTCTATACTCCACCCTCTTGGTATAATAAAAACCATCAAATGGAAAGTGGCCAGTACGGGCTACTTGTACGTAATGTTTGAGAAGTCGAATGGCCTGTTGAGATGGAAAGCCGCAAGAAACTTAACAGAAAGCCTTTTTATTTTAATTTATTTTTCCAATGTCATTTGGCCCAAATAGCTTGCGGAGGATGTTCTTTACATTAAAAGTGTCAGTGTAGATCGGCTGCGACATGTTTCCAACAAGACGTGAACACATCAGAGCGAGGCAACAAGAGAGCATTGTTGCCGGGCACTCGCTGTTCGCGGAACAGGCACGGTAATAAACGCGGATGTCTGTTAGACTAGGGCTGGCACGTGGAAATTTGTTATGACATTTTTATTTATTTTAACTTCATTGCACAACACAGGGTAAGAAAGCGGGATCTAATGCCTCATGGCGTTCTCATGGCATTCTTTGAATGTTGAATGTAATATCTATCTGTTTGATTACGGCCTAGAGACGATAGAAGAGAGATATCACATTTTAAAATGATATTTTTTTGTGAGAGCGGTGGCAAACAAGTAAGTGTGACTCCTGTTTATTTATTTAAAAACTTTATTGACCACACAAATAGGGTACAAAAGGCGGACTTAACGCTAAAAGCATTCTCTACCAGTCAACCTTTGGGGAAAACGAAATTCCTCCTGTCCTCCTACGATCCTGTTGGTAAGTGATCACAACCACTCATGGGCACCAGCAACTAGGGTATAACAGAATAAAAGAATATGTAGCTTCCTACCTACCTTCACCTTATTCGTGAAAGGTTATTTAAGATGGAGATGAGAAGGAAAAGGGTACTTGGGCAAGCCGACTCATTTCATCTGACAAACAAAACATTATACCCTTTACTCTTTTGGTGGTGACAACCCTGATGAATATTTGACATCTAAATATATGTTTCTAATAAGCTTTTGGTGTTCTCAGAGACGATAGTATTGACGCGTCTTATGATGGAACTCTCTTTTGACACCTCCATTTAGAAGTCGTGGGTTACAATCCCAGTAAGTGCCAGATCTTTGTCTCACTAGCTATTTTACCATTTTTTTGTTCTTATGAAGGAAAATGCTTTAAAGCACCATAATTGCAGCCTAAAGACTCTTGACACTGTCTGTGGAATTTTCACAACCAAGAGGGACGAGCGACCCACCCAACAATTACTGTAGCTAAAATCTAACGATTTAATAATAATAAGCACTAATATATTTAAATATTCTAATAAGAAAAGCCTACGATGAAACAATGACTTCTATCGAAAACAAACATTTTCGTATAAGTCCATTTTGAATTATGAACAACCTTCCGCCATTTTGTCGCTGTCACCTCACCTTAAACTAAGTAGAAAATGTCGTCTCGTGTTGACTAAAATCCTTACAAACCGGCTTGTCCGCTCAATAACAATGTCCCCGTCTTAATTAATATCCATCGGCTCACAATGAGATCTGGCCTGACACAGGCATCCGTTTTATGTCTGACTTATGGGCAACAAAGTCAATTGTCTGAGTTAAATCGGGTTTCCAATAAGACAGAGAGTTGGTAAGGCTTTGTTGCACTGGCGATGCTAGGCGGTGCGATACGAAGCTAGTATTTACTACTTGAAAGTGTTTACCAAAAAGGTTGTACAGCATAATTATTATTATTATTTTTTTTTTTTTATATAGCCTATAGGTGATCCCACTGCTGAGCAAAGGCCTCCCCCAAATCTCTCCAAACATCACGATCTCCAGCTTTTTCTGGCCAATTTTGGATATATTCGTCGAGATCGTCACGCCATCTCTTTTTGGGCCTGCCCCTTTTCCGAGCCCCATCGTCCGGCTGCCAAAGAGTGACAATCTTGGTCCACCTTTCTGGGTCCATCCGGCACACATGGCCTGCCCAGTTCCACTTCAACTTGGCACTTTTTTCTCCTACATCTGCTATTCCTGTCTGAGAGCGGATACAGACATTTCTGACTCTGTCAACAAGCTGAATTCCTAGAATGCTCCGCTCCATAGCTCTCTGGCATATCTTGAGTTTGGACTTCTGATTTTCAGTGAGGGACCAAGTCTGAGCACCATAAGTTAGTACGGGCAGAATACAAACGTCAATGAGTTTGCGTTTGAGTGACAGTGGAAGGTCTCCCTTCATATACGCTTTCAAGGACCAGTAGCTCTTCCACGAATTTTCAATTCGGCGCTCGATTTCTTTTTCCTGCCTGTTTTGGAAAGAGACTATCTGGCCCAAGTACATGTACTCATTGACGTACTCCATAATATGTCCGCCCACCATGATTACACTTTCTGTGCTGCTGGTCATAACTTTGGTTTTATTTCTGTTAATCGTCAGTCCAACCTCAAGACTTCCGACGCGCAGTTGATCCAGCATGATCTGGAGTTCTGAGGCCGTATTGGCAAAAAGCACAATATCGTCCGCAAAGCGGAGATTTGTGAGCCTTCTTCCCCCGACCTCGATACCTTTTCCTGCCCACAAGCTCTCCAGTTCCCTAAAAACTTCCTCTAAGGTACTTGTGAATAGCTTAGGTGACAGTGGGTCGCCTTGCTTAACTCCTTTAGCAATTTTAAATGAAGGACCCGAGGCGTGAAGCTTCACACTTGCAGTACTCTGTTGATAGATGGCTCTTAGGAGATTAATATAAGCTGGTTCTATATTTTGTCGACGAAGAGCTGTGAAAATGGAATCATGGGATAGGCCATCGAACGCCTTCGAGTAGTCAACGAAAGCGATGTACAGTGGTTTCTGGAACTCATTGAATTTTTCTATTATTTGGTTGACCGTGTGCAAGTGATCTGTAGTGGAGTAATGCGGTCTAAACCCGGCCTGCTCTGGAGGCTGGTATGAGTCTAAATGGTGGGATATTCTGCTTTGAACTATTTTGACAAATACTTTATAAATATGTGAAATTAAGCTTATTGGTCTGTAGTTATATTATTTTAGTCAATAACAAATAATATATTTTCATCTCGGTTTATGGTATTTTTCTTATAAGAATACTAACCTCTTTTTTTATAAAAAAGATGTCCCATGTCGGGATGGCCCGGTTTTATGAAGTCCCAAGAAGTATCCGGCGAGCCACTGTAACGTCCTGTATCCTGTCTTTTGTCTATTGTCATATTGACTGCTGCATGAAATATTATTAAACTAAAGTGACCGTGACTACACTTTATGACCTGATGGTAACTAATATTGATGGACTAAGATCGCGCGACCGGAGTCGACAAAATCTAAGACGAATATCGCGATCGGAGTAGACGTTTAAGCACCGTGATTCGTTTGTGGAAACGAATCGCGTGATTAGAGTCGACGTACCCGAACTTCCACTTCCACACACTTTTCTAGTAACAGATGTGTAAAATTTTGAGTGTAAGCTCTCAATATTATACGCTTCTGATTTTAGACCGCAAAGTTATATCATATCTTGAAGTGCACTTCTTACCTAATCCAGGATAAAGGAAAGCTTAGTTCAAGGTAAGACTGCCTCGGCTCAATTAACCAAGCGAGGCATTGTGACATTGTCGTTTTTCCGTGACCGTAAAGTGTCAACTGTCACTTCGTGAAGCGCTTTATGCGTTTGTCACTCGCAGCTGGGTAATGTCTTCTAATGAAATTAGCGACGCGAATGTTTGACACGATGTTTGGGATCGTTTGAAAGCGATGATTATTTTTAACAATAGTTAAGTTTGGTATAGAGCTTAAAAGATATTACGCAAGAGAAATAGATAGCTATAATTTATGATGGTAAAGCTTGAGTAGTATTTGACATTATTGAGTGGCATTCGAAAAGAAAACAATTTTTGAATGTTCAAAATAGGCGCACTACCAAAATGTTTTGTCCTTAAGTAATATTTTTTTAATGATAAAGTATTTTGGGAGTCAAACGCTAAGTGCATGTACGAGTAGAAAACATAAGTTGAGTAATTACTAGTATTTACTAAACTAACTTTTTTCAAACATTAGCAGCTGTGTAGTGTAGTTTGTTAAATTTGACTAAGAAAATAAATGTCAAAACGCTGTTGCACAGGCCTATAAATCCCTCAATAAATTTAAATTTAAAAAAGATCCTTTTGTAAAAAGAACCGAGCTCTTTATCGTGACATAAAGTGGACATTATATCATATTGAATCTTAATAATGAACGGTGGCCAAAACATAAGCCATTAACGTGCTACGGCCGACTAAAAGCGCTTAGTGGTGCTCTATTTTATTAAAAAGATTAAATAATAAAGATATTTTTATAAAAGTATTTGTGATGCCATTTTTGTAGATGTCTATCATTAGCAGTCATACGACGCCCACTGTTAGGCATAGGGCATAGGTAAAGGTGCTTGTGCCCTGTGCCCAGCAATGCAGAGCGTAAATACTGGTAAAATAACCCTGGGGATAGGACAAAAAAAATATGTGGGAGCCATATGTACCACTTGCAATTAATGGCTCGAAGATCAGATGAGCCTACAGTCTGGCAGCACATTGAGCGACGCTTCCTGATGAAGTGTCTCTCAATGGAATAGGTCGCAGTAACCGCTTACCATCAGGTGGGCTGGGTGTCTGTCTGCCAAACTGATGTGGTATAAAAAAATATATCAGAAGACAGTGTCTTTAAGAACATTATCAAATCAACGTCTGAAATTTCTTAGAAACGTATCTATTCTGCGCTCTGTCCATAATGCGGCATATGAATGAAACAAAAGTGTTCCGGATGATCGCAAATGTCACGCGCGAGAATAGCGGCGTGATATATTCACGCGGGCAGACGTCTAGTGCACTTACCTTCACACAACAAAAGGAAACAAACAAGTATTTATCTTAATAACGACTTCTGTAAATAAATTACCATTCGCCAGGTGGTAGGTTCTTGTACTGGGCCGTCTAGGTAGGTACCACCGCAGTGCCAGATATTTTCCCGTGAAATAAAAGTGTAACAAGCACTTCTGTGTTTCGGGAAAAGGGCACTGAAGCTAGTGACATTACTGGGTATATGAGACCTAACTAGGTCCTACCTAACTGTCGTCTCGGTGTAGCAGGCGCTGGGCGGTGCCATACAGTAACTGCTTAGTTACTGTTTGGCACTGAACTGTCTAAGGGCAGACGTGGCGTTTACCATCAGGTACGATCTGCTCGTCTTGTTAAACATTGCAATTTAAAAAAAAAAACATTTTCAAGTACGAATGTTCTTAAAGAAGAGCACGAAATCAACATGTATTTAGATGAAACTTCGTATAATATTGTACTTAACGTAAGTCTATTTTTTACAGTAATAGGTAATAATTATTATAGGGGGCGCTCGTGGCGCAGCTGTGACAGTGGTTCGTTAGCGATAACGAAAGTCAAGCTACCTACGCCGCGGTCGGTTAATGGATGGGTGACCATTCTGACCATATTTAGTGACATTAAGTTCGAGCGTCTCCGTGCTTCGGAAGGCACGTTAAGCTGTTGGTCCCGGCTGATATTTACTATAATGTAAATATTAGTCGTCAAGCCTAGTCAGAGGCCATTTGGCGGCTTGATAACATCTGACATTAAGGTTGGTCACTTGCCTTACGCACCCCTCCACCAACCCGCACTAGGCCAGCGTGGTGGAGTATGGCCCACACTATCTCACAATTGAGATAAGGCCTGTGTCCCAGCAGTGGGAACGTATATAGGCTGATGATGATGATGATGATGAGGTAATAATTATGTTAAGACTTGAAGAGAACGCCATTAGACATTAACTCCGTCTTTTGTAACCTTGTTATGCAATAAAGTGTTAAATAAACAAATTAGTTATTGTTCCATTTCAACTAAAGACAAAATGTGAAACAAGCATAAGTTTAAACGGTCATGAGCAAACAGAATGAAACGCATGAGTGATTACGAGTGAAGAATTCCATAGCTTGGGACAGAGGGTGGGGGGTGGGGGGGGGGGCCAAAAAGTAAAAAGTGGAAGCAAGATGCGGAGGAAAAGAGCAGTCGAGTCTTTGTGTGCCACCCCATTGGGGAGCGTCAGCAAATACGTGATAAAATATAAAATAAATATTCTTTTTTTTTCGAAAGACGAACGCTTCGTCGCGTCTAGTAGTTTAAGTACCTACCGGGCCGAGATCTCGGGGTCCTGAGTTCAATTCCCGGGTCGAGCTAACTTTGTGTCGGTTTTTTCGGACACAGCTCTGGTTTGTGATCACCAACCCGCATTTGGCAAGCGTGGTGATTAAGCACGTACCCATCATTGTAACGATAACTTGATTTCAAGGATGGGGGCCTTTGCCCTGCAGTGGGACAGTAAATAGGCTGATACTTTCGAAAGAGAATGCGTTTAGGCACTATAACCTCAATTACCTAGACCTGCGTGTGTGGGACTCGAGACAAAAGCGTCCCACCACCTACTTAAGACAGCTAATTTCCCATTTCCACCTGATTGGGAAGAGCTGGTTCCAGGTTCTTAACCACAGCCCATGGTAAAATATATCCTAATTTTATATTAAAACAACATACCTACACACGTGTGTGTGTTTGTTATATCTGTTCCTTATCGAAATCGGCTTATACGTGCAAGCATAATAAACAGACAGAGCTACTTTTTTTTTTCTGTTGTAAATAATGGTAATAGGTACAATTTTCAACTGGTATCGCAAATATCGCAATATCCGAAAGGTACCTTAGTACCTACCAACCGTTTATTCAGAACAAGGGCAAAGAACACATTATTAACTAATAAAATTACTTATATTCCGTGCTGTTTTTTGCAAACTGTACAAAACAGATACAACTTTGTAAAGCTTGCTGTCGGGGGTGGAGGCGAAATTAAGAGACACTTTGTGTTGATTCATAAAGGAATGCGCACATAGACATATCTAGAGCTGCATTATATCACGCTTTGCGAAGATATAACTTTAATAAGTACCTTTATAGGTACAACGGGAAAAGATCTTCCCTAAAAGAATTAGAATTTTGACTCAGTACAGAACCAGATAATAAGGTCAGTAGAGATCAAGGTCGGTCAATAGCCACAAGGCTGGCAACGGCTCGTCCCAATCGGGTGTGAAGGAGAAACCGGAGGAGTTTAGTGGGTAGTGGACGCTTTAGTCTCGAGTCCCACACACGGCCGCAGGTGTAGCTAGACTGCGGTTATGACGCTTCTCCTCCAAAAAAAATAATAATATATGATAATAATTATAAATGGTCCTTCTAGCCGAGTGTTCGGCTACGGTGGCCTATCTTTACAAATCCACCAACAACGCAGAATATTTTTTTATACTAGGTCAGTCAGTTGACAGACAGACACGCAGCCCGCCTGATAGTAAGCGATCATTGCGGCCTATTCCATTGTGGGACACTTCACCCAGGGTCGCTCAATATGCTGCCAGACTGTAGGCTCATCTGATCTTCGAGCCTTAGATTTAAAGTGTGTTCATCCAGTAAGCAACGAGATCCCTGCTGACCCACTTTATTTTTTTATTATCAGCCTTTATTATCAGCCTAAAAATATCATATCGCTCTTTATTGGTAAGAAATTAACCTCTTTATGACTATGAAGCAAGTCTTGATTTATTAATAAGAAAATTTAATTTCCCACAGAAGTCAAATGAATTGTCACAGAAGCAATGTATGAAATTCCATTTGAGTTAAAGGAAATAAAGTCTTAATTAAACAATTGTTACATTTTTTTATGTAACCGGATCACGTAGGTCTAAAGAGTTGTAAAATGACGTCATAAATTAACGATTGCGTACGCGCAGTGGAACATGACAAAGCAATTAGGTTTTTACGAGCCCAATCAAAGGGCAGCCTTGAGTGGAAGCGTCCTGTGTCCCATCTCGAGTGGAAACAGATGTATCTCTTGTCTCGCTTCCAAAATGTCGGGTGGATGTATTTTTTTATACTGGCTTGCACACATAAATATTCGACAACATCACATACATTGGTCTGACACCAAATTAATATCTCTGGACATTATTCACACAGCGCCATCTAGCCCCAAACTAAGGATTAGCTTGACGTTACATACATTTATTATACATATAAACACGCAGACCGATACAAACAGACATGTTCATGCACACAAATGTTTGTACCGTGCGGGGATCGAACCCGCGACCTATGGTGTAATAGCCGACTTCTCGACCATTACACCAAATGGCATGTCGAAAATTACACCAAATCACCAAAGGAAGTAGCTCGAGTACCTACTTATTTATTGGTATCAGATAATTATATCGGACCAAGATACCTACTAAAAACATACAAGGGTACAGGTCCCGGTAAACTTCTTGAATATCGGGTGGGAATTGCTCAGAACACGAATTTTGACTCACCTGCGCGCTATTCGTCAGAAGCACACGTCTGACCAATAGCGCGCGCGGGCGTTCGGGAAATTCGCGCGCGCTATTGGTCACGCGCAAGTGCACATGCGCGAACTTTCCCCCTCGCCGTCGACCGATGTTTAACAAGTTTGCCGGTACTTATACATCTGCACCGAGATAGAATTCGGACCCACGTTCGTCCACTGGGACAGGGTTTTTATGAAATGCGCCATTGGGTCAGTCAATATGTGGCTTTGTACAGTAATTTAACATTAAACTAATGCGCTAACTATATGACATACCGAAGCACAGAAATCTAAGTAATAAGGCAATATTTAGATTTCTGTGTACCGAAGGTTCAACAGACTCTTAAATAGAAACAAACATTCAGACACAGAACAAATATAAATTTTCCTCTTATGAATGTTTGCCTCAAGTGAGACTCAAACCCACGACCTCTGGTCTAATAATAAATAGGCAAGGGTCACTACCAAACGGACCAGTCTTAAAGAACGAATAAAGAATAAAAGCTACCCGTAACATAATCAATACTTAATTCAAACAAAACCATTTTCCGAGCATTTCCGAACATCCCTATACGTACCATACATTCTGCCCGACATGAAAGCAACATAGAATAAAAGGCAAACAAAATGTCTATAGGAGCAAGACTAAGCATTTCCAAGACGTAGGGGGGATCTGGAGTATGGGAAAAGGGGGGTGCACACATAACTTACACCGCAACATTACCACAACCTTACTGAAAACTCCACCATTCAATATTCAACCCTATTTCAATAATTTATAGGCGAAATAAACGGTAAAGGAAAAGTTTGCACCGCTGATATCCATTGTCCATTTTAGGAAGAGCTCTAACGTTTCCTTCTATTGCCCCAGTTACGTACTCTTAGAGTGCAGTTGCGGAGGGCGGGGGGTTTAAAGTGTATTGGACGGTTCAGTTTTTAAAATTTAACCTAGTGTGCGTGGATGACTCTATTCGGAATGAACCAGAGATACAACTTGGGAATTCTTGTTTTTGGTTTAAACTGAACTCTTTGTGAAATGTATACTGTATAGGTAAGAACTACGATTGTATTTTTATATCTTTTGGACGAGAGGTCATTTAGGTACTTTAGCTAACTTCATGGAACAGTGGTAATGTCACTTGAGTCGTGAGTTCGATTCTCGACTTGAGTATGTAGATACATAATATTTTCAGAGTCCAATCAGCAAGTCGTTAGTATAATTTGATTAAACGTCTCAATTATCTAGTACCCACCTTCCTGGCTGTGATCTCGTGGTCCTGAGTTCAATTCCAAGGTGGACTTTTCCAAATTAGCTCGAGATCTTGAACACCAGTCTAGTGCTAAAACCTAGTGTATGACTGTGCTTTTGTCTATAAGCAATGTATATTATGTATAGACAGAAGCATTAACAATACCTATAATTTCCGTGAAAGAGGTAAAAAATACCAAATTAAAATCAAACTTCTAAAAATAGCTATGCGGCTATGCCTTATCCAAATTTTACATTTTACAACCACTTTGATAAAGTTAAGATAACGTTAATTGTAATCTAAAATTTTTATGTTTTTCTTATCAAAATAAAATATGTTAATTGCTGCTTAATATCGGTTCGTCGTCAAAGATTATAAATAAACGGTAGCGACACATCATAGTAAGTTGGTCGATAACGTATTCTGTGAGAATCTAATCAATAGTACAAATGAGTGTGGGAAACAGTTTATATTGACGCAAGCGGATGACTGCGATAGGTTCCGTGTTCGATTTCTGTTAAGTACTTATTTTAGTATTGGAATTTTATGAATAAATTATGTTGACTAATTGGAGTGAACGGGATCATTGGAAATGTCGTTATAGTAATTTTTGGGCATATTATTAATATTAATTATCCGCCTCAGTGGAACAGTGGCTAAGCCGCGCAGGTATAAAAACACGGAGGTCGAGGGTTCAATTCCCACCTTAGGTTTGGTTGGTGTTTTTTTTTGTACCTAGGGCTTTTTCAGAGTTCAACTGGCTAGCTACAATTGGTGGTACAACCATCATATTTTTTTCTAACATTCAGGTGAATCAAGCCTGCAATGTCCTAACCAAACTGGAAACAATCACACAAAGCGATGATCCCCGTGGGCTTCGAACCTACGACCTCCGGGTTTTAGGACCCAACGTGCAACGCTCTTAACCCCGGGGGAGGCCCCACAAGTGTTTTCGCGTCGGTACGTCCTCGTCGTCTCCCCTGGCACTCCCAGTCCTGACCCCGGTAACGCAGGTGGCAGGCTGGTGACCAAATCCGACGCGTAAGTCTTGGGGCATTCGCTGCGAACATCGCTGTTCAGAGCGAAGGAAATAATATTAGCAATACAAAGATGTTTGGAATCCGCACCCCACCGAGAGGGAAATCCCCTCCCCCTCCACTATCGAGAGCTTCGAAGCAGGCGGCCGCCGATAAGATCTCGCAGGCTGCGCTGGAGATTGCAGATGAGCCTGTAAAGGCCCCCAAAACGACTGGGAAAACCTCTTCGACGTCGTCAATGACCGCTAGGAGGCCCCCCCAGGCTACCAAATCGGCGAGCCAGCCCTCTGGTACCACACTGCCGACGTCTCGGCCCTCAAGCGGTCTGGGTACCTCGTCCTCGCAACCATCAACCCTCAGCCCTTCAAATCAGGCCATCGACGATCTTCTGCAAGCGTCGCAACAGCCTCCTAGTACCCCGCTCTCTTTGCAATCTACTAGTGAGGGCTGCTCTAGCACCCCTAATATGCAGAGAATCGCCGACATGTCTAGAGAAGTGGTTGATCTTGCAACAGGAGGAGCTGACGTTATCGAGAATCGTGTTCAGGAGGCAAAGAACTGCCTCCTCAAAGCAAAACGGCAATTGAATAATTCTCGAAACATAAAAATTGAGATAAAGAATGAAGTAGTGAAGGCTGTCGAGCGCCTTTACCAACTTGTCAAGGAAGCAGAGGATGAAAGGAAAACCTCGAAAGAGCTAACAGCAGGCTTCAAGGAGGTAATAGTGCAAGAGAAGACAGTCAAAGATGACACAGATACATTGGAAAGAATAATAAAAGAGCATAATAAATTAATAAAGGAGAACACCGATAAAATGGAAACATTAAAGAAAACTATGGAGAAAGTGGAGGAAGTAGTTGCTACGCGGGTGACCTACGCTAGCGTCACTGCTGGTCAGCCGCGTAAGCATACCCCAGAAAGAACCTCACTTCACTCCGTAGTTATCTCATCTACAAGTGAAAAAGACACGGGAGAAGAAGTCCTTGAGAAGGTTCGACAAGCGGTAAAGGCCAATGATGGGTGGATAACAGTCGATAGAGTTCGGAAGGCTAAGAATAGAAAAGTCATATTGAGCTGCAAATCGAAGGAAGACACAAATAAAGTTCAGGAAAGACTGAGGAACTCGGGACAGCAACTTTCAGTAGAAGAGGTGCGTAATAAGGATCCTCTTCTGGTTCTCAAGGGAGTCATGCAGGTCATCGGTGACGATGACCTCCTCAAAGCACTGCGCAAGCAGAATGAGGACTTATTCCGCAACCTCGCAAAGGAAGACGATAGGTTAGAAATCCGCTATCGAAGGAAATTACGCAACCCACACATGTGTCACGTCGTCCTGAGAGCATCCCCAACAATCTACAACAGAATGCTTGACAAAGAGGTGGTGCACATAGACATCTTCAGGGTCAAAGTGGCGGATCAGTCGCCCCTGGTGCAGTGTTCGCTGTGCCTTGGGTATGGACATGGACGCCGCTTCTGCAAAGAGACCCAAGAAAAGTGCAGCTACTGCTCTGGCCCACACATGAGCTCCCAGTGCGAGAACAGGCTCGCCGGTGCGCCACCCAAATGCTGCAACTGTGCAGAGGCGAAATATGATTGTACGGATCACAGCGCCTTTAGCACAGATTGCCCAGTGCGCAGAAGGTGGGACGCACTGGCTCGAGCCAAAATAGCGTATTGCTAAAGTTCTCGCACGGGAAAATCAGGAAAGCACACCAAATACGACGACGCACGCATACTCTGTGGTCCAGGCCAACCTGCAAAGAAAGGATCTGGCTACCACAGAATTAATACTTGAAGCCAGCAAGCGCAAAATTGCGTTATCTCTGCTCCAGGAGCCCTACGTTGGTGCTATTAAGAAAATGAAAAGTTACCGTGGCACTAGAATTTTCCAGTGTGAGGATAATGCAAGTGGGACTGTCAAAGCTGCGATCGCAGTGCACGACGCAGACCTACACATTGTACAGTACCCAGAACTCACCACGCACAACATCGTAGTGGTGGGGATCAAGACCAGCACCTGGGAAATAATAGCAGTATCATATTACTTTGAGCCGGATCAACCGATAGAGAAATACCTGGAGCAGATTAAAATAATCCGAAGGACTGTGGGTCATAAAATGATAATCTTGGGAGGTGACGCAAATGCAAAAAGTACGTGGTGGGGAAGCACCCAAATTGACCATAGAGGAGAGGAAATGGCCGAGGTCCTATGGGAGCTAGACCTACACGTCCTTAATGTGGGCGACACTCCCACTTTCGACACAGTCCGAGGAGGAAAAGAGTACACTAGTTTCGTGGATATCACGAGCTGCTCAGATGACGTCCTAAATCTGGTGGAAGATTGGCACGTAGAGACGGGAATGATTAGTTCAGACCATAATGCTATATTATTCAAACTAAAATTAGAAAAAAGCAAAGGTATACATATAAGTCGTACAACAAGAATATATAATACTAAAAAAGCAAAATGGGAAGAATTTAGATCAAAACTACAAGAACTAAATACAGATACACAAATAAATAAAGAAACAATAAATAAAATAAAAACACAAACAGAATTAGAAAAACAAATAAATATATGGATGGAAAATATAACTAAAACATGCAAAGAAACAATACCTCTACTAAGTAATAAAACAAAATTAAACTTACCTTGGTGGTCAGAAGAACTGGCAACCATGAAGAGAGCAGTAGCCACCAGAAGAAGACGTATCCGATGCGCAGCTTCGGACCGCCGGGAGAAAGTGGTGCAGGATTACTTGAAATATAAAGAAGAATATGAAAATAAAGTAAAGGCTGCTCAAACGAGCAGTTGGAAGGACTTTTGCCAAAGGCAAGACAAAGAAAGCATATGGGAAGGAATATACAGAGTAATAGGAAAGACAAAGAAAAGAGAAGAGGACTTGCCTTTGACAAAAGATGGCTTACCACTTACCTCCGAACAATCCGCGACGCTGCTGGCTGAAACGTTCTACCCACCTGACACGGAGCTCGACGACAACCAAGACCACATACGTATCCGGGATGTCGCCAACACAGCAAGCGACTGGCACTCGGACGAGCATCAAGACCCGCCATTCACACAACTCGAACTTATAACTGCAATTAACAGCTTTAGTCCAAAAAAGGCACCTGGGGCAGACGGGCTGACGGTAGATATCTGCAAAAGGGCTATACTCCAAGATCTTGAAACCTTCCTTGCCATGGCAAACAAATGCATGGAACTGTCTTACTTCCCAACTCAGTGGAAACATGCGACAGTAGTCGTGCTTCGCAAGCCCGGCAAGAAGGATTACCGACACCCCAAATCATACAGGCCTATAGGCCTACTACCTGTAATGGGTAAGATCTTGGAGAAGATGCTTGTCGGCAGACTTAAGTGGCACCTGGTGCCTAGACTCAGTAACCATCAGTACGGTTTTATGCCGCAAAGGGGCACAGAGGACGCACTCTACGCTTTACTCCAATTCATTCGCTCAAACATCGAAAGGAAAAAACTTGTCACCATCATCTCGTTGGACATAGAGGGCGCCTTTGATGCAGCATGGTGGCCAGTCATTAAAACCCGACTGATGGAGGAGAACTGCCCAGGGAATTTAAGAAGACTTGTGGCAAACTACCTGTCTGAAAGGAAAATCACTCTAAAATACGCCGGACATGAAGTCACAAGAGAAACCACCAAAGGATGTGTCCAAGGATCAATCGGAGGGCCCATCCTTTGGAATTTGTTACTAGACCCGCTCATTCAACACCTTAACAACCTGGGACATCACTGCCAAGCGTTCGCCGACGATGTCGTGTTGGCTTTTGAGGGAGACACGGCGGAACAAATAGAGCTGCAGGCAAACAAAGTCCTTGACATTGTTCGGGCTTGGGGTATTAAAAATAAACTTAAATTCGCACCTCATAAGACGCACGCTATGGTATTGACCAAAAAGTTTAAATATAGTGCCCCTCGCCTGAATATGGGAGGTACTCCTATCACAATGTCAAAAGAGATTAAACTGTTAGGTCTCATAATCGACGAAAAGTTGACATTTAATCAACATGTCACTAATATATGTCGAAAAGCACTCGACGTGTATAAACAGCTGTCGAGAGCCGCTAAAGTCAGCTGGGGACTCAACCCAGAAGTCATAAGGATCATATACAACGCAACAGTCGAGCCAATAATCACCTATGCTTCTAGTGTTTGGGCCCCAGCTACACAAAAGCTGGGCATAAGAAAGCAGCTCGAAACTGTCCAACGGGGCTTTGCCCAAAAGCTTTGCAAGGCTTACAGAACAGTCTCCCTAAACTCGGCTCTGACACTGTCCGGAATACTTCCCTTAGACCTCAGGATCCAAGAAGCAGCATCCCTCTTTGAGAAGAGGAAAGGATCATCACGGACAGTGTTGGGAGACCGGGAGGTCGAGCAACCGGTGGCCTTTGCACAGCTTACACACCCTGCCGAGCGGATGGTCATAGAGTATCAATGCCTGGATAACCAACAACAAGTGCAACAACAGGACTCATTGCACATTAAAATGTTTACAGACGGCAGCAAGATTGAGGATAAGGTCGGAGCTGCACTTTCCATATGGAATAGTGAAGCCGAGACCAAAGCCATCAAACTTTGCTTGCCGTCTTATTGCACAGTTTACCAGGCAGAACTGTTGGCCATCTGCAGAGCCACGAGCGAAGTCCTCAAGATGAAAGCAAAGCTCTTTGGCATCTTCAGTGACTCAAGAGCGGCACTCGAAACGGTAGTAAATCACGGTGCCCCTCACCCGCTGGCTGTCGAAACTCGCCGTAACCTCGCACTTGCCCGCACTCAGGAAAAGGAAGTATCCCTCTTCTGGGTTAAGGCTCATGCGGGATTACTAGGTAACGAGCGCGCCGACGAGCTGGCAAAAGAGGCAGCCTTGAAACTACGCAAAAAACCGGAATACGATGCCTGTCCGGTTTCACACGTCCGACGCCTCCTGCGCAATGAATCTCTGGAACAATGGAACGAAAGATATATTGCAGCAAACACAGCGTCTGTCACAAAAATGTTCCTACCAGACATTCGCGAAGCATATCGAATAGTCAGAAAAATAAAGCCAGCTGGCATCATAACACAGCTGATGACAGGGCACGGAGGGTTCTCACAATACTTACACCGGTTTAAGTGCAAAGAGAGCCCTTCGTGCATCTGTGAACCGGACGCTGAGGAAACTGTCGAACATATATTAGTAGAGTGCCCAGTCCATGAGATAGAGCGTCAAAACCTGGAACAAAAACTTGGAATAAAATTAACAACAGAAAGTATAAAAGACTTAATAAAATTCAAAGACACTCAAGAAAAATTCCTAAATTATTGCATTGACGTGGCATCAAAAGTCATTAAGAGAAATAAAACAGATAAAAGCCCGGACTAGACTTGTAAATAAAATATCAAACAAAAGTGTAAATAACAAAATTGTAAATAAATAGAAATAAATAAAAAAAATGCAAAACATAGTCAGCATTTTTTTCAGCACTAGATAAAAAATCATTGTAAATAAAATTTAGTTTATAATTAAATATTTAAATAGGCACTAAAATCCTAGTGCAAAAAATATCATTGTATATAAGTTGATTCTCGTTAAAAAACAAAAAAAAAAAAAAAAAAACAAAAAAAAAATAATAAAAAAAAAAAAAAGTATTAATAAAAAAATATATAGATATAAATTAGGCTAACAACGAAGCTCTAGCGCGAGCACAATCACTGTAAATACAAGTTGATTCTCGAACAATAGTACTGAAATAAGAATATCCAATATAAAAAAAATAAAATAGGTAACCCATCAACACAACACATACATTTTGTCTAAGTTTAAAATAAATAAAGCACGCAATCAACAAACAAATGCAAAAAATGTCTCTGTTATTTTCAGAGAACACGGAACAATAAAAAAAAAAAAAAAAAAAAAAAAAAAAAAAAAAAAAAAAAAAAAAAAAAAAAAACGCTCTTAACCCCGTACCACTGTACCACGGAACCTATCTATGTATGGCCGAAAATTCCCGTGACATACCTACCTACGGGGCTACCCCCGTGTGCCTTGCACAAGGTCACCTAAGCCACGTCTGGGGAACATCTTGTTTCTTGGGTGGTCCTCCCTAGGCGCCAACCTTTGAAAGCTTTCTCCTTGGAAGGTAGGCTTCTAGTATTATTTGTATGTAGAGCTCTGTTAGGTACCTTTTTTTTTTATAGTGGAGCAATCATTTATGGATACCCCAGCCGCTTGGGGGAGCAGCTGAGGTTATGTCAGAGTTGCCCTATGTTGGGGGTACTGACTAAAACTCCACTGTGGCCTTCTCAAGCACAGGCTGGGGGGCCGGGTTGCTCTATGTCGAGATTCACACAATTGCCCCCCACCAGCTGAGCTCTGCTGCTTTAGTGCAGCGCTCCTCAGGAGAAGCGAGCGTAGCCTCCCCCGTTTCCTCATGGCGTTTGGCAGTGTGAGGCCACCCCACACTGCCAGCATACTCAGGGATGCTCTAAAGGTACAAAGGTTCCCCACCCTTCGCACCAACATCCCTGGGTCTGTTAGGTACCTACGTTGGGCGTTGTTTTTTTACAAATGTTTATAAAAACTAGCCTTCCGGTCGCGGTTTTACCCGCGCGTAATTTCTTTTTTCAAATATCCCCCCTTCCCCCCATATTTCCTGGATAAAAAGTACCCTATGTTCACCGGGGATAGTGTAGCTTTCCAACAGTGAATGAATTATTCAAATCAGTTCAGTAGTTTAGGAGCCTATTCAACCTACAAACAAACAAACAAACAATCAAATCTTTCCTCTTTATAATATTAGTATAGATAAATACCTTGTTTAAAATCTAGGTAATCTTGCTACTAAATTTATACAAAATAACCTTGCAACGTTTTATTACTATGTTGTAATATTATTATGGCCGAACTATTTATTCGTAAAGTTCGCTTCTGCAATCATGTCTAATCCATTTAAAACCGATCCTATACCCACCTCCGTCGTCACGGCATTGTCATTTGTCTAATTCGAACAAAGAACACGGTTCAAATTTTCAAATTCAGAACGCGGACGTCGCCAATCCGACAATAGAGCGAGGAAGCATTCCAATTCGGCGCGCTATTGTTGAGCGGCGCGATCTGATTGGCCGGCGGGCACAATGGGCCACGCCCACCGCACAATGCCCTATTGTCGACGCCAGTTATCGTCTACGCCCAGTGGTACGGATATTTTTTTGTTAGGAAGAAAATTGGCGGGGAAATTGTTGGGAATTTTCACTCTTGTTATCACCATTGTTAAGGCCTAATACGACGCCATTGACATTTGCTCATTTTGCTGCAAGTCGCGCGCCATCTATTGTCATGTACGTACCTTTGCATACGTCACGGGCACAAGCGTAACACAGAGTACAATATTAATAGAGAGGGCATTATTGCTTTTCCAATTTAATTTTTTATACAAAAATAAATTATACTATGCATGATGTATGTAGGCGTGCTAGGTAAGATCGAGGACTTTCCCGCGTGATCACTTTTGAAAAAATATACCATGCACGCGCATCGTGACTTCTTAGGAGCGGCGCTTGTAAACGTGATAGTCAAAAGTCAAAAAATATCTTTATTCATATAGGCATTCTTAGAAGCACTTACGAATCGTCATAAACTAAAATATTCAAGTATAAAAGTAGTTTACATAAAAATACATATAATATATTTCGATACATACAATATACTAATAAATATACATAGATGTAATAGATTCTACCACCGGTTCGGAATGCTGTCATCTAGTCGAGAAGTCACCGGCAAGAAACTCGCTAGTTACTCTTTTTCATCGCCATGTTTGTTTACAATTTGTTTGTTACAATTACTGATTAGTTTTAGAATACCAAGCCATACAGTATAAAGAATGAGACTATAATCGAGAAAAATCCGTGAGCCCTGGAAGACCAGTGCCCAAAGGTGGCACCTGCATAGAACACTTATACCAAGGGGGCACCTGCAGCACAAGTATGACGTATGTGCCAGCCGTAGTTTCACTCAACCATATTAGAGGGAATGTAACCACCGGACACATAGCGCCACCACCCCAAGCACATTTTAGCGAGCATGATCGCCAAGGTTACAAACTCTTCAGGATTCTTTGAATGAAAAATAAATTTAATTTTTACTGAATTATAACATTTAATGTGTTACTGTATAATACTGCGATAATATAATAATACTGCACAGGATTTTAGCCATAAGGGTGATCACGCGCGGGTGACCGCGAATACCGCGATCGTACTATGCAGAGTGGAATTTTAGTCGTTGTTTTCCCGCAGTAAAATGATTCTATCTTAGTAGTAAAATAGATTAATAAAGTTTTTTTTAGTTAAATCAAAAGTTTTACTATTATGATAGACGAAACTCGAACCAATAGTACTAGCTGCGTTGCGGAGGGTCACCGACAGGGGTCATTGCACTTCGCGTTTATCAAAAAAATGATAAATTACTATTTACTAACATTTAGTTTCCATTTTCCCATCAAACTCTAAAAAAAAATTCAAAAAAAAGTAAAAAAAAAATTTAAAAAAAAATTTGCAAAAATCGATAGTACTACTGAAGGTGAAGCGTTATGCTGCGGGAAAACAACGACTAAAAAAACACGCAGTATATCATATAATTATTTATTATAAATTCTGTAAATTTTACATTATCGTCGCTTAGAATAATTAAATTATTATATTTTAGCTACGACGTCATAGCAACAGCTAGAGTTTTTAACCGATATTAGGTCTTATTTGCGTACCGCAAATTTTTCTTTCGAGTGTTGATTTTTTTAAGGTAAGGTAAGTCCATATGGGACTTTTTACATTGAAAAGGAAATCATTCAGGCTCTCCATACATTTTAGCCCTTTTTTCAAAGTGCCGGCCAACAAAAAATAATGGTACATATCGTTAGAACTAGCCATTTCAAGCAATACTTATTATGGCACAGAAGTTATGGGATCGCTCCAAAGTCGAAACCAACTTATACAAGTTCAAAGATTCGCTATTTTTTAACCGACTTCAAAAAAGGAGGAGGTTCTATGTTCGACTGTATGTATTTTTTTTTTTTTATGTATGTCCGTCGATTTCTCCGTCAATTGTGGACCGATTTAAATAATTCTTTTTTTATTTGAAAGTGCATAGTTCCGAGGTGGTCCCATTGTCACCATGTCAGGATCTGATGATGGGATCCCGGGAAAATCAAGGGCAAACCTCAAATTTTATAGGCGCACACTACGCGTTACTTGTTTTTTTTTCTGAAGCCATTTAAGTTTTTGCGTCCTATAGACATCACTTTATGTTGATGAGCTGATGATGGAAGGTACAACTCCTTAACGGTTAGGAGTTAGGGGATAATTCTTTCAGTATTGTAAGAATATGTGGACCGTTATTTGTATTTCATGTACTTTTGCAACTAAGCTGATGATGGAAGGTACAACTCCTTAACGGTTAGGAGTTAGGGGATAATTATTTCAGTGTTGTAGGAATATGTGGACCGTTAGTTGTATTTCATGTACTTTTGCAGCTAAGCTGATGATGGAAGGTACAACTATGATGATGGAAGCTAAAGGGTACGACTTCTTAATTCTTATGTCCCTCTTGCGGGCTGCATCTTTAGTTGGTCTACTGAATGGTGCTAAACACTTAATGAATACCAAATATTGTCAAATAATACAATTCTACTATTTTACTCGTATTTTCGTTATCAATATTATGAGAGTTTTACTCACTCCTACGTATTATTCACACTAAAAATAGAAAAATAAACAAACTTTTTAAAAAAAAAAATAAACCGACTTCAAAAACAAAAAAAATAAAACTACCTAAAAACACTGAAAAGCAAAAAATAATTTTAATAAGACATTTATCAAATGCACTTATTGTCTAAGCCTATTAATAACATTAAATTGTATTTACGTGCTAGGTAGGTACCTACTAATCTGTTTGAAGTCGGTGTCAAGCCAAAGGTAATGAAAAATGATACATACCTAATAATTTATGTATTATACAGGGTTACAAATAATCCGCGGACGTAGGTACGTAGTCTGGGTACCTACTATTTGGCTTGGCACCGACTTCAAACAGATTAGTAGGTACCTACCTAGCACGTAAATACAATTTAATGTTATTAATAGGCTTAGACAATAAGTGCATTTGATAAATGTCTTATTAAAATTATTTTTTGCTTTTCAGTGTTTTTAGGTAGTTTTATTTTTTTTGTTTTTGAAGTCGGTTTAATTTTTTTTTTAAAAAGTTTGTTTTCATATATTTAATGATTGCTGAAAGTGCTGGAAAACATAAAACTATCTTTGATATGGCTATATAACTAATCTTATCAGACGTCACCACATCGGAAAACTGGCCAATTTCAAGGTCATACCGGGGGGCCAGTCTCACGGCTCAACACTGTCAACTTGTCAGGGATCTGTGCGACGTGCGTTAAGCCCAAACAGGACCCACTGTGCACCGGAGTAGACAGTGAACCAGTCCAGAGCCACTAGGATAGGATTCAAGCTGCCATGACCGAAGCGGCAAAAAGAGTGGACGTAAGCTTGACAAGGAGACTTGTTGGTGAAACGACTTAGAACCCGTGGAGATTCGGGGTAAGAAAGAACTCTTCAAAAAGTGGAAAGTGTCCCAATCTCTTTTAGACTGTGATTCTTACAGAGCTGCTAAGAAAGCACTGTAGCTAGAGATAGGCAATACCTAAGAGGTGTACTATGGGTCAGAACAAGTGCCCCCGTAGTCCACCCAGGTGAACTTGCTAGGTGTACTACGGATCAGGAACGCCAATAATTGCAACCACAAAATGATAAGCTGAAATCATCTGAGGGGCGGAAGTTTATTTACCCTAGAATGTAGCAAATTCTAGGGCCCAACCACACAGGACACTACCAAACGCCGCTGTGTAAAAGACCTTCATGGTATTCTGTTATGCGAGGACCACGTGGTGAATAGTCATTTGCCACCTCTGTACTATTACTACTCTGTGCATTATTTGGTTCGGTTGCAATATTTATTTTTTTAGAGTTTATTACTTTATCGCTTAGATACTTAATATTTTTTGGGTTTTCCTCCCATGTTACATTCTAAAATCACATAAATACACGCAACGATATTTTAAATAAAATCTTTGACCGCATTTAGGATTTGACAAGCAACAATTACTGTCACCTTATAGACCGACAAACTTATCTGTTCACTACGGTCGGTTTAGTACTTCCATAAAATATCGTTTTAGAGTACATTTCACGTAGTTCCAATTTTGGCCACCGGAACAGATAAGTTTGTCAGTCTATACATAAGTCATCATAGTGCCTGATAATTTAAAATATCAAACTTTTCTTTCTGTGTGTTATGTAAAACTATTTAGGCGGTTTTATTAAACATTAATTAAATAAATAATAAACAGTCTGCTCCAAAATGAAGCAAGCGAGCATCTTCGGAATCACAATGCAAATATTTTTATATATAAGAATAACTTTTTCTCTAATAATATTCACCGCGTTTTGGGAGCAGAAAATTCTACATATTTTGTGACAGATCATTTTATAAAGTTATGTTTATTTATTGTAAATTGATTTATTTGAAATTCTAAAAAGACCAGCATCTTCTACAAGAAACAAGCTTACTTTTAAAGGTATATTTAGTACATGTAAGTATTTCAGGTCAAGGTATAATTGAACCAAAAACATCAAATTTTGCCGTTTCACTTCGTAGTCGCCTTAAGAATTAAATTTTATAATATTTTCTTGTTTATTTTTTTATTTTGCAGTGTATAATAGACAGATGACCAACATTTTCACCTAAATAAATTAAATAGTTTCTAGGTCTTTTATGCATTATGCCTAGAAGTGATTTTTACAAACCAAAATATTAAACTACATATTTTTCATGTGAATGTTTGCCCTTTAAACAAGCTCGGTCAAACAGGCTAACATTCATTTATTTTTTTACTAAGACATCTTAAATAAATTGTCAAAATAAGTAATAATTATCTTCCTAAAAAACTTCAAAGTAAGTAACACAAAACTTCATTTATCTTATAGGGTAATTAACCTTCGTAAAACACTTAATAATAAAACTGATATTCCACAGCTACATTCATTAAGAAAAATAAAAAAAAATAATTTCAAATTGGAATAAGTATCCCCTATTCGCAAAGCGTAGACAGTTCACAGATACATTACGACTAACGAACAGAATCAAATCCGAGCCGATATTTTTAAAAGCCCGAAACACATTAGAACAGTCTCGGACCGGCAATAAATTTCTTTTTTAAATAAAAAACGGTGAAGCGCGAACCGTGACGGTTGTAGCAAGGTTCCTTATACCTTGAAAAAAAAGGTTTCTGTTTTTCGAAATACCTAGTTGGACACATGCATATTAGTATATGGATAAACCATTTAAGTAGGTACTTAAACTGACCACAAATTGTAGATTTTATATAATCTTTTAATCTATAGTACCTAAATATTATAAATGGGAAAGTAACTGGATCTGTCTTTTTGTAGGTATTTCATGTTTAAACTATATTGAAGCGAATTTAATAGAATTCAGTAGGCATACTAGACTTTGGGAAAAGACGAAGGCTTATTTTTATCCCAGAGTAATTCTTAGTTCCAATAGGATAGAGAAATAAAAAAAAGTTTTTATGTGTGGAGTAGTTAGAGAAAATCGTATAGTCCAAACACACACACACACACACACACATTACACATATTCTCCCACCCTATTTTCTTTTTTACATGAGTGGTCTTGATCGGCTACGTTTGTACCAAAAGACGCGGTTTTTACATCCCATTTTACCATAACTGAACCCAACAAATCTCCCTAAGTGGCCGAAATGGCGGAGCTCATTTTTTCCTTAAAAGCGTCGTTTAAAAACCTAAGTGAACGGACATCAGCATGATATTGTAGGGGGGAGCCACTGGTCCTACAAATGAGCATTAGTTCTCTAATGGAGCCATTACTTTGAGTTACGGAGGTATTTACGTGGGATGTGGAAAAAACTGAAATGGACTTTCAGTATTAGGTGTTTTATGTTTTACATAAACCACCCTTAGCTAATAAAGTCAATATCATTAATGTTCCACTGCAGAGCAAAGGCCTCCATCTTTGAAATCCAGTTATCGTTACAATTGAACCTAGGATCTTGGCTTTAAGACCTCGGCCCTAAATCTCACTTTAAAACAACGACTTTTGGTAGTGGTAGAGCCATGCTGTTTTACAGTACGAATGGCCCGGCTCGTCCGGGGAAGTACCACCCTCTCACATAACACCAGCGTGACATAATAGTGACTACTATTGTGTTTCGTCTGGTTTGTGAGACTGCCGGAGGCACTATTGTGTTTCGTCTGGTTTATGAGACTGCCGGAGGCCCACACCCCCCACACCTCAGCGATCCCTCTGGTGTTGCAGATGTCCATGGGCGGCGGTGATTGCTTACCATCAGGCGACCCGCTGGCTCGTTTGCCGCCTCTGACATAAAACAAAACATCAAATTCCTGCGAAATTCCTTCGTATAGTCCACGCAAGCGAAGCCGCGGGCAGAAGCCTAGCTCATAATAAGTTACATTGTATTTTCGTGTCAATTAAGTGTAAGATCATTCTAAGATGCAGCGATAACCTATGAGGACGAATTGAATATTTGTGTTGCAAGGATATGGATTTTTCTCAGCAATGACTAAAGCTAAGAAAATAAAATTTATTGGCAGGATTCATCATGTCTTTGACTTTGTATTGTCCAATTGAATACACGATTGGTCAACTTTTGTAACACAGATTAATTAATCAAAAATACCTCTATAAAAACAGGGATTGTCATATTTACGACAATCGGAAGCGACTTAAGCCTTCAAAATTACTAAATATAATCACGGAACCTTACACTATAATTGGGCCACATATTATTTAAAATACATTTATAGTTTTTAAATCACACGGATAAAACCATTTTGTGCGGGTTTTCTAAGAGCGTCTTGCGTCGCGCGGCCCCAGCAGTACGCTCCCGGCTATTGCCAGAGACGGATCTATGACAACTGCTCTCCGCCCACGCTCGCTTTTGTTTTTCGAATATTTATTCAAACCACTGACCTCCATCATATACATAGTACGCTGGACTGGCTATACAGTCTGTTTGCCCAACCTGAGATATGTGTGGCCATATTTAGCTTCTAAGATTCACCATCATGTTTATAATATTATTTTTTATTGTGAATAAGAATAATCTAAAAAGATAGCTGACTACGCACAATCACTATCCGTTGAACTCGAGTCTTCAGAAATGCCGTCTGGTCTGATTCAGTATCAGATTAATTTTTTAATTCTCTTATGAACTTGTACATTTCGGCATCCATTAAGTACCTACTTCTGTTTCGGACAATTGGTCTTCGATGTGGATAACATGTTCACATTGTTTTTGCCATTCATCTGTAGTAACAGTGAGTGACCGATTGGAATGCTTCTTCTATTAATTTGACAATATTGTTTGCATCTTGTACCACATTTTAACTTTCAACTCGCCTTTTTAGTAGACTCCACATAAATTAAAATCATCCAATACAATTTTCTTTTATTGATAACTGGTGCTGTTTTTTTTGGATAGACCTAAAATAATGGAAAACGTTCATTTGAGTGGGTTAAAATAAATAAAATGGTTAAAATTTCATAATCGATTATTAAGGTGTAAGCGAATGATAATAGCAATGAATATCTCTAAGTGGGCGGGACCCTACAATCATGAACGTTATTTCTCTTCATACATTTGACAGTCAAAAATTGTGAAATTTAACAGCTGTCAAATCGATGACAGCTGTCGCAGAGATCATCCAAGATTTAACAAACCATAGGAACTAGTTTAGGGATGTCTAAATTCATGTCGATATTATGTCATTTCTTAGTCGATAATTTTATTTTATTATTAAAGGGACAGGGAGTGATCTCTCACAATAATAAACACTTGATATGACAACAAAATAGAAAAAAAACTGATTTGTGATGATTGTATAATTAATTATGTTAAATCAGTCCGATGATTTTAAACCATAATTATTAAAAAATATTACCAAAACAACACGTGCTAAGTATCTTTCAATTGTTGTTTGTATCCAGAAACAAAAAAAATTCTTTATCAATGACCGGTGAGAAAGTTAGACATTTTTTGACTCTGCAAATAATCTAGGCTAGATAATGAAATTTTATTCATGCATTAATTCCAGAATATTTTGGAGCATTGTCACATATTATCTCGAAACGTTGTTTTTAGACTAAAGCCCGTAGTTGTAGTTTTGTCTAAAAATAATATTTCAAGAGCCATTAAATAAAACAACTGAAACGGATAAAACTCGCGATTTATCCGTTTAAGGTGTTTAGTGAGTAGTAACTACTATTATTATATTATTTTACTAGCTGTGCCCGCGACTTCGTCCGCGTGGAATTGTGACTTTTCGGGCAGCTTATTTTAAATAACAAATACCGTCCTTTGGGTAGCTAAAAATTTGAGTGTTTACCCGTGGTCCCGTTGGGTCGACCCATTAACGGGTCCACGGGTAATTTTCATTCCCCGTGGTCCCATTGCATCAGGGATTGCTTTCCGTTCTTATGATTTTATCGATAGAAAATAAAAACAGTTAAACACAAAACTTTACAGTATGCTTCTCTGTAGGTATACGATATGTGACGTATGGCCATCGGGAATGAAATCATACAGGCTCCTAGGATTGCTAACCCGTGTCAGAGCCACATACAACTGACCGTGCGAGAAACAGCTGATACCTAAGTATCAGCTGTAGATCTAAATCTACACCCACAACTTTCATCGTCTGACCTTGGGCTTTATTAATTGTCATCGCAAAACATAGGCTGACTGCAAAAAGTGTTAAGATGTGTAAACTAAACGTACAAATTTTATGAAACAAAAGAATTGCTAGAAAAATTAATTAATAACCTGAGCTTATAAACTTGTACTTAAATAAAGAAAATCAAGAAAAGAATTGCCTAACCTATACCAAATACTTATAAATTATTCATAAATTACAAACCCTAAATAAAAAATTAAGATAAGTGTACCAAAAATCAAGGAAAGAAATGCCTAACCTATAACAAATGCTTACAATATTTATTTACAAATTTTTAAAGAAAATTAAGAAAGACAACCTAACCTACAAACCCTTAAATATAAATAAATGAAATATCCAAACTGTCAGTATTCAAGTAAATCGCAATAATCGAATGCAACTACCTATTCGCCATACTCTCAGCGCGCTTTATATACGGACGCGCAGCTCAGGCGCGAGGCGTGTACCTTTTTTATTTATGAACCGATTGACATGAAATAAACACTAAATGTAAAGTGAAGCTTACCACAATATATTAGTGCAAACCGCATCTCAATCGAATAAGCCGTTTCTGATATTAGCGTGCACAAACACACAGAAAAACAGACAAAAAATTTTTTAATTACAATTTCGGGTTCGGTATCGATATAATAACAACCCTTGCTACTTTTTTTTAATATATTTCCATTGTACAGACACCACTTTTCTACAAATTTATTATATGTATAGATTTGTGGTAGTAACCGCGTAAACATCAGAAACCACTATTTCAAGAGTCATCTTAAGATCGATCTCATAGTTGAGATCTGTCTATAAATACGGGCCTTAGTGACATTTGGAATTGTCTAAAAGTTATAATAATTATTTGGGGTCTTTAAAAAATTAGGAATATGTAACTTTTTTCTTTTATTGAAATAAAATAAGTGACTTGAGAATACTTTCTTAAGGACCTATCCCTCCCCATAGAGAGTTAATAATAAGATACCTATGTACAGTCGCCAGCACATCAGACTACCCCAACCTGTCAAATTTCTACAACCAATTTTCAGCTTTATTCACTTCACATAGAGTTCTCTTTCAATTGAGATTTTTTGACAAATTAGAGTAGGTTGATCTGCTGCCGTCCGTACTTAGATTAGCTACACAAAGAGGGCACTTTATCTAAAAAAGTTTTTATCGATAACAAAATTCAGTCGTTATAAAGAACTAGTATTAGTTCCAAGTACACTCACTCACTAATTACTGCTCTCCAGCGCAGTTAGCGCCAATATGGCGATTTTCAAATCGGATCAAATAATTGGTAGCGATCGCCTGTCCAGCGTACTTGTATAATGGAGGTCAGTGGTTTCAGTGGACGCGCGGATCCAATGCGTCATACGTCAAATTATACCTATCTCTTTCATTTGCGTGCTATTTCGTATCTTTTGTCTCACTTATCTATCAGTTATATTTGTCAATGTGTGCAATGGAACAGATTTAAATCGTAATTACTATGAAGGTAACATATCTATAGCATAAAACATCATTGCGCGGATCTCTTTGCTCCGTGCTCGTCTCTCGTCATAAATGTGCGGGGTGGGGGGGGCGGCACGCGCCGAATTTCAGACTTTTAGTTGAACGCGGCGTCACCTTATGCAAGTGATAATATTCACCCTCGTTCTTGTCCCCACATTCAATGTCTACTATTTTTACCAACTTACAAAAATAACGTGTTTTACGCCACTCTTGTATTTTTAAATAGTAATCATACATCTTAATTACGTACGTAGGGAGTATTTCTTGAAATTGTATCATTATGCCAGTGTTCACGGGTTCGATTCCCATTCAAGCATAGGGTGACTTTTTAGGCATATTCACATGTGACGCTTATAAATTGTTACTTCTTCTACACGAACAAAGCATCATTTGCTCTTTTGATATTGGGGACATATGTACTAATAACAAACTGTGGGTATGTATTTGCAAAAATTCCATAAATATTTGGAAAAAAGGTATGAGAACCTATATAATTGATATCTCTGCATTATTTATGAATAAAAAACCCATATTTTTTTTCAAGGTCTTTTTCACATTTAATTGAAACCACTGAAATCAAGTCTTAAACCACTAAACCATTAAGTCGTCCATGTTTTTTTTTTTTTTTATGTCACGGGCGGCAAACTAGCCAGCACTTCGCCTGATGGTAAGAAATCACCGCCGCCCATGGACATCTGCAACACCAGAGGGATCGCTGATGCGTTGCCAGCCTTTTAAGGGTGTGGGCCTCCGGTACTCTCACAAACCAGACGAAACACGATAGTAGTAACTATTATTTCACGCTGGTGCTATGTGAGAGGGTGGTACTTACCCGGACGAGCCGGTCCATTCGTACTGTAAAACAGCATGGCTCTACCACTACTAAATGACAGGTAAAAAGAAACTTGCGATTCAAACACGACGCCCACCGTGATATGTTACAAACGCACCACCACTCCCCTACGTCTTCATTACCCCAAATTATTAATTGCTTTACATCCCCCAACATTACTCAAATAACCCTTGCATTTTCCCGGATCAAGTCCGGATATCCGAGCAAATAATCCCGGTTGAAACACATTTGATTCTAATTCAGTTGCAAAGTTCAAGATGGAATACCTACATAGTAAATATAGTACACAGTACGACAGTATGTACCCGCCTCACCTCCAGCTCTTTATCTTTTTGTCATTGCCATTGTTATTATTTCATTTATAATTCTATAAACGAGTACCTAGTTTAATGATTAATGATTTTGTTTGTAATTTTAATTTGAAATTGCAGTATGTACACATCACAATATAATTTAACTTATTATTGTTTATGGAAGAGCGGGACCTCCTGACACAAGTATCTGCGCATACGTCTTAATTGTTAATAAACATGTTTTCATTTTTTTTTCATTTTCATCTATGCAGTGGCTTGTATGTCGCACGGTGGTAGAGTTAGTCTATAACATTAATGTATAACGACTTATAAGTGCTTCTTTGAAGCCTACGTAAATAAAGTACATTTTGATTTTGATTTTGCGTGGTTGTGGTACAAATCCTGGGTCGGATTATCGGAATGTTTTTTTGTTTTTCTGTCCAGATAACTCAGTCACAGTCCGGAACAGTCCGGGAATTGGAATTTGGCGGTGTAACCCGTGCCTCATAAAGCATGTTAAGCCATTGATCCTGCGACTGATCTCTCCTTGGACCCACCGTTTTATTCAGTCAGGAAATAGGGAGTGCAAAATTATGCTTGCGCACTATAGTAGTCGGTTAATCCAAAGTCCAGTCAAAAACACACATCACATCAGGACATCATCTTCAATATTATTTGTATGTATGTATGTATATTATAATACTTATAAGTTAGTATTTGTGTATGTTTATTATCAGATTATCTTATGTTTTGGTAAGATTATAATATCTTTAAAAGTTTTTTTTAGCTTGCTCTTTGCCATTCAAACATTTCGTTTTTCCTAAAGTTTGACTGGCAGAAAATGCTTTTAGCGTTAAGTCCGCCTTTTGGTCCTTGTGGTCAACAAAGTTTTTATAAATAAATAAAAACTTGTCCGCAAGGACAATAAACCCCATCACGCGCGGCGTGGCTTTGTTTTTGTATTTTACTCGTACATACAAGCCGCGCGAGGTGCGTTTGTATGAAGATGACTTACTGTATACCTACTCTGTCTACTATGGCTCTTGGGTTAATACCCCTCGTTTTAAGGGGGTACACCCTTCCCCTTGTTTCGCATTATGGGAATATGAGTAGGTAAAGTTACGGGTAGTGTATCAATTTCTGAGTTTGGAGTTTAATTGCCAACCATTTTAGTGTAAAAAATGTTTTTCGCACTCTACAGCGTGGAATTTTAGTCGTTGTTTTTGGCTTATTCCAGTTGTTTTCCCGCAGTAAAATTATTCTATCTTAGTAGTAGAATAGATTAATAACGTTTTTTTTTCTAGTCAAATCAAAAGTGATAGACGAAACTAGAACCAATAGTAGGTACTAGCTGCGTCGCGGCCGGTCACCGGCCGGGGTCATTGCCCTTCGCGTTCACCAAAAAAAAATGATTATTTACTATTTACTCACAATTTGGTATCCATATCCCCATAAAACTTTAAAAAAAAAAACAAAAAAAGTTCAAAATTCAAAAAACTACTGAAGGTGAAGCGTTCTGCTGCGGGAAAACAAAAAAAACACGCAGTATAAGGGCGCATTCAAATTAACCGCGTGATTGCAGCGCGACTGCAGCGCTGCGTCCGCGCGGCACTCTATTCCCATAGTAATATTAAACGCGCGACAGCAGCGCTGCCGTCGCGCTGCGGACGCGCATCTATTATTAGTATTTTTACTATGGGAATAGAGTGCCGCGCGGACGCAGCGCTGCAGTCGCGCTGCAGCCGCGCGGCACTTTGCAGCTAATTTGAATCTGCCCTAAAACATCACCAAATAGTAAGTGGCCACTACAGGTTACGTTAGTAACTATTTAATAATCTGTGGGTTTTTTTTAACTAGGAAGCGTCGCTTCGTGTGCTGCCATTTATTATCTTCGAACCTTTAATTTCGTGCAAAAGAATTTCATTGTAAATCAATTTACAAAATATATTGACTTAATTGACTGTACTCTTATTAAAAAATAAAAAATTTATTAAGGTAATGCAATATTTAATAAAATATGATTAGATTATGAACGCTTCACACTAAAAATAAGCTTGCTCATAAAAACGTATAGAGATGGTGCTTTAAAAGCCAATTTACCACATAAAATAACAGCATACATCATACACATGTATATGTTATAATTGGTTAGTTTCTCACTCTTCCTAAATAATTAATAGAAGCCTCATTGGTGTTTCAAAGAGGGTCTAATAATGTTTTACTTATTTTACTAGTGGAGACAACATTGATAATATTTGTTATAAAGATGTCACATTTATTAAGATAGAGTTAGTTAAATATACAAAATGATTTCTATGTTATGACTGTCAGGTATTAATTGTAAATTGTAACATCAAGTATACCTAAATAACAACATTTAAAATTGAGGCATAAACTTACCATAATCATTGCACATGCTGTAGAACTTGAGAGAAGCATAATAATATTGAAGCTGCACAAACAGCGACGTACACCAATATACATTTTTAATGTAATATCTACAATGACATTGTTATATACAATTTATAGAAGATCTTACACCAATAATTATTGTTTTGTTCTATAACTAGCGAGTTTCTTGCCGGTTCTTCTCTTAGATAACAACATTCCTTTTCGGTGGTAGAGTCACTATGCTACCTTGTTAATTGACGATTCATAAGTGCATCTCTGAGGCCTACATGATTATAAAGAATATTTTGATTTTGATTTTTTATTTTGAACAAGAATTCAACCAGATTTTAGGCTGACTCCGCATCGCAAAGGGTTGCGTGATCCATGCAGTTATTCATCAATGTAAGTTATATTCGGGATTTTCGGGATGACACATTCTCCCTACATTGATGACATGTTCTTATGGCCTAATTCTATCGCTTTGATCATACCGTCTTTATAATTTGGTCGTTATTAAATTTTAGTTTCGCTTGTACGTTCATTACTTTCAAGAAGACGGTAATTTTCAGTTATTAGTTGCTTATTTGGTATCTTTAACCATATATGGTTAAAGATACCAAATAAGCAACTAATAACTGAAAATACTTACCTACTATCAATGAGTATGTTTGTATAGTGTTACATTTAATAGACATACATACCTACATACCTAACGCCTCGGCGGTCTAGTGGTTAAAGTACCGGGCCGAGATCTCGGGGTCCTGGGTTCAATTCCCGGGTCGAGCTAACTTTATGTCGGTTTGTGATGTGAAACAGCTCGGGTTTGTGATCACCAACCCGCATTTGGCAAGCGTGGTGTAGATCATCATCATCATCATCATCATGATGTGTTTATTTTATTTTTTTTATAAAAATCCCAGAACAGTTTTATTTTTGATAAGTTTCATTATAGTCGACCGGTTTCGATACTACACCAAAGGTCGCAGGTTCGATCCCCGCGCACTACAAACATTATTTTGCGTGCATAAACACGCCTGTTCGTATAGGTTTGTTTATTTTTACGTAAAATGATTTATGAAAATAATCACAAATATTTATCAAGCACCACAAACACAAGCTTTGTTTAGTTTGCGGCTAGATGTCGCTGTATTGAAAACGACCAAATTGACTAAGACTTTTTTTTACAAAAGTTCATCATTATTATCATCAGCATGTCGCAGTCCATAACTGGCAATAGGTCTCTAATACTCGCCAATTTGCTCGATCCTCGGCTACTCGCATTCTCCTGCCAGCCATCCAGCGCAAATCCCCAGCAAAAACCTGCACAAAGGTGGCTAATTGAAGGAAATAAGCTAAAACGCCGAATCGGAAACGTTACAATAAGCCTGGCTGGGATCCGAACCGGGTCTTTAAATAGACGCCGCGGGTGACGCCAATTAGCGGCCACCGAGCCCTTAGGCCGTTTCTACACTGGATAGCCACTAGCGCTGGTTTGTACAAGTAAAATGATTCTTTACGAAGGGATAATCTCACCACCACGTACTAAGTTCCTGATAGTGCAGGTAATAATTAAATGCTGCATCTTTGGAAGAAGAAAACTATCGAAGACGAGGAAAATTTCTTGTCGGTTCTTTTCTAAGTTTACATTTCAAAGCTGGTAGTATTCACACTGGATAATTATATTGAAGATTCATAAATGCATCTATAAAGTCTACAAGAATAAAGATTATTTTATTTTTTATAAGTTATACTAATATAAATAAGGTTTTTTAGCAGGCACGCCTCTGCCCTGATGGCAAGCGGGCACTGCGGCCAATTCCACTGAGGGACACTTCACTAGGAAGGAGAAAATAAATCTGGAGGATATGACTCGGCGAAATTTGGCTCCTTAACAAATGTTACACTACACACTACTGGCGTGCCTTTTTTTTTCGAAGGAGAATGCGTTTATGCACCATATCCTCAGGCTAGCTACACCTGCGGCCGTGTGTGGGACTCAAGACTAAAGCGTCCACTAACCATTTATGCTACTCTAAAATCCAAACGACATCACATCCTCTACAGAAAACACGATTCTATTTAGTAATTTCTCTGTGTCACCGACACTCATAAACATTTACAGCACCAGAGGAAAAAACACTAATTCAGTGCTAGAATATAATTATATTATAGGTTATGTTCCTCTACAGAAAACACAATAGGTATCTACAGCAACTCTATTTAGTAATTTCTCTGTGTCACCGACACTCATAAAAATTTACAACACCAGAGGAAAAAACACTAATTCAGTGCTATAATATAATTATATTATAGGTTATGTCTTTGTACTTAGTGAGCTCAGTGTGAGCTCTCCCTATGTTGAACGGTAAACTTATTCTTGCACCCGCGTTGCAATATTGTCAGTGCAATGACAACTGCTTTCCTGTCGCTACTTTGTTGCTAACATGCAATTTAAAAAAAACTACATATTACAAGTGTAGTGATTAAGCCAGTACCCATCATTATGACTTTACCTTGATTTCAATTATGGTCTTTGCCCTGCAGTGGGACATTAAATAGGCTGATACTTTGCTATATATATTTACGACACTTAAGTTAGAAGACATGCAAGCTTCATAATCCCGGTCTTCTAAGTGATTTTAATATTTTTTTTTACAAATATCTGAAGTGTAAAAGCAAGTTGTTTGGCAATCTTAACAACACCATCATTCTTTAAATCATTAGGTAGATACTTGTAAGAGTAAAAAAAAAAAATTATAAGACAATTATCTAGTGTTTGATTGAGAAAGCAGCCATTACACGAGAGGTCGCAGATTCGACCCTCGCACGGTAAAATCTGTGTCCGGTAAAATCATTTCAGGTACTTTTGGAGTTTACCGAAAACCATAACACTAAAATAATACAGAGAAAAATATGCTTTCTTGTCTAAAAATTTCTTGTAAGTAGGTACTTATTTAAATAATATGAATTAAGTAAATATCGCACCACACCATTCAATATATTTTTATTTAATTAAATACATAATTAAAAGCGACATATAAAAAGATTTTTTACGCGCGAAGGACTTCCGCGTTTCACCTGAAAAGTTACTTTTAAGTACATTCCCTGTTAATATCAGAACCCTCAAAGCCGCATTGCGCACAATCGTCAATGGATCCTCATTCTCTAAGTAACTCGTCGGAGCCTTATTCAAACAAAACACCAAAAACCAATCAAGTAATTGCTTCGCCAAGACGCTACCCACCCGATAATCGGGTGGGGTTACACTGGCTTCGAAGTAACTTTTAGAGGGGGAAATTTGCGTGAAAATATGGTACGAAAAAGGAAAATACATCATGTATAAATGAAAATAATTTTAAAATGTGCCTCTAAAAATAAAATAGTAACCCTTCTGTGCCTATGTAGGTCGAATAGTTCCAGGACAATATGTTTATGTGAATGGGCATTTTCATAACATAACGGCTAATTACGTCCGTCCGTTCCGTTATTTTAATGGAAAAGTTCGTTGGAAATTACCACGAATTTCCTTACGCCATATTTTTTTCTGAATAATATGACTACAGAAAATCTTAAGTTAACTTATTATATATATTGCCTCTGAACTCACTTTTGACATAAAAACTCATACCTCTTTACACATTTTTGAACAAGTATCGAATTTGCGACCTATCATCTACGAAACATGCGTTAATGTAAGGTAATGTTTTTTGTCTTTTGTCCCTTTGTTACTGAGTTGTCAGCTTGTTTTGTGTGTATGTGTGTCCTTTGTTCCAAATAAATTGTTTATCTATCTATCTATACAAAACGCTTTACAATTAGCCTTACAACAAACCCTAATCACGCTTCCTCCTATACAAACGGTAACAAAAAGCGAACCAAGAACGCTAATAAAAGCCGGCGAGCGCCCCCCACCCCCGGCAAATAATACCCAGGGGTGCCCGGGTGGGGAGAGACACACATTCTTCCACGCCTGCGCTGCTATATGGGTCATATTGTCCCTTAAACACATCAATATAACATGGAGTTACGTTTACAACGGTTTCGGTACAGCTGTAGTAGAATTTATGTGGTTTTCTATACCTACCATTGACTGTGGAATTTAAACAGCCCGCCTGACAGTAAGCGGGTGTCATCGCTGAAAGACGCTTGTGTCATCAGAGGCATCACTCGCTTGTGATACTGGCTTAATCACCACGCTTGCCAAATGCTGATTGATCACAAACCCGAGCGTCACAACGTTTACAATCCGTAAAAACCGCCACAAAGTCAGCTCGACCCGGGAATTGAACCCAGGACCCTGAGATCTCGGCCCGGTACTTAAACCACTAGACGATCGAGGCGTTAATGGAGTCAAATCACTATGTAAAAATGTAGCGTATTTCTAAGAAGCCCTAACATTAATAAATACAAGCAATTAACATAACATTTCTATTGAGACACTCCTAATTCATCTGATAAGTTTTATAGCGATTGACAGGGTCGATTCCGAGCTAGGGCTGGGCGGTTCTGTGGAAATATCGATTTTCTAATCGATTCAAATTCAAACGTCAAGGTATAACTAAAAAAAAAAACTGTCGTCGTCATTTACTGATCCTAAATAATTTAACCTCTAAGAAGTAAGAATCTTTAATATAATAACTAGGTAGGTACGGTCAACGGCACATCACGGTAAACACTTGCAGTTCGAAAATACAACATTTAATTATGCCCCCGAATTTTTGAAAGCTATTTTGCTCGACCTAAAGAGCTCTTCTTACGTGATAATCATCAGTGACATGACGTAGTGGGACCTAAAAGTATTCGAATTTTAAACATATATTTTTTTAAAGATAACTACATCGATCATCTTCTGCCAACCCTATCCCGAACCAACAGGCCCTTAGATGTAAATAATAAAGAGTCAATTAACGAAAAATAATTTCCGATAATTGCTAAGATAAAACTCACACAGGTGCCCTGTTGACCGTAGTGTTAAATTAATATTCATAGATCGAGTTATATGTATTAAGTATTCAAATTCACCTTGATTAGTTATGTTTCCACTTACTTATCTCGAATTTCCCGAAGGCAGCTTTCATTTGTATTGGTTGTGATTTTTTTTAAAGTATAATTTAAAAAAAAATATTTTTAGTTTATTAACCACTCAATCCCGAACCGGCACTCGGGTGCCGCGTAACAATAGATTTTCTATTGTGTCTGGTGATCCGGGGCTTGAAAGATTAATTTCCCACTCCAAATGCAGGGCTATGCACTCAATGATTAAAATTAAGACATCGCATCGTCAATGACGTTTACAAACAACTAGCGATCGCCCTCGCGGTTTAACTATCCCTCCCCCCTTCCCCCATATTTCCGGGATAAAAAGTATCCTATGTCCGTCTCCTGGTTCTAAGCTACCTCTCCACCAATTTTCAGCCAAATCGGTTCATCCGTTCCTGAGTTATAAATAGTGTAACTAACACCATTGATAGACACTATCAATGACTAACACCACTTTCTTTTATATTAGGTATAGAATACAGATTATTATTAAATAATGAAAGTATGTACCTATAAATTAAGAATTTTCATTGCAATATAGGGCTTCTCTCGTTGAATTTCTGTCATTGTACTTGATAGGCACTGACTGTATGTACCACCACGTTTGCCAAATAGGGTGATAACAAGCTCGGACTTAGAAACGAGGTATGTTTGGAAAATCCGACACAAATTTGCCCGACCCGTGATTCGAACCCAGGACCCCAAAATGATGGGTCGTTAAACTATTTAGATGGAGGATACAGAAACAATTGCAGGTGGGTTAGTATCGTACATCAATAGGAAAAAATATAAATTTATTATTTATGTTTAATAATAAATACTTTTATTATTATGTTAATCATATTATTGCCATAATTATTAAAGTGTCCATGCTCTTCAATAATTTCCCAATCTTCTGTGTAAAAATAAAAATAGCTTAACTAAAATACTCATCCAGCAATTCTAGATAATACACATTTAGCGTAAACACTAGTACATGGGCACTTAACATTAACGACTCAACCATGCACTTAAGTACTTGTAAATGGCTTTTTAATTAGGACCGCGAACATTTTAACACCTATCGGCCAAGATAAACTATTTCTAATTTAATTAAAAATACCTGAAAGGCCATGTTCTTATCTTGGCAAGGAACTATGCATATTATTAGATAACGAATGCCAGCTGTGGCGCGTTTTTTCACAGACATAAAGTGGATTCGGGAGTCGCATTACAAAGATTGAAAGACTCGTTCTGTGAGAAATACAGAACAATAGTTCGCCGTACAATTGGGGCCCGTAGCACAATAGACTGTTTCCTTGGCCACGCCTCGCGCACAATGGACTACACGCCCAGCCACACCGGCCGCAGAAGAAAGAAAATTTTCTCCACAAATACAAATGTAACAGAGATTGTATTGACTTTTTAAACGCCCTCATAGATTCAGCGCACACCCACCTGGGTAGCATTGTGGTGTGCGAATTTCGTTTCACAATGCCCGACTATTCACCGCATCACGCACACTGTGCACCCAAAGACGCTCGCCTGGGCGGAGCCTAGAGCGAGACAGAGACTCGCCTAGCCGGCGAAGAATGCGCACGAGTGAGACGCAGCATGCTCCGGCACGCACACATCGCCCGCTAGAAAAGGATGGGCTGAACTGGCTTTGTATAGATTCCGCGGAATGAAAGCTGTTATTCCGCATAGACAATTGATTGTAAACGCTGTTCTAAATGCAACATATCGAAAATTTTGCAGTTTTAGATAGAATATTATGTGGGCTTCCAGGATTTGAGCTTAGAATGTGAAGTTTGATTCAAATTGTGGAAGCAAAGGCCTTCGAAGGACGGCATTGTTCGCAGGGCAGTGACATTAGGTCGGTGCGTCCTTGTCGCACGTGGCGCGGGGCGGGGGGCGGTGGTTATTGTAGCGCGCGCGTATTGTCGGCCCGCTTCGATCTGCCAGCATTGTGTACCGACGGCCCGCGACCGCCGGACGTATGCGCGTCGTTCCAGTTTTCGAATTTCGAACGCTGTAGATCGCGCGACGAACTCTTCCCGCGGACTAAATCTTATTGTGTTCGAACTATTGTTTTGTGTTTTGTTTTTTTTTATTTGTGTGTGTTGTTTTTTTTTATATTTGGACTTTTTGACGATGATTGTGAAGCCACGGAAATAATGCCAAAGAGCCTATGTGATCGGACACTTGTGTTTATTTGTAGTTGAGTTGTATTTTTTTTTTATTTTTCGCCGTTCGGTTTCGCCGCAGATTTTTTCTGATGTCACAAGCAGCGAGAGGAACAATGATAACGCACCTGAAGGTAATCCTTAAAACCTGTTTCTGTTATTAATTCATAGCTTCTAACGTTTCGAAGATAGAGATGTTTCGTGTTCAATTGTACGTGCGAATAAGATTCTTGTTGGAAATAATTCTGCTGAGTGATCACAACTTACGCGGAGTGTAAATTTATGGCCATAACTTTGCCAATGAAAAATATAGTATTAATTTATTACACCTACTGAATATATTATTATAATTATTTAAAAGCTAGCACAGAAAGAAATATATTTTGCTTGCACCTGGAACACCAGATATTCATTTTAATAATTACGTCATTGCATAATATTTCGCATTAAAAATATATTTTTGCAAGTCAAGACATGCACAGTGGGTCAGTAACGGTCAAATCTGGACTTTTAATTGTATTCTTTCCGCTCCCTTTTTTATTCGGTCAATCTCGCTGCGTCAATTTGTGTCCCCATCTTTAGATATTTTTTTTTGCAAATTCGCACTTCTTCGTCCAGTACAGTAATTTAATGCGTAAATTTTTATTAAACATTGATTTTCTTGTTGCGTGAAAACATATTAACACAAATTAGCATTGTGAATTATTAGTCGGTTTTGGTAGTCTACCTATACAAATTGTATGTAATATCAATAAGTACGTAAGTTACGTAGGTAGTACAGTGTTAATAATACTTAATTGTTAAAAATATTTTTCACTGTTTAATTTTGGAAAATCAAAAGCTAGCCTACCGCCTACCGATTTAGTTTTATGTTAATTCCTAAACATTTTATGTAATACAAAGTTTTCATTATAGGTAGGTACTTAACTAGATAAATTACCTAGGTAGGTGGGTATTCTTAGATTTTTTGGACCACATCATAGTGAATAGTTACATAAGTTGAATAAAATTTCTTGATTAATATATCTTCGACTTATTGTTTTTGTTATTGAGCTATTATTATTAACTAGGTTAGGTACCTATTTATTAAATAAAATAAAAAACTCAAATGGATACCCGTGTTCTATTCAAATCAAGCGTGACTGTAATTTTTCAGTAGGTTGGAAGTTAATAGTTATACACAATAATTATTTTCGTATAGTGAATTTTACGGAATTTATATCGTAGGTATATCTTTTAGGAAACCTTAGTAATTACATTTGAGTAGTATAGGTACATGGAGTCAGTTACCTCGTTGTAGTATTACCTACTAGGGAATGTGAAAATGTTTATTAATTCTATTACATTCACTTACAATTACTTAAGGAGTACATAGGTAGGTACATACATAATTAAACTTGAACTTTTAGTGGTCGGTCACCAGGAGTGGTGGGTTCGAATCGCACCCAGGACAAACACCCATGCGATTAATATTTGTGTTTGTTTTGTGTCTGAATGTTTATTTAATATTTAAGTATGGGTACCTTTATTAGATTTTTCGTATTACCTTTCTAGACTCCGCCGCCCTTAACACTTATACTTACAGTACTTGTTTTAAGATCAGATCAATAGTGATTATTCATTTTGTCCGATATATTTGAAGGTAAAGCAATTTTACATATTTCGATAGAAATATTAAGTATGTAACACTTGGTTGAATGTCTCAATCCCAGCTCTAGCCCTGGGGTACTAATAAATAACAAACAGTTATTATAATAAATTGAACGGTGTTACTCTGTTATGAAATACATAGATAGATAGTACCGAAACTGGTTGTGGTCTGTCGTCTCGCTTTAACTCTGAGTGATTTACAGTTTGCATTGCTTGTTTATTAATAGTAAATATTGTTTTATAATAAATGTATTACGAAACTACTTGATAAAGATACATCTGCCCTTCCACTTTTTAGACAAAGGCATCGCTTGCGCGAAGCCAAACCTTTATTTTTTTCGGAGGAGAATGCGTATAAGCGCCGTAACCGCAGTGGGTAAATGAATTTTGAGAAATATATATATACCCCTTACAACAAAGTAGACTGACCAATATTCATTCATAATTTAGAATACCTACTGTAAACTGTAAAACCCATTTTTGTTTTTAAATAAAATAAATAAATAAATATATTTAAGTGAATGTCACTAGGTATTACAGTGTATGCGTAGGAGTGTTCTAAGTTTAGTTGGAATTACAGTGTGAGCAACATCCCACATAAATACATATCTGTCTGGAACCTATCAATGTATAGGTATATTATATTTCTTTTTTTATGTTATTTGCGGCTTTTGCGCTGCACAAACAAAGACATTTTTCGTGTCCACTTAAACGAATAACTTATCACTTAATATGTTATTACTTAGCTTAGTCGCAATGTCGAAAAAAACTCAAAAACGCCTGCATTAAAGTAGACAAGTACTAATTTTTATATTTTAGCGTTTGTCATCAGAGCAAAGTTTTATAAATATAATTCTCACAAAATTCCTTTTTTTATTAATTGATGAAACACTCTTGCGGAGCTGGGGCGTGCACATTGTATAATTATCTATGTATATTCAAGTGCCATAAATTAAAAAAAAAAAAACAAAAAAAAAATAGAACAAGTCAGTAGTTCTTCTTTCATAATAGCTTAAATGAATTCCGTGCTTTATGATTAAGATCACAGCCGTTTTGAACTGAAGAAATGCATCGAAGGATTTTATAAGCAGTAAAACGTTTAGTTTTAATTTATTCAACTTTATTTACATATTAAATTAGTCAGAGGTGGTTGACCCGTACGATTTTATTGCTTATCTATTGTAAAGTTTATATTACCTGCCTTTTGCTACAATTAAGTTATTCTCCTAATTTGATGTTAGATATAAACTATAGTACATATTAATATAGGTAAGAAGTGTAAGATGTTGGTTTCGGATTCTATTAAGTTAACACCTTAACTAGGTACCTACATTTATATTTTTTAGATTTGTTCACAAATAGCATTAAAAATTATGCTTTTTTAATATAGATATTAAGATCTGAAAAATAAAGCATTTGAAAATAAGTCATCTATTAAAAAGGAAACTGAAATTTTGCTGCTACTTTCTTAGCAGAAACAATATTCAACGATGATGCAATCTTCTGCACAGAATGATAGGTATTTCAAAGGTCAGCTCTGTACTCATTATTGACTTTTTATTAAAAGTAAACTGAGCGCCACGAGGTATAAAAAATATAAAAACAACATTGTAATTATAATAATTTTCATTAATAATAGAAACTTATTAATTTAGACAGTATCATTATAAGCACACGATAAGAATCAATTAGATCTCATTTTCTGGGTCGGCGAGGTCAAACCGTACACTTAATTAGGATGTATTTATTCAGTATTATCTTCATAATTTCTCCACTGGAGATCTCAAAAGTGTTTTCCCTTAAATATAAACTTGTATTAAGATAAATAGCCTTCTTATTTTATGCTTGTAGGGCGAGGTACTACATTGACGTAATCGTTATATCTTCTAAGCATTATTTATAATCAAAACGATTTTATACCTACTTTAAGATAATACTATGTAGTAATGGCGAAAAATGTTTGCAATCAACGAACTACGTACGATAAAATAAACCAAGTTTAGTGAGTGCGCAAGCACAGGTTCACTTCCTATTCCCTCACTCTTAGGTATAGCACGGTGGCAGCAGTCTGACACTACTAAAAAGAGGCAAGCAAAAGACCAACGACACAACCCTTTCGTTTGTCAAGTTCGTGTTTCACACCACATTTCTTTTTATACAAAACCTACTTAATAACAGTTTTAAAAGTTTGCAATAGTCCTACAATCTATCGAGCCATGCGTCGGAATATGTATTACATTTTTGTATGATTTGCTACTGTTCCACGAAAATGGTCAACAGTGTTTAAGGACTTGCGTTTTAACGTCAACAAAAGTCTTTTTAAGAAAATAACCTAACTGTCACCCGAGTCTCACGTGACAATAGTTAATTACCATCCTTTTCCCGGGCGATAAACGGCAAAATTTAAACCTTAAAAGTTTTAAAGTTGCGGTATTGTTGGCGCGGCAAGTTGACGCTCAAATTGCCGTATTTAAAATTTTAAATTAAGTGTGCGGTAAATTAACGTGAATTGATCTGTTGTTTGTCCAAATTGTTCGAGCGGTCGGACCACTGTGCGCCCGTTTATTCCGATCTTAAATTTCTTTTAATGACCTCGCTTTTTGAGTAATAAAAATGTGTCAATTTGTTAACGATACTCAGACGTTAGTAGAGCCTTTGCGCCATCTCAGGCGTCGGCTAAGTTATAATACCTTCTCCGTTGAAAACCATTAGAAAGGTTTTTATTGCAGTTTATTATCTTACAAAAGACTTTTATTATTTTTAATTTTATCCCTTATTACAGTCTCCCGTGCTATCTATATGAAAGTATTTTTATTATCTGTATACCCATCCCATAAAAAAGCACTTTGCATACCTCACCAATGCAACTTCTGTTTGCGTATTCGGACCACTGTGCAAATTGTATAACGTATTTTAAGAGAAAATCGTTTTCAGTTTATTTTTTAAATTAAGTTAAAGATGTTAATAATAACGAGTTGAAGCCAAATTTGAGCTCCACCGTTTTTATTTTATTAATTAAAGAATTACGTGAGAAATGCCATGCGTAATGTTTATGAACTTACATTATTCCGACCCTTATTCTTATGGTTGTAGGTATAGCGATCTGATACTGCTGACTGCATCGGATAATATACTAATGGATCATTTAAATTACAGGTAAAAATAATAATAAATATCCTTAGGTATTTTTCACACAACGCTGTCAGTCTCAAGCTAAGCATTAAGTAATTGTTCTATGGTACCAGACAATGGAAAAACATTGAGTAGTTGATTAAAGTCAAGTCAAGCATCAAAATATTTAATGTTTTAAAAAGGGCAAAAGCCCGTAAACTGGCTTATCACCACGCTTGCCGAAATACGAATAGGTAGGTATGTAGTTGATTTCTACGAATAGCTGCCTTCGCAAAATCCGACACAAATTTCGGCGACCAATATGCATTATTATGTCTACAGTTCAGTTCGAAAAGCTTAAGATATTCTTAATTGTCAAAGTAATAATATTACAGCCAATAAAACTGTATCACATTTCTATTATAATGTAATGTTGAAATTAGAATACGAATCCAGTTACTGTTCCGATCACAATACAAATTTCGCTTTAACATACCGCAATAAAACGAATTGCGTCATATTTTACGAATGAATAAAGGTTTTAGAGGCACTTAAGTGAGTATTCGAATATAACCCTTTATTAAGACTCCAATATTATTATTTCAGAGATAACCTTCGCCACAGAAATAGCGGAGACATAAAATGTTTCTACGAATAGTTAGAAATCGGGATGGATTGTTGGTGCTTATATATAGCAATGATCTTCCTATAGATTAGGGATCGTGAATTCAAACCCTTTTCCGGAAGTCGATATTTCGGTAATATTAATGTAGAAGGTAGAAGTCTATAAAAACAATCCATAAGTACTTAAATTATAAATGCGAAATTAGGTAATAAATCTGTCTGCCTGGCAGGGTTTTTGCTTTTATATAGATGAAACCGTGACAGACTGAGATTTCAGTTTTTATTATTGAAGAATATTTTTACCCATGTGCCTTCATAGGATTAGGCGTCGAAGTACCAGCCTATTTATATCCCACGGCAGGGAATAGGCCTCCATCACTGAAATCACGTCATGGCAACAATTTAAGATACTGGCTTAATCAACACGCTTGCCAAATGCGGATTAGTGATATATGCTTTTGTCCTTTTGAGACATTAAATAGGTAGTTTGATATTGACTTGACTATAACTACTCAATGTTTATCCATGGTACCTACAAACCCGAGAAAGTCGAAACAAAATTTGCTCGAACCAGAACTGAGATCACTTTCAGGTACCTACTTAAACCAACGAGGCAAAGGCGATTTGCCTTTTTTCCTTCTCTAAATATCTCTGGACATTATTCACACAGCACCATCTAACCCCAAACTAAGCATTAGCTTGTGCTATGGGTGCCAGAGCCAGACAACGGATGAACATTACTTTTATACTTTTTTTTGTAAATACATACAAATATTATACATAGAAACACCCAGACCGATACAAACAGACATGTTCATGCCCACAAATGTTTGCACCCGCGACCTCTGGTGTAATAGCCGACGTCTACCATTACACCAAATGGCTCGACATTTGGCTTGATCTGGTAGTTGCACACAATGAGGTGGGCTAAATGTTTATTATAACTACTAAAATTGTATGAAAACCTAATATTATTCCTGTTATTAACCAACAGGAAACAGTCGCACATATTTATATAAAACATTGCCCGCAATGAAAACAGTAATAAATTGATTCAAATGTAAACTAACTACGGATGCGTTGAATATAAAAAAAATGTAACTATTTAACCAAACAAAAATACTAAATAGCCAGCGTCAAAGTTCTAGGAGTCGTAAAAGAAAGATGTGGTTTGTTTTAATAACGGATTTATGGCCATGGAAAATATCGATAGGATGTGGTTTTGTCTTGAACAACTTTATGTGGAATCAAACGAGTCAGATAGTGGTGTTTACGCGTAAGTTTATGTGAGATTTTAATTTGTTTTGAAGTGTACTGCTTTCTTTAATAAATGCGGTTAGGCAGCTGCGCATAGGTTTGATTCCTAGAATACATAGCCATAAACATATTTGACTGATAGATTTGGAACATAGGAAACTTTCCTAAATTATAAATTCAAGTTTGTTTTAGTCGTTGCCCAGGTTTTCACAGTGGCTCCGAGCGATTTAAGCGATTGCAACCCGAACTCAGTAAGTGTCCCTTAATGGAATCCCTTAGGCCGCGTGGTTCGACCGGCTTTTTCGATCGAAATAGGCCGCAGTAGCCCTTTTACCATCATGACAGCACAGGCGATGCTTCCTCACTAGGACTAGATTACTTCACTAAGTAACCCTCAATGAAATAGGCCGCAGTAGCCGGTTACCAACAGGTTGACTTCGTATCTGTATTCCAACTAAAATAAAAGGCTACTAAACTAAACTCTTATTTAGTTCTGTCAATGTAATCTTAAGTAGAATCCTTCGTGACGCTATTTACCAAGTATAAGTAGGTTTACGCGTGTTTAACGACGATTTCGCAATTTTATGCGGTGGTAATAACTAACTATGTGATATTATGACTGTCGCGTCACTATTTATTGAGTTAAGATTGTGGTGTTACTTAAATGGTCATTAATTTTTTTCTATCTTCGTATAATTTAATTACGAGCGATTTGATTTGAGTGGCTGATTAAAAAAATTGGGATTTATAAATAAAATAAATTAATAAAATTCTGGCTCCATTTGCACTACTGATAACTTTTTTGACATTTTTTTACTTTTTAATATTTAATTTAATTTTCTTTCTAATTTTGTTTGTTAAAAACAAAACAGCACTTTTTCAATCCATTTCAAAAATAGGCAAGAATTACAGAATGCTCTACTATCTAATCCGCTACAGAGACAGTAAAAAAATACAAGTGCCGACACCCCCGAACTCCGATCTACGAGACAAATCTCTGTAACCCGCCAAAATTAAACAGGTCTTACTTCCATACTAACCAGTACATTATCATAACATTCCAACTCGGCTGGATTACCGCACCCCACGTTTGCCCTCGATTTTTTTTATTAATTCTCGCCACGTCTTGCCGTCGAGTCTTTGTTCGTCCCATTGTGAATAACATGTGTAATAGGAATGCTGAATAACGTGCGCTTAGATATTCAAAGAGATTTTTGTCCCGGCTTTTGTGACGGTTGGAACACTGTGCGGATTCAGTAGATTCGATATGGGAGGTGAAGCAAATGTTTTTTATTTACAATGACGAGTTAAATTGGAGAAAATATTTTAGGTCTGTGTATTCTACCAGATGTCACTACCGAGTCTACCGACCGGTTATCAATTATTTTGTTTCAATAATTAAAACTTACCATCATTGCTATCTACTTCCATGGAATAAATGATTTAATGATTTTGATTACTTTAGTAATTACTATAATAATCAATCGTTGACTTCTAGTAAATGTTGGAATTGGGACTTAAGACCATCCCACTACCCACTAAACTCCCGCGATTTCCCTTTACACCCGAAAGTGAAAAGCCTGCCCACACTGTGGCGATTGACGGACCATCCCCGCACTAAAGATTTAAAAAAAAGCCTGTATTCAAAAATATATTAACCGCGAATCAAAGTGAGGACCAGTATCTATAAATAAATAAAAAATAAATAAATATTGGACAACATCACATACATTGATCTGACAACAAAGAGTAGCGTAGGTAAGTGTTATGGGTGTCAGAAACAACGAGGGTACCACAAATATGTACTTAAATACAAATAAACACCCAGACATAGAACAAACACACATATTGTTCATCACATAAGTGTTTGTCCTGGATAGGATTAGAACTCACGACCCCTCGCGCATAGGGCAGGGTCACTACCAAATGCACCATCGGGCCAGTTAATACAATTTTTATCAAAAAAGTTTGGTAAAATTCAAATGAGCTTAAAATAAAACTTTTTTCTACACTAGATTTGAACTTACTACCCTAACGTATAGAACACAATATCATATGGAAGAACGAGAGATTCAATAATAAATACTATTAAATATTATTATCTTAATACGAGGCCACGTGGCTATTATGAAACAATAAAATTGTTTTAATACATGTTTATATGTATATAATTTATAAGGAAAAATGTTCAGTTCTATTGACGATTCAATGATGCAATCATTATGTACAACCTTTATTGCTCTTATCATCAATAACTATCTTGGTGCTATTCCTTTAAATTCATCAGATTTTGTTATAAATAGAACAGTTTACAGTCATAATATAATGAGTTAACAAAAACATTTTTTTATAGGAAATTGCTTTTAAGCATGCAGACTAGACTAACAAGACCTCTGGCCGTTTATGGGCCTCTCTCTACTACCCACTAAACTCCCTCGGATACCCCTTCATGCCCGAAAGAAAAAAGTGATTGGGTAATACATACGTTGGGGACTACCCCCCTAGGCAGGTCATTCGCATTTTTGAGATAGTAGATAGGAATAATAAACTGGTCAAAGATCTATGTAATCTAATGTTTAAACAAATGGTTTATTTTTTTTCAACAGGATGTCCATCAATAATGTAGTTAGAGAGAATTATCATTTGGATTTTTTACACCCATCTTTGTATTAATCCATAGGTAGACAGTTCATTATGGCTCGGTATGGTTTGGTACTGGCTCTATAGTACTTTGGGAGTTGACCCTGCGCTCTTCTCCAGTATATAAAAAAAGTACCTATTTGTGATATTTTTTTCTCTTACGCATTAATAAGGTGTACATGTAGACCTCCAAGAGCTTGAATCGGGAGACTGGCGCGAAACCGCAGGGGACCGACATAGATGGCGGTATCTTGTATCGGAGACCAAGACACACTTTGGGTCGCTGAGCCACAGGAGTAAGTAAGTAAGTATTAAGGTAATAAGTTCATACTCCACAAAAAAATCTGTTCTCGACCAAAATGTATTCATAAGACGTTTTTATACTACTAATCACATATTTGAACAGTAACCTCACCCTGCCTACTAACTCACCCCAGTTGAATGAATTCATTCGATTTTTATGCTAAATAAACCTCATTGCTGATGACAATACCGCTGGCCCCTTAGACGGAACCCTTGAGCATTGTGCAAATTGTCCGCCCCGGTAGACAACGGTCTTCCGTTTCTTTCAGTCCCTAGGGAAAGAGCGGGATGAAACGTCTTTGGTTTGTGGTGCAAGGCATAAGTGGTAGAGTTGGAGAAAATAATATTTTAATATTTTCCGGAAAAGTTTTTATTTTATTACACAGCGCCATCGAGCATCAAATTATGTGATGTTTAAACTACATACTTATCAAACTTATACGACACATTTTTTATACCTAATACAGTTAGTTATGGTTAATGAATGAATTATATAAACCATTTCAAACAAATAAACTAATTACTACTAATACCTTGACGAGTAATTAAGACACCCAGTACCATTACCATGACTTCAGTGTCCTAGGTACAATTTCTGGGTCGAGCAACATTTTCGGTCAGTTTTTTCGGACATAGAAAAATTTAAAACAAAGCTTAGTTTTGTGATCTCCGATCTTAACGTTACATTGTAGCGATTCATTTATTTATTTTACTTTAATTTACACGGTTTTACACCAATTTCAATGATGGAGGCTTTTACTCAGCAGTGAGACATTAATAGGCTGAAACTTTTAAATAACTACATAGTAGAAAATACTTTCTTAAAACTCTCGCTTTCTCCTCCAACTCGCACCATCCCCCATCAATTCGATGATCGGAGAAAGAAAACTGTTGTCGATACTTCACCCCATTGTTCAGCCACGCCAACCCTTCAGTTTGCTAGCACGTGTTTTATTGTCCAATTACATGACAATTACCAAGGGGCTCCCGATTGAATGCCAAGGAAGTACTATTGTAGTACTCAAATAGACTTAGGTCTGCACAGTGGGACGGAATCAGGAAAAACAACGGTTGACTTTGAAAGGTAGATTACGGTTCTGTTTTTGCTATTTCCCCTTCTAGTTTTGACCTACTTTTAGATTTCTTATTGTTTTAGGGAAGTGACATACTAATTTGTAATTGAGTCTCAACTCGGGTATATTTATAACTTCGTACTCCTCCTTGATGGCCCATACCTAAGTGAGACAGCAGTATTGAAGTATATCTTTGATCTTTTAAACACATTGAACGCCATGGGGGTCACCGGTGACCCCCAACATAATTTACACTAGCATTAACAATAAAATCCCTGCTTACATAAATTATTAATGCAATAGTAACTGTGTTTGTCTGTCTGTTATGCTTTCGCACCTAAACGGCTATCTGACAGATAAAACATCATATTTTAATTGTGGGCCCTATAGGATGAGTTGCTTGTTTTATTGAATAAGTTAAATAAATGGGACCTAGTGCAGAAAGTAAATACAAAATGCAACATTCTGCCCCTATATCACATGTTGATTATTATAATTATTATTACTACAATCCAACATACTAATACCTAGCAGGTACGCTTACGTGCCATCTCATCTCGTCGCAGGATCGGAATAAAGAGCTTCCTGCGCAATTGTCACGGCGCATTTGACCCCTCAGGAAACGCCCATTATAACGCACCTTTACAATCATACACGTGTTCTAGTTACGTGTTGTTATGTATGAGAAAGGGTTTTGTTTGCACTGCTTCTTATAGATCTTGAGAGTATTGTTTTCAATGATATTTTTAACAATGAATACGCGGGAAGTAGGTTGTGCTGAAAATTTCGAACTTAAAACTGCATAGGTACAATATCTGGTGGATATAAGATGAAATGGTAAAGTTAAAAATACGAGGCATCAAGCACTTTGCTTGCAATTTAAAGATTCATAACACATAAAATGACTTAGACCGCACAGAAATAATTAAACCAAACAGCAAAACAAAGATCGATGTGATTTCCTTATAATTAAATCGGAAAGGTACTTCTTGACAGTTGAAAGTAAACACGTCCCGTCATTTGGATGTCTGTTTGTTTGTAAAAGAGAAAAATGGCCGACGGAACAGACCTCGATTGACATATTGCTTTAGTATTGTACCGGGATTGATTTAGAATAGGTTAATTATATCGTTGTATTGGGATGTGTGAGATAAATTTTGTCAGGAAGCGTTTAGGAAGAATTTAATTAGAATCGAGAAAGAAATGAACGTTGTAAATCTTTTGTCCAGGGTTTATGATGTCGAAGTTCGAACCACTGGGGAAGGATAAACAAAGTGGGCCCATTAAACAACTGTTTCTTTTCGTCATTAGGATTTATAATAGCAAAGTTTTATATCATTTTGTTCAATAAAATGTGACAAATAACAACAAAAGTGTGTGTGTGTATATCCTTGGACACCACACAAGTCGGTACAAACATGTTCGTTCATGCACAAAAAATATGTAATGTTCAGATATTTTTGGTGGTTTGAACGCACAGAATATCATTTTGACGCTGTTTGTACCTAAGTTTTTATAGGTACGTCGAATGTCGGATTTAAAACAAAAAAATAATAGTTGTTTTATTCAATCTAAAAAATATGTAACTTTCGAAGCCAAAAACGTACTAAAAGGGATGTAAATCAACTTACACAACATAATAAAATAGATTATAAAATATTTTACGACAAAGACTAAATTCGTTGAAAAGATAACACATTGTTCTCAAGAAAGAACATCGCATCCTGTGAATATTGTTTACTAGCGTTCGATACGTAAACCCATAAAGCTTTATTATAAATATGGCGTGAGCGATAGTATAATTTTATGGAAAAACTGTTTTAATAATAATCAAACGCGTTTGTTGTAAGACTTCCGGGCGTGTTAGTGAGGGAATTCAGAGATTTGTTCTGTTTCTTCTGCGAATTAGTATTTATACTTCCTATCCTTAGTAAATTATACGCTGAACCAAATTTTGTTGTGTGTGAAAAGTCTACTTCCCAGAGTTTGTTCAAATGGGTACTGCGGCCTATTGAGGGAGGACTAGGAAGCGACGCTCAATGTGCCACACTGTAGGTTCCTCCGATCTTCGAGTCTCAGCTTTCAAGAACACTGGCTCCCACATTAATATTAAACTGTTACTGAAAATCCAGAATTCGCATTTTTCAATTCACTGTCTTTCTAACCATCCATTTAAAAAATAACAATCTTATTATTTAACTCTAGAAAGGATATTATTTCTTGACACTCCGAAAAAGGGTCCTCGCTAATTTTCAGCTGCCCTAGGCATCAGACTACAGAGCTACCAAAGCCAGGTCTATAGAGGAAGCTTCTATTTTCCAACCTCTGTTTTAAGTGTAGTCTACAGTTTGACAGCCTATTGTGTGACACTTTTGGTGAAAATCAGGAGCTAGTAAGACCTGCGGCCATGTGTGGGACACGGGAAGAAAGACGCGTTATGCTGATTAATTCAAAGGCTTTGAGGTCAGATGAGCCATCAGTCTGGCAGCACATTGAGCGACGCTTCCTGGTGAAGTGTCCCTCAATGGAATAGGTCGCCGTAACCGCTTGTCATCAGGTGGGCTGCATGCCTGTCTGCTAACTGAACTAGTATAAAAAAAATTATGCCAGTTTGCCAAAGAACTGATGTTTTATAAAATAGGTAGTTATTAGAAAGACGATAGTAACGATAAAATAGTTAATTCTAAAACTGATTTAATCCAGTAGCTTGACCCTTGCAGCGGATAAAATCATTCTTAAACAGATACTGCATTTTACGACTTTACTGAGTACGGAAAATGTCACGTGACAGCTCGTTTTATAGTCGTTAAAGCTATTGTTCGAATCATTTAATTACCCTTACATTATGGGATCTCTTACGATTACGTTCGTTTAAAAAGAGAGTCCATTTCTGAATTAAAGTAGTGTGATTGTTTCGTTTTAAGGGTGCGTCCAACATCGATCGGAGGAATATTTAGTATCTAAATTGTCTTCAAAGTTGCTTAGAAAGGCACGTTGGCCTTTAGGCCTTGCTGGGGAAAATTAGATGGCATTTAAATTATCAAAACTTATTGCACAAACAGTACAACTGACTTGGTGATCATAAGCTCGAGCTGTGTTCGAAAACACAAAGTTTGCTCGAATCGATTCCAGAATCCTTAGAACACGGATCAGGTGCTTCATCCACTACACCAAAGCTTTAACCAAATCCAAGTCAATATTTCGATTATTTATATACGTCGATTAAACCAACAGATTCTAAACAACACAAAATCGATTCCAGAAATAAAATCGGACAAGACAACGACTCGTAGCGCACTCCGGCGCATTGTACTGAAAGATTAACCGAACCACATGTGCATTAGCGCATCTGGTCCGGCTTCAATAACAAAAAAATATCCAATTTCTATACTTTTCATTCGTTTTTGCCATTTTTTTCATCGCGGTGTCTATTAATTTTATTAGATCATCGCATTGTGGAAGCCATTTTGATTGTTTGAATATCGAATTTCGATGCTCATGTTTTTTTGACGCTGTTCTATTTTAGAAATTAATTGAATTATTTATAGCTTTAACGAATTGACTTGGCTGTTTATACTGTCCGTACCCTATTTTTATCATTGGATAAGAAGAAAAAAAAACTGAATGTAAATTGTTATATCAAATTTCGAATAGGTCCTATTGTTTTCGAACTTTATGATACCACTGGGTGCATTTTGTCAATGGATTGATTTTATTGGACTATTGTGTATTGGCACAATGCTTTTGACAAACGAAGCATCAGATACCTATCGTCTTTATCATTTTAGACAGTACTTAATTATATTAAAGTTTTGTACAATAACTTGGTAAGCACCTAAATACTCGTGTCTGGTCGGACTGTGACTGTTTATTAGTGACGTACTGTATAAAAAATAATGTAAATTAAATTTTATTATGGTATCGTTTTAATTTTGGGAGATCTTGGTGGGATGCATATGATCAGCAGTTGACGTCTTTTGGCTAGTTCAATCTTCACTAATAAGCTATTGTAAAGGATACACATTAATGTGACATAAAATTAATTCAGCCCATAATATTAAGTTTTATTACCTACTGGGACCAACCCGCACTCGACCCGCGTGGTGGAGAGTATGTATGGCCCATACTATCACACAATAATAATTGAGATACGGCCTGTGTCCAGTCCCAGCAATGGGAACGTATATAGGTTGATGATGATTTAATTACGTACGTATTTTTTAATGATGTACATTTACTTTGTTTCAGGTAAATACTACATACAGTAAGACAAATCAAAGCAAAAAACACGTATTAGTAAGTACATTAACCATTAGGTACCAGTTTTGAAACCAGGGTAAAGGTAAGAATGGAACATTTTATCCGACGCCCATCTCTAGAGAGTACACAGTATCAGTCGTAATACTAAACCGAAGCGCTACTGAAACATATCTGGCCAATAAATTCAGCAGCCATAAATAGAACTATAAAAACTATATTACGATCGCAGCATAATGTACACAGTATGGCAACTCCTGACAAGGAGGTCGCGGGTTCGATCCCCGGTAAAAACATGTGCATAAAAATATTTGTTTGCGTCGGTTTAGGTATTATGTATTGTAAAATATACATAATCATCATCAGCCTGTCATAGTCCATTGCTGGACATAGGCCTCCCTCCCCAAACGCTCGCCACGCTGATCGATCCTCGGCAACTCATTGGTTATTGTAAAATTTTATAATATTATGTTAATTCTGTTACATTTTTATATTTCACTAGCATCAGCTCTCGGCATCCCCGCGCTCAATTCTTTCCTTTTTATATTATCCCATAAGAGCTGTTTAATACCGTGGAAGGAGGAGTAAATAAATAGAGTAACTAATCTAGTATTATAGTCATTTTATATCAAAAACTTCCTATTAATTTTTAATAAAATAAATTCTGCAAAAATATCCAACAAAATATTTTATTTTATAATTAATTTTAATAATTTGTGACTTCACTGATATTTTCTCTGCACTGTGGCACGATACACGAGTGAGATACATTAGGACAATGTTACGGACGACCCACAATGGGGCATTATGAGTTAATTGATTCGACCACAATGAGCTTTATGCAGCCACTACAGAGATATTATTGTCTATGCCCAGACGTCTGCTAACACTCGACCAGAGACAAAATGGCTTTGTAGCTCTGGAGGCGCCATCCGTAACTCAATACTGTTTTTAATCGGCTGGTGATTTTAGTGCGATAAAAATGTAAGATAAACGAACCATTGGTCGACCATTCGTTTGATTTCAGACGAAATTTAAGCGATGTGTTAATAATAAAGTGATGACGTCATTAAATAAATAAATAAATAATTATATCTGGACATTATTTACACAGCGCCATCTAGCCCCAAACTAAGCATTAGCTTGTGCTATGGGTGCCAGACAACGGATAAATAAACATTACTTATAATATGTATAGGTACTTTTTTTTTGTAAATACATACATATTATACATAGAAACACCCAGACCGATACAAACAGACATGTTCATGCACACAAATGTTTGTACCGTGCGGGGATCGAACCCGCGACCTTTGGTGTAATAGCCGACTTCTCGACCATTACACCAAATGGCTCGTCGCATTAAGAATATGGTAATTTTTTCATGTTTAAAAAACTAAAGTAACCCTCTTTCTGTTTTGTTATAATAATAAGTAGGCATCGGGCCCAAAATAGTTATTTCCGAAAATTCGTAAATACTTCCTTATACTACTATGCTAAAACGATGTTAAAGTTTTATTGATTAGAAAAAAGATTTGACTGTCATAATATTACTTATCATGTCGCAACGTGTCAGAAATTAAAGTGTCAATAAATTGAATAAAATTTACATCTAAAGTAAAAAAATTTATGATCATTATTTTTGTCTTAGCTATTGATAAATAATTCAACCCTGAAAATTACTGACACATCTATTTTAAATTAACAAAGCAAGAATGTCTTCAACAAGTTCAGTTTCACTCCGTTGAAAAGAAAACAACTCGACATTCACCTGAGCCAAAATCTAAGAGCGGTATCGCGTTACCTAAAGATGAAAGCAAAAAGTGCATTGACTTTTTCAGAAAATGGAATAGATTGACCAAAGTAATGGACGCTGGAGTCAGATATGAGACGAAGTCATTATGTGAAGTAACCTTAAACCGGCACATGTGTCACATATCGTCCAGGATTGCGATGCCACATGTGAAATAAGAGAGAAAAAAACACAAAAATCTGTTGTCACTACTCCCCAAGGTACGAACAATGATGTGTTCAAACCTAACCCGAATGCAACACTCGATTCCATACCCTAATCAGATGGAAATAAGATTGAAAACAAAGATGAAGCAGCAGGATTTACGGGCGATTTCATTGGAACACAGGGTTGTTTTGTGATGGTTTTTTGTGCAACCTTCCGTAACCTTTAGCCTGTGACATGGATTGTAGATTAGGCATATTGTTGACCTTTTTTGCCTCCATTTCGGCTGCACGTGTAGTCTTTAGTTTTTGCTCGTATCCCTCTTTTTGTTTCTGATGATGGTTTAAGAATTGCATGTGTGCGAACTTTAAAATCTGAAACGGCGTTTTTGCCACTAGAGAATTATTGACTTTTGAATTTCGAATTATTAAATAACGAGTCACTTAATTTATTTCAATTATTGTAAAAAAAGAAAATTGTATCAAGACTTGCTTTAATAAAATATTCTTCATAAAATAATATAAACTTGACTAACATATAATATACCTAAATGTTTGCACTCGTACACGAATTATTATAAATAGTGTGATATGAATCATGATTATTTATAGAATAAAACAAAACGTTATCTTCCGTCACGAGAGTTGGTACAATTAACTGAAAATATTGATTTCTTAGTGTTATCACTTGGTTGTTTTGTTATTTTACCGAAGGCCAAATGCATAGTTTATATTATCAAAATAACAAATTCATTCACCGTATTTAAATTCTCAGCAAAGCTCTAACCGTATGTTTCACACAAAACAAATTCCTTCATTCAATCCCAGATCTGTATTGCAAAGTTTTTTTGTTTCAACGCGAACGGAAGTTCTAATATTGGACCGACGCGTCCAACCGTAGAGACTGTTGACAAAATTAATGTTTTATTATGAAACAATGAACAGAATGGTGTTTCTTATAAATAACGCGTGCTGGCTCTCGTGAGAGATGTGTCCAGTCATAATGGCAATACCCCGTTGAAACGCGAAGTCAAACAACTGGTACACACCGTTTAATAAACGACAGCTGAAGCTGAGAGTGGTTCTGTGACGAAGAATATATGTGATAGACTTGAAAATTTTAATAAATCTAATAACGGGTTCATTAGCTTTATTGTTATAGACGTAGAGTTTCACATTTTATTTTTATTATTCAAAGTCATAGAGGATATTTTCGGAAGAGATACTATTATTTAGGAGTTATTTGGGATCTAAACAAATTTTAAAATTGAATTAGGCTTCAATTATAGGAACTAGATAACATTTAATAATTGTATGATATTGATATTAAAACGTTGAATGTCAATATAATAAACAAACGAATAAATTCTAATGAACGAACAAAGCGCGGTGATTATATAGCATCAAAACCATCAGTGACTGCTATAATGAATAGTAATACAAATACTGAATTGAAATCAATGAATGGAATAAAGTTTCCGACTCACAATGCCAAATTACAACAGATAACCATTCAAACGGAATCGTTAATACCGGCGTCGCTAATTGGGTGTAAAGGGACTCGTGTTCTAGGAATATTCATTTTCATGCTATTAAAGGTGGAAGCTTCTGCCAACGCAGATTTATGAGCAAATCTCCGAGATGTGTTACGAATAAAAATAATAGAATTGTCGTATCTAATAATATAGCGGCAGCTTCCGTTCGGCTTTTGGTTTATTTTGGTTGTGGACGCGAATATTATAAGTGTAACGTCCCATCCACAGTGGAGTTGCAGCTGATGATAGAAATTGGCGACGTATCTGCATCTTGTGCCAAACTAGGAAGGATGATAATGACGTTCTTTACAATTGTGTACTGTAGGGTGTCTTCAAGGAACTTTCTTCTTAAGGATCTACAAGCAATTTCGTGTGTGGAAAAAAGTAAAGGAAAGAGATTATGTAGATAGTAGCTATAGATTTGAGATGCTAGATTAGAGTTAAATGTAACCTAGTAGTACCTAGTGTGAATGATGAGTTTCGTGCACAGCTTCTATTGTTATATTATTATAAGTTGTAAGCTTATGAAGATCTTTAGTTATTAAATCATATTTTGTGGTTGAAACAAAATATATCGTTTTACAAACCTGCTGCTATTAAAAATAAATTCCTAATTAAATGCGACCTTAAATATATGCTATTCGCCATATTAAAATAAAATTGGTTTAAAATGTTAGTAACATAACGATTTTGATATACATAATAATGTAATTATTTGTATCGTGCTATATGACGTGATAGAGTCAATTAATAAGATTTCACAAATTAATTACAAATTTTACAACTCTTGCAAACCATTGTCATGCTAAGAAGATTGGTTTCAATGACCGAATTCTTTTAGTTGAAAATGCTGGCCCAATATGGGCGGGTCGTAATCCTATTCACATGAATGAGTGATTTTAGTTATTGCTTCTCCGATTGTTAATGCGTGTTTTAATTGGCCTCAGTGGTTATAACACTGTTTTATGGATAACAAAACTGTTGTAAGGTTGCTTAATTACGCACTGGTTTGGTTCGTTTTAAACGTATTTTTTATTGTAGAAAGAATGAAATAGACTGATAATTATTTCTAGTGAAATCGATTGAGACGTCTAACATTTTGAAACTATTTTTGGATGTGGCATCGGCTTTTTTGAAAGTTAAATGTTTTATTGTGAATAACCTAACTTAAAGCATGTCGTTATGTGAATACTAGAGTGACTAAGACATAGAAAGCTTTTGATTGGGAATCATTAATTTGACAGATAAACCTTGTTTTATCCATTATTTAAACACTATATTATGTAATTCCCAGTACTGAGACTTATGTATTTAATACTATTGCCAGTTTAGTAGAGTTTTAGTAGGAGACTGATTGGCACGTACCAACCGGGACTACCTACCTACTTAAATAGACTCCAAAACCTATTGTAATCTATATAAATAAAAATTAATTGCTCTTCTTTAGTCTCGCTAAAACTCAAGAACGGCTAAACTGATTTGACAAATTTTAGTCTTTAAATATTCGTGGAAGTCCAGGGAAGGTTTTAACGATAAGAAAATATGGAAAAAATTGCGAGGAAAATACTGATACGGTAAGTGATACGAAGTCCACCGTGTCAGCTAGTTTAGAATAAATCTTTTAATTCCTACAGTTAAACTTTTTGTATGGAAAGTTACTTCACTAAAGTCATCGATCGCGCATCAATGTTCTGGCATATTGTAACTTTTCACTGCAAATAAACGCAACAATTCTTCGAAGCCAGCATCCTCTAACTCCCAATGTCATACCATCATGAACCTTTTAATCCCAAAAGCTGTTCCCATGAAACAAAAGCAAATCCTATGACTAATGTGGACCGATCTCCCGTCTCATTCCCCCGCATTCCGAAGACTGAAACAATAATACCGCAAGCATGATGGATGCTACCGGTGCGGACACAAAAGAAAAAGAAGATCAGATGTAGGCGATAATTTATAAAAACAACAATAACAGGGTAATTCTGCTCTGAACAACATTGTTCTTAGTTGATTTAGTACCGACAGTTACATATCATGATTTCGACTTGGGAACATGTTAATATAGTTGTCACGGTTTTGAAACATAGAATTTCTCTGTTCTCCGCGAATTTATTGTAATCACGATGAAAGAAGAATTTGTTATTGCCGAAACGACAAGATTAAACTTTTTGTTCTAACATTCTTTGTGTTATATTTTTGATTTGTTGCTAATTTTACTGTCGTTAATAAGACAGAATCCCGTATCTTTGATTTACATGTCATATTTGCAAGACAAGTCTTATGTTAGTTCTAATGTCATCATCACCGTTTGATTTGACGATTTGTGTTACAATCAGTAGATTTGATGGTGTCGTAAATTCAGAATTGTAACATTATCTTACTGAAAATTCATAAAATAATGCAGCAAGTAAATACTCGTCTATTTCCCATAATAAATGTATAGGTCTGTGATAATTTTCTTGAACTACGAGTTATCGTAAAGGTGGTCCCTCACCGGGAGCATTCGCGTGTAATGTAACATTATAGATTCGTCTTCCGAGCATTACATTACAACTACCTCCCTGACTGACGAGCGTTCGCGTGTAATGTAACATTATAGATTCTGCTGATTGATTGATTACACTTGTATCATTACAAGTTGCGCATTGTAATGCTCGGTTCTCCTCCTTCACTGTTGTAATGCTCGAGTCTGTAACGTACACGCGAATGCTCCCGGTGAGGGAGCACCTTAAGGGAACTCTTTACAATCAGGAAATTCACAGCAACCTAAAGAATTTTAGATCAAAACTATCTTAGCTTCAACAGTTGTATTGAAACATACGCTTTATCTGACAGTTTTGTGGATTAAAAGAAATTAAACAGTACACTGTAATAAAAGCTTCATCCGTCTAATAATATGGAGCACTTTCGCCAGTGTTGAGTAGAACGCACTTCTGTTTTATTGTTGGAGCCATATTTTATGACTGGATTGTGTACAGATTTAGAATATAACGAACTGTTTCCACTGGGGCGGATGTTCGCCGCATCTTTGTTTTGTGTCAATTTTGTTAATTAACATCATAGGCGATGCGCTTTTGTTGTTGTTTTGTTTCTAATATGAATGTTATTTGAGAGCAACTGTTCATAAATGCTGTAGTTGTGCTTTGTTTGCGTTTAAATTTTAGATTTTCAATAATTAATTATTGTTTCTGAAATATATGTCGCTGTTTTTTCCAATAATATCAACTTTGCCCCTGAAAAAAACCTAAATCCTGATAGTCCTAGGAATACCGCTTAAGACATTAGAAAAAAAAGGATAGACAAGAAAGTAATTAAGTGTTGTAACAACCAATAGTGCTATTTGATGTAAAAGCTGTAAACGCTTGAATTCAATTCCCGAATCTTGTTAGCGTCTTACAATAATCAAGCTCGGGTTTGTGATTGGCAATCTGATTAGGTAAGTACCCATAATTGTATATAGATGATTTCAATGATGAAGACATTTCCTAATCATCAATGAATTTTAATTATTTCTCTCTATATTGTACCACATGCGTTCTGTTGTCAGTCTGTACGCGCGTTCCCTTACATTTCAAGATAGTCGTGCGCACTACACACACGTAATGTTCAATCATACGACCGTTCGCTATCTCGGAGATTATAATGAAACTTTTATGGCTTCAATTTCGATATGAACAACGCATCGAACAAAGATTTCTTAGAAACGTTGTTTGCAGTCCGTATTTCTGTGATCAATATTTTTATACTTTGACTGACAGACAAAATTGTGTCAAAAATTATAGTAAGTGATCTACAGTATTCATTTGAAACAAAATAAATGTGACAATTAACAGTAAGGCCTCGGCCTCGAATTTCGCGGCAGCGGGAGTAGCGCGAACGCAGGCGCACTGTGGTCACAACTTGACGCAGGCCGTCAAGAGCGGTACGATGCTGTCAAGCGGCGAACCGCAGAGCCCCTGCGTGCGCCGCCACTCCCGCTCCCGCCCGCTGTGTTCGAGAACGGGTCTATGGAATTCCATACAAAACATCTCGCCGCTGCCACTCCCACTGCTGCTGGCCGCCCCGCTGCCCGCGAAATTCGAGGCCGAGGCCTCACAGTCGAACATCAGAGGAACCTATAGTGTAGCAGCGCAATGAATGATACTTCCTGCTGAAGTATAAGCCGCAATGATTAAATGGGCTGCCAGTCTGACAACAAAACTCACGTAAAAGCGTTTCCTGTTGATTACCTCTATATTCCATTCCTACACAGTTCGCTTAGATCTTTCGCGATCTGCTAATGATAACAGTTCATATGATAAAGTATCCTTCATTGTAGTGATAATTCTCAATGATAGGGGCTTTTGCTTTGCAATAGGACTTTAATTGGCTCTTATTTTATCTTTAACGTGAAGTTAAAATATTGTAAAGAATTATAAACGCTCAAAATGGTGATCATAGGTGATTTGAAAGCTGGACAGGTAAAACATGGCCATTTATTCAATATATTTTTACCAAAAACTAGGACGTATTGCGTTGTTTAGGATTAAGATTTTGAGGTTATAGGCCACTCAAACTATTAGAGACCTACATGAGTCATACGACGAATAATGTAATTTAGAAAGTTATAAAATGTCAGTTTACGGCTTGAATAGCGAGTAATAATTTTGAAAAATATTTTGAAAAGTTACTTGTAAAAACTAACATAATGATTTCTTTGGTTACTACTATTTTATTGTTACCAAACCATCGACAAAACTAACTAAATCTAATGACGGTGTAGAATCCACTAACCCTTCAAAACGAAATACTTACACAACAATAACTATTGTGTTGTTCGTTGCAATCATTAGTATTGATGACGCAAACATTATAAACTCAAAACACGATGAAAAAAGAGCCAATAAGAAACGTACGGGAGCTCACAATGTGATGTCTAATAAAGAATAAGATGCTTACAAATCTCACAATGAAGTATTACCGCGTAATAAAGATGGTGAGCGTAAACACAAAGGCAAAGAGCGTAATGATTTGGAAGAGAGTGGATGTACGGAGTAGCGTGAATGGCATGGATTGAACCGTGAAAATTACAAGCGGGGCCGATCCAGACGGCTTTGTGGCGAGGGAACAATACCCGGTCAAGAGCTCTGAAGGACAAAGGGAATCCGAAATTTGTTTTGACAATAACATTTTGCTTGCAAGTAACATACAAGTGCGGTATTTGATGTCCATTATAAGTTTTTGTTGTTCTTTTTTTAAGTCATATTTTGCTGTGACGTGGTTAGAATACACGTTTATTGCATTTATAGACTTATATTTTAATAAGTTGCATATTAAAGCTAAAGCAAGCTGCTTAAAAACAATGTTAAAAGACATATGCAACTAAATTGTCACTGATTTACAAAAAGTAAATTAGTGTTAAAAAGGTACAGAGTTTTCGGTCATTAGCAAAATTTAAATTCCAATTGGAACAAAAAAACATAAAACCAAAATATTTTTTCAACAGGATTTACTTTTAAATCCTTGCCCGTCACACTATGTCCTGCCAGTAATAAGTCCGAAGGTCAATCCTACGAAATGAGCGAAGACAGTCACATCATGCAAATGGCTCGCTCAGGGCATTGTACGTTAGAAGCATCAAAGTGAGATCACGTGAATACCCGCTGGACCGATGGGGTTGCGCACAATGTCGGCGAGGTCCAAACAAAAACTGACAACACAATACGAAGTGGTCCAACAACAGTGGCCGCTCATAAATCAGCCTCTGACAAAAGTAACAATGCTATTGAGGGTACCTTATAAGAGATCTTAGCATTGTGTTTATTCTTTGATGTTCACTAATAAAACCTTTGATTAATATCGTATGGACGAACCAGTTGGTATGCAAATAGTGGGATAAAGGATGGATTCCTCAGTAGTCGACTCACACGTGCTTTGGTTTGGAGTTGGACAAAGCACTAATGCTACATCTTCTTTACAATACTTTTGTTGACTGACAGTATGTTGCTAGGTCGCATTATTCAAATGCCCTATGAATTGAAGGTCAAAGGTACTAACTTATAACGCATCCACATCAATTCAAAATATAAATTTTAGGTGTACAAAAAAATCTCTTTCCTGCTTCTATACAAAGAAACGTAAAACAATAATAAAAAACACCTATGTTATTTCAAGGATTCTTTTCTACCGAATTTAGTATTGAACCTAAAAAAGAACCCTGTCCGCTGAGTATGATTTTAAATCTCATTTAGGATGAACAAACGTCTAATTAATACGTAAGTAGTATGTCTTGAATGTCATGATGTACCTATCCCCGTAGTTTTTTTCTACGATCATTATGAATACCAAGTGCACAACTAAGATCTAGACGTCATAAGAATGTTACCTTAGTGTCTTGTGAGTCAGATTTAGGCTACCTAAAACATTGCATGCGACAAAAGAAACCTTTTTGGAACAATTCAATTCAGGTTTAGCAGGTAAATTTAAAACTTTGTGTCTCCGTTCAAATTAATTCTTATCTCTGTTTGTCTTAGTTTTAAAATAATATGGGTCAGACTTTACGCGCCCTGACCTGCAGATAAATTTAATTTTTGTGTTGTGTTAAACATTTTATTGTTTCCAATTTAGCCTGTTATCATTCAAATTGTTGTTAATTTGGGTTGCTGCATTATCTTATGTAATATTTTGTTATACACTAAATTTTAGGAAAGTAGGTTAATAGTTACAATGCTTTAGTTGTGTCTATTAACGGATTGATCTTTTGACTATTGGCATTAATTTATGTTTCATTAGTAGTCAACGATATAATCGCTGTTTCAATATTTATTGCATATTCATGTGGAGGTATAATCCATTCTACTGACATTATAATTTTGTAAATCTTGATCATTTGTTGATAACCGAAATCGTCTGCATCTTTAATTTGAATAATCAATTATCAAATTGTTTTACCAATAGTATAATTATTGCATGTCGTTTGCTCGATTAAGTAACTACATTTATTTCTAAGCAGCTAAGAAATTATTACTGCTAATACGATTACTATGCTGCTGTTATAATGACATAAAAATGAATACAGTCGAAGGCAAAGCGATGTGGATACAGGTGGCTCAAGATAGAAGAGACTGGCATGAAAGAAAGGAGACCTTCACCAGAAAGACGGTGGAAAAAGGCTGAGAAGAAGAAGACGGCAAACCATGACTTAAAATTTTTTTTGAATAGAATCCCATTATTTTTTAAAATGGTTAATAATTTTATACTCGACTATACAATATATGCGCTCACTTACTTAAACAGTAGGTAGACCTTGATTATTCATAAATGGAAACATTAGATAATACATAATAAACAATTGTTGCGAAATATTTTCTAGGTTATCTCTGAAACTGTTATTTCCTATTTATTATGAACAAACCGTTGTGAGGTTATCGCCATATTATCGACGGCATTTTTGTGACCCATTGTTTGTATACTGACTGAATAATTCTTTTGTTTTTTCACCTTTTATCTACAAACTTGTTTTGTTATTCGTTTAAAAAGTGGTATCCGTTTGGAATAGAAAATAATAAAGATAATAATAAAGATAGAAAATAAGAGAACAAATACCTCTATCTAATCTAATACCATTGGTATTAGATCGGAATAGATCTTTATTTGACGATCCAGTTCAAGTAGGTAAAGTATTAACCTATTAATATCTCAATGCAGGGCAAAGACCTCCTTCTTCAATCCTTGAAATCAAGTTATCGTTATGATAGGTACTGGCTTAATCACCGCTTGCACAAATGCGGATTGCTGATAAGTGATAACAAACCCAAGGTAAGTCCAAAAAAGTCCGACACAGAGCTAGCTCGACCTGGGAATTGAACTTAGGACCTTGAGGTCTCGGACTCTTGGCCATGTACTTAAACCACTAGACCATCGAAGCGTTCCATTTGAAGTATTTGTTAAACTTCCAGACTGCTCTGTCGTTATAAATGGTAGGGGTCACTATGGGATACTTCATCGAGAGATATTTCATGAGAACGCATCAATGTGTCATATTGCACAGGCTCATCTGATCTTGGAGCCTTTGATTTCAAGTGTCCTGGCTCCTACATTAATACTGCCGGAACACAGCCAGAGCTGTTGTGGCGGCAGATTTCACCTGTGGGTGTGGTAGATATTAGCCATTCAGACTCTGAAAAAGCCTACCTAAGATCTGTTTATTATAATTTTATAGTCATTATATCAGAACAATCCATCGCATGTATTATATATCATGCATGTGTACTATAGTAAGTAAGTATGTATTATATCAGTGGCTTAATATACAATGGTTTATAATGATAGTGGATAATGATCCACGTCAAAAAAATCCGTAACAAAATGTTGGCAAAATGACGAATTATTATATTTCTCAAAATACTATCTCAACCTTGATCCACATAAATCTTTTACGATTAGCTAATTCTAGACTATATGAGAAAGTACGTCTGTGTTTTATCGGAGTTTAAACAGACAGACAAAGTCAAATGTAACAACATCCGTTTCCTTCGCCGTGAGATTCTCATTTGTGTTATGAATAATAAAATATATTATTTACTTGACATGTGTGTGATGCTGCAAAAGTGAGAAAAATAGAAACGGTAGCAAGAAATATGCTAGAACTTATAAAATAGATAAGTAAATACAGTGTCTAGAAGCAGATTTAAAAAACGGTTATCAGTAGTTTGGTATAGAATAGGATAGGACGAAAGCCATAACAATATTGTACAAGAGAGGACACAAGTAAGGCGATCTTTACCATCATCTAACTAAGAAGGATATATTTATTACTGCCATTATTGCGCAGGCACAGGCACACTCCCTATTCTCTCACTCTCTTATCACGGTAGAACAGCGGTCTGACACGACCGAAAAGAAATCAGTCGAACGAAATATATCTTTAAAACTACTACACTACATAAATAACAACAAAATAAAATGTGAATAGAAAAATCAAAACAATGCAATACGTGGTGAAAGACAGGTTGTCTATTTGAGTTGAAGTTATTGTTTAATTTTCAATTTAGAAAACTTCTTTCATTATCTTACAGTCAAACGAAAGCTCTTAACGAATATACGGCCCAGAAATATTCATCTAAACTACTCGTATATATGTATTGTTATAATTCTTAAAAGCCACAAGCGCGGTCGCATTTTCTCTGATTGTGTTTACACTAACGTGACACGCCACAAAATTAAAACACAAAACAATTTTTACTTCACTTGCGGATTTATCAAAAGAATTATTTCGATACAAATGGGACGAGTTGGCACGTCTTCTGAGGAACAAAGAATATGACAAATAAAATTAACGCGAATGTATAACCGGGGTATAGTGTTGGGCATCACACATTCGGATATCGATCCGATACTTTACGATGAAAGTAATATCAGCCAATAGGTAGACATGAAATATCATGTCCCACCGCAGAGGAAAGGCCTCCATCATTGACTTAATATCGTCGTCACAATTATAGGTACTATCTGAAGCCAAGATTTGTGTTCGAAAATTCAGACACAAACTTTTCCCGACTGGAAAATTTAAGTCAGGATTCTGAAATCACTGGTCGATATCGGTCATCGGTCTTATATCTTGACACCATCGATATGTTTCTTGTTTATACGATAAAATTAAAATACGTTGACTTTCCTAAGTGGCATAGAATATTTTTCAAGGTACATGATGATACTATTTTCATTTATCTAAAAGAAGGTCTCTAAAGTTCTTCCTTCAACCATTAATCAACAATGTACTCAAATCCATAGACAGTAAATGAACTACTATTAAACATAGGATGGCTTAACTACGAACTGCCAAAACGTGTTCCTGATCACAGACCCAAACTATGAATGCAATTCAGAAACAAATACATAAACATAAACAACAAGAGTTAAATAGCTCTCAGAGGAAAGGAACGGCAAACCCACTGCGGAAATTTCAAACGATTTAGTCGCAAGACAAGATATATGTGTATAACGATAATCCCTAAGAATATCCGTCCCATCCCTACTACAATACTTCGTCTACATTGTTATATTACGATCTGCACGTGGGCGTGTCCGTTTGTTCATAGGACACTATTATGATAATAGCATACTATCGAATAACTCCTTCATTACGATATCGCTCGGTTGACAAACTGGTCGACTTCTTTGTTGCGCGTTTGATGTGTAATGTAATAAGAACTAAAGTTGCCAAAGATATGAGCTTATAGAAGATATTTTTATGAGGTATTTCTGTAGTAGAAAGGGAGCAGAAAGATATAGTGTTTGTGTCAAAATAGGAGCTGATTGAAAGATTGACGATGAACGCAGAAATAATTAAAGTATTGTAAAGGTTTAAAATGTACACCAATTGGGATTTGTGTATCAAAATGAGCAGTAAAATGTGGGGATAGGATTTTGGGCTTGAATATCCAATAAGGTATTTTAAGCAGTGACGTGCCGTTCGTCTTAATGTTACAGCAGCTTATGCTGAAAGCAAGGATACTTTTGGCAAGTGCCCACACGTTATTATGCACACTACCATTAATATTGTGCCAATTGAATTCTTCTCTTTTAAAATAAAAGTTTTGTGTACATTTTGTGTTTTCGGCACTCTCACTCACCAAACGAACAAGGCTCTTTGCCAGTCTTCTGTGATAGATAGATATGGTACTTTCCCGGTATGGCATTTTGACTGGACGTTTATACCTCAGTAATATAATATCAAGAGAAATACCGTATATTTATGTGACCTGCCCTTTAAAAGGACGTAGTATTTTTGTTAAATAAAGCAAATACTACTCGTCTTTTTGCGCCAAAAGTCGACTGACAAAAAATTCACAGTCCATGTATTTTGAAGAACGCGTGCTATAAATCTCTCGTTAATAAGTCGTCGGAAAACAATGTTTTTTCTTCAATTTTTGGCACTGCATGCGTTTGCGCATATGATGCGTAACATTGCCCAATTGATGCGTCTTGTTGACTCCATTGATGTTCGTGATAAAATTATGAAAATATTCTTTAGCATTATTTACACAAAGCCATAGGTATATCCCCTAAACTAAACATAATAAAATGTATCTCTGGACAATATTCACACAGCGCCATCTAGCCCCAAACTAACCGTTAGCTTGTATTATGATGGGTGCCAGACAACGGATAAGCATAACGTAATATATACTTTTTTTTTGTAAATACATACTTATACATAGAAACACCCAGGCCGATACAAACGGAAATTATCATGCACACAAATATTTGAACCGTGCGGGGATCGCACCCGCGACCTCTAGTGTAATAGCCGACTTCTCGACCATTACACCAAATGGCTCGTCATTGATTGATACTATGGGGATGATACATACTTATTTAATTAATAGCCTTCAAAAAGCATGTTTATATGTTTTGCTATACTCTTCTAATTAACGTAAAGCTCCTACAAAATACACAAAGAAACTAAATACGGCATACAACTTTCCTAAGAAAGAAAAAGGCTTACAAAGGAAAATACGAATAGAAATACTATTTTCCTTTGTAACCTGTATAATAACTCTAAGCGTAATGAAATCCATTTAATATCAAAGCTATACATTAACATCAAACGTCTGTTTTCTGTCGTCCATTGAGGCTTGTCACATCAAAGGTCCCGCTAACTATTGTAAGAACTCGAATAATCGAACACTCGAATAACTATCGATATTTTTCATCGATTTTTCTCAAGGAACTCATGCTTGTTTGACCGAATGATGGGAAATAATTGTAAGGTCATTGTCATGTAATGATGAATGATCGATAATTGATCAATACTCATAGATTGATTGACAGGTGTGACGTGTCTAACAGACTCGTTGACGTTTCTTGTTTTTTTTTCCTTCGATAACTCAATTGCATAGTAATGATAAATGTTACCGTTCGATGATGATTATTGAAAATGTGAGGTTTTGGATTTGACATTAAGTGATTCGCAGGTTTTAGTCAATGTTGACGTTCTTTTGAAAGTATGTTAGTCATCGTTTGGATGCAAAATGCTAGATGAAACAGTTACGTACAAACAAGTAATAAAATTAGCTTAATTTTGGTGGTAGGTTGGTACCTACCACCAAAACTAAGCTCTTCACTCTTTTACCAGTATACCTAGCAATAAAATTGAAAAATTCCATTGGTTTTTGATACTACAATAAGGTTCAATCTATGGTTGCCACTATTCTGACACTTCCATTTTAAGAGGTAAAATAATGCGACATTAATAAAATATTATAATTTCAACATAATTAAAAAAAACACTATTTGTATATTATGTATAAAAACTACAGAATAAAGCAAATGAATAATAATTTATGTAAGTACCTACCTATGCTTAAAATTACGAATTTATTTTTCATTTTCGTTCTATCTTACGCAAAAAGAAATTAAAATATATAAGGTCACATTTTATTAAGGGGCAATATTTTATAAGAAAATCAATTTATGTTATACACACACAATGCATGATATATTGTTTAAATATTCCTAATAGTTTCATTTTTAACGTTTTCAAACAAAAAAAATCTAATATTTTTGGGAACAACCTGTGTATGAGATGAACTTTGCATGACCCTATTTTCATTGATGAATTATTTAAAAATGGCTTCTATTTATCGCCGTTCTCTTTCTTTTTAATCGATCCTCTCTCTTTGCAAATGTCATTTTAAAGCGGTTCTACTTATCGCCGTTTCTTTTTCTCATTTCATTCAATAAGTGTTACCCTGCACACACTACATAATACCCTAATATTGAATTTTTAAATTTTATTTTGAAATATGACTTACCATCACGTTTTTTCAAGTTTTGGACTAACAATTTATTGCACTCGTTATTTAGGTATACGAGTATCATTAACGATGTCTAATAAACGATGTTAAATACAAAGTGATCGATTTAAAATAACAATGTGCATTAACTTGGCATGTTTCAAAGTCAATATTTGCAATTCTACTATTTAAAAATTTACTTACTATTTACAACAATTATTGTTGAATGTGCCGAGTCCGACCTCCATTTGCTACACACAATCTTACACAATCTGGCACGATCAACACAATGCACAGCAGTTAAAACCTCCCGGTCACTCGTATATCATAGCGTCAAACACACTTACGATTCGCGCACTCGTCACTGCTTTACGAAAATATTCGACGAACTGAACGACACTCCCTTGTAGTCCGCCCCTAAGAATGTTATGTAGAATATGTAGCGCATCCGGACGATACGACATTTATTTCCATTTTCAAAATAATTATTACTGGCCAGAAAAACACAAGAAAAAAATAATCAAAATGTTGTATGTAGTATCCGCTGCAAAATAAACAAAATTAGACAGAAGGCATGTGTAGTGATGTTTCGGCGGCACTTTGTGCAAATGTCGACACTCCCGAACCTGGCCTTTCGACTTGCCTTGACTCACAACTACGACACACGAACAGATCAGCCCCCAGCATTAGTGCTGTGACCAAAAACTCGATACAATACTTTCACACCGATATTTTTTTATTAAGAGGATTAATCAAAGCATTAAAGAGTTTGCTAAAAATAAATAAATAAGATACACCCCGATGGTCTAGTAGTTGGTACCGTGTTGAGATCTTGAGGTCCTAGGTTAAATTCCCGGGTCGAGCTAACTTTGTATCAGTTTTTTCGGACACAGCTCGGGTTTATGCGGACAATAAAGTAATTTATTTTTAGCTGAAAAAATGAATTAACATGTTAGGGGTTTAATCAACTATGACATTTGAGCATAACAAAAATAATAATTTGTTTAATTTATCGTATTATTACTTTATTAGCAATATCGTAATAGGTAGTTTGTTTTTTAAACATAGAAACTAAATAATTTATCGAATATCTTCATTGGTACACAACACTAGTGTCCTTTCGATAAGTTTCTTTCGGCAATTTTAGTTATAGTCCAGTCAACGAAGCTGTAACTTTGCCATTTTAGATGAAAAGCTGAAACTGGTGCCAAAATTTTCGCTAAAGACTCCGTAATAACATACTAAAAATGCAGGGTCGTGAGTCACCGGGGTCATACGAAAACAAAAATGGAAAAGGGTGAAAAAAATACTTTTTCCTAAAAATCTCGAAAACTAACTGAAAAATGAGAAAAAGTGTCAGACAAAAGTCGTAGAAAATTACTTTGTCTACAAAAAAGGTTATTATCAATTGGCGCGTATCGCGCACCGTTTGCTAGGAAATCGCGTACAAAGTGCGGAAATTCGCACAAACAATGTTTTTCGTTTAAATAGAATTTTTACAAATTTTTCAATTTGTAAAAGTTTTGTAGTGAGGAAGAATTGATTGTGAGAAGTGTAGTGTAATTAAGTGAAAATTTCGTACTATTTATTACGGTCGCAGGTGCGACAGCGAACGAATATCTACAGTGTTCGGATTTCGATGGCTCGGTCGGTGGGATCAACGCATTTTATTACATCGATAATTTGTTAGTGCGATGTAACGTTTGTGCGAAAAATCTTATTGCGAAAAACCATACAGCGATTGCTCATGTCACCCTTGCTCTGACGCGACAATAATGTGGTTAAAATAAACTGAGTGTGTGCATGAGGGAACTATGGAGCTGGCGTTTCAGAAAACTTTGCTTTTAGCGCACGAGGAGAGAGTCAATTCGAGCTCTCCGACATGGTTGGTATTAGAGACCACCACACAACGACGACAAGTAGGTAAGTACTTAGCATGGTAGTCAATCAATGAAGTCACGAACAGCTGAGAACACGTTGTTTGTGTCGATCTCACACAAACAACACTTGCAGTTTTAGTGCGCAAGTGTGGGGAAGTAGGTACTAAGTAATTAGTGCATTTTAAATTTTATGGGTACGTTCAGTCGTAAACTACCATAGTTATTGGCCGTAGTGCCAGTTTGCGTTGCGCGGAGCTGCTATTTGGTTACCGTATAGGTAACCACTTTTAGACCGTAAGTGGTCATCCTCACCTATGCTTTTATAAGAAATTCTACATTTTGAAATGAAGACAAGGTTGAACTATTGTAAATTACCCTAGATCTAGCGACAACTTCCCACGGTGGTAACACTAATGGAGGCCGGCCATCAAGTGTGAGCAAGAGCGCTATAGCTAAAGAGCGAGAAGGCAAGAAGAGAGGCGGGAAGACCCGCAAAGTAGTTCCATTGAGTAAAGTTGTTTGACATTGACTTTTCTAGTATCGATAGTAAACAAGCGTATTTCACGTAATACACAGGTTGTAGTATTTGACTATTAAAGCAAGATGAAAGTCTTCGTTTTTCTCGAAAACTATCGTATTAACAAAGAAAATATACTGTATGAATATCTTTTATTTTTAGTGTAGAATCAATTTTTAAAATATTGCCCCTTAATAAAATGTGACCCTATATAATAATAGAATAGTTTTGTTTTTGAATTTAGCTAAACTGAAATTGTTCCGTTTTGAATTTAAAATAGAACAGCTATTACGCTATTGCTCGAAATTTAACAAGTTTAAATAAAAATTTGAAACACTCGACATTTTGCGTTCTAATTATTTCCACAGAGTAACAGCTAACTGGAACAACAAACACAGACATGTCACAGAATCGATTCAAATTCTCAGCATCGATAGTGTCGCGATGGATCGAGCCGCAATACCGGGCCCTCTTGTTTGTCGAATCGATTATTCCACTTCATCTCACACTTATTGGGTTCAAGCAAGATGGTGGGCGGGTGCTAGACGAGCGGCTAGACCGCTATAGCGGTTTTTAAACGCTTTTAGTTTATTAAATGAGAAGAGAATGCGTTTCATTACAGTTCTTTCGCAACAATTTTTTCGTGTTGCCTTTTGAGTTGCGTCAAATAAAACAAATTTTTGAAATTACAAAAAAAAAATGTGCTGAAAAAACACTTGTTACTTCACGTGCACCCACACAGAAAATGTCCAGGTTGATGTATACATAATTATTAAAAGTAGGTATTACATAATGAGCTGATCTCTTACACTGTACATTTCAAAAGCTCTGTGACAATAATTTAATTTTGATTCAGTATGACGTGACGTACAGAATAGAAGAATAAGGATTTCAACACCACGCCTACCAATGGCGGATCATAAACCCAAATGGCCAAAGACCACAAGACCATCGAGACGTAAGGAAATATTACAAAACAAACAGACATTCCGTGACAATCATTAAGATTCCGTGACACAACCTTGACAATGAAACTCTCACGTCGCTAATTTGATGGGCGGTATGGCGTGTCGTGAATCCGAACATATGAGAATAATTATCCCAACTGTTATTTTTTCGAGCGGAATTGGGTCAACTCATTCATCATTTTTTGCGACCGCCACTGTCATATTTGTTGGATCTTTTTTTTTTTATCTGTCATGGCCGGTTCGGTTATTTTAATATTTTGTTGTAATTACGCTTGTGAATACCTGTGTGATTGATAAGAGTTTATTTTAAGCGCTTACAGTGTTTGACAGATCTAATGAAAATGTGAGTGGTATTATATCTGTAAGAAGGAACGCAATGAGGACTCTGTTACGTTACTGTTACTTGACAAATATCATTTTTCTATATCATCAAAACTATTTATTTTTCTCAAGACTATTTATGATAGACAAGTCTCTCAAGTTGCGGTTACGGATCTTAAAAACAATCTCCTCTGAGAAAAATTACCAGTGCACCTTATTTTGTATCTCTTTTTTTTTGCGGAAGTGACAGCCAATAAGCCAATGTGAAACCTGATAGGAATAATCATGCTACGGTTCTTGCCTCTGTTACTGGAATATCTGGAGAAGGGAATGGACTATGGGAGATAGGGATAGAGAAGGGGTAGGAAAATGGGGTCTCACACGCCGGCATTCATACTAATCAAATAAAGCGCAATAGCTAAAATAGGAGTCCCACGTCTATTTTCTGTGAGAGGGCCCGGTGCTATTTCTCGGTCTCTTTACGTGTACTAGCAATCACCCCTGGCAAAGGCTGAAAACCAGTGTTTTGCTCCCGGAGCAAAAAATCCACTTGTCCATCATCAATCTTGCCCATCTGCATCGCTTCGGCACACATGCAGAAGAAGCGGTAATCTTTCTTGTTTTTCTATGTCCTTTTTTTACTGAGTTACCGGCTTGTTTTATGCGTATGTTTGTCCTTTGTTGCAAACAAATTGTTTATCAATCTATCTATCTATTTCCCTGATCAAGCCTGCCCATGTAACTGTCAGACTATCATCAGGGCTCTATCGCACACAGGACGTTTTCTAATTAAGACGTAAAACCAAATATTCTAAACCGCCCGTCTGCACAGAATTGACACGTTTTGAATTGACGTCTATTGAACTTAATAATGTACCTCTAACACATTGTTAGTCGAAGCTGCGTCTTGGTGAAAGCCGGATTGTTGCGAACAATCACTGGTTAATTACCTCGTGTATTTGGCGGTTCGCGAAATGCGACAGCTAAATTAATGAGCTACGAGGTGTAGCTGAAGCAACCATAATTTAAAGGCCTTGGTAGCCTGCTAGCAGCCTATTTTATGTCCTACTGCAGTGCAAAGGCCTCCATCGTTGAAATAAAGTCTTTAATGACCCGATGCCGATGGCGCATTTGGAAGTGACCATGTCCTGTGCGCCAGGGGTAGTGGGTTCGGGTCTTGGGGCGTTTCGCACCACAAGTTATTCGACCCGCGCGGTGCGAATCGCCCAAGAGCTCTTTGGTTCGAATCCCATCCAGGGCACTTATGTGATGAACATTTGTGTTTGTTCTGTGTCTGGATGTTTATTTGTATTTAAGTATATATTTGTGGTACCTTTGTCGTTTCTGATACCCATATGTGATGTTGTCCAATATTTATATTTATTTATTTACTACAATGATGGGTACTGGATGGACCGGGTAGATAACAAACCCGAGCTGTGTCCTAAAAAATCCCACAAAAAAAAAATTATGGACAATTTTTCCTTCATATAAAAAAAACACAGATAGTTTTTTTATGCTAGAGGCAGCAAACGAGCCAGATTGGATGGGAAATAAAACAAAGGTCCAGTTAGTTATTCTAACATATTTTCCAACGCAATAAATAAACAGAAAACCATTATAATAGGTAAGTATTTTCAAGCCAATGCACATAATTTATCAACCTAATTGTTATTTGCAACACTCCGGATGTCTTGCCTTTCTCTTTAGCTATGTAAAGTCAACAATAAAATAGCTTTGCTATTTTTAAGTTAATCCATTAACAAGATATCTTTGCCTGGAACATCAAACAATATTTTATATACAAATATTGGTTTAGAAAGTACTATACAAAAATATATGAGCACATTAACACAATTACACAACTTATTATTTTACCCTAATATCTTAGTACTACAGCAATTAGAAGCGAACGGAGAAAAACCAGACACTTTGGGATTCAAACACACGTCCTTAGCGCATAAGAAGGTTGACTATCAAATGCGCAAGATTATAACTGTGACACACCTTCACAAATTCAATATAATCTTCAGTCTGTTCAGTATTTCCACTAAAGTTCTATAATAGACTGTTCTTAACCCTTATCCAATATAAAACATATTTAACTCGAGGTTATAAATTGAAATAGCTGTTTGAGGAATGTCTAGTGAGTTAGTAAACCTGCTTGATCAGAATCTAAGAGGCTATTACGCGACAGAAGATGCACCGATATGCAACGGTTATGCAATGGAGGGTTAAACATGTTTATACCAGTCCGGGAACTGGCTACTGTCAAGTCAGTCGATATAAGTTCAATTACGTATCAGCTTGTTTAATGTTCTATTGGCAAAGGCTTCTATCATTGAAGTTATCGTCAAAATTGGAAGTCGTTCCGAAATTATTAAGGGGAACGACATTTCTGCGATTCATTTTCATATATTTAGGACTGCCTAAACTGAATCCACGTATAAATACAATCATGATTATGTTTCTAATAGCTTGCGGTCTTCTGAAGTTACACAATTTTTACTAACAAATACATTTTCCATGTATTTATTTATCTTCAACGTCATTTATTCATTTGTCATTGCTCCTACTATTTCGTGTAATTATTGTTATCAACTTCACGAAAGATCTTATCTAACAATCTTAATTAAGCTTAATCCAAGACAACAACAATCTAAACGTGCAAATGTCAAACAAAACGCCATCAAGAAACACATCAACTCGTCCATTGTCGCCGCAAACAAGCATTACCTCAATTACCATTATAAAGAACACCGCAGCACTAAACAGTTAAACACCGCAAGAATTACCCCGAAAAACTCACTTCAAATGATGTTAAAGCGAAATGTTTAACGCATTAAGACAGTTGACAAACAACCACAAATTGTAATTGTGACTCCTTGAGTGACTCCGTGAAAGGGTTAATAATGGCTACATGCCGTGGGATTGTGTCGGTAATTCAGTTAGAAATCTCGCCTCGCAGATTGAGCTATTGTGTGCGCGTAAACAAGGAATCGGATTTGGCTCAGAAATGGATGTGAGGGTTCGCGGAATTATTAACGAGAATGTTGCTATCAAGTTGAAGACAAGTGCTTTCAATCTGCGGAATGGTTTGGTATATTGTTGCGTGATTGCAAACGTCGAGGTTGTAGTTGATTTTCATTAACATCCTGTAGTAAAGGAATCAGTTATGCTACATTTTGAATTTTCGTGACACCTAAACGATTTACGTAAATCAGTAAGCGTAGTATTTTTGTAAGAAATATTAAAAATAATTGATAAATTTTCCACTTAAATACACGACCTAGAAAAACAAGTAAAAACGAATGTAACTAAATGTTACTTTCATGCTGTCCAATGACAGAAAAAACACATTCGATTAAACAATATTTTAGTACTCAAAGGTTTGGGCTACTTTCCTAAGAAACGTATGATTACTATTTTATTTGTCAACATCTATTCGTTCAGTATCCATTACATATACAGTAGCAACAAATTGACTTTGAATAAACAGGCTAGCGAAACAAAAACAACTCGCAAGGGCAGTAGAAGGATTAACTTCTTAGATTTCGATGTCCCCTTTCTCCCCAAACGATATTTTATAGGACAAACGTTGAGACCGCCGCCCCTGCAAAAATAATATGTGTCTGACATCTAAATTATTCACAAAGGTGTACTGGCTTTCCCGAGGCCACCTTATGAATAATATATTAATCATTCGATATTATTTGATAGCGACTTTTGGTGTTTTTCTATGGAGTTGTTTTATCTTACTACTATTTAAGACACTCCTGACCTCATAGTAATAGCTTTTGAGCTAGTCATAGGTTTAGTATTTAATTTTGCTCTTTTTCACACTGCAATCTTTTTAAGAAGTCACCACAAATAAATACTTACAAATTAATACTACGTAACAGAAATTTGATTTCTGTTTTTATAAACACAATTTTGGGACATGGCTTTTTAACATTACTCTTCTCTAAAAGTATAAGTTTGATGAAACTAGGCACGAATAAAAGAATTGATACTTAATTGTTGAAATTAGAAGCATGCAAGTTAATGCTTGAAATCAATCTTGTAAAAACAGAGAAAATGAATACTGTCGAAGTATAGCAAGATGAAAACAAACTGTCAACCATAAAACAATCTTTAACGTAACATTTGCATGGTTGCACGCACCGATGTGATCGTAACCAAACATCTTTGATAAAGCTACGGGATTAGGTTTATAGCACTATGAAACCGGCAATAAGTTACATTTGGCGTGTGATTCATCGGTTCTTATAGCAACGGCCAGTGAGCCACAGTATCAGTACAGTGAAGTCGCTGTCGATGTAACAATAAGTGACCCTTGACCTTAGGGGAACGTCTGGAGTTTCCCTTTAAACATCGACTCCTTTGATGTATGAAGAATTGGATGCCGCATTAAGTAATATTGAGATTCATTTCCCATCGAAGTATATTTATCAATAACTGTTAAGAATGGGATTATTTTTGATGATGTAATTATTACCATCCACTCCAATATTTTGTTGACTTAAATGAGATTACAAATAAAACGAAAAATTATTATAACATGTTCTGTCTTGTTACTTGATTATTTGATGACCTGGTGGATCACAATTAGGGGAATCAGACCGGAATAATTCAATTAAACTTACGGCAGTTAATAAAAATATTAGAATAATAAAATATGTAGATTCAATTTAAAAAAAAGAGAAGTCAAATAAAACCTAAGTTAAACATAAAATTTATTTATTAAGACAAGCATCACAAAACATAGACAATTCATCTGTGATCTTATGTATTAGATAAAATGTTGACAAAAGGAATAATGTCCAATTAAATGTTGTGGAAGATTTTATCTTAACTGATCAGTTACATTAGGTTTATTGCTTTAAAATATATCTATCATAATATAATATTTATTATCTTTATTTAACCTTTTGAATACAGTAAAACAAATATAGTGAATTGTATTCATAGATCCATTACAATAATAGTAGCTTCTAGACCTCCCTTCCCATCGTCGTCTCCGCAAATTCCCGTCCGAAATACCCCAGAGATTTGACAATAATTCTCGATAGCTCCACTATTCTGCCGCTCTCAATGAATACTGAATCGAGACCAGTTTGTACATCTTGAGACTCAACCTATTTCAATTTAGATTATTGCTTCGATGTTATTCTGAAATGCAATATCTTAATAGACCCATGTATCGAGAACTCTCGTTTTGATTACTAAGTAATAAACTTGGCCCGATACTTTCACAGAGCGTCGGTAAACGGAATCAAAGTGTAGATGAATAATGAAATTGTGCTGTGTACTTTATTCATTGACCTCCTAAAATTAACAGAGATAACGCACAAAGGGCCGAATTGAAAGGTGCCCCTTTCACGAATTCGCCACTCTTTAATCTTCCATCGAAACAAAACTCGGGATCGTAACAGGATTGTCTGTTCATTTACTTAGCAAATTATTCTTTGTCGAACGGAAGAGAAGGCTTTGAATCCATTAATTCCCTGATGGGGTCACAAAGAGGTGGTACGAATTAAAATAATGTATTCTACAACTTCAATGGGGATCCCTCCGGTCGGAGCGCCTGTTATTACAAGAATAATATATTTAAATCAGAGTCCGCTTTCAGGCGAAGATGGCGCTTTGTGAGTCTGCCGAATAAGTGATCACGTACGATGCCATTAGGATGTGTTTTATGTGCAAATTATAGGCTACCATTTTTAAGCTCTCGAATTTCGACGGAGAGCTCGAACAATCACGCTTCGTTAGAAAAGTTTTATTGTGAACACACCGTGTGTGTCTCATTCTCTCATTCGTCGAGCCGAATCTAGTAAACTGCGAGCTCTTATTAATTGCAAATCCCGGTACACAAACGCACGTACAAACGGCAAATTAATCCTCACCATCAAAAGGGTTTCGGAAACTACCCTCTGTTAACAGATAATTTATGATCACCCCCGTCGTCGAATATTTCGGAACAAACATTTCGATGTATTTATTCTAGTGTTTATTTTGAAGCGTAATATGTCGTGTTCCACTTTGATGTCGTGAAATCGCTTCTGGTCTTCGTCAGCCGCCCAAGGATTTACGTCTATCCGATTCGTCATTTAAATTTCGATTTTACGTCTTCTGTTTTGGATTTAGTTTCCTTTGTAACGTGATAGGGGGTTATAACTTTCCGTTCCTGTTGTGGGTTGTGTGGAATTATTGCATATGGTTGGTCGGAGTTTGTTTGGGAGTATGAATGGTTCATTATATGTAGGGATACTTTGAACGGGACGCAGATAATATTTGCGATGTAAACCATTGTTTATGATTTGGACAATTGTTTGTGTTGCTCTGTCAAAGGATGTGCACTTGTTTGTATTACGCGACAGTGGGGTGAGTCGAGTGCAATCGAGTTAACAATGTGACAGTGGTTGATGAAGAAATTAAAAAAGGATGATGCAGTGAAAGCAATTTCGTTTTGTAGCTAGTTTGATGACTCTTCTAGCGTCTAGGGCAATCTTTAATTGTACGCATCTGTTTTATTATCGTTTTCGTTAATACATCCGCTTTTTATTTACGTCATGGTGTTATTTTTGAATCATGTCAGCTGATTGGTTATTTTTGAAGTAGTATTAATAACGTTGTTGTAGTTAACATTGGTTAAAAAGGAATTTTGTTTAATTTGCGATTTCGTTTTTCTGTTAAAATACTCAGCTAAAGTCTAGAGTATGGAGTATACGGTGGTAAAGCCGTTGGTGCTGCGCCTGATATTTCATAGGTTATGCCTATGAATATGCTCAGAAGTAACTTAAAAAAAAACAATAGATTTTGATAAGTAATCCTTACACACACATTGGTAATTCGAAGGCAAGTCATAATGAACTGATAAAGCCACGCTTGCTCAGAAGGGCCACTTGACAAACCGCCAATTGAAGTATTACAAAAATGAAAATATTAACTAAACAGTAGACTATTAGGCCTCCTCTGAAAAAGCAATTTTTGTACCAACAGTTCTTAGCGGAGAATGGATGAAAACTCTCAAGGGCCTGCGTCTATCGAACGTTCCCTTTGAGATAAACCGCGCGGAACGCTAGTGGCTTCTTGACTTGCTCTCGTTCCAACTATTCCGTTGCTTTTCCACGTTTCCCTTCTGCAATTCAGTTTTGGATAATTTGCTCTTTGAGTTTGTTCGGTTATGAGCCGTTTTGTTGGTATTTTCTTTTATTTGATATTTTTATGCTGCTTTAAAATATTTCGTCTTATCGACATATTGTTTAATAACGTAGGTTTCAGAGATGCACTATGTACCGTTGGTTTACAAAGTAAGTACCTATAATTCTAGCTTCAGGGGCGTGCATTGGTTTTGAAACTAGGTAGGCAGCTAATTTTTTTTTTCTCAGGTCGATTGAAAAGATTTCCAGCGCGCCAATTAACCGTTATCGTAATACATATTAAAATTTGAAGTATGATATGAATATATTTTTCTACGTGATAACTAACTTATATTATCCGTTGACCTAAATTATGATTTATCTAAACAAAACAAATGTAGGTAATTTTGGGGACATACCGAACAGTGTAATTTTTCTATCGTCAGAAATGCACTTCACACAATGTTCTGTGTTGCTCGAAGACACATAGATTGTTAAAAAACACTGCACTCCACAGACAAAGATTTCTCTAATAAGTAATTTAGATAGCAATTAAAAAGTTTTAACACACGCACGCATGAAGATGAGAAATGTAAACAGTAAACACAAAATAATGTAAACACACTTTGCTGATTTGACCTTGACGTAAAACAAATAACATTTCTTTACTTTTTAATTCCAATAACTTCTAGCAGGTTAATAGGAAAGTAAAATCTATCTATTTTAACAATATAATACAAGAATTTTAATATAAGAATCAGCTATTTGGGTAGTTTCGAAGGACCAATGAACATTCTCCTAAAACCCCAACTTGATTACATTACAATTATGATAAATAATATAAATTGATTGAAAGTAATCGTAAACTGATATAATTATTTTGTTTTAGCGCCATCTATTGCAGTCGATGGGATGGAATAAAGGACACTGTGTCCGAATATAATGTGTCCAAATCGTCAGTAAGTCACGTAATCATTCGAAATCTAAGCTATTGTGAACTCGCAACAAAACGTCCACCAAACACAATTCAAAGCTAAAACTTCTCAAACGGTTCAATTTATCTAATTTTCTCCAAACGAGTTCATTTGTTGGAAATAAATAAAACAAGCTCAAAGAAAGTTGTTAAATGACATGTCAACTGTCGGCGCAGCACAATCGGTTTCATCGCGGAATTACCAGACGAATTACCGCCCCCTGCGACAACTCGCAAAAGTATTACAAGTCTAATAACTGGACGATGTAGAGATTCTAGATGCGACATTAGAACTTATTTTGTGTCAAAAATTACGGGAAATATTTAAGTGAAGGGAAAAGTACCTAAGTCCAAAAAAGGCTGAAACGTGCACCAAAATAAACCAAAGGTTAGGTTAGGTTAGCAATTCCATTTTTTGGTGCACGTTTCAGCCTTTTTTGGTGTACGTTCAGCCTTTTTTGGTGTACGCTTAAATACAAGCCAAAAATTACGGGCGATTGCCCTTGGAAAAATATGAAAGTGTATTTATTTATGTGCAGGGCGCTCTTTTGTTTGTTAGCTTGGTTTTCTCTCTTTATATATTTTAGCAAATAGCTGTTATTTTAAAATAACAAACAGATAATATTATCATTTAATGTGTATAAATGTTATAAAAACAACCAACATAGTTAAAATAGTACAACAAAAAAAATTAAAAATAGGCTCAAACAAATTAACAAAGTTAGTTTTAATATATTAAACCAGTTATGTTATGTACTTAATTATATTTTTATGTACTCAATATCGTGTTTATGGCTGCTTGCTAACAGTGAATTATGTACATGTCGCCAAAAAAAATACTCCTTTCAAACATTTGACGTTCATACAATTAAAAAATCCACGCTACGGTTTGTCGTGTGGACTAGTTATAAAAAAAATAATGGCGCTTCTAGTAAAGTCTATGGGTTAACTTTTCTCCTCTGTATAGAGAACATTTTCTTGGTTCTGACAATGGGGAAAATTACCTATTGGGCGCGACAGCCCGCGACCAAGTGGGCGTGAGGTTCGATTACTGTTGAAGCGGCCAAATAAAAAAACATTGCTGTTGTCAGAGATTTGAGGGTTCTGGGTTCAATTCCCGACTAGGGCACAATTTATGTCAGAATTTTTGAACACATCTTGGGTTTTCGATAATGATTCCGCATTTGAAAGCGTGATGATTAAGTCAATATCCACCATGATGATGACTTGGTTTTAATGGAAGCCCTTATTTTGCAGTGGACAATAAATAAATATGTATTCTGATTCTTTACTTTCTACTTTTATCTGCATTGAGTTTGATTTTGCCCTATATATCAACATATTTTAGGTCGGGATTAATAAAAAAAAATTCTATTAACAAAATAAATAATTTAAAGAAATTACTGAAAGGACTAAACAAATAGACGGTTATTTTAGATACAACTTACCTCATCAGCATCAATAATAATACAATCAAATATAACAACTTAACAAGACAGAAATCTTACAAAAATGTCCTATAAAAGTCCCTCTCCATACTTTCGCCCTCACCGTCAGAGGGTAATGACGACATTATGATTACTCGGTGCAAACAATGCAGTTAATACTGCGTGCACAATGGCCCAATCACCGGTGGGCCAGTGTGGGACAATCCTCTGCCCTCTTGGGGGGCATGCCCTTCTCAAAGACTTTTGTGAGAAGGTAAGAATTAGCTATGATTATTATGGGTGACTTTGTTACTGTGTAATGGTTCTATATGAACCGTTTTTGACTTACTCGATGGCGTATTTGGTAGTAACACGATTTGCCAGGGGTCTTGGGTTCAATCCCACCCAAGACAGAGGTACCACAAAATATCTTCTTAAATACAAATACAAATTAACATGAACACGTTCATCACATAAATGTTTGTCCTGGGTGGGTTTCGAACCCACGACCCTTATAATGGAATCTTAGGCGCAGCCGTCATGATTAAATACGTGCAAACCTTAGATATCAAAACCCTTATTACAAAGTCACAAATACACTTTAAATTATTTTCTTTTCGAAAGTCAACAAAAATTTCAAACAACATTCGAAAATCTTTTTCTAAAGCAAAACCTTAAGCGCAACCATTCTATACGGCCAGTACCTAATTATATTTTTTCCGCTCCGCTCCAGTCATTCAGTCTGGTGAACGAATGAATAGCATCCAACTCACTCAGTGACCTAAGGACGAGAGCACAATGGCTCTCATCAAGCGCTCTTGTTTAGCGAGACTCGTCTGTATACACCCTAATTGTTAGAGATCTTATAACGGTTGAATGGAATTTTCCGAAAATTGTTACGTCTGAAACTTGATGGCCTAACCCTTCGGACTAATGGTCGTCGATTTGAGACCTAGTCAGAATAATAATTAAGAATATGTGACGGATATTCATTTTCTTTCTTTCTGCGGGGGTTGTGTCCCGAACGTTTTTTTTTTTTTTTGCAGCATGATCCAGGATTTGGTTAGTTCAATTATTAAATCTGAGCGACTGCCATCTGATCTTCGTAAACTTTAACAGCGGAACCTGACCAATAAGATCATGGCCTGCCCAGTCGAAGTTCCGCACGATGTTTTCCATCACCGCCGACTCCGCCGAGTCAGTGTAAAATCGCACTATTTATACTAGTAATGATTAATTCTGTGATCGCACATAAAAGAAATCTATAGCTGTTCGCCGAGATTTAAACCAAAACGACCTCACGCATAAGATGTGACGTTTCATACTCGTCTGCCAGAGCTATGTGATGGACTGATGGATAGTTGTGTTTATCACTTTTCATTGTAGGTAAGTTTTTCTAACCACTCAACGTGTTATAATTCTACAGGCCATTAAGGAAAGAAAAATATATTTTCAATAACAGATTTTACTTAAAGCAAAGGAAAAAGAAGTCTAAATCTAATAAACGAATCAACGAGAATCGCTCCGTGCACAATGAAAAATAAAATTTAAATAGAAAATATTGTGAGATACCGTAATGAAATCAGCGCTGCTGAGAAAAACCGGGAAATCTTTCTTCAGAGCCTATAACTGAATTATTCTATTCTATAATAAGTTTACTGACAATAAGGAATAACATTTTGTAGCGCCCCACGGCAAATTAGGTTTCAATTTGCTGTTTTTCATTCGATGGGCTCTCTGTAATTTATAATAATAAAATGTTTTCTTTCTTCATCCTTTCTGTATTCGCTTCTATTTATTTGCTAGCTTCTGACCGCGTTAAGAGCCAGGCAAATGGGAAACTCTGTTACAAATGCCACGATGTATTAGTTATAGACGTCATTTCTACTAAATTTTTTGGTTGAGCAACATTTTTTCATCAATCCACATTTGGCAAGCGTGTTTCATTGTGACGGTCACTTGATTTTTATTGATTTTGATAATAAAGGTCTTTTTTAAAAAAAATTAAATAAATAAATAAATCCCTGGACATTATTCACACAGCGCCATCCAGCCCCAAACTAAGCATTAGCTTGTGCTATGGGTGCTAGACCACGGATAAACATTACTTATATACTTTTTTTTTGTAAATACATACAAATTATACATAGAAACACCCAGACCGATACAAACAGACATGTGCATGCACACAAATGTTTGTACCATGCGGGGATCGAACCCGCGACCTTTGGTGTACTAGCCGACTTCTCGACCATTACACCAAATGGCTCGTCAATAGAGTGATACTCATCACATTCGCATCAGCACCGCGCAACTCAGGGCTAGACAACCTGCTAAATATAACCAGTTAATAAGCAATCGTAAAAGAAATGCAGTCAAGAAGGGAGTTCTTCACTATCTTGATTCGCCGAGGCATCGAAAATTGTACGGAACACATGTAAAAGCACCGGAGACGTCGTCTACGGAGACACTTTAATACACCTTCCATATTGGTAGTAGGGATGCCACACGCACACCATAAGTAAAACCAAAAGTAATTTAAAAAAATAATCTGGTATTGATGTTACAATCAGATTTCCATTATTAGATTATTTTTTCTATTATATTTTTTTTTAATTGTATCAGACATGCAAGTTTATCTTTGCGATCAAAATACACAGACTTCAAATAAAAGAAAAAGTAAAAAAATGCTCTTTATTTATATAAAATTATATTGCACAACACAATATTATGAAAGGTGGACATCATAAGTGTAATAAAACGTAAACATGAGATTTAGTCTACAAAAAAATGTACCGAAATGTATGTGGACGCTGCACGCATAACTTCAGAACGACTGCACCAAAACATTATTTTCTTACTGCATCTGTCACTAAAAGAAAAAAAAAATGTAAATATTTTCACTTGTATATTGGATACAAATAAATCGATAGACGAAAACATCACGATATGAGATACTAGTCAAATCTTGCGAACGTCATACCAGATTTAATCCAATTCCTACAGCCCTAACTAACTCGATGCCTTAACCGTTTATCTAAGACGGGGGCAGCAATTTCCTCCAACTAATAGATTGGAAGCTGGACATACGTCACGACTACTGGACGTCTGATTCTGATTAATTTCTAGCGGAAGCTAAGGTAATACCATGTATAAATTACGAGATTCGCGTCAACGAGCCATCTTAGGTGATGGATTTCCATTTTGATGATGTTGGTTTTATAATGTTGGTTCAGGATTATTCCTGTTTTGAATTGTAATTATCTATAGGTTATGGGTGATTGGGAAGACTTTCCCTTGTTTCTGATTAAAGTAAAGTGTCAGCCTTAATGACCCACTGCAGTGGTTTGTTTGTTCAAAATTAACAAAGAGAAAGTATTTGACATAGGTATGAATTATCAAGAACTTCTCAAATTAAAACTGACCCTAATTCTATTATAAAAATCTTCTTATAATTATATCACCTGACCAAAATGGTCACCTGACCTGTCAATTTAATATAACCGCAGTCAAAAGCAGATAACACAATTAATATCAAATATACATAGAAATATTATGTAATATAGTCAAATATCAATAAAATACAATATGTATTTCTAAATTAATATTACGACTTATTAAGCTACTTGAGAGTTGTAACTCAACGGATTTTAGGCGTCTTGCAATAAAATTCAAGAAACAAAATTATCTTTTCATAATCTTCAAAAACACAACACCCCTAAAAACAACTTGAAAATTTAACCACAAAAGCCGTCTACGATATTCTGTTACCCGAGATTACTTAGCAGAAAATCCAATGCTATGATTTTTCATTGCATTCCCATTTCAATTTAGAAACTAGAAAGGGGACGTCCTGTTTAGCGAAAACAATTTGTCGACAATTTGGTTACGCCATTGTCGCGCACCCCTGCCCTGCTGGATAAATTGGAATCAGCTGTGTTCCATTTAGGATTTGTGTGCCACGAATTATGACGTGTTTTTGTGTTTATCGCCACGAATACAGCTGTTAATTTTTTTGCATTACTGTTATCGATAGTTTCAATCAGTACCCATCACTATTCAAAAATAAAACGTTGGTGCGCTTTGAGGAATAGTTTAGTTGCGCTTAATTTGTTGCGCTTAAAAATGGTTGCGCTTCGAGGAATACCTCAATTTTTTTAAGAAAAAGTTTTTTTTTTTACATTATTGATATGTTATAATTATGTAGGTACTCTTAAATTTTGTAGTTAAGAAGAAACAATTGTGTATGTAGTCAGCAAACATTTTCATTTTTATTATATTTATGACGAGAAAAGACCAGAGGCTTATCTATTTGAGTTTCAATTTTCAAAGTTTATTAGTTTTTTTTTATACAGGGTGGAATTTTGTAATGCCACCTGAAGGGGAAGTACTCTTAATACTGTAGATAGAAAATTATACTCAAAGAAAACATTCCTTTATTTTTGAAAAGAAAGAACACTGCATTCAAACATTTTTGAAAATCCGCTTACCGCACCCGGTAATCGAACCGACTAAAATCTGTAAAAGTTGCACCCTGTACTTTTATTGCATTGATCATTAGAGTTAATTACAAGGATGAAATCTCTCCAACAAACTTCATAAATTAAATGAAAGGAAAACAATGAAATCCTAAATTATTGATTCAGTGGGTCAAGTTAAAGCACTTTTTTGATTGCTTTCCTTTCATTTTATTAATGAAGTTTGTTAGAGAGATTTCATCCTTATAATTGACCCTAACGATCGATGCAATAAAAGTACAGGGTACAACTTTTACAGATTTTAGTCGGTTCGATTACCGGGTGCGGCAAGCGGATTTTTAAAAATCTTTGAATTCAGTTTTCTTTCTTTTCAAAAATAAAGGAATGTTTTCTTTGAGTAAAATTTTCTATCTACAGTATAAGAGTACTTCCCCTTCAGGTGGTATTACAAAAGTGGGGCAAGCGAATTTTCAAAAATCTTTGAATGCAGTTTTTTTTCTTTTGAAAAATAAAGGAATGTTTTCTTTGAGTAAAACTTTCTATCTTCAGTATTAAGAGTACTTCCCCTTCAGGTGGCATTACAAAATTCCACCCTGTATACTAGGACGTTAGTTTTTGAATCAAGTACCTTTATTACTTTTAAATAAGCTTTATTATTGGTTACGTCTTTAAACTTAATAAAAAATAATTAAACAAAAATTTACAACTAATTGTGTAGATATCGTTATTGTTAGTTTTTTTCAAATATAAGTGAATTTAAAAACCAGTAGGTTTCTTTTGTTGGCTACAAATGTGTCACACACAACTCACATGTTTCTCAGCCCATCTCCTGTCAAATTTCCCGCCAATCCACCGTCTTGTCACAGCATGACACCATTGTGCTGGTAATCGAAAATATTAATAGTTGGGGAGTCAATTTGTTTTCAGAATAGAATAGTTTAGCGTTGGTATATAACTATAGTTTAGGTGAAGGAATCTTATAATAATATTGTCATACTATTCTATGGAGATAAAACCAAATAAATGTAAAAGAGGCTGAGAAAAAGTAATAAGATTTTTTTCTTCAATCACTTACCTAATTAAAATTCGGAGAATCTTTTGGTAGCTATTATAAAAGAAATCAATAAAACAAAATCTTTGTTAGACAAAATTGTATAAAAAACAGTCTACTTTCTAAACAATTTAGTCTTAAATTGTTTCTTATGAAACATTACCTTAAAAATTTAATTTAGTTTTGTAATTTTAACTTTTTTACAGTTCAATGACTTTACTAATTTGTCAAAGAAAATGTACACAAACATTGCGTGCCGTTATCGAATTTGCTGTAAATAGTTAATTGCGTATAACTGAGAAGACAAACAGACATCAAAGCAGACGACAGACGTCTGCACTAACGGTTGGCTCAGCCAATGACTGGCTTGAGCGAATCGCTTGGTGCGGTTACGCGACCTTTGGTGAAGTTGTTTGTTTGTAAAAAGACTTGACTTCTAAAAGGCCGTCTATTGTCTTTAACGTCTTTAATAGGTAACTCAGAATGTAGTGAACTAAATTTGGCGCCCAACGTGGGGTTCTTATTAATTACTGCTTTTGATTTTAAGATGTTGAAGTAAAATACTTTTACTTAAGTGTATTCCTTATGGTGTCTGAATATGGCAGTACCACTGCTAATTCATTAATTTCCCATTAAACATGCAGGTAACCAAAGGCACCACTATGAAACAGTATAACAAAATATGACCGTACGGATAGTCTCTTTATAGTTGTAAGACTTAACAAAGTCTTGAAATAAGAAGTAAAATAGATCGTTTAATAATGTATAAACCGAATTTGAATTAGATGATAATTTATTTTTTATGACATGACACGAAAAACGTTTAAAAAAGGTTACCTCACTGTTCCTCTGTAGGGATCTATTTATACTGGCTGCGGACACCTTAAGTCCAAAGGAAGCAGCAGCAATTAGCACAATTAGTAGAGCCCAATTAGGTGCTTTAACGAAGCGAGTTTAGTCGCTAAAGGACTAGTTGGAGACAAATACTACGCTTGATGTCTGACCCGGGAACTGATAGTTTGCTCAGCATTTGTGCTACTGATTGTTAATTGGTTTGTATAGGAAGAGGAACGGTCGATTTGATTAAAGTTGGAGAGGTTGTATATAATATTATTGATAAAAGTCGGCGTGACAGAAATAGGCTTGTAACCCGAGGTGCCAAAACCACGCTTATGCTCAAAAGTGTCTTTTGCATGGCTCCAACTATATATAATAAATTACCGAAATCACTAAAAGAATTAAATTTTAACCAATTTAAAAAAAGAATGAGATATCTTCTAGGAGAAAAATGCTATTATAGTGTCAATGAGTATTTGTTAGATAAATTTTGACTAATGTGTTTCTGTTGTTGTTTTGTGTGTATGTGTTTGACATTCTCAATTACCTATTAAATATTTATGTAATGTAATTTTAAAATGCCAAATATTTATGTAATTTTAAAATGCCAAAAATTGACATTATTGCCTAACAATGACTTAATTAATCTGACGTATTTTTTTTTGTTTATATTAATTTGACATTTTTTTTTCTCATCATGTAATGTACTTATGATCATTGTTTATTTTTCTTTTGACTGTAATCAATACTGCAATCACCCAATGTATTTTGTATGCCCACACTCTTGAGGCAAAAACATGTTAGCTCTTCCTACCCTGTACCAACTGCATTATACCACTCATGTTTTTACAAAATAAATATATTATTATTATTATTATTAATAATGTGTGTAGCAACGAATAAGTTAAAGAGGTTTAAGATGTAAGTACGTGCGAGTTTGGGGTTAAATGGCAGAATGAATTTGTAATCTGGGAAAAATCCTGTTGATGCAGAAATATCGAGTCGACACAATTCACGATTGGATTTTTTAAATCTAAAAATATAAATGATACTGACACGAAAAATACCGGAAAAAATTTGGTTAATCACAGTATTTTTTAAAGTTTCAACCAGATATTACCAAATATTACCAATTTTATCTTAGCCAATTTTCTTTATCTTGGCGGTTAACTTATGCCATATTCACTGAAAGAAAATTTTATTCTTTAAGCCTTACCAAAATGAGTGTTAATCCAACAAAGTTTAGCAAAACTAATTCCAATTCTCTTTCTTTCCAGAAACATGTCATCTAAACGTAAATCGCCACCTTCGAAATTGCAAGAAGGAGCTGCTGACAGCGAGAAGCAAGAAGCTGGCCCGGCCTTGGAGTTCGAGGAGTCAGACGACACCGACCTCCCGCAGTTCGACAAGTTCTCCCCCTCATCTTCCACCAGAAGCTCCATCTCCGAAGAAACGAACTACGACGAAGAACGACCAACGAAGAAGCAGAGATTCGAAACGTTAGACATGACAAACAACCTACTAGTCCCATCCTCTTTCCTAAGTCTTCACCAAGTGAACGATCTCCAGACGAGAAGGAGAGGATCCTCAGAATGCAGCAGCCCTGGCGCTGAAGCGAAGGTTCTAGGTCTCTGCAACAATAACAATTCATTGCTGAACCACAATAGCGCGTTGTCTCTCGCACCACCTCACAAGCGGTCGATGGATGACGTTCTTAAGAGGTTAACCTCGAAGATGAACAATAGTACGATCAAAGAAGAGAAGAGGCCGACACCGTCAACGACACCCGTGAAGCAAAACAAGTAAGTGCACTTTTAAGAATTTATCCTCTCGAACTTTTACATTATTGATGATCGATTTGAGTCGAGAGTTAGATTTTTTAATCAAAGTCTATTGTTTCAACCAATATAGTACCGAAAAAATATATAATTTTAGATAGTTTTCTTTTATTTATTATGTTTATTTATCTAAGAAAAAAAATCTTTAGTTTGTATGGTGTCAACCGCTTTCAAAGTTAGAACAACAATGGCACTAGTAAAAATATTCTAGAAATAATAATTAATACGTCAACGGTTCATGGATAATAGAGATGCATCCAAATAATTTATAAGATTTCAGGTCAAATTAAAATCGTTTCCTAAATTAATAATTTGTAGTTGAAATGATACAACTGTCGGATTTAATTTGAATTTTTATTGTTTTGATTTAATTTCAAATAAAAATTAATTAATGTGTAAAATGCGCACATTAAATTGCTGTATGTGTTATGATGGTATGAATTATTGATGGAATCTTGTCGCATTCATATTTAACACGCTTGTGATTCAATTATTTAGGATTTCTCAGTTATGAAGCTATTTCATACGAAATGCTGACTATGAAACTAAATAAACTAGAAATCTTCCTATAAAAAATAGAAACTTCTATAAAACAAAAGAAACTTCCAATGATAAGATGTGTAGGAGATTTTCTTTAATAATTATAAGGGAAAAGCTAGTAACATTTGCTTAACGTTGGGCTAGATATTGTCCAAAAAAATTTAATATTCGTTTCTATTATTATTATAACAATGAAGTCCCAGACTATCTCTAGACAAAACGACAACACAATCGTAATAATTAGCACTGCACTTTGACCCTAATTAATAGGTATTCGCAGATCGAGAACCCGTAGTACTATCCGATCGACGACGGAAAGTCACGCACTAATCACTGGGCAGATAATGATTATGATATCACTAGCTTTTCCCTCTGGCTGCGCTTACATAGAGATCAATAGACAATTATAATTTTATTGACCTGCTTTAAAACAGTTTTGGGTGAACGAAATAATGATGACGGACATAGACGAAGATATTTGATTTTCGCTGTTAGGGTCTTCTATAAACCAAACTTTTATCAGTCAGGGGTACGAATTCTATAATCCAAACCCGAAAATATTTACAAAAATTTGGACCCTAGCGCCTAGCCTATAATTAACCCATTATCAGAAGTGGTGACACAAAGCTATAAAATTAAATTTGAAGTGGTCTCTATTTGACCATTTACTGGTTAAGACTTAAAGTGCGACAAAGATACGTCACGAACACAGTGGTAAAAATTTATAAGGTAAGTTTGTCAGTTTGCATCCATATGCAGGTGACCCGTGCAATGAAGGAAGAGTTGACTTTATACCGACAGCTTTCAGATCAAGGACGGGAACTGGGAAACTTACCCTATTCACTTTTGAATTTTTATGTGTTTTCTTTTTTATTTAGTTCGAATTTGAAAATGATTGCACATTAATAGATAATGAGCAGACGACCATCAGTCACCGTGCTTTATCATCTAATTAACAATATAATGATTTATCTCTGGTCACCTTTACATTAGTTAGTTTCCGTACCCTGTTGTTTCATCTGTTTACGAGATGACACGGAAATCGTTAGCAGATAATTTACTAAGTATAAATATTTGTCACATTATTACTGTTCCAATGCCTACTTTTAACTTTATACATTAAAAAACTTTACATTTTATTATACTTTATTTTGTTGTGTGTTTCTGGTAATGAACGGTACTCTTAATGGTACATCCAAACATGTACCCATTATTATTCCAATGTATCCGCAGAATCACGACTTCACAAGAACTTCAACGTCATAAAAATCCACCTATTTATTATCCGCACTACAGCTTATCAGCCATAATACTTGTCCATTAGCTAACACCAGTTCGCTATTACGAGCTATTCACCCCGAGAAGCGAGCGGAAGCGAAACGAGAAGCGAGCGTAAATCCTGCGCTCGTTACGCACATAATAAGACAATTCGCAGAAGCTGGTTAGCGACATAAAATTCTCGAGCAACGCCACTGGACAATTAGTGTGGACATAATAATAGAGGATTCAGTAGCCGTCCGTTCGGGTGCTGTTTACACGGACCGATTGCGTAGCATGGCGTTTACAGGCAGTGGAGTTGTGAGGTGTAGCAGATTTTTATGAGGTTGATAGTCACTTATTCTAGACTCGTGCCAGGCGCAGCATTAAAACGTGCAAATGAGACAGCGGATGTTATGTTCTCGCTTAAAGAACAAAGTATGCGCTGTCTCTTTTGCTTGATTACTCCGCCTGCCGCGAGTCTTTGCGTTTAGTATAGTGTAGAGTGAAACGGATGTTAACCTCCTCTCTATTACATAAAGCTGCCTTTGACCTTGGTTTCGCAAGGGTGGTGTAGGGCTCGTTAATAGCCACAAGGCTGAAACCAGCTTGTCCCAATCGGGTGGCAAAGAGAAACCGGGGTAGTTGAGTGGGTAGTGGGGTGCTTAAGGCTCGAGTCCCACACACGGCAGCAGGTCTAGCTAGCCTAAGATTATGATCCCTAAACGCATTTTCTTCCGAAAAAAAACCCAAAATAGTGGCACTTCTAAAAGAAGATGCGCTTCTGAAGTTGCTTAGTTTTTTTTTTTGAGAATTCTTACTCTACGTTCTCTTTACCCCATCTCTCTACATCTCAACCTCAAGACTACATTTGTCGGGTGATCGTGATCAGACCCGATTTATACCGACCGATGTCATTCAGTAGACTCCTAAAGTTTATCGAATCAAATCCGATCACATCGTAAACAACTGACAAGAGCGTTTAGTTTAAATCTTCCTTTTCAATCTTCTTCGAAGTAGGTTTAGTGCAGTAAGATACAGTACAGAACATAATGCAGTAGTTTCATAGGTGATTCATTTCTACACTTTGCCACCGTCTGGTTAATGTCGGTGCTTAATAAATTGTAGAATTAGTACTGTATCATGCCTTCAAATAGAGATTTTTCTCAAAACATTAAATACCATTAACATTATTACTATTAAAACTGTAAAGTTGGCGTAAGTTTTTTAAATAACTTGGAAAGGAAAGTTGTGTTGAAGTTGATTACCCAATCAGGATGACTTTGTAGCTAATAAAATGCACATAATTTTAATTTGGCTAATTCACATTATATTTACAATAGTTACATCATATTTCAGTTATTCCTGATTCAATATTTAGGACCCACGACTTCTCAATCTTCATTTCATTCTTCGATTAGACAAGATCACAACTAAATTTGCCATTATCACTTAAATTTAAAAAATCTTTTATATTTTTATCCTTTTATGCATTTTCAATAGATTGCAAGGTCTCGAAAAAAAAAATTTTTCGCTACGTTTTTTTCCATAAAGTAGGCCCGTGTAAATCCCACCTTAGTGAGCGTTTACAAACTAAATTGCTCCCAAGATAATTGTCTGGTACTAATCTCGGCTTGTGTATTAGAATTAACTGTTGTTTTAATGTGCCCGACTAACAATAACCGGGGTTACTTGGATACTGGCGTAATTGTCTTGTATTGTGGGTATTTCAGCAGCCATTATGTTTTAGTGTTTTCTTTAAGCATATGTAATAGGTTGAAATTACTGTTGCTAAGTTGGTAACAGGATTGACTTGCAATTATATTGACAAAAATGGTGCGTGAGATTTTATAGACCAACTAGCCCTCCTCCCGCTGTTGTGACAACACATTTACTATGCTATACATGGCAAGAATGCCATGTATTTTTCAGAAAATACTGTGCCTAAAATATTTTAAACAAAAACATTTTATTCTTTTACAAAAAAATCCTATAAACGGCGATGCACAAGTGATTATCTAGTACAACTAGTGTCTTTAAGTGACGATAACCACTTACTATCAAGAAATCCGAAGGCTTGGATGCTATAAAAAATCCTGATGAGTACTAAGTTTCTTATGTTGTGTCATAAGTCAAATCGAAGAAAAGAAGAAAATTTAACCCTAAAATATAACGTGTTATAAAAATTCTAAATAAATCACTGGCCTCTTAGAAATAGCGATAAGCGACACTATTTTGAGTTTATGTGCAAACAGTACATTTAGTACCGCCATTATAATTTACAGCAAATGAAAATTTATGAAGCGAATAAATTCTCGATCTTACCCGGTGACATTTTGTTAAACTGTCAATAAAATTACGTATAACCATCTAATGCAAGGCGCGTTCGTAAAATACATAATAGTCTCTACTATTAATTAGTAACGAGTGTATAATTTTGTTGTATTTAAATTGGTTGTAAGCTTAACAAATTAAACTACACAATTAAAATACAATAAAATAAATATAGTCTAAAGTGTAAACTTAGCAATATATTAAATAAAAAATAAAAATTAAACAACCTATTCGAAATAAGCTACAGTAGCTCCCAAAATAGACAAAGATGCACCAATTTATAGATTACCAGAACAAGATCTAATACCAAAAACTCAACAAAAACATGATCACAAGCTTCCATCAGTAGCGTTTCTATAAATTGTAGGTTATTTATCATTCTGATGTATAAACCATATTTAATTCTTGAAGACCCAATCAGTAGTTTTTTCAAGAATCCATCCATCTCCAGAAATTTTAAACTTCTAATACCTATTAAGTTAATTTTTTTTTAAATTTTGTTGTTGGATTGTCAACGTCTTTTACTAAACATAATTTTCAAACATGCTAGACTTCCGTGACTAATCCCTAGGGAAGCTAACACAATATAATAGCAATACGATATAATAGCTAGCGAATCACGTGCGTAATCCATAAAGGGCAAGTAAAACCACCGTTTACAGGTTTTATAGGGTACGCGGTGGTCCTTTTACATTGTTTTTAATGAGCCATAACACGGCCAATTAAATTCGGTCTGCCCGCTCAAATAGTAGCCTGTAGTTGGTTTTATTTTACAACGCGTGTTGACGTTAAGCTATAGTAAAACACTACTTATGTTAGAGTAATTAAACTCCAGTAGCCACTTTTGATGGACAGTGAACTTTTTGACAGGACTGTTTTATGTCATCGTGACAGTAAGTGCAGATGAAGGGTTAAGTTTTGACTGTTTATCTTTTAAGCGCAACAGTTGAAATAGAGGCACTATTCACATCGTAAGTTTATTTTCTGTTTATATCGTTTAATTTTAAAAAAAATTGTAGTTTTTTTTCAATCTGATAGTTGGAAATTGATTCAATTATTGTAGCACTTATCTTTTTAATTTCATGTGACTTGGTCAAGTGCCCTATGCAATAATGGTTGAATCCCATCCAGGACAATCTTTTGTGTGTGATTTGTGTTTTTATGATGAATAACTAAACATGCTCATTATTGATTGAGATATTATGTTTATTTGTATTCTTCTCCTTCCTAGATTTGTATTTAAATTTAATATTTGTGGTGCTTTCGTTGTTTTCGTTACCCATAACACAAATAGGTACTCAAGTTTATTTGGGATCAGATCAATCAACATTTTATTTACAAGACTATTCTATACTTAAACAAGACATCATTATCTATTTCTAGCTTATTAACAGACAAACAGGGCTCTAACAAGACCAGTAACAATAACTTAGATGAAGATATTGTTAATAACAAAGCCGATATGAAAGGTTAAGGCGGGGACACTAGAACTATGTCAATATTTGTATTAACTAGTATCTATCAGACATTATCGAGTTAATTAATTGCCTTTGTAGATATAACGATTGTTGTCACGGATGTGTTGTTTGGAGTTACTAAGGTATAACATTGTGCTTATCTCAAACGATAAATATAGATAAAATGCAACTCGTCATCTTTATTAGCCTTGGTATTAACGCTTTTTTATGCTAGATCAGTAATTAGCAGACAGACACGTAGCCTACCTGATGGTAAACGGCCACTGCGGCCAATAGGCCGAAAAAGAAAAAAAATTGTGAAAAAGAAAAAAAAAATGTGAAAAAAACACTTTTTCACAAAGAGTCGCATGTACTGTTTCTTTAACATCAAGTGTCACTTTGTCGTTTGCCTTCATTTTTCATTAAAAAAATGCCTTTATATCCAGAAGATTTTATAACGAAATTGCATACAATTTTCGGATTAATCTCACTTATTCACATAGTGAATACCAAAACTCAAAGGTAAAATCACTAATGTAACATGACTAATTTTGATTAACGTACCCGCCAGGCGTTAATGCGTTTTAAACGAATAAAAAAGCTTTTCGGAGCGTCGAAATATTAAGGTTCTCATCGGCGTGGTTTACAAAACATTGTTTAAGTGAGCCTGCGGGTGAGCCATCGCTCAAAACAATAATAAATAAGATGTACACATTAACTAATGTTGCCGCCTTTTATAATTTGGAACAGTTACATTGTGCTCTTGAAATATATCACCGTACAAATGACTGCTTGGGCATTGTTAGCGTTTTGGTTGGTTGATGGGTGGTTGGTGCAAGGGATAAGAAGTAGCGGGAAACTCATTCAAGCTTTCACGATTTTGCTAATTTTCCATAATTCACCCAATGTGACCGCACAGTCTTACAGAGGGTAACAGTAAATTGGCTCTTTATAACTGTTCCTATGTTTCTGTCAGTAAGTAAAATCTTCAGATCTCAATTGGAGAGGGCATGTTGGCAGAGGTTAAGGACCTATTTTAAATACAAGAATCGTAAAATAAATTATTTCTTCATTCTTCTCTTAAAACAATTCTTCTATATTAAAATAACATCCGTACACCTCGGAAAGTATGTAAAAACGTTGGTTCTGCACCCGATCTCTCTCTTGTCGTGTCAGATGGCTGTCTCACCGTGCTATAACAGTGAAGAAATAAGGAGTGCACCTGCTTGCGCACGTATATCCCGTGTAGTTGCTTAAAATCGTAGCTTGATCGCCGTTGCAGAACTCTGTTAGACATGACTAAATTATCGACCTGTTCTTTATGTCAGGAAGAGATTATTCTAACCTGTTTCTCGTGACTTGGACCACACCCTCAGCCCATAAGGGAGATGTATAGCAGCACATTACCGGCACAACTTAATCCGCGGCGATGACCGCGTTAATTCCTGGGGGTAGGACAATGGCGGCTTCATCATCAGAACCGAATGGTGTTGATTGTTTGGATGATTCAATCATGGCCTCCGAGTCCGACACTGATGGGTTTTGCATTGGAATTCAAAGATAAGATTACTACACAGGAAATCAATGAAAATACATAATTTAAAACGATGTCTAATCAGGTCCTTAGACCTAAGCATAAGCTGCTACAACATCTGAATTGACTTATTTGAGTGTTAATACAAAGCAAAAACATGATTGTTTGATGAATAAAAGGACTTTTAAATTGGAAGAAAACACTTTTTGGGTATGAGTTCTTTTGAGACTATTGGATGTCAATCATTTTAATAATATTTATTGAGCGATTCTGAAGTTCAGCTATTTTCATAAGGATTGATGAGGGCTTATAATGAAGTTAAATATTTATAATAATAATGAATATTTATGAGATAAAATATATTTTGCAAAAAAATATTGCTTTCAACACCTATTTTTGTAAGACAAAACCGTGAAACACAATAGTCTACGCTTCAAAAACATTTAACCAAGGTAAACCTGCACACTATAGACAATGAGCCGCGTCAACTTGCGCAGGCGCAAGAGAATCGACAAGGACCACAGACAATGCTTCTTTGTGCGTGACAGTAACTCTTTATAGCTATGACAAAGTGGCTTCGCATAGATTTGCCCCACACATGGACTCACAATGGCCGCCATTGTATCTATTTAACGTTGGCTTATTGAATATGAAGACTGATTGTACTCTGTTATTGTTTTAATTATATAAGATGATGACATCGGTATTATCTGTTGGAGATACAAATTACGTAATAAGTGATACAAATGCATTTGTGATGGTTTTTCATCAGCAAAATAGTACTATTGGTTAAAGTTCAACTAATAGGTATGCCTCGTTGGCATAGTGGTGAGAACCTGGCCGTTAAGGTCTTTTTTGTTCTTTTTTTTTTGGAGGAGAATGTGTTTATGCATCAACCGCAGGCTAGCTAGACCCGCGGCAGTGTGTGGGTCTCGAGACTAAAGCGTCTACTACCCACTAAACTCCCCCGATTTCTTCTTCAATTGGGACGGAGCCGGTGCCAGCCTTGTGGCTATTGACCAACCCATTCCCGGTGGCCTTTAAGGTCTTGGGTTCGGTATCGTGTCGTGTGTTCGGGTGAAAATGTGTAGGTTTTTGAACATGGCTCTGGTTTGTCAACACCAATAAGCTTTTGGCGAGCGTGGTGAGAAACTAGCCAATAACACACATCACCGATGTTAAACACATTACTGCTTGTGTGATAATTATATAAATTTTCATGAGGGATTTAAAAGTTGGTTTTGCCTTGCATTGTGACATCTATGAGCTCATATTTTACCTGTTTTCTTCTTCTCCAAAGGTAAAATATTCCCCCTTAAAAATAAATGTTTCTTGAACTACCAATAAGTATACAAGCCAGATCTTTGCACTTTCGGCCTTCGATTATAATCACGTTATCTTTAGCCACACACAGCGAGTAAATTGGGAGCAAATCTGTATCAATACAGTGTTTTGTTAATATGAATGCTGACAATTTCGTTAATTGTCTGTGACCAGTTTAACTCCGTCGAGGAAAATATTAAGATAACCTTTGCCTGCCTAAATTATTGTTTCTGTATTGTGGAGTTAAGTAGATCAAAGATATTGGAGACACCTCGTTTTTAATTTTTAAGTAAGTGTTTACATCATATTGGTAGTGATTTGATTACGCGCAAAACAAAATTAACTAACGTTTCTTTTACTTTTACGTGTTTTATTTTAATTTGTTGGAATATACATAACTGCAATAGCAGAAATCCCAAAACTTTTCTAATCTTTTAGCTGTACAAAAGCTACTCCAAAACTAATAAAATACCGCACCAAAAGTTTCTGACTAAACTAAACTAAATCCATCAAATCTAAGAAGCACCATTTGACAGTTCACTTAGAAATAAAACTCAAGAAAACAACATCAGTTTTTTTTTAATACAATTATTTATTTCGAAAGAAGACGGGCGAACATCCATAGAACGTTGGGCCTTGATTTTTTATGAATTACACTTACCGATTTACTATTATTATGTAGAAAATGAAGTAATATTCCAAATACACTACAATTTATAAATCCGCTCCCTGGGAAAAAATAGTTATAGGATGATTTTGATTTCTACAAAAATAACCCCAATTGTCGAGTTCACTGGATCCGTTGTAAGAAAAGCTTAGGTCGTTTGTTTTAGCTGAAACCGTCATTTAAACGTAGCGAAAGTCGTCAAATATTAAAACAAGCATTCCAACAATAACGACAAAACAAAATAATTCACTTAAGTTATTCAAAACAAACAGAAACGAATGATTGACAGACGTTGTATGACATTTGATTTTTTTTGACTTTTCTGTTGCCATAATTTTTTCAGAAAATTATCGTGCCTCTATTCTAAGCTGTCATTTGTATGGGATCTGATCGGAAAATCAGTATTTAAGTACATAGATTTAGCAACATTATGATTATTCTACCGGACGTACTATGCACTATGCACATAACACACCGGATGCACTACAAAACCAATAGTATTTTCATATATAGATTATTATTTTTATCCCGAGGTAAAATTATTAATTAAAATTGAATTTAAATATTAAAAATCTTGTAACGAATATTAATTATATTTTGAATAGTGGAACGAACGCTTAAGATCGAGCCCATTTCTGCCGAACTCCTTTAGACTACTCCTGATGTAGGTACATAAGTAGCACTTTGCTTTGCATAAATGAACTGTCAAATGGTACCTTTTAGATTTGATGGACTGTACTTACATTGATAAACATCAAAAGAAAACCGTTCTCAATCCGATTGAAATATTTACAAGTACGTAATAATGCAGTCAATCGTCTTGTCCAATTATTTATTTCCACAGTCTGTCGCAGATAGCCGGCTAATCAGATTACGCAATAACTAAATTATGCCCGTTGCGGTTCGATTACATTGCGAAATACCTGACTTTGTCGCCCGTAGTGATGGGACTCGGCGGGGCAACTGGGACAGGGTATGGAAATCGGGACAAGCTAGTAAGTAGCGTGGTGCGTACAGCGGTTTGCATCTAGTATCACCGGTTTCAGGTAGGTAAAATCGATCGAGTAAGAACAAAGCGTGACATAAAGATTATATAAAAAAGATGTCAATTTAGAAATGTAATAATATCTCAGCTTCAGCTAAAATAAAAATAGAGTATTTAACAATTAATCTCTGTTGAACTGTGTAAGATTTTTAAATTTTAATATATTATTAATTACGAAGATTGGTGTACATAATGTATAACTTAACGGAAAATAATTATAGTCAATTTATATGTGGAAACGTTAGCTAGCTTGATTAAGTGAAGGAGCTTTTGATGGCCAAAGGGGAACTGTTTAAGTTGCACAATAATTTATTTTATCTAAAGTCAATAGTATACATTATTTTTGGCTTTAAAACACCCAATTTCCACTGGGACACTTTCCACCGGAAAACTAGTCAGATATAACCCGCCACTACTCGCGCGTTCATTTGAAATCGGAATGCAACGAGCGCAGCGCTGTGATTGGTTCATACAATATTCAGGGCGGCCAATCGCAGCGCGGCTGTGTCGCCAGTGCATCAAAAATTCCATCTGAATATACCAGTGTGGCGAGCACTAAAAATGATAATGCCCTAACATGGGCGGTCATACAATTTGAAATGAAGAATTCATGCGTCACTCAGCTTACATTGGCGGAGTATTTTTATTGATCAGTTTGACCAGTTTATTTATAAGGGTAATATTGGATGAGTGGTTCTGGATGGAAATGTTTGGACGGTCTGTGCGTTTGGATAGTTGGGACGCTGGGACTTTTGATGGCATGCTTTTAAATAAATAATATGCAGTTGTTACGTTATGCAGCGGTGTTGGCAAATTGCTAAGGAAAATTCAAGCTATTTTTGGCTCTGTCACCTGCTAATAATTTTAATAAGAATCCTTATATTTATACCGAAACACCAATAAATTTGTCCTTTTTATTTTAATCTAATAAAACCTTCATCAAATTATTATCATCTATTCATTTCACCATTGGACGAACATAAAGTGAGATTTAGTTTTTGTCAAAATCGGCTATCATAACTTGTTTGCAAGAATACCAAAAATCTTAAATCAACCACTTAGACGTAGAAACAAATATAAAATTATCGGTCACCCATCCTTTTATAGCTCTTGACAAAGTAGCTTAACTTCTGCAATACAATGAACCCAAATCCAACTCAACCTGTTTGAAGCCGGAACCCTTATTTGAGAAGTCGCACAGCCCCAATACAGACCCCAGTCTTGACCTTAACCTGATTTAAAATGCCATCAGTTTTACCCCCGGCGCGATAAAAAGCGGCGACATGACGGACGACGCCGCCGTGAAATAATAATGAGGACATTGTCCGTAGGTTAGTGTGGACATGCCCCTAGTTGGAAATAGAAAGAAATAGAATATATTTAATTCAGCCCACAACGGATTTGATTCTTTATAAAAAATAACTTAATTCTTATTGGCTTATTCTTAAATTACAGGTTTTACTGCATTTATAAAAATTTTGGTGGTCAATGAGAAAACAAAAGCCCAAAATTAAAATTAAGTTGTCGGTAAATGTTCTGAACTTGCTTAATCACTAGACATGCCGAAAGAAGTTGGTAATCGTAAAACCAATCTAAACATTAAAAAATCTAAACATTATTTTATTTATCAATTTTGAACTGAACGACCCGGAGCTCGTAACGCTGATATAACGAATATAGACAATACTGAAAAACGCATTGAATGTTTTCGAATTAGTTTTTCTTTAAACGATACTTGTATTTTATTTTCCAAGTCATGTCCATAATATCTCATCGGCTCACCGTGGGGTGAGTAAGACGAATAACCCCGAGTGAGCCACCGTTGTCTCGCGTTAAGGGATTTTTTATTGTTGCCGCAAATTGTCTCGAGCCAGCCCTAGCTTGTGCATAGTTAATGCTCCTATGATGTAGACAACCCTACTTTTATTGTTGCTTTTTACTACGGAGCGTGTCCATATTGTGCTAGCGTATAAAATATGTACTAAGCAGACAGGTTTTTGCAAAAAAAACAATTTGTTTTTTTTAATTCACCTGTTAGATTAGGTCGCCTTTTTGGCAACTGGTGAATTGTATACCTGATCTAGGTCTTGAAGCTCTGGATTCAATTTCCGGGTTGGCAGATATACTTTTTTGGAACTTTTTAAACATTGATCGATTTTATGACATCGTACCCGAACCCGCCATCATATAAATAAAAGTAACCTTATTATTAATTACATCAAATCGTCATATTTTTAGGATACTATGAATAGCATCCTAAAAGACCCAAAAAAGAAATAAAAAAAGAATGAAGCTAGCAATTAAATTTTCCCAACGATAGTTTTCCCCTAAAACAATACATTAGTAGTAAGTGCGTTAGTGAGGGGAGCGAACCAGGGGAACTAATAGAGCAATCGGCGGCCACTCGATCTCGATTGATCGATTCGATTATTCCGACTCGGATCACGGAGAATTGACGAGCGATTAGTTCTTTTTTTTGTCATTTTAACTATTTTGCTAGCTTTATGGAAGATTGTTAGCCCCTTGGGCTTCGGAGATTTGTGGCACCACTTTCGAGTGACCTAAAGCTGAAAACTCTTAATTACCTTATTAGACCACCTATTAGATACGACAAATAAGAAGTTTATTATTACAAATATAATATGACATTTTATTTAACTTTCCTGGTAAAATGAAAGTAATAATACAATCCCTAACTCATGAAAAAAGAAGTGCCAATCATCATGAATGTACATATTTTTTTAATTGAGTATTTGTGGATAATATGTTTTATCTGGTTGAGTGCATTTAAGGTTACATGATTTGTCCCTCGCTCGTCCCACTATCTTGTCCCACATTTAAAAAAAATCCTGATTCGTCTCACTTGATTCCAGTTGTATGTTGAACCAAATAATATTGTATGTATCACAGTGGAGCGAATGTCTACTGTAGAAATCAGGCAACATATTCATTCCATATCCGCATTTGGAAAATAAATAATATTTTTATCTCTCTCGTTATAATGCCAACAACTGTTTGTATGTCAAAACTCCCAACAACATAAGTAGCAAAAGTTTAAGGTTTAGTAAACAAAAGAATGCAAATCCCGTGTTTGGAACTCTGAAGGGTTGTCTCCGTCAGGGGTGACGTCATTAAAATGGATGCCAAGGGGTTGTGTTGAATTCTGACATTATACAGGGAGTTCTCAAACTTAGGCGTGCGTGCAGAATCTTGTTTGAGATACTGAGTAGGTATAGTCAACTAAGAATATACATATTTAGTAACCTGATCATAATTAGAAATGTGCGATTTTCAAAATGACGAATGTGCCAAACATTCGATCTGTAATTTCATAAGATCTTTATTATAAACGTATAAATTTACAGATGAAATTGAATCTCGTAAAAAAAAGTCAAACCTAGCTTTTCAGTAGTATGATGGTTAAATCTAAAACTAGGTTGTCTACAAAATATATTCGTTAAACTTTACAGTAGGTACGGCGCTTGGCGACGTCTTATATGGCGTTCACTGTATATAAAAAAGACAAACTTATTACAAAATTACTACAAACTTTTTATAAATAACAATTTGAAATATTTCCAATTTGTCCATCCACCCTGTAAGTCCAAACAACCTGTAGACGTGACAAGTTTAAAAAAGTAATTTTCCAAAAACACGGGCCAATCGCGAACCAGCTGCCTCGGCCTCGCACCGTCTGACGATGACATAATTGTGAGGAAAATGCCAAGACAGAGCCAGTATCTACAAATGAGTTTCGTTGGAAAATATTGGCTTTTAAAAACGAAGTCGTGTAAAAAACAATTAAGTTAGTTGTGTCATTCATTCATTTAAAAAAAGAGTCTCCGTGATCTTAGACGTTCTAAGGTATATAACTTAGCTAGAACTACAACTAGAACGTAGCTCAGTTATCGAGGTTATAGAATAAGCGATCCATTTTAGTATTAATAACTCCTAACTTACTTTTGTTCATTTTTTTTGGAGGAGAATGCGTTTACGCACAAACCGTACAATAACCGCAGGCTGGCGTAAGTGAAGTGTCCCACTTCCCACTAAACTCCCCAGGTATTCCCTTTCCACTGATAAGTTTCTTCGTACACTAACATATTATGAGACTGAGGAAATGATTAAGTAGAGCATGTTAAAATATAATTCAATTATAAAAATAAAACATGTATGTACATAAGCACACAGACACAACCACATAAATATACTCCCACACAGAGATACACACACACTTACACGCACACACACACACGCGCACGCATAATATCAAATATACATAATATTCTTTACTTTATCTACACAAACGCTCAATAAAAATAAAAAAAAAATAAGGCTACAGTTATATTGCTGTTTGTATTCTAAGTAACTACTGGATTGCAAAGGAGGAATTATTGCTGACTAAGACACAGGATTAATCCTAGTTTAGAAAGCAAAAGTCCATAATATTGTTTACTCCACGATTATTTATGTACAACCTAGCTATAAAACCTAATTAAAAGTGTAAACTGTACTTATTTCAATAAATTATTATTATTATTTCCACCGGATTGGAACGAGCTAGTTCCAGCCTTAACTAGCCCACTTCTTACCTTTGTCCGGCTTAAATAAGCGGATACTAAGATTTACAAAAAAAGTTATTACCTGTTATAAAAGCTTCAGCTTTTGTAAAAATCTTTAAAAAACGAACAGCAGATTCCTTCTTCGCCCGAGGACCCCTAAAAACCATAATCTCACTTCATTCTTTCTTACATTGGCAACTTTTCTTTGATTTTGTTCCCCATTCGATTTCCATCATTTCTCTTTGACGGCGGCATTAAAGAAAATGAAAAACATAATTGCCCCCTGTATTTGTGATAGGGATTCTTCCGGAGTATTTTTAATAATTATTCTTTTATTCGGACGGGATTAATTGTCCGGTAATTAGTCATTGAGAAGCTTTGTGCGGGTGACGGCTTCGATTATTTGAAGGTATCATGTTTGGAAGTATTTTTTTTTATCTGTCGCAAGTATTATATTACCTTTTGTAGTATTTTAGTAGGGTAAATTTTGTTTTGAAATTCCAAATAAAATTGTAATAAAAAAAATTCATAACAATAATAAGATATGAAAACATCATGTTCATTTTGATCTTCAAAACTATCTTTACTTGTATACAAAAAAAAACACCAATGATGACCACATAAATTTTTGTCCTGGATGGGATTCAAACCCACAACTCCAGCTACTCATCACTAACAAATCACATCACTAACACATGCGTCATCGAGCCAGTCAAAAAGATATTAGAATAGTACTCTGAACTACAGTCACAAATCTTTCTCCTAAGCCGCACTTACCTGAAAATAGTGACAGAAAACAAATACGATCCCACCTCCACTCGAATGCGACACAATAATTCCAAGTGACAATGTCAGTGAGCAGGAAAATAAAGAACAACACTATTGAGTGACGGGACGGCGAGATCGATATCACTGTTATTTCGTACTCGTACCTGTTCGTATCGCAGCATTGTAATGATGTTTTTCGCTGATATGATTGTGCATACGGCAGTTTCATGTGCGATCTTTTGGGTCAGAGGTTTGGTAGTGTAATGTTAGTTTAGCTGACACTAGCCTTCCGCCCGCGGTTTCCACCGCGCGTGATTTGTTTTTTCAAATATCCCCCTCTTCCCCCCACATTTCCGGGATCAAAAGTACCCTATGTTCACGGGGGAAAGTGTAGCTTTCTTACAGTGAAAGAATTATTACTCAAATCGGTTCAGTAGTTTCGGAGCCTATTCAATACAAAATACTAACAAACAATCAAATCTTTCTTAGTAGAGACTTTATTGTGATGACCATCCTTTAAGAATGTGTATGAAGAGTAAGGATGATCCTTACTTACTCTTCATACACAAATGAACTATGTTCATTTTGTTGTATTTTCTGAAGAAGTAATCAACAACGTTTGTGAAGTCTGTACTTAACGTCAATTAAACTTAATTTTTATCATTGCTTATTAGTATCATAACGCTGACTATGGAATTAATATTGGTTTGTCCACAAATTGAAACAGAAACGACTGCATAAAATGCAGTTCATAGGATAGGAATGTGATTGTGTGTGTAGTTCTTACTTTATGTAAGGTAAAAAATCTTTTAAAATTGTCCTTTAAAAACCTCTATATTACCTGTAACACTTAATTGTGTAGTGCTATTGTAGTTTCATTTTCAAAACCACGCACAATATTTTGTCGTATGCGTCGTACCGATCCCAATATTCCGTTCGGACGAATTCAAAAGGTTTTGTTTTTTGTCAAATATCGAAGGTAATGAGATCCAATTAAACTTTACGCGGCACTTGCTGATTTCCTCTGACATGAGAAAGTGGTCCAAATATTGAGGGAAACCTGACGGACAGTAAAGGCCAAAGAATAAGAACAATGAAAGTAAAGCAGTGTAGGTATGTCAGATTTTGACTGACTGGCCCGCTGGTGAAAGAAAGAAAGAAAAAAGTTTATTTAGCACTAACACCTTATACAGACAAGAATAACACATTATATAATATTAAGCATACATTTATGTGATCAATGTATGTGATGTTTTTCATGTTTATTTATTTATTTAAAAGAACACATTGCATGGTCTTAACACACGGAAAATTCGTGGTGAATGCAGAAAATTAAGAAAATTACTTTGTAAACTGCAAGAAACTTATGAGAAGAACCTTTAGTATAGTGCCTTTAAATTTTAAGAAGATTAACCCAGTCCAGACCGAATTTAAAGTATAAATAGAACTTACCGTCAGCAAAAAAATTTGCAAATGCCACTCGACTATTTATAAAGCAAGTCCCTAATATTTAAAGTAACGTGAGCTCACAAAGGGAATAGTTGGGAAAGAGTGGAGTGACGTCATAACATCTTGAAAGAGCTGCGGACGAGCGCATTAATAATGCAGTTCCGTCCTCGGATGCATTTGTTTGCGGTGCGGCACTAGCACCCCTACTAGTTGTTACATTGTTTCTCGAACTCGATTCGAACTTAATGATATCGATAGCGATAATAGGACAGAGACAAGTTTGCAAAGTATTCGTTCTGAAATTTTATTAAAACTAAACTTGAAAAAAGTTGTCTAGGTATATTATGAAGAACGTAACGTCAAGTTTGCTTGGTAGGTTTATATGGTAATAAGTATGTGTATCCAAATATGATGCAAAGGCCTCCATCCTTGAGATCAAGTTATCGCTACAATGATGGGTATTAGCTTAATCATTACACTTGCCAAATGCGGATTGGTGATCACAAACCCGAGCTGTGTCCGAAAAAACCGTTTCAAAGTTGGCTCGACCCTTTTTTTTTTTTTCTCGGAGGAGAATGCGTTTATGCACCATAACCGCAGGCTAGCTAGACCCGCGGCCGTGTGTGGGACTCGAGACTGAAGCGTCCACTACCCACTAAACTCCCCCGGTTTCTCCTTCACACCCGATTAGGACGAGCCGGTGCTAGCCTTATGGCTATTGACCAGCCCATCCCCGGGTACCCCGACTTGAGAGGCCTCAAGTCAGGGTGGAAGTTGGCTCGACCCGGGAATTGAACCCAGGACCCCGAGATCTTGGCCCGGTACTTAAACCCCTAGACCATCGAGGCGTTAGAATATAACTTATATAAAATAGTGTCGTTAAAATTATTTCAATTTGAAAAAATTAAATCAATCACAAATGATTCGAGTAGTCAAACGTTTCGAGTATCATTCGAGTTTTCATAGTTAAACAAACTCTGTACAAAGTAACCCACTGAATCCCGCCGCGTATAATCTTCGTTTGTCGATCGTTATTCTGTTGCACGCAAACTTGTTTTTATGCACCCACGTATTTGTTATTTATATTACAACATCTGATATTAATGTAAACATTTTAAACAGGAGTTATATGACACAATTTACACATAGTATATCTTTCTCCGATCGTTTTGTCTCGATTTAATCAGGGCGCTCGTGGCGCAGCTGTGGTAGAAGTTCGTTAGCGATAACGAAAGTCAAGCTACTCACGCCGCGGTCGGTTAATAGATGGGTGACCATTCTGACCACATTGAGTGACATTTCTTTCGAGCGTCTCTGTGCTTCGGAAGGCACGTTAAGCTGTTGGTCCCGGTTGATATCTACTATAGTAGATATAAGTCGTCAAGCCTAGTCAGATTTGGCGGCTTAATAACATCTGACATTATGGTTGTTCACTTGCCTTACGCAATACGCACCCCTCCACCAACCCGCACTGGGCCAGCGTGGTGGAGTATGGCCCACACTATCTCACAATTGAGATAAGGCCTGTGTCCCAGCAGTGGGAACGTATATAGGCTGATGATAATGATGAATCGTATATAATACGTTTGCACTATGATCCAGGATTCGGCAAGTCCATTTATTACATAAGAGCGACTGCCACCTTACTTTTTGAAAGAGAATGCGCTGATGCGCCATTACCGCATGCTAGGGTTGCCATCCGTCCGGGTTTCCCCGGATTTGTCCTAGTTTAGAGGGCATCCGGGGAGCGTCCGGGGAAGGTTTCATTTGTAGACCGAGTTTTAAAAAATAAATAAATAAATAAAATTTGGGCCGCCCGCGAGACACGCACTATGCTCGCACACCACGATGTTTTTTATTACATTGAATATGTTTAAAAGATCTTGTTGACATGTCCGGCTTTCGGACTCTAAAATCCGGGGTTTTCACGCGTCTTGTCCTGTTTTTCAAATTTTAGAGATGGCAACCCTACCGCATGCTAGCTAGACCTACTGCAGTCTTGTGTGGGACTCGGGACTATTTCATTCATTTAGTAGTGGTAGAGCCATGCTGTTTTACAGCACGAATGGGCCGGCCCGTTCGGGGAAGTACCACCTTCTCACATAACACCAGCGTGAAATAATAGTGACTACTATTGTGTTTCGTCTGGTTTGTGAACAACGCATCAGCGATCCCTTGGTTGTTGCAGATGTCCATATAGGCGGCGGTGATTGCTTGCTCGTCGCTGGCTCGTTTGCCGCCTCTGGCAAAAAAAATCCCACTACCCACTAAACTTCTCCGGGTTCCCCTCCACACCGAAAGGGGCAATTTTTTTTTCAGAGAAGATAGATTTGGGTTGCTATCACCTCTGCAGGTCAAATCTCTCTATTTACTGCGGATCTTTCTGTGTATCTTCTGTCTGCACTGAATTGCACTAATAATAATCTTCTGGTTAAGTCGTAAATAAACTTATGTTCACGCGCACTCTTAGTTCCGACTCTTCAATAACTCTTAAACTCGCTATAAAAATGACTACGATTGTTTCATTAGAAAACTCACCTGCGATCATAATGCTACCATCAGCCGGTGACTGCCAATAATTCTAATAATAAGTATCTCTTGGCACCGCACAATTGCTTCGTGCCATTAATTATGATAAAACATACTTAGCATCGCGATTATGACGACTGGTCGGTCATTGTGACTGGTGGTCGTATAAATTCATTATTACAGAATTGAACTTTTATGAATGACATATTTAAACATTTAGATTTTGTCGATAACAAGATAGTCTTGCAGATATAAAAGTGAGATATCTACCTTTACAAACACTGTTGTTTAGGGAACTATGCAAGTTTACTAAACCAAAGTTTGAAACCGATTAAACTCTACGTCAGATCGCTTGTAAAACATTTGACAAAAGTTAAAACAAGCTGAGAATTTATTTTTTGGAACGAAGAATTCGATAAAAGAATAAACATAGCTAAGAACCTCCGTGTTCAAAACATTTAAAAATAATCCCAAAAATAAAACTATTAACACCCTAACGGTTAAGGTTGTAAGAGGTTATAATATTATCATGATTGCGTATTTTAAATTCGAATTTAGAATTGGAAAATGTTTAATTTATTCATCGTATCTTTTTAGCATTTGTTGTAACTCTATTATGCATAATAATAAAAAATCAGGAAGAATAATAAACTATTTCTCTTTTGTCATGTGATGAGTTTTGGTTAATTAAATAAATATTGGACATCATTACATAAAATATATTGATCTGTCCCCAAAATAGCTTGAGCTGTATTGTGTTATAATGACTCCGACAAACAGGTGGAGTCTCATTATGTATTTTTATTAATATTTTATAGAAATCTGTCTGCCACAGTGACTAGAGAGGCCGCGCACTGGGCAGCCAAGCTCGGCAGCCTGGTTGCCCAGTGCGCGGCCTCTCTAACAGGTCGCAATTCAGAGCGACGTACGGCCAGTAAAATCCCCGAAAACTTGTTAATGAGGACATCATTATTACTGATATCCGTAATAAGAATAAACATTTATAGTATTATTTATAGTAGCATAGTAGTAGTATAGAATTGTTGATTTTTAACGACTAACAAACACTTTCTACATGCAAATGTAAATACCAACATGTTTATTTTTTCCTTTTTCATAATTAACCATGACCAATTTACTTGTGCCCAGCGACCGAAGAGGAGTGCTCGACGCGGCGGCTCTACAAGCATTGGCAGGGGAAAGCGTCCTGGAGAAGGAACGACAGCTGTCCGAGATGATCCTGCAGCTGCAGATGGTTCGCGAGCAGTTGCTGGCGCAGCAAGACCACGCTAAGGTGAGTTAGAAGTTAGTTCAGGAAGGTGATAAAAGATGACGCTGTTTGATACTTTAGTATCAGCTGTTGAAAGGCGACACTGGATCCTCATGAATTACCGTGTTTTTGAAGTGCGGGTGAAAATGTAGAAAAAAATGATAAAGCATATTGTCGCTATTTTATAGATTACGTGAAAATTATAAAATAAAAAAGGGAACAAAGGGAAAAGTTTAATTTTTGTAGTACCTAGATAAGCTTAAAAAAAATTGTTTTGCACATAATTAAAGGTATTTTGTCATAAATTAGCTACAAGTACATACATAGTTTATGATTTTGGAAAAATATAAAAAAAAACCTAATGATTACTTTTTAGCAGCAGAAATAATATTATGCCGCAATAAAATAAAATGGACTACAAATACCAGAAAATACCATTGTAAATAAATATTAAAATATTCATAAACTTTCGCATACATTTCGCTACCTATAAAATAGTTGACGACAAAAACTGACCTTGCAAGTTCCAGAGTGTATTTTTATAGTGATTGACAAACATATAAAGAATTTATAACTGGTTCAGTTTGTTTATTAAGCGTATATAACGGTCCATAAATACATTTGTATCACATTTTTTATGCCTTATACGTGAACGGTGGAATAGTTTTGTCTATGTTTGAATCTTGTTACGAATTGTGTATCTAAGAAACTCAACTAAAAACCAGTTTTAATTTATTATTTTTGTAATATAATACGGAGACCTTTTAAGACATTCAAGGGAAAAGAAAGTTTTGCTACACTTTATTGACTTCACTTCAAAAAATTTACTGAGTTCGGTTTCACCGAGTTGGATTTTTTATAATAATCTACATATATAATAATCTATATAATTTTTAATGTCTAAAGCAAAACACACCTTCTAACGTACAATTCGTCCAAAAATCAATGCGTGATACAAAATAGGCCTATCGAAACATACGAATAAACGCACGGTACATTTCTTCAATAACAGTTCGATTTTCGAACGCACGCAAAAAAAAATTGTCTGGCGTTCGGAAGATAAAACAACAGGAAGCCGTTGCAAAAAAAAAAAAAGAAAAACAAACCAGCCGGTATCGAACGCGCCTATTCGCAACGTATCCGGGACGGAGTCAACAAAGGGACGTTCTGTGTTTGAAAAAACGCGCGAACGCTGGCCGCCATTAGCCGCTCCCATTTGCAATGGGTCTATACTCTATGGACCGGCCTCTTCAATCTGTGCAGTCAACAATACAGGGCTGTCAGACTAAAGGCTTATTTTCATATTTTCTTGGAAAAAATTAGCCTTGTAGGAAAATCATTATCGTGTAAAACGTTAGATAGCGTCATCGCTATCTAACAAATAAATTACGATAAACTTTTCTGACAACGGAAAAACGTGCCATAAATGCATTTTATTTTATTACACAAAGTCTGTTAAAAAGCGCTCTTCCTTTTTGCCGGCCATTTCCAAGTTTAGACCAAAAAGAAAAATCTATCTGTTTCCCCTTTCCCACCTTGCAGCCCTACTGAGTTCAGGCATTGTGATGAGTGTTTTTATCGCCTATTCATTAGTACGAGTCTTTGTCGCGGCGCCCATCGCGATCATCTGATTCGATGCGAAAGGGTTCTTCCGCACTTTGTATAGGTGCAGTGTCATCATTTGCACAAACATGGAAAGTCATAAATGAAACTACGTTGATTGAGGAACAGTTTTAGCAGTGGTACAGCCATGCTGTTTTACAGTACGAATGGGCTGGCTTGTCCGGGGAAGTACCATCCTCTCACATAACACCAGCGTGAAATAATAGTGTTCTGAATGGTTTGTAAGAGTGCCGGAGGCCCACAACTCCCCCCTTAAAGGCCGGCAACGAATCATTTATCCCTCTGGTGTTGCAGATGTCCATTGGCGGCGGTGATAGCTTACCATCAGGCGACCTGCTGCTGGCTCGTTTGCCGCCTCTGACATAAAAAAAAAACAACAAGAGAGTTTGGTCTAATTTATCTTCTCGATCGTATTGTGGAAGTTCTAGATTATCTTTAAACATTTTTCACGCAATGTCACCTAGCTTCTACTATGTTGAATATCCTATAATCACTTACGTAATAAAAATTCTTCATCACGAGAATCCAACATAAAATATCAAAAAAAAATTGCGTTATTACAGTTAGAAAGCTTTACGACTAGTATCAACACTGTCAGATAATTCGCGTGTCAAAATACTTTTTTTACTTGTTTACTGTCTCAGGATTTTATTGTATCCAAGTAATTACTCAGTCAGGAACAAACAAAAACTTTCCAAAGACTAAATCGGATTGGCAGAAGGACAAAGGGTCCGAACCCAGTCCGATTCGAGTCCGTTCACAATCGGCGCGGAACAAATCTAATTTGCAGAAAGGGTAGACTTTTTGTCTACCCTTGGCAGGGAAAGGACATTACAATACGAAAGGACTATGCTCTCTTTGACAAGGTTCAGTTCGGTGTCGTGCATTTTCAATGGGGAGTTTAAATGAGAGTATTCTGGGCTGCGATTTCTTAAGTCGTGGTATCGGATTTTTAGGTCGATGTAAAGTAAATATCTTTCAGTCTATCTGTTTAAGTTCCCTTTTTGATTAGTAAACGCATGAATAACTGAAATACTTCGACATTCTAAACATTTAACATATTTTTTATATCCTAAAACATCTACCTATCCTATAAAAAAGGGAATGTTTAGGTATATATACGAATGTTTGTATCGTCAAAGAACAATCCTGCGACCTCTTAGAGCATAACAGACCTTATTTAAACCATTATACCAAATCGGTTGTTAAATTATCTTGTGTTGCTAAACACAAGAGTCATCCCCGTATTCATAAATTGGTCATCCTAACTTCAAAAGAGTTCATATAATAGTGAACTCTGCAATCACGAATGAAGGGATTTTAATTAGTTAGTTAGTTATCGCTACTAAAAGTTAATTAGTTCATGCAGCTCACAATACCGCCCATCGCCGGGCGAGCACTCATTCGGATTAAACATTCAACGCACCCCAATAGTACATTGTAACCCCCTCGCCCTCCCAGACAAACGGAAATATGAAAATGAAACGTCCAAACGGAAAAACGCATCAAACGCCCGCGCCCGTCGACGGACGGACAAAAAATGAACACAAAACGCGCGCTTAATTCGCAAAAAGCCCGTTTGATGTCGCTAATTGACAATCAACCGGGGACGCGTCTCATTGGTACGCTTCCTCGTTCCGTTTTTAAAAATTAAAAACAAATAAATTACTTCTGGCCTGGCCATCTTTGTTAGATGTGAGCGCGAGCTCTAATGCGTACCATTTTTAAAATTTGAAAAAATTGGAAGTGCATCTTTTTAGCTGGTGTTATTAATTACATACTTTTAACGTTCTGTGTAAGATTAAGGGCTTGTTTGTTTTGATCTTCTCCTTGTTAGTAAAGAAAAATCTTACATTTTATAAATCTAAATACTTGTGTAAGATTTTTCTCACCGTACCTACCTGAAATATAGGTACCTATTTACTTGGTAAATCTAAAGTTTGATAAATCTGAAGTAGATTAGGATTTGCAAATGATTATTATAAAAATAACTTTAACAACTCTACATTCACTAACAATATAGGTAATCACTTTTTAAAAAGTAGGTAACCAGCAAGTTATGTAAAAACAACTGCTTTCGTATTGTTTTTGTAACTTTGTATTTCTAGACATAATTTTCTATAAACAGCATACAAATTCCATGCCATGTTTCAGTATTTATTTCACGTCACGCTCTGAGTACTTTAAAAGGTGTCACTTCCACTAAATCGACCAAGCGAAAAAAGTGCGTGTCAACGTGCCTCTTAAAAAAGACCTACTCTCAAATTAAAAATGTGTGCTATGTTATGACATTCCAGGGGAGAGCGATGTCAGACCAATTAGTTGGTGAAAGAAAACTAAAGGGCCGACGGACATGCCGACACCTTTTTGAGATTTAAATTAAAAAAATAAAGTTACATACGGAAAGTTCCCGCCATTCCTCGATTAAGTTAACCTGATATAATCTGTGAAGTGTGGAGTTAACGCGCGCTTTTTATTCAAAACGATGATTTATACGTAAGTGTTGCTGGCACGTTGACAGAAATAGAAAGGAAAATGCTTTTTAAAAAAGTAATGGACAAACGCGCGCCAATTTCATTTTCTTTTTTTTTTCTACGAAACGGAATAAGGCACACGACATCCGAAACATTACGCCACTTAAAGCTTGAATTTGAGTAATGAGATTTTCTTAAATCTGCATTTATTAATTGAAGATCACTATTAAATGTGCTGTATTTTTCCCAAAACAAGTATCTGTTGCTTATCGCTCTGACGGAATTTAAAAAAGTAATTAGTAGGTAATGTCAAATTAGGAACACAAAGCCCGCCCATTCCGATTTTCTATTTAAATTTCGAACCAGGCACGTTTAACCTACCTACTCTCTCTATTGTTTTCCCAATGATGTCGGCCGAATCAAATTATTGGCTACATTGAACCAGTTTCATTTTCAAACCAATTTACACCTTACACGTAGACTATAAGAGCGAAAATACCTCACCATTTCTGACTAGGGCAGTACAAAATAGCAGTGGTAGGGATAACAATTGTCTATTGTGACGCCTATCTCTTTTGCGCGTCACAGCGGCGTCTTTGTTAGAGCGGGCGAGGTGTATACATGCGTCTCGTTCTCGCACAATGCCGTTGGAAATAGACCCGCCTTTGTGGTTGAGATTTTCTTCCATTCGTCGACGGATACCATTGTTCTGCGCATGTCTGACAGAATATGCGTTCATTCTCATCATAGATTATGTAAATATTATGTACTAGCTAATCTCATCTATGATTGAAGATTTAAATATAGACTGGAAACATGCCTAGGTCATGTTTAATGTAAATTAGGTATTGGCCATTGTGTAATTATTTATAGTTAACTGATTTTTTGTACTACGTTTGAACGTTATGTGTGTAATTGCATTCATTATTATAATTTATTTTATTTTACTGAGAAATACATAATTATGTTTCATCGAGATGGACTTTAACTATGTATTGTTTTAAAAAACTGTAATCACTTGCTAATCGTGGTGTTTCAATCCGCATTTGGCAATCGTGGTGATTATTATGCCTTAGTCACTATATTTGCCTAATTCTGATTGGTGATCGATCACAAACCCGAGCTGTGTTTCCGACAAAAATATTGCCCGAGCCGGAAATTGTACCCAGAACTACAAGATCACGGTCCTATACTTAATTCACTAAACCATCGAGGTATTTATAATAATTATGTAAATTAAAAGGTATTCAATTTAAATACTTTCATTTATGTTGTTAGCGAGAAAAAGCCCACATTCATTTTGTAATCGTTAATTGTATTTAATTATTGCTTGTCCACTTAATAATCAAAATACTCCTACTTTCTAATTAATCTGATTTTAGACGGATATACAACAAATAATTTAATATATAAATAATAAATAAGTATATTTTAGGGCCACAGTTACCACTGACACATTTGTGCGCTTGTTGTAACCAAAAAATGTTGGTTAAAAGAAAATCAATAATATAACTTGATTTATCCACTAGTTTTAACTAGTAAGGAAGTGGAATTATCGCACCGGTATATTGTAATTACGGTTGCGTTCGTAGATGGAAGAATGTCGGTTGCGAAACCGCCGCCATGTTGGCGAGGAAAAACCGCGCGAAAAGCTTTTGCGTTGTGCGTAATCGATTGGTGGAGTGAAAGGTTATATAGTGTATTAGTCATAAGTCTTAAATAGTGCGAGTCCCGAGCGAGAAGTGTGACAGAGTAAACTGGAAAATTCTAGACAATTGGGAATATTTTATGAACTGAGACACTTGTACTAATTAATTTCTTTAATTTGAAAAGTCTGAGCTTATCTATTTTCACTTTAAGGAAATAACATTACCTATTTTCAGTATTATAAAGTGATCACACGCAAATTCAAAACGACTGCACAAAATTAAAAGAAATCTTTTTATTGTGCTTTTATGTCAGGAAAACGTTTTCTCCTTTTTACACCACTCTCATAACGTTAGGCTAGTAAGTTAAATAATATTTCACTAAAGTTAATGAAAAAAAAATATAAATCATAATCCATTTTTGACGTACATATTATACAATAAATAGCGTATGATACAAAACTGAAGCAACATACAAAGAATCCGCCAGGCGCCATCTCCCGTGATGTAAACGGTCAACTATAATTTAATGGCGACCGGTATCCCGGCTGGAAGCCATTAAAATACTAGTCGACATAACTGACGCTGCGCTTTTAATTTGTGTACGTGTAAGTGGTGGTTAACCCTGCGTATGGATATGGCGGATAATACCGCAGGGGAAAAAATATGTTTTATAATCAGATATTTAATTAGCTTAAATCAAAATCAAAATCAAAATATTCTTTATTCATGTAAACTTGTATCAAGTATTTATGAATCGTCAATTACAGAGTGACTCTACCACCGGCTTCGGAATGCAGTCATCTGCCGAGAAGAACCGGCAAGAAACTCGACAGTTACTCTTTTTCATCGCCATGTTTGTTTACAATTTGTTTGTTACAATTACTGATTAGTTTTAGAATACCAAGCCATACAGTATAAAGTATAAGAATGAGACTATAATCTAGAAAAATCCGTGAGCCCTGGAAGACCAGTGTCCAAAGGTGGCACCTGCAGCACAAGTATGACGTATGTGCCAGCCATAATTTCACTCAACCATATTAGAGGGAATGTAACCACCCGACACATAACGCCACCACCCCAAGCACATTTTAGCGAGCATGACCGCCAAGGTTACAGACTCTTCAGGATTCTTTGAATGAAAAATAAATTTAATTTTACTGAATTATAACATTTTAATGTGTTATTGTATAGCAAAGTTAACATTGTTTAGGCATTTCTATTTGGAGGCCTTGATTAACGAATTTCCTAATTCCTTATCATATTTTTGTAAAAAAAAAAAGATAAGATGTGGCCGCAGCATTCCTTTAAAACCGAGTCTCTCGCAGAAAGTCAACATCCCGAGTAACTTATACATAATATGTAGTTCAAAAATAATATTTTGTCATAATATTTTTTATTTCTTCAGAGACTTGAACTATCCTGTGTACTTTTTGGACTGTCTTTTTCAAACTTCATAAAAATTGGCTTTGTCGTTTTATTCGAAAGCTGAAGTAAGATAAAATAAAACTAAAAATAATAGATACTTTTTTACACTTTTCATTTATTATTATTGATGTAAATATCCAAATTAAAATTGATCTAATTTGTAGGTACCACATTCATAATACTTTCGTTAAGTCAACATTGGTTTAATATATGGATCCATAAAAATACCAACAAAACAGCCGCTGAATCGTAATAAGTTGGCGAGTTTATAATTTATACAGTTCCATTGCAATGTTTACATAATATCCAGTAGACAGGCATCCGAGGCGATGTTGGTTCTGCTTACAAACGTGCTAACAAGTCGAACGCTGTGTAAGGCGTGATCCCGCCAGAAAATTAGTTTACTTGCATTCTTTGTTTCATTGTGTAGAGCGATGAATTTATTAAAATACTGGAACTTACTGCTGTTCTCCGGCTGTTAACGTTGATGGATTGGCATTGATGGATTACATTAGAAAGATCTTTTTCGTCAAACAGAATACGCATAGGTACATAGTTGTTAACTTTTTTTTTCGAAAACGTAGAAAGATCTTTTTCGTCAAATAGAAAAAAGAATACACATTAATTGTTAACTTTTTTTCGGAAATGAATGGTTTTAGAAGAAAACAATGCAGCCGTGTGTGTGACTTGGGACCATCGATGTTTCCGCTACCTACTAAAACTCCCCCGGTTTCCTCTTCAACTTCTGGCATAATTATGCACTACGTACCTACGATGACTTTATCTCACAGGTGATATTTGACCTTACGTGGAGGTTTAATGTCAGGCCGAAAATCCAACGCCTCTTAGTAAACCAACCAAAAACGATGTAGGCATGCATATATTATTGAAGCACTCAAACATTTTGGTTGTAACCAAAATATGTAGTAGTTTTTGTAACATTTTGTTTTTTTATTAATTAATAAAGAAATTGTTACAATTTGGGTCCATAAGACCTCACATTGCATTAAAGGGTTAGTACCAAGTGAGTGATGTATGGAGTTTCATATTGGTGCAAATAATGGAGGTCGGACGTCCCTAGCCACTTGACTGATAGTGCTGTCATGAGCTAATCGAGAATCGCTCGATTGTGACGCGAAAGATTTATCGATTCTGAGGTAAACGGTTTATGTTATTATTTGTATCGATGTCTTAATACTATATATTTTGAATTTTAATATATTACATGATGTAATAACGAATCACGTTAGTCCATATGGTACTTAGGAGGTGGGAGCTGTAATTATCATATAACTAATTGAAACTAGCTGATCAACTAAATAGATATGGGAATGGTTTCTGCACACGTATTAAGTCGGCTAAATTAAACCCAACTTAACTAAAACCTCTTAGAAGGAAAATTTCTTACCGATATGTTAAAATTATTTGAAATAATACAAAATTAATACATAATTGTAAAAATAATACATATATAATATTTTAAACAACTTTAATCAATAAGAAATACTTAAAATAATCCGTCATAAGTTGAATCAGATCGATAGTTTAAAGAACGCGTTTAGGGTTAGAACCTTTTAACGCATTGGAACAAACATAATTAGATAATAAAAACAATCTTCTGTAGAAGCGGAAAATGTTTGAATTTGGGACACTCGTTGACGCCAACATGTCTGCTCCCGCGACTAAAACCAAAGTTAATATTTAAATATTATTAACTGAAGTTAACTGTAAAACGTAACTTTATGCAAATTAAAACATTAACCATGATACGCATAATTAAGGCCAAATTGTTATGAGTTTCGGTAATTAACCAGAATCCAACTTTATGGTGGTTCCACCATTAAGGTAAATTTTCTTTCGATTCCGAGCTTTTTTCATTTACATAACCGTTTTCATCCTAATATATTGGTAATTCATCTCTCACAATTAAACGAAATGCAGTAAGAGAACTCTGTCTCTTTTTTTCGACAAACATCTTTTACCACAAACTGTTCAAATGCACAAATTAAATATTTAATCAGGAGCCTACGTAAATAACGTGACTTGCGGATATAATAAGATTCCTTGACCTCTGCACAGTATTATGTACTATTTTATTTAAGTGGGAAGACTGACACGCCTACCTGATGGTAAGCGACCACTGCGGCCTGTTCCATTGAGGGACATTTAACGAGCGAGCGTCGCTGCCACATTCCTGGTTTCTCTTATCTTTCAAGTGTACTGACTCCCACACATTAGTTTTGCCAGAACACAGCCAAAGCTGTTATGGCGGCACTGCAGTCAAAAAAGTACAGTCACATGACCGTACTTTTTGAACTACAGTGCCGCCTGTAGTCAGTGCGACTGCACTGTACAGACTCTACAGTCTCTTTGTAGTCTCTACAGACTTGTAGAGACTTCACTGTCATTTCGCACGCTGTGGCAAGTATAGCGACCGTGGCATATCTCTAACGGTCGCAGGAGTTAATCTCTCCACGATTTCACCTTTGTGTCGGTAGCGACATACCATTAATGGTTGCATTAATCTATGCGCCGGCGCAGTGTTTATATGAGCCACTTAACTTTTATATCTCGCTGTAATAACATGGCGTTTATAGAGGTTTTGTCGCCGAGAGTTTATTCTTTATTGCTGTAGAAGTGTTTTTAAGTTTTTTTTTTTTGTAATATTGGAAACGTGGGTGTTGACAAATACGAACGCTATACGATATTGTTTTATGTGTGATATTTGTATAATAACTAATATAGCTTTGATGCTAATCTAGATAGATTCACTCATTCACAAATCTAGATAGACACTTCACAAATCTAGATAGACACTTCACAATAAAACAGGTGAAACATGTTTCAGGTTTAACAGCCTTTTAGTAATGTCATAGAATGCAGCTATCATTGCGTTAATTTTTTTTTCTATTTTTTTTTTATTAACAGTCAATGGCACGCGGCCTGCTTATCAGTAGTTAACATCGGGTGTTACTAACAACTTTAATGTCTGTTTAACTTTAATTATGACTCAGTCGCCATGATCCAGTAAAAATAAATATAATAGTGTCCAGAGATATTATATATTATTAAAACCCTTTATCGGCAAGCCTTTAAGACATTTCCAAGATATCGTAAAATAAAACCATCCGATACCTTTCTTTATAAAAGCGGTGACCAAAAGAAATGAAAAAATAATATTAATAAGTTTTAAATTTGCCGTATCAGTCCAGAGTTTCAAAGGAATAATGTAATACACGTTTTATATGTTATGTATTCAGCGGTCCTCAGTGGCTAGGATCCCATAAAAAAGTTGTTTCAACTTATTACTGCGAGCAGGGTTGCTAGTAGTAAAAATAAATTATGAATAGTAATAAAATGTTTTTCTTTTATTCCGTGAGTTTTTGAAAAAGACTTAGAAAATAGTTTACGCTTATGTTGCAATGCAATATTTGAAGTACTTTATTCCCGGGTCAGGGAAAATAGGTTTTACTTTGTGAAGCTTGTTTATAAATAAATGGAAAAAACAATACTTAACTTACCATCAATTACGACATTTCCAATTATTAGCAACTTGTAAAATCAGAAACAAGTTATTAATCGGTATGAAATCACATTATTTATAATGCATTTAAAAACAATTTGTTGAATTATTACTACATCTTATTTTATTAGTAGTAAGGGAATCAAAGGGGATATTTACGTGTGGTAACAAATTAGGAAGTAGCCGAATGGAAAGCTAGTATTTTGTTTGATAAAAGTTATCAAAATTAAAATATACTTATTGCAACTGTAGCTAATCATGCGAATAGGAGATGGTTTCTGGAAGGGTTCAGGAAATTTAGTGATAATCCAGCTACAATTTTCCAAGTAGATGGCATGTAAAGTACCAGAACACTCCAAAAATACTTATCAACAACAAATGACAGCCCTTAAGTAAAAGAAGCCTTTGAGAACATATTTTCTGCCCCTATTATGAAGGAGGTGGGGGGAGGCGTTCCATAATTAAATAGTGCACGGTTAGTTACCCGCGGAGGCTGGGACTGTGGCAGATTGTGTCGGAAGAGTTCGCTGCTAATTTCGCTGTCGGTCTTGCTATTTTTGTTGTAAGTGTTGTAGATACGGATCCGACTGTACAAGTTTTTGAAGTGAAAACTTCTTTAGCGGCGTTGTGCACTTTTTTTGTATGGGGAAAAAATGTTAAACTCGCGTCAGGATTTATGTGTCACGTGACCTGATCGAAAATCCATATAAAATTTGAAGTCCGGACACGTGTTTTCTACAAACTTATCTGTTCCGGTGGCCAAAATTGGAACTACGTGAAATGCAATGCAAAAACGATATTTAATGACAGTTTTAAATAGACAGTAGCGACACCGCCTCCGGAACAGATAGTTTGTCGGTCTATAGACAATAATGGTTTTTTGTTCAATTTGACAGCTCATTTATGCAAAGAAAAGTGCTTCTTATGTACATCAGGAGTAGAGTAAATAATTGTATTAATAAGAACTGATGTTGTTTTCTTGAGGTCAATTATAATACGCGCGGCGTATTACGCTGGAGTGGCTATAGACATAGAAATGACAGCTATTTTTATGTCGATTTGAAGCGCCCCCCATTAGTGCACTGGGAACTAAAATGACTTCAATTTTCTCTGTCTACACCTCAGGTCTACACTTCAAATCATCTTCAAATCATAGATTTAGTATATTATGGACAGCCACTGACATTGACAATGACAGCGTTATCAAAGTTTATCTGCCAAATTTAGTACTATTATTAGTTCCAAGTGCACTAACTACTGCTCTCAGCGCCAACATGGCGATTTTCAAATCGGATCAAACATTTGGTGACAATCGCCCATCCAGTGTCATAGAGATCAGTGGTTTTATTCCTTTAGCGTAAGGTATATTTTTCTTTGCATAAATGAACTGTCAAGTGTGACCTCTTCTACTATTATAGCCGCAGTGCGGTCGCTTCCTATATGCTTCCTATGCTACAAAGTGACCACAAATACCTTAATTTGATATCCTGCAAAATTCAAAATTTAATTGCCGTAATAAAACATTTAAAAAGTTTGGAATATCTTTATTCGCCGGAATTATATAACAGTATTTTGTGGAAATTAACACCACTTCTCCGCAGTCTTTGGATCTGCTATGCTGCGGAGCATGCATCAGGGCGTATGAAGTTGGAAATGCTGTCCGATTTCCTGCGACAAGAGGCTCGTTCTCACACACAGTTTGGCTTGTTACCCCAAATTCCCAGTGAACTTCATAGAAATATTATGTACTGGTGAACTTCCTCGAAAGCGACATGTTGATTACTGTAACACCACTCGTGTTATTAACGATTCGGGAGTCTGCGGATTCTGTAAAGGGAATCATTTCTTGGCCGATTGCTCCAAATTCAAAAGTTTATCCGCAGATTCCAGTATGCAATTAGTTGTAAATTCCAAACTTTGTTTTCGTTGTTTAGAAAATAAATAGTTGTCAATCAAAAAAGTTTGACATTGACGGTTGTCAATCATTTTATCATCGTTTATTACATGGCGTTTCAGTGTCACAGCAAGGAGTTTCTGATAAGTCTGAAAAAGTTTCTGATTACATTTGAGAGATAAACTTTTTAATGTAATATAAATTGTCATGTTTGTGTACGATAGCGCAATAAATAAATATTGTATTTTACCACATAAATGATAGTACTTTTATACCTCTACCAATCAATTAAATCCCTAACCATTCCAAAATACATATCAAAAATGCACAACGTTAATATTCAGGTTTTCACTTCTGCCGGCACTCCCGGAGTGCAACCCGTCGTTTTTTTTTTTTATTAAAATGTGTAACAAGACGAGAAGATTGTACACCTGATGGTAAGCGCCACGTCTGCCCTTACACAGTTCAGTGCCAAACAGTAACTGAGCAGTTACTGTCTGGCACTGCCCTGCGCCCGCTACACCGAGACGACAGTTATTAGGTCTCATATACCCAGTAATTTCACTAGCTTCAGTGCCCTTTCCCTGAAACACAGAAGTGTTTGACACACCTCTATTTCACGGGAAAATATCTGGCACTGCGGTGGTACTAACTAGTCTGTGGACAAACCAGTAACAAGTTGGAAGATGGGACGTTTTTTTATTTGAAAGGTAGAGAAGTAAGAAGTATTTTGGGTTAGTTTTACAGCTGTCAGGTAGGTTCGTGACAATTTATCGTGTCGAATAACTTAGATAGTGTCTCAAAAAGAAGGCAACAGGCAAATACGAGTAATTCATGAATATCAGGAAGTTATACCTGTTTGAAGATTATGGACGTATTAATATTGTTTCTCGATGCCATTATCTTTTTTATGTTCATAAAATATACAGGGTGGCCCTGAAAATCGTGGATCAAACGAAACAGGGAGATAAAGGGGGTTATTACCGACATAAACCCCTCAACAGTATGACCTCACATCGACTCTACAAAAAATTAAAGCTATTTTTTGTTTTGAAAAAAATAATGCCTTATTTTGTAATCAAATGGCAAAATAATGAAAACATATTGTTTTTTCTTTATTTTTTTTGTGTTCAATTATTGTCAAAGAAAGCATCTTTACATAAAAAGTATCTTTACCACTGTGGGAACACAAATTCGTGAGCAATGGCGACTTTCTTAAAAGAAATTAAGTTTTACGAAAAATCAATTCCAACTTCAAAACAGTACTGTGAAAAAAAAATGTATGACCGACAAGTGACCCTGTATCAAAAAAATTAGCCTGTTTTATCACCATTTAAATGAGGTATAACACTTGGCTATTTGTAGCTAACTTATTTTACAAAACTTGTTTATTGGCGCCAAGTCTAACTTTCAATAAATTGAGCGATCAATAAAAATCGTTATTCGCGTTGATTATTTTCACTCTTAACAATCCTAGAGCTTTAACATTGGAATAAATACCCGGTATCTTTTGTCCTTTTCACACTCGGGTCGGGTACGTACCCGACTCCGGTCGTAGGTACATACGATCCATTGTTTTTTGGCTCAGGTACCTAAGCTTGCGCGTACGTTTGGCCCACCGCTCCCGCCGCGGCAGCGAATCAGTGACTCGCTACCTGCTTGTTATTACGCACGTGTTCTGCTGGTTTGCTCTTCAGCGTCTGCTGAACGGACTCCGATTTCTTGTCTAACTGTGATCTAAGCTTGCCGTACGGACTGTGAGTCTTGCCAAACTGTGAACTAAGCTTGCCATGCGGACTCTGTGTGATTTCTTGCCAAACTGTGACCTAAGCTTTCCAATCGGACACTGATTCTTGCCGTGCCTGTACTTCACTCTTCTTACAGTGGCCATTACAAAAGCCGTAGATGTAATGCATGTCAGCATACTCTCGCTGACGAAGGAAGGCTTCAAGAATCAGTGTCCGATTGGAAAGCTTAGGTCAAAGTTTGGCAAGAAATCAAGCAGAGTCCGCATGGCCAGCTTAGGTCAAAGTTTGGCAAGACTCACAGTCCGTATGGCAAGCTTAGGTCAAAGTTAGACAAGAAATCCGAGTCCGTTCAGGAGACGTTGAAGAGCAAACCGGCAGAACACGTGCGTAATAACAAGCAGGTAGCAAGTCACTGATTCGCCGCCGCGGCGGGAGCGGTGGGCCAAACGTACGCGCAAGCTTAGGTACCTGAGCCAAAAAACAATGGATCGTATGTACGACCCGAGTCGGGTACGTACCCGACCCGAGTGTGAAAAGGACAAAAGATACCGGGTATTTATTCCAATGTTAAAGCTCTAGGATTGTTAAGAGTGAAAATAATCAATGCGAATAACGATTTTTATTGATCGCTCAATTTATTGAAAGTTAGACTTGGCGCCAATAAATAAGTTTTGTAAAATAAGTTAGCTACAAATAGCCAAGTGTTATACCTCATTTAAATGGTGATAAAACAGGCTTATTTTTTTGATACAGGGTCACTTGTCGGTCATACATTTTTTTTTCACAGTACTGTTTTGAAGTTGGAATTGATTTTTCGTAAAACTTAATTTCTTTTAAGAAAGTCGCCATTGCTCACGAATTTGTGTTCCCAAAGTGGTAAAGATACTTTTTATGTAAAGATGCTTTCTTTGACCATAATTGAACACAAAAAAAATAAAGAAAAAACAATATGTTTTCATTATTTTGCCATTTGATTACAAAATAAGGCATTATTTTTTTCAAAACAAAAAATAGCTTTAATTTTTTGTAGAGTCGATGTGAGGTCATACTGTTGAGGGGTTTATGTCGGTAATAACCCCCTTTATCTCCCTGTTTCGTTTGATCCACGATTTTCAGGGCCACCCGTATAGATCACGATTTTTCATGTGTTAGTAATTTAGTATTTTTAACGTCTTTGATTATCCATAAACCAACAAACATCTTAAACAAAACCCGGAAGAAATATTTCAATCCATTAAAACCCCATAATCATCGGACAAAACTTAAACCAATTTTTGTGCCCGCACTCAAAATTCAGCGGAGCCGAATAAATCTCTATCTCCCTCGTACCTTTATTTAAGAACCCACCCCCTTTCACGTCGAGGGCCGCAACAAAAACCTTACTGAAAAATAAATTAACCTTTCTACAGAACGAAACTCATTTACCGATACAAAACAAGACCGACCAATAGAGTTGGCCGAATCGGAAAATGCCGGTTGAAAAGACGTCTGAAACCGGTACGGAATCAACACTGAAAGTCGGTTCTTTGTCAGTTCCATTGAGGCGAGTGTACACAAATGCTTTTCTTGGGCTTTCACGGTTTTCTATGGAGGCAATAAAGGTTCCCACGGACACAATACGGCTGAAGGCAAGGAGAATGATGAAAAGTTGGGAATGTGGGCCGCGCTCCCGAGGCGGGGTAGGGATGCCCTATATTTTATCGATGTCGATAATGTTATCGATAAGCATTTAGAGCTTTTTTTAATACAATTTTTCTTATTCTTCTAAAGAACCCTTTCTAGTTTTACATGATTGTAAATAAATAAATACTAATTGTGTACCCATTATGTCAGTAAAATTAATGTGAATTGTTGAATATATTTGTTGTATTAATTTGGTAACATTGTATATACCAAACAAAAACTTGCAATTCCCTGAAGAAAGTCGTTCCATCATCATCAGCCTATATACGTTCCCACTGCTGTGACACATATTTATCTCAATAAAATTGTGAGATAGTGTGGGCCATACTCCACCACGCGGGCCCAATAAATAAATATCCTTGCGCAGTGTTGCTTTTATTATTTTACATCAAGTAGGTAAACCATAAATATCGTGTTTTTTAAACGTATATGTTCGGTGGTAGCGAACCTAGTCGATTTTACGACCTCAAAAAGTTTATAAACGACCGTTTAGAAGGAAAACGTGCCTTAATAGTAATTTATTTACCGATACTTATTATAATAAATAAATAAATTCGGTGGCAAAATGTCAATAAATCTTATTCTCAGATTGTTTTGTTTTTAAATCGAACTCTTAATTCGGATACATATTAACTATCAATATTAATCCTAAAATTCCAGTCTATGCAAACAATATTTACATGTTATAATGTATCTTGTATTCGACCAGTCTCTAATTAATTCACTGCTAATTATTTTACGCAAGAGCAGTCTTTGGCAACCAGATTCAAATGGAATTTATGCATAAATTTTATAAATTGATTCAATTATAATTTGCCTTAAAAGTAAAAAAAAAAGTACATATGTGATAACAGAGTAAGTGAAACACCGATATCTAATAGAAAAGAGTAAAATAAAAAGGACTTTTTTTTGTGTTACATTAAAGGAAGCTAATAGAACTAGATAACTAAAAACATAGACATGATTTCATTGTAAATAGAGGTAACTAATACATAATACAGAAAACATAAGAATTACAAAGTATTTTTTATAAAATGAATAATTTATATGAATTTCAAAAACAATCAATAGTTTTACATTAAAACACTTAAATTAGAATTAAAATTTACATACAAACGTAATAAGATCATCGTTTATGTGCTCTTAATTTTTAGAATAAATTAAAAAATTAGGTATTCTATTCTATTCCTCATTTATTATTCTAATGGTTTATCTTTATTTTATTAGAATATTTATTTAGTAGACAACGTCTGACACATGTTAATATTGTTTTTGAAAACTGAATAGAACAGCATCTCAATCGCCTTGACAAATGACAACTTTATCGATTGGTTTATTTGTTTTTTTGTCGTGAAAAGATTAATTTCCTCTGAGGATTATTTTGAAACAGATCATCAGTAGGTACGTTTTATTTGTGTTAGCTAGATTTTTTATTACGTACGAGTATTACACGAAGACAATCCAAAAAGCAGTTTTTTTTATTTATTTACCATTTAATAAATTTAATCTTACCAAAAAAATGTTTTTACTCTTTTCTTACTTTATAGTAAAACGTTCTAATTCGAATAAAAATGTTATCAGTAAACCTGTTTAAAGACAATACAGTTACAATTATTATTATTAAAAGAAAAAAAAGAAAATTTCTAATTCCGAACGCGTACTATCGACAACCGCGCCCACACTAGCGGGAGGTAACTCCCGTCACTTTCCAATTATTTTTGCGGGCTTTCTCCGCTACAGTCCGCATTGAGCGGACAGAATACCGCCGGGTTTTAAGGAATTACCAGCTTTGTCCGACGGCAAATGAGAGAACCGCTTAGTTTTTCCTTTTCCAACAACTTGCGGTTAATTTATTTAATAAGTTGTTGCTGAATAGATTCGCAGCGGGCGGATGAATCGGACTTTTCATTTTTCTTTTTCTCTTCCCACACAAAAGGCGATTGCGTTTGTTTTTTAATTTATTTTTCTTATTTATATTTTAAAATTTGCTAGACAAAAGTCCTATCAAGTAATACGAGTATTAGGATTATCAAGTATAAATAAATCGGATTTGGAGCACAACCTACCTATAGTATAAGCTTTTACTGCAGACGTTTTATCATTTGACGCACGATTTGACGTTATAACACGATAGTAATTTACAAAGAATTTTCATAAAATTAGATCCTAAGTCGCACATTTTACATTTATAATTTCATAAGAAAGATACATATTTTTAATAGATATTAATAGCAACGTAAAGAACTCTATGGTATTTAGAGAAATATTTCCGTGAGTGTTTTGTTTCCCAACAAAGAAAACATTACCTTCCCCGTTCGTGACACAATTAATTTTCAACAAAACAAAATGGCGTCGTGTTCGAAATTTGAATACGTCAAAATAATGCGCGGAACGTGATCTCGTGCGCTGTGCGCGGATGAGCGTTTATTTGTGATGCGTTCCGTTTGACGCGAAGCGCGGGAGTCGGCGCTTTTTAAGAAAAAAGAACGTTTTTATTAATTGCCAGGCCATTGTTGGTGGTCGACCGAGCTTCGCCACAGAGTATGTAATCGTTTACAGATAGTGCTTTCTTTAGTATAATGGGCGGGCCGATGCTGTTGAAATTCATGCATATTAATAACAATTAAAGGGGCCAATGTTTTTCAAATACCTCAGGTATCTAAGTATAGCATATTAGCTGTAAGTATTCATACTATATAATTATTATAAGATATTTAGTCATAACATAAATTAGCCATTCAACATTTTACCAAATTTTTGGTAACCCATTCAAATATTCACTACCCACAAAGTAGTTGTGTGTGGGTAGTGAATATTTGTTTTCTTACAAACAAAATGTGACTGTCGCGCTGCAACGCTTATCTTCTCACAATTTATTTATAAATATTTATCCAAATCATGCTCGTAGGTAAAATTACAGAATTGTACCTTCTGTATTTTCTTTCTTTGTGGTTTGTGATCGTGTTACTGAAATACTATGGGAATTATTGGCTTAGTTCTTTAAATACTTTTTGAGTATTTATTGCCGTATTTAAGCTATGTGTTGTTTAAGCCTCTTTAGTGTTTTAAATTACTTGGGTACTTTTCACAAATCCGTTTATTTATATGACTGTAATTACTAATATTGACGACCAATTGGTTCTGTGGTTGAGAAGTTGGCTAATAACAAAAGTCTCAGGTTTCGATTTTCGCACAGTTTTCTTACTATAATCGTGGCTTGAATTGAATTATGTAGTAGTACTTCCCTTTCGGCCGTGTTGGCAACCAAACTTCGCAACCGGTTGCGAAAATACTTTTCTTCCAATATCTTAGAAATATGTTTTTTGTGATATTCTTTTGTATACAAAGAAAAATTATACAACGAAATTAACAATAATAGTCATTCTAGTTAATTCTAGACTGTGTGACATGAAACCAACTTTATAATCTACCTTTTATTTATTTCACTGGCAGGTGAGAGATTTAATCAGCATTTTGAATTTGAATTTGTTGGGTCCGTGCACTAGTCACCAATTTCCGAGGCACACATATCGCATTTTAGATATAAATATATTGGCCTTCTATAATAAGAAGATATATATACTTAGGTAGTACTCGTAACTATTTAAATTAATAATCTGCGGCAATACGTCATTAAACAAACTTTGACGAGCCATTTGGTGTGATGGTCGAGAAGTCGGCTATTACGGGTTAGATCCCCGCAAGGTAAAAACATTTTGTGTGCAAACAGACATGTTCATCATGTCTGTATCGGTATGGGTGTCTCTATGTATAATGTATGTATTTACAAAAAAAAAGTAATATTTATTCGTTGTAGGTACAAGCTAATGATTAGTTTGGGGCTGGATGGCGCTGTGTGAATAAGGTCCAGAGAAATTTTTAAATGTTGTTTGACTGTACTAGTTTTGGATTTTACTAGTTTTGGTCCCAGTCGTCGGAAGAAAAAATATAAAATTTAATCAATCCGGCAACTGGGACCGCGGTCCGAGTTGATTGCGGTCCCAGTCGCCGGATGCCTCCGTAATCAAATACATTTTATCGTACAACATAATAACTTAACACTTATCATAATGTCGTTTATCGCCGTTTATCCTCAAACGGGACGAGGCGAAAATAAAATTTATACACGATATAATCGGTCCATTTTCCTTCACATCGAATTGTTTTCCAGAGATAAAGAATATTTCACGGTAAAACTCGAATTCCGCTGATTTATTTGTCTGCCGTTACTCAGTCATGACGGGTAAGGGCCACTGTCCACTTGATTAATTTTAATGTTCTCAATTCTACGTAGCGCACGTGAGTTTGCTTACTTATATTTTGTTGTGAGCGATGTCTTGTTTTTCAAAAGTTGTTACATGTTTACTACTAAGTTACTTTTGTTGAGAACGTACCTACGTCTGATACGTATGATCTAGTCTAAATTTAGCCCATTTAGCCCAAAACTAATCAATGTTTAATACAGTATTGCAGTATTACTAACTAGAATGGCTACCGTTTGCAATCAGTCAACCCACTTAGCAAGGAATAGATCATCGAAGCTATTAGGAAAACAAAAACATTTTTTTTTATGTTAGAGGGAGGCAACGAGCAGGCGGGTCACCTGATGGTAAGCAATCACCGCCATCCATAAATACCCGCAACACCAGAGGAGTCACAAGTACGTTGCCGGCCTTTAAGAAAGAGATATGCTCGTCTCTTGAAAATTACCATGTCATATCGGTCCGGAAATACCGCTGCAGGGAGCTGGTTCCACAGTTTGGTCGGACGTAGTATGAAGTTTCGAGTGAAACGTATGGTAGTAGATTGCCACTCGTCAAGGTGATGAGAGTGAAACTTCAGTTTGTGACGAGTAGTTGTATGGTGATGAAACCCTGCAGCAGGTATAAGTCCGAACAATTCCTCCGAACACTCCCCATGGTACATGCGGTAGAGAACGCACAGAGATGCTACTTCTCTCCGCAACGCCAAGGGATCGAGCTTAGCGAAAAGACTCTCGGCGCCGACAATTCGATCGGATCGACGTTGAACGCGGTCAAGTGGAAGAAGCTGATACTGCGGTGCCCCGGCCCAAAGGTGAGAACAGTATTCCATATGGGGCCTTACTTGCGCCTTGTAGAGTTAAAGACGATGAGCCGGGGTGAAATACTGTCTCGCTCTACCGAGGACACCTAACTTTTGTGAAGCCAACTTGGCCTTATCTTCCAGATGACCGCGGAATTGAACATCACTCGATATGTTAACGCCGAGAATCCCAATACTCGGTTTGGCAATGAGAGGAGTGTTCTCAAATAGAGGGGATATGGCAAAGGGGGTCTTTTTTGTGGAAAAGACGCAGACTTGAGTCTTTTGGGGATTAAATTTTACAAGGTTTGTATGACCCCAATTTGAGACATGGTCTAAGGTAGTCTCAATGTCAGACACAAGTATCATCCGGCTCTCGTCAAGTGTTCGAGAATGATGTGCAAAACAATTTTTATGAATGTGTTTGCAGAATAAATAATTTAATTTCATTATCCGCAAGCTTATCTCTAAAAAACATAATTTATGATGATCATTGTCATCCGTAATCTCAAAATACTAAATCCACAGTATAATTAGCCGATTAAAAACTATGTCCTTTCATGCTTAAGTCTATGTTTGAATAGGAAGTTGTTTAATACAAAGTATGCGAATTGAGAAACTTGCACACTAATTGATAAATATTTGCATTCTATTTACATTTTATTGACTTGACTTCATTTCGATTAAGTAATTACGTCTTCTTATATTCGAGTTGAATTTGTTTGGGTGTGGAAGTCGACAGCATTTTCTGCAACAAGTTTCATTTAACAATTAGCATTAAGTATGTTTCTACATCACACGATCATTAATTTGATCGTGGTAGTTATACTCTAAGTAATATTAGATACTAAATTAAGGTATTATTAAATGCATTTGCTTTTGAAACAGATTACGGGTACATAGTTAGAAAAGCGCATCCTTTTTTTCTTTTTCTTTCACATCTTTGGTTTTTAGTTTTGAAGGGTTTAACATTTTGGATATTCTAGGTACAGAACCAATACAAATGTTCATTACACAAACTTTAATTTTCTGTTTGAGTGTCGAACCCACAACTTTTGTTACCTTAAACATAGCCTTTATCAAACCAAGTAAATTTTTAACTTACCGTTATTCTGTTCAGAGATCACGAAAGCTATATCAAAATATGTGTCGCTATACATTCCCAAGTGGACAGTGCCCCTTTCGTGTCGGAGAAAGCAAAAGACCGTATGAAACATACTGTAGTCGGCTTCTTTTTGTTTCGGCGTGATAAAGGTCAAGATACCGTCAGTAAGGCAGCCGAAAATGGTTTTTAAAATTATCCAGTTCCAATGATTGATTTAATGAATGAGATCTGGGGATTGGGAAGGGCAATTTACTTAAGTCTTTGTACATTTGCCGTATATAGTGGGGATAGTTTAGTTGTCAATTCGATGAGTATTCGACATCAGTCGAAATAATCCCGGAAGAGTAAAAAGGGTAGTCATTGCCTGTAAAGTTTCGATGGAATGTAACTTGTAATGGAAACATTATTTGTAGATTTAACCAATTTTGCATGAAGAATAATCCCTAGTAGAACTCGGTACAATTTGTTGTATAAAGTTTGAACACGTATTTTAAGTTTTTAGACTTAACAATTAAATAAAATCAAAATACTAAACAAAACTACATTATGTAAAACGGATATTAGTCAACACTACAAGTTTGATTTTACACTTCGTCAAAATTTTATCGTTACATTATATTTCATCCTACATTCAAATTCGTATAAAACAGGAAATGTAAATCTTACTTGGAATGAGACAATAAAATCAACAGCGGAAGTCCAAATAATAGCAAGTAAATTTTACTTTACGACTAGACAACAAGACAAGATACCAAGAATTATGTTTAAAAAACAAATAAAAAATACTACTACAATATTATTTAGCGGAATAGAAATGTATAAATCGGTCAATTGTTATTAAAACACCGGACGAATAAACTTGTCAAGAATGGGTTGGACAAAAGAAAATTGTAGACAATCGCTTGTAGCATAATGCATGAGCGCTAGCGGTTTGTACAAAACAGAATTTTTTTTGACGAGCCATTTGGTGTAATGGTCGTGAAGTCGGCTATTACACCAGAGGTCGCGGGTTCGATCCCCGCAGGGTACAAACATTTGTGTGCATGAACATGTCTGTTTGTATCGGTCTGGGTGTTTCTATGTATAATATGTATGTATTTACAGAAAAAAAGTATATAAGTAATGTTTATACGTTGTCTGGCACCCATAGCACAAGCTAATGCTTAGTTTGGGGCTAGATAGCGCTGTGTGAAAATAAAAGAACATTTTTAATTTTTACGTTGATAAAATTAAAATCTTTTTTTTTTCCAAAAACAATTACAATAATCTGAACTTAAAGTAATTCGCTTTATATCTTGTGTTATGGCTATCAGATACCCGCCGGCATTTCACAGCCTCGTTGGATAGCTTGATACTCCCGGCTATACCCACGGCCCTATTGACAAGTGGTTCTGGGCCCGCCGTGTAAGCTGGGCAGTTGTCGGTAATGTCGTAGCTGTCCAAGGCTTTTGGGATCCCACAGCACCAGTACCACGATGGGTTTATTGGGTAAATTCGCCCTTTTCTCCCCTCTTATGAGAAGGATCATTGAAACGATAACTTGATTTCAAGGATGGAGGCCTTTGCCCTGCAGTGGGACATTAATAGGCTGGATACTTTACTTAAAGAGAAGGAGCCTTATTAAGGCGCCCAGAGATCCACCCACCAACCTGCCTCCTGACAGGTGTAACGCCACGTAACACGTTCCCCTCCGCGTCAAATAATATATATTTAAACAACGCTTTAAAACATATGTTTGGTATTTTATTCCTCTCTCTTTCTCTCGTCACTTGCACCATCGTGTAACAATTTGGCGCGCCATAGATCCGTCGCGACGGCGATGCCCGCTGTCCGCGCCGTAGATTTATGTAACAGCCGTCAGGGCGGCTGATTACTAACCAATTACACGCCGTTGACCACCCCGTGCGGGGTCGCTGCTGAGTGGGACGTCGTCAACGTTTTGTAAGCACCATTCATGAGGCGTCTAAAGTTCCACCACTGATAGATAACTTCGTGATTATTTTCCTATCATAATATATCGTATCCTCGTCTTTACTTATATTTTAATTATATGTTTTGCTACCAGACTTGCTGCTTTAATATCAGATGTTGCGGATTCGATCCCTTTTTTTTCGGAGGAGAATGCGTTTATGCACCATAACCGCAGGCCAGCTAGACCCGCGGCCGTATGTGGGACTCGAGACTTAAGCGTCCACTACCCACTAAACTCCCCCGGTTTCCCCTTCACCCCCGATTGGGACGAGCCGGTGCCAGCCTTGTGGCTATACGTAACAAGCATTTGTGTGCATTAGAGATAGAAAGAATGAATACCAAAGGAATGAATGTCCTATAGGTTATTCATTAATTTATCTGTCTCCCTATAAATTATTATGTAAATACTAACTTGCAATACTAATAGACAATAGTACTTACATACACACTTTCTTTCTGTTGTTTAGTGCCGCCATTTCCTCCCAAATAACTTGCAAATAGAACATTAATCAGTCGTCACACTGTTTATTGCACGCAGCTCAAATTCGGATAGTTTTAATTCCGTCACCGCACAGATTTACTACGAAACCCCGCTATTGTGACAAAAGACACTACGCACGGTAGTTCTCGGCCAAGTAGGTATTGTTCTCAATATGTTCCCTTAGAGTTTTTTTTACATAGATTCACAATTAAACGATTCGTAACATTATTAGACTTTTTTGTTGTGTCAGCAGAATTGCAAAACACTTCTGTGGCATTTCTTTAACAAAGCTAATTCCGGAACTTTTAACACCAATCTTTTTATTAGTCTTTACGTCGAAACAATGGTTGATCACGCCATGGCAGATATTGCAAAGACATAAGAATATATAAATATTTTTCATGTAAGCTTTATGAAAGCCAGCTTTCCATTATTAAAAACATTAAAAATTAAAATCTTGAGACCAACTTGAAAATAGTTACGAATTTCTCGGCACAACACCGAAATTATTAGCTTAAATTATTCAACATTAACATTTACTACTAATTTTATTTTACAATAGAACTTTGACCTAACTCTATTAAATTCCCGAATCCCGTGAGATTTTATTATACCGCGTCCCTCATTTGTTTTTCTGTGTAATAGCAATCTATTCCGGCCTTTCGGAAGTTTGGGAAGTGATGATTGAGATATGCCCACCAGCTCCAATCTAAACGAACCAGACAGAATGGTCACCAAGATAAATGGAAAGACATCATTGTTTGATATAATTTGATGATTGCGCCGAAAAACAGGTATGCTCATAACTTACGTGTATTTTTACGACTTTTTGTCTGATAATGTTTAAAATTATGAGTGAAGATTCTGAATCAGTGGTTGTGTGGGTTTAGAGTTGGACTTTTGACCGAAATTAAACACGTTAATTATGTTCACTTACAAAAGTATGTTTATTAATTTTGGCGTGAAGGAGGAGCTAATTAGTAGTATTTAGTTATTTAGTATTTAGTAGCGGAATTTTAACCAATAACCTCTCTAGCATAGTATAATAATGAGTGTTTCTAGTAGTAAGTAAAGCAAAGCTTTTCCAAACGCACCATCGCGCCCGTCAAACACATAGAAATTCCCGTAGATGAGTTTTTTAAGGGTCGAACCCCAGTCTGTCCATTTATATACCCTTGTAAGTACAAACGGCATCCGATTAACATAATGGTATTATCTGTTAATTGAAAGAAAACATTAAAGGTTACTAATAATAGAGCAGACTCGAGTTACTCGGCTATTTGAACGCAATCGAAGTGAAAACAAAATTAAACTTTTCTTGTGAAAACATTTTCTTTGGACAGTCCTCACTTTGATTAAAAGTAATCGAATGTCTGAAATAACAACTAAAGTAGCAAATTCTTTGATACAGAATTGGCTTCACAAATTAGTTCTCGAGATTGTGTTACTGTAGGATATTGAGTGGGTATTATATTTAGAAATAAAATATTATTGATTGAAATCTATTAGATTCTCGTATGTGTTATAGACAAAGTAAGGGCCAATTTCACCACTGACATGAAATTTCGAGTTAATTGGTTTATCTGTCAGATAACAGTGACAATCTTCTTTGGTGAAACTTGACAAAACCTATTAGCCCGACCATTAAAATAAAAATCCTCGCAATATTGCGGAAAAATATTGTATCTTACTTCTGCAAGTGGCAACAATCAAATAAAAATAAAATTGCTGTCTATCAAAGAGTGATGTCAATTATCAACCGTGCCTTGTTACTTTTTGGATATTGTGAGTACAACCATAGCAACCAAGTGTTGCTATAACCATAGCTAATGTGGTGTCTCCAAAACAGGTTTTTTATTTTCTTGGTTAGGCTTTATCTGATAACAATGTTTTTCAATCGTTTGGGATTCGGAATAAAGAGCGCTTTGTTAGTAGTGGTTTAAATTCTCTTCTGTTTTTATGTCTCTCGTGAACTATCGTTTTCTCTGGTTCCTAGGTTCAAAACCAAATTAAGAATAAACTAATTATTTGGTTTTGTGACAATCCTGCAATTAATCTCATTCTCACTTTCGTAAACTCTATATTTCAAACAAGTTTTCACGATCATATTTTTCCAGTCCCCTTACCAGTAGAAATTGCGATTTCCATTTTTATATTTTCAAATTATTTTCCTTTTTATTACATCTCTACTTATCACCAAATCTAGGTATAGCTCAGAGTCATCGAACTAGACATTTGCTCCATTCTGTATTTCCTCCGATACAAAGTGGTGTACAAAAACAAAGTGATTATATTGTCCATCTGGGCCGTAGAGACAATAGACGTCCGGCGGTAGCGTTGTAAATGTAGAGCGGTACAATGTAAACTGCGAGGTGCTGCTTTGATCTCCCCGCTACACTTGATAGGGCTGGCACAGTCGCGTAATAAACATAGAAAATAAATTTAAGTGTGGTACAGCAATGCTGCAGATAGTTTCTGTCTCTCTCTTTCTCCAAACGTATTTTTATTACTACATCAGTTGGCAGACAGACACGTAGCCCACCTGATTTTAAGCGGCCACTGCGGCTTATTCCATTGAAGGAAACTTCACAAGGAAGCGTCGCTGAATGTACTGCCAGACTGTAGGCTCATCTGATTCTTGAACCTTTGATTATAAGTGTACCAGCTACCACATTAATATTACCAGAACACAGCCAGAGCCTTTCTCTTCCCTCCTCTTTATTCCATAGCACCTTCTTCCTATTTACATCAAGTCACACACAAGAACAGTGTTGTCTATCTTAAATAAATAAAAAACAGGGCAAGGCGGACTTTATTATTATCAAAGAAAATAACTTTCTTATTAATTTGCACGTCCATTTCCGCACGACGCAACCCTAACACAGAGTATCTCATAGAGTAGAGTTTACATTCGCATCATTCAAATGTATGAAGTCGCTATTTACGTTTGACCAGAGCACTCATTAAGGATTGTTATTGGAATAATAAAGAGCCTGGTGTGCATCCGTCTAGATCGTAATACGTTTCCCAGTATTCAGCTTGCGAAACCGATCGCTTTATTCCAAGTGACTATTCTACGAACTGACACTTCTGTATGTTTATTCATCTATGTTTGTTTGAACTAGATTCGAGTCTAAAGAAAGTTTTCAGTTGATTAGCTTGAATTTTCTTGAGGTTTGATTGGCGTGGGTATTTTGTTATGTATTTAAACTGAGGTATAAATGAGTCGGTCAACTTTAGCAATTGAACTGAACGTCTGTATAGGTAGGTATAGGAAAAAGTTATTTTTAAGACTGACACTATTTTAGCAATCACTATGATATAGGTACTTACCAAAAAGTATCGATCAATTATGTGTTGTTAATCTTTAAGATATTTTGATCTTCGATAGTTTTGCCGGAATACAGCTAAAGCTTATATGGTGGTAGATTTTACCTGGTAGGCTAGTAGCAGCCAGCCGGACTCTGAAAAGTTCCTTCCATCAGTCGAATCGAATCCACGATCTCCAAATTTTATCCCAGTGGCTTAAATGTTTTACCGTGGAAGCGGTCAAAATTCGACACAACAACGTGACGCTACAACACACAGCTACAACCGCTCAATTTTTTATGCATAATTATTTAATTACTGTCAAGTAAGTTGTTCGCGGACACCCTCCGTACTTAACTCTAGTACTATCGAAACGTCCGGTCACAAAATATTACGACAGGCGAAAAATGAGCAATAAAATTTTATGAAACCGGTGGCGAACACAGTTTTCCATGTCACCTAAATAGGTGGGTTCACAAATCTGTCCGCAGGGTGGTCTTAATGGCTACGTCGACGCCATTTTGTGTTGACAAACAAGTGATGAGCCTGTGTTGCCAGGTTACAAAATTATCAGTGGATCTATTGGTTTGAAGCGTGCTGTGCGATTAAATCTGGAGCTAGTGTTTTTAAAGAACATCAAACAAAATAAGAAAAAAAAATTGAATTGTTTTTTTTGTGAAGACATTTGCAAGAGACCTTTAACTAGTAATGAGACAAAAATTGTTCAAAAAAAAATCATTTTCGTTAGCGTTCTCTCTGTGAATATACTAGACCCCTTAAATTGTTTGCAATCATTAAGCTTACAAACATTTTCTTGAATAGTTGAAATAACACTGTAGAGAATGCGAGAGGCCTTAGTTCATTTTATATTTTTTAAACAAAATAGTATTTTTAACTGGCAACACCGCGAGAGGGCACGTTTAGCGTGGCCCAGGGCATTAAAGGTGACTCACCGCGTTAAATCACCTGTGGCATTATAAAAAAATGTGAGATTGTAAAAAGAATAACGATTTAGTGCTGTTTGGCTATTTCGGTGGCACTTTCAATGTCTTCATTCGCCGGGTCCGTGTTTCTTTATTTCTCTATGGTTCGTGTTTGGAGGACATATTGAATATTGCGATTTGACGACACGCAATTTAACACGTCGCTGCTTTGGAAGGATACTGTCGTAACTCAAATTGAGTGAATTTTTCAGTAGAGAACTTTAAAGTTTTTTTAAAATCTTCAATGCTCTATTTTTTATTTACTGTGCAAAGGATGTTGATGAAACTTGAATAAAAACACGAAAATATATTACAGTTTATGTTTATTAAATGTTTTTAAGAAAATAATACATATTTAGTTTTAAAATGGAAAAAGACTACTAGGTCTCCGACTTATAACAAAATAACACAGACAAACTTATGAAGATTACTGTCACATTACAAAAAAATACTAGAAAAACATAAGGTTATTTTTAAAAACAGCGGTGTATCTCAAAATAAGACAAAATATGCCTTATGTTTTTCTCAGTGATATTGTTACATTTTGAATTGTGACATCTTAGCATTATTTATTTTAAATTAAAAGTGTAACAGTACCGATTCAGTCGTTATTTTACAAAAATGCTTACTGTATGTAACATGTTTTATGGAAAAATAAAGTATTAACTGGTTTTACAACAAATACTAAACATTCTAAAATTAGAAAAATAATAGAAAATATAAGAAATTATAACATCCTTAAAAGTAGCTTACGCTTATTAAGTAATTGTTGTAGCATAGAATCTTATAATTTTTGGAAACAAAACATAAAAATTAAAAAAAAAATTATGCCATAAAGTTGGCAATCAAGCATACGGCCAACCTGATGGTAAGCGATTACCGTAGCCTATGAACGCCTGCAACACCAGTGGTATCACGTGCGCATTGACGACCATATAAAAACCTTTTCACGCCCTTTTTGAAGGACCCCATACTGTAGTCTTGTGGAAACACCTCGCCAGGGAGCTCATTCCACAACCTTAGCGTACGCGGCAGGAAGTTTCTTTCATAACGCACAGTACGCGACCATTTTGGTTCTAGTGTGTGTGGATGAATTTCCCGCCGATGGAAAGCGGTGCGATGGTGGAAAGTGGCTGTAGGCATCATGTCAAACAATAATTCCCCGGAGCACTCCCCGTTGTTTAAACGGTAGAATACGCAAATGGCGGCAAAGTCCCTCCTCAGACTAAGCAGCTCAATACGGTTTTTGAGCAAGGGATCGTCGACCATTCTCATAGCGCGTCCTTGCACCGCGTCAAAAGGACCCAGCTGGTACCGAGGTACTCTGGCCCATAGATGAGAGCAATACTCCATGTGTGGCCTGACCTGCGCTTTGTAAAGCTGCAGTCTCTGCCTAGGAGTAAAGATTTTTTTTGCTCTATTTAGCACTCCGAGCTTTTTCGATGCCAGCTTAGCTAAATGACTACAGAACTTGACATCTCTAGAGATGTCGACACCAAGGATCCCAATGCTCTCAGAGGTGGTAAGAAGAGTGTCCAGAAATCGTGGAGCTACAGTAAATGGGGTTTTCTTAGCGGTGGACGCGCAAACTTGTGTCTTAACGGGGTTAAACTGAACCAAATTTGATTGGCCCTGTAGTGTATGTAAATAATACTTAAAGAAGAACTGTCGTCTCATGCCTACGCGCCGCATACCTGCGTAACGGGGAGTGGGGGACTATACTTATAAAAGGGCACACAGCCCGTCCCGTCAATGTTCTCTCAATTTCAGACACAAGTCTTTGACGGCTTTCTTCTACTTGGGACCGAGGGAAGTTGGCACGGCTCGTATAGTTTGTGTCCACAGTACTGTCGTCCGCATAGCAATGAATGCCATCAAAGCATGTCATTGATATGCAGCAGAAACAGCTTTGGAGACAACACCGACGCGGGACTGCGGGACGCCAGCATTGATGTCCATGCTTTTGGAGCAGCTGCCATTAACAACGGCTTTTATGCTTCTGCTGGACAAAAAGCTAACGATCCACTTGCATAATCTCGGGCAGTCCATACGATGTTAACTTTGCAAGAAGACCCCTGTGCCAGACCCGATCGAACGCCTTCGCTATATCTAAGCTAACAGCTAATGACTCTCCTTGACTCTCAATGGCTTGCGCCCAGCGGTGTGTGAACTAGAAGATCGCCGGTGGAGCGGTAATGACGAAAGCCATACTGTCGGTCGCTAAAGAGTTCGTGATCCTCTAGGTATCTAAGGAGTTGAGTGTTTATCACTCGCTTGATCTTCCTGTAACACAAACAAAACATGAAAAAAATATCCAATAAAACATTTTTTTTACCGTAGTAGTATAATCTAGGTGCCTAAAATATAGCTACCTAGAATCTAGATACCTAGAATGTAGCTAACTAGTAACTAATTACTTAGATTTGTGTATAAAGGAGTGGACAGATTTAGGGCGCGTTGCGTATAAAGGAGTGGACAGATTTAGGTACCTCGGTTGCACTATAACGGACACTAATACAAGGGAACAGGAGATAGATATTCGGATCCAAAACGCCCTCCGTTGTAGTGCAGCCTTACACAAGGTTCTGATATCTAAATCTCTTAGTAAGCGCACTAAAATACGTATCTATAAGACGGTGATAAGACCGATTTTCATGTACGGCTATGAGGCCTGGACACTCACTGTAAAAGAGGAGACCAAACTCCTGGTGGCAGAGAGGAAGGTCTGGGGAAAAATTCTGGGGCTGACAAGAGCGGAGGATGGCACCTTGAGGAGAAGAAAGAATTCAGAATTGGAAGATCTCGTGGCCGAGCCAAATATCATCGGTGAAGTTAAAGCTCACAGACTTCGCTGGCTCGGCCACCTGGAAAGAATGGGTGAGGATCGGGCGGTGAAGAGAGCTTACATGGAACGACCGAGTGGTCGACGACCGGTTGGTCGCCCCGGGTACCGCTGGGGGGACCGCTCCACGTCGAGAATTGTAGGGAGGCGGCGCAAAATAGACCGGAGTGGAGATCCTTATTGCTGGAGGCCAAGACTCATTTTGGGTCGCTGCGCCATGTTAGTAAGTAAGTAAGTAGATTACTTTAAGTACCTAAGTAAAGAGTTAATAGGTAACAACAATACTAGGTACCTACTAAAATATTAGGTTCAGTAAGTTCAGATAGAGGTATCTGACATTTAAAAGAAACATGCGTTTTCGAGTTGCTTTTTTTGTGAAATACTGTGTCAAGTACAATAATACGACAGATTGTTTAACAGATAAAGTCTTATTACGAAATATACTATTACAATCGCTAAGTTATTTCTCTAGAAAAACGTTTTAATTTTTATTAGACAAATACTATCGACCCTATTTTTAAATATAAACAGTAATATCTAAATTTAAAACATTTAAGTTATACTTACTTTTTGGAGAACAACGTAGTTATCCCGAATAATACTTTGTTTATGAGAAGTGTCTAAAAGTTCTTGTAGATTTTTTTAAACAATACTGTCACATCTCGTAATAATGCAGTGTTCTGGATAAATGCGCACTCAAAATCTGTATTATTTTGTCATATGACCATAATCTAGAAAACCGACCGAGTGTTCACTTCTAACGACAAGTTGCAACTGGCGATACAACGCTATCTATAAAAAATGGCGGCAAAAATTGACCAATGGGATACAGTCTTTCAGTGGCGCTACGGCCGTAAATGTTGTTATAGAAATACGATCTTTACTGAGTATACAAAACGGATCATTTTACGTTGAATGGTGTTGGAATCTCAATTTTGTAGTATTTGGTGTTATTACGCTATTCTTCCAAAGCAGCGACGTGTAAACATACACTTCATTAAGAATATTAAATAAATTAAACTAACCTTTTTTATTTTCTTGATCATCAGTTGACAGACCTCTAATTTTAGAGCCTTTGATTTTAAGGATACAGATTTAAAGTATACGGTGCGGGTTTAAATACTGTAAGATTGAAACGCTGAAAAGTCTTAATCCTCTTAAGACTGGCCCGTTGGTTCATTTGGTAGTGACCCTACGTTAAAGGTGGGTTCGCCTCCCACTCAGGTCAAACATTTACGTGATGAACATTTGTGTTTGTCTTGTATCTGGATATATTCGTGGTACATTAGTTGTTTCTAATACTCATTACATAATGTATGTAATGTGGTCCGATATTTATTTATTTAATAAAACCAAAGGCTTACAACTATGCCACTGCAGGTGAATTATATAATTAAAAGGTAAACCACCTTTTACACTATCATTTATTTTACTTTGGGAGCCAGTTGTCTTATTTCAAATAAGAAATATAGTGTAAACTAGAACTTTAGCTTAGCTCATGTTTCCATCATAAATAAGTTTTGTTATATAAGACACCGTTCACTTAATGGTATGAAACGGAATATTCAAGACGTAATGATCCCATCAATATATCATTTTGACTCTGTTAGTAAATTAGATCAACATACACATATTATATTATTATAAGTGTTTTAAAAAAAGAGTTTTATATTATGCGAAAACAATATTTTATTACGAAATAAATAACAAGAAAATGTTATACATAAAACTCAAAAAGCTTTGGTTCGATAGCTTTTTGAACGAAAAATAATGTATTAAATTGCGAACTGTATTGATAGTTTACAATCTTGCGAGACAAATTATGATCTAAATATGTATCTATAATAGCATTTTTGCAATTTCACGGTGACATAACACACCATATCAAAGATGGCCCCTTGAATATGATAACTAGTCTTGTTAAAAACAAAACGCTCTGAAACTGAATAACTATTTTCGTTATACAGTAACTAAAAGACGTGTTATTAAAATACGAACACTCAAAAACGGCTGGTTTTTAAAATGACGCGCGGAAAAGCAACTTCTCACCAAAGGGCAGGTCACAAAGTGCCTTAAATTTTTTAATTGCAGACCGCCTTATGATTATTATACGTCTTTGTGCATTCAGAGGGCAACATGTGTGGAGGCTTTGCGGAGTAATGTGTGAACGGTCGGCCTGCGTCCAAGATTTAAGCTAAGAGCGGTTAGCGTACAAATATTTTCTCGAAAGTAGGCCGAAATCGCTTTTTTGTAATACTTTACTGAACTGGTAATCTTTCTTCTTTTATAATTAGAAGGAAAAAATCTAAACCATAAGTAACAGCCAATGGATGTATGAGCCTATTTATGCAGGGTAAAGTTTCACCATTAAAATCAAGTCATTGCTACGATTTTACATACTGGCTTACTCACACCACCACCCTAAAGGAGATTGGTGATTCACGGACCCCAAGATCATGGTAACTGGCCGTAGCTTATATGGCGTGTATTTTCAGTAGGAATAGCGATAGTTTCAGAGGTAAAAAATGACCGAATAATTTTATCTTGAAAATTTTTACATTTTTCGGAATAATATCCAAGCTGAAAGACTTTTATACAGCGTAAAAATTAACCTTTTAACCGCCGGACGTCCATCCCACAAAACGTGCCCCTAGCGCCGGATACTTATTTTAGAACTTCCACGGTAGTGGTGGGAATTTTTTTTCAGTCAATAGTTTAAATAAAATAAGACGAGAAAGTTGCAGTCGGAATTTTACGACTGTGGCGGTTATGACCCGAATTCTTGCTGTCGGATAAATACGACTGCGGCGGTTAATGGGTTAAAAACCAACATGGTGGTACTTGTTGAGTAATGTCGTGTCGCGTTTTATCCGCTCATAACTTGTACCACAGAGTTAGAATTTAATAGACTCGCTCCTTACCCAACACCCTGTATGTGGACCTAACAAGACTCTTTTGAGCCTGCACAATATTATGAATATTATGCTCATTAGTGGCGTTTATTTTGACGCGGACACGAAGTTTTTTATTATGGTCGAGTTTACGTACTCGTAGTTACATACATATTACATACGTATGAGGATAAGTTTTAATTCTGTTTTTAAAACAGATTGTGACAGCATTTTTATTGTTTGGAGTTTATTTTTATTGAGTGTATGTTCTTAAATGAATTGGTTCACCATAATGGATGGGCGGAATTAGTTTTTCGGAAAAAAATTCTTACGGAATAAATCTTCTTTTTTAAAATAAATACACGGAGATACAGCAAAAACAAATTATTTAGTTTTGTGTGTAGGTATTGATTTTTACTAAATTATTTTATTATTTGTTTACAGGTAAGAGTTCTACAGGAGATAATTCATGGCCTGGTAAGACATAATTTTACTAAAGTTTCCTATTACAACGTTAAAATGACTAGTCTTTAAAAGTAAATTTTAATCATATGCACGTAAATACCTTTTTACACATATTCTAAACGGTATGCATTTTCTCACAAATAGCGGTTCTCATTCCATCATTAAAGTCAATAAAATTCCAACAAATTACCACCACATCACTATCACTTCAGTAACTCACAATAAAGCAGTGTCCATGCTATCATCAGATAAAACCGGGACACTTGAACCCATCAGGGGACTGTCCCAAATGGTAATTAGCCGGTGTTCCCACACTAACCGAGCTTACTTTTAATCGTTCCCTTAATTGCGTTACTAAAGTAAGCCCATTAAAGTTATCTCTGACAAAATTACTCTGTCAATTTGAACCATATTACCAAGAAATAAGGAAGCTATTAAGGACGTAGGTAGGCCTCAAAAGTCGGAATGTAACAAGAGATTTTAACCAATTGTTAATAAACAGTGATGTATTGACGACATTAAGGAAAGCTTAACAAAGATGTTATCAAAAGGTAATGAAAATAATTCAAGAAACGTAAAAAGGTGCAATTTGAGACAAGTATAAAGTACTGATGATATTTATACTTTTTGTGTCCACTAAAAGTACAAAAACTTTGTTTATTTAATAAATATTTTTTGTTTCAAAACGTCAATTGAAAAGTTGACTGACTACAACTATTTCAGATGATTTTGTTTTTTATGATAATTATCATGTTTTGTAATTTATATTTACAGAAACCCTGTCTTTAGTGACATAAATGTAAAAATTAGCTTTAAACAAACGCGCTTACCCTCATTATCGCACAAAATTTTAACCACACGAAATACCTTCAAAACTTACAAACGTATTTCGGGAACCTTAAGGTGAGTATAGATTACAACATTTCCTCGAGCGTTTTGGTGTAATGTAACGTTTGTGCAAATGGTACAATACAGGTAAAAGCTCGGTTAGTCTCAACATTTACATGTAATGTAACGTTCGTGCGAATGCTCGGCGTTTTGTTACGGGTAAATTCTTACAGCGAGTGAGCATTTGCCCGTAACATTTTGTTGTACCTGCGTTCATTCTGCTTTGAAATGTCGGATCTACAATATTACACCAATAAGCTCGTCGAAATGTTACAACAATATGCTCGTTGGTTTTTAAAAAGGCTGTAACAAAACATCGAACGTCGTGTTCGAAGAATGCTCGATGTTCTGATACCTACATGTAAATGTTGTAGTCTATACTCACCTTTACTTTACAACACATCATTAAATGCGTCAAAAAACATTGAATACCGGCTTTCTATATTAAACCATTACACAAACAGTACCAAAAACACGCCTGGCGCGTTCCATTGCCATTCCAAGCGTGCGCTCGCGCTTCTCAAAAAACTTAATAAAGCAACTGAAATTCTTATTTCTCGTAATCAGACAATCGCATCACTATCTGCGTTCACAAAATGCATTCTCTATCAATAAATCGTTGATTAGGCCAAAACATTCCCCGTTTGAGATTTAAAAACATTTGTGGATATTTTGATGTAATCAGTTAGGGTTCTGTGCCCAACCGGTGTTAATTGTGACCAAATATCGGAATAAAAGGTGTTCTAAGATTTGCTACAGTGTAAAAAAATCCTTTTCTTAAATTTCTTTTCTATCAACATGATTTTACTTATTTGATTGAAACTGACCCCGATTCTGTTGATACGATGATATAAAACTACACATATTTAAAAGCTTTTAATTCGATTGTTTTTCTCAACCCTAAAATCGGGAACTAAAATATGTAACTTGACTGTTGAGATCATAGAAAAGAAAAAGAGAAAATTTTTCTTGTTCTGTGGTTGAGATTTTAGTTTTTGAGGTTGATTCACACTTGACCAATTTTTTTTATATCAAATCAAACACGTTAAAAGTCGTTAATACACACGAAACAGTTTATAAATCATATTTAATATATATTTCTTTTCCTGATGAAATTTTTCATATCTAAAACGATGTAATTAATTGGTGTTTAGGCTCGTTAGTGTAGGATGACCAAGCGTCGGTAGACTGTGGGAACAAACGAGGATCGTTAATAATTTTAGTTTACAAGTTTATGTTTTGATGTGACTGAATTATGACATATTCTGAAGATTTATAAACAGGTAACATTATATTAAAATATTGGTATGACAAAATTATAGTGCTTCTTGTGGCAGTGGCCACGCAGCGCACCTTATGGTATGCAACCCCTTCGGGCTATTCCATTAAGGGACTCTTAACCAGATAGGGATTACGAAGATCAGATGGCAATCGCTTCAAATTAGTGATCAGATCTTGCAAATCCTCGATCATGGTGTAAGCTTACTCTGACTAGTTCGGTAAATAACTATGTATTTGATATTTTTTTAAGCTATTTAATTGTTTAGTGTTATTTTTAGGCTAACGCAAAAATTGAAAATTAAGTAGTTTATTCTCTTTCTTTTCTTTATTTTTTTTAACTAAAACAAATTGATCACACTGTTTCTTGTTTTTAAGTCTCTCAATTGAACAAAGGCATGGTCTACCTATATAAACTTCAAACATGGTTCCAAACGGTATGTGAACCGCGGTTGTCAGGCGTCGAAGCGTGGGACTGCCCGTCAGTTTGGTGTGAACCATCTATTACCATTTATTTAATTTTTATTAACCACCCATTTGAATATTTATATTGACCTCTGCCACTTCGGTCATAAAGTTGCAAGTTGTCTGACAGGCGTTACTGTTTTATAGCTCGCGTGATGGCCATTGGTCTTTATTGTTGAATAAATCTGTCACCCTATGAGCTTTCAGTAGGTGGGTATATTTATTTATACGTACCGATTTTGCGTATTTGGTAGTAAGTAGTGTCATCGGATTTGAAATCAATAAAACGAGCAAAAGGAAATAAGTCATTAAAATATTTTATTGGTTAAAATAACAGTCATAAATTAGGGATTTTTTTGCTATTTTTAATCTCGTCTTTTCCATTTTTAAAACAAAAGTAAGGTTTATGTTCGATACATCTTAGATTTTTAATAGGCTCCAAACTTATTAGATTTGATCCTTAAACTTCATTGGAGATCTTAGAATAATAACATATAGAAGGATAGTCTCCATACAAAAGCTTTGTCAAAAGTGAAGCACAAAACGATTGACACTGACGTGACAACGCACACGCGTGCACTTGAATAAGATGGCAGTGTAATTGCAGTTTCCCCAAAAGTGGGAAAATTTTACGGCAGCTGACCACTATTTTGCACATATTTGTGTAAGGTAAATTTCCAGGTGTTATATTATGGTAATGTCAATATAAAACAAATAAATGGAAACAACACGTAACACATTTATTACAATTTTCAAAATGTATTTTTTTAAATTACAACTAAAATACAGTAAAAAAGACATATAACAATGTCAACAATTTAATAGAGAGAAAATACATCGATAATTAAAGTAAAATGCCTTTATGAAGAATTATATGTACTATAATCGTGTATTTTTGTTTGGCTTCCAATATTCTTCGCAACGGCTACGGCTTTGCCTTATTAATTATTATTTTCACCCATTTATCAGCAATAACAGGGTCGAGGTTTAAAAAAAAAACACGTAATCATTCTAATAAATTGCGGTTATAATATTATGTATGGAAATAAAGTCGTGCACGATATTCAGTTAAATCACACAAACAGCTACATATAAGAACGTGGCTCATACGAAAATATCAGTTGCAACTGTTTTTAAATTAATCAGATCGGCGCAGTAATAAAGTGGAAGTGGGAAAATATTTTCACTATTGTGGCAACACTAAGGGTTGAAATAAAACTTTTGTGTTTTTATCAAATTAATTGCAATAAACTATGAAATATTGGATACTTATGTGTGAAATGGAATTTTAGTACTAATATTTTGGTTTTTCGATGTGTTGTGACAGAATTTAATTACACAATTCACCATAATGAATAAATTTTCACGAGACGCGTTCGGCTTGCTTTGACATTTGACACTGAAAGCCGGTACGGCCAACTATGTCCTTTAGGACACAGTTGAATGTGCTTCAAAACAAGTGCTCGGACTATCCTTCTATATGTTTGGAGATTGATTATGTATTCTGCCACATTTGGACAAATCCTATTAATGAGGACAATCCTATTAAAACGAGAATCAATTTTATAAAAAGCAAATTGAAGTTGACACTTTTGTTCATTTTTAATAATTTTTAATAATGATAAGGGTTACGGAGGTCAGATAGTAGTCGCTCCAATGTAATAAACTGGATTTGCCAAAGTCTAGATGCTAGCTTACCCTGACAATTTTTTAATTGCTATGTGTAACAAGACGAGCAGGTCGTACACCTAATGGTAAGCGCCACGTCTGCCCTTAGACAGTTCAGTGCCAACCAGTAACTAAGCTTACTGTATGGCACCGCCCTGCTCCCGCTACACCGAGACGACAGTTATTAGGTCTCATATATCCAGTAATTTCACTACCTTCAGTGCCCTTTCCCCGAAACACAGAAGTGCTTGATACACTTCTATTTCACGGGAAAGTGCCAGATGCACTGCGGTGGTACCCACCTAGACGGCCCTGTACAGGAACCTACCACCTGGTAATTCGGGACAAAGAAAGATTATCACCAGTAAATAAACAAACATGTAAATAATATTTTTTATTTAAGATAATTAACAGATACTCGATCCATTAATTTCAATGCGACATGTTGACAGGTCAACATTCGCACGAGACAGCTGCAAAGAGCTGTCTCTTTCTAAATTGTAATAAAAGTTTTATTTATATCTTCCCTGCAAGACTAGCAGAAGCTAATTGTATTTTATTTATTGTCATATTCGCTACCCGGATAGCTACTAGGTTATGCATATTAAATTAATTTAAAGTATCATTTTAAAAGCGATTACTTACGAATAAGAAGTAACGCAAGTCTGTTGACGGAAATTTGATAGCAATAGTCGTATAAAAAGTCATTAAATAGGTATTTATTAAAAAAAATACTAGTTTTGGCGCCACTTATCGGTGGGAGTAGCGCCAACCGCCATTTTGAAATAATACCTATTTGCTTTAGAATGAATAGTGCCTACTACTTTTATTAATGATTATTTTATGAGTAGAGTCATTTGAAATTTGATATGTAGATATTTTGTTCATAAGTAAACTATGATCCCAGGGTCGAAGCAATCAATGGAATTGGTCCTTTTTTTTTGGTAAATGTTTAGTGTCTCCGTGCTTTGAAAGGCCTTATGGAGATCAGATGGTAGTAGCTCTAATGTAATTCTGGATTCTGGACTTAATCCTGGATCATACTCACTACTAGATCAGGGGGCCTAGACAAAGCATTTTGACAGCGATAGCGAAATTCGCTAACTTTAAATTGTATGGATTTGACAGGTGCCTTAGAAAAGTCACGTGGTCAATGGATATTGAAAGTACGGGTTTTAACATTCGCTATCACAAATTGAGCGATAACGAACGTCATAAGTGCCGCTTGTCTAGGGTCTCAGGACAAAATTATCGTAAAAACTAAGACAGATACATAAATATGTGCATTAAGTTCCTCCCATCTTCATCTTCATCGTCATTCCAAACATCCGCAGACGCGTAAACGACTCTCCACGACATTGTACGCAGCATAACAAACTGTTAATCTCACACATTTCACCTCACAAATCGTGAGCCTAAACAAAACAAAACAAATCAACAACGCATCGGGGAAAACAAAACACCGGCCGCATTGAAACAAATGTACGTTTAACTGCTTTGCATAAAACGAAGCCTTCCTGCTTACATAAGTATTCAAAGACTGTCTTTTCAGTTGTCCGTCCGTCTCACAATGGCGGGTACAAAACAAGCGATTTTCCCATATGGGAGCACAATGCATCTTTGTGCAAGGCCTACAATGTTGGATCCTTTCTGTATTGTCTTCGACGAGCCTTGTAATGACAGTCACGTAAGCATAATCCAACGATTGAGTCCTAATGAGCGGATTATAATTGTCTGAGCTGAAGTTGATGAAGGCGTGCTGTCACGTAACTTTGTACGAGTGTTAATTAAGATGGCAGTTGCATGCAATTACTATTATAACTGCATTCTAGTAGGTAAGCAAAGTACAGTTATATTTCGGTCTAACACTAATTGACAAAACTGTTGATTTAATTTTACCTTATTGAATTAAAATTATGTTTCAAGATTTATTGCAGAAATTTTGGGCCACCTATCGTGGTCTTGTGTGTTCATGAAAGTTGTTAAAATGAGAAAAAAATCAATTATATTATAATATTCAAAACATTAAAGCTTACAGTATAAATAAGTAATAATATATTGTTAGTTGAAGAAAATATTTTCTGTCCGTGACCTTTGTTTACCTTATTTACTTAGTTATGAAAATTCTAGCGTTGTTAATCCTTCTAGCCCCGGATTACTAGACACAATAGAAAATCTATTGTTATGCGGCACCCGAGTGCCGGTTCGGCGTTGAGTGGCTAAAAAGGTAGTAAGTGCATCTCAGAATTAACTTTGTAGTTGATTTATTTATGTCCCAACATCAATTATCTATTAAACGATATACCTAATTAAACAAAACACAGATGTCATTTTGTCCAACGCATCGTTACTCGGAAGCTGTGACATCTGTTTTATATCGAGAAATGCCAGGTGCTGACAGATAGTTTAACCTCAACCCAGCACATTAACATTTGACATTAAAACCCTATAAATGCTAATCTTCTCGAGCCTATAAATATCACAACTTTCGACAACCTACTCCCATACATTATTATTCTAATACAGTAAAAGCTCTTATATTCCCATGATTGAAAAAAACGGGTTCCAACACCATCGAAAATATCGCGTTTAGATACATTCTCATATTAATTAGCCAATACAAGATTTATTAATTACATATAAAATATTCTTATGGATATTCCGTGACCGTTACATTAGAGCCGACCTGAAAAATTATTTATTAAAAACAGGTACCTCTCAATTTAAATCGCGCAATAAAATTGCTTTACCATTTTATTACCACACTAGATTTTAAAAACACGTATAAAGTTATAACCGTAATATATTTCATTCGTTTTATCTCTTAAATATAAACATTTAATATAAACGGTTTGCATTAGACAAGCTTCAGTTTGCGAAACATTTCCATGCCGTGAGAATTCCGCTAATATTTGCAAGCGTTTTTTGTTTCAACGCAGATTTAATGATTCAGGACGACAATACGGCTCGCCGGCCGACAAAAGAATGAGCCGAGCAGCCGAGCGGGGAATAGACAACGAGGTGAGCTTTTGTCTTGAACCATAGACAAAAGGTCTTTCATTGACGGCACAATGAAGGTTGTCTTTGCCTCATTTATCATGCAACCTGCTTTACTTTCATCAAATAATTATGATGTGCCGAATAATCCAGGCGTTTTCTGGAATTAATAACCGCGCTTTTCCATCGAGATAAAAATCATAGACACTAAAATATTCATGTTGATGACTGTCAGCTGTTAACATTCCGAAGTAAATTCTTTGCTATCCCATTTGTCATCGTATAGAAAAAATATCGTTAATTATAAATATGATCAAGTTTCATACACAGCGGAGATTTTGTAATTAGTACGACGAGATGCGGTGGCGATAACGCATTCTTCAAAATTCAAAATGGAGTCTTATTTTAAAAAGAACAATATCACTGGCCGGTTAGTTTAGTCGGTTGGTACTCTGATTTTGAATATGTACCGGTTATTTCTGACTCCCATATCTCTTACAAATTACGAGCTAGTATTTGAGGGGACATTAGTGAGATAATAATTCCGGGAATCAAGTTACTTACCACAAGGTGAGAAGAGACAAAACTCGAAGTTGTTTTTTTAATTGTTAATTAGGCCCGCTGCGTTCCGTTCTCACTGGTTAAAATGCGTTTTGTTATTACATTTCGGAATGCTTAGGGCTTTTATATCAGCGTTTTGTTATTTAAATAATGAGACGGGACATTTGATCCGCTTCTTTTACAACCTCGACCGGGGAGTTTGGTTATTTTAAGAAAATTATGTAAGCGTACGTCTTAGAGCATTTCGAAGATTGTGTATGGAAAGTATTATTGAAACTAAATGGGAAACATTTATTTTGTGTTCTCACGAGTCGACGGTAAATGAGGTTCTCGGATTGGTCCATTATGTGCGCTCATTAAGAAGTGAATTATTTCATTTGTTCGCGCCTTTGTTTAAAGTATTTATTAGCCAATCATAAACCATTATCCGTTACCTAACCTGGGTAGCAATTCGTGAATTCGTGCACAATCGATACTAATGAATAGCTCCTAAATTGTTTTAATTGCCTACTCAAGTAGTTTTATTATAAGAGAAATTAATTACAATTAATTATGTATTTAACTTTTATAAGCTACGGATATTTCGGTTATACCTAATAACACATTTAAAGTCGAGTCTGTAGAACAGTGGTTTTTCATTTCTATTTCAATCTCAAAGGTCGTGAGTTCAAGTCTTTCTTTAAGTTTAGTTGGTGATAAGTAGCACTTTTAAAGAAACTTACGAAATTACGTGAAAATCTAGTCGTTCACTTAGGTAACCTTGTAAAGTAAATGCGCTAGGAAAATTAATTTATAATTAAAAATCACACATTGAAAGAAAATGAACTACATTGCTTCTACATCTATACTAATATCATAAAGGGAAAGATTTGATTGTTTGTTTGTATTGAATAGACTCCGAAACTACTGAACCGATTTGAATAATTCTTTCACTGTGAGGGGAAGGGGTGATATTTGAAAAAATAAATTACGTGCGGGTGAAGTCCTTGTGCGGTTGACACCGCGGTGTATTCAGGACTGTCAACTGACGAAACACCCGTGAAACCGCGGTCGGAAAGCTAGTTATACATACATACATATTTGTTTTGTAGTGCTTAATACTTTTAGTTCAAAAGCACGGTAAATCTTTAGACATTTCTCACACAGTGCCATCTTAATATCTCGTTTATCTTTCTTCCAATATCATTTAAATATTCAAAGTTACAACTGTGATGTCTTTTTATACTAATTATAATATTGATTGTAATCACATAACAAATGGGTTTTATATAGGTCTCGTAATAATTCAAATTGATAATTTTAATTACCAATCTTGTAACGTTGGTTTTGAAAATTAATAAACATGATTTATATTTTCGATTCGTTTAAGTAAGTTTAGCGTGTCATAATCGAAATAAATTGCGACATAAAACTATTAATATGTACACGGAAGTCGGTTTTTAACAAATATGTTGATTATTTTGAGTTTTTTAAATGACTTGACAATTAATAGGTTAAGAATAATCATAGCTTTAATGGTTTTCGATTAAATATAAAAGAAGATGGATGTCGCAATGGGATTATGGGACAGACTTACTGTACCAGTGATCAGGTTTCGTTAGGGATCGAAACAAAAATGTGTGTGCTGTTGGATTTTTCGATTAGATTTTTATTCTTTTAAATTAAGTGGTTTGAATATAATATGTCCGTAATTCGGGGTCCTGGGTTCAATTCACGAGTTGAGCAAAATTTGTTTTGGTTGCTTTCGCATTCAGGTCGAGTTTATATCTTTTTTAGACTAATAGTTACGACGCGTTTCAATAACATTTACACATTATACTGATGAGCCTCTTATAGATGAGCAGCGAACAGCAATCGTACAAACTAACGAAACTAAATCCAAAACAAAAATCAAACAACACTAACAAAAGCCACTTGACATGAGAGCCCCTAACTCGCCAACAAAACAAGCGAGGCAAAGCGAGGCAAAGTGAGGCAAAACGAGGCATTACAAGGCAAGCGGAGGCAAACTGGCACTAGGCCCAAGTGGCGCACGCCACGACAAACGCACCACGACAATCGGAATAATTTTAATTAGAGAAAAATTGCCGACGTGAAATGTACAAGTACAGTTTGCAAAAAAGTTAAGTTATAACCCTTTTTAATTGTGTTTTTTTTTTATCTTTGTTACTGAAAAAGATGATCTGCTCTGTTTTAATATATTTTCGAAGCTTAAATTTGAATAGGACTGCTTATTCAAAGCTTCGAAAATATAAAGCAGCTAAGAACTATTAAGAAATCGTAGTGATCAAAACATACCTAATCTCTTAAAATATGTATTTATGTATCTCAGCCAAAGTAATAAACATATTACATAATTATTCAAGAATTGTTTCTAGTCCTGTTTCTTTTTTTTTTTAAGTTATTTAAATAAATTATTTGTAACTTATTTTAGAATATTTTTAATCAATTATTTCTATTGTAGTATCTTTACTCGTTGATATCTATCAACATTACGTTTTATTGCTACCTAGCAATGAAACTGTAACATTGAGATCAGACAAACGTATGACATCTAAAATGATAAAAGAATGACATTAAACATTTCAAAATTACACACCAGTACACTTGAAATCAGGACTCCAAGATCAGATGAGCCTACAGTCTAGCAGCACATTAAGCGACGCTTCCAGGCGAAGTGTCCCTTAGTGGAATAGGCCGCAGTGGCCGCTTTCCATCAGGTGGGCTGCGTGTCTGTCTGCCAACTGACCTAGTATGAAAAAAATGTATACCATTTTAAAAACCCGCTGCTGACCGTCCAAAAACTCATCGAAACAATACTCGACGAACCCTTTCCGCAAACAATTAGCGAGCAAGTGCACTCGCCAACAACGGCAATACAGCTCTACCCTCAACCCCGCTGACAGCCTTTGCCTTCGCCGCGGAGTCAACAGCGCATGCCTTTTGTTCAACGATTGTGGAACGCGCCTTTACTTTTTAAAAATTCAAAATTTTGGTTTTTTTTTTCTTTATTTTTGGCTTTGCACGGCTTGTGCATTTAGCCAGTGTCAAGTTAAGAAATTTTGGTTTTGTGGACAGGTTGTCTGCGGAAGTTTAATCGCTACATAAACGTAGATAATATTAATTCCATGAATCGCTATTAGATTGTTTAAATTATTTTTTCGTTGTTGCGCTTTTTGTTGTTGGACTGGCTGGAGGATAACCTCTTCTATCTTCTTTGACTCTGTATTGTATTGCATTCTATTTTTAAATCGGCTGTACTTGTTTAAAGGATTGTAAATATCTAGCAATCATCCATCTTATGGTTGTTAATCGAAATTCGATTTATTTTTCGAATTTATTTTACACGGAACTGAAGTTAAAAAAAATTTGCTTTTTTTGTGTATTTTAATACTATTCTTTTTTCGAACTTTTTGTGTATTTTAATATTATTTTTTCGAATAATATTGAAGAGCGTACATTTTCCTCTGAATAAGGTTTGTACGTAAGTTATGCTTTATTTATACTTTGACATAATAACGGCTTACATAATTTATTTTCTTACTTGCAATACTAAAATCTGAGGGTTATTTTGGAAGGAAGATAAAGGACATAATCTTCCTCAAAACTTAGCTTTATGTCACAAGAAGTATTTAATTTTAATCTTGGGAATGATAAAGTAAAGCTTAAAGCTTCATAAGCGATTTGCAGCGTCACACACTAAACGACATCGATCGGATCTTCCACGAAAAATTATAAACAAAAAAAAACCGCCAGCAGGCGTTCGCTTTGACGCGTTATCTAGCCAAGTTCCTTCCATCACATTAGCCGAGTTCGCATATTGTGCGTGTGCGATAAACGACGCGTCGAAAAAACGCGATAACCATAGACAAATCGTGGCGCGATGACGCAGCGGTGCGCTAATGACGCAAAAATCTATCGTATCTCCGCCACGTTTGCGGGGTATTTAAAAACTGGGGGGCTTTGTGTCACCCCCCTAAAGTGGGGCTTTGTACGTTTGATCGTTTTGTTCGGTTTTTCTCACGAGGGCCGAGGTTTAATTGGGATTGATGATAGTTTACGAGCATTGACAATCGAGGGGTCGTTTGTGAAAAAATGTTTGTTGAGTGGCAACACTATTAGTTTTTGATTTGCGTGTTTTTCATTACGGGAGTTAGCCATCCGATGTAATTTAATCAAACCACCTTTAGTTTGATGGGTGTTTTATGTGAAACGCATGGATTCAGACTATTTAGAGTTTTAGGAACTTGATGAAGTTTACGTTAAGAATTATTCTCATATATAGATTGTTAATGCCCACCTATTACTCATAATTGTGCCAATTACTTGATTTAAATGATGGAAGCCTTTTTCTGCTGATTTCTAGAGTTTTACTATATTATGTAGTTTTTCGAAAATTAAAACCAGTATAGCATCCGGGATTTATAGATTATGGTTTAATTTAATTAAAACATAATATATTATATCTTGGGCAACCATCTTGTTACTTCACTATTTTTACGATTACAATCTTTACGCAGAAAGGAAGACTCAGTGGTCTTCTTCGTCATCTATTTTCTTACTTATTTCTTCACTTATTAAGTCGAGCGTCTCACTTACTAAATTATGGAATTAAGTAGAACAATAAACTGATGAACACAAAGATAAACTATCTCAACAAAAACCGCATCGTCATCGCAAAGCGACCCTAAACCCATTCATACCTTATCAGCCCATCTAATGCGCAAAACAACACGCAATAACACGAAAATCCCCGTAATAACACAAAGAAGTAAGCTTCCACGTAATCCTACCGCATTTCATAATCGCATCTCCATCCCTTTCTTTCGCATACACTACTGTGCTTGTAGAAAAGGGATGGACTGAGTTGTTTATTAATACAGGGTTGTCATCAAGCGTATTAGCCGATCCTATTAAATAGACGCCCCCGGTGGAGCAAAAGCCAACAGAAGGTACATCTTTGTTTAACCAGATAAAATCTCTTTGACAATTTGTGCTTATTCAAATAGCCGCCCCTTGCACGTAAGCGGCGAATCATAAAGAGACGGTACTTTGTTTAATTAGCAACAGTAAGTTTATTGAAGACGTCCCGTCTTGGGTGAACTTGGGGGGACCTTTGGTGGGGACAATGATGATTTGATATGTCGGGATAGTTAACTCGTTGGACTGATTACCTCGTGTTGGCAATTTAATTAACTTTCCTCCTCGGCTGTCAGTTTATGAGTTAAATTGAAGTCACTATTCTCATGTTAGCTGAGAGCTTCTACCTATATGTAGTACCTATGTAGGTACATTCTTGTCTGTCTGTTCCAGTTAATCGTAAAAACGGCGTGCCGCATTACCAAAAATTGATGAAATCTATACGTGATTTTTTATTTACGCAATAGTACCTAACATACCATAAAACGAAAACTTTTTATGAAAAAAAATCAAGACAGATATTGTTTGGCTTGAGATACCTACTTAATTAAAATGTTCGTTAATTAAAATAAACTAATAATAATACATCAAATAAATGCATAATAATTTAACAAAGAAACTGTAGCGTACAGAATAAAATTTAAAAGCACATTTAAAATTTTGAAATTACAGTCGTAAAATTAACAAGATTTTACATCAGCCAGTTTTACGAGAACAAACGAAAATTCAGAACCGGCACTTTCGTTCCAACAAAAAAAGTAAATTCCAATTTATTTTTCCATTTGTACGGATAACAAACGGCCAGTATGATCCCGGAACGCAAACGAGACGAAAAACACGGGCACGACGGAATTAACAAAACAGATTAGGTACGGATGTAAGGTTTCCATGGTGTGGAGCTGAATTAGGACCGTACCGTAATTCTAAGATGCCTTTTTTGATTAACAGATCTAAACTATTCTGTAGGATAATTAAATATCAGGTTAAATAAAAAAAGGAGGCATCAATGACATTTGGATAAAAGCGATTGATTAAGCTTAGACTTAATCAGGTGTCATCTTTTTTTTGGTATTTTCGCAAACAATTATAGCCTGCATTATGTAAAATATATACGAATTCGTACGGCCATTCATGCATGTAAAATTACGAATTAATTGTGACGAGCCATTTGGTGTAATGGTCGAGAAGTCGGCTATTACACCAGAGGTCGCGGGTTCGATCCCCGCACGGTACAAACATTTGTGTGCATGAACATGTCTGTTTGTATCGGTCTGGATGTTTCTATGTATAATATGTATGTATTTACAAAAAAAAGTATATAAGTAATGTTTATCCGTTGTCTGGCACCCATAGCACAAGCTAATGCTTAGTTTGGGGTTAGATGGCGCTGTGTGAATAATGTCCAGAGATATTTATTTATTTATTTAAAATTGTAAAGTGCTATTTAAAACCATGTCTTTTAGATTTACTAGCTTTTAAAATGTTAAACAGTATTTGCCTACATTGGACAACTGAAATATGTAGGTGCCAATCGTGAACGAAAATGGATGTAAATTTCATAATTATACTATTTAAATAATGATATCCGTCCGAGGTGGGATGTGTTGGTATCCGTGGTCCGGACGGGGCGGGTTTTGTTTACCGGCGATTCTTTCCGTTTGCGCAGTCGCGGGCGGAATGCGACTTTGGCGGAACACGGCGGTGAAGGGTTGATTGTCTATTTAAAAAGGATAGTCCATTTCGTTTTTGTACTACTTGAGTTTTTAAATTGGAATAATTTAGAATTACTACTACTAGACTGGTAGAGAATGCCTTATGGCGTTAAGTCCGCCAATTTGTACCTTTGTTGTGCAATAAAGTTTAAATAAATAAATAAATAAAATTATAAAGTCTGTTGTTAGTAATCTAGATTGATATTTTCCAGCGCATTTATAAATGAAAAGCGGCTGAAAATTACCCGAATGACATCAGAGCTTAGATGAATAATGATCTAAGCTCAGAGGGTCTAATCAAGATAATACGGTTTAGTTATAACTGAACAGAAGAGTTGCTTTAAAAAAACACATGCGTTATATTAAAAATATATTAATAGTCAGAAATATCGTAAGACAACTTTCTACCCCATATTTTTTTTTAAACAAATTCAAAGTAAGAGAATTGGTACATTACATTTACAATAGCTGAAAATATGTTCTGATTTACATTATCTTAATTCTAAATTAAACATATCGTTTCAATTTGTTAAAGACAACATACTTTTGACTACGAATATCGTAGCCACTGCGTAGTAACCGCCCACAGAATATACCTCAGCCGAAAAAAAATTCAATCATCGCAAACAAAATACATTTTTACTTTGCGAAACAACTCAAATATTTTATTTCGACAAAAGTTGTCTCTATTCGTTAATCAGTCAAACAGCTATGAACCCCAGTCGAATTCAAAGCGTTTGCCAAATTACTCCCCTTCGAATTCCATCTTTAAAATTGTTACTGATTGTCTGTTTACATTACTCTGCTTGTTTTGAATTTAAAGACGACCATTTTACTTAGACCCCCTGTATTTCATTTTACGTCGTTAAAGACGCCTGTCTCCCAAAGTCGAAGAGGGGTGGGGCAGGTCCATTCAAACTGGCGACTTTATTAGCGTTCGGTACATAATCGTTCTGGAATCAAATCAAAGGAGTTCGAATTTCGAATTTTTGACGTTGATTGTGCCGTAAGCTTTTGATATTACGTAAGATTGTTTATTTGTCTTCCGTGCAAAGCCGCCATGTTGTTTTGCGATCGATTTGCGAATTTATACCGGTATCTGATTAACAACTTCTAGTCTAGGTAATTATATTGACAAAATATTGCTTTGCGATAGCGTACCTAAACATTAACTTTTCGAGCATAATTCGATGTTTAGCAAACATAAATTTTTAAAACAACATATTGGCTGATGTTACTAACAGTAATATTCTACTATTTTTTTTATTGCAATGTGTAACAAGACGAGTTGCTCGTATACCTTATGGTAAGCGCCACGTCTGCCCTAAGACAGTTCAGTGCCAAACAGTAACTAAGCAGTTTCTGTCTGGCACCGCCCTGCGCCCGCTACACCGAGACGACAGTTATTAGGTCTCATAATACCCAGTAATTTCACTAGAACTCTTATGAGTAATTGTAATCGCGAATTAAAAAACTAAGTCTAATTAAGCAGTCATTTTTAGTATATTTCTTTTTCAATTTAACTAAAGCTGTAATACAACGAGTATCCAAATTCCAAATTACACACAAAAAACCATTACACAAAATTAATTGCGATGCCAATACACTGGTCATATAAAAAGATCTTAAAATACCTCATTTTACATTAGAAACATCGTTTAAAAAGATTAAAAAGATCCCCTATTGAACAGAATGCGGTGACCACTTGCATAAATTATTGTGGAAAGTCTATCAAAGAGAGACCTTTCTTTTGTGAGTAGGATCAGGGGAAATTAATTTGGGATATATTTTCTCTTCTTTGCAAATTTTTTTACTCATCGCTATTGAGCCTTTGATGTCTCAGTTTGTATAATGACGTATTTGTCTTTGATTTTGTCTGGATCTGGCAGGTTCCTTGTCTTTTGAGATTTGGGATGTAATTAATTTTTTTCTTTTTATTAAATTTGGACGTATTTAATTTTTCTTCGTTATGAGTCTGCTATTGATAATAATATAATTGTGTCATTAAAATTAATTTTCTATGAATTAGTTATTTAGGTCAGTTTTTATAACAATTTCATAATTAACGTCTTCTAAAGATACCATTTTGCAGTTTGCGCATTTCTGTTTACTTAAATGTACCGTAAATTGTTAAAAAAAAAAACTTTTTGTACTTCAAACTATTCATTTAAAATCAATACCCCAACCGAGATTTCACAAGATACTCCTAAATAGGACCCAATAAATAGCCACAAACAAATCAATAATCCTAAATCATCACTTTCATGTGGTCTTCTCACCTGTGAAGAATACACGAATGTAGTGTATTCGTAGGGGTCATTGTATTTTTATTGTATTGGAGTATTCTAAAGGGCAGGGCGCTTTTTGTATTTGGCCAGTGGTTCGGAATCTCTCCGCCCATTTTGCGGATATTCGGGCTGTGTACCATCAGCAAAATAGATTTAGTTACATCGAGTCGAGATTAGATTTTTTAATATATAGCTTTTCGGTAACAATCTAAGTATCTTAGCTTTTTTATTCTTGGCTAAAAATGATATATTACGAATTTCATCTTCGTTTTATCTAACATTCTATTTTTGTAATACTTAAAGCATGCCTATCGTTGTTATTTATGTAAATTGTTAAATTGAAAATATAAAAAATAAATAAAAATTAACGTTAATCACTCTTATCTGCTTTAAAGGCTAAAAACCGCATAGTCATGACGATTTCTATGGAAAAAGTAAAAAGTTTTTCCAAGTATTAACATAAATTGATCGCATTTTATTAATGAAATGCGATGACCCAAACACTTGTGTCTATTTTAAATAAGAAATCCCTTAGTGCACAACAGTTAGATAGTTTTAAGGCATAATTATTAGAGATGGGCCGACTATTCGCCGACTAGTCGGGAAAGCCGACTATTCGGCACCATTCGCCGACTATTCGGCAATGCCGACTAGTCGGCAAAATTCGCCGACTATTCGGCAAAATTTATAGTATATAATTATTATAATATTATTCAGCACCTTCAATATTAACAAAGAATGTTCACACGCGCGATTTTTTCTTCGACGTTTCGTGACTACTATGGTTATTACATTGGCTTAAGGTGCTGGCAGATGATTGAGAGTCATACTTGTGAATAGGTGCTACCTATAGGAATTGGTCTGCTGAATCCAATCTGTTCTTGAAATATATACCTACACGAAAACTATAACTTAGTTAAATAAATAGATAATACCCTATCTAATATCGTAGGGGAAGGTGGGGACCCTTCGTACGGTTTTTACATTTTATTTTATTTCTTCTTTATTTTTTCATGAATTAATCACCTGACAGCTTTAATTTATAGTCTAACTATCTGAGATTCATAAAAAAAAATGAAAGATGATTTTCATCTAAGGTTTTAACCATAATTACGATTTAAAAAAAAATTGGAATTTGTACGAATCTGCCCCACCAACGGGGCACCTATATACAGTGTTGAGAGACAGTTTCAATGTGTACTTGTCCGCAGCTTTTCTATATGACAATACTCCTTGCATAATATCCTGTATTGCTGACTGCATGGATTCATCATCCACAGCTTGTCTCTTGTCTTTTTGGTTTATAAGTCCGCATCATGTTTTTGTGAAGAAATAATAAGAAATAGGTATTAAAATATATAATATACGTACATCGACGATAGCAAAACACAGGACAAAGTTAATGCAAATATTAGCAATTAGCACACTAACACTAAATCGTACCTACCTACTAATTTGGGTACATTTGTACGCGTACAAATGTGCCCCATCTAGTTTTGTCCGAATGTACCCCACTAACTGAATAACAACAAAATATAACCTCTTCTAATATTAATAGGAAAACGTCATAAATTAAGTATTGAAAACGTATCTTAAGTATATTTGGCTACTTACTGATAGAATACTCTTCACGAAAACTTGTTTTAACTACGGTAACAATAGACAAAATCATTGACCAAAAAATTACTTACCGAGCGCGAAAACACATTCGTGTCTATCATTTCACTCTCACCGGTGCGAATGACGCGATACTACGTTGACGTAAAGGTAGTACATAGACTCACGTACATATACAAAAGCAAGACCGTACGTTGTTTCGTTCAAGTTTTATTTTGACTGTATGAGGGTGCCCCACGTACGGAGGGTCCCCACCTTCCCCTACTCGATATCAATCTAATACATATACAAAACAGGAAATGGACTGACTGACTGACTGATTGACAATCAACTATTTGACTAAAAAAACTTCATTAATCTATTGTACTACTAAGATTGTACTACTAAGACTCATTTTACTGCGGGAAAACAACGACTAAAACGTCACGCAGTAATAGTCGGCACTGCCGAATAGTCGGCCGACTATTCGGCAATTTGAAAACCGAATAGTCGGCTAGTCGAATAGTCGGCAAATACTATAGTCGGCCCATCACTAATAATTATCGATAAATTATTGAATTTTTATTAGCTCACAAAGAATTGACGTCTCATCATTGATAGGCTAAGTTGATAGGTAAGTAGGATATGTTAACAGATAATATGTATATATAATTAACTTATAGGACTGTAATATTAACAGTGTTATCTTGCATCGTTAAGTAGGTAGGGTAAAAGCCGGATAGTTGCCACACTTTTTAAAAAAGCTCTTTTATTCAAAATCTGTACCAATATTATTGTAATATGTATTATTCAAAGTGTATTCTTAAACACAGTTTATTAATCTTCTTACATAGCCTATTTTTTCAAATTTAAATATTATTAGTTTTGAGTAAATCCTGTTTTATGTGACCTCTAAAAAAGGGGATAGTTGCCTACTATGGCGGATAGTAGCCGAACGTTAAAAATCGTTCGGGGGATACTTGCCTAATGTGAGGATAGATGCCGATCTGTCTTTTTTCTAATAGAAATTAACTTACATTAATTTATTTAATCAGTTTTTATTATTAATCACAGTCTTTTACTAAGTATTAATTAATGTTTAATTATTAAAATTATAAAATTACAACTGAAATAGACTCCAAAATGGTAATTGGGTATCCAAAATAATAATGAAATAATATCATTTATTTATAGATAGAACAATCTACAAAATAATAATTAACTTTAACTCTATTAAGTAAGTTTTATTAAATACAATCTTTTATTAAGTATTAATTAAATATATCTTCTATCTTCTGTCCAGTTGATGTGGCGCAGCACCACACCAGGCTTTTGTTTATACCTATTTGCGAGGCATTTTGCTGTTGAGTATTTATTTTATTTAAGATAAACTATTTTAAAACCAAATATAAACACCAATACCTATACAACAACAATAACAACAATTGTTTCCCTAGGGCAACAATCCGCAAAAGATGTCCGGGCAACTATCCGTTTTGTTACGGATACTTGCCCTTTTTATTTACGAAATAAATAAAAAATATTTAACAATAAAATCTAATAAACAGTGCAATTTAAACGCTAATGCATTCACAGAAATATTATTTTAACTAAAATCGCAATCAGTTATAAAAATATTTAAAAGAGATTACAAGCCAATATAATTCTGACGCTTGTCAAAGTATCGCCGCGGAAGATTTTTACTCACACGGACAAAACACATGCGCCTACTTTAACGGCTTATGTGGCACTGAGGCCTACTCGGGGGACGCTTTTAATTATGATCAAAAAGAAACACTGTCAATACATCTAACAGAGAGCATTTGAAACTGAGGCATGTATCCCTCCGAAGCAACTATCCGGCTTTTACCCTACCTATTGTGGATCTATCTGTTGGATAATATTTTTCATGTTTATTCTATTTCGATTTGTGAGGACCTATCAGTGATTTGTGTAATTAATATTTTTGTTAACAGAGACAAGCTTTGTAAATCTTCGTCTTCCTAAAATGAATAAATAAAAGGTACAATTAAAGCTAATCTATTCTTCTAATTTGTAGACGCGATTAAAGCCTGAAGTTCAAAATTGACACCGTGAAATTAAAATTGTCACTGATTAGGACTCTTTTTGCGTACTCGTACAGAGACGTGTTAATGACTTAATGCACACAAAACGGTGCTGGAATCGATACCGCGCCTTATTGTGTACGAGCCGACTTTTTAACCATTACATCGAATTAGTCTTCAATATCTAATAAATAAAATAATACACTGTTATTTTATTTCAACATTGAATTAATACTAAATCGATAATATCGCTTTTTTTTTTGCTGACCGTCCAACTACTTTGCATGGAAGCAATATTGACAAGTGGTCGTTCAGTTGGCAGTTGGCTGTATGGGAGGACCGTTTTGCACAGACAGATAAACCGATACATGTAGATCAGTATGAGTTTGCACAACCCGACAGACAAGTATTTGTATCTGTATAGATTAATTGTAGTGTCTGCTTTGTTATGGCAAAATCATAGGTTTTTGAAAATGGTGTTGTTTGACTGCCTTCGTGGAGTGGTTACATATTTTTGGTGGATAACCTGGAGTCGTGGGTTCGGTCACCTGATGTTATAAAATGAGTATAAAGGTCTTTTCTTTTAATTATTGCATAGCTAATTGAAAGTAAATATATGACTCAAAACCTTTTAATTATAAGCAGGTACGCATATTTGTGTCATACGGAATTCGAACTTGTAATCTCTGGCTCAGTAGCTAACTCCTCAACCACTGCGCCACATTACTCGTCAAAATTGAAAAGTACAAACTTTAATACACCCAGATTTCCAGAAACACGAAACACCGTACCTAACTGTTTATTTTTAAAAAACAATCGCCACCATGTTTTATTTACACCGCGTCGTTATCGCACGTCCCGCGAATTTAAAACTCAATAAAGTCCCAGATTTGTCGGCCATCTTGTGACGCCGGACAAAATGGCGGTTGTCATTTTAAAAACCCCCCTTTTCCGTTGCCGGCGATTTTAATAACATCTTCGCTTTCCTTATTAGTTATTTTGAAATCTCTTTTAAGTTGAAGTAAGTTTATTGCTAGTCAGATCAGGAATTTCAATCTCACATCCTGAGTCTGCTTGCTTTGATGTAGAAGAACGTTGGGAGTTTTCGACCCAATTTTAATGGCGATTAGGTTGATTTTTCAAAGGGTTGTTTGTAAATCTTTTTCAATGGTGATTCCTGGCGTCGTTGCATTGGCAGGATGATAGTTTTCGCCTATTGTGTATCATTAATACTTCAGTATAAACAATGAGCGTATAAGCTTGTATCGGCTTCGGAATTAGCTATAAATAAGTACCGGAGTTCTAGATTTAGATTAAACCGAGTTTATTAAACTCTTTGATGATATAATACAGGATACCCACTATAAAATCTACGTGATGGCGTTGAGTTTGCGCTTAATCTCTCTCCTACCAAGGTAAATCACTATCCTTTAAGGAGATAAATATAAAATAAATCTGGACACTTTGGGTGTCAGAGAAAGAATAAAGATTGCTGGTGAAGTATAAAAGATACATACTTAACATAGATACTTTTATACCGATACCTGCAACATGAACATGTGGGTGGAACTGGTCCCCGGGCCCAGTTTTGGACTGGGACGAGTTGCCCCCTAACCCATGTGCTCATGCAAATAACCGTGTATACCGTGCGGAGATAGAAGCCGCCACCTCTTGGTGTAGAAGCCGATTTTTCATTGCCATTTTTAGGGTTCCGTAGCCAAATGGCAAAAAACGGAACCCTTATGGATTCGTCATGTCTGTCTGTCTGTCTGTCTGTCTGTCTGTCTGTCTGTCTGTCCGTCCGTATGTCACAGCCACTTTTTACCGAAACTATAAGAGCTATACTGTTGAAAATTAGTAAGTAGATGTATTCTGTGAACCGCATTAAGATTTTCATACAAAAATAGAAAAATAATAATAAATTTTGGGGGCTCTCCATACTTAGAACTGAAACTCAAAAATTTTTTTTTCCTCCAATCCTTACGTGTGGGGTATCTATGGATAGGTCTTTTAAAATGATAATAAGGTTTCTTAAATCATTTTTTTTCTTAACTGAATAGTTTGCGCGAGAGACACTTCCAAAGTGGTAAAATGTTGGTCCCCCCCCTGTAACTTCTAAAATAAGAGAACGATAAATCTAAAAAAAATATATGATGTACATTATTATGCAAACTTCCATTGAAAATTGGTTTGAACGAGGTCAAGTAATTAGTTTATAAATTTTTGGGGCTTCCCATACTTAGAACTGAAACTCAAAAACTTTTTTTTCTTCAAACCCTAACGTGTGGGGTATCTATAGATAGGTCTTAAAAAATTACAATAAGGTTTCTTATATCATTTTTTTCTAAACGGAATAGTTTGCGCGAGAGACACTTCCAAAGTGGTAAAATGTTGGTCACACCCCTCTAACTTCTAAAATAAGAGAACGATAAAACTAAAAAATATATATGATGTACATTACCATGCAAACTTCCATTGAAAATTGGTTTGAACGAGATCAAGTAATTAGTTTTTTTTTAAAACGTCATAAATCGTAAACCGCAATTTTCCTCTCATTCAATCAACTCAATATAAAAACGTCGATCAAACTTACAAAGAACTACAAGAACTTTTATATTATGATGATACTTGCTGCTACGGAACCCTTCATGGGCGAGTCCGACTCGCACTTGGCCGGTTTTTCCATATTTTTTCATCGTTTAAAACTTTCCTGGACTTCCACGCATATTTCAAGACTAAAATTAGCGGGACTAACGAACAGCAATTCATTTTTATTTTTATAGATAATATTATGTGAATTTTTGGTCGTGAGATTGCCTGCAGCTCACCGCTCGAATCATGATTGTCATAAATAAAATAATCAAACTACAAATATGACTTCGTGTGGAAATGTATGTACCAGGCAAACCCCACTTATCCCCACTTTCTCAATCAACATTATAATTACACAGCGCACAGTAACCCTGTCGCACTAAATTACATGAAATACATAAAAGGAGAAACAAGTGCGCTAAATAAATTTAAGTAGGTATTGCATTCAAAACAGCCCGTAGTGTTAGAAACTAGACTATTTCTCAACTAGACATCGAATATTTAATTATCATCTTGTTAACGCCATATTGGTCTCGTGGTTTTAACACCAATCCTGGATTTCATTCCGGGTCAAGATACAAATAGGTAGGTACTTACCAAAAGAAACTATGATTGATCTCGATGTGTTCTTTCTTCAAAAGGCTCCTAGTATTATTGATTTCCTTTTGGCCGTGTCAGACCACTGTGTAAAGAGAAGTTACCTATGTTATGTTATGTTAAATATGTTATGATAAATGCAGAAGTTACTCGGTTTTCTGTTGTGCTATATTAAAATGCTTTCAGCAGGTTTCTGCCGCAGTTGAAAGGCAAGATTTGACGAAAAATAACATTTAACAATGTGATCATACATTGTGAAATTTTACTTTGGTACAGAACACTTAGATAATCAATCATAATTATGTTTAAAAAAGTGCCCCTCTGAGCAACAAAGTATCAATAACTTGCACCGGGCTCATGAGATAACAAACTAATCATCTTTCATTCTTCAATGAACCCGATCAAACAAAGCACCAATAAAACTGTCATCAGCACTTAATAGCACTCCATAACCCAAAGAATTATTATAACTCAATCGGCACGATGCCACGTGTCCGTATTTACAAAGATATTAACCTTTTCCTGTCAACAATATACGGTGTGGTGTAAATATTTACTCTCTAACAATCCCACCGGACCAGAATACCGAAAATTCAATAAGTTTTTTTTTAGTTCGTATAAAATGTACGCACTCGTCTGTAAAATAAACAGAAGTCTAACAGTCTTTGTGGTGTACTGAGGACTGTGTACTTGCGGCCGAGAAAAGTGCGTGTTCCTTTAACAAGAAGGAATTGAACTCCAATGCTAAGTCACTTTTAAAAATATAATAATTTACTTGATAATAATTATTAGGCATGTTAGACAGTGGCGATATATCATCAGCTTATACTTTGTATGTAGCTTTTCGTTACTTAATTTAATTTTATCTTAAACAGTAAAAGTAGAAAGCAAATAAATATTACTAATTCAGAACACGATGACCTGGACGATTTAAAGTGTTGCCCTCTAGTGGAAGGAGAAGATGCACATTGTACACAGTATTAAAAGGTTCAATTCTAACAAGCATAAATCCTAGAGTTTAAGTCCAGGTATTAAGAAGTCTTCATTAATGCCCATTATGGCTTTATCGTTGTCAATACCCAAGAAAACTTTTACAAACATCATCAAAAGAGTAGAAACAACTCCATTTCCCTCACCGGCAGTGTACAGCAACAACAAATGTACCGAGATTGGAGCACTTAATAAAATAACAAACATTGATAGCTGTTCAGTGTCGGGCGGCGGGCGGATCTAAATACTTCTAACAGTGCTTCTTTGTCTAGCCGAGATACAAGATGAGTCTGGCTAGAGATTCTGTTACTGCGCCGGATTACCATTTACATATTACTGCTTTCGAAAAGGGATTGTTGAATTTTTTGACGAGCCATTTGGTGTAATGGTCGAAAAATCGGCTATTACACTAGAGGTCGCGGGTTCGATCCTCGCACGGTACAAACATTTGTGTGCATGAACATATCTGTTTTTATCGGTCTGGGTGTTTTTATGTATAATATGTATTTATTTACAAAAAAAAAATATATAAGTAATGTTTATCCGTTATCTGACACCCATAGCACAAGCTAATGCTTAGTTTGGGGCTAGATGGCGCTGTGTGAATAATGTCCAGAGATGTCCAAAAACGGAAAAAGGAGATAAAATACACTTGAACTATGTCAGGCATAGGACCAACGGACTAGTTAATATCCACCAGCTCGTCCCAATCGGGTGGAAAAAGGAAACCGGGGTAGTTTAGTAGGCGTTAGACGCTTTAGTCTCGAGTTCCACACACGGCCGCAAGTGTAGCTAGCTTGCGATTACGTTTTGCCTAAACAACAATGGCAAAGGATCAACGGATTTACGTACTTTACAGTCATGCTAAGACTGTTAAAATTCAAATGCCAAGAAGTCGGTTAAAAACATAAGTACACATAATGGGTCCGGTCTTCACTCTTGGATAAATCTAAAAGAAAGTTATAAAAATAAAACCGCCAGTATTAATGGGCGTCGATTTATCAGGGAGTGTTCCATTACAGCAGCTATACAATGATTCGTCAAGCGGTTGGATCGACACGCATCAGTCGTCGCTTCGTCGTGTGCACCCAGTTTTAGTTTGTTTAAAACAACACTGGCTTGTTGAGTGATTGTCTGGACTTGGACTTTTAAATTACTAAGAATAACGTGGAAGAAACATTGTAGAATAAATAGATTAAGCGCTTTGGTCTACAAAAGTATTCGTCGCAAAACTGACTTAATAACTACTTAACCATCAAGTGTTGAAATTGGTGAAGATTATTACGGAATTAGCTGCAATGGTTGATTGGTTAAAAGGTGTAGCTGACACCACCGGTCGCGGTTTTGATCCCCGCAGTTTAGTTTGGGGCTAAATGTTGCAGTGTGAATAATGCCCAAGAATATAATAAGAATTTTACCAGGTGGTAGATTCCTGTACCGGCCGTCTAGGTGGGTACCAACGCAGTGCCAGATATTTTCCCGTGAAATAGAAATGTGCCAAGCACTTCTGTGTTTCGGGGAAAGGGCACTGAAGCTAGTGAAATTACTGGGTTTAAAAGACATAATGACTGTCGTTTCGGTGTAGCAGGTGCAGGGCGGTGCCATACAGTAGCTGCTTAGTTAGGTACTGTTTGGCACTAAACTGTCTAAGGGCAGACGTGGCGCTTACCTTAGGTGTACGATCTACTCGTCTTGTTGCATTGCAATAAAAAAAGAACATTTATTTTTATGATAACTAAACATTATGAACAAATTAGTAAAGAACATTGATAGGCTTTACGTAGGTACTTCATTAAAAATAGGTTTAATAACCTTTTTATTATAAAAATCAACCATAACAAATCAAATGACATAACTTTTATTGATCACGAAGGAGAACAATATTATGCCGCGTCAATACATACAGAACCTTCCTTGTATGAAAACCTCCACTTACAAAGTTAACACGTCGAGCGCCGTTTGATCAAACAAGCCAGAGAGAGAGGTACAAAGGAAGGATGCTGCATCTTAAGCCGTGCTCCGGTGCATTCTCGTTACTCGTGTGGGATCTCTGTGAGATTTTGTAGCTTTGGGATATTTTTTACTAGTTTTTTAACTTGCACAGTTGCTGTTTAGCCATGATAAAGAGGTAAGTCGCTCCAATGTTAAAACTGGACTTGCCAAAGTTTGGTGCAAGCGTATCTTGGTGGTAAAAGGTTTAACTTAGGTGTTTACCAATTTAAAGCAGTATTTTTTAAATCCAACACGATTAAAATCAGCTGTTCCGAATACTGCATTTATTTATTAAAATTGCAAAAATAACTCTGACGCTTAAACCAATAAACATAATTTGGTACAGACATTGACAAGGAAAAGTGGTAGGTACCTTCTTTGTTTCTCGTACCCACAACACAACACATAAGTGCTGAATCTATGTATTTTTATTTCAGTCAGAACGCTGTACGTGATTTTGTCAAAGATTTATTGATATATTTAATTCCTTGAGAATACTCTGTCAGTCTAACCAAAAAACTTGAGTTTTCAAATATTTTAGTGTCCATACAAAAATACATAACTAGATTCTCCCACTTTCCTAAGACATGGTAACTCTACAGCTATAGCTTGTTACCCGTCTTCGCCCGCTCGCCCGGTTTCACCCGGCTAACCCGCTTGTTACCGCATCCGCCCGGTTAGCTCGAGTCTCCTCCAATTATTCCCAGCTCAAACCGGCTGGAACCGGGATATAACTTTTAATTTACCGGATTCCGAGCGGAGCCTAATTTGAAACGTTGCGAGCGGAGTTTTGGCGTTCAAGTAGTTAAAGAAATGTGTAAGTTGGATCTCTTTTAGATGTCTAATTTTTGATTGGGAAGCAACGAATTTAATATCGTTGTTGGGAAGAGTCTTTTTTGTAGTTAACTTAATAATAGTATCAGTTTGTGTGTTTCTACAAATTACGAAAACAATCGACCGCTTTAGAAAAGCAGACGATACTTCACGTACCTATATCACCTGGAGTAGGTAGAACTCAGGACTTAAAATATTTTGTCTAATATTAACCAATAGGGTACCTGGTTTAACCAAGTGTAAATTTTGAAGTCTTGCATTGGACATAATATCCAGTACTACAGCGCTTACGTGTCAAAAAGGAAAACGTAGTTTGATCACCCATCCAAAACTTTATAGTTACAAAGTTACTTAACCCCCTGCTTTAGATTGCTCTGTATAGTAAAGAGGTCTGTTTCAATTTTTGAACTTTCCTTCTTTGAAACAAACCACAGAATTTTATATCTTAAAATAATAATAGTGCGAAAGAAACACTATGATTTTACCCCACGTCTTTTCTCCAGATTAGGGCAGGCGTCCATTAGCGACAAAAGACAGGTGTGGTGAGTGTGCGCTAAGCCTTATTAATCTTTTCTCTCTGCGGCTTCGCACTTATGCGGCTCCATTGATGTGCACAAAGCTTTAATGTCGGGGAAAGTGGTTTACGCCAAATGTGAGTATTAATAAAATATTACGATATTTTTAGTTTGGTCGGAAAAAATATTACTGATATATTTTAAGACTATTTATTACCCAGGAGCTGTACCTAGTCTGTAGTAGCTGAGTAGTTTCACACGCTTCAAGCCCGCAAGGTCGTTGGTTCAAATCTCGGCTCTATACCTACTACTTACTTACTAAGATGGTGCAGCGACCCAAAATGAGTCTTGGCCTCCAGCAATAAGGATCTCCACTCCGGTCTATTTTGCGCCGCCTCCCTCCAATTCTCGACGTGGAGCTCGCGCAAGTCCTTCTCCACCTTGTCTCCCCAGCGGTACCTGTGGCGACCGACCGGTCGTCGACCACTATCTCGGAAATCTCGGCTCTATGGTTTTTTTTACTTACCACTAGATCGGCGGTGTCAGAAAACATCCTGAGGAAATATGGACAGGATGTAAAGCATAGTAGTGGTAGAGCCATGCTGTTTTACAGTACGAATGGGCCGGCTCATCCGAGGAAGTACCACCCTCTCACATAACACCAGCGTGAAATAATAGTGACTACTATTGTGTTTCGTCTGGTTTGTGAGAGCCGAGCCGAAGGCCCAAACCCCCCTCATACCCTCATAGGCCGGCAACGTATCGGCGATCCCTCTGGTGTTGCAGATGTCCGGTGCGGTGATTGCTACGAAAATTAGCTCATTTGTGAACATAGGAAAATGCTTCCAAGATTCAAAGTTCATATTTAAAAAAACTCAATACTGCAATGACGATGCGTATTGGCATTCGTACAAAGATCTCGCGAAGCATTCTTCCATTGAGAAAAAACCGCGAACAGAGTAAAAATAGAACGTCCGTTCTATTAATTAACTCTAATCCCACGCAATGGGAAAATCAACCGTTTCCCCCTGTACTTACGGTGTAACTGATCGGTCATTAGATTTGTTGGAATATTTTTACCAACCACAAATAAACAGGTGTGCTAATTTTGGTTGCGTACAATGGTGGATAGTAGTCCATCTTTGTACACCGCTTACTATTAGGTGCATCACTGGGACGAAAACTACGTCCTGTGTTCGGCTAACACACTTGCCCAGCGTGGCGATTATGGGCAAATTATTTTATATGTTATGGCATAAAAAAGGCAGGGGATAAAATAGGGAGAGTTTTTAAATATCAAGCCGTATGAAGTTAAATACCAAAACACATTTCCAACATTTTTATATGTATGTACTCGTATATCATGACAACCTGGTTTGAATTCATAGTTTAGCTTTAGTACAGTCAACAGCACATCACGGTATACACTTGCAGTTCGAAAATAACGCTTATGCCCCCGACATAAGAGCGGTACAAAGTCCAAAGTGTTACGTCTGACGTGCTTTTGACTGTACCTACACTTCAAACTGCTTCAAACTGATTATTATTTTATTGTGTCGAATGGACTATCTTTCTTTTGTGTACTATGCCCGGGTTCCCCAAACGTGACCTTGTTTTTGGTTATTTCCTTCGCATTTGCCAGATGTAAAAACGTTTGAAATTCTCAACTACTTTTGGGAAAAGTTGAATGAAAAATTATCTTTACACATTTGTGTCACACATCTGATACTTAAATTAGACCAAAAGACAATAATAATAATTTACCCAACTTAGTCATTTTAGCGTCCCCATCATTGTAGGCTAGCGATGTCATGCTTTCAACGATGGAGGCCTTTGCTCTGCAGTGGGACATGAAAATAGGCTTAAACTTAACTTTTAGACGGCTTAATTAATAGAATGAAGTGGCTATTTTGATATGTTTCTGTTTCCACTCGCGGGCGGCAGAAAATGAGGTAAATTGCAGGATTCAATGCGGAGGAATAATGACGGTACTCTTCCGACTCTATCGCCTACAAAAGGTCATCTTGGGAACGCGAAAGATTTGCACGGATACGCCGTATTGTGGGCGGTGGTATGTACGAAATTTGAGCGTTGGAAATATTGGCAAATAACTTATAATCATACCGATAGTGTTATACTTAACATTTTTTATAATAATTATTATTATGTTTAATACATATCTCTAGATATTCGAGGACATAGTTAAATGGTTCCGACTTTACATATTTTGAATTTAAGATTGTAATTTAAAGCAAAAAAACATAAAAGACACACTCTAAATTTAACAGAATATTCGGTTACTCATAAACTATTATTGCATTTTTATGCCTAATGCGAAAGATTAAGTAGTGTGAGGAACAAAATACTAATATTTTTTTGGAAATAAAAAGTTAGTGAAGATAGTTGTTTAGTAAACAACAGAGAAATCGATAAATTAAATACAGAATGTAGGCTATGCTGATCGATATTCGTGCAGTAACTTGATAAAGCTGAGTCATTTAATGAAATAAAAACCTACATTCCAGTTCATTTCATCCATAAATTTTAATAATCATCTATGTTAAAAAAATATGAGGAAAGGTACGAGAGAAAATAATAAATAATGTATTAACTGATATCTGATTAACTTCACACAAGTTCGAGTTAAACTCTCTAATAAATATTGGTATATTACTGTCATACACAAATACGAACAATAACCTTAATTTAAATTAGCAATTCATTATGTATATGTACTACACAACTTATGCATATTTATAAGACTATTCTAAGCGACTACAGCATTTGATATTATCATCTCATTAATCGTCAGCCATAGGGAATTATCATAAGATTCGCTTAAACTTTGGGATAAAACTTTCCTAAGCCCTATACAATATCTTCTTCCATATTAATTATTACTTGACGTTTCTATAATACAATCGTGTCAGTAAGCGATCGTGGGAATTTCAATATTATCTTTTCCATAAACTATTTAAATAATTGATAGAATTAACTGTAAATACCAGTTGGACTAATTGAGTTGGCAATAAATTTTAACGAATATAATTTTAGTGTGTCCGTTATGATATTAACTTTGTTGTTACTGTGTACTGGACTTTAAAAAAAAGTAAATACTCTTAATTAACCAATATACGCGTTTTAATTAGGTACATATCAATTAATGTCTAATATTTGCATTATTTATTTTTGTAGTACACCAATTAGCTGGTTTTGCCACCCAAGTATCTTAATTGGTTTGTAATTACGATATTATACTTTTTATAGACTATCTGTCACTAACACTGTCGGGAACTTAGTGATGAATCTGATCCTTAATAAGATGGAATTCAGAAAATTCTATAATGACAATGTTTGTTACTTTATATGGTCTGCCTATATTATGGTATACTTACTTAGAGCTTATTTCCCCAATGTGATCAAATAAAATCGATACGACTTTCTCTCGATCGTGTTTTTATTCAACAAAAAAATTCAAATAAAATTACTCATGTCATATCCCTACAACTCCAACACTATTATTTCCGCCGGCTAACGGAAAACAAAAATAAACACAAGAGTAGGCAAGGAATAAAAGAAAGACTGAAGTGGGACGAGCATCCCGGAATAAGCAAGAGGTAAGAGGCAAGACAGGCGAGAAGAGGGCGGAGGGGAGAGGAGATAGAAGGGGGGAGGTTTTGAGGGGGTGGGTGGTCCCTCCGGGTTCGGGGTCTTTGTTTATCGTCGTGTTATTTTGATACAAGTTGGTGGTTTTTTTTCGATTTGTCGGTCGAGTGGTCGGTGGTTGAGTAGGCGTATTCATATTATTTTGATTGTAGATAATAAAATATTATGGTTTTTTTATTGTTATAATGTTTTTGGAGTCTATTATTATTTATATGTAAAAAAGTCAAAAGCAAAAACCTTAGTATTTTCCACTAACACATTGTTTTTGGGCGGGAAAATTTGGTGCACTAAAAAAAGCAAACATTTTCGAAGAAAGATTATTTATTACAAATTGAGGTAGCCCACGTAGGGCATCCGCCCGAATAGCAATCAAGCAAACAGAACCACCAATGTTGGTAGGTGCCTACTAAACTTGTTTACCAAGTTTGTTCCTTTATTGACTAAAGCCTTAGTTATCTAATATGTACTAATACTATAAAGAAGAAATTGTTTGTTTGTTTGTTTGTATTGAATAGGCTCCAAAACTACTTTACCGATTTGAATAATTCTTTGATTGTTGGAAAGCTACACTATCCCCGAGTGACATAGAGTACTTTTTATCCTGGAAATGTGGGGGGAAGGGGGGGAATATTTAAAAAAAAGTAATTACGCGCGGAGGCGGCCGCTAGAATTCATATTGGTAAACTTAGTTATAGAAATAAGCAAGCTATACATAGTTCCATCAACTCGCACTATGTAAAAAGTTCAATAATATAATTATTGTGTAATGATAAAAATACATTTGTACAACTAATTTTTTGTCGCACGTCACCAAACGTGTTTCAAATTGAATCCCGGATGTTCAAATCGCTTTGTTGTTTAGTTCATAAAAAATGATTTCAGGCGCCAGATGGATCTTAATTTTTAATTTATAGACTATGTCTCAGAGATTTTTATCTTATTCCATTGCGCGAGTAAACACGTCATTAGATGAAACGAACTGGAGTTTTGAAGATCTAAGTCTAAATTGTGACGTGTGTCGAGAAGATAGAAGTATTATTTTAGTGTTATAATAACTGTGGAATTTTAATTATTCAAATAAAAAAATTACTTCTGGACAATATTAATTTGACCTCGTGCAAAATAAACGCTTATCTTATATCTATCTAATCTATCTAATCAGCCCGAATCCACCCACTGTTGGTAGGCCTTCTCTTGGTCACACCAACTGTTACGGTCCTGTGCAAGATTTATCCAGTTGACACCGGTAAACTTGACTAGGTATGTCATCCGGTCTCCTTCACTGCCTGTTAGGGACGGTTCGACGCTCTCGACTGTCCCTATCTCCCCCCCCCAGCTTGGCCGGGGGGGATAGCGTTTTGCCCGCCGTGTAGGCGGGCTCCGTCCGGGGAGGATCGCGTAATAGGCTTCGTGCCAGTCACCGTGACTCCTCCCCACTATGGACGATGAGGGAGCGTCGCAGGGGCTTTAGTGGGTAGGCCGTTCTGGGTAGCTTATTCTGTGCATCCCAGACGGAGAGCCCCACATAACCTGTCCGCCCCCCGGCGGCGGGTATGCTTAAGGCAGCATTTCCCCTGCGTCAAAGAAAAAAAAAAAAAAAAAAAAGGTTTGTCATCCGACCAGCGGGCCGCTGCCTTATATGCATGTAGGCAAATATTAGCAACAATAAATGTATCTCTTAGGTGCGGTTTAATGGTCTGTAGCACATTTACATGGTGAATGAAGACCCTAAAATGCAGGGCCGGTAGAGTGGCAAAAGGCAGGCACAGGCTGGTCCCTTTAGTGTGTGTAGGGCAAAAACCGCGGGAGCTTAGTGGGTTCTATCACTATCTCAGCAGCACGCTATGATGGCCGATTTGACATATTACAATACATGGTTTTACAGTATAATTAAGCAAAAAAAAACGGTTTAAAAACGGCTCTAAAATTAAAAACAGCACATAAACTGCTGCACAGCAGATACATAGAAAAGTGCGAAGGCGTTATAAAAACCATGTATTGTTATAGGTATGTCAAAACAGCCATCATAGCGTGCCGCTAATATCATGTCCGCCAGTCTTGCTGCGGTAATAGTATAATAAAACATCCTGCTCCACAAAAAAAAAATGAATCAAATTAAAATGCAGTAAAAGTAAAAGAAAAAGGTCTATCAATGTCAATCATAGACAGTTTTCTTAATATCTTTTAATTATTCGTCATTAACTCATTACCAATCGTTTTCTTTTAATTAAAATATATTTTATTGTTTATTTTAGACAATCGCTACTCATGTAAAAAACAACATGAAATGTCGCACTCTGGCCTATCTCTCATTTTCTCCCCTACGAGTTTTGTCCAAATTAGCGCATTGATCTTTATCTTCAAACCGCAGGCAGGGACACGTGCCACGTGCCCTCTGAATTCCCCCATAATTACATTCTTATTTGTTTTTGATACGAATAAAACCTCATAACAACAATAATCATTCGCTACTTTTTTTTTATTGTGGTCACTTATTGCAAAAACATTAAAGTATATTTAACACGATAATATCGTCAGTCAAGACACGGAGAAACGTATCTTGTTTTATAAAAATACATAACAAGTATATTTTTCACGATAATATTTTCCCTCAGTCAAGACACGGAGAAACGTATCTTATTTTATATAATATTTCTCTCTTAATTAAAAAGGTACATACCTCCATTCGTGACATGACCAACGATATAATTATTAATTTGGTAGGTACATTGACGATTGACTATGAGACAGCGATTTAAATCAGAAAAAATAATTATCAATCATTGTGTCGAGTGACGCAACCCCAAAAAAACGCTCATTGTTTTGAGTTGCTAACATCACAAGTGCATCACAAATTATGTATTAAAAACGCCTGCATAAGAAGTGGCCGGGCGGCCACTGAGGGCTCACATCAAAGATTCACAAGATACTTCTCTTTTCTAATTTCCATCCACATAATAATCTTTGACACTCTGTATCATTGATATTGACGATTCATAAGTGCATCTTTGTTTGCCTATATAAAAAATATTTTGATTTTAATTTTGACCTACTGCCATAAAAAGTCAGTCTTCGCCCAAATTAGCGATGTGATCGCCACGTGGCGCAATTACACGACTCTAGATCGTTGCGCACGCGCCGATACCCTCCAACACGAGTGATGCGGTCGGGGGTGTGACAAGTGGATTCTCATTATTCGACGCCTATTGTACTTTTTATGATTAATCAAATTTTAGTTTGTTTTTCAATGGAAGGTTTGTTCAGATCAAATAGCTTTCAAATTAGTTTTCTTACTGATGAAATCTTCGACAAATTGCAGGTGAAATCTGCTGTTTCGATATAAAAGCTCTGGTTGTTTTTCGGTAATATTGACGACTCAGTGACCCCGTATACTTTCGCTATGAATACGTTTATCAGCATCAAAAAACATTCTTAATAATATCTAACCTGGACAAGGTTAGATATTATTAAGAATGTTGCGGTCTTCTTGCGCTGATTCCGGAACTAAGCACAGAGGGCGATTGTAAATCGGTGCGTACTCAAAGCTACTTAGCGTTTGCGTTCATTCCTCAATCAACAAATAATTTTCCTCACATTAACAATAGATGTATCAAAAACATGATATTAACAAGGGCGCAAAATTACACAGTCACTGCGGTGCAATATTTTATCGATTCACAACAACAGTGCGCTCGCGCATTTCGCGCAACTCACTGCCAATATGGCGGCGCAATAGTATCTCTGAAACTGCACGTCATTCGCATGTAATGCAGTGCGCCGGTCAAGATTGAATCGGTAACGTGAGATCTATAGTATCTGGAACAAAATCGAGCGAAATATAAATATTGACGGCCGACATAGCGCAGTGAAAAGATACGTCAAGCAGTGGGTTTGATCCCCATACAACTTTGTTTGTTACCCTAGTGTTTGTAATCCACTGCTGAGCACGGCTTTCAGCTTTCGATTTCAAATAAAAAAATAATTAAAAACAATAGTACCTACATGAAAAGTTATGCAGTGTCAAAATTTAAGTACAGCCAATCTGATGAATTTTCTGTTAATTTTAGCTTAGAGCTATTTCTAAAAATTATAATTCTGGTTCTCTCGGTAAAACTATGTTTTAAATTGTTTTGTAATACATGCACGTATTTTTATGGGTGTCTACCTACCTCTAAAAAAAATATTTACATAAATATTTAATTCAAGACCTTGAGAAATGTTGCTTTTCAAACCCCTTTTTTCAAAAATCAGCCCGTATGAATTTTTTTAATCATCCAAGTTCTTGAATAACTTATTTGGAAAAAAACATTAATACCTTAGAAATTAGCGGTTATACGCGCATTTTCGACGGAAATCACTGCACCATATCATTAAATAACAAATCATAATCACCAACATCAACAAATTGTAAAATGCATTGTCCATTAGTGATATGCAACACTCCCCCGGGCATCGAACGCGGTACCCTAGCGATAAATGACCCCCGCGGCGAGCGCCGGGCGCCACGCATTGTGTAGAGACAGTTTTACAATCGAACTGACAGGCTAATTGGCTTTTCAAGCAAGTGGATTTGTTTGCGAACTTTTATTGTGCCGATGCTCAATTTATAAATAAAAAACCTACATATTTAGTTTCTGCCCGTGACTTTTCAGCCATTTTTTATAGGGATAAAAATAATATTTTATTTATTTTAGATTATGACAACCAGTAAAAATTTCTTTTAAAATTAATTTCAATAGCTTTTAAATTATTTTTAAAATTGCTAAATAAATAATAATTCATAAATATTCATCCATTTTCACCGTCTTTCCTTTTTTACATCAGCACGGTAGTAAAACAGGCCAAAAGGGCTAGCTAGCCGACTATAAAAAAATCTTAAAATTAACCTCACCTAAACCAGGAATCAACCTTTAATTACAGGTGAATAATAATATGTTTAAATAAGCTTATTAGACCTACTTTAAAAAAATACTATAATAATATATAACTTTAGCATAGCTCTTTGAAAGATTTCAGATTTCCAGATAAGCCTATGAAATAGGGTAACAAAAATGGCATTTTGAGTTGCAAGGCAAATTAGCACGTAAACAAAGAAGCTTAAAGGTCATTCTCGTAGAGCGAGGAGATCGGCGCAAGCGCACAAAAAGCCTCGGTATTGCAACTCAGCGCTGAAATAATTAATTCAAAGCATTATTGTGCAATCTGTTGTCGATATTAAAACGCATTTAAACAGGAAAAAGAAAGCTATGGAGTAGGGTTTATATTATTTTTTTATGTTTAATGTGGATGGCTATGTATTTAGGTATTGAATTCTTTTGTCTTATTATATAGGGTCTTTCATTAAGAACGCTCGATCTTTGAAATAGAATAATAGAACCCGTTCAAGTGGTATTTCCCCAACTTAATCTAATTATTTTAAGAGCGTTTAATGACATTATTAATGTAATGTAAATTTATATAATTTCAGCCAAAAGACCACCGCGTTTTCGCCAAAAAATTAAAGCCAAAAACACAAAAGGTATAACCCAAAAAAAATATAATCTCTATATTAGATTTAGAAAGCTCAAAAACTGCAATTAGTAAAAAGCTGATATTACACATACCTACAATACATTACAAACTAACAACACATTTCATTTATTTATTTATAGACTAGCTCTTCTGGGCTGTCTGGAAAAAAATCTTCAGCCTGTTCCTTTGAAAGTGAAAAGAAAAATATTTCATAAAAAAAATATGCAAAGTTATTTTACAGCAACTCCATCCATTCTCTGTCCAGGGCTGTGCATTAGCGATTCATCCTGATATGTCATCGCGATGCTTCGTATAATGCCCTCTGTTGCAACCCTGTCGCGTCCCTCAAACCGATTGTAATCCCTTTTTATACTGCATTATTCAAATTATCAACACTTTTGTGTCTGAGCGTACACCGCTTGGGACTCCAATAAATGTACTTAGCAAAATGAACGTTAATCCTACTTTAACAAGGTACAAAATGGTTTGTTAAAACTTTTTGTGCGGTAGCGAAATCTCGTAAAAGTTTAATTCGATGCAATCTATTACGGAGTGCAAAGAGCAACAACGGTTCTTTTAAAGATAAAGCAGCATCTGTATCAATGGCGTTTTAATTACTTTTAGTTTCGTGTATAAAGTTACTGGTCACGGCCCATGGGAATGTAAAAATAAGTAGCATTTAGACCCCACTTAAAAATATCGCTATCTACTATTAGATAACTAAGTTAGAATAAATAAATAAATAATTACTATTTCTCCAAGCACTTTGTCCTGATCCAGTCAAGGTATACGCTTGCACCATGATTTTCTTTAATTTGTAAGTCCACTTGTTACATTGAAACGACTTCCGACAGACCTTAGTAACTCTTATCAGAAGAACCATAACTATATTGGCTACACAGCAATCTTAACGAGCCATTAGATGTAATGGTCGAGAAGTCGGCTATCATACCAGAGGTCGCATGTTCAAATCCCCGCACGGTACAAACATTTGTGTGCATTAACATGTCTGTCTGTATCGGTCTGGGGGTTTCTATGTATAATATGTATGTATTTACAAAAAAAAGTAAATAAGTATTGTTTATCCGTTGTCTGGCACCCATAGCACAAGCTAATGCTTAGTTTGGGGCTAGATGGCGCTGTATGAATAATAATAATGTCCAGAGATAATCTGACTGAATAGGTTTCCTCACGATGTTTCCGTCACTGCCGAGCCACTGCCGAGCTAATGGTAAGTACGCAAATAGAAACACCATAAGTGCGCGCCAGATTTAATTAGCACAAGTAAATAATAGATATTGTTAACCCCAAACTATACAACCAGATGGAATTCTTATAATCAAACTTAATGCGACTTGGAAAACTAAAACACCAGAATAACCAAGATTAACAAATTTAAATATAACAAACAACTATCGATTCTGTAGCAACATAGTAGTAATAATATTTCATACTTTTAAAAGGCCCTAATAATTCGAGTTGCCAGAACACGTTTTAGAGTTAGTGAAAATTACAAAATGTTTTATTGCCCTCTCAATCATATTTCTCGGACACCTGGTAACACATTGGCTCACAATCGTCCGCGGGGGCGACTCTTACATAATGCATAATTCCAAATTACTCAAAACCTAAATCCATGACTAGAATAATCTATCTCGAAACGAGGACGTGTCTACCGGTGACAGTAAATATTATGATTTCACCCGAGATCTTGCATCTCTTACGTCAATGTGACGTCTGTTTCATTACACTGTTCCAGTATTATTTTCACCTAATCTCCGCACTTTTTAACGCGCCCGTAGGTCTTAACCCAACAGCCAAAAGGCTAGAATCGCTTGCATCCCATCGACAGAGTCTTATTTTGATATCGGCGTCGGCTTTATAAATTATGTCATGGTATGTCCGGCCGTCACTTCTGATCTCTTTGTCCTTAATATATTCTCGAGCTTATTGTTTTTGATGTGCTCTTTAATCCGCGCTTTCATCTTAATCGTCAGCGTTTCTGGTAATAGCTTAATGAGGATTTATAGATTTTGATGTATTGTCCAGCCGTTCGTCATTTAGCTGAACGAGAGCGCTAAGCCAAGGATGCGGTGACAGGCGAGTTCCCGGTTTATTTATACCGCCATGTTTATCGATCGGAGTTCGGCGCGTGCGCCGGTCGGACGGCGGATCACGCCCAACTGTTTCAATTGGCAAACTTTCCATTGTCGCAGGCGTGATGGCGCTTTCCATCATATTTGTACCTACGACCCCGGCCACCTGTGCCGAACAACAATAAATCGCCCCACAGCTGCCCGGCTCGATCAAAAATCACATTTTTATATCATCTCTAACATTAATAATGCTATCAAAACGCGGTCGAAATGCCAAAATGACGGTCGGCTGTAAAATATAAGCGCCAATTGCTAGGACATCTCGGCAGAGCTATTAAATAAAAGTCTTTTTACATTAGATAAATCGCGCACGTTATTCGGGAACATCTGTCCCTTGCCGATTACGCCCATACATTATGCTCAGTTTGTTGTTTTTAATAAAAAGTTTAATCCGTTCGGTTATGACGGCAATTTGTCAGGCCGATGGAAAAACTTGGTCGATTACCGATGGCGCGCGCGTCGTATCGGTAGGAATACCTATTACAGGAACATTTTTTTCGTAAGCGCGATTATGTCATGTTTATTTATGCATTCGCTTTTGTCTTCCATTAGTGCTCTTTCTTTTTCATCTCCGCCGCTCATGATTCACTTAAATGGCTCACTGTCAGCCGTCTGCGATTTTAAAATCTTTTCATATTTGCATCAAACGATATCGTTTGCGCGGAAACTCGCGTCGTCGAGTTGTTTCGATTTCGTCACCTTATAACGTCTTACTTGAACAACCATTAACAATTCAATGCGATCTTAATGAAGAGCCGATAAAATGTATATTGTGGTATTCGTCACGACGCCGAAGCAATTAATCGGGGGATCTTTTTTTGGGCATTCGCTTGCAGTTGCGGAGATTTAGTGTGCGTCCTCCCCGTTGATTTGTGCGGGCATTTCAACGTGCGCTTTGTCGCCGATGGAGCTTAAGTGTGCAATATTTTATGAGGGACAAATTTCGCGACGAAAGATCTCTCGTTAAGAGTGATTGTCGAAAGCTCCGTGATTTTTAAACCGGTTGTCGGATCTTTTGTTTCCAACTTAGCTGCTTTGCCCTCAGTTGTTACTTCATAACTTACATTTCGACAGTATTTTTTTGTTTTCATCTTTCCTTTTACTTCATCAATAACCTCGAAATTTGAGGTGACTTTATTTGCACGTGAAAGGTGATATTAATTAATAACAGTTGCAAATCTTTCGATCTCAAGTTTATCTTCATTGCTAACATTAATAACAGTTCATCTTTGCAACATTCTTCTACATTTTGTAATTACAAAGTTGAAGTGAACACGCCTTTTAGATTTCAAACTTGTTTTGCTACTTACAAACATTGTAGGATAAGTTGTTTTTATCTAAATATATTTTTAACTTCTATGTATGTCATTGAAATGTTGATTATAATTTCGTCAACTACGAACTTAAGATTTTTGTTGCAATTTTAAAATGCTAAGATATAGAACACAATTACTTCCTACATTTTATTTTTCTTGTACGGTCAACAGCACATCACGGTAAACACTTGCAGTTCGATAATAGCACTTATGCCCCCGACATAAGAGCGGTACAAAGTCCAAAATGTTACGTCTGACGTGCTTTTGACTGTACATCACTTATCCTCAGTTACATGACACAAACCTGCTCGGCCATTACAAAAATAAACAGCAATCTAACAAAGTAATCCTAGAACAGGTCGGTCATGCAAATGGGCCCATACAGGACTATTACCACGAATGAATGGGGGAATTAAACTCTGGAAAAGCCGATCACAAGCGCCTGTAATAGCAGCCTGCAATTATTATCGTTACATGTTCGTGTACGTTAGATGTAACGTTTGATTAATGGAGATTGTAGGTAGCTTTTATTCAGAGCAATGATTCAATAAGAACTTTAGGATCAATTATTATAGGAGCTTTATATTTCAAAGTTTGGTGGAACAACGAAAATTGTTGAGCGGCAACGAATACGAGTATCACAAATCTTCGTATTGGTCCAATCATTTTCTAGTTTTTGCATTTAGCAACACATTTATAAATAAAAAATTAATCCCAAAATAAAAGAAGTCTTGGCTTGAATTATGATGGTTGCTTTTGCCCTACAGTGGTACATTGGCAGGCTGTAGTAGTAATGGTCTAGCTCTAACAATACCTGAACGTGATCTCGTTGTTCAATTTGGTGGGATTTTCCAAACCTCGGTGTAGCGGGCGCAAGACAGTGCCAGACATTAACTGCTTAGTTACTGTTTGGCACTGAACTGTCTAAGGGCAGACGTGGCGCTTACCATCAGGTGTACGATCAGTAGCGTAGCGATGGGGGGGGCGGGGGGGCGGTCGCCCCGGGCAGCACTTTTTAGGGGGCGGCAAAATTTCCTGGAGGAGCAAAAAAAAAGAAGAAAAGGAGCGGCAGAATTGTAAAAAGGGCGGCAGAATCGTCTTCCGCCCCGTGGGCTGCTTTGCCGACTGCAGAAGCAAAAAAAAAAAGGGCGGCAGAATTGTCTTCCGCCCCGGGCGGCTGACACCCACGCTACGCCACTGTGTACGATCTGCTCGTCTTGTTACACATTGCAATAAAAAAAAAAATAACTTCCATGTCTCATTGTTGCAGAACATTGGAAACGTGACAGCAGAGCTGGAGATCCAGAGACTGCAGCAGGAACAGCTGCGACGGCAGGAGCTGGTGCGGCGCGGCCAGCACGGGATGTACCCCGGCCCACCGCTGGGACTGCTGCCTTTGCTCGAGCAGATGAGGCCGCAGCCGCCTCAGGCGCCTCCTAATGTAAGATTCTATATTCATACACTGTTCTTCTTCTTACGCCTCGAGGGTCTAGTGGTTTAAGTACCGGGCCAAGATCTAGGGGTCCTGGGATCAATTCCGTGACAGCAGAGCTGGAGATCCAGAGACTGCAGCAGGAACAGCTGCGACGGCAGGAGCTGGTGCGGCGCGGCCAGCACGGGATGTACCCCGGCCCACCGCTGGGACTGCTGCCTTTGCTCGAGCAGATGAGGCCGCAGCCGCCATCGGCGCCTCCTAATGTAAGATACTTTATAGATCACTAGCCTTCCGCCCGCGGTTTCACCCGCGCGTAATCTCTTTTTTCAAATATTCCCCCTTCCCCTCACATTTCTGGGATCAAAAGTACCCTATGTTCACCGGGGATAGTGTAGCTTTCCAACGGTGAAAGAATTATTCAAATCGGTTCAGTATTTTCAAAATTGTTATGAAAATACTGAACCGATGGGAATGAGACGTTTCCCGTAGGAATTTTATAGCCAATGTCCTTATCTGGGTTATAAACTATACGTGTGCCAAATTTCATTTAAATCCGTTCAGCCGTTTAGGCGTGATTGAGGAACAAACATCCAAACATCTAAACATCCAAACATCCAGACTTTCGCATTTAGAATATTAGTAAGATTATCATTAAGTCATATACAATACACCCCCAATTGGGCATATGCCTTCCCCAAAGATCTTCATAATGATCGACCCGCAGGCAACATTTAGACGCAAACCTTATCATGTATTTTTTTCAGTTGGGAAAGAGGCGCGTAGTTTTCATTTATACCAGCCATTTCTGAATAAAGACTAAGCGTCTCCTATAATTTCGGAACTCTGATCTAAAGCGACCAGCATCCAGTGTACCTAAGCTCAAGTATATACCTATTTTGTAGATGACCCTCCTCTGCCTCGATTGCGGGTAATAGGTCTACACTAGATATTTTTTCCCGCCCCAACAGCCATCTCTTCACGAGCTATAGCTACAGCTCACCTGAGGTTAAGACAGACCTCTTCAATTTAGCCCCTTTCTGCGCCTTAGATAAGCAACCTTTTAGCTATAAGAAAAGCTAAAAGGCCTCTTTAAAACAAACAGTAACAAACTATTCATCATACACCTATAAATAAATTATCACATTATTCTAAATGTCACGATCATTAAGTATAACAAAATAACACCCTTGACAATTTTAAAGCAGTGATTTACTATTGCTTTTTCTATATTATTATGACTTCTATCGTGTCTTGCGGGACAATTAATTTCGCCAATGTCAACCGATGTGATTAAGTAAACATGTGTTATTATGTTTATAAAAATTTGGCCAATGTTTACAGATAGGTTTCCACTTGAAATATCACCACCTACAACAAAACATTCCGAAAGACGTCACAATATTATACAGAAAATTCGAAATATTGCTCTTTATTATTGACTAATTTCTCAGTGTGCCTTCCTATGCAGCCAGATATTATATATTTTGGTGTATTTTTAGGGATATCTTTTCCTCATAATCATTTTTCAATGAATTATGGATTTTGTTCCATGAAAGCCATAGTCCATACGGCGATTGAAATAGTACTGCCGTCGAAACTAAAGACATGAAAGATAAAAAAAATTAAAGCTTGCATATAAGCACTTAAACCTAAATCAAAATATCATCAAAACTTAGTCAACGAAATAAGAGATGGTATAAACATTAAAACGACCGATTAAACTTAAACTTATTAATTACAGCATGCAATAAATTCTACTATCTTTACGCGTGAATTTAAAAATAAAACTCGTACAAACAAGATTATTGATTACGCAAGCATAAAAAAAAAGTTTGTGCTAATTCTGCTAATGCTACCAATTAAGTCTTCAACATTATGTCCATATAATAATGATAAATGCGCAACTTCGCTTACTAGAATATAATCGTTAGCAATAGTAACATTGCTGTGAGGTAATAGCTATTATACATCATCTAACATCAACCTATCTGTTCTTACTTCACATGATCCTAATTATGCAACCGAAGATGCACTAATAGCCATGAACAAGTATGATGTTAAAAGTACAGTTGCTTCACTAGATGGGCACATTATAATGCCAATGAGCATATACCCACCAAAGTTGAACATAACTTATTCAAATTCATTCGCATCTTTGTTGTTACTTAAACAATATTTTTAATATTCAAGGCTCCTCTTGCAACATTACATAAATTCTTGCTAGAAATGTACAACAAATCGTAACAACCAGATTTTATTAGGTATGTTGAAAAAGATCAACTTTTAATGTTTCGGTAACACGAAATCTTGAAGACTGATGGTAAATTTCAAAAGTTAAAATACTGATTGTAAATCAAGATGATACTTGCGTCATCCAGTACAAATACTGCTCTTGAAGACGATCTTAAAAATGAAAGTTGTTCCACTAATTACGCACCTAAACCGGTGTTTGTTATATAAAATTATAATCAACTTTTTAGATGTACCCTTGTCCCATTTGTCATCTTGTTTTTGACTATAAACAACATCAAAATGTTGATGTTTAAAATTAATTGACTATATCTCAACGATGGTTGCGTAAAGATGAGTCCGATTGTTAACTGATCTCAATTTGTATGTGGAGTGGTCAACTTTCTTATTGACCACTTTGACCAGTCTTACTTCACTTGTGTTTTCCTTGTTATTTCCGTGTATTTCGCCCGCGGCTTTTATGTAAGCTAATTGTGTTTGACAATTTTATTGTCTTGCGATAATTTAACACTTGCCAGTTGCGTTACATTGGAAACAGAATTTACATTAACGGAAATAAACGGTGTACATTAATTGTGGTAACACAATAGAGACGTCAACCACTAATAAGTACACCTGTTACAAATACACGGGTATGTTGTCGAAGTTTAATTTACTAGATTGCAATAGAACCCGTCAAGAGATACAAGTACGAGTAGGTATGGTTAAAACGAACGATGGGTGTTAGAATAGATACATAATCTTACAGATTGGTGACCCAGACAATGTATAATAATATAAGACTATCGACTATTTTAATTATATCTTGATCATAATATTAGTGCAGAATTGTGGAAAAAGAATTCAATAAGAGAGAGGCCCAGAAGTACATTTTTTTAAAACTAATACGCCATAATGAATATCGCAACATGTGCTAAGTATTAATTGATTGTTTTAACAATAATATTTTAATTTAATATTGTTTACTCTTTATTAAATGTTTGTGAAATGATACCAATATAAACTGGATTCTCGATATTCCGCTATCTAACTGTCTTTACTTGCATATACAAACAAGATGAATAAAACGAATGTTTGACAAACGTTTCATTATATGACAGAAAACCTAATTCTTGAAATAAATATAACAATTCATATGCATATTATATTTGACTTAAATAATAGAGATGTCAACTAAATTGATACAAAGATACGGTACATTCGTGTTAACAGAAAGTATTATAATCCCAATATTGAAAAGATTAACAGTTTTAATTCAGACGTAACATTGTAAACAATATTTAACGTCAAGGCTCAATATATTTTACTATTTTTATTACTTTCCGACGATCTCGTTCCCTTAGAATATAAAGAGTATTTCTGTATAATAAAATTCATTCCCATAAAGATCTAGATTAATTAACATAATCTCATATTGTGGGATTAACCAGAAAATGTTAGTAACTGTTGTTGCTCTGATTAAGGGTTTTAGAATGAAAGTGCTTAGTTTCATCACTTCACACACATCAGATATTTGAATGCGAAAGTTTATTAGTTTAGATGATTGGATGTTTGTTACTGTTTCATTATAAATATTAAATAGTAACGGATTTATATAGTTTTTACACAAACATTTAACAAATAGGCTAGAAACAGGATAATCCCGACTTCAGGGCATTTTCCTCCAGAAAACAGTATGGCAGCATATTGAGCAATGTTTACTCATTAATTATCCCTCAATAGAACAGGCTGCTGACCGCTTACCATCAGTTGGGCTACGTGCCTTTCTACCAACTGAAATGTACCCATACATAAAGAAGGTCTTTTAGTATGGGTCCATATTTAAATACCGCAATTTAACGTGCAATAAAAAATGAAAAGGACCAAGAGTAAGTACTATCAATTGGGTTCCGTGCCATGTGCCAACTAAAATGGCAAAAAGGTACTTTCGTGTGTAGCTACATATTTAAATCTTCAAAAACTTGTTCCAGGTGGTCCCAACCTCCCCGTGGCCGGCGACGGCGCAACTAGCGCAGTTGACAGCGAGCGCGCGCTCCCCCCCTCCCCAAGACCCGGACGCGCCGCTTAACCTGAGCAAGCAGCGGTCACCGTCTCCCGCGCAAGCGATGATGCTGCCGCGGTTCGTGCCATACCCGCCCATGGATGAGAGCCCGCAGTATAATATGCCGAAGGAGGAGGATTACAACCCTGGTGTCAATGGTAAGTAACACTTAATAATGATCACTTACCATGATTCGTTTTTTTTTTTTATACCACTTCAGTTGTCAGATAGACACGCAGCCCACCTGATGGTAAGCGGCCACTGCGGGACACTTCACCTAGAAGCGTCCATCAATGTGCTGCCAGACTGTAGGCTCACCTGATCTTCGAGCCTCTGATTTCAAGTGTACTGGCTCCCACATTAATTTTGCCGGAACACAGCCAGAGCTGTTATGGCGGTAGATTTCACCTGTGGGGGTGGTAGCTAGCCAGTCGGACTCTGAAAAAGCCCTACCACCAACCAGACCCAAGGTGGGAATCGAACCCACGACCTCCGTGTTTTTATACCCGAGCGGCTTAGCAACTGTTCCACGGAGGCGGTCGAAATTGAAAAAATCGATTTACCATCGACTGATCCGTCACTTCGGTTAAATGCTTAACATAGATACTTTTTTGTGTCCACATGTTACAATGATGTCACTACAAAACGTATCTATCTTCGCAGCGCCTATGTGTCTGGTCAGGTAACATACTAATGTTACCTGACCAGACACATAGGCGCTGCGAAGATGCGGGGACTACCCCGAATTGCTTAACAAGAATTCCGTGATGTCATGATTCTGAGTTCATTTCCCTGGTCAGTTTAAAGTCTTTTTTCTACTTCTAGTCTTCTACGATAAATGGCGTAAAATATAAGGTAGGGGCCTCACCTACATTACCTTACACTATTACCTACTCTACTACCTACAGTAACAGTACCTTATTCTATTGTATCCTTAACAAACACAACAGTAACAGTTGACTTCAAAACCTTTACACTTACGAGTATACAGCTGTCGCGAATCTTATGTTTCTACCACAGAATAACTAATAGGTACTACTAAGAGAGGGTTATACTTGGTTTAACCCATTGTTAAATTGGATATTCCAAGACAATACTCACTTGGAAAATCCCTTGATTAATAAGTATAAGATAATCTATTGTTAAATCTGCCTTCTCATAAAATCAGATAAGCTTCTGCCGTCATTTTCCTTATTTTGTCGCTATAAAGCTAAAGTGACTGATTCCATCTAAATATTATAATTAATTCAAATCTCCCAATTAACTCTGACTCATTTGTGTGAATAACGAATAACAATTGGAACCTGTTTTCACGATGACACAGTTTCTCATGTAGATTGAGAGCTGTGAAAATATTATGTTTACTTAAGTTTTCTTTAGTATTACCTGCAGTAGCCAATACTAAGTGAAGTATAACTTCCAAATAAAAATATTCTATACTAGCCTTCCGCCCGCGGTTTTACCCGTACTTTTTTCAAAAATTTTTACTTTACTTTCACCTAAAAAGTAACGCTATCCCACTACAGAGCAGATTAAATCCAATTAGCTCATAATTACAATGAAAGGTACTCATGATTTAAGTACAATGATTGCCAAATACACATAAATGATCATTTTAATTTTTGTGATCACAGGACTTAGGATTTTGTGAATCTGAATAAGATTTTGCTCGTGAATTGAACTTAAAGCCCAGAGTTCACCAAAGCACTAGAACGTCATTCTGACGAATCAAACATTAATTTTAACTAGACTCAATCTCTAAAACTAAGGCTGAAATGGTGAATCAGATAATGTAATGACGTCTGCGCGTCGGTCGACGCAAGAGCTCCAGAAATATTAACTAATCAAATCGTTTATTAACTTCACTCTCAAACACTCTAGTCAAATATAAAAATTCTCAAGGTTTTATTTTTGTTGTTGCTGGATTGCAAAACTGGACACTTTGTGATTTGTCTTAATCGAATTTAATTAGTAGGCACATTATACTGTTTTATTTTTTATGAGCTTTTGCCCACGACTTTAATTGTGTTATCCCGTGGGAACGGAGCACTATCCCGGGATTAAAAGTAGCTTACGTCTCTTTACAATTTTTAGTTTCATCTAAATTGGTTCAGTGGTTTAGACGTGACAGCGTAATAGACAGACAGTTTCGGTTTTATAATATTAGTAGATATTCTGCAGAAGATCATATTAATCAGTATTTTATTATTTATATCTTACTATAATTTGTGTACTATAATTTGTCATTGTCTGTTTGTCGATTTCACAAAAGCCTACGACAGTGTCGACAGAGAAGCGCTCTTCAAAATACTCCAGTCATTTAGGATCCCAGACAAATTGATTAGGATGATCAGAGTTGCCACAAACGAGAGTAAGATGAGAGTGCGGGTGGATGGAGATCTGACAGAAGAGTTCGATGTCGTCACCGGTCTCAAACAGGGCGATGCATTGTCACCTATGTTGTTTAACCTAGTGCTCGAACACGTCATCCGAAAAGTCAATTCGATGAACGGCGGAGTGGAGTTAAACGGTAACCATAAGATCATAGGATATGCTGATGATCTAGCAGTTCTAGGACAGTGCGAGGGGGATGTAGGGGCAATGGTGAAAGTGCTGGAAGAAGAATGTTTTAGGGTGGGTCTCGCAATCAACCAGGAGAAGACGCAATATCTCCTCATGAGAAGGTACAAGAACGTGAACCTACCAAGAAAGAACTTAACTGTAAACGGCTCGGTATACAAAGGCGTAGACAAGTTCAAGTACCTGGGGTGCACAATAACCGACACCAACGAAAGACACGAGGAGATTGACGTCCGCATACACAACGCCCTGAGATGCTCAGCAGCCCTACATAAAGTTCTTGTGTCCAGGCTCATCAGTAGGAAAACTAAGGTTCGGATCTACAAATCCGTCATCAGACCGATCCTTATGTATGGTTGCGAAGCCTGGACACTAACTTTAAAGGAAGAGAATAAGCTCTTAGTGGCAGAAAGAAAGATCCTGCGAAAGATATTGGGACCCACTCGAGATGAGTATGGAAATTGGAGGATAAGGCACAATGGCGAGATAGAAGACCTGATCTCCGAACCAAATATCATTGGAGAGATCAAGGCAGCCAGACTGCGTTGGCTTGGCCATGTCGTGAGAATGAGTGAAGATCGGGCAGCAAAAAGGGCATACTTGGGGCGACCATCTGGGCGACGACCAGTGGGTCGCCCCAGATATCGCTGGATGGACGAAGTGGAAAAAGACCTAAAGGAGCTCCAAGTGCCTGACTGGACAAATTTGGCACTCGACAGACCTGAGTGGCGTTCTTTGATGTCGGAGGCCAAGACCCACTTCGGGTCGCTGAGCCAGCGCAGTAAGTAAGTAAGTAAGTAAGTAAGTAAGTATAATTTGTGTACGCCAAACCCGTATTTGACAAACGTTAAGCAAGTACCTACCTCCTACTAATGCCTTGGGAAATGCCTAAAGGAACGCGACACACAGCTACTGCCAGCTTTAGAGATAACACTATGTGTATATTGGAAGCTAAATGCATAAAATGTTTCCTCTAAATATTATTTGTTTATCAGATTCCAGTTCAGATACCTACCTACGTATTTCTGGGAACCATATTGACATTTTCATCAAAATTATAAAGCAGCTTCCCATCCTTTGAGAGGCAAAAATATAATAAAAAAACAAACATGCTTGGGAAATGCAACGTTTTTCCACGAATCGTCTGTTCGCGTACAAATTTTATGTAGGCAATTCAAATAATCGCCGATGGAGTTGTCTGTCTGTGACACGGTGATATAAACCGCCCGTGTCCCTTTGATCGTTGTGTTCAAGAAACAGATTTAAACAGTGTTATGGCTTTGTAATGTGTTGTCCAGCCGTAATGGAGTTGCGGGTGAAGTGAAATGCACGATAAAACTGATTTGTATATTTATTTGATCGACGAAATAAAATTGTGGAAAATATAAGTCGGTATTTTAGGGTTAGCCCAACTAAAGGACTTGTTATTTATATAAATAACTAGCTTTCCGCTCGCTACTTTGCCAGTTTATCCCGCAGGTACGTAACTTAGTAGTGGTAGAGCCATGCTGTTTTACAGTACGAATGGGCCGGCTCGTCCGGGGAAGTACCACCCTCTCACATAACACCAGCGTGAAATAATAGTGACTACTATTGTGTTTCGTCTGGTTTGTGAGAGTGCCAAAGGCCCCCCCTTAAAAGCCCGGCAACGCATCAGCGATCCCTCTGGTGTTGCAGATGTCCATGGGCGCGGTGATTGCTTACCATCAGGCGACCAGCTGGCTCGTTTGCCGCCTCTGACATAAAAAAAAAAAACTTTTTTGAGATTAAAAGTAGTCTATGTTACCCCAAACCTTTCAATCTATCCTCATACTAAAAATCAGGGCGTTCCGTTACTCCATTGCGACGTGCAAAATGGACAAACAAAAACAATTCTATTTCCGTTCCCTTAAAAACTCATAAAAAATATCAACCTAGTTATTATGTAAAAATAGGAAAAATAATTAAGTAAGTAAACCGCAACGAAACACGTAAACATCTCTCAGCAAAGACACTCTTGAACAATTTTGTTAAATGTGCAAAATTAATAATCTCAATGAACGCAGGCGCAACAATTTAGCGAGAAAATCAATTTGAACGCACCAGAATTTACGTGGCATTACAAAATATCAGAAACTAGAATAAACAGGGAATCGCCCAGATAAATCTATAGGTATTACGTCGTGATATGCTAAAATGAAGAAACGTGCCGTGTCGCCGCCAAACATTTTGATGTTTCGCATTTAATTGCTAAATATAATTAATACTTGTTGTGCACCGAACAGTAATATACCGCTAAATACTGATGGGTAGGGTTGTCTTTTTGTATGGTCTGTATCCAAATTCATTCATAAACCTACTACGAGTATTACATTACTAAACAAATGTAACTTTCATTATAGGAGATTTTCTTGATTCTTATCAAAAACAAGGTATTTTTTATAAGAATCAAGAAAAACTCCTTTACTTTACTGTGAAGACAATCGTATTAACTAACAATTTGTGAATGATTAATTGTAAGAACGAAAATTAGGTGTAAATTTTAGATTTATCTGTTTAAAATAAGCTAGGCGATTATTTCCGCAAAAAATGCAGACATACAAATATACTCATTTGATCTTGGAGTAATTTGTTTCATGTGTCTCTCCCACATTAGTATTGCCACATAGTTAAAGATTTATGGTTCCACTGACAGCCCTACACACGAAACATTTTCCAGCTAAACTCACACAAAATGTGTTATTTCGACAAAATATCACGACGCTAGTAATAACTCTGGACACCAGATAACACAGTGTCCGCTCCGATACAGGACGATATGCAGCATGAAATTGAGAGATGCAGCATACGAAATTAATCATACGAGATTCTATCTTTGCGGGATTCGTCAAAAACACGCGATCACAGATTTTATGGCAACGGAACAAGGGTGTAGTTTTTGAGGATAGTAGGTATAAGTTTTTCCGCGAAATCGATTTGTAAATCGGAATCGTGTTGGATTTTTGAATTGAGGTAATCTTTATAGTTGCTAGAGGGTTGACGTTAGAATAATTTTTATATGTGTAAACCAATGATATTATAATAAAAGTGTAAACACTTTTTTTCTTATTACCTAATAGATTATAACTTATAATTTAAACAGTCAAAACGGTTCTAGTTACATATTTTACGTAAAAAGCAATCGCGTCTGAAAGCAAACACAATTTTTTTTTAATATTTTATTGCAATTTCAATATTAGAATCTGCAACCTTTTCTAACAAATCACAGCATTGGATTACTTTATTTTAATCCTGCTAGGATTTCCCAGGTGTTATACTGCATTGTTCGCCATATACTTAGTATAATGTAAGTAAAGCTTATTCTCATCTCACATTACAGAGTGACACTTAAATCCAATTTATCTGAACACACGGGGCTTTTTCCATTACACCATTTGTAATGAAGATGGACGTAGCTGCGACCGTGTTGGTTAGAAATTAATTACGCCAGATACAATCATGTTTTGTACGAGGCCTACCAGTTTCTAGTTTTATGTAGTTGATATCCGTTCATGTCTCTGAGTTGATAGCATTCCCGACATTTCGGCGCCATTGTAGTTCGTTCTCTTTAGATAAAGGTGAGATTTGGACTGATTTGTAGGCTTAGTTTGTTAGAGATGGTTTGATAAGTAATGTTACCTAATAAGGATAGTATTTTGGTGGTTGTCGCGGTGATTTGTTAACATGGGGTAATGTAGATTTTTTTTCCGTTGTCTGTTATCTTGATGGCTGGAGTATTGTATAGCGGTAAGGTATTTATATAAAACATTGAATCAAAATTGATTAAGTAAGTATGTAGGAGATCAAAGTGAAAGATCTTCCTCCGAGCTAGTTAGACACTACTCGGGGACCTAGTTAGATCTACTAACTTTAGTGTGTCGTAGCCAACGATGACTTTGCTTGCGCGATGCAGGATTATAAGTCACTTTTAATCTTCCGTCAGCGCCTTCTGTGATCGCTTTGTTGAACTGTTTGTGGCAAGCAGCAATTTGATATTCTCTGATCAAGTTAGAGGTCACCAGAAATAGTTATAGTGCGTACCTACTGGAAAATAACGACTCGAAAAATCGGTCAATTCAATTGAAATAGTTCGAAGCTAGAATCAACCAATAAATACACCTATAACGTTTCATTAATAGTTATACATTAACCACGAATATAGTAATAAAACAAATAGCAGTTTAAATAGTTGGCTCATACCCAAACCTCGGTTACAAAACCGCAAGTGTCGTTTCGTTTCCTTTAAAACGAGAAAAGCGATGCAAAATAGATGACTCTCGATGCACACTTCCGTTCGCCCCGCCTCGGTACACTCCAAGCTATAAACGACCAGTTTATATCACAAATTATATCAATTCTCGGTAAAACATGGATCAACGAATCTACATCTACGGGACTTAGCTCTTTGTCTTTTAGCTGGATCAACCATTCAACCGATCTCCATCTACTCAGCCGAAGTCTTTGTCTAACAAGTCTATCTTCTTTTTTCGAAAAGTGCAGATAATGCATTCCAATGCACTCGCTCTAGCGACTGCCATCTAACCTCCACAACTTTTACTCTGAAATTAGATCAATTGGTACACATCATGGGTACACAACACGAGGAAACTTATTATGGGGATAATTTGGTAACTGAAACGTGACATGGGCTACTTTTTATCCCGAAGAAAAAGCACGTTCCTAAGGCATAACATCGTATATCCACGCGGAAGACGCTGAGGAATAGTATTGTCACAGAATATTATAATTATGTATTGTATACCTACTACTCCATAACTTATTTAATATGCAAAGTAAATAGGTGAGCGATACGTTTAGTATATATACAAAAAATACCAAACCCTTTCAATTTAAACTAAATTGCATTGTTCTAATTAGCCGTCAAAACGAGCCGTCCAAATCTGTTTAGTGATGTCAACGACAGCTGAAAATCCGTAGTCCGTACCCGTTCCGCGCGTATCACTCCGTATCAACGGTAGGATGTTATAAATTATCTAACAGCGCGTCAAATTAATTCGCGGAATGCGCCGCTTTGACTGGTAACTGGTGGATGTTTCCGCAACGCTCTTATTAATTGTGAGGACACTTGGTACCGAATCCGTCAACGAAATGTTAGCGGATGCGTATTTGACCCACATATTTGCCGGCTTTTAGTGTTGGGACAGTGAGGTATTACAAGTTGCGGATATAGTTTCTTATAAAGAATTTCCTCTGCTGCAATGCTGGTTCGATAAAGACCAAAGGTTACTTTTTGGATTTATCGAATCGGCACATCAGAAATGGATTTAAAGACATTACTGCGTTTTCATTGCGAACTAAACACTCGCTTAAAAATAACTTATTTGAAATGTGGAACATTAAAAACACTTTTTTAAATCGTTGGGCGTTTGGATAATAAACATCTTTACAAATTATCACGTACCTCGTGTTGTTTTATTGTATTGTGTATATTATGTAGATATTTAATAATCTCGTGCCATTTCTTTTAGGGCCAATAAGTATATTGAGAAGTTCTAATAATTATTTGCTGGTCCTACTCTCCATCGGACTTACGCTTCCGGGACGAACAATGACGTTCAATACACAACTAGACACCCAATCTCTAAGAAAAATTCCCCAAAAAACGTCCGAGTGGCTTTGACACTGATGACATTAACACATTCGTTTAAATTAACACCCTATCTCGTGGCATTTAGTGTTTAATGTCAATTGTATACAACTAAACGAAAACTCTGCCCAATAGTCGGGTGGGCAGACTTTTGCTTCGGACAATATTTGAGCGTGATTGTAAGTCTAGTTTTTTAATTTAACGTCATTGGGGACGAAGCAATCTTTTCGGTATAACTTTAAAAAGCGGTTAATGTCTTAAGCATAGGCCAAAACTTCGGGTCGTGGGGCGTTTCGCCCCACGAGCTATTCGACCCGCGGGGCGAATCGCCCAAGGACCCTTTTTGAAGTGGCACTTTCGCCCCGCGGACCGAAACGCCCAATAACTTTTCGAAATGGGTCGATTCGCCCCGCCGTGGGGCATAAAAGAGCTCTCTTATTTGATGGATGATTTTGATCGAAAATATATAGTTTTATTACATATCTCTAAAAGTACAGCCGTGTATACAGTACGAAATAATTTATAAGTTAGAAATGTCATAAGCCAATTGAGTACATTTTTGTGTTATTGCTCTGCATTATTATTGTATGTAAAAATATTATGTAAAATAAGTGCAAAAAGGTGCCGATAAACGCGTACATGCATTCCAAGAATCTCAGGTAAAATTTACTCTTTGTTAAAGTAAACTTACCTGGCACATAAACAAAAGAATACCTGGAGCGCCCGTGCGGTAAGTAAGACCACAGAATAGATTTTTTTTTCTATTCCGTGAGTAAGACGGTTAAGTACTGAATCTGTAATTATGCCACCTCTAAATTGTATATATTTTTTAAATAAATTTGATTATTACCGGAATTTATTTTTATCGGAATCTTTTATTTTCACTAACCACTTTTCTACTCGTCTGTACAAATAAATGGAATCCTAAATTTTTTTATATGAGTCAAGCTGGGCATAAAAAATGCGCATTGGGTTGCTTCGCTCCGTGGTCCGAATCGACCCATTTCAAAAATGACTTGGGCAATTCGCCCCGCTGTAACCACTGCGGGTCGAATGGCCCCATTCAAAAAGAGCTCTTGGGCGATTCGCCCCGCGGGTCGAATAACTCGTGGGGCGAAACGCCCCACGACCCAAAACTTCTTCAAAGTAGGTAGGCATCTTTTGTTAGTTTTGCCACAGAGTAAAAAACCCGCGAACTAGCAACATCCCTAGCTGTTTAGCGGGGGTGCGTTTATGACGCGTGTTTTAAGACGTTGTGCAATCATTATGCGATTTGATTGGTGTAAACGCTTTTAGCGCTCGAGTTATTTGCGTGGGGACTGGTTGAATTGATTTAGTTTTACTTTATTATAAAGACGGCGGAACAAACAAATTGTAGCTATTTCTGAGCTGTGTGAATATTTTGTAATTTTGTCGTTGTAATTCATAATTTAATAGCTGGACTTGCCAAATCTTGGATGATGGTGCAAACGTAGATACTCTGACTAGATTGGAACAAAGCGCTTAGAGTAATAGGAATAAAGAAAAATAAAAGTATGATGTGACGGAGAATTTATGCTGGATTCTGTTATTGTGGTTCTGTCTTCAGACAGTAGTGTACTTCAGATAGTAGTGACAGTAGTAGTGGTAGTACGGACGGCACAACCTACTCTAACCTGTCAAAAATTCTAAATTGAAAGAGAACTCTTATATGAGAATAAAGCTGAAAATTGGTTGTAGAAATATGACAGATACTAGGGTAGTCTGATGTGCTGTCGACTGTATGAAAACTCAAGCAATAATAATGTAGGTAGTTAGCATGACTAACAAAAAATTGGTTTATTTATTCTACATCTCTCATAGAAAACTTAGATAATACCTATCGTGCCACAAGAGAAGTAAAGTTCCACCCAAATACCTAAGTAATTATTGAAATTAGTATTTCATCAAAAAATTATTTCACCATTTATTGTTTATCTCCCCTTTGATCCCATGGGATGACCAATTATTCGAAAAAAACCTATTCTAAATATGTCTTTCAGAGTCTGAAAATATTTCGTTACCATACGATACGAAAATTAATTCAGCATTTTAATTTCTCATTTTATAATGCTGTGTATTTTATTAAAAAGGCTAAACGTATTTCTTACAACGTAAAACAATTAATTTGTTATCATATTGCTTTTCTCTCTAATAATCTTACTTTTGGTCACAAAACACCACAACAGAATTACAATGTACCTAGTTAAAAATTACTTCCCTAATCTCCGAACACTTTATTAGAAACTTAATTATAATCTATTCTAATGAATTCATCATCGTAAAAATAACTTTTAACAGCCTCGCCCGCCGTTATAAATAGACTAATCCCACATTGGTACACCTGTTGAATTACAAATAGAGGATTTCTCGAGATCACTGCTATGTGTTTTTTAGAATATTAATAGTTATTTTATTACTATTTTTTGGTTTGCTCATATTGTATAATACTATGAGGAAATTGGAAAGAATGGAAAATAAAATATAATATCTGTCTTCTTTCGCTGTAATTATTACCTACATCGAACATCGAGGCATTATAATTTGATAAAAATTTAATAAAAACTTATCTTAAGTCTAGGTTTGAATTTATAAACGTACTTATAAAAAATAAACCGATTTTTGTACCTGCAACAACCATTTTTTTTTTATTTATTTGTCAAATTCTAAGCTCAATTTCTTAAAGTACTTAGGTACAAAAAGTTTCAAGACTGGCCAAACGTACAAGGCGTATGTATGTCTAAAAACTATTGTTACTTTTAATAGTATTAGAGTTAAATCTAGTAGTTATAGTTAGTATAAAGTTCCGGTATAAGTTACTGGATATATACCATCTATTTTGTTTTTCTATATATTAATTTGTTAACATCACCATTTTCCAGCCACAGCTTAGAAACTAATAGGACGCGCACAACAAAATATACCTACATCATCTTTCTTAACGATTGTTTTACTGCCGACACTCTTATAATTTACGGCTAGCTTAACGCTTCCGATTGACTTCTAAACTTTAACGCGCTAAAATCTTTCCGACTTTAACATCCCATTTTATGGTATCTATTTCATTATCTACGGAATGGGTTGGAAATATGTAGCTTTATTTGTTTACGACGAGATCTGTATGAGGTATTCGTGTTAGCGTCGAGTTATTTGTTTTGCTGACTGTACGGCACGCGCCATCTTGATTTATGGTTTAATAGATTTAATGCGAGCAGGTCGACGTTATTTCCGAAATGTTTTTATTGATTTACTAAATCGATTTTTGAGACTTAACTTTATGTGTACTTAGGTCAGCAATTATAAATCTTCATACCTACGATTTAAGCAGCTTGTCTTAAGAGTACCGTTAGCAACAAATGCTACTTTAATAAAATGTTAACAAATCTACGTGGCGTTAATATGTAAGTTTAACCGACCACAACCAATTGTTGCGTTCGTCGAACTATCCACAGTGCTATAATATTTGATACAACGAGAGGGGATGTTAAACCTCCAGCATCTTCAATATAAAAACACCCCTTAACAAAATTCCATGGGCATTACTGAGCATATTTTGGAGATAGTTCACCAAATACAAAAAAAACTCCCCCAGTTTCCTCTTCACACCCAAAAGAGACAAGCGCCCGGGGCCCTTGTGGCAATTGGCCCATCCTTAAATTTCTTCTTTGATCTTCGCGCCTTTAATTTAAACTCTTCCTTTTCTTTCCAGCATCATCATGGAACCAGTCTCCCCAAGAAGACCACGACAAAGCCAAGCTTGTCCGCCAACCGCGCCGCGACGAGGCAGGCAAGCCCCACATCAAGAGACCGATGAATGCCTTTATGGTGTGGGCGAAGGATGAGCGCAGGAAGATACTGAAAGCATGCCCTGACATGCACAACTCGAACATATCCAAGATCCTCGGGGCCAGATGGAAGGCCATGTCGAATGCGGAGAAACAGCCGTACTATGAGGAGCAGTCGAGATTGTCGAAGCTTCATATGGAGAAGCACCCCGATTACAGGTAAGGTTTTTTTTAAAAACTTTTTGATGATGATTTATTGGACATCTGCTAGTCGTGTAGTTAGTAATATTTGATTTATCATCATCAACCATACGACGCCCTGGGTTAGGTCTCCCCTCAAGGATCGCCATTATCTTAGGTCCTGCGCTACCTGTTTTTGACGTGACAACGTCTTATAAATTGGTTTGCCGGGTGACACTTCAAGAAACTGCGTTACGCTCCGCTCACGTTACGGTGATCCCACACGGACGCGCTGCGCTGCGCTGCGTCGACGCACCGCAAGCGCTCGACGGAATGGGTGCCACACGATCCGATGCGTCGTCGCAACGCGCTGCGTTGTCCACGCGTCGTCGTGCGTCGTCGTGCGTTGTCTGCGTTGATTTTAGGTTTAGTTTGTGATTTTTATCCCATAAAAGAGGTCTTTCCTCAACTAATGAGATAAGGTAGTCCACGTCAATGTCATTAATAGTATTATGATGATTTATGTACTTGGGGCGCACCGCTATCTCGACTGCATAAACCATACTGCGACGCGTGCGTCGTCGCTCCGTCGTCGGAGCGCTGCACCACTCCCCCCGCTTCGTCTGTCGGCTACGCGTGCGTTGTACACGCGTTACGGCGACGCGCGTCGCCACAACGGACCGTGTGCCATGCCGTTCAATTTGTATGAAATATAACGCATCGACGACGCTCCGTCGACGCAGCGCAGCGCAACGCGCCCGTGTGGCATCACCGTTATGCGCTCACAATGAGAGCGAGTGAGAGGCACGCGTCCCGCCTAAGAGCGAGAGAGACAGACATAAAAAGTCGTTGTCACGTAAAACTTTCGCCCGTATACCGACTTTACAGGCAACCAATTTTTTTTTTATGTTCGGACAGTTTAGGTCTTTCGAACTGTATAAAGATACTTAAAAAGTATTTTAGTATAAATTATGATATACTTATGCGATTGAAACACAAGATGAAATTAAATTTTTGAGCAAATATTTGTATTCCTGTACAGTTTTAATAAGACTCAAAGTAAAAAAGTGTCTTAGAAAACCCTTTATTATTTATTATTACTTTGACCTACAGACTGCACATCCAATAGCAAACCAAAAATACCTACTTACTTTCTCTTTCAGAAATAATATAATATTATTAATCACAAAGTAATTACTTCATTCGTATATTAATCCCAACATTTCCATTACTTACAGGTACCGACCTCGACCAAAGCGGACTTGCATAGTAGACGGCAAGAAAATGCGGATATCGGAATACAAAAACTTAATGCGCTCACGCCGACAAGAGATGCGTCAGCTGTGGTGCCGGGACGGCGGCAGTGAGCTCGGCTTCCTCCCCTCCCTTTCCTCCCCCGGACCTTCAAACTCCTCCCCACCCCCCAATGGGGGTAACTACATGAACCCCGCCTTCTCCCCCCCGCTGTCGCCGGGGGAGGAGGATTGAGGGTCGGCGCGCGGCTGGCCGTACCCGCACGCCGCGCCTCTCCCTATGCCCCCCTCACACCATCCCTGGTAAGTTCTAGAAGGCTCTAGAACTGGGACTGACGCGAATTTTACTTTACGGTCATAGAGCAACTGGTTTTGTTTTTTGTACTTACCGTAAGTAAATCCCTGATTTACTGTTGCCATTCTTATAACATTTGATAGGTACAGTCACGGGCAATTAAATATGGTCATAAGGGAAAGCGGTTAAGTTTTAAATTTGAGTGTATTTGTATACCTACAAGTTATTGCGCGTGACTGTATCATAAATGTTAAAGACAATTGTGAATTTAAATGTAAAATCGATAGTAAATCGGTTAATAAATGATTTTATCAATCTAAGCAAACATAGGAACGTTTAAAAAACTAAACTGTAGGTATTTTCTTAAGTTGAGGGTAGTTTAAAATTTTGGTGCACATTTCGCGTCGGATGTCTGTCAAGTGTTAAGAATGCTGCAAAGACTTTAGCGTAAGTAAAACGAAGGCGTTAACTTGAATCTCTATATTTATCTCACTCTAACCTTTGTAATAATCTTTAAAATGTGATTTTACCTAGACGCAAAAATAGAACGGAGTCGCTTTAGGCCAGCCTATGTTTTAGGTATTTTTATTATGCCAGTGTCTAGATTGGATCTCTCGTTAATAATACGCGCGTATTTGAGATTATTCCATTAGTAAATTAAGAACTTTTACACCCAGCGTAAACATCTATGCTATATCTTAAAATTTCCTTCGTAAAAAACGAATGTTTGAAAGACAAAACAACTTAGGGTGTACTTTCAAATCTATATCGACCAACCCTCAAAAGACCGGGGTTTCAATTCGACATTTTATTAGATTGGTGGCACAAAATACCCAAAAGTGCCAAATGTATTAAATCAACAAGTAGACAATTAGACAAAATGTAAATAGTTCATTTTACTTCAATATTTAATACTTAATAGGAATCTGGATGTACTAATTTAAGGATTTTGTAAATAAGTACAATTCCCTTGTAGATATTTAATGGTTATATCGATGTTTGGCTAAAATCTTAACGTAAGTTTCATTTTAGATGTAGAATAGGTATGAAACATGAATACTGTGTGGCCATGTAAAATAGTAGCTCGAGATTATAAACTAATTGATGTAATATTGTAGATGCTCTAGAAATAAGGGATTAAATGTATCAAACCAAAAATTTGAAGCGGAAGGCTTGAAAATTTTTAAGTGTTTTGAACACAAACTGTTAAAATCCAGTGAGATCTATTAAAGCATAATGATTGTAATCAATAAATACTCATAGATATAGATCTGTTCGGAATAAGTAGCTCCTATGCACAGTCTTATATGACTGAATTAGTAGTACCTATAAAGTACATAATTTTATCGAAATTTTAATCCTTCTAGCCCCGGATTACTAGACACAATAGAAAATCTATTGTTATGCGGCACCCGAGTGCCGGTTCGGCGTTGAGTGGTTAAAATTTCGTAAAGTGCTAGATGTTTATTCAGTAAAAACAAAAAAATGAATTCCCACTGTGCAGTTTCTCTTGAATAGACAAACTAACAATGAAATACCAGTGAGATGAGGTGGTCAATTCAAATGTTGTCAATTCATTTTGTTAATTACTAAAGACATTTATTTCTTTTGACACAAGTGAACCCACCGAGTTTTTGTGGGTTAAATATACACAGCGACACGTATAAGTTGGTGGGTGAAAATGGAACTAAAATTCACTGAAACAATCAACATGAAAACTTATATTTGTCGCATTGTAAACTAATTAAATTAACAAGATATTCGCTTTATCAAATCGTGCAATTTATATAGTAGATTTTAGAATTAAGCCGTAGCGTGTACAAGCAAAATATCTACTTAATACTAATGAATAGGTCTTGTATAGTTATTTCATGTAAAATCAAATTGTGGTTGTATCTCGAAGTCGTTGATTGCCATTTTTTTTTAATTTTGTTATTTATTTTTCTAATTATAAAACTTGTTTTTTTGTTTCCTTTCTTTTTAAGTTGTATGCCAGTAATACGTCAACTGTAGTGTTAAAAAGTATGCGTAAATAAATTTCTTATGTGTACGTGGATAATGTAATAGGTAGCATGTATTATTCTTAGCATATATGTAAGGTAGGCAGTGAAGTTAAATTATTTATTTTTATGTTGAATTCCTGTAAATAGGCGATATTTTGACATAAGCGTTAGTCGTGGTTGTTTTAATGATCGACATTCTGTTCTGCCATTAGTAAGCATGGATCTCGATCAATTTTCATACTGTTTATTTATTTAAGTTTCGTTTAAACTTGCCATAAAATAAGTTCTAAGTTCGTACTTAGATTCAGAACTAAATGTACTTAAAATCGAAATGTTGTTATTTTTAGTTAAAAAAACTTTTTCTAATCGGTTTACTGTTTCCATTACCAGTGTAACTTAGCATTCGAAATCTTTCAAATGTGTAAGTAGATAGATTTAGGTTTTAATACCTAGTGTAAACCAGGACACATCATTTAAAATTGTGCCAAAACCCAAAAGTATATTAAAAATACCTATAAAAATATTTTATTGTGTTTAATTTCTTATACATATTATATTATAAGACCCTATTAAGTAGGTAGCTCTTACCTACTTATCAGACAGTCAATAGTAAGCAATAACTTCAATTAACATCATTAATCCATCCTTGAAATCAAGTCATTATTAATTGCCATGCTTACCAAAATGCAAATCCAGAACTTTTTTTATTAATGTATTGTACTACTACATTTGAGAAAAACCAAAAAGTATGCCTGAGATATTTTATTCTTTTTTAACCAGATCAGTTGGCAAACAGGCACGCAGCCCACTTGATGGTAATCGGTCACTGCGGCCTATTCCATTGAGGGACACTTCACCAGGAAGCGTCGCTCAGTGAGCTGCCAGACTATGGGCTCATCTGATCTTCAAGCCTTTGATTTCAAGATTACCTGTGCAGATGACACTATGCATTTTCAGTTACAAGCATTTAACAGGCAGTCCAATTATTATTGAATCATGAACAAAACAAGAAACTTTATACGCATTAGGTACATTTTATTAATAAAGGTACATTCACGTAGGTATCGTATTAAACACGTATCAGAATAGTTCAATATCATGATATGGATACACATATTTATTGCACTTACAAAAATATTTCACTCTATACACTATTTACATCAAGCATTATCATAAATGAACGTCATACTAAAAATGTTCCGATAATTTGCTATTAACGACATTTGTATTGAACCGTTCACAGTATTAAATTGCAAAAACCGTTAGATTATAATACATCTCGCGAGATTATAATTTATCGTTGTGATCTGACAATACGCTTTATAACTTATGCTGGCCATACACCATCCTGCCTATCGTCAAATCGGCATGAAGCGATCGATTGGATCAAACCGAATTGACCGTGTGTGGGCGTGGATTGGCATGACAAATCTTGTTATCTTGTAATTCGTAATTCTATGGTCACAGAGAGTCCTTTAGCAAAACAAATCAGTTTTAGTTTGATAAATAATTCTCTAACGAAAAATAAAGCGTTAAATTGACATCAATATCGCACGGATCAGAATTTATTGATAAATTACAATATCACGAGAGATTTTATTATCTGGCCGTCTTTGTAATTTCAAGATGACAATATTTACAATCGAATGTTATATTAATTGCATAATAAATTAATATCCTCTTGTTACAGAAGTCAGTTAAATATTTAACGTACAGTCAAAAGCACGTCAGACGTAACACTTTGGACTTTGTACCGCTCTTATGTCGGGGGCATAAGCGCTATTATCGAACTGCAAGTGTATACCGTGATGTGCTGTTGACTGTACCTATATTGCACGTTACTACAAACTTGACAATTTAATTACTTAAAGCATATTTAGTGGTAAAGTGGCGCCCTCTTTACCAAAAAAAATTTTTTGCATAAATATTTCAATGAATCCTACAATGCGAATGTCTCAAAAATGTATTATGAGATGAAGAATTAGGAAGTATAATATTAGTGTGGATTTCGTATTTACCGACTTCATTTTGATCGGAATGAAGGTAGTTTAAACGTTATTAATTGTCTGTCTACCTCCATTCCTTTGCATTACGAGCTGTTTAACTTGTTTTTGACATTAGTCGCTAGACGGCGCCCTTTGATAAAGAACGCGTGGCGGTACGCGCAAATATTGCGATCCGAAAATAAATAGGCTTGAATTAGGGGTTTTTATTAAAAATATAAGAAAATCCCAGTGTTTAACAGTGCAGTGTGTTAAATATGTCGCATCGGTCAAGACTGTAGAAAAGATTACACAGTACGTTTTTTCCATACAAACGCACCGCGCGCGCGCGGTTTGTATGTATGCGCCATTAGTACCTACATATGCGCCGCACGCGCAATTAAACAAAATCTCTTTTCTGCACTGAGAAACGGGTCGAAACATTATCAATGCGTGATCCAAGTTCTTTTATAGCTAGCTAGCTAGCAGTCTAAATGTGTTGAGTGCGTGTTGTGAATGTTGTGATACCCTGGATGAAGACCTGCTACTCGGGTGTGGAGAACTAAGGAGAATCAGGTAAGTGCTATTTTTTTATATTAAGCCAGCACTTGACCACAAAGTTGCGTAATGTTAAACAACTATGCGGTCTACGATGGACCGTGCTTGCTTAGAAAAGGCCCTTATGCATGATTTTTAGGTCCGAAACAAATCATTTACATCCATAAACAGCAGCAAAAACTTCGAAATATTCAACTAACGTTTTAAAGTCCAATTGAATTTGACCGCCTCCGTGGAACAGTGGCTAAGCCGCTCGGATATAAAAATACGGAGGTCGTGGGTTCGATTCCCGCCTTGGGTCTGGTTGGTGGTAGGGCTTTTTCAGAGTCCGACTGGCTAGCTACCACCCCCACAATAGGCCGCAGTGGCCGCTTACCATCAGGTGGGCTGCGTGCCGGTCTGCCAACTGACCTGGTATAAAAAAAAAACATCGAATAAATACCAACGTTCAAACGCCGCCATTTCAGGGCGAACCTTGAATGACAACACATAACCCGTCCCGAGTTTGATTACTATGAGCGTTTTAGTTTCAAGTCATTGTCCTAGACTCACTAAAAATTCAACATTCTGTAGACCACCACAGGAATAAGGGCTTAAAATATTTTTCAAATTTATTTATGCATATTCCCTATTCCAGGCCTTGAAGAGTCCTAAGTTAATGGTTAGAAGACGGGTACAGGCATAGTTTCACCCCCGCACAGTCCGTATAAAAAAAAAAACGCTTAGTATCTCCAATACGGATGGAGTCTCTGTCCGAGTCTAGTCGTTCGGTGATAGAACAGAGCCATCAAGAATGTCAAATTAAACCAATGCTAGTTTAATCGAATTCAATGGCTACGTAGCGCCATCTAGCAGATATTTTATTCCGAAACACCTTCATTAAATTGTCATTCACCAATTTGGATTCCGTAAAAGACGGAGAAGCAAGCAATCTCTCTACGACCGATTTGACGTGTTGGTTGAAAAGTCGGCTTTTGCACTAACGGCCGGTTCACACATGTCTCCGTTTTACTGTTCCGTTTTATCGTGTACTTTTTTTTTCGTCGATGGCGTATGTAGTTGTATGAGCGACTTCACACATGGCACAGTATTCTGTATACAGTAATACATACGCCATCGACGAAAAAAACGTAGACGATAAAACGGTACAGTAAAACGGAGACATGTGTGAACCGGCCGTAAGAGGTCGCGGATTCGAACCTGCACGGTACAAACATTTGTGTGTCTGAACATGTCTGGTTGTTCTGTGTATAATATGTACTTAGGTATTTTACAAAAAAAAAGGATAGAAGTAAATGTTTATCCGTTATGCAGCCATAGTACAAAATATGCCTAGTTTGAACTAGACGGTGCTGTATGAATAGTGTCTAAAAATGTGACAATTTATATACTTCTCTTCCTCATTGGCGTCCACTAATTATGACAATACATCAAGACGTAAAGCAGACTTTGGTAATTATTACAAAAATACGTTTTTAAATTAATATATTCATACAGGTATGTATGTATCCATTAATATATTTATAGAAAAGGGGTTCACACCTTTCTATTACAATATAGTACATAAGAATTCAGCATAAATATTCGTTTAGACGTGGTGACTAGCGAATGATAATAATTTTAATTAATCTTTATTAGTTTACACCAATAAAGCTTCAAAAATAGTTGCCTTTTAGCATCCAATACAAAATATATAACTTCAAGCCAGCCAGTTCAAAGCACTTTGAATTAATAAATTTGCTTACCTATACAATATTAGAGTTTCAAAAGCATATACATTGAGATTATAGTATATTTATATGACAAATATATACTTTATCAACTATAAGTATATTACAAAACATTAATTTTATCCGCAATAGCATTACATATAAAATATAATTTTCATGTCCTAATATCAAGCAGTTCTAGTACGTATTTAAATATTATAGTTTATTATTATTATACAATACAATTTTTAATAGTTAAGAGTTATACATAAAATTTTTATAAATACTTATACAAGGTGTAATATTCTATACTAGTTTTGTTCGCATGTGCACTTATGACGCTAATAATTTTTTGCGTACAAACTTAAATCTTCCACTAAGGTAAAATTTTAAAATGACTCAACAAAATTTTTACCAGCGCCTCTGCGACATTTTACACAATGGTTTAGCAGCGAGCTTTTAGGTTGATATTATTGGCCAATTTTATCCTTTTTTTCGTTAACGAAATTGACACAAAACTTTGTGTTTTAAAGTTTTGTTGTGTTGGCTAACAAATTTTTTTTTTTAAAACAATAGTTTTATAGATTTCAGGCTCAAACGCATAATTATCTATTTGTACTAAATAAAATCTTCATAATATATTTACCTTTCAGCGAATGGCATAACTGTAAGCTAAAATAAAATAATTTATATAACTCGTGCAATTAAAGAATGGGATTGAAAATGGCGGCGCATCTATTCGCTTCTCGCTCGCACACTATTTGCGTCTATACTCACACTCGTCGGTACCGTGTGACAAAAAAATAATCCATCAGCCGGTATGTACTCCGGTTTCGCAAATCTGTGAGCTAGACGCGTTCTGAGGATTTTCGTGGTTTTGAAGTTGTTATTTCTTGTTAAATTTGATTGTTGTTATAGTTAGTTATTAAATTTGTTATTATAGTTATTAATTTTGTTAGTTATTTGTTGAGCGTTATAAGTAGTTAGCGTTTTGTGTGTTTTTCCATTGTTTACAATGGAGCATAAACGCGGAAAAGTACTGCACAGTGACAAGTTATAAAGCGAATATATTGTAGTTTATGTCTACCTATAGCATATACATACCTACCTATAACCTACTAACATAAATTCTATTTTAATTAATGAAATAACGAAACAACTTCAACGGTAACTATATTTTATAACATTATTTACCGTTATTCAGTTATTAGTTAAATAAATCGATATTTCGTTGCGTAGTATGCTGACGGTACCGACTCAATGAGCCGCCATTTTCAATCCCATTCTTTATTTGCACGAGTAGTAAACAAATTCATCATACAAACTTAAAATTAATGAGATTACAAAATATCAATAAATATCCAAATAATTATAACTATATTAACTCATTACATTGCATTGGTAAAAACCTAAAATAATTTATTGCTAAATGATAAATATTCAATTGAATAAAGCTTTTTAAATAAAAATATAAATGTTTTTTCTGTTTGTCCCCTATGGTTGGTTAGGCGTAGCATTTAACTAGTAAATGTATTAGGGCCTTTTTAATACTGACCGATAAGTCGGTGGTAGGTTTATATGTCAAATTATCTAATTTGGATGTTCTTTTGCCAATTTAAAAATAAAAGATGGCATGACTGTCATCAGTTAGATATAATATAATATAATCACTTAGAGGACATACAGAAACGTTTCAAAACGCAATAACAAAATGTAACAAAGTTATAGCAAGTAAGTTATTTTTTATAGCCCGACAATAATACCTCGCCATATTGCGGAAAAACATTGGAACTAATTTCTTCAAATGATAAGAAAACAGTAAGATGTCATTTAATAATGCTGTCTGTCAAAGTGTGATGTCAGTTGTCAACCGTGCCTTGTTACTATTGGATATTGTGAGTTATTTGTGAGTATAACCATAGCAACCAAGTATTGCTATAACCATAGCTAATGTGGCGCCTCCAGAGCAGGTTTTTTATTTTCTTGGTCAGGCTATAACATAATTTTTTTTTAATACTATTTATATTGGCAGACATACGTTGGCCCTCGTAATAAGCTGCCACTGCGACCTATTCCATTAAGAGACACTTAGGAAGTATCGTTTAATTACCATCAGTGTAGGATCTCTGTCCTTCGAGCCAGAGTAAATATTTAAGTTGACATATTCTGTACACGATATTTATTCAGATGTAATACTGATACTTTATGTACATAATCATTAATTACGCTTCAATACATAAAAAGTCATTAACATAAGACAATTAATCAGGAGATAGGTAGGCCAATTATTAAAAAACAATACTTAGTCTTAGCCTGACCAAATTTAAGATACCTCGATTTTGGTAAATTTTGAAAAAAATGTTTTAAAAAACGTGTGTACGTGTGCAATTAATGAATTTTCATAGAAATCGAGGTAGATGTCATAATTTATATCAATTTTACAAAGGATTTTCTTTTATTAGTATGTAACATGACCATAGTAAAATTGAATAACATAAAAGACAAAATATCTATTTATTATGAATAGAACCTATTCCGTTGAGAGACACTTTACAGTCTCCAGCTCTAAATTATGCTGTCATAATGTCCTTATGATTTCAGTTCACATGTATTGGTTTCCACATTGATACTCAAAACTGTCAGTTAATATTAGCGATTTTGAAGGACAAAATTGAAAAATATTTACAATAAAATTGCGAATGCGAATTGAATTGAAACTTGAAACCACTGTGATTATTGCTATCAATAAAATGCGAATTGAATTGAAACTTGAAACCACTGTGATTATTGCTATCAATAAAACTCAGATTTAAGTACGAATTGGTAACTACAAATTTTATCCTGTAAACCTTCCGAAAATATTTTATATTAAATAAAATAATTTAATGTGATTCACCACCAGGCCGTAGGCTTGAAAATCGTATTATAAAAAATAACGATTGCCTTTCATTTCATTAGTGATCGCATAAATATCATCAACATTCCCTCATTTAGGGCAAGATGGACATAACTTTACTTTATTAACATCCAAACACGCGCCATGAAATACATGACCACATTTAAACACCCAAAGTCCGCCATCTTGTATTAAAACTTCATTTTGTAATGGCAACCCACAGAGCGTACAGTCCGTATTAATTTTAAACCTATCCGATAGTGTAGTGACTATATCGTTAAATGTAATATCTCTTACTTTGTGCTTCGTATCTTCTGTTTCATCTTGCCTCTCATCTGGGTCATCTTCGTAGATTGGTGTGAGGCCCCAGTGATGCGTTTTGGCTGCAATTAGTATCGGTATAGCTGTGTTTTTGATTTCACCGTTAATGGTGTTCTTCAGTAAATTGCAGATCTGAAAGTGTTAAAAAGCATTTTGGTGATGACGTATTATAGCATAAACAAATTGTGATTTTAAACTAACGGTAGTTATAACTCCAGAAACAGAACATAATGTTTTCTCATCATATAGAGCAACTGTTGTTGGTAATTAAATGAAGGACACTATCTAAAAATGTTGTGTTTAATTGATATGTAGACAACCAATAGTAAGATGGCAACACGTCATTTGATACTAAATTTTGTTCATAAACGCAATATGGTAACTAAAAGCAAATATGAATAAAAAAGTTCAATAGCATAAGTTGAATATAAGAACTATGTTAATAATTAAAAAAAACAACTTACTTCCATTCTCGAGTCTTCAAATTCGTACGTGCTATACAAAGTCTCTGTCAACTGACTTGTTATAGTTACGTCATATTTCTCATACATCGATACCAGCATAGCTGTGTGGTAGAATTTCATCGTCAATACTCCAAGATCTATCAACTTCGCATGTCTTTTCAAAACATTTACTGCGTTCTTCCCACCAACAGATTTGATTATAAGGGCTCCCAAATCGTCCCAACTCAACATGTCCCTTACGGACAAATGGTGAAACTTCTTATTGCAATTCAAACACATGTTTGCGTGCAACGTTGCATACAACTGGATCGCCCTATCCCAACTCTCCATAGTGAATTGTGGCAGGAAAGAATGAAGCAAACTTTCATCCAACATCTGTAGCAATATCCTTAACACATTCAAAAGATCCTCATTTCTTCGTAAGTACAATATCTTCCTCCATAAATACGGCATTCGCCTGCATATCTCGTAACACTGGTCTCTAGAATCACTTGACCACTGACGCTCTATAAATTCGTCTATTAATTCAGCAAAAACTGGGGTCTGATTCGTCCGTGTATAAGGCAACGGAAACCCACATTCACAGCCTATATTCGAAAGTTTCTGCGTCTTCATATTAACAGATATACACGAATCAACAAAATATTTATACAGCTCTTCGTCCTTTATAATAGAATCTAATAGTTCCTTCTTGTTAGTACTTCTACTTAGGTAAGTCAAAAATATATTATTCGGAACAAATTTAGATTCTTCTACTGCCGACACGGACACACAGAATTGTTCTAATCGTAACATAAGTTCATAGATCTGTCTAATATCACAGGAGTTGCTCTCAATAATAGAAACTAAATTCGATTGTTCTGTTTCCTTACCAACTAGGCTTAGTCTATAATATTGATATAATGATTTGCACACTTTGTCAGGTTCTACGCTATTATTGTCTAATTCTATGGCCTTTTGACTAGATTCTTTGTAAATTATATCATTGTCTATCAAGTTAGGCGTGAACTCAGTACTAGGTATTATTTTCTTAGGGATAGTTAGCATAGGCTCTGGCATCGGTTTGTCTGCACTCAAATTTTTCATTTTCCCTTCAAAACCTTCCCATGTTTCTTTCAAAATCTTTTTACTCGAATTCAACTTGTCAGACACAGTAACACTTAGATCTTTGAAAGCTTGTAATGCTTCCGACATATTATCGTCAGTACTTTCTGTATTTGATACATCATCTTCCATCAGCGCACATTTATAGTAAGTGTTATCTAAAACGTAAATACCAGACTTCATTTGAGTAGCTTCATTAGTTTTCAAATTATCGAACTTCTGCAAAACATCATCTATATCTTTGACAAGCTCTTTGTTTTGCAGTTTATCTCTCAGACCAGCAACAATATGCAATTTCTCAGATAATTCATTAGTTATTAAGTAATCTCGGAACAAGGCACACAATTCAGCGCAGAGTGTGTATTTCTCATCTATGTAACATTTCACTAGAAACTTCTGTATTTTCATAAACCTTAAATTAACAAGAGAGCCGTTTGTCAACCATACGTATATCATGTCATGGTAAACTCTACAATCGATGATATCTTTGTACGCGAACCATACCGTGTCATCAACATTATCAAGATTTAAGAAATACAAAGCGTCTCTTTTAAATGTAAATATAGCATCATTAACACTGTATATCTTCTGGAAGTTAATAGATTGCCCTTCTGTGTCGAGATCACCATTATCTATGCTAATATTTTCATTCGTATACGATTCTACAGATACTATTGTCAAAGGTTTTCTAGAAAGAACCTGTTTGTACTGATGTGTTCTGAGTACTGTACCATCAATTTTCGCTTCCCATAATCTGGAAGACGGCCGAGCGCAGTATATCATAGTGTTAATTAAATCTTTACTGACAGCGAATCCAGCATCATCATCGACTATATTGTACCTTTTAACTTCCGTGAGATCTTTGTGAGCGTGGTCTGAGCAGTCTTGATGTTTTTCTCTGTTAAAGAAACAAGCGCCATATTCGCCATCGCGCAGTTTGTGTCCAATTTGTCTGTAATGTTCGTGCGCTGTGTCGCAAATGTAACATCTGGTTAGGGTGGAGACGAGGAGCATAGATCCTTTGACGTCTAGCTGGCAGATTCGAGAGTCTAAGCTCATAATAGTTTGGGAAGAACTTTGGAACATGGTTTTGGCCTGTAATTGAAAACATTTCAATTAATACACTGTCATTTATTATCTTTATATTTAAAATCAAATACATTTTAATATTAAGTTTTTTGGTTATTAATATACTGAAAGCAGGCCAGGCATAGTATATCAAAATTACGTGGAATTCATAAAGCACCTTAGAGCCCCTAAGTGAAGATGTAGCCCTTTGGCACAAATATTAGGTAAATATTAGGTCTGCCTTATGTACTCTTAATTGTGCATTAAAGTTTAAATAAAATATAAAGTATTCCATTACCAATTTCAAACGGGTTTACTAGTTCTAGCAACAATTAGGAGGATAATAAACTTAATCACGTAAAATGCAATCTACCTCACGCATGAAACAGGAAAAATCAAACCGAAACTCATCCATATAATTATGCGAAAACGAAGTAATTACAATATTTTTGCATAATTTCAGCTAATGTTTGTTTCTTTGAGGCTTTGAAGAAGGTTTTTTACATTTGTTACACCGCTTCACATGCATGATCGTTGAATTGTCTATGCAAATATTTACCACCACCTCAGCGGTGACTGAAACCATCGTGAGGTAACCCGCAGTCAAATTACAATAGCTATAAAATATCATAGGGCTGGATCCCCTATTATTGGCTACGAAGGTCAAATGGTAGTCACTCCCACAACTTAACTTTCTAGGTTTTGAATCATAGTGCAAGCAGAACCTTACTAGATCAGGACATAACGCCTAAAACTAAAACATTTAGAAACTACAACTTACAATGAAACTCTGCAACTGCAGAACTGATATCTTCCCCACATCGTCTCCACTAAACAGCATATTCCCTGCACGCCAGATCATAGACGTCACCTCATTGTTCTGATGCTCCTTAGATGTCACTACCGAGTGGCTCCCACTAGGCTCGTCCACTGTGGCAGTCACTGTGACTATACCACGCCCGTTAGCGAATCCTATGTGCCTCTCATCAGCTGATATTGCTAGCCTTGTGATCGCTCCGTCCTGGAATTTGTTAAATGTTATAGGGAATAAGTTGAGTCGTATTAACGCACTATTGATTTTATTATGCAAGGCACGACGCAGTCTATCTGATGGTTAGCAACCACTACTGCCGGTTCCATTGAGAGACTCATAACCAGTAAGTGTCGCTTAATGTTCCACAAGTAGACTCTGCATATCTTCGAGCGCGTGATATACTGCCACCCACATTAATACGGACAGTTATCCAGAGTTGTTGAACTAAACTTACGCAAACGCCTTAAGGCGGCAATACTAACATAGTTTTTATTTTATTTTTATTGTATTTATGTTAGTCTGTAAAGCAGTGTTGGGCAAAATGTAATTAATTACTAATTACAAATTACAATTACAAAATGTAATTGAAAACTTCAATTACAAATTACTGGTAATTGTTAAAAGTAATTCAATTAACAATTACAAATTTGTAATTGTAATTGGTAATTGCAATTACTCAATTACTTTTTCGGTACTTTTTATGTTTATGTAGTATATAAATAAAATAATTAGGTAATGATTCATCAAAAGTATATTTACGGAAAACAGATCAAAAAAGAGTTAGGTATGTAATTTAGAATTGTAAAGGCATAAAATAACGTGCAAAATACCAGTCATTGCCCATGGTCATTCATTATCCAATAGGTACATAATAGGTAATAGGTGATTTTATATCGTCAACAGGTGATTATAGGGTAGTTAGTAAGTAGCCTTAGGAGGTGTTCAGGGTGCCAACATAAGGGGGTGTTTCTTGGGTATTTATCAGGGGATGTTTTCCGGGTAGTATTACCAGGGGGTGTTTTCAGGGTATTAACATAATGGGTGTTCTCCAGGAAGAATCATCAAAGGGGTGTTCACCAGGTTGTTGCATCGGGGGTTGTTTTCAGGGTAGTCACATCAGGGGGTGTTTTCCGGGTAGTATTACCAGGGGGTACTTTCAGGGTATTAACAATATTAACATAATGGGTGTTCTCCAGGAAGTATCATCAAAGGGGTGTTCACCGGGTTGTTGCATCGGGGGTTGTTTTCAGGGTAGTCACATCAGGGGTGTTCTCCGGGTAGTATTACCAGGGGGTGTTTTCAGGGTATTAACATCATAGGTGTTCTCTAGGAAATATCATCAAAGGGTGTTCACCGGGTTGTTGCATCGGGGGGTTTTCAGGGTAGTCACATCAGGGGTGTTCACCGGATTGTTGCATCGGGGTTTGTTTTCAGGGTAGTCACATCAGAGGGAGTTCTACGGGTAGTATTACCAGGGGGTGTTTTAAGGGTATTAACATAATGGGTGTTCTCCAGGAAGTATCATCAAAGGGGTGTTCACCGGGTTGTTGCATTGGGGGTTGTTTTCAGGGTAGTCACATCAGGGGGTGTTCTCCGGGTAGTATTACCAGGGGGTGTTTTCAGGGTATTAACATCATAGGTGTTCTCTAGGAAATATCATCAAAGGATGTTCACGGGGTTGTTGCATTGGGGGGTTTTCAGGGTAGTCACATCAGGGGTGTTCACCGGGTTGTTGCATCGGGGTTGGTTTTCAGGGTAGTCACATCAGAGGGTGTTCTACGGGTAGTACCAGGGGGTGCTTTAAGGGTATTAACATAATGGGTGTTTTCCAGGAAGTATCATCAAAGGGGTGTTCACCGGGATGTTGCATCGGGGGTTGTTTTCAGGGTAATCACATCAGGGGGTGTTCTCCGGGTAGTATTACCAGGGGGTGTTTTCAGGGTAATAACATCATGGGTATTCTCCAGGAATTATCTTCAAAGGGTCTTCCCAATCTTACCTGCCGGGCAGAAACACTTTGCCCATCTCTAAATATCAGTAATAGTATCATAGTAAAAAATCTGACAAACATGAAATATGTACACAGTTTGGTACTCCGTTCCATGGCGAATTCGACAATCTAATGCATTCTGAGTTCATATTAAAAAAACACTGTTTCTAACCATAAAAACCGTAAAACACCGTTTTAAACGGTTTTAAACCAACATTTTGGTCGGGTTATAGAGGTTACCCGGTCAAAAAAAAAAAAGATTTGTTAAAGTAATTGAGTAATTACAATTACAAATTATTGTAATTATAATTACCAATTACTTATGTAATTCAATTACAGTAATTTCAATTACATGTAATTGCAATTAAAGTAATTGAATTACTTTTGGTTCAATTATTAATTAAATTACAAAAGTAATTAATTACGCCCAACACTGCTGTAAAGTCATACCATATACAATGTAATTCATGTAGGTAATTGTGTTGCCTGAAATAATCTATGATTATTATTATATCATTAACAAGGTGGGCAACAGCTCGTTTCAAAACCGAGTGGTTTACTCCATTTCCACACACATAGGTCTAGCTAGCCTGCGGTTATCATGTTTGCACATTCCCCTTCGCTGAAGGGACAACTTAAAGCTGATACGGATAAAAAAATTCTAGTCATACTGTTCTACCATAGCATAAAAATTGCAACACAATATAAATAAACCGACAAAAACTATTTTTTTTAAATAGAAACGAAAACAGGTATCTCAAAGAGTGTAGGCAACCATTTAACCGAGGTCATCATGGCAATAAAAATTGTTTAGACAAGTGTCTTGTCCTAGCATTATCGTTGTCATTAAAAATTCTAATGTAATTTAATTAATGCCATTATTTTTACTATTATCCATTCCGTTACTGAATTTAGAAACTAACCTACTTTCAAATGTAACTATTTATTATTGTAATGGTGATACAATTCATGACTTAAATAGCTTATTTTACTAAATTAATTCTATAAATACTAAGTTTGTGGAGAGCACACAATGTGTATGACATAATAAAATAATAATTTGTAGTTAAGGCTAAAGGAAAAGAGATAATTAAAAATTAAATTACAAATATTTTAACTACATAATTATGCCTATTCCCTGTTTTATAAAGCATAATATGCTTGCTATTATAAATTAAAAACAATATACTTCCAATGTTGCCCTTTTAGAACTTTTTGATTAAGGATAAAGTTGCTTTATTATAAATACTAACCTTATTTGGTATAAGTTGCATAAATTCACATGGATTTCTGTAGAAAACATAGATTCCTCCGCTGGTAGCACCGAAAGCAATCAATGTTCTAGACACATCAAAACATGTATACTGAAAACAACACATCATAATAATTAAAGACTTATTTTCATCAATTCCTTTCTGACTTATAATATTCAAGAGTGGATAAGGGGGACACAATGGAAAATGGACCGCATATACAACAAAGTGTATCCACCACAGAGATGTATTGGACTAGAGCCCGCCAGTGTAGCTACTTCGCGTGCCCAGCTTCAGTCCATCGTACTGAATGTGCCGATTCTTAGCTTTAGTCCCGCGCGACCGTTCCCCTTGTTAGACGTCAGACGAAATAGCAAAAAATGACGATTTGTGCTATTTTAAGCTGCAAAAACAATACCAAAAAGATTACTCCACAAAACAAAGATGTTTCCTTTCATCGGTAAGTCATTTTGTTATCTGAATACGCGTAATTTATTTTAAAATGAATTATTTATCAATTTTGAGAAAACAATTATGTAAATAATGCTTAAGCCGCGTGAATCGCAATTTCGTAATACATTGCGTATTTTATACTGGCCTTCCAATTGTATTGCGTGCTTTATAAGCAATGAATATCAAACAAGGCGGTACTTTCGCATATCGTTTAAGTTTCGTGGCACAGGCGTTTTTAGTCAAATACAGCGTTTAGTGATGTTCGTTCTATGCAACATACACATAATGTATTAAAATCGATTAAAGGTACCTAGTCGATTTTGGAAGCAGGAATGATAATAGGCTATTTGACAATGTGAAAAATAAAATCAAGCATAAAGTGACAATTAGGTTACATTAGGTACTGTCAACCGGCGTACTATCGAGGACACTCGCGCGTGATCACTTCGTAGCAAAATTCCTTTAAGCGCATCGCACCGGACATAAGCTACACCTGCCCCTGATTGGTTACGTATTTTTACTACGTTTTACTAATATCCAATAATATTTCTGAGAATTGTCGGTGTCACTGAGAATTGCATTTTATGATTTCTTAATTTATGTGAAGTATGAACCCTATCTGCATTGCTTTAGAGGTCAATTTTGTTTGACGCAGACAACTGCAACAGTGTTCATTTTAAACTGAAAGTTGTGAGAGGGACAATAGTTGTTTACATTAATGTGTTTGTAATTTGTAACCGTCCGTCCTTGGGATCAGTCTGTTTTTTGCATTCTTGAATTACCGACATCTCTCCTATTTTTTCGTCAAGTGACGACCTCTGCCTTCTTACCGGACCGATTGATTTTGTTTATTTATTTATTATAGAGTTATTTATTTATTTACTTATTGTTTGATTTTTTCTGCTGTCTATACTAAAAATAATGATGTGACGAACTAACAATTAAAAATTAAGAAAGAAAGAATTTACTGTAGAAAATTAGAACTGTGACGAATTAACACATACCTACTATTTTCTGCGACGAATTTACTTTGTGACGAATATACAATAACCCATTTTTTTAATAAAGCCAAATAATATTAAGTTCTTAAATATATTCGACCCATGTGGGTAATGTGATTATTTGTATGCTTGAAATAAACATTGGACATAGGTAATTATATTTTACATATTGATAAATCATCGATTATTTTACGTTTTTGTAATTTTCTTAATATTTCAACCATGTTTCATTCTATTCTGTATTTTTATTCTAAGGTAATGAATTCATAATGACCTTGATATCTTTGTTATGTGGCAAAGTCATTTAGTCAGTTCATCTTTCTTACCAAAAAACTGATTAAAAAGTATTGTCTTTATCAAAAATATATATATGTATATGTTACGGGCAACGTGATTAACTGGGCATTATTAATAAGGACCGGCCATTATTAATAATGCCCGAGAGCGACGGGCAAAGTGATTAATTTATCACTTTGACCGGCCCTTATTAATAATGCCCGACCGCCCGTGGTCCATGTAATAAATCAGTGTTTAAGATAGCTTGAATTTATCACTTGGACCGGGCAGTATGAATAATTCCCTACTTGTAGCCGGGCAATGTGATAAATTGGACGGCGGCCGTGCCTTACGTGCGGCGGAAAGCGACTCGGATGGATATAGGTTAGTGGTTTTTTTTTTAACACCTATTCCCCAAATTAACGATTTAACGACTTAACGACGAAACTAGTTTGGCCTAGGCTAAACTAATTTAAGTCAACATAGAATATATTATTATAGTAAAAACAAAAAAAGGTTTTCAGGGTTTAAAAAAAAATAACCACGAAGGCTAAGGCGGGAGCTCCGCTTCGCTTCGCTCCCGCCCTAAGCCTTCTAACCTATATCCATCCGAGTCGATTTCCCCCTTAGTGAGAACTTGTTTTCATGAAAAAATTGTAAGTTTTTTGTCTTTTAATAAACAAAAACACTACTGTTCACCTATTTTATTACTTGGCCCAAGATAGGGTGGGCATTATTCATAATGGCCGGGAAAAGTGATAAATCTTGCTGTTTTAATCACATGGCCCAATTGAGTCGGGCATTATTAATACAGACCGGCCCTTATGAATAATGCCCGGACATATCAAATGGCCCGTAACATATATATATAAAATTTGTATCGATACAAGAAATTTAATAAGGTATATAACAAGGTTAATGTATCGTTCCTTTAGCTTTCCCCTTAATTAGACCTTTTCTAGTGGTCCATTCATTGTTAAATGTTTAGATGTAAGAAACCAATAAACAAAAACTCGAATCCTAAAAATGTTGTATTATTCATCCCCGGTAACTTTAATTACCTAAAGTCAATTAAACCTCAGTAGTAGGAGACTAACTACCTATAATTTTTTTAAAGATTTTGTTTGTTACGCTTTCTTGCCTCAAACCTATATATATAAAAAATAGTGCCAATTTTCGTTATGTTTTTAGAACTCAAGAACGGGGTCACCTATCCAAACCAAATTTTTAGGCTTTGTTTGGACTATTTAGTAGATGGTTTATGTGAAGTTTGCACAAAATCGGTCTTACCCGCCCTGTCGGACAGAGTGGAGATTTAAAATATATACAAAAAATAATAATAATTTCATTTATTTCAGATCAAATAATACCTATCCATATTATAAAAAAACATTATAATACATAAAATAATACAAATAAAAATAAAATTAATCAAAAGTAATAAAAATCACAATTAAAATTATTGTCAGACCGTTCAAATAATGTCAACATAAACACAAATTGAAATTAAAATTGAATTAAATAAAATCAGGATTAAAATTATAATAATAAATAAAATTAGACTTGATTATGAACTACAAAAATACACATACACATACGCTATGCTCGCACTTTTTACTGCCCTGCGTGTAGCGAGATTCCTAATATGCGTTGAGCTTGAGTAATTTGAGTTTATTGCTTGAGCGCATCGTACTAGCAACGGTTTGGCAACGCCGTATTATGCGACGTTGCCGAACCGAGGCTCTGCGCCGCTCGAACCCAAAACATGAATGAATGAAGGGCGTGGCTTGAAGTGTGCGAGAAAACGTTATGTGCAAACAATTTTAGCCCTTAGACTGATCACGCGCCAGTGTCCTCGATAGTACAAATTAAGAAGAGTTTAAAAATGGATATTTATTAACATTAGTTAAAAATAATAATTTATTTATTTATAAACTAGCCTTCCGCCCGCGGCTTCGCCCGCGTGAACAGTAGTAGTGTATAGGACGTTATCCCGCGGGAATATCTTGTAAATTGTAGCCTATGTGTTATCCTTATGTATAAGCTATATTATTGTAAAGTTTCATTAAAATCAATTAGTAGTTTTTACGTGAAAGAATAACAAAAGTTCATCCATCCGCTCCCCGGCCAGTACCGCCGCAATCGCTATGTCCCTGCATTTTAAATCTGTAATATCTTCGAAACTATTCATTTAAATTACATGATGTAAAGGGCCATATTGATCTATATTACATGCACAATTTATTTATGGTACTTTATTGGATAAGGATTAATACTGTATTGCTTAAAATCACTTTTTCGTAAATAAGCCATTATTTTATCGTAATAAGTAAAGGAAAATGGTTATTGTGGGTTATCCCTAAGAGATAGACATATACCATCGCGGACTTTTTTGTAAAACTTTTTAAGGTGTACAATAGTGTAGTACATTATTTTGATCTATCTCGTAGGGTTCAGCCAGCGTTTGCAATGTAAGCGCAAAAAAATGCGATTATTTACGACCTTAAATTAAAAACCTCTAAAATCATCAGTGTTTCTCTACTATATTATGCATGTTTTATACATATAAACTTTCCTCTTGAATCACTCTATCCATTTAAAAAAACCGCATCAAAATCCGTAGCGTAGTTTTAAAGATCTAAGCATACATAGGGACAGACAGACAGGAAGCGACTTTGTGTTTTATATTATGTAGTGATTTTTATAATCGAATCGAGAATCGAGACGAAGTGGGCGTGTCCCTACTTCTCATCACTAAATCGCGCTCGTTACGTCACAGTAGGTACAAAAAATATGGCACGGTCGGTTCTCATACAAATTGACGTACTTGCGGGGTCTATTTTAATCTCTGGTCTGTGGTATCCACCCATGGACATAGGGACCATCCTGTATCAGATTCTTGATTGATTCTTGATATTCATGGGTACCTATATGGGTTATTGATATAAGAATCATATGGAAATATCTTATTGAATTTAAAAGGTCTGTAGGTCAGGAAAGGAAAAGGTGGAATTGTGACGTTGTGAAATTGGCTGCCAGAAACAGGATGAGTATGGCTGAAGATAAGTAAATGTGGAAAGAAATGGATGAGGCGTAGTCCCTTTAAGGACATACTGCAACAATAAATTGGGAAGTGGAAAAAAGCTATAATCACTACATAGTATAAAACAAAGTCGCTTTCTCTGTCCCTATGTCCCTTTGTATGCTTAAATCTTTAAAACTACGCAACGGATTTTGATGAGGTTTTTTTCATTAGATAGACTGATTCAAGAGGAAGGTTTATATGTATAATACATGCATAATATAGTAGAGAAACACTGATAATTTTAGAGGTTTTTAATTTAAGGTCGTAAATAATCGCATTTTTTTGCGCTTACATTGCAAACGCTGGCTGAACCCTACGAGATAGATCAAAATAATGTACTACACTATTGTACACCTTAAAAAGTTTTACAAAAAAGTCCGCGATGGTACAGTCGTGGTCAACTAATTAGGGACGCTATATGACTTAAACACAAGATCATCCCTCAAGTCCGAAAAATAAATCTCTATGAGGCTTTGAAGCTTATAGTAATTCATAACAAGTAATTTGGTTGGTATTCCAAATATTTAAAGGCCAGGAAAGCTATTAGCTAGTTGAGATCAATATTATTTTAATAAATAAATCCTTGCCACTTACACATCATTGACTTTATGGATGGACAACTAATTAGGGACACATAAAATTTTAACTGTAAATATAAATAAATGGCAATTATTGAAGTGTTTAGGACATAAAAAGTTTTCAATAATCAAAATAGAATACAAAACAAATCATTAAACGTGTTTTTAATACCCATTATGGTTGTTTTGGTTGGTTATAACTTTTTGACATCAATGCAGTAATGATGCAATCAAATTATTACAGGTTTCCAAAGAAATTATTCCAAACACCTTGAAATGTCCCGTAAAGCTTATTTTAGTGACAGTACGTCGAGCTGCACTTTCTTCTTCGCTTCATACCAGTGCTCTATCGGGTTTAGGTCTGTGCTGTTTGGGAGCCATACTACTACCAACACTGACTGTTGCGCTAGGCACGATTTAACAGAGTGCGCGGTATGTTTTCGGTCGTTGTCGTGTTTAAACCGTCCAATAGACTGGTAAGACTTCTTCAGCATACTATAGCATCGTTTCCTTCAATATTCCTTTGTATTGGAATTGATCAAGTTTACTTTCAATTATTTTTATAGGCCCCGCTCCATGTCTAGAAAAACAGCCCCAAAATTGAATATTGTCGCCTCCATGTTTCACCTGCTTTTTCGTGTACTTTGGATTGATTTCGGACTTTATAAGTCATTGCACGTATTTACTGTATTGTCAGCCATCGAATGAAATAAGATTTATACTAGTCTCGTCAGAAAACCGCGAATTTCACCATTGAGCAAACAGTCCAATGTCCATACTTTCTTGCAAACGCCAACGGGCTGTTTTTTTGAACATAGAGTAGGATCTATAAAATAATTGAAAGTAAACTTGATCAATTCCAATGCAAAGGAATATTGAAGGAAACGATGCTATAGTATGCTGAAGAAGTCTTACCAGTCTAATGGACGGTTTAAACACGACAACGACCGAAAACATACCGCGCACTCTGTGAAATCGTGCCTAGCGCAGCAGTCAGTGACGGTACTAGATTGGCCCGCAAGCAGCCCAGACCCAAACCCGATAGAGCACTTATGGTATAAAGCGAAGAAAACAGTTGAAGCTCAACATACTGCCAGTAAAAGTCAGCTTTACGGGACATTTCAAGGTGTTTGGAATAATATTTCTTTAGACACCTGTAATAATTTGATTGCATCGATGCCGTGCCGATGTCAAATGGTTATAGCTTATAAAGACAACCATACTGATTATAAAAAATACGTTTAATGATATGTTTTGTATTCTATTTTTATGAATGAAGACTTTTTATGTAATAAATACTTAAATAATTACCAGCTTATTCATATTTACAGCTAAAGTGTTACGTGTCCCTAATTAGTTGTCCATCAATAATTCAATTGTGTGAAAGTAGCAATGATTTTTTTTATTAAAAAAAAATTTATTGCCGCCTGCTATTTTCTTTACTGGCCCTAAAATATTTAGAATACTAGTCAAATTAATTGTTATCAATAGGTACAAGCTTCAAAGCCTCGTAGAATATATTTTTTCGCACTGAATGTACGATCTTATGTTTAAGTGATAGAGTGTCCCTAATTAGTTGACCACGACTGTATATGTCTATCTCTTAGGGATAACCCACAATAACCATTTTCCTTACTTATTACGATAAAATAATGGCTTATTTACGAAAAAGTGATTTTAAGCAATACAGTATTAATCCTTATCCAATAAAGTACCATAAATAAATTGTGCATGTAATATAGATCAATATGGCCCTTTACATCATGTAATTTAAATGAATAGTTTCGAAGATATTACAGATTTAAAATGCAGGGACATAGCGGTTGCGGCGGTACCGGCCGGGGAGCGGATGGATGAACTTTTGTTATTCTTTCACGTAAAAACTACATACTGAATTGATTTTAATGAAACTTTACAATAATATAGCTTATACATAAGGATAACACAAAGGCTACAATTTACAAGATATTCCCGCGGGATAACGTCCTATAGTTCACGCGGGCGAAGCCGCGGGCGGAAGGCTAGTTATAAATAAATAAATGAAAAGGGAGACACAATAACAATAATCTTTTCATTAATAACTTATATATGTTAGAATGAATCTACAAATTGTTGAGTTCATAATAATCAGGACAATCTTTGTAAATAATATTTTTATTTCCTTTCATTTGACAGTTTAACAGGCTATTTTTAGTGTTATTAAAATTTTACAGCTTCCATGCCATGTGTTAACTTATATCCCATTATTGCAATAACTCCATGAGACAAAGATACTACATCCTTATCTTAAGATAAAAAAACTCAACAAGTAATAGGCCATCACATACAACAAAGATAATAAATATTTCATCTGACCATATCTATCTAGATATAGAGAGATATAACTTTTATCTCGAATATTATACAAGCTAGGTAGTGAAAATCTTTTTAATGGTAAATGTTTTAATTCTTTAACACAGGGAAGTATATTTAATTAGAACTAATAATGTGGAAGCAGAGAACAAATAATGTGGAAGAAGGCTTGTCAAATCTAGGATCATAGTTGAAGCGGACCTGAGCTCCATACTGAATGCGATCGGGAATATGCTGGGATGATGATGATGTGGAAGAAGAAAACAATGTTATAAGATTCACAACTAATAATCACATTACTTTACAGTCCTGTTTAATTTTTCACTGAAACTATAGAAAAGAAATACTAAACTATATAACTATAGAAAAATTATTCCTTTTTGAAATTGAAATTTTTTGGTTTTTTTTCAAAACCATACAAAAATTTGAGAAACATCCTCAATAAAAAAAACTATAAAAAAGCAAGAATAAATAGAGGCAAATAAAGGCATTAAATCATTATCTTTAATTCTATGACAATAAGTTTAATGAAAATGTTGATATTAAAGTACTCAGTATTTTAACGCCCACCAAGAGAACCTTTCAAATAAATAACTTTCGTAATGAATAAACCAGCTATTTAAGTTCTGTACAAAAGGGCAGTGCAATAACAAAAATATATTTTTTGTCAAATTGCCAATGAATTATAAAAAAAGGAAACTGCTAACCTTTATCCGCTGAACACTCTTCAATGGAAATTGAATAGATTCTGTAATATCCGGCAGCTCTTGCAATATGTAAGGAGGCAGTTTAGAAGTCATTATTTCACTCTTTATATTACAGAACATTAATACACATGCTCCACACCGATATTTATGTAAATAATACAAAAACAAAGTCGCTCACATTCGCTTCATTTTCCTGAAATGTCACCGTGACAATCTGACTGACTGATCTGAAATTGTCAGTTTGACTTTGACATTTTACTTTTTAATGGGGGTCGATTCTCAATATCGATTGATTTGTCGACAGGATACTAACTTTTCGTTTCAAATTCATTTAATTAAATTCATAATAATGTTTGAGAGAATAATAAAACTTAGTCATTAAAAGTTGCTCTCATTTTCTTATTTGTATCACAGGGAATACCGTATAAACAACAGTCATTCTTGCTTTTGGAACTATGTTTTCGTAGGGTCGACTTTACGAGATTATTTAAAAAAAGTATGTACCAGCTTCAATGATAATTATATACAATTAGATAATGTTCTACTGCAGGGCTTATCTTTAAAATTAAGTCTTTGTTACAATGTTATGTCCTGATTTAAACTTGTCAATTAGTGCGGATTGGGGTGGGGACATAGATAATATTAATTCCATGGGTGGGGATCACTTACTAGAGTTGTGTCCAATAAAACCTTCACAAATTTTGCTTGACCCAGGAGTTGAACCCATGATTCCGAGATCATGACCTATAGAACTTAAACCATTAGAGGTCACTTAATATCTCTTAAATACATTTTAATAATACTTTTTTTAAAACCTTATACTTTTATACTAATTCAGTTGGTGGCAGACAGGCACGCTATTCCATTGAGGGACGCTTCACCTGGCAGCGTCGCTCAATGTGCTGCTAGACTGTGGGCTCATCTGATCTTCGAGCCTCTAATTTCAAGTGTACTGGCTCCCACATTAATTTTGCCGGAACACAGCCAGAGCTGTTATGGCGGCAGATTTTACCTTATGCAAATCTGCATAAAGTAACGGTCCTAACAAAGAGACCTAAATCATTACGTATCGTAGACACGAGCGAATACGGCCTTCCAGATATATTGTGAAAGCTATCAGTTGAGGAGAATACCCTAATGATTGCCAACTAAGTAACACTGAGGGTTAAAGGCTATCAGTATCCATGCCTACATTACATTGCATTTTAAGGCCAAGCCATTTACATTTTGCACGCGGTAGGAAATTTATTTCTCATCGTTATTAAAAATAAAATATAAAAGTTAATGCTTTTGCAAAATTATTATTATCGCATTCCTTTGTGTATAACTACATACTCCTGACATAATATCACAGCGGCATTAAATTACCAAAACAATATATTTTATTCCACTTAATTCCACAGACATATTATTCTATTTCAAAACTTAAGAAAGCACTGTGTCTTGCTTGGTGATGATTGATTAGGATTTTGTCCTTATTATGGCGTTATCAATGGCGATATTTTATAGTACTTACTAAAAAATATCACTACCTAGACTTAGTTATGTAAAAATAAATATTACTATAGGTCTAAGAAAAAAAAAACAATTTGTCCAGGTATATGGGCCGGTCAATAGCAAAGTTGGCAGCGGCTCGTCCCAATCGGGTGTGAAGGGGAAACCGGGGGAGTTTAGTGGGTAGTGGACGCTTTTTTTTTTAGTCTCGAGTCCCACACACGGCCGTGGGTCTAGCTAGCCTGCGGTTATGGTGCATAAACGAATTCTCCTCCGAAAAAAAAAAAGGTATCAGGCGGGACTCGAACCCGCGCCCCTCGCTGTTCGGGCGAGTGCACTACCAACTATTCTACCGAGACCTTTAGGAGACCCATTGCACGCCAGCGAGGGGCGCGGGTTTCGGGTCTCGTCTGCTAACTGGACAAATTGATTGTAAAAATAAGTCAAAATAAATTATATTTTCTAGTTATAGGGCTGACCCCACGTCATATCATGGCGGGCGCGGTTGTGGAGCGGGCTCCCGACGTGTTCGCCGCGTGCCCGGCGGTCAGCCTAAAACCTGTAATACGAATACCTATGTTAAGATTAATCACTTTGCCTTAAATGCATTTGTTATCTGGACCGGCTTTAAACTTACAGAACCCTCTGTAAGTTTAAACCTGGGCAGTTTGATTTATTATTTTGGGCACTTTATTTTGTTTAATTCAATATTAATTTTTTATGATTACAATCCATTGGTCAGTGATTCTAAATTATTGAAATCCGATAAACTATGATTACAATAATTACGATAGCTACATAATTAAATAAATTTTGCCGATCTTAATTTAGTTTCTCAATTTTCGAAATTATCAAGTTAACGTCAATATTTACTGAATTATGCGTGCGCCCTGGATCACTACAAAGTCGACTTACCCTGAATACGGCCCTGCTTGTGATATTAATAAGGACAAGTACATTTGAATCAAATTGATAACTAACAGTCATAATGTGGTCCATTCATTGAGTCATATTCTCTGAGAAGGAAGGTTTCTCTTTGAATCTCACAGAATGAATTTTAAACTAATTATATTTCTCTTTGTACTACACATAACAAAAAAATCAGTTTTGGCGAAAAGTTTTACTTTAGTTTTGGACACTACGGTGTCTATGGTTGAAGAAAATGACGTGATTAAAAGGAATCTACCGGCTGTAACAAATAAATTAAGGACTGGGTCCGATTTTGAAGATTTTATTATTGTGCCCTTCAACGATCCTGGTAAGTAGCATAATGTGACTTGGCATCTTGGTGGAAAATCTGGTTTTTTCTCTGTTCTATACGCCGTGTGAATAACCCCACGTGTGTCCTACCATCACTACATACAAATTTAAGAAGGTGGAATACTTTAAGGAAGCTGACAAAGCAAAATACAAACTTTTCTTTTTACTTCGTTGATACGGATCTTGATAATAATCATTTTACTAAGGATTAGAATGACGTACCTACATAGGAAGTAAAAGTTTAAACAAAAACAAATAAAAACTTTGTATCATTTTTGTTACTGGCCGAAAGTAACATAATGACATGGGCGGTGATTAATTAAAAAAAAGCATTAAATTACTTTTTTAAGTTGGCGCGAAAAGTAAGATGTAAAAACAACAATTTTAAATTATTAAATAATATAATGTGAAGTTTAGTAATAACTGTTTATTTAGTGTTTAACTTTTTGAAGTTGGTTTTGTAGAGCTGGAAAATCAATGAAATAGGTACCTATGTAATTATTACAATTTACTTACTTTCAAGATGTCGGCACACCGATAATTTCGTCGAACCCAGAACAAATGCTAGCATCTCTGAGAGGCCTCACAATCAGCGGTGGCCACGATTGCCCTGAAGATTCTTTATCCGGGATCCAGAAAGCTTTAGAAGTCAGCAAACCAGAGTCTGTCATCTATGTGTTCACTGACGCCTACTCAAAAGATGACAGCAAATTTCAGAGTATTGAAGCATTGTGTAGTAGCACAAGGAGTCAGGTAAAATAACTAGAATACGTGACAAACATTAAATAGTTACGTTATACATTCGCTTATCAGTATACATTTTGTATGTAGATAAATTAATGCAGCAACCAAAATGATAGCCATATACATTTAGTATTATTTACGCCAACAGATTTTTGAGTAAGTACCTAGGTACTTAGGTAGGTATGTCAAGAATCTTGACGACGAATTTGGTGTGATGGATAAGAAACCTGCATTATACGGGTCACGGGTTCGATTCCTGCACTATCGTACATTTGTGTCCATGAAGTCCATGAACATGCCTGTTTATATATCCGTTTATATGGATCGGTCTGAATGTTTCTTTGCACATCTTATATCAAATGTATTTATTGAAAAAGTAGGTAAATAGGTACCTTATTATGGCGCTGTGTGATTAATGTTGATAGGTATTTATCATTTTTTATTTTTGCATTGCCTTCTCAGGTGGTTATATTTCTGAGTGGTAGCTGCTTCGTCTCCGGTTATGGGCAGCAAGGAAGCGTAGACGTCTATTATGACATCGCAAAGTCCTGTTCCGGCCAACTGTTCAGATTCGACGTAATAAGTTTGAGAAAAGTGAGTTTTATCGAATACCTAGTACAGTACGAATGGGCCGGCTCAACCGGGGAAGTAGGTACCTCTCACATAACACCAGCGTGAAATAATAGTGACTACTATCGTGTTTCGTCTGGTTTGTGAGAGTGCCGGAGGCCCACACCCCCCATACCCCCATAGGCCGGCAACGCATCAGCGATCCCTCTGGTGTTGCAGATGTCCATGGGCGGCACTGATTGCTTACCATCAGGCGATCCGCTAGCTCGTTTGCCGCCTCTGACATAAAGAACCTACTTACTTTTTGATGTAAGATATTATAGGATGGTCCCATGGATGTTACCTTTACTTTTTCATTTACTACATCAGTTAGCAGAAAGGCATGTGACTATAATATGCTAAGCCGCCACTGCGAAAAATTCTCTTAACACGAAATCAGGAAGCACCGTTGTCACCCTTTAGGCTCCTGTGCGCTTCAATCAAATCCATACAATTCTCAAATCTTCTCAAAATGCCCCTTGTGAACATGTGGTACTAATCTTTATACCTAATGCTTACAATGTTAGAAATCTTAATGTTATAAACATCCGGTGATATGCAACTTTGTACACTAAATAAGTGCAATGTGCATCAGCGCGTGTTGCTTACGCAGTTTTAATCAATGAATGATGCGAGGTTCAAGCATGTGTATATCTTTATCTTTTTCTATTAAAATTATTCTAAAGCCGGTAGTAGAGGCACTCCGTATAATTGACGATACATAAGGCATAGGAAATCTTTGAAGACTACAACGAATAAACAATATTTTGATTTTTAATTTCGACACCATCTGTGTATAATTATGATTTTAAGAAAATAATATAAAAAGTTTGTGATCGAAAAACTTGAATTTTCTCTAACCTACGAGTTTGATTGATTATCATGATCTGGTACTAAAATCATTTTGCAACGAATCGCTTACGACAAGCAATACCTATTTAATAATTATACCTACCTACGACAATTTCCAGGCGTTTAAATACATTGAGGAAATGGTCACAAATGATTGGAATGACGTTACAAGCTACGGATCTTTTACAGAGTACAAGCAAGTAGAGGTAAGCGATCTTACTATTTTTTAATGTTAGATCAGTTGGTACTCAGGCACGCAGCCCTCTTGATTTCAATTTTTTTTATTGCAATGTCAAACAAGACGAGCAGATCGTACACATGATGATAAGCGCCACGTCTGCCCTTAGACAGTTCAGTGCCAAACAGTAACTAAGCAGTTACTGTCTGGCACTGCCCTACGCCCGCTATACCGAGACGACAGTTATTAGGTCTCATAGACCCAGTAATTTCACTAACTTCAGTGTCCTTTCCCTGAAACACAGAAGTGCTTGACACACTTCTATTTCACGGGAAAATATCTAGCACTGCGGTGGTACGCACCCAGACGGCCCAGTACAGAAACTTACCACCTGGTAAAAACCAATCAATCGAGGGAGTGCGTGCCTGTCTGCTAATCGATCTTGACACTAGCATAAAAAACACATTTTATAAACCAACTCTAGTCAGTATTTGCTTTGTGGAGTACCGATCTGAGCTTAAACTAATAAAAACTTGATAAAATTTCAGTTTTCAGCTGACACGTTCACAAGGGATATTCTAGTCGCAGTCTCGGGAGACTATCCATCATTGCAGATTATTGACGGCGACGGAAGAAGCGCTGATGTTCAGAAAATTGTCGACGCGAGACAAGCTTTGGTAATCATAATCCTTTATTGTGCAATCCTGCCTCAGACTGCCCACCCACGTCAGACTTTTTGTAGGACCGATAATCGGGCCGATTTAATTTCTTTTCTTTCGTTATGATTTCTGACCGACTTTTTGTAGGACGTGTGCGTTCCTCTATTGCTATCAGTACGTTCTATTTTTCTGCTACAAAAAAATTGGTCACCGATTATCGGACGTGGGCGAGCAGCCTTATTAGGATGACTGGCGACTCACGACGTCCATTCTCGACAGGCATCTAAGTCTTAAAAATAAAGTTAAAAAAAAAATGTATTATGAGTATTCCCATTTACCCTGCAAGGACACAGTAACAACATGAAATCTAATAAATACTTAAATAAACTTAAACAACAGGTTAGAGGCATCAAAATGTATCATAGTTTAAGTTTTCTATTTTGATCAATAAAGTTAAAATTATGTAGACCGTACTTTTGAAGATCTCGGGCCCACGGGGACCCGGTCCTTTTTATTAATATTTATTTATTTTAAAAAGAAAAATGTTAAATTATGCTTATTTACTGTAATTCAGGTAGTTCGTGTGGAAAACTTCAGACCTGGTATATACCAAGCTAGCATTATGTGTGAAGGAGTGACGTCGCTAACAGTGTACAAGAGGAATCGAATACCATTCGAGTATGGTTTCTCTACGAGAGTGCCTCGTAGTTTGAGAGAGACTAGTTTAAGGCCTATTCCAGGTAGTTACCATTTTTTTATGCTGTCATAATGTGGTTTAAGTACTGGGCCGAGATCTCGGGGTCCTGGGTTCAATTTTCGGACCGAGCTAACTTTGTGTCGGTTTTTTCGGACACAGATCACCAATGCTCATTTTACAAGCGGTAATTAAGCCAATACACATCATTGTAACGATAACTTGATTTCAGAGGCCTTTGCCCTGCAGTGGGACATTAATAGGCAGATACTTATTTCAAATATCGCTTCAATGTGTGGTTTATGTACGGTCAGCAGCAAATCACGGTTAACACTTGCAGTTCGATAATAGCACTTATGCCCCCGACATAAAAGTGGTACAAAGTCCAAAGTGTTACGTCTGACGTGCTTTTGACTGTACAAGATCTATTCCAGGTACTTGTGTTTTTTATGCTGTTTCCTAATTTAAAATAACGCCTCTAAATGTGGTTTAAGTACTGGGCCGAGATCTCGGGGTCCTGGGTTCAATCCCCGGGTCGAGCAAAATTTGTTTCGTTTTTTCGGATGCAGTTCGGGTTTGTGATCAATCCGCACGGCAAGTAGGTACATTTATTAGAGGTGACTTAATGCTTTCAATGATGAAAGCCTTTACCCTGCATTGGGATTAATTATTAAGTAAATAAAATTATTTCACAGGATGGGTGAACTACATTCTAATAGTTCTATCTCCCATGTACAACATACAAATCACGTCATTGGAACTGAAAATGGCGGAGGGAGACGACAAACAAACACTCAATCTGAATGAAACCAACTCCCAGCAAGGGTTTTACCTAACTAGTGTTTTCATGGAACCAGACAAGTCATTTAGATGCGTGGTATGTATTAATGATATATTTTATATAAGACAGGGGTCGGCAACATTTTTAGTCGGAACAGATATAAATTACAATTTCATTTGATTTCATTTTTTTTAATATTTTTCCTTTATTGTGAAAGCTCTCGTATCATAACATAGCTTGTTTTATCGACACTGTTAAACATTTTGTCCCAGGCAGCCCAAGTCCTTTATCTAAAATTATTTCTTTCATGACATAAAAATTAACAAATTATAGATGAATTATACCTACTGTTTGTGTTTTCAAAGATTCATGGACGAGATTCCACCACGTATGAAGAAATATCGGGGTCTTCGAGAATTGTTGATGTTCAAAAGCCCGGTAAGAAATTATTTAAAGTAATAACGACGCATGAAATTAGTTTACAATAAAATTCTTAATATTCTGTCTTTTATGGAATGTATGGAATTTTCGTATGGAATTTTTAAAAGTTATTTCTATCTCTTTCTAGTTCGCGATCCAATGTGGTCGAAACCTTCAGTAGAGATAATCAAAGAGGACAGTCTAGCGGAATTTGGGAAAAGCTTCACATTGGCTTGCAAAGTGAGAGGATATCCGAAGTCTCAGATCCAATGGAAAGATGAATCAGATAGCCCGGTCCAAGAAGTGTCACCTACTGAGGTATAATTAGCATTTTTTAATGAAAGAGTAATCCAAAAAGTGTAACACCTGATGGTAAGTGATCATTACCGCCCATGGACACCTGTGACGGGAAATATAGATATATATCGTTTTTAATATTTGTGTCCATCTCCGTGCAACATTCGTGGGTTCGATTTCCGCCTTTTGTTTCGTTGCTGTTAGGGCTTTTACAAAGTCCGGCTGGCTAACTGCCACCTCGACGAAAGTATATCTAGTGGAGATACAGTAGTAAAGATAGATGGAATAGACGAAACTATACTGTAAATTTATGAGGAACTTTCAGACATTTTGAAAACTTCATCTTCTTTTTTCTTACTGAAATATTAACGTACAGGTGCATAGTAGATGGATGTAGTAGATGGATTTCTGTAAACTTTTCTGAGAAGACCTATTTTGAATTGCAGGAAATATTTCTGGAAATGCCATCGACATACATAAGCTATGTCACTGTAAATGCTACTTCTAATTCTACGGTGTGCTGCAAAGCTACTAATGCGAAGGGTGAAGATGCCCAGTGTTCAAAATATTATGTCAACCGACCTTTTACATTTGATGTAGTAGAAAGTCCTAAAGGTAAATTTGCAACGTCTGCTTTTATACATCTTTTATGAATCGTTTTAATATTTACCTTAATTTATGATAAAGTAATTGTGAAAGCTGCATTGATGACAGAATTAATGTAAATAAATAGAAAATTAATAAATATATCACATAACCTACCTCTTTTACCGGCTTCAGATGGTTTTTATAGTAACCAAGATAGGTACATACATAAAGTCATACACTTTAGCTGGTATAAGCATTATGATTCCAAGACAAAGCTAACTAACCGAAGATCGTAGAAAAAAAAATAGTGGCAAATAAGTTATTTTACTAAACTTTATTTTTTAAAAATACGTCAATAATAATATGATATAATACTCGTACAAGCTTCTTAATTTTTTTGGATCCTTTTAAAAGTACTTTTAATTCCATCAAAATAATGACTCCCCCTCTTCAATTTAAGATGAAACCTTTGAATATGGGACAGAAGGAAAACTCATTTGCAAAGTGGACGCATATCCTGAAGTTGCATATAAATGGTACCACAACGACACTTCAGTTGAGTATTCCAGTAATGTCGAAATAAGACCTGAAGATAATGCATTGGTGATTAAAAACATGACTCTAGATGACATTGGTTCGTACAAATGTGAAGTAACGAATGCTGTGGAAACTAAATCTTTTGTAGCAGAAGTAACAATTTCAGGATTAGGTGAGATAACTCGTTTATAAAATTTACAAAAGCTAATAAATATACCTCTATCTTTTTGAAGGTAATTGTTTAAAATCTTAATAACTGTTGTTTTATGTTAATACAGAAGCACCCACGGTGGAAATAGAAGACTCCGAGGTTATATTAAGTCCAGGCGACTACAAAACTATAATGTGCAGGTAGGTTCTCCAAAAAACTAAATATTTAAGTATTGCTTGATTTTTTAATACAATGTAAAGAAGCCCTAAGCCTATTTTCTAAAAAATAGGAACACTGTTATTTTTTTTCAAATAGCTTAGATACTGCCTTGTTTATCAATTTTCAGAAAAAGAAGATGACATCATTGTTATATTCTATTAGAAAAATTACTAGGAACTTATTGAGGCGGGTGAAACGTGCCTCTAGTATTTCTGCTATTCATGTCTATTCAATTATTTTATTTAATCAAAATTTGTTAAGTGTTTTAGGCGTAGCATAACTGGCAGACAAATAGACAGAGTTACTTTCGTATTCATATAGATTTTTAAAAGATTAAAATTTCAGAGCTGCAAAAGGCAATCCCACACCAGTAATAGCTTGGAACTATATAGTCGATGACTATGCAAGTGACGTACCAAGTGAAGTGTTAGTAGAAGAGGGACAGTTGAAGATTCCAGCTGCTAAAATTGAACATAAAGGCACTTACAGATGTAGTGCAACGAATATGATGGGCGAAGATTACAGAGAGGTTACGATCAAAATACAATGTAAGTAAAGTATTGAGTTAGGTCAGTGGTAAGTCTATATTACTGGATGACTTTTTTACCGTCAGGAAAATTTGCGTGTGAGATAGATAAATGATACATTTCCTGACGATTTGACGATTTTCCTGACGGTAAAAAAAGTCATCCTGTTTTATTCTAGCACAGTAAAATTTTAAACAATAAATCGTGCCTCATTGTTTACGTACTGAGCCATGACCTTGGTTCTGGGTTTCATTTCTGGGTTGGGTAAAATTTGAGATGGATTTCGCGAACAGAGCTCAAGTTCTTAATTTAACCATAAAACCATTCTGCATTTGGCAAGCGGGGAGCTTCCTATCATGACTGTTATAAGAGTGAAGGATAGAAAGTGTGAAACTAGTACAAACTCGTCAACCAAAAAAAATAATGGTCGTGGCTTCAATCCCCGCAAATTACCAGTGCATGTGCAATTGTTTTTATTGGTATGTGTAGTCTGTATTTACAAATAAGTGAAAAACCACGTTGTATTTGATCGTCTAGCATCCACAAATGTATGTTCAAACTATGCATGTAAAATATGTCCGAAATCTTTTTAGCACTGAAATGCTCTAAGCCCATAATCCTAAAATAAATATTCTCTATTTAACAGATGCTCCTAAAATTACAAGCACAGATGACGGAACGCTCATAGTAATGGAGGGCGATCTAGTCGAACTGCCTTGTGATGTGGATGCCATACCTAAAGCCACCGTGCGATGGGAAGTGACGCAGGATGACGTCATTGTCGCTCTGGACGACAGACATGCGACTAATGATCGGAATACTCATCGGTTTGTATTGTTTGCATTAATTTATTCTGTAGGTCCCGTTTTAGCTACAGTACAAATTACATTAGCTACCGTTGGCTTAGTCACTGTTCCACGGCGGAAGTCAAAATTTTTATTGACTCTGTAGCTTCTTGGGACCCTGAGGTCGTGGGTTCCATTTCCGCGTTGAGTCTGGATGGTGGTAGGACTTTTTCAAAGACCGACTAGCGCTACCACCTCACAGGTGAAATCTGCCGCCATAACAGCTCTGGCTGTGTTCCGGCAATATTAATGTGGGAGTCAGTACACTTTAATTAAACAAAGGGCTCAAAGAACTGAGGAGCCTGAGCACACTGAGCGACTCTTCCACACTTCACACATGATAAATTTGGGTTACTTTAAATAATCACAACGTTAAGCTGAAGATAAGTGATTTTGCTCAATATTTTAATTATTTTTGTTATCTCTTAGCTTCTACGCCCTATGGAAAGATTCTGGGAACTACCATTGTATAGCGGAGAACGAAATCGGTAAAACTGAAAAATCTGTGACCGTCAACGTTCAAGGTAAATTAAATTAAATATACAAATATGTCTGCATGTATATATTTAAGGCTATGCCTTTAATATTGTAAATGTATAATGACTAAAAACTACATAGTTTAGGGTTCGTGGGTTTGAATTTGAATCCCACAGAGGCCAAATTTTTAAGTGATAAGCTTTTGTTTCTGGACGTTTCGTTAGGCAGATAGGTAAATGTATTTTTTATTAATTGCTGAAGTGATTTAAAAAAAATCATACAGTGATAATAATGAAACTTTTCAAAAAAGTCCGTAAACTTCTTCAATCATCAGATTGCCTGTTAATTTTAACGCAAAGTCTAAAACCTAGTTAAAATTATTTTGTAATGAAATACCGGAGAGTCCATAACTTTATTATTCTGATGTGCAGTGGCTCCATTCATCCAGCCGCCAGAGTCAACTTCAGTCGAAGTCCCGGAAGGCGGCAGCATCACATTGTCTTGCAATGTCCTCTTCGGCAACCCAGTGCCTACCACCAAGTGGGAATTCATTGCTTACGACTCTAGAACAACAGTTTTGTCCACGTAAGTCTAATAATTTACAACAAAAGAAAGAAAAAAAATTACAGCACTTGAAATCAAAAGCTTAAACAACAAAGAAGCCTATAGTAATATACGGGCTAGCCAAAATTTTTAATTAAATTTTGCCTTTCGACGTCATTTTCATGATCCATTTGTACAATTATGTTCTTCTAGCCAAGTCTTCCTAGTGAGCATTGAAGCAGGTAGCTTACTTTAAACAGAAAATGTAATATTTAGGCCAGTATAATATCATAGTACTTAGCCATGATCTCATTTAAATGATGCAGGAACACATAATGTGGAACATACAGGCTGATACTTTTACTTCATTTGAAATGTATGATTCTTTTTCAGAGGGAACAGAACAAGAGCTCAATTGGATCTCAATAATCTGTCAAGAGCTAACGAAGGGATGTACCTTTGCATAGCTGACAACCAAGTTGGAAACGATAGGATTAGGATTAATCTCAAGTTGAAGTGAATGTGTTAATGAAATTATCGTTAGTTTAACATATTTCAAATTAAGATACAATAAAGAAAAAATGTTGTAATAATGTTGTTTTTATATTTTATGGTTTTTATTTGAACGCAATTACAAATTTTCGAACTATAGGTATCAGATATTTCCAGCCAGAACCCTTTTATTTTCCTATAGTCGAATTCACTCAAAGCCAGTATCATATTGGCGGGTTTTTCCATCACGTGGATTCTCAATAACCGTCTTGGGAGATATGCAGGTCAAGTTTTAGACCATTATTTGGCGTTGAGGTTGATAAACCACGGCCAAGGATTAGAAAAGTTTCTAATTTACAAATTAAACTTAAGTGTGGTAGAGCTCAATTCCTGTCTGTCAGTCGAAAGAGGCTTGACCGTTTTTTATACTATAGTACTTATAGTATCAGTAGGACAATCACGCTGTCCACCTGATGGTAAGCAGCCACTGCAGCCTATTCCATTATGGGATGCTTAACCAGGAAGAGACGCCCAATGTGCTGTCGCACTGCAGGCTCCCCTGATCTTCGGGCCTTTGATTTTAAGTGGAATAAAGTAACCGTTTCGTTTGGTAAGTACCGAGACAGAAGCGCTAATCACTCCCTTTTTCGTCTCTACTCCCAATTCCCGTTCCTCAAAGCCATTTCATCTTCCCATCTCAGACGTAGGTAGTCGGTGGTCGCCTAAGGAGGTCACCTCGATTCTCAGGTGGCCCTCCCTAGGCGCCACCCTGACTTAATACCTCTCAAGTCGGGGTACCCGGGGATGGGCTGGTCAATAGCCACAAGGCTGGCACTGGTTCGTCTCAATCGGGTGTGAAGGGGAAACCGGGGGAGTTTAGTGGGTAGTGGACGCTTTAGTCTCGACTCCCACACACGGTCACAGGTCTAGCTAGCCTGCGGTTAGTGCATAAACGCATTCTCCTCCGAAAAAACAAAAGGTAGTCGGAGGTATTCATGGACGGTGGTGATCACTTACTATCAGGAATCATGCATAGTTGCCCTGTTGCCTCTCATTTCCAAAAAAAAAACATTGGCCATCAGGATCGTTAGTATAGTTCAAATACTTAAATACATACATTATCAAAGTTTTATCTAAAATGTAGTAACGTAACAAGTATGTAATGAAATTAAAGAGCTGAAGGTGTAATTTAATCTACGAACTGGAGAATAACGCCTACGGTTTGGGGGACTCCCACAATACATTTCTATTATAATATTTATTTATAATAATCAACAGTTATATTACATGTAAATAGGTCATGAATGTCAATGCAATTGATAACTTCTAGGTATTTAAGAAAACATCAGTACGAATCGCTATGCAGATGTGTGAAGACGTGCGTTCGTTTAACGTGAGATAATCATGAATTGTAAAGCCAATATTTATTTAATTTTCAGTCTAATTCAATTAACATGGGGTCAATTAGCCAAAAGCAGTCTGACGTTTGTAATAGACGATACAGGGTCAATGGGGGACGATATAGATCAAGTGAAGTATGGAGCTGAATTAGTTTTTGACACAGTGCTTAATACGAATAGTTCTCAGATTGAGAACTTTATATTGGTGACTTTTAATGATCCAGGTAAGTCGTAAATAACTTTTTAAGGTGACAAATAAAGGACATTATACGATTGTATGTTGACGTTGACAATAATGTTAGTATACTTATGCACGGTGGTCGCCATTTAGAGGTGATAGGAATATCGCTGACTAATGCTAGCTAGTTTGCATACTGCTGCTCGCATGGTGGCTGACCAAGTATTTATTGTTAAGAGGATGTGTACGTGCAAATGAATGATTTATTACCTGGTCTGCCTTAAAAGTATATCTATCTATTTTTGGTACTAATTCTTCCCAAAGCGTCTATTTTTGACGGAGGATGCTGTTATATTTATCTTATAATATTGCTCACGCTATCAAAGTTCAAACTTTAAGACATTTTGAGAAGTCCGTGGTCCAGATTTATATCTAAGGGATTAGATCTAAGGATTTTTATGAAGTTTTATTAGTGGGCAGGCGAGCATGCGACACACACCTGAAAGTATGTGATTACCGCCGCCCATAGACATCTGTAACGTCTGTAACAGGAACAGCACTGAATGAATTGAAGGGTCCACTGCAATAATTATGAATGTCCAAAAATTTAAAAATTCAAACTACTAACGTCATTCGTTTACAAACTTAGCAATACTGCGGTTCCGAGATAATTAGAGTGTTCGTTCCTAAGTCTTAGTCTTTTTACTGTTTAAAAACTTAAAACCCAAATATTATCTCAGAACAATAAACAAGATAGGTACCTACATTTATCATTATTGCAGTGGACTCTCAATTATTATTCTGTAAATATCGCTCTCTTAGATATGTATGTTCTGGCGAAATAAAAGCTTATAAATCAGAGCAGCATAAGTCAAGGAATCCTTTCTTGCTTCCTGGTAAAGAGTTTCGCCGTTTGTCCACCGCCGCTGTCAACGTCACGTCACCGAGAACCGAGTTTATTTCTGACGTAAAATTTTTCTATGTTTCTGACCAATTTCAAGATGATGGCGCTCGGGTGACGGACGTGCGGTGGACAAACGGCTCTAGTTAATGTATGTACCGCTACCTCGGCGCCGACATCTCATTCTCGGTGACGGGACGGTGACGGCGGCGGCGGTGGACAAACGGCCTTTTTCAGTGGAAACTGCTGGTGACCGTTGATTATCAAATTCTCGGGTTTATAAACTTCACGCGTACCTATTACAATATTTATCGCTTTTAAACGATAATTCTTTCGTAACAAGTCGTGATACACTTTTGGTTTCGTAGCGATAAAAAACAACAAAGCTTAAACAAGACATCTATTTGAATTAATAATAATTTAAAATTAACTAGCCTTCCGCCCGCGGTTTCACCCGCGCGTAATTTCTTTTTCAATTATCCCCCTTACCCCCACATTTCCGGGATCAAAAGTACCCTATGTTCACTGGGGATAGTGTAGCTATCCAACAGTGAAATAATTATTCAAATCAGTTCAGTAGTTTCGGAGCTTATTCAATTCAATTCAAACAAACAAACATACAAACAAAGACAATCAAATCTTTCCTCTTTATAATATAGTTATATTGAAATAATAATTCAGAAATAAATTAATTTTTTTCTTAGCAATTTGATTTACAAAGTAAATTCTTTTGTAATTTCGAAAACTTGAGTATGTACAATATCAAATCTTGTTTTTAATATGGATAAATAAATGTCTCGTTGGTCTAGTGGTTTAAGTACTGGCTGTGAATTAGGGGTCCTGGGTTCAATTCCAGGGTCGAGAAATTGGTTAGCTTGGAGATGAAGCCAGTAGATGGCATTATAGCAGGCCAGTCGGGCTCTGAAAAAGTTTCGCCACCAACCAGACCCAAGGCAGGAATCGAATGCATGACCTTCGGGTTTTATACCCAACCGCCTTAGCCACTGTTCCACGGAGGCGGTCAGATTAGTAATAGTAGTGCTCGCTCTGTAAGAGGCGGACAGGTCGCCCTGCGGTGTCTCTAGTTGTCAGGGTCTGTCCCAGCCCAGAGACGCCGCCGACGGCGATGCAGGAGCGCGGGGGGGTTTAGTGGGTATCCTTCGTGCACCAGTCTTTATAAAGACTGGGGCATGGAATTGCACGAGTCCCACACACGGCTCGCCTTCCCCAGGCGAGTTATGGTGCCTAATAGCATTCCCCTCCACAAAAAAAAGTACCTAGTATAGTTATGATTATTTTCAGCTCCCCCCATTCTCCGGACTGTCACCAGGGACCGAGATTTGTTTAAAAACGAGTTGAACTCCATCAGAGTTGATGGCGGTGATGACTGCCCAGAGTTGTCACTCTCGGGAATCAAACTGGCGTTAGAACAGAGTCTTCCTAGATCGTACTTGTACGTGTTCACCGACGCCACTGCAAAAGACTTGCATTTGCAGGAGTCAGTGCAAAGTCTTGCTATTAAGAAAAATACGCAGGTAAAACATCAAGTAACCAATTAAGTTTGAGATTAACGCTAAAATATCAATGAACGCACTTAATAAATCTAAATATTATTTACTAGCCTTTCGCCCGCGGTTTCACCCGCGCGTAATTTTTTTTTTCAAATAACCCCCCTTCCCCCCACATTTCCGGGGTCAAAAGTACCCTATGTTTTTATTGCTCTTTGTTTTCAATTTTTTTGTTAATGTTTACCTTTAGTTTTTCTTGTGTATGTTATAATTGTAGCCATTTGTGTAACAGCCGATGTATGTATGATGGCTAATAAATGTTTCTTTCTTTCTTTCTATGTCACCCGGGGATAGTGTAGCTTTCCAACAGTGAAAGAATTATTCAAATCGGTTAAGTAGTTTCGGAGCCTATTCAATACAACCAAACAAACAATCAAATCTCAATCAAATTGACTACCCTACACACTACACATACAGACACACATAGCTACTAATATATCGACTGGCTGAGTCCAATACCAGGTGGGATGCGTGGCTATTTGCCAACTAATCTTGCAAAAAAACTTATTGATTAAATATTATTCTGATTCCAGATTGTTTTTCTACTGACTGGTGAATGCACTTACGATAGAAACGATCCTCATTTCCAGTCGTACTACAAACTGGCTAAAGCTACTTCTGGTCAAGTGTTCCACATTCACAAACAGGATGTAGAAGAGGTATGTGCTTTTATAGAGCAAATGTCAATTTTACTATTGTCAAATAAGTTCCTGATAATCAGAATCAGCAACGATACCTTCACCTTAACTACTAGTATTATTTTATCTGTGACCTTAACTGACTTTTAACAAGGAGAAGGTTCTTAAATCGACTGTATGTACGAGCTGTCTCATATTATGAGCAGCGCATTATGTAGGTTGACACATATTAACTAAAAATCAAGAAATAAAACAAAAAAATACTGACTTAGCAAAGAAAACAAAAGCTCCAGGCTTTCGGAAGCAACTGCATAATATTTTATTGTTTTCTGCAATGACAAGCTGCTTTATACAGCGTGGAATTTTAATCGTTGTCTTCCCGCAGTAAAATGATTCTATCTTAGTAGTAAAATAGATTAATAAAGGTTTTTCTTTAGTTAAAACAAAAGTTTTTCGATTATGATAGACGAAACTCGAACCAATAGTACTAGCTGCGTCGCCGACGGTCACCGGCCGGGGTCATTGCCCTTCGCGTTTATCAAAAAAATTATAATTCACTATTTACTTACATTCGGTTTCCATTTGCCCATCAAACTTTGTAAAAAAAATCAAAAAAAGATTTGAAAAAAGATTTCAAAAAAAAAAAAAAATTAAAAAAAAATTACTTGCAAAAATCGATAGTATTACTGAAGGTGAAGCGTTCTGCTGCGGGAAAACAACGACTAAAAAAACACGCAGTATATTTGATAGGGTTAACACATCGATGTCTATGTTTCAGATCTTGAACTACGTCGCAGAAACAGTTAGCCATCCAAAAACCATTATATCCGTAACAAATTTACCTCCAGGGGATGGCCACAACTTTACGGTAAGTTTACACATATTTATGCTTTGTTTGTTTCTTGTTCTAGAAATGTGGTTGTAAGGCTGTTGATTCTAGATGCAATGGTAAAAATGCTAGATAAAATTTCTTTCGAATTATTAGAAAAAATCATTTGTCCGGGTATCAGGCGGAACTCGAACCCGCGCCCCTCGCTAGGGAATATTATTTGCACCGTCACCGTCCTTCAGAATATTAAGTTTCTGAGTAAGTACTAAAGATGTACTACAAAAATCAATTCCAATACTATTACAGGTTCCAGTAGATGCCGGTATGAAAGATATGGTTGTTTCTGGATCTGGATCTGACGTAAAAATTACTGGAGTATCTGGTCCAGACGGATCCAAGCGTGATTATAAAGAAGTGGTGTCATTACCTGGTGCAGTAGTAAGTATTGTTTCTGTTGGTTATATAAAGAGTGAAAATTTATTAGTAAAACATTTTGCTAATCACTTCTTTATGTGTATTTATCACTTGCTCGGCACTAACGGAAGACATCGTGGAGGAGACCTGCACAGTCGAATGACTAGCCAATTAGCCATGATCTAATAGGTCTTTTTACCTTTTTAAGGGTTACGGAGGCCCTCCAATTTAGTAACTGGACTCGTCAAATCCTGGACCGTTTGGTGAACGTTTTGACAAGATCAGGACAAAACACTTGGAGAAAGAATAAGACATGATTTCTTCTTTATCATTTTACAGGTAGCAAAAATAGCAGACACAGAGCCGGGTAATTACACAATCACTGGAGGAGCTAAAACCACTTCTACATTCGTGACAAGTGCAGCAACAGAGATAGAATTCAAATACGGATTCTTACCGGTTGAACCAACATCAATTGGTATCTGCGCGTCTCAACCGAAAGCAGGTAAATTAAACAGTTTAATGAGCAGTTCTTTGTATCCCATATACAGCGTGGAATTTTAGTCGTTGTTTTCCCGCAGTAAAATTATTCTATCTTAGTAGTAAAATACATTAATAAAGTTCTTTTTTTAGTTAAATCAAAAGTTTTACGATTATGATAGACGAAACTCGAACCAATAGTACTAGCTGCGTCACAAACGGTCACCGGCCGGGGTCATTGCCCTTCGCGTTTATAAAAAAAATGATTATTTACTATTTACTCACATTTAGTTTCCATTTTCCCATTATAATTTAAGAAAAAAATTCAAAAAAAGTTAAAAAAAAATTTCAAAAAAAAAAATTCAAAAAAAAATTACTAGCATAAATCGATAGTACTACTGAAGGTAAAGCATTCTGCTGCGGGAAATCAACGACTAAAAAAACACGCAGTATAAAATAGGCAATTCTGGAAAACAGAACTGCCATAAGGTTGGCAGTATTGGCACGTCTTATTATTTTTGTAAAAGTTATGATAAATCGTAAGTAACATGGTTTAGTTGAAAGACCACCATCATGTAAAAAATTATTGATACTGTAATAAACTGTATCGTATATTTAATATTAAAGACTTTCTTAATAAAACAAATTTATTTATATTCCAGCGGAAAAAACACATCTAGCAATCGAATTAGTAACTGATAAAAGTGAAGCTACTCTGAACACGGTCGAGATATTAGATGTAGATGGAAATGTTATTGAAGAAAAACCATTAAAACTGATAGACGGAAAACAAAAGCTGTATGCGACAGAAAAAATTACTCCACCAACCTCTTTATTTAAAATAGCAGTAAGTTAACAAATTACGAAAAAAACTTTAATAGTACCTAATTAGATGAATGATGAGTGTTTGTTTGTAACCACTCGCCCTCCGCCACCTCCTTCTGCAACATAACTCTTTCACATAAGGAAGCGACCGCCTCTAAGGTCCATGGCTCCCATGGTTTTACTCTAACCAGTTCAAAATTTAGAATTCAGTACAAATTGTGTAATAAATTAAAATTCTGATAGAGAGTTTTTTGCAGATTAAGGGTTATGTCAAAGATGCCAAGACTGGTAAAGCAGATTTCAGGAGGACAAGCCCAACAGCTATTGAAGCGCAAAAACCTACACTTGGTAATAATTCAACTGAAGATATTAGATGGCTTAATAAAGTACCAAAGCAACATCTAGGCCTTCCTTGTAGGACGTCTTTATATTCATCGAAAATAGACGATATTTGACGTAAAGCGGCTTGCATTATCGGTTTCGAAGAATTTACTTGAAACTTTTGCATTGCTTTCAGTCTGCCATTCTCTATTGCATACATTTTCCTTTTCTAAGCTACATTTTGGCACCAGCCAATTTTACATGGTATATATTTCTACAAATACAGAATTTACTTAACATATTATAGAGTTATCTCATTAATATTGACATAATTACAGAGCCACCTGAAAATCGATCCCCAACAGTGAGCATTACAGAAAAGTTACTGAACGTAAAGTTTGGTCAACGCTTGAAGATACCCTGCAAGATAAACGGTTATCCCAAACCTGATACAATTTGGATAGATAAAAATGGAACTGTACTGCCCTCTTATGTAAGTAGTAGTAGCAACGATAGCAGATTTTGAAAAGTTGAGTTTCTGGAGTCGTATCTTCTTTCTCTTTTTTAACCGACTTCAAAAAAGGAGGAGGTTATATGTTCGACTGTATGTATTTTTTTTTTTTTTTTTTTTATGTATGTCCGTCGATTTCTCCGTCAATTGTGGACCGATTTAAATAATTCTTTTTTTATTTGAAAGTGCATAGTTCCGAGGTGGTCCCATTGTCACCATGTCAGGATCTGATGATGGGATCCCGGAAAAATCAAGGGAAAACCTCAAATTTTATAGGCTGCGCCTACGCGTTACTTGTTTTTTCTGAAGCCATTCAAGTTTTTGCGTCCGATAGACATCATTTTATGTTGATGAGCTGATGATGGAAGGTACAACTCCTTAACGGTTAGGAGTTAGGGGATAATTCTTTCAGTATTGTAGGAATATGTGGACCGTTAGTTGTATTTCATGTACTTTTGCAGCTAAGGTGATGATGGAAAGTACAACTCCTTAACGGTTAGGAGTTAGGGGATAATTCTTTCAGTGTTGTAGGAATATGTGGAACGTTAGTTGTATTTCATGTACTTTTGCAGCTAAGCTGATGATTACCCGGGGATGGGCTGGTCACTAGCCAATAAGGTTAGCACCGGCTCTTCCTAATCGGGTGTGAAGGAGAAACCGGGGGAGTGTAGTGGGTAGCGGACGCTTCGGTCTCGAGTCCCACACACGGCCGCGGGTCTAGCCAGCCTGCGGTTATGGTGCATAAACGCATTCTCCTCCTACCCATGGTGCTGAACACTTAATGAATACCTAATATTATTATCAAATAATACAATTCTACTCGTATTTTCGCTATCATTATTATGAAAGAGTTTTACTCACTACCTACGTGTTATTCACACTAAAAATAGAAAAATAAACAAACTTTTTAAAAAAAAAATTAAACCGACTTCAAAAAAAAAAAGAAACAAAAAAAAACTACCTAAAAAACTGAAAAGCAAAAAATAATTTTAATAAGACATTCATCAAATGCGCTTATTGTCTAAGCCTAGGTATTAATTAAATTGTATTTTACGTGCTAGGTAGGTACCTACTAATCTGTTTGAAGTCGGTGCCAAGCCAAAGGTAATAAAAAATGATATATAATAATTATAAAGGGTTACTTATTAATCCGCGGACGTAGGTACGTAATCTGGGTACCTACTATTTGGCTTGGCACCGACTTCAAACAGATTAGTAGGTACCTACCTAGCACGTAAAATACAATTTAATTAATACCTAGGCTTAGACAATAAGCGCATTTGATGAATGTCTTATTAAAATTATTTTTTGCTTTTCAGTTTTTTAGGTAGTTTTTTTTTGTTTCTTTTTTTTTTTGAAGTCGGTTTAATTTTTTTTTTAATTTCTTCCAGCGTTTTGTTATGATCTCGCTTGCACTATGATCTAAGATTAAAAATGTCTCGGTGCAATTTGCCGCCATAACTACACATTCAACGATACAAAATTATTGTATTTTACATTTTTCAGGAAATAGTAGTAGAAAGCCCTTACGACTATTTAAATATTTTAGAAATAGACAAAATCAAAGACAGTTCTGTATACACATGTAAAGCTGCTAATTCGTTTGGTGATGCCTCTGAGATCGTAACTGTGGAAGTTGGAAAAGGTAAGTGTTTTAAAATATATTTCTTGTTTTGATTAGTTAATAAAGAAATATCACATCAGAGACCGATAAATCTTGGCAGGGATTAGTAAGGTTAGTATATTATTCAATAGATAAGTGGTCAGTGCTCATAAGCGGTACAATGCCTTACCTTTATGCCTTTTGATCAAAAAAATCTTTTCATATTATGTAGGCTCTACTTTCTACTCTTCTCTAATCAAAATATATTTTGTGCAGAAGCTCCAAAGATAAATAAAACAACACGAGTAGTTCGCGTGAAAAGTGGAGACGATGCTGAAATGACATGCAGGTAACACACATTTTGTAATATTACTTAAAACGTTACACTTCTTACCTCGGCGCGCACTTGGGCCTTTTCTATCTCGGCGGTGAAGGAAAACATCGTGAAGAAATCTGCACAGTCCAAACGGCTGTGCAGCCATGATCTAATTAATATGGTGTTTGCCTGTTAGGGGTTACGGAGGTCAGATGGCAGTCGCTTAAATGTACCTAGACTTGCCAAACCCTGGATCGTGGTACAAGCATACCCTGAGAAGTTCGGGATAAAACGCAGAGAAAAAGGAAGATAATAAAACCAACAAAATTATTTCCAGGGTTTACAAAGGAGAGCCAGCGCCCAAAATATTCTGGTATTTCCTGCCACTTGATGGGCAAGATTACGTTATGGTAAACGGATCTGAAGTCCTTAGTTTAAAGAATGTTGATGCATCACAAGCGGGTACTTACAAGTGTGTTGCTATAAATGAATTTGGACACGATAATCAAGTCACCGATTTGATTGTAGAATGTGAGTATGAAAATGGATGTATAAAATGACGACCTATTTGATGAAATCGTTGAGAAGTTGGCTGGTAAATCTTTTACGTCTTACGTAAATATTATTGCATGACATAGAATGACACTCATTTTTAAAATATGGAACCATCTGTTTTTATTTTAACTTATTTTAATCATTAAATCAACTAATCTTACTAAACTAATCTTACCTACCAATTTTATTTATTTAAGTACTCAAATACAGTCTATGTTTACATAGGTTTATAAATAGACCTTTGTGATTCCATTATTTTGCTCGTAAGTGTAATTTATCAGTCTGTTTATGTCTATGTATCTTTATGTCTATGTTACGGTAAATACTAGATCAAAAAATCAGACTCTTAATTGTCGAGATTGGCTACCGTAGGCACAGATTAATATATGACCGTAGGAGACCTGGCTACGAGAAAATTAATATTCTTATTTTTAATTAATAAATACCCTGAGTTCCATTTAGCCCCAAACTAAGCCAAAAAGTAATTAGTTACTAATTTATTTATACATTAACTTTTAGATCCACCGAGCATCCGAAGCGGTGTAAATTACGTAAAATCATTAGATGGACGACCTACATCTCTTCGTTGCTACGTCACAGGGATTCCAAAGCCTCATGTCGACTGGTTCTTGGATGGGGTACAAATTGTTAGCGACAGAAAACATCATATATACAGAGATAACAGTTTAAGGTAGGTAAGGTTTATCGATAGGTTTGAAGATTCTTTGGGGAGGCTATTTTCAGTAGTTTACTGTCGCTTATGGACATTTTTAATACCAGAAATGTGTAATTTATAGGAAATTCTTAAGGTTTGCTGCAAAAAAGGTTCGTCCCGCTGCCAATGCTATGCCCTTCCCAAATAAGCTCTGAAAATCTTACCGACAGAAACATAACACAACAGTTATGAAGTGCTCATTTAAGGCTGTGTAGTTCCGCAGATGCCGCGCGTATGGTTTTTAAAAGCCACCTGAGACATACAAATCAGTGTTTTCAATTCTAAAAAAATATATTTATCAGTTAAGGATCTGATCTAGTTAAAATCGCATTCAATTACATGTTTTTATTAACTTCACTCACTAGAAAAAAATCCCAAAGTTACCCCTTTTTTTAACGATTTTCGTATTTTATGTCTAAGCTCCTGCCAATTAACATTTGAATTTTCACTCAATTATAGCCACTAAATATTTACAGATAAATTCGCAGAGTTTGACTTGATAAAATTAGTGTCTCGTTTACTATGTTTAAAAAACTACGAAATGTGCGAGCGCGGCGCCATATTTGGACGTCGCATAATACAGACCTACAAACTTATCTGTTCCGGTGGCCAAAATTGGAACTACGTGAAATACAATGCAAAAACGATATTTAATGACAGTTCTAAATAGACAGTAGCGACGCCGCCACCGGAACAGATAAGTTTGTCGGTCTATGCCTCTTTTATGTACTCCCACCCCCCCTTAATGTGATCTTCTGTAAGGAAGAGGTATTCCCCAGACGAGTCGCTCATTCAAATGGAACATCCACTATACTAGAAGGGAGGTAGAAACCTCCCTTCTAGTATAGAATATGATCAATATAGGTATTTAATCGAAAATCCAAATCAAAATTCCTTTATTCATATAGGCTTCAAAGATAACATTAGCCTACACTCTACCAGTGAATTTGAAATGTTGTTATCCATCGAGAAGAACCGGCTAGAAAGTCGATAGTTTCTTGATGCATTATTTTAGTAATCAATACTTCGTTACATTTTTACAGGTTTACAGGTTCTATAGAAAATAGAGGACGGTTCACTTGCGTGGCAACCAATACTCATGGGTCTGCAAATAGGACAATACTAGTAGATTATGTTGGTAAGTTACTAATTTCAGCTGATAATAAAGATTTGTATGTGAAATGTTTTACAAAATTTAATACGAATTTTGAAAAATACGTGCAAAAGTATTTTTTATTAATCTATTTGCAGAATAAATTATTTCATTTTATATCTTTACAACTAAGGGCCATTTCCACCGGAAACATTTAAGATAAAATTTTGTGTATAATATTAAAATGTAAAGGAATTTATAGGCTTTACTATAGCTTAAAATATACCGTGTTACTTCTATTTATTAATAGATAAATTTATCGAGCTGTGTAAATAATGTTTATTTATGTCATATACAGGGCCAGTAACTATAAAACCTCCGGAGCAAAGTACATTTGACTTGAAAGTCGGTGATAGTTTAAAGCTACCATGCGAAGCAGATGGTTACCCACAGCCGACAATAAAGTGGCTATTCTATAGTGAAGACTCCAGTGAAACCGTTGAAAATCTCAGGTAAATCATTCACGGTTTGAGTTTACCTTGCCTATAGTTATTACTTATCTTAAAAATGAGGGTTAGTCTTAAAATAATAGGAAATAACTCCTACGTTATAGGTGGTGAGCAAAGAACATCATAAAGCATTTCAATTGTTCCTTACTTTCAGGCCGAGTGACGCGTCGGGGTCATTGAACTTGAGGACCGTGCAGTTAGACCGAAATGGATACTATGTCTGCGTGGCCAGTAACAGAGATACCTCTGCCAATATGACTTATCAAGTCAAAGTATTAGGTAAGAATTAAGGATTTCCGTACTTAAGGCGATTGGTGTAGTCAAAGTGACGCCATCTTTGAATAAAAATCTTAAAATGTAGGCACTTATCGAATATCCTCCCTTTCCATATTTTTTTCTCTACTTCATATCTGAGATTCCAGTCTTACATTACTTACCATCAGGTGTGACTCCATCTTGTTTGCCTCCTGCTTAAGTTACATACCATCTTTTGTTCTCAGCTCCTCCTGACATACAAAAAACAGGCAAAAAAGTATTTAATGCAGTATTAGGTGACTTGGTATTGAAGCTTCCTTGTAAAACCACTGGAAATCCCAAACCTGCCGTCACATGGACTAAGGATGGACTTAATTTAGCATCAGGTATGTCTAGTAAAATGAAAAGTACCTAATATTAGAATTTAATATTAGAATCTAATATTAGAAACCTAATTCTTGCCAAGATAGTTATATACTTGTTTGCCCTATTTTTACGTCGCAGCGGCGAGTAGATTACCATTACTTGTATTCTAAAAGATGAGCTACAGCTAGCACGGTCTCCAATGCTTCTCACCTTTTCTACCATTCAAAACTTTGGAACCATGCTCAGAACAGCTATTGACTAGAGCGAGAAAGACAACAGAATGCGATCCCACGCGGTGCAAGAGAAGACGGGTTCGGTCACTCTCTCTCTTAACTCTAATATAATAATCGTGTTGTTCTATATTGATGCAGGTACTGAATGGTACGATATAGAAGATGACGGGACGCTATTCATCAAGAATGTGGATAACCTGTCTGGTGGGACGTATGTGTGTCACGCGGAAAACGTCCTCGGCGATGATCAAGAAATGTTTGCAGTGATTGTGAAACGTATGTCTTTTTTACATACTAACTAGCTTTTTTATGAAAGAGGAGGATAGTAAGTGGTCAGTACACCTGCGACCAAGTCGAGGAGTTTCTCCCTCCTAAGGAGGGAGAAAGTGAAGGGCTATGGGGAGTGGGGATGAAGAGAAGGCGCAATAGAAAAGCTATTAAGTATTGTCAATCTTCTGTGAGACGGTGGTACTTTTCCGGTCAAACCGGCCCATTAAAAAGTGCAAGTTGCAACTGAAAAGTTGGTGCAGATATTTTGAAGTTACTTACGCATTTATCAAGTTCATTTTTTGATGATAAAACTTTTGTCTTTGAATCCTATAATCCAATGTTTTGGATGTCAAATCTTTAGGTTGAAAATCGAGAATAAATAAATAAACCTTATGTTGTAGAGTATCCTGACGAAAAAGATACCACCAAAGTCATAACTTTAGAAGAAGGAAGCACATCGAATATTGAATGTGACGTTCCGCATACAATAGTGGATTCTATTCGCTGGTTCAAGGTGAGTGAACACGATTTTCTTTAAAATTACTCTAGTTATTGAATAGGTTCACAGTCTGTCACACACAGTTAGCAGTCACACCATTATGGAACACTTAATAAAAATAATTGCTCAATGTGATCTTTAAGCCTTTCTTTTCAAGAAAACTGGCTACCACTTTAATTGTGCCGGAACACAGCCAACCTAGCTAGTAGTAGGATGCTTTAATCTTAAATAATACACACATGGGGGTCTAGCTTCTAGCTAACTTGTGTAAAGGCATTCTCTTCCGCAAAAAAGACTAGCCACTATTTCATAGAGCAATATGGATGTTAAAACTTATGGAGACTACAAAAAATGGAAGCACATTGAGCGATGCTTTTCTGTTGAACTATCATTTAATGGAACTGGTACCATCAGGAAAGCTGCGTGCCTGTTTGCACAGTGAAAAAGTATATTAACAAAAACGCTAAAATATCCAAAATTATACTTCCAGGATAGAAGATTACTATATGTCGGTGAGTTAACATTGCGCAAGGTACTGCCATCCAACAGTGGCACTTACACTTGTCATGTAAGCACTGACCACGGCTCCCAATCAAAGAGCGTCAAAGTAGTGGTCGGTTCTAAACCGACATTTGTCTCTGAAGTCAACACACTTGTCAGTTTTGAAGAGGGAAGTGCTGCCTTCCTTGATTGTACGGCATTTGGAGATCCTCATCCAGAGGTAAGTGTGGTATATTTACAGGTATAGTTTACAATAATTTCAACATAATTAACCCCTAGCTTTGGTCTAATGGTTCAAACATTAGGTCATTCGGAGTCTCTCTCTCTCTTTTTGAAAGACTAATTTATTATTCTATTGTCAAACAAAGATGGAACTTATTTTGATTGAGATATTTGACTTTGGTTTAAAGCTTGCGAAAAATTATTGAAATAGTTAAGATTATAATATTATACCATTATTGAATATTTTATTTGTTTTGCCTTTTCAGGTACAATGGTATTATGAAGACAAACCGATTAGGTTTACAGAAGAGGTGTATGATGTTATGATGACCTTCGATACCAGAGGGAGGTACACATGTGTTGTTAGCAACACATTCGGCAGTATTAATAGAACCTATGAAATCTCTTCACGAGGTATTTGTGTGAGCTGTTTAAAAACATATGATTATGTGTTTCTTAACTAGAATATTGCAGTTTTCTTAGATTATAAACATAGAAACTAAAAAAATACTAATAAAAGATATGTTATAAGTACCAATATTTGTAACTTTTGTTTCCCTTCTTGGTTCCAAAGAAATTTTAATGATTAAAAATGGTTTTCTTTCAGATTGCTTACTTAATATCGAAAAAGATTTCACCAGTGACCAACCGCTAATGGTTGACCCAACCAGGGAATGGCCATCATTCGATAACAGAGAAGGCTTCCTACGAATTCCGTTTGGCGAAAGTGTTGTACTTTTCTGTCCTGGTGGTTTTAAGTATTTCCCAGAAATGCAAGTTACAGCCACGTGTGAGAGAGAAAAGACATTCAGAATCGGTCGAAACGTGTACAAATTCAACCAATTAGATTGCAGAGAAGAAGTAGGTATTACGGTCAGAAAGACTGGCAGGAAATGTTTGACTGAGGACTCTGAAGAAGTCAAAGTGGGTTATATGGCTGGTGGGAAATTTATGGAAGTATTCGAAGTTTGCGTTGACAAAGAAAAGAATGCTCCTGCATACGCTAAGCATAGGATGCGAAGATCATTAGCTGATATAGAACCTAAGATATCAGTATGGCATAACGACGAAGATTCAATACCATTAAATGCAGAGGAGGTTTATGAGTGTGAAGCTCAAAAAAATCACATATCTATGGTTTTGCGTAAATGGTTCCACGTAGATGACAAGTGTTGTTTCAGAAAGAGGCAGTTAATTAATTCTCGTGATCTGCTAGCAGGGTTGTCTCAAAAAGCTGCGTTCACATATTTGAATGTTGCGCCCCAGTGGAGTTCTTGCAATTCTAAGGTAATTTTAATTTTCACATAATTTAATTTGCTATTAATAATAAAGCAAGTACAAAGGCATTAACAAATAACACAATCGCTTTTGTAAAAACTATCAACACAGACACACATAAAAATATAATCATCATAAAATTTATCAATACAAAGAGTAACGCAAAAAGGATAATAATCCACCTCAGTTTATGCTAGTCAATGAAAAGTTCATAGTAAAAAAAATACAGTTTGGTAGAGTCCTGTAATATTGATTCGGTAAATTTTGGGCAATAATAAAAGATCTTTTACATTTTATTTGTAGAATTGGGATCTACTAGAGAAAAAGGTGAGAGAGTTGGCACAGTCTTCGTATGAAGATTACACAGTATGGACAGGCACGGCTGGAGTTTTGCAGTTGAGAAATTCCGTTGGAAATTTAGTGGATGTTCGTCTCGAAGACAAGCGGTATCTGGAGCAAGCTGTACCACGATATTTTTGGAAGGTTTGTACAGGGAACTTTTTGTAAGGGACTCTTAACCGAAAGCATAGCTCAATGTGCTGCTATTTTAATATTTTTAATAGATCTCGAGAGTACGTTAACTTATAATGAAGCCTTAATTTCACGTGCATTTTGTGCTTGGTATAACTACAAAATGGAAAAATTGGATAAACTTTGTGAAGTTTTTATTACTTTCTTAGAATGAAAGATATTGAGCAAAATTATTTTGTATAGAGGCGTTTAAAGAACATCATAAAAACGTCAGTACATACTTATTTTCGTAAAGACAAATTATATACTAACCATGTTGTATTGTGTTACAGTTAGTCCAAAGTCCTAAGACGAATTCATCTCTCGCCATCGTCCAACTCAACATTCCCGATTTGAACGAAGCGGAAGCATACAGCAACATAGTATGCGATGACATATGTCGCGACATACCCTGGTTGAAGGGTTACTTCTGGAGGAACCCTACCGATGGGTACACTTTCTGCTGTAGTTTACAGCAGTTTGAAGAAGCGTTTGGATACTCTGGCCACTTCGGAAGGGAGAATAGGAACATCTTAGATGGAACTTCAGCATTGTCTGCGGAATACTTCTTGTAGGAATGTTGTTAAGTGATACACGTAGTATATCATGTGATTGAAGTTTAATAAAGATAATTAATACACTAGTTTCTTGATTTCATTATTTAAATTAAACGGTGTATCAAGTATCCCCAATTATACAAATTATCCCTGAAATGAATACTGGATGTATTGCAAGAACTTAAGATGTAATTACAGGACTCATTTTATATTATTTGGCAGACATTTTTAGTAGAATCCTAGAATCTTTGAATTTATTTTTCAAGTCACTCGACTCGTTGGTTAAGGCGCAGTTCGTGCGTCGTGAATTTTGGTAAACAAGTAAGTCAGTCACGTTTCGTGCGTTTTGTAAAATATTAAAGTAATATTAAGTAATATTAAAAATGACTGCATTGAACATTGACCGTAAAATATTGTCCAAAATAGAACACAGCCTTTCAAGAAGTGTCTGTCTAAAAAATAAAATGTTTAGAATGGTTTATTTCATAATGTTTGTGTGATATGATAATACTTGTTTAGTTTCTTGAGGTATTTCCATATCATTAAAGTTGGGTATATCGCGTGGGTTTTAAGAATAATATTGATAATGTTACAGAAATCACGTCACATGAGATTCGTACACGCACGTTATGCCTGTGTTGATATAAAACAAATATGATTTCAATTAAAATAATTTATTTAATAGCAGTGTATACGAGTTTGTGTAATGCTCAAATTGGAAAAAGCAGTGTTACTTTTGTTATAGATGATACCAAATCTATGGCAGAAGATATAAACCAAGTGAAATATGGTGTAACTAAAATATTTGATACGGTGACTAGTTGCAACGATTCTCTTGTAGAGGATTTTATTCTGGTTACTTTTAATGACCACGATAATTCAGGTCACGAACCAAGTAAGTAAGAAATCCTATAAAAACATAATAGTGTGTGACACAACCATTTGCTGTGTAAAAATAAATAAGTTTGTTTAATTAATAACTGGACATGCAACTTGTAACCGATAATTCCTTAAAATAGCCTGACAGTTTAAGGATAAACACCCATATAATACATTCTCATGAAAGAAAGCATACATAGAAGTGTCGAGTTCGAGTCCCCGGCAATGCAATAAAATGTTATTTTTCTGTTCGAAAGTTCTGTGTTACAATTCTAAATGTGAAAGAATACCAAATAAAATCATTTATTATGTAGTAATAGTACATCATCTAATTCCTGCATGGTTTTTTCTTCATTGAACTACCCGAGTGTATTTTAGTCCTTCGTAGTCGTAGTTTTAACTTTGCGAACAATTTTAACGAGTATACGACTCCATCAATAATATTATCTAAGACAAGATTTTGATGAATTTGTGATGTTTTTCTTTTTGATTTATTTGGTAAAAGAAATATAAGTTTTGTTTTGGTCTCAATGTTAACATTCTTTGATATCAAGCAATCTTGAGCGTATCTCAAGGTCCAAGGTTCATTGGGGTCAGGTTTAGTATGTTTCGGGCTTCATGAAAATACGTGTGTACGCGAACGTCGCGAACTCACGTTTGATAACTGTTGTTATTATTTTGACGTTAAAAATATCTTTCTGTGTATCTTGCTGTAGGATCCTAATAACAACTAGACCTAAAGCACTGTTGAATAAAAAGCAGAATGGTAAATGAGCCAGGGTATTATTGGTTTACCTCTACTGTTGATATATTTCAACTGGCGAATATTTGGTACCATCATATCTATAGGTCCATTTATAAGGTACTTTTGAAAGTCGTTCTTTTTTTGGAGGAGATATTTGGCCAAGGTCTCTTCACTGGTCTGGGCACGAGCCACGACCCAGCGCGACCTTCTCCAAGGAGCAAATTTGTGTTGATCTTTCGGGTCCAGCTCGGTTTTGATCATCAATCATCATAAATCATTAGTATTTATCATTATTGCGAATGAAATGAAAGGTATAATATTTTATCCTTAATTTAAGAATTTACAATTGCATCATAATAATTATAAGAGGTCCAGCTTACCTAGAAGTCTACCCATTGTTAATTAGTGATGACGATTTTCTCTTTATTTTAGGATGCTTAGTAAAGACTATAGACAAAGACATGTTTATAGAGAAGCTATCCCAAATAACGGTTGGTGGAGGAGGCGACTGCCCTGAAATGGCTCTGTCAGGAATAGAACTTGCGTTGACCGAAAGTCAACCTGGATCCTACATTTACGTGTTTACAGATGCAAAAGCTAAAGACAACTGGTTAGTCGAAAAAGTACAGAATCTGGCTATAAGGAAAAGGTCACAGGTAAATAAATCACATCGATTTTTACGTATTTTTCTATACATGTAATATTTTGTGCAATAAATAATATTTATGTCTCTATCGTTAATAATTCAGTCTTTTTTATTCGGAGGAGAATGCGACTCAGGACTGAAGACATTGTCCCCCTTCCCACAAAACTCCCCCGTTTTCAGCTTAGCCCAAAAATATAAAAAATATGAAAGAGAAAGAAATTCTTCGTCTTAAATCTTAGCCCGAAACTTTGCTTGAAATTTTCCAATAGAAACTGAAAATTTTGTTTGAATTTCAGATAGTATTTATCCTGACTGCGGGGCCTATACCCTGCGCTTACCCGTTCAATGACCCACAATACCTTGTCTACCATCAATTAGCTGATGCAACGTCTGGTCAAGTTTTCCATATGGTCAAGAATGATGTGGGAGCGGTAAGAATGTTTCTCAGTTAGTCTTACATTTTTAAGAATTACAGAATTTCTTATTATTCTCAAGAGTAATCTCTATGTGGTGATTAAGCCAGTAATCATCATTGTAGCGTAAAATTTATTAAAATCATGCAGGCCTTGCTCTGCAGTGGGACAATAAATTGGCTGATACATCTAATTAATGCTTACATCGGAATATTATAGATTCTGGCGTACGTAACACAAACCATGGAAAAACGAAAAGAGCAAATCTTCAGACAATCATTTCCTCCAGGCTATGGACATGAATTCCAAGTAAGTATTTCTTAGTTAATTAAATACATTAACTTCATACTTATTAATTTACAAACTAATCAAATGCCTAATCTACGTTATTATATTAAAATGCATGTATTTGAGACGAAGCAAGAAACTTGCTAACAGAATTGCCATCCACCTCCTGAAAAGTCTGATAAAAATTATAAACATATTTTAGTTATGTCCATTTGTGTCCATAAAATAAGATGAATCAATACAATTTATAATTAACCCATTTAATTACAGATCACAGTGGATGGAGCAATGAAAGACATGTTAATATCGGAATCTGGAAACGAACCTCAAATAGATCTTATTTCCATTGACGGAATTAAACTTGAATTTGAAAGTGTTGTCGAGATCACGGATGCCTTGGTTTGTTGCATTTACGATTCTAATTTTATTTAAAAAGCTTGAAACATAAGACGTCCGGTCTATATTTTTAAAGAATATAAAAGAATCAAAGGCCTATAGCTTATCCTCAAAGGTGGGCAACGCATTTGTGACAATTTAAGCTGACAATAGCCGTAGGTGCTGGAAATTATCATGTAAAGTAAAAATACAAGAAAATTTATTTTATAAGTTAATAGTGAGGGGATTTGAATTAAACTTTGGTTTACATTTAAGGTGCTGAAATTAATAGATCCTAAACCAGGCAAATACAAAGCTAAAGTTGGCAGTAAAACTGATACCACAGTCGTAGTTACGGCTGAATCCAGTGTTATTTTCAACTACGGGTTTTCAGTTGGTGTAGAGCCTACCTCATGTGATGCTGATGAAACATCAACTATGCCTGTAGCAGGTAATGTGATCCATATTCATAAAAATAAATCGTCGGGGTGTATGTTTGGGACTTTGGGCATAAGTTCGGAACCATTGCACCAAATTAGCATTTTTTTGTATTGTCAAGAGTCAAGACAATGGTGCACTAATACAAAGCCAAAGCGAGTGGAAAGTATATACAATTGTATTTTAGTTTTTACTCAGTTTCACCAAAACCATTTGAGCTCGATTCAAAGCTTTAGCACTACTGCGATTTTTGTATTTTTTTTATATAAGCTACTAGAATTTCTGAACAAAGAGAGTAAAACAACATTCATAAAAAATTTTTGAAATACAATCTCCTACAAAATATTAATATACAATCTCTTAAAAAATATTCATATATTTCTTAAAAAATATCAATCTCACCAAAATGGTATCTCTTGCATCAACGCCATCAAAACTGTGGATTATAAAATTAATTACTATACTTTTGAGAAAGAATTTAATCCTTATTTCTTGTTCCTCTTCTAATTAAAATAAAGTTTTCTTGTGAACAGGAAAACTTTATTTTAATTAGGAATAATTCATTCTGTAATCTCCAACATGATAACACTTAACCTGTTTAGTCAATTGTATCATTCTTCTAATTTAAAGATAATAATTATCTTCATCATAACTTTAGCAAAAGAACTTATTTAATTAGATTATATAAAGTTACGCAACGTGCGTGCTTGAAAACGAAGTGTTATCATAATTTTGTTTTCTTTGTAAACATCTTCTGTGTTTTTTTTGTGCTGTAGTAGCATCGTGGTATGAAACATCACTTCACACGAGTTAGGTCGATGGTTCAAATTTCGGCTCACATCTATAGATTTTTCTATGTGCTAATTTACTACTTGCTCGGCGGTGACGGAAAATATCTTGAGTAAACCTGCACAGTCGAAAGTCAGTGTGGTTACGATCCAATTTATCTGGTTCCCTTGTTAAGGGTTACGGAGGTCAGATGGCAGTCACTCCAATAATAATAACTGGACTTGATTTGCAAGAATACCCTGACTTGTTAGGGACAAGATGCTTGAAGAATAAAACAGAAAACAGATATATTGTTTTGCATGAAGTAACATTTCAAATGTTTTAATGATTTTGCAGGCGTGAATTCATATTTAGCCATACAACTTATTACGGAAGATGAAGTAACTCTGGACACAGTACAGTTCATTGATATAGATGGAATTGAGATAATAGAAATACCACTAAAACTGATTAATGAAGAAAAACATCTGTACGTAACTGTTGAAGAATTTATACCTCCCGATGTTTTATTCAAAATTGCAGTAAGTATAATTATCAGCAATTTTCTAATGTAAATAAGAAAGATTTTATCATATATTATAATTCATTCATATAGCACCATTTGTGCCAGACAATGATAAATACATTCATGTTATACATGGCAATAGACATGATCATGAGCACAAGTGTTACTTTGTGTCTTCGTGTCGTGGGCAAGTCGAACCTGCAACCTCTGTAGTAATAGCCGGTGTTGTTAATAATTTATATTTTGTTGACAGATTAACGGCTTCCATGTAGCCAGTAATACCAAATTTACTCGACTGAGCAGGACAGCAATAGAAGTACAGAAAGTTTTGGGTAGGTTTTATTAATATTTCCATTAAAATTGTTTTATACATTTACTTTTATTTAAGTACAGAAAAGTAGTAGAAAAGGCAAATATACTTTTTCATATAAAATGTTGTGAACATTTGTTTTTTATTTAATGTAGGTAGTTAAACATTGGCGTTTAGGGAGGCCCAGAGGGCCCTGCGCACAGAAATAAGCAGGGCCAAGGGAGTCGCCGAGGAGGAGTATCTCGCCCTCCTCGATCGCGACCCCTGGGGGAGGCCATATAGGGCGGTGAGGGGGAAATTCATAGACGGAGCTCCCCCCACGTCCTCGATGGAGCCTGGCCTATTGCGGGGGGTCCTGGAGACTCTGTTCCCGAGTCCCGGACCCTTCGAACCTCCCAGGATGACAGCCGAGGATCCGGCCACCGAGGAGTGGTCGGATGGGCCGCCGGTCTCGGACACGGAGTTCGAGGCCGGCATGGCGCGGCTCCGGGCCAAAAAGAAGGCACCGGGGCCGGATGGCGTGCACTCCAAGGTGCTCGCCATCGCCACAGGCCCCCTGGAGGAGCGGTTTCGCGCGGTGCTGAACACCAGCATCGCAACGTGCCGCTTCCCAAGGAGATGGAAGGTGGGGCGGCTCTGCCTCCTGCGCAAGCACGGCCGCCCACCCGATTCCCCGGCTGGCTACCGGCCGGTCGTGCTCCTGGACGAGGCGGGGAAGTTCTTTGAAAAGATCCTCGCCTCTCGCATCCAGGAGCACCTCGGCAGCGAGGGGCCAAATCTGGCCGACTGCCAGTATGGCTTCAGAGCCGGCCGGTCCACGATGGACGCGGTGAGCCGCCTCAAGGAGTGGACTGAGGCGGCTACAGCACGGGGGGAGGTTGTTGTCGTGGTGTCGCTTGACATCGCGAACGCCTTCAACTGCCTCCCCTACGAGTGTATAGAGGAAGCACTCAAATACCACCGAGTGCCCCTCTATCTCCGCGCCCTTGTCAAAGACTACCTGCTCAACAGGGTGGTCCTGTACGAGGACGCGGAGGGCCGCGTCCAATCGTGGCCGATGGCGGCGGGCGTACCCCAGGGTTCCGTACTGGGTCCTCTCCTGTGGAACCTGGGGTACGACTGGGTCCTGCGCGGGTCGCTCTCCGAGCGAATGGATGTCGTCTGCTTCGCGGACGACACCCTAGTAGCAGTGAGAGCGAAGAGCTGGGACGATGCGGCTCAGCTCGCGTCGGTCGCCACGACTATGGTCGTCCGGCGCATCCGCATGCTGGGGTTGCGGGTGGCCTTGGAGAAAACCAAGGCCATGTATTTCCGCGCCCCACGCCGCAGGCTCCCTCAGGGGCTCCATGTCCGAGTAGAGGGGGTCCAGGTCCCGGTCGAGAAACACCTTAAGTATCTCGGCCTGACCTTGGATCCCCGGTGGAAGTTCGAGGAGCACTTCAAGCTCCTCGCTCCCAGGCTGTGCGCCGCCGCCGCAGCCCTCGGACGGGTCCTCCCCAACGTGGGAGGGCCCGGGGGAAAGTGCCGTCGCCTGTATCACATGGTGATCAGGTCGATGGCACTATATGGAGCCCCTGTGTGGGCGGAGAGTCTCTCCCCCCCGCTCAAGGCCCTCTTGCGCCAACCGCAGAGCAGGCACCATCCCGTGGGAACTCGACGCCCTGGTTCTAGTCCAGGTGCATCGAGTCCGGGTCAACGCGAGATTGCGGGGGGAGCGACCTAGCATGGAGGAGGTGGCGCTGGGTCGTGCCCAGGCCAGGGAGGAGGCCCTGGCCAAATGGGCGGAGGCTCTCGAGGCCCCGAGTGCCGGCCACCGGACGATCGAAGCGATCAGTCCGGTGTTGAGGGAGTGGGTGGAGCGCCGGCACGGCTGCCTCACCTACCGCCTGTCGCAGATTCTGTCCGACCACGGGTGTTTCGGACACTATCTGCACCGTGTCGCCTGTCGGGAGGAGACGCCGCAGTGTCATCACTGCGACGCTCCCGACGACACGGCCGAGCACACACTCGTTGAGTGCCCGGCCTGGCGACACGAGCGCCGCGAACTCGTCGCGGCGCTAGGCGGTGGACACCTCTCTCTGGCGTCCATGGTGCGAGCCATGGTCACCAGCAAGAGAGCGTGGGAGGCGGCCGCCTCCTTCTGCGAGGCCGTAATCTCGCAGAAGGAGGCAAAGGAGAGGGAGCGGGAGGATGATCCTCTTTCCGCTCCCCTCCGGCGTAGACGGCCGGGCCGGCTCTTCCGGTCTGAGGGTTGACCTGCGGGCGAGGGTAGCACCCTAACGCCCGCATTGCACAGGTCTCCCGAGCCAAGTCTGGGGGTCACCTAGTTTCTCGGGTGGCCCTCCCTAGGCGCCACCCCGGACTACGCATCAGGCCGGGGTACCCGTGGACGGGCTGGTCAATAACCACAAGGTTGGCACCGGCTCGTCCTCATCGGGTGAAAAGGGGAAACCGGAGGAGTTTAGTGGGTAGTGGGACGAACGTCTGTAGTCCCGAGCCCCACACACGGCCGCAGGCTTCGCTAGCCTGCGGCTAAGGCACGTGAAAAGTGTTCTCCTCCGCAAAAAAAAAAAAAAAAAAAAAAAAAAAAAAAAAAAAAAAAAAAAAAAAAAAAAAGTTAAACATTAGTTCGTGTTAATATGTCAATTATTTACCATAGAGACGTATTTACTTCAGTTGAAGGCAACAAAGAGTTATATACTTACCACCTTAAATATGTTTTAGATAAAGTCGAAGTCATGACTTTAAATATGGAAATCGATAAAGGATATCATATTAAAGTAAATAATAAAGATCCTTTGAAATTGGTTTGTAAAGTTAAGGGTTATCCAAAACCTGAAATTATTTGGGTCGATGAAACTGAAAAAGTGCTATCTTCTGAGGTAAGTAGTATTCAAGTAATCTTAGTTTCATAATTTAAATTAGTTAAGCTATTTTAGCGACGTGTGTAAGTAAGAAATCGTTTTCTAACGATTTTTAAGCATATGCATAGCAAATTCTGATATTTGACCCATAATTGATTTTGCCATAAAGTATTGTAGTAAAACAAGTAGTTTTTTTAACACTAACTTATAACTAATACCTTACTTATTTCTAGGTGGCAACGGTAAATATTCCATATGATCACATAGCCATATTGAAAATAGAAAAAGTAACCAGCGATAAAACATTGAAATGCGAAGCCAATAATAGTAATGGAGCAATTAGCCAGATCATTAAGGTGGAAGTTGAAGCTAATGTCTTTAATATATTGGAAAAACCAAAAGGTATCGTCACAAAATTTAGCCTGCATTTTAATAGCGTAAAATTAGATTTTGTATCAATTAGTCCTAAAAGTGCTAATTTCTGACAAAAAGAGCTAATAAAATTTTGTTTGACTTAAATATAAAGGATAAATTTAAAAGTGACCGTTTTATAATTTTTTGACATTGTTTTTAATTAATGTAAATAAGGTCACTCGAAACTTTATTTTTTATTTTTAACCAGAAACATATATTTACAGATACCAGTATAGAATTCATGAAAAGCGCCAAAGTATCTTGTAAAGTAAATGCTAATCCAACTGCTAAAATTACATGGAAAGTTGGTGATGTAGTAATACAAACAAATGATGATTTTGAAATACTGGAAGACTCAAATGATCTAGTCATCAAGCAAATGCTACCTCATTTGGTTGGAAAATATGTTTGCTTAGTCAATAATTATTTTGAATCAGTATTAATGCAGTTTGAGCTGACGATAGTGGGGACAGGTAAGTCATATAACGATTTCTATGTGTGTTATTTATAGATTTTTATCTTTGCTACCACATCTTCATCTGATTTTTTTTCTTATTTTGTATTTTGCGTGCCCATAATTCTGTTACGGCAATTGTTGATAATTTGTAACCATTTAAAGTTATTCTGCTTCTGGTTCTTTATTTTTACTAAAAGCTGTTCATCTATTGTATAGCTAATAACTACTACAGGTTTGTAAATTTTCTTTATAAATTATAAAGATATTCTAGTATGTTTTTTAAATGACTAAAGTATAAATTTGTATGTCTTGTAGTTCCAATAGTATCGATAGACGGTCCATCTATAGTAGACGCCGATTACGATGAACCACTTTCTCTCTACTGTCGAGCTATTGGGTATCCGGAGCCAACACTTGCGTGGTATGATGAGACTACAGGAGAAGAACTATTATCATTCGCTGTAAGTACAGAATAATAAAACAAAAATAATCCACAAAAATGTTATGCGTAAAGAAGGTACATATTTTATATTTTTATGAAAGAGGTAGGCAAATGAGCCATTGTGACACTGGATGGTAAGTAATCCAACCATTTATACAATAGCTCTATCGCATTAAAAACCAGAATCTTTATATCCTACTTATTACTGGACATTTACGGTGTTTGATTTGAAGAAAAATAATTTATCATGCACCTGCAAAACATTTTTTTCAGATATCTAAACCACCAAAGTCTTACAAATGCGGAAGGGAGTTAAAAATAGAACAAGTCAACAGAAATGCCATTTACAAGTGTAAGGCATCTAATTCATTGGGTGAAGTTAGTGCTACAGTCACCGTTGAGACCCTTTCGTACTTCAGAATTATAGAAGCTCCCAAAGGTAATATTATTTAATATTATGAATATTAGGTACTTTGTTTTATACAACTCCAGTTTAGAGTCTACAAATGTAGTTTACCAACTAGAAGCGACTAGCATTTGCAAGGGAGGCCACTTTCATTAGAAAACATTATTCAATCTGCTGGCAGTCTTTGGACTTCCTTGATCACCAAGCCTTTAATTTTAAACGCATTTGCTTCCACATGAGTACTGACCGAACACAGGTTTACAATTTAGAACACATTTAGTTAAAATGTATTCTACATTGTAAGATTGTCGTATCTTTTCTATAAAAATGAACATAAATTAAAAAGATAATAACAAAATTAAACTACAATGAAACGTTCCTGTTACAGACACCAGAATAGAGTATAAAAAAGATGGAGAAGTTTTTTGTAAGGTTGAAGCTCGTCCTCGAGCAGAAATAAAGTGGTTGTTCAAAAGGAACACTTTAACGAAGAGTGCCCACTTTGACCTGTCTGCTGATAACACCACGCTTACCATCATCGATATGCAGCCTGGCATGGTGGGGTATTATACTTGCCTTGTCATGAATAAGAATAATTTTACTAATTTTGTCTTCAAAGTTGGAATTAGTGGGTTGAGTAAGTATCTCTTTTTCTCGAGTTATTAAATCAAAGTCTATGAATCAAACTATACAGCTTACATGAACTCAAATATTAATTTTATGCCTATTTCAGTTAGACCCGTCATAGATAGGACTGTTGAAACTTTAAATGTTCTAGAGGGATCCACTGCTCATATTGATTGCATGTGAGTATACATACGAGTATGTAAACATCCAAATCACCATAGAATATTAAAATGTATGAATAAAGGTAACTTATGTTTAATTTGTTAATAGACACGTATATTAACAAATTAAACATATTTTTAAAAAAATGAAAAAGGCGACCTGTTTTTAGTTAAGCTATATGCCTATACTGTTTTCATGTCAATTAAAATACTTTATTAAGTATGGCATAGTACATGCAAAAATAAACAAATTTTATATCTGTAGCGAGTAACTACAAATAAATGAAATTCCTATTAATACACGGCAGAAGACAAAAGCCTCCAGCATTGAATCATCGTCAATCTAAGAAAGGAATCTATAAAACACCTATTTTTTTAACAGAGTTCTTCAAGGCACACCTACGCCAATAATCTCATGGATGTTCAAGGCAGACAATGAAGAAGATTTTATAGAAATTGATGTCACAATAAACTTTATTCACATTGAAAACGTGAAAAGAGATCAGGGCGGCAGTTATAGATGCATCGCTTCAAATCCATTGAGGGATAGCCACACTGTGTATTTGAGTGTTGAATGTAAGTCCTTTAAACATACCTACTTTTCTGTCATCATTTTGTCTTCTTCTGGAAAGTGTCAATTCGGACACTGTGTCCGAATCGTCAGTAAGTCTCTGGAATCCCCATATGCTCGCCACTTTGCTCGATCCTTGGATAAAGTATACCTATGTGTACATTAATAAATTTTAATCGCAGTATGCTAATTATACATTGATATTTCTTTCTGTTATTATTTTCGGACTCAGCCATTTATTTATACTATTTAAACTGCGACAGTAACAGAGACACCGTTCTTACCACATTCTCTAACAATAAGCAATAATTCGTTAAAACCAAAGGAATCACTTTTTTAATTAGCCTATAACTCAGATCTATAAACGTTTCAATTGCAGTTCCACCAACTATAGAGACAACAGAGGAAAGAGTCAGAGCAGAAGACGGCAAAGATGTAACATTGCATTGTGTGACGGATGGCACGCCCGAACCTCAAGTCACGTGGTTCTTCAACGAGCTACTTATCGTCTCCGGAAGGGAATATACCATTTACCGAGATAACAGTATTAGGTAACTATTGAACCATTTCATCATCTGCATAGTCGCAGTCAACTCCAAATGCTAGCATAACAAATTCCAAAATATTTTAATAACTTTTAGATCACTGAAGCAGAACCTCCAGTGAGCAATCTTGTGTCAAAGATTTCCAAAACGTTTGAACGCCTCTTTGGCCTTTTCAATTCTGAAAATTGTCAGGTTTATCAAACACTGCTCGGGTTTGTGATAATCGATTTGCACTCAACCAGCGTGTTGATTAAACCAAATTCCCAACATTGTAACTATGATTGTGGCCTTTGCCCTGCATTGGGCTATTAATAGGCGGTATTAATGTGTGCTGTTCGCGGACAAGGTAATGTGCTGTTCGGTTTTGTGCTCTAAGTGGACTACCTTGGATATTTTACTTTATTACTTTACAGCCTATACTAGATATTAAAGGCTTAAAAATTAATGACGTTCTTCATAATATACTTTAGTTAATTGTGTTTTTGTAGGTTCAAAGCTTCACCATCAAAGGCTGGTATATTCAAATGCATTGCCACTAATATACATGGCACCGCGAGCATATCAACACAGGTTGACTACTTTGGTAAGTAAGTTGTTGTAATATCTTTTTCAAATTAGTTTCATTGGACATCGCTTGTATATATTTTTTTACCTTTTTTACTCTTTCCTTAGTGCCAGTTACATTTGAAATACCGAAAGAGACAACAATAGAAATACAAGTGGGAGAGGATGTGACTCTACCGTGTGAGGTGGACGGCTATCCGCCACCTACCGTAATGTGGTTTTTCTTCAGCACTGACGGTGATGAGAATAAACCACCCCAAGTCTTGAGGTAGGAAGACTTGAAATGAAGTAATTACTTGACCAGTCTGTAAAACTACTTAGAAGATCTAGGGCTTCTACTATCATAATAAGTCATAATATTAAGATCATATTTTATCTGTCAGATATCTTAGTTGCTGTCTTTGATATTTTGAATCTTATGATTCAATGACCTTAGCCTCAATGACTGCAGTGGCCGCTTACCATCAATTGGGCTGAGTGAAAGAAAGAAAACTGTGTTTTCTTAGAGGAAATTAGTAAGAGGAAATTATATGTTTTCAGGACTGCAGTCTCTCCAGATACGCTGGTGCTAAGACAGTTACAAACGGACCAAGACGGAGAGTATACATGTGTTGCCCGAAATGGACCATCAGAGAAAAATATGACTTACTCCGTACATGTTCAGGGTATGTAATATTTTATGATTTGATATTGACATCGAAGTCAACCCAAGACTTTGATACTTGTTCCCATCTTGTTTAATTTATTTACTGGCGTCCCGTGAGTCACTTACACATTTATCTTTTCTTTTTTGAACAATTCGTGTTTTATTTTATTTTATTAATTTAGCCCCAATCTCATCTAATGTTACCAGAGGTTGGTACATACTCAGTGAGAGGATTTGTAGGTAATCGTTTTTTTATACGTGCGTGCTGTGATTCGAACTTACGAATGGGAAGCGATGCTTGAAATCACTTAGCTATACGCAAGCTATACGTGATACAACTTCATAACGTTAATAATACTCAAATAAACGAAATATTCATTCTCCTTGCTTATTTTTAGGGAAACCGAAGATTATGGATTCAGTTCCGTATACAACTATCCACGCTGTAGCAGGGGATTTGCTAGTAAGCGTTCCTTGCAAAGCGATCGGAAGACCCACGCCTAAAATCACCTGGGTTAATGAAAAAGGCTTCAATATTGCTGCAGGTAAGGATAGGTGAAATAATTTAAGACAACGACAAAAGGCGGGTACCTACTGGCTCATGACCAAGAGGATGACCTCTTCTTGGGTGAAAAGATGAAACCAGGGGAGTTTAGTAGGTAGTGGGACGAACTAATTTAGACTCGATTCCCACTCATGGCTCATGTCTCTGCAGACTATTTTATGGCCATTCAAATAAGTATTTTTTACACTAAAAAAGGTGTTTGATTAATAACGCTGTATAGTCTCTGTCTGTGCCAACTTTCATAAAAATAACTTAAATGACAGAAAATGTACTTTCGCAATTATAATAGTAGTAGTTAGTCTAGTATGGATAATTTAAGATTTATTATATTTTTCCTGTTCTGCTTATTTAAGCCAGACATTTGGTCGCAATCCTGGTGAAAAGTGACGATGCGGTCGAGTGTGGAATATGACAATATCGTTGATTCTTTTTGTTTTTGTCAGGTACTAAATGGAATGATGTAAATGAAGATGGCTCACTGATTTTCAAGAACATTGATAAAGGGGGTACCGTCACTTGTGTAGCTGAAAATCAGTTCGGATCTGATCGTAAAACTTTCAACGTAGTCGTCCACAGTAAGTATAATAATTATAGTGTAGAATATTTTATTCAATACTTTTTAGCCGAGTTTTCGCTACGGCGACCAATATATTTTATGATGCTCCAACGCTTATTATTAGTATAGTGCACAAGTAAATATGCAAACAGGTGCAGTCCTCATTTCCTCACAATCTACATATAACACGATTGGACAACAGAAGTCTGAAAAGAAAGATTTATCTAACTTGCAGTGTTCATTTCTTAACTTGAATTTTGTATCGGTCTGGATGTTTGTTAGTATATTATGTAGCACAAAAAAAATTATATAAGTAATGATCCGTTATCGTGCACCCACATAATAATGGTTAGTTTAGATATTATCTGTGGTTTAGGGCTCGATGGCGCTATGTAATGTAAATTAATAATATCACAATAAGTCAATATATTTATCTGCGTGAATAATGTCGAAAGATATTTATCTTTATTATTTTGCTTAGGATCCGCGACGCCTACAAGCCCAGTGTCCGAGCATAGAGTGAAAATCGGCGAGCCAGCTGAAATCAGATGTCCTCTGGCCCATACGGAAGTAGATTCTGTGCGCTGGTATATCGTGAGTAACTAGATGTTTATAAGTTGATTTTTTTTTACTTCATCCCACTGTTCAGTCTATTTCACGGTGAAGTTTAAGTAGCACAGTACAATGGCTCCATTAGCCTGATAGAGAACAAAAGAGGAGCTCAAACAGCCAGACAACGGATGCAACACCAAAGCGTTCTATCTATCCGTTGGCGTGCATGGTGCTTATTTACGCCTCTTTTAAAGGAACCAATGTTATAAGAAGAGGCAAATACATGAGCGGCATAAAGATTTCTTTACCTTTGGTTCTACAGAGAAAAAGATCATCGAACTTGGAATACTTTCCATAGTGAAGCGATGACAACGCTGACTATAGCGTACTTATTAGGACAGAAGAGGGAGGAATGCCTAAGGGTAAAAAGTTCCTCAGAGCATTCACCATAATAGAAGCGGTACAAGACACTCAATGAACTGTCTCAGCACAATAATTGATACAAAACTTACGTTTTGGCGAGAGAAGTGAGACGTATTGAATTCCTTAGTCCCTTAAATATAACAAAATAACTTTATTTCACAGGATGGAAGATTGATGACAACATCAGAGGACCAGCTGTTAAAATTTAATAAGGTGGCGTCCCACGACAAAGGACTTTATACTTGTCGAGTAAGCTCCCTCACTAGCCTAGCGATGTCGGCGACCATACAAATTACTCCAATAGAATAAACATTCGACAAAAGAGTGTTTTCTTTTTCTATCACGTTCGTGGACAGTAGCGCCCACGGGATTTCTTCCCAACTGACACTACTACGACGCCCACAGGCGTACAGGGGGAAGGGTACCGGAAGTCCGGAATTCATTTAATGTGTGTGTACCTTGACGTGTTGTAAAACTGTATACGATGACAGTACGAAAGCCGCATTAATTTTGCGGTGACACTACAACATGCTCTCCCTTGTAAAAGTATTGAAAATCAAGCGCCCTCAGACGTACAGCTGTTGCACGACTATAAAAACTATGACGTCTACCAGGCGTCCTGTCGTATCGTTTTTCACTACCTGAACGCCCGTAGGCGTTACTGTCCACGAACGTGCTATACAAACAAAATACCTATACCGCCTACTTTTGTATAACGAGCAATGTATACACGCAGTGAATTTACGAAGCCAAGAAACATCAGAAAATAATGCCTTTCACATAATACTACTAGCGGTTTGTGTGGAATGAAATTCGTCTTCTCATAAACAATCTTGCATTATCGCAGTATAGTTAGATTAGCACGTCCAAGATAAACTACTTTTTAGGGGCTTTTAACAGACTTCAGGTGCACTAGGATCATATTAGTAGTAGGGTTCTCTTGTAATAGACGACTTCTTAACCATTACAAAAAATGGCTTGTCATTAATATATTATTATTATTATTTAATTGATCGCGCGACGCGTCTTCTTAACAATATAAAAAAATTGGCGGTCAAAAAAACAAATACTGAATATTAAATTGAGATGACTGTACACAGATTAACCCGTCAATGAATCGAATGATTCACAGACAATAATTCAACTTGACATATTTCCAAACAAAGAATAATTACATTTAACTACTACAGAGTTTAATAAGGCTGAATAACTTTCAAAACATAGATGTTCCGAAGGCTGCGACATTGACATTAAGTTGTGTTGTGGCGATAAACGTAACAGCAACAACAAATTGTTGCGCGAAGTCACGCTTGATTTAACAACCATTATTTCATCATTTGCATTCGGGCAATCATCATAATATAAACAAAATGACGGATGGAAACGTGCTTCGAGATGAAACAGGATGGTCGAAACTGCAGTTCGTGAATATTGCAAAGTTTCAGAATAGATAATAATTAAATTACAAATTAGAGGCATAAAAAATAATTGACCATTAAAATAAGGAAGGTTTTTGTTATGATTTCAGTGGCCAGGCAGTCGTCTAATGCTAAGAACAATCGTTGGTCAATATACTGCCAGTAAGACAGACCTTTTAGAATCTGAAAAATGAAAATCTATTTTTTTAAGCCAATTAAGTCCTTTTTCAGTGCAAGGGAAACCCGAAGGAGCTTTATCAATCAAGAGTCGCGGACTGTTTTTTTATACTACATCAGTTGGCAGACAGGCCCGCAGCCCCTGATGGTAAGCGGTCACTGCGGCCTATTCCATTGAGGGACACTTCAATAGAAAGCGTCGCTCAATGTGCTGCCAGACTGCAGGCTCATCTGATCTTCGAGCCTTAGATTTCAAGTGTACCTACTGGCTCCCACATTAATATTTCCGAAACACAGCGGGAGCTGTATGGCGGCAGATTTCACCTGTGGGGATGGTTGCTAGCCAATCGGACTCTGAATAAGCCCTACCACCAACCAGACCCAAGTAGGAAATCGAACCCACGATGCGACCTCCGGGTTTTCATACCCGAGCGGCTTAGCCACTGTGACTGTTCCACACAGGCGGTCAAAACTCGACTCGGGGCTCATTAGCCTGCGGTTATGGTGCTTGCAAGCATTTTTCCTATAAAAAAACCGGAATCGTACCAACGATCCTAAGAAGTTGATCCGAATGGAACGTTGTGTTGTGGTTATAATAACTTTCCCACAACACCCACAAACCTTGGTATGTAGTCTTATAAACCCCTGACATACAATTGAAGCTTCTAAATTCATCATTCACGGGACAACCTACATTTAACTTGCCTTTAAACAGAATAGCTCAGTTAATTATATATTAGAATTAAAATCGTATTATTCATCTTTGCACATCATCAGAGCATTAAGCACAATCTGGATACATTATACATTTGCAAATGTAATCATATTCCGAAATAACTAGCCCTTGTTGATTCGTACTCTGTAATATCTGACAATTATCATTAGATGTTTGATATTTGCGATTTACTACTATTTCTTACATAGAGCTAATATCTATTTATTTACAGTAATCGACCATCCAATATAATTATTGTTATTACGACCGATTTGGTTCAGAAGAAAAGAAATAAGAATATTGGATGAAGAATATACGATATCACAGAATGTATATAACATTATCGTGACGATCCTTTATCTTTGGAAATACCTAGATTTACTGTTGGCACCTAAATGAGCAGTCTTCAGGCCAGATTAGTAAGAATATTTTTGGCTGTTGGTTTGGTGGCTTAGCCAGTCGGACTCTATAAAAGTCCCATTACCAAGCAAACACAATGCGGAAATCGAACCTACCACCTCCGGTTTTATACCCGAGTGGCTCAGCCACTGTTCCATGGAGGCGGACAAAATTTGATGACCTTATTCTTCATTTCTGGAATTCAGACAACTCAAACACAAAATGCTTCCATCGTATAATAGATAGTATCATAAGGCAAAACCTGCACTTGAGTTCACCGCCCAGCTCGGACAAAATCATATGAATCTTTAAGGTCACAAAAAACAATGGATTAAAAGGACAGTGTTGTTTTAACATTAACATAGTACACGCACAATAGATGCGTAATAGCGGAGCAATCAATAAATGCCATTAGTAATCAGTCACTGCTGATTCGCATCTCCCGGCAGGAATGTACGGTCGGCAACGGAAGCTGTGCACTTTAAATCATCGATTACTTATTAGCTTGTCATCATCGCTACATCGATACATCACTGCCCCACCTAGGGGCTATAGGACATTTAGTCAAGTAAGTCATCATCGCTACATACTGTAAACTCCACAACACTATATTCTTAAAAATGCTGCTTGTTTTATAGGATCAAAATAAATGTTTCTTTTTTGTTCCTGGTGAGCTATTTCTAGACTCTAGAAATAGCTCACCTCATTGAACATACTCTGAGTATGTTCAATGAGATCAATGGACTTTTAATAAACGACGCTTTTGTATCGAAGAGGCTAGACGTTTAACCTGTGCTGTTGGATACAATAAATGATTGTATATTAATATTATGTAACATTACATACCAGTGTTACATACTTTTTGTTAAATAAAACACACTCACTTTGATGAGACTTAGGTAAGGTGAAGCTCAACATACAAATACAAAATACAAATACAAAAAAAAAACATGTCATTCATCATCATCATCATCATCCCAGCGTTATCCCGGTTGCACCCTTGTGGGGCCCGGGGTCCGCTTTCCTACTCTTCCTCCTCCACTTCGGACGGTCTTGTGCATCCCTTGTGGTGAGCCCATTGACACGCATGTCATCCGCCAAGACGCCAAGCCAGCCCTTTTTGGGTCTTCCTCTCCTGCCGGGGCCAGGCGGAGGCGGCATAGCTAGGCATTTGTTTCCCACGTAGTTAGCCGGTTTCCGTAAAACGTGCCCGTACCACCGTAGGCGACCCTCTTGCAGTTTGTCTGCTATATCACGGACATGAAGGCTGCCGCGAATGCGGGAGTTTCTAATGCGGTCTTTCCGCGAAACTCCGCACATCCAGCGCAGCATATTCATCTCCGTGACTCGCAGTTCCTGCTTGTGTCGCTCAAGTACCGGCCACGTTTCACAGCCATATAAAAGGACAGGCCTAATGATGGTTTTATAGACCTGTCCCTTCAGCTTAACCGGCATTCTTGGGTCGCAAATGACGCTAGACACCTCCCGCCATTTTGCCCACGCTGCAGCTATGCGTGACCTGACGTCACAGTCGATGTCGCCGGATGCGTGGAGAACAGATCCCGGGTATTTAAACTGGTCCGTCCGCTCGACCATGTCTTCGCCTATGCGGATGGGTGTAGGATCCGTTGTGTTGCAGGCCAGGTACTCGGTCTTCGCCACATTGAGTTTCAAACCGCCGTTCTCAAGCGAACCTCTCCACTTATTCACACGTCTCGCCAGGCGTCCCCTATCCGCGTCTGCAAGCGCGATATCGTCAGCATACATGAGCAGCCATGGAGGATGCTCATGGTGGTCTCTGATGCTGTCCGACACAACGTCTAATATCACGCTAAACAGAAATGGGCTTAGGACGGACCCCTGGTGGACTCCAACGGTGATGGGGAATGGTTCATTATGTGGTGCAAACCTTTTTTTCCAGTTTTATTTTCTATTTGATGTCTTTGGAATATAATATCATTTACTTCGTTGCTGACCATACTATAACAGCAGAGGTCAGGGACGGGTCTTGAATAGTTTTAATTGATTTCACAATACGCTATTCGCAGGTTGTATCGATTCACAGACAAAGCGTTTATTTAACTGCAGGCTGTCGGAAATCGATAGTTTTAATCGATTAATCTAAATGTCAGTGGGTGTGTATTTTTTTATAAATAGTTAAGTTGTTATTTAAAAAGACGTCTTCCAATGGCGTGTGAAATGTTGTTTATAAAAGTTTATAAATAGTAAAATATCAATGTGTGGTCGTTGGCCCAGGAATAGGTACAACCAACAGTTCTGCCCTGCGTAACGCACCTCCGAGAAAGTGGGCAGATAATTAAGGGTACATAGAGTAACTTATTAGGGTATCCTCACACTGACCAACTTTTACAGGCCAGGGGGAAGTTTATTGTCTTCCACACCTCATAGGCATGCTGCCACCAAGCGGCTGAGAGCAGATGACTATTGCTTCCCGTATATGGCTACTAGACTTTTGGTAATGGACCTTGGGAACATTATTATTAGTCGACACTGATGACAGCCAAAATGGAGTTTTAGTCGGTAACCCCATCCGAAAGTAGTGGGTTCCTATAAAGCCAATCCTCGAGCGGTTAGAGTATTAAAGTATTTCTCCACCTAAAACCTGGCCTGTCTCCCTCGTATGGTCCACATCTGACGTAACAGAGCATTTTTATTAAATAGGTAGTCTTCCTAGTGCATTTACTGTACAGTTACATAAGAGTGAATGACAGAAATAATGTAACGTACCTATACAAAATGCATACAGTAACTTCAGAAATATTTTGTAATTCAGTCTGTGGCGTTGTGTAATACCTGCTTCTACCCCTTTCACTATTATAGCTTCATTTGATTCGCCATAGAAATCAAAACGAGGCAATTTTACTTAGGAAACACTAACCACATCCTCATACCCCATAGGCCGGCAACGCATCAGCGATGCCTCTGGTGTTGCAGATGTCCATGGGCGGCGGGTAATTGCTTACCATCAGGCAACTCGCTGGCTCGTTAACCGCCTCTGACATAAAATAGTTATTTATGTGACTGTTGCATAATGAGGGTCATTAAAATACGAATGTGGTTTTATGAAACGAACGAAGTGAGTTTCATAAAAGGATCACATGAGTATTTTAATGCCTAATTATGTACAGTCACATACATAACTTTATCTTCATTCATACGATAAATGTCTATTTTAAAGTCAGGATCGATGTGAAACCGCGTGGAATATAATCCGTAGTACCAGGAGAGCAGAGAAGAACAAGAAGCTGGGCTAGCTCGCGTCTTTCAAACTCTTTGATTTAATGAATAGTTACGCTGCGGTTATGCTCTCCTGGTACCTTTGAAAATACATCAAGATGTTTTGCTTACATATGTTAGCTTCAAATTCATTAATTTTTACTTTTTAAGAAGACGTTCGAAATTTGAACGTAATTAAAGTATCGGTTACCGATACTAAAATGTAAACATTAAGATGCAGCCACAGATACTCATCTAAATATAGGGCGTTTGCTCATCGATCCTGACTATAAAATAGACATATTAGGGTATGGATGTAGATAAAAAATACTAATATTTGCTTTGTGTTTTCAGTTCACCCATGGGACGCAATACTTGGTCGCATCATAGGTCGCACGTACACACAGCTGACAGAGAAAAAGAAGCTTAGGTTTAGGCAATGATACTACAATTCTTATCTAGCTTTCATTGAATGACATATCTCAGCAGGAATCTAACTGATCAATACTTCATTTCTAAGCTGACCTTTTCGAACAAAAGACATAATACATGTCTTACATTTTAACATACTAATTATCAAGATGACCAACATCAGTTCACTGTGACCTTTTAATGAATTCTTGAATATTCACTCATTAACTTTATCTCACGGTGTTGCCAGCGTTTGATATACTTAATGAGTGTTGCTATATATGTAGATGTCTATAATTGTAATCATTATGAAAGTCATGCTGAATATTATTTGCAATTTCTCAACCAAACGTCTTGCTGGAATAGTGGTCTAAGTATATGGCCATAATAATTGCGGTAACGAGTTTGATTCCCAGTTACGAAAAATTTGTTAAATTGACTAAGTCTCAAAATGCAGCCAATAGGTAGACTCTTCTCCTAAAAGAGCCTTTTTTGTATTAAGCTAGCACTTGACCACATATTAAAATGAATTTGAAGTATAATTGAAGTATAATGGCTACCATATTCAAATATCTTAATTGTAGTATCTTTGCTTATATTACTGTTTTTTTTTCGGAGGAAAATGCTTTTAATCACCCTATCCTAATGGTAGCGAGACTTGCGGCCGTGTGTGGGAATCGGGACCAAAGATGTTCCCACTACCCACTAAACTCCTTCCTTCCCTTCACGTCTGAAAGCCTTTTGGTGATTGAGCGGCCTAAACATAAGTATTTGCCTGAACATTCTTCAATAACCACCTAGCTAATTTTCCTTTTAAAGACGGTAGTAATAGTATAGAGTCCAGTAGGAATCTGAAAACGATCTTAAATCCGAACGGAATCATTAATCACGGAGGCGGTCAATAATTATATTAATTAAGTTGCCACCTAGCATCCTTGCAAATAATGGTTACTATGCTTAATTGCTATCGTTTATTTATAATAACTTTAAGAAAATGTGATCTAGCGGTTTAAGAACCGGGTTTTTAGCATCAACACTTAAATTGTTGTTGTTTTTAAACTAAATAAATTTTATTTTATTAAATGAACTAGGCTGACCCGTTGAACTTTGTATCAGTTCCTTTAGTAATTTTCTCGCAATTTTTCCATATTTTCTCATCGTTTAAATCTTCCCTAAACTTCCACGAATATGACAAGACTAAAATTAGTCAAATCGGTTTAGCCGTTCTCGATTTTTAGCGGGACTAACGAACAGCAATTCATTTTTATTAATATTTATGTTACAGTCAAAACCCAAAACCAGTCAATAGACCTTATGAACGGTCAATAGACCTTTTGACCGGTCAATAGACCTTTTGACCGGTCAATATCGATATTGACTGAGAATTCGTTTTGTAGTCGCAGTTTTAACCTAACCTAACCTGACACAAAGGGATGCTCCCCGTGAGATTCGAACCCATTTTTGAAGTTAAAAGTTGCCTTTAACTTGCACCCTAAATCAACTAATTTTGACGGGTCAAAAGGTCTATTGACTGGTTTTAGGTTTTGACTGTAACATATGTGTCTAGATATGTAAATGATCAAAAAAGTGTGATTAGATATAATTATACTTTTTATAAAATTACGCATTTTACTTCAGAGTTTTTATATTTATTTTCGTCACAAAATCCTAATTCCGGTCTAATGCTATATATAAATGGAGTATTTATAAAATGCATAATGACTGCAATAACTGCACTATGATGATTGGATGCCAACAAACCGTCAATCAGATTCGGCCTTCCATCAGGCGAATCACCTAAACAGTAATCTAGACTGCTATTAATTTGTTACAAAACGCACAGACGAACCATAATCGTGATATTCGTGATGAAGAATCGATACTTATCACGACACTATGGGGCATCTCTCCCATTGTTCAAAACAGACCTTTATAATGATTGGGGTAAAGACAAAAGCTTTATCAGATTTGGGGACGGCCAAGACCTATAACCCATGTTTTAGTGATCATAAACGATAGAACGTTTGATTAAATAATGAAAATTGTATGGTCTTGCGCAAAAATACTTTAAATATTGTATTTTGATTATAATCGCTGGACATTAAAGGTGGCTGTAAAACGTTTATTATTATAGTTTATTCTCATACTTGCAGATTAAATTAACACTGAAAATCTATCAGAGAACCAGCGGGTCGAAGTTCATTTTAACTAGTAATCCGCTGCAGTGAAAAATGTCATCGATAGTTAAAAATTAATAACTTCTACGAGTAATTTAACCATTCTCACATAGGTACAATGGCCAATTATAGAAGCTGAGTCCGAAAAATCTCGAATTAACACCATAATTATCTTTAGTTGGTTTTGGACACTTCTGGATCAAATTACGGTGAACAACAAAGTTCCAAAAATGAGCCTATTACCAAAAATATGCAGCAAAAAATGAAATTTAAACAGCATGAAGTTACAAAAAATATAGGTGCGCGCAAGTTTCAGGCTTTTGTGTACCCTAATTATTTATATAAAGGTTAAAATCTAATTAACCCCTCGAAACATTTGGTCATGATACTTTTCACTATGATCGATTTGCCCATATAGAGATAGTACGCCTAAGTTCAGCCTTGACATTGTGGCTGTAACAACAGCATTGCACACAGTATAATTAACATTTCGTAAACAATATAAGACATGTAAAGTTCAATGATCGTGTTAACTATTATAACTTTATGGTTAAATCCATCGCGTAAACATTCGGTATAAATGGACATTTTGAAATACTATTGTTTATTTAATGGTTTCGTTTTAAAACTTTAAACTTTGACTTTACCTGCCTACCTGTGCGTGTCTTATGTACTGTGAAATTATATTTTAACACTTGCAAGTTAAATACGACAAAATATGACTAAGCATGTCTGAACAATTAAAGCTGAAATTTTGTTAAGCTTTAAGCCCTAAAAATGTTAGGTACTTGGGTATTATTTAATTATGTTGGCAGCGGGACCAACCTTTTCAAATTCAATGTCAATTTCAAATTATTGGGTCGGCAACGCAAGATATTGAAGATATTGAAGTAAAACAGAATAAAGTAAAACTTTGGTTGTTTATAAGTACCTATCTTGGAAATGTGACACTACGGATTTTCGTTAATGTTTGTATTAATACTAAAAATATCCATTTTTGAATATTTTTTTTAAGTGAACGATGGTATGAAAAAAAAAATGGCGGACCAGTAGAAAAGCCAAAATCTTCAATGCCCTTTCATCAAAAAGAGAAAGAGAGTAGGTACCTTCTGTCGCGTTTAATTATTAGTATGGGTTTTCAGACTGGTGTAAAGTAGTGCCCTAACATTAGATGCAAATAGGGCGTGCAGTGAATAATAAATATAAAATGACCTTCTTAGTTTTAGCTTTAATTAGTTAATTATTGAGTTTATCCGCCATAACCGGAACTCGATTAGTAGTATTATTATTATTTATACGTTCAAATTATATATTTTTAATTTCGTGATCAAAATGATAGATTCATTAAAGTATCACAAAAACAACAAAATCGTCTTTTCATGATTCATCGTTCATGGTAAGCGGCCATGCGGCCTAATCCATTAAGGGACACCAAATCAGGAAGCAGCGCTCAATGTGCTGTCTTACTGTAGGCTCCTCTGTTATGGGAAATAATGTTAGTGTACATCCAAAAAATGCTGAAATGTACATCAAAATTACTAACTGCACACCAAAGATTAAGTTAGTAATAAAATTATTATAAATAAAATAAAAAGAAAAAGATTAGTAATTAAAATTTTTTGATGCACTTTTCAGTATTTTTTGTTGTGCGGTTAAATGCCACCCCTCTGATAATTGGCTCGTTCGTTTGCCTCTCTGATATTTTGACCACCGTGGAACAAGCCGTGGCTCAGCCGCTCGGGTATAAAACCGGAGGTCGTGGGTTCGATTGCTACCTTGGGGTCTAGTTGGTGGTAGAACTTTTATAGAGTTAGATTGGCTATCTACCATCCGCACAGGTGAAATCTACTGCCTTAGCAGCTCTGGCTATATACCAGCAATATTAATGTGGGAGCCAGGTGAAAATCAGATGGGGGAGGCCCCCAAGCGCTGAAGTGTACATACGTCCTCGTCGTCTCCCCTGGCTCTCCCAGTCCTGACCCCGGTAACGCAGGTGGCAGGCTGGTGACCGAACTGTAGTTCGTGTGTTCGTGGTTGTTTCCAATTGTGTTTGTCGGTTTGTTACAAACCATGTCTTCGGACAGATTTCCGTCCCCGACCTGTTCGGAGGTTGGAAGGGCCATTAATTGGTCTCAGTCAGACAGGTCTGACATTGAGTTTGGTGTAAAGGGTAGCGGAAGGGAGCATAACACCCTAGCCGTTCCAGCTACTGTCGGTGTTACGACGAGATCGAGGGCCGCAAAAAGGTCGGTTCGTGGAAGCGCGACGGACTTGGAGGGCATGGGCTCAGGTCGCACTAGCCCGGAGATGGCGCCACCAAAGGTGCCACGCGCCAAAAAAGGAGGCAGAGGAGGGTACCACCACTCGGCAGGACTCTCCCAAGCAAGGAGGGAGCTTAATGAAGGGCCTAGGTTCTCGGAATCTGACTCCGACGAATCTACGCTCACGGAAGTGGATGCAGAGACGTCTCAAAGTCGTAGCCGCACGAAGAAGGGGAAAAAGTCCCCCGCCTTGCTGCCGATGTCGCGCGAGGAAATAATTAAAGTTGCTGAGGAGGGCGCTCAGAAAATTGAAAAGATCCTCACTAAGTCCCACAATTTAAAGGGGACTAGTGTAAAGGAGGTGCGAGACGCCCTTCATGGCGATTTGATGAGGGCAATCAAGTCTGCCACGGCCTTGGACGAGGGGGAGGCAGTTCGTCGTCTACAGGCTGACAACAAGCGCCTGCGCGGGCAGCTGTCGGCCCTCGAAACTGAAGTGGCGGCTCTTCGTCGAGCCTTCTCGGAGCGCGGGGCTCCTGAAATGGAAAAGGCAAACAAGGCGCCCACCCCAAAGCAAGTGGCTCCGCGTGAAAATGGAAGCATCGCCGAGGCAGTGGAGGTCCTTCGAGGAGACCTGAGCGAGGCTATGGCTGGCCTCCAGCGTGAGTTAATGACGCATGTTAGTGCAGTCATTGGCGCTAGGCTGGATGGCTTGGAGGCTGATGGCAGGCTTCTGCCAGCCAAAGTCCACCGCCCACCATTGGCAGCTGATAGACGGGCAAATCGACCCGCACCGATTTCTGCCTCAGCCCAGCCGCTGAATCGGCATCAGGTCTCTTCTTCGGCTCCGGTTCCAACGCCCACAAGGTATGCTGATGCCGTCAGAAGCCAAGTGGTTCCGACCACCCTGGCACCTCCGGCAAATCTACCAAAGAAGGCAGCCCCCAAAAAGGCCGCAAAAAAGGCAGCCGCCGTAGGTCCCCAAAGTGCAAGGGCAGCTGAACAGTTACCGGGGCCTTCTCACGAGGTTCAGCCCCTTGTCGTTGATCAAGACCAGGACTGGACTGTCGTCCGCGGGAAGAAAACGCGAGGCGGTAGAAAGAAGAAGACGGCCAAACTTCCAGTGAAGTCAGCGCCTAAGCTGCCGAAGCCACCTAAAACTTTAGCGGTAGTCGTTGCCCTAACCCCAGAGGCGATGGCAAAGGGGGCCAACTACGGCCAAGCCCTCTTGAAGGCCAAAGCAGGTATCAACCTTGCCGAAATAGGGGTTGGTCCTGGGAAGTTCCGCAGGTCCATGACAGGTGCCTGTGTCATGGAGCTTCCCAAAGAAGCCACCGCCTCCCAAGCCGATCGCCTAGCGGCCCGTATCGGGGAAATTCTGGGGGAAGAGGCAGTTGTCACGCGCCCGGTAAAGACTGCAGATGTCAGGGTCTCCGGTCTTGACGATTCCGTCACGGCCGAAGAACTAAAGGCAGCCCTGGCGGTTAAAGCATGCTGCCGCCCCGAACAATTTCGTGTGGGGTCAATGGCGACTGGGCCCATGAGGATGGGCTCAGTGATTGTGTCTTGCCCGGTAGAGGTTCTGGCGAAGGTAACGGAGGGCCGACTGACGGTCGGCTGGAGCTCCGCGTCTGTCCGGGCACTTGAGCAGCGCTCAATGCGCTGCCACAAGTGCCTGGAAAAAGGTCATACAGCACCTCTCTGTCCCTCCAAGAAGGACCGCAGCCGCTTGTGCTACCGATGCGGCCAGGAGGGTCATGTGGCAAACAGCTGCACGGCTCCGTACAGGTGCGCGGTTTGTGCAGACAGAGGTTGCGAGTCGGCTCACAGAATGACGGGGCCCAAGTGCAACTCGCCGCCCGTTAAGGGCCGCACGCACCCCGTCCCAGCTCGTCCAGCAGCGCCCCCGGCCTCTAACGCCACCACCGCCGCTTTCCAGGAAGTCTCCCCGATGGAAACCAATAATGAGTAGCAGGTCCATCGGTGAGATTCTACAAGCAAACGTAAACCACTCCCCCGCTTCACAAGACCTTTTGTGTCAGGCGATGGCGGAGTGGGGCGTCGATCTGGCGATGGTGTCGGAGCCCCACCACATTCCCTCAACACGCCGCTGGTTTGGCTCGACTGACAGGATGGCGGCGATAGTAGGGAATGCGGAGCCCCCTCTAGCTCTCTTTGAAAGCGGCCCCGGCTATGTGGCCGTCAAGTGGGGCAATATAGTAGTGGTGTCCGTCTACTTTTCACCGAACCGCAGTCGGGCGGAGTTTCAAATCTTCCTGACTGCGGTCGAGGGGGTGGTGCGGAGGGCGGCTCCCCACCAGGTCCTGTTCGGCGGGGACCTCAATGCCAAACACTCGGCATGGGGTTCCGCATATAACAATCCATTTGGCGAGGACCTGGTTGACTGGGCGCTTAGCACCGGACTCCAGGTTCTAAACAGGGGAAATGTACCAACGTGTGTGAGGTGGCAGGGTGTATCGGTTATTGATATCACCCTGGCCACTCCCCAATTGGCGGCTCGTGTGGTACAGTGGCGGGTCATGGCCGACGCGGAGTCCCTATCGGACCATCGTTATGTCCGATTTGGAGTCTCCGTGGGCGGCCCAGCTGAAGCCCTGGTGAGGTTGGGTCCAGCGGCGGGAACAGTTTCGTCGTTCCCGCGGTGGTCGCTTGCAAAGCTCTGCCCTGAGGTCGCAAAAGAAGCGGCCATTTTCAGGTCCTGGGCGGAGCCTTCAGCCGAGTTGGTGGGTGATGCGGACGGCATGGCGGACCTCTTCGCGGACGACCTCAAAGTCGTCTGCGATGCCGCCATGCCTCGGTCCAGAGGCTTCCTTCGACGGAGGGAAGTCTATTGGTGGACGCCAGAGGTGGCAGGTCTGCGCGCCGCCACCCTTGCCGCCCGAAAGGCATATCAGCGCTGCCGCAGGCGCACATATCGAGCACCCGGGGAGGAGGACGAGCTCCGCCAGGTGTTCAGGAAGGCACAAAGGGCCCTGCGGACTGAAATCAGCAGGGCTAAAGGGGTCGCCGAGGAGGAATTCCTGAGCCTCCTCGATCGCGACCCCTGGGGGAGACCGTATAGAATGGTGCGGGGAAAATTCGCCGATGGAGCTCCCCCTACCTCCTCTATGGAGCCAGGCCTTCTCAGAAGGGTCTTGGAAACTCTTTTTCCGAATCCAGGACCCTTCACGCCTCCTTCGATGCCGGGCGGGGACGAGGCCACTCAGGTGTGGTCAGATGGGCCCCCGGTCTCAGATAACGAGTTCGAGACCGGTAGGTGGCGGCTCCGAGCCAAAAACAAGGCTCCGGGGCCAGATGGGGTGCCATCTAAGGTGGTGGCCCTCGCCACGGGCCCTCTGGAGGAGCGGTTCCGCGCGGTACTAAATACATGTATCGCAACGGCCCGCTTCCCCAGGAGGTGGAAGGTGGGGCGGCTCGTCCTTCTTAGGAAAAGTAGCCGCCCACCTGATTCCCCGTCGGGCTACCGGCCGGTGGTGCTCCTTGATGAGTCCGGGAAGTTCTTCGAGAAGATTCTCGCTTCCCGGATCCTGGAGCACCTGGAAAACCATGGCCCGGATCTAGCCGAGTGCCAATATGGCTTCCGCACCGGCCGGTCCACAATGGACGCGGTGGCTCACCTCAAGAGGTGGACTGAGGCAGCCACAGCACGAGGGGAGGCTGTTATTGCGGTGTCGCTAGACATCGCAAACGCATTCAACAGTCTCCCCCATGAATGCATAGAGGAGGCACTGAAATACCACCAAGTGCCCCTCTACCTCCGCACCCTCGTGATGGACTACCTGCGCAACAGGACAGTCCTATACGTGGACGCGGAGGGACGCGTCCAGTCGTGGCCGATGGCGGCGGGTGTACCCCAGGGATCCGTACTCGGGCCTCTGCTGTGGAACCTGGCGTACAACTGGGTCCTGCGGGGCTCGCTCTTGCCGCGGATGGATGTCGTCTGCTTTGCAGATGACACTCTGGTCGTGGCGAGAGCGAGCGATTGGGAGGATGCGGTCCACCTTGCGTCGGTCGGCACTTCCCTTGTCGTCCGGCGCATCCGCTCCTTGGGGCTGAGGGTGGCCCTTGAGAAAACAAGGGTCATGCCGTTCCACGCCCCACGCCGCAGGACCCCACGGGGGCTCCAAGTCCGGGTGGAGGGGGTCCGGGTCCCGGTCGAGGTGCACTTCAAATACCTCGGCCTAACTCTGGACCCCCGGTGGAGTTTTGAGGAGCATTTTAAGCTCCTCGCTCCACGGCTGTGTGCCGCCGCCGCAGCCCTCGGGCGGGTCCTCCCCAACGTGGGGGGTCCAGGACCTGGGTGCCGTCGGCTTTATCATGGGGTGATAAGGTCGATGGCACTTTATGGAGCCCCTGTTTGGGCGGAGAGCCTCTCCCTCAAGCTGAAAGCCCTTTTGCGGAGACCGCAGAGGGTCATCGCGACTCGGGCTGTGCGGGCTTACCGTACAGTTTCCCACGGTGCTGCCTGTGTCTTAGCAGGCACAACGCCGTGGGAATTCGATGCACTGGTTCTGGCCCAGGTGCATCGAATCCGGGTCGCGGCAAGGATGCGGGGGTAACGACCCAGCTTGGAGGAGGTGGCGCTGGGTCGTGTCCAGGCCAGGGAAGAGGCCCTGGCCAAATGGACGGAGGCTCTCCAAGCCCTAAGTGCCGGCCACTGGACGATTGAGGCCAATCGTCCGGTGTTGAGGGAGTGGGTGGAACGCCGGCACGGCTGCCTCACCTACCGGCTGTCGCAGGTTTTGTCCGCACACGGAAGTTTCGGGCACTACCTGTACCGTGTCCCCCGTCGGGAGGAGACGCCGCAGTGTCATCACTGCGACGCTCCCGACGACACGGCCGAGCACACACTTATCGAGTGCCCGGCCTGGCGACACGAGCGCCGCGAACTAATCGCGGCGCTAGGCGGTGGACGCCTCTCGTTGGCGTCCATGGTTCGTGCCATGGTCGCCAACAGGAGTGCGTGGGAGGCGGCCGCCTCCTTCTGCGAGGAAGTAATGTCGCAGAAGGAGGCAGCGGAGCGGGAGCGCGAGGACGACCCCCTCGCTGCTCCCCTCCGGCGTAGACGGCCAGGCCGGAGAAGGCGAGCTCACTTAGCACGCCTCCTCCGGCCTGAGGGTTGACCTGCGGGCGGGGGTAGCTCCCCAACGTCCGCATTGCACAGGTCGCCCGAGCCAAGTCTGAGGGTCACCTTGTTTCTCGGGTGGCCCTCCCTAGGCGCCACCCCGACTTGAGGCCTCAAGTCGGGGTACCCGGGGATGGGCTGGTCAATAGCTAACGCTGGCACCGGCTTGTCCCAATCGGGTGTGAAGGGGAACCGGGGGAGTTTAGTGGGTAGTGGACGCTTTAGTCTCGAGTCCCACACACGGCCGCAGGTTTAGCTAGCCTGCGGTTACGGTGCATAAACGCATTCTCCTCCGGAAAAAAAAAAAAAAAAAAAAGGTGAAAATCAGATGAGCCTATAGTGTGGGCGCAAATTGAGCTACGCTTCCTGCGTGCCTGTCTGCCAACTGATCTAACATAAAAAATATCTAAATATGTCTATATCTACACTAATTATTATAAAGAGTAAAGATTTTATTGTTGTTGTGAACTGATTTGAATAATTCTTTCACTGTTGGAAAGCTACACTTACCCCAGCTGACATAGGGTATTTTTGATCCCGGAAGTGTGGGGGGAAGGGGCCGATATTTAAAAAAAAGAAATTACGCGCGGGTGAAACCGCGGGCGGAAGGCTATTACAAATAAATATTGGGCAACATCACAATCATACATTAATCTGACCCCAAAGTGAGTAACGTTGTGTTATAGGTATCAGACAAGATGTCTGTTACTATGAATGATTCAAGTGGCCATTAGCCAATTTGAAAAAGAGATAGTAATCTGCTCATTACAACTTCTTTGTCATCCAAAGCCAACGGAATAAGTTTGTGAAACGTCTCATCATTAGCATAAATTAAACCTAAGTAAAATACATGTTATAAACAGTTATAAATTATGTATTTCTAATTTTAACTATCTCCAGTTAACAGAGTCTGTCGAAATCAGTATTGGTGCAAGTATCGTTTGACAACTAATGTGTTGCATTTTCAAGCCGTTTTACACAATTGTCAAGGCTACCTTTACAACTAAATTCTTAGGAACATAACAATAAACTCATAACATCTTAATAGTGATAAAACTATTATCTATTAGTGAATAGCGTTTGGAAAGATATTGAATAGTATAATGCAATTTAGCGGGCTCATTGTTATGCTCATAGCATCATTTTTCAATTTGTCAAAATCATTTATTTTATAGTCACTTAATGCTCGCGAACAAAGATTTAAATAAGTATAGTTTGATTCACTTTGCGTCAGTGATGGACCAAGAAAGTATCGATAAAGTGATTTGACTTAGAAATTGGAAAAATGATTTGTAATTATGTATTACAAATACAGAAGATTGTATTAATCTTGTTAAATGTTTAAAATAATGATCAATGATGTCGTTAACGTTATTTGTCTAACCTACTTTTGTATGCTGCACACAGCTCATCTGATGGTAAACGGTAACTGCAGCCTATTCCATCGAGAGACTCATAACCAGGAAAATATAATAAATAATAAATAAATAAATAAATATCGCTCAATGTGCTGTCAAACTTTACGCTTCTTTGATCATCGATTTTAAGGCTGAGCCTTTGACTAAAGCCTCGAAGAACAGAAAAGCTGCCACATTAATATTGCCAGAATACAGCTAGAGCTGTTATGGCACCCGATTTCATTTGCAAAGGTGGTAGATAGCCATTCTGACACAAACATCTATCAGTGTAAAAAACAAAGTTTTCTCTTGCGCACCTGAAGATAGACAGAGTAGCAATTTTTTTGATAAGTTACCTGCACATTATTATCATACTCGTTATTCTGTCTCTCTCATCATATAAAATAATTATTAAATATCGTGCGAAGTTTATCGACAGCGGCACATCACTAGCGGGCGAGCTGAAGCGGATGCGGTCAGCCGTAGCCTTCACACGTGCCCTTTCGACCCGCGAGAGATCAGGTGCGAGCCTACTGAGCTAAGTGAATGATTTATCATGCTTGAATTAGTTGCATTGGTGAACATTTTTTTTATGCTTCTTCAGTTTTTTTTTTAATTTAAGGTACACATAACGTCATTTGTACTAAATCGACTTGGCCGTTGACTTGAATGTGGCATCTAGTGCTTAATGACGATTTCTGGTGAAGTTTCTGTCAATGAAATAGGCCGCGATAGCCATTTGCCATCAGGTGGGCTGCGTGCCTATTTGCCAACTGATCTAGCTATCATCTAACTATGTAAAGAAATCGCAGTTGGTAAAGAGCCAGACATTTCATTACTTTTTAAAGAGAAACAAGCAACTCTTATTGAGACTTGGCTACATTATTAAAGTATGCTTTTGGTGGGGTTAAGTAACTTTTTTAGCAATATTTGTAGATAAAAACATAGTTAAAGAGGGCTTTTTATGATTATTCCAGCAAATCTAGCAGTAGGTACATTTATATTTTATAGTAGCACCGACAGAAAACAAGAACAATAAATATTATGTTATCTACAATAAGATGGATGAGTAATGCAAAGATCCTAGATAAAAGTCCACTCGATGCCCTTTCCGGCGCGAATAGCCTCTCACTACCATTGCAAGGATATAGTACAAAAACAAACGTACTGGTAGCCTTTTTTAAATTAGCTATCAACCAACTACGCAGGATTTATAATAGTGCTGCAGTGAGTGCGCAAGCACAGGTGCACTCCCTGTTCCCTCACTCTCATAGCACGGTAGGACAGCAGTCTGACAAGAATGAAGAGAGATCAGGCGCAGGACCAACGGCTTAACGTGCTTTCCGAAGCCCAGGGGTGTCTTACACTGTGATTGAGTATTTTATAAACAAAGAAATCAAGTTTTTTTCATGCCCTACCCAGGATTTGGGCCCAGATATGGCCGTCGGATTAAAGTAAAATTTTAATAATTATTATTGCAACACGGTGCGGCCAAATTAGTGCATTCCAATAACCTAGAGAGATACACCGGATGTCACCTGCTAACTGAAGTATTTTAATAAATATTCATAAATTTTGACGGCCATATTATAATAAATTATTACATCTCAAAATGTCAGTCACAATTTTGTTATTACATCATTTAAATAAAAATGATACAAAAAATGATCGCGTTCAAGGTTCCAATAAGCCACCGATCATCATTAACACGACATGCTATTGTATCATTAATGATCTAGCTATTAATTAAATTTTTAATTACAACAAAATTAGTTCTACGTCCGCTAATCCTCGCCTAATTATGTTAAATTTGATTGATAACTTCTTTAGTGTTTGGGAAAATAATGCATAATTCATTAAAATGACCGTCAACTTCTGTTATAACTTAACCCGATGCACCGGCACTGTTATGCAACTGTCTCATGGCAAAAAGTCATGTGTCGTTGTGATGCAAGGAAACGTCAAATTGCTAATAGAGTTTTTATGTTAATCCTGACACTTAGTTGCAGAGAAACCCACGTTGCTTATGCGACATAACTTCAGTATCAACTACTTCAATAGTAAAGGGAGGATGCGCCAAAAAATTTAAGTGTGTGCCTATGTGGCAATGAAGGGTTCAGTAATTATCATCAGTTGGCCTCAGGGCGGGTACTAGCTTATCAATTTCTGGCGTGAAGAAACAACTGGGTCAGTGGATAGTGGGAAACTTTAGTCCCGAGTCCCACACATGGATGCAGGTCTGTCTAGCCTGCGATAATGGTGTTAAACGCATTCTTCTACAAAATAAAAGTTACAGTTATTTTTAAAAGTTTGCATTAGGTGTGCGAGGTCTGACTGAATTTATTATGAATGAATTGAAATAATATGCGTGAATTTATTATCCTCGCTTTACTTACTCATGTGACTGATAGGATAGCGCTTAATATTGCATCATGAATTCTGTCCCGTATTAGCGATGCACTAAAATAATACACATTGGATCCAGTGCCTAAATAACTTTTGGTTTTGGTTTCATGCTCTAAGCCAAAGGTGTCTATATGTAATTCCACTAAGACACAGAAGAAAGGTTCACCGTAAATGGATTATGGAACTCTAAGAAAGTAAAGATGCACTCGCACAAATAATGTTTTAAGTGTACAGTCAGCTAAAGGTTATTTGGTCATAGCAGTACAGATGAACTTTTACCCTGTCTCATAGATAACAGAGTACTTAACTATTTGTTATATAATTATGGGCGGTTTAAAAAAATGTACATAATTTTTTGCTATTTTGAAAAAGTGATTTTTGATCAGTTAGTATAATCATTTATGTAACTGGTACCTAGAGTATTTGTGAGGTTTTAAAGAATATTTCATCTGCAAAACATGATTGTCAGTTTTAATTAAATAAATTATGTAAATTAGGGAACAAATACTATCCCAAATAAATAATGCCTGTCCTTGGGCGACATGTCCAGCAGCTTCATGTCACGGAGATGAAGATGTTGCGATGGATGTGTGGCGTTACACGATTTGATCGTATCCATAACGAACACATCCTTGGCAGCCTCGGGGTCCGTGACGTAGCGGATAAGCTTTAGGAAAGTCGTCTTGTCTGACTACGTCGGGAACAGATGCCTCGAATTAACTGTCCAAGGCCCAAGATCACGCGGTAGGCCAAAGAAGCGCTGGCTGGATGTCGTGAAGGCCGACATGACAGAGAACGATCTCACTCCTGAGGATGCAAAAGACCGGGCAAAGTGGAGAAAGTTAAGCAGGAAAGCGGACCCCGGCACTAGGATGAGAAAACGCTAGGACGAAGAAGATGTAAATTGGGGAACAACCATTGTTTCGAGCTAATTTAAATGTGTGTTAACATTGTTAACACCTGTGATTCACAATAAAGAAATTTAATTTGTTTCTTCCAGAATGACAAAGAAGATGGGTGGTAACACTCTCACTGGTAGACTTCAGATTAAGAACAGAAGGCTGTAAAAAATAGGTCTTTTACTCGTAAATCATACAAAACCAAAACTTGATTTCCGTCTGTATAATTTATGAAATAGACAATTATCAAAAATGTAAACTCGATGAATACGTTGAATCGACGTTTTCTCTTGTAAATCTATAATAATCCTTCCTCAAATGTCAATGTCAATCAAAAAAAAATAACAAACGGCTATTATCACACATAATTGGCTTAAAACATTTTAAATTTGTGAATGGATACACATCAATCACGTATCATAAACAAATAAAATAATGGGTGCAAAAACATTGCCGTAAATATCCGATGTTCGCTCATTAGCAGAAATCTTAGTAAAAACTGAAGGCACACGATCCAATTGAAAAAGGTGTTGATTATGCTGTAGTCAAGCTTAAACAATTAGTTCTATTTATAAGCGTCTAAAAAGATTTTTGAAAAAATATATATTTTTGGACGGCTACTTCCCATTTGGTAAACTTCCGATTTGGTAAACCTCAAAATGTACCTACTAAAAATGTTACTTCATACATTTAATCCCATACAGTTTGAGGTTTACCAAATAGGAAGTAGCCTTTTGGACAATATACACAGCACCTGCATCTACGGATTTTTATATACAATGTGCGTATTTACCAATAGTTCGGCGGTGATGGAAAACATCGCGAGGACACCTGCACAGTCGAATAGCTGTGTAGCCATGATCCAATTGATCTGGTTCCCCTCTTAAGGGCTACGGGGGTCAGATGAAAATCCAATGATAAAATGGAACTTGCGAAATCCTGAATCATGGCGCAAGCGTTCCCTGGCTAGTTCGAGATTTGTCTCGAACTTGTTGTGTTGTGTTGTGTCTTTTCTTTTACGTTTTGACGTTTAGCCTAAACGTCTAGCCTAAGCACAGCTTGTAATGGTGACGATGATCGTTCTTATTCGATGACGGCGATACCAGGAATGCTTATGCACCTTATAAAATATTTTTTAGCAGAGGAGAATGATTTTAATCACCATAATCGCAGGCTAGTAACACCTGCGACCTTGTGTAGGACTTAGCAGTAAAAACGTTTGTCCCACTACCCGCATAACACCCCCGGTCTCCTCTTATTCAGGTGTTACAAATGTCAATTGGTAATCCGTTGCCTCTGCTTGTTTATCTCTTATTTCTTTTTGTTAAAAATAATAATATTTAAAAACTTATCAAGGTAACACTACGCATTACACATTTATAAAGTTATTAACCTGTTCTCTGAGTCCATAATAAGTGTTGTAAAACGTTGTAAACGTACATAGTATATCTTAATAAACTCATTTGAAAGTTAATAATATTGATGTATGGTCAATATTAACGAAATTCTTCATTGAATGTAGGTATGGTGTTACAACTTGCACAATTACTTGACCTTTGGTGGAATTACTGATTTTTCACCCGAATTGCGACGTTGCTAGCTCGTAATGAGTTAATGAGGAAGCTTCGTTGATTAGATCGTGTTTTGTTATCTGATTAGCAATAACATGAAACGGATACATTTTTAATAATTTTGCGTGGAATGTTTGAGTGTTTATCATCTGTGTATTTTAGAAATAGCAGTCTATAAATGAACGTGTCTTTTTGTTAAGACGAAAGCTTTCATAAGTCATTCTCATCATAATGATTATACATACTTTAATTAACAAGTGGGGGCCGGTGCCCACAAAGTAGAATTAAGTATAATAATTTTAGAGATCTTCGTGAAACAGTGGCTAAGTCGCTCATGTTTTAATATGCCCGGTCGTGGGTTTGATTCCCGCGTGGTCTGGTTAGCAGTAGGACTCATTTTTGGGGATAGTTTGGAAGCTGAAAATGATAGACCCCAAAAATTATCTCGTGAATTATCGAATCGTGGCCGCTGGATCGGCCACGTGGAAAGAATGGCAGAAGACCGTGCAGTGAAGCGAGCGTACGCGGGACGACCGGTTGACCAACGTCCTATTGGTACCGTTGGAGTGACAAAGTGGAAAAGGATATATGCACCCTCGGCGTCATGAAATGGCGGGAGGAGGCCCAGGGCCGGCCGAAGTGACGTAAATTAATATCGGAGGCCAAGACTCTCTTTGGGTCGCTGTGCCATCATAGTAAGTAGTAGTAAGTAAATTTGAATCAGTCTTCAAGCAAAATGAAAATAATAGACTAACAGAAATTGCATTACTTGCTTCTTTCAATACTGTTCTCTGAGACTATGTATTTACATACATATATTGTATAGATTCTTTAAGTTACGCATTCAGATTACGTTTAGTTCAACAGTAACCTCTTGACACTTGCGTTTATTTAGTATGAATGGCCAATTACTGGTGATATACGGAAGAGATCGAACACCTATAGCCAGAAGCGAGTGGACAAAGGGAAAGTTTAACCTATGAAATTTAGGCGGTTACAAAATCCTTCGAGTGTCTATTATTAGGCATTTCGGTTAATGACTGTCAATCAGAAGTAATACGTTGCATAGTTTAGACTTCTATTAGAACTAAATATAAAATCTTGAACAATTATTATGATCCTAGAACCCAGGTTCGATCCAAAAAAAAATATATTTATAAAAACTTTATTGACTACAAAATAAGGTTACAAAGGCGGACTAAACGCTGAAAGCATTATAAAAAAAGGCTAGGAGGTGCTTCAGGAAGCTCGTGAAACCGTAGATCGTAAGTTCGACAGATCGAGAGGCATTAACACTTACGGGCAATCAAAAAATGTTTCATATTTGGTGTTTATTATTAGTCTTAGGAAAATTAAGCTTCCCTAAACTTCTATCTTCCTTTATTCATTCTGAACCTATAAATATTATTGATTGCTTGTTAAATTTTCGGGGAGCGTTACATTATTTTTGACTCTTTTCAGTATACATTGTGTATACGGTCTGGACTTAGAAAATCACTGTTTTAAAAATAAGTAAAACATTGCGTGCAGCATGGGAATGTCAGAAACGTCTTCAATCAATAAGATCCGTTTGCTTAACGACGGCCAGTTAGATCATACCTATTTGTATTGGTGATAAAAGATATTTAATCAGTTCTTCAATAATAACTATAAATGTACATTTAATAGGGAGTATTAAAACGTCCACAGCGTAAATATTTGTGAAGAGCTGTGTATCCTAGTGGTTTCAGAAGTTGCTTTAAAGGGGCTGGGGGTCAATGTTTCGAATTTCAGCACGCACATAGGTATAGCGGAGGACAGGGAATAACCCTAGATATCTCCATTAGCTTGTCGCTATAAGACACGACTACTTGTGATGTTAAGGAAATTACTGGGTATATGAGACCTAATAACTGTCGTCTCGGTGTAGCGGGCGCAGGGCAGTCTAAGGGCAGACGTGGCGCTAATTACCATCAGGTGTACGATCTGCTCGTCTTGTTACACATTGCATTAAAAAAAGGGGACAGCAAATCTAGCTGCATGAATGATGTGTAAGGATATTTATTTATTTACCAATGCAAAACTAGTTGGAACACCTTTGTTATGCACTTAATTAATAGGTCCATGATTTTGTAATGTTAAAAAGCCCTCATTGATTTTTTTACCTAAATCGACCTTACGAGCGCGGGTCAATGTTTGATGTTCATAATATCAGCGCTATTGAATTATTCATGCATAACATCATATATTATGTAACCATGGAGTATTGCAGACTAAGTTATGTAGCCATCTGTTTTGATGGTCGCTTGATAGGCTAAAATGTCATGATTCATGTCATTTCATGGGCAGGGATGGAGTAACATTGAGCGACGCTGGTGAAGTGTCCCTCAATGGAATAGGCCGCAGTGACCGGTTACCATCAGGTAGGCTGCGTGCCTGTCTGCCAACTGACCTAGAATAAAAAAAGAAACATAATATAAGGATGTCACGTCATGTATTTTGTTTGACACTAATATTATAAATACTCAGCATTGGGTGGATACGGGGTAATTAGTAGTAAATGTTTAATTATCTAAATCATCATTATCATCATCATCATCGGCCTTTCTCAGTCCACTGCTCTCCCAATGTTCACCACAATTTTTTGCTACTCGCATCCAGCTCCTGCCAGCCAACCTGCGCAAATCGTCACTCCACTTGGCCTGAGGGCGTCCTAAACTGCGTTTACCCCAACGGCTATCGGTTCTACGACTGATATGGCCAGCCCACTGCCACTTCAGCTGGCTAATCCAGTGAGCTATGTCGATGACTGAGTATTATCGAAATAGAAAATAATATGGGAGACAGCTTATGTGTCTCTTCACATCTGTGAGGTCGATGCAATATGGTTCGAATCTCGTTGGTCTTTTAATATTTATTTGCATATTTACTATCATGGCGTTGACGGAAAACATCTTGAGAAAACCTGAACAGTCGAATGACTGTTTAGCCATGATCCAATTATTCTTGTTCCCCATATTAATATGTAGGTATATTTTAAGATCTCGGGCCCATGGGGACCCGGTCCTTTGAAGCATGCATGGGGCCAAAGCCAACAAACACGCAGAGGCTTTTTGATACCATTTTCTCTAACCTGAATGGGGTACATCTGTCAGGTATTATTATTCTTATTATCACCACTGTCAAATAAGTAAGAATTATTTCTTAGATACCTAATATCTTGTATGCTACAATTTTTTATAATAATAAAAGAGTGGTATTGTTATCCTTAATACTAATGATGCTCCCTTCTATTATGTACTTCTAGCACTTCTTTACTGTCTGCCTGTCATACACATATACTATACTGTGTATGACAGACTCGAAAAACAGTTCATTTTTATATATCCGTGACCTATAGATATTTTTTTCCATTCTTCGACTAATAATAGACATAATTTACGATTTGACACAAAAAAACTTTACTAAATTAATAATTGTTTTCACAAAAACCTGATCAGTATTGTCTGCTCTAGACTGGTGATGATTCATGATCGTAAATCTAAGTCTTAAAATACTGTTTTACAACCTAGAACAGAGACTAATCTGCTTGGGTAAAATACCAAGGGTCAAAGATTCGCTTCCACCCTAGTCACTGCCCCCATAATAGCTGTGGGTTTATTCCGGCAATATGAAAATGAGAGACATGATACCTGAAATTTAGAAGTAAGTTTCTCTCAGAGGCCGATTACCATCAAATGGGCTGCGCCTCTAAAAGATAAAATAGCCAGGTATACTAAGTCTACCTGGCTAAACTTAGTATTTTTCTTTGTGGTTCCGGAAATATCAGTAGGGCAGATAGCAAAATATTACCTGTATATTGCGTAATGCTGATGAAATTCTCCTCAAAGTTAATCTATTTATGTTAGTTACTTATCATTAAGTGGACCAGATAGCCATCTTAACATAAAAAACACAATAATAATATTAAGAATGTGTCTGAAAACCCGATTCACATTTTAAATGTCATTTGAACTTGTAGACAATACTATTGATAACTTGGAAAACAATGACGCCAACTTAATTAATCTATAAGAATGCAATTAATTCTGTCATTTTGACAAAATATAAAAGGTAGCTCCTTTAATATTAATGCGACAAAAATGTCGAACCAATAACTTCAGAGTTTTTTTATAATAAATTACCTTTTCCCGAATTATGTATATTTATTATGATATTTTTCGAGTATATAGTCTTTCTTTTTCGTATCATAATCATATAAAATGATGTGTTTCCTAAGTAAGGTGTGTGTTGAGAGTGTCAGATTAAAAGCAATAAACATCCAGACACAGAAGTAACACAATTATTGGTCACAAAAATGTTTTTCCTGAATGAGATATAGACCCACTATTTCTAGCGCATTGGACAGGGTCACAAAATGTGCCATCGCAGTTGTTTAAGAAACACAAATGTCTATCAAATTCATTGACCTGGATGGGATTCGAACCCACAACTCCTGAAGCAGGCATTCGGCAGGGTATCCAGAATGAGGACTGGTCAATAGCCACAAGCCTGGCACCGGCTCGTCCCAATCGGGTGTGAAGGGGAAACCGGGGGAGTTTAGTGGGTAGTGGATAAGTGGACGCTTTAGTCTCGAGTCCCTCACACGGCCGCAGATGAAAAAAGGGTAACGAGAATAAAAATAAATGATGATACCATAGTAATTGTAGCGACATTGCAACTGCATGCCGAAGCCGCGTAAGCGCGCGTCAAAGCTGCATTGATGGGACACAATGGTCTATTATGGCGCACCGACTGCATCGCATTGATGCATTCATCGCATTTATACATAATGCGGCAGATGACAACAAACCGTGTGAACTAGATCAATTAGGAAAATAAAAAAAACAGACTTTAAAAAATGCACTCAAAAGTCAAAACGATTTTTGAGTTGGTGACAGTCAGCGCATCATATCATTATGTTAGTCCATCTCGTGTACCGTACCACAATAATAATATCAGCATATTAATGTCCCACTGTTGGGCAAAGGCCTCCATCATTAAAATCCAGACATCATCGCTACAATGATAACATTAATAACTGATGATAAACCAAGCTTGCCAAATTCAAATTGATGAACATAAAACAAAAAATTTATTCTAAATTTATTTCCAAAAAAGACATTAATTTAGCTTGAACCGGGAATTGAACTTATAACCCCTAGATCACGATATACTTAAACCACTAGACCGAAGTACTATAATAATAGTTTTTTAATATGCTAAATATTAATGCAACTTGATTACTATGGATGTGTTGAAACGATGTGGCCACGTGTGCTCAACAGCTTGACCTTTTGAACCTACCTCAATTGTGGTCAGGCCTATGCGTTAATTTAAGAATGTTAAACCTTGAGTTTAAATTCGGTTTTTTTGATAAAAATAGATTTGTGGGAATGTTTGCGGTGTGGCTTACTAATACATTTAGGCTAATTTAGATAACATTTGGTGACAAATACGAATGATTTATTCGTGGTTTACATCTCAGGTGAGTGTCTAGAAATTAGTAAAGTATGGTAGGTACTTGTGATTCCCTATCACAAGTGGCTAGTTTATTTTAAAGTTCGTGAAAGTTGAGTTTTTCGCTAATTGTGTTAGGTTTTTCGCTAATGGATATAAAAAAAAAATATAGCACACCAAAATTTACAAGTTGAATAGTTTTATTTACATTGAGGTTGATTTACATACGATACGAGTAAAATTGTTTAAGTAGGTATATAAAATATTGATTAATAGCATTTTCGCCGCATCATCAATATTCCAAACGTCAGTTTTAAACAAACAGGTGACAAAAGGACTCTATCTGGCAAGACCAGAGAGAGGCCAGTCCAGGACTAAACAAACTATCTATACTTATTATTATATTATCATTATTATTTGTTATAATATTATAAAGAGGAAAGATTTGTTTGTTTGTTCGTATTGTATAGGCTCCGAAACTACTGAACCGATTTGGAAAATTCTTTCACTGTTGGAAAGCTACACTATCCCCGGTTGACATAGGGTACTTTTGATCCCGGAAATGTGGGGGGAAGGGGGGAATAATTGACCAAAGGAATTACGCGCGGGTGAAACCGCGGAGCCGACCGCTTGTGTATTATATCCGACACCGAACTGTAAAAGAGTATTTTCTATTTCATATCATTAATATGTATAATCTTTTGGCCCTCCAGATCCGCTCCTATATTGATGTTCTATATTCACAGTTTTCGCGTCGTCACTCAACGTGAGGAGTCAATAGGATTCCACCTTTGTTTTGTTCACAAAAGGACATTAGATTTGTATCGCTAAGAATTCTATTTTTCTAGCTTAGCACCGTCAGATGAAACGGAGCGCGAAGATTCCACCACTTTAGACGACTAATTTGAACTAGTCTTTTTTCCTTCTCACATTGTTATTAAATGCCTTTGTTATGTAAATTTCTATGCACGTGTCATAAATTCGATGAAATGTTAATTAAAACGCTTTTGATGCAGAACGATATCTATTATTAGAAACTTTTTTTGGCATTTAATAAATTACTTTTAAGTGCGCTGTTTGTTTTATTTTTAACTTATTTTTAACTACTAATAACGATTTGGCGAAATGATTGAGAAGTCGGCTTTGAGGCCAGAAGTCGTGGGTTCGATTCTGCAAAAAAAATATCAAGGTAGTATTTGGCTGCGCATGAACATGATCGTTTATCAGTCTGATTGTTACTATGAACAATCCTACTAATATTATAAATGCGAAAGTCAGGATGTTTGGATGTTTGTTACTCAATCACGCCTAAACGGCTGAACGGATTTAGATGAAATTTGGCACACGTATAGTTAATAACCCGGATTAGGACATAGGCTATACAATTCCTACGGGAAACGTCTCATTCCCGAGAGACATTTGAAAATAGAAATTACGCGCGGGTGAAACCGCGGGCGGAAAGCTAGTAAAGTACATTATGTACATATTTACAAAAAAGCTTTAGCTTTTCTAAGTTTTGGATTAGATGACGCTATGTAAATGACCGAATATAATTTTATTCATGTTTATATTTGTGTTATTTTCGTTTACTCTGATACCAATATTAGTGTTAAAGCATTTTACTACTTTTTGAACATAGCTGATCAGATCAGTCGCTGTCCGATATTTGTTTTTATCTCTACTATTTAGCTTGTCTGTTATGTTCATTTATAGTATTTTTGCAACTCTAAAATATATCCAATTTGCATACGCATTAGAATTGCACAACAGCATGTTCTCGGTTGCAATGTGCAGTGATCTTGGTTAGACCACGGGTGATAATTGAAAACACATTGGCGGCGATCCTATCACGTATTTCTCAATATTCTGAGACTAAGCCTGCGTAATTTTATTGTTCTTTAACATCGTTATGGCCTGTTAAGACTGTTATGAATGAACGGGTGAGTTGAGAATTGGCTTTAACTGCCACTGAACTTCAAGGACGTTGGGGAGACGTGATCTTTTGGTGCGCTATGGTTAAACCAATCGGGTCCGGCCGTTATGCCCCCATTCCGGGTTGCCCCCGGCCGGTATGCCCCCACATTTAAATTTTTTTTGTTCCAGTTTGCCATTAAACCGTAGGGGCATACCGGCCGGGGGCAACCCGGAATGGGGGCATAACGGCCGGACCCAACCAATCGAGTCATAACAGGTTGCGGGGTGAATTTTTGCTTTGTGTTTGATTCCCGGGGATGGGTTGGTCAATAGCCACAAGACTGGTACCAGCTTGTTCCTATTGGGAGAAAAGACGATACCGGGGGAGCTTAGTCGGTAGCGCAGGTATAGTTGCGGTTATGGTGCCTAAACGCATCTTCATTCGAAAAAAAAGTATTGCAACGGTGTAGAATATTGTAATATTTTTTTTTATTTTTTCTAGTAACTCGCATGCTGAACCTAGTAATCAATATTATATCCGTGAGGTCCATCTAGCGCCGTAGCAACAACTTCCGCTTTTATGCGTGCGCCTGCGCACGAGGATGCGCGAGTGATTGATAGTTTAAACACTTTTAACACGCTGCGAACATTTGTATTAGCTAATTTAGTGATAAATTAGTATCTGAGCCTCGATTTTTAACTCAGATTTATGTCAGGTTTAAAAAAAAAATACTTCGACTAGTAGGTATTCAATGAGAGCATCATCAATGTGGAGCCACTGAAATATATTTTTTAGAGATAAAATCTACTCGACTGGTCTCGTTTCGTTTTAAAAGGGACCACTTACCATGAACCAGTTTTCGAAGCGATACGAAAAGACAACGCCTCTTTGCATCGACAACGTGAATATCTAATGTATTTTAAATTAAAGTTATCACGTTGTCGAAGCAAAGAGCCGAACATTGCATTTAAGAGCCCAAGTTAATTTTTTGTTAATTTTTGCTACGGGAATAAAATAATCTAAAATATTTTGTGACTAATTGCAAGGATTTATTATTTCGTATCTATCATTTTGTAGCTAAATGACAACCACTGCTGGACATAAGCTCCCCCAAGAATCATAAATTATAACCGATCGCCACTGCGCCAGTGGATTCCTGCGGTCATTATAAAATCGTTGATCCTAAGTACAAATAAAAGAAAGATTAGATAAAACTTATTTGTTGTTTTTGTATCACTGCTGTTAAATCTAATTTGTTTTAATTAACATAATATAATTTAAATCTTAATAAATCGCATGTTGAATATAAAGTAATATAAAGATAAAAACATACGCTCTATCGATATAAGTGTGTCAATGTGTCTGTTCAAATATTTATTTATTTATTTATTGATAAGGCTTACCAACTAAATACATACAAGCCAGTTACAAAATCGTTCACAATACAAAGTGTACATATATGTATTTAAATTATAGGTAGGCACAACATTGTTATAAATAATAAAAAACATCACAAAATAAAGTGGTAATCGTGTTAGTACAAAATTTAATAAAGCTCCTTGCAACATTTTAAAATAGATTTTCTAAAAGTACCAATACCCTCACAAAAAATGTCTAAATTACTATAATATTGAAATACAGAATTAAAGTTTCTGAGCATGGTACAAATAGGAGAACAACTGCCATATCTGTTTTTCCTTAAACTTACAGAGAATGGCTTATAATTATGCAGGCGAGCTGTAACCCTAGGAACTGACAATTTGATTTGTGATAAGAGAGACGGACCATCCACTTCATGGTTCATTAATTTATATAGGAACATCATTGATAGCTGTTCTTTTCGTTGAAGTAGTGACAACATATTAAAATGGTTTAACCTTTCAGGATAGCCTCTAATGCTGCGGTAAGTACCACTGATGAAAGAGATTCTCTTTACAAACTTCTTTTGGATTTTTTCTATACGCTGAATATTATTCTGATAAAAAGGATACCAAACAAAACTACAATAGTCAATGCGGCTACGAACTAAAGCAAAATATAATACCTTCATTGCTAGGACAGATTTAAATTCTTTGGTATTTCTGAAAATAAAGGCTAACATTCTTAAGCATTTGTTAACTGTGTTGTTAATATGATTCGTAAATTTCATCTCCGAGTCAATAGCAATACCTAAGTCTCGAACCTCATCCACTCTCTTTAAGACCGTCCCGAGTATATTGTAACTGCTAGGAAATTTGGTATTTTTTCGAGAGAACTTAATATGATAGCATTTACTAGCGTTTAGAGCCATACCGTTTTGCTGACACCATTCCGCAACCCTATCCAAATCTTCTTGCAGTTCTGTCTGATCGGCGGTATTCAGGACCGTTTTGGAAACCTTTAGATCATCTGCATAGAGTTCAAAATCAGAATTTTGAATACAATTTTTAATATCGTCAATGAACATGACAAACAGAATCGGTCCGAGATGTGAGCCCTGTGGAACTCCAGAAGAAGGATAAATTTCCTTAGACGTAAAACCGTTTACAGCCACTCGTTGAACGCGATTTTTTAAATAGGACGAGAACCAATTCAGAAGCGACCCGTGTATACCAAAAATGGTGTTAAGTTTGTGAATTAGTAACGAGTGATCGACCTTGTCAAATGCTTTACTAAAATCGGTATAGATTGCATCTACCTCCTCCCCAGAGCTCATTGAAGCAATTACTCTATCCACAAACGTTAGAAGACTGGTAGCTGTCGATCGTTTTTTTAAAAAGCCATGTTGTTGATCTGCTACAATTTGTTTTACATGCCAAGATAAATGAGGGCACACTAAGGATTCGAAAACCTTGGCAAGAACAGGCAGTATACTTATAGGCCTATAATTAGTCACATAACTTTTATCGCCAGCTTTATGGATTGGTATAATTTTGGCATCTTTCCACACATTAGGGAAACAACCCTCAACAAGAGACCTGTTGTAAATGATGTGCAATGGTTTAGTCAAGCTAGTAGCACAGTTCTTTAAAAATATTGGGTGAATACCGTCGCTGCCTGCTCCTTTACTAGGGTCAATAGCTTCTAATGACTTTTCTATTTTATCACTAGTTATATAGAGCTGCCCCAATGAAAAAGATGCATGTCCCGCGATATTATCAACCAAAGTGGCACAACTCGAACTGCTATAAGCCAAAACGAAATTGTCTGCAAAAAGATTAGTAATGCTATCACCGTCCCTAGCAATTTTGTCACCAAAATTCATTACAGTGGGTATATCACTCTTCACTTTCCGTTTGCTTTTTATGTAGGCCCAAAAGTACTTTGGGTTTTTGATAACACTACTGACGACTTTTTCAATGTAGCTTTTGTAACATTTTTTCATCATTGATGACGTACGGGTCTTCAAAATTTCATATTCTAGTTGGTCCATGTTGTTTTTAAATTTTTTGTACCTTTGACGTGCCTTTTCCTTCTCGCGCAACAAATGAATGAGGTTAATGGAGAACCAGGGGGGGTATTTCTTTTTATTTATTTTCTGGATTGGCACAAACTTTGTAATTATTTGATTCACAATTACATAGAATTTGGATACAACGTCTTCTATTGTTGAACATTCTGTAAATTCCAAGTCCCAATCTATTTCATCAAGACAATTACGTATCCTATCATAATCTGCCGAAAAGAAATTGAGTCTAGGCGTGAATTTAGGAGTCAACATACGAGGCCCCTGGAAAAATAGAAGTACCTGGAGAGGAGGATGATACAAATCTACACGAGAAATAATATCTTGTGACTCCTGCACTTGAATACTGCAGTTAGAATTGCTTAGCACCAAATCGAGTATCCTTCCCTGATGGTTCACTACATGATTGTATTGTTTCAAATCGCACGCTGACAAGAAATCCACTAGTTCATACGCGACACTGCTGTCATAACCGCTAGGTCTAAGAGATGAATCTGAAATAGATTTTGACCAGTTTATATCTCTCTGGTTGAAATCGCCAATCAATAACACATCGTCATCCAAGCCATCCATAACACTACTACTATTATCTAAAAAATGTTCAAGATTAGTACGATTAAGAGGGGACGGCAAGTAAACACAGCAAATATGAAATTTTACATTGCCTAACGTTAAGGTAACCCATAGGTCCTCACAACGACTTTCAAAAGGATTATTTCTATAAGCATGGATAGGCTTTTTGACGCCAATAAGAACACCTCCTCCACCAGAAGCCATCCCAACAGCACTGGACGATCTGTCCCTCCTAAACACCTGATAACGATCGTCAAAAATTTCACTATCGTAAATATCATCATTAAGCCAAGTTTCTGTCAAGACAATTAAATCAAAGTCATTGGCTCGAACCTCAAGGAAAATATCACTCAGTTTTGTTCGCATTCCTCGAATATTTTGATAATAAATACGCACGCCGCCTTTTACAACTAAAAGCACTAATCACTTATAAAATAAAGAAAAAAAAAATACTTAGCAAGAATTCACACCAAGGTGTTCAGAAAATCTCGATGAAGTACCAACTTGGCGGGATGCTCATCGTCCTTTCTAAGGAAAATTTTCCCGTTTCTCACCCAAACATATTTGAAATTGTGTTCCTTGGCCCATATTCTAGTTGCTGCGTGGAGTGATTTATTCGCTTGTGTCAGATGCTCGGAAATGTAGACTGGTGACTCCTTGTCTCCATAGCCCAGCAGTCTCGTATTCAACTTCTCCTTAGGGTGTGATCTGTTGTACTTGATCACAGCTGCCAGTAAATTGTCTCGTTTAAGCTTACTAACAAATCTGCACACAACTGCCTTAGGCAAACTCGATGTCTTATTCTGCTTCTGCACACGGTTACAAGACAGAATTTCTGTTTCTGATATAGCAAAACCTGTCACCTTTCCAATTTGAATCACTGCGTTAGCCAGGTTTTCTTGTTTGTGCTCTGGAAGACAGTGGATCTCTATGTTACTCTGCCGTGAATCTTGTTCCATTACCGATATTCTCGATTCCAAGTCTTTGACATTACGGCGGAGCGACTCATTTTCTAAACCGAGTTGCTTAGTATCTTGTATGTACGTGTCAACCTGATTCTTCATTTCTTCGAATTTTGTATTCATGTAGTTTAAAGAAACTTCGAAACTACCTATCTCTTTTCTTAATGCTGAAAATTCTTCTTTTAATGCCTTTCTTACGATAGCTCGTAGTTCTTCCTCTAAAATGGTTTTCACGGTTGATCGTAAGCACTCAGTGTCGCTTTCAACGCCTGCGCTGCCACTCCCTCGTGCGTTTTTATTGACGTTTCGCGTTTCATCTGGAGAATGCCCAATCGGCGTTGTGGAGCTTTTACACGGTGTGTCGTCATTCTTTGTTTGTCGCTGAGCCGATAACATCTCTATAGAACAATCTGGACATTTCCAGTTCAGCTGCTTTTTGAAGTTACTGCTAGTAAGGCCCACACATAGGTAATGGTATGGTTTTTTACAGCGCGCTTGAGTGCACATAAGTTTTTCAGTGTTTTTTACGATGCTATTGCATGCGCCGCAGTTATTGTTACTCATTTTGTTTACTCTGTGATAGTAGTTGAAGCAGAATAAAAATACTCGGCGCAAGTACGCTTGAACGCAGCACAAGCGGTCGAGTAGGTAGGCAGCGACTCAACGCAGCACGGTGTACTTGATGACTCAGGCGCACGGCTCGGGCAAGCGACGATGCAGCGTAGTGAACAGCGAGTGTTTTATTCGTTACCCAAATTATTTGAAATGTTTTTGATTATAACTTTTTGTCCTTCGCGAATATCACAATACGGTTTTCACTATTGAGACGGCAAGTGTCTTAACTACAGAAATATGATACACACACTCATCGTTAAGAAGAAATTACTACGGTTTGGAAATTATTTTTACGGAGCACAACAAAAACACGTCTTCACTTCGGCGCGGGGGCGCGCGGGGTTGAATATCACGATGATACTTAGATGATATTTATTGGTTCATTGTTGACTTATCATAAAGCGGATAATTGCAATGACTAACCACATTAGCAGAAATCACCACGGCGTAAAAATGCGCTAACAATCATAAGTATGCGCTATCCTCTTTTTTCCGCAGTAGAATGCGTTTATGCACCAAAGCCGCAGGCTAGCTAAACCTGCGGCCGTGTGAGACTAAAGCGTCCACTACCCACTAAACTCCCCCGGTTTCCCCTTCACACCCGATTGGGACGAGCCGGTGCCATCATTGTGGCTATTGACCAGCCCATGCGCTATCCCCTTAGGTACATAATATATCACATTATTATATAGAGTTATGCGTGCTCCTTTTTTTTTGCGAGTATAATTGCCAAAGTAATCTTCATAAACAATGCAATTGTTGTTTGAAGTTATTAACATAAAAAAGTATCCCAGTATAATGTCGTGCTTTTGCCCGATCAATAGGCTTAGTGCCTGTTACCGGGCGGCGCTACCGATGCTACCATGTGCGACCCGACGGGTTTTAGTGGGTAGTCCGCACTCTGCGGGAGTCCCTCATAACCACTCGGTGCGCCCCCGCGCCCGAGGGCATAAAAGTGTTTCCCGTCAAAAAAAAGAAGTATATGTCGTGCTGCAGGGCGAGTGTGTGGGACCCGGGAGTAAAGACGTTACGATTACCCACTAAACTCCTTCGATGGCGCCTCGATGGTCTAGTGATTTAAGTACCTAACCGAGATCTCGAGGTCCTGGGTTCAATTCCCGGGTCGAGCTAACTTTGTGTCAGTTTTTTCGGATACAGCTCGGGTTTGTGATCACCGACCCGCATTTGGCAAGCGTGGTGATTAAGCCAGTACCCATCATTGTAGCGATGACTTGAATTTAAGGATGGAGGCCTTTGCCCAGCAGTGGGAGATTGAATAGGCTGGTACTTTTACTAAACTCCCCCGGTTTTCCTTTTACACCCGATAGGGTCGAGAAGACCTTGTGGCCATTGACCGGCCTACAATTCATCACAGTAAAGTGAATACATTTCGAATTAGGAAAAAAACTAACAATCCCACTGGTAGGGATTTGTCGGTGGGGATTTTCGGAATAAACCGTAAAAACGAACATTGACACGTACTATACAGAAAACGTCTATTATAAGATCTGATAGCATTACGATTATAACGTACCCCATTATTCAGCATCCGTGTACCATTAACTAATGTGAAACATCAGTTTGCACACCTTATAGGCAGGCTATTGACTAATAGATAATTGTTGACATTTGCCCCGAGTGGACTTGAGAAAAATAAAATTGAGTTTCGCAAAGCATAAGTGTTAATGTTATTGTATGTCAGTCGGATGGCACATGGCACCGCCTGTTCGCTGTACTTAAGCTATCGACAAATCAGTTGTACTATTAGGTATCTTCTGAGTAATTGACGATCGGTTTGGTGTAATGATTGTGAGGTCTGTTTCACCAATAGGTCGCAGGTTCGATTCTCGAACGGTACAAACGTCGGTGCATGAATATTTATGTTTTATCTTTATCTGGATTTTCCTATAATATTATAATATGGATGTCTTGGGGTTCACTTAATACTAATTTAAAGTGCAATATTGTGGGAACCAAATTATGAATAAAATTATGTACAAAAAAGTGCATGAGTAATATTTATTTGTTGCCTGCAATGACGTTCAATTAAAAAACTAGACTCCCAATCACGCTCAAATATTGTCCGAAGCAAAAGTCTGTTAATTTGAACGAATGTGTTAATGACATCTGTGTCAACGCCGCTCGGACGTTTTTTGAGGAATTTTTCTTAGAGATTGGGTGTCTAGTTGTATATTGAACGTCATTGGTTACCTGGCAGACTTTTTCTACGAGGACCAACTGACCTTCGCGTTGCCAATCCTGTAATTTTAAGAGAAACAACGTTGACAAAAAAAGTTTGTCACGCTGCCAACCCAACAAAATACCTAGTCAACCAGATTTATCAATGATTTTACGAAATCGATCAAAATATTTTTTTAAACTATTGCAAAGAACGAAACGAAATTCCGTGTCGTCACACACTTTCAAAATGATACCAAAATATCATCATAAAAACATAAAGCATAATATCAGCTAAAGAATAAAATCGATTAAAAACGACCTATCCATAAATCATGATATTCCTAACCTATGGGTTTATCTGGTTGTCGCAATTTGAACTACTTGGACTATAGAAGCTCATAAAGCGAAAACATAATATGTTTCCAATTTACTAGTCTCTGATCAACACATTAACATTTGTCTGTAATTGCCGAAAATATCGGTAAAGGCGAGAGGTCACATTTTAGGCTCTATACGAGGTCACTCGGTAAACTTAGGGATGGCACAAGTATTCATTTCTAATACAGCACAAACATTTACATGTGTACGTCTATAAGTACAGGTCCCTTTTATTTTGTGAGTAGTAACTGCTTTTATTTTATAAATTATCAAACTAAAGTCAATTTTCTTTATTTATACAGTATGACAGGAAATGCGAGGGACATATTTAAACAGCAAATAGTTCATGCTTCCATATAACAAAATATGTAAAAATCAATAAAAACTCTGGTGAATATCTGTCAATAACCTTAGTCGAAATTTTCCTGAAAATCCGCGTAACGTGCGGGCACTCTTCCCTTCACAGTATTTCGTGCACTCGTTCAAGTACGACTTGGGGCGTAACCGGCCGCTCAGCACACGGGATTTTTAGGTAGTTCATGCATACATAAATTATTAGGAAAATTATGAAAAAAAATAAGGATATATTTTTTGTAGCGAATTGGACTTTAAATCGGATTCTGAACACTCTCCTTAAATATGTTCCTCGGGTTACCTAACACGATGTATAGGCTACAAAAGAGCACTTAAAAATTGCCAAGTAATAATAATGTGATCAAAGTTATTGCCTAGATCATAGATTTCATCTTAAGTAGAATGGAAAAATCGCGTGCTATCATGTTTAAAAAACATGACTTTTATACATTTTATTTATATTAAAATAATATCTAATAAAACTGAGTAATAACAATTTATTATCTGGTAACCCTAATAGGCTCCTTTGTAGGCTATGGTAGTGTATTAATTAGACATTCTTTCGTAACTTTGTCTGTGACATAATAGCCTGTTATTAGGTAGTTCCATTCGATTCCAAATCGAGGCATATCGGTAATGTATTCCGTTTTATTGTCTGTTGCTAAGGTTTCGATGGTAAAAACCAGATTTGTCAGTAAGATTGACAAAGGCATATTTAAGTATGTAATAAATTTTAAAATTTATTTTTTTCTTTATTAGTGAAGCGGATTTAGTCACACGTGATCCTGGTTTGGTCAATATTAATATTTAAACAACTATCCAATTTTCGGTAGTGAATGTTTATAGTGAAATTATTTTTTCTAAACCTGCTGCCATGACTATGGTGACTATGTTAAATTGAAGATAAAACTTGACGGCCTCCGTGGAACAGTGGCTAAGCCTTAAAACCCGGAGGCCGTGGGTTCGATTCCCGCCTTGGGTCTGGTAGGTGGTAGGGCTTTTTCATAGTCCGACTGGCTAGCTACCACCCCCACAGGTAAAATCTGCCGCCATAACAGCTCTGCCTGTGTTCCGGCAATATTAATGTACACTTGAAATCACAGGCTCGAAGATGAGCCTTCAGTCTGGCAGCGCATTGAGCGACCCTGGTAAAGTGTTCCTCAGTGGAATATGGCCGCTTACCATCAGGTGGGATGCGTGTCTGTCTGCCAACTGATATAGTATAAAAAAAATGCCTTCTATGAATGTCCCCAAGTTGTTCAAATATAGTGAAACCTTAAGTTCTCTCCATAACGTGTATTTGTGCTCATGTAAGTGCTAAGTGTAGCTTGAGTTGCGGTCGACCGCGCTGCAAGGTGCGACTCTTTGAAATTACCGCACGAATTTATATGCCGAGCGGTATTTACACGGATCTTTTTTAATCATTTTGTTGAAAGATGAGCTGCTTTATTTTCTTTTCAAGTTTTTTTAAATGTATTTAGCCCAATTAATCTTTACAAAATGTGTGAAAACCTGCAGACATCATCGGTCTGGCATATTAATAAAAAAACTGTTTTGATGTTGAAAATTGATACGTCTACTGATACATTCTTATCTTTCGGTATTTTCTTATGTTTATGTATAGTACAATACATCTGAACTAATATTATAAAGAGGAAAGATTTGATTGTTTGTTTGTATTGAATAGGCTCCGAAACTATCGAACCGATTTGAATAATACTTTCACTGTTGGAAAGCTACACTATCCCCGGTGAAAATAGGATACTTTTGATCCCGGAAATGTGGGGGGAAGGGGGGATATTTGAAAAAAGAAATTACGCGCGGGTGAAATCATAATTCTCTTGTTCTGTGGGTGAAATCGCGGGTCCGGCCGTTATGCCCCCATTCCGGGTTGGCCCCAGCCGGGTGTGCGGGCGGAAGGCTATTAAATATAAATGCTAACAAAGGCAATTACTATGATAGCGCAAAATTAAATGAGGATTGTACGAGTATTGCTGATCGGCTAATTTCTGAGACAAAATTCTTAGGCGTTTTGCTTTATGTCGATTTGCGCTGTGCCTTTCAATAGCCACTACTCTAACGTACCGTGTAAATGCCACTTGTCGAACGCGAGGAAGCGTCATTTACATCCTTGATGAAAATTGACTATGATAAATCATTTTGATACGGTTAGGCATAATTGTTGCACTACATTCCGCTGGAATCGAACCTTAACCTTCCACCGCGCAGGATATTCCACGTAAATTATTATTTTTGTTTTCCGTCATTAAATTTACTATCAATATGGATTTATTTTTAGGTGGCCTTGATGGCGTTTGTTAAATGGAAGGTTCTGCATTCTATTTCCAAGCGAGTCAATAAATAACAAATGCGTTTTAATTTTTTTTTTTTTCTAGAAATAATGTAGATCATTAAAAGCGTTTTTGTGCAAAATAAAGTGTAAAGTAGGAAAAATTTTTTATAGACAATTCCTAATTGTCTAGGATGATGTTTTGTTCCGTAATGTTATTAAACTTATTTCTTTTATTAGCCTATCTGTTGCTGTTATAATTATGTACCAGTTAAATAACAATACAGCTTCTTTTTTTTCAAGACATAGCATCTAAGACTTGCCACAGAGACGTAGACTTATTTGTGTCTTGTGTCGAATACTAGCCATCAGTGACATAATGCCATCAGCCCTCCTTGCGCAGACGTAGACGTATACCTACTTTTTATATCAACGTACTAAGATGTGTGCCATTTTGGCAAAAATGTGTCGACGTCTACGCACCGCCTTATTTTTTGACAGAGCAATAATATTAAAATCCTGCTACAGGATCCGTCAACTATCAAACTTTAGAGATCACTTACTAGTAATATCTAAGTAAAAAAATACGATTAGACGGAAGTTGTACATACCGTGTCTCTCGTACTAACAGCGCCAAGCTAATTCATATTGCAAATACCTACCTAACTTTGAATTAAATCAAAGTTTATTCAAATTTTGCAACTTTAACTCTTATCGCGTGAAAAGTCACAGTCAAATACAGATTATTACAATTACATAGTTATTTACGTATCACGACTTCGAAATAAGTTCAAATTAACTCATCATTAATTAGCCTTGAGAATAAAGATAATACAGAATAGAACAAAGAAATAATACAGGCTCTATTTATAGCTGAACTTTGGTAGCAGAGTTGTTTTAACGTCGCATCACAAGCGTGGGGTCGTTGGTTCGAATCTCGTGCGTATTTACCTCAAGCGGTAACGGAAAAACATCGTTAGAAAAATTTGACAGAAATATTGTTCTACCCGAGAATTGAACATAAGACCAGGGTCTTAGTACCATAGACCAGGACTTAGGGTCTTAGACCAGGGTTTAAGTACCCTTACACCACAATACCGGGACTTTTTTTTTACAAAAAACAATACACATCCTACTGGTCTACGCCTCCATTACATAAAATAAACATAAAAAAATATTTAATGGTCTGACAAGACTAAGACTTATGATTGCGGATACAAACAAGATGATATCAACAACTTATACAACTAACTGTAGATAATTCTGTGAACAATGATATCACAGCGATAATACCAGAAGCGAAAAATTGATTAATTGGTAATATTCTATCATGATCAGAACAGCCGTTAAGATACTGCTTAAAAAACTTTTTTTTTTTTTTACTATGCTTTATATTCAACCGCTGGCTAGTGAGACCTTTGTTTTTCGGAGTAGAATGCGTCTAGGCACCCTTGTTTTTTTGTCCGGGGGAAAATGCCATTATGCATACCCTGTAGCCGGGGGGCTACAGGGTTATGTGGGACTCAGACAATATGACCTCTACCCACTAAAAACCCACCCGGTGTTCCCACAGCGCCGTGAGTGGGGGTGTAATGGGCATCCGGCAAAAGCCTTTACTTCCATTATACCCCCGGCGCATGCCCGCGTTACGTGGCGGGCCCTACATGCCCCCCGGTTCGGAGGCTTATGGGATTAGCCGGGAACACCTGACTAATCCCATCCGACGGAGGTGGTGACCGGTGCAATGCAGGAGAAGGTCAGATGAGGTACCTGGGTCTTACCTTGGATGGTCGATGGCGTTTAGGCACCATAACCGTAGGCTAGCTAGCCACAAGGCTGGCACCGGCTCGTCCCAATCGGGTGTGAAGGGGAAACCGGGGGAGTTTAGTGGGTAGTGGGACTTATTCTCGAACCCCACACACGACCGCAGGCGTCGTTAGCCTGCGGTTATGGCGCGTAAATGCGTTCTCCTCCGCAAAAAAAAAGGCTAGCTAGACCTGCAGCCGTGTGTGGGACTCGAGACTAAAGCGTCCACTACCCACTTAACTAGGCAGAAAAATTAGCCACGCCCACAGTCCAAGATATTACCAGAGTTGATATCAATCAACAACTTATCCAACTAGTCTTTGCGAACAATATCTCAGCGCTAGACCAGAAGCTAAGAATTGATTAATTGTCAACTACGCGACACGTTTCGGCAACTAAAACAATGGAAGAAACGATGTCAGTTGCTTAGGAAGCGTTACGGTCTCTTATTCTATACAGATCTCAGCGGGCGATTTGATATGCGTTGAGAAATGGTTGGCCAACCTTGGTGATCTTTCATGATCTTTTAACAATCTGATAGTAATGTTTCATTGGATTACGAGTTTTGCGTGAGTGTAAATTAAAGCACACAGACTCCGATGGCTCGGTCATATCGAGAGAATGGCTTCAGATCGAAGTGTCAAGAAAGCATATCTCGGAAAACCTGTTGGTCGACGGCCTGTCGGTCGCCCTCGCTACCGGTGGAGTGACGCTGTAGATGCAGACCTCTAAGAGCTTGAACCGGGAGACTGGCGCGAAACTGCAGGGGACCGAGATAGGTGGCGCTATCTTGTATCGGAGGTCAAGACACACTTTGGGTCGCTGAGCCACAGGAGTAAGTAAGTAAGTAAGTAAGTAAATTAAATCCTCCTAGCAAAGACTCTGAGAGAGGGGTAGCATAGTCCAAAATAAAAGTATTATGTAGAGTCTATGCATTGAAGTCTACTTTCCTTGAATGTGGTTCCGACGTCATCTACATATCTATACTTCTAATCTATACTAATATTTTAAAGAGGAGAGATTTTGATTGCTTGTTTGTTTGTATTGAATAGGGTCCGAAACTACTGAACCGATTTGGAAAATTCTTTCAGTGTTGGAAAGCTACACTATCCCCGGGTGACATAGTATTAGGGTACTTTAGATTCCGGAAATGTGGGGGGTAGGGGGGATCATTGACAAAAGTTTAATGCGCGGGTGAAACCGCGGAGGCGATTGCTATTTTAGATAAGTTTTACTAAACAGTATTCTTAGTGAATTGTTAAATAGGCGAAAAAACTTAAATTTCCACATTTTTCTTTGTAAATACTTTAAATGATTTGCCATGCGACATTAAGTCCGCCTTTTTTACCGTTTTGTTTAGCAATAAAGAATAAATAAATAAATAAATGTGCAGTGGCATTGTGTAACGCGCCGCGCTACCCCTTTCGCTGATTTCATAATTATCATCTATTGAAATAAGAAACCGCAACACCACTTATTATGTAAGTGATCTCTAAGAAGAGTCATCATCATGGGCATAGGCCTCCCTCAATGATCTCCAAAAGAGGCCGTCCGTCAATCATGGGGAGGGGTCCATAAAAAATCACGAAGTTAATATATATATTATCACTTTAGTCTTTAATTTTCTATAATAAAATTAGATAATACTTATTGCCTGCCTGTGTTTTATAAATATCTAAAAAAACATTTTTTTTTTTGTAGGTACTAAAAATACACGAGATATAAGGGGGGGGGGGGTAGAGGTAGTAATAAACCTCACCATGTATAACCAAGGGGGCGAGGGAGTTAAGACGGTCCCTAATGATACCGGTCCTACGCTACCAATCCAGCGGTTTCCTACAACCTTGGGAAGATCGTCAGTCCACTTAATAGGGGGCCTCCTCACGTTCAGTGCGCAGTCGCCTTAGCAGAACCTTTCTCAAAGAAACACCAGCATAGTGCTCGTCTATGAGTATAAGTGTAAATCGTCATTTAATCCTTTCAGAACGGTTTAGAGGTCCAGAACTGGTGCGATGTCACCAAGAGCCTTTCTAAGGTCCCACGGTTAGGTAGTAATCGTGCTCATTAATAGCCCGAGCTGTTATAGTTACGAGTATGTTCACCATCTCGTGTTCTGGCATTCCCTACATACTCGTAATTGAAAAAAATCCTTATGGCAATGCATCCATATACAAAGTGTTGATTGCCGCAAGGTCGAGGAATCAGCATGACGTCTGTTAATTCATTAATAATTACGAATAGTTAATTACCGATATGTTATTTTTCATAATTGATACATATTTGTGTGGTTCTGAATCTGTAAAAAATAATAATTACTCGATTTTATTTTTTTAAATATGTTTTTGTAGGAAAGTACAAAAGAGCGAGGCACTTGGTAAAAATATCTTTTCCTAGTAGACTTGAAGGGATTTAATTAGATCAGCCCTCAGCGTGGCAGCACATTTAGCGACGCTTTCTGGTTACCTATATAATATGTGTATCTCAATGGAATAGGCCGCAGTGATAAGAGCGTGCTTGTCTGCCAAATGCCATGACATGAGTTAAGTTGTTTAATCCTGACTCAACATTAATTTTACGGTCAAGAAAACAAAGAATAATCCCTATACGTAAACACCGAAAATGTTGTTCCCACGATTGTCCCAGGTTAGTTACAAAGCCGCGACCTTAGCGCATAGGGCAGGGTCACTACCAAATGTATCATCGACACATATTAGCCAAAAATGTACACTTGCGAAGATACGCGTTGATTCCAAGGCCTCTGAATTACGTATGATCGGAAATACCGCCGCAATGACTGTGGTCAAGCAAACGGGTACAGGTGTGTCCGTCGTATCCATCTCTTTCTGACATTGGAAGTGTGCTTGCGCAAGGCATCCTGCTACGTCTCTATTATGGCACTAAAGGTGCACGAGAGTTATAGGGCCTAATATACTACGTGTCATTTTAGTCGTTGTTTTCCTGCAGTAAAACGATTTTATCTAAGTAGTATAATAGATTTAAAAGTATTTTTTAGTCAAATCAAAAGTTTTACGATTGTGATAGACGAAGCTCCAATCAAACAGTACTGGCTTCGTTGCGGACGATCACTTGCCGGGATCATTGCCCTTCGTGCTTATCAAAAAGATGATAATTCACTATTTACTAACATTTGATTTCCATTTTCCCCCAACACGCGGTAGTTGCGCGTCAGAACAAAGCTCCCTAGTCAAAACAGGATATTTTATAGTAACAACTATCACATAATTATAAACCTAATAACTATATTACATCTTATAAATGTGCATTATATTTATAGCATATTGGTTGATTGTAAAGATTGGTCGCCCTAGGCATAACCGGGCTAAGCGGGACGTTAATTATAAACCATTTAAAAATATACTTTATAAAATTAATATAACGTACCATTTAATATACCTCTTTAGTTAAAAAAGGTGTCCAAAATATATTTAGTTAGCAACACAAACATTTAAACTTTAATTCCAAAAATAAAAAATCATTCTCAGCTGGCCCGAAACATTAGTGTGATCCTCTGTGGCCGGCCGCTTTTTTAGGTTTAGCAGGGATACCTCGTCGATATTCAGATTATCCTGATGCTTATATTTCTTGAAATATTATTTCTTCTTTAGGATCTTATATTTCCTTATTAGCTGTAATATTAATTTTAATTATGATTTGAGAATCTATAATTAATAAACGAATAATTTTGGAAAAGCGAATTTGTTTCCCTTAATTTTTCAGCGGGCATTTGTGATGCAGGTCCATTAATTTACTATCAGGTGACCCACTTGTTTGATTCCTTCTAATAAAAAACAAAAACTAAAAAACAAAGATCATCCTTCACAGGAAAAAAATCCCACCAACGAAATGACACACATTATTTAACATGAAATTCATAAACTTATAACCTCTGACATCTTATACAATAAAATTAATTAGTCACAACAAATAGTAATCGCCGTATTATGTTCGAATGATAAACATTACCACTATGTTCCGTCCGATCCACCAGAAAACTTTGTAACCTTATGCAACTTGCTATTCTTGTAACGGCTAATTAAGCTGTTTAAGCTTCCACAGGTAATACAAAACACCGTAAAGAAATTCGGATTAAGTTATATAAAAACTTTATTGACCACACAAATTGGGTACAAAAGGCGGACTTAACGCTAAAATCACTCTCTACCAGTCTACCTCATCATTGTCTTTATTCTATACCTACTTTACATAAAAATTACTATAAAGAAAAAAGATGAAACCTTTGTTGGTGTTTTTTATATCCTTTAAATATTCATATTCGCTAAAACGAATACCAAAGTTAAATATTCAGATAAAATGGAGATACTTTACTGCATTTACTTTGATTACACACAGTGCGCCTGGCAGGTTTTTTTAACTTCAAATAAATTGCGAAGAAATTCCAACTCATTATTTTATCTGGCGACAGTAATCAGCTTTAACAAGGATACATCGCAATTACGATATTAAGAAACCGTTTGTTTATACTGCTTTTAAGCTGAATAGTTTTTTAAAGTGCTTAATCTTAGTTGAGTAAACATTCTCAATTCTCACAGAATTTTAATAATGTTGTTTACTTACGTTTGTTTCATTATGTATGTATTGACGCCCAGTTGACCTATTGGCTTAAGTACCTAGCCGTGATCTCGGGGTCCTGGGTTCAATTCCCAGGACAGACACAACTCGGATTTTTTTATCACCAATCCGCATTTGGCAATTGGTAACTATCATTGTAGCAATAACCTGATTTCAATGATGGCCTTTGCCTTGCAGTGGGACATAATAGGCTCTTAAATCAGAGAAGCCTACAGTAGGTACATTGGTAGCACATTGACTTGATATTATAGTCTACAATCGGAATCAAACCAACGACCCATGCTCACTAAGAATAAATTAACTACCAGACCGGAAATACATTCCTTCCGTATTGTTACTAAAACAAGGAATATGTACCGTTTATAATTTTTCGCTGCTTCATCAAATTACCTTGAAAATTACCGCAACCTTAAATAAATGTATGTCTTATAAAGTTATAAATAACGATCTTTAATACCCCGTATAAATTAATTTTACAAATTGACCGTAAACAACATAGGCAAGTTCATAAAAAATAAGAGATACATTTATAATAAGTAACTTTAATAAATATTGGATAACATCGCATTACCGATGCGACTTCATAATAAGCAGTTTACGCATCAGTGGTGTACACAATTTTTTTTTATACTACTTCAATTAAAGAAGCGCTAGCTGGATGTCGTGAAGGCCGACATGACAGAGAACAATCTCACTCCTGAGGATGCAGAAGACCGGGCAAAGTGGAGGAAGAAAGCGGACCCCGGCACTAGGCTGGGAAAACGCTAGGACGAAGGAGACTACTTCAATTGGTCGGCAGACACGCAACTGCGGCCTATTCTTAAGGGATACTTCACCACGAAGCGTCGCTCAATGTGCTTCCACACTGTAGGCTCATCTGATCTTCAGGGACAGGCTGGTCAATAGCCACAAGGCTGGCACCGGCTCGTCCCAATCGGGTGTGAAGGATAAACCGCTTTAGTCTCGAGTCCCACACACGGCCGCAGGTGTAGCTAGAAAAAGAAAGCTGTTCGAGCCTTTGATTTCAGGTGTACTGGCTTCCAAGCGGAAATCGAACCCACGACCTCCTGGTTTTATACCCAAGCAGCTTAGCCAGTGTTCCACGGAGGCGGTCAAAACCTGTGTTTGGCCCTTTAGACGGGCAGTTGTCAGTGGTGTCTTGGCTGTCTTGGGAAACATGGGTTTTCGATTACCACGGCCACCACCACTCATGGCGGTGAGGGAGTATCGCGGAGGGTTTTAGTTGGGCATAATCTCGGGGTATTGGGTTCAATTTCTGAGTCGAACAAAAATTTACCCAGTTCTTTCGGAAAAAACTAGGGTCACCAATCCGCACGTGGCAAGCGTGGTAATTGTCAGTACCTATCATTGTAGCGACTTCTTCCATTACCCTGTAGTGGTACATTAATAGGCTGATATATACATACATATAAAATAAACTAGCCTTCCGCCCGCGGTTTTACCCGCGCGTAATTTCTTTTTTCAATGTTTTTCTTTCTTTCTTTCTTTCTTTCAAATATCACCCCCTTCCCCCCACATTTCCGGAATCAAAAGTACCATATGTCACCTGGGGATAGTGTAGCTTTTTGTAGTTCAGTAGTTTCGGAGCCTATTCAATACAAACAAATAATCAAATCTTTCCTCTTTATAATATTAGTATCGATATAGATAAAATAAACATATATATTTAATACACACATAAAAACACCGAGACCGATGAAACAGTACCTAATGTTTAGTTCAAAAGCTGCGATAAACATATAGTTCAAACTCGGAAATTGTACTCTAGAGCTTGAATACAATAATCAATTACTATTTACTATAACAATGAATGATGGGCAACAGAAGTTACTTTCCGTCAGATAATCCGTTTGTTCATTTGCCCTTCTAAAGCAAAGTGCACGTCTTGTTTGCAAAAGTGATAGTTAACTATTAGGAGTATGTAATTTATTTCGTTACTACGATTCGATTTGATTTCAATCATCATCTTAACGAGCTGAGATATCTATGACATGCTTGAAATTGTTGAATTTAGCAACCACACTAATTGTTATTGCCATCAATCAAATCGTTCCATCCTAGATAATTTCAACTAAAGAGAATCCCTACGGAATGCTGTCATTGTTTAAGCAACTTAACCTTAGGCTCGGGGCTAAAGCGCCACCCTGACTTAAGGCCTTTCAAGTCGGGGTACCCCGGGATGGGCTGGTCAATAGCCACAAGGCTGGCAGCGGCTCGTTCCAAACGGGTGTGAAGGGGAAATCGGGGGAGTTTGGTGGGTAGTGGATGCTTTAGTCTAGAGTCCCACACACGGCCGCAGGTCTACTAGCCTGCGGTTATAGTGCTTAAAAGCAGTCTCCTCCGAAAAAAAAGGCTCGGGGCTATAGATTTTCGTCATACTACCCAAAAAACACCTCCGGTGCCGGTGCCCGCTTTGTGGTGATTGACCAACTTGTGTCTAGACCTAATGGGTCAATATTTTTTTTTTATATATTACCTTCCTGATCACCGGAGCACCAAGTCTTGCTTGTAAGGGGGGAGGGGGAAGGAATTCACCAACGTTTCTTCCGGATGGGCCTTATGACCTTCGGCAGGGACACTTTTGATGATGGCTACCGTGAGAGTTGAGGCATAACAATTTCTTCAGGAAAGGCTATGCGGAACTGCATGTCGCCTCCCTCGTTATTATTATACTCGTAATCACTTTTCAATATGATGTGTGCTTGGTTCATAGTCAGTCACAAAATTGAAAGCTTTGAAATCACAAATTACAATTTCACACCTACAATCACAATTGTAAACACTTTAATTTGATGTGTCAAAGCTAGGGGATGTTATCTGTCACGAAACGGTCAGGAAGCTGTTTTCCTTCCCCTCTGCATCTAATAAAGTTACTGTTAACTTTAGGGCTCATCTTTCAGCAACCAATGATGCGTAGAAATAAAATTATTATTTTAATGGCTTTTTTAATTTCACGTGTCAAAGTTAAGGATGTAGTCTGTCACAAAGCGGTCGAGAAACTGTCCCTACTGCACATTAATGTCATCTTGGCCGATACGCTGAGACTGCCTTTTAAAGTTAAATGTGTAAAAGCTTTTGATAGATTAATTTATAATAGGTCTAACAAAATTTGGCAATTTCAAAGTTTAGGATAAAAACTGTCACAAAGCGGTCGGGAAACTGACCCTACTGCACCGCATGCAATAGGGTGACCGCAAGATCTCAGAAATTACTTATTTCCACTGATAGTCTTGAAAGCTTTAATCTCAAAATATAATGATATTTACCGATTTTTATTTTGAAATTTGATGTGTTTTGACACTAGGCTAGGGACGTAATCTGTCACAAAGAGGTCGGGAAACTGTCCCTACTGCACCGCGTGCAATAGGATCAAGATCAAGATGTAAGACCGCAAGATCAAGATGCGCTGAGGTTAAGCACTTTTAAGTTGAATGTACCAAAGCTTTTGGTATTTCACGCAATTTATTATTTTATTTATGATTGTCTAATGTCAAAGTTTAGGATAGAAACTGTCACGAAGCAGTCGGGAAACTGTCCCTACTGCACCGCATGCAATAGGATGACCGCAAGATCTCAGGACTCATCTCGCGATGCGCTGAGGCTATATAAGCACTTTCACTGCGCGTGCGCGGGAGTCGAGGGTCGCTAGACGCACTCTGAACTCGTGTAGTGCTGTGAGACGTAGTGTCGTGTTATATTATTATCGTGTGTAAGGTGAGTTTTAAGATTGGATGTTATTTGCGGGACTGTTTTTTTGTTTGTTATGTGGCTAATGTAAAAAAAATAGTGTAAAAATATTTTTTAAAATATTTATATAAAATTATAAATAATATTATTTTTTAGATGATAGACATTAATATTCATAAACTTGAAAATATATTTAATAGATTTTTAATAATTATGGTAAATAGTAAAAATATAAGATTGAATAAAGAACATAATTGTAATCGGCAATTAATATTTTTTTTAAATAGTAAAAATTTATGCTTTTAATTAAAACTAAACTAAATAATATCTTTATTTTTAAAGAAATTAAAAAAAGGCATTTTGTTTTTTAATTGCAAGTACGTATGTGTACATATGTATGTAAACGTGTATGTATAATAATTGTGTATTATTATTGAAGCTTAATTTAAAAAGAATTCTAAAATGTCTATAATAAATTATTAAGCCGTAATTTTCTCAAATTGTGTCATTCAAAAATTGATTTTATTATATTGTCTAGATCTCCATAAAAGTATTTATTATATTATTTAGTAATGTATTTATTTATCTTTACGAATTATAACTAGCTCCAAACCTTAGAAAAATGCAAGAAGAAAAACAAAATATGCATCCAAAATGCAACCCATGCGGCGTGCGGTTTACCCGCACTAAGGCTTATAAAAGCTCGGACATTAAAAATGCATTTTATCAATTTACGTCATCAACATCAACCAGGAGTTTTCTTGGTTGCACCCTTATGGGGTCCGGGGCCCGCTGTCCTGCTTTTCTGCACTTTATCAACTTAATAAGATAATTATCGCAACAGACAATCGACATGCTGAATTATGAAGATAGTTTGGGGGTTAAAAATTGGCATTGGCTACTTTCAATCCCAAAAAAACATAATTTTCTGGCAGGAGTAATAATGTTATAAAATAAAAGAAACTAAAACGGATGAATTAAAATCTTAACTGTACGGACGGCAGCAGATCAACCTACCCTAATCTGTCAAAAAATCTCAATTGAAAGAGAACTCTATGTGAAGTGAATAAAGCTGAAAATTGGTTGTAGAAATTTGACAGATTGGGGTAGTCTGATGTGCTGGCGACTGTACATGACCGAATGATATTATTATTATGAGAATTATTGAGATAAAGATGTAAATTTTAAAACCACTTTGGCGTTATCACAGTTAATTCATAATCATGATAATTATTATGTTTTATCATGATTATGAATTAACTGTGATATAATATCATAAACATGAAATGAATTATCCTTTGACACAATATTTCATAGTTTTAAGGTCCCAATTTCTTGTCCTTGAATGTTTTTCACCGATTCAGAACGTTTGTAATATTCCTTTCTGACCCGTGGAACACCAAAGTGGGTCACATAAGTGTTCCACGGTTAACTTTCTGTACCCGTGGATCACCTAGGTGTTCTGCTAAAATAATGTACCCGTAGTTCACCTATCTGGTAAAATACATGTCATCCTAAATAAAATTCAAAAACTAAATGTTAAAATTGATAAAACTTAAGATTTACGGGGCAAGACAAGCAAGAAAACTGTTTTATTAATGAAACAATTTAATTTTTTCCTAAAACGAAAAAAATTTTTTTTATAAGTTTAAAAAAAGCAGTTTTCTTGAAAAGCCTCCGTCTTAAACACCATCTTTTTGGTAAAAACTGCTTCGTATTAATCCGCGATTTCTGAGCTAAAGACTGCTTGAACCCGCGCCCTCTGGCATAGCGGTACATTCTACTATCTCCATTGGGAGATATTGGGAAAATTATTCCCACTTTCCCCATTCGTCATTTACAAGTGGTAATTCTACAAAATTACCAATGGGGATAGTGAAACCATAATCGATTCCCACTATCTCCATGGATCAAGCAAGACAATGGGGATAGCGGGATGTACCGATTACACCAATAGGACGTGTAAGTCGGCGTAAGCGCATCAAAATCGCATCAGAGCGGCGTGGGAAACCGCACTGAACTTGTAGGTCAGATGACTGAACTTCGACTTATTGTTGGATGCGCATGATGTAAGGCAAACTATGTGGGTTTGTACTGTTTCATGCCGGCTTTAATGATGATAATTATGCAACGAGTTTGACGACCGATGTCTTGTAACGGTAGAGAATTCGACTGCAATAGGTACCGGAGGTGACAGACGGTTGATTTTTGTGGGCGCTACAATAGAGCAAAGAAACACAATTGAGTTATACAGGGTGGAATTTTGTAATGCCACCTGAAGGGGAAGTACTCTTAATACTGTAGATAGAACATTTGACTCAAAGAAAACATTCCTTTATTTTTGAAAAGAAAGAAAACTGCGTTCAAATTTTTTTTAAATTTGCTTGATTCGCGAGCCAATACCTATCATTGTAGCAATAACTTGATTTCAAGGATGGAGGCCTTTGCCCTGCAGTTCTATAGCAAAGTAAAGTATCACATTAATAGGCTGATACTTTACTATAGAAGACGTTTGGTAGAGATACCCGTCATATGAGCGCAAACCATACAGGACAAACAATTATACATTATTATTATGATCACTTATCCCATATCTGGATGTTTATAGGTATTTATTAGCTGTATCTCCGCTTATTCTGCTACATACCCAAGTGCAAAGCTGACTAATCTAACATTTATAGCCATTCAAGCCAATAGCTATGTAATCTTCATATACGCTAGTAAAACGTGCAATTATGATATGCATCATACATTCTGAGCTTACTCGGAAAGTACTTAAAGTTCGTACTCATTAATACCATCGAGCCTTAATCTTTTGTTCGAACTCAGAAATTGTTTACCCATCAATATCAATTCCTTATTTGTCAACCGACTTTCAACCTTAAAACAATACCAATACGAGCATACATGCATGCATCCCTTTGAAGGAACAAGTTTACTTAAATTTCAACTGTATCATCGTTGGGATAAAAGTGAGTTTGCTCTGTAAAGTATAAATGCATGTGACCTTTGCCTATCATCTTCAAGCCAATAGGTTGTTTGTAGTATGAATATTAAACAGTAGGACATAAAGGACTAAAAGGATTTACGAAATATGCGCATACGCATTTGTAGCATTATAAGTGCATTAGAATGTATGAAAATTAGATTCGGCACTTATTTCTGTGACTAGGTGTGCCTACGACGTTATAGTAACTTTGTATTGCTGATACTGTATATTTTGTTAAATTAAATAGAGTTAGTTACTCCACATAACATTTGCTATTTTCTCATTAAACTTGCGTTCTTACCGTTACAAAGGTTACCTAAAACAATTAGACAAACATACAGACAGAATAACGCAGATATTGAATTTTGTGTTATTGTTATACATATAAGTACAACATAAAATTTTACTCAATAAACATTTTAATGTTAAAAAAAACTGTAAACTCGTCTATATTACTGTTTTATTACTTCCGGCAAAATTAATGTGGCAGACAGTGCACCTAAACATATTCGCTCGGAGTTTTTTATTATTATTGCAATGTGTAACAAGACGAGCAGAGCGTACACCTGATGGTAAGCGCCACGTCTGCCCTTAGACAGTTCAGTGCCAAACAGTAAATAAGCAGTTACTGTCTGGCAATGCCCTGCCCCCGCGCTACACCGAGACGACAGTTATTAGGTCTCATATACCCAGCAATCACTAGAGAGAGAGAGATAAGATCAAAACATTACCCCAGGGTAAACAATAGCCTATGTCAGTACAGGCATCAAAACGTAACAGACAGACAAATTTACTTTCGCATCTATAATATTAGTATGGATTCTCAGAAGCTATTTTGGGGAAAAAATAGGCTAAATGTCATAAAAAGATAATAAATTTAAGTAAGGCTAACTGAGTTACTCTTTTTTTGTCTGACATTATTCAGGTAATCTACTCAACGATATTGAATTCGTAGATTCTAGTCGTTTATTTGCTTTTATCTTCAGTAGGTAATAAGGTAACTTTATAAGGTCATTGCTAGAAATTTAATTATTATTTAATAGCATTTACCTTTCGCGACACGTGACGAACACTGGTGTTGAATGAGAGCCATAAATGTTATTGTAATGTGATCTTCCAAGTATGATTCTTTTTATTCACGGAACCGGCCCCGATGGCTATTTGGTAGTGACCCTTCCCCAATGCGTTAACAAGACGTGAGTTCAAATCCTACCTAGGACAAACTTTTGTGCGATGAACATAATATTTGTGGTAGATTATATCTAATACTAGTGATAAAACTGTGTAGTTCCTCGGAGTTCAGATCAATGTAGGTACAGTACTTATATTATACTGTACTAACTTCTTTCACCCGCGTGGTTCCCGTTCCCGTGGGAATATCGAGATATCCTTTCTTAGCGGATGCCTACGTCATAACATCTACCTGCATGCCAAATTTAAGCCCGATCTGTCCAGTGGTTTGGGCTGTGCGTTGATATCTATCTATGTCAGTCACTGCCTCCGTGGTACAGTGGTTAGAGCGTTGGGCTCTAATACCCGGAGGTCGTGGGTTCGAATCCCGCGGGGAGCATCACTTTGTGTGAATGTTTCCAGTTTGGTTAGGACATTGCAGGCTCGAATCACCTGAATGTCTGAAAAGAATGATGATTCCGTGCTTCGGAAGGCACGTTAAGCCGTTGGTCCTGCGCCTGATCTCTCTTCGGTCGTGTCAGACTGCTGTCCCACCGTGCTATGAGAGTGAGGGAATAGGGAGTGCACCTGTGCTTGCGCACTCACTTGTGCACTATAATATATCCTGCGTAATAGTTGGCTGATCGTAAAAAGATTGGCCGCCATAGCCGAATCGGCTAGGAGGACATTATTATTATTATTATTATGTCAGTCAGTCAGTCAGTCAGTCACCTTTGAGTTTTATATTGATATAATTATTGTAAAACTTTGGCGATTTAAAAGAGTAACGAGCGAGTTTCTTGCCGGTTCTTCTCGTTAGATAACAAAATTCCGATTCCGGTGGTAGAGTCACTATGTTACCTTACTTACCTTGATAATTGACGATTCAAAAGTGCATCTCTGAGGCCTACATGAATAAAGAATATTTTGATTTTTATTACTCGTAGAGGTAAATAATGGGTACTGACAAACTTCATATTCCCAAAGATGAGCGATATGAACTAGAAAATGACATTGATATTTTGTTTTTATTAAAGTTGAATATAATTAGATTTTTTTAAATAAGTACCTTTCTTTAACCCTTTCCCCGCCACGCTTTTTTCCGAAAATGGTGCCCCACACGCCACGACCATTAAAAAAAAAAATTCCAAAAAATTATTAGGTTATACTCAACTCATTCAGGTAAGTAAAAATACAACGTTTCTTGATCATGTTTTTTTGTCTGATATATCAGACATTGGCGTGGTGGGCACGAAAATGGTTTGTCTGATATATCAGACATTGGCGTGGAAAAGGTTAAATTCTTTCCGATCCAATACGTTTACTATGACCGTTTACGATATCATTTATTTATAAAAGTACAGTATTAATTTTCACATTAATTATCTTAACAAAACTGAACTTCTATCGGAGTTGATGATTTGTTTAACTTGTTTCGCAAATCCTATTTAATAAATTCCTCACAAGCCTACCAGACCATCGCACGCGCACCCAGTGATGCATTAAGCTCGACCCCCCCTTGACCTTTTGAGGCTGAATGCAACCCGTTTGATATGGCGAGGATGCACTCTCGATTTCTAATCGCTAACTTCTAAAATGTTCAAGAAGCTACTTAGTGAAAGTTAAGTTACCAGTTGAAAGGGATCGTGAAGCCATTTTACTTGGACATACAAAGTGTTAAGTTTGTGATTGAAACATAAATAAATATTGGACAGCATCAAATACATTGATGGCATTAAGTAACCGCTATTCATATCAGCTTGGCCATAAGGTTGACTGGTAGAGAAAGCTAATGGCATTCTCTACCATTTACTGGCATTAAGCCCGCCTTTTGTATTGGGCAATAATCTTACTTTAATAGATAAGGGTAGCTTGATATGCTTCTCACTATACATTGTAGGAATGGAACCTGCGAATTCTGTAAGTGAATCCATGCTATCAATCTTATTCATTTAGTTTGGGACAAATCACTTTGACCCATATTACTTTACCAATAGGACCCAAATAATATATTTGTATGGAAAATGGAAAGTCTTTTTCTTCCCGTTTGATGTTGGCAGGAGAAACAAATGATGAAATTAAAACGAAACGGTCTACTACATACCTACACGATACTTAAAATTTTATTAACATCAATTTGCATGCAAAATTTCTTTTTTGAGTTTTTACGCATAAACCTACAAGAAAACATAACAGTGTAATAAGAACTTTATTGTCTGCCAATTAAGTTCAATTTAAAATACATGGTAAAATTGACGTTGCTCAACAATTTTGGATTTTATTGTAATGGGAATAAGACATACATGTTAGTCACGTGTGTGATTAATAAATGAATATGCAACAAAAACCTGCCAAGCTTTCATCGCCGTTTTCATTCATAGACAATATTCAAGCCGTAGAATGATAGTATTTATAGTCGCCCATTCAGAGACTGGACAAATGGACTGGACTGGACATAATAAAATTATAATAATCTAACGAATTCTCTAGGCTCTTTAGCCCTAAAAAGGCAACACTAAAATAATGTACCTAACTAAAGAAACAGACCAATGACATAGTTACATTCTATAATACTTTTTTAAATTAATCCCGCGATAAAAGTTATGCAATAGCTTAGTAATAAAATATTACCAAAAATTTAGTTTGTGTTATACATACAAAATAACAATATAAAAAATTAAAAATTACATTCTTCCCGAAACACGTCTCTTTGGAATTGTAATAGAACCATTTCACAATAAGCGACAGAGACTCGCTCTCACAATAAAATTGACTCATCGAACATAACACAAGCGAATGCGACAAAGTGCTACTTTGTTGGACGTGCGTAATGCAAATACAGTTTCATTCATATCTTGTGAAATCCATTGAATTTTTCTCAAACTGGTTTTTGCTCGTTTCCCCGACACGCTTATACATTTTTATTACACACATTAAATATGTATTGTTTGTTTCAGGTAATTAATTCACGACTTCTCTTCTCGTTGTAATTACCTAAGTGTAAGTACTAATAAGATTAAGTGTTAAAAAGACTTGTGGCATTGAAAATCTTTTTAAGTCTCCAAGCAGTCTTCCACGAACTACAGTATTTGGTCTTCAAGAAGGGCGTGTAAAGGATTTTATCAGGTCAGCAATGCGCACGTGACACCCCTGGTGTTGCAGGCGTTCATAGGCTACGGTAACCGCTTACCATCAGGTGGGCCGTACGCTTGATTGACAACTTTATGGCATAAAAAAATAACTTTACCTTTGCGAAGGTACAGTCAACCAAAACAAGATTTGCACTACCTATGAAAAACCATCTCTAATCATTTGCCCAAAGGTCAAAGTGTTGCTTGGTTAATTGACCATAAATAACTTTTGAACATACCTTACCAATAAACATCACCACAAAATGTCCAGACAAAACAGTTAATTTATTTAAATTTCCGCGACAAATTCAGATTTTAGGATAAGATAAGATTAGTTCGACGACGAGTCTATGATCTTCTAGTTATAGGAAGATAGGCAGTGACTTGTAATTACTAATTCCTATTAAACATTTACGATTCAACAAACCGTTCTGGCTTAATAATTATCGAAATCAAACAGTTAAGATAGCATATTTTTTATGGATCGTATTTACTTTGGTTTTCTTTATGTAACTATAGAGCTATCATAAAATTTCGTTTATTTTTAAAAATGCAAATATTAACGTCAAAGTTACTAAGAATAAACGCCGTGCCGTGATGACAAAGTCTGAGGTTTTAATCCCTGGCGAATTTGTGACAGGATTTTTGGATGCAGCTCGGGTTTGTGATATTCATGGTGCAATGGCTTGAATTCAATTATGGAGGCCTTGGTCTTGCAGTGGAACGAAATATTTTCGAAAAAAAATTGTCCGACCCGTGCGTCGAACCCAGGACCAAGATTAGTAGACAACCTGGTACTAAGATCATTGAGGCGCTAGAGAATCAGCGTTGCCAGAAGGATACTTTTGTAACCTTTAAGGTGATTTTTGACTCCTTCAGGTTACTTTAAGGTTACACGACACAAAAGGTTTAGGTGTTTTTTTTTCGTGCGGTAAGCATTTTTAACTAAGTATATTTTTTTCTTTCACACCAATGCCGAACCGTCCGTCTCGCTCGCCCGGTCAATCGGATTCGTTCGTATCCTGTCGGACGTTTTTTTAGTAAACATTTTTCTGCCACATTCAGCACATAAAAGTAATATTTATTAATTTAAAACGCATTAGTGGTTACCTGTGTACGTCTCAGTAAATAAAATTGCACTTAGCTTAACACATTGCACAATCGTCCGTGAACTCAAGAACATTTAGTGGACTTATTCGCAAGTAACGTAACGTGTTAATCATTATTTGTCAGTTTTCTGTGAAACATTTCCAAATATTTTATGCATTAAAACAAATTCACTTAGCATAATACTATGAAATAGCATGTGGAAATAATATTTCTATTTCTAGTATTTTTTAATTTAAATAAGTTTGTCTTTTTGAGCTTTACTTATCCATACCTACTTATATTATCTGACATCTATATGTCTGTCACACTTTCACGTTTAAACCACGAAAAATGTAATTAAATTTTGTACAAACTTAGACTAAAGTGTGGGAAAGAACATAGGCTACTTTTATCCCTTTCTTTTATATTTTTTTATGTTTGGACTAAGCTAGCACTTGACTACAAAGTTGCCAAATGTTAAACAACTATGCGGTCTACGATGGAGCGCGCAAGCCCGTTAATTCTGGCCTTGAAGAGCCCCAAGTTGTATTGTGTAGGAAAGTCAGATCCCGGCAGAGAATTCCACTCCCGCGCAGTCCGTATCAAGAAGGATGAAGCAAATCGCTTAGTTCGTACGCGCGGTATCCCCACTGTATACGGATGGAGTCCCTGACCGAGTCTAGTAGTTCGATGATGGAACGGAGCTGGTGGAACCAAATCGTGCAGCTGAGCAGCACACTCACTAAAGTGGAGTCTATAAAATACGGGGAGGCAAGCAATCCTCCTACGATAAGCCTCTTCGCACGCCGCTCAATAGAGTCTAAAGCAGCTAGCTGGTATCGAGCAGAACCATCCCAAAGATAGCAGCAATACTCCATGCATGCATATTTATTAATAACAGACATAGGAGTGTTTTTGTTTGTCATTATTTAACATCCCAACAACAACAACAAACAATTTATTTAAAGAAAGATATCATACACGTAAAAGTGAGTTGGGTATCAAACTTTGACCCGACCGGATCTTGCACGTAAACCATTGCGATATTTTCCTCAAAAAACGGGTCAAGTCGAATCGGCCAAAATGATTGATTGACGCATCGCATAAATATGCATAATTATGCAGTGACTCTCTCACTAAATTACTGTAATAAAACTTATGAATTCTTCTTTGAGGTAACCGAAGTGTTAAATATTGAAACCAAAAGTCGATAAATTGTATGACATAATGGAAACGTGAGTAATATTGTAAAACATATATTATTTTGATAATATTTTTTTCTATGATTTGCCTTGAAAGTCTTACGGTTTAAATATCAGAGCCTGATCTCGGGGTCCTGGGACGGATACTGCCCAGGTTTGTAATCACTAATCCGAATTTGACAAAATGTATTTGTGAATAAACCAGGGCCCATCATTGTGGCTGGCACCGGCTCGTCCCAATCAGGTGTGAAGGGGAAACCGCGGCAGTTTAGTGCGTAGTGAACGCTTTATTCTTGAGTCCCACACACGGCCGCGGGTCTAGCTAGCCTGCGGTTATGGTGCATAAACGCATTCTACTCCGAAAAAAAGGGCTTATCATTGTAACGATGACTTGATTTTAATGATGGAGGAAATCATAGACCAAGCTATGCTTAGTTTAGGATTAGGCGGTGTTGTATGAATAATGATTATTCAATTTCCAACGAATCATCATCATCATCAGCCTGTGCCAGTCCACTGCTGGACATAGGCCTCTCCAAATGCTCGCCACGCTGATCGGTCCTCGGCCACTCGCATCCAGCTCCTGCCAGCCATCTTGCGCAGATCATCGCTCCACCTGGCCTGAGGGCGTCCTACACTACGTTTACCGAGACGCGGTCTCCACTCTAGAACCCGTTTACCCCAACGGTTATCGGTTCTACGGCTGATATGGCCAGCCCACTGCCACTTCAGCTGGCTAATCCGGCGAGCTATGTCGGTGACTTTGGTTCTCTGCCGAATCACATCATTTCGGATGCGATTCCGCAGAGAGACCCAACGAATATTAATGTGTAGGTATATTGTGTTTTCTGTACATTACTAGTAATCATTGAAAGGAATTTCTATAATGCCATGCATTACTTCCTTAGAAAGACCTGTCAAGGCAATTCTCTAACACACGCATCTTGGTACTTACCGCCACGGGTCATGAACTTCGAAGCGATTACTTATAATCTGTTATGTAACACATGGAACCATACAATACTTCGTAACACCTTTCCAAACATCTCATATTGACGCGTGGTAATTTTTATTTCACAAACTTTGTGTTTGACATTTTTATTTATCTTATGTCAAAGTTATGAAAGTTTGGCAGAGAAAAGGTTAACAGTTTAATTAGGCCGTGATATTAGAAATCGGCTTGAGATCGTCCCAGTAATGTTGCTAATTGTTGCCTAATATCAATCAAACTAATGTGCTGTTATATTGTAAATACAAGGTGGATCGATTACCTGGTATCAACATCAAGGGAATCCATTGGATGCGGTCTAAGTCCTGATTTATCAGTTTGGAGACCCCTTGGGGAGGCATAGACCTCATAAAGGCTTTTTTGGAGGATAATTTTGGCGTAAAAAGGCGTTTAGGCACAATTACCGCAGGCTAGCTAGATATGAGGCCATGTGTGGGGCTCGAGGCTAAAACGTCCTACTACCCAATTTTCCCCCGTTTCCCTTTTCCACCTGATTGAGACGAGGTGGTTCCAGCATTTTGGGCTTTATAACTATAGGCCTACATAGGTAATTAAACTACAATTAACTGTAATTCAATGACATAGGTTCCTATGTAGGCTATGCAGGCCTATGGCATTTAAAGGATATCATAGATCCAGACATTAATGTCTTTCAGCTGGATGAATTGGCCTAAAAACTTAATTGATTCTAATACCCATATAAGCACCTTTATTTAAGGTCAAACCTAAACCTAAATGTGATATTACCAAAAAACTCGAAGATCAGATGAGCAGTCTGGCAGCACATTGAGCGACGCTTCCAGGTGAAGCGTTCCTCAATGGAATAGGCCGCAGTGGCCGCTTACCATCAGGTGGGCTGTGTGCATGTCTGCCAAGTGACATAATATGTATTATAAAATAAAATAAAAACTCGTAATTCAACGTACACATAACTTTTCATCCAAGTATAGAGAACTTACATTCAAGTTAGACGAGTAAGTAAGTAGTAAATTACTATACTGAGATAATTTATGTAAAGTATCTTTTAATTATACATCAGTTGAAATTACCATCATTACAACGATTCTGGTCCTATCTAATAGTAATAATCTTTATTACACGCATCTATTATGCAATTTTTCATTTATCATCCATCATTTCTTAAAGTTGTTTCCTTCCATAGGCATTTAAGCTTATTTGCATATTTCAGTATCATCGTTATGAAGTCATAAAAAGATAACATCAGAAACATTGATTTGACCCCAAGTACCTCCTGGTAATATTAATGTGGGAGTTAGTGAAATTACTGGGTATATGAGACCTAATAACTATACATCGTTATCGCGCGGGCAGTTTCGGGGCGACGCGTGGATACTGATGAATAGGGTTGCCACGCATGGATCTTTTTTTTTAAATTATATTTGACCAATAAAAATATCGATTTTTAAATCGATATTATGCATTGAATCTATTTGTAATCCTAAATCGACCACTGACACAACAATGTTACCTTACGTTTTTTTTCGGTTTCGATAATTTAACCAATTTTATGAAAATGTTATTTTTATCCTAATTACTTATTTATAGCTGTATGATGTCAATTTCTGACTTACTGGACTGAATCAACTCTCAGAGAAAGTGTTGCTAACTTAAACAACGCTTCTACACTACTTTGTCCCAATTGTGAATATAATATCAAAATAGAAATAATATTCTATTTATCCTCATAAGGTATTTATCCTGATAAGGAATATACATAACATGAAAGGCTTTAATTTAAAGAATAAAAAAACATGCAAATATTCTAATACTCGTTATATACGTGTGACAGCCCTTCGGTCATCTATGCGTCGCCCCCAAACTGCCCGCGCGATAACGATGTATACTAATAACTGTCGTCTCGGTGTAGCGGGCGCAGGGCGGTGCCATACAGTAACGGCACAAAAATATTTGTAGCGTGCGGAAATCGAACTCGCGATGTCTTGGTGTAACATCCGAACTCCTCAAACAGTACACCAAAGCGGTCGTTATGGTGCATAAACGCATACTCCACCAAAAAAAAAATCACCAGTTACAGTTGTACTGCTAAGACAATTTTATATCAAAAATTAAATGAACATAACATAAAACATTGATTTGCTACTACAATAAGTAGATATCTGTTTTATGAATATCAGGATTAACGAAGGCACTACACATTTATATTTAAAATAATAAAACTCTAATGACATTTTCCTCACATTCATGTATGTCTGTGACTCAAACCCAGGACTTTTACAAGGCAGGGCCACTACCAAATTAACTTTCAAACCAGTCAAGAAATATTAACACACATACTTACATAAAAAAACACAACTGTTCACAAGTATGTTTATTTTGAAAGGGATTCGAACTCATGACATGCACCATTGAGTTTGTCAAATACCATAAGAGCTTTACACCACGGTTTATTCATATAAACACGTTACGTTTCGTTGCGAGTTCATTGATAGCCAGGCTGTTACGTGAATGAATGAACAGTTAGTAAGCATACACTGCCTGCTTTTTATGTGCTTAGAGAATCGGATGCCTTGTAAAAACAGTAGCAGTTATTCCAGTAACTTCAGTTTCCAATAATACTATTTTCTTCTAGCAAACGCCTTGATGGTCTTCTGGTTTAAGTACAGATCCATGATCTTGGGGTCCTGACCTGAGTTCAATTTACAGGTCGAAATTTTTTGTTTGGCAAGCGTGGTGATTGAGCTAGGTACTATAAATTTGCCAATTACCTACTTGATTGTAATGATAGATCATTTTCCCTGCAGCTGAATATTATACAGGCGGATACTGAACTAATTTTTCTTTTATAGGTAGTAAACACAGACTTTGACCAAAATTAGGTATTAGAAAATAAAAATCGGTATGGAGCTTTGTTTTAAAAAGTTCAAAATAAAGTTTAGTTGTATCTTACTTAGTTAATAACACAAGAACATTTGATTAGTTGGTTTCATACAATAAAAACATAACTGAAAAAATTACGACAAGTGAGTCGTTGACACATTTTAAAAATGGTTGAATATTTTATCGACTTTTTGTATTTACATAAAAAGACAAAAAAAAAATTAACAGTATTCAACTCCGATAAAGTAATAAAAAAATCTTTTTATGGCTGTCACGAACCAGACAGGTCTATTTTTTCAAACATCCGTGCGAAGGTGTTGTAAGTTTTCAGATATGAGAGTAATGTTCAAGCTTAACTATACAAGTAGTCTGCTCTACATTTTTACGACTTAAATAAGTACTTAAAATTACAATACAATAGACTATTACGCCGGTTACATTTTCACACAAATCATTTAACGTAACATTAGGTTACAAATAAACCCTGTGTAACAAATGTAATAATATAACTTAGTGCATTCCGTATGATATAATTTAGACTATGAAATAATCTATGACTGGTCAAGTGGTCAGTCTCCACAGGAGAAGTGTCTTTAAGAATACAACATATTCATATTTTCAACGTATATGCAATGCCTCTGGTGGTGCAAATGTCTAGGGATTATGGTGATTGTTCGCCTACTGGTTCGCCTAATAAAATAATAAAAAAGGACCCCTTGTGGCGGTTGACTACTGCCCTACTGCCTACTCATCCCGATTGTAAAGCGGAAACCAGGGGAATTTATTAGGTAGTGGAACAAACGTTAACAAACGTTTTTATTCCCGAGACCCACTCCAACACAGTCGCATGTATTGCTAGCCTGGAGTCTAACTAGCCTGCTTAACTAGCCTGCTTAAACTCACTCTCCTCTGCCGAAAAATCTCTAACATAACCTAGGCCATAGATCACATAATATCCATTATCAAAGGCAATCTATTGACCTGATTCCAACCCAGTCTGTCACGGCATAAGTTACAGCAAAAAATGCCGATTTCATAATCAAATGAGTGACAGTAAGGAATGTTTGGCCCGATGTTTGCCAATACACTTGAATTAAAAAGATAAAAGACGTCTACAGTCAAGTGGAAATACTACTAGTGAAGTGGTGATGTGTCTTTCAATGGGCAAGACATTATTATTTGTCATTATGTAAAATAAATGACTTCTTCTCATATTGAATAATAAAATAGATGTGTACCTAATAAGATTTTAGACGGAAGATTAAAATATTTTTATTTTTAACTAAAATTATTGATTAATGATAGTAGCCAGCAAATTACGCTCGTAACGTGGCAATTAATTTACTTAACATATTAATATTATTATCTGGGATATTAGTAATCATTAATTATATTTTTAACTAAAAAGTTTGTTCTGTTGGGAATTGATGTACAGAGTACAGCCAAAAGATAAATTGTGTAAAAGGTTATATTATTATGTAAGGTTTATTTTGATAACATAATATTCTTACTTAATGTCTAAGAAATTAAGTTCCAAGGATACAAATGCTTAATTGTTGCATTATAGTTATGTGTCGTAAGATAAATTTACTGTACACCTGTCAGATGTCAATGATCTGTCTCTTTTGTCAATAAATAAAATTAAAACGTCATTAAATTTGCTATCTGATTGATAACACTAGTTTACAAAAATATAATTTTTTTTTGTTCATGAAATGAAACCTATATTATTTAAGTAGGCTATGGACGGTTACTAAAAAAATATTTTTTTATTTTTCGTAGCACGTCACAATTCGGAGATATCGATGACTTTTTTTTTATCTACCCGCAATTGTTTAAATGCGTTTATCGTTCTGTTTTGTAAACAACTGTGTGAATCAAAAGTCTCATTTTTATATAAAAATGTCATCTAGTGTGTGTAAACTACATCCAGATCGATTTTGTTATGTTTGTGGGAAAATTGTTCAGTTAAATCGTGGTTTCCCTTTAACAAAACCATTGCAAGAAGCCTATTTACAATATTTTGGATTTCCGGTGTCAAATCAAGATAAAAATTGGGTTCCTCATGTGATTTGCACTAATTGCAGATTGGTCCTCAGCTCCTGGTATTCAGGTAAAAATAGATCACTGAAATTTGGTAAACCAATGATCTGCAGAGAGCCAACTAACCACGTAACCGATTGTTACTTTTGTTTAACAAAAACTTTTTATTTACGAATCTTTCTGCGACTAAATTAAAGGAAGGAATATTTGTGGGTCCTCAAATCAGGAGAATATTGGACGATACAAAATTCGAGAGCCTTTTAACCGATGTAGAAAAAGCAGCCTGGAACTCTTTCAAAAGTGTCGTTAAAAATTTTTTAGGCAATAAAAAAAGTGATAATTACAAAGAGATCGTTGAAAATTTATTGCATAATTATGAGCGTATGGGTGTAAATATGTCACTAAAAATTCATTTTTTGCATTCCCACTTAGATTTTTTTCCAGAAAATCTTGGTAGTGTGAGTGATGAACACGGTGAGCGATTTCACCAAGATTTAAAATTATTTGAGAAAAATTATCAAGGTTTTTGGGACGAAAACATGCTAGGGGACTATTGTTGGTCTGTTGTGAGAGATACAGATGAAAATATTTATAAAAAAAGAGCAAAAATTACCCATTTTTAACTGTCTATCGTTAATTTACATGTGTTTTTTGTAAAAATCTTCATAATAAATATTTCAAAAAACTGACGTGCTGGATTTTTTTTAATTTTTTTTCCGAGATGTAGATACCTAAAGTAATGTAACCGTATGTATTCCATTTCATGAACAAAAGTCATGTAAACTAGTGTAATTAGTGAAACTGACCGTAAGTATTGTGTCTGTCGCAAAAAAATATATACATTAATTAAATCAAATTAGACATCTCTAAAGTCGCGCCGGTCACAGTAGGTCGCAATAAGTAGGGCGTTGCCTTACTGCCTTTCTTTCGCATAATGTCAGAGGTCGGGCATCGAAAGCGAAGACGTTACGAGCGGTTACGTCACTCGGATCACAGGCGGATTAGAGGCGGTCGCAGCGTCTGACGATTAGATGTAGCATATGACGCTGTGGGAGGTACGTGAAAACGGGTGTTGGACGTGCGATTTTTGTGATTGAAGGATTGCCCCGCCTTCACACGAGACGTGGGGTACATACTAAAAAATTTAGATAAATGATATATATTTGTCAATATCACATTAGGTTGATCTGACCCCAAAGTAAGAAGCTAAAGCACTTGTGTTATGAGTATCAAAAACAATGAAAGCTCCACGTACAAATGCTTCACAAAAAATGTTCAAGTCAGTAGTCACTACTTCGTAGTGTGTCTGCCCACATATCATATACATTTAATAATCACAATTAATCACAAAAAAAAAAAAACTTTTTAATGCAATCGTTCTAATTCCGTATAACCGCTACCGCAGGATAGGTACCTCGTTAGTTTAGTCATAACGTAGATTACTAAATAGTTACTAACGTAGTTTAGTTTGGTTTTGGTATCAGTCATCAGCGCGTAACACTGATCTGATCTCAAGTTACGAGGGTTATCTTATATGCGTTATGAGAATTAGACTACGAACAAAGGGATCTGAGATATTTGTCTCTATTGTAAAAGACCTCATATTATGAGACCAACAATGAGATTTCTGTAAGTTTTTTAAAGCTACGAGGGTAGCGCCCAGGCTCGTAACACTAGAAGCATCGTTCTATTTTGAAGGTGAAACATAAAGTTAGCAGCTAAGGAAATGGTTTTCCGCTCTCAATGCTGTAAGATATATTTACAGGGAATAGGTTAATATTATTATAAAGATTTCCTGTACACGACTGTACTTTAACTTTTTTTTATGTACATATAATTAAGTGTGCGAATCGCCTACTATTAATTCTTAAAGGGGTCAATTCGCAGGCGATTAAAATTCGTTCGGGCGAATTGACTCCTAAGATAATATTATTTTTGAAAGTGGACGATTCGCACATTCGTGCTAATTAATTTCGGGCGAATCGACGAGGTATTCTACGAAGCACACCCAAACGAAGCCCACCTAGAGGAAGCATACCTAAAGTATTCCACGAAGCCCACCCATAGCTTAGGTGGGCTTCGACTACTAACCCAACACCATGACCTCCCCAATTGAGCTCTAGAAACCTTACTACCTTATGACCTTACAGTTATGACGTGTTATTTCACTGTGTTCGTCTGAAATGTGGAAATACTTCTCCAGACGAGCGACTCATTCAAGTGAAATATTCACAACCTCCCTTAAAAAGTTGTTAACTTTTTCACTTAAAAAAATCAAGATACGAAGTTAAGTAGTTTCAGCTCATCGTCAGCGAACTATGAGAAATGTAATAACTACAGTAACATTAGTTGATAACATTTATTACATTTAATATCCATTTGACATTACTTGTCTACGATGCACATGGGATGTGGGGTCAGTGACCCGCAAGTGCGATGTAAGAGATAATTGCATGGTACTATCATTTATTACAATTTAACGCTATGAATCTATGATTCATACGTTGTTGTTTGCAATGATCCAAAAAGTCAAGCTACTTTTCACTTTTGATTAGATGAGTTACTGCAAAGGCATTTAATGTTTTGTTAAGTTTAAAGATTTTTTGTACGTCCCTCTGAAGTATAAGATTGTCGGAAGCCTCCGTGGAACAGTGACTAAGGCACCAAAAGTTGTGAGTTAGATTTATTCCTTGGGCTATAGATATTTTTGAGATTCCAACTGGCTACCTATGTATATAGACCTCCGAGCACAGACCAGTGCCTCCGAGTTTAATACCCGAAAGGCTTAGCCACTGTTCCATTGGGTTTGTAAATACTACTGCAGGCTATGGTAACTACTCAAACCATTCTCTTCCGAAAAAAAGGGTCACTACCTACTGCGCCATAGAGCCAGTCACTTATTGATTATCACTTATTACTCAACTTATGATCGTTACATCTGTGGAAAAAGTATTTTTTTCCATACTATCGTTCCGTAGCAATAGGTCAGTGGGCGCATAAGTAGGCATAATGTTACCATCATTCCATTATGCAACTATTTGTAACCGAGTTCAAGGCCGGCTGCTTTGTGGAAATTCTTTGAATTATTATGACAACTCCATCGAACATTTCAGTAGGCAATGTAACATTAGTAATATATCACTCGAGTACTGGTGTTGCTACATTAAAATTTGTACACTTGTAGTAGCTTACACAAGATTTATGATGCATTCTCATACATTAAAATGTGATATTGATAAATAGAAGGGAAAGGTCGGAGTTAAAGTTTTTGGACAATATTTTTGCATACTTGTTTGTTTAACAAGTAGTCAATACGAATATATGAACAGGTAGGTAGTATGTCGCTCTGAATTACGTATTGAAATAGCATCATACTCGTACTGTGATATCACAGGCTTCTCCTCGAGCACATTCATTCATATGTCGCTCGCATTAACAGTATGATTTATAACTGAATTTTACGCTGAGGTATTGTACATTCATCTCTTAATGTGAAATGATTTATATTACAGAATGCAGCTTACGTTACTCCATGTTCCCAGCCTTCCAAAACGAAAACCTAAACCTATGACCTGATCATAAATATTACTATAAAATTAGTTAGTATAAAATCGGTAAAAGTGGTAGTTTAGTAGTTGAGTAGCTCGAGCCATGCTGTTTTACAGTACGAATGGGCCGGCTCGTCCTGAGAAGTACCACCCTCTCACATAACACCAGCATGAAATAATAGTGAATACTATTGTGTTTCGTTTGGTTTGCGGTAGTGCCCTCACCCCCCTCGGTGTTGCAGATGTCCATGGGCGGCGGTGATTGCTTACCATCAGGCGACACGCTGGCTCGTTTGTCGCCTCTGACATAAAAAATATGTACCTAGGTAAACACTAAATTACGAGTACAGGAAACTAACCGACTCAAAAGGATTAAAGGACGCTTAATCTGTGAAATACGCAGAAGGTTTATTACCACCTGACACAGACCATTTACCACCAGGCTAAGATGTACATAAATTTAGATAAATTAACATGTACTCCAACATATTTATAGCTCTACGGTGTAACTAATAAATCTAGGTAAGTGTGCCGAGTATCTTCCGTGAGAGTAAACAACAAAGCACCATTTGTAGTAACGAAACAACCATTGTTTATCTATAAAACTAATTTTAGAGCGTTTACAATGGGACTGTGCTTTAAGTAAAATGTTTACGGCTTGACAAGCGTCTTCGAATCTTTGGAACTAAATGTAAAGTGCATTTAGATTATGTTGTGGAACCTAGAGAATTTTATGTGTCTTATTCATTCCAAAAGGAACATTTTTCATGTTATTTTATTGATGCAACGTAGCCGACTGACCGATTGTAAGGAACATTTTTTTTTTATTCATTGATTGCTAACTGGCCGATTCTATCGCTAAAAACTTTAACAGTAAGCTCTGCTCGAAGTGTTGAGTCATACAGTGAGCATTTGACTTTTAACACTTAATTTTCAAGTATTCTGGCTCCTAAATTAACATTAATAGTTTATGGCAAATATAATTATGTAGAAATGGTAACCGGTTAGCCCATTTGGCGTTAGAGAATGCTTTTACCCTCAGAGGCCGCTTACCAACAGGTGGGTTGTCTCCCTGTCTGCTTACTGGTCTAGAATAAAAATAACCACTTGAGCAACAAAATCGACCATTTCGCACATCCTCCACCTATTAGCAAATTCCAAATTGTTAACAGATATTTAAACCATCGTTAACAATCTATTTAACGTCTGTGTTATTCAACCCGCAAGCGTTGACATTTAGACTCGATAATCAATCAGAAGCAATCTGTTGAAGTATTAACGAGGCAATTTTTCACCGAAACAAAGAGTTGAGTTGAGTAACTTGAATTAATTCTCCCACACCCACGTGGTCTTCCAGAGACAAATAAGGCATTGTGTTTCAGCAGGCGTAAAGATCAGGCAAAGGTGACTGGGTTGACTATTATTATGGATATTCATTAGTGTGGTCACCTCATTAGTGATACGGTCGGTTTGAAAAAGCTATAAGATTTCCGATCCGCAATTGGACAAGCGAAAACAAAATAAATGAGAAAAAAAAACCAGAAAATCAACCTTTCCTGTTGTGTCAAATTCTCACACCCAATTTCAGCTCAATCTTGTTCTATTGCACAGATTTCTAGTTAAATTGAGTATTTCGACGGATTATGATTCTGCATAATGCCAATTGAATAAAGTGTCGAACGCGAATTAGTAGTGCTCTTTACCCAATCCAAACTGGCATTTACAAACAAAAATAACTTAATTTAACACCGACGAAAACCAAATTGCACAGCACATTATTACGTCTGTACGTTAACAAATAACCGAAGACATTCACCTAAACCGTAGGTGATGATTAACCGAAATATTTGTTACAAAAACATAAATAATAACCAAATGTGAAGGCTCTTGCAAAGGCTGTAATTATAGTTAAATCACTTAGGAGCCGAGTCGTAATTTGATCATCGATCGTCTTCACTCCGATTGGGAAATCGAGCGATTACGCGAATGATCGTATCGGGTGCGTGAGACCGATTTCGAGATAGGGCTGGCAGTTGAAAAGAAATGCTTAGTGTAAAGAAATGTTATGAAACTAGTTTTATCTTGCCATTATTTTGCATATATTTCAGAATAGTATAGTGGTTTCTAATATTTATGCAATTACTACTTAATTAAAATAACTTATACGATTATTTTCATTGAATGAAATTAAAATGTTTCCTATGTATTTACTTATTTAAACCTAATAACTTCAAATTCGAAAATAAGTCTTACATTTTGTTAAAGGACACGGGCGAACATCCATAGAACGTTGGGCCTTGATTTTTTATGAATTACACTTACCGATTTACTATTATTATGTAGAAAATGAAGTAATATTCCAAATACACTACAATTTATAAATCCACTCCCTGGGAAAAAATAGTTATAGGATGATTTTGATTTCTACGAAAATAACCCCAATTGTCGAGTTCACTGGATCCGTTGTAAGAAAAGCTTAGGTCGTTTGTTTTAGCTAAACCGTCATTTAAACGTAGCGAAAGTCGTCAAATATTAAACCAAGCATTTCAACAATAACGACAAAACAAAATAATTCACATAAGTTATTCAAAACAAACAGAAACGAATGATTGACAGACGTTGTATGACATTTGATTTTTTTTGACTTTTCTGTTGCCATAATTTTTTCAGAAAATTATCGTGCCTCTATTCTAAGCTGTCATTTGTATGGGATCTGATCGGAAAATCAGTATTTAAGTATCATAACTAGCAACATTATTATTATTCTACCGGACGTACTATGCACTATGCACATAACACACCGGATGCACTACAAAACCAATAGTATTTTCATTTATTAGATTATATTTTTATCCCGAGGTAAAATTAATAATTAAAATTGAATTTAAATATTAAAAATCTTGTAACGAATATTAATTATATTTTGAATAGTGGAACGAACGCTTAAGATCGAGCCCATTTCTGCCGATCTCCTTTCCAACTAAATTAAAAATATTATAATGTAGTGTTAACTGAAAGTAATCAACATACATCATTTGGTCATGGACATTCAAACAAAAAACAAAACACCAAGTTACATACAGTTGAGGTTTAAGGTTATATAAACTATTTGAGTATCTTCCATCCAAATACGTTCAGACGTTTTATGTCTTTAAGCAACAAACATAGAACTTTCACATTTATTATATTAGTTTATTATGAAAAGGTGAGACTATTGACTTTTGACAATGAAACGCGGGTTATTGTATAGTATGTTTGCGTGCAGAAAAATGTTCGCGAACATAATATTCTGTCAGTGAGAGTCACGCAAAAGCTTTAGCATACTTAAATACGCGTAAAAGCTCAGAATTTTTGTTAAAATAGTTAATGGCATTTTTGCTTTGGTAGTTAATATCGCACCCTTGCATGGCTTAATAAATTGGTTACAAAAGGTATATCCTCTTGAACTTCTATGTATATTTATAACAAACACACCAAATAACATAATATTATTTTTGAATTTGGTAAAGTCGTTATAAAAATGCGCGTAGATATATTTCGCCGATTCATTTTCATTTAAATAAATCCCTATGTTACTGAAGTCAGCCCTGTTTGAGCTCTTTTGACATGTATAACGGATTATGCACATTCATTAAATAAATAAAGATACTTATGAGACACGTCTGCCCTTTCTTAGGAAACTGGCTTGAATGGAATAAAGAGGGACCACCCACTCGGCGACCTTTCACCCAATTACGAAGATCATTTTGATTATATAATAATTTATTATAAATATGACGTACTGTACTCTATGTGACTCCACTCCCGCGCAGTCCGTATCAAAAAGATTGCTATTACAATCTCATATTTGCAACAAATTGGATTGCCATTACCAACTAGGTATTATAGGGATTCCCATCTAATATAAGTCTGCACTCGATCGTGTCTGTGAATCGTGGTCGGGTCGCTGATGACACAACCAGTTTCAATAGAGCGTGAGTTGAGAAGTCGAGAAATGCCATGCATGCTAACTTATTTGGTCAACTGGCATACATTTTGACCCCTCATTTTGTATCTACCGTGTAAATTCAATTACTAAAAAGGTACTCTGAGGAGTTCTAAAAAGTTTAGAGTTAGATATTATGAAGGAAAAGTGGCAGCCATTTTTCTGATATTATAACAATATGTAAATACTTTGAATGAGAAGACAGTCCAAGGCCTCGGCCTCGAATTTCGCGGGCAGCGCGGCGGCAGCGGCCAGGTGTTATGTATGGAATCCCATTGACCCGTTCTCGAACATAGCGGGGCGGCAGCTGGAGAGCGGCAGCGCATGACACCGCTAGACAGCATCGTACCGCTATTGACGGCCCGTGTCAAGCTGTGCCGCCCCGCTGCCGCGAAATTCGAAGCCGAGGAGACTGCTTGATCACTGCAGGCTAGCAAGACCTGCGTGTAGGACTTTGAATTAACACGTTCAGCCCACTACCCACTAAACTCCCCAGTTTCCCCTTCACACCCGTAAGGGACGTATCGGGGCCCAAAGTCTCAGGGGCTACCGATAATCTTCTTCGACGCACTATTCTTCGACGCACTATTAATTCTCACATTACAAAGCCTCATAAAATTAAATTAATTAAACGCTAATAAATCCATCATCGATGCACGCTGTTGTTTACTAAATTAATTATAACTGTAAAAAAAGATTCTAATAATTACTACACTAGAGGTATAATCAATTATTGCGGAATGTTTGTCGAACACAACCTTCGAGTTTCGACTATTCTATTGCTCTTTGAATATTTACTTTTTTGCTTTACCAATTGGAGTCATTTGTTTTTTTGTAGATGCATTCGCTAATGAACCACTAAAGATGCTAACCTTTTCTAATGGCCTTAAATAAGAGCTCTCGAAATAACATGCAATAGGGAAGATGCATATATAATAATTATGAAAATTTTATGACTAAAATGTTAAAATAATATAAAAGAAAGGTCACTGCAACATTTTTATTTTACATAATGTTGTTTTTTAACTGTAATTACGAATTAAAAATAACTGAAACGAAACGTATTTTAAAACAGCAATCAACTTATTTGACGTTAGACCGACAAACTTATTTGTTCTGATGGCGGCGTCGCTATTGTCAGTATAGAAGTGTCAATAAATATCGCTTTTGCATTGCATTTCACGTAGTTCCAATTTTGGCCACCGAAACACATAAGTTTGTCGGTCTATATGGTTGAAAAAGTAAATATTATTTTATCGGAATATTAATTGCGTTTTTGTAATAAATATGGAAGTTGGGTTCATCAAAGCAGACTCCAGGAATTTACCAAGAGTTAGTGTTGACATGGTTCTAACTTTATTTGTCGAAAGTGCAGAGTTTTCAAGGGTAGAAATGAAAGGGACTAAATTACTACGGTATCACGGACCTGAAAGTTGTTAAACTTTGTATTTTCGCAGCTTGAAACCACTTTTTTCTCAGTTTTGGGTCAGAAGGTCCTGTCAAAAACAATTAATTTGGAAACTTTGTTGAAATAGATGTGTGTTGACCGTGTTGACTCGTGTTTTATGCCAATGTCCACATTGGCATAAAACACGGTTTTTTTCGGAATATTAGTGGTATTGTTATGATCACCTGATGTTGATAGATAGTCCATTTTAAATTTTTTACAAGAAAATATTTCAAAACTCGAAAAAATATGCAAAAGTATGAAAGCCAGCGACGAACAAGTACAGTGAAGTACGACCACTCGACTAGTGAGGCAGTGACAAGACTTGAGTGACGTCATTCATGTCATCGGAACCATAGGTCCGTTTTCGCGCGAAAATTGAAACGGTCAATTTAAAACCGCATTTTTTCCGATAAATTACAATGTATTGATTTTTTAATTTAACTGTGGTTTATTCTACATGGAATTCTTAAAAATGAAGACAAAAATGAAAATAGTGCATGTTCCCTATTATAACTTTGTAATACCTACTATTAATTTGTGTAAATGGTACAATACAATGAACATATTTATATCTTTTTCCTTTTTCCTTATTGGAATTTACTGTTTTGGCTACTAAAAAAAAAAAGTAACAACCCGTCATCCAATTTAATTGTATAAAAACAGAAACTGCACCAAAAATCTGTTGAACTTACTGTTCAAGTTCTATACGTGAGAATAATATGGACGTTCTCGTATATTGACCTAGCAATATTTCTATGCATGAGCAAATGGACGTCAAGTTATACACTAATCAAATATTATACCAAATATTTCGAGGCATAACGCAATAGATAAACTATTTAATTGATTTGAACAGGAGTCTAGACACGTCTTTTGGGTATAGAGCGTCATCAAACCTCTTGAAAATTGCAGTCGGCAAATAATTATGACTGTTGACCGTGTCAATGCTGACTTGACATTTTCGAAGAGGTCAAGATTTGCTGACCGGACTAGCATGGGTAGTTAGTCTTTTTATCTTTGAATGTATATATTTTTATAAAATGTGATTTGGTGTTCAAGTGCTTCGTCACATACAAGTTTTATGTATGCAGAGTGTCTGTATCTTTGCGTAAATCTTTGTGTAAGTATTAAAGACCCTTATAGTCGCCAAGTGTCACCGTCTTTGAATGATAAATAATACATATTAAGTATAGCAAATAATAGAAAGTTTAATGAATACTATGTAACATTCGTTTTATAGAGAATTATGTATTTTTACATTATTACAATAACACCGGCTATTAAACTGCTTGTGGTCTAAAAGACAATAGAGCGTCTTTTGATTAGATTAATCATCCAATATAATTATGTCAAATTGCAATATCTACTCAAACCAATATTTGAATATCATAATCTCAAAGAGAAGTGTTGTTATTTTATTTACTTTAATGATATTATAATTAAGATTTTAAGGTGTTATTGTCAATTAAATTTTGCCGGCCAATTCAAGGTCCCATTCTCAAGTCAACGTAGGAACAACATATTAGATGACACGTACTTGCCTCACCCAGCAACATTAAATATTTATTATTATTTACCATCAAAACACTACATAATTATACTAATAAAACTATTTAGGCATTATGAATATATAATTTGATGTTCACGTTACGTGTTTGCGTGGGCGCAAGTGATGACAGATTTGCGAAATATCACAATACTTCGTAACAAACGTACGGGTCATATTACTATTTAGTAATATTCAGTTGACATGTCATGTGTCACCATAATTTTGGTATAATTGGGATGGGTGCGACTTGTCCCAGACTAGGCCACGAGGTGACATTCAAAATCTGCATTTTAATTGTTTTAAATTATAATGTTGTTTACATTCATGTAAATTAGAAAAAAAAAAAACAAAAAAAAAAACTACCTAAAAACACTGAAAAGCAAAAAATAATTTTAATAAGACATTCATCAAATGCGCTTATTGTCTAAGCCTATTAATAACATTAAATTGTATTTACGTGCTAGGTAGGTACCTACTAATCTGTTTGAAGTCGGTGCCAAGCCAAATAGTAGGTACCCAGACTACGTACCTACGTCCGCGGATTATTTGTAACCCTGTATAATACATAAATTATTAGGTATGTATCATTTTTCATTACTTTTGGCTTGGCACCGACTTCAAAGAGATTAGTAGGTACCTACCTAGCACGTAAATACAATTTAATGTTATTAATAGGCTTAGACAATAAGCGCATTTGATGAATGTCTTATTAAAATTATTTTTTGCTTTTCAGTGTTTTTAGGTAGTTTTTTTTTTTGTTTTTTTTTTTGAAGTCGGTTTAATTTTTTTTTAAAAAAGTTTGTTTATTTTTCTATTTTTAGTGTGAATAATACGTAGGAGTGAGTAAAACTCTCTCATAATATTGATAACGAAAATACGAGTAAAATAGTAGAATTGTATTATTTGACAACTTTGAAACTGCCTCCGTGGTACAGTGGTTAGCGTTGGGCTCTAAAACCCGGAGGTCGTGGGTTCGAATCCCGCGGGGAACATCACTTTGTGTGATTGTTTCCAGTTTGGTTAGGACATTGCAGGCTTGAATCACCTGAATGTCTGAAAAGTGTGATGATTCCGTGCTTCGGAAGGCACGTTAAGCCGTTGGTCCCGACTATGTTCCAAGTAGGTCTGGTTTTCCTTGTAGGGTTACGGAGGTCAGATGGCAATCGCTCCATTGTAATAACCAGGCTTGTCAAATCTAGGATCATAGTCGAAGCGGACCCTGAGCTCCATACTGGAGGCAATCGGGAATACGCTGGGATGATGATTAGGTATTCATTAAGTGTTCAGCACCATTCAGTAGACCAACTAAAGATGCAGCCCGCAAGAGGATCATAAGAATTAAGAAGTCGTACCCTTTAGCTTCCATCATCATCCATCATCAGCTTAGCTCCAAAAGTACATGAAATACAACTAACGGTCCACATATTCCTACAACACTGAAATAATTATCCCCTAACTCCTAACCGTTAAGGAGTTGTACCTTCCATCATCAGCTTAGCTGCAAAAGTACATGAAATACAACTAACGGTCCACATATTTCTACAGCACTGAAATAATTATCCCCTAACTCCTAACCGTTAAGGAGTTGTACCTTCCATCATCAGCTTAGCTGCAAAAGTACATGAAATACAAATAACGGTCCACATATTCTTACAATACTGAAAGAATTATCCCCTAACTCCTAACCGTTAAGGAGTTGTACCTTCCATCATCAGCTCATCAACATAAAGTGATGTCTATAGGACGCAAAAACTTAAATGGCTTCAGAAAAAACAAGTAACGCGTAGTGTGCGCCTATAAAATTTGAGGTTTGCCCTTGATTTTCCCGGGATCCCATCATCAGATCCTGACATGGTGACAATGGGACCACCTCGGAACTATGCACTTTCAAATAAAAAAAGAATTATTTAAATCGGTCCACAATTGACGGAGAAATCGACGGACATACATAAAAAAAAAAAAAAAAAAAATACATACAGTCGAACATAGAACCTCCTCCTTTTTTGAAGTCGGTTAATTAGCAGTCGCCTCCGCGGTTTCACCAGCGCGTAATTTCTTTTGACAAATATCCCCCCCTTCCCCCTGGAAAAGTGGGGTTCAAAAGTACCCTATGTCACTCGGGAATAATGTAGCTTTCCAACAGTGAAAGATTTTTTTTTGCGGCCTATTCCATTAAGGGACACTTAACCAGAAAGCGTCGCTTAGATAGATATGTATATGTTACGGGCAACGTGATTAACTGGGCATTATTAATAAGGACCGGCCATTATTAATAATGCCCGAGATCGACGGGCAAAGTGATTAATTTATTACTTTGACCGGCCCTTATTAATAATGCCCGACGGTCCGTGGTCCATGTAATAAATCAGTGTTTAAGATAGCTTGAATTTATCACTTGGACCGGGCAGTATGAATAATTCCCTACTTGTAGCCGGGCTATGTGTTAAATTGGACCGCGGCCGTGCCTTACGTGCGGCGGAAAGCGACTCGGATGGATATAGGTTAGAAGGCTGAGGCGGGAGCGGAGCGTAGCGGAGCTCCTGCCTTAGCCTTCGTGGTTATTTTTTTTTAACACCTATTCCCCAAATTAACGATTTAACGACTTAACGACGAAACTAGTTTGGCCTAGGCTAAACTAATTTAAGTCAACATAGAATATAATTTATTATAGTAAAAACAAAAAAGGTTTTCAGGGTTTCAAAAAAATAACCACGAAGGCTAAGGCGGGCTTCTAACCTATATCCATCCGAGTCGATTTCCCCCTTAGTAAGAACTAGTTTAGCCTAGGCCAAACTAGTTTGTCCTGAAATCGGCTTTGGCCGGTAATATTATACATGCCGCTTATTTTTTGGTAACTTTTCATGAAAAAATTGTAAGTTTTTTGTCTTTTAATAAACAAAAACACTACTGTTCACCTATTTTATTACTTGGCCCAAGATAGGGTGGGCATTATTCATAATGGCCGGGAAAAGTGATAAATCATGCTGTTTTAATCACATGGCCCAATTGAGTCGGGCATTATTAATACAGACCGGCCCTTATGAATAATGCCCGGACTTATCAAATGGCCCGTAACATATATACAACAAACAAGTGTTCATTCCATTAATGTTTCTCCTAAGCTGGATTCAAACCCACGACCTGGAAAACAGCCAAGATGCTGAATAAAGCAAACTAACCATGAATGATGAATCAGTTTATAACTCGAATGATGGATAAACGGATAACAAGGTGTGACTAACAAAATTATAGTCAGACTAATGTTATATTGAGAAAATTAATTACATGTCAAGCTGTGAAATCTTAGTTCGAAGGAACATTTCAGCGTGGGAGTTGAAGAGAAGAGAAGATGCTGGATATATTTGGAAATATCAACACGAAAATAGAATGAATATTAATTTTAGATTAAGTACGGTCTGCGCGGGAGTGGAACTTTCTGCCTGAATCTATCTTTCCTAACAATTATAACTTGGGGCTCTTCAAGGGCACTGCTTGGTAGTTCGGGTCATTAAATTAATAAATACCGCACAACATCACATACTGATATAATCCCAATGTTAGAAGCTTAAGCATATGAGATATGGGAATCAGAAACAACGAAGGTATTAAAATGTAGACTTAATCTATGTATATTAATATTGTAAAGAGGAAAGATTTGATTGTTTGTTTGTATTGGATAGGCTCCGAAACTACTAAACCGATTTAAAAAATTGTTTCACTGTTGAAAAGCTACACTATCACCGGGTGACATTGGGTACTTTTGATCCCGAGGATGTGAGGAAAAGAGGAGGATAATTGAAAAAAGAAATCACGAAGAACAAACACAAATGTTACCCTGGGTGGGATTTGAATCCACTACCGTGGACACACATTGGGAAGGGCTACTACTAAATGCACTATCGGGCTAGTCAATTGATTATTTTAATAAGTCATAATTATATCATACTAGCCTTCCGCCCGCGGTTTCACCCGCGCGTAATCTCTTTTTTCATATATGCCCCCCTTCCCCCCACATTCCCGGGATCAAAAGTACCCTATGTTCACCGGGGATAGTGTAGCTTTCCAACAGTGAAAGAATTGTTCAAATCGGGTCAGTAGTTTCAAAATTGTTATTCCCGCAGGAATGAGACGTTTCCCGTAGGAATTTTTTGGCCTATGTCCTAATCCGGGTCATAAACTATACGTGTGCCAAATTTCATCTTAATCCGTTCAGCCGTTTAGGCGTGATTGAGGAACAAACATCTAAACATCCAAATATCCAAACATCCAGACTTTCGCATTTATAATATTATATTAGTATTAGTAAGATTATCATTAATTTCAGTAGTCCACTGTCATGAATGATTGATTTAATTGATGATGTAATTATTGTCCGGTAGTAGGACTTTAGAAAAGCTAATACTTTTAAAGCTTTCAATTATATCGCCCCGACTTTAATGTTGCATAAACTTTGTATTTTATTCATAAGCTGATTGCTAACCATATATATTTCTTTTTTGCAGGTAATACAACTTTCACAACTCAACATCTTTAAAATTTAATTTTACGGTTTGTAAACTTTCTGAATAATTACACAATTTATTTGAGTATATTTTAAATAGTTATTTCCGAAAGTAGAAATACTTGTGACTTTGCCCTACAGTGGAAAAATGGAAAATTCATTTTTAATATCTCTAGACATTATTCACACAGCGCCATTTAGCCTCAAACTAAGCATTAGCTTGTGCTATGGGTGCCAGACAACGGATAAACATTACTTATATACTTAGGTACTTTTTTGTGAATACATACAATATATTATACATAGAAACACCTAGACCGATACAAACAGACATGTTCGTTCATGCACTGTTTTTTTTTATTAGTAACTATATTATATTTTAACACAGGTTTGTCGCCAATCCGCAATTGGGAATCCTGTAATTATAATTCAGATAGTGACTTGATTTTTGAAAAAAAAAAAACCTGCTAGAAGTCTCATTCTAGAAGAATATGGTATAACGTTGACAGAGTCAATGTACGCTTAATTTCAATAAATCGATTATTTTTAACAAAGATCACACGATTTCCTTAGGATGATGTTTTTGTTATCGTTTTGTTCTTAGCGCAATATTTTGTTTGATAAAATATGTCCCAGCATTTACCAATTAAGGTGCCTTTTATTTTTTATATAATTTGAAGAGGTCAACGCACTTATGACACTATAAAAATAAAAATCTGATAATAGAACTTAGTTTTAAAGTCAATTGCTATTGACATTTTAACTTAAGCATGACTTGAGTAGTCTTAATTTAACTTATGTCTTTCTCGGAGGTCAATGCAACCTAAGTTCAGGTCATTCAAAAAGTCCATATTAACACCTCGATGGCCTAGTGGTTTAAGTACCGGGCCGAGATTTCGGGGTCCAGGATTGAATTTCCGGGTCGAGCTAACTTTGTGTGTGTCGGTTTTTTCGGACACAGCTAGGGTTTGTGATCGCCAACCCGCATTCGGCAAGCGTGGTGATTAAGTCAGTACCCATCTTTGTAACGATAACTTAACTTCAAAGATGGAGGCCTTTGCCCTGCAGTGGGACATTAAGTTACTGTACTGTACACAAATTTTCCTAGGCAGCCAACTACCAAGACAAAAACAGACAAACAAACAATTGTCAATATGTGTCCTAAATAGCTTTGGCACATCGACTCTTTGGAATTCCATATACGAATGATTCAAAATAGCAAAACGTAACCAGACATAATCAATCAACTGTATTTGCTTAACCCATTTTCCGTCTCTGTCACACTTTATCTATCTCTTTCGCACATTCGGGTATAAAAATATTATTTTAGCAGTAACAAATGCAAACAAAGCGACGTTTAGTATAGGTTAAATGTTACGTGTGAACTTTCGCTTTCGAAGCGCGAGACGAATCTCGGAGTTTGTTTTGAGTGTTTGCGTGTAATATGCGCTTGCGTACCTCCGCTGTTCCGGCGATTTGATTAACATGCGTAATGAGTGAATGTATGCGAACTTGTAATATGAAATAATTGCGTGTTGGACATGATTAACCACTTAATCATAAGCATAATAAATTAGAAGTTCGTCGGATTTGGCGTCTTGCCTTCCTTGGTAATATCGAAAAAGTTAAGCACTTTTTCTATCCGGTCAGGATTTATATGGCCGGCTGAAACATTTAAACCAGGTTAATCCGGTGTTACTGAATGCATCCGTAAGATGCTGGCAAACGTAAAACCGATTAGGTGTAATGCCTAAGAAGAAGTAAGAAGTTCAATAAGACACAAATACAAACCGACAAGCCAACATTTGCGTGTTTGAACACATCGATTTGTATCGGTCTGTTCGGTGTGTTTTTATATTTTATAGCCTTCCGCCTGCGGCTTTGCTCGCGTGGTCTTAATATTATCCCGTAAGAATGTCATGTTTTTTCGGGATTTATTCGCCAGCTCTCAACAATCATTGTATACTTGGATCTACTTGGATTTATTCCATAATCAACAATGCGTTGCTATGGCAACCCGTCACTGGGCACGTCATTATGTAAAAACTTACTACCCGTGGTCATATTCCCCGTTTTCCCGTAGGAATTAAGTATTTTCCCGAAATAAAAAGTAAAAGAATTTTTTCAAATCGGTCCAGTATTTCGCAGCCTTTTCAACCAAACAAATCTTTCCTCTTTATAATATTAGTGTAGAGATACAATATGCCTACATAAATAAACTTTGATTTGACTTGATTCGTCTTTGAATCTCTGTGTTTCTAATGCAATGTAACCAATATGGGGAATAATACCTCAGATTGAGTATGTCTCCTCAATTCTATTGAATCTCTGACATTTCATGCGCAGACGCTGCGTCTTGCAAAACTAGCTAATAACAAATTATCCATACACTATGCCTAACCTACGAAACAATGAATGCAATTAAATTAACCGATAGTTTCCAAGAATTGCATTTTCTTTAACAATACGCATTGTTAAGGATAAGGCAAGAAACATGATTGATCTGTTAATAGCTTGTATTTTGAAAACTTAAAAATTTAATTATATCCGTAGACATTGGTGCTTCTGTTACGCGAAAACTTTTTTAAACAATTTTATCTGGTATTTTTCCACCACATTTCCCTTTCCTGAAGCTAAAGTCATCATGATGATTACCCCAAAGCAATTACAGAAAAATAAATGACCATAAAAAATTACCCGTCGTTGAAATTCCAATCATTTGTCCAATTTTGGTACATACGAAAATATAGCTGCAAAAATATAAAAACAGTTGCGAAGAATCTTGTTTATTATTTAACAAAATAGACACCACTTTAAAATCGGCATCTTTTAAAAGTAAAAAAATATGTTTCATCAATATTCAAATGTAATCGATGACCTGACAATTATCTGGGAATGTAAATTAGTTCCTGCCTTGTAAAATGTATGTAATTCACACAGGTTCGCTAAAATACAATATTTATAAGCATAACAATGATCATCGAATTCTATATCGCCTCTAAAGGTTGGCGGAAACAATGCTGTTCAACTTGTTGAATCACTTTGAAATAATTAATCACACCTTTTATTTATATCTTTTATACACCCGTGCCTTTACTATATATTCTGTGCCCGTCTTTAGTACATATTCTGTGCCCGTGCTTCCCATTATCCACATCATCATCATCAGCCTATATAGGCTATATACGTAACGTATATACGTTCCCATTGCTGGGACACCGGCCTTATTTCAAGTGTGAGATAGTGTGGACCATACTCCACCACGCGGACCCAGTGCGGATTGGTGGAGGGGTACCTTAATGTGAGATGTTATCAAGCCGCTAAAATATGGCCTTTGACTAGGCTTGAAGACTAATATCTATATTAAAGTAAACATCAGCCGCTACAAACAGCTTAACGTGCCTTCCGAAGCACGAAGACGCTCGAAATAAATGTCACTATATGCGGTGAGAATGGTCACCCATCCATTAGTCAGGTGCGCTACTAACCTGTCAGCTGAGGAATAAAAATATGTCCTTATAGGTATAATAATATAGGTATTACGTATATCTATTTATAGACATCATCATCACCATCATTAGCCTGTAATAGTCCACTGCTGGACATAGGCCTCTCTAAATGCTATAAAGACATAATTATGTCCATTTTGATGAGTTGATTACGTAGAACCTAGTATATCGTCTTTGCACGTGGGTCATTGATGAGATTTCTAATTCCCTAATAAGGTTTAGATTCGCAATCGCCGCCCACATTTGTAGGCATCAGTCATCAAACCAGATTCCAGACATTTGTAATTTAAACTGATTTAAATAACAGCTTGGATCACTTACTATACTTTTATATAAAGCACTTCAATTGGCCGAAACACAGAGCAGCGACTGAGCTATTTACCCTAATAAAGGCGGTCCTCTGTGTAACTAATTTTCACTGCTAATTAATATAAAAGGATTTCAACACTGCTTCAAATTTCTAAAGAAATATACTCGCGAGCAACCAAATCGACTCAAGCACTACCTCTTCATTTAAACATTGTTAAAAAAAAGTATACAATATTTAAATAAAAATAATATGTCATTTAAAAGCTTGTAACTTCAGCTTTTATGAGATATCATCATTATTAATGTCCATGTATACTTTTTTATTACTGGTATCTGAACTTAAATGGTATTTTGGGTAAAGGAAAAGTGTTCAGAATTGACACAAATAAAACACGTTTCCTTCTAAAATTTTATAAAAATTATTGGTTTAGTATTTGGTATTGCCTCCCTCTAGCCCTAATTAAAGCCCGTAGTCGGTTCTTCATAAAACTTAATAATTTTTTGACGGTGTCTTGAGGAATACCTTCCCACTCCTTTAACAAAGCTGCCTTCAAGTATATATCCACTTGGTAAAATCTTAGCTTCTAAATAGCACAGGGCGAATCTAAGTACCTTTTAATTAGCCTTATTATCATTTTAAGGTGTATTTTACTTCATTAACAATGTCCCCAGTTGAAAGGCAACCGGTTATGATTTAGAACCGCATGAAAACACTCCATGCGAATATCCCATATGCATATGCATGCATGAGATAATGATCAGGTTCATTTGCATATTGTGAACATTTTCTAATTATGGTTTTGTTGAATATGATGTTGCTTTTGAATTTATTATAGCAATTTCGCGGATAATTTAATTTGTATGCTGATCGGTGAATTAGGTTTGAGTCCGTTTCAATAACAAGGCCATTGATTTTGTTTTTATTCGTTATATTTATGATGACTCTGGTGTTAATTATTTTATTATGCAAATATACTGGTAACTACAGTCTATTGGTTGCGAATGACTGACTGTCCTGTTGGTGCATTTGGTAGTGACCCTGCCCTATGCACCAGGGTCGCCGATTCGAATCCGACCAAGGCAAACAGTTATGTGATGAACATTAATGTATGTTCTATGTTTGAATATTTATTTATGACTAGCTGACCTGGTGAACTTCGTATCACTTACTTTAGTATTTTCCTCGCAATTTTTCCATATTTTCTCATCGTTTACCTTCCTTGGACTTCCACGAATTTTCTAAGACTAAAATCAGTCAAATCGGTTCAGTCGTTCTCGAGGTCTGGCGAGACTAACGAACAGCAATTCATATTATTTATTTATATATAGATAGGTACCTCCGTTGTTTATGATACCCAGCACACAAGTGCTTCAGCTACTTAGGGGTCAGTTCAACTGTTCAATTTATCTTACTCCGATGTTACTAATTGCTATCCAACCGGCCTTTGAGATTATGGTAAAAGGAAGCGCACCTGCGCTTGCGCACTCACTTCTCAACTATTGTAGATAATTATGCGCAGTCAGTTGAGATGAGTTTAACCGATGAGTCCGAACTAAATTCTAGGAAATCTAGACAACATTATAATTATGAACTAGTTGGTCTCTCTGGCTTCGCACGGAAATTTAAAGAAAAATCATTTTTTGTTTTCTACATCTCATATTATACAAACCTTATACCCTTATACAGGACGATACAAAAAAAAATACAGCTTTTCGACAGATATGCGAGGATACATTACGGCGATTAATTTTATGTTAAAATTAGGTGACCTGGCGAACTTTGTACGGCTTTTTTTTTCGGAGGAGAATGCGTTTATGCACCATAACCGCAGGCTAGCTAGACCTGTGGCCGTGTGTGGGACTCAAGACTTAGGCGTCCTCTACCCACTAAACTCCCCCGGTTCCCCTTCACACCCGTTTGGGACGAGCCGGTGCCAGCGTTGTGGCTATTGACCAGCCCATCCAGGAACTTGTACGGCCTTAGCAATTTGGTAACACATCGATATTACATTTTCTTTTAAAACTATTAGAACCCATTAAAACAACTGACGTACACAACAATTATATAATACCTAAATTAGAGATTTTCAATCAATGAATGAGTGATGTAATTAAACATGAAAGAAATCATCTCTATTTAAGATTCGCTTGATTCGTTTGCATTAACTGCTGTGCATATAGCAGGTACGAATTAATTATGTGAGTATAATAGATCCATTGACCAATAGCAAACGCTTATTCAAACATCAAACTGAAAAAGGAACCCACTGTGCTCAAGAAACGTATAGCCTCTTTTACTCAATATTTGTACACAATGGACCAAAACAAACTCGTCGCTAGCTAACATTACGTTCTGCAAATATACGTTTGGTGATAATAGTAAAACTAAACATTTCAGAAACTTCCTAAGACCTACTGAGAGCCCTCATTATGAAACTTTGGCTGAAATAGATCGTAATAATAAATAATAAAATAATTAAATATCTCTGGACATTATTCACACAGCGCCATCTAGCCCCAAACTAAGCATTAGCTTGTGCTATGGATGCCAGACAACGGTTTTTTGTAAATACTCACATAATATTATACATAGAAACACCTAGACTGATATAAACAGACAATGTTTATGCACACAAATGTTTGCACCGTGCGGGGATCGAACCCTCGACCTCTAGTGTAATAGCAGACTTCTCGACCATAACACCAAATGGCTCGTCACCAAACCAGAACCGCACCAAAAATTTGTCTCGCCTAGAGAATTGGTTGTTTTAAAAGTAAACTCATCCATTAAAAATATAAATATTAGTAAAGTATGGTTTTCAAAACCATATGTCTCATCTATACCTATACACATACTGTGAGTGACATAATGATATAACGGTTTCAAAGATCGATCGTTTACGTTTAAATATAGTACTCGAAATTCACAAATATGGATGGCAACCGTCGCGTGGGCTGTTGTCTGTTCAGTGGAGTTATGTAAAAACCTACAAGTAATTTGCATTTGTTCATCATCTTTGCCGCTTCCTACTTTTTCTATTTTCAAATGTCTAACTTTTACGTCTAAATGTAGTAATGGTTTAAGGACCTGGTCAAAATGTCAGGGTCATGGGTTTAATTCTCGTGTAGGGGTAATCTTCGAAATACGAACAGAGCTTTTGTTTATATAATTTCTTACCTTCACCACCAATCACCTTATAAATTATATAATTGAATAATTCTTTACTGTTGGAAAGCTACACTATCCCCGGAGAACATAGGGTACTTTTAATCCCAGCAATGTGGGGGGAAGGGGGGATATTTCAAAAAAGGGATTACGCGCAGGTGAAACCGCAGGCAGCTAGTAATACAAAATACAGGTATAATACAGTAAAAAACGGAATTATACAAAACATTTTTAATACACTATTACTATGTCTTATGTAAGAGCTATAAACGTGCTAGACTGTCCATAAAAATCTAAGCAGAATATTATGTTGATGAGATGTAAACACGGAAATTAATTTTGAAGAATTAGAAAAATACGAAAATAAACTTCACCACTGCTGGATAAATTTGTCAGTTTTATTTATGCTGTTTCTTTTGAAAGGTTGCAAAAAAAAGTCAACGCCTTTTATCTAACAGATAAATCACACACAGACACACACATAATTACACGCACGCACGCACGTAATTGCTCTCATTATACATACTTACATATCTTTACTAACATGTTCCGATAAAGATTTTTATTATATATTTATTATTTTTTAAATTATCAGAAACTTATCCGAAGTGGTGTAACTGGTCCTAAATAGTTTTATGCTTATCTATACTTAATAAGGAATATTTATTCATGAAACTACTCCTATGCATGGAAAGGTTTGTCTCGCGAAAAATATTATGTTGACCTTGTGTCCAGTTCATGCTATATATATATTTTTCAAAAGGTATTAAGATCTTAAAAAGCTTTGGATATAATAGGTAAATTAGTCAAGCTTTCAACCGCCCATTGTATCCGTGATCATAAATATATAATTTAACAATAACTATACAAACAACTTATTATAATTTGGCAAACTTATAACGTGTAAATCCCGTTATGTTGATTAATAAATAATAATAATAAATCTTAATTTATCTTTATATTTTAAGTTTAAGTTTATTCAGAAACACTTTGTTTCACTTCACTAAAAATAGTTAAAATTTTCAGGAGAAACTTAAGCCACTTTTACAATTAAAAACGCCATACCCGATAATTTTTAAACTACAACTAACAAAATTATGTTGGCATTTTCTTCTGGTGATCCAAAGGTTAGAAAACACGTGACATCAAGACTTATTAATGAACCAGAGAAAATTCGATCACATAAATATTAACATAATTCGGTTATAAAAACCAAATGATTTAAATTGATTGAACATGATAAAAATTGTCAAATCAAAAGTTCGTTTGAAAATTAACAAACAAATTTGACCTTTTAAAAATCCGGTCTAAGCATCTTCTTTTTGAAGATGTTTTAATTTAAGTGTTATGTTTGGAAGATAAGATTTAAAATTGTTTTTAATTCACGTGATCACGGAACGTTTTTCTTGTGGTCTTAGGATTATGTGACCTTGTTTTAATAATATATTTTTTTAATCTTGGTTTGCTATAAATATAGTTTTCATGTTCAAGGTTATTTTGTCAATATATTACCGGGGATAGGCCAGTCTATTGCCACAACTGTTCCTGGTAGTCATATCAAGCCCAGGGCCGCCAACGGCGATGCAGGAGCACGCGGGTGTTTAGGGTATTATCCGTGCACCAGTCTTTCTTAAGACTGTGGCATGGAGCTGCACTGAGTCCCACACACGGCTCGCCTACCCCCGGCGGGTTATAGTGCGTGCATTGCCCTCTACAAAAAAGTCTATTGCCACAAGGCGGACACCGGCCCGTCTTCTTCTGGTGTGAAGGGGAAACCTGGAGAGTTTAGTGGGTAGTGTGTCTTTAGTCCTAAGTCTTACACACGACTGCAGGTTTGGCTAGCCTTAGTTTGGTAACTGAATATTTAAATATGACTTAATGGTTTCGGGAAAATAATGATTACATTCGCATTCCTGTAGGATAACCTTGTATACTTTGTTTAGTTGTAGTAGTGAATAAACAGGTTTATTTTTAAATGAAATCAATGATTGTGATATTTACTTATTAATATAATTATATTTCCTGTTATGGCACGTAACCTTTGCCATCATAAAAAATAATTTCCATAATAATTCGTTAATACTATGTCATACATCACCCACACCTTTAAATAATTAGGTAATCTCAATTTATTGATTATGTTATTCGATATTTTTAAACCTTGAATATTATTCAAAACATAATTATGAGTATTATGACACAACCAGTTTAAGTACGTATTATTTGTGGTGAACTATCTTACAAAATACGTAAAGTTTTTTTACGTAATAAGTTTGACCCTGTAGTAGTGCTAATTACTATGACCTAAGTTAAAGATACGCAAACTTTTGATTTATCTCAAGAAAAGCCTGTGTCACGTAGAAGTAGGAAATCGCCTCCCTTTTTTTATCTAAAACGCTTTTCAGCTCTATAATAGCAGGCTAGTAAGACCTGCAGTCATAAGTAGGTTTTGGGATTATAGACGTTCGTCCCACTACCCAATAAACTCTGGGTCCTCTTTATGTTGTCAAAAATACATAATATATAAAAAATACATAATATATAAACAAAATTTTGGATCCTAGTTATCTGTAATTTGAATAAATAATAATAAATAAATCCATCAATCCTCCAACGCAAAGAAACACGCGTTACACGAAAATGCATTACACGTACCTAATATAAAAGACACATACTAATTTAAACCTAAAATCACATAAGTGTGCAATGATCTGAAATTAAAAGTGAACCATTTGTTTTCAGATCATAGCACACAATACATAAAAAAAAAAGTCTTTCAAATAGTTCTCAAACCATCCTACTCTCTCGGGATTTCACCGGATTCGGCATCTAATCAAGAGGACGTAAATGGTTTATCAGACGTCTTGTGCCCTTAACATCCAACAATTATCCTATTTGCATTAGACCTCAGATGTGGACTTCGATCATTTAAACCTGTAGACATTTCGTTTCAGGTCTCTCATAATATATACGCCTGTACACCCCTTCTGTCCATTAAACAACCGTATGATATCATAACAAAGGGGCAAATGACGGTCATTAGCAATCTCTTGTCAGGTGGAAGTGAAATAACGGAACTGCATTCTGCAGATGGTCGGACAGTCGATCACGAGAGAAAGTACTTGGCATCAACCGATGCCATTGTCTCCGTGCTTGTGACACCGCTGTGTCTGTTTACTTACGTCACAGACATTTGTATATTGTGTTTAAGAGTCGGTGAAATTAAAAAAGGATTTTGTTTTTTTCTTAATCTGTCAATCACGTGCCCCAATGCGCTGTTTTCTTTTTATTATTCATTGATTTCTAACAAATTTCGACCGAATTTAAGGACTAACTAGCTATTTGCCCGCGTGGATTATACGCGCTATTCCGGGATAAAAAGTAGTCTGTCCTCTTACAAGAGACTTACTCTTAGACGAGCCATTTGGTGTAATGGTCGAGGGGTCGGCTATTACACCAGAGGTCGCGGGTTCGATCCCCGCACGGTACAAACATTTGTGTGCATGAACAAGCACATGTATGTATTTACAAAAAAAGTATAAAAGTAATGTTTATCCGTTGTCTGGCACCCATAGCACAAGCAAATGCTTAGTTTGGGGCTAGATGGCGCTGTGTGTATGTCCAGGAATATTTCTTTATTTACAAAGTCTAGTTAATATCTGTACTGTATGTTATCTCCACCTAACATAATGGATCGAAACGGCGTTATAACATCGCTTTATACGAAAGCCTCTCTGTCAACTAGAGAGTGCCACTCTAATCTCTATTACTGCACAAGCACTCAATTACTCATCAAAGTCATCAAACATATTAGTCACACTTATCACTGTGACAAATTAATCATCCATCGATCTCTGCTATCTCACAGCTTCTGTATGCTTATATCACACAATAGCTATTACATTACACAACTTGATAAATGATCTGATGACAATGTCTCGAGTCAATGGAATAGTCCGGTGTTGCGGTGTTTAAGTATTCCACTTTCCATGCTGACATTTGTTGAATGTGGGCACGCGACTAATCATGTGAAGATGGACGGACATGACATTATTTATGCAATGTAGTATTAGACCCACGTGTATTTATGACTCAAAGTCTTAGTTTCATTGTATCTTGTAGTCACGGTGAACAATCTGAGATTGAGTAAGGTACTACTAAGTGACGTACTTAACTCCTCAAGTCCCACAACACGATCGCAGGTTTCGATATATTGCGTTTCTGGAGTTTAAACGCATTCTATTCCACAAAGAAATGTTTATACAAAACTTAGTTCTACGAGTACAATAATAGCTATCATTGTGAATTGTGACACAATTGATTTAGACCCATAGCTATATTGGTCATTGTTTCACTTTCATATACTAACAAAAACGCAATCTCTGGCTTTCAAACTAAATTGTCACTAAAGAATTATTATTAACCAATTGACTTCAACAATGCAATATCAATCGGGTCCCGTCGTATGTATGATGTTCTATTCAACGATATTCTACTCTTACACGTTAACAAGTTAATATCCAGTTTGTAATTAAATTTAAAAAGAAACATTCACTCATCAAATGAAATGTCAGAATGTTGCAAAGTTATTTCATATTACATACAGAAATAGCGGGTCTTAAATCTTCAATTTGAATTATAAGTTCAAAAGCGCATCGATAAAATACATTTTTAAATTGCACATTGCATTTAGAATATTCCTTTGATTCAAAATTGATATAATCAGATATAATGAGAGAATGATGATGATGAATGAATTTCTGCTTTAGTAAATATCGTTGAATTGAAAAAATCCTCCTTTTTATGAGCCTGAGTGGTGCATAATCAGGCATATCAATATAGCCATTTTGTACAGCACAATGTAAACCAACGCTTTGCAATAATGAATAATGACATAATGATCGTTAAAAAACACCGCATTGATTCAGAATTGCAATTTTATGATCCAATGTAACCTTTGACAGATGACATTAACATCTTTACAGTAATGGTTCCACTTAAATCAACTCAGTTGGTAGGCTATGATTTCCCAACAATTTGGTAACGTTTGAACAGCTGAATGTGTGAATATTATAGCAAAGAGTCTACTTTACGTATTATCATGTTTGTTCCTTTAGCAATTTTTGTAGTGTTCAAAAAACTAAGGTCAGTACTATAGTCAATATTTTTTTAGTCGTGTAAAGGTCGTTTTAGATCGATTAGGCTACAGTTTAGAGCTTCGTTTTGAAATATTTTTAGTAAAGGTTAATACTTTGCATGGATTTGTGTGGTTTATTTAGACAAAAACTTAGCTATTTTTATATCGATCGATCACGAGATCTGTAGGCACCTTCCATTGATCTTCGTATTCAATTTCAACATAAAGAATATTAAATAATTGATAAGTTTCACTAAATGTTACCAAAAACTCTTCTTTAAAAATATGAGAAACACAGATAAATAGTTCTAGATATAATAATCCCAAGATCCCATATAATTTGCATACAAATAATCAATATTATCGACATAGATACAGATATAATAAAAAAGCTTCTCAATTTAAATTCTGATGACAATATTACGAAAAGTGGTAATAGAAACCACATTATTACCATATTGTTACCATAGCTCGTTCTTTCACATTGACCTGTCAAGGCCATCATGTTTTTTATTTGGACTCCAACATCCACATAATAATCTTTCTAGTTTGAAATGCCAAATAAGAAAAAGCAGCGTGAAATTATTATACCTAATGAACTATTACATGTTTATCGCAGAGAATTTTTAAAAATAAGCAACAAAAAAACGAATGACATGAATTATTTTACTGCAAATTTAAATAATTTATGTCATTAATTTTTACTACTTCCACTAATTAAATCGATAGAGTTCATTCAGTATTTTTGATGGCTTGTTTTGAGTTTCAATGTTTTGTGCAATGTGTTTCTGTGCAGTTTCACCACGGACAACCGCAGATTAGAAACTAGAATAGGCTCTACAACCAAACAGGAACATACACCGAGAATACATAACTCATTTGTCTTATACAGAATTTACAGAAAGTTACAAAAGACCGCTCAATTAATAACAATTCACACCTTTCGCTAAATGAGTAATTAAAGGCTTCGTATGGCAAAGCTCGCATCATTAAGGTTTCATTATGACAGGCCATCATGAACACTCGATTTGGCTCGCTTCAAAGGGCACCATACTCCAGTGATTTCACGCCTGACCTGGTGACGCAACTAGTATTTTGAGCAACGATATGGGAAACTAACATTAACTTTAAACCATGGCAGTTGGAGGTTAGTTTAATAATTGGAGTATTGGGTTACAGAGTTAAACTCTGACAGTCAAGAATTAATAAGAGATGTCGAAGGAAAATTAAAACCGAGAAAAACGGGTTATCTTTTTCAATTGTCATTCGTAAATAGATACATAGCTAGAAATGTAGTAGCCATGCTGTTTTACAGTACGAATGAACCGGCTCGTCCGGGGAAGTACCACCCTCTCACATAACACCAGCGTGAAAAATAGTGACTACTATTTGTGTTTCTTCAGGTTTGTGAGAGTACCGAAGGCCCACACCCCTTAAAAGGCCGGCAACGCATCAGCGATCCATCTGGTGTTTCAGATGTCCAATGGCGGCAGTGATTCCACCTCTCACATAAAAAAAAAAAAGAAATAATAAAGGCATATTAGTCGACTCGGCAAAAAGAAGAACATTTTTAAATACGAAATTAATAATGTCCTTCTTTTTGCCGAGTTTTCGGATAAGGCGGCCAATCTTTTCGATCAACGTACTACGCAGGATATGTGCACTAGGGGTGCGCAACCACGGGTACACTCTCGTTTTCCTCACTTCCATAACACGGTGAGACGTCAGTCTGACACTACCGAAGAGATATCAAGCTTGTATTTTATTAAGATTGGTAATGAGTAGGAATGACCTACCTCTTTATTGTTATGGATTCCTTCAAACAAAGCATAAAGAAGCAATTTTTAATGATCGTAAGCCGTTTCAATATAAAAAATACTTTTAGCTCCGGTCCAGTAAATTAATTATTAAATTCTAAATGTTTACGTTATCTTAAATTTGATTTACATCGTGATGTCATAGACGTGTAATATATTTTATACATTTAAAAAATGTTGATCTAAGAAGGTCAAAAGATTACATACCATCTTATTATTAAGGTCACAGTTTTTTTGTTTATTTATAGGTCCATCTTGGACCTGTTTAGTTATTTAATTCTCGCATCAATGATTTATGACGTAATATAATTTTTATATATGTCTCAAGTTTTTAACGTCAACCTCATAAAACTTCTTAAATACTTTAAATTACTATGATATTCTGTTGAAAAGACTTATAAATATGTCACGCTAATGGCAATAAAAGGAGCTTTGTTTAAAAAAAGTTAATTTGAATTTTAGAGTAGTTACTGGCTAATTAATGTATACCCACTTTTTTTATTGTTTTGTATTAATATTGTGAATCGAAGTCATGCGTTAAAATTAAAATCGGGAAACATTTCGTTGATTTATTTTTATTTATATATAAATAGTCTATCTTCCATTCGCGGCTTTCGTACCTACTTCTAAAACATTTATCCTTGATGAAAAGTATAGTTTATGTCCTATGTACTTTCCTTAAATAGACTTTTCTTTCTATTGACAAGAAAAATGCTTCAGCCTGCCACAAGCAATTAACCTATTTTATGGCAAGATCTTATTTACCATATTTTACGCAAATAAATAATTTGTATTTGTATTTATAATAAATAAATTTAACCGATGACCCCAAAAATTACAACGAGAATTATAGCATAAAATTTTAAAAAACCCGGCCATGTATCAAGTGACCATAATAATGTCGTAACTGAACATTTTAAGCGATACGTTGTGAGAATCCCTCGCCTTCCATTGTCAGTCGTTTATGAAATGACACCGTTGCCCAAGCGCATTGTTTTACACACGGCAATAAGTTGGCAGGCCCGCCCTTGAAACGCGTAAAGATATAATTAAAACTGATATCGAAATAGAAGTTCACTGGTTTTTGTGGGATTTGGGAATTAGCGAGATTGTATTGATGAAGACTAGGGTTGGCGCGTTGTGTTAGGCTTAGAATAAAAATATAATTTGAATAATTTTAAAACGGTTTAGCCTTTTGTTTATTGTTACTAGTAACAGTTACAATACTTAAATTAAAGAAAATAGGTAAATAAGACAATTTAAAACTATGTTAGTAATAATTTAGCTAAGTTAAAGCTATGACCCAGAAATTAGACTTACTTTTAAGCACTTTAACACTGGTAAGCTACTAAATTCTGGATCAAGTTGTAAGAGAACTGTCTTATAACTTCATCCAAGAAAAAGCGAATCCATTTATTAACATTGTAGCATCTGCCATATTAGTCCTCATAAACCATTTACAGATCAATTGAATCATGGCTACGCAAGATTTCTCACAATGTTTTCCGTCACGAGCAAGTGATGCACATAGTAATCCGTAGATGGCCGCTGAGATTCAAAACATCACAGATTGGTGAAGATTGAGCGTCAACCTCACGTATGTGAAACTACTCAGCTACCACAGCTCTATTAATCACTTTTATTATAAATCGATGTAATAATAAGAGGCAGCCCTACCTGCCACGCCGTCTCGAGGGAACCTATGTCATTACCCGTCTTCTCGTTATGTAAGCTGACATTTTGAAAGGATAAGCCGTCGATCGGAAGGTTATCGTAAAAATCGCACAACGCACCATTGTATTATAATGTAGGTATGTACAGTAAACAATTGCTTCGACAGCGAATGACCGAGGCAAATAGACCAATGACGTATTACAATACAATGCCGTATTGTGGAAAAATGTATGCAATAAAACAGTGTTTTATGCATTTTGTTTATAGATTCAACGTATTTTTCGACGCAAGGAGCTTATAATCTACCTGGAGGTCACGCGTCAAACTAAAAACTTTTGACCAAAATTTTTCCCTGGCTGTGACTAGTATTTCTTCATCTCTTTCTAACAGGGTGGTTTGACAGAATTATGATAAATATTAAATTAATTGAAGATTTTAGGCATTGTAGCAAGTAAATAAATATACAAACAAATGACATTTTAAAAACAACTCCATGACTAAAATATTTGATCAAGAAACTCAAAAGGTCTTGCATTAATTCTTGTACAGTCAAAAGCACGTCAGACGTAACACTTTGGACTTTGTACCACTCTTATGTCGGGGGCATAAGTGCTATTATCGAACTGCAAGTGTTAACCGTGATGTGCTGTTGACCGTACAATAATGTTATACTGATGATAGCGATTAATTTTCTTGTGGCAAATCTGGAGTATGTTTTTTTTATCGGTATACTTATTTCCTAACCCTCCCTAAGTTAAAAACAGGCAGACTGCTACGGAACCATTCAAGGTTACGTCTTTAATAATTTGTTGTTCGACATGCGGCCTCCCAGTATGTTTATTAGGCTTAAACATAAGCTCCTTGATAACAAGTCGTATTTTGTCTTATAAAGCTTTAGATATCAAGACATAAATCTTCGTCCCTCACTAGAACTAGTAGAACCAACTTTCAAATGCAACATGTTAACACTAACATTTAGTCATCTCAAGCGGATAGGTCACGGTGTCTAGATCCTCTTCACACTGCGTGATACGGTCAACTGCTGTTAATGAATATTAATCTCTACATCCATCACTTTAAGGTTAAAAATGAATAAACCAGAGTACAGATTACTTAAGCCAGTTCTCACGGATCACTTGTTATTTTTACGTCAGTTACTACGCTTATTTAGTTATTAACCTTCTTAGGTATTGCACTCACTTGCATTCGTGTGTGCGTCATTTTGTTCATTGCCGTATTTGGTATTTCAAAGTTGGAAAATTTCAAATTATAATTTCTAAGCTTTAACAAAACTGATATATTTTAAACTGAAAATCTAATTAGATTGAAATTAATAAGTAAAGGTTACTCTGTCTAATGACTATGGAATTATAAGTACTTTGACTAATAACCGCCGAGCTACTGGTAAAGACGCTCGTAAAAAAACTGCTCATCTTAATTTTAAACAAATCAATCTAGTCAAAAGGAACTAAAAAAAAATGAATTATTATTTTAGTTAGAAAAAAATACTTTTTCAGAGGTGTGAGGGTAAAGAAACAAAATTTCGCCAAAATTAATGTCCGGGGTTTTTGCCGTTATTATCCGACGTCGGCAACTTCGGTGACGGCAGCCCTACTCGTAAAAATTACAAACTCCCATAAATGCCGTTAGACCTCATTCTAAAACACTTAAACATAGCCGAGCGAGGTATTCCAGTCAATTTGCTATTACCAATACAACAATAAGAGGCACTAAGTATAGTTTAGACAGTTATAGTCTCGACGGATCGTTTCATAGGATGAGCATTTGACGGATAAGTATGAGAATTCGATGACGCAATGATTGGTGGGTTTCACTTTTCAAAAGAAATACATTTTATTAGTAAAGGTAGATTTGTGTTTGTCTGACGTGTTGTATCATAATACCTATCATAAGTCATATCGCACGTGAAAGCATCGATTTTAAACGTTAACCAGTAGCTATCAAACACGTTACGACGTTACGTGGTGTTATGGACTTCAAAACATGTATAAAGTTACACTATTTCTACCCATTGTATTAAAAGTCCTATTCGTCCTTTTTTTATAATTAGTTCATTTTCGAATACAAATAAAAATTTACATGTTGAAATATAATATTATGAAAATAACACTAAGTTTGCTTGTCACGCAACATGTTCTATTGCTCACAAGACGAAAGCAATTTATGTTAATATTTTTATGTCTCTATCTTTTGCTCTTTACGATACATCAGGCAATAGTTAAATTGCCTCTTTACTGCAAGTAAAATGAATAAATGGATGACATTTCAGAGTGTGAGCTTTCGTAATCCTTAAGTGAGGAAACACCATCTCCAGATTACTTGAGCTTGCACTGCGGCCTTTTTACTTACGGCAATATGTGTTTACAAAAAATGTTAACTCTAGGATCTTCTAATATGTTTAATTTAACTAGAAAGTTACAAATAAACTATCCAATAATATAGGTACGGTTCTGGGAACGAAATACTGTACTTTAAATAATTTGGGAAAGACTTTTCATAAACGTAATATTTCCAATTTCCATTTATTGTCTTTTTCGAAATCTTACAATATATTGTGCTTACTAATTAAGAACGACTGATGCATATAAGACTTTTTTTGCTGTGGATGTTATAACCTGACAGATTGTGAACGATAAAATTTTATCCGTCCGAAGCAGAAGCGGGCTGCTAATATTATTGATTAATTACTGTTATAACTAAATACTTAAGACATTAAACGGAGATTTAATCCTAAAGTCTTAACTTTTACTACTACACTGTTGTCTTTTGTAATGTGAAAGTATTTTGGAGGGCGGGGAGCTCATACTAGACTTGAATATCTTTGTACTCTACCATTGACGTTTGATAACCATACATACTGCGAGATCATAGATTGCAAGGACTAATATTGCACATAAAAAAACTGGTTTAGATAAATTACCCACTTTTACAGGTTTGTAATTTAATAAACAAGTTTATTTTTATAAATCCCTAATTTTTAAAATTTAATAGATGATTTAAATCGCATTTTTGCGGTGATTAAGATAAATAATCGATTTCGTATTCATATTAACGATTAACGATTTTATCGGTGTGTCGATTTGGTATTATGATTACTAATTTAGATCACTGCTCTCGGATGCGAATAAAATTACCTTTTTTACAAAACCTAAAAAGATTAGATTAGGTGTTTATTTACTAAAAAGCTTTTTATTTATTTTTCAAAAGGAAAAAACGTTTACTTAGAAAATACAAGAAACACAATACAAGGTTTAGTTTTACTACTGACGACAGATAAGCTCGTGTTTCAAATTATATTGTGTAGTTGTGCCCAAATAAATAAATAATAGTTTATCAGCCAGTCAATGATGCAGTATTCTTTCTTTTTTTAGCAGCTATAATTATGCAAGACCCATATTACACTATTAGCTTAAGAGAAACTAACATATAATATTATGATGTTGATGTTGCCTGATACTGAACTCTGTAGGTATTATGTAAATACCTGTCCAGGTATTATTGTCTAACTTTTCCAGACAAATCATATGAATAAATTCCTTCGGATAATTCTGTGATGACAAATTAATATTGTTATTGTATTTGCATTTGCGAATAACGTTTATTGCGCCTATGAATAATATATGAATATTCCGACTTAATGCAATGCTTGTATTTGAGAATTGCTTTCAGTATTTACACTACCCTATGAAAGCTTAGGATTTCTTTACAAATCTATTAAGCAAAATCAGGTGCTAAATACCTAGGTGGAACTTTTAATCGTTTTTGACTGGTAGAAATAGACAGTATAAATAACTTAACAAAGTAAGTTTAGACTAAGCTTTTAGATCGAGCAAAAAATATAAGTAATACTTATTGGCAAAATGAAAAAAAAATGTAAAACTTTTTGAATTTAAATACCTATTTGTATTTCGTGAATCTTGAATGGCCATTGTTCCACATAATTGGCATTACATTACAAACAAAATTACAGATCAATGAAAAGGAAATAATAGAAATAATAATCATGTTGTAGGATCTTACGATTAACAATTCAGAACCAGCCAAGCTTATGTAATCTCCAATTATCTTCCGAATATCTCAACATCCGATTTCCTATGTTATTCAATTGGATAATCGACTAAAACGGAACTATTCAATTGAACTCGTGACTTCTTCGTACCTTCAATGGTCCTTGAATATTCGTGATTGTGGTAATCGATGCGATATTATTTTTGTACATAATTCAAATAGAACGTAAATATTTTTGGATATTTTAATTTATTACTATAAGTAAATACTTTTATTATTTTAACTCAATTGGTCAAGGCGATTTAACATATTTCATTAATTCTGTTTTCGTATAGTTTACAACTTCAACTAACTAGTTATTATTTATTGTTACTTGTACTTCTTGTTACATATACAGGGCAAAAATGTTTGAATGTGTATGTCATTAGAACATTATAATTCACTATTTGTCAAGCCTTACTCAAGCCGGTCCTGTTCGAACCAATAGCAATACCTACTTATAACACCTTATATGCTAAAATTATTAATACACTTAAATATAAATGCTGTTACCAATAAAGCTTAAATGCTATTTAAAGATAAACTTTCTGATATTCATACTAATTAGTAAATGATTTGTTTCAGATAATCTTCGATCGCAGTGACTGGCAGTGGATGTCTCTATAACAGGCGATTGGCAACGGCTGACAGATGGAATAACTTGACGACCCCTGAAGTATAGTCAGCAAATTAGATAAGCATGAGTAAGTATTTTTATTACATATTATTTATGTCAAATGCAAACACAAATAAAGTCCTACAGACGGTATTTTTTATGTTAATAGTCTTAAAATAAACGTCATAATAACTCATGCAGTTTTATCACAAAACACTTTGAACGTGTTTTTTTTTTTATATAATCAGTGCCTACTCTGACAGAAAATTTGTAATTTTTACTGTCAATTTTGAAACATTGTATCAATTTTTTTTTGCTTAAATTATTTTATAAAAAATCGTATGACGGATACATGAACATTAAAGTTACAGTAAAATCATATAACATTAAGGCAATCGTTTTTTTATTATGTAATTAAAAATAGTTAAATTACTTTTAACCTAACTATGTATTTTTTTAAATGATACGCAAAAAGTACGTCAAAAACAAACGAAGGGCTACTTAAAATTATCTTAAACCCGCATAATCCACGGAATAAAATACCATTGATTTACCATTTACAACCATCAGAGGAGCATAAAAACCCTTATCTTTATTACTAAAATCAAGAAGCGCTTACAAACCGAATAAAAACATAATTATTGCCCATTACCATTGCTATCGCTACAGTGTTACGCGCTGCATGAATGGGCGTTACGTAATGGCGTCGATATGCGTACGCGGAGTTTATCACAAAAGTATATAGAAGCATTATATTATCTGTGATAGAAGTATATAATAATTTGACCGCCTCCGTGGAACAGTGGCTAAGCCGCTCGGATAAAAAAACCCGGAGGTCGTGGGTTCGATTCCCGCCTTGGGTCTGGTTGGTGGTAGGGCTTTTTCAGAGTCCGACTGGTTAGCTACCACAGGTAAAATCTGCCGCCATAACAGCTCTGGCTGTGTTCCGGCAATATTAATGTGGGAGCACTTGAAATAAAAGGCTGGAAGAGAAAATTCTCGACCCGTAAATCGAACCCATGTACCTGTCCTCACTGGCAGGTTCTTAAACCACAAGGCCAACGAGTAATTTACAAGTACATATTAATAATAACGACACACTGGTGGGCTAAAACTGTGAGCTTCGAGATTAAGCAAGAATCGATTGCGGCTGAGACACGCGGCAATTAAGGGTCCAGGTTCATGCCCGGCCACGCCCTCGCTTGCGACACAGATGGAGGAAAATGTGCAGAGACAGACATTGTTATGGGAGTTAGAACTCCTAGGTTGAACCTAGGAGTTCTGGCTCCTCTTTCTCGAATCGGAACAAAAAAAAAACGGTCAATGTAAATGATTAATTTCATAAATACACAAACACAAAAAAATTATTGTGGTTGGGTTTTTCTTTATAAATGACTAGCCTTCAGCCCGCGGTTTACATATGCCCCCCTTTCCCCCACATTTCCGGGTTTAAAAGTATGTCACTCGAGGATAGTGTAGCTATCCAACAGTGAAACAATTATTCAAATCGGTTCTGTAGTTTCGGAGCCTATTCAATACAAACAAACCAACAAACAATCAAATCTTACTCTTTATATTATGTAGTATAGATTAGTATAGATACTCAGTCACAGTCCAGAGTCATTATTATTATTAGAAATTTCTAAATGTAAAGTTTTTATTACTTTTTTACGTTTATATTTACGAGTAAGTCTAAGCATGCACCATATAAATAAAAGTGCTTACATGAATGTATATACACGACAGTAACAGTACAGAAGCCTTACACGGGCACTTAATAGCTTAATTGCGATGAAACAATTTTGTACACAACATACAACACTAATTACATAATAATTGCAAAACAAATTAAATGTTAAGCTCTCAATTAAGTACTGCGAACCGTGACCTGATGTTCGTAATAGGTATCAGCATCTCCGATATTTATTACTAACCACAAAGGTATAATAAATTGAATCCTTTTATTGCTTTTTCATTAAATTATATCATAAAAACTATTTACAATCGAATAGTTTGTTTAATTAAGTTTTCAAATACTTATTATTGTAGGTATATTAATTTCCTCCTAAGCAAGCTTTCGGCGTTGACAACCAACCTTTACGATCAACAAACTACGATACTCACAAGAGAGTGTGCCAGCACAGGTGCACTCTCTATTCCCTCACTCTCATAACACCGACAGCAGTCTGACAAGACCGAAGAGAGATCAGGACAAACACCGCCAGCTTCCAGATCTTGACTGTGATTGAATAATAAATATGAACAGTAAAACCCAACCACAAATTTTTGACGACCCGGGATTTAAATTCTGTACCCTTGCCGCGATAGCGCAGACATATACATTTTTTGTTACCGACAAAGCAGTCTGCACACCATTGAATGGAAGTAAGCAAGTAAGACACAAAAAGCTTGTACGTCTACGCAGAAAGGGCTAGTATCCAACACAAGATATAAAAGTGTCGTTTAACCGTATGTATGTAGCACCTAAAGTGCGAATAAGTAGCCACTGCACCACGGAGGCAGTTGACATTATATAACACACAAATAAAGATATACCTTTGATCTCAAAGATCAGAGGAGCCTTCAGTCTGGCAGCACATTGAGCGACGCTTCCTGATGAAGTGTCACTCAATGGAAAAGGCCGCAGTGGCTGCTTACCAGCAGGTGGGCTGCGAGTCTGTCTGCCAACTGATGTGGTATAAAAAAAAAAGACACGTGACCAAAAAACATCAAACGGAGTAGCGACTTATTAAACAAAAACGTGATCTGAACGATACCATATTGATTTAACCTCTGCCTTTCCAACACGTTACTCAACATATCGTCAATACCATTATGCATAATTTATTGACCAGATGAAGAAAGAAACCACACAGTTATCTTGTAGTTCATAATGAACCGAATACAATACTTCAAAGTTTGGAGATCAGCGAAAAGGTCTGGCTGTTTTGCATTTCCAGTTTGCGAGCTTGATGTGAGGGTTACCACTTTCCATTTCTACGGAACTTTAAACATTGTCACCGAAGAGCTTATGAGCTAAAGCACAGTCATTAGATAAAAACGTCAAAATTGGCCACGTTGCCAAACATCGCCAAGTGAGTAACGTCCCATACATTTCAAAATTTAAATAAGGCGACTTCGCAATGTCGTCCTAATAAGACAGGCCTCTATAACCGAACTGGAAGCTACAAGTCAAACAGACTGAAGATCAGATTAGTGACAGTGAACATTTTCGGTACCAGTCTATCTCATTCTAACTATCCCTACAATCAGTAGTTTAAAGTAATAAAAACTCGGCGGTTAGTGAAAACTTCACAAAGAAACATAACAAGCCGTTTGACTGTATAGCTATGATTTATTAGTCTAATTATCTTATTGAGGGTTACGGAGGTCAGACGACTGTCACTCCAAAGTACTTAATAACTGAACTTGCCAAATTGTGGATCCATTGGTGCAAGCAAACCCTAGATAGGTCGGGACCAAACGCTTTAAAAATTGACCTTTAAATATTTTTTTCTAAAAAATTATTTGATGGCAACCCTATTTTACACGGAGACGTTACAAAAGCGTGTCATCCGAACGTTTATCGATTGCGACGAATAATCTCTTGTAATTACGGGTACCAGTAATAACACCATTATTTATAGAGTGTCGTGACCATAACCACGGTCGCACAAAGACCATACATTATCGCTGCAATTGAATATGAGGTGATGAAAAATTACTTTTGCATACGAAAAAGCTCATTTAGCGGAATACTGCCGATGACATTCGCGGCATTCGGAAATCATATTTTTTTCCTTTCAAATCATATACAACGTGTTAATTTAAATGCGCAAAACCTGAAATTCGTTTGGTCAGAATGACGAGTAGAATATATTAAACCACTTTTTAATATAGGTCACATTTTTCAAAAATTCTTCATTAACAATGTTGCCCTGTCTATTTATTAATAGGTCAAGCTATCACGTGCGTAAACCATGCCTACCGACTCGTCCCTCGACAAAGCGTCGTCGCAGACGCAAGAAACGATTTGAATTGCCAGTGAAACTAAAACAGCTCATAAAACCTTTGTTTTTTTTAAATGTTGTTTTTTCCTTTACAATTAGGTCAATTGAATTAAAAATCATTTGGGGTGTTTGAGGTTTTGCGCATTTAAATTAACACGTTGTATAAGTACATACATACATTTGAACTTTTCGCTGGGGGCAAATAAAAAAAGTTCACGCGTTACAGCTCATTTTTTTTGTATAAGGTAAAATAAGAGTTTATTTACCGTATTCTGAAAGTTAATCAAACCGAAAAATATTTATATATCTTTAGGATATTACTGGTTTATTCATAGGTAGAAAATTCTATCAGGAGTTTCTGAGAAACATTCTGAACATTCAAGTGTTTCAATTATTATACAATTGAAGGCTGAGTTTCATCCTTTTGCAGCATTTTGTTAAAACAAGGTTACATAGTTTTTAATGCGGAAACATTTTGTTTTCAATTAAGAACACTTGCATTTGATTAGGTACTTGTATTGTATGTAATTTTTTGCTAGTCTTAAATATTGATAAATGATAATAACAAGCTTCATTCAATATTATATAAGAAGACGTATTGTATGTAACACTATTTTTTGTATAAATTAGGTACTATTGCTTATTTTTATATCGTCATTTATTATCTCACCTTTTAATTATTTTTGTAATTACTTTTTAATGACTTCTATTATAATTATTATGAGTCTTTTTTTATAAAATCTTTCAAAACAATTGAAACACTTTTTTCTTTTGACGTTTAAACACAATTTTACGTATCAATCAAACCCACAAAATTAATTCTAAAACTCGACCCAAAAACCTTATTAAAAAACCGATGACATTACAATAACATATACCTATTATAATTATAATGACATAGCATTCATATACCGCATTACATAATGTCTGGGTGGATCCGCGGTACAGATCTGTGGCCGGTCAGACCGGTCTGGTAGGGTGGCCAAGATTCGCGGCCGTAGTGACACTCTCGAGACGGTTATTTAAGAGGACGCTTCTGCGTGTTTTGAGTACCGATTGATGATTTTGCAAAGCTGCCAAATGCAGCAAGAAGCCTTAAGCCAAAGCACTTTTGAAACAGCTACCTACTTCAGAGGAAGAAAGCTACTGCACCTTTGACTGCATTATAACTGGCAAAGCCGTACTTAGCTATAAGCAATTCTTTCAGACCAGAAAGTATCTCGTTTATGTACAGTCAACAGCACGTCACTTGCAGTTCGATAATAGCGCTTATGCCCCCGACATAAGAGCGGTACAAAGTCCAAAGTGTTACGTCTGACGTGCTTTTGACTGTACTAACAATATTTTTGTTAGCATCATAAATACAGTAAAATACTGTTACTTGTTTTACTTTGGAGTCATAACAGTAAGTATTAACCTATTTTAATGTCCCACAGTTCACTGCAAGCCAAAGGCCACCTTTATTGGAATCAAGTCATCGCCACAATAAAGTGTACTGGCTTAATTACCAAATGCGAATTGGCGATCACAAACCCGAGCAGTGTTCGAAAAATCTGACAAAAATTTTGTTAGGCCATTAAGGCATTACTTGCAAACAACAGTGAAACAATATTTTTTAAACTAACTTTACATAAGTATTTGGAACAAACACAAAAGAAACTAATTGAGAACAAAATTCGGTTCAATCACAAGACCTGGTCGCCCTACGCAAGCAGGGCATAGGGTCTAGTGACGTCATTGACCATGGCACAGTTGGCGATCGGTGCCATCCCGCCATCAAAAGTTTTACATTTAATGCGCCGCTTTATAAGGCCGACCACTTAATGAACGAAACAAATGAACAGTAAAATAAATTACCTATTTACTGTTTTTTGTAACATACTATAACAAATAAATAATATTAATAAACTACGCTATAAATTAATCATTTTTGACTGACTCATTGAACGCACATTTGTGACCCTACCCTATGTCAGGGGTCGACTTAGCGTACAACAAAATAATATGCCTGAACCGGAAATCGAAGCGAGGACTCCAAGATCACAGTCAAGTACCAACAACACGTCAGTAGGTTAATAAGTTGCATTAAATTTTAATTAAACAGGGCGGATTTTTTTTGAATAAAACAAAATATTTCCTATGTTAAAACACTCAATCATTACACGCATTGATGTAATTATTCAATCAATCAACCTCCGTAACTCTGCAAGTTCACACGATCAAAGGTTAATGTTAACCATGCCACTTCACAGTGTTAGGTTTCAAGATTAAATTAACCAATAGGTCACGAACGAGGTTTTGATTAATTTCATGACTTTTTTATAAGGTTTTAATACAATGCATTGTTTTTATACTATATTTTTCATAATTTAAAGTTTAGATTATAAAATTACTTTAAGAATGTTTAAAAGCCAAAATTAGTGTAGGTATATGTGTTACAAGAAATTAGTTTATAAGTGTTACAAGAAAGCTGTATGTTTCCATAAATAAATAAATAAAATAGTCGTAAAGAAGGTTGATAAATGATTCAAAAGTGAAAAAATAGTTATTTATGTGACTGCTGCATAATGAGGGTCATTAAAATACGAATGTGGTTTTATGAAACGAACGAAGTGAGTTTCATAAAAGAATCACATGAGTATTTTAATGACTAATTATGCACAGTCACATACATAACTTTATCTTCATTCATACGATAATATGTCTATTTTATAGTCAGGATTGATGAGCAAACGCCCTAGTTACCAACTTAATCTTTATGTAAAAGTTAGTACTGACATAATGACTGACGTTTGTAGTTTTTAAAATCCATAAACAATCTAGACTCGAGTTGATTTCGATTCTCAAATCGATTGTTATAATTTCAGCATCGAATTAAATGTATAGGAATGGAACATAAAATTACTAATCGACTAATTCGATAATCGAAAAAACCTAATCATTTTTACTTTTAAAGAAGACGTTCGAAATTTGAACGTAATTTCGTATCGGTTATCGACACTAAAATGTAAACATTTCAATGCAACCACCGATACTTATATCTAAATGTAGGGCGTTTGCTCATCGCTCCTGAATATAAAATAGACATATTATGGTATGGATGTAGATAAAAAGTTTTTTTTTGGCATTTCCATTTTACGAGTTTAAGTCAAGTCAACAGCCTGTCTCCGTACACTGCTGAATGTAGGGCTTATTCATGCTAACCACAATTTTCTATCCCAGGCTTTCCTCATCCAATAACTGCCAGCAGTCATCATATTAAAGTATTATTGACTCTTGAAGGCTTCATATTGCACTTATAAATTGTCATCATCGAGTTAACCAATAAATATCGAACCACTCATTCCACAGATTCCTCCGAAACCATGGTGCTTTAGTGAGTCGAAATGACCTCGCAAAATATAAATTAAACCTAAACGTAAAACATTCAATCTAATCTTCAGATAACTTCATCTAAATTGAATTATTTCATGCAAACAATCAAAAAGCGCAACGATCACTCGATCTTCTCATACAAAAACAGAATTTTGCATTATCAATGTCCACTTCGCGTTAGAACAATGCATTACGATTGTGCATTCAAAGTTGAGGTGTCGCAAAAACTTGGGAAAACTTAAGAAATGCAACTAATAACAAAGTGCAAGTCATATGTAATTGCGTGAATAGTCAGCTTGTGGCAAATTGTTGAACTTTTTGCTGGGCCAATACAAATTTTGTATGTAACAGCTGCGGCGTGTCAAATTGAAAATTCACAGCGGGCTCGTCCTAATACAAAATAAGCCATTTTCGTAGGTACTCTGTAAATTGAGTTAGGCTCTTTATGTTTAATTTAAAACCCTGTAGAGCTTATTATTTAATGTAAAAACAAAACAAGCCAAACAATACCTATTATTATTATATTCTGTGACAATACTAACAAATACGTTTTCACGCAAAAATTGTTTATTCACTTCCAAAACCACCATTTTTCGATAATCGGAATTACGATTTTATACTCTAATCATAAAATTACTTTGGGCTTACTCTTATTTTTAAAGATATTGAAAAAAAAATTGGTTAGTTGGCAGTGGCAAAGGTCTCTCTTGTCTCGGAAAGCACGTAAAGTCTAACCTAGATCTTTATTAAATGGTGTCAGTGTGCTGTTACACCCTATCGTGAGAGTAAGGAAATAGGGAGTGCACCTGAACCATTTACTTGTATACTGAAATATATCCTGCTTAGAAAGTTGATCGCAAAAATTGGTCGCCGCAGAAAAACTGGACTAAGAGACAGACTTCTTCTGTGATTATTAATGCATATAATTTTATCTACATTTGAAACTTACCCCACGATGACACATAAAATCACTTCAGAACAACCTGACCCCGTCTTTCAATAAGACATCACACCGAAAGATCTCAAGGACAAATGAATAATTGAATTACAAATCTAGACTCGCTTTTGACATAACAAAATATTACAAACTTGTTTAATTAGCGTGAGAAGCTTTATAAAGGCTTGAGACAAGGCTTAGTTAAAAGAGTCGTTTTGTCTCGAACGCTTGATGAATTTGTCGAGGCTTGACGGATGGGTCAAGGATCGAAATGGACGTGCCTTCAAATTCAGACGGCCATTAGTTCAATAGGTGTGTTGGACGTTTTTGCATCTTAGGACGAGTTCCGAATGCGCTTGAATTTTTTTTATACTACCAAAGCAATGTTGCGATCAAGCCCACGGCTTGACTGATGTTAAGCGGTTACCGTTGCCTCAACCCTGTGGTCAGACTCAATCCATTTTTCTTCTCGTTTTGATTAAGCTCGATTGATACATAAATATTAAAATGTTTCTTACGTTCATTGACATACGAAACATCATCTATTACAATTAATATACTTTCTTCCTCACGAAGGACCACCATTGCATAAGTGTTTCCGTTAGATGAATCTCTTTTGAAGCGAAAAATAGTAACTCTATCAAAAGTGTAAAGGTTACTTTTTGTTCGATTGCCGACAATTTCATAAGTCTTAGAAATCACGATATACTCGCATTTAGCCCATATGTCAAGAAAGATAATTACGTTATAAGGCCAGTGTATTGCTTTATAAGTAATGTATGACTTTCGCTTTGTATAATAACAAAAACTTATAATGTCATAAGCGTGATATTTAATTTATGGGCAACCATCTGGTTTCATCAATCGTATTGAGTATTAGCTTCTGGTAAATATGAACATTGCTACAGAAGTCCTTTAAGTTTTAACGAAATAGTCTCTGCTACTTCGAGCTTACACTTTACTTTAGTAAATCGAACAAGTGCAAGGCGCATGTCGTATTGGTTTAAAATCAAAATATATAAAACATAAGGTCTGAGGGGGTCAGTTTACTATTGACAGACAAGTCTGTAATGATTCATCTGTCAGGGAACTTAGTGCTTCTTTTATTTCCAAAAAAGAAGAAGACAATTTTATCTGACAGATAAAAACTACCACGAGGTTAATGGTAAAACTGGCCCTAAACTACACATTTAATGCTCTTAGAAAATTCTATTCCTTAAGAGATGTAAAAAGATTATAGGAAAAACAAGCTTGACAACTAAACTACACGTGTGGAAAATCTAATTAAAGGTAATTCCTACCTCTTCATGAGAGGCACGTATATCCTTAGAATGTAAGTGATAAAATCTTAGAGTCGAGGATTCACTGCAGTATTGGTAATATCCAGTACAATAGTGTCAAGAGGCGCGCGGCATGCGCTTACGCAAGCATGTGAAGCAGGTGATTCCTCTAAATGTTAGGCGATGATTTATGCCTAGTTTCTGTGTACCGCATTAGACATTGATTGATTGAAATGACGCGACTTAGCTAACTTATTTATAATTTTAGAAGATTTTAAAACCTGTCTTCTATTAAGACGATTCAAGGGCACTAGACTTTTGTATTAATATTTTATTTGGTCTTTTTTCATGTTGTCTGCGGATGTTATTTTTGGTGATCCAAATAAATATTTAATACTCTCATTTGCATAAGTGAACAGATGACAGGTTTCCTATAATTTCATGGCGAATAAAATCTAAATGGCTTGATGGAAATTCTTAATAAAGTGCTTCTGTATTTTTTCACTGTTCTTTTTTTCCGTTTAGACTTTTTATAAATTTACGAATACTAAAGAGTGGTCTAAGACTAAAGAGTAGAACAACTGAGAACCAAGTTTTGCGAAAGTGTTAAATATGACGTCCGTCATTTTTAAGTTAATATTAAAAAATACTGTTTGCCTACTTCTTAAAATAGTGAAAAAGGGGACAAAATGGAGGAGAGATGACATGCTCGTCACTTAAAGATGTAAGCAGAGAAAGGCCAGAATAGAGACTGATAGATAGCGTGAAATATGATATGGACATAAAAGCAGCGAATGTGGAATTAACTACTGATAGGATCGAATGAAAAGACTACAATACGCGCCAACCCTTATTTAGGCAGGAAAATTATGATGATGATGACTGTCAAGTGAACTTTAACGTCTGTGAACTAAAAGATAATCCAACCTACATTCCCTAATTAGGTAGTCATGACACACACTAGACAGGGAACTATAATACCATAAATTCTTCAAATGCCACGGTACTTAATTGTAAGGTCTAAGGCTTCTCCTCGTGAGGTCAGTTAGAGTGAACCCTAGCGTTTCCGTGTCCGTTTCGTCACTGAGCCTCAGTACAATTAAAAAGGATTTCGTCATAAGCATACAAAATATCGACGAAGCGATCGTGCTAGTAATGTTTAGGGGCAGAGGTCACGAGTAGTAAATGTTGGTGTATTTTTATGTAACGTTATACCCACGGCTAAATTCGTTTGGGTTTCTTTTACTTATATTAATACTAGGCTTCCGCCCGCGTTTTAACCCGCGTGTAATCTCTTTTTTCAAATGTCCCCCCCTTCCCCCCACATTTCCGGGATCAAAAGTAACCGGATAGCTAGACGTGTATGGGACTCAGGAATAGAGGTCGTTCGTGACGTGACACTACCTACCAAGCTCCCCCAGTTTTCCCTTTTCCCGAGATGGGGTCACTAAGTCCCACGCTTCTTAGGATAAGGGAAAAACAGGGATCTTTCTCTCGGGCCCGCCCTATATAAGGAGATGTTTTTTATTTCTGTGTCTTTTAGTTACACAATGAAGGTCATTAACTAACACAATTATCTATAATACGTTTGGAAGCCACTGGTCAACTTATTGAGAGAATGAAATAGCGAATAGTAACTATAGTTTCTTGTCGGGTACTTCTCCATAAAGCCTTTTCGATGCCGGCAGTTGAATTATTTTCGAATATGCTTTTTGTAGGTTTGGTCCCTGTAGCCATAATATGTTTATGAATCTCTAATCTCTTCGGTGCACGAGAAAGAAACATTTTTATATCTATAATTTTAATGTAAAGTCCCACAAACCACTAGTGTTTAAGGCCATTTCGGAGTCCAGCCAGGGTTTTCTTTCCGGACCAAAAAATGTTTGGGATCAAGTTTAAGTTTGTGCTAACTGATGATAAAGCCCTATTATTGTGATAAAGCGATACATTGATCTCCATTGTACGGATGCAATTTCCCTGCAGTGGAACAATACTTTTACAGTAATAGTATCCCAAACATTTTAGATTAGAATATTTTGTATTAACAACATGTTATTTTGTTTCAGGGCCCCATGAAGCGGCTGTCATGCGCATAGCGGCACTGATCGCACTCGTGCAGGTATGCACCCGATAGCTGCATTAGCATATAATGCAATAGGGCGAGGACATGACAATTCACTTAGTTTTTAAGTACTCTTGAAATAGGCTGTTTAACTAACCCGATAATGCGTTTGGTGGCCCTATAACGCGCGCCAGGGGTCGTGGGTTCAAATCCCATCTAAGACAAAAACTTATGAGATGAATTTGTGGTTGTCCTGTATCTTGATTTATAACTCAAGCGCTAAAACAATATATTACAACAATAATACAGACCTCTAAATAAAGATTTAAGCTTACATTTTTACATGATCAAAAACGTGTAAGTACTATGTTTTACCAATAAATAATTTATTACGCAAACAATGTATAATACAAAGCTATAAATTAAATCTTTTAATTTTTTAAATGATTTACATTGCAAACAAAGTATAAACGTTGTTGTGTCTTCTGAACATCCTAGTTCCCTATCACGTATGCGATATAAATCTCGCAGCAAGAATCAACCCGTAAATGCTCGCTAATAAATCATTTCGCAGCAAAACGCTTGCATGTGTAAGCACGGAGATATTACTCGGGTGCAAACGGTAGATGGATGCGTCACGACAGTAGGGCCGGTCAAGTTTATATGCACTTTTGCACATTTGTCTTGTTGAAGATATATTACTAGCTGCAGGGTCTTTAATCTTATAAAGAGTCTTAGTCTTTTTAAAGATAGGTATTACTAGCCGCTGGGTCTTTCATTGAGATTAACTATGATACCGTAATCCTGTCACGTTCATCCGAATTAAACTAATAAAAGTTTAGGAGTCAGGTCGGGACAATTGAATTTCTGGGTTATAATTATGTTATGTAGGTATACATACGTCTGAATTAACTGGATGACTCTGAATTAATCGTCATGATGTCAAATGTGGACTGATGGTCACAAACCCATCTGTGTTAGAAAAATCTGTAACTTTATTCTACTAGAACCGGGAATTAAACTTTGAACCTGCGTTCACGATTCATGGTCAGATAATTTAACCACTAAATTAACGAGTTATTTTGACAGCAATCGTCATAAATTTTCTTTCACCTCAAAACTTTATGGGACCTTGCAAGTCGTCGAATACGAGCAATAATTTAGTTTTTTTACACTTATGACGTAATTCACTTGTACGGCTTATTGCGGCCGATCCGTCGTGCATTAACATAGAATGCAATGACAATGCAGCGGACTCTCAGACGTCTACTCAATTTATTTTACTGCACAGGATCCGCCGTGTTGCATCACAGACGATGACAGGTTAATATATATATTATTTATGTTAGTCTTTCATAGTTTGTGCCGAAATCTGCGCTGAGTTTAAAACTGAGGTACATTGACATCTTTCAGTGATGACCAAAAATCACGTCTTCGCCTGTACCAAATTTGAGTTATTTTGACATTTTATAATATTTTTACTTAGATATGGGTTTGGCACCCTGTCTAGTGGTATTTCAGATATCTATACAATTTTTGAAAATACAACAACTATTTGAAATAATTATGATGGTATTTTTTTGATTAGTGCTTGTTAAATCTTGCAAAATAGCTAATAATAGCTTAGAGCTAATCATCTAGTAAACAACATAAATGTATAATCTAGAAATCTAAGTAAGAAGCCATCTTGGCCGCTCCCCAACCTTGGAGACATACCGTCAACCGCAAAATGCCGACATGTCTTACTCAGAATTTCGGTTTAACAGTACCTAGTTATGCGCCTCGATTGTCTAGTGGTTTATGTATCAGGCCATGGTCTCGGGGTCCTGGGTTCCATTCCCGGGTTGGGGCAAAATTTGTGTCAGATTATTATACTCCGGTTTGTGATCACCAATCTGATTTGGCAAATGCGGTGATTAAAACAGTACCTTCCATTGTGACGATTACTTTATTTTAATAATAGAGGCCGTGGCTTTTGCTGAGGGACATCAAAAAAGCTAGTTCTTTTTATAATTATCACAATTATTAAATTACTTACTTACCCACCAATTCATGTACCATTTTTATTAACTCCAATTATGTATTAGATAGATAAAGTCATTGTAATTTTATTCCTAGGTTATTCACCTATTACTGTGCATATTCAATTAATTGTAAAATTAATAACGTATTGCACATCTAGTTATTTTAACTGTGACCTGGTGCGGGTTAGATTTTATTACTATTATTACGTCGCGTTAAATTAATAATTTTATGCACGATTCAGTCTCACACAAGTTATGTAAATGAGGAAACGATGAGATAATAGGTAAAAGGGACTTACACGCTGTTGTACATTTTCATAACTTTTTACTAGCAACATTCATTTCCTACACAAAGTATTTTTTTTTAAATCGGCAGATGTCTTTCCTAAGAATTTTATCGAGGACCCAAATAGTACAGTGCTTAGCCCTTTCCCCGCCACGATTTTTTCCGAAAATGGTGCCCCTAAACATTAAAAAACACAAAAAAATTATTAAGTTATACTCAACTCATTCAGGCAAGTAAAAATACAACGTTTCTTGATCCTGTTTTTTTGTCTGATATATCAGTCATTGGCGTGGTGGGCACGAAAATGGTTTGTCTGATATATCAGACATTGGCGTTGAAAGGGTTAAACCACTAGACTATCGATGTGTTAGTAATATACTATTACCTAACGAAATAATAAAAATATCCCTGGGCATTATTCACACAGCACCGTATAGCCCCAAAATAAGAATAGTTTGTAGGCGGGTGACAAACAATAGATGACATTCATTTAGATGTTTTTTGTCAAAACATACACCGCGCGGGGATGGAACCCGCAACTCTGCAACTTCTTAACAATAACACCAAATCGTAACTTATATACTTATCCTGATTAAAATTCCATCTCAATCGACCCGCCAGGATTATCAAACGCACCGCGCGTCTAAACAATATACTAGAAGTAAAAATATTTACTTATCTCGCTAATCCAACTTACATAACAGACCCTTAGTTACTCGTAGTCTACACATAGTTACATTATGTAATCGCAAACATTACGAAGCACATTTCCCAAGCACACTCGCCTAATGAACCAGCGAGTGTAAAGAAAAGTAATCATATTTTCATTCACGCATATCGATGAGAATATCGTACGTTAACTTTGTAATTTTATAGTTCATTTAATAGGCTATATGAAAGTTCTTTAAAAGATAGGCTTAAATATCAAAGGCGCCTACAATTTGACGATAAGTGTGAAAACTTTTAATTGCCTTCCCGAGAACATACGACAGGACCCATGCAAAAAATAATATATCTATTGTCTATCTATCAATTAGATGGCCGTGGATATCTCTTGTTTATTAAACGTAAACAGAAAATGTTGTAAGAACTACATCAAGACTCTAGATCCCACACAATGTGAAAACCGTTTTACGACATTTTTTACTTAAAACGTCATATTTATCTGTGTCTATTAATATTATAATAATTAAACAAACTGAAATTATGAACGTTTATTGTTTAGCTATAAGTCAGTTGTAAAATACGCACGATATTCCATTCACATCACTGGCTACCTTAAATTCACGGAATTCCGAACAATTTCAAATTCGTGTACTTAACTTATTTCACGCTTTGTCGATCACCAATGACCGCCGAAACATATAAATTTTCTATTGTTTCTACAACCTCGGCAGTTATTTCTTTAAGGGATTTTATCCGGCTCTGAAGGACCATATATTATGCGAGCCTCAAGTCAATGTCAGAAGGTAGGTATACCACAGAATAACGAATAGTACTACTTAAATAAAAATGCACAATTTATTATCTTAATTTTGGAAAAAAAAAACCAATGACTACATCATTATTGACACATGCCAAAATATTTCTAACACCACTTATCTATCACCAGCTAATACAAGGAGGGAGAAGTTTAATTAAATATAATGAAGTTGTAGTTGCTTGTTCGGAGTAGTATGTGGCTTGACGAAGAACAATATACTTTGGACGACGGTGCCTCTATTGCTATTGTCGGCAAACAGCGGGTAATTACCCGAAATCCGGGTAATTGCCTTAGTGATACATAGTATACTTTTAGTGAAATTACGGGGTATAATTGAGACCTATTAACTGTCGTCTCGGTGTAGCGGGCGCAGGGCAGTGCCAGACAGTAAATGCTTAGTTACTGTTTGGCACTGAACTGTATAAGGGCAGACGTGGCGCTTATTATCAGGTGTACGATCTGCTCGTCTTGTTTTGAAATAAAATTAAATAAAATGAAATCGGAATTAATAAAATTTTAACACTCCTAAATTAGGTTCCAATGGTCACGTTCAGTGTTTTAATATAGGAATTAAAAAGGGTTACAGTTAATGTCCTAAATCAAAGTTACCTGAAACAAAAAGTTTGTTACTTGTATTAGATGAATAGAATAAGCCATATCAAACCTCTAATAAAAGAAAATATTGTCGATATATAAAATTTTAGATATTATTTAGTAGAGCAATTCCGAATTCCCAGACATTTTTTCTCCTCAGGTTAATTTTTATTTTCGCTATGGAACTGGAACTCTAAATAAAAAAGCCCTTGTACCAAGAACAGGTAACTCCAACTATTATAGAACGGGTAGTTTGGTACCAAAACAGTTCAACAGCACATCCCTACTCATTATGCACTGAGCTCGTTGCGCGAAATATAAAGTGCGTGTGAGTGGAAAAAAATTACTATTGTCTGCACCTCGAACAATAAATTATAGATATCATTGTGGCTGAGGCGGCCCGATAAACAATGATAAATGCACACCGTTACTAAATTCGTACTAATTGATACGTTACTTCTTGGGCAAGGGAGTTAATTAAGATTTGTGTTGACGTTAACATGCGTGAGATTGTATAATATTTCATTGGATAACCTTAATTCTTTCGAACTATTAGACCATCTAAATATTTCCGAAGGTTATCGTCAATGACGTTTTAAACAATATAGGGATATGTTACATCAATAGTAATTTTTATTGAACGGCCGAGATTATACCTGACGTACCAACATTGTATTGTTTCACTTATGGATAGAGCAAAAGACACAATACAACATGCAACAAAAAAAGATGGCCACAATGTCATCGCTGCAAAGTCTCCATATTTGTTGCTTTGACTTCTAAAACAGGTGACATATCTGTAATTCGTCTAGACAGTATGGTTATTGGTACTTTTAACTGCTAGGACTTTTTACTGCTTGTATACCACATTAGAATAACTGACAACAGGGTTCTCCGACCTAAATCACTTCAAGCGCACATAGTAAAAACTTAACACTCTTGAAAAGTCATGTCTTCAACCTACTCGTATTTTAGCTGCTAATTCTATGCCACAGAAACTAATTCAAATATCCCTGTAGCTGTCGCTAGCTACAGCTGTTTCAGATGACGCTAACACTCTCACAGCAGCAGAGCTGAACCTCCAGCTCTCTGGAGAGAACTCTCTCTCTCCCTTCTACGAAACCAGCGGCGAAGATGGAGGAGTGACCTTCGTAAGGGGGTCCAGACAAGCAGACTCCCCTCTCTCCCCTGACATCGAAGTGCAATGCGCCGATGGATATATTGACGTGACTGTGGACTTCCAGGATGTATACGATGGTATCATCTACAGTAAGGGATTCTTGAGCGATCCTAAATGCAAGTAAGTGAATCGATTAACTTGGAATAATTGACCATATTTAACTATACTATAAAGCAGGAAACTAAAATTGCTTTCATTTCTAACATTTAAAAAAGAACAAGAGGGTCAAAAACTATTTGCACTTGTAATAATTGTAGCATTAGAAAAAAAACACAAAAGACTAAAATACAACGTATTAGTCGACTTCTCAACGATCAAAATCAATGGTTCGTTAACCTAGTTAGTTTTCTGAAAAACTTAGCTATTTGTGTACATAATGTGTGTGTGTTTTGGCCCCTTTTTCCTCGTCTACCATACGAACTTCCAAAGAAAGTAAACCTAAAAAATTATCGAAACTTTCCTATTTCATTGTAATCAAACCCTACACTCCAATGTTCATACTCCTAAGTCTAGAAAGGTCGAAAATCCATACAACAGTCGCTCATATTCTAACCTGGTAACCTTTTTTGTTTCTTTTTCCTTTAAGTTTCTTATTTTATACCAAGTTCCTTTATCTTCTTCTTCCAGATACGTATCGCTCGGCGGCAGCCAATCCCGGTACTCCTTCAGAGTACCGCTGAACGGCTGCGGCTCCCGCCCCCTCTGCCACGCCTGCGGCACCATCGACAACGTGCTCGTCTTCCAAGCCGACGACTTCATCCAGGGACCCTTTGACTTCGCTAGGAAGGTCAGTTAAGTGTTTGGTGATGGTGGTCAAGGTCGTGGGATCGATTTCCGCAAAGTTAGGCATATTAATATCATCTACGGAATTTATTCTTCTCAACGTACAAATTACAGTGCTTCAAGTAAATTGTATACTCATGAAAAATCACGTAGCTATATAATAAATATTTCTATATTTTAACTAAGCCAGCACTTGACCACAAAGTTGACAACTATGCGGTCTACGATGGAGCGCGCTTGCTTAGAAAAAGCCCCTCAATTCTAACCTTGAAGTACGACACAATCATGTTGTTAGAACATTAGGATATTTATCCCAGAAATGAGTAATTAGAAAAGTTAAAAAAGAAATCCGAGCCAAACATCTTTAGCAAGTTAATAATGGAAATGAAACAACAGATTACAAATTTAAATATTCTCACAGTAATGACTATTAAGGTTGTACCATTTTGTAGCTTAAATAAGATGTGGAAACCAAGTCTGTGGCTCTTCTCCTCAGTCCATTAAACGAAGGTCACAGTCAAGATGGTCGTTTCGCCATAGGCTGCAATCATGGCGAATTGATGGTCGGCCAACATGAATCAAGTTGCGATTAACATAATGTACCAACTTTGTATTATTTTCTTCAGATGACATTACGACCGGTTGTCAGTTGGGTTTTTGTTGTTCAAAAATATGGGGATAAGTCGAAAGTCCTACATGGCCTGGTGCTCCTAGAAGTGAAGTTACCACTATTACTTAAACCTTAGGGCATCATGATAAAAATGTTTGGGACAGTCACACTTTTATAACTTTACTGTCACCCGACTTTTGGGATTGTTTTTTAATTATTGTTGGTTTAGTAAATAGTTGCATGAAATATGTTAATAAAATTTTATTTAATTTAAGTAACAATATTTCTATAATCTAAACTAGTAATAACCATTAAAATATATATTTTACTTCTAAATTACATTCGAAAGCAAAAGGTATACTTAAGAAAGGAAAGGTGACAGATTTTGAAAATACATACCTTGTTCACATCTAAAAGGACCGATAATAACAATAATTATAAAATAATCAAGATTGCATACAATATTATCTAAAATAATGCTCATTAATATTCTTTGCTCTACAATGTCACTGCCACTTCAAGTTGTTTAAAAACCATCGTTTTCCCAGGTATCATGCGCAAGCACATCTCTGGAGCTGTCGACTGGAGTGGGAACACGCGAGGAGACCCACGTGCTCAAGCTGAGACCGTTCATGGTCGACATGCTTGACGTGGTGGCTGTCCAGGGACCGGCCGGCGGTGTCGAGTGCTGGATGGATATTCAGAAGGGTGTCTTCCCCAATGTGAGTACACTTGTATACCATAGCTTAGGATTCTTTAGGGTCTACTCGTAACAACTTTTGCAATTTTATTGCTCTAAGGAAATAGCTTGCTTTTGCAATACACGGATGAGTGAACACGAATACACGAATTGTATACTTTGTTACTTTGTAATTTATGTTCCCAATGAAAGAAGATTCCCGTAGAATAAAAGACTGATATTAAAGGGCTCAATGTTGATGATGACGTAGAATAGTAAGACACATCGCTGAACCCCTATGAAATTGTAAAAATTTATTAATATGTAACATACCTACCTACTACAAACTGCAATGTCCAAACTTTTCTTTTGGATACTGCTTAAAATAAAAATTGGATAACATAAATGCTTCAAGGCTCAAACGAATATGTCATTTCAATTGAAACACTGACTATTTTATAATTCCGAAACAACTTCACAATCGAATTTGACCTAGCAAGCCATAAAATGAACCAACCACAGAATACAATTCTTATATTTGTTATCGTTATTCCAGACTACCCCGCTAAAGGACTCGATCAAGATCGGCGAATACCTGACAATCCTGGTTTACCTGAAGGATACGAGGAACCAGTTCAACCTGAAGATACACGACTGCTGGGCCTATGACAGCGACAGCTATGACAACCCTAGGACTAATAAGATTCAACTGACTGACAAGGAAGGATGCCCTAAGTAAGTTCCAAGTGATATTCACAATCTCCTCCGCGCCTTGTTGAATTTCGAGTACAGGGAGGTTAGTCAACATAGAGTAAAGCCGCCAGCTCAAGTACACTCTCTCTTGCTTTCCTTACATAGTTCAGTGGGAAATCATTTTGACACGGCGAAAGAGAGGTCTGACCAATAATAAGCTAGTATTCTTCAATGGCACAAATGGGTTTTTCATTAAAAGACTATAGAGTTACAAATATTTGTGTGTATTCAATATTTATTTTCATAGAAAGATCCTATAATAATTTCACAGTTATAAAAATACAACTTCAATCATTATATTCTCGAATGCAATCTAAATTATACGTTTAATACTTACAGGAAGCGAAAACTCATAGACTTCTGGCAGAAGTCGACAAACACTGGCAAAAGTGGCGCCACATTGATCGCGTACAGCAAAGTCAGTGCCTTCCGTTTCCCAGAGACTGACCAGGTGTACCTTACCTGTAATGTTGAGGTAAGAAAACATCAACAAACTGGTTTATTTTTGTCAAATAGTAAATTTCCAGCTATACCTATGGCGTCGAGTGCTGAGATGTTTAATCAATGGCAACAATCGTATGACGTCGATCAATTGTTTTCATGAAACTAATAGTTCGATGGTCGAACATATTGATAGAATGTTGCCTATAATAATATGGTCTTCGTTTTATCTCATTTTAACTACAAACATGACCACCGATGCGATAAAAAGCTAGAACGACACGACGATGACGAAAGAACGACTTTATCTTAATTCAATTGCTAAGATGAACTTGTTTTTCAATTTTCAGTTATGCACAAACAACTGCGATGCCAACTGTGGAGATATCACGGAAATAACAACAGTCTCTACTAGATGCTACCCTGGTTCTCCTGACCCCAATTGTAGGGAACCCAGGCCAACAACGCCTTCTGGACCAAACTGCTATCCCGGCAGCACTGATCCCAGATGTCCTCGGCCAACAACGCCTTCTGGACCAAACTGCTACCCCGGCAGCAACGATCCTCGTTGCCCCAGGCCAACAACGCCTTCTGGACCAAACTGCTACCCCGGCAGCACTGATCCCAGATGTCCTAGGCCTACCACGCCATCCGGACCAAATTGCTACCCTGGATCGCCTGACCCAAGATGTCCACAACAACCACGCACGACAAAAAAGCCACCGACATACTTGCCTCCATCAACTACACCCCAAGGACCAAACTGTTATCCTGGAGCCACTGACCCTCGCTGTCCAAGGCCCACGACGCCAGAACCACCTCGATGCTACCCTGGATCAACTGATCCTCGATGCCCTAAACCAACAACACCTGAACCGCCACGATGCTATCCTGGCTCCACCGACTCGCGATGCCCCAAACCGACTACCCCTGAGGCTCCACGCTGTTACCCTGGTTCCACTGATGCTCGATGCCCTCAACCAACTACTCCAGAACCCCCACGCTGCTACCCTGGATCTACCGATCCTCGATGCCCGAAGCCAACCACCCCAGAGCCACCACGTTGCTACCCTGGATCTACTGATCCTCGATGCCCGAAGCCAACCACTCCTGAGGCGCCACGTTGCTACCCTGGCTCCACCGACTCACGTTGCCCTAAGCCTACAACTCCAGCACCTCCTAATTGCTACCCTGGAAGCACAGACCCTCGCTGTCCCAGGCCGACTACACCTGCTCCACCAAACTGTTACCCTGGTAGCAGCGATCCACGATGCCCAAAACCAACAACCCCAGAACCACCGCGTTGCTACCCTGGCAGTACAGATCCTCGCTGTCCCAGGCCAACTACACCTGCTCCACCAAACTGTTACCCTGGTAGCACCGATCCACGATGCCCTAAGCCAACAACTCCAGAGCCACCGCGTTGCTACCCTGGTAGTACAGATCCACGTTGTCCTAAACCGACAACCCAGAAACCAGTATGCTATCCGGGCTCACCAGACCCCAGCTGTCCCCAACCAACCCGCCCTTCAACGCTTACACCACCAACATACTTGCCTCCATCATCCGAAGCGCCAAGATGCTACCCTGGAAGTACTGATGCTCGTTGTCCTAGACCAACTACTCCTGCACCGCCAAATTGCTATCCCGGTAGCACAGATTCTAGATGCCCTAAACCTACAACTCCCGCTCCTCCTAAGTGCTACCCTGGCAGCACTGACCCGCGTTGTCCGAAACCAACAACACCTGCTCCGCCAAACTGTTACCCAGGCAGCACTGACCCTCGCTGCCCGAAACCAACAACTCCCGCTCCACCTAACTGCTACCCCGGGAGCACAGACCCGCGTTGTCCAAAACCAACAACACCAGCACCTCCAAGATGTTACCCTGGGAGCACCGATCCTCGTTGTCCTCAACCAACAACACCAGCTCCTCCAAATTGCTACCCTGGAAGCACGGATCCTCGTTGTCCCAAGCCAACAACACCAGCTCCACCAAACTGTTACCCTGGTAGCACCGATCCCCGTTGTCCCAAGCCAACAACACCTGCTCCTCCTAACTGTTATCCTGGCAGCACTGATCCTAGGTGTCCTAAGCCAACAACACCTGCTCCTCCTAACTGCTATCCTGGCAGCACTGACCCTAGGTGTCCTAAGCCAACAACACCTGCTCCTCCTAACTGCTACCCTGGTAGCACTGATCCCAGGTGTCCTAAGCCTACGACTCCTGCACCGCCTAGATGTTACCCTGGAAGCACAGACGCTCGCTGCCCGCGGCCGACAACTCCTAAACCTGTATGCTACCCAGGCTCTCCGGATCCAAGCTGCCCTCAGCCACCTCGACCAACGACTTTGACACCGCCGACGTACCTACCCCCGTCAACGACGCAGTTCAAATGTTTCCCTGGGAGCCAAGACCCACGTTGCCCACAACCGACCACACCAGCACCTCCTAACTGCTACCCTGGCAACACTGACCCGCGTTGTCCGAAACCAACAACACCTGCGCCACCAAATTGTTACCCAGGCAGTACAGACCCTCGCTGCCCTAAACCAACAACTCCCGCTCCTCCTAACTGCTTCCCTGGAAGTACCGATCCTCGTTGCCCTAAACCCACTACACCAGCGGCTCCTAGATGTTACCCTGGTAGCACCGATCCTCGTTGTCCCAAGCCAACAACACCAGCTCCTCCAAATTGCTACCCTGGAAGCACGGATCCTCGTTGTCCCAAGCCAACCACACCAGCTCCACCAAACTGTTACCCTGGTAGCACCGATCCCCGATGCCCGAAACCTACAACTCCGGCACCTCCTAACTGTTACCCTGGTTCGACAGACCCGCGCTGTCCTAAGCCCACAACCCCTGCACCACCCAGGTGTTACCCTGGCAGCACTGATTCTCGTTGTCCTAAACCAACAACACCGAAACCAGTCTGTTATCCAGGTTCACCGGACCCGAACTGTCCCCAGCCACCGCGTCCGTCAACGCTCACACCGCCAACATACTTGCCTCCATCATCTGAGGCACCAAGATGCTACCCTGGAAGCACTGATGCTCGTTGTCCTAGACCAACAACTCCGGCTCCACCTAACTGCTACCCCGGTAGCACTGATTCCCGTTGCCCCAAACCGACTACCCCAGCACCACCAAACTGCTACCCTGGAAGCACAGATCCTAGATGCCCAAAGCCTACAACCCCAGCTCCTCCAAACTGCTACCCCGGTAGCACTGACCCAAGGTGTCCCAAACCAACAACACCGGCTCCACCCCGATGCTACCCCGGCAGCACAGACTCTCGTTGTCCCAAACCAACTACACCTGCTCCTCCCAACTGCTACCCCGGTAGCACTGACCCACGGTGTCCCAAACCAACCACACCTGCTCCTCCCAACTGCTACCCCGGTAGTACTGACCCACGGTGTCCCAAACCAACCACACCTGCTCCTCCCAACTGCTACCCCGGTAGTACTGACCCACGGTGCCCCAAACCAACTACACCTGCTCCTCCCAACTGCTACCCCGGTAGTAATGACCCACGGTGTCCCAAACCAACCACACCTGCTCCTCCCAACTGCTACCCCGGAAGCACAGACTCACGCTGCCCTAGACCTACCACGCCACCCGCTCCAAGATGCTATCCTGGTTCCACAGACCCACGTTGTCCTAAACCTACAACTCCGGCTCCGCCTAATTGCTACCCAGGCAGTACGGACCCTAGGTGTCCCAAGCCTACAACACCAGCCCCACCCAACTGCTACCCCGGGAGCACAGACCCGCGTTGCCCAAAACCAACAACACCAGCACCTCCAAGATGTTACCCAGGTAGCACAGATCCTCGTTGTCCAAAACCAACTACTCCTAAGCCTGTGTGCTATCCTGGTTCACCTGACCCTAGTTGCCCGCAGCCACCCCGTCCCACAACCTTGACACCGCCGACTTACCTTCCGCCATCAACTACGCAATTCAAATGTTTCCCTGGCAGCAAAGACGCTCGTTGCCCGCAACCGACTACACCGGCTCCACCAAATTGCTACCCTGGCAGCACCGACCCTCGCTGCCCCAAACCTACAACTCCAGCTCCTCCCAGATGTTTCCCTGGTAGTAATGACCCTAGGTGTCCTAAGCCTACAACGCCTGCTCCACCAAACTGCTACCCAGGAAATACCGACGCACGTTGTCCAAAACCTACAACTCCAGCTCCACCCAGATGTTTCCCTGGTAGTGATGACCCTAGATGTCCAAGGCCTACAACGCCTGCTCCACCAAACTGCTACCCAGGAAGTACTGATCCACGTTGTCCCAAGCCCACTACCCCTGCGCCTCCTAACTGCTACCCAGGCGCCACAGATCCACGCTGTCCTAAACCTACGACACCTGCACCACCAAGATGTTTCCCTGGCAGCACAGATCCTCGTTGTCCGAAACCAACTACACCCGCCCCACCAAATTGTTATCCAGGCAATACTGATCCCCGCTGTCCAAAACCTACAACACCTAAACCGGTCTGCTATCCAGGTTCTCCTGATCCAAGCTGTCCGCAGCCGCCGCGTCCGTCAACTCTTACACCTCCGACATACTTGCCACCAACTACACAACAATTAAAGTGCTACCCAGGCAGCACCGACGCCCGATGCCCGAAACCAACAACTCCCGCACCTCCCAACTGCTACCCCGGAAACACGGATCCTCGTTGTCCTAAACCAACAACTCCTGCACCTCCCAACTGCTACCCCGGAAACACGGATCCTCGTTGTCCTAAACCAACAACTCCTGCACCTCCCAACTGCTACCCCGGAAACACCGATCCTCGTTGTCCTAAACCAACAACGCCTGCTCCACCTAACTGCTTCCCTGGAAGCACCGATCCTCGTTGTCCTAAACCAACAACGCCTGCTCCACCTAATTGCTACCCAGGCTCAACAGACCCACGTTGTCCAAAACCTACGACCCCAGCACCACCTAGATGTTATCCAGGAAGCACAGATTCTCGTTGTCCTAAACCAACAACGCCTGCCCCACCAAACTGCTACCCTGGCTCCACAGACCCACGCTGTCCTAAGCCAACAACCCCAGCTCCTCCTAGATGCTACCCTGGTAGTACTGACCCTCGCTGTCCCAAACCAACAACTCCGGCACCACCTAACTGTTACCCCGGATCGACTGACCCACGTTGTCCCAAACCTACTACACCGGCACCACCTAGATGCTACCCTGGTAGCACTGACCCTCGTTGCCCGAAGCCGACTACTCCTAAACCAGTTTGCTACCCAGGCTCTCCTGATCCAAGCTGTCCGCAGCCACCACGACCAACCACTCTTACACCACCAACATATTTACCTCCCTCAACAACGCAATTCAAATGTTTCCCTGGCAGCAAAGACGCGCGTTGCCCACAACCAACAACGCCTGCTCCGCCTAATTGCTATCCTGGCAACACTGATTCACGTTGTCCAAAACCTACTACTCCAGCTCCCCCTAGATGCTTCCCAGGTAGCACGGACGCAAGATGTCCTAAACCAACAACACCAGCTCCTCCCAATTGCTACCCAGGAAATAATGATCCAAGGTGTCCGAAACCGACGACACCCGCTCCACCCAACTGCTTCCCTGGTTCCACAGACCCACGTTGTCCCAAACCTACAACTCCGGCACCTCCTAACTGCTACCCAGGCAGTACAGACTCAAGATGCCCCAAACCAACCACTCCTGCTCCTCCCAACTGCTACCCCGGAAACACCGACCCACGTTGCCCTAAACCTACCACACCCGCACCTCCGAGATGTTATCCAGGCAGCACAGACCCGCGTTGTCCAAAACCAACCACACCTAAACCTGTCTGTTACCCTGGTTCACCTGATCCCAGTTGCCCACAGCCACCCCGACCATCAACTCTGACACCGCCAACATATCTGCCTCCATCAACGACACAATTCAAATGTTTCCCTGGCAGCAAAGACGCGCGTTGTCCACAACCGACAACACCTGCTCCGCCTAATTGCTACCCTGGCAACACCGACCCTCGTTGCCCAAAACCAACCACGCCCGCTCCACCCAATTGCTATCCAGGAAACACAGACCGACGGTGCCCAAAACCAACCACACCAGCTCCTCCAAACTGTTACCCTGGCAGCACTGACCCGCGTTGTCCTAAACCTACCACACCAGCTGCTCCAAGATGCTACCCTGGCTCCACGGACCCACGTTGTCCCAAACCTACAACGCCTGCCCCTCCAAACTGCTTCCCAGGCAGCACAGACCCAAGATGCCCCAAACCAACAACGCCCGCTCCTCCAAACTGTTACCCAGGTAACAACGACCCCCGTTGTCCTAAACCTACAACACCAGCCCCACCGAGATGCTACCCTGGTAGCACTGATTCCAGATGTCCCAAACCAACAACACCAGCTCCTCCTAACTGCTACCCAGGAAGTACTGATCCACGTTGCCCTAGGCCAACGACTCCAGCGCCACCTAACTGCTACCCAGGCAGCACAGACCCAAGGTGCCCCAAACCTACCACGCCAGCCCCACCTAACTGCTATCCCGGAAGCACAGACCCACGTTGCCCTAAACCAACCACACCTGCTCCTCCTAGGTGTTATCCTGGCAGCACCGACCCACGTTGTCCGAAACCAACTAGCCCCAAACCCGTCTGTTATCCAGGCTCACCTGACCCCAACTGCCCACAGCCTACAAGACCCTCAACTTTGACACCACCCACTTACTTGCCACCTGCCACTAATGAACCTAAATGCTACCCTGGATCTACTGATTCTCGTTGCCCTCAACCTACGACTGAGGTCGCGCCAAGATGTTACCCTGGTTCTTCCGATCCTCGTTGCCCCAAGCCAACGACTCCTGAACCACCACGTTGCTACCCTGGCTCCACGGATCCTCGTTGTCCGAGACCTACAACACCTGAGCCGCCACGTTGTTACCCTGGCTCCACTGATCCACGATGCCCCAAACCTACGACTGAAGCCCCACTTAGATGTTACCCAGGCTCTACTGACCCTCGTTGCCCGAAGCCTACTACTGAAGCCGCGCCTAGATGTTACCCTGGTTCTAATGATCCTCGTTGCCCTAAGCCAACGACTCCTGAACCACCCCGTTGCTACCCTGGCTCCACGGATTCTCGTTGTCCGAGACCGACAACACCTGAACCACCACGGTGTTACCCTGGCTCCACCGATCCACGGTGCCCCAAACCTACGACTGAAGCCCCACCTAGATGTTACCCAGGCTCTACTGATCCTCGTTGTCCTAAACCTACAACAGAATCCCCACCAAGGTGTTACCCTGGAATAAATGACCCGCGTTGTCCTAAACCAACCACACAAGCACCTCCTAGGTGCTATTTAGGTTCGACTGATCCTCGCTGTCCTAAACCAACTACTGCTAAACCTGTCTGCTATCCTGGTTCACCAGACCCTAGCTGCCCTCAACCAACCAGACCAACGACACTTAATCCACCAACATACTTACCACCAACCACGCCTGAAGCTAAATGCTATCCAGGTTCGACTGATCCTCGTTGCCCAAGACCCACAACACAAGAACCACCGAGATGTTTCCCTGGTTCAACTGATCCTCGTTGCCCTAAGTCTACGACTGAAGCACCACCTAGGTGCTACCCTGGCTCTACAGATCCACGTTGTCCAAAACCAACAACACAGGAACCGCCTAGATGCTACCCTGGCTCTACTGACCCTCGCTGCCCCAAGCCGACCACTGAGGCTCCTCCAAGGTGCTACCCTGGATCCACAGATTCTCGTTGCCCCAAACCCACCACACAAGCTCCTCCTAGGTGCTACCCAGGCTCAACTGACCCTCGCTGCCCCAAACCAACAACTGAGGCCCCGCCAAGGTGCTATCCTGGATCCACTGATCCCCGCTGCCCTCAACCCACACCATCTAAGCCCGTATGCTATCCTGGATCACCTGATCCTAGCTGCCCTCAACCAACAAGACCCACAACACTCAATCCACCTACGTATTTGCCACCGAGCACATCTGGACCAAACTGCTATCCGGGATCAACTGACTCTCGTTGTCCAAGGCCAACAACGCCGGAGGCACCACGATGCTATCCTGGATCATCTGACCCGAGATGTCCTCAACCAACAACTCCTGAACCACCTCGTTGCTATCCTGGCTCCTCCGATCCTCGTTGTCCGAAACCGACAACACCTGAACCGCCTCGTTGCTACCCTGGATCCACCGATCCGCGTTGCCCCAAACCCACCACGGAAGCTCCTCCTAGGTGCTATCCCGGCTCTGCCGATCCTCGTTGTCCTAAACCTACGACAGAGGCCGCTCCAAGATGTTACCCTGGATCTACCGATCCTCGTTGTCCCCAACCTACCACAGAAGCTCCTCCTCGTTGCTACCCCGGTTCCACTGATCCTCGCTGCCCTAAACCCACGACAGAGGCCGCTCCACGGTGCTACCCTGGATCTACCGATCCTCGTTGCCCCAAACCCACCACAGAAGCTCCTCCTCGTTGCTACCCCGGCTCTACCGATCCTCGTTGCCCCAAACCTACGACAGAGGCCGCTCCACGGTGCTACCCTGGATCCACCGATCCTCGTTGCCCCAAACCAACCACCCAAGCTCCACCTAGGTGCTACCCAGGCTCAACTGACCCTCGCTGCCCCAAACCAACCACAGAAGCTCCACCACGATGCTACCCCGGCTCCCCCGACCCCCGTTGCCCCCCTACACCAACTCCGACTACCCCGAGCTCCTGTTATCCAGGCTCTCCGGATCCTAGATGCCCTCAGCCCTTCCGACCAAGCAGCACCAATCCTCCTTCAACGTATCTGCCACCATTCCCTGCAGAGAACGAAGTGAAGCCAAGGACAAGCAGACTGGCGTCGAATGACGTTGACTACTTTGAAGATGGTCAAGCTGTTGATATAGGTAATGATTAATAATTAAAAAAATACAGACATATTATGAAACTCAAAAATACACCAATAAGCAGCTTTTGCAACGTAACATACGAGTATCTAGTGTTTAAAATAAATAGCCTTGGTGTCTTGAATAGACGATTTATTGTGTAGTCTGATATAAACATTTTTACTGTTTTGTAATTTGTAAGCGGCTAGTTGATTCAACACGTTGTATACTGTATCTCCCATCAAAAGTTTCAATTCGTTTATTTAAAGCTTTTAGAAGAAAAAAAAAGATAAATAGTCTACTCTTTTTTTTGGTATCGGTATGCAATTTGCTTATTTTTATATTTTGGCGGACGATGTGATAAAGCTGTCTTTACCCTTTTTTCTATCTGTCGCAGACAACTTCGAATTCACAAGGACCAAGCCCAGAAGCAGAGTTGTCAGAGACGTCAGCAACGAGACCGAGGGTTCAGCCCCATCCGTCACAGGATCTTCCCTTGTCTACCTGACCGTTGGCTCATCAGTCTTCATGGTGCTATCGATCGCGCTCGCCGTCCACGTGTACAGAAGAAGAATAGCATTCGCGAAATCCCAAACTCTTTGTTAAATATTAACCTAAGGTAAGGTCGAATTGCATTTGTCTGATGTGTCGAGTCGTTGCGCGTCTGAATTTCATGTGTAGTCAAATGTAGATGCCCACAATATCGATGAACTCTTTTGACATCTTTTTCGTAGGTCACTCCAATATCGTATCTTGTAGATTATAAGTTACAAAAATTCATCGATTTTTACTAGTAAAGTGTGATGTGACTTGTTATTTATGTTATGGGTGTCAATGCATTAAATCGTTGCAATATGACGCATCACGAAACGACACGGCAGATAAATGTAAATCGACCTTAATATTGTGATATTAAAATAATGTGGAGCGTGTTAAAAGGTGCAACTTTTACTTATAACTTTCGTAAAAGTTAAAGTTGCTTGTTATAAAATTTTATACATAAAAACTATCACTGCCTTTTTAGCTTTATATAAAATTCAGGCGCTTCGTCTTCGCATGCCTATTTTATATATGTATAAAATAGTGCCATAAATATACATTTTTGATGCAGCCTCAAGAATTATATTGATATGTAATAATCCCTAGTCAAAACGAATATGTACATAATATTCCGAAATTGTTACCTGTGAATATTATACCGTGAAAAAAACTATCGACTCAAATGTATCATCTTATAATCGTTTGTGATATTTTGTAAATATTTTTGCCAGTACGCTATTGTGGCCATTCATGAGTATAGTTACCTATAATGACAATTTAGTACCTTCTGTGTTGTAACTACTTTTTTCTATAGTATTTTTTATAAATTATAACGCCTATGTTGTGTAGGTATGGATTGCAACACGGAACGCACGAAATTGATCACTTTTGAATTTTGACTATGTATGTTAGTAAGATTGCTTTGAGAGTCAATCTAAGTAAAACATTCTATGAATGTCAATTTGTTGTTTGATTTGTACCCACCCTCATCCAAGTAAGCACCAATTAATGCACTTTTATGATAGTTGTCACTTTCTTAATATTCTTCCGTCTGCCAAAATAAGAACATTTCATTTTTTCGGAAGAGACTCTGCCAATTTTCCTTACACAGCCAAAGAGTCAGTGCCTGCCATGTGGCGATTAGCCAGCCCAAATATAGGCTTATTATATTTCAACAATGTGACAGGCATGTCTAAGTGCTTGTTCACGTTGAACGCGCGGGCGCGGTGGCGGGCGCGGGCGCGAAATATCGAGGCTTTGGTCAACTCAGCCCACTCAATCTCATCCCGCGGGATGAGTGGTCCTAGTTTAATTTATGAATCGGACAACTCATCCCGCTGATATGAAATATCAAACATATGGCGTAGTATCAAAACCGCGCCCGTGCGTTCAACGTGAACAAGCACTAAAAATAATTGCGTCCAAGACGACTCAGCTGTTTTATATAATATAAAGACATGAAACGTCGAATTTGCGTCACAGGGTGCAAAGAGAAGCCTCTTTGTCGTGAAAGTCAAGAGTTAGTTGAAACCCCATGACACCGGGTTTTAGTGTGTAAACCATGCCCCTCCTTTTAAAGGTGGTAGTAGATCCACACATCACCCTCCGCCCCCGACGGAGGGTGAAAACGCCTAATTAATTCCCCAGAAAAAAAAGTGTAGCCTCTTGGCGCACACTATGGGTCACTATGGGTTTTTCTACGTGTTATTTTACCATTAGATAGATAGATTGATATTACTCTTTATTTCCAAAATTATAAAAGAAAAATATGTTACAAATTAGCTGGGCGGTGACGGAAAATATCGTGAGGAAACTAACACACTCCGATTACAATATCACAAGAAGCTGTGTTAATGTGATCCAATATCTGGTTTCCTTGTCATCTATTATGGAGGTCTGAAGCTCTGAAGATTAGAGTTAAAGCTCATTCGGATATAGAAAAACAAAAACGTTAACTTGTCACGTAGGTACCAGGACTTGAGATAAATAAAATATTTATTTGAAAATTGTTTTATTTTAAACTAAGCAAAGGTAAATTACAGGCACCATTATATTAAAAATTGTCATGTACTTTTAAGTCACTATCAGTTACAATCAACATTGTACATAAAAAAGTAAAGTAATTCTAATAAATAAGTAGGTACCTCCAACTTCATCGTGGCAGTTTCTTTTAGCTTAGGGAACTATTTTATTCCAACTCGATAAATTAATGCGACTTTTGGTAACTTTTTGAGAATAGTCATGAACAAAAAATATTTACATCAAAGCAAGATAATATAAATGTTGTAAACCATTAATCAATTATTATTGATTCATCAATTTTATCATTTAGAATCTAAAATACGAAAAGGATGAAAATTAAGAATAATGAGAACGAGACAAAATACTCGTAATTGCAGAGAATCTTATACAACCAATTTTTTAATATCTTTTCAAGAGAACATCGAATCAGAAAGGAGTAAAAACTATGCTAGTACTATTACTGAAAAAACAATACTATTAGTTAATGTACAGTAATCTCAGGCTTTATTCATACAACTTTTCTAATTCGAATTAAGTCAAAGTTCATAAACTTGCACACATCAGTAGGAATCTTATTGACTTACGAAATGTACATTTTTATAGACAACCCATTTAGTGTAATGCATAATGGTTGAGAAGTCGGCAACTACACTAGAGGAAGTTCGATCCCTGTACAAACATTTGTGTGCATGAAATTACTATTTACATTTTGTACGTATTTAAATTAAAGTATTTACAAAATAAAACAATTTATGTAATATTTATTAGTTTTCCGGCACCCAGTAAAAGTTATGCTTAGTTTGGCGCTCGACAGCGTTGTGTGAATTATTCACAGTCGGCAACAGATCAACTTACTGCGTCCCCAGTGCAAACTGTTAGCGGCAGACTGAGTTTGCGGCTTATCGATTTAGTACGCCTTTCCATATGGAATGAAATGGAGTGTCCACAGTTTGCGCGTAACGCTGCAAACTGCGTACCTACAGTGAGCGCTAAACTAGCAAACTAAGGTCACTTCATTTCTACTAAATGGAAAGGCGTAATTCAGGCAGTCTGCCGCTAACAGTTTGCGTACTGGGGATGCAGACTTACCCTAATCTGTCAAAAAGTCTTAACTAAAATAGAACTCTATGCGATGGACATTGAGCTGAAAATTGCAGTCATTTGACAGATTGGGATAGGCTTATGTGCTGCCAAATGTACAAGGATATTTAGGATATTATAGACGTCACATTAAGATAGAGTCTTATAGAATCAAAGGGATCAGCGTTCTATAAGCTTGAGTCGTATGGGGCCGTCGGGCGTGTACATCGGATGAACGTGGTACTGCAGTGGTTCGTGATGGTACTCCATTCGGAATGCTTGCACCATCTGTAAAGATGAATAGATAATATTTCATTCCAAATTTCTGTTTGTCTGCGTTTGGGCGCATATTGCACAGTTCCTCATCTCTGTCCATGCGGGAAAGACGTTAACCAGCTCGGGCACCACGGGCTGTCCTGCGGCAGAAGTGCCGGCCGCTTTTCCCGTCATGCCAGCCTTAACGACATTATCCGCCGTGCTCTTGCCAGCGCTCGTATCCCAGCTGTCTTAGAACCCAATGGTTTGTCACGCAGCGATGGTAAGCGCCCGGATGGAATGACCCTTGTCCCCTGGAAGATGGGGCGGCCCCTTGTTTGGGACGCGACTTGTGTTGATACTTTGGCGCCGTCTCATCTTCCTTTGTCGGTTGGCAGGGCTGGTTCTGCGGCTGGTTCGGCTGAAGACCTCAAAAGGCGCAAATATTCTGTCATCAGTGATGCCTATATATTTGAGCCTTTTGGGGTTGAAACGCTGGGGCCCTGGGGTCCAAGCGCTCGCAGGGTGTATCGTGAGATATCTAAGCGTTTGCTGGAGTCATCTCACGATCCCAAAGCTGGTCTGTATCTAGGGCAGCGTATCAGCCTGGCCATCCAGCGTGGAAACGTTGCTAGTGTCCTGGGTACTTTTCCCATGGACGGAGACCTCGGCCAAATTTTTTATTTATAATTATGTTTAGTTCTTTTTTGTATATATTTTTAATGTTGTAAAATAATTATCTTTATTGTTCCGCCTAATAAATGAATAGAAATGTTTAAGATTTACGAGTACTTAATGCAGACGATTTCGTAATGGATGAGATGTTGACAATTATACAAGTGGTACAAAACAGTAAGTACACAAGAGTAGAGCTGGTAGATAAGTGGATTGGAGTGCACAGTTGAATGTCTAATCTTCTCTCTCTAAATGTACTAGCGAAATTTTGGATCATGGTGCAAGCGAACCCTGATGTAACGATCCGGACAGAATCACAGAAAAGCATGTCTGGTTTCTTTTTAATGTGTTTCGGTTGTTCCGTCTACTGTCCGTCCATCTACTACCTTTCTATCTATATCTATCTTGCTGCCGAAACTGCGCCGCTTCCATGAAGTTCTCTGTCTGTCCGTCCATCCGTCCAATTACCTATCTATCTTCTACCATACCTATCTGCCGAAACTGCGCTTCGTCTCCGATGTTATCTGTCCGTCTGTCAATCTAAACTATCTCAAGCAACAAAATGGCTACCTTGCAGATAACAGTGTGTATCTCCAGCTCTGCGAAGCGCCTGCCAAGACACATGCGCTTGCCGAAGCCGAACGGCAGTGACGCGAAGGGATGGTGCGCGCGCGCATGCTCGCGCCGCAGCCAGCGCTCCGGACGGAACTGAGATGCGTCCGTGAAGTTCTCCTCGCTGTTGCCCATAACGTAGTGCTGGAATATTACTTGCGTCTGAAATAGTAAGAGTTTTGTTATGCATGATCAGTTTAATTCTAGAGCAGGTGGCAGACAGGTACACAGCCCTGATGGTAAGCGACAACTGCGGCCTATTTCTTTGAGAGACACCTAAACAGGCACAGAAGGTTACTTTCTTTGTACAAGTCATTTGTCGAAAACCATTATGTAGCATTACTTTTATAACTGTTCTTTGAGCTCTTTCGTGTTCAATCACTGTTGTTTTGGCTGCTTCGCACCTGGCTGGTATGCAGACAAATTGTTGACATATCCACTCAAACGTCCGCGCGCGTTTCGCTAGGTTGTCAGGGGGCTTAGACAAGATGACATCGCTTCATAGCTGGCGAATTTCGCTAAGTCCAATTTGTATGGATTTGACAGATGCCATAGAAAAGTCACGTGTTGAAAGTATGGGATTTGACATTCGCTATCGCAAATTGAGCTATAACGAATGTCATAAATGCCGCTTGTCTAGGGGGGCAGGACAGTCCGCGAGTCACGTGATACGCGCAAAATAAAATCGATAGGAGACGTATGCTAAATAAATGCTTATTACTCAGTAAATAACTCAAATATCGCAAAATGAAAAATACTAATGAAAGGCTCATAAGTTGACGATTTTTAGGCAATAGTTATGTTTGATTTTAACATTATATTCTATTAATGATCTTACAGTGAACTTTAAGAAATGCTATATTAAATTTGTCCTAGTTTTCAATTAAAAAAAAATTTTTATTAGATATTTTTGACATTTACAGTATTAAAACAATTTTGGGTTTTAGGTAATTTAATGGCCTTTCATTTGGAACCAAAACCCCATTATAAATCATCTTAAAAATATTACAAATAAAATAAAAACTAAAGCTACATGATCTGTGAAATCGAAGTTCACGTATGGTAAATGGTCTAATCCAGAATGAAATATGGAATATTTCAAGAAAGTATGGTAATAACCAGGCTATAATATTAATAAGTTTTCATATAAAAACATTTAATTACGATATAATATAAGAACTTTTTTAGATCTTCCAATTATTCACTAATAAAAACACAAAGTGACCGACCTATTTTTAATCCAAATTTTTACTTAAAAACTGACTGGAATCGCACATAATGTTATAAAATATGAAAATATGTAAGATTATAAATATTTTGATATACAAAACAATAATATTTTAATACTTAGGTACGGCATGATTTCTCGAATAAAATAGCTGGAGTCACTAGCGCTCTGATCCACAAAAACAACAAGCAACTTGACAATTTATTTTTTTTGTAGCCATGAGCCGAAGTTATGTTCCACTTGAAATAAGGTGTGGTACATATCATAGAGCGTCAAAAACCAGCAACACTACAGACTATAAACATCCACAGCGATAAGAAAAAGAAAAAAACAATCGGCTGGCGCGAATTCTTAAAAATGTAACTGTAGTTACACGGACTGTCCTGAGGTATATGGTCTCTGTAACTGTGGTTACAGTGGACGTATGAGTGGATATGTAAATAGCGTAGTATTGTAATCCAGGTTGAGAGAGTTCAATGCTGAGTTTTGCACCGATTTTATTACGTAAATGATTTTTCTGATTTTACCGGACAGTGCTGAGTTGTGTCGTTGTCGTTATTCATGACAGTATTACTGACGGATTTAAGGAGAAAATAACTCGAGACTTACCCCTTTCGGTATATTATATCCACAAATTACAGTATCTTTGGTAAGTTGTCGACCATTCCCGATTACTACAGGATACAATCTGAAATTATACAAGTATAAACTCACGCATGGTGGCAACGCCGTAGGTACATATTTATTATTAAGATGACTCGATTTCAAGGAGGAATTTGCCCTGTAACCTGTAACTTTATACAAAACATTTAAGCAACCCCCATACAATTTGAAATATACGCAATTTACGGTAGGTAGGTAAGTCTAAGACGGTTAAAGGTTCGGGCATCCTAACATCGTTTTAGTTTTTTGTGTAAACATCAAGTTTGTAATTAACAAGCAAGTTCGGGTATTTCCTCTCTCTCAGAACACAAAGCAAATTCAAAGTAGAATTTTTCTATGTCTAATAAAGTCTCGTCTACACCTTTCTTCAATCTAGTCTTGGCATTGTACTTTAATTGTAAAAACTATTTAGATTACAGAAATAATATAAATGGACAGTAAAAACATATATTTTATCAAACTTCGTTAGTATTTGAAATGTTTCAGTCATTACACCCAATCTCTAAGACAAGATACGACAATTGGCCACTCAGTATCTCCCCAGTGCTGTGCACTTACCTTAAAACCTCCTTAACGCAGGCTCTCAAGTATGGCATCTGGTTAACGTCGCCCGGCTTCATCGGCCGACCCTGGAGCACCCTGCTGACCTCCTCGAGCAGTCTGTCTTGCACCTCAGGGCGAAGAGACAACTGGTACAGAGTCGAGGCTACGGCGTTTGACGTCTGCAATTCATGCGATTCGGCTTAAAATGTGAAAAAGATGACCTTTGGGACTTGTGAACAATGATATTATAATAAAAAAGAGGTGGATAGGTTATGTCAGTACTGAATCGAAGTCAAAAATTGTCCACGGCGTACGTACCTATCAAGCTGTCAATGCTTTCGCGAGACTGAGCTAATTCAGTAATTAGTTTTCGGCTGCCACTTTTTTAGCTCAAGTAACCTACTCGTATCTACCTCTTTTTTTATCATTGTTTGTGAAAGGGTAGTGTGATGCGATATAATTTAGCTGATCAGAAACTATTTCATCAGACACACCAAGATGTGGAAAATTCATTATCTATCGTCAAACAAAGAAAATTACTAAGATGTTTCGTCTTTTTTTTTTTGAAAGTCGTCTTTAGGTCGGCAGTGATCTACTTATTTTAAGCTTTTTTAAGAACGTCATCCGCGAATGAATGTAAAAGAACCAAAAGTTATCATCCAGGATCGTAGCAAATGGAAGAATTGGGCGTTTTTTCGTGGTCCTACTAACTTGTCCTACTAGTAGGACCACCAGGAAGTCTAGTTCCTCGTCGTCCTATTATTGTTTATCTGCTTCTACCAGAAGGACCACCAGGAAATCTAGTTCCTCGTGGTCCTATAATTGTTGATAACAACGTTGTATGTAAATAACATTGTACACGTGACCAAGAGCTTTCAAGGCTTTTCTTGATAATTATGATCAATTAATAAAGATCAAAAATACATGTGCAAATTAGGTCTCTGCCTTCCCCTGCGGGATAAAGGCGTGACAATTTATGTGTGTCATCCACTACACACCGTATCAATCCCCACCAGGAACATGTCCAGAGCGGCCACCGCAGCCACCCTGGGCCCAGCGGCTGCCACCAGGTCTTGTAGAAGCGACTTGTTGCTCGCTGTCTTCAGCTCCTCCAGCGCCCTCTCGACGTGACTCAGAGTTACACTGAAACAATAATAACCCTTGGTAAAACCCGGCGAATTTAAAATCTCACTGTATAGATCCGAAAAACCGAAGTTTACAGCTCTGGGAAGAAAGTAGGCAAGCACACAAAGTAGTCAGTAAACTTCCTACTAAATCATTATAGCAGGTATTTTACCAGGTGTTAGGTTCCTGGGTACCACCGCAGTGCCAGTTAATTTCCCGTGAAATATATGTGTGTCAAGCACTTCTGTGTATCGGGGAAAGGGCACTGTAGCTAGTGAAATTACTGGGTACATGATATGATAACTGTCGTCTTGGTGTAGCGTGGCGTGTATAAATCATGTTCCTGTAAGTAGTCAATGTGTTATTGTTATAGTCCCGATTGTTGCCAATGGTAACGTACCATTGGCAACAATCGGGATTATTTTTCCCATTCTAAACCAGTGGTGACAAAGCCAGTGGTGATGACTGGGAATAGACGAAATTTAAACAATTGGACATTCTTACAATCTGGATAAGATGTTGCCACTGGGTCCACTTCCCGGCTTTTGACCACCATAACGAATATTACCTGAGGATAGTGTCCAAGGCGGCTACGTATCTCTTGAACATGGCAGTGGGGTAGATCCTCCACCAGGGGGCGCGCAGCTCGAGCTCCCCCACGCAGAGGAAGAATGTGTTTACGGCATCAATCAGCTTCTGGCTCTCGGAGCCTTCACACGCCTCGAAACAGCCCAGCCGTGTGTCTAGGGCTATTAGACTAAGAGCTGGAAATGAGAAGTTACACTTTGATTGTTATTTTTATAAAAGGCAACTCTGCTTACTATTTTCTCTATGTAGGTACATGATATTGTACTGAGAGATTATTATAATTTATTGTCTAAAACACACCTTTTTTGACCGCCTTCATGGAACGTGGCTAAGCCGCTCGAGTATAAAACTCGGAGTTCGTGGGTTCGATTCCCGCTTTGGGTCTGGTTGGTGGTAGGGCTTTTTCAGAGTCCGACTGGCCAGCTACCACCCCCACAGGTAAAATCTGCCGCCATAACAGCTCTGGCTGTGTTCCGGCAACATTAATGAGCCAGTACACTTGAAATCAAAGGCTCCAAGATCAGATAAGTCTACAGTCTGGCAGCACATTGAGCGACGCTTCCTGGAAAAATGTCTCTCAACGGAATAGACCGCAGTGGCCGCTCACCATTAGGTGCGCTGCGTGTCTGTCTGCCAACTGATGTGGTATAAAAAGCATACTCTGTCATATTTGTATCTAAATAGCATAGGTAGGTACTGACATTCTAATGACCATTTGTGTATTTCATTCAAGAAGTCGTCCGGCGTTTCCAACTCCTCATTTCGAATTTTCCGTACCCTGGAAAATATGAAGTATATTTTCTAACAAAAATTTTAGATAAGAGAGAATTTTTATTTGTTAAGCAAAAGAAAGCAAACAAAAATAAAAGTAAAATATAAATATTGATAGAATGATAATCCAATGTATTTTTTTTTTGTCACAATCATTAAAGTTTTATAATTCGTATCTGCTGAGTACTTACATTGGTCTTATTATTACTTTTTGATACTAGTATTAAATTAATTATATTCTGTAGCTTATTAAGAAAGTAAAATCTGAGTGAGTGAGTAATGAGTTTTGTCATACTCGTACCTTTCAACAAAAGCATCAGCTACTTGCGACACGGGCTCTGTGTACTGCGCTGCCGCTCCAGCGCTGAGAGCCACTCGAGACACTTTGGTTCTGAATGCTGACCACGAGTCACCGTGTCTAGAAGATATATAAATTACGTGTATATGTTACAGTCAAAACCCAAAACCAGTCAATAGACCTTTTGAGCGGTCAAAATTAGTTGATTTAGGGTGTCATTTAAAGGCAACTTTTAACTTCAAAAATGGGTTCGAATCTCACGGGGAGCATCCCTTTGTGTCAGGTTAGGTTAGGATAGAACTGCGACCACAAAACGCACGAGCCGAGCAAGCGTAGCGAGCGTGTCGCGGCAGCGGCCGGCGAGTGCCAGAACCGAATCCTCAGTCAATATCAATATTGACCGGTCAAAAGGTCTTTTGACCGGTCAAAAGGTCTATTGACTGGTTTTGGGTTTTGAGTTTTGACTAAACAGCGGAATTAGGAAGAGCTGAGGTGACAAGCACACACCAGACGAAGGTTAATAGTAATCGACGTCAAAAGGCCTCATTGCTAGTAGTATTATTGTAGGTGTCTGGTGTTCGGTTTATACATGATATTTAAACTTTATTCCACCACATGACGTGATGTCATACTCAGAATTATTATTTTCATGTCTGGATAAAGAATTTTCGGTCTTCACATAGAGATGTATGCACAATAAGGGTATTGTAAGTATACTTTTAAAACTTACACAGCTATCACTCCTGCGCAGTTTTCTTCAGCGCCGAAAAAATCCCTTCGCAAGACATGTTTGTAGTAGTTTAGTGAAGGCATTGAAGGTCTGAAAAATATAAAATTATGTTGCTTTTTTATGCAATTTTAATTAGCAGGCAGGGATAAGTCCCTGCCTGCTACTGGCGCAGTCTGAAACAGGAAGATGTTTCTCTCCTTTTAAATAGCATGTAGAATATACCTCCAAATGAAACGTGACGAAACATCTTGGCGATGCCAACGGACACGACGCTCCAATGTTGCATCCGCTGTCATGGTACTGGTAATTCGCTCTCAGACCAAGGGTCCACCTGTGGGCTCAGACTAATTGCTTTTGACGAGCCATTTGGTGTAATGGTCGAGAAGTCGGCTATTACACCAGAGGTCGCGGATTCGATCCCTGCACGGTACAAGCATTTGTGTGCATGAACATGTTTGTTTGTATCGGTCTGGATGTTTCTATGTATCTATGTATCCGTTGTAAGTTATGTTTATCCGTTGTTTGGCATCCACACTGAGCTCCATTATAATAGATTCTATTGGGCAGCCATAGTACAAGCTAATGCTTAGTTTGGGGCTAAGTCACCTAGGTGGCCTTGTGTGAATATTGTCCAGAGATATTTATTTCTTTATTTTTTTAATTGCTGGCCAAGAGTGTACCTGTGAGGGGCAGCGTCCTCACCGCGGAAGACGCGCTCCACCTCCCCGGCGTCGAACACGAACAGCATGTCCGGGCGGCCGAGCAGCCCCGCCATCTTCACGCAGTCGCCGTACTGCTCGCGGAGAGATAGGCACACCTTGCCCACATGCTCCACTGAGTAGTTACCTAGGCTCAGACTGCTGGGCAAGGGTGTACCTGTGAGGAGCAGCGTCCTCGCTGCGGAAGACGCGCTCCACCTCCCCGGCGTCGAACACGAACAGCATGTCCGGGCGGCCGAGCAGCCCCGCCATCTTCACGCAGTCGCCGTACTGCTCGCGGAGAGATAGGCACACCTTGTCCACGTGCTCCACTGAGTAGTTACCTGCAAAAGATTACTGCTGCTTAATTTGATGGCCGATTTAACTGCCTCCGTGGTACAGTGGTTAGAGCGTTGGGCTCTAAAATCCTGAGGTCGTGGGTTCGATAGTATGTAAGTAAAGTTTACCCGTTTTCTGGCACTCATACCTAATAGTACAACTACAAGCTGTAGGTACTACATAAACAAGGCAATACAATACAAGGCCTAATATAAACAATGGACTGGACAGGGAGGCGTGTCGTCATCTTGAGTGATAGGGCAAGATCCTTCATGCTTAATATTACCTATATCTTTGACCTTTTTGACACTTATCTTGTAGGTACTAAGTACCAATTTGACGTTCATATGTGCTCTTTATGTGGCTTAATTGCATATATTAATTTGATTCTCGATTCCACATTGTTTGGGTAGCTGAGCCAGTAGAGTAAGTAAGTACTCGTATAAACAATGGATAAAAAGCAAGTTATCGCAGAATCTTGCGCATACAAGTCCCGCTTTCGTCGGTCACGACGCCACCTTTCGTAAGTGAGAGTGGCTAGCTCACTTCTAACTGGATACTACGGGATGACCGGTGCCGAAAGCAAATCCACTCTTAGGCGTATTAAACCGTCATATCAAACGATTTCTTTGAGATAAACTTGATTTATGATAGATCAATTGGTAGAAAGGCAAGCGACCATAATAACAAAAGTCATACTGTTAACTTTTCTGATCTTCAAGACTTTACTTTTAAGAATACTGGCTCCCACATTAAAATTGCCGGAACACAGCCAACCAGATTTCACCGGTGGTAATTAGACATTTGGACTCTGAAAAAAGTCCCCTTTTTCATTTATTTCAACCGTTTTTTGTAGAAGAAAAGGGCGAGGGCCCTGCCTTGTGGCAAATTGGCAATTAACAGAACAGTCCCTTTAATTTCAACCATGAACCAATTAAATGCATTACATTTAGCAACAAACATTAAGGTGCCCATAGTATACCTTTTCTGAAGTTAAGTAAATACTAATGAAAACATAATGATTTATAAATTATTGTGACTATGCAACAACGCTTTCACACACATCAGAACATCATTAGACGAAGTAAGACGTTGAAATGTTAGCAAAAAGGTTTCATTATCTTTAATAATGCCATCATCCAGCTTTACTTTTGTTATTATCTAACACCCGTAATAATGTTTTTACGTTTTACAATTAACAATTTTATTTACTTTCTCTGTAAATAATTTAAGGATGCTAAGGACCAGGTCCGGAATACATGGTTATTGTTTGAGACCACATATATATTATAATTATCATTAAAATCGTTCGAGTTTATTTTATTCCTTTGAGGGATACTTAGTCGAAGGCGTGTTCAAAGTACAAGGGCTTCACTGGCTAAAATCCTCCATGATTTGATCAAATCCCTGAGGGAAATGACCAAATCCCTGTTTTTATGCTACTAATTGGCAGGATATAATTAAAAAGCAAAAAAGAATAGAGGAGCATTACATATAATATTTTGTAGTGGTAGAGCCATGGTGTTTGACACATTTTACAGTACGAATGGGACGGCTCGTCCGGGGAAGTACCACCCTCTCACATAACACCAGCGTGAAATAATAGTGACTACTATTGTGTTTCGTCTGGTTTGTAAGAGTACCGGAGGCCCGCACCCCCCATATCCCCATAGGCCGGCAACGCATTAGCGATCCCTCTGGTGTTGCAGATGTCCATGAGTGATAGTGGCGGTGATTTCTTACCATCAGGCGACCCGCTCTGGCGTTTGCCGCCTGTGACATAAAAAAAACTCCCACTACTAACCCATATAGACGAGCAATTTACTGATAAAAACTAACATTACATTATAGCAATACCCGCATATTAGACATTTTTGCACGACAACCGACCGTTGACGCAATATTTAAGTGCTTATGAGTTTGAGCGCATGTACGCCTACATAAAAAAAACTATTTGCGATTCCATTATGGAAGTATGAAAAAAAACAACCACAGTTCCTTTTAGAAGGCGGATACGGAAACCGGAATGCTTTGGGTGTGACTGAATCAATTATGAAGAATTTGTTCTTGAAAATGATTTTGATTTGCTACGAAAAATATCCTTTTCGTACAAAAGATTTTGGAATAGAACAAAGGTTCTTCAGAATTCATTGTGACCTGTTTTTGGCATTGGTCACTTGGCAGATATAGTATAAGTAGAGACATTGATAGTGTATTTAAAAAAGAGGTAGATACGGCACTAGCGCTCGAAAAATGCTCCGCTCATATTGTGTTAATTGACACAAATCATTTTAGACGCATAATGTCAACGGTTGGTGAAGCACATAGATTTAGTATATCTCGACGGATCAAATTCTAATCGCCGTGCGTCAAAGGATGGCATATCTACCTCTTTTTTAAATACACTATCAATGAGTAGAGATATGTTTAAGTTTACTTATATCCAAAAAATACTATATGTTCCTCAAAATAACTAATTGCACAGCAAAGGTTAGGTTAGGTTAGCATTTCAGTTTTTTTATGTACATTTCAGCATTTTTAATGTGCAGTTTAATACAAGCCATAAAGTATATCAACCTCGCCAAATCAAAGGATCACCTAGTTCCAGACGCAATCCCGGTCTAAAACAAAAAGGTCGGGGTTCCCGGGGATGGGCCGGTCAATCGCCACAAAATGGTTACCAGCTCCCTCTACGGGTGTGAAGATTTAAATTTCTACTAGCCTTTAATTGTTTGCTAGCTTAAGTAGTACAAGTATCCGAAAATGTGAAAATGATTATCAAGTAATCGAGGTCGGAAAAGTATATAGTAAACACGTCGGTGCAGTATGTACACGCAATGCATTTCCTACTTACGCAATGCGCTACGCTACGGCAGGTCCTCGGCCAGTGCATCCAAGTTATCAGGGATTCCTAGGACTCGGCTTTTATTGCAGGGGTTTGAACTCGTTAATGTGAAAGTATTTTATTATGAAAAAGACACTTGAGCACGTGCCATAAGCTTTATCCGTCTAGTTTTATTAACGGATGTCAGTGGGCATGTAAATATATAGTTTTATACAATTGTTTTAACAACTTCTGGTTTAAGATCTTTATTCTCACAAGAATTACATATTATTATGTATTCACTTACGTGAGATAATAGTTACACTAAATATTTAAAATAAACACAGTATGAAACTTTAAAATATTGCAAATAAAATCTGTACCCACGGCGACTACGTAAAATATGTATTATTACAAAAAGTTTCAATTTAGGTAAAAGTTTATTTTCAATAAGAACTGTGAAACTTCTTTTCAATAAAAATAAATAAAATTAAATAGGCTACATATTTACGTCTCCTTTTTTCCCAAATCATGGTTACACGACTGAATTCGTATACTTGACTGTATGCAATTTGCTTAGGAAATTCAAGTAGCCGGTTTCCTTGCAACTTTGTAATTTTCTCTTCGATGATTCTCTTTACTTCACAATAATAATGTATAGCTACAAGCACTGTAAAAAGTTGTGTATCACAAAGTTCTTTTTCAATGAGCAAATAAAGCAAACTAGGGAGCTATTGAACCTATACTTGATTTTCTTTATAATTCGAAAGTGTTTGTTTGTCAATGTTTCACATCAAAAAGTATTGATTTCTGGTATTATATAGATAGTTGGGAATTGTAAAGCAACATAGGCTATTCTTATCCTTACAAAAATATAAAATTCAAGCGGTTTTTTGCTCACATCATTAATTGACGAATTATAATAATAACCGCATAAACCCGCTAAAATATTTTTTCTGAAGAACAAAATTAAACTTTTTTCATGCTCGATCATACCCCTATATAGGACGTGGTAACTGGTAGGAGCTTAAGATCATATTGCAGATACGTGCCTGTCTACCAATTATGTAGTATAAAATGATGTATAATAAATGTACGGTCAACAGCACATCACGGTATACACTTGCAGTTCGATAAAAGCACTTATGCCCCCGACATAAGAGCGGTACAAAGTCCAAAGTGTTACGTCTGACGTGCTTTTGACGTACTAGACACTTACTATTATTTCCTCATCAAAAATTATAATGACTTTGCTGTCAACCTCTTTGACCCAATGTCAAGGGGTGCAGTCTTGTATTACAACACCATACTTTTTTCATGCATGTCGCTCCTTAAATGCAAAAGGGCCGCAAAACAAAAAATCAGCAAACCAGTTTTATTACAAAAATGTGATCTAAGCACTCGATATTTTATAGTGTAATGAAGACTCCTGCAATTTTAGCTGTTATAATTGAAAAACAGTGAGGGTGCCTCTTTTGCATTAACGCGGTTTGACCAGTAATTTCAGTGCAAAAGCGCCATATTGTGAGTTGCGACCCGACCGGAGCGAGTTTTTATAGACAAAAGGGCCACATTTTGGATTGCTACTACTTTGCACAAAAAATCACGTAAGTGATCGTTGTATTACTAGAGCAAAGTAGCCGCTTTTTGGTTTACTTCTGTTTAGAATAAAATAACGCACCGATATGCCTAGTATTGTTTTAAGCATAAGTGATACTTTTGGAATACGTCCACTTTGCATAAAAAGTCATCAAATTTATCGTTGTGAATCTGAAGCAAAAAAGCTGCATTTTGATTTACTTCTGTTTTGAATGAAATAATGCATGAAAATTCCTTTCTAAGGTTTTATGCATAAGTGTTATTTTTGGAATACGTTGCAAAAATAAAGCAAAGAAGTCGCATTTAAGTTTGGAAATGTCCGATTTCTTGTATGCAAAAGCGTTACTTTTGGAATACGTCTATTTTGTTCAGAATTATGCACGCGTATGTATGTCTCTTATAATAATTTTATGAATTAGTAATACTTTTGAATATGTATCTGTTTTAGTCAAAACTAATATTTTTAATTTACATATCAATTTGTATTGATTTTTACTTTTTATTACATTAAAAATTAGTAAATTTTATTAAAATCTTAAGTTGTTGCTTAATATTTATAAAACAAACAATATTTATTATCATACAATGCTTTGCTTATTTACAGAATGACTATCAGAGCAAGAATAATTCTTATACTTGTGATATCAATGTTTAATCAGTCTCTCCATGTTGTCTCAGACTGGGGAGATGCCAATTTGGTCAGCTTTAACCCCACCAAAACGCAGAAGTGTCTGTTTTCCACCAAAAAGAGCGCATTTGAGTTGGCTCCCTCTTTTCGTGGCGTATCTGTCCCTTTATCTGACCGACTACAGCTCCTTCGTATGGAATTATCTTCCAACCTAAACTTTGGGAGCTACATAAGTCTGTAGCAGCATCTGCCTCTAAAAAGCTCGGAATCCTTTCCAGAGTCAGGCGCTACTTCACTGCGGAACAGCTCCTAAACCTCTACGCTCTGTAGAGGTTTAGGAGCTGTTCCGCATGTTCAAGTTGCATGGAATATTGCTGCCATCTTTGGGATGGTTTTGCTCGATACTAGCTGGCTGCTTTGGACTCTATTGAGCGGCTTGCGAAGAGGCTTGTCGGTGACGATACTTTGGTCGAGAGCTTGCAGAGCCTCGATCATCGTAGGAGGATTGCTTGCCTCTCCGTATTTTACAACTCCACTTTGGTGAGTGTGCTGCTCAGCTGCACGATTTGGTTCCACCAGCTCCGTTCCATCATCGAACTACTAGACTTAGTCAGGGATTCCATCCGTATACAGTGGAGATACCGCGCGTACAAACTAAGCGATTTGCTTCATCTTTCTTGATACGGACTGTGCGGGAGTGGAATTCTCTGTCGGGATCTATCTTTCCTACACAATACAACTTGGGGCTCTTCAAGGCCAGAATTAACGGGCTTTTTCTAAGCAAGCGCGCTCCATCCTAGACCGCCTAGTTGTTTAACATCAGGTGATCAGGCATCTTTGAGGTCAATAGAAAGTTTAGTGTAGTATTATTGTGTTATTATATATACTGACAGTATAGTAATCTATACAAAAAAAATTAATTGCTGTTCGTTAGTCTCGCTAAAACTCGAGAACAGCTGAACCGATTTGACTAATTTTAGTCTTGAAATATTCTTGGAAGTCCAGGGAAGATTTAAAAGATGAGAAAATATGGATAAATTGCGAGGAAAATACTAAATACATAATTAGGGTTTAAATTAATAAGGTTTACATTAAGAGGGACCATTCCTATGTTTTTAATTTTAATCTTGATTAGTTAATTAGTGTTTTGAGTTATAGGAAAGTACAATGCGGTGCTGTTAGATGTAGCTCAACCCCAACACATACAATTAATTTGATCTGTACGCACTGATTTGAATGCGTATACTGTAAGGTTTACTGAAGATGCTTTTTAGAAAGTTTTGTTTTTTTATTAAATTTAAAAGTAATAAATTATGCTTGTCTCAAAGTCTGAAACTCTTGCTCTGAGAAGCCTAATGTTGTTTTGTGTTTTAGGATTACCATTTTAAAAAACTTGATTTATGTAGAAAGTTTGTATTTTTTTGAGAAAAGACACTTAATTTTGGAATAAAAGTTTTATGCAAAAGAGACATTTGTGTTATTTTTTCCACAAACATTAAAATCACAAAAAAGTATGTATTTGTAAAAAAACTATTAAAAAGAGACGCATCCAATGATGTATAACACTAATATATAATCTTTAAAAAATATTGAAAAAATACATAAATTCGTTTTTCAAATTTTGTTTTGGCTCTCCTGTAAAAAAATAAAATTTGGGATTGCGTCCCTTTTGCATTTAATGAGCGATGTGTTACATTGGTAGCCGAAGTAAAACTGCAATTATTTGCTTCATAACCGGTACGAAATTACATAATCGAGTGTCGTCATTATAATACTAGGTATGTAGTTATTCAATTATTTTCCTGTTTTTTTTTTGTACTTTTTTATTGTCTGGCTTTTTATTACATATATTGATAACTACTAAAAGTTTAAACGGTTTTATGTTCGACACTGAATAAATTACGAAGTATAAAATAGGTTTAACTGTAAAAATAATAGAATAGTGAGACCTTTTTATAACCTTTTTTTGTTAATAGTTTTTTCTGTTACTTCTGTCATTGCTTTTGTTCTAGTGTCTAATAAACCAATATTGCGAGTTTTCATCGGCATTTTTTTTCAAAATATAATTAATCTAACTCAGTTTATTTCTCATAATTTATGCTGTTTTTTATTTGCGTACACCGATTACTACGAGGTTTCTGATCCGATTTACATGATTCTGTTTTTATACAGTACGTAATATTTTAAAACCACAAAAAAATGATTTAGTTTGACCGAGTAGTTTTTATTTTATGACTTAGAGAAGTATCATTGTTTTATGATAATATTCATAATAAACAGCCTTATAACTCATATATAAAAGCCTTATATCTTATGAGATTGTACTAGCAGCTAATGTTGTTTCGAAATTCAAAATACAAAAGCCTTGATGTTTCTTCGTTTGTATAGTTTCTTTTGCAATAACAACGGTCATTTTCAAAAAAACTAGCATAGCATTGAGCTCCTATATTATCAAGCGTGTTTAAAATGACCTTCAAACAGGCAGATAAAAATTGCAACGTTGAATATATTTTGAATACTGTAAGTCTGTAAGTGTAAAAAATAATTACTTATTCGTTAAAAAATCCTATGGCAAATATTTTTTTGTAAAACGGTGTTCAGTCAGCATTAACTAACTGTAAACGCTATAATATACTTAGATGACAAAAATAAATAATGTAATGTAATCAGACAGAAAAAAACAGATGATATTTCCATTTTAATCATAAACTTTGTTTGCTATTTTCGTTATACATTAAGATTAAAATTTTTAGACAATATTAATTTTTAATTAATTAATAATATTTTAATTATTAAACAAGTTTCGGTACGTCTACTCAATATTTTGTTCTGGTGTTAGTTAATTCTCAGTGGTATCTCTACTTGGGCGCACCATTTTACGGCTTATTCACTTACATTGCGGTAATATATTATGCAGAGAAAAGAGATATGTACACGCATTTGTATGACAATCACGAACGATCGTCTTAGCAATGGTAAAAAAATGTAAGAGTCATGCTTCTTGTTGCATAAGTGTTTTTTGTTCGGCATCCCGCATCACCTGCGTGGATTGCCCGAAGGCATTCTGTTCCGACCGCAGATTTAGTACTTCTAGTACATATTAGTATCAGCCTAAGTATTTAATGTTCCACTGCAAAACAAAGGCCTCCATCATTGAAATCAAGTTATCGCATGCCAAATGCGGATCGGTGATCACAAAGCCCATTCCAAATAGCGAATTTCGGCGCGCACCTCGGTATTTTCTAAGTGCGTTATTATAGCTCGGCGGTGATGGAAAACTGCCACCGTGATACAGTGGTTAGAGCGTTTGGCTCTAAAAAACCCGGAGGTCGTGGTTTCGAATCCCGCGGGGAATATCACTTTGTGTGATTGTTTCCAGTTTGGTTAGGACATTGCAGGCATGAATCACCTGAATGTCTGAAAAGAATGATGATTCCGTGCTTCGGAAGGCACGTTAAGCAGTTGGTCCCGACTACATTCCAAGTAGGTCCGGGTTTCCCTTGTAGGGTTACGGAGGTCAGATGGCAATCGCTCCATTGTAATAACCAAGCTTGTCAAATCTAGAATCATAGTCGAAGCGGACCCAGAGCTCCATACTAAATGCAATCGGGAATACGCTGGGATGATGACGGTGACGGTGTAGGCTACTGCCTACATCATTTAATATTTATCATAAAAAGTAAGTAAGTCGGACTTTCATTACTATCCTCCACCCTCGCTAAAACGGAAAACATCGTGAGGCTTTGGCTGCACAGTCAAAACCACCTAATGGTAAGCGGCCACTGCGGCCTATTCCATTGAGAGACGCTTCACCTGGAAGCGTCGCTCAATGTGCTGCCAAACTGTAGGCTCATCTGATCTTCGAGCCTCTGATTTTAAGTATACTGGCTCCCACATTAATTTTGGCAGAACACAGCCGGAGCTGTTATAGCGGCAGATTTCACCTGTGGGGGTGGTAGCTATGAAGTCGGATTCTGAAAAAGCCCTACCACCAACCAGACCCAAGGTGTAAATCGAACCCACGACCTCTGTATTTTTATACCCGAGCGGCTTAGCCACTGTTCCACGGAGCCGGTCGATGGTTTATGTGCGATTTGTAATGGATTTACCAGTCAAGGTTAGAAGTAATGCATAAGGGTATGCCGGAGCATCGTATTGCATACATACGGCGTCCTCGAACTACTTTTTTCGTAACAAGTGTTATCGAGAAATTGGTATGCATGGCATGTGATTAACTATTCTTGAGACATAGGTCAATGCCTCAGGGAGTTCGAAGAAGACAATATCGAAAATAATCAGGTAACTTTTTCCTTTCTTTTTTTTTGGTTTACTTCAGTAGATCATTAAAAGGCTGATTTATATTTTTAGTCTAAAAACCAGTACAGGCGAATTAATTGCTTATGCTGGAAATTGAGCCCTGGGCTCTGATCACATAATTATACTAAAGCCAACGAAACTTCAGCAATTTCAGCATGTCTAGTTTTCTTTCAAACTCTACTTCCTACGGAGAAGCTACACTATTTCGGAAAAAATTTGCCATAAGTACTATTTTTCTTACAATTTCCTCATAATCAGTCACAGCCTATTTTCTTACCCATTCATTATAATTTGCTATGGAACACTTTCTTTAGTCATATGTTTCATAAATCATTGACCGGAGATATTGAAAGCATATCTTGAACCTTATTACATTGTAATAAAGACGAAAGGTTATCTAATCGGCTGTCAGATTGTTCAATGTCACACATACATTAACCGCCTGTGGAAGAGTGGCCGAACAGCTTGAATCATAAAACACGGAGGCCATAGGTTCTCTTCCCGCACTGGATCTGGTTGATGGTAGGACTTCTCAGCTACCATAGGTAAAATCTGCCGCCATAACGGCTCTGGGGGCTTAGACAAGATGACATCGCTTCATAGCTGGCGAAATTCGCTAACTTAAAATTGTATGGATTTGACAGATGCCATAGAAAAGTCACGTGTTGAAAGTATGGGATTTGACATTCGCTATCGCAAATTGAGCTATAACGAACGTCATAAATGCCGCTTGTCTAGGGGGGCTGACTGTGTACCGGTATTTATGTGGAAGCTACTTGAAATGGTCAAAGATTAAAGAAGCATACTATGGCAGTACAATGTACTGTACAATGTACTAAACCAAAAAGCATATGCTCAATGTACTGAGTACATTGAGCATATGCTTTTTGGTTTAGTATCCTTCAATTGGCATAATGTCAAGTGGCATAAAAGAATATAAAAATAACATGCACTTAAGCAGGTTAGATACATTTAATCATTCACTTTGTTAAATCTTGGTCCTAACTAGTTTCTTTTTTGGACCCATCCATCATTTTCATAATGTAGATAGTCTGTGCGTATGAATTTGAATAAGCCACACCTCACATTCTTATAAACTGGCTTTTTTTCAAAACTTGTCTTGTCACAGTGGTCGAATGATTTAATAGATACCTTTATTTTTGCAGAGGATAATCTGTCTGTATTTAATAATTTTCACTTGCTACATCAATGGTCCTCCCAAACCTGTTAAAAATATATTATTTTCCCGTAAAAAGTATGTTAAATGCGTTTGAGAACACAAAAAAAGTTTGGACAAGGCGAAACTATTGACTCGTTGCATTGGTCAAAATCTGCTACCGTTCTGAAGTACAATCTTATTAATTCAGTTACTTTCATCAAGCCGCGATGTGTAATTGAAACCACTGTGATACGTGTAAGCAATACTATCGTCACTGTGACATTGCTAATGAGCGCCAGACCTTTACCGTTTTCGTCGAGATCGTGACCGCAATGTCAAAGGCGTGACACTGTGCCACTACTAGTGATGTCACGGTACATCACCAAGAATCAGCTTATTAATTTTTCACTTACGCGAGGCAGAGTACCACATTTCACGTATCAGCCTGATAATAATCCACTACAGTCTAGTGGTTTAAATACCTTGACCTCGGGGTCCTGGGATCAATTCCCGGGTCGACTATTTGTGTCGGCTTTTTCGAACACTGTTAGAGCTTGTGATCACCAATACGCACTTGGCAAGCAAGTTTTTCAAAAACTACAATGGGACATAAATATTAGGCTGCCGCTAATACCATATTTTACTTTTTTGGCACCATCTGTAACTTTCAAGTATTATTATAAAGTAACGGATACGGATAGATGACACCTTCGGAAATCCGCAGATACGAAATGTGATACATCCGGCACATCACTAGTCCGTCGTGGCGACACATCATTATTGATGCACCGTTTTGTTGCGTTACCCAATCTCCCCATCAGACACCGTGACATGGCATTGTTAATGTTTAGTAAGTCATTATAACACGAGATTCTCAGAGAGATTATTTTAATTCACCAGAGGCAGGTTGTTGTAAGATGTTTATTGTCTTTGTTTAATTGTGCGACGCAGTTCTTGAAAGCTGCGCGATGGTACGGGGTTCTAACCCCGGGTCGGCAAGATAAAATGTCTGTTTTGGTTTCAATTCGGGTCACTGTCCGGATTTGAGTTGGAGGGGTAAAACACCCCCTTGCCTCGTTTAATACGGATTTTGGTCCTACACCTACTTACCTATTTCGCTAATATTATTTTATACGAATAGTATTAACGATAAAAGACACTAAATTATTTCCTGGTCTATTATTTTCTAAGAAAATATACAATTATGCGTTAAAGCAAAAAATCATTTTTCATGTGGAGAAGAAGAGGTGTTATTGCTGACACCCGACTTCACACTTATTGTTATACTTACTTTTTAGCAAACAGACCACTTACCAATATAAGGAGCGAATCTCCAAGTGTTTCCAAGAAACGGCAGCGGCTTCGGTCCGGGCACCTCCTCCCAGGACCTGACTCCGGGTGCAACGGTGTCGAAGACCGAGGTGTCCAGCGCTGCGTGGGTAGACCGCGCGCGCTGACCGTGCACTGGACATGCGACCCTGGGTTTGCCGTTCACTCCTGGTGGAATTAAAAAATATCTTTTTACATTCCTTTAAAAGAAATTAATTGATGAAGATTACAGAAGAAAAAATTTATACATCATCTGCCTGTCGCAGACCACTGCCGGATAAAGGCTTCTTTCTATAAACGCTCACCACTTTGGTCGATTTTATTGGCTACTCGTATCCAGCTCTTTATTAATATTTAGTTCAATTGATTGTTCACTCAATTAAAGTACAATTTATGTTTACTTATATATTGTGTGTGCGAGCACAATCAAAGGTATTTTTGTTTTATGATAGGGACAAAGTCAATTTATAAACGTATTTTCAATTGGCTCGCTGACGATTCGGACACATTATAATTATTCGGACACAGTGTCCGAATTGACACTTTTAGATAAAAAATAAAATCTGACGGGATCCCGGATAACTATCACATGCCTGTAGCTGTGGGACAACGTTGTATAGTCCACGCAAGCGAAGCCGCGGCAAGAGGACTAGTAGGTATTTAGTAAAAACTATCAAACTAAATTAATGATATTTACAAATCAAGTTCATTTTTCCGTTAGAAAAATGTACAAAATCATTGTAATCATTCGTTAAAAGAATTGTATAATACTTACCAAATTCAAGTCCATTTTCCGACGCTTGGTGGCACGGTGCAGATGTAGTGACGTATCTTGTGGTGCCATTTCCCACTGGCCACCGTATCTTGCACAAACGATGTCTCATTTTCTCCACCAGAAGACCTTCAGTGAAAGAGAATAATAAAATTAAAATCGCGTTTTGCTTACGCTTGCACCATGATCCAGGTATTGGCAAGTCCAGTTAGTATATTGGAGCAACTGCCATCTGACCTGCGCAACCTTAAACAGGAGAACTACACCAATTGGATTATGGCTTTAAACCCTGTGCAAGTTTGGATCGGACCGCCTCCGTAGAACAGTGGCTAAGCCGCTCGGGTATAAAAAAAAACGGAGGTCGTAGGTTCAATTCCCGCCTTGGGTCTGGTGGTGATAGGGCTTTTTCAGAGTCCGAATGGCTAGCTACCACCCCCATAGGTGAAATCTGCCGTCATAACAGCTCTGGCTGTGTTTCGGCAATATCAATGTGGGAGCCAGTACACTTGAAATCAGAGGCTCGAAGATCAGATGAGTCTACAGTCTGGCAGCACATTGAGGGACGCTTCCAGGTGAAACTTCCCTCAATGGAATAGGCCGTAGTGGCCGCTTACCATCAGGTTGGCCGCGAGCCAGTCTGCCAACTGACCTAGTATTTAAAAAAACTTCCTCACAATATTTTCCGTCACGCTGAGATAAAGATAAAGTAGATAATTTCACATAAATAACGAGATTCGAACCTACAACCTCGCGCAAGAGAAGCGACGATACCAACCAGTATCAACTACCAGTACCACGACTCACCTTCAACAGATTAATAATACTTCTTACTTTTAATTTGAATAACTTGCTTTGAATCATCAATTGGAGAGTTCTTAATAAAATAAGGCGTTATCTTAACAGTTCGTTAACTTTGGTTTATGACACATAATGATATAGCTGGCCATTAATTTTATTTTACTGTTGCCCAAATGACCAACATTTTTGGCAGCAATTCCTAGATAATGTACAAATTGTACAGTTATCAGTGATATTAATCAACTAAAATCAACTATTTTAGGATACCCCAAAATATTAAACCCATTTAGGCGCACTTCATGAATGCAACATGTGTACTGAAAGTCTCACAATTTGTCGATAGATATTATTTTATAAAACCTGGGACTAATCTTCCTTGCCTACTAACGCGTTCCTAAGTAAAATAATTAAATTTTCTTATATCCTTAAAATTGTTCCCCACCAATTTGTAGTTTATTCTGTAGCTGATAGTAAATTTTTTAGCTTATTTTTTTAAGGAAGCGATTAAGTAAGAGTTTTAACCTTGGTGGCTAGACAGTCAGATTATTGTTAATATGGCCGTTACTATCTGAACTTGACCAACCGGTATATAAAATCGCGACGCACACCTTCGAATTTGCGGAAAAGGTTAAGGATAATACATAATATTATATTCTTGTGGATATATTTACTAGGGGAGGGTGGGGAATAAGAGTAACACATACAGACGTTTGTTCACGATTTAAATAAAAAATATACACAATCCGAGAAAAATATAAAAATATACACGATCCACAAATAAAACGCTATCAAAAGGATCATTCATCACAAAATTTGTCGATTTTCACTATGCATTGACTTGAATTATGCACGAGTTCGCTTCTTAAAAGGTCAGGGATGACTTAATCTGCAGACTTTATAAAGCCCAATTCCAAGAGTTAAACCAATATTAAATTGATCGAAAAGTATCGATAGAAGCCCTATTTTTAATTTTTAAAACTACCAAAATATGTTAATGGTAAAATTCTTAAATCCTTTATTTTCTACATATTGCTTCATAAATAAAGTAATAATTATAAATTTGAATGCTTGAATCAGATACTAGGTCAGTCTAGGTCTAATTAATAAAAAAAAGCAGATTCCTATTTATTTTTTACTTGAAAGAAAAAAGACTTTTTTTTTCTTTATATTTCACTCCACATTAGTAAAATTATTTCTCTAAGAAGGAATTTACCGTCAAGTCCATCAACACTTTATAATTACCAATTATTTTATATAATTTCTTATCGAATGTCTACTTCGTTATTTCATTTGCATTAAGTGCTACCAATTTCCCCAGTCTCCTCTTGCTATTATAACATTTGTGCCTATTCACGGTCATTGACCTTGAAGTTCAAAAAAACGTTATCTGATTAAAATTCTCTTACTTCTTAACGTGTAGAATAACGTTCAAGCTGTATAGCATTACAACTATAGCCTTGGCATTTTTATTGTTTTCAAAGATAAGTTGTATATGAGCTTAAGAGGAATAATCAAAAAGAAGCTTGAATTTCAAACGCTTACGTTAACATTTTAACCATATTCAATTCACAAGATTTTATTATCAATAGAGGCGCAGCCACCGACGATGGCAATGAGGGATTCTGCGTTTTAATTAACTGTTTATATTTTTGAATAGATAGAATGATACATGGGACATAGCCACAAGGATAGAACCAGCTCGTCCCAATCGGAAGAAATGGGAAACCGGGGGAGTTTAGTGGGTAGTGGGGCGCTTTAATCTCGAGTCCCACATCGCATGTTTATGGGACCTAAATGCATTCTCCTGCGATTTTTTTTTTTTTAGTATAACAGCCACCACAAAGGCACCGAATTTCCCGACCTTTTTCCTAACATTGACACGGGTATTAAGTCAAGTTATAACAATATGATTCTTGAATAATATAAAACACATTTTTTGTTAAATGACTGAAGTGTCATTTATAAGTAGGATCGCTCAATGACACAAGGAAGCAAAAAACAGGTCTCAAGGTTACAGAAAGGCAAAATTCACCTTCAAAGTCTACATTTAATCCTTTTAAAAGCCAGTCTGACCGCGGTCAATATGTTCCTTGTAATTAATTAATCAGTCAGATAGTTGCCTTTATTATAAGGCAAAACAGAAAAAGCTTCGTCGAGCTTTATCTACCCCAACAGATTCAGGGTGGACTTGCGATCGGTGTGGCAACTGGCAGGATATGTCAGGCCGCGATAGGGCTTTATAGTCATAAGCGGCGGTGTGGTATCCTGCCAAATCACTAGCGCTGCAACAATCATCTCTCATAGATGCTGTGGCCAATGATGAATAGTGCTGTCTTCTTTTTTTTTATTACAAGAGACAAAATATTCTGTGTACATAATGCATATAGTTTGTATTTGCATACGTATTTTTGGTAAAACGAGTGTTTAAACGATTTAGTTTAAGATCAGAACGACGTATGTTTTCAGTTTTCCGATAGAAATTAAAAAAAAAAATTGAAAAATATATTATTATCCCTAAACAAATGCTTGGAGAAGCGATAAAATTTAGCCTTTCTCAGTGAGCTTTACAAGTTCAATGACCTCCGCTGATAACTAACAGTCAGTGGCTGGCTTCATTCCATCTCGAAGTAATTCACGGTCGAATCATTGCGTAAAGAGTAGTGACGTGCCACTTTCGATAACGCAACTATCGATAGAACTAAAATTAATTTAGAATCACTAATTATTATTGTATACTATGTCTTTTCAAGGTAAACAAACGGTTTTGTTACTTTGATAAATATTATTAAAATACATTCACAAAAAGGCTTATACTTTCACTTACACTAAACACGATCGTTGTAAATATTATTTTATACTAACTGAACTATCATAAGCCTTTAACTAAACTAAACTAATTAAACGGAGATTATCATAGTTAAAATCTAATAAATTATGTAGTAAGTAAAATAAACAACAAAATAGTGTAGTAAAAGTTATTGCCGGTAAAATTTATAATTTTTATGCATGTTTTGGGACATAAGTTTCAGAAGCAATATGTAGTGATGTTTTGCTAATTGCGTATTGGTATTGAACTATCTATTGGTAGTGTCGATAAAATTATATAATAGATTTATTCAATTTCAAACACCGTCGATAATAACTGTTTATCGATAGGTAACACTAATAAAAACATCCACTTTCACTAGTACTGAACAATTCCTTTAAAAAAAACTTTCAAAGAATCATACCAATCGACCTTTCACTATAATAACAAAGATAGTGCTTCAATTTCAATTCAAAGGGAAAATTCGAGAAACTAAAATTTCTTATTACGTATGAATCACAAAACACTGTGTCTCTTCTGATGTGGGAATAATACATATATTTAATAATCGGATTGGATCTACATCGTTGGTTTTAGGACTCTACGAAATCATAGAGCAAAGTTCAAGTTTCTCAAACTTAAACGAATGAACTTAAATATTATGTATTAAAATTTAATCTAGACACGCGGCAGCGTGTCAAGCCAAGTTCAAGCAAAGGAACGGGCTAGCCAGCGCCAAGGTATATTTACACGAACCATTTGGTGTCACTTTTGACCCTTCTATAACTCAAAACCTATTTAACGTAAACACATGAAACTACGCGAGTTTAATAAGATCCATGAGGACACCTAGGAGCCCAAATTTCATGAAGCTAGCTCAAACGGTTATAAAGATATGAAGGTCAAAAAGTCGTAAAAATTAGTACTGACTGACTGACTTATAGTAGCAAAACCTAACCTACTTCCAGATGACCTAGAAGGATGAAATTTGGAATCCAGCTTGGTAATTGTATGTAACCGTAGGAAAAAGTCGAAAAATAGAAAAAAGTTAAAGAATAGGGGGAAGAGGGGGGTCACCCCCCCTAATTTGAAACTTTTTTCTATTTTTAGATTTTTTCCTACGCTTACACACGATTATCGAGCTGGATTCCAAATTTCATACTTCTAGGTCATCTGGAAGTAGGTTAGGTTTTGGTACTATAAGCCTACTAAAACCTAACCTACTTCCAGATGACCTAGAAAGATGAAATTTGGAATCCAGCTTGGTAATTATGTGTAACCGTAGGGAAAAATCTGAAAATAGAAAAAAGTTAAAAATTATGGGGGGAGGGGGGGCGGTTTACCCCACATTTTTTTACTTTTTTCTATTTTTAGATTTTTTCCTACAGTTACACACCATTACCAAGCTGGATTCCAAATTTCATCTTTCTAGGTCATCTGGAAGTAGGTTAGGTTTTTCTACTTTAAGTCAGTCAATCAGTACTAAAACCTAACCTACTTCCAGATGACCTAGAAGTATGAAATTCGGAATCCAGCTCGATAATTGTGTGTAACCGTAGGAAAAAATCTATAAATAGAAAAAAGTAAAAAAATGGGGGGGAAACCGCCCCCCTCCCCCCCTAATTTTTAACTTTTTTCTATTTTCAGATTTTTCCCTACGGTTACACACAATTACCAAGCTGGATTCCAAATTTCATTCTTCTAGGTCATCTGGAAGTAGGTTAGGTTTTGCTGCTATAAGTCAGTCGGTCAATACTGGGGGCCCCATACATTTTTTTTATTGTAGAGTTGGAATTGAAACTATTCCAATATGTTATGTATTATTATATATTCTATATGTATAACAGAAATAAAAAAAAAGTTAAGTAAAAAAATAAGTGGTGTCCCCACAGATAACAGAATTTAGATCTCTATGGGTGTCCCCATACAAAAAATTTGTAATACGCGCTAAACAACCGGCCAACGCGATGGTGCGTGTCGTCGGCGGCGCGTGGCACCACATTAAATCTCAATACTTGCCTAGTTTTCTTTACAAAAAGTAATGATATCCCACCAAAAACATAAATGTAAAAAAGGAAAGCCAAGTTCAATACAAAAATTATGTTTGGCTGTGGGCTTCGCCGCAAAAAGAATGGAGATCTAAATGAGTGCCAAGTTCTATGATCTTAAAGTAGGTAAGATTTGACTTGGCCAGTTTTTATCAGAATTAATATATTATATATTATGTTGAATAACTTTATAAAATGACTGATATAACGAAAACTGGCCAAGTCAAATCTTCCCTACTTTAAGATCATAGAACTTGGCACTCATTTAGATCTCCATTCTTTTTGCGGCGAAGCCCACAGCCAAACATAATTTTTGTATTGAACTTGGCTTTCCTTTTTTACATTTATGTTTTTGGTGGGATTGGACTCTACAAAGTGATTCGCTAGATAAATGATTCATGAACTTATTTAAAGCAGCATGCATGTGAAGTGATTAAAATTGAAATAGATGTTACATAGATGGAATAAGCCAATTAGAAAGAAAACCATGTCGAGGAGGCTAGTACGCACTTTAGTACGACCGCTACACCGCGGTCCTAAGTTCGATAACCGGAACAAACCAAGAATTTTTTGTTGAAAAAAATTCATTATATGACACAGTAGCTTTCACGCCTAACAGACAGACGGACAGAGATGCTTGCGCATTTATCAGATTAGTATGGTATTTTTCCCATCGCACTCGCCATCGTTTAGTACCAAATGTGTTGGATTGTGCATAAAAGCATAGGTAAAAGTATAGGTCGTGTTATGTTTTCTTTAAAGGAAAATTTATTTAGTCGGCAGACAAGCACGCATCCTAACTTAAACTTAAAGCATCGCTTAAAATGTTGGCCGCACTGAAGGCTATATTTTCAGACAGTCCATTTGATGGTAAACGTCCAAAACCTATTATCTTTGAGGGACACTTTATCGGCAGCGTCGCTCAGTGAACAGCCACCTAATACACTTTAGGCTTTTCTGATCTTTGAGTCTTTGTCTGTGTAAAAAAAAACTTGACAAAGAAAATTTTTGCATTGGGACGCCGGTATCTTATAAAGCATCTTTCCTCACCAGTTTTTATATATTTAATCAGTCAATCACACATCAATATGTAAATGAAATTTTAATTGGGATAATGACATTGAAACTAGTGAGAGGACATCTTCGTCCCATCTACACGCGATGCCAAAACTATTATATTATAATGTTAGCTAATATTCTTTAATAGTTTTACTATCGCATGCGGTTGATAAAATCACCCAGCAGTAGGTAATTGTTTTATAAGCTTCATGTTCACCTTGATGGTTTAACGTTTTAAGTAGCCCATGATTTTGGAGTCTATTTTTTTGGAAAAGAATGCCTTTATGCACCGTAACCATAGGCTGGCGAGGCCTGCAGACGTGTGTGGGATTTGGACTGAAGGCGTTTAGGCCACTACTTACTAAACTTCCCCGGTTTCCACTTTATACCCTAGAGGGACGAGCTCCATTGTAATAACCAGGCTTGTCAAATCTAGGATCATAGTCGAATCCGACCCTGAGCTCCGTACTGGATGCAATCGGGAATACGCTGAGATTGATGATGATGATAACCCTAGGGGAACGAGCCTGTGCCCGCTTTGTGGCGATTCACCTGTCAAAGAGTCTATATAATGAGTCTCCAATTACAATGAAGCTAGTACACTTGAAATTAAAGACTCGAAGATCAGATGAGCCTACAGTCTGGCAGCACATTGAGCGAAGCTTCGTGATGAAGTGTCCCTCAATGGAATAGGCCGCAGTGACCGCTTACCATCAGGTGGGCTGCGTGTCTGTCTGCCAACTGATGTGGTACCCCTTCCGCTGGCTCTACAAGATTCCTTATAGAAATCACGATGCGGCAAGTCTACTTAGTAATCCGCTGGTTTCATCTTCTTCTTTATAGAAAATGCGATACGGCATCTCTACTTAGTAAATTATCTGTGTGTATAAACTTATATCGAATATCAGAATTCCTCTTTCACATCTAATATAATAGTCATAACAGGTTCCGCCGTCCGATCATTTGACGTAGCGGTAAAACCTTGTTCTAGCGGGCGGATCAAGGATCTAATTGATCAACTTGAGACCTCAATCTGATTACTGAATTGATTTTGCGTGCTGTAGACGAATCTTTAATGTATCAAGTTCTAGGTCGTCGTGGAGAGTTTTGAGGTTATAATAGCTCGGATATCTAATATTATAAAGAGGAAAGATTTGATTGTTACTTAGTATGTTTGTTTGTATTGATTAGGCTCCGAGACCACAATGAAAATGAAAATGAAATTTATTTTCATAAAACAGGTTACATGAGATGGTCAAATACAAAATTAAGTGTCCTTGTTTAGCTATAAATATCACAGCATGCAAACATTGTCAGAAAATTAATTTTTCAATTATTATAAAAAAACATGCTGAATAAGCCAGGCATGTAAGAACTTTTTAAATTGAACCAATTATTTGAATAATTCTTTCACTGTTGGAAAGCTACACTATCCCCGGTGAACATAGGATACTTTTGATCCCGTAAATGTGGGGGAAAGGGGGGATATTTGAAAAAAGAAATTACGCGCGCGTGAAACCGCGGGCGGAAGGCTGGTAAAATATATTCTCATTTAATAATAATAAATAAAATAAAATAAAATGTATTTTATTTCTGTAAATCATTTACAATAAATTGCCGGGGCTTCCCAGAAAGTAATCAGATGATACTTGTGTTGGGAAAGCCTCGCTCCTCTGAAGTAGTTTTAACAATTAGGATTTACGATAGATTATATATTATTATATTTCAATTACATTTTTTTTTTAAATTTACAATAAAGAAGAATTGGATGAGAATTGCATGCCTGTGTGTATGTGTGTTTGTGTGTGTGCATACATGTGTGTATATGTGTAGTGAGTGTGTGTGTGGGCGTGTGCGCGAGTGTGTGTCTGGGGGGTGAGTAACGTAACAAGTTTGCAAAATACTTTCCACTTCGGCGTAATTGAGAGTAATTAGCATTTAATGTATTAGCCTATTTGTTGTCCCACTGCAGGACAAAAGCGTCCATCATTGAATCAAGTCATCATCCCACGATGGGTTGCTGCTTGACTGGTTTAATCACCACGCTTGCCAAATACGGATTGGTGATCACAAACCCGAGCTGTGTCCGAAAAAACAGACACAAAGTTTGCTCGACCCGGGAATTGAACCCAGGACCACGATATCACGGTCTGATAGGTACTTAAATCTAGACAATCCGGGTGTTGATGATAATGTCACGGAATAGATATTAAAGGAATTAAATAGGTATATTCGGTTTTGAGCGATTTGCAATGAAAACAAATTGATTGAAGAGACTTGAATGTGAAGAGCTCTTCGATGAATTAATATATTTGCTTATGATATTTGCCAAACGATCTTTACCGCTTGAACGCCAAACGAGAATCATTGAAAAATAATAGCCCAAGACAAACAGAGATATTTGAGTCGTTTGTTATTCGAGTTTTATTTCCTGGGTTCATGTCACTTTTAGTAAACGAAAGTGTTTATTCAATCAAACTATTCATCTTTATTTATTAATGCGTATCTAACTAACACTGTCTGACTGTCGGAACGGCTAGACATTTACCTTAAGATTACGACAAAGGCAAATTTTTATCCCGCCATGCAGCTAGGTTCCCGCGGGATGGAAATGGAAGTTTTTTTTGTTTGTCCTAATTTGCTATATCCTATTTTACACGTCCCAAATCCCAATAAATTGTGCTTCATACTCGTATATCGCTAATAACTATTTGTGGTTAAAATGTTCTTGTGGTGTTGAGTTTTTTGCTGCACTTCTTCTCAACAGGCCAATCAAGTTTAAGTGCTGGTAGGATAAAAAAAATTTGATGTGCAAAAGAATTTCATCGTAAATCAAATTGTAAAATAAATTAATACTTTGACTTTCATTGACGTTGAATTTGACCACAGGTTAGCAATTAGACAGACCTCTATTATACAGGTTTGCCTTAAAATTTCAACCTGAGAGGTAGATCATAGTGGATCTTCAACTCGAATAAGCCGCTCTTTTGGGGAAGTACCTTCACCTTACAGAAGTTCACAGTGAAGAAGCTCTTCATAACTTTTGTGCTACGTTTCTGTCAGTGAGTAAGGTCTCCAGAGCTCAAATGGGTTGAGCATCGTGTTAGCTGAAAAATAAGTATTTTCATGCTGCCAATATTATGTTTACCCTTCAAATTGCATACAATGCTTCTGGTGTAACAAGCGCACCAATACCGTAGGTTTAATCGCGGTAAATAAAAAACTTTTAATTTTTTCATTATCATGTCCCTAAGTAGACAAAGAATACAATGTCTTTTTAGTGTCTTAATATGAAGCACCCCAAAACAATATTGAACCTGCGGCCTCTGGTGTTTAGCCTTCACAGACATAACGCTAAACCTATAATCAAATAAATTAGGTACACTAAAAAATTGTATACACGGATAACGCAAAATTAGTAGAGATAATAATTTTAATTATTCATGTAATGTGTGTATTTAGAAGCGATTTGATGACGTGAATGATAGTGACCGGTGCATGGTCTATTATTACGAACATCATTTATTTTTCTTGCAATAAATAAAAATAATGTTTTACGTCTTATCATCAGTCATGTCCTATTTATTTTTGATTGTATTGCATCTGTTTATTTAAAAGAAATTGTGCAGTACTCCTCAGATTTTGGAATGCTAATAAATTATTTTTTATTCAATAAGTGTGCCACATGTCGTCTCTATGTGCCTTAATAAAAATTGCCGATTTGACTCGCCACTCAAGTAGGTATCTAAATTAAGACGACTATGATACCAGTATGTAGATGATATAAGCGTAGGAGGAACAACACAAGGTGGACCGGTGACCCTACAGAAGGACACAGTTTCTTCATTTGTCTTTTAAATATTATGTTAACAATGCACACCATTTTTTCTTCAATTTTTTTTGTAGATGTGAAGATTTGATTTGTCAGCCGATAATTTAAAAAAAAACTGTATGTGGCTTTATGATGAAATAAAAAATAATATTTAACTGTATTCCTTTCGGAAAATATCTAGCAGTGCTGCCTGCTGTTTCCTTAAGAGATTACAACTTAAGTACCTCTGAGTTTTTCTATGTCAGATTTTCAAATAAAATGATGAATTATTTTCTGCAAATAGTAAATTTTTTTGCACGTCTGATAATTTTAATATGGACTGTCAAGGACAAGACCCAAAAAGTTTTCTTTGTTTACTAGTTAGACATGTTATTAGCTTTTAAAGCTATTTATTAAAATAAAATAATTTAAAGTCATAATTCAAAATATTTATATCCTGTTGATCTTCTTCAATCAGAACATTTATGTCATTCGCGAAATAGGTAAATCATGCAGGTATCATTGGCATGCAACGTGAACACTTTATACAAATAATAAAAACCGGCCAAGTGCGAGTCGGACTCGCCCATGAAGGGTTCCGTAGCAGCAAGTATCATCATAATATAAAAGTTTTTGTAGTTCTTTGTAAGTTTGATCGATATTTTTAGGAAAATTGCGGTTTACGATTTATGACGTTTAAAAAAAAACTAATTACTTGATCTCGTTCAAACCAATTTTCAATGGAAGTTTGCGTGGTAATGTACATCATATATTTTTTTTAGTTTTATCGTTCTCTTATTTTAGAAGTTAGAGGGGGGGGACCAACATTTTACCACTTTGGAAGTGTCTCTCGCGCAAACTATTCCGTTTAGAAAAAAATGATATAAGACACCTTATTATCATTTTTAAAGACCTATCTATAGATACCCCACACGTAAGGGTTTGAAGAAAAAAAATTTTTTGAGTTTCAGTTCTAAGTATGGGAAGCCCCAAAAATTTATAAACTAATTACTTGATCTCGTTCAAACCAATTTTCAATGGAAGTTTGCATAATAATGTACATCATATATTTTTTTTAGATTTATCGTTCTCTTATTTTAGAAGTTACAGGGGGGGGGACCAACATTTTACCACTTTGGAAGTGTCTCTCGCGCAAACTATTCAGTTTAGAAAAAAATGATATAAGAAACCTTATTATCATTTTTAAAGACCTATCCATAGATACCCCACACGTAAGGGTTGGATGAAAAAAAAAAATTTGAGTTTCAGTTCTAAGTATGGAGAGCCCCCAAAATTTATTATAATTTTTCTATTTTTGTATGAAAATCTTAATGCGGTTCACAGAATACATCTACTTACTAATTTTCAACAGTATAGCTCTTATAGTTTCGGTAAAAAGTGGCTGTGACATACGGACGGACAGACAGACAGACAGACAGACAGACATGACGAATCCATAAGGGTTCCGTTTTTTGCCATTTGGCTACGGAACCCTAAAAAGGGCACCTAACATTAAGCCTTGTGAGACTCCAGAGCGTTAATTTTTTTTAGTTGGCTTAGCTGCTCACCATTTTTTAGGGTTCCGTAGCCAAATGGCAAAAAACGGAACCCTTATGGATTCGTCATGTCTGTCTGTCTGTCTGTCTGTCTGTCTGTCTGTCTGTCTGTCTGTCTGTCCGTCCGTATGTCACAGCCACTTTTTACCGAAACTATAAGAGCTATACTGTTGAAAATTAGTAAGTAGATGTATTCTGTAAACCGCATTAAGATTTTCATACAAAAATAGAAAAATAATAATAAATTTTGGGGGCTCTCCATACTTAGAACTGAAACTCAAAAATTTTTTTTTCATCCAATCCTTACGTGTGGGGTATCTATGGATAGGTCTTTTAAAATGATAATAAGGTTTCTTATATCATTTTTTTCTAAACTGAATAGTTTGCGCGAGAGATACTTCCAAAGTGGTAAAATGTTGGTCCCCCCCCCTGTAACTTCTAAAATAAGAGAACGATAAATCTAAAAAAAATATATGATGTACATTATTATGCAAACTTCCATTGAAAATTGGTTTGAACGAGATCAAGTAATTAGTTTATAAATTTTTGGGGCTTCCCATACTTAGAACTGAAACTCAAAACAATTTTTTTCTTCAAACCCTTACGTGTGGGGTATCTATAGATAGGTCTTTACAAATGATAATAAGGTTTCTTATATCATTTTTTTCTAAACGGAATAGTTTGCGCGAGAGACACTTCCAAAGTGGTAAAATGTTGGTCACCCCCCCTCTAACTTCTAAAATAAGAGAACGATAAAACTAAAAAATATATATGATGTACATTACCATGCAAACTTCAATTGAAAATTGGTTTGAACGAGATCAAGTAATTAGTTTTTTTTAAAACGTCATAAATCGTAAACCGCAATTTTCCTCTCATTCAATCAACTCAAATATAAAAACGTCGATCAAACTTACAAAGAACTACAAGAACTTTTATATTATGATGATACTTGCTGCTACGGAACCCTTCATGGGCGAGTCCGACTCGCACTTGGCCGGTTTTTAAGATTAATTTTCGGTTTGCCATTTAAAATTAAAAAACCTTCACGAACGTTTCCGTTTTGACGTTAGTTTCTAGTTTCTGAAGTTATCATTTATGGCTAACTGTATCGAATGTCTTTTTGAAATCGATGATTTTTTCTAAATCTTTTCTTTTGGTTTTGTTAAGTTTAGTATTTTTCATTATAAATACAGATGCCGAATGAGTTGGGATAGACCCTTACTAGTTTTTGTACCAAAAATGTTTTGTAATTAAAGATTTTCTTGCGATTGCAATTTAAACTTTTAAACACATAAGAAAAGATCGTTAGAACCACAGAAATCTAAATAATTATTTAGATTTCTGTGGTTAGAACAGATATAGGTGTGTAGTTCCCAGAATCTTTTCGTTTTGCATTTTTATATAGGCCTCACCCTTGCCATTTGTAACAATAAAGGGAATCGAACCGTCGCAAAAACAGGTAGCATTGAGGATTTTCAGCTTTGTTCACACATTTTACTACTTAAGAGCCTTTGCCTTTTGGTTATCCACAACTTTAATTACATCAATTCAGTTGTTATAAGATTTATGCTTTAATCACTTGTTTCAGTTGAAATTAGTCCTGTACAAACGTCATTAAATCTTTAGATATTCAGACATTTTTTTAATTCAGATGCATTAGCGTTAGAGTAACGTATATTTTTAAAATAAGAACATCGGCCGGCTTAATAATTCTGACACTGTTCTAACTATACAATTGTGGGAATCCCAAAAGAAATTAAAATGTCGCAATAATGAATTAGCCCTAGCTGCCGCTCTCAAATGGGCCAAATCGGTACTTACTGAAAATATTCAAAAATTTAATCCTTCTTAAGAAGTTCGTTGGAACTGAACAAACCTGTCAAAACACTACAATCACAAGTCAACACAACACTTCAAGCATCAGAATAGGAAACGGTTCCGGTAGTACGTGCGCCGACGCCGCGAAGCGACTGAGGAGCCGAAGCGGCTCTTTCGCCGGCTTTCCGCCAACGCGTGTCCATTCTACACGAAGAAAATATCGTGAGGAATCGTCAATTGATTTTAAACATTGTAATAATTGGTCAGATGGCCCATTTGGTAGTAACCGTGCCATTGTGCCTATGATGCGGTGACAGTACCGTACAGTCATAATGCTCTTGTAGCCCACGTTGCATTGCACAGATCACTGGGATTGATATTGCTGTCTCCGACTGTCTATCAGATATTGTAGTCATTTTTCATAATAAATAATGAACTAGATACCATTCCTACAAATTTAGTATGGCTGGCATCTACTATGGCTGTGTTCTGGTAAATTAATTTGGCAGCGAGTTTGAATCTTACCCAAAACAAACATTTATGCGATAAACGTTTCTGTCATCTCGTCTCTGGATATTTATTAAGATTTAAGTATACAATATTTGTGCTTCTTTCGTTGTTTCTGATACATACCCTTGAAACAAGAAGTTACGCTACTTACTTTGGGGTGAGATTAATGACATTGAAAGTGCTGTTTCTGACTGATTGTAGCAGACATTGTATTTACTTAATTTTTTTTTAATAATCTAATGGGCTAGAGACCAATGTGATATTCTTCAATATTAATGTGGGAGCACTTGAAATAAAAGGTTCAAAAATCAGAGGAACATTGGTAGCACATTATGCGACGGTTCCTGATAAAATGTCCCTCAGTGGGTGTGCGAATATGCCGCATGTCATCAGGTGAGCTGTGTGCCTGACTGCAGATCTACTAATTAAAAAAAAACAAAGTTACCACGGCATTGTTCTACAGTCGACAGCACATCGGACTACCCTAATCTGTTAAATTTCTTCAACCAATTATCAGCTTTATTTACTTTACATAGAGTTCTGTTTCAATTGAGAATTTTTGACGGATTAGGGTAGGTTGATCTGGCTGCCGTTCGTACATAAAATGCCGTGTGTCAATGGAACCGGTGGGCGTGCGGCAGACAGCGTGTGCTCGTATCTCGTTGCGATCAATGAGATCGAAAGTGCTGTCTCCGGATGATTGATGCTCGTACACTCGGACTAGTGCAAACGTAACATTACGAGTTATTGTCACTTGCTGTTCTAACGCCTCGATGTTTTAACCACTTAAGTACCAGGCCATGATTTCGGGGTTCGATTCCCGGCTCGGGCAAAATATGTGTCGGATATTTTGAATACAGCCTCTGATCCAATACGCATTTTGGCAATGCGTAGCGATTAAGCTAGTACTCATAATAGTGACGATAGCATGATTACAATTATGGAAGTTGCCATGGAGTGGGGGACACGAAATAATAATAATAATAATAATAAATTCATTTATTCGGATAACTTTTTGATCCATATATTAGTAACAAGAGGTCTTACGTCTAATGTTAGTAATCGAAACAAGAAAATACTTAGCTTAATTTATAATAGAAATAGGCTTACCTTTTTTTGTTACCTACTTACTTAAAAAGTAAGGGTCAGTGTCAACACTGTCTGATAACTAAGATGCTCTCTTGTCAATTTTCGGAAAGGAATCGACATCAGTGTTATTTGAAAAATATATATACATACCTACATATATATATACCTACGGACACATCAGATAATGACTGTGTCCGTATCTGATGTGTCTGTAGGTAGTGAAACTGTTACAGATGCCCTAAGACTAATAACGAACAATTGTACTTTCTTTATACGTTTATAGAACAGCAAAGAAAATAAAAGCGCTAGTTTTCCACCAGTTTCTGAGAAACCGCCGTACCATCACATCTTAGTTTTTGTCTTTCTTAAGAAAGCGGTGATGGTCCGACAATAGAAAAATAAAAACGTTCAAAACTAAAAAGGTCGGAGCTTCGTTTTGGTGTCGTATTGTGAAAAGTGAAAGTGTTCCCAATATAACAAAGTGCGTAACTTGTAACAATCGAATTAGAATATTTTTTTCTATATTACTTCTTCTGGCCGACTGACACGACTATGGTAACAGCCTTTTTTCGAAGCAGAATGTCTTTTAAACCCCGTACCCGAAGGCTAGCGGGACCTTCGTTTGTGTATGAAACTCGAGTCGAATGCGTCTCACTTAACTAACAACAGACTCACTAAACTCCCCCGGTTTCCCCTTCACACGCAAAAGGGTTGAGCCGGCCCTCCGTGTGATTATTGAACTTGACCAACGATATTAAATTCGTTGAACTTGACACTTAATATATTTTCTACTATGTCCACCTAGCTGATTTTTTGGCATCGGCGACCAATCTTTACGATCAACCAACTACGCATGTTATAAGTTTTGACGAGCCATTTGGTGTAGTGGTCGAGAAGTCGGCAATTACACTAGAGGTCCCGGGTTCGATCCCCGCACGGCACAAACATTTGTGTGCATTAACATGTCTGTTTGTATTGGTCTGGGTGTTTTTATGTATAATATGTATGTATTTACAAAAAAAAGTATATAAGTAATGTTTATCCGTTGTCTGGCACCCATAGCACCAAGTCCAACTAATGCTTTTGGGGCTAGATGGCACTGTTCGAATAATGTCCAGAGATTATTTAAGTATAAGTGCACAGGCAAGCACAGGTGTACTCCCTATTATCTCGTCTGGATGTTGTCGATTCACCGACAACTTCCAGACTCCGGAAGTTCTGAACAAAAAAACCCAATCACAAATTTTTGGTTCTACCCAGGATACAAAACCATCAGGAGCCATGGCTCCTGATGGTTTTGTATTACTGTATATGTATTGTATTTTGTATTAACCTACTGCCGCACCAGGGTGCGGCAGTAGGGTTGCCAACCATCATCATTGGCCACAGCACCATACTGTTAAAAACAGTATTGTACTGTTTTTACTACATTATACTTTTTACTGTTAAACAAAAATAAAGTATACAAAATACTGTTTTCAGTATCACAGTTATGATAAAATTACTCTAGATTGATATGTTGCGCCAGAAGCACTAAAAATAGGTCTTTCAAAAAATAAGATAGAACTGTTCATTTTTGTAAAATGCTGTTTATTTTCCATCTCAGACCTAAATATACTTTAGTTGTTGTAATAAAAGTTGGCAACCCTATGCGGCAATCGCTTTAAAAAGCGACTTAGCAACTGCACCGCGGAAGGAAGCAGTAAAAAATGACCTGTATTTTATCTGAAAATCATCATTAATTTGTCATCATTATTTGTAACAGCTGTTGAATAATTTATCGTCTTTTGTTATTCGTAAACAGTTTTTAAAACAGGCTACGCATAAAAATAACTTGCTAATTTGGAAACATCATGACGTGTCTCGAAGAAAGTGCATTGAAAAGGTTCGGGTGTTGCTAATTAATTATTATGACAGACGTATTTACCGTTGACGCATATGAACGCCTAATTGGTGGAGCGGTTAAATACTTGGTTGTGATCTCGAGGGCCTGGGTACAACTCCTGTGTCGCACAAAATTTGTGCCTTCTTTTGGACACAGTTCAGGTTTGCAATCACCAATGCCACCAAGAGCCTAGATTCAGGTAAGCAAATGAACAAACCAACATAGCATTAAGATGCGAAACGTATAGTAGACTAGCGGCCGCCCGCGGTTTCACCCGCGTGGTTCCAGTTCCCGTGGGAATTGATCAAAATCCTTTCTTAGCGGATGCCTACGTCATAACATCTACCTGCATGCCAAATTTCAGCCCGATCCGTCCAGTAGTTTGGGACTTTGGGTTGTGCGTTGATAGCTATCTAATCTATGTCAGTCAGTCAGTCAGTCACCTTTGAGTTTTATACATATAGATAGTAGGTAATACGAATTGCATCATCCTGTCATTCAGACAAAAAAAAAACACACCTGCTACATGTTTTACCGTTTACGTTAACATACACAGTCAAAACCAGTCTTAACTAGTAATAACTTCGAAGGATGTTTACCGATTCCATAAAGAGTGATTTGAGTACATCCGCAAATGTGACACGCCCCAGACTTGAATGAATCATTTTCCAATGCATTTTTTGCGAAGGAAAGGAGACGTTGACTATGACGTTGCTAACGTTACGGACAGGCGCCGTTGACGTCATTTGTCGCTTAATTCCAAAAGGTATTATCCTAATAGCATTTAAATCTGATAGTACAAGTAACATATCAATACAAATTGGCCGACATGACCGGTTTATTTACTGTTCCACGGTCTGTTGTATGTTGTCCGGTCAAAAGTATTCCTAAAGGTGCTCCCTCACCGGGAGCATTCGCGTGTAATGTAACATTACAGATTCGTCTTCCGAGCATACATTACAACTACCTCCCTGACTGACGAGCGTTCGCGTGTAATGTAACATTATAGATTGTGCTGAGTGATTGATTACACATTGTATCATTACAAGTTGCGCATTGTAATGCTCGGTTCTCCTCCTTTACTGTTGTAATGCTCGAGTCTGTAACTTTACATTACACGCGAATGCTCCCGGTGAGGGAGCACCTTAAAAAATATTTCAAATTGTAAAACCGGCCTACAAATATATAGGAAATAATTACCTACTTGCTCGTTATGCGATAATCGGAGGTTAATTACAAGTACTAGCTTTAATCTTCCGTTATGGACTTTAGCTTTCTCGGTGCGAATATGCTTCTAAAACTTTTTTGTTACTAACTTCTTTTTATTAAATCGTGGATATGTTTTGTGGTTATTTTTAAAAAAAAATGGGTGGCAAATGATCAAGCATGACATCTGATGGACACCTGCGCTTAGGGTCTCGACAATAATAATTCTCTTTGGTTTCAGATGTGCTTGACAAAAGGCCCAAAAGGCCTTTGCTGGCGGAATCACCGCGTAGCGCGGGATAGAGTCCATTCAATTTTAAAAAAAAGCATTTCACAGTTGATTCATAACTGTGGACTATCACCAAACATAAGACAGGCAAGATTTAGCGGTAAAAAAGAAGAAACCAGTTCTTCAAATTTTGTCAAAAGGGCTATAGTTATTATTTTTTGCACATTACACTCATACTATAACCAAATAAAAAACCTAAATATAATGATCACTATCTGAAGACAGTTTAACAAAAGTATAAAAAGGTAATCGGTCATGGGACAAAGGCGTTGACATTTTCACTCATCCATTTTAAATAGAACACTTTCTTTTTCGAGGCCGAGAAAATTCCCGCGTACGCCAGTGAATGAATATGAAAGTGTGAATGAACTATAAAAGACGTCTTCACGGTTTGACGTCTGAAACAAATTGTACTAAAGTGTGAAGTCTTAGAGAGCTGTGCAAACAAATAGCCACTCTTTGTATAGATAGTATTTAGCACTTTAGTCAAATGAGATAATACTGTTTAGAATTTGATTCATGAGTTTGTAGTAAACGGTGTTTACAACAAAACAAACGTGTCGTGTTTTTTTTGGAGGAGAATGCGTTTATGCACCATAACCGCGGGCTACTAGCTAGACTCGCGGCCGTGTGTAGGACTCAAGACTGAAGGTGTAATGGTTAAAAAATCGACGCCTATAAATGTCGCAGGTTCGACCACGCATGGGCCCAGCAATCGCCATAAGGTGGGTCCTACCGGCTCATTCCATTGGGATGTGCAGGGGAAACCGGGGGATTTTCGTGGGTACTGGAATTGAGTCCCCAATAAACAACCCCGTGCTTCGGTAGTCGAAGGACTTACTTTGCTTTGCGGTGTGATATCCTATCAGATAAATGCCCCATCGAACGCCTATGAGCGCTATTCATGTGCACTGTCGTCGTACGTAAGCGTACGTAAGTTAATCATTTTAAAGAACTGAAGTTAAATATCTTTAGTAAACATTTTGATCTATTTACATCATGTTTATTTCATGATTAAAGTGTGGAAAGGTTACTACTAAGTATCCGAGGTCCATTTTGGGGACTCGAACTGTCTCATCAAATGCCATCTAAAATAATAAAATTCGTTACAATTAAATCTAAAATAGTTACTTATGTAATAAATAAAGATACCATTTTTTTTTTTCTTGACTTTCGCACTTATAAAATAAGTAAGTATGAAGGACTACTTAGTCATGCAGCATCATTCCCCAACAGCATAATACGTAAAACTCTCAATAATATGTAAACGCAGTGTTGTAAAATAGGTGTTTTCTAACATTGACATTTTAATACTCTGTCATGACGTGACTGCCAGTTATAATGCACTTCCCACATTAAGTTTCGTCAGCAAAGGCCATTTTGGAGACAATTTTGCGGCGTCACAGAAGTAAATTGAGTAAAAATTTTGCAATGACTACAGTAACATGTGTAATATTGCAACATAATGATATGTGGCATTGTGCCTCATACCTAGTAAGCGGCTGCCATAAGCTTGTTCAGAATAAAAGAGAAACACGATGTAATTTAGTGGCATTACGAAAAGTAATGGCATCCATTAAGTATTTTATTTGTTTTTAACATTTGATGATTTTAATACAAATATATTAGAAAAAATTCAATTTGTCCAGGTATCAGGCGGGACTCGAACCCACGTCCCTCGCTGTCCGGGCGAGTGCACTACCAACTATGCTACCGAGACCTTAGTGGACCCGTTGAATTTCTTCTAGTATTGATTTACGCTACGGCAGCGCCATCTCTTCAACGTTGCAGTAATTACTACTTACAACATCCGAATGGAATACTTTTACAAGTATTTACCAATCTTTGAGAAGAGATTATTTTTACATTACTTTTTTATTATAATTTTTAAAGCATATTGCCTGCTTAATGGCGATATTAATACAAATATATTAGAAAAAATTCAATTTGTCCAGGTATCAGGCGGGACTCGAACCCACGTCCCTCGCTGTCCGGGCGAGTGCACTACCAACTAGACGTGGGTTCGAGTCCCGCCTGATACCTGGACAAATTGAATTTTTTCTAATATATTTGTATTAATATCGCCATTAAGCAGGCAATATGCTTTAAAAATTATAATAAAAAAAAAAAAAAAATTTGATGATTTTTATGAAAATCTTGAAGAAAATTTTTGCGGGTTTTTTTTAATTATGACATGAATGGATGTTCTCTGTGGAATTCTATAAAATATCTACTTGTTGATTGTTGTTGTTTGCTCCTAAACGGTTGCACGGGCACCGATGTAGGTAAGTTAAAAAGGATTTGAAAACTCAATTTTTGACTTGATAGGGGGCGCTTTTGTCGGTATGTCACTAAACTAAAGTAGTCAGGTCAGCTAGTAACACATACAAAAAACTCAACATTGCGAGACGATGTTGAGATATGAAACGTCAACAGCAATGTCGAGTAATTACCTTACTAATGGTATTCCATTAGCTTGAAATCTTTGTTCACTTCAATCATGTCTCAAATAGCACATGTTCACGACTATACATACTATACAGAGTGTAGAAATATAAAATATTCTAGTGTGTACTAAGTTCGGCGATTCTCTTCCTTGACTTATTGGATGGGGGCAATTATAAATAAATAAACTAAAACCTTTATTTGCTAAGAAGATTTGTTCCAGGTTCTCCTTTGCCCGCCCCTCCTATTTAAGTAATTATATTTTGACTTTTAAAGCTTTGGTCGCCAAGTGTTTCCTAATGCCGCTTTCAGTGCGTAAGGTCTTTACTTTTTAAGAGATCCTTTCCAGTTTTTTTTAATTTTTAAGGTTATCAACGACAAGTTAAAAATTTAGTCGAACATTTAAAAAAAAACTAATTAGTGAAAACAGTTGGACGATAACAAGGTAAATAGAATTTGCTAAATGACTTTTAGTAGCCGTGGTAGGCCTCCCACAAGGTGGACCGATGATCTCATAAAGATCGCCGGAATCCACTGGATGCGGGTGGCGCAGGACCGATCGGTTTGGAGATCGTTGGGGGAGGCCTAAGCTATGTCCAGCAGTGGACGTCATTTGGCTGAAATGATGAAATGACTTTTGCGAATCATGCGAAAACAAAACTAAACACTAATCTCCTCGAAAGTCAAATTTCGTTTTAATCAATTTTGAATACATGCCTGTATACACTTTTTTGCTTTACTAACATTACTTGAACTACAGTCCACACCCATGTAAACAAATACAAATGAAACACGCTGTACAGACAAAACGTGTGTGTACTTTTCTTGTCATAAATGGGCTCAAATAAAAACTTCGAAAATGTCATTTGAAACAGAACTTTATGCCAAGCTAATTAAGCACATTCTACTTTGTCCTAGCACTGTTGAATGTGTACATAGACTGAAACTTTGTTATTAATTTGTACGTACTATAAGCTTAAGGACAATACAATTGAAATTAAAAGCTTTGAGATCTGCTCGTAGCTTTTAGCCTATTGTAAATACGATAAGTAGCAAGTAAGTGGAGTAATTCATTATGCTATGGAGTGTCATAATTATTTACATTAATAAAAACCGTGTCGCGTGAGGTCTCTACCTCGGCGGTGACGGAAAACATCGTGACGAACCCTACACTTGAATGCATATGCAGCCATGATGACTACATAGTTTCCCCTTTACAGGCTACGGAGATCTGACGGCAGTCGCTCCAATACAAACTGGACTTGCCAAATCCTGGATAATGTTGCAAGCGTACCCACCCTTTCTAATTTGTTACAAAGCGCTTGGAGAGAAAAAGACAGAAAAAGCAGGGCAATATGTACGAGTAAGATAGCCCTTCATTAAACGTCCGACGAACATACATATCTGTCCCAAGTAACATACAAGAGTAAATGTTAATTATTTTAAACTACGAACAAATAAGGAGAGAAATTCACTGCTAATTCACGGTTTCTCTGATCTATACAATTTAGATGGAGTGAATAAAGTACCCTACTCACTATATCTACTTGAACACTTTCTAAACGTCGACTCTTAACTTAAAATACTTATATAAGAACTAAGAAGATATTTATGATCAATAAAGCTTGTATTAGACAGTTTATTAACAGATTGTCTTTTCTCTAATTAAAATTATAATTGAAATAAGTACACAGCAGGGATGTACCGGAGGTAAATTTATCGGAACCGAAGTCGGAGTCGGAGTTTTTAAATTTGAATTATCGGAGTCGGAACCGAAGTCGGAACCGGAATCGGCAGAGGCAGAGGCAGAAAAAGTGGCAAGAGAGAGATTTTCATTTAAGGACAAATAAAAACATCATTCAGTCAATATTTTTTTCATTATAATTAGCTACAAGAACAAATTAACACAGACAATAAAATAACATCGACATGATTCTAATTAAACAACAAATAAAATCAAATGCATGGACTATAAAAGTAGCGTATGTATTGCTATGTTTCCCCCAAAACCCCAGATTTAAAAGTTTCGGAACCGAAATTGGAACCGAAAGTGTAATAATAATCGGAAGTTCCGACTAAGTTCCGGAAGTTAACGGAATCGGAGTCGAAACTCCGTAACATCCCTAATACACAGATAGTGCAGGCACAAATCGCCTAAAAGGAGGTGGTAGCAGCGAAAGAAACGGGCGGATTGCGCGCGAGAGAAAGACCGTCCCGTCAATATTATGCGTTCCAAGACACAAGTAAGAGAAGAAACAATGAATTGTTGCCCGTCATTTCCTTCTCCCCCGTGGAGGAAGGCATAAACCCACCCGGGAAGAATATCATAGATAGTAGGAAAGTTTCGTGCCGTTCAACGTGATTCCTTCCCACTATGGACGCTGCGGAAGCTCCGCAAGGGCTTAAGTATGCCATGGCCTGCGGGGCGGAGGTGTGGGGACACCTCCTGCATTGCACAGGCCACTGCTCCCGACCGGCGGCAGCGAACAGGCGCTCCCGGCCGTTGCAGTCCAGCCTCCTCCCTCCGCCGAGGGGAGGCAAGCGGGGCCCGCCTTGTAAGAGGTGGACAGAGTTTCCTCGGTAGAAGGCTGATGCAAGGCCCAGGGACGCTACCGACCGCGATGCAGGAGTGCTGGGGGGTTTAGTATTCTTGTGAGTCCCACACACGTCTCGTTCTCCCCAGGCGAGTTACGATGCGTAAATGCATTCAGCTCCCCAAAAAAGAGCTTTAGTATGCCTCTGGGTAGCTCCTTATAGCAGCATTCCACTTGGAGAGCCCCACATAACCCGACCGCATCAGGTTTTGGTAACGGACGTATAAAATCTTCCGTGCTTGTTCTCTATGGATTAAATTCTAACTTACGACCTGAGGCATTTTTGAATAACGATTCCTAACCGAATTATGCCGCAGGGACAACTCTCCCACCAGATTATCAGAAGATGACGATTCCCAGCAAATCTCCAACATGTAATAAATCGAATACAAAGGTCTTTAAAGATTTGGAGCCTGGATACTAGTTTGCCATTTTAATTTTTTTTTTTCAAAGTAGCGCATACTGAAAACTGTCAAAAATGGGTTTCAATAGGTACAAACATAAAATATTATTAGTCAAAATCCCGAAAACTGCCACATTTTAAAGATAAATACGCAATATAAAATCAAACTGGCGAACCAGTATGTAGGCCAAAATATTTCTTGCCATTTACTAACATACCCGGAACTATTGTATGAAAACGAACTTATTTGTTGCGTTGTGCTCTCCGATGGCTGCTGCTCTCCGATAATTATTACGCAATGTTACAAAAAATCTATCAACTATTATACTCGTACGTAGGTAGGTATCTACAACGAATGAAAGAGAAAGTACCAATGCCTACGTTTCGTTTTTTAAAATAAAACTAAGATCGTGATTCATAAGATGATAGTCCACAGATATTTTATTCAATCAATCGATCTACCAACTGCAGCCTGTTCCGTCCCTGAACTTAGGCCTCTTTCAGGTTTCAGCACTACTTACTATCCTATGCTTTTCTTATCCAATCACTGCCTACTCTATCTAAACAGACATGTTCATGCAACACTTAATTAATACCTACATTAGATCTTATAAATAATAATAGAATGCACGTCTATTATACGACTTATACGAGTAGCATTGGCTATACAAAAAATCTACCTGAGAAGGAAAGCAAGATAAAACAAGTTATTAAAATATGTACAATGAGACATCGTCTAGGAATTCATTTTAAGTGATCGTTTAGAGTATCACAAAAATTTGTTATCGTATTTTTTAGTTTCTAGCTCATCTAGAAGCTTAGTTTTTTTATCTAGTTATACTGCGTGTTTTTTAGTCGTTGTTTTCCCGCAGCAGAATGCTTTACCTTCAGTAGTACTATCGATTTATGCAAGTAATTTTTTTTTGAATTTTTTTTTTTGAAATTTTTTTATAACTTTTTTTGAAATTTTTTCTTAAATTATAATGGGAAAATGGAAACTAAATGTGAGTAAATAGTAAATAATCATATTTTTGATAAACGCGAAGGGCAATGACCCCGGCCGGTGACCGTCCCTGACGCAGCTAGTACTAATTAGTTCGAGTTTCGTCTATCATAATCGTAAAACTTTTGATTTAACTAAAAAAAGAACTTTATTAATTTATTTTACTACTAAGATAGAATCATTTTACTGCGGGAAAACAATGACTAAAATTCCACGCTGTATATATGTCAATTATGCAGTGTGCCAATAGTAAAAATACCTGATTTTTTGATAGCATTCAAAATTAATGAACCACCGACTACGACACGTTAACTTAAAAATCTGACCACGGAACTTTCAAAAGGTGCTGTGGTCCAACTATTTTTAAAGTTGGACAACTGCCCCTAGTAAAGACCCATGGTCCAACTAGTTGGACAGAACAGTTGGACCACTGCCCCGCACTGCTATTTTTTACAAAAGTCACGTCATGTTAGAAATTAGGTCCTGTGAATGCATGTGAAAAATGTGGGTCCTGTCCTCTCCATATCTGACCATTATAAAAACCTATTAACGACTAGTATTACTGGTATGAAAATGTGAAACCTGCGGCTTTCCAAGGAAATTGCCTAAGAAACGATGCGGTTTTTGCAGTACACGCCCCATTCGAAGTTGTTTAGTAAAACTTGATTAAGTACATACTAACTTTTACCTTCCCGCGAAATCATATTGGTCGTGAGTTCGTGACTGCGAACGTGGAGCTACAGAACAACTAGAAATACCCACTTAAAAGCTCTCGCTGTGTTCCGGCAATAGTAACCAGGGATGTTACGGAGCTTCGATTCCGATTTCGTTAAGTCGGAACTTCCGATTATTATTACACTTTCAGCTCCGAAACTTTTAAATCGGAGGTTTTAATCGGGGGTCGAAGCATAGCAATACACTACTTAAGGAGTCAATGCATTTGATTTAATTTGTTGTTTAGTTAGAAACACGATGATTTTTTTACTGTGTTCATTTGTTCTAGTAATTAAAATGAAAAAAAAAAACTGTAAAGTAATAATAAAAGTAAAAGTAAAAAATAAAAGTAAACTAGTGGCAATTTTTATTTAATGACAAATAAAAATGATGTTTTTATTTGTCATTCAATAAAATTGCCACTACTTCTGCCTCCGATTCCGATTAATCAAATTTAAAAACTCCCATTCCGACTTCGGTTCCAAAAAAAATTTCTCCGTTACATCCCTGATATTAACATGGGAGCCACTACCTACACTAAAAACAGAAACTTGAACATCACAATGAGCCTTCAGTCTAGCAGCACAATTAGCGACGCTTCCTGATTATGTAGTGTCCCTCAATGGAATAGGTCGTAGTGGCCGCTTACCATCAGGTGTGCTGTGTGCCTGTCTGACAACTGATCTAGCTTTATAAATTAGAGAGAAAACATTATATAATTAACGTTATTAAAGTACTTACCTTTTTTTTTTTTTTTTTTTTTCGCGGGGAATGCTTTACGCACCATAACCCTGTCCCGGGGGGCGGACAGGGCCGTGTGTGGGGCTCCCAGCGCCCTAAAAGGACACTGCTCCTGGACTAGTTAAAGGTCCAGGGGTTTACCCACTAAACCCCGCGGTACTCCCTCTTCGCCTTGTTGGGGGGCCACGGGTATCAGCAAAGCCTTTGCTCCGTGAGCCTCCCGGCGAAAGCCTGCATTTGCAGGCTCCTCGGGCCTCCCTTTCTGTGGGGGGGCTGCGGGAGCGACCCGGAGTACTGGGACGCTCCCGCCCACGGCGATAGTGGAGCCGTGCTATGCAGGTTAGGGTGCCCCCGCACCCATGACCTGCTGGTCTCCATTTTGAAGAGGCGGCAGGAAGCGGTCGAACTGTCGCCTCCTTCGCCCCCTTCTGCGTCTGCGGCATGCCGGTGCGAGAGGATCGATTAAAGTACTTACCTCCACCAACCCGCACTAGGCCAGCGTGGTGGAGTATGGCCCACCCTATCTCACAATTGAGATAAGGCCTGTGTCCTAGCAGTAGGAACGTAAAAAGCTGATGATGATGATTGATTAAAGTACTTAAAAGGGAAAAGCACAAAAACTACAGAAAGGTTTGTTGCGTATGCGACATGCGTAGCAAACTTGTCGTCGTGTTCGCGAGTTTGCTCCTACATTTCAAGAGGCGTTAATGACATGTGTTTAACAAAGTTTTCTTGCTGCATGTCCATAAGTGGCGGCGATCACAATGGCTTTATCCAGAAAAGCGAATTCGTCGCAAATCCTTACGCGCGAACACATAACGCGCGTTAACGAGGTACCGGGACATGAGGGATGCTTCCAGGAGAAACGTACCTCATTGGAATTGGCCGCAGTGACCGCTTGCCATCAGGTGGGCTGCGTGCCTGTCTGCCAACTGACCTAGTATAAAAAAAACCGGGGCTCAATACTTTGCGTCCAAGCATATTAGCGCGGGTGGACAAGGTCTTACCTACCATCAAGACGTGATCCGTCTGCTCAGTCGTTTGCCTCTTTTTTATCCATTGTTATCCATGCGACTGGCTTTACGTTGAGATATGCGTAGCCTGATTTCTTTTCTAAATAATATCAGTCTTTACATTACGAAAACAATATTATAGAAGGGACGATTTGTTAAAAATTAAACCACAAACAGACAATAAACATAATTGTAATATATTTACATAAAATTAACTTAATTGTTTTATTTATTGGTACAATTTGAATATTGTTAAATATCGTTAACAACAAAACCTTAACATTATTTAGTATTACGAAACGAATACCTATTGGATATAAAGTTTCCTGTAAGCAGAATCTAAAAATCTTTGTTTGTATAAATTATTCAAGTTTACGACGATCTTCTACTTCCAAACGTAAATAATTTTAAATGTCAAAGAAAACGTATTATTTATTAGAAATATAGAAAATAAAACGCAGTCTTCAAATTATTTTGAAATCGCAAAATCTCTACTTAACTAAAATGTATAATGCTATTATTATATTATAATACATTGTAATTTGTCATCTAATGCTCTAAATCCATGTATTATTGAACTGTAACTGAGTTCGTGGCGTTAGCTAGAACAAAAAGGTCACTTTATACGACCGTTTCGCTGGTTAACGAGTTCAAATCCCGGATCGCTAATATTTAAATCAGTTTACTATTTCTAAGTAAGTACTACATTATGTTGTAGTCTAATTTAATAAGCGCTATCCTATCTTAGGCGCCATCTTTGACGACGCCATATAATAAGATGGCGTCTATCGCTCGATCATGCGCAGGCGCAACGGGCCGTCCGGCGCGTACATGAACGTCACAGCGTAGTCCAGGGGCTCGTGGTGGTATTCCAGCCGGTATCGCCGTAGCAACTGCGAATAAAGATTAATTAGTTTTATCATTTCAATCAAAAGAAGCAAAAAAATAATAAATTTATTACTCGTCAAATGAGAAAATTCAGCAGAATGTTACATGCATATTTCAAGTGTAATATTCATTTTAGCTATTGAACTACCGTCAAATTATTTTCTTTCTCTTTGTTTTGGAAAGTCATGCCAAACCTACGGACACAGATATTATGTAGATGATAATAGAGAACGCAAGTATCGCGAATCGTAGAGAAACATAGCATTACTCATAGATGTGTTTGTGTTTTTGATATAGTAATCGGGAATTTTCAAAATAAGGTTTTGTTATGACTAATAAATACTTCTGATAACGTTTCAACGCAAATTCTGCCTAATAGCGCCCAAAAGCGTGGCTAATAGGCACACAAAGTAGTATTGGTTTCGTACTTTTTTTATTAAGTCTTTTTTTTTCTGATATGGCTCTTAAAATTACCCATTGGTATAGCCTGAACAAGGAAATAAAAAACCTGCTCTGGAGGCGCCACATTAGCTATGGTTACTTATAGCAACACTTGGTTGCTATGGTTATACTCACAATATTATTCAATATTAACAAGGCACGGTTGACAATTGACATCACACTTTGACAGACAGCAATAATGAATGACATCTTATTGTTTTTTTTAAGGTTGCCACTTGAAGAAATTAGTTCCAATATTTTTCCGCAATATGGCGAGTTTTTTTATTTTAATGGTCGGGTTATAATTTAATTACCTTAGCCAACAGCACTTGTATCTCCAAGTCAGCGAACCTCCTGCCGAGGCAGATCCGGGCTCCAAACCCGTAGGGCAGGGACGCGAACGGATGCAGCTTCCCGTCGCCCTGCAGCCAGCGCTCCGGCCTGAACTCCTCGGGAGACGACACGAACTGCTCCATGTTGCCTGTCACTATCGTTGGGAATACTACTTGAACCTGGAATTAGAGGTTTTATTGTAGAACTTTACCTTTACTTTTATATTAGGAGTTCACAGTAAGCTCATGCAAAAGCACCGCGCGCGTCTTGTACGTGTGCACTGTGCACCCCTGCTGGTATTTAAGAAGATAACGAAACGTACTGTGCACTCTTTCTACTATGACTACAAAAGATTTTACAAGGTATGGCTCAACAACAAGTGTCTACGCAATGCCGTAAGTATAACCCGTGCTAGTGCCAGTACTGTCAGTGCCAGTTTTACCGCTGACAGATAAGTTCTTGATATTCTATCTTTCAGCCTTAGATGCTTTTTCCAGCTTTTTCCTATGTCAATTTTCAAAACAAAGAGACATCAACAGACAGTGTCATTGCTCGTTTGCTGCCTGTTATCCTTTTTTGCTTGCTTTCCGTTTTTAACTAATGTTATTTATAAAAATTACAAAAACTTACCCCTTTTGGAATGTGATAGCCGCAAATAACATCGTCCTCTTGTAATGTCCTGCCGTTTCCAATCACGGTTGAATACATTCTGCGAATCAAGAAAATTAAAATCATACACAGACTAATAAGTGCTGGAGGCCCTAACCATCTCGTTCCCGTCCCCCTTCCCCATCCCCATCTCTCATTATTCTCCCCCTCTCCATATTCTTTTCTCAAAGGCGAGCAATGCTCCTAAAGAGTAGTTGGTGCGTTGCATTCATGGGTGATCACTTTCCTTCTTTGTTTGTTTGAGAAAATATCTTTCTGTTTAAACATTATTTTTCGCTTTCGCGTCACCATGCTTGCCCAATTCGGGTTGGTAATCACAAGTCTAAGAATAAAATGGAGTAGATGAATGAAAAGAAAGAGCTAAATACACACCTAAATACTTCTCTAACGAAGGCTTTGGTATAGTGCAGTTTGTCCAGGTCAGAGTAGGAGAGCGGCTTGCTGGGGTCGGGCAGGACTCTGGCGATCTCTTCAGCCATCTTCTCCTGCTGCTTCACCCTTAGAGCAGTCTGGTACAGGATCGAGCAGACGGCCATTGATATCTAAAACAAATAATTGCTGTTGTCATTCGTCTAGAATGTAGGTTTGGTAAGAAGACTGTACATGGTGCATTTGGTTAGGTTTGATGCGCCAGGGGTTGCAGGTTTGAATCCTATTCAGGACGTTTATTGAATAAAGAAGAAAGAAAGAAAGACCCTTGACACAGTCTTCAAACTACTTACTCTAAAGTAAGATCATACTTAGTCGCTGACCATCAGATGAGTGTAATGTATCTCAGCCAAAATTGGTGTTATAAATAATCATATGCCCACCCACCCTGTAAAACAGTGGTTCAGAAATACATATTCAACTGAAAAAGTTTGATATTTTCCCCTTTTAGTAAAGCGGACTTTTCAAAAGTCCATCTTGTTACTATCGTGGTGTTAGTAAATGACCTATCCTTGGCTTGTTACCTCCTTGGTACGGGAAATTGTGGAATAGAAAAGGGACTTACCGTATCGATCCCTACTAATATAAGGTCCAATGCCATAATAGTCGCAATCTTCGGGTCCCCTTCGCTCTTCAAGACTCGTTCCAGCAAAGACAAATCATTCTCCGATGTTACTTTCTTTGTCTTTAGCCTTTCCAGAGCTTCGTTGATGTAGCGGGTGCAAAGTCTGGAAAATAAAAAGAAATGACACTTACTTAATATTTGTAGTTGTAGGTACCTCCAGGCGCTTTTCCCTGATCTAGAAGAGGTACGCTCGCATCATAATCGAGGATTTCTTAGGTCCAGTTTCATCTGTCATTTGAACTCTATGCAGTGGAACCAGACTAATTCGATCGTATCCAATTGTAATCTGACTGTGCTGTAATAATCTCACGAATAATGGCCCATTTTAGAGACCACTCTACCTCACCATGGATTACGTTACCGTCTTGTTGTTGTATTTGTTGCTGCTGGGTAATATTTACAAAAGTGAGACATTACGTCGACAGCGATTAGATACGTACTCGACAAAGAAGTTCATATTGTTGACGTATTTCGTCCAGAGCGGCGTAGGGATGTACCGCCAGTACGGCGCCTTGAGTTCCAGCACGGCAACGTTGCGCAGAGCAAACTTTGCTGCGTCGATGATGCGCTGGGGCTCCGAGTCGCTGCCGAGGCCCGACTTGAGGCAGCCTAGCCGCACGTCGAGAGCCACGCGGCCGATGCCTGGGGGAAAAACATAAATTTTGAGCATAAGGCAAATACCAATAGAGTTAGAGCCAATGAGAAAGGTAGCGCGGGCGCTAAGCGAACACATATTTTATACTTATGATAATAGATCGAGTGGAAATCTTCTGATCTTCGAACATTTTAGTTTAAAGTAGACCACTTAAGATAATATGATTTCGTAGCCAAATGAAGCTGGATAAGGAAATCATACGTTTTGAAAGCCCAACCTATTCCTTATTCCTTACAGCCCTTCCTTTCTTTCCTTCCTCTTCTTTGCATCTCACCTCCATTCCCCATAGCCGAAAGCGAAAGACGGGCATCGCAATTTAGGTCTACCCGCAGATGTATGCTGAAGTGATCAATTCACTCACCATCAGGAGTAATACTAGCTGGTTTTCCTCCCACTTCCATAAAAAAGACGACAGATTCTATGAGTCATCCAAATGCTAAAAATACTCACACTCCAAAGACCACCGATGGATATCATTATCGAACTCGTGCGGCAGGTCTCCGTGCTCATCCCTTGCATCCTCCATGTACCGGATGAAGTCTTCGGTCACCATCTCGATGGGAGCCACGTACTTCTTCACCGTCTGTGGCTGCAGAATAGGCCGTTGCACCTTTGACCTGAACTTGCGCCATTGCTCACCATGTCTGGAATGGGAAAAGGAGGCTTAGCTGATTTCTTAAAGTTCAATGAACTAAACATGTGACCTTATCGAGAGGAGACACTTGGTGCTTGGTATATTACAAGCTTCTTGCCTAGTAAGGACTACGTTTTCCTCTGTTGTCATCTTTATCCCAAGGTTGTAAAATATATGCATTTATTTTGAAGAAAAGTTGTACACAGTGTGCTTCTGGTATTTTTGGAAGGGGTTGCAACAGCGGCTTTATATAAATTATCACCTCTGATGGAAATAAACATAAAAAATTATTGTATTTCCGACCTCCAGGTATCCCAAATTCCCAAATTAGTGGACTCTACAATATTATGGAAATCATGATGATAATTAAATATGACTCCTAACTATCCCAACCAATTGTCTTTAGACGTATTCTTAACAATATATCCGATGTTTCAAACTTACCACAAGTTTATTATAACCATCTTCATAATATAACAAGCAAGAGCTGTTTTAATGAAGGACACATCTAGCTTGCAACAAGGGATTTATAGTCTTTACTTGATGAAAACAAGATATTGGTACTTAATATTTATAAATAATTATCAACTATTCATTTTAATGAAAAGGGTAAAGATGTTCTCATAAATGAAAGCATGAATGAAACAACTATCCGCCATATTACACACACATTGACTACAACTTAATTTGTATAACAAAGGTCGTTGCTTCGACTTAAAATATTCGACCCCAAAACCATAAGACATGGAGTCACAATATTGTTCGAAACTGACAAAGAAACTACAGAGAAAGCACGTGTTTTACGAAGCTACACACTTTCGAAGATAAATATAATATTTACGTGTAAACACATTTGTCACGGCAACTTGCTGAACAATGGGCCATATAATTCTAGACTAGAGGTAATGGAAACTAGTAGTGAGTCAAGAAAATTACCTATATTGTGTTAGAAATTAGTTATCGTTTACTTCATCAATGGTTTTCTTCATAATGAGGATATTTATTGAAGTCTGCTTTAAGAAACTAATTGAGGTAATTGAATCTTTGATAGACAAGAAATGGATAATGGTAATTATGAATTACCTGAATACAAGGCTGAATAGGCTTATCGGTGACGATACTCTGGACGAGAGCTTACAGAGCCTCGATCATCGTAGGAGGATTGCTTGCCTCTCCGTATTTTATAGACTCCACTTTGGTGAGTGTGCAGCTCAGCTGCACGATTTGGTTCCACCAGCTCCGTTCCATCATCAAACTACTAGACTCGGTCAGGGACTTCACCCGTATACAGTGGGGATACCGCGCGTACGAACTAAGCGATTTGCTTCATCTTTCTTGATACGGACTGCGCGGGAGTGGAATTCTCTGCCGAGATCTGTCTTTCCTACACAATACAACTTGGAGCTCTTCAAGGCCAGAATTAACGGGCTTTTCCTAAGCAAGCGCGCTCCATCGTAGACCGCATAGTTGTATAACATCAGGCAACTTTGTGGTCAAGTGCTAGCTTAGTCCAAATATAAAAAAAATACAAAGCCTTTTGGCGGTGCAATATTTTTTTTGAACCGATTTGGGAAGACAAATTAAGAGTTGGAGTGTTAAGAAGTTTCATAGCTAGCTTATTGAGTAGCTTAAGCGGGCCACGTGTAACTTCAAGATTGGGCTCTACAAGAACTACTTCTTAGCGAACCAAAAAAATCTATTAGTGCAAAATGACGACCTAGTTCCTAAAACACTTGAAGAACTAAGCAAGCTTAGTGTAAAAACAATGCAAGATAAATATCTGGGCTACCCAATGACACATCATGCAACAGTCAATACTAAAGTATCTGAGCATTAACAACTATCAGTTAGTGCCTGATTGCATTGGTAATAAAGACTTATTACTATAACTAAATTATGCAGCGACATTAACTGACGACTGTACGTAGTTATCCCATTGGTGGTAGCTTGGTCACTTCATTGCATGAATGGAATATAAATTACACTGTGCGCCGTCTCGACTGAAGACGAGTTATGTTCTGCTCATTAACTGACGTGTTTGAATACTTCAACTATTTTAAGGAGGATAAAAAAAGTCCTAAATAAAATAAGTACTTAGCTTTGTTGGTGATAGGACTTTTTCAGAGTCCGACTGGCTAGCTACCCCCACAGGTGAAATCTGCCGCAATAACACCTCTGGCTGTGTTCCGGCAATATTAATGTGGGTGCCAGTATACTTGAAAGCAAAGACTCGAAGATCAGATGAGCCTACAGTCTGGCAGCACATTGAGCGACACTTCCTGTTGAAGTGCCTAATGGAATAGGCATGACCGCTTACCATCAGGCGGGCTGCGTGCCTGTCTGCCAACTGCCCTAGTATTAGTAAAGTTAAATTTTCAATAATGAAACATTCGGTCTAGTGAGGAGGTCAATATGATTGCCTTCATGGAACATTGATCGTGGGTCAATAGTCTTATCGATGCCCAGAGTATTTGGGGTGGCGAGGATTCAGGATGATATTCAACTAAATTGATAATTTCTCACTAGTGGATATTTTCTTAATAACAATAATATATTTAAAAAATAAAGACTAATAAAGACAGGTTAGCCGGCTAGTATGAAATAAGTACCTGGTGACCGCTCGAGCAAAGCAAGTAGGTCATTAGCCATTGAAGATGCATGACTGGGTGCCGTCAGTAAACACTAACTAAGAATACTCGATTACCTATTCAAAATATGTTTGTACATAACTTATTGAATGAAAGACAAGAAACTTTACATACATATAACATCGATTACATCGATTTATGTTTCCTACAGGACAGGCTTAGCCTAGTGTGGGGCAGTCAAGTGGCGTAGCGTAGTGTCAGCGGCCCGGGGCGGAAGTCAATTCTGCCGCCCTTTTTTTTTGCTCCTCCAATTGGCAAAGCAGCCCACGGGGCGGAAGACGATTCTGCCGCCCTTTTTTACAATTCTGCCGCCCCTTTTTTTTTTTTTTTTTGCTCCTTTAGGAAATTTTGCCGCCCCCTAAAAAGTGCCGCCCGGGGCGAATCGCCCCCCCCCCCCCCCCCCCATTGCTACGCTACTGGTGTGGGGAACAGTAATAAGCTGTAGGTATTAGGTTAATACTTTTTGCAATAAATTTTTACTTACTTATAAATTATAGGTACAACATAGTAAAGTATGCGGTATTCTTTAGCCTATTTAATGTCCCACTGCAGGGCAAAGGCCTCCATCCTTGAAACCAAGTTATCGTTACAAAGATTTGTACTGGCTTAATCACCACGCTTGCCAAATGCGATTAGGTGATCACAAACCCGAGCTGTGTCCGAAACAACCGACACAAAGTAAGCTCGACCCGGGAATTGAATCCAGGACCCCGAGATCTTGGCCCGGTACTTAAACCACTAGATCATCGAAATCCTATGTTAGTGCTTTTAGTTATTCTGTGGTTGTGCACTCATGTTTCGTATTGTACTCGTGGTAACCAAAATTCTCAATAACTAAATTAAAGTAAAGCGCAACTAGAAATTGTTAAAACGTAAAATAAAAAGCTATTCTCCTTGTAACAACAAACTGCACATATAATTATTTGATATTATTGTGTACGCTATTTGGGTACCTTGTGGTCAGTTCAATTTTAGTTATGTGAGTGATGTATTCCAATGTTGTCCAACAGAAATTACAGAGTTTAAGGCTGTTCCCCGAGCAAATGACCTTGACCATACAAAGTAACAGCAAGGGCAATGGCGGTCCGAACTTTGATCAAAATCATGAATAATAATCAACGATATTAAATATATTTAAATTCGTTGATAATAATCCTTAAAAATCAATAATAGGTTAATTGACAAATTTTTTGCGGCCAATTTATATTTTTTTTTTCATTGTCTATCGATTGCCGAAAGCCTAATTAAAAAGGAAGAAATACTTTAGAAGGAGATGTATGAAATCCATTATTTTAGACTTATATTCAAAGTCAGTTATCTTAGTTATAAATAACGATAAACACAAATTTTAAACAAGGAATTTAAAGATAAAACTACATAGATTATTTACGTATTTTTTAAATAGTTTTATTTGCATTTAATAAGGAGCAGATAGCCGTTAAAAACCAGACTTTTTTAACGTTTGGTCTGGGAACGGCCTTAACGAAGTAGACTTTGAAATCATTCATACAATAAGACGCCCATCTTAAACATAATACATAATTAATAAACATTATTCTATAAAGATCGAACACGAAGGTCTCGCGAAGTTAAGAATTTACGATTTCTTAATTCAAATATTCACCTTGAATCTGCTGATGCTCAACCTTATAACGTGACCATTTACGAAATCATAATAACGAAGACAAAAAGGTTGTAAAACTGTTAAACAATATTTTGACGGACAAATACTTTTATTGACTTCCACGAGGCCTCCCACAACCAAATCCGTATAAGGGTATAAGAGCGTTTGTCCACCCGCCACCATCAACGGGCCGTCACCGAGAACCGAGTTTATTTCAGACCAATTTCAAGATGACGGCGCGCCCAGGTGACGGGCGTGCGGTGGACAAGACTCTAGAAAATGTATTTATACCGCTACCTCAGCGCCGACATCTCTTGCTCGATGACGGCGGCGGTGGACAAACGCTCTAAGGGTGCATCCTACAGCTTCCTCTCTTTTAAAGGGATGACGGAAATAACTGAGAGCACGGAACCATTTCAAACGCGTAGACAGACGTAGACGGCCAGAGATGGCGTGCACGCACACCCTATGTCTGGGGATCACCTAGTTTCTCCTAGAATTCAGTAGGTGGTGGGACAAACGTCTTTAGTTCAGAGTCTCATACCCAGCCGTGCGGTAGGTCTCACTAACCTACGGTTACGGTGCTTAGAAGCATTCTTCTCCGAAAAAAAAAGCCGTTCAATGCAGGTAGAGGTTCCCATGCACCAAAGGTGGTGCTGGTTGGCTTTAGGGGCGAATTAGCTTATTGGCGTGCCGAACCCTTTTTCCTCCTACCGCGAGAAGACGATCTCCCAGCAGGATGCAGTTTCTCATTTGGCTCCGGATAAAAGCACAAATACTATGCCAAGGTTCCTTAACCCCTTCCATCAGACAGCCTCAGATACAATCACACACCGATTATCGCACGAGTCGCGTTCATTATAGTTTCGCTTCGGCCCGCTTGGCAAATAGGTCAAGTGCTTCGGCCATTACGCGACTGGCTTCAATGTGTTGATGATACGCTAGTGTTTTCACTGGGGAACTAGCTTGAGTGTTGGTCAATGCCAGGATTGAGTTGAGTCTCCAGCGTTCCCCCCCCTTTTTTTAGCTAGCTAGAGACGTGGCTATTTGTAGAATATCCCTACGGTTCAGGGGACTCAAGATGTTCATCGTAGGTACTACTTACTAAATCTAAATTACTTATATTCTGATTTTGATTCTGCTTTATTCGTACAGGCTTTAAATTTGCACTTATGAATTGTCAGACAATAACAGTGACTCTACCTCGAAATTGGAATAAATCAAGAAGTACCGGTAAGAAACTCGATAGCTACCTACTATTTTCAATCGCCAATAACGTTACAATACTTAACAATACAATCTCCATTTGTACTATTATACGAGTACTTACGGTTATTGCCTAGTAGTATGGCCCTATTTAAACAATCCCTTAACTCTTCAACCCATGCAAAGGTTATTTATGATCTAAGTTTATATAGACTATGCATAAAGAGCAATAAGGAATAAACACGAGATCTATCGTGTCATCACGTTAACGTCACGACCATTGCGAAAAGTAATTTAAAGGTAATGTCTTTTTAAATGGTTTTCACTGCATTACTGCATGTCGGGACATTACGTATTGATGACTCACCACTTTCTTAGTAATACCCATTGCGTTAAGAAAAATATAATAGGTAATATGCTATAATATAAATCGTGGAGACAGTAACAACAATATGCTTCTTTCATTAACGAAAGCATTATGTTGTTTTTTTCTCTGATTGATGACATATTGCTTTATTAATAAATTAAAAATTTAAAAAACCCCCAACACAAAAATCTTAGTTCCCTTTAAAAAGTAAAAAATAATAAAGAACTCAATCTAAAAGTACCTAAGTATTAATATTTCTAAAAAAAATACGTCGCGTTGGGGGACCGCTCCAAACTTAACAATTTAATTACAAATAGTTTATTACCTAACTAAGCAAACGGACTAATAATATATATAAATATTTTTATTTCTGTCTGGTCCGTTTTCAGTTTTTCACGCCTAAGCAACTGATCCGGGATATTGGTTGCTCAGTTTCCATGGGAAAACAGCAAAGGAAAATGGGCGAAGCCTGATAATAAGCTAGTAAATTCTAATTGAAATATTATCTACACCTAGACTCTTTTTAGTGGTCTGGGTATTTCTATTCTGTGCTTAGTTAGAGTCTAGACAGCCGTCTAGCCTCTAACTAAGCACAGCACATAACCATGCACATAGCCATGTGTAAACAGGCTAGGCTAAGAGACATTACTCATAGCATTGATAATAACAATAGAATATAGAGTCAAGTTTGATTGAAAACATGAATAAAGGATCCAACCGAAGGATTTAGGCAATAAAAATGCTCATAAGTAAACAAGACAGGTGGAGTCAACGCAAAGAATCCCAGTGGTACCGGGCCTATAAAACCTGTTTGGGATTCCCAGAAGATAACTACTAGTAGGCGTATGTTAGCTGGTGAGAAAGTGTGTTCTAACGAATTGGCTTGGAACTGCGATAAACAAATGTCTATTCTCTAGCAACTCCAATACAAAAGCATCGTTTCTTTTTAAACTTTATTAACCTTGTCGAGCATATTCTGGAAAATAGCTCATTAAAAATAAAATTAAAAATTGCAATCTTAAGCTTAATAAATCGAATTCGAAGACAATTTTAAATTTATAAATCTTTGTGGATACGAAATTTTGCTTACCCAGATTTTTTTAATCTTTGAATAAGAACATTACCCTCAATTCTATTTTCATAACTTCAAATAAAATACAATTTTATTTATTTTTTGTTTTATACATGACTGTGTCAAGTGCTCTTTATACAAGCCAGAACCAATTTTTAACTCAATGTCCATCGCATAGATTTCAATTTCAAAAGAGACTTACATTAATTAAGGTTCATGTGCTCCTTACTCTAAATTAGGTGTCGGAGGAATAAGCTTTACCTCTGAGAGATAAGTACGTGACAAATAATCTCTTAAAAAGTTTAAATGATATCTCTTTTCTCAATTCAAAAAAAAAAACAATAATATTTTACCTTAAGGTTCTTAAACTGGCCCTTAATCACGAACTCGTATTTACATCCATGGCATGTTAAGAACGGAAAGGTAATATTACCTTGCCTTGTATTTGTTAGCGTATCGTCAATATGACAGTATTTAGCACTTGCCGAGTGCTAAATAGTTATGCTCTATGACATTATTTGCTTTTCAAGTAGCATCCGTTTGTCTATAGAAGCAAGGTCGGTGGTAGTACTATTACTAAAACGTAGTACTACAGTCAAACTAAAAATTAGCTTAACAATCTTCTGTGGACTGTAGTATACTTGATCTTAATTCTTTAAGCTATTCCATTGAGGGTTACTTAACAAGGAAGCGTCATTCAAGCTGCCAAACTTCGGCAGATTCTTTCGGTCTTCGGATCTTAAAGCCTTTGATTGCAAGCAAACTGGCTTATCTACATATTAATATTGCCGGCACATATCCACAGCTAAGATAAATAGAAAGTACTACCATCAAGACCCAAGGAGGAACCGAACCCACGATCACCAGGTAGACAAGGCCGGCACCGGCTCGTCCCAGGTGTGAAGGAGAAACTTGGGGAGTTTAGCGGGTAGTGGACGCTTTAGTCTCGAGTCCCACACACGACCGCAGGTGTAGCTATAGTAGCTAGCCTGCGGTTATGGTGCATAAACGCATTCTCCTCCGAATTTTTTTTTGCGGCGTAGCAACTACCCCGCGGAGGCGCTATAACTACCTCCTTACTTAGTTAATAAGACTGTGGTGTGTGAAAGGACAAACTTTGTTAGGGGGACAGCGATTAAAGGGATGTCAAACAACATCCTTGACGTCTATACCTATTAAACGGGTTGTATCAAAAAATACTGATTGTGCATCAAAAAAATACTGAATTGCTAACCTAACCTAACCTTTGGTGTGCAATCAGTTATTTTGATGTATATTTCAGTAATTTTTTGATGTACACTTAAAAATATCCCATAATAAACTAACGGACTTGATAAAAGACAGTATTTTCCAATAATGTTTTTTGCTTGTGACTGTACTCGGTTTAGTGCTCTACGAAAAAACTTATCAATCAAATTATCTATTTCCATTCAAGAATAGAATAGGTCTTACACTTAAAATAAATGAGGTGTATGTTATCTTATTGATTAATTATGATAATGAAGATAACACTGGATTGTTTTAGTGACAAATTATAATTTTTTTAAATTTAGTGTAACTACCACACTAGGTAGAGTCGTGTTGCAGACTGTTTGTCATTGGGAATTGGCCGGCTCTACCGGGGAAGTACCACCCTCTCACAGAATTTTAAGTAGACGTATGAGTACAAAAAAACCATAAATATTAAAAATTACAACAAAGTACATAATTTTTTTTCAAAAATAATGATTTTTTAATCAGAATAAAAAAAGCTTTTTAAATTATTTTCCGACCCAGCGTGCAATTTTATAGGTCCCTGTTCAAAGGACTAAAACGCGTTTAACATTGCGAAATTACGTTATTTCTAAGCTGGTGTATTGTACAACATATTATGTATTTGCACAACTAATGCAGAAACGTTTACTGCATACTCGTACAAATAGTAATTAAGACCAAAGGCATTAAGGCAGCCTTAGGTTTAGAATAAGCCACAATGGGCAAATCTGTATTACTTCAGTCTAACCAAATTAAAGTCTGCTTGGATTAGATATCATTAAAAATACAGCTTTTTACTGAATATTTATGAAACTTTGCTATAATTATTACCAATGGTATTAGGCGTAACTGAGAGTAACTTAATCCACAAAAAAACAAATACTCATTGGTGTAACGGTTACATGCTCAAGCGTTGCTCAAGCAACGTTAATTGATTTTAATCCTTCCTCGAAACCTTTTTTGGTTTGATTAGTTTATAGCCACGCACCGGCTAATCCCTTCCAGATGTAAATGGAAAACTAGGGAAGTTTAGTTTGTAGAGGTCCCTCTACCCTTCCCCTAGTTTTCCCTTTCATTAGTCCCGAGTTTCATACACGGCCGCAAGTCTTGCTAGCCTGCACTTATGGTGCTTAAACGCAATCGACCAATAGTAGTAGAGCCATTCTTTTTTACAGTACGAATGGGCCGGCTCGTCCGGGGAAGTACAACCCTCTCATAACACACATAACACCAGCGCGTGAAATAATAGTGACTACTGTTTTGTTTCGTCTGGTTCGTGAGAGTGGCGAAGGCCAAAACCCCCTTAAAAGGCCGGCAACGCATCAGCGATACCTCGGGTGTTGCAGATGTCCATGAGCGGCGGTGATTGCTTACCATCAGGCGACCCGCTGGCTCGTTTGCCGTCTCTGGCATAAAAAAAATCTCCTCCACAATTTAAAAGGCTCCCTCAATCCTAAACCATGCGAGCAAAACCGTACTGCAACTAAGCACTGCTATTTGAGACTTGCATTGTAGACAATAATATAATTTCTTGGACTTAATATCCGCTAGGCCCCGTGCAACAGCTGCAGATAGTTTCACTGACAATGCGTGATGTTATTCGTAATCAACTACGATTAACTATCTCTCCTTTCTGGTATGTATATGCAACCACTTGTATGATATCGCGAGGAATAAAACATTCAGATGCACATGAATATACTAGGGAGTGCACATGTGGTTGCGCAATCACTTGTGGTCACTTGTTTTATGGTATAGCGGGCAGACGAGCATGCGGCCGGCATACCTGATGGAAAGTGACTACCGCCGCCCCTAGACATCTGCAAATCAGGTGGAATCACAGATGCCATGCCGGCCTTTAAAGAAGGAATGCACTCTTTTTTTGAATCGTCCTGTGCACAGATCAAGTTGAAAAATATTTTCGACTCTCTAAAGCTCAGAAAAACTTAAGACCTACTCCTATGTAATTTACCAGAAACCAGCGCAGTAGTTAATAAAAACTTGTTTCTTAATTCCAGTTCCTTGCGTTAAAACGATGGTGACAGACAACTTTCGCAATTCTTAATTTAACGACAGAGCCAACTTCACTCCTAGTTAACTCTGTTCATTATCCGTGGAAGATTGCAATAACAAAACAATTACACCCTTCTACAGTATTTATTTTATTTTCTTGCGCCACTCTTATGGATTCTGCCAGAATACCAGCGCTGCTGTGGTGTGTTTTCTAAATGTCACAGCAGCATAATGCTGAGGAAGAACCCTATTGGCCTGTATAAAGTTAGTTTTTAACTAAAATTGTTTTATGTTTTATTTTAATTGTTATTAATTTTTTGTGTAATCTTGTGTTTTTTGGGCCAATAAATGTTTTTCTTTCTTTCTACAGTTCAGCTATTTTTTATCAGTATAAATATGGATTTGTATAAGCAAGCGAGGTAGAGGATTGCCACGAAGAGATAGTTTGATGAACAAGCTAAGAACAACATCAATAGACAAAAAACCTAAAGATCTCAGGATCGTTAGTTTTCTTAATACGTGAGTTCAAATTAATTCAGTCGGAATCAGCAGACAGGCATGGTAAGCAGCTACTGCGGCCATTTCCACAAAGAAACACAACCCTCGCTCAATGTGCTATCAAAGTGTAAACTCTTCTGATTCTCCAACTACTAATATAATTAATCGTGTCATAGAAGATGACTGCTTACATAGATTTAAAAGATACGTCATTTTTGTAACTACATAATGTAAGGTATGTGCGAACATTTGCAACTCTGTCATTAAACGAACTTATGATGGAATTCCTTGAGCCAAATAGGTAATTTGAATACACCATAATTATGATGGAAAACTATTGGCCTTACAGACTCTTCATGGTCCGTGATTTGTGTCACATTGTAATTTTACAGGCAATTTAATGGCGTATATGCTTTGGGCAGATGATCAAGCTGAAATCAATCTTTCCTACTAATTCTAAGAAGGCTACTTCTAATTCTTAGGAATCTATACTTTTGTAAGTAAATGCTTGGATCTTAATATCCATTTTCAATTTTCTAATTACATCGTAGGTTTACAAATTTACAAACAAATATTTTAGATCTGTATGAGAATTCATTTCATTTTAATAATCACAAACCACCAAAAAAAAAGGAAATAAATCATGCAATACAAAACAAAGCAAATATCAAAGAGACCTTTTCTTCAAGTTTAATTTATAAGGAAACATGGAAGCTGCTTCATTGACCTTGATAATTCAGAAATGGCCGATAGCAAATCTCGCGTAGCGTCAAAGAAAAAAAGTGAAAGTCTGAGTCGGATACCACTCGACGTTGGCGATCTAAATACTAATGAGATCCGATGGATCGACGCAACGGTTTCTAAAATAATACCAGATGTTAAGGATCTATTACTCAATAAATATGGTACCACAGAGATATTTAACCACACTATTCAAGAATGTAACGATTTCAAAAAGATTCACCGATATGATCAAGTTTTGTGAATAAATTTGCCTAGTATTTGCATAATTATGTATTTTAATTTTCCCTTCTTGGTAATCTGGAAATTCCACCTTAATATCCGTATGGGTGTGGTAGTAGTCGAAAACAAAGCAGCTTTGCTTTTTAAGAAGTTATAATGTCTTATTCTATTTATCGAAGGCTTTCTCCAGATTTAACTTGGACCGGACTTTCAATTACCACCAAACTTTTATCCTTAAAAACCCTGATCAAAATAATTAAGACTCGAGAATGCCTCCACTGCTTTTGCTTTTAAACATTTAAGGGGTTAAATGAAAAAAGAAACACTCACACTCCAACAACACCAGGCAGCTCTCCAAAGAAATCCTTGCGAACCTCCGATTTGTACTTCACTAAACAAGGCATAGCAGGTCTGAACGGCGTCGGTCCCTCTCGCCTATACATCCTCTCGATTTCATCCGCATCATACACGAACAGCAGATCCGGTCTCCCAATGAGTCCACCAAGACGCACAATCCTGCCGTACTTATCAAGGAACATCTTCGTCACTTTAGCAAACTCGGAGATGTCGAACTGCCCGATCACAGGGACCATTCGCCACGTATTCCCCAGAATGGGGATCGGCTTCGGCCCGGGAACTTCTGAGTAGGGTTTGGCATTTGCGAAGATTTCTTCATTCACTTCGGCTGTTGGGGCGATCTGGGACCGCTGACGCTTGGAGAAGGGGCATCCTGTGGAGGCGTGGCGAGCATTTCTTGCCGTGATTGGGGCATATACCGCGAGGGAACGGAGCGTACGACCCATGGCGGTTAAGGCCGCGACGTCGACTGCGCTCGCGCACTGAGATACAACGGGAGTACCGTTGCGCGGGAACCGGCTGAATCAAGACTGACATTGCTGTCACGGACGGCCACAATGCCATTCACTTTTTTGGTTTAATAACGAACCTACCGTATACAGAATTCAGTTTACCGTTTCCGTTCACCTAACATTACTTTTTTAATTTATTAAAGGTAGCGTCATTAAATTAGTTTAAAACTTTTTCATAACATTTCTAAACTTATGGTTTGATTTGAAATTATTTAAATTAAATATTCGAGCCTTTGTTTCACGTAATAGTTTTGCTGAAAAAAATTACATAAAGGTACAGTTATCGTAACATTCACCTAGAAATTAATGATTCATAATAAGGAGTGTCAGAACTCAGAAGTAATACCAAATTATAGAGCTAAAATAAATTGTATACCTATTACTCATTCTATAACACAAAGGCACGCTATTTTCCTAAACAACTCACATTCCGAATTTCTTTTCTCATAGTTGTTTAGAGTTTATATTATGTTGTTATTTTAAATACATTGTTGATAAATCTGAATATCAAAATATATTCCTAGCTTAAACATACCTACTTGCTAGAGGATCTTAAAGAATATTTCTGATAAATCTACACGTTTGTTTCGCACGTTTTCTCACAAAGTAGGTATATCGCGTGCGTTTTCTACGAGCATGCATGCCAGAGACGCATTGAATCTTTAATTGTTTTGGCATGTATGGCATTATTTACCTAAGAGCTGTGGTAGTCCAGTGGTTTCATTCATACGCAAGGTAGATTGTTCGTATCATGGGACGCACTTAGGTACAGATTTTCCCTAGCTCGACAGTGACGGAAAACTTCCTGAGGAAACCTGTACATTCGAATGGCTGTATAACCATTATCCATAACATTCATATTATGTAAGATATAAACTATTATTTATATTTTAGCAATGATGCAATCTCATGTCAATTTTAAAATAAAGAAACAGCGTCTTCGATTTGACAGATATTAACAAGGAACTTATATGACAGCGTTGAAACTAGTCCTAAAGCTTTCTACATACGCTTATATAATAGGGCACAAAATGTAAGTAATACTACATATTATGTTGGGATGCAGCATTCAAGGCTAAAAAATATACTAAATCTATGTTCAAGGCGTGGCAAATACTGCAATGCGGTAAAATATTTTTCTATTTACAGCACTAGACCAGAGCTCGGAAATCATAGAGTACATATCTGATTGAAATGCACGAATCGATCAGACGTTAAAATATGCAGGTGTAATAAATGTTCATACAGTATACATCTTAGGCGCTACGCAGACGACGGACCTGTATGTCATAAGTCGGATACTACCCACTAGTGGATTACACTAAGAGCGGTTACGCACTACGTCCGGTCCGAATCCGATCCGTCTCCGTGAAATCATAATCACAAAGAAAATCGGATGACGGATGACGGATCTAGTGCGTAAATCACCTAGAAATAGTTCTACGGCTACTCCGGACCGTCATTTCACGGAGACGGATAGATAGCGTAGCGATGGCGGGCGGGGGGTGTCCGCCCCGGGCGGCACTTTTTAGGGGGCGGCAAAATTTCCTAGAGGAGCAAAAAAAAAGAAAAAAAGGGGCGGCAGAATTGTAAAAAAGGGCGGCAGAATCGTCTTCCGCCCCGTGGGCTGCTTTGCCAACTGGAGGAGCAAAAAAAAAGGGCGGCAGACTTGTCTTCCGCCCCGGGCGGCTGACACCCACGCTACGCCACTGACGGATAGGATTCGGATCGGACGTAGTGCGTAACCGCTCTATGGCCACCTTGCGCAGACGTAGACGCTTTTGTGTTTTGCATACTGTTTACAAAAAGTGTGAGTATATGGTTTTAATGCTCAAAACATCGTTACGACGATGATAAAGCCAAGTGGATGATAACGAAACTGAGTAACGTTATTTTTATACTAATAGGTCAGTTGGCAGACAGACACGCAGTCCACCTGATGGTAAGCAACTACTGGGGCCTATTCCACTGAGGGACGCTTCGCCTGGAAGCGTCGCTTAATGTGCTACTAGAATGTCGAAGATCATAATATCAGCCTCATATTATGATCTTCGAGCCTCTGATTTCAAGTGTACCTACTGGCTTCCACAACACAGCCAGAGCTGTTATGGCGGCAGATTTCACCTGTGTAGGTGGTAGCTAGCCAGTCGGACTGAAAAAGCCCTACCACCAACCAGACACAAGGCGGGAATCGAACCCACGACCTCCGTATTTTTATACCCGAGCGGCTTAGCCATTGTTCCACGGACGCGGTCATGTTCGTAAAACCTGACCCGTGAATTAAATCCAGGCCTAGCTACACGACTAACTAGGCAATGGATATGTCACAGTATCATAGTTAGAGCCGTATTATAGTTATATCCCAAGGGTTATAATTATATAACGTAAGATGGTTATAAGGAAGCGATTTATAACTATCTTACGGCCACAATCTAGTAATATGGTTATCTGACTAAACTAATCTAGTTATATAGTTATAAATCTACTAAACAATTAAATAAAACGATTTAATGGTCTTTATTTTTATTATAATCAACTTTTTGTAACCTACAATTAGTTACATTACAATACTTTTTACTAATAAAACGTGTCAGTCCGTATACGTTATTTAAAATACATTTCTTTCGTTACATAATTTAGGGAATAGGTGTAAAAAAAAAATAACCACGAAGGCTAAGGCGGAAGCTCCGCTACGCTCCGCTCCCGCCCTAACCTATGTCCATCCGAGTCGATTTCCGCCTCCGGCCGTTTATACAATGTTTATTACCTCACTAATAATATTAGTCGCCAAGTTATAATTTATTACACCTCATCTATAATTCCATACTATAAAATATTTAGACGCCCGTTAATTTCTTAGTCGCCCCAGTCGATTTATAACTATATACCTAGATTAGTTTAGTCAGATAACCATATTACTAGATTGTGACCGTAAGATAGTTATAAATCTCTCCTTATAACTATCTTACGTTATATAATTATAACCCTGGGGATATAACTATATTACGGCTTTATCTATATTACTGCGACAGATATAAATTCCTATACTAAAATCACTAAATACTCCGACTTTTCACTAAGTACAGTACCTAGCTAATGGTTCTTTTAAAACTAACGCAAGATATTAATGTAACTAAGAACCTTAAAACTAACTGAACACTAGGTCATTCATAGGTAGGGGAACAACAGGTGGTCTTACGAACGACCCCTACTATAATGCATATTTTAACGATAAACCCATGCTGGATGTGTACCAGATGCACATCTGAATCTGTGATATCTAGAGCCATAAATCAAACTTTTAAAAAGTTTTGTATTGATCATCTGTTCTGGAGACTAACTTTTTTTCAGTTTTATAGCCCTACATGTTAGGCTTGGGCAAATACTATAAAATTTAAATAACGAAATATTATATTTAAATCTTTCTAGTTAAATGAGATTTTTGCTGTCGAATAACTTAATATTAAAAGCATTTTAGCTTTACATTGGTCAATTTGGTAACTTACGTTTGTTTTGTAATCTGTTTTCATGCATATATAAACAGCATCCGATGCGTCATCTCAAAGGGAACCTAGGGCTATAAATTACATAGTTTAAAAAGCAATGTATTGATCACCTGCAGTGCAGTCTGCGTTTCGGGAGGTGCGTTGCGCGTGACGAACCACGTCGCATAAAGTAAATTGGACTGCAAATTATCACGGTCATCACACAGCTAAATTGTTCCTGTTGCTGGGTAAGTACTTCAAGTTAAAGGTTACTCTCGATTTTATATTTAGTTCGAGATTTCAATGAGTTTCGAGAGTTAATTGGTGTTTGTCGATTGTCGATTTTTTGCCATTGGAAATGAAGACAGATTCTTTGAGATAGAGGTGTTTGAAATATCGAATTAAATTCTCGATAGAATAAAGCATACCTAGTACCTACACAATTTTTTTTTATTATTAAATGTGTGCCGTATTTTTTTCATAAAAATAATTGCATCAACCAAAGATTTATAATCTTTGGCGTTAACATAAATTGTTACGTCACGTAACCGTGTCTTGAAACAATTTATTAAAAATATAAAATAAAAATCGAATTTTAATTTATTCAAAATGGCGTCCCTATTTCAGGGGGCCATTTTCTTTGTAGTTTAAACCTACGTACAACTCAAGGGGCATTTCTAAGGTAGTCAGAACTGGTTGATATTTTATTGACGAGGAAGTTGTACAGCGAAATCAGCGGCAGTTACGTTATAGCACGAAATAGAAAAAGTTTTTTTCTATTCCGTGCGTTATAGGGCGGGCGGGCGGTAGGGCTGGCAGATTAATTCTACGACCCAAGTAACAATATAAAAAAGAATATACCTACCTACTGATTGTGACAGAGGGTTACAAAACTTTACAAGACGATATTGGTTAGCCGGGCTTTAAAAAAGGGAGGAGATTTTTATGTGTTAGGTAATGTTAACTCGTCATAACTTTTTACTGTGGGTACCTACCGATTTTTACCGTCATAACTTTTTACTGTGTGTACCGATTTTCACTTTTGCGTCCACGATGTTTCCAATTTTATTTTTATTACGCGCGTTTAGAAGTTCTATCTACTTTATATTCATACGAATTAAATTCATTATCAAACTTTAAAGTTTAGGTATACAGTAAAACATACCTACTTAATAAAATAAAAAACGTATCCGGCTCCAAATATATTACTATAATGTAGGTACCTACATGAACACTAGAATACGCGATTTTTTAACTTTTCGATGTTAATCCCCTATCCTATGGGCCATTCCGCTATAGACGACTTCCAACATGGTTTTTTCAATCACGCCATTAGTTGTTTTTATTGTTATTTATGGAAAGTTTGACTAACCTTGACTAATTATATATGACGATTGATGATATACCTATATTTAATATGTGTGTGTTCTGCATTTTTCACCGAAATATCGTTTAAAATGACCACAGAGCAACATAAGGAAGCTGCTGCACAGAAATTGAAAGCAAATCCTGAGCTTCATGCGGAACACCTCTAAAGGGAAAGGGTTCAATTTTTTTTGAAAAAAGGAATTTTTAGAATTTCGTCAGATGTTGACGTGTTTCAAAAGAAATTAAAAGACTTAAATCAAAAGAAATAATTAATATAATCAACAACAAAAGTATAATTGTACCTAATAAGACATAGTTTGATCTCAAATTTTGTTCATATCTAAGTAAAAATCATGTTTACGTTCACTTAAATTAGACGGGTTGCACCCGCGATAATTTGATGTTGCACCCGCGATTGATTAAAAAATTCATAAAACATTGTTTATTTTTAATTTGATTAGAGTTTTTATTTTATGTTCTTTGTTACTTTATTAAGTTTCAAAATATTAAGGCATAACATATTAAATGTATAAGAATTAACAGATATCTTTGATTTTGGTTGTGATCTGGGAAGGTTGGGCCAAATCTGTTGCACCCGCGAAGGCACTTTGAACCTTTCTCCTGGCTTTTAGAATATTATTTTATTTTTTTTGTTAGTTAATATAAAGAGAACATATTAAAATGTAGTATTTCAAAGTCTAATTTAATTTAAAATGTTTTTTATTTAATAAGGATAAACTAAAACAGGCGTCTAAACGTTGCACCCGCGATAATGGAATGGCCCCTATCCTATTAATTTTTTTTTTTTTGCTGATATCGATCAAAAGCTTTTTTTTAACTAACCTTTTGTGGTGGATCTTTCAGCTAAAATGGTGGGCGAAGAAGACGAGCAACGTGAGCGGCGAGGAAGAGCAGGAGATAGGGAGCCAGGTCTTCTGTAGATGTGGAGACTTCGCTGGACATATCCTAGGCCTGGAAAACACCTGGATATAGGATCCTGTGATACCACATGATCTGAAAAACAGGAATCACTCCTCTATCATACCTCTTTATATAGGGATGGGTAAGCGTCTTTGTTGTCCATGTCCAGCAGTGGACGAAAACATCTGAAACTTATCCATCACTATCGTACAGTCAAAAGCACGTCAGACTATACACTTTGGACTTTGTACCACTCTTGTCGGGGGCATAAGTGCTATTATCGAACTGCAAGTGTTTACCGTGATGTGCCGTTGACCGTACTTATTATGTTGTAAGCCTCTAAAACTTTTAGAGCGTTTAAAAGGTCACTGAATTTAATATGTACTCCGTATGCATTTAAAAGTTACAGAGCGTTAAGTATGTCACCGAAGTCACAATTTTGCAATGTACGCATCCAGAAGTTTTAGACACTTACAAATTTTTGATGTGTAGTAATAGGTAGCCTATAGTGTAGTTAAAGTACTAAATGTTTATACCGTCACTATTTTGTAAGCATCTAACAGAATCTGACTTATTCCAGTCAAAATTTATGCTTCTGGGTCATAGAAATATTATGTACAGTAATAATAGCTCAATGTTCTGGGTAGGGAAAAACGTATCTTCCGCACTTTGGGCATTGACCTTCGTAGGTGGTAAAATTAAATCTAGCTGCGAACGCAATTCTCGGCCAAACATTAGATTTGATTCTGGGTAGGGAAAAACGTATCTTCCGCACTTTGGGCATTGACCTTCGTAGGTGGTAAAATTAAATCTAGCTGCGAACGCAATTCTCGGCCAAACATTAGTTTTGATCAATAACCAAACTATCGTAATCGACAGGCCAAAACGAGAGAATAAATATTTTAACTTAGATATGAGTGAAAAGCATGGGCATAGATCATCAACATTTTCGGCTGGCTGAAAAGCAACGAAGCGTGCCTTCTTACATCGGTCTTAGAACTGCATAATGGCTTTGACCATAAGCGTTGAGGCGTCCTAGAAGTCATAAAGAATATTAGAATATATTGAAAATAGCTCTAGGACGTCCGTTTTGTTCTAAATAAGCAGTTTTTCTTAAGTTTTCAGAAGGAATAAATGGCGCATGATCATCTATGATAGCGGGTGATTGGAGAGCATCGCAGCTTCAGGCATCGATCGACGACGAATCGGGCCTAACCCTAAGTTTTTTTGGCGTCCTAGAAGTCCTATAGAACATCGGACATTTTCTCTAGGACGTCAATAATTAATCTGTTATTATTCTATATTCCTGTTCACAGAAAGAAGCTGGCGCAGATAGGTATGCAGTTGAAGAACTTGCGCTTCGTCGTGTTTTTTTTTTCATTTTTTTTTTTCTTTCTGAGGAACAACACAACAGACATCGGTCTAGGACTTTGCTGGATCCAGTACTGTATTTTGATGGGAAATATAATCACACACACATCACACACACACTCAAGCATTACACCAAATCAATTGTGAGTTTTTAGCTCTCACAAACATTTACTTACCTATGCAACAAGCTCAGACTGTTTTCGAAAAATTCGAAACGTATTAGTTAGTAGATTTACCAGTATTTGTTAAACAGTGGATTAGGCCTACTGGGGATACCACTATAAAAAAACGCACCATCTGCTCTACCTCTGGGTGGTGTGGAAACGAGCAGAATAAGCCATTGTACTTACCTACGTAAAAAACGCTTCAATGTAAAGTGTTTTCTCATGTTCGAATTCCTAATCGGGCAAAATTTACTTCGGAGCTCTGGCTGTGTTCCGGCAATATGAATGTCGGAGCCAGTACACTTGAAATCAGAGGCTCGAAGATCAGTTGAGTCTACAGTCTGGCAGCACATTGAGGGACGCTTCCAGGTGAAGCGTCACAACTGACCTAGTATAAAAAAAATCTATCGACCACAACTCATCATTATGATCTTTAACTCGCACTTGGATAATAAAACCAATAAGAACCAATCGTTGTGACTATACTTAGATACATATAACTTGATTTGTCAATGAAAATGGCGCTGCCTTTTCCTGAAGGCGGTAGTTTGAATGTAGGTATCTCTCTATAAAAAAAGAAGTTAATGATTTAATATGCTATAAGTAAATCATTACTTACTTAACTTTATTTTACTAATGTGGGAGCCAGTACACTGAAACACGGCTCGAAGACCACCTACAGTCTGGCAGCACATTGAGCAACGCTTTTAGGTGAAGTGTCCTTTAATGGAAGAGGCCGCAGTGACCGCTTACCATCAGGTGGGCTGCATGCCTGTCTGTCTGCCACCTGAAGTAGTATAAAAAAACTTAATACTCGGGTTTAAAAAATTGTAAGATTTAATCATATCATATCCCTTTAATAATTCTAGTCTAGTTACGTTGTAGACAAAACAAAGAGTGGGGTAGGGAGTTTCGAATGAAAATATCAAATAGAAAAATATCAATATAATTCTTTTATTTCTTGACATAGATCCTCAAAATTATCTATTTTCCATTCAGCTAAAACGTTTTCCAGTTCGGGGCCTCGTAAGTTTTCGAAATCAACTTCGTCTGAAAAGAAAAAGAAAACCTCAGTAACTTAGGAACAAAATGATTCTGACACATTCATTACATCAAATAAATTTAGTACATTTGGTCAGAAAAATTCTACCTCCAACCAAACCTAAGGCGGGAATCGAATGCACGACCTCCATTTACATTTCCACTCCATTTCGGCGCTGTGCAGACGTAAATACTTTGTGTGGCCGATACGGCACACTATCGTACGTAACATCTTACAATAATAATATTTATGTAACATTACTATGTTACATAAATATTATTAAATAAATAAAATAAATAAATATCTCTGGACATTATTCACACAGCGCCATCTAGCCCCAAACTTAGCATTAGCTTGTGCTATGGGTGCCAGACAACGGATAAACATTACTTATATACTTTTTTTTTTGTAAATACATACATATTATACATAGAAACACCCAGACCGATACAAACAGACATGTTCATGCACACAAATGTTTGTACCGTGCGGGGATCGAACCCGCGACCTCTGGTGTAATAGCCGACTTCTCGACCATTACACCAAATGGCTCGTCAAAGTTATTATTGTGTATTATTATTATTATTGTGAAATATGTAGCTGAAATACTTTTCAGCTAATTTTAGTGTCGATTTAATGTATGTTGTCCAATATTTAAAAAGTGCTTTCATCTGAGCAGCGCCTTACACTGTGAAACCTTCTCGTGACTCAAAATGCAATGTGCAGTGTCACCACAAAACAAAATATGAACCAGTTACTTTAATACTGACCCTACAAGTTATCAATATTAAGTTCCTATTGAGAGGTCAGGTCAACCATCTGTGTATGACTAACTCGATAATAGTAAACAATGTATAGGACACAATGACTCACAAGTCCAAGCAAAGGTTGAAGGGACTGATAATACCTATCCTACAATATTTGTATGGCTATTTCAATCATGACACAATTTATAGTGATGAATCAGACGATTACTATCTAATTATAACATGTATGTATATCTAATGAAATTGGAATGTCTGTTTATTTTTAAAAATAACCTAATTAATTAATATAGGTACCTAAGCTACCAAAGTTTTACTTTTTAATGTAAATTTTTTTCAGGACAGCGTTCACAGGCAGCTTTCTTTCAAAAATTGATACCTGATATCAATACGAACTTAGAATGTCATTAGACGAAATCCCGTAAAGGGTCGCGTTTTATAGATAATAAAGTAAAACAAAATAAAGTAATACTTTGGTTGCTTATATCTTAGTAAGAAACACTTTACGGGTTTTCCTTTAAATAACAGTTAAAGTTTGTATTAATACTAAGTATCCATTTATTAAAGAGATTAAAGTAAAACAAAATAAAGTAAAACTTTCGTTGCTTATATCTTGGTAATGTAACACTACGGGTTTTCGTCTAATCACAGTTTAAGTCTGTATTAATACTAACTTACTAAGTATCCATTTTTGAAAGAATTTTAAGTAAATGTTGCTTTGAAAAAAAAAAATGGCGGACCAATTAGGAAGGCCAAAATCTTCAATGCCCTTTTAAGATTAAGAAAAAGTCTAATAATGGCAATATGTATTTTTTAAAACAACCATAACATTGAACATAATAAACTTACTATAAACAGGAAACCATCCACTCAATTCTAACACGGCAACATTGAATGCTGTCAATTGTTTGACCCCAACGGTACTCCGTCTTGGCCAGATCAGAACCCTCAGTACTCCACTCTCCTTTCCCATGGACCCTGAAGACTTAACACTGCTCCCCATTGTCAAAAAGATATTATGTGGTATACTACGGTTCAACAAATGCTTGATCAATTTGTACACTTCCTTTGACATCTTTTCAAGTGTACTTGAATTACTTATTTCAAAACAAAAGGCTGGTATAGGATATTCTTTGCTTAGACAGTACACAGAGCCTTGAAGGTGATCACATTTCTGGAATAAAAATTATCAATTAGTTATTATTAATGTACTGTAGTAACTATATAGTGTACTAAAGTGAACTGTAGTGTACTGAACTTGAATTAAACAACAGATGAGCAATAAAATCCTACAAACTGAAAATTATATAATACTAGCGGCCCGCCCGCGGCTTCGCCCGCGTGAACTATAGGACGTTATCCCGCGGGAATTGAACTATAGGACGTTATCCCATGGGAATATCTTGTAAATTGTAGCCTATGTGTTATCCTTATGTATAAGCTATATTATTGTAAAGTTTCATTAAAATCAATTCAGTAGTTTTTACGTGAAAGAATAACAAAAGTTCATCCATCCGCTCCCCGGCCGGTACCGCCGCAACCGCTATGTCCCTGCATTTTAAATCTGTAATATCTTCGAAACTATTCATTTAAATTACATGATGTAAAGGGCCATATTGATCTATATTACATGCACAATTTATTTATGGTACTTTATTGGATAAGGATTAATACTGTATTGCTTAAAATCACTTTTTCGTAAATAAGCCATTATATTTATCGTAATAAGTAAAGGAAAATGGTTATTGTGGGTTATCCCTAAGAGATAGACATATACCATCGCGGACTTTTTTCTAAAACTTTTTAAGGTGTACAATAGTGTAGTACATTATTTTGATCTATCTCGTAGGGTTCAGCCAGCGTTTGCAATGTAAGCGCAAAAAAATGCGATAATTTACGACCTTAAATTAAAAACCTCTAAAGTTATCAGTGTTTCTCTACTATATTAAGCATTTATTATACATATAAACCTTCCTCTTGGATCAGTCTATCTAATGAAAAAAACCGCATCAAAATCCGTTGCGTAGTTTCAAAGATTTAAGCATACAAAGGGACATAGGGACAGAAAAAGCGACTTTGTTTTATACTATGTAGTGATGTTTTTGGATTAAGAAAACTGAACATTATAAAAAAAAAACTGATAATATTCTGGGAAAAATTTATTTAAAAAAATATATATATTATTTTTCACAAGCTGAATCTTGTGAGATTCTTCATAAAAAGCTTAGGAAAATTTTCAATAACTAATGTAATACATACTTACAGCTATTTCCACTGGCAAAACATGGTCTTCTATAAACAAGTGGTAGTGTAAATGATTTACTGATGCTAATCCACACAAACTGTTGAATCCAATTCTAAATGCTCTGTAAAGTAAATATAATTCTGTATTATTTACTTTTCTATATTTACTTACTATGTCAAAATTTCAAATATTTTTCAAGCAATTGATCATCTTTAGAAAAAGTTACTAACTTCTATTTACAGAATCAAAAATCATTTCGCTTCTTTGTTAAATAAAACGAGTGTAAATAGATAAAAATCGCAGTTTATTAATTTTTTATAACTTGAGGTTCTAACTGTAATAGCAATTTCGTGATTACAATTTCTGCAGGGCAGTCAAAACATCGCGCTTTATATAATACAAGCGGGCGCCCGCGGTTTCACCCGCGTGGTTCCCGTTCCCGTGGGAATTGATCAAAATCCTTTCTTAGCGAATGCCTACATCATAACATCTACCTGCATGCCAAATTTCAGCCCGATCCGTCCATTGGTTTGGGCTGTGCATTGATATCTATCTATGTCAGTCAGTCAGTCAGTCAGTCAGTCCGTCAGTCACCTTTGAGTTTTATATAATATATTTTATTTTATATAATATGTAATAATATACCACTTGTTTATTTTTAAGTTGCTTTATTTAATGAATCCCAGTCTTCATTATGATCTGAGTTCTTTGATGTAAGGTGTAAAATAACAAGTACCTATTTGTCTTACTTGCCTGAACTTACCGGTTCCCAACGTAAAACATTAGACTAATAACCAGCTTTAAGCTATCCTCCGTCACCACTTGAGGCAGGCACTTGTCAAGTGAAGGGCAAAGAAGACTGTGGTACTTGGAAATTGGACTAACATTCACCACTATGCTATGGACCTCAGTATCTGTAATGTGGAGTTGTTATAAATGTTATTATACATTGGAGTTGTTAAACAATAGTTAAAAGTTTGATAAGTAAACAAATGCAAAAAAAATTGGCATTTTTATTTTAAAATGTAACTAAACTCCTGGTCAATTGATATTGTTGAGGGTCCAAACCAATCTACATACAAACATACATAAATAAAAATGAATAGCTGTTTGTTAGTCTTGCTAAAACTCAAGAACGGCTGAACTTATGTGACTCCTTTTAGTCTTTAAATATTCGTTGAAGTCCAGGGAATGTTTAAATGATGAGAAAATGTGGATAAATTGCGAGGAAAATACTAAATACATAATTAGGGTTTAAATTAATATGGTTTATATTAAGACATAAGTGATACCAAGTTCACCGGGTCATCAGCTAGTTAAATATAAGTTTTTATTAAAGAAATAAAAAGTATATACCTTCAGCTGCCATTTTTATTGTAAATAGCACTTCCTTTGGTGACACTTTGGTAAAATTAAATTTATCTTTATCAAATGGCTGAAATATATTATTTATCAACTCAGGTTGTCTTCTTTTAGCGCACCTATCTGGATTCAGCTGAAAACAATTTTTTTATTTCTATTATGATGATTAGAAAAACATAGTACGTAACGTAATAAGTACTTGGGAAAATAGAAGACTGACAGTAAATAATATAAACAGAATGTTACAAATGTTACAATCTATATTAATATTATAAAGAGGATATTGTTTGTTTGTATTGAATAGGCTCTGGAACTACTGAACCAATCTGAATTATTCTTTTACTCATTTACTATTGTAAAGCTAGTCTATCCCCGGGTGACATAGGGAACTTTTTGATCCCGGAAATGAGGGGGGAAGGGGGGATACTTCATATAAAGTTGAACCTTCTAAGAAAATAAATAATAAAAGTTATTCAAAGGAACATTTACCTGTAGTAAATAACCATCTACAAGTTTTTCCCGTAAATTAGTAATCTTATACCGAAACACGTCACTCTCTTCATGAACTTCAGTCCATTTACTTGTAAAGTACTTCAGAAAATCATTTGTTTTATTAATGCCTCCTTCAGCATTACAAAGTGTAAACATTTTCTGCGATAATAACACGACTTTAGACACTATTTCATTTCTATTCTAGCTAGATTATTTATTTAAATATTAAATGTGTTCATAAAATGAAGATAAACAATAAAGAAAATAATTGTATTGTTCTGCAGGGTTGCCAACTCTAAAAAATATTTATCCCTAAACCTAAGTCAAAACCCCCTAAAATCACCTCAATTGCTTGAAAATCCCCCCAAAAATATTTATTAAAAACAATTACAATTAATTAATAAAAAAGTGTGCTCTGTACTCTTAATAACAAACAATCGCACTAGATGTCGCTAAGGCGATATGTATAAAAATGAACATGATTCGCTGGATTGGATTATCCCAAGGCTATGGAGACTATACTCACCTTTATTTTGCTGAATTTGGAATAAAAAACATATATATTTAAAGTTATAAAAATCCCTAAAAATACCCCCTAAAAATATAACACCCCTAAAAAAATCCCATCTCACTTATTTAACCCCTAAATCTGGGGGGAAAACCCCTAAGTTGGCAACCGTGTTGTTCTGCCAGCTGATCTAAATGTCAAAGTGACATTATCGCAGCGCCTTGTGACTTTTTCTTTTTTAATTTTTTACTTTTTAATGCTCGTTGATCAAAGAATCACTATATAGTATAAAACAAAGTCGCTTTTTCATGTGCGTTACTCTAGCGGAAAGTTCAAAATATTAGCACGTCTAGAGATGAAACAATATAGAATAATTTGTGCATTATATGCTGTAAATGTGCACCAAATATAAAATTTGTGCCTAGTGGGGTTTCTGAGATATTAATGAAAATACGATTCCGCCAGCGTAACGCTTGAAAACGTTATCCTGGCGGAACGATTTTTACCTATTGGTCCTAGGACAATTTTAAGTAGCATAAAAGATAGCTTAAATTTGTGCCTTAAAGTAGCCAAGCAGCGGCATTTGTGCCCCCCGTAGTTTTTGAATAATTGCAAATGCCGCTGCAGTAACGTTTGCCTTATTTTCCATATCTTCAGAACAGCTGAACGTACAGAAATGATTTTTTGTGAGAAGATGCCTTGTAATTTGTGCAAATTTGTGCCTTCATAGTTATTCCAAAGAAATACATGGTTAATGATTTAAAAAAGATTTTCTAAAAAACGAAAACAGCCTCTGCCTTTTGAACTACTTACGATAGGCGCTGAATGTATCACGTAGCTGATGCCTTTAAGATACAAGGATCTTCTGACAAAATTTTATAACCCTACGTCTGATATTGACGAAATAAATCAACTTTTTGAACTGAAAACTTTTTACTCATTTCGAGCCGCAAATAAGGGAGTTTGAATAACGTAACGATTCCCATTTTTTGTCAAAAATCTGTGCCTTTATTCAAATAGACACACACTAAATTTCAACTCTTTACGTTCTGTAATTAACCGTAAATTAAATTAAATAACCAAGTAAGAACATATAGATTATTACCCGACCAAGTATGAAAGGTCATAAAAAAGCGGCCTTTAAGAACTATACCATACCTTCTTAATTTATATACCTAACTTTTCTCTTGTTTGTACAGTGATGTAGAAAAGCGGTTAATTAAGTTAATTATTGTCGTTTCGAAAAAGTGAAAACAAATTACGAATAAGAGCTTATGTTGCTTTTTATTTAATGTTCTTAGTTTAAATCTTTTCGTATTAATACAAAAAAATATTATTACTATGTAAGACTAAGACGAACAAAGAACAAAATAAATATTTTTTATTAAACTATAAGGCGGAAGAGAAGTTTTTTATTTCATATTATCACCCCTCGACAACCACCTCTCTGATAGATAATCAAATTAAGATCACCCAATTTTTTCACCATTTGGAGTAGGTATATTTTTCTTGTTAGTTAATAAATGATCGAGTTATTAGAAATGAAGCATTGAAAAAAAATCACCTCGATTTCACACTAAAACTTGTTTACACGAGTGTACCAACAGTTATCCTACAAATTTAAAGATGTTGGCTTGAAGTACTGCACGGTCGGTTTTTTATGACCTTTCATACTTGGTCGGGTAATAATCTATATGTTCTTACTTGGTTATTTAATTTAATTTACGGTTAATTACAGAACGTAAAGAGTTGAAATTTAGTGTGTGTCTATTTGAATAAAGGCACAGATTTTTGACAAAAAATGGGAATCGTTACGTTATTCAAACTCCCTTATTTGCGGCTCGAAATGAGTAAACAGTTTTCAGTTCAAAAAGTTGATTTATTTCGTCAATATCAGACGTAGGGTTATAAAATTTTGTCAGAAGATCCTTGTATCTTAAAGGCATCAGCTACGTGATACATTCAGCGCCTATCGTAAGTAGTTCAAAAGGCAGAGGCTGTTTTCGTTTTTTAGAAAATCTTTTTTAAATCATTAACCATGTATTTCTTTGGAATAACTATGAAGGCACAAATTTGCACAAATTACAAGGCATCTTCTCACAAAAAATCATTTCTGTACGTTCAGCTGTTCTGAAGATATGGAAAATAAGCCAAACGTTACTGCAGCGGCATTTACAATTACTCAAAAACTACGGGGGGCACAAATGCCGCTGCTTGGCTACTTTAAGGCACAAATTTAAGCTATCTTTTATGCTACTTAAAATTGTCCTAGGACCAATAGGTAAAAATCGTTCCGCCAGGATAACGTTTTCAAGCGTTACGCTGGCGGAATCGTATTTTTATTAATATCTCAGAAACCCCACTAGGCACAAATTTTATATTTGGTGCACATTTACAGCATATAATGCACAAATTATTCTATATTGTTTCATCTCTAGACGTGCTAATATTTTGAACTTTCCGCTAGAGTAACGCACATGCTTTTTAAGTGCGTTACTCTAGCGGAAAGTTTAAAATTTTAACACGTCTGTAGATGAAACCACATAGAATAATTTGTGCATTATATGCTGTAAATGTGCAGCTAATATAAAATTTGTGCCTAGTGGGGTTTCTGAGATATTAATGAAAATACGATTCCGCCAGCGTAACGCTTTAAAACGTTATCCTGGCGGAACGATTTTTACCTATTGGTCCTAGGGCAATTTTAGATAGCTTAAATTTGTGCCCTAAAATAGCCAAGCAGCGGCATTTGTGCCCCCCGTAGTTTTTGAGTAATTGCAAATGCCGCTGCAGTAACGTTTGGCTTATTTTGCATATCTTCAGAACGGCTGGACGTACAGAAATGATTTTTTGTGAGAAGATGTCTTGTAATTTGTGCAAATTTGTGCATTCATAGTTATTCCAAAGAAATACATGGTTAACAATTTAGAAAACATTTTCTAAAAAACGAAAACAGCCTCTAGCTCTTGAAATACTTACGATAGACGCTGAATGTCACAAGTAGCTGGTGCCTATATGATACAAGGATCTTCTGACAAAATTTTATAATCCTACGTCGGATATTGACGAAATAAATCAACTTTTTAAACTTAAAACTGCTTACTTATTTCGAGCCGCAAATAAGGGAGATTGAATAACGTAACGATTTCCATTTTTTGTCAAAAATCTGTGCCCTTATTCCAATAGACACACACAAAATTTCAACTCTCTACGTTCTGTAATTAACCGTAAATTAAATAAAATTAACAAACAAGAACATTTAGATTGTTACTCGACCAAGTATGAAAGGTCATAAAAAACCGACCGTGCAGTACTTCAAGCCAACGTCTTTAAATTTGTAGGATAACTGTCGGTACACTCATGTAAACAAGTTTTAGTGGGGAATCGAGGAGATTATTTTTCAATGCTTCATTTCTAATAACTCTATCATTTATTAACCTATTTTGAAAATTCTTTTTTGTTTGGGAGGGTCCACTTTCCGTCCTGCCCCAATTGAACTAAAAAGAAAAGATACTCATATTGGTGAACAAATTGGGGATACAATTTTGCATGGATCTTAATTTGATTATCAGAAAGGTGGTTGCCGAGGGGTGATAATATGAAATAAAAAACTACTCTTCCGCCATCCATTATAGTTTAATAAAAATATATTTTGATCTTTGTTAAGAACATTAAAAATATAAAATATCTAACAACAACCAAATACATATAGGGAGATGAAAAAATCTAAAATCAGCCTTTATTTAGGTAGTTAGTAGTACATAGGTTTAGGTTTTAGTACAGGTACTTTACGAAATAAAATTTGAAATAGTAATATGACTCAAACTGTTCAAAAAAGCATAAAATGTCAACAATTTTAAAGATCATTGGCACTTAAAGTAGGTACCTACATCCATTTAATTATTAAAAATGTCATGAGACTAAAGTTGTTCTTATATAACTATTTAAAAAAATATTACAGCATTTTTTCTTACAAAGCAAATATTTTTAAATTACAGATTAATGTCTCAACTTACAAACATTATTTAAAATCACAGATTTTTTTATTTTTAGACTAATATAATATTTCTTACAAACCAAAAATTTGATAATCACAGTTTTTTTTTAAAACTTACAATTATTTAAAATCACAGATTTTGTAAATTACAGACTATTAGGTATCTAAAAGTAGTTTAGCTGTAGGACGATAATATCAGTCTTTACTAAGTTATAATAATATTATCTATTATCAATATCATCATACAGCTAAATTACTATTAGTACGTACGAATCAATAATTGCGTGTGGACTAAATTTGCCTCCACTTTTTAAAAATGGTAAATAAATAAATATGTACCATAACATTTTTTTATAAAAAGCAATTTAAAAAAAATATAAATTGTATTTGTTGTATAAAATGTATTGTAAATATTAACATATTTTGACCAAATACTGGGAGGGTTGAAGTGAACATGTAAATAAATAGCTCCAATATTATAATAAAACGAATAAATAATATTGTGTTCGGAATTTTTCCTTTTGAACTACTTAATAAATGAGTTGAATAATATTTTTTAGAATTATTATCGTGTTAATAAATAAAAAGTAATAATAAAATAGAAAAACTTGAAACTACAATTAGATACATTGCATTTTATGGCAGCTTTTAATAGGGAGATTTTAATTTAAGTTATTTAATGGTTAAAGTGGTTAAGAAAATATAACTTTAATAAAAAGCAACGTAGGCTCTTATTCGTAATTTGTTTTCACTTCTTAGGTAAATCGAAATTATCGAAATGAAAATAATTTATTAATAACAATAATTAATTAACCGCTTTTCTACATCACTTTACAAACAAGAGAAAAGTTAGGTATATAAATTAAGAAGGTACGGTAAATGTTCATATACGCCGCTTTTTTATGACCTTTCATACTTGGTCGGGTAATAATCTAAATGTTCTAACTTGATAATTTTATTTAATTAACTGTTAATTACATAACGTAGAGAGTTGAAATTTTGTTTGTGTCTATTTGAATAAAGGCACAAATTTTTGACAAAAAAATGGGAATCGTTACGTTATTTAAACTCCCATATTTGCGGCTCGAAATAAGTAAACAGTTTTCAGTTTAAAAAGTTGATTTATTTCGTCAATATCCGACGTAGGATTATAAAATTTTGTCAGAAGATCCTTGTATCATATAGGCACCAGCTACTTGTGACATTCAGCGTCTATCGTAAGTATTTCAGGAGCTAGAGGCTGTTTTCGTTTTTTAGAAAATGTTTTTGTAAATCGTTAACCATGTATTTCTTTGGAATAACTATGAATGCACAAATTTGCACAAATTACAAGACATCTTCTCACAAAAAATCATTTCTGTACGTCCAGCCGTTCTGAAGATATGCAAAATAAGCCAAACGTTACTGCAGCGGCATTTGCAATTACTCAAAAACTACGGGGGGCACAAATGCCGCTGCTTGGCTATTTTAGGGCACAAATTTAAGCTATCTTTTAAGCTATTTAAAATTGCCCTAGGACCAATAGGTAAAAATCGTTCCGCCAGGATAACGTTTTAAAGCGTTACGCTGGCGGAATCGTATTTTCATTAATATCTCAGAAACCCCACTAGGCACAAATTTTATATTAGCTGCACATTTACAGCATATAATGCACAAATTATTCTATATGGTTTCATCTATAGACGTGTTAAAATTTTAAACTTTCCGCTAGAGTAACGCACTTGCCGGGGGGCGCATGGATGATGGATGAACGTTTGTTACTCTTTCACGTAAAAAATACTCAATTGATTTTAATGAAACTTTACAATAATATAGCTTATACATCAGAATAACACATAGGCTACAATTCACAAGATATTCCCGCGGGATAACGTCCTATAGTTCAATTCCCGCGGGATAACGTCCTATAGTTCACGCGGGCGAAGCCGCGGGCGGGCCGCTAGTAACATAATATAATAATAAAAACAGTACTAAACAATTTAATACAAAATACTAATGACAAAAGACAATTTAAGTTACTAATTTTATACGTTTCGAATGTGGGAATGTTAAATAAAACATAAGCTATTTTTCCAGTTTCACAATATAATTGTTTGGATTATCTGGATTATCTTTATCATACAACAGAAGTATTTCCATAATGCTTTGTGATGTTTTTGCAGCATCATAAGAACTCATTTCAGAGAGTTTTCTTGATACTGTCTGACCCACAATTCCGTATCTACTATTATCAACCTTAAAGGTATCACTTTGTACACCCTCTAAAATCTTCACTAGATTAGTAGCGACACTTTTACACAAGTCTTCTGAATTGTTAGATGGCTCATGATGTCTCTCTTCTTCATCATTCCAATTATCACAGGAATCCTTTAAAATAGAAATATAACAGATTAGTTCAATAATAGTTACAAGAAAAGAAATAAAATCTTATAAAATAATTAAAGTTTTTTTTTAACAATTTAATATACATCTAATTTTTATCTTAGCAGTGAATGCGAATGAAGTGAATATTCAATATAGAAAATATTAAGAATAAGAACAACTTAATTTGTTACAATTAATTACAGACAACTTTACTGCACAACAAAAAACCTCACCAATTTAAAATCTTCTTCAGTGCCAGCAGAAGTTGATGGGTCACTTTTTACTTTCTTACTCACTTTCATCAAAAACTGACAGTGTTCCCATAGATGCCAATTAACTTTGTATTCCTGGAATAATATTAATTTGATGTTTAGCTCAAGAATATAAATCTCTTAGGTACGGACGGCAGCAGATCAACCTACCCTAATCTTTCAAAAAATCTCAATTGAAAGAGAACTCTATGTGATGTGAATAAAGCTGAAAATTGGTTGTAGAAATTTGACAGATTAGGGTAGTCTGATATGCTGTGGACTGTACATAAAAAGAAGACAAAATTATAATGTATTTCAATTTTATATCATGATTGCAATGCCACATAACAGTGATAAATAATATTGTTGGGGCAATTGACCTACTGTAATTAATTTTTAATAGTGACTATTTTAGATATTAGTTTAGAATATGCTTCAATTAACAGAGGTTCTTTCTTTGTACTACGCAAACTTTATAGGCAAAATTCATAGTGCCTATGACAAAAAATGTCTACTGCATCCTATTCTTTTGAGAAACATTGTGAATTTATTATTAATAGAATAATTATTTAAAATTTGCAGCCCTTTCCTAATTTAAATTAAACAACCAGGAAACCAAACAGTATTACACATCTACAATCACTATAATAAACGAATTCCTGTATGACTGGTAGTAAATTAATAACTATAACAAGGCTGTTTTAAAATAATTACACACCTCACCATCTCCTTTCGCTCTGCTAGCATTCGATTTCCTCAAATAATTAGAGAAGGTTGATCTGATATTGGTCCAGCGATCTTTCACCGCCTGACCTGTGAACTCATCTCCGTATTTCGATGCAAATTCCGCATACGTTCGATCTCTATATTCAACAGAAGTGTACTTCGGATGTTTTGGATTCCAAATATTTGGTTTGCTTTCTATAAACTTCACTAGTTTTACATTCATCTTTTTCGTCCAGAAAACTTTTTCTTTAGCGAAGTCTGAGATCATTATTTAGATGTACACAAAAACAATTAGTTTAACTTAAAGAATCCTAAATAAAATAAGCGTTGAACGATAAAATAAGCGGTGAACGACGAGAACAACAACAAAACAAACAAGTGCAAACAAAATTTTATTTTACAAACTTTGACTTTGACATTTCGAACTGAAATGACGTTTTATTTTTTTATTATATTTCAGTGTGTGGTCCAAAAAAATGAAATTATAGTCTTCTGTTTTAATAATAATAGGGTATTATAGACGTGCGTTACTCTGGCGGAAAGTTCAAAATATTAGCACGTCTAGAGATGAAACAATATAGAATAATTTGTGCATTATATGCTGTAAATGTGCACCAAAAATAAAATTTGTGCCTAGTGGGTTTTTGAGATATTAATGAAAATACGATTCCGCTAGCGTAACGCTTTAAAACGTTATCCTGGCGGAACGATTTTTACCTATTGGTCCTAGGGCAATTTTAAATAGCTTAAAAGATAGCTTAAATTTGTGCCCTAAAACAGCCAAGCAGCGGCATTTGTGCCCCCCGTAGTTTTTGAGTAATTGCAAATGCCGCTGCAGTAACGTTTGGCTAATTTTGCATATCTTCAGAACGGCTGGACGTACAGAAATGATTTTTTGTGAAAAGATGCCTTGTAATTTGTGCAAATTTGTGCATTCATAGTTATTCCAAATAAATACATGGTTAACGATTTATAAAAGATTTTCTAAAAAAACGAAAACAGCCTCTAGCTCTTGAAATACTTACGATAGACGCTGAATGTCACAAGTAGCTAATGCCTATATGATACAAGGATCTTTTGACAACATTTTATAACCCTACGTCTGATATTGACGAAATAAATCAACTTTTTAAACTGAAAACTGTTTACTTATTTCGAGCCGCAAATATGGGAGTTTGAATAACGTAACGATTCCCATTTATTTGTCAAAAATTTGTGCCTTTATTCAAATAGACACACACTAAATTTCAACTCTCTACGTTATGTAATTAACCGTAAATTAAATAAAATTAACAAGTAAGAACGTTTAGATTATTACCCGACCAAGTATGAAAGGTCATAAAAAACCGACCGTGCAGTACTTCAAGCCAACATCTTTAAATTTGTAGGATAACTGTCGGTACACTCGTGTAAACAAGTTTTAGTGTGGAATCGAGGTGGATATTTTTCATGCTTCAATTCTAATAACTCGATCATTATTATTAACTTTTTTTGAAAATTATTTTTGTTTGGGATGGTCCACTTTCCGTAGAAAAGTGGTTGTCGAGGGGTGATAATATGAAATAAAAAACTAACCTTCCGCCATCCATTATAGTTTAATAAAAATATTTATTTTGTTCTTTGTTCGTAAGGCTTAGAAATATTTTTTTTTGTATTAATACGAAAAGATTAATACTAAGAACATCAAAAATATAAAATACCTATCTAACAACGACCAAATACTTAAAAGATGAAAAAAAATCAATACGATAACTGACTTTGAAAATACGTCTAAAATAGAAATATCAACATATTTTGACCAAATACTGGGAGGGTTGAAGTAAACTAGTAAATAAATAGCTCCAATAAATAATACAACGAATAAATAATAATATTCTGTTTGGTATTTTTCCTTTTGAACGCCATATTAAATGAGTTGCATCATCATTTTTAGAATCACTATCTTGATAATAAATATATGTAATAAAATAATAAAATAGAAAAACTTGAAACTACAATTTTATATTGCATTTTATGGCAGCTTTTAATAGGGAGATTTTAATTTAAGTTATTCACTGGATAAAGTGGTTAACGAAATATAACTTTAATAAAAAGCAACGTAGGCTCTTATTCGTAATTTGTTTTCACTTTTTAGGTAAATCGAAATTATCGAAACGAAACTAATTAATTAATAAAAATAATAATTTAACCGCTTTTCTACATCACTGTACAAACAAGAGAAAAGTTAGGTATATAAATTAAGAAGGTACGGTAAATGTTCTAAAAGGCCGCTTTTTTATGACCTTTCATACTTAGTCGGGTAATAATCTAAACGTTCTTACTTGATAATTTTATTTAATTTACGGTTAATTACATAACGTAGAGAGTTCAAATTTCGTGTGTGTCTATTTGAATAAAGGCACAAATTTTTGACAAAAAAATGGGAATCGTTACGTTATTCAAACTCCCATATTTGCGGCTCGAAATAAGTAAACAGTTTTCAGTTTAAAAAGTTGATTTATTTCGTCAATATCAGACGTAGGGTTATAAAATGTTGTCAGAAGATCCATGTATCATATAGGCATCAGCTACTTGTGACATTCAGCGTCTATCGTAAGTATTTCAAGAGCTAGAGGCTGTTTCGTCAATGTGCGTTACTCTAGCGGAAAGTTCAAAATATTAGCACGTCTAGAGATGAAATAATATAGAATAATTTGTGCATTATATGCTGTAAATGTGCACCAAATATAAAATTTGTGCCTAGTGGGGTTTCTGAGATATTAATGAAACTACGATTCCGCCAGCGTAACGCTTGAAAACGTTATCCTGGCGGAACGATTTTTACCTATTGGTCCTAGGACAATTTTAAGTAGCATAAAAGATAGCTTAAATTTGTGCCCTAAAGTAGCCAAGCAGTGGCATTTGTGCCCCCCGTAGTTTTTGAGTAATTGCAAATGCCGCTGCAGTAACGTTTGGCTTATTTTCCATATCTTCAGAACAGCTGAACGTACAGAAATGATTTTTTGTGAGAAGATGCCTTGTAATTTGTGCAAATTTGTGCCTTCATAGTTATTCCAAAGAAATACATGGTTAATGATTTCAAACAGATTTTCTAAAAAACGAAAACAGCCTCTGCCTTTTGAACTACTTACGATAGGCGCTGAATGTCTCAAGTAGCTGATGCCTATATGATACAAGGATCTTCTGACAAAATTTTATAACCCTACGTCTGATATTGACGAAATAAATCAACTTTTTGAACTGAAAACTGTTTACTCATTTCGAGCCACAGATAAGGGAGTTTGAATAACGTAACGATTCCCATTTTTTGTCAAAAATCTGTGCCTTTATTCAAATAGACACACACTAAATTTCAACTCTCTACGTTATGTAATTAACCGTAAATTAAATAAAATAACCAAGTAAGAACATTTAGATTATTACCCGACCAAGTATGAAAGGTCATAAAAAAGCGGCCTTTAAGAACATTTACCGTACCTTCTTAATTTATATACCTAACTTTTCTCTTGTTTGTACAGTGATGTAGAAAAGCGGTTATTTAGGTTAATTATTGTCGTTTCGAAAAAGTGAAAACAAATTACGAATAAGAGCCTACGTTGCTTTTTATTTAATGTTCTTAGTATTAATCTTTTCGTATTAATACTAAAAAATATTATTACTATGTAAGACTAAGACGAACAAAGAACAAAATAAATATTTTTTATTAAACTATAAGGCGGAAGAGTAGTTTTTTATTTGATAGGTAATCAAATTAAGATCACCCAATTTTTTCACCACTTGGAGTAGGTATATTTTTCTTGTTAGTTTAATTGATAATTGGGGCAGAACGGAAAGTGGACCCTCCCAAACAAAAAAGAATTTTCAAAATAGGTTAATAAATGATCGAGTTATTAAAAATGAAGCATTGAAAAAAAATCACCTCGATTTCACTCTAAAACTTGTTCACACGAGTGTACCGACAGTTATCCTACAAATTTAAAGATGTTGGCTTGAAGTACTGCACGGTCGGTTTTTTATGACCTTTCATACTTGGTCGGGTAATAATCTAAATGTTCTTACTTGTTAATTTTATTTAATTTACGGTTAATTACAGAACGTAGAGAGTTGAAATTTAGTGTGTGTCTATTTGAATAAAGGCACAGATTTTTGACAAAAAATGGGAATCGTTACGTTATTCAAACTCCCTTACTTGTGGCTCGAAATGAGTAAACAGTTTTCAGTTCAAAAAGTTGATTTATTTCGTCAATATCAGACGTAGGGTTATAAAATTTTGTCAGAAGATCCTTGTATCATATAGGCATCAGTTACTTGAGACATTCAGCGCCTATCGTAAGTAGTTCAAAAGGCAGAGGTTGTTTTCGTTTTTTAGAAAATCTTTTTTAAATCATTAACCATGTATTTCTTTGGAATAACTATGAAGGCACAAATTTGCACAAATTACAAGGCATCTTCTCACAAAAAATCATTTCTGTACGTTCAGCTGTTCTGAAGATATGGAAAATAAGCCAAACGTTACTGCAGCGGCATTTGCAATTACTCAAAAACTACGGGGGGCACAAATGCCGCTGCTTGGCTACTTTAGGGCACAAATTTCAGCTATCTTTTATGCTACTTAAAATTGTCCTAGGACCAATAGGTAAAAATCGTTCCGCCAGGATAACGTTTTCAAGCGTTACGCTGGCGGAATCGTATTTTCATTAATATCTCAGAAACCCCACTAGGCACAAATTTTATATTTGGTGCACATTTACAGCATATAATGCACAAATTATTCTATATTGTTTCATCTCTAGACGTGCTAATATTTTGAACTTTCCGCTAGAGTAACGCACATCTCCGAAACTACTGAACCAATTTGAGTATTTTTTTCACTGTTGGCAAGCTACACTATCGCCGGGTGACATACCTACACTGACCTCTATTATACAAGTGTATATTAGAGGTCAGTGCATACCTATGTGAGTACTTTTTATCCCGGGAATGTGAGGGGAAGGGGGGGATATTTGAAATAAGAAATGACACGCGGGTGAACTTTAAATAAAGGGGGAGTCCCGTGGCTCCACCCCTTTACGGTGTCTACGGCGAAACCTTATTCATAGAGTCCGACCGAAACTGGTTTTCCGGCCGAAACCGAAACCGTAACCGAATATTCGGCCGTGGCTTCAATTTCGGCCGAAACCGAAACCGAAACCGAAACTCACGTGGTCAAGAATAAAATTCCTTAAAATATTGAAAATTTATGCATTTTACCCATTTTATGCATTAATTGGGACATGAAATGGAATCACAGTGTATTAATTTTGTTGTAATCTATTAATACTAGACTTCCGCCCCTGGCTTCGCTGGCGTCGGCTACACTTTAAACCACTATGAAACCCCCCAGGTAACTTCCAAAACCCCCTTAGTGGAAATTTACACATTATAATAAAATAAATAAAAAAATTAAATAAAAGAAATAATTATAAAGCACGCGTTTAGATTTTTATTCATGATTAGGTATTAGCTTATTCAAGGTGTACTTACGCTCAGACCAATTGGTCTGAGCCTCTGAGGGTGTACGTATAATAAATTATTGTTTACGTTCATTTAGCTGATTGGTGTGTTAGTTTGGGGCTAGGTGGCGCTGTATAAAATATTGCCAAGCATTCTATGTCGATCAAAAGTCTGCTGTGTAAGTATATTGAATACAAGCCTTACGTATTATAAAAAGTCAAAATTGTATGTATTGAGATTTTGCTCATTATAAGAACGAACGCAATCCTGCCCGCAGACTTTTGCTTCGGACAATATTTGAGCGTGATTGGGAGTCTAGTTTTTTTAATTGAACGTCATTGGTACGCACCGTTTAGAGTATATTTTCTGTGCCGTAGCCCAGTCCTAGGGGACGGACGACAGGGCCCAGCGCCCTAAAAGGACGCTGCTAGTGGACTAGCTTAAAAAGGTCCAGGGGTTTACCCACTAAACCCCGCAGTACTCCCTCGTCGCCTTGTTGGGGAGCCACAGATAACAGCAAAGCCCTTGCTCCGTGAGCCTCCGGGCAAACGATAGCCTGCATTTGCAGGCTCCTCGAGCCTCCCTTTCTGTGGCGGCTGCGGGAGCGACCCGGAGTACTGGAACACTCTAGCCCACGGCGATAGTGGAGCCGTGATATACAGGTTAGGGTGCCCCCGCACCCGCACCCACGACCTGCTAGTCTCCACTTTGGGTGGGGTGGCAGGCAAGGAGTGGCAGGAAGCGGTCGAACTCTCGCCTCCTTCGCCCCTTCTGCGCCTGCGGAGTGCCGGTGCGAGAGGATCATCCTCTCACTCAAGCTCCGCCGACTCCTTCTGCAACATGACATCCTCGCAGAAAGCTAGGCTACCGCCTCCCAGGCCTCTACTCTACATTGCCCAGCATGGCCAGAACAACGCTAGGAATCCCTAGCGTTGTTCTGCCCGTGGAAGTAGCTATGCGTATGCGTGCGTATGTATGCGTGTTGGGTTGGATCCAATCTGTATGCCTACAAGTCTTTTATTTTAATAAAGAGTATAAAGTATAATACCTAAGTTGTACTTACTTTAGCTTTTCAATATCGCTAATAGTGGTGATTCTTAAAAAATATATGAACAAACAAGTTTTAGATAAGTTATGCGTAGTTTTATTCTTTAACGATCTTTGTGACCTACATATTATTTTAACAAACGAGTCTTGATGTTATGTATTTTTTACTGTAATATTGTTCCCAGACTTGAGCAGGTAAAAATAATGTTCGCTTAAGAATGTAGGTACCTAAGTCTGATAAAAACGCATACCTTAAATAGGTACAAACAAAATTCAACACAATTAAATTAGGTATCTGTTATATACATAATTACCTAATAGACTTAAGTCCAAAATATACAATAGTTCGAAATCCGTTTTATAATATCTATCATGGATATCTTCAATGAATGATTCATATGTATTGTGCTTATCTAAGTAAACATGTAAATAGTGCTTCTGAACATGCTTATTTACGTTATGCGTATTACTCATACTTCCCCTTGACCCCTCGTTGTGGGATAAATTACATTAAAACTTGAGCAGATGGTTCAGTCGCAAAGCGCCGCCCGCGTCAACCGGTCGATTGCGAGACGTAAACATGAAGTTACCGCTCCTCGTGTTTACGTTGGCCGTCATAATACACTACAGTGATTGTCGGCAAACTCGGCAACCAGTGTTCTCAAGCTTATACGACGTCGTCGCAAACAAAACATCACTAATCAGAAACTACGTCAAGGAAAAAGGAAGGAGCTTGAAGAATTTCTACGTTGAAAATGTGCGAAACAAAATAACGTCCTATCTCGGCGTTAACGACGACCAAATGGAGGAAACCGGCGCCGATTCCCAGTTGAGAATAAAAAAGAAATTCAAACGGTACATGGATAAAGCTCAAGAAACCAAAAATAAAATGTTCGATACAATAGCCCCGGAGCAGATCGTAGTTGAATGCACTGACGACAGCCCCGATGTGCATATGACGACCCCGCAGCTACTAGCCCTAAACGGTTATACCGCAGAATCGCACACTATTGTGACGGATGATGGATACATCTTAACAGTGCACAGAATACCGTTCCCAAAAAATTCAACACTCAAATTAAGTCCGCGGAAAACGGTTTTACTGCATCACGGTCTGTTGGGCAGTTCTGCAGACTGGGTCATAGCTGGCCCCAAAAAAAGCCTTGCTTACATCTTATCTGATGCCGGCTACGATGTATGGATGGCAAATGCACGAGGTAACACTTATTCTCGAGCTCATGTTTCAAGAAACGTAGACAGCTTCAAATTTTGGAATTTTACCTTTCACGAAATAAGTCAGCATGACCTTCCTGCTGTTATAGATTATATTATGGATCTCAAAGGCTGGGATGTTAAGATAAACTATATCGGACACTCGATGGGAACGACTGTCTTGTTTGCATTACTATCAACGAAAACACAATACAATAAAGTTTTGAGAGCCGGATTCGCTTTAGCCCCAGTGGCCTACATGACTGATATAAAGAGTCCTGTCCGTTTATTGGCAAAGTTTAGTAATAACATTGAGTATTTGATGAAACTTCTTGGAGCGAATGAGTTCCTTCCACAAAACGCGGTGTTAAGATGGCTTTCGAAGCATGCGTGTGAAATAAATCACTACGAAGAAGTTATTTGTGAAAATTCGTTGTTTGTGCTTTGTGGTCACGATGAGAAGCAGTTCAACCGCACCCTTTTGCCACTTATACTGGGGCATGTACCGGCCGGTGCTTCGACAAGGACATTAATTCACTACGCGCAAGAAATTAAAAATGATGGGAGGTTCCAGCAATTTGATTTCGGTCCTGAGGGAAACTTCGAACAGTACGGATCGCCGACCCCTCCCGAGTATCCAGTGCACAAAATAACTTTACCAATAGCTTTATTAAGCGCTGAAAACGATTGGCTTTCCGGTGATGTCGACGTGACGAATTTGTATGTACAAATAGCCAACCCTATAGAGCATTACATTGTTCCTATGAAAGAGTTTAATCATATTGATTTTTTGTGGGGAATAGATGCCCCGACCCTTGTTTATACTAAGTTATTACATTTGCTTGAAGAAGGTGTAAGCAGGACGAATATATTAAATATTGATGAAAATGACATACCGAATATAGATTAGAATGGTACACATTGGATAGGTATTCGTACAAAAACTTTAGTGATTGATGCATTTATGTTGTGATGTCTTATATTATTTAGTCAATAGTTATTGTAACTGCGTGTGCGAATGAGAAGATTGTTTAGTTTTACCTGTACGTTATTATTACGTTGCCATTGTAAACATAAACTTTCTGACAAATTATAAACATTCTAGGCACGGTCTAGTCTGTTCTTGCCCAGTTAGAAAAAAAACATTTGTATAATTTGATTATGAAATAAATACTCAGTTTACATTTGACTAAGTTTTTTATTTATTTCTGGACATATTGTAGCCATTCGGACACTGAGGAAGTCCTACCACCAACCTGACCCAATGCGGGAATCGAACCCACGTATCATACCCGAGCGACTTAGCTACTGTTCCTCGGTAACTCTTTTCTATTGGCACTGGAAACTAATTTAGACAGTTTGGTAATTAATATTAAATGTTCTGTCCATCACGGGGATTGAACCTAGATCCCTAGCTGTAATAGTTGCCGTAGCAGAGGTACTTAAAGTATAATGGTTCGTTAATGAGAGAAGCAATACGGTCTATCTATGCATTCCTTACCAAGCCCATTTTTAAGACGCCAAAACAAATCACGAGTCACGGCTTATCTGTACTCATTGATAATAATTGACGTCTTTTGTTTTTTTTAATTCCGTTATATTATTGGCCAGTTTATTTAAAACAAGCTGCTCGTCACTGTACTGGGGCCCCTACCCTACCTACATCTAATTTTAAAAAAATAGTTTAAATTTTTACCTCTAATCTAATTTAATTTAAGAGCATCGCTCTTGTCGGTGGAGCAACTTCCACTCTTCTCTGGACTCTGCCAGCACCTTAAGTTCCCTATACGTTTTAACATTAACTTTTTCCTGTAGCTGTTGAATGTAGTTTCTTCTTGGTCTTCCTCTTCCCCTTCTTCCTTCTATTTTCCCTTCTAATATAGTTTTGACGTAACGGTCATGGCGTATAAGATGTCCCATCATTTTCCCTCTCCTAATTTCAATTGTTTCCATTAGGCATCTTTTTTCCTTAACCATTACCAATACCTCCTCGTTTGTTATTTTCTGCATCCAGCTTATTCCCATTATCCTTCTCCAACACCACATCTCAAACGCCTCCAACCTCTCTCTATCCCTTTGTGTCATTGTCCATGTCTCGCAGCAGTATAAAGCGATGCTCCATATATATAACTTTACAAGCCTTTTTCTTATCTTTATGGAAATGTTTGATTTAAAAAGATGTTTCTTATTATTAAATGCTGTTTTGGCTATTGCTATTCTGGTTTTGATGTCAGGTGTACATCTGGAGTCGTTAGTTATTATACTTCCTAAATACCTAAATGAATCTACTTGTTCTATAATTTGGTTTTTAATATGTATTGGTCTAGTTTCAACGGCAAATTTGGACGTGGTAAGGACTTTGGTCTTCTTTACGTTAATTTTCATCCCACAATCTTCGAACCAAATTTTTACCATGGAATTAATATTATCTAAATTTTTCTAAACATGACGTGTCGAGGTGATAATAACCGACAAAAAAAAGAGTTGTCTTATGTCGTGTAGTCCTTTTGAAGTTATACTATACACATAGATTTAGTATATTTTTTAACTATACATATACGCATATTTCAACGATCCATCTTTTTTACGAGTATAGGTAATACTAATAAGTAAGTAAGTAGACTAGCCGTCTATCTATTGCAAGATTCGATTCTTCCTTTTCTAGTGGCTGATACTGGCTTCTCATTAGCAATGCCACGCGAGTAGAACTCAAACAAAGCAATATGGCAAAAACTTGTGGGCGTGGTAGCCATCCAACCTGACTCTGAACATGTTATATCATCAACCAAGGCGGGAACGAAACCCACAACCTCAGGGATTTATACCCGAGCACAAATACATATTTCTTGGCCGCCACTGTCCCATAATGACGAAATTCGTATTTTTTTGTAATGTGCCGGGTTTTGATCCCGCGACCTCTGCTCAGTTAATTGGTCAACATTTTTTGACAATCTATATTAAACAATTTTATTGTATGAATTTTTATAACGAAAAAGAGAAAATTGGTTTTAAAATCGGTGCTTATGATCAGTAGAGCCATCATTTTGTACGAAAATAACAAGTAGGCTACCTACTTACACGCTCCAATTGCTCATTTCACTTGCTTATAGTAATTTTATGTAGACATCTTTTTTTTTTTGTTACGCTGTGGAAATGCCGCCTTCACCAGTCGTTTCTGATGAAGACGCGTACCGGCCTCACCGCGAGTTGCACGGTACCCTAAAGCACACCTTCCGACGGGGGTTCGGAAGGTAGTGTTGGGCTCTCCCCCAGGATTCGAACCTGGCGGGCCTACCAACTAAAACCACAGCGGCTCTCCCATCAGCATTAGTGGAGAGGAATCCCGGAATCTACCTAGTTATGTCCCGGAAAACCTCTCCGCGCGGGGCCCCCTACGTAGGGGGCGCGGCTACACCCCTCCCGTTACCGAAAGGGGGAGTGAGGATAGCCGGAAGAGCCGAGCCATCCCCACCAGGCAGAGGAGGAGCCGTGTGCAATGCCGGTGGTGGAGCCCCCGCTCCACCGACCGGCCGGCCACCTCCTCGGAGAGGAGGGAGACGTCTGGTCTGTCGACGTCTCCTGCCCCTCCTCACCCTGAGTGCGCTAGCGAGAGGGTCGTTCTCCCGCGCGCGCTCTGCCGCTTCCTTCTCTACCATCACTTCCTCACAGAAGTGTGAGAAGGCCGCCCAGGCCTCCTCCCTGTCCAGCATAGACTTGACTACGCTGGGCAAGGACAGGTCCCGGCCGATCTCCGCTGTGAGGGTGCTACGCTGCGGAGCCCACGCTAGGCACACCGCGAGTGTGTGGTGTGCCGTGTCCTCCGCAGCACCGCAGTGATGGCAGATAGGAGTGTCCTCCCGACGTATGCGGTGCAGGAAAGCGCCAAACGACCCATGGCCCGTCATTATTTGCGCCATCCGGAAGGACACTACGCCATGCTGGCGCTCCAGCCACCGGTCTAGATCCGGAGCGAGCGCCTCCAGAGTACGACGCCCATAGGGAGAGACAGAGAGGTCGTCTTGCCATTTGAGGACCAGCACTTCCCTGCTCTCCCGCCGCACGGCCGCCCTTTCTGTGGGACAAAAGGGGTCGCCTCTAGCCTTTTTGTCCGCCGTCCATTCGTAGACAGCGGCAAGGACCTCCGCCTCAAACTCCCACGGAGGCGGCCGGCCAGGGCGCAGGCCGCCGAGAAGCCTACTGTGCGGTAAGCTCTCGCGACTCTTTGCGCGATCACACGTTGCGGCCTGCGAAGTAAGGCGACGTTGTCCCTCCTCGCAAGGGCGTTGGCCCAGATGGGAGCGCCATAAAGGGCCATCGAGCGCAAAATGCCGGCGTACGGCCGACACCTAGCACTCGGCCCTCCCAGGTTCGGCAGCAGCCACGATAGTGAGTCTGCTGCCTTCAGGAGCCGCGGCAGCATCCCCCGGAAAATTATGTAGACATCTTGCATTAAGAGTAAGTTTAAGTATGTAAGTAAGACAGGTTATTTATTTTTAAAGGTAGGCAAAGACCGTTACCGTTCCTCGAATATTTCTATGGTTAAGTGCAGAGTTCAATCTTCATTCTTCAATGTCGTCGTCAAAACATCACAAAACATAGTATGTATAAATAGGCGCACCGCCTGTATCTGTGTTACTACCTAATACTGCTGTGGTGTCCAAGTTAGCTTGACAAACACCACAGCACACAAAGAGTAAAGTATTATCAGTTTGTGGCGACGTCTAACTTGATCAACAGACAACTCGCCACCAACAGTTCTACCAACTGATAACAGAAGGCGCTAACTTAGGAACACGAGTTAGTATGGGATCCTGCATCGCGCTAGTAGAGTTATTTCAGCCCGCTAGCATATATACAACAAACCAAAGATGGTACATTGGACCATGGTCCCCGAGCACAGTCGATCTAGCTCGGAGGAAGATCTTCCACTTTTAAGGAAGCATTAGATCTCCTAAAGTGGTGACCTCGACGTGATGTGGGTGAGATCGCTTCACACCTTGGCGACCACCACATTCCGTGAACATCGCATCAGCCTTCAGCGGTTCCTCGCATCCCTTCAGCCTCGTCTCATCCCCAGCAGGACTTCAGCAGTCAGTCACAGCAAGCCAGCCTCCAGCCACACGGAACCACCGCAGCTACGCAACAGCTTCCTGGTTCCCTGGCAGCTACTACGTGCCCACCAGGTCTTCACCGCCCCACGTCCGGACTCACTGGGCGCTCATCGGTCCTGGCAGCCATGCAGCCTGCGCATAGCACGTACACCTTCACTCGTCCCGACGCACTGCGGACTCGAGTATCTACAAGCTCGTCCCGACTCACCGTGGACTCGAGTATCTTCAAGCTCGTCCCGACTCACTGCGGACTCGAGCACCCGCTTCTACGCTCTCTTCCCAACTCACCGTGGAATTGAGACGCTCACTGGCATTCGAAGCTCTGACGTCCAGATTGCTGAGCCTCGGTCAACATTGGACCTCCGGTCTCCGGGGGGAGTGATGTGGCGACGTCTAACTTGATCAACAGACAACTCGCCACCAACAGTATTCTACCAACTGATAACAGAAGGCGCTAACTTAGGAACACGAGTTAGTATGGGATCCTGCATCGCGCTAGTAGAGTTATTTCAGCCCGCTAGCATATATACAACAAACCAAAGATGGTACATTGGACCATGGTCCCCGAGCACAGTCGATCTAGCTCGGAGGAAGATCTTCCACTTTTAAGGAAGCATTAGATCTCCTAAAAGTTTATAAGACAGAACAGCTCTTAAGTATGTGAGCACAGCGCATACTATAGACTTTATTACTATGCTCTTTGGCACAGCGGTACAGCTTTATCAAAAAAAATCTACAATACAATAGTTTCATTATTCCTTTTGTTAATGAATAAACATAGACATAATAATTCCATGCGAATAATATAAATAAAGTTTAAAAACCTCGTTTAAAATAAAAGCAAAACTCTTTTTGATCCCCTCAATCTATGTAGCATTTATAAATGGATGCTTCTATAAAAAAAATTGTAATAATTTATACATGTCTGGTATATTTGGTCTGAGAATTATACAATAAAAAATAAAGTTTGAGATAAGGCCTGTGTCCCAGCAGTGGAAACGTTATAGGCTGATGAGGATGAAGTAGCCCATTTTATTATTTTAAAAATATCATTGTGGATTATGAAATCTTTACATTCCCTACATATTATTTGTCTTTCTTTGCCAGTTGAATATTTTAAAAGTAGTCTGACGTTTTGTTATCAGCTGATCGACGATGCTTGCTGTCAAATCAAACGTCAACGTCAAATCAAAAAACATCTATTTCTTGATTTGATTTTACTTACTTACTCATTTAAAATACAGTAAACACGAATTAATACTTGAATTATGTCATCGAATAGAGGATTTTTCAAAGGCTGGCGTTATGCCGCTTTCATATCTGGTTTCGTGGGACTCGTAGGGCTCACATTATACCCAATTACCATAGCTCCAATGTTGGATCCTTCGGAATACAGTAAGAGAGAATTTAATAACATCTGGTGTAAAAGAAAATATTGAGTGTGGCCCGGGATGGGAAAACAACCTTATTTATTTATAATAAATAAATAAACACAACCTAATTTATTTTTAAATGTTAACCATCATACTGGTTGAGCTAGGCCCTTTTCATTAAATACTATTCCATGTTTACAGAAAGGATTCAGAAAGAAACAAGGAGGAATATAAGACAAGAGGACATACAACCAGGAAGTAAGTAAAATCTTATGTTTTTTAGGAAAATGTAGGTATATGGGAAAAAAACAGAATAAGTAGGTAATATTAATATTCTATGGAATAATTTTTTTTTTATAAATAACAAATCTTATAATATTTATATTACATTATAAACACAAGCAATTATTTAATAATGTAATTTAATAAACCATGATCTTGGAGTCTTTTCAATGTTAATGCATCTTCAATCTATTAAGATTTAGGAAAATCATTTAATTCTTCATTTAAAGCAAGGATTGACATTTAATTCTTCATTTAAAGCAAGGATTGACAGTGAATTCTCAAGTTTTTCGTAAAACCGCTGTAAAGAGAGTTGTTTTTCTCACAGACTAGATATTTCTCTATGGTTTTACTAAATATGCCACTCTGCGGAGTTGTCAGAATATTTATTGAGATCTTAATTTTAACTCCTTTATTTTTCAGATATGAAAGTATGGTCAGATCCTTTTGACAGAAAGAAGCCCGCTGCAGACTGAAGTCGTCATTATTGATGTAAATAGTGTATTATAATAATAATTTATCTTAGTTGTTAATTTTTGTAGAATAAAATGTTACAAAATTACTAAACTTTTTACTAATTTTTTTTTAAAAGAAGGAATTTTTCTTGCTCAGCAACCTGAGGTAGGTTTTCCATATGTTTAGTCCATTCAGATTCCATCTTTTGTCAAAGCCTAAACTAAAGATACAATCTTTAGTTTTCTTTCTGACTTTAAGATGACAGCAAAAAAGGAAATAAAAATTAGTGTTAAGATGAATGTGTTTTAGGATTGTTATTTTTAATCAGTGGCGGGAAGACCTAAATTTGATGTGGGCAAGATATATTTTGCGAGGCCCCCTGATGGATGACACAACAGGACGGTTTATTTTTTATGTCATCACCTGATGGTAAGCGGAAGTGAGGTTCAAATATAAGGTTGACTGGCTCAATAGATCATAGTACCCATTGAGCCAGTCACCCTTACCCTCAAGGCCTGCTTAGATGCCGCTTCACGCCCCGCCTAAAAAGCCCAGGATAATAGGAGGAAGGAAACACGTAAACCGGAAGGGCAGTCCATAACCTAATGGCACGGGCCACCAGTGTCTGGATGGGGATAGCAACGCAATCCGGCGCGTGTTGTTCGGGAGTGGAAAGGGGAGGACGGGATGAGTTGGAATAACTCTTCAGAGCATTCCCCATTATAGAGACGGTATAGAACATTAAGACTGGCAACGTCTCTACGTAGCTGAAGAGGTTCTAGGGTCTTAGGCACCTCTTGATCACCGACAATACGGATAGCACGTCGCTGCAACCTGTCGAGAGCCTCCAATAAGTACTTTGCGGAACCATCCCAGAGATGAGAGCAATATTCCACACAAGGGCGAACCTTCGCCTTGTATAAGAGACAAAGCTGCACCGGAGTGAAAAATTGTCTTACTCTGTTCAGGATTCCGAGTTTACGGGAAGCTGTTCTGATGACGCTCTCGATATATTCCCGTTGGTTCAAGTTGCTACGAACATCGATTCTAAGGATGCTTAGGCTATCCTGTATTGGTAAGGGCGTGCTCTGAAGAGTGGGATGGGAAAGGAAAGGAGAAGCTTTTGCAGAAAACACACACACCTGTGTTTTCTTGGCATTGAACTCGACGAGATTGCTGGCACCCCATTTGGAAATGCGGTCCAGGACCACATCAAGCATGGCGACAAGAAGATTCCTCTGTTCCTCGGTTTCGGTCTGTTTAGCCGCACGTCTTCCGAAATAACGTGCGTGGACAGTTCTGTCATCCGCATAGCAATGAATATTACCTAGTGATAACATGTCATTGATACGCAGAAGAAACAAAGTCGGCGACAGTACGGAACCTTGAGGCACTCCGGAATTTATTGGGAGGAAGCGAGAAGCGCGGCCATCACAGAGGACACGAATCCTGCGACCGTTTAGAAATCCCGCAATCCAGTCGCATAAGCGAGTTGGCAGACCATTTGCCGGAAGCTTGGAAAGGAACGAGCGATGCCAAACACGGTCAAAAGCCTTGGCAATATCCAGGCTAACCATGCTTCTCCATAGCATCCCCCCAGAGGTGAGATACGTACGCTAGAAGATCACCCGTGGACCGTTTTGGTCTGAAACCATACTGTCGGTCATATAGTAGCGAGTGATCTTCTAGGTAGCGGACAAGTTGGGAGTTGATTATCCGACACCTTTCCAAGTACAGAGGTTATGGCTATGGGCCGGTAGTTAGCAGGGTCGGACCTATCCCCCTTCTTGGGAACAGGTTGAACATTCGCCTCTTTCCAAGCCTGGGGCACAATACCAGAGGTGTACGAGAGGCGGTACAGGCGTGTGAGTACTGGAGACAACTCCGCTGCGCATATTTTAAGAACCAACGCTGGAATACTGTCAGGGCCACTGGCTTACATCGAGTGACTGCAACTCAGCACGGACATCACATTGCCTGATTCGAATTTCAGGCATTGTGGTACCGCAGTCAGGAATTTTAGACGGCTGTGCTCCACAATCATCGATGCAGGAATTAGCGGCAAAGAGGTTGGCTAGCAGATCAGCCTTCTCCTGCGGCTGATGGGCCAGCAATCCATCGGGATATTTCAGCGGGGGCAGCGAAGGCTGGCAAAAATTGGATTGCACATGTTTAGCCAGGCGCCAGAAAGAACGGCTACCCGTGGGGTGCGTGATGAGCTCTTGGCCAACACGGGCATCGGCATGGCGGTCTTGGTGGCTTTGTTGTAGGCTGCTTTAAGGGAGGCTATATTAGGACCCCGCAAAGCATGAGCTCTGGCCCAAGCGCCGTACGCTGCCCGTTTCAGTTCAACGGCTGCAGCACACTCATGATTAACCAGAGATCATCTTTGCGACCGCTGGTGACATCAGTAAAAGGAATGTAGTATTACATTCCAATACTGATTTCAAAAATTTTATTTCTTAGTTGTTGTATTGTGTTGTTCTTAGTTATTTTATTTGTAAGTGATTGATTTTATTTCTAAGTTTTCAAACAATGAAACGCAACACTTTTTCTCACATCGAAATCTGTTGGAAACATTAAAATATTAGGCACATGCGTTGCATGCATGACTGCATGTGTTTAGAAGCGCGAACATAGATGAAGCAAACAGAATGGGAAATTCCCAGCGGGCGAAGCAAGGATTCCCCGCGTCATTCACCGCCCGGAACGCCAGCAAATGTTGCCAGATTAGATCTTTAAAAAACGAATGTGGTAGGTTAGTATTGCCAGATACTTGCTAGCCGGTTTTTTTATTATTTATTGCTAGATGAGTAAAATTATATCTATATTTGCGTTCACGGGCTTTCGAGGCGCGAGGCCCCTTGGACCGCGAGGCCGTGGGCGGTGGCCCACATCGCCCACGCCTTCCGCCGCCTCTGTTTTTAATCTCCTTTTTATTATAAGTAAATAACTATAACATAGTCTGGCATTGGCACACCAGTCTATACAGTATGGGGCAAGGGTAATATTGTCTATTATTATGTAAAAATAAGTATGTAGTAGTAATAATTCTCAATCAATGGTCATAATAAATGCTATTTAAAGTTAATAATAATAGTATTCCTAAGGTATTTGATGAAATAAAAACCAATGTAGAAAAAGAAATGTTTATTGTTGAAAATTTTAATGGGTACATTGACCTCATCTATCGCCAGCGAGAGGCTTATCAATCACAATTTTATAAAAAATAAACCAACATCTGAAACTTCTTATTTACATTTAGAACTGTGCTTCTTCTAGCCTAAATTATAATTATTCTCGCATCAATATTCCAATAGAATTTTAAGATAAGCGGAGACATATATTATTATGATTTATCACTATTTATCTACTGACAAAGTATAAAAACTATAATATTAAATATTTACATAATTACATATAGATCTTTACAGTAAATTTTACAGAATCTATGGGGTTGAGTAACCTATATAACATTGTTACAAACTTCATAATAATTATAAAATATAATGGAATCTACTATTCTCTCAGTTCCATGGCATGACTATTTAATGAGAACATAAAATAATGATGTATTTTTTAATTATAAAAAAATGTAGGCTATACATAAAATGAAACCAGATTACCACTAAAATGAGCAAATACAAAGGTACAGATTTTGTTGAGCGATTTTAAAATGTACTTTTAAAAATAAAAATAAAATATACAGCCCGTCAAAGAAATCAATGAAACATAAAAAATGATTTTATATGACAACAGTATCATTATGTTACATAGAGTGGGTTTACTTAGAGAGATGCGTTTAAATTCAAATTACTGATTTATCATTATTATAAAACTAATTATTTATAGACAACACAAACATACATTTTTTTATACAATAATTAATTATAATTATAGATAAATTGCGCGAATCTAGCTGCAATTTGGGTAAATATCAAAAACCATTAAGCTAAGCCTTTGTTAGTGAGTTATAATATATTCCACATCACCCTTGGCTTAGTGTGACCATTAAATTAATATATTTTGGTGACAATGCTTTTAATATCAGCAAAGCACTTTCACCAAACATTTATAAAATCTAAACGATGTAATCAAATGCAGGAGTAACCATTTAATCAAATCCACTCAGGTTTTGATATCAACACTTAACATTTGATTACATTAATAATTACACACAAGAAATATATCTTCATGTCAACAAACCCAACATATTATATTATTATATATTATAATCCGACTCCGTTTCTACCTTTCATTTGTTTACTAAGTAAAAAATGCAATTTAGTACCATTTTGTCTTTTATAACGACAATAATTTTAAAACTAAATCAGGAATATCCACAACATTTATCCATTTAGGGTCGAGTGAACAGTTCAATCTCTCACCTAGATTTTTATTTTGAAAAAAAAAAGCGACATTTTGTACAAAACTATCGGCGAAGTTATTAATAGCTCTATGTTCAATTCTTAGTGAAAAGAAATAATTTTAATTTCTGAATTGACTTGTTTTAACAACTAATTTTGTAGTATCCATTTTGCGAGTTCTACAAGTTCACCAATGGCCCTAAAGCCATCGTTTAAGATGCCATAATTGATGAGCACTGCAATCTATTTATATTTCTAATTGGATGTTAGCCTGAACCTAGATTTAAGCCCAGAATTACTGACCATGGCCCGTACTAAGTACACTATTATAGTTGGAGAAATAAAAAAATCATAGTTGTAATAAAAATACTTTAAGGACGGGAGATTGAACTAGTTCACTAAGACTAACGCATCCATTATAACTAAAAGAACACGAACTATAAAAATTGCACAATAATGATGATAAATGGTTTTGAAGTGCATCTTAAGAACATTATCTTAACCAAGACATGTAACATTGAGACCTTGAACACATGAATAGGATAATGTCTTTAATCAAATATTTCTGCTAATACATCGCTGCAAGTATAAAGGATTTTTCACCTAATTACGCGTTTACAACTAAATAAATTAACCAAGACTATTCGGTGCTAGACCACGAATAAATGTACTTTGAATTTTTTTATACATAGTTACACTCAGACTAATAATTATAATCAGGCATGTTTATGCACGTTTTTCAATTGTAGTCACGTAAATGCCAGAAAGCAACACTTCTTAGCAAACCTTTTTCCAGTAAGTATAGCAATTAAAAAAAATGGTTTTCGCCTTTATTACAGTGGAATAAGGTTCAACTTACGGTGGTAATTATTTTCCCAATACTAATTTAAGGGTTACACACTGATTCTTTGCATGATTTAATTATGCAAAGAATACATATTATGTATCAACAAATCGATGTATCAGCAGAAATATTGATCGTAAATAAAAAAAACATATTATTTAATATCAAGTGCTACAATGAGCAATGTATCCAAATACTCAGCCCAAAAATCACAACAAAGTACTGATCCTATTCGAATATATTGCTCGTATCTTAAAACTACTAAGATTTAGCGAATTTAATCAAGTGACAATAAAACTAATATTCGTGGCTTTATGCTTTACATTTTAGAGTACATTTTCGCTTGCACAAATTCGATGTCTATCCAAGTGAATGTACCATTGGAAAACATACTTAGGACAATTTGTGTACTATGTGTAAATAAAACCACAATATATACAAGTATACGCAGTGGCGTAGCGTGGGTGTCAGCCGCCCGGGGCGGAAAACAATTCTGCCGCCCTTTTTTTTTTGCTCCTCCATTTGGCAAACATACACGCAGCGGGGGGAGGGGAGGAAGACAATTCAGCTGCCCTTTTGTGAAATTTTGCCGCCCCCTAAAAAGTGCCGCCCGGGGCGGACCGCCCCCCCCATCGCTACGCTACTGAGTATACGGAAGGGTAATTATTATATATGTAATATCTATGATACTATTTTGCTAAATGGGGCAAAAACTTTCAAGTGGCGCCCCCTCAGCTTTGACATATGTCATCATCTCCCTGCCCTGTTCCCAACCAGTTTATTTGGGGTCGGCGCTTTGACATTTATGTACTGATTGTTTAATAAAACTCACAAAAATAGAATAATATTTTTCAAGAGTGAGCCCTGAATCTGTCCGTATCGTGTCAGTTGCCCCCCAAATAGATTTACCATTGCCAATTTTATAACAGTACCCCACGAAATATTTTTTTATACATAATGTTGCACAGTCACGAGCATTTACATATATACAATTACAAACTCATTCAAATATGAACCTAATTGCCAAAGCTTAAGACCTCATGTGTATACATTTTATTGTTCGTGACTGTACATAATATGTATTAAGAGAAACAAAAAAAAATACAAGCGATGACAGGAAATTGTTATCCATTTCAACATGCGCTAGCGCATACAGATAACGGTACGGTAGGTAGTACGATACTACCTACATACATTTAAAAAATTTTGTCTATGCATACCATAAAGGTACAAAATTGATAGCAAAAATTTGATGACCACTCGGTTTTGGAAACTTGAGTTTTATTTATACATCCTTAGAATCTACCCCAGGGAATGAAACCAATATTTTAATATTTTTACTTAAGAGATTTTGTAACTAAAAACTCATAACATTTAATGTTTTTCTTTCACCAATATATGAGTCACCGGTTACTAACGGACTGATCTATCCTGAATAAAAATACAGGCAAACCCCGCGACTAGTAACGTAAAAATTGTGAAAAAGTTTCATTTACACATAAAATTTTCATATACATTGTAATTGATGAACTATTGTAGACGGTATCAACTGCCTATGCCATTCACTTACGCAGGTGAGAATTATAATTTAATGTCCAGCAAATGTTTTTAGTAAAAAAAACATCATTGCAGGAATTCGTCGTCGTCACCAACCTAGAAAAATAATTATATTTATTTATTTTTAATCTTCATTTAAATAAATTACCACAGACTAAATGCATATTCTGTAGTAAATAGACATAATAATACATAGTGTACACGAAAAGAGTTTAAAAGCAAGTAATTAATATTGGTGTGAGAACTAACATGATTCTACTGACCTGCAAAAAATATTCGAAATCACTACGATGGCAGTTGCCTTCAGCAGAGAACGTAAATTTGTGGAACGTTCCGTCTTCACATATCACTGCAAAAAGACGAATGACTTTATTAGATATATTATTTATCATACAAATAATATAGTTAGTTTTCTTCGGCTTCGGCCATTTGTCAGCCTTTGGTTGCTTATAATTATCTTGGAAATGTGACACGACGGGTTTTTTTTCTGATGACATTTTATGTTTGTATTAATACTGCAGCAGAACGCTTTAGATTTAGTAGTACTATCGATTTATGCAAGTTTTTTTTTAGTTTTTAATTTTTTTTACCTTTTTTTTATTTTTTTTTAAGTTTGATGTGAAAATCGAAACTAAATGTAAGTAAATAGTAAATAATATTTTTTTTGATAAAAGCGAAGGCCAATGACCCCGGCCAGTGACCGTCCGCGACTCAGCTAGTACGAGTACTATTTGTTGAAGTTTCGTCAATAATCGTAAAACTTTTGATTTAACTAAAAGAAAACTTTATTTATATATTTTACTACTAAGATAGAATCATTTTACTGCGCGAAAACAACGACGAAAATACCACGCTGTATTTTATATTATTAATTATTATATCCTCCTTCCTTCCTTGATCCTTAAGGGAAGCCCTGTGTCCAGCAGTGGACGTCGTTTGGCTGAAATGGTGATGATGATATTAGGTATATCGTTTTGCTTACCGACGGCGCTAGTGTCGTCGCTGAAGGCGCAGAGCGCGCGCGTGTCGGGCGCGGCGTGCGCGGCGGCCAGGTGCGCGTACGCGCCGCGCGCCGCCCACACGTGCAGCGTGCCCTTGTCCGACACGCAGCACACCAGCGACCCGGACGGATTGAAGTTTATACTGCGAAACGTAACCCAGGAATGTAATTTATTACGGTAAAAAATATTTAAGCTGTATAGGAGAAAAATAACAGTTGGTCTAAGAGTTCTGCCCTGTGGAACTCCGTATTTAATATGGAATCGGTGTGATATTATTTATTTTCCAATTAGGATTTTAAAACTGCGTGCCCTTAACTGACATGCAGCTCACCGGCGCGACCCGGACGGATTGAATTTTATACTGGGAAACACATCTACATCACTTCTGGAACTAGTCAATGTTACGGAAAAATATTTTAACCCAATACTATACCAATATATTTGGGCCAAGAATTCTGCCCTGTGGAACTCCATTATCAATATGGAATCAGTGCCAAATTAATCAGAAAATTTTAATGTTTTCGATGTTATTGTTTGTATATTTTAGAAACTTATTGTCTAAATTTTTATAGGAAGATTTTTTACCACTTTTTAAAAAAAATACTGGAGATGTTTATTCTATCAGACGCTTTATAAAAATTTACTGAAAAATTTCGTCTAGCAAATGGCAGCGGCATGCGTATAGAACGTATGCTGAATTTACACGCTCAAAAATCAGAGAAACCTAAACTTTTGAGTAATGCTTAGCGAATAAATGTTTCACAGTGGAATAAGCCATAGTAGCTTATCTGATGTCAAAGTTATATTATTTCCGGCTTACCAATAAACGTCAGCATAGTCAGAGCCTCGTCGTAGTTCATGTAGCATCAGCTTGCTGCCAGTGTCCCATATGCGGATGATCGTGCCTCGAGCCGAGGCGGTGGCTAGCTTCGCCCCGTTGGCTGAGAGACTCAGGCAGACCAGGTCGGTTTGGTGGCAGCCGACGACGGCGGGCGAGCTCGACTGGGCGCCTTTCACCGCTCGGGACACATCCTGGAAGGAATTAATGAGATCATTAAATTTACTTGAATTTTGCCTTATTTTGAGTTTATTTTGAGTTTATTAGTTCTTTTACCACTTTTTCAAATTTCTGGGTTGCAATTTAAGACTCAGCATTAACTGATAGTGAGAAAATATTCATGGAAAACTCGTTATTTAATTAAAACCCATAAATAAATCTAGCAAAACATCAAGAAACTCTTATTTAGGGCTTACAGAAAATATTTTTAGTTCTACCTATTCTTTCTATGGCGATTAAATACTGTGTAATATGATTTTTGTATTGGTACCGAAAACTTTTAACGTCACGTCAATCTTGTCTTAAATTTTATGAGTGCCTCCAAGAGCTTATAAACTATTGGGGTTGTTGTAATCACTTTTTGTCACGTAGGTGTATGACAGCTCTCTTAAGTCATCTCCCGCAACCTCTATTTACTCAGTTAAATCCTACCTACCAAGTGTTGGTAACATTTGGTAGGTAGGATTTAAAAATTCCGAGCCATGGGCACTAGAAGTTTGCAGAGGATTTAGAATCTTAAGGCTACAGTAATAAAGCTCTTACCAGCAGCTGCAGCGAGCCCTTGCGGTGCGCGGGCGCGGCCAGTATCTGCGCGGCGTTGGGCTCGGTGGCGAGCGCGCAGAGCGGCCGCGCGGCGGGCGGCGTGCGCAGGAGTGCCACGCGCTGGAGCGACGGCAGGGACAGCACTTGTATGCTCGATGATAGGACCACCGCTACTCTGGAGTATAAGGAGATATTTACTTACTACTAGCTGACCTGGTGAACTTCGTATCACTTACTTTAGTAGTTTCCTCGCAATTTTTCCATATTTTCTCATCGTTTAAACCTTCCCTGGACTTCCACGAATATTTCAAGACTAAAATTAGTCAAATCGGTTCAGCCGTTTTCGAGTTTTAGCAAGACAGGTTGATGTTGAAGAAGAAAAATCTTAGAAACAGCAACAAGATAAAAAAGAATGTTTTTAATTTGACGATATCAAAAATCGTGTGTGCTAGATAATAGTTGACAATATCAACAATCGACAGAACTTGTATGCTCGACGATACGTCACTCTGAAGGGTTGAATGAACTATTTTATATTATCTTCATTTTGTTTAAGAGCTCCGCTTGAGTCGGTGTTTTGTACGTGATCACTTACCATCAGGTGACCAACGTAAAACACACTTTCAAAAACAAGATAACTTTATTTATATTCTTCATTTCACAATCCAAACAGAGGACAAACGTAAATGCTCATCACATGATTTTTTCTATTGGGTATTGTATGAACCAACAACCCTTTGCAAATGGATCAGAATTTCTAGACAAATAAATGATTTGATTGATTGATTGATGCGCCATTGAGCCAGTTTAGAACGAATTTAAAGTTTTTAGGAATAAATTATGTCTGCACGTCAAAATCGAGAAACAAGGATTTACCGAAACGAACTCCGTTAATGTAATGTACATTGCAAACATTCTTCAAAGAAAAAAAAACTGCCTTAAATAAACACGACTTAAATCACGGACATAAAGCAGTCTATTAATAAACCGCTTTAACCGCCTCTGATTAAAACATTAATACAGATAAATGAGGTTAATTATATAAAGACGTGGAACAATTGCAAAAATATAATTACAGACAATGTTTTGCCAGAGCACAGTACAATCAAACGCGTGCGTCGTTATAATAACAAAGAAGTTATTAGGCTGTAGACTTGCTAATGTGGCTAATGTAAACATTGGGTTCTTATACTCAAACGAAATTTATTATGCGTTCGACATCAAGAAACAAGCTCTTGTGAATGGCAAGGGTTCTATTAGACCCCCAGAATACCTCTGACACGGCAAGGTGAAGCACACCTGAGTTTCAGGGATGCTCCACCTTGCCGTGGGTAAGTAAAGTATCAGCCCATTTTGTCCCACTACAGTGCCTTTGCCCTGAATGCTGAAGGGCTTTGCCTTTATCATTGAAATCAAGTTATCGCTACAATGATATGAACTGGCTTAATCGCCACGCTTGCCAAATGCGGTTTGGTGATCAAATACCCCATCTGTATCAAAAAAAACCAACACAAATTTAGCTCGAACCTGGAATTGAACCCAGGACCCAGAGACTCAAACCACTAGAACAACGAGGCGTCACGTAGTAAACATGAAATAACATTTCCTCCAGATAATATAGGTAATCATCTAAAGGCGTGAATAACTTGCAAAAATATGATAACAATGTTTTAACAAAATAAACGCGTAGTTGACTGCGTCATTAGAATAACAAAGGAATGATTACGGCGCAAATCCGCTTAAATTACAATACATTCTATTACAATTATTACTATCACATATACACAACGCAGTATCTCAAAGAACAATGCAAAAGACTGGGTACAAAAAAAATAGACTACCTACGAAGTAGATCCAATAAACACCTTTAACTTTTATTAAGGCGTCGACAAAATTGGTCCTAGTGAAAAAAATATATTTATTAAGTTTGTTTTTCATACTTGGTCAGTTGGCATACAGGCACATAGCCCACCTAATGGTAAGCGGCCACTGCAGCCTTTTCCGTTGAGGGACACTTCACCTGGAAGCGTCCCTTAATATGCCCAAACTGTAGACTCATCTGATCTTCGAGCCTCTGATTTCAAGTGTACTGGCTCCCACATTAATATTGCCGGAACACAGCCAGAGCTGTTATGGCGGCAGATTTCACCTGTGGGGGTGGTAGCTAGCCAGTCGACTCTGAAAAAGCCCTACCACCAACCAAAACCCATTATATTCGTTTCCCCTTCACAACTGAATGGGACGAGTCCTGTACCCGATTTGTGGAGATTGACATGCCCTTACTAAAAGATAATTATCAATAGGTTCTAAGTAATTAATCGATCACCAATCTAACCTAACCCACAAAAATACTAAGTTAGCACCTAAATTACTAAGTAAGATGCTAACTTAGTATTTAAGGTGCTAGCCTTTATTTTTTTGTGGATCAGTTTATTATTTGTCATTAACAACTGACCCGAGGTGCTCGTGGCGCAGCTGTGACAGTGGTTCGTTAGCGATAACGAAAGTCAAGCTACCTACGCCGCGGTCGGTTAATGGATGGGTGACCATTCTGACCATATTTAGTGACATTAATTTCGAGCGTCTCCGTGCTTCGGAAGGCACGTTAAGCTGTTGGTCCCGGCTGATATTTACTATAATGTAAATATTAGTCGTCAAGCCTAGTCAGAGGCCATTTGGCGGCTTGATAACATCTGACATTAAGGTTGGTCACTTGCCTTACGCACCCCTCCACCAACCCGCACTAGGCCAGCGTGGTGGAGTATGGCCCACACTATCTCACAATTGAGATAAGGCCTGTGTCCCAGCAGTGGGAACGTATATAGGCTGATGACGATGAACAATTGACCCAGACCCGAAATAACAATTTCCAAGTTTTGGCAATGAAAACAATCAACATTTAAAGCAATTAGGAGTACTTATAATTTTCTAAAGGCAATAGCAAACATTACGAGTATTATTATACATTCCAAGTAATTTTTAAGTAGTGTTTCACTTTACGGTATATTGTCAAACCAACGACAACCCAAGAAAAAATGTAAACAATAAAAGGCGTTATCGCCAAATAAACTAATTGGTATATGGAAATGAGACAACGATTTGAATTCATATGAACTGCATTTTTACGTATCTTAACACAATATTAGGTTATTCGGTGAAGGCCACACGTTATCTTATCAGTCGCTTAAGTTTCTTAAATGGACCTATACTAAGATTTTAATTCTACATATCTTTACGTAGGTAATTTATCATTTTTTTTTACATTATAAAGATTCTCGATTGTTTGATTGATAGGATAATTTGGTTTTTATTACTACATCGCTTCCGATAATGCCTTATTGATTGGTTCTGTACTTCAATTTCCGAGTTTTAAATGTCAAAATTATTTGATCTGCAGCGGATTAGTTACTATTAGCAGCAGTTAGTATTAACTATTTAACGCGTACTTGATGATAAGCTACCTAAGGCCTAAACAATCGACCCTTTACTAGTAATCGTCGCTCAATGTGCTGCGATAGGATACTCTTATGCAGCTTATTAATTTAAATGTATTTTATTGGGTTGTACAATAATTGTGGCGCTACATTTCACCTGTATAATGGCAGCTACCTGCGGCTGGTCAGGCTCTAAAAAATACCATCTACCAACAAGAGTTACGTAAGAAGTCTCCCAGTTTTTGAAGTTTGCCAACCTCTGGCCTAGTGAAACGTTGTACAGTCAACGCCAATATGATCTGAGCGTTCAAACCTACCAAAATTATCTGAACATTTGACAAAAATCACTCTTAACACAATACTTTTAGGTGTCAATATCGTTTGTCGTCATTTGTTCTCAAACAACAAATGAAATGCACCTTTATGTCTTGAGGTAAGGTTGATTTTTGTCAAATGTTCAGATATTTTTGGTGCTTTTGATCGGTCAGATCATTTTGAAGCAGGTGTCACCAACGTCAGTTCTTACTTGTCCTTCCTCGCGCGCAGGCCTCGTATGGGCGACTTGAAGAGCACCTCTGCCCGGAACACGCGCCGCTGGTCGTCGAGCAGCATGAGGCTGCAGGGCCGCCGCGCCTTCACCAGAAGCAGCCAGTTCGTGCGGAACACCATCTCGCATAGCGACACCTCGCCCAGCTCCTCTTTGCCTGCAATACGAAAGGCACCGTTGAATATGAGGCCTTGCCAGCGCAAAGACATTTTCGCATCCCCTTACATACAATGGGTATACAATATACATGCCGGCAAACTTGTGACCATCGGTCGACGGAGAGGCGGAAAGATCGCGCATGTGCACTTGCGCGTGACCAATAGCGCGCGCGAATCCCCCGAACGCCCGCGCGGGCTATTGGTCAGAGGTATGCTTCTAACCAATAGCGCGCAGGCATGTCAAAATTTGTGTTCTGCGCAATGCCCACCCGATAGTCAAGAAGTTTGCCGGGGCCTGCACAATGGTGCGCCGCCGTGTCGATGTCGGTAGTAAATAGTGTCACGTCTGCCCAGCTCCTTAAGGACAGAGTTTACTTTAGTTTTTTCGTGTGCTTAACCGTTGCGTAGGCCAGATACATAATCATATAGGACTTATCTGCGTGGAAGCGATAGGTTTTTCTCGCACTCAACTAAACGTAAGGAAATAGTACAGCTATTATCTACTGATACGTTGATCTTATGTGAGAGGGTGGCACTTACTTCCTCGTTCGACCTATTTCGACCTACAGTGGCTCTTTATTTTCAATCTCGGAGTTTACAGAACTCTAAAATCAGCATAGACTGTGGCACAGACAACTTGTTTTTTTTAATAGGTACGCACATAATATGACAAATGCGAAATATAAATGTGCACACAAATGTTTGCAGTGCAGTAATCGAGTTTACAACCGGTGTAGTCTGGTTTATCAAGTACACTAAATCGGTCAACGGTCTTTTTCGCAAAGCAGAGGGAAAATATAAAAGGTACATCTAATAGGGTGTTCGATTACACGACGAGAGAGGGACGTTAGCTAAGGTCACCCTTAGTTGGCAATGTTTTTCTACGCCGGCTGGTATTGATTTTTCTCCGGCAATTTATATCGCTGTCAATCTCCGATAAAATTCAAGGGGCAGCTGGACAAGTATTTATGACCTAATCGTAAAATTCAGAATTGCTCCTGCGCCCTGGGTATTTCGCTTTATGAACTGTATTTTATGACACATCGGCATTGGCATACAGCTCCTTTGTGGTGAGGAGCTACAGTACTGCGGCCTATTCCATATCATTGTCCTGGTACACTGTAGGCTTTTCTGATCTTCGAGCCTTTCGTTTCGATTCTGGCTCCCTCAATAATTTTGTCCTAACTACGCCAAAGCTATAATGCCAAGGGCGTCGCCAAAGGGGGGGCAGGGGGGGCAGTAGCCCCCCCTTGAGATCAAATGTCGCTAGCCGCAAAGCGGTAACGCTTCATGCTCTCGGCGTTCATATTTTTTTTACTAAATAATATTGCCCTATTGCCCCCCCCCTCCTTAATCATAATTGCCCCCCCCCCTTAATCATAAGCTGGCGACGCCTTTGTATAATGCTAGATAGGTAGTATTACGTTTTTCATCTTTGTGGCGGTAGCTGGTCAGTCGGATACTGAAAGAGCCTTCCTGGAGATAGTAGCGAAAATCTACTTCATTCTGGTACAGGAATATCGCAAAATCAATATTGTTTGTCCTTTCGTGTCCTTTAGGGTAGAAAGTTTTTGTATCAGACGCGTGTAGACATTTTAGAGATTTTATTCGTTAGCTAAGTTATTTTTAAAGGATAGGTAACATTGGCTTGACTTTCAAACCGTGTACTGTGAAAAGGTCAGCTACTCGTAGTCACTCTAAAACCAGTATTCTGAAATAATAGTCTTAGCGCAGACTTACTGTAAGTAACGGTAAACAAAGCAGGTAGGTATTTAGCACAATTAACGTTAATTTTACCGTTAATCTAAATAATTTAATAGAATATTGAAAGGGAGGTTGAGCATCTTGGGTTGAGCGATAGGAGATAGGACGAGTGAAACAGACTAAGTAGGTACGTTTTATCTTGGAAAGATATCGTAGCAGAGTTTTCACGAGCGAAGCGGGCGGAAGACTAGTTTACAATAAGGTGCAAATGACCACGCGACCACCTTTGTAGAACAGGGCCCTAGAATCATAAACATTTTGTAATATTGTCTAAGAGCCTAACTGGCAAGCTTCCATGTTTTCACTTAGGCAAAATCTATTCCCATCATAGTCATCTTTCCGGTATTATTTAACACAGGAGTCCAATACCTTTGATACCTTCCTTACGATTGGAGATACAGCCTAAATTACAAGTGTAACACGACACTTGCTAAAAAACAAAATAGGCTATAGTGGTGTACTATTCGGTGGGCTGATGGGCTAGAAAACACGGACACGTGTATGTAAATGTACAGTCAAAAGCACGTCAGACGAAACACTTTGGACTTTGTACCGCGCGCTCTTATGTCGGGGGCATAAGTGCTATTATCGAACTGCAAGTGTTAACCGTGATGTGCTGTTGACCGTACAAGTATTAGTAATGATTAAACAAAAAGGTTTGAATAACATCAACAAAATAAACACAAAAACTTCGCATTTAAGAATGGTTTGCAAGAAAGCTTACCTAACGGTAAATGAAGAGATGTGAGTCATCATTACATTGCGAGTGTGAAACGTGAAACATATTAAGTATGTTAGGATGTGCGTATATTTTGAATAGCTGCACGCTTTGCACGGTCCCTATCGTTTGGGTCGGTCAATCGCCGCACCGGCTCCTCCTTTTCGGGAGTGAAGGGGAAACCGGGAGAGATGCTTAGTTAAGGACTACCCGTACCCGGGACGAACGTTTGCCTGATGTTACTGTGCTTAAAAGCATTTCCGAAACAAAAAAATGTCTAGATCATCTGGAAGGGTGGCCATTCTTCAAAGCCAATCTCCTCCAGAAAAATGAATATTAAATATTATGTAATATTTAATTTTTTGTTATCGGTCTGAATATCAAATTGATAAACAGATCAATATAAATAATATTGATTTACTCTTAAATAAATAAAAATTCAATTAATTTAGTTCAGTGAGCACCAAACTAGGTAAAAAGAGAATTATAAAACATTAAATCAATATATAAAATGCAAGTTAAAATAACACAGATTTTAAACAAAAAGAGATTACTTATTTACGAATGTAATTTAAAAAGCAGCCTAGCCTAGCACAGTCATTATTATCTTAATAAATAATTTGTTTTATTCATTAAATGTCAGTTAAATAATCTGGCATCAAATCAATCCTACCGTAATTTTTCTAAAACATAAATCAAAATAGAAATCAATGCGATGAACTGTAAGCTGGAAATTGGTGTAGGAATTTGACAAATTAGGGCAGGTCGAAGCATGGCATACTATTCTTTTACTATTCTTTTATAAATACAAGTTGAGTGCAGATTCCATGTTTAATTTATGTTTGACTTATAAGCATAACTCAGTGTTTCTATAGTGTATAATACTTACTGTAGTGCGCCTTTTCAACGAGTGGTTCCACATTGTAAACGCGCAGGCCTGATGTTAGGCAGCAAGTGAAGCAGCCTAAAACAAAGATCCCAACTTTAAACAGCTCTCCTGTAAAGTTAGCTGAATGTAGCTTAGTCAATATTTCCGTTCAAGAGTCACTATAAATAACATGTATCTATTTTTATTGTTAGAAATATTATTTTAATTTAATATTATACTTTTAAAAGATTTGGGTGCCATTCAGATAGCAACCGATGGAGCAGTTTGAGGAAGGCTTTTGCTAAACGGCACACAGATTTATAGATTTATAAATATAAATTAACTTTATAAATTGTTCATAATATGTATTTATAATTGTATCTGATGAAGGCTAATAAAATAAACAAAAAATATTTTTTTAAAGATAAATAGCAATGTTTTTTTTAGTAATAGTCTAAGTTATAGATAGCTAAGACAATAATTTAGTTTCAAATAAATTCTGTAGTGAATCCATGTTCAAGTAGTAATAAATGGCTATTTCAAAATTTGCTAGAATATGGACTAATTAGTATTCTAGTCATGTATGGTGAGACAGAGAGTATTATTCACACATTCCGATCTTGTGCCGGCTAAGGAAAACTTTATGAAATATAAACCAGTATACAGTAAGTAGTTAAAACAATAATAGGACTTCTTTTGTTTTATAAAAACTAGAAAGATTACCAATTAAAAATGTGACAACATTATAATATTTTAAAATAGAGCAGTTTTGATTGATTATTTTCTTCAAGTTTATGAATTAAAAAAATGTTGTGTACCCCAAGGAAATTATAAGGTGAGCACCTGAAAAGAGTATGTAGGTTAAACATACAGTTACAAATATTTATACCCGAGGTGCGTGCCAAATGTGAAGAGACCAAACTCATGCAACAGCACCAACATCTTGAAATAGCAAGAAAATTACGCCTTTATTTATCAATAATGCGCAAGTACACGCAAAAGGAGGCAAACAAAACCGACGCCCAAACAATAGTGGTCGAGTCAAGGAACGAATCTGCGCGTGGGCGATATACTAAAAATATAAACAACACGTGTAGTAGTACGCTCTCCACTTCGCTACCACGCGCTCGCGACAACATACGACGCAGCGGGCAGCTCGGCGTGTCCGACTCACCACCGCAACCCCACGCCTCCCAAACTCCCATCACCACAACTCCACAGTCATCCACATCATGAATAATGCACAAAGTCACCATCCAAAGAACAAAGAACGCAGGTTGACGAACTAGGAAGTCTCACAAACCTTGATCCTGGTTAAAGCCCAGGCTCGTGATCCCGCTGCTCCTCCGCCGCGCCATGTCTTATAGACCGTGAATTTATCATAAACATTGAGTTGCTTTTTTATCAATTGTCTCAGTGGACATTTTCACACCAAAATTTTAATACGCACATTTATTAATACATGTTCCCTGTGTGTGATACACAGCTGATTTGATGATTTGACTTTTGACAGCAAAACACGCCAGTGTTGGAAGTTTATTCTTGAATACTACCAAAACACGTACCTGTCTTTCTACCATTTCTTACGTATTTCTCGTCTTGAAAGTAGATCTCGAAAAAAATTTAAGAAATATGAAGTCTCAATAGTTATACTTTTATTTTATAGCAAAAAAAGTAATTTTAAAAATGCAATAAATACCTAGATACTCCTACTGAGAGAAAATATTTATGCGATAGCAACATTTGTATAACCCGCCAAAATTTAAATAATCCGTATTCACAATGCACTTGTAAAAAAGCATGAAACTCATACCGTAAGTTAAAAAGAGACGATTATATTGAAGTGAATGTCAAATTATGTCTTCTAATTTTTTTGATTTGTTATTTTCTTCTATTTCGTTTATCTTTATTCGTACCAAAGAGTACTTAATTTCAGTGGCGTAGCGTGGGTGTCGGCCGCCCGGGGCGGAAGACAATTCTGCCGCCCTTTTTTTTTTTTTTTTGCTCCTCCATTTGGCAAACAGACACGCAGCGGGGGGCCCGGAAGACAATTCTGCCGCTCTTTTGTGAAATTTTGCCGCCCCCCTTAAAAGTGCCGCCCGGGGCGGACCGCCCCCCCCGCCCCCCCCACGCTACGCTACTGCTTAATTTATTAGTAAATTACGACCTTTTGAATTTGATTGTAAGACTGACATAAGACTGATGAGTATGATGACTTGAAATGAAACTATTTTGTCTGTAAGTCAGTACTTATGAAGAAAAAAACCTAAAAATGTCAAAAATGTTTTTATCTTCCCTCATTGAAGAAATTATTCTACAGGTCAAATTTTTGGCTTCAAAAGCAATTCTAAATTATGTAGGGTGTCAACTGGCAAAAATATTTATAGTAAATCTTAAAAATATTAACGTAATTAGCTGAAACAGGTAAATACAGATTATTTGACATATTTTGACAAAAGATTTACAACAAAAATTAAAATGTATGATAATTTTCAATGATTACAGGTAAATTAATAAAAGATGGACGACTTTTCTACAGCCAACCACACAGATTACCAATGGCCTTTTCCGAAACCTATTGTTGGCAAGTATGTCGCTATCTTGTCCTTTTACGATTTGCTATAGTATATCCAAAGAGTATAGTGAGTATATCTTACAAAAATATAATAGGCAATCTAAGATCGGCAATATTTATATCTTTGGGTTTGTTGCTCCTAGTTTTTGTCCAGGAGTTTTGGACGTTGAAATGTTTAGATTTTTGAAATCATGGGGATTTGTGGAATAAGCCACACACTATAGTTCACAGAAGGACTGGTCATTAAAAGAGGGGGACCTAAACGTCTTCACTTACAGGAAAAAATATGGAGTCGGAACTAAACTAATGGGGGCTACACTAGCACATCTAGCGGATAATTCACACGCGGTAGCTCCCATTAAGTACTTAGCAAGGGCGCGTCACCAGCTTATGATTAAGGGGGGGGGGGGGGGGGGCAATGGGGCAATATTATTTAGGAGAAAAATATGAACGCCCAGAGCATGAAGCGTTACCGCTTTGCGGCTAGCTACATTTGATTGGCAACTGGCCCCCTGCCCCCCCTTGGCGACGCCCTTGGTACCTATAATGCCCTTAAGATTTTATGAACATGTTGATGATTCAGCGTATCCTTAAGTTTTGCGCTCTATTTGTATTGACATAATACTAGATTTATTTTTTACTTCCCTGTATTGCTGTGCCAGTGTGGCTCAAGATTGGCTTAGCATTACACAACTCGTTATGATCATTTGTATTCAGACCATGCGAGCCTCCAAGCCCAACAGCAGCCCCCACAGTCCGGCCTGCGCCGGTGGCCCCGTACTGCCACTGCGACGCGCATTCCTACTCCCCACGCGTGGAGCAGTACAAGCAACTTCTGGATAAGGAGCAGAAGCTGTGCCAGGACTATGAGCAGTTGAGGAGACAGGTAATGCGGGCATTTACCTCAATCAATACGCTATGATAAGCTGGATTTTTTTGTTTTCGCGGAGGGAATCGCTTTACGTGCCGTCACATCTGTCGGGGGGAGGGCAAGGTGGTGTTTGGGACTCCCGGCGCCCAAAGGCCGCTGCTCCGCCCTTAGAAAGATGGGAGGGGTAAAGCTACTAAAAACCTTCGCGATGTACTACCTTACTCTACTACCCTAAAAAGGCACGGACCCTAGAGTCTGTGGAAGTAACTTTCTATTTAAAAAAAAAAAGATAGGTACCTACTACCTAGCTGTCTGAAGTGTTGGGTGCCGTGGGACTCCGAAACCATGGAGAGCCACGATAATTACAAGTTATTATTATTAGGTGTAGGTACGGAGGATTGTTGCCTTTGATTGGATAAGGAAAGCCTGGAATTAGAGATTTGTGGCGAAGCATGATACCTTACGTTCAGCAGTAGATGAAAACAAGATGTTGATTAAGTAGCTGAAATAGGTGCAGTAGTTAGTTTTGGGGGTAAAGTAATTAATAGTTTTAGAATATCGAAGTAGGTCCCTTTATGACTTCACCGACGTATTGCATGGCAGCAAAGTGAGTGATTTTTTAAAGAAACTATTCCAGAATGTCTTTGAACTGTTAATCTACGACGAGCAATGCAGACATGACACATGCATGACACATCTGATAGTTTTTTCCTGCCTAGAAACCGACAGGAGGTACAGACACGAATACTGGTTTGCGTAAGTTATGTAGGTATGTGTGATGAAAAAACTTTTTATAGATACGTTTATATTAACCCAAAATAAAACTGATCCAATAGCAGGCTAAGTATCTATTACGAGATAAAATTATATGTGTGGAAGTCTGATTCTCCGTTTAAACCAACCAAAAATCCAACATTAATGTTCTTTACTTATATTATGTTTGTTCTGGGTAGTATTCGAATCCACTATTTACTGACAAATACGCCATCGGATTAGTGAAATGGTTTTATTATTGTCGACAAGGTTTCACAAGCTATGTTAGCAGTTGTATTTCTAAGTCCCTTTTTACTACACATCAGCTCGACAGCAATGAATAACGCTGTAAAACTCTATTGAAAACCGTGACAAACTCTATTGAAAACCGTGACACATTAATTGACCCATAATTAACTGTTTTGTTATGGCCCAACGACAATCGGACGATGGCACGCGTAGCAAGTAGCAACTTATTAATTGTAGAACTAGAATTTGTAGAGAAGGTTTTTTTGCTATTTTTTGGCATGAGTTTTAGGTATGACGTCATATCATAACTTACGTCTGATCTGTAGTAGGATCGATTTTATAGTTATCTTCACCAGCATTTTTGGGGAAATACTGACAGCATTTTAATTTAAATTACTCATTCCTTAATCTGTTGAAAGTGTTAAGGAAACCTAGATAACACATAAATAAAGAAAAACCGTGGTAGCTGAGTGGCTTCTAAAGTCGCTAAACATGCGTGAGATCAATTTCGCATCTCGGTCATCATCGAGGATGCCATCTTAAGTTGAAATGCAAAAGACACTAGTTGATGCATTGAGTGAAACAAAATCAATGAATTAATTACTTACAACAATAACACGATTTATATACTTTATTAAAATTTCAATGACTATAATAATATAAGCTACTCTTTTTCAGATGGTGGATGTAACCAATGACATTTTGGATCACCCATGCGATGATCTCGACAGCAAGATGATCACAATGTACCAAGCTACGTTCAAAAAGAGATGTGAGTATTTTATACTACAGGTACCGGCAAACTGGTTGAACATCGGTCGACAGAGAAGAGGAAAGTTCGCGCATGTGCACTTGCGCGTGACCAATAGCGCGCGCGAATCTTCCGAACGCCCGCACGCGCTATTGGTCAGAGGTATGTTTCCGACCAATAGCGCAAAGGAGGCGTAGGCGTGTCATAATTCGTGTTCTGCGCAATCCCCACCCGATATTCAAGAAGTTTGCCGGCACCTGTACCAATGTCCACATTTTTTAATTTGTGTAGCTTGTTAATGCACTAAGAATACTGTTCAATGAAAATTCTTCGACATAGCCATATTGAAGAAAAGTAGACTAAATTACATACGTCATTAAGGGAGCGTTCAAGCATTACGTAACGCAATTTTTGATGATTTTTGACCCCCCCTCCCCCCATTGTAACGCTCCGTAGCGTTTTTTTGTACCCCCCCCCCCCCCTCTCTAAACGTTACGTAACACTCAAGTGACCATTTTTACCCTAAAGTCGCAAAAAGTTACGTTATAGTTTTTATCGTTGGTGTACTTTTAATTGCCTTTGCGGTAATAATCTATAATATAAAAATGAATCGCAAAATATGTTGGTAAGCGCATAACTCAACAACGCCTGGACCAATTCGGCCAAAATTTTTTTTAAATGTTCGTTGGAGTTCAAGGATGGTTTTTACGGCGAGAAAAATTGAATTGATTGATTGATCTATTCCCACGGGAACGGGAACCACGCGGGTGAAACCGCGGGCGCCCGCTAGTACTAAATAAAACAACATCTGCGTATTTTATTAATAGTATGAGATCCCACTGCATGATTCTGCAGGTATCTGTTTTTTCGATGCAACTTATTTTAAATGAATGATAAGGAAGTATGCAATGAATTAGGGATAGGTTGCCTATAAAAAATTAGCCGCAAGTGAAAAAAAAAATTTTTTTATTTTTAATTCGCTAATATATTACTTGTAACTATAAATGTTTTTTTAATGAATTTTACGACATTTGAAAGGTAATGATGTCACAAATTGAAAAAATATGGTTGCCAGCTCTCAGTCAGCCGCAACGTAGGGTTGCCAGCTGTTAACAGTTATATCAGTTTACACTCACCTGCTTTATTTTTTTCAATTTCTGACATTATTATCTTTCAAATGTCGTAAAATTCTATAAAAAAACATATGGTTGCCTATTATACATGCGAATTATTAATACAATTTTTTTTTTATTGCGGCTAATTTTTTATACGCAATCTAAGTTGTATCAAAAAACAGATACCTGCAGATTTGAGCAGTGGGATCTTAGACCATAACGAATACTGACAACGAAATGACGTACAACACAATCTAGGGACTCCCCGTGAAATATAAACGAAAAGGTTTGCCTGAACTTGCGAGAACAAAATATTAAAAATGACGACCAGATACAATCGATGTTTTTTCCCCGTAAAACGTAAATGAAAAGGGTTGCCAATTTGGGAGTATTTATTCCCAAATTTTTTATTAAAAAAAAACAATGTTACGTAACGTGTTGTTAGAAAGACCCCCTCCCGCCCCTGTAACGCATCGTAACTTTCCCCCAAATTGCGTTACGTAATAGGTACTTGAACGCCCCCTTACTCGGTTAAGTTCAAAAATTGGCTGTGTGGTTCAAGTCCCACCTTCAAAATCTAGAAAATTTCAGTAAGATATTGTTATAATTATTACTTTTGTAACTACTTTTATTATCCTTACCATATAAGCATTTTTGGGTTTTGTTGCATATAACATGTTAAATAAATTATGAGGGCAAGTGAGAAATTGTATTCATAATAATAAAATAAATTACAGTGTCTGTAATGAATGTCATGTAAAGTTGTACCTATAAAAACTATTTTGAATAGATTTTTGTAGCATGGAAAATTTAACTCCACCAACCAACACTATTTTACCAAACCAACGTTTATCTCTATTTTATGAAAAAACTACATAATAGACATATTATTGATACTCACTCGATAGATAATAAGAATAATTTAATTAATTAGTAATCATTGAATGTAAAAGACCTATGTTGCATAATCCTATTATCTAGGTATTAACTCTCTTATAAAACTTATTTTTATATAACTCTTTGGCTTGAATTTGTATCTACTTAGACAACTTGTACCTATTATGTATATTTTATCTGTGAGATAAGTAGGTAACGTAGGTGCGGTCTCATTTGTCAATTAAAAAAAGGAGAGAATTACTGTTATCTGACGAATAAATTACCACGTCAATTTATTTGTCAGTGTTAAACTGGTCCTGAATTTCGCTATCATAATATACAGATGTATAAATTGTGCAATGACGTTACACGTATTGAAGTGAAAGTTTTTTGTCATTTTAGTGCATTAAGATAAAGCCTTTTTAAAAATAGGTTTTCTGACTTTCAAATTATCGCTAGTTGCAAGGTCGTCATCAGGCCATAGCGACGTCGCCGGCTACCGTATCCAAGCAGTTATTATTATCACTTTACCAGGAAGCGTCGCACAATCATCATCATCCCAGCGTATTCCCGATTGCATCCAGTATGGAGCTCAGGGTACGCTTCGACTATGATCCTAGATTTGACAAGCCTGGTTATTACAATGGAGCGATTGCCATCTGACCTCCGTAACCCTACAAGGGAAACCAGACCTACTTGGAACATAGTCGGGACCAACGGCTTAACGTGCCTTCCGAAGCACGGAATCATCACTCTTTTCAGACATTCAGGTGATTCAAGCCTGCAATGTCCTAACCAAACTGGAAACAATCACACAAAGTGATGTTCCCCGCGGGATTCGAACCCACGACCTCCGGGTTTTAGAGCCCAACGCTCTAACCACTGTACCACGGAGGCAGTTGAAGCGTCGCACAATATGCCTTTGATTTCAAGTGTACTGGCTGAACTGGCTCTCACATTAGTATTACCGCAACACATCCAGAGCTAGAAAGCTAGCTAGTGAGTGAAAAAGGCCTATCACTAAACTCTGCGTAATCATTAAGTATATCTTTACCTACAGCGTTCCCAGTATCAGACTACAGGACGATCATAGCAGCCTCCCAGTCCAGCGCTCCGATCCCAATGGAGAGCAACAAGCTTGGGGTCCTCCGCTGTTACAAGGACCCCACGCACTTCACAGAGAACCCCCCTGTTGTACGACCAACCATCAACCCTCCTGGGGTGGTCCACACTGGCGTTGCGCCGAAGTCTGTTCAGTCGTGGTTTACTGAGTTTCCAGGTAAGCTTGAGGTATTAACGCCTCAAAGGTCTTCTGGCTTAAAACCGGGCTATGATGAAGTCCTGGGTTTAATTCCCTGGTCGAACAAAATTCTCAGGTCGCGCGAAAAAAATTGTGTCGATTTATTTGAACACAACTCAAGTATTAGTGACACGCTTGGTACGCGTGTTGATTACGGCAGTATTCAACGTTGTGACGATAGCTTGATTGCAGTAATGAAGGCTTTTACCTTGATATCAATAATCTGCTACTATACTGAATTATATTTATTAGTCGTCTTCATCCATAATTTCATAGGTAAAGAAAAAAAAACAACCAAAAGCTTTGCTCATTGTAAGCTTTCCTCTTGATGAAGCAATGTAAAAATGCCTAAGTTTTTTTTTTGCGCCATGATGGGTCGCTTACACAACATCGCCTATGAACACTTGGCATCACTCGCGCCACCGCCGATCTTGTAATTTATAGGGTTAATAATGTTGACAGCAAAAACAAAAAAGTTCTTCCCGCTGCTAACAGCGTACCCTCCTCAATAGAGCTATTTCGTAGGGCACTGTGCGTTAGGGCTAATATGATTTGTCGCAGGTTTGCTCGTTGCACCAAAGCCGTTAAAATCACGCTTTTTAAAGCTTATTGCCACTCCCTATACACGTGCAGCCTGTGGACAAACTACACCCTGGGGGCGTACAGTACAGGGCCCTGCGCACTCAGTACAATAATGCGTTCAGGGGGCTGGTGGGGCTGCCACGACACTGCAGTGCGTCAGGGATGCTAGCTGCAGCTGAGGTCGATAGCCTCTCGGCCATCATTAGAAAGCCCATTGCGTCCCTGATACAGCGAGTGCGGGGCAGCTCCAACAGCCTTCTGAAGACGGTCGCGGCAAGACTGGACGTGGACAGTGCCATTATGCGGCACTGGACTTACTTCCAGCTTACCAAAAAAACAAACATTAATTATAATACCTTTTTGTACTAAAATAGTTTTTAAGATTAATTGTTACTAACACTATGGACTTTTTTTCTGGTTTCTGCATTAAATACATTTTATTTATTTTTTATTTATTAGTTAGTAAGATTATTTACTGAATGTCTATTCCAGGCAGGACGGAGTACATGGATACCTACAGTGCCTCAGCCAAGGCGTGTTGGAGGTCCATGCAGAGGTATAAGGAGCCCATGCCTTCCACGAGGCGCAGGGCCGATGACACGTGCGTTTGATTGTTCGTCCGGAATAAACATAAGGGAAGATATTTATCTTGTTTCATTTATTTATTTTTAAGAGAGGAGCATAGACTGGAACTTATAAACCTAGCAAAAGAGTCACCACAGTGAAATAACACTTTTTAACTGTTTTGCTGTGTTTTGATCGGAGAGTTAGGTCTTCAGAGATATGGAGTGGCAACAGGAAGTAATTTTATTTTGACAGACCAGCAATTTTTCATCTGATTTTCTTCTTCACAGTAACACTGACAAGCAGTAAGTATTAGCATCGCTTTATTTACTTGTTTGGACAGTACCATCGACCATACAAAAATCGGGAATCGAACCCACGACTTCGAAGATTGAACCAACGCTATTAAAGAAAAGACAACACGTCTTGTATTTGATCAATGTATCAATTAATACACATTGGACATATGAAGGCACGTTTGCCATGCTGGAATTTCTAGAACACAGCCTCTCTTTGAGTAAAGCGGATGCAGACCTGATATCGATCCATCTGGTCACGTCAGAGGACTCAGAGGTCTGCAAATGAACATTTGAACAAAGGAAGTCTGTTCTGACCGACATATGGCCGATAACGACTTTGTTACAGTCATCGAGGTCAAGAATAATTGACTTTACTTAACCACTCAATCCCGAACCGGCACTCGGGTGCCGCGTAACAATAGATTTTCTATTGTGTCTGGTAATCCGGGGCTCGAAAGATTAAACAAATAGTGATTACTATTGTATAACGTTACCTACTTACTCGATTTCTAAGTTTTTTTTCTCTGTCGCATATATATGTTTAGAGGACCGATGGAACCATTTTTTTTACACCTTAGTTCCAACTACTAATATTAGTTCAACCAGTTGAACAAATTGGATAATTTTCGTCTAATATTTTCAAATTTCAAAATAGTTGAACATATCGGACAACCAACATTCGTGTGGTTTGTTCAGTTTTTGCAAAAGTTGAACAAATTGGACAAATTACGCCCAATTTATGCAGGTACCTACCTAATGCATTTTGCACTGTCCTGGGGTAAGAGCAGTATGGCCGTGTTTGGAATTTTCTACTACCAAATATGAAAACAGACCCATGGATTTACCCACTTACCCTAAGGTACTCTTCAATTTGTTTAATTTGTGAAATTTAGCTAAACATCACACAGCTGTTCGAGCTTTTAGATATGTGAAAATAAGTGCACTAAAACGTTAAATAAAAATTAATAATAATTTATTAAATTAGACAACACATTGCTCAATAAAGATTTAGATTAATATGAAACATCCATCGGAGTCTAAAAGTAGGTACTTAAATTTAGTAATAGAGGCACGTACTCAAGTAATAATATTTATATGCTTAATAATTTAATATAATTATTTTTATACATTTCTTAATTACGTAGGAACCTAAAATAAAGAATACTCTAGTAAAATCAGACCATAACTTCATAGAGGCAAAATTAATAAATAAAAAATATAACAGTAACTTTTTAATGGCTCTTTGCATCTGATAAGACCACTGTTCACGTTTTTTCAGCAGCAAATTATTGCAGTGTGGACAAATCCGGGCACCGAATCACTGTCAGTGTACATAGGTGTAAACTTGTACTAAGGTATTTTTTTTGTACTTGGTAGAAGACCTACCCACCGTTTGAGTTTTTCGTGTTACTCACATGAGTCACAGGATACCCTGTCTATACAGGGTTTTTAGAAAAATCAAACAACTTTAATGAGGTCATGTCAGGCTTGCTTGTTCGATGCGTCTTGTGCTGGCCTACCTCCACTGTCACTGTGACGTGTCATTTTTGGAACACCATGTATAAACTCTGAATTTCATTCTCTTTTTATTACAGTTATTAAGTACTGTATCTTATGAAATACTTTTCACCGACTCGGACAGAAGGAACCTTAGTATTGTGTTTGATGTAGCAGAATATATTGGTAATAATGCTCTGTTATACGATCCAGTTGTCAAAGTAAGGAGGACAGCAGTTAAATAGCGTATATTATTCTCTTTCAGTTCCTTCTGTACTTCTTCATATATTGCTTCTACTTCTTTATGCTTTCTTTCCAATTCTTCTTTATAAGTGTCGAGAATTTTCTGGTTTTCGAAATTTTCACTAGTAGTTTTGTATTCCGTTGGAGTGCTTGACGCTACCATACTTGCAAATATAGCTACGGAAACCAATGAGATCTGAAAAAGAAATAAGGACATAAAAATACAAATAGGCTTTGATAAGGAGAATTAAAAGTTGAAATAGGCATTTTGAAGAGTTTTTCCTATACTTGACGATGTGCACCTGAATGCACACTTTTTTTAAAAAAATACGATTTTGACTCAAATCCTTAATCCAATATTTATGGTGCAAATCACAAATATTTACCAAAAAAAAAAATCTTTGCCAAGTAAAGGGTTAAAAATAAAACGTCCTTCAAAACGCAGTTTACTAATAAAGTGAACGTACGAGTTTAATAATAATCTTAATTTCTCATCTCAAACAATTACATTTAGGTACATACATCGATCGTCGAATACTTACGTATAGGTTAGTATATATATTCTGTGGTATAAGTACCTAACAAATCAGAAGATGAGATTGCTAAGTTTGTGTTTTGATCCGTAAAACAGTTCACAAGGTGTCGTTCATTTTAGTACAATTTAGTTAACAATCTATACTTCTATATCTATACTAATATTATAAAGAGGAAATATTTGATTGTTTGTTTGTATGTTTGTTTGTTTGTTTGAATTGAATGGTTTATGACCCGTGGAACACCTAAGTGGTTCACCTAGGTGTTCCACGGTGACTTTTTTGTACCCGTGGATCACTAGGCTCCAAAACTACTGAATCGATTTGAATAATTCTTTCACTGTTGGATAGCTACACTATCCCCGGTGAACGTAGGGCACTTTTGATCCCGGAAATGTGGGGGAAGGAGGGGATATTTGAAAAAACAAAATAACGCGTGGGTCAAACCGCGGGCGGAAAGCTAATAGGTAGAAAGAAAGGTTAGAGTGTATCCCATCTGGCCCGGTGACTTGGCCCGGCGCCGGGCCAGATGGGAAAAAAATGTTTCAACTGGCCCGGTAATATTTTTATAATAGCGTTTAAAAAATAAGTGGCTTTGTAATTTTTATTCCACATCGTATCAAGGAAAACTACCTTTAACTAAGACATCACTTAGAATAAGGATCAATGTCGGTCCATTGCTCGATTTAATGGAACAGGTAATTGTTTTGTTTACATATATGATCATTGTCGATTATAATATACCCGTCTAAGTCTAAGGGTGTGTATCACCACTGACAGTTTTTTTTATACTAGATCAGTTGGCAGACTAGCACACAGCCAACCTGATGGTAAGCGGCCACTGAGGCCTATTCGATTGAGGGACTATGAGTCCCAGGAAGAGTCGCTCAATCTGCTACACTGTAGTAGGCTTCTCTGATATTTGAGCCTTTAAGCTTACTATCTCTACAGTATTTATTGCCGAAAAACTGTAAGAGTTATTATGGTGGCAGGTTTTTACCTGTTGGGGTAGCTAGCCAGTCGGACTCAAAAAAAGGCCTACAACTAGACCCACTAGACTCAAGACGGGAATCGTACCGACTACCGAGCTTACACACTGTGTCACGGAAAAGTACCTTAAAATTTAATACCTAGTAAATAATGGCGTTAACAATAAGTGACCTTAGTTGTAACTATACACCTTGTATCAAGGAAAATTACCTTTACCTGAGAGACATCACTTAGAGTAAGACGGAGTAAGGTTCAATGTCGGTCCATAACTCCATTTAGTACAACAGTAATTGTTTTGTTTTGTTTATAAGATTATTGTCGATTATTATTATGTTACTCGTATGTCGTAAGGACCAGTTTTACTACAAGAAGAAAATGTTTGGCTTAATTTACAAAATTGGGATATAGATAACTTAGATGCTCTCTACTGTCAATTTAAAAAAAAAACAGAATCATTGTTTTTTACGGACTCTGTCAGTGTTGAAACCATGTTGAAACTGACACGTTAAATGATTTTTTTTTATTTGTAAAAACATATAGTTTTATCCTGCGTACTTATCTAAAGAAGAAAGATGATTTAGCTGGTTTAGGCGCGATTGGTCCAAAGGTGAAAAAAGATACAGGTTAGAACTTAGAGGGCTAAGCGGAGCTCCCGCCTTCGATGTTTTTTTTAACCCGAAAAATCTTCGCAATATTTGTTATTTTTTCATTATTGAACCAATCGCGTTTAAACTGATTTAGCTCTGACTCGTTTTCTATTCCTTTATTGAATAATGGTTACGCTTGGAGGACATTTTAATGATTTTTATTTATAACAAAATATATGTACGAACTTACCAATAATTTATTCATTTTGAAATATCCTTGGAACGAATATACACAGAACACAATAACAAATAAATTTTAATTATTAATGTTGATTGCTTTATTTTGCCTTTAAATGCGGTGGAAATATTCTGACTTTAAACTCAGTAAATTAAAACTTTTAAAGTGATCGTTACAAGAAGACTCTTCTTAAAATAAATACAATTAACTGAATGTAAATTTCTACTGCTACATTAAGTTTTATATTGGCTTCATTACACAGGCGAGCAAAGAAATCGAACAGTAGTAGGTTCCTACCTACACTGTTCATTTTATGAAAGGTTTAAAATAAATGCTCTAAGTATGTTCAAGTTGAATACTCGTATGACTAATATTAATATGATGCGATTGTTAAACAAGTAAGTAATTTTTATTTAAAAAAAAGTCCCTTATAGCCCCATACGCCTTTGTCATAAATTAAAAATAGCGGGCACGAAGGAAGCGGGCGGAAGATCGGTCGCTCCATCTTGGACAATATTTATATGAAATTACATGCATTGCCTTGGCGCTCCGTCGCCAAAGATCCGCGAAGTAATTTCCGTCAAGTGTGTCGAAGGGCTAAGTGGCGCCCTCCATTATAAAAATCATATCGTATTAAACACCTCGATTGTCTTGTGGTTGAAGTATGTCGAGTCATGTAAGTGATCTCGGGGTCATGTGTTCAATTCACGGTTGGGCATTTGTGTCAGATTTCTCAAACACAGGTTTGTGATCACTAATCCGCATTTGGCAAGCGTGGTGATTATGTCAGTACCCGTCATTGTGACGATAACTTGATTTCAATGATGGAGCTGCTATCGTCTTACCGTATGAAGTTAAATAGGCTATTTTTTACTTTCATAGCTATTTAAATATTATTCTGTAGTAGCATAAAATAATGGTAGATTTTTTTGGTCGGTAAAAATTAGCAAGTCTACTTGCTTTTTTGCCGGTCTTATCCTAATTGTTTTTTTCAATGACTTACCAAAGATTGTGTAACAAGTGTTTCTGATGTCTATTATGCAAAATATCATCACATTCTATTTAAAAAAAATATATTTTTAGTCCTATAATAAATGTAAATCAGCTAAATACCTAATCTGAAATAAGGTTCTGTAAAATATGTAAAGATCATAATTATATGGTCTTTGCATCTTTATAGATAATTTTTAGTACCTAGTTGTTTTAGCTACGGAATTAAATGCAAGTTAAGCTTTGGTAGCCGAGTGGTTTGAAGCGTCTTCGCGCTTCAAATGCATGATGTCGATGGTTCGAATCTCGGTGCGTCCTGATGGATTTTTGTCGTATGTAGTTACCACTAACTCGGCGTCGACGGAAAATTTTGTGAGAAAATATGCCTAGTCGACTGACTGAGTAATCAAGATTTAAATGGTCTAGTTCCCTGTCAAGGGCCATGGAGGTCAGTAAGCACGAGGCCGTCTCAATAAATGGAGTTGTCAAATTAATTAATAATAAAATGAAATGAAATGAAATCATTTATTCTGCAAATAGATTTTTAAAAAATACTTTTGCAATAAATGTTGTATTATGGATTATAGTTACCTGCAATAAAATAATTTATTACAAGTATTAAATTCTGGATCTTAGTGCAACCATACCTTGGGACAACGCTCGGAGAAAGAGGAGTTTACTCGAAAGTTTTCTTTTCACACCTTGAGTACCTACTTTAGTATGAACCTGTCACAGCGGGAATGAACCCCCCCGTTCAAAATCTCGCCGGGGTAGATGATACTTGATCAGTGCTAACCGCCCCGTTAAAAATCTTACCGGGGTGGATGACACTTATTTAGTGCCAACCACCCCGGTGACGTAACGGGGCCGTTCTACCGGGGTCGATGAAACAATTTTTTCCCAACGACCCCGGTACCGGGGTGGGGCACCGGGGTGGTTGGTACCTACTCCTTGAGTGCAATAAAATCCGAATGTCCTGTATATAGCTACAGTTTCATACAATCATAAACATATAAAAGTCATTTTGCTGCTGTGAATACCTCCGTAATTCTGTATTGAATTAAAACGTTACCAGGTTGATAAAAAAAGAAAAGTTTTTTAACTCTCTTCTTAACTTAACTCAAACAAATGTTTATTATTACTATTCACAATTTATCATAAACATCTTAGTATCGTTGTTTACACATTTTATAAAAATATAAATCACAGTTATTGACGACCATAGAGAAAATACTAATTAGAGTTGTAGTAGTAGGTAACTTTTGGTACTGACTGTATCTATATGTCATGAATAGGTATTTTCACCGGGGCAAAATAGCAATAAGCCATTAAATCTATTTAGGAATTATTTAGTGCGTTATTTTGGTGGTTTAGATAATTATTTACCTAAACTCACTCTAATTGCTTGCTTAGAATAATAATCGAAGCTTTAATGTTAGTCTATTTCATTGGTTTTTGTATTTTCGTTGTCTTGTTAATCGTTTTCACTTGGCCTTGTATCTTGAAGCCTAAAATTGATTAAACTAATTTTACTAAATGGGTATTACTAGAAACTATTTAGTAATCTGTGGTATTACCGCACACCCTGATACTCGTAAATATAAATAAATTGAAAGTCAAGCAGAACCAATTTTTCTGGGACAAAATGGAATTCGTCATCGAAAAAATTATGAATCACGAAAATCAAACATATTAAAAAAGATTTAGTTTTTGAAGTCAGTTACAAGATTTTTATCCGTTAGTTCCACGGAACAGAGAAACAAAAGTTAGTTCAATGTTTGAAAAAATAAACTAAATAACAATTTAAGATATTTCCTGAGTACAAGAATACGCCCTTGTGTCTCAAATAATACAATGACTTATACTAAACTAATAATAACAGCATGACATGCAACCAAAACTGTCCTCCTTTAACTATGGACAAAAAGTTTAAAATATATAGAAGAATTTAATTAATTCTAGTTATTAGGTAGTAGACAGCACTCGGTCCTCCCTTTTATTTAGGGACGATTAAAATCATCTGGAGCATCAGGCCATTTCCGTCCGTTAGTGGCAGGAATCGTAGAATGCATCAATAGCCACAAGGCTTCCACCGGCTCGTCCCAATCAGGTGTGAAAGAGAAACCGGGGGAGTATAGTGGGTAGTGGGGCGTTTAGTCTCGAGTCCCACACACGGCCGCAGGTCAGCTAGCCTGCGGTTATGGTGCATAAACGCATTCTCAACCAAAAAAAGGAATCGTGCAATGCAAGCACAACTCCCCCGGTTTTCCCTATCCACCCGATTGGTTCCAGCCTTGTGGCTATTGACCAGCCATCTCCGGGTTTCGCACTTCCACCTGCTATTCCCCGCTAATTGTGAGATTCATACGCAATAAATAGTATACAGGATATTAAAACTTGGTTATTTAAACTTAGTAGAAACAAAACAAAATAAATACCTACAATGATTTCTGAGAAAAATAGACTGAGTACTATAACCAACAAAATCGTTGTAGCCTGACTGACACTGGGCGCAAAATATGATGGGTTCCCCTACACTTTGTTCTATTGCATATGGATACAAGATTTGTCAGATGTCACAACCCGTCCATCTTCACAAACTTCTAACTTTTACTATTAGAAGGTTTAGTGTCCAGTTCAAAATAGTCTTTACAGAACTTATTTTTTATAGTAGCTCGGTACAATGGCTCCACTTAGCCTGATGGTAAGCAAAAGTGGAGCCCAAATTGCCATGACAACGGTCGCAACACCGAGACATTCTATGCGTTGGTGATGATGATGATGTCCTCCCAGACGTTTCCGACGACGGCGACACCCTTAGCTTGCGCTAGCCTGGGCCCTTGCATGGGCGCGAGCGTGACTAGCAAAACCAAATTTGGTTTTAAAAGTCCTGTTGCAAGAAGCACAGTAAAGAGACCCACTTGAGTTATAAGTATAGTCGTAGGAGGGCTTAGGTCGGGATTTTCGGAACTGGCGTTTGGCGTCAAGTTCTTCAAGACGGGTAAGCTCAAAGTTTTCTAAGCCCGTTTTGACAGCATTTCGCCATTCTCTCCTCTGAGCAGCTAGCCTCTCCCACGAATCCTAGATATGCCAGTAGTAGTTGGTACCGCGGTACTGGCCCGTCAAGGCCCGTAAGGTGCTTCGTCACGCCTTGTTTGAAGGAACCCAATTAAAGAAATGGGGAAATGTAGGAGCAGACAAAGAGTTCCACTTCTAAGGAATCATCGAACAGCGCTATAAGTATGTAGTGATGATGTAGCTATATTTCCTATAGTCTTCAGACTTTGGCATGGTTTGCAGTGGTTTCTCTTCACCGGTGATCTGCAGACTCTTTTTGATTCCGTCCAGCAGTGGAGTGACCACGAAGCTTGTGACGTCACCCACCACCAATAGCGCGCATAAAACCAGAATTATCTGGAAAAGAAGAAAGGTCATGTAAATATACTCACTTTTTAAAAGGAAATGATTGACGAGCCGTTTGGTGTAATAGTTGAGAAGTCAGCTATTACACTAGAGGTCACGGGTTCGATCCCCACACGGTACAAACATTGTGTGCATGAACATGTCTGTTTGTATCGGTCTGGGTGTTTCTATGAATAAAAATGTATGTATTTCCAAAAAAGAAGTATAAAAATAATGTTTATCTGTTGTCTGGCACCCAAGGCACAAGCTAATACTTAGTTTGAGGCTAGATGGCGATGTGTGAATAATGTCCAGAGATATTTATTTATTAAATTTCAACTTAATGTCCCCCTGGGGCAAGGACACTTTTGAAATCAATTCACAGGCTTTTAATTATAAATGTCGGTCTTCTATGAGAGGGTAGCACATCCCCGGTCAGGAATTATTTGCAACGTAGCTCTCCCACACAAATTAATTGTTATTTTTAATAGTTACTCATTTTTTTACCTAAAAACTATATCCGTGATTTGAAGTAGGTTTGTATGTTTTGGAAAAACCGTTATAAAGTAAACCGAAGAAAACAAAACTTAAATTAGAATTGCTAATGTGTTTGGTGGAAAACATAAATTGTGGGTTCGTACCTAATGTGAAGAGTCGTTCATTATGTGTCACTTAGGAAGTGGGATATTAGCTAACGAGTTCAATTAACACAATTACGTGTCCATTTGACCATTCGAGACGTGCACATAGTTTTTACAAAATCTACATTATATATCCTTCGACATTACATAGTTGACTTATTAAAACACATTCTAATAGGTATTAGCTTATTGCCTCAAGACAGGTAAAAATGTTTAGAAAATTATGCATCAGTTTTGAATGCCTTTGGAATTAGTTAGTAGGTAAACTTAAAAATAGTTTCTATCTAAAATTATAATTGTATTTAAAGGAATCTTACTTGCCTACGTAATTTAAGAACTATTTTCCTATTTTTGAACATGAGTAGTAAAATCACCTCAAAATCGTTAAGATTCCAATACTTTTCCTATGATCCTATCAGAGAGTGCGCTTCCAATCCAAAAATATAATTAATGTTTGGTATTTATTGTCTTAAATAAAAAAATCCCTTTATCAGCCCATTATAATATAAATTGCAAGTTTTCATTCAGTGTTCAATAGAATTAATTAAAATTGTTTTAAAATACCCCGGTTCCCCATCACCTCGTTGCCGCGGTAAGGGGGCTTAGTAATCTTACGTTGAAGCAAGTCTACTGTTATATACTGATTATACACCTACTTCTACAAATTTTACTGTTTTTTTATACACCGAATAAAAAAAATGACAATCGCATTAGCAAACCACGTAGGTATATCTACAGTTAATTTTCCTTAATTAAATATTAATTTTAGCTAATGACAGATCTATAAAAGTATAAACGAACCGTAAATTAGATACTGTTATCATCACAGTTAAAACATGATTTAATTAGTAAACAATTACGTTTTAAATGTAAACAATACGATAATAGATTAGTAGAAAGAACTAGTCACTGCAGTAAGCAGACAGAAACTATATTAGTAGAGATGTAAGCATAGGGACAAATTATTAGACGAGCCATTTGGTGTAATGGTCGAGAAGTCTGCTATTACACCAGAGGTCGCGGGTTCGATCCCCACACGGTACAAACATTTGTGTGCATTAACATGTCTGTTTGTATCGGTCTGGGTGTTTCTATGTATAATATGTATGTATTTACAAAAAAAAAGTATATAAGTAATGTTTATCCGTTGTCTGGCAACCATAGCACAAGCTAATGCTTAGTTTGGGGCTAGATGGCGCTGTGTGAATAATGTGAGAGATATTTATTTATAAAAAAAAAAGTGTCTTTATACTCCTTATGGCTGCAGGTTAGCCCGCTTGAACTATACAACTTTATCCCACAGGAATATTTTTTTCTGGATTTAAAGAAGCAAATGTCATCCTCTATTCCCAAACCGTATACCCATACCGAAATACATGTCAAGGCATTGGTTCGTCCCTCTTCAGATGTGATGGGAAAACCGTGAAGTGTCCATACACAGGAAAGCATTTCTAGAATGCGGATATCTTTCAACGTACTTTCTTTCAAAATAAAAACTCATGCAAACGAAGCCGGTAGTACACTACGTCTTAGTGATTTAAGGCGGTTGGTGCCGTCAAAGTGGTCCTTAAATAAAAAGCCCTCATTGAATAAAAATCATATCATTTCAATTAATACAAAGATTAAGTAATCTTATGTTGTGTTTGCAAAAAAGAGTATAAGTTTTACGTTATCACAATAAAACTAAGAATGTGTTACTATTGTTGTAGTTTTCAAAAGTACCTAAAACGGCCGTTACCGACACTTATCGCTACTACATCGAATACGAAACACTTTGAGCCCTGTTTTAATAACGTAAATAATCTTTACCCTCTTTTGTACAAACGCAACATTAAGGATTCCTCTTAATCTTTGTATTAATAAATAGGATATGATTTTTGCGCCACTTTGACGACACTAATCGCCTTAAATACCGGACCGTGAATACCGTGATCTAGGATTCAATTCTCGGGTCAGGTCAGAGGCGGATTATCCTAAAGGCAAAGTAGGCATGTGCCTAGGGGCGCGACGGTACAAAGGGGCGGCAGAATTGTAAAATGAAGAAAAAATATACAATATTGCATAAAATTAATTGCGCCAGTAAGTAAACCACCTACGTAGACAATGAAAACTATTATTTTTGCTTACAAAAAGATGAATTTCACGGATGGGACTGGCTAAAACTTACGAATACAAACAACCTCGTCGATGGTACATGATCTCTGATTGAAGTTGGAAAGATACGACTGCAATGTTCGTCGCGTCGCGGCGTCGCACAGTAGTCGGCAAGCGGAAAAAAGTCGAAAATTGGAAGGTTCTAATTCATTAAAATTATCATAGTAGCCTTATTGTAGTATATTTATGGGATCATAATCAGAAAAAAAAATTATCAATTTAATGTTGGTTAAAAGGAAATATGCCTCGTAAGATGATCAAACACGAGTATATTATTTATGCGTAGTTTCTATGCTTGGATGTCTACGAATATATTTCTTGAGATATTGATGATATTGACATAATTTCTTTTTAATTGTCTTTTATGAAGCTTTGTGTATTTACATAAACTATATTATAGCGAAAAAATGCTGTCGTCATTTCCTACTTGACCTTTATAAAAGACACGCATTTATATTCGAAATTACTGTTTTTCTTGGATCGTAACTTTTTTGCCTTCGCGATCCCACTGCAGATTTATGTTTCAAAAGATTCCTTAGTCTTTCTAGTAATTAGTCTATTATATATTAGCTGCTAATATCTGCTACCCTTGACATACAATTCATTTCTCTAATGAGGGTTAGTGTTCGGATATGAATTGAAATTATTGATAAATGACTTAAGCTAGGGTACTTTGATAAAAACAATTTTGTTGTTAATTCGAAATAGCTCACTTATCGTATTGGAATCATCAGTTTGCTTTTTTGCGTCCCTTGTCACTAAATTTTAACATGCCTGTTTTTAAAATATAATATAGTGATCTAGTCGAGATTGTGTTATTTAGTGACCGTGAAGTACACAAGTGTGTCAAGAAACTTGATTACGCTGAAAAATTTAATTATTTCCGCACTCCCATACAAAGCCGACCACTGTGCGTCGTCTGTAAGTGGGTATCGGACGTTCCTGCTTCTAAAATTGCGGGGACGAGTGTGGTGCGGGGGCGGAAGCTAAGCGGTCAGGCGCGAACGAATGCGCCAAAAAATTTAATTCACGACGATGTTCGTTTCCCAAATTTGCCCGACCGAGAAAGAAATCCGGGATCTTTTGCGCTTACGGCAGACACCTAGACCACTATCAATATTATCGAGGTCGAATAAAGTCATCATCATCATTTCAGCCAAATGACGTCCACAGCTGGACATAGGCCTCCCCAAGGATCTCCAAACCGATCGGTCCTGCGCCACTCGCATCCAGTGGATTCCGGCGATCTTTATGGATTTATCGGTCCACCTTGTGGGAGGCCTACCACAGCTGCGTTTCCCGGTACGTGGCCACTCGAGGACCTTTCCGCCCCAACGGCCGACAGACCTCCTTGCAATGTGTCCCTGCCACTTAAGGCTTGCAATTCTTCGGGCAATGTCGGTGACCCTGGTCCTTCTGCGGATCTCATCATTTCTGATGCGATCACGCAGGGAGACTCCAAGGCCTCCAAGCATAGCCCTCTCCATTGCCCTTTGCGCGATTTTGAGCCTTTTTATGCGGCACATTGTAAGTGGCCACGTTTACGTTCCGTTAGTCATCACTGGCAACACAGACGTATCAAAGACTTTCGTCTTGAGGCACTGCGGTAGTTTGGCCGAGAAAACGCTGCGTAGCTTCCCAAACGCTGCCCAGCCGAGTTGGATTCGTCGATCGACCTCTTTCTGGAAGTTGGACTTACCAAATTGGACTTTTTGTCCCAGTAGTAGTACTTATCTACAACTTTCAGTGTTGAGTCCCCAACTTTTATAGGAGTGGGTACGACATGGGAGTTCGACATGATTTTCGTCTTTTCCATGTTCATTTTAAGACCCACTTGTTGAGACACTACTGAGATCGTTGAGCATTGTGCCTAGGTACTTCCAAGGACTCAGCCATGACTACAATATCAACCGCAAAGCGAAGATGCGTCATGTACTCGCCGTTTATGTTGATGCCAAGTTCTCTCCAGTCCAGAAGCATAAACACGTCCTCCAACAGAGTAGGTATGTAGTGAACAGTTTCGGCGATATAACATCGCCCTGTCTCACACCCCGCTAGAACCGAATAGGTTTTGTCTCCTGGTCCTGGAGGCGGACTGACATGGTGGCGTTTTCGTACAGCGACTGCAAGACTTGTATGTATCGGTAGTCTATTTGCCACCTTTGAAGTAACCGAAGCACGGCCCATGTCTGGACAGAATCAAAGGCTTTTCATAGTTCACAAACGCGAATCATAATGGGAGATTATTTCTTCGGACTTTTGTATAATCTGCCGCAGCGTGTGCTTGTGGTCTATGATACTAAAGCCTTTACGGAATCCGGCTTGTTCGGGAGGCTGGAAGTCATCAAACCTACGTATAACTCTAGAAAACAGCTTGTAAACATGACTCAGTAGCGTGATGGGTCTGTAGTTCTTCAGCTGCGTCCTATCGCCCTTTTTGAAGAACAGCTTCACCACGCCCCTGTGCCATGCTGTTGGCGTTTTGCCCTCGAGAATAACGGAGTCGAACAACCTCTGGAGAGCTTTCAGGACCGGTCGACCTCCTGCCTTTAGAAGCTCCGCTGTAACTCCGTCATCCCCCGGTGCCTTGTTGTTTTTAAGCAGTTTTAGAGCTACACTGATTTCGTAAAGGCTGACGTCTTGATTATATTCAGTGTAGTGTCGGGTCAATTTGGCTCTACGATCTGTGGCCTCAGTGACAGGTGTTCGTGTCGTCGAGAAAAGCTGCCCATAATTTTCAATCTCGGCCAATAGCTCATGGCGTGACGTGACTACTCTACCGTCCTGTCTTCAACTTCGTCAGCAAGCTCTCCAAAAGACAGGTCTCTGGCAAACACTTTAGAGCCTTTGTTTCGCTCAAGTAATCGCTCGAATTAAGTATCTAACTATAATATATTAAAGATTTAAAGTTAGTTAATTATATAAATGAAATATTTGATACACTGATTTAATTAATTTTTTTTCCTGTTCATAATTTTCGGGTTTGCCGGTCGTACCTTAAAGCTTTAAAATATTGTAAATCGAATTCTTAAAATCTGTCGGACAATATCGATCTCATGTAAACTTATGCTCTCGCGTTTTCCTAAGGTACATCGGTCGGTTTCGGTCAAACTATAGTAGGTACGAGTTATTTTTAATATAGGGGCGCCGATGAGATGCTTGCCTATGGCGCTCTCAACGTTTAATCCGCCTCTGGGTCAGGTACAAAACCACAGAACAAAGAAAATTTTCTCTCTGAGGTTAGAATGATAACGTCCCTACCTTTGTACCAGAACCGAACGCGCCACTTCTTCACACAGCACACAAGGAAAACGATGCATTCATTGGCTAAAAAACTTCTAACTAAACTAATCCTTCTTATCTTAGTAATAGGGTTAATTTTACGATAATACACAAGCTTGTGTTACCAGCTGTAATAACCATGTATAAAATGCATTTCGTCAACTCTTACTTCTACATTTTTCAAATGGGCAAGTAATAACATTTGTGCGCAAACGTTTGAAATGCATGTTTCAGTATAAAAATATGCAATACAAACGATGTAATTATGATAAATCAATTATTTTTAAAGAAATTTTCCGTGCTTGCATCACTGGAATAGTGTAGCGCCTTGTCATTTCACAATTCGATATCGATAGTCAGATTATTATACTTGTTTATAATATAATAGTGTTAAGATAGCAAAATTCAGTTTGTTTGTGTAAACTTAAACACTACTGGACCTATTAAGAAAATTCCATCACAATTAGAACGCTTAATTCTTCCCTTAATGTTCCCACGGCCATGCCCACGGTGAAATCCACGTGGAGTCTCTTTTCTTAGATATATTTACATTATATTTTTCTACCTTGTGCTTTCTACAATTAGAAAGCTTTATTACCGGTTGCATTCATTCATTTTGCAATTATATCATAGTTTATTGAAAAACTGAAACATACAAAACTTTACTGATAGGCTATTTAATTGAACTATTTATATCTTACTCGAAAATTTTATCTTATGTTATGATTGAATGTAAGTTGCCACACACCGTACACATTTCACGTACACCAAGGCAAAAACTTAACAAAAATGTGCCATCGATAAAACTATCGATAACATGCAAGCACTAAAAGTCAAGCCGAAAATTGCACAGAGTTGCCGATTAAGGCTAAGAATTCACGGCGCGGTTTTTTGTGCAATTTCGGCGACGCCGCGGTTGTCGTGCGGTTACAAACCGTCCACGATAATTATGTTGTCTTTTGGTACGTCACGTTGCCAATGTCACTAGTGCAAAATTGCGCCAGATTTCTGTGTCAAGCGATCGCAGAGCGCGCGGTGCGGGTGAAAATAGCATCGTGAAAACTGCTCTTACTTTTTTCATATAAATCAATATTCTAGGCTGTGACCCCGCAACAGATGCGGGCGTGATTAAAAACCGCGCCAGCTGCGGTAACTTGGCGGGCAACCGCAATTAACCGGCGCGGGCGGGAGGTATAAAAATCGCACCGTGAGTTTTTAGCCTTTGTGTCTAGTGCGAAATCGTGCAATTGGGCAAAGACTGAGACCAGTTTGACGTAGGATATGATCATTTGATCATATGCGTGGCCGACCGACCCCGCCCACTTTATCATTCTAACCATTTTTCTTTTCTTTTCTTTTCTATGTACAAAACTGTGTCGGAATTTTCAAACACAGCTCGTGTTTGTGATCACCAATCCGCGTTTGGCAAGCGTGGTGATTAAGCCACTATCCGTTTTTGTGACGAGGAATTGATATCAATGATGACCTTAGCCCTGCAGTGGGACATTAAATAAAGTGATAATTATTACTAATTACTACCAATGACATTTAAAATCTACTATGTATGTACTTGTTTATGCAAAATGCCTACCTACATTGTAAATCATTTAGTCACGTGTATTCCCTCATGTCTAGAAGATTGTTAAGAATACTAATATTATAAACAGGAAATATTTGTTGTATTGTTCGTTTGTATTGAATGGGCTCCTAAACTACCGAACCGATTTGAATAATTCTTTCACCGTTGGAAATGGAAAGCTACACTATCCCCGGGTGACATAGGGCACTTTTGATCTCGCAAATGTGGGGGGAAAGGGGGATAAATGACCAAAGAAATTACGCGCGGGTGAAACCGCAGAAGTGGCCGCTAGTAGGTATAAATTTCAAAGGTCATTAAGTAAAAATAAATGGTTATTTATGGACATTTTCCCGTTGCAACGGAACTGGGTGGAAAAGTATTTAAAAATAGGCTTTACAAATCAAATTAATTTAAGTGAGCCTATTTTTGATAGGAAAAAAATCAGTGACGAATTATATCTGAGTAATCTTTTATGTCTTCTGGCATTCATCTTTTATATAATCGGACCTGGTAATAGTATTCGATTTCCTACAAATAATCTGAATACGCCCTAATAATATTTTAAGGGAAAATATTATATGATGAGGACCTAACAATTTATTTATTTATTGTTATTGGACCTTACACATCATGAATTACAATGGTTGAAAATATAAAAATTTCTCACAAAATAATACTCATGAATGAAATTCAAATTTTGTTAATATTATTGAATGAAGAACAGAATTTTAAAATACTCAAATTATTCACTTCATCTTTTTTTGAGATTTATCATTTTTTTAATAATAAAAAACAGTAATTTTATCAATTTTTAAATATAATGTTATTAAATACGCTAACTGTACTGAATGAATAACCAAAACTTTATCAACTAGGGAACTATATAATAATTAACACGCGGCTTAATCACAACACTGCATACTGTACCCAATTGGAAAATTAGGGGTCATTAAAAAAATGTACGACTTACCATTCGCGACATGTTCCCAACACATTAGCTACACGTGACACATATGTTTATGTACCAAACAATGATTGTTTTCACTGCACGAAATCACGTCTTCTCATCCCAGCGCCCCACACAGGAGTGGTCTTACAAATAGTACTTACGATTTGTTTTTGTAAATAAAAACCCAGATGACGATCTGTCATCTTCAGACGTGAGACCTACGCGATTGAATTAAAATAATCTATAATAGTATTTCAACATTAGATAATGCCTATTGAATAACGATGATAAGATGTGATGATATATGTAGAGTCGATGTAACATAATTTACGGATAAACTGAGTTCTTTTAAAATAGTGGCTTCTATTGTTTCTTGTTTCTACGAGCGTTTTGTCCCGAATTGTCAGGGTACGATTCCACCAAGATCCAAGATTTTGCGAGTAAAGTTTAAACATTGTGCATTGGAGCGACTTCCAGCAGTCTGTAAGCCTTGATTGACAGTAGGAGACCAATTTGGCTAGGTATACTAAAGTATAGTAAGTGTACAAAAAAAAATTCGTTTATTTACTTAAGTTTACAATACAGCAGATATGACATAAGTACAAAACAAAGTATAAAGGTAAGTAGTAGTTTACGTACTTGGTTGTGATCCTTTTTTTCGGAGAAGAATGGGTTTATGCACCATAACCGCAGGCTAGCTACACCTGCGGAAGTGTGTGGGACTCGGGACTACCCACTAAACACCCCGGTTTCTCCTTGGGATGATAGCAGCAGATTGCACATGGTATTTAGTTAGATAACTTAAACTTCTATGAATGGAATGCAATTTTAGTAAGTTGCAGCACTGCATTCAAGTCATCCTTACAATAATAATACTGATTTAATAACCACGCTTGAAAAATTGTAAAATAATATTCTTAGATATTACGTGTATAAAACACACACACAACACAGCGCCTTCTAGACTTAATCAAATAGAGCAAAGCTTGTAAGGTTCTTAGTCAAAGTACTTTTTTGTGGAAGAAAATACATTTCTCCTCGTAACCTGCTTGGAGTAAAAGCCGTATGTGGTATTCCACAGGGGGGCTTGCCCACCTCTTGCAAGGCGATCCTCGCTTACATAAACATAGGTAATACTGGACCATCAGGACTGGGCCAAAATGTGCTATCACATGGTGCCATCAAGCTATCAGTATAAATAAATATAAATTACTCGTAAGGTAAAAATAGGTGGAGACGGTTGTGTGACCCTGAGATTACAGACAGATCGGATTTGAAGTTCGAGTACCTATACTTATCAGTTATCAATACAGACCGTTCAAAAGTACTCGAATAGGAAGTTTTTAATAATTAGGGATGCATCCGATACCGATACCGATACCGATATATCGGCGAAACTTCGGGTTTGCCGATATATCGGTATCGGCGATATTTTTATGGCCGATTCAATGATACTTTTCAAATTTCGCGCATTAAAAATGCAGTGCAAACACGCGCGTGTTGTCCCATCTATTTCGTTGCAAACCAGGCACGAACTAACTATGCCTAATATATCGAGAGACGAAGATCTGTTCGTTTTCTGGCGCTATGACGTCTTATACCCAAAGAGCATCTAACCTCCGTGGCATTCCGACCATGTCCGCCATTTTGAAAAAAACGTGTTTTCGCGGCCAGTGATGAAACGCATGTCAATCGATAGAGTAATTTATTACAAACAAAAAGTGTTAAATAATAAAATCTCTAAATGATACGGTTTCTGAGATATTTGCCTCCAAAAACAAAAAAATGAACAGAAAAAAAACATTTTTTTCTTTAGTGAATTGTCTAACGTAAATGAATAAGAAAATTCGTCCGTGCTACATGAAACCAGTTCCTCCCGCTTTGGTGCACAGCGAGACTCCCCGCGCCGCACCTCTCAATCTGCCAATTCTGCCATTTTGTATAACGTTGTAATTCAATTTAGGGCTGCACGATTTTTTGCCTTGCCTTGAATCTATTCTCGATCTGATTTGTATGGCTAGAAGATAGATAGTTAAAGAAAAATAATGAATAAAAAATTAAAGATGATTTGTTGAATTTCCTCTCGGTTTTACAATCTGTTTACATATTTTTCACTTCCCATCCGTTTTACATTTAATAAAAATCACAAAATACAGAATACTTATACACCCGACAAAAAGTAAACAAAATATTATCACCTATTTCATACGTAGGTACGTCACGTAGTATCTTCACCTAGATCAGATCAGATTGCGTGCAAAGATCGTATGAAAAATAGCTTACGTATGCCATAAGTTATTGGCGGTAAACAGAATAACCAACTCCATCAAAGTAAGATTACCTACTTAACCTACCTTACATATTATTATGATGACTAGGTTTAGTTTTAAGTTACATCAAATTGAGCGGTACGTATGAAATAAGTGATAATAATATAAGTATTCTGTATTTTGTGATTTTTATTAAATGTAAAACGGATGGGAAGTTTAAAATATGTAAACAGATTGTAAAACCGTGAGAAAATTCAACAAAATCTTTAATTTTTAATTCATTATTTTTCTTTAAATCGATCATCTAGACATACAAATCAGATCGAGAATATATTCACGGCGTTATGATCCATGCTGTGGTTATTCGCCCTTATGAGGGGCATCTGCGGGCCTCGAGCTTACGCTCATTACCCGGGCTGCTTCTCAGGCACCTTACGGTGCCCGGTGAAGGTGTGACCGGCCTCATAACGAGGCCGATCTTTGCCCCTCCCTATAACGCTGCGTCCCCCTGTGCGGATGGGCACACATCCATGGCATGGGATGCGGGAGGCCCAACGAGCTTACCAGCAAACGGGGGACGGCTTACCGCGTGATCTGACAGGGGGGGTGGGCGACAGGGATGGAATGCAGGGACCAGTGGAAGGCAACTACATTAACTATTAAGTTAAACAGTTGCATGAGGGGGCCGGGAGGATTGTTGCTAATCTGTCTGTCTGTGTCCGTCTGTCTGTGCCCTCATTTCGTGTCTCGTCGGATCTAGGGACGAGAAACATGGCGGACGGGATGCGCCGGGCAAGACGCGGATCACGGGGACAACGGGAAGGGGTCGGGTGGGCTGTGGGTGGGAGTGTGGTGTCGAGTGTAGCTGTGGCGGGGTGTGTCGGTGTGTAGTGGCGTGTGCGGCTCTCTCTGTCGCGTCACTGGCGAGCAGGAGCTCGCGGGGCAGGGCTCGCCCCGACGCATCGGGCGGCCGGGCGTGGAGGGGGGCCATGTCACGGAGGTGATTGAGTAGCCCATTGTCGGCTCGGTCGACCATACGCCGCGCCGACCTGATCACAAAGTCCTCTAGTGGCTGCATCCTCACGTCCCGGGCAATAACGTCGTTCCGGACATATCGCCCCGCCCCGGTAATGACGCGAAGGGAGATGCTCTGTTGGGCTTCTAGACGAGTGCGAGTCGTGCGTGTGCATAGGCCATACCACGCGGGCATGGCGTAAGTCATGCGCGACCTGATGTAGGTTTTGTAGATGCCCAGTTTTGTGCGTAGGGGTAGCTTGGATGCAAGGACCGGTCGCAGTACCGCTCGCGCCGCCTTCACCATGTAAATAGCGTGGGTGGCCTGAGGGACCATGCGCAGCGTGCGGTCGATCATGCAGCCTAGGTACTTAACAGTGGGTTTTCACTCAATCTTCTGCCCTCGGAGCACGAGTGGGGCTGTCACCTTGCGCCCGCGGCCGATTCGTAGCGCCTCCGTCTTTCCCACATTGACGGTCATGCGCCATCGGTCAAGCCAGTCCGGGATCAGGTCGAGCGCTCCCTGCAGTTTAGCCAATGTAACCTCCAACTTCCTCGAGGACGCGAAGAATGCGCTGTCGTCAGCGAAGAGAGCGAGTGTGATGTCTCGCTATGATCGTTATGATCAATTCAAGGCAAAAAATCGTGCGTCCCTAAATTGAATGACAAACGTTATACAAAATGGCGGATTGTGGGGTGCGGCGCGGGGAGTCTCGCTGTGCACCAAAGCGGATGAAACCGGTTTTGTGTAGCACGGACGAATTTTCTTATTCACTAACGCTAGACAATTCACTAAATAAAAAAAAAAAAATTATGTTTATTTTTCTGTTTTTGGAGGCAAATATCTCAGAAACCGTATCATTTAGAGATATTATCACGTAACATTTTTTGTTTGTAATAAATTACTCTGTCGATTGACATGCGTTTCATCACTGGCCGCGAAAACACGTTTTTTTCAAAATGGCGGATATGTAGGAATGCCAGGCTCCATACAAAAATGTTCGAACCCCTTTGAAAAAAATAGCGCAGAAGTACTTTATTTTCCAAATGACTTCTGTCGCATCTGAGAGATTATTTTCCACCGCAGGTCTTTTTCAAACAGACTTGCGAAATAGCCTTTGCTCGCAAAATTAAGAATACTTTGTTTTTTAAATAAAAATCTTATAAATGTTAATTTTGATTACTAAAACTATTAATAAATTGTGTTTTATTTATTCTACCTTACTTTTTGAATTCAATAAGCGTATCGGTATCGGTATCGGTATCGCCGATATTTTTATAAGAGTATCGGTATCGGTATCGTATCGGCAAAAAGGCGTATCGAGGCATAACACATACCTACATCTTCAATGACTGACCCTGTTCTGTCTGTCAAGAAAACATGTCATTGTGATAAACACTGTATTTATGTACCTGTCTGGAAAATTTGTATTTAAGTACAGATATTTTTGATGATTCTGATATCAATATTTTCAAGTGCATAGGCGACTTAGTTTGGGATCAGATCAAAGTGGGTATGTGATATTGTGAATGTTAGTTTGTATTACAATAATTAATACTAACTAGTTAATTAGGTACACCTGCCTTGAAATAACTTCTTTTTGTGCAGAAGAATGCGTTCGTTAAATCACCATAACGACTGGCTAGCGAGACTGAGAACGGGACTAAATTGTCAGACTACCCACGAAACTCCTCCGGGTTCCTATGAAACCCAAAAGGGAAAAGCCGTTGTTACCCTTATAGCGGTTAAACCAGCTGCAGCAGTAGCTATTTGTATAAAGAAGAAGTACAATTATAAGTTTGCAATTGAACGCAGGAGCGGAACTCCGAAGCAGTTAAGTTACTTAAGGAGTATTAATTTTTTTATGTCAAAGGCGGCAAACGGGCCTGCGAGCTGCGGGTCGCCTGATGGTAAGCAATAACTGCCGCCCATGGACATCTGCAACACCAGAGGAGTCGCTGCGCTGATGCGTTGCCGGCCTTTTAAGGCGATTAGATTTCTCAATTCCTGAAAATGGGCAATTGGTAAAGCCTACTCCTCATTAAATACTGGTCAGAAAGAATTGAAAAAAATATATGTTAAACATCAGTTCTTACACTACATTTGGAACACTGGATATTTCTTTAAGTCTTTATTTTGTACACTAAAAAAAATATCTACGAAACGTCGATTTTTATATTGAAATGCCTACTGCTCCTAAACGGCTATGTTATTTGGAAATATTTTTACACAATCATATAAAAAAATTCTTAATCTTAAAATGCAACACAGCTTTTGTAAATCGAATAAATATTTTCTGTATAAATATCAAAATAAAGCTATTCCGAAAGAGTGGGGGGGTGTGTGCCTCCGGCACTCTCACAAACCAGACGAAACACAATAGTAGTTACTATTGTTTCACGCTGGTGTTATGTGTTAGGGTGGTACTTCCTCGGAGGAGCCAGCACATACGTACTATAAAACAGCGTGGCTCTACCTATTTGAGTTGTATCTAATAAAAAATGTCTATCTATTCGTCTTTATAAAATGAATATAATAATCTTTTTATGTGTGGTCATAGCGAGTTCATCTGCCAAGGTTATGGTTTTTGTGCCGCCCGTCTTATGAAGATATTCATGAGAGTATTGATTGAATTAAATGCATTAATAGACATTTTCATCGCGCTCCTACTAACTATTAGTGATTCCAAAGTGATTGACTTTATGGAAAGCACCCATTACGGCCTATTTTACTATAACAGGAAGCATGAAACTACAAATTACAAATATCTATTTCGGTTTACTCCTCCAAGAAGACCTTCAAGCATTGTCGAAATCCCCGATACTCTGAGGTCGAAACACATTTAGAAAAACTCTGTACAGTAATAATTTGCCTAATTTGTGACAATGAGATGACAATAAGTAATGAATGACTGAAGTTTGACAATTACAAAATGTTTACAAAATTCAAAATTCTAGTATGAAAATCTATTAAACTATTTTATAATTTAATCAATAAATTATCTAATCTAAGGCCTATATTAGGCAATTAAAAACTGACGTTACTAAAACGTTAACGTAAGATCAACTAAAAAAATCGTAAAATCCTAAATTAAAAGAGAGCATCAAAATGTGGCACTGGCAAAAAGTATTCACGATGATAATCTGCGCTTTCAATATGCAGCAGGGGCAGAGATGCAAGCTGCACACGAGAACACATTTCGGTGAACCGCTTCCCGTAATTATAAGGAATGGAAGACTTCTGCAACCGACTAACAACAATGGCGACGTCGATCTCGAATACGGAGATATCTTGACCTTAAGCTGCGAGGGATCGGGAAGTATATTGCATCCTGAAGCAAAAACGCACGTCGAAACAGGCACCATCTCATGTCTTGGAGGTGATAACTTCGAAAACAACCAGTGGCTCAATTCCCCAGCAAGGTTCACTAGTTTCCGATGTGCTGACGCCCCAAATCATCACAGTCGGCGCACTAACCGGACATGCTATGACGGGAACCGTATCATGGAAGTGGGATACACCGTCCATAACGAATTTTATCCCTCTTACGAGTCCTGCTTCAACGAGGGCACTTTGAACGTCTTGTATTCCAAGTATACCCAAAAACCATACAACGCTTTCTATCAGACCAAAGTCAACCGACCGTTCTTCATTGACAACGGACATTACGGCGATATACCGGTAGATTCCATATTCTCACCCAAAGGACAGAAAGCAGCAGTCGCTCAATTGGTTGGACGAATGATCGATACTTACATAGATGCGAATGAATTTCTCTCAAGAGGCCATTTGGCAGCGAAGACTGATTTCGTGTACGCGTTTGGTGAACGGGCAACTTTTCACTACGCCAACTGCGCCCCTCAGTGGTACGGATTCAACGGAGGCAACTGGAATACTCTGGAAGTGGATTTGCGTAATCATATAAGTTCTGCTGGTTACGATACTATTATTTACACCGGCACTTACGGGGTCACTCAATTGTACGATCAATACGGTAGACGAGTGGACATATATCTATCTACGGATAATAATAACAATCCAGTGATTCCTGTGCCTCAGTATTTTTATAAAGTGGTATATGAGCCTCGTTCAAGAAGAGGGATAGCTTATGTCGGTATCAATAATCCATACTACACTCCAATGGAAGCGCGGGAGTTGTTCTTTTGTCAAGACATTTGTAGAGGAAGCAACAATTTCTCCTGGTTGACATGGCATCCTGATAATCCTAAGGAAGGGTATACTTTTTGCTGCAGCATACCTGATTTTAAGTCGACAGTGCATCATTTGCCTCAATTTGAAGTGATAAGTGTTTTGATGTGACGTGTCAACTTTGCATTGTAGACATATGAGCGATATAAATGTTCCTTGTGGAGTGTCGAGTGAGCCGGGTGAACGTTCTGTGCCTCTAGGTTATCAAAGTTCGCAAGTCCAAGGGTCAGATGTAATATTCTGTAAATTATTAACTAAGTAACGTCCACGAAATAAAATTGGTAGATTACAGCATTTGCGTTTCCTGAGTCGTTGATTATAAGATCGTAAGGGAGACTAATTCACTTAAGGCTTGTTGCACACTTACAACATGGTTTTATTCCGCTGTGTAAGCGAATTCGGCCGTTTTCTCACTACGCGAAACCAACACAGCATTAACACAATATAATGTTGTGACAACTCCAACCGCCATACTAAGTTGGTGTTGTATTTAATTGTACTCGTGTGTGAGAAAACGGCGCATACATTACTCAATTCAGCTAGGTAAAATCAGCTTTAGTTTGTTCAGAGCGTTCGGGACATTTCTGAAAAACTAAATATCAAAATTTAGACAGGTGAACTACAGGAGAAAAGAAAAGCCCCTGGTACACCCAGTTATCTTGGGGTGAACTAAGGGAAGAAATAATTGCCCCCCACTGGTCATCCTCTCGGGGTACTTGATATAATTACAGAGTCAGGCATAATGTCGGTTTTTTTAACACCGCTCGGGTTTGTGATCACTAATCCAAATTTTGTAAGCGTGGTGATTAAGCCAGTACCCATCAGTACGACGATAATATCATTTTAATTATGGACACTTTAGCTCTGCAGTTGAACATGAAAATATGCTGATATTTCATAGTTCGATCCTCTAGTCTCTTTGGAAAAAAAAATCTCCAAACAGTTCGACGATCGAACTACTAGTCGGACTAGATGGAATAAGCGGATATTTCACAGTCAAGTGTGTAACACGCCTTTCTTTTTTTACACTTAAGTTTCTTCACATCCATTAGCCCTACTTAATAACTGTTATTACACAATGCTGATTTAATGCAATTTCAAATTAGTCTTAATTGCGATTACCTTATTAGTTAATTTGACCCAATGAATCAATCCATCAGAAAGCGGAGATTTGGTCTAAATGAGGTTCGTCGTCATATCCACGACTGTGTCATTTCACATTTATAAATCATCAGTCGCATTGATTTATTAAACCTTCAAAGATAAGTTCTCGTGCAGTCTTTCGTCGGTACTACTGCTTCATAGTCAATATTGTTCTATTGTTTGATTTGGATACGTAAATATTTACAAAATGAAGATCGATATTGTACGGGTGAGTATTTTTTTGTTTTGTTTTTTACAAGCCCTGTGGAGCATTTGTTATTTTATTTATATTCTCGGGTCAGTTTAGAATTTTAGAACTAACATTCGCAAAGTTTTTTTTTTTCTTTAATAATTTTTGGTGTTTGTTGAATCTCAAATACGAATGCGTAAGCATCTTTAGAAACAGATCAATGTATGATGTTGCTGTGTTGTTTCGTAAAATTAAGAAAAAATAAAAAAAACAAATCCTATCCTATTAACTGTATAATACCTATTTATTGTGACTGCCGACGTTTTACATAATAATTATAAAAGTTTTCATCATTCTTTTTCAATTTAATAAAACTGACTGTTCACAAGATAAAAATGATAAATATTATTATGACCTATAAATTAACTTCTATCTCCATTTAACTTTTGAGTCAAGGTTATAATAAATTAGAACAAATTGATATAATATTAAAATAAGGAAGAGGAAAAATATTATTGCGCTGACCCCAATTACAGTAAGAAATACAAAAGTAATATAGCTTCACTTATTAAAACTATAGATGATGTGTTTTGTTTTGTTTCATGTGGACCACCTGTTCACATTTATAAATTGTAATATCCGTGCTTATTTTCAGATATGTTCATATTTAATTCTCGTGGTGGCGATAGTAAAAGCCCAAAGATATTCAAAACTCAATAAACCCATCATAGACTTAAACGCCAGACCCCAAGTCACCACGACCTCTAGACCCCCAGAAGAAAGACGGAAACTCTCCATATTCCCCAAAAATATGGCTAAATACGTAATAACATCTAAACCTTACGCTAAAGTGCGGTCGTATTCTCCATGGCAATTAAGTACAAAACGACCCTTAATGCACAAAATGATTCCTCACAACGCTAAAACTTCAAGGGTTGTTCCCACAACCAAACCATCTGTAACTAAGTTTACTCGCCAACCTTTAGAAGACCAAATACCAAAGGAAATTCATGAAAGAGCATACCTCAGCAACAAAGACAATAGCAGAGACGCAAACAAACAAACTTTAGTATTCCCAAATAACAATGGAGGTAGCCCAAGACTGAGCAAAGTAAATAATCAATTCGTGTCTAGAGATATCGAACTAGAAGCTGAAAATACAGACCAAATTCTAGTTGTCACTCCTATGGTAATTGAAGAAAAAACGAATAAGGTTACAAGTACAGAATCGAGCAGCGTTGATAATACAGCAAATAATGAGTTGGATCTGGAAAATAATAGACCTAAACGTTTAACGTTTCGGGGCTTTGGCGAGTACAACAACATTAATGTTCCAAACAAATCAGACGTTTATGTAGTGGAACGAAAGGATTACGACGAATTCATCTTTGTGAATGAGAAATTTAAGCCTGTTGAAAAGAAAGAAAAACCTAATGAGGTTGACATAGAAGACGATCAGGAAATAACAACAGATGTTACATGGTTGGAAGAGCCTTCTGAATCGCGGCCAGTAAGGTAATTATTTTTAGGGACTTATCGTTTTAGGGACTATATTTTTATTAGCGGGCCTATAACATATTTATCATAAAAACAATGGTGCAACTCGACAGTCTGAAATATTATGATAACTTTGACACTTTTGATGCTGTGCAAGAATTCTAATTGGCAAAATAAAAACATTTCAAAATTATTTTTCAGGACATAAAAATTCAAAATTCATTCGTAAGGCATCTCATCTTTTAAAAAGTGATCTATGTGATGTAAGTATATACCTACTACAAGTTTCAGAATATAATTGTGAACCTTTTACAAATAACCGTCAATGGTATCTATTGGCTACAGTACATAGCCGCTTCTGTAATTTACTCGGATCGGGCAAATGTAGTTTGGTGATAGTCACGATTTATCTTTTATGTAGCGTTGAATAAATGACCGATGACCCGTTCACCCACTGGCTTCACCCACCGGTGGGTGTAGGGGTAATTTCTGTTTACCCGTGTACCCACTGCGTCAAGGGACGAACGGGAATTGAATAAAATATTTAATTTTTATTCCCGTTCGTCCCACCAGCAAGTTCAGTGGGACGAACGGGAAGTGAAAATAAGAATTAACCATTTATTTGTATACTTTTTAGATCTTCGCAGAAGGAATTAACTGACACTTTAATTTATAATTTCGTTTCTTTTTTTCAGGAGCGTTAATATTATAGAGGAAGAAAACTCGGGAACCACAATATCCGGATACAAGTTCACAGGTCAAGAGCCGCGAGTGAATAGTCATTTGCTTTTCAAGAATATCAACGCATGAATCATACGAAAATAAGGAATAAGCCAGTCATGTATTAATAGGAACAATACATACTTACTAAGCAATAATCTATAATACTGTTTTTGTTTCTGCTTGAAACGGGTGATTGATTGTGTTCAGTAATTAAGAACTTTTGGAGCTGGTAATATGTATATTAAGTATCTACTTTATAGATGACTTGAAATAGATAATTTTTTAATATTAATTGCGTACCAAGTATTTGATCATATATAGTAATAAAGAAAACAATATAAAATAAAATATTTGGCTAACCCTTTCGTAAATGATGCATTTAGATGTAGCAATGTTTATTTAGATAGCTACTCGTACCTACATGTTTTTTACTACATAAAAAATGGTTTCGTATCTACTTATTAGCAGTGAATAAACAATATTAATGTTAGTTATAAGTTTAAAATGTAATCGTTAAAAATACGAATCGTAAGACTGTTATTTATTTTAAAGTAATTTAAATAAAAGATGAAAATATTATACATATTATTTAATTAATTATTTAAGTTCCCTACAAAAACTTACATTTACAGGCACCTAAAATGTACATCCTTATCCTAGGTACAACACAATGGCAAAAACAATTCTCAACATTTATTTTGTTACATATTAACATATTTTGATCACACTAGATAAACGAAACATAAATAAAAAAAATAACCTAGCGGCAAGTCAACACAACTGTTGGTAACTATAATTCACACCAATTAATGAAAAAAAGTCTTAGATTTAAGTATTGTACTTGTAGATCCTACAGTCTGTTTCAAACACGATGATATGCCTGACACATCCATAGAACGTAAATGTTTGCGTTTAGGAAAATGTTGACTTCGATATAAATACAAATTTGAATAATAAAGAAATAGATCAACACTAAATACTGTACATTAATAACGATTTAATAAGAGTCATGGTGTTTTTTTTCGGTTTAGAGAAGTTTTATGTACATTTTTCTATAAAATATAAAAATTATATGAGACGTACTAGGTTACGTTCTATGGTCTTTTAAACCAGAGATGTGACTTAGGTTTTATTATTAATCGATAAAAATCGTGAATAATCGAAACTATAATTTAAGGGAAAGAATAGTGGAATATTCGTAAAAAAATATTGTATTATGTAAAATAATACCGTCAATTTAAAATCGATGTTCACAATGTGTACGGGACAGCCGGCATAGTCACTATGTAAATAGCAATAGTATATAGATAGTAAGGTAAATAAAGTTATGCACAAGTGTCGTTTCATTTTAGTATAAGACGTGCGTAAAAATAGTTTCAGATTTACCTTTATTTCTCTGTTATTTCATAGTATGTAAGTGTACAGTTTAGTTATTTCGATAGATCTAATTTTGTTTTATTTGTTGTATAGTTTTCATGTCTCTAGTGTTTATATTTTAGCCTTAGGACATGTTTTTCGATATTGTAAATGTTATTATGAAAATAATAAATAAATAGATAACGCGGCTCTCCTACGGTATGCACCAGTCTGTCTCGCTCGCACAATAGTCGCGTCACTGTCTAACAGTGGCACGTGTAAGCCGGTTTTTGCTCGCTTACATAGTCGCTAGTTGGGAGCAAACCGGATAGAATAAACATAGGCCCGGAAAAGCTCGCAGCATGCACTCCGATCCGAGCTCTCTCCGAGGAAACTACTCTCAAGAAGCAACAAGGCCTACCAGAAGAAACCCTGAAGAACAGACTGGCTAGGCTAGGCTGGCATACAGTAGGAAAGGACGCATCATTACGGCATATTTCGGCGGTTTTATTTCTCCTCCACGATTCTTCCCTGTAGAACGGGGGACAGAGCAGCTTCGTACCGTTGGGTAGACGACAATCCCAGCACCCCCGTATTAATGTGCACGGCGTCACAGCCGGCAAGAGGCGTCGTGCATATTTCTGGTCCTTCGAGCCGGATCCTCGTCGAAGAACGAAGCTGCAATACAAGATGCCCGTCACACGTTCAAGAATCATGAAGAACAGCTCCAGGCCGACCTCGCAAGTGACTGGCCAGGGGCAATCGCCGAATACAGACCGGCCTGCGCCAGAGCAGGCTGGCGCCGAACAGCGCGCCGCTGCTTCTCTTACAGAAGCTGCGCCACGAGGGACCCCGGCACACAGCGCCACGCCGGGTGTAATAGCCTCGCCTGGCGTGGCTACCACGAGCAGCGGCACGAACACCTGGGATACCAGTGTGTGTACCACGTCTGCGGGTACCACGCTGGAACAGCAGAGCGTTGAGACAGCCGTCTCGCGCCCACAGATAGAAGCGAGGGCTCCACCCCCGCACCACGTCGGAGCTACAGTAGCGGGGGGAGCCCCCCCGCAACCCGACAACAGTCAACAGATGAGAGCGGCGCCCGCTCCGGCCACGCCGGCTGAGCGGGGCGCCCTCTCGCACCGCGATAGAAAATCGAAGAGGTCAAGCCAGAAGTCCATTCGATTACAGAAGCTTGCAAAAGCGAAGGAGGAGTTGATACAGCTACAGATCAAGCTCGCCGCCGCCCGCGTCGCTGCCCTCGAGGAAGAAACAGACAGCGACACAGATGAAGACTCCGTCACCACGAAGCAAGAAACAGAACGACGGGTCAGCCAGTGGCTCGATGAGAGCGAGCCTCATCCGCTGGCCATAGCCGACCAGCCCTACAACCCTCCGCCAGCCGCCAAGCAAGACAACAGACACGAAGACACCGCGTCGCGCCTCTCAGTAGGCGACGCCCGCCGGCACTATAAGCCGGCCACAGCCGTCTTCGTTACACCGACAGAAGCGTACGCGCCGCCGCCGCCGCCGCATACGCTTACACAGAAGCCCACTCCAGCACCGGCGGGAGATCCGCAACAGAAGATCGACCTCACCGAACTCGCATCGGCCATAGCTACAGCGGCCCGACAGCGAAGCACGCCGCGCCTATTCAACGAGCTACCAGTCTACAGCGGGTCATATCAAGAATGGCTCTCTTTCCGAGCCGCCTACATCGAGACAGCCAGCTTCTACACAGATTCAGAAAACATCGCGCGCCTTCGCAAGTGTCTTCGAGGAAGAGCCAAGGAGGTAGTAGAAAAGTTACTTATCTACAACGTGAAGCCCGACGAGGTAATGAAGACTTTAGAATCACGCTTCGGTCGCCCAGACGCTATCGCACTCTCCGAGTTAGAGCGACTGCGCGCCCTGCCGCGCACCACCGACGCGCCGAGAGACGTCTGCATCTTCGCAACTAAAGTCACCAACATCGTGGCTACCCTCCGAGTCCTCAATAAGATCCAGTACCTCTACAACCCAGAGGTAACGAAGGCCATCACAGAGAAGCTGACGCCCGCGATGAGATACAGATGGTACGACTTCGCGGCTGAACAGACAGAAGAGGAGGCCGATCTAATCAAGCTGGAGCGCTTCCTGAACAGGGAGGCAGACAGATGCAGCCCTTACGCACAGCCTGAACAGATCAACGAGGTGTCAAGCAGTGCACCTAGAAAACAGAAGACGTTCGCAGCGGCAACAGAACAGAAAACAGAAGCGAACGCCTGCCCCGTCTGCGGTAAGTCTGCCCACTCCATGGCAGACTGTCGCCAGTTTATAGAAGCAGACGTCAATGGAAGATGGGACATAGCGAAGGCCAAGTACCTTTGCTTCCGATGCCTCAGACGCCGTAGCAAGAACCACACCTGCCGCGGCAAGCCTTGTCCGGTCGACAGCTGCACCAGACGACATCATGAGTTGCTACATTATGAAAAAAAGAAGACTGAAGAGAGCGCCGAGGTGGTCGCTTCCACCTGGGCCCCCGCTAAGACGCAAGCCTTTTTGAAGATAGTTCCTGTCTGCGTCTCGGGGCCGCGGGGCGACGTCAACACCTTCGCCCTCCTCGACGACGGGTCAACCGTCACCCTCATCGACGCCGAAATAGCGAAACAGACCGGCGCCCGGGGACCCGTCGACCCTCTTCACATAGAAGCAATCTCAAATACAGAAGTCGAAGCCACGAAGTCAAGAAGAGTGACTCTCACGCTACGAGGTGCAACAGCAAGTCACAAGATACGAGCGCGAACACTCGACAGCCTGCAGCTTTCAGCCCAACGTATTACAACCGAAGACGTAGCCGGGTGCCAGCACATCGCAGACATCGCCGAACAGCTGACATATCAAGATGCGAAGCCGAAGCTGCTCATCGGTCAAGACAACTGGCCCCTGCTGCTCGCTACTGAGGTGCGGAGGGGACAGCGGCATCAACCGGTCGCCTCGCTAACACCCTTGGGCTGGGTGCTACACGGCGCGCACACGCGCACGCTCGGACAACGTGTTAACTTCGTGCATCACGTCACAGAAGCAGATGACCACATGGACGAACAGCTGAGACATCACTTCGCAATAGACAGTCTCATCATACAGCCGAAGCTACCTCGCAGCGACCCAGAACAACGCGCACTCGACATGTTGAAGAAAAACACGCGCCAACGGGAAGACGGCCGCTACGAAACGGGGCTTCTGTGGAAAAATGAAAATGTCGTAATGCCGAATAATTACGATAACGCGTACAACAGGCTGCTGAGTACAGAAAAGAAAATCGACAGGAATCCAGAACTCAAGCAGAAGTACGAACAACAGATGGACGCGCTCATCGAAAAGGGCTACGCGGAGCGCGCGCCTACAGAAACGAAGAAAAATAGAACGTGGTACCTACCACACTTTCCCGTCCTCAACGCCATGAAGCCTGGAAAAGTAAGAATCGTCCACGACGCCGCGGCCAAGACAAGAGGGGTGTCCCTCAACGACCACCTGCTCACCGGGCCTGACCTGCTGCAGTCTCTACCGGGGGTGCTAATGCGGTTCCGCCAGCATCCGATCGCCGTCACCGCCGACATAGCCGAGATGTTCATGCAAGTGAAGATCAAGGCGGAAGACAGGGACGCCCTCCGGTACCTGTGGCGGGGAGGGAAGAGAGGTGATCATCAGCCTGAGGAGTACAGAATGACGTCACTCATATTCGGCGCGACGTCATCCCCGGCAACAGCGATCTTCGTCAAGAACATCAATGCACAGAGGTACGAAGACACACACCCGGCGGCGTGCGACGCGATAGTCAGAAACCACTACGTCGACGACTATCTACAAAGCTTCAAAACAGTGGAAGAGGCGGTGAAGATAGCTGATGACGTCAGGAAGATACACAGGGAAGCCCACTACGAGTTACGACAATGGACGTCCAACTCGCCCGCGGTCATGGAAGGCCTCGGTATAGAAAACACAGAACAGACGCCTATCGACCTCGATGGAAAAGAAAAGATAGAGCGAGTCCTAGGCCTCATCTGGAAGCCGGACAGAGACGTGTTCGCCTTCAACCTGGACCTGGCGCGGCTACCACCCGACGTCATCGATAAACCACAGCCGACTAAGAGAGAAATCCTCAAAGTCGTAATGTCTCTCTTCGACCCACTAGGCTTCGCATCACCAGTTACAACACGAGCGAAGCAAATACTTCAAGAAGTATGGCGGCGCGGCACAGGCTGGGACGACAGTATAGACCCAGACATGGCAGACGAATGGAGGGAGTGGACACATCACCTGCGAGCCCTGAGGGACGTCGCGATCCCGCGATGTCTCTCGGGCTACAGCACCGCCCAATCGAGAGAGCTGCACATCTTCGTGGACGCCAGCGAAGCCGCATACGCCGCAGCCCTCTACTGGCGCATCACCAACCTCGACAGCAGCGTGAACATCTCCTTCGTGGTCGCCAAGGCAAGGGTGGCCCCATTAAAAGTCACCTCCATCCCACGCCTCGAGCTCCAGGCCGCCGTGATGGGCAGCAGGATGGCCACTGCGGTCATCGAGGAACACGACATGAAGCCAGACCAGAAGATATTCTGGACAGACAGCAGGACAGTGCTAACGTGGCTGAAGACAGGCGCCCGCTCCTATCGTCCTTTCGTCGCTCACCGAATAGCAGCAATCGAAGAAAACAGCAACCTGAGCGAATGGAGATGGGTGCCCACGAAGCTGAACGTGGCAGACGACGCCACGCGAGACGTCCCGCACGGCTTAAACCACTCTCATCGCTGGTTCCAAGGCCCACCGTTCCTCTATGAAGATCCATCTGCGTGGCCATCGGAGAAGCCAGCCCCCGTGCCACAGACGGGCGAAGAAAAGACACACACAGTGACAGTACAGAAGCCACACGCCGCGCTGAAGAATAGCCTCCCAGACAGCTCCAGGTTCTCCAGGTGGGAGAAACTTCTCAGGGCGACGGCGCGGGTGCTACAGTTCATCGACCTCTGCAAACGAAAAATAGATACAGTCCATTACAAGCGAAATAGAAAAAATGCAGAGAGCGACCCCGCGTGGCGGCTTATTAAACAGAAAAACAAAATAGTAAGGAAGCCTACAATGAAGCAGTCAACCACTGAAAATAGGCGTTATAGAACAATCGAAGCTGGGTACCTGCGCGCGGCCGAGGACTTGCTCATCCGAGCGAGTCAGGAAGACTCATTTCCCGAAGAGAGACGAGACCTGAGTCACGGCAAGTCAGTATCAAACAATAGCCGGCTGCGCTCCCTAGCAACAGAGATAACTAACGGCGTTATAACGTTAGTTACAAGAATCGACGCGGCGGACGACGTAACAGACAGAATAAAGAGGCCGCCTATAATCGACGGTAATCATCACATCGCGCGCCTCTACATGGAGTTCGTCCACCGCCGGCTGCATCACGCTGGTGTAGAGGCGACCATCAACGAGTGTCGACAGCGCTACTGGATCCTGCGCCTGCGGCCGACGGCCAGGGCGGTCGTCAGCCGATGCCTCCCGTGCCGCATCAGGAGGAGCACGCCGCCGGTGCCACCGACCGGCAACCACCCGCGCAGCCGACTAGCTCACCACCGCCGGCCGTTCACATACACCGGGGTCGACTACTTCGGCCCCCTCACAGTCACCGTCGGCCGGGCGGTACAGAAACGATACGTCGCGCTATTCACCTGCCTGACAACACGCGCCGTGCACCTCGAAATCGCGGGGTCCCTCACAACAGATTCCGCAGTGATGGCACTAAGAAGAATGATCGCCAGGAGAGGGTGTCCTAGCGAGATCTGGTCAGACAACGGCACCAATCTGCAGGGAGCTGACAGAGAACTCCGACAAGCCTTGGATCAAGCCACAGAAGAGGAGGCGAGCAAGCGGGCAATCAGCTGGCGGTACATACCGCCCGGTGCCCCGTTCATGGGAGGCGCCTGGGAGCGCCTCGTCCGCAGCGTCAAGGTAGCGCTGGCCACAGTGCTGCATGAGCGCCACCCATCAGAAGAAGTCCTCAGCACGCTGCTCGCCGAGGCCGAGTTCACCGTCAACAGCCGCCCCCTCACTCACGTCTCCGTCAGCCCGGAGGACCCCGAGTCACTCACGCCAAATCACTTCCTGCTCGGCGGCTCATCGATGGCAGCACCACCGGGGACCTTCGACGACGCCGACCTCATCGGGCGCACTCACTGGCGCGCCTCACAACGCCTGGCTGACCTGTTCTGGGCCAGATGGGTCCGGGAGTACCTCCCTGACCTGCAACACCGGCGGGAGCCCCACGGGAGGGGCCCACCCATCAAGATCGGCGACGTCGTGCTGATCGCCGACGGCACGCTGCCTCGCAACACCTGGCCGCGAGGCCTCGTCACCGCCGTGTACCCCGGGCCAGACAACGTGACCAGAACAGTGGACGTGAAGACCAGAGGAGGGACCCTACGCAGACCGACCAAGAAACTGGTGATCCTGCCTACGGAGCCGGCCGCCCTCCCAGCTGTGGATGCGTCGACCTGCGCCGAGGAAGCCGCAGACGACGCACGGCGGGAGAAATGTACGGGACAGCCGGCATAGTCACTATGTAAATAGCAATAGTATATAGATAGTAAGGTAAATAAAGTTATGCACAAGTGTCGTTTCATTTTAGTATAAGACGTGCGTAAAAATAGTTTCAGATTTACCTTTATTTCTCTGTTATTTCATAGTATGTAAGTGTACAGTTTAGTTATTTCGATAGATCTAATTTTGTTTTATTTGTTGTATAGTTTTCATGTCTCTAGTGTTTATATTTTAGCCTTAGGACATGTTTTTCGATATTGTAAATGTTATTATGAAAATAATAAATAAATAGATAACGCGGCTCTCCTACGGTATGCACCAGTCTGTCTCGCTCGCACAATAGTCGCGTCACTGTCTAACAGTGGCACGTGTAAGCCGGTTTTTGCTCGCTTACATAGTCGCTAGTTGGGAGCAAACCGGATAGAATAAACATAGGCCCGGAAAAGCTCGCAGCATGCACTCCGATCCGAGCTCTCTCCGAGGAAACTACTCTCAAGAAGCAACAAGGCCTACCAGAAGAAACCCTGAAGAACAGACTGGCTAGGCTAGGCTGGCATACAGTAGGAAAGGACGCATCATTACGGCATATTTCGGCGGTTTTATTTCTCCTCCACGATTCTTCCCTGTAGAACGGGGGACAGAGCAGCTTCGTACCGTTGGGTAGACGACAATCCCAGCACCCCCGTATTAATGTGCACGGCGTCACAGCCGGCAAGAGGCGTCGTGCATACAATGTACAAAACTAACACGTTACTATTTATTGACCGAGTGAGCGAAGCGAGCGAGGGGTACAAATCATTTTACATATAAAGGTATGTATGTTTGTTCCGCGAAAATTCTCGAACGGGTGATCTGATTTAGACGAAAATGTAGGAATAGTTAATAGAATTTTTAAGTTTGTTGACCATCGGTTTAGTAGTTTTTGTAATATTCACGTTTTTGTAAGAAAATAAATAATTGTATTTTAATTCTCTGGGTCTAGGGAAACTAACTGTACGGTTAATATTAATTCAGATTTAGCTTTCCTGTCCGCTGCCTTCCAGGCTGCTATGTGCCGTATCGGCATCATATTTTGGTCTTGGCCTTTCTCCACTTAAATACTCCCAGTAGTCGCTTCGTACAAGTAATGCCTCTATCTGTACCTTCCAACTGTCATAGTTATCTTTTGTTAATAATTCAATACTTAAGGTGGGTCTATGCTTACGAGCCGAGCACGAGCCGCGCACGAGCGGAGTACGAGCCGCGCACGAGGGAGCACGAGCCGAGCCGCTCTGCTCGCGTGAAAAGTATGGACACACAATGAGCCTGCACTGCGAGCGCGATGCAAATCTCTTTGTGTTCGTCAAAAACCCGACAATCGCGGAGCACAGTCGAACACGAGCCGAATGCTCGAAGCGCGCTCGTTCGAGGCTCGAAATCGGTCCACAGTACACGAATTTTGGATCGGCTCGTGCTCCGCTCGTGCGCGGCTCGTGCTCGGCTCGTAAGCATAGACCCACCTTTACATACATTCGCAGACATGATTCGGTCGTACCCTTTTTCAAATAATTTTCGATGACTCCTTTCTTAGTTACATGTACCTACTCACTCTTTATTTTCGCTGGTCCTGGGCCCATAACCTTTGTAGGGGTAAATATCAGATAACACAGTTTTAAAGAGAAATATTTATTGTACATAAATAAGAAAAAAAAATATCTGCCTATTAATATCCCAATGCAGGGCAAAGGCCTCCATCCTTGAAATCAAGTTATCGCTACAATGATGGGTATTGGCTTAATCACCACGCTTGCCAAATGCGGATTGGTGATCACCAACCCGAGCTGTGTCCGAAAAAACCGACACAAAGTTAGCTCGACCCGGGAATTGAACCCAGGACCCCGAGATCTCGGCCCGGTACCTAAACCACTAGACCATTGAGGCGTTTGTACATAAATAATAACTGGAAAATATTTGTTTTATTGTCTTTACACTCTTACAAATATTTTCCAGTTATTAATTATGTACAATAAATATTTCTCTTTATGGCTGTGTTATCTGATATTAACCTCTACACTAGCTAATATCAAAGTAAAAAAATTAAAATTTATCATACATTATAAATCTATACTTTGAATCGATTGTCATAAGCACTAAGATATAATCGATAATCGATTGGTTATGCAGGTTGACACATGAGGTCACGTCTCTTTAATTGTCAAAGATGAGGTGTCACCCATATCATCGTGTTTGAAACAGACTGTAACGAGATTGACTTAAGATTCAGTTCCCGAAGTTGTCAAGAGATGGCGTTGTAGAGACATGCGGTGTTGACCGTTGGCAAGCTCAACTTTAAATAGTCCATAATAATTAATCAACTATGCAAAGACAAAAGGGTCAGAAATTACAAAAAAACATTTATATTCTAACGAAGGAGGACACCCTAGCCTACTGCCAGTCTAAAGATAAGTGGCACTTTAGCCTGTTTTATTACGAGATACTTCGTCAGGAGGAAGTATCGCTCAATGTGCTGTACTGTAGGCTCCTCTGATCTTCAAGCCTATATTTCAAATGGGCATGCATAGATTCGACCGTAATACTATGGCAGTAGATTTCTGTGAGGTTGGGTCCCAACCGTTGGGAGCCAGACAATCGGAACTTGAAAAAGTTCCGTGCTACCTGAGGGGTGGTCCGACCGTTCCATGGTGGCCAGGGCCCTGTTATTCTATAGTAGAGCCCCACAGACAGTAGCCCTACATCTGTACAATAGTTGTAATAAGTAGTAATATGGAGATCCTACCTACTATTTACAAAACGCCTTACTTTTAATATTTATGTACCGCATGTCTCCGTTGGTTCAGTGTTGCCAGAGCCGATTATAAGGTGTTTAACGTTTATTATGTCCAAAATCAACAGCGCAAAACTGACAATTTTATAAATATAAATAAATTATATTATTAGATTAATCTTCTACCTGTAGACAAAAAGTCTTTATGGATTAATATGACAGTTCGGAAGACTGTATTTACGCTGTTATTAGTATTTAACTGTTGGTATTAGATATCCTGAATAGAAGCTCGACGAATATCAAAAAGCAATAAGAAAGAGAAAGATCGTTTGCTATGCATAAACGGGCAGGCGTTTAAAACTGCGTGAGATTTTAAAAATAAGTCTCACAAAGTCGACAATACTCATGTTTTTGCTATACCTAAAGTTAACATTGTTGAATAAAATTGAAAGCTGCTTGTAGTTGGGTATCCACCAAAAAACTACGCAGTTATTTAAAAAAACATTTTAAGTCAATCAAGTATATAACATAGCAGCAAAGCTTATTGTACTTTGAGTCGAGCCTTTATTCAGGACATAATAAGTATTTCAAATAAAATATCCGCTAGATGGCATGACGTATGTATAGGATCCAAGTATTTCGATTGAGGACGTCAATCTTCCTTCAAGAATGAATTTCGTATAATTAACAAATGACAGTCTAGTTTGACCACTGATTTCCATAGACCACTGGATAGGCGATTGGTACCAAATATTTGATCCAATTTGAAAATCGCCATATTGGCGCAGAGAGCAGTAGTTAGTGTACCTACTTGGAACTAATAATAGTGCTGACTTTCGCAGATAAACTTCGATAATGCTGTCATTGTCAATGTTAATGGCTGTCCATTTGACTCATGTTCTGAGCCATTTGAAGTCATTTTAGTTCCCAGTACACTATTGGGGGCGCTTCAAATCGACAGAAAAATTATCTGTCATTTCAATGTCTATAGCCACTCCAGCGTAATACGCTGAGCGTATTATCATAGAGCTCAGTGGATCCAAGTATTTCGATTGAGGACGTCAATCTTCCTTCAAGAATGAATCTCGGATAATTAACAAATGACAGTCTAGTTTGACCGTACACCATTAGCAAATATTTTATTTTTATTCATCTCGCCGAGGCGAACGAAACGCCGCTATTCAGTGCAAAGTTCCTCCTTTCGATTACTAGATGGCGTGGTTCCGCTCAAAGTCGCCAGGGCGTGTCGGTAGATGGCGCTACTTCTTGCTCAGTCGGAAGACGTCGTTGAGGGGAGTGTAGGGTGTCCGTGTTGGTATGGCATTGTACGCGAACGATGGCTGAGCGTCGGCACGGAGTATCACTACGCCTGTTGGAGATAAATTGAATATTAATTTCTGATTACAACCCTTATTAAAAAATAGCAAGTCAAAATATTTTTCAGTAAAAATTTGTGCAAACTGCAAGCAAACCCTCATCGTAAAAAGTCAAACCTCTAAATGACTCTATTACTGAATTGGGAATATTTTATTTACTGATAAGGAACCGGCAAAGAAAATCGCAGTAAAACTCCATTTATTTTGTTTTTTAAAATAATATATTCACGGCAGGATTTAAGTAAAAAAATGTTAGAGTACCTGTTTTGACTAATATAGAGTTTTTTTTAAACGGGTTTGTACATGTTAACGTAAGGTTAGGTTATTTGTGCATTATGTTTTTATGAAATGTTATCAAGACCCGTCTGATGAAAAAAGGTTTCTACATTCACACGAAAAACTGTATAGCTTAGTGTAGATGGATTTATTATGAACTAGCGGCCGCCCGCGGTTTCACTCGCGTGGTTCACGTTCCCGTGGGAATTGATCAAAATCCTTTCTTAGCGGATGCCTACGTCATAACATCTACCTGCATGCCAAATTTCAGCCCGATCCGTCCAGTGGTTTGGGCTGTGCGTTGATATCTATCTATGTCAGTCATTAAAAACAGTAGGTAACTGTGGAGTTTCTTGCCGGTTCTTCTCGGCAGATAACGACATTCCGAATCCCGTGGTAGAGTCACTCTGTAATTGACGAATCATAAATACTTGATACAAGTTTACATGAATAAAGAATATTTTGATTTTGATTTTGATCTTAAACGGATTTCTTTACCGAAAGAAAATCGGTCGGAGTCTATTATTTTGGTTATCGATCCGGTACTGACTGTGCAGAAAATTGCAGTAGGTTTCTCATCGTTGCAAAGATTCTTTCGTCAAATTAAAGCTACCAGCTCCTCGCATGTGTAATTGTGTATCTATTAGAATCCGCTCCCATAGCGTAGCAATGAACAGTGAGACACTTTCTACCTGAGGGGTTGACTTTCACTTTGATCTTCGTCTGCGGGGACAGCACGCCGTAGTCCACATCTTCGTACAGGTCCTGGAAATTAAAGAAAAAATGTTAATATCCATAGTAGGTACTAGCCAAACTAAATGTTCCATGAAGTTGCTGTAAAGGCACAAATTACAACTTCATATCGTCTCTAAACTTTTATCAGGCGCTTATTTACTTGCCATTCTTTTTGTTAGCTTGTCTTAGAATATAAGACTATAACCACAGGCTAGATATACCTGGCCGCAGGTATCTCTAGCTTGCGGTTACGGTGCTTTCTACTACCATAAAAACTAGGATAAGTTGTCACCACCGCTCCCATTGATGGACCAAGAAACATCGCTCAATGTGATGTCCTATAGACTCGTGAACACATCAAAAGCCATTTTGGTGGCAGATTTTACCAGGCGGACTGCCAATTGGACTCTGAAAAAGTCCTATTATCAACCGAACTCGACCTTTAGACCTGACCAGCTTAAACAGTTTCATGGAGGTCTATTGTCTGGTGTACTTACTTCAACTCTGTATCCTGCAGGGTTGTTGAGGCCGAGCTCTCTCAGCGTGACGGCGACGTCCGACGGGGTCCCGTCGGTCCTACGGTTGACGAACGCCACCGCGTACGAGTAGTACTGCCCTTGGATCGGCAGGATCGGACGCGACCAGATCTCGATACCGCGATGCTGGAGATGAGATGGAGATTAATTTGTTTGTGGTCATCGTGATCATGACGAAACATGTAGACTAACAAATACAAATTAATCATTATTGTCAGCACAGATTGTGTTAGCGTTAGCTATCGTTATCAACCAGAATTCATCAATCAAGACGATAACTTGATAACTAGCGTGGAAGCTTTTGCCCTGTATGTACAGAAATGGATACAAACGAGCTGATATTTTACTTTATAGGGGCCTCAATAATACTGCAGTCTATGTTTAAAATAAATAATCTTTGCGCCAAAATAGATCTTAAGCTGATCGTCGGAAAGAAAGCAAACTTTTTCCCAAGTTAAGGTGCAGGTTAAATCTTTGAAATGTTTAAAAACTTATGACCAAAATAAGAATTGTAAAACCTTTTTTTACAAAAGTCAGAGATCGATACATAATATGACGATTATTTTAATGTTCGTAAGTCAGCGCCTTCTGTCATCAGTTGGTAGAACTGTTGGTGGCGAGTTGCTTGATGTCTGTTGATCAAGTTAGAGGTCGCCACAAACCCAACAAAGAAGACGCACCAAAGCCAAAAGGAAGCAAGTCACCTTATATATCCTCCTGCCCTGGATGCCGAGTGGGTCCTGGTCGACTTCTATGATCTTCCTGTTCTGCAATATGGCCTTGTACTCCGGTCTGATGGTGCGAAGGTCGACACTCATCAGCAGAGGAGCCGCCAGGATCGCCCAGATCGCGAACTGGGTCTTACTCTGCTCGTAAGATAGGCCGAAGTTGCCGATGATCAACTGAAATATGGTTTAATGAGGTTTACTTTATTTAACACTAGCCTTCTGCCCGCGGTTTCACCCGCGCGTAATCTCTTTTTTCAAATATGCCCCTTCCCCCCACATTTCCAGGATCAAAAGTACCCTATGTTCACCGGGGATAGTGTAGCTTTCCAACAGTGAACGAATTATTCAAATCGGTTCAGTAGTTTCAAAATTGATATTCCCGCGGGGATGAGACGTTTCCCGTAGGAATTTTATAGCCTATGTCCTATTCCGGGTTATAAACTATACGTGTGCCAAATTTCATCTAAATCCGTTCAGCCGTTTAGGCGTGATTGAGGAACAAACATCCAAACATCTAAACATCCAAACATCCAAACATCCAGACTTTCGCATTTATAATATTATATTAGTAGGATTACTTTGTTTCTAATATTTGGAAAGTTTCTGGGTAATAAATATTATACTATGAATTTATTGCACTAATGGTGATTCTGTTGGCAGGATGGTTCATACAACTGTGAATAATAACACATCAGTTGCGGTTTAAAATTATAGCTAACAATTCTTCGATGGATTGTGGCGCAAATAGAGTCTTAAGTCCAGTTTCATCAATGACAGATAAGTTTGTGATAATTTGTTGCTATCTTAGACGCCCTGTTTTGTCTAAAAAGAAGTCATCATCATTGTTATTTTACAGATACATAGTCACGATCTAATCTGTCGGTTGTGAAACTGGACCTAAGCTTCTGATAAAGGACGACGATTTTGGTTTGGAAGTTCCTTCTTTTCGCTTCGTCAATCTAGTGACCTGACGGTAGTCTACAGTCGTCTTAAGTCACACGACGTTCGCTCAATGGCTTGATTCTTATTGCCATAACTCGATATGGGGATGCATTGGGATGCATCAGCTTTTCATCTCTTGTTTTTAGAATTCGTTTGTGTTTCTTTAGCTCCACTAAGTATGTATTTTAGGTACAAGGGGTGGGTTGCTTACCATGTCAGGATCATTCCAGTGTCCAGGCCCAGCGTTGGGCACGTAAGTATGTATTTTAGGTACAAGGGGTGGGTTGCTTACCATGTCAGGATCATTCCAGTGTCCAGGCCCAGCGTTGGGCACGTAAGTATGTATTTTAGGTACAGGGGTGGGTTGCTTACCATGTCAGGATCATTCCAGTGTCCAGGCCCAGCGTTGGGCACGTAAGTATGTATTTTAGGTACAAGGTGTGGGTTGCTTACCATGTCAGGATCATTCCAGTGTCCAGGCCCAGCGTTGGGCACGTAAGTATGTATTTTAGGTACAAGGTGTGGGTTGCTTACCATGTCAGGATCATTCCAGTGTCCAGGCCCAGCGTTGGGCACGTAAGTATGTATTTTAGGTACAAGGGGTGGGTTGCTTACCATGTCAGGATCATTCCAGTGTCCAGGCCCAGCGTTGGGCACGTAAGTATGTATTTTAGGTACAAGGGGTGGGTTGCTTACCATGTCAGGGTCATTCCAGTGTCCAGGCCCAGCGTTGGGCACGTAAGTATGTATTTTAGGTACAAGGGGTGGGTTGCTTACCATGTCAGGGTCATTCCAGTGTCCAGGCCCAGCGTTGGGCACGTAAGTATGTATTTTAGGTACAAGGGGTGGGTTGCTTACCATGTCAGGATCATTCCAGTGTCCAGGCCCAGCGTTGGGCACGTAAGTATGTATTTTAGGTACAAGGTGTGGGTTGCTTACCATGTCAGGATCATTCCAGTGTCCAGGCCCAGCGTTGGGCACGTAAGTATGTATTTTAGGTACAAGGAGTGGGTTGCTTACCATGTCAGGATCATTCCAGTGTCCAGGCCCAGCGTTGGGCACGATGACGTCTTGGTGGTTTCCGTAGTAGTCTATGATAGACTCGACGGACGCCCATGAGTCTTGTATGTCGTCGAAGTTACGCCACAGGTTGCAGTGCTCGATGATCGATGAGAAGTTGGGCTGGAATGGAAATTTTAGAAATTAAACTCATTTTGTTAATATATGTTTATCATTCATAAGGCGCTCGTGGCGCAGCTGTGACAGTGGTTCGCTAGCGATAACGAAAGTCAAGCTATCTACGCCGCGGTCGGTTAATGGATGGGTGACCATTCTGACCATATTTAGTGACATTAATTTCGAGCGTCTCCGTGCTTCGGAAGGCACGTTAAGCTGTTGGTCCCGGCTGATATTTACTATAATGTAAATATTAGTCGTCAAGCCTAGTCAGAGGCCTGGCGGCTTGATAACATCTGACATTAAGGTTGGTAACTTGCCTTACGCACCCCTCCACCAACCCGCACTAGGCCAGCGTGGTGGAGTATGGCCCACACTATCTCACAATTGAGATAAGGCCTGTGTCCCAGCAGTGGGAACGTATATCGGCTGATGATGATGATGTTGATGATCCATAAGGATCATTCCATAAGAGAGCTACGTTTTCATTGTAGCTGGACAGCTAGGTTATTTTTTTCTTTTCTTTAACGTCTTACTTGCATTTTTTTTAAATAACTTAATGTAAGCTTTTCAGATGATTTCGTTGGTTGGAATTCCGCTCGGTCTGGTTGGTGGTTAGACTTTTTTACGAGTTCGACTAGCCAGCTCCCACCCCACAGGTGAAATCAGTCGCCATAATAGATTTGCCTGTATTCCAATAATAATAAGGGGGAGCCAGTACATTTGAAAATCAAAGGCTTGAAGATGAGAGGAGCCTACGGTGTGGCAGCACATTGAGCTAACCTTTCTGGTTAAATGCTCCCCAAGAGAACAGTGCACAGTGGCTGCTTAGGTACCAGGAAGTGGGTTGCGTGCCACACTTAGGGTTGCCATCCGTCCGGGTTTCCCCGGATTTGTCCTAGTTTAGAGGGCATCCGGGGAGCGTCCGGGGAAGGTTTCATTTTGTAGACCGAGTTTAAAAAAAAAGGTGATTTATGACATTTTCAACTGTTTTTTATTACATTGAATATGTTTAAAAGATCTTGTTGACATGTCCGGCTTTCGGACTCTAAAATCCGGGGTTTTCACGCGACTTGTCCTGTTTTCCAAATTTTAGAGATGGCAACCCTAGCCACACTGCCTGTCTACCATTGAAGTGATATAAAAATACACTGAGCATATTAAAGAAAAACTGCAACTATACAAGTATAACTTCGGTTCCTCTCACCTGAATGCCAGCGTAGATCTGGTAGACAGGCCAACTGCACGAGTAGACCATCTGCCTCCCGGTGCGGTTGAGCTCGATACCAAACTCGGGGTATCCGTGGTCCATGTCAGCTGGGAGGGCGTAGCATCCGTCGAGCTTCACGTAGTCCACTCCCCACGAGGCGAAAGTCGCTGCGTCTGAAGAAGAGGGAACGATAAAGGTTGAGAAAGGTCTTTAGCATTTTTCAGCTGGTTAGGCTGATATAAGAGAAGGGTAGATGTGGAGCCGATAGCGAAGCGTTAAGGCATATGCAATAGTGACTGCTTTCTTACAGATGGGCGTGCCTATCTGTTGAAAAATACTGGTCCGAGCACAGACATGAAAAAAGTATGGTCTAGCACGGAGAAAGACTTTCCAATGTTATGGGGAACTAGCCTTCCATCCGCGGATTTGAGCACGTAAAAAGAAAAGATTCTTTATTCTTGCAGGGATTAGAGATGCACTTATAAATCGTCAATTATACAGGTTACAGAGTGACTCTACCACCGTATACTAAATGTTGTTATCTACCGAGAAGAGCTCGCAAGATAGTTTCTGTATCCGATTGCCAAAGTTTTACAACAATACCAAGCAATCTACATTTTTCTACTAAGTATTTCCTAGTCATATAGTTAAAGCAGTAAAAAATACCCTATTTCCTTTCTTTATAGATGGTAAGTTTAGTCTACGATGGTTTTCATCAAAATCGATTCAGTCCTTTTGGCCTAACAGACAGACAGAGTAACTTTCGCATTAATAATATTGGTATGGATTCAATATCATGCAAGATCTTAAAATGGATTACTATGGTTCGTAAGCTTTTAAAAGTTACGGCTGTAGCCTGTAGCGGTAAAACAACAATTAAAATGTAAATTCATGTCCAACAGCAATATTAAGACTAATAATAACTTCCTTTTAAAAACTTATCGCTTCCTCATGACCGTTCAGGAAGCATTTCTTGTCCAAAATGCTTAATTAAACCATCCATCAGTTTTGACGAAACAATAAAGTCTGAGCGAAGTGTGACATTGTTTATTAATTCAGGAACATTTAATTTTAATGATTCAATAGATCATTCTATTAAGGCGGAAACTGAATACACGATTTTGAACTTTATTATATGTAACTAAATTTGATGGTCCTTTAAATTCTATTATCGCGGAAACTGCGCAGACGATTTTGAACTCTATTCAACGCATATTTGAGTAATTATGCGCATGATTGGATTGCGCAACTTATTCGTGTCACGCAAGTCTGTCATATAGTTCATAATGTCGGGTGAGCGCTGAAGCGAGGATAATTTTCATAATTGTTACAGTTTACCTGGGAACAAGGTTTCTCTGAGTCATTTTGTAGGTTTTCAAGTAAATTACGAGGGAATATGCAGTCTCTATGTTAATACTATAGTTGAGTTTCCATACACTTCGCCCACAAAAAGGAAGGTTCTATAACCAATCTGTGAATGTATTTCATTTACTAAGTCTAATCTAATCTAATTTAAGAGCATCGCTCTTGTCGGTGGAGCAACTTCCACTCTTCTCTGTACTCTGCCAGCACCTTAAGTTTCCTATACGTTTACTAAGTAGAGTTACCTTTTTTATGTCTAAAGGGAATCTTATGAAGTCAATGAGATGGGCATACCTACAGAAGCGTTAAGAAATTCCACTGACAATCTTTTTAATATATTTCAAGAGTTAAAGACCGGGAATAACTTATTTTTTTCTTTCTGTTTACCATATTTCTGCCATCTGTGCAGTTTTTGTTTAAGAAAATTTCTTCGCAACGATACACGTAGGCTCTTGCCCTAATTTTATATGATTTCTACACAGTATTTTCTTTGTGTCCAGGAAGTTAACCTTAGACTCCGAGTGACGCACAAATGGCAATTGTTACACAACACTCAGCAAAATGCAAATTGTTACACACGTTACACGTTCAAGCAACGATGGCAGAATTAGAAATACTCTTTTAAACTTTATAACCTACAATGACTAGGTCAGCGTAATAAAATTGGTAATAGATGAATATCAATGATGCATGTCGATGACTATTGAATAGTGATTTTGAATGCAAGCTTGGATTTACGTACAGTTGATGACACACGTTACTAGACTTTTAGACACTGTGTTCTTTTACCGTTAAAGATACTGTAAGCAGATTTCTAGAAACTGCTTTTTTTGTAAGGTTCCGCACCTCATATGGAAAAAGACGGAACACTAAACTTGTAGGATACCTACCTAACTTTGTTGTTCCCAAATTTTGTACCCGATCTTGACCCGACCACAAACTTTTAGTCCTTAATTTTTTTTATTCGGATAACTCTGGATCCAAAGCCTATAATTAGGCTAACTAAGCCTTTGATTACTACAAACTTTGCAACTCACCACCAGCAAGATGGCCGACGACGCCTGGGTATCCGGCACAGGTGAAGTTTCCGTAGTCCTCGTAAATGCCAAACTTCAAACCCTTGCTGTGTACCTGCAGACAAACCAAAATTCGTTATTAATATAATGAATATTATTTTTTGACATTATAGACACAGCGAAATCTAGCCCAAAATTAAGCATTAGGTTGTGCTACTTTCACAATGAGACTTTTTGACATTTTACATAGGATACAAAAGGTGAACTTAATGCCTTACGGCATTCCCTACCACTCATTTCAGTCATTTTCACTTTTTTTGTTGACTACACAAACAGTTTTTTGTTCTTATACCTACAAGTATTTATTATTAAAGACAGACGTACAGAAGTACCTATAAATATACATCTATTTGAAATGTGAAGCTAGAATCTCCAGGGCTGATCAAAATTAAATAACTGTCCAATTTCCCAGCTGAGGTTAAATGTTATCATACCGATTATGCTCACAAATGCAATTATCGCTGCCGGATATTGACTTGAACATAACCATCGAATTATCTCAAATGAATCATGCATTCATCAAATCATCCGCATTACAATCAAATATTATATTCACGACTCCTTTTTGCTGCACCCAACAAAAAACTTAGCAATAACATTAAGTCAGAACATAATTTAGTTTATCATACTCCCTCATTGTTTGATAATCTGTTTTATTGTTACGAAATAAGTTTTGCAAAAAAAGGATGGTTATCTTGAATCATCTTTATGTCTTGTTAAAGACGAGTCATTCACTCCTACTCGTACTAGACAATCAAATCAAGGTTAAGATCTATGTTCGCTATAAATGGTTGATCTCATAAATCTATATGTTTCTTTATTGCTGTCTTGTTTAGAGCCTTAACAACCAAAGTGGAAGGTTTAATGTCTTCAAAGGTCAGCAACAATCTACCTAGAATTTTTCAACTTTAATTATAATTCCGAAAATTTAACCGAGACAGAGTTATAGTTGAAATGTTAAAAGTACTTTATTTTTGATATAGTTAAAGGTACTTAAAATATATCCTCAATCATAATTATCTAATACAATAGCTTGTTGTTACAAAACCATTTTAGTGCCGACATCGGAATGTTGATTCTACCGAAAAGCAACATGATAAAATCTTTGCAATAGATAAAATTGACCACCATCTTTTTATGCTAGATTGGTAGAGACAGGTACGGAGCCTACAGGTCTACAGCCTTCTTATCGGTCACTTTGGCTTAATCCATTGGGGGATACTTAATATCTTATCCCACTGTAGGCTCGTGACTCGTCTGATCATCGATTCTCGGTACCTTGAAATTCGAACACAGTGGCTATCAAAGTGCGATCTGCTAGCCGCTGTACGTTGAAGCCATTTATAATAATAGCATGACAACATTTTTACAGCTCGTATGAAATCCGCATTCAAATTCCCCATAATACGATCGTTTACATTTCGCACTGCACCGCCTTGCGCCTACGCAAGCGCGTGAGAACCGCGCTTGCAACACTGATGCCACTGTAATGGAGCTCTAATAGCTTCCTCCACCAACGAGACAGCCACTGAAGTTGCCGACATTACCCAGCTGACATGAAACGTGGGGTTTAAATTGCAGTGATCTGTCTTTCTCAATTGGTTTGCGAATATCTACATATTGTACGCCTCTCTACTGTTCAAATTTATAATAAGAAAAATATCTACTTATTGATTTAATATGATTACTAGGGTTCCACTCGCGTGGACTTCATCCCGCAGGAATATAATATTTTTATTTGTATCGGTAGTAATTTACAAAATATTTAATTTAATGTTTAATATTAATATTTAATAGTAAAATTTAATATTTATTTTAACTTCTGCCTGCAGATATTTGTGCCATTTTGATAATAGGAAAATTGAAAACAAATCTTCATAAACTTTCGCTCTTATTAATGTTAGATTTTATTATTATTTAATGTTATTAATTAGTGGTATTATTGTTACTTAAAATCTTTAAAGTTATAAAATATATAGTTGATTTCATAAAAGTAGGAAACGGAAATGTGAGGCATTTCCGTTTCTCGATCATTCTTTTTAAATTCTTTAAAACATTGTAATAATATAATTTATACCAAGTAAATAATATTATTAACTTTAAAACTATTTTTAGATGTAATTAAATAATTATTTAATTTTGTAAAACTAGGAAACGGAACGTAAAATAAATGACATTTCCGTTCGTTTTATCTGGAGGAAGTACTTTTTAAAAAAGGATTGTAATGGCGGTGCCGAAATTGTCAAAAAAACTAATGTGTGGAGAAAAAGTTAATACACGAGTATATTTGGAAACATCTTTTATTATAAAACTTCGATTCTTATATCAGAAGTGGAACTCGATATTTACGCTCGCAGTGATGGGTGAACATGACAAATATCCCAAGAAGCAGGGTCGACAATCTCGTCCAACACGCAGCTCAGGCTAGGTCCATAGAAGTAGGAATAATCTATGGCTAGGTCCTATTCAGCGAATGGAGTCGCTCACGGTCAAGTAAGATGAGAACGAAGACAACAAGTCGTATGCAAGACAAAACGAAACTAAACGGTATTCGAGAACGCCTATATGTTCTCGGATCCAGCAATTGAGGGTTCCTCATCGTACGGCGGCACCGCGTACGTGCTTCGAGGAGTCAAACCGCAGGTCTTGTCTAAATGAGTCAAATGAAACACAAACACGTACACAGGGAAGTATTTATTGACTTTTATTATATGGTTGATTTTATGATATGATTATATGTGGTGCATTTGGGGAGGCCTATGTCCAGCAGTGGACTATCACAGGCTGATGATGATGATGATGTGGTTGATATATAATTTTTTTTTTTTCTTCTTTCTTCCTATAGTTACATTACATATTATAAATAATGTCTGAAATTCGGGCTCAATACTCGCATGGTGAAGTTAAAATTTCTTAGTCTATTCATTCTCTAACAACCTATTTCTAATTTCTAGTCTAAGACTAAGCTAGCTTGCTGCTAGCTAGGTAGATCATATTTTAAAATATTCAGTTTTGTTTGTTACCCAAATTAATGAGCATCATAGATTCCATGTGGAAAAATAATAGTAAAGTAAGGAGTGAATTATAACATTTTAAAATAGGTAAATACCCATACCCAAGTCTTCTTTATTTCATGCACATAAATGTCATTATGGAAATTATAGTTTTATGATAATATTATTCACAAAGTGTGGTGTTCAGTAAGAACACAAGTGAGTGATCGGCTTATACATCTGCTATAGGTGTTGATTTAATCTATAATAGTAACATTTAGTTGTTTTGGAAGTCCACAATCATTGCGTGTTGTTCAATGAATTATTTCATTACTGAAGCTTATTGTTACATGTTTATTTGAACTATAAGTTGTTGTGTAATTGATTGATTTATGTCAATACTGAGAATTGTTTTCAGGCTTTGGTATTTGTTACCATGGTTTGCATGCCCTGTGGGGTGAATGTGTCTAGCACTGTACTATGATTGCACATACCATGTAAAATGCCACATTCTTAGCTTAGGGTTAACGAATATTTATTTCTCATAAGAAACAGTACATTATTTTCACTTACATGAGAATACAAGATTGATATTAGTGAACAAACTGACTTAATTTTAAACTTAAATTCTGGTGAGATAAATATTGTTATATTATAATGATATGATTATAATATAAAGTTTAGTGTGTATAATATAGGTATATATTATATGGGTTATATGGGTCAATATATATAGGAATGTATATATTATTATAATGTATTTGTTTGGTAAAATTATTTGATTAAATTGATAGTGATTGGGAGAGATGGGTTGTTGTAAGGATAGCAATGCTTGTAAATATGGGAATTTCAGATAAATCCTCAAGTGGCAGCGGAGCGGTCAGGAAGTGTGGAGCAGGGTGCAATGAGGCAGGCAGCCGGTGTTGTGGAGGGACTGGAGTGTGAAGCTGGTGCTGAGTCTGTTCCGTCAGGAATGGAGGAGCCAGGTGCAGTGGGGCAAGCAGCCGTTGTTGTGGAGAGACTGGAGCGTGAAGCTGGTACTGATGCTGTTCCGGTGAAAGATTCAGCTGTGCTTAATACTTCAGATCCTGGAAGTGCTGTGTTTCATGTATGCGATTATCTTCATTAATACAAAGTATTATGTGTGGCAATGGTCAGAGAGTACAATATGATAGGAGTTTGGGAATGAAATGTCTATAATTTGGGAATGAAGTTTGACCCGGCACAGAAAGATCAAAGAGTTGAGAACTGAATAGGAAATATTAATGAATGCGCTCAAATTTATCATTGGACAGATAAGCAGATGGGACATTATGCTTGTGAGTATGAGAGTGTGAGGAGGAAGGAAGTGGTATGAGGGTTTTAAGTCACTACTGTTAACCTGGCCTGAGTGGCAGGAACGTTTAAGTCGAGCTTTTCCATCCAAAACAAACTACGGGGCCTTATTGACAGAGATGTTAGAGCGTAAGATGAAACTAGGAGGGTCAGTGGATGACTATTATTAGGATAAGGTAGCATTATTAAAATGTGGGCGATATTAAATGAAAACGGGGCAGTGGACTGCCTCATTTATGGAATAGATGATAAGATAATAAGGGCGAGTGCCTTCTCTGTCAGGTTTAATGATCCAAAAGACTTGCTTAAATTTCTGAAAGACTTTTATGAAGGGATGCCGCATCTAGAATTCGCAAATAAAAGCATATACAGGCTCTTGCAATAGTGACATAATTTGTTTTGTTTTAAATATAATAAACATGATTATCGTAGGAAATGTCGAAGCGTCGGCTTATCTGAAATCACTCAAATTATTCAGAGAAAGTACATATCTCAGATAAGTGTCTAAAACCATTAGTCAAGTCAGTCTACCACCGTTGTGGTTATAAAAGTACTGAGTGTATGGCTTCACATAAAAATAATACTAAGTTTAAGGAAAAGAAAACCTTGTTTACATAGATTTTTTAAGCCTGATACTAAGCATGTTTATTTATTTTTATTTATTCAAACTTTAATGCACAATCAAGAGTACATAAGGCGGACCTAATGCCTAATGGCATTCTCTGCCATGTTATAGAGGAACTATTAACAATGAAATCAAAATTGATTGCTATTGACGCATATGTAGTAGATTCATCTCTATTAGTACAGTCCCTACTTGTTGGGAAAAATTTCACACAACAACCTGATATTTTATACCTGCGCAAAACTCTGTAGTATCTCGTACACTTCGGATTTGCAATAAATCGTACTCTGCGATTGACCTGTTTCATTTGAATAAAGTACCATTCGAAAAGGCAATGTTCAGCGAATTTGAGAAACTTAAACTTAAATCTAAGACTTAAATCTAAAACTTAAATCTGAATTTTAATATGTAACTTGAACTTTAGATCAACTGAGTTTTGTACATCCAAAAGTGATAGTGCGCACACAGTGAGTTCAAACGATTTATTATTTTTATTCTGTTTTGAGTTGTCTTATTTTTGATGTGTAAATGAGCGCTTTGCTGATAAAGCGAAGCACCGCCGCGACTTTTAAATTTTATGGGTGTATACCCATTAATATATTTATTTGACGAGCCGTTTGGTTTAATGGTAGTGAAGTCGGCTATTACACCAGAGGTCGCGGGTTCGATCCCCGCACGGTACAGACATTTGTGTGCATGTACATGTCTGTTTGTTTCGATCTGGGTGTTTCTATATACATATTATGTGTATTTACAAAAAAGAGAAGGTATACAGGTAACGTTTGTCCGTTGTCAAGCCCCATAGCACAAGCTAATGCTTGGTTTGGGGCTAGATGGCGCTGTGTGGATGCTGTCCGGGGATGTTTATTTATTTAATACTAGCTGACCCGGCGAACTCTGTTCCGCCTTAGAGGTAATAAATAAGCGGTTACAAAGTTGTTGTTTCCGCGGGAGTGAGACGTTTCCCGTAGGAGTTTTGTAGCCTGTGTTTTAATCTCGGTTATAGGCTATACGTGTTCCAAGTTTCATCTAAATTCGTTCATCCGTTCTCGAGTTATAAATAGAGTGGCTAACACCAACTTTCTTTTATATGTAGATTGGCTGTGTTATATAGTTGTTATTACAACAAATGCTAAGTTAGACTTATTGGAATGAAACATTTATTTTCTTGTTTACCTTTAAATTTAGGCGACGGAATGGTATTGGCACGGGGAGAGATGATTAAATCTGCTCTTTCGGAGGACACATTGTTGTGCAATAAAAATTGTAAACTTTACAGATTAATTCTAACCTTACTCAGAACTAAATTAAACAAGTGATTGATCTAATTAATAAATACCGTAAATGTTTTGCACAAAATTTATCTGAATTGAGCTGTACAAATATGTCCGAAGTGAATATAAAACTTGAAGATTAAACTCCGTTTCTGCATTGTCCTTGCTTATTGAGTTACACTGTGATGAACACGGTAAGAGATATGATGATGATGATACTGTGAAGGGATCAAATTCTCCGTATGCTAGTCCCATCGTTTTGGTCAAAAAGAAAACTGGAGGAAATTTGTTATGTGTTGACTACAGAACACTTAATGTGCTTATCATACCAAGGATAACGCAAGAAGGCTGGTTGTTGGGTCAGTAAATGAGTGTGTCGGAAACAAAACGGATTATAAATATTTTTAACGATAAAGAATGTTCAACATTTTAAACTTACATTTAAGGGCGGAAACTTATTCTAGTGGTATATTAAAGTGGTTGTTCTTGGGTGCGCTAGGTTTCAAATATAAATTAGGTTACGACGAAATCGGACATTTTATTTCAGATAATACTTTAAATAGGATTGGCAAGGGTTTTTGGTTTCCAACGATGAAACGGATGTAATGTCGTGTATACGATGTGCATATGGTAGGGATTTAAAAACATAGTGGGCCGAAAAAGGGAATGGCTACTGAGTGGTTCACAGGGTAGACTGACCTTTCGACACTGTTCACGTAGACATTTAGGGCCGTCAAAAGTGCAAAGGGGTATTCATACCTTCGTGTTAGTTGATGCTTTTACGAAATTTTGTAAAACTGTAAAACTAACATTCTTAATACAAAACATAGTTTAAGAATGTAACCGAGCTAAGTACAACTCTAAAATTATTTATAAATAAAGAATTATTATGAATATCTTATTAAACGATTTTAAAACATGGAACAAAAAAAAAAAAAAAAAAAGGGTTGTAAAATGAAACGTGCTGAACGAGTTTGTGACAGTAAATTATTCTTATGTTAATACTACCGGACGCCCGCGGTTTCACCAGGGTGGTTCCCGTTCCCGTGGGAATTGATCAAATCCTTTCTTAGCGGATGCCTACGTCATGACATCTACCTGCATGCCAAATTTCAGCCCGATCCGTCCAGTGGTTTGGGCTGTGCGTTGATAGATATCTATGTCAGTCAGTCAGTCGGTCACCTTTGAGTTTTATATATATAGATTTGTTTTATAATATGGAAGGTTTTAAATTATCGGATTTAGTACCTGCACTAACTAGTACAGGTCTAAACCTGTGGTAGCATATTTTTTCTGCAATAACAGGGACTTCATTAACTGTAAGGGCTTTAGAAGATATATTCACATTTGGCTTCCCGAATCTTTTGGTGTCCGATAGAGGAAGTTACTTTATCTTAAAAGATTTTAAGAAATTTTATGATTTTATGACAGTTGCCTCTCCACCAACGGACAGGTTGCGAGGTATAACAGAATCATACTGGATGCTCTGACATATTATGTCGATCAGATAGGGGAAAAATATTGAGATACAGTGTTAGGGAAACTTCAGTGGTGTATTGGTGATGTTGAAGAAGTAAAAGCTACTACCACAATTTAGTGGGCCTTACAAAATTATAAATATCTTAAGGAATGAATGACCCATATTAAGTTTCAAGTATACCCGGTACTGTAACGCAAAAAGATTATTGCAGCATATGAGCAACCGACCGTATAAAGCCTTGGATAGCAGTCTGTGGGGCAAGTAGTAGTTCTTCATTTAGCAAAGAAAGTGATTAAGATATTTGTACTTTGATATTTCTGTGCAAATGGGTAGGCGTTTTCACTGGTGTTTCATTAACAGATATTATATGTGTTTATGATGAAACAATTTACTGTTTTGGGATTAATTTAAAAACATAATGACCTTTTCTACAAGGTTTGATTTGTAATGGAATAGATAAGCTGACTGTGATTGTTGCTTTGTTATAGAATATGATAAATATAGGAAATATTGTAACAAAAGAGAAATGTTTAGTATTGTACGAGGTCTGTTTTTGTAATGGTATAAATAAGCTGACTGTGATTGTTGCTTTGATATAGAATATGATAAATATAGGAAATATTGTAACAAAAAGAGAAGTGTTCAGTATTTTACGAGGTCTGTTTTTGTAATGGTATAAATAAGCTGACTGTGATTGCTGCTTTTATATAGAATATGATAAATATAGGAAATATTGTAACAAAAGAGAAGTGTTTTATAAAAACAGTTTTTTACGAGGTTTGTTTTGTAATGGTACAGATGAGCTGATTGTGATTGTTACTTTGATATAGAATATGATAAATATAGGAAATTTTGTAACAAAAGAGAAGTGTTTTATAAAAAGAGTTTGTACGAGGTTTGTTTTTGGAATGGTATAGATAAGCTGATTGTGATTGTTACTTTGATATAGAGTACGGTAAACAAGGAATGTACTGTAACGAAATAGAGGTGTTTTATAGAAAGAGAGAGGTATAGTAATAAAAGAAAGGTAAAAAGAGAGGATACCTATTATAAGAGTGAGGTAAAAAGAGTGGATACCTCGTATAAGAAAAAGGTAAAAAGAGTGGATACCTATTATAAGAGAAAGGTAAAAAGAGTGGATACCTATAATAAGAAAAAGGTAAAAAGAGTGGATACCTATAATAAGAGAAAGGTAAAAAGAGTGGATACCTATTATAAGAGAAAGGTAAAAAGAGTGGATACCTATTATAAGAGAAAGGTAAAAAGAGTGGATACCTATAATAAGAGAAAGGTAAAAAGAGTGGATACCTATAATAAGAGAAAGGTAAAAAGAGTGGATACCTATAATAAGAGAAAGGTAAAAAGAGTGGATACCTATTATGTATAAAAGAAAGGTAAAAGAGTGGATATCTATTTATAAAAGAGTGAAATGTAAACGGATAAAAAGTGGTGTTGTATTAGATATGTATTAGTTGTGTGGTCTTGTCTATTTATAAATACATACAATAATATAGTATTAAGTAGGTATATTCCTTTGTAGTGGCAAGGTCAAAGTTTGGGGACAAACTTATTGTCAGGAATGGCCGAATGTTAGATTTTATTATTATTTAATGTTATTAATTAGTGGTATTATTGTTACTTAAAATCTTTAAAGTTATAAAATATATAGTTGATTTCATAAAAGTAGGAAACGGAAATGTGAGGCATTTCCGTTTCTCGATCATTCTTTTTAAATTCTTTAAAACATTGTAATAATATAATTTATACCAAGTAAATAATATTATTAACTTTAAAACTATTTTTAGATGTAATTAAATAATTATTTAATTTTGTAAAACTAGGAAACGGAACGTAAAATAAATGACATTTCCGTTCGTTTTATCTGGAGGAAGTACTTTTTAAAAAAGGATTGTAATGGCGGTGCCGAAATTGTCAAAAAAACTAATGTGTGGAGAAAAAGTTAATACACGAGTATATTTGGAAACATCTTTTATTATAAAACTTCGATTCTTATATTAATAAAAATCATTAGTAGAAATCGTCAGGTTGTTCAAGATTACAAAATAGCAATTAATTTCACAATGTAATTATTACTTAAATAGTATCTTTAGCAACTCCCGATCAGATAAAGTTGGCATGAGCCAATCTATTCGTCACAAGATCTTGATACCATTGTCTGGGCTGGGCTGGGGCTCGAGAGAGGTAGGGCCAACAAAGTTGACGATTGCAGTAATGGTTGTATAGCATTCCAACGTTTGGGACTTTCCTTTGTTATTTCAAAGAAAAGGCCCAAACACTTATTAAACATGTATTTAAAAATAATTGGGTATTTAATTTGTCCTAAAATGAAATAACACAGACACCTATAACTTATTGAATACACATGTCTGCGCAGTTATAGCTAACACCTGTTTACTTTCTCAAGTCTATTTTTAAGAACCTACTGTAAAGCTGTGTGATAAATTAAAAAAAAAACATACAACAATATACAAACACTTATTTTTGCGTTTTGAATAATTAGAAACTAAAAAGTAGTTTTCTTTGAAAGCTATCGTTTTCACATAAAATGGGGCACGCGTACCTTTATTCTAAGTATCATTTTGATTGTCACCATTTTGCTTTTTGCTAACTTGTCATGGCGAGCCTTCGTGTCAACATTGATTTTTGATACGTATTTAATCAATATGTACATGTCAGTCTTTCTCCACCACATTACAATAAAAACATGCTCAAAAAGAACATTAATTTCCAAAGCATTGTTTTCAAACACTGATTTTGCTCGCAATAGGTTATATCAACTATTATCTCTGCCATACATGAAGCCGCGCCCACACCTTGGCCTTATTCGACGCTTCGCCACAACACGATTGATCTAAATGGCAGAATTTTCATTAAAGTTGCCGCTACCAAAGGTTGCGAAGGTTTATGTAGGCTCATAACGTCTTTTGTTTGACACGATCTGTCCAAAAATACTCGATCGTTATCACGATATTCGGTACTAAAAGGTCAATCATAATTTGCTTTGCCATTATAATGTAACTTAGTAGTTTTTGCGTATCCCACTTCTCTTATACCTACCACGAGGGTGGCGCCTTAGTCTATGGCCCGCCTGATGGCAAGCGTTTAACTTCGCCTATCGTCATCATCATCAGCCCAAATTAGTCCACTGCTGAACAAACTTTGCCTATGGGCACTTGATACTCCAGAACTCTGGTACGAGTAATGTATGTATATGCAGAGACATCACTCACGCTTCGCCGAGCCAGCCATGCCTTCCTATTTACATAAATTGTTCTGATTGTGACAAAATTTTCGGTGGGACTTGTAGATGTGCAATAAAAGGCAATATTTTTGCTTATGCCTTTAAATTTGCCAGTCAAAACACTTTTAATGTAAACGCATTTAACAAAAACAATGCTGTCCCAAAAATACTCGTAATAATGCTTATTCAATCGCTTACCATGAATGAGCAATACCAATTTTCCTTCACCTCCCACAAACATAAATTAGCTAAATATTGCAAGAATTAGATCTAAAAAGGTCAGCCGACTGCAGCCTCTTTGTTACCACATAAACCCAGCTACACATTCGAGTTTGAACGTTCTCCCATCACATTAAGTGCTAAAAGGAGTTATTTCCGCTGCTCCAAAATCCGTGAGAAACACACCCGGTCCTGAAGGTCGAGATAAGTGACAGTCAAACAATATGAACACTTGTATCTCGTATTGTTTCAAAGGTTCTACTATTGTTGGCGTGTTCACATCGCTAGGGCTAGGGTTTCGACATGACGATTGTAATATAATGAGGCTTTCGCAACTCAGATTGGATCGGTGTGGAAAACATTGCTTTGGAAAAAAGCTGTTGCGAACTTTTTTGTAGACTTATTTATCACACAATTAACTGTTTCTTGATGTACTTAAAAACGTTTTGTTTGTTTCATTCAGAAATGTAGATGAATGACAAGCAGGTAACTTAGAGTATTTGGTGTAATGGTCGAGAAGTTGGCTATTACACCAGAGGTCGCGGGTTCGATCCCCGCACGGTACAAACATTTGTGTGCATGAACATGTCAGTTTCTATCGGTCTGGGTGTTTCTATGTATAATATGTATGTATTTACAAAAAAAGAGTATATAAGTAATGTTTATCCGTTGTCTAGCACTCATAGCACAAGCTAATGCTTAGTTTGGGGCTAGATGGCGCTGTGTGAATAATGTCCAGAGAATAGAGATATTTATTTATTTAGGCAGGGGTAATCGTCACTGTCCCTGGTAGTAGGCTGATGCAAGGCCCATAGGGACGCTGCCGACGGCATTGCAGGAGCGCGAGTAGGGTTTAGTGGGTATTCTTGTGAGTTCCACACACGGCTCGTCTTCCCAAGGCGAGTTATGGGGCGTAAATGCATTTCCCTCCACAAGAAAAAATATGCGAAAAAATAGGGAACCTAATCGTCACAATAAGGATTTTAAGGCTTTCGGGTATGAAGGGGAAACAGGGAGAGTCTAATGGCTAGAGCGAGCGAAAAAAATTTTTTTTTGTTGGTAAGGAGATGGCGCTAGCTTAGCGTAAAACGAATATGAGAAGAAACTCAATATCGATTCGAACTCTATGTGATATCTGGACAATTTGATTTTTTTCTTTTATAGTAATAAAAAATAAATAAAAATAATAACGCATTTTTTTGTAGTCTATCATTAACAAAAAACAAACTCATAATATACAGGTAGCGCAAGTCCGATGCGGGCGACTGGCGTATCAAATGTCAAGCGGAGCGTGACAGGTGACAGGTCACACGCGCACGCGACGCTATTCCGTGTTTATTGTTTACGCGCGAGGCCGTGACCCTGCGCCGGCGCATCTGTCTGCTGCTCACGTGACATCCCACTAACCACTGAGTTACTGTTGATAATGGACTAAGATAACTTGCTATCCATATAAATATGGATAATCATCCGTATTAAAGCCCGACCAATAATAAAAAACCTTGCCATATTGCGGAAAAATATTAAAACTAATTTCTTCATGTGGCCACAATCAAATAAAAAAACAATAAGATGTCATTCCCTATTGCTGTCTGTCAGTCTGATGTTATTGTCAACCGTGCCTTGATATTATTGGATATTGTGACTTATTTGTGAGTTTAACCATAGCAACCAAGTGTTGCTATAGCCATAGCTAATGTGGCGACTCCAGAGCAGGTTTTTTATTTTCTTGGTCAGGCTATTTAATCTCATATTATGAGAAAAACCTATAACACTCCGCCCCCGTCTTTGGTCACGTAAAATCAATGTTTAAAACTATAAAAATGTTTCCTTATGCAACCCTTTTGACTAATAAATATAAATACAAACTATCAACCCCAAAAAACAACCGTGGAATTTCATAAATCCTGTCGAAGCGAGTACACTAAAAAGGAACCCTTGTAAAATTTCAAACGAGTGAGTGATTTGAGATTCCGAAATGAGTGGGTTAGTGACCTTTTCATTACATTAATAATAAAATAATATAATTTAATGTGCATTTATGTGCGATTTTTATCTATGTTCCGTTTCCACTTCAAAGCGGCTGAACACAATTAGATGAAAATACACCAATCTGCAATTTGGCCAGCCCGGTAATGAACTATCATTACTATCCCTCATTATGGCGATTGATTTCAATGACCGAGGTCTTCGCCGGTGGGACTAAAATAGGCTAATACTTTACTTAAGTACGGTCAACAGCACATCACGGTTAACACTTGCAGTTCGATACTAGCACTTATGCCCCCGAGATAAGAGTGGTACAAAGTCCAAAGTGTTACGTCTGACGTGCTTTTGACTGTACATTTTATTTTCCCATAAAAGTTCTAGTTAGATTTCACGTTCCATATTTGGATGAAACACTATAACTAATATGTACAATCAAATCAATCATACTTTTATTAAATAGAATAAACTATTATCCATGGTGTCTTTGCATATTTGATTAAAGTGACAACGTCAAGAAATTCAATGTAATAAGTTTTTTTAATCACTTTCATTCGCGGTAGCGTTCCTAATTTCTCGGAGACTCGGACGGAGCTCGAAAGCGTTAAATCCAATTGGAAGATTTACAAACTGGTTAAGAGCGGATACTAAGACATGATTCCGTATTGATATTTGATCCTGCCCTAAGAAAGAAAGAAAGAAAAACATTTATTGCCCTAAGCGCGAGGGGTAACGACCCCTCTTACAATCGACAATCTTATTGTCCAGGAAAATAAGATTGTGATGAACATTTGGTTTTGTCCTGTATTTGTATTTAAGTATTTATTATATTAATTATTTTAAGAATTTATTATATTCGATTCCCGCCTAGGGTCTGGTAGGTGGTGGTAGGCCTTTTTCAGAGTCCGACTGGCGAGGCGAGCTACCACCCCTACAGGTGAAATCTTCCACTATAACAGCTCTGGCTGTGTTCCGGCAATATTAATCTGGGAGCCAGTACACTTGAAATCAAAGGCTCGAAGATCAGATGAGCCTAAACAGTCTGGCAGCACATTGAGCGACGCTGGTGAAGTGTCCAATGGAATAGGCCGCAGTGACCGCTTACCATCAGGTGGGTGGGCTGCGTGCCTGTCTGCCAACTGATTTAGTATAAAAAAAAACCTGTCATTTTAGGCGTTATGATGACTGACTAAACTGACCACTCAACATCCGCTTTATATTTAAAACACTATTGGTCGCCTTGAATTGAATAAAATGCAGTCACCTCGTTCCGGTAACTTAAAAAAAAAATATTTACGAATGGAAAAAAAGACACGCGGATCTCCAAAAACCAACCGAAGTTCAAGTTGAACCTTTCCGCCAAGTTCAGCTGCACTTGACCTAGTTATTAGTTTCTTATTGTTGAATCGGTCGAACAGGTTTCACTTAAGGGCCTTTTTGAAACTTTCATTGCCAGACAGCAAGAGCACTTGAAGATAAGTAGTCGATACAATGTGTCCCACTTTAACAGAACTATGACTATTGTTGTAAATACAGCTGGTCACTAATTGTCATTTCATACCTACTCTAAAAGAAATTTGATTTATAAGTATGTATAGTGGACATAATTTGGGTAGTTTTTTAGTTTTGGCAGTTTCTGCCATCTATGGTAATCCATAAAGCAATTTCCTTGTCCTAATTAAGATTTCCTGAATGCAATAAACTTAATATTCATAATGAACAAAGCTAGTTTTTAATGTACAGCAAACGTTTGGAAAACTTGAAGAATTAATTCCAAGTAATAATGTAGGGCCTTTTATTTATTTATTTATTTTTATTGTATCGGATAGTTTTCCTAATTTTTTTGTTTGCCTTCGCTCTTTATTTTTCATGCATTAAGTATTTAAAAAAAAAAACAGTAAAATCCTACACCACTCGATACAGAATCGATCGCTTGTAAACCGGCCAGTCGATCGATTCAAGCATAACTCGTAATTTTTAACCGCTTTTTCTTCGACCTTCACGGCAATGAGCGGTTCTCACGACGTCTGGTGACCGGTGACATTGCTCTGATCCTAGCATTTACATAAATGTTGCATGCTCCACATCTGCTAATTTGATTATTAATTGAATATTCATCATGGACGATGGCCGACGCTGTTTTTTTTTTACGAAAGAGCATGCGTTAATTCACTTTAACCGCCGCAGGCTAGCTAGACCTGCGGCCGTGTGTAGGACTAGGGACTATTTTACCCCACTACCCACTAAACTCCCCCAGTTTCCCCTTTTCTCCCGATTGGGACGAGCTGGTACCAGCCTTGTGGCTAGGGGCTGGTCAGCCCATCCCCATCTTTTGCAACAAATATTCCAATGTTCTGATATAAGTATCCATTGATCTGATCTCAAAATAAAAATTAATAAAGATTCCTGGTACGGCGGCAAAACTAAGCAAATCTTGAGCTATGGGCGCTACGCAACGGATAAAAATTACATAAATATGTATATTTTTTTATAAGTACATACTGTAATGAGCTAATATGCCATACACCAAATAACCTGTCATTTCGGGTGTTTCGTTCCTTCGAAGTAGAGCACGGCCGCCGTGCGAATTGTTTTGTCTTTAACCCACTTCCAAAAATGGTTTCTCACCTCGGAAAAACGAATTTAAATGGATCGACCATGAATCTGTTTTTATCCGTACCATAATCAAAAGCTGAAGGAATTTAATTATAGTAGACTTACATTTCCAATTGAGGAAAGTATGTTCAAGTCGTTATTCATAACAAAAAACATATAGAAAAATGTGAATTTTACAAACACTGAAATAGAAATTATATTAAAAAAATTCATTACTAAGCTGTGAAAAGATATAATGTTTAGAGATACCCGAAAAAGTTTTTTTTTTTATATTTTTGCGATTACAATTTTTTTAATGTTTTCACATACCTTTATTACGTTGTGAAACAAAAAGCCCACATACTAGTATATTTAATAATATTTTTACGGTAATAAAATGCATCTTCAAATATTTAAACTAGAATAACTTATTATAGTTAAAAAAAACAAAGAAAGGAACGGACGCTTTTCATATTTCTAACTAAAGTTATTTATAAATCATTACAATACTTTTAAAATTACTCAGTCCAGTTGGTCCAGTCACTTCCTAAATTTAAAAATTAACGACAGTTGGAATTAACTGGTAACTGGTTTTCATCGACATTGATACTAAATGTCAAGAACATCTTATTATTACGGAATTAATAATTTATTTTCGCTGAATTTTTAATACAAAAGTCTGGTGGTAAAATATGGAGATATAACGAATTTTAAAAATGCTAAATACAATATTTATTTCTGTCTTAAAATATATTTTGTTAAAAATGTAAAATTGGACGTATTTTATTTTTTTGACGTTTTGATGAGTACTATAAAATTATTTATTTAAATACTTTTTCTGTGATACTAATAAAAATGCATGGAAGATACACAAGTATCCCTATTAAATACTTGTAAAGTTCTCGTGTTTTGGTTTCTATGTTATGATATTTTTTCAGTTTGTTCACATTTTTATAGATTACATTTTCCCATAGTTGACAGACAGGCGCATAGCCTCTCCAAAGGTAAGCGGCCACTTACACATTACTATAGTACTTTACATAATATAAATACTGCGTGTTTTTTTAGTCGTTGTTTTCCCGCAGCGGAACGCTTCACCTTCGATTTATGAAAGTAATTTTTTTTTGAAATTTTTTTTTGGTTTTTTTTTTTAAACTTTTTTGAATTTTTTTTTAAAAGTTTGATGGGAAAATGGAAACCAAATGTGAGTAAATAATCATTTTTTTGATAAACGCAAAGGGCAATGACCCTGGTCAGTGACCGTCCGTGACGCAGCTAGTACTATTGGTTCGAGTTTCGTCTATCATAATCGTGAAACTTTTGATTTGACTAAAAAAAGAACTTTATTAGTTTATTTTACTACTAAGATAGAATCATTTTACTGCAGGAAAACAACGACTAAAATTCCACTTTGTACCTATACATTTTCCGAAATGAAGTTTGGACCGCATTGAAAGGTTGACTACAATAGGTACAGATTGAATCTAGTATTTTCTTTGTGGTATTTTTGTTCAACAATTTTAAATCATGAATTAGTTGTTAATAATAGTTCTTCTTGAAAGAATTAACCCTATTACTACTAGTACAAGGGTTATGTTTATGTCAAACGTTCTATCGTAATAGATAAAAAGGAAAGAAGTTTCACATACCACTCATGTTTACACATTGCGCCAAAGTCAACGACTCGACCGTTGAATCTATTTATTACGTGCGTGAGCCGTATATTAAACAATGCATATCGCACGTGCGCAAACGCAGACCGTCTTTTATATGACGATGTGTCGAGAAGTGTTGCCGAACGATATCATGCAATGTCTGGTTATAACCACGTTATAAAAGCTTTTTTTCGGGGGTGACCGCTTTTATGCACCATTAGCGTAGGTTAGCGTGTTTGGGACTCGCGACTGATAAGGTGTTCGTCCCCTATACCAATAAATTCCCCCTTACTGAAAGAAAAAAAACATTTTGATTGGATAAATAAATGTCATCTGTATACAATGATAATCCAAAAGGCACTAAACAGTATCTGTTGGAGTGCTTAAAGTCGCTTTTGTCAAATTAATATTTATGTAAATGTAAATATATTAAGTACTCGTAGTTCAGGGTGGATTGGTCATTGAAGTCAAACGTCCATAAAAGGCATATTTTTCCTTTTAGATTACGGAACCTCAGAAATAATGATGACGATAAAAAGTGAAATTAACGAATGGAAAAAAATATTTTATTTACAAAAATGGTAAAGTTGCAGTGAAAGGCTGCGCTTAGGGAAGCGCATCGAAATAATTTCTTCATTACGAAAGTTGAGCCCTTCTTTTTTGGCAAAAAGGTCAGACTACTTCACTTTCATTCAGTGACAGACGCGTTTAGTAAAACTTTTTAAATTATTGAATTAAAGGAAAGTGCCCATTGAACATGGTTAGTGGTTCAAAGTAAGGGCAAGTTTTACCGCTGACACCGAGGAACTTATCGTTCCATTTAGTTTATCTGTCAGATAAGACAGATAAGAACAGGACTGGATAAGGGAAACACCTTTTTTTTTTTGTGGAGCGGAATGCTTTTACGCACCATAACCCGCCTGGGGTAGGCGAGCCGTGTGTGGGACTCAGTGCAGCTCCATGCCCCAGTCTTAAGAAAGACTGGTGCACGGAGAATACCCACTAAACCCCCCCGCGCTCCTACATCGCCGTCGGCAGCGTCCCTGGGATTGATATGACTACCAAGAACGCATATGGGAAACACCTAGGTGATCTAATATTGGTTCCATCTTATTCAATCCCATTAATCTCCATAATCTTACTCTTATAACGTTCAAATAACGACCTAATGCTAATGAAATACATAATATACTAGACATTATTATGTACATAAGCCTATGATCTTAAAGTTACATGTGATTATGTACACAGAGTGACAAAAAATTGCAAATCATAATGAGGGCACCACTGTCTTGTATACAGAGTGTACAAAAGAGTAATAAATATTTATCGTACTAAGTACATAAGTGATCACTTATCTTGGTCTAATCGCAAAGTTGCTTTTCTAAAAGAAAGTAAGGATTGTTATGTCAAAGGTATTATCGAAGTTACGAAACATGTGTATTATAGCAAAATATTGTCATTTTTAATTTGTCTTCTTTTGCTTTTCTAGAATATAGGTATTTAAACTAAGTTTAAGCTAGTAAGGCCTTAAGACCTACAGCTGTTTAAAATAAGACAGTCCACCTTTAGAAAATTTAATCAAACTAACTGTATTCTTAAAAAGAATGTGGAATTTAATATAACACCCTGTATATCACATAACTTCCGGTCATAATAACGCCGGACATTGCGTAAGATCACCTAATGTATTTATGAAGACCATCGTCACTCGTTATAATACTGACTTAACAAGCAGTTGCTCGGTTTATAGAATATCGTAATTGTAAAAGCTGCCAGCGAAGTAGAACTAGGAATTTATTATAATTTTAAAACCCAAGAATATTATTTCTTGGTACATACGAATAAAGTATAACTCATTATTAATAACTTCTTTAACCCTTGTACAGTCGGCGCCAAAATGATCTGAGCGTTCAAACCTACCAAAAATACTGAACATTTGACAAAAACACTCTTAGCATAATACTTTTAGGCGTAAGTATCATTAAATTTTGTTGTCATTTGTTCTCAAACAACAAAATGTAAATGCACCTTGTAGTATAGGTTTTTTTTGGTGATTTGAACGCTCAGATCATTTTGACGCTGACTGTACTAGGTTTTTCTCTTTAGCTACTAATGAGTGCATTGCACGGGTCACCCATGCCATGTTTGGGGAGCACCTAGTTTCTCGAGTGATCCTTCATAGGCGCAAGTCCAGTCTGAATTCAACAGGGGGACTCGCGAGTCCCCCTGTTGAATTCAGACTGGACTTGCGCCTATGATGAACCAGTAAATTGCCACAAGGCGAACACCGGCTCGTCCATTTTTAGGTGTGAATAGGATACCGGGGAAGTTTAATGGGTAGTGAGTGTTTACACACTGCCTTAGTTCTTGCTGCGATGCATAAAAGCATTCTCCTTCGAAAAAAGGACTAAAAACAACGCGAGCTGTTTCAAAGTATTCTATACAATTCTAACAAAGCACACCAGACATTCTTAGCCTATAAACACTTTCCAATCATAACCGATCAAATTATCGACTCGTCCATACCTGACCCACTTTCGACTCGACTCGGCTGCGATTTGAGTAGTTTTCTAAACACTTGACTTTTACGCTGCGTGAACAGGCAATTGCATTCTGCGGGTGGCTTTCTTGTGATGATCCTCAATTAGGCTGACGACATGGGAAATGCAGCGTGACTCCTTAAGTTAACTCAGCAACTCAGCTGCTGAGTTACTGCATCGAGTCAGTTGCGTTAACTCAATGAGAAGCGCGGCGTTAAGTGAGATACAAAGCTAGTGATGAGACTCGAGATCTTCAGTCGCTTATAATAAGATTACTCTTTTTGTACGACTTTGCTCTAAAGTGAAGACTGTATAGCTTTTAGTCTTATTCAATATGATTTAGTCAGTTTTTTTTTTATAAAAGACACCACGCTCTTGGCTTCCTGTCAGACTGGGTTCAAAAATGCGTTGCCCGCCTTTGATTTGACAAATAAATATGGATACTGATGCAATAATGATGACTGATGTATGTGTAGGTAATGTATGTAGTAGACTAAAACGATTAAAAGGCTTTAGGCTAAAATAAGTTTACTCATCATCATCATCCCATCGTGTTCCCGATTGCATCCAGTATGGAGCTCAGGGTCCGCTTGATCTCCGTAACCCTACAAGGGAAACCAGACCTTTTGGAACATAGTCGGAACCAACAGCTTAACGTGCCTTCCGAAGCACGGAATTATCATTCTTTTCAGACATTCAGTTGATTCAAGCTTGCAATGTGCTAACCAAACTGGAAACCATCACACAAAGTGATGCTCCCCGTGGGATTCGAACCCACGACCTTTTAGAGACGACGGGTTTTAGAGCCCAAGCCCAACGTACCACGGAGGCTAAAAAGATTACTCTTGTTTATCGTCATAAAGTGAAACTATGTATTTAATAGATAACCGGAATACAGGATTTTGTGTCAACGGTATTGTTGACTGAGTGAGTTAACACAACATCGCATTGAATTGGGTTCAAATGCACGGCGCATCATTACAATACCTAGGCTGTCAGGCGTGCCGGAGTAAGATGAAATTGACCCTATTTTGATCCATCTTGCGGTTACATCGAGATGAGTGGCCTAGATTTCTTCACTATATGAACTTGAACTATGAAGATGGTACAAATTCCGTACAACGATTTCACATGTAATAAAGTTACATGTAAGCATTAGTAAAGTCGGTTTATCTCTTGTTTTATTTATATTATTAATAAGTTTCAATAATGTTCTCTGATAGTTATGTACGATTACTAAAAAATTTATTAATGTAAATATTTTGAAAATAATAGGTAATAGAGTTTTCTACAAAATTCCTAATCGGGCAGAACCACTCTGTATCAATAAAATCTGACGATTCATAAGTGCATCTTTACCTTCTTCAATTTTGATACTTTTTATTTTTGCAGTTCAATTGATTTTTAAGAGACTGTGAGGCTTGACATTGTGACGTATTTGCTATAAACTTCGCGCGTGCAAAAGAGAAAGTTAGCTGCTACTAATAACGACAACGTAAAGAAAGGTCAGATTCGATTTCCGGTCAGGTTAGATTAGAAAAGATTGTGTAACTAAGTAATTCGAGTAGTAAGTATATTACTGCTCTAATATTACGTACGAACAGTTGTTAGTAACTTTTTATTTTTGCTCAAGTTTAGCTTTAATAGCTTTAAGGCCAATTCTACCACTGTCAGACATGTTTCTGATATATAGAGAAGATATTTATCTGTAAGATAATGGTGTTGTCTCTTTTTTTCGTAAGCCATCATTGTCTATAATTCAACCTTAATAATTTAGCAATAAAGTACATTGTGCTTCTAATTATTAATTAACAACAACGAACTAAAATAGTGCCGGTAACTAGAATATGAAGCAAGAGTTATCAAATACACCTAACAACCTGCCAAAAATATAAGACCTGTGAAATGTACCCCAATTCCACAGCATCGTGGTTCTCGTCAATCTGGACATTATTAAAGTAACAGATATGTAACAAACGATCCATCTAAAATTATCAGACCTGAACAATGTACTAAAACTTCAACGAGTTGGGGATCTTGTTATTTTGGACAAGAAATCGGTATTACGAGAGAATTTAATATATTCGCTAACTAACAAGGTATAAGTCATCGATCGGTACCGTTTTAACATGGTGGAACTAGTAAATCAACATTTCATTCGTATACGGAAACTATTTCTCATTTCTAAAAACAAGTTCTAAGGAGCACGTTTTGGTCGACAGAGTGAGTTATAGAATTAGCATCGCCAATTTACAACTATTTTTTGTGAATAATAATGAATACCAACAAAATCCGAAGAATAAAAATAAGAACAAGAAAATAATAATAAAAAGGACCGGTATGTGTCGTGGTAGGAGAGATACATTTTGTTTTTATCTAGATTAGTCGTACGGATCAGATCCCTAAGTAAGTAGCTTTGATTTCTCTTATTAGAGTGAGGGAATAGGGGGTGCACCTGTGCTTGCGCACTCAATTATGACAGAACTAATATAAATGTTCATCGTCAGGTAAAAACAAAAAATTAATATTTATGACATTTTAACACCCAACGGGCAATAACATTTGTTAATTTCTTAAGGTGATTAGCCTCAGCGTACAACGTGCTAAGTGCTAATTTAAATAAAACGGTCTTTGTGTTCAAGTCGCATTCAATTTGCGGCAGGTAAGGTTTGTTCAACTTTCGAACTGTTGATTTTGCTAAGCAGTTAAATATGTAAATATATTGTATGTTTCTCGAAAACATATTTGTTACTTGGTAGGTAAAGATTCATAAAAACCCTTCTAGGTATTGATAATAATAATAACATATCTGGTGCAATAACGTCAGAAATGCAGATTGGTGAATTGAGATTTTTACTCACAAAATGATGTCAAGTTACTTGAACAACAAATCACATTATAGTTAACTAGCTTTCCGACCGCGGTTTCACACGCGCGTAATTTCTTTTTTTTAAATATCCCGCAATCCGGAATGAGACGTTTCCCGTAGGAATTTTGTAGCCTATGTCCTAATCCGGGTTTTAAACTATACGTGTGCCACATCTAAATCCGTTCAGCCGTTAAGGCGTGATTGAGTAACAAACATCCAGACTTTTTCATTTATAATATTAGTAGGATAAACTACAGATTATAGAAATAGATTTGTAGCCGATATAAATACATTCCATGTTATTAAGGTAACTTACTAAAATTACCTTCAAATTGATCTCCTGAAAAAAGGTCAAATGTTAGATATGACGTTATTGCACCAGATGTGTGCGTATAATGAAAAGTATGTAAGTAGTAATTACAGGGCAAAGTCCTCTAAAGAAAATCAAGTCATTATTACAATGATGAGTACTAGATTAATCATCTCGCTTGCCAAATATGGATTGGTGATCACAAAATGCAAGCTGTGTCCAAAAAATCAGACACAAATTTTGCATAACCCGGGAATTGAACTCGAAAGTTTAAGTTTTGTAAACGTTCTTCAAACAGTTTGACAAGCACTGTTCTATATCATTGAAACATTATGTTGCCAATGTACAGGATATATCTCGAAACACCATCCGTCTAGATGCACATTGCGTCGTTGCAACATTGCAACAGAGCGCTGCAGCCGCGGGCGCAGGCCTGACCCCCGACCCAGTGCTCTCAAAGACATTTCAAATAGTCCTTCTAGTTAGTTTCTTTTGTTCACTAGACTTGGATTCCGCCTCTTTTGTCCAAATAAAATTTATGATGATAACATTATAATTGTTTACTGAAGCCTATTCCTGCCTGAAGCCAAGTTCGTGGAACTTATCAGTTCATCAAATTCATTATTACTGCAACACTTTTTTTTAATATTAAAGGCTATTTTTTTCACAGTGAGATATGTTCCTGATAATTATTTTGTCAGTTATTTATTAACCCGTCGAGAACTCTATTTATCTTCTTTGTTGAAAATAATCGGACCAAACAGACAACGGCTAATATGTATATTCGCAGATTCGCAGATCAATTACATGTATCTGACAGTGTTGAACAAGCTCTACAAGGTCTTTGTATTGGACTCACAATGACAAATTTAAATTAGGGCTTGTGCTAATACGACCATCGATTTCATGTTATGGTTGAGAAGTCTGAATCTTTCCCACTGGTTCCAGCCTTTCGGCTATTAACCGAGCCCCATCATAACCCTGCATCAACAACGATTTATCCAATATAGTCCATGATACACAGTATAGTTGCATTTTGCATCAATTGAATTGCAACAGATATGCCGTAGGCCCGAGCCTCACCTCTGACCCGATGCTCTCAAAGACATTTCGAACAGTCTCTTGTTGCTTTTTGTTCGTTTAATCGCGTTATTACTACAGTACCTTCCGTAATTACTTACATTTATCTTAAGAAGCGAATTACGACTTCACATATTAAACATTTTGTAGTTATGTGTCTTTCATAATTTCCTCTAAAAAGCTTGTCTGCGGATAAAATGTTACAAAATTTTATTACTTTATGTATCTCTTCTCAGTCATTAAATTAGTGGGAAATGTGGGAATCTACCACGAAAGAGTCGCACGTTTGCTAATCCATCTTTCCATAATCTCAACATACGCGGGAGAAAGTAATTATCATTTCTATTATAATTATTATATTATATTGACGAGCCATTTGGTGTAATGGTCGAGAAGTCGGCTATTACACCAGAGGTCGCGGGTTCGATCCCCGCACGGTACAAACATTTGTGTGCATGAACATGTCTGTTTGTATCGGTCTGGGTGTTTCTATGTATATATGTATGTATTTACAAAAAAAAAAGTATATAAGTAATGTTTTATCCGTTGTCTGGCACCCATAGTACAAGCTAATGCTTAGTTTGGGGCTAGATGGCGCTGTGTGACTGATGTCCAGAGATATTTATTTATTATTTATATTCTAATGTCAAATTATTTTCTTAACTTATTCAAACTAATTCAAATTCATAATTGATTTTCTTTCTTAATTGATATACGTTACAAAAAATATTATATGCGTCAAGTCTAATTAGGTACTAACAAAAAATATATAAATCTCTATCGTAACAATATATTTCATAAACTCTCAGCATATAAATATATGTATGTATTATAAATATAATACAGTACCAATAATTAGATTCTTGCGATAACCTCATCATTAGTAAATCAAGATTTAAGATGCAATTATCAATATCAACATTACTCCAAACGAATGCAATTCAAAATAAATCAATGTTAATAGCTAAACTGCAATTTTAACGATTGAAAAATTATAATTTGGATCATAAATCATCTTACAATTCAGATTATTTGCCAGATTAATATCATATGGTGCCTTATTAGGACACAAGTCATACTTGACACGAGATATGACCAAATTAACGTCAGTGATATTTATTTCTAGTTCTCACATCAGTGCAACACATGTACACCTATGTATGTAGGGTTGTCTCTCTCGTTCTTTGACCATTTTGTCTCGGTCTAGTCAGGGTACGCTTGCACCAGTATCCAGGATTTGTGCCCTTCGGCTGGGGGCCTAAAAATACTGCCGAGGTATCCTTGCCTGTCGTAAGAGGCGACTAAAAGGGGCCTTCAAACCCGGGGGTGGCGCGGGATGTTGCACGTGCAGCCCCGGCAATGGGTTCGGAGAAGACGACCACGGCTTGCGCGCGTGGGGGTTCCGTGGCGTTGTCTCCGCATGGAGGTTCTCGGCTCCTCTTTGCTGCGCTGCACGCTGAGAGGGTCATCATCAGCTTTTAGTCGGTAGGGCCGAAGTGCGAGTCCGACACACCGCTCGGGAAGAACCTCAGTCCCTTGAGTGACCCCTGGCTTTAGTAGGGAGGGGGGGGGGGGTCCGGCGTCCGTTTTGTCAGGGACGCCGGTCACGCCGGGTCGGTGCGTACCTGACAGCATTTCCTGACGCAAAAAAAGGATCCAGGATTTGGCGAGTCCAATCAAAACATTGAAGCGACTGTCATTTGATCATGACTATACAACCATTCCTCAAACTCCTCACCAGATGGATGTTGATTTGTTGTTTCTGATACCTTTAACAAAAGTGCTTAAGCTCACTTTGGAGGTAGATCAATGATGATGTTGCTGCTAAAGTCAACCCTAACAGCAGATAACAGCAATACGTTAGAAATCGCAATAAAATTAACAAAGGGGTTTGAAGATTTTGGCCTTCCTACGCGTCCGCCATTTTGATTTTTTTTCAAAATAGCGTTCACTTAAAATTGTATCAAAAATCGATACCTTATATTAATACAATCATAATATGTTATAAGACAAAAACTCGTAAAGTGTCACATTTTAAAGATATAAGCAACCAAAGTAAAGTTTCTTTATTTTGAGGTTTTTTTTTCTCAAGTTATAGTTCACATAAAATTCATTCAAAAATAGATACCTGATATCAATACAAACATAAAATGTCATTAGACGAAAAACCGTGAAGTGTCACGTTTTAAAGATATGAGCAACTAAAGATTTATTTTGAGTTTTTTTTTGTCTCGAGTTATAGTTCACATAAAATTCATTTAAAAATGAGTACTTGACATCAATACAAACATAAAATGTTATAAGACGAAAACTCGTAAAGTGTCACGTTTTAAAGATATAAGCAACTAAAGCTTTACTTCTTTATTTTGAGTTTTTTTTTCACAAGTTATAGTAATAATGACATCATATGACATTTTATGTTTGTATTGATGTCAGGTATCCATTTTTGAATGAATTTTATGTGTTTTGACACAAAAAAATCTTAAATTAAGAAGTTAGACTTTAGTTGATTATATCTTTAAAACGTGACACTTTACGGGTTTTCGTCTTATAACATTTTATGTTTGTATTGATGTCAGGTATCCATTTTTAAATGAATTTTATGTGAACTATAACATGAGACAAAAAAAAAACTCAAAATAAATCTTTAGTTGCTTATATCTTTAAAACGTGACGCTTCACGGGTTTTTGTCTAATGACATTTTATGTTTGTATTGATGTCAGGTATCCATTTTTAAATGAATTTTATGTGCACTATAACTTGACACAAAAAAATCTTAAAATAAAGAAGTAAACCTTTAATTGCTTATAGCTTCAAAATGTGACACTTTACAGGTTTTTGTCTAATAACATATTATGTTTGTATTGATGTAAGGTATCGATTTTTCATAGAATTTTAAGTGAACGCTATTTTGAAAAAAAATCAAAATGGCGTACCACAAGGTAAGCCAGCCTCCATACAAAAATCTTCAAACCCCTTTAACGTATCTATTGCACAGATCATATTTAGTGCACATTAACAGACCGGACGGCCTCATTATTGCACTTGCGATGCATTCGCAACGTAATGCGCTTGTGAAACGATATCGTCATAGAAAACTAGAATATTAACCTGTGATCTAAGAACTTGCATTCAATTAAGCGTGTTATAAGCATTACAGGTAATCAATGTTATAAAAATTGTGCTCTAAATAGATACAAATTAATGCTTTTGATGCAATCAATGTTTGTATCAAATTAGGTAAGCATGTATGCAACACAACTTAAAATATATGCAAAGGAGCAACGATACGTTAAGTTTAAAGTTAGCAAACAAGTTGAGGCTAGGAAAAGTGTTTTTAATTAATACTAGCCTTAACATTGGTTTTTAGGGGGTTAGGGGGCAACTCGTCCAAGTAGATATACTCTTTATTGCACAATATTATCAATAAAAATAAATAATGTTACTTAATTGAGTGGTACAAAGTAGGCGGACTTATCGCTAATAGCGATCTCTTCCAATCAACCTTTAGGTAGAGTAACACCTAAATTAATTGAAAAAAGCAGGCGGTGCAAAAGTTAATTGAACTATTTTGTTAGAAATTTAAAAATCAAATACAGCAAATCTCTTGCTTGGTTGTGTGTTTGCAAATATTCACTTTTAAAGCGCCTCTTGCAGAAGAGTACTCGTAACAACAAAGACTTTATTAAATGTTACTTACTTCTACCAATAACTTACACTTTTACAAATCAAAAACCCATTCTAAAGTTTCCTTTCTCACGACCAAAACGTCTGTTCAGAGCAGTAGTTATTTAATTTAATGAACAATCAAATGTGCGATAACATTGCAAATAGTCACGATGTTAAAATGAGATAGTTACTTCACTTTAGAGAAATGGTGTTATCAAACCGCACTAGGCATGTGTAACAGTGCGCTGCGCCGCACATTTGCGCCAACACAATTATTAACAAAAACACTGCTGGTGTGTTAACTCACTCATTTAAAGTGTGACTATAAATAGTGCAGTAATTTCGTTAATTTTCGCCCTTGCTTGACTACTCCATAAAGTAAGAGCAAAAAAAAAGTTATGAATCTGTGAGCTACTCATTTTGTAGTGTCATTAGTGCGAATAAGCAAACGTAGTTACTGCCCTTAAGTTACTATTTTTTATGCGATGCAGAATAACTTAAGCACAATAACCGTAGGTTAGAGGAACCTTGTGTGGGCTTAAAGACCCAGCTTCTTAATTTCGGATTCCCCTATACACCTGAAAGGAAATACGCAGCGGTTGAACAGATACAAAATGTAAAGTCTTGAGACATAACATTTCATATCTGTTTTGTTCACTGATCACTGCTAAATATGAACTAGTTTAGAAAGATGAGTTACTGAGTTAACAAGTAATTACACTGAGTTACCCACATCTAAACCGCACACGACTACGCATTACGTCAGGTTACGTCACTTTCACTTCGATTTTAACGTGGAATTGTGTTCTTTTGTTGAGTTTTTGTCGCATGCACGTGATGTTCGCACGGTTCGGTGTCCGTGTATGTGATAGTAACGAGAATCGTGCGACTTTGCACGCGTTTTATTTTGTTTATTTACTTACTTAGGGCTGTGGTATGGAACATCGCTTCACATGAATGAGATCTATGGGCCGAGTCTCGGCAAGCAGCACCTATTTTTGCGATCGGCATATTTGCCACTATTTTTGCGGTGTCAGAAATAATCGTGAGGCAATCTGCATAGTCGAAAAGCAGCCTTTGTCTAATTGTACTCGTTCCTCTGTCAAAGGTTACGGAGGTCAGATGAAAGGTCCTCTAATGGACTTGCCAAATTCTAATTTAATTCAAACGACAGGTAAAACAGGATAATTATGATTAGATAAGGACAGAAAGCTCGGAGAAAGCCAGAAATTTTCCAGAACTGTTTTCCAGAAACAGAAGCCTCTTAAGTTTATTAAAGATCATTGATATTTTAAGACAATTAACAGAAGTTAAGTTTATGGTATTTACATCAGATATAGAGATAAAAGATGACTAGCCAGATAGAGGAAAGTGCAGCCACATAGTAAAGATTAACACAATCTTAAACACTCACTATACTCTCATTGAACAATCCAAACATGCAACAAAATCACGCTTTGACATTGCACTAGTCTCTACTGGAGTTTCCCTGGGTTTCTCACGGGTGCAATAATATTATAATAGAGAGACCATTTGTGGTAGATTTCTGCCATTATGGTAGATTTCGCCTGTCATTTGCAGCTGTGGCAAATAATGAGGATTTAGAGAAGCAGTAGCAGATTTCAAAGAACAAGAAAAGGTCATTGTACCTTTTCTTGTTCCTCATGTGTGGCAAGAGGCACTCAAAGCCAACCTAATCTTTCAACCATGAAGTTTAGTATAATTATGGTAGCTTTTTGCTCCCGTGTATGGAAAACTTTTAAGATCTTAGTTACTATTAAATGGGTATGAAGAGTTTTATATTTAGGCTGGCTTACCTACTATGTAGTCGCGCGATTTTTTTTGCGTTCACTTCTTTCAACAATGAATACCCGATATAAAATGTCATCAGACGAGATCCCGTAAAGGGTTACGTTTTTGATATTTTTATAAAAGTAAAACAAAATGAAGTAAAACTTTGGTTGCTGATAACCTTGTAAATGTGGCCCTTTAGAGGTGTTCGTCTCATTATTAATTGTTTATTAACAATAAGTATCCCTTTTTGAAAGAATTTTAAGTCAACGTTTTGAAAAAAAAATAACAAAATGGCGCCAGCCACCAGTAGGCCAAAATCTTAAATGCCCTTTGAGAAAGAGAATCATTTTTTTAGCTCACAAGAAAAAAAAATAAACAAATTACTACAGAAATTACGTAGACAAACTATTATTCCCAAGCTCAGCATTTACTATAATGTTCAGAGTCAGACTCACTGCAGCGCTAGTTTTGGTGAATAAGGATAGAAAGTTGCTTGCTTTTTAAAACAAAGCTGTTACAAATACCAGCTTTCGAAGGCCTTTTTTGCTGCAAGTTGACACAAACTGACTAACGATGTTTTAAGTTTAGGTTTGAGAGAAGGTACACGCGGGAAATTTTCTGTGGATAAAAAAAATATCAGAAACTTATCACACGGGGGTATAACTGGCCCTCAAGACCAGTACCTCTATTGTCAATAAATTACTAATAAAATTTATCTGTGAGATATCTTACATGTTGTTTCTTCGGCCAATAAAAAAACTATCGCTTTAAGTACCATCTACTGGTATCTATATCGTAGGATATACCAGTCAAAATAAGCCATGCCATTCATAATAAAGGATTCTTTTGGATTCATAGACTTCTAGGAACGAATATTTTTCAAAAGGAATCATCGTAACGACAACAGAGGCCTTTGCCCTAGGTACATTAATAGGCTGACACATCACTTCTTACACACATCCAAGTTTGCCTTCCTTCAATACAATGTCAATCGCAACATTGTAAGGAGCAAAAACAAATGCTTTGTTTGTAAAAGAATAGTTATACTAAAGAATACCCAGGAAGTAGGATTGAACGAATCATCTCCAACCGCAAATCAAGTAATGCTCTAACTCGGCAGTGAGACGCTAACCACAGTTAATATTAATCGTGGTTTAGCTAACTCTGGCTTTATTAGAAAGCCCTCATCCTACGTGAGACATAACGTAATTTTTAATACGAAATTAATTAATAAAACATGACTTAGAACTTGTGTTATGAGTATTATGTACCGTAAATATACTTAAATACATACGAACATACATTCATGTTTTTCTTGGCCGGGATTCAAACCCGCCATTTTAATGTGGCTGATGCTTAAGGTACTATAAATATGAATTTAACGGTACACGGTTTAAAAGTGAAAAGGTAATATTACTATGACGTGTTTTCCACTCGCTTTCAATAAGTAAGTCGTATTTATAAACTAACATATTTAATATGGAAAAGTCATTTTTCTATTTTAATTTCACGGTTATTGGCTGGTTTTCGCTGCACATTTTAATGTCGCACATAATCGTAATGTAATAATAACTGACTGGCGCGGGCATGCTGACATGCATTTACAGTGAAATAAATAACAGTAAACATTATCAGTTCTCACAGAAAATGTTTTTACTCTAACTTCCACTTAAATATAAGCGTTTTCTTAGCAAAAATGCAGTGACTAAATAACTCAAAAGCTTTTTTTTTACGGGGACTTTTAGATGTTTGTATGTTTTTTTTTATTCTGTGTCCGATTATGCAATTAATACGATTTTATCTATCCATCCTAAAAACATAATTAGATCATACCTAGTATTTAACGCCTCGATGGCTAGTGGTTTAAGTACCGGGCCAAGATCTCGGGGTCCTTGGGTTCAATTCCCGGGTCGAGCTAACTTTGTGTCGGTTTTTTCGGACATAGCTCGGGTTTGTGATCACCAATCCGCATTTGGCAAGCGTGGTGATTAAGCCAATACCCATCATTGTAGCGATAACTTGATTTCAAGGATGGAGGCCTTTGCCCTGCAGTGGGACATTAATAGGCTGATACTATTACTACTACTACTACCTAGTATTTACGCGAGAGTATAAATATTCTTGCGTGCAAAAATGTGGAGTCACGCCTGTTCCTGTTAACCTATTTTGAGCATAGAATAAATAAATAACATCTTTACAAAGATAAAAAGCCTATGTTGCCGAAATATTATGTTATAAAAGTTATGAAGACTTCATGATTGTTATAGCATTATTAATAACAGCTTTCAAGTGCACCTTGATTCTATGCTTGAAATAGGTTAACAATTCATCATTTACACAAATGTTTGTACTGTGAGGGATAAAACCTGCGACCGTAAACGAACCAATTTCACGCCAGGACTTACTTCAAACAAAGCTTTGTAGTTTGCGTTACATAAATCCATCATTTAATCTAGCCAACTGTTAATACCTCTACACTGTGACGCAGTCTAAGTGCGCGGGCGTAGCCGTCATCTCACTATCACTAGGTATTTGAACAGATATCACGCAGATATGTGATAATCTTCATTAAGCTATTAGCTTTTTCTCGTGGCGGTTCGATGATCTTGAAGCCAATACCGGTTAGTGTTTCTTTGATTGAGGCAATGAGATGAAAACAGACTTGTGTGTAGCACCTTGTCAAAGGAAATTTTTTTTAATTGAAAGTGAATTTTACAGATATTTTCTTATTTTTATTCTACGACGGGAAATGCTTTTATGTCTACTACAAGAAAAACTTTATCTATAAATAAAAATGCAGAAGAAGAGAAGAACTAGCTAATCTAATTAAATCCCACAGCAGGACAAAGCTCGCCACAAATCAATCATTTATTTATAAACATAGATTATTTAATAAATTCTAAACTACTTTAAAAATAAAAATAATTACATTGCTTTGTAATAGTCTCGCATATTCTATGCGGACGTAGCCATAAGCGAAAAGCGAGCTGGCTAGTTTATTAAAAAAGTTGCAAGTACTTAATTGAAAAAAGTCGCAGTATTTATAAAACATTTATCATCACTTTAACACAATCAACATAAGTGCATCTAATGATATCAGAGGCAGATAATCGATACCACTAAACAGCTCGTTGCAGCAGTGCGAATGCGTTTGCGCATATAACTCTCAATTACGCGCGAAGCGTGTGACGCATGACGCACGCATTAGCAGTTAATTCTGACGCAGTGACACTCGGGTAAGGCGGTGAAAATGATTGTGCTATTGATGTATACTTTTATCAACGAAACAGGCAAGAGTGTAGACGTAAAATTCAAGGCATTTTTTTTCTTTTTTTTTTTCTTTTTGGCTATTACCAATAAAGATCTACCGCTAAAGCTCATTACAGCTACAGCCCAAAATCCAATTTGTCTATAACTCTTAATAACACACCTATAAGTGTGGCAAGGGCAATATAAGGCGTGTAAGACATGTCACCCGGCCGATGGGTTCGTTTTCTGCCGTAGGTCTGGAAGTTTGTAATGCTTGTCGTCGGGCGCGTATACTGGCAACACTATAGTTGCTGATTTGATTGCGTAGTGCCGGATGTTATCAAATTTTAATTGTAAAGTGCAGTGAACGCAGTGTGGCGGCGCTAGTATCGTTTTGGCGCCAATACACGAGGACAGAGTCGATGGACAGCTCATGAACTCACTTTTCTCTTGACCGCCGCTGCGAACAGTCTTACCATCGAAACTGTCACGTTCACAGTCACACGTAGCCCAGTGTGTGTAGTTTGAGTTTTGCAATATATCACAAATTGTAATTGGAACCTGCGTTTCTGTGTAACCCAACATGGACCCTCCATCAAGAGATGACGGTGACGAGCCATCTACCGCTCAGCTACAGCCCCCGCCGTCATGCTTTTTTAGTCTGACTGGCTAACCGCTCAGAGTAAAACTACCGCTCACACAGGTGAAATCTGCCGCCTTAATAGCTTTGGCTGTGTTCTACAATACTAATGTGGAAGCCAGTACACTTGAAAACGAAAGGATCGAAGACCAGAGGAGTCGCAAGTATTTTGACCACGGAGTTGAATTAGATCTCTGTGATTTCGACACATTACCATCAACTAGGCTGCACGCGTCTGCCAATATAAAAAGAAGAAGATTCAATGTCCATTATTCGGCAGTGAAATGGATCTTTCAGTTGTATTAATAAGTTGCCTCAGCACATTCACTGCAATCGTAATAAATAAACTTAATTTAAACCCATTCATTAGTTTGTAATGCTGAGCTATAAAATGATGATTAGGTATTTATGTCCCACTGCAGTGAAACTGATCGAGCAATTTATTGATATCATCGGCAATTCGTTTTGACATACATTGATTGATGTGTCAATAAATAAGCAAGTGCTGACACATCAATGGCTATTCTTGTGGATTTAATTAACAATTTATTTACCATAACCAACGGCTCTTTGATGTATTTGCTTAAATATTAGGCCGAGGTCTAAGATCTTGGGTACAAATGGAAGTTCGATAGGTATTTCTATTTCGGAAATTTAAACAAACTATAAATAATATACTACTAAAGAAAATTAAAGAAATGAGTAACATGTCGAGTACTATCTCTCGGTTGTCAAGATGCGACTAAAATATGTTCTAGTGCTCTAGTGTTTCAAGAACATTATTATTATTGACATTGAAATAAAATTGCGAAACCCGGGATTGGAATACAGGACCCTGACTCGATACTTGAACCACTAGACCAACGAGGAATTTTAATGATAACCATTGCATAAACAAGTAATAAACTATGTAAGTTAATTGAATACCATGAGTTGAATATTCATATTCTCGCGATATACCTACTACCTACTCGTATGTATAGATGGCAGAAACACAGCAGTAATTCAGGTTTCTCACAAGAACAAAGAAAACGACAAGTTTATGACTTGAAGAAAGTCTGAAAAGTGTTCATTCATGTGGAATCGCTGACTTAATAACATATTGCGATATTTATTTATGGTTAAATAAAGAAGAGAGAAGCAAACAAGCAATTGTGACATGGTAAGATAATAGTACTTTAAAAAAATATATTTTAAAATGTTGCAAGGAGCTTTATTAAATTAAGTACTAACACGATTAGGTACCACTTTACTTATGTTTTTTTATTGTGTATATTATATTATATTGTGTGTATTATGTTGTGCCTACCTATAATTTAAATACAGTATATAATATGTACACCATGTGTTTTGTCAACGATTTTGTAACTGGCTTGTATGTATTTAGTTGGTAAGGCTTCATCATCATAATCATTTCAGCCGAACGACGTCCACTGCTGGACATAGGCCTCCACCAAGGATCTCCAAACCAATCGGTCCTGCTGCGCCACCCGCATCCAGTGGATTCCGGCGATTTTTATGAGATCATCGGTCCACCTTGTGGGAGGCCTACCACGGCTGCGTTTTCCGGTACGTGGCCACAACTCGAGGACCTTTCCGCCCCAACGGCCGTCAGTCCTCCTTGCAATGTGTCCTGCCCACTGCCACTTAAGGCTCGCAATTCTTCGGGCAATGTCGGTGACCTTGGTCCTTCTGCGGATCTCATCATTTCTAATGCGATCACGCAGGGAGACTCCAAGCATCGCCCTCTCCATCGCCCTTTGCGCGATTTTGAGCCTTTGTATGCGGCACATAAGGTAAGGCTTATCAATAACTAAATAAATAAGTGATCACAACTGCCCATGGACACCTGCGACTAAGAAAAACAGAACAAATAATATGGAGAGAACGGAAAGGGTTAGATTCCTTCTTGCCCTTATAAATTTATTTAAACTTACTAATATAAATATTGATAAATTGAGATTTGTTATTTTTTTTGGTTGAGTTATGATCTGATGCCCCATCTACATATGTTTTTAATTACCTAATTGATGTATTGCCAATTTGCAAAAGACAAAATAACTTCGTTGACAAAAGCTCTCCTCAAGATTATGTTATGACCAGAAACATGAGGCGTCATATAACAAGGCAATAAATCATTAATTATAAATTATTAATTGTCTAACACACTTAATTCCATTGCCAATAGAGATTTATAGTTATTTCTCGCAAATGCAATGATTGTGAGAACTTTATACGGATCTCTGTTTCCTCCTACATTACCGCCAACATGCAATGTAATCTTAATTTATTACAAACAATAACAGGGCTTGAATCAAACACACCCACTTTGTCAATACTGATGTCTCAATCGTATGCAAAACATGATGCAAGATCATAAAAGTAAAAAATAAGCCTTTTAACATCCCACTTTGCTCCCCTAAAAAGGCTTTCATCAATTAAAATTATGTCATCTCTACAAATATAAGAACTGACTAAATCGCCACACTTGCCAAAGGCAGATTGAGTCACATCACAAACTATCTTCAGAAACCTTGAATCCCATTTTGCTCAATAAAGGAGAATGCAAAACTTGCCATTGTTCTTGGGCCCAAAAAATTTAAGTTAATATGCAGAGATAAGATGTATTCTACGTGAAAGACTACACAGACACACACACCATCAACTGTTATTATGATGACACAAAATCGGTCCCGGGGCGAAAAGTTGTCGTCTATAATTATTTATTATTTTTGTATGAACATAAATAATTAACATAATAAACATTTTTGTTTTTCTCTAGGACCAATTTTGTCGACGCCATAATAAAAGTTAAAGGTATTTATTGGATCTACTTCGTAGTCTAAGTCCAAAATCTGCAACATTGTCCTTTTATAAGGGATACCCTTTGTGACCCTTTGTCCTTTTATAACCTAACTAGGTACTTAAAACCTTAATACTACTTGTCCGATCTTGTTAAAAAATGGGATTCGGTGGTCCACAATCATGTTCTGGACCACCTTTCAATAACACACAAACATTGGTCTCAATTCCCAAACCAATTTCACTCCGATAATCACTGATGAACGATAAAGTAAACAGACAATTTTCTTATTCTCGTACATTATTTGTCAACGGCATGCTAACAGTAAATAATGCAAATATTAGCGTGTTCACACTAAACGGATTGCACACATCCTGGGCATGCGAGCTGCTTTATCTCGACCGTACATGATAATGCCACTTTATGGAGAAAAAAGAGAATAATTAATAATATACAAAACAACGGTAAAGCCAGGGTGTAGTTTATGAAATAATGGTTCCGTATAGTCAATTCGGAGTTTTTTGTGTTGCGGGTTCAATCCTCGCACAGTAAAAACATTTGTGTACATGAACATGTCGTCTTTAAGGGTCTGGGTGTTTCTATGTTTCATGTGTATGGTATGCATGTACAAATGAAAAGTATACAATACATTCTTAGTTTGGGGCTAGTGCGATGTTTAAATAATGTCCAAGGATAAATATTATATTTATAATGCTTTAGACACGTGCTGTATTTAAAGATCAAAGCTCTCTATAGGGACTATCCGCCAAAGAGGCTGTCACACAAGGTTGAGCCCACAATCACCCCAGATTAATGATCAAATGCACAATGCAACATTGTAGATTGTATTAAAAAACAAAAAATAACCGAAATATTTAATTATTAATTTATTTGTATAAGGTACAGTCAAAAGCACGTCAGACGTAACACTTTGGACTTTGTACCGCTCTTATGTCGGGGGCATAAGTGCTATTATCGAACTGCAAGTGTTTACCGTGATGTGCTGTTGACCGTACATTTACAGTTTACAATCAGTTCTTTTCTTAGGCACAGCTAAGAACCGCATCATTATACACGCCCTAAAGGGTGGTTGTGTTTTTCCAGCTCTTAGTTTTCTAGTACCAGAAGCTGCCCCTAAATGCCATAGATCTGTGGTAACTGCGCTAGATCATAACAAACAGTAATCAGATAACCGGTGAAAGATCGCACCGCAACTATCGCGTGTCTAGCGAGCACTTATCCATTACGCATAACTCCAGGCACTCATTGTCAATTTCAACGGAATCCTAAAACACTCGCGGTTAGGTTCAACGCCTTATAACGGGCCCAGGAATGCCATCTGATACGTCTACAACATACTCATTTACATAAAACATACAAAAATTCATAGTTTGCATAACGATTCTTTTATTGAATAAAATAAACTAAAAATCGCGACGACGAAACCAAATAAAAACATCAAAAACCACCATTATATTTGCATAGAATCAATATCAAAACTGCTTTTTAAAAAGAATAAAAATAAATTAAAATGAGAAACTAGCGGATCACGTGACCGGAAATTTTAATAGTATTTCGATGATAACCGTATAAAATAAGGATATTAAAAGGTTAAGGACATCTGACATTTAGAATACAAAGTAGGTATAATGGTGCAATTTCCCAATGTTCCCAATTTTTATACAAACCTATCAAAAATGAAATTTATAATAAAGGCATAATACAGATGGCTCTTCGCGGAGTGATCCGTACTGACATAACACTAAAACCAGCCTAAATCCGACGCAAATTTTGTCCAACTGGGGAATTTAACCCAGAACCTTTAGATACCATAACTGCCTAATACTTTAACCACTAGACAATCGAGGCGTTTAAAAATCTATTAAATCGTTCAGTAAATAACAAAAAAAGGTTTCACATGTGAGTTCGGAACACCCATGTTCACATGCTTCAAGCAAGAATCGTGAAAAATGACGGATACGGAAACGTCTTTTAAAAATCACGATTCGTTAAAAATCATGTATCGGCGTATTCAATGAGAACATAGTTATATCGACAAAGCGTATCGTGTTTTTTAACGAATCGTCAAAGACGTGTCCCGTGTGAATGAGCTGTTACAAGCCGAGATTACGGCCCGATACTTAAACTACTTAACAGTTAGAGACAACTGAATATAAAAAAAACGCTTTAGTTGTAGGGTCACATTTAAATCTATGAATACACAGAAGTTCGTAAGCTCTATGTTATTCTTAGACACTATAAATAATATAAATAAAAAACAGAAAATATCTGCATATACATAATATCAAATTCAATTAAACAAATTGCCAACTGCTCCACAAAACAAAAGCAAGACAAGCCCACAAGTCTATTCTCGACAAACATTCTTCATCCGGCTCGAACCTTGATATATGATACCATAAAACCAAAATGATACTTGTATCTGAATAAAATACATATAAATTACTGTGCACGTCTAATTTATGTAAGCTGAGATTCTATCAAAATTCTGATCTAAATAAAAATAAGAAAAACGTGTTAAACTTAACAATAAGGGTCGCCGAACACGGGCGTGCAATTTGTAGTAGTTTTCAGTCTTAAAATGTTCAGTCTTTAATTTTTGTATAGAAGGAAGAGGAAACACATGAGCCGTAAACAACGAATTTAATATCGTTGGCCGTAAAAGATTTAGACATCCTTTAACAAAGCCCGGCGGCCGGTGGCGCATTTGGTTGTTGATCTTTACAATGATACCAGTTTTATGTTTAAAAATCAGTTGAATCTATGCTGAAAATAAGCTAGAGGAAACATGTGCATTTCTATATTCTTGCCCATCAGTAAAGATACTCCGAGCTCTCAACATCTAAAATAAAGAGTAAGAGAGGAGAGAAGTACTCACATAATCAGCCAAGCTCTTCATGCCATAGGGGAACCGCTCTCTATCCGGAACGAGGCGGCCGCGGGGGTCCCTCTCCCTCTCCGGCCAACAGTCGTCCACGTTGATGTACTCGTAGCCCACCGCCGCGTACCCCTCCGATACGAGGATATCCGTCATCGTCCGGAACAGACGGTCACTGGAATGACGGGACTGTGTTAATATTTGGCCACCTCTGGGGCAAAATTAGTTATAATCCGGTCGTCGTTCCGCTCGGGTATAAAACTCGAGGTCGTGGGTTCGATTCCCGGCTTGGGGTCTGGTTGATAGTAGGACTTTTTCAAAATCCCACTGGCTAGTTACCACTCTCATAGGTGAAAACATATTATCGGCCTCTTTCTTTTCGCGTTTCGTTTCACGGCAGTATTTAGTATGAAATTGATAATTTGTTTTATTATTGAAAAAAACAGATATAGAACAAGTCGGAAATCAGAATAACATTTTGCATTAATAACGGGTTATATAGCCGAGAATAAGTTAATTATAATATTTAATCAACTAATTAACACATAAGCACCTAATTTATTAAAGGTTATAAATAGCTACTTATACTCACGTAAATAATTAATTCATATAAAAGTAAAACACTAGCTAAAAATATACCACAGATCAAAGGTTTCCATAGAAATCAAGTTCATCACATAAAAAAATTTCCGGTCCTGGTGGGAATCGAACCCACGATCCAGGGTACAAGATAAGTATAATTACAAATCCTGTAGTTCACAAAATATCGAAATTGAAGTAAAAAAGAAATCTAGTACTTACCTAATACAGTTATCAGGATCATTCTTACAGTCGGTGTTACACCTAAACCGCTCCCAAGCGAGCCACCCCATAGGGGGGGTCAACGCCAGTCCATTATCCAGGCCAGAGATCTTGCCCAGAAGGCACAACACAACACATACGGTCCACCCACATGATTCCCAAGACGCCATCACAACACTAAGGTAGGCAGCTCTTTGCCCTAAGGGTACGGTGAAAAAATGCTATCTCTCCAAAGATGCTATCCTCATAGTTTTTACACTGTTTGATTTCACCAACGCGTGCGATCTGCTCAACTGTCAATGAGACAATGACATTTGACGGAGCGAGGTCGGGAAAAGAAGTATTTATCAAATCGCGAAGTCTATGACGGCACTGGTTTTTTTTATCTGAAACAAAGAGAAAAATATTGTTAAGTACCTAATTTATTTATTTTATTTACAAATACAAATATCTTAAATATTGAACCAAATAAGTTAATAATAATTTCATAATGTTTACTAAACTGCAAAATAAAATGTGATGAACATAAGTATTTTAACAGCGGGCACTGCACTAGACTAAATGCCTGTATCGCAGGAACCATTATTAATATTTATTAATAAAACCTAATTTATTATCTACCAGTCAATCTAACAAAAACAAATACATTATTTATGGAATAATAAAGGGTTTTATTTAACTGTACATCAAAAAATACTGATGATCATCAAAAAATACTTAATTGCTAACCTAACTTAACCTTTGGTGTGCAATTAGTTATTTTGATGTACAATTCAGTATTTATTAGTGATGGGCCGACTATAGTATTTGCCGACTAACCGACTAGCCGACTATTCGGTTTTCAAATTGCCGAATAGTCGGCCGACTATTCGGCAGTGCCGACTATTACTGCGTGACGTTTTAGTCGTTGTTTTCCCGCAGTAAAATGAGTCTTAGTAGTACAATCTTAGTAGTACAAAAGATTATGATTTTTTTTTGTCAAATTAAAAGTTTTACGATTGTGATAGACGAAACTCGAACCAATAGTACTAGCTGCGTCGCGAACAGTCACCGGCCCTAAATAATTGCCCTTCGCGATTATCAAAAAGATGATGATTAACTACATTTTAATAACATTTGCCTTCCATTTTCCCTTCAAACTTAAAAAAACAAATAAAAAAAAGACTTGCATGAATCGATAGTACTACTAAAGGTGAAGCGTTCTGCTGCGGAAAAACATCGACAAAAAAGTAACGCGGTCTAATGGTGTTCGGGATTTTTCGTCATCACTCTGCTCCGCACGGCGGCCGTTGAACATGGCCTGACGTGGATGTTAAATTTTTTTTTATTTGTTGGGTGTTTATTTAAGTAAACTTAAAAAAAATGAATCGTCAATGAAACAGAAGGACTCTACCACCTTATAAACCCCTTGGTGGTGAATTTCCAAAAGTCCCTTTTTGTTTGAAACACCCAACCAAAAATTTACTTCCCAAATTTTAATCCTGTGACTTTTAAAATGAAAGAGTTTCATACAAACTTCCCCCCTTAAACCCCTCTTTTTACCCCCTTGGGAGGTGGATTTTCAAAAACCCCTTCTTAGTGGTACTTACGCATTATAAAGAATCCCTGTACAAAATTTCATTTCCTTAGATCTTGTAGTTTTGGCTGGGCGTTGATTGTCAATCATTCAGTCCATTTCCTGTTTTGTATAATATGTATATAGATTGGTACCGAGTACGACATTAGATAGGGTATTATTTATTTAACTAAGTTATTAATTATAGTTTTCGTGTATATTTCAAGAACAGATTGGGTTCAGCAGACCAATTCCTAAAGGTAGCACCTATTCACAAGTATGACTCTCAATCATCTGCCAGCACCTTAAGCCAATGTAATAACCATAATAGTCACGAAACGTCGAAGAAGAAATCGCGCGTGTGGACATCCTTTGTTAATATTGAAGGTGCTGAATAATATTATAAATTATATTACATACTATATTTTGCCGAATAGTCGGCGAATTTTGCCGACTAGTCGGCATTGCCGAATAGTCGGCGAATGGTGCCGAATAGTCGGCTTTCCCGACTAGTCGGCGAATAGTCGGCCCATCTCTAGTATTTATTTGATGTACACTTAAATATTTCTAGTAACTTGTTATTTATGATAGGTATTATACATTTTTTTTAATGTCATTGAGTGACAAGTTAAAAGTTAGATACACGAGTTGTTTACTTTATATTTGTTATAACTAATCTCGTGAACTTGTTTATTACTATTTTACGTCTACGATAACAACAAATCGTCAATGTAAACAATAATAATACAGGGTGTTAATTGGATTATCACATTTTATGTAAATTAATGAAACTTATTATTTTGGTTTCGCCTTTATTGTGGAGGCAGGCGTGACGGGTCCGGCCGTTATGACCCTATTCCGGGTTGCCCCCGGCCGGTATGCCCCCAATTTTTTTTTAAATGTGGCGGCATACTAGCCGGGGGCAACCCGGATTGGGGGCATAACAGCCGGACCCGGCTGCGTGTTGGTCTGCCACAACGGATCTAGCATGAAAAATGTCCTCCTATCAAAGTTCTCTTACGATTGCCTATGATAATAATGCAATGCATCAGTCTTATTTTAACTAGGAATTGAACCTATAACCTCAAAATCACTACCACACACCAAACGATCACGCCAACGAAGCGAAACCAAGGATATTCAAGAAAAAAATATCTAAGATGATCGCAAAGCCACTGGGTCGCGAAGTCTCAGCATGACGGCTTCTTTGACACAAATAAAGGTCAGATCTTCAATTATGCATACAAAGGCTCTATTATAGACCCCATCAATCAGTTACGGAGAACAGATCCCATGGCACATGACATAATCATGTCCACGTCCTATCAGATCAAAGAGCCTTGATGGACTCATTAATTATGGTCATCAGACGTTTCATAGACCATATTTATATGCGAAACTACAAAGGCTAATAGTTATGTGTTGTTGAAAATATTGAGTGGGTCGAGGTGATTTGAATAGGATGGTGGCTATATTAAATATTATACCATCAGATTTATACATAACAATACAAACACACAATCAAATCTTTACTCTTTATGTTATGTTATAGAAATATATAGTAAAATAGTCACTTTTCTAGAATTAAGATTTTTAAAAATTCAGGTAATTTTTTTTACTTTCAGAAAACACTCCATACAAAATGGCTCCCGGTTTATGACATCACAAGTCTGTTACAAAAGAACTTTTGATAATTAGCAAATTAAATCCTTCGTTTATACAGGGTGTCCCAGAACTCAACGTCAAGCCGAATCGGGGTGACAGGACTGATTGTAACCATCATGAGAAAAATAAGAAAAAAAATCTATCCCATGCAGTTAGGAAATTATGGGCATTTAAGAAAAACCTAGAAATTTGGTCAAAATGTAACCATTTTTCGGTTATTGTGGTTAATTTTTATTATTTTTGTTCATTTAAACTTTGGAACCGTAACCCTAAATAACATTTCTAGAACCACAGTCAAAAATAATGCCACAACTGCCCCAAGTTTTCTAGAATTAAGACTATTTGTTAAACTATGAATTTAAAATTTTCAAAATTTGCCGACTTTGAAAGGCTCTCCTTTAAAAAAAATGTACTAAAGTGCCTTGGCAAGTGCCATCAAAAGTTCGCGCATTTAATCAAGATTGCAAAAAGGTACAATACTTGCTAGTTTTATACTAAAAAAACCCTAGTAAAAAAATAAAAACGTCGAGTAACCCGATTTTTGCTAACCCATTTTACTCAGTTCAAATGTTTTTATTCGCACAAGCTCTTGGTAGTTTCTTAATTTTACGGCAAAATGATGAGAGAGATGGATAGTGGACATGTTTGCCATGAGCGAACGAGACAGATAGTAACGCCACTTTTACCAAAGTCAACAAAAGTAAGTAAAATAAAATAATGAAAAATCTTGACCTAGTTTAGTTTAGGTTTATTGGAATAAACGTCAGATAGGGAAATAACATTTTTTATTACAATAAATGTTAAAATTGTTTGCCATCAGCCTCAATACACGCCCTACATCTTATTAAAAAAGATCTAGTTATTAGTCGGGCATATCATCGAGAGTTGATTTCCTTAGCGGCTTGAGAAATTCGTTCACGCAGCTCGGCTACGCTGTCAATAGGCTTTGAATAAACTTTTTCTTTGAGAACGCCCCAATAAAACCAAACGACGAGTTGCACTCTAGGAGTGCCGGCAGAAGTGAAAACTTGAATATTGATGGCGCTTGAAATAAAACACCAATTTGCGCCTAGTGGACGCTAGCATGGCGAATACCAAAATATTCAAGTTTTCACTTCTGCCGGCACTCCCGGAGTGCAACTCGTCGTTTGGTTTCATTGGGGCGTTCTCAAAGAAAAAGTTTATTCAAAGCCTATTGACAGCGTAGCCGAGCTGCGTGAACGAATTTCTCAAGCCGCTAAGGACATCAACTCTCGATGATATGCCCGACTAATAACTAGATCTTTTTTAATAAGATGTAGGGCGTGTATTGATGCTGATGGTAAACAATTTGAACATTTATTGTAATAAAAAATGTTATTTCCCTCATTCATTCACTATTTAAGAGCTACGCTCTTGTCGGTGGAGCACCTTCCACTTCTCCCTATCTGATGTTTATTCCAATAAACCTAAACTAAACTAGGTCAAGATTTTTCATTATTTTATTAATTTTACTTACTTTTGTTGACTTTGGTAAAAGTGGCGTTACTATCTGTCTCGTTCGCTCATGGCAAACATGTCCACTATCCATCTCTCTCATCATTTTGCCGTAAAATTAAGAAACTACCAAGAGCTTGTGCGAATAAAAACATTTGAAGTGAGTAAAATGGGTTAGCAAAAATCGGGTTACCTGACGTTTTTATTTTTTTACTAGGGTTTTTTTAGTATAAAACTAGCAAGTATTGTACCTTTTTGCAATCTTGATTAAATGCGCGAACTTTTGATGGCACTTGCCAAGGCACTTTAGTACATTTTTTTTAAAGGAGAGCCTTTCAAAGTCGGCAAATTTTGAAAATTTTAAATTCATAGTTTAACAAATAGTCTTAATTCTAGAAAACTTGGGGCAGTTGTGGCATTATTTTTGACTGTGGTTCTAGAAATGTTATTTAGGGTTACGGTTCCAAAGTTTAAATGAACAAAAATAATAAAAATTAACCACAATAACCGAAAAATGGTTACATTTTGACCAAATTTCTAGGTTTTTCTTAAATGCCCATAATTTCCTAACTGCATGGGATAGATTTTTTTTCTTATTTTTCTCATGATGGTTACAATCAGTCCTGTCACCCCGTTTCGGCTTGACGTTGAGTTCTGGGACACCCTGTAAATAATATGTGCGTTATATTATTATCAGATGTCGCATGTTTCAATGAGTTTTACACTTTAAAAATTATTTTATCTACATCCATACCATAATATGTCTATTTTATAGTCAGGAGCGATGAGCAAACGCCCTACATTTTGATATAAGTATCTGTGGCTGCATCGTAATGTTTACATTTTAGTATCGGTAACCGATACTTTAATTACGTTCAAATTTCGAACGTCTTCTTAAAAAGCAAAAATTAATGGATTTGAAGCTAACTTATGTAAGCAAAACATCTTGATGTATTTTCAAAGGTACCAGGAGAGCATAACCGCAGCGTAACTATTCATTAAATCAAAGAGTTTGAAAGACGCGAGCTAGCCTAGCTTCTTGTTCTTCTCTGCTCTCCTGGTACTACGGATTATATTCCACGCGGTTTCACATCGATCCTGACTTTAAAATAGACATTTATCGTATGAATGAAGATAAAGTTATGTATGTGACTGTACTATCGAGGACACCCGCGCGTGATCACCTTTAAGGCTAAAATCCTGTGCAGTATTTTCACGTTTACAAGCGCCGCTCCTAAGAAGTCACGATGCGCGTGCACGGTATATTTTTCCAAAAGTGATCACGCGCGGGAGACCGCGATCGTACATAATTAGGCATTAAAATACTTATGTGATCCTTTTATGAAACTCACTTCGTTCGTTTCATAAAACCACATTCGTATTTTAATGATCCACATTATGCAACAGTCACATAAATAACTATTTGTAAATAGGTAACATTTTGAAACCGGCAGTAGAGTCGCTCTGTATAATTGATGCATATTTTAAGTGTATCTTTTATTTCTAAATAAAAAAATATTTCGATTTTGGCTGTAGCGTGAAATAATAGTGACTACCATTGTGTTTCGTCTGGTTTGTGAGAGTGCCGGAGGCCCACACCCCCATACCCCTATAGGCCGGCAACGCATCAGCGATCCCTCTGGTGTTGCAGATGTCCATGGGCGGCAGTGATTGCTTGCCATTTTGCCGCCTCTGACATAAAAAAAAAAGTAGAGATTCGAGGACTATTGTCTGATGACAAACTAACAAAACTAGAACACGAATCGAACGCACGCCCTTACGAGTAACTAGAGCTTTCGTAACCTATCACGGATCGGCTATAAACAACTGTTGCTAAATTGCAGATGGCATTCTACAACTGATTCATGATATAATAAAACCCGATTTGTTTCACGTACATTTTCTGTTTCTCAATAGATCTAGATTAAATTAGTCTAGATGCTAGAATCGTTAAGCAAGCTATTTCGATAGAAGCGAGATGAGTTGAACATTAAATTAAAATCAATCATCATTAATTGTATCGGTTGGCGCCTTTCACAATACTATTTTAATGTTTTTTTGGTATATAATACGGTGTCCACTGTCCGTTCATATGACAAAAAACGAATGACTTCATTTGAAAAACAACGTTTGACAAAATTATACTTGATAAATTTATTATTTTACAAACTTTTTTTTGATAAACTACGCATTAGACAATTTAATTAAAAGAAAAAAAAACTTATTATGCAAAAACATTAATTTACAAATTGATTATTTTTTAAACATGTTACTTGGAAAAACAACGTATGGCATAAAAACATTTGACAAAATGCATTGCTATATAAAAATAACATATTTAAGTACACGTTATGTCGAATATTTTACTTTAAGCACGGAATCATAATAGATATGTGTAGGGTCAACTGAAAAAATGGCTGGTTAGGTTAGGTAGGTTAGAACTGCGACCATAGAAAAGACAGAGAGAAAATTTTCTTTGTTCTGTGACTGCGACCACAACATTTCTATGTTGCCGCGGCAGCGGCCGGCGAGTGCCAGAACCGAATTCTACTTATTTTCCTTAATTCAGGCAGTGTGTATTTTTTTTAAGACTTAAGTTTTTATGGAATTAGTATTAGTCGTAATACAAAACTATTACTTGCCTATAAATAATGTCCAAGATGAAAATTGCAACCATGCAATTTAGTATTTTCAAAATTTGATCGCAGGTAAGTATTGGTTAAAAAATAGTAATTTTTAAAAACTAATAATTTATCTTCTTGCTTTTTGTACAATCATCAATTTGGCAAACGAATTATTTAGTCATGTGATTATTTTTTATATAAAATTTTAACATTTGAATAATTTTCTAAGTAAAACATTTGCGAACATAGAAATATTATGTACGTAGTAATAATAGCTCAATGTTTGCGAAACCTGTATTTTGCAGTACATAATATTTCTATGTATTTTGTCAAATGATTGTTTTTAAAGTAATATGCTTGCGAAATGAAAGTTTGTCAAATGATTAGTTTTTCAAATGATCGTTTGTCATACGTTTTTTGTCAAACAATAGTAAACCATATAATACGTCTCGTACTAAAATAAATAGTCTCCACCAATCCGCACTAGGCCCGCGTGGTGGAGTAAGACCCACACTATCCCACACTTGAGATAAGGCCTTTTTTTTTTGTGTTCCAGTAGTGGGAACGTAGGCTGATGCTGATGATGATGAAAATAAATAGTAAACAGAATAATACATATTTTAGTAATGAGTTTACACAATGTGTGCACAAAATGTTATGATCTATTGCGTAATTATTAGTTATTGACCATCATCATCATCATCATTTTCAGCCGTTTTCTGTCCATTTCTGAACGTAGGCCTCTTCCATATCCCTCCATGCCAGGCGGTCTTGTGCTCTCAGCATCCAGTCTATGCCTGCGTGCCGTCTGATGTCATCCACCCATCGCTTTGGTGGGCGGCAACAACAACAAAATTAGATAATTCTCTTTCTTTCAGGTCCGTGGATAATTCTATATTTTTTTTGTGGTTATGATTGTCCAGGCAAGATTTGTTTCTCTCATTCTTACACTACGTGCTAAAGCATAGCTTGCCGCTAGTTTTGTTTAATCAATTAAATTGGTAGGAGCAAAATTATTAAATATTTCTCTTTTTCGTTTTAATATTCTTAATAGTCCCCCAGGATTCTCGCATAATCTTTTTTCCCTTATTCTTTCATTAATTAAAATCTATTGTTTGTCTGTGCTTTTATGAAGTCGCACACACAATGAAGCTTTAAAAACTAAATTATACTGGGGGCACGGTAGGGCCCCCGCCAAGACAAGCCAAGCGAAACGAAGCGCAAGGGCACTACCTACGTTTTCTCGAATGCTTCATCGTTTTTTTGAACGCTTATAACTTGGGTTATGATTATGCCAGATCGAACAATAGTTACAAATACCGAGATCCGAGACAAATCCTTTCTTTGAATCATGCACAGATGACGGTCAATAACTTGGTAATTAGATGGCCGGTTTGCAATTATAAGGATGTAATGAAACAATTATCATTGTCAACTGTAGAATAGCTATGTGAATCGTGTAATTTGTAGGCGCATCAATCAAACTAGAGATTTCATAATTATGATTGATAGTATCAGTTCGGTTAAATCTTTTCTAATCTGTGAATGGCGTACGTTCTTCTGTTTCATTTCTATGTGTGTTGTATGAATTTATTCAACACATAAAAACTAACTTATACTAACTAATAGAATTAACTAATAAGTATTGTTAGTTAGTTAAAATAACCTTGATAGATTTTTTTAATGCAATGTGTAAAAAGACGAGCAGATCGTTCCTACACCAGATGGCTTACCATCGTGTTAGACGTGGTGCTTACGCCACGTCTGCCCAAACAGTAACTAAGCATTTACTGTCTGGCAAATGCCTGCGCCCGCTACACCGAGACGACACTTAATAGGTTTCATATACCCAGTAATTTCACTTGCTTCAGTGCCCTTTCCCCGAAACACAGAATTGATTGACTGACACACTTCTATTTCACGGGAAAATATCTGGCACTGTGATTTTGAGATTTTCACATTGTTCATAATTTAACATGATAAATGCGAAAGTATCTCTAACTGCATGTATGTCTGTTACGCTTTCGCGCTTAGGTCACTGAACCGATTTTGATGAAGTTTGGTCCCGAGTGGATGATTTTTGGTATAGAGATAGTTTGGAAGCTGGAAACATGGTCTACTTTTTGTCCAAGAAAAATATGACATTCCTACGGGATAACGTCTTGAAGTTTAGTCTTCTTTCCTGTTTAAATTGAACTAAATTTCAACCCAACTATGTTTAAAAAACCTGCCTACTAAGATCTTCATTATTAAAGCAATGCGGAAAGATCTTCTTATCTATTACTATTAAAGAAGCTAGACTACCTCGTGACCGCTGAACAAACATATTTTGCATAATCAGTTGCATCTAAACGACGGGTCATAAGATCTTCTGCGCATACGCACTGATACGCAAACCCGTGTAAAATCTTTAATTAAGCGCCATGACACTGTGCAACCCACTTTCAAAATTGTTGGGGAACTGTTGAGCTCGTATTAAGAATATTGAGTTAGCACTAAATGCTTTTGCAAAGCTGTAAAATGATGAAAAATTAAAAAAAAATTGGTCAACAGTTCTTCATTTGTAGTTATCTCCTTTTTCAAACTGGTGCAATGATTATGATGAGACTTTTACTCACAACCGATGAAAGGGTCTAACTTATTTTTTTTAATTTAGAAATAAATATTTTTCTACTCATTATTTCTTCATTAACAATCCGAAAATCAACGCAGGTGAAACACAAGCTCATCAATAAATACTTGTAAAATCAGTAGACATATAGAGCAGTTATTTTGTAAGTTTGTTTTGAACATAAACCCTAATCGCACAAATAGCGTTTGAATACACAACACAAATGTCAGAAGGCTGGAACAAATGGGCTAACTGCCTCACTAAACCACAGTAAAAGCTCACTGCAGGTGTATTATTGCAGATAGTGCAAATTACTGAGATTAAAGGTTATGTTCCGATTGTATCTCAGCCGGAGCGCACGACTCACGCTTAGTCGCTTACTCGAAAGTGTTAAGTTACTGAGGACCATGTGAAATAAACTAAAGACACAGTAAAGCAGAATCCTACCTTCTTTATATTAATATCCTCCTAGTCGAGTCTACGCTTACAGCCAATCTTTACAATAAACTACGCAGGATATTTATTATAGTGCACAAGTGAGTGCGCAAGCACAGGTGCACTCCCTATTCCTTTACTCTCATAACACAGTGGGACAGCAGTCTGACACGACCGAAGAGAGATCAGGCGTAGGACAAACAGCTTACTTAACGTGCCTTCCGAAGCACGGAATCATCATTATTTTCAGACATTCTGATGATTCATGCCTGCAATGTCCTAACCAAACTGGAAACATTCACACAAAGTGATGTTCCCCGCGGTATTTAAACCCACGACCTCCGGGTATTAGCCCAACGCTCTTACCACCGTATCACGGAGGCAGTTCAAAAAAAAAAACTTAGGTAATTAAACCACTCGACCAACGAGGCGTTATACAAGGCAAACATACAAAATAGCCAAGATGTGTGTTTCAATATGATGTGTGATCAAGATGTGTACCTATTCAACCCAAGAATCAGACCTCATAGGGTCGAATCGCATCTACGTCCTAAAAGTAAGGATTTTGTGATCATTAAGTGATCTTTCGCTATTGTTAATAGATAATTAAACACAATCCTAAATTAAGAAAGTGAAAACTATCTCAGCCAAGTGCATAATTGATTATACCGCATCTTGGACGCTGTGCGCTACTAAACACAATGGGTGCGGATCACCGAAGCAGGCCCTGATTAAGAGTTCTGACCGCCCTAGGCTAATAATTATGAGGACGCGCCCCCTCAAGGTGTGTTACGGACGGGTCTAAAAGTAGGAACTGAGTAGAGTAGTATTATGAACATTTTAACATGGTTCATACTACCTATAAAAGTTTTCAAATCGATCTGCAACCTCACGCATTATAAGACCAAAACCATGACAAGTGACTGCAGGTTACCAAGTAGTAAACCAAATCCATCTCGTGTTTAGCAGCATGACTTGTATTGGCTTAGTTTCTATAGACCCCTTAGGCCGCGTGGTCCGATCGGCTTGTCCGATCGATCGGACCACCATGTTTTTTATTTCCTGTTGGTTCGATTGATCGAACTCTAAAGTTCTCGTGGTCCGATTATCGAATTACTGGGACTATTCATTTCCTTATAGACCGATTGATCGAACAATTAGGTCGTTTTTATCGATTGATCGGGCAACGATATTTGTCTTCGTTATTTTTTTAAAATTCATTTTAAGATCGTGAAATAACAGAAGATTGTAAAAACAAAAGAAAGCAAGTAGTAAAAATTTGTGCTTTTATTTAAAATTAATATTATAAAGACAAAAGAAAGTAAAAAGTATTTTAGTCATGTATTTTTTTTAATTAAATTAATCCTACTAATAACAATTATAAATGCGTCTGGAAAATTCTTAAAATCATTTTTTTTTTGGGATTTTTTTAATAACAAACGAAGATCATAAAATCCATATGAAGTTGCAATTTTTTTTTATTTGAAAATCGGGTAAGTTTGTTAGTTACGTCTTGTTATTTATTTACGTAACATAAAAAAAATTAATGATTATTCAGAACCAAAATACGGTAGGGCCATTTTCACTACCTTCTGATAAGTGGCAAATAGCCGATCCGTCAGATATTGTAACAAGTTTTTCACAAAAATATCATGTCAAAAATCTGTCAGATAAACTATCTGCTTATCAGGTGGTGAAACCGGCCCATATTGTCGTACTAATCCAGCGTACCTAATGAAAACAAAGCACAAACTCAACTCTTGTTTGCTTTATTGTTGTTGAAGTTGTTTGTACTCACAAATTCGCTATGGTCTCACAATTTGAAATCGATCGGACCAGTAGGAAAGATAGAAGAAGTGTGGTCGGACTAAGAGGATTTTTAAAAGTCTCGTGGTTCGAGCGATCGAACAAGATGAACTTTTAAAATGTCGTTAGTCCGATAGTAGGACTACAAGGATTAGAAAAATCCTGATGGTCCGATCAATCGAACCAGCAGGAAATGCTGTAATTAAAAAGATAGAAGAAATAAAAGACTTGGGTGTGATTTTCGACAAAAAATTAACTTTTCTACCACACATAGAATTTTCCATAAAAAGGGCCTCAAAAGCTTTGGGATTTGTATTAAGAAACGCAAAGGTCTTTAAAAGTAATAAAATCAAAATTTTACTTTATAACAATCTCGTTAGAAGCCATTTAGAGTATTGCAGCGTAGTTTGGAGGCCCCATTATGCAACACATTCACTACGGATAGAGCGCATACAAAAGCGATTCGTGGCAAGTTTGGCTTACTGCAGTGGGATTTCAAGGAGCGTCAGATCTTACGAAAAAAGGCTTAACCTATTTAAAATCATGTCCTTAGAAAACAGGAAAAAAGTTCTCGATATCTCGTTTCTTAGTAAAATACTTACTAACTCTATTGACTGCCCGCAACTCTTGGATAGATTTAGTTTTCGCGTCCCCCGTCGGATACCTCGCGCGCCTATAACACCTCTGTGCGCTCCCCTGCGTAGGACTGTTTTGGGCTCTAATTCACCAGTTTCAAGGTTGTGCACGCTTTTTAATGGCTGGAGTGACTTAATTGACCTCAATGCTGATTCGCTTGCCAAGGTAAAAAGGATAGTTTCGGAGTATTTGATGGACCATCTTGAAAGGAGATTGTGTGGAGGGAACTGTCATGCACAGGCTTGACAGTTTTATTTCCTTCTATATTATCTACACTATTGCTTGTGCCTAACAAAGCAGATAACAATATATGCCTATTGCCAATATTGTTATTTGTTTTGTTTTATGTTATTTTTTATTTTATATTCGTTTAATATTATTTTGTTTTAGGTTGGTTTTTTTTATGATTGTTTTTGCTAAAGTTTATAGATAGGTAAGAAAGTTGATATATTAGAATAATTGTAAAATGCGATTGTCGCACTGTTCTTTGGTCTCTTTGTAGATTTATTATTTTTTGTAACACTTTAAGCAGTTGTATTTAATTGGTCAAGTGGTGTTTACCTGTAATTGATTATCGCTCTAAGTTATATGTTATATCTTTTCATGTTATCTTTGATATTATGCTGATTTTAGTGTGTATAACGTTGGTAGACCTAATAAATAAATAAAAATAAAATAAATAAATAAATCAGACAAGCCGGTTGGACCACGCGGTCTAAGGGCTATGAAAACTTAGTTTCCATTTTTTCAAATATTTACTCTAGAGAAAACATTTGAAACAGTGAAACATTTTTGCAACTTATTAATAATTTATTTGAAAATTATAAATTATTATTAGATTATACAAAAGCCCTTTTCGTGCTTTTATGTTGAAGGGATAATAATTGTGTAATAATTATTTCATTAGAACCAAATAAAAGTGAAGGTTGTCAATAAAAATCAACTATTTATAAAAAGTACAAAAATACGAATAATTTATCGTCGATAATCGATGGTTGCTACGATAATCGATTTTTTTGGTTCATTCTCTCTCTCAAGCACACATTTAGTTTTAATGTTTTGTCTAGTTGAAATAAATAGGGTAGATGCAATGATGCTAGATTAGTGCATACGAAGACACGATTTCAGCGCCCCCCTCGATCCTCGCGCCCTAGGCTGCAGCCTAATTAGCCTATGGGTAAATCAGGCCCTGCACCGAAGCACAATGAAATTGTGCACAATTATCCCGATAATACTGCGGTTAGTAATTTAGATGAAGAATTTTAACAAGATAATGGTAACAATGGTAATGGTGGTTTAGAAATTAGTGTTACGGTTGAAAAGGAATGCTAAGAGTGTGACGTCAATTTAATTATATTGGCGACGAGATGATATCGTTTTCATATAATTAAAAGCTACATGTTATCTATCTTTAAAAGTATTTATCAAGCCTTTATTTACTTTTTGTTAAAGATATGATAACTAATATTAGGTATATTGTTTTATAACAACAAAATCATCTATACATTAGTATATTACTTATACTATAAAGAGGAAAGATTTGATTGTTTGTTTGTATTGAATAGGCTCCGAAACTACTGAACCGATTTGAATAATTCTTTCACTGTTGAAAAGCTACACTATCCCCGGGTGACATCGGATACTTTCGATCCCGGAAATGTGGGGGGAAGAAAGGGATATTTGAAAAAAGAAAATACGCGCGGTTGAAATCGCGGGCGAAAGGCTATATTTCATAATTAGGTTTGTAAGTAATTTACTTTTATAATAAGATTTAAGTGATTATGTAATGTCAAACATCATTTTATCGTTATTTCTTTAGATTAAATTGGATGGAATTATATTTTCAAGAACTTATTTGACAGTGATGAAACTGACTCTAATTTAGGTACATACTTACGAATATGTTTGTCTTTGTGTATCTAACTTAGCGAATGAATCAGAACGATACCCACCACAATAAGTTTTTTTATTAACACGTGCGACGCCTCGTTCGCAAACTAGTTTCAATTAACGCGTAATTCGTCCAAAACAATTGACTCGCATAAAATGTAAATCCGCAACTTGTTCGGGCAAAGGCTGCATAATTGCTGTGTGCAACGAGGACTGCAACGTAATTGCACCGTTACGACACCGACTATTGCTTTACTGCAGTTTCCTGCAATGCATGTGGATATTTTAAGAAAAATGTTGCTGGACTTGCCAAATCTTGGATCGAGGTTAACCCACGTTCATTACGCTGATGTTTTGATGCTAGTCTGGGGATCATCTAGTTTCGTGGGTGGTTCTCCTTAGGCGCAAACCCTGGTCTACTGCATTAGGCCTGCTAATGGGCCGGTCAATCGCCAGGGGGTAAGAACAAAACAACCCAGACGCTAGACTTGCTTCCGTTATTTCATCCTATGGATTCTATTGCAAGATGGTATACTGGCTCCTACATAATACCAGCTTACAGTTAGCTATAACTAATACTATTAATAAAATAACAAACCTCGCCATATCGCGGAAAAATATTGGAACTAATTTCTTCAAGTGGCAACAATCAAATAAAAAACAATAAGATGTCATTCATTTCTGCTGACTGCTGTGTGCTGTCAATTGTCAACCGTGCCTTGTTACTATTAAATATTGTAAGTTATTTGTGAGTATAACCATAGCAACCAAGTGTTGCTATAACCATAGCTAATGTGGCGCCTCCAGAGCAGGTTTTTTATTTTCTTGGTCAGGTCTTGATTTATACTATGTCTTCAACTCAGAGTGTAAAAACAAAATCATCATTACCAAGAGGGAACTCACAGAACAGAAAAATGATGGAGGCCTGTGCTCTACACTGGACATCAATAGGCTGATATGTAATCTTTACGAATTCAACGAATGAAATACTCGTATAGCACGTTCTACTCTATATTAAGTCATAGCGGCTATCTCAACGTACAACTAGTTGACAGCCGTCAGTTATACAACACCTTCCTTTGAGGCGGGTCATGACTCCAACTATGAGGCAATGTAGGATTAGCTCACATCCGTTCTTGTTATGCTCTTTACTTGTTAAGTTAAGCACTTGTTTAAAATGTTGCACTGGTTTTCGCACCCGTACTCAACGAAACAAGGGTTAAGTGTGACTTCCATTAACGATGCATGTTTGGTTCGTAACTCGATTGGTGAGAAATAAAAAAAACGCTCAAATGCCTAGTGGATCCCTCGGAAAGTAAAATGCGAATTTGTCAATTTGCGCCTAAACGATTAACGATTTCATTCCAATATAAATGGTTGCTAAATTCCAAAGTATTCTATGCCTGTACCAATCTTTATCAAGATCGTAACATTGGGTAAGGAACCTTACCTACCGAGGTAGGACAGCGAAACAGACAGACTTTTAGTTGCTAAGTATCGCATTTATTATAATGTAGATATTAGTCGTCAAGCCTAGTCAGAGGCCATTTGGGCGGCTTGATAACATCTGACGTTAAGGTTGGTCACTTGCCTTACTCACCCCTCACCAACCCGCACAGGGCCCGCGTGGTGGAGTATGGCCCATACTATCTCACAATTGAAATAAGGCCTGTGTCCCAGCAGTGGGAACGTATTAGCCTGATGATGATGATCATGATCGCATTTATGCTACAGTAGCTATTGTAGTAATATCTTGAAATTGCTTTAAGGCATTCAAATCGTGATTGAAAACTTTATGAATCGTAGGAAATGCTACACATTTACATCGAATATCAACGAACATGGCGTGACAAATGGATCATAACAGTAAAGTGGCTGACATTGGTAAATTATAATTTCGACATTTACCTGTTGCATGGCTAATCAACCTAATCATGCAAATTGTATGAGAGTCGTATGAGCCCTAATTACAGATAATGCATGATGACTCTAATTGGCATACAAATCATACAAATGTCAGTTACATGAGTTTGCACTACAAAAGAGCAAATAACTACAAGTGCGTTTTTATACTACATAGATCAGTTGGCGGACAGGCATGCAGTTTACCTTTTTTTTATATACTAGGTCAGTTGGCAGACAGGCACGCAGCCCACCTGATGGTAAGCAGCCACTGCGGCCTATTCCATTGAGGGACGCTTCATCTGGAAACGTCCCTCAATGTGCTGCCAGACTGTAGACTCATCTGATCTTCGAGCCTCTGATTTCAAGTGTACTGGTTCCCACATTAATATGTGGGGGTGGTAGCTAGCCAGTCGGACTCTGAAAAAGCCCTACCACCAACCAGACCCAAGGCGGGAATCGAACCCACGACCTCCGTGTTTTTATACCCGAGCGGCTTAGCCACTGTTCCACGGAGGCGGTCAAAACCTGATAAACCTGATATGGTAATCGGCCACTGCGTCCTATTCCATGAGCGCGCTCAATGTGGTGCCACACTGTAGCCTCCTCTGATTTTCGAGCCTTAGATTTGAAGTCTACTGGTAACTTATAAATTGATATTAACAGAACTCGTCTAGTCTTATTCATCAACCAATTCTCATATTCGACGTGTCTCTCTAAACACTTGACATTGGCGGAATCACCGTGCTGCACCAAACACGGTATTGAGTCCATTAAAACACAGAGCTTAATGGGGGAGAGTATGGTGTTGCCAGCGGAAAGAACCTTTTTTTGGGTCCGGCCGGTTTGCCCCCATTCCAGGTTGCCCCCGGCCTGTACGGTTTAACGGCAAACTGAAACATTTTTTTTAAATGTGGGGGCATACTGGCTGAGGGCAAACCGGAATGGGGGTATAACGGCTGGACCCCTTTTTTTGCTGCCAATTGTATGTTTTTCCTTTAAATTGTAGGGTTGGTGAAGCAAGAGTGATGCCTCTAGTATTACAAGTGCCCATAGGCGGTGGTAACCGCTTACCATTAGATGAGCCGTAGGCATTAGCTTTACTCTCTTCGTATAAATAAATTCTATTCGAGTGTCCTTCAATGGCATAAGGTTATTAAACACAATATACATAAGGCGTGTATTTCTAAATTTTAATAAACTGTCTAAATTTTGTACTGCTTTTATTTTGTCTTGATGGCGTATTTGGTAATGACCCCATTCTACGCGTCAAGGGTCGTAAGTTCGAATACTACCAAACATTTTTTTTTTATGCCATAAAGTTGGCAATCAAGCATACGGCCCGTTATTATTATTATGATAAATATTTGTGTTTATTCAATGTCTGGATACATTTAAATTTTTAGTAAATTGCATTGTAATGTCGGTGTGTGTGTTGATTCTGATACCTGTACAAAATGTTTTAGTTATTAATTACTAGCCTTCCGCCCGCGGTTTCACCCACACGTAATCTCTTTATTCAAATATCCCCCTTTCCCCCTATATTTCCAGCATTAAAAGTACCCTATGTTCACCGGGGATAGTGTAGCTTTCCAACAGTGAAAGAATTATTCAAATCGGTTCAGTAGTTTCAAAATTGATATTTCCGCGGGAATGAGACGTTTCCCGTAGAAATTTTATAGCCTATGTCCTATTCCGGGTTATAAACCATATGTGTGCCAAATTTCATCTAAATCCGTTTAGCCGTTTAGACGTGATTGAGTAACAAACATCCAAACATCTAAACACCCAAACATCCAAACATCCAGACTTTCGCATTTATAATATTATTTTAGTAGGAGTAGGATTAGTAGGATTTTCTTTATTTTAGTAGGTATTTAGTAAATTATACTCAGACTTTATAAGTTAAGTCGCCATGTCGAGTTACTTCTGGCTTTCCCCTGTTAAGGGTTATGTAGGTCAGATGGCATTAGCTCCAGTATAATAACTCGACTTGCAAAATCCTGGATGGTAGTGCAAGTTTACCCTGGCTAGTTTAGGACAAAACGCTCGGAGAAAAAGTCTTTATAGGTACACATTAACAAAACTAGTGGAGCTATATACTAAGTAATAGGTGGTTATATCTTTTTTCTTTATACTAACTCAGTTGGCAGACAGGCACGCAGCCCACCTGATGGTAAGCGATCACTGCGACCTATTGCATTGAGGGACACTTCACCTGAAAGCGTCGCTAAATGTGCTGCCAGACTGTAGGTTCATCTGATCTTCGAGCCTCTGATTTCAAGTGTACTGGCTCCCACATTAATTTTGCCGGAACACAGCCAGAGCTATTATTATGGCTATAACAGTTCGATTTCGGCAATGCTCGCACGTGTGTGTGAGTCACGTACGCGCGCACAGATCAAGGCGAATAACCGCGCCGCACGCGCACTCCACTTCACGTAACTTTTACGTAAGAGACCGGCCCAAATGCAACGGTGTAGTTAGCTCGACTTTAAAGTACTGTTTGATCGGTACTGTATAATTGTGAAAACTAGTAAGTAAGAAAGTAATTATTTATTGTCAAAACTGTGTACAGTTGATATTATGATATGTCATAAGGAACCAGTGTTAACACTGGTTCCTTATGACATACTGTTAACAGTTAAACAGTTTGCCCATTCGAGTAACATTAAAATCAACAAAAAAAAGAACATCTGTGTGAATCGGATATTTGACAGTTGGTAAAATGGTGTGTAGATGACGTAGATCCTATCCATAATATTTTGAGATTAAACATGTTATGCGATAAGGGGTCCTGAATTCTGTAATCTAACACTTATCCTTGGACACTGTTCCCTATTATACCCGTCTCAGACCCAAACTAAGTATAATATTATTACGAGTATATTGCGACAACGAAGTAACATTACTTTTATACTTTTCCTTTAAATCCGTACATAATTATGGGGGACCTAACGGGCTCTATGAAAGTGATACTAGACCTAAAACGAGAAACGAACCCTTGACCTTCTAGTTTCAAAATCACTATTCCATAGCGATGGAATAATAAGTATCATTGAAAACGGTGACACTAATTACATTACTTATTTCTGCTGCTATTATTTCAAATACATTCACAATGACTCTAATGACTATTGTTACACTGCTTTAACTCATACTGGATCTTGTGAAATCATCTCTCGACAAATGATTTACGAGTCGGTACGAGTATGCCTCTCATCTCGACAGATCCACATTAAGACACGTCTCATTGCAAACAAGTCTTGAGTTATCTTTTTGTGAAGAATTATTATTTGACACCTATGTCTTCTATTAATTACTATAATGACACGATAGTTTAATGGCTGCATTGCCTTTATTCTCGAGGTGAGTTTAATTCGTAGGTTGTGCAAAAGAATTTACTGATTCCATCAATTTTTAAAGTTAACCCACTTAACCCGACCGTGTCGTAAACGACACACCGACTTTAAAAAAATCTGGAGAGATATGAGAGTATTTGAACTTATTTTTTTTCGTCGCGTTTGGCTATCGAGGACTCGGTTAAAAGTTACAAAATGTTTTAAGTGTGCTGCAGCTTATTTCCTTTGTGCTGGATGACCACAAATTTTCAGGTTTTTACGATGAGTAATAATTCAAGGTCAGATGACATATTATTATAAACACTTTTCTATTTATATGTGATATAATTATGATAGCTTGATTCCTATAGACTTAGCAACTGTAAAAAAGTTGATTATTTTATAACATATTCAGGCAGTAGTTAAGGTTTTCTTTGTACGTGTCGTAAAAGACACGGTAGGGAAATGTGCTACTATATAATACTTATTACTTTGCTACAGAAAATCACAAAAAACCCCTGACTTTGCATGCGATAGTCGAGGAATTAGAGCTAAAATCCCCAACTATTGATAGTTATGGTATCATGCCTCAGGAAAATTGAAATAACGAAATTACGGACAAGGACTCTGCAGATTTTGTGTCCCTTTGAATTCTACCGGGGTCTCAACTCAAGGCACCTGCTCAAATTCAGCAAGATTCTTCTGATGATAGCGGAGATGACACCTTGCCTTACCGTACGGCTTTCAAAATGACGGCGCATCGACTCCGGTCCTGAAAGCTTTACCATCAGACCCAGACACTATTTCTTCTACTCCTGCCCACAAGCCGAAGGGCCGATTCCGGCCACTTCAAGGAGCATTCCAAGACATGTTATGACCGCATCCATGGAACAATGGCTAAGCCCTGGTATAAAACCGATACCCGATAAGGTCGTGGGTCCGATACCCGCCTTGAATCCGGTTAGTGGTCGGACTTTTTCAGAGTCTGAATGGTTAGCTACCCCCACAGGTGAAATCTGCCGCCAAAACAGCTCTGGCTGTGTTCCACCAATATTCATGTGGAGGCCAAGAGACTTGAAATCAAAGGCAAAAAGATCGGATGCTACATCCAGTGTGGCAACACATTGAGCGACGCTTCCTGGTGTAGTGTCCCTCAATGGAATAGGTCGCAGTGGCCGCTTACCATTAGGTGGCCTGCGTCTGTCTGCCAACTGATCTAGTATATTTTTTTTTTAATCTTATCATACACTTTTCTTAAAAAGGTACAATATTTTTTTTTGAGATATTGTGTGTAATTTTTTTGGGGTTTTCTAATTGAAAATGATGTCTATTGAAATCTACATACAAAGTTATCAAAGTAGTAGATTCCCCTACCGTGTCGTTTACGACACGGCATTTTCCAGCTTTTCTGGAAATCAAAAAATTTTTTCAATATTTTTCTGTGATTATTTATCACATAAATATTAGGTATACACAGTTTCAGATCAATTACTGAAAAAAAGTTTATTCAGGAACAAGTGGGTTAATATACTGATGCAGCTAAGTTGTTTTATGCCTACCTAGAAGATACACTCGCGACTTTAATTCTATGTAGTTGTTTTTGGCAAGGTATACCTAAATTAATTTCTAGTTGACCCGCTGAACTTCGTAACACTTACCTCTTAATATAAGCCATAATTATTATATAATTAAAGCCCATTTTTTTTTCATATTTTCTCATCGTTTGAACCTTCCCTGGACTTCCACGAATATTTCAAGACTAAAATTAGTAAAATCGGTTCAGCCGTTCTAGAATTTTAGCAAGACTAACGTACAGCAATTCATTTTTAAAAATAGATAACTTTCATAATGGAGTCCTTTGTTTCGGAAGAAGTATTGAGCTTTTATTCAAATTAAAGTAATTCGTCAAAAGGTGACGAGTGAAACGGATAAGCAATCATACTCGTACTTCATGCAGCATGATACTACGATGAATGATGCCAAGCTACGAACGCACTGTCGTGTCCTATACGCCTGAGCTGAGTTATTCTTCACTGTCGAATGTAAGGAAAAAGTAGCAGTACTCGTTTTAAACATATTTATTTCATATTTTTAGAGGCAGGGTTTTTTGTCAAGCGTTCAAAAGGTTAAACGTGTAAATCCAAACAAATCACATAGTTAAGTGAATTAGTAACGCTCAAGGTCTACTCGTGATCGCGACATAGGCATGAGCTTTCACAACGGGCTCGAATGCCGCCGGGAGTCCGAACCGGAACCTTACATAAACGGCTAAGCTGAGTAAGATACCTTTTTATCGACGGGAAATGAATCACACATCCGTAGTTTGGGAAACGGGGATTATATGGGACAAGGCTTTTGTTTTATTAAAGTTTATTTTACGTTTGAAAGCTTCTTTGTCATTAAATAATTTGTGCGGTTATTGTAATCCATATTATTTTCACGTTTAATTACTATTGTTTTAACTGCATTATTTCTTTTTACTTTCTTCCTTTAAAAATATATCTCTTAAATAATTATGATTTTCTTGAATACGTAAAAGCGTTCAAGATTAAAATGACAAGGTGCCTCAGAAAAAATACATAACTTAAATTCACTTTGCAGTTTCAGACACATACACAAGAAATAAGGAAATATTATAACAAAAACCAACAATAATAATATAAAATAGGGCAAAAAACTAGGAACTGCAACTGGTAGTTTACGCCCAAACCCAGAATTTGAATAGTAATGTTGTTGTCTATCACAATTTTGTCGCTTTTAATCCTTCGACGTAAGGTCGAAATAAAGATGTCGATGGAGGAAAAGAAATATGTCTAGACATACTTAAAATATTTTCACACGTTTTTGAAAACATTAACATACATAATCTAGTCCCGCCGGTTTTAATTTGTTTATATTCATCAAAATTGAGGCCAATCACAAATTCAAGATCCCGCCATACGAACTAAAATTTACTCGAATAAGCAAAATTAAATCTGATAGATTTCTTAGTTTTGTGTTCAAGGATATTTTGCTTAATAACTATAATTTATAATGGCATAATTATTAAGATTAATATCCGAATGATCTTTTAATTTTTAAATACACACTTTAACTATTGGCAGTCTCAAATTTATGTCAGAGGAGTTATGTGAGTTATATCAATAAAGTGTAAAATACGTGTAACCAATACAAGGGAATCTGGCCAGAATCTAGTGACACCCGATAGATATCTACTTTCTCCGTTTTGTTCTGATGTAGTAAGGATACGCTCCACCATGATCTGAGATTTGATAAGCACAGGTATTCGATTAGGGCGATTACCATCTGACCTCTGTAACCCTTAACATATAAAACAAATCAATTACGGGTATACAGCCTCAGATCTTCTTACGTTTTTTACGTTACGAAAATTCCATGTGCGGTCCGAGATTTAAATCATCTCATACATGTGAAGTGACGCTTGAACCTCTAAGCTACCACAGCTCCTCATCATCAACATTGAGCGATGCTTCCTGGTGAAGTGTCCCTCAATGGAATAGGCCGCAGTGACCGCTTACCATCAGGTGGGCTGCGTGTATATCTGCCCACTGATCTAACCGTGAAGCTAATAGAATTTAGTGGACTTATACAAATAGACAAGTAATGTCGCGTACATATTTCAAGCTGGTTTAGCGATTTTATAATATAGGTCAGCTAAAACCGGCTTGACAACACTCTCGTGCACATATTATTGAAATTGAAACATTTCCAATTTAGTATAAGGTCGTCTGTGAGATCATAACGAGTTGTAAGTTCTCGTTTTTTAGTGAACTCAATGACATTTCATTTATCAACGAAGTTAGTAATTTTACTATTGGCAAACTTAAAGATCAATAGCTCGGTGGGACAGCAGTCTGCTAAGGCCAAAGAGGGATCGGGACCAATGGCTTTGCGTGCTTTCCGATGCATGGGGTAGCACAACACTGTCATCTTCGAGACTATGGATTGTAACGTAGATTTTATCGAAAAAAAAAACAGTTACGTTACGAATTTGCCACACCAACCCTGGAGGGTTCAAATCCCAAATTGGGTCAAAAATCTGTAATTTTATTTTTCTGTTTAAAGAATATTCAGTCACAGGCGTCTCTGAAAGTTAGCGGCTTTAACACCCCCTTGCCTTAAAATTCACGTAAAGATGTTGGTCCTGTGACCTGTGCCTGATCTCCTTTTCAATCATTATACGATTGATAGTCACGTCACACCCACATCATATCTGATTTCTATAAAAAAATTAAATTCCACAAATAATTTTTTACTAACATTATTGTTTCTTTCTATTATTCATAATGGTCATTCAATTATTCAATTAATAGTCTCATGTATTACTCTCTTATCAACTCAATTAAAACCTCAAACATGACATTATGTGATAGCCCCTTGTTCATTGTTATTACGTTATAACACGCGAGAGTACACAGACGTACGTAATGGAATTTTAATGAGCTGATTGTATTTTAACTCGTTTAATTATTGTTTTGTTTATATTAATTAGGCAGGCAGGGCTCCTTTACCGATTAATATTCTAACCATTTATAATACAACAAGGGTGGCGATCAAGCCTGGGTTTACTATTCCATTTCAAAAATCATCTCGTCGAATTACAATTCTCTCTATTTTAAAAGCGCTTGCATGTGCAGTATTAGGCTATCCTTTTAGTCAATTTCATAGATTAACTTTTAAATGATTTCTAACCAAGCACCTAATATAGTGTTAACATAAATTAGATATATTATTAGATAATAACAGCATACTCTTTATGTAAAGTATCACTAAGCATTGCATTTGATCTCAAGTATAATGTCAAGATCAAGATATTGAGAATGTATGCAAATACGCCATTATGTAACAAAGTGCACGATTATAATCAACTCTACGTTAATAATTACGCAAATTGTATAAAGTGCATCCAGTGTATAAACTATCCCCATACTAGAAATCATAGAGTAACTTATCTAGAAATCACGTCGATCTTAAAATCAAAGCAGGACAAACGAAAACACTTCTATTTTTTAATGTCAGAGGCGGCAAACGAGCCAGCGGGTCGCCTAATGGTAAGCAATCACCGCTGCCCTTGGACATCTGCAACACCAGAGGGATCGCTGATGCGTTGCCGGCCTATGGGGAAATGGGATGTGGGCCTCCGGCACTCTCACAAACCAGACGAAACACAATTAGTAGTCACTATTATTTCACGCTGGTGTTATGTGAGAGGGTCGTACTTCCCCGGACGAGCCGGCCTATTCTTACCGTAAAACAACATGGCTCTACCACTACAAACTCTATTTTTGTTATCCCACGGGAACTGAGCATTATCCTGGGATATAAATTAGCGTATATGTTTTCCTAGGGTCTAGTCTATATCTGTATCTGATTTCACCAGAATCTCTTCATTGGCTTAGGCATGAAAGCGTCAGACAGACAGACAAAGTAGATTTCGCGTTTATAATATTAGTAGTGAATTTAAGAAGTATAACAAGGGTAGGCCTTAAAACCAAATATCAAAAACAATCACCACCATACATACATATGTAATATGAGTAATTAGAAGGCTTAACATTTGTACCGAAGCGTACGCGCAGAGCTACGAATAAAATCGAAAGTGCGGAGAAAACAAAGAGTTCGCATTACGCAACCGCTCTACTCCACTTGCACTCTTTTGGACCATTCTACTCACAATTCTACTAAGGGCTTGCTTTAAAGTGCTTTCTCTATTAGTGCAGGAGTTAGCTTAATGGTTGGACATTACTGTTGGTTTTTGATATGGTAATGCGGTTTTACTATGTGGGAACTAATGAACGTGATGAGAATTAGGATTCGTTGCTGTAGTTAAATAGTTCCACGACTCTTCACGATTTATCTTCATCTAAAGAACTTAAGAATTAAGGTCAGTAGAAAATTTTACCACTAATTTGAATTAAAATGATGACAATTTCATAAAAATTTACGAGTAGAAATTCGCTCAAGTCGCGAAAGTACTTTTCCATGGTTTATAAAAAAAAAGTGTAAGTGAGTAACTATGTCGGCATGTATGGTTTATTGGCAATTTATAGTTCTATACATTTTGTACCTCTCGGGTAAAATATTTAGAAGGGAACTTTTGTGATCTGAAGAGTGAATACTTTTTATCCCGGAAAAATATCACAAATCTGCGGGATAAAGTTGTGTAGTTCACGCCGGTGAAACCGCTGTCGAGCCCCACACACGGCCGCAGGCGTCGCTATCCTGCAGTTATGGCGCGTAAATTCTTTCTCCTCCGCCAAAAAGGTATAACAAGTGTAGACTAGTAATCAAATATAGCAGAGTAACCCACCGTATCAAGCGCAGTGTAATATACTCGTGATGGTACACAAACATACGACGGTGGGAAACAACTTGTATTGGTTACACTGTCACGAATACCTGCCGTCACTGATGACTTGTCACACTAGTTCTATAATCTGTACTTGTCACCGTTGAGAAACTGTTGGCGCCATTTAGGACCAACTTATGTAATAAATCGTACCTAATAGTTTTTTTTATTTTCACGAGGGAGGTAAAGCCATGATTTATGAAGGAGAATGAGTGATGAACCTTTGACTGACCAGATAGAGTATTTGGTTTTGGAAGTGACTCTGCTGACCTATGCGCCAGGGTCACGTGGGTTTGAGTTCCTCCCGGGATAAACATTTATAGGATAAATATTGTAGTTAACCTATTTTTATATTTATATGTTTTAAGTATCTTTTTGGTACCTTTCTTGTTTCCGATGCCCATAATACAAGTGTTGAAATTACTTACTTTGCGGTTAGATAAATATATGTAATTGAGTCCAATATTTCTTATAATGATTATGAAACGCGGGATGGGGGGAGCTGGTTAAGTGGGACTATGTGGGTTTCTTAGACCCAAGACTAAGAATATGGGGTAGCCCCCAAATCTTTACATGTTTCTAGAAATATTTTGGGTTGTACTTTACCTTACTTGATCGGGATTAAATCTTTGTATTCCATTACCCTTGTGCTATGAAATGAAGGTCATTTAATATGTAATCATGCACTTACCTGTGTGGCGACGTCTAACTTGATCAACAGACAACTCGCCACCAACAGTTCTACCAACTGATAACAGAAGGCGCTAACTTAGGAACACGATTTAGTATGGGATCCTGCATCGCGCTAGTAGAGTTATTTCAGCCCGCTAGCATATATACAACAAACCAAAGATGGTACATTGGACCATGGTCCCCGAGCACAGTCGATCTAGCTCGGAGGAAGATCTTCCACTTTTAAGGAAGCATTAGATCTCCTAAAGTGGTGACCCCGACGTGATGTGGGTGAGATCGCTTAACACCTTGGCGACCCCACATACTAGTGAGCATCCCGGTATCATGTGGTCAAAATCGCTTCACACCTTGGCGACCACCACATTCCGTGAACATCGCATCAGCCTTCAGCGGGTCTTCGCATCCCTTCAGCCTCGTCTCATCCCCAGCAGGACTTCAGCAGTCAGTCACAGCAAGCCAGCCTCCAGCCACACGGAACCACCGCAGCTACGCAACAGCTTCCTGGTTCCCTGGCAGCTACTACGTGCCCACCAGGTCTTCAGCGCCCCACGTCCGGACTCACTGGGCGCTCATCGGTCCTGGCAGCCATGCAGCCTGCGCATAGCACGTACACCTTCACTCGTCCCGACGCACTGCGGACTCGAGTATCTTCAAGCTCGTCCCGACTCACCGCGGACTCGAGTATCTTCAAGCTCGTCCCGACTCACCGTGGACTCGAGTATCTTCAAGCTCGTCCCGACTCACCGCGGACTCGAGTATCTTCAAGCTCGTCCCGACTCACTGCGGACTCGAGCACCCGCTTCTACGCTCTCTTCCCAACTCACCGTGGAATTGAGACGCTCACTGGCATTCGAAGCTCTGACGTCCAGATTGCTGAGCCTCGGTCAACATTGGACCTCCGGTCTCCGGGGGGAGTGATGTGGCGACGTCTAACTTGATCAACAGACAACTCGCCACCAACAGTTCTACCAACTGATAACAGAAGGCGCTAACTTAGGAACACGATTTAGTATGGGATCCTGCATCGCGCTAGTAGAGTTATTTCAGCCCGCTAGCATATATACAACAAACCAAAGATGGTACATTGGACCATGGTCCCCGAGCACAGTCGATCTAGCTCGGAGGAAGATCTTCCACTTTTAAGGAAGCATTAGATCTCCTAAACCTGCATTCTATTTACCACACTCGCAAGAAAGACACGCATATTACCTGTCTTTCAACAACTAATTACAATGCATAACATGAATGATTACATTACATATTTGACTGATTACATTGCATATTTTGGCTTCATGCGTAAAAGCGAATCGCAATTTTAAATTGCTTTGGTCTTATTCCGCCAGTTAGAAAGGTGTCAATAAAACTGACGTGTATGTAAATGTAATCAAAACATTAAAAAGTATTATCTTGAATGCTAGATTGCTATGTTTTTGCCTTTAAAATGCCTGTATTACATCGTAGATTAAAATGCAATCTTTTGTGTAATAATAGGAATCACAGCTGTGACAATAAAAGCAAAAGTGTAGTGTACTCGTAAAACATAACGTTAGAAATATTATCTAATCGTGATGAAACCTGCATAGTCGAATGGCTGTGTAGCTAGGCTATGACTTATTTGATCTACTTCCCCTGCTAATAATTACAGAGACTTGTCAAATCATAGATATAATGCAAATGTACCTCGAATAGAATAAGACAAAGTATTTTTTTTTGTCGGGAGTGTACTGTTGCAGAACTTTATGTAGTACTAGCCTTCCGCTGGCAGTTTCACCCGCACGTAATTTCTTTTTTCAAATATCCCCCCCTTCCCCCCACATATCCGGAATCAAAAGTACCCTATGACACCCGGGGATAGTGTAGCTTTTCAACAGTGAAAGAATTATTGTAATCTGTTCAGAAAGTAGTAGGAGTCTATTCAATACAAACAATCAATTCTTCCTCCTTTATAATATTATATACTTAAGTGTATAATTATTATTATGGGTATTAGTATAAATAACCATAGGCAAATTTTTATCTACGTGGCATTGGGGACATAGGCGCTGGCAAAAGTTATTAGTGTGTGTGTAATAAAAGAAACTGGTAGCTGTTAAAGAAGCGTCTCCGTTATTGCAATACCATCTTCGGACGAAATACATGCATAATTATACTGGATGCGAATTTCATCACATCAAACAAGTGATATTTAGAGTATCGTACCATTCGACCCGTGATTGTAAAGTTCTTCCAACGATGTAGCTTCAAAGGATACGCCAACTTGGCCTACATCTTAAAGTTCACTACATTTATAAATCTGCTAAAGCGTTAATGTAGGTCATGGTATGGTGCTAAATATTCATTCATTTTCTTATGAATGCGTACGACTTGCTTAATAACTGTATCACTTGTAACTATAATGAATAAATAATAAATAAATATTTGCAACACCAGAGGGATCGCTGAGGCGTTGCCGGCCTTTTAAGGGTGTGGGCCTCCGGCACTCTTAAACCAGACGAAACAAAATAGTAGTCACAATTATTTCACGCTGGTGTCATGTGAGATAGTGATACTTCCCCGGACAAGCAGGCCACTACTAAATCAAAAAAATCTGGATCTGGTACCTACTTAAACGATGGTCTAGTAATCGAGGCGTTCTATATAGATATATTAATGATAAAATATGTGACATCAAACGACTATCGATTGCATGCATTGAAAGCGCAAGGTCTGCACCGACAGGGACGCATAATATGCAAATTGAGCAAAACATCGGTAACAAAGGTTTATAGCAAAAACTCGTGGTGAACAATTATCCATGGTTGCACCACCTGCTATTAAATACATAGTAAACGTTTCAATTATTGCAAATACTAGATATGATTGAATAATATATGTCATAATTTGTTATTACTAATACAATTTGTTATGAATGGGTTGTTATTGAAAATATTTTAAGTAAGTTCTCAATTATTTTAGGGGAATACATTTATCTACTTTACAGTTTATTTTAATTACCTTACAGTTTATTATAATTTTCAATCCGGAAAATTTGTAAAAATCATCTTTAAACTAAGCGTCAATTTCAAGTGGTAAAAGAAATGAATAAAATATAACTTAAAGTATAGTGGCACATTTCAATCATAATATTAATTGTAGTTTACTTGAGTCGCGGAATAACTATCGTCAATCGTTACATTGATCGTTATATTATAGGTTTTTTTAATTATTGTTAGTATATTATGTACTTTGTTGCAAATGCGTTTGTAATAAACAAAATTATTAAAGTGTATTAAAAATAAACTACATTATAATTATTTACTATTATGGTAACATGTAGAAATATGCGTCTTCACGCAAATTTTATCATTATTATTTTCGTGACCACAGAACAAGAAAATTTTCTTCATGACATACCCAAAATCTCTATAACACAGGTCTAGTACTGGAACAATTTGTATTACCTGCAACAATAATAAAAATAATAAGTAAACATATTCGTGACCCCTACCTATTCGTTGACGGCATCATCACAGATCACAATGTTATATATATTTACAGCTGTCGCAATGCGAACAAAAGTGTATGAATCTAAGTAATATATTATTAAAAATAAAGGTACTAAATATAGAGATAATGTGAGCGAATAATCTCCAGTACAACTTTAGATGACTATAAATACCCAAGTAACCTCCACACTATTTCGGTACTTACGTATGTAGTAGAAAACATTTCAGTGGCCCTATTCGTTGATGCATAATTAAAGATGCATGAGCCAGCTGTGTCCAGCATATTTAGCTTCGCGGACGTCGATGACAGATAAGCTTGTAAGTATATGCGAAGTGCGAAGAACGACATATGCATACTTGCACGCAAGCTTGTATCATTGCAAGAAATTAATCTACATGAATCAAAAGTCAATAGTACCTACCTAAAATATATGAATAGTGAAAAACTACATATTTATATAATTTTATGGTAGGAAAGAAATAAATGCACTGTTACGTGTAAGGGTAAAAAGTATAAGCCCATTTGTTCCACTACTGGGCGGATGATGGAGACTGGAAGCTATGGACTTTTGATAATTTAGTCTTTATTTCTATTTAAATAATAAAATTATTGTTGCAATGGATACTAGATTGGCTTAACCACCACGCTTTGGTGATCACAAACTTGAGCTGTATTCGAAAAAACCAACACAAAGTTAGTTCGACCTGGGACTTGAAACAACTACTTTGTCTACTAGATCAACGACTTTAAACCACTCGATCAACAAAACGTGCAAACGTATTTCTTATTTGCTTAATAAATGATTTCTTAGAGATTACGATTGCATTGCACCCATAGCATACTTACACGCTTTGCTCAGTATTACGACCAAACGCTTTTCAAATTAAATCTAAGGCTACGTCCCTAAAAGGCAAAGCAAACTGTTAATGGCAGACTAACAGTTTGACAGTCTGTCGATTTAGTACGCCTTTCCATATAAAACAAATAAAGTGATTTCTAAAGATCACGCATATTCCCATAGATTATGCAGAATGTATGTTACACTCATATTGATGAAATTAATGTGAAATTATTGTTTTTCTTTGTTAACACACCTGAGAATCTTCACAAGTATCGTGGAACAAAGGAAAGGTCGGTGGCACCATTTTGTTCTTAAAGCTTAGCATCTTTCTGGGCGTGGCTTACTTACTCGGCTCGGGGGTGGTGGTCAGACGAATGATCAAAAATTGGTAACATTTCCTAATTGCTTTGAAAAACACACACGTCACAGTTGAAAAAAAAGGCTATGTATTAATGACGTAAAGTGAAGTTGGGCTGGTCAATTACCAAAAGGCGGGCACCAGGTCATCCCCGTTTCGGGAAGAAATGGGAACCAGGGGACTTTAATGGGTTGTGTGCCCCTGTGTGCCCCACGAAGCGCAAGCTTTATCCTTCTCCAAAAAAGGTCAAGTTGCAATTTTATAAGGTTTCGCCTTAAATACATAATATGAGATGTGGAGCCCTGAATAGTGGAATCATAAATGACTTTAGCGCTATTCATAATTTGTCTTAAACTTAAATGGAAACCAGCCCTTTTCACAAATCTAGCCACCATATTACGCTAAAACTCGCAACAATTTCTTTATTTAAACTTTTAGATTTTTACCTGCACATAAATAGGCTTTACTGTTTACATTCCGTCATCAGAAACTAAACTGAACACAATTATATTAATTGTCAACAACAAATCTACGTCCACGCGACGTCGGGGCAATTAAACAACAAAAGAATTGTAATAACAGGCATCAGCGTAATTGAATCAGCTTGACAGGTCATACGTCACTGTCAATGAAAATACAGGCAACATTAGTAGTTCACTTTTGCTCACGGAGTATGGCCTCACGTGCTATTGTTTTTATAAACGAACGAAACGCAACCATCTAAAAGAGCTAAATAAATAGGACGCACGAATCGCTACCATTCGGTGTAGGCATTTTGATTATTATTTGGGTTATGTGGTTTTTTGTACTACTTCAGTTGGTAAATAGTGTCCGTCCGAAATTTCGGTTTCGGTTTCGGCCGAAACTGAAGCCACGGCCGAACATTCGGTTACGGTTTCGGTTTCGGCCGGAAAACCAGTTTCGGTCGGACTCTAGTAAATAGGCACACAGCCCACCGGATAGTAATTGGCATCTGCGGCCTATTCCATTGAGATACACTTTACCAGGATGCGTCGCTCAATGTGCTGCCAGACTGTACGCTCATGTGATCTTCGAGCCTTTGATTTCATTTTTGTACTACCAGCTTCAGCTGGCCACGTGGTTACGTAAGCCAAGTGCGGCCTATTACATTATGGGACTAGGATCTAAAAAGCATCATTCAATGTGCTGCTACACTGTAGATTTATCTCACGTTCGAGCTATTGATTTCAAGTGTATTGGCTCAAACGCTAGAAGTACCTCCCTCTCACATAACACCAGCGTAAAATAATAGTGACTACTAATTTTATGTTTCGTCTGGTTTGTCAGAGTGGCGGAGGGCCACGCTCTTAAAAGGCCGGCAACGCATCAGCGATCCCTCTGGTGTTGCAGATGTCCATGGGCGAGCCTTTAAGATATTTCAAAATCACGTTTCCGAAGTAATACAACATTAAAGAATGCGTTAGCAAAATATTTACTTTAGTTGTGTGTACATGTAGCATTTCTGACTCATCCGTGGCAATAAATAACTATTTCGTTAAGTACATTATTTTAATTGCTAAATGCTCCAAAAATTAAACTGAACATAAAGCTCTAAACAGTCGCAGGGTCCACGCGTTTGCTCAATGACCTTCCTAAATACTGTAATTAATTGCGGTTATTGTAAGAACAATAAAATTTGACGTTGTGAAATGCACACAGCTGTTAATGTGGTGCAGTTAAGTAGATAATTATGCCCATGAACTTAATGTCAATGTCGCGTCAATGAAAAAAAAACATAAACTGGCTTGATAGCACATTAAAATTAAGTCTAGTATCCCATTCAGAAATATTTATAGAACTTCTCCCGATGCAAAAAAAGATGTCATAGTTTGTTATTTATTTGTGTCATTCTTCATTCTCGTGACATCAATGGGTTAGTTCCGCTATGGTACTGTACCGGTATGGCACCCTCGCAAAATACCTACCAAAAAGTCCCGCTATGGTACCCTTCAGTTTTTGGGACTGGTGAGAAGAAAAGTTTTACAGTGTTTTATAAAACTAACTACATAACTCGTTAAATTGGGGAATGGAAGATAAAAAAAAATAACCACGAAGGCTAAGGCGGGAGCTTTGCTCCCGCCTTAGCCTTCTAACCTATATTCATCCAAGTCGATTTCCGCCTTCGATCGTTCTTATTTTCTTTTGTTTCTTAATCAGTCATTTTTATTTGTGACAAAATAGTTAGTCGCTAGTTAATTTGTTTATTGCCCGAAAAATAATAAGCCATACATAAATATATCTTTAATTAAATCATATTAACAGTTGCACGTTTCGTTTCAAGTGTACCTTATATTGTTTGATGTAGATTTTAAGGATAGGTACCATAGCGGGACTTTTTGGTAGGTATTTTGCGAGGGTGCCATACCGGTACAGTACCATAGCGGAACTAACCCACATCAATGGCATCCTTGCAGACTTTCAGTTACGGCTGCTAATCTTTACGATAAACTACGGAGAATATACATTATAGTATAGGTATAGAGAGTGCACCAGTGCTTGTGAACGCACTATAGTGCGTGTACAAGAATAGGTGCGCTCCCTATTTTCTCACTCCTCTCCACTAGGAGTGTTAAACATATGTTAATTAAATGGCTCAAAGATAAGAGAACCCTACCGAATAGCAACAAAATAAGCAATGATAACTTTTAAGGTCTCCATAAATGAAAAAAGGTGGACTACAAGATCATTTCCGAAAAAAATATTCCGGTTTTAAAGAATTCAATTATTATGGCCACTCTTACTTGAATGTCAGTTATATTTTTCTTAATGTGCCATCTGTACACACTAGAGTCCGACCGAAACTGGTTTTCCGGCCGAAACCGAAACCGGAACCGAATGTTCGGCCGTGGCTTCAGTTTCGGCCGAAACCGAAACCGAAACCGAAACTCACGTGGTCAGGTATAAAATTCCTTAAAATACTGAAATTTGGTGCATTTTACCCATTATCCTAATAAGTCCGCCTACATTGTATCACCCATTTTTGTAACATATTTTCTTTTATAATTTTGTGCAATAAAGAGTATATCTATCTATCTATCTATCTATCCTGCATTAATTGGGACATTAATTGGAATCACAGTATATTAATTTTGTTGTAATAATAATTAATTACTAGACTTCCGCCCGTGGCTTCGCTCGCGTAGACTACATTCTATAAACCACTATGAACCCCTTCTTAGTGGAAATTTACACATTATGAAGCTCGCTTTTAGAAAATTTAAAGTAAAATTTGACCTTTGAGGGGTGAAATATTCAAAGACCCTTTCTTAGAACTTACACATTATAAAGAACCCCTGTACAAAATTGGAATTTTTATTCAACCCTTATTTAACCCCCTCGGGGAGTGTAATATCCAAAACCCTTTTTAGTGGGAACTTAAACATTATAAAGAACCCCTGTACAATTTTTTAAAACACCTTTTTAACCCCTATCTATCTACATGTTGGAGATATTACCTACAAGGGAACCGCAAAGTTCAAATACCTGGGTTTCACGATCACCGATACAAACACACGAGAGGAGGAAATCGACATCCGCATCCAAAATGCTCTGCGTTGTAGCGCTGCCTTACATAAGGTGTTGGTGTCCAAGCTTCTGAGCAGGAAAACTAAGATCAACATCTACAAGACAGTGATTAGACCTATTCTAATGTACGGATGCGAAGCTTGGACACTAACACTTAAGGAAGAACAAAAACTCTTGGTAGCGGAAAGAAAGATACTGCGCAAGATGTTCGGTCCCATGAGATCCTCTGATGGAAGCTGGAGAGTAAGGAAAAACGCCGAATTACAACAACTTCTGGCTGACCCAGATATTATTGGAGAGACGAAAGGGCACAGGCTCCGATGGCTGGGTCACCTAGAGAGAATGGGTGAAGATCGTGGTGTGTACAGAGCATACCTTGCCAAACCACAAGGCCGACGTCCGGTTGGCCGCCCCAGATACCGTTGGATAGACGGAGTCGAGTCAGATCTCCGTGAACTTCGGGCTGGGGATTGGCGCCAAACTGCTAAAGATCGGGAAAGGTGGCGTGCTCTCATTCTGGAGGCCAAGACACACTTCGGGTCGCTGAGCCATAGGAGTAAGTAAGTAAGTTTTTAACCCCTATGGAGTTCAAATAAAAACACCTTCTATGCGGATGACAGTACGAGTGAACTTCTTACACCGATCGTGCAAATGTTTCTAACGCACATGTGAGAGAATTTCGGGACTTGTGTCTCAGATGGTGACTTTCCTTAAAGAGGTCTCCTCTTGGGGACGTCTTAACCTGGTCCAATTTAACCCGAAAAAGACAAGTCTGTGCGTTAACCACAAAAAAAACGAATTTGTCGTTTCCCTCGATTTTGAGAGCACTCGTCTTGTTAAACAACCGAGCATTGGGATTCTCGGCGTCGATATCTCGAGTGACGTTCAATTTCGCGGTTATCTGGAGAAAAACTAAGCTTGCCTAAAAAAAACTAGGTGTCCTAGGTAAAGCAATGTGGTATTTTACTCCCACTCATCCCCTCAAACTGTATAAATATAAAACCCAAGTTCGGCCTCACATGGAGTACTGCTGCCATCTCTGGGCCGGAGCACCACAATACCAATTTCTTCCTTTTGACCGTATCCAACGTCGAGCAACCCGGATTGTCGGTGCCGAAAGTCTTTCCGGTTGCTTAAATTCTCTGGCATTGCATTGCGTAGAGACATTGCGTCTCTGTGCGTCTTTTACCGCCTATATCTTGGGGAGTGTTCCGAGGAATTATTTGATTTGATTCCTGCTGCTAAATTTCACCACCGTACTACCCGCCACAAAATGCAGTTTCATCCAAACCACCTGGACGAGTAGCGATCAACTACCGTACGTTTCCGCAGACTTTTTCTGCCGCGTACGACTTTTCTATGGAACCAGCTTCCCGCAGCAGTGTTTTCAAACCAATGCGAAATGAAGAAGCGAGCATACTCCACCCTTAAAGGCGGGCAACGCGCCTGCGACCCCACGGAGGTCTCGGATGCTTATGGGCGGCGGTGATCACTTACCATCAGGTGACCCACTTGCTCGTTTCCCCCCCCCCATAATATAAAAAAAAAACTTTTTATTTGAAACTGACACCAAACTAAAAATATACTTCCCAAATTTCAAGACCGTAACTTTTAAAATGACGAAGTTTCATACAAACTTCGAACCCTCTTTTTATTTCCTTGGGGGTGAATTGCCAAAATCCCCTTCTTAGTGGGAACTTACGCATTATAAAGAATCCTTGTACAAAATTTCAAGTTCCTGGGTCTTGTAGTTTAGGCTGGGCATTGACTGTCAGTCAGACAGTCAGTCCATTCCCTCTTTTGTATAAAGAAGATAATATAAAAAAATTGTAATAATGTTTTTATTATTTTTTCAAATTAAGTTCTCATAGCAAAATGTTTATCAGTTATCAATATAATCGAATCACTAATTGTAGCTGTTTAACGCACTGACTATGTTGTATTGCAAAAGAGCTATCCGAACGGCGTACAACAATTCCCAAACAGGTTCAAGAGCGTCCGCCAAAGCGTTGCCGCGAGAAACGAAGTTAGGCGAGCGTGCACGACAACTTCCGAAATCAGTTTCGGTTTCGGCAAAAGTTTCGGCCATTTTTGGCCGAAACCGAAACTGACGCCGAAACTTGATTTTTGGCCGAAACTCGGCCGAAACCGATACCGAAACCGAACCTTCGGTCGGACTCTAGTACACACCTTAACGTAGGGTTAACAGATTTTAATTTTAATTTAATTATGACATTTACAGTGAACACCCGTAAAGTTTAACGAGTTTTGCATTGCATATCTTCACGGTTGCTTACCTCCAAGGGCTCCAAGCAACCAAATAAAAGATGACATGGACATTAAGAATATTCGTATGCCCACATTAAATCACCTGGGTGTGACCTTGCATTGTTTCACAAAAGTTAAGAAACTCCTCGATTATGTTGTTAGTCATCTTCATTTTAGCATTTGTCACACTTTTAGTTTTCAGCTCACATGAATTACTATAGTAACGTCCCTGAAAAATGTGTGAATGATCGTGAAGGCTTTGTCGCATTGTAATTAAGTTTATTGACATGTAATATTTTTGTTGTCATAAGTTTCATTGTATTGTAAATCGACGAAAATCCAACAACGTATCCTTACAATAATATGTTTAAAAGTCTAAATGGTAGGAAAATATTATGCATAAAAATATATTAACATATTGAAATGAACCTAAAATTTGTCATGTATGCTGTTACAGCTGTGCTGCAGCTTACATTTAAGAGCGTAAGAGATTTAATACAAGTAGCCAGTCGATGTTTATCAAAGAACAAAAGGGTTGGTTTGTGCCTGCGGCGGTCAAATTCACCAGGCAAAGCGTGATTACAACGCTACTACTCATCCATCGATCTTTAATGGAATAGTGCCCTTTAAGTAGGTAATACTTCACTTATCGAACCGACAGACAGACAGAGAGTAACAGTAGCATGGCTCTACCACAGAATTTTAGATTTCTGTAAATCTAAAAAAAAGTAACTAACTATAATAATGACTGACATTTGTATTACAACATCTGTAGCCACAAACGAACTAAGAAACAGAATAAATAGCGCATTTACTCTTATTACAACTTTTTGTCTATCAGTAGTGTTACGCATATTTAATTCACATAAACTAAACAAATTAATGGTCCGTTAAACCATCCATTCGAGGTCTCAAATATTTGTCTAAGCGCAAAAACTGTTACATCAAGCGGACTCTATGAACGTTACAAAACGGATTGGTGACCGTGAAGAATTTAATTGAATCATGAATGCATAAAAACGCGTTTAACTGATCTTTTTAATAACCGTATCAAGGTTACAATTGCGCCCATTCATACTGAAATATTTTACAATGGATTTTAAGAACAAGAAAGATTAATAGTCAAGGAATTTTGTATGTGCACTAAGAATTGAGGTGGCGATTTTGTTTTATGTTAAGTGCGGTATCTTTTTTTATTGCAATGTGTACAAGACGAGCAGATCGTACACCTGATGGTAAGCGCCACGTCTGCCCTTAGACAGTTCAGTGCCTAACAGTAACTAAGCAGTTACTGTCTGGCACCGCCGTGCGCCCGCTACACCAAGACGACAGTTATTAGGTCTCATATACCCAGTAATTTACTAGCTTCAGTGCCCTTTCCCGAAACACAGAAGTGCTTGACACACTTCTATTTCACGGGAAAATATCTAGCACAGCGGTGGTACCCACCTAGACGACCCAGTACAGGAACCTACCACCTGGTAATGGGACTAAAAACGTTCGTCCATTAATGCTCACTAAACTCCTCCGGTTTCTCCGCTACACTTGAAGGTAAACGATCCAGTGCCCGCCTTGTGGCAATCATGATTGCTTGAATTATTTTTTATGTTTTTTTTCGTTTCTGAATTCTTATTTATAATATTTATCAACACTCAGCACCAAGCTATATTATTAAATAATTTAAGAGGAAACACTAGGGCGGTTTTTCCATAGAAACGTATTCCCCTGTTTCCTCCCTGGATAATGCCAGTAGAGAAATATATTTTTTTCCAATTATATGACCACTATTTGCTTGTCCGTATGTTTTCCTTTTTTTTTATAAATTAATAATTAAAAGAGTTATGAACGTTCAAAAACCTAAAAAAAAATGACCAGATTTTCCGCTGTGTTCAAACATCCAGAAACAAATTTAAGTAGATTAAATAAAAAAAGGAAAACATAGGAACACGGCCAAAGCCTTTCTTTGATTTTTGATGAAAAAAGTAGTTAATTCGGTCAAGTTTTGGAGAAGAAATCAGGGTACTACGAAACGTTGATTTTAAGTATTTTTAATAGGTATTTTCGGTCCAAGCTGTCTCTATCGCGCTCTGCGGGGGGATGCGCGACAGCAATAGATTTTACAAATACCTATTTTTCAAATCTCTCGCCCTTAGTGTTTCCTCTTAAGATTCAATCAGGCGCAAGAAACGCGTAATTACGAATATCGTTTCATCAAAATTTTTCACTCCAAATTAAGTACTACATGATTTTGTTAATCTAAACAAACCATTGTTTCATAAAAAACAATTAATCTTTCCATATTCGTAACAGCATTGCCCTTGAGACGTCTCTTCGAGCGCTAATCGTCATGTCGTATTCTCTCCATTAATTCTTCATACAAATTTTGACAATCGCCTACAGGCTACCTACAGACAGAGGCTGAACCACGCAACTTTTATTTTAATAATACAAGGCCAGTATGTACAAATTTGAAAATTATAACTTGTACTTCATTATTGTATTGTAGTCTAAGTAACGACCGATTTGGTAACAGTCCTTGGATGGTTGTATGTATAATTAAAATATTATTAACATTAAAAATTTAAAATAAAATGGAGAATAAATACACTATAATGTAAAATAATGTATGTATTTACAAAAATAAAAGTAAATAATAAATGTCTATGTATGTCCTTTTCTGACACCCGTGCAATGCTAATTTTGTTTATTTATTTAATTATTTAAGAAACTGTGTAACTTCTAATTCTTAGTTTATTTATATTTTGTGTTTTCAGTTCGACCCGGGGATTCAAGGTATTCATACAACCTACCAACCATAATAAAGATATATTCCTGTTGCATAATGAGGGTCATTAAAATAAGAATGTGGTTTTTTGAAACGAACGAAGTGAGTTTCAGAAAAGGATCACATGAGTATTTTAATGCCTAATTATGTACAGTCACATACATAACTATCTTCATTCATTGTAGTTCAATTTGAATAAAATACATTTTAAGAAGACGTTCGAAATTTGAACGTAATTAAGGTATCGGTTGCCGATACTAAAATGTACACATTAAGATGCAGCCACAGATACTCATATCTAAATATAGGGCGTTTGCTCATCGATCCTGACTATAAAACGTTCGAAATTTGAACGTAATTAAGGTATCGGTTATCGATACTAAAATGTAAACATTAAAATGCAGCCACAGATACTCATATCGAAATATAGGGCGTTTGCTCATCGATCCTGACTATAAAATAGTCATATTAGGGTATGGATGTAGATAAAAGATATATTCTACCGTATGATTTGTACCATGTTAAGCAAAATAAAGATTCTAATCCAAAGGTAAATAAGATGAGATTAACCAAAATCAGGTTACAAATCATTAGTATTTCTCACTGCACTTATTCAACCGAGTCTTGCGACAATGCACTCGTCGCGACAATTAAACGCATTTGCAATTACGCAGCCTAAGGTCAGTGTTACCAGGTCATTACCTCGTTTCCTCTATTGATACGACCTGCCTCTAATTGTCGGACCTCTTAATAAAGACCTCTAAGTCGCCTTCAGGTGTCGTCTTGCATGGCCTTATTAAAAATGCATTGTTGCATTATGCTGTTTTCAATGGATAATCATAATCAAATTAATTGTGTATGTGAAATCTATTAAACAACGTTACAAAATATTCATAATATTAGGTCTGACACTCAGTTAAACATAGAGTTTGAATAATAAGACTTAATTATCATTCTTGACTAAACTTTCGAACGAAACAGAAACTCTGCTGCTCCACTATTTTGATAGCTAACTTTTCACTGCGTTTGCTTTACTTAAAGCGCAATAGTGTTTCATGGGGAAATTTCATACCCTTATTGTCTGAGGATGACGAATTCAATGGGTATTTACACAGTTTTAAATTAAAATCCAAAATTCAAAGAACAATTCTAGCAATTACACTCGCGAGCAACCAAATCGACTCAAGTGCTACTCTGCATTCAAACATTGTTTTAAAAGTAAATGATATGTCATTTGAAAGCTTGAAACTTCAGCTTTGATGAAATATCAACATTATTAATATCCATGTATAGTTTTTATTATTATTGGTGTCTGAACCTAAAAGGGGATTAATGGGATTTTGGGTTAAGGAGTTGTGTTCAGAATTTACACAAATAAAAAAGTTATGGTAGTTGAACACATGTGTGTGAATAACAGTATAACACACCACGATATGTGGTCAGCGCTGTCTTTTAATCGTCAACCCAGTCTCTCAGTCGGCTTTCATTTCATTGCAAGTCTGTCCTCAGTAAATAATTATTTAATCGTAAACCGATCGAACTCAAGGAAACAGCAAAACCGCTTTACCTACATATCGAAAATGTAGTAGTGTAGATATAATCTTTGCTGACATACATGCTCTTTGAGGCAAGGAATTTCTGAGTGTGGAGAACCAGAGATTAATCAATTACTGTCAATGTGAATTCACACTTGATTACTCACTAGTAATAAAGAAATTATACATCTGCAATTTGGCTGACAGACACATAGCTCGCTTGAGCCGGGCAATCGCCATAGGGTGGGTACCGGATATCGTACCCTTTAGGGTAAAAAGGGGAATTTGTGGAACTTCAGTGGGTAGTAGGAGGTTTTAGTCATCAGTCCTACATAAGGCTGCAGGTCCTGCAGAACCTTCGGTTACGGTGTTTAAAAGCACCTTAAACTCCACGGTATTCCCTTTACACTCGATGAGGTCAAACTTAGTCAAATCGGATCAGCCGTTCTCGAGTTTTAGCGAGACTAACGAACAGCAATATTCATTTTTATTTATATAGATAATTCAGATTGTATCCGTCAAATATAGATCTATTGCCTTATCGCTTGACCATTAGGCCCTCATCGCAATATTCCCTAACGGTCAGCCCACGCACCATTACCCAAGTAATGAAAGTCCCTGCCTACATGAACTACATTAAAAGTACATTACAAACTCTGTAACCTATCGGAGTTTGTTCACCCAAATCTATACTTTAATCGGATATTAATAGAAGTCAAAGTTGAGAGATGATTCGCGGCATTTTGAGGTCGAAAACGTGAGTGAGTGCAATGTAACAGTTATGAGGCAATATGGATATTGGATATGCGTCGTGATACAAATGTAACGACAGTTACTGATCTAGGTAACAAGAATGTGTACTATGAAAAGTTTGAAGTAAAGGAGATGATTGATAATTAGAATATTGATGATGATGAGTTGAGAGAGTTATGCCGACGCTATATGACTATAGTTCAAATAAACTGCTTTTGGTTACCGAAGAGTTAATTTAATACTAAGCAGAGTTTCCGGATCATGTTTTAGGAATCATAATTATGTTTCCTTTTTCTCTTCAGACTATCTGTCATCTATCTTAGGTCGAGACCACATTAAGAAAGATGAACTACATTGCACAGACTATCAACTTAAACTAAAAGTCCTGAGTTAAATTCTGTCTTTGTATCTGTTTGGAACAAATTTTCCCCTTATCGACCAAACGCATGTAAATCTATGTTAGAAACCTCTTGCCTACCACAGCTCTCTATGACTTTTTCAATTGAAATAATGTAAATAAGGCTGAAACCTTTTACAGCCTGTATAATATATTTGGCTTTAACACTCACCATATTGCTTATAATACGTATTAAATGACACGTCAAGATATCAGTTACATACAATATTCAAACGTCATACCAACTCAGGTTTCATAGTAGGTACGTCAGCACTGTATAATATTTCTATGATTTCATATTTGATTTTAAATTTTTTTTATTCATAAAATTAAATCAGTGTCACTACAAGCAATGAATAAAATATTCACGTGCTTTCGTGATGTATTAAAAACCAGTGTGTCGAACGAAAGTTACGACTTGACCTGCATTTAATAATCGTATTTGATGCGTCAATCCGACTCGGAGTTTTGCAACAGTTGAAATTCGAATAGCTGTTTCTATATAATACAGATTATTAATTTCACTCGTGGTAGAAATGTAGATATATTTGATTGATTAATCTGCTGAATGCTTTTCTGGTCGTGATTTCGAGGTTCTGGGTCAATACACAGAAAAATAACTGTTTTACTTAATTATAAAATTACTGTTTACGTTTTCATGCAGTACAATGACAGAAAACCGACGTCGTGTTGGACTAGTTGTGGATTAATTTAGTTACCTGACCGTGATCTTGGGTTAAATTCCCGGGCTAAAATTATTGTGTCAGTTTTTCGGACACGACTCAGGTTTGTAATCTACAATCCGCATTTGAAAAGCGCGCTGAATAAATAAGTCATTTTACCTATTAATTATAGCGATGTTGGAGGCCTTTCCATACCTAATGTTTTTATTTTACTTTACCCAGGAATTGAACACGAGACCCCGAGGTCATGGCCAAGCTGGTGATTTAGGGCGTGAGTTTAATAAATTATTATTGCCACTGACTATAAGGTACATAAGTTACTAATGTATCTATCTGTGCAATTATTAAGATGCATTTGTAAGTGAAGCTAATTGAAATGTTATTATCTGAAAGCCTGTGCTATAATTTTAGCACAACTGGGAGTATTAAAGCAATCAGAATGTACAGTGTTTCCTTAATACGCTTGCAAAATTATTTACTTATCTTATAATTCAAGGTCTCATAAACTTATTTCAGTGAACGTTTAATAACACTTGCATCCGGAACTAAAATGAAGTATTATTTTAAACTGCAGTCCTAGTAACTATAACTTGATATTATTGAATAATTTTTATTTACAACTATAATATTTACGTATAGTAGTAAAATATCAGCCGATTTATTCCTGAATACGAAAATAGAAAAATCCATAGATGCGTACCAAGGTTTCACGAAACTATGAACAAAAGAAATTAATTTACTTTTAAGAAAATGGTGGCTTACAAGAACTTAAACATAATTATTTGGCCTAGGTTGCTTTGCATCTATTGACTCTATCGGATGAATACTTTATTTTAAGTGGCAGTTGTTACTCGAGTTTTTATCACCATTGATGAATATCCAGCTGAAAAACTATCGCACAGATTATCTAACAGCGGACCAATCTATGTTGTCTATGGCATCCGCCACTTTGACAGCTGATCTGGGCACATGTCCGTGAACTTTCCAACTGATCTCAGTGAAAATGTTATTTGTCTCATTGTCGATATATTTACGTTGCGATACGCTCGTGTTCATTTCGCTTCCGATCGTCCGGTTCCGTGAACCTGTTTTTTCCGCGTGAAAGTTAAATTCCAACTCTAAGCTTCGCCCACAAAAACGTCCATTACCGCTTATCAATACATCCCGATTCTGCTTCTTTTATCAGAGCAGCATTGGTCGTGGTGCGTAGCGGAATGATCGACGTAGCATTTCGGTTCGATAGTGAAGGTTTGCGTGTTCGAAGTGATGCAATTTGCATTTATAGTAAATATTTTACACCTACACGTTTGGAATCAAGAGTTACACATTAGAAGACTGGACTTTCGCATTGGAAGTCTAAGTTTGTTCTTATGGTTTGTTCGGAAGTACTTGCCACGTATTTTTCATCAGTATCGGCTACAAAACTTCTTCAGAGAGAATTTCTTTAAAAAATGTTGGCTAGACGTCATGTTTATGTTTTTTAATGGCCTGAATATAATATTTAAAAAAGAATAAATATGTGGCAGTGAAAATTGGTGTGATTTAATAATAAAACATTTAAATAGATATCATCAGATAACCAAGAGATTTTTTTAATTTTTTCGCTAGAAAGAGGTAATAATGAGAAATGATGCAATTTATTATGATGAATTTCAGTATGCTAATGTTTAAGTTCATAAGTTGTCTTTTCCATGGATCTTCTTTAGTTTTATAATGTAATATTAACTACTTTCTTGTCTTTGCTACGCACGGGTAAAAAACATCGTTTATAAACTATTAATAGTATTATCCTTATAATAATAATCACAACAAAAATAATTATCTAATTTGGTGCAGTCGTTCGAAAGTTAGGTACCTTTCGTTGATTTACATAATATTTGTAACAGATAACACAAATTAAAACAAATTAAACCGACTTCAAAAAAAAAAACAAAAAAAAAACTACCTAAAAACACTGAAAAGCAAAAAATAATTTTAATAAGACATTCATCAAATGCGCTTATTGTCTAAGCCTATTAATAACATTAAATTGTATTTACGTGCTAGGTAGGTACCTACTAATCTGTTTGAAGTCGGTGCCAAGCCAAATAGTAGGTACCCAGACTACGTACCTACGTCCGCGGATTATTTGTAACCCTGTATAATACATAAATTATTAGGTATGTATCATTTTTCATTACCTTTGGCTTGGCACCGACTTCAAACAGATTAGTAGGTACCTACCTAGCACGTAAATACAATTTAATGTTATTAATAGGCTTAGACAATAAGCGCATTTGATGAATGTCTTATTAAAATTATTTTTTGCTTTTCAGTGTTTTTAGGTAGTTTTTTTTTTGTTTTTTTTTTTGAAGTCGGTTTAATTTTTTTTTTAAAAAGTTTGTTTATTTTTCTATTTTTAGTGTGAATAATACGTAGGAGTGAGTAAAACTCTCTCATAATATTGATAACGAAAATACGAGTAAAATAGTAGAATTGTATTATTTGACAATATTAGGTATTCATTAAGTGTTCAGCAAGTGTTCCACTGAATAGTAGACCAACTAAAGATGCAGCCCGCAAGAGGGACATAAGAATTAAGAAGTCGTACCCTTTAGCTTCCATCATCATAGTTGTACCTTCCATCATCAGCTTAGCTGCAAAAGTACATGAAATACAACTAACGGTCCACATATTCCTACAACACTGAAATAATTATCCCCTAACTCCTAACCGTTAAGGAGTTGTACCTTCCATCATCAGCTTAGCCGCAAAAGTACATGAAATACAAATAACGGTCCACATATTCTTACAATACTGAAAGAATTATCCCCTAACTCCTAACCGTTAAGGAGTTGTACCTTCCATCATCAGGTCATCAACATAAAGTGATGTCTATAGGACGCAAAAACTTAAATGGCTTCAGAAAAAACAAGTAACGCGTAGTGTGCGCCTATAAAATTTGAGGTTTGCCCTTGATTTTCCCGGGATCCCATCATCAGATCCTGACATGGTGACAATGGGACCACCTCGGAACTATGCACTTTCAAATAAAAAAAGAATTATTTAAATCGGTCCACAATTGACGGAGAAATCGACGGACATACATAAAAAAAAAAAAAAAAAAAAAAAAAAAAAATACATACAGTCGAACATAGAACCTCCTCCTTTTTTGAAGTCGGTTAAAAATGATTTCGTTACAAAAACTTGAATTTTTTAATAAAGGATGGTTGCGCTTCGAGGAATACCTCATTTTTCCGCTTTAATAAAAATGTTTCTTGTTGCCAAAGACTTTGAGAACCACCGAGCAAAACCGACCAAATTAAATTGTTTATAGCTTTACCTGGCATGGGAACCATAGTTTTAAACGAGTTATTGTTCGCAATCTTTAACCACATAACACTACATTATCGAAAAATCTAAATTTTGGCCCGGCCATGTAATTACTACGATTGTAATAGTAGTGGGTTTGTAACGCATAATTTATATGAAGTGCAACTTTGTTTCACAATATTTGCTCATTTTTATACACACAATAGTTCTTGCGGATAAATATTGTCTCGTGGAAATAGTTTTGTTATGCTAGACCAGTTAAAAGATAGGCACGAACCGACCATGGTAAGCGACAACTTTGAGTTATTCGATTAAGGAAAGCATTCCACACTGTACGCTCTTCTGATCTTCAAGGCGTCTGATGCCAATCAGGCTCCAAAAAAGTTCAAGCACCAACAAAACCTAATTCAAGAATATTGTTTTAACATAACCCCTTGATGTCCCACTGCAGGGCAAAGGCTGCCAAGATGGCAGCCTTTGCCCTGTAATCAAATTATAGTTATAACGGTAGGTAATAGTTTAATCACCACGCTTGACAAATGCAGGTGATCCCAAACCCAAGTTGTGTTCGAAAACACCGATACAAAGTTAACTCGACTCAGAAATTGAACCCAGGACCCCGAGATCTCGGGCCTGTTCTTAAACACTATAGAGACGTTAAAATACAATATAAGATTCAGAGGCTCGAAGATCAGATGAGCCTACAGTCTGGCAGCACATTGAGCGACGCTTCCAGGTGAAGCGTCCCTCAATGGAATAGACCGCAGTGGCCGCTTACCATCAGGTGGGCTGCGTGTGCCTGTCTGCCAACTGAACTAGTATAAAAAAAATATAAAAATATCATTACTAAAATGCATATAAAAATATCATTATTTGCTCATACACAAGTTAGCGAATAACGACACCAGTTACCCAACGCCTGCACAAATGCCATGTTTGCAAAACGGTCTAATACACCGACTGTAATACTTAATTAAAACCTTCAGACGCTCTATTTACAACGACTAGGTAAAGCATTTTGCTTTGCTTTTAATTAAGAAAAATTAAATGTAAAAGGTTTTAAGCATATCAACTAAAATTAGCGTTATCAATCAAATAAAAATATCACTGTGTGCCATATTAAAAATTAAAACCTCTTATGGCAATTCATTATTTCAACAACGAATACAGACAAAAAGGTAATAGGTAACTAAGTTATGATAAAGTGATTATTAAAAACTGTAAATAAAACAGAACAAAAATTAATTAGACAACATGACAGTTATGCATCATGGATCTAGTCCAAAGCACTAATTTAATGAGTTATAAATTAACCTTCATAGAATTTATTTATTTATTTATTTAAGCTTCATTGCACATATCAAGTACAAAAGGCGGACTTAATGCCTCATGGCATTCTCTCCCAGTCAACCTTTAGGCCAAGCAGGAATAAACAGTGGGTAGTGCCAATTAACCTAAAACTTAACAGAAAAAGAAATAAACGAAATAAAATATGATAAATAAATACTAATATTATATAAAATATTAAATTACAAAAAATAAAATAAGATATATATATATATACTTATTATATGATATTAATATATAAAATATATACATAGTACATACGGTTAACGACTGGGACAGGTGAGCGACGATGTAGAGGACTTCAGGAAAAAATATTTACGGAGTAGGAATTTAAATGCCATTCGACTCGGAGCTTGCCTAATGTTTTCGGGGAGAGCATTCCAAAGCCCAATAGCTGTTACACGAAAGGAACTTGAGACGAAACCGGAACGGTGAGAAGGAGTAGCCAAGACAGAATTGTGAGAAGAGCGGAGCTGGCGAGTATGTGTCGAACTAAGAAGACAGAACATGGACTTAAGGTAAACGGGAGCATGTGGATCGTTTAGGATGGAAAAAAGAGAAGTGAGAATTCTAACATTGCGACGAAGTGGGATAGGTAACCATTTAAGCTGAAGGCGGTAAGAGGAAATGTGATCAAATGAAAAAAAAAAAAAGAAAGAAATCAAAAAATTCAAAATAAATCAAAGATTTCAAAAGAATGAAAATTTTTATCGTCTTATTTTAGAATCGGAACGTTTTATCGCTTTTCCGATATATAGTGAATATTATATTCACTATGACACCCTGTATAACCGTTATTTACGTTTGTGTAACAAGTTCGGTTACATAAGTTACACAGCGCGCGTTGATGTCTTTGCGACTGGCCGCGTGTTGTACCGACTCATTATGTTAATCTCAAGTTCTTAATTAGTTTTAAGCAACTAATGTGTAACATACCTCGTTATGCAAATATTCATGTTACACGATACATATATTTATGAAAGTTTGATTTAAAATTTTTAAGGCTATGTTGTTCATTGTTACTCTGTTGTGTAACTTTTATTTCCCTAATATTTAAGCTTAAATTTTTGCTTTTAGGCAAAGCAAAGAAACTTCACATTTGCAAATGTGATTTTCTTATTTTATTTTTTTATTTATTTTTGCATTGGCAATAAAAAATACTTACTTAAGTCTTGACTCCTATTTTCTTTAAATTATTTTAGCTAAAAAATATTACCTATTATTTTTTAGTTTAATTTTTCGGCAGCTGTAATTCCAAGAAAAACGTTAAGTTGATTATCTTATGACAGATGATCACACGCAAACTTAACAAAATTACGAGTACATCATTATAAATTTTAATATCAAACAATGCCTCCTAAAAACCTGAGCACTGAAAGAAATGGAAACTAAACCGATATCATTACGGTACGCACGCTATATCGTGTCCAACACTTAATTACGACAATGTACAACTGTCCTTATAATGGACTTTATCTCTCTTTAATTTAATAACACTACATTATAGTAACAAAAATTTTTTTTAAATATTCGTGTAAAAATTAAGTCAAATGGAAATAAGGTATTACCAAATAATTAATTTATTACATAGTTATTTGATGCAATTATTGCGGTATAAAATACCTACCATTTTTACTTATTAATTTAAAATTATAATAATTAAGTCACAATTTATTCGTTCATTAAATTAAATGTTTATAAAAATGTTGAGTAGGTGATATAAACGTCAGAGGAATATTAATAATATTATATAATAATATGTTTTATGTAAGCAAATTAATAAATAACAAGAGAGATAGAAGATAATTTATGTTAATAAAAAGAATAAAGTGGTTAATTCACTTCAATCGTAAATAAAAATAAATTACGACAATGTAAAACTATCAAAATTAGATTTTATTCCTATTAGGTACTCACCCTAAGGGAGTCGATAAAAAGATTTAAAAAGTAAAAACCACATTAATTCATTTTAATCATAAAATAAAAAAAAAATTACGACAGTTTACAACAGTCCTAAACAGATTTTATCTCCAATGAGTACTCACCGTAAGGGAGTCGATAAGAAGATTTAAAAAGTAAAAATCCTATCTGCGTTCGTTTTTTGAATCACGGATCACCACGGGTCACTTTCTCGGTACGGAACGGTCCGGAAGGCGGGCGTGCGGTCGCGGTCCGATCGGAGCGACGACTGCGAGGTGGGACCGCGTTCGTTACCCCGTACCGACGCATGTGTCTTATTGCGAAAACGATCGACTTTGCCAAATTAATGTAAAGTCACTTTACATCGGGGACTTTTTTTTATACTAGGTCAGTTGGCAGACAGGCACGCAGCCCACCTGATGTTCAGCGGCCACTGCGGCCTATTCCATTAAGGGACGCTTTACCTGGAAGCGTCCCTCAATGTGCTGCCAGACTGTAGACTCATCTGATCTTCGAGCCTCTGATTTCAAGTGTACTAGCTCCCACATTGATATTGCCGGAACACAGCCAGCCAGTCGGACTCTGAAAAAGCCCTACCATCAACCAGACCCAAGGCGGAAATCGAACCCACGACCTCCGTGTTTTTGTACCCGAGCGGCTTACCCACTGTTCCACGGACGCGGTCGGCGGACTTAGTCTTAGTTATTTGAAGTTCCATAGTTGTTGTGGATTAGCTGGCCAGGAGATAGATTGTATCCCGAATCTAGGCACGCGGCAGCGTGTCAAGCCAAGTTCAAGCAAAGGAACAAGGACACAATAAGGCCGATGAGAAACAAGAAAACAGGAAACTGGGGGTGTTATAGTGTAAAGAGGGACGAAAGCTTTTAGTCACTTACATGACCGCAGGCCTCCGACAGCAAATTGATGATAAAAATTGAAAATATGAAAATTAATCGATATCAGGGGCTGAAATACTACCACAGGTGCTACAAACCTGGCTCAGTTCCAAACTTTATATTTCAAACGATTTCTAGCGATTCCTCTACACACACCATTCTAAACTACAAGATATGCCGCCGTATTTTGTATCTCCACATTCGCACGACGTCCATCACTTTCTTCTAACCATTTCCATTAACTTATTCATACTTAACCAGTAATGTACTGGCAAATCTACGCTTACAGGCATTAACCGGAGTGTTAAGTCATTTATACGGTGAATAGACGTTAAATAGATGATTTCTGGGAAATAAAAATTAATGATGTATAAATTCAATGGAGTGCTGTGATGATCTTTTTTTGCAAAGTTTTTGTTGGCTATGGTTACTTTTAATCGCTGGATAATTGACCACCTAGTTGATATGAATTGTGGATTGGATTTTGCACTACAGAATCTCTCAGTGATAAACCTTTAAGTCATCCAAGGTTTTTTACGGAGAAAAATGAAGATGCGTTGAATTAAACCATACGCAGACTAGCGAGACCTTTGGGTATAGGTGCGTAGAACTTGGTACAAACGTCTATCGCACTACCCACTGAACTCCCCTGGTTTTCCCTTTACACCCGAAAAGTACCCCCTTGTGTATGATGTCAAATAACGTTCATAATAACATCACTAACACACTTTTTAGAAAACAGTAACATTGAAAACGTGTTGCAGGAAGTCTTGCCCTACAGTAAAACGCGGTAACCTTCAGGCGAAAAGCTAAATATAAGTCTGTTTACGTGTTCTGATTGAACAGCCATGAAAGTGAATCTCGTCTCGACCTTGCGTGGTTACGCAATCTGTTACACATACGAGAACACCACGCGAGAGTGAAACATACTAAGACCCTGCTGTTTTAATGGAAATTAAAATAGTAGAGTTAAAAAATCTAAATGGAAAATTCTTTATTAGAAATTAGGTACTTTTTACAATATAAATTAGTGCTAGGAGTCTGGAAGTTGGCCGTGTAAACACCCATGTGCTCGAAAACACGTAGAACCGTTGGTCCTGCGCCTGATCTCTCTTCGATAGTATCAGGCTACTGTCACATCGTGCTATTAGTAAGGCGGTGAGTACGAGCAAGGTCACTGACGTCGGCAAAAGAGTTGCAATGCTCAAGTGGGAGTTGGCTGGCCATATTGCCAGGAAGCAAGAGTCTTGGTGCAGAAGACTGCTGAACTGGAGACCTTGGGACCAAAAGCGACCCAGGGGAAGGCCCCAAATGAGATGGAAAGATAACATCAAACAGATGGCGGGCAGCAACTGTACGCAAACTGCTCAAAACAGGAAACTATGGAAGGAGATGAAGGAGGCCTACATCAGACTACTGATAGAAGAAGGCTAAGAAGAAGAAAGAAAGTACGAGTAATGCTTGCGCACTCGCTTATGCACTCTCATATACCCTGTGTAGTTGGTTGATCGAAAAGCTTATACATATAGAGAACTACCGGTCGCACTCGCGGTTTCACCCGCGCGTAATTTCCTTTTTTAACTATCCTCCCCTTCCCCCATCCTATCCCCCATTCCCCTATCAAAGTATCCTATGTCCGTCTCCTGGTTCTAAACTACCTCTCCACCAATTTTCAGCCAAATCGGTTCATCCGTTCTTGAGTTATAAATAGTGTATCACAATAACCACTTCCTTTTATAATTATGTTGGTGTGAATAGTCGGCTACTACATAGAGCTCGCAGGTTCGTATCTAAAAACCAAGCAATTGATTATGTATGTACTCGTATATAGAAGAAGTATTTTTAAACAAAACAATCGTGTTAAAATAGTAAAGAAAATGTGTTCTAATACAAACTATTTCATCTGTACGAAGTTCGCAGGGTCAGCTGTGTTTGACATCATTGATATGAAAAAGACTTACGATGTTTTAAAATGTTTTACTACTGTTTTTACGTTGAAACTTCGATCGTTTGATAATCTCAATTTCTCGGGACAATTACAATTTTCTACGTTTGCATAACAGTCGACGAGTATGAGGAAACGAAATTCTATTTCGCTTGAATGAGTGCATTATATTAACGAGTGCAATGCGCGTACACACGAGTGCAACAGGCAGATCGAACGCATACGGCTTTTATTAAAAAATGCATTTGGGAAACATTTTTTGTCTTTTTAGTTAAAAAAAAGTTCAGCTTATCTTTATACAATACAGTAAAATAAGCCAACTGTCAATACTTACTCAAACCTTGTATCCTATAATAATATACTGTATTATCTGATCTTCACCTATTTGAACAATGGTATGCAAAGGTCCGTCCTTGACAAAATAAGGTGCATGATATTGACGGCTGTCATTTGGTAATGACAGCTGTCACTAGCGCATGATACTGTCTGCTGAACAATTTACAAAACTTCTGTTTGTTTATATAAATACTTGCTTAGAACTTGGTTTCGCTTGTGTGGAAATAAACTTAGCGTTTTCTGAAAAAAATAAATTATCCTATCCTTCCATGTTACCAAATCAGAAGCTGTTTTTCTGTCTTATACAATATTTGCTAAAGTGAGCTAAACAATGAGTTTAGCTCACTTTAGCAATTTCTATTATTAATATTAGTACAGACGTTTTTCTGAATATTTCAAATGTTAATTAATATACCTATGTACCTATTTGCTAAAAATGCCTTAGTTCTTTCTGCACACAGTTATAAAGTAACTTGCTTATTATGCTATGTAATATATTACAAAGAGTACAAAAAATATGTTATTGTACAAAATGACTATCGATATAGGTAGTATTGTAGTGTAATAGACTGATTTATTGCAAGTATTTACAATTATCAACATAATAGTTCGCAATCTACCTGCTCCAAAAATATACATAACGAAATATAGACGAAACGATTTTATCATAAGTTAATCACCAACCTATAATAGTTATTCCCTGACGTAATCTCCCATTATAACTAGCTCCAAACTGCAAAAGGCATTTTTATTGTACCTGAACGCTTTAAAATGCTAGAATAGCAGAAAAACAATGAATTTGCATACGATCGCCTTTGTGGAACAGTGGCTAAGCCAGTTGCGTGAGGTTATGGATTCGATTCTTGCCTTGGGTCTGGTTGGTGATAGGACTTTTTTAGAGTCTAGCTACCACCCCAAAGATGAAATCTTTTTTTTATTATTGTGGGAAATGCGTTACGCATACCCTCGGCCAGGTGGTGCTGGCGAGAAGCGACAACACCACCCGTCAGAGGGTTATGTGGGACTCTCCTACCCGAGGGATAGGTATACCCACTAAACCCCACAGTGCCCATCAGACGCCTTAATGGTAGTGTCACAGGAATCGGCATAGCCTTGCATCTGTGACACTACCAGCGGATCCCTCGCACCCTCTGCTTTGGAGGGTAGGGAGCAGCTCTTGGCAGCTACCCCCCGACACGGGGGCCTACTGGCCCTCTGTACTTCTGCCATGTCACAACCTGCGGTGTGGCCCCGCTTGGGCCGCCAATGTGCACCCGTCTGTTTCGACGGTCCGCCCACTTGGCCACTCTTAGTCCACCGGAGCCCCCCGGCTACTAAGCCCCCCCACCGCGACAAGGTGATGGCCCATCGGGGGGGTACCCCAAAGATGAAATCTGCCCACATAACACCTCTGGCTGTGTTCTGGTATTATTAATAAAGGAGCCACGATCAGATGAGCCTACAATCTGGCAGCACACTTAGCGACGCTTTCTGATGAAGCGTCAATGGAATAGGCCGCAGGGGCCGCTTAGCATCAGGTGGGCTGAGTGTCGGTCTGCCAGCAGATGTATTATATTTTTTTAAATTTATTTCCACATAAAATCACTTAAAACTAAATACAAACAGTCTGCCAAACTACACATGCAGTTTGTCGGCAATAGGCCTCGTGTTTTTTTTTGTTTTAAAAACCAAAAATATGCATGATGATCAAAAACAGACGTATCATAACAACAAAATATGTCATATATTATATAAAAAAGTGACCTCTTGCCCGATCCATGCTGATTTTGGTGGATTCTGTGGAGGTTTTAGTCGATAAGATTGCTTGAGTACCTATTCTATCGTATTCTGTGATGATTTTTGTTTAAGGAATTGGAGACGGGATTAAGGGGAGTTTCCTTTTAGGAAGATAAAACACCATGGTACTCTTGATAGTGACATTAAGTACTGTTTATTTAAGATTGACATAGAATGTCTACTTCTTCTTAAATATTTTCGTCAGGTGTCCATAGTGGACCAAATAGTTTCAACAATGATAACTAAACTAGACACTGCAAAAGGCATCGCTTCAAAAATGCTAACATGATTATGCATGCGAGGCGGATGGGCGGCGATCGTCGTGCGCAAGCGCAGCCTTGATACAGATCCTATCTGCTCGACCTAAGATTTAATATTTTGATAATAAATTTAAGCGGTCTCCCTGAGAAACTGACTACAACTTCTCATAATAATGTTGACTTCGTAGCCAGCCAAAAATTGGTTATTTCAATTTAGTGATGAGAATTATTTTAACCATTATCCACAGATTAGCAAGATTTTGGACGTGTGGGGGGTTCTTGACTAAAGCTGACCCTTTACCCACTAAACTCTACTGATTTTCCCTTCACACAAATAAATTCCCGCACGATATAAATATTTGCGTGCATGATGGATTTATATCTGTATGGTTTACCGTACAAGTATGGTTTTTTCAAAAATAGGACGTAATATGTTATTCCGAAGCACATTCAGGTAGGTACCACCAATTGGTGAATTGTAATTGAAAATTTTATTACAGAAAAAAACACCTAGACGCGTGCGCATAGGTACTAACCAGCTACAGTCGACAGATACACATTTTGAACAAACGTGATACAGTTTCCGCATTTTTGTTATTTTCAAATACTTTTAACAGCATGCCATAAACAATACGGCCGCGTTAACTTGTAAACTAGAGTATCGAGTCAGATTTAGAATTTTAACGAATAGCAAACTCGATTTAATATGCAAATACAAAGAAACAACAACACATATAACACAATAGTTCACACCAAGTATAGCAAAAGTTGACATTCCGCTGTAAAAAACTTGGTCATAAAATTGGCTTACTGGACATTTAAGATTTTATCAGTATTTCGAAACAATTACTTCGTTTTTTACTGTTTCAAATTCCGATATCTGAGAATACATTATTAATTTTTCATAAGTCGTTTGTTATAATATGTGGACCTACATATGGCTTGACCATGTCTAAAATAAAATATAGTTTGGATCGATTTTGGTTGGTTCCGGATATGTAGCTGGTAGATCGTGAAGATTAGCCTTCGTATTTAAAAACTAGGTTAGGAGGAAATTATATTATTTACATTATTACATCAAGCGATACATTTACACCAGAAACATAGAGTAATAAAAACGCCTACCAGAAATAAATAGCTCGAAGATCAGAGGAGCCTGTAGGCTCACATAGAGTAATAAAAACGCCTACCAGAAATAAATAGCTCGAAGATCAGAGGAGCTTGTAGGCCCAGTCGTGAGGAAAAGTCCCTAAAATAAATAGAGAACGCCGCAGTGGCCACTTACCATTACATGTCTGTCAACTGATCTAGTATAAAAAGTATCCATCACAGCCATAACAGCTCTGGCTATGTTCCGGCAGTATTAATGTAGGAGCCAGTATACTTGAAATCAAAGGCTCGAAGATCAGATGAGCCTATAGTCTGGCAGCACATTGAGCGACGCTTCCTAGTGAAGTGTCCCTCAATGGAATAGGCCGCAGTGGCCGCTGTGTACTGTATGTGGTACAAAAAAAAAGTATAATTATAAATATAGCCAGATCGAACTCGGGTTTTTGATCGTAGGTGTACAAAATATATCACATGTTGACGTAAGAAGCTTTTTTTTTTTTTTTTTTTTATTATTAATAGCGGCTTCGTGTTTCCACAGTCACTGCGACCAATTCTGATCTATTGTGAACGCCACTTAGATTACAGTTCCTCTCCAAGCCCAACCTCTTCAACGAAGAGGAGGATATTCTTGGGGAGGATATCTTTAGCCTCGTCTGGTTGTAGAATGTGCTTCCCCAGAATAAGGCTACGTTTGTGCATCAATGGCTCGCAGTCCGTGAGTATATGCAGAGGTGTTTCGTCGCTAGTGTGACAGAATCTGCATTTCCTCGACTCGCGTAGACCCATTACAGTCATGTGCTTATTAAGACAACAGTGTCCTGTAATGGTTCTAACCATGATGCGTACCTGTCGCTTACTCAGTCCTAAGATCCGTTTGGAAGTTTTCGGATCAAAGGCTTTTGTAAGTGATTTTGCGTGTTTAAGTCCTGGCATGTTTAACCATCCCTTTTTTGACTTTTCTGTGTATAGGTTTTCCAAGGTGGTACGGGCTAGGCTTTTGGGGATTCCACAGATTGGCTCTGGGCCATGTTGTGTTGCCTCCGCACCTGCTTTTGCGAGTTCATCGGCCCTCTCGTTGCCTATTATTCCCTCGTGTCCCGGAACCCACCTAAGTGTTACCCTATTATTCTTTCCGAGAGAGTTTAGTCGGGTCATACAGTCTGCCACCAGTTTTGACGTTACCTGGTTAGCGGCGAGTGCTAGTATCGCCGCTTGACTGTCTGAGTTAATGTATATTCCACGATTTACGTGGTTACTTTGCAGGTTGATTTCCGCACATTCTATGATGGCGAAAATCTCTGCTTGAAAAATGGAGGCGAATGTGCCCAGATTTTGTGAGTGTTCATATCTTGGTCGCTCTCCATATACTCCATAGCCCACCTTTGGGCCCATTTTAGAGCCATCGGTGAACCAGTTTAGGCTTCCCCGTTCACAGGTAACTTGGTTGTTTAACCAGTTTTCCCTGTCCGGTATCTCAACCTTGAATGTTTTGTTGAAAACATGGACCGGTGTCATGACATCGGGGGTCATCCTCAGAGTTGGTGTCTCATGAACTGAGTCCAGTAAGGTCCTCAATTTTTGAGAGATAGGTCTGAGTCCTCCCTGGGCGTTGAGTCTGTATGCGCTAGCTTCCGCCTCTTTGATGATGTGTAGGTCAAGAGGCATGATGTTGAGTAGCGCATTCAGAGCCGCTCCAGGAGTAGTGGACATGGCCCCCGTTGCCATTGCACAGGCAGTCCTTTGCAGACTGCCTAATCTGTCTGATGCGGATTTCTGGCTGGCTTTATTGTACCACACCACCGAGGCGTATGTTATTATCGGCCTCACAATGGTTGTGTACAGCCATAAAACTGCTTTGGGTTTTAACCCCCATGAGCTTCCTACCATACGTCCGCATGATCCTAAAGCTATTTTAGCTTTTTGGATTATGTTGTTTAAATGAGTGTTCCACGTAAGTCTCTGGTCTATGGTAACTCCCAGATACTTGACCTCCGTGGAAAACTCAATTTCATTCCCATTCAGCCGAGGTTTGATCAGCTTGTTCAGCTGTCTACGCTTGGTAAAGGGAACTATAACGGTTTTTGTGGCGTTAACCGATAGGCCATTGTCTCTAAGAAGCTTACTAGTTCCCACTGATATTTCTAGAACCTATCCTGCGTAAATCAGTCCTAATTTCCTATAACATAAACAATTAGGTACGACTATTATAACATACTTCTATGAAGAATATTGAATTGATTTAATTATATAAGGTCTTGTTGACGCAGTGGGGGTCCTGTGAGGCGCAAATTGAATCACGATACAATCTAGGCTACAGTGGCCCTGAGTGGGCCAGGATGTCGTCCATCAAGGGAGATTAATCGTTATATTGCAGAAATATCAGCTTATATCAAGTTTTCATTTAATAAAATTTTGTAATGAAATTTATTATGTTTTATAATTGTTCAATTATTGCGTTTATTATCGTATTATTTATGAGAACTTTTTATGCACAATATGACGTATGAAATAACTGTTTAGTCTGATGACACTTTTATAAAAAATATGTATTACAGTAAGCATGTTGTAAGTAGGTAGTAGGTACCACCCTCTTAAACAGAACTAGGTTTACGCCTCAATTGAAATTGAATTCTGTGAGATGGTCATCAGTTATTAAGTAAATAAATAGATACCTCTGAGTGTGCAAAATGTGTCCAATATGCATACATATTTATTGTTGTTCTACTTTGATAATCCTAAAGTCCCAAAGTTTTGGTCACTTCCTTGGTATTGGAGATGATGGGTACTGGCTTAATCACCACGCTTGCCAAATGCAGATTCGTAATCACAAACCCGAGCAGTGTCCGAAAAAACCGACACAAAGTTACCTCGACCCGGGAATTGAACCCAGTACCTCGAGATCTCGGCCCGGTACTTAAACCACTAGATCATCGAGGCGTTCCTACATCCTATTTCACAATAAATAATCGAATTCTTAATTCTTAAGGCTAGACGACGATGTAAAAAAAATCAGAACACGATATAGGAGCAAGGTCAAAGGCAATAAATTAAAAATACGAGATAGAAATATCAAAAGATCAAATCCGTCTCAAACGTGATAATTTCCACAGATGTATGCAAACGCGTAGAAAGGTGCCGGATTGATTTCAAAGTGGTTCGGTGCAACGGAAACCAGCATCCATCGAGCTCATTGAGACGTGGTAGCCAAATATTATAATATTTTGATACCTGATTTGTTTCTGATTCCATTTGTTCCATTCCATTTCCATTTGTTGGACACCGGTCCACGTACTACTGCAGTGCAAGAGTGTCGACCATTATCGAGCGCGCTTCATAAGCGAGGCACCCTGCGGTAGGTGCTCCGAGACATCACAGCAGTGCTGGACCTTTGGACCGAGCTCAGATGGTTTGAGTGACGGTGTTGGTGAAGCATTTCACGCACAGTGGCCCATTCTAGAGGCTAAGTGCGGAAAATCCCCAGTTAACTTAAACCTAAACCTTGTTTCTGATTTTGACCCAGGACCAGCCGAAGCAGCGTCACCTAATTTCGGAGGCCAAGACTCTCTTTGGGTCGCTGAGCCAACACAGTAAGTTAGTTTGTTACTGACATCATCTGTAACTGAGGAGCTGTGGTAACCGGCCGTTTTGTAACAAATTGAAAAATTATTTGTTAGGACTACAATGATAGTCAAAATGATTATAGAAGCTAATGTGGCAGCACTTATGAGGATGCTTCCAGGTGAAGTGTGCCTCAACGGAATAGGCCTCATCTCTCTCACTCGTCTCTTGTATTCCGTTTGATCTTGCATTAAAAAATCACAATGCATTGACTCAAGTCAAGTAGGAACCGCATTAAATCTATTATAACAGAATACATTAACGAAATGAATTCACGAATGCTAAACATCTCCGCGTAGATGTTAGTAATTCAGTGTTCGCCGGTTGTCCAAATTGAGCCTTGGACACAGAATATATAATAGTACTAACGTACTTTGGACACGCCTCAGACGCAATAGAAGTAACACTAACTTGCTTATTGAATATTCCTAGTCTAGTATTTTGGTGCAACAGAGGTTGCATTTTTACGTGTCTAGTGCATATAATATCAGGTTGGTTACACTATTAGGAACAAACAGTACTCGCAGCAGCACAATAAAGTAACTTAGGGGCTTTAATATCGGTGGTGCGTGGTAGAGTATAGTCTAGTATCACTTACATTATCTGTGGTATCACTATGTTTAATGTTCCACTGCCATGCAAACGCCTCCATTCAACAATATTAAATACCCTTAAATTCGTTGCCTCCATTATTTAACTCAAGTCATCTTCACAATGTCTTCAAACTCTGTAATTGACGATTCATAAAATATACTTGATACAAGTTTACATGAATAAAGAACATTTTGATTTTGATTTTTAATGACAAGTAGGTAGGTACTGACTTAATCTCCATATTTGCCAAGAATTGGTATCAAGTAAGTCATGTTACGTATTTTAGCAGAATAGAGCACGACCATTATTTTGTAACACCCAGTACCGTAACACCTATTCTATGCAAAAATAAATATTTTTAAATTTTTGAATCTTTGGTAAACAACAATAAATTCGTTGTTGGTAAACACAAACCCGAGCTGTATCCGAAAAATCCAACGCACATTTTGCCGACCCGGGAATTGAAATAAATATCTCTGGACATTATTCACGCAGCGCCATCTAGCCCCAAACTAAGCATTAGCTTGTGCTATGGGTGCTAGACAACGGATAAACATTACATATATACTTTTTTTTGTAAATATATACATATTATACATAGAAACACCCAGACCGATACAAACAGACATGCATGCACGCACATTTGTACCGTGCGGGGATCGAACCCGCGACCTCTGGTGTAATAGCCGACTTCTCGACCATTACACCAAAAGCACTACACTATCCAGGCACTCGGGGTGCTGATATTAAAAAATATGTATATTTATCCAATTCTTTGAGATGAGAACACTAATGCAAAACGATTACTACTTAAATACGGATTTTGCATCAAACCCAGAAAGGTATTTTCCGTACTTGCTTACAGCTTAAAAATCGGCCGATCTACAAACTTGATTCAATAAAGTTTAATAAAATCAGATAAAGTATTCAACGAATTGCAAGAAATATGGATCAAGTTCAACAACTTTTCACAATCGCAAATCATTATCAAACTTTAACCTTCCATTGTACGTTCGAACAGAATATCCGATTTCCCACGGATATCGAAAGTACGTTCATGTAATAATTACATATAATCATATTGATATTTAGAAAACTTGATTTGTGAGAGATGCTAACAAGCTAAGATAGTTTTAATAATATAATTATCATTTATTTATCTGTGATTCCAAAATACATTTTTTTGCACAAAATATAAGTGGTAGGTGCTCTCCCCTGCTGTTCAGATGAACATTATCAATAGAAACCTTGTCCCGGCTAAAACAGAAAATTGAATTATCTGATTTGGTGCTGCCACTCGTTCTGGAGTTATAATAATTGGCCCCACGCATGACCGAGATCTTAAAATGTAAGTACATCCAGGACCTACATAACTAATACTCGTAATAATAAATACCTAACGTTTATTATAGAAAAAATCTAAATAAGAAACGTTACGCTCAAAATTTTTATCCGTATTTAATTTATTATCTGAAAATAAACTTTAACATTTTAATACGACTGCAAAAAATATGATAAAATAACAAAAAAATCGCCCCCGGGTGGGCTCGAACCACCAACCTTTCGGTTAACAGCCGAACGCGCTAGCCGATTGCGCCACGGAGGCAGATGCTCAGGGTCACGAAATTGCTCTTCACTTACTATATCGAGTGTGCGTATGACGACATCTTCTCATCACCCGTTTGCTCTTCTCTTTGCATAAAGTCAAATTGTAAAAAAAAATAATAGTTAAAAAACTTAATAACTTGCCTAGCTTTCTGAAGCAGAAAATTCCAAAATACAAACCCAACAAGTGAAGTGTATTTATTATATTTTAGGGTGAAATAAAGAAGGAACCTAATTAATACGAGTAGGTAGAATTTGTTAACACAAGGGTTATAATATTTATGTTCTATAAACGCAATACTTCGTTCAACCTATAAATATTCTAACCTGGGACTTTTCGTGTCCGGCCAATCGCCTTTACCCACTGATCATACCAATAAACACACGCGATGTAACCCTATATCAATCTCAATTACATCAACGCATATGCGCAATTTATGCAATAATACATCATAATTTAATAGCAGGCGTGATCTACATACAGATCAGATTAGATGTGCACGATCGCTAGACGATTACTACTGGTTACTAAATAGTAACTAAAGGGCAATACCAGGGCGTAGCGCGTCGCCATTATTCGTGACGGGAAGTCCCACCCATCTCACGATTCGTGGTGCATAGGTACTGTCAGCAAAAAAAAGCTGATCATTTCATAACTTGCATGCATCCTACTAATATTATAAATGCGAAAGTCTGGATGTTTTTGGTTACTCAATCACGCCTAAACGGCTAAACGGATTTAGATGAAAATTGGCAAACGTATAGTTTATAACCCGGATTAGGACATAGGTTATAAAATTCCTAGGGGAAACGTCTCATTCCTGCAGGATATTTGAAAAAAGAAATTACGCGCGGGTGAAACCGCGGTCGGAAAGCTAGTAAAATAATATACGACGTAATAATGGTTGAGAGGTCGGCTAATATACCAGACGCATTGTAATTCGGTACAGACATAGATCTTGAAAAAGGACAAACGTGCGGAAGAACATTATTCAGTTTCCATGGGATAACAAAAATAGAAGTGTTTTTGTTTGTCCCTATTTCATGTCACGTCGGACCAATGGATCGAGGATATTTCTACTAGGGGATTGTTTGGAAGTTGAAGAGTGACATGCTATTTTTTATCCCGGAAAAATATCAACTTCCTGCGTCTCCGCGGGAAGAAAATACAAGAATCGGTACACTGCACCTTAGCTAATGAATCAAAAAGCCAAAGAAGACCAAAGAACTTACTTAAAGCAGAATGGAGCTTTATAAAATTGTCATATCGTATTTGATTGTCGTATTTTCTTTGCCACATTTTTCATCACAAACGTATTTCGTGGAACAATGGATTGCTAAACTATTTCTTCGGCGCCCACCATGGGAACCGCCATTGAACCACGTCCATTGTATTGTTGGACAAATTGTTAAAATTACGCTCTAAACAATATTCAATCAATGGAATGGTTTAAGTACCGCGCTGTGATCTGAGGGTTATTTTTTTCTTTCGGAGGAGAATGCGTTAAGAAGCTGTAACCGCATGCTAGCTAGACCTGCGACCGTGTGTGGGTTTCGAGACTTTTGAAAAATTCTTTCGCTGTTGGAAAGCTACACTATCCCCGAGTAACTCCGAGTAATATAGGATATTAGAAAAAAGAAATTACGCGCGGGTGAAACCGCGGAGGCCACTTGTTTATGATAATACACGAATTGTTCGATTGTAAATGTCTTTAATTGGGTGTTATTAACAAATCAGTTTCGGTCGACGTCCGAACTCCGATATTTTTAAGAAACTACACCAGAGGACGACGGTTCGATCCCCTCAAAGGCATAAACATTTTTTTAATTCAATTAAAAATCCTTCTGACATAGTCTGAGGTTTTTCTTTTTTTAGCTTAAATTTTTGTTCTTCTTTCGTTTTTATTATTTTGTACTTTAGTAAGTATACTATTGTGTTACATTTGTCTTTATGATTCCCAAAACAGAAATGCTTGTACATACAACTCAATTTATGATATTATAATTTTTGTTTATTGATCCTACTTAGTACGTCTATAAACGCGATAACTTAAAGTAGTAGTGTGTGGACGACACTTCGTCACTACTTCAGTTAAACACTATACGTATAATACATAGAAGTTTAGTCAATAGTCACGAAGTAGTTTGACAGCCTACATCATAATTAACTAAGTAGTTTTTTTAACAAAGTAGATGTTAGTTGTTTAGTATTGCTAAACCGTTAATTAGGGCATTAACGTGCCATAATAACGTCATAAACTGTATCGTACCTGCGGCCTTGGGCTTTGTCTGTTGCTACATTAGTGACCATCAAGATACGTCAGGGGTCGTCAACCAAGTAGACTCTTTAAATAATTTATCTATAATAAAAAAAGAAAGTGGTGTTAGTTACACTATAAATAACTCAAGAACGGATGAACCGATTTAGCTGAAAATTGGTGGAGAGGTAGCTTAGAACGAGAGGAGATCGAGATGTTTATGATTTCTACTCATTTTGTAGAAATCATAAACATCTACGAAATTGAAATAAAAGCATGTGCCAGAAATTAAATACTTCTGTGTTTACAACATTATAGCTAAGCTACTAGTTATTAAGTGACTAGCTAAAAGATTAAATGGGAATATCAAGATCAGTCTGTAGTCCTGGCGTTAAAATGCGGTCTAGATCTAATACACAGGCAATGCGCCATGAAAAGGTTGACGATCCCTGCCCGGCCGGACTTAAAGAAGGAAGTGAATGTTTGAAGTTAACAATTTTATTGACAGAGCGGCGGCATTTGTCCCAGTTTCGGCCTAAAGGTGAAGGCGGCGAAAAGGTTAAACTTAACTGCAACCTAATTCCTAGCGTATTGTAACTTTATAAAGTAAAAGCAATTTTCCATGACATTTTAAGTTATATGTATTATTAATCATGTATTAATAACTAGCCTTCCGCCCGCGGTTTTACCCGCGCTTAATTTCATTTTCCCCTCCCTTCCCCCACATTTTCGGGATCAAAAGTACCCTATGTCCTAATCCGGGTTATAAACTATACGTGTGCCAAATTTCATTTAAATCCGTTCAGCCGTTTAGGGGTGATTGAGTCACAAACTTCCAAACATCCAAACATCCAGAATTCCAGACTTTCGCATTTATAATAGGTATTAGTAGGATATATTAGGGGCCGTCCATTAATCACGTGAGGCTCAAAAGGGGGGGGAGGGGGTACGGAAAACATCACGAAACATCACGAGGGGGGAGGGGGGGTCTCGTTAGACATCACGTGTATTAATTTTATTTATTTTTTGTCAAAAAGCGCTATTTCTGAACCGAAATTTTGAACGGCGCGAAAATTTGAACGATTTGTAGTACGACCTTGATTGACTCGCCCGCCGTTGCTAGGCAACGATTCCCCGACCACTGGGCTCGCTCGCCAGACAGTCCAGTCAGTCGCCAGTTGTTTTACCGCCGAATGCATGCGTAACCGTTACCTTGCAATTTTTACGTTAAAATAATGAATGAAGGTTTCATGAGAATGCCTTATGACCTGTATTGCCCTAGCCTGCAGAAGGATTGTAAGCTTCTTGTGGAAAGAATATGTCAGCAGTGTGGGCAGTACTTCTGCACTAAAAAAAGAGCAAAAGAGTGCCATGGGCACCATACTGCCCACGACACTGAAACTGTTCGGCCCACGCGTATCCTCACGCTACGAGGGAGGGAGGTTCTCTGCGTAGTGCGCGAGGATGATGGTGCCGAGTGGCTTGACGAAACCGAAGTTAATATGTCACAAACCTCTCAGCCAATAACAACTGCCAGTGAAGAAGAAGCTTTACCAGTTGTAACCTTAAATGAAAGTCTTGCCACTCCGTGGGACGAAGACAACATTAATTAATTATTCATTAATTTTATTACAAATACTTAGAAATGTTTTTCGAATCAAAACGCCATTTTTTTAATATTTTTTTCCAGTCAAAAATAGCCTTTACATAGACTTCCAAAAAAATACACGTGATCCAGAGGGGGGGAGGAGGGGGTGGTCCCAAACCTCACCAAATATCACCAGGGGGGAGGGGGGGTCAAAAAATGAGAAAAACGACCTCACGTGATTAATGGACGGCCCCTTAGTAGGATGTCCTAGCTAGACGGATGAAAATCGCGGTTTCAAATCTACATTTTTAAATCCGACGTTGCTTTTCTTTTCAGTTATTGTAAGGACAAGTACAAGGTACCGGCAAACTTGTTAAACATTGGTCGACGGAGAGGGGGAAAGTTCGCGCATGAGCACTTGCGCATGACCAATGGCGCGCGCGAATCACCTGAACGCCCGCGCGCGCTATTGGTCAGAGGTATGCTTCTGACCAATAGCGATCAGCTTTATACGTAGCGAAGCACGTACTGGGCCGCTAGTATTCTTTAATGTGTTCAAAAACTAAGTTTATGTAAAATTTTGATACGAAAAAATTTAAGAACTGTATGCCCTTTAAATGCTGGATCGTTAACCTGATTTCGCTATATAAAAATATTTTAACAAACATGTTAATTCGATGGAAACAAAAAATCATCTAAACGGCCTGACCACTGTTAAGCGTGCGCTTATTAACGACAATCCATTTTATTCTGTATAGTCAAAAGCACGTCAGACGTAACACTTTGGACTTTGTACTGCTCTTATGTCGGGGGCATAAGTGCTATTATCGAACTGCAAGGGGTTACCGTGATGTGCTGTTGACCGTACAAGACTCTTCAAATGAGCATCTTGTTATTATTTTTTGTGGCTATTAAAATAATCACTTAGCATCAGCTAGCGGTCAAAAGCTTGCGTCAAGAAAAACACGGGATAATTTGAGATTTGGTGATTATCTACTGGTTCGTGGTTGGAAAAAATATGTTGCAAAATACAAACATGATTAACAAAAAGTCATAATTTCATAAAACACATACAATTATGCTACATAAGGTGGTTAACATGCATATTAGTAGCATTAACAAAGTGAGGACTTCGCAATGTCCCAAACTAAAAGAAGGCTTTTAGTTTGGGACATTGAGAGAGAACATTAAAAAAGAAAAAGCGGTGCTGTTTGTCGGTGACAGAGCCTGATCGGGGAGGACATTTGTTGGCAGCGGGAAGTTAAATTCGGCTAACGTTATTTTTGACCTTCAAGTTACAGAATCAACGCTTGAGTGATGCCTCTGATTTTACAAGTAACCATTGCCGACAGTAACCGCTTACCTTTAGACGGGCTGTACCTATATGTATAGGCTTAACCACCACACTTAAGTGGTATAAACAAAAAAATCTCTGGCTTTTACACATTGGATCCCCCTTCTGCTCCACCAGCAACTATAGTATTTTATAACACACTTTCTATGGCTGGTTCGAAGAAGGCCGAGCCATAAAGAGCACTATGCAGCATCACAAAGCGACCAGTTCCCACGGTGCTGATTGCCATGCGAAACACCGCCGGTTATGAAACAGTCTCCATTCAAACAGCTCATGGTCTAATTGGCAAAAACTGTCATGCTCCAAGGGATTATGTGGCAGTTTTTTGTCTTAGAACATTAGTATACAAGTCGCATTTTTTATGTCACGCACTTTGAAAATATGACGTCAAGTTGTTCCCAAATAAATTGACATTACGTGACTGTGTTGATAGATGATGCACGTGGGCCACTGCTGCTATGTATATGGCTCCTCTTATTTCAAGCGTCTACACATTTATATTGTCAAAACACAGCTAAAGCTATTATAGTGATATATTACATCTGTTTCCCTAAAGCGTCCCTACCTACTAAACTTACATCCTTCACATCCGTAATGATCCATCTCCAGACCATTTTAAAGTACCTAGTGACTTCACATATCGAAGGCTACCGCACAGTGGCGTAGCGTGGGTGTCAGCCGCCCGGGGCGGAAGATAATTCTGCTGCCCATTTTTTTTGCCCCTCCAGTTGGCACGCAACGGGGGGGGGCGGAAGACAATTCTGCCGCCCTTTTGTGAAATTTTGCCGCCCCCTAAAAAGTGCCGCCCGGGGTGGACCGCCCCCCAACGCTACGGTACTGCTACCGCAGCTTATTCCACATAGAATAAGCATTATTAATTCTGTGTTGTTCCATTGAGGTGATTGAGGGGAACCTCAAACCAAAGGCTTCCGCGGCTTATTCCATATTATTAGGGAATGCATCAATTAATGTGCAAAATACTGTGTTCCCCTGAAGCTATTCATATTCCACATTAAATTAGTGAAATTACTGGGTATATGAGACCTAATATCTGTCGTCTCAGTGTAGCAGGCGCAGGGCGGTGCCAAACAGTAACTGCTTAGTTACTGTTTGGCACTGAACTGTCTAAGGGCAGACGTAGCGCTTACCATCAGGTGTACGATCTGCTCGTCTTGTAACACATTGCAAAAAAAAAAACCGAAACAAAGATAGCGACAAACATTATTTGGCACAGATATTATGTCGTCAGAATTCCTCTATGGGTGTGTATAGGGTAGCTAATCTGAGATGCCTATTTTGCACACATAATTATATCTCCTGATCCTAATTTCTGTCTAAAATTGCTGTCATTTAATACGAATCCAATGTATTGTTGATTGAAGTAAATTATGTTTCGATGCGGTGTTTCCTCCGACGATAAAAACAAACGCAAGAAACAAAATAATACGTTTAACGAGAAGCAACTTTGATCGTCACGACCTTAGCTTTTTGTGCATTGCGTACAGTTTCGCTGAAAATGCCACAAATTAATATAATGAATAGTAGGGAAACATTGCAAGGAAAAATAATATTACTTGGCTTTTTATTTTCACTACCGACTTTAGTAAAAATGTATGTACACCTACTTATTTGTTTTTTTTAGGGTTCCGTAGCCAAATGGCAAAAAACGGAACCCTTATGGATTCGTCATGTCTGTCTGTCTGTCTGTCTGTCCGTCCGTATGTCACAGCCACTTTTTACCGAAACCGTAAGAGCTATACTGTTGAAAATTAGTAAGTAGATGTATTCTGTGAACCGCATTAAGATTTTCATACAAAAATAGAAAAATAATAATAAATTTTGGGGGCTCTCCATACTTAGAACTGAAACTCAAAAAACTTTTTTTCATCCAATCCTTACGTGTGGGGTATCTATGGATAGGTCTTTTAAAATGATAATAAGGTTTCTTATATCATTTTTTTCTAAACTGAATAGTTTGCGCGAGAGACACTTCCAAAGTGGTAAAATGTTGGTCCCCCCCCTGTAACTTCTAAAATAAGAGAACGATAAATCTAAAAAAATATATCATGTACATTATTATGCAAACTTCCATTGAAAATTGGTTTGAACGAGATCAAGTAATTAGTTTATAAATTTTTGGGGTTTCCCATACTTAGAACTGAAACTCAAAAAAAATTTTTTATTCAAACCTTTACGTGTGGGGTATCTATAGATAGGTCTTTAAAAATGATAATAAGGTTTCTTTTATCATTTTTTTCTAAACGGAATAGTTTGCGCGAGAGACACTTCCAAAGTGGTAAAATGTTGGTCACCCCCCCTCTAACTTCTAAAATAAGAGAACGATAAAACTAAAAAATATATATGATGTACATTACCATGCAAACTTCCATTGAAAATTGGTTTGAACGAGATCAAGTAATTAGTTTTTTTTTAAAACGTCATTAATCGTAAACCGCAATTTTCCTCTCATTCAATCAACTCAAATATAAAAACGGCGATCAAACTTACAAAGAACTACAAGAACTTTTATATTATGATGATACTTGCTGCTACGGAACCCTTCATGGGCGAGTCCGACTCGCACTTGGCCGGTTTTTTTTGCTTCGAGACTATCGTTTCTGTTGTGGTTACTTTAGTAAGTTGGCCCGCAACCATGTAAAGGATTCCGGAAAAAAATTTCAGATGCAGTCAATATTAATAAAGTCTTGAAAACAGTTATCCAAGGGGGTGCTTTTGTAAACCTTAGGTAGGTATTTCCTAATGCAGATGGTTTAAATAACCACAGATAATATACGGGACTCTGGTATAAAAAAAAATATCTTACCAAGAATACATTTTAATATCATAGGTATGTACGCTATCATGTATTATTTCTTTCTCTGTATTAGGTATATAAAAACATGTCTACAATAGGATTGATCTGATAATGCTGTCGATTGTACATCCCAATAAAAAGCTAATAATATTCTATGAGTTCGAAAGATTGGGAAAAAAACAAACAGCCTTCTCCACATGATATAAATAAGGCCAATGACACCAAAACACGATCAATTTCAAGTCCGAAATCTTCATCTGAATGCTAAGATTGAACAGTCACAGATTATCCAGGGTTCTCTCATATAAAAGTACTTTACTAAATTTAGTTTTTTTTTTAATTCGCTCTTTTGGAATATTTGGCAAAAATCTTTTTCGGGCTAAAATCTCCGTGTTAGGACAATCCAGGGCAGTTATTATTTTTACCCAAAAATACTTAATATACAATAGAAATTAATGCAGGATAAAAAAAGCCGACGAATTGGAAACCTTCTTAATGACATTCAAGAAACATTATACATATATTTACAAAAAATAAAATTAAATGTCTTTGAACACCAATTATTTATTATTCCTCTCCACAAACAGGAAAATTAACGGTAAGTGAAATAAAATATTGGTAATACATAGATAAATTAGTTTAAAGAACCCAAAACCACTTAGGACCAGATTTCACATCAATTTCCAGAACAGCAATAAATATTCTTGCCAACTATTTTCGCCGTTTTTTCTAACAATATTATTATTTAACAGTTCATTCACTTTTTAACGTTTATGTTAATAAGCAGCCTGCGTCTTGTCTGTGTCGTAAATTAAGGATATTACAAATCTTATACCTACCTGTCGATAGCTCAAAACAATGAACGAGCAGTTTAATGCTTTAAGCATATACTTATATAAGTGAATGTTTTATTAGTGTTATTACTTATGGAGCAATACAAAAGATTCTAAAATCTTAATAGGTATAACTATATTAAATGCCTATTTTCTCCAGTTTCCATAGGTACGGTCAAAAGCACATCACGGTATACACTTGCAGTTCGATAATAGCGCTTATGCCCGCTGGACTTTGTACCGCTCTTATGCCGCCGACATAAGAGCGGTACAAAGTCCAACGTGTTACGTCTGACGTGCTTTTGACTGTACATTTTGTTAACGCCGGTGGCCGCCACACGCTACAAGCTTTTAGATTTACCTACATGGTAGCTTTTATGGCTGTGGCGTGTGTGTGTGTGTGCGGCAACCCTAGATCACTTCTATGATTAACAATCATTATAGATAATAAATACTTAACAAAAAAAAAAGAATACACAAAGCATCCGGCAATTATTTAGTCATCAGTATTTTATAAAAATCGAATAATTTATCTAAGGTATCAATTTTATTCAATAATATTATAATAAGTTTATTGTTTCAAAAAGGTAGGTAATAAGCACAAGATTATTTGACCTCGAAAGGCCACGGACGAGCTCGTCGGACGTTGACCTTTATTTTTTTTTTAACGCATAGACAAGTCACAAGACATGCACGCACAGTGGATCCTATTTATTTCTTTTTTTTATTTGGCGAAATTTGTGTGGGTGGGACGAGCGGATGTGTATTAATTTCGCAGTTGATAATTAATTGATAGTTCAAATGGAGCATGAATTGATTTATCTTTATTTCATCGGTAGTAGATATAGATAGATATTTAGTAAATAGATTTTTAGAAAATATTTTATTTATTATCACGGCCCTGAAAGTCAGGAATATTGCAAGTTAAAAAAGTTTAAAAAATAAATAAAGGGTTTGCCATCCTCCGATGGATAATGATGGATTGGATCAAAATTGGATAATTAACAATAGGATTTAAGGTTAAAAGTGCCATCTAGTTGATCCGTCTGCAACCTGCGCGTCCAAGAAGGCACCATCTTGCGATGCCTATTGTAACTATGTCGCACATACATATAAAACGAAATACCCATAGAACGCGATAGATGTCGCTAGTAATCAACTCATGAGAATTATTATTTTTTGACACCAAAGTTTATTTCAGCGTTGCCAGACATCCCGATTTTGGCGGGACGTCCCGATTTTTAAATCAAAATTAAATGTCCGCGGGATAGGCTCAGTCCCGCTTTTCGGGGAGAACTCGACCGTACGTGCACAGTGCTGAGAAAGAAAAGAAAGGCGCGTACCGCGTGTAATGAAGATAAGTTTGTGGGAGAGAGAGGCTACTTGACATGGCTACTTTTGGTATCATCTATTGTCAAGTAAACGTAATTTTAAGTCAAATAAAAAGATAAATATTTGAAAAACTTTGATTAAATACGTTTTTTTACTAGTCCCGCTTTTGACGAAAGAATCCCGCTATTTTCACTCAAAAAGTACCAAAGTCCCGACTTGGCAAAAATAAAAACTGGTAACGCTGGTTTATTTATATTAATTGTCATCAATTGTATCCTCAAATTAATAAAGATACCAAAAATATTTTCATTCAGATACGAATTATACATTAGAAGGCCTTAATCTTCGTTTATTTTTTTAAACCTGAAACTTTTGATGACTTATATTATATTATGTATGACTTGCCTTCCGCCCGCGATTTCCACCTGCGCGTAATTTCTTTTTTTCAAATATCCCCTTTTTCTTCCCCCCACACTTCTGGGATCAAAAGTACCCTATGTTCACCGGGGATAGTGTAGCTTTCCCAACAGTGAAAGAATTATTCAAATCTGTTCTGTGGTTTCGGAGCCTATTCAATACAAACAAACAAACAATCAAATATTTCTTCTTTATAATTATAATATTAGTATAGAAATATAGATTCAGGCCATAAAATTATAAAATATAATATAATACTAATATTAAATGATTATTAACTAATTTAAAAAAAAACCGGATACACTATATTATGATATGAAAATGAATTACATACACCTACCTATTAATTTTATTATAGCAATGAAAGCTATGAATCTTTGTATAACCTACTCCTAGATTTTTAATGTTTTTTTTTTATATTTTCTATTTTATGTACATAGTGTATAATTAATTAACTTATAGTCAATTTGAATTATGTAGCAGTCCGAGGATCAGTCTTAGCTTGGACGATTAGCCCCATAACCCGACTTATTTATAATATTCGGGAAAAAAAGCACCTCTAATCTGTCTTCTAATACAAAACAAATTAACTGACATTCCTTACTACAAGACAAGCATGACGCAAAGAAAAATTCTACGCGACTGTTTTTCCCTCAGGTTTTTCCATTTTCCGCCGTTGTTCGCTTATTTCATGGCGCCTTTTCCGCGCGCTCTGATTGGCTGAGACGACGTGACGTCATCGCGCCCACGCGTACTCTGTGACGCAATCCGATCGATGACTACCTCTCTCTCCGTCCCTCGCAGTAGTGTTTATATGAATTGTCCAGTTTGCGTCTCGCTCTAGCAGGTATGAATGCCTCGAAATTTAAACCGTAGGCGTCGTGCGTAGTCGGTCTCCCGGTGTCAATGTAGATTGGGATATTTACGATATTGGCTTATATTTTAGAGTTTTGTTTTGTTGGTAAATAATAGAAAAAAAACAATAATAATAGCAAATTAATGGACATAGAATAAACATTGTAACAGTTTTTACTTTCACGTCTGATTACGTAATTCTTGCGATGTCTTTAAATGGGTCTTAGATGTCTCGAAAACGTGGAACAATCAAAATAAATAAACGATGATTGTAAATATTATTTACGTACCCGTTCTATTAGATTAGTTACATTACATTTAACTGTAATTGTTCTGTATAACTTATAGAAGATTCGCCGTTGGAATGAGGACTTAGTTAGGTCTGTGACGTCATTCAGACTAAGCATACGAATTGGCTCAGCTGATAATTTCGTGTTTCGCAGAATACCAATTCGTATGAGTATTGAGTAGATAGGTGCAGTGAAATATAATATAACAACTACCAAATTCAAATGGTGTAGAATATTGGAATTTGGAATTTAAGGGCATGTTTATAAATGCTTGGTTCGGGTGGTTTTCAATATGTGTTTTTTTTATTTATGTTATATATAAACTCTATCTTAATAATAATAAAAAACAACAAAAAAACAATTTTTTGTCGTCATTTAGTTCCACGCGTTTCGTCGCTTAATTATTATTTTAATAAAAATACTGAACTAGGTACCCTTTCTAGGAATTGTAACCATACCTACTTATTCTTGCATTTGTTTATGTTGCACCACAGACCTGTAAAATCGAGCTGGTCAATCACCGAAAGGCGGGCACCGGCTCGATCGCTTCTCGGGTGAAAATGGGAAACTGGGGGAGTTAAGTGGGTAGTGGAACAAACGTATTTAGTGTTTTACACACAGTGGCGGGGCAAGACCAAATTTTGATGTGGGCAAGATATATTTTGCGAGGCCCCCTGATGGATGACACAAGAGGATGGATTTATTTTTATTTCTAAGTTCTCATACAATGAAACGCAACACTTATTCTCACATCGAAATCTGTTGGAAATACACTCACCGGCAATGAAACTTGGCAACTGGGCTTTTTTCATACAAACATGGTCATTTTAGCGTCTCATAGATAGAAAACTATTTGCAGCTGTGCAATGATTATTACGTCAATGGAGAGGCCAAACGCCCAATTTTTGAATCACAGTTTCAAAAATTGCCAAAAACCGCTCAATTTTCGCTGACGCTAAAGTGACCATGTTTGTATGAAAAAAGCCCAGTTGCCAAGTTTCATTGCCGGTGAGTATACATTAAAATATTAGGCACATGCGTCGTCGCATGATTGCATGACTGCATGTGCTTAGAAGCGCGAACATAGATGGAGCAAACAGAATGGGAAATCCCCAGCTAGTTTCGTCAATGAATGCTCACAAGGGGAGTGTGGATGGAAAAGTCTAAAGCAGAAACTTTGACTTAGGAACTTCGTTTGGACTAGTGGGAGCAGCGTTGGAGCACTCTTTCCGAACCTGATGGTTCGGAAAGAGTGCTCCAACGCTGCTCCCTCAGTTGGTGGAAGGGAAGAAATGTCTGGTTTGGACATTTGATACTGACTGGATGGTTTCGCTCCATACAACCTTAAACAGCATAAGTCTCCATTTTTTCTTATGTCAGCATGCGATGAAGTGGGGTTCGAAAACACCTCTGCGGCTTGACGGATCTCAGGTTTTTTCAAGTACTTACAGTTTACAAAAACCAACTTTGCTTCTCCGAACTGCAGCAGAAGTGGTGTCGCATCCCGGAGGGCGTGTAGAAATAAATATGTCTTCCAGGCCTAGCTGTTGCAATTCCTGACTTGAATAATAGGTGGTAGATACTTCACCTCTACTAGGCTTGACAAAGATAATATCATGGTCAGGTGGAGTCCTTGCTATAAGCAGAACTACCAAGTCAACATCTTTTCCAATGATCGTTTTGTCATTTGGCACTTGGCCTGATACTGCAGCTGTAATGGAGAACTGACAGTCACTGTTAGTCTCCATGTGCTTATAAATTTCATTCATGGCTCTAGTTATGTAATCTGCAGTGACATCCGAGCGGTCTGAGTCCTCCAGAGAAAAAAAACACACTTTTGAAAATTGACTACTTTTAGAAGCTCATAGCTAGGCAACGATTGGCGATAGGATAGATACAAAGTGCAAAAGACAAAGTTGTAGAGAATTTAATTAGCTTTTATTATGTAGTACAGTAAAATTTCGTACGAAACACCGTTTTCGAGAAGTAAGCAAAAAAACATGTGCCCCCTCCCCTCGGGCTCACCTCGGAGGGGTAAGGACTTTTAGTATGTTTATCTCCTAACTAGTCCAAACAAAGTTCCTAAGTCAAAGTTTCTGCTTTCGACTTTTCTATCCACACTCCCCTTGTGAGCATTCATTGACCAAACTAGCTGGGGATTTCCCATTCTGTTTGCCCCATCTATGTTCGCGCTTTCGACTTTTCCATCCACAAATTATTCGTTGACTAGGCTAAGCGGGCGACCCAGGGATGGGCTGGTCAATAGCCACAAGGCTGGCACCGGCTCGTCTCAATCGGGGGTGAAGGGGATACGGGGGGAGTTTAATGGGTAGTGGACGCTTAAGTCTCGAGTCCCACACACGGCCGCAGGTCTAGCTAGCCTGCGGTTATGGTGCATAAAAGCACTCTCCTCCGAAAAAAAAAGGCTAAGCGGGCGAAGCAAGGATTCCCGCGTCATTCACCACCCGAAACGCCAGCAAATGTTGCCCGATTAGATTTTTTTTAAACGAATGTGGTAGGTTAGTATTGCCAGATACTTGCTAGCCGGTTTTTTTAATTATTTATTGCTAAATGCTAGATTTGCGTTCACGGGCTTTCGAGGCGCGAGGCCCCTTGGACCGCGAGGCCGTGGGCGGTGGCCCACGTCGCCCACGCCTTCCGCCGCCTCTGTTTACACACAGCCGCAGGTTTTACTAATCTGGGCTGGTCAATAGCCACAAGCCTGGCACCGGCTCGTCCCAATCGGGTGTGAAGGGTAAACCGGGGGAGTTTAGTGGGTAGTGGGACGTCTTGAGCCCTACATACGGCCGCAGGCGTCGCTAGCCTGTGGTTATGGCGACAAAAAAAAGGTTTTACTAATCTGCGATTACGATTATGATTATACGCAACGTCCTCTGCAAAAAATATTGAAAATCGTCATGCAATCTATATATTGTCAATAATGGAAATTAATCCTCATTACACTAACTCATACATTTTTTACCGGCGAATAAAAAAAATATTAAGCTGAAACTAAGTCACTAATAGAAACATCATGATTAACATGACATGACGTGATCCATTCCACCAAACAGAACAACATCACATCACACTTCTTATACCCAGCAAAATATCCAAATCATGTTGGAGATGGTGTATTTTTAGCCTGAGCAGAGCAGTGACGCAACACCGCAGGATGAACCGGCGAGACACCATGGCGCCGGCTAGACCAAGGTCAGACGGATGGTGCTCAGAAATGTACCTACAGGCTTCCATTTATCTTGGCTAGCTACGCTGTGAGATGTAAATCTCTTTACCGACATATAAAAATTGTATTTTGTCTGAATTGTACGCTGCAACTTTTTATCGAAGCGTTGAGAAGCACGCGTGATATGATCACAACACTGACTTTTTTTAAATTGCTGTAATTCCTGGCAATTATTGATCGTGAATATACAGCTGTGTAAAATAAAACTATTGTGTCAAAATATGACCTAAAAAAGTCTTTACAAAACCTAACTTTATTGTCCTTTCTGCCGACAAATGAATGAATTTATAAGTTAAGCGGATGCTTCGATAGAAGCATCTACTTAATATACATGTCATGATTAATGAGATGTACGATACTTTCTAACACGGACCCACAACTATTATTAGAATCACATTGCAGTTAGAATACCCTCTCTCCCTTTGAATAATGTTGGAGATGGTGTATTTTAGCCTGAGCCAAACCTGACCAGAGCAGTGACGCAAAACCGCAGGATGACTCGGCGAGACACCATGGTACAGGCTAAACCAAGGGCTTCCATTTGTCTTGACTAGCAACGCCAAGATGTAAATCTCTAAAGCCATATGTACATTTTGTGTTTTGTCCGAATTATACGCTGTAACTTTTTATCGAAGCGTGGAGAAGCATGCGTGATATGATATTTAACTACATTTTAAAGTTAAAACGAAGTCAGGAAAAGAAATGAATTAGTACATTATGTCAAAGTTAGGTGTGAAAACTACTTTCGCGTTTATAATATTTAGTATGGAACTAGGGATTCTTACATGTAGTATGGTTGCTCTCTATATGTCCAATTGATTGCTTCTATTCCTTCTCTCCAGAAATAAGCTTAGACAAGGGGCTTAGACAAGATGACATCGCTTCATAGCGGGCGAATTTCGCTAAGTCAAATTTGTATGGATTTGACAGATGCCATAGAAAAGTCACGTGTTGAAAGTATGGGATTTGACATTCGCTATCGCAAATTAAGCTTTAACGAACGTCATAAATGCGGCTTGTCTAGGGGGGCTGAGCATTGCTATATTAAATACGTTAAACAAGAAACAAACTCGGAAGTGAAGGCTTGTGTTGGAGTTATTTCGTATATTGGGATAGATATCACGGACGTGGCTGCCAAATTCAGTTGTTACACAACACAAGTTTATGTACCCATGTCATCGCATTTCCAATTAGTTGATTCGGCAATATCTGGTCTGCAGAACTTTGCCTTAGACTCAAGTATCAGATTAATACATTCCATTAAGAGATTTTATTACAGCATTTACAAAAATGATCGTGATAATTTATATTATATTGAATAAAAATATCTTATTTTTTGCAATTTAAAAAGAGAAATTATCTCAGTTATCTCATACACATTATCTATCACGAACCAGCCCCCCTAGACAAGCGGCATTTATGACGTTCGTCATAGCTCAATTTGCGATAGCGAATGTCAAAACCCATACTTTCACCACGTGACTTTTCTATGGCATCTGTCAAATCCATACAATTTAAAGTTAGCAAATTTCGCCAGCTATGAAGCGATGTCATCTTGTCTAAGCCCCCAGGGGCCTAGACAAAGTAACATTTTGGCAGCGATAGTGAAATTCGATAACTTCAAATTGTATAGATTTGACAAGTGTCTTAGAAAAGTCACGTGGCGAATCAATATTGAAAGTACGTGTTTTGACATTCACTATCGCAAATTGAGCGATAACGAACGTCATAAGTGCCGCTTGTCTAGGGCCTAATCTAGATCGGGTCAAACGCTCGGAGGAAGAAGATACATATAATTGATGAGTAATAGAAAGTGTTTCACCTTAACAAGTGTAGGTGCGGCTATATAGGTAAAAGTATATGAGAATATAGCATCAGTCTCGGCAGAAAAATACCGTTTTAAAATATATACCTACTTAAGTTTTTGCAAAAAAAAATATTGGCTTTGCACCCACATTAAAGACCTTTAATCAAGCCAACATAAATTGTATCTAAGATTTTTATAAAAACAGCCCACAAATACACAATCTTTAGGCAGATATGAAGTGGGCAGCTTTTATCTTTTTAGTCCGACTTTTGTACTTTTGTGTTGTGCAATAAAGTTTTAAGTAAAAAGTAAATAAATAATCAAATAAATTCGTGAACAGGCCAAAAGTTTCTTTGGAAAAAAAAACATTTTCACTTCTTAAGTACCTAAATATTATGAATTTGTGTATTTACATTTTTGTTCAAGAATATTTGTATGGAAAAATACATTATATCATTCCTATAAATTAATAATGTTCACTTAATGCCTTCGCAAAAGCTACGATTCAGAAATAAACAACGTGTCCGGTTACAAAACAATCACATTAACTCCATAGTTATAAAGAAAGCACTATCTAATAATGTCCGTCTAAAGATAGAGCCAAAGAGCCCCTACGAGGGTCTACGCCGTAGCTATTCGTAGCGCGGACCCACGCAAACTGTAGCTGTGCTACGCGTACCGTCTACGACATAAATCTGTGTTTACACTGTTGTTTTAAATAATAATTCTAAAATAAATCTCTATCAGTCGTGTAAAGTTTTAAAATGGAAGCATAGCTTACATTACTCATACATGCGCGTAGGTGTATTTTGGCGGGTCGGCAGCGCGCAGGCGCGCCCTCGGCGGTCCGCAGTCCTGCCACCATTCTTCAGTTGCACACAGCCTTCCCCGGTGCGATGACGTCATGACCGCGCACAATCGAACGACAGTTTTTCCAGCAAAAAACTAGCTAAAAACGCGTTTCCGCCGCGAAAAACAGTGCTAAACACATCTCCGGGTCGATATTAAGCTATTCGTGGAGGATTTTGGTGCGTTCCCGTGCTCAAACAGGCGTAAAACGGTAAACAAATAGGCGCTCTGCCATGGCGATTTTTGTGAATGAATTTAAGATGGTGGACGGTCGTGTGAGAGTGTAGGGGCGACGTTGTAGTCGGTTTTTATGGGCATTTATGGGCCATGGTGGGCTTGTGGCCGGTGGCGCGGACCGTGGTGGCCCGTGGCGGGTGTGGTGGCCGCGTGGGCGCGCGTGTGTGCGTGCGATCGAAGCGATGAATGACGATGACGTGGGTAACCCGCGGCTAATATCTGTTTGATTTCGTTCTGCACGGGTATCTACCCAATAACGGTATACGGGCGCGCTCCTTGTCAAATATTATTTTTAGATCAGACGCAATCAGGATATTTACGTCGATATCACTAAGACGATTTATGTTTGATTCGCGGACGATTGGTAACGGGAGGCTAAATATACTTTTTTAATTATTGAGATTATTGATTGATGAATGAATGGTGGGTTTACGCCGGTGTCAATTAAGCGGTCGGAGTGAGATGCCAGCCTGAAATATTAACACATGCTGAAGCGTTTTTCAATCGATATTGCAACCTCGGTGATATCACAAGAAATGCTGGCGAGTTTTGCATTAGTGTTGTGTTTGGGTACCGGGGTTTATGTTGGGATGTGGACATTTTCGTACGGTATACAAACCGTAGTATGAAATTAGAATACACAGAGGTGCCTAATCGGAGATTTGTCTTGGGTGTTGTTTCTCAAGTCGTTTTCATGCAAATGTTGTTAATATTTTAATCGACGAGGCGTTGGTTTAACGGGGTGTTAAATGGCCACTGATTTATTCTGTTGTCCTCTTTTATTGTTTTCTTTAGCGTTTCCTTTTCCTGTCTTTATCTTAAGAGTAAATACGACTCCAGACCTTTTTAACGACAAGTGAATATTTCAATATTTTTACTACATAAATAATAATATGTTAAACGCCTTCATTTTCAAAAATATTTTTTTAACTTTTTTACATCAATATTTTAAATAGTTCATTGGAATTAGTAATTTTTTGGACTTAAGCATTATATTAGTTACAAAAATTAAACGCTTAACGCTTATATCAACCACTGCTAAAAAACGTACAACAATTAATATTTATTATTAGCACTATTATATATTCTGTGCTATAGAGTATCGATTAAAAACTCCATACTTCTGTTATCAAAGTTTTCGAAGCTTCTAAAGCAGTTGTCTTTACTTAATGAATGATGATACGAATGAAAGAGATGGTATACTCGAATATACAGGGTGACTTTTAAGTCGTGAACACTATCCACATTTTCTATTAAAACTGCCTGAGATTAACATGGAGCACTACTGGTAATTGCAACTAGTCAGCCCCTTAACTAATTTAATTAAATAAGGATGACAATCCCGTCTTATTTTCATCTGATGGTCACCCTTCTCGGCCCACGTGGCTTGTCTGTGATGTTTTCATCACAAACATCGTTAAGACAGATTAACATTATCAATGATATTTGTCATTATCACCAGTTCCCAACCAATACTATGAAGGTTTAATTAATGAATAAGTTATAACATTTCAATCAAACAAAAGGTGACCAAAAGTTTTAAATATACTCATAATATGTACAAGTATTTATAATCAGGGTTTAAATAGGCTATTTCTGTTCACGGCTTAAAAGTCACAAAAACATAATATGAAGCTAAAATTTAAGAATTTCTATATCTTTGTCCTTAGATAACACTTAATGTCCAACCCGCGCCAAAGGATATTAAAATAGTTAAAAACAAGTGACGGACAGTTCGTGTATTCAAACGTAACGGTGCGATGTCTTAACCGTGATTGGTGGAGCGGTGTGGATGAGCCGGCAGCTAGCCAATCGGGCGGTCGCGATGGAGGCGACGCGACTGCGCCGGCGCAGCCCGCTATGACTGGAGCGGAACAACAGCAACACGCTGGTGGCACAATATGATAAAGGTTTGTTGTAGTTATAGATTTTTTCATGTTATATCTCTTGACAGTTTTTTTTATACTAGGTCAGTTGGCAGACGGGCACGCAGCCCACCTGATGGTAAGCGGCCACTGCGGCCTATTCCATTGAGGGACGCTTCACCTGGAAGCGTCCCTCAATGTGCTCCTAGACTGTAGACTTATCTGATCTTCGAGACTCTGATTTCAAGTGTACTGGCTCCCACATTAATATTGACGGAACACAACCAGAGCTGTTATGGCGGCAGATTTCACCTGTGGGGGTGGTAGCTAGCCAGTCGGACTACAATCGGATCGGTACAGCTGATGGTAACTTACGATCATTGCGCCTTTTTTATTGTGGGTCACTTACCAAGATATGGAGCAAAGTGCTGCCTAAATAATGTATCGAAAAACCACAGATCAAACTCTATTGATAATATACGAGTATGTAGGTTGAATTTAGAATAGTAGATACCTAGATCTAATCCGCACTTAATACTGTTGGTGTACCTTTTAAATAAATAAATGAATAATATTATGTATGCGACAATAACTCTTTCAGTCTGCTTGTCTGTTACACTTACACGTCCAAACCACTGAACTAATTTAAATAAAGTCCGGTACAGGGACCGGCAAACTTCTTGAATATCGGATGGGTATCGAATTTTGACACGCCTGCGCGCTATTGGTCAAAAGCATACCTCTGACAAATAGCGCGCGTGGGCCTTCGGGAGATTCGTGCGCACTATTGGTCACGCGCAAGTGCACATTCGCGAACTTTCCCCTTCTCCGTCGACCGATGTTCAACAAATTTGCCGATACCTATACCTACATATACACTAGACCCTGGGAAATGGCATTCTTGCTGGATAACGTGAACGACACCACGTTTGGTTTGGTCCACGCGAGCATAGCCGCCGCGAGCTGAAGGCTAATATACTCGTAACATAAAAAAATAAGATTAAGAATCTAATCCCATTAGTTTGCAAAAGCAATATCCCAACTCCACATATCAAAACAGGCTATTTGTTCGATAAACTACTTAATGTAAGTATGTATCTTGCGGAGCCTGTAGGGCGCAGACATCCAGCCTGGGAGGCTGCCAAATACGGAGCTCGTGAATGGTCTGCTTATTCCGCAATATCTTGAACTTTGAAATATCATCGTTGGAATATACATTCGCTTTGGAAGCGAAATGTTAAATCAATTTTATTTTATGCTCACCTATGCGTACCTATATATATATATATATATATATCCACATTATTAGCCTGTCTTAGTCCACTTACAGGACATAGGCCTCTCCAAATGCTCGCCACTTCGATTTTTGGATACTCGCATCCAGCTCTTGCTAGCCATCCTGCGCAAATCGTCACTCCACCTGGCCTACGGTGGCACTGCGTTTACTGAGACGCGGTCTCCATACCAGGAAATGTTTACCCCAACGTTTATCCGTTCCACGGCTAATATGGCCAGCCCACTGCCACTTCAGCTTGCTTTAGTGACCTACATCTGTCCGTTTGTACGTATTGATGAAGATTTTTTTAAAATGGATAATAAAATCAATATCGAAGATATCCTGTATAATAATATGGAGGTTACCAGAAATTATCACTCAATGTGCTGCAACAATGATTGTTTATATGCTTCTATGATAGCCTTTGATTTAAAGTACTGTTACTGTGCTGGCTTCCATAAACAATTATGAATATTACCGGAAAACAGCTACAGCTGTTATGGCGGCAGACTTTACTTGTGGGGGTAGGTAGCCAGTTGTACGTTGAAAAGTCCTACCTAACTTTGGAATTGAACCCACGACATCTGGTTTTAGACCCAAGCGGTATACCCATTGTGCCACGAAGGCGGTCAAAACTGTATACTTGGTGTAAAAATGTTTTTATCTATACTAATATTATAAAGAGGAAAGATTTGTTTGTTTGTTTTGACTAAGCTCAGAAACTACTGAACTGATTTGATAATTTTCACTGTTGGAAAGCTACACTATCCCCGGGTTTCATAGGGTACTTTAGATCCCGTAAAGGTGGAAAGAAAGGGGGGGGATATTTGAAAAAAGAAATTATGCGCGGGTGTAACCGCGAAGGCGGCTGCTAGTATTTTATATTCGAGTCTTTGAAAGTTATCCATAAAATCAACCGTACACTATGCAAACGTCATTACTTAGTTTCTGTAAACGTAATAAGTAGAATAACTGCAACGTAATAATAGGTCTTAACCCGTACAACAGCGCGCTATTTCTCACCCTGACATCTGTGCATTAGCAAACTTTCTTTGACAGCTGCTTTAACTTAAAGAATTGGTTTAAAATAATAAATATTCATTAACGACTTAGTTGCCAAAGAGATTATGCATAGCGTAGTATAGGCAGAAACGAACGTAATGTTTCTTTTCTATGCCGAAGAATGCATGCACTGAAAGAGGTTGGTATCCATCATTTTGAAATGGACGAGGCCTACACATTAGCTCTATCATATGTCTAAAAACATGATGGAGCAGGTGCTATGGGGAATTAGCCAGTCTCGATGTCCACTTGAAATAAATTTCCATCCCATTGTTAGAAAGAAAGTACATATCCTTCACTCACTCATACAGCGTGTTAGGTAACCCGAGGGACATATTTTAGGAGAGTGTTTAGAATCCGGTTAGGAGTCAAATTCGCTATAAAAAATAATATATACTTAATTTTTTTGCAGTTTTATCCTAATAATTTATGTATGCATGAACTACCTAAAAATCTCGTGTTCCGGCCGGCCGGTTATGCCCCAAACTGTACTGTACTCGCGTACAATTTGAGTCGTGCTTAAACGAGTGCACGAAATACTGTGAAAGGAAGAGTGCTCGCACGTTGCGCGGATTTTCAGGAAAATTTCGACTAAGGTTATTGACAAATATTTACCAGAGTTTTTATTGGTTTATACTTATTTTGTTATATGAAGGCATGAAGTATTTGGGGTTTAAATATGTCCCTCGCATTTCCTGTCATACTGTATACACGGACACATCTATGTAGGAAAAACCGTGCTCAGGATCCCCAAAATACAGGAATTTACTAGTTTGGGGTCCGCCGGCAACTATTTTTAACCTTATGCTAAGACTTTTGTAATGTGTTTCCTGAATACCTCTGTAAGGTGTAACTCTTATGTTAGGGAAATAAATTATTATTATTATCATATAAAACAATAACGATGGAACATAGCCTCTATGTCCGAAGTTCATGGTAAAGCATTATTTCATAAAATGTTTAGTTGTGTCCTTCAGATTTGCACATTAATGTTGCCTAGTAGGTATTGAACACCTCACCACGGTTTTATGTGAATTTATTCTATGTATGTAAAGAAAATGTTTTCATGAATTTTAATATTCCAATCATCGCCTAGCTTGTATAGCTAGTATTTTTTTTTACACATTACAGATTGCATCGCAATTCGCTAAATTTTGAACACAGAGCAAAAGTTCTTGTAAAGATAGTATTGTTCGAAAAACAGGCCTTGTGGTCCAAATCTGTACAATACCAAGTGCATTCTAGTTCATGTCGGAGTCTCTTTTATGGAAACACGATAATACGGACCAGTTTTACAGCTGGCAAATAAGACCCTCGTTATTCATTTGTCACTCTCAGTGATGACTTATTTCAAAAGTGACAAAAGGACCGCACTTTTGACAATCAAAAACAAGTCTATACTAATATCATAAAGAGGAAAGATTTGATTGTTTGGTTGTTTGTTTGTACTGAATAGGCTCCAAAACAACTTAATCGATTTGAATAATTCTTTCACTGTTGGAAAGCTACACTGCGTCTTTCCAATCTATACAATGCCAGAACGCAAGGGTATGAAACTAATCACGTATAGATTGTAAATAACTTTTTTACTAAGTTCTTCCAATCCATACACGAGCAGTACGCAAATAATCGCGTATACTTCGTAGTAACGAACAAGTTTTTCTTGTTCCATAATCTACAGCGCCAGTGCGCATACGGACTAAACGTGTATATTTCGCGCAGGCATTTTGTATGATTCCGCCGTTTACATGCGGCGTACTGAGAGAAATTAAGTTAAAAAAACACATCGGAGGCGAAAACCGACTCGGATGAATATAGGTTAGAAGGCTAAGGCGGGAGCGAAGCGAAGCGGAGCTCCCGCCTTGGCCTTCGTGGTTATTTTTTTTTAAACATGAAATAAAAATTGCTACATAAAATAGAATTCAAGCAGGCCGGCCTCCAACAGCCACCGCGACAAAAAATGAAAAAAGGAAACACGACCTAGCATTTAACTTAATAATATTAATAATGCTCGTTGAAAAGCACTTTTTAATCAAAACAATTATTTGTATTTATTTCTACCTAATAAAGTTAAAATAAAATTCCATATTTTACTAAAAAATTAGACTGAACACTTGTCAAGGTGTAAGTAAGTTTGTAGTATAGTCTGGAACAAAGACGCGAGCATCCACGATACAAACTATACACGATCAGTACGCAAAATTCGTGTATGCATTGTAATAACAGAGTTAAAAACAGCATTTACGATATATACTCGAGCAGTTTCCTATGGCTGCGTTCTGGCCTTGTATAGAATGGAAAGACGCGACAAAACCACACTCCAGAAGCGAGCAAGTGCAACCAAAATACTTTGTGGGATATCATCACAGTCGAAATAATTTAGCAGTGAAGAAACAACCTCCAGTATGTGTTCAGGAACTTTTTCTGGGACTTTTAAATGCATATTTTATTATATTCATATCATTATTTATTCCGTGTTTAATAATAACTAGTGACCGCCCGCGGTTTCACCCGCGTGGTTTGCGTTCCCGTGGAAATTGATCAAAATCCTTTCTTAGCGGATACCTACGTCATACATAACATCTACCTGCATGCCAAATTTCAGCCCGATCCGCCCAGGTGGTTTGGACTGTGCGTTGATAGATTACTATGTCAGTCAGTCATCTTTAGTCTGTCAGTTTAATATAATAAATATAGATTTGAATTTAAATAAAAAAATTGTTGTCAAATGCCCCGATTCCAAAATGCAGTTGCATCGCCTCACTGCCATTCCTCCTACAGCCCGTGCCATCGCCGCCTGCGCTGGCGATCCGCCCAATCACCGCCGACCCAATTACGACAGAGTTACAATCCGTAGCACCGCTGCCAATTGCTGCCGACTGCGGGGCGGCAGGACAGAATGCCTCATTGTGTGCGATTGTTCCGTTGCTCTTCTTTTACTTAATTTTCTGCCTCCTTTTAACGTCTGGCAACCCAAGATTTCGATAAGAAAAAAAAAAAGAAAATGTAATTATTTTGCATTACAATTATTATGACTTCGAACTAATTTAAAGCTTCAAGATTTTGTTTGACACATCGCATAAATTAATATTTAGTAATCTAAAAGAAATGTTTATTGTCGCTTAAAAGTACGGCCTCGAGCCAACGATACCTCGAGCTTACTAGCCACTGCACTAAGAAGAGGCTAGGTCTTTTTTTGTTACGGAATTTCTTGATTCGGTCGCCGCGCTCAAAGCCCGCGATAAAAGCTTTGCAATAGCTTCAAAAGTATTAATTAACATACATATTTTTTCGACAAAGGAAATGTCTTGTTTATACTTTACTAAACAAGACCTAAATACAAATTATTCATCAGAAAGTTAAAATTGATAATTAGCGACTTAATTTAGCCAAAATAACTAAAAGCAAAATTATTTTACCGCATCGTACAAACCGAATGTCTAATTCCATCTGATAAATGGAACTTTTATAATGGTTTCCTTTGACGTAAGACCTGAACTTTTCCTCACAAACTGCATTATTTTAGAGGAAAGTTAAACATAGTTCGGAAATATTGATACCGATATAATTCAAAGCTAATGGCATAATTATGAAGAAGTAGGCCACTACAAAGTTTTGAAATAGAATGCAGAAATGCAATTGGATTAGGTTAGGACCGAACCGATAAGACTTGCAAGCGTTTAAAAAAAGAGTGCATTCCTCCCTTAAAGGCCGGCAGCGCATCTGTGATTCCACCTGATTTGCAGATGTCTATGGGCGGCGGTAGTCACTTTCCATCAGGTGTGCCGCGTGCTTGTCTGCCCGCTATACCATAAAAAATGGTGGGTAGAAAGGTCTTATCATCTGTCGGTTTTGTTGCCTTATTGGTTTGTATGATTTTAGGACATGGCTTATTTATCGCGGGTTTTTCTTTTGGCGGAGGAGGGTGTAGGAGTAATGTGGAACTTATTATTGAAACAAACCTTGAATCTTGTTTCCCGTACACACCCAAGAGGTACGAGATACAAGATAATGTAATGAAATTGTGCATGTATAACTCTAGAACGTATTTAATTAGATTGTCTTTCTACATGACAACTACAACTTGGGGCTCTTCAAGGCTAGAATTAACGATCTTTTCCTAAGCAAGCGCGCTACATCGTAGACCGCATAGTTGTTTTACATCAAGCAACATAGTGGTCAAGTGCTAGCTTAGTCCAAATATGAAAAAAAAATTACAAAGTTTGTACATTTTTAATTTTTATATAATAGATCAGACGCAGACGGGCAGATGGGCAGCACACAGGAAAGCCACTGCAGGATATTCCATTGAGGGACACTTCACCAGAAAAGTGCTGCTGCACTGTGGACACACTTAAACTTCGAGCCTTTGATTACACGCATTAATATTGCCGGAACACAGCCAGAACTGTTATGGCGGCAGATATCACCTGTGGGTATGGTATTATTTTTGATGATTTTTACTAGTTGCCCGCCCCACGTCCTCTTGTGTAATGGTCGACTTCTGAACCAATTCACCAAATGGGTCGTAAAACATGTTAGATTAGACAGACGTATTTAAGTAGTTGTTTACATGATCTCAACAGCTCTGGACAGCCGGCTCGGCGTACTAAGTAGCTTCATTGAAGACTGTCACAGTAATGACGTCACTCCCCCCTCCCCGACTGTACTTAAAGGTCAAACTACTACGTCAGCCCTGTTTGACCAAAACATACATATTGGTAATCGATTGAAATTCTGCATTTAATGACGAGTGGATATATTGATGAGTTTCTTTGTGGTAATAAGGTTGTGATGTTGGGGTTTGGTGGATTAAAATAAGTATACAACCTTCTGCTATAACGGTAGTATATTGTCTGCACAAAGTACAAATATATAATAATGGAAAATAACAAACATATGGAGTCAGCAGAAACTTAATATAAAGTAGCGTACATAATAGACCTTTTTAACTAAAGGAGTATACATACAATCGACACACTTCACCTCCGGGGGGTGAAAGAAAAAAAAATAATCTTCAATATATTTTTTTTGAACTGAAATATTTCCTTACAATATAAGTAACAATAACATAAGGTCTTCATTCATTAATGAACATTATTTGTTTACAAAAAACAATTAATCATAAAAAGGGCGCGTCCTATTTTTATGAACTATATCTATATTGTTTTTGTCTTTTATTTTAACATTACATCCTAAATCTTCAATAACAGAATATGGACCTTTATAAATTTTATCTAATTTACGATTAGTTTCATTTCTTACAAGTATTAAATCATCCTTATTGTATCTAATAGAATTAACATTAGCGTCATAAATTTCTTTTCTTTTATTTTTACTATTTAATAAATTTTTCTTTGCATCTGAGTGAGCTAACTGTAATCGGTATTTAAGTTGTAAAGGATAGTTGTCTATATTATATAACGGTTCTACTATGTTACTAATTCCGGAAGGTATGCGACAGAGTTTACCAAATACTAATTCATATGGCGTGTAGTTTGTTTCTGTATGTACTATATTATTAAAACTGAAGCACCAAAATGGTAGCCAATAGCTCCATGTATCCGGGTAATTTTCACACTGAATTCTCAGAAATGTGCCTAAAGATTTATGTGTGTTTTCTAGAGCACCAATCGACTGATGATGGTATGCTGTAGATGATAATTTGTTTATATTCAAAATTGTACATACCTGTTCCATGACTTTAGATATGAACTCGGTCCCTCTGTCGGTTGCTATTGTTTCGGGAATGCCAAAAGTTAAAATAAAATGTCGTACGAATGCATCAGCAACGGTCATAGTTTCTTTATTTTTTATTGGTATAGCTTGGACAAATTTAGTTAACTCACACTGCATGGTCAATATGTAAATATTATTATCTATATCCCTATCTAATGGTCCTACTAAATCTAAATACACTTTTTCAAATGCCGAAGAAGCCGTTGTAGTAATCTGCATTGGCTCCTTAATATAATTAAAGTATTTCATTTTCTGACATTTGACACACCTTTTTACAAACTCTTGGACGTCCTTTTCAATACTTGGCCAATAGTATCGTCTTTTAATAGTGTTCACCATTCTGCGCACACCAGCATGTCCACTGGAGGGCAGTAAATGGAAATCGTTCATAATAATTTTCTTCTCATCATCATCGGAAATTCGTTTTATACCTCTTAGAATACATAGTCTTGGTCCGGACCATTTTTCTAACGATTTTATTTCTTCACTAACATTCTTTATAAAATCAATATTTACTTCATCTTTTAAAATACAAATCTCATGTATATTATTATTCTGACAAAATAAACTTAACTTCTGCACAAATTCGGCTCGCGAGAAATGCGCCTTGAAATTAAGATTAATGCATAACAACTTTTTACTCTCTATCAATGCGAAACATTCTAATTCCTTAGTTATTTGATTTTTACGCCTCATACACTTTAAGTCTTCTTCTTTCATTAAAGTCATTTCATATAAATCGCAAGTTTTTCTTAATATAATATCTACAATTCTTGGTTGATCAGGCCTGTCATTGGTAGATATATTAGGAACCTTACTTTCACAACATTCATTCATACTTTCATTCTCCCTTAATAATTTAGTCTGAGCCCTGGTCATCACATTTACAGTTTGTTCATGTAAATTTTTTAAATCGTCTGATGTTATTGTTATTCTAGATAATGCATCTGCTACTGTATTATTTTTACCTTTTACGTAATTAATTTTAAAATTATATTCTTCTAGCGTCAACCTAAATTTAAGTAGTCTACTGGAAGGGTCTTTCATGCCAAATAGATATAATAGTGGTTTGTGATCTGTCATAATTGTGAAATTTCTACCAAATATATAGGGTCTTAAATATTTTACTGACCAAACTATAGCGAGCAATTCTTTTTGTATTGTTGGATAATTCCGCTCAGCCTTATTTAATGGTCTACTGGCATAAGCTACTGGTCTTAAGTCTTTATTGCATAATACAGCACCAATAGCGGTTCCTGAAGCGTCTGTTTGTATTATAAATTCGTTATCTTCTGAAAAATTTGGATACTGTAATATAGGAGCAGATGTTAATGCATTCTTCAAGAACATAAAACTTTTTTGACATTCTTCAGACCAAATAAATGGTTCATTACGTCTACATAATTTATTTAGGGGCATTGCTATGTCTGCAAATGATTTAATAAATTTACGATAATAGCTACAAAATGCCACAAAACGTTTTACTTCTATAGAATTTTTTGGTGTAGGATATTCTTTTAAAACTTTTGTTTTTTCGGGATCTGGCAAAACACCTTTTTCTGAAACTACGTGACCTAGATATAAAATTTCTTTCTTTAAAAATTCGCATTTATTGGGGTTTAATTTCAAGTTTACTTTTCGAAGTCTTTCCATTACATTTATTAAATTTTCGTTATGAATATTTAAATTTCGACCAAAAACAATGAGATCGTCTAAATAAACAAAACATTTATCAAAAGCTAGCCCAGACATTGCAACAGACATCATTCGGCTAAATGCAGATGGACTTATCTTAAGTCCCATCGGTAACCGTTTCATTTGGTACTGACCCGTACTTGTAGTGAAAGCTGTTAATTTACGACTGTCAGAATCCAAGGTCACCTGATAGTAGCCTTGTTGAAGGTCAAGGTGACTGAAGTAAATAGCGCCAGAGAGCGAATCTAAAATCTCATTAATATTAGGCAATGGGAACTTATCATCGCAAATAACCTCATTTAGTTTTCTATAATCTACTACCAGTCTCCATTTCTTATCATTACTATCTGCACTTTTCTTTGGTACTAGCAATATCGGACTTGACCATTCGCTATTGCATTCTTCAATTATATCATTTTCTATCATATTATTAACTTGCTTTGCTATTTCTGGCTTAAGCGCTTGTGGTAATCTATATGGTTTAACATAAACAGGAGTAGAATTTGGTTTTAGAGTAATTGACTGTTCATAAATATTTGTTGTTGTTAATTTATCACCTTCAGTGTAGAAAACATCTGCATACTTAGCACAAATGGACTCAATAGAATTTCGTTCTTCTGTATTACAATGACCTAAATTTAATTCTGATAATACCTTTTTCACTCTATTGACATCAATATTGCAATGATTGAATTCGCAAATATGATATTCTTTAAGTGATTGTAAATCTGGTGCAAATGTAGGCAAATAAACATTTTCTTCAGATACATTTAATATTTTAACCGGTATTCTATTATTCTGTACATGGACTAATGCATTTGCTAAGAAAACATCATTCGCTAACTCTTTTCCACAAACAAGTACATCCTCATTCATACAATTTTCCAAATAAATGTAATGTATTGATTCCGATCGCGCCGGTATCATCAGTACTTCATTTGCTCTATCATATGCACTAATCATATCCAAGAAATACTCACAATCATTGTTGCGTAACGTTAATGTATTTGTATTTAAATCAATTTGAGCTTTGTACTTATTAAGGAAATCCAAACCCAAAATACCATCAGCCTGCAAAGGCAATGAATCAAAAATTAAAAATTTATGTTGGAATTCTACTTGATTATGCAATGCTAAGTCTACTGACCCTCGAGAACGAATTTGTCCTCCAATTCCATTAATGATTGTATTATCAATTTGTACTAAAGATCGTTTAGGTAGCACTGAATTCTTTACAATAGACAGTGTTGCGCCGGTATCGATGAGCCAATAGTGCTTTATTTTATTAATGTAAAATGTTACATACTTTGCATTACCATTACATGAAAATACAAAATGGTTAAGATCGAAAAAACTGCATTGATTTGTCATTATCATTATTTTTGTCGATATCGGTTTGATCATAATTTTCGGTTACGTAAACATTTCGGGCTCCTCTACGATTCGGGAAACCTCTTGAGCGTAGGGGCTCACTTTGACCTCTATAGCCAGTTGATGACACGCGGAAATTGCCTCTGAACTTATTCAAATGGCCACGATTAAACTTTCGTCCTTCTTGTCCGCGATAATAATTGTTACGATATTGACCGTAATTATTATTTGAATAACCGCGTGGATATTTATTTCCACGAAAGTATCGTGTATTATTATAAAAATATGGTCGACGTTGCTTAGATGCATGCAAGACACTACCTGATTGATGCTGTGATTCTAATTCTTCATCTTTTGCTGCTTGGATTGCGTCCTTCAAGCTGCTGTAGTCGCGAGCAGTGATGATGGTAGACAGTCTCGAGCTCCTTAGACCACCTGAAAACCGTTTTACAGCGACTTTTTCATTTATTGGTTTTAGTACAGAAAATGCCTCAGAATCGCCATCTGCCTGAGAAATTGTTAATTCTGTAAATAATTTTTCGATATGAGTTCCGTACTCATCAATAGACAAAGACTCTTGTTTACTATTTTGTAACTGAGTCTGTATAGCCATGAATGACTTTTTAGTTAAACAATGTGTTTTTAAATCTTTGATTAAATTTTGAACTGTTTTGTATGTTGGCGATAAACGTAACTTGGCATTTTCGGATAACCTGCTCTTTAAAACAAATGTAATTAATAAATTTTTACCTTTATCATCCAGCATGTCTGCATACATCTCGACCGCATCTATAACTCGCTTGGTAGTAGCTTCCGTACCATCCATTACTGGAACCAAACTACAAGCCACCTTTAAATCGAACTCCATTTTGTCGCAATTAGTTTTAGGAATAATACATAAAATATTTATCTCTTCGCACAACTTCCTTATTCGCTCAAATATATCAGTTGCTGATACTAATAACTCAACATCCTTTTTAGTTTCTATTAACGAAAATATTTGTTCACATTTAGTATAAATTGAATTAGTTTCATTCAACTTGATTTCAGTAGTTTTACATGAATATCGACCTTTACCTTTCTTAATCAAATATTTCCGAATGTCTATCAAAATATTTAAATATTCAACTAAACTTTCAATCATAACTTAGAATATTAAAACCATTATAAGTTCGTAAAACCATCATAATTTACCTATTAATAGATTTCATAAACACATCGATCAAATTCCACTACCGCAAATATGCAACTCTAGCAGTTTACGCGACGAAGTATCATATTCGGTGAGTGTTTGTGCACTGTTTTAGCTACTTTTAAATTACTGCGTTATAAAACAAAATATGAACGATATGATGAAATACTATTACATTATTATTTATCATATTTATGACGTCTTAATTATTGATATAAATTATTTACTGAGACACTTTAAGGTCAATATATAAAATTTAAAAAAAAATTTTTGCAAAATATGTAGGCTAATTTGTTCGTAAAAAAAAATTAAAATTACTCGTAAATTATATAAAGGATATAGATGCTTCTTCAGGCTGAAGATTCTTCGCCATGACCTCGTCCTCGTATGGATGCTCGGATGCGCTGCATTGCCTGGAGCCCAATTTCCTCCTGGATCCACTGGCGATGACACTTCTTGTACAAACGGATGGTGAAATACACGCCGAATATCGTGATGATGGCCAGTATCACCCACGTGACGATGCTGAGGTGGTCCATGCGCGCGCCAATACCCTTCACTGTTGCGTCATTATTGCCTCCTGCGGCATTTTGATTGAGAAATACTTCTTCTTTTTCGACTGTAGATCTGCACATGTTTCTTTTTGAAGTCGTAGCCCACACTTAATTGTCTTAGTACTTGATGGACCCCTTGGCTGGGCCCTATGGCAGGGTCGCCATGTGATGTTGGGGTTTGGTGGATTAAAATAAGTATACAACCTTCTGCTATAACGGTAGTATATTGTCTGCACAAAGTACAAATATATAATAATGGAAAATAACAAACATATGGAGTCAGCAGAAACTTAATATAAAGTAGCGTACATAATAGACCTTTTTAACTAAAGGAGTATACATACAATCGACACACTTCAAGGTGCTGCGAAAATGTACTATTTGGTTCAAATTCTATTAGGATAATACCTGTTGGAGTTGCGTTACGCGACAGTGATGACTGACACACACACTGACAAAATAATGCGTTGCTAACGTTACGGACAGTCGCAGTTGACATCATTTGCCGCTCAATTCTAAAGGTATTATCCTAATAGCATTTGTTACTGTACCACATTTTGATACCAACACGGCACATATTGCAACTATTGCATTTAAGTAGGTATGTACAAGTGGCTACGTCCGTCCAGGGAGGGCAGTTTTCATATTCACTGGCTATCCAAGACAAGACACTAAAGTGTCTACGTTTGCTCAGCGGCTAACACTTAACATACGTAACTGTTTTATAAACATCAGCGGTTATTGTGGTAGTCTGTCTCTACATTCGTTTATCTTAATATTATGTTCCACTAGTAATCTTATGATTTACTGACATGAATTGTTAAATACAAATGCTATTAGGATAACACCTTTTGGAATTGAGCGAAAAATGACGTCAACTGCGCTTATCCGTAACGTTACAATAGCAACTCATTACAGTATCTGTGTGTGTGTAAGTCATCACTGTCGTGTAACGCAACTCCAAAAGGTTGTATCCTAATAGCATTTGAACTAGATATATAAATTAAGGAATGATCGATTTTTTCGGGCTTTTACGACGAAACTCAGATCAGCCCTTCTCTGATCTGAGACCAGAAAGCAATAAAGAACAATGGCAGTTTTATACCTGCATGTTTTTAAGGTGTCTTAAAACTTGACATAAACAAAAACGATTATTTGAATTAGCCAGATTTTTACATCATAACACATTTTTATTTAAAGGCTGATATTAAATCATGAATTATAAAAACCTCTCAGTTGATTACAATATTAATATCTTATGCGTTTGTGTTGCCGCTTTAGAAAAAATAACACATTTATATTATTTTCAATAATAAGAAAAAGGAATAAAAATAATTTATTTCAATGCAATGTGTAACTTAGAAATTATATATCATTAAAAATAGCACAGTGGAAGTTCCCTTCGTACATAAAATAGCGTAATGTTTCTTTATTGGTAAAAATGTAACTTTTAAAGCTGTCTCGTGTAATATTTAACTATCTGCCAATTGCAACACTGCTACCAAAGTTATTTTGACAGCAGGAAACTGCAAAGCAATTTGTTTGACAGTCTATTTTTTTTTATAGGTTTTGGCTTTGCACTTTGTACTTTAGCCACAGACGATATTTAAAAGGTCCAGTATTCTCATAAATGTTTTAGGAGACTGTTTATTTTTCCTCTGACTGCTTCTAAGATGACTATTTTAATAAAAAATAATTTAATTAATTACTAAAAGAAGAAAATAAACAAGGATTTGTTTCATTACCAACATAACCTCAAAGTACAAAAATACTTATAACTTTTTTTTGCAACCACCGTTTGTTAAAATTCTTTTTGGAAATGTTTATCTAATGCAATTGCTAGTGTATAAGCATTTTTTAAATCATAGACGCCCCAATTTTTATCCAGGATAAACGTAGTATGGGACTTTGCCATTGTTCTTTAACCGTTCCATTTCCCACAAACAAACCCGAAAGTAGTTTGCAAAACGTCCTGGAATACTGTTGGAACTTGGAACTGCAGCGTTTCGCAGATCGCGGGTTGAACGAACTCAGCTGTTCCGGCGCGCACTGCGTCGGCCCGGTGCATTCTCCTGCACTCGTTGCACTCGCACTGTTGCAGTACGCTTCTCGTACTTTGCTGTGCCCGGGCCGGACTGTTTGGAAGAGAAATAAAAATTAATAGGGCTTATTTTCCTTCAGACGCAGACGTCTGTCGCGTACGTTTGTCGGTACGAATAAACATGATGTTATTACCACTCCATCCATAGCAAAGCGTCGCCCGCGGTAGATTGTACTAAAATGGTTGGCGGTAGGGCTTTTTCAGAGTCCCACTGGCTATATAGCTACCCTCCACAAGTGAAATCTGCCGCCGCCGCCGCGATTTTCGCACATAAACGGTAACATAATACAATAATAATCACATCCCCGGACCTGAGCTTTGATTCAAGTGAACTTACTGACCAGATCAAAAAAAAAGTACCCCTTGCGCGGCTGTCACTTTAAAATGTGCATCCTTCTAACCACTGTACCACGAATGCAGTTAAACCATTGTATAGGATTCATCTGAATTTAGTTTTATTATTCTAACCAACCAATCCATACATAACGATAGCCTAAATTACCTCAATAGCCTCGCCTAAATAACCTACAGCGGGTAAACAAGTGGTATAATAGCGAGACGTGACTAACTGCGTGCCAAACTCTTCAGCCAGTGGTGCACTGTCATTACTGCCACAGTACAATGAAGCGTAGTAGTTCATCTTGTTATGGACAAAGACAATACACATAAAAGTCCATTCACGAGTATGTCTCTTCGGAATAGGTAGTGAGAAGCCTAAATCCAAAGTCTATATTCACATTACCTTTATAAATCCTCTGGAATACACTTACCAGGTTTGAGGAAACGCTTGTAGAATAAGTAAGGGGCCGTTCATTAAGCCACTTAAATATGAACAGCTATTTTCCTCCTACTATCGGACATATCAAGTCATTATTTTCGAAGATGACCAAAAGTGACTTTCGAAGAAACAAAACATGTCCTTTATATGTGAATAGGCGGCTTGGGAATACTCCAACAGATAGCCAGGATGAAGGAGCTTATTTTCCTTTACTTTTCTGTGACATGCAGTCACAACCTTGTTCCACGCTAAGATGTTCTATTCTCTTCTATAAGCAGACAAGTTGTCATTCAGAACCATAATAATTTCAGACGGTCTATTTGTTTACTTACTTTTCTCACTTGCACTGTGCCAATAGTTAGTGTTGCAGTTCATGTAAATCACTTCCCGCAACCATTTGGATACCGCCCAGGGCCCGAATAGCTCAAGTTTTTGCTGTACTTCACAATATTTGGGTCACGCTGTGTTCCGCCAAATGTAGTTGATAGGCGGAACGGAAACTGCGAACGAAGCAAATGCGGCCGCTTTAATTTTCAAATTGTATGTCGTACCAACATCTTTGGTAACTTTCATCGGCTTAATTTTTGGTACAAGTTACATTTTTTTTGTAACTCTTTTATGCTTCATACTACTTGAGCAAATAGAGACAGTAAGAAGCCTCTACGATTATAACACTGGATAGCACAGCTCTTATGGCATCAGATTTCATCTGTAGGGGTGGTAGCAAACCAATCAGAATCGGAAAAAGTCCAACCCACCAAACCCTGGGCGGGAATTGAACCCACTACCTCAGGTTTTATACCGAAGCAGCTTAGCCAATGTTCCACGGGGGCAAAGTAAAATACATTTATAACTAGTTAGGATATACATAACTACTAGGGAAACTTACCATAGGAGCCTGTAGCCTTTCCATTTCCACAATGACATTTGAGTTGCCCTGAAGTCTATGCAATTTGGTGTTCTTCCTGGCTCTCTAGCTTCCTCTCCAGCCACTAGCAAATGTAGGCCTGAACCTACAAAAATAACAAGTAAATGCTACTTTAAAAAAACTTTCATTTCTAAAATGTACAACCACGAATGAACCTTTAGTGACCTATAATTCTGTTCAGCAAAGGCCTTTCTTATAAAATCTCTGTCCTAAGTCAGCATCCGTATAACAAACTTTCCTATTTACAACAGTAGGATAGAGTGAAATTCCAGTTAGTAAGCCTCTTGATGGCATTGACAAGTTGTATCGAGACGCCCAGAATAGTGACGGCGATAAAGACTTATTTTAGACGGCCTTGGCCCCTTGCAGCCACTCATCGGATGACAGGCGACGTCGCGGCTCGCCCTTCACCCCCACCCCCTCACCCTCAATGTTCCCCCGCCACCACCACGCTGAATGTCGTGTGCCACAAACCCATGTACAGCAAACCACTGATCAACCTTTAGTTGCAAATCTGTCAAATTCCTGCATCCAATTTTCAGCTTAATGTCCATCGCATAGAGTTCTATTTCTAGTGAGACTTTTTGACAGATTTGCAAATGTTGATCCGTGAACGTGCTCTAAGTGGGACCAAGTCAAATTAGTTCCATTAAAATATCTCTGGACATGTTCGAAAACTAAATAATTAACCTCTATCGTATTGGTGCTTGCCAGTCTACTCACTGGCGTGCTCCCGCTATCACTACGCTGAATGTCGTGCGCCACAAGCCCATGTACCTACTCCCGAACGTCAAATTAGTTCTATCAATATAATATTTTGAAAACTGAAAGATTCACCTCCAGGACATCATATTAATACTTGGCAATCCACAACTGTGCGCTTTTCACGCAGTTTTCTGCACACGACCAAAACATGGAATTCATTGAAAAATAATGCGTACAAGCTACGTAAGTACAAGTACATACATTTAGTAGGTACGTGTAGTGCAGAACTGATAAAGAAATATTTTTCCTAGGTTTTCCTTTAAAGATCGCCATCCGGACCGCTCTTTCGGGATAGAGGAATAAATTCTTTTACAGGAGAAACATTGCCTCTCGAAATAGTTATTTATGTGACTGCTGCATAATGAGGGTCATTAAAATACGAATGTGGTTTTATGAAACGAACGAAGTGAGTTTCATAAAAGAATCACATGAGTATTTTAATGACTAATTATGTACAGTTACATACATAACTTTATCTTCATTCATACGATAATATGTCTATTTTATAGTCAGGATTGATGAGCAAACGCCATAGTTACCAACTTAATCTGTATGTAAAAGTTAGTACTGACATAATGACTGACGTTTGTAGTTTTTAAAATCCATAAACAATCTAGACTCGAGTTGATTTCGATTCTCAAATCGATTTTTATAAATTCAGCATCAATTTAAATGTATAGGAATGGAACATAAAATTACTAATCGACTAATTCGATAATCGAAAAAACCTATTAATTTTTACTTTTAAAGAAGACGTTCGAAATTTGAACGTAATTTCGTATCGGTTACCGACACTAAAATGTAAACATTTCAATGCAGCCACAGATACTTATATCTAAATGTAGGGCGTTTGCTCATCGCTCCTGAATATAAAATAGACATATTATGGTATGGATGTAGATAAAAGTTATTTAGGTTGCTTTTACGGCTTGGCGCAGTTACCAAATGCATTAATGCTGCTCGGAAAAGGCTTCATTCGAGTACTTTTAACAAATTAAATAGGCTGGGACTCCAACAAAGCGGAGATGTGTGCGGTGTGCTGTGTGCTATGTTTTTAACGCATTCTATTAGTAGTTTGTTTTACTCTATTGTAATAACGCAATTCTATTGGTTGTTTAAAAACATCTCCTCTCCGCTCGACTCGTCTCCGCTTTGGTGGAGTCCCGGCCATATGGTCCCTAGCGCTGTACTTAATTAGAAATTTAAAAAAATACGTGATAAAAAACAATAAAGTCTTCATGATAATGATCATACTGGATAAATATAATCTATACTGGACTCGACCGTGGGTCGTGGGTTCAATTCCCGGGTCAAACTGTCGGGTTTTTTGGACATAACTCGAGTTCGTGATCACCAATCCACATTTGGCGCATTTGATTAAGCCACTGCCTATGATTGCGTTGTAGTGATAACTGGATTTCAATAATGGAGGCATTCGCTCTGCAGTGGGACATCAAAAAAAGCTGAATAAATTTTCAGAAATAAAGATTTCCACTGACAATAATTTTTAAATTCACATAGAATTAGTAAAACCGGCAATTGAGACAATATTAATTTGAAAGTACACTTAAAATGGAAGATAAAAGGTTCCTATAATTTGACAACGGTAATAAGTTAGTCTGCTACGAAGCTATTAATTAAAATTTTAATAACAGTCTTATCAGTAGAACTAACCTTGAAAACCATTTTTTTTTGTGGAGGGGAATGCTTTTAGGCACCATAACTCGTCTGGGGTAGGCGAGCCGTGTGTGGGACTCGTGCAATCCATGCCCCAGTCTTTATAAAGACTGGTGCACGGAGAATACCCACTAAACCCCCCCGCGCTCCTGCATCGCCGTCGGCAGCGTCTCTGAGCTAGGATAGACCCTGACAACCAGAGACAACCTTGAAAACCATAGAATTTCATTATTTTTGTCAAAAAGGCATGTAACTCTAGACGATTCCTGAAATGTCACAAAAATACACGAAATTTCAAAAAGCCTCAATAATTTACGAAAGTTATTAATGTAGGTATAGACTCTACAGTAAGTGCAAAAAAAAAAAAAAAGTAACCATAGCTAATGTGGCGCCTCCATAAACTTAATATATAATAATATTAATTCCATGGGCGCCTCAACCAGTAAACTTAACTTTAACATACCCTGTAAAGATCTTACGACGATGCTGTCTCTAGAGACACTAATTACTTAAAAAAAAATTCTTATGCCAGTAACTTCGATATTTTACAATACCAGTCCCGCAATTCGAGCATTGAGGTCAAATTGCATCGAGATCAGATCGATTGAATTGTTATCATTTTGATAGCAATGAACTTCTGCCTCTATTGTAGACATTGTAGTTTAAATTATATTATTAAAATATAAAGTACCGCTGAACAAATAAAAGAGGCAGAGCAAAGTGGGTTTTTACTCGAATGAGTCGCTCGTTTGAGGAAGTAAGAAAGAAAGAAAGGTAGAAAAAACATTTTAAAGTACCAGAAGACACAGTCAGGTAGCGTAGCACTTTATAATTATTGGGTTGGAATCCCGCGGGGAGCATCATTTTGAGTGAATGTTTCCAGTTTGTTTAGGACATTGCAGGCTTGAATCACCAGAATGTCTGAAAAGAATAATGATTCCATGCTTCGGAAGGCACGTTAAGCCGTTGTTCCTGCGTCTAATCTCTCTTAAGTCGTGTCAGACTGCTGTCCCACCGTGTTATGAGAGTGAGGCAATAGGGAGTGCACCTGTGCTTGCGCACTCACTTGTGCACTATAGTGTATCCTGCGTAGTTAACTGAATAAAATATTGGCCACCGTAGCCGAAATCTCGGCTAGGAGGACATAATTATTTATTATAGGTAACTGTTAAGTTGTGCTCGGTGCATGTTTCCTCGGTAAGTAAGAGCAGAGCTTAACTGGCGAAGGCACTGTGTTGGCATCAGAAAAAATCTTCTTTTTTTCTGCCAAATTATAGGATGCCTCTGCAGTTACAAGCATCCTCAGGCGACCGTATGCACTTACCATCAGGCAAGCCTTAGCTTCGAGCGTAGGTATAAAAGAGAAAAGATTTAGAAACACTACTTTCTACAATTTCTTCCACACTCCTAATAATATCCATGTACATATGTTTATCAAGTTAATTTATACTCGTAAAAAGAGGACGAAGCAACGTGCAGTAGTTAGTCCATAATAAATATCGGCTTAGATAAATTCTACCAAAATGTGGTTGGAAGTACAAAATTAAAAAACGACCGGTGCGCCGCATGCCCCATCTCGTTTGCGAGACATAATCCATATTGAATGATGTTGACAGAAATGCAACAGCTACAAAAATAGGTCGGCCGTTCGCGCTAATCTGACTGGGATTTGACAAAATGGAATTTCATTTGATGCCAGCGAACTAACTCGTGCCGTATTTGGTGGATCGTCAAATGTGAATGAGGATTTTCTGGATACTTTATAGTAACAGCATTAATGGATATAAAGGCATGCAGGATTGAATAATAACGAGCCTGCAGCAGACAGCACATTAAAAAATGATTTTTTGAAGTCCTATAATGGAATAAACTGTTTACTTATAGACAGACAATAACTAAAGTTGTGTAAAAAAGTATCCGGTACCACTGTACCGGATACTTATTTACACTAGTCACTACTTAAACATCATCCTACCCTATTAATTTATCAGCTTGTTAGCTTGGCGGTCAAAAAGGGTTCTTCCCTCTCCCAACCATAGAAATAGGTATTATGTACGTAGTAATGTAGCTCAATGCTCCCAACACCATTTTTTCGTTTTGGCGAAGAATGCGTTAAGGCGCCATAACAGCAGGTGACCGCTTTCCACTCGATTGGGACGAGCTGGTTCCAGCCTTGTGGCTTCAACCAACCCATCTCTGGGTATCCCGACTCGAGAGGCCTCAAGTCGGGATGGCGCCTAAGGTCCCTCTGCCAGCATCATGCCAAACTTTACTCACCGACAGGAATGTAGCACAACAGTTATAAGCTCATAGCTCTAGCTCTCATTCTTTCTTATATGAACTAGCGGCCGCCTCCGCCATTTCACCCGCGCGTAATTTCTTTTTTCAAATATCACCCCTTCCCCCCACATTTCCGGGAAAAAAAGTACCCTATGTCACTTGGGGATAGTGTAGCTTACCAACAGCGAAATAATTTTTCAAATCGGTTCAGTAGTTTCGGAGCCTATTCGATACAAACAAACCAAACAATCAAATCTTTCCTCTTTATAATATTAGTATAGATATGTATAGATTTACATAATTATGAACTGATCAAATATGTTTCTATGTATAGTGGTAACTATCCATCCGTATCTACGTCAGAATATTTATTTATGCTAAATACCTATGTAATTGCAAGGAAGATCGCGTGGAAATGTAAACGATGCTGATCGAACTTGCGTCATACCGCTTGGAAACAAACGCTACTCGTGCCCCCGCTTCGCAGGGATGGCACACCTTGCGATTGTTCAGAGTTAAAGAAGAAGGTTCAAGCTGTAATGAATCTTTTTCTCTTCGTCCGCTTCGACTATACGACTTTATCCAGTACAAATGTGAATTAATAATAGACATAGATACTAAGATACTATATTATATGCTATACTATACATACAAAGATATGATAAAATTTCAGCCTAATAATGTCCCACTGCAGGGCAAAGGCCTTGAAATCAAGTTAATCGCTACAATGATGGGTATTGGCTTAATCACCACGCTTGCCAAATTCGGATTGGTGATCATAAACCCGAGCTGTGTCCGAAAATAAACGACAAACCCTACTGCCAGCCCTATTAAAACCTATAAATCACATATTCATGGTGGGTAAATAGAGTCAAAGAAAGCGCGGCGTCGCATGACCAAAGATGTTCCTTCGCCGGCATGCACCGGGATCAAACAAGCCGATTTGCATTGCCCAAAATAGATGTACAGTCGACAGATCAATCTACCCTAATCTATATGTAAGTCTTTTCAGGAAGATCTTGTAAGCCACCAAAAATCCGATTTTTTTAACCAGGTCAATTGATTTTACACATTGCACTAACTCCTGACTGACACTGAACTTTAAATTAAGTCGAAGGTATATTTATTTTAAATACGAATATTAATTCTATATACATATTCTATATACGAATATCAGATGAGCCTATACAGTTTGGCAGCACATTGAGCGACGCTTCCAGGTGAGCGTCCCTCAATGGAATAGGCCGCAGTGGCCGCTTGCCATCAGGTGGGCTGCGTGCCTGTCTGCCATCTGACCTAGTATAAAAAAAACATTTATCGTATATTGGATAGATTCTACAGGTGTAGGGGATACGGTAGAGTTTTGTTTGGCATACAATTCTGCCTTTATTGGCTCATCTGCAATACTTTGCAAAATGACAAAAGAATTGAACCCGATGCAGCTGATGGCTTAGTCATATCGCATATGCCAAAAAGCCGTGCGAGCCAGTGTAAAGCAACATAGGAATAGTATGAAGATTTTTCTACTTTGACATACTAAATATAGCGGAATGGCCCTAAGGTAAAACGTAAACAAATGCTGCGAACAACTACGTACTGCAGTTTACGGTTTATTTTTGTTTTCATTTTGTGTAAATCAAGCTGCTTCCGTCGTATATTGTCACAAATATCTTTATTTTCAAAAATGTGCAACTGCATCATTGTTGTTGCGAAATACAATACATTATCATACAAAAACCGTGATAAGTAAAAGTTTACTGCGGCACATTGAGCGGAGGTCTATTAGGTATTAAGTCTGTATTATTTTGATTTAAATTTAAGAAACATTGTAATAATACCTAACACTTAAACGTATTTCTATAAAACATTGTTGTTGGCACTAAATATTGAAACCATTAGACCAACAAACCATTAGACCCTGTGTAGACGAACAAGCCCTATGTAGACCAACAAGACAAGCAAAACAGAGGCTGTAAACATCTTGGTGGACAGGAGACCAAATTAAAAGTGTAGAATGGAAGCGCCCGTGCAGACCTCGCCGCAATATAGGCAATAACAGTAAAGTCATCTGCAAAAATGTGTATATTGCCAAAGAAATATGGAAACCGATATCGCTGATCACTTTGACATATCACATTGACAAAAGCCCAGCGAACCATATTAATATGAATGCAGGTTACGCTGACTTCCAATGATAAAGTTATATGAAAATGTTATCATCACTTAAAATGATTTGGGTATAAAATCCCAAAACTTTCGAAGAAGCATTAAATACCTTTTATGACAAAAAATGTTATGATCTAGATTTAACACCAACATGTAATTGTAAATGAAATTCTTATATACGAGTACATACATCCTCCCTATAGTATTGTGATATGTAACTAACGTTCAGATATCTTTTATAGCTATGGTAACATAGTACGTAGTCCTTCGAAATTTATTACACTATAGGAAACTAATGATCGAAATTGAACCATCAATCCAATTTCAATGTTTGTGTATGCGAACAAAAAACGATCAACATTTTAAAACTCACCAAAAATGTCAGAACATTAGTCACAGGAAATCGATACTATCAAACAAGAATTAGTAGCTAACAGGGGTTTTACCACGGGGTTTCACAGTGGCTTTTGAAAGGAAATAATGATCGAAATAGTACCGTCCATCCGATTTTAAATGTTTGCATATGCGTACAAAAAACCATCAACATTTTAAAACTCGCCAAATAACGACAGAACATATTAAGTCACAGGAAATCGATACTATCGAACAAGACTTAATTAGTAATAGCGGTTGTATAGCTTTTCAAAGTAGAACCATTACAGGACATTTGTCTAAACATGCACATGACTACGCGAGTCAAGCAAATGTAGATTTTGTCAAACATCTGACAAAACATCTCTGCATATACTCACGCTAGTCATTGATGCAAGTAGCCTAATTCTGGATCAGCGCCTCTAAAGACGAGGCTAAAGATCATAGAAGAGGCAGGCAGGGCTTGGAGAGGAAATGTAATCTAAGTAGCTTATACAATAAATCAGATTGTCTGTGAAAACTAAGCCGCTGTACGTATGGGATTTGGATGGTGAACAGTGTAATCTAAGTTTACTTTAAACGAAATTTTATTTCTGTTCTTCTTCTTCTTAAAATTTAAACCGTCTTTTCATTTCCCTCTTCACACGACTTCCTCCGTCGTCATCCACCATAGCTTCCCCTTCCTTTTTCACCTGTCATTCCCTCTCACTCTCCTCTACTTTTAACTACAATCTTCGTCTACGTTCCTTCCTACGAACTACATAACATTCTTTTGCATATTTCTATCATCCTTCAAACCCCCAATCCTACATCAATGATTAAAAAAAACTTTTCAAAGCTGCAGCGTACATTCTTCAGTGTCACCGGCTCCATTGTGGACGGGGTCATCGGCCGCGCGACCTACTTACGGCCCGCACCGCGCGGCCTCTATCACCGACCCTGGATATTTCCAATACTGCAAGAGAATATCCTGACATAAATATATACTATATATATATATACTGGGAAATTAATTTTAAATGTCATCCAGTTCTTCCTAGAAAGAATTAATTGTCAGATGATATCACTTGAGCTACATTGATCTGGTTACAAAGTGTAATTCGAGCACTGTGATAAATACTTAAATAAATATTTTAATTATAGGAATTTCTAACATAATATGGATAACGGTCCAACAATTGCTTGATGCTGGTTAACCCCGGCCAATTTGGTAGGCTAAAGAAAAGCTCTATATGTACATCTTCAGCAGATGATGGTTTGTCACTTTTAATGAGCTACGAGTAATGCTATAATCATAAAAGATACGACAAATACAGATAGAAACAAATAATTTTAGTTAGTATTAAGTAGTATGTTCATGTTGCGAACTTATCAACATCAACATCATAATCTTTCCTATAAATCCAAAGAAATCTTTAACTTTATTTGATGCAAGATCATCCAAATCTTATAATCCATATGGACTTCAAAATTGCTTTCTACATTTCAATAGCCAAGTCTCATCATATTTCTTCTCTAGTCATTTTCATTATATGAAGAGAATGTCTCTGCTTATCCAGTTATCCGATGTACTAACTTCTATTAACCAAGTATACCAATGCAAGAGTATGCAAAAACACAAGGATACACGGTTGTCGGCCCCGTGACCCAGTTCGCTCCGGTGCAAGACGGCCGTTACCGCTGTGTGCGAGCTTATCTATCGGAATATTTATATAGAGATCCCATGGACAAGCATTCTCATCTTTGTCATCATCACGTTTCGTGCGACTGGTCAGGACCAGTCATCAATCATTCTTAGCGTGCCCTAACACATTAATCAGAATTTGAAAGGTCTAGTTCATTTTCTATAAAACCTCCAAAATCCAAACTTTTGTCAGTGGAACTACACCAACAAAACATGATAACCGGGCTCCACTTTGCCCCATCGACTTGCCCCTTCAATAGGAGAAGTGCTTCCACAAATCAGAGCCATGCTGTCTAGCTTTGAAAGTTTTCTATATGTTTTCATCGCCTCTAATTTTCTTATCCCGCAGTTGCCGCTTATCATCAGTTAGGCTACGTGTCTGTCCCAGCTAAAGCGCCATTTAAAGATAGAGGTGTGCTGAAATTCGAATCAACTTCCTTGTAAATCGTTTTCCCACAAATCACTGAGCTACAAAAACTCCCTTATCTTCAGTGACACCGGTATATTAAAATCCAAAGGGAGCTTATTGAAATCCCAAGGACAAACGAGGCCGATGCCCCGCTGACCTAGTTCCGCGGCCGGTGCAAGATGGACCTATGTCTTTGTGAAATTATCTATTGATTATTCAGGGTCTGCCTAAATCCACTTTACAACCCTTATGAACTATATCAGGTATCACATCTACAATAACTAGAGAATATTGTTATGAATAATTGCTGAAAATTGCAATTAAGTTCTTCAATCATTCCACTCGAATAGTGGGTAATGGAAGAAGTCTTCTTCTTTCAATTCTTTTAAGAGAGCCGTCTCACCTTTCTGACAATGTCTATCACCTGCACGAATAGTGGATAACAGTAACAATTAAACATAGACAATTTTTGGAGTTGCAGAAGGTACAGTAAGGACCGAAATGGAAGAAAATCTGAAAACTTCTTGTGAATGGCTTGGAAATTTCACACATAAGGATAGGTTGATGTGCTCTAGAATGTACATGAGGTTGTTAACACTTAGATATTAAATGGTGTATTTGGGCGTTGAGCGGTCAATTCAAAATTTACTTTTATCAATTTCTCCTCCTCTTTCAGCAAAAGAAACAAAAGAAAACATTTAATACATGATCACGACAGTTGTTAATACACCGCTAGTTTCATTTCAATGTGTTGTAATTTCATAAATATTAGAGCACAAGAGAGGGACAAAAGATCGTTTAACTGTATTGTTTTTACGTATCGTTGTCCTCTTTCTGCAAGCTGCAACGCAGGATGCACTTCTGGGTTGCCGGGAAACTTGCGGGGAGCGGAAAGTCGTTTAAACTTCACTAACGTCCCTGTTTCCAGATGGTCTCATGCTGCAGAGAGTTTACACAATTATGTTATTTGTTGTAAAAGCTAAAGGAAATATCTTAGGTTATTGCTTTAGAACTAAAATACTGAAAGCAATGAGATTTGACGACCTCAAAGTTACACTTTGGCGTTAAATGCTTTCTTTAATTTCATGTTTAGAACTTATTTGTCAGGTAATTTTTATGTTACTTTTGAGCGACATACGAGTAACTTCGTTTTATAACCTCGTAAATATTAAGACACTCAGAACTCAATCGTAAGATCTGGTGTCTTCACCTAATGAACAAAGTGGAATCTATACTAATATTATAAAGGGGAGAGATTTGATTGTTTGTTAGTTTGTATTGAATAGGCTCCTGTTGGAAAGCTACGTTCTTGTAATATTTTTTATCTTAAAAATACCTCTATGCAATGAGATATGGGGACCTATAGACCCGGTCCAGATATCTCATCGATAAATCTTAGTAAGTTCACAAACACTATTGTCTTCCAAAGATTTTCTACCACGTAATACAATCAACCAGGCAAGATCTATGTAGCTAAGGAAAATTGCACTTTGCAACGGTGCAGCGCAAAATTACGATTCCTTTTAAAATACGCCGGGCACGACATTAAACGCGTTCGCTTCCGCCACAGTGAAATAAAAGTGCAGTGAGGTGTAACAAATGAAGACAGACAAATTACGTTGGGGTATATTTTTTTTTTCAATAGAGAATACGCTTCTTGTCCGCATTTACATGAGCGATGACGCTATGTTAAGCTTTGTTGTTACAAAACTATGGACTAATTATGGACATTCCGTATTAAACAAAAACTAACTTGCTTTTTTCATTACACAAACGCTTAAAAATCATGATGAACTTGATCAAATCGAAAACTAATAAAGTAACACACGTTTACATAGTACACATGTATAGTAGAATATGAATATTTAGATAGCTGCATTGCCACAGCTTCCACTATTATTGGAAATTAAACTTTAACAAAATTAAAAAAAATCAAAAGGAAGTATTGTCAGGCTTAATAGCATGGACACAACACATAAACGTGGTAACATTTATGCATACCATTTAAACATTTCAACTATAAGTTGATAGGTACTTCACTGTTATGCGCGTTGTCTGTGGTTCCGCACTTGGCCGTAATAAACGGCTTTTTACAAGAAACTTTGAAGTTTACCGTCTATTTACCACAGTAATAAGTGCGGTACTATATTATAATGCCCAATTACCAAGTAAACTGCTTCAGTAATACGTACTTCTACTCTTTATTGGACTATAAGAATGTCAGCTTTCAAACTGCACTACGACCTAATAAATCTGACAACATCACATACATTATCTTAAAGTAATAAATAGCACGCATAAGCACTTGTGTTAGTGGTATCAGAAACAAAGGAATATATACTTAAATACAAATAAACTTCCTGTCAGACCGAGTATACACAAATGTTGACTACATGACATGTATATGGTGGGATTCGAAGCCACCCTGGCGTATAGGGCACGGCCATTGGGCTATCCAACCTAATGTTAACAATGTTTCATATTTATAAAATTATATTGTCTTTACAATAACAAAAAATGAATAAAGATTTTTTTATAATAACCAAAGTTCCCTTGGCGCCCAACGTGTTGCGTTTTTTTGTGAAACAAAATACATTAACATAATTATTTTATATTGCTCTTCTTCAATTATCCTTATGGCAACAACTTTTGTAAACATACATATGTACTACATTCTGATTTCGTTGAAAAAATGCGGTCAAATAATCGTGTGTGTGCATCCCCTTCTCACAAACGTTCTTACAACTTTTCAAGTAAAACCTCATTTTCCGCTGCACAGTAGCCGTATCACTAACCGCTACATACAATAATAATAATAATAATAATATCTTTATTTCTCACTACAAACTTAAACATAGTACAAAAACAGTGGTTACATAGAACAGACAAAGTTTGTGTGAGACTGATGTCCGTTATAGGTAGAAAATACCTGTGTCACGGATCATCAGGCCCACCACTTCGGATTGCCAGGAATTCACATATTTTGAGCAGTGAAGAGTAATTAACAAAAGATACAAAGATAATTTAACAAGGTAGGCTAACAGTATTTTTTTTCTTTTTTTTTTTTTTCTTAGGATACCATTAATGTTGTCAAATAACAAGAAACACAACATAACCACATAGTGTGTGTGTGTGTGTGTGTGTGTGTGTGTGTGTGTGTTTATGTGGATGGGTGTGGGTTTGAGTTTGTGAAGTGTAAGTGATTAGATTGCTATACATAGCCATTACAATACAACAAGTAAATAAATAAATAAATAAGATTAGTTTAAAGAACTGACCAACATTGAGACACTATCGTAATACGGTTATCAACTTTTCCGTGTCGTCATAATTATGTTCCAGCAACCACAAAGCAACGGATCTTTTACAATCATATCTTGTAAGTGAATATATAGATAGGATTTCATTAATTTTATTATAAAGATAGCCACCTAAAAAGCAGAAGAATCTGCGTGCGAACCCTGTATTACATGGTTTCGCAGCACAAACTCTTCCCCTTCTACGTATATTGTCATTAAGGTGTGGATCATACGGGACGAGTGAGTGTTTACGCAGAAGTAGGGTAGTGACACCGGTTTGCCGGCCAGCACCAGTTTGCGACCACTTCACACGTTTTTTTGAATAATAGATAGTCTATAGACAGCTCATTTCTAATTTCGCGCCAGTCGACCTGGACAATCTCCACGGTTCTTAATCCAACAGCATGACTTTATAATTTGCGAACTGAGCCCTCAGTCGCCATTTCAAAATTTGGTGTGTTGACACGTGACAAATTTAGCAAAAATAATTGCAGGTGGATCGATTTTCAAATGTAAGATTTTGAGTGTTACTATTATTTTATAGGGGTTTGATTTGGTTTGTGTGTAGGATAAGATGTTTAATTTCAATATTCAAGTGCCCAAACTCACGAAACATTTCATAATTTGTAATATTTTAGGTGGTCGGGCAATAGGTTATCGATTCATATCAAAATCTAGTTTCCGACCGGGTGGTCGGCAAACCGGTTTATTTACGTCATTTTTCTTTGCCTACATTGCGAAAACCTTAAATGCACCAACATAGATTCATTTACATTTGTGAACAGCTAGGAATTTGTGACTTGACAACCAGTTTCCGACCGCCAGTATACCTCATAGTTTCAAAGATAATGACCTTTAAAAATACCAAAAGTTTAGCGGCCGACAACCGGTGAAGACAAACCCTGTTAACGGCCGTCTTTAACAGGCGGTCGATAACTTGTAAAATTGTACCTGTTTCCGGCCGTTCAAAAAATCCTACTTCCTACTATATAATATTATATGTATGTATGTATTATGTATATTATGTATGTATACATATCCTACTAATATTATAAATGCGAAAGTCTGGATGTTTGGATGTTTGTTACTCAATCACACCTAAATGGCTGAACGGATTTAGATGAAATTTGGCACACGTATAGTTTCTAACCCGGATTAGGACATAGGCTATAAAATAAAATTCCTACGGGAAACGTCTTATTCTTGCGGGAATAACAATTTTGAAACTACTGAACCGATTTGAATAATTCTATCACTGTTGGAAAGCTACACTATCCCCGGTCAACATAGGGTACTATAACTGATCCTGGAAATGTGGGGGGGAAGGGGGGATATTTGAAAAAGGGGATAACGCGCGTGTGAAACCGCAGGCGGAAGGCTAGTAAGATAATATAAAAAAGATAAAAGAGAAAAGAGAAACGTAATTAGTAATAAATATAACTTTATTTGAACTAGGAAATTCAACGCACCCGATAAATACTAAACATTTAAATTATTTCTGTTTGTTACATTTTTTGTTTGTTTTTGTTTTTTCGCGCCTCGATGGTCTAGTGGTTTAAGCACCGGGCCGAGATCGCGGGGTACTGGGTTCAATTCCCGGGTCGAGCTAACTTTGTCGGTTTTTTCGGACACTGCTCGGGTTTGTGATCACCAATCCGCATTTGGCAAGCGTGGTGATTAAGCCAGTACCCATCATTGTAACGATAACTTGATTTCAAGGATGGAGGCCTTTGCCCTACAGAGAAGCATGCCGGCAGAACGGAGTTCCAAGATCCACTATATTATAGGATAGGCTTTTCGATCGTGTTCCAAATCAAAAGAAATCAACAAATATGACCTTTTGGTTACTCAATTGTATTTTTAGGTCGCAAAAGAGAGTAAAAATATACCGCTTTTTTTATTTCATTAACTGTTTCACTTTCATACTATAATATACCCTATGGCTATTGAATAAGACTCATTTTTCTACCGTAAATTAGGTGGCCGATAACCGTCGCACAGGTGGTCGATAACTGGGCCAAGTGGTCGATAACCGGTGTTTTTGCTATTTTTACGAATAATGTATATTTTTAAATTATGTATCACTGCTACGTTTATAAACGTTAGGTTTTATAAAACTAGACTATTGTAAGATCAAATGTTAATTTTTTGGAAAATCTTGACGTACAGCATCATGATAGAAATCAACTCTGAAGTCAACAAGTCGCTTAAGTGGTCGCAAACCGGTGTTCCTACCCTATGGCAAGTATAAACAGTTGGCGGACAGTGAGTACCTTCCAGTGCTTGTACACATCTGTGGTGGGACAAGTGTAAGGGAGAAAAGCACTAACCTTAAGTACTATCCTCTGAGCTCTCTCCACTTTTAAAAGGTGGGTTTTTGCAGCACCACCCCAAGACGAAATACAATAGCCCAATAAGGATTGACACAGTGACAGATATACTGTTTTGATGAGAGAGTGATCGGCAATATGCCTTAGAATTTTAAATATGTAAATTAGTTTCCTAATTCTTCCCGCCAAGAGATCAATGTGGGCTTGAAATTTTAGCTGGTTGTCCAGCATAACACCCAAGTATTTAACGGTGCTGGTTGAAACAAGTTCCGGGCAGTTACATTGTGCTTTAGATAAACATGTGCCGGAGTGTGATACAATTTTCAAATCGCTTGGAATGTCAGCTTTAGCCAAGGAGAAGGTCATGTACTTGGTCTTTTCAGTATTAAGGGCCAAAGAGCTAGCATATAACCAGTCAGATACTGTGTTTAATCCCTCTTGAGCGTAATGGAATGCTTCGGGCCAGCTTTTACCATGGAACAACAAGGCAGTGTCATCAGCAAAAGCCACAATACTTCCACATCTCAACTTAATCTGACATAGGTCATTGATGTAGATGAGGAACAATGTGGGACCGAGAACAATAACGCTATTATAACACAATCTATGCACCAAGCGGCCCTTGGGACGGGCCGACCCGGTGTGGCCCAGATGCGTTGCCATGGCGACGGGCCACGCGTCCCCCATTCCCCTACCATTCGATTACTCTATAACGATATTAGGGAAACAATTAGTCCTACATTCTGCGATGGCTAGTTTTTATAAGATTGAATCGGCTTGTCCTACATCCTGCGATGGTGTGGTAGTTTTTATAAGATTCAATCGACTTTTCCGAGACAATAATTTGGTGTCTGTTCTTTGCCTGCGAAACGCCTCATTGGACTTGTTCTAGACTCGTCTTCAATTCCCGGGTATAAAAGTGTTGCAATAAACTATTTATTTTTTTCTAAAAGGTTCAAATAGTTTTTTGTATTTGTTATGATTTATCATTGGGTAATGTAAGTATCTCTTTGTTGCCTCGAATATGCTATGATCTTGGGATTGAACATTGCTAGGGTTTGTGGTCAGATGCAAGAATTGTTTACATGTCTTTACTAACATAACCCGATTACCCGACACAAGAAAAATTAATTTTGAACATGTTACGTGTAGTGCGTGTGTATTTGTATTGTGTCTAAAGAAATGATAAACTTTTTCTGAATACTTAATATATTTACATAATAAGAATTATAAAACCATACCATTTCCTCGAAAAGACAACTCAGCATTTTAAAATCGAAAACCCAATGCAATTATAAAGAATGAACCAACATTGCATCACGGCCTCCAAAACAATCTATTGCTAACTGCAAATAGTATTCAAAATGAAGGAAATAAAGAAAAGCGATTGCATTTTCTCTGCCTACTGCTATTTGTGTTATCTTAGGGCTGTGTTTCTTTTAAATTAAAAGTAATGGCGATATACTAATTATAAATATTTCTATTTAGAAGGTGAACTAAACTGTCCTAAGGACATATTATTAATTTAGTTACCAATTAGTTTAGGTATAAAAGAGTAATCGCCTTCAACAAAAACCTTTCAATAAGCTATGTAGATGACCGATGGTTAAATCCGGTTTCGGTTTAACGGAGTATTTTTTATTGAAGACTAGCTGACCCGGTGAACTTTGTATCACTTCGTTGTATGGAACAGTTTGTATGGGAAAATAAAATTGCCGTTTTTAGTATTTTCCTCGCAATTTTTTCATATTACCTAATCGTTTAAACCTTCCCTGTGCTTCCACGAATATTTCAAGACTAAAATGAGTCAAATCGGTTCAGCCGTTCTCGAGTTTCAGCGAGACTAACAAACATCAATTCATTTTTTATTTATTTATTTATATAGTTATAGATAGATGATATTGGTATCTTTTCGTTTTGTTAACCTCTGTCCTTTTGTTAAAACTAACTGCCAATTGCCAACCCTTACATTCCGCGTACTACAAAGATTAGTTTGAAAAAAGTTCAATTTAGTAAGACACGGAAGCTGGTAGTCACGTCTGCGGACGGAACGGTAGCGGTGCGGGATTTATCGTCAATCGGCGGTGTTGCGCCGATGGACGGGTCCGCAGTTCCGCACTCTTGGTTCACTGCGTTTCGATGTTATATCAGTATTTTATGAGATTCTACCCTATGCTCTAACAGATAAAGGACAATCTCTTTCTACATAAGCCTCCAACGTTGCTTTCCACCACTTAAAAATGGTTCGAAATTCGCTTGTTCTGATAAGCTACAATTTTTATTGTAGTTCAATGCTATTTTTAACACCATCATAGATTTTTTTTTAGCGTATTCTTTAGTCAGACCTTTTGAACCATGAGATGAAAGAAATATAATTTTTGTTATTAGATAGTAGTAGCTTAATACTACATTGTTGGAGCAATGTTCATACCATACGCGCTTGTACACGACAGGACAGATTTTTTTAAAGATTTGACTCTAGTTCAAAAATACTTAGAAAAAATGATTTAGTAGGTACATCGATTTGCAAACCATTGATATCACGCTTGCGAAGCAATGATTGAGAATCCTCAAAAACATTCTTAAAATAAACTAAAACTGTTTTTTATGTATTTATGTTTGTTCGTATTAGCTTATTGGCGAACAAATTGTATACTAATAGCCATAGGGTTAATAGAGAAATAGGAATTCTGCTGGTTGTTTCTAATCGGAAATGGGTTTCCGCCGCGACGTCGGTATTGAGCGACAAGCGATTATTTTGTTAGCCGCTTTATTTAAGTCTGTGTTATTATTACATTAATAATAATAAATAGACTTTAATTGGTAGAAGTTGCTAACAGGCCGTTCTTCAATGCGACGGCTGTCTCCGCAGTCGTGTGTTCGATACCTGGGTCAGATTGTAATTTGTAGTAGTATTCTTGTTAAAAATTTCAGGTACTCGTAGTGTTTGGGGTGAAAAATAAGTGGTGTTGACAAGTCCATTCCTTGGGAAGTACGCTGGATAATATTAATAATAATTTAGCTCTAAGCGAATAGTATTAAAAATCAATTATGTTTCTAGACTATAGTAAATATTGCTGTAATCAACCAATTATACAAATCTAGCCGTACAGCGCGCAAACGTGGCAAGTGTCCTATGGACCTTCCCCGTAGACGGAAATCTTATCCATATTTTTAATTTAAAAGTGTGTACAAATTTATTTTAATTAAGATTTTGAAAATTCATAGTATTGTTCCTAACATAGCTAAAAAGCTTGCATACCCATAAATGGCATGTTACTTTCGTCTATTCCAGCGCGGTGCAATGGCGGTGCGGTGATGGCGGATGGCGGGGCTGGCGGGGCGTGCGGGGCGGGCGCGGCGGGCGCGGCCGAGGCGGACGGCGGCGCGGAAGCGGGCGCGGGCGCGGGCGAGTCGGCGGCGCGCGGCGCGGCGCTCGAGCGCGCCTATGTGCACGAAGTGTACGAGCAGGCGGGCGAAGACGCCGAAGATTCAGGCCGTGCGCCCGCGCCTGGGGTACAGGCCTTTCTGTCCGATCTCGAGCCGGGCAGCCTCGTGTGCGATGTTGGTTAGTACTACCCTTTTATTTGTTTTTTTGATATCCCTCTACCGCATGACGTAGCTGTAGGTACATAATTTGACTACGGGCACGCGGCGCGGCTCGCGGCGGCGCTCGAGAGCGGGCCGAACGTGCACGAAGTTTACGGACAGGCAAGGGACAGACAGGCCTTTCTGTCTGATCTCGAGCCGGACAGCCTCGTATGCGATGTTGGTTAGTATCACCAGTTTTATTTGGGTTTTTATACGTCTGACATTATCAGACATTTGCACATTGATCCACGACAAGCAATGTGAAAAAGTCTATTTTAATGTTAACTGTGCATTTTGACATTTGTGTGCTGAAACATATCAGTGTCGGTATTTGAAAAGGAGTAGTTTTATGCTCAGTTTGGCCTTGATCCTTGCTGTGGGATTAATGTCCAAAGTATACGTTTTTTTTTGCAATATCAAATGCTACGATGAGTACCTAACGTACATACTACATAATATTACACCCGTACATATTTTCCATTTTCCTCATGAGATTTATCTTTCGTCGAATACAATTTTAAGTCACCCTCTCGTGTCAAGGGGTTTCAGCGACTTAATACATCCATACCTCATTTATTATGGAGTAAATGTTCCATGAGCCATATAAACTGCATCGCCCCCTAGGTAGCAGTGGGTAACACTTAATGAATTCAATTTGCTCCTCGCCTCGTCTTTCTAAGGTCCCTAATAGACTACATAATATATTTAAGTTCATGCCTGCTCCGCGTAATGTTCTGACACGACCACTTACATGTATAACTTGAGCGGCTTGGAAGTAAAAGCTGAATTTTGGCTGTAGTTGATATTTATACGAATACCAAAGGTCCCAAAAGTTTCTTTTTTCTGTTTTACGATCTGGTTAGGGTATTTTGGTACCATGATCCAGGATTTGAACTCCGTAACCCTTAACGGAATAATTAGACAAATTCCGAGACTAGACTCTATACTCTGAGGTGGTGGTAGAGTAAAATGATATCTGACACATACGTCATCTTGTGATCTGGTACCACCCATACATTCTATCTTAAAATTAGATAACTGTGTGATTTATGGTGATTTAGTATGTAGTTTTAAAATGGAGAAGGTATTGACCAAAAATTTAACAAGTTTTGGCGATTAAAAAATAACTATCAAGTTTTTTGGACTTAATTATATTAACCCATTTTTATTATTTTCTTTCAAATTGACATTTAACAAAGTAACAACTCAGACGCTCAGCAAATGTTATCTAAACATAACTTGCTCGATTCCTGATTTGTTTGGGAAGACGCCCACACTAGATCAAACACCTACGTGGTAAAGAACCAATTTATAATCTGGAAATGACTGGGTATATAACTGTCGTCTCGGTGTAGCGGGCGCAGGGCATGAGGGCAGTGCCAGACAGTAAATTTAATGCTTAGTTACTGTTTGGCACTGAACTGTCTAAGGGCAGACATGGCGCTTACCATCAGGTGTATGATCTGCTCGTCTTGTTACAAATTGCAATAAAAAAAATCCTTTGTACCTACCTACCTATTTTTGTAGACTATTAATAAAATTAGGTATGTAGATGCAAAGGAATTACTGATGCTTCATTGTTACTTGTTACACGTGGCGGATCGCAAATGCCACGCGTAGGAGTTCGGACCACCTGTTCACGCCATAACATTTAACTGATAAGACTGAAATTGTTAGCATAACCTTACAGTTTGAGGTTGTTTTACTAACTAATGGGCAAAAGGCAAGAGTATTTTATGATAAGATATAATTTTTGTGTCTCATAATATAACTTTAGTTATTCTGAAAGTTTAGGAAGTCTTAGATTGGCACTGTAGAGTGAACAAAAACTGTTCATGATATTTTGGGTAACTAAATCAAGGTCTAGTGGTTGAAATACCTTGCCATGATTGAGTCAGGCACAATTTTTGTCAGATTTATCGAAAAAAACTCAGGTTTGTGATCACCAATCTGCATTTGAGCGTTTTGTGAATAAGCCAGTACCTATGCTTATGCCGATTACTTAATTAATGTTAATTTCAATGATGGAGGCCTTAGCTTTGTAGTGGGAAGTTTAATAGGCTGATATTTTTTTCTTTTTTATTCATTAATATTGGCGATACAAACCTAGACTCCCATTAACCACGCGAGCGAAGCCGCGGATAACAGCTGGATTTTTTTGCTTCAATTGCATTTTGTTGTGCAATTCTTTACTCACGCCAATCTACCCCTTATTCTTAGAGCTTCGAAACAACCCTTTATTGGACTTAATAGGATGTATTGCGATAACCTGTGACATTTAGCTGCTACTCACCCTTTTCGCTGAAACATTCGCAGCTAATGACTCCATTGCCATTCTGTCACGACTGCTAACAGGAATATTGTGACTCACTTAATAATTTTGCAGTCCGTATTTTAGTACATATGTAATCGGTAAATCAAATGGAAAAATTATGAAATGAAACAGGCAAAAATTTATTTTTACTGGTTACAACTACTCTTAAGAATAGTTAAATCAAGTTCAGGACAGGAAGGGGGATGTGCTGGTCAATTGCCTATAAGTGGAGATCAGTTCTTCCCCTTTTCGAGTTGGACACACAGCCACAAGCGTCGCTAGCTTCCGAGGCATGGAGGTGTTTTACACCGCTTACTTCTAGAATCCGTGTATGAGTTTTATCTGCACAGAAAAACCCAATATTTTATTCCGAATCTCATCAACAGTCAGGACCACTGGCGTGGCCGTTGTTTGAAAGTGGTACCTGCTTGCCACTGAACCACGGAGGCAATTACAAGTATTATATTATTAAGATGATTGTTTTGGTTCCAGGCTGCGGCAACGGGAAGTACCTCAGCGTCAACCCGTCCGTGTACGCGGTGGGCAGCGACCGGTGCACGCGGCTAGCCACCCACGCTCGCCACCACAACAACGAGGTAATACTCGTCTATACTAATATTATAAAGAGGAAAGATTGTAGCCCTGATCTCTGAAGGCCCTTTATGTTTCAAGTGTAGGTAATTGCTCCGCCAATTCGGATATCAGGCGAGTGAGAAAAATCAGTTGGCAGACAGACATGCAGCCTGCCTGATGATAAGCAGCCACTGCGACCTATGTCCACTGAGGGACACTTAGCCAGAAAGCGCACTCAATGTGTTGTCAAACTGTAGGCTCCTATGATCTTCAAGCCTTTGACTTCAAGTGTACTGCATATAGTGCGCCTATGTTTTCCTATGAATACTTTTTTTTTACTAGATCAGTGGCAAACAGGCACGCATTGACGGACACTTTACCAGGAAGCGTCGCTTAATGTGGTGCCACACTGTAGGTACGCAGTACTCATAATTATACTATGCTGTAGGCTTCTCTGATCTACTTTTCACATTAAGTCCAACTTTTGAACGTCACATCCGTCTTTTGCAGGTGGTAGTATGCGACAACCTGTGCCTGCCGTACCGGGACGAGTCGTTCGACGCGGTGCTGTCCATCGCGGTGGTGCACCACTTCGCTACGGTGGAGCGAAGGGCCATGGCGCTGCGGGAGCTGGCTCGTGTCACCAGGATCGGCGGCCGGCTGCTGCTCACCGTCTGGGCCATGGAGCATGAGGGCAGGAACTTTCACTCACAGGTAATTAAACGTTTGTTTACGAAATCTCTTCCACAGAGCGAAGGGATGAGGCGCTGCGGGAGCTCGCACGCGTCCAACAGGATCTACGATTCTACAATCTACAAAGTCTACTGTGTACGTAACACTGTACCTACGCGTAGACAGTAGGCTTACTGCGTGTAGGTTGTTGTCTACGTGATTTGAGTCTAAGTCAATTATCCATTTCCTAGATAGACCTCCCAAGGTACTTCCTAAGGTCTTTCATCAAAATTAGTTTAATGGTTAAGACGTTAAAGCGTCAGTCAGGCAGTTCCTTTTGCGTTTTTAATATCAGTATGGATTAGGTACGGCCAATAGCGAGCCCATCTTTATGAACAGACTTTTCATTCTGATATAATGTTTATCATCATCACTTGTTACAGGACGTTCTAATCCCATGGCACCGGCCAGTCACGCTGTGCCCTCCAACGCCAGCGCCCCGATTCCTCTCCGTGGATAACGAGCAGTAAGTTAATTGTTTTTTATCAACTTTTCTGTATAGAAGTAAAAAGTATTTCAGCAATTTTACAGCAAAATTTAGACGAGCCAATTGGTGGAATATACATTTGTGTGCATGAATATGTCTGTTTGTATCGGTCTGGGTGTTAAAAGTATATAAGTACCTAATGTTTATCCGTTGTCTGGTACCCATAGCACAAGCTAACGCTTAGATTGGGGCTAGATGTCGCTGTGAAAATAATGTCCAGAGTTATTTATATATAGCGAGAAGGGTGCGAAGCACGCAATTATATAAGAATGAGACTTCTATTTCAATCCTTGACTCATCGTCTAAACACCTTGACTTCGTTTCGCTTATTGATTGAGCCCTCCTAATCAATAAAGTTTTTTATCAAACATAGGGTGAGGATGGCGCACCTCTTCCTATCTATTACCCAAACAACAAAAAACGCAGAATAATACCAACAATAGCAAATCTACAAGTGCAATTAAACTCCTAAATAAAGTCTAAACTAAATTATTTATTTATTTGTTTTCAGACACATCGAACCTTGGAAAACTCGAGACGGCTCCCCCGGATCGTCTTCACTGTCATCACCTAATGAAACCTGCTATTCATTTGTACGACGAGCGCTCCAAAGGCTTGCCGGCCGGCGATCATTCCTACCTTCGTGGAGCTTGGCTCGAGTACCGCCCCGTCCATGCACAAGGCCCGAGCCCCCAGCAGCAGACCTGCCTATCGAACTCCGGCGCCTTGACGAGGCCCTCCCACCTAGGCTCATCACACAGTCTTCAGAAACATCAACAATGAAGTCAAGAAGCTTAACAGACATCGCTGACGTAGAACGACGAACCCTCGTCCGCTCACGATCCAGTTTGCCAAGTTTAGGTGGAGATGAAAATGAACCACCGCCTCTGGAACCACCGGCGCCTGAAATCCCTGAGCCTCGAAAGAAGCCACGACTTGTGAAGCAAAAGAAATCAATCAACGAAGACGACGCCGATGAGGACTTGGATAAACCAACAGACATGAAAAGCATGGTCGAAGAGATGCCTAATTTTAAAATACATACGTATAGTTCAGAATCGAGGAAACCCGGCGTTTTCAAGCAGACGTCACTCAACGAGGAACTTATGTCTGTGGAAAGGTTACGAGAGAAAGAGCGACTGCGAAAAAATATCCAGAAACAAGCATCCCTAAATGAAGAGTACCTGTATCGCCGACCAGGGGCTTTAGACTCAATACGTGACTCAATATTTTCCACGTCAGCAACAACCGCAAAGAAATTCCAATCTCTAAAAAACGGCCTCACTAGCAAGTTCAAAACCTCTACAACGAATATAGATAAAGTAACCGTGTTCGTAAGGATGCTCCAAGGTTGGAAGAGCCACGGACCGGTGCCAGAAGTTCCTACGCCGAGCGACAATAACTCAACAAATGAGAAACCTTATCCCGAAAGACGTCACTCAAAAGAGGACGGGTCTGATTCCTCTAAGGATAGCAGCTTACAAAGTGACACAAGTGTCGACTCTGAGGACAGCTTTGCTTCTGTGATATACGTCCCAAAAGCAGACGGTTCAGGAGACCCTTTATCACCAACTCCTTTGTCACCAGGCCCTACTTCGCCTAGACTTAAAGGGTCATCTGTGCCGACTTCACCAAGAATGAAGAGTTCTCCAGGGCTCCCATCTCCAAGGATAAAACAGGCTTTTCCCTTAATTCGTCCACCGGCATCACCGAACTCTGTCCAAGCACCAACATCTGTCAACAAGATATTGGTAGCACAATACAGCTTAAAAAATTACTCGACTTCTAGTTCCGTCGTTGCGGCCCCGTTGAAACCACAGTCTAAAAGTCAACCCAATTCTCCACCTAAATCGGAATCAGACGATAAAATAATTAAGCCAGAACTTCAAGCAGTTATAAATAAGAACATCACAATAGACGTTTTTGAAGAAGTCGATCCGATACCGCCTATCAAGGAGGAAGAAGAAACACCAACAGAAGTAACTAAAGAGCTTATAGCAGAGATAAATAAGGATATCGAGGAAATACATAAACTTACAGCGGAGACTAATCAACTGAAGCCAAGAGTCGTACTTCAAGATATCAAGCCGTATCCCAAGATCACATTACAAACGGTTGCAGAGTTGCCAGAGATTCCTCAGTTCAAGCCAAAAGAACCAAATAAGTCACCGACAACAGATACATTAGATTGCAGATCTGCGGAACGGAAACGAAAAGAGCGGATACGGCAAATAAAGGATATGCTGAATAAGGGTATTCCACCTGGGAACTTTGGGAGAAGACCGCCATTCCCGTTAGTGCGCAGTACGAGTAAAGCAGAACCAGCGAAGACTAGGCCCTCCCTGATGTCGCTAGAGCTGTTCAATCCAGCGGTGGATGATATGGACAGTGATTCCAGTGGTGTCTCGTCCCCAGACTCGGTGGACAGCGTAATAAGCGTGGTCCCAGATGAACTTCGAAAAACTGCGCAAGAGAAAGGTAAGGGAGACTATTCTGCGAATATTTGCTTCAAGAAATTATTATTAATAATACGTGTATAAGAATTTATAAAAAAAATTCAAGAAAAACTATCTTCAATTTATCGAAGAAATGTTATCTGGGTTATAAAGTAGTTTTTTGTAAATAGTTTTAAATGAAACGAACTAAATGTTTCTTTATTCTCATTCTGAGTGAAACCATTGTGCTGAGCTATTAAAACAATTTAGTCTAAAAATCTACACTTCTTGTCCGCTTCATGCATTGTTTTTTCTTTGTTACAGATCTACCAAACTCCACTACCCTCACAACTGTGGACACGAAGAAAGAAGAAACAAGTTCAGACAAGTCACCAATATCGGTGCCCGTACCGCCAGCCCCTCAGAACTTGATCGAAGCCGCAGCTGAAGTCGCGCATTCTTTGGATGAAACCTGCGAAACAGTTATTCAATCAAGTCCAAGGTCAAAAAGACGACATCTGGAAAAATTGGAAAGTGCTGAAGCCATTGCTATCATCCAAGGTACTTCGAGCAGCAGCAGTAGTAGCAATTGGAGTCTTAACAAATTGTCTCCCGGTGATCTTAGGATATTAGAAGACAAATCGAGATCTCAATCTCACACGAGCTCCAGTGGTAGTTCTTCAAGTTTAGAACGTCTCTCTCCCGGGAGAAGATCAAAGGACCGCTCACCAAAACAGGGGAGCACTAGCAATTCTACGTGGAGTCTGAATCGACTGTCCCCTAATAGACCAGAGGGACGTTCTCTGGACGAAAACCTTAGCAGAAGTCACAGAAGCCCAACTAGATTCCCATACGATTCGGTCTCTATATCCAGTACTGATTCAGAAAAATCTATTTCCAAGTCTGAAAGTTTCAACAGAATACAGAATGAACCTCTTGTGACATGCAAATCTGATATGTTAGCAAAAGAAGAGGAATGGCCGGCAGATCAAGAACGAGGGCAACACTTAACAGAATTTGCGGAAAAACTTAGTGAAAAACTATTGCAAGAAATCGACCAATATTCAAAGCGAATAAACGAGGAAGATTTCGATTTACCAAGTAGTAGCAGTAGTGAAAAAAGCATTTCTTTGAGACTAAAGCGTGAAGAGGAAGATCGAAATACACAGAAAATCTTAGATGAGCTCTCAGATAGTTTACAACATCTAGAAGATCCGTACATAAGCAAAATTAGCACAGAAATGCAAGGCTTGAATAAATTAAGCGCAGAATTACAAGAAAGGCATAAATACATCACATCCATGAACGACACACAAGAGACTGATATTAACAAACTGTTTCCTAAATGCGGCACTAAGACTAAAAGCAAAAAGAGATCAAAAGACGTGGACCCAATCATTAACAAATACAGAGAATTAAAGAAAACGATGAAAGTGACCAGCGAAGAAGACATATATCTAAATAATTGTGCCAATATCCAATACAATGTAAAACCTATCGTTACTGAAGAAAAATTACCCGAAATAGAGACGAAGAATCCTGACGATGACAGTGCAATATGTTCCAGTAATGGAAACCCTGAGATCACAATAGACTCTGGCGCCTACGACACAAGTCAATCGCTTGAGACGGGATACTCCTTAGAATCAGAGATCAGTGTGGACTCACTATGCACGAGTACTGACAAAAGATCTTCGTTAAAAGTCGGCCAGTCAACTGATTCAAGCGATTTAGATAAAATGGAAATAAGTCCGGAATCGATAACATCGCGATCAAGTACAAGCACAGCACCTTTGAAGTCTGGATTTTCGATAGAATCTAGTGATACTTCAGCTGGCAGTGACTGGAGCAGGCGAGACAAGACTGGAAGTACTGCATCTCTTGGCTGCGTTAGTCTGGCGTCGCTGCCATCATGTAGTGAATGTTCCAAAGAAAGGAAGCTTCTGGAAACCCGATCGTCTTCTGAAGATACAGCTACTGTTTCTATGCCTCGGCCGGGACCGCACGCTCCGTTGCTTCCGTCCCTGAGCGACGGATCCGATAGCCTGCCGTCAGAAGGCGGCGCCGTCACTTACCACAGATACTACCACGTCTTTAAGCGAGGAGAACTCGACCAGCTGATCGAGAAATACGTGGAGAGCCTCCACGTGGTGTCATCCTACTACGACCAGGCCAGCTGGTGCGTTATAGCAGAAAAAGTTCAAGTGTGGACCATTTAGGTTCTTACCATCGTATATTGGAGTTCTAGGGCTGCGCCGTTTGATTACGGCCGAGAACAAGTTATAGTGATGTGAATTTATTTGAATCTTATGAAATAGTGACGCTATAGACAAAAGAACTTTCATAAAAGACGCTATTTTAAGTGCAATGATTCAAGTGACCTTCTGACGATATCTTCGCGAGTGTAAGGACGAGTGGTAAACGGTGTTGATCCTAAGCAGAATTGCCAAAAGCGAAGCTTTTGTTTTTTTAATATTCTAGTCACTCTATACTGGTTTACTAGTTGTTATCTTAAATATTATAATAATAATCTAAAGATCTTAACTGCCCTTCGAAGCACGAATACAATATTCGACCGGTTAAATTTAGTACGACATAGTTATGTTTACCTGACAAGTATAGTAAAGGATTGTGTATTGGTGTGTACTATCTTTATCTGATTGGATAATGTTGGGCCTGTGTGCGCTGGGCATTAGTACTTGATGCGAGACTAGAACTCGCATGAAAAGAAAACTAAGAGCTTTAAATAGTGAAAATTAAATATAGCATATATTATATACTTCAGTGGCTCAATATAATATAAGCTATTCATAGCTTATTTACTACCTACCATTCATGTATATTATCTACTGATAAAACAAAGTAACTCATATTACTGTTACATTAATTTATACCATTTTCCAAGATCAAAGAATAGAAACAAAATTATATAAATATAAATAAATAATTTATCAAAATAGAGAATTTATTATAATGTATAATATTATTATTATTCGAAGACAATAAACACTATTATGAAATTATAAAAATTGTTGGAATAGAATATTAGTTAATGAAAATGTCACCACCATACTTGTGTACAATTCATTTATGCCTAATATTTCATAAACTAGAGGAAACTTATTTGATTTTGGAGTATGGTATAAAAAATATATAAAAAAAATATTATCTTAATTTCACAGATTATTTCTATGATAAAATTATATGAGCTGACCTCTCGTTCGAATCGCGAGTAAATCGAACGTATCCACTGTACAGGCCCCGGCAAACTTCTTGACTATCGGCTGGGGATTGCTCAGAACACGAATTTTAACACGCCTGCGCGCTATTGGTCAGAAGCATACCTCTGACCAATAGCGCGCGCGGGCGTACGGGAGATTCACGCACGCTATTGGTGACGCAAGTGCATATGCGCGAACTTTCCCCCTCTCCGTCGACCAATGGTCAACAAGTTTGCCGATAGCGGATTGTCAAGCTGATAACAGTGTTATGATAATATTCATACTAAATTCGGACCATTTAGTGAGGTTAGACGTTTTGAGGTTTTAGAAGTCGTAGCGGCATAAAGCGCGTTCCCTTTGCCTACTTGTATAATACTTGAGAGTACAAATACATGCATCAAATTCGTTCAATATACTCAATGTATGTAACCACGTACTATAAGTAAAGTTTATGCCGTAAGAAGGTGTTCACTACCCGAGACTCCAGTCTAGAAAGGACACTAAGTTTTGATACCTACAGTTCATTTACATAGACATCTTGCATTCTAAAATAATAACGGTCATTCTTTGTCACATATTATTCTATGATATAAGTGAAAATAACGAATTTTAAATTTCATTTTTATTAACGTATTCGTTAATATAAGTAATTAGGTAAGTTTAATATCGTATACCTTACCCTACAATGAAATATCAGCGATACTTAATACGACGGTACCCAACCACTTCACATTTACACGATTACTGTAATATTTCGACATAAACGTCAAACATTGCTTTCGCAAAATTATATTATATAAATGTTACAAGTATTCAGTATCGTATTGTAAATAATCGCTATAAGTATATAAAGCTATTAGATAATTGATTATGTTATCAAAAATCAGTGAGATTAAAATTAATATGTTAGTATAGTAACATGAACACGACTGTACATTTAATATTTTTTTATTAATGAATCTCATGAATATGAAATGAAAATATTAAATGTTCAGATTAAGCGTAGTTCTTGCATTGTCATTAGGATTGTACGCAATTAGTAAATAATAATCGAACTAACGTAGTGAATAGGACAAAAATAATATATAAAATGCACAACCGTTACTATATTAATTTAAATCAGTATTTAAGTCTTCATTTAAATCTGTGGAACAACGTAGGTGCTTGCTGCGTTATTACCTACCTGCAGTTTATTGGGATGTGGTAGTCTATTTGGGCGTAAAAATAAACCATAAAATATTCTTAAAATAATATGCTGTCTCAGGTGACTTTATATGAATTACTAAAGTTTCTAAATAATATGTAACGGTTGAATCAGATTATTATGCGAAAAAATAGTAGTTAATTTTTACTTATTTTTACCCAAGTCAATAAACTGCAAGCGTTGGCATACACAATATCTAATTTTTCATCATTCAATAATTGCATTCCATTTGTTCTTCATGTTATTCAATTATAAGGATATTTCTATTATAATATTTCGTGAATTAATTGTCTGCCCAGGGGGCGTTAAATTATTTTTATTCGAAGTTGTGAAATTTTTAAGGCATATCAGCACTGTTTAAGTGTGTAAATTGTATAATTTTATTTATTTTTGTAATTTGTAACTGTAATTTCTTTTTATACGCAACGGTGTGACTGTCACGGAGATCTTAAATAAATTGAAATCCAGGTAGAATAAGAGTAGTTCATTCTCTATGTGACCAAAACGACACCACAATTTATTATTATTTATTACCACAGTAATTATGGTAATTCGCGTATAATTATTAAATATATGTATTTCGGTAAACCCTATCACGAATAGGTAACGCTTTTTCTAAATTACAAATATTTTTATTTTTATCGTTTAACAAATAAAATTATGGTTTGTATGTGTACATATTTATATACATTTTATATTGCTGAAGAATCAAATTGGCTTAATCTGTGATATTTAATAGAAAAATGAACACAGACCCGAGTAAATTGACTTTGTTAAGAAAAATGTATTTATTTGCATCGTCTGATTTTGATCGAGTTTTTATTTACAGGCTTGAAAGTATAATATTTTGTAAATTGTTCATTTAGGTACAGACAACAAATTAAAAGACTATACCAACTATTTCGACAATCTGTTTTTTTTTTTTCAAAAGACTTTAAAAAAAGGGGATCAGTTCAGTTTTTTTTTTTGCTTCACTATATTATATCATGGAGACTGGAAGTTTCCAAAAAATATATATTATTTGCTTCAATCGGCTAGTGTTTAGTAAGGAACTGATTTTTTCCCTCGATATAAAAATATGTCTAACAAAATAATATCTACACACAAACTTTATAACATAAAAACTTAAAACAGTATTTGGTTAAAGAATAAACTGTTGACTGTACCTAATAAATTATTATTTATACCTAAAATATAATTATTATTCTCATAATATCAAATATTTTTGCGTGTTGTTTTGTCGGGCTATGTGATATTAATTTAAAAAGCCGCCTGATATTCCGTGGTAGAATTTGTTTTGCTACTATGACATTTGGCGTTAATAATACAAAATACATGTATAATCGGGAAAACAATGGGATTTAAATACGGCTATAGTTTTCAATAAAGAATATTCAAATACATTGATAAAAACGAAATAAAAAGTTTAGACTTTAATCTGCTAATGAAAGCCTACTAGGCCTAAGAGGCAGTAAGAATAATGTTCCATTAATTGGTTTATACAACTCAAAAGGCAGACTTAATAAGGTTATGCTTTTATTCAAATATACCTAGAGTACCTAGTCAGATTCACACACATAGAAATTTATTTATAGAGGCGAAAGTATAAGTATTTAGTGTTATTAAACATACATACAAAATGTTGTATATTTTCTAACTACTCATAAATGACTGACTACTTAACTGTTGTCAAACTTTGGCTACAATGTTATATGGTGTTATTATTAACGAATTTATTATGTGTTCTTTAAAAAGAACAAATTAAAATTGAGAGACAGGAAAGATGTAGCCACCATTAATTGCAACTTATATACTTGTATGATCCCGATGATCCGCAAGAGGGAATAAGAAAAAATCATTTTAAAATGTGTCATCCCTGTCATTTCGATTTTTATAAACTAAAATTATTGAAAAACGAAGCCGTATTTTCTTCCTCTTGTTTTTCGAAGGATATTGAATACAGAGCGAAATTAAGAATGTGCTATTTTCCTAATTTCTTTTACAATTTCCCTTCGCTCGCTGCACATAAGAAATAATAAAATTAATTATAGTGATCGTGCTGATTTTTTCATATCATAAGTGAGCTCGATAATAGACCAGGAAATTAGCGGTTGGATTTAAAATGTTTTCAATAAGAACATAAATGACTTTGATATTTCAAGTTTCAAGAAGTTACAAGAATTCAGTTTGATTCTCTTAATCTGATTCTGTTGGTATACATTTATTATTTATTCTGTTAAAATGTATTAAGAATCCTAAATTACGAACTGTATAGTTCTATGAATCTAATTTATGTAAAAAATATATAAGTGTAACTTACATAATAATGAATAATTTAGATTTTTTATTCTTCGATTTGTGTATATTTAGGTAAAATATTTATTTACCTAACCCCATTTATATCTTCTGGATATGATATTAAGATTTAAAAATCGGCGTTTTTGGATACAAATAATGTATTAAAATTTAGTAGATTATATGCACGCACTCAATACAACAGTGCACTAACAATAATGCCATAATATAAAATAGTTACATAATGTGTCTGCTATACATGCCTTTGCTACACTACTACTAAATATTTACCTAGATGGATATAATAAAATATACCACATAAAAATATTCAATAAGTGAGAGAATAACCTAGAAATTTCTTCAACCGATATTGAATCCTATACTATAGACAGAAAGTTCAAAATTTATTGAAGAAATTTCACACTTAGTGGTTGTCAAATCTCACGGTCCAACCGCTGATTTCCTGGCCCCACATTTGTCCTAGATCCAGTTTTTACTACGAGCCATTGTCATTCGCTCCTTACGAATACAAACAAGGTGTAATGTTAAATGTAACGAGAAATACAGTAATATATTGTAAGCTTACTTCGTACTGTACCTATACATTATACTAGGTGACAACCTTCACAATAAAATGAAGACTTCAATATTCGTTTGTTTTATTTATTAAAATACCATTGACAGAGCGAATTCTAAGTAAAGCCCGACCAATAAAATAAAAAACCTCGCCATATTGCGGAAAAATATTGGAGCTAATTTCTTCAAGTGGCAACAATAAAATAAAAAAACAATATGATGTCATTCATTATTGCTGTCTGTCAATTGTCAACCGTGCCTTGTTACTTTTGTGGGTTATATGTATGTGGGTATAACCATAGCAACCAAGTGTTGCTATAAACATAGCTAATGTGGCGCCTCCAGAGCAGGTCTTTTTATTTTCTTGGTCAGGCTTTAATTGCCTTTTTTGTGTTCTGTCACCCGCACCCAGTTGATTCCCGCGATCTTTACTAGGTCTACCATGTGGCAGGTAAATATAACAAGGCAAAATATAACATGTAATCCTAAAGTTAAAAGGATTTGAAAGTCCAAGAAAAAAACATTCAACTTAGTTAAAACCAATTTATTGCACTTACAATAAAAATAAATACAAAAGTTACAAACATCCTAAAGAGATTATCTTACTTGATTTCTACCAGCAAAGGGGTTTGAATTTCATAACATTATAAGATTTGACATAAATGCAGCGCGACGTTGCCATGACGTAGTTGTTTCATTTTAAGCTACTTTCGTCCCTTTCATGTTATAAAACTTGAAGCGTGACTGTTGGTTTTTTTTACCCCTCTTGTTTACTATCGTTCACTGACAACACTATAGAAGAGAAAGTGGCTCGTATTACTTTGAAAGAACAAAAGGAAAACCATTGATACGGTTTGATGCGCCAGTTATGGCGGGAATGCTTTCCTAATATTTTTGCGTCAACATAACATTAGCTACTTTACAACGTCAGTTGTAATATAACGTGTTTTAAGATACAAGCGTTCGAGCAGGAGTGATCCTTATAAAGAGGAGTGGCCATTTTCTATTGTCTGTCTGCCAACTGATCTAGCATAAAAGGGTTAGGGGCATCTGGGAATTCGTCCCAGTTGCCCCCGGTGCCTCCTTTGACCCTTCAAACTTACACTCACGTACTTCTAGCAACATATAGAAAACATACCTAGTTATACTTTACGGCGTCTCAAGTGGGTGAGAAGTTTCAAAATTTAAAAATTATACTCCTAGTTGACCCTTCAAAGGAGGCACTGGGGGCAATTAGGACATTATTTTTTACGAATTCCCAGTTGCCCCCAGTGGGGGCGAAGCCGGTGGGGGCAACTGGTAATAACCCGCATAAAATACAAGAAGAACAGAAGTGTTTTTTTTAATACTAAGTGGCCTCTGCGGCCTATTCCATTGAGGGTTGAGGGACACTTCACCAGGAAGCGTCGTTCAATGTGCTGGCAGACTGTAAGCTCATCTGATCTTCGAGCCTTTGGTTTCAAGTGTAAAATGAAAACAAACCCCCTTCGTGTTATCGCGCACTTGTAGGCTAGACGAAGTACGCGGCGAGCTGCGCCATCTTGTCCTTGGGCTGCTTGTTGCGGTGCTTGGCGGCGCGCGCGCGGGGACCTCGCGCGCGGTTGGCCGGCGCGCGCGCAGCCACCGCCCGGTGCTTCTCCACCTGCAGGAAGCGACCGAGTTTGTTAACTTGCTAGCCCATGGCTATGGAAGGGCGAGTTAAGGGTGTACGGTACGGCCTAGAGGCAGGTCCCCCGCGAGATAGACGGGCCAGATGAAATCCGCACACGGTGAACCTGTCTGTAGCGGCTATCGGAATGCGCTACATACGACAGACTGACGACAACACAACGCAAGATTGCAAGTCAGCGAAAAGTGCACGTGTAAACATTGGCTTCGAGACTCGTCACTCGCGCGTCACTGAGACAGCCAATCAGATATTCGATCCTGCGTCGCGCTAGCAGAGTTATTCTCTCGGCTAGCATATATACAACACACCAAGACGGTACATAGGGCCGCGGTCCCCGAGCACAGACACCTAGCTCGGAGGAAGATCTTCCCTTTTCGTTGACGTCATGATACATGCCTCATCATACGTCACACTGTCCATAAATGTTCCAGAAAGGCATCGATACGAGACGAGTGGCGGAGGATTGTAAAGCGAGTCACTAACCCTGAAGAGTCGACCACGACCACTGCCAAGAGTGTAACGCAAGAGCAGAGAGACTATGGCTACGAGCCGCCAATCTTGCGAAATCCAACGTGAGATATTTATTGCAGGGCATAAGTGCGCAAACACACAGGTGCAATTCCTATTTTTTCCCTCTAGTAGCAGGATGGGACAGCAGTCTGTCACGACGTGACGGTTGACGTGGCACGGGTGTGTTTAACACCGCTTACTTCCCGACTCCGGACTGTGATTTTATTCTCCGAACAGAAAGAGCTAAGCATCTTTTTTTTTTGTCTATTCCAAGATTTCACTCAGGACCGAGGAAAGAGAGAGAGGGGTGTCTCACCAGCGCGCTGAAGCTAGGCTCGCAGTAGAGGCAGGCGGTCATCTCGGTGAGCGCGGCGGGCAGGCGCGTGCGCTCGGGCCGGTACTCCGCCGTCACTAGTTGCGCACCACATGCTCCACATTGCTGTTCACATACTGACACGCGTAGTGCTTCTTCGAATATGTTTATTATCACGTCGCATCTGAAGCAAACCGGGTATTCAGCTTAATAAAAGTTGAAATAGCACTGTCTTTCATCATCAACCTAAAGACTTCTGGACGTAGGCTACCCACGTCAAGTGGATTCCCGCGATTATTTAGGTCATCGATCCATGATGTAATGAGTAACAAATGATTCTTTGCATCGATTAAAACAGTAATATCATTAATAAAGAAAATAAATAATAAAGGACCTAATAATGACCCCTGAGGAACACCTGAGGGTATTGGCATCCACGTTGATGTAAAACCATTAATTGCCACCGCCTTGGGATCTATTGCTGATGTACGATGAAAACCATCTGAATAAGTTACCATGTGCTCTAGCCTTATATAGCTTTTCTAGTAGCAGTTTGTGATATATTTGTGGCCAAAAGCCTTGCTGAAATCTGTAAATAGTGTCCACTTGAGAGTCCGAGTCCATTTTTAAATAGTCAATAACAACTGTTAGGTTGGTTATAGTGGACCTACGCTTTTAAAATCCTATGCTCCGAAATAAAATAGTACATATTAAAGTGCTATGAACTTCCTAACAAGAAAGTACTAACCTGTTACAAGCGAGCTTCCACTTAGGCGCAGAAGGATCGAGGACTAACACGCCGCTCTCACACTCGACGCAGCCGGAGACGCCCGTCGAGTTCACGCCGTACGGGCACGTCGGGTGCGTACACGAGTTGCAACCGAAACCCTTCTTCATGTCCCTGTAAATAAGAGCCATTTTTGTGAGCCAAGAAGTGAATAGTACATTCTTCATGGTAAATATTGGACATCGATTAATTTGTGTTCGCGAAGATGACCATGTCACCAGATTGTAGGTTCCCTATACGGGGCCGTCTAGCTAGGTGGGTACCACCGCAGTGCCAGATTTTGTCCCGTGAAATAGAAGTGTGTCAAGCGATTCTGTGTTTCGGGGAAAGGGCACTGGAGCTAGTGAAATTACTGGGTATATGAAACCGAATAACTGTCGTCTCGGTGTAGCGGGCGCAGGGCCGTGCCAGACAGTAGGTAAATGCTTAGTTACTGTTTGGCACTGAACTGTCGAAGGGGAGACGTGGCGCTTATCATCTGGTGTACGGTCTGCTTATCTTGTTACACATTGCAATAAAAAAATACATATTACATATATATTTCCTAAAGGTTTGTCTTTATGACTGACCTGAACGGCGGGTGGTTGTAGCAGTAGGGGCAGAGCGGGAAGCTCTTCCCCTTGTTCCCGGAGGACCAGGACAGCAGCTCGAAGTCGTCGAGCGGGCACTTGAGCTCGCGGTAGATGCGCACCGTGCCGTTCTGCGGCAGGCCGTACGTGTCGTCGCAGTGGGAGCAGTGGAGACGCGCCGGTTTAGCCTGAGACAAGAAGAAGAATTAATGTTCGATTGTGTAAAGACGGACGGAAGATGAAATGTACAAGTGGTGGAATTTGGAGAATACCAAAATAAGTAATGTCCACAGAGAAAATACAAAGTAAAGTCTAATAAACTTCGGAATACCCGAGATCAACAGAATAGCTCAGAGTCAGATGGTATTAAAATTCTTACTCCGTGAAAGTTTCCTTCACAAGTCCTTTGCATCGTTGCTAAGCTGTCCCAGTCATTAATCGTACCATTTACTATGTCTGTAATTTTTTTATTGGCTAGTCGCAGTAAACCTGAATACTGTCATCTCATTTCATCATCATCATCATCATTTCAGCCAAACGACGTCCACTGCTGGACATAGGCCTCCCCCAAGGATCTCCAAACCGATCGGTCCTGCGCCACCCGCATCCAGTGGATTCCGGCGATCTTTATGAGATCATCTCATTTACTGGTCCATAATTTCGATGAACCTCACGAAGTACCGGAACTTGTGACACAATACCAAAACGCTGATATTATATTGACTTACCTGTATGTATCTCATATACCGCCTACACTTCCCGCAGCGAGAGAGCGCTTTCCCACTCGCTTTGAGCGACGAGAAGCTGACTTCAAACAGCTGGTCCATAAATAAATAAATAAATAAATAAATAAATAATCCCTGGACATTATCCACACAGCGCCATCTAGCCCCAAACTAAGCATGAGCTTGTGCTATGGGTGCTAGACAACGGATAAACATTACTTATATACTTTTTTTTGTAAATACATACATATTATACATAGAAACACCCAGACCGATACAAACAGACATGTTCATGCACACAAATGTTTGTACCGTGCGGGGATCGAACCCGCGACCTTTGGTGTAATAGCCGACTTCTCGACCACTACACCAAATGGCTCGAAGCTTCAATAGACCTCACGAAGTACTGGAACTTGATACAGAATACAACTAACCTGTATGTATCTCATGTACCGCCGACATTTCCCACAACGAGATAATGCTTTCCCACTCGCTTTAAGCGATGAAAAGCTGACTTCAAACAGCTGGTCCATAGCCTCAATGGACCTCACGAAGTACTGGAACTTGCGGCGGAATATCTCAGTTGTGTGGGCGAGGACCGCGTGGAAGTCTGCTCGGCCTACGGCGATGAGATTCAACTGCTCTTCTACCGCTGAACGCATGGTCGGTAGCACCAGTTCTGGGTCGATCTGAGAACGGAAGGAAACATTGAAATAGATGCATTAAAAGTTAAAGAAAAGATACGAGAACGTCCTAGTAGTTTTCGCACCTTTTTTTTATAATCAAGCAGTCAGGATGACCTCACTCTACCTGATGGTAAGCGGAAGTGAGGTCCAAATATAAGGTTGACTGGCTCAATAGATCATAGTACCCATTGAGCCAGTCACCCTCACCCTGAAGGCCTGCTTAGATGCCGCTTTACGCCCCGCCTAAAAAGCCCAGGATTATAGGAGGAAGGAAACACGATACTTCGATAGTTATGTGATTTCAGTGGCCTGGCAATGATCTCGGAGTAATAAATCCGGGTTGAGTGAAATTGGTGTCGGATTTCACAAGCACAGCTCGAGTTGTTATCTTCACGCTTCTGTCAAGTGGTGATTAGGCCAAGACCTTTGTCCGCAGTGGGACATTAAATAGGCTGATGTAAAGGATTATTGCAGCCCAAACAAAACGATCCTCGTCGATTAAAATTGAACATAACATTAACATTTGAAACTAGACGTCATCTCCCTCTCGCGTCGGCCAATCGCATGGGAGCGTTTCCAGTCTATGGTATTAGCGCGCTGCGATTGGCGGACGCGGCACGGTACGAGCGTGCCACGCTATGATTGGTCGAGGAGTCGCTTTGGGTCCTGAGTCCTTAATATGCGTTACACTGATACTTTTACTTTTATACACATACACATATGGGTGGTTTCGTTTGTTTTTGTTTGTGTTTATTCAATCTTCTTTTTATTTTTTTGTATCAGTGACTCCTCTTTCGACTTCTCGGCGGTAGAGTGGTGGAGCGATGATCTGCGCAAGATGGCTGGCAGGAGCTGGATGCGAGTGGCCGAGGATCGATCAGCGTGGCGAGCATATGAAGAGGCCTATGTCCAGCAGTGGACTGTCACAGGCTGATGATGATAAGTAGTAGAATGGGTAGCATGTCTCTGTATGACGTACCTTCTGGTAGCCGTGCACTAACACGATGCCGAGGTTGGTGGGCACGAGGCGGCGGCCGCTGCCGACCGTCACGTAGTTGCGCTGGCAGATGTTGTTGATGTGGACGGGGATGGACGCGTCCGTTCCGATGCCGTGCTTCTCCATTAATGTTATCACCTGGACAATAACAAGACTTGTAGAGAAAGAGAACTCCAGCGTTAGATTATCCTAGAACTTGTTGAGCTATATCTTTGAACCATTCCGGGTGGGATTTCTGTTATTTTTGCAACAAAGGACACATATACACACAAAACAAGCTGGTAACTCAGTAACAAAAGGCTTTCTTTGTCCTTTACCTGACAAGAAACATTACCTTACATTACCGCTTATGCTGCAGACAGTTCCTGTCCTAACCAATTTTTTATTGCGTTGAATCTACAATACGGTCAACCTAACCAGAATGTACCACCACCCTACCTAAGTACTAGAAGATCGACGTAGATATGCGCAGTAGGTTTGCTATTAGGCTTCGTTTGGTTATGACACTGACGGAGGCCTCTCTCTCCAAATTCGTTTTGTAAAGGCGACGACGCACCTAACGTCTTTCGTGATCGCTTACCATTCAAATAAATTTTCTTTATTATAAAATTAATAGACCTAACAAATAGACTTACCATCAGCTTTCATACACACACGTTTGCCTTTCTTCTTCATAAAAAAAATATATGGTTTAAAGAGACTTACTTCAGACTCGGTCAGGTAGTCCGGAGGCGATGTCTGGCACTCAACTAGTCTATGGTCGTGAGCTCGTAGGACTTCGTCCACGTGGAGGACAGGCACGAACTCGTCTTTGCCAAACGCCTGTAAGCGTATAGAATTTTTTTTTAATTGTATTGATTTCAACAATGTTTATAAAAAAAACTTCAAAAAGAAATCCTTTCTGAAAAAAAAACAAGGAGCACTTTATAATTATATTGAAATAGCAGGCGCTCGCAGTTTCACCCGCGTGGTTCCCGTTCCCGTGGGAATTGATCAAAATCCTTTCTTAGCGGATGCCTACGTCATAACATCTACCTGCATGCCAAATTTCAGCCCGTTCCGTCCAGTGGTTTGGGCTGTGCGTGTGATATCTATCTATGTCAGTCAGTCAGTCAGTCAGTCAGTCATCTTTGAGTTTTATATATACAGATTATGTTGGAGTGTGTGCGTGGCGGGGATTCTCGCCATCTCTTTCGTACGTGTATCCTGTATCTGTTCTTTAACTAAACATTTTCCGTTTTTACATATTTCTGACCTTTCATTCAGTTTCTTTTTGAAAGAATTTTTTTTTTATTAAATAGTTGGCAGGGCGAAGCAAAATATACCGGTGTGGAGAGTCTTATTGTCGGATGGTCAATTTGGGTCGCTGCGCCATCTTAGTAAAAATAGTAAATAGTTGGCAGACAGTCTTGGCACGCAGCCACCTGATGGTGATGGTAAGCGGCCACTGCGGCTTCCATATTCACTTCATCACTTTACAAGTCAGATACCTAGTTAACATGTACGGAAACAGTCCTTCACACATACCTGCCAATGCATGACCTCAGTGTACCCAGCATCTACAAGGGTATTGCCAGTGTAGTAGAAGGTCTCGGTGCCTATCTGGAAGGTGATGGTGGTGCTCAGGTACTTGCAATCACGCGAGAGCGTCGCTATGAAGTGCCGCGTCACGTAGTCGTATATACGCCACATGTCGCCTTCTAGTTCACTCTCGGCTAGTAGGTAAAATAAACGATAATGCGTTATTATACAGTGGAGTCCATGTTAATAGGTATGACGTCTGTCAGTTTCTTATAGTCTCGGCTAGTAGGTTATAAAACACATGTTATATAACAATGTTACTTAATCTGTACGCACCGTTAGTCTTTAGTCTGTAAAATTACTCTTAACGGTCATTATTTAAAATAAATATGTAATCGTAATTGTAAAAAGGTAAGCAATTGTGCAGTTCTAACAAAAAGAAAAATGTATTATTTCATGCACGCTGTTACAAGGTCACGTTGTTGAATTTTGATGAATTGTCAAATGTTACCTATTAAAATGACTCATCACTCATCATAATCACCACACATACGCTCTCAGTCAACTACATAGCCTTATGATCCTGTCTGTAATGCGAGTCGTATTGTTGTCTCCCTTCTGCTTGTGCTTTTCTTTTATCTGTATTGATATCATTATTTATATGGATATAAAATTACTATTGAAACGTATTGAGATATTAAAATGTTTGTAATTTGTTATAAAAAGATTAAGCATTCTGCAATATAATAATAATAATAAATTCTTTTATTTCAGGCCACTATATAACCCATCATGTCGTATACATTAAATAAATAAAACATCATTACAAAAAATTACAAATACATAAAGAATTAAATTAAACATTAAAATTACAATTCAAACATAAAAGAGAAAATAATAAAATAAAACATAAAAATTAAAACGTAAAAAAAAAAAAAGAGAACATTCCAAATACACATTTAAAATAAAAATAAAAAGAAAACAATGAAGGCCCACCACTCAACCCCCAGCTACAGCAACATGTCTGTTGCAGCAGCTGCGGACAAAGGGGCAGTCAATCCTGTTTGCAATCATCATCAGGACGGCATTGGAGCTGGCCCACACTCTGCGGACCAGAGATGCGCATCTCTTGCGCATAACAGTGTGAAAACAATCCACGCGCGCCGCTGCAAACATTTCTGAGGCGCTGCAGTACCGAGGCAGCCCCAATACCGCCCTGAATGCGTTGTTAAATTGGACACGGAGGGCGTTGTACGCTTTCTGCGTGTAATTGGCCCATAGGGCACAGGTGTACAGTGAGGTGCAATAAGTTCTAAATAGAGTTATTTTAACCCTATCCGAACACCGCACAAATCGACGAGCCAACATATTTGCTCTGCGTGACAGCGCCCTCCGTTCCCTCTCAATGTCTTCATGATCCTTGAGATCAACAGTGAGAATATGCCCCAGATATTTAAATTGCGAAACCCGCTCTAAGGAGACACCATTCAACACAACAGGCGGGATAGTCTCTGGACACCTCACCGTGCTGGTCCCAAAGACCATGAGATTGCTCTTCCTAACATTATATATCAGGCCGTGTCGCATTGCATATTCTTCACAGAGCCTTATTAGTCTATTAAGACCACACACAGATGCGCTCAGCAGCACCATGTCGTCCGCATAGCTCAGATTATTGACACAAACATCGTCGACATGACAGCCGACATGCAGGCCGCTGAGCCCACTGATTAGGTCGTTTAAATACAAGTTAAATAGAGTAGGCGAGGTTAGCCCCCCCTGCCTCACTCCACACTCCATCCTATACGGGTCTGACATTGCCCCCGCCCATCTGACACTATTTAGCTGATGTCCGTACCAATAGCGAAAGATATCAACTATTTCATCTGGCATATCAACGCGTCTTAGCTTATCCCACAGAGTCTCATATGCAACCAGATCAAATGCCCTGGACAAGTCGAGGAAGCAAGCGTATACCGGAGTCTTCCGGTCCGTATAGTACCTGACGGTGTGCTTAAGGCACAGTATTGCGCTTTCAGTGGATAGTTTTGGTCGAAAGCCAAACTGGTTATCATGCAATTTGACGTACTTATCCAACTGTGCATTAAGCAAACCGTCAAACACTTTAGCCACAATCGTTGCTAGAGAAATAGGCCTATAGTTTCCTTTATCGGCAATATCACCCGTTTTGTTTTTAACAACGGGCACAACGACTGTACGCATCAGATCCCCTGGCAGATAGGAGTGGCTCACGCACAGCGAAAAGAACATTGCCAGCACTCTAGCCGCATGTGGACCAGCATGCTTCAGGTGTTCAACACTTAAGCCGTCGTGACCTGGCGACTTGCCCCTCATCATGTTGCATATAACTTTGTCGACCTCAGTCGCACTAAATTTTATTTTAACCTCTCCCCTTAGACCACTCGGCTCATGCAATCTAGGCGGGCCCAGCGGTGATTTCACTGTGAAATGATCCTTAAAAATATTTGCGATCTTAGTATGGTCATTTTCACCATCAATGTTCACTGGAAGGCCAGGTTTCATGTTAGCTTTGTTTGTGTCCTTCCAGAATCCGCGAAAATCGCCTTTGGAATGTTTAGTAGCAAGAGCGTCCATTTTTATCTGATCCTGATGCTCCTGACACCATTTCAGGCGTGACTTAAATATTCTCCTACTGTTACACATTTGATTATACATGATACCAGCCCTAGGTTTACCACATAATACCCATTCCCTAAAGTCCATACGTGCTCTGCTGTGAGCCTCTCCCACATGCATGTTCCACCCCACTACTCTCATACGACTCCGATCAGAGTGAGTATGTCCTCGACTTGCCACAGAAGCATCACGCAGGGCGGCAACAATGTCAGCGTAAAGTCTGTCAAGAACAACAGCATGGTCACGGTCATTACAGAATCTATCAGCACAGTTTCTACATTCGGTTGGAAACTCAATATATTTCAAACGTTTTCTACACTCTAAGGTATAACTGTTAACCTGCTCATTATTCCTGTTACCCCAAAGCACTTCACTATTGATATTTTTGTTATTTAAAGTTGTTTGTGATAATTTAACTGATAACAAGTCTAAGTTGCATTCAACAATTAGAGGAAAATGATCAGACCACAGTGAGTCATATTTTACATTTATATTAACAACTGACTGTTTCGCAGATTGGCTCACCACACAGTGATCCAGCCAACTACATGACCCATGTGCTTCACTGATGAATGTGTACGTACCTGAGTCAAGGCCCAATAGATCGACATCAATACAAGACAAGGAGTTACTGTTACAAAAATGTTGGAGCTCAGTATAAAATAAGGCGGAAATATCAGCATTAAAATCACCCAAAATAAATACCGATTCTACACCATACTCCTCTATTATCGCGCTTACCGTACTGAGACAATCCGTAAACTCCGGCAAATTTTCACGCGAATCCGTAGGCAAGTACACACTCATCACTATCACCGGGCGACCATTTGTTACTATCTTGATTCCACATATTCTACCCATAGCACTGTTGCACTGTAACACAGACACTTGTTGGAACACACTATTCTTCCACAACAAGGCGACGCCTCCAAACGGTCGCCCGCGCAGGATGCCGGTGGACGTGTCCACCGCCGATGTACCCGTGTATCCGAAGCCGGCGTCGATTGTGCCCAGAAATGGTATATCATCTGGTAATAACCAGGTTTCCTGCAGTGCTATAAGGTCACAGCTACGACACAGGTCCATAATACTAACAACTGAACGTTTAACACTCTTGCAATTAAAGCTGGCAAAACGGCAAAGACTATTAATCATAATTTCTTCTTTAGGCCGACAACAGATGAGGATCTGTTCAGAACACGGCTTTTAAAATGAATAAAGCGTCTAAACACTACACCACAAGGCCATAGATTTTCGTCAAGGTAAAGAGTTAATTTTGACTCTGGTATAAAGAATTTATAAGCTTTGTGACCTTTTTCTTTTTTCATTACTATCCTCTCTAAGTTAACTTCGTCGTTAGTTTTACTACGAATATATTTTACAATGTCGGTTTCCGTGGTATCACAATGAATATTTGTTATAAATATCGGTATCCTTCTATCAGCCGCCTTGAATGTGCACTCTGAATCTCTCGCTAGGCCGGATTTACCGTGGTATCGATATTTAGTCTTAGGTTTTCCGTGCGAGACCGTCTTCCAATCTGCATGGGTGCTAATATCAAGCTCAGTACGTTCATTATCGCAAAGCGCGGCTTGCGTATCACCCACAGTCAGCTGTTGTTGCACCGTTATCTGTTCGGGAGGAGCCGAGCGCTCCGACGTCACCGAGCCAGCCGGATTCAATGCGCTTCGGTCGCCTTCGCGCACCGTCGGCTCACTCCGTGACAACCGAGGAGCAGAGCCAGAGCACTCTGACGTCAGCCTGTCAGCTGGATTCACCGCGCTTCGGTCGCCATCGCGCACCGTCGGCCCACATCGTGATGACGACGATACACTGTCCACTGGTAACAACCGCTGATGACGCTCCGTGGTCCCATCTCCTACCTCCATTATATTTGTACTTTCATTAACGTCTTTTTCGTTACCGGAATCGTTAACTATTGAGTTATGTGAGATTCCAAACGGACCGCTATCTGAAAGCCATGCACCTCTTGTTTTGTTTACAAAGACACTTGTTGTAGGCCGTGCGTCGTATTTATTTTGTAAAAACTCATCCTTTAAATTGTTTATGTGGTCCAGCGTAGCGTATGTTGATTTCACCTCCGCTATCTCCGATTGTAGTTTGAGGATATCCTTCAAGAGCTTCGTACAATCCAAGTGGTCGAAAGTTATCACAAAAAGCAATAACAAAAAGTTTGTATAGTAGGTTTGACTAAAAATATTTCAGTCAAAAGCCGAAAATTAAATATATTTCGGGGATGGCCTGAAGGGATTTTTTTTTTTTTTTTTTGGTATCGCAGGGGAAATGCCGCCGACCCAAGGTGCAATGAGCCGACACCCTTTTGCATACCCGCCGTCGGGGGACGAACGGGGTATGTGGGGCTCTCCATCTGGGATACTTCACAGAAGAAGCTACCCAGAGGCATACCCACTAAAACCCCTGCGACGCTCCCTCATTGTCCTTAGTGGGGAGGAACCACGGTAAGTGGCACAAAGCCTTCTACGCGGTCCTCCCCGGACAGAACCCGCCTACACGGCGGGCAGGACAGTGCCCCCCCCCGGATGGGCTGGGGGGGACGATAGGGACAGCCGAGAGCGTCGAGCCATCCCTAACAGGCCTGAAGGGATTGGTCCAACGTAGGATGTATACCAGTTCTTGCGCGAAGACACTATGTATTAAACTTTGACCATAACATAAATAAAACTTACAAGCATGCCTCATAGGCGTGATGGGGGGATGGTCGCCGGCGTCGTGGCCTTTCTTCGGCTTGTTGATGCCGTTCGCGATCAGCGCTCGGACCTCCGTACCCCACTTGGGCGAGCTCTGTTGCTGGCGTAGTGTACCCCTGGAAGTGTAAATTCATTCCATTACTCATACATACACGATCTTACTATGAGAGGAAGTCCCACACATCACCCTCGCCTCTGATTGAGGATGACGGTATATTATAACGCGTTGCATGGGTGAAAAAATTGTCGAAATATCGGACATTGTCTGTAAGTCATATTTCGTGACGGTACTTTAAACTAAAATCATCAACTAACTTCGTATTCGCGATAATGATATGAAATAGAAATGACATTAATAATTTTTTTGCGATAAAATAGTGTTATATTAAAAAAAAACTTTTTAAATTGTTAATTTTACGTTTGTTTGAAATGATTTTCTGATTTTTAATTTAACGAATTTCTGACAGCTATAGGTTTTTGATGATACATGGTTTTCTTAAGAGGTTTGTAACCTACCAGTAAGTGAACAGTAGTACCTAAGTCTTCCTGTGCCAAAATGATTAATTACTTACATCAAGTCATAGTTTTCTGGATAGCTTGTTGTTTCCGTTCGAGGGTAGGAAATGTAACCTTGGGTGTACAACCGCTCTGCAATCTGCAAATAAAAAACACCTATGGACTACTATTACAGTTTGGTACAATGCATCACCACTTAGAAATTACTCAGACATACATAATTGATAACAATAGCATTTGCAAAGTTGGATTCTAATGTAAACAGCACATTGTAAAAGATGTCAACAGCTCCTTATACTTTTATTATAATTCTTTATTAATTAATTATAAGCTTTAAATTTTTGCTTCTACAACCTGTGGTTATTCGCCCTTATGAGGGGCATCTGCGGGCCTCGAGCTTACGCTCATTACCCGGGCTGCTTCTCAAGCACCTTGCGGTGCCCGGTGGAGGTGTGTCCGGCCTCATAACGAGGCCGATCTTTGCCCCTCCCTATAACGCTGCGTTCCCCTGTGCGGATGGGCACACCAGGTGAGACCCTTGCGGGAGGCCCAGCGAGCTTAACAGCAAACGGGGGACGGCTTACCGCGTGATCTGACAGGGAGGGGTGGGAGACAGGGATGGAATGCAGGGACCAGGGGAAGGCAACTACATTAACTATTTAGTTAAACAGTTGCCTGAGGGGGCGGGAGGATTGTTGCTAATCTGCCTGTCTGTGTCCGTCTGTCTGTGCCCTCATTTCGTGTCTCGTCGGGTCTAGGGACGAGAAACATGGCGGACGGGATGCGCCGGGCAAGACGCGGATCACGGGTACAACGGGAAGGGGTCGGGTGGGCTGTGGGTGGGAGTGTGGTGTCGAGTGTAGCTGTGGCGGGGTGTGTCGGTGTGTAGTGGCGTGTGCGGCTCTCTCTGTCGCGTCACTGGCGAGCAGGAGCTCGCGGGGCAGGGCTCGCCCCGACGCATCGGGCGGCCGGGCGTGGAGGGGGGCCATGTCACGGAGGTGACTGTGTGGCCCATTGTCGGCTCGGTCGAACATACGCCGCGCCGACCTGATCACAAAGTCCTCTAGTGGCTGCATCTTCACGTCCCGGGCGATTACGTCGTTCCGGACATATCGCCCCGCCCCGGTAATGACGCGAAGGGAGATGCTCTGTTGGGCTTCTAGACGAGCGCGAGTCGTGCGTGTGCATAGGCCATACCACGCGGGCATGGCATAAGTCAGGCGCGACCTGATGTAGGTTTTGTAGATGCCCAGTTTTGTGCGTAGGGGTAGCTTGGATGCAAGGACCGGTCGCAGTACCGCTCGCGCCGCCTTCGCCATGTTAATGGCGTGGGTGGCCTGAGGGACCATGCGCAGCGTGCGGTCGATCCTGCAGCCCAGGTACTTATCAGTGGGTTTCCACTCGATCTCCTGCCCTCGGAGCACGAGTGGGGCTGTCACCTTGCGCCCGCGGCCGATACGTAGCGCCTCCGTCTTTCCCACATTGACGGTCATGCGCCATCGGTCAAGCCAGTCCGGGATCAGGTCGAGCACTCCCTGCAGTTTAGCCAATGTAACCTCCAACTTCCTCGAGGACGCGAAGAATGCGCTGTCGTCAGCGAAGAGAGCGAGTGTGATGTCTCGCTCTCCCTCCCTCAAGCGTCCTCTAAGAGTTGGAATGTCATTGGTGTAAACCGCATAGAGAATTGGGCTCATACAGCTTCCCTGGGGTACCCCAGCGCGGATGGGGCGTGGTAGTGTCGTGTAGTTCTCTACTAGGACTCGAAAAGTGCGTCCTTCCAGGAAGGACGCTATGAGTCGTACGTAGAGGGGCGGCAAGTTGTTTGTGATAAGCTTGTACAACACGCCGGGGTGCCATGCGCGATCGAAGGCCTGCTCGATATCGAGAAAGACCCCCGCGGCGTTGTGCCCCCGGTTCATTGCACTAGCCAGCATGTGAAGTACTCGCGTGAGCTGGAGCGTGGTGGAGTGGTCGCCGCGAAAGCCAAACTGCTCCTCCCGGAGGCTTAGCAATGGGCGCACCCTGCACAGCAACAATCGCTCGAACAGCTTTGCGATGTGTGAGAGCAGTGTTATTGGCCGATAGCTCGCAGGGAGTCTGCGATCTTTACCCGGCTTGGGCAGAACAATGACGTCGCCGGTCTTCCACGCCGATGGGAAGTGACCAGTCCTCAAGATGCCGTTGAATAGTCCAGTAATAGCTACAAGACACTTCCTCGGCATCCTGGTTAGCATTGTGGAGGTAACATTGTCGGGTCCCGGGGCCTTGCGCTTGGGCAAGCGCAGGATTTGCTTCTTCACCTCTGAGGGAGAGATGAAGTCGCCGCCCGGAAGGGGTGGCATAGGGCCCGACAAGAATTCCTCCACCGTGCGTTCGACATCGGCGTGGTGTTGCAGGACGTCTTGAGTCACCTGATCGGGCAGGGGGTGCGGGGAGAATTGTGTCTCCAAGTGATCGGCCAATAACAGTGCTCTCTCCGGTGCAGTGTAGTGGAGTTTGCCGGAGGAATCCCTGAGGGGGTGAACGGGGGGAGCTGTCTGTGAGAGCTGTCTAACGAGTCTAAAGAGGTCAGCGGCGTCGTCGGTCGCACTTTCGATACGACTATCCCAAGACGCGCCGCGCCATGCCTTTATCTCGTCAGACAGCTCTGTCGTCAGTCTGTTTAGTTCGGTCTTGAGAAGGGGACAGCGGGTGGAAGCCCATAGCTTGCGCAGCTTCCTTTTCTTGGCGTGTTTTTTTGCTAGTCTGGGTGGTAGTTCAGCCCGTCTGTGGGAAGGGGCGGGTTGGGGCGGTAGGGTGGCCGCCTCTAGTGCGCTTGAAATACGCTCCGCGATGCGCCCCTCGGCCGCCTCGACCTCCTCCGGGGAAGAGATCGGGCCGGCGAGGGACACATCGCGCAGCGCGCGTTCATAGAGTTGCCAGTCTACACGAGGACGAGGGGTTCGGGCAGGGACGAATGTGGCACACAGACCGACAGTGATCAGCACTGGTAAGTGCTGTGTGCAGGTGTCGTACAGCACCTCCACGGTGATGGGGTATGGGACCCCCTGTGCCAGTACGATGTCTAGCAGATCTGTGTTAGTAGGATAGTGGGTTGGGGGGGTGTTTGGACCTAGGATTTCGATGCCTCTTGCTTCGGCGGCGTCGTGCAATGCCTTGCCGGCCGGCGTACTCGTGTGCGACCCCCAAAGGGGGTGTTTCGCATTCAAGTCGCCCGCCAACAAGGTCGGCGCCCCGTTGAAGACCCCATCGAGGTCTCCAGCGCAAAAGGCAATCGAGGGAGGACGATAGGCAGCAAAGACGCGCAGCTCGTGCTCGCCGTAGCCTACGCCGTAGCGTTTTTGCTACTATTCAGAGCAGAATATACCTTACAGCATTAATGCAATGTGTGTTAATATGTCATACAAGTTTGTATTTGATCAAAACCACTTTCCTATCACCAAGTCCTTTCACAAATAAATTTTATTAAAATAAAAAAAAATCTTTATTCATGAAACCTGCATAGCATGATGTGGCCCCATTCCTAAACCAGCACTCGCTACTCTCATCAATTCCACCGTGTTCAAAGCTACCGGTCGAGCTTTTATCTTTTCCTTTGCTTGTACATTCACAACGCTGAAATAATTATACAACAATATATTAAACAAAACAAATAATAATACGAAAATCAACAATTTACTGATTTTTACGTCCTACACTTACGTTGCTTCTTTTATCTCTTTAATGTTAGCAAGGAACATATTAGCAATGTCCTTTTCGAAACTCCTCACTCGTTTCCACTCAAGTGGCAGCTCCCGACCTTCTGTTGTCGATGCTGTTACTCTGAGCACCCAGTACGTCTCCGGCTTGAATGTTTGTATCTCGTCATGTCGTTGCACACAAAATCCCAATGTAGGGGTTTGGCACGGACCGTATGATATGAGTGAAGCATCTAAATCACCATATCTACCTGAAATTTGAAATATCATCATTAACACTACTTCATTTATATAGAGGGTTTTGCTAGAAGAACGCAAACAGGAGAAACTTCAATAGTTTTGTTACTATCTTGAGGGTAAAATAAAATTACATCTTTTCTTATAACAAATCAGTGATAAGTTATTTATTTTATTTATTTATTGACAGGCAGGCAGTTAAGACACTGATGATAGCCTGTATCTTATTAGCTCCACCTAATGGGCTAACTCCTTCCAGTTAAATATTTGTCCAATCTGTTTTTGAATATATTGGTGTTCTGTGCGGAAACCACCTCTGCTGGCAGCCTGTTCCAAGCTTCAACCACTAGTTAATTTAACTTACATTATTTACTCATTAAACAAAATGGTTACCAATAATAACAAAAATGTTTCTAATTTTACACAATTTACTTCTGTAAACTATAACTAAAAAGAAACTTAAGTTAAAGAAAGTAGATAATTTACCTTGAAAATACTTAGTCTGGAATCTTGTAAAGGCACAGCCAATACGTAAGTCCAATTCCTGTCTAGCATCCACACTGCGTGATTCATTCTCGTTAGGTCTCACCAAATTCAACATGGCTGCTTTTATGTCCTTCTCAGTAATAGCAGAGAATTTTGCTCGATGCGTCACGAGCGGGGAGTAGACATCGCCTTTCATATATGGTTGGACACAAGTCATTACCTAGTAAAAAATTTTTTTTTTTTAAAAAGGCTATACTATGATGAATTAAGGTTAAATTTGGTGGCTACTATTCTGCCTCTATCAGTTAGGGGATCAAAAGATGTAGAATTAAACTAGTATACAATATCCATATCTATATTAATCCTTATGAATAAAGAACAATGCTCAAAAAAAACCCAGGTTGGAATCAAATGAAAAGTATCTCCAATTATTGGTAATAATATGTAATTAAATATTCCATAGGGGGCATCATCGAAATCAATGGCGGTATGTGTGAAATTGCTATTCAACTTTTTTAGGGGTCACATAAAGTATCAGTTAAAGGGAGCAGTAAACAGATACAGTTGCGGTTCAAAAGTGTATAAAATGGCAATATCTAACATAATTATATTATATAATTGTGTATAATTATTATTATATAATATAATAAAGCGAAACAGTTTTTTTGTTTTTGGAAACGCCCTTATCTCAGGAACTACAAGACCGATTCTAAAAATTCTTTCACCAATGGGAAGCTACAACTTTACTTTACTGAATAAGTGCTAAAAAAATTTATTTTATAAAAATATAGAAAAAAAAATTTTTTTTGCACGTATTATTCAGTAACTATGTAGCTTCCCATTGGTGAAAGAATTTTTAAAATCGGTCTTGTAGTTTCTGAGATTAGCGTGTTTACAAAAACAAACAAACTGGTACGCTTTATTTTATTGAATAATAATAATAATATACAATTAAATAATATAATTATGTTAGATATAGCCATTTTATACACTCTTAAACCGCAACTGTATCTGTTTACTGCTCCCTTTAACTGATACTTTATGTGACCCCTGAAAAAGTTGAATAGCAATTTCACACATACCGCCACTGATTTCGATGATGCCCCCTATGGAATATTTAATTGCATATTATTACCAATAATTGGAGATACTTTTCATTTGATTCCAACCTGGGTTTTTTTTTCATACTAGATGAGCATTGTCCTTTATATGAAGGACAGTGAATACAAAATCAAAATAATTATGCATTCTTTAAATTAAATTTGCTAAGCAAAATGGTGAAACTTGAATATATTGATGACCAAAATTTTGATTCAAAATTCTTAAGTTCTTACAGCAAAATAGCATTATAAACAAACCATAAGATATGCATTAGTCAGTAACTCTATTTTGGACAAACCAATATCTAAACTAATTGAAACAGCTTTCACTGTGCCAAATAACAAGCAAGTAATGCTCAAAATTAACCACTCAATCCCGAAGCGGCACTCGCGTGCCGCTTAACAATAGATTTTATATTGTGTCTGGTGTTCCGGGGCTAGAAGGATTAAAATATAAAGTTTCAGCCTATTTTATGTCCCACTGCAGGGCAAAAGCCTCCACCATTGAAATCAAGTCATTGCTATAATCATGGGTACAACCCTCACCCACCACACTTGCCAAGTGCAGATTGGTGAACACAAACCCAAATGATGTCCAAAAAACCAAAACAAATTGTGCTTCTAGGAGGAATTGTGAATTGTGAAATAGAACTGTGTCAAGCACTTCTGTGTTTTGGGGAAAGGGTGCTGAAGCTAGTGAACTTACTGGTTATATGAGACCTAATAACTGTCATCTCGTAGAAGACGCAGGGCGGTGCCACACAGTAACTGCTTAGTTACTGTTTGCCACGAACTGTCTAAGGGCAGATGTGGCGCTTTCCATCAGGTGTACGATATGCTTCTTGTTACAAATTGCAATAAAAAAAATTGAACCCAGGACCCCGAGATCACGACCCTGTACTTAAAAATTAAAGTATACTGACCTCAAAACATATATTCTCCCCCTCTTTATCACAATCAAGCCACAATATCAGTATGTCACATCCCCTAGCCTCTTGAGCCAAGTGAGCGGGTATTCTCAGTCGAGGCATTGCCTCCTTTTTCTCAGTTGGGCAAGTGAACAGCTCTATGGGGTCCACTTTGTCCCAGTTGTTGTATTTACCGGTAAAATCCAAACTCATCACATGACCGCAAACAGACGTCATTTTAAAATGCGTAGGCTCATTTTTGAACGTCCCGTTCCATTCGTGCACTGCACAAGCTGAATTAGAACCTAGAAATTAACAAATTATGCAAATTTAACCTGTGTAAATCATCGAAATTCTTCTAGTTCACCGTACTGAAAGATCAGACCGTAGTGTACCTTTATTAGTGCTACATTTGCCATTACTGAGTATGTTGGCCAGATTTTGAGCTAAAGATGGCTTTTCAGCCACCATTAGAGCCGTTTTCATGATGGTTTGATTTTGTTTTCAAAGGAAATTCATGAAAAACTGTGTACACGAGTCGAAAACACACACACCCGATGTATTGACGTTTCTTTCTGACGTTTAACGCAAAATGTTGCACTTTTAACATTTTCTACCATTTCATTAAAATTTCTACAATGCTTCACTATCCTTGAGAATCTCATTTCTCCATTATTTAAACATAAAAAAAAAAACATAAAAAAAACCCCTTCGGCCGTCTACGTAACTACGGTTACGTAGACGGCCGAAGGGAAAAAATCTCTTCGCAGCGTCTTCCATAATATTTCAATTCAATAAAAATAAATATAATGTTCTATTCTGTTCTGTTAGTTATCATTAGAGGTCGGATATTCGGAATTTCGGATGCATATTTATAATACGATTCAACTTATCTGGCCCGTCCGAAGTTAGCTGCGAGCGTCGTTTGCGCAGGTGCGGGGCGCGGCTGCGCCCCTCTGACACCTACATTTGTGTTCTGCGCAGGTACTCGCACGATGTTCGGACGGGCCAATTAAGTTGAATCGTATTATACCTTAAGTTGAGGTGTTGTCATAACATGGAAAGCACTTTCCTATGGAAAAAATCCCGGGATTCCAGGATCGACAAATTTAGTTTTTTATCATAGAATCAAATTGGGTGTATCTATATTTATTTACTTATTTTAAGGTGCTAATAAGGAGTGGACTTTTGTATCAAAAAAAATTGGATTCGTTCGACAAATTCAATGTTTTTATAACAGACTGAAATAACGAGTGCCTCATATTTTTTCTTCAATTTTCGAAATTCCCACCATGATATCGACTCGATTCGCATTCACTAATATCCCGGAATCCCGGGTATCATAAATTTTAAAAAATAATTTATAAGAAGCCGCTTCCATAATATTGCAGCATTTGCAGCCAAAAATGAACTTTAGGTAAATATGCATCCGAATATCCAATCTCTAGTAGTTATCATACTGAAAACAATAGGCTTACAAAATACCCATTACATTTTTAAATTAAAGCAGTTGTTCTAATATTGTTAATCCCCAGAGAGATTTCATTTGAAATCCTGATACTTTCTATAATTTTAGGAGTTTTTGTTCAAATGAACATGTAAACACTATTAGTTATCGTTCTAAAATAGCATTTCTTTATATTGCTCATTTGATCAACTTTCAAAAAAAGTATTTTATTAGAATCTTTAAGAATATTTATTTAATTATTGGTTTCAGTGAGTTATTTATAACATATTTATAATAATTCATATTAGTTAAAAGTCTTTGATTAATTAATTATAATGATAAACACTGGTGTGCAGTTGTAAAAAAAAAGGACAGACTGGTCTGTTGGGGTTATTGAACGTTTATCAGAAACGTCATTTATCGCTGGTTGGGGGGTGCGCCTGTTTTTCCGTCTGTTCTGCGACTACTTTACATTAAAATCATTTGAAAAACCTTGAACCATGGTTGGACTATTATTAAATTGAATGTGTGTTATTTAATTGCATCTACGAGTGGTTTTTAAAGACTTTGTGTAAGTGTAAAAGTGTATCCTGGTCGTAGTGACATCTCAAACATGGTATGTGAAGGCATTGTTTTTAGTTGTTTATTTATGTAACTGCCTGCGCAGAATGGTGATATGTGAAAGCTATGGTGTTTATTGCAGAGCCATCCTCGGGCCGATAACATTTGCCCGCCAGCACACCTCAGGGTGATGTTGCCAACGACATTAGAGCTACCTCCACCATTCTTTGACATAAGTGAGTATATAAATGAGTATGAATTGCTCATTTCCTTATCATATATGAGTAGGACCGTGACTTTTACTTGTATTAGAAGTTCACGGTTTTCAATGAATCTTATTCCAGTGCTAAGGATTTACAATCTGACAATTACCTCTGACTAACAACAATTCATGTATTTTTAAGATAATGATTCAGTGTGTCATTTACAAACAAGTGTTAATTAAGTTCTTTGGCCTAACAAAACCTTTGTTTTATTTTTTTATAATTATTATTGTTTACTTTAAATTTACATGTTGAAAATTGTCAAGAACAGTATTTGTGTCAAAGAGCAATTATAATTGCTAGCATTTACTTCATGTGAATAATAAGTGCACTATTTATTTACATACCTTACTAGCATAGTAATAGTTTTTATCAAAAAATAATACCTATTTCTGTTGTGCTATCAATTTCAATATAATTTTATTGCTAGTGCTACAATGTACTAATTTACATTTCATATAAGTTTTGTATTAATAATAAGTTCAGAATTTTCAGTATAGTAAAGTTATGAAACATATTTTTTTGTATGCTGTTTATCTATTTATATCAAAAATTAAGTAATAAATAATATTGATTGTGTAGTTGAGTCACGCAGCGGGTTATCACATACATACAAGTGTGATAATGTTATCAGATATCCCTTCTATTTTACTAGTAAATTTATTTATGTTGTGTAGTATCTGTGCAATTTAAAATATATCATATTGATATTATTGATACCATGTGCTTTAGGCACATTTAATATACCTAGTTGATGATTAGAAATAAGTTTCAGAATATCATAACATTTGTATTGGGTTGTTGTCACGTTTTTAGTTGTGTGTGCAAATAGAGAAAGATAAACAAGAGCAAATTATCATAAAGAAATTATAATTTTTAAATAATATCACTCAATCATGATTGATTAATGGATGCAGATTATTAATTAACCATAAGTTAATGTTTAATCAGAATTTACAACAAATAGGTGATTAGGATTATCTACAATAATAATTTTTGCATTAATCACCTCTGTCCTGTCTTTAAAACAAAAAGATGAACGGAAATAATAAGGTCTACCATCAGCATTATCATTTCATCTGAAAAAGGTCCACTGCTTAACATAGGTTTTCTCCAAAGATATCAGAACTGATCGATTCTGCGCTACCCACATCCAGTGGATTTATGCGATGTCTATGAGGTTAACCATTCAGGGAATTAGTCACTATATTGTATTTTTTTTCTTATTGTTCTGACTTTCTGCATTTATTGGGGTCGTTATGAGCTGAACTGTTGGGTTACTACACGTGTGAAGATGTTCCCTCCAGTGAGAGACTCTTCTTCCGCGCTCGTTTGCGACGCAGTGTTTCTGCCATCATTTATATTTATTGTAGTTTAGTTTTTAGTCGAAAGATCACTTATGTCATAATGTTTCACATTTGAATATTGTGAAATTTTAGATAGTGTACAGGAGATACCACCGCCACAGGCTGACTTCTCCGCTCCTCCTCCGTACGATGTGGCCGCCAACTCCAAGTTACCGACCTATGAGGAGGTGCAGCGGGAGAAACAAATGGAAGGCGAAGGACTGCCACAGGTTTGGACCATATTATTAAGTGTTTAAGAAAGTAGGCATATTTGAATTTTGGCTTAACTATTTATGTTATTTCCTCATTGTGCTTGTTCAGTTAGTTTATGGTAGGTGGTCAAGCACGCAGGCCTCCTGAAAGTCAGCGGAGCGGGAGCGCGAGGAGGACCCCCTCGCTGCACTCCTCCGGCGTAGACGGCCAGGCCGGAGAAGGCGAGCTCACTTAGCATGCTTTCTCCGGCCTGAGGGTTGACCTACGGGCGGGGGTAGCCCCCCAACGCCCGCATTGCACAGGTCGCTCGAGCCAAGTCTGAGGGTCACCTAGTTTCTCGGGTGGCCCTCCCTAGGTGCCACCCTGACTTGAGGCCTCTCAAGTCGGGGTACCCGGGGATGGGCTGGTCAATAGCCATAAGGCCTAGCACCGGCTCGTCCTAATCGGGTGTGAAGGAGAAACCGGGGGAGTTTAGTGGGTAGTGGACGCTTCAGTCTCGAGTCCCACACACGGCCGCGGGTCTAGCTAGCCTGCGGTTATGGTGCATAAACGCATTCTCCTCCGAGAAAAAAAAAATGGCCACCTGAAAGTAACCGGCCACTGCGGCATATTTCATTAAGAAACACTTAAAATTTTAGGTGCTGCTATACAGTAGGGTCATATGGTGTTCGAGTCTTTGATATCAAGTGTAATGGCTACCACATCACAGTTTTGGACTAAAATTCTATGGAACCCAATTTACCGAACAGAACCACTGTTCCACAAATCCACACACTTGTATTAAGGCATTAGGAACAATGAACATACCACAAATATTTAGTATTATGAAACTGGAATACTTTTATTCTATCATCTCGTCTATCTATCGTATTGTGATTATCTGTCTCGATTTACCACTTGGGTCGTGCATTAAAAAACATTCGTGATCTAATATATCTGTCTATACCTACACGTTTTCTCCTTAGCGAGCACAAGGTCACAATATGATACGCAGTGTTACTATGTGCATCTCACTGATAATGTAGCATAGTAATACTGCGATCTTAAATCATATAAATAGGTACATAATGTCTCTGGCCATGCGATTATCCTATGTACCGCGCTCCGTCACGGCACGGCAGTTTATTTGACCTGCGGGCGGGAGTAGCTCCCTAACGCCCGCATTGGACAGGTCACCCGAGCCAAGTCTGGGTGTCACCTAATTTCTTGGGTGGCCGTCCTAAGGCGCCAGCCTGACTTGACGCCTCTCAAGTAGGGGTACTCAGGGATGGGCAGGTCAATAGCCAAAAAGCTGGCATCAGCTCGTCACAATCGGGTAGAATGGGTAAACCGGAAGAATTTATTGGGCAGTGGGACGAACATCTTTAGCCTGTAGCTAAGGCACGTAAATGCGTTCTCCTCGGCCAAAAAAAAGGGCTGCAGAATATAATATTGTATGCGAGTACCTTAATTTGTATAAAAAACACGTCCATGTCCTATAAGTCGCCTAATATCGTTGTTGTATTAAAGGTGCAAGGACCACCTCCTCACCACCCGACGTTCGCGGCGTTTGTGACGGTGGAGCCGACGGAGGCGACCGCGGAGCAGCTCGACCCCGAGAACAGCCTGCTCGGGACAGACATCATGTTCCTCACTTCGTTCTTCGGTGAGTATAACAAGGACTCTTAGGGCTCTTTCATATTAGACGTTTTGTGTCGGACGGCTATACGGTAGCCGCGCGTTTGCCGCCCCGCGTTCGGACAATCGTTAGTTTTCTTTCATACAAAACACATACCGCAACAGCCGTCCGACACAAAACGTCTATTTGAAAGAGCCCTTATTAGTTACACCACTGACAGATAGATCGTTATAATTTATCGTGTCAATTTTCAAAAAATGATGACGTCATCGCAATTTGTCACGAATGTGTATGTGTAATTGTGTATGTCAGCTGATTTCAGCAGTGAAACTGACTTGAACTAAATACCTGTGTGGGATTCGAACCCACGACCCCAAGCACACTGGGGCACTAACAAATAAGTCATCGCGTCACAGCAATGGCCCGAGTGTTTTTTTTTTTTGCAACATGATCCAGGATTTGTCATGTCCAGTTATTAGATTGGAGCCATTCCCATCTGACCTGCTGCGTTACTCTTAACAGAGGAACCAAAACTAATAATTGCATTATGGCTACAAGCCATTGACCGTTCAGTTTTCCTCACTATGTTATCTGTCACCGCCGGACTAGTGGTATCTGAAATTCATTTATAATATTATAATGTAAATCAGGGGTTCCCAAACTTGTTTTGTCTACTGCCCACTTTGAGAATAAATTAATTTTTAGCGCCCCATTTTTCACCTACTTACAAACCTCTATAACTTTCTGGGTTTCTTACCACCCCCCTTTAGGCCTGCAGCGCCCACAAGGGGGCGTTATCGCCCACTTTGGGAACCCGTAAATGTATACGAGTAGTTTGAAATAAGGCCAACTACTTGACTGATAAAAACGTAAAATGAATTCACAATGGGTCAGCAGTGTATTCACAAGTTTTAAAACATCTAATCCATAACAAATGACTCCGTTTGTAAATGTTTATAGAAACGACCATTCATTCATCTAATAATATCAACAGGGGTGACCAATAAATGAAGTTTTGAAGACCATGCGTAATATATGAATGAAACATGTGAAATGGTAGTATTAACGAAATGTAGCTATGTAGGGAATTTTTTTAAACGACTTCTTGATATTTTTAGGGTAAAACCCTGGTCCCCGGGGATGGGCTAGTCAATAGCCACAACAAGGCTGGCACCGGCTCGTCCCAATCAGGTGTGAAGGGGAAACCAGGGGAGTTAAGTGGGTAGTGGACGCTTTAGTCTCGAGTCCCACACACGGCCGCAGGTCTAGCTAGCCTGCGGTTATGGTGCATAAATGCATTCTCCGAAAAAAAGGGGCAAAACGCCTGGTGTTTACCGTCTACAACTTTGATGATTTGACGCGAGAATACTACTAAAAACTTTTCAAAGTTTTGTCAGACGGAAAACGAAAAAAAATCTTTAGAAATACGAATCACGATTGTCTGAAGAAATGTACCGTTTTAACAGATAAAAAACGATAACAAATCTTTTAATCTACCTACTTGATAAGTATCAGAAAACATTACATATTTAGGTATCTGTTTCGGAAGGGAAATGATTATAATCTACACGAGTGCGAAGTTTCGTACAGTTTTGTCATGAAAGAGTGACGAATTATGTCATATCCATTCATTCTCTTTTTTTTTTAATTTTAATACTTGTTGCCTGTCCGGCTTAGCATGAGTGGTGTACTTTTTTTTTTCTTCCGGAGAAGAATGCGTTTATGCACCTTAACCGCAGGCTAGCGAGACCTGCGGCCGTGTGTGGGACTCGGGACCCAAGCGTCCCACTACGCACTAAACTCCCCCGGTTCCCCTTTCACCCGGAGAGGACGAGCCGGTGCCCGCTCGTGGTGTACTGGCAAAATGTACACAATAGCCATAAGGCCCAGAACAGACGGTGAAACTCTACTGCAACGAAACCCATTTGAAATTATTAGTTTGAAACCAGTTTCAATCGTTTTCCACACACGCCTCAACGTCAAAATCATTTCGGTGTTCTTTGAGAACAGACGTCAGCAAAATGTCTAGTTCACTAGTTATATGAACTCGGTCTAAAGTTATGGGGAACATACCATGCATAGCATCTCGGACATTCTCGTATTATATACGGTATAAACTATCATTTGCTTTTACCAACATTTCAAATTCTTAAATGTACCAAGACGGAATAGTCAATGAAACAAATGCTGTTATTTCCTGTCCATATTTTTAAAACTAAAGAATGAGAACACTTTTTCCCATTTCGTAGTATAATATACTGATAATTATTCGAATATTGATGTACATTGACAAATGACGAATGAATCTCGCCGTTGCGTAAGTTGAGGTTTATTTACCGCGTCTATTAGCGTAATTTGCGATATGGCGCCATGTTTATATGCTGTGCACATATACGAATGTTCATTTTATTACAGTAAAAAAAGTTCGACACCTCAAAAGAAAAAAGACATCTTTTTCTTTGTCACGGCTCTATTTCACGGGATATTAATATCTAAAATACTCAATTTTGCAAAATTTTAGATCTGTTAAATAAAAGCAAACTTGTTCATTATTATGCTTTCCTCTAATATAAAAAAAATAAGTCAACTCTCATTCAGAAAAGAGAAATATTAACCAAGAGGATTGCAACTCCCGTTCTGAGCGGAGATTTTGTGCATTCCTATTGGACAATATTACACTTGGTGTTTAAATACAATTCATTTCAATTAATTTATTAATTTTCTCTTTACAAAGGTTGGATGTATAGTTAACAAAATAACAGTGGCATTCCCCTTCATGAAAACAATTCAAATACTATTGTGTCCAATTTCAGTGGCATTCCTGTTCAACTGGATCGGTTTCCTGCTGCTGATGTGCTTCTGCCACACGGTGGCGAGCCGCTACGGCGCGCTGGCTGGCTTCGGCCTCTCGCTGGCCAAGTGGACGCTCATCGTGAAGCACTCCACCGAGCTGGCTTCGCACGAGAACTCGTGGCTGTGGTGGCTGATCATGGCTTTTGGTAAGTATCTATATTGATAGAAAGATAGATAGATTGACAAGTAAATAAATCGGTAACACAACCTGTATCCTAGTAATATTATATACATGCGAGTCTGGATGTTTGTTACTCAATCACGCCTAAACGGCTGAACGGATTTAGATGAAAATGGAAGTAGTGTTTGGCAGAGGCTTATATCCAGCTTATTTTGACCTTAGTTTTTTTTTTATTACTACTTCAGTTGGCAGACAGACACGCAGCCCACCTGATGTTATGCGAGGGACACTTAACCAGATAGCGTCGCTCAATGTGCTGCCAGACTGTAGGTTCATCTGATCTTCGAGCCTCTGATTTCAAGTGTACTGGCTCCCACATAAATATTGCCGGAACACAGCCGAAGCTGTTATGGCGGCAGATTTCACCTGTGGGGGTGGTAGCTTTATACTACCTAATACAGGTGGCCTACCAGTTGGCCTATATCCAGCAGTAGACATATTTTAACTAAAGATTTAATTTGTTATTATTCCCCCAGGTATCTTAATCTGCGTGCGCGCCATAATCCAGTACCTGAACATCAAGCGCGGCTGGCGTCTGCTCTCCGGCACGGCGCAAGAGCGACTGCTGTTCTTCTACTAGGCTAGCTCGCCGTCTCGCTCGCCGCACCGTTGCCAGAACGGGATGGAACATCGCCCAGTTTGATGTGATGCGTAACCGTTAATCAGTTTCTTTATTGGGAGGGTCCTGTGATTTGGTTTTTGCATTTGGGACTTTAATGTCTGGGTTATTAAGTTGTTAGTTCTGTTGCACGATTATTAATTATCAAATCTCTTAACCTAATAACAACTAAGTTTTTTATAATACAGTATATCTTGCTTATGCCTAACATCTAGCAGACATTTTATTTATAAAAACTCCTTATTATATAAAGGTTTTTAATGAGAAATTGTTCTCATTTAAGGAGACTGATTAGATGGGGAATGTGAGATGGTTAAGATCTTGCTTACGCATAGTAGTAAGTGCGGGTAAATGTAAGGCCATATGTTAATTCGAACAACGAGGACTGAAGCGGAGCGAAGCGATAGTATAGATAATAGAGATGTTTTGAATATCTTATTATTACTATTTTCTGTGGTAGAAAATGGTAATAATAAGATATGAGTGATAAATATTGTTAAGATACGTCGTGAAACTTGTTTAAATTGATATTAATACTGATCATATTCTAGTATATTTCAACATGATCGCCGTAGTGCTAGTAAAATAATAAAATTATTTTATGAAAATATTTAATGTTAATAACTTGATGGCAGAGGCAATATGTTGCTATCTCTGTCTCACACAGGTGAGGACTTAAGACATAATATTCAATTGTGTCTATAATACTAGAAAAAATAATAACTACAGTGTATAATTATATCTATTCTATGGAATAGCAAAGTCTACCCCTAAAACCGTTAATGTGGGCTAACGATTATTTAACGCAAGTTCAATTTTCTATCTTTCGCTCCGCTCCGCTTTAAAAAGCTTCGCCTTAACGGGATTTGGCCAATGAGAACGAGTTAAATCTGGCAACTTATCACTGCAGCTCGCCGCACGCACCTTTGTGCTAAAACGAGATAGATATAGACCGACAAACTTATCTGGTCGGGTGGCGGCGTCGCTACTGTCGATATAGAACTGTCATTAAATATAGTTTTTGCATTGCATTTCACGTAGTTCCAATTTTGGCCACCGGAACAGATAAGTTTGTCGGTCTATATATGTTTGTCTCCATATTAGAGATAGAGTTTGTTTTCTCTTTCTCTTCGCTAGTGACTTTTTCTATTGCTTTCTTCGTGACTATTTAGTTAATCTTTGGATTTTCTCAGTTTGTCCCCGAAAGAAAGAGACAATAGATAATTGATGTTGAAGTGTTTATGGATAAGGAACTTAGATCTGTATTCATGGGCATACAGTTATTGTCCGTAGAGACAACTATTTAAATGCATTATTTTTATAAATAAAGGTTTCATTTTATGTACAGTGAGCCACGGATCAACCTTTACTAATCTCTCAAAAAGTCTCATCCTACTAATATTATAAATGCGAAAGTCTGGATGTTTGGATGTTTAGATGTTTGGATGTTTGTTCCTCAATCACGCCTAAACGGCTGAACGAATTTAGATGAAATTTGGCACACGTATAGTTTATAACCCGGAATAGGACATAGGCTATTAAATTCCTACGGGAAACGTCTCATTCCCGCGGGAATATCAATTTTGAAACTACTGAACCGATCTGAATAATTCTTTCACTGTTGGAAAGCTACACTATTCCCGGTGAACATAGGGTACTTTTGATCCTGGAAATGTGGGGAGAAAGGGGGATATTTGAAAAAAGAGATTACGCGCGGGTGAAACCGCGGGCGAAAGGCTAGTTTGAAATAAAACTTTGCAATGGACATTAAGCTGAAAATTGGTTGCAGGAGTTTGACAGATTTTCAAATGTTGATAAGAGGCTCAGTGTACAGCTTCGGACATTAATACTAAAACTAGATAAAGCAATTAGAATTTGTATTGGGCCTTTGGAATGCGTTTTTACAATGGCTTACCCATTGAACTACAATTACTAGCGTATAGAACCGACACCGCAAACAAAATTTTTGCGCGATGCTTTGTTGCCGTTACCATGGTTACGGCAACAACTCATTCAAGATCTATGAGATAGGCATTTCGAACAAAACGCGTAAGCGCCTTGCTTTGCATGGCACTTACGACGTTTTGGTCGCCAAAAAATATACTGTGTAAGCAATCTAGCGCTGCAAGTTTTATAGTTTGGTTAGACGACATCCACTGTAGCAAATACATCAGTCAGTCCAGTCATCATTTTGTGACACAGTTTTTGTTCCGTATAGCCTCTCTACACGTAGTACTTGTAACTCAATGGGCTTACCATCTGGTATTTAACGGGAGTGGCTTAAACAATTGGTACTATTTCTAGTTTCATATTAGTGTTCGAAGTAATTTTTATTCTTGTTTAATAAATAGACTTTAGTGATTTATAGCCTGACCAAGAAAATAAAAAACCTGCTCTGGAGGCGCCACATTAGCAATGGTTATAGCAACACTTGGTTGCTATGGTTATATTAAAAAATAACGCACATTATCCAATAGTAACAAGACACGGTTAACAATTGACATCACACTTTGACAGAATAATGAATGACATCTCATTGTTTTTTATTTGATTGTTGCCACTTTAAGAAATTAGTTCCAATATTTTTCCGCATTAAGGCGAGGTTTTTTATTTTAATGGTGGAGCTATACACACTTTATCCTCTTTTTTTTCGAAAGAATTCAAAATGCTGTTGATATTAATGGTTTTTGGATACATCTGGTTGTGTTTTAAAGACATGATTACTGCTGTTTATCTTAAACTTCAGGTTCTTAGGGTGAATTATATTTACCTGATTCCTATTTTTTTTTTAATAGTGTCAACCCTAAGTAAGACAAGCCCAAATCGTTAAAACGATGATTTGAAATGAATAAAAGATTACTTTATCTTAAAAACAGCATCTATAAGTATTTTTTCAATTCTTTTAATCTATGGTTTAAGTTGTGATACAAGACAACGAACACCATAGATTAAAATAGTGTTGTCAGTACACATTGTACCATAGACAAGTTAAGTAGGAGCGTGAATAATATGACATAATCATAAAAAATCAGAATAGATAGAGATAACGTTTTTCTTTTCGATATTTCTGTATTTAGCTTTACCTGAAGTTTAAGACTGCAAGCATTGGGTTATACAACTTAAACATAAGTAGCTCAACTTTATATTCGGGGAAAATTTTAATAGAATTTATAAACAAAATATTATAAAGTTATGTACTTATATAAGTATGTTTTTATTATTTTTTGTAATAAGATTTTATTTACATTTTACTTTTTCTTTTATTTTGGGTGCTTTAATATGTTTTATTGTAATTATGATTATTACTCGAATACACTTTGTATACCGTAAAGACGCCAGTTAACGGCGTCTATACCAGTTGTCAGACTGTGTTGTAATATCCTACCCATTAAATAAGTTATATATTTAGCATTTTATTTCTAATTTGGAAGTCTAGTATGAATAATCGCTTGAAATCAAAGGCTCGAAAATCAGATGAGCCTACAGTCTGGCAGCATACTGAGCGACGCTTCCTGGTTAAGTGTCCCTCAATGGAATAGGCCGCAGTGGCCGCTTACCATCAGGTGGGCTGCGTGCCTGTCTGCCAACTGACCTAGTATAAAAAAATCTGTTTGCGCATTCCATCTTTCAAATGAAAGTACGTAACAAACAGTACCTAAAACTAACGTATGACAGAAAGCGCTAACCTACCATTACGAATTAGTACGTAATCCTGCATCGCGCAAACAAAGTTATCGTCTCCCGTCACTTATGACGTTCGCTATCGCTCAATTTGCGATAGCGAATATCAAAACCTTACTTTCAATATCGATTGACCACGTGACTTTTCTAAGGCACCTGTCAAATCCATACAATTTGATGTTATCGAATTTCGCTATCACTCAAAATGTTACTTTGTCTAGGCGCCTGATAAGCTACATATTATATTTTTAAAAGAACTTAGATCTCATTTAACTTTTAGTCGAATCCAATATTAGATAATTCAAGCCAGACTTTCAAAGATAATATGTAAAGAAATGAATTAATTGTTTTAACTATTCACACAATTTCGACATTTAATAATTAAGTTGATTTGTGCTTATCATTTAAGTTTGTATTTATATATATCAGAATCATTTTGTTCTAAAATTACCTACCGGATTGTGTCAGTACCTTGTCCATGATGTCAATTAGGTATGGTTTAGACATAAGTTTGTAAAAATTTGTTATGTCTTTATTCTTACTAGTCCAGTGGTCGGTAACAAACTTTTTGTTACAGTGAGTACATCAAATTATCGTGCCTAAAAGAAGATATTTGTATGAAGGCTGGCTAACCTACTACTCCCGCCATTTTAACTATTTTTCAAAACAGGGTTCACTTGAAATTCTGTCAAAAATGGATACTTAGTATCAATAACATAAAATGTCATTAGACAAAACCCGTAAAGTGTTACATTTTCAAAATATAAGAGTAAATTAATGTGCTTTTTATAATGTTGATGTATCAATCTTTCAATCGCGTATTCACCTATTACATACACTTTATACGTAAAATAAATTAATCGCTTTACAGTAAGAACTTTTGAAGAAATCTGAACTTATCTTTCTTTATCCTTTTCACTCAGGTGTATTTTTTTATTCGGTGACTTAACTGAACAGAATTATAGTTGTCTCAGCCAGTTGGTTTTAATTTTTTGCTTATTTAAGTTCACTCAAAAGAACGAACAACTGAACTAGTGGGAATGAATGAGTCAATATTACTTTTCATTATGCATTTTTAGTGCTTGGAACTATCTAGTAAATACGATATGTAATTACTATCTGGTTCAAATGCTATTAGGATACGAACTTTTGGAGTTGCTTGACGCGACAGCGATGACTTACACACATAGAGATAAATAATGGCCAATGGGTTGTTATTGGTTGCTAACGCTACGGACAAGCGCAGTTGACGTAATATTTCGTTCAATTCCATAAGGTATTATCCTGATAGCATTTGAATCGGATAATATTTCTCTTATTAGTTGTACAATTTGAAAAAGTAACTCAGTTACTTGATATGGCGTAAGTGTGATGTATGTTAATGTAAAATTAATTAATAATCGTGTTATCATCACATTATAAAATATTTTGTGTAATTATAATATCGCTGCTTTGTAAATTTAAGGAGTAAAAATATTAAATGTATTTGGAATAGCTGGAGTTTTGAAGTGTAGAGACGCTTTTACCAATTTCGCACCAAATTTTAAATTTAAAAGACTAGTGGTTTTAAAAATGAGTATTTTATTTTTTTAGTGCAATAATTTCTAGATCAGATTTATAATTGTAGATGAAATAATAAATATATTATTTTCTATTCGTAGATTTTGTATATTACTGCTTCACCCCATCTTTCATTAGTGTTTAAATATATATTTTAACGACAAAATAGTTACTTTTTTTTCAAATACCACATCGCTTAAAATAAATTCACAGTACATACTACATTAGAGGTTGCTATAGATACACAATGTTAAATGTGCACTTAGTATTCTTTATCAAAGTGCGCTACTTAAAATAGGTAAGAATCGTGGTTTCGGGAACATCTAGTTGTATCGCAAATGTTAGAAGTCGATAATATTAATTTAACATATTCGTGGTCAACGCTTCAAGGGAAGAAGGCTCTGGGTTCGATTCCTGGCATAGTAGGTCAAATCATCATCATCTCAGCGTATTCCCGCTTGCATCCAGTATGGAGCTCAAGGTCCGCTTCGACTATGATCCTAGATTTGACAAACCTGGTTATTACAATGGAGCGATTGCCATCTAACCTCCGTTAGGTCCCTTACATGGATATTAACCGGATAACCAGACCTACTTGGAACATAGTCGAGACCAACGGCTTAACGTGCCTTCCGAATCGCGGAATCATCATTCTTTTCAGACATTCAGATGATTTAAGTCTGCAATGTGCTAACCTAACTGGAAACAATCACACAAAGTGATGTTCCCCGCGAGATTCGAACCCACGACTTTTAGAGCCCAACGCTCTAACAAATTTACTACGGAGGCGCTTATAGTAGGTCAAATATCAGTCTAAAATCGCAAGGAAAAGGAAAAGGTTGGTGAATAAATACAAAGTTGAGTTAACCTTTTGAACGCCAAGCTACGAACGCACTGTATGTCGTGTCCTGTACGCCAGAGCTGGGTTATTCTTTATTGTCGAATTTAAGGAAAAATACCAGTAGTCGTTTTAAACATTTTTATTAGAGTTTTTGTCAAGTATAAACGTCGTTATCGCACAGGGCCCGAATTGTCAAGTATAGACGACTTTGGCTTCCAACAGATTAACAAACTTGAGTTAAGCCCTGAAGAAGGCACTGGGTTCGATGCCTATAGCAAAGTAAGTCAAATACTTATCGGTCTAAACTAATCACAAAGCAAGGATAATATTAGGTTTAGTAATAATTTAAAGCGTGAAATGATTAGTGAGTTTGTGAGAGTGCCGGAGATGCAGATGTCCATGGGCGGCGGTGATTGCTTACCATCAGGCGACGCCCTGGCTCGTTTGCCACCTCTGACATAAAAAAAGACTAAAATCCAACTCATATTTAGCGATAATGACCACCTGCCCTCTAAAGTAAGTTGATTAAAAAAAGAGGCTTGACGACCAATTCTGCTGTGTTATATTATAAGTAAAGCTAATTTATTTATTTATTTCATTACACATTTCATAATAATTGTTAAGTCTGCTATCATACCAGTGGGCCGCGGGTTCGATCCTCGTGCATAAACACCTGTATCGGTCTTGGTGTACTTGGGGAACTAGATCATATACGGCGCTGTGTGAATAATATTCTTGACGAAGGCTTCAATAGTAGTAGGGAAAACATGGGCGTACCCAGGAGGGGCTGCGGGAATCGCGCAAATCATCGGTCTCATGAGTTTTGAAATAAAACCGAGGGAAGCTGCGGGCGCGGGTAAAGGCTAAGAACTCGCGCGATTTTTAGGCTAAGAACGGTTTTTAGCCTCGCGGCCTCTGTAGAATGTTTCATTTATAAGAAAAAAGTAAGAGCAGTTTTCACTCACAATGTTTCATATAAGTGTGTTTGTGTAGTGTATATGACAAAAAAGCCGCGGACCATCCGACCTAAATAAATTGACTTGCACCCAGGACCTAGAGATCGCGGCCCGGTTCTTACACCACTAGACCATCGAGGTAGTGAGTCACACGATTGAAGAACTAGTAGAAAATTACACCCACCTGATAATCCTGATATGGGTAACATGTGACTATCCTAATAGTCACACTAGTGTTCAACAAGTCGAACATGTGAATTCCAATTATGAACACATGAAAATATCCCATTGATCACGTGTATTAAAGCTGAGAGCACTCCCTGATGTCAGTCAACTAATATGATGACCAACAAAACTAATCTCATTTCCTGTAGGTATCACGAATCTTGATATAGAGAGAAATTCTAGCGCCAAACTGCATCACAATGCGGTTGCGAATGCACCCTAGAACGGACTTTACACAGATCGATTTAGTGGACTTTCCGACTGGCTTTTATTTAGGTTCTTCGCGGGTCCATAAGGTGCCAAGTGCCAACCGATGGGAGAGAAGAAGATGGGTGTACCTTTTTAATCATCTCTCCTCCCTTGCAATAATAATGGCCTTCAAGACGGAGGTGTAAGAACACCACCTCCTGCTTGGCACAGGCCACAACAGCTCCCGGCCTTTGCTGTCCAGCCTCCTCCCGCCGCCGGGAAGGGAAGCAGGGGATTATTCCCGACTGCCCCTACCAAGTCGAAACTTTTTAGTCGCACCTGCCCCTACTGAATCTAAACTAGTTCCGTCTGCCCCCAGCCCGCCTTGTAAGAAGTGGGTAGTTCGCCCTGCGGTGTCCGTGGTAAGGCTCATGCAATGTCCAGGGACGCTGCCGACGACAATGCAGGAGCGCGTAAGGTTTAGTGTGTATTGAAGTAAACCTGAAGGATCTGTTAGTCCCGGCAGACCAGTTCCAGTAATGGCAGTAGGTAATATGCGATTACTGCCTCTCAAATACATCTAGTGGGTTTTCTTTCCACTTGTTTTTGATTTTCCTGAGATTTTCTGTTCGAGATTTAATACCAGTCAGGGGGTTTTAATGAGTTTGTCATCCTATATAGACCATATCGCTCCTTGTTTGACAGATTAGAAGGTACGCGTTTCTCCCTAAAAAACGTACATCAAATTATTTTGTATAGGGCGAAATTGATTAAAATCGGCTCGTATAAAGACCGCAATATGGATTGTTCCACACAGCCACAGTATAGAAAATGCGGAATGGAGATTTTGCTTTATTCCTGAAAATAATAGAGTAGGTACAGTCAATGGGGGATACTTGAGACTACAGTATTACTAAGGACATTGTCGTGTGATAATGTTTGACTAATCATTATGGCAACATTTACATAGTGCTGGAGCAGAGAAGTTGCTGTCAACATATTTATTATATACAAACGTTAATATATTTTTCGATGTCCTAAGTAAAACTGTAGACTCAAGTTTCCCCCATTGACGGTACCTACTTACCTACCTGATACAGGTTTAAACCATAAACAAGTACGATCGTCCAGAAGCCTCCACGAGAATGGACTTCCTGGCATGATCTTAATGTTCTTGGCGACCGAATGAATTTTCACTTATACCGTAGACGCCTAGTAATTGGTCTTTTGCCAAAGTCAACTTTATTAAAATGCACGTGACTTCATTGAATCTTTCTGCATATTTATAAATTAATCCAATTGCTGCGATCATAGCTTGTAGGGAGTGGAGATCCTATCGAGAATAAAAAATAAACTTGCATAGCTGGGCATCGTTAATCAAATAGTTAACTTCGCTAATCGCTAATCCGTTACTAAAAAAGTTAACTTCGTTAAACGTTAAAGCGCTACTTTTGGGACGATTTAACGTAAGTTAACGTTAATCGTTAATCCGTTAACATATGGTTAATAATGTTTTTTTTTTTATATCGCAGCGTAAAAAATATAGGGGTTATTTACCAACTGGACACACGAGACTAAACAAGGTGTGTCATGGTGTGTCCATTTAGTGAAATTAAAAGTTGTATCATTTATTACTTTGTTATCTCGACACGAAAAGATTTCCCAGGTTATAGTGTGACTCGTTAGGATAACTTTGTAAAATGATTCCTAACTAGGTTGGGAACATGAAATAACGCGTTGGGAGATCTATCTTAAATAACCTTGCTGAAATCATTCCCCACCACTCACACTCATTAAATCTACAACAAAAAATATTGGATCTCCAGTTACACTGTAAGGAGGTTATCTTTATGATATTCAATTATAATAAAAGACAAGGGAAGAATTAATACAAAGATTCAGGTTGAGAATAGTGCTTTTACAATTTTTTCTTTATTTCATTCCAGTTCCACGACTTTTTTTCATACTAGGTCAGTTGGCAGACAGGCACCTGGTGATAAACAGCCCTTGCGGCCTATTCCATTGAGGGACGCTTCACCTAAAAGCTTCCGTCAATGTGCTGCCAGTCTGTAGACTCATTTGATTTTTGAGCCTGTGATTTCAATTATTACTCTACTAGCGGGCGCCCGCGGTTTCACCCGCGTGGTTCCCGTTCCCGTGGGAATTGATCAATCAATCAATTCAATTTTTCTCGCCGTAAAAACCATCCTTGAACACCAAGGAACATTTAAAAAAAAAATTGGCCAAATTGGTCCAGGCGTTGTTGAGTTATGCGCTTACCAACACATTTTGCGATTCATTTTTATATTATAGATGACTGGCTCCCACATTAATACTGCCGGAACACAGCCAGAGCTGTTATGGCGACAGATTTCACCTGTGGTCGTATCTAGGCAGTCGGACTCTGAAAAAGCCCTACCACCTACCAGACCCAAGGCAGGAATCGAACCCACGGCCTCCGTGGAACAGTGGCTAAGCCGCTCGGGTATAAAACCCGGAGGTCGTGGGTTCGATTCTCGCTATGGGTCTGGTTGGTGGTAGGACTTATTCAGAGTCCGACTGGCTAGCAGCTGCCACCCCCACAGGTGAAATCTGCCGGCATAACAGCCCATAACACATTGAGCGAAGCTTCCTGATGAAGTGTCCCTCGATGGAACCGCTTACCATCAGGTGGTCTGCGTGTCTGTCTGCCAACTGATGTGGTATAAAAAAAAGTAAGTAACGGATTAACGGACTCGGAAAAATGTAACGGAAGTTAACGAGTCCGTTAACATTTTTTCAAGTTAACTTAAAAGTTAATCCGTTACTGGAAATGTTAACTTCGTTAATTAACGATTAACGGATTAACGAGTTAATGCCCAGCTATGTAAACTTGTATATACAATTTACTGTTTTTTGGTTTTCTTCTAACTTCTCGAACAAGTACAGGTATATATCATTCCATAGAGAAATATTAGTCTGTGTATCATTCCTATAGGTTTATTATTTTCTTCAAATGCCTAACAATATGGTGCAGAAATGTTTGACTTTAACATGACACGTATTAGTAGGTACCTTCACACAGAAATATTTGCGCAACACAATCTCTTGATATTAACGATTAACGAAAAAAATAATATAAAAGCGTACCTACCTCAGCCCTACCATTAGCCCATTTGCCTACTTTTCGATCCGTTGGGGTCACAGATATGGATAGTAATTTTACACTTAGCCGATCCAATCGGCTAATTACAATAAAAATAGGAATAGTTGCAATTTCAGAAACTAAAGTCTAAGTACATGCAAAAACGTTAGAGCGTGTAACGTGTTACACATTCACAGCGAAGAATCCTCACTGTTCTTCGCTACAATATGACTTTCCACAGCGGGTTGGTAAGTCCACAATGCCAAGAACTACCCAGTGTGGGCCAGTGTCATGCCAGCCGCGACGCAGGGTTGACGCGCCACCGCCGCCCATCTTCCCGCGTTTCCGGCCACCCTCACGAGTACCCAACCAACCGCGAAGTGCCCTTATGAAGGAAGTAACTCTTGCAGGTTACCACTGTGATCTCGTACGGAATTCCGCGTGTTACCGTGATAATAATTTCTACAGAATATTAGGTATGTACCTTTTTAAAAATATTTTTCCGAAAAGAAAAATAAAATTCGCAGCGCAATTTTTAGCGCACACCTGACCTAATAATTCTCAATCTCAATTATCTAACCGAGCCAGTTCCAAAGGTAAGCAAAGCCAAACTGCAAAATGCATTCAGCATATATCACGAAAGTTCCCATTTGTACAGCCTGCAGTCTTTTGGCAGCGTTCCAACTGAGGAGGAGACGGTAACAGTTGATTCATTTTAGGGTTAGGTAACACGCAGGGTGCCTATTGCCTGCGAAGTTACTTAACCCTTGGATAAAGGTCAGAGGCATTGAACTTCGAGCAGTGCGAAAGCTCTTTCGTAACGGCCGTGCCTTCATTGTTTAGAAGTAAGGCGGTTTCAAAGCTAATTAAAATATTCAAGTTTTACAACACATTTTTAGGTCTTCATTACATTCATTAATTTAAATTATTTACCTGCGCTTAAGCATCGGACTTTTCTTTTATTAATACTTTAAGTAGGTATTAGAAATCCAAAAAATCTTTGCATGCTATACAGTACAGCTAACTGCTACTCCTACGGTAACAGCCTTCTGTGAGAGGAAGTGTCTCCGGTCGCGCTGGCCCATTTTGTCTTCTTCTTTCTCCGAGCGAGTCCCGCCGTAACCCTAAATAGAGGAACCAGACCAATTGTATCATAGCTACACAGCCATTCGACTTTGCAGATTTCCTCACGATGTTTCCCGTCACGCCCTGAGATTCGAAGCATCGACTTCACGCATGTGACGTGACGTTTTATACCACTTGACGACCACAGCTTTTTAGCTTGCAGCCCTATCTAGTCCTGTCCTGATGCAGCTGCCATCTCCAGACTGCAGATTGGCTTTACCATATATACAAACACCAAGCGCGACGAGATAAAGGCCCGTCCACCTGCGGCCGTTACCTACAATTACGCAAACGGTGTCCTCACGTGCAGTCGGTGTAGTCGCACGTTTACCAATAAAATTGGTTTTTGTAGCCATATGAGGGCACATAATAGGGCTGATCAGCAAAGCTCTTGAGATGGAGAATGCAGTCGCTGTGACCGAAATCAGTCGGGAGGATCATCATCATACAAACAGTTGTTTTGACCGCCTCCGTGGAACAGTGGCTAAGCCGCTCGGGTTATCGGGTATAAAAACACGGAGGTCGTGGGTTCGATTCCCGCCTTGGGTCTGGTTGGTGGTAGGGCTTTTTCAGAGTCCAATTGGCTAGCTACTACCCCCACTGGTGAAATCTGCCGCCATAACAGCTCTGGCTGTGTTCCGGCAATATGAATGTGGGAGCCAGTACACTTGAAATCAGAGGCTCGAAGATCAGATGAGTCTACAGACTGGCAGCACATTGAGGGACGCTACCAGGTGAAGCGTCCCTCAATGGAATAGGCCGCAATGACCGCTTATACCATAAAGTGGGCTGCGTGCCTGTCTGCCAACAGTGCCAACTGACCTAGTACCTATAAAAAAAAAGTTTTGTAAATATACAAACAACACAGGTCGATGGTTGGTTTGTTCTTTCCCGAAGTTGGCTGACGCACATGTCTAGATTGGGCAGCCTAGTTTCCTATAGTGATTTACAGCGTGGAAACGTACTAACTCACAATCACAATCTGTTTATTTGTCAATTGATTAGTTTGATTACTCTCTATAGGTACGTGTCTTGTTAATCTTTGTTTGGATTGTCGTATCGCTGAAGTAAACTTAAGATTTTCTATTGGACCTTACTTAAGGGACGAACGGGAATGAACCTGCACAATATGTATTTACACACATAAGTATTTATGCTATGCAAGCATGCCACGTATGCTTAGTTTGGGCCTATGCGGCTTAAGACATTTCCATATTCCCCGAAAGAAATGGTCTTGTAGGGCAAGTTCACACGTTCAAGGGTTATCCGTCGCTTATGACACTACCACCAGGCCAGGAGGAACACCCCCTCGTTGAAGGCTCTCTTGCGGAGCCCGCAGAGGGTCATCGCGACCCGGGCTGTGCGCGCTTACCGCACAGTCTCCCACGGGACTGTCTGCGTATTAACAGGCACGATCCCGTGGGAGTTGGTGCATCAGTTGCATGCAAGGCCAGGAGGAACACGCCGGGGCCCATACAACACCCTTCCGTTACGTTACGTTACGTACCGTCACCGTGTACCGTAGGTTAAAAAGGGTACCGTAAGTTAGAAAAAAATTAGAGGTTGTTTAACTTATCTATTACTATTTTATAGAGGAAATATTTGATTGTTTGTTTGTTTCTTTGTATTGAATATTAGGCTCCGAAACTACTGAACCGATTTGAATAATTCTTTCACTGTTGGACAGCTACACTATCCCCGGGTGACATAGGGTACTTTTGATCCCGGAAATGTGAGGGGGAAGGGGGGGATAATATTTGAAAAAAGTAATTACGCGCGGATGACACCGCGGGCGGAAGGCTAGTTGTGTACATATCAACTCGTAGCGTTCGTAGCTCAAGATATCGCGAATTTTCCTTACTCATAATTCAAATTATATTCTTCGACATCAAATTAATTGATCGACATAATTTATACTTGGATTTTACCGCGTGAGCACAAGTAATATGTAATACAAACAATGTAACTATGAATGGGATCGAAACCAATAATGTAAGTTGCAACAATTTTATTCCTCGTAATGTTAATTTTATTTTAATCGTACAAATTGTATGGTGTAAATACCCAATAAATCAACGCCACTAAGTATGTTTAACATGTATTAATTTATATATAACGTGATTATTCATAGAATGTTATTATCATAATAGTAGTAAACTATGTCTGTTGCATTACTTTGCACAAGCTAATGAACGTAAAAGGAAGGAAACTTAGATTACTTAATTAGTTCAGTATATTCTATGATAGGAAATGCTTTTTTACCTGGAAAATCTTATATGTAAATTCCCACAGTATAAGGATTGCTTAATTTGTTTTTTTTTACCACTTCAGTTGGCAGACAGACACGCAGCCCACCTAATGGTAAGCGGTCACTGCAGCCTATACCATTGAGGGACACTTCACCAAGAAGCATCGCATAATGTGCTGCCAGACTGTAAGCTCATCTGATCTTCGAGCCTTTAATTCCAAGTGTACTGGCTCACACATTAATTAAAAAATCAAAGTGGTAATGTCTATGAGCATAGATATGCAGGGAAGCAAATTATTGAAATAACGTAAAAGTAATTTATTAAGCTTCGATGGCAACTTATTAAACAATAAAAATAGTTAGAGGTATATCAATGTTATTGCGGGAAAACCACACTCGGTTCAGGAATCAATGGGTTCCGCGTTATGAAGGGGTGAAAGCCCTCATATAGCTTCTAGGAGTAGGGGTGAAACTATTTAGAATTCTTAATCGGTCTGGGGTGTAAATTGGATTTTATTGTTCAACTTAATTAATTACATATCGTTTTACGGTTTCTTATAAACACAAGGCTACTTATTAATAAGCGTAATATGTTCAGCGTAGTTACCAAGGTTCTCTCTGTTTTCATCTGGAACTCGGGGGAACGCTTTACGCCCTTACCCTAGCTTTGTCCTTAGGGCCGAACAAAGCCATATAAGGGGCTCCCAGTACCAAGGACGTACCCAGGGGGGGGGTCCAAGGGGTCCGGACCCCTCCCGAAAATAGATGCAACCCATAAAATAAATCCCTCAGTAGTAAGTACAGTGCCAAATATGACTCTCAGTTTTGATCTGCGGGGCGGGCGGGTGGTGGCGGGGCACCTCAACGGTCATTGGAGCAAGTATTAATAACTTCCGCCTCGGCCGGCCACGGTGACCGGGCCGCCCGACCTGGACCCCCCCCCCCCCGACAAAAAATTCTGGGTACGTGCTTGCCCAGTACAGTGGCAAAAAGAGCACTACTTGGAACATGCCCCAGGGGTTTACCAACAACACCCGCGGTCCTCCCTTATCACACCGTCCTCAGCAAAAGCCCCTGCTTAGATAGGTATCCACTTTTAGCATAACTTGCAGCAGAGACATCGCCTCTTATTGTGACAGACTCTAACTCTTGCGTTGCCTGGCTGCAGCGGAAGCATCAACGATAAGCTTGTGGGTGTCCCTAAAGTCTCCACGGATTCCATCCTCATTGGCAAAAAATATAGCTCGACGCTTGAATGAATAAATTGACTAAGCGATATTTAGCTAACTGTACAGGATTCTTAGAAAAGAAATACCTAATTTAAAAAAAAAATCACCACAATGTGCATTTAAAAGTAATTGTGCAGTATTATTCTACCGTTTATTGGTACAAAAGTTAAGTGTCGATTTGGCCAAAAATATCGCTTAAAATTTTTCCTTCGTCGTGGCTGTGCTCCGCCAATATTTAATATGGGAGCCAGTTTAATTAAAATTAAAAGCTTTAATCAAGCGACACTACCTGTTAAAGTGCCTTATCGTCATTAAATTCTTCATGATTGTGTGCTTCTGATCTAGTCTAGTAAAATAAATACAGAAAATGCTATTGGAGAGGTCTCCTCATTGGCTCAGGACACTTTACAAACCGCCACACCACCGTCTGACTCTGTAGGCTACAGCTGGCAGGCTTAGGAGGAATGTAGCAACCCTAGAGAAGTTATTCGGTGGGGTGGCTGGCGTCGAGCCGAAGCGTCGCGACGACGCCTGCTTACTCAAGATTTACGATCGAATTATTCTGTTAGCGACTCGATTTTTTATGGATTTATTAATGGCATCGTCATACCTACTGTTTACTGGGACACAGGGTCAAGAAACTGCATGCCAGCAATAGCGATTTTTACTACCAGGGTTTCTGCAGTCATTTGTTTTTTTTTATTGTCGCTAAATACAATGTTCCCATGAAGCTAATTCAAGCATCATTGATGTGGGAAGCATAAAAATTTGACGTAGACATTTTTTTGTAGCCTTACTTAGGTAAATACATTATTATTACAACATTGTACATGTAAGTATTTTTTTTTATGTTAGAGGAGGTAAACGAGCCAGCGCGTCGCCTGATGGTAAGCAATCACCGCCGCCCATGGACATCTGCAACACCAGAGGGATCGCTGATGCGTTGCCGGTCATTATTTAAGAGGGTTGTGTGGGCCTCCGGCAATCTCTCTCACAAACCAGATGAAACACAATAGTGGTCACTATCATTTCACGCTGGTGTTATGTAAGAGGGTGGTACTTCCCGGACGAGTCGGCCCATTCGTATTGTAAAACAGCATGGCTCTACCACTACAAAAAAAAAACAATAGTAAGGGTAGGGCGCTCCAAAAAGTCTTTGCGCTAACGGAGGCGCTGCTGCCTCTTTGCCCCAAGGGCTAATGCGAGCTCCTCGGTAGATCTCGTCCTGTCAGTACTTACAATCGATGAAAAAATGTGATTATTGATTAAAAATACATTTGTGCGTTAACTACGCTTCATTTATGAAATTTCAATACCTTCAGACAGAAGAATTTGTCTACGAAAGACTACCTAAAAAGCAAATCCCGTGACGAATGCAATGACGTCACAACATCAGTTGCGTAACTACCCACGTCAACATTGCGCAAGAGAGCACCTGACTCTCTTATAACACGTTGCAATACCGACGCGCCTGCGCAGATCTCTCAATGAAGCTGTCGCGTGTGCGTATAGAGTCCACAATGCACCGATGCTATCATAATAATAGCACATTCTCACTGGCAAGTGCAGTTGGCTTGTGGTCGTGTCTCGTTTTAACTACCGTTGTCTGTCCGGCTGGCCCTTGATCTAAATCTAATCGGTGAACTAACAATTAGGGCATGTCGTGTTTATCAAGAGCTTGAAATAGTCTTGGTATATTTCTTTCTTTTACCAATAATTTATGAGGTTTAGTAACTTTAACTTGAAACTAGGGGCACTTACCTATTCAATAATAGATTTATTTTATTGTCATTAATCTCGAGATTTTAATAAATCTTACAGTTCTTTGTACAACAGTACATTCGGTTATAAAGGATTAACGATCTAATGGCGCAATCGTTTTATGCAACTGACAGGGCCAGACGGAACTAATAAGTTTCGACTGCCCCCACTGCTGGCAGATTTGGTAGGGGCAGTCGGGATTCTTTAGCTCCGTGCTTCATCTCAGCGTATTTCCGATTGCATCCAGTATGGATCTCAGGGTCCGCTTCGACTATGATCCTAGATTTGACAAGCTTGGTTATTACAATGGAGCGATTGCCATCTGACCTCCGTAACCCTTACAAGGGAAACCAGACCTACGAGTAAATTTGCTCCGTGCGAACGCTTGTACCTAATACCAGCCGGAGGCATCATTTGCGCTTCGCCGACCCAATTATTCGAAGCAAAACAAAAGCAACAAAAGATGCTTCCTGCTGCCAACACCATGCGTCCCCAAATATTTTACTCACCGACAAAGACATCACAACAGTTATGAAGTGCTGCTTCACTGTGTTCTTCTCAGGTGTAGGCACTAACTACCCCAGACCATCGAATCATTTAAGTGCAAGTTCTACTTTGCTCTATCTCTCATTTATAAACCAAGTTATCTCATTCTACTCTTTTTACAGGTAAGATTTGAAATTATTCTAATCCTTGATGTACAGCTGAAATGCTTGTAGCATTTTAATGCGTTTTTAGTTATGCTTCGTACAATGATTCGACATGTTTATGGTTTTCAAACCACTCGTTGATTAATTAGTTCAGTACGTACTACTGATTTGTGACGTACCGTCACCTCGACGACCTCGTTAATCATACAATCTTTTCTCAACGTAAAAACTGTTACTCTAAAATATTGGAACCCGAAGTTGCGAAAGGGTTTTTTTACGTCAAATACCGCGGAATTTTATTCGGGTACCTTGTGTTAATTTGTCACGTGTACGAAAGCTCTGTTACACGTGACACCTTTTTTTAACTTGGGGATATCAATACCGTCAACCTGAGTCGGAACGGAAGGGTGGTGTGTACGACGCACAATTATTATGGCTTGATTTCATAACTAGTAATTAAGGAAATGCTGCGATTTCTAGTTTGACTAAGGACTTTATGTACACAGTGTGACAGATAAGTTGGCGGTGTATCTCAGATAACCGATGTTTAACAAATCGCTGCGTATGGCCAATCAAATATTGATTCTAGATCAGATCTAAACGACTCAAACAAGATACTCTCGTAAATCTGTATTTGTTATCTGTATTTGTCATTAAGTAAGTAAGTGAAAATTATACTGTATGACAGGAAATGCGAGGGACATATGTAAACCCCAAATAGTTCATGCTTCCATATAACATAATAAGTAAAAATCAATAAAAACTCTGGTAAATATCTGTCAATAATTTAATCTTAGTCGAAACCTGAAAATCCGCGTAACGTGCGGGCACTCTTTCCTTCATTTACAGTACCTATTTCGTGCACTCGTGCACAGTACAATTTGAGTTTGGGGCGTAACCGACCGCTCAGCACACGGGATTTTTAGGTAGTTCATGCATACATAAATTATTAGGATAATTATGAAAAAAAAATAGGATATATTTGTTATAGCGAATTGGACTCTAAATCGGATTCTGAACACTCTCCTTAAATATGTCCCTCGGGTTACCAAACACGCTGTATATTCTGTGCCTATGAGCCAGGGTTCCAATTCCTTAGTCGGGAAAAAATTTGTACCTGTATTTTTAAACACCAATTTGATGTAAGGGTTAAGAAGCTATAACATCAGTGGTCGGGGGTTTGATCAAACAGCGTCTTCTAGCCCCAAACTAAGCATAGCTTGTACTACGGGTGCCAGACAACAGATAAACAATCGTACTTATTATCATTTAGGAGTGGTAGAGCCATGCTGTTTTACAGTACTTTTGTATTTCGTCTGGTTTGTAATAAGAGTTTTACACTCTCGTCTCGTACCTCGTCTCGTGCTTCGTCTCCTATTCACAGCTCGCCTCGCGTGATCGATGGTAAATGTTCACATTCTCGTGGTAAGTTCACACCACGCTCGCGTATGTTGCGAGGTCCTTTGACTCGTGCCCAAAAACCGCTCCTAAGAATGCCTGGCTTAAAAGGCTGGCAACGCATCAGCGAACACTCAGAACTAGATGGCGCCGGTAAAAGTGGACCTAGGTTTGTCCTATCGGCTGCTAGGTAGAGTTATTCGTCATCTCGCCCGAAAAAAACTGGCCCGATCGGGCGACTTGGCACCTTTCAAATTTACCTAATATTTCTGTCGTCAACTCGCACGCTTATACAAAGTACAGCCAGGTAAAAAACTTTGATATTATATTTGGACTCTACTTCGAATAAGTATTAAATTTTAACATAAAGCTACAGATTTACAGTTGTTGTTTTATACAGTGTGACAGGAAATACGAGGGACATATTTAAACCCCAAATAGTTCATGCTTCCATATAACAAAATAAATATAAATCAATAAAAACTCTGGTAAATATTTGCCCATAACATTAGTCGAAACCTGAAAATCCGCGTAACGTGCGGGCACTCTTCCCTTCACAGTACCTATTTCGTGCACTCGTTCAAGTACGACTGAAATTGTATTCGCGAACAATTGAGTTTGCGGCGTAACCGGTCGCTTAGCACACGGGATTTTTAGGCAGTTCATGCATACATAAATTATTAAGATAATTATGAAAAAAATTAAGGATATATTTTTTATAGCGAATTGGACTCTAAATCGGTTTCTGAACACTCTCCTTAAATATGTCCCTCGGGTAACCTAACACGCTGTATATGGAAAAGATTACATTATTATTGGGAAGCGTCATTCACTCGCCGCGCATTCCACACAGAGTGAAAGAGAGAAAAGATAGCCGTTATTTGTGCAAGAGTGAGAAAAAATCTACCTGCTTTATGTCACTATCCCAGTTCTAAGTCCCACTCCCAGTATCTAAATTTCGCAAAACATTTAAGTTTTCACGTATGTAGATTTTCGTCGAAATGGTCCGCCTGGGTAGAAAACATCGAATAATTTTGGTCACAAAAAAGATATCAAAACAAACGACATATTGTTAGAAAGCTCACACTTTGGAGATGTTTTTAACAAATCAGAAGTCATCCATCCCTTTTATTTATTTTTTAAATGCTACGCGAAGTTGAGATTCAAAATTTGTTTCAACTCTTATTTTTATGTTTGAGGGCCCATAACTTTGTTTCTAGCAATGTGCAATTTACAAATTTTTATTTAAAGGGACCTACCAATCACTAAGCTTCCAATAATGAAAAAAATATTTGGATCTGGTCATTAAAAAAAAAGTTAGACGGGTTTAAAGGTACAAAACCGAAAAATTATAGAAATTTATAAAAAAATAATTTAAAAAAATCTTGAGACCTAGGTGAAATCTTTTGAGCTAGTTAGTTAACAGACCACCCCAACTACCCCCCATTATCGTATGTTCAACGTTCTTCCGAACACCCTGTATAATAAATAACACGCCACATATTTCTTGATGTCGTTGATACGTTGATATTGTTGATCGTATTTTTATACTAAGCTATTAAACAAGTGCTTTTGTGATTTTTTTTGAAGCTGATTATTATTTGGTTTAGTATGGTTTTATATTTTTGAGATGTTGATTTGTGAAATATATCTAAAATTATGATAATAATAACATTTTGTTTTATTTTCAAGTCCAACCATAAAATATTAAACGTTTCTTAAAAAGGATTTTTGTAGCTGACTGTACATAGTTACCTCACATTTTTATGGTCGGGCGAGTTGACGACAGAAATTTTAATAAATTCTAAAGGTGCCAAGTCGCCCGATCGGGCCAGTTTAATTCGGGCGAGATGACGAATAACTCGCTAGGTATTCCACAATCGTCTAGATTGCTACGCGGCCGCGGGTGAAGGGTTGGCGACAAGTCAACAATTAATTAGTGCTCGCTCAGTGCAGGTGTCGTCAACGTTTTCTTTCACTGTTTGTTCATGTTATCGATTTAAACTTTTATAACAAAAAGTTGTACTTGGATGTAAAGATTTAAAGCCATGGAAAGGTTCATGATTAGTAAAAGGAAAAAAGGCAAAATTGTAGACTGCCGCATTAAGTACAAAAAATAACTTTACTCTAATTTATAACTCTGCACTCTGGACTCTTTATTTTCCTCTTTTGAATAAATATATTTAATTTTTTCTTTCACTTTTTTTAACAGCCTAGTCATCTATGAGAACACAATTTGTACTTTTGAAATTTTGAATGCACCATTATAGCCCATCTATGTATCTATATAAATATAAATGAATTGCTGTTCGTTAGTCTCGCTAAAACTCGAGAACGGCTAAACTGATTTGACTAATTTTAGTCTTGAAAATTTGAAATATTCTTGGAAGTCCAGGAAAGGTTTAAACGATGAGAAAATATTATGGAAAAAAAATAGGGTTTAAATTAAAATGGTTTTTAATAAAAGGTAAGTCTTAAGAAGTTCACTGGATCAGCTAGTTATAAGATATAAATTACTACACTACAACAAATATTGTTCTCGTTGGTTTCTCTGGCTAATCAGTCACAAAAAAAACAATCCAGGGTTCCATATTTTAATTCAGGTCACATAGAAAAAGTTTAGTTACATAATACACGAAGCGACCATAAAAGGTAATTAGTGTGGATTCTGCCATGACCTCCGTGATAAATAGCTTATAGCAGTGCCAAAAATTGACATAATGATACCTAGCACGGAATGCCTAGGTTTAAGCTAAAATAAAAACCGACTACCTATAGACACACAAAATAAAAATATCATAGTAAAACGATAAAACATTTGTAGAGAAATTACTACATGACCAGTTATATGCGCGCCGCCCTTCACTACATAGTATAAAACAAAGTCGCTTTTTCTGTCCCTATGTCCCTTTGTATGCTTAAATCTTTGAAACTACGCAACGGATTTTGATGCGGTTTTTTTCATTAGATAGACTGATTCAAGAGGAAGGTTTATATGTATAATACATGCATAATATAGTAGAGAAACACTGATAACTTTAGAGGTTTTTACTTTAAGGTCGTAAATAATCGCATTTTTTTGCGCTTACATTGCAAACGCTGGCTGAACCCTACGAGATAGATCAAAATAATGTACTACACTATTGTACACCTTAAAAAGTTTTACAAAAAAGTCCGCGATGGTATATGTCTATCTCTTAGGGATAACCCACAATAACCATTTTCCTTTACTTATTACGATAAAATAATGGCTTATTTACGAAAAAGTGATTTTAAGCAATACAGTATTAATCCTTATCCAATAAAGTACCATAAATAAATTGTGCATGTAATATAGATCAATATGGCCCTTTACATCATGTAATTTAAATGAATAGTTTCGAAGATATTACAGATTTAAAATGCAGGGACATAGCGGTTGCGGCGGTAACGGCCGGGGAGCGGATGGATGAACTTTTGTTATTCTTTCACGTAAAAACTACTGAATTGATTTTAATGAAACTTTACAATAATATAGCTTATACATAAGGATAACACATAGGCTACAATTTACAAGATATTCCCATGGGATAACGTCCTATAGTTCAATTCCCGCGGGATAAAGTCATAAAGTTCACGCGGGCGAAGCCGCGGGCGGGCCGCTAGTATTACATAAAAGTTTAATTCATTATTTAAGGGGGGGTGATAGTACATAAAAGAGGCATAGACCGACAAACTTATCTGTTCCGGTGGCGGCGTCGCTACTGTCTATTTAGAACTGTCATTAAATATCGTTTTTGCATTGTATTTCACGTAGTTCCAATTTTGGCCACCGGAACAGATAAGTTTGTAGGTCTGTATTATGCGACGTCCAAATATGGCGCCGCGCTCGCACATTTCGTAGTTTTTTAAACATAGTAAACGAGACACTAATTTTATCAAGTCAAACTCTGCGAATTTATCTGTAAATGAAAATTCAAATGTTAATTGGCAGGAGCTTAGACATAAAATACGAAAATCGTTAAAAAAAGGGGTAACTTTGGGATTTTTTTCTATCGAGTGAAGTTTATAAAAACATGTAAGTAATTGAATGCGATTTTAACTAGATCAGATCCTTAACTGATACATATATTTTTTTTAGAATTGAAAACACTGATTTGTATGTCTCAGGTGGCTTTTAAAAACCATACGCGCGGCATCTGCGGAACTACACAGCCTTAAGTAAAGTTTCTTTCACAACATTGTAATGTACAGAGCGGACTTAATGACTATTGGCCTCCTCCTCTACCAGTTAACCTTTGGACTGGGAAGAAATGAATAAAACATATAACATACATTTTACATAGGACACAGTTAAACTTGGATTTGTCGGTGTACCCGGGGATGGGCTGGTCAATAGCTATCGCTGGCACCGACTCGTCCCAATCGGGTGTGAAGGGGAACCGGGGGAGTTATGTGGGTAGTGGACGCTTTAGTCTCGAGTCCCACACACGGTCGCAGGTTTAGCTAGCCTGCGGTTATGGTGCATAAACGCATTCTCCTCCGAAAAAAAAAAGTTTAACTTGGATTTATTATTTCCTTCAGTGAGTAGGTACTTAGGTACTTTTAATTTATGACAGAGATGACATTCTATTGTGGCTTGGTATAATAGTAATAGGTAATAGTTTATTCTCATCAAGACATACAAGTTCATTACCTCGATTAAAAATGCAAGCTGGAAAGCCGTTTGTTTACCGCTGGCATTGTCACCTTCAGCCTAATGGAAGACGAAAATGCGGCTAAAAGCTACCGCACCACATTTACATGACCCTGGTCTAATGATTTACTACGTTTTGACTACGAATATCATATAAAACAATATATTTTAAACAATAAATATTCGCAAACCTAGATAAAGTGTAACACAACTCGAAATAATCCAAAATAGAGTTACTATAATTTGGGAGTCATATGTTAACTATAAAGATTTTTACACAGGTGTCTTTGGAGTTAACGTAGTTCATTACGATGATTCCCCTCCTCATTCATTCCCTTCATTCGTTTATTATCTCCCCCTTTCTCCATTCCTTCCTTTTCCCCATGCCAGATGGACACATCCTATAAATTATGCATGTATAATTGTTCAATCTCCGCGAGCTCGGGGCGTTACTCTAATAAAAACGCGTATAACGATGCGAAGGCATCGATTACAGTTAGCTGCATTGCGGTATTAGGGTAAGAAAAACTAACGCCTCGATGGTCTAGTGGTTGGCGATCTCGGGTTCGTTCCTAGGTCTGACAGTGTTGGAATTTTGGAACGAAAAAAAGTATCAGCCTATTAATGTCCCACTGCAGGGCAAAGGCCTCCATCATTGAAATCAAGTTATCGTTACAATGATGGGTACTGGCTTAATCACTACGCTTGCCAAATGTGGATTGGTGATCACAAACCCGAGCAGTGTCCGAAAAATCCGACACAAAGTACGCTTGACCCGGGAATTGAACCCAGGCCCTCGAGTCTTGGTCCGGCACTTAAACCACTAGACCATTGAGGCGTTTCATAACACATCGAACATAATATCTCAGGTTAAAGATCTGCCTCCGTTAGAACGTTGGGCTCTAAAACCCGGAGGTCGTGGCTTCAAATCCCACGGGGAGCAATCACTTTGTGTAATTGTTTCCAGTTTGGTTAGGACATTGCAGGCTTGAATGAATCACCTGAATGTCTGAAAAGAATGATGATTCCGGTCCCGACTGTGTTCCACGTAGGTTTGGTTTCCCTTGTAAGGGTTACGGAGTTGCTTGTAATGGCAATCGCTCCATTGTAATAACTGGACATTTTACTGGTTAAGAATAACTGGCGGTAGCGGTTTTTTTCTTCGTATGCCAGCAATCCGGACATACCTATAATAATATTAATAATCTGTATCAGAAGTAATAAAATGTGGATATTCACTGGCTTTACCATTACTGTCAGAAACTAATTTGGGCGGGCACAAATGGAGACAGTCGCGTGACTCAGAATTAGCGTAAAAATTTGCCATTGCTGTTATTCGGTTGTCCATTATTTTAACTTTTAAGCTATGTCGTTTTTATAAAATATATATAATGTAGAATGTTTTTGTCTGTCAGTCAAGATGGGCTGGCACTACCGTTCAAGTGCCACCCTTTCACAAAATGTCGACGTATGAGCTTTACTGGGGTAGATACCTTACCTAGGTACTATCGAGGTCACCCGCGCGTGATCACCCTTATGGCTAAAATCCTGTGCAGTATTTTCACGTTTACAAGCGCCGCTCCTAAGAAGTCACGATGCGCGTGCACGGTATATTTTTCCAAAAGTGATCACGCGCGGGAGACCTCGATCGTACCTATCTAAAAACCAGTGGGGGCAGTCGAAATTTTTTAGTTTTGGACCCTAAATAAGTTTCGTCTGTGGCAGATTTGGTGGAGGCGAGAAGAACCCTTAATCTGATGAATGAGAGTGCTAGCCAAAAGCCCACCCCGTTCCCTCTTTCTCTATAACATTCCCCGTCTTCTTGGTTCCCGCTTGCAACACGTCTGCTACTATAGTCGGTGGCCATGTGTATGCGGTAGTGATCACTCACTAATTTTAGGTGTCAGACAAACTCGTGGAAGTGTAAGGTACCTGTGGGCAAGTAATAGTTGTTCGGTCATTAAATTTGTATCTTTAATAATTGGGAAAAATTAACTTACGACTAGAACGAAGCGATGGGAAATACCTATTTTAGGCACTCTAAGTAATATTTCACTTTGTTAGAGCCATAGTCAAGTGATAGCGGTCTCTTAAGAACTAGATTTTAATAGTATTTAGCAACTTCGCCTTGACCTTTTCACTACTTGTGTTATTAAACATGTAATAAAAACTAGTTAGACTGCGTGAGATTTATTTTAGTAGTCAATAATATTAATAATCTCTATATAATTTTTGTGTTTTTTAGTGGGCAGCCATGCACACAGCTCACACAATCATACGAAATAATATGAAAAACAATAAAATAAATTGACAAAAACAAAATGATGTACACCTTTGTTAATTTTTAATGAGACTCTTTTCAACAGTATCTATCTTAAAAAATTGTAATGTCAATGAAATCCGCCAAAACGATGTCAAAATCTGACATCAATTTAGTAACAAAGCAAGTGGAAATATACTATTTAATGAATTCAGTAATTAGTATTAAAAGGTTTTTTACGAACACTGGTTTTCACATCAGTGTTCGGATGATAGAGAAAATCACGATGACGTAAGAATTTTTGAAAGACTTCTTGATGCATTTGGAATAAATCAAGTAAGTTGATAAAAAAATGTAACAATTTGAACGAGTAATTAGTTCAGCAGCCTAAGGAACTTGGCAGGGTTTGTTTCCAACAGTCAACCCTCCTAGAAAGCTCATGTCGTGTACCTAAACTTTGAGTCTGTGGTGACCGTTCACCAGTACCCGTGTATTTGATGTTTGCTGATCAAGTTAGAGGTTTGACCGCATACGTAAACTAAGCAGCTCGGGTATAAAACCCGAAGGTCGTGGGTTCGATTATCCGGTTAGTGGTAGGACTTTTTCAGAGTCCGACTGACTAGCACAGCACTTACAGTACAGTACACGTAAAGTAAATTAAAGGCTCGAAGATCAGATGGCAGCACATTGAGCTACGCTTCGTGTTCCTCAATGGAATAGGCCGTAGTGACCGCTTACCATCAGGTGGGCTGCGTGTCTAAGTATCTGCCAATTGATGCGGTATAAAAAATGGTCTTTAATATAATGTGGTGACCTCTAACTTGATCAACAAACATCAAGTACCCGCTGGCTACAAACTTTTACAAACTGACGACAGAAGGCACTGACTTACGAACGCGAATTAGTATGGGATACTGCATCGCAGTAGCAGAGTTATTCTCCCCGCAAGCATATACATACAACCACAAACCAAACCTTGTTCCGCGAGCACAGTCGATCTATCTCGGAGGAAGATGTTCCACTTTAAAGGAAGCATTAAGACGTTTTGTGTCGGACGGCTGCGGAACAATAGCCGCGCGTTTGTCGCACTAGATCTCCTTTAGATCTCCTATAAGTTTCATATTGTGTTGTTATTCCAGAGCGGTTGACCCGAGAATGAAACGTGATGAGTCCGTAAAGAGCATCCAAAGAGTCCGTCGCCACAGCGGCATCAGCGAGAACCTCGCACTCTCCGCCTTGCCACTGCGGTCCAACTCGATTACTATCCGCCAGCTTGCGCAGCACTCCGCGTTCTTAGCTGAGAAGGCGCTTAAGGAAGCGTGAGTATTGTCTGACTCCGCTCCCCGCCTTGCCGCTGCGGTCCACCAACTCGATTACTATCCGCCAGCTTGCGCAACACGCTGCATTTTTAGCTGAGAAGGCGCTCAAGGAAGCGTGAGTAGTGTCTCTTCATCCGCTCTCCGCCTTGCCGCTGCGGTCCAACTCGATTACTATCCGCCAGCTTGCGCAGCACTCCGCGTTCTTAGCTGAGAAGGCGCTCAAGGAAGCGTGAGTAGTGTCTCTTCATCCGCTCTCCGCCTTGCCGCTGCGGTCCAACTCGATTACCATCCGTCAGCTTGCACAACACTCTGCGTTCTTAGCTGAAAAGGCGCTCAAGGAAGCGTGAGTAGTGTCTCTTCATCCGCTCTCCGCCTTGCCGCTGCGGTCCAACTCGATTACTATCCTACAGCAACACTCCGCGTTCTTAGCTGAGAAGGCGCTCAAGGAAGCGTGAGTAGTGTCTCTTCATCCGCTCTCCGCCTTGCCGCTGCGGTCCAACTCGATTACCATCCGTCAGCTTGCACAACACTCTGCGTTCTTAGCTGAAAAGGCGCTTAAGGAAACGTGAGTATTGTCTCTTCATCCGCTCTCCGCCTTGCCGCTGCGGTCCAACTCAATTACTATCCGCCAGCTTGCGCAACACTCTGCGTTCATAGCCGCCAGCTTGCACAGCACTCCGCGTTCTTAGCCGAAAAGGCGCTCAAGGAAGCGTGAGTATTGTCTCTCCGCTCTCCACGTTGCCGCTGCGGCCCAACTCGATTACTATCCGACAGCTTGCGCAACACTCTGCGTTTTTAGCTGAAGAGGCGCTCAAGGAAACGTGAGTATTGTCTCTTTATCTGCTCTCCGTCTAATCCAGGATTTGGACGCTGCCAGACGCCAAAATCGGTTGTCCCAGCACAATTTTAGGGTTGTTACTCTACATAAGAAAAATAAAATACAGCCGCATTGATCACTCCGTTTTATGAAGTGTGTTGAAATTTGTCTACTTCCATGAAACTTTGTTATAAAGTATTATTTTTATTTTTGCAGTGAAGAAGAAGATTTAAGCGAGGATTATCCACCGTCATCATGGTTGAAATTAGTAAGTGTTTTTTATACTAAGTCAGTTGGCAGACAGACACGCAGCCCACCTGATGGTGCCGTGGGAACTCGATGCACTGGTTCTGGCCCAGGTGCATCGAATCCGGGTCGCGGCAAGGATGCGGGGGGAACGACCCAGCTTGGAGGAGGTGGCGCTGGGTCGTGTCCAGGCCAGGGAGGAGGCCCTGGCCAAATGGACGGAGGCTCTCCAAGCCCCAAGTGCCGGCCACTGGACGATTGAGGCCATTCGTCCGGTGTTGAGGGAGTGGGTGGAACGCCGGCACGGCTGCCTCACCTACCGGCTGTCGCAGGTTTTGTCCGCCCACGGAAGTTTCGGACACTACCTGTACCGTGTCCCGCGTCGGGAGGAGACGCCGCAGTGTCATCACTGCGACGCTCCCGACGACACGGCCGAGCACACACTCATCGAGTGCCCGGCCTGGCGGCACGAGCGCCGCGAACTAATCGCGGCGCTAGGCGGTGGACGCCTCTCGTTGGCGACCATGGTTCATGCCATGGTCGGCAACAGGAGTGCGTGGAAGGCGGCCGCCTCCTTCTGCGAGCAAGTAATGTCGCAGAAGGAGGCAGCGGAGCGGGAGCGCGAGGAGGACCCCCTCGCTGCTCCCCTCCGGCGTAGACGGCCAGGCCAGAGAAGGCGTGCTCACTTAGCACGCCTCCTCCGGCCTGAGGGTTGACCTGCGGGCGGGGGTAGCCCCCCAACGTCCGCATTGCACAGGTCGCCCGAGCCAAGTCTGAGGGTCACCTTGTTTCTCGGGTGGCCCTCCCTAGGCGCCACCCCGACTTGAGGCCTCTCAAGTTGGGGTACCCGGGGATGGGCTGGTCAATAGCTATCGCTGGCACCGGCTCGTCCCAATCGGGTGTGAGGGGGAACCGGGGGAGTTTAGTGGGTAGTGGACGCTGTAGTCTCGAGTCCCACACACGGCCGCGGGTTTGGCTGGCCTGCGGTTATGGTGCATAAACGCATTCTCCTCCGAAAAAAAAAAAAAAAAAAAAAAAAAAAAAAAAAAAAAAAAAAAAAAACAAAGCCCACCTGATGGTAAGCGGCCACTACGGCCTATTCCATTGAGGGACACTTCACCAGGATGCGTCGCTCAATGTGCTGCCAGACTGTAGACTCATCTAATCTTCAAGCCTTTGATTTCAAGTGTACTGGCTCCCACATGAATAGGTACTGCCGGAACACAGCCAGAGCTATTATGGCGGCAGATTTCACCTGTGGGGGTGGTAGCTAGCCAGTTGGACTGTGAAAAAGCCCTACCACCAAACAGACCCAAGGCGGGAATCGAACCCACGACCTCCGGGTTTTTATACCCGGGTGGCTTAGCCACTGTTCCACGGAGGCGGTCAAACTAGACCAATACAAGCGTGATAGTTATATAATGAAATATTGCCTCCAGTTCAGATTCGCGAAGCCATGGGAGTACGCGCTGCTCGTCCTGGGTCTGTTCATGGCGTCGCTGAACGGGCTGTTCGTGCCCATCGGCGTGATCGTGTACGGCGAGTTCACGTCGCTGCTCATCGACCGCACCGTCATGCGCGGCACCTCCACGCCCACCATCACCATATCCATGTTCGGAGGGGGGAGGATATTGTGAGTACGAACATACAGTATTACCTCTTCTTACGCTACCCTGTTTTACGTGAAGTCGGAGATAGGTACGCGGTTTTTTCTTTTTTTCTTTTTTATTAGATCAGTTGGCAGACAGGCACGCAGCTTACCTAATGGTAAGCCCCCACTGCGGTCTATTCCATTAAGGGACACAGGATGCGTCGCTCAATGTGCTGCCAGACTGTAGGCTCATCAGATCTTCAAGCCTTTGATTTCGAGTGTGGGGATTAGCTAGTAAAGAGGGAATCGAACACATGACCTCCGAGTTTTACTCCAGCGGCTGTTAAGTAAATAAAACACACATAGCGATCCTACACTATGGGCTAGGGGCCGTGGGTTCAAATCAGACACAGGGCAAACATATTATATGTGATAAACATTTGTAACCCATATCACAAGTGTTGAATCAACTCACTTTGGCGTGATATTTTGGTTTTTTTTATTTAAGTATGACGAAAATAGTAAATGTTTTATGACAAAAGCAGCAAAAGAGGGTAGAATACTAAAATAGTCTTCTTTAACTACGTTGTATCATCACAGTTCGCACAAACGTTCAATGTGACAAATGTAATGTGATATGGTAGGCATATTAAAAGGGTTGACCTTAGTCGGAAATCAAACAATGACACAGAAAAACTATTATCTAGTAACAGTTGAATCGCAAATATGGCCTTCAAAGTTGTATCCACGTAGTACGCTGCTACATGTGCAATAAGTATATTTATATACCGTAAGACCGAATACCGATTTTACATTTTACTAGTATTTGACTTAAGAGTGGAGAACGCGATTAGACAAGAGATAGTGCAGGGCGCACTGCCACTCGTTGGTGTGGCAGTGAAAAGATGAGGCAGGTATAATAGGTAGAGATTGGAAACAGGCTGTTTGATTACACACCACCAACGAATTTAATATCGTTGCACACCACACATTTTACCTATAGGTACTTGGTCTTATTACCTAGCGGTCGCCCTCGCGGTTTCAACCGCGCGTTATTACCTTTTACAACTAACCCCCCTTCCCCCATCAAAGTATCTCATGTCTTTCTCCTGGTTCTGAGCTACCTCTCCACCAATTTTCATCCAAATCTGTGAATCCGTTCTTGAGTTATAAATAGTGTATAGATAGATGACTAGTAGATCGCAATAAAGTTGCGTCCATGCCAGGGGTCCTGGGTTATAATCCCGGGTCTGATCCAAATGTTGTTATTAGGTTTACCTGTCACTATTTCTCGGTAAGAGGTCAGGTCTGGGAGTTGGCGGCGTAATAAACCCTTGTGTCTCGGAATGCACGAAAAACCATTGTTCCTGCGGATGATCTCTTCTCGGTCGTGACTGGCTGCTGTCAAATTAAACGGTTTTGGTAATTTTAAGGTTTCATATTATGTCATGTTTGATGAATAATTATGTGTTTTACTTGTAATTACATAAAAAAATTGTACTGTAATTGCAGAACGAACGCAAGTCGAGAGGAGAACAAACTGGCGCTGTATGAAGACTCGCGCGCGTTCGGCATCGGCTGCGCCGTGTTCTCCCTGCTGCAGTTCGTCGTCGGCGCCATCAGCGTCGACCTCTTCAACTACACCGCCATGAACCAGGTTTGAGGCCTCTCAAGTCGGGTTACCCGGGGATGGGCTGGTCAATAGCTAACGCTGGCACCGGCTCGTCCCAATCGGGTGTGAAGGGGAACCGGGGAAGTTTAGAGAGTAGTGGACGCCCTAGTCTCGAGTCCCACACACGGCCACAGGTTTAGCTACCCTGCGGTTATGGTGCATAAACGCATTCTCCTCGGAAAACAAAAGGTCAGGTAACCTTCCAGCAGAACGTAGACAGCTTCTTTCTGCAACGCAGTCATTTCGCAGACGGAGGCAGCGGAGCGGGAACGCTAGGAGGATTTTTGCTCCCCTCTGGCGTACTTAGACGCCGAGCTAAAAAGCGTATCGTCTCGCAGAAGGAGGCAGCGGAGAGAGAGCTGGAGGATCCTCTTGCCGCTCCCTTCCAGCTTAGACGGCCAGGCCGGAGGCGTCACATATAGTCTACCCTGTTGGTGCCCTTAAACAGGTCATCCAAGTCATTTCTGGGGTTCACGTTTGACAATATACGCTACCTATATGTGATTTTCGAATCGGTCTTAACCATAGCTGGGCATCGTTAATCAAATAGTTAACTTCGTTAATCGCTAATCCGTTACTAAAAAAGGTTAACTTCGTTAAACGTTAAAGCGCTTCTTTTGGGACGAATTAACGCAAGTTAACGTTAATCGTTAATCCGTTAACACATGGTAAACAATGCTTAAAAAAATCAGAAATTAAAGGGGTTATTTACCAACTGGACACACGAGACTAGACAAGGTGGGTCCATTTAGTGAAATTAAAATTTGTATCATTTATTACTTTGTTATCTCGTCACGAAAAGATTTACTTTGTTTCAGGTTAAAGTGTGACTCGTTGGGATAACTTTTTAAAATGATTTCCAACTAGTCACACGGAGTCACACTTGACTGTAACCCGTTGGGAGCAGTGGCGTAGCGTATTCCCAACCAGTCACACTCATTCAATATTTCAATCTACAACAAAAAATATTGAATCTCCAGTTACACTGTAAGGAGGTTATCTTTATGATATTCAATGATAATAAAAGACAAGAGAAGAACTAATTCAAAGATACCGGTTGAGAATAGTGCTTTTACAATTTCTTCTTCATTTCATTCCAGGTCCACGACTGGTGGACGTTTTCTGAGGTGGACGTTCAGAATAATATATTTATCTCTTTTTCGCTGTTATTGTTCCTAACGTGCCCTGTTGGTGAACTTTGCGAACAAAACTTAAAAGTTGTCGCAACGTTGGGTGGACCTTGGGAATAATCCAAATGAAGTAAGGTTGTTATTCGGGCAATTAATTTCTTTCTCAAAGGCCGGCAACTTACTTGTGACTCCTCCGGTATTGCAGGTATCTATGAGCGGCGGTGATTGCTTACCATCGGGTAGGTACATTAAAAAAACGCAAAATTTGAGTTCTACTTATTATATTTTTCAACACCGATACTTATATTTCCGTAACTTTGATTCTTTATAGTTGCCAAATCGTTTAGTCAGACGATGGTCTATTTACGTGGCATTAATCTACGTGATCTCAGGCACTTTACCATCATCATCATTTCCTTGCCCTTATCCCACGTTATGTAGGGTCGGCGCAACATGTTTTTTCCTTCCACACACTCCTATTAGCCGTCAATTCTACATTCTCTCCTTTTATTTTCAAATCATACTTCACGCAATCCATCCATCTCTTTTTCGGTCCTCCTCTGCTTAAATCTCCGTCTACGCACATATATATCTATCATTCTTTTGGCCACATGTGTGTCTTCTCTTCTCATTCCATATTAACCTTGTACTCCTTACTTTATCCACTACCGGTGCAACTTTCAAACTTCCTCTTATATACCTACTCATTCCTAATCGTATCCAACCTCCACACATCCATCTCAGTTGCATGTACCTTTCTTTCGATCCATACATTATGACAGGTCTGATGACCGTTTTGTAATTTTTTCCCTTAAGCTTAAGGGGCATCCGTGGGTCACATGTTGTTCCTGAGATCTGTCGCCACTTCATCCATGCTGCATTCATTCTATTCTGCACGTCCCGTTCCATGCTATGCTGTTCGTTCAATGTTTTGAACTTACTTCACCATAATAATGTTCTTATTTTATCAAACGTGTTCAGTTGACGAAAACATGAAAGTGATTTATTTTAAGTTTTCTTAAGTGGACACGTGTCGAGATGACATAGTAATAAATGATAGAAAATTTAAATTAATTGACAGAAACAAAAAAAGAGTGTATATTTAGAATGTTTAATGGCACGGTGCGGTAAACCGTCCTCCTAGCCGAGTTTTTCAACTACGGCGGCCAATCTTTTTACGATCAGCAAACTACGCAGGATATATTTAAGTGCACAAGTGAGTTCGCAAGCACAGGTGCACTCTCTATTCCCTCACTCTCATACGGTGGGACAATAGTAAGTAACGGATTAACGGACTTGGAAAAATGTAACGGAAGTTAACGAGTCCGTTAACATTTTTTTAAGTTAACTTAAAAGTTAATCCGTTACTGGAAATGTTAACTTCGTTAATTAACGATTAACGGATTAACGAGTTAATGCCCAGCTATGGTCTTAACAAAGCATAAGGACGCAGAATTATGTCAGATACTAAACGACGTTCTTATTTTTAGATTGACAGAATAAAGGAGAAATTCCTCCAGGCAGTGTTACGTCAAGATATCAGCTGGTATGACCTCAACACTACAATGAACTTCGCAACAAAAGTTTCAGAGTAAGTTGATATACTATATTTTATTATAAAATGAATGCTTTACGCGCTCGCTTTCCGAAGCACGGTGTAGTTTAAAACGGTCAACTTTTAGGGCCGGTATTTCAATGTAACCTTATCTTATTGCTTAAGTTAAGTATAACATTTAAGATAAGTATTACTTTTGACAGGTAAAAGTGTATTACATTAGGTGCCGCTTAACTTTAATCCTATATTGAAATACACTTAAGTCATACTTATTATCAATCCCGGATTATTTCAAGATAAGTATATATTGAAATACCGGCCCTTAGATTCCGGACTGTGAATGAGTTTTCTGACCAGCAAAACCCAATCCACAGATGATCGGTCCAACACAATGCAGCAGTCACTTTTTTTAAGTCGAACTCTAGGAGGTACACATACGTATTGTAAACAGGAACCCTTAAAGAATACGAAGCGTTAACGTAAATAAGCTGAGCCATATCATCCTATTGTCCATATTATCCTTTCTCTTACTGTTCGAGTATTTTAAGTTAACTTTGTAATTTTCATTTTTAAATTAATTAATTTCGTGTGTTAGTTAATAAAATGACTTTTTCTTCCTCTACAAAGCGATCTTTTTATTCAAATGTTTGTTGACAGCGACGTAGAGAAGTACCGTGAGGGGATCGGCGAGAAGGTCCCGATGCTGGTGTACCTAGTCACCTCGTTCCTGTTCGCCGTCGTCATCTCCTTCTGCTACGGCTGGGAGCTGACGCTGGTCATCATGGCTTGCACGCCAGTCATCATCGCCACCACCGCTGTGGTCGCCAAGGTATGTCACATTTCGGCTGGTGTATAACTACTTGGCTGGAACCAGCTCGTCCCAATCGGGTGAATAGGAGAAACCGGGAGAGTTTTGTGGGTAGTGGTATGCTTAAGTAGTTTTTTTGGCTCTTCATTAGTGTTGTGACACTTGTCCCGTTTTCTCTTCACACTCGAAAGAGACGAGCATAGAGGGTTGACTACCCACAGCTTTTATGCTTCCACCCTAAGAAGATACTTAAGGTTTAATAAGGTTTAGGGAAATCGATGACACAGTGGTCATGCATTCGATGCAACATTATAAACAGTAAAGCAGTTTTCTGAACCTAAGGATGAAGTGTTGTAATATCTTTCCACGTACATACTTGACTTTATATGAATCAGAACATAGAACATGAACCTTCCATTTATTGTTTGTATCTGATATTCCAGGTGCAATCTTCTTTAACCACGAAAGAGCTAAAAGCCTACAGCATCGCCGGCGTAGCCGCTGAGGAGGTGCTCTCTGCTATCAGAACTGTCATCGCATTTGGCGGAGAGAGCAAAGAGATCGCCAGGTGAACGCAGTTAGCATTTTTAAAAACGCTAATATTTAGCAGATGCATTAAAATATCTCCGAAAATGATAAAACATTTAGATTGACCGCTTTGAAACAGTGGTCATGCGCTCTCATTCAAGTTTCGAATGCTCACGATGTCTTAGGTAGTAAATTATTTTATTTATTTACATAATCTTATGGCATATCAACCTAAGTGAGCTTTGGCTTCTAACACACAAAGACATCCCCTCTTTATATGTCCTGCTTAATTTCTCGCTAGTTCTTGAAGTCTAGTGCTCTCAACTAGCACTTTATCTTGTCAGCGATATCTGTTCCTACTGTTTTTTATGGCTGGCCCGATCTGCCAGCGGTCATGAGTTCGAGCCCCAACCAGGAATGGATGTTTATTGTATTTACGTAAACATTGTGCGACTAAGCTACTTATTTTGGGGTACGGTCAATGTACTCTGATGTTGTCCGATATTTCTTTATGGCTCAAGACGGTAACTTTTAATATTCTCTTCGTTCAGGTACACCACTCGTCTAGAGCCAGCGAATAAGATGGGTTCGCGGAAGGGCGTTTACTCGGGGCTGGGCAGCGGGGTGATGTGGCTGATCATCTACGCCACGTACGCGCTGTCCTTTTGGTACGGCGTCGGGCTCATCCTGGACAGCCGGCACGAGGAGGAGCCTGTCTACACTCCCGCTGTGCTCATGATTGTAAGTTCCAAGACATCCAAAATATATTTGTGGAGAAAAAGCCACAGATCATGTAATTCGTTTGAAAACAATTCCGTTATAAGAATGCAGCGTTCCTTTTGGAAAGACTTGTGGGACGGGGAGCCTTCAGTGTGACAACAAATGGAGCGCATCCCCGCTACAGCCGGGCTGGGGCTAGCCTCTCTGCCAACTGAGTTTTCTCCAATCGTTTCGTCCCGAACTATTCAGGGTACGGTTGCATCATGATCCAGGATTTCAAAAGTCCATGTATTACATCAGAGCTAATGCTATCTGCGCCGCGTGAACCTTAAGGGGACCAGACCAATTGGATCACAGCTACGCAGCCATCCGATAGTGCAGGTTTCCTTACGATGTTAACCTTCACCGCCGAACTGCGTAAGCAGTGATAAATACCTACGCACATAGAAAAATCCATAGGTGCCCTATAGGATATTCGAAACATTGACCTCACGCATGTGAAGTGTTGTTTCTCTGTAAACAGAGGTGACCTAAAGAATGAAACTCCACAGATATTCTTCAGCATCCTCCAAGGCGCGCAGAACGTGGGCCTAACTTCTCCGCACATGGAAGCTATCAACGCGGCGAAGGCGTCCGGGGGGTCGATCTTCGCGGTTCTGGACCGCAAGCCAGGCATCGACAGCATGGCCACCGACGGCGCCCGGCCCGAGATCACCGGCTCCTTGGAGCTGGATAACGTCTACTTCAAGTATCCGGCCAGACCTGATGTTCAGGTTTTTACCGATAGAATACACTTCCTTTGAACCTTACGGTAGTATGCATGTAGTTAATGTGGTACCAATGCCGATCTGCTATTTTGTCGGTACTGGTCCTAGCAACTACTAGGTTCACAATTAAAGCGAGGATAGCAGAAAACAAATGCCGATTTGCCAGCCACAGCAAGCGCTGATCAGGATAGGCGCTTATTTGTCGGCGAATTTCTCCTATCTAGTAAACTGTCGCTATAACCTACATGAATACACCCGTGGGTCGCTCAAAATGAAATAATATTAACATTCTTATATTTTTTCGTTAATCAGCACACATAAGAAACTTTCCACTACTTGTTTTAGTCTAGATATGACGTGTAGTAATTTCTAACAATGAAATTGGAACTTACGTGTTCTTCCAAGATAAGTCTGACCTGATGTGATTTACTTACTTGTATTGCGTAAACTTGCTCGCTGTTTCGTTATATAGTCCCCTAATCTTCCAATCATGATAAGTCTTTTATTACAGAAAACAAGGAATTTATTTATAAATAAATAAATAATTTGGCAGGTTTTGAACGGGCTGAGCTTGAAGATCAGCAGCAACGAGACCGTGGCGCTGGTGGGGCCGAGCGGCTGCGGCAAGTCCACCGTGCTACAACTGCTGCAAAGAATGTATGACCCTGACAAGGTGTGTTGATTACCATTATAATAATACCCTTCCAAGTCTATCAATTAGTATATGACAGTCAACTCTACCGGTTTCCTGGGGGGGGGGGCTGAAAGTGTTAAATAGACTGACTCCGGCTGCTGAGGATTTTCACCGTACGACATTATGATGATGATGATGACAATGAATTATAAGTACCTACCTGAATTTTTGGTTTCTCGCTCTAAAACAACATAAAAGTGTATAAAAAAAAGTGTATAAAAAAGCATAAGATATGGGGTTTGCTTTTCAGGAAATACTTTTGTTACGGTCTAGTGTTTTATGCGTGGACCATGCATGGATGTATGAGGCGCTGGGCCAAAACTATCGAAATACTCAACTTATAGCCATTATGGTAAAAAAAAACTGTTTAGTGTTTGTTTAGCTATAGTGAAGTCAGTATACCTAAAAAATTTATCAGTAAAGGTTGGGGCTTTTTGACACCACGGGTCTTTGGGCTATAGCCCAAAAATTAAGTAGATTCGCCCCTATCCTCCCCCTCCCGAATAAGGTGTCGGTTTAAAGAAGTGAATGCGTGTGCGCAGGGCACGGTGTCGTGCGCGGGCAACGACGTGCGGCAGATGAACGTGCGCCACCTGCGCGACCACATCGCCGTGGTCGGCCAGGAGCCCGTGCTGTTCGCCGGCACCATCAGGGATAATATCCGGTAAGCGACATGACTGACTACTCCTTATGCATTACGCCTTTAACACAAATGCAGCGAATGCGGAGCTGATGCGAAGCGGAATCGGAACTAAACAGATTACTTACCCACAATAAAAGCGTTTCTTCGCTTCCGCTTCGCATTCGCTGCAGTGTGCTACAGGCGTTGTTAGGCTTTTAAGCTATGTTCATACGAGTATGTCTGTTTGTACTCGTCTGGTTCCATTTCCTTTGTTAAATATTTTAGTAATTTGACTGTGTCAAATATTACATGCTTCCTTGTCAGGCAGTAAGTGATGATCATCATGGCAATTTGCATGTTTATCTTTTCTCATGGACAGCTTAGAGTAACATAAAACGATGTAGAGTTGCGAACATGCCTTAATATTTTTTTTAATTAACTATAGGTACTTAATACGATAGGCTAGCCGAAGTACTTACCTATATAATAAGCTTTCCCAGAGGATTCAGGCGACTGGGACCAAATAAAACTGGGACCGCGGTCCCAGTTACCTGATAATATTTTTGAATCGGTCGACTGGGACCATATACCTAATTTCCTTTAATGTACAGTTAACAGAAAAATCAAGTTATAACTCAAGATTTTATTTTATTTAGTATTACGGTCAAGTATTTTTGAAGTGAAAACTTCTGACTACACTTTTTTTATGGGGAAAAAATGTTAAACTCGCGACAGATTAGTAAGATTGATTCGCCAGAAACACCAAAGAGAAGTCACACGGAATATCTCATGGCGGAGTAGAATTTCATGGAAATAAAAGCGAGTGATGCAAAACTTCTATTTGAAGTACCAGGCGCCCATAAGTACCGAAGAGTAATCACACGGAATATTTCATCCTAAAATGGCAGCGTGGTGAATAAAATTTATGTAAAATAAAAGCGAAGTGATGGAAAACTTCTATTTGAAGTACCAGGCGCCCATAAACACCAAAGAGTAAATCGAAAATTCGTAAGACGGATGGAGAGTAGACAGGCGGTGCGGCGTTGTGTCAGTATGGATTTGTCATAAAAGTGACATTCGGTTGCTAAGTAACATTGTTATGAGGAGATGATTGTCATTACTAATAAATATAACACCACGATATGTGCATCTTCTGACTTTATTATAAATATATAATAGGAGTAATGAGTACTTACTTTATGGTGTATAAAGTTAAGAGACATTAAGACTGATTTTTATATTATTGTTTTGAGGAGATTGCTGTTGAATGTTTACTTAGAATTACTAGTTAAGTAGCATATGAGCCAACGTGATTTTTAAAACATAATTAAGACTGTTATACTGTTTAAGTAGGTAATACAAAAACTAACTTACCTTTGCAAAAATTAACTTTGTTTTATTTGTGACACCTTTTCTGCTAACTGTACTAAATCTTGTATTTAAACAATGGATTTGTGGTTAAAATTACGGGTGGTCCCACTCGCCTGACGAAATAAACAAATAAAAACTAATCAGGCAACTGGGACCGCGGTCCCAGTTATACAGGGTGTTCGGAAGAACGTTGAACATACGATAATGGGGGGTAGTTGGGGTGGTCAGTTAACTAACTAGCTCAAAAGATTTTACCTAGGTCTCAAGATTTTTTTTTAATTATTTTTTTTATAAATTTCTATAATTTTTCGGTTTTGTACCTTTAAACCCGTCTAACTTTTTTTTTAATGACCAGATCCAAATATTTTTTTCATTATTGGAATCTTAGTGATTGGTAGGTCCCTTTAAATAAAAAGTTGTAAATTGCACATTGCTAGAAACAAAGTTATGGGCCCTCAAACATAAAATAAGAGTTGAAACAAATTTTGAATCTCAACTTCGCGTAGCATTTAAAAAATAAATAAAAGGGATGGATGACTTCTGATTTGTTAAAAACATCTCCAAAGTGTGAGCTTTTTAACGATATATCGTTTGTTTTGATATCTTTTTTGTAACCAAAATTATTCGATGTTTTCTACCCAGGCGGACCATTTCGACGAAAATCTACATACGTGAAAACTTAAATGTTTTGCGAAATTTATCAATGCAAAGGTCAAAATTACGAATTACTGGGATAGTGACATAAAGCAGGTCGATTTTTTCACACTCTTGCACAAATAACGGCTATCTTTTCTCTCTTTCACTCTGTGTGCAATGCGCGGCGAGTGACGCTTCCCAAGAAGGTAATAATAATAATCTTTCACTCTAGTACACTTACATCGTATCTTTCCTCTCTTTCGCCTCTTAAGTGAATTTGCTATTTTTTTCTGACAGTTAGTCAGGCTGCGTCTAACAAAATTTTATATGAAAATTTTGAATATCTCGAAAAGTATAAAAGATGGAACCAACGAGTTTGGGGATTATGTTAGACCTTATAAAGACCTAACTTTTGAATCTAGAACCAACCCTGTAAGTCTTTTATTTCTAAATGAAAAAGAGATTGAAGCGAAAGAGAGGGAAGTTACGATGTAAGTGTACTGGAGTGAAACATTAGTGTTATTACCTTCTTGGGAAGCGTCACTCGCCGCGCATTCCACACAGAGTGAAAGAGAGAAAAGATAGCCTTTATGTGTTCAAGAGTGAGAAAAAATCTACATTCTTTATGTCACTATCCCACTAATTTGTTATTTTGACTTTTGCATTGACAAATTTCGCAAAACATTTAAGTTTTCACATAAGTAGATTTTCGTCGAAATGGTCCGCCTGGGCAGAAAACATCGAATAATTTTGGTTACAAAAAAGATATCAAAACAAACGATATATCGTTATAAAGCTCACACTTTGGAGATGTTTTTAACAAATCAGAAGTCATCCATCCCTTTTATTTATTTTTTAAATGCTACGCGAAGTTGAGATTCAAAATTTGTTTCAACTCTTATTTTATGTTTGAGGGCCCATAACTTTGTTTCTAGCAATGTGCAATTTACAACTTTTTATTTAAAGGGACCTACCAATCACTAAGATTCCAATAATGAAAAAATTATTTGGATCTGGTCATTAAAAAAAAAGTTAGACGGGTTTAAAGGTACAAAACCGAAAAATTATAGAAATTTATAAAAAAAATAATTAAAAAAAAATCTTGAGACCTAGGTGAAATCTTTTGAGCTAGTTAGTTAACAGACCACCCCAACTACCCCCCATTATCGTATGTTCAACGTTCTTCCGAACACCCTGTATAGTGGTCCCAGTCGCCTGAATCCTCCTTTCCCATGTTTATCACATCTAATCCCAGATTTCTCCATCCAAATAATTATATTCATATCAGTACGCAAAAGTCAGCCTTCATTTATAAACCTTTGGCATGCTTGAGGATTCTGAAGTGCATTTATTTAAGTAAGTAGTTAGAATTTTATTTCGAATCATAAATTTCAAGTTTTATTAAAAAAACACCATGTATTCCCTCCCTTTTCACTGTTAATCACTTGAAATCGGTAGTTATTAAAGAATTCTGACTTTTTGATGATGTAGGTAATTGAATGTTTTTTAATTTATCTCCAGACTGAGTAACCCAGCTTGTACAGACGAGGAGATAATCGTCGCTGCAAAGCAAGCCTATTGCCACAGCTTTATTAAAAAACTGCCCGAGGTGAGTGGAATAGGTTAAATCACTTTTCATACAAAGTAATCTACAACTTTCACATTGTGTATTTTAGCACCAGACTTAGGTTCCTTCTATGCAATGACGTTTAGGTGTAGGTATACAATTGACATTAAACACTAACTGCCGCGAGATAAGGGTGTTAATTTGAACGAATGTGTTAATGTCATCTGTGTCAACGCCGCTCGGACGTTTTTTGAGGAATTTTTCTTAGAGATTGGGTGTCTAGTTGTATATTGAACGTCATTGCTTCTATGTAAAGAAAAATGTTTAAAGCTTTCTAGCCTACAAGTTTTTATGCAGTAAAAATAATGATGTATCTACGAGTAGCTTGCGTTTGTGGTAAAGTAAATACGACAGGTAAATTAACAGAACAAACGCAAACATGTTCATAACGTAAATTAAGCTTAATTTGGACTTAAACTCGCATTTAGATTCAGTCGTACGCCACCCGCATTCAGTTCATTCCCGCAATAGTAACCATCGGTCCACCTTGTAGAAACCCACCGACTGCGTTTAACCTAGGACTGACTCCGGTCTGGTGCCTAAACCACTAGACAATTTGAGACGTTAAAAATAAATAAAAACACCTTTATAATATCAGGGTTACGACACATTCCTCGGCGAGAGAGGAGCCCAGCTATCAGGCGGGCAGAAACAGCGCATAGCCATCGCGCGGGCGCTGGTCCGCCGGCCTAAGATCCTGCTGCTCGACGAAGCCACCTCCGCGCTGGACTCCCACAGCGAGGCCAAGGTCCAACGGGCCCTGGATGCCGCCGCGCACGGCCGGACCACCGTCATGGTGAGCCACAGGTATCTATTAGCGAACAACCAGAGAATCTATAGTGTCCTCCTAGCTGACAGCTGACAGGCAACACGTCTTGTGGTACTGTCCTATACGCTAGTATTCGCCAAGAGCTGCTGAAGGGGATTGAGAAGCAACAGTGTGGGCCCGCTTGGCACCCTGATCTCGTCTCCTCGGAGGTGAACTTCGGACGGCTGCGGGAATTCGCGCGAGGCTGGCACAGTAGGATATGAAACCGTCCGAGCTGAAGTAGATACATTTATCAGAACATTCATCTGACTTTCAGAACTCTGGGAGAAGTTTTAAATTTAATATTTTATTCAAGTTATTGTGTAATGGCATCTAAGGTTAGTCTGTGATTCACGATTTAAAACAACGAAAGACACTTTGTCCTAAATAAAGATTACCTATCACCATTGATATTAAACGCATTTTCTTCTTAGATCCCACAACTATTTTAGGGGTCATTCATGATTACAGGCTGGCAACGGTGTTGAACGCGAACCGCATCATATTCATCGACAAGGGCGTGGTGGTGGAAGAGGGCACGCACGAGGAGCTGCTCAAGCATAAGGGCCGCTACTATCAGCTCGTGATGGAGAACGAGCCCAGCCTCGGCCCGGGGACACCTGACGTCGACATTGAAAAGCGTATGTTACTTTTCTTTTTTCTCTTTCCCATAGCAGCTAGGTGGCCATAGCCAGAGCCAAAAAAAGCATAACAGCAGGCTAGCGAGACAGGTGCGGTTGTGTGTGAGAATCGGGATTTCGGGACAAATTGTTCACACCCGAAGATGACGAGACGGTGCCCAGTCATTTTGGCGATTGACCGGACAAGCGTGAGTTAGATAAGTACTCTGCCAATTCCTTAAGGTATTGGATTTATCTGGAAATAAGCACTGAGCATTTTTTGTGTTAACTTACGATACGGTCTTTACGGACACAGATATCTTGTGTTGGTAAAAAAAAGTTGGTATCTACGTCTATGCAGCGTCTAACCAAAAAGCAATTAAGTAGGTAATACCTACATAGATACAAGAATTTTCTCTCTCACATACATAGACAGAACCATTGAAATATATATTTTTTTGAAGTTTATACAATATCAATTGTGGACATTTATTTAGTACCCTACTTACAATCATATTTCGTACTTGACTTTTGTGCCCATGCATAAACCAAAACTATGCCCACAGATGCTCGATTACACCGCCCGAAGTTGCAAAAGCTAGCATCAATCGACTCCATAAAGAGTCAGTCGGAAGAGGATGCAGAATCAGAGGACAGCTTGGTGGTGGAGGAGAAGGAACCTGAGGCGGTCAAGCCGACGACCTGGGAGATCATGAAGCTATGCGAGCCGGAGAAGTGGCTTATGGTGGTGGGGATCATCGCCGCTGTGGCTGTCGGGTCCTCCTTCCCCGCGTTCGCTGTGCTCTTCGGTGAAACGTATGGTGTAAGTCTCCACAAAAACTGATTCTTAATCGTCTCTCTCCTGACAGTGTTCGTCAATCAAGAACAACAGTGACAAGTTCTATACGGCGCCATACTTGACGTTGCGTCTCGTCAAGTATGGCACCGTATAGAACTTGTTCTCTTAGAGGGAAAGGAAAGCAAACAACAAGTGATCACTACCGCTCGTGGACACCTACGACTAGGTCTAAGATGCGTTGCCCACCTTTAAATGTGGAAAAATAATTAAAGGAGGAGGAAGGTGAAGAGCTAAAGGAATATGGATGGGGAAGAGTTGGACTGTGTAGCCATGGTCCAATTGGTCTGGTCCCTGTCGACGGTTACGCAGATCAGATGGCAGTCGTTCCAACTTAACTGAGCATGCCAAATCATGGACCCTTTTTTTTTCGGAGGAGAATGCGTTTATGCACCATAACCGCAGGCTAGCTAAACCTGCGGCCGTGTGTGGGACTCGAGACTACAGCGTCCACTACCCACTAAACTCCCCCGGTTCCCCTTCACACCCGATTGGGACGAGCCGGTGCCAGCGATAGCTATTGACGCCAAATCATGGACCCTGGTGCAAGCGTACCCTGACCAGTTAGGGGTAAACGCTCGGAAAAGAAGAGGTTGTCATTAACATTCCATCATTTCCTCAGCTCCTGCAAAGCACAGACGAAGACTGGGTGAGGGGGCAGACGAACTTGATCGCGGTGCTCTTCCTCGCGGTCGGGGTGTTCACCGGCGTCGGCATCTTCTTCCAGATCTACATCTTTAACTTGACTGGCGTGCGGTTGACGGCTAGGCTTAGGTATGTTATAAAGACCAAAGGAATGTTGCATGCAGGGTTAACTAATTTCAAGTAATTAGTTTCGAGATGCATTTATAAGGTAGGTGTGGAAATATTAGCACTTATTAACTTTTTCATGTTGTTTTTTACAGTTTTTTTCGTGGTGGTAACGGAAGACACGTCGGATTACAATGACTAATAAAATAGCATTGTCCTAAATAATAAGATCAAGTACTTGCTACGACCTTGGCATATAACTTTTGCTTCTTCTATATTCATAAATCGATACATGCTCATCGGTTTAGGTTACTAATTTGACTACTTGCCTAATTTTAATTTACTTGCTTGGGTTATGTTCTAACAGTTCTCTCGTTGCAGGGTAGCAACATACAGCAACATGTTGAAGCAAGAGATCGGATGGTTCGACGATTCTACGAACGGCGTGGGCGCGCTGTGCTCCCGCCTGGCTGCCGATGCTGCTGCTGTGCAAGGGGTGAGTTCTACCAAACATGAAAATTTTACAAATGCTCCTCTTGGAAACCTTTGTTGCCCTTAGTTGCTCTTCACTCACCTACCACATTGGATGGGCCAGATCCGCTCCACACTCGGACCTCAAATGATGATCTCACATTTGATCCGGTACTTAAACTCTGTACCATCAAGGCTTTAGGCACGATAAGCACACTTGCGATTGGACCTCTACAGACGTTGGGGCGAAAAAGTCTCGTGTGGTGACCAAGTACCGGGAGACGTAGCCGTGGTAGGTCTCTTAATAAAGTGGATCGATTTTCTAATAAAGATTACGAAAATTCACTAGACGCGGGACTAAGCTCTTTGGAGGTTAGGCATTGTAAACATCTTTTGATTTTTGACGGTGATGAAATAAAAACATCATTATATTCACAGGCAACGGGAACCCGCATCGGCGCGCTTATGCAAGCAGCAGCAACTATCGTCATCGGCATTGGCTTATCCATGTTCTACACGTGGAAGATGACGCTGGTCTCCCTGGTCTCCGTGCCGATGGTCATCGTGGCCGTCGTGCTGGAGGGACGGATCATCGCAGCAGGGATTGAGGCGGTGCGGAAGGCATCGGACAAAGCCAACACAATAGCTACAGAAGCTATTACTAATATTAGGACTGTTGCTGCTTTTTGTAAGTATACTGTGCAACTATTTGTATGTGAAAGTAGCATGTTGGCAATTTGGGACACTGTAAGTTGACATGTACCTACTGTAAAAAAAAAACTAAGATCATAGTCGAAGCGGACTATGAGCTCCATACTGGATGCAATCGGGAATACGCTGGGATGCTGATGATGACTGTGAAAGTCACTAACATGGCTCCCATTCAACTATATATACGTTCAATAGCTTGCAAATATCGTTCCACTTACTAAACCAACTCATTAACAATTTCTTCGCTTTATACGTAGGCATCGTCATTTTTATAAATGGTCCTTCGAGCCGGATGATTCTGTTTTTTGAAAATGACGATGTTACGTATCTCATGCATTGATCGTTACAAGCCGTTTGGTACCTGATAATGGTATGATGAAATTGCCTTGTAGGTGGGGAGGCGGGCGTGCTGAAGCGTTACCGCGAGGCAGGCCAGAAGGCGAAGGTGACGGCACGCAAGAGCCTGCGCTGGCGCGGCTGCGTGTTCTCCTTCGGCCAGACGGCTCCCGTCGCCGGCTACGCGCTGTCGCTGTACTACGGCGGCATACTGGTCGCAGAGCGAGAGGTGCCCTACAAGGATGTCATCAAGTGAGACAATGTTCAGACAATTTTTCTAGGAGAAACTAAAACGCGTAGTGGTGTATCTTTGGTGTACATTTCACACTGCCATCATTTGACACTTAATGTAGTTAGGGCCTCTACTACTAGTCTAAGATCCCGTTATAAAACGACCTTCACCGAGATGTTTATTTAACGAAACGTATTTTATATTTAATTTAATATGTCAATAAATAAATTGCATATGGGTTGCCTAACAAATTTTAGTCCAGGGTATTTTTAATTAATAATAGAAAAAAAAATTTTTTTTAAACATTCCACCGGTGTGATTATTAGATAAACTATATACCAATCGAAAGTATGAAGCCCATAGAACATGCAAACGTTAGGTTGCCCTTTTTTTTCCGGTCACAACTATCGGGTAGCAAGGTATAAACAGGTAAATCTATACTAGCATTTTGCAACGGTCTGCTTATTGAATTGAACTTAAATAAAAATGAAAGATTATTTAATTATAAACACGGTGGTATAGGGTTGCCTGCGAAAAATCAGTCCCTAATTCCGGTTGTCGAATTTTAAAAAGTAAAATATCGCTGAGGTAAATCTATACTAGCATTTTGCAACGGTCTGCTTATTGAATTGAACTTAAATAAAAATTAAAGATTATTTAATTATAAACACGGTGGTATAGGGTTGCCTGCGAAAAATCAGTCCCTAATTCCGGTTGTCGAATTTTAAAAAGTAAAATATCGCTGCGGGTTGCTGCGGGTGGATGTCTGCGACTGAGATGTCCCAACCAACCATCCCATGCGATAGAAGAGGACATAGCATAGCAGCTGATTAAGGTCCGCTTATTTAAAGAAAGAGAGTGCGCATGCTATTTGTGCTTGAAAATGAAAAGGATAGCGATAGACGGTAGGGACGTGAGGTTACTGGAAAAAAATGGATTTAATAAAAATCGATTTTTCTTTCTTCAATATTAATCGATTCGTCAATAATCGATTTTAATGAAAAAAAATAATCGATTTTTTTTCTATAATTTAAAATCCTACATGCTTTTCATATTCCAATAATAAATCTAACAGATGCATATCAGCAAATAATCAGATAAAAAATCAAATAACAATATTAATAAAAAAATAACCAATTCAAAACTAAAAATCAAAGCAAATGTTCTTTTAAACTTTCAAGGTAAGGAATAAATAAAATAAAAAATACACACAGCTACGCTATGTCCTCTTCTATCGCATGGGATGGTTGGTTGGGACCTCTCAGTCGCAGACATTCACCCGCAGCGATATTTTACTTTTTAAAATTGGACAACCGGAAATTAGGGACTGATTTTTCACAGGCAACCCTATACCACCGTGTTTATAATTGAATAATTTTTAATTTTTATTTAAGTTCAATTCAATAAGCAGACCGTTGCAAAATGCTAGTATAGATTTACCTCAGCGATATTTTACTTTTTAAAATTCGACAACCGGAATTAGGGACTGATTTTTCGCAGGCAACCCTATACCACCGTGTTTATAATTAAATAATCTTTAATTTTTATTTAAGTTCAATTCAATAAGCAGACCGTTGCAAAATGCTAGTATAGATTTACCTCAGCGATATTTTACTTTTTAAAATTCGACAACCGGAATTAGGGACTGATTTTTCGCAGGCAACCCTATACCACCGTGTTTATAATTAAATAATCTTTAATTTTTATTTATGTTCAATTCAATAAGCAGACCGTTGCAAAATGCTAGTATAGATTTACCTGTTTATACCTTGCTACCCGATAGTTGTGACCGGGAAAAAAAGGGCAACCTAACGTTTGCATGTTCTATGGGCTTCATACTTTCGATTGGTATATAGTTTATCTAATAATCACACCGGTGGAATGTTTAAAAAAAAATTTTTTTTCAATTATTAATTAAAAATACCCTGGACTAAAATTTGTTAGGCAACCCATATGCAATTTATTTATTGACATATTAAATTAAATATAAAATACGTTTCGTTAAATAAACATCTCGGTGAAGGTCGTTTTATAACGGGATCTTATGCTATACCTCGAATTTCGCGGAATCGGGAGCGGAAGCGGAGGAAGGCCAGCACTCAGGTGCTCGTGATGACCCGCGTTATGCGTTACTCCAACTAAAACGTGATTGCTTCATTTTGACATTCAAGATGGCGGATTGACGTCTTCCGTCAAAATAAACCAATTACGTTTTAGTTGGACCTTATGGCTACGTAGCGTTATCTAGCGGATTTTATTCCGAAACTCCCTCATTGATGAATCGTTTGCAGGGTGTCTGAGGCGCTGGTGTTCGGCGCGTGGATGATGGGCCAGGCGTTGGCCTTCGCGCCCAACTTCGGCGCCGCCATCAGCGCGGCCGGGCGCGTGCTCACGCAGCTCGCGAGGCAGCCCAAGGTCTCCAGCACGCTCACGCCCTCTGTGCCTGAAGGATTTGTGAGTATCTTAATCTTACACCATAGCCGTGATCTGACATGTGGGAGTCAGAACACTTGAATTAGATATTAGACTCGAAGATCAGGGTGGGTCGAGACCACAATTGACAGGTGGACCTAGGTATAATAAGACCTTTTCTCTAACTAAAAGTATGCCTATGTGTTTGAACTGTAATTTGCCAATGTGACTTCTTCTTTATATCATAATACATGATTATAAACCGTTAAGGGACGCTCTTCTGATCTTCGAGATTTTGATTTCCAGCCAAATCATTAACATTGAAGGCAGACCAGCCATTCTTATCATCCTAAAAAAACCTCCAGCACTAACATACCAAATGAAACATAATACCTATGTTGCACATAATATGTATGATGCTGTTTCGTACTACCAAACATTATGAAAGATGAAACATTAAGATCCCGAAAACGGAGATGGAAGTGCTTCGCTGCTTACCCCTGGCAAGACTACGACACCACCATCCTTCGTGATAATTTTTAGCTTCCTAGCTAACTTCAACTATATATTCTGACCAGATTGCAGAAGGCAAGATATCGTACCAGAACATCAAGTTCCGCTACCCGACGCGGACGGAGGTGGAGGTGCTCCGCGGGCTGTCCCTGGTGATCCCGAGCGGGAAGCGCGTGGCGCTGGTCGGGCCCAGCGGCTGCGGGAAGTCTACCCTCATACAGCTGCTGCAGCGGTTGTATGACCCTGATGACGGGAGTGTGGTAAGTAGTTTAATTACTGCTATAAACGTTTTATCTCACGAGAGTTATACCAACTCATCCCGTCCTCTCCTTTCCAATCCCGAACAACACGCGCCGGACTGCGTTGCCATCCGCATACCATCCAGACACTGATGGCATCGTACCAAGAGGTATAGTCCCTCTTATTTACCCCGTGCCATTAGGTCATGGAATGCCCTTCCGGCTCACGTGTTTCCTTCCTCCTATAATCCTAGGCTTTTTAGGCAGGGCGTGAAGCGGCATCTCAGTAGGCCTTCAGGGTGAGGGTGACGGCTCAATGGGTACTATGTTCTATTGAGCCAGTCAACCTTATATTTGGACCTCACATCCGCTTACCATCAGGTGCAGTGAGGTCATTCTGACTGCTTCCATAAAAAAAAGCGGTGAGCCATACCTACTTGCACATTTAGTGGACGTAGCCTCGAAAGCGCTTAGCAGTCACGACCGATCTTCTACGAGTACTAACCTTCAGTTACGTACCTTCTCATTACCCTACTTGCTGTTTATCCCTATCTCTTTCAAGTTCTTAAGATGGATTATTTATATGGACCACTGTCACTTGAAAATTTTATTCCTAACTTTTTAATGAAACCAAAAAAGTTGTTTAGTAATCTTATTAAAATAATTCAATCAGGCTCATAAAGTTAAATATTAGATCTTAAAAGATAATGTTGTACCAGCTGTTAAAATAGTTCTGAGAAATTGTATAAATTGATCAGTGTGTCGCCACACGTTTGGAGAGGCCTATGTCCGGTACTGGACTGTAATAGACTGATGATGATAATTATTATTTGTCTCGTAGTGTCTCGACGACTACAACACAATGACGGACATGCGGCTGACGACGCTGCGCCGCAACCTCGGCATCGTGTCGCAAGAACCGGTGCTGTTCGACCGGTCCATCGCCGACAACATCGCGTATGGCGATAACACGCGCCATGTGCCCATCGAGGAGATCGTTACCGCAGCCAAAGCGGCCAACGTGCACTCCTTCATAGCAGCCTTGCCCGCGGTTAGTACACGTGCTCTTGAAGTGAGCGAGACAGAGATACTGCTGCAACACGAACGTGCCCATACTGCCCATTGAGGAGATCGTTAACGCAGCCAAAGCGGCCAATGTGCACTCCTTCATCGCCGCGCTTCCCGCGGTGAGTACACGTGCACTTGAAGTGAGCGAGACAGAGATGAGATACAGCAACAACACGCGACAAGTGTCCATTGAAGAGATCGTCAACGCGGTCAAAGCGGCCAATGTGCAATCCTTCATCGCCGCGCTTCCCGCGGTGAGTACCTACACGTCCACTTGAAGTGAGCGAGACAGAGATACAGCGACAACACGCGCCAGGTGCCCATCGAGAAGAGACAGGGCCATGTGAGGGACTCCTGATTCCCCTTAAAAAGGGCATTGGGATGGAAAGAAGGGAAGAGAATGAAAGTTTTTGGGCTTTAGGCACTCTCTCTCCAAACGGAGGCAATGGTAGGTACTTCTGTAAAGAAAATGCCATACCATTTAGAAACTCAGTATGCTGAGCCGTCATAACGATCCAACTCGTAAGAGTATCTAAAGCAACGTTAGTTATTGATCTATAGTCGAGTCATTTTAATTGGCCACATTTGACAGTTCATTTATGCAAAGAAAAATATGCCTTACGCTAAAGGAATATAACTTAAACTTCTTCTGCCACAGGGATACGAGACACGCGTGGGGGCACGAGCGTCCCAGCTATCTGGGGGGCAGAAACAGCGTATTGCCATAGCGCGCGCGCTGGTGCGCAACCCTCGCGTGCTGTTGCTAGACGAAGCCACGTCAGCGCTCGACACGCACAGCGAAAAGGTAATAAACGATTCAGATCGTGCCAAGTATCCCATTATTTGAATGCACACTAAACTAGCTAGAAAGTCCCTGTGGAGCTATGGAGGACGCTTCATTTTGCGCGGGTTGAATAAAAATGCGACAGGGGGCCTAGACAAAGTAACATTTAGACAGCGATAGCGAAATTCGCTAACTTCAAATTGTATGGATTTTAAAGGTGCCTTAGAACAGTCACGTGGTCAATCGATATTGAAAGTACGGGTTTTGACATTCGCTATCGCAAATTGAGCGATAGCGAACGTCTTATGTCCGCTTGTCTAGGGCCTCTGATCTCTTTTCGATTGTGTCAGATTACTGTCTCACAGCTATGATATACAGGGCCTGGGAGACCTATTCTTGCACACTTACTTACACAGTAGTAAAGTAAAATAAATAGATCCTGTGTAATTAGTTCATGGTAAATATATTGGCCTTCGGAGCCGCAACTCTTGCTAGGAAGACATACTTATTACTAGACTTATTTTCAGTTATCATGCGGGGATCAAACCTGCGTCGAACACTTTCCAGGCGAATGCACAGATGCACTTCTGTCTGACCATGCTACCAAAATCATAACAGACCCATTCAATTTCTTCTTTTAAAGTGACTCTTACCTTACTCATCGCCAATTACCTACTTCATCTAATCTAAACCTCCATGTCTACTATCAGATTCAAATGTTTGTAGATAGTTTTGGAATTGAGCGAAAAATTACGTCAACTACTATCAGATTCAAATGCTTGTAGATAGTTTTGGAATTGAGCGAAAAATTACGTCATCTGCGTGATGACTTACACATACACAGATATTATTTTGCGTTGCTAACGCTACGAACAAGCGCAGTTGACGTCATTTTTCGCTCGATTCCAAAAGGTACTATCCCAATAGCATCTGAACCGGATAGTATTATAACAATCTTCACAATAACGCTTGTAACCATAGGTGGTGCAAGAAGCGCTCGACCGCGCGAGCGAAGGCCGAACCTGCCTCATCATCGCCCACCGACTGGCCACCATCCAGAACGCGGACATGATCTGCGTGGTGGACCGCGGCGTGGTGGCCGAGCTGGGCACGCACGCGGAGCTGCTGGCGGCGCGCGGCATCTACGCCAAGCTGTACGAGCTGCAGTGCGGCATACTGGAGGAGCCTGAAGAAGCCGTCAACCCTGCTGCTTAGGAACAGCTATAGCTATAGATTCGCTGTGGGCCAATCGCCACAAAGCGAGGCTCGTGCCTCTGGGTGTGAAAGAAAACCAGAATAATGAACCTACCACTACCCAAGTAACTACCCACGTCTACCCAAGTAACTACTCACGTCAACCCAAGTAACTACCCACGTCTACCCAAGTAACTACCCACGTCTACCCAAGTAACTACCCACGTCTACCCAAGTAACTACCCACGTCTACCCAAGTAACTACCCACCACTACCCAAGTAACTACCCACCACTGCCCAAGTAACTACCCACCACTACCCAAGTAACTACCCACCACTACCCAAGTATCTACCCACCACTACCTAACTAACTACGGCACGCACGCGGAGCTGCTGGCGGCGCGCGGCATCTACGCCAAGTTGTACGAGCTGCAGTGCGGCATACTGGAGGAGCCTGAAGAAGCTGTCAACCCTGCTGCTTAGGAACAGCTATAGCTATAGTTCGCTGTGGGCCAATCGCCACAAAGCGAGGCTCGTGCCTCTGGGTGTGAAAGGAAACCAGAATAATGAACCTACCACTACCCAAGTAACTACCCACGTCTACCCAAGTAACTACTCACGTCAACCCAAGTATAGTACGCGCGCGAGTTCATGTCCATCGGGGACTGAATAGAAAAAGCGTTTTCTTAACCTAATTATACTAATATCGATTTAGATAGGTATTATTACCTATTAGGTCAACCATATCTATCCCATTATTTTTGCAACTTTTTAGTAAGTCAACTATTCGTTTTATAAACGCTTTTTCTATTCAGTCCCCGATGGACATGAACTCGCGCGCGTACTGTAACTACCCACGTCTACCCAAGTAACTACCCACGTCTACCCAAGTAACTACCCACGTCTACCCAAGTAACTATCCACGTCTACCCAAGTAACTACCCACCACTACCCAAGTAACTACCCACCACTGCCCAAGTAACTACCCACCACTACCCAAGTAACTACCCACCACTACCCAAGTATCTACCCACCACTACCTAACTAACTACGGCACGCAAGCGGAACTTCTGGCGGCGCGCGGCATCTACGCCAAGCTGTACGAGCTGCAGTGCGGCATACTGGAGGAGCCTGAAGAAGCTGTCAACCCTGCTGCTTAGGAACAGCTATAGCTACAGTTCGCTGTGGGCCAATCGCCACAAAGCGAGCACGGGCTCGTGCCTCTGGTGAAAGAAAACCAGAATAATGAAACTACCCACAACTACCCACATTTACCCAAGTAACTACCCCACCACTACACCAAACTAAACACCCTCTTTTATTATGGGAATCCAGAATAAGAAAACAGGGAGATAAAATAGTGCCGAGTTCCCACACACGGCCTCAGGTGTCGCGTATGGTGCTTCAACTTATTCTCCTCCGCATAAAAAAACATTATTGGATTCTACCAAGAAACTATGATTGGCCTTACTATGTAATCATTGTGTTAAGTGTAATTCAATTGAATAAGTTGAAATTGCATTATTAAAGCTAAACTTCAGTTTTGTAAGTAAAAAATTGTATGAGGTGCTAAGTTAATGCTGTGTGAATGGATTATACCTAAATATTTAAATCTAAATTACACGAATAGTTATTTTTTATTAACACAAATTGTAATTGTTTTCGATATATTTGAACCTTTTGACCAATTTTATACAGTTATGGTTAGCTTGACATGCTATCTATTAATATTAATTTCAATGACAAAGGCTTTTATCTCCAAACGGGGGCTTAAATAATAATTAGGTACTTGACATTATAGTGCCTTTAAAATGTTGACAGTTAATAATAAACACAAAATATTATTAATCGCAGAAGCTTTTACCAAATGAATGTAATATAACATGTAATGTAATATAATATAACATTATTTTTTCTACATCCATACCATAATATGTCTATTTTATAGTCAGGAGCGATGAGCAAACGCCCTACATTTAGATATAAGTATCTATGGCTGCATCGTATTGTTTACATTTTAGTATCGGTAACCGATACTTTAATTACGTTCAAATTTCGAACGTCTTCTTAAAAAGTAAAAATTAATGGATTTGAAGCTAACATTTGTAAGCAAAACATCTTGATGTATTTTCAAAGGTACCAGGAGAGCATAACCGCAGCGTAACTATTCATTAAATCAAAGAGTTTGAAAGACGCGAGCTAGCCTAGCTTCTTGTTCTTCTCTGCTCTCCTGGTACTACGGATTATATTCCACGCGGTTTCACATCGATCCTGACTTTAAAATAGACATTTATCGTATGAATGAAGATAAAGTTATGTATGTGACTGTACATAATTAGGCATTAAAATACTCATGTGATCCTTTTATGAAACTCACTTCGTTCGTTTCATAAAACCACATTCGTATTTTAATGACCCTCATTATGCAACAGTCACATAAATAACTAATTATAACTCACTTTTACTTTATAGTGACGTTTGAAAAATCTAGTTAAAAAATAACACATTTTTTGCAGTGTATTAGAATTTAGTGCTAAAGCCTAATTAACTTGAAGTTTGACTTCCATTAAGAATAATTATGTCTGTTTTACCCTAATCCTACTCCAAACATTCCCTCCCTACCCACCATTTATGTTTTCGAAAAAGTGTATAGCGTATGAAACTGCGGGAATAGGTACAGTCAGCGCCAAAATGATCTGAGCGTTCAAACCTACCAAAAATATCTGAGCATTTGACAAAAATTACTCTTAGCACCTTGTTGTCATTTGTTCTCAAACAACAAATGAAAATGCACCTTTACGTCTTAAGGAAAGGTAGAATTTTGTCAAATGTTCAGATGTTTTTGGTAGGTTTGAACGCTCAGATCATTTGACGCTAACTGTACTATTATATTGGCGAAACTAATTGAAGTCATATGCAGTGCACTATTTCGGCAACTATGTTAGAACCTTCCCTGAACATTCCCAAAAAAGACATAAGTACTATACGTACGTTGTACCTACTAAAAATTACCTTATTGCCTAATGTTTTCACCAAATTATCTTCATAAGTAACATTGTCAAATTGACATTATACCACCTTGCATTGTTTGGTGCAAGCTTCACTCAAAAAGTGGTAATTTTATAATGTCAAGTTGACTTTAGATGTAGATATAGGATCCTGGATAATTATCTCATATTGTTGTAATAAATAGTAATTATTGTAGTCGCCTAATAGAATTAGATGATCGCATAATTATACTAATTTATAATTATACCTTAAAATGGGATTCGTCGCTTTTCAGAAACCTACTGCCTTTGAGGTCTACTGAACTACTTATCTAGTGAAACTTAATTACTGTTAAGTATTTATAGTTTCGAAAACTGTTACTAAAATATGAAGTAACATGAATAGTTATTACAACAGTGAAATTGTATTAAATTGTACAGTCGGCTTCAATATATCTAAGAGGCTAAAGTAGTCAAAAATATTTTGGCATCAAAGGAAAATGTACTTTATAACTACCGGTTGTGATACACAGATTTTATGTTACTCAAAATGATTCTTTACTTGAGTGTAATAGGGTAAATTTTCCTTTGATGGCAAAATACTTTTGGCTACTTTGGCCTCTTATATATTATTGATGCCGACTGTACCCGAAGGTTTTTGTAATTATATTTTAATTGATACTAGTGTACATCGGTGATTCGTTGATGAATAGAGGAAAAAATAATCGTATTTTCTTTTTTATGTATCGACATGGCGTGAGAGAAAATACGGTTATTTTGATTATAAAGAGATGGCTTTAATTTTAATTATTAAGAATGACATTGCAATAGTTACTAAATTAAAAGAGCCTAAAGAGCTTTAAAATAGGCTCATTGATGACATAATATCTGTATTTAAACAACGACCCTCATTGCACAGTAGGTTTAAAGCAATGTTATTTTAATTTATATTGCAAAGTTGTGCCTTCGCTTGCTCAAGTATTACACGAAGCCAAATATTTTTCAATCATAAAAGTACATAAAAATTGTCGACTTTATCATAATAATATTTATTCTAACACTTATCACAACAATGTACTTAATGCTTCAGTATTTCAAAGGCATCTTTTTAGCATTTCTAGACGTAGGAAAAAAACTGAAAAAAAATAAGACACAATATTTCAAATTACGCTCAAAAACAGTCGAAATGATATTTTTATATTGTTATTGTGTAATTAACGTGTTTTTGCGAAATGTAAAGTTATTGAATTGTGTAGTAAGTAACTATTATTAAAATAAATATACCTATGGATGGATTTTATTTTCATTGTTAAGAGGACATACTAAGGGTGAGAAAATTGAAAATTGGGTTTTTGCACAGACTAAAATGGGTTTTTGTAAAATCTATTGCTGTCGCGCAGTGCCCGAACAACCGAGCTATCAATGTGTGAGTGAGACTGTCAATGTTTGCGTGCCACGCCGCCCCCGCCTGCACACAGCTAAGAAGGAATAGAACAAAAGAAAAGATTTCTGCTTATATAAAAACGATAAAATATGTTCACGGACAATGCAAAGGAAAAAACAGGTCACTAATTTCGACAGCTAGTATTAAGTCTTGCTGGTACAGTGGCTACGTACTGCGCATCGTCACTGATAGGTCCGTGGATCGGATCCGACGAGTACCCCTATCGCTTTTTGTGAATTTATTCGCATTTATTAATAGGAACTTTCCACGAGTAAAGTTATACCTATTACCCGATGTCCTAGGTGAACGACAAACGCGGCAACGCGACGCGACGCGACGCGACGCGTAAATGTCAAATGGTCGTTGTGTATGATAGTGGCCTACGTTGTCGCGTTAGTCAGTGCGCGACGACACGCGACGTAATGCGGACTTGTTTTTTGCGCGACGAGACGCGACGACGCGCGACGGCTTGACATTTGCAAAGGAATTTTTGTAAAGGAGTATGAATACACTTATGACAGATTTATTTCGCTCTAAATATATAATATTTGTTGTCTTTTTTCTATGTTTACGAAGTTTCTGTAGGGCTAAGTATTTAAAATATGAATTTTCTAGTAATAACGCAGTATATTTGCCCATGGTTAAAACACTACTGCCGCGTTTGTCGCGCACGGACATAGGACACACGTCGCGTGAAGTATTGGTCGCATTACGTCGCATTGCGTCGCGTCGCGTTGCGTCGCGTCGCGTCGCGTCGCGTCGCCCACCTAGGACAACGGGTTAGTCCAGTCAACGAAGCTCCTAACTTTGCCATTTTAGATGAAAAGCTGAAACTGGTGCCAAATTTTTGTTAAAGACTCCGTAATAACATACTAAAAATGCAGGGTCGTGAGTCACCCGGGTCATTGGAAAAAAAATGGAAAAGGGTGAAAAATTTACTTTCTCCTAAAAATCTCGGAAACTAACAAAAATATGAGAAAATGATTACTTTTTCGTCATTGAGAAAAGGTCATCATTATCAATTTACGCGTATCGCGCACCGTTTGCTAGGAAATCGAGTATAAAGTGCACTTATTGATGTTGAACCAAATCAATAAAAATAAGACGGAAATGTCTGGGGATATCGAAGAATACATAAAAATAATTTTTAATTGAAAAATTTGTAAAAATTCTATTGAAACGAAAAACATTGTGCGAATTTTCGCATTTTGTACGTGATTTCCTAGGAAACGGTGCGCGATACGCGCAAATTGATAATAACCTTTTCTGTAGAAAAAGTAATTTTCTACATCTTTTGTCTGAAACTTTATCTCATATTTTTGTTAGTTTTCGAGATTTTCAGGAAAAAATAATTTTTTCACCCTTTTCCATTTTTTTTCCCTATGACCCCGGTGACTCACGACCCTGCATTTTTAGTATGATATTACGGAGTCTTTAACAAAAATTTTGGCACCAGCTTCAGCTTTTCATCTAAAATGGCAAAGTTAGAGTTTCGTTGACTGGACTATATGGCTTTCTCTTGTGGCAAATGTAACATTCAAGCAAAGGTAAAGGACATGGTTCAATGCTCGGTCTGTGACAAAAGATATCAGACATCTTCGTGGGGCTAGGGGTTTTGCCAGTTTTTTGCGAAATAAGTAAGTAAAACCTATTTTCTATTTTTCTATTTTCGAGAAATATTGGTCATCGTCGAAGTGCCATAGCTTGGCTTCTATGAAGTCAAATAGAGCTGCCTCCAGTTGTAGGTACTTTAATACAGTTTATTAGTGTAGTGTGTCGTTCACAAAAAAAAACATAGTTTTGGCCCTGGAGAGCAAATAGTAACAAAAGTCCCAAAATTTCGAAGATTTTCTCGATTTTCTCAGTTTCCACAGGTTTTTGGAAGTTGCAAATTTGAAATCACATTACTCTAACAGATACAATATACTTAAAATGCAGAACTACATCACGCTTTGCGAATTAAGCTTCTTTTTTTGTCTAAATCCGACGGCCTAGTCGAGGCGTTTTAGTATATAATTCATAAAAAATTGTCAAGAAAAAGTTTATCAGTTACATAATACCTTCCAACAATAAAACATCACAACAATTCGCTAAATGCACTTCACGCAAAATATTCTAACTGGAAATATCGATATCGATGAACAACACTAGGATATCGATATAACTATCGACTACGTCACGTCATAGAGAGTATACGTATTATAATCCGCGTCTCCCCAACCTCAAGCCTCCCCCGCAGAGCGCGATAGAGACAACTGCAGCTTGGACCGAAAATACCTATTAAAAGTACGGAAAATCAACGTTTCGTAGTCCCCTGATTTCTCCTCCAAACCTTGACCGATTTAACTATTTTTTTCATCAAAAATTAAAGAAAGGCTTTGACCGTGTTCCTATGTTTTCCTTTTTTTAATTAAATCTAGTTAAATTGGTTTTCTGGATGTTTAAACACAGCGGAAAATCTGGCCAATTTTTTAGGTTTTTGAAGGTTCATATCTCTCTTAATTATTAATTTATGAAAAAAAGGAAAACATAGGGACATGCTAATAGTGATCATAGATTTTTGGAAAAAAAAATATTTCTCTCCTTGCATTATCCAGGGAGAAAACAGGGGACAGCGTTTGTATGGAAAAACGGCTTTCGTATTTCCTCTTAAGAACATCCCTGTGACCTTTTTGAGTGGTTGGTGTTTGAAAGATAAGAAAAATCCATTTCAGTTGTGTCGCTTATTATCAATTATAATTGGGTTATTATTTGGTTCTAGTGTATAGAATAAAAAAAGCATAATGTACTTAATTAATAAACGATAAAATGTTTTTGTTGATGAAAAAAAGGCGGGCTGCATGCTCGACTACTAGTGCAAAACTATAGTTCTATAAATTTTATATTAGTTACCTCTGTGTGCCATATTAACCGGCGTAAAAAAAGAAAATATCATTTGTACAATTTATTTCCCTTAAAAAATAAATAAATGGTTGAGGTGAACAAAAATTATAAAGTATATTAATAAAGATACCCCGGGCTGGCAGTACACTTACGCTTACGGATACTACACGAATTAAAAAAAAATACAATAGAAAAAAAACTTCAAAACTACAACCAACATGATTATAAATATATCGATATGAATATTTTACATTTATTTATACAGCAATTTACAATAATGATTTCCCTTTCATATAAAATATTAAATTCTGATATTTTCTAAAGCAAAATTCAAGATTTAAAAATCTTAGACCAGGCATTGTGAATGATAAATTTTATTCAATACTTCTTTTCTTACTAAAGCGGAGATAGGGGAAATAAATTAACAAAAAAAGGCTAATTAAAATACCTATGTTGATAATCTCTAGTTCCAAAGTTACGTCCTAAGATAATAAAAGCCCACAAAAGACTTAGTATAAACAATTAACAAATTCGCCTTAACATAATAAATAGGTAATAACTTATTATGTAAGTAAAATTATCTTTCCTATAAAAAAGAAATACTTAACGATAAAACGAATAACAATATTGTGGGCAAATTGCATTGCACTTGTTTTAATAGCCGATGATCAATTAAACCAGAGATTGCGGGTTCGATCCCCGCACGGTACAAACATTATTTCTCCACCGCCGCTTTAGAAGAATACAACCATACTAAAAGCTATCAATAGTTAACATACGTAACTTTCTCGATCGCTTAATATTTACTGGATAACAGACCTAATTTCCTACTAGGCGTGTCAATCATTAGGTAACAAACGCAACATGTTTTAAATCATTGTACAAGACGTAACACATATACAAAATAAATAAAGATCTCTAAATAAAACTTTACGTCATTGTTCATTACGTCAGATAAGTCAACATGTTGGACAATATTGCACTAAATTGTTGGACCAACTTGTTGAAAAACTTTGCACTTACATGTTGAACAATATTGCACTAACATTTTAAACGATATTGCACCAACATGTTAAACAATATTGCACCAACATGTTGAACAATATTTTTAGGTAACAATTGAACGCAACATGTTTAAAATCATTGTACAAGACGTAACACATAAAAAAAATAAATAAAGATCTCCAAATAAAAAGTTCACGTCATTGTTCATTATGTCGGATAAGTCAACATGTTGGACAATATTGCACTAAAATGTTGGACCAACTTGTTAAAAAACTTTGCACTTACATGTTGAACAATATTGCACCAACATGTTGAACACTATTGCACCAACATGTTGAACAATACTGCACCAACATGTTGAATAATATTGCACTAACATGTTCAACAATATTTTACCAACAATTTGAACAATACTTTACCAACATGTTGGACAGTGTAGAACACATTGCGCAGTAACAGTCACTTAATGATTGCGCGCGGATACTTGTATGTGCTGCAGTGGCGCGCCGGGATGGATCCCGCGAATCTCGGTCTCTATCGGGTTGTAGTAGATGTCGCCAGTGAGCTCTTCTAAGCCTACTTCGGGTTCCGACTTCGCTTGTTTCGTCGCTTCGTCCACTTCGGTGCGAACTCTGCCGTCGATTTCCTGAAGAAGATAATTTGGGTTTCGTGGTAATTTATAACAATAATTATAAATAAGAATACATTATTTATTATAACATACATAAAGGAGATCATTAAAAATTGTATAGAGCGTGGTATATTATTCATATTATCGCAAACCATACATATGTGGTATATCAATAGAAAGAGAAAAAAATAAACTTTAAGAATATGAAATCAATTATTTTTAATATCCCTACGTTTTTATTATTTTATCAAAAAAATATTGTTTGAGGGGATTTTAAAATCGTAAGATTGCAACACATATCGCTCTTGGCAACATTATTTTTTGACGTTCCGTTCGGCCGACACACGATAAAGCCACGCTCGATGCAGCTCAAAATATAATTTGTCATTATAAAATGATTTTAGATACACTTTTTTTAAATATTCCTGATTAAATCTGTAGTAAAGTGTAGCTAGATTTTAATTACTCACCATCCGAACCATTCCAAAATAATAACTTGTATGGACAAATCTAGCGTTGCGTTAAACGAAACGCACTTTGGACTTCTGTCAATAGGTAGATAAAGACCGACAAACTTATCTGTTCCGGTGGCGGCGTCGCTACTGTATATTTAGAACTGTCATTAATTATCGTTTATGCATTGCATTTCACGTAGTTCCAATTTTGGCCACCGGAACAGATAAGTTTGTAGGTCTGTAAATAATGACTTTAATCTTCTACAGACCTACAAACTTATCTGTTCCGGTGGCCAAAATCGGAACTACGTGAAATATCAGGCAAAAACGATTTTTAATGACAGTATTACAACGACAGTAGCGACGTCGCCACCGGAACAGATAAGTTTGTCGGTCTAACCTAATCTTTCTTTCATAAAATAAAATAATTTGTAGGCTTTAATAAAATAACTGACTTTATTTTATTTAAGTATCCAATATGCTCTTTCTAGGGAATGCAAATCTCGCGAGATTAGGGCTCAAGCGAGATCTCGCGAGATTATAAATATCAGTGCTGCGAGATCTCGCTAAAATCGAGATCTCGCGAGATTGGCAGTTTTGCGTGTTTTTTTTGAAAATAATCACAATATTTGATTACATTAGGATAAAATTATAATAAAAATCAAGTATTATAAGATAAACATTTATTTTCACGAAATAAAACGAAAGAATATAATAATATCGCGAGTTTTTATGCGTTTTAAGTTGTTTTATTTAATGAGTAGTAACCGCGTAAACATCAGAAACCAGAATTTATTTTTACGATATGATTGAACTAAGCCAGCACTTGCCACACAGTTGCCTGATATTAAACAACTATGCGGTCTACAATAGAGCGCACTTGCTCAGGAAAAGCCCGTTAATTCTGGCCTTGAAGAGCTCCAAGTTATAATGGATAGGTAGGAAAGACTGACCCAGGCAGAGAGTTCCACTCCCGCGCAGTCCGTGTCAAAAAGACGAAGCAAATCGCTTAGTCCGTGGTCTTGACTCTCTCTCGACTGCATACGGATGGAGTCTCTCAGTCTAGTCGTTTAGTGATGGAACGGAGCTGGCGAAATTAAGTCGTGCAGTTGAGAAGAACACTCGCCAAAGTGGAGTCTGTAAAAGACAGAGAGGCAAGCAATCTTCCTTCGATGATCAAGACTCAAACATTGTTTGAGCTTCATTGTTGCACACCCGACACGAACGAAACTGAGAGACACCACCTCCCACGACCACTATATCAAGCCACCGCCTCACCCGCACCAAACGAAACCGATAGATCGCAAGTCCGACCGTGTCAGTTCGGGCTTCGAAGAGGTTTTTGTGCTCGAGTGCAATCTCGTTAATCTCGCGAGATCTCGTCCTGTTTTCGACCGAGATTCAATCTCGCAAAAAATGGCCGAGATCTCGCGAAAACGAGATCTCGCGAGATCGAGATTGCATTCCCTAGCTCTTTCTATTAATACATAAATACCGGTGGTTCGTTTCAAATTAATATTATACCAATTTTAATGATCTCCTTTAGTATAACATTTTGAGTTAAAATTTTAATTTTAAGCAGTATTATATTTTTCGTTTTTTCAAAAAAAAAATTGTATGAAAAAAATCGCCAAGATTTTTTCACTTAGATATTTTATTAGTATTTTTTTGCGAGTTTATGTTTTGTATATCTTTATCGTTTTAAATGTTCCAAGCCTTTTTTAACACTGTCTGATAAATTCCTAATAAGTTATCTGTGATAAATCGATGATGCTATCTGATTTTTATAATACGACAAAAGAGAGAATGTCAAACACCTAACACATTAAAATCCCTCAATACATTTTCAACTTTATAGTCATGCTTTACAGTCCAAGATCACTTGCAGAAATATGGTTCCTACCTTGAGTTGATCAGGGGTAGCCAGTTCGTTGCTGATGATCTTCTCCTTGAAGGAAGTGATGGGGTCTCTTGTCTGGCGCACCTCCTGAACCTCATCTCTGGTGCGGTATGACGTGCCAGGGTCGGACATGGAGTGACCAGAGTACCGGTATGTCTCCATCTCCATTAGGAGAGGCCCTGGTGTTAAAGCAAATAGTAAACAAAGATGCTTGGACTATACAACACTGCTGGACATAAGCCTCTTCAAACACTGAAAGTAAAATTACTGGGTATATGAGATCTAATAACTGTCGTCTCGGTTGTAGCGGGCGCAGGGCGGTGCCATACAGTAACTGCTTAGTTACTGTTTGGCACTGAACTGTCTAAGGGCAGACGTGGCGCTTACCATCAGGTGTAAGATCTGCTCGTCTTGTTACACATTGCAATAATAAAAAAACCACTCGCGACAGCTCCTACCAGCCATATTGCGCAAACTGAGAGCGTCCTACACTACGTTTATCGAGACGCGATCTCTACTCTAGAATCCTTTTACGGTCATGATTTCTACATTTGAATAATCAGTCACCGTCTGGAGACTCTGGAGTCTGGAAGTTGGCGAAGTAAAACGCCCCCGTGCCTCAAGTGGCCACTGCGGCCTATTCCATCGAGGGACACTTCACCTGGAAGCGTCCCTTAATGTGCTGCCAGACTGTAGACCCATCTGATCTTTGAGCCTTTGATTCCAAGTGCACTGGCTCTCACATTAATACTGCCGGAAGACAGCCAGAGCTGAGCTAAGTTGGTTGATCGTAGAGATGATCGTTGCGAATCTCAGCTAGAATGACATTAGTAGTGAGTAGGATGAGTAGTCACTCAGCGGGCTATGGAAAGAGCTATGCTCGGCGTTTCTCTGCGGGATCGCATCCGAAATGAGGTGATTCGGCAGAGAAGGCAGAGAACCAAAGTCACCGAAATAGCTCGCCGGATTAGCCAGCTGAAGTGGCAGTGGGTTGGCCATATCAGCCGTAGAACCGATAACCGTTGGAGTAAACGGGTTCTAGAGTGGAGACCACGTCTTGGTAAACGTAGTGTAGGAAGCCCTCAGGCCAGGTGGAGCGATGATCTGCGCAAGATGGCTGGCAGGAGCTGGATGCGAGTGGCCGAGGATCGATCAGCGTGGCGAGCATTTGGAGAGGCCTATGTCCAGCAGTGGACTGTTACAGGATGATGATGATGATAGATGAGTGGGACTCACCCTTGCCGCTGGTGCAGTGGTGGATGGCGTAGCGCGTGGCCTCGCGCGTGGCGAGCACGTCCATGCCGTCCACCCACACGCCGGGCACGTAGTCCCCGCGCGAGTAGTACTCCGTGCTCGCTGACGACCGGTCCACGGACGTGCCCATGCCTACGACCAAGCGATAAAGGTTTAGTAACACTTTGTTGGAGACCAAAACTTCGGTTAAACTTTGTGGGACACCAAAGTTAAGTCGGACCTTAATCTTTTTTCGTGTTAAAAACTCTGTTTAACCACTCAATCCCGAACCGGCACTCGCGTGCCGCTTAACAATAGATTTTCTATTGTGTCTGGTGTTCCGGGGCTAGAAGGATTAAGACATAAACATTGTTGGGGTCCAAAAGTTAATTTTAGCCTAAACTTTATAGAGGGCTTAAGCAATCCAGATTTATATACCAGACTATCCAGATTTATATATGCACTTAATGAGCTGAAGAGGTCCACAAATACAGATACCGCTAAAATGGCATACAATGCGTATGCGCATGCATGGTTGCGCTATGGCATACCCTTGTGGGGTAACTGTACCGACATACAAAGACTCCTTGTAGCACAAAAAAAATGTATCAGGATATTAGCAAACATTAGCCCTAGGCAAAGCTGTAGACCTTACTTCATAAAATATAAAATACTTACAGTCACATCACTATACATATTAGAGTCCTGTAAACTTGTTAAAAAACACATAGATATGTTTCAAAAAACAGATGATATATATATTAATAGCAATATACAGCTTAGAAAAAGAAATAAATTAGCACTACCTAAAACTACCCTATCATTGTATAGTTCTGGGCCATACTCCATGGCAGTTAAACTATATAACACTTTACCTACAAACATAAGAGCGATAGACGATTATAAAAAATTTGTTACTTCATTAAATTCATTTTTAATAAACAAATGTTACTATAAATTAAATGAATATTATATACAATTAAGTTAAACATAAATGTAAGCATAGTATATTTTGTAATAGTTATTATTAGTAGTAGTTAGTATATTATTAGTAAGATTTAATAATATTGTTATGCCCTTACAGGGTGCATGTGTTGCTATGTTTATTTTTAAATATTGTAACCATGTAAATACAATAAAGAATAAATAAATAAATAAATCCTAAAAACCAAAATTTAAGGTAACTTCAAAAACGACTACAAAGAAACAAAAAAAAATTGAGATAGAAGACCCCTTTTTGGGTTAGGTTTTTGGTATACATTGGTGGGATACATTCTCGAAATAAACGAAGATTAGTATGGCCTTTTAACTAGATTATTCCCATTTGTCCTCTCTAGCCCTGTCCACCGAGGTGACAGTTGGGAATTTACTTCCCGGTTGTCACCGGGGTGACAATTCGTGCCGACTGTTTCCTTTGGAAGCTGACTAGAGGGGATGGGATGTCTATTTCTCAGTTGTCATCGGGGGGCACACTCACCGTAGCCGTTGTTCTCGCAGACGAAAACGCACGGCAGGTCCCACAGCTTGGCCATGTTGTAGGCCTCGAACAGCTGGCCCTGGTTGGCCGCTCCGTCGCCGTACAGCGCGAAGGTCACTCCGCCGTCGCCGCGGTACTTGTGCGCGAACGCTATGCCAGCGCCCAGGGGGACCTACCAATTTATTGTTTACAATTTAATAATGACTGGCCCGATAGGGATTATTCCCGACTGTCCCCACCACATCTGGTGGGATTTGTCCCTATAGCAACACGCGATATCCACGCGCATCTCTCTAGATTCGGTCAGTATAACCGAGAAGTTGGTATGGGTTGGTGGTGGGATTTGCCCCCATTAAATCTGCCACCAGTAGGGGCAGTCGAAACTTTTAAGTTCCGTCTACCACCAGTGGGGACAGGCAGGCAGTCGGGAATAATCCCCCGATGGCGCATTTGCTAGTGACCCTGCCCTATGCGCCAGGGGTCGTGGGTTCGAATCCCACTCAGCACAAACACATATGTGATGAATGTTTGTGTTTGTTCTGGGTCTGGATGATATTTGTGGTACCTTCGTTGTTTTTGATACCCATAACACAAGAGCTCACACTACTTACTTCGGAATCAGATCAATGTATGTGATGTTGTGCAATATTTATTTATTTTATTTTATTTAAATTTTTAACGAAAGCGCCGCAAATATTAAGTAAACGTTTTATTAGGATGGGTGACTCTGTAGTAAACCACGGAACTTTTGCAATTTTAAGATCCTCGTTGCGTCAGAGAGGTGGCAGAAGTTTCCAGAGGGCAGCTACCTATCTTTAATAATAGGCCTGTACTTTTTAGGACAACTAATATTTTGAACAAGATCAATAAAAAAACAATCTATGCGCTATTACTTATCATTAGTTGCTTAATCAAAAGTAAAAATACGAATATCTCATTCATTTGATGAATTGCCTGATAAGATAGCAGGAAATGTAGTGACGAGATTCTACATTTGTTTTATCTCTTAAGCCCCCAGCCTTAGGGTCAGCAACTCAGCATTGCTTTTTTTTACATTGTCTGCAAGGGTCAGTCTATCGCCACAAGGCGGAGACCGGCTCGTCCCTCTTGGGGCATTAAGGGAAACCAGAAGATAGAATTGTCTATCAATAGTCGACTATCGATAAACAATCGATAGATTATGTCATTTTAATAGTAACGATAGCCTAGCGATAATATTGATAGTATCTATAGAAGTGTTGTGTAGTTATAGTTTTCTTAGTTTGATTCTGCCATAGTATTGCGTTTAAACAAACGATAATTATTATGATGAAATAGAATCAATACATACTATCGTTATTTTATTACATTAGTATGGACATCAGACATTACCTGTGCTCCAACAATCCCATTCCCTCCATAGAAGTTCCTCCCATACAGATGCATGGACCCGCCCTTGCCTCGCGAGCAGCCGGTCCTGCGGCCGGTCAGTTCGGACAGAACACCGAGCACCGACACGCCCATGAGGTACGTCCAGCCGTGGCACCGGTACGCCGTGATCACCGTGTCCTGTTCGCGCATCGCAGCGCGCATGCCCACAGCTACTGCCTCTTGACCTGGTATATCATATTACTTCTTAAATAACCACAAAGCATAAACATCGCTTTGACCTTAGGCCCTCTCTGACTTAGAATGGTGACAGATCGGATCGAAAGCAGTGGAAGGTGTTGGAGTAGGCTATTGCTGAAGTGATTACTATAATTAATGTGTTTATCATTGTAGTGAAAGCATAGAAATAAAGGTTAATATAGTCTTATTATTACGAATGCAATTATCCCACTCCAGAGTCAAACATCCTCATGAGGACCGCATTGGTCCTATGTGTGTTTTCTATACGAATTAAGTTACTTCCATAAAATGCTATAGTTAAAAATAATAGTATTCACCAAATCAGTTTGATGCATGGATGACATTTTTTTTTTTTGTAATCCAGTAAAAGAAATTAAGACCCCAAAATCATTGCCAGATACATGGGTGGATCTACGTAGAATGTTATTTTTGATAAAAAATTTAGATTTTTTATCAACCCACGTGCAGAGCTTCAGTACAATATAGGATCTATAGTTTTCAAGATTCTAAGCAATTGTATATTAAAAGCACACAAATCCGACCTATACTAATCAAAATATTGACAAAAGAAGAAAAAAATACGTTCAGAATAATGACTGCGTATTAGGAAAATGATATTTCTGTAAAGAACAATGACCTGTGTTGATAACAATGACAAGCTTATAAATGTTTTTGAAATATCAGGAATAAAACCCAATTTTGTAGGAAACATGATTTTAATCATGAGTACCTAGTAACAATCTGTTGTTTTTAATTTATATAATTTCCTAACCTTTCGCCCGCGGCTTCGCCCGCGTGAACTATAGGACGTTATCCCATGGGATTTTTATAAATTATAGCCTGTGTTATTCTGATGTATACTATATTATTGCCTCAACCGCTATGTCCCTGCATTGTAAAACTGTTATCTTCGAAAATATTCATTTAAATTACATGCTTTAAAGGGCCACATTGATCTATATTCTTCTTCTTCTTTGTCGTCACACTCTTGGCAGAGTGGTCGTCACATCAGGGGTGGTAGCAACCTTTACAATCCGCCACCACTCATCTCGTACTGTAGCTCTTCTTGTGCATTCATGGAGTGGACCATTGAATGTAGCCTTGACTTGGTCGGTCCATCGCATCGGTGATCTACTGCGCGCTCTAGCGCCTTCGACTCTCCCCTGCACCACAAGTCGCTCCATAGAGATCTATGAAGACAGATGTCTTCTCGACGTATGATATGTCCAAAGAAAGTGAGAATACGACATTGGACGATGGAAGAAAGACGCTGTTTGATGTCGAGTTCTTGGATGATTGAATCGTTGGTTTGGAACTGTGTCCAAATAGTATAGGTACCAAGCAGGTACCAAACCCATAGCCATATAACCTCTGTATTTGGAAAGGTGTTTGAGCGGATAATCAACTCCCAACTTGTCCGCTAACTAGAAGATCATTACTACATGACCGACAGTATAGTTTCAGACCAAAACGGTCCACGGGTGATCTTCTTAGCTCTTAGCTTACGTATCGCACCTCTGGGGGGAGGATATGGAGAAGCATGGTGAATCTATGGCTATTAGCCTGGATATTGCCAAGGCTTTTGACCGTGTTTGGCATCGCTCGCTTTTTTCCAAGCTTCCGGCATATAGTCTGCCAACTCGCTTATTATGCGACTGGATTGCGGGATTTCTGGAGGGTCGCAGGATTCGTGTCCTCCGTGATGGACGCGCTTCTCGCTTCCTCCCAATAAATTCCCGAGTGCCTCAATGCCTGTCGCCGACTTTGTTTCTTCTGCATATCAATGACATGTTATCACTAGGTAATATTCATTGCTATGCGGATGACAGCACTGTCCACGCACGATATTTCGGAAGACTTGCGGCTAAACAGACCGAAACCGAGGAAAACAGGAATCTTCTTGTCGCCGAGCTTGACGAGTTCCTGGACCGCATATCCAAATGGGTTGCCAGCAATCTCATCGAGTTCAATGCCAAGAAAACACCTGACAGGTGTGTTTGTTTTCTGCAAATCTTCTCCTTTTCTTTCCCATTCCACTCTTCAGATCACGCCCTTACCAATACAGGATAGCCTAAGCATCCTTGTCATCGATGTTCGTAGCAACTTGAACCAACGGGAATAATATATCAAGAGCGTCATCAGAACAGCTTCCCGTAAACTCGGAATGAACAGTATGAGACGATTTTTCACTCCGGTGCAGCTTTGTCTCTTATACAAGGCACAGGTTCGCCCGTGTGTGGAATATTGCTCTCATCTCTGGGATGGTTCCGCAAAGTATTTATTGGAGGCCCTCGACAGGTTGACGACGTGATATCCGTATTGTCGATAATCAAGAAGTGACTAAGACCCTAGAACCTCTTCAGTTACGTAGAGACGTTGCTAGTCTTAGTGTTCTCTACCGTCTCTATAATGGGGAATGCTCTGAAGAGTTATTCCAACTCATCCCGTCCTCCCCTTTTCACTCCCGAACAACACGCGCCGGACTGCGTTGCCATACCCATACCATCCAGACACTGGTGGCCCGTACCAAGAGTTATAGTTCCTCTTTTTTGCCCCGTGCCATTAGGTCATGGAATGCCCTTCCGGCTCATGTGTTTCCTTCCTCCTATAATCCAGGGCTTTTTAGGCGGGGCGTGAAGCGGCATCTAAGCAGGCCTTCAGGGTGAGGGTGACTGGCTCAATGGGTACTTTGTTCTATTGAGCCAGTCAGCCTTAATTTTTATTTTATTTGGACCTCACTTCCGCTTACCATCAGGTGGAGTGAGGTCATCCAGACTGCTCCCATATAAAAAAAATTCAGACCGATATCAAGGCTAACTTGCTCCATTTTACTCAACAGGGATTATCTTTAATATTGCCGATGCTTGTTGCAAATAGGGTTGTGTCATCTGCATACTGCAAATTTTAAATTCTATAACCTCCAATTGTGATTCCGTCTGACCAATTCTCGAGTGCTATTCTCATAATGAATTCTGTGTAGGTGTTAAACAGCAATGGTGATAAAATGCAGCCCTGACGGACCCCGGCACTTGGATGAAAGTGATTTGACGACACGTCGTTCGTTCTCACCGATGCTGTTCCTTCTTCATAAAGCTTCCAAGAAAGGTGCACCAGATGTTTAGGTGTTCCCATAGCCAGGAGAGTCTCCCAAAATACTGGCCACCTCACTGAGTTGAACGCCTTTGAGAAGTCAACAAAGCAAATATAGGTCGGCTTGTTGAACTTTCTGGCTTTTTCAATGATCTGGCGCACATTCAGAATCTTCTCACGAGTACCCCTCCCTTTCACAAAACCAGCCTGTTCAGGAGAAATTTCCTTAGATTTATATGCAGTAGAATTTTACTTGCATGTGAAATTAAGGCTATTAGGCGGTAGTTACTGCATATTTTAGTGGAGCCCTTTTTATGTAGAGGTACGAAGACTGTGTGAGTCCACTTCGGGGCCAGATTCCTGATTCCCAAATTTTGTTACACAGGGTATGAAAGATATCGACACCATACTCCCCTGATGCTTTGATGGTTTCAATTGGTATGGCATCTCTTCCTGTAGCTTTTCCGCTTTTTAGTCGCCTGATAGCGACCCGAACTTCGTCCCTCAATACATGTACTCAGTACATGGCTCTTTTTCTTCGTCATGGGCTCTGTCAGGAAATAGTTGTGAGCATGAGGATCTCCAAACAAAGACTGACAGTCCAGGTCCTTCCAGGTTTCAGATATTGCATCTATTTCAGTCAGTAGTTCGCATTGTAGGTTCTCTAATAGCCCATGTTTTAGAAGAAAGGGTTTTGGTGATGGATCTTATTTTTTGATGCAGGTCGCCTGTTTGGTGACTATCAGCATGTAGCAGCAATACGTGATAGGTTAGTTTCATAGCGATATCAAGGAAATATTACTGTAAAAAGAAATAAAATCATTATTCTCAACGCAAGTCATTGTCATAAACAACATTTGTCATTATTCTCAACCAGCGTCATTGTCACCTTCATCAAGATTTAGAACAATGACGTTCAGACAAATGATGAATTTGAAAAGGACAAGTCGAAACACGTCTAAAAGGCGTGGCAGCTAGTTAATGTTATGATTACGTTATTAAACACTTGTATCTTTATTCTAAATTTTTGCAAAAGAACGTAGGCATGAATATAAATTGAATTTAGATAGAGAAATAACAATGACTATAGAAGTGTCAATTGTTGTAGAATGAACTTTAAAAACTTATCAGAGCCAACAACGTGCGTTTTTCCGCGGTGAAGTGCGTTGATCGACTGGGGAGCAGGGCGGGGTGTCTGGTCACACACTTAAGTGTTCTACCTTATGTCTCAAAGTTGCGATAATCTTGAAAACAAGAACTGCGCTGACCAATGACTTAATTTTGTAAACTTTTTTTGATCCAATATTTAGAGAACTAAATGGTTCGATAACTATTTTTGTTTTTTATTAATCGGTAGTGTTATAAACGTAATATATATTTCTTAGAAAATGTGTGCTCAAAACAGTTATGATGATTTAATATAATTAATTGAACGAGCAGTAGTGCTTTTCGGACATGGCAAAAATCTTAATATTTGGGCATATTTTATTAATCACGTTTTTATTTATTTCTTTATAGCCGTAAATTTATAAAAACCTTGTTCATTACTTATATAAGAACCGAATGACTGTTTTATTGAAATATAAATTGAATGGTTATTGAGTAAACACGTAGGACATGACATTTGACCGCCCTCGTAGATCCACCCACATATAGAACTAGACCGTAGAGTGGTTATTAAATTATTCAGTATCAAATATACTTGCCTGAGTATAAGTGGCAGAATCCTCGGATAATCTTCTCTTTGTATAGATTGCCTGAAGCAGTCTCAATTCTCCTCAAAATGGCCAACTGTTCATACAATTTGAGAGCATCTTGGGATGTGAGGGTTGCTGAGGTGTTTGGCCCTTTCTCCAATTTGTGGAGTTTGTAGGGCTGAAAAGAAAATTGATTGGTTACTAAATCTATTTTATATTTTAAATACTTTTATTTAATAGGAGACTTTATCCAATAGGTACAAAAAGATATTTAAATAAAATAGCTTCATAAAGTTGCTTTCTATGATCGCAGTTTTTTTTTTTTTTTTGACTAAAACTGTCAAAGATACATCCGGGTTTCTCACAGATACTACTATATCAGAACTATACCAAATAATACAAATATCTTATATATCCTACAAAATATCTGTCACCAATCAGTACCAATAAAGTGCTAATGGTTACAATTACTAGACCAGTATACCTAGTCCTATATAGACAACTCAACCTCCAGGATAAACATTTCTTCAGCCGGAATAAACAATCTATACGGCCGCGTACGTCACAATCAAACAAAGTTACACTTGACACTTGAAGGTTAGGTTACATAATAATATGAATAAAACTTATAGCAAAAGTACAAACATGAAATAATCAAATAAATTATTATACCTAATCACTACACAACAGAATAAACTTGTAAAGAATAATATATTTACCTTAATTTCGAAATTTGCTTCATTTTTGGTGCTGTACTTTGCTGTCGATGTAGTCACAGCTGGGGCAGCCGTTTTCTGTAAATATAGTAACCGATTCTATAGATTGCAACTATTTATGCACTAATTATCGTAAGGGATATTCTATAAGCTATTAATATTGTAGTTACACAAGGAAACACAAAAAATACAGCGCAAAATTGTTCACCCACCGCAATAGTGTTTCCGGCGAAAAACTTCGCAGCAGATGGGATTAATTTACTCATCGTGTGGATTAAATTTTCAACGATGCCCAGATTTACTTAGTGATCCACGGTTGGGACCACTTTTTATTTAATTTTTTATGGAATGTGCGAAATTATTGGCTGTCCCAACTTTCGGATCTTGTAATGGAAAATGACAGTTGACATTGACAACAGGGCGACAAATGTCAAAAGGACAAAAAGGTCATACTGTGCAGAGGTCCATCAAGTAAATCAATTCAATTGATTGAGTGTGGAAATCGGTTCTCTTGAATCATTGGTCACCGCATCACTATAAGGTCACGTTTGTAGAGTTAGGTCAAATTTATTATTTTCTCCAACAGGTTTTACAATATTATATTTCGAGACAAAAATAACAGAAAAAAAATCAAACAATAAAATTATACATAATTTTTTAACACTTTTATATTGTAAACAAAATGATTAAAAAATCTTTTTTTATACCTACCAACCAGGACTTATCACTTTTGACTTTATTCTAACAAGTCTCATAAACAGAAAAATAACTTCAAAAAGTGTTTCGTCATGGTGTGATGATGATGCGGTGACGAAATGTTAAATTTTGTTCTTGAATATACTGCGGTAAACGTAGAATCGTATAAAAACTGTTAACAAACCATCAGCTGCGTCATTGAAAGGTTTTTCTTGAGAGTTCCTCTACGTGCTTTGTGATAAATAGAAAAAAAAATGGAATTTCCTCATATTGGAAAGAATTGTTCATACAAATTTTGTAATAAACTGGGTAAGTTTGACTTGAAATATTTGTGCTAACTTGGAAAAATAATTTTGTTTTCGAACTTTTACTTTTACATAAAGTTTTGCCAATGTCATGGTTGTTTGATAGAATGGAATAGGCTTTGTTCTAATTGCATTTTATCACATCTTACAAAATATTACTAATATTTTGTAAGATGTTACAAAAAAAATTTAAGTGTCGTGACCTAAAATTCATAATACAATCATCCTGAGTTAAATTTATACTCTTTTGTCAGACCATATTAAGACTATATTAGTTTCAACAGATGATTGTGTATTTGAAAGTTAAAATTCTCCATAAGGTGATTGCTAATTTGCCTTAAATTATTATAGTATCTTGTGTAAAAAGCTCTCCTGTTTGTCAGACCATATTAAGACTATATTAGTTTCAACAGATGATTGTGTATTTGAAAGTTAAAATTCTCCATAAGGTGATTGCTAATTTGCCTTAAATTATTATAGTATCTTGTGTAAAATGCTTTCCTGTTCTTGCCATTGTATAATTTGTAAGTGAAGATCACAGTTTTATAAGTTAAGCCAAAGTCAAAACTTTGAGTCTTTACAAGCACATTATACCCATAAATGTTATGGAGACCTTTTTCAGAGGGCAGTTATAAATTAATTAATATAATTATACTATGTATTGATAATTTGCCTGACATAGTCTTTTGCTCAATTCCATTTTGTTAATTTTTAGTAATAAAATGAATACTGTAACGTATAAACACTAAACTTGATGTTTTAATTTAATGTCATAAGATTTAAAGAAAACATTAAAAGGAGAAGACAGTTACTTCATAATAAAAGTAATTTATAAACTTATGTTTTTTTTTTGCCAATACATGATATGAATCAATTTTTAAGATGACTGGCAAGAATGATCAGCTTGGTCATTTTAAAAAGAAAAGAAAAATGCCTCATATTGTGTTTCATATTAAATTGTACTCCATGCCCTTGTTTTACTGATGAAACAATGGATATTTGGAAACCATACTGTTTGTGAACAATATCAACTAATTCATATTAATTCTCTTTCAGATTTCCTTCCCATGAAATGTGGTGCTTGTAAAGAAGTTTTCTGGTAAGTCTTGTTTCATCATGTTTTTTATTTTTTTGAAATCAGTCTCTTGTGGCAGTTTAATGTCTGAATTATTTATTTATTTATTAGCCTTTATCAGATACAGTTTCAACATAAAATTAACTAACATTTCTAACTTAATCTATTATATTAAACATCTGTGTGCCTTTTAGCAAAGGCCTCCCCCAAACTGCTCCATTTTGGGCCATCCAAGGCGAACCTGGTCCAGGTTCTGCTAGCCACTTCTACAATCCTATCCTTGTCAAGTCAGAACTTATCTCCTTTGATTAATGCAAGAAAATTTAGGTTGAAATACAATTAAATTCACGTTGTTGAGGGCTGATGCAACATGGCATTTTTCCTGAGCAATGGCAAGGGCAAAGTGGAGAAAGTTAAGCAGAAAAGTGGACCCCGGCACTAGGCTGGGAAATCGCTAGGACGAAGAAGAATGGCACATAATGTTCTTTCTTCTTGTATAATATGTTACGAAGATGATAAATATTGTGCACACAAAGTTATCATCTCAATGTTTTGACTGCTTTCCTTGCTTCTGTGTGGTGTCTTACAGCTATCATATCAGGCAACTCATTTGAGGATAGGATAAGTGGAGCAAACTTGCTACGATGACACATACAAATCAATAATAATAATGATTTCAGCTCAGAGCACTTTAGTTACGTCCAGCATGAGTGTCCAGAACCCAACACTCGGGACGTCCAGGTGCCAGTCTGCCCGCTATGCAGTGCGCCCGTGCCTGGTCGGAGAGGGGAACCACCTGATGTGGCAGTTGGAGCGCACATAGACAACCAATGTACCTCTGACCCTGCGAGGGAAAGGAGGAAAAAGGTCTGTGCTTGATAACCAATTAAAATAGGTATCATAGTGAATTGTGCAATGGAATGATTAAAACAATAATTGACAACAGATTTTGTGTTTTGGTTGAGAAGTCCACAATAATTACAGTCACTGGATTGATTATCGCATGGTACAAGCATTTATGTACGTAAAAAAATTGAAAATTTATATAGTACATTATTTAGAAGAAAAAAAGGTGTGGTAAAAGCTTTAAGACTTTATGAAACACAAAAAGCAGTGTTTTATAAATATACTTAGTAATGATGTGTTGAATATTCCATAAGGTTATCAATACAGTTTATCATTTTTCACATTTAACATTTATGTTGTTGCCATGACTTGTGTTAATTAAAAACACATTTTTTTTTATTGCAAGTGTGTGATAAAAGTCAAACATAAACTGCCTCCGTGGTATGGTGGTTAGAGCATTCGGCTCTTAAACCCGGAGGTCTTGTTTGTGTGATTGTTTCCAGTTTGGTTAGGACATTGCAGGCTTCAACCACCTGAATGTCCGAAAAGAATGATGATTTCGTGCTTCGGAAGGCACGTTAAGCCGTTGGTCCCGACTATGTTCCAAGTAGGTCTGGTTTCCCTAGTAAGGGAGGTCAGATGGCAGTCGCTCTTTTGTAATAAACAGACTTGTCAAATCTAGGATCATAGTCGAAGCGGACCCTGAGCTCCATACTGGATGCAATCGGGAATACGCTGAGATGATGATGACTTTAGTGCACTGATCACTACCAAATTCGCAATCCGGTCAGTCAAACTGCGTTTAAGCAACTTATTATGTGAATATTTATACATTTATGTTAATAAAAATAACTGTTATTTACAGGTTTTTACAAATCGTTGTTCGTACAAAGGATGTAAGACGAAAGAAATGGTGCCTTTGGTGTGCAAGGAATGCTCCCTCAACTATTGTTTGAAGCACCGGCATACCACTGATCATGCCTGCGAAGGGAAACTAGCCGCAAAGAGAAGACAGGCAGCGTAAGTATAACAAACTTTTATTAGAATTATTGAAATTCTTAATTGCTAATAAGAGTTAAAGGTCTTATGCATTTGAGATACTTATTCTTCATCTATGATTTAATATGGCATTCTATGATCTTTGTTTTACAAATGAACTAGGATGTATCTCTAGTACGCAAAATTAGTCCATTGTCTGAGAAAATTCAGAAAATGTCAGAGATATTTATATTGTTTGCAGAAACGCAGCGATGGCGCGATTGAAAGCAGCTGAAAACAAAATGACGCCGCCCCCTGTCGCGGTTACGAGCTTTTCCGAAGTTCAAGGAAATATGGTCAATATTTTACATTATAGTTGTCTTGATCTAATAGGTGCCTACATAGCTCTTAGAATAATTTGTGCTTTTACTAACTTCGTTACTAACTTTTATGGGCCCACCCTAAAATAAAATTTAGAATTTGAATTAAGCATCATAACCACAGAATATCGAGACCTGCGGTCGTGTGCGGGACATCTCACTAAAGTCCCCTGTATAACCGTATTCTCCTTCACACCCGAAATGGAAGACCATGTTCACCATATATGTCTTTTAAATCTGGCACAAAGAAAAACTGATCATGAATTTGAATGCAAGACCCATAATAATATAGCTACATACATAGCAAAAGTGGTAATTTCTAGTGTGCACCAGGTTTATTAGCAATAAATTTACACTTACTGTACATTTAGTATTGGCATGGGGAAGTCTAATGAATGTGTGAATTTCTTTAACCTTTTCCACGCCACGCTTTTTTCCGAAAATGGCGCCCCACACGCCACGACCGTTTTGAGACGCATTTATAGTAGTGCGGAGACACTATGTTATCGAGGTTGATTAAAAATGTTAATATTGTAATGATTTTAAACTAATGTTTGAATTAAAATCACCCTATTGTTCAAATATAGAAAGAATAAAACAATTTTGAAATAATTCAGGAGGATATTTTTTTATTTAAAGCGCAAAAATATATCTTAGAGGAATTCCCTTTCGCATCACTATTTGTCTGATATATAAGACTTTGGCGTACCAGATGAAGCGCAGCAGAAGGCATACAGGCTTTATCTAGTTTTAGTGATGTGACTACTTCCGGTTTGGGTATCATAATATCGATAAGTTTGTAAATAAATGTTATTAATAACGATAATTGCTATACTGCTACCCCATTCTCGCACCGGCCCTCGCCCGCACCCTTTAAATAAATCTAAGTCATTCCAAAATAAAAAGTTGTTAGGGCAGGTTTTCAGTGGTGTAGCAATGGCCGGGAGGGGGGGGGGGGGGCAGTCCGCCCCGGGCGGCACTTTTTAGGGGGCGGCAAAATTTCACAATAAATAATAAAAAATAATAAGAAATAATAATAATAAATATCTCTGGACATTATTCACACAGTTGAATGGGACACGGGTGCCAGATAACGGATAAACATTACTTATATACTTTTTTTGTAAATACATACATATTATACATAGAAACACCCAGGGCGATACAAACAGACATGTTCATTCACACAAATGTTTGTACACTGCGGGGATCGAACCCGCGACCTATGGTGCAATAGCCGACTTCTCGACCACTACACCAAATGGCTCGTCAATAAAAAAAATGGAACCATTTTATATTTTTATCGCAACTATTTGTAGTATAAAATTTAAAGTTGAAGTATCCCTTAATGGAATAGGCTGCAGTGACCACTTACCGTTTGACAATTGAAGAAGTAAAAAAAAAAAAAAAAAAAAGTAAAAAAAAAAAAAATAAAAAAAAAAATTTGCATAATTAATAGCTTGCTTTGTATTTTTTATTAACAATTCCGCCAATAAGTATTTTTTTCGGAAATGAAAATGACATCTGACATAAACAGAACGTTTCGTTTTATCAAAAACAGTCATTGGAAAAAGTCCAAAAAAAAAAAAAAAAAAAAAACATGTCATGTCAAAGTAAACTTTATAACGTTTCGTTCCTTGTGATTGCATAGGTGGAACGGCGCCATCTATTGAGAACTAACAAAACGGGCAAAATCGCCCATTTTATTGTCCGAAATTAACGATTTTTTTATTTTTTTTTATTTTAAAGGTAATTAATAATATTATGTTTCATGAAAATTCTTTTTACACAGCAACAACTATGGGATTGTTGTTTCATTAGACAACATTATTACATAATTATATTGCAGTTACGATACGAATAACACAACTGACACAAAATATTAATTGCAACGAATGTGTCACATTTTAAAAACATATATTCAGAATACCTTCAATTCACATCACTAAATTAATTTTTCTAGAAACATCCATCGTCTCTGACGTCACATCCTGTCTTATATATCAGACTTTGGCGTACGGTGATAATGAAAAGATTCATTACGATAGTGTTGGGAAATACAACTGTCGACACTTGCAATATAATATAAAAAGTGAGCTGGTTTTGTACGATTTCACATGAAATATTGACCATCTTAAAATAATCTCGTAATAAGGTTATGCTTATGTATCATATTAATTGAAAATATTTACGATTTGAAGTAAATACTGTAGTATTTTGTATATATATTATAGTATTGGGTACGTCACTATCTGTCGCATATATCAGACTTTGGCGCTGGGCTATTACGTAAAATGTCTCTAAGATGTTGGCCAAAAAAAGGTTTGTTTTGTAAGGGTTTTTAGGGTAAAAAGACGTGAAAATATTCTGCAATTTTAACTTAATTTTATTCTGTACACATTAAACGTTTGAAAATATTCACAAAAAAAATTATTAAACTCATTCAGGCAAGTAAAAATACAACGTTTCTTGATCCTGTTTTTTTGTCTGATATATCAGACGTTGGCGTGGAAAGGGTTAACATGAGTTGCTTATTATCGAACTTGCTAATTATCATTCAATTGATTTTACCTTTTGCTGAAATTAGGCAGATTATTTTATATAACTTTTAAACTACATTATAAGATTTATAAATTTGGATCAGGCAGACATTTTATTAAGAACTAGTGGCCTCTCCCTAGGCCACATTTCGACTTGAGACCTCTCAAGTTAGGGTACCCGGGGCTGGTCAATAGCTACAAGGCTGTTATCATATCAGCTCATCCTAACAAGGTGGAAAGGTGAAACTGGAGAGGGTAGTGGGGTGATGAAGTCTAGCTAAACACCAGTTAAGGAGTATCAACGCATTCACCTCCTTAACCTATAGCCAGGTAGTGGCCGTATAGTGACCACATTAATTTGAACCTTATGTAGTTGTGATACGGGCAAAAACCAAAGAAAATTTTCTTCCACCCGTGCCTGGCTAAGGGTTAAAATAATAAAAAATCACAAGCTTGTATAACAATATTCTTCCAAATGAATGATCGATTGATTGATATATTCGCAGACGGAGGACGAGGCGTTGGCCCACGCCCTAGCATTATCCATGCAAGACCACGGGACGAGCCTGCAAGAAAGAGACACCAGCTTCGCGCGCGCTCTCACTCGCACGCGCGTGGGCGGCGACGCGCCCGCCCGCTGCGTGCTGTCCTAGCCACCGCCACTCACGCCCACACTCGCCCTCGAGTCCACGCAGACCAGTTACTCGGCTCTAACATTCTAATCGCCCAAAGTAGTGAAAATAACTTGGGATCAAAAGAAAATCATTGACAGGTCCAGTGAAATCTGCTGCTATTAACAGCTCTGGCTGTGTTCCGGCAATATTAATGTGGGAGCCAGTACACTTGAAATTAAAGGCTCGAAGATTAGATGAGCCTGCAGTCTGGCAGCACATGCGACGCTTCCTGGTGAAGCGTCCCTTAATGGAATAGGCCGCAGTGACCGTTTACTATCAGGTGGGCTGCATGTCTATCTGATTTGGAAAAAAAGAGTACTCTATAACAACCGAGTCATAAAAATGTTGTCACTCAAACAATGACGTTCAATTAAAAAACTAGACTCCCAATCACGCTCAAATATTGTCCGAAGCAAAAGTCTGCCCACCCGACTATTGGGCAGAGTTTTCGTTTAGTTGTATACAATTGACATTAAACACTAACTGCCACTAGATACGGTGTTAATTTGAACGAATATGTTAATGTCATTTGTGTCAACGCCGCTCGGACGTTTTTTGAGGAATTTTTCTTAGAGATTGGGTGTCTAGTTGTATATTGAACGTCATTGCACTCAAAATCATGTTTTACATGAGTGTAATAGAGTAAATTTTCCTTCTGATGCCAAGATATATTTGACTACTTTGGACTCTTAGATATTATTGGAGCCGACTGTCCCATGATAAGGGTCCTAAAGCTACAATATTTGTGCCTGTAATAAGTGATTTTCAGCACTAAGCTGCGCAAACAGACACTTTTGTGTCCGACACGACTTAACAATTTATGTGAGTAAGTGGACACAAAAAGTGTCAACGTCTGTGCAGAAAGGGTTGATATTATATTATGTCACTGGTGGCTAGTACAGGTACCGACAAACTTGTTGAACAACGGTCGACTGAGAGGGGGAAAGTTAGTGCATTTGCACTTGCGCGTGACCAATAGCGCGCGCGACTCTCCAAACGCCCGCGCGCGCTATTGGTCAGCGGTATGCTTCGGACCAATAACGCGCAGGCGTGTCAAAACTCGTGTCCTGCGCAATCCCCACCCGATATTCAATAAGTTTGCCGGTACGGTCAACAGCACATCACGGTAAACACTTGCAGTTTGATAATAGCACTTATGCCCCCGACATAAGAGTGGTACAAAGTCCAAAGTCTATAGTCTGACGTGCTTTTGACTGTACCTGTATCTGACACAAGACACAAAAGTGTTTACGTCTACGCAACGCCTTACGCCCGGTTCACACATGCTCCATTTTACTGTTCCGTTTTATCGTGTACGTTTTTTTTCGTCGATGGCGTATGTAATTACTGTATACAGAATACTGTGCCATGTGTGAAGTCGCTCATACAACTACATACGCCATCGATTTAAAAAAACGTACACGATAAAACGGAACAGTAAAACGGAGACATGTGTGAACCGGCCGTTATTCGACGTAGCAACAATATTTGACAATTTATATTCAAGTAATTTTTAAATATTTAATTTGGGGTTGTATTTAACAACAAAAAATACTGATTGTGCATCAAAAAATACTGAATTGCTAACCTAACCTAACCTTTGGTGTGCAATCAGTTATTTTGATCTACATTTCAGGATTTTTTTTATGTACACTTTAAAATATCCCTTTATTTTGTTGTAATTTTGTTCTCATTTATGTCTTGTCTTTGTCTGTAAATTTTATTTAAACTTGTAAACGGAACTTATGATTATCTTTAGGTAAGAATTTAAAATGTATCTAAACATATCTAATCGAGTTGTAATCTGTCAATAACCTATTCTATTTGCAAGGAATTTGATTTTTTTGTATCTTAGAAATAAAATTACAAATATTCTAAAACTTCACTGGAACTATACTATTTTCGTATTTGTTATCCACCGCCTTACGCTTTTCTGCACTGAATTGTCTTTCTAATATGTTGTACGGTCAACAGCACATCACGGTTAACACTTGCAGTTCGATAATAGCGCTTATGCCCCCGACATAAGAGCGGTACAAAGTCCAAAATGTTACGTCTGACGTGCTTTTGACTGAACAATAATTAAAGATAAATAATGGTCATGAAACAATCATAAAATAAAGAAGATATTAAAACAATCATACAATGGCACCAAAATGTATTCGAAGGAATTTAATATAACTTAATGTTTGTCTTTGTTTTAGTGTTATTAATTAAAAGTGTATTGTGATTTCCAAAATATCTGCTAAAGCTAAGAAGAAAGAAAATGTCAAAACCTAAAACGACGCATTCCACATATAGGATTTATTAGCCTGTTTTTAGAATCATATTCAAGCTTATGGACATACATTGCAGGTTTTCTTCGCAGTTCAAATAGTCATTATCTTTCAAGAACAGCAATGCTTGCTAAAATGATAACACATTTTTACTGTGCACTATGCTGCTGGTGTACCTTCTAAAATAAAATGTTGATTATCTTCCTCGTTAATGTGATTCTAAAACCAGCCATATTCTTGAAATTAAAAGACGAGTCTTACAATAAGCGACGACTTAACTGCTTGTTATAATAATGTTGATTAATACGATTCATGCAGGGCTTATAATAATGTATAATAGTAAAAATACTCTTTGTCAGTGCTGTAATCACGAAGTATGTTATTACTTACCATTCAAATGTTCAATATTTTTGAGACAATTATAAAATGTTACATTAATTGCAAGTTTTGTTTTATTTTTGAAACCTATATCTTCTTTATAAGTATGTGATTCATTTGGTCGGTGTTTCTTCGAAAATGTAAGAGTCTTACTAATGAAAGCCAGACTTTTTTTTTTATATTTGGACTAAGCCAGCACTTGACCACAAAGTGCGGTCTACGATCCTTAGTCCCAGTATGTTCAACTATTAGTTCAACCAGTTGAACAAATTGAATAACTTTCGTCCAATATTTTCAACTTTCAAAGATGGATTACGTTAATTCTGGCCTTAAAGAGCCCCACGTTGTATTGTAAGACAGATATTTGATAAAAATTATTGATAAGATTGAGGGTAAAATAAGAACAATACTTTCATATAAACCCATTTTATTAACATAATGTATATAAAGTTTGTGTACAAGTCGAGCTGGTGTGGTAATTGACTATTATCACAGTGATGAGCACAACATTAAGACTAGGACCAGATTCATACCGCCTGATAAGTTCCTGATATTTTATTAATTTACTAGCGGCTGCCCGCGGTTTCACACGCGTGGTTCCCGTTCTCGTGGGAATTGTTCAAAATCCTTTCTTAGCGGATGCCTACGTCATAACATCTACCTGCATGCCAAATTTCAGCCCGATCCGTCCAGTGGTTTGGGCTGTGCGTTGATATCTATCTATGTCAGTCAGTCAGTCACCTTTGAGTTTTATATAATATAGATTTATATAAAAAAACTTATTGACCACACAAGTTAGAAACAAAATGCGGACTTAACGCTGAAAGCATTCTCTGCCAATCAACCTTTAGGAAAAACGAAATGTTTGAATGCGGCAAAGAGCAAGCAAACTAAAGAAAAAAATCTTCAAAAGATATCTTACCAAAACATAAGACAATATTTTGTCCATCGGTTATCATCAACGCTGTCGTCCTATTCTGGGAATTGAAAAAAAGCATGGTGAATAGTGAATAAAATATTAAGAAGTTATCAATCAGACTGTTTTAAAACAGGCCCTAGATGTTTTTGTATGGATGGATTTACAAAACAGGTATTCGATACATACCCACATGTTTTTGGTAAGAAGTACTCTTAAGTATATTTAGCTAGAATATAAAATATAATAACAAATGAAAATGTATGATATTCTATACATTCATATGTACATAATAATACATAACGGAGTATAAAACGATAACAGTTATAAGTATTTCTAATCTGAATATAACATATCATTTAGTGGTAACGCCTTATCTTTCAAATCCTCAGTCATCTTTACGTAAATCCTGCTACTTTCTTACGGCTATTAAAAAACTGTTTACAACTTAAAAGAACGAGAGGAAATGACAATTTAAAGGTTTTGTTAAAAAAATATATATCGACTGGAAAACTTATCATTTTTATAATTTGGGTTACAACCATAACAATATTATTATTATTAACCTAAATGTATATCTACCTTACAAATGCTTTGTATAAAAAATAGCTTATTCGCCAATATAGTAAAATCACATAGAAAATATAACTATTCTTTGTAAATGCCTCAATAGCTACGGGGTTTTTATTGGACAAAAATCCTCGCTTTGGTATAATAATTTTTATTTTTACTTAATTAATTTACTTGTAGCACATATTCATGAGTTTTAATTTAAATCGAATTCTTGTAATAAACTGTCTCAGAGCGAAACGGAGTTTATAAAGGGCAATGAAGACTTTGGCGAATGCTACATGCTCGATATTTATCGTGATATTTGGATCGAAATCCAGGATCACGATATTTATCGAGTGTGTAGTATAGCATCATATCACATATCGTGATACTTGATACGCTATACTACACAATCGATAAATATTGTGATCCTGGATTTCGATCCAAATATCAGGATAAAATATCGAGTGTGTAGTATTCGCCATTGCCCTTTCCAACACCAAGTGTACCTACAGGCCCCGGCAAACTTCTTGACTATCTGGTGGGGATTGCGCAGAACACGAATTTTGACATGCCTGCGCGCTATTGGTCAGAAGCATACCACTGACCAATTGCGCGCGCGGGCGTCGGGAAATTCGCACGCGCTATTGGTCGACCGATGGTGAAGAACTTTGCCGGTAACAATACGCGAAACGTATTAACGTGTCAATGATAGGCTGGTAAGAGTGGTAAGGCAGCTTATATTTAAAGGTTATGGGAGATCGAGTGCATCGTCGACCCGCTAGGGGCATAGCAGTCGCGAGACCGTGGCGTGATCGCGGCTCTAACCCGGCGGTATTGCTTCCCTCTTATTGGAGGAAATGCAGGCCCTCTAATTTGTTTATATTTTTGTATACTATAATTATAGCCAATCAGTAGTCTGTAAATTGTCATTAATTTTCTATTTTTGTTAGTATGTTTTGATTGGTAGATATGTAAGCTTTCCTATTTGTTATTTCCTTCCTATGTTTTTATTGGTAGTTATGTAAAGTTTTCTATTCGTTGTTTCATTTTTAGCCAGTAAGATTTAGTTTTATTTTTGTATATATACTCAAGTCATTGTAAATAAAATCATTCCAAATCTGATCTCCGAGTCTGACTTATCTCCCTGATACTCGACACGCTACAAGGTAGAAAAACTTATGTCTTTTAGATTTCATATTCTTGTCTTTTTATTCGCTTTCGGTTTTCTACTTTCTTGTATTTTGCACAAGTAAGCTAGCTTCTGTTACAAGTTAGCTAACGCCTTGTTGTGCAACGTACGGAACTTGTGGTTATCATTAAGATAAGTAGTAAGAAAAGCGGGCGGTTGTCTCGCAAGTACGATCTCCATGGCCATGAACCGAGCCGCCGCCAACCGCTTGCGCTCAGCGCCCGAGCGACACAGCTGGCGCGCGGCGTGCGAAGCGAACCCACCGGCCAGCTTCTCCACTAGAGACGCTGTTACCACCTGCTTCGGATCGTCTTCTAGAGGTGGCTGCGAGTAAAAAATACACTCAGGGCTACAATTTATGGGTTCTTCAAGAAGTAAATAGGTATTTAAAAGGGTCGGCAAGGCAGATAGGTATCTATGATGCCCCTGGTGTTATAAGTGTTCTTAGAACGCGGAGAAAACCATCAAGTGGGCCGTGCGCTTTCTTTGCCACCGTCGTGGTATAAAAAAAACAGTCTCTCCGAGCGTTTCGTCCCGAACGAACTAGTCAGGCTACAATTGCACCATGATCCAGGTTTGGCAAGTCCAGTAATGTAGGAGCGACTGCCATCTGTCCTCGAGGGAAACCGGACAGATTGAAACATGGTTACACAACTCTTTCTGGCTAAGACTCCCTCAATGGAATAGGCCGCAGTTAACACTTACCATAGGGTGGGCTGCTTGTCTTTCTGCGTTCTAGTATAAAAAAACAGCACACAAAAATCAGGGAGGTAAACAAAGTTATCATATCGCATTTTTTTTTATACGGAAGCAGTCAGGATGACCTCACTCCACCTGATGGTAAGCGAATGTAAGGTCCAAATATAAGATTGACTGGCTCAATAGAACATAGTACCCATTGAGCCAGTCACCCACACCCTGAAGGCCTGCTGAGATGCCGCTTCACGCTCTGCCTAAAAAGCCCAGGATTATAAGAGGAAGGAAACACGAGGCGGAAGGGCATTCCAAGTCCTAATGGCACGGGGTAAAAAAGAGGAACCATACCTCTAGGTATCAATGTCTGGATGGTATGCGGATGGTAACGCAGTCCGGCGCGTGTTGTTCGGGAGTGGAAAGGATAGGACGGGATGAGTTGGAATAACTCTTCAGAGCATTCCCCACTATTATAATATCCATGGAGGCTTGTAATTACCATCAGGCGTCACACATATTCGTTTGCATCCCTCTTTTATAAAATAAAATCCACTCACCGAGAATCGTATCCACTGCCAAATCTGACACCTGGATATCTCCGCAGTGGCCGAGTCCTCGACGTTGCCGTTGTAGAAGAAGTGTCCGATCCCGGCCAGCCAGTGGTATATGAAGAGGATGGACACCGCCACGTTGTGCTTCAGGCCTTCCAGCGTCACCCCCCCACTGGGGATGGCCAGGAGATCCTCGGCCGTGATGCTCACCTCGAACTTGCGTGATATTTGGTTCGGCAGTGACCCGTAGTTCCTCCAAAGCTATAAAAAGTAGAGTATCATGTAAGGCCACCATACATTGCCGATATCCTCAGGGATGCTTGAAAGGTGCGAAGGTTCACCTTTCGCACCAATAGGTATCCCTAGGGTCACACACCCACAGAACCAGTTAATACCTAGGTACTTGGTATTCTCAACTCTGAAATGAAATCCGACACAAATTTTTACCCGAGCCGCGGATGGAACCCTGATAATTTCTAATCTATACTAATATTATAAAGAGAAAGAAAATATTTGATTGTTTGTTTGTATTCAATAGGCTCCCAAACTACTGAACCGATTTGAATAATTCTTTCACTGTTGGAAAGCTACGCTATCCCCGATGAACATAGGGTATTTTTGTTCCCGGAAATGTGGGGGGAAGGGGAGTATATTTAAAAAAAGTAATTACGCGCGGGTGAAACGCGGAAGGCTAGTACCAATACCTAATATTTAATTTAGCATTCACAATGCCCGTGCAAGCATTCCTTAAGCAATATCACAATGTTCAATGCAACTTGTTTTCAAAGCTTTATTCATATTTACGAAAAAAATAAGACAAAAAAAGCGGAATCGTTTAGTTTTCGAACAAAAACTATTGTTACTTAGATATTTCCTGTCAATTATTTCTGAAGGTTACTTTAGCGATAAAATAACCAACTAACCGCATTTCGTTACTTTATTGCTTTAACTTATAAATTAGTAAAATAACTTTGAGAACAACAATTTCACCACTGACAGATTTGGACTCACCAAATCATGAATTAGTCGAGTCATTTGGTGTAATGGTCGAGAAGTCGGCTACCTATTACACTAGAGGTCGCGGGTTCGATCCCCGCATGGTACAAACATTTGTGTGCATGAACATTGCTGTTTGTATCGGTCTGGGTGTTTCTATGTATATATGTAGGTAACTATTTAAAAAAAACTATTTAAGTAATGTTTATCCGTCGCGTTGTCTGGCACCCATAGCACAAACTAATGCTTAGTTTGGGGCTAGATGGCGCTGTGTGAATATATAATGTCCTGAGATATGAATCATAGTGCAAGCGTACACTGAGATACGGACAAAACGGTCGGAATACTTTATATTATACTGCGAAAATAACTCTGTCTGTACGTCTGTCTAATTGTCTGTTACGCTTCCTCCTTACGCGCCTAAACCCTGGCTCTAAAAGTCCCAATATTTGCAAAACCAATTTCATCGTCAGCCCGTCACAGTCCACAGCTGGACAAAGGCCTCTTACAATGCTCGCCACTTAGTTCTATCCTCGGTTACAAGTATCCAATGTCTGCCAGCCATCCTGCGCAAACCGATCACATCGAGGGCCTATTATGGGCGTCCTAATTACAGTCCGCGTCAACTTAATTCTCTTGTCTGAAGTTAGCTGGTCGCGTCGTTTGCGCAGGTGCGGGAAGCGGTCCCTGTGACACCTACATTTGTGTTCTGAGCAGGTTGTTCAGACAAGCCAATTAAGTTGACGCGTATTAAACCAATACGCTTCGCTACGTAAAACCCATTTACGTTTATAATTGAGTGAGTGAAGAAAATCAATTAATTTTTAAAAATATCACCTTATTAATATGCGGCACGGCGCGCGAGTCGTACACCATGAAACCGTCGACGCCACATTCAATCTCCTTTATTTTTGCTGCTAAAATTTTATTCACAATTCGCTTCGATCTGAAATGTCCATGATTGAATGAGTATGGTCATTCACAGATTTGTATAATAATTATTAATCATCAGGATAATTAGACAAACAGTTTGTTGTTAAAAACAATCTTAAATATTTAAATAATGGAGAATGTTACTAGGTATGCGAAACAGCTTGTAACTTTGTCACAGTAAAGCCTATGTGAATATAAACACATTATTTTTTGTTCCATGCCAAAATATCAATTAGTTTAGATTTTATAGACATTTAAAAATCCCGTTCGCCGCGCGTCGGCCATGCTGGCGCTGCAGTACAATGACGTCACAGGTCCTAGTACGTTGCGCGCTCCGGTACGGTTCACTACGAAATAACCGTACCGGAGCGCGCAACGTACTGCGTGAGAGGGTGTAAAGTGACGTCACCGCAACGAGCTCCGGCCGGCCAACACTCGCGCCGTTTAAAATTCAATATCTCGGGAACTAAGTGACATATCGAAATAATTTTTATACACAATTTTTTTATTTCATATGGACTATAAGAAAAGTTAAAAATCAAAAATAGCTAACATTCTCCATTATAAAAAAATATACTATTTTAATGAAATCGTTTTAGGGGGCGTTTTAAAATTTCACAATAAGTAAAAAAAAAATAACCTTTTCATATTTTTAAACAGCTATTTGTAGTATAAAATTGAAGTGTCCCTCAATGGATAGGCCGCATTGACCACTTACCATCAGGTAGGCTGCGTGTCTGTTTGCCAAAAGGAGCAAAAAAAAAAGGGCGCCAAAATTTTCTTCCGCCTCGGGCGGCTGACACACACGCTACGCCACTGGGTGCGTGTCTTTCTGTCAACTGAATTAGTATTAAAAACCTCGGAGACGGAGACTGAACGGATGCACTCACTCATCATCAGTGCCATCAGTGCCAGGCGTGAGCATGGCGGCCGCCATCCCGCCCGTGGCCGGCGCGCCGCGCGCGTGGCACGTGGCCACCACCAGCCGCAGGTAGCTGTTCAGGAAGCGCCGGTCCATGCTCACGTACTTGTTCCTATCGGGCAGCAGGAACTCGCGCCGGTCCCCTGCCATCAACCGATACGTAAAAATTAAGTTAAGTATCGTCAACAGCACATCACGGTAAACACTTGCAGTCCGATAATAGCACTTATGCCCCCGACATAAGGTACAAAATCCAAAGTGCATAGTCTGACGTGCTTTTGAATGTACATGGACATAGCATGCCTGGTGTGTATGTATACCTACCTATAATACGTACCGTGTTGTATCCGATGTTCTCCGACGCGGGCGGCGCGGCGCGGAGGCAAACGACCCCCCCACCGCTCCGCCAGTAATAAACGAGCTAGCGCGCTAGATGGTTGTTTCATTGCTCCGCGAGTACCTACCTTCCCCAAGCTTCTAGATAGTTCTAGACAGTTCACTGGCGACGGGATCTACTTACTCACAAGTTGTTATTGAAATTAGTATTTGTGTGGCGTGAAGATGTCGAACTTAATCGGAAATATTAACGTTTTTGACCATAAAAACCATGAGTGGTCTATATTTCATAGTCGGCTATCGCAATTTCTTAAATTAAACAAAATAACGGACGACAACAAAAGTGCAGTGTTGCTCACACATTTATCTGACGAATCGTACCGTCTGGCGAGGGATTTAGTACATCCGAAGAAGCTAGAAACGCTATCTTATGAAGATTTAACCAAAGCGCTCGGAGACCATTTCACACCGAAGAGGTCGACATTTGCCGACAGGGCAATGTTTTACGAAGCGGTGAAACAGGACAATGAGAGTATCGAGGATTGGGCGGCGCGTATCCGAGGGCTCGCTGTTTATTGCGAGTTTGGACCGGCGTTGGATATCTTGTTGCGAGATCGCTTTGTATTGGGCCTGGGTGCGGGGGTGGTCCGCGACCGCCTGTTCGAGCAAGACTCGGCTACGTTAACCCTAGCTAGGGCGTTGGAGATAGCTCAGCAAGCCGAGTGCGCGAGGCGAGCGCGCAACACTGTAACGGGGATCGGAGCGGAGCAGCTACGTGTCAAGGAGGAGCCAGTTTACCGCGTGAGCGAACGTCGAGGATTCCAGGGACGGCGGGGATCGGCTCACGGGGGTGCCGGCGACGAACCGAGGTGCTCAGTGTGTGGGCTTAAAAACCACGACGCAGCGAAGTGCCGTTATAAGAGCTACAAGTGTATTGTGTGCGGGGAAAAAGGGCATTTAAAGAAAGTGTGTAAAGTGCAGCGGGCTAGTGTAGCGCGAGTGAATAATATAGATACGGAACCCGACCAGGATCATGATTACGAGCATAATTGCAAGGAATGTCAATTGTTTAATTTGAGGTATGTAAAGTATGAGCCGATTAAATTATCAATTTTAGCCAATAATATTAACTTAACAATGGAACTAGACTCGGGTTCAGGTTCTAGCGTGATTTCTGAAGACTTATATTTACAAATGTTTTCAAAATGTGACTTACGACCAAGTGATTTGAAAATGTGTTTATATAATGGTCATAAAATCACACCTCTAGGATATTTTGATTGTGAAGTGACTTATGGTAATCAATGTAATAATATAAAATTGTACGTAATTAAAAACGGAGGTCCAGGTTTATTGGGGCGTGATTTTATGACAAAATTTAACATTTGTTTTACTGTATACAATAATAATATTATTGGTCAAAGTCAAAATGAGGTACAGCAATTATTGAATGCATTCCCTGATGTTTGGAAAGATGAGCTGGGCTGTTTTAATAAATTCGAAATCGAACTGCATTTGAAAGATGATGCCGCCCCTAAATTTTTCAAGCCTCGTTGCATTCCCTTCGCCCTCAAGGAAAAAGTAAATTTAGAATTAGACAGACTCGTTAATTTAGGAATTTTAGTGCCTGTAGACTTTTCTGAGTTTGCAACGCCTATAGTGCCCGTACTTAAAGAAAATGGCAAAGTAAAGATTGCCGGGGATTTTTCTTGTACATTGAATAAAGTACTTAAAATCGATAAATACCCCTTGCCTCGTATCGAGGAAGTGTTTGCAAAGATAGGCGGGGGGGAATATTATTCTAAACTCGATTTAAGTAATGCGTATAACCAATTTAGACTGAAAAAATCGTCACAATGTCTAACTACCATCAATACGCCTAAAGGGTTATTCAAGTACACGCGTCTCGTGTACGGACTCGCTAACGCTCCGGCAATCTTTCAACGCACGATGGAGACATTGCTATCGGGGATAGAAGGCGTAAGTTGCTGGCTTGACGACGTCTGCTGTACAGGTCCCACAGCTGAAATTCATAGGGCTAGGTTAACTGAAGTGTTAAAGAGGCTTCAGGACGCCGGGCTGAGGTTACAAAAAGATAAATGTTCCTTTTTCCAGCCGAGTGTGACGTATTTAGGGTACGTTATCGATAAAAATGGTCTAAGGACCTGTCCTAATAAAGTTTCAGCCATAATCAACGCCCCAACACCTACGAACGTGACCGAGCTAAAACGTTTTCTTGGGGTCGTAAACTATTATCGTAATTTTATACCCAATGCATCAGCACTGATGCACCCTTTACATAAGCTCCTACGAGAGGACACGCCGTGGTGCTGGACAGAACGGGAGCAGGCTGCGCTGACGAGGGTTAAGCAGGAGCTGGCCGGGGAGCGCGTGCTGGCGCACTTCGACGCGGCGGCGCCGCTGGTGCTGAGCGTGGACGCCGGCCCGGGCGGGCTGGGCGCGGTGCTGGCGCACGTCGACGCCGACGGCCGCGAGCGCCCGATTGCATTTGGCTCGAGGGCGTTGTCGGTGAGCGAAAAGAATTATAGCCAGATACAAAAGGAGGCGACGGCTATAATTTTCGGAGTCAAGCATTTTCACCAGTACCTGTACGGCCGACAAGACCCTTTCATTCTGAAAACAGATCACCGTCCTCTGTTGTCTATTTTTGGCAAAAAAAACGGCATCTCAGTAACGGCCGCCTTACGTTTGCAACGATATGCAATCATACTATCCGCATATAACTATACCGTGCAATACGTAAGCAGCAAAAATAATGTAGTTGCAGATTTTTTTTCCCGAGCGCCGTTACCTATTAATAAAGATAATAGGCAAGTAAGCGGCGAGGAGGACGGGCGATACTTTCTTTTTCTAGACTCGACTGTAGAACCCGTGTCGTTCGCTGAGATTCGTCGCGCGACCGAGAGTGATAGGACCTTGCAAACAGTAGCTAGGTATATGAATTATGGCTGGCCAAAGAAAATAAAATGTACGGACGTGTTGCCGTATTTTCATTGTAAAAATGATTTAGAATTGAATGAGGGATGCTTGTTTAGGGGTCACAGGATCGTAATACCGCCGAAATTTCGTACTAAATTGCTAGAAGAACTACATTCGTCACACTTCGGCGTAGTTAAAACTAAATCGAGTGCGCGAAGTAGGATGTGGTGGCCAGGAATCGACAGTGATATTGAGGCCTGGGCAGGCGCGTGCGGCGTGTGCGCCGGGCTCCGCGCCGCGCCGCCGCGAGCGGCACCCGCGCCCTGGCCGCGCGCCCCTGGCCCCTGGCACCGCATTCATATAGATTATATGTCTGTAGGTCAATGTGTTTATCTGATAATCGTAGATTCTTTCAGCAAATGGCTAGAATGCATTCACATGAATTGCGGTACCTCCACTAGTGCGCTTATTACGAAATTAAAATACATATTTTCAAGGTACGGCATACCGAATGTAATAGTGTCAGATAATGATGTCAAAATATGTTCTTCTGAATTCGAAACTTTTTGTAAATGCAACGGCATTAGGTATTTGACTTCGCCGGTGTATCACCCGGCTAGTAACGGCCAGGCAGAGAACTCCGTCAAAACATGCAAAAAAATGATTAAATGTATTTTATCGGAAAAAAATGAGCCAACTAATAAAGTCCAAGAGAAACTAGCCGGTTTTCTGTTTGATTATCGTAACACTGTACACTGTTCAACGGGTGTCACACCGGCGAAGCTGATGTTGGGCCGTAATTTGCGCGGTCGGCTAGATTTAATATTACCTGTTAATAATAATAATGATGGAAATCCTAGCGATCAAACACGTTTATGTAAGAACAGGAGTTTTGAATTAAATGAGACTGTTATGGCAAAGTGGTTTATCGCTAGGAAATCTGTTTGGTCTCCTGCAATAATATTAAAAAAAATTGGTCTTAGATTGTTTGAAGTTTATTTTATAAAATATGGTACAAAATGTAAAAGACATATAGATCAAATTGTAAAAGTAAATAAGAGCACTGGTAACAATGGATCCAACAGATATGAAATTGAGAAACAAGCCACGATGCTCGATTCGTCATTGTTATGGCCACAGCAGGAAGAATTGTTGCCTCCATTACCGCAGGATCTAGTTAATCCACCAGTGACGTCACTCCTCGATTCTAATGTCAGGGAGGAGGTTGAAAATGAAGTGTGCGGTGACAATGACGAATGGTCGGAGGCAAACGATGAGCTCGTTGACAATGTATGTGCTCGTGGTCAAACTGCCAACCCACCTCTCGAACCAAGTAACACAAATGATGGTCTAGTCCTAGATAGTGGTGAGATGGTGGGCAGGACATCGGGCCCCATGTTAAGGCCTAGAAAAAACATAGATTTTAAGCAGTTCTTTTAATTGTTATTATTTATATTGTTACAGAGCTTCTAAATAATGTGGAAGGGATTGGTGTGTATGTATACCTACCTATAATACGTACCGTGTTGTATCCGATGTTCTCCGACGCGGGCGGCGCGGCGCGGAGGCAAACGACCCCCCCACCGCTCCGCCAGTAATAAACGAGCTAGCGCGCTAGATGGTTGTTTCATTGCTCCGCGAGTACCTACCTTCCCCAAGCTTCTAGATAGTTCTAGACAGTTCAATGCCAAGGTACAGACCTTGGAGAGGCTCGTAGGGACCAATGATGGTCCGACCAGGTGTCCGAGGAATTACGGATGCTAATATCCCCAGGCCCTGGCTGAAGACCGTAGTAGATGGAGAAGTATATTGCAACGCTTTCGTCGGAGCCACGATCCTCAGATTCCTCAGCACTAAGGGACCAACTTAAGGAGGAAGACATGGACGTACCACACCCTGGCTCTAAACCTGTAAGGTCCTAACCAAACCTAAAACACTTTTTTATGTGTAGGTACACTGAGCCTCTGATCAACCGTTGAAAATCTGTCTAATTCCAACAACCAATTATTGTCAGCTTAATGTATAATGTGGATCCGTGGCTCACTGTAAATAAAGATTACAGATACAGGATGCTATAAGATCCTTTTGATTCGATATAATTATGATACTGGCTTAATCACCATGTTCGCTATAAAAAAAGAGATACTCACCAAACTTTCCAATAATAGAAGCGCAGTAATCCCAAATCCCACAGTTGAGTCCTAACGAATGCTCTCTCAATGCATACAATATCTCTTCTAATTCAAAGGTAGAGATAATGTTTTCAATCAACACGCATGCTTTTATCGTTCCTCTAGGCAGTCCTAATTGGTCTTGGCTCCATATGAATATCTCATTCCACAGTTCAGCTTCGGACGCGCCTTCTAACTTCGAGAGATAGAAATAAGGCCCACTGCTGGCTTGGTAGAGTTTTCGTGCATTGTGGTACATCAGAATACCAAAGTCCACAAGTGGGCCAATTGCTTCTTTCCCATCAATCTGAGTAAAATAAGAATTAATAAATATTATATAGTAGTATTATTTTTGGTCTCTAAAAGAAATTCTGAAAGGTACCTACAGTTTAAAAGCAAAAAAAGTGGTAATGGAGACCTGCTTACTGCCAAGTCTATTGTATGGCTGCCAGACATGGGTCTACAGCTACACAAATAAAACTAAAAATAAAATAAAAACAACACAGAGAGCAATGGAGAGGGGCATCATGAAAGTGAGGAAAATACATAAAATAAAAAGTGACACTATAAGGCAAAAAACCAAACTGACAGATGCACTCATCCACTCCCTAAAACTGAAGTGGGGGTGGGCTGGCCACATCTCTCGTATGACCAATGACAGATGGTCTATCAGAGTGAAAAAGTGGAAAGGTCCAATAGGAAAGAGAAATGTGGGCCGGCCTTTCAAACGTTGGGCCGACGACATCTCCGCAGTAGCAGGAAACAATTGGATGATTAAGGGAGAGGACAGGGTTACCTGGAAAGGGCTGGAGGAGGCCTTTACTCAAAATAGGGGGTCAACTAACATCTAAATTTAAAAAAAAAAACAAATATATATTGTAACTAGTATAACCTGTATCTTAGTTGGCAAATAAAGGTTTTTTTATTTTTATTATTTTTGGCAGAGGAGAAAGCGTTTAGGCTGTGAAGTCTCACGCTCCCGCACCTAACTGAACTTGGGGCTTGGAACCAAAAGCCAAAGTGTTTGTTCCCATAATGAAGTAGTATTAGAATGCAATTTAATTCAAAGATAAAATAAATTAGGATAGAAATAGTTCCAAATTCAAGATGTAAACAAACTGTAATATAAAGAGCCACCAAAATTGGTACATACAGTGATTCACGACCAAGCCGAACTTTTGGCGGTGTGTAGCGCTGTGAAAGAAACTTTAAAAATGAGAGCCACCAAAATCTAGACACGCGGCAGCGTGTCAAGCCAAGTTCAAGCAAAAAGGAAAGGAACGGGCTAGCGTGCGCCAAGTGTATATTTACACGAACCATTTGGTGGCACTTTTGACCCTTCTATAACTTAATACCTATTTAACGTAAACACATGAAACTACGTGAGTTTAATAAGGTCCATAAGGACACCTAGAAGCCCAAATTTCATGAAGCTAACTCAAACGGTTATAAAGATATGAAGGTCAAAAAGTCGTAAAAATTAGTATTGACTCACTGACTTATAGTAGCAAAACCTAACGTACTTCCAGATGACCTAGAAGGATGAAATTTGGAATCCAGATCGATAATTGTGTGTAACCGTAGGAAAAAATCTGAAAATAGAAAAAAGTTAAAAATTTGGGGGGGAACCCCCCCCCCCTCCCCCTATTTTTTAACTTTTTTCCATTTTCCGATTTTTTCCTACGGTTACATACAATTATAGATCTGGATTCCAAATTTCATCCTTCTAGGTCATCTGGAAGTGGGTTAGGTTTTGCTACTGGTTAGGGTAACAAAACCTAACGTACTTTCAGATGACCTAGAAGGATGAAATTTGGAATCCAGCTTGGTAATTATGTGTAACCGTAGGAAAAAATCTGAAAATAGAAAAAAGTTAAAAATTTGGGGGGGAAACCCCCCCCCCTCCCCCTATTTTTTAACTTTTTTCCATTTTCCGATTTTTTCCTACGGTTACACACAATTATCGATCTGGATTCCAAATTTCATCCTTCTAGGTCATCTGGAAGTGGGTTAGGTTTTGCTACTGGTTAGGGTAACAAAACCTAACGTACTTCCAGATGACCTAGAAGGATGAAATTTGGAATCCAGCTTGGTAATTGTGTGTAATCGTAGGAAAAAATCTGAAAATAGAAAAAAGTTAAAAATTAGGGGGGGAAATCCCCCCCCCCTCCCCCTATTTTTTTAACTTTTTTCCATTTTCCGATTTTTTCCTACGGTCACACAAAATTATCGATCTGGATTCCAAATTTCATCCTTCTAGGTCATCTGGAAGTAGGTTAGGTTTTGCTACTATAAGTCAGTCAGTCCTAAACGCGCGCTAAACAACCGGCCAACGCGACGGTGTGTCTTCGGCGGCGCGCGGCACCACATTAAATCTCAATACCTGCCTAGTTTTCTTTACAAAAAGTAATGATATCCCACCAAAAACATAAATGTGAAAAAGGAGAGCCAAGTTCAATACAAAAATTATGTTTAGCTGTGGGCTTCGCCGCAAAAAGAATGGAGATCTAATTGAGTGCCAAGTTTTATGATCTTAAAGTAGGTAAGATTTGACTTGGCCAGTTTTTATCAGATTTAAAATACATAAAATTATATAATATGTTGAATTACTTTATAAAATGACTGATGTAATAAAAACTGGCCAAGTCAAATCTTACCTACTTTAAGATCATAAAACTTGGCACTCAATTAGATCTCCATTCTTTTTGCGGCGAAGCCCACAGCTAAACATAATTTTTGTATTGAACTTGGCTCTCCTTTTTCACATTTATGTTTTTGGTGGGATTGGTATATACAGTGATTCACGAGCTACACTAAATGCAATAGCCAACTATAAAATACTACACCCACTGGCAGTAGAAATAAGATCTAAATTAAAGGAAGCACAAAACCATAGTAAAGAAATACGCTTGTACTGGGTTAAAGCTCATGCAGGACTTATGGGAAACGAGCGAGCAGACGAATTGGCTAAAGATGCAGCTCTTAAACTGCGCAAAAAACCGGATTATGACTTATGTCCCATCTCATTTTTGAAACAAAAAATACGCGCAGAATCAGTGGAAAAATGGGACGAAAGATACAAAAGCGGCACCACGGCATCAACAACAAAACTATTTTTACCAAATATAAAAGATTCGTACAAACTGGTTCGTCAACTTAAACCTGCAGGAATTTTAACACAAATACTGTCAGGGCACGGAGGGTTCTCAGAGTACTTGCATAGATTTAAATGCAAAGAGAGCCCTGCATGCGCCTGTGAACCGGACAAGAATGAAACAGTTCCTCATATCATAATAGAATGCCCCATACACATAATAGAAAGAGAAAATCTTGAACAGAAACTAGGAGTTACAATAACAATTGAAAATATGAAAGAACTAATTAAGTTTAAAGATACTCAAAAAGAATTTATTAATTACTGTTAGAGTCCGACCGAAGGTTCGGTTTCGGTTTCGGTTTCGGCCGAGTTTCGGCCAAAAATCAAGTTTCGGCTGCAGTTTCGGTTTCGGCCAAAAATGGCCGAAACTTTTGCCGAAACCGAAACTGATTTCGGAAGTTGTCGTGCACGCTCGCCTAACTTCGTTTCTCGCGGCAACGCTTTGGCGGACGCTCGCGAACCTGTTTGGGAATAGTTGTACGCCGTTCGGATATCTCGTTAGCAATACAACATAGTCAGTGCGTTAAATAGTAACAATTAGTGATTCGATTATAACTGATAAACATTTTGCTATGATAAGTTCTCATTTGAAAAAATAATAAAAACATTACTAATATTTTTTTTATATTATCTTCTATATATACAAAAGAGTGAATGGACTGACTGACTGACAGTCAACGCCCAGCCTAAGCCTACAAGACCCAGGAACTTGAAATTTTGTACAAGGATTCTTTATAATGCGTAAGTTGATAAGTTCCCACTAAGAAGGGATTTTTGGCAATTAACCCCCAAGGGGGTAAAAAAAGGGTTGGAAGTTTGTATGAAACTTCGTCATTTTAAAAGTTACAAACTTGAAATTTGGGAAGTATATTTACACCAAAAGGGGGGGGGGGGCAAACGAGCAAGTGGGTCACCTGATGGTAAGTTATCACCACCGCCCATAAGCACCCGAGATCTCCGTGGGGTCGCTGGCGCGTTACCCGCCTTTAAGGGTGAAATATGCTCGCTTCTTCATTTCGCATTGGTTTGAAAACACTGCTGCACAGCACGGAGGTGAAATTTAGCAGCAGAAATCAAATCAAATAATTCCTCGGTACACTTCCCAAGATATAGGCGGTAAAAGACGCACAGGGACGCAATATCTCTACGCAATGCCAGAGAATCTAAGCAACCTGCAAGACTTTCGGCACCGACAATCCGGGTTCCTCGACGTTGGGTACGGTCAAAAGGAAGAAGTTGGCACTGTGGTGCAGCTGTACTCCATGTGAGGCCGAACTTGGGCTTTATAGAGTTGGAGGCGATGAGTCGGAGTAAAATACCACATTGCTTTACCTAGGACACCTAGTTAGGCAAGAGCTTTTTCTTCCAGATAACCGTGAAATTGATCGTCGCTCGAGATATCGACGCCGAGAATCCCAATGCTCGGTTGTATAACTAGACGAGTGCTCTCAAAATCTATCGTCTCTTTTTTTTGTGGTAAACGCACAAACTTGTGTCTTTTTCGGGTTAAATTGGACCAGATTAAGACATCCCCAAGAGGAGACCTCTTTTAAGAAAGTCACCATCTGAGACAAGTCCGTTCCGACATTCTGTCACATGTGCGTTAGAAACATTTGCACGATCGGTGTCAGAAGTATCACTCGTACTGTTATCCGCATAGAAGGTGTTTTTATTTGAACCCCATGGGAGTTAAAAAGGTGTTTAAAAAAATTGTGCAGGGATGCTTTATAATGTTTAAGTCCCACCAAAAAGGGTTTTGGGATATTACACTCCCCAAGGGGTTTAATTAGGGGTTGAAAAATAAAATTTTCAAATTTTGTACATCGGTTCTTTATAATGTGTAAGTTCCCACTAAGAAAGGGTCTTTATATTTCACCCCTCAAGGGGTCAATTTTTTACTTAAAATTTTCTAAAAGCGAGCTTTATAATGTGTAAGTTTCCGCTAAGAAGGGGTTCATAGTGGTTTATAGAATGTAGTCTACGCGGGCGAAGCCACGGGTGGAAGTCTAGTATGTATTACTGTGATTCCATTTCATGTCCCAATTAATGCAGGAAAATTTGTAAAATGCACCAAATATCAGTATTTTAAAGAATTTTATACCTGACCACGCGAGTTTCGGTTTCGGTTTCGGTTTCGGCCGAAACTGAAGCCACGGCCGAACATTCGGTTTCGGTTTCGGTTTCGGCCGGAAAACCAGTTTCGGTCGGACTCTAATTACTGTATAGAAATCTGCAATAAGGTCATACTACGTAATAAAACAAGATAAATGGGCAATGTAAATATGTAACTAAATTGTGTATATAAATAAATTATACATTTTTTATAATATATAAAAGAAAAAAAGAAAAAAAAAAAAATATATATATATAAAGAAAACCCCAAAAAAAAAAATTAAAAAAAAAATAAAAAAAAAAAAAAAAAAAAAAGAAAATATTATATGTAAGTAATTTCTAATTTAAATAAGCGAAGTTCTAGAGCGAGCCAATCATTGTAAATATAAAGTTGATTCTCAAACTTTCTTTCTTCTAATACTACCTTCTATATACTCTTACCTTCTAAGACTATTATGTACTAAGTTATGTATTATACTAACTTAGGATAGCAAACATAGAAAACAACAAGCAAAGCAAATAAAATAAAAAAAATATGCATAAAAAAGACTCTGACTATGTCAGAGGGCCGTTAATAAAAGAAAAAAAAAAAAAAAAAAAAAAAAAAAAAAAAAAATATAAAGAGCCAGTTCCACATGGGCAAGGCGGCAGGATTAGGTAGTAAACAATAAATGTTATTAACATACTTACCAAAATATTATGTTCAATCATGTTCCAAGCTCTTGGGCGTAACATCAGTATAGGGGATACAGCAATATTCATTGGGGCACCAGGAAGGGTGCCGTCAACTGCTAAATTGATGTTTTGGTAAGCAACCAGTTGATTTCTCCATGTAGGGCAATGCCCATCGTCAAAATCAACCTGGATGCCCTGAACATCTTCGTTCAATGCTGCCACAAAATGTGCTGTATTCGACGGTGATACATCTCCAAGATCCAGGTGACGATTTCTAATTGTTATTTAAAATATAACAAAACTAAATAAATATATAAAGGCAACAACTTTAAAAAATGGTTAGGTATGTCTTTTTAATCTCTGATAACTTGTAACATATAATGTTTTATATTTTGTTAAATTAAGAAAATATATCTTAAATAAACAACCAGACCAGAATGTCCTGTTAAACTTTTTTTACTCAAATAATTGGTTTATTTATATTTATATTATTTTATTTTCAAGTTTAAAAATTCTAGTTTAAATGAAAGAAAATAGTATGTATAGTTTCTGATAATCATAACCTGGCTCTAATAATTTCAATACTTACTCTAAGCGTGACGGAAGTGCGGCTACTGTCCAAGTCTTATCATCTCTCTGAGGTGAACTTTTGAACTGCAAAGATGCGTTAGCAAGAATCTCTACCGTTCGCCGTAGTCGGTTCCTATATAGCTCTTCAATTTTATCATTAAACTTTCTATGCAAAGTTTCAATAAAATCACAAGCACCTTTACTAAATATATTTTTCTGCACTTCCTCTAACTTTGGTGGTGGCGATTGCAATAGAATCACTTTGGCCATTATAGTTTCTTTTCTTATGCACTAAAAGCACTGCCTCTTGACGACTCAAACTTATTTGACTATCTGGTTGGTTTGATTGAAGTGTGACTTTGAACTTTGTTTTGGTTGTTAGTTGACTGGTTGACAATTGACATTATCACCAGTTATCACAATTCACCACAATTCACAGACCAAGTAGTATAGACCGACAAACTTATCTGTTCCAGTGGCCAAAATTGGAACTACGTGAAATACAATGCAAAACGATATTTAATGACAGTACTAAATCGACAGTAGCGACGCTGCCACCGGAACAGATAAGTTTGTCGGTCTAGTTGTTATCTTGGTCGTATTTTATTATGACATTTCTTATCAACTCAGGTGGTCTTTCTGAGGGTCTTTCGTTCCACCAATTGAATGACTTGAAACTTCGAACTCGATCGTGAGTCCACTCACTCACTATGCAATTGAACAAAAGAAAAAGTTTGTCTAATAATGAAATAAATTTTGTTTTGTTGAAATAAAAAAAAAGTGCGCTAGCCATAGATGTGAACGACTGATTAGGGTGACCATTCATGGCAGGTTTCTGCCATGTTGGCAATTAATGCCCTTAATTTTCAGTGTAATAGAACTTAATAAAAGAGATTTATAAAAGTGGTTGATAATCATAAGTATCCTTAATGATTAAACTGTCCTTTAGCGCTCTTTTTTTGTTTTTTGCTTTTCAGACAGTAATAAAAACCTCTGGGTGGCAGATCCCCCCTCCCACGCATGTGGCATATTTCCCCACTTTTGAGATGGTCACCCTTAATTAAACTTACAATTTTTTTTATCAAATGAAATGAAGCCAAGCGAGCGAGTTCATAATTTCGTACCTTTTCGTACAAAAAAGTATTTTATTTATTTGTTTTTTGCTGCACTCATCGTCTGTCACATTTTCTACAAATTAGTGTAGTTCGAATGGTTTGCATTTCATTTTTATAAACATTCACGCGAGTTCACAACAGTTTCTACTTTTGCAAATGGACGAAGAAAAACCATCAGTCTCAGAAACAGAAATAAAATTCAAGCCAGTAAAAAAGAAGAATCTTCGTAAACGGATTAAGGATGAAGAATCCGACGATGAGGAGCACATCTTAGCCAAGCTTGAAGAGGCGAAGGAAATCCAGAAGCTTCGAGAACGACCGAATGGTGTCAGCGTGATTGCCTTAGCGACGGGACAGAAGGCGAGTTTAGAGGACGAGGTGATTTGTAAGGATCCGTTTAAAGTGAAAGCAGGTGGAATGGTGAATATGCAGGCACTGAAGAGTGGCAAGGTGAAGCAAGTAGACGACGCATACGATACGGGCATAGGCACGCAGTTCTCAGCAGAAACTAACAAAAGGGATGAAGACGAAGAGATGATGAAGTATATTGAGGAACAGCTTGCGAAACGAAAAGGTAAGAAAATGTTAATATTATGATTGTGTTCTGTTAAAAGCATAGTTACAGGGTCCTGAATGTATGAAGTTAGAACAAAAAAAAATTACATGCACAGGTTTCTAAACATTGTTACCATTTATATGGATTGTATTTAAATGCACATCGAAAAATACTGATTGTGCATGCATTAAAAAAAACTGAATTGCTAACCTAACCTAACCTTTGGTGTGCAATCAGTTATTTTGATGTACATTTCAATATTTTTTTGATGTACACTTAAAAATATCCCCATTTAAATTGGGCTGCATTTCCTTGTGAGATAGAAAAGCATAGCAAGGGATGTGTTTGTAAAGAATGAATTGAATTATATTTTTATCAAGGGGAGGTTACTATCATATCCTTGTGATCCTATTCTTTAAACACACATCCCTTGCTATGCATTCTACCATATTTCAGGTGGGAACACAACCATGAGAGTTTCATTTAGTTTACAGGCTAGTCATAATAATATATTGTGTTATAAAATAATATTATGGTCTGGCCTGATGGTGCATTTGGTAGTGATCCTGCCCTATGCGCCAGGGGTCGTGGGTTCGAATCCCACCCAGGACAAACAGTTATAGTTTAGTTATATTTAAGTACATATTTGTGGTACCTTCGTTGTTTCTGATATTCATGACATAAATGCTTACACTACTTACTTTGGGGTCAGATCAATGTATGTGATGTTGTCCAATATTTATAGTGTACTTTATTTGCCATTACACTAGATAGCAACTGTCTTTCTTCGTAATTATGATATAATACTGAAGTCATAATGAGTACAGATAAACCTAATTAAAAAGAAAATATTCAAACAGAAATACAAATTTTTTTTTAGAATGAGTGGGCACATATACATTTTTGTTATGCCATGATGACTTCGGTATTATATTATAATAAATTATGAAGAAAGACAGTTGCTATCTATCTATCATATAAAATATAACTCTTTGACCATCACATTATTTTTTTACTTTAACTTACCAATAGTACTACTTGGTATATTGTTCTTTATTTAATTTTAAATACTCTAAACACCAACAAACTAGTGATAACTAATTAGCAAAATGATCAAAAATAAGGTTTTTTACAATAAAGGCTAATTTTTATAACTATTACAAAAAGCACAAATAGTTAAAAATTATGTAAAAAGATAATGACATCATAAATTGAAATTAAAGCTACTTACACCCATACCCAACATTCCTCCTACAAATGTTATATACATAAATATTCATGGATATCTTTAACAGGATATTTCTTGTTATATGACTAATAGAGAAATCCACAGTGGCCAACTCAGCTGATTATAACAATGTCACCCGGGGATAGTGTAGCTTTCCAACAGTGAAAGAATTTTTCGAATCTGTTCAGTAGTTCCGGTGCCTATTCATACAAACAAACATACAAACAAACATACAAACAAACAAACATACAAACAAACAAACATACAAAAAAACAATCAAATCTTTCCTCTTTATAATATTAGTATAGATGAGTTTAAAAGTTATTCACATCACCCGATGTTATGTTTATTTTTTAATTTATTAATCCAAAATTTTAATCTGATTGAGTTATTTTATTTATTAAAATACTTGTTGGCCAGTACTGCGATGGATAAAACGCCTCGGTGTTGCATCCGTTGTCATGGTAATTTGGCTTCACCTTTTGCTTACCATCAGGCTAATTAAAGGCAATGTACTGAGCTACTAAAAAAGAAGATGTTTCTTTATGTATTAATGCAAACATTTTTTTGCAGAGGGCCATAATGATGACAAAAAGGATTCTGACAATAATGACTCCTTGAAGTACCTGTCACCTGAAGAAGCTGCCTTGCTGTCTCTTCCTGAGCACCTCCGAGTATCCTCAACACACAGATCTGAAGAGATGTTGTCCAACCAAATGCTCAGTGGCATTCCTGAGGTAGACCTAGGTATAGATGCTAAGATTAAAAATATAGAAGCTACAGAAGAAGCCAAAATGAAACTCCTATGGGAAAGGCACAACAAAAAGGATGCTCCATCACAATTTGTACCTACAAATATGGCTGTAAATTTTGTACAGCATAACAGGTTTAATATGGAGACTGATAATAAGAAACGGAAAGTTGAGAAACCGGTAGATGTTAAGACTGAAACAAGTGTAATAGATGACAGTGTAGATAAAATAGTTAAGAAAGCTAAAGGCGAGAGAGCAACAGATGATTATCATTATGAAAGGTTCAAGAAACAGTTTAGAAGATATTAAAAATATCAGCAAACATTCAACGGGTTTGATTGACCACCCCATCCCATCATCAATGTTAATTTGTTGTGTATAGGTTTTATTTTGGCTATGTCAGGATAACAGGTATGGATTTACAATTTATAAATAGTTATTCAGGTCTGGCTGGTTGCGTCTGACATATTGATCCAAACATATGGGTTGGAAATGGCCACTGCCTGAAAATGTGGCAGGCCTAGGAAAAGATGGTGGGATGACTTAAACGTCTTTATGCCTGAGTGGCAGCTGGCACAGTGAAGGGAGATGTGGCGGACAGCCGGGAGGCTTTGGCTTTGCAGTGGAATGTCATAGAAAGTCTGTTATATGAGTTTGTTTGTTTGTTTTGTTCGGTAGTTAGAACTTCGTACGGCATTGTGAATTCGTGATCTATTGTTTTCATAAGATTAGCATCAAAGTTAGTCTGAACAAACACATTGAGCGTTTCGGGACGCCAAGTCGGGTGATTTTAAAAAATTGTCTCTTGCTTGAGTTGGTTCCAGGCATTTTTTATACTAGTTCAGTTCAGGCATCTTGAATCATTAGAATATCATCAAGAACAGTGATCTTTGGGTCCTCAACACTATTTCTTCGGCAGCCACCTAGAAACTGGATCATTTTCATGACAAGGTTTTTAAGAAAATGTGCTTTCAAAGCTTGAATACCCTTGATCCATGGCTTGCAACACTGATGTCGTGTTTGGAGGCAGAAACAGAGTTATTAGATTTATGTTCGATCCAGGTGTTTTGCTTTGTATCGATATTCTGGATCGCAATGGATCGTAATACACTGTATCGATCCAACTATTTTGATTCGATTTTTTGGATCGATCCAGTATCGTATCAGTATTTTCAAAAATTATACATGTTGTCTTTTATACCATCACCGTTTATTTAAGAACAAACAAAAACATTTTATTTACAAAGGCCAATCTTTAAAAGGAAGAATACGTAAAAATATTAACTTTAACAGCCTCTCTGGATCAATACGATTGCGGCTTTCATTCAAAGTATGGTTGGCCAGCGAAAAAAGTCGTTCAGAGGGCACAGACGTTACTACGACGGACAAGTAAAGTAAGGCCATCCAGACGAGATAAAGAATGTAAACAAATTTTCAGGGGTTCAAAACATTTTTATTTGAATGAATTATCATAAAGTTCGAATTTTAATCGCTGTCGTCTGTACTAGACAAAGATGATTCGTCGGAAGAGTCCGAGTCGGCTGTGTTTATGATAAAACTCTATTGTATTATCAACCATGTTGTCAATTTTGCTATAAAAATTGTCCTCGACTTTTATTACATGATCCACACAATTTCGCCATTTATCAGCAGATACACGTTGGATCCCTGTAGCAGTTTTTTCACATCTTCCAATTTAAATGTAGTATTATTGCGAGCTACGTGTCCCTTTATGTCAGCCCATACGAGTTCAATGGGATTGAGCTCGCAATGATAAGGCAGTCTAAGGACTTCCACCTTAAATTTTTTTGCGAGCTCATCCACAGCGTAACTTTGGTAGTTCGCCTTTACGTCCTTCACTTTCTTTAAAAGTTCTGCCTTTACGTCTGTTTCATCATAGCTTAGTTCTTTATTACGCAGCCATTCTTGAATACTTGCTTTTCTCCATGCTGTGGTGGGTAGGTATTTTTCTTGGCGTCTTGAGTGGTAAGGAGCATTGTCCAGTACAACTACCGCATTTTCACCAAGTTTAGGTAAAATATTCTCAAACCACTGCTCAAAGCGGTTCGCATCCATTGACTCGTGGTAATCACCTGTGTTCTTCGACTCAAATACATCATCGGCCCCCTCGACGAAACCATTTTTTATTTTTATTTTAGCGTAATGCTATGTCGCTTAGTGTTCCCCAAACGACTTTTCTCGCCGACCAATATTTAATAGGATTGGACTTTCTGTCCAGCAAGGGCTCCGACAAATATTGTTTGAAATACGTGGGGAGCCCTTCCTGCGGTCTGCTCGCGTCCACTTGCGCCACCATTTCGCTATGCAATTTCCATATGTCGTAGCATTGTTGTTGTCTTTTAATGTTGGTAGATTCAATCGTTTTTGTCATGTAGTAAATTATCGGGATAATAATACTGCATGTCGCATAGTTTTGTCTTGATATTTCTTTGGTAACATTTTCGATCGGTCGTAAAATATTTACAATGTCTTTTATAATTGCCAATTGGACACCGGTAAGCATCGACGGGGCTTTTGGCTTCTGTAATAAAATGGCGCTTACATGATCACTGAGTTGTACAAACCTTTCCAACATATAAAATTAGAATTCCACCGAGTGCTCACATCTTGAACTAATTTTAGAACACCTGAATCGTTGTCCTTTTGTAACTTTCTAAGTTCATCGCTGGCATGTACACTTTGCTTGAAATAAGTGACAATACTTTTTACCTTTGTTATTAGGGCCTCAAACCCGACAGTTTCACTAGTAGCTTTTTCAACGACCAAATTGAGGGTGTGGACAAAACACGGTAAATGTTTTTTCTTCCAACAAAATCATGGACTGCTTTGACTACGTTAGCTCCATTGTCAGTAATTTCAAATATTTTGTCATGTTCAATGTTCCGCTCTAAGCATAAGTTTTTTAATATTAAGTCCTAAATAGTCCGATGTATGGCGGTCATCCAATTCCTTTACACCTATCATTATTATAGCTAGATAACTCTGAGTTATCCTTTTCAATTCTGCAATGTGGGGATGTGCAGGGCAGTTGTCAACTAACAGCAGGATTTTCTTGTTCTTTTTCGTAAGCTCACGATCCTAAGCGTGTACCCATTTGATAAACATGTCAGCTGTCATCCAAACTCTTCAATTGCTCTCGTAATCCACTGGCAAATGACAAACATTTTTAAAACATTTAGGGCGTTGAGATTTTCCGATTAAGAGAAGTTTTTAACTGTGCCTCTCATGTTGGCTGCCACCATCACAGTTATTTTCTCCTGCGATAATTTTCACCTTTTAAGTTTCAAGTTTCAACGTCTTGTCAGGGGTTAATATAAAAGAGCTCGATCCCATCTGCATTAAAAATGTTATCATCTCTAAATTGCGCACGTAGAGTAGTTGTTGAACTGATTTAAGATTCGCCAGCAATCTTACCACTGACAATGTCTTATTTTAAAACGGTTTATTCAACTCTTGGAACACGTGAAATTTTGCATGTCTAACTGTCTGTACTGGGTTAGTGATAAAATGAAATAAAAAATAGATTAACACTTTCATTGTTGTTGTTGGTACAGTACGAAGTTGTATGCGACGATTTTGGTTTTTTTTTTAAATATCCGTCTTGTATGTGTGATACTCTTATCAGTATTCGCTTTGTGTATGACAAATGCGTTGGTGCCAGATATGTTTATAAGATGGAAAAATAAAGCTAGTGGCCATCCTTTGTTCTTCTGCCAACATTATAATTACTGCAAAGTTGGTCATTACAATCTACACCACCTTTGGTAGATACTATTGTAATAAGTGATTATTTCTGGTTTCTGACCTCTAGCTGTTTCGTCGATGGCGTTATCATTGTGCAAGGTGGAAAGTAAAACTACAGCTTAATAAAAAGTTTATGGGGTTGAGGTCAGGTGAGCGTGGAGGCCATGGAATTGGTCCACTGCGTCCTATCCATCTGTTGGGTGTATGTTTCATTTAAGAAATTTCGGACTTGTGTTGCGTAGTGACAAGGAGCGCCGTCATTTTGAAACACCGTAGTACGTCTAAGTTCGAGATTCACATCTAACAGCAACATTGGAAGTTCATTTTCCAAGAAATTTCTGTAGGTTGCTCCATCAAGTCTGGTCGGCAATTCAAACGGACCAATTAGTTCACCATTGAGGACACCAGACCACAAGTTAACGCTAAAACGATGTTGAAACGTAGAAGCTCTCACAGCGTGTGGATTTTCAAGCGCCCACGTGTGGTAATTATGGATATTGCATAATCCAGATCGCTCAAATCTTGATTCATCCGACCATAAAACTTTATTAAAAATTCCAAGATCCTCTTGCTTTTTTCGTAACATGGTTTGGCAAAAATCAATGCGCAATATTGATGGTCTCTAGGTTGTAAAGCTTGAACTCGTCGAATGTGGAACGCGTGGTATCCTTCTTCATGAAGTATGGCTTGGATAGAAGTCCTTGGGATGTAGAGCATGAGCCATAGCTCTCGTACTCGTAGACGGATCTCGCTGAACTGCTTCCAACACCACTTCTGTGCGATCCGGGTCAGCTCTAGGGATTCCTTCACGATTGCCGCGTGCGTGTTAATAAAAACACGATGGTCGGGGTATCGCGGAGGTTGCGGCCCACCACGGCGTTGAAGTTGTTCTCCTCTCAAAATTAGTATTGTGGCCCGGAATACAGAAGACATATTCTACCACCTTCCGCAATTCGTCGCTGTCCTTTCTAACTGGCGTAACTGACATTGAGCAAAATGTTCAGGGCAAGCTTTATTCGGTTTATGGTTACCTAAAATCGGAGGCAGCTCAACGTTTATCAGCGTGAGCAAAATTAAAGTCTGCCTGTTTATTGATCTTAAAGAGTACTTCGTGTGGGTATAAATTTTATTTAAATATTATTATTATAATTTAAATAATAAATTTTAAAGCAGATACGTCTCTTTGAGAGAACTTTGTTTTCGATTTGGACGGTATTTGTTGTAACTTACTACGTCGGGCAATTTGTACTAATATTTTTTGTTTCTGGTCGAGGTGTCTCACACCATCAACTGCCACCATGGCGATGTCAATATTGGGACCAAACTTTTTGTAACTATAGCGTGAAAGTTCTATTTCGGTTGTGTTGATGGCCATCTGGGCATCTCTGAAAAGAGAATTAACATTATTGGTGAGAAAGTACCCCTTCAGCTTTGGGCTGTCATGATGTGTTGGTGATGCTGGTGGTGTTGCGAAATAAATCTTTGCAGGTGGTCCGAAGGCCACTTCTAAATTTCCTTCTCCTAAAGAGGATGCAGCTTGAGACGGAGTCTGTTTCATTGGGCTCACCATTGGTTCTAATGCGGTCAACTTAATTAATCTCCGTCTTCATTGTGGCCACCCGCCACTGCTGTCGAGTCTTCGTTTATGATGTCGTACTTTTTCCCAGGTTCATTAAGGAAGTGGTAAAGGAGTTGCGGTAGATTTAGCACTATCTTTGCGTCCTGTATGAAGTCCACTCCCAAGAGAGTTCTGTTGTCTTGAGACTCCGGCAGAACGATGAAGTTAGTCATTATATTTCTGATGCTAATTGTGACAGGCACTAATGTTCTCAATCTAAGGTAATAGTGGCCGACATCTCATCTGACTATTCTGACCTTCCTTGCAAATCGCATGATGTACTTTGCTGCTGTACTCCTTGTCTTGACGCAATATTAATTTATATATTAATTATTTTTCTTATTTATTTATTTATTTATTTATTTATTCATACATCTTGTGGCTCACAGTATAACCAAAACGCACACAAGATTAAAATTAACAAATTACAAATATACACACTAATAACAACCCAAAAATAATTTAAAGAGAACAAAACCAAACGATACAAATATAAAGAAAAATTAAATAATTAATAAAAAAAAAAAAAAAAAATTATACCATGTCAACAATTCAAAAATGTTAAAAATTAAAACTATGTCAGTAATAACAAAAACCACAAACATACAAATAAAAAAAGTTTAAGAATTAATAAAAATTATACAATGTCTACATACAAAAATGTCAAACAGGAATATTAAGTAAGTTTTACGTATAAAGTCAATTAATTAAATCAGATGTCAACATTTTATCAATAACGACGTGGAGTGACGTCATCAAACTCATCATGCTGTCCGCAAAAATATCCATTTCGTCATGCTGAGTGAGTATGTCCCCGATCAAGTGTAAAGCGCGGTTTGTTGGCGCAAATGCCGCTCGTTCCGTTCGTGTCACTGGTCTCTTCAAAAGACGCGGCCTACGGCGTGGAGCCACCGTCCTCTCCTCACTCTGCGTTAGTCTCCACGGTACCAGTAAGCTAACCCTCTCTAACACTGACTGGCTATCTAGCTTATGGTGCATTATGGACAGATAGTGCCTTATCATTGACATTACTCTTCTAATCTTAAGGCTTTCTAATTCAACCATACCCAAAACGAATGAAGACGGATACAGATATGGGTAATACCCATGACGCTTTTTGTAAAGCCATCTTGCAAATTTTCTCTGTATTCGTTCTAACTGGAGATTATACTTTTTTTGGTAAGGATCCGCAGGCAGAGTTGTCCTCGGTATGCCATGTTTTTGAAGCTTCGTATGCATATGCTGGTACCTTCATTTATAGCTAGAAGCGCAGCTTCTAGTTGAGCAGAGAGGCGTACTGCTTGCGCTCCTGCGGCTCCATGGTTGTATTTTTTACGGGTCTTTCAAATGTTAATGAAAGCCAGGTTGAAAAATAAAAACGTTATAATTTGAAAATTGGTACAGTATAAAATGCGTCTGTTCGGTACAATGGCTTTGAGAGAGTGGGGCCGCCGCCGCGCCGGGCGGCGGGCTGCGAAAAGAAAGGTGATGGGCTGGTGGCGGGCTGCGGCGTCGCTGCCCCGCGCCCTGCGTCCGCGCTCGACTTGCGCGAGAAGACCGTCGCTCGTTCAAAATTTGACATCTGATTGGCTTTGGGCCGCAACATCTTCCCCCTCGCTGAAAGATCCTTTTCTTTCAGGGTTGAAGCTCGTCTGAGTGTAGAGGGCAGAGTCTCACTAAGGGTCGACGGATGCTTCCTTTAGTTGTATTGACGTCCGCTACTCTTGTTATTCCGTCCGGACCAGGGAACAGCCGAGATACTCTGCCGAGTCTCCAACAAAGTGGCGGGACGGAATCTTCTTGTATAAGTACGAGATCTCCTATTTTTAGTTTATTGTAGCTTGGTCCGCGTCTCCACTTCTTTCTCTGTTGCAATTCGGAGATGTAAAGTTTTTGCCATATTTTCCAAAAGGACTGACGCAGCTTTTCAATGCGAGCGTAGCGAGTGTGCTGTCCTTGCGATCTTTCAGAGCTGGCGCTGGCAGTGCGGTGAGAGGACGTCCCACAAGAAAGTGCCCTGGAGAGAGGAAAAGGTAGTCGTCAGGGGAGTCTGATAAGGGAAATAAGGGACGGCTGTTCAACACGGCCTCCACTTGCGTAAACAGAATTGATAATTCTTCGTAGGTTAAATGGGACATACCCATTACCCGTTTTAAATGGTATTTAGCAGATTTTACTCCGGCTTCCCAAATGCCACCGAAGCGGGTATAAAATTAAATTTTATATTTTGTTGAGCTGCAAACTCAGTTATATTTATATTATTTTGTTCTAAGAAGTAGGCTAATTCCTTCGCGGCTGCGACAAAGTTACGGCCATTGTCACAGAATACTTCCGCAGGCTTTCCTCTACGAGATACAAATCTTCGAAATGCAAGTATAAACGCGTAAATCTTTACTTAAATCTGAAACTGCTACAAGACGAGTGCGGGGCAGTGGTCCAACTGTTCTGTCCAACTAGTTGGACCACGGGTCTTTACTAGGGGCAGTTGTCCAACTTTAAAAATAGTTGGACCACAGCACCTTTTGAAAGTTCCGTGGTCCAATTAGTTAAAAATATCTTGCCAAGCCAACCCTAAAAACCTCAAACTGCATCTTTATGTGTGTAATGGTTTAATGTTATATTGAACCTCGTTGCAGTAAATGGGTATAATTGCATTTGTTATAATTGTGTCAATTTATGTCAGCAAAATAACAAAATGACTAATTTTTATACTTTTTATTTTTTACAATATTTTACAACATTAAACGAAACTTATCTAAAGCATGACCTACAGACCCTACAGTAATATCACCTGCAATCAGTTGCAGCTGAATTTCTCGTATGTAATCATCGTTCTCAATGTGAACATTACTTCTTTTGTGTGAGAGTTCGCTTGATAAAGTTGTAAAATTTTCTAAAACATTTCGTGACTGCCCCACCGTACCACCGCCAATACCCCCACAGTGGTACGTTGGGTCTAAAACCGTACCACTGAACAAACAGGGTTGTGGGAAGTTGGAACTGACAAGGAGCATATTTTTTTTAATTGACAGTTTTTTTAATAGCATTAAAACAAATGAATGTCGGAAAAACAAGTGAATGTCAGGAAGACAAATGAATGTCGGGGAAACAAGTGAAGGTAGAAAAACATTGCACCTGTTTTTTATACATACTTCAAATCACTAGACAATGTTTTTCTACCTTCACTTGTTTCCCCGATATTCATTTGTTTTCCTGACATTCATTCATTGAAAACGATGATTACATACGAGAAATTCAGCTGCAACTGATTGCAGGTGATATTACTGTAGGGTCTGTAGGTCATGCTTTAGATAAGTTTCGTTTAATGTTGTAAAATATTGTAAAAAATAAAAAGTATAAAAATTAGTCATTTTGTTATTTTGCTGACATAAATTGACACAATTATAACAAATGCAATTATACCCATTTACTGCAACGAGGTTCAATATAACATTAAACCATTACACACATAAAGATGCAGTTTGAGGTTTTTAGGGTTGGCTTGGCAAGATATTTTTAACTAATTGGACCACGGAACTTTCAAAAGGTGCTGTGGTCCAACTATTTTTAAAGTTGGACAACTGTCCCTAGTAAAGACCCGTGGTCCAACTAGTTGGACAGAACAGTTGGACCACTGCCCCGCACTCATGAAGACACTTAAAACGCAAGCAGACAAAGGGACAGGGACCACGGGGAATAAAGGAAATAAACACAAATAACATTTAATGATTCGGGCTCCCCTGTCCTTTTTATTTAATATTTGAAAGGGTCCGGCGAAATCTATGCCGATTGAAATAAAAGGAAAATCGGGTGTTATCCGTTGTGAAGGAAGGTCACCCATCTTAGGAAAAATAGGCTTAGCTTGGAGTCGTCTGCAACGCACACATTTGTTTACTGTGCGCCGCGCGAGGCGCCTTCCATTTAACTTTTTTTGCCGCTGAGGGACCAGCAGAGACTTGATCCTTCGTAGAAATCAGAACTACATTCGGGCTTATAAGCTCTGTCAGGCTTAGTATGGCTGCTAAATTTGTTAGTTCTTTTGAACACAATATAGAATTGTATTCTTCGAAGGAAGCTTTAAAAAGCTACATGGCCCCTATTCCGTCCTGTAATTTCTATATTTGAAAATATATAAAATATAGCCAATGCCATGAATGAAACTGGATTTATTTTACATTAATAATGTGACAAAATCTCTCAAAACGTCACGTATGCAAAAAATAAGCCAATTTGTTCAAAAATATACATTTTGTTTTTGTGTACTGTAATTACCAAAAACCAAAAATATCGTCACAGCTGTGAGCAAATTTTTCTATGGCTGTGAGTCGGTAATAGAATCAAGTATGAAGGTTGCAGTAAGGTTGCTATTAGCGACCAATAAAATTAAAAATAAACAGATAAAATATCCGTTTCATGTAATACTGTTAAATTCGATCTTATTGCTATGTTATTTCTTTTAATGTCAGTTAGTCTTTAATTCAGATAATAAAGGTTAATAACAGTATAATATCATTATAATAATAGGGATATTGTCTAACGTTGAATCGAGTTTTACACAAAAACTTGAAGAAATAGCTTCGTCGTTAATAGATCTAACGTAGTAAAATAATTTTAAGAATTGAACAACAAAAAATTAAATCAAATGTGGTAGTTTATAATAGATATTATTTTAAAATACTAAATGTTCTTAAAAATCTAACAACGCCATGGGTCGTTATTAGAATCAAGTTTTGAAATTTGGATTCTATTACCGCCTTAAATTAAAACATGATTTTATCACACAAAAACCAATAAAAAGTATTATATTAAGAGTTAGTTTAGAAAACGAATATATACGTTAAAGTTGTAATGTAATAGCAAGAAGACAAACCCATTTTTAGTGTGTTTTTTTCCATAAGTAATATTTAGGTATACTTACGTGGCTGGAGACGCGACACTATGAAACTTGCGTCCGCTTCGGGCGCGTCCCACTCATTGTCAAATTATTTCTTTCACACAAAATTTACTCTATTTGTTGGCAAACAAAAATACGTAACTAATTTTTAAGGTATGACCTCCTGGAACCCTATATTATGTCTAATATTATGAGTGATTTAAAAATTAGGTCGGTAATAGAGTACACATTTTAGGGGGGTCGTTAATAGGAGCATTTACGTTAGTTTTTTTTTTAAATTACGTCACACTTTGAACACTTTATGGAGCTCAAGAGCTTACACTGAGGATACTGACAACGCCTTCTTGTATCAGTTGTATTGTAATTGGTTCATGTCCAACTTTGTCAAGATGAACATCTATAGGTGGCATCGCTGGGATATTAGTATATTTTTCTTTTTGGCTATTGCTTCTTCAATGCTCGTATCTCTCGATTGTCTTAATGGGATCTGCTCAAACATACGTAGAGAGGAGTATAATTCAAATTCAAATGTTTATTTCAGGCTGGGCCCATAAAAGTTAGTAACAATGTTCCTTGAAAAACTAATGTTAGTACGTACAGCACACAAATAGAACACAAATACAATTAACACAATTATTTAAATTTATTAGGTGGTGTGGATTTTCACCCACCTTTGGATAATAGGTAAATCCCATCTGTCAATAAAAACCGTCAGGATAGTGCTGGTACTGCCACGCAAACGAGTCATCGCTGAAGCACACCGTTTTCTAATGATAGCGGCAAAGCCATCAACTTGCGCTTCCGCGAACATGCCGGATGCACTGCATCGCCACGGCAGCCCCAGCAGTATCCTCAGGGCGTTGTTGTATTGAACACGCAGGTCGCTGTATGCGCGCTGGGTAAAACTAACCCACAGGTTACAGGTATAAAATGTTTGGCAGTATGCTTTGAAAAGCGTTATTTTGACTGGCCTAGTGGAACGAGCAAACCTGCGAGCCAGAATGTTGCAGCGCACAGCCAGAACCTGTATAACCTGTTTATTATCTTTCCAGCTAACGGCGGCTATTGGTGTTCCTTCGTACTCGCTGAACATAGAGGCTAAAAGGAAACTGCATCTGGCGGATCACACGCATGTCGTCAGACACGCAAGTGGTCAGATACGCATTTTGTCAGAATACGCAAGTCGACAGAATCGCAACTCGTCAGATTTGCAACTCGTCAAGTACGCTACTCGACAGATACGCAACTGGACTGAGACATAAAAACTTTTACGCATCCATGTAGAAGAAGTGTTTAAGTCACCTCTAGTTTGACTGCCTTCACGATTAAGACCTCCAACTCTAGTGAGAACACCTCTTCTGCGAACACCTCCCCTAGTACGAACACCACCTCTAGTGGACTCACTTCTTTGGAAGTAAGGTTGTACTCGAGTTGTATTACGGCCACGGGTTCGACAAGCCCTTCTTCTAGGACTGCTGAAATCCTCAAATTGTCGAGATGTTGTAACCACTTGAATAGGGATTACCTCTTCTTCTAGTTGGTCATTATCATCAGAACTATCTTCTATTTCACTACCGGAAGAGCCAGTTTCCCTTTCTTCAATAGGCACATAATCTGTATCGTCATCATTCAGCATCATTTTTAGGTCTGATTCTTCAAGACGATTTGTAATATCATCGTCACTTAGCCCTGCAATGAAAACAATTTATTGAAGCCGAATGTCATTTTCAAAGAACAAAATCAACGAACTAAAAATATTAACTGAAGCCGAAAGTCCTATGCAAAGAACAATTTAATTTAAACAATATAATTTACGAAAGTGTACTATTTCACACAGATATTTCAGCTCTCATTACTTATACATCATATTTAAAACACATCATTAAAACAAAAGAAAGCAGTTTTTACCATAAATATTATAATTTAACTTCCCTCTTCGTGAGCTCGACGCCATTGTGGTTGAGAAAAGAATGAAATTCGCAAAAATGACGCAATGTTTACCCTATGGTCATTGGTTGAAATTGAAGCCTCTCAAAATGAGATGTGATAATCTGATTGGCTGTAGCACTCATATGATCGTGTCATGTGTACCGCTTAATTTAAAAAAGGTTGATATTTTAGGCTTTGTATTGGCCTTCCGTCCGAATTGATCAATAAGCATCCAAAACAGTTCGGCCTTACTGACGTAAATTATTTTGTCATTTGTTAAGACCAACAGGCCTTAGGCGGTTATCATAATATTCCTTGCACTGTGTGAACAAATGGTGAAATTCAGCATTCTGCTCAGAAAGCATTGCAGTTCGGCAAGAAAGAGGTACAGTTAGTATTAACTTTTTTGAAAATGAACCCTGCAACATAATTGAGCATGCTTGCATCTCACCAGATTGCTGATTGAAACATGCCTCTTCAATAATTTCAGTGGAATCAATTAAATTATTTCGTTCTTCACCTTGTTTACCCATTCCTGAATTTTGTTTTAAAAATATTTTCACATCACTCAGTATTGAGTTTTCATCATCCTCACAGTTTCTTATTGTACCAGTTTGCATTAAATGCGTCATAAGAGATGTTTTGAACGCTGCTACAAACTGTTCGGTTGTGGGGTTGGCGTTGCATCCACAGTTGTTACGAATACAACCAAAGCAATTTTCGAGATGGTCTTGGTTTATTCGTCGGGTTGGTAAACTTTTGTAACCAAGTTTCACCATATTAATGAACAGGCGCTTCAACCCATTCAGCGTCCTTATCCAGCCCACTTGTGATGGTATTGCACTCCTGGCGCCAATGAATTTTAACGATTCGAATAATAATATCATTTCCTCATAAGAAATTAAGTGAGGACTGGTTCGGGTAAAATTCGTTAATGGCTTTTTTCCCCGTTTTCTGTCTGGAGTGTCGCCATTCACTGAATCAAATAATTGGTCCATTTTTCCAACTATCAAAAATAAATCATCTGTAAAAAACTATAAATAATTAATATTAAGTAAGTAATCCATCATTGTTTTCATATTGTTTTCTAAAACATATTACACTCCTGGGCAGTCGTGTAAAAAAATATCATTCTCCACACTCTTCACCCAAACTTACTTTAACTTTTTTTAACCGAGCATGCCTGCTGCAACTATGGCTCAATACTTGGGCAGCTAAGTTGTCTTCTGTTTCCCAGTTGGCTTTAAATATATTCTGTGATACCCTCTCTGCCAGACATATTATTTTCTACTAAGATGTATATAAAATAGATTTTTCTTGAAATATACGTATGTCTTGACCTAATTCTTGCCCTTATTAAAGTGGTATCACTGCTACCCCTTAAATTAAACTGAGAAAAATCTTCATGGTCAGAATTTACTTCAATTATATACCTGCCATGAAAACGTACATGTTCACCTAAATAAGATCGGGCTTGTCTGATTTAATACGTTCCTAAAGAAAATAGTATTACTTCATTGTATTCCATCCTCGGGAATGTAACATAATCTATATCAGCTGTAATGCTTCTAAAACCTTCCTTCTATTCATTTGATGTATATCAATCGTGACAGATAGATTATTATCTAAATTAATTCTTTGTCTAATAACTTGAAGGATTTCTCTAGCATCAATTCTATTCTTTAGGCGTACATCAAAATCTATTTAACAGACTAGCAGCTATTTGCAAATTCTGCATCATAATATAAGGTAAGCTTTTATTAAAATATTCGTGCCTAAGTAGTTTAAAATCGCTTTTAAGGTGGCCATTGATCACCTCAACCACCCAACAACAAATGGTAATGCAACGACTTCTGTTAGCTTGTTGGGTGGTTAACTGGCGTTCGCCTTCTAATAAGGAATCGGGCATATATGGTTTATAATTACAGCTTCGTAATAAGGACACTGAGTTACGAAAACCCCGATCCAATACACAAAATCCAATAAACACATCGTTTTCTTGGAAATACTGCATGTTTGCACTGAAACGATGTTGGTATGTAGAAGCTCTCGCATCGTGTGGATTTTCGATTGCCCACATGTGCAAAGTATGAATATTGAAGATTCCAACTCGTTCAAACCGTGATTCATCAGTCCACAGGATTTTATAAAAAAAAAACAGGATCCTCTCGCTCTCTCCTTAACATTGTTTGACAAAAATCAACCCTAATTTAAGAAAAAATTGCATTTATTCAGTTGAACTATCAGAACTTTTTTTTTTAGACTGACCTCGCTGTTGGCCGCGGATGGCCTTGACAGCTTAACCGAGCAATGTGGGAGCGGAAGGCTCCACCACCAATATTTACAGCGACACCCAGGGGGTGCCCCAGAGGGGGGCCGGACCTCGGCCACGGGCGTCGCTGGAGAAGCTACTTAGCCTAATCTAACGTACGTTTGAGGTGAGAATTTACCCGGCACGGGCCGGTATCTAACAAAGCTCCCTACCTAAGAACGCGTAGGGATGGCGATTCTTTCCGAAAAAAATCGATTTTTTGAATCGATTCGAATCGTGACCCAATGAATCGATCCACAAAAAATCGAGGCCAAAAAGATCGATTTCTGAAAAATCGATCTTTTTTTTCAAGTTGATTTATATTGTATTATAAATAAAGATCGGATATTCGGATGCATATTTACCTCAAATTGAGGTATTGTCTTAACATGGAAAGCACTTTTGTATCGATAAAATCAACTTGATCGTCAAATTTAGACTTTTTTATTATTGAATCAAATCGGGTGTAGCTATATTTACTTATTTTAAGGTGCTAATATGGAGTGCACTTTTGCATCAAAAAAATTTGGGGGTTTTGGATTTGACAAATTAAATTTTTTATAACAGAAATAAAGATGGCCTCATATTTTTTCTTCAATTTTCAAAAGATTTTTATCATACGAATTCACAAATGACGGAGAAATCCTTCTTGAAGTCGGTTAAAAAAATGCCACATGCTAAAGACGTCAATTCCCACCGTGACATCGACTAGATTCGCATGTACTAATTTCCCGGAATCGCGGGATTAATAAGGAAAAAATATCTTTTAAGAAGGCGCTTCCATAATATTGTAGCAAAAATGAACTTTAGGTAAATAATTATGCATCCGAATATCCGACCTCTAATGATGACGCAACAAGAAATGTCAGTCACACTCACAGATACAGACAAAGGTCAAAGATTACAAACGTTACTTAAAGAAAGGCGCAGGAATCCAAACATTCAGCCATTTCGCGAGTTTTCGAATATAACCGGCAGCCGGCAGCACTCTTATAATACGCGTACTTACATTAAATTAATTGTAAATACTTTTTTGGTTTATACCAAACCAAAAAAAAAAATCGAATGTCGATTTTCAAGGGTGAAATATCGATTCACTGAATCGATTCAGTACTACATATCGATTTAAAAAATCGATCATTTTGGCTCAAAAAATCGATTCTTCGATTAATCGATCTCAGATCGCCATCCCTAAGAACGCGTCGCGCGCCCTCGCCGGCGAGTACGATAGGATGGTCGGTGTGTAACTATCAGAACTGTTATTAGTATTGTCATCTTCATTACTGCTGTGAGCACTCAGATAATATTATTAATTCATTTTCAATAATATTGTCTATTATCACATCTCGTTCAAAATCCTGTAGAATTTTTTTTTCTTTGTTTTCTCTACGACTTTTCGCCAGTCTTCTGTAGTGCCTTCTGCACACGCAGTTTGTAGTCATAATTTTAGCAGTACTGAAAGGTGGCTCAGTAGGTAATTAAATCATCTAATGTGATTGTTTTTTGGAAAGATTTGATGTTGACGGCTGCTAGCTTAAGCTATTGGGAGTATTTTGCAGTAATCGCACTGTATGAACTTGGCGTCTTTATTTAACACATAAAAACCTGAACAATGTTGGTCGAATTTCTGCGGAAAGCATTATTCAACTTGTGATGCCATTCCTCTATATAGCAAAGGAAGCGCAGCTTCACTTTCACAGGGAGGGGGAGATGTCACACTTCACAAGTTTCTTGAAACTTCTTCCCTTGGCCAACTCTCTCGGCCCGTCCGAAGTGACGCCAAGAACGCATAAACATCACGTGCTGGTCAATCTCCTTTCTGAGCACTCGCTTATGGCATCGATAGGATAGGTATCTTGTAGACCCTATACAGCATCAAAAGTAATAAAATGAGGAGGATTATGGAGAGTATGATCGTCGTGTTAGAGACGTGGAACTTTAACTCGTCGATGAAGGTGACCGCCTCATTACTCTGTCCAATCTAGGTCACAACATTTTCTTTTTGTGGCTCCTTACTTTTTGTAGCACCCATCTTGAAAATAGTCAGTAGTTTTCCGTAGTCGCCGTGTGCAACGGACAAAGTTATGAAAGTTAATGAACTCATTTTAGATGACGATAGAACTGCACTTATTTAGTCGGACACGCGCAATGGCAGGGTCGCCATGTAAGGTTCGGGTAAGGACGGCAAAAGAAACACGTGTAATCTCCTGAAGTTAAATGATTTAATTGATCATCAATATGAATACATGCTTCATTTATATAGGCATATTGTATAGAGATGTCACGAATATTCGGCTACTATTCGGTATTCGGCCTATTCGGCCAATTTTTTTAATATTCGGTATTCGGCCGAATAATACATACTATTCGGCCGAATACCGAATACCTAATCATGAAAAAAGACACGTCATATTACTCAAGATTCTATGTATTTATTAACAAATTACAATCTCTTAGTAAGTAAAATTGACCATGATGGATGAAAACAAGTTTTTCAGCATTTGTTGGTAGCAAACGATTACGCTTTTCATCGTAAATGATACCAGCTTCGGAAAATAACCTCTCGCTGTACACGCTACTCCCAGGAGAAGAAAGATAAACTTCAGCAAATTTCGAAAGATTTGGTTATTGTTTTTCATTTACTGACCACCACTTGTAAGGATCAGCCTTCCGATCTAGACGAATAGTTTTCAAAAACAATCTAACTTATTTGCAGGGAGACAGGTTGCGACAGGTTGGTTCTTGTTTACGCGCTCGCTAAACATGTATTTTGTGCCGAATATTCGGCGCTTCGGCCGACAGCGTTGCCGAATATTCGGTATTCGGCCAAATCACTATTCGTGGCAACTTCGGTATTCGGCCAAATCACTATTCGTGGCAACTCTAAATGGTACATATTTATTCGCACACATATTACACCAAACAGCGTAAACACCAAAAAAAATCAAAATCTATCATGACTTTAACATTTCCTCCAGTCACTATAAAGTGTGTAGGTTTACCCGTTGTTCTAGGTGGGCGACGGGACGCGACATGTAGCGCGAAATGCGACCAATACTTCACGCGACGAGTGTCCTATGTCCGAGTGGACAAACCGCAAACGCGCCGATTGCGGCGCTCAAAGTTCAGTAGTGTTTTAACTATGGGCAAATATACTGCGTTATTACTAGAAAATATGTTATTATGTAGGAGATACTTACTAGTGCATCCAAGTCCATCAGCAACATTCTTCCACCTTCAAAATTGGAATTACGTGAAATGCAATGCAAAAACGCTATTTATTGACAGTACTAAAACGACAGTAGCGACGAACAGATAAGTTTGTCGGTCTATAGTTATAGTTTCTTTGAACTGATAAATACAACGCCTTTAGAGCCATTCGCAAGGACAAGTTTTTTGCTATAGTTTGTTTTTTGTATGTGTATAACACCACTTTCACATGTTGGCAAATTATTTACGTTATTAAAATATTCTCTGTATTCGAAATAATTCAATTTTTGCTCACCTAAAGCAATAGATAAACGTTTTCCCCGCTTCGTATTTGTTAACTTTTAACTTCACTAAAAGGAGTCAACTCATCGAAAATTGTAAGTAAAAGATAGGTAGTTTGAAAAAATAGCGAAGTGGATAATTACTCTGGAATCAAGCCAAGTACGTCTCAAATAACGGTAAACTAATCCAAACTAAAATTATTTTAGTTACTTAAAAATATAGTTTCCAAATAAAAAAGATAATTTTTTTTCATAATGTGTCCTAAAAAAATAGTTTCCAAAGAAAAAAGTTAAAACAATGTGTTTAAATTTTTTTTTCATAATGTGTCCTAAAAATTTGCAATGTACGTAAGTACAGTTACAAAATGTAATTTTATTTATTTTAACTACGTAGAAATAATAATGGCGCAGGTAACATTGTCCTAGATGTTTCGCAATACAAAAACCGCTTTAAAACGGGCTAAAGACTGCTCAAAATTGTCAATGTAATGGAGTACATTTAAGTACAATTAAATCTCATCATTTTTCATCATATAGTTTATAAAAATAGCTAAAAATATAGTGGTCGTGCCAGAAAGTTTCCACCTAGCACGACCACGGCCTATGTGTTATAATAGCGAAAGTATAAGAGTAGGTACAAATTGTTGCGGGTACGGGGTGAGTCAATTCAAATTAAATGCCGGTTACGAAAAGACGATTATTTATTTCAAACCACTAAACTGAGATACACAACTTCAACACAACTTTACACTTCACAATCCACGTAGACAATTCAAAACAAACACTGGTAAACGCTGTTCACTTCAAACGTCGCAGGATAGTTCGCACTGATCGCTTTCCGAAGAATGAATACTACTCGCAGCGTCGCTCACTCTCTATTTATACCCGGCGCGGGCCCTCTAGTAATTTCTTCGAACATACGAGAAGCCTCGCGAGGGCACGCGGTCTAACAGGATTGTTCTTTACATGTAAACGCGCGCGCAGGTAAACAAGCAGGCGGGCGCGCGCAGGTAAACGAGCAGGCGGGCGCGCGCGAGAATGAACCTTATTGCGTAGAGGAGTGAGAACCGTTGCCGGGCATCGTCGTAACAATATTTTAAATTGTGGAGTACATAAAAGTACATTTTATTTAATGAATATGAACCATATTCAAATTAAAAATCTCATCCGTGGTCGAGCTGGATAGCATCACACGGTTTTTGCACTAAATCACAATCTATGTATATCAACAATGTTAAATTCACATGTTTTATTAACCAAATACGAAGGCACTAACCGATTAAAAATTTAAATCTATAGGGGAGAAAAAACTATCTGGTCATCAATTTCCTTACTGAGTGCCAAATGAATGTGTCTGTTTTTTGTTGGCTTATATCCGAGGGTTGTCAGAAAAAATACCTGACAAACTTCAATCTTTTCATTGTCAACACAAAAATGATATCAGTAAGAAACATTCCTTTTTTGTTGGATACGCTATCTATATTTGTTCAAGTTTTAACGGTATATGGTTCAACCATGCCTTTTATAAATAACCCTCCTGACTCCCAATTCAAATTTTTATAGCAGTAGTTGATATTAACTCGTGTTTCTTCTGTAAATTTTGTCGTACACTTTTTTCTACATTTATCAACACTACAAGGTGGTTTTAGTGCTAATTTTTCATCAGTGCAGCGGCCTCTTTTTTTTGTTTAATACGTTCTCTTACTGTAATATCATATGCACGCCTTTTTCTTGGTTGGCCTGATTTGGTAAATCCTTTTTCATTTACAGGTAATAATATAGATGGTGATTCTACTTCCCCGTGTTCCCGTTCTCTGGTTTCCGTATTTTCTTTCTCTCCTCTTTCACTGACACACTGCTCTTCTATCTGTTCTGTTTCTTCATTATCTACACTCAGCGGCAAAAATAATCGCCCACTTGGCTTTTTCCATACAAACGTGATCACTTTAGCGTCTCATAGATAGAAAACTATTTGCAGCTGTGCAATGATTATTACGTCAATGGAGAGGCCAAACGCCCAATTGTCGAATCACAGTTTCAAAAATTGCCAAAAACCGCTCAATTTTCTCAAAAAGGAAAAAACACTAAAGTCAAGTCAAACTTCATGTTACGATGTATGGAGCGTTGAATTCGGTTTATTGTTTTTCCTTTTTGAGAAAATTGAGCGGTTTTTGGCAATTTTTGAAACTGTGATTCAAAAATTGGGCGTTTGGCCTCTCCGTTGACGTAATAATCATTGCACAGCTGCAAATAGTTTTCTATCTATGAGACGCTAAAGTGACCACGTTTGTATGGAAAAAGCCAAGTGGGCGATTATTTTTGCCGCCGAGTGTATTTCTTTTTCTGCTCTATTACTAACACATTTATTTGTATTTCTTTCATTCTCTGATGCAATTACTTGACTTGTACTAGCTTCAAGCAATATGTCTTCGGAAATGATAACATCAAGAACATTTTGTATTTTTTCTAATTGATTTGATGTACCTGGTCTATTTCTTTGGCTATCGTGATTGTGTTTGGGAGTATTTGTTTGAGTATTATACTATTTGGGTGCAAAAAATATGGCTGCTAAGTATCTTCCTCCAAAGAACAGCCTAGACATTCATAGGCTAAAGCCTATTTGAAGCTGCACCATCACAAGTCCAGCTGCGTACGGATTCCAATTTCATGTAATAACATTATTGCAGTATGAATTAATTCTTCTAGCAGATCCCCCGATAGACAATTTTGAATGAAAAAATAAGCTATCGGACATTTAAAATAGTGGCCGTAAGACACTATTTAAAAACAAGTGCTTCAGATACTAATTGTTCGGGATCAGTAACAGTAATTTGTCCTAAATCGACATATCTAAAGATTTTTCCCGTTTTTTGATCAGGAGATAAATCTTTTTTCACGGACATACCGTCAAAGATAAGGGCCACGCGTTTTAAATCTTGTCGGAATTCATTACCTCTTGCTTCAAATAGTCTAATACTTCTGTTAAAATCCAACGTTGCAAATAAAAGTAGCTTAACCCTTAAACGCACAAAACGTTGATTTTGCTTGAAAAAAATATATGTCATGAGTCATGAGTCGTAGATAGATGGAAAAATATTGAAAAAAATCCCAAAGTAGTTTTTAGGTGAAAATTTTGTGTAAAAAAAATTGTATCGTTTTTGATAATATATGCGTTTAGGGTATAAAAAACAAACACATTTTGGTTTATATTGAAACAGTTTATTTATGTGAAATTATAACATTTATTTGTGAAAATTGTTAAAACAATCAACATTTTTTTTATTGCTACACAAGTAGACATTGCACTTTGTACATATGATCGAACTAAATAATTTGCAATTTGCCATCTTGCATCTCATTCGTTTTTCAGTGCGCTTTTGCTCATGTCCAACATTGTCCTGCCTTATGAAAGATGAAGGAACTATTTGCAGGTTCTTCCTTCGTTTGGCTGGGGGATCTTCCTGGCTGCAGCTTGCGCTTGGTCGCCCCCTTTGGCCAGGTGGTGTATACGTACACAGACTCTCTGCCAGTTCTGTCCTAAACTCTGCCAAATTTAATAATGTTTTTTTGGAACACCTTTCTTAGTTTGCGCCACTTTATAAATTACCCACGAATTCATTACTGTAAGATCTAGGAGATGGTAAAAAATCCTTAGATACCATTTGCGCGACTTTACTTTTATGCGGTATCGTCCAAGGAACGAGTCCATTAGATCAACGCCCCCCATGTGGGCGTTGTACTCTTTTACAAATTTAGGGCATGGAATAGTAATCTTCTTTTTGGCTACTTTGTCATATCTTTCGATTTTGTCAATTGGTTCAACTCCGACATACGTAGACAAAAATGTCACTTGTCTGTTGTCTTTCCAGCTAACACTGGTCATATCAATCCCTTCATATGTGCACATGTACTCTTCGTGCGCACCTCTAGGAGTTTTTTTTTGCATAACTTCTTGTTTTGTCGGTAATTTACAATTTTTGCCCAGACGGTTTCGCTGTACTGTCCTTAGACAAAGTATGCCTTCGGTTGCGAAATAGTGCACTAAGGGCAAAGAAGTATAATAATTGTCAAAGTAGAGTATATGATTTACTCTTCGTGGTATTATTGTAGCCAACTTCAATACTGTTTGTCCAACAGGGCCGATGTTGGACTCTTCGCGTGTAGGTTGACTATTTGTTTTACCAGAATATATAATAAATCTGTAAGCGTAACCAAGTAGCGAGCATAACATAAACAGTTTGAAGCCGCATTTATGCGGCTTATTTGGCATGTATTGCTTGAGGAAATTACCGATCTTTGTTGCGCACATTTGCTCATCGATCGATAACCGTTGATCTAATGGCACACTACTAAAATCATTTAGATGAGTTATAACTGGTCTCAGTTTATGCAGTTTATCATGGCTTGGGTGTGAAACGGGGAGGTGTTTATCATTGTCATTGAAATGTATTAGTTGGCGTATTTTGGCAAATTTATTAAAAGGTAATGCGTCTTTTATCCCAGTAAACCCATGTTTTGTATGCCAATAAGCTCTTATATTTGGGTAATGATATACCGACATAAAAATTAAAATTCCAAAATATTTCCTTATATCAGATATAGTAATTGGTGAATGGCGATTTGGATTTTTCTGAACTGAATATTTGTTGCTTTCATCGACTATGTATTGCATAAACTCCGTATCAAAATAATACGAGAAATATTGATAAGGAGTGTCTAGTTCCATTACCTCCTGAGGATACTCCGTACTGCCTCCGAAAGCAATATTATTTTCATTGAAAGACATGGATTGTTTTCTCCATGTATATCTCAAATTTGACGTACGACAAGCATGTTGTGTATTAGGTGGATCATCAAATACAAGTGGCGGATCTTCATCATTATCATCACCCGTAGTTAGAACCTGTGGCTCTTCTTCTTCATCAAGTTCAGCTTGCAATTCCTCCCTAGTAGGAGAATAATCCAGATCATCTTCATCTTGGTCTTCTCCGTCTGAAGAAATGTCTCTATTCTCCAACATACTTAACCAGTGTTCAATATTCTTTTCCTTAGAAGCCATCCTATAGACAAAATAAGCAAATTATATCCCATATCCAAAGCAAAAATCAAATATACAGGGTTATTGGTAATGTGTCTTGACCCTTTTAAGGGCATGTAGAGGAGGTCCCCAGCTAGCAATTGACCCATTAAAGTGCAAGTCAAAAGTGAACCAATAATGAGATATTTTTTTTTAATATTTTTTCGGAAAATTCGGGATTCACAACTTTAAAAATTTATTAAAAAAAAACTACATCATATTTTAATGTAATTATTTATGATTAAGTTAGAGCTTAGTCTAGTACATAATAAAACACACTAGGATAACTGAAAGTTTTGTTAATTTTGAAATAAGAGATCAAAAACTAGAATTTTTTTACGACGCTTATAATTTTGTTTACAATAAAGTATCATTTTCTTCAAAAAATCACCTAATTACTTGGACGGCGGAACATTTCAAAAACATCTTCATATCAATGGCTATCCAACAAGATACAATGTACACTTAAAAAATTGATAACAACTGTAAAAACAACTAACGAGCATAAAAGGGTAATAAATCTCTATACATATGTTTTCGCTATATCGGTGTATTTTTCAACCAGATGACAATCAATAGACAAACGACACTTGATTAAACCATGAATGGATAAAAGAGACAGGTCAAGAGATGACTTTTCATCAAAAAAAAAATTAGTTTCATATGCTTTTATTATGTCAAAACGTTTTATTCCAATGATGTCTTAAGGACACTCACTTGAAATTTTGCAATGCACCTAAAGAAGGTTTCTTCCCGCCTGACCCCCCCAATTCTGCCTTTAGTGGGGGCAGTCGAAACTTTTAGTTTTGCATGCCCCCCCCCCACCCTAGGGGCAGACGAAACAAAAAAGACGGAACCTAAATTAGTAGTTAGTTTAAACTAAAAAGTTTCAACTGCCCCCACTGGCACAAACTTAAATTTTTCAATGCACTTAAAGAAGGTTCATTCCCACCTGACCCCACCAATTCTGCCACCAGTGGGGGCAGTTGAAACTTTTTAGTTTAAACCAACTACTAATTTCGGTTCCTTCTTTTTAGTTTCGTCTGCCCCTAGTGGGGGGGGGGCAGGCAAAACTAAAAAGTTTCGACTGCCCCCACTAAAGGCAGAATTGGTGGGGTCAGGCGGGAAGAAACCTTCTTTAGGTGCATTGCAAAATTTCAAGTGAGTGTCCTTAAGACATCATTGGAATAAAACGTTTTGACATAACAAAAGCAGATATGAAACTAATTCCCGGAATTTTTTTTTTGATGATAAGTCATCTCTTGACCGGTCTCTTTCATCCATTCATGGTTTAATCCAAGTGTCGTTTGTCTATTGATTGTCATCTGGTTGAAAAATACACCGATATAGCGAAAACATGTGTATAGAGATTTATTACCCTTTTATGCTCGTTAGTTGTTTTTACAGTTGTTATCAATTTTTTAAGTGTACATTGTATCTTGTTGGATAGCCATTGATATGAAGATGTTTTTGAAATGTTCCGCCGTCCAAGTAATTAGGTGATTTTTTGAAGAAAATGATACTTTATTGTAAACAAAATTATAAGCGTCGTAAAAAAATTCTAGTTTTTGATCTCTTATTTCAAAATTAACAAAACTTTCAGTTATCCTAGTATGTTTTATTATGTACTAGACTAAGCTCTAACTTAATCATAAATAATTACATTAAAATATGATGTAGTTTTTTTTTTAATAAATTTTTAAAGTTGTGAATCCCGAATTTTCCGAAAAAATATTTAAAAAAAAATATCTCATTATTGGTTCACTTTTGACCTGCACTTTAATGGGTCAATTGCTAGCTGGGGACCTCCTCTACATGCCCTTGAAAGGATCAAGACACATTACCAATAACCCTGTATACCCATTCAAACAAATATGAAATAAATTAAAAACCATTCCAAAATCATGCCACAAAAGCATGTTGTATCATTTTTGATACAAACAAAAATTAGCCATAAATACTAAATTATCAAACAAAATAAAAAAAAACAATAGTTTTATAAGAAACTAAGACTTACCTAAGTCCTGTGTATTTTTGCGTGAATGAAGAAATATCTCGATAACACAAACATTCAACAAGATTATTACGTCCAAAAAGTAGTCTTTGAAAAAACGCGGGTTTATTCCGAAAATCCCCACCGACAAATCCCTACCAGTGGGGATTGTTAGCTCGTCAACTTTCACCGAAATGACAGAAAAAATGGCCGACCAGTGACGTTTTTTTCAATCGAAACTTAAATAGGCAAAGGAATCATCAATTGTAAAGCCAACAGTATATAATCTTTAATAATCGTGAAACGGAATAAATAAAAACTTGTTGCGTTTTTGATACAATGTGCGTTTAAGGGTTAAGATCTACGTAATGTTTCAACATGAGGCAAAGCAACAAGTTTTTTTAAGAATTCGTATGCTTTAGCCGAATAAAAGTGCAATGTTAACGCAAATGCTTTAACTTTATCGCTATACCGCACACCGCGTGGATCAGTTGGCGGTTTTTTGGATATTTCACATTGTATTTGCAAAATTGCCTTTAATAATGTTTTCTATTTCAGAAGATGTGTAGCCCCGTATAGTCGCAAGCAGTGACTGCATATTATCAATCTTTTTTCTGTCGGACTTTTTGTACAAGGCCCTTGTTCGGTTTCTGCAAAATTTCTTCTCGTTTTGTTTTTAGTTTAGTACACTTTTTTTTGAATAAGAAGGTCTCATGGGTACAGTGTTTTCATCACAAACGTAAAATGAATATAAAATAATTAAAAAATATCACATGTATATATAGAAGAGAGGTTATATACTACACTGGACAGCAAATTAACCCATTAGTGCACGGAAAATTAACATATTTCAATTTATGATGTGGTATGTCGTGTGGCACTTCGGGTGAAGGCCTACATCACATTTCTGATACTAAAATTTACTTTTCCCTTCACATTGGTTTGCACACCGATGTTCAAGTATTTATTGGGACCAGCCAATGTTCTTCCTCGTATCTCATTATACAGGGTGTTCGGAAGAACGTTGAACATACGATAATGGGGGGTAGTTGGGGTGGTCTGTTAACTAACTAGCTCAAAAGATTTCACCTAGGTCTCAAGATTTTTTTTTAATAATTTTTTTTATAAAGGGGTTTGAAGATTTTGGCCTTCGTACGCGTCCGCCATTTTGATTTTTTTTCAAAATAGCGTTCACTTGAAATTGTATCAAAAATCGATACCTTATATTAATACAATCATAATATGTTATAAGACAAAAACTCGTAAAGTGTCACATTTTAAAGATATAAGCAACCAAAGTAAAGTTTCTTTATTTTGAGGTTTTTTTTTTCTCAAGTTATAGTTCACATAAAATTCATTCAAAAATAGATACCTGATATCAATACAAACATAAAATGTCATTAGACGAAAACCCGTGAAGTGTCACGTTTAAAAGATATAAGCAACTAAAGATTTATTTTGAGTTTTTTTTTGACACGAGTTATAGTTCACATAAAATTCATTTAAAAATGGGTACCTGACATCAATACAAACATAAAATGTCATAAGACGAAAACTCGTAAAGTGTCACGTTTTAAAGATATAAGCAACTAAAGTTTTACTTCTTTATTTTGACTTTTTTTCACAAGTTATAGTAATAATGACATCTTATGACATTTTATGTTTGTATTGATGTCAGGTATCCATTTTTGAATGAATTTTATGTGATTTGACACAAAAACATCTTAAAATAAAGAATTTAGACTTTAGTTGATTATATCTTTAAAACGTGACACTTTACGGGTTTTCGTCTTATAACATTTTATGTTTGTATTGATGTCAGGTATCCATTTATTAATGAATTTTATGTGAACTATAACATGAGACAAAAAAAAACTAAAAATAAATCTTTAGTTGCTGATATCTTTAAAACGTGACGCTTCACGGGTTTTCGTCTAATGACATTTTATGTTTGTATTGATGTCAGGTATCCATTTTTAAATGAATTTTATGTGAACTATAACTTGACACAAAAAAATCTTAAAATAAAGAAGTAAACCTTTAATTGCTTATAGCTTTAAAATGTGACACTTTACAGGTTTTTGTCTAATAACATATTATGCAAGTATTAATGTAAGGTATCGATTTTTCATAGAATTTTAAGTGAACGCTATTTTGAAAAAAAATCAAAATGGCGTACCACAAGGTAAGCCAGCCTCCATACAAAAATCTTCAAACCCCTTTCTATAATTTTTCGGTTTTGTACCTTTAAACCCGTCTAACTTTTTTTTTAATGACCAGATCCAAATAATGTTTTCATTATTGGAATCTTAGTGATTGGTAGGTCCCTTTAAATAAAAAGTTGTAAATTGCATATTGCTAGAAACAAAGTTATGGGCCCTCAAACATAAAATAAGAGTTGAAACAAATTTTGAATCTCAACTTCGCGTAGCATTTAAAAAATAAATAAAAGGGATGGATGACTTCTGATTTGTTAAAAACATCTCCAAAGTGTGAGCTTTCTAACGATATGTCGTTTGTTTTGATATCTTTTTTGTAACAAAAATTATTCGATGTTTTCTACCCAGGCGGACCATTTCGACGAAAATCTACTTATGTGAAAACTTAAATGTTTTGCGAAATTTATCAATGCAAAGGTCAAAATAACAAATTAGTGGGATAGTGACATAAAGAATGTAGATTTTTTCTCACTCTTGAACACATAAAGGCTATCTTTTCTCTCTTTCACTCTGTGTGGAATGCGCGGCGAGTGACGCTTCCCAAGAAGGTAATAAAACTAATGTTTCACTCTAGTACACTTACATCGTAGCTTTCCTCTCTTTCGCTTTCGGAGCAGGCGACTCAGTGTAAGTGTCAGAACTCTTAGTCGAGACTTAACTGTCCAAGAAGGTAATAATAATAATGTTTCACTCTAGTACACTAACATCGTATCTTACCTCTCTTTCGCTTTCGGAACAGGTGACTCAGTGTAAGTGTCAGAACTCTTCTGTCTCTGCGATCATACGTGCCCTTTGTGCCTACTCTTGTTACAGTTATCTTCGTTCTTGATAAATTCTACGCGCTTCACGCGCATTGGAGTTAGCTCTTCCATATGCCATTAAAATGTCCGCATATTCCTCATTGGTAAATGAAGTCATTTTACCGATTAACAAACGTAACAGAAATAACAAAACTTAACAAAACAACTGATAACAATAATACAAAACGAAGATAACTGTAACAAGAGTAGGCACAAGGGGCACGTATGATCGCAGAGGCAGTTAAGTCCCGACTAAGAATTCTGTCCTCTTTGGTTCTGTCACTTACACTGAGTCGCCTGTTCCGAAAGCGAAAGAGAGGAAAGCTACTATGTAAGTGTACTAGAGTGAAAGATTATTATTATTACCTTCTTGGGAAGCGTCACTCGCCGCGCATTCCACACAGCGTGAAAGAGAGAAAAGATAGCCGTTATTTGTGCAAGAGTGAGAAAAAATCTACCTGCTTTATGTCACTATCCCAGTAATTCGTTATTTTGACTTTTGCATTGATAAATTTCGCAAAACATTTAAGTTTTCACGTATGTAGATTTTCGTCGAAATGGTCCGCCTGGGTAGAAAACATCGAATAATTTTGGTTACAAAAAAGATATCAAAACAAACGACATATCGTTAGAAAGCTCACACTTTGGAGATGTTTTTAACAAATCAGAAGTCATCCATCCCTTTTATTTATTTTTTAAATGCTACGCGAAGTTGAGATTCAAAATTTGTTTCTACTCTTATTTTATGTTTGAGGGCCCATAACTTTGTTTCTAGCAATGTGCAATTTACAACTTTTTATTTAAAGGGACCTACCAATCACTAAGATTCCAATAATGAAAAAATTATTTGGATCTGGTCATAAAAAAAAATGTTAGACGGGTTTAAAGGTACAAAACCGAAAAATGATAGAAATTTATAAAAAAAATAATTAAAAAAAAATCTTGAGACCTAGGTGAAATCTTTTGAGCTAGTTAGTTAACAGACCACCCCAACTACCCCCCATTATCGTATGTTCAACGTTCTTCCGAACACCCTGTAGATAATGGTTTTGCTGGCTTGCGACCTTGATGTGGCAATGTGCCATGTGTGAAAAGTAAGCTTCTTGATATGAAGCGTCTAAAAGTTATGAGAAAATCAGCCACTTCGAACATTTTATCTGTTGTATGAGCAGCATCAGCGTTATCACAAAAATGAAAAAACTTTTTGATCTCCAAATATCTATTTCTAGACATCACTTTGGTAATAATAGATAAACTGCAATCCTCATCGCATGACCAATACAGTCTCTCTCTTTGTAGTCCATGATATCCCGAAAAAAGAAGGATGTCATTAAATAACTTCAATTCACCAGCAGAAATATTAAAATTATCATTATTTTTTTGAGCAGCATTCAAGTTTGAAAACGCGATGATCATATTCATAACTTCATCATCGAAAATTGTCTCAAAGATTTCTACAGGATTTTTACCCCGTAAGTCGGTAACCATTTTTTCACGTTCTTGCACTGTATTATCGTTGACAGGTGCGGCACTAGGTAGGACTGCACGGGCTCCCGGCTGCTCCGTTGTCAGATGTCCGGTTATCCCAATATATCCGAAAACACGTTACACGTGGTTTTCGGGAAAATCAGGGAAAACTCGGAAAACTTAACCCGGAAAAATCCGGGAGAGGTGTCCAGAGGTAGGACACACTACAAAAACTGGGGTCGTAGATCGTTTTCGCAAGATACGCGGCTTCAAAGTTCAAAATAACCTCAAAAGTTAGGTTATTTTACCACAATTTTCACAAAACTTGCTGCGATTTCCAAAATTTTTAGCTCCCGTATAGGGTTCGCCTCCCTGATCACAATGATGTGTCGCACTTTGTTGTAGGCCAAAAAATGCCACTTCGGCGAATTTTTTGGCACGGAGCTTGGGGTTTTCGTGCCGTCCGCGGGTCCGGCGGGCGCGGGACTTGATTAGGGAGTTTTTTACGATATCTTCATAGGCTTCATAGGTTACATAAGAAATTTCATTTTCATTAGGGTTTCGGGCATACATTTTCAGTGTCATTATTGGGACGTTATACTCTTTGGCAGTACCTTTTACCGTATTTCCCTCCAATACCTTGTTTACAGCTTCTTTAAGAATTTTTGGGTCAAAACGTATACGTGGTTTTGCATCTTCTTTTCTTTTATATGTTCTTCCCATTTTATAATTAATCTAATACAAACGAAAAAAAAAACTGACAAATTGAATGTATGGGACACTTGATGGACACCGGGATCAAGTGTACCCCATCTTGCCGTGACCAAGTGTACCCGGGAGTGCTCTTTTAAAAAATATATTTTTTTCATGTCAAGAGAAAACGTTAATCAAATAAAATACATGTAAATGCAAACTTTAATAAACTACTTTCAATAAGTTTGACACATACAGGGAATTATTGATTCAGTTATTAAAAAAAACAAATGAAAAACTTACCGAAACAAATGCTGACACTGGAAAACAAAAATGGCTGCACGGCTCTGAAGTTGTCTACATTTTGCAACTTGGACATTCTGCGCCTAAACGACATAAAGATGTCAAAATGACGTTTTTGGTTCACCATAGATAACAAAGACTTATGCTGCCAATATAAAAAATAGAAAAAGCGTTTAGTTTTTGATTTGTCACTGGGTGATCAAGTCTCCCAAGGGAACAAGTCTCCCCAGTCTCCCCTAAGTTTAAATAAATTGCCACTTTTAATATATTTAAGAAATGAACTATCTATGCACAGCATAACCACTATCTGCCAGCAGAATAGAGCCATTGAATTCTCCTCTATCAAAACTTTCTTTCTTTCACCAGAGTATTCTGATATATCCTTGAATCATGAGCTAATCCGGGCAAGCGGGCAACTATATCTTGAATAGTCAAATCAGCTGAACATATGGCTTAAAAATTCAGCGAAAAAAAATTTTTTCGGCACCGAAATATCTCGGCCTGTGCACCACCTACAAAATAAAATAACATAGAAAGATGAGAACCAGTCAACCTGTTTCTCATATCAGTCGCTATTGGGCCAGCTTCTGAAAATAGTCTTTCAGAACGAACAGATGTTGAGACTATTGACAAGTGCCTGATCGCCACTTTATTAATATTCCCGTATACAACGTGTTTATTTAAATGCGCAAAACCTGAAAGTAGTTTGGTCAGAATAACGAGCAGAATCTATTACACCACTTTTTAATATAGGTCACATTTTGAAAAAAATATTTTTTTAATATGTCGCCCTGTCTATTTATTAATAGGTCAAGCCATCGCGTGCGTAAGTAAACCTGCCAAATAGTAAAGAAACACAAGTTGTTGCCGTTCAATTTGAACGCGGCATAATAATAGTTCTTATTTCAATGCTAATACGAACGAATCCTGCATCCACTTCTTTTTTACCCAAACTTAACTATCATACGAGTTAGAAAGAGATAGAGAAATGGAGGCGGGGGCGGGACGTGCGAAATTCGTACAGTGGCCATGACCTATTTACTCTCCAGTCTGAGCGGCGCCGGCGCCCGGCACATGCGTCACAGGTGCTTACTTTCTATTCCGCGGCGCGTGCGCTCGAAAGTTCGGACTATGGCGTTTTTATACACAAACATTGAGTATTGTGAAATGGTGAGGATGTTAGCGCGTTGTAACGATAACGTTAACTTGGCAGTGCGACGATTTCGAGAGGAGTTTGGAGTAAATGTATCGAATAGAACAATGCTAGCAGCTACACAGAGGCTAAGGGACTATGGTACCTTTACGCCTCGGTCAATGGACAGAGGGGGTTCCGGACATGTTGAGCCTGAAGTGGAAGAGCAAATACTGGATTATTTTCGAGAAAATCCAACTTCGAGTACGCGGCAGGCGGGTCGACGTTTCGGTATCCACCATGTGACGGTTTGGACGATATTAAAACGTGACCATCAGCACCCATTTCACTACAGACGGTGCCAGGAACTAAATCCATCGGATTTTGAACCCCGTGTGGCGTTTTGTAATTGGTTCTTGCAAGACTACACCAGAAACATCCTCTGGACAGATGAGTGCACATTTACTCGAAGAGGGTTATTCAATCAGCACAATAGGCACATGTGGGCGCACGAAAACCCTATGTTGATGGAGGAAGATTCATTCCAGCACAGGTTTTCCTTAAATGTGTGGGCTGGTATTATCGGACCATACGTACTAGGGCCAATCTTTTTACCAAGACTAACTGGTGAGGTTTACCTGGAATTCCTACAGGTAACTCTGCCAAGACTAATAATTGATTTATAAGACACACCAAATGTGCCTTTATCAGCTGCAAGCCAAATGTTCTTTCAACACGACGGTGCCCCAGCGCACTTTCTGTGGACCGTGAGAAGGCATCTGGACCAAGAATATGGCACACGTTGGATCGGACGCGGAGGACCAGTGCAATGGCCAGCAAGATCGCCCGATTTAACGCCGTTGGATTTTTTTTTGTGGGGACGTGTTAAATCACTTGTTTATGACGATGGAAGTGGACCATCTAATTTGAACGAACTGCATCAAAAAATTGAATCAGCGTTTCAAGCAGTGAAAAGTGACACTCAAGTGCTCAATTCGCTAAAAACTAATTTAAGAAAGCGGGCTGTGTTGTGTATTCAACAAGGTGGTAGACATTTCGAATCATTATTACCACAACAAGAGGACCTGTAAGTAGAATTACTTAATTAATTGTAAATAAGTTTATTACGCGCCAATTATTTGTAAATAGAGTGATTTAAATCTTTTAAACACGCCAACATTACCTACAAACGTAAACGTAATATCCAGCACGTCATAATGGTCATATTATTGTTGGGTAAAGTCTGAAAATGTGAGTAACTTAATATGTTGCCAGTCCAAAGCCTGGAAAAGTGTGATGGAAACATTTAAATCATTGTTTGAAGAAAACCTAAGTTATTTATTATGAGCGAGCGTAGAATTAGATAGTAATAATAATGCCAGCGCGCGGCAACGGCCGCCCGGTGATATACCTACCGACTCCTCCCTCGACAAAGCGTCGCAGACGCAAGTAATGATTAGAATTGACAGCAAAACTAAAACAGCACGTAAAACCTTATTTTATGTTAAATGTCATTTTTTTCTTTCAGAATTAGATTTAATGAATTAAAAATCATTTGGGGTGTCTGAGGTTTTGCGCACTTAACATAACACGTTGTATACCAGTCCCCCAATATACTTACCAGTCTTCAAACAGTGTTCATAATGCCTCTTTAAAGTACATCTTGACAAGTTAAAATGTTTGGCAGCCCCTCTTAATGATTTTTTTTTCTCTAACTAGTTAAACAGCACTTGAAAGTACTATTTTAGCAAAAGTAGTCCGTTTGATGTTGTTTTTGCTACGAGGCATTTGTATTAAAAACATAGGTATTATTTTCTAAGTACCTACATACATATTATGTGCGTTCCTAAACAGAATTAACAAGAATACATTTAAATGCAGACCTTAACCATATGACCAAGGTACAACTGTTTAACTATGGTCAAGGTACAACACCTACCCTTTTATGTTTTTTTGGCCAACTACATTCTAAACTTGGCTAAAGTACTTGTTCAAATCAAATGGTTTTAAAAATTTATGTAGTAAATTAAAGAATTAATAAAAGAAATGAAAAATATTAACATGTGCAACTAACTATGAGATCTACTATGAGGCTACAACACAGGACAACTATAAAACTTATTTATCCTAGTGGAACGCTTAACCCTAGGCTGATTACTTGCTATGGGCCTCGCAGAGGAGTCAAGAGTCTTCGAAACTGGCCCCTTTGTGGGAGTCCTCGTGCTTGGCACCAAGGGGGTCGCCTGCGGCGCCTCTGCAGGCGTGCTATGCGTGGTCATCAACTCGCGAAGCTCAGCAGCTGTCCAGATTTGGCGTCGAGTCCCATTTGGCAGTTTCACGTTGATATTACCGTCCAACGTCCAAACGTTGCGCATGCCGAAATGTTTACGAGCAGCAACAAATAATGACTGCCTGGTCTTGGTCAAGAACTCACTGAGAACAATGCCAGACCCTTTTAATCGGGCCTTGTTCTTCCAAGCAGCTGCTTTGGTGGAGATATCAGAGAACTTAACCAGAACGGATCGAGTGCTGCCTTCAGAGAACGCTCCCAGCCTATGGCAGGTCTTGACCCTGAAGTTAGATACCTGCAATCTGTCCCGAAGTATGTCAGAGATGATCGCCTGGATATCCTCACCATGTGACTCGGGGACACCTCCAACTACAAGAAATTTTCTGCGTTGACGCATCTCAGCATTCTCAGCCTCCAAACACAGCTCGTCCATTTGCTGCCGAAGAAGTTTTATGACAAACCAAACTGAGCTCTTGAAAGCCTGGAAGTCCTTATTCAGCTGGTCAACACTAATTACCGACGGTGTGGAATTGGATGGGTTGATTAGTGCCTCGAATTCTTCCATTCGCTTCACAAGTTTGGTTTCCAGCGACTCTGCGATCCTCTCCAGAGAAGTCATTGTGGAAGTGTTGTAGCTAGTTTTTTAGATTAAAGGTGCGGTGAATAGTTGCCAGCAGGTATGTGCTTCCAAAAAAACTAGTTTTTCATAGAAAACGGCTCCCTTCACTTGAGGTTATGTTTCAAACAATTGTGATTAAGAAAATAAAATAATATTTTAGAAAAAAGTCGTTTTAACTAAAATAAATTAAATTAATATCGGGAGCAATGTGTTGTCGTTTTCGTTAACTACCGCCGAAAAAAAAAAGCACTATCGCACCTCCTATCGTATTCCTAATGCTATTAGGAAATGGTTCAGGATGTTCCTAAGTGACGACTTGGTGCGTGGCGTGTACGATATTCCGCACGATACAGACGTTAAGCAGTCACTATTGAATCACCATTACGATAATACGCTCGTACGCAAAATGCGCGATGCGTCCTCGAGTACTGTTCCATCGTGACTAAAACTCCACAAAATAGCGGACGCCACGATCCCCTCCCCGCTCCCTTTCGTCACCCTGTTTCGAATATGGTGCGAAAACAAATACCCGATGCTCTTTTAGACACCTTGTATTAAGTGACTTTAAAATGCCCTTGCGTTCTTTTGGTGCAGATAGTGATTTATTTTGTAATGGCAAAACTTGTTCATTCTAGAAACAAACAAAAAAACCTTTCATAAGAAATCAAAACTCATTCTTCATTACATAGTAGTCTACCTACACATATTGCTACATGGCAAATCATCTACACTATTCATAGAAGTTTGTTAGTTATTTAGTATTCCACTTGTAGACGGTATTTGTGCAATAGAATGATCAATATATTCTATTGATGATAATGGCACTCTTGTGGGTTGCTCTCTTCCATCACAAGTTAGCTGCCCATTCTGAAAATTATTTTTTGTATTTAAACTTACAATGAATCAATAATCTTTCTCTGCCCAAATCTTTAACGAAATACATTATATTTTATAAATAAATAAAAGATGCTCTTCTACATGAACAATAATAATAATAATGTATAACCCTTTACAATTTAATATAAGTATGTAAATTACAATTTTGGATTTATTAAGTATACCACTGGTTGTGTTTTTTATTGGCAATCGATGTCGTTTCCTAAATGAAATAAACCAATCGGGTCCTGGTGTGTTGTTCTTAAATGGAGTCTTTAAATTATTATTTTCAATGAACTGGGAAACAATTTCTAAGTCTTCCTCTCTAGACAAACCAAAGCCCCATTTCCCTAATGTCCGGAGGCAACCAGCCATACCTGAAGACAAAAAAGCAAGTAAAAATATTAACCAACCGAAGCAACATATTATACCTAAAAAATCTGACTGACGCATGAACACATGAGGGACAGTATAGTTTAGCCTTCAGGTACGCGGAACCCTAAGATGTAGATTTTTCATACGAGTCATCGTACGTTTTTATTTCAAATGAAGAAAAAATTAAATCACAAAAGTGTTACACAGCCCTAGCGTAAAATATGTTTTAAATACTGTTGCTATTTGCCTCTGTTTTTTTAACACGTTTTTATTCCATGTCTCGAGATTTCTGCTCCTTTTCCTCGCTGTATTATTCGTAGCCGGTGTTGGACTATGCTCCATTGTGATAAATAACTTGATTTAGCTAAAAAAAACACTAATAATTCACTTAAAACTCGCAGCAATCTTATAAGCAAATGAATACATTCCGCCATATTGAAACAGCGGTTTACAACGCTTCTGATTGGTTGACAGCGAAAGATTGCCGACTATGATTGTGATCGCGTCGATTGCCGTCTTTGATCCCATGCAGTGTTATTTCGTATTTTTGGAGGGTTTATGGCCGTATTTGATTTGAAAGTGACCACGGCGATAGAAAAACATTTGAATTTTTAGTGTCATATATTTATCTCAATTTCGCCCACCTGCCTACTTTGCCGACTTTGATTTTATACGACTCAATTTCTATATTATTATTCATTTAAAGCTGTCCTTCCAACGCCTCTACATCATGGACATTAACAACTGCAGCACCACTAATACTCGCACAATCTTCCGATTCTGCATCACCTCCAAATTCTATGCTTAATCCATCCGCTGTACTTTCAAAAAGGTATGAGACGTGATCCAGGATCTCATCCGGGGGATATAAGATGAAGCGCCTCCTGTCTAAATAGAGTATTTTATTGTCTATGTTGTACCATTGACAAACATTCACATAATATGTAATACGCATAAATCAAAATCTAGAATTCAACTATATCTGTATGATACGAGTACTTATGCTACCATCAAACACCTCCCGACAGGTGTTTCATGCTATAACAATCAAACATGGTTTTTGTATCTTTCTATTTCCATTCACAGGACTACAAAATATGTCATATAATATATTATACAACGTTCTTTTTTGTTTATACGGAACCTGAAAACTGTTTGCTCAGAATCAGTTATAGAATCGATTTCTTATACTTTGTTACATTTTGACCAAATAATATTTACAATATCTTAAATAAAGTACACCTTACAAAAAACAATCTCACTGGGCGCCGGCCGGCTGCACGCTTAAATTGTCACGTGGATGTAAGAGGGCGCAAGCAAGGTCACAGCGCAGCGTGTTTAGGGATGTTCCGATACCATCAAAGTATCGATACCTACTCATATGAGTAGTACTCAAATAGTCTTTCGATACTACTCATATAAATACTCCTAAAGTATCGATACCTACTCATATTGATTTTTTTAATGAAATCAAGGAAATACTCCTAAAGTATTGATACTTTTCAATACATACTCATATCGATACTTTTCGATACCTACTGATATAGATACTTTTCGATTTTTCCTAATGAAATCAAGGAAATACTCCTAAAGTATCGATACTTTTCGATACATACTCATATCGATACTTTTCGATACCTACTGATATAGATACTTTTCGATTTTTCCTAATGAAATCAAGGAAATACTCCTAAAGTATCGATACCTACTGATATCGATACTTTTCGATTTTTTTAATGAAATCAAGGATAGTAATTTTATTAGGGCAAAAATTAAACTAAGTAATTAGGTATAATTATTTTTTATTTAAGAAAAATCACCTTTTACTTATTAAGGTATTAAACAAAAAACTCTTTGGCATCTAAATTGCCCAAAAACAGTAATTGTTCTAAGTATTTTGCAGACAATCTGTTCCTTGTCTGCGACATTGTGGCTCATTGAACACTGGCTGGACGCAACGCAAAGCAAACAAATTGAACATTACAAAATAAAATGGCGGCACGTCACACGTCACACATTCCGCTTTACGACAAACTTAACTGTTCCGATGGCCAAAATTGGAACTACGTGAAATGTCAGTTTTTGCAATACAAAACGAAATTTAATGACAATACTAAAACGACAGTAGCGACGCCGCCACCGGAATAGATAAGTTTGTCGGTCCGGCAATGCCAACCGAGCGAAAGAAAAGCTGTCGCTCTCGTTCTCTCTGATGCGTTCGGAAATTTTAAATAAGATACCTAATAATAATGGTCATTTTTGTTTGATTCGATTCGATACCAACTACTTTTGTTTCGATACCGAGTAAGTATCGAAAGATTGATTCGATGCTAAAAGTACTTGGTATCGAATAAAAAGTATCGAGTACATACTCGTATTTACTTGTATCGGAAGATCCCTAAGCGTGTTTGTGACCACGTTCGCACGAGGACAACGGGACAGCACAAAAAGCTGGTAACTTTGTGAGTTTTCAAGATATTATTATAATTTTATACTGATTCCTTAAATGAAAATATTTGACACGTGTTTCGATTTTCGTAAAAACAAAAAATAATGTTGTATACATAATTATGTTCTGAAATTAAAAATTTAAATGAATAAAACTAACTTTTTAACGATTCATACGTATCATGATGTTGCGTTTTGAGAATTTATTAGGTTCTCCCATTTCATTTTTAATTTTTGTGGAGTTCGACGGCAAGTAGAATTTGTTGAGTTAAATATTTCAGCAATGTGAATCCACTTATCATTTTTATTTTATTTTTCTTTTTCTTTATTAAGGAAACAAACAGCTTATAATAATACATTATGACTTAAGAAACACAAAAAAATTCGTACACTTACACGTGTTATATATTGGGAATAGTTTTTAACGGCTGCGTACAGACGGATGTCTAATTATATTTGGTAATGATTTGTTTCAAAAAAATATGAAAGTGGAAACCTGTAAATTAATAGGTAATCATTGCTTAACAATCTTTTGTCAGTGATTTCCGTTCTTAGTAATACAAAGACAAATATGTTGTAATCATATTAGTTATAGATTGTTAACTGCCTGTTATATCAATAGAAGGTTAATTTGTCGAATATTAGCCGTAAATTCACTTACTTGTGGAATATAACCCTACTTCCCTTCTGGTAACGAGTTTTGCATAACACGCACTCTTTCATGGTTTACCTATAAACTGCCACTTATTTATGTATCTACTACATTAATACGACACAATAAACAAGCTGATCGCGTTAAACCTCCAAAATCAATTAAAAACACGGAGACAATCCGAACCAAGCACCGGCAATTTTGCAGTTTACGACAGATTTAGTTCCTGTCCACGCATTGGGGCCGCTTCAAATGGGCACAATAAAGAGCTGTCATTTTACAGGGTATCATTGGTCGAGCGTACTTGTATATTAGAGGTCAGTGGGGTAAAGAGACGTCAGCTTTATCTCTGACACAGCGCCATCTATTCAGTAAAGTTGGAATTAATTAAGCTACGTAGCTAGCCTGCAGGTACTTGAAGGTTTTTTTTTCTCTGGAGCAATACTCCAAAGACTTGATAAAAAGTTAATAGAAGTTATTATGAAGTCGGTATTACTTTTTAACTTACGATGCAAATCATTAATTTCAATTAAAGTCTTAAGTTACAGAGGATTTTAAAATATCAAAGAAAAAAATTAAAAGATTTAAAAAACATACAAATTAAATTCAGTCTTTGCTGCACTTGGTGCATATAAACTCTTTATCTTCTACAGTTAGTCCTACGCACTCTTCATGCACGTAAGTCGTGCAAATACCACATGGCCTCATGTCAGCTATCCTATCTTCTTGACACACAAAGCATAACCTTGACTCAGTACTGACTTCTTTTTTTGACTTCTTTCGTTGTTTGTCAACTGTGTAACAGATCAACCACGGTTTAGGCGCATTTGGTCCAATTCGCAGTTGGCCAAAGGTTAAAAAAATGTCCAATTCGCACTTGGTCCAATTCGCGGTTGGGCCAATTCGCAGTTGGTCCAATTCGCAGTTGGCCCAATTCGCAGTTGGGCCAAAATAGGTAATGTTTTCTAGTTTGCAAGGTGTTTCTGAAAATCATCTATGATAATTTCATAATCTAAGGAAATCGACTCGGATGGATATAGGTTAGAAGGCTAAGGCGGGAGCGAAGCGAAGCGGAGCTCCCGCCTTAGCCTTCGTGGTTATTTTTTTTTTAAACCCTGAAAACCTTTTATAATAATACATTCTATGTTGTCTTAAATTAGTTCAGCCTAGGCAAAACTAGTTTGTCCTGGAAATCGGGTTTGGCCGGTAACACATACATTACAATATGTGCTTAGATTATTTGTTAAATGATTATGAATATATAGTACATTATAAACAAAAAAAAATGATATTTTGTTTAATTTTGGAAATACACTTTTTATTGGACCAACCGCGAATTGGCCCAATCGCGAATTGGACCAACCGAGAATTGGACTAACTGCGAATTGGACCAACCGCGAATAACATGAATTGGCCCAACCGCGAATTGGACCAAATGCGCCTAAAGGAGATCAACCACATTGGAATGAATGATTCAGTTCCTTTAGGCGCATTTGGTCCAATTCGCGGTTGGGCCAATTCATGTTATTCGCGGTTGGTCCAATTCGCAGTTAGTCCAATTCTCGGTTGGTCCAATTCGCGATTGGGCCAATTCGCGGTTGGTCCAATAAAAAGTGTATTTCCAAAATTAAACAAAATAACATTTTTTTTGTATATAATGGTACTTTATATATTCATCATCATATTACAAATAATCTAAGCAATTATTATAAAAGGTTTTCAGGGTTTAAAAAAAAAATAACCACGAAGGCTAAGGCGGGAGCTCCGCTTCGCTTCGCTCCCGCCTTAGCCTTCTAACCTATATCCATCCGAGTCGATTTCCTTAGATTATGAAATTATCATAGATGATTTTCAGAAACACCTTGCAAATTAGAAAACATTACACATTTTGGCCCAACTGCGAATTGGGCCAACTGCGAATTGGACCAACTGCGAATTGGCCCAAGCGCGAATTGGACCAAGTGCGAATTGGACATATTTTTTAACGTTTGGCCAACTGCGAATTGGACCAAATGCGCCTAAACCATTCAGTTGTTATAATTTAATTTAATTGTACATGATTACGATGTGATAATAGACGAAACAAAAAGAGAGGGCGCAGACTAGCTAAGATTGTTGCGGTTACCTTTGGTTTGTCCGTAGTTCTTGTAGGTATCCTTGGGAAATTGATAGTACATCCTAATGTCTTCGAATCTTTATTTTTCACTTTAAACAAAGTATTTTCAAAGAAAGTTGTTGTAATTAGAATACTTTTCAAAGTGTCACATTGACATTTGACATTAGTTTCTTATAATTTTAGGGCATTGTATGAGGCAAAGATAAGCAATCGGCGATGCCATAGATAAAATAATAGTGTTACAAAGGTTACTTGTAAATAAATTATTTTATTCTTGTAAAAAAGGTCCTGAATAATTTAGTAAATAATGTATTTAATAAAATAAACATTTAAGAGGTATAGACGGAAAGGATCCATAGACAAATATAGAGTAATTTTGTTATTGGTCACGAGAAAATCTAAAATGTTATATCCATTTTTGTACTTAATTATTTATGCAATAAATATTTGAAGAAAAAACTATAAGTATTTTGATTTAAGCATTTGACCTCCGATCACAAAATTGTATTTTCAATTTATAAACTAACAGTTTATAATTACTTATTTAAAACTTTTGTTAGGCAATATTGTTTTATCACTTATAATATTATGTAATATCTTTGTATTATCTTTATTACACACAACACTATTTATGACCTTTTGTAAACATACAATTCAAAATAACAATGATTGTAACATAGGAACATACTCACAACATAAGTTCTATTCACAATATAACAATACTTGTTGATATTTACTTTCTTAAAATAAGGAAATATTATTCCTATTTATAAATGCTTACTGCCTGTTTGTATGAATAAGCTTATGAATAACCTAACTAAAGGTATAACCTTAAACCTTAGTACACAACAAAAGATACTTAATATAAAACACTCAAGTGTTTTCCAAAAATAAATATTTGGTACCCTGTTACCAAATAGACAAAACAAGGGCTATAAATTAATATGTAGGCATTTCCAGACAAACTCCTCCAGAGATTTGATCTGTTTTTTATAATAACATGACCTAACATATACAGGAAACTTAAATAATAAGTTTATTTAACTTTTACACAAAAATAGTAACCACTGCACGCTGTTACTGTAGTATAAATATGTAATAAAATGTAATTGTACCCCTACAAATAAAGTATTCAATTTAAAATTGATTTTAAAATCATTTGAGCAAGATCCGTCACAATTTCAGTTCTTATTTACTGAAATTTCCTCATGGGCGCCATTTGTAACGTAGTTTCTTGTTGTTGTTACAAAATTAAAATGTGAGGAAGAGGTGTTTAGTCCACCTTTTGTCTTCTTTTCATTTCTGATATAAGGTCCAAGTTCAAATAGAATTTTGGAGGAAAACTCTAGTGCTTTTGATGCAACTCCATCCATCAAATTGTCTTTGAAATCTTTGCAGTATTCAGCAAATGTGTTCTTAAGCAACTCATAATCAAATTCTGCTGATGCATAATCTTTAGCAAAGTCATCTGGTGTTATGCCAAGTATAGTCAATGTTTTTTTAATATCAGATGATGACACTGATGATGGTACTGTTCCAGACAAGCTGAACTCTTTTGCTGTATCATCTGTTTCAGTCAAGGAGAGTTTCGCCAGTACAGCCGATGAGGTCAATGACTCTGCCATATCGTTCTCTAATTATTACTTTTGCTCTATTTAAAGTATGTTCTATAGGATCTTTAGATATATTATGGTGATCTGATAATCTGCTAGAGACTTCAGATAGATTGTTATTACCAGTTACACCTATAAATGTTAGTAGGTTATTAGTGTTTCTTGTTCCTTCTATCAATATGATTATCTTAATAATCCCGTTATCTGACACTATAGGTTCAGTAAATATACACCCACACTCACAGATCAGGAACCTTGCAGAATACACTATGCACTCTTGTGGCACACACTTATAATAAACAGGGTGGTTAAGTGATGATAATTCTATAGTATATTTGTTAAACATTTAACATTTAGTTAATCCCTGCGTGCTGCTTTCTAATTTGTAACGTTGTTTTTTACTTGTTACAAAATTTAAAGTGAGGAAGAAGGTGTCGGCCACCTTTAGCCGCTCGACGGTGATGGGTGTGCCGTCGAACCACCAAAGGGACTATGGTGACAAATTAAAGAAAGTTTTCTTATCATGCAGTTTATTTTCCTTTAACTATTTCAAGTTATTTTCCAATTTATTTTAGGTAGGAAACCCGTACCTTGCTTTACTCAAACACAGACTCTTATGACACACAGGGCGTGTTGTCGGTTCGTCAGACATCAAATGCTCAAATGATTCTACTCAATTACTTTAGTCACTAAAATTACAACCTTGACATCCCGGCAGGAATGATCGTAACCAGACGAGTGGAGACTCGGTCTTCGGCTAAAAGAACATGGAGGTTACCTCGAGGTGGCTTCGGTTACCGACCCATGAAGCTACGCTGTCCTTAGTGTTTAAGCAACCACGCTCCTCATTCCGGGATGGGTTCAGCTACTTCAGTCTGCCCAGATCCCCCAGCAGGATATATCCAAGTCGCCAGCGACCGGAGAGACGTAGATGAATGATAAACGTGAAACGTTTATAAAAATATAAATTATTTCATTTCATAATGAAATAACTAAAACATCAATAACAACAACCCTGAAACAAAAGACTTTTATTAGTAACTTGATCGTCACGACCACGAGGCGTTACGGAATTCCTCTCAAGACATTTCCACTGGTTTCTTCGGCTTACCTAGGAAATCCATGATCAGCTCCTTGCTGGATCATTACAGGATTCCACCCACCAAACCCAGGGGTACAAATCAGCGTGCTGGAAAGACACACAATGGTAAGCACGTGTCGACATAAAACCAAGACTCGAAATCCTAGGAAATGAACTTACCAGGTTACTTTACGGATGATCACTTGATCACTCCATGAATTAGGCCGCACATGGCCAAGTTTCCTGGGAAACCTTCCTTTCCTCCTGGAGAGGAGTCTACGCACCACGCGTCTTGAGAGGAAGTGGAAATTATCCCAATGACAAAATCACAGCCATCAGGCAAAGACAAAAACGCACACTCTATGCCCATCAATGGAACGTGACTCGCCGATTTCAATGTTGGAATTACCAAAACAAATATCTACGAAATAAATATGTATGGTTAATCACCATAATATTTTTAAGAAATAAATTAAATTTTTTAATTTAATAATATTATCTTTATAAAACCGGCAGATACAGTGCCTCCTCCACTAACTTTATATACGCAATATCGATGTGTGGTATCTGTCGGCGAACTAACAACTCGCTCCTGATCCGCTAGATGGCGTTACCAGTCCACTCCGTTCCAAGCAGTACAAATTATAAATTTGCTTTGTTACAATATTTTGGGAATCTCTGAAGAATGTTTCTGTTTCTTTGCTAGGATAGACAAGCCATGTTTTATTTTGATTTCTTTCTCTTTGATAAAAGTATTATTAGTATTACTTGATGTGTTGTCTAGTAAATTTAATTTACAATGTTGACATCCTTTTACAATTCTTGTAAGACATTTTTTTATTACCCAACCACACACAATTGATTTGACCCGCATCCTTTTCCGAAGATTGTTCTAAACATAATTCAGTATCGAAATGAATCTCTTTATTTTCTGCTGTGTAACAGGAGTTACAATTTTTTCTTTAAAAAAAAAAGTCTAGCGTTTGTAGGCACTCATTGGAGTCCTCTTCACAATTGGCCTTCTTTGAATGTGGGGAATTAATATTATTTAGCATTAAGGCTTTATACGCTCCTTCAAAGGCTACTGTATTCGGTGCAATATTTCGTGCCCCATAACTTCTGATGCTCCCAAAGAAATTCTCTACAGGGTCTTGATTGAGATTTATTTTTAGTCATCTAAACCGTATTTATTAGACAACACTTTCCATAGAGATTCCATTCCCTCTATAGTTTTAATTAAATTTGTTATTGATGGCACAACTGTCTCCGTCAATTGAACTTTATCACCAACTTTATTTTTCTTTAGATATTTGACACTTTTTAGTATATTTTTGGCTTTTTACACAACTCATGGTGAGGCGAATTCCTTTTCACAGGCCCTTTAAAAATTTTGCCGTCTGGTATAGAGAAACTACTCACATTTAAGGAATCAAACAGATTATTTATTAAAATAGTAAAGTCTATTAATTGACGGCATTCCTCAGGAAGATCTCCTCTATGTGATGAAACGGTCATCAATGGCACTTGTTGCCCGATTTCTGCCTTGTCCTCGCCTCCGCACGTAAGATCCCGTCTCCCTGTAGCGTTGAATGAACAACGCGATGAATCACCGAAGTTGATACACCCAAAGCTCGACTTACTGAGCAGTAGGTATGCTCCTCTTCGATCATGGTAACAGCCCTAGCCACTGAAGTTGCTGACAAATCGCTCATGTCGTAACAGGATGGTGTGCACAATTAAAAAAAAAAACAGTTAAATGAGCCACAGTCACCATGCACAGGACCCAACAAAGATCTTATCAGAAGAAATTCTAACGCTAAGTGTCAGCATATTCTTAAAAAGCCATAAAACCTGTCAACACTCTTGGAAATGACAAAGGGTTTCCGCCAAATCCCATAGAAAAAAACCCCAGTCCCGGCGCAAAAGAATTGTATCTCAGATTTGAGATAATTATTAGTAGAAACAATATCAAGTGTCACTATTTCCTGATTCGGTGGCTAACATGGATATTTTGCCCAGAGAAGTTTCATAGGCGCTACATGCAAACATGACACTTTCTAGGAAAAACTTCATTTTACTCAATGACGTTTTTTAATTGAACGTCATTGATTTTACTGTACTAATTGACATTGAATTGGCAAAAAATGAATAAAACACACACATATTCCCTAGTAAATAATGTTGTTATTGAGTTTATTGTTGTTATATTGTGTTTCTGTGTTGTTTGAGGGACATGTTTCTATCGAATGTAATGTATATAAAAATACAAAAAATAATAAATCCTGCTAGTTTATCATCTTCTTACTTAATTTTGTGAGGTATATACAGGGTGGCCCAAAAGGTGACACTAAAAAATTTTTTTTGGATTCCTGACATCTAGGTGTACTTGGAAATACCCCATGTATGTTCCGCGATTTTTAGTAGTTTTCGAGTTCTGATTTAATCTTTTAATTTTGAGAATTTTAGACTTGACCTACTTGAATATTTTTTTCTCAGAAATTATGCATCTTTTTTTTAATTTTTTTATTGTAACATATTCCTCATGACTTGCACATTCACACATAAAATACCGAGCTTCCTGCCATTAATGTAAGTTACAAAACTATCGACCGAAACTAAAAAATTAAGGTGAAAGCAAATTACAGTTAAATTTTCAACTTTAAATTTAAAAAAATTAAAAAGGTTTCACGACTTCTAAGTGATGTTAAAAACTTCGCAAGACCCTAAGCTTTAATTATTATAAAAAATAAGTGGTGCTCAATAGGCCTTTTTTAGCAGAAATCTGCTTTTAAATGTACAAAGGTGGAAATTTCTAAGTTTTTTTATTTTGTCAACCGCAAGATTATTCTGACCAAAATAAACATTACAATGATACCGTTTATTGAATAAAGAATTAAAAAAAATTAAAAATTATGTTATTACAGTGGTAATATCGATATAATTTGTTAATAGTTATTTTGGTTATTTCAAGGATTATTAATTATTGACAATAAATAAAACAATACTACAAATTTAAAAATTAAATTTATTTCACAATAAGTTCTCGAAATGTCTCCCTCCCGCTTCAGTGCATAACCTACGGGAGTACCTGAACCAGACATTCGATTCCACAGATCCGGATTCCTTGGCCTCCGCGTTTACCAGATTTGAACCCCATTGATTTTTTTCTCTGGGGTTATTACAAAAAGATGGTCTATGCAAGTGAAACAAACACCGAAGCAGAGCTGCGAGAAAAACTGAGAAAAAGAAATAAAAATTAAAGAAAATTCTGGTGCTTTCCAAAATTTGAAACATTTTTTTTTAAGGCGTTGTAGGTTATGTATTAAATTTTTTTAAATTCTTTATTCAATAAACGGTATCATTGTAATGTTTATTTTGGTCAGAATAATCTTGCGGTTGACAAAATAGCCAATAAAAAACTTAGAAATTTCCACCTTTGTACATTTAAAAGCAGATTTCTGCTAAAAAAGGCCTATTGAGCACCACTTATTTTTTATAATAATTAAAGCTTAGGGTCTTGCGAAGTTTTTAACATCACTTAGAAGTCGTGAAACCTTTTTAATTTTTTTAAATTTAAAGTTGAAAATTTAACTGTAATTTGCTTTCACCTTAATTTTTTAGTTTCGGTCGATAGTTTTGTAACTTACATTAATGGCAGGAAGCTCGGTATTTTATGTGTGAATGTGCAAGTCATGAGAACTATGTTACAATAAAAAAATTAAAAAAAAGATGCATAATTTCAGAGAAAAAAAATATTCAAGTAGGTCAAGTCTAAAATTCTCAAAATTAAAAGATTAAATCAGAACTCGAAAACTACTAAAAATCGCGGAACATACATGGGGTATTTCCAAGTACACCTAGATGTCAGGAATCCAAAAAAAAAATTTTAGTGTCACCTTTTGGGCCACCCTGTATAGGTCCTAATGTATTATTTGGTGTACCAAGAGAGATAAAGTAAAACCACTATAATTTTTTTAAGCGTGCCGTTTTTCAGGACGAACCTGTATTGATTAAGTATTGTATTAACTATAAGGACTTTATATCACAATTCACACATAACGTCGAAGCGCTGGTAGGATAAAAAAATCTGACATGCAAAAGAATTTACTTTGTAAGTAAATCAAATAAATGTATATAATTATGATGCAGGCTATACATATCAGTGAATACGCATATGTACCTATTATATTCATTTTTTGCAATTACCCACACGTTTGTGTTGTTAATGAGTGAGTTAATACTGTTGCGGGTACTGGGTACGTCAATTCAAATTAAATGCCGGTTACGAAAAGACAATTATTTATTTAAAACCACTTAACTGTAATACACCACTTTAACACAATTACACTACACACTTTACGTAGACAATTCAACACAAACACTGGTAAACGCTGTTCACTTAAACGTCGCAGGATAGTTCGCACTGATCGCTTTCCGAAAAATGAATACTGCTCGCAGCGTCGCTCACTCTCTATTTATACCCGGCGCGGGCCCTCTAGTATTTCGTGGATGATTCGTGAAGCCTCTCGAACTGGCGCGAGGACACGCGTTTGAACAGGACCGTTCTTTTCATGAAAACAATCGCGCGCAGGTAAAGGCGGCAGTGCGCAGGTAAACAAGCAGACGGGCGCGCGCGAGATTGAACCTTATTGCGTACAGGAGTGAGGTCCGTTTTCGCGTGCAAGCTCCGTTGCCGGGCATCGTCGTAACATTACCCCCCTCTTAGTCATGCTCGTCCCGAGCATTATTTGATCCGTAGTAGCGTGCCAACCGATCAATGTGCACAATCTTAGGTTTGCCCCTTGTTCCTTGCTTGATCCGATAGGTGAGGTCATTCAGCCTTGTGATGATCTTGTAGGGTCCTTCCCATCTTGGCTGGAACTTTGGTGACTTCCCTTTCTTCCGGAGTGGGTTGTGTAACCAAACCAGTGCCCCTTCTTCAAAGCCGGTAGTGTTGGCTTTACGATCGTAGCGAGTCTTCATTCGTTCGCTGGATTTCAGACTACAGTCTCTAACGAAGGCATGAATCTCGTCCAATCGTTTCTGGAGGTCAGCCACATAATCTGTGACAGGTTTCGGAGCTTCGGGTGGTGTACCAGTCAGGGCATCCACTGGAAGTCGCATTTCTCTGCCAAAGTTCACCATTGCGGGGGCGGCACTAGTACTATCGTGTACGGCAGATCGATAGGACAGCAGAAAAAGAGGTATGTACTGATCCCAGTCTCGTTGATGTTCATCGACAACTTTAGCCAAGTGATTTTCAAGCGTTTGGTTGAATCTCTCGACCATGCCATCAGATTGTGGATGTGCTGGGGTAGTACGAGTCTTGTGCATACCAAGTAGTTGACAAACCTCTTGGAATAGTGCGGACTCGAAGTTTCTTCCTTGGTCTGAATGTATCTCGAGGGGTACACCAAATCGGCAGATCACCTCCTGGACTAACTTCTTCGCAACCGTCTTAGCTTCTTGATTAGGCGTCGCGAAAACTTCAGGCCATTTACTGAAATAATCTTGAACCACAATGATGTATTTATTTCCCTCCTCAGATTCTGGAAAAGGTCCAGCAACATCGACCGCGATTCTTTCCCACGGGGCGCCGACATTGTACAGCTTGAGTTTTCCTCTATTCCTGGTTTGTGGGCCCTTAACTGATGCACACGTCGTACATTTCCTGCACCAGTCTTCAACGTCCTCTCGACAGTGGATCCAGTAGAACCGTTGTCTCAGCTTCTCTAGGGTTTTCTTCACGCCTAAATGTCCTCCAGATACCCCATCGTGTATATACCTCAATAAGGGCGCCACTTGTTTTCGGGGCACAACTAGCTGTAAATTGCTTTGGTCCCCTCTTGGCGTTTCCCATTTTCTAAACAGAACTCCGTCTCTAATTACTAGGCTGTCCCACTGTGCCCAGTAGCTTTTTGTAGTGGGACTAAACGACGATACATCACTCCAAGAAGGCCTTTGGTCTTTTTCTTTCCACTCAAAGATTTTCTTCAGGTCGATGTCCTCCTTTTGAGCTTTTCCAATAGCGTCCTCACTCCATTCATGGTCAAGGCCCTGGGTGGTTATAATCCGGACTTTGTCTTTGGTTTCTGTCTTAGAGCAGTGACTACAAGACTCAGGGCAAGGTCTTCTTGAAAGGGCGTCCGCATTCAAATGCGTTCTGCCGCTTCGATGTTCCACCACGAAGTTGTACTCCTGTAGTTGCTCTAACCATCTTGCAACTTGTCCTTCTGGGTTCTTGAACTGCAAAAGCCATTTTAATGCTGCATGATCCGTCCGTAAGGTGAACTGTCTGCCGATGAGGTACTTGCTAAAATGTTGTAGAGTTTTCACTACTGCCAACAGTTCCTTACGAGTCACGCAGTAGTTCCTCTCTGGCTTTGAAAGCGACTTGCTGAAATAGGCGATAACGACTTCACGGTCACCTTGCTCTTGTGATAAAACTCCACCAATTCCAGTATTGCTTGCATCGGTGTCCACGATGAATCTTCCTTCTCTGTTCGGGTATCCAAGTATGGGAGTGGTGCAAAGGTGTCCCTTCAGTTTATTGAAAGCTTGTTCACATTCCAAGTCCCAGGCAAATACTCGTTTGTCTTCCGTAAGTCGATGAAGTGGCTTGGCGATGTCGGAGAAGTTCTTGACAAAGCGCCGGTAATATGCGCACAAACCCAAAAAGGATCTTACATCCGTCTTGTTTGTTGGTGTAGGCCATTCTTGGACAGCTTTGATCTTCTCTGGATCGGTCCTCACACCCTTCGCCGAGATGATGTGTCCTAAATAGGCCACTTCTTCCTTAAAGAAAGCGCACTTCTTGGGACTGAGCTTTAAAGGGTTTCCGCCAAATCCCTTAGAAAAAAACCCCAGTCCCGGCGCAAAAGAATTGTATCCCAGATTTTAGATAATTATTAGTAGAAACAATATCAAGTGTCACTATTTCCGGATTCGGTGGCTAACATGGTTATTTTGCCCAGAGAAGTTTCATAGGCGCTACATACAAACATGACACTTTTTTAGGAAAAACTTCATGTTACTGTACTTATTGACATTGAATTGGCAAAAAATGAATAAAACACACACATACCCTAGTACATAATGTTGTTATTGAGTTTATTGTTGTTATGTTGTGTTTCTGTGTTGTTTGAGGGACATGTTTATATCGAATGTAATGTATATAAAAATACAAAAAATAATAAGTCCTGCTATAGAGAAAGGTTATACACCGGTTACTAAAGGCGGCAGGTATGCGCATAATCTTTTCCTTATAAAAAAAAAGATAACTACAAAATGTATATAATTATGATGTTATACATATCAGTGTGTACGCATATGTACCATTATATTCATTTTTTGCAATTACCTACACGTTTGTGTTGTTAGTGAGTTAATTAAAACAGTAAAATTAAGTTTTTCAAAAAAATTGCCTTTGTATAGGAACATTATATTACATATTATGTAATACTGTGTTTATATCATGTTTTTATTCATTTTTTGCCAATTCAATGTCAATTAATACATTAAAATTAAGTTTTTCCTAAAAAAGTGTCATGTTTGCATGTAGCGCCTATGAAACTTCTTTGGGCAAAAAAAACATGTTAGCCACCGAATCAGGAAATAGCGACACCTGATATTGTTTCTACTAATAATTATCTAAAATCTGAGATACAATTCTTTTGCGCCGGGACTGGGGCAATTTTGGCGGATACCCTTTCCCACCGGACACCCTGTAGTTCAGGAATGCGTACACTTTCAAGGCCACCTTTCTTCTGAAAAAATTTTGATGAAACCAGATTCTGGATCATTAAAAAGTCTATCATCGTTTCTGCGAACTTTGGAGAACGTATATCCAAATTTGGATATAGCTGTTTGCATGGCTCTGTGCACACCAGCGACGAATTGTTCGGGCGAGAGAAGCTTTTCTTGCTTAAAGCGGGTCAAAAACTATTTACGATCAACTTTATGCCAAGAAAAGCTTAATGCCTTAGCTCTGTTGTGCATAGAGTCAGAGCTGATAAATAATATACACACCGGCACAATTAGGGGAACACAAAAAAGGTCGATTTTTTTTCCATACTTTCGGTTATCTTGACAAGTTGTTATTATTGTGGGTAAATTGCCCACTCTAGAAGTTAACTTAAGTACAAATTTCTCAGTTTCAAGAGTTTTGACCGGTTTTATGGCTTTTTAAGAATATGCTGACAATTAGCGTTAGAATTACTTCTGATAAGATCTTGGTTGGGTCCTGTGCATGGTGACTGTGGCTCAATTCACTGTTTATTTTTAAATTGTGCACACCATCCTGTTACGAAATGAGCGATTTGTCAGCAACTTCAGTGGCTAGGGCCGTTACCATGATCGAAGAGAGGCATACCTACCGCTCTGTAAGTCGAGCTTTGGGTGTATCGACTTCGGTGATTCATCGCGTTTTTCAACGCTACAGGGAGACGGGATCTTACGTGCGGAGGCGAGGACAAGGCAGAAATCGGGCAACAAGTGCCATTGATGACCGTTTCATCACATTACAAACTTTAGAAATCGTCGAAAAACTGCTGTTCAGACCCGAAATCAGCTGGCTGAGGTCCGTAACGTTAATGTCAGTGAACGGACTGTTAGAAGACGTCTGAATGAAGTTGGATTACGATCTTATGTGCCAGCAAAAGCACCTAAACTCGAGGCAGCTCATCGTGTAGCAAGATTGCCATTCGCGCGGGAACACCGAGATTGGACAAGTGAGTGGAGGTCGTGTTTTATTCACCGATGAGAGCCGTTTTTGCGTGTGTTTCGTGGATGGGAGGGAAAGGATGTGGAGATATCGAGGTGAACGTTACAACCAGACGAACTTCAAAGAAACGGTGTCTTATGGTGGAGGGTCAGTGATGGTGTGGGGTGGCAAATGTTTGGGAGCTCGCACAGAGTTAGTGCTTATCGAAAATGGGTCCCTCACTGCACACAGGTACCTAACGGAGGTCCTAGAGCAACATGTGATGCCTTTTGCCCCATTCATAGGCCAAAATTTCGTGTTTATGCACGATAACGCTCGCCCACACACTGCGCGCATAGTGAGTGGCTACCTCCGTGAGGTTGGTATCACTCAATTAAACTGGCCAGCGCAATCTCCGGACATGAACCCAATAGAACATGTCTGGGATATTCTGGGAAGAAGAGTTCGGCAGCGAAATTCAGCTCCCAGGAATGTCGAAGAGCTGAAACTGACATTAGTGGAAGAGTGAAACAATTTGCCTCAACAAATGATGGATAACCTCATACAAAGTACGGGGAATCGCATACAAGCTCTGTTAAGAGCCCGGGGACGCAATACTCGCTTTTAATGCCCATGATTTTGTTTTTTTTTTATTAAAAAACAATTTAAAATTTTACTGCCAAATTGCCTAATTTTGCAAATTTTAGTTATTAATTGTTTCTTCCAAATAAAAGTTGTCTAGTTTACTTATTTTTGTTTCATTTTAGTTCTTTTGAGGTAACGTGATTATGTTTCAACATTAAAAAAATATACACAATAAATTAATTGAAAAAATCAGCCTTTTTTTTCTGTTCCCCTAATTGTGCCGGTGTGTATATTTCGTACGATGACATAATTGACGATTTTGCGGCTACAAAATCGCGCAAAAAGGTCATGTAAAACTTTTATATTTTTTTTTTTATTATACTAAATCAGTTGGCAGACAGACACGCAGCCCACCTGATGGTAAGTGGCCACTGCGGCCTATTCCATTGAGGGCCACTTCACCAGGAAGCGTCGCTCAATGTGCTGCCAGACTGTAGACTCATCCAATCTTCGAAGTTCGAGCCTTTGATTTCAAGTGTACTGGCTCCCACATTAATACTGCCGGAACACAGCCAGAGTAGAGCTATCCTATTATGGCGGCAGATTTCACCTGGTAGCTAGCCAGTCGGATAATTTATAATAATCAATTTTATTGTGTTCATCAAGCAGATTGTTAACAGATAATGTTCGTATTGTTTGTTATTAAGTCCTATAAAAATATTTAACAACATTTACGAATGTACTACATTACTTTGTAATCTGTGTTCATTCTAAGTGGTTTTAAGGCAAACTTTAGTCCATCTTTTAAGCAATACATGATTGGGCTTTTCTTAACTCAGAAATAAAATATTTTTGTGTATGACTACACTAAGTCGTGGTTTGTAAAAATACCCCTAATTATATAATATGATCCCTAGTTTACAGTCATACCAATAACGGAAAAAAATCTCATATAAAAGACAAACGCGCCCCCCGGCCGGTACCGCCGCAGACCGCAAACGCTATGTCCCTGCATTTAAAATCTGTAATATCTTCGAAAATATTCATTTAAATTACATGCTGTAAAGGGCCATATTTATCTATATTACATGCACAATGTATTTAATTAGATAATGATTAATACTGTATTGCTTAAAATCGCTTTTTCGTAAATAAGCCATTATTTTCTTGTTTGTAAAGGATAAAAAATGGTTTTTGTGGGTTATCCCTAAGAGATATACACCATCGCGGACTTTTTTGTAAAACTTTGTATTATGTTATGTACCTGAAGTACATTATTTTGATCTCTCGTAGGGTTCAGCCAGCGTTTGCAAGGTAAGCGCAAAAAATGTGTTTATGTACGACCTTATATTAAAGACCTCTAAAATTATCAGTGTTTCTCTACTAAATGATGCATGTATTATATATATAAACCTTCCTCTTGAATCACTCTATCTATTCAAAAAAACCGCATCAAAATCTGTTGCGTAGTTTTAAAGATCTAAGCATACATAGGGGCAGACAGACAGACAGGAAGCGAAGTGTTATTCCATGCAAGTTGCAATTTCATTGACAAGAAAATTAATATGATTATGAACTACCGTCTTTTGTCCGTGGGGGGGGGGGGGGGGGGCGTATCGAAACGCAGAGGTCAGAAGGGGCGGCAAAATTTGAATAGCCTACTGGCGGCAAATGTGTTAATCCGCCACTGCCTTAGTGAACAATTTATAGGTATGCAGAAGTATGGATATTGGCCTATAGTTAGCTAGGTTTGCTTTGTTCCCTTTCTTAAATATGAGCTTAACTATGGCGTTCTTCCATGACTTCGGTGTCGTTCCTTGTACCAGTACCAAGTTAATCCGATGCATCCAAATTTAAGAAAGGAAGTGGGTCCAAATGCAGATTTTCAGAACCCATATGAGCCATTTACCGCCATTTGGACTCCGGAATTCATGCAGGAAATCGCCGACGAAACTAATAGGTATGCTCAACAACTGACAGACCGGAAAATCCGTGAGGGCAGCCTTGGACTAACGAGCCGCATAACGCAATGGCAGGATTTCACTATAGACACCCTTTATGTATATTTTGCTTTGATATTGGTCACTGGCTTAACAATCAAAAGTGACATTAAAAAGTATTGGTCCAAGAATGACGTCACGTCGACTCCGTTACGTAAAAAACAACACTTGACAGCCTCACAATATCAAGTTTAGTCACAATGAACGATTATATTAGAACCGAGCCGCGCGGTCACGCCGGGCATAAAAAGGCGGGGCAGAGCGCGGGGGGTTTTCGATCACGCCTGGGGCACGTGAGCGGCTAAGAAATGCCATAAAAATTGTGAACGATAACGACGTAACGGCTTAAAAGATACAAAAAGACAGTCTATGGAAGGTACGCCCTTAGATAGACTCAGTTCAATACCATTTACTGGATCCTGCGGTATAAAGAAATACTGCCCGGGAAAACCTAATCCAGTGGGCATTAAAGCATTTGTACTTGCCAACCCAGATGGATCCATTCGTGATGTTGATCTTTAACAAGGTTTGACATCCTATTTATCTGATCAAGATTCACCGATGATGACCTTGGGAGAAAAGTCTGCACTTTCTTTATAATAATTATTTTCTTAAAATGCCAGCTTATACATGTTAGTGGTCTAAGAAGCTGCATTATAATATGCTGGCAGATATAAAGCGCGGAAGTCATACCGAAGTGATCTCCGCAGCGATACTCCGAAACCTCTCCGAAGCGCCTTCACCGTTCATCAGTGACTCCGAAACTCTGTCCGTCGACCATCATCACTGACATCATCGTTCTCCGTGTCACCATACTTCGTGTTACCGTTCACCGTTCTCCGTGTTACCGCTCTCCGTGTCACCATCCTCCGTGTTACCGTACCTACTTCGTGTCTTCGTTATCTCCGTCTCCGTATCATCGTCATCACCGTCCCTGCACTCTGTTCGTCGTCACTACGTGTCTCCGTCTCCGTTGTACCAGTCTACAACAACCTTCAGTCAAGTCATCGTGTTAATCATCGTAATCATCGCGACCCCAGTTGCTCATCGTGACTTCGTATAGTTAGTCCGACACTGAGAGTTCGTCAATAATACATACGAGCGCTATGAACTTCGTCACCGGGGTCATCGACCCTCGTCATCAGCATCAAGAAGTTTCCAAGCGTAGACGCGGCGACGATCCACCACTGTCTATCGTCCGTGCGAAGTGGAATACCGGCACCAGTTAAAATAACACCTCAAGCACGCCGTCCCGGAATCGAACCTGCATACCCAGCCCACTACTATGTATAATATGTATGTATTTACAAAAAAAAAGTATATAAGTAATGTTTATCCGTTGTCTAGCACCCATAGCACAAGCTAATGCTTAGTTTGGGGCTAGATGGCGCTGTGTGAATAATGTCCAGAGATGTTTACTTACATTTCATCCACTAATCCTATACAGTATTTTTTATTATCGAACTGGTGTTAGTAAAGGCTCCAATCTGCACAGTATCTTCTCATTGGGGACCATCAGGCAAAACAGGCTTAGAGTAGCTGCAGCTAAACTGCCAACTGATAAAAATTTAAAGAAAAGAGGCCGTGGATCTTTCGCCCAAGTCATTTCTAATCAAGCCAAAATCGCGATCGTAAAGTGGTTTGACAATAAATGTGTTACATAAACGAAAGCTTTCCGGATTTAATTTCACTGTTTTTAACTTAGCTGAAGAAGAAAGTACTTGTTTTATGTGGCATGAGCAACATTGAAGAAAATTTAAATTCAAACGTAGCAACGTTAGACTCAATGGAGTCTCGAGAATCATTTGATCCTGAAGAAACTTTAACTGCCACTGAAATGTCGGAAATGCCAGACATAGCAGACTTATGTGGTGATGATGACACTGAAAGTATTCATCCAGATAATAATTTAAGAATGATCCCAATAACTAATAACGCTATTGACACTAAGCCGAATCAAATTATTGTAATTGGTTTAAAAATGAATTGCAAGTATCGAATAAAGCTCGCGAAAAACAAAAGATATTAGAAGTCAGATTGCCAACTGATAATGAATGATATATAAAAGAATTTCTTAAATATAATAAATGGTTACCTATCCGACTTCGTCGCAATGTTAGAATACTCACTTCACTTTTTTCTATCCTAAACGATCCACATGCTCCCGTTTACCTTAAGTCCTTGTTTTGTCTTCTTAGTTCGACACATACTCGTCAGCTCCGCTCTTCCCACAAATCCATCTTGGCTACTCCTTATCACCGATCCGGTTTCGTCTCAAATTCCTTTCGTGTTATAGCTGTTGGGCTTTGGAATGCTCTCCCCGAAAACATTAGACAAGCTCCGAGTCGGATGGCATTTAAATTCCTTCTCCATAAACATTTTCTCCTGAAGTCCTCTACATCGTCGCTCACCTGTCCCAGTCGTTAGCCGTATGTACTGTGTATATATATTTTATATATTGATATTATGTAATATGTATGTATATTTATGTAATTTTATATTGTGTATTTATTTATGATATATTATTTCGTTTATTTCTGTTGTTTTTGTTTTCAAGTTTTATGTTTATTGGCACTGCCCACTGTTTCTTTCTGCTTGGCCTAAAGGTTGACTGGGAGAGAATGCCATGAGGCATTAAGTCCGCCTTTGTACTTGATTTGTGCAATGAAGCCTAAATAAATAAATAAATAAATAAATAATATTGAAGATGGTAAAACTCATTATATTTACTACAATAAAAGTCAACGAGAAATTTTTAATAAAGTTGCATCCGAATTATTTAAATCAAATCCTGTTAAAATTATTGAATGCACAGAACGAGTAATTTATGTAGAAGATGAAAATAAACAAATTAGTATCGTGCACTCTTATCACGAAGGTAAAACATGTCATAGAGGAATACGAGAAACCTTATCTCTAATATAACTACTACTAACGGTATATTATTATTATAATATAATAAAGCGAAACTATTACTGGCCAAACATGGAACAGACAGTTTCCACTGTAATAAACAGCTGTGATCTATGCAAGCGCATGAAATACGATAGGAATCCAATTCAGCCAAGCTTGCAATTAACTCAAACTCAATCAAAACCTTTCGAGGAAATTTTTGTTTATTTATTTTCCATAGAGGGAAAACTTTATTTAACTTTAGTCGACGCTTTTTCAAAGCTCAGGCAAGCCATACCAATTGCTAATAGATCAACTCCAGAAGTGGTCAAAGCATTAATTACCTATTTTTCATTTTATGGCACCCCGAATAAAATTAGTTGTGACCCAGGATCAGAATTTAATAATGCATTAATAAAAGAAACTCTTATGTTTTATAAAATTGAATTACATATAGGAACACCTAACAATCCTAATTCCATGGGATTAATTGAAAGATTTCATTCAACTATAATTGAAATATATAGGCTAGCTAAACAAGAAACAAAGCCTATGCGTGTTCTACAATGACATAATTATGCAATTATGGCTTACAATAATACGATACACAGCGTTACGAATTTAACTCCAATGGAAGTTGTATTAGGGCATACAAATTCAAATAGTATATTTAACGTAGCAATTGAAAAAAGTTATATGCAACAACTAATGAAGGATCATGCCAAGAAAACAGCGTATCTTTATAAATATTTAGAGGATAGGATGACTAAAATAAAACAGAAACGCTCTAAAGAAGGTGAAACTGTAGAATTAAATACAGATAAACCTAGATATGAAGAGGCCAAGTCCCATGACAAGTAATGTCGTACCAGTTAAAATTAGAGAAAGAGTCACAAAAGTACCTTCAAAGAATATTAAAAGACCTAATAAGGAATAACACATTCATAAATTGTAATTAATATAAAATAAAACTTCTAAACGCATACGAGGGATAACATTATCAGACATAAGGGATAACATTATCAGACATAAGGGATAACATTATCAGACATAAAGGGATAACAATATGAAACATAACAGAATTATTGAATAAAAATTGTTTATTGAATTACAAAATTGTTATAAATTGATAATTGTAACAACGGGCTGCAACTACACCTGTCACCGAGCGACGGCACCTATCTGTCACCGCAACGAGCAACGGCTTCGCGCTTCACGCGTTCATCGATAGATGGCGTTATCCCGAGTTACTACGCGGTAGCGTTACGATTTTTCGGTTCCTTAAGTATTAGGTGCGATGTTTACTAATGTATTCCTTGGCTAGGAGCTCTAAGCGTACGGTAGCATCCTCCTCTGGATCTACTAGACCTTATAGCGAAACATAGTGATAGGAACCGCTGCTGGCGTACGGGATCATCTATCCTCCTGGATATTCTGGACCCTGTTGTCTCGCAATACCGCGCTCTCGCTGGTGTACGATCGCGGTCTCCCGCGCGTGATCACTTTTGGAAAAATATACCGTGCACGCACATCGTGACTTCTTAGGAGCGGCGCTTGTAAACGTGAAAATACTGCACAGGATTTTAGCCTTAAAGGTGATCACGCGCGGGTGTCCTCGATAGTACCTCTGCTGGCGAACAACAGGATCATCCATCCTCCTGGATAATTATTCTGGACCCTGCAGTTCCGTAAGACCGCGCTCCCGGTGGTGTATCTCCTGTATTGTGTTGTAATAAACCATACCAACCTGAAGTTGTGGACCTTTCTGTTACGAATCACCTTTACATAATTAAATTGAAAATGTTAATAAAATGTATAATTGAAGAATTTTATAAATGATACAATGAATTAAAAATTGTTTTGATGAATTGAAGTATATTATAAATATTTAATGAATAAAAGAATTGTTTTATTGAATTGAAGAATATTATAAAAATTGTATGGTGAATAATAAAATTGTTTTATTTGTATATTGAATTTAAAAATGCTATGAAATGCATAATCAATTGTCTTATCATGAAATGTATAATGAATAAAATGTATAACGAATTGAAACATGTTATGAAACGTTATAATTGATAGAAAGTTATAATGTATAATGACTTGAAAATGTATAATGAGCAATGAATGGAGAATTATTATAAAATGTTTAAATGCATTAATAATGGATTATGAATATAAGAATTTTTAAATGTTTTGCAATGAACTTATAATAAATGTATGTGTAACAGTGTTATCTTAGAAATAAGTGGTCATGGTATATAGTTCTTAATATATAAGGTAGTTAATTCAGTAAGTTGAGGTACTTCATTCTGTAAGTTGAGGTACTTAATTCTGTAAGTTGAGGTATTTAATTCTGTATCAAGAGCCAGTCGTACTTAAGCTGTTTTTCTGTGTATAATTAATATAATTATGTTATAATTAACTATTATCTGTTTTAAAAGGACTGTTTATGTCTTTTATTTTTTTATATAAAATAAATAATTAATGGTAATGGGAAAAATAAAACACTTTCGTAATAAATTATAATTGTAATAAATATTTTTAAAACACCAGAAGAATAATCTGAAAGCGAGAAAAGGATAAGGGGACTATTTGTTGAAATAACCTTTGATTAGGATAATTTAAATCTTAAGGAGGGAGGAGTCATTTGGACCCCTATTTTCCATACATTAATTTTATTACCTTATGCTAATTTTATTGCTTTGACTTTAGTGCAACTATGTTGCACAACGTTTATTAATTTGTTTCTTAGAAAAATATAAGTTATTGATCGTAAAATACGCAAATGCGTGACACAATGTCACATTGCAAATTTTACGGTCGGATTAGTTCTGCATAACCCCCAAGCGCCCCGATAAGGATTTCAGTATAAAAGCACAACCACTCGCTTCCAGATTCATTCTGCTCGGAGCCTCCGTCTGGTGTTCTTTACTTACTTGTTAATATTTTAAATGTTTTAAACGTGTAAAAGTTAAATAAATAAATTAAGTCAGATTGACAATTTTATTTCCCAAGTTCCAAATCAAGTCAAGACTTTATTCCCGCCTTGGCCGCGTTCTCGCTTAACTACATCTTTTCTGTTTATCTGTTTTCGAATATATCACTTACAAAATATTTTATCTATAAACAAAGTCAAGACATTGCAAAATTATTAAGAGCGTTAAAAAAAGACTCAGATTATTATAACACATTCTGGTTAAAAAACAATTATATTTCGAATTTCGGTTATCTTGACAAGTTGTTATTATTTGTGGGTAAATTGCCCTCTCTAGAAGTTAACTTAATGTTTTTAAAATTAAATAAAACAAAAACTATTTAAGTTAAAGTTATATTTCTTTATCCAATAAAAAGAAGACTATTATATATTAATTTTTTTAAATAACTTCGTGTAAATGCCTTCCATTTTGTCTCACACACAAACAGAAATGATGCATCGTTTTTCCAAAAAATACGGGCCAATAATTCCGTTTGGCAAAAGAGCGCACCAAACTTTTACCCTTGGATAATGCAAGGGCCGCTAGTGTTTTAGTTTCGAGTTTTGCTCTCGTGGAGCCCAACAAGGGCAATTCTGTTTATTTACATGACCGTTTAAATGGACATGGGGACTCATCGCTTCAAAAGATGGAGTTAACAGTAACAAAACTCTTTAACATGGTTTCGCAGAACGATTTTCGTAAAATAAAACGATTCCCTTTTAGTTATTGCACTAATTGCAATGTTTAAGGATGAAACTTTAAATCTAGTTTGATAATTTCGTTAACTATTGTTTTTGGAAGTTACAAAACCATTTTCTCTTTTCCTTAGCGAAATTCGTGGATATTCTAGCAAACTTCGTTCAGCGGCTCGGATGTTTTCGGGAGTTGGTATTGCTCTGCTTGGTTCTGGAGGAGGGTTATTTCTGGCTGAACATGTGGCACTAAACCTTTCTAGCCACGACCGTATCAAATTTACGCCTGGCGCATCACTCAATCGTCTGATGTTATCTGATTACAAAAATGTCGACAAGCGGCGATAAAAGAATCACCGTTCTTAAAAATCGCTTCTATAGCCAACGCACGATGCTCACTTGACCACTGCAGCATTGTGATAGACAAATCCGCACTCTTGAAGACACCAGTGACGTACCCAGTCCCGCGCTCCGATGCGTATTTTTTTTTAAAGTGCGTTTGAAAACATAAATTTTCCACCGGACACCCGTTAGTTCAGTTTCTAAATCATTAGGATACATTTTTACCAAGAAATTTGCTTTTTCCGTTAGGGTCGATGTTGACAACTCACTTATTTTAGTTAGAAATGAAAACTTCTCGTTAAATCTGTTGTAGGCCTCCTGTCGTTTTTCTAACTCGGACACGAGTCTATCTACGAGGACGAGAAACGTATTAATCCTAAAAGTTTCACTTGCAGTCATTCTAATTTCTTCATCAGGTGTTTCGTCAAATTTTTTTTTTCTTTTTGGTTGTCTTTTTCCGATATCTGTTTTGTATTGCTTCGATACGCTTAATTTCATCGCCTTTTCTTCAAAATACTTAAAGTTCTCTCGTTCAGCTAAGAAAAACTTACAGAGTAATTCGTAAAGATCGGCAACGGTGATCAAATCTACAGTGGAAGCCTGAATTTGAACATTCACTTTATTTATTCTTTCCAAAAAATCATTCCACACAACAACCATTACCGCTGTTTCCAGTCTAAATTAAAAAGTATTCCCGCCGCTTCGTTTTGCGTTACAGGCTTTTCGGTACAATCGTCTTTGATTGATTCCAAAGTTTTAAGAATTTCGTGCCAAGAATCTCTCAAACTTTTACACGCGTCCTCTCTAGCTGACCAACGTGTCAGATTCACTCTCTTCAGGGGTTTGCCTTTCCCGATTTCAGTCGTTAATTTTTGCCAACGTTGTGTCGAGCTTACAAAAAAAAACGTAAATTTCCTGTAGCAGCATGAAAAAACGACAAGCTTCTGTACACGATTCAGCAGCAGCAGTTGCCACTAAATTCAAAGAATGAGCAGAAAAAGGCACGTATAAAGCGAAAGGTGCTTGATTTTTAATATTTGCCTGCAAGCTATTGTATATGCCAGACATGTTCGCGGCATTATCATATGACTGTCCACGACAGTCTTCAATATTTATGCCTAGTGCTTTGAGTTCCGAAATAATGGCAGAAAACATTTCATCAGCTTTGCGTCCCACTGACGATAAAAATTCGAGAAATCTTTCACACGGTTCGCCTGTTTCCAAAACGTATCTAATGACAAGGGTAAGTGGATCCACATGTGCTATATCTGGTGTTGAATCAACGATTAGGGAAAAATATTTCGCCGTTTTTATCTCGTTTCCAATCTGTTTTAAGATTTTATGTCTCATCAAGTAAATAAACTCATCGCAAATTGTCTTTGATAAGTAACTGGTAGACCCTGTACCTTGATTCCCAAATCGTTCGATATGACGAGCTAAAAAAGGATCGAATTCCGCTAGCAGTTCCAAAATCATACAATAATTTCCGTTATGCGGATCACCGAACTTTTCATTTTTCGGTCCAGCCGCGCGTCCAAGCGACCGCCCCCCCCCCCCCCCGCGTTTATAAATGACTACCAAACCAACACAAATACGTAGTATAAAAAAATGTAATAACAGATTGAAATACGTCAAATTCCCCACTTTTACAAGTTCAGTTAAGTTGTGAAATCTAATAACATTTGGGTATTCATTAATTTTTTATTTTTGCAAGAAAATTTTTTTTTTTGGGACAAATTTACCGCCCTCTAAAATCCGCCGCCCAAGGCTGAAGCCTTCTCAGCCTTATGGCTAATCCGCCACTGCACTAAGGTGCTAACAATTAGACTTGCCGCCAGACTGGACGCTGCTCAGCCCGTGGAACAGGCGGGCTTTAGAAAGGGTTTCTCGACGATTGACCACATATTCTGCGTGAAGCAGGTTATCGAGAAAAGCACGGAATACTGCCAAGACTTATGTATAGCCTTCGAAGACTATGAAAAGGCATTCGATACGATTTAACATTGGGCGGTATTCAACGCGCTGAAGCGATGCCTGGTAGATGACAGGTATGTGGAGGTGCTGAGAGAAATCTATAGGGGTGCCACTCTCCAGATTCTCTCCACTCTGCATGCCTCACACGTTTAACCCAGTCATCTTTAGAAACATTACCGATAGCTTCGTGTAGAAGAACCTCGACGTCTGCTATTTTAAAGATATTGTTTTTTGATGCCACTTCGCCCTTTACTTGTGCCCAAATCATTATTTTTAACCTTTACCTACTGAGGTGGTCTTTACCTTGACGTAAATACTGACGTGGGGGCCTGAGAGTCCCGTACACTTATATGCTTATATTTCAAAATCAGTAGCCTTTAGCCAGTAGCAGTAGGGTTATATGTTTATTAATTATCTTAAGAGTAAGTATTTAAACAAATTAAAAGCATTTTCGTATCATTTATTTATTTAATTTTAACTTTTACAATAAAGTTTTGAAATCACAGCATTTTTTGGTCGAAATCACATGAGATCGTAATTAATGAAGTATCAACTGACATTATTAAAAAAAATCAACAAATTCACTTCTAATATTAATTTTAAACACTCTTTCCATTAAATGGCACATACTTTATTATCATATTATAGGAAGAACTAAAACTACAAGGCATTAATTATGGCAAATTATTACATACAGTCTGGGCATACTTCTTTAGAACACTGCAGACATACCTAAATGTTTTTTACACAAATAACATGTGTGTGTAGATTTTCTTTGTACCTTCAAAGGGCAGGTATGGCATCTTCTTCTTTTTTTAGACCCTTCCTCGTCAACCTTTGGAGGCTCAGATACCGGCATATCCTTACCCAGCACACGTGTCAAACAAAGACGTAGCTCACGTGGCAATCTTTCGTTCATAACCATAACACTTCTTTTTAAGTGGGTTAGCACCAAACTACGAGCTAACTCTTTTATGAAGATTCCTCTTTCGGTAGTTTTTTCATTATGTATGCCATATAGGGCATGACTATTGACGGTGCTGATATCCAACATGCGGTAAAAAACCACCATCGGCCAACGACGAGTTCTACGACTTGAAGTGTAAATAGAATTTTTTTTTTGTCGATATCGTCCACACCTCCTTTGGTTTTGTTATAAAATTTTATTATTTCAGGCCTTCCAGTAGCGATGGGTCGTTATGGGTTTTTGAGATAACGTAACGTAAGCGTTATGTGATTTCCAATAACCGGTTTCATAACTAGTTATTTTCACAACGTTTGCAAGCAAACGTCAATTGAGAGGCCAAACGCCCAATTGTCGAATCACACTTTCAAAAATTGCCAAAAACCGCTTTATTTTCTCAAAAAGGAAAAACAATAAACCGAACTCAACTCTCCATCCATCGTAGTATCCGCGGTCCCGGTCCCAAAAGCCCCTTTTGATGTATGTACGTACTACTAAGAGCCTTAATTTGGACTGCGGGCAAAATTTCGACCACCACTGAGGGATAGAGCAACTCATTTCAAGGAAGTTGACATGATTACTTAAAGATCTAATTAACGATTTTTTATTAATTTTGAAACTAAAATCCGGTGGGGATTGTTAGTTATTTTTCCCGAAATCCCTGCTAAGCTGAGCTACTGTTATTGGTGGGGATTTTTGAAAAAAAAAAAATCCCCACTGGTAGGGATTTGTCGGTGGGGATGTCCGGAATAAACCTTTCCGTCATAGGGCTGCCATAATCTGCTGAAGCTAACAACACGTTTGCGAGTTTTTCTTCCTCTTCTTCAGAGAGTTTCTTTTGTCCTCCAACTGGTTTCAAGTGCATTTTTTTAACTTTGTTCAATATCGTTCGTCGAGGAATCCCAAACCTCTTTTCTGCCTCCCGACTCGACATTCAGTTATTTTCTACCATGTCAACCGCTAACTCTAACATTTCCTCTGAATAATTTAATTGATTTTGAACTCTTATATTTGGAAATGGAAATAGTACAAAGATTACCATGGATTTAGTATGATAAATTTTTAGATAAGTGTTCTGGAAGATGGTTGTAGCTCTACTGGCTCTGTTAGCTGGACTAAACAGGGGCTTAGGACTTGCTCGATGCATTGTCAGCAATTCTTCTAGGGTTTTCCATATTAATTCTACATATAACACCTCGTTTTTTTTGTGTGTTTAGGCTTATTCATCCTGAAATAAAAGAGGAAAAAAAATACCTCGGCAAAATTAAAAAATATGTTTAATTAAAGTCCTTTTGATAATCATAGGACTCATTTTCGCAACCTAGACCGAAAGCGAAATTGAGGTAGATTACTTTCTGGATGAAATCACGTTTCACCCCATTAAGAAAGTAGGTACTGTTTCCAGGTGACATCGCGTGTCACCACTGAGGGAAACATAAAATAACGAGGTCTTGAAGTCGTTAGCAAATGTATGAGTATGAAGGTACATAGGTACATATTTACTTTCTGGATAACATCGCGTGTTATCTCGTTAAGAAAGTAAAAAGTTTATTTCCGGATGGCATCTCGTTCCACCCCTGAGGAAATAATGTAGTTTATTATAAATAAGCACTTTAGATTCATCCAATTTCAATAGTTTTAGAAGTAAAGGAAAGCTAACCTCCATGTGAACTGTCAGTTTGTCGCGGCTTTTGCCGATAGTGTAATTCCATTTCCAGACGTCTAATTTTCCGTTTAATCTCTTCATTAGATCTTTTACTTGTTCTTTTACCCATTTCACGGTAAAACTGCACAATAAACTTGGTTTCTTCACAAAAAAAACTATTGATGAATAACGAACGCGTGATTTGATGTAACACACGGAAAACGAATGACAACAGCGCCCTCAATCGCCTGGTGCGAGAAGTAAATACGGCGGGAATCAAAACCTTTCTTTTTTTTTACATTATTTTCTTTAAAATAAAATCTAAAAATCGTGTGATGATGCAATACGATGTAAAACGTACTACATAGTTAATTAAATATCTACGGATGCAGCAATGAAGTATAACTTACATTATATTAATTATTTCTAAAGGGTTTTTCAATAAGGACGGGTAGATTTTGGCGGCCCGTGGCAGCCATACTGTCCCGGCGACATTCGTCAAATCTTCCGTCCATCATTCAGCCACCCATGCCAAATCACCATGGCAACTATGGCAAGTTACACGACTGAACAGCGCGTGCAAGTGGTAAAACTTTGTTATCAAAATGATTGTTCGTTGGTGCAAACATTGTGCATTGCGCTCATGTGGCATCCGCTGTGTGGCAGTGTGGCACGTGGCGCCATCCTGCTGGAACCACATGTCGTCTAGGTCCATATGGTTCAATTTGGGCCATAAGAAATTGGTTATCATCGTTCTGTAGCGCTCATCGTTGACTGTGACCGCTTCGCCAACGTCGTTTTCGAAAAATTTCGCAAAATTTGCACATTTTTGATAACAAAGTTTTACCACTTGCACGCGCTGTTCAGTCGTGTAACTTGCCATGGTGATTTGGCATGGGTGGCTGAATGATGGACGGAAGATTTGACAGATCTCACCGGGACAAGATGGCCGCCACAGGCCGCCAAAATCTACCCGTCCATAATGAAAAACCCTTTATTATCCCACAACTGCTGAACTAAAACATTTCGTTTTTCGATGCCTCGTCTTAGTTCAGCAGCTGTGGTGCTGGTTGATTCCTGAGAAAGTACTGTTGGCATGTCATCATCATATTCAGCGGCGTTCTCCTCAAGATCAACATCCATTCGGGTTATGTTATTATTCGGGTTATACACATGTTATGTAAAACACAACATGCATTTATTATTTTGACTGCTACATCAGGATGATAATGTAGCACCCTATGCCTGAGTAAGCACCGCCATCTATTCTTGAGAACACCAATAGTACGCTCCAAGTACATCTTGCAGAGCACTGCAGCTTGTTGTAATAACATTCTTTGGTGCCTTCCCGAGCGCTTACTATTGGTGTCATCATATATTCCCTTTGGGCATATCCAGAATCACCTGAAAATTAACAATATTAAATAAAATAATATTCTCAATCAATCTAACTATAAATTATAATAATTCGCAACTATAAAATTTACTTGCCTAGTAAAATTACATTTTCTCCACTATTGTTCAAATCAATTAAATGTTGTTTTACTGGATGCTGGTTCCATACAAAACTATCATGTGATGCTCCTCCAAATGAAGCATCAACTGACAAAATTCTTAAATCGGCATCACTTATTTGAAAAAGTAAAAAAAATCATAACATAATAAACATCCTTTTAATATAAAATAAGCAATAATGTATTAAGGACAACACAAGTAATATTATTTCCTTACTATCATAACATTTCTGGAATGAAAATGTTTGCGGTTAAAAAACCTTTCCTCATTTTCAGCAGGCCTTATTATAGCCACATGAGTGCCATCAATGCAACCAATAACAGATGGTATTTGAAACTTCTAATAAAATCTGGAACATTAAACAAATAAATAGTTTATTCTTCTAGCAGTCTAAAAGAAACAGACAGTATGTATGTACATATGATTAAATATGAATTTGTTGTTATCATTACCTTCTTTTGATGGCATCCCTTTCTCTAGTTGTTTGAGGGAATTTAATCCATTTCTGCTGGATTATTCTGTGATTTAAAGCTGCCGTAACGTCTCTTATCGCTCTAGAAACGGATTGCTGGGACATCAGAGTTCCATACGTGCCCCCGACTATTTTTTGGTAACTCCCAGTTGCATAAAAGGACAATGCCACTAAAAGCTGTCATAATATAATATTTTAATGAAACAAATCATTTTCTAACAAAAGCCGAAAACTTACAAAATAAAACAATTATTTTACCTTATATTTTAGAGATATATAACTCCTTCTCTTTGGAAGGGGCTTAATATTCTCGTAAATTTCCTTACTCACTCTATAATTAGCCTTAAATTCGTCTTAATGCATCTGAAAAGCTTTCTCTGAGTAGCGCATCATTCGACGCTCATCTCGTCGTTGTTTTAGTTGATTTTTGTTGGAATTACGTAAAACACTGAATATCATAGCTAGTCGTGCCATGTTATCACTTAACTATTGTCTAAAAATCACTAGAAACGCAAAACAATTTCGAAAAAGTTACACTTTTGTTATTGGAAATGCCGCAATAATCAAACAATTCCAAAGAGTAAAGTAATACATAGGGAAAAGAGAGCCCTCTTCAGGGGTTTTAGAGCAAACCTATTTGACGACTAGCGCCATCTGGAATTTGGCTCCGGAACTCATCATGCCACACACGTACTTTTCGAAGTACATTGCGGCAAAATTAAACAACTAACACTTTTTTTATTCAAAATAGCAGATTTAATTGAGCTATTTTGCAATAAAATGTGTTAGTTATTTAATTTTGCCACAATGTACCTAGTAGACAATAAAACAAGTACGAGTCAATGAATAAACACTAGTTGTGTAGGTGTTACAAAATAAAATGCTCTTGATTTATTCATTTTTTATTTTTATAATGTTTACGCTTATTGAAATATTCCTGAGCAGCAATATTAGTTTCGTCCTCACCAGAATATGTTATTTTTCCAGACAATATTCTATTGATTGATCTACACCAGCTGTATATGATGACATTTAAACAAGTATTTAAGAAATATAGTTTTAATTTTTCTTTGTGCATGGTGCAATTGAATGGGTAATTAACCAAAGCATCCGCGATACAAATAATATGTTTTTTATATATGTTTTCGGGACATTTTTTTTTTAAAATGATACCGTTAGGTTTTCAATATCATGAAATCAATTTGCTAGTCCTTCGCTGGGGTAACATAGCCATTTTTTGTTTTCATATTCTTTAGCCATTATATAGGAATTTTTAACATTTGTTTTGTCTTTATCGACTAGGTTTTGCCTAAAACATTCACATGTTTATACAATATTTTTCAAACATTTCGTCAGGACCCAGCCACACACATAATTCCTTTGTCCTGCATCAGTTTCTGTCGTATTGTGACAGGTAAACAATTTCTCGTTACATTGAACTTCATTTTCATTAGAAACAGAAGTATCAGGAATTGTATAATTTTTTTCTGTTATAAAAAAAATCTAATGTTTGAAGACATTTATTTAAATCATCTTCGCAGTTAGATCTGGCTGAATGGGGCGAATTATAGTTATTTAACAATAAAGCTTTAAATGCGCCTACAAAAGCTATTGAATTTGGAGAATTATTCCTTGCTCCATAACTTCTGATGTTTCCGAAGAAATTTTCCACTGGATCCTGGTTGAAATTTCTTGTTAAAAGTGCATCAAAACCATATCTTTGGGACACAATATTCCAAATTGCTTCCATACCTTCAATAGTTCTAATAAAATTTGTCACAGATGGAATGGAATGGTCGTTTCAATCAATTGAGTTTTGTTTTTTACAGTTTTAATAAATCGAAATTTAATCGTTTTCAAAATTAATTTTGCTTTTTGCCACAGTCATATTGTGGTGAGGCGCGTGTCTTTTGACAGGCCCTTTATATTTTTTTCCATTAGGGATATGGAAACTGTTCCCATTTAGGCTGTCAAATAAATTATCCAATAATAAAGTAATTTCAATTAACTGTTTACATTCTTCTGGAAGATCACCCCTAGCAGTTAAGTGTTCAGTCGCCACTGCAACGCTGTGGCTAAATAATTGGGTAGCTGACTTAACCCTCATTTTATTGATTTTCTCAGGATTTATGTGTTCTTCCGTTAATTTGTCCAGTAACCAGAGTTCTCCATAAGACTTGTCAGCTGCATATACCTTTTCGTAATACTCCCACTTTACAACCACTTTACAACTTTTTCTTCATTGTTTGATTTATAAATCATATGTTTTGTCATTAAATTATTTCGGATGCCCTTTATTAAATGTGGTACATCGAACAATGGAATAATTTTTTTTTGCCCATTTATTAAGATCAAATCATGATGCCATTCCTTTCCTCGTCGCAAATATTTGGCTTTCGTTTCATTAATTAATTCATTAATAGCACCAACATTTGTGCTTTGGTCACACACAGTATTTATTACAATGAGGCCAGAGTCTTGCGCATATTTTACAACTTCTTTGATTAGTAGTTTTAGCTCAATTTTGTTGAGCCCAGCAGTAAAATAGTAGGCCAAAGGCTGCTTAAAACTTTGTTTTAAGCCTTTCACCATAAAGACCAATGCATGGTCAGCAAATTTTGATTTGCAATTTGAAGCAAACCCTTCAAGAACATCTTTTTGGGCATTATAATTGACTTGTGGCGTCAAGGACATCTCATCAAACATGAGACTGCACAATCTATCGGGCATGTCTTTCTCAACGGGATTTATTCCAGGGAATATTTTTATCGTGCTCAGTAGTCTTTTCATGGCCTTTGCCGATGGCAGCGTAAAAAATTTATTTAAAAGACCATAACATTTTGGACTCTTTTTGTACAGTGACATAGAAAGTACTTTCTCATCAGTGGTGTAACGTCGGCCTTTAGCTTTTTTCGAAGCCTGCAGTTGCATTTTTAGAAAAAGTTGAAATGGCTTTTTCAATTTCTTAGCGAAATGTTGGAACAACGTGTTATCAGACAAATCTTCAGCATTTTTCAGTCGGGCCTGGAAAGGATTTTGGTCAATTCCCACGGGAACGGGAACCACGCGGGTGAAACCGCGGGAGGCCGCTAGTAGAATATATTATTAGCGGAGAAAATTAAAAAAAATACATATCAAAACAAGAACATGCTGGATGAAACCACTTTACCAAAAGAGGACACAGAATTGAGAATCAATTAATTACGAAATTCATTTTAAAACACCACAGTTTTTAAGAGTGTCCTTGGAAGAATTTGAACATTTACATAGCTTGATTGAGGCTTTTATCAAGAAAAAGGATACGCATTGGCGTGACGCAATCTCGACAAAAGGAGACTGCGATAACTTTGCGATATTTAGCAACAGGAGACTCATATTCTACTTTGCAATATGTGTTCTGTGTATCAAAGCAAACAATATTATCAGTTGTTCCCGAAGTGTGTGACGCCATAGTGAAAGCCCTTAAAAAGATGGTAAAGGTGAAAAAAAAAGTTATTTGTTTTAATATTTTTTACTAAGTATTACACAATGAAAAAAATAATAAGACTGTTTCTATGCATCCAGATCGCGAATTAGCTGGGTCAATCTGGATTCATTATTACTGTTAGATGGTAATGCGTCGGATAGATCTGTCAATTGTTGTACTGTGGAGTATTCTGATCTCCTTTCTCCACGGTAATGTGTTATCCGTTGATTCAGCAGTGCCATGTCAGCCTCAAATATAATATTATTAATCGAATGTTTAACCCTTTCCCCGCCACGCTTTTTTCCGAAAATGGTGCCCCACACGCCACGACCATGAAAAAAAAAAATTCCAAAAAATTATTAGGTTATACTCAACTCATTCAGGCAAGTAAAAATACAACGTCTCTTGATCATGTTTTTTTGTCTGATATATCAGACATTGGCGTGGTGGGCACGAAAATGGTTTGTCTGATATATCAGACATTGGCGTGGAAAAGGTTAACCTGTGCCAGTGTAACAGGGTCATATTTTTTTTAACTCGGACGCAATATGCATACCAAAAGCTGTATATGGATCATTAGTCACATCGTTTTGGTTACGTACGAATCAATTCCATGGCCTCTTCTATCATTTGATTTTCCGCATCACTAATATGGTTGTCTTTTTTTTATTATATTAGATGAACTTGATGATACACTATTTTCTGTGGCCTCTTTGATATTTCTAACCGCATTGACAGACGGATTATGTCGGATTCGGAAACCTCAACGCACTCCACTAAAATCCATTGCAAAGATCCATTCATGGATTCATGGATCCATTCTTTAATTCTTGATTCAGAATTCTCAGCAAAGTCGATTTTTAGAACTAATGCGTGTCCGAAAATCCATTAAGGAATGGCGGACACATGTAATCTTCTTTCAGCAAACATAACTGTTCTGGATAACGTAAACTTTTTAAATAACTCCACTAAGGTCATGTTGCCCTAGTACCATTATACCCCTGGATGTTATCTGCTTTGCGGACGACACCCTGGTCGCGGCAAGGGCGAGCGATTGGGAGGATGCGGTCGACCTTGCGTCGGTCGGCACTTCCCTTGTCGTCCGGCGCATCCTCTTCTTGGGGCTGAGGGTGGCCCTTAAGAAAACGAGGGCCATGCCGTTCCACCATGGGCTCCAAGTCCGGGTGGAAGGGGTCCGGGTTCCAGTCGAGGTGCACTTCTAGTACCTCGGCCTGACCCGATACTGAACTGTGATTCGATAATTGGGCTTTTGGCCTCTCCATTGACGTAATAATCATTGCACAGCTGCAAATAGTTTTCTATATAAATGAGACGTTAAAGTGACCACGTTTGTATGAAAAAAGCCCAGTGGCCAAGTTTTATTGCCGGTAAGTTTATTTGGATTTTTATTAAGTTTCTGGTAAACTGAGTTATTAATCCCGTAGTTGACTGAAGCATTATCTGCGGATAGTGATGATACTGATGCCCAGGATAAGTCATTATGCTGTAAAACTTTACAGAGCTGTGTTTTGATAGCTTCACTTGTTTCAGCAGGGTCTTGATAAAAGTCAAACCTTGTTTCAAACCATCTCTAACTGAAAACCATTGCACTGTAACTGGAAACATTATTCCTTTGTTAGAGGAATCTGTGCTAATAGAAAAATAAGTAGAAACATGCAATTCAGATAGCAGCATTTCTTGCAACAGTGGGGCTATGACATTTTCACAAATAGCTGTAGCTTTAGTTCGACCACACGCTATTTTCTTTTCAACTTCTGAATCAGGATAGAGGCAGGACTTCATTCTGCGTCGACAGTGAAGCAAATGAGATTTGTGACTCAACCCTAAAAAAACATTAGTGTTTACTAAATAGCTCAGTCGTCGGTGCGCCTAATAGAAAAGAAAAATACTTACAGCGCCGTCTCCATAATATCCATGTTATCTTCTATATCTATTAGTACACTGAAAAAGTCTTCTGTGACTCATCTGTGACTCATCGAAGAACTGATACAGTCGCTGGCGCTTTGGGTGTAATGGCATCTCCAAAGGTAGGCCTCTTAAAAGAGACCCACTTCTTTCATCCTCGGTATATCCGACAAGAAAACTAAAAGTATATAACCCATACAGAATAAACCATACAGAATAAACTATTTTTGAAAAGACAACAAAATACATATAACATAAATTCAAAGTTTAAAAGTGATTATTATATCTCAGATTTTTAAAAACTAGGCTAGAAAAACGGCACTACAATAAATATTTAATGAAGAAAAAGCTTATTACTTTTCACTGGTTTGCTGCTCATTTGCACCCAACGTAGTCCGTCCAGTCCCCCTAAAACTGGATGGAGCTTGAGTTTGGACCTCCTGCAGTACTTTGAGTTTTTCATCGGTAAAAGAATTTTCCATGCGCTTTTCTTTCTCCATACATCTACTACATTGTGGCCTATGTTTTTGCATAAACTGCAGCGTTGTTTTCCCTTGCGCTGAGAATCAGATGTTGCAGTAGCCGGCGTTGGTAATGGAAATTGGGTTGTGGAAGAAATCAAACGATTATTTGGTTTTCAGGATTCAGCAATGTAATTTTTATATTTCAATTATTCGACACAGAGAAGCCATGATACCTGACAGCTAACCATAGTAACAAAGTAAAGAGTTTCGATATGTATTAAATGATTGTATCAATTTTTGTATTTAAATCTATAAATCCAACACGCAACATTCGCAGCATACTCCCTCAAGGTTTCCTCTGTACCACGCGCTGTCTCCAATAACTTATCGAATGTTTCGACTGAGTTTCGTGGCACGTGGTTTCTAATTTCAAGTCATACCTATTAGTGCGAAGATTAAGTCTATTTGCTGCGTCTCCGTCAGTCCCGGTTAAGGTAGTGAAGCGAATAATGCTCTCTTCATGGCAATGAATGCTTCAGTCGTAACATTGGGATCTGGGTATAAATCAAAATAAATGTACATTTCTCACATGACTCTAGTGAGAAACATTTCTCACAAAGATGCGTTCACATAGGTAACTTTTTACTGATGAACAAATAGGTACCTACCTATGACATGAAATGATTCAGATATACAGAAATGTAACAAAAAAGTCAAATGTGTACATGGTATTTTTTTATTTAGTCTATTAAGATAATATCTAAGCCAATATAATGTTTTTACTTCTTCATACTTTTCAGGATTATCTTTTAGTCGTTTTCTGTAATCTCTCAGACGTTCCGCGTTCGACTTTGGCATCTAAATGGGAGCAAAAACATACGTTACTTAATTATTATTATTTAGGTACATTTATTCAAGCAGGCACTAAATAAGTAAGCTCACTAGGGGTGCTAGCCAAGTGACATTAGATTCAGAGCGATAGCGATGTAAGAGTAAAAATATTTGTTTTATAACTGTCTTTACGATATTTGATACTTTCAGATTGTTTTTCAATTATTTCAAGTGTTAGATCAAGGTCATATTTAAGGGAGATTGTTGGCGAAACTAATATGTATTAGGTAAAAAGTATTAGAGTATAAAGATAGTTTTAGATTATTTTAGGTATTATGCGATAGAAATATAATAAAGTTATGCTATATGCATTAGTTTTAATTTTTGATGAAAACATTTGTAAGCTCTGAATGCCTCGCAGAGTGCACACCCTTTGCTACACTTCAACCAACTACCTCCTTTTTTGAAATCTGTTAAAAATATATCACATTCCGGGCATTTTTTAGGTAAAACACACAAACAGTACGTAAATGTATAATACCTTGAGAAACAGTCATGTGAGAAATATGACCAGTATAACGTACCTTACTTCTTACATTTTTGTTCAACCGTTTCTCACAGACATACCAACATGCAACTTTTAAATCACTTTACTTGATTAAAAACCTAAAAATCGGATACTCTGAAAGTGTGACAGTTGTGACACTGATGTATCGGGATCACTTTACTATCAAAATGCTTGGCACTAATAATAAACAAAAATATTACTTATCTTTCTTGATATTAACTGCTTTTTTCACAGGATTTTTCACAAGAAATATGGACGACCAAAATAAAAACAACAACACACAGAGACACAGAAGGAAATAGACACTTTTTCTTACTAATTAGTGATGTCAGACGTTGCCAGCGTTATAAAATGTAGTGTGATGACAGTTTTCATGATCATATGAGGGTGTAAATAGCGTTTCTCACTAATTGTTTCTCACAGGGCAAAATCGAGAAGGTTTTTATTTAACACTTTTTATTCATAATATTTGACAAGCTAGGCTGTGAAATATCAATAAAAGGCAAGGCTAAGTACTCTAAGTATATTTGATTAAATTCTAATTGTAAGCTTCTTAAGGAATTTTGGAAATTTTGAGCCATTATCGTAACGAAGTAGTGAAATGGACATGTTTCAAATGTATGAACAAAAAAAATCGAAGTTTAATATTACTATGTAAAAAAATAACTATGAATGTCAGTGTAAATATTACATCTCATTTTTTATATACATGGTCCAGTGTAATTAGAAAAAATATAAAAATAGTTTTAATGCAATAGACATAGCCACAATTATGAGTTGAAGGTGGTGGACACGATATTTTTTACCAATGTACATTTATTTTGACTCAAACCCATCTTGGGTTTCATGCGTTATTTGGTAAAATAGCATGAACGCTGGCTGCTTTGGTGCGAATGTATGACGCAGCTTCTTTTCAAAATCTTCCCAGGTTTTGACGTATTCTTTTATTCCCTGCCACCACACTGCAGCGTCGTCCTTAAGAAGAAGCGGTGACCCTGTGAGCGCGTCGGCATCAGGTACATATATTCTCGACCGTTTTGTAGACTTTGGCTGCAGCTAAAAACCCTTAAACTGTGCCGGTGTCTTTCTTGCCATTGTAAGTGACGTAACACGATGCAAATGATTCCTTTCTGCTTGCTGTGATAGTTTACAGGATTTTCTGGAACTGTTCTCCTGTCATCGCCATGTTCAAAATCCGATGAGGAAGTAGTCGTAAACTCGTAATGTTTATTTCTGATATCGGCCTCACGTTGTGCGCCAGAAACTGCTTCGAGTACAATTTCTTCTTTACTGAAAGTACTTTAATTTAAAGTACTGATTACAAGATTTCAAAGTTCTCCAGTTGTGATAAGTCTTCAGAAAGATTCACATTTATAGAATAATTAATTGGAGTTACTGGAGGAAGCGATGAATTCGAAATATAATCTAGAGAAGATATTGGTGAATAGCTGTCCCTGTATTCTTGTGACTGCTGTATTGGATAATAGTGTTTGTTATGTTGCTGTGGCACTTGTGGCTGCTGTGATTGGTCTGGCTGAATTTCTTCGAGTAATAATAAAACCTTGATTCTAAACTTTCTCATTTGCTCCTCAGATAAATTTTCTAAGTCTGGCAACAAACTTAATAAAAACATTTTTCTAGCACTGTCAGTCTTTTTTCTTTTTTTTTTATCCAACCGACAAATGCTTTGTCAGCCTCGTTGGTAACTTTACTTATTTTTGGCTTCTTAAATGTGCTTGATTCGACGGATCCATGTATTCGTAGTTGCTTGAGTACATGGGACTTCGTCAGTTGCAGAATTAGATTCAATATTTTCGGTGTTCACCTCAGGCGGCATAGGTATGTTCCCCGATTCATTAGTGTGAACTTGCTTTCACAAAAAGAAGAACAAACTGCAGTTCTTCATGTAGGTAGTATAATTTCTTTTGCTTTGTCGATGAACCACTAGGAGTTGGTTTCAGGCTGCGGACAAATCCATTCCTTATATTTCTCCACCTAGTTTGACAATCGGCCACTGAAAAGAAACGTGCAATTAATGTAGTACGTCTTTTTTCAGATACCTATCAACTGGGTGTAGTCTTCGGGCACTTCAATTTTACTTTGCTCGAGGAGAATGCACTATATCTCGAGTTATAGCAGAGACAACAGAAATATTTTTTCAAGGGGAATGCGTTATCTCCAACAAAGTAATATGGAAATGTATTTCCAGTTTCTCCGTCGTTTGGTAAAGGTGATCCTAAATGAGGAATATGTAAACCATCTCTTTCGAAAATTACTTTTTTTATCTCTTTTATAAGAGCTGCCAGTCTGTCAGCAGTAGAAAAACCACTTAAAAAATAATGACCAATTGGCTGTTTCACTCTTTGCCTGATACCTCCAATCATAAACACCAATGCATACAGCAATCAGTTCTGATCGTCCTTGTGATCCATGATCTTGGTATCCCTCGATAATATCACCTTTTGGCTCATAATGTAAATGCTTTTTTAACGACATTTCATCCCACATTAATATGAATTCATTATTCATTGGTGCTAGAGTGTTGACAAATTTCTTTAAAACTTTAAAAACTGATTCATTGCAACCAACACTTAAGGGTACCTTATTCAATAAAGTTTTTAATGTGGTCGGTGATGGCAGTAGAAAGATCCTCCGTAGCAAGCGATAGCAGGTTGGTGACCTTTTAAATATTTGTAGGTTTCGGCGCCTAGTCCCATACAAAGTCGACTGGGGCTGTACAGCAATACCGTGCATTTAATTGAACCCTCACGCTTAACGGAGAGTAGTCGTGCAGCGATCGGCCCCGAAGTGGTATCAACAACAACTTTCGGCCCTGCTCATGTACTAGTATGGTTTACGATAATATGAATAATACTACTGGACTAGTATGGTTTACGATAATATGAATAATATACCACGCTCTCTACAATTTTTAATGACCTTCTTTGTAACTTAGAAGAAAAGAAAGGATTCTAGTTTCAACCAGAGACTTAAATAAATATGTCAAGCTTTTAATGCAGACTTAAAGTCCATCACACCTGTATTCGCTTAGCATTTTCATAACGGGATATTTTCGGGAGTGTATTTTACTCTCTCGTTTCGTTTTTCTTTTTATAGTTTTCTTCCGTCGAATATCGACACGTAAATATATTAAATATTCCTTAGCTTTCACTAAATATGTTAATATTTGTTCAGCGTTATTAGCACTTAATGGTTTTTTGTAGAACTGAAACGGTTATCCGGAAACTATACGGCCTATCTGGCCACTATAATACTATCCGGCCGAATAATAAAAATCCAGCTCACAGGTTATCGCATTTCTTTCTTCACATTGAACCTGGTCAGTATTGTTTTCATTTTCTACTTCATCAAAGCAATCCCAAAATATGTCATGAGCTTTGCGAGATACAGCTGACTCTGTCTCCTCTTCTCTACTCTTTTTAGCCGGTGGTGATGGTGAAGATGAACTGCTACTTGAAGACTCTTCACAAGACATTTTCAAATATTCGAATAAGATCTCCTGGCGTGCTCTTGCAGCTTCAATTACCCCCAAGTAGTTTGATTCTTGACTTATGAAGGTAAAACGAATTTCTAACTCAGCTTTTAACGAGGCTCGCATATGTGATAAATCAGGAGTTCTTTGCTCAGTTTCAGTTTTATCTAAGTATTTTTTTAAAGCAGTAACATGTGGTATAACTTCCGACACGCATGATAGCCCAGAACTTGTTATTTTAGTAATTTCTTCGAAGGGCTTCAATAAATTGATACACTGCTCCAATAAACTCCACTGTTGAGCTGTCAAATTATGAGTGTATCGTAATCAGCAACATACAATGATAATATGGCCAGCTTCTGTTCTAACAAACGCTCGATCATGTAAAAAGTGGAATTTCACCTAGTGCTAATATCTTGCACTAACTGATGTTCGGGTAAACTTAGCTCTTTCTGGACCGTCACCAGTTTTTCTTGAGCTAAACCTGAGTGATTTAAGTGCGTCACAAGTCGCCTTCCGGCAGCTATTCGCAAATTTAATTGAGTCGCAAATTTAAATTTAGTATTTCATACGTTAAAATAAGATCGACAGTTGCACTGAAGTCGTTAAAATCAGGGAGATGTAGATGCTTTTCACAAAACTCGATTGCACTAGCCACACTTCGACTCAAGAGTTGCGTAGCTAATTTCACCTTTATTATTTCAATTCTGAAAGCTATAATAAAATAAATAAAATAAAATATTAATTTATTCTGCAAATAGATTTTAGAAAAATACTTTTGCACGTCAATCTTTTTTTCCCCTACCAGCACTTCGACGTCAATGGCCTGTTGAGGAAAGAAGTGACACAAGAAACACAACAGTTTTGCCTTTTTTTTAAAATATTACAAATTATAAAATTCAAAAATTATACAATACAAAATAAATTTATGTCACAGAAAATATTAATGTCAATACAAAAGATCATGTCAATTATAACAAAGGCGCAGGCAGAGGAGCGGCAACAATAGTACTCACTTCTACAGACTTTTATCATTTAGATAGTCTTCCACTTTATAATAACCCTTCTTGATGAGTTTGCATTTGATGTGTGACTTAAACTTGTGTATTGGTAAGTCAACAACATCTTGAGGTAATTTGTTAAATAACGTAACACTTAATCCAACAAACGAATTTACCAATTTTATGAAGTCTTGTTTTCGGAACGGCTAGCTTATGTTTATTTCTATTATACTTCCAAACATTGTTCGATAATATTATTAATATTAAATGCTAACAAAGTAGCTAAATCAATCTTGATTTTAAAAGGCAAATAAAACATTTTGCCAGTCATATTAAACTTATAATTAATAAATTTATTTGTGTCAAAAAACACAAATTTGTCACTATAACCAGTACAATTAAATAAGGAAGTATTCAATATGTGAATACTGTTATTTTGATCATTTGTATAACATCTGGAAAAGGGAAAAGCACATAAAATAACTTTCTTTACATTAAGTTGATCAAGTATTGAAAGCTGCTTCAGAATCTCCCTTTTACAGGTGTTAAGTCCGTTACCCATCATTAATATAATGATGGAGTTTTCATTAAAATTACAATCTATAATCCTCTTAATAATCTGGCTAAGAGGAGCACCTATGTGGCAATGAGATAATTTGTTGGCAAGATGAAGGCCATTTTCTTCCTGTAAATTATCAAGACGACCTATGAGATCCCATCTTATAAGTTTCTGATTGGCATCTTTAAAATGGACTCAAATGTGTTGCGCATAAGTTTTATCATATGACATGCATCTAGGAATATAATCACTTCGTCGTCCCTTCTGCTAGAACTACTAACTAAGCAGACCTACTGGTGGGTCTCAGAATACTGACATGTCTCCAAAAGCCCACAAGTGGGTCCACTGAGATTATATTATCTTCGAAGATCCACTAATGACCCCTTCGTTGTAAAGGTTCATAAAGCAGACCCAACTGTGGGTCTCAGTATACTGACATGTCTCTAAAGGCCCACTGACGGGTAGGCTCCATTATTTTTTTGTTGTTTTATGTCTCCTAATACCCACCATGAAGTTAAATGTAAGAAAAAATAATCAGATTAGATGCTTAAGATCATCAGAAAAGAAACTTTCAATGTAAAACCAAATATTACATAACCAAATGTTCCAACAATATGATTCGGCTCGAAGACCACTAATAGGGGTTGGCGGGTGTTTTTGCACCCAGAAAAACGATGTATTATGCACACTAACTTTGAATGGTGAACACGATACAAATACCATTTGCAACACACTGTTTTTTTAATTTATTCGTGGCGAGGGACGTGGGATCAGTTTGCGGGCCTCTCGCCATCTTTTTTCTGAACGCGTCCCCTACTCCGCGTCACTCACCGTGGTCCGAAATTTAGTATCAATAAAGTATAACACAAATCGGTCCGAATGAAGCGCGCGTCGGTTACAATGACTTTCACGAGTTTAAGTATGTAGATAAATCTCTCTTTTGAAGTATCACGATTAAGGATCTTAAGAAACATATTTGTGCACATACTCGTTAGTGTGAGAACTTCATTTTTGTTCTGACGATTATCTTAACCACAACTTTCTGCCTCCTTTCCTTCTTCAGAATTATTATTAGCAAAGCTAAGAGACTGTTCATTTTGTTGTCGGATAGGTATCCCATATCCCATCTTAACCATGAACGCTTGTGAAACTTTTCTTTTGGAATTTTATCTCGATTCAGCGGATATATACCCGATTTTCTGAAGCCATTTTGGAGGATAACTGGGTTCAAGTAATCCCATATCATAGTAATTATCCTGGTAAACTTTTGTTTTGGAAGCTTTGCACCTACACGGAGTCTTTGCTATTTCACCAATTCACTGCCCCAGTTCTCCTTCATAGGCTTCATTGTTCTGCAGTCTAATGGCTGCAGAATATGGGATGAGTGAGCCGGCAATTTGAGAACAGTTTCCTGGTTGGCCATTAGAAGCTCAACACTCAGGTCCACGTGTGTTGAATGACCGTCATAAATTAATAGACTGGTATTTTCTCTCCCATGGCTGGTATGAAAACTTTTTTCTGTAATTTTCAAATATTTTGATTTCCATCCCTCCCAGGTTCTTCCAGGTGTTGGTTGCTTGGCACCGCGAGTACATTATAGACGGTGAATTATAGTTTACCTAGGAATCCCATATCTTTCTAAAGCTTGGTAGCTATTCATCTTTTTTTCCCGTACAATTTCAACTGCTTCTTCAACATCAACATCATTGACTGGGCTATCGGTCAATATATCATCGTCTTCATCATCAGCAGTGTTTAGTTCACCTAACACTGAAGCGATATTATACAGAGTCGCACATGCAAAAAAATTACAGCCACAACTGTACCTAATTTCACATGCCCACTTGCAGACAGGGAAACTTCCTCTTCCAAATACCAAAGACTCTCTCAACTGTATTTCTGGTTTTAATGTGACTTTTATTGTATCGATCTTGACTGGTGGAGTTTGGTGATAAAAATTGTGTTAAAAGCACATTGCTTACTGCATAACCACTGTCCCCAAGCAGTAATCCTCGCAACACACCTGTATTTAGGCGTTGTTTTAGTGTACTACTATTATAAATAAAACTATCATGTGTGCTACCGGGCCACCTAGCAACAACATCATAAAATTCCAAATTAGGGCCTGTTACCTACTGCCTGGACATTGAAAGAAAACCATCCTTTCCTATTTCTATAAACATCTGATGCTATTCCATCAGGACTTCTTATTTTTCGATGTGCGTACAATCTAGGCAACCGACAATTCCTGGGAACTCAGCGATGTCATAAAAACTTTGCTTCACTTTATTAATGTCGATATTCAGTAGAAGGGAATGGTAATGCGGGTTGCGTAAATGATGAGAAAGAAGGTTAAAGAAGAACAAGCGGAATGTAACTTTGCTAAGTGCAATTAAAAGTAGGTACGCGTCATCAAAGATCACCACCCCCATACAGCCATTTTTCGACTTACCGGTACAATCCGTGGTAATACAGGAGGGCGAACAGGCAATGATGAGATGAAGCCAATGATGATTGGTAAGCGTGCACTGCAAACAGTCTTTTAGACGCAAGAGTTCAAATCTTCAAGCACAATCGCGGTGAAAGAAATTGCAAATACAAAATGGCGGGTGGCACAGCAAGCGTCTCGTGCACAGTGCAAGCGCGGAAGCGGCTTGACGTTCAACGGACCGACGAGTAGCGCGGGTCGCGGCAGACTAACAGCTCGCGAGAGGTGCGGGGCGAGCGTGCGCGCAGAGGCCATAGCCCATCACCAACGGATGCTACCGACATCTATCGGCAGCGCGGTGAGTCTCAAATAGCAATACAAAAGTGATGACCTTTAAAGCGCGTAAACAGGAAATTATATTTTCATAGCTCCATTCTTCAGATATAGTATTACCATGTAGTTTCCCTAACGTACTAGGTAGTGTCGCACTTTTAGATTTATATCGATTCTAACTAGATATTCGATTTAAAAACGTCACTATTGCATCCACCCTACACTAGCTCTGCAGCTACTTTCTCATTCCTTTTTTGTGCGCGGTAGTGAACGCACGTACCAACTGCTAGTTTCTAAAAAACCGTTACGTTTCAAAAATGCCGAAACGAAAGGCAGAAGATAAAATAAAACGTTATAAAGAAAAAATTAAAAAACTAGAAGAAAAACAAAAAGTGCACAAACGTCGACGAAATATTATATTTTCCGATTCCGAATCTGATACCGAAAACCAGGGTAAGTTTTATTGTTATTAAAGTGTTATCGTATTATTTTTAAGAAATAAAGGTGTGCAATACGGCGTCTATAAGTCTACCTGGAGGGTAACCGCGAGTTACACACGATGGTTAGATATGACGCTAAAATCAAAGCCTGGAGGTTGACCGAGAGTCATTCACGAAGGCAAAAACATACATGTATATTATGTATGCACATTTATGCTACAGATTTGTTGCAAACAAATTATGTAAATTTGAATTACCTACAATAAAAAAAAAAAAAAAAAAAAAAAAGACTACCTACGTAAAATTTTTTTTGAAATAAAATTATACATTTTCAGATATCCAACTACCCGAAAATTATAATATTGAAGACGTTGAAAATACGAACTATGATTACCCTAATGTAACGGATGATTCGTTACCACAAATACCCGCCACAATATCGTTATCGAGTGCACCAATATTATGCGAACCATCGCAATCGCCGTTACGCACGGAGGACATTTCAAAAAATGACCTCGAGTCATCTGATACTCCACAGGCTCCACTCGAGCAGATTAATGTGGTTCCAGAAACCTCTAATGAAGCACCTATTGAACTTGATCCAGAAATACGTCTTGCATTAGGTGATCCCATTGCAGACAGCCCTAAATATGGAGCCAATATTCACAATGATTTGGCACAACGCTGGTTGCCAATACTAAAGAAAGGTTTGACAAAAGACGCGAAAGAAAATCTTCTGAAGCAACACCACGTCCCTGATAACTGCAGATTACTAAAATCGCCAAGTTTGAACCCAGAGATAGCTGCTGCTGTTGCAGAAGCAGTTCGAGCGAGAGATAAAAAGATGGAAGTAAAACAAGATCAATTAGGATTGGGAATTACTGCGATTTCAAGGGCTATGGAAATAATACTTAACGACGGAAACAAAATAGAAATAATAAAATATCTTTCAGAAGGTTGTAGAATTTTGACGGATCTTCATCATACAGAAACACAAATTCGCACGAAATGTATAACTCCGTGCCTAGACAAATCTATATTGAACATTATACAAGAAGAAGAAAGAGATGAATTCTTATTTGGCAGTAAATTATCGGAAAAAATAAAGGCCGCCAAAGCCATAGAAAAACAAGGTTGGCAAATCAAAAGAAATATGCCACAAAAAACTATTCAACATCAATCTGCATCAAAAATCAGACCCACGGGAAACTGGACACCTCCCCCTCCTCGATATCTCTCGTCGACGAGCAGGGGGGGGCGCGGAGCATACACGACGAACAGAGGACACCTGAACAGACAATTTCGCCCTCAAGCACCGCCACCGCCGCCGCCAGCAGCGCAGTCGCAGGCGAGGACAGCCACAGTCTCCAGACAACGTGCCCAAACACGTCAATAGTTCAGGTACATGCAGGTCGATTATCATTTTATTATAATTGTTGGCTCAATATTACAAATAATAAAACTGTGTTAGATTATATTTTAAATGGCTATCGTCTGCCATTAACTAATAATATTACACGACCGCATTTAACAAATAAATCTTTATCTGTTATAGAAAAACAAAAGATGCAACTTGCATTAAATAATCTTCTTGACTTAGGAGCTATTTCAGAGTGTCAAAACAGTACGGAACAATTTATTTCACCCATATTTTTGATTCCAAAACCTAATGGGACAGACCGATTTATTCTTAATTTAAAATGTTTTAATAAATACCTAGAGAACGAACATTTTAAAATGGAGGATTATAGAAGTGTGTGTACGTTGTTATCGAAAAACAGTTATATGGCTAGTATTGATCTTAGCGTAACAGGAAGAACTTTATGGTACAATCATAAAATTAGAGGAAAAAGCTGCACCTATAGATATAATTTGTCTCTGCGAAACCAACATAGAGAGAGGTATGGAGCGCAGCTTGAAGCTGAAGAACTATAACATAGCTGCCTGGTATTCAAGAAAAAAGTCAAAGAGGGGAGGAGTAGCAATATTATTGAAAAATGATCTGGAATTCAAGCCTTTAACAGATCTAGAAAAACTCTCTCAATTATTCATATTTGAATGCTGTGGCATAGAATTAATAAGACACGGTATAACAGTAATATGTATATATACAAACAAAACCCCAACCTCTGTAAACTCCATATTTTTCTCAAAATTAAAAGAATTGCTCGATATGGTATGTAGACAAAAAAGGAAGAAATACATAATCTGTGGAGACTTCAACATTGATATGCTGAAACCGTCAAAAATATCACTAGAGCTAGAGCAAATACTGGAAAACTACAACTTAAGAAGACTAATTAACGAACCAACGCGGATTACAGATGACACATCAACATGCATAGACCATATTTACACCAATATAACAGGCGGTGAAGCAAAAGTACAAGACCTAGGGCTGTCAGATCATACTGCACAAATTTATCAAGCCCCAATAAATAAACGCATGGCTCGTTCACAAAATTGGTGGTATGAGTATAAAAGGGATTACTCTGAGGAAAACAAATCCAAGTTCTTGGAATGTCTGTCCAGTCTTTCATTTAGTAGTGTGTATGAGCCGTCTAATACTCTATCGGAGGCATTTAATGAGTTCTATGAATTATTTACATTATTGTACTATATGTGTTTCCCGGTTGTTAAAGTTAAAACATTAGCAAGAAATATAAAGGCAAAATGGCTAACAAAAGGTTTATTGAAATGTATCGCTACAAAGAGGCATCTTTATTTCGAGTCCCGACGCAAAAAAATTGATAAGAGTCTGTACACATCTTATACAAGAGTACTAAGAAAATGTATGTTATCATCTCAAAAGTGTTGTAACTTTAATTATATTCGTAAAGCTAATAATAAATGCAAAGCTGTATGGAATGTGATAAAGAAACACGCTCTTCCTGAGGTTATTGATAGTTCAGCTACCGAGATTAACTGCAATGGCACTAAAACTTGCGATCCACAATTAATAGCAGAATCATTTAACGATTATTTCTTAAAAGTAGTAACGAATAATTGCACCAAAGATTTGGGCATGGCTGAAATTAATAATAATGTAAAATCCGTGAAAACAAGTGTGTTTCTTTATCCTGTAAGCACAGATGAGCTAAGAAAAATTGTTTTATCTTTAAGTAATTCTAGAGCCACGGGTATTGACGAGATAACTACTGAGGTTATTAAGATGAGTGTTGGGTTAATTGCGGGTCCACTAGAACATATTATTAATTTATCCCTAAAATCTGGAAGTTTTCCAGAGATCCTTAAAAAATCTATAGTTAAACCGCTCTTTAAAAGAGGTGATAAGACTAATATGGATAATTACAGACCGGTCACTCTGATACCGATATTTTCTAAGATATTTGAAAGGGTAATGTACAAAAGGCTAATTAACTTTATGGAAAAAAATAATGTTTTAGTTGACGAGCAATACGGTTTTCGCAAGGATAGGAATACGTCTTTGGCTACTTTTAAACTACTGAAATATATTACTGACTCCCTCAATGATAAAACTCCAATAACGGCAATCTTTATGGACCTGAGAAAGGCATTCGATTTCGTATGTCATAACAGATTAATGGCTAAATTGTATAGGTATGGTGTCAGGGGACCGGCATATGAGTGGATTAAATCGTACCTGAAAGACAGACAGCAATGTGTCGAAATACAACGATACTGTAACAAAAGTCATAGCATTGAAAAGTACAGATCGACATTGACAGTTAACAGGTACGGTGTACCCCAAGGCAGCCTGCTAGGTCCCCTTATGTTTCTACTATACATAAACGACTTGCCAAACGCCTTGTCAAAAAATTGTGTTCTTTTTGCTGATGATACCACATTTACCATAAGAGGAACAGACATTTCCAATTACGAGAGCGAACTCAATGAAACTCTTAAATCTGCTATTACTTGGCTTAAGGCCAACAATCTAAAAGTCAACATTGATAAAACAAAATATATGCAATTTCATACACACAGAGGAAAACCACAAAAGCTTAGCATACAGTTTGAGGGGAATTCAGTAGAAGAAGTGACAAAGATTAAGTTTTTAGGTATAACAATCGATCGCTTTTGTGATTGGAAAGAACACGTCTCAAACGTCTGCGCTAAGGTAAATAGCTTTGTCTTTGCTTTGAGACGAATTTCGCAAACTAATACTAATGAAGCTGCACTTTCGGCTTACAATGGGTATGTGGATTCTGTCTTACGATATGGAATTATTTTATGGGGCAACTCCACAGAACTTGATAGGGCTTTTATTATACAGAAAAGATGTATCCGTGCAATGTTTGGACTGAAGCAAATTGAATCATGCAGACCGTTTTTCCGAAATTACAAGTTATTGACATTGCCCTGTCTTTATATTCTAGAGATATGTCTGTTTGTTTATAAACACCAGCAGTTCTTTCAACAGAATCACGAAATTAGCAAGCGACAGTTACGACCAAATTATAAAAATAAACTTTATACTCCATCTAGTCACTTGACATTAGTAAAAAAAAATAGCTTCTGTATGTGTATAAAAATTTATAATAATTTACCGGACATAATCAAGAGGGATAATTATTTTATGTTCAGAAAATCGTTAAAATTGTGGCTCGCTGAAAGATGTTTCTATAGTGTATCTGAATATTTAAATTATAAGTGAATGTAAATGTAAATCATACATGAATATTGACATTAAATAAATAATTATATTAGACTTTATTACTTGACCTTGTATTGCATTATTTTATTGAATTGGATTAAAAATAATTAGTTTCTAAGCACATTGACATCACTTATCTATTGTTTAAATTATTACTTACTTGAGTGACTTGACATAATATATTAAGATGAATAGAATAAAATTAATGAATTGTAATAAATGTTTGTTGAAGATAATTTCTAATAATTAAAATTATATTGTAAAATTATGCTTTTTCTAGGTCTAAATTATTAGTTATAAAGTTATGTGTATACACCTGTAAAGGTAGAAGTTAGAGAACCGATTGTTTAGAAAAAGATCTATAAGTATGTACCTGATTTCATGCACAATAAAGATTATTATTATTATTATTATTATTATTAAGGAGTCGTACTTATTAGTTCCTGTACATCCGGAACATAAAAAGTATTTAAGGTTTCAAATTGAAAATGACAGACAAAACTTAATTACGTATGAATTTAATGCAATTCCCTATGGTTTATCATCAGCACCTAGAACATTCACAAAAATAATGAAAGAAGTTATCGGTTATTTAAGAAAACAGGGTTTTAGCTCAGTTACATACTTAGATGATACCTTATGTATCGAGGACTCGTACGAAAAATGTCTCATGAACGTGAACGAAACCGTTAGAATCCTTGAATGTTTAGGTTTTATTATAAATTACGATAAAAGCTCACTAGAACCAAAAAAGTCATGTAAATTTCTAGGTTATATGTTTGATACAGAAAAAATGACTATTTTTTTACCAGAAAACAAACAATCTCACATACTAAATCTAGTACAGAAATTTAAAACAATACAGAAATGTAGCATTCGAGAATTCTCTCAATTTATAGGTGTTTTGACAGCCGCATGTCCGGCACTGAGATATAGTTGGCTATACACAAAGATATTTGAAAGACAAAAATATCTCGCCTTGAAAAAACATAACAATAATTACGATGCAATAATGGAACTTTCAAGTATTATTTTGCCTGATTTAAACTGGTGGGAAAGAAACATTTTAGTTTCCAAAAATTTTATTACACCTCCAATATACAAATTAGAAATTTTCACTGACGCGTCAAGATCAGGCTGGGGCGCAGTTTGCAACAAAATGCGCGCTAATGGTTATTGGAAAGAAAGTGAACAAAAATATCACATTAATTATTTGGAGCTGCAAGCAGCATTTTTTGGCCTTAAATGTTTTGCCCAAAATGTTACAAATTGCGCTATATTGATGCGAATAGATAATACAACGGCAATTAGTTATATCAACAGAATGGGCGGCATACAATTCCCACATTTAAACGACTTATCAAGGTCCATTTGGCAGTGGTGCGAAGAGCGCAACTTGTGGTTGTTTGCGTCTTATATAAACTCTAAAGACAATAAAGAAGCTGACACGGAATCACGAAAAGTTAATCCAGACACTGAAATAGAATTATGTTCTAAAGCTTTTCAAAAAATTGTCGATAAATTTGGTGAAACTGATATAGATTTGTTTGCATCTCGCACCAATGCCAAATGTAGGGTATACATATCCTGGAAACCAGACCCGGACGCGCTAACTGTAGATGCTTTTACGATATCATGGTCCCAGTATTATTTTTACTGCTTTCCTCCCTTTGCAATCATTCAAAAATGTTTGCAAAAAATTGTTAGTGAACAATCTACCGGAATTTTTGTTTTTCCTTACTGGCCTACTCAAGTATGGTTCCCTTTGTTGAGTAATATTATAATATCAGAAATCATTTTTCAAAAAAATGCAATACGGTCGAATTACAGGATACATCTACCCGCGCAGACTACCCTGGCAGCAGCCATTGTCTCCGGGAAGCCTTCACAAAACAAGGGGTTCCATCAGAAGCGATACAGTTGATGATCTCTTCATTGGCAACAAATACTGTCAAGCAATATAACACAACTTTTAAACTATGGTGGAATTATTGTTTAATAAACCACCTTCACTACTTAGAAGCACCAAAAGCAGCGGTAATTTTGTTTCTGACTAAACAATATGAGAGTGGAGCTTCATACGGCACGCTAAATAGCCATCGCTCAGCTATATCCCTGCTTCTGGGTAATAATATAGGTTCGGATGAACAGGTGTCACGATTACTTAAAGGGGTTTTTAAATGTAGACCGAGCATACCTAAATACAATACTGTTTGGAATCCGCAGATAGTTTTAGATTTCATAGAAAAATGGTTTCCTCATACAGATTTAACATTATGCCAAATTTCAAAAAAGTTGGCTACACTTTTGGCTCTTTGCACAGCAAGTCGTGTACAAACGTTGTCTTTAATTAAAACAAATTGTATTGTAATTCATCAAGAACAGATTATAATAACTATTACAAAGGGTTTCCGCCAAATCCCATAGAAAAAAACCCCAGTCCCGGCGCAAACGAATTGTATCTCAGATTTTAGATAATTAATAGAAGAAACAATAACAAGTGTCACTATTTCCTGATTCGGTGGCTAACATGGTTATTTTGCCCAGAGAAGTTTCATAGGCGCTACATGCAAACATGACACTTTTAGGGAAAAACTTCATGTTACTGTACTAATGGACATTTAATTGGCAAAAATTAATAAAACACACACATATACCCTAGTGCATAATGTTGTTATTGAGTTTATTGTTGTTATGTTGTGTTTCTGTGTTCTTTGAGGGAAATTTTTATATCGAATGTAATGTATATAAAAATACCAAAAATAATAAATCCTGCTAGTTTATCATCTTTTTATGTAATTGTGTGAGGTAAAAGAAAAAATAAAACCACTATCATTTTTTTGTGTTTATTGTAGGGTATTTTGTACAAATCTCAATAAGAACAAGGAAGACAACATAAGTTTATTTATATGTTTCAAGTATCTAAATCTATCAATATCGAATGTAGGCCTTTAGCTGGATGATGGTCTATTTCATGATCATTGTGTCTAGCCCATCCCAGATATAATTATGATGCAGGCTATACAATATACATATCAGTGTGTACGCATATGTACCTATTATATTCATTTTTGCAATTACCCACACGTTTGTGTTGTTAATGAGTGAATAAATACAGTAAAAAGAAGTTTTTCAAAAAATGGCATATGTATAGGTACATTATAATATTACATATGTGATAATGTGTTTATATATGTGTTTTATTCATTTTCTGCCAATTCAATGTCAATTTAGTACAGTAAAATAAAGCTTTTCCTAAAAAGTGTCATGTTTGCATGTAACGCCTATGAAACTTCTCTAGGCAAAAAAAAACCATGTTAGCCACCGAATCAGGAAATAGCGACACCTGATACTGTTTCTACTAATAATTATCTAAAATCTGAGATACAATTCTTTTGCGCCGGGACTGGGGCAATTTTGGCGGATACCCTTTAATCAAAACTTCAGCAGTCAGTAGAGAGCAACCAACATTAGTCATACCTTATTTCACTGACAAACCCAGTATCTGTCCGGCGAAATGCTTAGAAGACTACTTAGAAATTACAAAAAATATTAGAAATGATTCTTCCAATTTATTTATAACCTATAAACGTCCATATAAACCGGTGACCTCTCAAACCATCAGTCGATGGATCAAAATCATGTTAGCAGAGAGCGGCGTTGACGTAACGAAGTTCAGCGCTCATAGCACTCGGCACGCCGCAACCTCGACTGCTCACGCGGCAGGGGTATCACTAGACGCGATCCGAAAAACTGCCGGATGGACCGCCACATCACAGACGTTTGCGAAATTTTATAATCGTCCCATTATTTCGCAAGAATTAGCTAGGTCTGTAATTGAACATAATAATTAATTAAGATTATGTATAAAGATCTAGACAAGTTATAATTACATTATATAAGAAGTTAACAATTGTTTATTTTTTGAGGCTTTATGATAAGTTATTACAATAAAACTGATTATGTTTATCTGTTTGTTTTATTCAACTCGGTTCATACCAAAACTAATGATGACTGTCTATTCATCCAGTTCTCTGAACATCTACATGGTAATACTATATCTGAAGAATGGAGCTATGAAAATATAATATATGATCAAACGAACTTCTGAAGTGAAGTTCGATCATTATTATATGAATAGCTCCATTCGAAGATATAAAGACCCACCCACCTCAACCCTAAAGGTTTTGGTATGATTAGTATCTCTAAAGAAATGAGAAAGTAGCTGCAGAGCTAGTGTAGGGTGGATGCAATAGTGACGTTTTTAAATCGAATATCTAGTTAGAATCGATATAAATCTAAAAGTGCGACACTACCTAGTACGTTAGGGAAACTACATGGTAATACTATATCTTCGAATGGAGCTATTCATATAATAATGATCGAACTTCACTTCAGAAGTTCGTTTGATCATATATTTGACATAACTTTTCATTTTTCTAGCCAATAGGGTAGACACTGGCTATAATTCTAGACACCGACTGTTGACATATATCCATGACGACACCTTCTAGTTTCTGTAAAAAAATAAGCTTTTTAATCTTTCAACAAATAGTTGCTTTGTGCGGTAAAAATTACTTAGATTACATATGTTACACAGCATTTTGGTAAAATTTACCTGAAAACTCCCGGTAGCGAAGTAGCGCAATGTTAACAAAACCATTACTTCAGGAGCAAACGGCAGGCCTCTCTTGTTTTGATGCCTCAAGTCAGGTTTCAACATTGGCAAAATTGTATTTTTTACTGCACATGGTGTAAACCTATATCTGGCATAAAATTCACGTACGGAATATTTCGTGAAAGGATCACTATAATCACGAAAATACCGCCTCGGAGCTGTTTTTTTGATCCTTCTCACTCTAACTCAACTAAATAACGAACTCCACAGAATCTTCTTCATTAGACATTTTCACAAAATTTAAGTTTTCTACTGATTGAACTGATTTTTCTTCTTATTAAAGCAAAATCCTAACCTAGTCCATAGAACAGCATGTCATAATTAACCACACTTTTAAAATGTCAATGACGCATGAACGTATGCTGGAGGTTCTTTAACTCATCTTCAATTTCCCACTTCTCTGTGATGTCAGAAATGTCGATATTGTCGATAAGACGGCCCGAAAGTTAGTTCTCTGCTGAGACAGCAGGTTTTCCAGTTGAATAGAAGGTTTCACCTCGGCCTTTTCCGGGATAACAACTGGGATATTAAATTTTGTATTAGATTGCTCTTCTTTCTTCTTTTCTATCTTGAATGACGCAATGGTGTCTCTTACGCTATCAAAATATACTTTGAATTCGGTAAACACATTCTTCGAGAAGTACTCATAGCTGTCGTCTCTCTGCTCTTCTAACTTAGAGTTATTTTGTTGGAATCCACCCACAGACTGTCTAATGCTTTTACACGTAGTGAAATATATTCAGTAGTTTTCCTGTCTACACTGTCCTTGCGAAATGTCTTGATAATTCTCTCAACTTCGATAATAATATCGTTTTGGCGGTTGAATAATGCCTCCATGTCGAAAATGTTGTAATGTCTTGTAAATCACTTGGTAAAATTTGTCACTTCAGCGCAGTATGTGCGTCACCCTTCTCAATCTGAACAGGGATTTCCGCTGGTGGAAGGCTGTACAGACCGATACGCTACTACACTGAAGGAGAGCAAACTTACCAAGTTATTGTCGATTGTCGTAGTTGTCCAATGTCGAATTCTCTTCAATCCTTAATGTCGTGTTGCCAGATGTCGTGGTTCAGTGTCGCTTGAAGGACCATGTATAATTGGGCAGTGTCTCTACACAATTATAGATTTGTCGAGGATGCTGTGAGTGTCGATGTCAGATGAAATAATAGATGTCGCTTGTCGTAATATTTATTCAACACTAATTAATTATAACAAATTACTAAAACATATTAACTAGGTCGCGTTAAATCGCTGATGTTGTACAAACTTAAAACTATGCAAATGTACGGGTTTACTCGTACATGGTACTTGATGTTTAAGAGCCCAATGTGTTAAATTGCTAACAAATGTATCATTTACATCAGTAGGAGTTTCATGAGTTTCATATTCAATGTCTAATAGGGGGCTTTCATCAATAACATTTTGATATACAGAAACATTTTCATTAGAAGAACAAGGTTCTTGGATGGAGGGGAATTGGAATGAGGAGAACGGGAATCTAGGTTATTATTTTCAAGTTCATTCTCATTATTAGGCCATATAGCTTCTTCCTGACATAGTGAAATTTCTTGTTTAGAATGAAGAGCCATTTCTCTCCTAATTATTTTTAATTGTTCTTGTTTGTACATTAGTAAAAAGGGTTTTCGAGACATTTTTACTCCTCCCTGAAGAAATAAATTATACATAAATATTTATTATTTAAAAGCCATGTTATGACTGCATTTATTCAGAGTTTTTAGAAAATCATTAATAACATTATCATTCTTTGTTTTGGTTTACTCAGCGTAGCGTAAATGGTGTTAATAAAATATGAAGAAAAGACATAGTGACAGTGTAATTGAATTGAATTTTTCTGTGGCAGTAAATTTTTGAGGTTACGCAACTAGATACATTAATCATTAAATAAAACACTGATATGAATGCATATGAATGAATAATATTAAAAATGGACTTTTTATTTTAGACAAAATGTGAATACTGCTAGAAGCTACAAAAAATATAAAAGAGACTTACCTCAACCTCCAAAACAAAAACTTTAATTTCACAAGCACAAGAAAATATGGATTGCAAAACATACACCGCTGTCACCGCAAAAATGGCGATTGGCGCGCAATCTGCCCGATTCTGCTGTGCTGCCGGACTAGGTGGCGCGAGTATCGCGTCGAGCGCGTGTGAGGTTGCAGCAATGTTGCCACAAACGTGAAACATCATCTTTGTCTTATCAATATTCGAACAATATTGCCACAAACTTCAAACATCAATCTTTGTCATAACAATATTGCAGCTATATTGTCATAAACTTGTCTCGTCATATTTGACGCAGCAATTTAGAATCAAAGAAAAATCAAACTTGCCCCAAGTTTGCATGCTATCTGGGCTAGCACCCATATCACAAACTAATGCTTAGTTTGGGGCTAGATGGCGCTGTGTGAATAATGTCCGGAGATGTCCGGAGATATTTATTAAAACACTTAATAAATGCAACGTAGATTCGGATGTTTCGTACTGACTTCGCGGTTAAGTTTGTTCTGCCAACCTTCTGTAAAATTTGTAGTTCGGTGCTGTTGTCCATATACACTTAATACAGGCAGGAACTCTTCTTTCAACCATTGGTTTTCCATATACCTTCAAAATCGTTGTATGTTCTCATCGTCACAAGGTTTGCGTATAATATACACACATCAACTCTGTCTAGGGATATTTTGTATAAACTCAATTAACTTAAAATTTATTAAAAATAACATACAACATATATATATATTTATAAAGCTTACTTATTAGGCTATACTTTAGAATAAAAAAAATACTGTTTTCTTTGGCATAAAATTTTTTTCTTCAAATAAAGAAAAAATGCGAAATAATAGTAAACTAACGATGAATGTTTTTCTCAAGGAAAAGTGAAAAATAAGAAAAAAAATATTCTGTTTTTAACAATAATGTGAAAAATCAGTAGTCAGTAAAACCACCCATGACGTTAATAACGGTCCTGCAACGGTTTTTCATGCTTTGGATTAAGTTATTAAAGTCTTGCTGCAGAATATTGTCCGATCTGGCTAAGATGCGTAAAAAGTTGCTCTTCCGTCGCAATGTTTGCACGAAAATTCCTCAAAGCCCTTCTTTGGAGCATGTCCCACGCGTGTTTTATGGGGTTTAGATCAGGCGATTGAGCGGGCCAGCCTAAGACCGATTGGGCGTGCTCCTGCACCCAGCTCGTCACCACTCTCGCTGTGTGAGGACGGGCGTTATCGTCCATGAGCGCGAATTCTTGGCCCATCTGTAGTCGATGGGGGTAGATTATTGGTACTAGCACCTCTTTACGGCATTTTTCACCCGTCATGGTGTTTCTGATTCAAACGTGGTCTGTTCTCCCATCACCATGAATTCCTGCCCAAACCATAATTGTCCCGCCGTAGTGTGGATGGACTTCCTAAGGGTGTTGGGGGCGGCTCTCACGACCAGGAATTCGCCAAACACGTACTCTATGTGTATCGGGATGGAAACCGAACTGAGACTCATCGGTAAACAGCACCACAGACCACTGGTTATCTTCCCAGAGCAAATGTTCACCCGCCCACTCTAGTCGTCGTCCACGATTTTTTTTGTGTAGGGCTGGAGTACGAAACGGTCTGCGAGCATGAAGATTAGCTTCATGCAACCTCTTTCTTACAGTTTGGTCACCCACAAGCAACTGGTGCTCTGACTGGAGCATCTGAACCAATTGCATGGCCGTAACATTTGGTTGTCTTCTCGCGGCAACTTGCAAAAATCAGTCTTTTCGTTGAGTGGTTATGCGCTTTCCGCCTGGGTATCTTTTAGCCACTTCACTAGTAACACGATAACGTGACCATGACCTTGATATCACCTTTTGCCTTGTGTCAATCTCCTCAACAATGCTCTGTTGAGCAGCTCCAGCTTGGAGCATTACTACTGCCATTAAAATCTCCTCTCTCGATAAATGGCGCCGCTACATGATGCAAACAATAACATTAATTCAAAATTAATCGATAACTTGTGAAAAAACTAAAATTTGCCACAAAAAAATTGCCAAAAACTACTGTCGGTAAATTAAACCTACGGACTTCGCTACCATTATTCCGCGTAAGTCGTTTGTTTTTAATTTATTTTTTCGAATTCAAATTTAGAATCGTTCAAAATGGCTGACGAAATAAGCTTTCTTCACAAGATTTTAAAACTGACCAATATTTTTTGATATAAAGAACTTTATACAAAATATCCCTAGACAGTGTTGATGTGTGTATGTCCAGCTTTTCATTATTTCATTTGCTAGTAACAAAGGAAGTACAGCGCTTAGCTGTACTTCTCGTATATTAGTGGGCTGATTTGACTTAGTGATACCAAGTTCTTTAGCTTTTGCCCATACTGCTTTTTTATAGTGGAAATAACAGTCGTGGACTATTACGGATGGAAACACTGACTTAATGGCGTTCATGGCAGCTTTTTCATAATCCGTTTTATCATTTTTTGGATTCCAATCAGGTATTTGGGATTTAATTCGTGAAAATAAAATATAATAAGATTCTTCTGTTCTGCAACTCATAAGAGCATAAATCAATGGCAATATAGGATTTGTGTTGTTTACTGTGCTTCCTAAGTCGCCATGGATTGTATATAGCTGTGAAAAGGGCTGTGGGCAAGATTTGAATGTTTTGTCGCTGTAGAAATCAGTAATTTTCGTTATTGTAAGTTTTGCGCTTTGAGAGCAAAAAACGATAATCCTTAGTCCCTTTTTAACATTATCTGCCAAAACAAAAATATAATCTGATGGAGTTTGTACTTGTTCTGCTACTTTACAATATATTTTATCTACACCAGCTTTTTTATTGCGAAATCGGTACACAATCGAAAACATTCGAGTCTTATATTCTATCAGTTCTTACTTATGTCTGTGAAACTTGGTCAATAACACTTCATCTCAGGGAAAGGCTAACGCAATGCCAACGTGCTATGGAGAGAAGCATGCTAGGGATAAAAATCAAAGACAGAGTCAGGAACGTAGACGTAAGAACAAAAACGAAACTTACAGACATTCTCACCCGGATAGACGTCCAAAATGGAGATGGGCTGGACATTTTGAAATCAATTCCGTGTAGGGCAGAATGTATAGCACAGGGCCGTGATAATATGGATGTCGTTGTTTTAAAAAGTTAGTTGTCCGTTAAATTCTGATTATTAATTATTATTGTGGTTCGTTGAAAGTGAAAAGTATTAAAGCCTTTTTTATACATTAATATTATTTCACAATTAAATAGTATTTAAGTTTATATAAGGTATTTTTTTATTTTAGGTATAGTTAATAAGGTTTTTTTCTTTCTACCCAACTGTAAACCTTCAAGTAACCTTCTTTTCCTTGATCTGATCTTTTGTAAATATATTTGTGAATTGTGCTGAATTAAATGTATCAACCAGATTGTTGAAGAAGAGTTTCAATTTGATTGTATTTTTAGTTTCTTCGTCAATTAATTTGCTGCCACGCAAACATTCATTGCTGAAGCAACGGTTCTGCTCAATATCTGGGTAGCAAATTTGACCCGCATTTTATCAAAATTGTTTGGTTTGATATGCTTTTCTGTTATCTCAGGCATTAATTGGACGTATTTTCTGAAAAACGCTCCATCCGACTCACATAGTACAGGCCGGCAGATTTTACACTTTATAAAATAAAATAAAAGTATTTACAAAATCTAAATTATTTATTTCTTTTCTTACAAAAGGATAGTGCGGAAATCACTTCTTAAAAGTTACTACACTCAAATGGTTTAGGTTCAGAATGTTCAATTCCCAAAATGTTAACATGGTGCAAAACGTTCATGTCCCGAAATGTTCATATCCCAAAATGTTCATTTCCCGAAATGTTCATGTCCCAAAATGTTCATATCCCAAAATGTTCATATCCCAAAACGTTCATATCCCAAAACGTTCATATCCCAAAACGTTCAGATCCTAAAATGTTCATATCCTAAAACTAACAATTTTTTCGTATTATCTTTATGAATTTAACAAAATTTGTTAAGTTATAGGTTTATCCATATTTCACATTTCTTTTGAATAAAAAATAAAAACGTTATTGTTAAAATTATTTCATAATAATAATAATAATAATAATAAATCCCTGGACATTATCCACACAGCGCCATCTAGCCCCAAACTAAGCATGAGCTTGTGCTATGGGTGCTAGACAACGGATAAACATTACTTATATACTTTTTTTTTTGTAAATACATACATATTATACATAGAAACACCCAGACCGATACAAACAGACATGTTCATGCACACAAATGTTTGTACCGTGCGGGGATTGAACCCGCGACCTTTTTGGTGTAATAGCCGACTTCTCGACCACTACACCAAATGGCTCGTCAATATGTCGCAACTTGCAATAACTAAACTAAACGCAGTAAATACAATATAATCAATTACATTTATGGAAAGAATATTATAAAAGACAATGGAGTGGAAAATCGACTTGGATGAATATAGGTTAGAAGCAGCGGAGCTCCCGCCTTAGTCTTCGTGGTTATTTTTTTTTCTTCTGTTTGTTAGTTTTTCTTTTTAAAACACTTAATTTAAGAAAAAATATCACTCACTTAGTAATTCTTTAAGTTAAATTAATTATTTTTGTCACTTAAAATTTCCAGTCACTTTTTCAAATAACTATGTACCTATTTTTTATTTCTCTTTTCAAAAAGGGGGAGTTTCTGACTTTGTGAGGGTTGAAAGGGGTATAGGGCGAGGCTGTCACCTCGCTCCACATCCCTCCCCCTCACTCCCTCCCCAAATTGTAGTATTAACCTAAAAATTGAAAAAAAAATTCATATCTCAGAAACTATCGCAATCCGCGGGGGGAGGTCAGGGGGTCCCCCTTCCCCCCAACCCCCGTCCCTTAAATCGTGGGTATTTATACTACAGTACTTCCCAGTGCCCTTTCCCCGAAACACAGAAGTGCTTGACACACTTCTATTTCACGGGAAAATATCTGGCACTGCGGTGGTACCCACCTAGACGGCCCAGTACAGTAACCTACCACCTGGTAAACTAACTTAACAATGGTTGTTAAATTCATATAGATAATACGAAATAATAGTTGTTTTGGGATATGAACATTTTGGGATATGAACGTTTTGGGAAATGAACGTTTTGAGATATGAACATTTTGGGATATGAACATTTTGGGACATGAACATTTTGGGATATGAACATTTCGGGACATGAACGTTTTGCACCATGTTAACATTTTGGGAATTGAACATTTTGAACCTAAACGACTCAAATAACGTCCTTCTAGTCGCAAACATTCTTGCAGTCTTGCCTTCATATTGGTGAAAACTCTTTTGCAAAGTGCTGGACTGATAGCCTGAACTTGTTGAGAATTGTTGTAAACGCGAGACTTGAGATATCCCTAGAGGAAAAAGTCGCAAGGGGTCAGATCTGGAGATCTAGGGAGCCAGGCTACGTCGCCGAATCGACTTATTAATTTTCCAGGAAAAAGCTCTCTCACTTTAATCATTGACTCCTGGGCGGTGTGTGCTGTGGCCCCATCCTGCAGAAAGTTAGTTCTGTTATTGTAACCGACGTGACGATGCAGCTCGGTTATAAAAAAAATACCCAACATAGCGCGGTGCCGCTCTGCGGTAACAGTTTTACCTCTGTTAAAGTTCTGTTTATTGACATAGCCTCCAAGGTGAATATGCGCCTCGTCACTAAATAAGATGTTAAACATACGCGAAGGCGTAGAAAATCGGTCCAAAAACACTCTTGCGTAAGTCTGCCTCTTTATGTAGTCATCTTTCTTTAATTGCTGAATAACTTGAAGCTTGTATGTACGAAACTTCATCTTTTTTCGAATTATTTTGTGTACTGTGACGTTCACATCTGTTGCAGCTGGAATTTTCCGGATAGATTTGCGAGGATTTTGCAAAATTTCTCTTCTCAATGCGCCACTTGTACATCTTTGTAACACGGAAATGTGACGTTTTAAGAATTTTTTACAATAAATGTAAGGTCACCGGGTTAACGGTAGGTCTCTTTTTTTGATAGCTCATATTATCTTAAAACCTATTAGTCAACCGGTCTTATAATTTGGTTTAAAGTATTGTATATTTTATTAGCTTTCAATATTACTAAATCAGTGACCTCCGATAATGGAGAGCAAAGTAAATAAGTATTTTTTAAAAGAACAACATTTACCTACTCTGTACACCGGGTGGTAAACAATGAATCACCCCCTGGTAAACATTGTGTCTAGAGGGCTTTTGTATGTAAGTGTAGGTAATTAAAGACAATTGAATTAACTATGAAATTATTCATTTATTAAAGAATAAAAAATTGGTAAATCTTTCGTAGATCCAGAACGCTGCACAAAATGCTTCATAGCCTCTACAAATGTATCACTGTTCATCCACCCTGTAGGGGAAGCGAGGATCAGAGAACCAGGTGATGTTCCAACTCTCATGCGAGGGTTTATGTTTTTCCGTGGGAATATTAATGCGGGAGGAAGTGCAACACCTCATGCACTTATGATGTTACACGTTGTAACTAGCGTTCCTTTTGCGCCACTGGAGACTTTATTTCTTTTTCCCTTTGGAGCTAATACTCGTGGATTTTTTTGCACAGTTTTGTGACCGAATTAGGTATCAGGCGGTCAGGATTTGATTTACCATTATATCTCTGCAGCGTGGAATAGCAATGTTGCTATCTGCTGCTGCCTGCCTTATACTTTTACCAGCTTTTTATAGCATCTAACCTTTTTCATTTGTTTCTCAGTATGAGTACCCATTTTTCTATGTTTCTGCCCATTCTGTAACAAAAACGGATGTTTTGATACCGGAAGTTCAACAGCTCCCACGCCGTATCATATTGAGCATCCTCCACCCGGAGGTGCTGGATGAGCGACCGCGCTTCACCCTAAGTGTGGAGAGTTGGTACGCCATTTTTGGGCCTTCGACAGGTCCGATCTCGAGTCGACCAACGACTCGAACATATTTTTGAAGGCCATCCACTCCTCCATTCTACCACCAAAGTGGGACAGCTGCAGGGTAGGAAGTCGACCAGTAACGCTGGGTTCTTCTGATCCGACGGAAGTGCGAGGAGGGGGACCGCCCGCCTGCCTCGCCCTGATCCTGGCCGCCGCCTCCACGATGTCGTCGTACAGCGTCGTGATCTGCTGGTAATCGGCCTCAGCAGTTGCCAGAATAGATGTGTCCGCATCAGCTTCCATGAGTGCCACCATGGCCGCTTCGACGTTCTCCAAACGCCGCTGGAGTCGGTCCGCTCGATCCAGTATAGCCGCGTCCCTGTCTTTGCGTGATAGGAGTCCTCCGGCACCTACAAACCACCTGAGCTCGGTGGCGATCACCGATTTCGCACTCGTGATCTTCGCCATTGCGTTAGTCGAGAACGGACAAACAACCAAAACCGACTATTTAATGACGGACGAAAGAGTCCGACAAAGGCACAAAGGGCAAATTACAAATGGGCACAAAATAAAATACAAACAAATTTTGTCCCGAAAATATTATAAATAAGAGTCACCTTACTAAACTACCTATTTAATTTCAAACAATACAATGAGGTCTGTAAATAAAACTACGGTCTGCTACCAAAAAAATTGTGTAATACAAACAAACAGATTCCCATTTGCCACCAAACTGATAACAAATTTTAGATTACCCGTTTTGCCACAAACCGGGTATAATCTCTTTGGCTATGCTATGCTACCAGCTGCTGACCGGCCAAGACGCGATTGGGACGGTTGGGACTCCGATGGGTCAGATGGGAAATTTATATATCCGAGAAAACTTAATTCACACCACCATGCAAACAAATCGCCTGACCCTTAGGTGCCTCGCTCGGCTTGTGCAGCAATACAAACAAATAATATATTGATTCTAAATTATATAATTAAAATTAAGTCACTCACAGTCCATATAGATGCGTATATATTCCTGATGATCTCGTCCCTGACGGCACGCTTCCACTGCGCGCTGATATTCAGAATATTCGATGGTGTCGTAGAACGGAAGATTCCCTAATCCCCCCCTGATACCACCCAGATAAGCAATTACAGCACCATGCAATTCCGATCTTCGCTCAACACGAGCCCGTAGACGGATGCCCTCATGAGACACCGGCACGTTCCACAGATTTATCGTAAATACACAATAATATCGTTCGTTCGACAATTTTAGTACACCAACACTTTAATATCTTGTCCAACCATCACATAATTTCACAGATGGTAATAGATTACAATCCCTTTGCAATATTTATAGCGACTTCGCCATTACAAAACCACAACCGAAGGCAAAAAAGTGAAAGGGAAGCCGACGGAAAACGTCGCTGATTGGGTCAAGCACCGGAAACTGTCATTCCAAATCACTTTGGACTAAGGCGAATTTAAGCCATTTTAATGCCAAGAATAAATCAATCTGTACCATTAACGCCATCTAGCGGATGACAAATCAGTTACTTGATCCAATTTCACCCATTGATTAATCTGATAGCACATCACGGAATTGAACAATAATGTCATTGGCCTCACAATTACATTTTATATAAAACACTTGAATCAACAAACAAATCCTGGTAAAATACTCATGGCCTATGGCAGCAGTGAACCTCTCAAGATACTAGGAGCTTTTGACGCCACAGTCACAGTAGGCACTTTACAGGAACTGGCTACATTCTATGTTGTTCAGGATGGCACACAGGACTTACTTGGAAAAGGCACTGCCATTTCTCTGAATATTTTAAAGCTTGGGGCAATTTAGAGATAAATTACCATCAGCAGCTGACGTCGAGACTACTGTGATCAACCAAGAAATCAAAGACAGAGACCACATAATGAAAGAAAAAGGAAAACAAACCGAAGACAGACAAAGGAAAGCAAGTACCAAGGAATTGGATATTAGAGATAAAGTTTATGTCAAAAACATGATAAAGGAAAATAAGCTGACTTCTGACTTTAATCCTGAACCTCACACAGTAGTAAGTTCAAAAGGTAGCGATATCAGTGTCCGAAATGACAAGAATATAGGAGAAATAAATATAATACACCTGAAGAAAGTTTAAGGTAGCTGGAAGGTATGCGAGCCTTCTGAGAACATAAAGGGTTTTTCTATAAGGACGGGTAGATTTTGGCGGTCTGTGGCGACCATCCTGTCCCGGTGACGTTTGTCAAATCTTCCGTCCATAATTCAGCCACCCATGCCAAATCACCATGCCAAGTTTCACGACTGAACAGCGCGTGCAAGTGGTAAAACTTTGAATCTCTACTTAAATTTCCGAGCTCTGCTTCAAATAGTATATCGTTTATTGCTTTTTTGGCGTAAAGCCGTTGTATTGGATCCAGTCTGTCTAAAATATCAGACCATTCCAAAGCGATGGGATTTGTTTATGTGACTCAGTAGTTTTGCTGCAAGGTTCAGCTAAAAATTGGCAAGCGCGGTCTAGCAACTCGTCATGTTTCGTCTTTTTCTTTATGGCTTTGAGATTGTTGATACTGATGAAAAAGGATCTCTCCTCACTCCTGCGTTGTTGTATTTGATTGTTGTCTACTTTGCTGGCTGGTTGATTGCTCAGTTTCTGCAGTAGTTTGACTCTGCAAGCAAATTAATGTTCCTTTATAGTTCATAGTTAGGTACCTAATGTAATATATTTTGATTTCAGATGCCGTCATCATCAGAAGAGTGGAAAGCAATTGCAAGAGACTTCAGTGAAAGATATCAGTTTTGGAACTGTTTGGGTGCACTTGATGGAAAACATGTGGCTATACAAAAACCGGCACATTCAGGCTCATTGTATTATAATTACAAAGGTCATTTCAGGGTCCCGTATTCAGTATAGTTCTCATGGCATTGGCAAATTCGAGAAAAGAATTTATTATGATAGATGTTGGTGCTAATGGCCGCGTTTCTTTTTTTTTATTAAAGCTGGTAGCTCGTGATAGACGTGTTACCTCTGGTTTTCTTAATGATAACTCTTAATGACAACTCATAAAACCCCAAAACTAATCTCATAACTGGCCTCTTCTTTAACAACCCATTATCTGGAATTTTCTTGTCATTTCTTTTTGCAAACTGATAAGCCAACATACGTACATTTTTTGGAGTGAGACCATGATATAACTTACTTGCTGTTTCTAAATACTTTGCCAGATCGTTTTCTTCTTCTTCTGTATAAATCTGTGATTTTCGATAGTTTGGCTGATATTTTATTTCTTCAGACTAGTGATGAAACGACTCGAGTTTTTTAAGTCGTTTAAAGTAAGACTCGACTCTTTTTTACACGACTCGACTCTAAAATTAAGACTGCAGCTTTAAGTCTTATCTTATACGGCTCAGTTGCTTAACGTATAAGACTAAAACGACTTAAACGACTAAAAGGCTTAAACGACTTAAAAGGCTTAAACGACTGCAGTTTTTTACAAAAGAACTGGCGTTTGAGTTATGCGATAAGTTTGTATTACTAAAAACTCTCTAAACCGACTTAAATTATATCTTTATTATACAAGGTGAAACTTAGTAATTTTAATGGATAGTTAACGTTGGGCCTAATAAATAATATAAGTGTATCCGATTTAAATCTTGGTCTATTACTCTTTAATTATATTATAAGAAGTGACATTTGGTATTTAATAGAGAGTTAACGTTGGGTTGAATTAATCTATCTATATCTATATTATATAAAGCTAAATTTCTATATATATAAAACTCAAAGGTGACTGACTGTCTGGCTGACTGACTGACTGACATAGATATCTATCAACGCACAGCCCAAACCACTGGACGGATCGGGCTTTTTTTTTTTTTTTTTTTTTTTTTTCTCGGAGGAGAATGCGTTTATGCACCATAACCGCAGGCTAGCTAGACCCGCGGCCGTGTGTGGGACTCGAGACTGGAGCGTCCACTACCCACTAAACTCCCCCGGTTTCTCCTTCACACCCGATTAGGACGAGCCGGTGCTAGCCTTATGGCTATTGACCAGCCCATCCCCGGGTAACTGGACGGATCGGGCTGAAATTTGGCATGCAGGTAGATGTTATGACGTAGGCATCCCCTAAGAAAGGATTTTGATCAATTCCCACGGGAACGGGAACCACGCGGGTGAAACCGCGGGCGCCCGCTAGTAATAAAGATATCTAATTTAAACCCTTTCTATTATTATAATTTTCTTCATTACACCTCGATCATTATTCCAGTGGTTTAAGTACCGGGCCGAGTTCTCCGGGTCCTGGTTTCAATTCCCGGGTCGAGCTAACTTTGTGTCGGTTTTTTCGGACACAGCTCGGGTTTGTGATCACCAATCCGCATTTGGCAAGCGTGGTGATTAAGCCAATACCCATCAGTGTAGCGATAACTTGATTTCAAGGATGGAGGCCTTTGCCCTGCAGTGGGACATTAATAGGCTGATACTTACTTACTTCTTCATTACAAACAATAAAATATCAAAAATTAGTCATCTATGACGAAAGGGTTTATTCCCGTTTTGGCACCTTCCCACTGATGCGATGACGCACTAATGCTCTTATCACTCAATCTACAAACGCTTTTTGGAGATCAGGTTGCCAGATTTAGAAAATGCTTGTTCACTTGGAATTTTACAGCCATTTGAGTCAGATGTGGCAGGTTGTATTACTGATTTGATTAATGTTGATATTTTTGATAGATGATGAGAGAATTGTAATGCTTTATGAAAACGTACGTTAAAATAATGGGCTGACTAAGCGCATAGAATAAATTCAGGTCATGAGTAAATCATAATATTAAAAAAAAATACTTATAAGTACTAATATTATAAAGAGGAAAGATTTGATTGTTTGTTTGTTTGAATTGAATGGGCTCCGTAACTACTGAATCGATTTAATCAATTCTTTCACTGTTGGATAGCTACACTATCCCCATTTAACATAGGGTACTTTTGTTCCCGGAAATGTGGGGGAAGGGAGGGATATTTGAAAAAAGAAATTACGCACGGGTAAAACCGCGGGCGGAAGGCTAGTGTTAATAATATTTTGACCGCCTCCGTGGAACAGTGCCTAAGCTGCTCAGGTATAAAAATTCGGAGGTCGTGGGTTCGATTCCCACCTTGGGTCTGGTTGTGTGTTGATTATTATGTTTTTGTAGTTTTTTTGAAGTGAAAACTTCTTTAGCGGCGTTGTACACTGTTTTGTATAGGGAAAAAATGTTTTTGTATTTTTCTTCTGTATTTATTTATTTTTATCATAAATAAAAATAAAAAAGAAATGAAAACTTTGATATCTTTATAGTCGCGAAGATTTTGTTGTTAATGTTGTTAATGAGTTAGAGTGAGTGGAGTTATAATTATTAAGTAGCACTGATTTATAGGCGCCTTCGAAGGCTATACAATTAGGGGCAATATTTCTAGCGCCATAACTTCTTATATTACCAAAAAAAAAATCGACCGGGTCCTGGTTAAAATTTCTGGTTAACATGCAATCAAACTTATAAGTTGAAGATAATTTTTCCCAAATCAATTTCATACCTTCAATTGTCTTAGTAAATTTTATACAGAAGGTCTCAATCAACCTAATTTTGTGTGCAGTTTTTTTTGGCAGAAATGAATGTCTGTCCGGTTTGCTCCCAACTAGCGCTATGTAAGCGAGCAAAAACCGGTTTACACGTGCCACTGTTAGACAGTGACACAGCTATCTTACGTCTCGCTCCTTCTCAAAATGCGACGGAGCGCGAGCTATGAAGGAGCGAGATGGCAACAGACTGGCGCACACCGTAGGAGAGCCGCGTTATCTATTTATTTATAAAACTTTACAAATACAATTTAAATATCGAAAAACATGTCTTACAACTATAGCATAAACAATGAGACATGAAAAACTATACAATTACATAGAGCAAAAATAAATCTATCAGAAAAACAAAACTATACACTTACACACTATGAAACAACAAAGAAATAAAGGTAAAACTATAAGCTATTTTACGCACGTCTTAATACTAAATGAAACAACATTTGTGCGTAACTTTATTTACCTTACTATCTATGTACTATTGCTATTTACATAGTGGCTATGCCGGCTGTCCCGTACAGTAAGTTCAATTAACCATAAATTATATATTATAGTAAAAGATAATTTTCTGACGGCTCTGATTCTGTCACATTAAAATCTGTAAAATCAACTGTTTCTCTTTCTTTTCCTTCCTCGTCTGCACTACAGCTCCTAATGATATATTCGTCTTCATCTTCTATTTGTAAACCCTCATTTGGGTTTTCTGATAATCATTTTAGGTTAGCTCGAACAGTAATCAGTTTCTGCAATCTATCTGTTGTAATTCGATTTCGAGGACGAGTCAAGGTATTTCCAAATAGAGAACAATTTCTTTTGCTGGATGCTGAGGATGGAGAGACACCTAATAGTTTTCTTGCAATTAATGATATAATTTAGGTATCACCAGTGACGGATTAAGACTACTAAGCCCTAAGCAATCCATGCCTGTGGATATTTTGAAAAAGAACGTTCCGCTAAGCAATTTGTAATCAAGCGATAAAAATATACGCAGGGCTGTTTTCACATTAGGAAAAGTTGATTCAATCTTATCATCATGTATTATTTTATACAATTGTGCGTGAGTTTGATGTAAACTCGTGCAAGCCGAATCACTGGGTCTGAAAACTTATTTTACTTATGACATATGAATGAAACTGTTGAATTTCTGTGATTAATTCGGTGTTAAGGTCTTCTGGATAATTATGCGTTTACTAGATTTGTACTGTGCTGACTGTATTCTGCAGTTTGATCGGGACACATAATTTTATCGGCATCGGGTATTTTATTCAAGAATGAGAATTTGTCTGCTGTTTCTTTGTATATCTTTCCTCTTTTTGCATCTCTGCTTTAATTTATCAATGATGCTTTATTAACCCGTTATTTTGAATTGTACTCTTGGGTTGAAACTTACTTCAGAAGCTGAACCATTATGATGTCTCTGATAACGACCATTTAGTGTAATTGTCGAAAAGACACCAGAGGTCACGGTTTTTTTTATTTTATTTTTTTATTAAAAATAGTACTACATTTCTACGCAGAACATGGCCATTGGTATCCTCTATTGGTGCGAACCCTACCTAGTCAGGCACAGCCCCATGAAATCTCTCAGGACGTATTTTGCTCTTACTCGGTCGCCGCAGGAATAGCCTGGATATGACCCAGTGGAGATCGTAGAAATTTCACCTAAAAAAGTTATACATGTTACATTTTAATATAAATTTTGAGATGAATCCATTTCTTTGTTCTCCTACTATTGAAATATGCGAAAAGGTGCAATTAAATAACGAACTGTGACTGGATATAGTTTGCAGCTGTTGAAAAAAAGTTTCTACTTCAATAATCCGTCGACCATGTACTGGTAAATAAGTCTTCTCATCGTGTGTGGTTTCGATCAGTATTCTCGTGTTGAGCAATATCGCTGAAATGGAAAAAAAAACAGTAAAGGAATAAACAAGTAGGTATGTTTATGTAAGTACTTAGATGATACACGTAAATATAGCTACACGAATGCCATTTGACATCGGAAGAGGAGTTTTAAGGTAGGTAAGTCTTGAGATGAGTATTTATTTATAGTTAGGACTAGGGAATGGTTCCTGGAAATCCCGGTCCCGAAATTCCCGGGAAATCCCGGGATTTGGCGACGACTAAAATACCCGGGACTCATGACATCGTCCCGGAACTTTCGGGACTACGTAAAGAGCTCTATTTCAAGTAAGATTTTTGGCAGATTTGCAAAGGTTTATCCGCCGTTTAAATTAAATTGCAATCAAAATACTGAAAATATAATAAACTTTCCTATTTTGTACATTATCTCTAGATTTTTCCTCAATTTTAAACACATATAGTTGTTTTTTAGATTTCTCCCGCGTTTAAAAAAAACAAAACTACACAAAATGAAATGTAGGCTAACACTCATTAATTTACAAATAATTTGATATCTGTAGGAAATATTTCGAAGACCGGGTCAGATTATGCCCAATGACCATTGGTTGAGACGGGGAATCGATGCCGGTTTTTAGAGCGAGATAAAAAAGCAAGTTTCAAACACTTAAAATATTTTCGCTGAAATCTGACTGGACTCACCTTATCATTGTCACAGCGTTGTCAGATAAAAGCCAGTCACTGATTACAAAAGTATTATAGAGATTTTACGGCACTTTAAAAATGGAGAGAGATTTGCGTGTGTTGAACGACTTAAAAACACAGATTGGAAAAGGGTTTTCAAACTTTAAGAAGTCCCCTAAGGAGCGCATTAATGAAAACTACATAAAGGCAAGACTAGACATATTAGAGCGCCAGTACAATGACTTTGACAAAAACATGAGAAACTGATTGCAGACTACAGTTCAAAGGAATTAGATACTACGATGATAGTAATGAGTCATCATAGAGAATGTGCAATAATCGTAACATATTTCCTTCGTTTTTGTTTATTTTGTGGTGCCATCTTTCCATACTATTGTTTGTGTGGTGACGCTCCCCGTATATACACCACATTTTAATAACATTTTCTTTCATCCAGTAGCATTCAAAATAATTTTGAAAGGTTTTCCATGCATCACTTTGTTCTCTTATTTCTGTTTTTGTTTTTATATACTGCCATCCTATATCTACTTGGGTTTCTGGCAAAAATGGAAGCTTGGTGCATAATTTTATGATTCTTTTATCTAAATTCTTTTTATTTAAGCCTAATGCTTTTGCAATCTCTTCTTCCTCCTCAGTGACCTGGAGTTCTGCAGTGGTAAGCAATTCCTTGACGTTCCTAATTGCTTTTGAACAAGCTACAGGATCCTGAAAGTGGATATTTTTAAACCTAGGATCTAGCAAAGTAGAAATTGCCAGAATATTCACATGTTCTGATGGCAGCAAACGTTTTCTTATTTCTGATAATACATTCTGTTTTAAGTTTTGCCCAATGATGGGTTTTGGGTCCAAACCGTTGATTTTCAAATTTAACATTCGCGATAAAGGAATAACTTTGCTGCTGGTAACAAAGCTTTCTCCGCATGCCTCTTGAGTTGCGACTTCTAAAGGCCGTAATATTTCACAAATCACAGTCAGTTCTTCTATCTGTTTAGCGTTTACCATTGGAGGAGCACTGGTATGGCAGTTTACAATTTGATTAATAGCTGGACGCAGTTTTAAAAATCTTTCCACCATGTAAAAAGTCGAGTTCCAGCGGGTAGCAACGTCTTGTATTAGTTTCAGATCGGATTGTTTCCGTAGCTCATCACTTGCTGCAACACATTGTTTGAACCACGTAACTATTTTTTTAATGGATGCAATTAAATTTGGCAATTGGTCAGTTTTTTCAATTGATTTTTGCGCAACTAAATTAAGCAAGTGGGCGAAACAAATTACGTGGCCTTTTTTCCCAAATGCAATATCAAGAAAGAAAGAAAGAAAGAAAGAAAGAAAAACCATTTATTGGCCTTTAAATATTATGACATTTAGGTACAAAAAATTGCACAAAAAACAAACAATAATAATTTAAAAAAAAGCACAAATAAAATATGTAACACATAAGAACAGGCCAACAGGGTTCTTGCCTCAGCATATGCTGCTGTGACATTGAAAAACAGCACAGCAGCGCTGGTATTCTGGCAGAACCCTGATGAGTGGCGCAAGTAAATAAATAAATACTATAGAAGGGTACATACTACAATAAAATACAATACATACATATATATTGAGGATATTATACATACTAATTTATTTAATTCAATAAATACTAATAAAAAAGGTTTGTGTAATACATAATAATATTGAAACGTTAAAATAATAATGACATTATAGGCCGCACAGGAGTGTTTCATTGCCACATATAAAAAAATCGTAATTGAAAAATTACATTCGGTTTTGATTGACATTTGACCACATTTGACAGATTCGACACAAAACAATTCACAATTTTCACAAACAAAACAGCGCGAATTGATTGATAAAATATCACAGACATTTCACTCAAAACTCAAAAGAAACAAATTGTAGTGATTATGTTATATTTATGAAGTTTTTTTTTTAAATTATAATAACGACGCTGTACTACGTACCTATTTCTAGTACATAGGAAAATAATGTTACTGGGAAGAAGACCACAGTCTTAGTTATGGGTTATGGCCACCGTTTTCATCAGTGCCTGGAACTTGATGCTGAAACCACACCGCGACGTGATGGACCAGATGGTAAGTCAAGTTGTTTTTGTGTTTGAAGATAATGATTTTTTAATTTTTTCTTAAACGTATATTTTGATACTTTCAGTTCACGCAGCGGGGGAGGCAGATCGTTCCAGCACCGTGACGCGGCGAACCTAAAGGATCCACGGAAGGCCATACTTCGATGCTTTATTGTTGCAAAGATGGGAGTGCATTTCCTGTTGGGGTACCTACTGCGAGTGTGAGCCCAACTTAGCTTTTTTAATAGATATTGTGGCTTCCCAGTCCCAATGATGTTAAAAAGAAGTGCTGCCAAGTGTGGTTTTCTACGTGCCTCCATTTTGAGCAGATTTGCTGTATTTAAAAATGGTGTTACATGTGATCTTGGAGGTATGTTGAAGCAAAAACGTGCACAAGCATTTTGTACTCGCTGTATGAGTTTGGCAGTCCTTCCCAATATACAAGGCCCGTATACAGTGTCACAGTAATTGAACTTAGACAAAATGAGTGACTCACACAGCATTATTCGAATCTCTTCATTTATATATGGCCTTATCTTGTATAGTAGTTTCAATCTATAAAAACAATTACGCGAACATTCAGCAATGTGGTGTTCAAAATTCAAGTGACTATCCAGAACCAGCCCCAGATTCCTAGCTCTCTCCACACATTCAATGGGCTCATTATTTATATGCACATTTATGGATGCATTGCCTAGTTCACGAATTTTCTGCTTGGAACCTATCAGCATAAACTTGGTTTTATTGGCATTAAGTGTAAGACTGTTGCATTTGCACCACTCTGCAATCTGTTGAAGATCCTCATTCACTTTTACTACAGCACTTACATGGTCAGATGGTTTAAAAGAGTAGTATAATTGTAGATCATCCGCATACATATGATACTCACAATGTGAAATGCAATCCAAGATGTCGGCACTATACAAAATGTAAAGGATTGGCCCGAGCACTGAACCCTGCGGGACACCGCGGTCAACAAACTGTATAGCCGAGCGTGATTTGGTCCCATCCGCTCGAGTCAGCTCAACATACTGACGTCTGTGTTGTAAATAACTTTGGAACCATTGAATAGCATGTGTGTCAAATCCATAATATGCCATCTTTGAAAGTAGCAATGGCACATTTATTGCATCAAAGGCACGGGAAAAGTCTAACAACAAAAGCATGCTGATCTGACCCTGATCCTGAGATGCCAGAAGGTTATCCACAACATCTGCCAGAGCAGTGGCCGTACCACAACCTTTGCGAAAACCTGACTGCCGTAAGGGAAGGAGCTGATTGTCCTCGAGATACTTGGTTAGCTGTTGGCAAACAACCTTTTCCAAAATCTTAGACAAGCAGGGAAGCAAGCTGATGGGTCTAAGGTCACTAACGGTGGTGGGATTGCATACCTTGGGTAGTGGCCTTACAACAGCTACCTTCCAGCTGTCGGGAAAGACACCTTCTGAGAGGGAGTGGTTGATTATTTTGGTAATGGCACTAAGAGTCTGTGGCAGAGTGAGGCGTACCATCTCCAAAGACACTCCATCATTCCCTAGAGCATTGGTTTTGATGCCTTTAATGATTTCTAAGACTTTCTCCTCAGTGACCGGCCGCAATGAAAATGTCACTGAGTTGGGGTGCCTGTGATGTTCAAAGTAGGACAATTGAGATATAGTAACACAATCAGCACCCGGTACACTGAGGAAATGATTGTTAATAGAATCAGGGCTATCAAAATGAGGTGGTAACTCAGGTATGCCTTGTTTGCTTGGTGTTAATGTAGATTTTAAATTGTGCCACAGTTTTTTGGGATTCCCCATGCCATTATTAATGTTCTTAGAGAAGTAATGCTTTTTTTCACTTTCTATGGCTCTGATTACAGTATGTTTCATATTTATGTAACAGTTTTTGGCCGCTATTGTTCCTTTTTGTTTAAATTTTTTGCGATATCCATCTCTAATGTGCATCATCAATTTAATGGTGTCAGTAATCCACGGGTGAGGTGGATGCTTAAATTTTCTTGTTTTTGTAGGGGCATGCAAATCGAAGAATTCCAGAATCCAACTGGTAAACTCTTTTACCAAAGTATTAACATTGTTTATTTTGTGGAAATGTTGCCAATCAACCGCTTCAAGATCCCTATTAAATTGGTCTAACACAATGTTTTTGAAAGGCCTGTATGTTACCCATTGAGGACATGGTCTATCCTTTTTTATTTTAAATTGTGAAGTAATCATAGCATGCCCCCCCAATTCAGGACAGTGTAGAACATCTATATGGAGCGTTTTTAGATCTGTACAAACCACATCAATTAGACTACAGCTATGATCAGTGAAGTGAGTGGGTTCGGTTACAATTTGTGTGAGGTTGATGCTTTGTAGAAATTGTGTGAAGCATCTCGATCTACAACTGCCCGTATCAAGCAAATTTATGTTAAAGTCCCCGGCCAGGATAAGACCATCATGACCTGTGAAGGAGGCCACGGATTCCGACAAAGCGTCCAAGAATTCTGTCACGTCCTGCCATGGAGGTCTGTACGCTGTACCAACCACAATGCAGAGGTTATGCAGTTTAACTCTCAGCCACATTTGCTCGACAGATGATGCAGTTGGGTGCTGGCAAGTGCGAACATTTAAACCTTTCCTTATGTAGAAGCCAACTCCACCTCCACGACCTCCCCTGATGTGATCCGGTCTAGGGCAATGACACAATCTGTATCCTGGCAGTTTGGGTGCTCTGTCTTCTTCATTCGCCCTGAGCCAGGTTTCGTTGATAGCCAAGATATCGGGGGCAGATTTCTGGACAGCCACTATGAACTCCTCATGTCTAGTGCCTAATGAGCCTGCATTAAAAAGTCCAACTTTAAGATTTTGCGAAATCATATCAGCATGTAAATATGAACACCACAGACATCACAAAAGCAGTGTTAGCAGTATTTAAAAAAATTAAAAGGCCATAGACTGAAGCTCTTTTAGGCACTAGTTTTGTATGTCCTATAACAATATTAATGGGCATCTTATGTATATATTGTAAAATATGATAATTCACATGTAAATATTTTAGAATTTTTAAACAATGTAAATAATAAGTGTTATATTTATATTGTATAGCTGGTAGGTATTGTAAAATTGTATGTAAATATTGTAAAAAATAAATCTTATATAAATTGTGTATAAACATTTTTTTGTTAACATTATTAATGCATAACGAACTGGATTCTGTTTGAAGTGAAATGTCTAAATATATATAAATTGGTACAGGTAGAACAGTAAATAAACATGAGAGTTTGTAGATACTGCACAAAACAAACATTTGAGAAAATAATATAAGTAGACAGAAAAATATGTGAAAGACACTAGAACAATAATTATAATAGTAATTATAGTTTGAGGTGTGTAAGCCTAGAGTGTGGTCATGGCAGCAGGCTTTTTTGAGTCATTTGTCCGGCGTTGGCCCAAATACACGGATGAAATCGTCATCCGAGCGCAGCTGGAACGCCGGCCTACCATCTCCCTGACGAGCGAAGATGCGTCCCCTCCTGGTCCAGGAGTACCGCCACTGACGGCGGTGACACTCCTCACGCACGCGGTGGAACAGCTGGCGGTATCAATAGCTTTCACTACATTTGCTCCACCATCAGTCACCACTGCCAATATTTTATTTGTGTTTATCAGCCATTCTTCGCAAGTTAGTAATAGCACCCTTGCGATATATTCAGCAGTATGAGATTCCGTTAATTCATACACTCCCAATGTGGCTGATACCATTGTGTCTTCATAAAAATGAATAGTAACACCTATAAAACTTCGAGTTTGCATGGTATCAGTCCAGATATCTGTGGTAAGAGTTATGCTATTCAAACCTTTAATCTTACCCTTAAAACAATTTTGAGTAACTTTGTATCTGCAATCTAGCATTCTCTTAAAAGTATGCCTAGATGGTACTTTATAAAGAGGGGCAGCTATTTTCATCAGGTTTTTGAATCCCTCATTCTCGACAATTTGGAATGGTTGTGAATCCTTGCATATCATATATAAGATAGCATTCGTTAAACGAATCCCCTTAGCGCCTTTTTTAGCAAACTCAGTTACGCTTCTAAAACTCTCATTTAACGTTGGCTGAAATGATTTTCTAATATTGGATGGTGTACTACTAAAGTCACTCACAGTCAAACTGCAATCAGAGTCATCTAAAATAGCCGCAGTATCTAAAGTTCCCAAAGCCGAGTTAGTGGAAGCTTTTCAACCCAGCAGAGGAAGAGGAAGCCTGTACCTGGGGTTGTTTGAATGTATATCGTGATTTCTTTGCGGGTGAACTTTTTTCCGTATTACCCTCATTTTTATTTTTCATCAATAATGGTAAATGCATCTTTTCTATGTGTAATTTTAAATTTATGGTGTTTTTCAATCGTGAATGACGAAGGGTTTCGTGAGTATACCCACGCTTTAAATCCAAACTACGAAATACCAGACCGAAACTGTATCTCTGAATTTGCTGCCAAAAGTTAACGAAAAAAGATTAGAAGAAATAAAAACATTTGTGCAGTTAAATGCGAAATCTGTCTGTATTACTGTCGATTCCTGGACATCCCGTAGTTTGGATTGGTCATGGGTATAACTGTCCATTTCATGATAGATCCTCTTGAATTAAAATCAATTTTAATTCAATGTGCCGAATTCGAAGGGCACCACACTGGCATAAGATTGTTTAGGCAAATAAAGTCAATTTTACAAACCTGGGGCATATACGAAAAAGTATTTTTTTTTGTCTCTAATAATGCCTCCAAAATGTTGATTGCTGCTAGACATTTTGAAGTAGATGGTTTACCACATTTTGGGTGCTTTGCCCATACATTGAACCTTGTGGTCAAAGACGCTCTGGACGAAATCAAAGACACATTAACCAAAGTGCAAAAAATAGTAAACCATTTTCGCAAAAGCACCATTGCTAAAGAAAAGTTACTGAAATATCAGGTTAACCAAAATAATACCGCTCATCCTAAAACGGTATTAAAATCGGTACCTACAAAATGGAACTCGGTTTTGAGATGTTGCAAAGGTTTGTCGAGGTAGCAGAGCCCTTGCGAGGTGTCATTCCCAATTTGGATACCGATCTACCAATAATTCCATTAGAATAATGGAAATGCATAGAACTTTGTGGGGTATTAAAACCTTTTTACGATGCTACAGTGGAAATGAGTGCCAAAAATTATATGGTGGCAAGTAAGGCCATTATATTAATATACAGCCTCATTAATATTTGCGAAAATTATATTAATGACCGAATATTATACGACCCGGTCAAAACACTCGCCAGAAAATTAATAGAAGGAATAGAGAGTCGTATATGAAGCCTGGAAACAAATGAAACGATATGTCTGTGCACGGTACTAGACCCTAGATTTAAATTTAAAGTATTTAAAAAACAAGACCAAATAGATAATATAAAAAAGATGTTAAAAAACAAAATAATTCAAGAAATAAACAGTAAAAATCAGCCTAATTTAGTTCAAAATATACCATCATCATCATCATCCGAATCGACTTCAAAATCGCAAACACTCAGTTTATGGTCCGAATTCGACACAGAACTCGGAACCGAATTTATTCCGAAATCAGCAGAAAGTGAAGCTGCTGAACAATTAGAAAAATATTTTGCCGACAATCGCATAAAAAGAACAGTGTCCCCTGAAGTACTGGATCCCTCCAGTAATAAATTATAAATAAATTCATTTATCTAGAACTTTTTAAATTATTTCTTAAGCACTCAAACATTATGGTCACTCCTTCCTTGTGAACGATTTTTTTCTAAATCAGGCTATACCATCAGTGAGCGAAGATCACGATTATCAACAAAAAAGGTAGAACAATTAATGTTTTCAAACGTGAACAAAATATACAGCAAATAGTGTATAAAGTGTAAATACAAAATAAAAAAATGCAAACAGTGTAAATAAAAAAAAAAAACAAAAAAAAAGGAATATAGTGTTAATATAAAATTTAAAAAAAAATTATACTATAACAGTGTATTGTACATAGTTGATTTTTGTATACTATCAATGAACTTTTAAATACGCCTATAATAATTGATTCACTTTTTACATTCGCTTAAAGTACTTAATTATTTCAATCATAGACAGTCCTAAGCCTGAAAAGTATGAAGGAAAGTTCATTAGTTTTCCTATACTGCTTTATTTTATTTAAGAATCACACTACAAAAATAGTTTGTATAGCACGCGGCAAGTCCAACGAAATGAACGAACGAATGTTATGTAACGTGCTACGCGAGATCTAGCTTGTAAAGGGCCAAAGACGTATAAAAAAAGATAGACAGGTTAGACGCTAACATTAGAGCATTGTAAAGCGCTGCAAGTAGTACTATATCTACGTACAGTTATTTATTATGACACGTTGCGCTAACAAGAGACACATGATAGGGAATACCTGTGGTTAGAAAGAGATAAATATACATCATTTGTTACGAATTGATTGCTGTTGAACGCTCATTGGCTCATTTACCGATACGGAGGAGACTTGGCAAAAAGGGAACTCAGGATTAAAATGAACTCAGAAAAAAATAAATTTAATTTATCGATGCTTGATTTCTTATAATATGAATAAACGTTGCAGTGTAATATAGGTGGAGTGTTGATCAAAGAAGAATTTTCATGAAACGGTTATAAAAGGATTTACTAATAAACCGATGTCGGCGGCAGCTTCAGGTGGTATGCATTATTATTACATATATTTAGTGTGTGCGTCGCGTGTGGGTGTGTGCGCGCACGTGTATGTGTGTGTGTCGTGTGTGTGTATGTATGTGTGTGTTTGTGTCTGGTGTGTGTGTGTGTGCGTGCGCGTGTGTTTTATTAATCTACTTTTGTATTATTGCAGGTAATCTACGTGTTGCTACGCTAAAGAAGAACACACATATCAGAAAAGTGGTGACAAAAGCAGAAAATATGTGGGTTGTTACGAAATTCTGCGTACCACTATGAACATCCGGGAAGCGAAAAAAAAAGTTAAAAAAATTAAACCTTTTTGTGTTGACTGCAAACAACCAATGTGTTTAAAGTGTTTTCATGACAGACATGTTTAATTTGTTTATTAAAAGTGCTTAAAAAATATTAATAGTTTTTTTTCCTATGTCATATCACTAGCTTAACACAATTTTAAGATCTAATTCAGTGCGATAGTTGAGACATGTTTTTTTGTTGCACCTAGTGGTGGCACCTGGTCACTAGCGATTAGTGTTGAAATAATAAAACCAATTAAGAATAAAACATCTTTATTCAAAATATAATTAGTAAACAATCAAATTATTAATAGTGAAAAAAATACTGAGAAAACGTATTATATTCCCTCAAAAAAGCTTAACTTGTTCCTTTTTTGTCTTTTGTAGTCATTTTTAGAATTATTTTTATGCGCGAAATCAATCAAATCAAATCAAAATCAATGGTAAAGTATGCGAACGTTAGTAAATTTCTCTATAATAGCCCGTATAAGGTGTAGCCTGTGATTGTATGTTGGATATTGCTCTAGGCAATGAGAATTTAAAGACGAAAACACGTCATTCCGGTTTATGAAACATTTAAGGATTCGGTTTTTTATTATTAAAATTTCCTTGGGATCGGGAAGTATAATATGCCCCTTTTCTTTTATATGTTTTTTAATTATAGCCTCTGATTTTTGACAAATTTTAAATACATCCTTACTTGGGAAACATAGTCCGCCCATATTTTTAATAATAATCTAGTCTAGTACTGTTTGGCCTTTTCTAGGTATGCCAAAATTTCTTCAGCGTTTTTTAAAGAAAGTGGTTTCTTCAACCCATATAAACCGGATGATCTTGAATTAAATATATCAAACAAATTGTAAAATATAGTTATAAACTCTGTCGTGCCTTCAGTATCTTTAAAAAGAGAAGACGTCAAAATTTCGTTGCACAACTTCAGTGCGTTCGCCACACTCATGCTCATAATTTGAGTTGCCAGTTTCACTTTCATTATTTCATTACGGAAATGAATGTGGCGAGGAGTAAGTTTGTTCGCAAAATTCAGTCCGACGTTTTTTTGTAGCTTGACTAAATTAATAAGCAACTGCCAACGTATCTGTTTTCCACTTGAGTCGTATACATATAAGTCTTTTAGCTTCAAACGTGTTTCGTACTAATTTAATCATGTGGCAAGCATCGAGCATGATTGCTACCTTCCAGTCACAATCAGAATGTTTAAAAGTTGTTTTTAGACTTCCCGGACGTTTTAAATTACAACCCAATAAATTTGCAGCATTTAAATTTGACGAACAGCCATCGAACGTTATAGCAACACGGTTTGGTCAGTACAAAATTTTCCGATAGGTTGTAATTTGTGTATAAGTTGTAATGTTAGATTGTGAAATCTCAGTTTTCACTATCTTACGGTAACATAATTTAACATCAAAAAAGGTAGACAAATAACTTAGTTGAAAGAATAATTAATTAAGCCATAAGAACATGTATAGAATTTTAATTACATACAATCACATCGTACTATGCCAGTATTATTAAACACACAACAGGGGCCTTACTATCAGCTCTTAAAGCAGGCCTGCAATCGAACTGTTCTGCTTTTTTGTACCATGACCTCCCTATAGCAGGCCTGCGACAGGGCCTTGGCAGGGCTGTTTACTTTGACGTTTTGACAACCGTTAACTTTTTTTTTTGTATGGACGTTTCCTACCATGAGCGACTTTAAATGTCAAGCAAAGCGTCTTTTGAACGTCGGAAACGTCAAATAAACCGATCCTTAAAAAGTTACTCTGGAGTAGCTTTATCAGAATTATTTTGTGATTGTGTGAGTGAATCTCAAAATTTGTCGTCGAATTTTGTTGCGTACCTTTTCGTGCTTATGTTCATGAGTCTCTTGTGCCCCGGTTAGGAGTCAGTATTTTTGTCAAACGTAAGTATCTTTTGATAAGAAGTGGATTATTGAAAGTAAAATTAGCGTTTAAATTAAAAAGTGACCTATTTTAAAACATTTACACCTATTTTCGTAGAAGTGTGACGAATTCTTTAAGTATTTGGAAACAGAATTCCAATAAGATGGGAGAAATAAGCTGCGTCGCCTTCGCGAAATAAGTGACCCGTTCGAAATGGAATGTTTATGATACAAGCATGTCTATTTAATTTGTTTATGTCTATTTAATTCGTTTACAAAGAAGTGAACTGTGATTTTAGTATTTAGAACTTCAATCATTACAACTTGTGGTAAAATAATAATAATCTAAACATTATATTTCCAGATTTGCAATGCTAAGAAGCTAATATGCAAAAATCAGAAGTGTAGATGCAAGCAATCCCAGTGCCAATCAAGATTCTTTCATTTGGTCAAACAATGCTGTTTGCCCACACTTGGAAAGCTGAGCACTAATAAGGCTTTATGGTTTTTAGGTAATATTTATTATTGTATTTTCATCCTAAACCTACTAACCACTCAAACGTCCGTGCGCGTTTCGCTAGGTTGTCAGGACAGTCCGCGAGTCACGTGATACGCGCAAAATAAAATCGATAGGAGACGTATGCTAAATAAATGCTTATTACTCAGTAAATAACTCAAATATCGCAAAATGAAAAATACTAATGAAAGGCTCATTAGTTGACGATTTTTAGGCAATAGTTATGTTTGATTTTAACATTATATTCTATTAATGATCTTACAGTTAACTTTAAGAAATGCTGATTTTGTCCTAGTTTTCAATTTAAATATTTTTTTTATAAGATATTTTTGACGTTTACAATATTAAAACAATTTAGGGTTTTAGGTAATTTAATGGCCTTTCATTTGAAACCAAAATCCCATTATAAATCATCTTAAAATATTACAAATAAAATAAAAACTAAAGCTACATGATCTGTGAAATCGAAGGTCAGGTATGGTAAATTGTCTAATCCAGAATGAAATATGGAATATTTCAAGAAAGTATGGTAATAACCAGGCTATAATATTTATAAGTTTTCATATTAAAACATTTAATTACGATATAATATAAGAACTTTTTTAGATCTTCCAATTATTCACTAATAAAAACACAGAGTCACCGACCTATTTTTAATCCAAATTTTTACTTAAAAACTGACTGGAATCGCACATAATGTTATAAAATATGAAAATATGTAAGATTATAAATATTTTGATATACAAAACAATAATATTTTATTACTTACGGCATGATTTCTCGAATAAAATAGCTGGAGTCACTCGCGCAATGATCCACAAAAACAACAAGCAACTTGACAATTTTTTTTTTTGTAGCCATGAGCCGAAGTTATGTTCCACTTGAAATAAGGTGTGGTACATATCATAGAGCGTCAAAAACCAGCAACACTACAGACTATAAACATCCACAGCGATAAGAAAAAGAAAAAAACAATCGGCGGGCGCGAATTCTTAAAAATGTAACTGTAGTTACACGGACTGTCCTGAGGTATATGGTCTCTGTAACTGTGGTTACAGTGGACGTATGAGTGGCTAAGTGACGAGCTATTTGATGTAATTGGTCGAGAAGTCGGCTATTACACCAGAGGGCGGGTTCAATCCCCACAGGGTACAAACTTTTGTGTGCATGAATGATATTATTTTTTATCTTTATTTATAAAAAACAAAACCATTAAACTTTTTCAAAATAATTTTATAATTAAGTACATTTTTTAATAAACATAAACAAAAGAACACAATGGGCTTATAAATAATAAGATTAGCATACTTAAATTAATATAATAGACTTACAAAACACCCTAAAAACAGTAGACAACGACGGAAGTATCCTTCCTTCAACTTTATCTAACAAGAACACAGGTTCACAGTACAAACTGAAACCTAAATAATATTTTATTTTAGGTTATTCTGGATATCCACTCTGCAAAAGGGTGATGTCACAAACTTGGGATGCTGCACCAGACACTCACGAAGCTGTAGGCAGAAGGTGGCAATGGCTCAATAGGTGCTGAAGTAACCTGTGCCATTGTTGGCAGTTACTGAATGTGCTTCTGTCAAATGTTCTTGATTAAGTAGAGTAGAACTCTGTAATAAAAACATGAATGATTTTAGTTTGTCACATACTATAGTATGAAAGGCAAATATAAGTGCAGACAGAAGATAATTACTTAATTAATTAGTTTGCTCTTTGCCGCATTCAAGCATTTTGTTTTTCCTAAAGGTTGACTGGTAGAGAATGCTTTTAGTGTTAAGTCCGCCTTTTGTAGCCAATTTGTGTGGTCAATAAAGTTTTTATAAATAAATAAATTACATTGTCACTTGTTTACATTTAATTTCCGTAAGCTCATCAACACAAGGTCCTTCTATAAGCATCATTGATGATTATTATTTTGTTCAATCTTGGCCTTCAGGTCTACCCAGCACTGGAATTATAATAACAAATTATATAACGATCACTCTATGTTATCTATACTAATATTATAAAGAGGAAAGATATATTGCAGTTCGATAATAGCGCTTATGCCCCCGACATAACAGCGGTACAAAGTCCAAAGTGTTGTTTTCAACAAAACATTCAAGGTTGAGATACCGGACAGGGAAAACTAGTTAAACAACCAAGTTACCTGTGAACGGGGAAGCCTAAACTGGTTCACCGATGGCTCCAAAATGGGCCCAAAGGTGGGCTATGGAGTATATGGAGAGCGACCAAAATATGAACACTCACAAAATCTGGGCACATTCGCCTCCATTTTTCAAGCAGAGATCTTCGCCATCATCGAATGTGCGGAAATCAACCTGCAAAGTAACCACGTAAATCGTGGAATATACATTAACTCAGACAGTCAAGCGGCGATACTAGGACTCGCCGCTAACCAGGTAACGTCAAAACTGGTGGCAGACTGTATGACCCGACTAAAGTCTCTCGGAAAGAATAATAGGGTAACACTTAGGTGGGTTCCGGGACACGAGGGAATAATAGGCAACGAGAGGGCCGATGAACTCGCAAAAGCAGGTGCGGAGGCAACACAACATGGCCCAGAACCAATCTGTGGAATCCCCAAAAGCCTAGCCCGTACCACCTTGGAAAACCTATACACAGAAAAGTCAAAAAAAGGGATGGTTAAACATGCCAGGACTTAAACTTGTAAAATGGGCCGGGAAGCTCTCCAACGCGTATGGTTTGGAGTGTGGTGTGAGACAGGGGGGGGGCATCTTCTCCCCACCTTTTTAACTACTACGTGAATGAGCTGATAGAGGGTCTCAGCAGCAAACCCATTGGTTGTTATATCGATGGGACACCCATTAATAACATCAGTTACGCTGATGATATGGTGTTGTTGGCACCCTCTGTCAGGGCATTAAGGGAGCTTATGGAGACGTGTGAGAAGTTTGCCGCAGACCATGGCTTGCAATATAATGTCAAAAAAAGTGAAGTAATGGTCTTTTCACCAAAGGGCAAAACAATCGAACATTTACCACCAATTACGCTGAATGGAACGCCACTGAAGCGTGTTAAGTAACTTTAAGTACCTGGGTCACATTGTTACTGACACTCTAAATGATGAGTTAGACCTGGAGAGGGAGCGGAGAGCGTTGGCGGTGAGAGCTAATATGTTGATTCGCAGGTTTGCCCGTAGTTCACATAGTGTTAAAATAACACTTTTTAAATCATACTGTCAGACATTCTACACGGGAAGCCTGTGGACGACGTATACGCAAAAATCGATCAATGCTCTCCGCGTTCAGTACAACAACGCTTTTAGGATGCTATTGGGGCTCCCGCGCTATTGTAGTGCCTCCGGCATGTTCGCTGAAGCGCGCACCGACGGGTTCCACGCCTGCATGCGCAAGAAGGCTGCATCGCTATTAAGGAGACTGCGAGCGAGCACCAATGGCATCCTGAAGACGTTGGCGGGCAAACTGGACAGCCCCTTTTTAAAGCACTGCGTGCGGGTGATGCTGTCATAGGTATAACTGTGCCTCTTTCCTCGAGTGCAGTGTTTTTGTTCTTATTGTTATTGTTGTCATAAATGTATTTTTTTATTTACCTACCAATATAATTACTAACATAGAATTAAGTGTGTACCTACTAATACTCTATGGATCCTAGATATCTGAATTAAAGAATTATTATTATTATTATTATTATTAAACACGCAAAATCACTTACAAAAGCCTTTGATCCGAAAACTTCCCAACGGATCTTAGGACTGAGTAAGCGACAGGTACGCATCATGGTTAGAACCATTACAGGACACTGTTGTCTTAATAAGCACATGACTGTAATGGGTCTACGCGAGTCGAGGAAATGCAGATTCTGTCACACTAGCGACGAAACACCTCTGCATATACTCACGGACTGCGAGCCATTGATGCACAAACGTAGCCTTATTCTGGGGAAGCACATTCTACAACCAGACGAGGCTAAAGATATCCTCCCCAAGAATATCCTTCTCTTCGTAGAAGAGGTTGGGCTTGGAGAGGAACTGTAATCTAAGTGGCGTTCACAATAGATCAGAATTGGTCGCAGTGACTGTGGAAACACGAAGCCGCTATTAATAAAAAAAAAAAAAGTCCAAAGTGTTACGTCTGACGTGCTTTTGACTGTACAAAAAAACAGGTACTAAAAGTGATTTGCTCGGTCGCGCTCCTGTATTTCCATATGAAATAGAAGAGAGACTAGCAAACGGTATTAAGATTATGGAAAAATGGGGATTTGGACTTTCACGAAAAGAAGTCATTGCCCTCGTGGCACGCTATGTCCGCCTTAATAAAATAGAAACCCCATTCAAAGATGGAGTCCCGGGACCAGATTGGTACATGAATTTCCGAAAAAGACACTGTCTTTCGCTTAAAAAAGCTCAAGCTCTTGAGTATGAACGCAAAAAAATACTGACCCATTTATCATTAATAAATATTTTCAACTTCTTAAAACAACATTAAAGAAGAAATGCCTTGCCAAATTTGGAACCTTGATGAAACTTCAGTCTGTTTAGACCCGTCCAAAACAAAAGCTGTTGGAAAGAAAGGTGCCCCATCCTCTAGAACGACACATGGTACAGGCAAAGAGAACATAACCGTTCTGACGGCCGTGAGTGCAAGTGGTAAAAAAATTTGTCCTTTGATTATATTCAAAGGAAAATTTGTTTGGGACACATGGGTAGCGGAAACCGAAGGCAAATATGATTTTGAATTATCATATGCAACAAGCCCAAACGGATAGATGGATTCGGTAATATTCAACAATTACATGAAAAAAATCCCGGCGCTTGGAATGAACTGACCAGTCCTAGTCATTTATGATGGACATAAGTCTCATGTTGACTTAAGTGTGGTTGAAACCGCTGTTAAAAACAACGTAGACATTTTAAAACTACCACCACACACGTCCCACCTGTTGCAGCCATTAGATTTGGCTGTATTTAAATCTTTTAAAAGTAGATGGGACGCTAAATTGGTAGAGTGGCAAAGAAAAAATATGGGCGTCAAATTACCAAAGAAAGTATTTTCCGAACTTTTTGCGGAAATTTGGAACGACACTAAAGACCAGATAATACTCGTAATTAATGGATTTAAAAAGGCAGGAATATACCCATTTAACTCTGAAGTGGTTCCGATTGATAAGTATGACCGGACTACGGTTTTAAGAATTCTTAGAGAAAGTGAGTAGTGAGCCATAAAAAGTTGGTACTTACTTTAGCTTTTAACTGTGTTTGAAAAAAAGGAAGATTTAATTTTGTTTGTTTTTATGTAATTATCGTCTTAATGGTAATAAGTAGGTATCTCTGATCTAGGTAATTGTCTCTTTCCCCCAAACCCATTTTGTGCAGACCGCGCTGTAACCAATTAACCTGTGTTGAGTACTTAACAATGATTTTTGTTTGCAGAAGGGTACCATGCGTACCACATCCAGCGCGTCCAGCAGCTCCAAGAAACTGATTACCCGAGAAGAGTGGCTTTTTGTCGAACAATGTTGCAACGATCTGAAGAAGATCCTGATTTTTTTAACAAAATACTGTGGACCGACGAGTCCCGATTTGGAAGGACTGGAGTATTTAATATCCACAATTACCATAGCTGGGCCACCCAGAACCCACATTTGGCAAGGGCGTCAAGTTTTCAAACACGTTTTAGTGTCAACCTTTGGTCTGGGGTCCTAAATGGAGAATTAATTGGTCCCTTTAAATTGCCGGCCAGGTTGCATGGAAACAGCTATTTAAATTTTTTACAAAATAATCTTTTTGAATTGTTAGATGTCAATCTCCAGACCAGACAAAGGATGATATTCCAACAAGATGGCGCGCCCTGTCACTATGCGGCACGAGTAAGAGAGCATTTAAACACTACATATCCCGGAAGATGGATTGGGCGTGCAGGGCCGATCGAATGGCCTGCGCGTTCGCCGGACCTCAACCCTATCGATTTTTTTATTTGGGGATTTTACAAAGAGTTGGTGTACGCGACGGAAAGCAACAGTGAACAAGAATTGAGACAAAAACTTACAGAAGCGGAAAGAAAAATAAAGCAAGATTATTCAAGTAGCTTCAGACATTTAAAAAATAACTTTTTAAGACGTTGTCGATTGTGTATTCAGGTTGGAGGAAGGAGTTTTGAAAATTTACTGTAATAAATAGTAATTTTTCAGTAATTTGTGCTTTTTATTTGTTATCAAAAAATATGTAATTTCCCAACTAGCCATTTTGATTTTTATTTTTGCTCACATTTTAAATCTTAGTAGTGAAACCGAAATTATAAAATTATACAATGCTGTCATTTTCAGAAATATCAATTAAAGTTAATTATTAAAAATTAAATTTTTAAGTTTAATTTACCATAACAATGATAAAAAGTAGATAAAGTAAGTAGATAGAAACACGCTTTAATCGTGATTCAATGATTTTAGCCTATCCACCTTCGAGGGCCAATTACAACAAAAATAGGCTGATGAAGTACTATTTTTTTTTATGATTTTTGTAGTTTAGAAGCATGCGGAGTTTTTAAACTTAGCCAGAAGCTATGGATAGTCCTTTTTGTATTTTTAAATTGAAGTTGAATGTTTGGGTAAATCTTACTAAAAACTAAAGTTCCAACTTTCCACCCTTTTTTGAGTTACTTTAAGTAATTTCAGGAAGCTGAGTTTATTTTTTTTATTAAAAACAACATTTAAGACAATCATGTCACAAAAAAAAGACTGCAAAATACCTACTACGAAAAAAGATATGAATTTTTGAAACCTCGCTGGCAGAAATCATTAAAAATACACAAAAAAAAAATTATGACTCGAAAACTAAGAAAAATCGCGGAACATACATCGGGTATTTTCGGGTAGCCCCAGGTGCGAGGAACCTAAAAAAAATTTGTTCACGTCACTAGTTGGACCACCCTGTACACATGAATGAATACAAAGAAAAATGTTTAAACCAGCAAGATGAAGAGCAAGAAAACATGGATCCATTCACAAAAATCCCCTTGGGACTTAGTGAAATTGCGTATTGTAATGACGATTCAATGAAATTAAAAATAAATAACTGGCTTGTAGTAAAGTTTGCTACAAAAAAGAGTGTAAAACATTTTGTTAGGACAATAACAACGTTTGAAAGCGGAATGCCTGTTATCATGTACGCAAGAAAGGTGAAACAATCTAAATCTAACACGGTAACATCGTTTACCTACCCAATTGTGGAAGACATCAGTGCCATAAAACATAAAGAAGATATTGTTTGTGTACTATACCTCAACCCATCAATAAAGTTATCCTTTGTTCCGTGTTTATTGTTTCTTCTACGTCACACAGTGTGCCTAAAAATCTTTCCATAATTTCAAAAGGAAACCATATTGGCTGGAACACATCATCAGCGCCTGCTCCTGAACGTATGGACGCTTTCTTTTTTTTAAAAGTGGTCGAAATGTAGCCATAATGGATTTCTTCTTCCATTTTAACTCTTCTATTGGAGTATTGTTCATTTGAGCACTGATGCGATTCCACGCATCGTGTACTTTATGTTTTAATTTATGATTTTCATCACTTGGATCCCATATTAGTCTCTCACTTTCGTATAACTCCAAAAACTGAGTTAATTTTTCATTACTCCACTCTGGTGGTGGTGGCGTAGGCATGGTTAACGCTGACGTCTACAACTGGACAGAAAAAGAAACACGTCCTTCAGCTTAAAACGCCGGGCGACAAGTGAGCGAGAGGGCTGAATGTAAACACACGCTGTCACTCGCGCTGCCAGTCCTTTGACTCGCGCACGAAAAACCGACAATTGAGGGAGCGCCGGGCAGTGCGAGTGGCAGCGGCAATGTCATAGGAAGTATCGTATTTACACTCTCGCGCTGCTCACTTCTCTGCTCACTTCCCTGCCCACTTGGGCTGAGTGTAAATTGGGCAGTAGGTTTAGTTAGTAAGATAAAAAGGATCTCACTATAATGTTCCTAAGCACAGAATATATACTAAAGTAAAGAAGCGACACTCAAGCATGTGTGCTCGTAAAATTGCTCGGGGCTATGTGTGCGTGGCCTAGACGCGGGCAGGGGTGCGCGCGGCGCGCGGTGTGTGCAGCCGGCCGTCTGCCGAATGCCTCGGCCAAGGGTTTGTACATATCTACTTTCGCTCGCCGCTCGTTGGATTGATTGCACGGACTGACTACGCGACGCAAAATCATGCCGGGCGGGCGTTATTGTTGTGTTTATGGCTGTTTGAATTTAAAATAAAATATGAATTTATCAACTATTTCAAAATTTAAAATAAACGAAATTTTAATTATAATTAAAAGCTCTGAAAACGAGGATTTCAGACGATTAAACTCGTATACTCGCAAGTAGGTAAAATTGACAATAAATAAAAAAAATATTATACCTAAATCAAACCTTTCCTTATTTACATGTTAAAGATTAAAAAACTAATTATAAATAACAGTAAATATAGTTTATGAGTTGCAATTTATGATGTACCTACCTACCTAATATAAGTAATTTAGAGATTACAAAAACTTATTATAAATAAAACCCATGTCCTTGCACAAGTTTATATTTCTTAACATACTATGTAATCTCCTTATCTCCTTTGCCACAAGTCTAAATTCCATTTCGGCTTAGATTATTGTAGGCATTTCGGTATCATCAACCCTAGCGTAACATGCTCTGGCTCAAGGTCACTGGCGCTCGAACTCTCACGTACAGAGAGTGTCACGGCTGTGCCTAAAGGCTATATATAGCCTATAAGCTTATATAGTATAGTACACAGAACTCTATGTTCTGTGGTATAGTAGGATAGCAATTATGCTATCTTACCTACAATTCAATGAAAACTTTTTGTTTTTAATTTGCAAAGTCACGCTTGTTTCTTTTGTTGGTCATCTCTGTTTAACATTGTTCTTACTTAATATATAAATGTTTAATCCTAAAACGAAATTTTTGTAACTTAAGTTTATTTTTGAATATTTAGTGCTAGTAATGTTTAAATGAATAGTTAATATGTAACTTTTGATTTTATTTTATTTTGGCTATAGGTAGTTTGATCTACTTTGTTTTTAGTACTTTGATCTCTACAATACCAATAAAAACAATAATTGCCTTCTTTTATTGCTATGACTTTATTTTACCAACAATGAGCGTACAAAAGTTTGAGAGCCTCTGCCCTTATTACCCCAAATCGGGGTAAGAGTGAAATACATATTTTTAAAAAATTACATTAACTTAGCTAATTTAATGAAATTCCACTTATTAAGGAATCAAATTTTTGTTTTAATATTTTAAAAGCTACATCTTCCTGATTGTCAATGTCGCATAGCGTTCATAGTAACGATTTTAAAAAGTATGTCAATCTTACCCCGCCACCCTTTCTTCTTCCCCCTACTTCTTACTTATGATGAAAGTTTTTTAAATTATATTTTATTGCATATTAGCATAGCATTAACAGAGTCATAGAGTCAGAATAACAAAACACAAAGCTTGCTCTTTCACCTCCTATATTTGTTTTAATCAAAAGTCAAGGATTTTAATGTTATACAACGGGTCGAATACAACGTTGCCAATCTCTTTAAAAAACCATTCGATCTTCCCCCCATTGACCCTATTATGTGTTTAACAAGTATAAAGTTTACATCTTTAAGGGTATCTTTCATATACAGTTTTTTTTATCATCGAAACGGCCGCACAACCAGTGTTGCCAGACATAGTTTTGTAAATTCCCCGCCTCATATTGAAAAATTCCCCTTTTTGTAGTAAAATTCCCCTCAAAGTGTATGTTGTCGGAAACTCTGAAAAAAAGGATAAAAATGTTTTACCATTGAAAACTTTATTCAACTTCAAACAAATACATCTACTTTTTGTACAGGTTCGCCTTAATCCATCAAGCCCCGGAAAACCAGACACAATAGAAAATCTATTGTTTACGCGACACCCGGCTTTCGGTCGGGTGTTTAAGAGTTAAGCATAGTTTTAGTAGGCTCAAATTTTACACAATCTTTTGTAGCATCTTTTGTTTGCATGAGGGCAACTATCGTGTCAGTTTTAAGTTTATTTCTGTGATCATTCTTAATATTTTTGAGTGAGCTAAACACGCGTTCAACAGATGCATTCGAGAACGGTAAAACTAACAAGGCATTTAAAATTCCTTTTAAATTTGGAAACAAACTTTGACCGAGGGCATTTTTTAAGTGGAAAACTTTACGCCAATACTGCTCAGCGTCATCTAAAGGATGCAAGTCATAGCTTTCATGATCAAGTATAGCGTGTTCTCGCCATTCATCATCAACTGTTTGCATCAACTTCAGGATTTAAATGTGCGGCAACAAATAATCATTTATTTTTGCAGTTGAGGTTATTTAAGATCTAAGCGATTTTGCTTACAACACTGCATATCTCTGAGTAACTTTAGCTAAAAACTAAGGGAGAATATCCTACTTCCACGGGAATATTGGAAAACAGCGGCGGGTGAAACCATTGAACGGGGAGCCAGACTTGTATTAATTTAATTTATTTATTTATTTATTGCATATACACGGTTACAAATATTTAACATAAGTAAACACAGTAACACATGCACCCTGTAAGGGCATAACAATATTATTTAATCTTAGTTTCTAAGAGGTTATTTACCTTCTATGTATAATACATAGAAGGTAAATAACATACATAATGTATTGCATAACTTATAATACTATACATATATTTATGTTTACATCAATTGTACATAATATTCATTTAATTTATAAACATTTATTTATTAAAAATGAATTTAATGAAATCACAATTTTTTTATAGTCTTCTTATAATCTTTTTTATGCGTTTAGGCAAAGTATTATATAATTTTACTGCCATGGAGTATGGCCCAGAACTATACACATTAATATAATGTGAATGACTGTATTCGTTTTCGGTGACCCAATCGACAAGAAAGAGAGTGATATCCTCACAAACTACCGTAAGAACACTTAGGTACCTAGCGTGTTTACAATTAATTAGGAAAGGATATTAACTAATATATTTGTAAATGTACTATAAATTACAAACGATTTATATTTAACAACAAATAAATAAAAAAATACAAATAAACAAATTACATCAACAACTTTAAAAAAAACTTGTCTTCGTAATTGTCCAATGGCTAAATCGCCGTTAGAAGGCAAATCTCTATTTTGCCTTCTTTGGACTTCAGTAACTATTTGAGCCTCTTCTAGTCTCTCTTCGTCTGATATTGTGACTGCGGGCATACCGGCGCGATTGCAAATGTTGTGCAAAACACAGCATGCAATTACTATTTTCGCAACTATATCTGGATGATAATAAAGCACTCTGTGCACTAATAAGCACCTGAATCGTCCTTTTAGGAGGCCGATTGTTCTCTCTACTGAATTTCGGGCAGTTGAGTGCATTTCGTTATAGAATGCCTCTGGATAATTTTCTTCAGCATTGCTAATCTGCGTCATCAGGAAGGTGCGCTGTGCATATCCTGAATTACCTGAAAAAATAATGACCATGAAATATACATTTATTAATACCTAAATAGGATCAAATCCTGATGTAAATACTAACCAAGCAAAATAACTTCTTCACCAGCATTTGATAATGCCTCTAAATGGTCTTTAATAACTGAATAGTTAAAAATAAAACTAGGTATCATGTGTAGATCCACCATATGTTGGGTCCACATTTAAAATGTTTAGATCCGCGTCATTTATCTGGAAACAAAAAAATATATTTTAAGAACAAGAATTCTTAAGTAGAACAAATAAAAACTAAATTTAATCCAATTTACCAATTGCACATTTCTTGCACAACCTTTGCGGCAGTAAATTCTTTATTTTCAATGGGTTTTTTCAAAGCTGCCAGTGCCATCAATGCATCCGATTACTCCGGGAATACAAAACTTTCTATAGAATCTGTAAAATAATGTAGGTGAATACTACTTATACTAAGGTGCTTTTATAAAAAAATCAAAGAAGAGTTTTTTTTAATACCTTTCCTTTAACATTTGTCTTTCTTGCACATTTTGTGGGAACCGTAATACTTGTTCACGATATCTGGATGATTGAGCGCTTGTACAACTTCATTTATGCAACGAGATGCTGATGGTTGTGAAAGATATGTTCTAATATTTTCTTTGACTATTTTTTGATAGCTGCCATTAGCTAAAAAGGATAATGTGCATAATATCTGTTAAATAAACAATCATTTAAATAAAAATTGTAGTTAGGTATCCGCTGGTACTAGCCGAAACAAAATTGGTTAATACATGCTTGTGATATTTAATCCTTAATCCTTCGAACATAGCTAGCAAAGAATCGCGAGCGGCTCATCCCACTTCTGACACCAAAATATGTTGTGGACAAAGATAAAGAATTAAAACACGGAGCTTTTTCTCTAAATTATATTTGTCATCTGTCAATGTCAATCAATAAAGAAGAAAATATAAAGTACCTATACATAGACTCCTTTTAATAGCGGCCAGCGTCGGCAACACTTTGGGTGATAAATATGTAGAGGTTACAAATCTATTATTTACCTATAAACTGTGTAAATACTAATAAAAGTATTTAAAAGTTCAATACTTAGTAAAATAAACGCTTACCTTAACACGAGTTGAAATCCCTTTGCCTCGACCTTTAGTTATCTATCTCAAACAGAGGCAGTAACTCATTCTTCAGTTGATCAATAAGTTCTTTAGACAATCTATACACGTTTACATAATCGGTATCTCGGGTTAACAGCGATAAACTCCGGATTTGGCAAGCTTGTCGACGCTTTTCTTGTTTATCCAAAGCATGAGCCTCCTCTAGTAGAGATTTAAGTAAAAACATTCTTGCCATCTTTAATACACCTCTTCACTTATCAAAAACCTCTGAAAACTAGTTTTTCAACACAAGTAGCTTTCAAACAGTCAGTATTTCCACATTGAGGGAAAATTTCCCTTTTAAGGGGAAATTAGGGTCATGAGGGGAAGAAAAAGGGGAAAGACATTGCAGAAATTTTGGAAGTAATGAGGATTTTCGCGTATGAGAAATGATGGCTCTAACTGCTACGTGATTGGTGAATTTTGACATATCTATCAATGTTATGCCTAAAATAATCAATCATGCAGCAGTCGGACCTCACGAGTCACGCCTACGTATTGCCATCTAGCGGATTTTTCATACGCGAAATCCCTTATTATTAATGGACCACTGATCTATAGTCTAAATTAGACTACAGATCAGTGTAATGGACTCTACGGTGGACTAGCGTGTCATCATAAAAGAAACTGCGACAACACGTACAGGTGGCGTATACTTACCCTTATTTACATTCTGTTTGAGGCCTAAAATATTATTCTGTGCAAAAATGTATGCACGGACAGCATAAACTGACTTTGAATAAAAGGTGAGTATACAACCCCAGGTTTTATACATATAATTATTTCTGGTAAGGCTATAAATAAAACATGAATCGTTTAGTTATACTTTATTCATGCTAAGTCTAATTTTTTTAGATTCGCTTGCAGTTGCATTGGACTGTACAAACTTAAGGTGTGGTATTTCTAACTGATTTTTCATTAGTTGTACAGAAGTTGTTCCCATTCTTTTCAAGCCAGATTTCACACAGAGGATTGATGCAACCGTTTTATTATCCAGCCTATTGCGTTTATCTGTTTTGATATTTTTTAGATCACTAAATAATCGTTCAACAGCAGCATTGGAAAAAGGCGGTGACATAAAATAGTTCACCAAAATTGGCAGTTGAAGGAATTTGCGTCTGCCGTCAAAATTTTTTTTTCAAACATTTTTTTCCAATAGCCTACAGTATCTATGGAATCGTTACAATTCGTATCGGCAAGGAGACTTTGATTTAAGTATTAAAACACTATTTAGAATAGTTTTGCGTCTATTTTCACAAGTAAAGTGTTAACTTTTTATCTGACACTTGAATTCGAGTTCAAATGCGGCGTGAACATCGAAGTGATGGGGGAATCACCTTACAGAATGCCAATGATTACGTCATCTCATACTTTAAGTGTCAAAATTTCACGGTCAATTAGTTTAACTCGCTGCCACGCTCGCAAAGGTGGCGCTAGCGTAGATAGAAACATTGGTCGAGTTTACAGAATGCCATTCAAAAGACTCACAGCGGATTCAGATTCGAAGTTTCAAGTGAGCCCTTACAGAATCGCACTGCAGGTTTTCGTCCCATACGTTTCACATCTTGGCTGGTTTTTTTAATGGTCCCTCAATGTTCGTCACGGAATTTTATACTTGAGAGATATGGCTCGCTGACTCAATTTTCCTTTTCAAACAGCTCTCAAACGACTTTCAAATCATCTTCTGACCAGGATTCTCCTCTTTTTTCACGAGGCGCCATCTTGATATCTATAAATAAATAGTTATTTATGTGACTGTTGCATAATGAGGGTCATTAAAATACGAATGTGGTAGATCACATGAGTATTTTAATGCCTAATTATGTACAGCCACATACATAACTTTATCTTCATTCATTGTAGGTCAATTTGAATAAAATACATTTTAAGAAGACGTTCGTTTGAAGACTGCCAGACTGTAGACTCATCTGATCTTCGAGCCTCTGATTTCAAGTGTACTGGCTCCCACATTAATATTGCCGGAACACAGCCAGAGCTGTTATGGCGGCAGATTTCACCTGTGGGGGTAGTAGCTAGCCAGTCGGACTCTGAAAAAGCCCTACCACCAACCAGACCCAAGGCGGGAATCGAACCCACGACCTCCGTGTTTTTATACCCGAGCGGCTTAGCCACTGAGGCGGTCAAACTATTACTCAATATGGCAACATTTGATTCAATATGAGAATCATTCAACAAGCACTTTTTCTTTTTTATACCTTGTACTTGCACACGTGATTGAATTCGTGATATTATGTCTTTTTCAACAAACGTTTCACCATTAATCGATCGATCTAATGTTTGGTTTATAATATTAACTGCCGATGTACATGTTAGAATCGGGAAGTTATCAAGTGGTATACAATTTCCAGAAAGGGATGAGCGCAAACTTTTAACATTATGCGCCTAAACGAGCGCAATTCTAAATGCCCTAATGCTTTTCTATAAATTCCCCGAAACCGTCTGACATTAGGGTTGTTGTTGTATCCTCCTTGTCTCCTTATCGTCCCGAAAAATAGCTCTAAGTGGTCTTGCGACAACCTATAGGTGGATATGTATTTCAGACAATTTGTTTCGACGAGCGTATTGTATAAATGTTTCAGACTTTCAATGCATCCGATAAAACCCGTTTTGCGAATAGTTTTTATTATTATTTTTTTAAATTTTTAAGTTGTTGACATCGTCTAACTTACAACCAAGTAATTTCGCCGCACTAAAATTAGTAGTAGGACGTAGGCAGGCAGAAGGGCACGATAGGACGTAGGGCGTAAGCAGGCACGCAGGGACGTCCAGACAGCAAGGGAAGAGCACGCGCCCCGAGCGACGTAGGTGACGGCGCAGGTGATGGCGTAGATGACGGCGCAGGTGATGGCGTAGATGACGGCGCACAGAAGGCTCGCAGCGATGCGCCCCGGTGGTGAGTAGTGGCGTCGTAATAGCAGGACGCACCGATGAGCACGTAGTACGCGCCGGCGGCGGAGTTAAGGGGCTCAAGGGGTCTGGCGGTAGTGGCCGAAGCCCCGGGAGGAGTCCCTCTTAGGTGAGCAGCCGCACGACGATCGAGAGGTTCACGGCTGATAGACGGAGGCTGAGGACCGTGCCTCTGAGTGTAGGTTCCGTAGTGATTACTTGTTCTGTAGACTCCAGACTCCAGACTGCTTGATTTGCGCTGCTTTTATACCCTCCATGTATTTTCCTTTTATTTTTTTAAATTATAAATTAAGAACGTGTACAAAGGTTCTTGTTTTCATAAATTGATTTTCTTATAAAATATTGCCAGTTAATAAAATGTAACTTTATATATCTATCTAGATAGCACTACATACAATTACAAATAAAGCAGTTTATTTTAGGGATTAAAATTATGATGAATTACCAATCGTAGGCATTTTTTTTAATTAATTATTAATGGAAGCATAAACCACGGATTTCAAAATGCGCACAATTAGTAATTAATGTAGTAATAATATTCAAATGAAACAATTTTACATAATCTCCCTTTAAACTATTTATTTATTGGATTTTTACAGCATTTCTTAAAATATTTTTTCGCTTTAATTTTAAATATGCTTTCGTCGTCGTCCTGACAATATTTTTTGCCACTTAATATATTATTTATTTCATTACAATTATTATAAATAAAAAATCTACAATTAATGTTGATTAAATATTCTATTAATTTATTTTTATGTTTATTACAAGTAATGAATTAAAATCAATAAATATGTAAATAAGGGTCCTGACCAATTCTTTTAAATTCTTTTCACTTAAACGTTTATTTAAAATTATACAGGGTGGAATTTTGTAATGCCACCTGAAGGGGAAGTACTCTTAATACTAAAGATAGAAAGTTTTACTCAAAGAAAACATTCCTTTATTTTTGAAAAGAAAAAAACCTGCAATCAAAGATTTTTAAAAATTTGCTTGCCGCAACTTTGTAATACAACCTGAAGGGGAAGTACTCCTTATACTGTAGATAGAAAATTTTACTCAAACAAAACATTCCTTTGTTTTTGAAAAGAAAGATAACTGCATTCAAAGATTTTTAAAAATTCGCTTGCTGCACCCGGTAATCGAACCGACTAAAATCTGTAAAAGTTGCACCCTGTACTTTTATTGCATCGATCGTTAGGGTCAATAATAAGGATGAAATCTCTCTAACAAACTTCATAAATTAAATGAAAGGAAAACAATGAAAAAAGTGCTTTAACTTGACCCATTGAATCAATAATTTAGGATTTCATTGTTTTCCTTTCATTTAATTTATGAAGTTTGTTAGAGAGATTTCATCCTTATTATTGACCCTAACGATCGATGCAATAAAAGTACAGGGTGCAACTTTTACAGATTTTAGTCGGTTCGATTACCGGGTGCAGCAATCAAATTTTTAAAAATCTTTGAATGCGGTTTTCTTTTTTTAAAAAAATAAAGGAATGTTTTCTTTAAGTAAAATTTTCTATCTACAGTATTAAGAGTACTTCCCTTTCAGGTGGCATTACAAAATTCCACCCTGTATAATGTATATCCTGTATACCCGAAACACATTCGACAAGTGACTCAGTGGGACTGAAAAGCCATTGGCGACCTCCATATTCGCGGTAACTTATAAACTCTGAGCTTAGGTTTTTTGTAAGATTTTCTTTACAATTTGAACAATTTTTATAAATTTTTGTTTTTGCTATTTTGGCGAAGTAGCCGCTTATGTAACAAAGACTGTTTATTATTCTCGGATAATTTTTTTCTTTTACTGGCTGAATTATAATATTTGGTAAATGCTCTAAGTTACAGGTCTCCGCGGCTTCTGAGTCCTCGTTTGAGACGACAAAAGCATGTAAATTATAACATAAATCCTTTTCACAATTTGTACCAGGGGCATGGACAGTCGACATTTGTTGATTAATAATGTGATAAACGCACTCTCAAAACTCTCTGGCGTGGTGTTGGTGTTTCGGCACCCGTGGCTTCTAATTGCCCCAAAAAAGTTTTCCAACGGGTCTTGATTTAAGTGTCTCATCCACAATGAAGTAACATCATACTTCTCTTTTAAAGTTTTCAATGAAACTTCTAAACGTTCGAGTGTCCATACCCAATTATTTAAAGTTGGGACGTTTTCTATTTTCCCAGTGGCCGGATTTATAAATTTCATGTCAGACAGCATACGCTTTGCCTCCGCCCACTGTTTGTGGTGGATTGATCTAGGTGACACCAGACTAGAAATATCGGCAGTTTCTTTGCATTCCTCGGGAAGAATCTTCTTATCTGAAAATGAAATTATAAATGTTACATTATTTGAAAATAAAAAAAAAATTGCTTGACTATCACACCAATTTTGTGCTCCTGTGAAATAACTGACCACAAAATTGCCGTTATTTTCGTGTTCACTATTGCTTCATCACAGTGATTAGCTATTGTGTGTAAGTTAATGTAGGTAGGTCTAACAAGAAAGAAATTACCTGCGAAATATCCCATATTAATTCCGACGTTTCTACTAAATATTTCTGGTCATTGGCCCCAAAGGATCTAAAATATTAATACAAATTAATAACGTTAACTGACATAATATTTGAAACAAATATTGTCTAAGAAAAAAAAAAATTTTGCTGCTTATTTATTATTCCAAAAATCGGTTTTACCTCCTCCAATTTCCATAGCACCAGTCTGAGTGGCTGATTGTCCCGCAAGTCTGGTCATACCCTTAACCTCAACTGAATCTAAAACATTATTACAAAATTAATATAATAGTTTTAACATGCAACTTACTCATTGTGACAACGGTACATACATAAGGCGTATACATTTTCAGTCCAGGTATATATGCGAACATTTTCCTTAGGAAACTTATTTGTGCTTGTGCCAATTACAATGGTAAAGTTGTAGATATAAAGTTGTCTCGAATAATATGCCACTTGATCGGGAATTTTTGGTAAGACCTGATTTTTTTGACAGTCAAACGATATGGAAAACGTGTGTTCATCATATTCCCGCAAAAAAGTGTAAAAACACTTAGCCTTTAATTTATGCACCCGTAATAAAGTCATCAACTGAACTTTTTCGCTGTCTTGCGATCTTTGAATTTTTTCTGTGAGCTCAGTGCACTTTGAGCAAACATCAACCCTTGGCAATCCGAATCCGATATTATATTTCGTATTGAAAATATGTCTGAAAAAAGAATGGCGCACTTTGAGACTCTCATCGTCCTGTTTTTCTTCATACATCTTCCACATTTTACGTATGCTCAAATTAGATGATACGTATTTTCTTTCAGAAGTACACGATCGGCAATAGTGCGCCTCAATGCACTTAAATGATTCAATGAATTGCATTACACTTTCCCTTTATGCAGAATTCTTTTTGGACACTATCTCCGCCTCGATTTTCTTGCGGTATTTTGCCATCTAATAAGATTTTTTTTTAATTTTTCTCAGTCTATGAATACCAACGCCAAGTATTTTCGAAAAATCACGTTGACAAACTCTCATAAGTTTAAATGGTTTTGTGTACGTCCTAAATTAGGACGTACACAAAACCGTTTGGTTAGGACTCCTAATATAAAATTTTGTGAATGTAACCGATTCCGCTCGATTTCCCACTTTACGTCTTCGACGCTTCGGTACACTTACTTTTATAAATTTCAATATAAAATTGTCTTGAACGATTTTATTTGGTTTTTCATAAAATGCTTCATGAATCATCTAATATCCTGAGAATTTAAGGAACTGCATTTTAGTTTCTCAGTTTTCTTATGCCTGCAGCTTTTAATATCTGACAGATTTGGTGGTCTTTTCGATGAGTACCTGAAATAAATATTTTGCATAAACACTACCTATAAACTTACAATAATATATAGTAGGTAATGTCGCAAATAAAATGACACAGCAGTTTAAATAAAAAGCAGATGCAACTGCTTAAGTGTAGGGACTTACACCAATGCTTATTATTTCATATAAAAGCGGCAGCTTTAATTAAATCAAAATTATTTAAATCTAAATTAAAATGGTGTCAGGACAATGAACAACAAATTAAAATGAACCAACTTGTGAATAGCCACAATGCTAAAAATTTGACTGAATTTTGGAAATTAACTAATAAACTTAATCCAAGGCCTGGTGTCCCTGTTAGTGTAGAAGGGGTGAATGACCCAGTTCAGATAGCAAATTTGTTTGGACAGTATTTTCAGGTCACTCCGGAGGTAGTGCCTGGGGTGTTCGGGGCTGGTCCTTCCCAGAAGGGGAAGTATGAGTCACAAACTATCTTAACAGCAAAAGAAGTTGCATCTATTATTAAAAACATGTCTCGAGGCAAGTCACCTGGTCATGACGGTCTCTGCGTCGAACACCTCAGGAATGCTGGTGTACATTTGCCCAGAGTTCTGGCCTTACTGTTTAATTTGTGCATTTCACACACTTACATACCGGATGAACTGATTAAAACAATTGTTGTACCTATTGTAAAAACCAAAAATGGGGATACATCGGACAAGAGTAACTATAGACCCATATCGTTAGCCACAATCATTGCCAAGTTGTTGGACGGTTTGCTTGAGAAGCAGTTAAGAAAACATCTTAATCTAAATGATGCGCAGTTCTGGTTCCGACCTGGACTGTCCACAGAGGCAGCCATCCTGTCTCTCAAGCAAACTGTTCAATACTACACAACTAGGAAAACACCCGTCTATGCTTGCTTTCTAGATATGTCGAAAGCATTTGATCTAGTTCCCTATGATGTGCTCTGGAATAAGATGCGTAATGAGACTAACTTGCCAGATGAGCTTGTTTCCATTTTTGAGTATTGGTATAGGGGTCAGACCAATCATGTCAGATGGGCTGGTACGTTGTCAGATGCGTATAGGCTGAAATGTGGAGTCAGACAGGGAGGGGCATTGAACACTCCATCTTAATTGCGTTGCCCGTATTGCGGAATCACAGCCAATCAATTCAACGATTTGGAAGAGGCTTATAAGAAGATTCCCAAAAAAGATGCGCTGATGCACGGAATATGTCCACTTCATGCATGGATTCGTGTTTTGTAGTTTCTTTTGAAGTTGGCATATAAGTCAGAAGTGAAAAAATGGCAAATTACGAAAGGATCTCCAGAAGATCGATTAGTAGAAGAACAAAAAAAGAAAATTCAGGGTGAGATAAGAAACAAAACTGGAGTATTAGTCGATGTCGTCAGACCAAATAGTGGCACAACTAATGACGGGAATGCTGCCAGAACTTTGTTGTCTGACAAAAACAGGCAAATTTTTTCAGAAAGGACATCACCCACTTTGTATGGAGATTTGGGATAAAAAAAAAAGTTAGCGGCCAGAAATAAATTATGTTTTGTTGGAATGGGGACAGGTGTAGAATAATTTTTTTGTATGGCGACAATACTCTATATACCTTAGATAACGATCTATAAGTGAAATAAATAACATCGTCTTACCATTTTATGTAAGATCTGGTATGATTATTACTATACAATTTTCACCTGAACTACTACTATTTTGATCGCCTCCGCAAAGCCGCTAAGTGGCTAAGCCGCTCGGGTATAAAACCCGGAGGTAGTGGGTTCGATTCCCACCTAAGGTTTGGTTGGTGGTAGGGCTTTTTCAGAGTCCGACTGGCTAGCTACCACAGGCAAAATCTGCCGCCATAATAGCTCTGGCTGTGTTCCGGCAGTATTAATGTGGGAGCCAGTACACTTGAAATCAAGGGCTCGTCAATAGCCACAAGACTGGCACCGGCTTGTCCCCTTCACACCAATTGGGTGTGAAGGGGAAAACGGGGGAGTTTAGTGGGTAGTGGGACTTAGTCTCGAGTCCCACACACGATCGCTAGCCTGCGGCTATGGTGCGCAAATGCGTTCTCCTCCTCAAAAAAAAAAGTACACTTGAAATCAAAGGCTCGAAGACCAGATGAGTCTACAGTCTGGCAGCACATTGAGCGACGCTTCGCGGTGAAGTGTCCCTCAATGGAATAGGCCGCAGTGGCCGCTAACCATCAGGTGGGCTGCGTGTGTGTCTGTCAACTGACTTAGTATAGTACTGATTATTATAAAACAAAGATGGTACCTATTAAGATTAAGGAATTGACATGACGAGCACAGGGAAAAAGGGGGCGGGGGGAGGGGGCGGAGGGCGGAGGTGACTGCTATATTAAGACAAGTTTTTACTTGAGTGAACCGCGTATTGTACAACTAAAATCCTGAAAACGGCTACTTCCCATATTGTAAACTTCCCATTTGTTAAACCTCAATCTGTGCCTACTCAAAAGTTGCGTTTGGTAAACATTTTATTTACTTCATACATTTAGTCCCATTTCGATTGTTTACCAAATGGGACTAAATGTATGAAAAACGTATGTAGTAAATAAATGTTTACCAAACGCAACTTTTGAGTAGGCACTGATTGAGGTTTATCATATGGGAAGTTTACCAAATGGGAAGTAGCCCTGAAAACAAATTGTTTTCGGTCTAAGGGCGGAAACTGTGTGAAGCGGGACCCGCGCGCGGTTCATACAAAAGTCTCCCGCGCGGTCGCGGCACGGGTCACTTTTGTATGAAATGAAACCGCGCGGGTGCCCGCTTTACGCAGTTTCAGCCCTTATGTCTTACTTGGTATCATATCTCCGAAACCAAATAGATTTCGACTTAGACGCCATAGTAAAAAATAATGAGGTTTATGTGTACTATACACTTTTGTAATTAAAATTGATGGCCGCTAAAAAAAATTTTTATCCCAAAATGGATGATGTCCTTTAAATATTGAAAAGTGGCTCATTGATGGACTTCACACGATTCTAGTAGTGTCGTGTGGTTTACCCATAGACGCGGAGAAATTCGGAGCTTTTTGCAAAACATTGGCTGAAAGATACGTGGTTACATATTCGTGGCATCCCATGACTGTCACTATACATAAAATATTAGTGCATGGGAAAGATATCATCGAAACCTCGACATTACCTTTAAGCATGTTATCCGAGCAAGGTGCAGAATCACGCAATAAGTTCTGGAAAAGCGACCGGGAGCGCCACGCTAGAAAAATAAGCCGAGAACTGACAATGCTAGATAACTTTCATAGAGCTTTGGAATCCTCAGAACCTTTTATTTCTATGCTTGGTTTGAGTAAAAGGCAAAAAAGTAAAAAAAGTACCATTGCCCGCAGCTGCATTATATTTATTAAAATGTGTCACTTTCGAAAATACCTTATTAGAAACAGATGATGAAGAAACGGAGGACGACGATGTGAATTACTTAACCTTAGAGACCGAAGATGACTAAGTTCGAAACTTTTTTCACGTCGTCGCTTTTTATCAGGTGAGACTTAAGACAATACAATTATAAACTGTAAATAAATTAATACAGTATATTAATAATTAATTTATGTCTAACAAATCTGTACATCTTTACAAATAAATAAAATTAGAGTGTCTGTTCGTAATATTAAAATAACCGCTTTTTACTACATGCATATGATTATATTATACATGTACGGATTATATTATATACTTAAATAAACTAGCCTTCCGCCCGAGGTTTCACCCGCGCGTAATTTATTATCCCCCTTTCCCCCACATTTCCGGGATCAAAAGTACCCTGTGTCACCCGGGGATAATGTAGCTTTCTATTACTGTGCAACAGTAAAAAAAATTATTCAAATCGGTTCAGTAGTTTCGGAGTCTATTCAATACAAACAAATAAACAATCAAATCTTTCCTCTCTAAAATATTAGTATAGATGCATATAATAAATAAAATATTGTAATATTTTCATATTGTAATTTATTAAAACACACTCTTTTTATAAATAAAACACATTTTAAAATACCGGTAAATCAAAGAGAAGTTATGTGACAACCCTGACTAAAATCAAAAAATATTTGTATCTCCTGAATTCCATGAGATGCGCATCTGGTTTTTTTGTACGTGTAGTTTATGTTTTTGAGCTATAATTCCAATTAAAAAGAAAATGCTCAAATATTATAATTTCGAAGAAAAATAATAATTAAAAAAAATTGAAATTATTTTGTTATGTCGTAAATACACACTTTAGAAGTTTAAAAATGAGTTAAAAATTTATAGTTTGTATTCCTCTAAATACCTAAAAAAGAAATAAATTTCTAGCCCGTACCATTTTTTAATAACAAATAAATTTCGATTTACCGGTGCTAAATAATATCAATTTTCAAAAATTTATTACTCGGTAACTAAGCGATATTGAAACACGGGAGTTCTACTCTTGCATTTGTAATCCAATTATTGAAAAAATTATTGTCTTTCCAATTATTGAAAAAAAGGGGGATGTCCAATTTTGAGGTCTCAGGAAACACTGTGCAGCGGCATTAAGGTGAGGAAAAGATATCACTGAGATTGCGAAAACAGCTAATTCTTACATAGAACGATTAAGCGCGCGCGTCGCAGCCATAGGCGGACTGGCGTTAGTTCTTTCTTCCTGTTCTCACGAAACGAACGTTGTTTCCCGCGAATGAACATTGGTGGCCAGGTTGGGGAACGAACGTAAGCGGAGCCCGCGCAGTCTCAAAAAAATTTACAAATTTATCAGGTACTCGCTGGCTGGCTCGCATAAATGCTATTGTGAAGATTTTAGAGCAATCTGATGCTTTAGAGCTGCATTTTAGAATAGCTAAAGATAAAGAAAATTGCCATACTGCTAAACAGATACATGTGTTGTTTACGGGTAAAGCAAATAAGCTCTTAAAATGTCATTAAAGGCGATTACTGATTGCAATAGACTATTAGTAACTGATAATGTAGAACCCCTGAAACTTTTGACAGACCTTCAGGCTCTACTACTCAATTATCTCTCTGTAATAATTTCCCCTGAGCGATTAAAGAACGATCAGTCGTCATGATTTGCACATGTTCCGTTTTCCGTGACGTCGTCATGAATATAAATTGTATCAACTTGGGGTAGTCATTTAATAAAGAATCTAAGGGAATGAATGTCCGTAATTAAAAACTATAAAAGAAAATTGCACCTTATTTTTGATTATTATATGCCTACAAATCCAAAACAGGATTCTAATTAATTTAAATGTTTTGGAAAAAAATTCATCTGTCGCCCGAAAAAGCATCCAGCCAAGTGAGACCAAACATAAATGATAACAGCAATGCAAGAATGGAGAGTTCTCCCATTCCACCAATGGAAGCAGACTAATACATCAGAAGCCTTTTGGGGCGAGGTCTACTTAGCAAAAAACTCCGCTAGGGATCCAGCGTACAAAATTATCAGTCAACTAGCAACAAGTATTTTGAGCTTGCCATTTTCAAACGCGAGGGTTAAACGAGCGTCCTCTATGATGAATATTGTAAAGAACAAGCTCAGAAATAAAAGAATGACAAAAACTGCTAACCATATAATGCGAGTCAGATCTGCTTTAAAAATAATAGCAAAGAATTCCAACCCACAATAAACATGTAAATTCAGTACAAATGTATAAAAATGACACCACAGAGGAAGAGGATGCTGCTGTAATTATGTAATTTAAACTTACGAATTCTTATAGTAACCTTACAAGAGATAATCCATTTCATGTTTATGAGCAACTTACAATGTCCTAAATGGCATGAATTCAATTTAATTTTGAATGGATAAATCATGCAGAAAAGACTGCAGATAAAATAAGGATTTCTTTGTTTAGGAATGGTTACCTACCATGATCATACATAAATAACACTATTTTGAGCTTCTGCAAATAAAATAAGTATTGTTATGTTGTAACAAAAGAAATGCTGGTTAATTGTTTCAGTAACATAATAATAATGTATATTGCTTTTTCGTCTTATTGCTGTAATAATAGTGTAATTTTTCTTTTTCAAAGGTGGATAAGTACGAAGAACGTATTATGAAACTTTTCGACGAAGCGTCTTCGGGCAGCTCCACAACGGATCCATTTATAGATGATGAGCAGTACGGGTCTGAAGAAAACTATAATCCTAGTCATGAAGAGGTCAGTAATAATAGCAGTTCTACTCCTGACAAAAGCAAAAACAGAAGCAGGTCAAAATTATAGTAATAAAAATTAAGAAAGGTCAGCATATCTGGACAAGAAAAAGTAAAATCTACGTGTCAAAATGGGTTGACAAAAGGCCAGTGCTCGTGATCACAATCTTAAATCAACCCAAAATGATTACTGATACGAAAAGATACGGTCAGTCTAAACCCAAACCGTTGGAAGTCGCAACTTATAATAAGTTTATGTCAGGACTCAGGTGACCACCATTTGGTCAGAACGACCAAATGGTGTATTATTATTCCTCACCCAGCAAGACAGTAAGGTGGTATAAAAAAGTTTTTTTTCCATATTTTGGACCCCGCCGTGTGAAACAGCTTTTATATGTATAATGTATAAAAGTATGTGAAACATAATAGCCTAATAGGGTATTTGACTGTAGTTGAAATTTTAATATTTTGTGACTAATACAGTCACAAAATATTAAAATACAACACAGAAGTATAATATCATTGAAAAAATATTTAAAATCGTATAAAAATCAAGTGAGTTTCAAAGCGAATTTATTTCCAGTATATCTGTCTCTTTCTAAAACAACATTTTATATGGCGCGTGTATGGTGCTACTGTTATGTTAAGTCACATGCATGTAGTGCTCTCCTTGTCTAATCGTGAAGTTTACAACTCTCTAACTCCGAAAATACAAAAGATATTTCAAAATTTTAAAAAGCTTGGTTTGCTGTTCATTGTTGCCAACTCGGATTTTCAAAGGGAGCTAGATCATATGTGAAAAAAGCTAAAAAAGAGCTAATTTTTTTTAGAAAAAAGAGCTAAATTATTTAATGAACTATTTATTAAAAATAAATATGAACAACAATCAGTTACTTAAAATAAATAACGAGAAAGAAGTCATTATATTAGAAAATGAAGGTATTTTTCGTCAAAAACAATAGTTTCCGACTCCGGCTCTTGTGATTGTAAGCCACTACTGGAACCAGCTCCATCGTCACTATTTTGTTTGTAAATTGAAACGGTCCCAATTTTGTTAAGGACTTCTTTTGGAAACCCATATTCGTGGCAGCATTTTTTCATTATTTTTAATCCTGATTGTCAAAATAGCATTAATCATTGCTACGCTCAATCTGTTTCTTGATTTATTTTTCACATGCGTGTACCCTAAGTCGCTAGTTCATACGGCTCGCAAGTCGGTTGGCCTATGGGCTAGCAGCAAACGGTACGCCTATTGAAACATATGGCACAATCGCTTTAACATTAGACTTAGGACTGAGACCTTTAGTTAAATGTATCAGGAATAACTCACTGACAAATAATTTTGTAAACGATAAAAAAAAAATTTTTGGAAACATATACACTTTATTCTACACAACAGGAAAAATAATAATAAAATTGATTCCTAAAATCACGGAAGCTCACATAAACCGAACAATTTTCAAAAAATGCGAGTTAAATACGCCACTCAGATTTTTATTAACTCCGTTTATGCCGCATTAAATGGTCTTATAGGTATTTAATAAAACTTTACCAGAAGAAGCAAAAGCGACCGCTGAATTGGTACTAAAAATCGATAATTTGTTTGATGTTTTAATTCCAGTACTGTCCAATTTACCAATAAATTTCAAAAGCCATTTTCATTCCAAAAATACCAACTTGATGTGTTAGAAGACGCAATGATAATGTTTAAGAATTTAAAGGCTATTCATTCAATAAAAGGCGTCAATAACACAAATAAAATCAGGACATTTAAAAAACAAATTACAATTCAATCCATAATCACGCTTTCGCAAGGATTTAGAGGAAGAAGGCATTAATTTTGTGTTTACGAGACGCCTAAATCAAGATCGCCTAGAAAATATTTTTGGCACCGTCCGCCAACAGGGTGGTAATTGTCGAGACCCTACACCGATACAGTTCATAAGGGCATTCTCAAAATTATTCCTTTGCAAAATGCTGAAGAACTCACGGTCTACTAACTGTGAAGACGACATCTGCGAGTTTCTGCAGAAAAGCGATGGGTGTTTGAGATCACAGCGACATGCAGATAGCTCGCGCCGCAATATACCGTCGCTTTTGAATTTAAGTGGTGAAAATGATTACCGGTTCGACTTTCCGACCAAAAACGCCTTTACATACAGGAAGAATTTTTTATCACCATCCAAATTTTAATATTGTTATCTGTTATGTAAATAATAATATACGTTTATATTAATTTAGTACCACTTAGTACTGAAATATCAAGTTAAGGCAACACAAAGATATCTAAAAAAAATTGACGTTCATGGATACCGCGCGCACGACCCCGCCCGCCTAGCGCGGCGCCCCCCACTGAAATGGCGCCATTTCATTCATAAAAAATAATCAAACATTTAAGTTGCAAATTTTTCCTTCATACTTTTACGGGCTTAGGACTGTCTGATTGCAATAGACTTGTCACCTTCATAAACGTTTATTGTAATTGCTAAAGGCATTTAAATCCATAGAAATTCGTAATTAATGGGACAAACAGATGAAACTAAATCACAATTAGACTCTTGCAGTCAGGCAAAAAATTTAATCAACTTATACATGTACTGTTAGACGAATAATAATTGGTTCACTCGATTAACTCATCACTATGGTCACCGCGTACGGTATTTCTAAACAGAGCTTCATAAGTTGCACCTCGTCTATCAGTAAGAAGCGCATAAAATACGGGCACTATATTTGATTGGGTGGAGTCACTTTTAATGTCTCCATGAAGAGTGTATAATTGTGAAAATGGTTTCACACAGGATTTAAATGTCCTATCACAAAAATAATGATTTTGGAAACATATTTGTGGACTTTTGGAGAGGTTAACACAATTATTCTCTTGTCGTTTTCAACGTACTCAAATAATACGTACTTCATAAACATGTCCGGGATGACAACATCATTTGGATTTTTAAACTTTGTTTTTGGCACATTTAACTTTTTGTTTCGATATCTATAAAGCTGAGTTTTTACACTTTTAAAGTTCGGAATTTTAGAGATAGCTTTAAAACCAGTATCTTCCAATTGTCTGGTTTTGATTCATACACGTTTTGTATAGTTTGAGGAAAATTTACACAAATAGCTAGTTTAGTATTTTGCAACAATATTTTGAACTCGATGTCAACAAAGTTAGGAACACATTGAGAGCTATGTTTATTCTGTGCAACAAAATAATCAGCTGAGCCACTGCACTTAACTTTATTTTTGTTTACACACGTCCACACAGTTGATTTTTTATTTATGCGATGTCGATAATACTTGTGACCGGCGTGTAAAAACATATTTTCACATATTTTATGTTTTTTTGTAACACCCTTTGACGGACTTTGACCCGACATTGTAAAATATCATACTGACATAACTAGCGGCGGTTTATGCGCATTTGGTCCAATTCGCAGTTGGCCAAACGTTAAAAAAAATGTCCAATTCGCACTTGGTCCAATTCGCGGTTGGGCCAATTCGCAGTTGGTCCAATTCGCAGTTGGCCCAATTCGCAGTTGGGCCAAAATAGGTAATGTATTCTAGTTTGCAAGGTGTTTCTGAAAAACATCTATGATAATTTCATAATCTAATGGTTCGTCTATGCTTACGAAGCGAACACGAGCGGCGCACGAGCGGAGCACGAGCCGATCCAAAATTCGTGTACTGTGGACGGACTTGGAGCCTCGAACGAGCGCGCTTCGAGCATTCGTTTCGTGCTCGACTGTGCTCCGCCCGTAGACAGAGAAAACTATAGACAAATTGCATACAAATTGATAGTATCTATCGCATTCACACAAGAAAAAGAGGGCGATACGGATAGACCACGTAAAAGAAAGAGATAGAACTACACAATTTTTTGTCTCGCACCGCGTGCCGGTTTTTCGATATTTAGGCTGAAACTATGTTCGAGGAGAGATCGTCGTAGGCTCGTGGCAGGCTCGTTGTGCGTCCACACTTGTCACGCGAGCAGAACGGTTCGACTCGTGCTCCGCTCGTGCGCCGCTCGTGCTCGCTTCGTAAGCATAGACGCACCATTATGGTGCGTCTATTCATCATTCTGGTGAGCACGAGCGGAGCACGAGTCGAACCGTTCTGCTCGCGTGACAAGTGTGGACGCACTTACGAGCCTGCTGCGAGCGCGATGCGAACCTCTTTGTGTTCGTCAAAAACCCGACATTAGGCGGAGCCGTAGACAGAGAAAACTAGTAGAAAAACCGGCACGCGGTGCGAGACAAAAAATTGTGTTGTTCTATCTCTTTCTTTTACATGGTCTATCCGTATCGCCCTCTTTTTCTTGTGTGAATGCGATAGATTTGTCTCAAGGGCCTGACATGATTTGATAGAGTGAGATAGTCTTATTGATATTCCTATATGAGGAAGCAGATAAGAGTGCCATGTTTTTATCTCTATCACCGACCGGACTTTTTTTCATGGTCAGGTTATAGATACAACTTGGTAAAACTCAAACTTCAACCAAAACGAACAAAGAAATTAAAGGTTTTGTGGATTACTACCTAATTTATTCATAAAATTTGTTATTAATCGAATGTGTAGTGTTTGTGTCTAGCATACATAATGGGAGGGTGTTCAATATTTGGCTGCAAAAGCAACAATCAAAGAAAAGAAGTGGGTGTTACATTTCGTACGTAATTACACTGTTTTATATATTTTGATCACGTAATTATATCTCAAATCTCACAGGAACCCAGTTTCTGAGCTAAATCATTAGTTATATCATGAAAAACTTGAGAAATGGGAAATATCTAAGAAATATTTGTAAATATAACCTCTAAAACATTTGACATGTAAACCGGTAAAATTACGTATTACATATTTACGATAAAAGCCAGCTTAGCATAGACGTCTACTAAAATTAGTAGATTTATAAATTCGATTTCCGGATGCCTACCATACAGAAAAATTACCCCATATTTCAGGGAATTTTAAGCGATTTGATGTTTCCAGATTTCCGACGGATGATAAAACTCGTGAGAAATGGATAGAAGCAACTGGAAAAAAGAATTGGGTACCACATAATAAATTGTTCTAAACATTTTGATAAAAAAAAATGTTTCCGTAAAACAGGCTTCAAACTTACAGACTTAAAAATTGTAAATGTAGTTATAATAAGTTTTCAATAAAGAAATTACCTGTTTTCAATTAAAGTTTATCATTTTATTCCATTAACCACACAATCTATCATTTTATTCCATCAACCACACAATCTCATATCAAACCCTTGAGTGAAACCCTATTTGATCTGATATTGATCGACAATTAATTCGTAATTGTAAACTATATTAAATTTTTTGATAGTTTTTCGTAACTATGAAAAATTCAATATAGTTTATCACAAAAATAGTGGTCGATCGGATCCACTTATTTTCGCGCTTTCGCTTGCGATACTAGTATTAGCGAGTCAAAATATTGACTTTCACTCACTACGGAATTCGAATACTGCAACGTTTCTGACTACATTTGAGGGTAAAATTTTGCGTTCATGGCAGCCCTATATTTTGACGTCATAATAATATGTCTATCTCTTACACCCGGTCGCTTGGTGGGTATAGTTTTCTCTGTCTACGGGCGGAGCACAGTCGAACACGAAACGAATGCTCGAAGGAGGCTCGAAGCGCGCTCGTTCGAGGCTCCAAGTCGGTCCACAGTACACGAATTTTGGATCGGCTCGTGCTCCGCTCGTGCGCCGCTCGTGCGCCGCTCGTGCTCGCTTCGTAAGCATAGACACACCTTAAGGAAATCGACTCGGATGGATATAGCTCCGCTTCGCTTCGCTCCCGCCTTAGCCTTCGTGGTTATTTTTTTTTAAATCCTGAAAACCTCTTATAGTAATATTCTATGTTGTCTTAAATTAGTTAAGCCTAGGCAAAACTATTTTTGTCCTGAAATCGGGTTTGGCCGGTAACACAAACATTACAATATGTGCTTAGATTATTTGTAATATGATGATGAATATACATATATATAGTACATTATATACAAAAAAAAAATTATTTTGTTTAATTTTGGAAATACACTTTTTATTGGACCAACCGCGAATTGGCCCAACCGCGAATTGGCCCAATCGCGAATTGGACCAACCGAGAATTGGACTAACTGCGAATTGGACCAACCGCGAATAACATAAATTGGCCCAACCGCGAATTGGACCAAATGCGCCTAAAGGCTAGCGGCCACTACCGCATGCCAATTGCATGTGCAATAAAGATAGCCAACTTTCTTTGCGGCATTTGAAAAGGATAGATATACAGTGCTATCAGTAAAATTGGTAGCATCAGCTACATTTACATTTTGTTTACAGTATCTAGTCTAGTTATATCCTTTACAGTATTTAGTAACTGTTTGGCACTTTCAATACCAGCCTATTTCTTCAAAAGGTTTTTGAGCTACTAAATTCAAAGTGTGGGCGAAACACCATAAGTGTTTTTGTTTGCCAAATGCAATTGTTACGGCCTTGACGATATTCGCACCATTATCAGTAACAACTGCTGCAACTTCTTCTGGAGTATACCCCATTTTTCAGTTATTGTTATTAATATTTGACAGAAATAATCAGAATTGCTCAGTTAAATGGGACACACCATTGGCGATGTTGGAAATTTCCAAAAGAATTCCAGTAATTTATCTCCTTTACTTCTTTTGTTATACCTTTTATCTTTCCCACTTCCTTCATTACTGAATTCTGTAGTTTGTTCAGTGGCATTTGTCAGGAACACCATCTTCGTATCCGCGTGTTTCCAACAATTTTTCTTGTCTAAGCCGCATATTTTTGCGAATGGATAAGTTCCTAGTTTTATGACATTTAGACCACATTCTCCCGGCGATTTCAAAATGTATTGCTTCCCGTTCGCCTGTTTCGAAATACACTGCGAGATTGAGCCAATGTTCGCTTGTACATTCTGTAGACCGAAGAAGTCTTCGATTAAGTCGGGGCTGTCCGCATTCTGCTCTAATTTCTTTGATTCGTTGGCATCGGCCGATGGCCGGTTACCCTACTGAATGAGCGACCATATCGGGGAAGCGGGGTGCGGCAAATGGCGGGGGGGGGGGGGAGGGGCAATCGATCGATCGCGCGAAGCGCATGATCATGATTATGCCCCCCCGCCATTTGAGTGGACTATGTTGATTAGGAAACTTGCTGTTAGCAGTGCTTCACCCAACAGATAGTTTGGAACCTTGCCGTCGAATATTAGAGCCCTTGTTCTCTCCATCAGGGTTCTGTTTAATCTCTCAGCTTTTCCGTTCAGTTGAGGCGTGTATGGTACGGTTGCATCCAGAATGATCCCTTTAGCCTGACACCACGCATGTAGGTTATTGCTAGAGTATTCACCCCCCATTATCGCATCTAATTTTCTTTACTTTACTGTTAAATGATTTTCAGCTAAACACACAAATTCTTTAATTTTGTCGAGGCATTCATTTTTGAAGGTGATTAATAAGTATACGACACAGAAATGTGTAAACTCATCCAAAAACGTAATAAAATATTTGTTGTCCCAAGTGGGAACTTCAACGGGGCCGCAAATATCAGTGTGAATTATTTCCAAAGGGAATTTAGCTTTAGTTCTATTATTGCCAAAATGTTTTCGGGTCATTTTAGCTTTTGCACAGATTTCGCAAAATTTGTTCGAATAATTCCCCCCAATTTTTATGCCATTAACCAGTTTCGCCAGACGAGGCACATCGGATACGTGACCTAGCTTCCGATGCCAGATGTTGACACTCTCAGTAAGTAGCGCTTCACGAGTATAGTAAGCCGAAAACTCCGTTTCAAAAAACCCGGTATTGGTTTTATAACCAGTTAAAATTGTTTTGTTTTGAAAGCGTATAGATACCTTATCTCCAGCGAAGTGAACTGTGCCTCCATTGTGAGTGATTGCGCTCACCGAAATTAGGTTAGGTAAAATTAGGTTGTTGCATTTTCGACAAATCTTTTCCAGAAAACAATTTCTCGTGCTGTGATACTTTTTGTGGCAGATGTTGAAGCCTTGTTTACAAAGTCTGGCGATGTGTCCTGTTTTCCCGCAGTTAAAGCATTTCCTTTCACCGGATTTGAATGCCTGGTTATTGTTCCCAGTATAGTTCACTTTCATGTATAAAATTTCCAGTTAAACCCATGTAGCTTCTAGTATTATGTGTCCAGATATCCGTAGTTCAACAATTTGACTCTACTTCTAAGAGCTTTTTCTCTGAATTGCAAAGAGTAGAGATTGTTCGTATTGATGATAATCTATGTCTTTAAACATTTTTCAACCAACGAAGTATGGCAATGACATGGATATTATCAACTTTTGTTTGATATTTTTGGTTGACAAGGTAATTTTGCTTCCGTTCAAAATTTCATTTTTAAAAACAATTTCCATTGGTTTACATATCGTAATTACATCATCTGCCGAAGATATTAATTTTTTTTGTGTGTCACTTGCAATTAAGGCACTTATTTATGCAAGTTTCACATTTTAAACACCTAAACAGTTTATTCGGACACATTCTAAAGTAAAGTGTTCATCCTCAAACACGGCCCTTTTATACATTTCGTCTATGTCATCAGCAACTTGTTACCAAGTCTACCAGATCTTGCGGCTCCGAAGTTATTTTTACGTTCTCTACAGCCGATGAAGTCAAAATGGCAATATTTTCTAGAGAGGTGCAATTGCCATTATCTATATCCCGTAGATCATTTTTAACTAGATTTTTTTTGTAAATGCTTGAAACTGTCGGGGTGTGGATTATTGTTACATCCTCGATGAGCACTTCTATGGCCAAAAAGTAACTCCAAGTGATCCTGGCTAATTTTATATACGGGGAGATATTCGATACTCGCCTCTTCTTCGACAGCTTAAATGTAAAGTGCTTTTACACTTTTAATGCATGTTAAAAATCTGATAAATCCAGTTTTTCTACTACAATTTATAACTTTTGATCGATCCGCAAGTTTAAAGTTTTTAATGTACATCTCAGCTTTAGTCAAAAACTCAAATACTTGAGCTTTGTTATGTGGACAAAGAGGTTTTTTAATTTTATATGGAGCTGAGCCATATACCTCAAGTTCAAAATGTCGAATAAGTCTTTCTAACTCTAATTGATAAAAGATATTAACAATAAATCAGCAAATATAACTCCTGAGAACACAGTTTTGAATAGAGTAACGTAAGAATGTTGCTTAGTTACTGTACATGGTAGGCCATTCACATTAATTGATGATAAAGCTTTCCAAAATATTCTGCGACTTATCCCAGGATGTGACACGAACTGGTTGCATTTAAAATTGATGTCGCCTCAGTTAAATCAAGAAGATTTCTTGGTCTAAATATCCAATACATTTTAAATGGCAAATTAGTTTTGAGAACTTTGACTGTCTTATGTTGCATCAAAGAAATACAGCTGAGTTTTTGAAAGATACAATGAAGATAATTTTAAGTCGTTTTGGTATTGACATTAATCAGATATATTCAATTACGTCAGACAAAGGCTCGAATATGATTAAAATCACCAAAATAATTGAAGAAGGGCTTCAGTTACAAAATGTTGATGAAAATAATACCTATGAAGAAATGGAAGCAGAAGAAGTGAATGAAAATTATGAGGATGCAGACCAAGCGGAATATTTTGATATTGAATTAAATGATGAAAATTCCGATACAAGAACAAGAATTTCAGCTGTTCGATGTGCGGCTCATACTTTGCAGTTGGCCGTACGAGATGCACATACTGGTTACGCGTCAATTTTAGAACAATGTCGCCGCTTATCGAGGCTCTTACGAACACCGAATATCGTTTTAAGACCTCGCGAAAACAACTTGCTCAACGCTATTATAGACTGTCCGACCAGACGGGACTCGACTGTTTTAATATTGGAAAGGCTTTTAATGCTGAAACCATTTTGCCAGGCAAATTCAGACATTCTGTGATGTGACCTCTTGGAAGCCACAACATGGACCAGTATCGAAGAATTGTTTAATGCACTTTGAAGCCTTGTCGAGCGCTAGCAAAACATTACAAAAAGAGCAAATCACTTCCGGAGATTTCTATATTTGTCTATATTGCTTGGATACGTTGACTTGCAACATCGAAAATGAAAATCTCACGTTACCGTTTGCATCGCAGATAGTTATAAAAATGCGAGAAAGACAGCAAATGCTTTTCGATAACGAAATCCGTTTAACGTTTTCCGCAGGCAGCTATTAACAAGTTATGTCACAGATTATGTTATGTACAATAAACATCAATAACATTTAGTTGTTTATATAATCTGTTTCGTATATTAAACATAATTTCTTTATTGATGAGGTTGCATAGAACAAAATGTACTAAAATAATAAACGATATTTTGGGACCGCATTTTGTATCTGAATTGACCAAAGACGAAATTCAAAGTTCAGCATATTAATTAACGAAACCACAGACATTTCTGTCACCAAATTTCTCGGTATATCGATTCGATATTATACGACGTTAGACTGAAAAAAAAAATTAATACAAACATTCTTGGGTTTAGTTGAAATTGAAAACAGGACAGCCATTGCTATAGTAAATGGCATTAAGACCCAATAAACACAATTAAAATTAAATATAAACATTCTAATAGGTAATGGAACCGACAATGCTTCTTCTATGACTGGCATTAACAATGGCGGGCACAGCCTATTGATAGCTGAAAGTGGAAACGATAATCTTGTTTTAGTGCAGTGCTTATGTCACTCGCTACAATGAGGGCTATCGTTTTTTGTTTCATCAGATGGCGCCACTGTAGCGTGAGGTCCTAAACTACGGCTGTCAAAGTTCGTATTATGAGCGCCAAAACTTGTATCTTCATTAGATGATTATATTAGATCATATTTAATACCCTAGAACTAAAATGTAAACGTATTGGCCATGCCACAGTGTTGCGCAGTTCCGTTTTGCTCGGAAAAAAAATAATGATAAAAGTATGGGATGTATTATAACTCACAGTAATTCTATTCAGGATACATTGGTCCAGGATAGGTAGTTTAAGGTAATTATGGTCATTAGATATTCCATGCAAGGAAGCAACTTCAAAAACACCACTTATACCAAAGCGTATTTTCTCTAAAGAACAATAGTTTATTACATTGTTCCTGACATGATCATACCATTGTATAGTGCTGCAAGTATTATCAGGACGTGGATCAAAACACATATTATTTCTTTTTGGTTTGGTGACATTATATTTTTGTATCTCAAATGTAAGATTTTCAGCTTTTTTGGGAGACAAGTTCCATTTCTTTTTTTTCGGCTCATGCCATATCTGTTTGTTTTCAGTGGGTGTTTTCTTAATACGCCATTCAGAATGCTCTATAAATCGTAAAATTGCATAACATACACAAGCTATATGCTTACACACTGCTTTTGGTCCTATACCAGCTGCACACACTCACACATGGATTGAACAATTTTTCCATCAGATTCAAAAGCAATGCTCATAAAATATGACAATGCTTTCGTGTTTTCAGAGTGGACTTGTCTCCTATAAAAATGCAAATTATTTGTGTACATGCCACTAGAGCCACCATAATTATTTATTAATATTCATTTATCATCATATTAAAGCCTTTTCTATGAACTGCAGCACACTCCGTCATACCCACATAGTCTTTGTAAACCTCTAAAAAGTAAGTAGAAATATTCACTATATCTAAGTCAGGTGATACACTTTTCGATGTTACGCTGATGTATGAACTGTCCGAAGGCCACTCAACAGTATACGCCAAATCGTCATTTTTTATTCCATCTGTTATGTTTCCAACAAAATTATTATTTCTATCATAGTCTTGAAGCCTGTAAAAAGAAAAACACAGCTGTAATCTGGATAAACAAGCCAAATTTAGACAAGAAATTGTTTGTAAATATAAAAAAACTAACATCTGAATTAGCTGTTCTTTCAGACCGTTTAATTTTGCACCTCTTTTTCTTAACTCCACTTTTAAAGCACGACATTCATAGATCCGTAATCTGTATTTGCCATAATTAATCTAAAGTATTGTTAATACCCCCTACAAGTTTGGGAGCAAGTAGGTTAATACTTTTTTTGTGTTTTTTTTTATTTTTTTGCCCTAAAATATCGTGAATCTGTAATAACTATAGGTTCTAAGCGTCTCCGGCTCTTATAAACATCCTATTCTCAATTAAATTCTCAAATCGAGGGCAGTAAATGGAATAACAAGCCTTTATTTGCACTACGTGTTTGTATTTTTGTTGCACGCGCATGTATTTCAGTTGAGGAGCATCTGTTCAAACGGCCGTATTTTTATCATAAACAAACTTTACAAAAACAAAAAAAAACTTGTTCTACCGTCTAAGACATTGCTAAAATATATTTAACTATACATAATTATGAAGATTAAGACTACAATCAATTTAACATTTTTAAAAATAAAAAAAATACACCACACATTTTTTTTTATTTACTTTTATTTCAGAAATAAGACCTTTTGATTGAACAAGTCAGAAATACGACCTTTTGATTTATCACTTCTAGAAATATGCCCTTTTGATTTGACACATATGGAAATAAGGCTTGTTGAATGGTATTTTTGGTACACATGGCAATAGATCAAACTACCCTTAATTTTTAAGTTTGCATATGGAAATTAAGACAGATTTGGGTAGGTTGATCTGTTGCCGTGTGTACCATATACCAAATAATAAAATTGCAAAATAATTTAAAACTGTCTTTATTTTTAACCGACTTCAAAAAAGGAGGAGGTTATATGTTCGACTGTATGTATTTTTTTTTTTTTTTTTTTTTTTTTTATGTATGTCCGTCGATTTCTCCGTCAATTGTGGACCGATTTAAATAATTCTTTTTTTATTTGAAAGTGCATAGTTCCGAGGTGGTCCCATTGTCACCATGTCAGGATCTGATGATGGGATCCCGGAAAAATCAAGGGAAAACCTCAAATTTTATAGGCTGCGCCTACGCGTTACTTGTTTTTTCTGAAGCCATTCAAGTTTTTGCGTCCGATAGACATCATTTTATGTTGATGAGCTGATGATGGAAGGTACAACTCCTTAACGGTTAGGAGTTAGGGGATAATTCTTTCAGTATTGTAGGAATATGTGGACCGTTAGTTGTATTTCATGTACTTTTGCAGCTAAGGTGATGATGGAAAGTACAACTCCTTAACGGTTAGGAGTTAGGGGATAATTCTTTCAGTGTTGTAGGAATATGTGTAACGTTAGTTGTATTTCATGTACTTTTGCAGCTAAGCTGATGATTACCCGGGGATGGGCTGGTCACTAGCCAATAAGGTTAGCACCGGCTCGTCCTAATCGGGTGTGAAGGAGAAACCGGGGGAGTGTAGTGGGTAGCGGACGCTTCGGTCTCGAGTCCCACACACGGCCGCGGGTCTAGCTAGCCTGCGGTTATGGTGCATAAACGCATTCTCCTCCTACCCATGGTGCTGAACACTTAATGAATACCTAATATTATCAAATAATACAATTCTACTATTTTACTCGTATTTTCGCTATCATTATTATGAAAGAGTTTTACTCACTACCTACGTGTTATTCACACTAAAAATAGAAAAATAAACAAACTTTTTTTAAAAAAAATTAAACCGACTTCAAAAAAAAAGAAACAAAAAAAACTACTTACCTAAAAAACTGAAAAGCAAAAAATAATTTTAATAAGACATTCATCAAATGCGCTTATTGTCTAAGCCTATTAATTAAATTGTATTTTACGTGCTAGGTAGGTACCTACTAATCTGTTTGAAGTCGGTGCCAAGCCAAATAGTAGGTACCCAGATTACGTACCTACGTCCGCGGATTAATAAGTAACCCTTTATAATACATAATATTGTTATATATCATTTTTTATTACCGTTGGCTTGGCACCGACTTCAAACAGATTAGTAGGTACCTACCTAGCACGTAAAATACAATTTAATTAATAGGCTTAGACAATAAGCGCATTTGATGAATGTCTTATTAAAATTATTTTTTGCTTTTCAGTTTTTTAGGTAAGTAGTTTTTTTTGTTTCTTTTTTTTTGAAGTCGGTTTAATTTTTTTTAAAAAAAGTTTTTTTATCATTAATCATATCATTGTGTATGCCATAATAAATAAATAAATAAATATCATATCAATACAATACTAAAATCTTAAGTGATCAATATTGCTTAATGCTTTAAACTCTGATGTCCCCAATATCATCTTCCATGCAAATGCATTCACTTTCCTCATGATCATGTTCCTCAACCTCATTAAGTGTGTTATGTGCATTCAGAAGAATATTTTTATACCATTGTAAATCTTCCATCATGGCCCAATCTTCACCAAATTGTTTGACTAATAATGCTATGACATCTTTTTTTTTATTTACAGTGAGACCTTTGCCTATTGGATGTTCTTGCAGTTGTTTAGGATGTCGTTTACCACGCTTCAATAATGATTCAAATTCCTCTGTGCCCGATTCAAAACGATAGTTTTCGAATAAACAACTCTTGACATCTTTGAAACGACCTCCTGGACCTTTAATTTTTCTTATTTTAATTCTTTTAGCAGTTTGAATTTTTGTAAGCTTTTTGTAATTTAGCTCTAACTTTTTTATATCTTTAAGGAGCCAGTCAGAGCCAATGTCATGAACTTTCCCATGTTTCTCTATGATTTCTATGTACCCTGTCCTGTGAGTAATTATAGGTATTTTCCTAATATCCTTTTCTATTCTTCCAAATATGCGGTCTGCTGGCAAGAAACTATGCCCACGTACAGGGAAAGTAATTGTGATTTCTTCAATTGAGTTATTGTTATTCACTAACCAGTAAATGAGTAAATGAAGGATGTGGCTATTTTTATTTTGTCCACCACATCCATCACAGTACAACTTCAGTGATGTGACATTTTCAGGAATAGGTAAATTGGTCAAGTATGTCAGCAGAGCTGATCCAATTTCTAAAGACCCACGAGAAGCCTGTGTTTCATCCCATACAAAAAATTCAGGTTTCTTTTTGTCTAAATCAGTGATACAGAAATTGTAAAAACTGATTTGCCTACTGTAAAAGGCATCCTGTATAGGTGTTCTTGGCAATGGTAATACCTTCTGCAAATCAAAACATAGCCTTATACTGTCAGCAGTTGGTGATCTCAATAACTCATAGAAAACATTGTCATCTCTTATCTTCTCTTTTTTCTCTCTTGACTTGGCCGATTTCCTGTCCCCACCTCGCTTTTCTGTAGGGGTTTCCCCTTGACTCAACATAACATTTAAGTTTCTCAGACTTTTTTCTCCAATTGAAAAAGTTTTTTGAAATACTTTTTTGCACACTGTTGACAGTTTTTTATTTAAGTAGAGGTGATAGGTGCAACTAACCTTTCGATTTTTCACTGTCGCTCTTGGACTTGACTTTCCTCGATTTAGTGGCTCGTACGGTGCTAATAGTCTAGAAAGATATATATCTTGTTCAATCTTCCCACGGCGTTTGAAAAACAACTTTCTGTTTCGCATGATATCGTTCAATGTCAACTTTTTACATTTAAAAGTTTTTAGCGATTTGTGATCACACGGGCATGTATAATTTATACACAAGGGATCTTCATCTGCATAAGTTCTGGAAAGATACATAGAAAAAGTCAATTATACAGATTTTAACGATAATACCAATTTTAAACGACGACGTAGGTACATTAGAACTTCACTTACGTTTTACGATATTCCGAACGATCTATTCGCTTTTTTTTCCTCGAACCAGCATTCAAGGTCTCGACTAAACCTTGCTCATCCATTTGCAATACGAGTAATATGATTTCATATAGTGTAGTGAAATACGGCCTTTTGAACAGATGCTTCTCAGTTGCTTTTTTTTTTAATTTTAGCGAATGTGGACGTGTTAGGGTGAGGGGTGGTCGCAGAGGGAGGGGTGTGCGCACGCGGGGTGGCAGAGGGAACGGGGGGAGGGGCGCTGAGATGATGGTGGATGGGCCTGTGGTAGTGGAGCAGAGGGGAGGTAGAAAGAGAGCTCGTGGAAGTGAGCGCGAAAGCTCATCAAGACCCTGCGCTATTGATCCGTGCGTCTCTTTTTCTTCTTAAATTAAATTTCAAGTATTATTTTCTATGTCCACCTGTGGACGAAAATGTGCTACGATAATGAATATTGTTGTAAGTTTTTTTATAAATACTTATTCATTTGTGTTTTTATACTTCATGTCGCTGAAATAGACGAACTTCCTCGGGGTTCGCCTTTAGAGCGCCCCCTGCACGCCAAGAGAAGACGCCTATGGACCCCGTAAGTATTTATGCCTCATTTTGTAGTTCATTATTATAGATGTTATATCTATTATGATTCTATATTTAATTCATCAACAGGACATCACCGACAAGGCCATCCTCTGACCCTGTCTCGCTATCAATACCAGGCCCCTCTTCGAGCGGGCTTGACATTGTGGAAGAGGTAGAGCCAGAAATGGTTGTGGCATCACCGACAAGGCCATCCTCTGACCCTGTCCCGCTATCAACATCAGGCCCCTCTTCGAGCGGGCTTGACATTGTGGAAGAGGTAGAGCCAGAAATAGTGATGGCCAATGAGGTCGCACCGACATGCTCCACGGCATTTCCGCCCTCGCCCGCCTTGTAAGTTAATTATTTATTTATAGGATATGATACAATTCACAACTGGCTATACAGCGAGTAAGAAGTATTGTGTGGCGAGTACTCCTCGTCATCACCAAAGCCTCCAACGTCGCAGTTTCCAGCGGCGACGTCGCCTATGCGACGCCGATATTGAAGCCGCTGTGAACTATGGTATGAATGCCTTTAAGTTACAGTTTTTAGGTTTTTGCCATTAGTGTCTGCAATTTGATACAGAAATTTCTTTTTATTAAACTAGGTAGTGAAAATGACTCTTCGTGCGACGAAGATGAGAAAGGACCGCCCATTATGATTCCGAGGGCGCTACAGCAGGAATTGATGGACACCCCGGAAGACGATGTTCTGGACGAAGTCGTTCCTCCGTCCTCGTTTTCTACTATCGCCAGCACCGCAGAAACTATGATGCCCATGATTTCTTCGATTTTCAGTGGGAATCGTTCCCCAATCCTCCCATTTCTCCCAATGTCAGGAGGGAGGTATTTAGCGTCGAAAATGTGGGACCTGTAATTCCGGTTACCGACCCCTACCTGACATTTAGGGAGATTTGGGACAAAGGAATCATGGGGCACATAGTAGAACAAACAAATATTTACGCACAGCAAGTGGCGGCGGCAATGTTTGAAAACAATTCGTTGTGTCCTTCCAGTAGGATTTCCTATTGGAAGGATACCAACGAAGATGAACTACTAGTTTATTTTGCAATCATCCTCGCTATGGGGGTGGTTGTAAAATCTAAACTAGTTGACTATTGGAGCGCAGACGGATCAATATTTTCAACTCCCGCGTTCTCGACATACATGTCACTCAAAAGGTTCCAGTTGTTAAATGCGTGTTTGCATTTTAGCAACAACTCTGACATGTGTGTCGAATCACTCAGCCCATCGGAGGCAAAAATGTTTAAAATTGCTCCAATAATTGAGCATTGTAATAAACGTTTTCAAGCACTGTTTGTGCTAAACCAAAATCTTGCTCTCGATGAGTAACTTTTGCAGTGGAAGGGATGGTTAAGTATTAACCAATTCATACCGAATAAGGCTGCTGCAGTAGGCATTAAGACGTATATAACATCATGTACAAAAACCCTGCCGAGAACAGTCCATTTTTGGAGTTAGCATCCTTGGTAATTGTATATTCTTTGCCTTCCGCACTCCAACGCAGAAATAGAGAGACTGTTCAGCCAAATGAACGTAGTAAAAACGAAACTAAGGAATCGGATGTCGTTAACCACGCTCAACTCAATTCTGCATGTCAGATATGGACTCCGAAGATCAGGAAAATTTTGCTATAATTATAATATTCTTGACGAGATACTTAATCTTATTGACGGTATCAAGCAAGTGCGCGAGATGGCAGCGATTGTTGTAGGTGGCCCATCAACGTCACAACACGAACAGGTCGAGGCCATCGATGTGAACCTGGAGAATCTACAGATTTTCTTTGATCTTGAAGATTAAACTCTAAGTTTCTCTTTTTTTGTGTTTTTAATGATTATTTTGTACCAATAAAAGCTTTTTATAGAACTGGCATTTTATTTAGCACTTTAAAAAAACCGGCCAAGTGCGAGTCGGACTCGCCCATGAAGGGTTCCGTAGCAGCAAGTATCATCATAATATAAAAGTTCTTGTAGTTCTTTGTAAGTTTGATCGACGTTTTTATATTTGAGTTGATTGAATGAGAGGAAAATTGCGGTTTACGATTTATGACGTTTTAAAAAAAAACTAATTACTTGATCTCGTTCAAACCAATTTTCAATGGAAGTTTGCATGGTAATGTATATCATATATATTTTTTAGTTTTATCGTTCTCTTATTTTAGAAGTTAGAGGGGGGGTGACCAACATTTTACCACTTTGGAAGTGTCTCTCGCGCAAACTATTCAGTTTAGAAAAAAATGATATAAGAAACCTTATTATCATTTTTAAAGACCTATCTATAGATACCCCACACGTAAGGGTTTGAAGAAAAAAAAATTTTTGAGTTTCAGTTCTAAGTATAGGAAGCCCCAAAAATTTATAAACTAATTACTTGATCTCGTTCAAACCAATTTTCAATGGAAGTTTGCATAATAATGTACATCATATATTTTTTTAGATTTATCGTTCTCTTATTTTAGAAGTTACAGGGGGGGGACCAACATTTTACCACTTTGGAAGTGTCTCTCGCGCAAACTATTCAGTTTAGAAAAAAATGATATAAGAAACCTTATTATCATTTTAAAAGACCTATCCATAGATACCCCACACGTAAGGATTGGATGAAAAAAAAAATTTTGAGTTTCAATTCTAAGTATGGAGAGCCCCCAAAATTTATTATTATTTTTCTATTTTTGTATGAAAATCTTAATGCGGTTCACAGAATACATCTACTTACTAATTTTCAACAGTATAGCTCTTATAGTTTCGGTAAAAAGTGGCTGTGACATACGGACGGACAGACAGACAGACAGACATGACGAATCCATAAGGGTTCCGTTTTTTGCCATTTGGCTACGGAACCCTAAAAAGGTACTTGGCATTTTTTAGCATTTTTCCGGCTAACAGTTAGCATGTATCACAATTATAAAACGGCAACACTTAAAATATTAATAAATGCTTCGGAACGCATACAAGCTGGTACATATTGTAGTTCACCAATCAAAAGGTTACCGAAGTAGTAATTTCTTTTATCAAGTTCTCTTTCAAATATACAATGAATACAGGACGTTGATACAGTAGATACAGTGGTTGCCTTTTGGTTCGGCGGATACAGTGGATGCAGTGGGTGCCTCTTCATTTGGAATTAGGATTGGTTTGCGTTTTGGACTCGCGGGACACCGCCGGGAGTCCACTACTCGTTTAAATTTCTGAGGGATTGAGGTCAACTTCGTCATGACACTCGTCTTCCTCCTGTTGGTCCTGGTCGAAGTTGACCCTACGGAACTGAGGATTTAGGGTTTTGAATGGAGGCCTTTGACCCCTCATTCTGTTATTATATTCCCGTTTCCGACAGACGTCGATAGTGTGCCCTGGGGCTTTGCAGTACCGACATACGACACTGGAATCAGAACCCGAAGATTGAGATTGAGAACCTTGCTGTTAGTTATTGAAATTCTGACGGGGTTTCGTGAATCGATTATTATTGTTATTATTGTTAGCTCTTTGGTCGGGAACAGGTTTTTTATACAAAGTCTGCTGTATCCTTTCTGCGGATACGGCGAGATTTACAGCTTCTTTAAGGGTTGACGGTGAGCGACATCTCACTATGATGGATATACGGGGGTGTAATCCCATTAAGAAGTGATGGAGAGCGAGATCCTCCATAGCGGCTGTCCTACCGGGAATTTTGGTTTGTGATAATGATATCTCCGTCAGGAGTTGGGACAGGCAGGTCTCCACCCGGAGCGCGTATTGGCTGACGTTTTCATTACCACCCTGCTTGCTCTCCTGGAGGTCCATGAGCAGGTGTGCTTAATGTTTACGCTCGCTGAATTGTGTTTTTAGAAATTAATTAAATTGTTCTTAATTGGTGAATTCTTTTATGGAGCACGCGACTTCCGCTTTCCCTTGAAGTTGGCATAATATGTATTGATTTGAAAACAACGTGTTTTTGGGTCTCCGTTAGGGTTGCCACCTTTTTTTTCATTTAAGGTACATTTGTTATTATAGGTAAGAAAAAAAGTACACAGTATAAAAATAAAGTACAATTCATTTTTCTTTATTCAGATATTATATTTAAAAATATTTTTTATTGCTTTTTGCAGTTTGTATTAAATTAGTATCTTTACTAAAAAATTGCACAGCATCTTAACAATCTATATTTAAATTAAAGTACGTAATTAAAGTAAGACGTAGTTATGTAGATTTGTATTTTTGTACGATGTTATATTTAAAGTTACATTTATTTTAATACTAAAGCGCTTTTACTTAGGTCCATGGCCTTAAATCACCACACTTATTTTTATAGTCACTTTTTTTTTTTTTAGTTCAATGTCTTTTTGGTTTTACAGCACTTCACTTTTTTCACACATAAATCAGCTGTCCTTGTTCCATCTGCGCTGCCACGAGGCAGCACTGGCAGGGTCGCCATGCAATGTTGTAGGTTAGGGCGTCGAATAAAAGATGTGTTTTGAGCGCAACGTTCGTGTAATGACTGTTTAATTATGTGCATTAGCTTGATTATATATAGGGAGGTGTGACATACACTACAGTAAACAAGTAATTTGTTTCTTATTAAATTCAGAGACGCTTTGTTTCTTTCGTCTCGCCATTTGCTATTCACATCATCACAGAAAAAACTTTCTGTAAATGCTGACGTGGCGGGAATTGACAATAAATATGAAATTACTTTAAACAAGTTCAAAAAATTATCATTAGTCTTATTAAATACATGCTGCCATTTTTCTGAAGTTGAGAGTACAGTAAAACCCTTAGAAGTAATTATCTGATTATAATGTTTGTTGAATAAAACAATTTCGCTGTAAAGATCATCCATATTCACATTAAGTTTTTGCAGATTTAAATTTTCAATTATGTTAACAATATCATCAAATTCTATATTGCTCTTTAAAATTTTGCCAAGTGTAATTAACCAGTTTGTGTTATTAAAATCAAACCATTTATTCAGATACTCTAGGGCTTTGTCAATTAATAACAAAAAAATCCCGTGTACAGTGCTGCCAACTAGTCTTAGCGAAAACGCGCTGTCAGAGCTCTAAAAAAGCGCTAGAAAGCGCTAAAATGGCTTTTTAGAAAAAAGCGCTAGATTTCGCGCCAACCACAAATGGTTTTACTATTTGCTCGTTACAATGAGGTACCTACTCTATTAAGATAAAATAAATTTTATAATAGAATGAAATGAAACAAAGATTTGTAGATTATACATGATATAATAATAAAAATATTCTACTGTGATACAGTAAAGTTGCACAGCATAAAGAGGATTATCTATTTGCCTACTGCTTAAAATTATTTGTTAGAATATTTGGTTGGTGTTTCTTTAAAAAATGCTAAGTAGGTAAGTATAGAATCTGTATAATTTTATTACTTACATAGGGACCTACGCCAAGCATTCAATCAAATATTATATGCAGCAGGCCAGCAGGTAAATACTTGATTTATGTTTATTATGAAATAACATAACATAAAGAATCAATATTTTTAATAATGAAATAACAATGACTAAAGATTTTTAATAATGAAATGACAATGACATAAAAACAATATTTTTTATAATAAAATAACAATGACTTAAGAATCAATCAGGGTTAAATCTTCATCATCGTCGGATTCTTGGATTTCTTCCTCGTTTATATTTATTCCCGCCGAAGTGCCCGAAGTAGAAGCTTGATTGTGGTCTAGTTTTGTTTTAAATTTGTACTTAACAGTCGATGATATTTTTCTCAAGACGTCATTAGGCGGTTTAGAATTTGCGCAGTTGCTTTTTTTTAATACAAGTCCATAGCGCACATGTAAAATGGCATTTATAGTATCTAAGCTTAAGGAATTTCGCAACTTATTTTTATGACATTTATTGTGCTGAATACTCTTTCAATATCAACGTTTGAATGGGGTAATGAAAAAACTTTCATTGCTGAGGAGAATATTTCTTTATAAGGACATGAACTAGAGGCATCTTTTGAGTCTTTTACTTCACTCCAGAATTTTACGGTGTCCTCCTTGTGAACCCACTCTTGTAAAATAGGTAATAGTGCGCCACTGTTCGACAATTTTCTCAATTTCTTCAGGTGCATAACCGAAACTTTCGCACAGATGTACTATTTCTTGTAAGGATCTTGTTGGCTTTAGTATTTTTGTCGCATAAAGACAAGAACTGTTCTTTAGGCATTTTAAGTTTTCAGGCAATCTTTGCTGCAGTTGTGAAATCAACTTAATGACAAAATTAACACATCTTTCTTTAATACCCTTCTTGATATCATTGGGAACATTAGATACTTGTAATTTAGTCTTAAAAATGTAACCTAGATATGGATTCGGTGAAAGGTATCTCGTAGGGCATCCATTTATTTCAGCTTACGGAAACACCATTGATACGGCATTCATAATCCCGATCTCTAAATCTGATTTAAATGTTTTTATTTGAATCTTTAATATGTCTTTAAGGAGGTTAAATCGGCAAACATTATGCTTGTTCTGTATTACTTTTTTAAATAAATACTATAATTACAGTCAATCTGGGTAACTTTGATTTTCAGAGTAACTTTGACAGTCAAATCACAAAGAATTAATTAATTTTTACGATGTTGCTGGTCAGTTTTTGAAGAAAATTATATATTTAAGACTGTCTGTGTTTAAATAACTTGTAATTTTTAAACACGTTACATTAGTATTGTTTTATATTAAAAGTTGATTGATTGACCAAATGCTTTTTTTTTATTTTACTCATAAAAACTACGAGTATCTGTTATAGGAAAGACAGGATATTCTGGTAGAGAAATATTAAAAAAGGGTCATTGTAGGAAGGAAAATTATGGGAGAGGGACATTTTGGGAAAGGAACATTTCGGGAAAGAGACATTATGGGAAAGGGACCTTTTGAAACCGAGGGACATTATGGCAAAGGAACATTTTGAGCCTGAACGTCCTCTGTAACTATCACCACATAGAAGATGCCACGAGTGCCCGAGAGGTGTGGGTCAAACTTCAGTCAGCATTTGAAGACTCCGGTTTGGAAAGGAGAGTGGCTTTGTTGAGTGACCTTATAAATATAAATTAAGATAATTGTAACGATATTGAGGATTATGTAAATAAAATTGTAACGACGTCTCACAAACTTCGGAACATTAATTTTAAAGTGGACGACGAATGGCTAGGCACATTAATGCTAGCAGGCTTGCCAGACCAGTACAAGCCCATGATTATGGGACTTAAAAGCTCCGGTGTCAAAATTAGTGCGGATTAAATAAAAACTAAATTACTTCAAGAGGTCAAGAAAGAATCTGACACTACCGCATTGTACACAAAGCACAAGTACCATAACAAGAAGAATAATTATTATAATACAACATTAAAATATTGCAGTGAGTAATTCCTTTATCTTTTATTTTAGGAATGCAAAGCAGTTAAATGACTGTTTTGGAAAGCAACGCCACCCATAATCCTCGGAAGGAAACTGCCTTGCCATGCCTAAAGGAAAATCAGTGTTCGCTTGTAATATTACAAAAAATCATGAGGATTTTAGGAATAAACTTTATGGAAACCTAATATCATCAGAATTAGGATTTGTAAAGCCATGTAGGCGTACCTTTGTGTATGTCGAAATATTGAAAATAATACACGTAAACAAATAAAAGCATCTGCCATATGACGACATGGAAAGAGAAAACTAAGTGCGATCTAAGCGCTAACATAATTATTTACTTTGAATCATTTTACTATTACATATAAGTTAAAAGTTGCTATAAATGAATGAATGAATATAATAAAATGTTACAAAAGTGCGAGACCAGTTATGGATCTACAGGTTTTTTTTAACCCATTAACGCCCGCTGTACTATAAATAGAACACAAAGGACAACGCAAGAAGTTGTATGGGCTCTGTCCCCACCCACCAACCGACTTGGCACTAGTTTTAATATTATTATGACATTCCTTAAAAAGACAAATAACCATTTTTAATCCAAAAAATGACGGGGTATTCAAAAACAATAAAACCGTCCTTATGCCGTACGCCTAAGAATCAGAATTGCGCTGTAAGTGTCTAGCTTCAAGTAGACTCGACTGTAAAATATTTTTTAAGATTATATTTTATTGAACATTTTTATTTAGGGGAGGGGGGTTACTCTTGATCGCCTGCACATTATTTTCACATTTAACTGTGTCAAAAAAATACTTGAAAAATACAACATTCAAATTAGATTTGCGTGAAATCCCCATTCCTACGGGGAATGTCGTCATACAAAAAAAAGATCAGTATGGCAAGAGGTATAAATAGAGATACGTTTGAAATCTGTTGGTGGGTGGGGACGCTCCTTTGCATGGTCCTTTAAATTAAGATAATAGTTATGTTTTAAGTTTTTTCACTCGGGTACCATTTTAAAACGAATGTTAAAACTGTACACTTTCAGCATTTTTAGTTAAAACGAAACGTAATTACTAAATTATTTGAGGTTCATCCACATTTTGTGTGAGTGACTTTTTCGTATCTGGTTGATGTATTTATTGATTTTTTAGACATAGTAAAAGTTTTAAAAATTGTTAAAAAGGTTTGTTGTTTACTCTATAGTATCATTTTCTCATAAAAAAATACCTAAAAAAGTTGAATTTGTTCATAGTTTTTCATGCTATGGCATATAAAGTGTTGCTGTACTAAGTTACAATGCTCGCTTGGCATATAACATACGATAGCGCAATGAAGATATTTTGATTGATGTTTGACAAAAAAAGTATTGTCAATTCGGAATGTTACATGAAGATTTATTGATTGACTAATCAATGGTTAAGTACTACGGCCACCCTTCAGCTAAACAATTTGTTATGGGTACCTAAGCCCGTGCGGTGGATATCGTAATCGTGCACTGACCACTACCAGTTACGATGGCTATTGCTACACATTTGATGTTTACTGTAGGAAATCTGCCGAGGCTACTACTGATCCTCTTGGCTCCCGCGAAGAACAGGTGTGTTGTGAAGACTTTGCTGAGCAAAGCGCCAATAAATCCGGAAAAACATGTAGTCTTCTTCGACAACTTTTTCACCAATTATGACCTACTTGTCGACCTGAAGGGCCTTGTTTACAGAGCTACTGGGACGATGCGTGAAAATAAAACCAAACGATGTCCTTTGATTTCGTCCAAGGATATGCGCAAAAAGCCCAGGGCTGAATAAGACTACAGGTTTGATAAGACAAACGAAATTCTCCTGGTAAGGTGGAAGGACAATAACATTTGTAGAATTGGAACAAAGGTCATTGGGCATAATCTGACCCGGTCTTCTTAATATTTCCTACAGATATCAAATTATTTGTAAATTAATGAGTGCTAGCCTACATTACATTTTGTGTAGTTTTTTTCTTTTTTAAACGCGGGAGAAATCTAAAAGACTACTTTATGTGTTTAAAAATATTAGGTATCAATTAAAGTATTGTAATCAATAAAAATAACATAAATGTTTGCGCGTTCCAATAATGCACGGCTAGGGGCTTGCATTAGCCATTTCACTCGCACGTTAGACATATAGCCAGCATGGTGTACTTTTTGTCGTGGGCCAGACACCAAGAACAAATAGATGCGCCAGCAAGGTTCTTGGACGACACTATCGTGCCTGTTGACATTGATCATGTTGAATAAAAACGATATAATTCTACACATTCGTTTCATTCAAAAATACATCAGATTATTCCCATTGTATTAGTGAGACAGAATAAGATTTTATCTGTTAGGTGCCCAACAGACTTTTATTGTTAGAGGGGGCAGACGAACACGACGAGTTCAGTTGCTCCAGCGTGTAATCAAGACACCTATTCAATGCAAATAGTCTAAAAATGTCTTATTACTAGAGGATATTACTTATATTTTATTTTTAATTTTTGGGCAGATTCCCATACTCTACATTGATGCGACATATATCTTCGTAAACTAGGGAAGGTTATCTAAACATCCAAACCAATTTTTTTTTTGTAGGCCGTGGGTATAGTTTCCATACTAAGTTGCCCAGTGACCTTTGGACACTTTCGAGCCATTAGGGAAAGTAAAGAGATGGTGTACCACGAAGAGACAAAAAGTGGGTGTAAACATACCTCACGTGTTCCAAAGTTACTAATAAAACTGCGTGGTTAGAGAATCAGTAACGAACAGACTTTTATTTAAATAGTGACAACTATGACAGATCATAGACTCTAGTAGATGGCAGCACCCGTACAAAACCATAACTACATTTTAGATATCATAGACAATACCCCCACTATATCTAAAATTACAACAATGTTACATTAAATTTTTCAAACCTAATATCATCATAAAGGTATAATGCTTCTTAGGACATAGGGCTTTAGTAAACAAGTCTGCTGGCATTCAGACTTCCAAAATTACTGCCAAAAATCCTCAAGTGACTAACATCTGGAAATAAATCACCAGAGTAAAAAAAAAAAACATCTGGCTTTCTTCCTGACCAAACCTCAAAAGGTATTTTGCCATTCAGAGTAGCTGAAATTGTCCTGTTCTGTAAGTAAACTGCCGTATTACTGAATACGTTCGTTTTTGCGGGACTGCCGCCAAGGTCACCAAGCCTCAGACAAATGGTGCCAAATTAAAAAAATTGGATATTCGCATTCGCAAATGTCCGAAATATGAAATTTTAGTCAGTGCGTAACAATGAGTGACTTGATTATTGATAACTGATAAACATTTTGCTTTGAAAACTTAACTTGAAAAAATAATAAAAATATTTGTAATATTTTTATATCACAATAAATAAACGATTACAACAAAATTAATATACTGTGTTCCTATTTTTCATGTCCTAATTAATACAGAATAATGGGTAAAATGCACCAAAATACAGTATTGTCAGAAATTTTATACTTGACCACGTGAGTTTCGGTTTCGGTTTCAGCCGAAACTGAAGCCACGGCCGAACATTCGGTTTCGTTTCGGTTTCGGCCGGAAAACCAGTTTCGGTCGGACTCTACTTCTAGGGTATTTAAATTCGTTGTATGTAACTAATAAATGATTACGGGCTCTTACATTTTGCTCGTCGGAGAGTATTGAATTGACTCTTGGGTCTAAATAAATCGCAGATAAATAAGTGTCATTTGTCATTAGATTGTTTTCACGATCCTTCATACAAATAACTAAATAAGCTGCTGTAGCATTACTCATGTTTTCTAACTCTGTAATGCATTTCACCCACGCGATGTAAAAATCACCAAAAGTGAGTTTTTCCTCTTGCAATTTTTTTGATGCACTTTGCATGGTTTGAGGGCCATTAAAGTATTTTTGAGGTCGCAAAAACAATAAAGGGCACAAATATCGTAGACCTGGCACCGCAAAACCAACAGTCAATATCCGATACAAAAAAAGGCTTATATGATGAAGAATTAATTCAAGCGTCACCGAAAAGTCAAAATCCAACGGCAGTAAAAAATAAAAAAAGGTTGAATCATGATGGCCAGTCAGGCCAATTGCCATCCAAGAAACTTAAGCCAGATGCTACAAGAAATAACGATTAGAATAGCTTTAAAAATATAATATTTTTATATTATTTACAATTTTACAATAAGGCTTTTTTGATAAACGTGATCCGTTTTGAAAGATCATTAGCGCCACTTCTTAAAAAAAAACATTGCATGAATATTATGTTGGTCTCCAATTAGATCACATATTCATGCAATGTTTTTTTATGAAGTGGCATTAGTGAACCCAAAAGCGACCATTCTGAGTTTGTTTCGTTTTTGTTGATTTTTATTGAGAATAATAATTGCACTTTATTCATTTTAGCTATATCCGACAACCAATCATGACGTGGACTTACTAACAATGGTATTTAGTTTATTTATCTAATTTGAATTTTTTTGTGATTATTTATTGCTAGCAGCCAGACTGCCCGTTTTTTTGAGTTATTCGTCATCTCGCCCGAATTAAACTGGCCCGATCGGGCGACTTGGCACCTTTAGAATTTATTAAAATTTCTGTCGTCAACTCGCCCGATCATAAAAATGTGAGGTAACTATGTACAGTCAGCTACAAAAATCCTTTTTAAGAAACGTTTAATAATAAAAATAATTTAAGAAACATTTAAAGATATCAAAATAAACGACATTTAGAAAGCTCACACTTTGGAGATATTTTTAACAAATCAGAAGTCATCCATCACTTTGTTTATTTTTTAAATGCTACGCGAAGTTGAGTTTCAAAATTTATTTTAATTCTTATTTCATTTTTGAGGGTCCATAACTTTGTTTCTAGCAATGTGCAATTTACACCTTTTTATTTAAAGGAACCTACCAACCACTGAGATTCTAATAATGAAAAAAAAATTGGATCTGGACATTAAAAAAGTAAGACGGGTTTACAAGGCAAAGACCGTTACAAAAGCGAAAAATTTTTGTTATTAAAAAAAAAAATTAAAAAATCTTGAGGCCTAGGTGAAATCTTTTAGCTAGTTAGTTAACAGACCACCCCAACTACCCCCATTATCGTATGTTCAACGTTCTTCCGAACACCCTGTATTAGGCACCCATTTTCGATTTGATTAAGACATAATAAATAACACTATTTATTAATAAACTTACCTCCAACGTACATGAAAAACACTAAAAACACCCACATTTTGACAATAAATTTCTTAATGCATGTCGCAGTTTTATATGCGCGGGCGCATTAAAAGACGCTTAAGGGATGACTGACTGACGTTCAGTGAACGGGATATTCGATATATATCGATGTATTGAAAACATCAATGTTTACAATGCGATACATCGAATGGATTCGATGTTTTGAAAATCTATTGATATACTCGATGTATCGATGTTTTTAAGTTTTTAGTGTTAAAACATCGAATCAACCAATTAAAACTTCATAAAACTCAAGTCTGACCACTAAAATTTTACTCTTACCGACAGCCCCACTATTATTTTAAAAATGTTGGCAACACTGCGTACGAGTGCAGTGAGTATTGTCTTCCTTTTGGTATTATTCTATGGTAGTGTCTCTAGTGACAATAAAAAAAAAACTGTTACATATGTCAATGTCGGTCGCGTCACGTAATGTCGGTTGGCGCTTTTGTATAGGTTAGGTTTAAAAATATTGCAATAAAGAATATTGAATGGTGATTAATTGCATTACGTATTACATTTGCTGTTGTGGATTGAAGAAATTGAAGTGGATTTTTTATAAATATACCGTTATTGATCACTGATAATAAAATCTCATCTCATATTTATGTTTACTTCACATATTCGATTGGTAAGTAAAGTTTTCAACAATGTTGGAGTTATTAACATGTCAACAAATACTAAAATTAGAAGAACAATGGCAGTTTTATACCTGCATGTTTTTAAGGTGTCTTAAAACTTGGCTTAGACAAAAACGAATATTTGAATTAGCCAGATTTTTACATCATAACACATTTTTATTTAAAGGCCGATATTAAATCATGAATTATAAAAACCTCTTAGTTGATTACAATATTAATATCTTACGCGTTTGTGTTGCCGCTTTAGAAAAAATAACACATTTATATTTTTTTCAATAATAAGAAAAAGGAATAAAAATAATTTATTTCAATGCAATGTGTAACTTAGAAATTATATATCATTAAAAATAGCACAGTGGAAGTTCCCTTCGTACATAAAATAGCGTAATGTTTCTTTATTGGTAAAAATGTAACTTTTAAAGCTGTCTCGTGTAATAATTAACTATCTGCCAATTGCAACACTGCTACCAAAGTTATTTTGACAGCAGGAAACTGCAAAGCAATTTGTTTGACAGTCTATTTTTTTTATAGGTTTTGGCTTTGCACGGTTTGTACTTTAGCCACAGACGATATTTAAAAGGTCCAGTATTCTCATAAATGTTTTAGGAGACTGTTTATTTTTCCTCTGACTGCTTCTAAGATGACTATTTTAATAAAAAATAATTTTATTAATTACTAAAAGAAGAAAATAAACAAGAATTTGTTTCATTACCAACATAACCTCAAAGTACAAAAATACTTATAACTTTTTTTTGCAACCACCGTTTGTTAAAATTCTTTTTGGAAATGTTTATGTAATGCAATTGCTAGTGTTTAAGCATTTTTTAAATCATAGACGCCCCAATTTTTATCCAGGACAAACGTAGTATGGGACTTTGCCATTGTTCTTTACTGTATGACACATTAAATAGTAATTATTAGATTAGTAATTTATATTACCTGTAATGTAATACGAACATTAATTATTAAATAACCTACATCTTAAGTTACAGTTTACTAAACAAACTTATTCTCTTAATTGTATTCACGCCTATATTCATTTATTAGACAAGAGGTATATTATTTGATGAAATCAATAAATGTATTCATCATCTTATTAATCTGAATTTTGTATTTAATTTATTTGTTGTGTGTTTGACTTTTGTAGTGATGTAACATTATCAATTGACGAATTTATCGATTTTAACTACTAATTATAGATTTTGAACTTTTGATTGAATGCACTATTTTTGTTTCAGTCTGACAACAAGTACGATGGCACCGTCTAAGAAGAGCGATGTATGGAGGTTCTTTGATAAAACTGAATAAAATAAAAATTCTGCAAAATGTAGATTCTGTCAAAAATTTATAAAATCTTGTGGCAACACAACGAATTTAATAGGTCATTTAAAAAATATACATAAGGCTGCTTATCAAGAGTTCAGTAATGAATGTTCGAAAAGAAATGATATTCAGAGCAACACCGTTAAGAAAAATACACACTTATCATTAGATCCTAATATCTCTCATCCACTCCCATCAACGAGCTCCGCTGGCATAATGACAATGGAACTGACTAGTAATGCTGAAAAAAAATGTGACTCTTCAAAAGACGATGTATGTGTTTCTATTCCTCCAGCTCCAAAACGTCAGAAATCTATTGTGACAAGTTTTCAAGATATATACGCTTTTTCAGAGAGAGGCGATAAAACGTTAAGAATAAACAACGCCCTAATATATATGATATGTAAAGATAACCAACCATTCAAAATTGTTGAAAATGAAGGCTTTGCCAGTTTGATTAAAGTTCTTGCGCCACATTATAAACTTCCTAGTAAAACAACGTTGACACGATGGGTCGATGATAAATACGCAGCATTATCAACAGTCTTTAAAGCTAAGTTGGCAAATATTGTACATGTTACTCTTACTACTGACATGTGGTCTGAAACAATGAGTGTTGCCGATGGGCTAATTAATAAAAATACGTATCCAATTTATAACGCGTTTAATTTCGCTATTTTTGTCACAACTGACGTTTTTATAAATTTTCCTTCTAAAACAAAAACTAATATTCTTTTAAATTTACAATAAAAACATGTAAAGAGGTTTGCGTCGGCAACACAGCCGCCCCCGGTGTCGAAGACACGAAAAAAGAACAAAAAATAGCAGACGCAAAAAAAAAAAAAAAAAAAAAACAAAAAAATGCAGAAGAGGGGGGAGGGCTGAGTTGCCTACTCAGAACCACATAAAAAAACTAATTTTCGAACAGGGCGACTAAGAACCCCAGTGCTCGTGGCAATCTCCACGGACCGGACAATACCGTCCTTGCCGGGATACGTCCTTATAATCCGGCCCCTTGGCCACACACCGCGGGGCAGGTTTCCGTCTGCCACGAGCACCAAGTCGCCCACTTCGAACGGTCGCGATGGGTTAACTCTCGGTCGCGGGACCAGCGTCGGCAAATACTCTTTGACCCACCGCGACCAAAAATGGTCCGCGAGCCGCAGTCCCTTCTTCCAGCGGGCCCGCCGAATCAGGTCGTCGTCAGTTACCTCGGCAACCCGAGAATACGGAGACGAAACACCCAGAAGAAAATGAAAAGGCGTTATCGCTTCCGGGGTGCCGGGGTCGACAGTGACGTGAGTCAGCGGGCGAGAATTTACAAGAGCCTCCGCTTCGGCCAGTAGGCACGTAAGCACCTCTTCCTTGGGCGCGCGCTGATGAAGCGTAGCCGCAAGAGCGGTTTTGACAGTGCGGACCAGCCGCTCCCACGCTCCGCCCATAAACGGTGCCACTGGGGTAATGAACTTCCAGCGGATTCCTCTTTCTGCTGAGAAGTCAGCCAACTCAGCCTTCAGTAGTCTGTTGGCTCCCACAAATGCCGTCCCATTATCACTGAATATGGTACTTGGAACACCACGCCGGGCGATAAACCTCCGCAATGCCATTATGGCGCAGTCAGCAGACAAATCATTCACCAACTCCAGATGAACCGCGCGCACCGTAAGGCAAGTAAACAATGCGACGTAGCGCTTCTCAGTATGGCGGGCGACGGAGATTGTTAAAGGCCCGAAATAGTCGAGCCCCACACAGGAAAAGGGCTTGGAAGTCGAGGCCAATCTTTCTGGCGGAAGGTCACCAACAGGCGGTATTTGCGGCATCGCTTTTCTAATACGGCATATCTGGCATCTGCTTGCGACTCCTCGAACGGCTGGTCGTAATCCGATGATGTAATGACGCTGCTTCAATTCATTCACGACCAGTTCGTTGAATCCATGGGCAGCACGACAGTGATAGTGCGATATTAGTAATTGGACGATCGCGTCTCGTCCGTCGAGGATTGCTGGAGTGTTGGAGACGGCTTCAGGTCCTTTAGATGCTGCAACTCGTCCAGAAAGACAGAGAAGACCATCCTTCAGGCGAACATCTAACCGCTTCAGCCGGCTTCGGCCTGGGATGGGCTCCCCGCGAAGGATATGGGCATATTCTGGTGCAAATGAGTTGAGCTGGGAGCGGAGTAATAACAGGCGTTCGGCCTTTTCCAAGTCTTCTGGAGTCAACGACGGAAGGACAGATAGGTCTGAATGGGAGAGGGACTTACGGCTAGGAGACTGTGCTGTTCGGTTTAGGAGCGATTTAAATACCATCGCACAACGAAATATTCGCGCCGTGGCACGCAGAAGGCGTATCCATTTGCTAAATCTGCTGACGTCCGCTACAACCGGAGTAGGCAAACATGGTAGTTGCAAGTTCGTGCAGGCGACTATATGCTCTGGAGATGTATGCTTCAGCTCATCCAAGATAGGTGAAGGTGCGGTCGAGGGTTCACAAGGCCAGTCACCCACCGGCTGTTCAAGGAAGGGTGGACCTGTAAACCATCGAGAGGTGCTATCAAATTTTCTAGTGAATCGGGTCGCGTCATCAGCGACATTAAGAGCTGAAGGCACATATCTCCAGTCCGCGACATTTGTAGACTCCGTGATCTCGCCTAAACGGTGCGCCACAAACGTTTTGTACGAGCGAGCGTCGCTACGGAGCCACTTTAGAACCGTCAAGCTATCTGACCAAAAGTATACCCTCTCCGGCTTGCGGACGTGAGCCTCTAAAATATAGGTCGCGAAACGAGCCGCGATTAAGGCGGCTTGTAATTCCAGTCTAGGTATTGACAGGGGTTTGAGAGGAGCCAGGCGAGCCTTGCCTCCAATAAGGCTGAGGATCACTCGTCCGTCATCACACTCGAATCGCCAATAAGCAACACAGGCATAGGCGAGCTCACTCGCATCGGCGAATACGTGAAGCTGAACGTTGCCTGCGGATTTATTTTGAAGGTAATGCCGCGGGATGCTAGTACAAAGCAGCTCTGATAGGTTCTCGAACCAATTTTTCCAACTGGAGGCAAGTTCAGGTGGCAACTCACACTTTGTTGCCGATGGGCTAATTAATAAAAATACGTATCCAATTTATAACGCGTTTAATTTCGCTATTTTTGTCACAACTGACGTTTTTATAAATTTTCCTTCTAAAACAAAAACTAATATTCTTTTAAATTTACAATAAAAACATGTAAAGAGGTTTGCGTCGGCAACAATGAGTATGAGAAGTTTTTTAGGAATAACAGCCCACTTTGGTGAAGGTAATGATATTTTTGCAATTACTCTTGGAGTTTACGAGTCAAACGATCGTCATACTTCAGAACACATATCTGACATGCTGATGAACACTTGTGCTGAATGGAATATAGATAATGACAAAGTTTCAGCTGTAGTCACAGACAACGCAGCTAACATGGTAAAAGCTGTTGATTTAGCTTTTGGAAAAAAGCATATACCATGTTTTGCACACACGTTGAATTTGGTTGCACAAAATGCTATACAGCAGTGTGCTGATCTGCGAAACTTAATAACCAAACTAAAAGAAATAGTGACTTGGTTCAAACAAAGCAATGTAGCTAGTAATGAGCTACGTAAAGCAACCGAGAAAGAAACAAAATTAATCTAAGAGGTCCCAACGAGATGGAACAGTACTTATTACATGATCGAGCGATTTTTGGAGCTTCGCACCATCGTCAATAATATAATAATTCGTCATAAAAATGCACCACCGATGCTAACTGCGTCAGAATTATCTGTTCTTTCTTCGGTTTTACAAATCCTGCGACCGATTGAAGCTGCAACTAAGGAAGTATCAGGTGACAAGTACTGCAGTAGCAGTAAAGTAATACCCCTTATTCATTGTCTTCTTTTAAAAGTTAAACCTCTTAAAGTCGAAGAATCTCTTGCCCAAGAATTGCAGGCATTGGTCCTGAAAGAGATTGATAAGAGAATGGGCGCTATAGAGAGAGTAACACCTTTCGCTATAGCCACAATCTTGGACCCCAGGTTTAAGAAAATGCATTTCACAGACCCGCTCGCTTGCTCCACAGCTGTTTCTAAAATCAAGGAAATGATGAAAAGTAGATTACAAAACGAGATCGTGGAATCTGATTCTTCAGATAATTCTGAAAAACCAGAGGAAAAATTTTCACTGTGGGATGATCACCACAAATTAGTTCATAAAAGCTGGAAAACGGTACAATCTGACGATTCTATTTCAGATGAACTATCGATTTACTTGCGTAGCCCAGTAGCCAGAATAAGTGAAAACCCTTTAGAAATATGGAATGATCTTAAGATTCAGCTTCCTAAACTACATTCAATTGCATACAAATACTTGACTATGGTAGGCACTTCAGTCCCATCTGAACGTTTGTTTTCTAAAGCAGCACAAGTCATCAATCAACAAAGAAATAGGCTGAAAGGCAAACGTTTAAATAAACTGTTGTTTTTGCAAAGTCTTCCAAAAGAACACTGGAAATAGGATAAAACTAACTTATAAAAATAAATGCTGATGTTTTTTTTGTTCTTACTTTAATATACAGGGTGTCCCAGAACTCAACGTCAAGCCGAAACGGGGTGACAGGACTGATTGTAACCATCATGAAAAAAATAAGAAAAAAAATCTATCCCATGCAGTTAGGAAATTATGGGCATTTAAGAAATACCTAGAAATTTGTTCAAACTGTAACCATTTTTCGGTTTTTGTGGTTAATTTTTATTATTTTTGTTCATTTAAACTTTGGAACTGTAACCCTAAATAACATTTATAGAACCACAGTCAAAAATAATGCCACAACTGCCCCAAGTTTTCTAGAATTAAGACTATTTGTTAAACTATGAATTTAAAATTTTCAAAATTTGTCGACTTTGAAAGGCTCTCCTTTAAAAAAAATGTACTAAAGTGCCTTGGCAAGTGCCATCAAAAGTTTGCGCATTTAATCAGGATTGCAAAAAAGTACAATACTTGCTAGTTTTATACTAAAAAAACTAGTAAAAAAATAATAACGTCGAGTAACCCGATTTTTGCTAACCCATTTTACTCAGTTCAAATGTTTTTATTCGCACAAGCTCTGGTAGTTTCTTAATTTTACGGCAAAATGATGAGAGAAATGGATAGTGGTCATGTTTGCCATGAGCGAACGAGACAGATAGTAACGCCACTTTTACCAAAGTCAACAAAAGTAAGTAAAATTAATAAAATAATGAAAAATCTTGACCTAGTTTAGTTAAGGTTTATTGGAATAAACGTCAGATAGGGAAATAACATTTTTATTACAATAAATGTTCAAATTGTTTACCATCAGCCTCAATACACGCCCTACATCTTATTAAAAAAGATCTAGCTATTAGTCGCCGTCGGGCATATCCTCGAGAGTTGATGTCGTCAGCGGCTTGAGAAATTCGTTCATGCAGCTCGGCTAAGCTGTCAATAGGCTTTAAATAAACATATTCTTTGAGACGCCCCAATAAAAAAAATCGAAGGGTTGCACTCCGGGAGTGCCGGCAGAAGTGAAAACTTGAATATTTTTGTATTCGCCATGCTAGCGTCCACTAGGCGCAAATTGGTGTTTTATTTCAAGCGCAATCAATAATCAAGTTTTCACTTCTGCCGGCACTCCCGGAGTGCAACTCGTCGTTTGATTTTATTGGGGCGTTCTCAAAGAAAAAGTTTATTCAAAGCCTATTGACAGCGTAGCCGAGCTGCGTGAACGAATTTCTCAAGCCGCTAAGGACATCAACTCTCGATGATATGCCCGACTAGTAACTAGATCTTTTTAATAAGATGTAGGGCGTGTATTGAGGCTGATTGTAAACAATTGGAACATTTATTGTAATAAAAAATGTTATTTCCCTATCTGACGTTTATTCCAATAAACCTAAACTAAACTAGACTAGGTCAAGATTTTTCATTATTTTATTAATTTTACTTACTTTTGTTGACTTTGGTAAAAGTGGCGTTACTATCTGTCTCGTTCGCTCATGGCAAACATGTCTACTATCCATCTCTCTCATCATTGTGCCGTAAAATTAAGAAACTACCAAGAGCTTGTGCGAATAAAAACATTTGAACTGAGTAAAATGGGCTAGCAAAAATCGGGTTACTCGACGTTTTTATTTTTTTACTAGTGTTTTTTTGGTATAAAACTAGCAAGTATTGTACCTTTTTGCAATCCTGATTAAATGCGCGAACTTTTGATGGCACTTGCCAAGGCACTTTAGTACATTTTTTTTAAAGGAGAGCCTTTTAAAGTCGGCAAATTTTGAAAATTTTAAATTCATAGTTTAACAAATAGTCTTAATTCTAGAAAACTTGGGGCAGTTGTGGCATTATTTTTGACTGTGGTTCTAGAAATGTTATTTAGGGTTACGGTTCCGAAGTTTAAATGAACAAAAATAATAAAAATTAACCACAATAACCGAAAAATGGTTACATTTTGACCAAATTTCTAGGTTTTTCTTAAATGCCCATAATTTCCTAACTGCATGGGATAGATTTTTTTTCTTATTTTTTTCATGATGGTTACAATCAGTCCTGTCACCCCGTTTCGGCTTGACGTTGAGTTCTGGGACACCCTGTATAAGTAATAAAGATTTTTCTCATGTATGGCTTTTACTGTTTTTTTTAATAATACAATGCTTAAATTAGTGGATTATAAAAAATCTTTAAAAAGTACTCGATTTATACAAAACATCGAAAGTAATCGATGTACAGTTTCGATATATCGAATCGAAAAAAACATCGATGTTTTTTCAAAGTGGACACCCCCTGCCAACTAGTCTTAGCGAAAACGCGCTGTTTGGGGTTTGGATCAATCAACGTAGTCGTTTACTCTTTCAACACAATAGTCAACTCTGGAATTCGAATTGATAATTTTATGACACAAACTTTCAATAAGCTTTTAAGCGTATCTAGTAGAAGTACCGGGTCTGCGCTCTTGTTTTCAAATATTTTTAATGTTTGTTGGACTTCGCTAAGACTGATTTTAAGTAAATCAAATATAATTTATTCCTCTGATCTTGGAAGCTGACCGGTGGATTGAACCTCTACTTTAGTTCTGATTTTCCTGTGCCTAACACAGCTTTGTTAGCGCCTGAGTCATACATTGCATGATTGGGATACATTAATGCCATCTGATCTCTATCCATGGTTAAATGATTCATGGGTGAGGGATTTTCTTTTGATGAAACGGCTTGGTTCAGGAGTGAAGCCTTGCCTGTCTTCCTCTTAATTTTTGTTGGCTGCTCTTTTTCTGCATCTCTTTCTTTATTATCCAAATACCCAACAGTCATAACTTTTTGACGTAATAAATAAACAGTACAAAATTTGCAGTTACTTTACATTACTACTCTGTAGCTGCCTATAAATACGTTAGAAATATATTCAATGGATGCTTGCCACATCCCCGTGTCATAGGTAAATGGTATGAGAATACTTTTGGTGATCCTGGTTGCAACAAACAAGCTTTAAACCTTCTAGAGAAGAAACACAAAATTAGTGGGCAAAGGATATTGTGTACGTTAGTTGCTGACGAGATGGCGCTTCGTCACCAAACCACGTGGACTGGAAAAAATACTGCAGGCGTCGTGGATTACGGCGCAGGTTCTGCCAAATCATATGAAATAGCGACTCAAGCCTATATGTTTACATTAGTCTGCTTAAACGAAAGCTGGAAACTCCCTGTGGCATATTTTCTGGTGAACGGGTTGTCAGCTGAAACTCGGGCAAAATTGAAAACATGTTTGAGTGAATGCTACCAAGTCGGTGTAGATATTGTTGCTATAACGTTCGATGGCTGTTCGTCAAATTTAAATGCTGCAAATTTATTGGGTTGTAATTTAAAACGTCCGGGAAGTCTAAAAACAACTTTCAAACATCCTGATTGTGATTGGGAGGTAGCAATCATGCTCGATGCTTGCCACATGATTAAATTAGTACGAAACACGTTTGAAGCTAAAAGACTTATATACGACTCAAGTGGAAAACAGATACGTTAGCAGTTGCTTATTAATTTAGTCAAGCTACAAAAAAACGTCGGACTGAATTTTGCGAACAAAATTACTCCTCGCCACATTCATTTCCGTAATGAAATAATGAAGGTGAAACTGGCAACTCAAATTATGAGCATGAGTGTGGCGAACGCACTGAAGTTGTGCAACGATTAATTCAACACTAATCGCTAGTGACCAGGTGCCACCACTAGGTGCAACAAAAAAACATGTCTCAACTATCGCACTGAATTAGATCTTAAAATTAAATAATAAATAATAAATAAATATCTCTGGACATTATTCACACAGCGCCATCTAGCCCCAAACTAAGCATTAGCTTGTGCTATGGATGCCAGACAACGGATAAACATACTTATATACTTTTTTTTTTTTTTTTTGTAAATACATACATATTATACATAGAAACACCCAGACCGATACAAACAGACATGTTCATGCACACAAATGTTTGTACCGTGCGGGGATCGAACCCGCGACCTCTAGTGTAATAGCCGACTTCTCGACCATTACACCAAACGGCTCGTCGTGTGTTTGTGTTAAGCTAGTGATATGACAAAGGAAAAAAAAACTATTAATATTTTTAAAACACTTTTAATAAACAAATTAAACATGTCTGTCATGAAAACACTTTAAACACATTGGTTGTTTGCAGTCAACACAAAAAGGTTTAATTTTTTTAACTTTTTTTTTTCGCTTCCCGGATGTTTATAGTGGTACGCAGAATTTCGTAACAACCCACATATTTTCTGCTTTTGTCACCACTTTTCTGATATGTGTGTTCTTCTTTAGCGTAGCAACATGTAGATTACCTGCAATAATACAAAAGTAGATTAATAAAACACACACACGCGCACGCACACACACACACACACCAGGCACAAACACACACATACATACACACACACGACACACACACATACACGCGCGCGCACACACCCACACGCGACGCACACACTAAATATATGTAATAATAATGCATACCACCTGAAGCTGCCGCCGACATCGGTTTATTAGTAAATCCTTCTATAACCGTTTCATGAAAATTCTTCTTTGATCAACACTCCACCTATATTACACTGCAACGTTTATTCATATTATAAGAAATCAAGCATCGATAAATTAAATTTATTTTTTTCTGAGTTCATTTTAATCCTGAGTTCCCTTTTTGCCAAGTCTCCTCCGTATCGGTAAAATGAGCCAATGAGCGTTCAACAGCAATCAATTCGTAACAAATGATGTATATTTATCTCTTTCTAACCACAGGTATTCCCTATCATGTGTCTCTTGTTAGCGCAACGCTCTAATGTTAGCGTATAACCTATCTTTTTTTACGTCTTTGTTCCGGGTGGACTTAATAACACCATGAATGTAGATATTGCAAATTCCCGGGGCACGCAATAGAGAATTGACGCAAACGAGAGTATAATAATAGACCTAATAATAATAGAGCCTGTGGAAGAATGAGTTTGCCCCGACTGGCTCCTTTGTCCTGCCTCAGGAGAGGCTTCCGCCTGGGCATGATCTATCGTGGCTGACCTGGAAGTCCCTAAATAGATTGCGTACTCAGGTCGGCAGAAGCAAAGAAAACATGCACAGGTGGGGGTTCACTGATGGTTTGGGTGTGGCTTGCGAGTGTGGTTTTGCCCCTCAGACCATGGGTCACCTAACATCTTGCCCAAACTGCCCGGTCACCTGTACTCAGGAGGAGCTTATGACTGCCACGGAGAGTGCAATCCGTGTTGCTCAATATTGGGAGTCGAAAATTTAGTTTATTGCCATCGACACGCTAAGAAGAAGAAGAAGATAATAGACTCAGGAATTAACATCAGTCAAATCCTAATCAAGGCCATAGGGCCTTACGGATAGCGGTAGGGTAAACTTTACTCAGGACCATGAGACCGAAGACCTTGACGAGCCAAACCATGACTATACCACCGCTACTGATTTAAACTAAATCGCGTCTCGTCTGGGTGTCACTCGAGACGCCACGTAACATATCAAAATTTTCTGATATAATCACCGAAGTTTCTTGATTTATGTTTTCAGTCATAGTATGATTCTGAGTAGGCATCGTTGTGTCGCTACTTGTAATAGCATTTTGAAGAGGAGCAGGATTTAAAATCATGTTTTCTTTCCCAGGATCGTGATATTTTGCATCTTTTATTATCAAGTTTTTGTTTACAAATTGTGGCTGATCCTTCTGAAATTATAAAAAAGTATTAGAAGCTATAGGTACGCTATATTATCACTAATATAAGGATAGAAAATTATAGATGCATAAAATTTCATTATCATCATCACTGCTCATATCATGTCCTCACCGAGGGAGGGGATCGAGCCTACCCTAATCAGGGTGTGACCATAGTCCACCACGCGGGCCCAGTACGGATTCACAGACATTCGGATTAACGACTGCTATGTAGATAGCAGTCAGAACCGACGGCTTAACGTGCCCTCTGAAGCATGGAATCATCTTAATTTCGGACGATCAGGTTATTCAGCCTTCAATTTCCTAACCAAACTGGGAAAAAATCCCAAAGAGATTTTTGAGTGTGAATTTTTACACGATTTCTACAACACTCACTTCACAACATTGTCTTGCAGTGTCATTAAAGAAAGACCTTTTGAAATTTGGGTGTTTTATTTTTGTGTGGCTAATATTATCATTGTCAGTCTCGGTATCGGAGGCGTTGGACATATTTTCAATTTCATATTCAGCCTGGGAAAAACTTGGAAGGTTTGATCTTTTAAGAATGCAATTTATTGACCGCCAATTAGATTCCGGTTTAGAATTTTCTATTTGCTTTTGGCCAAAATAAAATTCCATCAATTTCCCACCTGTCCGGCACTGCGGTTAATACAGGCCTGCCTTTTTCTATCGTTTGTACTATCTTGTAGGGCATGTTACAGTTCTGGATAATCTGAAAAAAAAAAATTGGTAAGGTCACCAATTACAAACTACATTCAATGAAAAAACACACTACATAGTAAAGTCCAAGCAAAAAGTACCTATATCATATATCACAAACACAAAGTCTATTTAAGTACCGTAATTACACTAATATTACCTATTTGTACGTAATGTGAACTCAGCCCAAACACATACCGATACTTACAACAAGCAATATTTATTTCTTAATTAAATAATTTCCACAAGTGACTTGGCAGATTTAGTCGCTTCAGTTGCATGCTCTACAAAAAATTACGACATGTACGGTAAATGCCAGAAATGTAAAGGCAATAGTCCAGAATTTGTAACGTTGCACGTACATGTTTTGTTATATTTAAGTAAATACACTAATATTTACAATAAATTAATAATAAAAACACTAATATTTAAAATAACTTATTTAATTAAATAAAAATATTTACAGCTTACAAATCTAATTTTATTATCAATAAGATTAATTATTAAAATCAATTTAATAATTCAATTCGTTCCATGCATTGGCAGCTTTACTATCGTTCCATGCATCGGCAGCTTTACTACATAGGCTTACGTCACACAGAACATTCTCGTGAACTCTGGAAACGGCTCTGTGAGTTGACCCGTTCGGTTCGGAGCTGATTCGTCTCAGTCCGCGACGCGCCGCCGCCTCGAAAGATAGTTTATTGTCCTAGCTGCGTACACTATACGTAATATAGTGTCGTCTATCGCACTAGGACAAATTCAAACTGTAGTTTTTTATTTTAATTGCGGCGTGTCGCGGACAAACGCCTTAACAAAACACTTGCGACGTATTTCGTAAGAAATGTTTAGATAAAAGGAATTCGCACCCACGTATTGGTGAGTACCTATATTGCTGAAGTGTTGAACGTTAGGTTTTAGAAATAACAGTAGTTAGAATTGAGTAGTTATTTTGTGAATTTAGTTTTCTAAAGTATGTAATGTAGCCACAGTTTTAATATCAGTGTCATAATAAATTAGTTCCACTTTTTGCCTTTCGTAGCTTGTGTCTACCTACATTTTATTTTTATAAATTTAAAAAAAAATAATTAAAGATTAATCTTTTCATATTTTTCTTTCTTTCGCTATGCTTATCCTTGTAACTCCGTACTGCTTGTGAACACAACACGCTTGCACTTTCTGCAACGGCTTTTCTCCCATGGTCGTGTCATACCGGGTGTTCACAAAAGTACGGAGCGAACAAGGATAAAAACCTGAGACTGTGTGATGTTTCACAGGGTGCAAGTTTCCTACTGCAAGTTTCCTACTGCAAGGTTCCTACTGCAAGGTTCCTACTGCAAGGTTCCTACTGCTACGTTCCGACTGCAGTACACAAATTTTACCACCTCGACGGCCGACCCTTAGCTCACCGTCGACCCCCTGCTCCTCGTCACCACTGACCACCGGCCAGCCAGGGCAGTACCTACCACTCCACCAGTGCGAGTTCAGACCAGGCCTACCACCCACGACCCATTCCGGACTATCTTTTTAAATATATGTATTTTTTGTTGACGTTTAGTGAGTTATTTACCTCCCGTTAGGTACCCAGAACCGCTAACGTCACAAATTGAATAATAATACTGACAATGAAATCCGATGTAACTGGTTGCACTGGGTGCGAAAAGAACACGTATATAACAAACGCAACACAGATGGGACCATACAATCAGGAAAAACCAAGAGGTATGTTAAGGAAGTCGCTTCTGGAACTGTATTAGAATTGAAAGGATTACTTTTGAAGGAGTTGTTAGATTTCAGTAAACATTACTTCAACATTATTCACCAGCACACCCAGTACCGTGAATGCGTTGACAACTTAAAAGATGACGAAATATGTATTCTGATCGACTTCTCTGAGAATTATCAGTGTAAACACTCAGTAGAAATTCAATCGTTTCATTTTGGAACATCTCAACAGCAAATAACCCTCGAATTCGGTACCTGGTCATTTTCCGAAGCTGCCCATGGCAAAGGAGCCGCCGATGGCGTTGGCGGAACGCTGAAAAGGACTCTCGACCAACAGGTAGCATTCGGAAAAGATGTGTCAAATTTGGTCGAAGCTCTTGAAACCTTGAGACAAAATACAAAAATTAAACTTTTCTATGTGACTGAAGCCGAAATCCGAATAAGACAAAACGAAGTACCCGATGATTTGATAGCCATACCAAAGACCATGAACGTGCACCAAATAATATTTCGCGATGGGGATTTATATTTCAGGGAAATAAGCTGTTTCTGTCGTAGATCAAGAGGACTTTGCACGTGCTTCAATGTACGAAAACATGATCTGCGTCGAGTAAGAAGAATACCGCCTGAACAAATTGATTTAACATCAACTAATGAACCCAACAAAAACTCAAGATCTTGGCATTGAACAACGAAGCGACTAAAATCATTAAAGAGAACAAAATACCTAAAAAACGACAAAGCAGTTGTGACGCTTCATCCCCTATCACTGACGAGATGCGGATCCTAGCACAACCTGACTCAAACACAAAGACGCTACGAAAAATACAAAAACTGGACATGAAGACTATCCAAAAAAATACTCAAGAAATGACCCCGCCAAAACCTGAAACTATACTTACAAAATCTTAAGATGACCTAATACAAAAATATTTTTATATTGCACAAGTACTAAGTAATTGCGAATTTGGTTTTACTGTTAAAAAAAAGTAACACAAATAAGTTTTGTTGTGTCGACCTAAATGAGCTGGATAGAATGTCTCAATCCCATATTGTGTGTTCCATCTCGGAACCTCAGATTTATTTTAAATAAATAAATGTAAACTTAATTCAAAAAATCGATGATCAATGGAGAAATCTCCCATCCAAGTTTAATGAACTGGATTTGACTTTACCGATCGACAAATTTTGGAGTAAGTTGATGGAGCTATCACAGATTGCGTTAGATACAGTCAATATGTATCCCGCATTCTAATGCATAGTGTGAAAGAGTTTTCAGCCACGTTAACCTTATGAAAACCAAAGTACGTAATAAACTGTCCACATAGACAGTTAACGGGACTCTGTTAGCGGCCCAGCATATAAAAGAAAATGGATCGTGATTGATTTTAAGCCATCGAACGAAATGCTTTCGAAAGTCAATTTAAATGTACAAAAGAATAATTAACACGCTCCCTGCTGCTGACGATAGTGACTAAAAATAATTAAATCAAATAAAAACTTAAAGAAAATTGGATGTTTTATTGAGATTTCAATGCGTATAATAGCATTGAATTTTTTTAGATAATTATGCGAGCAAAATATGATCTTTTCTACTCTGTGGTACGATCTCCTCAAAAATAAAGTTGGCAACACTGATCTATACAGTTCGTGTAGTTTTACCTAATCAACATCAGACCCCAAATTTGGACCTCCGTCTCATAGACATTATGCGCATAGATATATATCTCTACTGGTGACCCCGACGTGAATTTCGGTGTATATATATTTTTTGTGAAGAAACGTGAGCCACGACTACAAAGGTGACGCGTCGGGCGAGAGCGGAGAGAATTCCTGAGTTTTGGGCAGACCAAACGCGACTCTAGTTTGTCCAGTTCAAGGCCGTAATGGAAAACCAGAAATTGAGTGACGCTGCTAAACTCAACCTAGTGAGGACGAAATTAGGAAAGAAGGCTGATACAGCAGGTGAAAGATTTACTGGTTCTGGCCCAGGTGCATCGAATCCGGGTGGCGGCCAGGATGGGGGGGGGGGGGAGCGACCCAGCATGGAGGAGGTGGCTTTTCAAAGCACTCCCTTAATAATGTAGGTAAATACGATGCGACGTAGTTGCGGGGTGCGGGAGGCATGCGTAGCGAGCGGATCTCCCAGTTCACGCGTTGTTAACGGTGGGAGTGGGCGCGCAACGCGTGCGACGATAAATTTTTCACTACAGTTATTTTATTCATTAAAGTGATTTATATTAGATGTTTACACTATGTCTCGATCTAAACGAATGCTGAACATGGTAAAGCTTGGCGTTCCTGAGGAAAATATACCCGTAACCGTCGCCGGTATTCAAACATGTTACAGACAAAATAGAAAAAGTAAGTGAAATCCTAGTAAATAAAATCTCATAACTTTGCCGTAAATTACGTAAAAACGCAACGTAAGATTTGTTTTAATTTAATTTCGGTCACAGTGACTCCATTCGATATATTTTTTCAAATATTTCCGTTACTACGCGTGCCACAAGCCTGTGTCTCTGTGTACTTTTTCCCCTCCCTCTCCAGTTTGCGCTCCGCGCCCGACCAAGAAACACGTGCGCGCAGTGAAAAGATTCAGGTAAATATATTTCGTTTGCGGTCATGGTGACAGACGCTAGGTTTTTACGTTACTTTTAGTGTTAACATTTTCTTTTTGTTTTTTTAGATTTATTATGTCTCAACGTGATCAAAATATAAGTAGATGGTTAGAAGAGTGTAACTCGGATTCCGAGGATCAAAGGGACGTGCCGGAAATACAAAATGAAGATTGCAGTGACGTATGCACCAGTAGACCACGTCGTTGATGGTGAGTGTCAATCAGACTCTGATATTGATGTTGACGAGTTAAATGAAGACGTCGATAATCTGCCAGTTGATGATGATGATCTGCCAGTTGATGATGGTGCATCTTCCGATGATGATGTTCCATTGGCAAGGTACCGGAACTACTTTGGAAAAAATCGGTTAAGTTGGTCGTCTCAAGCTCCAGTTTCGCGATCAACATTTCCTTGAACATAATTATTAATTCGCAATCTAGTAAAAAAATCAAAAATAATATCCTATCTGCTTTGAAGCTTTTTTGTGTACCTAGGAATTCGGGTGACTATTAATAAGTGGTGAATTTTTTACCTAAAAAGTGAGAAATAGTAAAAATATGGCATCAAAACGGAAATTTAGTCCTCTCTGGAACCATTTTGACAGCACGGAGCCGAAGAAAGCTAAATGCAACTATTGCTCAAGGATACTAACGTTATCTTCCATAGCAATTGAGACCCTTAGTAGGCACATAAAAAAAGTCTATCCGACGGTAAATATCGCACCGAAAAGGCTTGAGTCAATAGACGAAAGCGAAGAAAATCCCAACCAGAATGTACAAGTGTATCTACAACCACTTCTGCTGGGACCAGACCAACTGTAACAACAGCTAATATTATATCAGCTACAAAGGGTAAGGTGGCCGCAACTACAGTAAAAGATTACATCGTAGTCAAAAAACCTCTTCCACTAATTAGGACGCAACAGCTGGACGATCAGCTAATAAAAATGATAGCCAAAGGCTATCACGCTTTAAGAATGGTGGAAGAGGAAGAGTTCAGAAAATTTGTGGAAATGCTGAATCCCGGGTACACATTATCTACGCGCAAAACACTTTCTGAAAGTTTGCTGCCGAAAGTACATTGTAAAGTAGTCGAAACAGTCAAAAATGAGTTAAACAAGGCATCTGCCCTCTGTATAACCACTGATGGGTGGAAATCTATAACAAATGACGACTATATCGCCATTACGGCCCATTTTATAAACCCTGATACTCACAAACTGAGTTCAGTAATAATTGGTTAAACTTCGATGAAAGTCACACAAGCGTCAATATATCTGACTTCCTGCAGCAGAAGTTTCGCGACTGGACTATAGAAAATAAAATCGGCGTGGTTGTCAGTGATAATGCTGCAAATATATTGGCTGCTGTTGGAGCGCGGGCTGCTGTTTTCGCAGCGAAACCGAACGCCGCCATCATTGTATGCCAGTGCTAAGACTTTTTATTTTTTAATGTTACTTTTTCTGGCTCTCCCGCCGTTTTGTGACACTTTGACGTTTGTGACATTACCAAATTTTTCATTACAAGATTACAACATCAAAACGATGTGCGTTACTCTGGCGGAAAGTTCAAAATATTAGCACGTCTAGAGATGAAACAATATAGAATAATTTGTGCATTATATGCTGTAAATGTGCACCAAATATAAAATTTGTGCCTAGTGGGGTTTCTGAGTTATTAATGAAAATACGATTCCGCCAGCGTAACGCTTGAAAACGTTATCCTGGCGGAACGATTTTTACCTATTGGTCCTAGGACAATTTTAAGTAGCATAAAAGATAGCTTAAATTTGTGCCCTAAAGTAGCCAAGCAGCGGCATTTGTGCCCCCTGTAGTTTTTGAGTAATTGCAAATGCCGCTGCAGTAACGTTTGGCTTATTTTCCATATCTTCAGAACAGCTAAACGTACAGAAATGATTTTTTGTGAGAAGATGCCTTGTAATTTGTGCAAATTTGTGCCTTCATAGTTATTCCAAAGAAATACATAGTTAATGATTTAAAAAAGATTTTCTAAAAAACGAAAACAGCCTCTACCTCTTGAACTACTTACGATAGGCGCTGAATGTCTCAAGTAGCTGATGCCTATATGATACAAGGATCTTCTGACAAAATTTTATAACCCTACGTCTGATATTGACGAAATAAATCAACTTTTTGAACTGAAAACTGTTTACTTATTTCAAGCCGCAAATAAGGGAGTTTGAATAACGTAAAGATTCCCATTTTTTGTCAAAAATCTGTGCCTTTATTCAAATAGACACACACAAAATTTAAACTCTCTACGTTCTGTAATTAACCGTAAATTAAATAAAATTAACAAGTAAGAACATTTAGATTATTACCCGACCAAGTATGAAAGGTCATAAAAAACCGACCGTGCAGTACTTCAAGCCAACATCTTTAAATTTGTAGGATAACTGTCGGTACACTCGTGTAAGCAAGTTTTAGTGTGAAATCGAGGTGTGAATTATTTTTCAATGCTTCATTTCTAATAACTCGATCATTTATTAACCTATTTTGAAAATTCTTTTTTGTTTGGGAGGGTCCACTTTCCGTTCTGCCCCAATTATCAATTAAACTAACAAGAAAAATATACCAACTCCAAGTGGTGAAAAAATTGGGTGATCTTAATTTGATTATCTATCAGAGAGGTGGTTGTCGAGGGGTGATAATATGAAATAAAAAACTACTCTTCCGCCTTAAAGTTTAATAAAAAATATTTATTTTGTTCTTTGTTCGTCTTAGTCTTACATAGTAATATTATTTTTTAGTATTAATACGAAAAGATTAATACTAAGAACATTAAAATAACATTAAAATTAAAATAACTTTAATAAAAAGCAACGTTGGCTCTTATTCGTAGTTCGTTTTTAGGTAAATCGAAATTGTCGAAACGGCAATAATTAACTACATTAACCGCTTTTCTACATCACTGTACAAACGAGAGAAAAGTTAGGTATATAAATTAAAAAGGTACGGTAAATGTTCTTAAAGGCAGCTTTTTTATGACCTTTCATACTTGGTCGGGTAATAATCTAAATGTTCTTACTTGTTAATTTTATTTAATTTACGGTTAATTACAGAACGTAGAGAGTTTAAATTTTGTGTGTGTCTATTTGAATAAAGGCACAGATTTTTGACAAAAAATGGGAATCTTTACGTTATTCAAACTCCCTTATTTGCGGCTTGAAATAAGTAAACAGTTTTCAGTTCAAAAAGTTGATTTATTTCGTCAATATCAGACGTAGGGTTATAAAATTTTGTCAGAAGATCCTTGTATCATATAGGCATCAGCTACTTGAGACATTCAGCGCCTATCGTAAGTAGTTCAAGAGGTAGAGGCTGTTTTCGTTTTTTAGAAAATCTTTTTTAAATCATTAACTATGTATTTCTTTGGAATAACTATGAAGGCACAAATTTGCACAAATTACAAGGCATCTTCTCACAAAAAATCATTTCTGTACGTTCAGCTGTTCTGAAGATATGGAAAATAAGCCAAACGTTACTGCAGCGGCATTTGCAATTACTCAAAAACTACAGGGGGCACAAATGCCGCTGCTTGGCTACTTTAGGGCACAAATTTAAGCTATCTTTTATGCTACCTAAAATTGTCCTAGGACCAATAGGTAAAAATCGTTCCGCCAGGATAACGTTTTCAAGCGTTACGCTGGCGGAATCGTATTTTCATTAATAACTCAGAAACCCCACTAGGCACAAATTTTATATTTGGTGCACATTTACAGCATATAATGCACAAATTATTCTATATTGTTTCATCTCTAGACGTGCTAATATTTTGAACTTTCCGCCAGAGTAACGCACATATCAAAACGAAATCTCCGTGCATTTATTTCATCATTAAATAAAAACCCCTCCAATTAATGATTTAGACCAAAACATGGTCGGATTCAAGCCTGATGTCAATATTTAATGATATTTGAAGAAATATCAAGAAATTACGTTGGAAATATCTAACCAGCGCTTGGACGGGGACATTACGCATTGGAAGAATTGGTACTATAATTAGCGGTGTTAAGTGTTATTTGGAAATATTTGTACAACCCAGCACTCAATTAGGTAGTATAAGGATTACTAATACATAAGTCAGGTTAGTAAATTAATTTGCCTTATATAATATTGTTACTACAGTTAGTTGACGTCGTCAATTGTTATCATTTAGCTCAAAAAGTGATCGATAATCTTAATTAATACAGATTAGGTATTGAGCAAATATATTGTTGCACGACTGACAATGGAGCAAATATGGTTAAAATTACAAAAGTTTTGCAAGAAAAATTAAATTCATCATCTGTTGATGCTATATTTGATGTGAACGACAAAAATGTTGATGACGAGGAAGATATAATTTATATCGAAAACGAAAAGAGCTGCGCCCGTCCATCACTTGTTTCGGATGCGGTGCGACTGGTGCACAATTTGCACATTTTGCAGGGAAAGCCGCACTGCAGTGACTCCATCCACGGCTTACCAAACAGTTTCCTCGTGTGATAAAGTGCTCGATCCGCGTGTGCGTCCTATTTTAAATATAGAAGTGTTTGATGTGGTACGGTCAGCGTTGCTTGATACGGGAGTGAAACAATCCGTGGCTAGCAAAAGCCTTACCCGACACTTACGTGCCAACGGTCAGCGTTTTGGAAGTGTAGAGACAGAGTTAAGGTTCGCCGACGGTACGTGACGCGTACAGTTAGTTGAAGTAGCTACTGTTAGGCCGGGTTCCTGTTAAAATATGGTATTGTCTATGGTATTATAATAATAGGTTTTAAAAAGAAACAAATAAATATTGTCTATTCTTAACCGGCAACTCATTAGTTTTATTAGGTTATGGGCCCAGTGAAAAAATTTCAAATTATTTTAACAATTAATTCATATCGTGATCGGAAAATAAGTTATAATGTCGTCAGGAAGGTATTTAGTTAATGTGCCGAAGTTAAAAGGTCGCGAAAACTATGACGATTAGGCGTTCGCAGCAAGAAATTTTCTCATCTTGGAAAGCATAGATATCGACGCCATTCCTGTCGATCTAAGTGATGCGGAAGATAGAAAAACGAAAGCAAAACTTATCATGACGATTGATCCCGAGTTATATGTGCACATCAAGAATGAAACCAAAGTCAAGAACTTGTGGCAGAAACTCCAGAAGTTATTTGATGATAGTGGATTCACAAGAAAAATCGGCCTACTTCGAACGCTAATATCTATTCGACTTGATAATTGTAAGTCCATGACTAGTTACGTGAGTCAAAAAGTGGAAACTGCACAAAGACTAAAAGGTACGGGTTTTGAAATTAACGAAGAATGGATCGGATCATTGATGTTGGCGGGGCTGTCAGAAAAGTTCGCCCCCATGATTATGGCAATAGAACATTCTGGAATTGCTATTCCACATTATCTGCAGCGTGGCGTCCGGTATTTTATTGCGTGCCAGGTCCTTCATACGCCTGAGGAGCTGGGGGGGTTTTTGGTTACCCAACTGCATCTCATCCAACAGTTTCTGGAACTGGCGAGTTTCTGACTCCTCAAAAACCTGCAGGAGAGAGTGATATTTATTGGTAGCGGGCGGAGATATGACTAGATCACTGACCTGCTATATGGCTGACTTACTAAGTTAAGTCACCACTAGGTTCTGCTTAGCGTTGTCGCCCAGTTTCTGGTTATCCACCACCGCTTCAAATTGGATGAACCAGAGTCGAGGTTGGTCCGCCCAGAAGTCTGGTATACGCGACGACACTGAGATTGACGCCAAAGCGCCCTCGCCGTCGTCCTCGCCTCCGGCGCCTTCAATACCTGTGCTGGAGGCGCCTGTTGGTGGAGAGTGGGTTTTTGTAAATAGCTGTCGTCCTGAGCAACGCTACAGACTTCTACGGTTTAGTGAAGATGAAACATCGGTTTTCAACAATATATTCGACCGCTATGAACAAAGGCCAGACGATCTAGAAGAAATAAGTTTAGCTGACTTTGCTGTTCGCTACGAAACCGTTTCAAGTGCACTTTGGAACGATGATGACGGTGACATAGAGCTAAGAGATCCAGATCCAGATCAGTGAGAATAGTAGATATATAATATTGCGTGACAATACAAGAATGCGAAACCGAAATCAGGCAGCAGTCTTACGCACTCGTTACTACACCATAAATAGTGATCGGGAATTTTTTTTTTAACAATCTGATTGTTTGTCACATTCCTTTTCGCAATGAAAGTGAACTCATTCAAGATAGCGAAACAGCTGAAGCTTGTTTCTTACGCCGACAATCAGAGTTAAGACCCCTGTTACATAATATATCTGTAGAACAATTTGCCCATGCTGAACAAGTTATACAGCAAGCTCTGGTTCAGGCTGTAGCCTTCAACACAGTGAATGAAGATGGTATTATCAATCACTCTACAGAACGTTACATAAATATATACGGCGAGGACCAAATCATTGAGTATAATCATGATGATTTTGTCGAGAATAACAATCCTACCGCTATGCACGATGACGTATTCATAAGTGGTATCAGAAGCCTGAATATTCAGCAAAAAGATTTATTAAAACGAATGTCAGATACCATTGAGAACGACTAAGAGTAAATGATAATTTTCAGCCTTTGTTATTATTTATTACGGGTGGAGCAGGCAGTGGAAAATCGTTTCTTTTAAAATTAATTGTTGAGCATATAAGACGCTGTTATGCTCCAACTGTGGAAGTGGCGTCTTTAACGGGTGTTGCGGCACGGCAAATTTCTGGCAGAACCCTTCATTCGGTTTTTTTACTTCCAATAGAAAAAGGAAAAACGATGACTTATCGTAAAATGAGTGGACAGCCGCGGCTAAGAACATATGGTCCGCGGCCGCCATCTTTTACACATAAACAAAGCGCTTGCAGCGCCTCTACCGGCACTTAATGTAACTATTTTACGATATTATCAAAATAATCTTGACCACATCATGAAGTAGTCGCCCGTATAGCTGCTCAAATCGAGAAACGATTTTCATCGATCTGACCAAACCACATCATGATGTGGCCAATAGACCAGTTGACCATTTCACGAAGTGCAACCATTTCACGAAATGGTCGAGCATTTCATGAAATTGTCAATTCTACGATATGGCCACGACATAATACATACATAACCTATAGCACTTACGGATAACGAGCATATCCAACGGTGAAGGAATTTTCGAATTATCAGTAACAACAACAAGTACAGGAAGGAACCAACTGCATTCCACTGGAAAATTTCAGTATTTTAAATTGTTCTTCTGTCGAGAAAATTAATTTAACTTGTAGTACTGGTAGAGCTTTAGAAGAAAAAAGACAGTATGGATGTGGACGACACCGTTGATCTAGATTTGGAATGCCAGCTATATCTCTCGCCTTTTGGCGAAAAAGTTGTAGAGTATATAGCTGGCTACGTTGTCTTTTCTATTTCAAAGATAATTAAGTGCGATGAATGTCTAAAAGGACTATTTGGGCAGTGCGATGTGAATAGCCTTATATACCATAAAACAAAGGGATATTTGAAATATCCTTCAAGTTATGTGGTAATGTTGTGTCGTCTATGAGAAAGAATCATCAGACAAGGTCTTGATGATAATAAAAAAATAAGTACGGAATGTACCACGGCTAATGTTGTGAAAAAAGGCCTACGTCAAATAATAAATGAAAAGTTTCCTGATGTAGAACATCATGATGGTGGTATATTTATCAGTCATAAGATTGAACTAACGAAGATAATATTCACGAAGTATGCAAACACAAGAATTGCATTCCTTTCAAAAAAAGTGATCCTAAGAAATGTATCCGGCACATTCCTCTTGTATGTTGAAACACCGGCTCCCGGTATAAACACATTTTTGCCGCAACTGTTGACATACCGGGAGCCGATATGGGTGTGTTCTCTTATTCACTCTAAAGAACGTAATTTTATATACCCTACCCTTTTTAACACGTTACAAATGCTTAAAGAAGAAACAGGCTGAGTGAAGCCAAAATCTCGCGCAGCTTTGTTGAAAAAAATTTAAACAAGTCAGTCAAAACTCCGCCGTCGCCTATGTGACTACTTATTTTTTGTGTTGGTGAAAACTTGTTTTTATCGTGAAGTGATTCGCTGAATATTAGAAAAAACGATGGAAGGGTAAGTAATTATTGATTATAATTATACAATAGTTCTATTCTATTAATTTTCACTAAAAATCGGTCTGTAACTATTAGCATGTTCAATGTCGAACACGTGACGACGATTTTATTGTCGTCATATTTCAACCAAAAATGGATGAAAAGGCAAGTTGATGTTAGATCTAAGACGTAAAAGTAATTAGTTTTGATATATTTCATAAATGGGAGTACATAGTCTTGTCACGTTGCGGAAGGTAACGGAGCAAAAGAACTTGAAATAAAAGAAGAGGATAGAATGGAAAGCCAGAAGTTTAATACAGCACGTCCTATATTACAGACTAAGACTAAGTCCTATATTACAGACTAAGTTAGGTTAGGGTGTAGGACAAAGGCAGACGACACGCAGGGAAGGGCAGACGCCTCTAGCGACGTAGGCAGACACTCAGGGCACACGCCCCAAAGCGGCGCAGGCGGCGGCGTAGGGCACACGGAGGGCTCGCAGTGATGCGCCCCGGTGGTGAGCAGTGGCGTCGCACGGAGGGCTCGCACCGATGAGCTCGTGGTGCGCGCCGGCGCGGCGGAGTTCGCGGCGGAGTTAAGGGCTCGAGGGATCTAGCTCTAGGAGGAGCCCCTCCAGGTTGAGCAGCCGCACGGCGATGGGGAGGCTCGTGGCGGGTAGGCGGAGGCTGACGACCGTGCCTCTGAGTCGGGTAGGCGGAGGCTGAGGACCGTGCCTCTGAGTATAGACTCTGTAGTAGGGCTGAGGACCGTGCCTCTGAGTAAATTAAAATATGATCTAATTCACAAAACTAATCGATAAACAAATAAAGGGGAGGCCAAAAACCCCAATCGTATAATTTTGGAGGCGGAAGTATCCGCCCATGAGGACATAATACGTATAGCATGTATCCCTAAGGTTCGTATACTTTTATTTACATTATTTATAGCTTTAGAACTACAGTTTTCTTATAGTTCCCTTTAGTTTACATTCTTTGGAACGTATAGAAAAGTCCCATAACGATAGATAACATTAGTCTCATACCGGGAGCCGGTTACGTCAACAGCATACGTTTGACATTTATGGGCAGCCATGTTTTTTGTGTTTCTGGGAACGAGTGGAAGGGCCAACCCTTCCACTGTGTCAGACTTTCATCTAACCAATTAGATATTAATCAGTTCATCCGAAATAAAGCAGCCACAGTCGGAATCAAAACCTACGAGGTTTGTGAGTCCCAGTCTGGCTACTTGTGGCGGTTTGAAGTGCACGTAGGGCATGACGAATCTCCACGAGATAGTCCTTTCTGGGGTTGTGCCGGCACTTGTGCTTAAACTTCTCAATGGTCTTGAGCACAAGGGCCACACGGTTTGGATGGATAACTTTTATAACTCTCCTGCGCTTGCGCGAGAGTTAAAGGTACGGGGATTTGACTGTGTTGGCACTCTTCGCTTGAACCGTCAGTTTTTTCCCATTGAACTGACTAATCTGACCAAGGGAGCTTTGGCTGTAGGTCAAGTTCGTGGCTGCACTTCAGGCGATGTGGATCTGGTGGTATGGAGAGATAAGAACCTCGTTTCTCTTATCTTGACGTACCATGGGTTAGCAACGGTGAAGTGTGGCGACGTACTTAAGCCCTCAATAGTACCTGATTACAATGTGTGCATGGCTGGTGTTGATCGCAAAGATCAAATGATTGCCATTTCAACGTTGTGTCCCTGATCTTCACATTCCACAAACCTGAAGTTGGTGGAAAAGAAAAATTTGGCCAGTACCGCTACAAGCCGCAAGTTTCACTGGACTACAACCTTTTCATGGGAGGAGTGGACAAGAAAGACCAGCTCTTGCAGGCTTTTCCCTTGGAAAGAGTTCGAAATTTAGTCTGGTACAAAAAGCTTTTCCGCCGACTTCTGAATTGTGTTATACATTCGTCGGCGTATACGATGACCTAGAGGGACTTCCGTGGGCTATTGGCTGACGACATTCCGTGCATTTCCGTTATACTGTAAAATGTGTGAAACGAAATGATTAGATAATGTGGTGAGACAATGATTAAAAGAATCTATCAGAATCACATCGCACACAAGTTATATTAACAAAGTAAATGCTCACCGAATGCTGTTAGTTTTATCAATGACCGGCCTTTCCATTTAAATTATGATAAAAATGTTATTTCATTAGAGTAGGTTATCAGTTTATTAATTCGATCGTAGGTAGACAAAGTTCTTCTCATGTATATAAAGATAAAACTTAGCACATCATGTGAAATAATATTAAATTTGTTTGTGAGAACAGAATGAAAAACGCAACAAACAACCACAGTTGATTGACAGTTGACAGATCTTTTTTTTTATGTTCACGTTGTAAGGCCACTGATTATTTATTAAATTTTTGTAGTATTTCGTCAGATAAAGTTATTATCAATGTGGGTGTGTAATAATAGGAGTAAAAATCATGATAAGCCGGACTCGCCAAATAAATAATGTTCAATTATATTATCAACATTCGATTACGTTTTATAATCGAATAAAATATCGACTAAACTGGCTGTTAGTCATCTTAAACGTAAAATTGTATAAAGAAAAAGATTAAACAATATAAGAACAAGAAAGCGATCTTAAATAATTTATGAATACTTTTAATGATCCATATTTATTCACATAATATAGATTTCTTTACCACCTTTTTCTAGACTTAAAAACGACGTTAAGGTTTATAAAATTGTTATGATAGTGACAGGTGTCACATTAAGCAAAGGAAGTGTAGCGTAGCGACACACACACCTCGCCCTACTATATAAGCTTATGTAATTAGCCTAAGTTAGATTAGTATTAAACATATATTCTCCCGACAAACACCTCTTTTATTGGTCGCTCCCGGTTCCCACATTGCATGGCGACCCTGCCAGTGCTGCCTCATGGCAGTGCTGTGCTATGGATCAGAATCAGTGATACAAAGTTTTCCCAAAAACTGACTTGTGTAATGGTGTTACACGTTTGAGCGGACTTAGACGTTATGAAGACGAAATATAAAAATGCTGTGAAGATAGTATGTGTCCTGGCCGCCGGGTGAAAGATGGAGCCAGATGATGTGTGAAAATGCTGGGCGCTGGGAGAGTTCGAGCCGGATGTAAGGAAAGTGCAGGGTGCCGGGAGTAGTTGGTGTCTTAGGAATTGGCTGCTGCCGGGAGTAACATCATGGAAGAAGAAAATATAGTGAAAAAGTGATGGGTGTTCGTGGCTCAGGGTCCAGACATTTAATTTTTTTTTCTTTTCGTATTTAGCCCTAAAAATATAATCTTTTAATTTTTTAAATATGCGTATGTAGTATATAACCATTCTCATTCTTATTTTTTTCTACTATTTTTGACACTGTTAACAATTTAGTACCTGCTAGAAAATACGTATTTTAAATTACTACTTATATTCTTTTTCACAATTTTCATGCATTTTATGTAGGAAGAAAACAGCGTCTAATTTCGTTTATCTACAGATACTCGTTACATTTTAGGTGCGAAATTTTAAAATGTTTAAAGCTGTAGCGAATTACTATTTTTTTTTCTGAAATTTAAATACTTTTTTCTGTTTCTTTACAAACTTGAAGCACTTAATGTCATGTGTCATATTTAGCTCCTCCTAAAATTTAATATATATTTTGTTTTGCTAGAAAGCTTTCAAGTTTTAATTTCCACAGAAAATTTTAATGATAAATCCGAAAAACTTTAGTTATTTTCTTTTCCAATTAATTTAAAGTTCTTTAGAGTAATTTCATTATTTAAAATGTTAATAATACGTTTTAAAAAAAAATATAAATCAATGAAAGAAATCATACTCAAACATAATTATCACATTTATTTTCAAATCTATATATGTATATTGTGTAGTGTACTCGTATTTAAGAGAATATCAATCAAGAGAATACCTTTTTGTTATAAAATATGGATTGACCTTATTTCTTTAACCTTTTCAACGCCAATGTCTGATATATCAGACAAACCATTTTCGTGCCCACCACGCCAATGTCTGATATATCAGACAAAAAAACATGATCAAGAAACGTTGTATTTTTACTTGCCTGAATGAGTTGAGTATAACCTAATAATTTTTTTGGAATTTTTTTTTTATGGTTGTGGCGTGTGGGGCACCATTTTCGGAAAAAAGCGTGGCGGGGAAAGGGTTAAACTGAGCAAATATGACTACTGACTCGTCTGAATTGCTGACGCTCCGACACGACACGACTAACTGTCGTTTCGGACACATTTTCTTCGGACACAGTGTCCGAATTGACACTTTTTAATTTTAACATTTTTTCACTGTCGATTCGGACACCGCGATATAAATAGCTGTTTTGTACAGTCAGATAAAAAATCTTCCTAAGATTTCTTTACGTTATAAAAATAAAGTCTCAACGAAGCCTTCTAAACGAAGCTATCGGTAGTGTTTCTAAAGATGACTGGGTCAAATGTGTGATGCATGCAGAGGAATTACAGGATCAGGATTTAGCCAAGGCAATTTTAAAAGATTAGAGAATACAGCCTCTGGTAATAAATTTACTCGAAGATGACAGCGCTCCTCACCCGTGGTACAACTGCGATGTCCAACTAGTTGTACCACGGGGAAGTAAAGTTACCCATGGTTCAACTGGTTGTTCTATGGGGAAAAATCTTTACCAATAGTTCAACTCGAGTAAGTTGTTCTTTCCTTGGTCCAACTAGTTGTACCTACTACTGGGAATCGCTCCCGACCCGTGGTCCAACTGCTGAAATAAAGTGACCCATGGTTCAACTGGTTGTTCTATGATTGTTGTGGTTGTCCCCCTTTAATCCTTGATTCAGAATACTCAGCAAAGGGTACCAGGACAACATGACCTTAGTGGAGTTATAAAATGCGCTCCCGACCCGTGGTCCAACTGCGATGTTCAACTGGTTGTACTACGGGGAAGTAAAGTTACCCATGGTTAAACTGTTTGTTCTATGATTGTTGTGCTTGTCCCCCTTTAATCCTTGATTTAGAATTCTCCGCAAAGGGTACCAGGGCAACATGACCTTAGTGGAGTTATTTAAAAAGTTTACGTTATCCAGAAAAGTTATGTTTGATGAAAGAAGATTGCATTTGTCCGCCATTTCTTAATAGATTTTCAGACACGCATTAGTTCAAAAAAATCCACTTTGCTGAGAATTCTGAATCAAGGGTGAGTTGTTTTTTCCTTGGTCCAACTCCCTGTAATACATATCATGTATATCAGGGAGATGGATCATGGGGACGCACAACAATCATAGAACAACCAGTTGAACCATGGGTAACTTTACTTCCCCGTGGTACAACCAATTGAACATCGCAGTTGTATCACGGGTCGGGAGCGGGTCCCTGTGGTCCAACCAGTTGGACATAATTCATCCGTTTTACCACGGGTCATAATCATAAATATCAATAAAAAGGGGTGAACCATGGGTAACTTTACTTCCCCGTGGTACAACCAGTTGGACATCGCAGTTGTACCACGAGTCAGGAGCGCTGTCATCTTCGTGTAAATTTATTACCAGAGACTGTATTCTCTTATCTTTTAAAATTGCCTTTGCTAGATCCTGATCCTGTAATTCCTCTGCATGCCTCACACATTTGACCCAGTCATCTTTAGAAATATTACCGATAGCTTCGTGTAGAAGGCTTCGTTGAGACTTTATCTTTATAATGAAAAGAAATCGTAGGAAGATTTTTTATCTGACTGTACAAAACAGCTATTTATATCGCGGTGTCCGAATCGACAGTAAAAAAATATTAAAATTAAAAAGTGTCAATTCGGACACTGTGTCCGAATAAAATGTGTCCGAAACGACAGTTAGTCTCCGACACGTGCATACGGCTTGTAACTTGAATCGGTTGCTATGCTAGCGCGTTGCGCAAGTATCTATTATTTATTGCGTATTTTTATCATGAAATAATTTGAAAAGTTAATTTAATAAATGGCACTTACTAAATAATTAAATATTGGGTATATTTTACAGAACGTATATGCTTATGATATTGTTTATCAGTAAGTTAATCTATTGGTTCGCCTTAAAAAGACAGTGTTAGCTCAGCTCATGAGATTTTAAAAGAAGAAATAAGTACATAAAAACATAATACCTATCTTATTTAGTTTTGAAACAAATGAAAGTTTCGCTTCACAAATAAACAACTCACATTACAATCTCGGAAAGAGATGCATTGCATATTTACAATGCAGTAACACAATGTTTTCAAATACCATTCCTAATAAGGGGAAGTGACTTCGTTTGAAATAATTGAAACCGTTCCCTTATTAGTAGTGCTAGTTGTAACTTAAACACTGTCTCTGGTTTCGATTTGACGAGACAATAATTAATTGTGATGATAAGTAAATGTTAGACCACACAAGTAGAATTCTAAAGCTGGATTAATGTTATCAACATAGTAGAGATTACTATCAACTATTAAGGGATAGTATCATAGTAATATATTGTGATATGAGATGAAACTATAGGATTTGATAGGTAACGTGAGTTAATGAAGCAAAGTATGGATTGAATAAACTGTGGTAAAAATCTTTTTGTTTACCAATTGAGTACAATTAGGCACAGATTCAAAAGAATTGGTTATGTTTATGCATTTGGAAGGTATATGAATGTTGATGAAAATATGGGAATAATTTGGCTTATAAAGAAAAAAGTGCAATTGGACTGATCACCCTGATGATATTACCATACTGCCAATGCTGAATGAATGTTAGATATTGCAATAGGCCCTTGTAACGGCAAATGGTTAGTGCCGAGTTATGTTAATTCTTTCCTGACCTTAGTAGACTTCGATGATCATAAACTTTAGCGTTGATTTGTGTTAATGTTCCTTGGATTTAAGAATACTGACCGGGACGACCGTAGTGATAATTAGGACACACACAACGGATTATGTAGGCGTGCGTGTGTGGATTGGATATTACTGTTGATTTCGTTATGTAAATACGCCCGCTATTTTTCTTCGAGATTGAGTGTCTAGTTTTATATTGAACGTCATAGTATGAGATAGATTCCCAACCGACGGGGACTAGTTGTGTTGTGTTGTGAAACAAGAAAACAGAACAGGAAGTCTGCCTTTCACCCTGACTAAACAACATAGGAGATTCACCCCGGGCGTCTAAAGGTCAGTGTCTTATTGTTCCATGCAGAGATGACATAAAATAATTATGTGTATCTACTCTGACACCTTCCTTGAACCTTGAATGAGGTTTAGAAATTACTAAATTGATTCGGGTGCTTTAGTATGTACTTTCAATTGTACCGGTTGCGTTTGGGTTCGGTTGTTAATACAGTTCAGAAATGTTCTACACATATCTAAATTTTATCTGGGTTATGTGTATAGTTAGTTAATAATAATCTAGAATTAACAATAGTGCAAATAACTAAAATCCAATTGGTTATGTCTCGCTTGGAGGGAAGGTTATGAATGTATCCTATTCATTTGCCTTTTTCCTTTTTTTAACTTAATAATTGACTTACATTATTTTTATTCATTAGCTAGATAAAATGTTGGTTTGTTCTATATGCACAATCCAGACCCGCTCCGTAGACTCATTCACTGAATTGTACTAACCTATCTACAAATAAGTATATCACTACAGTGGTGGTTTACTGTTATTGAACAACTAGCTATAACATAGTACATTTATAAATAAATAAATAAAAGCACTTGAATGAGAAATAAATACAAGATTTATAATAAATTAATTTTGTTTTATGTCATCTGTGGTTGGATTTGAATGTGCCCTTTTGTGTTTTTTCTCCTATTCGACTTTTATCAATCGGGAAAATAATCGTTGTTTCGAGATTGCGAATGATAGATTGCGGATCATAGGTTAGGCTTGAAAGTTGGTTGTTATGTATTTAATGTCTTCTGATTGTTAGAAACCGGCATAAAGTATGATAACGATTTATGCAATGATTAAATTACGTGACCAAGGAATAAGTATTATCATAGGGTTTTAGTGGATTTAAATCAAAAAACTATCTTATGCTAAAATTTGTTGTTGTTTAACAAAGGGAGTGGGAATAGAAGGTTATTCATAAACAAAGTAAAAGAGTAGTAATTAATACAGTAGGAAATCATATATTGATCATCACCTCATGTGAGCATTGGGTAACTACCGACACAACGTAGCTATAGTAAGGAATCATTGAATAAATTATAGAAAAATATTTTGTAGGTTAATTTAGGGATTTCAGATTACAACTTATAGGTTTAGACTAGGTTAGAACATCACAGTATCGTGTATTAAAACCTACATGATTCGATACTGCATCGATCCTACTATCGAAGTGGATCGATACCATGATCGATATAGTGTATTATCCAGAATATCGATACAACATACCCGGATCAAACATCCCTACAGGTTGCCCGTTGAAAACCAGTGGTCATAACTTAACCAGTTACGACTTAAAGCTGAGTGGGTCACCTTTTCGGCATTTTTTTTTAACTTTTGTTATTTTTCGTGTGTTCTTAATTTCTTATTATGTGCCAAATAAAACCATTTCTATTCTATTATATTCCTATATATTTAGGTAACCTACCTGTTCATATTCAGACGAACTCTGTCGTGCATGCTGGGAACGTGCACAAGAAATAGAATATCCTCAAATAAATGTAAATGAGAACGAGATTGTCCGGCAACCTCAATTTATTTCATTGCCTAATATGAGACGAGCAGCTGAAACGCCGAGACATTGCATTTTTCAAGAATGCAGTGGGCTCGAGCGACATACTATACGAGAAGACACACGACGCCGTGTTTTACTACAGTTCAATTATTTTATTCCAAGAGGTACACGTATTTGCAGACAACATTTAGAAAATGAGCAGTATGAGAGTTTGTACTCAGCAGAATATAGCCTGGATACATTTAAAGCTGACTACATAGAAGAAATTATATTTATATTAACGGAAGGCTTAAATAATGTAAGCTATGAAAATATTCAAAACTACCCTGAGCATCAGGTTCTATATTTTATAGGTTTAACAAAGAGGCAACACCAACAGATTTTGGATGAAACACCCAACCTTAAAAATATGCATCGGGGTAGTTTTGCATTGACAGCACTTTTGTGCAAATTAAGAACAGGAGACTCTGGAGACAGGTTAGCCTGTCTTTTTCAAATTCCCCGAAGAACACTAGAAACATTAATGTATGTGGCAAGAAATATTATGTTAAGGGACTATGTACTCCGAAATATAGGATTTGGGCACATGACAAGGGAGCAAGTGGCAGCGAAAAACTCTATTGTTGCTGATGGTATTCTTGGTGACCCTGATGTTCCACTTTAACAAAAACCAGCAATCACCATTGCAGATGCAACATATTTATACACACAGAAAAGTTCTAACTATTTATTTCAAAAGAATACATATTCTCTCCACAAATACAGGAATTTGGTCAAACCCTTTATTTTATGTTGCTGTAATGGGTACATCATTAATGTTCGGGGACCATTTAGTGCCACTACAAATGATGCGACGATAATGCGTGAATTATATAAAATGTTCAAACGTCAAAACATATGAGCTGTCAAAATTAAGTTCAAAGATTGCGCCGACTGCGCCGTTGCCCGTTACTAGTTTAATATTAATATTACTTACTAAATATGGAACCAAGAGCACGAGCAAGCCCCGAACAGTTTTCTACGCTCATAGAATTTATGGAAAGGTAAATAAATTACAGTTTATTTTATGAAGTCACGAAGTAATAGTATTCATGTAAACAATGAGTGATCTTTGCAATGAAATACTCAATTGAATCTAACACGAGTTCGGTTGTTTGTTTATGTTGCAGTAACGGTGACATAGCTAGACCGCAGGATGTGTCGCAAGGCAGAATGCGGGCTGAAAAACTGTGGAAGCATCTCACAAGCATTTTAAATTCTGTCGGTGGTGGTGTGAGCAAACCTCCAGATAAATGACCAACATTTATCCCGGTGTTCTTTCATAACTTATCAGGTTATGACTGCCATTTGTTTATTCGTGAACTAAGTAGAATTCCTGGCGAAATATAAGTAATTCCTAAAAACAATGAGAACTACATTTCTTTTACAAAATTTATTGAGTTTTCAACTAACGACTTTATCGCGGTTCGATTTGTAGACTCATTTAAGTTTTTGGGAACTAGTTTAGAACAATTAGCCAATAATCTACAGCTAAACGATTTTATAAATATAAGTGCATATTGTGAAAATGAAAATCAATTAACATTGCTTAGTCGAAAAGCTGTATATCCATACAATTATATGTCAAACTGGAATGTTTATGAAGAAAAGAACTTACCGCCAAAAGAAGAGTTTTTTAACAATCTAACCGATGAAGTAATTCTGACTATGATCACGCAAAAAATGTTTGGGATAGTTTTACCGCTGAATTGCCCGTGTCGACCTACGGTCGACATGGCGTGCCGCGTCACTTGGCGGAAAACTGAGCTAAATATACTAAGCTCGCTTACGCTCGAGCGTATTCGTATACTTTTATCTCTTTCTCCATTAAATTCCCAAGGCAGTGATACCAAACACAACATAGGGTCGGTAGAAGTAAAAATAAAATAAAAATGTCAAATTTGGCCGGCAGTCAGTTGTTTTTTACGCGCGGGCAAGTGAGGTTTATGAGTGTTTTGTGGTGGTTTTGTGAGTGTTTTGTGTTGGTTTTGTGAGTTCACCATAAAACACAACATTTGACTGTTTTTGGAGATAGGAACTGAGATAGCAACTGAGATAGGAACTGGTTGCACTAATTTTCATATTTCTAGTTATTGGTTGATGCTATTGCCAATATATTTGTTTACTTTGAAACAATATTAGACTAGTTATATTGTATAACTTTTAATTAAGACCTCGAAGTGGTATTTTTTTATCTAAGACACTCCAAAGTTACGTTACGGGCGGTAACCGGGCGCCCGGTCACACCCGGGTGTGCAGGAAAAAGTGCTATAAATAAATATTTTTGTATAGACAAGTGTATATAAGGTCAAACAAAATCTTTCACAAATATTTTGAGGACTGATTCTACATTTAATTTAAAATAAATTCATATATTTTTTATTAATTGTTTACGCGCTAGTTTTCGAGAAAAAGGACGAATTCCGTGATGATTAAATAGTCAAATACTACATCCTGTGTATCACGTAAAACGCCGTTAGTTTACTATCAATACTAGAAAGGTCAAACATTGAACTCTACACAAAGAAACCGCGTACGCACAGGCCGTGTCCACGTAGCGGTGGATCCACCCCCCTTCTTGCCTACTCGCTCTTTAGCTATCGCGCTCTTTCTCCCGCTGTAGGGCCGGCCCCCCATCAGTGTTACCAGCGTAGGGCGTTGTTTCTAGATCTGAGTAATTTAGCAACAGTTCAACCGTTTTTTAGTCTCTTAGGGAAATTTGTAACAGTTAAAAAAAAATTAGGACAAAAAACCGCGATGTGCGCGACTGAACGTAACCAGGAACTATTTCAAGTTCACCAATTAGGTTACAAGTACCGGCAAATCTCTTGAAATCGGGTGGGCATTGCGCAGAACACGAATTTGAGTCGCGAACTTTCCCCCACTCTGTCGAACGAGCGCCAAAAAGTTTGCCGGCACCTGCACCTACTTTCCCACACTTGCGCATAAATTGTGTCGACCTCACACAAACATCCCTTTTATTAGCTGTTGATAACTACATAAACTACTACTGCTAAGTACCTACTCACCTTCTTATTGTCTTTCAACCAGGTACAACAGCTCGAACAGACTCTCTTCCTCGTGCACCGTAGATACTCCTGCTCATGCACACACTAAGTTCGTTTCTTTTTACCTCATAATAGGGTAACATTTAACATAAAAAAATTGAAAAAGTCCAAGGGCGCTGATCCCGGCGACCAAGCCTGGGTAGGTACCATGGCAATCAATTTATCGTAATCCGACCATAATACGATTGCTGTCACACCGGTGATCGAATAAATAGTACAATAAAAACTTTCATTACACACACATCTCACTATTAACTCTACAAAACAAATTACACTACATCGGGTCGTGAAAATTGCACAAAGCCGGGGCCCCGGACTAGTGCATCCGACGAGAGAAGCGAGCGAACTAAGATAATAAAAGACCGAACAATCGGAAGGACACTAGTGAAGTACTTACCAATGAGTAATATTACGATGGATGCGCGGCGCGCGCGATTCAAAGCAGACACGTATTTCGTTCTTCCGTAGATTTTAAATCATAAAACCTAGAAAATTTTGAATTTCTTAGTAGTGTTACATACCTATGTGTAGGTGCCGATCTCAGACACCCTGTAGTGAAAACGGATTTAAAAAATATTGTATAATTCCCGAGATACAGGAAGAAACAAATTTGAAAAATTAAATAACGGACTCAAGATTTGTTTACGCTCGGCGCCCGAACCAGTGTTGTGCGGTGAGTCATACGCAGCGTTGCGCGTACGGACCGGCATTTGGACTATCTATGCGCGAGCAATGTGGACAATTTTGACAAGAGAGCAAAACGGACATTAGCCATTTTTAAGAAGCTACAATATTAAGGCAAGTTTACCATTTTTAACTATTCGGAAGGGATTAACATTTAGAATGGATAAATTGTGTTCAAGATGTGAAAATCATATAGCCAATAATCGACACCTAACCTGCTCACAATGCAAGAAATCTTATCATTTAGAACCAACCAACAAAAATATTGACATTTAAAAATTATAATAGTTGTAGCAGCTCCTTAAGTATAATAAACAATGGTCAGATTATTGAAGAAGTGACTGATACCAACTTTCTTGGTATTACTATTGATTCAAACCTTAATTGGAAAGCACATATAAATAAACTCAACAAAAGGTTAGCCAGTTGTAGCTATGCATTATCCATTTTGTCAAACATAGCATCGGCGGAGGTCTCTAAAAGTGCTTATTATGGTAGCGTGTATCCATTGTTAACATATGGCGTCATTTTCTGGGGAAACTCTGTAAATGTCCAATCCACATTTATCATGCAAAAAAAATGTGTTAGGTTTGTTTATAAAATGTGTAAAAGAGATTCACTGCGTTCTGTATTTAGGAAAAATGGTTTGCTTACATTAACCGGTATCTATATATTGGAAACTTGTCTATTTTTAAAAAATAATAATCAATATTTTGACAAAAAATCATCGTATCGAAGCAATTTACGTAGTAACTATAAACATGATTTTTGTATTCCAGAATCTAACAAAAGTTCTATTATGTATAAAAGCATTTTTGTATATGGGGTTAAAATATTTAACCATCTACCTCTTGAAATTAAAGCACTTGAAGGACAGCAATTTAAGAAAAAACTTAAGACATGGTTAATTAATAGAGAACTTTATAATTTACAAGAATATTTTAATTCATAATTATTTATTTAACGTTAATTTTATCGAATTGTATTGTATTATGTATAATAATTTTCCATTTTATTATTTAATTTTATTTAGTTGATATTTTTTGTTATAAGGCTAATTCTCATCAAATTCCGAAATTTGATTCCCGAGTCATTAGTGCCGAGTTATATGCATTAACTACGTATGTCTTTTTTTTATTTCAATGCAGGCTGTCTCTACCACTATTGTATATATAGAAAACATATTTACCACTAAAGAAAGAAAAGATATGGCTACTAAAATACCGTCAAAGTCATTCCCTCACGCTGTCCCTTAGTACAAAAATATTACTAAAATGCCTATTCATCTCAAATATATCAATGATCTTAAAAATTAAATTATGCTAAATATTAGACATATGTTTGTTATTGCCTATAAAAGCGTTCATCTTACAACGACGAATTTATAAAGACGACTAGTTTGATTTTAAATATGTCCCGCCAACTAAAATCATTCCCTCACCCTATTACGAATATTCGATTTCTGAACGTATAAAACGATATTTACGAACGCAGCCTTAAGTTTTTAGTACCTGGCAACACTCTCAAACGATTCAAGATGGCGATTTTTTCTCAAAAGTAGGTAAGTTTGTGCAAAAACTTTTTATGTAAAATGTTTTTAAGATTATAAATTATGGAGATCATTACCTCACGTTTCATACATGTATTAAGCATTTTTGTATTTGTGTATAAAATTTGTTGTTTTAATGCGTTTTTGGGAGTAAAATGTATATTCGAAATGTATCAAGCAAATTGAGGTTATGTGCCGGTGTTTTTGTAGTTTTAGTAGAAATTCGTCATTCCCTCACTGTCATTCCCTCACTAAGTTTAGGCATGAGGGAATGACGGCTGTATGAGGGAATGATTTAAATACGCTAATCTACGGTTCTTTTAGATTTTTTATTTATTTCTTTGTAATTCATGGTATTTTTTTAAACAGGTACATGTAAGTGGAACAAAAATGGCGCGAACGAAGAAGTTGAGTGATGCAGAAAAAAAATTAAAGAAGAAAGAGTATGATAGAAAAAGGCGAGAAAAAATGAAGAATAATCCTGAGTCTCTGGAAAAACTGCGAGAAAAAGAAAGATTAAAATATTTAATGAAAAAAGAGAAGGGTCAGGTAAAATCAGTTACACATATGAATGCTAGAGAGGTTAGACAAAAGCGAAAACAATGGAAAGAAAATAGTAAAGTGTATAGGAATAAAAAAGCTATAGCACAACAAAATTTACAAAGAATACTTGATGAAACACCCCCGTCAAGTCCAGTACCAGTTGTGCAGCGAATCAGAGAAGATGTAGCTGCACGAAACAGGCGGCGGATGCGAAGGCAAAGAGCTATTTTGTATGCAAAGATTGCAGATTTGGAAAAAAAATTAAAGAATACAGTGCAGTTGTACGAAAAATACAAGAAGAGATATTTCAGAGTGAAAACAGAAAAAACTGATCCTAATTCGCCTGCAACCAAAGTAAATTTGCTTGTAAAGAATGTAAACGTACCTGAGAGTGTGAAGAAGAAATTACTTTTCGGAGAAGCGTTAACAAGAGATCTAGAGACTAGTTACGAAGAGATTGGAAAGAAACATGAAAAAAAGAAAAAGTATTACGAAATGCTGAAAATGAAATCACTGCAGAGATATAAGTTACTACATGTATCAAAACCTTTTTTTAAACATGATACTTTCAAAAGTCAAAAACCCCGCAAATTAAGCGAAAAAATGCTAAAGGTAAAGAACGATGTAATTAAATTTTTAGAGAAAGATGAAAACTCAAGAATGTGCCCTGGGAAAAAAGAATATCTTAAATCTAAAGATGGTGAACCTAAACAAAAGCGTGTTTTATATGATACACTCTATAATTTGCATAAAAAGTTTTTAAATACAGTGAAATATAAGATAAGCTTATCAACTTTTTGTAGATTTAGACCCTTTTGGGTTACTTGGCAAAACGTAAATGAAAGGAATACATGTCAATGCATACAGCATGCCAATATTAATCTAATGATATCTAAATTACATGAAATAAAAGCATTGAAATTCCGTTATGTGACTTCAACTTTAGCGACAATAACCTGCAATGTGCATTCCACAAAATGTTTATTTCGGCAATGTTCAACCTGCAAGGAACGCTCTTTGGAATATTACTTACCAATGCCTAATCAGTTGGTGACTTATCGCCAATGGACTTATGAAGTCAGTTCATTTAAAAAGGACGGAAAAAATAAGAAAGTTCGTAAACCCGTGAAAAAAGAGTATAGAGTTAAATTGAAACAGCTCGTCAAAAATTTGGAAGCAGCATTACCACTTTTTTTTTCACATATTGGCACAATAGCACATCAATATCAAGTCATTCAAAATATAAAGAAAAATTTAACAATAAACGACGTTCTAATTCATGTAGATTACAGTGAAAACTATTGCTGCAAGTACAATGAGGAAATACAAGCTGTCCACTTTGGTGGAGGAAGGAAGCAGATAACGATGCATACAGGAGTGCTTTACATGCGCCAGGATAATGTAATCAAACCTACGTCCTTTTGTTCGCTCTCTAGTGACAACAGACATGACACAATGGCTGTTTGGGCTCATTTAAAACCCATATTTGAGTGGATGAAAACAAAAAATGAACATATTTCCAGATTACATATGTTGAGCGATGGGCCGGTAACTCAATATAAAAATAAATTTATGTTCGAAATGGTGTGCCGCCACCTAAAAGATTTCTATCCTGAAATCAAAAATTTTGCATGGCATTATTCCGAACCTGGGCACGGTAAAGGAGCGCCTGACGGTGTCGGTGGCACCTTGAAACGGACAGCTGATAAAGTCGTGGCAGAAGGGCATGATATAGTAGACCTGAATTCGCTGAAATCTGTCCTTGAAACCAGGTGTCCTTCTATTTTATTGTTTGAAGTTACCACAGCAGATATTTTACTGATGGATGATCTCATAAAACAGTCCAGGAATATTCCTACTTTCCGGGGAACACAGAAAATACGCCAGTTCGTATTTTTTAACAACAACTTACAGTGCAGAAGACTTTCATGCATAGATTGCGAAGAACATTGTACCCACTACCACTTGGGATATTTTCAACAACAACAAAGTAATCGATTTACTAAGAGGCGTAACAAATCCCCTCCAAAGTCAATGGAATTGGATATTATGAAGAATGATTACCAATTGTCTTTAGCGTCGTCTTCGCGCGTTCGAGATTATAATGGAATGTTTGCAGAAAACGAAATAATTGATTTAGAAAATGAGGGATCTACTGTTGTCTCAGACAGTGATAAGATCGCTACCGTTGGAGATTATGTCCTGATAAAATGGGGTACAGCAAAGTATCCCGGAGAAGTTTTATCTGTTTTCGAAGATGGTTTAATGGTTAGGTGCATGAAAAAAGGATTGAAGTTTTGGAGATGGCCTAATATTAAAGATGAGCAATTATATAGCTGGGACTATGTGATACAGAAAATAAAGGCTCCAAAGTTAGTTAAGAGGGGGAATTACATCATTACAGAATTAGATGATTCTACAAGGGATATTAAAATTAAGACTGAATAATTGATTGATCTCAAAGACAAGAATACTAATACAAGAAAAGATTAATACAGATAAATATTAATAATAGTTAATCCTTAATAAATAAACAGTTTTGAAGAAATTATAAGATTAAAGTTTAAAAATATAAGTATAAAGAGAAAAATTGTTAACTCTTTGTTAATTTTTTTTTTAATTTATATTGGTTATAAGTACAAAGTTTAAAGTTGATTTTCATAAGAATTTGATATCTGATTGTTTGATTATAATGAAAAATATATATAATTTCCTTTATTTTCACGTTCTTTTACTATAAAATGATAATAAGTCATTCCCTCACACTGTCAATCATTCCCTCATTTATTTATTTTTTTAAACCTATTTTTTATTGATAATATACAAAAATATGGAGGACCAATACTCTTAATTAAATCTCTTAAGGCAACATTTTCGATATCTGCAAAAAAATATTTAAATTAATTAAAAAAAAATTAAATTTCAATGATACCCCAAATTTCGGAATTTGATGAGAAATACCCATAATTTTTGAAGATTAATATTATTTTTTCTCCGCATATTAAACATTGTACACCCAATTTTGGGTAAGCTGTTTTTGACACTAAACATAATTTTAAGATCCTATGTACACAGCTTTCACAATAAATGATTTCTGATTTCTGATTTCGATCGACAATAATTTATTTTAAAATACGATAAAAAATTGATTTAGAGATGAACTTTGCATAATTTTCCTTTGTCACTTTTATAAATCTCATCACTTTTAAGTACCGTACCGTGATCTCCTCGGGGTCTTAGGTTCAATAGCCGGGTCGGAGTAACTTTGTGTCGTTTTTTTTTGGACAAAGCTCGGGGTTGTCCACCAATCCGCAAGTACACACTTGCAGATTGGTGGACAACCCCGAGCTTAAGTCAGTACCCATCATAGTAACAATAGCTTGCCATCATTGTGAGATGGAGGCCTTTTCCCTGCAGTTTGACGTACTCTACTTTACTTTTAAAAACCACAGAAATGTCGTCCAAAAACATGAACAACGTGCACAAATGTAAAAGAATCACTTTACTAGCAAGAAAACGACTGATAAATCTTTCTAATCTCTCTTAACACAACAAAATCCTTTAACATAAAAGTATTAAAATATTTCGTGTATTGACCGCCATCACTACTGTTAGCCGAAATGTTTTAAAGGTGACCGCTGCGGCCAACACGTGCCACGCTTCCCTTTGAAGAGGCCGCCTAGCGACCGAATCGGGTGACTGCCGGCCGGCACGTGCCGAGTTTCCCTTTGAAGAGGCCGAATTCAAATTCTTAGAATCGGCTCCTTTGTTTGGCCGTTTTGTGTTAAAAACCGCCAAAGGAACCGTCTTTTGGCGGCTTTTAGCTAAAAGGGGCCGATAAATTCGCCAATTTTTTCTTACACGTGTCGCGATCTCCCCACCTACAAACGCACAGTGGTTTGGTCTGATTAATTAGATTGAAATTTAATTTAGATTAATTGTTTTTTTTTTGTATGACTTTAATTGTAATTTTTGACTTACACTGAAACAATCGTGTTAACAATAAGTACCCTAACTCTACATAACTTTTTGTTGTACTTGTTACTTTATTTTAAAAACTACCCTAATTTATTAGGAATAGCTATTCAAACATGGTTCTTGAATAATAATACCTAAGCATTTTACTCAAGTTTTGTTTTGCAAAACCATACTAACTTGTTGGCCTAGTGTTGGTTGGTGTGATTGTGATCTCGGGGACCTCGGGAAATTAGGTACGAGTAGATACTTTATTTCTACTTACGAATAATCTAATGTAAAGAAGTTCTTAACGTAATTTTTTTATTATAGCAATAGATATGTTACAGTCAAAACTCATTGCCGGTCAAAACCACTTTTAACTACAAAAATCAGGCAAAAGTAGTTTTGTCGGATGCCCTTGGTCAAAAACAGTTTTGACTGATTATTGCAGTCAAAAGTGGTTTTGCCTGATTTTTAACCGACTTCAAAAAAGGAGGAGGTTCTATGTTCGACTGTATGTATTTTTTTTTATGTATGTCCGTCGATTTCTCCGTCAATTGTGGACCGATTTAAATAATTCTTTTTTTATTTGAAAGTGTATAGTTCCGAAGTGGTCCCATTGTCACCATGTCAGGATCTGATGATGGGATCTCGGGAAAATCAAGGGCAAACCTCAATTTTTATAGGCGCACACTACGCGTTACTTGTTTTTTCTGAAGTTATTCAAGTTTTTGCGTCCGATGGAGATCATTTTATGTTGATGAGCTGATGATGGAAGGTACAACTCCTTAACGGTTAGGAGTTAGGGGATAATCATTTCAGCATTGTAGGAATATGTGGATCGTTAGTTGTATTTCATGTACTTTTGCAGCTAAGCTGATGATGGAAGGTACAACTCCTTAACGGTTAGGAGTTAGGGGAAAATTCTTTCAGTGTTGTAGGAATATGTGGACCGTTAGTAGTATTTCATGTACTTTTGCAGCTAAGCTGATGATGGAAGGTACAACTATGATGATGGAAGCATACAATTCTACTATTTTACTCGTATTTTCGCTATCTTTATTATGAAAGAGTCTGACTCACTACGTGTTATTCACACTAAAAATAGAAAAATAAACAAACTTTAAAAAAGAAATTAAACCGACTTCAAAAAAAAAAAAAAAAAAAAAAATTTCACAATTACAATTGATTAATTGTTAGTTGTTGGTTACAATTAACAATTAATTAATTGTTAATCTTTAATTATTCTTGCAATGAAAATTTGCCCAACACTGTATCCATCCGAGTCGATTTCCCCCTTAGTACAAACTACATAGTTTAGCCTAGGCCAAACTAGTTTGTCCTGAAATCGGGTTTGGCCGGTAACATTCAATCACTATTATCCAATATTTTAGCAGTTAAAAGTGGTTTTGACCGATGCTCTTAGTTAAAACCACTTTCGACTACAAAAATCAGTCAAAATTGTTTTTAACTTCGAGCACCGGTTAAAAGCACTTTTGCCTGATTTTTGTAGTCAAAAGTGGTTTTGACGGGTTATGAGTTTTGACTGTAACAGATACCTACATATTTTCTACCTGTTCCAATTTAAAAAGGTTTGTTTTCTCTTGTTTTAAAGGAAAAGAGAAAACTTAATATGTGAAATCGTGAATTTGAATTAGTTTCGAATTATCGTAACCTTAAGCAACCAATTAAAAAACACATTTTGGGCGGGGTAGCTCTAAAACCGTAACGTTAAAACCAGTTATAACGAATGTAACGATAAACAAGTTTTAAGTAAAACTAGCGGCCCGCCCCCGCGGCTTCGCCCGCGTGAACTTTATGACGTTATCCCGCGGGAATTGAACTATAGGACGTTATCCCATGGGAATATCTTGTAAATTGTAGCCTATGTGTTATCCTTATGTATAAGCTATATTATTGTAAAGTTTCATTAAAATCAATTCAGTAGTTTTTACGTGAAAGAATAACAAAAGTTCATCCATCCGCTCCCCGGCCGTTACCGCCGCAACCGCTATGTCCCTGCATTTTAAATCTGTAATATCTTCGAAACTATTCATTTAAATTACATGATGTAAAGGGCCATATTGATCTATATTACATGCACAATTTATTTATGGTACTTTATTGGATAAGGATTAATACTGTATTGCTTAAAATCACTTTTTCGTAAATAAGCCATTATTTTATCGTAATAAGTAAAGGAAAATGGTTATTGTGGGTTATCCCTAAGAGATAGACATATACCATCGCGGACTTTTTTGTAAAACTTTTTAAGGTGTACAATAGTGTAGTACATTATTTTGATCTATCTCGTAGGGTTCAGCCAGCGTTTGCAATGTAAGCGCAAAAAAATGCGATTATTTACGACCTTAAAGTAAAAACCTCTAAAGTTATCAGTGTTTCTCTACTATATTATGCATGTATTATACATATAAACCTTCCTCTTGAATCAGTCTATCTAATGAAAAAAACCGCATCAAAATCCGTTGCGTAGTTTCAAAGATTTAAGCATACAAAGGGACATAGGGACAGAAAAAGCGACTTTGTTTTATACTATGTAGTGATATTAAATATCTAAATTACATTTAAAAATTAAATCAATTTTGACCACTGTGCAGTAATAGGTGTTCGACGTGGGACTCGGGAGTGTGATTTAGTTCGTAGAGCCACGTCTTAGTGTCCTGTTGTGTATACGTAACTACTTAATATGCCGTATCGCTACTCATCCCAAGAGTACTTCAACATGGCCGTGTGCTATCACGACGCCGGAGAAATATTGTTGCGGGCGCGAGACCTCTACGAGGAGAGGTACGGCCGCGCCGTCAACTTGCGCACCATTCTCGGGGCGGTGCAGAGGTTCCGCGAGAGTGGCAGTTTCCGGCCTCGCTTCGACGCAGGGAGACCTCGCCTTTCAGCGCGGCTTGAGGAGAACGTGCTGGATTTTTTTCACCGGCACCCGATGGCCAGTACTGCGGATGCTGGCTACGCATTTGGCACAAGTCAGCCCTACGTCTGGCGGCTTCTGCGCAGCGAAGGATTCCACCCCTTCCACTTCACCCGAGTCCAGGAGCTGCTGCCAGGGGACTACGCGCCGAGGGTAGAATTCTGCCGTTGGCTACTCCGGAACTCAACTTACAACGTGCTGTGGACGGACGAATGCACCTTCACTAGAGAAGGGTTATTTAATATGCACAATGCACATTACTGGTGCGAGAACAACCCGCGAGTGACTCGTCCCGATCACTTCCAGTTCAGGTTTAGCCTAAACGTGTGGGCGGGATTGCTGAACGGGCATTTGATCGGACCTGTTTTTCTGGACCGGCTTAATGGCAATTCGTACCTGCAGTTCCTGCAAGGCGACCTTCCCGAGCTTTTGATGGACGTGCCCGTTTTGAGCCGAAGGTTCCTTTATTATCAGCACGACGGCGCGCCAGCGCACTTCAGTGTCGCTGTGCGCAACTACCTTGACGAGGAGTTCCAGGGGCGGTGGATCGGCCGCGGCAGCGTTATCCGCTGGCCGCCGCGGTCGCCGGATCTCACGCCAATGGATTTCCACGTGTGGGGTAGGGCCAAGGACCTCGTCTATGGCAACGACGGCCATATGATTAGCACCATTGAAGAGTTACGGCAGCGCATTATAAGTGCGTTTGACGCAATGTCAAGTGAACCTGAGGTTTTATGTTCTGTGCGCAGGCATTGCCTAGATCGTGCCAGGATGTGTGTGCGTAATGGAGGTAGGCACATCCAACACTTAATGTAAATAGGTATTCCTTTAATTTGTAAATAATCGTAGCTTTAAGTGTAAGTGTAAATATTGATGAATTTGACTTTTAAACACGCCAAGTTAATAAACATGCTTAGCTTTTTTAATTATTTACATTTTAAAGTTGACGTAATTAATAAAATTACGAGACAAATAACGAGTTCATTAACTTGTCAGTCCAAAGCCTGAAAAAGTGTGATGGAGAGTCAAATTCTAAAATGAAAAATAAATGTTCGTTGTTTATTCTTATTTGTGTTTTATTTATTTTAATGTCAAGTAAAATGTAATGAAATTTAAGTGTAAGTCGTGCAGAGTAGGCTGGCAACACGCTGACACAAATTTGTGAATGACCAGTACAGCTAATGAATTAAATGTGGGAAGAGTGCAGAAAGAGTAAAATGAAAGAAAACGGTGTTATGTAGAATAGTTTATGAAAGAATGAGGGAAAGAGGAGAACGAATGAGAGAGGGAGAACGGCGATAAGTAGAAGCCATATTCGAATTATTTATGAATGAAAATGGGTTCACGCGAGGTCATCTGATGCACAGGTTGTTCTTAAAAATATTTAATTTTTTTTGTATGAAAAAGTAAAAACCTAAATTTGTAGTGATATATGAATAATACATCGTACACTGTCTGTGTTTATCATGAATGGATGTCTGGTTAAAATATTTGTATCTATTTTTTTTTGACCTTATATTTACAATTATTACCTTATTGTCTCATATCTAATTAACGTAATTTAAAGTTTAAAACCTCAGGTGACTGCTTTAATAAACAAGGATCATAATTTGAAATACAAGTGGCTTGCCGAAACGTGCCGAAACGCGCCACCTCCATATTTAACGCATCGTATTTCAACACCCGAGTCCCATTTAGATAAACAAAAGACTCCATTGTATAGCTTCATTCGTAGTAAGCGTAAAAAACAACACTTGACGGCCTTACAATAACAAACTGAGTCACAATATACATTGGATTTACAGTACTAGAGCTGTCTAAAAATCATAATAATTATGTACAATTTTCATTACTCAGTAATGAAAAATTACTACCATGATCAAATATCATTGTGCTACTGATACTGATAGTCTCTTGTACTCCATAGATACAAATGATTTTTATTCCGACTTGAAAGAACACTTTTTGTCTTATTTTGATACAAGCAATTACGATCTGAAAAATTGTTTAGATATTATACCTAAAAAATTTCTATGCGTTATAATATGTACCTCTAATGTTTTTAACAAAATGTCTCTTGCAACTCACTTAGAATATTTCTGCTGTGATCTATTCCGATCGGATACCACTCTTTAAGAGGAAAGACAGGAGCCATTTTTCCATACAAACGCTGTCCCCTGTTTTCTCCCTGGATAATGCCATTAGTGAAATAATTTTTTTTTCCAAAAATCTATGACCATTATTTGCATGTCCCTATGTTTTTCTTTTTTTCATAAATTAATAATTAAGAGAGATATGAACCTTCAAAAATGTAAAAAAATGGCCAGATTTTCCGCTGTGTTTAAACATCCAGAAAACAAATTTAACTAGATTTAATTAAAAAAAGGAAAACATAGGAACACGGTCAAAGCCTTTCTTTAATTTTTGATGAAAAAAATAGTTAAATCGGTCAAGTTTTGGAGGAGAAATCAGGGGACTACGAAACGTTGATTTTCCGTACTTTTAATAGGTATTTTCGGTCCAAGCTGCAGTTGTCTCTATCGCGCTCTGCGGGGGAGGCTTGAGGTTGGGGAGACGCGGACTAATACGTATACTCTCTATGACGTGACGTAGTCGATAGTTATATCGATATCCTAGTGTTGTTCATCGATATCGATATTTCCAGTTAGAATATTTTGCGTGAAGTGCATTTAGCAAATTGTTGTGATGTTTTATTGTTAGAAGGTATTATGTAACTGATAAACTTTTTCTTGACAATTTTTTATGAATTATATACTTAAACGCCTCGACTAGGCCGTCGGATTTAGACAAAAAAAGAAGCTAAATTCGCAAAGCGTGATGTAGTTCTGCATTTAAGTATATCAATACTTAAATGCAGAAACTTCGAAATATAAAATCTTCGAAATTTTGGGACATTTTTTACCATTTGCTCTCCAGGGCCAAAACTATGTTTTTTTTCGTGAACGACACACTACACTAATAAACTGTATTAAAGTACTACAACTGGAGGCAGCTCTATAATTTGACTTCATAGAAGCAAGGCTATGGCACTTTGAAGATGACCAATATTTCTCGAAAATAGAAAAATAGAAAATAGGTTTTACTAACTTATTTCGCAAAAAATTGGCAAAACCACTAGCTAGCCCCACGAAGATGTCTGATATCTTTTGTCACAGACCGAGCATTGAACCATGTCCTTTACCTTTGCTTGAGTGTTACATTTGCCACAAGAGAAAGCCATATAGTCCAGTCAACGAAGCTCTAACTTTGCCATTTAAGATGAAAAGCTGAAACTGGTGCCAAAATTTTTGTTAAAGACTCCGTAATAACATACTAAAAATGCAGGGTCGTGAGTCACCGGGTTCACAGGAAAAAAAATGGAAAAGGGTGAAAACATTACTTTCTCATGAAAATCTCGAAAACTAACAAAAATATAAGAAAAAGTTTCAGACAAAAAATGTAGAGAATTACTTTTTCTACAGAAAAGGTTATTATCAATTTGCGCGTATCGCCCACCGTTTCCTAGGAAATCGCGTACAAAATGCGAAAATTCGCACAATGTTTTTCGTTTTAATAGAAATTTTACAAATTTTTCAATTAAAAATTATTTTTATGCATTCTTCGATATCCCCAGACATTTCCGTCTTATTTTTATTGATTTGGTTCAACATCAATAAGTGCACTATATACTCGATTTCCTATACAAACGGTGCGCGATACGTGTAAATTGATAATGACCTTTTCTGTAGAAAAAGTAATTCTCTACATCTTTTGTCTGAAACATTTTCTCATATTTTTGTTAGTTTCCGAGATTTTTAGGAAAAAGTAATTTTTTTACCCTTTTCCATTTTTTTTTTCCAATGACCCCGGTGACTCACGACCCTGCATTTTTAGTATGTTATTACGGAGTCTTTAACAAAAATTTTGGCACCAGTTTCAGCTTTTCATCTAAAATGGCAAAGTTAGAGCTTCGTTGACTGGACTAATATAACTTTTAAAAATATATACAAAAAAGAACTAAACATATAACTTTACTCGTGGAAAGTTCCTATTAACAAATGCGAATAAATTCACAAAAAGCGATAGGGGTACTCGTCGGATCCGATCCACGGACCTATTCGGTGACGATGCGCAGTACGTAGCCACTGTACCAGCAAGACTTAATACTAGCTGTCGAAATTAGTGACCTGTTTTTTCCTTTGCATTGTCCGTGAACATATTTTATCGTTTTTATATAGGTAAGCAGAAATCGTTTCTTTTGTTCTATTCCTTCTTAGCTTCTTAGCATGTGGGCGGCGTGGCACGCAAACATTGACAGTCTCACTCACACATTGATAGCTCGGTTGTTCGGGCACTGCGCGACAGCAATAGATTTTACAAAAACCCAATTTTCAATTTTCTCACCTATGTCCTCTTAAATTAATTTTAATAAATGTACGATCTATTCCGAACGAACTAATACCAAAACATGAATCTTAGTTCAGTAAGCTAGAAAAATGTTTTTATTTATAATTATGATAGTCTGATTTCGCCCCAATACCAAATATTTATAACACATTTTAAACTCAGTTCAGTGACGCTGGATTGAATTTAGTGAAAAAAAAAACCCATCGCTTGTGAACCTTAAATCAAACCTGTATGATGCTAGAAACAAGGAAGCTGGTGTGTCAAAAATACAGTGCAAATCATTTGTTATAAAAAAAAATTAAACCGACTTCAAAAAAAAAACAACTACCTAAAAACACTGAAAAGCAAAAAATAATTTTAATAAGACATTCATCAAATGCGCTTATTGTCTAAGCCTATTAATAACATTAAATTGTATTTACGTGCTAGGTAGGTACCTACTAATCTGTTTGAAGTCGGTGCTTCGCCAGTCCAACTCAAATAGATCAAGTTCAAAAACTTATTTTTTTTAATGTGATGGAACTTTCAATTGCTGTCCTCAACCATTTGTGCAGTTATATCAACCATTTGTATAGTTAGAGATCTTGGAAGTGACGAAGATCATACTCGCATGGTTCCTTTAATTTATGTTTTACTAAACAATAAAACAGAGCAAATAAACAAAACTTTGTTTGAAATTTTGAAACAAAATATTCCTGGAGGAACCAGCAAAATTATTTGACAGATTTTGAACAAGCTGCAATGAACGCCATTTCCACTTTCTTTTCATCAGTTGTGGTGAAAGGGTGCTACTTTCACTATTTCAAAAATGTATGGAAAATAGCCAAAGAGTTGCATCTGACAAAAGATACCAACACCCGCAGACACGTAAGACTTTCTGCGTTACTGCCTTTACTTCCTCGAGAATTTATTTCAGAAGGATGGTGCTACATTATGGAAGGTAGCCTTGATACTGACGCAATTCAAACATTTAATAACTACGTGGTATCACAATGGCTAGAAAGCGAGAGTTTTGTAAATACTTGGTGTGTCTATGGTGAACGCCATCGATCTACAAATGCCGTAGAATCTTGGCATTTGAAATTAAACACGAGTGTCCCAAAAAACGCCAATTTATATCAGCTTTTGAAAGCGCTTAAAGAAGATGCAGATTCACAAACAGTAGTTGTAAATCAACACAGATCAAATGCACCACCCGCAAAACGATGTACAACAAAAACTGTTATAAGCAATCGGTGGATTAAATGCGTTACTGACCAACTTCTCGAAAAGAGGATTACAGTTGGTCACTGTTTAGAAAATTGAAGGGTTTAGCCACCAATTGTTATTATAGAAAACATTATTAACATGTAATGTGCATGCATTTACATGTACATTTGCTGATTTTAACGAAGAATTTGATATTTTTAAAGTTGATTGCTTATAATCCGAGGTCGGAATTAGGTAGAGTTATTCATGTACTTACAGGCGGTTTTTGAAAAAGAGAACCAAACAGAAAGAGACGTTCGAAACAAAATTGCAGTCAAGATAGAAGTGAGGAGAAAAGGAAGCGCCGTGGGCTTTCGTATACTGCAAAACAATTTTATTAGGGGATGTCGTATATGCATCGTAGCAAGAGGGAGACACTTCGAACAATTCTTATGAATATCACAAATTAGCCTAAGAGTGATCCTCTGCAAACATTTGAATAAAAACGTGATTATTACTTTTTGTTCTTTACCACTTTTGTGGCAACTATGAAGACAGTCTAACAAAGAAATTTTGCACCTTCTTAAAACAAGTTTTGTAAAATGTGATAAAAAAAATTAGGACCGACAAAGTGACCCTGTATCAAAAAAGTAAGCCTTACTTTTTTGATACAGGGTCACTTTGTCGGTCCTAATTTTTTTTTCACAGTACTGTTTTGAAGTTGGAATTGATTTTTCGGAAAACTCAATTTAAACGGTGATGGGCATCGTCATGAAATCTAAATTAGAAGATTATTGGAACCACCAGGGGAACATATTTTCTACGCCGAGATTTTCGGCAAATATGTCTCTCCGGCGGTTCCAAATCTTAAATCGGTGCCTCTATTTCAATAATAATACATCCTGCGATGCCCAGACCCGTGCCGAGGCAAAGATACATAAAATAAAACCGATCATCGATAATTTAAATGACAAATTCCAGTCATTGTACCATTTAGGGCAAAATATGGCTCTGGATGAGTCCCTAACTCAATGGAAGGGGTGGTTAGATATAAAGCAGTATATCCCCAATAAAGGGTCTGCGGTCGGCATCAAAACTTATAAGGTATGTGATTCGCGCACAGGGTATTTATGGAGATTCGAGGTGCATGGTGGAGTCAAACCCAGTGAGCACTCGGACTCCATAATACCTGGGCACATACCTAATTTAGTTTTGAGATTGTTGGCGGGACTCGAATATTGTGGGTATACTGTTTTTATGGACAACTTTTATAACTCCCCTGCCTTGGCCCGCATCCTCAAATCTCGCGGATTTGACTGCGTCGGGTCTTTCCGCACAAACCGACAGTTCGTGCCCGTGGAAATCATGAACTTAAAGAAAACCGACATGACGGGCGAGGTTTGTGGATCCACATCGGGGGATGTTGATATCATAGTGTGGCAGGTAGAGGTAAAAACTTCGGAAAGTTTCCGAAACTTTGGAAGTTTTCCAAGAATACTTCCGGAAATATTCCAAAGTTTCGGAAGTTTTGGAAGTTTTTGAAAATCATTGTTTTACATAAAAAAGGGTAATGAAATATGTTATATCTTAACAAAATGACTTTAGCGAAAAAACAATATATACAGAACAGACCATCACACTGTATTTATGTGCCAATCGCCATCGTGTGTGTACAGTGGACTACACATCAACCTATACAAAATTCAATAGGTTTTGAACTTTATTCACGGATAGGGTTACCTTTAATATTTTACTCCCCAAGAGGGTTAAAAAGGGGTTAAAATTTTGAACTTAAAATTTTCTACAGGGGTTATTTTATAGTGTAAGTTCCGACTCAGAAGGGGTTTTCGGACATTTACCTATCAAAGGGGTGTTCTTCTTCTTCTTAGCGAGTCGATGGCTAAATTTTACCAGACCAGTACTCCGCCACCCGAACAGCATTACTGTAAGCGCGCAGCAAGTCTTTCTGAACACATGTGTCAGGGCACGTGGAATAAGAAAGCAGATGGGCCATGGTTTGCGGGGAGGCACCACAATCACATATGTTTTTGGCTGGTTCTATGTATCCCCAGTTCGTCAGGTTTTCTTTGCAACGGCCGACTTGAGTCTTCAATCTGTTGAGGGTCTTCCACGTTTGCCACAGCAGGTCATGGCCGGGTGCTAAGCACTCACGAGGGGGGAGTAGAGAAAGGGGTTGTTCCTCCTCTCACTTTTCTCTCCTAACCAGGCCTGGGTCAACGGTGTAAATAAGGACAACTCTCTTGTGGAGGGACCGCGACTCTTGTGCCGCTAACGGACAGGCACATAGCCGTGCATAGGGTGATGGGGGTCTCGTTCTCCCTTGGCTCTTCCGATAGAGCTAGCCCTTCGAACCCTGGGTGGAGCGATACCAGCCAGGGAATATAGCATGTTTACCGGGGTCGGCTTAACGCAGCCCGTAATAACACGACAAGTTTGGTTAAAAGCTATATCCACCTGGCCAGCATGCACGGAACGACTCCCAGGACATGCAAACTCGCCAGCCGAATAGCAAAGCGCCAGACCGGTAGTTCGCTGAACATGTGGTGAGGCTCCCCATCTTGACGATATGAGTCGCTGAAGAAGGCCGTTAAGTGCGGTGACTTTCTTCCTCACATTCTTACAGGTAACCTTGTAAGACAGCGTTCTGTCCAAGAAAACACCTAGGTATCTGGGATATGGAGCATGACCGATAGGGGCCCCTTGCCATAAGATGATAAGAGTGCCGTTGGCTTCTTTATTGCGCAGGTGAAAGGCGCAACTTTGGGTTTTTGAAGGGTTAGGTTTAACCCCTGCACAAAATTTCAAATTTTAATCCCTTTTGTAACCTCCTTGGGGGGTTTATTTTTCAAAGACCCCTTTTGATTTGAAACCAAAAATCTACTTCTCAAATTTCAAGACCGTAATTTTTTTGTTCCCCAAGGGGACAAACGCCAGAGGGGACAACTGGGATACACCGTAATTTTTAAAATTACGGAGTTTCATACAAACTTCCAAACCCCTTTCTACCCCCTTGGGAGGTGAATTTCCAAAAACCCGTCCTTATGGGGATCTTACGCATTATACATAAAGAATCCCTGTGCAAAATTTCAAGTGCCTATGTTTTGTAGTTTGGGCTGGGCGTTGATTGTCAGTCAGCCGGTCAGTCAGTCAGTTTCCTCTTTATACCTATTTTCCACCCGCGGCTTCGCTCGCATTGACTTCACCCTATAAACACTATGAAACCCTCCTGGGAGGTAACTTCCATAAACCCCATTAGTTGAACTTACACATTATGAAGCACCCCTGTACAAAATTTCAAGTTCAAAATGTTCACCCCCTTTTTAACCCCCTCGGGGGGTGAAATATTCAAATACCCTTTCTTTAAAGAATTTGGTACAGAATATTTCAATTTTTTTTAAAACTTCCAAAACTTCGGAAGTTTTGGAAGTTTTCAGGAATGTTTCCGTCAAAAAGGAATTTTTCCCGGAAGTTTTCATCTCTAGTGGCAGGATCAAAATCTTATAGCTATGATATCAACATACCACGGAGTGGCGGTGTCCGAGGCCAAGCCCACCGTCATAAGGGATTATAATGTGTGCATGGGTGGGGTCGACAAAAAGGACCAAATGCTGTCGACCTATCCAATGGAAAGGAAACGAAATTTTTCCGTCGTTTGTTAAATGTAAGCATTTCAAATGCTTACATTATTTATAAAAACATTGACCATAGGGAGTTTCGGATGCAGCTAGTGACATCAATTCTAGCTCATCACCAACACAGGCGTGAACCCAAGGGCGAGTACTCGAAGAGCCGGCGCTCTATTTGCTGTGAACCATATGGTAATATGGCACACCCTTCACGAAGATGGTCAGCATCCTTACCACTTTCGACGGACACAAGAGTTAACGACACCAGTTGATCACCAACCACGAATGAATTTTTGTAGGTGGTACAGAAGTCGTGCGGACGCTGATCCTAATTTTTCCAAGAAAGTGCTGTGGCCTGACGAGGCTTCTTTTACACGAAACGGCATCCTTAATCTTCACAACAAACATGTGCGGTCTCAAACAAATCCTCATGCTTCAAGTGAAACTAACTTCTAGCATCAGTGGCGGATCAATGTATGGGCCGGTATTTTTGGCGACCGTGTTCTGGGAACCATAGTACTCCCTGCGAGACTACCGGACCTGTTTATTTAAATCTCTTAGCAGGCCAGTTGGAAGAAATTTTGAAAGATCTCCCTTTGCCAAAATACCTAAACATAATATTTCAACATGATGGAGCGCCTGCGTACTTTGAAAGAAGAGTGCGCGGCTACTTGGATGATAGATTCACCGAGTGGATTGATAGAGGAGGCCTGGTGCCGTGGCCAGCTCGCTCCCGGTTCTGGATTATTTTTTATGGGGTTATGTAAAAAGTAATGTTTACGCTATTGGATGCAATACACGCGAAGAAATGGAGGGAAGAATAAACGCCGAGTTTGCTTCCATAACCCCAGCTATGCTGCAGAATACAAGATCATCAATGTTGCGTAGAACAGAGCTGTGCATAAAAAAGGAGGCGGGCACTTTTTGTAATTTTTCGGACAGTACAAATAACCCAGTGCGCGTTTCAGTGGTATTTTTATCCGACTGCGGCGAAGCCCAGAATTTAGGGTTTTTAAGTTTATTCTGCGATCGTTTAATGTGATAAGTATTTATAATTGATTATGATTACTTAATAATCAAGTACCTATGTATCTAAAGTACCTATTAAACATAAGTTTCTATTTGTTTTATTTTATTGTCTCTAAAGACTTATTGTGCATAATTATGTTTTCTAGACACATCGCACATTACTTTCCGTATGGCATGTGACGGAAATACGAAAATTTGTAGGGCAAAGTAGACGCATTAAGTATGTTATGTACATTGATGTAGTTTTTTCATTGTAATGTAGTAATGTAATTGAATAGTATTGTTTGATCCGCGCCGCCCGCGCTGCCAGGCAGATGGGCGCGCGGGAGCCCCCGCCCCGTCCCGCGCGTGCCGCGGGTCAAAGTAAAGGTCACCCAGTGTTGCCAACTGTACGTCTTTTTACGTAGATCTACGTATTTTAGGCCTTCCTTGCAAACCTACGAACTTAAGTCCCAGAATCTACGTATTTTCTATCAAAATTGTTCAAATTTGCAAAAAAGACTGAATGGGCATAATTTCCTTTACTTTCGCGAAAAAAAGTTAATAAACGTTCCGTTTCATACTAACCGCACACCACTCGCCTCGCCACTCAACACGTCGCGCCATTCATTTTAAAAACAGAGTGTCCATTCTATGAAACTGCGGTCTGTGTGACCTAAAAGAAATATTGCGAACTAAGATTTCGAAGGTGTTGTTGTATTTCGATATTTTCAAATTCCTGCTCAATTTAATTGGATTCAATGGGAGACTTTCTGACAGGCCATTTAAAAAAAAAGTTTCCAAAAGCTTTACTAGATGGCGTTGAACGATGTATGTATTAGTCTAGTATTTGTCTATGATCTATTTTTACCTCTGGCACAGATAATATAATACTCTGGTTTTTTAACTAGTGTAACGGAACAAATTTTACTCCGTTCACAGTTAGAAATAAATAGTCTTGTAGCGCCACCTAGCATGAGTGATCAATTATTTGTTCGACGACAGATATTCTATTCTCGATATTAATCGATTGATTGATAATAGATGGCAGCAGTGTAGCGGACAGATTTGTAAAACTTAAAATAATCAAATTAGAAATCTTAAATTATTTCTTTATTTATACATATTTAGCCAGCACGCTGAATTGTACCCCTGGGTTTGGTGGGTGGAATCCGGAAATGATCCAGCAAGGAGCTGATCATGGATTTCCTAGGTAAGCCGAAAAAACCTGTATCCTGAGAGGAATGCCGAAACGCCTCGTGGTCGTGTACGATCAAGTAACTAATAAAAGTCTTTTGTTTCAGGGTTTATTCATTGATCTTTAATCATTCATCAGTAATTTAAATAATCATCGTTTCATCGATTGTAATCTTGTAATTGTTATTTCATTCTGAAATGAAATAATTTATATTTTTATAAACGTTCCACGTTTATCATTCATCTACGTCTCCGGTCGCTGGCGACTTGGATGTATCCTGCTGGAGGATCTGGGCAGACTGAAGTAGCTGAACCCATCCCGGAATGAGGAGCGTGGTTGCTTAAACACTAAGGACAGCGTAGCTTCATGGGTCGGTAACCGAGGTAACCTCCATGTTCTTTTAGCCGTAGACCGAGTCTCCACTCTTCTGGTTAGGATCCTTCCTGCCGGGATGTCAAGGTTGTAATTTTAGTGCCTAAAGTAATTTTGAGTAGAATCATTTGAGCATTTGATGTCTGACGAATCGATAACACGCCCTGTGTGTATTAAGAGTCCGTGTTTGAATAAGTGAGGTACGGGTTTCCTACCTCAATATAAATAAGAAAATAACTTGTATTAGTTCAAGGAAAATAAATGGCATGATAAGAAAACTTTCTTTGATTTGTCACCATAGTCCCTTTGGTGGTTCGACGGCACACCCATCACCGTCGAGCGGCTAAAAGTGACATACACCTTTTTATCATTTTTCTAATTTTTGTAACAAGAATTAAACGTTACAAATGGCGCCCATAAGGAAATTTCAGTAAATAAGAACTGAAATTGTGACGGATCTTGCTCAAATGATTTTAAAATCAATTTTAAATTAAATATTTTATTTGTAGGGGTACAATTATATTTTATTACATATTTATATTTATACTACAGTAACAGCGTGCAGTGGTCACAATTTTGTGTAAAAATTAAATAAACTTATTTAAGTTTCCTGTATAAGTTAGGTTATGTTATTATAAAAAAAACAGATCAAATCTCTGGAGGAGTTTGTCTGGAAATGCCTACATATTAATTTATAGCACTTGTTTTGTTTATGTGGTAACAGGTTACCAAATATTTATTTTGGAAAACACTGTTTTATATTAAGTATCTTTTGTTGTGTACTAAGGTTTAAGGTTATACCTTTAGTTAGGTTATTCATAAGCTTGTTCATACAAACAGGCAGTAAGCATTTATAAATAGGAATAATATTTCCTTGTTTTAAGAAAGTGAATATCAACAAGTATTGTTGTTGTTGCAGTACATTTGCATATTTAATACAGTGCCATTGTACATAGGGAGCATACATAATAATATTATTGGTTTCCTATGTTACAATCATTGATATTTTGAATTGTATGTTTACAAAAGGTCATAAATAGTGTTGTGTGTAATAAAAATAATACAAAGATATTACATAATATTATAAGTGACAAAACAATATTGCCTAACAAAAGTTTTAAATAAGTAATTATAAACTGTTAGTTTATAAATTGAAAATACAATTTTGTGATCGGAGGTCAAATGCTTAAATCAAAATACTTATAGTTTTTTTTTCCAAATATTTATTGCATAAATATTTAAGTGCAAAAATGGATATTGACACAGTTTACTATCACTCCTTGCTCCGGGATGAGTTGATTTATAGGGTGACCACACATTCAGAAATACCGGAGACTACAGCTCACAAGGTAAGGTAAGTGACACCGTTATCACCTTGTTTGGTTCAACCATTGTTATGTACGTAGTGGTCAAGGAGGTAGTTTCTTTCTGGAAGGACTTATGTGGACTGTTATTAGAGGAGTTTCGATCCAGTAGATTTTGATTATCGTTTGTTAGGCGGGAAAAAATTTTTCAAACACACAACACAAAAAGGAACCGAAACAATTTCACTTTGCAGTTATGTTCTTAGGCACGGAATTTCAGAGACCGTAATTACCGAAATTAGGTTCAATTCACGGGATCAGAGTTTCGTAGCGTTTTAACAAGACACGTCGTTTTCTTTCCATTTTATGGATGATTTTCTTTTATTGTTGTGTCGCAGTCCGTTTTTGACGCGTAGAGGGACTAGTCACCCCTCCTACGATGACGAGACACACAATTATGTGCTAGGTTTAGCGTTGTATTAGACTTAGGTCTTAAGTATAACTTAGGTTACAGTTAGGTTTAGCCTATAGTTTATGTTTATTAACATTATTGTTATGAAAGTCCTGTGTAGGTAATAAGTTTTTTTTTAGGATAGACACCTTATTAGTTTTAAAGGGTCATCTTTAGTTCACACATTTGTGTTAAGTTCCTGTTGCTCTGGCCAAGCAAATGTTAGTAGTGTGAAACATCACTTATGTTTAGGCATTAGCCGTTTTGTGAATCGAGCGGATGGTAACTCGTTAAATAAGCCTTACACACCAGTTAGCACGGTTTTCCTGATGGAAACTTTAGGCATTCGCCGTTTTGTGCTGTACATCGAGCGGATAGTAACTCGCTAAATAAGCCATATAACTGTATAGCACGTTTTCCCCGCTGAACGACGTCATGAGAAAACATTTCTCCGCTGAACGATCGTCATGGGAAAGGATATCTCCGCTGAACGATCGTCATGGGAAAAGATTTCCCCGCTGAACGACGTCATGAGAAAGGATTTCTCCGCTGAACGATCGTCATGGGAAAAGATTTCCCCGCTGAACGACGTCAGGAGAAAAGACTTCCCCTCTGAACAACGTCATGGGATAATATTTCCCCTCTGAACGATTGTCATGGGAAAAGAAACAATTGCGAGTTCCACTGGTTCACAGGAGGAATCTCAAACGGGTTTGTATGAATGGAGTGGTTTGAAGCTATAAGCTTGATACTACAGTGGTATGAAAGGTGGTCATGAAAGGGTAAGTTTCGAATTTGAATGATGATGCATGCAAGAGTGGGTTTTTTTTTAAGTCTGGAATGTTGGAAGTTAAGTTGGTTCGGATTTCCTGACAGTTGGATTTTATTGGAATGATGAGGCTGTTTTTTTTTTGTAAACAATTATATTGTTTTAGTTCCTTTTAAGGTGTTATTATTTAGAACTTTGTCTATATGGTGGACATGTTTTTTTTTTTATATTACTCATTTTTTTAAGTAGTTTCCTTCTTCAACAGAAATAGTGTTGTACTACCGATGGTTTAAACACCGGGGCGGTGTTTTTCGCGGGAAGGGGGGAATTGTAACGGAACAAATTTTACTCCGTTCACAGTTAGAAATAAATAGTCTTGTAGCGCCACCTAGCATGAGTGATCAATTATTTGTTCGACGACAGATATTCTATTCTCGATATTAATCGATTGATTGATAATAGATGGCAGCAGTGTAGCGGACAGATTTGTAAAACTTAAAATAATCAAATTAGAAATCTTAAATTATTTCTTTATTTATACATATTTAGCCAGCACGCTGAATTGTACCCCTGGGTTTGGTGGGTGGAATCCGGAAATGATCCAGCAAGGAGCTGATCATGGATTTCCTAGGTAAGCCAAAAAACCTGTATCCTGAGAGGAATGCCGAAACGCCTCGTGGTCGTGTACGATCAAGTAACTAATAAAAGTCTTTTGTTTCAGGGTTTATTCATTGATCTTTAATCATTCATCAGTAATTTAAATAATCATCGTTTCATCGATTGTAATCTTGTAATTGTTATTTCATTCTGAAATGAAATAATTTATATTTTTATAAACGTTCCACGTTTATCATTCATCTACGTCTCCGGTCGCTGGCGACTTGGATGTATCCTGCTGGAGGATCTGGGCAGACTGAAGTAGCTGAACCCATCCCGGAATGAGGAGCGTGGTTGCTTAAACACTAAGGACAGCGTAGCTTCATGGGTCGGTAACCGAGGTAACCTCCATGTTCTTTTAGCCGTAGACCGAGTCTCCACTCGTCTGGTTAGGATCCTTCCTGCCGGGATGTCAAGGTTGTAATTTTAGTGCCTAAAGTAATTTTGAGTAGAATCATTTGAGCATTTGATGTCTGACGAATCGATAACACGCCCTGTGTGTATTAAGAGTCCGTGTTTGAATAAGTGAGGTACGGGTTTCCTACCTCAATATAAATAAGAAAATAACTTGTATTAGTTCAAGGAAAATAAATGGCATGATAAGAAAACTTTCTTTGATTTGTCACCATAGTCCCTTTGGTGGTTCGACGGCACACCCATCACCGTCGAGCGGCTAAAGGTGACATACACCTTTTTATCATTTTTCTAATTTTTGTAACAAGAATTAAACGTTACACTAGGAGCCATAATAATTACTCATTTTTCTTCTTCTTCATAATTAATAGCTTGCTTTGTGTGTTTTATTAACAATTATTATTATTATTTATTATTAACAATTCCGCCATTATGTATTTTTTTCGGAAATGAAAATGACATCTGACATAAACAAAACGTTTCGTTTTATCAAAAACAGTTATGTCAAAGTAAACTTTATAACGTTTCGTTCCTTGTGATTGCATAGGTTGAACGGCGCCATCTATTAAGAACTAACAAAACGGGCTGTCAGAAAATCGCCCATTATGGATATAAGCACTGACAGTGAGGAAGAGCAGATTGTTACTCCTACTAAAAAAAGAAAGCTTCATTATAAACAAAAATACTCACTCTTGTGGGAAAAAGACGAAAATTATTCAGGTTGGATTAAAAAAAGCAATAAAGGAGATCACTTTTACCTACCCTACTCTCTTCAGTTCACTCAGAAAAAAAGTACGTAGATCTACGTATTTTCTACATGGAAATTTTACCATTTCTACGTAATTTTCTAATCTGACCTACCTACGCCTTTTTCAAAATCCCAGTTGGCAACACTGAGGTCACCGGTCCGGCGCTTAAGTTTGTAAGTAAATAACTAGGGTTGTCCAAAATATTGACATAACATTAAGTAAAAAAAAAAATTATGAAAAATAAATTAACAGATTTAATAATAAGATTTTGTCAGTGGAGTCTTTACTTGATTTATGAACATACCCTTAAGTATTATTGCTTATTTGATACAAACATTATCAAAAATCGGTGACTTCTGTAAAATAACTAAAATTGGTCATATCTAAAAACTCATGAAACTTTTCTATGGACATGTTAGACTTGTTTGATGCATCTGAAGCCCATCTACCTCCGGTGTCAGTGTAACGTGCTAATTTTGGGACACCATGTATAACTTCGCAACTCCAAGGCAAGGCGGAGACCGCCTGTTCCATAAAAGAATTCCAAAATTGGGAGCAACCAAGGAGCTTCCTAAAAACCAATTTAGCGAGAGAAAACATTTCTCGCACTTGATCAACGATCTTCAAGAGAGCAAGCAATCTTCGAACGAGACCGTCAGCGCTTATTCGCTTCGTGATGGAACTTACTTATCTCAAATACTGACAGAATACAGAAATAACTCTGTCTAATACGAAGGTGAAAGAAATCCTTGGGCGCATCGCAATGATGGAGGACCTAGCCCTCCATCACTTGTTAGTAGGGCTCTTCCCAAGGCTCTCGAATTTAGTTAGGGGTCGTTCCCCTAAGAACCTGAACGAGGCTATTAATATAGCAATATCGGAAGAACGCATACAAGCCAGTATGTTAAAAAGGTAGCAGCCTCTTCCATTCTCTTGGAACATCGAACGGAGAAACTTTCAACGCCGAAATGCACGTCCAAGTCAGCCCCAGCAGGGCAAAGGCAACTTCAGGCAGACCAATGTCAGCAATGTGGTCTGTCGCTACTGCAAAAACCCAGGTCACACGATAGAGAACAGTCGTAAACGACAGTACAATAACAGTAGGCCTCAATTCAATGCATCGTCCTCGAACAATTGGCCGTATTCCCCACCAGCTTTTACTCCTACAACATCACGCAGGGTGTTGTTCGCCGAAATTATTGCAATAATGTTAAGCAAGCAGAATGTATGCCACGTCAACTGGAATTTTTAATCCAAAGGGATTATTCCCGACTGCCCAAATCTGCCTTGCTCTGCCGGCGCTCGGCGGAGACATATATATTTATTTATTTACTATACAGCGGCGTACCGCGTATTTCGGTAAAATCGTGTGTTTTCTGTGGAGTTTGTGATACACTTTGTGCGGCTGGCGGTTTGGTTAGATTAGCCAAATCGTCTTATAACCGTTGATTTGCGAATAAACGCGTAGTGATTGTTATAGTATTATGTTGGACCTCAGTTGTGACCTAGTGCTTCAGCCCCGGCTGAAATCTAGTGTTTCAGCGACCGCGTGGTGCACATAACCTCAATCCGACCACGTGTTGTGCGCGTGTGCGGCGTGGCGGTTGACAGCTGCTGTCAGGCGTTGCCGACGGTGCTGCCATCTGCGCCCCGCTGCCGTGGCGTTGGCACGGTTGGATTTGAGCCGGCCAAGGAGCTGCGCACCTTGTTGGAGGTAACGGGCGGACCGATTGGTTTGCCCGGTTTCCTTTATTGGACGGTAGAGTGCAGTGTTCCGTGGCTTGTGTCACTGTCATATTGACGTTGACATCTGTCACTGTCACACTAACGTTGACATCTGTCACTGTCTGGTTGACGTTGACATCTGTCATTGTCGCCCTGACAACAACAACAGTTTTTGGGATTCTGATTGCAGACCCTCCAAACTTCTTTAAGTATGGAAAACTTTTCTACTGAATGTGCGCAACCGGCGCAACCATCAAGACGCAACCGCAGACCAGGCCATCAAACGAAATCCCGCCAGGATTACCAAAGAGGGAGAGTAGATCAGATGCGCCAACGCAAAGGCAAGACAACAATGGAGAACCTCCAGAATGACATCAGAAACAAAGTCTTCGTCGGCTCCAATGAAAACGACGCGCTAGCACGCCTATCGGAGCAGCAGACGTTGAAAGCGATCACCCTTTCGATTACGACTAGGGGCATAGGACTTGGGATTTGCCACTTAACTTTTATCTCAATATCATACCACACCAACATTCAAGTCCCGAATGTCTACGCTCTCTACAGAGTGTCCCTTGGTCTACTCGAGGCGAAGCTAGAGAGTATCAAGAAAGATATGTCAGTTGTGCCTAGGTATACCGAACATAGCTATGATTACCGAGTGAGTAGCGATATGTTGCGTGTAGCCCAATCGGTCACGGTGGTTCCAGAACCAATCAAGCGTATAATTGATGCTGTTGGCCACATACAATACGAGGACAAGCACTTCTCACCTGCAGTTGCTGCAGACGTGCACGACAGGCGAGGTCAATTTGTTCCAAGACCTGAGAACATATTGCTGAGTAACTTGAGAAGAGTCGTAGTCGCCCTAGCTAATCCAGAGACGCCAAGGGCATATCGTGAGAGCTTCCACCGCAATTCGCCAATACCAGGTGCTATTTGGCAGAACGATGTACTTCAGAATCCTGATGAAGTCATCCCAGCGGATTACGACCTAGTCAACGATTTTAGACGAGACTCGCAGCTCATCGCCCCTTATGTCGCAGCCCTCCAGCGCTAGATACCGAAGATGTTTGTTTAGTTTATGTCTGGGTTAGTATCTCTTAGGATTGGACTTGGTTAATATACATATTCTTAATATTAATATATTAGGATAATATATTTCTTAGTTTCTAAACTATTTACGTGCGAATGTTCGCACATTGCGAATACTCGCACGATTATTAGTTAAACTTCGCATAGTTTGATTGCCGAGACCATGAATCCAGAGGAGGAATTAGTCGCTTTCGCGCCGCGCCCCAGCATCGGACGAAGCCCGCCCAGTACCCCCACCGAGAACCTTCTTCCTCCCCTCGACTTCCCGAGCGGGACTGGTGGGGAGAAGAGGCCGCTGACGTCACCGGATGAGGTGCCGTCCCAGCGCCCCTGTATCTCCCAGCGTCGAGTCACGGGCCGTGGCGCCGTCCCTCCGGTTAGGGCATATTGACCTCCACGTCGAGGGGTGCTGCCGCCCGCCCGTCACCAAATCCTGCGCCGAGATCGCCTCCACAGGAGCCTCCACAAGAGGCTCCACAAGAGCCGCCACAGCAGCCGCCCAGCAGCTACGTGCCAGCACCGGTCGAGAACAGGAATTGGCTCACCAATGCTACGATGGCAGAGCTCTTCGAGCGTATGGACACGATCCTGAAGAAATCGGTGTCCATCGTCAGTGGCCCAGGTAGTAAACTAAACAAGGGGGATGTCAACCTCATAAGTTTTATCGCGCAGGAAGCCCTGGCCATCCAGGGTGCCACCGGCTTCAGAGCCATGGATGCCGCTGTAACCGTTGGATCCCTACGAGAGCAGGTACGTGCGAGAGATGCTGAAATTGCAGCCCTCAAGGAACAGGTGGAGAGACTTACCCAGGAACGTTGCCTTCCAATAGGAGCCAGTGGACCTCAACAACCACAAACCAACTCATATGCATCGGCCGTCATTAGGAGTCGCTCCGCTGCCATCCCGATCCCGCCAGTTGCAGGACCAGTGATCGCCGTGTACCCTGCAGAGGGTAACACAACTTTGAAAACCGCCGAGGAAACGAAGGCCGCGCTGAAGAAGGCTGTCGATCCGCGGGCCATTGGGGTGCAGGTGCGGCAGGTCCGCAAGGTGGGCAACGCCGGCGTGGTCGTCCAGACGGCCAACGAAGAGGCTGCCAAACGCCTGCGAGCCGCCGTTCACGCTACCCTCAGAATTTCCGATCCTAAGCCGCGACTGCCCAGAGTGGTGGTCCACGGCGTTTAGGCACCGCTTGATGAGGCCTTCGTCGACACCATGCACGAGCAGAACTTTGCCGAGGACGCCATGTGGACGCTGGACAGGACCAAGAAGGAGTGCAGGGTGCTGTTCAAGCGGTCCAGGATGGGAAGCAGGGAGCTGTCGGTGGTGCTGGAGTGCACACCGCGATTCAGGACCGCCTTGATGATGAAGGAGACCCTCTACCTGTCGTGGAACCTCTGCAGGGTGGAGGACTACATTACCGTTACCTGCTGCAGCAAGTGCCAATTATACGGCCATCCGGAACGCTATTGCAAGAGCCAGGTGGCTTACTGCGGCGGATGCAGCAGCACCGCCCACAGGACCGCTGAGTGCGACAGCGCCACGAAGAGCTGAGCCACCTGCACGCGCTTCAAGAAGGAGGACGCCGCGACGCACGCAACTGCCTCCCGCGATTGCCCCGCAAGGGCCTATGCGGAGAGCAGGATGGTTGCCGCTACTCAGTACGTGCAGCAGTAGCGTGCTGTGGGGTGACTGACAGAGTCGATTTACATATCATAATTACGCATTTTTCCAGGAGCTGCCGAAGGGGATCGCGAGGCAAGTTTGTGAGCCCCTTTTGGTACCCCGATCTCGTCTCCTTGGAGGCGAGTTTCAGACGGCTGTGGGAATTCGCGCAAGGCTGGTGCAAGATCTGGAACCGCTAGAGCTGTCCGGCGCCAGCAAGTCAGCCCCAGAAGGGGGAGAATGCTCAAGGGACAAAGGACGAAGAGTAATTAATTTGTAGAGAGTCAAGAATTGCGGCGCGGTGGAGTGCAAGAGTGCCTAGCACACGCAATATCCGCGCGCATCTCTCGAGATTCGGCCAGTATAACCGAGAGGTTGGTATGGCCAATGGCCATGGGTCGGTGGTGGGATTTCCCCTAATCTGCCACCAGTGGGGAGCCATAATTGGTTCTCTTATAGTTCAAAACGCCTTGAAGCCTACAGGGACTTATATAAAATTATGAATTAATGTCGAGCTCCTAAAAAAATACCAGGATTTTGTGGAACACGATGGTTAGCACGTTCGCATGCTATACGCACGTTACTCGAGCAATGCATGGGGGGAATTAAAGCTTCTTTTCTCGATGGCTAGGACTGAAGACATAATATGTCTATATATATGTCTATACTCAAAACACCGAGCACTTGGCATTTCCAGTTTAATGCTTCAAAGAGATTCTTTCTAAGAAAGGACATAAATAATGGAGTTGCCATTAAAGGAGAACCAAATTATGTATCTAACTGATAAATTACGCAAATGTTTGTAAAAGAGGCAAATCTTATGATAATATTGAACCTACTTTGATTGATATCAGAGTTCCCGTAAAACATGCGAAACTTAACGACGTGCGAAACTTACTGATCCAACATTTCGGGGAAGAATGGGCTAATTACGACATTCTTAAGTATTATAGGTTTCTTCAACAAGAACAAAATGAGACAGCTGTAGAAGAAACTGACAGCGAGGAAACAATGATGGATGAAGATACAGAACTAAGAGTGTAATGAAAACTTAGAAGTGCTTAAAAATATGACACGAAATTTAAAATTTAATGTGTGAAACCTTTCAAAACTGTCTATTTTGATCTCATACAACTGTAAAAATGTTTATGTTAAGAATAATTTTTCAAAACTATGTCTTAATTTAAAACGCAAATTAAATAATTACTATTACACCCTGATTTCATTTATTGTTAAACTATAGTTCCATCAACAACATAGCAGACTTTGCAAGTGGACTACTCATATATTTCATCGTCGTGTATCCTCGGTGTTGCTAACCAGTGGCTGCCCTACCTGTGAAAGTGAACCTTTAACCAAAACAATTAGTGTCATGCCAGAACAGTGTAATACAAAGACTAGTGGGTGAACTCGATATTTGGATTACGATCCATTTATTGTCGACCATTAATAGACAATAAATGGATTCTCGTGCAGTCTCGTCCGAGTAAATTATCCATCGAGTGTACCAACTCTGAATTCCGCGTAATTGTTGTTTCCGAAACGAGCCTGTTGCATACCCCTGTTCTGTGCACTGTGTACACAAAGGTCATTGGGCATAATCTGACCCGGTCTTCGAAATATTTCCTACAGATATCAAATTATTTGTAAATTAATGAGTGCTAGCCTACATTTCATTTTGTGTAGTTCTTTTATTTTTTAAACGCGGGAGAAATATAAAAAAACAACTATCTTTAGGTGCCCAACAGACTTGTATTGTTAGAGGGGGCAGACGAACACGACGAGTTCAGTTGCTCCAGCGTGTAATCAAGACACCCCTTCAATGCAAATAGTCTAAAAATGTCTTATCACTTGAGGATATTACCTTTATTTTATTTTTAATTTTTGGGCAGATTCCCATACTCTACACATATATCTTCGTAATATCATTTAGGTGCTCAACAGACTTGAATTGTTAGAGGGGGCAGACGAACACGACGAGTTCAGTTGCTCCAGCGTGTAATCAAGACACCCATTCAATGCAAATAGTCCAAAAATGTCTTATTACTAGAGGATATTACTTATATTTTATTTTTAATTTTTGGGTAGATTCCCATACTCTACATTGATGCGACATATATCTTCGTAAACTAGGGAAGTATATCTAAACATCCAAACTAATTTTGTTTTTGTAGGCCGTGGGTATAGTTTCCATACTAAGTTGCCCAGTGACCTTTATATTTTAAAAGAAATTTCTTTAAGAAAAGACGAAACACCGGAAGACGAGTATCAAAAAAAAAGACGACACCTAAAGACGAGGACTATTTTAAAAGAACCAAGACGGAGACTCCCGGGAAAAGAAATCGCCGTAAACAAAATTGCACCAGCATAATGGCAGTGGGCTGTGATGTTACGAATTACAGCGGGGAAGATCACTCCTATTCTTTAACAAAATGGACGCAGGATAAAGAAGACTACGTGGAAATATTCAGTTGGTCGGCACAGCAACAATTGATCATCGCACGTAGATCACTCACCGGCACAGCGAACCTTTGGTTGAAGACCGAGACCGAGGCGTGCACAGGACCTACAAAGAATTGCGAGCGGCCGTACTAAAAGAATTACCCGATGTAGCAAACACCAAGGAGATGCATGACCTCATGTCGAATCGCAACAAGAAGAAAGATGAGTCCTACTATCAATACATGTTGATTATGAAGGGAAATGGAAAACGAGCAAAATTTCCCGATTATGTATCAATACAATACATCATAGACGGGATTACGGATTTGGAAACAATCAAAATGATGTTGTACGGAATAACCACCTATCCGGCGCTGAAAAAAAAGTTGTTGGTGTACGAATCTTTTAAAAATAAGGCAGCCAAACAGAACGCGGAACGGTCAGGAAGACAAGCGAATGCATACTCGAATGTACTGGAAAACTGAATTAGGTTTGCCATTGATAAGAAATACGATGTCAGTAAACCAGTTTGAATAAATTCGTCAATATCTACACTTTAACGACAATACCACTTTGCCACCAGCAGGTACTGCAAGATGAAGACTATATTCCTAGTAATTCTTCAGAAAGTGACTCCGATATTATCGATTTACAAAGTGACTCGATTCTGACAAAGAAAAACAAATTTTTAACGAGACTGACTACTTTACTTTGACAACCTTTGTGATTTACGGCACAGTATACACTATGTCATTTAGTTTACTCTCTAGAATATTATTTTCACTTTATCTTTTATACAAAAAATATTGGAAAAATGGATGCAACAATAAGTAGCCTTGGTGCATACAAATATTTAATCAATGTAACAATTAATTCTAAATCTAATCAACCAGCATCCTTAGTTGTTATTAAAGATGAGATTAAATCAGAAGAGGCAATTGTAAGTTCACGAAGTCCACTTAAAAGAAATCTTGTTCTTTCAAATCTCAATAAAGATCATTAATTGTAACAATAGTAAATATTTGCTTAAATTCTTAACTAGGTACTTAGTAATTTGATCTTAATTCGATCAATCTCATCTCATTGTTATAACTCTCAGTCTTATTTGAAGGTTACTGGAATGTAATAGGGAAGATGCAATTATAATATTTATGAAAATTTTATGATTAAAATGTTACAAAAATATAAAAGAAAGGCCACTGCACCATTTTTATTTTACATAATGTTGTTTTTTAACAATAATTACGAATGAAAATTACTTGAAACGAAACGTATTTTAAAACACCAATCAGCGTTTAGTGACGTCAATCGCGTGATGACAACATAGTTGATGCTAAGGTTTTCTAAGCGAATAATATTTGAAGGGAATATTAATTGCGTTTTTTTAATTAAAATGGAAGTTGGGTTTATCAAAGCAGACTCCAGGAATTTACCAAGAGTTAGTGTTGACATGGTTGTAACTTTTTTGTCGAAAGTGCAGAGTTTTCAAGTGTAGAAATGAAAGGGACTAAATTAATACGGTATGTATAAATAAAATAGTTGTTGATAGGGGGTAGTCTGATGTGCTGTCAACTGTACTGAGCAGTTTGTAGCAATATATTTTTTCCAAAAAAACTAAGTATTTTCTAATTATTTTAATAGCACCATTATGTTCTATCAGATAGCTTTAAACAATTAAAGATACATTGTATTTTATTCACCGGCTTCTAAACATAGCAGTTATTTTAGCTCAACAAGAGAATCTTACGGCGATAATGCTATCGGCTATGTCCAAATTAAAAGAGATAGAGATTTATGTACAATAAAAAGTCGTGTTACTCCGGAGCATACGTACGTAAAGAAGGCTATCGTGTAACAGTTATTATAAATGAAACTCAATCGCAGCAAGAAACCACTTTTTTCTCTGTTTTGGGTCAGAAGGTCCAGTCAAAAATAATTTGTTCGGAAACTTTGTTGAAGTAGAAGGACACAATGGCACAAAGCATGAGTCAACACAGCTTTTTTTTTTTGGAATATTAGTGGTATTGTTATGATCACCTGATGTTGATGCATAGTCCATTTTAAATTTTTACAAAAAAATATTTCGAATCTCGTTAAAATATGCAAAAGTATGAAAGCCAGGGACGAACAAGTACGGTGAAGTACGACCAGGTGAGGCAGTGACAGGACAAGAGTGACGTCATCCGAACCATAGGTCCGTTTTCGCGCGAAAATCTATACTATCAATTTAAAACCGCATTTTTTCCGATAAATTACAATGTATTAATTTTTTATTTAACAGTGGATTATTCTACATGGATTTCTTTAAAACGAACACAAAAATAAAAATAATGCATGTTCCCTATTAAAGCAATCTCTAATATAAAACCTAAGTCCAATCTCGCGTTAGTCTAAATTCATCATCACATCATTTGAGATTTAATGATTCATCTAATAGGATAGGGGGGTTGTTATATTGGAAAATGTATTAATAAACATAAAAAATAAAATTGCTGAATTTCCTATTGCATTGACGTCAATGCAATGGGAAACGCTTATTGATTGCCTAATTCAATTCACGTACTTTTCCATCAGATTGGATTGGACCTCCGTCGCGTAAACACTTAATATCATAAATAAATCAATATCAATAAAATTTCCAAATTTGATTTAAAGTTCAATATTTTTTTTAAAAAAAGCTTCGCCTGACCCGCTATCAATATGCAACCCTTGCTGGCTGAGACATAGCTGGGCTGGGCTGGCTATATGGCTGGCGATATAGCCATGAAGCAGGCAAAATGCGTTAAAAAATATAAAAATAATGTTATAAAAAATCATATCTTCGCAACGATTGGTAAATACTTGTATCCCACCAAAAACATAAATGAAAAAAAGGAGAGCCAAGTTCAATGCTTGGCTGTGGGCTTCGCCGCAAAAAGAATGGAGATCTAAATGAGTGCCAAGTTCTATGATCATAAAGTAGGTTAGATACTACTGGCGGATATATTTGCTCACTTAAATGAGCTCAGTAAAAAAATGCAAGGCAGAAATTCCAATATTTTGACATCATCGAAATTGAACGCTTTCGCGCTAAATCAATGAACTATGGATCAATCTCGCTACGAATAGTAATAATAAAATGTTCCCAAATGTCATGGCAGCTGATCCAGACAAAAAGGGTGCAGGCTTTGATTGTCAAACAAGCTTTAAGAGCTTCTTAAAGAGAAAATTTGAACAAAAAGTTTGCGGAACTCTGCTTTAAGTTCTTTGTAGCATGTTGGTAGTTCCCTTTCTTTAACAAAAACGATATTAGGAAAATTTCGTAATATTAACGACGAACTGTACCAAACCAAGTTCAAGGTCAAATTATACCTGCCATACCCAATGGTATGGTAGGTATAATTTTACAATTAAAAGTGGGTAGATGTGTGTCATTTGGGATGGAACTTTGTGCCTTTTACCTACTTATCGTTTTATAAATAAACCTATTTGCGGTTAACCTAATTACTTCTCTTCGTTTTCCTAGTGACCGATATAAGAGCTCTGAAGTATGATCCGGCTGGCCAAGTGTTCTACAAGCTTCGGTTCCGCGTTGAATTCACATAACTTAATCAACGACCAGATAAGTGATAAGGCCATAGATAAAACTCCTTTTAAAAAAGTATTTATATTTGCAACAGTTGAAAAATACGATGCCCGAAGACTACCGAAATTTATAACAACTTGACCTAAGAAGATAAAACATACCTAGACCTACATTATGTTAAACTATGCCATTAACATTATTTTAATAAATATTTTTTTTAAAGATAATAGTTTTTTCGTTACCTTCCTAACGCAGTAAAATCAGATATCTACAGGTTGCTCTATTTTCGGTGTTTAGCAAAAAAGCCAACTCCGAAAAAAGGCTTTAATTTTTCAATGGTGTGATTATTAAGTAATGAAACTAGTAAGATATAAAACTTTGTGACATAATGCACCAATGGGATTTTCAGTTTCTTTATATTTTATTTAGAATAAAAACTATTATGGACTTACGTATATTATGGACAGATTAATTGTTAAATTGGACTGGAATAATTGGGGAATACAATTTTAGCAAAAGCATCAGTGCTGACTGCTAACTTACAGAGTTTTGTTTCAGAGGGCTTACGGGGTAACCTTATCGACCCGGATGATATTATGGAACCTATGCTAGACCTACTTGTTTCTAAAACTGTATCCCCTTCAGTTCCTGAGCTGGTTGGGCCTGCAACTGCACCCGTGTACCACCAGCAGATGTTGCTGATCCTATTCAATCTTCGACGGATTTAGAGGCACAGCCACCGTCTCCTCTTGGGCTTGACCCTGATATATTAAACATTCTAGGTGATGTACTTGCAAAGGGGCAGAACTTTGGCCCTTGCATTCAGAGTGATATAGCACTTAGATGGTCTGATATTTTGATAAGCGGTTTGAAGGATGAAATTAAAAAAGGATATTTTAAATCGTTTTTATGTACCAGAAAATTTAAAATTTGTCGCACCTCCAACTGTAAATGCAGAAATAAAAGCAGCCTCTAAAGACATTTCTTAGAGGCCGGATAACATTTTGATGAAAAAACAGAAGCTTTAAGCATCTGCAATAACCGGAATAGACAATACTATGTCGAGTCGAGAGTAGAGAATAATATCATTACATGAAGACGGATTAAGTGTTAGTGATATAATAAAAAGAGTAGGTGTCACGGTAAGCAAGCATCGATACTTATATGTTTAGTTTAAATTACTTTGAAACTCAGGCAATTGCGTTTAAAACTCATTATTTTATTTAGAAAGAACAGCAACGCCAATATCGAGCTTGTATTAATAATATGAAAGATGAAGAAATATGTATGTATATTATGTGATTTTTCAGAAAACTATGAATATAAATATAATAAAGAAGTACAATCGACCCATTTTGGTGCATCTAAAAATTCAATCACTGCACTGTGGCGTCATTCTTGGTAAAAAACGTATACCAAGTTTTGCAGAGCACAAAGAAGTCTGTGAAATGTTTTTATGTGTCTGAAGGCGATGTTCAAAATATAAAGAAATTAATTCCTGATGGCTTACGCGCGGTGCCGGGAACGATGCAATTGCATGAAATTATTTCTACTCAAGTTAATCTGATTCAGTACCGTCATTTGAGCTGCTTTTGTGGTAACGAGCGTGGTTTGTGCAGCTGTTATCACCTTAAAATACATTTATTGACGGATCAGTTGAAGACAGTTTCTGATCAAAATCAAAAATCAAAATCAAAATATTCTTTATTCATGTAAACTTGTATCAAGTATTTATGAATCGTCAATTACAGAGTGACTCTACCACCGGCTTCGGAATGCAGTCATCTGTCGAGAAGAACATCCATCCAAGATCCATCGGAAAGTTCGTTGCCTGCAAGTAATGATGTGAGAAATAAGGAACCATCAGCCGCAGGAGAAGGCTGATCAGCTAGCCAATCTCTTTGCCGCTAACTCCTGCATCGATGATTGTGGAGCACAGCCGCCTAAAATTATTGACTGCGGTATTACAATGCCTGAAATTTGAATCAGGCAATGTGATGTCCGTGCTGAGATGTAATCACACGAAGTTTCTTTTTTATATACCAAGTCAGGTGGCAGACAGACACGCAGCCAACCTGATAGTAAGCGTTCACTGCGACTTATGCCATGAGGGACACTTCATCTGGAAGCGTCGCTCAATGTGCTGCCAGACTGTAGGCTCATCTGATCTTCGAGCCTTTTTATTTCAAATGTACTGGCTGCCAAAATAATATTGCCGGAATACAGCCAGAGCTGTTATGGCGGCAGATTTCACATGTGGGGTGGTAGCTAGCCAGTCGGACTCTGAAAAATTTCTACCACCAGCATGAAAAGTCAGTGGCCTGAGGATACCCTCAGGCCCGCTGGAATACTCCAGCGTTGGTTCTTAAAATATGCGCAGCGGAGTTGTCTCCAGTACTCACACGCCTGTACCGCCTCTCGTACACCTTTGGTATCGGGCCCCAGGCTTGAAAAGAGGCGAATGTTCAACCTATATGTATATAATGTGCCTATATGTTGAAGTAGTGTCTGAACATGCTACAATTCACAGGTTGACTAGTGAAGTGCCGGTCTTAGATTGGAAAGAGACTTGCAGAGAAAACTTAAACCGACACAGACGTGGCATTTTCATATCAGTAAAATAAAGAAGAGAAATTTCTTATAACAATGACCTTGAAGTCTCAAAATCTGTCTAAAAAAGAGGTAACAGTTTACAACAAATTGATTCACAGCCTATTTCACCGCGTGTACGTATCAAGCCTGCAAACTTGGCAGACGTTAAAAAATTGTTAGAAAAACATTACGGTTCTGATTGGAAAAATTACTATGAAGACTACAGCGCATTAGAATCACTTGGTTGCAATTTCAAGCCGGAGACGTTAAAAACCACGTTTACACACATCCTGCCAATAGTTCTGAGGTTGCATGTTTTCTGGATCCTAGCCAAGTAATGAAATTGTTAAGAAACCAATTAGAATCTAAACAAAAATTTGTAGACATGGATGAAAATAAAAATTAAATGGGAAATTATAGAAGAACTAAATAAACTTCAAGAGAAAGAAGGCTTACACTTAGCCAATAAATTGACTTCAAAAACAATAAAATGAAAGTCAAACTGGCCGGCCAGGTTTATAGTAAAATCGTAGCAAATGCTATAAAATCGTGCAGAGAAGACCTTAATCTAGACGCATTTCGAGATTCGAAGGCAACGAAAGTTTTCATTAAAAATATTAATACAATGTTTGACATTTATAATTCCCGAGCAATGACACAATTTGATTTAAAAAAGCCACTTTGTTTCCAGAACAAAGACATTATATTTTATTTTTTGGATGACCTCAAAGAATTCATAAACTTGCGGATCAAATATATGACAAAGAGAAAAGTGAAGAAACAGGGTCGAGTGATTCTTGTTATTACTCGATTTTATAAACGTTTAGTTGACTCGCCTCGATGGTCGAATGGTTTAAGTACCGGGCCGAGATCTCGGGATACTGTGTTCAATTCCCGGGTCGAGCTAACTTTGTGTCGGTTTTTTCGGACACAGCTCGGGTTTGTGATCACCAATCCACATTTGGCAAGCGTGGTGAATAAGCCAATACCCATCATTGTAGCGATAACTTGATTTCAAGGGTGGAGGCCTTTTCCCTGCAGTGGGACATTAATAGGCTGATACTTTACTATAGTTGACTCAAAGTGTAAAAACCGGTTTTCTTGGCACGTTGTTGAATATAGAAACTCAGAAAGTTTATAGAGACTGTATGAAAACCTAATTGAAAATGAAAAATGGCTAGTATTCTTGTCAACCTACAAACTTAAGTTAGGCTCATCTAGAAATGCTCTTTTCCTGTATTAGAATGCAAGGAGGCTTTAACTACAATCCTAATGTTCGCCAGTTCAAAGGTAGCCACATAAAACTTTTGGAAAAACGTTCATTTCTCCGAATTTTCGCACTTTGCACGCGATTTCCTAACAAACGGTGCGCGATACGCGTAAAATATTAACCTTTTTTGTAGACAAAGGAATTGTCAAAAGCTTTTTCTCATATCCTATTTTGTTATTTTTTTTCACCCTTTTCCATTTTTTCGTATGACCCCGGTGACTCACTACCCAGCATTTTTAGTATGTTATTACGGGGTCATTAACGATGGCGCTAGTTTCAGCCATTCATCTAAAATGGCAAAGTTACAGCTTCGTGGACTGGACTAAACACAAGACACTACATTTGAATATTGAGATTTTAAAGAAGTTAGACAGTGGAGAAAACATGTGCAAATTGGCAAAAGAATATACCTACTCGTAGTGTTGGGCGTGCTTCTATACACGATCTTAAGAAAAAAAAAGCAAAGATAGTAGACCACGTCAAGACAATGGAATCGGGGCCAAGAAAGCGTAAAACACTAAAAGTTGGCGATTGTTCAAAGATGGAAAACGCTCTTTAAATGTGGTTCATACAACGACGTTCTAAAAACACTCCTATATCTGGAGAAATTCTGAAAGCCAAAGCAATAGAATAAAAAAAAACTACAAAGATGATTTTCGTGCCAGCGATAATGGATGGCTGGATTTTAAAAAGCGGTTTAGTATTATCGGGTGAGAAATATCAAGCGACGATCCGAAATACAGCCATTTATCCAGCATTTTAAGAACAAACGGTCTTCTTCGGACAACGCTCCATATCACAACACACTCGTCAACGATACTTGATTTATTTAACAACAGTATTTTTTATCATCATTAGCCTATATACGTTCCCACTGCTGGGACACAGGCTGATCTTAATTGTGAGCTAGTGTGGGCCATACTTCATTAGCGCGGGCCCAGTGCGGGTTGGTGGAGGGGTGCGTAAGGCAAGTGACCAACATTAATGTTATTAAGCCGCCAAATGGCCTCTGACTAGGTTTGACGACTCGACGATCGAAATAAAATCTCACAAAATGTGTTCAGAATGGTCACCCATCCATTAACTGACAGCTGCGTGGGTAGCTTGACTGTCGTTATCGCTAACGAACCACTGTCACAGCTAAACCCGAGCGCCTCTTCGGTGAATGGCGCAATCATTGCGCCCACGTCAATTAAAAATGAAAAATCATTATGTATTTACACTAATTACTTTATTTCTTTAGGTTTTAACTAAGTACACTGTCGTTATATGCGACAGGATCATACCAAAGACCCTTTAGGAGATATCAGTGCTCACTCTATAGCTCAGCAAACAGTTTTCTCCGTAATAGCTCAAGTAACAGCGTGCATTGATTCTCCTGAAATGAGAAGGAAATACATTACTTTTACCAAAAATTTTGAAGAAAGAAATAAGATAATGGCAAGGTATTTTAATATATTTATTCTTTAAATGTGTTAACACTTGCATAAGAGTAATCAATATACAAACTTTATTTTAGGTTTTATCAAAAACATACCATCCCCGGTGTACTGGGATGCAAAGACTGCACACACATTGCAATAGTAAGACCAACAGATAATAAAGAAAGATATTTCTATCGAAAACACTATCATTAATTAAATCAGGTATTTTTGAAACAACATGAGTCCAGGACTTGTGTTGTTTCAAAAATATCTTAATTTGACAGCTTATTAAAATTCATAGAAAGAAAAGGACTTGTGTTGTTCCAATTAAGCCAAGGGTGTATGGCATGATTGCCAGTATAAAAATGCAAAAAAGTCAATTTCACCAAAAAGTGGACTTGGTGCAGTTAAGGCTCATCCATTTATAGACAGTCCAGTGTTCCACACTTTTAAGCTGGCAAAAGATGCTTCTGTGCCTATTTTACCCACTGAAAAATCATATCCATCAGGCTGTAGTGTGTGTCACGCCTCCCTAATTATAATAACCAATATATTATGTACTCGAGGCAGTCATTATACAGACGTTGCGCCTTAAACACCATCTTTTTATTGTCTCCCTAAGCCTCCACATTGCATGGCGACCCCGCCAGTGCTGCCTCGCGGCAGCGCTGCGCAGATGGTACAAACTTAGTGTGAGACTGTGAATGTAAAAAATAAATAAATAATATGATAAACATTATTGAAAGTACTTAAGTGAAAGTGTGGTGAATTAATGAAGGACATGGACTTTTATCAAGATAAAAAAAAAATATAACAGACCGGTCGTTATAACCATATTAACTATGTTATTTTAAATTAATAATAATATTAACGTACATAAATACAAATCTACCAATCTAAACAGTGACAAAAAGACTATACAACAAAAAAAAATTTGAAGAAATAAAAAGAAGAATTTAGTAAAATGAAAACCTGCCAGATCAGAAGATATTGATAAAGAAGTTATAAGAATATATTAAAAATTAGAGCTATTGTAATTAGAAAACTATGGAAAAGAAACACATTAAAACACCATTAATCTGGAAGAAGAAAGAAGAATATTCACAAATATTAACAAACAACAACAAGTTAGAAGATTTTGGAGTCGTGGTGAAAGCAGGCAGCTGGGAGTTGTTGGAGTCGGATGAGTGGAGACTGATGTCGAGCAGGCAGCCGGGAGAAGTTCGAGTCTGAAGTGGATGCCGCCGGGAGATCAGCAAGCAGAAAAATTCTCGTTCAGAAAGTTATTTTAAATTATCCATAAAAATACTTAACGCAAATAATAAACAAAAAACAATTATTTTTCTTTTAAATATAATTTCCGTCATTATTTAATTATGTTTGTAACTTACATTTTGTACTGATTTAACTAAAAGAAATTTTTACTGTATGTGTATCTTGTGATTAAAGAAATAGTAAAATAACGATACAGAATTTGATAAGTAATAATATGAAGCGTAAGAAGTATGAATAGTAAAACAAGGTATGGGTGTTGACGATATTATAAATAATTAGATAGATTAGATTTATTGGAATACATAGTAAATGATAATAATATAATTAACAAAATGAAATAAGCAGTTTTTTAGTTTCCTCTATGCTGAACGCTAACAAGGAAAATTGAAAAACAAGCATGGAAAACGAACAACCAAAACGTTTATACACAAAAGAAGAAATCAAAAAGATAACTCCAGGCTATCGCGGAAAACCCGAACGCTTTGACCCAGCTAAGGCAGGGAAGAAAGCAGAGGTCCCGCAAAAGAAAGGAGGACCTGCTTCAAGAGAAGTAGCTCCACCAAAATCACTGGATGAAGCCAAAACATCGACACCCCCGAAGAACAGTCCCATGTGGGCTGATTCAATCTTCGACATCGATCTGGCCGTCCGTGAATTAAAAGTCGACCAATCGATAAGTCCTAACTTTTCAAAATTGGCTGATATCACAGAGGAAGTCTACGCCTTCATTGGGGGTGACGACAAAAACCTCAACAAGCAGCTTACGAAAGAAATGGTAATGTATTACCATACGTCGTTGCTATGGGCAAGACTCTTGGACATAAAATCTAAGCGCGGCAACGCAAACTTAGGCTTTGAAGAACAAGAGTATCTCAAATCAATGCTCGCACATGAGTATAACATCCCACAACCAATCTATCTATTTCTCAAGGGAATAGGCGAGGTGAAGGACGCTACGGGTAAAACCGTTAGTCTTGAAAACCATAACCTACCGAAAGAAGTAGTGCAGGGAGTTGGAGGTTATCACAGCGCGACCATCGACGAGATGTCCCATAATCTCTACGAAGAGATACCCTCGCTTGGTATCTGTGGAGATATCTTGATGGCTGTTGCATCGGAAGCGGCGAATCCTTCGCCAAACTTTCGTGTACTGCCACAAGGCACCAAAGCAAATCGGTATTTGACTGGTTACTTTGGAGCGATCGGAGCGAGAAAGGAAGAAGTACGTATAGATCTTGAATCTATAGGCATCACAGCAACTTCCTTCGCAGAACAGATCGCAGGTCTGAACATCAGACTGGTTCAAAAAGTCAGTGACTACTTCGCCGGGTGCCCGACATTCCGGATGGAGAAGGTTATGATTGACACACACTACAAGGCAAAACACCTATAAATAATAAAAAAATTGAAGATTTAAAAAAAATAGAGAAGTATCTGCCTCCTGAAGAGGATATAATGACTTTTATCAAGAAATATTCATGTGGCCAACGTCAGAAAATGATGATGAGGAGGGATTAGTTAATTCATAAGCATATGCTCATTATTTTTCCAATTAAACACAAATTATCCAACACATTGTCTACCATTTTTAGAGAAATTTGAGTAACAACATAAGTACATCACGATGCAATTTTTTTTTTAAATGTTATTTTTTTTTAGTGGCCTAAATACATGAGAATATGTAATAATTTTTTTTAGTATTTAGTTTTTTGCCTCTCCTGAAAAGTTTGGTTAAACGGACTCGTGATCTTTCAAAAATACCTGATTCAATTAAATGTTCAATTGGTAAGTTTCGTTTAATTACTGCAGTTTTAATAAACAGTACTTACTTGAATGTTATGTACCTATATATTGAAAACATTTAATGTAGATAACAAAATGTTTGAAATAACATGCATAGTAAATAATTACAACTGTATAATTGTATACACTATGTTACAAATTCCAGATTTGTGATGCAGACATGCAAATTACTAGTGTTGATGCTAGCTATTGTGGAGCAACAAATGACTCATTCATTTGCAATACTCACCCGTTACGATCACACCTAGAAAATATAAATGGATCTACATGGTTACTAGGTAAGAAATATATTTTTTATAAATAAAACCAATTGTAACTTGAATCATTTTAATTTTAAATTCTAGGACTATACAACAATATGTTAATTAAAATAAATCAAACATGGTAACATAAACTAAATTTTCTTATTTCCAGGTGACTCAGGATATCCATTGCGAAGGTACATGATGAGACCTATTATTAATGCCGATCCAGATACACCAGAGAGCCATTACACCAATATCTATGTTCAGACTCGAAATATAATCGAGAGAACCATTGGTCTTCTTAAAGCACGTTTTCGTTGCCTTCTTGTACACAGGGTGTTTCCCCTTAAACAAATACGAAGGGGATTTCTGGACAAAAAGTCCACAAATCCCCTGCGCAGGGGATCAGCTAAGGGGATTTGTGGAATAAGCCGTTAACACTACAGACCAAAAGTTGCCGACTCTATTACAAATGCTTGTGTAATTCTGCATAACATTTGTAATAGAGCTAACATTCCTGTGCCAGAATTAAGTAACGATGAGATACTCCGAGAAGCCCAGATGCAATTGAATATGACAGAGACTCATAACGAAAGTGTCAGCAGCAACCAAGCTCTTCAATGTAGTGTGAACGTGAGAAACAACCTCATTCGACGTATGTGGGATGCCCATTTGACCTGAAAAAAAAATTGTCAATTTAGTTTCAAAGACAAAATTTGTCTCATATATAATTATTTTATTTATTTTTATTTGGTCATAATGGAGCATGTTGATTGAAGCATGGTCATAATAAGAATTTTTATATTTTATTATAATAATACTATAAAGTCTGGCTAATGAAAGCTGAACCCAGCCATTAATGGAATGGCAACATTATATAAATGTCATCATGACAGTTGTAATGTAAATATTAGTCGTCAAGCCAAGTCAGAGGCCATTTGGCGGCTTGATAACATCTGACATTAAGGTTGGTCACTTGCCTTACGCACCCCTCCACCAACCCGCACTAGGCCAGCGTGGTGGAGTGGCCCACACTATCTCACAATTGAGATAAGGCCTGTGTCTCAGCAGTGGGAACGTATATAGGCTGATGATGATGATGACAGTTGTCAATCAATCTGTTGCTTGTTGAGATTATATCGGAGTTTGTGCACGCTCAGTTTCTTGAATATTTCTAAGCGAACATGGGTAAAACGATCAAAAGTGGAGTTCGGCGGGTGTTATTTACGATGATAAGTAAATTTAAACAAAAACAAGAAGAGAAGGAAGCTTTATATAAGCAAAATAGTGAATGTTTAGACGTCTTGACTGAATTCGTAGGTTAGTACGGTGTCATGAAATTGATACTTAGATTGTATGTTTCTTGTGTCTCACATAGTTAACCCACTGCTTACACAGACTCAATTTTTGCTCTTTATTTGTCGGTGTAATGTTTATTAGCGTGTCTTTTCATTAGAAACTAATAAACTTATTATTGTGTTTCAGAAAAACTTGACGACAATTGCGACCAAAAAACATTAGTTCTTGAAAATCTGAATAAGCTGAAAGATTTGGAGAGTACTGATTTAATAAGTCAGAATAAATATTATGAAGAAATATCTTCAATGACTGGTAAGCAAAAAATATAATCATTGAAACATTGTGTTAAGTGTTGAAAGAACAGAAAAGATATAGTTTGTTTAGTTTCCCTAACCACAGCATTGGCAGATTATTGTGTTCACATTTTGTTTTGTTCTTTCAGATATAAGTTTATCAACATTAAAAAGAATCAAAAACGAAGTAAAAGTGAATAAAGGTGTATTCAGCACACCGGGCAAGAAAAGACCTCACCAGGCTACTACGAGTATATCCAATTTAGATAGCTTTGACATTCAAGCAATCAGGAATAAAATTAATGAATTTTATATTGTTAAAAAGCAAGTACCCACATTGCGAAGCCTCTTAGGAGAGCTAAGAGCAAGCATCAATTTTTTAGGCTGCCGTGAAACCTTGCGCCGTATATTAATAGCAAATGGCTATGAGTTCAAACAAAATAAAAATGAACGCTCGATTCTTATTGAACGCTTTGATATCGCTGCTTGGCGCCACAGGTACTTAAGAACCATTTCTTCAAAAAGGGCTGAAGGAAAACAAATAATATACCTAGATGAGATATATATTCATCAAAACTATAAGGCTAAAAAGTCTTGGCAAGGGCCATCTACCAAAGGTTTGGTTGACAATATCTCATCTAGAAAGAGATTTATAATAGTACATGGCGGATCAGAAAATGGCTTTGTCCCCAATGCCTTATTGTATTTCAGCACTAAGTCAACCAAATCACTTGCTTACATCTTATTTATTGGTCTTGAATCAAGACCAATAAATAAGACTCTTGATGCTCGTTATAAGAGATGGTGATTCCCTTTTTTGGGTAAAGGTATTTGTTTGTAATATAGGTATCTTATTGCACTTGCTGATGTATCATTATGATATTTATTTCTTTTAATATTGCTCATAGATTAGTCTCATTCGCCATCAGTATCTCCTTAACTATAATCATGTCGGACTCCCAGGTATTGACGGAAATAATCGCGAGGTGTACCCTATTCTCTCTACACCACAATGTACAGTTATTTTACATATCCTCATCGAGTCATCTCACTCCGGAACACGTCGAATATATGGCGATGTTCGACGCGCCCGTGGGGCATCCTCTTGTGGATCCTGACAATCCGCACCCGGATATGGTGGTACTAGTCTGTGATGAATTAGGACTACAATATACGAGTAACGATCACATCACGCTCGTCGAGTTTTCGGCGAGCCGACTTTTCTTGCGTGGGCGGTGGGTGTATTTCAACATTCAGGAGATTGAGGAGTTAGTAGTGACTCTAAGTGATTAACATAAATAGTGTTTGTGTGTGTGTGTGTGCGTGTGTACGTGTTTTTACATTAATTAATAAATTTTTTTGTGTTCTGTTTTGTGTACAATTATTTATTTACCTGAAACGAATATCTTAGTAACAGTATAATGACCTAAGTATACAGTATCCATCTTATTTCTATTTTAAAAAGAAATAATAATCATTTGAGAAGTAATACAAAAATTACATATTTTGGATTTAATTTTAGTTTGGCTCTCAATAATTACTAAATAGCGTATCTAAAGAGAATTCAAGTTTTACTATTCACTCTTAATTGAGTTGAGGTAATTTTACCTATGAATTGAACTACTCGTAAGAGTGTGAAACTTTACATATGTATATTATTTGAAATAATTTACAATTTAGAACCCGAGACAGCATAAAACTATAATTTTTATGATCATTAAAAGATAACTTTTTTCAAGAACATTCTAAAGAACTCAAAAAAGAGAAAAATGGCAAAGCATCAACAAGCTTTCACGTCAAGAAAACGTACAAAACTTTCAAAGGAGGAAAACAATAATGAAAAAAGTGATGAAGATACGTCTAATGAGACTAACGACGATACCATCGAAAATCCAGTTACAGACAACTCAGTGACAGGTGAACAACGGGCCCATCTTATGAAAGTGGCAATAGAAATGCTACTTAAAATAAAAGTTTTTTTGTACGGAATCACTTTCGATGAGGCTGCATCGAATATTAGTGTGGGTAAGCAATTAGGGTGTGATTTTTCATTATATAATTTCAAACCATATTTCTATATCGGCAATTTGAGAGTTCATGTATTTTACGACCCATGCCACATGATAAAATTAATAAGAAACACTCTTGGGGATTTCAAAACTTTAATTGATCCAGACGGAAATGTTATCGATTTTAAATATCTCCATTTATTGCTTGATTAACAAACCGAAAAGGGATTACATTTAGCTAATAAATTAAAACAGGCACACATGTTTTAAAAACAGAAAATGAAAATGCACTTAGCAACACAGTTACTAACCAAATCAGTGGCCGATGCATTATTTATTATTCTGTAAAGATAATTGGTTGATAGAAGAATTTAAATATTGTTCGGCAACAGTGTTTATAACAATAATTAACAATAATATTTGATGTTCTCAATAGTCGTTCTACATTAGCACCAGGATACAAAAAGGCATTACGTGCGGCCAATTTTCTTAGAATTAAAGAAAATTCCAAATTATGGATAATTTCTTTAAAGAACTTAAAACTGAACAGGCTGGTAACTTCAGCCGGTATACCTGGATTTTTAAATTTTATGCATGGTTTGATGTCTCTGAAAACTGAAATAGAGCAACGTTTTCAACATGATAAAGACCCAAAATATTTCCTGGCTACTTTATTGGATCCCAGATTCAAAACCAATTTTTTTGGTATAATACAAATAGAAAAAGCTAGACAAAAGCTGCTTACCTAAAAATAAGTTGTAGCGAAGTGAATTCAAGTAGGAGTAAATGTGATTCGCCTCCAATGAAAAAAAGGCCAGGCAATGCCGCAACTGTTGTTCATGAAACATTTTGAGATTGCTTTAACGAAGTCGCTCAAGATAATAGTCAAACCGAAGATACGACAAATAGTAGTCAACGAGCTTGACTTTTACTTAAAAATGGTCCGAGTTGATCAACAAAGTAAACTTTATGTATGGTGGGCAGCAAACGACAATCAATCCCCAATATTGATAAAATTTGCCCAATTTTATCTGTCCTCACCATGTAGCAGTGTTTATAGCGAAATACTTTTTTAGAGGCAGGACTGTTTTGTATAAAATGTAAAAATTGCGCCGCCACCTTGCGGAGGCGGATGACATTATTTGTTCAATGCCGTGATGTGCTATCGGATACAGCAATGGCAATCAATGGGTGAAATTGGATCAAGTAACTGATTTGCCATCCGCTAGATGGCGTTAAAAAAAGATTGATTTATTCTTGGCATTAAAATGGCTCAAATCCTCTTTAGCCCAACGCCATTGGACTGAAAGTTTCCGGTGCTTGACCCAATCAGCGACGTTTCCGTCGGCGTCCCTTTCTCTCTTACTTGGCTTTTCGGTTGTTGTTTGTAATGGCGAGGTCGTTATAGAAAATATTGCAAAGTTTGTATTATTAATTCGCTAATTTATTACTTGTAGCTATATGTTTTTTTTATGAATTTTACTACATTTGAAAGGTAATGATGTCACAAATTGAAAACAATATGGTTGCCAGCTCTCAGTCAGCCGCAACGTAGGGTTGCCAGCTGTTAACAGTTTTATCAGTTTACACTCACCTGTTTTATTTTTTTCAATTTGTGACATTATTATCTTTCAAATGTCGTTAAATTCATTAAAAAAACATATGGTTGCTTATTATACTAGCGAATTAATAATACCAAAAAAATTTTTTTTTTACTTGCGGCTAAATTTTTATACGCAATCTATCCCTAATCCATTACATACTTCCTTAACATTCATTTAAAATTAGTTGTATCAAAAAAACAGATACCTGCAGAATTGAGCAGTGGGATCTTAGACCATCAGGGTCGACCCAGGATTTTGGACTGAAAGTGACTTAATTTTATTTCTAATTTAGATATAAGTTAGTATTTTTATTCAGTTTGGATTAATATATTGGGTTGTTTATTGCTGCATAAGCCGAGCGAGACACTTAGCACCGTGGTTAAGCTGCGGATTTCTCGGACATAAAATTCCCATCTGACCCATCGGAGTCCCAACTGTCCCATTAGTGTCCTGGCCGGCCAGCACCTGGTAGCAGAGAATAAAGAATAAGACTATACCCGGTTTGTGGCAAACGGGTAATTTGAACTTTGTAATCAGTTTGTAATCAGTGTAATTTGTTTGTTTATATTACACAAGGACTTGTTTATGAAAATAGGAGGAATCGTCGTTCAGGCTCAAAATGTTCCTTTCCCATAATGTACCTCGGTTTCAAAAGTTCCTTTCCCCATAATGTTCCTTTCCCGAAATGTCCCTTTCCCGAAATGTTCCTTTCCCAAAATGTCCCTTTCCCGAAATGTACCTTTCCCAAAATGTCCCTTTCCCATAATGTTCCTTCGTACAATGACCCTTTTTTTATATTTCTCTACCAGAATATCCCCCCCTTTCCTATAACAGATACTCGTAGTTGTTATCTGTAAAATAAAATAAAAGCATTTGGTCAATCAATCAACTTTTAATATAAAACAATACTAATGTAACGTGATTACAAATTACAATATGAAGTTATTTAAACATTATAATGATGAAAGCATCCATTTATTTCAGCTTACGGAAACACCATTGATACGGCATTCATAATTGCGATCTCTTAATCTGATCTGAATGTTTTTATTTGAATCTTTGATATGTCTTTTAGGAGGTTAAATCGGCAAACTAATGTTTGCACAAGCATAATGGCTTGTTCTGTATTACTTTTTTAAATAAATACTATAATTACATATATAACTTTGATTTTCAGAGTAACTTTGACAGTCAAATCACAAAGAATTTATTTATTTTTAACCGACTTCAAAAAAGGAGGAGGTTCTATGTTCGACTGTATGTATTTTTTTTTTTTTTTTTTTTTTTTTTATGTATGTCCGTCGATTTCTCCGTCAATTGTGGACCGATTTAAATAATTCTTTTTTTATTTGAAAGTGCATAGTTCCGAGGTGGTCCCATTGTCACCATGTCAGGATCTGATGATGGGATCCCGGGAAAATCAAGGGCAAACCTCAAATTTTATAGGCGCACACTACGCGTTACTTGTTTTTTCTGAAGCCATTTAAGTTTTTGCGTCCTATAGACATCACTTTATGTTGATGAGCTGATGATGGAAGGTACAACTCCTTAACGGTTAGGAGTTAGGGGATAATTCTTTCAGTATTGTAAGAATATGTGGACCGTTATTTGTATTTCATGTACTTTTGCAGCTAAGCTGATGATGGAAGGTACAACTCCTTAACGGTTAGGAGTTAGGGGATATTTATTTCAGTGTTGTAGGAATATGTGGACCGTTAGTTGTATTTCATGTACTTTTGCAGCTAAGCTGATGATGGAAGGTACAACTCCTTAACGGTTAGGAGTTAGGGGATAATTATTTCAGTGTTGTAGGAATATGTGGACCGTTAGTTGTATTTCATGTACTTTTGCAGCTAAGCTGATGATGGAAGGTACAACTATGATGATGGAAGCTAAAGGGTACGACTTCTTAATTCTTATGTCCCTCTTGCGGGCTGCATCTTTAGTTGGTCTACTGAATGGTGCTGAACACTTAATGAATACCTAATATTGTCAAATAATACAATTTTACTCGTATTTTCGTTATCAATATTATGAGAGAGTTTTACTCACTCCTACGTATTATTCACACTAAAAATAGAAAAATAAACAAACTTTTTTAAAAAAAAATTAAACCGACTTCAAAAAAAAAACAAAAAAAAAACTACCTAAAAACACTGAAAAGCAAAAAATAATTTTAATAAGACATTCATCAAATGCGCTTATTGTCTAAGCCTATTAATAACATTAAATTGTATTTACGTGCTAGGTAGGTACCTACTAATCTGTTTGAAGTCGGTGCCAAGCCAAAGGTAATGAAAAATTATACATACCTAATAATTTATGTATTATACAGGGTTACAAATAATCCGCGGACGTAGGTACGTAGTCTGGGTACCTACTATTTGACTAAAGTACTGAGTTGCGCTGGTCAGCGTCACCGCACAACAAACGCCCTAGAAGGATGGCACCGACGTATTAATGCCCGTATTCCAAAGAACCCCAATTTATACTATTTTATCTATAAATTGCGAAAGGAAAGTAAATATTGGGATAGACGTATTCAAGATGTTTTGTTTAAAAAGATGCCAAATCGCAGAAGGCCAAGAGACGTACAGTTTGATAAAAAATATAATATGTATCTACAAAACCTACAAACAAAAATCTTGACAATCGGTCAGTTTTTGAAAAAAATTATATATTTAAGACTGTCTATGTTTAAATAACTTTATATTGAATCACGTTACGTTAGTATTGTTTTGTATTAAAAGTTGATTGATTGATTGACCAAATGCTTTTTTTTATTTTACTCTTAACAACTACGAGTATCTGTTATAGGAAAGGGGGGGATATTCTGGTAGAGAAATATAAAAAAGGGTCATTGTACGAAGGAACATTATGGGAAAGGGACATTTTGGGAAAGGTACATTTCGGGAAAGGGACATTTTGGGAAAGGAACATTTCGGGAAAGGGACATTTCGGGAAAGGAATATTATGGGAACCTTTTGAAACCGAGGTACATTATGGGAAAGGAACATTTTGAGCCTGAACGGGAATCGTCTGTTACCCAAAAATGCAGAGAATCTCGTTTATATTCACCACAATTTGCCGTTAGTTAATTATGAATATTAAACTCTCTTTATATTTAATTGGTAACACTTATTTTATTTGATTAAGAATTAACATACGATACGTTACGATTGGTTGAATGGATACTAATGCTGATCATAGGATTTCTTAACTACTTCAAATTAGGCTTTTTGATAAGAAATTGTACGTTAAAGGTAATATTAATAAAGGAATAATGATAAAATTTGCTGTTGTTTTCTTGTATACTAACCATTTTTCAAAGTTAAATGACAAACAGAATCATTATTCGGTATCCGGCCGGACAGTAAAAAAAATTGGGCGGATAGGCCGGATACCGCAAAGCAACCGGATATCCGTTGCATCTTTACTTTTTATATTTTCTTTTTATTTGTGTTTTTGACAATTGTCAAAATATATTTCGAGAGAAAAGTCATTTTGTCTTCAACAAAACGATAGCACGTTTTCATCATGTCGTTCAATACAGAGGATTTTATTAGTGCTGTTCAGGCTGGAACTCCGATTTGGCAAAGTAAACACAATTATCATATGAACAGAAATATTCTCAATAAGTTATGGAAGGAAATTGCGGAATTGTTTCCTGATAAAGAGGGTTAGTAAATGAAATATTGTGGTATTTTAAACTTTTTGTTTTTATATAAGAATATTATGACAGACTACAAAAGATACAAAAATATTACAAAGATGGCGACGTATACAAAAAGGTGTCCCTAAAATGACACGTCACAATGACACTAGAGGTAGGCCAGCACAAGAGGCATCGAGCAAGCCTTACATGACCTCAGTAAAAGTTGCTGGGTTTCAAGATATTGCCAATTTGAACTTTTCAGACTCTCTCCAAGAGACAGATCTCTGGCAAACACTTTAGAGCCTTTGTTTCGCTCAATGGCCCCTTTAATATATTCCGTATTAAATCGGCGTATGTCGCGGGCAAGGCACTTGGAGATCTGTCTGTGGAGCCGCTTATGCCGACGACGTATTTTACTGTGATTGAATTTATTTCTTTTTTACAGGTATAAAGACAAAGATCCACTTGCCTTGAACTTCACAAAAAAATTGTACAGTGTTCTGTTGCAAGAAACTTCAAATGTTACACAGCCAGTAGATGCAGCAAATAATCTAATGAATAACGATGATGATGACCTTTGGTCAAGTTTTGATGAAAGAATGAAAAATATGACTGACTGCGCTCCTATCACTAATGCTGGGGTTTTAGTAAAGCAATATGTTGAAAGTGATTATATAGACAGGAAGAGTAATCCTATAAAATTTTGGGAAGAGGAAAAACTCGAACCCACCGGGTCCAAGTTTTATTGCCGGTGAGTGTATGTCTTAAAAGAGTATGCAGAACTGATATTAACATCTAATGAGGATCTTCAGAAATACCTTGTGGTTCTTCCAAATAGTGATTTTATTTTAGATTTCAAAAACTGGTGGCCAACTTATTACAAAAAAATAATGCTCTCCAATGAATCTCTGGGCAGAAATGTACCAAGACATCTCAAAACAAGCTCTCAGCCATTTCTTTTCACTCTGTTTCATTTTCAGGTATCTGGAACAAAAAATAATAATTTAACTGTATTTTTAGGGCTCCCATTCATCTGACGAAGACATTCCAAGCCAGCAAATCGGATCGATTGCTTCAACTTCTAGAGGACATAGCGTAAAGAAAAAAAAGAAACATTTCTACAAAAACAAGAAAGAATTATGAAATCTGCTGAAGTAATGTGATCAAATAAAGAAGAAGAACACTGGGAAATATTTGGAAAGACTGTGGGCTTGCAATTAAAGGATAAAGGTGGAACACAACTGATATTTACTCAAAAAAAATTATCCGATGTTATTTATAATGCTAAACTTGGACGACTCTCTGAAGATTCTTGTCTACTCGTCACACCATCGGAAATAAGACATACATTGAACAGATACAACTATCAGATACCCTTCATCCAATCACCAGTATCCAGTTATTCTCCCCGTCCCCATACAACCCACAATCCCCAAACATGCCACACAAACGTCCATCATCTCGCAATTATCCATCACCCACACCGAGTCCTTCATCATCATCTACAACACAGTATTATCCACCGCCTCACTATTCACAATCACCTCGTTACCAAAGCAAACTAGACCAATCGCCGCAAAATCAGTTTACACAACAAGAAGTCCAGTCTTCACAACAGACAATCCAATCTCCATAACACACAACTCAGTTTCCACAACAATCATTCCAGTTGCCACAACAGTCAATCCAATCGCCACAACACAATTAAATCACCACAACAAGAAGTTCAGTCGCCACAACAGACAATCCAATCGCCACAACACACAATACAGTTTCCACAAAAAGCATTCCAGTCGTCACAACAAGCAATCCAATCGCCACAACAGACAATCCAATCGCCACAACACATAATTCAATCACCACAACAAGCAATCCAGTCAGCACAACATTCATTTCCCTCGAGAATTATTGTCAACAACCCTATATATTTTCTAGAATACATTAAAAATGATTCAGGGTCTACTTAATCCCGGTCTATAGTAGAAGGGAGTGCCAATTTAATGAAAGATTTTTTGATATTCAAGCCGGAAAAAGAATAATTTGCTGTTTAATTTACTAATTGCTTTTATATTAATGCCCTTGATTTGAAAAATTTATTTTAAATTGAAAAATAATATACAGTGTTTTTACTCACCTTGATCAAATGTTTCAAGCATTTGTAGATAGCCCGGCACGTTATTGACGATAAAAGAGGTTAAGATATCAAAGAGCTAAACCTTAGGTCTTAATAGGAGTTGCCCGTTGCCAGGAATCTTAAAGTAACTACCAATCTTTGTTTAGCACTGACACTTTGTCTAAGAACCGTCAATCTTTGTTTAGCACTGACACTTTGTCTAAGAACCGTATCTTCTTTTTAAATGTATGGAGTAACTAATTTCAATAGACATTCAAACTCGGCAACTCCTACTCTAAGGTAGTTTCTTAAGTTGCATATTTGATAATTTTTCTTGCAAAAGTAAATACTCTTTCACCCATATTTTTCTATCCTTTTTTGTATTTAAATTAATAGACGCGGCAAGAGCTATGGCGATTTTCTGGTGCTTTGAAAGTTTTCCCATCGCGCGACAACCGTCACCGACTACGTACGCTTTGCAAATGAGTTAGCATGCGGTATTCAGCCCAGTGTAACAGTGAGCTTGCCTAGTCAGATTTTAAGACAGTCGTACTAAGACTGTCTGAATACCGCATAGTGTAAAAAGCCCTGGAAACGTTACGTTGTTATTGTCTACACAATTTTACACAAGTTTTTTGCGAAGAGGTGATGGACTTGTTGATCATGGTGAAAGGGTTATTAGTGGAAATGTAGATAAGACAAAATTTCCTGAAAAACTATTGACTCTTAATTCGTGGCGGGTAATGAATGTATTAAGAAGACCGACTGAAGAAAAGTTGAAGACTTTTACAAAAAACATGTAGCTGTATCCATAAGACATAAGTGATGAAATAATCAATGCTGAGCAGGGAACTCCTTATTGGCATAAAGCTAGAAAAGTGAGACTAACAGCCTTCAAAGCAAGAACCCAGTTTACTTACTATTCTAATAAAAATGCTGATTGGGATAATCGATATCAAGAGGTTTTTCACAGTAAATTCCTTGGGAATGAGCATTATAGCTGCACGATTTTGGAATCCGGATTGCTTGTTCGACCAGAATTACCATGGCTTTCTGCAAGTATGTATGGTACTGCTATGGACGTAGAAGGAAATGTTCTTAGAAATATAGAGATTAAGACATTAAAGGAAGGAACTCGTTTCACTGCAGATGTATGTACTTATAGAAATGAATGCAATTCCTATGTTAGATGACAATAATTTTTTTTAAAAGTACTCAGCAAGTTTTTTGACAAGTTTCACTTACCCCTTTTGTTACACAATTCTGCCACAGCGTGCGCTGCCATCGTTTACTATATCCCTTCCATGCACTTCGCTCGTACAATGTATGATGGTTAATTGTCGAAAGTGTAAAGGATGTACATTAAACTACAGTTTAAAGCCAAGTTAGACAGAGTCAGAAACTGTGTGGTATCAATGGGAGAGAGTGAACTACGAATACTAGAAAACTGAAAAAGGTATTAAAAAAAACTCTTGTAACTAAAAAGACTGTAAAATTGAGAAAGTGCGGGACCGTAGCCAAACTTATAGATAATTAGAAGAAAAATATTCCTGTTTTTAAGAAACAATTTCATTTGGCTACATCCACAGACAATATCAAATGTGCATACAGAACTTAAAACCAAACGAAATATTGTTTGCGATTTTTCGGGAAATTATCTTTGTTAGCTCTCTGAAGAAATCCAGGAAACACATTTCGGAGCGTCAAAGGTAAATAATGTTTAAAATAGATTATGTATTTCGTGATATGTGTGGCTGTTATTTATTTGTTTTACTATTTACAGCAATTATTTTGTTCTGTGCTAAGAGAATATTCAAAAGTTATTAAAAACAAGGCTCTGGACACAAACACGAACAGGATAAAAACTAAAGCATGGGAAAAAGTACACAAAAAGTAAAAAAAAAAAAAAAAAAAAAAAAAAAAAAAAAAAAAAAAAAAAAAAAGTAACCCCACGTGGGATTTACATTAACATTGTAAAATACCACTAAACTTATCTTTTGCATTAGGTTTAACCAGATCATTAGCCGACCTCGAGAATTAAGCCAGCTGAAGATTCAGTGGAAACAATGAAAATTAATGCCCGGAAAAAATCAGCTCCTTCAAATAAGAAACAAACAAAACAGGGGGAGGAGCAAGACCAACATCTGCTAACGATTTAATAGAAGTGAAGGATTTACTGAACCCTGCAGAGTTGTTGAGGGACCATAACATGTTCGATTCAGATGGAATAGTCATTGGCGAACTAGAGTTGCCAAATCTTAGTGACACATGCCCCATCGAAATACTGTGGACGGTTGTTTTTGTGTTTGAGGCGAGCCCGTCGAATTCCCCGAGTTTTAATTACGTTTACTTTTTCTGTTATTTGAAAAATGAGTGGCTTGTGGGATAATGAGACTTGTTTAACATTAATTGATGCATATGAATCAAAGAGGGTGTTATGGGAACTATCCCATAACACCCTCTTTGATTCATATGTATGTATGTATGTACTAACATACGAATAATACTATAATCGCATAAAAATGCTTGGCGTGATATCAGTGAAACATTAAGCATTAGTGTAGACGATGTAAGAAAAAAATTGTAACCAAAATGACTACATAGTCATAGCAGCATGTTGAGCCACAGCAAAATGCTTAAAGATGAGGAACACCTGAGACACATGGAAATGGCGGAAGAAGAGCATAAAATAAAAATGAGTATACACGAAAAAAAATAAAAATACACGAAGAAAAATAAATAAAAAAAAAACAACAAAAATATTTTATTTATAAAGCATTTTTTTTAAATAAGGTACAATCATCATGAGATTATTTTATACTAAGTTGATAACAAAAAATACCATGCAATTTTTTTTAACTCTTTTTGTCCTCAGGCATTTTAGTAGATAAAAAAGAAAGCGTTTTTTAATAATGTAGCAAACCCATAAAACACCGTAATATATTCTAGCTGTTATCGTTTAGGATTCCAACTTCCGTAAAATAGCAATAGTAATGGTTGTTACTGTACCGGCATTCACTAGGGCCGGCGCCGCCGCGGCGGCGAGATATGGCGAATTTATAAAATAAAACTTGTAAACCTATGGAAAGTCAGCTAGTTATAATTATTAATTTTACCAGGTGGTAGGTTCCTGTACTGGACCGTCTAGGGTACCACCGCAGTGCCAGATATTTTCCCGTGAAATAGAAGTAATGTCAAGCACGTCTGTGTTTCGGGGAAAGGGCACTGAAGCTAGTGAAATTACAGGGTATATGAGACCTAATAACTGTTGTCTTGGTGTAGCGGGCGCAGGGCAGTGCCAGACAGTAAATGCTTAGTTACTGTTTGGCACTGAACTGTCTAAGGGCAGACGTGGCGCTTACCATCAGGTGTACAGTCAGCTCGTCTTGTTACACATTGCAATAAAAATTATATTGAGTGTGTGAATGTAGTGTTGTCAATCTCGTTGGTTTGAATATGTTGACAACTTATAAAATATAAGAAAAAAGAAATGACACACAAATATACCTGAGCAGTAAAACAATAAAAGAAACGAAGAAAAGTCGATTTTTATTGAATACAAAACCATAGATTAGTACACGCGACTTGAAACAGTCAACGGTACTTTTAATAATAATTTATGTACACAGTACATTTTTCAAAAAAAAAATGTGAATAAAAGGACAAATGAAACTATGAGACGTCAGCAGAAAATTGAAACTATACTGATTGAACTTATTAATAATGACATAACGTTAGGTCATTTTATAGACAAAATTGTTTTGTGCCTGTGTTAAAGAGAAATGGTATCAAAACCTTACTTTGTTTATGTCAAAATTAGATCAGACCATTTTTTTTGTTATAAACTTGGTATAAAAATAATCCCATGATGATTGTATTGTATGTTAAAAAAACATTGCTTTATGAATGAAATATTTTTGTTAAATGTATTTATTAAGAGAATTTATTTCATTTGGTTTTTTTTTTACCAGACCTTTATACTGCGACGGAATTTTCAAAATTTTTATTAGTGAAGGATAGGCCGAATTTACTACTGCAATTTTCGTTAGGGGTAAACTCGGCAAATTGGCCGAAAAGACGACATCAAATTTGGAAAATAGTAATCTCGGGCAATGCCGAGTTTTTTGTTGCCCGAGTTTACGCCTAAGCCTAAAAACATGGGTCTTATCAATACAAAAGCAATAGCAGAAATGCCAAAAGACTGAATAGAGATATTTGAGTCTGCTCGTCAAAGACCTTTTCCATTTGATGTTGTTAAAGTCAACAAATCATTTTTCAAGTCTTGGAATCCTTATCTAGATCAATATGCCAAAAAGTTTTCATTCCCATCTCGACCTATTAGGGAACTGAAAATTGGAAAAAGCAGCAAAAAAGTAATCTTTCGTACTTCATATAATGGGATGTGGGAGAAAGCCTGTATCACAGGTAGGGGAAAACAAAGAACGAGTATACACGAGTTCTTTTAACCTGTTGTAACCTATAAAGAAGACATACCAATTTCTAAAGAAAAATATAAAGATCTGCAAGTGTTAAAAAACTTTTGTAGTAGTAGGGCACAAGAATATTATTTAAATATATTATTCATAATTGAAGGTTTTTCATAAACTAATAAAAAAATAATTTTAAAACAATATTACTTTTATTTAAGCTTGATTCTTTTTAACACACAAACAAGTTTTCAAACAAAGGGATAAAAAGGGGTTCTTTTCGTGTACCCTTCATTTCTGTTGTCTGTTAAAAAAAAACTCAAAATTCTTTCCATATTTGAGACCCATATTTCTAACCCATATTTGAGACCTACAGGAGTAAAGCAGATCGGTTACGGTTTAACCAACAACAGCTACCGACTACACCTAGTTTTAGCCGACTAAAACTAGGCATAGCCTAAACATATAGTATACACCATAAGTCTTCTAAAAACCTATTTCAGACCTAAACAATACCTATACAAAACGAAGTCATTCATACGCAGACTACACGAAGTCAGAACGATTATCTTTTCTCCGAAGAGAACAACAGTAGGTACCCATTATACCCATATATATAAATCTTAATATGACTTTTTAAAGCTAATTTATTTTATTGTTTTTAGTATGTGAAGATGTTATTGACCAACTCGTATGTGCCCCTGTTAAGTCCAAAAATTTGCACTGTATAGAGCAGGCTGAGCAAAGGAAACCATCCGATTATGTTAGAAGAGAAGGAGTATTGAGAATAATGATTTTGAAGCGAAGAAAAAAATTGAACTTCAAATATTGAAAGCAAAGGTACTTATTCAATTATTATAAACTAGTGGCCGCACGCGACTTCATCCGCTTGTACCCTAGGAAACCTTTGACCAGAATAAAAACTATCCCACGTTTTAATCCAGTTTATAACTCCCTGTGTGTCAAATTTCTTTCAAATCAGTTCAGTCGTTTTTGCGTTATTGGTGTAAATAACCCGACTTTGTTTAATTAATTTAGCATATTCTATGTATCGTTAGCATGAAATTTAAATTTAAAACAACTTTTTATGCATGAAGAGATGCCATCTCAATTTTTGCGGCATTTGAGAAATTTAGTGGGGCCGTCAGTGGACGACGCAATTTTGTGCACGTTATGGACAGGACGTTTACCTTACGCTTTGCAACCGGTTGTAGCTTTGCACTCAAAATTACCGTTGGATGACATAACAAAATTGGCTGACCGGGTTCAGGTAATAGCTACTCCCATGCCTTATCATAGCGTAGCAAGCACCTCAGTTGCGCCGCCTGCGCAGAGCACATTAGGCATTACTGGTATCACTATACTTTCGGCGCTAAGGCTAAGAAATGCACACAGCCGTGCAGCTTCGCATCGGGAAACTCCACGGGCAGCCGGAAGTAGCGGCCAACGACTGCCCAGCATCTACAGGCCGTCTGTTTATCACTGACCGATCATCGAAAATGCATTTCCTAGTGGACACTGGCTCTGACGTATATAATATTAGCACACAATACATAGCATACAAGTATATTAGTAGGAAGTTGTATTCAAGGTTTGCCATTATTGTCATAATATAAATAATATTTACTTTTTAGTTGGAGAATCAACAAATTGAAAGACGGGCTGCCGAGATGGAGGAAGAAAGAAACAAAACTCTGTTAGAGATGGCAAAATTAGAGTTTGACGAGTTCAAAAAAACGTCTATGTTAGTTGTTTTTTTACATTGAAGCTATAAAACATTTATTTGAAATATTGTACTTACTAGTTAGTTTTATTAAACCAAATAATTATTGTATTTAATTATTGAAATAAAACACTTTTATTGATACTGGGACGGTTTTATTTAACATACTTTAGTAATTAGTTGGTATTTCGTTTATATAGGCAAGTGTTGCACCTTTGGACGGCTTTACCTATAGACACTAGCTATAACTAAAAAAAAATGTCAAAAATTCGCAACCTGAACGCAGCTATAAAGTATTTTTGACGCATGGCAACACTGATGTGCCGCCATGTTGCGATCTGTCAAAGTTTTGTTTAGGTGCACCAACAAAATTTTTTCTCGTAAAAAGTAAGTATTTTTGCCATATTTCCCACTGTTTTTCTGGCATTTAAATGTTTATACAAGCACGGCTCTAAGTGATTTAGTGAATTTAGTATTTTGTTATTCAACTTTTGGCGAATCTGCAATGATATGTACGTTGTTTATAGAGCATGGGCCATTTATAGGTTATAATACGTAATTTGTACCGGTGGACAAAGGAATGAATGTAGTACCTGTAGACTGTCCATAGGTACGTACACGCTGTTTTACTTGTGGACACATTATTAAACCAATTATTATTTTTTTGTTTGCCAGTGCCGCGTAGTAAATTTGGTGTGAAGCGAGATAAAATATGTTCAGAGGCTCTCACTGAAGCAGTTAAAGAAGTCAGAAGTGGAAGTTCGTTTCGCAAAGTTGCTGAAAAATACAAAATCTACATTACAATTTACATCTACAATACATCTACAATTTTCAAATATTTTCAAATGAATAAACACGATGATATTACTCGTAGTAATAAAACTTTAGAGCTTTTGAGAAATGACGTAAAGAAGGTAATTTATGAGTGTGTAGCCATGATCCAATTGGTCTGGTTTCCCTGTTATGGGTTACCAAAGTACATTATACATAGAAACACCCAGACCGATACAAACAGACATGTTCATGCACACAAATGTTTGTACCGTGCGGGGATCGAACCCGCGACCTCTGGTGTAATAGCCGACTTCTCGACCATTACACCAAATGGCTCGTCGAAGGTGTTTGAAGAAAATGAAGAGATTCAGTTCTGCGAATACTTGGAGAAAGCTGCATATATGCACGTAGACATAATTATTTAAAGCTATATGTTTTTATTTTCAAGCCAACCATTTTTGAAATTGTTTGAAACAACTTTCATATCTGAGTGAGACCATTTTGCGAATGGAACAAAATTCGAATGGGACCAAATGCGAATAGGACGGAATGCGAATGGGACCGAATGCGAATGGGACTGAATGCGAATGGGACCGAATGCGAATGGGACCATTTTTGAATTCGTGACCAAATGCGAATGGGACGATATGCGTCAAACCCTGCACGTAGGCTTAGATTCCAAACAAGTTCGCGAACTTGCCTACCAGTTCGCAGTATCAAGAAATGAAGAAAATACTGCTAATTGGCATCAAAACAAGATGGCTGGTATAGGCTGACTTAGGTGTTTCCGACAGCGATATTCTCAACTATCACTTCGAAAACCTGAAGCTACTAGTTTGGCCAGAGCAACAAGTTTCAATAGGACTAATGTTTCGAATTTCTATGATAATCTGGAAAAAGTACTGAAAAAGCACAATTTTCCTTCTGATTGTATCTACATATAATGTCGACGAAACCGGTATTTCAACTGTGCACAAGCCAAGAAAAGTGCTAGTACCAAAAAAAATACGACAGTTAGGAAAACTGACTTCTGCAGAAAGAGGAATAAACAGCACAATGATCGCCTGCATTAATGCAGTGGGAAACTCGGTGCCACCTATGATAGTTTTCTCAGAGTCTTCTTTAAGGACAACATGCTAAAAGGTGCTCCTCCAGGTTCTGTTGGGGAAGCAAATCAATCTGGGTGGTCGACAGAACCGATTTTCAGGCGATATTTAGATCATTTTATTGCTTTTGTAAAACCTACGAAAGAACAACCTGTTTTACTTACAATGGACAATCATGAAACTCACATCTCCATTGAAATCATAGATTAGGCTTCGGATAACGGCATTATTCTTTTAACGCTGCCTCCGCATACATCTGATAATTTACAAGCTCTGGACATATGTGTGTTTGGGCCATTCAAAACACAGTATAATAAGGCTGCAGATAAATGGATGTTGAACCACCCTGGCAAACCAATTACTATCTACGATATTGCAGAGATCATAGGAGAAGCTTACTGCCTTTCATTCACCCCCAAAAATATAATAAAAGGATGCGAAGTTACTGGTATCTGCCCATTTAATAGAGATGTGTTCAGTGATGCCGATTTTCTGTGTTCTTTCATAACTGATTTTACAAAATGAAGAAATACCTTTTGTAATGTGTGTAGGATGTAGGACATATGGCGAAAAGAAAACAATGCTAACCTGTTCTATGAGCGAGGGGCGATATCCTGCTAAATGTGTTCCTAAAGCTCACAAAGATAATTTTGACTCTGAAGATGAGTGCGATTTTATTTGTCAGAGATGCTATAAAATCGATGATGACTCACCTGATGATATTACAGATTCCGATGGGAGTATTGATTCTGCCAAAGATTATCCAATATTGCAAAATTAAGAAACAAAATTGTTAGAAGTGATTTCATTATGTTGTGTTACTTAATATTTGATTTTATACTGACGTTTTGTGTTTCATAATTGTAAGTTTAAATATGCTGTCTCTATGTACATTGCCGTCCATAGGCACATTTGTTGCGTCTATAGGAACATTCAAAGGATACCTATGGACATTATGAGGCTTTTTAAAAATATGTTATTTACTTGCAAACTATTAAATATTTTCGAATGAAGACTAATTAGTACTAAGAGTTGACTCGTAGTTAAGCTGAATAGTATATAAAACGAATCTAAAACTATAAGGTTTTTTTTTTAATCTTATTATTCCTAATCTGGAAAATGTCCACAGGTAAAGCACCTGCCCTACTTTACTACACTTTTAATTATGTCCTTTCGTAATTCCAGATAGTAGCTGAAAATAAAAAAAAAACACATACTGAGTTCTTCCGAGTGGAGAAGTGGCGGGAGATGGCGCAAGACAGACTGAAGTGGCGTCTTTTGTTGTCGGAGGCCAAGACTCTTTGGGGTCACTGCGCCATCTTAGTAAGTAAGTACATACTGAGTTCTATTACAATCTGTCAAAAAAAGCCTCAAAATCCTGGAACGTTATCCGAGCCACCAGATTGCAACAAAGTGCAGGCACACAAACTGCTATAACAGTCAGAGAAAGAAAAGAAAAACGGAATTGGGACGTGAAATTAAAATCTTGTCTTAAAGGCTGAGAAGACGAACTGAAACAATCAATAGTTTGAAATCTTTGCTTAGGTACTGTTATTGAAAAGAAGTGTGATAATTTTGACGAGGTACGGAATATGGTCTAATTAAGTTTTGAAATATTCACTTACAACTAAAAAAAACCGGCCAAGTGCGAGTCGGACTCGCCCATGAAGGGTTCCGTAGCAGCAAGTATCATCATAATATAAAAGTTCTTGTAGTTCTTTGTAAGTTTGATCGACGTTTTTATATTTGAGTTGATTGAATGAGAGGAAAATTGCGGTTTACGATTTATGACGTTTTAAAAAAAAGTAATTACTTGATCTCGTTCAAACCAATTTTCAATGGAAGTTTGCATGGTAATGTACATCATATATTTTTTTTTGTTTTATCGTTCTCTTATTTTAGAAGTTAGAGGGGGGGTGACCAACATTTTACCACTTTGGAAGTGTCTCTCGCGCAAACTATTCAGTTTAGAAAAAAATTATATAAGAAACCTTATTATCATTTTTAAAGACCTATCTATAGATACCCCACACGTAAGGGTTTGAAGAAAAATTTTTTTTTGAGTTTCAGTTCTAAGTATGGGAAGCCCCAAAAATTTATAAACTAATTACTTGATCTCGTTCAAACCAATTTTCAATGGAAGTTTGTATAATAATGTACATCATATATTTTTTTTAGATTTATCGTTTTTTTATTTTAGAAGTTACAGGGGGGGGGACCAACATTTTACCACTTTGGAAGTGTCTCTCGCGCAAACTATTCAGTTTAGAAAAAAATGATATAAGAAACCTTATTATCATTTTCAAAGACCTATCCATAGATACCCCACACGTAAGGGTTGGATGAAAAATTTTTTTTTGAGTTTCAGTTCTAAGTATGGAGAGCCCCCAAAATTTATTATTATTTTTCTATTTTTGTATGCAAATCTTAATGCGGTTCACAGAATACATCTACTTACTAATTTTCAACATTATAGCTCTTATAGTTTCGGTAAAAAGTGGCTGTGACATACGGACGGACAGACAGACAGACAGACAGACATGACGAATGCATAAGGGTTCCGTTTTTTGCCATTTGGCTACGGAACCCTAAAAAGGGTTATGTGTCAACTCGCCCAACTTAAAACTCGACTATCGGCGAGTTTACACCTTTCCTTGAAGGTAATCTCGCCTTAGTTTTCAAAAAAGTTTTGGCGAGATTACCATGCCTCCAATTGACAATAGTAATTTCGACCAACATAGTATAAGAGCGTAGGGGACAACAAAAATATTATAGCTTTCATGTAATAAAACGTATATTTGATATTTTTTAAACAAAACAATACTAATCTAATAAATAATAATTAAACATGAAAAAAAAAACAATAATAAATCATGGAAAAGCGCGGGAAACGTCGGTGTGTTCGGTTGTTTTTCTTCGGCCTTTGTTTATTTTATTTTATTGTTAAAAGGATTAGATATGGCTGGCTATACATACTTGGTGAAATGGTGAAAAACAACACAAAGGTTATGAATTTCAAGTTATTTTGAAAGCACATGGTTAAAACCTACATCCTCCCTGTCAAATAAATAAATGGTGCTTTTACGAAGTAAAGTATAAAACTACTAACGCCACGCCACGGAGGCCTGGAATTCGAGATTAAACAAAAAAGTTAAAGCAAAACCTAACATAGCAGTGCTTCTCAACGCTCTTCAAAAAGACAATTATTATTATTTAACTCTGTGGAAAAAGAAATGGTTACATTTGTAATGAGAACCGATCAAACTAAATTGACATAAATAATTTTGCGGGAACTGGTCAATCAAGAGATCTCACTTGGACATTGTATCGAAAAGCTGGAGCAAATGTAAAATACTCATTCACGATAAATTGTTAATCATGATTTTTATATTAGGTACGTTATTGTGTTGTGTTCACATTTACGCTATTAAGGTTTAGTAATATTTTGTTGTCATGTTTTTTTTTTTCATGTTAAATTATTATTGTTTTGTTTAAAAAAGATCAAATGTACGTTTTATTACATGAAAGCTATAATATTTTCGTTGTCCCTTACGCTCTTATACTATGTTGGTCGAAATTATTATTGTCAATTGGAGGCATGGTAATCTCGCCAAAACTTTTTTGAAAACTAAGGCGAGATTACCATTAAAGAACTTTTAAGATGTACACTCGCCGATAGTCGAGTTTTAAGTTGGGCGAATTGACACATAACCCTAAAAAAGTAACTAACCGTGGTGCTAGATATAATGACGACGTTAAAATTCGCGTTGTCTTTGTATTACTCGTACTATTCGGGCAAGGCGTATAAGTTTTTAAGAAACCATATTTCGCTGCCTCATCCTGCAACATTGCGTCGCATTTTATCGTCCCACGACTGTAATGTGGGTTTCATGGCAGAAGTTTTAAATTTCCTCCAAAAAAAAGTTTCCGAAATATCTAATTTCAGCGATGTAGCGTTGCTTTTTTATTCTGATTGATGCATATAAAATCTTATGACTCCGCGAAAGACAAGTTTTGGGGACGTATTGATTTGGGGGGCGTTGTCTCCGAAGACCCAGAAAAAATTGCAAGTGTTTCAAATTGTTTCGCTAAAAGATAAACTTAAATGTCCATTTTGTTATATTTTCTGTACTCTGTCCACCCTTGCGTAATATTAATAGCGACTTTATGCAGTTGTAATAAAGGGTATTTTCGCAGTTCAAATAATATGAATATGTAATACATACATATGTACGTGCCAAACCTCATACTCTGTGAAAGGAGGTTCGACGACTAATTTAAAAAAAACATTTGTTGAAGAAGCATATGACATCATATGAAAGCATTGTTATAAATCGATCAGATCTAACAGTGTCCCACCCAACCAACTGCAGAAGATACAGCTTCAATACCGGTGCCATCAACCTCACGTATTGAAGTTTCAACGATTAATCCTCAACCTCAACAAAAACAAACTATTTCCACATTTGTTAATAATAAAAAACCGGCCAAGTGCGAGTCGGACTCGCCCATGAAGGGTTCCGTAGCAGCAAGTATCATCATAATATAAAAGTTCTTGTAGTTCTTTGTAAGTTTGATCGACGCGTTTTTATATTTGAGTTGACTGAATGAGAGGAAAATTGCGGTTTACGATTTATGACGTTTAAAAAAAAACTAATTACTTGATCTCGTTCAAACCATTTTTCAATGAAAGTTTGCATGGTAATGTACATCATATATTTTTTTTAGTTTTATCGTTCTCTTATTTTAGAAGTTAGAGGGGGGGTGACCAACATTTTACCACTTTGGAAGTGTCTCTCGCGCAAACTATTCCGTTTAGAAAAATATATATAATGATATAGGAAACCTTATTATCATTTTTAAAGACCTATCTATAGATACCCCACACGTAAGGGTTTGAAGAAAAAAAAAAATTTCGAGTTTCAGTTCTAAGTATGGGAAGCCCCAAAAATTTATAAACTAATTACTTGATCTCGTTCAAACCAATTTTCAATGGAAGTTTGCATAATAATGTACATCATATATTTTTTTTTAGATTTATCGTTCTCTTATTTTAGAAGTTACAGGGGGGTACCAACATTTTACCACTTTGGAAGTGTCTCTCGCGCAAACTATTCAGTTTAGAAAAAAATGATCTATGAAACCTTATTATCATTTTTAAAGACCTATCCATAGATACCCCACACGTAAGGGTTGGATGAAAAAAAAATTTTTGAGTTTCAGTTCTAAGTATGGAGAGCCCCCAAAAGGGTCATGGTCAAAATGGGCGTAAGACCAACAGCTTTGAAATATATTTTATGTGAAAGCTAATGACCATATGTTAATTTTATACTATGACGGCAATCACCCAAACCACCGGAGAACAGAGATATTCAGTAATGTTCAAACTTATACGCGCTACGCACTATATTTCGCGCTTAACGGAATTATTACATTCCATCCCTTTCTAACGTCTCTCTTACTCAGGCGCCGACTAAAAAACAAGCGCATGTTAGAAGGGGTTTTTATTTTATAAATAATAAAATAAATAAAACTTTTAAACATTATGTATTTTAGGACACAATATGGAACATATTTTAAAACACGTTTTTTACGTATAACTCATCCGTAACTATCAAATAGGTACACAGAATCAGATCCCACTGATAGCGGGCACATTATTATACTTACGTTTTGATTGATAGAGACCAAATCGGTAGAAATGCGATAGTTGAGCATTACTGTACGTGCTTAACAGGCAGAAGAACAGTAGGAAGTTGTGCTCACATAGTTTCAGTTTTGTGGTTTTTAGGGTTAGGACGGCACGAGCCTTTCGTTGCACCCGCAGAACATTTATTAGATGTTATAGTTGATGAATGAAGCGCTCGTGGTGCAGCTGTGACAAGGGTTCGTTAGAGATAACGAAAGTCAAGCTACCCACGCCGCGGTCGGTTAATGGATAGGTGACCCTTCTGACCACATTTAGTGACATTTATTTCGAGCGTCGCCGTGCTTCGGAAGGCACGTTAAGCTGTTGGTCCCGGCTGATATTTACTATAATGTAAATATTAGTCGTCAAGGCTAGTCAGAGGCCATTTGGCGGCTTGATAACATCTGACATTAAGGTCGGTCACTTGCCTTACCCGCACCCCTCCACCAACCCGCACTAGGCCAGCGTGGTGGAGTATGGCCCACACTATCTCACAATTGAGATAAGGCCTGTGTCCCAGCAGTGGGAACGTATATAGGCTGATGATGATGATGATGATAGTTGATGAGTACCATTGATATGTGAATAAAAAGTATTAATAATAGTAGTTTTACTATGTAATATGTGTTTTATTTAACCAATCTTTGTGCTTATTTTGCAGGCAAACCCGGTCTATATTAAGGTTAAAAAGTATTTAGGGGGTATTTAGGAGTACAATGAAGTACATTACAACACATTTTATTTCTGTTGGTTTTACGCCCAGCTCCCATACAAAAATGCCCATGATCCTTTATTATTATTTTTCTATTTTTGTATGAAAATCTTAATGCGGTTCACAGAATACATCTACTTACTAATTTTCAACAGTATAGCTCTTATAGTTTCGGTAAAAAGTGGCTGTGACATACGGACGGACAGACAGACAGACAGACAGACAGACAGACATGACGAATCCATAAGGGTTCCGTTTTTTGCCATTTGGCTACGGAACCCTAAAAACCATTAAGCGCTGTACGCAAAAAAAAAACTGTATGCTCTAGTTCTTAATATGATAGTCAAAGATTTGCAACCATGCTTGAAGATGATGGATTTAAATCTTTAATTAATTACTGAGACCGCCATTCCTCATTTCTAACCAAAAATAAATGATATGTTCATTACAAGTCATCCGGTTCTGTCTATAAGATGTAAAAAACGGCATGAAATAGAACTTAATATAAAACATAATGAACACATTTTGTACTAGCTTATGTTTTTAAGGCTCACCCTCCTTTACATGGAACCTATAGATTAATTGATGAAACGTATGAATGCTGCATTAAAACAACAAAAAGCTGTGAATGTATGTAAGTAACTATAACTTTGTTTTTTTTTTGTTAAGATTTATTATTCGATGCTGGCGAGATGGACGAGGACATCCGTCAGTGGGAGTCCGGCGTCGGGTGCAACGCGGGGAGTGTCTTGGATGAAGAAGACACCGGCAATATTGACCTCCCTATCCGACCTCCACGGAGGATGAACGTTCTTGAAGAAGAATTGTCCCCCGATATTCTCAACATTATGCGAACGTTAGATGAGGAGGACAATATGGAATTGAGAACTGTAGCCACGGCGGACATGCTTTCCTTCGAGTGGCTCAATGATCCCAATATTCCCAATGCCTTCACCGGCCAGAGGGAACAAGTCACGTATGAATCTGGCTCCACTTTTAGTGTGGAAGGAATGTCTCCATTTCAAATCTTTTTTAAAATTTGGCATAATATTTTCCTTATCGTACTAGGGATGCGCCGATCCGATCCGATCCTTTGAAAGATCGGATCGGATCGGCATACGATCGGCATACGATCCGGCGATTTTCGGATCGGATCGAGGTCGTACGATTTTTGGCCGGATCGATACAATAGTTGAAAGATCGGATCGCTTTGATCGTATGAATTAAAATGCGGTTTGTTTACTAAAAATTGGGTACTTACTTAGGTTTATTTGTTACGAACTTTATCTTTGTTTACATTTTGAACTTGGCGGCATCCTGTACGGGTAGATCTGGTAATCTTAAACATTATATTATTCTAAACGAATGTTGTGGGTAGGTAAGCATAAAATCTGTGGATTTACTAGTTTGTTTTTTACCCTCTATCACTTGTTACTAACCCTAAGTACTTGTTTACAAGTTTTACATTATGGCAATAGGGCATTGGGTCCTTGTTTACAAGGTTTACGTACTTTGAGGGGTTTACCTAATAAAGATCTAAAATTAATTGTGTCTCACTTATTTGCATCCGATCCGGATCGATTTCTTGAAGATCGGATCGACGGCATGCGATCCGATCCGCGGATCGGATCGTGGCATTACGATCCATTACGATCCGAAAAATCGGATCGACGACCCGGATCGCGCATCCCTAATCGTACAAGAGACGAATAGGTACGCCAACTATTTAAAGTCTCATCCGGAGCTCAAAGAGCATTCGGACATAAAAAAGTGGACGCCAGTGACTCCCGAGGAGTTGTGGATCTTTTTTAGGATAAGTATGCTGCAAAGAATAATTCCTATACCGGTGGAGGCACAATATTGGCGACCGAGGTTATCTCAAAGTCGGCCAGTTTGAGAACCTCATGTCCTTCACAAGGTTCAAACTCATAAAACGCTGCCTCCATTTTGTGGACAACCTCAGAATCTCAGCTTTCACAAATAGCTCGTTGAAACTTGCTAAGATTCTCCCTATTACAGATCACTAAAAAGAGAAGTTTAAAAAATTAAAGTGAGTAAAATGGGTTAGCTCAAAGTTTTTATTTTTTTATTAGTTTTTTTTAGTATAAAAAATACACGTATTGTACCATATTACAATCCTGATTAAATGCGCGAACTCTTAATGGCACTTGCCAAAGCACTTTAGTACTTTATGGTAGATGATGCAATACTTTTAAATTTTGTTAACAGTCTCCACTTTTGGAAAAAAAAATAAGGTGACGCCGAAAAAGATGCTGAAGGGGAGCGAGAAACCGCGATGTGCTTCTACTACAGATGTTTTGAAAAGCTTGACATGGTGACCAGACCACAGTAAAATGTTTGCAACGCAGGTGCAAAGAATGTATAAATAAAATGCTGTTATACAATGAATTTGATAATTCTAACAGCATTTCCTGTTATGTTTGGCAAAAAGGTACCAAACAGTATTGCAAAGATAATAAGACAATCACAACTAATATCATGGAGAAGGTTAAAAAAATGTATAAGCCTCTGGAACTTATCAAACACTTTGATAGAGAAATAACACCATTGATGACTCATTGCGCAAATATGAAGAACCAATATGAATCTTTAAAAAAATCAAAGAAAATATCATGGAAAACGAGTGTTTATTGCATATAGACTTTAGCGAAAATTATAACACCAAATATGGTTCCGAAATTCAATCGGTGCATTTTGGAGCTAGCCGGTCTCAGTTAACGTTGCACACTGCAGTTATTTATTACAACTCAAATAATAAAACAAACACTCAATCATTCTGCATAGTCAGTACGTCTCTTTGCCATGATGCTTCTTCGGTCTGGGCACATTTAATACCAATTTTGCGTGAAATAGAAATGCTTGTTCCTAAAGTTCGCAATTTGCATGTGTTTCTGATTCCCCATCTGCTCAATATAGAAACAAAAAAGTTTTCTATATAATGTCTCAGTTACAAATCTACCTTCCAGCTTTATCTTGTGTTATATGGCACTATAGTGAATGTGGACATGGAAAAGGCGCACCTGATGGAATCGGTGGGGTGCTAAAGAGATCAGCAGACAGGCTAGTGGCATTCGGCAAAGATATTATCGATATTTATAGCTTTGTGCAGGGCTTAAAAAGAACTGTGTCCAATGTAAAAATTGAAATCGTACATGAACACGAAATCATCGAAAAAGACTGGCTTTTTCCTGATAGTCTCAAGCCTTTCTCTGGATCGATGAAAGTTCATCAAGTGGTATGGACTAAATTGTCTGGTGATTTAGCAATGCGATCACTGTCATGTGTTAAACCGGTTTGTCTACATGATACAATCAAATGTCTACTAAATGATTGCCTACTCAGACAGTAGTCCAAGAAGAGGAAGAATCAAACGTGTTGCCTCTAAGAGATGCAAGGCAAATCGCGACTGGATCCAATAATGTTAATATTTGTAATCAGGGACCCAGAATTGCTCGCTTTAAGGCGTCTACATCATATTTTATAAAAAAATAAAAGTAAATCTATAAATAAGAATTATGACAACATCTCAATTGATTTTGAAAATATCGATTGTTTTTGAAAACATTAATACTAAATCTCTAACAAAATTCGAAAATACTAAAGGTGAGGAGAATGTCAAATTTGATGATAGTGATGATGATCTCAATATATTTTAAATTACTTCCTAATATTTCTTGTGATGTAAATCTTTCAAAGTATTGAATTACCAAACGTGCATAGTATTATAATTGTTAATAATTGAAATTATGAGACTGAGCATTAAGCTTAAGGTGTTTTTTGACTTTATTTCTCTGTGTAAGATTAAAAAATATTATTTTGTTGCATTTACCAAAAACTTCAGGCTTGTATTTTAATTTGTTGAATTTGTAGTCTATTTTCAGTTTTAATTATATTTTTAAATGAATACATTGTTTTCCTTACAATAAAGATCCTAATAAATAAAAATAATACTGCTTGTTATACCTAGGTAATAAGTATCTTGGAACTGTTCTGTTCAGTTCACTTGAATTTTTGACTGAATACATTGTGTTCATAATAATAAAGATGATAATTAATAAATATAATACTGATTGTTATACCTAGTAAATAAGTATATCGGGACTGTTTTGATTATGTTGATTAAAAAATATTTTTAAAATAATTTCAAATACTTTTATTTTGCTTTGATTAAAATTTTGTAGCAAAAGAATGTTTAAGATTCTCTAATTTTGGTGTCAGACATAAATTTTGAAGACAGCATTTCTAATTTTGGTGCTTTAATATTGGTGTTCTCTTAATTTTGGTGTAAGGAAAATCATCAAATTTATCATTTTAGAAACAGTATACGTTTTCAATAAATTTGATCAATAATTAAAAAATAAAAATTAAAAATACACAAATAACAATTTCCACCAAAATTAGGCAAAAATATACACTTGTTGATATTCACCCATATATGTAGATTGTCTCAAGACTTACAAAACTTACAGAACAAGAAATGCAGCTAGACGCGAAAGCGCAACGATTAATAATAAGCACAGTCGACAGAAAAATATTATCGTCATTAATGTCGTGTAAAAGTGCCAAAAAAATGTATGACAAACTCAATATAATGTACCACCAGCAGCAAACTAGTCAGCAAAAATTTCACTTGTTACAAGAATTCTTCCAATATACTTATGATTCATTAAATTTTAAATGAATAGATTATTTATTTTTAAAACTAAGATTGTAAGAGTTAAGTTTATTTATATGTAAAATTTAAATAATTGCTTTCTATTGTAAACTTTAAAACATTAATTTTTTTTTAAATAACTATAACATTGTATAAGACAAAGGTTGTAAAATTAAGGAGATGTGTTAACTAGTTAGGCTAAATAATTTATACACCATTGCCTTAAAATTATAAAAACAATTCTCTTTAGCTGTGTCTACTTTATGGGCGCTCTCTCTGGTTCATATTGTAATAAACTCTAAGTGTTCTCTATGAATAAAACAAACTAAACTCACCGGCAATAAAACCTGGCAACTGGGCTTTTTTCATACAAACGTGGTCACTTTAACGTCTCATAGATAGAAAACTATTTGCAGCTGTGCAATGATTATTACGTCAATGAAGAGGCCAAACGCCCTATTATCGAATCACTATGTATAATAATCGTTCACTATTCTCAAAAAGGAAAAACAATAAACCGAACTCAACGCTCCATATATCGTACACATGAATTTTGACTTGACTTGATTGTTTTTCCTTTTTGAGAAAATTAAGCGGTTAGTGTAAATTCTTGAAACTGTGATTTGTTAATCGGGCTTTTGGCCTCTCCATTGACGTAATAATCATTGCACAAATAGTTTTCTATCTATGAGACGCAAAAGTGACCATGTTTGTATGAAAAAAGCCCAGTGGTCAGGTTTTATTGCCGGTGAGTGTATTATATACAGGCTGACAGGTAACCCGAGAGACATATTTAAGGAGAGTATTTGGAATCCGATTTAGAAACCAAAAATAATTTTTTGCATAATTATCCTATTAGGTTACGTATGCATGGACTACCGAGCGCAGCGCTTAGAAAAAATGGCTCTGCAAAATACCGCGTGTGCCGGCCGGCCACAGTGCCGACCGGTCACACCCCCCTCCCCCGCGGGACACGCGCGATCCTTCCCGACGCGCCGGCGCCAGCGGCTGGCGGCCAGCCAGTCTACGCGAGTGCGCAGGAGCCGTAACCCGTTACCCCGTTAGTCTATGCGAGTGCGTCGGCGCTACCGCAAAGTACCTATTGTTGTGTTACGACAAATGATCGATCGACACAGATCTACATTGAATTGAACGCCTGCCACTATCGCGTCGACGAATTCAACTAGTTGATCGACTAGTCGATAGACGGAAATGGACGTTTAACATAGTTCCGTTAACGAAAAATACGTCGACGACCCATCTCTACGACGACACGAAAAAGGGTTTTTACTTTGCCTTTTTCTCTCTTTTTCGTAACTGATGCTGGATCGATCGTTGATCGAGCAGTCAAGCTGGCCAACACCCAGAGTCATCTATGCCTAGGACATGGTCTTCATAATTTGGTGACAGTTGATGGTATTAAGCAGGTGCCTGAAATACGCACTTGCTACGGAGTGTGTTGGCATGGCAACATTAAATATGTAACAAATTGAGTTTAAGTGTTGGCAACACAAGCGCCCTCTGTGAGCTTGTGTTAGTTTTGTACGATCTCTCTCTCGTCCGGTCTCCGCCACGGGACGCACGCGTTGATTTCATTGTGCGCCCGTTCTCTGTAAATGTGGCTTTAAGAATTAAAAGTGTTTCCAAGAACCAGACTTTAATTATTACTACAGTCCATCACCTCCACATTGGTCCTTCGAGCAACGAGGTCATTGGTTCAACGGGCAACGAGGTCATTAGAGGAACAGGCAAGTCTCGAGATCTGCGATCGTCGTGCACCGCGGCCCGGGGTTGAGGTACACTCTGCACTCCCAAGCTACGACAGCAGCAAGTATCCTGTCGGAAGTGCAGCTACAGTACCAGATATCATCACCATCAGATCTCAGCCTACCTACCTATTTGCGCGTCTCCAGAAGAAACCTGAAAAAATTCCAGCCACCGATCATTTACAGCAAATTCACCCTTATCGTCAGAAGTTCATCCCCGTCGCATCGCAGCGTTCAGCTTATCGTACGTGCCAAATAAGGAGCGATACGCATTCAATTCGCGGAACATTGCGCAGCGCGGCACACGGCGACGGTAACGAATATACTTCACGAACTCGAAGGGGGCGGAGACTACGAGCTACGCAGGACGGCGAGTAGCAGCGAGCGCGGCACACGGAGCCGGTAACAAATATACTTCACGAACCCCGAAGGACAGCAATAAAAACAAGACACCGAGTCAAACACCGCCAGTACGCCAGTTTATACGCGCCGAGTAGTTTGAGTGTCAACATAATATCGTTCTAAACATTTAAGACGCAACTCCTCTTAAATAATATTATTAAAACAGTAATTAGTGACTTGTTACTATTTGTGAATACGTGTTGTGTTCGGTTCGTCTTGGAAAATGGAGCAAAGTGAATTAGTTCAGGCTCGCGGATACGTTAAAAGTACGTTAACGCGTCTTTACAATTTTATTACTCAACCGGAAAATGTGAGTGAGTCTTCGATTGAACAATTAATTTCCAAAAGGGAACGCTGCGCTAACGCATTTAGCCAGTACGAATCCTACAACATTAAAATTTTAACACTATGTCCCGAGGACAAAGAAGACGTTGAAAAAGTCGAGAATAATTATTACGCGATCTTATCCGCGATCAATCACGAAATTAAGCGGCGCGAAAAAGAAGATCAATCGAGTTCAACCACCGTTGCTCCAATTTCCAAACTTAGATTGCCACCTGTAGATGTGCCACATTTCAATGGTAAGTTTACGGAATACATACCATTTATTAACCTTTTTAACTCAGTTATCAGTGAGAACAAATCGATAGACTCTGTACAGAAATTATATTTTTTAAGATCACATCTCAAAAATGAACCTTTAGATTTAATAAAAAATTTGCCACTCACAGCACATGGTTTCGTGGAAGCATTAAAGCTATTAGACAACAGATACAATAACAAATTTAAAATAATTAACGAACACATAAACGCAATATTGGACCTCAAACCCGTGTCCAAATCGACAGCGGTTAGTCTAAGGGACTTTGTGTCCAATGTCAGACAACAGATTGCCGCTCTGTCCAATTTAGAACCTCAAGTCAAAACATGGGATGCTATAATATTATGTATTCTTTCCCGAAAATTAGACATGTATACTTCAAGAAGCTATCAACTTGAGCGGAACAGTAAAGAGGACCCCACGCTGGAGGATCTCCTGAGCTTCCTGGAGAAACGAGCGCTGGCGCTGGAGAATGCTGAGCCAGGTATAGGTCAGCATCGTCAGCAGCCGTGGGAGCCCAGAGACCAGGGCAGGGTCTCCGCTGGCAGAGTAGTTGCTACTGCAGCGGCACAGGAGTCATCATGCCTATACTGTAAGTTAAATCACAAAATTTATTTGTGCAAAAAATTTCAACTTCTACCTGTAATCAAACGGGTACAATTTGTGAAGGATAACAACTTGTGCAACATATGTTTAGGTGCGCATACACGGAAGTGTAGGTTCCACTTTCGGTGTTCAGAGTGTAGACAACTTCATCACACTCTGCTACATTGCAACATCGAACGAAATCATAGTGGTACCCAGCTAACCGTCGCATCTCCCGCTTCATTAGCGGCTAATAATAATAATACGGTCGTACTTTTACCAACAGCAAATGTAAAGATTTTAGCTCGAAATGGCACACCGATGGTATTCAAAGCTCTGTTGGACAGTGGGTCGCAGTTGTCCTTTATCTCAGAAAAGGCGATTCAACTGCTCAATCTCAAACCCATGCAAAACAGTATCAATGTAGTGGGCATCACTAATACTAAAGCGAATGTCAAACATTGCCTACCCATCGAGATCCATTCCATAACGAGTCCTTTCAAAGTTTCGACCACTTGCCATGTTGTCGAACAGATCACTTGTCAACTACCACAACATAAATTTGATCTTGAATCTTTAATTATCCCCAAAAATATCAGGCTCGCCGATGAAACCTTCAATGTGCCTAGTGATATTGATTTGCTAATGGGAGCGGACGTGGTATTCCAGGTGCTGTTGCCGTCGGAGCCGCCGCCGCCTGAGCCGCGCCTAGCCGCCGCGCGCCCAGCCGCCGCCGCGCACCCAGCCGCCGCGCACGCTGCGCGCCAGCCGTCTTTCATCAACACACAGTTCGGGTACATTGTCGGAGGGAGCCTGCCACAACCAGTTTCATCTAATGTCCGTAACGAGGTATCTTTAAGATGTACTAAGTGTGAGTCAGATATCAGCGATAATTTGTCCCGATTATGGGAAACTGAAAGTGTACCTAAAACTTATAACGAACAATCCTCTGAGCAAGAGCTATGTGAATATATTTTTAAAAATACTGTGCAGTTGAAGGACAATCAGTTTGAAGTCGCTCTTCCCTTAAAGTTACCACTAGATGAAATAAATGATGCACTGGGGGATTCATTTCATTTTGCATTGAAGAGATTTCTAAATTTAGAAAAGAAACTTCATAGTGATCCTAATCTTTTCTTAGAATATAAAAATTTTATTCATGATTATTTAAATTTGAATCACGGACATTATGTAGACATTGAAACTTATCAGTTAAATAAAGATGCGGTGTACTTTTTACCCCATCACGCAGTTCTTAAACCTGATAGTAAGACGACAAAGCTGCGCACAGTTTTCGATGCGTCCATGAAAACAAATAAAAAAATCTCTCTCAATGACTTACTTTTAAATGGACCTGTAGTCCAGAGAGACTTATTCGACATATTAATATTATTTCGTTTTGGCAATTTTACACTCACCACAGATATAAAACAAATGTTCCGCAATGTTCGCGTAATTCCTGAGCATACGTCTTTACAGAACATTTTGTGGCGAGATAATCCAGACGAAGCTATTAAATGCATTAGACTTGATACTGTAACATATGGTTTAAAAAGTTCTAGTTACTTAGCCACGCGATGTCTGAAAGAGCTTTCAGCTCAATATGAGTGCGAATTACCGCTAGCATCATTCATAATTAATAACTGCACATATGTTGATGACGTAATTTACTCTGATAACGATTTAAATAATGTACTAGAGGCAAAGTCGCAGCTCCGAAAGCTCCTACAGCGCGGTAGTTTTCAAACTCATAAGTGGTCGTCAAATGACAATAGGATTTTAACTGACATTCCTCCAACGGAGCAGCATTTTGATACTTTAGAATTAGAAAAGGAGGAGTGCAGTTTAAAAACGTTAGGTTTGCAGTTGATAGTTAAAGATGACAAATTTAAAATCTCATGTCCAGAACCCTTTATTAGTGAAAAATGTACAAAAAGAGACATTCTGGCGTATATAGGTAAATTTTATGATCCATCGGGTTTTGTTAGTCCCATTATTGTACAGGCTAAAGCCATCATGCAGAAATTATGGTCGTCCAAGACTGACTGGAATTCCACGCCTGATGATGATATCAGGAAAGAATGGCTAGAATTTTCTTCCAGTCTGGCATCAATGGACCCCATATTCATAGACAGGAACATTGCGGTATCTGACTCTGACTTGGTGGATCTTATAGGTTTCGCTGACGCCTCCAGTTCTACTGCCTACGGCTGTTGCGTATATCTGCGAATAACCCGCCCATCAGGTACTATAGACATGCATTTACTCTGTTCGAAATCGCGAATTAACCCGCTTCAGAATAAAAATATGACGGTGCCACGTCTTGAACTTAACGCGGCTCTGCTTCTTTCTATACTAATAAAAAAGGTTTCAAGCACGCTCAAGTTGAAACTTAATGTGAATCAAGTTTATATGTTCACCGACTCACAAATTGTGCTTGCATGGTTACACACTGCACCGATCAAATTAAAGGCTTATGTTGCGAACAGGGTAAAGGCAATATCTGAAAATGCATCAGGATGTCATTGGCTTTATGTGAATACTAAGGACAACCCTGCGGATTACGTGAGCAGAGGAGTAAGTCCCAGTGAGCTAAGCGCCTGCAGTATGTGGTGGCATGGACCTGATTTTTTGCATGAGAGTGGGTATGATTTTAATTTTCCACTAGACTTACCGGCTGAGTTACCTGAAACCAGAGCTGACACAGCATTCTCCAGCAACCAGGCGTCTTCGGGTACAGATGTCAACGACATTTTTGAAGGTTTGCATAAATATTCTAGCATCCACAAAATGACACGCGTTCTAGCCTATGTATTAAGGTTTATAAATAATCTAAAAGGTAACAAAGTCTCGCATAATTACATTTCGAGTACAGAACTAAATATTGCGCTTATGCGGCTAATTAAAAACGAGCAAAATAAATATTTTAAACTAGAATTAGAATGCTTAAGAAATGGCAAATGTGTGACAGGCTCTTTACAAAGTTTGCACCCTTTTATTGATGGCATGGGTATTCTGCGAGTGGGTGGTAGGCTTCATCATTCAAATATACCATATGCTCAAAAGCATCAGATTATTTTGCCTAAAAATTCGCATGTTACTAATTGTATTATAATAAGTGAACATGAAAGACTCCTGCATGCAGGACCTAAGCTTTTATTGTCTAATCTGAACCAGAAATACTGGATTACTAATGGCTTACTATATGTTAAGAAAATTATTTATAAATGCATCGTATGTTTCAGACAGAAGGCCACTGCCTCGAAGCAGTTGATGGGTTCCCTGCCGGCTGGAAGAGTGACAGCTATGAGCCGTCCTTTCGAAGCGGTTGGAGTAGATTTTGCTGGGCCAATAAACGTAAAGCTTTCGCGCGTCAGGCGGTCGCTAACCGGTAAAGGTTACATTTGCGTTTTTGTGTGTTTCGCCACTAAGGCGGTACACCTAGAATTAGCTTCAGATCTCACTACTGACTCATATCTTGCGTGCCTTAGAAGATTTATCTCCAGAAGGGGATTGCCTAAGGAAATCTACTCTGACAATGCCAGCAATTTTAAAGGGGCACGGAACCAGTTAACTGAGCTTTATAAATTACAGTCCTCTCGAGACCACCAAAGCAAGGTGCATCAGTTCACGAGTCAAAAAGGAATCGACTTTCATTTTATTCCTAGTTACTCCCCAACCTTTGGTGGCCTCTGGGAGGCAGCTGTTAAAAGCACTAAATATCATTTAAAAAGAGTTTTGCAAAGTCATTTGTTAACTTATGAGCAAATTAGTACTATTCTTATAGAGATCGAATGTGTATTAATTTCACGACCTCTCATACCATTGTCATCGTCGGACGTTAACGACTACAGTTATTTAACTCCAGGGCATTTTTTAATTGGAAATTCACTAACTATGTATCCTGAACATAATGTACAAAGTGTTCCTAGCAATAGGCTAAAATATTGGCAATTGTGTACACAAATTAAGCAGTCATTCTGGAAATTGTGGTATAAAAATTATCTTAATACTTTGCAAAATAGACCTAAGTGGTTAAATGTATCTCCTAATGTTAAGATTGGTACACTTGTAATATTAAAAGAAGATAATAGCCCCATCATGGACTGGCCTATGGCGAGGATAGTTAATATATTTCCTGGCCATGATGGACATGTAAGAGCAGTAGAGGTAAAGACTTCCAATGGTAAATGTCATAAGCGCTCTATTTTGAAAATTTGTGTCTTACCTATCGATTAATATTTAGAGATAAGAAGTCTTATTTGAATTGTGTCTTGCCTATAGACTAGTATTTAGTTATAAGAAGTTCTTATTTAATTAAGTAACTAATAAAAGTATTCTTTGTTTAATTATATGTCCTTTAAGTGGAAATTAATGAGTACATTGTCATTTCAATTAATAATAAATTTATTGTTGTAATTTAAATTCATTGTTATGGAACTTCAATATTTGTTAGGCCGCAGCATGTTGGCATGGCAACATTAAATATGTAACAAATTGAGTTTAAGTGTTGGCAACACAAGCGCCCTCTGTGAGCTTGTGTTAGTTTTGTACGATCTCTCTCTCGTCCGGTCTCCGCCACGGGACGCACGCGTTGATTTCATTGTGGGCCCGTTCTCTGTAAATGTGGCTTTAAGAATTAAAAGTGTTTCCAAGAACCAGACTTTAATTAATACTACAGTCCATCACCTCCACAGAGTGCAAAAAAATTGTAAAAGCTGTAAGGTAACGTCTACCAGAGTTAGAAAAAGCAGCCGAATCTCAAGCCCAATGCTTTGGTGCACTTGCGAAGATGATGAAAATACCCCTATTTCTGATTCTGATGAAGAACAAGAACAAGATTAATTTACCCAAAATGATGTACATCACCATCGTACAGGTTGGATCACGTTCTGAGTATTAACTCAGCGACACCAACATGTTGGCATAGCGTACTTGAAATGATGGACAGCATGGTTCACTGCAGCAATCGTAGCCCAATCAACGAGATGCTTCAAAAAAATAGGTCAGTCTGAATAAGGAATTACAAAATCTGACTGGATTGTGTTGGAAGATTTGGTGAAATTTTTGGCGAAGTTTCAGGACGCAGTAACGATTTTATCATCCCGGAAAGCTAGCACAATGAATGTATGTCGTCTATATTATTAGATCCAGACGACACTTAATGATATTATACCACTAGATGATCTAGACTAACCTTTAAGTACCGACGTGCGGTCTGAGAGGCCCCGGCAGGCACTTGACTTGCTACTTAACCCCTTTCCTCTCGAAATTCCGATCCCTGCTTTTAAGTAGCTGCAAGAACAGTGCCCACGTTGACATCGAAACAGGAAGACGTGACGTCGCGCGTGCATTTGGTGAGTAATTACGATTTGAAATTCCGAAGCGGCCTCTCAGGCCTCACGTCGGTACTAACGTAAGTTTTTTGTTTTATTTCTTTGTTACAGTAAACTGTAATTTTTGCAGATATTGTAAACTATGGATAGACCAGGACCTTCAGGTAGTAAAAGAAATAGTTCTGCGACAGATTTACAGCGTTCAAAGAGAACTAGGATAGATATAGATGTATCTAATCCAAATTTTATGCAAGTGATTCAGGACTGGATCGCCGATGAAGATTCTAGTGGATCTGAGGTTGACGACGTTGGTGAAGATTTTTGTCCGGACCACAGTGAGCATGATACGGATACTAGCACTGATATTTCTGATACCGAAGAAACTCAACCTGAACACCTGGACGCGCCGTCATCGTCATCAGATGAAGATGTTCCGCTTTCAAGGCTGGGATGTTTTAGAGGAAAGAATAAATATAAGTGGTCTAAATCACCTCCAGGCAGATCATCTGTTCGAACACCACAACATAATATTATTTCTCGAGTACCTATATCGAATTTGACCGAAAATGATGGAAAGGATCCTTATTCTTTATGGAAACAATATATAAACGACGAGATGTTATCAGAGAATTTGCTAAGAACCAATGAGAAGCTGGTTGAATATAGATGTAAATATAGGAAGCAGGATCGCCCAGAACTAAAAGATACCGATATGATTGAGTTGCAAGCTTTTATTGGCCTATTGATGTACACAGCGGTCTTCAAATCTAACCACGAAGATGCAGATTTAATATTTGCTACTGATGGTACCGGAAGAGATGTTTTTAGATGTGTTATGTCTAAAAACAGATTTCTGTGCTTGCTTCACTGTCTTCGGTTTGACAATGCACTTGACAGAGCACAGAGAAAGGAGACCAATAAATTGGCTGCAATAGCGAATATTTTCAATAAATTTGTATCAAATTGCCAGAGGGTATATAATATAAGTCAATACGCTACTGTTGACGAAATGCTAGTTCCATTCAGAGGGCGATCATTTTTGATGATATATATGCCAAAGAAGCCCGCAAAGTATGGGCTAAAACTAATGTGCATGTGTGATGCCGAAAACGGTTATTTTTTTAATTGTTATGTTTATTGTGGTAATGGGTCAGATGGAGAAACATTATCAGATGAAGAAAAAAAGCTTTTAGTTCCTACGCAGGCTGTGATTCGTTTGAGTAAACCATTACATGGCAGTAATAAAAATATAACGTGTGAAAATTGGTTCACGTCAATACAACTAATTGATGCATTGAAAGAGAGAGGATTGACCTGTGTAGGTACAGTAAAAAAAAACAAAAGGGAGATACCCCCAGAGTTCTTGCCTTCTAAAACGAGACCAGAAAAATCAACTTTATATGGTTTTACAAAAGACATAACGTTATTGTCTCATGTTCCCAAGAAGGGAAAAACGGTCATTTTGGCTTCATCAATGCATCATACTCAAGGAACAGATACGGACTCAGGGAAGCCAGAAATTATAGATTTTTATAATTCTACGAAAGGTGGTGTAGATGAAATAGATAAGAAATGCTCTATATACACTTGCAGCCGCCGATCAAGACGATGGCCTATGACAATTTTTACCGGATTTTGGATATAAGTTCCGTCTATTCTCATATTTTACATGATGTACATGTGGGAAGACCAACTGATAGGGAAGCCTTTATAAAAAAATTAGCTCGACAGCTGGTATTAGAGCACATGAAGCGAAGATTTTATAACCTAAGATTGCCTCGTGAACTTAGGATGAGTTTGGCAAGAGTACTTGGTTCTGATAAGCCGGAGGCATCTGAAGAAGCTGAAGAAGTCAAGACACGCAAGACATGTCTTTCTTGTCAACCGAAACTGAAAAGAAAATCGACGTATAGGTGCTATTCGTGCAAAAAACACGTTTGTTTACAGTGCGCGAAACAAGTGTGCCCTGACTGTGCTTAGAATTTAAGGTGTAGTTTGACTGTGGACATTTTTTTTTCTTTAACTTTTATGTTCCTACTGTATTTTTTTTTCTTAAAGTTAAATTAGTCTTAAGTAAGAAACACTATTTTTTAATATTCTGAGAGGATTATTCTTTGTGTTATGATTTTTTATATCTAGTAGTCCGATTTTCCCCCAAAATTCAAGCCAAATATTATTGTAGTCATAAATTTAAAAATATAACAAAGTTTATTTTCTTTCTATGCCTATTTTTTCTTAAAACCCTTTGTTTTCCATCATATTGCAAAGACAAATATTTAAATCAACGCTTTCTTTAAGAAAAACTACATAATATAAGCGGCCTTTCAGGCCTCACGTCGGCACTAACGTTACAAAAAATGCACGTCGGTACTTAAAGGCTAAGTACGCATTTTTCTAAGTTGACAAGCAGAATTTTAAGCTGGAACGACTTCGACTGCGGACATTCATTGCTGCTACGGGCAACGAAAATAAATTAATTATTGCCAACTCACTTGAATTATTTTAATTTATTGTAAAATCCAAGTTGGAAGATATTCTACCCAATATTTAATAAATAATGCTACGAATATTATCACCGCTGCCATAAGCAATGCCAGATGTGAGAGAAGTTTTTCAAAATTTAAGTAGCTCCGGTGTTAGCATATGCCGACTTTACTAAGCCATTTGTCCTAACATGTGATGCATCTAACTACGCTGTATCCGCCATCCTATTCCAAGGCCCAATAGGCAAAGACCGTTCTATTGCATTCTCTTCCCGTACTAGTACTTCCCGTAGGTGTAATAAAGCAGAGTGCAATTACAGCGTAACGGAGAAGGAATGTTTAGCTATTGTATTCGGCACAAAAGCTTTTCGTCCTTATTTATATGGACATAAATTCACAATTGTAACCAATCACAACCTTTGCAATGGTTATTCAACTGCAAGGATCCCAGGTCACGATTAGTTCGTTGGCGACTTAAGCTAGAAGAATTCGAATACAACATTGTACATAAGAAAGGGAAAATCAATACAAACGCCGATGCTCTGTCCTGATTCCCAGTAAATCCTATAACCTCTCTTAACTCCTTATTAACTAACATAGGTGACGACATCGATCCTCTCAATCCTTTAGATGATCCTCTTTTGGACTAACCTTTTCCCATTCCATTCTCATTAGATCAAGATGATATTATGAATCAAGAACCAGTTACTATTCCAACTCCAATCCCAGATTCTATTCCTAATCCGACATTAAATATTTCTCCTAGAAGCCAAAATCCTATATCTGAACCAGACTTAACAACAGTGTCTTAAAAGGCATTGTCGAGAGTGGGGACTGTCCACTTTTCAGACACATGTCTAATATTAATTTGTCTTAAGTAATAATTAAGTACTAACATAATTTTTAAGCTTTCGATGTTACTAACAAATTGGATCTATGTTGTCCTTACATTTTTATTTATTTATTTTAACAGACTTAGGTCCTATAGAACTAAGTCCAGAAAGTGCTGATCTAAATTTAGACTTTGAATCTTAAGAAATCCCTCCTGAAATGGATGGAGACAAGCCCACAGCCGAATACAATTTATTCTCAATTCTTAAAAGCAATGTCCAAATAAACAAACTCCGAGGATCTGGAAAGAGGGCAGGTTGTGTCTGTTGCAGAAGGAGGGTCGGCCTCCGGACTCTCCTTCAGCTTATAGGCCAGTGGTTCTGCTGGATGATACGGGGAAACTATTTGAGAGGGTTGTAGCTTCCCGCATCATCCAGCATTTGGAGAAGGGGCTGAATTTGTCTAACGCACAATTCGGTTTTAGGGGGGCCGGTCAACGCTGGACGCGATCGCGGCACTCAAGGTCACAGGCGGAAGTCAGCGAGGGGGACAGGGTGTTGCCGGTGTCTTTGGACATCGCCAATGCTTTCAATACCTTGCCCTTCGCCGTCTTAAGTGAGGCACTCCGATATCACGGGGTGCCCTGCTTCGGATTGTAGAGGTTTTCTCAGCGGCAGAGTAATCCTCTAAACAAACAGTGAGGGACACGTTATTCTACCCTTGGGTGCGCATCTTCGGATGACACCTTAGTCGTGACACGGGGACTTTTCCGGAGGTGGCGAGATGGGCTGAAGCGGCCACATCAGAGGTGGTGGGGCGCATACAACCGCTAGGATTACAGGTCGCGCTCCACAAGACGGAGGCTCTCCTTCTGCATGGGCCGCGACTGAATATCAAGGGGGCAGTTGTTCCGTTGAGGCCCAGTATGAAATACTTGGGCCTCGTCTTGGACGGGCGGTGGGATTTTGAAGCCAATTTCTCTCAGCTGGCCCCGAGACTGGTAAAGACAGCGGCGGCGCTTGGGCGCCTTCTTCCTAATGTGGGGGGACCGGAAGTTCGACGCCGGCAACTCTATGCCGGTGTGGTGCGAAGCATCGCATTGTACAGAGCACCGATCTGGGCGGACTCCCTCAGCGCTTACAATAAAAGTCTGCTGCGACAAGCGCAGCGGACCATTGCTTTGAGGGATATTCCGCGGCTACCGGACGGTGTCCTTTGGGGCGGCTTGCGCTCTCGGTGGTAAAGTGTTCGGAGCAAGGTGACGATGTAGGTGGTTAAATTAGACACAATATGTTGATGGTTTGGTGGTTCTATATTGATAGAATTCCGAAATGTACATTAAAATTTTAGCTTAATATCAAAACTACTAATTCAGCCAAACGTTACACGCGCGCCCTAATTAGCCATTTTTGCTAACGTTGACTTGAATAGTGTACACACTACATCTCCCCCTTAAAGTTAAGGGTAGGTGACCTTCTCTTAGCAAAAAAAAAAAAATATTTGCGCATGTAACATTGGGCATCAAAATACTTATATAACTTAATAGGTTTAGTTAACATTACACAATAAAATTCATTGATTTTTAATAAACAAATCGCAATAATAATACAGATTTTTTTTATAATTAACAATGAAACAATGTTGTATTGTTCTTATGTTTTATAGATTCTTTATTATTTTTAAGTATTTTTACATTTGGCGAAAGTTGTCTCTCCCCGTGGGAGCTAGAGGCAGACGTGCTCGCCACGGTATATAAATACCATGCGTCGAGGACGGCAGTAGGCGAGCGCCCGCCCCGCCCGGCCCTAGAGATTGTGGCGCGTATCCGCCGTAGGGCCCAGCGCGAAGTTTTGGAGCGCTGACACAAGCTAAATGCACAAGCCGTGCAAAGTCAAACAATTTTTTAAAAAAGGTGCGTTCCGTTTTTTTTTTCCAAGAATACCCAAGTTAATACGAACGCATCTGATTTTGAAGTGTCATTCCGCTCGCACCGGTGTTTTCATAAACAAAACAAGTAAATGAGGTGTGAAAAGTAATTGTAAACATGAGTATATCAACTAGTGAAATATGGACTTATTTAACAATACGCAATGCCAATCGAGCTAAATGTAAGCTTTGTAATAAGGAGTATTCAAGAAAAGGAAAGACAACAAGTGCGATGAGAAATAATTTTAAGGCAATACATAATACCAACCAAGTTTTTGCAATTAGAAAAAAAAATTAAGTTTAAAAAGCAAGTCTAGTAAGAAATCCGCAAAAAGATCATTTAAATAGATAATATAAAATTTGAAATTCTTCAGTTTGTATTAAGCAGCGCAAGAAATCGCTTTAAACGAATCTTTGTTAGTATGGAAGGGCAGGCTAATTTAATTAAATATGGCTCAAAAATTGCCACAACAAAAGCTGCCGGTGTAGGTCTCAAACATATGAATTGTGCGACTCTAAAACCAGAACTATACAATCTTCACCATGGGAGGCCTCGACAAAAAAGACCTTGTCAACTTTCTTAAACGGGAGGGGCTTTTCTTGATGAATTCTTTCTTCAAGAAGCAGCCCCAAAGGAAGTGGATGTGGCAGAGCCCTGCCACTATGACGAAGAATGAGATTGACTTCATCTTGGTGGACAGGCGGTACATATTCAGCGATGTCTTCGTGATCAACAGGTTTAACACTGGTAGCAATCACACAATGGTCTGAGGCATTATAAATATCGACTTGAGAGCCGACCGTTTCCGTCTTTCGAAGTCCAGACTCCGACCTACTCTGCTCCAAACCGTGACAGGATCTGAAACGTTGAAATGGGTATAGGTGAATAGAGACAACCATCGACAACGTACTGTGTGTTCCGGATTTAAAAATAAATGTTAATCTGTTTTCTGTAATTTTTTTTTTAATGGCCTCTATCCCGCGCCTGTTTGCGGCGCGGTGATTCTGCCAATGTCGAGTGAATATGGGAGTTTCTCCTTGCGTTAAAACATTGGTGTTAGATGTTTTAACGCTTCATGGAAACACTGGAGGATACTCTCAAGGTCACGGGGGAATGGACGCCATTGCGGTAAGAGCGTCTCATCTACCGATGAGACACACCACACGCAATACCCGTCCATTCAGTCAATTTGTTTCAATTTTCTTCGTTACACTTTACTGAATGAAAATCACACCACTTTTCAACACCAAACTGCACTAGATCACAAATAAAAAGATTTAAAACTAAAAGACGCGTGGACCCATCGCCTACCCTCCAGTGAATCTGTTTTCTGTAAATTGCGCGGCAAACAAGGTTTATGTCATGATGACAGATCAGAATGAGTGCAAATTTTTGATTTTCGTACTGGGTTAAGGAATTCAAAGATTGGCTAACTACGGGTTCAAGCAAAGATATTATAACAGCAAAATGTAAATATTGTAAAATTACTATTCAAAACCACCTCACCTGATTCGTCACTCGAAAACAGAAAAAAATAAATATGGCTTTGTTATCTGATTTACGTTCTCCGGTGTCAGTAAAAGATGTTTTACAACCGTCAGACCACGCGCGTATGCGTAGAAGAGCCGAATGAAAACTAGCCGCCGTTCTAGCTAGGCTTGAGTTCTACTCGTTCATGAACGATTAAGGGACCAGTTCGTTCAAATGAACAAGTACGAACATGAACTTAATGTAAGTTTGTGTATAAAGTTATCGGTTGCAACTAATCTTCAATATGTTTTGGGGTGCAACAAGTTTTGGGTATTCGTTGCAACTAAAGGCGGATACCGGTATCAGACGCGACGACCCCAGTTATTCCCTATCAAGAAGCTTACGATGCGAATGATTTTTGAATAGATATTGAACTGTGTGTGCCTTAAATAGTAATCACAGATGGAACTGAATGTACATACCTTTGTAAATACTGATAAAATTAATTCATAGATTGCGTGAACTTTCGAAAATAATTTACTAACTTTCTGGTTTGGGTTGTTGTAACATTTTTAATTCAAGCTTATTCAACTGGTGTCGGTTATTGTATTGAATAATTTTTGCTCAAAATTCGTTTTAACAGAAGACTTAAAATGGCGCCAATAAGATCTAAAAGAAGTGAGATTTGGTACCATTTGTAGAAAACGCAAACAAAAATCGTGCTAAAATGCGTATTGTGGAAGAATCGGAATTTAAAAACCTGATAGATAACTGCCCCGGCTACCAATTGCCGAAGATATACATCGAAACTATTGCGAAAATTCGACTTCAACTATCAGAAGCACTCGCCGTGTGCCTTACATTACAACAGATGGCTGGACATCCAGTATCAAAGAGAGAGCTACATAGCAGTTACTCCCCATTTAATTAATTGCCAAACCATATTGTGTTCTGTATTGCTTGGATGTGTTAATTATAATGAGAGACATACAATCGCTAATCTAGTTGATTTTTTAAAACGTTAAAAGTACTGCGGGCTTGACAAAGGTTAAGCCCGCAGTACTTTTTTAAAAATACTCCACAATAGCTTTTACTTTAGTTTCTACATCCTTGATGTCGTTAATAGCTTTCTACAAGAAATAACGAAGCAAATTGGCCTTTCACTGCTAAATTTGAAACAGGAATGTCCAACGCGCTGGAACTCCTGCTATGACATGTTAGACCGAATTTAAAAAATTTAAAGTGCCGTAATTAGCACGTTGGTACTTTTAAGAAGCGATCTCTCCCTTCAAACGCGAGAATGGGAGATTATTGAAACAGTGGTACCTATTCTAAAGCCTTTTTGTGAGGTTACCATTGAAACTAGCGCCGAGTAAAGTGTCACACTTTCAAAAGTGTTAGTTTTCGTTCAATTGTTGACAGAACATATAATTGATACCTTCGTCCTATTAATTGCTAATGGTGGGTTTTCATTTTACGAGTGAACTAGGCGATTACCTTAAAGTACCTGGAAACTACTTTTCAGTAATAATGGATGAGACAACAGATCAAGGAACTGTAAAACAATGCGCTGTTACTGCTCTAATCTGAGATGAAACAGAAATTGTTAAAACAAGGTTTTTTTTTTGACATGTTTGTAATGTCATCCGGGTCAGATAAAGATTTGTTTACTGCTTTAATAAACAATTTATAAAATAAAGACATTCCTTTAACAAATTTAGTGGAATTTTCATCCGACACACCCAATACAATGGTTAGCGAACACAATTCTGTGTTTTTCAAATTAAAAGAGAAACTGACGACAACATTGACCTTGCTTTAAACCAACCAGTGAATAGAGATGCTTAGCATGGTGTGAGTCCACTGCACGTGTGGATTCGTGTGTTAGAGTTCCTCTTACATCTTTCATACAAAAAAGTTGTTAAAAATTGAGAATATCCCAAAATACGACAGATAAGGCCCCAGTAGATGCTACAAAAAAGACAATTCAGCAGCAAGTAACGGAGAAGTTGGCTTTATTGGTAGATGTCGTCCGACCCAACGCTGGTATATCAAACGATGAAAATGCTGCGCGTGTAGCTCTGTCAAACAAAAACCGCCAATTATTTGCTGAAATTCTCGACCTCGAGTTGTGGCTACTGCATGATTTGCACGTAATTTTAACTTTTCTCTCAAGTGGTCTTCCAATAGACGTCAATAAATTCGCTTCCAATTGGGATGCTTTCTGAGCAAGCTTCGGAATCGCGAAATAAATATTGGAGAAGCGATTGCGAGCTGAGTGACTGCAGAAAAATGGATCGAATTAAAACCATGACAGACTCGTTTTATAGGGCATTAAGATCGTCTGATCCTGTGATATCAAATGCACACTTGCTCCAACGACAGAAAAAGCAATGTAAGATTTCTTTGCCAGCAGCCGCCATTAGACTATTAAACCTTTATCTGACCCTGACTCTTTGGAAGAACTACCAGCAATAACGAAGTCGTTAATTATGATCCTGAAGAATGCGTGGTGCTTCGCAACGAAGATGATTAATTCTAACAACAACTTTGTTGTAAAGTGTTAAATAAACAAATTGGGCCATAGGAAGGTCACCAAAAGGTTGGATGAAAGGTACATTGTACGAGTTAATTGCAAACGTGTTTGATCCCTGGCTAAAAAGTCAAAATAAAGAGAAACGGGTGTTGCTTTTAGTTGATGGCCACCGCTCACATATGATTATGCAAGTATCTGAGTACTGCGCAAAAAATCAAATACTTATGCATGCGCTTTATCCAAACTCAACGCACATTACGCAGCCCGCAGGCGTGTGACTGTTTAAGTGTCTAAAAGCAGTTGGTAAAACACCGTGTTCGAATATAAATAAAGCACCGGCAATAAGCACGTTACTCGTGCTGGCTTTACACCCCTTCTATCCAAAGTATTTCAAAACCTAGTGAACTTAATTACTTTTTAAATATGATTACTTTGTAAAAGTGTTTATTTTATTTTAAATACCCAGTACCCATTTCCACAAAAGTGCTCATTCTGCTAAGTGTTCATTTTAACAAGTGCACCAAATGCGAAATGCGCTTTTTTTGTCGAGTGAATGAGCAGAATGTGCAAATTCACTCGACAGAAAATGTGTGCAATGTGTAATGAATGCGCCGAATGAAGTGCACATTCTGAGGTATATAGCCTCATATTCTCATTCTTTTATAAATTTTAATAATCCTGACCTTTTACTAGATACTTACTTATTTTACGGTCCATGAAGGCGCACTACTAAAACATGAGACATGGTAGAGATTTTAATATAAAGTATAGCGTTTTAAGAGCTCGTAATAATTATGCCAAAAAGTATTCCTGAATATACTTGGTATAACAAAATATCGAGTAGAAACATTTATATTACACTGAAGAGATTGTCTGGGAAGGACGGGGTGATAATCACAAGATAAATAAATTTAAAAAGCAGAAGGAATCTATTATGCTTCATATTGTGAAGTTAAAATGTATAGAATCGCGTTATTAAATAGAATCTGGTATAAAAACTATTTACGTTAGAAATAGAATCTGGTATAAAAAACTATTTCGACGTCTCTTCAATGTGGCAATTTTTAATTGCTATGTGATATTTTCTAGTTTTCACCAGAAAATATCACACCGGCAGTTCCGAACCACATTAGCGGAAGACTTGCTTAAGAGACATCGAAATATAGACTTGACGACTGAATGCAGACGGTTAAACGTTCGATCGAATACGACAGGACAACTGGTGACAACGGTACTACGACGTAACACACAAAAAAGACTCAAGCCAGACCTTTATAGAACCACTTCCCAATCAGAACAGGGTCCAAAAACACCTGTTGCAGGATTTGCCCAAAGAAAACGAGGACCATCTGGAAATGTGAAGATTGTGACGTCAACCTTTGTATTGAAGGATGTTTCAGTGCTTATCATAAACCTTGAACCTGTGGCGTTCACGCTATGAAGATGACCCGGGAAAAATGATGATGGAAAAATGAGATGCTCATCGGTGCAATTGTACTTTGTAAAGTGTCGTAATAGTGTCATGTCATATGGTGTACTGTTCTGGGGCTCTGCTGCTGACATCGAGTCTATATTTATATTACAAAAAAGAGCTATTATGCAATCTACAACCTCGTGACTCGCTTAGAGATCTATTTAAACAAATTAACATTTTAACAGTTCCTTCACAATACATTTTTGATTGTTTAACGTATGTTTGGAAGAATTTAAATTCAAAATTAAAGATTACCTTAAGAGGAAAGGCTACTATAAAGTAAAAGATTACTTAAATGACAAGACTTTGTGGAAATAAAAAAAGATTTGCTTCTCTGCACATCTACTCAAATTAAGGCTTTTTACCCGGGTACCCGGACCCGGGTATTTGATACTTCGGGTACCCGGGTACAAACCACAGACGTACCCGGGTCTCGGGTAATAAAGACAGCGAAGGAGTGTTTTCGATAGCTGGTAATTTTGTGACAAAAACCAGAAACAGACTTTCAAATAAATCTCTACATGCAATTGTATTTTTGAAAGCTCGCTTTTTACAAGCTAAGAAAGACTGATAAAGTTATTTATAGACTGACTAAAGAGTGAATCTTGTTTTATTGAAGAATGTTTAATTGTTTAGTTTTATGTACCAGAGTTTGGTTCGTTTTTATTTGAGATTGCAGAGGAAAAATGTTTAGCTTAATAGTTTACTAGTTATAAAGCTTTTAAGCGGCGCATTGCAAACCGAAAATTATCACCGCGCGAGAATTTGACGCGTGGACGCGCGAGGCATTTGCAGCGACCCCGCTCAGACGCGCTCGGTGGAAACTTAAATTTTATTATTGTAGTTTATGTGCGGGCGCAGTGCACGGCAGTCACACACAGGCAGCCGCCGAGTGCGGACGTGTTCTGTGTCTGGCATACCCTATACCTACCTAAATACTAAAAGTGTTTTATTTCACTACCTGACTATCGGAGACATTACAATTATGATCACTTAATAATTTACCAATATCTAGAGATAATCGATATAGTTTTTCGTATCATTATACATTACCGTGATGAAACTCTTTACACGCCCGCCATTATGGCGCCGCCGTGACCTTCTTTTGTGTAATATAATAAATATGTGTATTATAATTTTATGCGTGTTCATCGGGGTTAATCGTGAATTTATTACGTTAATATGAACCACATTTTTAAAATAAAAATTCTATCCCACATTTTAAATATCGGTTTTGTCTTGTTTAAGGCTATCTATTTAGAATCGATACCCGAGACATTCTGTGATAATAATATTCAAGAAACTCAGGACAACAATAATTCGATGTTAAATGACGAATTGGTACATAACATTAGTAATAATTGTCCAACAGAAACAAAGTCAGCTGAAAATATTTTTGCTGTCCCACCAAATCTAGACGAGCCTTCGTTAGACCCCGAATTGCTCTCAGCTCTAAACGGAACGGAATCCGATTCCCCTGAATATGGCGAATGGATTTTAGACAGTCAAGCCAAGCTATGGCTTCCGATTTTATAGAAGGGGGTTCCAAAAGATACCAAGGGCAAATTAGGTACTTAAAAAATACTCTGTACCAGACAATTGTCGCCTTCTACAAGCCCCAAAATTAAATGCGGAAATCGCTGCAGCTCTTCCAGATATGGTCCGAAACTGGGGCGAAGGCTCACTTTTGGCTCAGATAGACCTTGGAAAAATAGATAGATAGATATAACATTTATTTGCAATTATTAGACACACAACAAAAAGTACAAATATATAAAAGGAAAAAATTAAAATAAAAACAAAACAAAAACATTTACACATAAAAAAGAGCAAATAATTGTGAGTGTGTGTGTCACAGTAATGCAAAAGGGCCATAGCTCAGCGATCGTTTACTGTCTATAAGCAAACTGCTGATCTTCCGCTACAGCCCGTGCTCGCCGCGCGCGCAACGCCTTGGACGCCAAATACGTTTGCCTATTTTAACTTATTAAATTGGTGCAATATAAAAACAATATAAAATATGCAAAACAATTTTTTGAGATGTTGTATTGTTTGTAATGTGAGAAAAAAATAGCGTGTAATAGAGCACTAAACCTGTTGTTATTGAATGGAGACAAAGTTCAGGCGATTAAACACCTGAGTAATGGTTGCCGACTATTGTCAGATCTACACTTCAAGCTATTAGTTCTTCTAGCCATTTGCACTGCACACCGAGTGCAAACTCTATCACTTATAAATAGTGATGTGCCGAGTACGGTTTGACTCGAGTCAGACTCGATTCCTGCTTTGGACTCGCTTACTCGAATACCAAATTGTTTGATTCGAGTATTCCATACTCGAATCCGGTACTCGAGTCAGGAAAAATCGGTCTATTTATGCGAGTCCATCTAACTGGAACTTAATTAACTTTATTAGAGAATGGCGCCGAAAAAAACCTCAGGTATATGGAAGTGTTTTGAAAAAGTGGACGGCGATAAAATAAAGTGTAAAAACTGTGATTTCGTATTTAAAGATTTCAAAAACAACAAATTTGTTAATGCACCTAACAAAATTTCATCCAGATTCGAATTCTGGATTCAAATTTTTGGACTCGAGTCCGTCCGGAATCAAGTCAATATTCGAATACCTTACACAGAATTCGAGTACTAGGCTCGAATCAGGGAATCGAGTCATGATTCGAATACCTCATAATCTGACTCGAGTCGACTCGATCCACCAAAATAGCGACTCGGCACATCACTACTTATAAAGTTAGAAAATATCACTTTTTCAGATAGAGGCGCAACTATTTTAATAACAGATTTAATTAATACCTATGCACCGGGTCGACAGCAAAACTATTCTCAAATTACTATTCTCAAATTACCATACTTTGCTGAGAATAGCAGCATTTGCCCTGCTACACAGTTCTCAGAGACTATATTTTTGTTACAAACAATAAGAAAACTGTTAGCACGGATAGATTATTACTAACATTCAAAGCGCCACACAAAGCAGCGACAACTCAAATTAGTCTGATCAAGCAAGTGCTGTCAGATAGCGTAGTCGACACAACAGTGTTTAGCGGACATAGTACGCGCACGCTGCGACTTCTGCCGCTCACTCACGCGGGGTATCCACAGGAATCTTCCGATACTAGTAAATACGAGCATGTACTCGATACTTTTTATTCGATACCAAGTATTAATAGCATCGAATCAATCTTGCGATACTTACTCGGTATCGAAACAAAAGTAGTTCGTATCGCATCGAATCAAACCTGACCATATTATTTAGCAATAAAACCTAAAAAGCAGCCCATTTGCAGAATGGGATTATATGAAATTTGTATTTCCATGTCTGTACAAATATGCACAACAATATTTAATTGTAGTTGCAACATCAGTTCCAAGCGAGTGCTTATTTTCTAAAGCCGGAGCCACAATGTCGCAAACAAGGAACAGATTGTCTCCAAAGTACCTAAAACAATTACTGTTTTGGGCAATCTAGATCCTAAAGAGTATCATCCTCAAAAACTTTCGCAAGGTTCTATGATGGTATAAATTTTGAGGAGGAAAGCTTTGCCACATCTGTATGCCTAAATAAAAAATATAAGATTAAAACTACATTTAATTCTTTAATACATCTCACTAGAATTTTTTTTATATTTTAGTTCAAAATGGTTATATTTTTTATTCCTGAAATATATGAAATGATACAATGTTAAAACTTTCTTGTTATTTGTACTCTGAAATTCTATCTGGCTAATTATATCTGAAAAATGAAGCGACAAAATATATTAAGTGATCAAACGAACTTCACAAGCGAAGTTCGATCATTATTATATGAGTCGCTTCATTCGAAGATTTTTTTTATTTATACCAATAACCTGCCAATCGGTTCATTTTTGCAGTGCTAGTATGAAACAAAAGCCATCTTATATGTGTAAAGAACTCGGAATTTCCGTAGAACCTCAGAGGCGCATAACAAGAAGGCATATTTTTGGTGAAGGAACTAGAGATGCTAACTTGTCTTCAGATAATGAGTTGAGACGAAAGCAATTTTAGCAGCTACAGAATTTAACGGATAAGTTACTTCAGAAGAAAGTTAACGAGTTGATCATGATTTACTGGAACTATTTTTAAATGATACCAACCTTTCCGCATAGTGGAGGACAAAGGTTTCAAAAAGTTTGGAAAAATACATTCCGGGATACACTCTACCCAGTAGAAAGACTATCTCTTCTGCTATGATCCCCCCAAGCAACACAAACTAGCTGATTAACCTTTATATAATAGCAATTCCGATGACTAAATGCTGTAAAAGATGTAGGGATAAGGTTTGTATAAGCGCTTACACAGACGATATTCAAGCAATTTGGGCACAAAATAAATCGCTTTAATCTGAATAACATTTTGTTAACAGCTGCATAACAGCTGGATAAATGTACAGAAAGGTTGGTTAACTTCTGCATAAAAGCTGATCGACTCTTTGTTCAGAATTTATAACTCTATTATGCAGATGAAAATATCAAACTCTGATATTCAGACAATATTCATAATTCAGATCTTTTTCGTTGTTTTATAAAGAAGTTATGTTATTAAATGTACAAAATTGGCATTTCGTTTGTTGTTGTGTTAAATTTCCAAAGTATGGTGGATATCGCTCTGCAAGAAATTAAATATGGTAAGTCATTTTTGTTGAAATGTTTTGTTGACAATACAATTATTAAAACGCATGCTACTTTACTGTGAGAATATATATAAGTTTAACGTAAAATTTTCGAGCGCCACACGATAAAACCAGTTTAAAAGAATAAACAATTGAGTTATATTGACCCTTTTCGACTAAAAAAATATTTTATTCAATTGTTACCAATCAAAGTGGCTGAAAATAATCAGATAGGTATTTAAATATTACCCAGATGTTTCTGAATAAAAAACAACTATTTATTATTTGTAATAACATCATTTACTTTTAGAAAAAAGAGGTTATGTTAGAATAATAATGGCGACGATGTTGATTTTGAATATAAGCTGGTTACGCAGACAATTTGTTTTACATTTCTGCATAACAGGTCACTTGTAACTGTCTTATCCAGATATTTTTTGGTTAACAGCACGTTTTATACCGCCAGTTCTGATAAACGGTTCTAAAGCTGCCCGTCTCAGTACTCTTATTCAGATTATTAGGGTTCTTAAATCATCGGTTCTAATCCATTGTGTTTCTTGAAATTGCAATTAGTTTTTAATTTACTTATCGTATTTAATTATGTCTCGCTCGAGTGTGACTGGCGAAATTACTTGCTAAGCGCGATTACACAAACATAGCTAAGTAGGCGTCTGACGGCGCCAGGGACTGAATTACCCGAAAATAACACTATCTTTAAATTGCGGTATGACGTCATACCGAAAAATAGCGGTTATCGCTTTTTTCGATAGCCAAATTTTTTCGGTACCTTTTAAAGGTATATCTCGATACCGGTACTAAAACTTAATAAATAAAGATATGAAAGAGACGGATATTGAGGATTCAGGCGACTGGGACCATATAAAACTGGGACCGCGGTCCCAGTTACCTGTTAACATTTTTGAATCGGTCGACTGGGACCATAACTTTGTTTTATTTATGACACTTTTTCTGCTAACTGTACTAAATCTTGTATTTCAACAATGGATTTGTGGTTAAAATTACGGGTGGTCCCACTCGCCTGACGAAATAAATAAATAAAAACTAATCAGGCAACTGGGACCGCTATGTAGTGGTCCCAGTCGCCTGAATCCTCGGATATTGACCGCCCCCTAATTTATTTCCTAGCGCTGTTTCTCATGAAATTGCATTGATTTGGTAGTTTGGCTTGATCTCGAGGCACTCAATCACTTACGTGCCTCGCTTTATTTTATTTTTTTGTGAATAACAAATATAAACAATGTCAAATAGCACACGCAAAGTTATGATTACGGGAACTGGTAAGTCTGCACAAATATTATAAAGAGAAAAGCATTGTATGTTTGTGTGTGTGTCTGCTGTGTATGTTCGTAATGAACTAAATGAACTACTGCGCCGATTTAAAAAAATCACTATTTAAAAGTTACGTTCACCCTGAGTACCTAAGTGTCCTTACACACGAGCAGCAAAGTGACGACAGCTAGCTGCAGTCACTTGTCGACAGCACGTCGGCAGCTAGCTGTCGTCACTTTGCTGCTCGTGTTTAAGGACACTAACATAGGCTTAAAATAATAAATACTTATGTTAAATTTAAAAAAATAATACACAAAAAGTACGAATACGAATAAAGTGTAAAAGAATAGTGTTATTATCATTCAATATATGTATATAAAAATTAATGCCACTTTTCGTTGTCATTTTACAACTCAAGAACGGGATCTAAAAAAAAATGTAGGATTTGTTCGGACTATTTAATTTAAGTAGATTGTGAAGTTTGCAAGAAATCGGTCGAGCGGTTCTTCATTTATCACATTTTCACTTTATACGTAGCGAAACACTAGTAGTACCGGGTCACTAGTAGTGTATATTTTATTTAGGTACATTTATTTAATAAACGTATCGTAACCATCTTAACCGTTTTCAGTCCCTGGTCGGCGCCCGGCTAGCGGCCTAGCGCGCGCGGCGCGTAGTTAACGCAGGGGGGGGGGGGGGGGACACTTCTAACTAACAAATTACATTTATGCAAAGAAAGTATCGCCATCTGTTACTTCGCCCAGTAACTTTTATGCAATAAAACATCAGAGTTGCTAGAAATGAAAAACTACAATATTTTGTGCAGTTTTTATTTTACGTATATTAAAATTACTTTCATACAAGTTACAAATTATTTCGTAAATCATTGTGCAATAACTCTTCATAATTACATAAAACTTCAAAAATTACTTTTACAATCTTTTTTACAAGGTTGACTCAATTTAGTTTTTTTTAATACTGGCAACTTGAATGTGATTTTGCACAGTGTGCTTTCAAATGTCAAATAAACAAGCAAACAAAATGGCGACTTGATCATCTCTCGTCTTGTTCTAGTAAATTTTTTGTAAAACTCGGAAGTTTTGACTTGATTTGTTTCGTTTAATAAAAATATTGCAGCGATATAAAAATTTCGAGTTTTACAAAAAATTTACTAGAAAAAGACGATTGCCCCATAGCTTTTGTAGTAGGTAGGAGGTACCAGTAGGCGGTTGTGGAGTTTACGGGGCGAAGTTACAGATGGCGCTGTCAAATTAGTTTGCCTAAAAGTGGCATGAGTTGGGTTAACGTAACGTAACGACGTCACTTGACGTCAATCGGTCGGTCAGTCCAAATCTTTTTACTTGCTCAGTGAGTCCAAACTAAAGAGAGAGGTCGCGCGCGCATGTGAAATCAGTCGCACTCGCGAGGCGTTTGTTTACACGTAGTATTAAAATATAGTCCCGGTATTCAAAATATTAGCTCGTATTTTTCGGCGTGTATTATAGGTACTGTCTACTAACCTTCTTTCTTATAGAACATTACTTTTGTTCAGTAATAATAATATCACTGTTTCTTTGTTTTTAGAAAAATGTTTAAAATAGTGGCTACGCGTCGCAGAGGTCGGGTCGAGCTGTCGACTGTGCCTGCGTCCTGGGAAACTAGGGGAAAGTTGCGCTGGCCCAAAAGGAATGGCGATGTACTTTCAAAAAGCGCTAATGTTGTCCCCCAACGAGACTGGACGACAACTGACTGCATCTTGAAACGAACAAACTTTTTTACATATGAAGACGCCGAAGCAGAATTAAATAGAATGTTAGATCGAACAGATACCGAAGATACTGATGTTGAAGAAAGACAGCAAGCAGTCAGATCAATTTCGCAACATCCAAATTTTAATGCTATGGCAGAATTTTTGGTAAGTAATATTTTTGTTACTTTATCATCAAAAAGCAAAACAATTTTATTACCTACCTAACTCCAACTAGAATACCTACCTTCTTTTTAAGGCAACTTATATTATGTATGTCACAGTGTAGTAAGTTTGGATGCAGCTAGAAGCCTTCTCTATTGTCTACATCCGTGGTCTACATAAAGAAGGCTGTGATCAGCTGTGATCTAGTGTGTTAAGTTATGCTTAATGTCAACGAATATATGAAAATACCATTATGTCAGAAACTTAAAAAGGCCTACGTGAGCCTAACGTTACGTTATCTTTTTAAAATGGTACATTGCAATGTGCAGGCTTAGGGAGACAATAAATTAAAGATGAGTTCAGGCGCAACGTCCGTATAATGACTGCTCTAAGTAGTCGCAGGTTGGGTCCCGCCCGCAGAGTAATATTTAGTAGGTATATTTTCTATGTAGATTTTCCTAACACGAGAAGTGTTTTAATTTATTATTTATTCAAAATCACAAACAACTAAAATCCAAAATATTTGTTAGTAACAATACAATTAAACTATGTTAGCTTTAAAAATAAAATAAAAACAAAATCAAAGACAAAAACAAGACATAAGTAGGTCACACATCAAGACACTAAAAAGACATGTAGACATATCCAATGCCTTAACATGGGACAATCCACTCTGCCAGCCATGATCTTTAGAATGCCGTTAGTACTACCTCGCACGCGATGCAGCAGGAAAGCGACTCGGTTCCGAATGACGGTTGAAAATCCGTCACTTTGTGCCTACGCGAACATTTCTGATGCGCTACACAACTGCGGCAGCCCCAACAACATTCTAAAACCATTATTATACTGCACGCGAAGGGCGTTGTATGATTTCTGCGTATACTTGACCCATAGGCTGCAGGTGTAAAAACTCTAGCAGTAGGCCTTGAAAAAAATTATTTTCACTGCCTTACTGCAACGAGCAAACCTACGGGCCAAAATATTGCATCTTACAGCCAACAATTACACCCTTCGCTCTCTCTCAATATCGTTCGTGTCTGAGAGACCGTCCAAAACCCAATGGCCCAGGTACTTAAACTGGTCCACCCTGTTGAGCTCTGCTCCACACATGAACAGGAGGAACGTTTGCTAGCCTCGTGCCCTTAAAATGCAGTTCCATCAAGAATATCAGCACAAAAAATATAATACATATTTGCTTTATTTTTAGTCTTGATTTCGTTTAGTTTTACAAAAAAAATATGACACATTATCTAATTTATTAACTAGCAACAATTTAGTTCCAATGGTGTTTCTTATAAAACATTGTTTTGGTACCAATTATATACTATTATATTATACACTAGTATAATTAATGATTTTGCTATATTTTTTACAGGTAGATGCTGGAAATACAAGTACAGTTACAGAAAATCAAGTCATTGAAGCTCATGGTATTGACGGCGAAGTTTATCAGCTTTTAACCCAAGAGCCTCAACACGAAGCAGTAAAACAAGCATCCACAGTAAAAGAATATGACAATAATGATCAAATCAATGTTTCAAATGAATTATTAATTGTTATTACGCAAAATCAGGAAAAAATTATGAAAAAACTAGCAGAAATTTCAGTACAGCTAGAAGAAGTAAATGCAAATAGAAGTCCGTTTGTACAAACACTTGCTCAAGTTGGTGGAACCCATAATGAAATATTTGCCATAGAACCTATTACCAATGTAGCAGACCTAGAAAAATTTAATAACGACTTATCAGACCCCACTATATTTAGTACACTAAAAGAAAAATATTCCATTTTATGCACTGTTGCAGAAGGAAGTGGATCTAACTGTGCATACAGATTATTAGATTCTCTGTTCTCTAAAGAATTTTTGTGCAAGTGTTCTTGGACAGGAGGTAGCCGAGGAGATGAAGTAAAAATTGGATTTAAGCAATACAAAAATATCATCAAGTTTTTTTTTGAGATGGTTAGATACTGGGACATCAAATACTCAGTAGAAAGTAATGAAGATTTTTTAAAGTCAGTGCTACGAAACGCATTAAAAAGAAAAGACACGAAAAACCTCCGCAAATCTAGTAAAAAATGGAAAAGGACCACCAAACTTGGTGAAGTTGACGAAGAAAAAAATCGAATTCTAAATAAAAGAGATAGCATCCCAAGTAGCGCTAGTACATCCAAACTAAATGCAACTGATAAAGTCGCAGATAATAAGACGCTTAATTTCAGTGAAGCCAATTCAAGTCTTTTAGGCTAAGTTCAGATGGTCGCGCGTTGACGCGCGTACATCCTTACGCGCGTAGAGAATTCCTAAGTAAATATATCAGACTGTTCACATGAACGCGCGTCTACGCGCAGCTACGCGCGATCGTCGCTGCACCATCGCCGGTATCTTGATGCGCGCGTGTACGCGCGTTTACACGCGTATTGAGTTCCTTTGTTGATGTATCAACGTGTTCTGTTGACTCGCGCGACTTCTAGCGTGCAGACGTACGGAGCAGCGAAAAATGGAGGAGGATTTCGATGTTGATATTCATTGATGAAATAGAAAAAAGACCAGCTATTTGGGACATTGTATTGAGTATTCCAAAAAAACATTAAAACAATAATTTTTGGCAATGGCGATGAATCGCAAGATAAGAAAAATATATTGGGTATGTTTTAAGCTTTTATTTTAGAATACCAAGTTTCATTAATTATATACCCAGTATCTTCTTTGTCTTCGTCGTTTTTTGAGCCTCCGATACAAAATCCACAAACAGAATGCCTCGTCCACTTCCATTCTCGATGAATGATCGCGCCCGACTGCCGTGAGCTTACGCTTGTCATGTGAACTCCTTGTCGCGCGTGCACGCGCGTCAACGCGCGACCATCTGAACTTAGCCTTAGCTAAACAGAACATAAATAATAACGATCAACGTAAAAATGTGAGTTCAATTAAAAACAAGACTGATGTTTGTAATAATCCGAATATCGTCCAAAAACGTCGCCGAATGTCCATATGAAAAGCAGGAAGTTTTTTTTACTTACTTTTTTATGCCTTCTTTTTCTCATCTTGTTGGAGTATTTGATAAATAGGTCAGAATATTTGTTAAATTACTGTTGATTTTCTATCGTGTTTTTTTTTATATTTGTGCACATACTGATTTTGTGTTTTACTGGCAATGAAGACTGTTGTAGGTATAAGTGCAAGTGATTGCAAAAACTAGGTTAATACTAAAATGGATGAATCTGCTAGCCTCTAGCAGATAACTGTGGGAGGACAAAAAACTTTTTGATTTTTCAGGGGCCAAGTTCCTCCTTTAAAGTTGATTATTGAATAATATGATAAGCTTATTTACGGGTTTCATTACATTACTTATGATTATTTAAATCAATGTTATTATTAATTATTTTTGTTTTCTTTTAAAACTAGATAATAATTTACGTAAAGGGCATTGAAGATTTTGGCCTTTCTACTAAACCGCAATCCATTCTGTTTTTTTTTTTTCAAAACAGCGTTAACTTAAAATTCTTTCAAAAATGAATACTTCGTATTAATACAAACATATAATTTGATTAGCCGAAAACCCGTTAAGTGTCACATTTCCAAAGTTTTAATTTATTTTGTTTTACTTTAATTTCTTTGAAACGTGACCATTTACGGGATTTCGTCTAATGACATTTTGTGTTTGTTTTGTTATAAGGTATTCATTTTTGAAAGACGCTATTTAGTAAAAAAGCTGCATGTAGAAGTAAAACTGGTTGCTTGTATCTTGGAAATGCGACACTTAACGGATTTTCATCTAATGACATTTTAATTATGTTTGGATTGATACTAAGTATCCATTTTTGAAAGACTTTCCAGTGAACGGTGTTTTGAAAAAAAAAGTCAAAATGGCGGGACTAGTAGGTAAGCCATCAGCCTCCATAGAAAAATATTCATACCCCTTTATAAGTACAATAAGTTGCAGCCAGCACAAACGATGGGTTCTACATGGTTAACTTGAATTATTATTTGGACAAATTTTTAGGTTAAGTTCTGACTATAAAACAGAACAACTTTTTTTTTGTATCCGTATCCATGTTTTTTTTTAAAAAGTTGTTCAGTTTTATGTGTAGGTTCTTTCCTCAGAGAAAAAGTAGGTAACAAAACACATTGTATTACTTTATCTACATCCATACCATAATATGTCTATTTTATATTCAGGAGCGATGAGCAAACGCCCTACATTTAGATATAAGTATCTGTGGCTGCATTGAAATGTTTACATTTCAGTGTCGGTAACCGAAACTTTTATGACGTTCAAATTTCGAACGTCTTCTTTAAAAGTAAAAATTAATAGGTTTTTTCGATTATCGAATTAGTCGATTAGTAATTTTATGTTCCATTCCTATACATTTAATTCGATGCTGAAATTATAACAATCGATTTGAGAATCGAAATCAACTCGAGTCTAGATTGTTTATGGATTTTAAAAACTACAAACGTCATTTATTTAAAATAACCTACAAATTATGACATGATTTTGTACTAAGTACTAACTTTGCTCATCGATCCTGACTATAAAATAGACATTTATTATCGTATGAATGAAGATAAAGTTATGTATGTGACTGTACATAATTAGTCATTAAAATACTCATGTGATTCTTTTATGAAACTCACTTCGTTCGTTTCATAAAACCACATTCGTATTTTAATTACCCTCATTATGCAGCAGTCACATAAATAACTATTAAAGATAAGTGTCAAAGATTTTGCAATTGATAACAATTTCTAATAAAACACATTTTGATTTAAAGTTTGATTTTATTTTTTGAAATCCTACACTTAGTTTAGTTTATTATTACATCACAAAATTATTTCCTAGAATATAATTGTAGTAATAAAGTAAGTGGTGTGAGTAGCTATGTGTGACTTTAGTGGTGTGTGTGTTGTGTGTGAGTAAGTATGTGGTGATGTGTTTGTGTAAGTGTGCGTTTACCTGAGTAACTATTCTTTTACCGTATGTAATAGAGGAACGAAATAAATTTCGTCTTTATGTGCCGTAGCTACTAATTTATAACTGACTTTATCAAAATTAACATTAACTGTTATGTGGTTGTCATTAGATAAACTTGCTTTAAATATATTAAGGTAAGATGACTTTATAGGAATTTGAAAAACGTCAGATAATTTTTCGATTTTGTGGCCTATAATATTTGTGTCAGTTATCTCTTTTACTTCTATAATCTTGCCATCTGTAGTCATCAAGTATTTATCTTGCAATTTTTGTGAAATTTTGAATGTCTCAAATTCTACTATTTTGTTTTGTCTACTTTTTGTTATAATCGGAAATTTAGTTTGACTTCCATCTTTTAAATGAATATGTTCACTGCATTCTGACAGTCTTTTCGCTACTTGCTGTAACGGCTTATTTCCAGTTCTTAACATCATTTTTATGACATGAAGCTTATTTTCAAATGGGTATGCATTAAATGTATTTAGAGGCCCAAATTTACGGACTTCATCAGTTACATGTACTAAGTTATGAACATTGCTTGTAATATAGTTACCGTAAAAGTTTTTGAAGTTTTCTACAAAGTACAATGCTAATTCATTAGATATATCTAGTAGTGAACTATATTTTTGGCAAGAACAAATCGTAATTGCGCAGAAAAGACATAAAAAATGTTCATATGATTCTTTTGACATCACATCTGGAAGAATTACAATGCTCAAGTAATAAAAAAATGACCTAAATTCTACTGCTTTCCAATGAAGAAGCTCGTCTAACCCTCGCACGCATCTATGAATTTCAGAAGGAAGTTTACAAGCAAGTAAAAATTGCGTAACTCTCTGCGTATCATGTGCTCTCCACTTTGTAAGAAGCTTGGGAAAATTACCATCGCGCCACCCAACGAGCAACCGTTTCATTAGACCTAAATCCACAAGATGCAATGAATCAGAAACCGGGAAGTCTTCGATCATATCAATAGGCAATTTTAACAGAGGGGTGTCTGTTTTATGATGATTTCCATAGCTTTTCATTCTAAAACCTTCATCTGTTCTCTTAGGGCATCTTGAGTTTGGAAACACAACTGTATGGGTCTGATGTGAGTATTCACCTTCTGTTGTACATTTTAGACAGCCATGCTTGGAGTTGAAATTGGAAACACCTGAAAATAAATGTTAACGTTAATTACAGCGGATAGGTATGTATGCATTAGTAAAGTTATGACAATCAGTTGATAATAAAAATACCTTTTATATATGCCCTCGCAGGAGAATCACAAATAAAGCACCTTATTTTGATAGCTACTGTTAATACTGTGCCTCCTTTAATTATCTGCAATCCGTTTTCTAGTAAGGTTTCCATTTCAGTGACAAAATCTTCTAAATACAAATTTAAACTCTTTGGTTTACCAGATCCATAATAAACACCAACAACGATTGGCTGTAGATCAGATTTTTCATTTATATTGCAAAGAATTGGCCAAAATTCGTTTTTAGAACTTTTAAAAATTGGCAATCCATCAAAATTTACATTTAAATTAATGGTGTTTGGAATATTAAGCCAAGTACTCAAAACGTTTTGCAATGGTTTAGTGAGGCCGTTATGCCAGTATTCTCCACCACCTCCAATATTTTTCATCATTATTTGTCTTGGTGTTTGCAATAAAGTTCTAGAATCTGTCGGTAAAATTCCAGGAAATCTATGATTAATAACACCCAATAAATCTTTTACAGCCGCTTGGGATATATTTTTATTCACTGCCCAATTTCTGATGTTATTTCTAAAATCTATATTTTTATTCAATTCTGCCACGTTTTCTGCTAAACTACTCGAACTTGAATCGGAGTCCTCAAAATATGAATTGTCATTTTTATCTAATATCTGTGATGTAGATGTAAAATTGCAAGATACGGATACGGAACCCTCTTGAACTGGTCGACTCGTGCTTGGAACCGTATTGTAATTTGCATTAGCTGCCAAACTCGTTTCTGCTTCTGTACAGATATTGTTTTTTATTTTTAGATACTCCCTTAAACACTTTCTTCTTATTCCTCCTGTCCTTTTTCTTTTTCTCCATGAGTTTGAGTCATTTTTACACGTTTCACTGTAAGACGACATCTTTGTAATTGCAGCGTAAATTATAAAATAAGTTTGACATTCCTGCATAAAAACATTGTTTTTCTTCAATAACCAGTTATTAGATACATATAGATCCATTATTTATAATATTTACCACTTTGAGCTGCACATAAAAGTATTAGTGCGCTTTTCTCGCTATAAGATTGTCATAAGATCGTAGTCATCTTCATTTATGCAGCAGTTAGCTGCATAAATACTAAAAGAGTAGTCAATATCCATATTCTGAATAAATGAGTATGATTTGACGGGTTGTGCAGCTTAAAGAAACCAAACAATAAACTATTCAGAATCAAGCTGTATAATTGAAATATTTATCAAAGTTATACAGCACAAAGCTAAATTGTCAGCTGTTATGCACCTACTGGCTGTCTCAGTCACTTTTATTTGAATATCGTTAACATAACAGTAGCAAATATTATTAGTATTAAGATTTAAAAGAGTAATACCAATTTTATGCAGAACTTATCAAGATTTTAGTGTAATAAAAGATTAAATTCTGTATTATTCAAGATAAAGCTATCACGTCAGCTTTTTTAAAGAGGTAATTCAACTATAAACTGCCAATTGGTGCTTAATTTTGCTATTATCTGGCTTACGTGTTGCTTGGGCCGTTACTATATCATACGATTTTAAGTTAGTAAAAAAGAGAGTTTCTGTAGATGCCAATAGTGTTTGTTTAACTAATGACTGTTGGACATCATCCCAGACAGAAAGCTATATTTGTGTGACTGTGCATTATATTAATCAGAATTTTGATAAAATTATAAATGCGAAAGTCTGGATGTTTGGATGTTTAGATGTTTAGATGTTTGTTACTCAATCACGCCTAAACGGCTGAACGGATTTAGATGAAATTTGGTACACGTATAGTTTATAACCCAGAATAGGACATAGGCTATAAAATTCCTACGGGAAACGTCTCATTCCCGCGGGAATAACAATTTTGAAACTTCTGAACCGATTTGAATAATTATTTCACTGTTGGAAAGCTACACTATCTCCGGTGAACATAGGGTACTTTTGATCCTGGAAATGTGAAAAAGAGATTACGCGCGGGTGAAACCGCGGGCGGAAGGCTAGTAGATTATAAACCTTGGAATCGCTCGCGTCATTTTTTATTTTATTTTTTTCAGGTGAGAGCTTACTAAGGAGAACTGTGTTCAAACTTTGGAAGAAAACGCCACAAAAGTTACGTGTTACTGTTATAAAAGAATTTATATTGACTCATTTAAGTATCAGCTCTGTAAATAGTGATGTTAGTGACGTTGACCATCTATGTATGGACGTTGGACCAAGTGCCGCCCAACATTGAGACATAGTGCACAATGTTCCTTAGATTAATACTAGTCTATAACTCAAAGCGCTTCAAAATCCATCCCAGGAGTTTTAAGAAAAAAAAAATTATTGAATGTAGAGGTCTTACATTAACAAAAATCATAACCAACAGCTTATTTTGAAAATAAAAGAGTGTATAATATAAACAATGGATTTATTAGAAAAAAAAATGGTTTACAGAGATGATAAACATAACAAAAATGATAATTACCTTATGTTATAATACCTCATGTAGGCACTAACAAGTCGTCTAGGTAAGTCTAAGATTATTGTATCTAAAAATAATGCAGAACGTCTCACGTCTTGGTGCCTAGCCCACCCCAAAAACCAAACTAGGCACTAATCCGTTATTTAGATCCCTGTAATACGAGCAATGCTTTGTATAGGACTAAATAATTGGTGTGAGTGGTCCAGGATTTATTTATTTATTTACTTATAAATCCGTGGCAGGATTTTTTTTATTTTATATTTTTTTTATAACTATTCATGTAAGGAAACAAATTAAAGTGTTCCCATGCATGGGCAGCATTTGGTCCAGAACCGGTCATTCTCCTTTGTTAAGACTTTGTGTGAACAATTCCGATATCGCTGGAATTTGAAAAGCAAGCGACTGATTTCATTTACAGAGAGTTATAAAGACTGGCTTGATCATAGTCAAGCCAGTCATGGGTTCTACAGCAACTAAAAAAACGGGACGACCAGCCAAGTCCTTTCAAGACTATGTGTCAAAGACCAAGTAAAGAAAAGTTATTACTTACTTACTTATCTCTTCGGATTCCTACATCACTGGCCTTTGGAAGACCCCTGCTAAGCACACCAAATCTTTTCCTTCGGATGTTTTAGATTTACTCAAGGAACCTAAAATTTGATTGTTTTTTTTTTTTGACGTAATAAACATCATGTTTAATTGAATACAATAATTGTTTTATTAGCATACTCATAAAGATTTAATTGATTGCCATTTGTAGTTAAGTAGGTAATAGAAAAGAACTAAGAAAATACTATTCAGCTTAGGGGAGGGAGGGGAGCATTGGGTAGTCGGGAGGTTTGGGCACCCCCTCATTCCTCAAAATCTATTCTAGATATTTTTTGTTTTCTACCACAGCACTATAGTTTAATAACTGGCAACACCGCTTATTAAAAGTGTCAGCTGTCATTTCACTTGGTTGTCAAGTTACAAACTTATTCAAATCTATTTGAAAGTGAGGTTATGGGGAGCATCGGGCACGCAGGTAGGAGGGAGGTTTGGGCATGCCCAATGCTCCCTCTGTTTTAGTATATTTTGGTCTCATACTTTTGTGCTTTTTGATATGCCTATTGGATTGAATAGTTAATCATTATGTTCAGGATAATGCCATTTACATTTAAAAAGAAAAATAAGCGACGTGAAATCCCTAAAGATATTATTTTGCGCGCATTGGAAGAGGTTTCTAAAGGAGGAAAAATTAAAAATACTGCGATGAAATATGATATACCCATTTATTTTTTTGCGTCAGGAAATGCTTTTACGCACCGGCCCGGCGTCCCTGACAAAACGGACGCTGGACCCCCCGGCTAAAGCCAGGGGTCACTCAGGAGGCGGAAGTTCGTCCTGAGCGGTGTGTCGGACTCGCACATCGGCCCTACCGACTAAAACCTGACGATGACCCTCTCAGCGCAGTGAGGGGGAACCGAGAACCCCCATACGAAGATAACGCCACGGAACCCCCTCTCGCGCGAGCCGCTGCTAAGATATTGCTCACTAATCAATATTGTTAATATAAATATTAGTGTTAAGATAGAATTAGCGTCTTTCGTTGTAAACTTCTTACTGTATAGTTGTATTTTCTTTTAATTTTTTTATTTTTATTTTAAAGTCGTTTGAGTAAACTTAATTGGAGCAGCCGGTAGTCGTCCCAATCCCAGTCGTTAGGTCGTCTTAGTTAGAGTCAAATTTTCTCTGAACACCGAAGTCCGACGTCCGTCTCTACGGTTCAACTGGGATCACCCAACAAACAAATTTATTGGGTTTACGAAGAAACTGGGAAGCAACATACATACATGGGAATAGCTGTTGGTTTGTGAGTTAAACTCTTCACCTTCCTTTCACTGTTCCTCTATGAACTTATAGAAAATGTATGTGTTATTAGGTATTAGAAAACGCCATAATAACTGCTATTTTATTTAGTTACGTTTCCTGTTATTTAATTAATATTTCACTTTTATTTCATATAATTTCATAGAGAATCTTAATTATTTCCGTTTAAGGTTCTTGTGTTTAAAATTACTTTTGATAATATGGAAAAGTAATTCGCGTCCCCCCTACCGAGATGGTAAACATTATCCCGGTATTTGTCGGAGACTCGAGGCTATTGCCGTTATTTATTCAAAAATGTGAATACATTTTAAATACTTTCCGCGGTAACGAAGCCCAGGGGGATCTATTCCATGTTGTAACTAGTAGGTTAGTCGGGGCAGCAACAAATCTGGTAGGGGAACGTGACCAAATCAAAGAAGGTGTTTGCTTTTTGAACTAGAGGCGCTACAAATAAGGAGAGGCGAAAGTGATTTAGAATTTTGCCATAGGATACAGAACATTAGAAGTATCCTAGTCTAAGGAAAGCTAAACAAGAAATATGTTGTTAAGAATCGATGATAATCGATTAGTCGCGTTGTCATCGCTTTACCGTGGAAAGTATTCCATCGCGTACAAAAAAGTTCGATGATTCCTTTCTTTGTCGAACCATAAAGAAGTGGAACTCTCTGCCGGCTCATGTATTTCCCCCTTCCTATGACATGAGCTCCTTTAAACGAAGCGTGAAGAAGCACCTTGTGAGCCAGTACTGCGATGCCAACGGATAGAACACCACGGTGTTGCGTCCGTTGTCGTGGTAATTTGGGTTCCCCTTTTGCTTACCATCAGGCTAAGTGGAGCCAATGTACTGAGCTACTACAAAAAAAAAAAAAAAAAAAAAAAAAAAAAAAAAAAAAAAAAAAAAAAATGTCGTATTGGCAACATACGCTGCGAGTAGGCAGGAGATAACGTTCGTAGCTCTCTGGTTCCTTTCCGCGAGATGGCTTCCGCACCTGTTGTACCAAGGTCTTTTGTGACCAAAACGCTTTTATTTCGACGCTAAAGACAAAAAACCACTATGTGTGGTACTAACTTACAACAGTGAAAACTCCACTGATGAATTCTTTGCCGAGGTATCTTTCCCGGAAAGTTGCGAATTAGAAATACTCAAGCCCCGTACCCTGGTCCTAATAAGCGGTGAAGGACCGTCAATACCAGTTCATCGCACACGTGTGTGCATCGATTTGGTCAAAAAGCAACAATCTTTTCTTACGACTAACTTCAACGTCTGTACATTCGTTGGAAAACTAGCTCCTTTTTCAAGGAATCATCGTCGCGCGTCGCTACGATACTTCGTGGCTGCCGCGCGGACTACCCTCACTACGACTCGGCCTCTACGAGTCGAAGTGATGATATCACTCACGCATTAGCTGGCATGGGCATCGAGATCTTGCAAGGTAGAACGCGTAAAACGAAGAAAGCTTCAAACAAACCAGACGATACCATTAAATCGAGCTCCGCTTCCGGATCATCAATGAAACGTGATGCGAAGAAGGCAGCTGCCAGAGAGGCGATTCCTTCTACTTCCACCTCTACACCTAGCGAGACATTGACTAATGTAGAGATCCTGAAATGGCGTCCGGCTCTAATGAAAGAGCTCATTAAACATTTAAAAACTACGCCCTCAGCTACCAATCTGAACGAAAAGGATTGGGAATTGCTGACCAGCGAAAACGATGATCTTTATCATCGTTTATGTGAGACCTTTGAGTCTGACACGGTTTCGAAAATGTTAAGAGGTGAAACCACCTTCGAAGTTAAAAAAATCAACACTGAAGCGAGCGATGATTATCGCGCTCTCCTCCGATTACTCTTTTAGAGGACTTTATATGGGTTGTCACCCGTATCAGGTGCCAATATGCTCTAGTACGGGGGTCCTCTTTTGTTCGGTGACGAACTAGACAAAAGGGCATAAAGAGCTATCGTCCGTAATGGGGGGGTCGTTCTTAAGCGGTTCCTTCTAGACGAGATCTCCAGTATGAAAACAGTTTTGATGTGAGTCGTCCGCGCTCTCAAGCGAAAGACGTAAATTCGTACCGCGGTAAAATTAAATTCGTTTTATGCAGTTATAATAAGTTTCTGTACGTGAGTCTTATACCTCGCGTAAGCTTGTAAAGTGTGCTGCAGTGTGGTGAAAACAGTTTTAAGATAACTTTACGCGTTAGTGATTGGTGATCAAAAACATTTCAAAATAAATTACTAACGACTACAAATAGTGCGGGGCCAGCTCGCTCGCTACAACAGCTGACTCACAGCGCCGCGTCAAGCCGACTGCTCCCGAGCGGTCGCCGAAACCGCACGAAGTCGCCCTGCTACAAACGGGTTCTACGAGTCTGCGACTGCTCAGAGCAAATTGTCAACAAAAATGACTCATTGCAATGGTTGCCGTGGATCAATTAATGAGGAAGACTGCATGAAATGTTCGCTGTGTAATGGTTGGTATGACCTTCTTTGTGCAAATGTTGCCAAAGAGGCTTTCCTTAAACTAACCCCATTACAAATGCGGGAATGGTTTTGCCTGGAATGTCGGAGCAAAAAACCTAAAGGGGATAACACGAACACACCTTTGCGTCCAAGTCCAATTGGACGTGTTATAGAAAACCCAGCCGTAATTCCCTACCGAGATGGTAAACATTATCCAGGTATTTGTCGGAGACTCGAGGCTATTGCCGTTATTTATTCAAAAATGTGAATACATTTTAAATACTTTCCGCGGTAACGAAGCCCAGGGGGATCTATTCCATGTTGTAACTAGTAGGTTAGTCGGGGCAGCAACAAATCTGGTAGGAGAACGTGAGCAAATCAAAGAAGGTGTTTGCTTTTTGAACTAGAGGCGCTACAAATAAGGAGAGGCGAAAGTGATTTAGAATTTTGCCATAGGATACAGAACATTAGAAGTATCCTGATCGCCAAAATCAATGACACCATAACCGACGCGAGTCTAAGGAAAGCTAAACAAGAAATATGTACACTGTTAAGAATCGATGATAATCGATTAGTCGCGTTATGTCGTATTGGCAAAATTTAGTCTATGGTCTAGTTGTCTATGTCGTCGCTTGTACGTGCGCTGGGCACGCCGATATAAGTGAATTTTAATTGAACTAAGTGATATTTTGATTGTATCCCGATATTATTTCGCGTGAATGTGATGTTGTCCGCGGATGGTTAAATAATTTCGGAGTTTTGAACTCAACTTGAGGAAAATGGCTGTCGAGTTGAAGATGCGCTTAGCATTTCCAGCCGTGAAATAATTGTATTTTTATTGTATCCCGGGTTATTTCGCGTGAATTGAGGTCGTCCGCGTATTTTGTTTGATAACTCGATGTTTTGCGATATACTTTTACTAACTGTGAAAAAATATGACCGTGGTTTGATCGCTTGCGCCGGCATCCGTGTTTTAATATAAAATATTATTTCGATTGTTTTCCGAGCTTATCGCGTTGTTTTTTGTTTGATCCCGCGTTTGTGGTACTAAGCTCGTGATACCGAAACATATATTGAGACATTTTGGTGATTTTGATAACCTCGTGGTTAGTACCGCGTGGGTGTATTTGACTGTCTAAAAAAAACCTGAGAAATTCATTGTCTTGTGTTGTTGTTGATTGTAATCCGCCTTGGTGTGGCGTGTGTTGATTACATAAACGTTAAAAAACATTGAACTTTGTAAATACTGGTGTGATTGTCAACCTAACCTTGGTGACGTTGGAGCGTCCACTGGATCTGATGACTGACCTTGACTTGACAGTTGACTGTACTTGACACATCAAGCATCCAGGGATCGCAACACAAGGAAGGAGCAACCAGGTGAGTAATTTGTTTGTGTTGTTTGTAATAAGCAATCAAGTTTGTGCCTATCAGTTGGGATTGTTTGTGGCCTACCGTTGATGGCATTTAGCTATGGGCCCCTAATTGTCCTAATCTTTACCTGCCTTTCATCTAAATCACAAATCTTACGATACCTTAAGAAAAGTTGACTTTGTTAGAAGCAACAGAAATCTCAACAATTAATTCTATGTCTTATTTTTGTAAAAGTTTATATAAGACTAGCGGGCGCCCGCGGTTTCACCCGCGTGGTTCCCGTTCTTGTGGGAATTGATCAAAATCCTTTCTTAGCGGATGCCTACGTCATAACATCTACCTGCATTCCAAATTTCAGCCCGATCCGTCCAGTAGTTTGGGCTGTGCGTTGATATCTATCTATGTCAGTCAGTCAGTCACCTTTGAGTTTTACATATTTTATAGATAAAACATTATAAGCATAATACCAAATCATATGTGGAATTAATACACCATATCTTTTAATTAATCTTCAAAATGATTATCTCTAGTGAGAATGAGATAAACTTGTAATTCCTATACTATCTATTTTTGTTTACTAAATCCTTTGCACTATTTCTATAATATTATAGGATGTTGAAATAAATATTTTATTTGTAACAATTATGGTGTAACAATCATCTCAATAATAAAAGAGATAAATCTATACTAATTACTATATATTTTATACAGTGTTTTACATGTTCTATTTTCTATTGCTATATCTTTTACTGTGTCTTTATTTCTATATCTTTTGTAAAACTGACTTCCTAATTTCGTTTCGTTTTCTTATATCTTCTATTTCTTTTAAACTTCGCTTCATCTTATTTTGATAAAGCTCCGTCAAAAGGGGGGGCTGTTATAACCCTGTATAATAGGGGCTTAAAGCAAGCGTCAGCGTTTTACTTAATCTTTGTACTTTCTATTTTTATTGCTGGCTTGCATTATTAGTTTACCTTAATTTTTCAATACAAATGTCAGTTAGATTCAGGACATCATCGCGGATAGCGGTTAAATCTCGCTCCGGGTAAATCGGGAGGTCAGTTGTGTATGTTCTATATTTTATTTGTTATCCAAGTAAAATCGTGTTGGACAATCGTGTAGTTTTTTTAAAAAAAGACTGACAGCGCCGCCTCCTAACAGGTCGAGCAAAATAATCTTAACTACCTAGTCTCAAAACCAATGCACGCCCCTGCTTGTAGTAGGTAAGCACCGTGCGCCATAGAAGAGTAAAAAGGTAGAACATGTAATCTGAGTAGTTCTTTAGTTTACCGCTTGGGCAGCGCCAGTTTGCGAGTAGACCTGTCGAAAAATCTTTGTAAAATAAGATTGTACGGTGTGTACCTGATTTCGAAAATTTTCATGGAGGGAGAAGAGGAGGGACTCGAAGAAGGTTGTGTCAGCATATCATTAGAGTGGCCTCCTCAACCGCCTCGCCAACGCTCACCAACGCCCGCCTCAACGACGCCCGCCTCACCGACACCCGCCTCACCGACGCCCGCCTCACCAACCATGGCCGACCCGGTCATTGCCGGCCGGCCCTAGGGGAAAATATGATTTTAATTGGAGGGCATTTTCGATGCCCCAAGCCGAACCACATTCTCGGCGAGAACCGTTTTCGCAGGGCCGTAGTGGCCCTACGATGTCCTTCACGAGCCCATGCGATGTATTTACTGCCCTATGGGATCGTGAAATAATGAACGTTATTATGCGTGAAACGAATATTTAGCCCCTTCGTACACAAGGCGACGCAAGTCTCCGATACTCGGCGACTTGCGTCGCCTTGCGACTACCGCCATACAAATCCATTGAGGCTCGTACACTAGTCGACGCGACTCGCGTCGCCGACATTCGTCGCGCGACTCGCGTCGCGCCACTCCTACGATACCTGCCTGCCGAAGTCGTCGCTACTTAAGTCGCGGCGATTTCAAGATGGCGGAGCAGTTATTGAATATTAAATTTGTTTCTGAGGTGGAGAAATATCCTTGTTTATATAACTATACTGAACTAGCTTACCCAGTGAACTTCGTATCACATACCTCTTAATATAAACCATATTTATTTAAACCCTATCTTTTTTCCATATTTTCTCATCGTTTAAACCTTCCCTGGACTTCTACGAATATTTCAAGACTAAAATTACTCAAATCGGTTCAGCCGTTCTCGAGTTTTAGCGAGACTAAAAAACAGCAATTCATTTATAAATATATAGATAGGCAATTCACGTCGCCGTGTGTACGGACCGTGCGCTACTCGATACTCGCGACTGGATACTAAAGTAGTATACAACATTAGTATCGGAGACTTGCGTAGCGTTGTGTACGAAGGGCCTTACGCTCAGCAGCTGGCAGCCACCATGCTGGAGCAGGGAACCATCCATCCCCATAGCCGGATAACTCGATGGCAAGATACGCATGTAAACGAACTTTACACGTATTTTGCCATCGTCCTGGCTATGGGCGTAGTCGTCAAAAGCCGGCTGGAGTACTGGAATTGTACAAAGACATTTTCAGTACTCCTGGCTTCTCCTTGGAGATGACCATGGATCGTTTTCTGCTCCTGTCAAGATGCCTGCATTTTAATAATAACAGTAGTTCTACAGCACATTTGTCTCGACCTAAAGCAAAACTTTTCAAAATCCAACCTATAATTGACCAATTAAATGTCAAATTTTCGACCTTGTACGAGCTGTCGCAAAATGTCGCTCTTGATGAGAGTCTCACCCAGTGGAAGGATTGGCTTGATATCAACCAATTCATCCGCAATAAAGCAGCGACAGTGGGTATCAAGACGTACGAGGTCTGCGAGTCCCAGACTGGGTATCTCTGGCGATTCGAAGTGCACGCAGGCCACGACACTGCGGAGGAAGCAGAGGATACTCCAGTTTCTGGGAAAGTCGCAGCTCTTGTGCTCAGACTTTTAAAGGGTCTTGAGCACAAGGGCCACACCATTTGGATGGACAATTATTACAATTCTCCCGCATTAGCGAGAGAACTTAAGACTTTGGGGTTTGACTGCGTGGGGACCCTACGAACAAACCGCCAATTTGTACCATCCGAGTTGGCGCGTATCAGCAAAGCAGACATGACTGTCGGCCAAGTGTTTGGGTGCAATTCGAAGAGATAATTATGAGCCGACACGGTTTTCACGTATATGCAAAAAAAAATTCTTGCCATCAGATTATCTGAAACCTATGGACTCAGTGAATAAAAATCGTAAGTAGTTAATACGATATTGGCAATAATCTCTTAAGAGGACTTGCTGTACCTAGCCAGTTTCTTTAGACTAAACCTACGTCTAAGTCTGCGCTACAAAGGTCAGAGAGAGCCAGAAAACGATCTATAGTAACAACTGTAACTTAGAACAGTTCTAAAGAACCCAAGAATAACGAACAAGAAACTTTTTCAGCTGAAGTATGCTTAGGAGGTGCAGGATCTGTCATTGAAATATCAGTTAATGATGTTACTATAGACTCCATCTCGCGCTCAACAAAATACCTTTTTTACTGCTAAAAATAAATCAAAGGCTCACACAGAAACATCCTTGAAAGTAAGTTACATTCTGGCATCTCACAAAAAACCTTACTCTGACGGAGTTATAATAAAAGAAGCTATGTTGGGCATGGCAGAATATTTGTTTCATGATTTTAAAAACAAAAACGACATAATTTCGGCAGTCAAACAAGTGCCGTTATCGAGGAAAACGGTAACATGACGAGTTGATGAAATTGCAAATGACGTCTTTTAATTGGTATGGAGTGACCTAAAAGAACAACACAAAGAAAAAGGCTGCCAAAATTAATAGAGCCGTTGTTAAAACTGGTGGTGGGCCTGCTTTACTGGCAAAGTTGAGTGATTTGAAGCAGCGTGTACTCAACATAATTGGACCTTAAGCTGCACCTGGCCTGCTTGTAGTGTTGGAAGCGGGTCACAGGTTCGTTAATTAGTAATTATTATTAAAATTGTATATTACAACAAGCCAAAATTATTTTGTAAAATAATGAATAATATCATTTACAAAATACGAGTATCACATCAAATGAAGGTGTTAGATTTTAATTTCGTAATCTAAATAAACAAAAAAAATCAAATTTATTTTAGCCCTATGACCCTATGAAGAACTATAGACGCCAGAGCCGCCAGGTTTTCACATTTTTTAGATTTATACTTTTATAAACATAGGTAAATAATTTTAAAAATTAGGTAAGTTTGAGGGGCTGTAAAATCTAAAATAGGGGTAGTATCAAAAGGCTCTCACCGCGGAAACTATTTTTTCTCTGAGATCTTCCAGCATACAAAAGTTATAAAATATAGCTCAAAATTTTAGGGGGGTCAATTTCAGTTTCAGATTACGTCGCGCTAAACTGCATTTTTTTTATAAATTCCATAACTCTGAAACCATTAGGCAGAAATTGACCGGGTTTTTGGCATTATACGTAGCTATCGGAGGGCTACAATTTTTGTAGAAACTTTTCGGCTCTACATAGAGCATGGGAGAAGATAGAGTTCAGCGGCAGAGATCTTTGGAGAGAAAAATCGGGCGACAGGGGCGTTAGAGGACCCGGCTCCAAACTAGCAGCCGACTCTACAAGTAGAGTCCTATCCGGATCTGAGCTCTACCAATTTTGGCAGAGATCACAAGCGGATAGAGCTCAACCAGCCCTTTACAACGAGCCCTCGCACGTCCCTCTGCGATACATAGGGCCGGAGTTATCGGTCCTCAAAGTTACGACCCCCGCCATTTCCGCATTTTGTTTTCGGTAAAACGGTCGTAACTTCCGATAGAAGTAACGTAGGAAGCCTGGATTTTCGAGTAGTAGTTCTTCCTCCTCCCTCTTTCCACCCGACAGGCCAAAACGAAAATTGGAGAGCTGCTCTACACTGGTAGAGTCGACAACCCGGCAAATAAAGGACAAACGCTTCGTCGCCGGCGTGATACCCACCCTCGGTCTTTTGCATCGCCGAGGAGAAGAAGGAGAGCGGAGATCCAAACGGAGCAGGCGGCTCGGCATTTTTTGGCGACTGATAGGGAATGGAGGGAATTCCTCAAAAGAAAGCATGAAGATGAGATGCGCGTAAGAGAACGAGAATTAGAAACACAATAGAGATGGCAGGAAATTTGTGTTTATGCCCTTGAAACCATTGATAAAATATTAGAACATAATTATAAAACAAACAATTGTTGGTTAGTGCATACTCGCTCACTTAAAAATAAAGATAATTCTATTAGTTGTTTTCACAATATTTACCAGTTTAATTTTTTTTACAGGCCATGTCTAAATTGGCGGATATCATCTTATCTCAGTTCGCTCAGGACCCGCTTGAAAACTTCACTCAACAATGTGAGGAATTGTTTGGTAAACAACCAACCAAATTAAAGGTTGAGAAAAAAATAGACAAAAATAAGAACCTTTAAAAAAATGGTGTATCTTTAAAATCATTTGTAATAAGAAAGGAGCAAAGAGGGTCAAAACTTTCAAATAATCAAATATTGGATTTGGATTCAACAACGCAGATGAGCCCAAACGGAGTCGATGCGGACGAAGATGATAGTGTAGTGCTGGTGGAAAAAAAATCTACATACATTCAACAAAACCCAAGACACCAAAACAAAAGATTCTGGCCGAGACATTATAGAACAATGGAACGACAATCTTGTGTCATTTCATGATAATGAGGTGGAAATGACTGATAGATGTAACCCTAATGTTGCATAAGATAGAGTTATCGGCATATTTTGTGAGAGAATCACTGGAGACGTAATTTTTTTTTTCACAAGAACTCATCAAGATAATTTCGTAAGCCTCGGTCTGGAGATCCAGGAAGCCCAAATGAACAATATTACAATATGCATATTGTTGTTTTTAAAGAATGTTTCAATGTCTCGACTAACCGAAGGTAATGAGTTCATCAAGAAACTGGAAATAATGATAGTGATGTCAGCCTACCATCAACTTCAAGATCAGAGCAGAATCTTCAGTTGCCTGATGAAGAGAATTCTACTGCAATGTCTAATAGATCCAAGGCTGTTGTATCTTCTGATGACGAACCACTGTCTACCAGTGCGCGCAGTACAATTACACAGAGCACGAGTGCTTTGTCAACTGAAGCTTTGGATAGTGGATTACAAACTGGATCCCAAAAAAGAAAGCGCATAGAAAATCAATCTTTAACCGAATATCAGCGTTTTTGATTATTTTCTGTAATCTGTGATTGAAGATTACACATTGTAGTCGTAATCTTTATTCATTAATCTGATTACTTTTTGCCCAAGACTGATCACGATTATACCCAAAAAAGGGCAGAAATTTCAGTCAAGGCTGGCAATTCTGGCAAATGCAGAAAAATTGTCAGAAAATATGTCATTTCAAACGTTGGTAAAAAACTTGAAGAAACCTGCTCAGCTTTTTATCCATATGCAGCAACAAGCTAAAAAGACACCAAAAGGAAGACGTTTTACCACTGACGAAAAGATATTTTCATTGTCTCTGTACAAGTCCTAAATGCTATGCACTTTTACAGAAGTATTTCACACTGCCCTCTCTGCAAAGAAAATGAAAATAATGCTGAGCCAAATCAAATTATCAGAGGGAATCATCTCCATAATTTTTAACAAAATAAAAGAGACTGTTCGCCGCACAAATGTAGAAGATAGATTGTGTACCACTTATCTTCGACGAAATGTCCATTATACCGCAGTTTTTCTACAACTCATCGAAAGACGTCTTTTAAGGCTTTGCTTCCAACCAAAACGTTTTCGCGGACCATGTGCTTGTGTTTATGATAAAAGGCGTAAAGCGCAATTTCAAGCAGCCGGCTGCTTACTATTTTACCTTGGGTTTGAAAAAAATCGAGTTGAAAAATATTATAAAAACCGCCGCGAACAACATTCAATATACATGTCTTATAATTGTTGCGACCAAGGTGCAAACAATGTCGGAAATGAGTCAACAGCCAAGGAGTGACGGCCCGACGTGATTTGCTTTAATGGGCAAGATATTACCCCATCTACGATGTACCTCATTTGATTAAGGGACTGCGAAATAATTTAATTACGAAGAATATGACATACACAATGAAAAATGAAGAGAAAGTAGTGAAATGGGAGCACTACCAAAAGCTTTATGCTGCCGATAAATCGTATGGAGAACTTCGACTCCTCGACAAGTTCACGGAGGAACATATAAACCCCGAGAAAATAAATAAAATGAAAGTTAAGACTGCAACTTAACTTTTTAGCCACTGTGTTGCTGTGGTTGCAGAGCATTTAACTGCCCGGGGCGATCCGCCTCAAGAATGTCGGGCTCTAATTGATATTACTTTGCTTTTCGATAACTTCTTACGTTAGTTCTTTTAATATTTCAAATGGATGAATTTATAAGGATCCCGTTAAAAGAAACTCTCCTCACCATCAGTTGTGGAAAGATGCAATAGTTATTTATGTGACTGCTGCATAATGAGGGTCATTAAAATACGAATGTGGTTTTATGAAACGAACGAAGTGAGTTTCATAAAAGAATCACATGAGTATTTTAATGACTAATTATGTACAGTCACATACATAACTTTATCTTCATTCATATGATAATATGTCTATTTTATAGTCAGGATCGATGAGCAAACGCCCTAGTTACCAACATAATCTGGATGTAAAAGTTAGTACTGTCATAATGACTGACGTTTGTAGTTTTTAAAATCCATAAACAATCTAGACTCGAGTTGATTTCGATTCTCAAATCGATTGTTATAATTTCAGCATCGAATAATATGTATAGGAATGGAACATAAAATTACTAATCGACAATTCGATAATCGAAAAAACCTATTAATTTTTACTTTTAAAGAAGACGTTCGAAATTTGAACGTAATAAAAGTGTCGGTTACCGACACTAAAATGTAAACATTTCAATGCAGCCACAGATACTTATATCTAAATGTAGGGCGTTTGCTCATCGCTCCTAAATATAAAATAGACATATTATGGTATGGATGTAGATAAAAGTAATTTTAAAATCTATAAAATTTACAACAATTACATAAGTCTACTAATAATAAAGTTTGACTGATCGAGACGTCTGCACCGTCTGTGAAAAATTTCATTAAAACAAAAGCAGGCATGGAATTAATTTTTAAACTGTTAGTAGAAAAATATCATTTTGATGCTGTCATGAGTTCATGACTCGATTTTTAATCAGGACCCGCTGGTTTTTTTTTTTTTTTTTGGAAAAATCAGAAGTAATGGGCAAAGGAGTAACACTCCAAATACTGTATTCGCAGGAACGTTTAAAGATTTGCTATTAAATAATTATAGCACACCGCAATCAAGCAGAGCCAATTACGAAGAAGACACAAATAAATGTCTTCAGACATTAGAATTTTTCATTACAGAAAAACCAACGACTTCGGATGTTCCCATGGAAATTGACAATGAAATTCATATAAATGAAGATATTTTTACAGCTGTAAATAATTTTGATGTTGCTAATGCAGGACAGAAAAACTACATTAGGGATTCACTGTCTTGAGCTCGAAGAGATCGGTACTACTCTGAGTGATATTAGTCGGGTTATGGTGCGATTTTAATAGATTCTGGTGATTGTGGACATTTTAAGTGTTGGTTATTGCGAAATGTGCTAAGTTTTATCTTTATATACATGAGAATATCTTTGTCTACCTACGATCGAATCAATAAACTGATAACCTACTCTAATGGTAACAAAATGTGTGGCTGGTTTCAGATAAAATAGGTAAAAATATAATATAATCTTGCAAAGAATCTCGAAATAAACTTATAGATAAAGAAAGCAAAAACGACTCCTTTATCAAAGCCAAAGAATACTGTAATTAAAAATGGCTATGTTATCCTAGTACACCTTTAGAAAATTCATTCCATGAACTTCAAATGATAATAACAATTTTTTTGAAAACAAATGTTCCAAAAAAGAATATAAAAAAATTAGCTTTATATATTATAGATATAATAACATTGTGAACCTTGTACAGTTTCCATTTAAATGTCGAATTTACAAAGAAGAAGTAAAAAAAAATATTTTTTAAATGATAAATGCTATTTTGCACAGCTGGACAAGATCAATCAACCGAATTTTACCTGGGAAAATAAAATACGATGGTAAGGACGAGACCAAAGTTGGTGCGCAGAGTTATTATAATAGGCATAAACATTATAAAAATCGAAAATAATGAGAACCGAATCGAGAACGACCTCAATGTAGACCATTGCACCACTAAATTCGTCTGATAATACTGGCATTTTTATTATGTCTAGTTTAAGCATCAGTCCCCGACAATGTTTATTTTTATTTACATTACCTAATGATAGTTTATAAGTAAGTAACTGTAAACTTTCTCAAAGACAAAATAAATTTTAATATTTTTAATGTGTTTCTTTTGAAATCCTTTCCCTAACAACATTTATTGAAGTATTGAATTCCAATAAAATTGTTTTGTTGTCTTTTTTGACTATAATAAGGCAACAATTTTTATAGGAATTCAATACAAATAAAACCAATTTTAAATAACTGAATCGGTTAATTAAGAAGGGGAAAATGTCACCTTTTTTCTCAAACAGCAACTTTAATGGTTTTCCATTCTTTATGGCAAGACAGACATAACAGTCATGAAACGGTATTTTGAGGTTACTTCTCACGTGTTACAGCTCTGTATTATTTCTGGTTGTTAAAAATGTCTGGAAGCGAAAGTGAAGCAGTAGAAAACATTCTAAGAAAAAAGAAAGGTGTGAGAAAGGAAACTTTATCTGAAAATATCAAACATAGTCGTGTTAAAGGTTTGCCTTAAAAAAATTACAAAGGAGTCTTGGTTGCCGGTAAAAAAAATCTGGTGAGTCCTGTAGTTGTGCATTGAAATGTTTTGAAAAGATTAGAGAAGGGTCTCGTCCACGAATTTTATCCCGATTTGATTCGTGTGACGTGTTTTGCTCACGGAGTACACAGACTTGCCGAAGAAGTACGATCCACCATTTAGGAATGTAAACAAACTAATTTCATCAACAAAGAGAGTGTTCCTTAAGGCGCCTCTGCTCGAAATAAGGCCTACAAAGAAAAAATGCTAAATGTCAGTTTACCTCCAAAGCCATTGGTGACACGTTGGGGTACTTGGATCGAAGCTGCGATATTTTACAATAAATATTTTAACGCCATCAAGGGTGTAATCGATGACTTCCATAGTGCAGAGGCTTTGGCTGTTTGCCAGTGTAAGGAACGACGTTGAAGAGGACGTTGTCGACGAAAATGTGGAGTCGTCGAAACACCTCCATCGAGAAATTCATCCCGACTAATAAGATATGGAGTTGTTAGACTCAATTTACGACCGGGATCTAAGGCTTTCGGCCAGTGAAGACATGTTACATTTTAATTGGTCTAGTGACCCAAATGTCTTCACTGGTCGAAAAGAAGATTTTTTAAGTCAACCTGGGCCGACTTTCAACGTGTCAGGTTGTGATGTATAGCTAATAAATAAATGTAGTGGGCACGCTTGCTGGCGGGGCGTGCGGTGGTGGGGGCGCGGGGAGCGGGAGCTCGCCGCGCACTCTCGATCCGGCCGCCGTGCGAGTAGGAGCGTCTACGGTTGGATACTCATACTTTGTGTTTTACTACCATACCATAAACAGTACACAGGTCTGTCTGCGTTCCAAATTTTAGAAAGTAGTTTGGAACGTAGACGTCATAATGTCTCTAATTTGCTCGGAGACGAATCGATACGCCGAAGACCTAAAAATCAAGAGACTATCGGACGGAGACGGAGATATATATGAGCAAATTCTCGATTGAAAAAATGGGTACCCCTGACCATTTCTGATTTGTGGACATTTTAGAGGTGATAATGATCCACAACAGCATTGTGCCTTCAGTGAAAAAGGAATACTGGGTACCCCGCTTTAAATATCTGAAATTTGGGAACGTTGGGGACTTCATGACACTGACAAAGATGCCTACATTTCGTGAACAACCTCGCATTGTCATTTTCCAAAAGTACCCCTGACAGACTGCAGATTCTGTCAAGTTGCTCCGATTGTTAAGCATCTAAACGAGATGTTTAGCTTGTTTTACCTACCCGAGCAACATATAGCAATAGACGAATCCCTTCTACTTTTGAAGGGTCGCTTATCTTTGGCTCAGTTCATAAACACCAAAGCTGCTCGCCGCCATCACCACTGCGACTTACCAACATTTTCCGGCGCACATCAAGAGTGTTTATCGTTTAAAGCTGCATACTACGAGTCCGCCGCGCTATACTCAGACTTCGAAAACTCCGCAAGACTTTATCGTAACATCAAAGGGAAGCAAGAGAAGCTGTCAAAAATCTTCTTATTTATCATGCGCAACCACTCCAAGTAATGAAAAAACTAGAAACCCGCTTTGGAAGACCCGACTGCATCGCTTCAACGGAGTTTGAACGTCTACGAACGCGGCCACGACCCGCGGATACACCGAAAGACATATGTATATTTGCAAGTTGAGTCTCCAATATCGTCGGAGCGCTGAAAGCCCTGAACAAGATTTATTACCTCTACTACCCGGTGATAACGAAAATTACAATAGAAAAGCTGCCACCTACTCTGCGCTACAGATGGTTCAACTACGCTGCCTCACAATATGAAGATGACCCGGACTTGATAAGGATATCAAGATTTTTAGAGCGAGAAGCCGAACTATGCAGCCAATACGCTCAAGCTTTTTTTTTTAGGCGGAGGAGAACACTCTTACGTGCCTTAGCCGCAGGCTAGCGAAGCCTGCGGCCGTGTGTGGGGCTCGGGACTAAAGACGTTCGTCCCACTACCCACTAAACTCCCCCGGTTTCCCCTTTTCACCCGATGAGAACAAGCCGGTGCCAACTTTGTGGTTATTGACCAGCCCGTCCACGGGTACCCCGGAATACGCTTAACCCTAGCCAAGACGATTCACCATTAATTAATACAATAGAGCTCAAAGAAAAACGAGAAACATTGAAAAAATAATCTTTGGCATTTGGAAGCGCCGCTTTCCTTGTTTCCTTGTTTATCAAGAGGCTTTGGAAACAATTTAACCACAGTATCACATTAGTGTGGCTTGTCAGTGGAAACGAAATTGTAAAAAAATTTGGTATCTTTGCATTGCCGATTGCTATCCATGCTTTCTTTACCCTTTTTTACAAAAAAAAACTTTTGACGACTTCGAATTTTCAATACCATGCGTTGTAATAATAGATTATTTTACTCTTAAAATATTCGAACGAAAATATTTTACTGTAAGTAATATTTTCGAGTTTAAGTCCACTATTTTTTTTTATGGTATAGCGAGCAGACGGGCATGCGGCACACCTGATGGAAAGTGACAACCGCCGCCCATAGACAACTGCAAATCAGGTAGAATCACAGATGCGCTGCCGGCCTTTAAGGAAGGAATACGCTCTTTTTTTAAATAATTTCAATTTTAATATAATAGCTTAGCATGGCCTTGAAAAAAAGATGACAAACTTATGGGGGTAGAAAACTCGCTTTCTGGTGCTGACTGGTTTTTGATGCAATGCACAGTTAAAAGATCAGGCTTAACCTACAATGAAGGACAGTTAGCAATATCGATTATGACCGAAGTAACTGACACAGAAGAAGACGAGTCTCCTGCTAACATCAAGCAAAAAGGATATGTAAGGGAAGTCAAATCTCATAATGTCATTCTGGGGCGTTGTTTGGTAAGTTAACTGAATAATGACGTAACTAGAATAACCGCAGGGAAAAAAGAATGTTGCACTGAAAAGAAGAAATAAGAGCAAATTCGATACCTGACTGATACACTACTTAACTTGTATAAAATGTACGTAGAAGAAGGAGGGAAAAAGAAGTTTCTCAATATTTTTTTAAATACAAGCCTTTCTACGTTCTATCTCTGAACATCAATAAAAGAGATACATGTCAGTGTATGAAACACGCGAATGTAAAAATGTTGTTTTATTCAATAAAAAATAAAAAAATCTATTATAAAAATCCCACAAATGCATCATAAGATTTGTGCTGCGATGTAGAATCCCAAGAGTGCATGTATGGAACGTGTGACAAATGTATGATAAAAGCGTTAAATTATGAACTCAAGGAAGGGCAAGGTGATTTGGACACAAATTGGCACAAATGGGAAAGACTGAATCACCAATATCAAAAGACTGAACAAGGAACGAGTAAAACATTGACTACTAAAAAAACTGCAAAATCAAGAAAGACTGGAACCATAGTTGCACTGATAAACATCTTCGAAAAAAGCTTGCCTGCTTTTAAAAAGCATGTTTTTAATTGGATTCACCAACAGCGTTAATATAAAGCTTGCATTAAGGAATTGAAACCAAATGAAGCTCTCACCCTTTGTGATTTTTCAGAGAACTATCAATGTAAAATGTCACAGAAAGTACAGGCTTGACCCACTTTGGCGCTTCAAAAAATGAAATCACCCTCCATACGGGCATGATTTATTGGGCAGATGCAGCTCAATCATTTTGTATTGTACTGTAGTTCTCACGAGCCCCTAGCTATATGAGCGCATCTGATTTCGATTATGGTCGTTTTCAGAGGCAAGCCATGGAAAAGGTGTTGCCGGCGGCATAGGCGGATCTGTCAAAAGAGCGCTAGTTCATGAAGTTTCATATGGCAAGGATGTGATGGATGGACAAAGTGCTTACGACATTTTGACAATTTTTTCCAAAGAAACTTTGCTTGAGTGGCACGTTAACAACAACTGTACAAAGTTTCGAAAGATGAACGATGCGCTAACGCATAGGAGACGAACAAATATTAATTTTTACATTAAAAGTAGCTACTAACTGGGGTACTGTCCCCGAGACTGTTCACAATTTCACATGGACTACATTTTTTATCACATCACTATGGTCAACGCGGGCGGTGTCCCGCACTAGCCAGGGAGTTTGACATATAGATTTACCGCGCTTTTGATGAAGAGACTAGTTGTGGAATAATAATTGTAAAAGTGAATTATATGATTAATTACGAAGAGAGTTGTGTTGAACTAACACTACATACATCTGTACAAAATTTTATCAAAGTTTGTTTAGCAGTTTTGTCTAAAAGTCAACGTTTGTCGTGAAACAGGCAGACAGACTTGCGAATTTAAAATATTTTTTTTATTTTTTAGTTTAATGCGCTAATGTGCATCACCCTTTACCATTCCCATGAGAATATTAGTTCATTTATTGTCTTTGATGAGAAACGAATCACTCAATACGAAGTTGGAGAACTTATTACGAATGCGTATAACAAAACAGCTAACATAAGCAAAGCCGTCAGTGGGTTTAGAGTGGCTGTATTTATTTCCATTGATCCAGATAAGTTTAAAAGATTGCTTTAAAAACATGCCATTAGATCAGTCTTACATCAGTCAAGGATCAAGTGTTTCGGTTCGTGAAACTCCAACTGAACGAAGCTTTAGTGAACTCATTGAGAGTCAGAGTCAAAATACCACTTCTGTTCCTGAAAATCACTTTCTTGAAGGTCATGCACCGAAGAAGGCATGGATTGACCAGACAGTGTTAACCTCAGACCAGGTCTTCCTAGATGGCTTGACCATTGGCTTAAACAGCCTTCAGAAAAGGGCAAACGATTAATTATCGGCCATATAGGCGGGGAAGAAGGATTCGTAGAAGACAGCTTATTAATATTTGAAGCCAAAAAAAAAAAATAAAGAAGATCAGAAGAGAATCGGCATTCATATCAAGAGATGAATGCCGATTCCTTTGAGAAGTGGTTTAGGGGGGTCTTGCCAAAACTAAAACCAAATTCCGTAGTAGTGATGGATAATGACCCCTACCACTCCAAGAAACTAGAATCGCTGCCTAAAATGTCTTGGACTAAACCTAGAATACAAGAGTGGCTAACGAGCAAAAATATTTCATTCGAAGCAACAATGGTTAAAGCTACTCTTATAGATATTGTACGGCAGCACAAACAAGAACATTGCGATAAGTATGTTGTGGACGAGATGGCAGCGCAGCATGGGATAATTGTTTTACGTCTGCCCCCAAACCACTGTGAGCTCAATCCCATTGAGTTGGTATGGGGACTAAAGGATATGTTGCAAGAAATAACAAAACCTTCAAAATTACTGAAGTAAAAAATCTTTTTAAAGAAGGACTTCAACATATCACACCTGAAAACTGCTGCGTATCCCATATAATCAAAGAAGAAGACAAAATGTATGGTCTCGACCACATGATCGACAATGTTTCAGACAGCTTTATAAATAATTAATGTCACCGAAAGCGATAGTGATGATTTTTTATCTGATGATGAATAAAAACAAATTATGTAATAAACGATGTTTTTTTTTCATTACCTACCTATATATGTTATATTTTATACATCTATAGTTTCAACTACAAGATGTATTGAAAATTAATTGAAATTTATTTTGTAAATCAGTAATTTTCAGTTTTAATTCGTCTTAAATGAAGAGAAAGGTGACTGAGAATGACGAAACATCGGATTCAGATAACGCTCCACTCTCGCAACTAGCATCTAGAAGGCACGGCCCAATCTACAAATCGACGAACGGAACTATTTGGCACAAAAATATACCATCAGCAACCTGAACTCGAACCCAAAACATTAGGATCAGACCACCAGGCCCAAAAGGAGATGTACAGCCAGGAATGCTAAAGATCCCTTATCTTGTTTCGAACTATTTTTAGGCAAGAAACCTTGGAAAGCTTGGTAAGATGCGCAAATGAGTATGTGGATAAAATAAAAGGCAATTTTCAACGAAATAGGGATGCTAGCCCCACTATATACTAGAAATGAGAGCATTTCTGGACTGATTGTACGTCATGGGAGTGTCACGAAGTGGACGGCGTAACCTAAATGACATTTGGGATAACTCTCGGGATACTGGATTAGAAATTGTATATGCCACAATGTCAAAATTTTACGCCAGCGAATGTAAAACAATGGCACCAAAATTACCCAGGTCGCGATATAACACCTTATCAAGTTGCTTCTATACTAACACCGGCCTATTTTAAGGCTACTACTTTGGCGAATGCTGTGAAAGGCTTTAAAGTTACAGGCATACATCCCCACAATCTAGACGTATTTAAGGAAGATTTTTTGTGACATGGTAACTTTTGCATTACGGTGATGCCACACGGGCGCGTTGCGCTGCGCAGCGGTGACGGAGCGTCGTCTATGCGTTGAGTTTGTTTAGTGAACTTTAGTGCAGAAAAACTTTCCCGGTTCTAATTAGTCACTGGAGGAACCGGGATATTTCGAAATTTTCGGTTCCAAAAAAACATTTAAACTATACATACTTATTCAAAAAAATGAGGTCAGAGTGCATTTACATTGATAGGTAGTGCTAGACCTAAAATTCGAAGAACAGATACATGAATCGGAGATTTCCCTACGATAGTATTTGTTTTTCTGGACAACTTAATCTTTACAGCAGTTTATTAAAAATTATGTATATTGAAATAATTACATACGAAGTCAATACGAGCCTCAACTTAATAATTTATATTTCGGTTTTCGGTTTATATGTCGGTATATGTCGCAAATATGACCATCTCGTATCAATTCCTCCTACCAGTGTCGAACCCGAAAGAATCTTTTCTTCGGCTGGATTGTTATGTAACAAAATCAGATCACGTTTAAGTGATAAAAGTCTTGACTCACTAATATTTTTATATATCATTATCAAGACCAAAAAATATAATAAATAAATACTTGTTCCTGAATTAAGGAATTAGCTGTTGTTGATTTTTGAATTTATCTTTATCCTGATCTCTAAGATTTTTACATTTTTTTACATTATCATAATAAATATGTTAAAGTTGTTGACTTAGAGTTCGGCAATTTTTAAAAGATAAGACTTATTTCGTGATGTTTAAGATCTCATTGTTACATTTTTATATTATTATCAGAATAAACCAGTTGCATTAATGTTATTATACTCTTTTATTTTTGTTCCTATTGAAGGTTAATTAAAAAGAATAATAGAAACATTCTAGTACCGAAAATCCCGGGAAATCCCGGTTCCATTAGAGTCCAGAACCGAAAATCCCGGTTCTTCAAAATAAGTGCGGTTCTCGATTCCCTACAGCTGATATTTGGACTTCAAGTACCAATGATTCATTTTAGGTGTTACTGGCCATTATATTGACAAAGATGAGTATGTGCTTAAGTCCATATTGCTTGAATGCGTGCTTTTGGATGGTTCCCACATAAGTATTAATTTAGCAACGGAGCTGTTGCGAGTAGCAAAGAAGTGGCAAGTGGCAAACAAAATTCTGCTGGCAGTTTCAGATAATGGATCCAATATTAAAAAAGCAATAGGCTTTAAGCTGGAAGCATTTTGGCTGTTACGCCCATTCTCTCAATCTGGCCGTACAAGAAGCGATGAAGTCAGAGGAAGTGACTGCATTGGAGGGCAAAATAAAAACGATTGTCAGTTATTTTAAAAGATCCGCTAAAGCGTGGGAAAAATTGAAGAAAGTATCAGGAGCAGGCCGGAAAGACTGCTAAAAGACCACTGCAGAGTGTGAGAACAAGGTAGAACACCACCTTTTACATGATGCAAAGGATTCTCGAAATCAAAGAAGAGATTAATAGTTCTTTAAGTAATTTAAATGCCAGTGCTATGTCACTATCCCAAATTGATTGGGAGCTTTGCGAAAATGTCAACAAAATTTTAAAACCTTTTGAAGAAGTGACCAAAGAAGTGAGCGCCCACAAATATGTTTCGGGAAGTATTGTTATACCTATCACAACGGGACTTATAGCCTCATTGGAAAATATGGATACAAGTTCCAATCTTGAAACTGCCCAAATATTAAAACAAGACTTATTAGGCGCTATAAAAACTAGGTTTGCTAACTTGGACAAAAGCCGCACTTTCACAGTTTGCATGTTCCTGGATCCTAGATTTAAGTTGTACTTCGAGGATCCAAGTGTAGCGGAAAATACGAAACAAAATGTTATACAGCTCGTAACTGCTCAAATTCACAAAGAAGACCGCGTTTCAAAGTCACCCCAAAGCGAGGAAGGTTTAATGGAGCTTTAGGAGTCCACTACAACAAAACCAAGTACCTCTACTTCAGCGGAGGTGCAGATCTCTTCGGTATGGCAACATTACACACAGAGAATGAAAAATATCCAACCGAAAAGAACTGCGTCATCGAGGGCAATCATAGAGGTGCAAAGATATTTAGAAGAAAAAGTTGTGTTGTCTACTGAAAAAATCTCACCATTACAGTGGTGGAAACAAAGACACGCTCTGGCTATTACAAATCTAAATGCAATGGCTACGAGTGTTCCATGCGGAAGATTATTTTATATTTTTGTATAATATGACAATAATTTCGTAATTTAATAAGTGTAAGCAAAACTTTTGCATGCCAGGTTCTGGCGAATTGTGCGATCAATTACATAAATCTAACATATTCTGTTATACCACTTTTCATGCTAATAAATGAATTTGTATTTGAATTGTATTTGTATTATTAGTTAATCTAATTATTAGTTTGGTAAGATATAGAAAGAATTTGATTGATAATTTGTTTTAATTTTTGATCTCAATTTAAGTCTTGTTGTTGTTACCTTTTTTTTTTGTCAGCAATTTAAGAGTTTTTGGATAAATACTTTTGATGAGAAGCTATAATTCATTTCTTTTTCTAGAAGTGTTATTAGTTTGCAAATCGCGCTGTGCGAAAATCAATGTGCCTTACATTTATATGGATATTTTGATTTGAAAAAATAAAGAACTGATATTTTGAACCATGTATGTAAACTTTTAACCTCGTACGGCGGCCGCAAAAGTAGCTGCACATTATTCATATTCAATTTAACTTTTTCTATTCGTATTATAAATAGGCATAAAAATCACCTTTTGAAGGAATTAGTGTAAAACAAAAGAAGGAAACATACATATAATATTAATCAAGGCAAAAAGAAAACAACAGATGGGGTGTGGCAACAGCAGCCTTATTGTCTACTACAGACAGACTAATAAAAGGCGATGTTAATAAATTCAAATTAATTTCAACAATTAGATGCCACACGGTTGCTGATAGACCTCCATTACCAGAAAGAAGTTGATTATCCCAAATATAGATAAAAATGTTGACAAGACTGTTGAAAAACAGATAAGGGATGAGTACCTATTTGGGGAGAAATTTAATGATAATGTTAAGACTGCCACAGCAATTAAGAAATCCGGAAAAATATTCCAACCAATAGACCAAACTATTCTCAAAATTATCCCAAGAAACAGGAAACTACGAGTATGGCGCAGTTCAAAAAGAAGTGGGGGGCAGATATCACCAACAGACACAACACTAATCACAGAAGCCGAAACCCCTACAACGACCAAGCTGTCTGTACGGCAAACTTAGAGGTAAATACTTTTGCTGGTAGACTTAAGTACTTTTATTGCTGTTGGTATAACACAAGATATATTTCTTATCTTGGCTCAAAGGTCCTTAAGGTGCCTTAAAAAGTAGTTCCTACTTTTTAAAGCACCTCACCTCACCAAGATAATATACATTACAAAAAATAAAATAAAAATCTGACTCAGAAAAAAGAAAGAAATTAATAGACTATTACAACTTGGAGTAATTACAAAATGTATGCCAGTTAAAGGACAATATTTTTCAAGGATCTTTACAGTACCAAAACCAAAAGACAATATTTTTCAATGATATTTAAAGTACCAAAACCAAATGGATATTAAAAAGAAGACTAATAGGCACGTTGTACCCAATTAAAAGCAAAGGAAAGGAATACAAAAAAAAATATATAAAGACAATTTGTCACCAAAATATTCCGCCAACGAATAATATGCTTTACATAATAACATACTTTTTAAGCCTTATAAAATTTCCTTTTTTATTTATTAAGTACTGAACGACCTTATATGGCTTGGCTTCTTGGTATTGCCAAATGTGCAGATACTTTTGCGGCTGACTGTACGCCATCGGAACGACCACGACCAGTCTGTCAAGAGTGTACGACTGATTAAGCTACAAAAGTGTATTTTTTCATTGGAATAAAAATATTTTTGTGATTGTTGTAATACATTTTAGATTATTCCCCTTCCTTTCAAAGGAAATTCACATGTTATTTTATTCCCTGTTTCTCAGTTATTCCAATTTATTATTATTGTTATTAGTGCCTTTGATTGGCGTCACTTGGCAGCTTTATGGGCCTTAATAGAAATTGTGACGATCACCAATCTGTCACGACATACAAAGTTGAAAATAAACATGAAATACATAAAAATGTATTTTTTATTTCCATATGATTGTTTCATACAGATATTATATTTGTCTAAAAATATCTACTTGGTACTTACCGTATGACTAGAGAACACTGCTGTGTTATACATTGACAATGAGTATTGCTCTAATATATATTGCGTATGCAACAATTTGGAAGTTATATCAACAGACCTTTACTTTACTACCTTGTTTATTCCAAATAATATTCATTTTAAATTAGAAACGCGTTTTCAATATCACAATCAGTTCACATGTAACATACAATATCCAACAATTACTTCCAAATTGTGTCACACTAACAAGGCTTACCAATAAGAGATTACATAAAGGTACAGTGGTCAGTAATAATGTAAAGATTTTATCTGTCGATGGCAGAAAAAGAGAAACCTTATTCTATTGCATGTATAGACGTATTATCCCACGGATGCAGGTGAGCCATACTTGTGGGAAATATTCATGTACATTATCTTAGTATGCGTAGCCTCGAGATAAAACATAGACCCTCTTATTACAGAACGTGGTTTAAAAATTTAACCCAGCTTAGTACTACACTTACTCCTGACTAAAGTCAAACGCTATTACAAAACGAAGTTTTACTTCATTTCGAGTACTAAAGTTAGACCCACGTATAGACCGACAAACTTATCTATTCCGGTGGCCAAAATTAGAACTACGTGAAATGCAATGCAAAACGATATTTAATGACAGTTTGAAATAGACAGTAGCGACGCCGCCACCGGAAAAGATAAGTTTGTCGGTCTATAAGTCCGATGCCCCTAGTTTCAAACGTCAAAACGATAACACTTTTAAAATTTCGCTCCGTTCTACGTATAGAAAGACAATTTTTGAAAAGAATCACTTTATCACTTAATTTGTGAACAGAATTAAAAATATGTTACTTTTTCTTACATTATTAAAACACATTTATAAATAAAGAATTATTATTTTTACTATCTTATTTAAAGATTTTAAAACGTCATAAAACAAAGTCTTGTAAAATGAAACGCACTGAACGAGTCAGTACCAGTAAATTATTCTTATGTTGGTATTTGTTTTGTAATAGGGAAGGTTTTAAAAAATAGTCCGGACCTAAACCTGTACTAACTACAACCTGTACAGTTTTAAACCTGTTTTAGCGATGTTTTTTGTAATAATAAGAGGGAGAGAGATAAACATTTTATATCGACAGTATTATAGATATCTTACGAGTGAAGGTAAGCCATACTTGTAGTTGTAATGCATGCAACTAGTGTGCGTAACTGAAGGTAAATAATCGGTCGAGACTGCTGCATCCATGGTACAGTGCAGCGGTTAGAGCGTTGGACTCTAAAAACCCGGAGGTCGTGAGTCCGAATCCCGCGGGAAGCATCACTTTGTGTGATTTTTTCCAGTTCGGTTAGGACATTGCAGGCTTGAATCACCCGAATGTCTGAAAAGAATGATTTCGTGTTTCGGAAGATACGCTAAGCCGTTTGTTCCAAAAATCTTCCAAGTAGGTCCGGTTTCCCTTGTAAGGGTTACGGAGGTCAGATGGTAATCGCTCCATTGTAATATCCAGGCTTGTCAAATCTAGGATCATAGTCGAAGCGGACCCTGAGCTCCATACTGGATGCAATCGGGAATACGCTGAGGTGGTGATGATGATGACTGCTGACCGCTCTTGAGGCTACGCACTCTGAGAACATGTGAATGTATATAGACATACAAGTATGGCTCACCCGCATTCGTGAAATAAAACGTCTATACCAGTTTTGATTGAGCGAGATTCTACATAAACCTTTTTTATGACCGTCAGTACGGATCACTCCGCGTAGAACGTTCCGTACCAGCGGCCTACTGCGGAGCTATTCGCGCGGACGATTGTCCGTACCGACCCGTCCGCATTACTCTAAAACGCTCCTAGAAGCTTAATACAGATGGCTCTACGCGGAGTGATCCGTACTGACGGTCCGCATAATACTAACAAGCCTAAGATAAACCATGAGATCAGGCATAAATTAAGATAAATTATATACTGTATCATCTGTAATGAGATCCAATGGTTAACATAATAATATGTGCCATGCAATAGCATGAATGAAATATAAATAATAATAACTATTCTAAATTTGATTGACTTCTTTTACATTATATTAATAACAAATTAAGAATATACCTAGGACTAGTATTATACTGAGATCGAATTACTTTCTTCTGTCAAACAGAGTTTAAAAATAAACATTTAAGAATACAACTAAGATAATTTTGAGATCTAATCATTTCCTTTTGACTTAGAGTATTTTAAATAATATATTAAGAATAAATTTGAGTTAACTCACTCATTTGATGCAACATTGACGTAATTGTTTATTTCTTACGTTCAGAAGATGATTCTAAAAATAACTTATTTATCAGTCAACATCACAAACAATTTTTGATATTAAAATGTTTAATTCACATTTATTTGAGATTTATATTCGATTCAATACAATAGTTTTGAAAAAAATAAATTTATAAAGGAATATTGTTGCACCAAATAAGCGAACTATTTCGAGATCTTACGCTTTACTTCTGTCGTACAGAGCATTTTAAATACTAGGTACTTATATGTATAACTAAGATAATAATGTTGCCTATTCACCGGCGCGGAGTGAGGCAGCGGAGCGGAAAAACTGAGAAATATGAAACATTAGGACTGTACCAAATCTCCGCTCAGACAGGAAGTTACAATCATATTGGTGAATATTTCTCCGTTTCTCCGCTCCGCTACCTCGCTCCGCAACGGTGGATAGGCAGCCTAATAAATATTGGACAACATCACATACATTGATCTGACCCCAAAGTAGCGTAAGCACTTGTGTTATGGGTGTCAGAAACAACGAAGGTACCACAATTGATATATACTTAAATACGAATAAACATCCAGACACAGAACAAACACAAGTTCATCATATAAGTGTTTGTCCTGGGTGGGATTTGAACGACCCCTGGCGCATAGGGCAGGATCACTACCAAATGCGCCATTGGGCCAGTCTATCTAATGATCCAATGTTTACCTCCTGTAAATGCCTTTCAACCTAACTTATGTATGTTCAGCCTAACACGAATGGCGGTCCTTGAAACACCTGCCTAAACAGAGCGGTATAGAGCACCCCGGGCAGTGCACAGTCGTTCGCTTGCGACACACGATGCAACTGCGCTTTTGCCTCTGCTTCTTCGTTCTTACGTACGGATTCTCAGCTGGAAAATGCTCAAGCAACTCCGGCGGAAACTTCATGGAAATAGGCGCAGAAACCGGCGCCAAAACCCTTTTATTCGCGTGTCGTTCGAGTAAAGCACAAATTAACAACTTCCTAAACTGCCTGTGCCTCTGAAGCGACTTGTTGTCCGTTCGCGTACTCTCCTTGTGTAGGATATACGCATTAAGAACGCTCACATTCAACAGCCGTCTAAAAAACTTCTTATACCATATTGGCGTGCTCTGTCTTTCAATAGGGAACAGTGAAAGCATTTGATCCTTTTTCTCTATGCTAGTCATGCGAATGTTGTAGTCATGAACCAAAGTGGGTATCGTCTTCCCGTCTCTGTTGACGGACTGCATGCCGTGGTACGTTGAGATATAGCGAAGGACGCTCTTGTCCCTCCAGGCCAGCAAATCAACGTCCCCACTCGTGAAGCCTATAACAGTCCCAGGCGGCATATTGTGCTTGCTTGCAGTGGCTATCTGCGGATGAACGTGTTGCCGACTCGGACGAAGAGCACCCACGCAATCAAAGCCACGTATTTTGAGAAGTCTGGCGAGCACTGGTGAATTAAAATAATGATCCATGAACAATGTGTGACCCTTGTACTCCAAGCCTTCGAGCTGCTTGAGTACTTGAGACGTCAAGCGTTCATACTCCTTCTCCGATCCCAAGTTCCCATGCCCAGCTTGAACTTGGAACCGCCACACGTAACCCGAAATGGCATCACAAAGCTCGTAAGTTTTGATTCTCCTCGATCTGCTTCCAATAAATTGGTGGAAACTGTAAAACCCTTTCCATTCTGCGAGCGCTTCGTCCAATACAATGTACTGCCCTAAGCGATAATTCTCCGCAAATTTCGCATTCAAATGCCTCACTATTGGTGTTATCTTGTGTAACTTTGCCTCTGCAGCGGAGAGGTGACTAATATCTATTTCGTTGTTGGTAAAATGTAGCATCATCGCCAAAGCGTGGTAGCGGTTTCTCGACATATAAGCGCCGAAATTGACCGTATCAAACACGTCGTTGTTGACCGACCAATATTCGCTTATATCTGCCTTATACACGATGCCAGTCGCGAGGGTCAATGCCAGAAACACGTACATTTCGTCGACATTCGTCTGAGTGTACTTTAAAATGTCACAGTGAGCTGTGAGAGTGCCCCTCCTCATGCGCTTCTTCAACGTCTGCTCGGCGTAGCGATTTGTTTCTAGTGCAATAAGTTCCATTACCTCTCTGTCCCAAATGGCGACGAACGCGTCGTACGGTGTGAGGCGCGGAGTGACCGGTCCCTTGGTGGACGTGAAGGGTTCCCTCCGCTTCTGCCAAGGAGAAGACGGCGGCGGGAGCGGTTGCCAGTCAAAGTGGAATAATGAGTTTGGCAGTAAACTTTCCTCCTCTGTAGTGTTCGGGCAGTTCGCCACGAGCTCGTTTGTTAGCGCTGCGAGAGTCTCGTTGTCCGGCGCTATATCAGATATTCCGAACATGGCTCCGATGTCGGGGTCGGTCCAGTCTATCGAATGCAATAAACTGTGGAAATCGGAGTCGAAATCTCCATCGCTGAATTCGTCATTGCTTCCTGAAAGGCATGAAATGCGGCTGTTACAAATCATTTGCTCATAGAGTAACTTAAAGAAAATTATAAAAAAAGGTATCAGTCTTTTCATATTAGGGCAAAGGGCTCCATCAATGAAATGAAGTTAACGTTCGTCAAGTCACGCTTTCTAAATAGGGATTGGTGATCACAAACCCAAGCTGTTTTCTGCCACGCAATTTTCTACCACGCACAACCAAAATATGGAATTCTATGTCATCAGTGGTGCTTCCGAACCGATAAGACTTGCAAGTTTTTAAAAAAATTGCAGATGTATGGCGTAGTCACTTTTCATCAGGTATGTCGCATGCTCGGCTGCCCGCTATACTACCATAAAAAAAAAGAATGAAAAAGGAAAATCATTTACCATAGTTCTCTATGCTTTTATCCTTGGTTTTATTTGATGGTCGATTTTGTGACTTGGAACTTTTGGGACGCTTAGGTGCACTCGCCTCATCTGAACCACCCGAATCATGATACCTAAAAGTTAACCACACTATATAAACTAGCTATTACACTAATTCAAGATAAATAATGGCCATTGAAAAGTATGGGAACAATATTAACACCTTAAAAAACAATATTAAAAATAGTCAATTTGCAACTAGTTCTGTTGGTCATCTTTCGGCAAACAAGTTGGAATTTAATCCATGACAACATTGAAACATGAAAGGCTGTAAAGCATAGATTTAGTTAGAAATTGATATATTTAAACAAATATTTTAAGACATTTGAATACTGAGATTAAAGTTTTAATATTTTTAAGTTTATTTGTTAGCATCCCTCAATGGAATAGGCCGCAGTGGCGGCTTACCATCAGGTGGGCTGCGTGCCTGTCTGCCAACTGACCTAGTATAAGAAAGAATAATAATGTAAAAATACCTCATTATAAAACATTTAAAAAAAATATTACACAAATGTTACATACGTTTGACTCTGACTGTGCTGGGGTAGTGTCTCCATCATTCACTCTTCACTCACAAAGACAGAAACTGAAAATAATTCAATAATTTAAGACAAAATAAAGTTGCAAAGCAATAATTAATATTTTTAAACATGTCTCAAACTAGAGCCAATCTGTATCACCAGTAAATAAATAATATAAATAAGAAATATCCTTCCACATTATTCACACAGAGGATTGATCAGCGTTGCGAGCATTTGAGAGGCCTATGTCCAGCAGTGGACTGTCACGGGCTGATGATGATGATGATGATTATTCACACAGGCCCATGTAAATAAGTTTCTTCATGGATTTAGCTTAGGTATCCCAACCATAAAGAAACTTATTTTCATGCTTTTTTATTATACCTACACATAGCTGGGCATTGTTAATCCGTTAACACATAGTAAAAACTTTTGTTTCCAACACTGTAACCTGTAACAAGTCACATTGTAACATGTTGGGAGATCTTAGATGATTCCCAACCAGTCACAGCACATTGGTCACCCTTTTTGCATAAAAAAATAATAATTACAAAGTTGATTTTTTGTATAGTAATAATACTTTATTATGATGAAATTGTGTAACATATTTGGATGAAATTATTAAATAAAATGCGAGTACAAATTTGGTGCACGCGTGGCCTTTTTGGGTAGCTCAGCGATTATTCTGACGATACTTGATAGACTTAACGTTTATTGGTGATAATTTCATTTAAAATGGGGATTAAATTCTGTTAACTGTTGTACTTACTATTATTTGGGCGTTATATTTCATTATTCTGGTAGTTGCTTAAACCTAAACCATTTTAAAGTTTAAAAACATTATACAACGGAAATTCCTACTTTCATTCCTAACAATAGATGTGCAACCGTGAGAAAACGCCAGCCGGTCAACAGATTTATAGATTAAGAATGCTTAACTTGCATTTTCTTACACGGAATAAACTGTTATGGCATGAAAAATTTGAAAGCTTCAACACGATTATTACCGACACCTGTTTGAACACGCATTTTATTTACTCGACCAGACATACCTGTTTGATTTCTGCAAAAACTTCACATCAAAAATGAATGATCCGCCACAAGCTTAGACCACAGATCAGTAATTTATAGCAAGCTAGCTTAGACTCTAAGGCCACAAGGCACAATAACTCCGAAAAGGTTCCGTTTTATGACTTTGACGTTCACGCACGGGACAGTTGGCTTCTTAAGGTTGTCTACACGGCCGTTTGACTCAAAGTAATAAAATTGGTGCGTTTGTTATATCTGTGGTACAGGGGGCCAACCTCAGATGACATTTCGTAATCTGTGGTCGTAACCCCTCTCCCCCGCCAGCTCGCTTAAGGGCAGGCCCGGTCGAGTTTCTATGAGATGTTTGGAATACCTACGGGGGATAAACTCCGCTCGCCAGAAAATTAAATAAAATAAAATTATTATTTTTTTCGAACAAGCAACATTGACAATCACATTTGGTATTTTATCATTTTCAAAAGCTACTATCATAATATTAATTCCATGGCTACTATTTACATAGTGTCATAAAATATTCGAGAAATATAATTGTGAGAGATCAAGTCATGGAAATAATATTGTCTATGATCAAGTACATAATCTATTTATTGATTTTAAAGTCATTCAATATACTCTATGAAAGTCATTACAAAAATTAATGTAGTTTTATATGGTCTTTAGAGAAATCTCGTCGATTCGAATTCGATTCGATACTCGATAGGAATCCGTGCTAAGCTCCTTTTAAATATAGTTAAGGTGCTAAGGCCTCAGTGCATCTGGAAAAAGATATTTTATAAATTCAATTCCATTCGGGTACAGGTAGAATTTTATTTCTTGTACCTGGCAACCACAGAACAGATTTACTAGCTGGCAACTTACTTTGCTGTTTTGTTTTTCTTACAATAAAATATGGCTGCCATCGCGTGCATTGTTAATTTTTGTTGTATTTCCGATTAATTTCAACATTGTTTATAACTTTGCTTCATAGCAAACGACGTCGAATAGGCCAAGTTGGTTCCGCCGTTGTTGTGTCGAGTTTATTTCGTGCAGTGTTGTGTTTAATTAAAGAGACAGTGACTCAGTTTGTGTTTGACAATGAAGGAGAATCAAAGATGTATTTTTTGTTTTTTCTGGGACGTATGCAAGTTAAATAAAAATAATAGTGGGAAATTACGCTGATGTTTAAAATTATAAAGTTATGTCTAATACATACTTATAATATTATGTAACTGTTGTTTTTATTATTAGCTAATAAAAAGCTTTTGTTTGAATTGTCTTAGAAATCCATCAAACGAATCTTTCGTTTGAATAAACAAACGTTTTTTATTAGTATTTATTCCTCTCATATTTAAAATCTGTGAGAGCGGGAATATTTAAATGTTTCAAATAAAGTATTTTAAGCAACTTTGAAAGATGGGACATAAATCTATTTCTACAAAAACAAAATAGCTGTTTTTGTAGAAACAGATTTATGTCCCATCTTTCAAAGTTGCTTAAAATACTTTATTTGAAACATTTAAATATTCCAGCTCTCACAGATTTTAAATTTTCCCGCTCTCACATATTTTAAATTTTCCCGCCCTTAAGTTACGAGGGGGCACCCAACAGATGGCGTAGGACTTTTTCATGACATTTTTTTTGTATGAGCTTGACGTTCTTCTCTCTAGTAAAAATGTTCTTTGCTTAAGGGTCTGCTGACATGCTTTGACAGAGTGAGATAGTCTTATTGAGATTCCTGTAAGAGGAAATAGAATAGAGAAGAGTTCAAACTTCAAATCAAACTGAATCAAACTGAGCAAAAAAATCATTAAAGTGCCAAAGAAATTAAAGGTTTTGTGGATTACTACCTAAATTAATATGATTTAATCGAATGTGGAACGTTTGTGTCTAGCATACAAAATGGTAGAGTGTTCAATATTTGGCTTCAAAAGCAACAATCAAAGAGAAAAAGCGGGTGTTACATTTCATACGTAAGTACACTGTTTTATAAATTTTGATCACGTATTTCTTTCTCAAATCTCACAGGAACCAAGTTTCTGCGCTAAATCATTAGTTATATCATCAAAAACTTGATAAATGGGAAATATCTAAAAATTATTTCTAAATATAACCTCTAAAACATCTGACATGCAAACCGGTAAAATAATTGCTTATTATTACAAATTTACATCAGAAGCCAGCATAATAATTATCATAGATGTCTATGTACTGAAATTTTATTAATAATTAGTAGATTCATAATTCGATTTCCGGATGCCTAATGAAAGGAAAAATTTCCCCAAAATTACCCCATATTTCAGGGAATTTCAAGCGATTTGTTGTTTCCAGATTTCCGACTGATGATAAAACTCGTGAGAAATGGATTTATGCAACAGGAATACTATTAATAACATTTTGAAAGGGACTGACGTGTTTACAAAGGAGAAAATTACCAAATAATATGCAACAGAAGGATTAATTATTACAAAAAGAAATTGAAAAATAAATCAATTAATAAGTAATTAACTTGTTTTATTTTGTTTTTCACCTAAATAGTCTTCTTAAAATGATCTTTTTTGGCTCAAATTTGAAATAAAAGGGAATTCATGTATCGGGTATATGAAATTATGAATTCCCTTTTATTTCAAATAGGGTAATCCTGCAAATAATACACCAAAATAAATAAAGTGGCTGTTTGAATAGAATGCCTTTGCATTTGACACCACCACAATTTAAAAAAAAAAAGAGCTGTCATATATCACTGGCCCCCTTTTCCGTAAAGCCCATGTTTACAGTACGTGAGTCGGTTGTCTGATTTATCTTCTATCTAGTCTGTGGTTGTCTATTATAATCTATGATTGGCGGCGACTCGGCGGCGTCCCGTTCCGGCCCTTAGAGTAGAACATTATGGAGATGCCCTATTGATCTATACAAAAAATTGCTTATATGAATATACATCGAATCGACACTTGCCTTACAAATATATACATATCTCTTTTCATCTAAGTGATTGTTGCGTATGAAAAAAGAGACAGATATATTTGCATTGTACCCATTTTGGCAACACTTTTTAGTGACGTCACACAGTTTTTGACGCGTGCCGTGCCCTCAGCCGTGCCGGTTTCGCCATATTGTGTTCCAGCTAGTGATGTGGCACAATATTTTTATGTATCGATACGTTTTAGATAGTTATATTCTGCAATGGTATATTTCTGCAGATTTCCTGTAAGTGAAACATTAAAGAAGAAATAGATAGAGTTAATAGGTGGGGAAAATATAAATCCGCGACATAAAAGCACGTTTGCTCGCTACACTTCAACGAAAGAAAACTGGTTTTACAGAACTCTCGACACAACAAGATTACGTGATGGTAGTATGAAACAGTACAGTATCTTCACTTCATCTTCTGTTTAGGATTTTTGGAAAATCTTTCTGTTTAGGTTTTATTAACCATGTGAAGTTGAAATTTCCATAATAATTTATATATAACTAACCTATTGTTATATTAAGGCACTGCATCATCATTATTTTGTGATAGGAAAATAAGAAACTATTTATAGATTTCTAACAAAATATGTGCATTTTTGATCGACACGTAAACTTGTATCGATAAAGATATCGATATACAATATTGGCTGCACTACGGTCGGGCGCTATCATTGGTGGCGCTATTTTGTGTTCCAACTTTAGGTATACACGTTTTGTACCTACTTAGGGCATCTCCATGTGTTCTACTCTAAGCTTCCGGCCATATGGACATAAATACCGACAAACTTATCTGGTTCCGGTGGCCAAAATTGGAACTACGTGAAATGCAATGCAAAAACCATAGACTAAATAAATAACTTGTCTTATTTGATTTATTTATTTCATAATTCATCCCTTAACCCATTGCCTTAACCCCAAGAAAGTACAATTTCTATAGAACGTTTCAACAAGTAAGATCCGGTACCGCCGCCTAATGGTGCTGTAAAAAAATGCAAATAAAACCATAATACAGGTCCCGGCAAACTTCTTGAAATCGGTTGGGGATTGCGCAGAACACGAATTTTGAGATGCCTTTGCGCTATTGATCATGCACAAGTCCACATGCGTGAACTTTCCCCCACTCCATCGACCGATGGTCAAGAAGTTAGCCGGTACGTATACTGTGGCTTAGCTTGACGATGAATGCAGAATGACTTATTTCTTGAAACACACACACTATGTAATGTTTATGATTTCGATTTGTATGTGTTTATGTGGGAACACGGAGAAACTTGAAATATAAAACCCATTCTCACAAGTTCTATATTGTTTAGAATATTTTAACCACAAATATTAATAATGTATTCAATAACATGAATTTTAATTCAAACTATTATCAGGCAGATTGAAAGTTTGAATTTGTTTCACTTATTGTTGCCGACGCTGGCCGCTATTATAAGGAGTCTATGTATAGGTACTTTATTTCTTTTTTTTATTTCTTTTTTATTGATTGACATCGTCAGATGACAAATATAATTTAGAGAAAAAGCTCCGTGTTTTAATTCATTAACTTTGTCCGCAACACTTATCCTAATCTTATTGTCACCCTATTAGCAAGAAACAAACGCCTCTGTACTATCTTGCTCGGCTCGTTTTTAAGCTACGAGTACACAGTCTGGTTTAATAATATTATTGTCTATTTTTTTTATACCATGTCAGTTGGTAGACAGCCACGCAGCCCACCTGATGGTAAGCGGCCACTGCGGCCTATTCCAATGTGCTGCCAGACTGTAGGCTCATCTGATCTTCGAGCCTTTGATTTCAAGTGTACTGGCCCCTCCATATTAATGTTGCCGGAACACAGCCAGAGCTCTATTATGGCGGCCGATTTCACCTGTGGGGGTGGTAGCTAGCCAGTCGGACTGAAAAAGCACTACCACCAACCAGACTCAATTATGTAAGATCAAACCCACGACCTCGAGTTGGGCTTAACTCGAGCCAACTCGAGTTGAATTTTCTCTGACTCGAGTTTGAAAACCGAAATGGAGCGAAGTTTGCCGATCATTTGGAGACTGTTCATTCTTAACAAACAAGTGTCAGATTTATGTAGATTTGAGGTTAACTTTAAAATGCCGGTTAATGTTGTAGTTTTTCGTGTTTTAAATTCCTTTTTTTTTACTATTAATGCGAAGGTGAGGGAATAAATTGGTAAAATCCTACTATCCTACTAATAATATAAATGCGAAAGTCTGAATGTTTGGACGTTTGGATATTGTTACTCAATCACGCACGGGCCACGGCTGAACGGATTTAGATGAAATTTGGCACACGTATAATTTATAACCCGGATTAGGACATAGGCTATAAAATTCCTACGGGAAACGTCTCATTCTCGCGGGAATAGCAATTTTTAAACTACTGAACCGATTTGAATTATTCTTTCACTGTTGGAAAGTTACATTATCCCCAGTAAACAAAGAGTACTTTTGATCCCGGAAATGTGGGGGGAAGGGGGGGGGGATATTTGAAAAAGGTATTACGCGCGGGTGAAACCGCGGGCGGAAGGCTAGTTTTAAATAAACAATTATTACTCTTCCATCTAGTTAACTCGAGTTTCACAACTCGAGTTCAACTCGAGTTACGTGAATTTTAACTCGAGTTAACTCGAGTTCTGTTTATTCCGAGTTGGCCCATCACTACATAATCTTGATTCATTCTTCTTCTTCTTCATATGAATGACTTGCTTTGTGTTTTTTATTAACAATTCCGCCAATTAGAATGCTCCAATTCAAGAAATCACTAAGTCCATTTTTATCATTTTTGAGTTGGCCACACTGTCTTATGTTTTTCTAAATTCTCTATTGAATGCACTGATCCTTTTTTCTCTAAGATATGTCTAACAGCGTTTTTTTGACTGACGGAAATTTGATAAGTCCATGATATCCATGTAAAAAATGACCGAAGTCCTAAAAAAGGCTATGTCCTATTGTTTCAAAAGAAAAAAACCTTAAGTCCAACCAAATTAATGAAAAAAAGTTTGTTATAGTATATTTAGAGAAGAACCTAGCGCGTGGTCAAGATAAAGAGAGGACAATTAAAGTAAAAGACTATAAGAAATTGTACGAACAACGTATTAAAACATCCACACCAGGTATAGATGCTTGCAGAAAAGTTCGTTTCAGCAAGAATGGTCGACCTGAATTACCAGAATCGATGAAATCTCCAATATTGAAATAATAATTTATTTTATATCGAACTGGAGTATCCAGAATGATAAGAGATGAGCCCTTTGATTGCTACGACAGTCCACTAAAAAGTAAGCCAGCAAAGGTGGCTCACATTAAAAAACTTCTACAGTTTGTGCCAGAACATTTAAGATATTTTTTTTCCTAACCTATGTTGTCCCACTGCTGGGCAAAGGTCTTCCCCAAGTCTATCCACACATCTCTGGCTTGAGCCAGAGTTTGCCAGTCTTCGGAAAAGCGGAACAGATCGTCATATCACACCATCGTCTTCACGGCCTTCCCCTGCGCCGCTGTCCATCTTTGAGAGTCTATTCTGTGACGATTCTGGCCCACCTCTCCGAGTTCATTCTGAAAACATGGCCCGCCCAGTACCATTTTAGCTTGGCAGTTTGATCGCCAACTTCTGTAATGGAAGTTTTGGAGCGGATGGTAGAATTTCTTATTCTGTCTGTGATTTTAATATTCAGAATGCTCCGCCCCATTGCACGTTGACGAACTTCGAGCCTAAACTTTTGGTTTTTAGTCAGTGACCATGTCTGCGCACCGTAGGTTAGGACGGGCAAGATGCAAACGTCGATAAGCTTGCGCTTCAGTGCTTATGAAGTCTCCCTTCATGTACGCCTTCATGGACCAGTAGCTCTTCCAAAAAAGAGATATCATTATGATGATATTTTATTTACTGAAGGTTTTGAAGTGTCGGAAGAAATGCTAATTGACCAAATGGAATAACCTTATTTCTTAGGAGTTTTTAAACTGATTTGTTACTATGTTACTTTGTAAGTTCGAATGTTGATTAAGAAAATGATAATACTCTTGGCATTCGTACAAATTAAAATTACCTTTGTCCTAAATAAACTTGATATAAAACCCTAAGTCCAACACTTATTGCTAAGTCCAAGATTTTTAAAAGCATCTTTTAATATCATAGTATTTTATTTACTTTTCATAAATCATTTTAAAATAAAGATTACTACCACGAATTCTTACAGTTTTTTTCTTTTTATAAAATTCCTTATGGTTTCGTTTTGACAAAAAATCTTAACTTTTTTGAGCTTATCCTGTAAAAGTAAAAAAATGGACTTAGTGATTTCTTGAATTGGAGCATTCTTGTAATTTTTTCGGGAATGAAAAAAAATAAAATGACATCTGACATAGACAAACCCTTAGATTCGTGCAAATAATATACTAAATCTATGCGTGCATATGTGGAATGGCGCCATCTATTGAGAACCTTAGTTGAGAACTAATAAAACGGGCTGTCAGAAAATTGTAGCGACGCCGCGCCATGCGCCACCGGAAGTCCGGTCCGGAACAGATAAGATTGTCGTTGTCGGACTGCAGTAAACATCTCGGACGGCTAGTTTTTAGCTGCGAGTATTATCAATTATTATTATATTCAGAGTATATATTTTATTTGCATAATATTATTTCCTAATCAGTCCTACCCACGTTGATGTCACTCACCGTTTCTGAACGTGTCAAATTAAAATTAGTTTTGTCAAGTTGGTTAAACTACACCATGACACTTGACATGAAATGAAACATCAAAAAAAAAACAAAAAAAAACATTTTCAATTCCTTCCTCATTCCTTTTTGTGTGTGAGTAAAACAAAGAGTATAGTAATAATTTGGGATAAAATCCCCTCCAGCCCGCTGCCCGGCCTGACCGGCCTCATCCTCTGATTGATTCCTATGAATGATGAAAACTGATCGTGGCACGTGTTGCTGTTTTGGATTGGATTTAAAAGATCTTGCTATTATAATTATAATACCTTTGATGGCTGCTCAAAGTGTAATGATTTTGTTCAGTTTTGGTCTGTGGATTTTTTCCTCCTAATATTACTCCTGTTATCTGTGATGTGATCGTGATGGTTTTGGTTGTTGTTTAGCAAAGGTTTTTAGTTGAGTGGATAGATCGAAGGGTAGTGACGGCAATTTTTCTACTGATTTTAGAGGGGAAGACCCATTATTAATTTCCATTTAGTAGGCGTTGGAAATAATCGGTCATTTTTTCCACTGTTATTGTTCGCAACGTCGTGGTATTGGTGGACGTTGCGCCAAAAACATAAAAAAAATATTGTCGCAGCATCCACCAGTGGTGGACGTTTTGATAGTGGACGTTTTGGGAATAATCCTTACACTGGTAGGGCGGCAGATTTGGCAAGAGTTTTTCATCCACCCACTTGGTGGAATTTTTTGTTATTCAATAATGATTTGTAAAATTTACATGGTTACTACTCATTAAATAACACATTTTTGTTATTCATTTGTCATAGTGGTAATCTCCACGATTACTTTTGAATTTATCTTTTAAACGTACAAGCCAGGGACTGTTTACCGGTATGAATAACGGTATAGTTTTTTTCTGTATGACGTCATTTAAATATATTTTGATACTGTTAAATTCCAGTACAGAAATTTTTTTTGGTACTGTAAAATTGTTGTAGTATAAACATTTTTGTACAACAATTTTTTAACTGTTATTTATATTAAAATACTGAAATTTTGTAATGGCTTAAATGGAGGGACACGGGGGTACTTCTAGCTTAGTTAGCTAGTTAGTTGATTTCAGTCCTCTCACGCGTCCGCTCGCACCGGTCTGTATATTGAACAATGGATCACAAGAACAGAGGCTGAAGCAAAGCATTTGTCGCGCTTTTCAAAGTAAGTTTTAATTTATCTATTTGACATTAAACTTAGGTACCTATCTAAAGGTAAGTATATCTTTCAATGGCAGTTACACTCGATAGATATTGAACTACCTACTTAGCTGCTTAGTGCTTACTTAACGACGAAAAGTGCTAGATAGGGAATAAGATCATAAAGCAAGCATTGGTGTAAGTACTGGTAGTAAGTAAAGTCAGATATTCAGTTCGTGCTATGATGTAGGGTGGAGGCTCCTTATATCGGCCCCCTCCTAATATCGGCCGTCTAGAGAAAATGCGACATAACTTAAAAGAATGTCCTAAAATCATAATTGTTTTTATGCAAATAGCATCTGTATACCCTTACGCTTAACCTCCCTTAATTTTTTATGAATATCTCAAAATTTGAACGAATGATAGGCAAAAAAGCCGGCCAAGTGCGAGTCGGACTCGCCCATGAAGGGTTCCGTAGCAGCAAGTATCATCATAATATAAAAGTTCTTGTAGTTCTTTGTAAGTTTCATCGATGTTTTAATAATAGCGTATTTTTTTTAAAAATTTACGATTTATGACGTATTAAAAAAAAACTAATTACTCGATCTCGTTCAAACCAATTTTCAATGGAAGTTTGCATGGTAATGTACATCATATATTTTTTTTAGTTTTATCATTCTCTTATTTTAGAAGTTACAGGGAGGGGGACCAACATTTTACCACTTTGGAAGTGTCTCTCGCGCAAACTATACAGTTTAGAAAAAAATGATATTAGAAACCTTATTATCATTTTAAAAGACCTATCCATTGATACCCCACACGTAAGGGTTTGATGAAAAAATATTTTTGAGTTTCGGTTCGTTTACGATTTATGACGAATTAAAAAAAAACTAATTACTTGATCTCGTTCAAACCAATTTTCAATGGAAGTTTGCATGGTAATGTACATCATATATTTTTTTTAGATTTATCGTTCTCTTATTTTAGAAGTTAGAGGGGGGGGGACCAACATTTTACCACTTTGGAAGTGTCTCTCGCGCAAACTATTCAGTTTAGAAAAAAATGATATGAGAAACCTTATTATCATTTTTAAAGACCTATCCAAAGATACCTCACACGTAAGGGTTTGATGACAAAAAAAAAATTTGAGTTTCAGTTCTAAGTATGGGGAGCCCCCAAAATTTCTTATTTTTTTTCTATTTTTGTATAAAAATCTTATTGCGGTTCACAGAATACATCTACTTACCAATTTTCAACAGTATAGCTCTTATAGTTTCGGTAAAAAGTGGCTGTGACATACGGACGGACAGACAGACAGACAGACATGACGAATCCATAAGGGTTCCGTTTTTTGCCATTTGGCTACCGAACCCTAAAAAGTGCAGGAGGTACGGACGTGCGTCGTTTTGCAGCATTTTCAGGTCAAATTCGTGAATCGAATCATTGCGTTGAGAAGTATTTAAATTGTAATAAACATACCAAAGTTATTTTATTTTATTTCTTCTTAAAGATAAAGAGTCAAGGTACCGTTTAGGTAGTATATTTTAAAATTTGTTTATTTTTTTTATTTAATAATTGCGTGGCCGAGATTAGGGATCAGTATGATCGACAAATCTCAATATCGGCAGAGTGGTCGATATTGAGATTTGTCTATCGCAATTAGAAATCCTAATGTCGGCTGCCTGATATTCTTTGTGCGCCAGCTATGCGAAAGAGTTGATGAGTGATGTCGAAGAAGAAGATAAAAATATTGGATGTGACGTATGCCCCAAATGGTTTCATGTATACACTTAAAAATATATTGCCATCACTGTCTGAAGATAACTTTACCTATTATGTAATGTTTTTGGTAAATTTCCCTCCTATGGGATCCCCTCTGCAGTTTGTGCCTGAATCATGGATTTCCTGACTGAACGTCGCATCAGAGTAATTCATGATGGGTGGGTACACCTCCGACTCACTTGCAATAAATGCTGGCTTCCCTCAGTGATCTGTGCTTTTAGCTACACTCTTTCTACTGCACATCGATTATATTGTTAGCTACGTCCGAGATTCTGGGGTATGCCGATGATAGTACGATAGTCGAGGGATACTTGTCGTACACGTGCAAGTAGAGGTGAAACTGAGGCATTAGGATCTAACATGGTGGACAAATTAAATCAGACCCTTCAAATTGTCTCAGACTCAACCCCACCAAAACGCTGGCTTGTATATTTTCCACAAAAAAGAGTGGTTTTGGGCTGGCTACCACTTTTCGTGGCGTATCCGTTCTTCTATCTGACCGACTACAGCTCTTAGGTATGGAATTATCTTCCAACCTTAACTTCGGGAGCTATATAGAGTCCGTAGCAGTAACTGCTTATAAAAAGATTGGCATCCTTTCAAGAACCATACGCTACTTGATTGCGAAATAGCTCCTTCCTTACCCTTTATAGAGCTCAAGTCCATTCCTGCATGGAATATGCTACCATATTTGGGATAGTTCTGTTTAATGCCAGCTGGCTGCCTTGGACTCTATTGAGCGGCATGCGAAGAGGCTTTTCGGCGATGATGCTTTGGTCGAGAACTTGCAAAGCCTCGATCATCGTAGGAAGATTGATTGCCTACCCGTCTGTTACAGGCTCTACTTTGGTGAATGTGCTGCTCGGCTGTACGATTTGGTTCTACCAGCTCCGTTCCATCACCGAACGACTTGACTCGGTCAGAGACTCCAATCCTTATACTGCGAAAATGCCGCGCTTACGAACTAAATGATTTGCTTCATCTTTTTTGATACGGACTGCGCAAGTTTCTCTCTTTACCTGGGTCTGCCTTTCTTGACCATTATAATCTTGGTGCTCTTCAAGGCAAGAATTTACAGGCCTTTCCTAAGCAAGCGCGCTCCAACGTAGACCGCATAGATGTTTAACATCAGGCTACTTTGTGATCAAGTCTTAGTGATGGCATAGTAAATATATTTAAAGAAAAAAATTGTAAATTATTTTTAAAAGACTTATTTATAATAGAGTTAAATAAAATATGGTTTGAAAATAAATAAATGTTATAATACTTTGATTTTATACTTTTTGAACAAATTTTTTCCCTTTGAAAAGGTATTCCGATATTATGGTTATAGGCGGCGGATATTTGGGTGCTAAAGGCCGATATTAGGGGAAATCGGCAAGTTCGGAAACAAACATCTATATATTCAAATCTAACAAAGAATTCGTTATTTCGCGAATGTAATAATGGAGTTTCATTATCCCTTTACCTTAAAAAGTAGTTGAAAGAAAGCAAAAGTTATTAATGTAAAAATTATAAGCACTGAAAGGTCAAAAAATGTTGGGCCGATATTTGGTGCCTCCACCCTATGTTGATACGTATATGTAAAAGTATGTATGTATGTATGTAGGTAGGTAATGTAAGTATGTTTAAAGAAATAATAATTATAAACTTTTAAAGAAAAGTAAAACGTTATAATTTGGGTATTACTCGTCCGCCGGATGAAAGAAAAACAATCGCGATCGCCAACCTGTCGGCGCGTGTTCCGTAAATCCTAATCCTTTCCCGCCCGCCGCGGCCCCTCGCGCGAGCGGCACCGCGGGGCGCGGGCGCGCGCACTCATCATTTCAGTATCAGCAATAAAATTATTTTTAAATAACTGTATAAACGAATGAAATCTGTACCGAAATTCAATGGGTATAGAATTTCAGTACTGATATTTTTACTGGTACTATAACGATATTTTATACCGGTAAGCAGTCCCTGGTACAAGCCATTAATTTCGAATAAATGTGTTAACACAATATAGACTACAGGTTGAAATAACCCACTAACAGCAACATAATCACAAACATTTCTTAAGGTTGTGATTCATAAACAATATACTTATTATAAAAAGTTTTTGTTGGTATTCATAAATAAAAAATATTTTCCTTCAATCTTCATCTTTGTTGCCATTGTCGATGTTTGCATCTTTTGTATTTTCTGTGAAATTAAATTAATTGACCACAATCTTTTCAATATTTTCCACTCCATAATTTTTTTACACTTATATCCAATTATATGTGGATATACAAACTCCTTTCAATGTCTACTAGATTGGCTATGAAAATGCTTTGATAATATTTAAATATTCCGAGTGTGACCCATGACTGCTTCTTATTTACTTTGAACAGATGAACACATCGTCGGTGCACTTGCCAAAACCTCTATGTGTTTTAATCAAGTTGTCAGGGGAGACAATAAACTATTAATGACTGATTGACTAATCAATATTTTGAAAATGCAGTATGGTAGGAAAAATTATTATGTATGAACTGAGATACAAACGTAAATGATAAAATGTATGGTTGATCCACAACTTTTTTTTGTCATTATGGAGCACATATCAGAATTGTCTTCTGAGCCACATTTCTTACAAGTGAAACATGTACACATATTAGATTGCGGATTTGTTAGGTAACTCATTGGATTAATTTAATTCTACTAAGTGCATATAATTATTAATTTAATCTTAGTTTAATGGGTAGATTTGACGTCATAAAGCACCAAAAGCCATAAAATAAGACTTGTTGCTACTTGTTCACATTCTTATTTATATATTATATCCGTTATTTAGATATAGGAATAGTTCTGCTAAAATGAAAGCCCCATTAATCAGAAAGAATGTTTAATAGTGTATTTACTTAGCTTGCAACAGACCTGCTTTCAGGACCTGCGACATTTTTCTACACACTGCTCACCGTAAGTCTTAACAGTTTAATTTCTCCATTTAAAAATGCTGTAGGTATATCAAGCTGTTGGACAGGTAATTCCTCTTGAACTGATTTGTTTAAAAATAACCTCACTGTTGTCATTCTTGCAACTGGTGCGTATACATTCTGAGTAGTTTCCTCCTGAAATCCTTTTGCCACTAACCTAGCTTTCTTGGTGTTGTCTGCTTTTGTCCAGAATACCCACTTTGTGTCAATGGTTTTGTGTCCTTTTGGTATAATAAATTAACGTGTTCCCATGCTTGGGCAGCATTTGGTTCCGAACCGGGCACTCTCCTCTATACAAATAAAATTAAAAGTGTTCAAAATTTTAATGACATTCTTTACTCTTTGTAAGAAAATTAAATACCAGTAATTATTATACCTGCGGGAGGGGCACGGATCACTCACTGCACGACTGACACTCGCGACGCGACGGTACGTGCAAACACCAAAAGCAAAATGGATTCCTGAGGGTGTCAATGATGTCACGGTTGTATCAAATATTTTGTCCTAGTAAAATCCATTTTAAGTAGCAAGAGTTCTAAAATTCCAAACTTGTTTGGTATCACTATTTGTCTTTCAGGATAAAACTAAAACATTCAAAAGTCTAACGTACAAACTTTGACTCAGTCTAGACACAGATCGCAAACTAAAAGATTGAACTAGATGTCTGAGTCAAACTACTAACTTAGATCACTAGTGGACCACGACCCATGCCTGCACTAGTCTTAGTTAACAGAGAAGATGAATCGATCGAAAGGATGTTAGAATTAATTATGGAACTGCTCGATATGAATCTTTACTAATAATTATAAAGAGGAAAGATCTGTTATTATAGAGTTTAAAAAATAATGATTTTGACAGCCTAGTGCCAAGTAAGCGGTTTCTTTTGAGTTATAACAGCTCCAGCTTCAGAGAATAGCTACGATTGGCAGATGTTTCATCGCGAGCTTATAAAGACATGGGTACACTGTCTTCATGCCATCCCACATTTCAATAGGATCTCTTTTTATGGGAGTAACCGGTGACGACTAGAGATGGGTAGTGGGTTAAAACCCATTCCGCCCGACTGGGTTAAAACTGGGTGATTTGGGTTATAACCCGTTTTAACCCATAAACACCTATTTTAGTGGGTGAAAATAAAAATCATTGTTTTAATAGTGAGAAGATGTTGTAAAATGAAAGTCTGAATCCAAAATCACATGCATTTATTTTTCTGATAAAATTACATTTATTACTCATCTTCACTATCTGTACAAATACGATCGCAATCTAAAAACTCTTCGTTTTGAATGCCGGACGAAGATGGCTGAGGACTAGCGGCGTAAGGTGGACTGAACTCAGGCGCGGTCCGAAGGGGGGGGTCACAGGGGACATGACCCCTCCCCCAAAATCTAAGGTCAAATTGAAAAATCTCAAAAATTTGCCAAATAATAATGGTGGTGAATGGTGGTAACTCCATAAGTATAATAATCAATTATATATGATTTTGTAACACTTCTATAGGTTTCCTTTTTCTGAGATAGTGAGTGACCTGGGCTGGTCAATAGCCACAAGGCTAACTGGGGGAGTTTAGTGCGTAGTGGACGCTTAGTCTCAAGTCCCACACACAGCCGCAGGTTTAGCTAGCCTGCGGTTATGGTACAAAAACGCATTCTCCTCCAAAAAAAAAAAGGTGACCCCCTCCAAAATTTCAGGCTGCGACCGCGCCTGACTGAACTTTGCTGGCGGTGACTGAGGCATGCAATCCTCAGCAATAGCACTGAAATCTTCTTCGTGCTTATTAATTGAATTCCAGTTTTACGTCAAAAAAAGTCAGTTTTTCTGCCCTTTCTGTCGTGAGCCTATTTCTTTTTTTGCTGTGTATATTGCTGTGAGCACTAAATGATCGCTCCACAGCTGCGGAAGTGCAAGGAGCTGTAAGTATTCTGACAGTAACATTACTTAATGCAGTAGATCCACATATTCCCATCCACCAGGTTGTTGCTGCCACATTGGTAATACTGTCCCATAAGAATTTTCGACTCCAAAAACCATCTCTGGCTCGAAAAAATACCAGGTTATTCATTACATTTAATTAAATTTAAGCCGATGCTGGCGGCTGCTTCCCCCCCCCCCCCCCTGGGTACGCCCATGATGGGTAGCCTCCTTCGATATCTTGAAATAACCAATGGGTAAGCAAACCGTAATCAGTGTGCTTAAGCCAAGGTCAATCAGGATCAGATCGCAGTAAAACAATATCGGGTCGTCGTAGATAAAATTTACACAGCACGATATTTCTTAAACCAAACGGCGTAAACAAGAGTGAGCGGGAGGGAGACGAAACCAGGCGAAACAGGCGAGGGGCCGCGGAAAGCGCGGCCTGTGCGCCCACCCCCACCCGCACTACCCAGCCATCCCCTGGACGAGACCCGCCCGACTGCATAGACATAATAATATAATTATGTTAATTCCATACCCGACTGGAACGAGTTACAGTCGGGCATGGACTTAACATATTATTATTGCATCTAGATGCATCATCATCAACCTATAAACGTTCCCACTGCTGGGACACAGGCCTTATCTCAATTGTGAGATAGTATGGCTGTGGGCCATCCTTCACCACGCGGGCCCAGTGTGGGTTGGTGGAGGGGTGCGTTAGGCAAGTGACCAACCTTAATGTCAGAGGTTTTTAAGCCACCAACTGGCCTCTGACTAGGCTTGACGACTAATATCTACATTATAGTAAATAACTGCCCAATTTCATATCGTTTTGGGATTTTGGTTTTTAGTGTATGCTTTGCATGCACTTTAGTGATAAAATTTTACTTACTTAATAAATAATTAACTATTTTAGTACAGCTTAAATGAGAAAACTGAAATAAAAGATACCAATTAATAAAATTATGAAATAATTTATTATGACCCGCTATAACGGGTTATAATGGGCTATTATTGGGTCATTATCGGGTTATAACCCACGTTCGGGTTTTAACCCGGGTGGATACCCATCTCTAGTGACGACACAAACATATGAAATTCCGATTCAGCTTTTCTTTTATCATGCGTTTTGTTTTAGATGTTGTCCTTGTCATGAGTTAATTTTTTATGAAAGCTGTATATCTGCTTCTGATTTTTCATCTTTTTCTGAATCATCTGAAGATTCTGGTAGTGTAGGAACAGCTTGCATATGAGTTACATAATTGTTTATATAAGTAAAAAGTGTGGCCTTTGCATTAGCATCTTTAAAATGTATTACTTTAAAACGTGGATCAAGTGCAGTTGCGAGAGCTAAAGATCGCAATGCTCAAGCTTATGAAACCTCATGACAATCTCCTTATGAATTTCGGTCCTCAAAACTATATTTATTTTCTTCTATTACTTACATCATGAGAATTACAAGCATTGTGCACCTATTTTTATACAATATAAACCAATGAGCACGTACAAAATAAAGAATACTCACTTGTTCAAATGGCTCCACCCTTATTCCAGGCAGGCCAGTGCCAAAATCTTCACCTAAAACCTGGAGCAATTTCTTTTCCATGTCCGTCATCTGTTTTGTCTGTGACGGACGGCTATTAGAGCCTCTCACCTCCAGTCTGCCGGTGGGAGGCTCTAATAGCAGCAGCCAATTTTTTTAAATTTTGATTTGTAATCACTCCAATACTAAAAGATTCTTGATAAGCACAGAAAAATTTTATTGACAAAAAAATATGTATATCTATACTAATATTATAAGGAGGTAAGATTTTGATTGTTTGTTTGGTTGTATTGAATAGGCTTTGAAACCACTGAACCGATTTGAAAAATTATTTGGTTCATTCCCGTTCGTCCCACCAAGTTTGTCCCACCAGTGGGACGAATAGAAAGCTACACTATCTCTGGGTGATATAGGATACTTTTTATCCTGGAAATGTGGGGGAAGGGGGGATATAATTAACAAAAGAAATTACGCGCGGGTGAAACCGCAGAGGCGACCGCTTGTTATCAATAAATATAATTATAATTATTATTTTATATTTCACCATCCTTTCCAATCCTTAATTGCACCTAGGGTTGCCAACATTTTATCAGCGAAATATAGTATTTTCCAATATAAGGTGTAAAAAAATATAGTACATTTAAAAGAAATATAGTATTTTATGGGAAAAACAAAAAAAGAGAGAAATATATATTTGTTAATTATTTATTTTTATAAAAACTATATTTTTTTGCACTTCTTGCACTGTGTAACAGTTTTTTGTTTAAAATAAAAGTGTCATATGCTTTGTCACATTCAATTTTTAAATTAATATAAATCAAAAGCTCATTTTTTATTAATGATATACTACTTCTGTTTCTTTCATCTCGCCACTTCGAATTCATAACCGAAAATATCCTTTCTGTGAATGCCGAAGTGGCGGGAATAGAGAGCAGGAATGAAATTACTTATAGTCTAAACATTTATCAATAAATAACAAAAAATTCTTTTGAATTGCATAACTTTCTGTGGGGGATTTTGCTTCTAATGATTGCAAAACTTTTTTGGTTTCGTGACCAAAAAAAATATCTTTTTTACGTTGTTCTAGCGCCGATTTTAAAATTGACATAATATTATACACATCTATGACTGTGATGTTATTGCCTTCAAGTCGTTTAACAGCTTTATGAAAGTTATGTAAAAAATGACTCGCGAAATGCAAAAAGATTAGAACTTTACTGTTTCCATTACTTTCGTTCATCATCAAAATATTTTGAATATGTGTAGGACATTCCTCACCTAAGCTAAAAAAATAATCACTCAACTCAAAGCCTTCCAATTCAAAAGTATGTTGTCCACGCAAGGAAGCAATGAAAGTCACCTAGTACCAACATGTCGTTTCAGCTCATGCCATTCACCTTCAACAGCAGCAACAAATTTCTTAAGCTCTTCTCTACGGACTGCAGAAACGGAGAAATGGCTGTAGATTTTTAAAATAATATTTTCAACATCAATGCTTAAAAAAATCATGGCATGCTTCACTGTGTTGTGAACTATGTGTGCATGACAATTACCCTTAACCAAATCAGGAACTACTCGTTCAATATTTTTATAAAGAGAATGGTGAATACCAAAATTCGCATTGGTATTATCCGCACTCAGACCAGACACTCTATCAAAGGAAAGGTTGTGGTGGGATAGTGAATTGTTTATAGCATCAAACATACCGTTTGCAGATTCATCACAATTTTCGTAAAAGTCTAATAACTTGTTTTGTATCCCATTCTCAATATCAAAATATTGTACAACTAACGGAAATAATTTAATATTTTTGGTGCAATTTGCACCATTACCATGGGAATTTAAATTCAAAGCTATATATTCTTCCTATTTTTTTTAAAAAAAAATCCTATTTTGCGATGTTTTATTATAGCCCGTAGCTATGGCTTTATTTTGTTGAAGAAATTCCCAAAGCTGCTCAATTTGACCATAAGTTACTCTTCAACGCGACACATCACTGTAAAAAAAACACATTTCTATTGACTCTAACACACAAAAACATTTCCTCTTACATAATAATCAACTTTTAACCTAATATATTTTTAACCAAAAAAATAAAACTTATATTTATTCGTTTTCTACGTCACAATTTGGGCGGACTACAATCATGTGGTCATATGTTATGACACTTGCAGCATGTAGTCTTGAATTTTCTGTCTTTGGTTCTAGGGCAAATATGACAACTTTTGTCCAATGATGATCGGCTTGGTCCAGGAACGGATTCTTGGTCCTGATTTACATGATTCGTTTTTAGTCTTTTTTGTAGCGGTCGAGGCAGTGAAATGATGCTAGCCCTTGATTGTTCATGAGGTTTGACGAAATCAATAAGAAGGTGAGAGCAATACTCCACGCAGGATCGCACCTTTGTCCTGTATAATAGACACAATGCGGCGATTCTTCACGCCTGATCAAGGCGTGAAGAATCGCCGCACCCTGTTCAGGACACCGAGTTTACGTGAGGCATTTTTTTATCACAGTTTCGATGTAGTCCTTTTGGTTCAGATCGCAGCGGATATCCATACCGAGCATGTTAATATAGTCCAAGAGCTAGTGAACCCTGGGAGTAACGGTCTCCCTGTAAGGTTAGAAATTTGTATACTTACGATTTATGACATGCTAAGAGCAATAGCCATGACCTGGCAGGCGTCAGCCCTGCACGTCATCAGCCCCTTTATTTTTTGGACTGTTAAGTAAATTGAGTTTCAAAACTTGTTTCTGTAAATTTGAAAATTTAAAAGGATAAAGTTTATTTATTGTACATCTTAAAAAAAATTGACAGGCGATTACAATAAGCAGAAGTATATGACAGATCAATTAGAAAACGTACAGTAATTGATGAGGTAAAATAAACTTTATCCTGTATACTTAAAATTTTTATATGTTTTCAAGTAAACGTCTCAGAGTAAATATGTACAATGCCAGGCGGTTTTGAACAGCATAAGACCTTGACAGGCGAGGGGACAGCTGCTAAGGGCGTGCAAATAAGAAATGTTACATGAACGCATACAGTAAATGCAATGTATTTTATTGGGTTTTATGCAATCTACATTATTTTTAACATTCATTTTCTTCAGCATCATCCGAAATTTCGCTATCACTGTTTTCATCGTCATCTGATTCTTCAACAATGTTTTCCTCATCTGAAAATAGTAAAAAAAAATATTTTAATGAATCAATAAGGTTGTAATGTCAGGCTCAATTACATAGGACTGCGTATTAAATGTTACGGAATAAAATAGTTGTATGTTACCTGAAATGCATTCCTCAGTTTCAGTCGATTGTGCTGTGGCAGTATCAGCAGGTCCTTGTAAAAGGATGTCGTATATAGAAGATGGAACCGTATTCCCCTTAAACCAATTAAATTCGTAACGACTATCAATTAAGTTCCAACCGTTATTTTCAGGTGTAAGAACTATTTACTGAAATGTTAATATTAAGTACAACAATACACAATATCACTGCACAATTGATAATAATATAAAGTTTGATTTTTTAAAAATTCGAAATCACTCAACATAAGAAATGTTATAGCTCAAAGTAGACATGCGCAAAGTAGTTCACTGAAGTGTAAAGAATGATATAGTTCAATTGGACTAGATGAAGTATATCACTCATTTAGTTCATTTAGTTCATCTAGTTCACTTGCCACAGTACTCTACAATAGTCCATTTGCGTCACTTTGTCATTTAGTTCAATGGGGCCTGTCTCGTTTCCGCACGCGGTGTTCGTAATCTATCCGTCCGCTTTACTCTCCTTCAGTGAAGCGTGAACTAAATGCAACTGTCTCGTTTCCGCACGCGGTGTTCGTAATCTATCCGTCCGCTTTACTCTCCTTCAGTGAAGCGTGAACTAAATGAACTACTGAACTAATTGGGACTCGAATGAACTAGTGAAGGAGATATACTTCCTAAGTGAAGTAGTCCAATTGAAGGATTCATTCATGAACGACTCAACTCTAGCTCAAAGCATCTTCACAAGTAAAAATCATTATTCATCATATCATATCACGCAACACCTCTCACTCGCACGCCCTTAGCAGCTGTCCCCTCGCCTGTCAAGGTCTTATGCTGTTCAAAACCGCCTGGCATTGTACATATTTACTCTGAGACGTTTACTTGAAAACATATAAAAATTTTAAGTATACAGGATAAAGTTTATTTTACCTCATCAATTACTGTACGTTTTCTAATTGATCTGTCATATACTTCTGCTTATTGTAATCGCCTGTCAATTTTTTTTTAAGATGTAAAATAAATAAACTTTATCCTATTAAATTTTCAAATTTACAGAAACAAGTTTTGAAACTCAATTTACTTAACAGTCTAAAAAATAAAGGGGCTGATGACGTGCAGGGCTGACGCCTGCCAGGTCATGGCTATTGCTCTTAGCATGTCATAAATCGTAAGTATACAAATTTCTAACCTTACAGGAAGACCGTTACTCCCAGGGTTCACTAGCTCTCCAGCTAATACTGCTCTGCAGGCCCAGAGATGTACCCCGAAGAGAAGGAAGGGGAAGAAATGGCGACTTTTTAACTGTGAACGCACACACCTGTGTTTTCTTAGCATTGAACTTTCTTTTAAACGACTTATCAAAGTATTTTTTCTAGCCTTTAATTGTAACATGTCCTCGTCATCGTCATTTATTCTTCTTCCACATAAAATTGTATTAATGTTCTTACAATAAGTATGTATAAAAACCTACTAACACAGTTTATTAAAAAAGTTATTAATTATTCTTTATGTTTTTTACATTTTATAAAATTAAAACTGACATGCACTAATATTAACGTTTTTATTAATCGGAATATAATAAGATTCTTTTTGATCTATTAAATTTTCGTTGCATAAACTGCATTTTTTAAATACTTTATCTTTAGCTTTTTTTGCAAAGTATCCAGAACAAATATTCTAAGGCTGCTTTTATGCGTGGATTATTGAATTTATCTTCAATAGATTTCAAATTAATATCATGAATTATATTTATATTAAAGTTAATAACTTTAGAGTTTTAGACTATTATCCAATATTGTAATTGTTCAAAAGAAGTCACAAGAAGAAAATAGCACCTTACTTTGCAGTCCTCATTGATGACGAGGGCACACAATGCAAGGGCTACATCGTCTTCACAATTATTACCAGGAGCATGGACATTATTACCAGGAGCATGGACATTAGATAAGCTGTTAAATAAATTAGCGAATGCCGATTGAAACCTTTCGGGTGTGGGGTTCGTGTTGCGACAACCATGACTTATTATTGACCCGAAAAAAAATTCAATAGGATCTTGATTTAGATGCAGAGTCCAAAATGAATTCACTCCAAATTTTTTATATGTATAACATTTTTAGAAGGGTTTCCATCTCGTCTAATGTCCATACCCAATTGATTAATGTTGGAACATGTTCAACTTTTCCACCTTTTACAAATTTCATATTTTTTAACATTTTTTTCGAGTCTTCCCATATTTTATGGTGCACGGAATTTGGAGTAACTGGTCCAAGCGCAGGTTTTGCATGCCTATAATTTTTCTTGAAACTGCCGTTTACAATAAACGACAGTTTCAAGAAAAAGTATTCATTACACTAGAATCACTTTTAGTAAAGTCAAAGAAATTATTCAAAACCGACTTTGCTTGAAAAAATATTTTTCGTGCCCGATCTAAGAATTGTTGTAATAAGTGTTATACCACTTTAGAATCCTTATTAAATGCGCTAGATTTGAAAGTTACTTGTCAGACTTGCTTGGTATAATTTTTTTTCAGGACCGTTAGTTAAAGAAGGGTGAAAAACTGACACAAGGTAATTAGCACTTGTGGCAAACACCGCATCGCAGCCGATTCTCGCTGTACTTTACTAAATGTCTTTTGTAACTACACAGAAATATCCCAGAAACACTTAGTGATAAACGTTCACTTTTGTTTCTCATAGCTTTCTAATTCTTCTATTTACATGAACAGATTTCTTACTTTAATTTATTACCAACAAAGGTATTTATTTAATTTAAATAACAATATTTCTATAATCTAAACTAGTTATTACCATTAAAAATATATACAAAAAAGAACTAAACTAACTTTAATTACACATAATGTCACTGTGGCGTGGTAAGCTTGGTCTGAATTGGGGCTGGTGGAGTGGTACTGCCCTGGCTGGCCGGTAGTCAGCGGTGACGAGGAGCAGGAATCGACGGTGAGCGTAAGGTCAGCCGTCAAGGTGGGGATATTTGTGTGCTTGTCCGTTAGTTGCAATCTCGTAGAACGTACGTCTCAGAAGGTACGTCGCAGTCCGTACGTTTCAATAATAATGTTGCAGTAGAAAGGTTGCCCCCTGTGAAATATCATACAGTCTCAGAATTTTACTCCTGTTCGCTCGCGACCATGGGAAAAAAGTCGGTGCAGAAAGTGCAAGCGTGTTGTGTTCACAAGCAGTACGGAGTTACAAGGTTAAGCATAGCCGAAAGAAAGCAAAAATTAAAAGATTAATTTTTAAATTGATAAAATAAAATGTAGGTAGGCACAAGCTACGAAAGGCTAAAATTAAAATCAACTATGTTGGAAACCTCTCGACAGGCGTGACCTTCGTGCCAAACTATGCAAGTAGCTGAATCAGGAGATTGCTTGCTTGCTGATGGGTGCAAAAGTAAGATTAAATGTAATTTATCGACTTATAAAAACAGCTTCTTTCATTTGGGGCATTATAGGCAGCAAAATTACCTTTATACATCCATTGAAAAATAAATTACATGCTTATGATTCTTCTATGTCACATCAATTTTTGAGAGCTTGATCAGATTTAGCTTTATGTAACGCAAACTTTTGCTTAAGATCGTCTGGCATAAGGAATCATCCGCGTATAAATATGCAATATTTGCAATCGATTTACATGCCCTATCGTTACAAGGTTATTTATTTTATGGTGTCATCCTTCTACTGCATTATTTGTTCGGTGGCGTTCACCATAAGCCGACCAAATTCTATGATGATCCTCCTTCATCTAGTAATTATCGAAATAATCTTTAAACTTCATCATGGATTCGCAATTCTCAATCATTTCTTTTTTTTTCAATATACACCCATCCTAAAACAACGTAAAGGTAGTAGCAACCTTTGACTGTAACATTTTTGACAACGCATTATTGTGCCTTCATCGAAATCTATCGTGACTAGCAGGCTTCAGCTCTGAAAATTGGGATGCAAATAAATCAAATAAAAGTAAGTAAGCTGTTTTGGTCCTGGTGAGTCATGAAAGCATACACCAAAGGGATTACATTCGTAGTTTTTTGAGTAGCTTTTGCGTTCTTTTTTCTTGTCCGTTTTCTGGCCTATTATTTTCTTCTTTCCAGCTTTTTTTAATGCTTCACCCAGGATTTCATCATTTTCTGGCGTGTCAGTCAAAATTGTGGTCCTTCCGGGCCTTTTTTGAGGACCAGCTTTTTCATTCATGCGGGTCTTAATTGTGGTTATAGAGTAGCGCCATCTGTTGATCGGCTGTACTTTTTTTATCTCCTCGGCCTCATAAATTTTGAGCTCAATATAAAATTTTCCCTGAGACATTTCGCTGATCTGCCTCGTGTAGCCCTTTGCTTGCCTCTGAGTTAGATAAGAATATAAAAGTGGTAGTGTGTTTTACCTGTTCTGATGCAGCTGGGTGAAGGGGTGTCTTCTTTATCACTGCCGAATAGCTCGTGGGAGGTGAGTCGAGCTGGCGGGGTGATGGGGTTGATTTTTTTTTCTACTTCTTATTAGTTGATGCTCCCTCGAACGGCTTCCTGGGTTTCCGTTTCGTCTTCTTTTCTTCTACTGGAGGCGGAGTTGGCTGCGACTCTCCTTCAGAGTCACTTGACAGAAAAAGATCATTAGCGATATCAGACCTGTAAAGCTAGCTGTAAGCCTCATATAATAAATAAAACATTCTTATTAGGTAATTATTTTAGACTTTACTCAAAATATAATAGAAATAAAACAAATCAGTAAATTAAATTTAAAAAACATGCTTAGTTATCATAATCATGTAATGGCGATGGCTCAAATGGTCCCGGCTTACTGTATTCCTGGTATGTAGTATTATTAGAACGCGATGATCCTGCTGCTGCCGACATGGAGTTAATAGTCTCTGTCGACGTAGTGTATCCGTAAATCAAGGTATTGATTCATGTGTCTGGTGAAACACAAGTACTATAATTTCTTAGTTCTTCCTCAGCGTCACTAACGACTAGAAATATTTTTTTCTTAATGCGATTTTGCATCCATATGTGCATGGTTTATGGAGATTGTCATTCTTTCTCAAAATAAACTATGCCACCTTTTTCTTGTGTATTTGTCATTGTGCGTCTACACAAGAATTTTAGAAAAGTTGTTCACAAGAATCGTGTACTATCCTTGAAACAGTTAGCTGTTTCAAGGATAGTACACGATTCTTGTATTGCAATTTGGAAAAAAATACAGTTTATTTATATGAGAGAGCCCATATTTGGCACTTTAAAAATTGCCTTGGTGCCATTGATGGTAAACGCAAAGAAGAAGGGAAATAAGCTTGTTCATTTAACGGGCTCGCTATTAAATTTTTTTTAAATACAAGTACAAATAGTTTATTGTGCATAATTTTACAATGTACACACCGATAATAGTTATTAACTTAAGTACAGTGTATTTCTTATTTTACTTAACACAAATTTGCAGCAATATATTATTTAATAACATAATGTAGGTAAGTACAGAAACACAAACCTCTACCCTCCGTACTAGTACAAGACTGTGTTACGGCAAGGTAAAAAAAAACAAACGTCCTAACTCGTCCGTAAATGCATCCGAAAAGATGTTAAATCATTTTGAATATGTGATTGCGCTTGTCATGCCAGCATAAGAGGCATAGCATTTAATTGTGCAGCGACACCTTCCAAAACTCATTGTCGTTGTTTGCCATTGGGGTTTGAACCATCTCTCCAACAGCTTTAACTTTGTTTACCAAAGAATATCATCCAGATTAGACTATTTATTTTTGCCGGCCAACCAAGATAAATAATATTTTATTTAAATAGACCAAAGTCGTATGTACGACAATTATTATTTGAAAATATATTTTAGCTCAAAGTTCCATTTGGCAAGAAATATATTTTGTTCTTAAGTAATTTCCATAATGCAAATTCATCATTTCAGTTTCATTCATATCCTTTATGTAAGGTAAAAATGACAGCAGCGTTGTTTCTTTTTCATTCACCCTTGAGAGCAGTAGAGTAGGAATGTTATCTTTATCGCCCTGTTTTTTTAATTCGGCCAATATTTCTCTTTCTATGACATCTGACTCCCTTGTTTTCTTTTTCCGCGCCGGCAACGTGGGTGGTGGTAATTCATTAGGCTCTGGTGTAAGCGGAGGAGGTTCTGGTGTAAGCGGAGCAGATGCGACTAAAAAGTTTCGACTGCCCCTACTGGGGGCAGATTTGGTAGGGGCAGTCGGGAATAATCCAAGCGGAGGAGGTTCTGGTGTATTTGATGCATTATTTGACGATGGTGAAAAAGGCCTGCGTATTTGTGTAATTGCAATCTGAGTCTGCTTTTTCTACAACTTTCAAAAGAAAATTTAATTGTTCTGCGTACAAATATTTTTTTCTGGAATCCTTGGCCAGTTTTGGTTCGCAGAGATTATAATACATATTTTAATATTGAAAAAGCTAGGTAGTTGTTTAACTGAGTGCGTTGATCAGGCCCTTCGATGGTTGGTTAAATAAAAGTAGATTTACTTGATAACGATGTATTAATTTCCGCGGGGGAGCGTCCGGTAGCAGCACCCGCTGAAGCTCGGCTTGGCGCTTGAGGTCCAGCAGCCTCTTCTTGTCACCAACCGACAGGTCAGCAACACGCTTTTGGTCGCAGTTTCTTTGGGAGCGTACTAATTTTATAGTTCACTGCTATAATAAACATAACAATAAATATTTCAGACTGTTTGTTTTTGTAATTAGTAATATAATGGGTCGCTTTGTTCTCTCTATCTTAATTTGTTTGTAAACAAAATAAACTTACATGTCCTGCCCACGGCCTCGACCACGGTTGCGACCTGCCGGGCGGCCTCCGCGACTCCTTCGACCTCCACGACCTCGACCACCTCTCTCACAAGAAACGTTTCGTTCGTTCGATGATCTAAAACATTTAATTTAATTAATAACAGATTATGAAATTCCGCATTCGTGCAAATCATACGGAAGTTCGATCGAACTCGTGTTAATAAAGTAGTTAAGTAGGTGTTAATACATGCTAGCTTGCTTGAGAATTATTTTATGACGATGGCCTTTACCGAGATACCATTCGCATATTAAACAAAATAAAGTAGCATCATGCCTTAAATATAAATAAATAAATATTGGACAACATCACATAATATTATGACCCCAAATTAAGTAGCGTAAGTACTTGTGTTGTGGGTATCAGAAACAACGAAGGATTTTTATTTTTGTCCTGGGTGAAATAGGGACCCACGACCCCTTGCGCATAGGGCAGGATCACTACCAAATGCGCCATCGAGCCAGTCAAAAAAAAGGTCTTAGATGTAATGATGAAATAATAAAAACATTCTGCGAAACATAAAGCAACAATTACCAACAAAACCCTGAAAACTATCTCCAACAAAAAAGTGCACATAAAAACACAACATGAATATTGTAAATGCAAATATTATATAGTGGTACCATACCAACAACCAAGCATTATCTTTAAAATACGTACACTTTTTCCGTTTGTACAAACCCTTATATCGCGTGATTCACAGCACGTCCTTGGTTACTATAGTAGGTACCCATAGACACGGTAATGATTCTGTGCCATAGAAGAAACCTGAGAAACGTTTCATGTTATTTCAAGAAATCTTCAGCAGACTAAAATGTATTTTAATTAAATAAATATAAGTTATAATAATTCTCCGAATTCATGTTGTCGTGGTGGTCGCCGCTTTTTGTACCGGCTTTGAACGTCAACAAAGCATTCGGTACGAAACCTGCTTCGCCACCCGCGTGCACTATGACCATGCGGTTACCTTTAGATATAGGTTTTTTAATGCCTTTGGTGGGGCCGTCTGTCCAAGAATGGTGAGATGCATGGGAACTATCGACGTACGACTCATCAGTATAAATGTTAGGTCTTCCTTCCTCCCTATATCTATCTCAGATATTCAATCCTTTGAAATCTAATTTGTGTCTGCTCTATTAAAAATTTTCTATTGTTTTCTGTTTTTTCCACTTAAAAACCAAGTTTTTTATTATTCGCCTGAGACTTGCTGCAGATCCTTGAAAATGTAGGTCTTCCTGTAATTTCGTTTGCAACTTACCTATAGTAGGGCATTATTTGTCAGTGACGTGGAAATTGTGGATGATTCTTTTTATAACACCCTGGTCAAAGTAGTCAATGTCTGTTATTGGTTTTCGTTTATTTCTTTTATTTTTTCTGGGGGTTCAGAAGACAGTAAGGAATTCGGAATCTTTTGAGCTTCTAACAATTCGTCTCACTACAGACTCGGAACATTTGGTTGCCGCTGCGGTCCGTTTCATACATTGTTTTATATTTTCGACTGCATTACTATCGGCTTCTCTTGTCATAAAACAATATACGTCGTAAATATTTTTTCTTTCTTTTCTGTTGTTTGTGCGCGGTGGTATTTTAGAACGAAGATGAACGTGGACACAGCGCGGAAAGCAAGGGTCGACTGATGAACCAATAGCGCACAGGCAAGCAAGCGGCGCGTCACCTGCCCGCCCCGCGCCGCACCTCATGCCACCAAATAGACCTATAAATCGTCTAATGAGCAGTGTGACCACCAGTGTTCTTTTTGCGTGACGCGATCTCTACCAATTGATGATGTCGATGCTTCTGGTTGCTGGCCAGTAGTTTGATATTCTGTAACAAATAACATGGTAGTGGCTTACATTGAATATGTACGACTAATAAACTGTGACACAAACAACTTACCAATTGATGAAGCCGTAGCCAGGCGCGGTCGCAGCCTGAAATTTTGGAGGGGTCACTCACTACACTAATAGAAAAATAGGTATCTGGAATAAAATAAACATTATTACAAAAGACACAATTTTTATTTTATACATTCTCTATAAAACAAATGGAAGTCGTCTTTTTGTATTTGCGAATCGGGTGATAATATTTGAGACGTCTGGTACTATTTCCGGGTGAACGTTTTGAAGAGCTAAACCTGTTAATCGCTCTTCTAACATGTAAGCTCTCAATCACGTTTTTACACGCCTTAGCGTAGAAAAGGATCGCTCTGCTGTCGCACCACTTATGGGAAGAGTTGCCAGAATTTTAAGAAATGTCTTTATATTTGGGTATAAATCATCATCACAAACTTCGATCGTAGAAACTACACACTTAGGAAGTTTCGTATCAGCATTTTCTGTGACCTCCCGTTTACACTTTGTAATTCATAGCTGATACTCTGTAACGACAGTGGCAGCAGAACCATTTAAACAATGGGAATAGAACATTTAAACAACTTAATTATAAAATATCGACAAGCGCGCGTCATTGTCGTCAAGGACAACACTCAACGGCGGACGAATGCGGGTCGGCGGGTGAGGGCGGGACGCGCTGCTCCCGCGTGCCTCCTCAGTCCCCGATGGACATGAACTCGCGCGCGTACTATAGAACTAACCTGCCATTATTTTGTCCGGTGGTAGCAAGGGCAAAGCAGCACTAAGTGCAACTTGCCTTTTCGTAAATCTTTTGTCAGTTCTAGTAATGCACCTTTTTTCCATACAGACTGGGCGAAATGGAAGTAGCACTGATAGAGACATTTTCATAAACTTTCCGTATTGCGTTCATTACTGCGACTTCAAAATCACATTTAAATGTTTCTGGAATCCAATCAGGTACTTGAGACTTAAGCATACTAAACATGTTTTCATACGCTTGCTGGTGTTTATGACTCATAAGAACATAAATAAGCAGTATGCATTGCACATTACATAGTTCCAATTTTGGCCACCGGAACAGATAAGTTTGTCGGTCTATACATTGAATCGAGTGCAACAACATTTGTCAACAGTTCCTTTCTTTTTGTTATAATCTGTTATAACTTCCGGCTTCATTTTTGGTAAACCGGTTTCACCGTTATATTTATTGGTAGGACCAAATTGCGCTGTGTGAAACGTTGAGAGCATATGAATATCCCTTTTGTCCTTTTTTTTTTGAGCCTGGCTTGTGCCACCCAGAGTACGGCAGGATAACTTTTTTTATAAGATGAATTCTGTTTATCATCATCAGCCTATATACGTTCCCACTGCTGGGACACAGGCTTTATCTCAATTGTGAGATAGTGTGGGCCATACTCCACCACGCTGGCCTAGTGCGGGTTGGTCCCCAATTTAGTCTCAATATAAACAGAATTAAACAATTCTTTTTATATTGAGACTAAATAGGGGATAGCCGTTCGCTATTTGATACGAATCGGTACTTTAACGCCATCAGGGTTTATTTGTATTTCGGTTTAAAGAATATTTATTGTCTAAAGTTGAAAATAAAAAAGTAAGGTTAACATTATAAAAAACTCGTTAATATGAAATTAATTGTTGGAATTATTAGAGAAATGATTTCATTTATTTACCTGATTGATAAATGATTTTATTGACTTACCATTAAACTTTTCATACACAAAACGGGAATCTGTTATTAAAACAATGTTAAATGTTGAAAAATCAGCTTTTATTGCAACTACATTAAAAATCATATTACAACTGATTTCTAATATTTACACGGTTACTACTCATTAAATAAAACAACTTTAAACGGATGAAAACTCGCGTATATTCTACATTTTAAAATTAAACCCGACGTTTCGACTACTTTTCAGTAGCCGTGATCACGGTATGACTCAGGTGTTATACGTTTTTGACGCACGCACGGCTACTGAAAAGTAGTCAAAACGTCGGGTTTAATTTTAAAATGTAGAATATACGCGAGTTTTCATCCGTTTAAAGTTGTTTTATTTAATGCATATTACAACTGTTTATTTTTATTCTTCTGAAGAATCTTTGTCTACTGCGGGTTCTGGTAATCGGTCAGACCCATCTACTTCAGCTAGAGATGAAAACCAGCCGTGGTATTCTTCTAGGATATTTTTTTTAACACAATCATCGATTGGCGTGGTCGATGAACACGGTACTTCACCATCGTCGCATCCTGAAAAAAAAAAACCTAATGGATAGTTTGCTTACAGAACCTGAACTCGGGATGCCCAATATTTAGCTTTGAATCGATCTTCTGGATCGTAATGGATCGCAACCTCGTGAATCGATCCACAATCTGAATAGTATTGCGTTTAATTGATCTAATAAATAAAAACGCACAGTATATATGCAAAATTGTTAATTTTTGTACTTTTTAGGATGTTATAATACAAAAAGTAAAAATTATGACAACTGGCAGTTAGCTTAAGTAAGCTACAGATGACAATTGTCTTTTTTTTTCGGACTGACCTCGCTCGCTGTTGGCCGCGGATGGCCTTGACAGCTTAACCGAGCAATGTGGGAGCGGAAGGCTCCACCACCAATATTTACAGCGACAGCCAGGTGGTGCCCCAGAGGGGGGCCGGACCTCGGCCACGGGCGTCGCTGGAGAAGCTACTTAGCCTAATCTAACGTACGTTTGAGCTGAGAATCTACCCGGCACGGGCCGGTATCTAACAAAGCTCCCTACCGAAGAACGCGTCGCGCGCCCTCGCCGGCGAGGACGATAGGATGGTCGGTGTGTAGTGTTGCTAGTCGCGAGTTGCTCCGCTGCCGCGATGGCGAGCGTTATGGGGTCGTCCGGGTCGTTTAAGACGCTCCTCGGACGACGTTTTGCGCGGCTGGCAGTAGGGGCGCCCTCTACTACCAGTGGATTCGGATGATGAGGGGCAGAGTCGAAGTATTTTCGTGAACATTGCTTGAAGAACTGCGAGATGGTCGGCAGTTTCAAGTCAATGTGTAGGTTCTTGTTCCTAATGAACCAGGGTGCGCCTGTGGCTCTGCGCATGAACCTGTTTTGTATTGCTTGCAGCCTATGGATGTGACTTGGTGCGGCATGCGCGAATACTACACTCTCGTATGTCATTATAGGTCTGATGCAAGTTGTTAGAGCAACAACTTGTTTCTGAGGTTAAGTTTACTACGTTTATATTAATTTGATTCCTTGTTTATTTTTATATTCAATAGTTCTCATTCTTTCTCACGCAATTCTGCCTTAAATTTATTTTTACTTATGTTTATATTCTAATTCTAATGCAAACAGTTTTTCTTTATGTTTGATTTCCATCTCAATCACACGTTTCTGCAGTCTTACTAGTTCTAGCTTTTCATTAGCCAACTCATTGAAATTATCATTGACTGTTCTTTTTTTGTTTTTTAAAGAACACTCCAGCTCTGTAAATTTTTTATGTTAAATGCTTGTATGTGCATTAAATTTTTTTCGTCGAGCACCCCACACTAGTAGTGAAATGCATGCCCGAACAATGTATACAAGTAGCTGACTCATCTAAAACATTACTAGCATCCCCGGTATGGTCTTTAGCACAACGGAAGCAGCGAGGTTTTGATCTGAATTGGGCCATGTGTGTGTGTGTCATGTGTGTAGCGGCAGCAATTATTGCACATAATGGTTGGTAGCTGATATGTTTCCACTACTAGTGATGTATGGAAAACAAATATTTTTTTTGGAAGAGTTTGTCCAGAAAAGTTTAATACCACCGTTTGTGTTGGAACCCAAATTACTTTACCCTCAGAAACAACTTTTCTGATCTATCGCCTTACTTTGATGACGTAAGCACAGTTATCAGGCAAAGTCATGAAAGCAACCAGCTCATCCAGGGACAGGTCAGCAGGAACTCCTCGAGCTATTTATCATACGTATGTACTTTATAAATAGGAATGGAAGCAACATGTTTGCTGAAAGAATTTGGCAATTAATGAAGTTATTTGCATCGGTAGCAGTGGTTTAAATACACTAACATCAGCTGGCTGAATCAAATATGTTGCATTTGGTGGAAGTGCATAAAGGATAATACCGTTTTCGTAACAATATTCGCTGAGACGCATTGTTAAGTGATTCTTGTGGCCATCAACAAAAATGAGAACAGGTTTTTTTATTTTTTACTTTTCCAATAACCATCTATCAGGCATACTCCTTGGTCTGTTGTTGCATCATGGTGCATGGTTGATATCAAAAGTACCACTTTATTTTTTCTTGGCACATAGGAAACCAGCGTACAATCACACTGGAACCCAAACATACACCTCACTTTATGTATACTCACTTAACTTGGGATTTCGTCTCAGATATGATTGGTACCATTTCTTCGCTAGTCTATTATTTACAAATGGGTTTGGTCATTTATCTTCAGATGTAATATTATGGACGGTATTGAGGAGATCATCTCGTTTTAATGAGAAGCAACATTTCGCTAATGCTATACGAAGGATGGTGTCCTTCGTATCGTCCAATCGGCATTATCCAATCGATTTGATCCAATCTGTAGTTCGTCTATATACACCACACACGATCAATTTGATTTGTCCAATCGGCGGTTAATGACGAGACTGTCATCCTTTTTCCTTTTTGGTGTCGGCCTTTTTGCTGAGTTGCCTGCTATAGATCTATCATTATCCGAAGGTTGCGAGTTATGCTGAAAATCCTGAAACAAAACAATTTGCCTTCTCTCATGCCTAACCCATCCCAGATACCACACGAGGGTCATGACGTGTGCACAACATCCTACAGTATGCCGACAAACTATACAGCTGCAGCAGTATTCTACTATGCCAAATCGGCTGGAATTTTTGTTTTCTACTAAAATGAAGACATAATATTGTTTTTCTCGATATGTGTCTAGACTTTATTTTACCTCTTATTAGTGAGTAGCACTCTGTCCGACCTGTCAAGGACCTTGACAATAGTGCACTTTTGTAGAAATTGTCCATTAATAAAGTAGGCTATATTTAGTAATGGACGAAGTAGTTCAAACACAATTTTGCTTTGTGGCACTTACTGGCTCTGGTTCATCGCCCTCGCCGCCTTCTTGTAGCATGTCTTGCTCTGTACCTGCATGCAGTTTCATCTTCCATAGTCTCGGGCACTATACATTAGAAAAAATATTTACATATTAAAAGGAACTAATTGAGATCAAATGTTCAATATAATATTATCTTAGAATTAAATTACTAAAGGGACATTTTGGGAAAGGGACCTTTTGGAACCGAGGGACATTATGGGAAAGAAGGGACATTTTGAGCCTGAACGGTTTTTGGATGTCCTTTTTCCTACCATCCACGGTGCGACTTTGTTCAGAGTTGCTAGGTATCCTTTCCACTTTCTTATAGGCAAGATGCAAAAGAAACTCTAGAATCCGAATCCATGCATTTAGTGGACTTACACAATGATTTAAAGCCTCCTGATTTATTGGTTTTTCAAAGCCATATCAATATTGTTGAATTGAGTAGCAGTTAGATTACAATATGGGCAACGCATTTGAGAGGAGGTATTGAAAATTGTATTCAATACTTTGCTATCAATGGCAGCAAAATGCAACTCACATGTGACTCTTATTTTATGACTTTACATGTTTACCTAATAAAGGGGTCAGATTGTTGATCTGTGATTCTAATTTTGATTTTTCGGATAGCGTGGACTCCTTAGTTTCTTTTTTGTCTGAGAAAGTAAAACCCTCTAAGCATGCTTAGAGGGTTGTACTGTACTGTACGGTTGAAAGTATTAAGCCACATATAAATTTACGAAAAAAAGTAGTTATCATTGAAACAAATCACTGTAGCTGTCATTCGTATCTTCTGCCGAATAATTACTTTCCTGACTGTGCGGTTTGGACGTAACAGCACTTGGAGAATAAATTGTATAACCTTGCCATATTTGGTTGATTCATAGTACCCAGAAACGGCTTACATTATTTTGCCTGTTGAACCATATTTTTTGTTGAACGTGAATAAGATTCCTTTTTGGCTCCAATAAAATTTATAAATGAATGTACTTCTTGTGACAACTTGGAATTATCGCTCAATTTTTCTGTAGCAGTCTTTAAAACGTGTAGGGCTTCAGTTACGATTTTATCATTCGTCGAATTTTTCTTTTTGGACGGCAGAGGTTCAGTAAAAGACAGGTTGCTTTCAGTGTCAATATTTATTCCATCATCTTTTACCTGTCGCTCATCCACTTTATCTTGTTCTATATCTGCTTGTTTCTGTAATTATGTTTTTATATTTATATTATTATTTTTCAGGTGCCAAGGAAACCCAGATATATGGCTAGAAGTGAGTAAAGGATTCGAAGATAAATGGCATTTGCCCTATTGCATTGGCGCAATAGACGGTAAACATTATAGTCATACAGGCACCTTCGAAAAGTGGAACTGAATATCATAATTTTATTACAAATCTACTTTTACTTTTTCTGTCAGCACTGGTAGACTCAGATTATAAATTTATGTTTGCTGATGTTGGTTGCCAGGGGCGTATATCTGATGGAGGGTATTCAAAGATACAGACTTCTACAAGATGATGCAAAATAGCTCCTTAAAGGACCTTGCAAAAAGTTGTATGGGCTCTGTCCCCACCCACCAACAGACGAGGTATTCCACGAAGCACACCCATAAGCTTCAAATAAAAATTTTAAATAATTTCCTATTCCACGAAGCATTAGCACACCTAATCACTCTCGTAGTGCGGGGGACTAACAAATAAAAATATCGATAGAAGAAAATATTTATTATTTAAAAGACTAACTTAAGGATCTTACAATGGAAAGGTTTAGTTTCATTAAAATAATGGGATACAATAATTGACATTTTTGTAATCTTACTATTTAAAATCACAGATTGTTTCATAATTAACTTTCCAAAAAATATATATTTTTTTTAACTATTTTTCTATTATTTTCCTTTCTTTTGCTCTTTAGAATCACAGATTGTTTCATAATTATGCAACAAAAACTTAAACAAATATCAAAAACATTGTAAATATAGTTTTCCATAGAGATCTATGTTGAAGTTTTCTTATAGCTACCTGTTTAGTGAATTATGAAAATACTCTACTTTAACATAAAAAATCACATAATTATTTTCATAATTGCAATAAAAACTTGGACAAATATCAAATACATTGTAAATATTGTTTTACATAGAGATGTATATTAAAGTTTTCTTATAGCTACCTGTTTAGTAAATAAAAAAAATAAGGCTACTTTAACATAACAAATCATAGTAAAACAAACAAATTGATAAAGAAACAAAAATGTTTTTTTTAAATATTGTATTAAGAAAACAACGTGTAGATTTATTAGATAGTTTGGAGCTATTTAGCAAAAAATTTGACGAAAGTAGGGCACGGCATGAAACTGAAACCCAGGAGCTTCAGGATGAGATTAAAAGTCTGCAGAAATCCTTAGAGGGTGTGTGTGACATGCAAATATATGGCTGCACAGGCTCAAATCAGAGAGCATAATAATACAATAGATAAACTAATAAGCCAGTGTAGCTGCATAAGTGCAGGTCCCACTGAGCAGCACCAGGGTGACAGCACTGATAGCTCACCTTTAAATGTAATTGACACAAGTGACTCATCCAAATACATTGTATCATCATCAGATAAAAAAGAGGATATTTACCTTTTTTCTGATGGGTTCGGGGTTGGCTATGGGCCTCTTCTCAAGTATAGAATAAATGGCAATGTTATCAACTATTGTTTGCCAGGTGCTCCTCTTAGTCAAATAATTGAGAGGATATTACATTGTAATTTAAATGAGAACTCGCATCATTGTATTAATGATAGCCTTCCGCCCGCGGCTTCGCCCGCGTGAACTATAGGATGTAATCCCGCGGGAATATCTTTATAAATTGTAGCCTATGTGTTGTTCTGATAATAAGATATATTACTGTAATGTTTCATTGAAATCAATTCAGTAATTTTTACGTGAAAGAGTAACAAACGCCCATCCATCCATACTTACAAACTTTCGCGTTTCTCGTATATAGCCTTCCGCACGCGGTTTCACCCGCGCGTTATTTCTTTTTTCAAATATCCCCTCCCCCCTTCCCTCCACATTCCCGGGATCAAAAGTATCCTATGTTCACCGGGGATAGTGTAGCTATTCAACAGTGAAAGAATTACCCCTCACAGCGCTGAGAGGTTTATCGTCAGGTTTTAGTCGGTAGGGCCGAAGTGCGAGTCCGACACACCGCTCGGGACGAACCTCCGAGCTCCGTCCCTGACCTGAGTGACCCCCGGCTTTAGCAGGGGGGGGTCCGGCGTCCGTTTTGTCAGGGACGCCGGGCCGGTGCGTAACAGCATTTCCTGACGCAAAAAAGATATCACAAACATGACATCACGATCCCCGGCGCAAAAAGCAAGGCCACTACTATCAATCATGGGCTGGTCAATAGCCACCAGGCTGGCACCGCACAGTGGGTCGAAACAGTAATATGAGGGACATAGAGGTTTTTTTTGACAAATCGTTTTTTTTTGGATGCCGATCGATAGTCCTTTAGACACTCGTAAAGACATGTTCTATAACATTTTTCACGAAACCTAATAGTTTGGCCATAAAAAAGTAATTTGTGTTTATTTTGTATGAAACAAGACCTAAAGTACTAAATATCTCCCAGGAACTGCTTGATCGTGCCTTTTAATGACTTAGGTCGGCATAAGTGCATTGTGTACATCTTAATCTATTTCTAGCAGTTCCAAACAGCAATTTTGCCTGTTAAATGGGATTATAATAACAATTCTAAGAAAAAGCGTCGATTAGGGTACTAGAAACTAATAACGTAGTTAGTCTACATTGTTTTGTACTATCAGAATCTATTAAAACCTTTTTTTATATCATCGGATGACTTTAAAGTAATAATGATCTCAGGTCATTAGGATATTAAATAAGAGAATAAAGAGATAATGGTTTAGGGTTTTACTCCTGCTCCTGTTAAAAAAAGCATCGATTAGGGTACCAGGAACTAATTACGTAGTTAGTTTACATTATTCTGCATTAACAGAATCTTTAAAAACCATTTTTTAGAACTGGATGACTTTAAAATAAAAATGATCTCAGGTATTATTAGTGTATTATGCGAACAACAGAGATGATTTGGGGTAAGAAAACAGAGAATAGTGATAGTAGAGATAGATCATGGTCATTAACAACTGATGTTCTACATTAACTTCCTTGACACTTGTAAGCAAGAAGGGCATCTATCTCATCATCTATTGTTTTTTTTACACTTTCGACGGATAACTAATTTTTTCTTTCATAAATTTGAACATAATTGGTCGACAATAAAATGTTGATGAGGGTCTATCGTTTTCCCATACTGCAACACCATCACGCAATAACCTAATAGGTACTAAACTCGCCATAAAAACACTTGAATCGTCATTATTATCAGTATTTTTTCTGTTTATAGTTACTCTGGCCTGCAGCTCTATCAAAACCCCACTTGCTAACTAGTTTAAAATCTTCCTTTATTTTCTGTATTAATTTCAACAGCCTGTAAAAGTCTGATCGCGGTTAAGTTTAGTAAGGCTTGAAACTTGATAGAAGCCCACTCATCGGTTAAAATTATGTCTTCTTTTGCTGGGTAACATTCTAATTTAGCTAGTTTTATTTTGTAATATGATGGGTACAATTCAACGCCGCTGCGGAGTGCCAAGGTATCAGCCTCAACAAACTTCTTCTTCCAGGGCCAGACCTACTACAGCCACTGTTGGCCATTCTCATGCGATTCCGGGAGGGTCGCATTGCACTTAACGGTGACATCCGGGAGATGTTCCCTCAAACCAAAATCAGGATAGAGGAGCGCGATGCTCAAAGGTTTTTGTGGCGCGACGACTCGTCTCAAATAGCTGAATATAGAATGTCGTCAATGATGTTCGGCGCAGTATCCAGTCCCTTCACAGTGTGAACCCTATTTTTTTTTCCCTTTCTTGGTCTTGGGGACTCGTCGTTTTTTTATCCGACCGTCGCTTCATTCTGTTGGTGGCGGAATTATTTGCTTCTTTTGGATTGTCCACGTCATTAATTAGATGCTTTATTTGAGTTAGGTACATAAATATAATTTGGAAATCAGGATTTATTTTGAAGGCTACATACAAGAATTTTTCAACCGCAACGCCGACGAGCACCGTGTGACATTTCCAGCCGCTGCCCAGGCCATAGTTTTAAACCATTACATGGACGATTACTTGGGCAGTGTCAATTCGGTGCAGGAGGCTGTTCGCCTTGTGGCGGTTATTGTCCATGTCCACGGCCAAGCTGGACTGGAAATGAGATCATGGGTCTTCAACAATAAACAGGCACTAGCTTTACTTCCGGAGGACTTAGTAGCCCCCACCAGTGTTGGTGTACTGGGCGCCCGCTGGAACATCGTTGACGATAGTCTGTCTCTCTTGAGGGATCCACCTCAACCTCCTGAAAAGATACAACCTCCTAATTTCGGTCTCCAAAACGTTTGAGGCACGTTTATGTTCCTTTACTTTAACAACTTCTACCATGCTATTTAATGTCAGTACGCTATTACACTTTTTTTTAATGCACCGCCACAAGGCATTTCCGTTTTTATAAATCTTGTGTTTACTGTATTGTTTATTATTGTACACTAACACTTGTGTCCCATTCCGGCCATGTACGTAATTAATAGATGGGTTACTTGGTCCTGCCATCGGCTCCATTATTGTGTTTGAATAAATTGCACGCGCACAATTGCATACACCCAGCCCGTGACGTCGCAAAAGTGTACTGAGAACTAAGCATGTAAACAAGTTTCGGAAACGCTCGGCTAAATTCGGGTTGGCTCGGGAATTCAGTGGCGGGCGCACGCGTTGACTTTAGCGCATCATGTAGGTATACGTCTTAGCTATGGGATTTATATTTATGAACATTATGAAAATTACAAGTATTGTATCCCATTATTATAATGAAACTGAACCTTTCCATTGTTAGATCCTTAAGTTAGTCTTTTAAATAATAAATATTTTCTTCTATCGACATTTTCATTTCTTAATCCCCGCACTATGCGCGTGATATTCGTGAGTGTGCTTCGTGGAATAGGAAATTATTATAAATTTTTATTTGAAGCCCACCTAAGCTATGAGTGTGCTTCGTGGAATACTTTAGGTGTGCTTCCTCTAGGTGGGCTTCGTTTGGGTGTGCTTCGTGGAATACCTCGAACAGACTTGGCACTGGTTTCAATATTATTATGACATTCCATATAAAGATAAATAACCATTTTTAATCAAAAAATTTACGGGGTATTCAAAAGTAATAAAAAAAAATTCCTCATAAATTTTTATTTTCATTAAAAAAACTATTTTGACTTAAAAATACCACATTCAAACAAAAATAAAGAAGATCACTTATATGTAGTAAAGTACAAACACGCGTGCCATGTGACAAAAGAAAGCTTATAATTATGTATCATATGATTATTTGAATAGAACATAATGAAAATATAGAAACATATTATATTACCTAAAAGCCATAAAGCCTCAGTAGCGCTCAGATTCTCCAAATGTGAGCGAAGAGGATGATTTGTCCAAATAAACGAATCGTGATGAGAACCAGGATTACTTGCATCGACACTGATGATTTCCATATCAGCATTACAGATCTGAAAAAATATTGTTTCGATTGTTATATTACAGTATAATTGCAGTAAATCATGACAAGAAACACAGGTTTTATATGCTTACCAACTGGACATTAAGAGAATAGTAATTTTTGCGGCAATAGTATCGGTCTTCATGCATGTTAGGCCTGACTATGGCTATATGAGTCCCATCAATGCAACCTACTACCTCTGGGATGCCGAATTTTTCATAAAATCTGAAAAAAAGATATTTTAATATGTATGCCCGTTTTATTTTTAAACATTGATATAGCATTTCTGTAACAGACGCGATTCATGTAAGGGAACAGCTGAAACGTTAAGATCTAGAATATATAAAAAAAACTACTGTACCTTAGTTTAATTTCATTTTGTTCCGCTGCAGTTTGTGGAAATTGAATATACATTCTGTCCCAAAAGTACCCGGAAATTATCATTTTAAAGACCCGTGTTAGAGATATTTAAAAAAATCTTTTTACATTACATTGGTACAACTGTAATTAGTTGCTAGTGAAAAATAATCTTACCTCTGTCGAGTATTTTGTGAGTAATTAACATTTATGAGAAACAAGTTTTGTGGTCGCTTCGTTTTTTTACTATGGCCGATTTTGTTGAGCAGCGATCTTGTGTTAAATTTTTGTGTTTTTGATAAATTTTTATGCAGCAAGTTTCTTAAAATGTTGCAATAGGTGTTTTTTAATTAGTGCATGTCCAAAACTCAGACATACGAGCATTATAAATCATTCATAGAGGGAGGTACAGTGATCGGGCGGGCTGGAAGGCCATCCACTTCAACTAAAGACGATCATGTCAATAATATCAAGCTAATTATAATGAGAATTGTCGTGTGAGTGTAAGACACATAGCCAGAGACATCAGCGTACCAAAAACTACAGTACACCGCATATTGGCTGACTTGTGGCCAGATTTGTATTAAAATCACGTGTTTTCCGCACCTCGATAACGCGCCAGCTCACACAGCCATGATTATTCGTAGCTTTTTGGCAAAACATGCAACTAATATCGCTTCGCAGGTACGCCACTTACCTGGTATGGCACCATGTGATTATTTACTATTTTCTAAACTTAAATTACCGTTTCGGGAAAAGTATTACACAGACCATTGACTGTGGTGAAAGAAAAAACGAAGATGGTGCTGAAGGCCATCTCGATTTCAGCGTATAAAACGTGTATCGAGGACTGATTGAAGTAGTGATGAAACGACTCGAGTCCTTTAAGTCGTTTAAAGTAAGACTCGACTCGTTTTACACGACTCGACTCTAAAATTAAGACTCAGCTTTAAGTCTTATCTTATACAGCTCAGTCGTTTAACGTATAAGACTCAAACGACTTAAACGACTAAAATGCTTAAACGACTTAAAAGACTTAAACGACTTAAAAGACTTAAACGACTGCAGTTCTTTACAAAAGAACTCGCGTTTGAGATAAGCGATAAGTTTGTATTACTAAAAACGCTCTAAACCGACTTAAATTAAATTATATCTTTATTATACAAGGTGAAACTTAGTAATCTATATATATATATGTATAATCTTCTATATAAATAAAAGAAAGTCGTGTTTGTTACAACACTTATAACTCAAAAACGGATGAACGGATTTAGATGAAATTTGGCACACGTATAGTTTATAACCAGGATAAGAACATAGGATACTTTTTATCCCGGAAAAGTGGGGGGAAGGGGGGATAGTTGAAAAAGGAAATTACGCGCGGGTGAAATTACGAGCTTGCTGCCTGCGTACATTCCTAAAATGTCTTAACTCTCGGACTGTCGGACGCCTGCATTTAAAGTGAGATCGTATACCTGTGCATTAAGGTCAACTTTTGAATGTATTGAAATTAGAGTTGATATTATTTTCGTCCTAAACATACCTCTCGCCGTTGCTAACTACTTTCGGGACAGTTTTTGAAGGCGGTTTTATAGGCAATGTTGCTTCTTGTCGGCAAATGTATATTTCACGATATTAATTAAAACGAATACTGTAGGCATGAGAGACACTTTTGTTTATGGAATTTTTTTGACAAAAGTCGTTCTATCTGTTCTAATTTTGTTGGCGATGTTGTTTGCAGGAGGGGTTTACTTAATTTTTACATATTAGCCAAATAGTAGGTACCCAGACTACGTACGTCCGCGGATTATTAAGTATTATTTTTTATTATTACCTTTGGCTTGGCATCGACTTCAAACAGATTTAGTAGGTAGGTAGCACCTACCTAGCACGTAAAATACAATTTCATTTTATTAATAGGCTTAGACAATTAGCGCATTTGATGAATGTCTTATTAAAATTATTTTTTGCTTTTCAGTGTTTTTAGGTAGTTTTTATTTTGTTTTTTTTAAGTCGGTTTAATTTTTTTTTAAAGTTTGTTTACCTGTTTTTAGTCTGAATAACACGTAGCTACGTGTTATTCAGACTAATACTATGTTCAAAAATGTGGTCCGACCAGACATTCTGAGATAAGCTTAGGAAGCGATGTATTTTGCTGTTCTGAACGCGTAAGTAAAACTCCGGCGTGACAATTTTATATAGTTACCGAGATATTTAAGTCCAAAGTCATAGGATTTTTTATATGTCGAAATCACAAAAATTAATATTTCTCAGAAAATTCTGATAAATTCTAATGGTTCAGGTGTATTATCCGTTTAAGCCCACGTTTAATAGGCTTTTTCACATCACCAAAACACAAGCGTAATCTGAGAAAATTCAACATTTCATGAAAAGCGTTATCATTTTTTTTCTTGATTGTGTCGCGTTAGTAGCACCCAGAAACTATTTACATTTATTACTTATTATGTTCCCTATTGCTACAAAAAAAAACCAGCTTCTAGTTCCATATAAAATTGTCACGCCGGAGTTTTACTTACGCGTTCAGAACAGCGAAATACATCGCTTGCTTAGCTTATCTCAGAATGTCTGGTCGGACCACATTTTTGAACATAGTGTGAGTAAAACTCTTTCATAATAATAATAGCGAAAATTCGAGTAAAATAGTAGAATTGTATTATTTGACAATATTAGGTATTCATTAATTGTGTTCAGCGCCATGTTCGGACTGGGACGAGTTGCCCCCTAACCCAACTAAAGATGCAGCCCGCAAGAGGGACATAAGAATTAAGAAGTCGTACCCTGTAGCTTCCATCATCACAGTTGTACCTTCCATCATCAGCTTAGCTGCAAAAGTACCTACATGAAATACAACTAACGGTCCACATCTTCCTACAATACTGAAAGAATTATCCCCTAACTCCTAACCGTTAAGGAGTTGTACCTTCCATCATCAGCTTAGCTGCAAAAGTACATGAAATACAACTAACGGTTCACATATTCCTACAATACTGAAAGAATTATCCCCTAACTCCTAACCGTTAAGGAGTTGTACCTTCCATCATCAGCTTAGCTGCAAAAGTACATGAAATACAACTAACGGTCCACATATTCCTACAATACTGAAAGAATTATCCCCTAACTCCTAACCGTTAAGGAGTTGTACCTTCCATCATCAGCTCATCAACATAAAATGATGTCTAACGGACGCAAAAACTTGAATGGCTTCAGAAAAAAACAAGTAACGCGTAGTGTGCGCCTATGAAATTTGAGGTTTTCCCTTGATTTTCCCGGGATCCCATCATCAGATCCTGACATGGTGACAATGGGACCACCTCGGAACTATGCACTTTCAAATAAAAAAGAATTATTTAAATCGGTCCACAATTGACGGAGAAATCGACGGACAAACGTAAAAAAAAAAACATTAGAACCTCCTCCTTTTTTGAAGTCGGTTAAAAAATAAAAAAGATATAAAAACTTTAATATCTTTATAGTCGCGAAGATTCTGTTGTTAATGTTAGGATTCCTTTTATTGTTTTGCGTTTCGAGACTTTAATGAAATATTTTAACTTTAAACTAGTGATGGGCCGACTATAGTATTTGCCGACTAGCCGACTATTCGGTTTTCAAATTGCCGAATAGTCGGCCGACTATTCGGCAGTGCCGTCTATTACTGCGTGACGTTTTAGTCGTTGTTTTCCCGCAGTAAAATGAGTCTTAGTAGTACAATCTTAGTAGTACAATGGATTAATGAAGTTTTTTTTAGGCAAATCAAAAGTTTTACGATTGTGATAGACGAAACTCGAACCAATAGTACTAGCTGCGTCGCGGACAGTCACCGGCCCGGAATAATTGCCCTTCGCGCTTATCAAAAAGATGATGATTAACTACACATTTAATAACATTTGATTTCCATTTTCCCTTCAAACTTAAAAAACAAATAAATAAATACTTGCATGAATCGATAGTACTACTAAAGGTGAAGCGTTCTGCTGCGGAAAAACATCGACAAAAAAGTCACGCGGTCTACTGGTGTTCGGGATTTTTCGTCATCACTCTAACCCCTTTGGGGATGAAATATTCAAAAACCCTTTTTTAAAATGGAATCTTACACATTTTAAAGAACCCTAGTACAATTTTTTTTATTATAAACCCAATGACGTTCAATATACAACTAGACACCCAATCTCTATGAAAAATTCCTCAAAAAACGTCCGAGTGGCTTTGACACTGATGACATTAACACATTCGTTCAAATTAACACCTTATCTCGTGGCATTTAGTGTCAATTGTATACAACTAAACGAAAACTCTGCCCAATAGTCGGGTGGGCAGACTTTTGCTTCGGACAATATTTGAGCGTGATTGTGAGTCTAGTTTTTTAATTGAACGTCATTGTATAAACCCCTTGGAGGTGAATTTCCAAAAGTCCCTTTTTCACTCAACCAAGAATTTACTTCCCAGATTTTAAGCATGTGACTTTTAAAATGACGGAGTTTCATACAAACTTCCCCCCTTAAAACCCTCTTTTTACCCCCTTGGGAGGTGAAGTTTCAAAAACCCCTTCTTAGTGGGAACTTACGCATTATAAAGAATCCCTGCACAAAATTTCATTGTCTTAGGTCTTGTAGTTAAGGCTGGGCGTTGATGTCAATCAGTCAGTCAGTCAGTCTATTTCCTGTTTTGTATATGTATTAGATTGGTACCTAGTACGACATTAGATAGGGTATTATCTATTTACTTAACTAAGTTATAGTTTTCGTGTATATATTTCAAGAACAGATTGGGTTCAGCAGACCAATTTTTAAAGGTAGCACCTATTCACAAGTATGACTCTCAATCTCAATCATCTGCCAGCACCTTAAGCCAATGTAATAACCATAATAGTTACGAAACGTCGAAGAAGAAATCGCGCATGTGAACATTCTTTGTTAATATTGAAGGCGCTGAATAATATTATAATATATTATATACTATAAATTATGCCGAATAGTCGGCGAATTTTGCCGACTAGTCGGCATTGCCGAATAGTCGGCAAATGGTGCCGAATAGTCGGCTTTCCCGACTAGTCGGCGAATAGTCGGCCCATCTCTACTTTAAACTCCTAGTAAATCTGTACAGTCACTAAACAGTGACGAAAAAATTGAAAAATAAATTGTGTTTCAATAATTAAAAGTGCTTTTATTGTTTCATTGACGGGATAACACTTATAGTTGCATCAAATACACGCCACGAGTTTCGACTCCCCAAGCGATGAGTCGAGTCTTTTAAGTCCTTTAAGCTGTTTAAGCAACAGCGCAGTCTTTTAAGTCCTTTAAGCTGTTTAAGTAACAACTCAGTTGTTTACGTTAAAAGACTTCGACTTAAAAGACTAGTTATACGACTTCGACTCGGGACTAAAAGACTGACTTAGTCGTGAGTCGTCAACCCAAGGCGAGTCTTACTTTAAACGACTTAAAGGACTCGAGTCGTTTCATCACTAGATTGAAGCGTTGGCGTATGTTTATTCCCTCTATTAGAAGTTAATTGAAAGAGGAAAAAATTAATTTGAAAGATTAAAATTACCCTTTGAATTTTATTTACAATTTCCGGGTACTTTTGGGACACAGTAGTATTTGTTTCTCATTTCTTTATTATTTAATGCCGCAGTGACCAACACTGCAGATACTGTTTGCTGGGCTACTTGTTGAGCCATCCATACCTGTAGGTTTTTGATATGACCCATGCCCATATACATAAAGGGCTGTAAGAACCTGAAATCATAAAGTATTTTTTAATGAGCATAATTATTATGTTTCCTTCTGTGGATTTAAGTCAGGTTTATTTATTAATATTCTTACATATGGGATAGATCACATTAATCTTTTTTCAGTTGGGTTTTTTCAGTTGCATTAAAGAAAATTTGGGTCACATTGAGCAAAATAGTATTAATTTCTTGAGGAAGTTGACAATTATAGTAAATGAGAGTAATCATAAAAAATTGATATGGAATTTTAAGTTACCTTTGTTTCAATGCTTAAATCACATGACCTTTTTGGATTTACCTTCAAAGGTTCCAAATCATTGCATAAATCATGTACTAGATTTGGAGTTAACCTTAAAATTAACAAAAAATTTGATGAGTATATAGCCTTTGTAAGCTTCTCAAATATGTACTTAGCCTTATATTACAAGTCGTTTGTTATCTCATAATATTTATGATATACCTATACTACTTAATACATTCCCTTTCTTCCATTTCAAAAGGGTCATTTAATTCGTGAAGACGACGCCGCTTTCTTCTCCTTTCTATTTGGAATTCTGTTTCCAAATATTCAAATAACACATATTCGTCACACATCTACAAAAATCAAAATTGTATAGAAATGGCTTGGATTTGTTTTTACACTCTTTATTCTTAAAAGGCTCTACTTTTTATTAATATGTCGGTATTTACATTGCATTCTTAGTAAGTTGGACGCAAAATGACGGATGATGATGGAGGACAGCACACCAGAACTCAGATCTGAAAAATTTCTTTTTCAATTTAATGTCCAACGCGTAGAGCTCTTTATGAACGCAAATTACAAAAAATAATATTGGAAAAAAAATTGGCTACTGTCCTTGAAATAAAACTAGTTTATTGTGAACGTTTCTTATTTGTGGCGTTTTCGGAGTTCTTAGTGTCGGGCGGCTATTGCTTTAATGAGTAATATTCGATGATTACCATTCGTGGCTGTCTGTTAAAATGATCTGACATAAAAACGAACTCACACCCTTTAAGAGTTGTCAGAATGAGTCGTGGCATAATATTTTTTTCTGCAAAATATGAAATCCCCTTGTGCAAATGTCGTCTTTATATTTTTTCTGCAAACGTACATATTTTAATGACGTTATCAGACGGGTAAATAGACTTCTTTTGTCTTTATTCAACATAAGCCCCGCATATTTGCATATTTAACACTGACAAGTGCCAGCAGACAATCTGTGCATTTTATTTATTTATTTATTTTTTATTGCAATGTGTAACAAGACGAGCAGATCGTACACCTGATGGTAAGCGCCACGTCTGCCCTTGTAACTAGCCCTTGTAAGTGCCAAACAGTAACTAAGCAGTTACTGTCTGGCACCGCCCCCTGCGCCCGCTACACCGAGACGACAGTTATTAGGTCTCATATACCCAATAATTTCACTAGACACCACAAAGCCACCAACATTAGTAATTATTTCCTTCGTAAACATCATCAATTTATCTGGATCAGCTATGTAATCACCTTTTGTATATTACAGGTAGAATATTCCAGATATTGATTGTCATCAATATCCAAAATATGCTGGTTGGCATACTTATTAATTTTGGTTTCATATCCAACTTCAGTATGAGTCAGAATTTTAATTTCTTTTAGGGGAATACATTTTCCAGACTCTATACTTTTGATTTCGCCATGCACTACCAGCCTTTTATAGGCGCTCTGAAACTAGAAGGCAGTTGATCCACCTTCTGACCCAATGGAACTAAAAACGGACAATTTGTTTGCTAATACATAATCAGTGTACAACTTTTTCAGACTACTTATACATATGAGTAGGCCAAGAAATCCAACTTTTCTATTAGTATCCAGTACACATTTGCCCATTAATTTCAATCCCTTGAGGTAATTCTCAACTTGACTTAAATATTTAAGGAGCTCTTTACCACTTTTTTCGCAAATTGGCTTTTTAAAACCATGAGCATTGAGATTTCGACTATTAAACAAATTATTATTCTGAATGGCCCGATGGCGCATTTGGTAGTGACCCTGCCCTATGCGCCAGGGGTCGTGGGTTCGAATCCCACCCAGGACAAACACTTATGTAATGAATTTTTGTGTTTGTTCTGTGTCTGGATGTTATTTGTATTTAAGTATATATTTGTGGTACCTTCGTGGTTTCTGATACCCATAACACAAGTGCTTACGCTACTTACTTTGGGGTCAGATCAATGTATGTGATGTTGTCCAATATTTATTTATTTATTATTTTATTTACCAAAGTTATAAATTGAACTGTTACATCTAAACCTGAAAATTGTGGCAATTTTAAAGTTTGATTACATAACTGTGCAATGGCAATGGCAACTGAATTACTCAAAGTTTGACCTGTAATTTTACTTTAATTATCTGCTTAGTAAAGTTAATGTGTTGCATGTGGAGGAGGTGTGCTATGTCTTGTAATTCATGCAATTTTTCAATAAACTGCCATAAAAATTTCATCTCCTTGAACATTTGTAAGTGTTTTCTTCTGACCAAAAGTATTTCTGCCTAATTTTAACATACATATGAGCGGGGTCTGGAATAATGACAATGTCATGTCCTTTAATTACAAAAAAAGGTGTTGAGTTTACAATGCAACCTAAACTTTTTGCCATGGAAAAATTTGCAGGACACCCATCAAATATATCAGAGATGACACATTGATACCACAATCCAATAACAAACTTATACACTGTGTTACCAAAGTAGCCTTTTGCTCTCTGGTGCACCCATTAACTAAAAAATAGCCCACAGGAATTTTCCACCCATCATTAATAGAGGTTACCATAAAAACCAATGCCTCTCTAGCTTCAGCAACGCTATCACCATCACAATATTTCAACAGCGTCATTGCGCAGCATATTTCTTCTTCAGTTGAAAATACTCCCTCTGATCGAACAGAAGTTGCAGGCATTGTAAAGTATTTAAAAGCTATTTCATCTAATGGCTTGAGATGTTTATTGAAATTACAAAATGCTACAATGTTATCCCAGTAATTATTGTTAATATTGTGCACTATAATAATTATATAAATATATCCTGCGTAGTTGGCTGATCGTAAAAAATTTGCCGCCGTAGCCGAAATCTCGGCTAGGAGGACATTATTGTCATTATCAATTTCGACACCATCTTTAGCTTCAAGCTCTACGCCATCTCCACCTGCAGCTCCACGCTCCGCCATCGCCATCTGCGGCTCCTGGTTGGCTGTTATCATTACCATCAGGCGAATTCGCCGCGTTGTCAACCTTTACTTCTTATTTGGAAGTGCGAACTCGTTTTCAGTGAAACTCTGATCCCACATATTTACAATTGAAAAAAAGAATTTTCTGAAATTCGTGAAATTTTAATTGGTATTTCTGAACGCTCTCCCTTTCTTCCCCCGGACCATGAACACTGACATAAAAAATTCTTTGTAAATAACACATCTATCAACTTATAGGCACATGTTTGGCCTTGCCCAGGTTAAGATGAGTACAAAGTAGCTAAACACTTGACAATTTTTTTGTCAGCCAAACTTAACTCGGAACATTTATACTTCTCTGCATTATCAATAGGTTTTAGGCTGAAACTTTCACGTTTTTCCAGAGGTGCGTCTTGCAGCAAAGTAACATCACATTGTTGCATCTGTTTTAATTCTACGATTTCTTTACTTGTCTCGTCTAATATTGTACCGTTAGGCTGCGTCCCCAGTAGGCAAATTGTTTAGGTGACAGACACAATATTAAATAGGTAATTAGGTAGTTACATAAAAATATATTACCATTTGGACATTTATAGAATGATAATGCTTTCTGCACTAGTACAAATGTTCATTTTTCTTTGGAGGCCCAAATATTTTTAAATGACTTCTGTCTGACCCAACAACACCTGGGTTACCATATTATTTTAAGAAAATGTTATGTTTAAGTAATTTTGGTTTTATTCAAATGGAAATGCTACTACTAACTTGGAACTTACAGCTTGCCGAGCAGCCCGTGTCTTAGGAAAGGAAATATATTCCTTCAGGACTTCAGGATGTATAAGTGCCTGTGTCACTTCTTGAATATAGACACTGCACATTCTTTGTGACAGACTTTTGGCAACCTCTAGTGGACGACCCTGTTGCATAGAAAAAAAGTGCAATAAGGACCAGAAAAAAAATATTTCTTGAGTGGGTATGGATGTACTAAAACTTTGTTTATTTTCTAAAATATATTTCAGTTTTAACCATACAAACCTTCTCCTGTAGAGTTATTTGTTGTGTTTTTTTAAGTTTTCCAATTTCTGTAGGTCGTCACAAAGGTGCAGAAATGCTTCTTTTGTTAGGCGATATCTATTTATTAACTCTGTTTTACTTAGTTGTTCTATTGCATTAAAATTAACTGAAACAAAGCTCTTTGTCGCCGAAGACGAATACGTTCATCTTGAGCTTCAGCAGCCACTAACATGTTCCAGGCAAAGAAATGACGTGCTGACCTAGTTAAATTGTTTTAAACTATCCAAATCACAAAACAGACTCTGTATAATACAAAGAATCTTATTGATTTTGCGCTATCACTGACTCAACCCTAAGTGACTACTCAAACTACAAAGTTTACGTCAAAACTTCAAGTTACACTCGCAGAAACATCCAAAAACAGCTTAACGCGCTCGAATGGTTAGCCCACACTCGTTGTTTTTAGTTTCACGGTTCGCCACCAGAGGCGCTCTCTGTATTTTGTTCATACAAATTACACTAAAACTTACACTAGGCATTCCGGACACGCTCGAAACGTTCCATCGCCAAGAACATGTTTTATATTTTTCAAAAGTTGTCTGGTTTTATGTATACAAAATATTAAAATACGGACATTATCGCAACAGTATTCTCCTAGTAGAAATAACTGATAATGAGGAGGAACAATCACATCATCAACATTTTTAAAACATGTTCCTTGCATACCAACAGCATTGTTTATTTTGTTGTACAATGTGCTTTTGATGGAAGTAAAAGATGGAATTTCACATATTAAATCAACTCCAGAGTTTTTAATATCTACTAAAGTTTCTTTGAAAATAAACTAACCGGCAATAAAACCTGGCCACTGGGCTTTTTTCTTTTCATACAAACGTGGTAATTTTAACGTCTTATAGATAGAAAACTATTTGCAGCTGTGCAATGATTATTACGTCAATGGAGAGGCCGAAAGCCCAATTGTCGAATGACAGATTCAAAAATTTCCAAAAACTCAACGCTTCATCATACATCGTAGTATGGAGCGTTGAGTTCGGTTATTTGTTTTTCGGCGGTTCGGCTATTTGTTTTTTTTTTTGTTTTAAAATTGAGCGGTTTTTGGCAATTTTTGAAACTGCGATTCGACAATTGGGCGTTTGGCCTCTCTATTGACGTAATAATCATTGCATAGCTGCAAATAGTTTTCTATCTATGAGACGCTAAAGTGACCATGTTTGTATGAAAAAAGCCCAGTGGCCAAGTTTTATTGCCGGTGAGTGTAGATGGGACTGATTCTTCAGGTTGTTTAACAACCTTTTCCTTACATTGATGCATTTTTAAATCAATTTCATTTTTTTTTTGCAAAATTTGGAATACAGTTATTGCTATGCATTTATAATAATGTAATTTTTACGCATATTACAATTATGCCAAAAAGAATTATATTAAATAAGTATTATGCCAATGTAACCTAAACCATTCTGCGTATCTATATAATTATGCGTATCATTAATTATGCGAAAAAACTTTATGCCGAAACTGTTATGCCAAATTATAATATGGCTAAAAAGATTATGCCACCGAAGAAGCACCCAATCGAATTAGTTTTCAAAATTCATATTTGCGTTGTAGTCTTTCACAGCTTCTGGACAGGATACTTCAACTATATTTTTATAATTTTTAAAGCATATTGCCTGCTTAATGGCGATATTAATACGAATATATTAGAAAAAATTCAATTTGTCCAGGTATCAGGCGGGACTCGAACCCACGTCCCTCGCTGTCCGGGCGAGTGCACTACCAACTATGCTACCGAGACCTTAGTGGACCCGTTGAATTTCTTCTAGTATTGATTTACGCTACGGCAGCGCCATCTCTTCAATGTTGCAGTAATTACTACTTACAACATCCGAAAGGAATACTTTTACAAGTATTTACCAATCTTTGAGAAGAGATTATTTTATACATTATATTTTTATAATTTTTAAAGCATATTGCCTGCTTAATGGCGATATTAATACGAATATATTAGAAAAAATTCAATTTGTCCAGGTATCAGGCGGGACTCGAACCCACGTCCCTCGCTGTCCGGGCGAGTGCACTACCAACTATGCTACCGAGACCTTAGTGGACCCGTTGAATTTCTTCTAGTATTGATTTACGCTACGGCAGCGCCATCTCTTCAATGTTGCAGTAATTACTACTTACAACATCCGAAAGGAATACTTTTACAAGTATTTACCAATCTTTGAGAAGAGATTATTTTATACATTATATTTTTATAATTTTTAAAGCATATTGCCTGCTTAATGGCGATATTAATACGAATATATTAGAAAAAATTCAATTTGTCCAGGTATCAGGCGGGACTCGAACCCACGTCCCTCGCTGTCCGGGCGAGTGCACTACCAACTATGCTACCGAGACCTTAGTGGACCCGTTGAATTTCTTCTAGTATTGATTTACGCTACGGCAGCGCCATCTCTTCAATGTTGCAGTAATTACTACTTACAACATCCGAAAGGAATACTTTTACAAGTATTTACCAATCTTTGAGAAGAGATTATTTTATACATTATATTTTTATAATTTTTAAAGCATATTGCCTGCTTAATGGCGATATTAATACGAATATATTAGAAAAAATTCAATTTGTCCAGGTATCAGGCGGGACTCGAACCCACGTCCCTCGCTGTCCGGGCGAGTGCACTACCAAAAACTAAGTGCGTAAATCAATACTAGAAGAAATTCAACGGGTCCACTAAGGTCTCGGTAGCATAGTTGGTAGTGCACTCGCCCGGACAGCGAGGGACGTGGGTTCGAGTCCCGCCTGATACCTGGACAAATTGAATTTTTTCTAATATATTCGTATTAATATCGCCATTAAGCAGGCAATATGCTTTAAAAATTATAAAAATATAATGTATAAAATAATCTCTTCTCAAAGATTGGTAAATACTTGTAAAAGTATTCCTTTCGGATGTTGTAAGTAGTAATTACTGCAACATTGAAGAGATGGCGCTGCCGTAGCGTAAATCAATACTAGAAGAAATTCAACGGGTCCACTAAGGTCTCGGTAGCATAGTTGGTAGTGCACTCGCCCGGACAGCGAGGGACGTGGGTTCGAGTCCCGCCTGATACCTGGACAAATTGAATTTTTTCTAATATATATGTAGGATACTTCAACACTTGTACTATCGCGCTCTCTGCGGCTAACTTTTCCGACATTCTTTGGATCGTGGTAGTTAGACAAAATAAACACTAACTAACATTATTGGCTGATTATGCTCTATCATGTCTTATCTTAAAATGAATGTCTGACGAACAGTCAAGACGCGAGCTTCTCTATAGAGGTCTGTGGTAGGAAATTTGAACAGTTTTTTAACATGATTTATTTTTGAGTATGGACCTATTAGCACGTCCGACTGCGAGTAAAGTCGTTGTAATATAATATAATTCGGGTTAGATATTTGAAATCATAGGTGATTTTCAGAAACACCCTGCAAACTAGGAAATATTACCTATTTTGACCCAACTGCGAATTGGACCAACCGAGAATTGGGCCAACTGCGAATTGGACATTTTTTTAACGTTTGGCCAACTGCGCATTGGACCAAATGCGCCTAAAGGGCAGTAGCGTACCGTGAAAATGACTTCGTAAATAAAGTTAATAATTATCACTTGAAAACTTGACGTATGTATTACTGATGATTTTAATAACTGTTTTTGATGAAAATATACTTGATTTATAAATTTTAATCTCGAAAATTCAGAACCAGAGACTAAAATTTCTTTTTAAGTAGTAAATAGAGACAGGTAAGTATTATCAATTAAATTATTGTTTATGGTAAGTGCAACATTATATTTTGATATATTTATATTTCAACAGATACTTTAAATTTGCCCTTTACAACAAGTGAGTGTTCGCAAGATCTTTACAACATGTCGAACGTGACTTAGAAGTATGTCTTTAACGTTATCTACTAGGTTTCCTGTTATACATGTATACTTCTCTCCGCTTAGCTCCCTTGTAACCTCTTCACAAGGCCCAAGCACTTTGCAAAGTTCTTTTAAGATTTGCCACTCGTTCGTTTAAATTTATCATGGCACTGTTCAGTAATTCCTGGAGCTCTACATCCCTGTGCATCATGTAAAATGTTGAGTTCCATCGAGTGGCTACTTCCTGGATAAACGTTTAGGAGTGTTTCCAGCATGCTCCTGATATTTCTTTAGTTTTTGCCAGGCGACATTGTTTTGTTTAAATTATTGTATTTTTTTTTACTTTCGTTATTATCTTGTCAACATCGTTTGCTTTTAAAGCATCAGTTACTGCTAGATTTAATGTGTGAGTATAGCATGGGGAATGTTTCCAACCCAGCTCCTTTACAATTGCATTGTTTATGTTGCTCCCATTATCTGACACCCCTAACAAAACCTTGTTTGTCAATTGCCACTTCCACTAACCGGCTTAATTACTTTTGCTAAGTTTTTAGCAGTATGTGCCTCCTCTAAGGGCGCATTCAAATTTGTCCCTGGGCGCCGCGCGGATGCAGCGCGACCACAGCACAGTGCGGTCGCAGCGCTGCGGCAGCAGCAGATTACAGTCTGTTCGTCAACTCAAGAAGCTTCTTGAGTTGACGAACACAGACTGTGATTTGGCTTCTTTGATTCGTTGAAGTAAAATAACCTTGATGTTGCTGGTAACAATAACCGAAATCATCGTTTTGGTATTTATAAACCGTCGTATCAGACCTATCATTTCGTACTTTGCGTCGGTCTTACGGTGTTCAGGAATTTTCTTAAAATCATTTAACAATGATAGTAAAAAAACATATTTTGTCTCTCGTTTTTGCATTTTTTCCAAGAGTATTTTTAATATCTTATTAGTGTCATCTTCCTGCTCCGAAACCTTCCTTTTTTGGCACTTCTAGAAATAAGCTTTTTCGAAAAGGATGTTTATGAATGTTCCAGTTAAACATTTTGTTCTAAAATTTTTTTATTAAAATCAGATTTCTCCTACATCCTTAACAATCAAACACGGACCTCTCCTACATCCTCTTCGTTACAGTCACAATCATAGCATTCATGCTAAACAGCTGCTTCATCCGTCACACGTAAAAAATATCTTTATACCATGTAAGTTCAGGCAAGGCAGCCCATTCTTCTCCAAATTGTTTCTCTAGTTACATCCTTTTGCTTTTCTTTCAGAAACTGGCTGTGGAATAGATTCTGCCAAATCAATAGTTAGTGGAATTCGTTCACCATCAAATGATGTCTGACCAACTTCATTCGCATCAAATCTATAATATTGGGAGGCTTTAACTTCACAGCCGATAGTCTTTTGTCTTTTAACTGTTTTGGTTACCCAAACTCTTTTTATTATTTGAGGAGCTGGGGAACAAAAGCGGACTTGTCCAATTAATCAAATTTTACACTAGAGCAAAAAAACTGAAATAGGTATATGCATATGGGCTGTAATTTTGTGCATTTCAGTATAATTAGTATTTAATACAACATAACTAATAGCCTGCTTGTTGGTCATAAAACTATGCGTTTTCAATTTTTTTTTATTTTTTTTGTAATGGACAAGTCCGGTTTTGATTACAAAAGGTGGACAACTCCGGTTATGATTGAAAGAGTTATGGACATGTCCGGTTATGAAAGAAAACTAGATTCTATTATTGTATTTTTTTATTTAAAAATTATATGAACTCTCCCACATCTGGTTCGCAACAGTCACAATCGTCACTGTGGTCGTCGTCTTCGTCATTTATTTGACTTGTTTCAGCAATTGCCACTGGTGAGGTATGGAATATATTGTTTTTAAACCAATCAAGCTCTTGATTATCCATCCAATTATCTCCGAATTGTTTCTTTAAGAGTGTTTCAACATCTTTTTTCTTGTTAGGTTTTAGTTCATTAACCATTGAAAATCTTTGTAGTAAACTCGGATGGTTTTTTGTCATTTTTAACAATGATACAGCATTTTCTGATGATTCACCTCCATAATAGGTGTTTAAGACTTTCACACCAAAGTTTACGTGATTTAAACGTGCAGTAGGATCTCTTCGTATGTTTGCAGTGCCTCGGCCACGTGCTCTGCCACGACTACGGCCCTGACTTCTTCGTGTTAATTGTTGAGATTGACTAGGAGTTTCTGTTTGGATGATGGTTGACTTTCTTTCTATTATTATTCTCTTTGCATCACGAATACTTTCCACTTTCTTGTAATAGTCTTCAAGGTTTTTGACGTTGTAAAGGTTCCAGTTTTCAGCTAAAATATGAACTTTGCCATGCTTTGCGTAAACCTCATGATATTTTTTTGGATCCAAAATGAAAGGCATCTTCCGCAAATCCTTTTCGACCCTCCCGAACACTCGATCCGCCGGCAAGAAGCTGTGACCGCGTACAGGAAAGGTTAGTACGATTTTGGCGACATTTTGAGGGGCGTAGTTTTTCAACCAGAAAATCAAAGTGTGGACGACATGTGCATTTTTATTTTGACCTCCACACCCGTCCGAAAAAAGGCGTAAAACTTCCACTTCAGAAAAATCAGTAAACATCAGGTATGTTAAAAGGGCAGACGCAATTTCGGTGGCGCCTTTTTTAGCTTGGTTTTCTGTCCATATGAAGAAATGTGGCTCCTTTGTAGGCATATCAGTAATGCAGAAAGAATAAAGTCCAACTTGTCGTAAATAAAAACATTCCTGGATTGGCGTTTTAGGAAGGGATTGAATTTGTTGGAGATCAAAACATATTGTCATAGAATTTTCAGGTTTTTCTTTGGTAAGGGAAAAGAACGCTTTGGCTCTAGCTTTATGAACTCGGAGTTGAAGTTTCAATGATTGAAGTTCTTCAGGATTATTTTCAGTCTTCTGCCTATTTTTCAGCAGTTCGCAGGTACTACATATGTCGGAAGATGGTGACGCAAACCCAATATTAAAATCGTTCTCAAAAACATTTCGGAACATCGTTTGTGAGACTTTCAAATCATCAGTCGCTGAGTTATTGTACAACTCCCACAACTTTTTTACGTTTAGCTCGTATGACAGGTACACTCTTTTTGATTTATTTCGATTGTAATGTGACTCCTTTGCTGGCAAACCACCGAGAAATCTTCGGATGAATATGGACAAAACCAAGTTAATGACTAATAGTGTCAAGCACAAAGTATACTTAGATAATGCAGAGATTGCATATGTCCATGAATATGTGTACTTAGGGCAAATAGTCTCTTTCCAATCGAACGAAACGCACCGAAAACGCTTGGAAAAGCTATTGGTCCTTAAAGAGCTTATTTAAAAGTGATGCACCTGTATCTTTGAAACGCCGAGTCATGGACATGTGCATTCTCCCCATTCTTACTTATGGTGCGCAAACTTGGTCTTTGACCAATCATCAGAAGTCCGATCTCGCGGTCTACCAGAGAGCCATGTAGCACAGTATGCTAGGTGTCAAATTGACAGACCGAATCCGCAATTCCATTTTGCGCTCCTGGACTCTGGTAACAGACGTCTCAATGAAAGCTTCTCAGTTAAAATGGGACTGGGCTGGTCATGTCTGCCGCATGCCTGAACAACTTTGGGCCAAAATCGCCACAGAGACGGACACCAAACAAGACCCGTCCACGCGGCAGACCAAAACGGCGATGGCGGGATGATCTGGACAAATTTGACGAAAACTGGCGTGTCGTTGCAATGGACCGCAAACAATGGAAGAAGGGTAGGGAGGCCTTTGCCCTGCAGTGGGACGTTATAGGCTCATAATAATAATAATAATCTTACATTACCATGGTTTTGAAGATATCATGGTAACCATATTTGGTAGGGATCACTGGCATTTTTCGAAGTTCTTTTTCCAATCGATGTATAGAATCTAATCGATGGATAGAACAGATGTTTTTCTTTCACTTGAACAGGTGATTTGGAGTATAGCCATTGCATTAGTGAATGGATAATATGATTATTTTTGTTCTGGCCTCTGCAGCCATCACAAAATAAATTAGCGTTAATGGCTGCAAACACTAGAAATTACTATTTTCGGAAAAATCAAATCGTGCTTCTAGATACGTCAGCACATTTCGATACCACTCCAAAAATATAGTGGTGTATTTTTCAGCCATGGAAACACTACACAATCGTCCGTCCGTGGACATGGTAAGTAAGGTGAAAATTTTTCTTATGATAACGGGTAGTAGATCCATTTTTCTGATTTCCTGTGATTTCTCTGTACCCATCAAGGAAAAATAATAATCATTACATATCAATATGTCGATTCGGTTCCCTAAAGACCCATCATCTGCTAGGACGATGTTATACTTCCAGTTTTGTAGTCTTTCCACGGGATGTACAGTCTGTTCCACATAAGAAGTCCTTTAGCCGCTATATTGGCAGCATTGCCTACGCTTTGTAAATCTGTCAAAAAACAGATTGAATGTATTGAAAAACAATACTACCAATATAGCGGCTAAAGGACTTCTTATGTGGAACAGACCTTACCTACTTCTTGACAAATGTTTGGAACAACATTAGCAAACAATGTCTTCTCTTGATTTATACGAGTTTTGATAAGTAGTTTTACTAGTGGTCATTTCCATATGATAAAACAAATAGGGCACAGTATTTTCACTATTGCCAAAATTGTTCCTTCACGAAGTGATATGGGGTCCAATCTTGGGCTTCCATTATTCGGATCATTCCCAATTGCTCCCACAAGGATTGCCACCGGAGGCAATTGGGAATGAAAATTCCCAGTTGCCTCCGGAGACTTCTGCATTGCTGCTCTCTCCCTCGTAAAGAATGAAAGCATGAAATAACTTATTCAAAACCTGCCCCTTAATGATGATATAATTTATTAGGTTATAGAAAATGTCTAACATTGTAGTTAGTTATCAAAGTAACAGGTACGTAAGTACATTTTAAGCGGAAGAATAATATGCAAGGATTATTTATATATTTATGATTGCTTATGATTAAACATGTTTATCGAAAAAATCAAACTGGTCATAATTTTGTATCAACTTTTGTACATACCTACATAAATTATCGCATAGTTTTTTCTATGATTTCCTGATAGCAATTTCTTCTTAGAATAGTGCTAATTGTACTAAAAAGTAGTTCCCGCAGCTAAATGACTCTATCTTAGTAGTACAATAGATTAATACAGTTTGAAAACAGCCTATCAGTTTTCCAAAAATCTTGTAGACGGCTGAGGGGGATAGTTCCCATGTGGAATAACAAACCAAGGAAAATTCTCAGCTCGCAAACAGCGACCGGTTTCCATCTAGTAATCTCTACTGTGCCTGCGCATTTGTCTCAGTACAAACCATTGTCAAAAATCTTCAGCGAAAAAGAAATTAAAATAGTCAATAGGATTTGCTCCTGCAACTTCACCATAAAATTGGTTTGATTTTGTAAAATGAATTTCCTTCATCTTACCAGATGTAGTCAATTCAGAAGTTGAGCCAGATGCAGAGGGTTGGTTTAGCTGGGCTTGATTTTGACTGTCTGATACAGATGGTAAGTATGGCTGTAGGTCTTGATCCTGAGTTGTAGGTGACACTAATCGACGTACCAGAGGGCGTAATTCGATATCTAAAAGGGTGCTCCTCACCTTCACTTTCTGATGCAGACTGGAAGTCATCTTCAGAATTATCAGAAAACAGTGCCGCTTCTATATCACTAAAAAGTAAAGTAAAGTATCAGCCTATTAATGTCCCACTGCAGGGCAAAGGCCTCCATCCTTGAAATCAAGTTATCGCTACAATGATGGGTATTGGCTTAATCACCACGCTTGCCAAATGCGGATTGGTGATCACAAACCCGAGCTGTGTCCGAAAAAACCGACACAAAGTTAGCTCGACCCGGGAATTGAATCCAGGACCCCGAGATCTAGGCCTGGTACTTAAACCACTAGACCATCCGAGGCGTTATATCCGAGGCCTATATCACTATTGTCCAAAAAAGAAAACACTTGTTTTCGCTGCCTTTAATGCAATTAATTCTAAAAAGGTCTAGAAGAGCCTTCTCCGTAATCAATTTTTGATGTTAGTTATTTGTGCATAAAACTCGACTGTCAAACATACGAAAAAACCAAAAACACGTTAAGAAAATTTCAAGCGTAATGCCGCTCCGAACACAATGTCCCCTTAGCGGCTAAGGCATTGGCTAAGGCTTAGCCCAATGCCGGCACCAAACTGAGTCGTAAGACGCGAGACCGCACCGGTGCGTGGACGGCTTCGAGCGTGTACACCTCACCCCGCACCCATGCTTATATTTTTTTTTTTATAGTAGCTCAGTACATTGGCTCCACTTAGCCTGATGGTAAGCAAAAGGGGAACCCAAATTACCACGACAACGGACGCAACACCGTGGCGTTCTATCCGTTGGCATCGCAGTACTGGCTCACAAGGTGCTTCTTCACGCTTCGTTTAATGTCATAGGAAGGGGGAAATACATGAGCCGGCAAAGAGTTCCACTTCTTTATAGTTCGACAAAGAAAGGAATCATCGAACTTTTTTGTACGCGATGGAATACTTTCCACGGTAAAGCGATGACAATGCTGACTAGAGCGAGTGGTTCTAAGCCGAAACGGAGAGGGAGGTATAAGGGAAAAGAGTTCCTCAGAGCATTCACCATGATAGAGGCGGTAGAACACACTTAGTGAACCAACGTCTCTTCGCAATTGAAGAGGTTCGAGGGTTTTGGTGACCTCCTCATCACCTATAATGCGCAAAGCCCGTCGCTGCAATCTATCAAGGGCATCCAAGAGGTATCTGGCAGATCCATCCCAAAGATGAACAGTACTCCACACAGGACCGAACCTGAGTCTTATATAAAATACATAGTTGATCCGGCGTAAAGAACCGACGCACTCTGTTCAGGATACCCAGTTTTTTGGATGCCGTTGAGATAAGATGCTCGATGTACTGAACCTGATTTAGATTGCAGCGGATTTCCATATGCAGAAGCCAAGCTTGAAACGGTTGTAAACACATTATTATAAATACATTATTTATCATGTGTTTTGAAGAAAATCATGTTTTCCATTTACATTGATAAAAGTTTTAGTTACTTTGATTGATTGTTTAATCCTTCTAACCCAAGAAAACCAGACACAATAGAAAATCTATTGTTAAGCGGCACTCGCGTGCCGGTTCGGGATTGAAGAGTTAAGAATACCTAATAATTTTACTAATAATATAAGTACCTTGATAAAACAAAAACAAAATCATAGTACCTTTATTACATAATTTTATTTTATTGTAAAAAAAAGACCCTGTCATATTATGAGTGTGAGTGGATTTTGAAACACCCTTATCACACGAATTCTGGCAGGCATGGATGCTGACGACGTGCCAGGTTCTTTCATAATTGGATTCACAGCTGTAAATTAATGCAATATTTATTATTTAATAAAATTAGGAGTAAAATATATGCAACCTCTGGATGATTTATTTTTTAAACCACATCCTTTTTTGTAACATTTTTGCAGTTAGTAGAAGAAAATTCACTACATTATACATTATTGATGTTGAATAATGCTAACTTTTTGCCTCTTTTTGTGATAGGCAAAGCTTGGCTTATGTCGTTTCTGTAGGAGACTTCACCACGCACAAGAATCTTTCGAGACTCTTTCTCTACAATAACCCGTTTGCATTTACTTATTTGAAAGTTCAGGCTCTGTGTATTTTTGAGTATATTTTTGCAAGCTTCTTTCCAATCATAAATAGGGACTTGACGAGTCACTCGGTAGATACTTGCATTAGAAGACATTAAATCAATATACTCGTCAGGATTTATTATGTTTTCCAGGCGTCGGATTTTCTTTTCCGTTTGCGCAAAAACTCTGTCTGGAGGAATAAAGCTGTGGCCTGTTACTGGGAAAATTAGTTCTACCTTTGAAACATCACTTTTAGAATCATGTAGCCATTTTGCAACCATCCCAATCATAGTGGAGTTTTTGTTTTGGCCTCCGCAACCGTCGCAAGCAAGCCTGATGATTTTTTTCCCTTCTAAATTTACTAAAGTGTTTAAGCAATGGTGAACACAAGATGCGATTTCGTTTGAGCCTTTTGGGGCCTCATCCTCGGTCCAAACATAGGAGTACACATTTTTAGGTGTTAAGCTCGATTTGGAGTTGCCCTCAACAATAGTAAAATTATATATGGATAACTGCCTCGAATAGTAGGTTGATTGATCCGGTACCCTGGGCATAGGCAAATTTTTTTGGCAGTCGAATGTTAGAATAAGCATCTCCGGATTGTCGTCCTTCAGTAGTTGAAAAAAGTATTTTGCTCTCAACTTATGGATTCTGTACTGTGCACGAAAAGATTCTTTTTCAATGTGGTTTTGAGATCTTTTCACTTGTTCCGAGAGTTGTAGACAATCAGAACAAACGTCTTGTCTCGGCGATCCGAATCCGATGTTGAAAGATGTATTAAAAACCTTTCTAAAGTATGACTTCGTCACCGACAATCCGGGAGTGGCTTGATCTTCATACATCCGGTACATCTTGGCAATGCTGAGACTGGGATCAAGGTATATTCTCCGTTTTATCAGTCCCCTGCAGTAATGAGAATCCAAAGGTCTGAATTTCATGATAAATTTCTGGACGGATTCCAATTTTGATCTGTAAGCAAATTTCTTGCGATCGCCACCTCTTCTCTCTGACGCGCTAACTCCATTTTCAGCGAATCTTTTAGGGACACCCTTTATTCTCCCCTGTTTAATGTTCAGGATACCGCAAAAGGCTTGAAGGCAGACTGGAATAAGTTTTTTGGTCTTGTGATGGGGTATAAAAAACTTGTTAGAAAAAGTTCTTGGGTTTCTCGCATTTTTTATTGATCGTTTTCGCTGCACTGGTGTTGTGGAAATATATTTCAGGAGGAAATTGTCTTGATCCACTTTTTTGGCGCTGGTATAAAACTTTTGATGGAAGTAGAAAACGCAGTTTGAAGTTAAAGTGTGACATTTGTACGTGTCTGTTTTTTTATTGTGCGTACATGTGGGTTTCTTCGGCAATGACTTTGCTGAGTACCTGAAAAGATTTCAAAATTTAATCGATAACATCATCATACTTAGTGAGCTAACTACCTTCAGGTCAGAAAACATTGTAAAAGTAATGGATTTTAAACAAAACGACTGCCATCTTCCGGTTCTCGGATCGGTTGAAGATAACTATGTACTTTGAAATGAAATGGCAGATTTTACGCGAACCATACAAGCATTACATGCATTTCAAGTTGTGTAAAAACAATATAAAAATTAAACGGCATATAAAGTATCTTTAGAATAAAATCTAACTTCATAACCTAACCTAAAGAACACGGGCGAACATCCATAGAACGTTGGGCCTTGTTTTTTTATGAATTACACTTACCGATTTACTATTATTATGTAGAAAATGAAGTAATATTCCAAATACACTACAATTTATAAATCCACTCCCTGGGAAAAAATAGTTATAGGATGATTTTGATTTCTTCAAAAATAACCCCAATTGTCGACTTCACTGGATCCGTTGTAAGAAAAGCTTAGGTCGTTTGTTTTAGCTGAAACCGTCATTTAAACGTAGCGAAAGTCGTCAAATATTAAACCAAGCATTCCAACAATAACGACAAAACAAAATTATTCAATGTTATTCAAAACAAACAGAAACGAATGATTGACAGACGTTGTATGACATTTGTTTTTTTTTTGACTTTTCTGTTGCCATATTTTTTTCAGAAAATTATCGTGCCTCTATTCTAAGCTGTCATTTGTATGGGATCTGATCAGAAAATCAGTATTTAAGTATCTTAACTAGCAACATTATTATTATTCTACCGGACGTACTATGCACTATGCACATAACACACCGGATGCACTACAAAACCAATAGTACTTTCATTTATTAGATTATATTTTTATCCCGCGGTAAAAATATTAATTAAAATTGAATTTAAATATTAAAAATCTTGTAACGAATATTAATTATATTTTGAATAGTGGAACGAACGCTTAAGATCGAGCCCATTTCTGTTTTTTATGCCAAAAAATAAAACCGGCCAGTGTGAGTCGGACTCGCACACCGAGGGTGCCGTATAGTAGATAATAATGTTCTACAAAATCTGTGTTGATTAAAACTAGCTAGCGTCAATAACGGCTGACATATTTAACTTTTTAACACTTCGTTGTATGAGCGCCATCTAGAGGATAAAACTTGTAACAGTTTTTAGTATTTGTTGTTGTAGTGGCATCGGTAATACATATTCTGGGTAAATTTCAGCTTCCTAGCTATAGCGGTTTACGAGATACAACCCGGTGACAGACAGCCGGACAGATGAAAAGACAACGGAGTCTCAGTAAATAAGGTCCCGTTGGTCACCGTTCGGATACGGCTCCTTAAAAAATAATTTCAATAAAATTAGAACGTTTCTCTAGTGAACGTTACGTACTACTTCAAAATAGTCCGGCCCTGTTGACACTTTTGACATGGCTAGCCCGGACCACAACGTGTTCAGAAAAAAGTGGAATTTGTACTTCTAACTTACCGTTTTTCCTTCTTCTGCTGTATTTTAGCGGTAGCACTTCCTTTATTCTTCCTTTTTGCTAATTCTGGAGGCACAACTTGTATTATATTATCCATTTTTGAATAAATTACATCGAGCATCGTCTGATCAGCACGTGCGAAAACAAAGAATGGCCGCCATGACACACTCTAGACGGTCTGTGATTGGCTGTAATGGACTTGGGCTGGTAATGATTTGAAGCGTGTGCGTGACTAAGGCTGAATTGAATAAATCTATCAACTTTGATCCTTATTTTCTTTATGAAGTTATGGACAAAGGTTGTTTTGATCTAAAGACAAAACATCGGCCATATTTAGCTCAATCGAAAAAAAAAAGAAACGTCTCATGGTTTGGACGTGATATTAGGTGATTTTGATATGCGTCTACACATACAGGGTGGCCCTGAAAATCGTGGATCAAACGAAACAGGGAGATAGAGGAGGTTATTACCGACATAAACCCCTCAACAGTATGACCTCACATCGAATCTACAAAAAATTAAAGCTATTTTTTGTTTTGAAAAAAATAATGCCTTATTTTGTAATCAAATGGCAAAATAATGAAAACAGATTGTTTTTTCTTTCTTTTTTTTGTGGTCAATTATTGTCAAAGAAAGCATCTTTACATAAAAAGTATCTTTACCACTGTGGGGACACAAATTCGTGAGTAATGGCAACTTTCTTAAAAGAAATTAAGTTTTACGAAAAATCAATTCCAACTTCAAAACAGTACTGTGAAAAAAAAATGTATGACCGACAAGTGACGCTGTATCAAAAAAATTTGCCTGTTTTATCACCATTTAAATGAGGTATAACACTTGGCTATTTGTAGTTAACTTATTTTACAAAACTTGTTTATTGGCGCCAAGTCTAACTTTCAATAAATTGAGCGATCAATAAAAATCGTTATTCGCGTTGATTATTTTCACTCTTAACAATCCTAGAGCTAATAATAATTGGAATAAATACCCGGTATCTTTTGTCCTTTTCACACTCGGGTCGGGTACGTACCCAACTCGGGTCGTACATACGATCCATTGTTTTCTGGCTCAGGTACCTAAGCTTGCGCGTACGTTTGGCCCCCCGCTCCCGCCGCGGCGGCGAACCGCGAATCAGTGACTCGCTACCTGCTTGTTATTACGCACGTGTTCTGCCGGTTTGCTCTTCAACGTCTCCTGAACGGACTCGGATTTCTTGTCTAACTGTGACCTAAGCTTGCCATACGGACTGTGACTCTTGCCAAACCGTGACCTAAGCTTGCCATGCAGACTCTGTGTGATTTCTTGCCAAACTGTGACCTAAGCTTTCCAATCGGACACTGATTCTTGAAGCCTTCCCTCGTCAGCGAGAGTATGCTGACATGCATTACATCTACGGCTTTTGTAATGGCCACTGTAAGAAGAGTGGAGTACAGTCAGCTGTACTCCACTCTTCTTACAGTGGCCATCTGGCGTAGCGTAGGTCACAGTTAGGCAAGAATTAGTGTCCGATTGGAAAGCTTAGGTCAAAGTTTGGCAAGAAATCACACAGAGTCCGCATGGCAAGCTTAGGTCACAGTTTGGCAAGACTCACAGTCCGTATGGCAAGCTTAGATCACAGTTAGACAAGTTCGTTCAGGAGACGTTGAAGAGCAAACCGGCAGAACACGTGCGTAATAACAAGCAGGTAGCGAGTCACTGATTCGCCGCCGCGGCGGGAGCGGGGGGCCAAACGTACGCGCAAGCTTAGGTACCTGAGCCAAAAAACAATGGATCGTATGTACGACCCGAGTTGGGTACGTACCCGACCCGAGTGTGAAAAGGACAAAAGATACCGGGTATTTATTCCAATGTTAAAGCTCTAGGATTGTTAAGAGTGAAAATAATCAACGCGAATAACGATTTTTATTGATCGCTCAATTTATTGAAAGTTAGACTTGGCGCCAATAAACAAGTTTTGTAAAATAAGTTAACTACAAATAGCCAAGTGTTATACCTCATTTAAATGGTGATAAAACAGGCTAATTTTTTTGATACAGGGTCACTTGTCGGTCATACATTTTTTTTTCACAGTACTGTTTTGAAGTTGGAATTGATTTTTCGTAAAACTTAATTTCTTTTAAGAAAATTGCCATTACTCACGAATTTGTGTCCCCACAGTGGTAAAGATACTTTTTATGTAAAGATGCTTTCTTTGACAATAATTGAACACAAAAAAAAGAAAGAAAAAACAATCTGTTTTCATTATTTTGCCATTTGATTACAAAATAAGGCATTATTTTTTTCAAAACAAAATATAGCTTTAATTTTTTGTAGAGTCGATATGAGGTCATACTGTTGAGGGGTTTATGTCGGTAATAACCCCCTTTATCTCCCTGTTTCGTTTGATCCACGATTTTCAGGGCCACCCTGTATATAGCACATAGCTACATCCCTTTCTAACTGTACTCAAGTAAAGATCAACACTCGGTTGTCATTCTGTAATGCGAGCCTCAGAGCGTTTGTCCACCGCCGCCGTCACCGGGCCCTGGTAGGTTTACCAGTATAGTCTTTACCGTGTAGAAAAATTAGCACTGTATGTTTAAATTTCTTACCGGAAATGGCTGTATTCCTAAATGTGCATCTCCTGTAGAAAACCCTTCTCCACCACACAAAGCGACTATTCTTTCTTCAAGCTCAGAAAGCTCCACCTCATCTTCCACCTCACCACCAGTCCTACGCCTAGCAGCAGAGCATGCTGCAACTTTTTTTTTATGGCACTTTTTTTGTCAGACCAATACTACAATCAAATAAAAATACAGAAATCAAATAACTGTTTGCTGAAGAAGACTATTTAATTAAGCGTACGGCTAAATCCTCCCACTGGCGTCGACTTCGCTCTCTGGCATTTTGAGTATTCAAGAAACCCTTGGCCAAGCCAGGATTTCTTTCCATAAATTCAACCAGTTTCAACTTGAGCTGACGATGGATGAGAGGAACGGGTCGCATTTCAACTGTAACATTTATAGTCAATTAGAAAATAGTATATATATTTACGAACTACGCAATATAAATATCGTTTTATCTTTCACAACCACAAAATATACTTACTTCATGATAATTTTAAAGTTTTTAGACACTTCGCGCGAAACGAAAACTTTTATGTCTCAAACGACAACAAGCAAAGCAATACAAACAAACAAACCAACCAAACAGGTTTGACGGTTTTTTTTTTAAATCTTCATAGATGTCAGAGCATTGAGGTTGTTCACGCCACGAATTAGAGAAATCCGGATATTTACGTAAAAACTGCCTGTAATTCCTCAGACTTACTAGTTTAACCATAAGTAAACATAGCAACTAAAGTCTTAAAGTCTTTTTGCCAAAATCTCAACATTTGTGCAAAAAACTATAATCGAAAAAACTAGTCAAACATTTTGTGACGTGCGGAATTCACTAGTTCAGTAATGGACGCGTCTACAGAATGCCAATTCAAGGTCATTTCGAACCTTATGCGAAGTGATTGTGAATAGCGAAATCCTAATGAGATGATGTTTGTTGTATGAATTTTACAGAATCGACTTGCTGTTAATGTTTCGGTAACAATCAATTTATGTCCCTCTTTGAAGTTACAGTACAATCCTTTCAGTGATTCCAATCTCGTTTCAAAATAAGCCCCTTTTATTCTATCTTTAGGTGTCTTCCTAAAGTTTGCTTCAGCTTTCTTCAAATTATGTAAACACTCCTCTTGTAATGCAAATAGCACGCTCAATTTTTTAACGTCTGTGGCCATTTTGTACTCGAATTAATCCCAACAGCATTACAATAATATTAATGATTATGCACTTTTAAATACACTGTTCATTAAATTACTCGCTCACTCAATTTTCTAACGTTCTTATAACACTTATATCATCAGTTTGTATTGCTAATGTTCAGTATGTTCACAGATATACACTCGGCTGGGCTCGTTATCGCATTCCAATGCACGGCCATATTGTTTTTTTTTTATGGTATAGCGGGCAGACGAGCATGCGACACACCACACCTGATGGAAAATGACAACCGCCGCCCATAGACAACTGCAAATCAGATGGAATCACAGATGCGCTGCCAGCCTTTAAGAAAGGAATACGCTCTTTTTTTAAATAATTGCAAGTCTTATCGGATCGGAAACACCGCTTATGATAAAGAATTCCATATCTTTGTCGTGCGAGGTAGGAAATTGCGAGTAAAGCGTAGTACGGTTGTGGACTGCCAAGCATTTTGTAGAATTTTGTATTAAAGTTTTGGCTTCAGGTAAAAAAATGATTTTGCGTATTTCTACTTTTAAATGACAATATTGGATCTGAAAGTTAAACACCCTGTTGCAGAAAGCTCCATTAAAGTTAATGCTTCATTAAATCTAATGCTGTCACTTTTCGTTGTCATGAAATAAAAAGTGACAGCAATAGCTTTAATGAAACATTAACTTTAATGGACGTTTCTGCAACTGAGTGAAAGTAAATGCTTCATAAGATCATTACACTGCTGCCTAGATGTTTTTCGAGTGTGGTGTAATCTAGCATGCCTCATTATTTTATGATTGCATTCCTGTGCATCTTCTGATAACTGTCCTATAGACACTATTGAATTGCTCTCAATCATGTCATGTGTATTATAACTGGCATGTAATACTAGCCATATAATGACACGTACATCTCGGCAGTCTCACGTGCATATGATCCAAATGCTGTAATATTAGTTTCGATACTAGAACTCGACAGTACTTGTAAAATGACATAAAATCGTTTTACTTTGTGGATCTAATTCTGTTATTTTGACGCTTACATCATAGTTTCTGAAAAAAATTCTAGCAGTGTTGCCATCATTCGTTTTACCAGATCCTTGCTTTACTATATCAACCAGAATGCCTAGCCTGTCCCTAATTTTTTCTTGAATTATGCGTTTTCTTTCCTTACATATGGCCTTATTTTCTCCACGCACAGACCAAGTAACAAATGGTAAATTATATGAAATGTGCAAAAGACACTCTAAACATCTTATCCATGCATGATATACCAAAACTATAATATCAGTATTACATGTTCTTGATGAAACAACTGATTGTAGATCATTCATATTTTTTGGATTTGCTTTACAAATATAGCATTTCATAGCTGATGTATTTTCTGTCAATTCGTTGCAAATTTTTGTGTCAACCATTGTAAAAAGCAAGTTTTCTGAAACGTAACTAAACTTGCTATTTCAAAATTAACATCGTCTATGGATTTTTGTGTTAGTCTTATTTTCTGTCTCGAATCGAAATGAAATGGGACGATAATATCTGGACGAAGAAGGTGCAGGGCTTATCAAAACGACTGTGTTTGAGGCCTTCCCGTATAACTTAAGTAGTACAAAACTACATGTGAAAATTGATGTTTGGTTGTGTTCATCTAGTTAGGGTAATTCTTGGGATACTGAATAATAAAGTTTATATACCTACAGGGTGGAAAGTTTCAAAAAGAAAGGGAGGTACCTTAATCGTTGCAGCTACAAGAAATTGGTCTTAGGAGAGTATCCATAATTTAAAAAAAAAAATTCATTCCCATTCACAGATTTAAAAAAAAATGTACGGTTAGCAAGAAAATTACTATTATTCACAAAAAAGTTTTTTGATGCTAATCGGTCCAATTTTGTGCGCTGATCAAAATCTTCTATGGGACCAACTAAGGTTTCAGTACTAGAAAAGTCACAAATCAAAAAAAACTTTTTCCATACATTTTATAGTACTTAGATTTTTTGTGAGGCCATAAGAAGAGGTAACTTTTTATTGTTGAAAAATAATTAAGAAGATGCATATGCAATCAACAATAAAATTATTTGAAATATAATAATTATTTCTATTAATAACTTTATGATATAAGGTGCTCAAAATGTTCTCCATTTTGATTAATGCATAAATGTATTCGTTTTCGTACTGACCGCCCGCGTGGTGGTAAATGGTTGACGTACAGATTTCTTCTTCAAAGAACCACCTTCGGCTAAGTTTCTTATAAGGTTTGTAATAACCTTTCTGGTTGGTACATGTTGATTTGGATATCTTCTCCTGTACCATTGCAACGCAGCAAATGAATTTTTATTATTTACAAAATAAGCTTCCAGCAAGTCTAATCGCTCAGAATTTGAGCTCATTTTTGCAAAAAAGAATAACTTAAAGCATCTACTCGCAAAAGCACACCACACGCAATCAGATTTTGATACAAGCAACAAAAGAAAGTACGCATTATAAAAAGAAAACAAAGTTCGAAATTTAATTCAGAAAACTACCGAGGTTACGTAAGTTCCAAGGGAAACAAAATTAATTGACTGATGTATGGGAAAAGTTTTTTTGATTTGTGACTTTTCTAGTACTGAAACCTCAGTTAGTCCCATAGAAGATTTTGATCAGCGTATAAAATTGGACCGATTAGCATCAAAAAACTTTTTTGTGAATAATGGTAATTTTCTTGCTAACCGTACATTTTTTTAAAAATCTGTGAATGGGAATGAATTTTTTTTTGAAAAATTATTGATAGTCTCCTAAGACCAATTTCTTGTACCTGCAACGATTAAGGTACCTCCCTTGGCTGCCCCATTGAAACTTTCCACCCTGTATACTCAATTGTCTATTTAATTCCGTTATACACAATACACCGATAAAATACAAATCTATTCACGTCTACAGCCGGACGGTACACGGGTGGTGGGATGTGACGAGCGACTGGCGAGCCTCGGCGCCCCTCGCGCCTTGTGGACCGAAATTGCTGACTTAACATTAGCGATAAAGACATTGTTTGCGCCTAGTGCCCGTTCCCTTTCTCCCTCTATCCCTTTATCCTCATTCACCCCATTCCTGGGACGTGAGTAGACCCTAGATCATAGACCATAGATTGGATACGGTCTGAAAGCAGCGGCAGTTGACATTCCGCTGCAACTTCACTCGGCGAGTAACTCCCCACCTCGCCGCGGTGTGTCGCTTCGAGTTCGTTCGCAATATGGTTCGCTGTCGCACGCGCTAATTCGTTCATCAATTCTCGTTAAACCATAAACTCCGCGCCCCACTCGTAAAATAACCCTCAAAGTGCTTCGCGTGCCGCATATTCCCCGGGGAAAGAAGAAGGAAGCAAGCAGGAAGCAGATCCACATAATCAAGGTTAGTCTATTCACGTGTTCCATCTCTTCCCGCCTGTTCCCGATTATCCCGGGTCCCAAAGGTCCTTCGAACTACCCTTATCGCGCACCCGCCACCATTTGGTCCTTCGAGCCGGATATTGAATCAGTATACCTAATAATTAAAATAAAATAGTACGCACGCAAGGCTTTTGTAGGTTATTTTTTTGCATAACGGTCCGGTCACCCGATTAACGGTTAACCTAGTAGTTATTAGTTAGGTATTTCGCATCGCATTGTATGTTTTCGCTAGTTTATTTCGCATTTCCGCATCGCTTATTTCGTAAATATCAATCTCGCTTCATTTGGTTAACTACTTAAACAGGTTATTCGTTCGGGTACTAGGGCAAAGTTGTACGCACTCGTATTGTCGCAAAAATATCATTTACCGTTATCTAACATCGATTACTTGCTTGTTATTGTACCTAAGTTGTATTCATACGTGAATCAAATTGCATTCTAAATTGCATAACATAAATTACATTCCCTTCTCCAGCGAGCCAACGCACGGCACTTTTTCTCGTTCTACCGCCCATTGTTTTGTATCGTAGTCGTTCAAATAATATTACGCACATTTTAGGTTGCATTTTTTGTACGCTTTAATTGATAATATATATACTATACACTTTGTAGGTATAAGTTTAATATATTGATAACTCGCAACGCAAACTTGGTATTGTGTGTACTTAATTGCGTATACGCATTTACGAATCTATCATATGTTTGTATAGGTACATTTAGTTTGGAATATTTATTGCTTAGTTGTTTGATTTGAATTGAGTAAATTGGTAAACATGCCTCGCCATAACGCCCCGTCTGAAACTGAAGTTCAGTTAAAGTTATCAGAGTCGCTGCGGGATAGTTATTTTGCACGTATGGATAGCATTTATAATTTATGTTTAAAGGCTCAGGATAGCACCGCGATTGAAAAATTTTTGGCTCAGGCTCAAACTATAGACGAATTGCGTGCTGATTTTCGAGATACTTTAAAGGGAATAAACTTGTTGCAAATACAGCTGAACCCCGACTATACGCCCAATTTTCAAGCATTGTCCGCCTTTGAAGATATTTATTGCATAATTAAGCGGCGGCTTCAGCAATTGTCTCCTAGCTCCACTGATTCTAAGCCTGTAGTTGATTCGAAACCCAGTAGTGCATTCCCAAAGTTGCCGGCCATGACTATTCCGGAGTTTGACGGTAACATAAAAAATTGGTCCTTGTTTTACACTTCATTCTATAATAACGTCCATTGTAACACTACGCTTAATAATTCGGAGAAATTATACTATCTTATAGGTAAACTTACTGGGAAGGCTAAATCGGTTTTTGTAGGCTTGACGCCTAATGGTGAGAATTATGAGATAATTTTTAATTCACTCGTGTCTAGATTTGAAGATAAACGTTCGCTTGCATCGTCGTACTTGGAACAAATTTTTGATCAGAAGCCGATGTCTTCGCCCTCGGTTGATAGCCTTGAACGATTTTTGGATAATTTTGCATGTTCATTCGACGCACTTAGGAACCTTAAGTTCAAGGACCTCGCGGATTACATTGTTTTGTTTACTGCACTTCGTAAGTTGGATCCGGAGACCGCTAGGGCCTTCGAAACGGCAAATAATTCTGAAATACCTACATTTTCGGAGTTGGTTTCATTTGTTCGGAATCGTATTAAGGTATTGCAACGTTCACCTGATCCGATTAGTTCGTCACCTAAAAAATCAGATCGTCGTTCGGAGCATAAACCGGTTCTAAATAAACCTAAGTTCACGCACGCTTATGTAGCCACCGGTAATAATACTCGCTATAACTGTAATATTATAGACTCGCCATTAGAAGGTTGTTTATGTTGTGATTCGCAATCCGCACATGGCTTATTTCGCTGTTCGAAGTTTATTTCATTATCGCCTCATGAACGTTACGATTATGTCAAGCGTAACGGTCATTGTATTAATTGTTTAGGTAACAGGCATAAGTTAATTGATTGTAAATCGTCATCATCTTGTCGAGAATGTCATAAGAGACATCATAGTTTGCTGCATTTTGGCGGTGGCCCCATGTCCCCGACACCACCGCCCGCGCCGGGTACCATCTCCCACGCCGTAGGCTGGGCGCCGGCGTCCACGCACCACCCGCCAGCTCGCAACGCGCCCGCGCGGCCAGAAGCGCCCGCGGCCGCCGCGCCCGCGCCTTCTGATCCCCCTGCGCCCGCGCGCCTCGTGCTCCCCGCGCCTGCCCCCCTCGAGCCCCCCACGCCCGCGTGCAACTCGCCAGCGTGCCAAGCGCCCACGCGCACGCGGTCCGCACGTTGCATATCAGCTGACGTCGCGCTGTGTACTTTGACCTCGGGCCCGCGCTCGCATCGAACTGACACCTCTCGCCGCAACCACGCGCAACCGACTACTGTGCTATTGGCCACGGCCCGCGTTATCGTTCACGACGCTCGGGGAAACGCTTGTTATGTTAGATGTTTGTTGGATAGCGCATCGCAGAGTAACTTTATTACTAGCTCGTGTTTAAATAGACTCGGATTAAAGAAAAATCGTACTCGTTCGTTTGTTAGGGGCATTGGTGGTTCGTTGAAATGCATGGACGGTTCTGTGAAATTAACCTTTTGTTCGCGCTTTGATAGTAACGTCGCTTTTGATATAAATACTTTAGTTGTAGATAAAATTACTGAAAATTTACCTACAAGCTTGGTAAACATTGCTTTGCTTTCGGAATTCGCTGATCTTCCGCTCGCCGATGATACGTATGGAGTGCCCGGAGAAATCGACATGTTGATAGGGGCTTCGCTTTTCCCGCACTTGTTACTTCGTAACAAGGTTAGCTCTCGCACCGCTGGTTTTCCATGCGCGTTGGAAACGCTTTTGGGTTACATACTCGTTGGCAACGCTCCTGTATTTGATTCTTGCGCTCAAACTACCTGTTGTTGTTGTATCGACACGCATCCTAGTCTAGATAGCCGCGTTAACAGATCTTTTGAATTGGAGAAAGTTAACTTACCTCGTGTGGTTAATAAAAAGGACCGCGAGTGCGAAGAAATTTATCTTCGTACTAAAATCCGCGAACCCAATGGTAGGTATGTCGCTGCCTTGCCATTTAGGGATGATGTCAATTCGTTTGGTGAATCATATCCCACACTTAATAGACGATTCAAATGTTTGAAAAGAAAACTCATTGCTTCGCCAAGGATGAAATATGCCTACAACAATAAAATTATGGATTTATAGCACAATAGTTTTTTTTGTTCGTTCCTTCTGTCGCTAATATAGATTCCACTTCGCAAATTCGCTTATTTCGCTTAAACTTGTACAATTTATTCTCGTTAAATGGATGAGTAATTCTGAAAAGGTTCTCAGCTCCATTCCGCTATCGCATCGCTTTAGTTTATTAAAATAATTAGCAACATTAAGTTGGTTATATAGGTTGTTTTATCGCATTTCAACGCTTGAACCTTTATTGATAACGATTCACTACCTGTCGGGGGTCGTTGCCGCACTTGCCGCTTTCTTATGATATGATAATAAACATTGTCGTTTACCCCGCAAGGGATTCTATCGTGGATCCTCTCGTTGATTATTATCATAATTATCGCTCATTGTCACGCTGGTCCAGACTTATTGATGTCAATATTGGGACAGAAATACTGGATTCTCTCGGCTCGTAGAATCGTTCGCTCCCGTTTCTTTAAATGTTAAGCATGTTTTCGTTTACGCCCTCGCAAATGTGTCCCCAGAGATGTCATCGCATCGCGCTTGTAGAGTTACTGAAACTCTCAAGCCCTTTACTCACACCGGACTCGATTCGCTGGCCCCTTGCAAGCCACACCGGTTCGCAAGCGCGGCTCCCGCTCCGTTAAGGTTTACGTTTGCTTGTTTGTTTGTCTTACAACTCGCGCGGTACACATCGAGTCGGCTAACGAATTATCTACTGATAGTTTTCTATCGTCGTTTAATCGTTTTTGTCACGTAGAGGTCCCGTAGCTAGAATCTACTCCGTTAATGGAACGAACTTTATCGGGACCAAGCGAAGACTAAACGAAACTCAAACGTTATTATTGTCGCATGATTTTCAACTAGATTTTAATAATGTACTCGCACAAAATCGCATTGAATGGATCCTAAATCCACCCGCAGCTCCACATTTCGGTGGGAATTGGGAAGCTAACATTAAAAGTCTTAAAACTCATTTGTTCAGAGTGATAGGCGATCAATTGCTGTCTTTCGAGGAGATGACCACGGTACTTGCTCAAATAGAGGCTGTTATGAACACTCGTCCCCTTTGTAGAACGTTAGCTAGTGATCCCGCTGAGGGCTTGGCTCTCACGCCCGCGCATTTTTTAAATCTGACGCCCCTTAAGTACTTTCCCGCGTCCAATGTAGTCGAGGATAATGTAAACCTGATCTCCCGATACGAATTAGTTAACAAACTCGTAAATTCGTTTTGGTGTCGTTGGAGAAAGGAATACTTGCACACTTTGCAAATCCGCCAAAAATGGAATACTCCATGCAATCCGATTCGCGTTGGAACTGTAGTAATAGTGAATACGGAAAACGTTCCACCCTTGCATTGGCCGCTGGGCATCGTAGAGGATATTTATCCCGGAAAGGACGGCATTGTAAGGACAGTCAGGGTGCGCACTGCTGGCGGCACTTATTTAAGACCGGTCGTGCGACTTTGCCCTCTCCCAAATTGCCCTTAAAATAATTTATAATTAATAAAATCAATTATATTTACCGCATTAGTCTTAGATCATATTAAAATTAGATTTAGTTCGCCTGCCTAGCAGATATCACTTAGTTTATCGGTTCAACTCATCCGCTTTGTAATAGTTTAAAATAGTTATTTGGTTAGCCTATCGTTTCGCATTAGTTAACTTACGCTTAGTTTATCCGTTGGGTTTACCCGCTTTAGACTAATTAAATTGGTTGGCGCCTATCGTCTCGCATTATTTACCTTGCTTTACCGCGTTTTGTTTGTTTGTTGAAGGGAATCCTTCAAGCGGGGGAGGATGTTTGCGCCTAGTGCCCGTTCCCTTTCTCCCTCTATCCCTTTATCCTCATTCACCCCATTCCTGGGACGTGAGTAGACCCTAGATCATAGACCATAGATTGGATACGGTCTGAAAGCAGCGGCAGTTGACATTCCGCTGCAACTTCACTCGGCGAGTAACTCCCCACCTCGCCGCGGTGTGTCGCTTCGAGTTCGTTCGCAATATGGTTCGCTGTCGCACGCGCTAATTCGTTCATCAATTCTCGTTAAACCATAAACTCCGCGCCCCACTCGTAAAATAACCCTCAAAGTGCTTCGCGTGCCGCATATTCCCCGGGGAAAGAAGAAGGAAGCAAGCAGGAAGCAGATCCACATAATCAAGGTTAGTCTATTCACGTGTTCCATCTCTTCCCGCCTGTTCCCGATTATCCCGGGTCCCAAAGGTCCTTCGAACTACCCTTATCGCGCACCCGCCACCAGACATCGCTACATCACAACCCCCCTTTTTAAAAAAATCTGTTGTTAAAAAAATAAAATAAAAAGGCTTTACCCAAAAAAGAACATTTCTTAACCACTAATCCACCTAACCCATTCTGAATATACTCCAACACAGTATAATCATACATGACCGTAAGTCATGGTATGAATGAACCTTGTTTTATTACTATACTGAAAATTATTGAAATTCTCGACACGCTGATACATTTTATACAATATAATGAAAATTATAGAAATTCTTGACACACTTATACATTTAAAGAACAATTACTCACTTTATATAATTTGCCTGTATACAACATCATAAAAGACTCTTTAAACCAACTATTTTAGAGGTAAATTAAAACCAATTTCACGTTAACCTTTTCCACGCCAATGTCTGATATATCAGACAAACCATTTTCGTGCCCACCACGCCAATGTCTGATATATCAGACAAAAAAACATGATCAAGAAACGTTGTATTTTTACTTGCCTGAATGAGTTGAGTATAACCTAATAATTTTTTGGAATTTTTTTTTTTAATGGCGTGGCGTGTGGGGCACCATTTTCGGAAAAAAGCGTGGCGGGGAAAGGGTTAAAAAAATATATAGACGATTAAATTCCTAAAACACTTAATACATATGCCGTAACACCATTTAAATTCCTAAGACACTTAATACATATGACGTAACACCATTTAGCAGTCGTGTGACCTCACTGCACCGTTTGCTACACTATGTTGTGTCCCGCGGCTCCTGCATGATTGTTAGTGCAGGCATGATTGTTGGCGCAGACCGGCTCGCTGCGTATCGCTACGCCGGAAGGTCCAACGTTCGCAATAACTTTCTGTATGCCCTTCCGAAATTTTTTAATACACCTTTTTCGTAACATGAACACTGTTGCCACTGCCAATACTATTAAAATACAAATTACCGTTATCTCACACTAGTTTAACTTGGACTCTATCCGTTGTGTTATAAACTGCCCTTGTACTGTGGCGGAATCCTGTTTCGTATTGTAATTTCCCATTTTAACAAATTACAAATTGATTAAATTAATTTAATTCTGATGTCGATTACTCTCAGCGATAGTAAATATACGAATGCAGTGAGATCACGCGATCGAAGATTACAATTTAATAAAATCTAGGTTATGAGTCGAGTAAAAATCGCACCGGTTGCCTTATCTTCCAGTGTAGTAGTCCCGCCTACCGCGAGCACCGCCCTGGCGCTCGACGGCAAACGCGCCAGCCACAGTTTCTTGAGTGGTTCCTCTGTAATGCCACAATTTTCTGCCAACTCCTTCATCCATCTCAATAGTTGGGTTGGTTTCTGAGTACCGAGATCCATGTAGCTTACAAGACGATTGAACTGCTTTTCCGCACTCTCTCATAGACTTTCAATAGCCGCTCTTTAATCGCGGCATATTTACCGGTCTCTGGAGGTGTTTGAATTAAATCGCTAACTTGCCTGAGTGCATCCTTGTTTAATTTTGCCACAACCATTTCAAATTTCACTGAAGATCCTTGTTTTTGAGGTGCCATGATTAACTCAAACTATGAGAACCATAAATAAGCGCGGCATGTCTGTCCAAAAATCCGGTGTCCTCATTTGTACTGTAACCATCGCGATCGCGACGTCCGCCATCCCTTCTCCCTCGGTGCTCCCGGTCGGTTGGTTTAATTTTGTGCTGTCCTTAACATTGTGCGAGCATCCCGCTCCGATCATGTTGGAGATCGATTTGGACGTCACTGGTACTAAAAGTTCGTGGATTACGACTGACTATAAACAGTCTTAAATTTCCCTAAGCCCTTGCCACCCGGTACTATGTGAGTCGCCCGCTCGCGTTATATTACACGACACTAACACGGAATTACAAAGTTCACTACAAATAATTTAAATTCACTGAGTTTGTCGAGGGTCACCAATTTGGTTGTGTTCATCTAGTTAGGGTAATTCTTGGGATACTGAATAATAAAGTTTATATATACTCAATTGTCTATTTAATTCCGTTATACACAATACACCGATAAAATACAAATCTATTCACGTCCACAGCCGGACGGTACACGGGTGGTGGGATGTGACGAGCGACTGGCGAGCCTCGGCGCCCCTCGCGTCTTGTGGACCGAAATTGCTGACTTAACATTAGCGATAAAGGCATCGCTACAGATGAATCGTCGGAAGCACTCGAAAATGACCTGAAGCACTATCACATTCCCATTTTGCAACTTCAGTTAAATCTTGCTTCCTACTACTATCTTAATTCATTGCTTGCATCAATCGGTCCACAGTTTTATCTAACAGAAACTGTAAATTTATTTTTGCATGTACTTCAGACACTGTTATCGACTCTTTAGTTGGATAACATGCCTACGAGAGTCCTGCCGGTTGCTTAGATTCTCTGGCATTGCGTAGAGACATTGCGTCCCTTTGCATCTTCTACCGCCTATATCATAGTGTTCCGAGAAATTATTGCCTCCGGAGGCAACTGGGAAGTTATTGCCCCTACTTTAGCTTCGCTGTACATTGCTGCTCTCTCCCTCACTCAGATAGCTCACCATTTAATAACAACAAGTGATTTCCATTTTCCCTTCATACTTTAACGGGCTTAGGACCGTCAAAAATACTTTATTTACACTTACTAAACCCAAAAAACAAAATTTTATCAAGTTTCAAGAAATTATTTATTACTGAGTTTGAAAATAAATTATTTAAGGCGTATTTAAAAAATGGGAATCAATTAGGTAGTGGTACATTCGGGCGAGCCCGAGTTATAAATTGCCCGAGTAGCCCCCTAAGCCCAGTATTTACAATTATTTTAATTGACCTAAGCCACTGCGTTCCACACACAATCGTGCACGTTTTATCTGATTGGCTTTCAATTTTAATAAAGTGCCTCTGCCACGTCTAATGATATCAAAAGCGTCCACTATCGCACTTTTTACGCGTCACGAGTTTCGTATTCTTGCCGGTACACAAGGCGTTTGAAGTCAAGTGGAGTAAGATCCGGGCTTCGTGGTGGCCACGGCACTGGCATGCCGCGACCGAACCAGCGCTGGAGAAACATAGTCGAGGTGCTCTCGCAAAGCGCACTGATATGGGCATGTATGTTATCGACGGGCACTGCTAGCGGGATATCATCCTATAAGTCCGGGATAACTCTACGAAGCATTTCTAGGTAAGTAAGAATCACCGGTTAAGTGCCCTTTCTAGGTAAGTAAGAATCACCGGTTAAGTGCCCTTTCACAAAATGCGGTCCGATTAAGCAGCCGTTTATTATACCGGCCCACACATTCACAGTAAACCGCACTGGATGCGAACACTCCCGAATAACGTGTGGGTTATTAAAAGCCCGGAAATGTTCATTTCTTTCGTTATAAAGTCCCACTCGCGTAAATATTGCCTCATCGGTCCAAAAAGTTCGCGAACAGTATTGAAATATGGTTTGTTTTAAAGGTTTAGGGTTACCATTTCACAGAACGTTTTTCTTTTAATCCTAAAGTATGGGAGAAGAAAGTTATAAGCAAAACAATTTTACCAATTATTGATTTTTGATGTATGTGACCCATCCTTTTGGATAGTATTCATGGTACCTAACATAGGTCCGAACAAAACGCCCGGTCTTATTTCGTACTGGTACGATTTAGGATTATTCAGTGTTATTTTTTGTTTTAGCTCAAAATGGCAATACGACAGTATTATAACTGGTCTAAGGAAAACATGGAAAAGGCTCTAAATAAATACAATGATGGAATTTTAAGATTTAACGAAGTTTGTCGTACATACAACAAGCCTACCTTTAGACGCCATCTTAAAGGCTTAAATTCGTATCAAAAAATAGGACACCCCAAAAGTTTAACAGCAGATATAGAAGAAGAACTTGTAAATCATGGCTTGCTCCTAGAATCTAGATTTTTTGGTTTGACAATAAAATATCTGCGTACGAGCTAGCAGAAATGGGAATACCACATCAATTTAATCAAGGAAAGAAGCTGGCAGGTTTGAGGTAGTATCACTCACACTTTCATTAAGAATCATCCACTTTCGTTGCGGTCCCCACAGCCTACTTCTATGGCACCTTGTAAAGGCTTTAAAAAAGAATTCATTTTGGCGTTCTATAACAAATACGAATCTATATTAAATGAGGAAGGATTCACAGGAGATAACGAGATGTGAATTGTGACAAAGGGGTTTGGGTAAAAGTGGCATTATTTTCAAATTCTGCGGCCAAGGATGAAATTTTTGTATTGGATAGAACTAAAAATAATAAAAATAAAATGTTAAGGCCATATATTTCCAAAGTACATCGAAGTCGAGATATGAATTTTTAAAAATTGAATAAATCGAAAATTCACTTTGTTGAATCTTATGTGCTTTTTGTATGAACTGCTGTCTAAAACATACCATTTAAGTTAATGGACTCTGTGATTTTCCTACATGTTAACCTGGCATTCCCGATTGGACTACGTTTTGCTTTAGTGATTTGGATTTTTAAATATGGATCAAGGAACTGTGAATAGTGCATCTGAATTGTGTATCGGTTGCCACCATAGTTTAAATAGAATTGGTGGAGCCCGTCGCAGATCAATGACTATGACAGCAGATTTTGTGCAAAATCACCAGTTTTTGATCGTGTACTTCCTCGAAGTTCTCAATATGCGTCAGGTAAGTACCTACCTAAGCGTTTTATTTCATGTACATGTTTTGACTAATTCTGAAACCACTTTGATATTATACTACATAGCATTTACACCAGTATCAAAGCTATGTTAACCTGGTGGCGGTGGGCACACGGCCATAGTAAATGAATCTGGGCCAATAAAATTTAGCCATCGACACGCTAAGAAGAAGAATGAATCGCTAAATCGGCGCCGTCATCTAGTTCTCGGCGACGTCCTGGTGACGGTGGCGGTGGACAAACAGCCTAAGATTGTTTGTCCACCGCCGCCGTCACCGGGATCGAGATGACGGCGCCGAGGTAGTGGTACATACATTCACTAGAGCCGTTTGTCCACCGCACGTGCGTCACCTGGCCGTCATCTTGAAATAAACTCGGTTCTCGGTGACGGCCCGGTGAGGGCCCGGTGACTGCCCGGTGATGGGTTCAAGTTGCAGGACTATAGTCAAAAACAATAATATGTTATTATGTTTGGTTGTGGCTTGAAGTAAATTAATGCACATTCTAACTTATTTAAACTACATGTTAACTACATAGGAATTATTATCAAAATTGTTTGGAAAAATTAATAATTATTGATTTTACCTATTTGAGGAAACTCATACACCATCTCCTGTCTCCATACAATCAAAGGCATGAAATACAAGATGCTGGCACTGAAAATGTATGATCTTTAAATTTAATTAAATATGTTGTTATTTTGAATTAATTAAATACTAGGCACTCATGTTCTAATATTTAACTATTTTAGACTGGTGTACCCTAACAACACAGTCCACTCATTGATGAACCATCAGCTATGCTTTTAGTAAGTTACTACTTTTTTTACATAAAAGTATTCTAACAACTAATTTAATTTTGAGCTGAACAATAGCTCCATAAAGTACTACCTAAGTTACATCAGTAAAGTAAATACAGTAAAGATTTTATTTATGATTTACTTTCCAGGATTCTGAGCAGATGATTAGCAATAGTCAACATCAGAATAGACCATCAGATAGTCAGGCTGTGGCAAGAAGACTGTTTGACAGCTCATCCAGCTCAGCCGTTGGAACGAGCCAAAACATTTTACAGGTATGTAACTGGTTTAGATGCTCATACCTATCATCCTAGCCTGTCTCCTCCACCTGTAACACTTCACAAACTCCAAGCATGCAGCCGATGCCCACCCCTTCACCTTTACGCCGTGGCGCCACCCAAGTGGTTCGTCACCGATATGCTGCTTCATCATGTAAGTGATCAATACAACATGTTTAAGACTATTGTGTATCTATTCTTATACGTCATTCAATTCTTTCTATACTTGTATGTATCATTTGATTTGAACCTGTAATTTTATTATGTAAATTTTGTTTTTTAGCAACTCCAGTAAGATCCCCTTCCCGCCGCAACAGACCCCATATGGCTCGTGCAAGCCGAGATGCTGGTTCTGTATGTAAGTAAAAAATAACTACTTTAACTCTGTAAATAACGCTTCATTGTAATACACGGATTAAACCTCTCTCTGTTCTATTCTAAAGTCGTCTGATTTCAAATCCCAATATAAATAAATAAATAAATAAATAAATAAATAAATAAATAAATAAATAAATATCTCTGGACATTATTCACACAGCGCCATCTAGCCCCAAACTAAGCATGAGCTTGTGCTATGGGTGCTAGACAACGGATAAACATTACTTATATACTTTTTTTTTTTTTGTAAATACATACATATTATACATAGAAACACCCAGACCGATACAAACAGACATGTTCATGCACACAAATGTTTGTACCGTGCGGGGATCGAACCCGCGACCTTTGGTGTAATAGCCGACTTCTCGACCACTACACCAAATGGCTCGTCAAATATAAACGCATCAAACTACTACATCATAAAACGCTTCTCGTTAACATAATTCCTTTCTTGTTAAAATGATTTGGTATCAAACTACAACTAAGATATTTTTCTGTAACTGAAGGGGGACTACTAAATCTCCACTATGTTTGTCTGTCAGCAGTCAGTAGGTATATCATGAACCATTGTACATTTCTATTGCCGCTACAACAACGGATCGAAAACTGAAATAAAGTTGAAAATAAAGATTGGGCCCAAAAAAAAAAACAATTTCGAATCTATTTTAATAATAGTGTTCTTTTTTCAGCTTCACGTCACACAGTAGTTGCTCCCCCTCCGTCTCAACGGCGAACAGAATTCTCGACGTTTACCGAGAGATTCCTGAGAGTGGAAGAACAGCAGTTGAAGATACAGAAATCCAACGTAGAAGTCCTGCAGTCAAACGCACGAATCCTACAGTCTTATTTGGAGAGTAATGCCGAAAGAGAAAGGATTCTTGCTGAAGCTGTGACTGCAATGGGAAAGGAATTGGAAGCTTTGGCAGTTGCTATTAAAAGGGATGAGACTTAGATGTAGTTTTATTTATTCGATTTATTTACTACAAGCGGCCTCGTTTGCAAAATCCTATCCTATTAATATTATAAAGGCGAAAGTGTGTCTACTCTTTTACGCAAAAACTACTAAACAGCTTTTGATGAAACTAAGCCTCGAGTAGCTATTAGTGTCATTATAAATAATAGCCTTAGCGCGTGCTAAGGTTTAATTAAAATCCATTCAGTAGTTTTTACGTGAGAGTGACAGACACTCATCCATTCATACTTCAGATGAAAAATGAAAATGAAAAATGAAGAAATATTTATTTAGCTAACACAGTAAAATAAAAACACGCGGCAGTCGTCCGAGTAACGTCCGATGGGTAACCCGCGCCGCTCGAAATATTGCTCTCGTAAAATACAAAATTCGGTGTTTCATTTCACTATCTTCTTACCATCGACCGCCATCAGCTACAAATTGGTACTTCGAGCCGAATCGTGGAAAAGAGGAACAAAAACCTGTGTACAGGATGTCGCTGTTTCGCAATCCCTGCGTTATGAAGACTCGCCAACAAGCGAAAAGGGAACACGAGCAAATGACAAGCCAAGATGCCATGAGGAAATTAGAAGAACCAGAAGTGAAATCTGAACCAATTAAGCCCAATAAGTGTGCAAGTGTGGGTACCCGAAATCAATCTAGTGTAAAACGAAAACGACTCGAACTAGAAGCAATAGAAGCGGCTGCAAAAAGATGTGACATTCAAAAGTTTCTCGTTAATAAAAAAACTCGAAGCGGACTTAGCCGAGTTGGATTTGCAAGAACATTCTCGAAGATCGATGACGTCATGCAAAAAAAGAGTACAAGACTGGTTAAATAAATCAAAAATCCACACAGAACCCGAACAAGGTAATTTGAATTCTATTCCAAAACATATTTCTACGCTGCATACCGAGATTGGTGAATTGGCAAACGCTCTGCGCGAAGCGATAACTACCTCCGTTTCAAAAAGTCAAAGTCGAGAGCTTCTTAAAAGACCTACCTGTGTACTTTGGAGATCCGCTAGAATGGCTTCAATTTAAAAATGCCTACATGGAATCCACTAAGTTATGTAACAGCAAAACAGAATATGTGGCGTCTTCGTAAATGTCTTCGCGGCGAAGCAAAAGAAGCTGTGTCTTCATTACTCATTGACTGTGCCTCGCCTCACGATATCATCGAGACGCTTGAACTTTGATTTGGTAGGCCTGAAATAATGATGAATAGAATAGTATCACAGTTAAAGAAAATACCTCCGTTGTCACAGGCTTACCACACTGAACTGGTGCAGTTTTCAATTAAAATTAAAAACTACATAGCAGCCGCCAGTGCCATCAAGCAGCGCGAGTATCTACATAGCCCTGAGCTTGTGTCCATCATAGTGTCCAAGTTACCTACGCTGTTAGTTACCAAGTGGGTAGACTACGCTTTCGGCATAGACTTGAGTGAAAAGCCTAAATTGGAGTGTTTGTCCGATTTTTTATACTTAGAAGCACAGAAGGTAGCTACCGCAGGTGTTAGCTTTATACATAATCAGACGGACAACAGACGTAAGCCAGAGTATCAAAGAAGTTCTCATAATAACATACTAGTGTGCGCCAACGTCGACCAGATTAACCAAAAATGTAAATTCTGCAAAACATCAACACATTCACTAGAAAAGTGCCTTAAATTCAAGCGAGCCCTACGCAGAGATCGCTGGCGATTCGCACGTACACAAAGATTGTGCTTTAAATGCCTACAATCGCAACACGCTGATGATATATCTACGTGTCCTGCCCCTGACTGTGAAGTCGAAGGAAAGAAAGAAAGAAAGAAACATTTATTAAGGATGCGGCTTCGGACACCATCGTCTCTTGCACTGGGTGAGGTTCACCCCCCGGCAGGAACCGGCAACAGAAGATGACGAGCGGCGCCCCAGTGAGACAGTGAATCATGCTACCGCGTATCAGTGCGAAACCGTGCCTAAAGTACTATTGAAAATAGTGCCCATTACGTTATACGGTCCTCAGGGTAGTGTTCACACGCACGGATTGTTGGACGACGGATCCACTAATGCTTTTGAGTTGCGACAGCAGCTCCAGGCAGCTCGCAGAACAACCGTAAGCGTCTCCACGGTTAGAAGAAGATTAAAGGAGAAGAAGATAGCTGCTCATAGAGCTGCTACTGGTCCCAAATTGACCGCAGAGCATCGGCGAGCCCGCTTGCAGTTTGCTCGCGAACGCGTCAATTGGAGCCTTGAGCAGGGAGAGCCGTTTTATTCTCAGATGAGACACGTGTATGTCTTTACTGCAACAACAGACGCAGAAGAGTCTACAGAAGACGTGGAGAACGGTTTACCCAAGCCTGCATCCAGGAGACGGTAGAGTTTGGGGGCGGTTCCTGTATGTTCTGGGGCGGCATGTCAGCCGACGGCAAAACCGACCTTATTGGCGTCTCCCGGACCGGAGGTGCTCGTGGGCAAGGATCGCTGACTGCTCACCGGTACGTCACAGAGATCCTGGAAATGCCGGTTTTATCGGCGAGGGGTTCCCATTAATGCACGACAATGCTCGCGCTCACACCGCAGTTATTGTGCGTGACTATATTCGAGACGTCGGGATCTCTGAAACGCAAGCTTCGGACTCGTGATCCCTCCCCCACGACTCTACAGGAGCTTGAGGAGGCCGTTCTTGAAGAATGGGCCAGTTTCCCCCAAGAAGAGTTCCTCAAATTGGTTAGGTCCATGAGAGAGCGCATGGAAGCCGTCATTAGGGCAAGGGGGGGTAACACTAGGTTTTAGCTTATTTTAGACATTTTTTTTGTATCAAAATATTATAATTAATGTGTTTTAAAGTTAAGGATTAATTAAAGATTTTTTTTTATTGTTTTGTAAACTTAATTTTTTTTCTGTTGATACAATAAACAAAATGTTTAATTTAAATTGTTTTTAGCTTCTCTTTTTTATTACCTCAAACGATACCCAACATTACTCCCATCATTGACACTAAATAAGTTTTGAAGGTGTTTGAAGTAGTTTATTTTCAAAGGCGCGATTTTTTTTGACGTCGAGTGTAGTTTGTTTGTTTTCTTTTAAACTTTCGAAGCAAGAAACAAGGGAACCCCAGCGAGTTTTTACTGGAAGTTTAAGACTTATTTGGACGCCGGTGGTTGATATAACATTGATAATACATTCAACTTCCTTACTTAGAACGAAATATGGATCCATGTAAGTTTTGGGAGGCTAGAAAGATTATTTATAAAGGTTTGCACAAAATGTCCCAGAAATATTTATGCATTCCTGCAACATATGTGCCATCCGAACGTGTCTTTTCCACGGCAGGGCTTTTATGTAATCAGCGTAGAAATAGGTTGGAATCGGAAAAAGTTGACCAAATATTATTTTTGAATAGCCATCATAGAAATAAGAAATAAGTGGTCTGTTTGTTCCTTTAACGCATACTTTCAGGTAAAAGTAAGAGTTTGAATTTGCCTCTCATTTGATTGATTCAAGTTCTTTTTAATCAGTAAACCTTTGTAACAGTATCACTTCTTTCAATTAACCAGTTATAAATCATATCTCCTACGAGACATGGTCCTTCGGTAAGAAGTAGCGGCAGTGAGAAAGGCGACACTTGGTATTTATGTGACCTGGCCGAAGGCAATTGAAACAAATTTTTAAATCTTTGACTTTATCAGAGACATTAAATCAGAGTTTGAAAGACGCGAGCTAGCCTAGCTTCTTGTTCTTCTCTGCTCTCCTGGTACTACGGATTATATTCCACGCGGTTTCACATCGATCCTGACTTTAAAATAGACATTTATCGTATGAATGAAGATAAAGTTATGTATGTGACTGTACATAATTAGGCATTAAAATACTCATGTGATCCTTTTATGAAACTCACTTCGTTCGTTTCATGAAACCACATTCGTATTTTAATGACCCTCATTATGCAACAGTCACATAAATAACTATTTGACTTTGACTGATCAGATTTAACTTGTTTCGGTTTACTTTCTTCTAAAGTTTCAAGCATATTCCGCTCTGTTACTTAAAAAGGTGTTAAATCAAGCAAGAGAAGGAATTTCCTTTAGTGAGTACCGGTGCTCCTCCCATTGTCTGCTAGTAATAATATCTAATTTATTGGACATCACTTGAATGATAAGTGTATCCCAGTGCTGGGTTGGTTGCCCAAGGACGCGAGAGCTCGTATGTTTTTGTTAGTAATATCAAGCAAATACCTAAGTGATTGAAAAGCATTATTTAATGTAGATTCTGTTACTCTTTTGTAACAGAATCTACATTAAAATATAATGCTTGTATATGGTTAATAATTAATAATCTTGAATTGTCAAATCTCTCACATAGCATATTCCAAGCTGTGTTATAGTTGTCATCAGAAAAGTTAATGTTTTTGATCAATAAAGCTGCATTCCCTTGTAAGGAAGCGCGCAGGTAATGGAATTTACTGATGTTACTAACAGTTGTGTTGTTATGCATTATTGACAAAAAGGTGTCACGGAACTCAAGCCAGTGCAAATAATTACCATTGCAGGTAGGTATATTTGTTTTGGGCAAATTAAAATGGTTGTATGATCGATCAACGTCACCTGACTTGTGTCCGGAGCCTGCTACAGAGCCGTCCCTGCTGTTTTCGTCACCAGCAGCGAGCAAGTGGCATCCTTGTGATAGTAGTTGGTAGTACTGGCTTTCGAATGTCTTACGATCGGCATACTGCTCATCAGGCGGATAACACAACTCCTCGAGCTCAACCTGTAATTGGTCGAATTCCACATATAAACTTTCAAATTTAGACAAACGACATTCCAATTTGGTTTTATGTAAGTCAGTCAAACTGCTATATGATGAAGCTAATTATATAAAAAAAAAGAGGATTCAGGCGACTGGGACCAAATAAAACAGGGACCGCGGTCCCAGTTACCTGATAACATTTTTGAATCGGTCGACTGGGACCATATACCTAATTTCCTTTAATGTACAGTTAACAGAAAAATTAAGTTATAACTCAGGATTTTATTTTATTTAGTATTACGGTCAAGTATTTTTGAAGTGAAAACTTCTGACTACACTTTTTTTATGGGGAAAAAATGTTAAACTCGCGACAGATTAGTAAGATTGATTCGCCATGCTCGTCGAAGTTATAGGTAGTGTTCCCGAGGCCTAAAGGCTTTTAGGCCTAAAATTAAGCCTATTAGCTCTTTTTTATGGCCATGATAGACTACTAGGCTTTTCAAAGGCTACTCATTTTAAAAAGGCCTAAAGGTTAAGAAAAACCTATAGGCCTAAATAGCCTTTTAGGCTTTATTTCCGACTGAAGTCTTTTTCGAGTAGTAGGCTTATTATAAGGCTATAGCCATTATTCAAATGATGGGTTAGTATGAATTAAACAAGTTTTTTGTATTGTATTTATTTTTAAATTAAATGAAAACGAATAATATTTAAGATTTCTTTTTTTATTAATTAAATGTCCTGCCTTAGATAATGATGATAGACGATTATTATACTCAACAATAAATAAAATAGACCTAGCCTAAAGGACGAAAACTCTTCATAGGTTTTTAGCCTTTCAAGCCTTTTAAATATGCGCCTAGCCTACAAAAAGGCTAAAAGCCTATAGTCATCGGATGGACAAAAAAAGGCTATGAAAAAGGCCTAGCCTAAAGGCCTAAAAGACTTTTTAGGCTTTTATCCCGCTGTAGCCCCTAATTCATAGGCTAGCCTTAAAAAAAAAGCCTAAAAGCCTATAGGCCTCGGGAACACTAGTTATAGGCGCCCAGAAACACCAAAGAGAAGTCACACGGAATATCCATGGAAATAAAAGCGAGTGATGCAAAACTTCTATTTGAAGTACCAGGCGCCCATATGTACCGAAGAGTAATCACACGGAATATTTCATCCTAAAATGGCAGCGTGGTGAATAAAATTCATGTAAAATAAAAGCGAAGTGATGCAAAACTTCTATTTGAAGTACCAGGCGCCCATAAACACCAAAGAGTAGATCGAAAATTCGTAAGACGGATGGAGAGTAGACAGGCGGTGCGGCGTTGTGTCAGTATGGATTTGTCATAAAAGTGACATTCGGTTGCTAAGTAACTTTGTTATGAGGAGATGATTGCCATTGCAAATAAATATTACACCACGATATGTGCATCTTCTGACTTTATAATATAAATATAATAATAGGAGTAATGAGTACTTACTTTATGGTGTATAAAGTTAAGAGACATTAAGACTGATTTTTATATTATTGTTTTGAGGAGATTTCTGTTGAATGTTTACTTAGAATTACTAGTTAAGTAGGCATATGAGCCAACGTGATTGTTAAAACATAATTAAGACTGTTATACTGTTTAAGTAGGTAATACAAAAACTAACTTACCTTTGCAAAAATTAACTTTGTTTTATTTGTGACACCTTTTCTGCTAACTGTACTAAATCTTGTATTTCAACAATGGATTTGTGGTTAAAATTACGGGTGGTCCCACTCGCCTGACAAAATAAATAAATAAAAATTAATCAGGCAACTGGGACCGCGGTCCCAGTTATATAGTGGTCCCAGTCGCCTGAATCCTCAAAAAAAAATTCACTTTTCGAAATAGACTTTCTAGAAACCTCCGGCATAGTGTTAAACCTACCTCAGCGAACCTGGCATTAGGCATCGACTAGCCTGCAAAACACTTCAACTTTCTACAATTACGCAATGAACCGATACCACTAAAAACCGTCAAACGTTTGTCCTTCGACGACCCAGAAGAGTCTGTTAGCGAATCATACTCGAACTTTATGAAATGGGCGAACGACCTTCGAATGCTATCACCATAGCGAACACTCCACCATCACTTCAAAATGAAGATTACGACCGTCTGAAAATAAGCGACCACGTTGGACCCTTCATGAACTGGACACTCCACCAAGGCCAACTCGTCCACGCGAACCTGCTGATTATCTACCAATAAATTCTACAAAATTGTATTCTGTCAATACTTTTTTGCTCGATAACAGGCGACAGGGTCAGTAAAATGTTTTTTTTTAAATCTTGGATCTCAAATGGTCGCAGGAGTCAACAAATGAACTTGTTCGCCACTTCCAAATCTTTTGTTTATGCCGTCCACTATTAAAGTTTTTGTTGTAGCACCAATCTCAGTTGAAGTTTACATCTCTACTAAATTGTATTATATGTTTGAGTCAGACAAGATACGATTGGTGTAATTTTACTGACTGTAACATAGGCTTCTCCCGATATTTATTTAGTTATTCATTTATGGTCTCAATACATAAGATCTTTTATGAGTTCTAACTGCTGTGCAGTTAGCATTGTTGGCGCTTTAGTTTAGGATACTTGAGTAATATTTCGGATATCTCAACAAATCGTTCTAATTGATAAAAACTGAATTCCATCTGGTACACACAGACTGAATAAGCCCCAAAGGCTTTGTTTGGTGATCCTGAGCTTTCTGTAAAGAGTCAGCAGCATTTCTATTTTGCTTGAAATATGTAGTAATATCTTTAACAGCTGTTACTAAATTCTTGGCTTCTTCTAGTCCACCCTTATCAAATGGTTTTTATGCTACAAGATTTTATCAGTGATTGACACTGAAAAACAATATCGATGTTTTTTTTCGATGCATTACATCGGTTAGTTTCGTCGATGTTATATCAAAAAATACATCGATGTTTTCCATACGTCGATTGTTTTTACTGAAAGTTTGATATAAATGTGGTTGAGTTAAGAAAAAACAAGCACTTATTAGACACAACACTTTTATTATTAATTTTACAAATTAAACATTAATTAAATATCCCACTACTGCTTATCAACACGTTGTAGAAACAAAAGTTGCCTAATCTTTTGCCCTAAAATCTGTTTCTTTTTTGAGTCATCACTTGCGCCGCTTGCGAAAACAGTCTTTCAGATGGAACCGATGTTCCCACTATTGTAAGATATTTATAGACGAGTTTATGCAATGTTGGTAACTGCATTTTGTCTTATCTTTCCAAATTTCCAGTGAATTATTGTTAAATATTCCAACAGGAGTTGTCAGTTAAACTGACACTTCATCAGACAAGCTGTCTTCAGATTTGGTACTCTTCCAATTGCGCTGTACTACATAGTTTGTGATGGTCACTCCATAATAATAAGGTCTCTTCACTTCACTTGTCGGAGTCGGACTCAATAATCTTCATTTTGACGCAAATGAATTTTCATTAAATCTTTGATTTTCGATACACTATTACTACTTCTCCTGCAGTAATGTGACTCAGTACACTTTAATTCCTGTATGAATTTGTGGACGGATTCTTTCTGTACGGAATATTTATGTTCCTTATGGTTTCCACCACGTTTCTCGGTAGGAAATTCCCCAGTATAATAAAATCAGTTCATAACATAAGCAACTCTGTGTTTTGTTATACCAAATATTGCTAAAAAAAAATTATAAGGTATCGCTTGGTATCTATTAATGTTAGTGAAGATTAAGCTAACTACGAGTATAGGGCAAAACAAGGCTTATGGGGCTGTAGGGCAGACCTTTTATTTGGAACAATGTCACCGAAATTGACCCAGTCGTGTGGTGAAAAGGGCTGTGCAAGCTTGCAGTAAGAATCTTGACTGCTCCATGCACTTCGGCAGCTACTGAACGGTCTTTTAGTACACAAGGCCATATTCATAATATAAAAAGGAATAGATTAACTACAGAAAGAGCAGCAAAGATAGCTTTTGTTTTATACAACTGGAGTCTGTTCCGTTAGCCTAATATTACTGAAGAAGATGACGAACTCATGTCGACGCCAACAGAGGTATGCAGCCCGAGCCCGGTATCTATCGACGGTGAACAACCTTCCACATCGTATGCCACGTATAATAGAGAAATTGAATTTATTGATTTAAATTCAGCAATAATAGATAACAGTAATAGTGACTAAAACTTATTTAGCGAATTTCCAAAACCCCGTTTTAAATAGGAACTTACGCTTTGTAAAGAATAACTGTACAAAATGTCAAGTTCCTAAGTCTCGTTGTTTGGGCTGGGCGTTGGTTGTCAGTCAGACAGTTTCCGCTTTTTTATATAGACAGATATAGCCTAATTCGAAGGTTTTTTGGATTACATGGGTGGTGATTTTGAAATAAATTTAATCGGCATCCTCCTTTCTGATTATTCCTAATGTTATATTCCCCAGCTGATTTTAAAACCCACCGCCAGTAGACGTATCCGTTACGAGAAATATCGGATCTCTGTACCTTTGTAATCAAATTCACCAGGAACCTTAAAAATTACTGCCTATTACAAGAAAAGTAACACAAAATTAAAAAACCCTGCATTTGGGTCAATACCCGGTATTTACCCATTTCAGGAAAATACCGGGTCCTGGTAAATACCCGGTTTTTTCCCGCGACCATCTCATTGCTGCAAGCTATTGCATCGCTAAAGTGCATTTTTTTTTAATCGAGGGTCTAAAATGCATGCAATAGCTGGCTACAGCAGTTACATGTTCTATTATAGGACCCATTCTTTTTCTCATTTCGTGCAGAGCCAGTTTTAGCTATGAGAATTGAAGTAATTTTAGAAAATATGCAGCGGACTAAAGTTAGGATGGATGAGGCAATGGATATGTCTGAACCAGCATTGGGGGTGCGGTGGCGAGCCGAAAAAGAATATCATTTATAACAGTCCGGAGTTCCAGAAATCGTTGTACCATGTAGTGCTATTATTTTTATAATAATAATGATAATGACTCAGGCAATATAATAAGTCTTATTAAAATTGGTTGTTATTTCAAAGTATTACTTGAAAATAAAATATAACATAAATCAACAACAGCATATTATACATTTTTACTAAAACCACAGAAGTCAACGTAGTTATATGTATAATAAATAATTCAAACTAAAAATACCAATAACACATAAATCGACTGTTACAATATAAGTGATATATTTACTTAATGCTAAATGAACACAGAAATCATACTAAAATACACTGGCATTAATTTCCTTATAATCATCACAAACTCAATTATTTAGTCGTTGGCGAAGAAACAAATAGAGCAACTATTGTAGACAATAATAATTGTTCTATGCAGCGTTTTAAATTTATAAAACCCCTTTCATAATTTCCTGTAACTTTGGGACTTTATTTTTGGTCTCTGAAACAGGAACGTTGTATTTGAAAAATTTGGCAAGTTTTAATCCAAACTACATTGTGTCATGTTTTATGAAATTTAAATATTTTATAAGGGTAGGGTTTCTCCCTACACGTCTGTTTAGCCTCGCATTCAAACCTTCGACGCAATTTGTGGTACGGTGTCTCTCGCCATAGCAACACCATAATAATATGTCCTTGTCCATCCACTCTCTTGACTCCGTTGGTGATCCAGTTTCTAACCATTGTTGAACCAAATAATCTTTTAATTTTGTGTAATTCGGATCATCATAACTGGAAACAAAAACAAATATATATAGTTATTGACCTTTATTAAATCTGGCAATTTAATCAGATTACTGCGACATATTATACTAGGTTTAAAGTTCAAAGTACCTGTTTCCATTATCAGCATTAACCCTTCTTCTATTGCCGGCTGAGGCAGATATGCAAGCGACAGTCGACACGCATTTCTTCACATGCGACAGTAGTGCGATTCAACACAACAAAGCTTCTGAATGAATTGGTTCACTGATTCCTTCTGTGCAGCAAACTTAAGTTCTTTGCGATTTCCCCTCCGTTTTTCTGTAATCACTGAGTCTCCTACTTGATAAAAGCGGTTCACGAAAATATAAGCATTTATATGCTTTGTAATTCCAAAAATAGCCATAATTTTTTTTTGGCACACTGGAACTTTTTGTCCATCAACAACATGCACATAACATTTAACGGTAGTTTGTTTTTTTTTTCTTTAAAATTGTTTTTATGGTCAATTGAACAAAAATTTTATTACATGCTATCCTGGTCTTGTTGCAGTTTTGTAAAGGATTTTTTTTTTGTGTAATTTTAATATTTCTATGGTGGAGTATGGGTGCATACTCTTTCTGGAGCATACATATTTTGAAGAATATCTAGAATGAACACAAAAATAATCTTATTACCAAACCGAAACACAAACTTCTTCTTTTCCACATTTCGCTTCCATTTTTCGGGGTTTTTAAGTCTCTTACGTGCAAACCTATTAGTTGTTGAGATTTAGCATACAAGTATGTGGTATGCTAAATCTCAACAAGTGTGTGCAAGATTTAGCATAATAGTAACTTGCCCATTGATCCAACAAAATTTGGCTATTTTTGTAGAGATTTAGCATACAAGTATGTGGAGAAATATAACTGGCACTAGTGATGGGCGAATATGAATGATTCATTCGAATGATCATTGGAATGGGCAGGTATTCGAATTGTTCGATTGTATGAAACAGCAATTCGAATTTCGAATGAAAAAGAAACATTCGAATCAATTGCATCATTCGAATAAAGGAGATCGGCGAACTTAACGCTGTTTTACAGCTGTATAAGAACGTTGAAAAGACATTGTAGTGTTATATTGTCGGTTTTGGAGTAATTATTCAGCTCTACGCCTGGTACTGTCTCATTCAAAACTTTATGGTCTTATAATTGACAGTGCAAGAATCGATCATGACGTTTCCTTCGCCCCCCTCTACTCGCGTGGGTCTGTCGTATTTGTTGTTCTGTATTGGTTCTGTAGTCAGTGTTCGCTACGTCAAATCGCCATATTGCTTGTTTGTGTTGAAGAAAGTGTTTGCGTCGATTAATTTTCGCCCCTTTTGTTCCACAAATACAGTGATAAATCGGGATTGTGCTTATTTGTGTTGAAGAGAGTGTTTGCGTCGATTAATTTCCGCCTCTTTGAATCCACAAATAGAGTGTTGTCGACATTTTCGAACTTTTTGTCCATCAACAACATGCACATAACATTTAACGGTAGTTTGTTTTTTTTTTCTTTAAAATTGTTTTTATGGTCAATTGAACAAAAATTTTATTACATGCTATCCTGGTCTTGTTGCAGTTTTGTAAAGGATTTTTTTTTTGTGTAATTTTAATATTTCTATGGTGGAGTATGGGTGCATACTCTTTCTGGAGCATACATATTTTGAAGAATATCTAGAATGAACACAAAAATAATCTTATTACCAAACCGAAACACAAACTTCTTCTTTTCCACATTTCGCTTCCATTTTTCGGGGTTTTTAAGTCTCTTACGTGCAAACCTATTAGTTGTTGAGATTTAGCATACAAGTATGTGGTATGCTAAATCTCAACAAGTGTGTGCAAGATTTAGCATAATAGTAACTTGCCCATTGATCCAACAAAATTTGGCTATTTTTGTAGAGATTTAGCATACAAGTATGTGGAGAAATATAACTGGCACTAGTGATGGGCGAATATGAATGATTCATTCGAATGATCATTGGAATGGGCAGGTATTCGAATTGTTCGATTGTATGAAACAGCAATTCGAATTTCGAATGAAAAAGAAACATTCGAATCAATTGCATCATTCGAATAAAGGAGATCGGCGAACTTAACGCTGTTTTACAGCTGTATAAGAACGTTGAAAAGACATTGTAGTGTTATATTGTCGGTTTTGGAGTAATTATTCAGCTCTACGCCTGGTACTGTCTCATTCAAAACTTTATGGTCTTATAATTGACAGTGCAAGAATCGATCATGACGTTTCCTTCGCCCCCCTCTACTCGCGTGGGTCTGTCGTATTTGTTGTTCTGTATTGGTTCTGTAGTCAGTGTTCGCTACGTCAAATCGCCATATTGCTTGTTTGTGTTGAAGAAAGTGTTTGCGTCGATTAATTTTCGCCCCTTTTGTTCCACAAATACAGTGATAAATCGGGATTGTGCTTATTTGTGTTGAAGAGAGTGTTTGCGTCGATTAATTTCCGCCTCTTTGAATCCACAAATAGAGTGTTGTCGACATTTTCGAAAATGTTTCGGAAGTGTTGTGTACCCAAAGTACATAATATTTCTATGACCCAAATGCAATAGTTTACGACAGGACGTTAAATTGCATAAATTTCCTCATAATGAGGAAATGAAAAGACAGTGGCTAAAGTGCTTGAGTGGTAGTGTTGAAAAATCAACAACAGAATTTTCTAAAATGCATGTTTGTCACAAACATTTTCAGCGAAGATTTGTCATCCCGGCGAAAAATCGTTTGAAAACTGGTGCTCATCCAAATTTGTTCTCGGATCTGGAGATATCTTCAGGAAACCCGACAAATGTCTGTTTAGTTAGAAGCAGGTACCTACTTTAAGTTGTCATTCAGCTATTATATTCAAAAAATTATATTGCCAACAAGACATAACTCATAGTTTACTGACTAACCTAACATTATATTTTTAGACATCAAAGAGACCACACATAGAGAACACGTTTATTCAAAGAAGCGCCATATTGATCACTCGTATGAGCAAAGCCCAAATTCATTATAAAGGTTTTCAAAACTCGTTAATAACTAATGTGTTTTTTCAGGATCAGTATGTAAAACACCACGAAAATTGGTGAAGAAAAGACTTGTCAGAAATATAAAATCCTTAACACCAAGGTGCAGACTTTTATAAGTTTTATATAAAGAATATAAAAAAAGTGAAAAATCAGAATGATTACAAAGTACGAGTAAAAGGAGCGCTAGTTTTCAGCAAAAAACAAATTTTTGAAGAAGTTACAAAAAATATGAATCCTTTGTGAAGAAAGGTTCTTTTAATGCAAGTAAGACTTTGCACGAAAAATAAGGAGGCCAGAAGATTCACTACAGAGGAAAAGCTCTTAGTTCTTTCCATTTACAAGCAAGGCCCGAAAGCATACAAGTTTCTACAAAAGATATTTATTTCGCCTTCAATAACGACATTAAAGAAAATGATTAGCCAATTAAATATCAGTGCAGGCATAAATCCACAAATTTTTGAACTGATTAAAAATCAGGTAAGTATTTAAAAACTAGCAATTAAATAATATTCAAAGCACTTTATTAAAAATATATATATTTTAAAAAATTACCTTGTTTTTTATTTTCAGATAAAAGATTGGACCTCCAAAAGAAAATTGTGTAATTTGTTATTTGATGAAATGGCATTTGAAACAGCTCTGACATATTCAGAAAACAAAGACGACATAGTTGGATTTGTAGATTTAAATGAAAAAACTGATAAATTTGCAGACCATGTTTTGGTATTTATGCTACGGGGTGCTGTTTGGAAATGGCAGCAACCTGTTGCATTTTATTTTTGTTTAGGTGCAACTTCCAGTTTCTGTAAAAAAATATATTAACGAGGTTATTTCTGCAGTAACGGAAACTTGACTTAAACCAATAGGTCTGGTGTCTGACCAAGGCACCAGTTTTCAATCTGCCATACATGATTTACTAGAAGTTTTATGACAGCAAAATTATTATTAACTAATGGCACATGTCATGAGAATAAATTGAAAAGCTGATTATTTTCTATCTTTATGCCATTTTCCATAGCGCTTAACCAAAACTTTTACTTTCAGCACTATCAATTTGAATGGGAACCAACTAAATGTATTTTATGATCCCCCACAACTAATAAAAGGAATCCGCAATAATTTATTGATTAAGACATGCTTTATGAAGGCAAAACTATGAAGTGGCAAGATATCATAAATAGATGTATATGATGCTGATTGCAAACATGGGGAATCAAGGATTTTGCACAAATAAACAGACCAACATGTCATTCCTGAAAAAATTAAGAAAATGAAGGTAAACATTATTTTTATTTAACAACTCTGTGATTTCATTTACAATAATAGTAAGCTCACTTTGCACTTATGAAAATCTCTACATATTTCATTTAAAACTTACTTGTAATTATTTACAGGTAAAAAATTGTGTCCTTGCTTTGAGCATAACAGTGGCAGCGGCATTATCATACACCTCAAGATTTCGTAAGTATTTGCATTAATTTCCCCGGGGTTTACCATTCATGATTATATTTTTTAATTCTGTACTGTACTCATAATATTTAGACATTACATTTGTCACTTTTTATTAATATTTTATCCATTTTTTTCATCTATACAAATAAGATTTTGTCTCCTGTGTTAATGGCAATCGTTTCGAAATGATATTAGAAATTAAAACTCACGAAGTATTAATTTATAAAATTAATTTTGTTATTTTGTTTTTAGCTTTATCCGGATGGAAAGCTTGTGAGCCCAACAATAAAAAATACATCAGATGCAGTATCGTTCTTCGATGATATATTTGACAGTGTCAATGGTACAAGCACAGCAAAAATAATGTTAAAGTTAAAAGCCTTAAGAGTGCTGTTACTTCAAAAACGCCTCATCATGAGTTTTGGCGTTCAGCAATAAAAAGTTAAAAAATATGAAATTCCTGACAAAGGATAATAAATTAAAAAGTGTACCATCCTTAAAAAATTGGGTCGTTACTCTCAAAAGTCTCCAAAGGATGTGGGGGTCCTTGAGTAAACAAAATATAAAGATCTTGAGACCTAGATATTTTAATTCTGACCCCCTGGAAATTTTTTTTGGTCAAGTCCGAGCTTACAATTACAGGGCTAGGACTTCTAGTTGAATTTACACTCAGAGAAGCTTGCATCTGCCCTCAGCGTCCTTCAGGGGAACTGTTGCGTGGGACTTGCTAATCTATCTTTGTACTATTTGTAGTAACGCTCCATACTACGAATAAAACCTTTTTTTTTTTTTGTGGGGAACTGCGTTTCATTCGAGACGACCCATCGCTCCTCTACGTGTCGACTCCCCTACCTCGACGACGCTTCGTGTCATCCCGGCTGTGCCATCGACACCTACGCTCCATTCCCTTACATTGGCGCCCAACTCGCGGCTTTCGGAAGTACCGGAAGTACCTATTTTGAAGACCGGAAATGTCAGTCTGCGACTTCACCGACTGCAAAGAAAACCTCGTGAAGACCCGCAGAAAGTCGTCGTCTGCTGGACCGTCCTTCAAAATAAATAAACCCAGGGAACCGAAGAATCCCACAACCACCTCAACCAAGGGAGCAGCTCAAAACATGGTGTCGCTGTCTAACGAGCAGTTCACGCAGCTTTTATCGACCGTCGGTCACAAAGGGGGTACGTTCACTACCTGCTCCGCGTCCTATGATGGGACCAAGGATCAAGAAGTGGTGGAGTCCTTCTTGGCAGCAGCGAGCGTATTCAAACGCATCGAGAGGATCTCCGATGAGGATGCGCTGATAAGCCTGCCGCTCCTGTTAAAATAAAATGCAGGAATATGGTGGCAGGGCGTGAAGAACCACATAACTGGATGGGAGTAGTTCTGCAAACGACTTCGACACGCATTTTGCCCCAAGAGACCAGCATATATCATCTATCAGGAAATATTTGAAGGCAAACAAGCAGAAGGAGCACCTACAGAAACATAATATATTATATTGCGCATAAAAGGATGCTCTTTTCGCAATTACCGGCTCCAGAGCATACTGAAAGCCAACAAATTCACATGATATTTGGCCAATTGCATATAAGCATTAGGGAGAAGATTCCCAGAAACACGGTAACCACTTTTGACGCCCTACTGGAGGCGGCACGCGAAGTGGAGATGTTGAAGACTAACGCTAACACGACGCGTCCAACGGCATACAAAAAGAAAAAGTGTGGAATATGCCACTTTGTCGGACACATCGCAGCGGAATGCTGAAAGAAAAAGAAGACCCACATTGAGCCGGACAAACCAATTGGAACAAAAACTAGGGAAGCTTTTGAAGCCACGACCCCCAAGTTCTCTTGCTACAGGTGTGGCAAAGCAGGAGTGGTCCGCAGCAACTGCCCAAACTGCTCGGCGAAGAAGGGTTCTCGCCAGGTGAGTGGTGATGATTTGGGATTTTGCGCCATGAACACCCATATGGATGCCAGAACGCGGCCTGTAGGGTTCGTCGACATCGCGGGTGTCAAGGAAGTAGCGTATATTGACTCGTGTGCAAAGACGAGCATTGCCTCGTAGAGCCTATACCAGCATCTAAAAGAAATGGGGGCGGGCATACTGCAGCGAGGAAATGGCTGATGTAACCCTGGCGGATGGCGTTCGCAAGCGGCAAAAGGTCATAAGAATCGGAGCTGTGGTATGCTTAGAACATAGAAAGATACCAACCACTTTTATCGTGCTACCACAGTCCAATGACAACCGAACGCTACTAGGGATAGGATTCAAACAAGATGCCCGGATGATCCTCAATTTACCTCAATACACCTATCAATACTTGGGAAGTGAAGATACCAGGAGGATTAGCTGTACCAGGAGGATTTTGTTACTTTCCCGACACGAACTAAATAATAAACAAACCTGTTGCCGATGGGCTAAATAATATACGTATAAAATACGTATCGAATTGTAACACGTTTAATTTTTGCTATTTTTTGACAACTGACATTTATAAATTTTCCTTCTAAAAACAAAAACTAATATTCTTTTTAAATTTACAATAAAAACGTGTAAAAAGGTTTGCGTCGGCAACAAAACCGTTAAGCCGAAAAAGCGCAGAGTTGCCTTCGACGGCTATTCTCCGAAGATGGGATTCCTCGATTACATAATGGACGATGCAATCGAAGCTGTGGAAGCATTCAAGCCGGATTTATCTCCGAAGTCGGAAACTTTGTTTCCTCATACTGTGGAACTATCTTCTTTAGAAATTAACAATGTACTAAGCAGTGAACAAAACATTCAGTTAAATAAATTGTTAGTTGATTATGAAAGTGTTTTCGTTATGAATAACATGCCTGCCACGATTGGTGAACATTCCATTAAATTGTTGCCAGATACAGTACCAATATCTGTGCCACCATATAGGCTTTCGCCCAAACAAAGAGAAATCCTAAAAAAAGAAATTGATGAAATGTTAGAAGGATGTTGGAATATTGTGAAACCTACGCAGTTGCCCATGGCTTGTGTTGTTGTGTACAATTGTAAGAAAAGTGAGTACATGGTTTTCAAGTCTGGTAATAGACTGCCTGACTTTGTGCCTCCCATCAGGCTAAAATAAATGGGTCACCCCTCGTTAGAGTAAGACAATTTAAATATTTAGGCCACATAGTTACAGAGGACCTAATATGTTGGCTCGCAGATTTGAACGTCTGACAGACACAATTCGTTAATCGCTCCGTCCGTCCGTCCGTACAGACCGACAAACTTATCTGTTCCGGTGGCAGCGTCGCTACTGTCGATTTAGAACTGTCATTAAATATCGTTTTGCATTGCATTTTACGTAGTTCCAATTTTGGCCACCGGAACAGATAAGTTTGTAGGTCTATATTCGCTCGCAGTTCTTGTTCTGAGATTCGCATTCGCACCGTGCACTCCGTGCAGCGCTTCATTTATATAGCATTAGAAAGAACGAAATTAAGGTTTTTTATTATGGACACCAATTTGTGCCAAGCGAAAATATGATATCAAAAATGTCAAATTATTTTATTCACACACTTCCGATTCTAATTAGCCATTATTGTGATCGTTTATTATTATTTTCAATATTTAAATACTACAATTTCGATTTCTACAACAACATTATTAATTTAACAGAAATAAACTAATCATCGTAAAAGGTTTGCACTATAAAAGACCTCAAGAAGCATAGATTCCAAACATGAATCGGAACGTATCTAGTATAATACGACAAAATGAAAAATTACATGTCAATGTTAAAATGCGTACTACATTAAGTGAATTTTAAGTGGGCGTATTTATCGCTACCGCCGTTCGAAGTTTTGTTTCGTTCGTTCTTTGTTTTTTTTTTGTTTCTAATGCTAAATAAAACGAAGTTATAAAGTTCATAAAGATAACACAGGCAAAAAAACATTGTTTACATTTGAAGGTACATGGTATTTTATATAGATACTGGTAGGTAATTGAAGTGGACAAGGAAGAGGCTAGCTAGAGACGCGCGAAAGCGAGATGCACGAACTCTGACCTTGAATTTATTTATTCTTTCGTTTTCGTTCGCATGTTGTCGCTTGCTGTGTTGTGTTGTCTGTCACTGTTAGGGATGGCGATTCTTTCCGAAAAAGATCGATTTTCAGATCGATTCGAATCGTAGCCTGATGAATAGATTCACAAAAATTCGAGGTCTAAAAGATCGATTTCTAAAAAATCTATCTTTTTTCAATTTTGCGTTTACAATGCAAGTAATAAAAAATAAGATAAAGTTAAAAATGGTAGATATATACTCGTAATAGATAATGTAGCGTATTGGGAGCTATAGTTCCCAATGCTTATCATCTAAACTTTTTAATTACAACAGTCTGTCAAGTTTACTGGGAACCGAGCGGTTCCGCTCATCGCTTACGATGTTTCCGGTAGTTGAAAAAAGACGCCCACAAGGAACAACACAACGACACAAGGAACAGCGAACAGCTCATACCTATTCACTATTGAGTTAAAGTGGTGATAAATAGAGTATTTGTTGTCAGTGCCAGTAAATTAAAGGATCATACGTCAGGTGCACAACTGTTAAACAACTAACAAAAAATGAAACGCAATATCAATCACAGATACGAAAAGTCAAAGATTACAAATATTAGATTTTTCAAAAGAGAGTTTTTGAGTCATCGTTACCTCTTTAACCAGCAGCACTCTTATAATAAGGGTACGTTCAACTAATTGCAATTGTAAGTATGGTCTTTAATAAACAGAAAACAGAAAAAATTGAACTTCGATTTTCAAGGTTGATATATCGGTTCACTAAATTGATTCAGTCATTCAAAAAATGGATTCAAAAAATCGATCGTTTTGACTCGAAAAATCAATTCTCCTGAATTTATTTATTCTTTCGTTTTCGTTCGCATGTTGTCGCTTGCTGTGTTGTGTTGTCTGTCACTGTTAGGGATGGCGATTCTTTCCGAAAAAGATCGATTTTCAGATCGATTCGAATCGTAGCCTGATGAATAGATTCACAAAAATTCGAGGTCTAAAAGATCGATTTCTAAAAAATCTATCTTTTTTCAATTTTGCGTTTACAATGCAAGTAATAAAAAATAAGATAAAGTTAAAAATGGTAGATATATACTCGTAATAGATAATGTAGCGTATTGGGAGCTATAGTTCCCAATGCTTATCATCTAAACTTTTTAATTACAACAGTCTGTCAAGTTTACTGGGAACCGAGCGGTTCCGCTCATCGCTTACGATGTTTCCGGTAGTTGAAAAAAGACGCCCACAAGGAACAACACAACGACACAAGGAACAGCGAACAGCTCATGCCTATTCACTATTGAGTTAAAGTGGTGATAAATAGAGTATTTGTTGTCAGTGCCAGTAAATTAAAGGATCATACGTCAGGTGCACAACTGTTAAACAACTAACAAAAAATGAAACGCAATATCAATCACAGATACGAAAAGTCAAAGATTACAAATATTAGATTTTTCAAAAGAGATTTTTTGAGTCATCATTACCTCTTTAACCAGCAGCACTCTTATAATAAGGGTACGTTCAACTAATTGCAATTGTAAGTATGGTCTTTAATAAACAGAAAACAGAAAAAATTTAACTTCGATTTTCAAGGAAAGACAAAGCTAATGAATTTTAATAAAATAAATGACATACATATAAATTTTTCTAATAATATTATTGACAATTCAAAACATGTAAAATTCTTAGGCATAACAATAGATAGTAGCCTAAGTTGGAGGGATCATATAAATGATCTATGCAATAAGCTCAACAGATTTGTATATGTACTTACTCGACTTAGGAAAACCACGTCTCAACACACAGCATTACTAGCTTACCACGGATATGTAGGTTCGGTTCTCAGATATGATGTTATTCTGTGGGGCCATGGTGTGGATTGTTGCAGGGTTTTTATTACACAAAAAAAATTTATTAGGGCAATATGTATGGCTCATCCATTACAGAGTTGCAAACCATTGTTTAAAGAACTGGGTATTCTACCATTGCCAGCACTGTATATTTATGAAATGTCATGTTTTGTAAAACAACACCCACACCTATTTAAAAAAGCTGTCGATGTTTACCCAAGAAACACCAGAAATCCGGATAGGTTAGTTTTTACTAGGGCCCCTAAAACGGCATTGTTTCATAAAAATTGCTATGCTATGGCTATAAAAATCTTTAATAAGTTGCCAACAGACATAAAGCTCATGCCAATAATAAAATTTAAAAAGGTTTTACATTCTTGGCTCTTAGGAAAAAACATTTACTGTGTAAGTGACTACTTAAATTTGTAATTTAACCGGGCCGTACAAATAATGTCAGATAATTATTTTATTTTATTCTTAAGAAAATGTTTGCATGCTATGATTTATATGGCGGATCAAGGATCTTTGTTATTATAACTGACCATCTCATAAAACCTGTTCCTAGCAAATAAATAAATTTTCATTTCATTTCATTTCATTTCATTTCATTTCATTTCATTTTCATTTCATTTTCATTTCATTTTCATTTCATTTTCATTTCATTTTCATTTCATTTCATTTCATTTCAAGGTTGATATATCGGTTCACTAAATTGATTCAGTCATTCAAAAAATGGATTCAAAAAATCGATCGTTTTGACTCGAAAAATCAATTCTCCGATTTATCGATTTTAAATCGCCATCCCTAGTCACTGTCTTGTCATAAGTTATACATTTTCAATTTTTCACATTTGAATTGAAGCAGTTACAGCATAGAAAAATTTTACTACAACATTACTACAGTACAGGTCAGTTACTAAATAATTTGTATGATGTGAGAGGATGTGATTGTGATTGTAAAACCTTATAAAACGTTTAAGAGCGAGTGAAATTTAAACAGTGTGTGTTGTATTTATAATAACCTTAGATAATAATGAAAAAGAAGTGGACGCGTCGTTGTTTAGGTTTATATTTAAAATTACTGGACCTTTGATTACTCCAACCTTAGATCATCTAAGACTCCAACCAAAGTACTGGACTCTATGTAATGACAATTTTTATTAGTCATCTAACATTGAATTGTTTATTTTGTAACCATTTATACAGATAAGGTAACGAATTTCTCCATTAATAGTTATCTACGTATTTTTCAGAATGTCTTTCAAAATCGTTAAGACAATTGAAAAAGGGAAACCAGAATTATGTGTTGTGCCATCTCAATGGGAATCTGGCGGTGTACTTAAATGGCCTAAACGAGGTGCCGAAAGGTTATCCAAGGATCAAGATCAATTCCACGGCCCGATTGGCTGGAAATGAAATGCTCAGTTAAGAGACGAAATATTATCTCATTTGAGGTGGCTGATGCAGAACTCCGTGCTCTGCTAGACAATACAGACACTGAGAAAGAAGACGAGCAGGTGACCTGGCGACGACCAGTGCAACATCGAGAACCAGTTAATTTCAATGTTCTTGCTGATCAATTGGTAAGTTAATATTATGCTACTAGAGGTTAATGTAACGTAATTTAACTTAAACATCTAATCTAAGTAGGTACCTATCTACTCCCTAAATGCCACTAAGGGATCTCTTAAATTTTATTATTGGTTTGTGAAAATGGGCATAATAACTAACTGACATCACATAAAATTGAATGTTAACATGAGCCTGAGCTGAGAGTGATAATAAAATCTCAGTTTGTGTTTACTTTTGTCTGCAATATATTCATGAGAATGGATTAAAGAATATTTATTTCTCATAAGAAACATACATTTATCTTACATTTATCTTACATGAGAAATTATTAATTTAAGTAGTACCTACTTAAGAGTGAACTGATCATTAAATGGATAATAATAATTTACGGTTAGATACAAAAATAATTTTTTATTTAATTAAAGTTATTAACTCTTAAACACCCGACCGAAAGCCGGGTGTCGCGTAAACAATAGATTTTCTATTGTGTCTGGTTTTCCGGGGCTTGATGGATTAAGAAGACAGTTTTAGGTTATGTTTTCTTTTGCTTCTAGGTATATTATTTATAGTAAGTTGGGTACATAGTTTAGATTGTTATAAAGGTAACCTCATGCATCAAATTCGTGTAAAATTTCAGGTGCTACAAGAACTACATGAAGGCTACGGGAAAGCTTCTGAGCCTCAATATATAATACTTCCAGAAAATGCCGAAGTTTAAGTGCCGACAGCAGAACCAAATTCAGAACTGGCACTTCTTTTTGATGTCACGAATGAAATATTGGAAACAAAAAAAAATTATAAATAAACTGGCTAGTCTGTCAGTACAAATAGATGAGTCATTCTCTCTTTGTACTGACAGACTAGCCACTGTTTGTGACATTGTACCATTAAAAGACGCTTCACGTGCAGAGTCAGACTCATTTCTTTTAAAGCAAATCAAAAACGTCAAGGAATTGGAGGAAATGGAACAACTTCTTTCTAATAACGAATATAAGAATAAACTCAAAAGTTCGTGTTCATTTATATGTTCGGGTGGCAACGGAAGTGGGACAAATTGTGCGTACCGATTTTTGGATATACTCTTTTCAAGAGACTTTTTATGTCAATGTTCCTGGTCAGGAGGTTCCCGTGATGACAGCATCAAAGTAAGCCTTAAATGTTACAAGAATACCCTAATTTTTTTTTCAAATGGTCAACCATTGGGATAATTCATACACGTATGAAGACAATGAATTTTTTTAAAAAATATATTAAAGAATGCTAAGAAAAGGAGCACTGTTAAGTATGAAAGAATTCCAACCAAGAGAGAGACATAGAACCACAGGAAAGAACTCAGCTAGGAAGCAGAAAACGAATGATAATAATAATAATAATATTTATTTTTATTGCACAAAAAAAAGGAACATACATACAGAATAAAATAAATAAAACCATTGAAACCATTGAATTTCCATTACTTTAGGACCAGAAATCAAACATTTAATACATTAAGCTTTTCATCCTAATCAGCCACTTGGGCATAAAAATACTTGTCACTTATTTTTTTTTACAGATTTTTTTATTACGTTTATAACTTTTTAAAATCTCCATTATGCAAGCTCACAAAGTATGGAAAAAAAACCCAGAGCGAACAGATACAGGATGTAGCTCAGAATGTTAGTGACATTTAGTGATATAATTCTATAAATATATCACTATAAGATTCGGTGGCTAAATGTGTGATATTGCTATTTGTTTTTTGTTAGGGGTGATTTTTTTCAACCTTTTAGATATCGTCAAATTGGTTATATTCGAGAATATAAAAATTGTACCGTAGTAGTTTTAAAGTGTTACAACATTTTCGCGACCACAGCAGAAGAAAAAAATAATGTAAAATAAGATACATGTCTGCTGACAGTCAGGCAATTGCAGTTTAAAAAATTCAGTGCGTCTAATGATTAAAATAATAAGTACATAGGGCCGCACGTCAGTGGTATCAATCAATCATTTTATTTGCCAAGCATCATTTTATTTGTAAAACTACCAGTGTAAGCTGGAAGCGGGACTACGCTATCAAAACAAGAAACCAAAGACCCGCTCAACTTCACCACCTGACGGCTTTCCTCGTGTCCGTTCGGCGAGCATGAAGTGCTACCATGAAACAAACAACCTTCCATCTCTCTCACTCACGCCCGCTCGTGAGCGAGATAATATATTGTCTGCTACCTAAGTGTAACCGAAACAAAATATACAGGTAAGCTTTCCTCGTGTCCGTTCGGCAAGCGTAAGTGCTACTATGAAACAAACAACATTCCATGTCTCTCACTCACGCTCGCTCGTGAGCGAGATAATATATTGTCTGCTACCTAAGTGTAACCGAAACAAAAGATACAGGTAAGCTCAATTCATTGTTCCTTGTGTCAGGAAAATAAAATGCGCAGTCCTTCAATAACCCTTGTTGTGATCTGTGCGGTCTTTGCTTATCGATACCTATTACGACTATTTTTGGACACTGATTTCTGGACTTTGAATTTTGCTTAACGATTGGCAACTGTTGAAATGGAAAATACATGCGTTACTTGCAATCGTGCGCTGCGACGTACTCGAAGACATGTTCTTACACAAGATTATATCGAAACTCGGCGAGACTTCGTTGATGCTATTTTTCGTGACTTCGAACCGCTTCAGGAGGTACGTACCTACTTTTTTCAACTCGTATTTGATGTGTTTTCCATGTAACGAAATATAAGGTTAAACACTTGTTTCACTCCGTACATTTTAACCCAACTGCGCGACGCAAATGAGGGTAATATGTATTAACCTATGTGTATTAACTGCAATATTTGCCCTAGGTAGATAACTTTGAGCGTAACTCCGTCGACAGTGATAGGTTTCGGGACGGATCATTGAATGGGTACATATTTGAAATACATCTTTAGGTTTCTTTTATCATTTTGAATGACCGTTTTAGGATCTATAACGATTTAAAGTTGATTAGCCACCATTGTAACAGTCGCAGTCGGGTTTTTGCTTTTAAGCTCTTAAGTTATAATAAATACTTCTTTGCTTGTTACAGGTTGCTTTTAACGGATCAAGGGCAATTTGTCACGCTTGCTTGTGTAGGATCAATCGCACATTACAACGAGAACCAACGCCTCCACCTGCCCCTCGAGTTTCGTTCACGGTCCCAGGCCTGACACGGGTAGCTAACACATCAAGGCGTTGCATGATTGACAATTGCGATAACCTACAGCTCCGGCAGGTACCAAATTCTATAAAAGTATATCTGCTGAGCTACTATCAAATGCACATACCTGAACATGCTCGGATTTGTCAAAATCACCTAAGAAATATGTCTTTAGAAGAAATAACTCACAACATAACACAACGACAAACGAACTTCAATGCTGAAAATGTTCTGGAAATAATTCATATATACAGCGTGGAATTTTAGTCGTTGTTTTCCCGCAGTAAAATGATTCTATCTAAGTAGTAAAATACATTAATAAAGTTCTTTTTTTAGTTAAATCAAAAGTTTTACGATTATGATAGACGAAACTCGAACCAATAGTACTAGCTGCGTCAGAAGCGGTCACCGGCCGGGGTCATTGCCCTTCGCGTTTATCAAAAAAATGATTATTTACTATTTACTCACATTTAGTTTTCATTTTCCCATTATAATTTAAGAAAAAATTTCAAAAAAAGTTTTAAAAAAATTTCTAAAAAAAAAAAATTCAAAAAAAAATACTAGCATAAATCGATAGTACTACTGAAGGTAAAGCATTCTGCTGCGGGAAATCAACGACTAAAAAAACACGCAGTATACTGAGGCTTTACAACGGCGGAACAACTTGGATTTCGAGAATATTCATGAAATATCTGAAAACGACTTACACTTCTGGACAGGTTTAAATCATGACCAGTTCCTTAATCTTTGTGAACAAGTTCCATCCTTGAATCGTCAGTCGAATAGTCCGCGAGAAGATCTGGGTATTTATCTTTGTAAAATAAGAACAGGAGAGCCAAACGTACGAATTGGTACTCTTTTTAACAAGTCGAGGCAAACTATTGACCGAAAAATCAACTTGACAAGAATTTGTCTTTTTAATGATTTTGTTCCCCTGCATTTAGGACTTGATCATATAACTCGGACTGAAGTGATTAACAGAAATAGAATATTGCCTAACTACATCTTTGGGAATGATGAATCGCCTAAGGCTATTTTAATATTAGACGGCACCTATATCTTTATACAAAAGAGCAGTAACTTCCTCTTTCAAAGAAGGAGTTATAGTAACCGTAAGTACCAAAACTTAATTAAACCTTTTATGGTGGTTTGCGCAGACAGGTATATTTTAGACGTGACTGGTCCCTATGACGCAGTAACTTCCGATGCCTCAATAACGCAACAGATTTTACAAAATCACAACGGACCCATGGAAGAAGCTCCTATCAACTACTTTCTGGAACAAGGCGATGTTTTTGTACTGGACCGGGGATTCCGAGATTCTGAACCTATTTTGGAAGAGCATGGGTATGAGGTACACATGCCTCCATCCAAGAGTCGCAATGAAACTCAACTATCCGCGGAAGATGCTAATAAATCTAGACTGGTGACTCTATGTCGATGGGTAGTTGAGGCTATAAATGGAAGATTTAAACGTGATTTTAAAATCTTTCGCTATAAAGTTTTTAACCGTTCGTTGCCGACCACTTTCACCGACTTCAAGATAGCTGCCGCTCTAATAAATTACTTTCAACAGCCTTACGAAGACAGCGCGTACACCAATGAGTTTATTTCAACAATACATAGAAACAGAAATAAACCCAATCTTCTAGCGAGTTACGTCCTTGAAAATAATTTAAATAGACAGAGGGCAGCGTTTGCATTGATGCAAGCTGATGACCCAAACCTAGCCGATTTTCCCCGATTAACTCACGAGGATTTGATATTGTTCGCCTTGGGGACATACCACGTAAAAATCGCCCGCTCCTATTGCAGCGAGCACATCAAAGGAACGGGTGTATATGAAATTGAATTCTACAGACATCCGGAGCGTGTCCAACTTGAAGGAAATCAAGTCGAAAATACCACACTCATCAGATGTAGGATTCAATCAAGACACATTAGAAGCAAGACATACTACACGTACATTTTATATAAAAGAGAAGATGGCAGACACGCCATACTAGAGCACTACTGCTCGTGTATTCAAGGAAGAAGAACACTGGGAAGTTGTGCTCACATAATGAGCGTTATATATTACCTGGGATGGGCGCGACATGAACCCAGTAATAAATATTACTTTATATGTGTTTTTATTATTGAACCCAAAATGGTTACATTTTTGGATTTATTTTATAATCGACTTTGTACCTTAATTGTACTTATTCTATAAGTACTTATTATTGTAACCATAATAGACACACTGCGTTTTGTCAGTTGTATCAGTTGGTTCGACTTCAGATGTTTGTTTGATTGATCTATATCTTATCTTACATGATTTTTTCTTCTATTGAATTGAGTTTGAGCTTACCTGTATCTTTTGTTTCGGTTACACTTAGGTAGCAGACAATATATTATCTCGCTCACGAGCGAGCGTATTATTTTAATCATTAGACGCACTGAATTTTTTAAACTGCAATTGCCAGACTGTCAGCAGACATGTATCTTATTTTACATTATTTTTTTCTTCTGTTGTGGTCGTGAATATGTTGTAACACTTAAAAACTACTACGGTATAATTTTTATATTCTCGAATATAACCAATTTGTCGATATCTAAAAGCTTGAAAAAAATCACCCCTAACAAAAAACAAATAGCAATATCACACATTTAGCCACCGAATCTTATAGTGATATATTTATAGAATTATATCACTAAATGTCACTAACATTCTGAGCTACATCCTGTATCTGTTCGCTCTGGGTTTTTTTTGAGCATTGTCCTTTATTTCTGTAATGTGCAGCAGCAGGCCAGTAAATTTTTTTTTCACCACTAAATGCCAAAGTTGAAGAAATTATTTTTGTTCATAAAAATAAATAAAATAATGAATATTTTCTCAAGTTTCCCTTAAAATAATTAAAAAAATTTAACTTTCCTAAGATAAATCAATTCTTCGAGAATATTTGACAAGAAGAATAAGAAAAATATATGCTCATTTGTACACACAGCAACAAGAGGTAGGCTCAAAATTGGGGATTTTAAAATAAACATAAAAAAAATTATATCTCTGAAATGGTGATACTTTTACTAAAGTGATTTTTTTTTGTATAAATGGTCATCCATTAGTCTATCATCTCCTTAAGTTTGGCACGCTCTTTTTGGGACACCCTGTATAATTCAATACGTCTTCCATCCGTTTTTGGTGAAAAAAAAACCACTTTCCCGGTACTGCTTTTTGTAGATGGCCATAAATCGCACTTGACCTATGATTTAAGCGTATTAGCCCATTCCTTAGAAATTGAGATAATTGCGTTGTATCCCAATGCGACAAGAATACTGCAGCCTGCGGATGTTTCATTATTTAGGCCTGTAAAGCAGTTTTGGAAAGCAGCAGTTCATGAGTGGATGCTGGAAAATGATGGAGAGGTAGTCACAAAGCAAAATTTTGCTACTGTCTATCTGAAAAAAAGTCACTAGGAAAATTAACCCCTTATGCATTGTCAATGGATTTCGAGCATGTGGTCTTTATCCCTTCAACCCGGATGCAGTCGATTACTCTAAGTGTATTGCAAAAGCCACATCTACTACAGAACAAACAGCGGACCAGACACAACTGACACCTGAAACATCAATGCCATTCAACAAATTCAAAGAAATAGTTGAAACAGAAACACTTCATCATTTAAAAAAAATAAAACAAATAATACCTGAAATGCAAAACAATGAACATTTTTTTATTCTTTATCGGTTGTGGGACTATTATTAGCAAAATAAATTGGAAGCGGAAGTTACAGATGAACCTGAAGCTATAAGTCGGGAGAAAGAATCAACATTGAGTGTAATAGGAGAACTTCAAATTAGAGATAAAGAAAGAGAGAAAAAAGACCCTAAAACTGGAACCCAAGAAGATGAGATAGTTGTAGACATATGTAGATCGAGATGAACCGTTGGCCCAAGAAAAGGAAATAACAGTTAATAAAGCAGCGTTATCTGAAAATAAAACACAACAAGAAATAAATTTGACGACCAGGAAAAAACTGAAACAAGGAATACCAAATAATATACTTTTATTAGTATCAAAGAAGACATTTTATTTTAGGCCCAGTAACCGTTGCGGTTGCGTGTAATGATGACATTACTCCCTAAATTAATAACTAATTTTTTTAGACAATTAGACAAAAGATGGCGAGATGAGCTCGACTCATTTCATACCAACTGGCACACCATTGCCCAAGACCGCGAAAAATGGAAAGAGGGTAGGGAGGCCTTTGCCCTGCAGTGGGACACTATAGGCTCCTAATAATAATTATAATAATAAGTGCGTAGGGATGTGACGAACCCCATCGCCCACTGGTTTACCAGTGCAATCAGTCTCCGTAGGGCAGCTTGTGGCGAGCTGTTGGTGAGTAGCGACACCACGGACCCGAGATCCTCCGAGAGTTGGTCAGGCCCTCCGTCTCCGGCTTGCCTTTATTGGTTGACCGGAGTGGACCCCAAGGGGGGCCGCAGGACTCTCACCTCTGGCTTGTCTTAATTGGCCGTCCAGAGTGGGGCGATAGAGCTATATGCTCGCAGGGTGGAAGTGAAACATGCATAAGTCGCGAGTTGGTGAGGTGGGAAACCACCTCGCAGAAAGCGGTGTACACCTCTCGACACCCTGAGCCGACCACGCTGATGTTGCGCCCGTGCTACCCGCGACCCTGGTGGCCGCTTAGAGTGGTAGCTGTTTTCGGGGGCCCATCCAGTGGGAGGCGAGTCACCGTCTGCCAGTGGTAAAAGTTGGAGACATTTTTTTTGGCAGACGTCCGTAGTCTCAAAGCAATAGCCCAGTAACCGGTTCATCAAAATCCACCCACATAAACCTGGCTTCTTCTTTCTTTTTACTTACGAAATAGTTCCTGCATCTGCCAGGTGTTGTCTTTGGATAGATTTTATATCTATGCAGAGATAAAACCTGTCAGATGTACCCATTCAGATTAGAGAAAATGGTACCAAAAAGCCTCTGCGTGTTGGCTTTGGCCCCACGCATGCTTCAAAGGACCGGGTCCCCATGGGCCCGAGATCTTAAAATGTACCTACATAATAATAATTCCCCATGGGCCCGAGATCTGAAGATCCGTCTGTGTAAAGAAACGTCGGGCTGGTTATAAAAAAAATATTTCAATGAGGAGATTATGTTTTAGATCATGTTTTGTCTACTTTTTTCTATTTTAGGGAATTGAGATTTCAGTAAAAAAATATTTAATTGTGTTTTTAAGATTTTTGCTAAAATGGTTATACCTGTGTATATTAAGGCCGTGAAACTGAACGCGATTCCGTCTTGACGTTTGTCAGTTATCACTGACATTGCCAGGAATGGTTGGAGTGTCATTCATCATACCTTCCGTTTGTTTTGAACTGAGGGTTTGTGTTTTTCCTTATTTTCAACGAAAAATAGAAAAAAATGGCATCAAGTACATCCCCTATTCCACCTAGGCGTGGAAAAAACCTATCTTGTTTAAGATTGGATCATTTGCATCTGAATCAATTCAAAGATTCGAATCAGTGAAACGCATCTTTTGAATCATTTGGATCATCGATTCTCAACTAGATCAGAGAGCATATTTATTAAGAAAATAATTTTCAATAATCGCTTTTATTTATTTATTTATTCTACAACAAACGGTACAAAAGACAGATTCAATGCTACATGACATTCACTACCAGTCAGCCCTAGGGCTAAGCAGAATAGGATAGTAGGTAGTGCTAATAAACAAAAAACAACGGAGAAAAAATAAATAAATAATATTAATAATATAATTAATATATAACATACAATACCAGTAAATATTGCTTTCGATTGATATTTGTTACATAATTCGTAAAATTTTATCAACATCAATAAAATGTAAAAAAACAATCATTAAACTAATCCGAGTTTTTTCCGAATCGTTCCAAACAGTGACTCTTTCGATCATTCATATCAGCGGCTCAGTGAGCGCATTGATCGACGCGTACCGAACTGAGATCGAGATCCAATTGATTAAAATGATCCGATTCCGTCCGCCCGAATCTTTCCGAAGTATTCCGATCAGTGGATCTTGCGATCATTCGTATCAGCGACTCAGTGAGCGCATTGATCGACGCGTACCGAAAGAGACGGAGATTCAATTGATTCAAAGATTCATTTGATGCGGCGCTGATCCGAATCTATCAGTAGATCATTTAAAAGATTCGAATCACTGAGTCGTTTCAGTAAAGAGTTACACAGCTCTAATTCCACCGAACCGTTGAGTTAACTGTGCAGTGAGATTTCAACGGAACGTACCATAGAGAAATAACAATAGAAGAGGGGGCATATGCTAGGTCTCCTCCTCCGACAAAAATTCAAAAGAGTAGAAAGTTGTAGTTCTAGACACTCCACGCTAGAGGGCGCTGGAATCAGTACGCGTTCAGATTTCACTACGAACGTACATTGCCGTCAGTATTTGACATGACAAAGTTAAAATATGTATTATAATTTTACTACTAATACTGCCATCTAGTGTCAAGTAGAATGTCTACTTTTTATAGGGGCCGTACTCAGGAATAAAATAAAAAACCACAACATATTAAATTACAATCATGAATGAAATATAAATATTCGTAGGATTGTTCGCTATAGTTACTTTTTTCAGTATAAGTTGGAAAAAAAACAAATAATTTATTAGTCTCTAATAATATTATTAAACACTATAAAATATTTACCGCTTTATCGAAAAACGTAATTAAAAATAAACCGTTTCGGACGAATGTCTTATTTTTAGCAACTATTTTAAACAGACATCAGAAATGACTTCATGTAAAGGAAAAATCGTTGAAATACTTACTTACTACTTCGGAGGAGCGAGGCTTTCCTAACACAAGTATCATCTGATTACTTTCTGGGAATCCCCGGCAGTTTATTGTAAATGATTTACATAAATAAAATACATTTTATTTTATTTTTATTTACTTAATTATATATAAATGTTGTTCCCAACTTATACTGAAAAAAGAAAATAGCGAAAAATCAAGTTCAAATATTTAGAGTTCATTCATGTTATTGAATATGTTGCGCATTCTGGGCCTAAATTACTATGGCTTTCTGGCATTTCCCTTTAATTACGTGTCCATGAGGTGCAAAAATTACACCAAGTAGGTATTATTATTATTAATTGCTTAAATTTGAGTTAAAAGGTTTTGACATGAAAACATTTCCTTCTCTAGATTTCCGTCCGCCCTAAAAAATAGGTGGCTCATTTCCATTAACCGCAAAGTTTGGTCACCAAAAAAATATTCAAAAATATGCTCTCTTCATTTTGTTAAAGAATAAGGACAAGAAAAGGATTAAATAGAATAAGAGAAGTCACTGTACCAAAAAACCGGAACCTGTACTTTATTTTACTTTTTTACCTTAGTCGGTCCCTGGACTCCCTGACAAAAGTATCTTAAGTAGAAGTGCTGCCACCTGCTAGTGAGTAGGACAAATGTTAAGAAGCAGTGCTTAGCATGCTTTGGCATATCACCACTTAGTTTTAATATTCACCACTACGTACTGGTGTGGCGTTGCACATTGTGGACACATCATTCCTTATAGAAAACAAGATATCGCAAGTCTACTATTGGTATTTAGTCTGTGGAACGTACAAAGACAATTACTTTGAGAAACGACTGAAAGTGTGCACCAACTTGAACGTGAGTGGATTTTTGATTTTTGAAACATTTCCGTTGAATAAAGAAATACCAATATTGCTAATGGTATTTGACGTTCTAAGGAACAATTTTATATATGTTTCGTTACTAAACGCCCAAATTTTTAGTGGGCTATCCTCCATACAAAAAGAAAATGTCTCCTTTAATCTTATAAGATAAGCTTGCCAATTTATGAAATATTTCTTTTTGTTTCATATTATATTGAATTTTGCAAGATTTTTTGTAGATACTGAATAGTCTGATTACAATCATTATTTTGCTGGGTTTGAATAGTATGTATTATATATTTATAATTTAGTTAAAAATGCACATGACACTTTCTTCAAAATCTCCTCTGTATTGTGTATCTTGGTTTAAGTCACTTCCCGTGTCGCTTTCTATCTTTGTTTGGATCTCGCGTAAGGTCTGTATTGTAGTTTCTAAATTCAACAGTCTTGACTCGATTTCTTCGATTGAAATATTTTCCGAAGAAAATACGTTATTCTCAATTCTCGTAATATTTCCTTTAAGGGAGGAACGTACCCTTCGTAGTTTTTAATTTTCTTTAGGCATCCTAGTCGCCAGTTATTATATATTTATAATTTAGTTCATCATCATCATCATCAGCCTATATACGTTCCCACTGCTGGGACACAGGCCTTATCTCAATTGGGCCATACTCCACCACGCTGGCCTAGTGCGGGTTGGTGGAGGGGTTTGTAAGGCAGTGACCAACCTTAATGTCAGATGTTATCAAGCCGCCAAATGGCCTCTGACTAGGCTTGACGACTAATATTTACATTATAGTAAATATCAGCCGGGACCAACAGCTTAACGTGCCTTCCGAAGCACGGAGACGCTCGAAATTAAGGTCACAATATGGTCAGAATGGTCACCCATCCATTAACCGACCGCGGCGTAGGTAGCTTGACTTACGTTATCGCTAACGAACCATTGTCACAGCTGCGCCACGAGCGCCTCATAATAATAATATAATTTAGTTAAAAATGCACATATCGTGGTGTAATATTTATTTCCAATGACAATCATTTTTGCATAACAACGTTACTTAGCAACGCCTGAATGTCACGATATGACAAATATGAATTTGAGTTTCGAACGTGTTTTGGTTGAAGCTGATGAAGTGGATGGTAGAGTTGGTTTCTTAAAAACCTGGAACCAACCATAAACAACATAAAATAAATATTATTAAAAACATCATGAAATGTTATCAACACTGCAAAATATTTATAAGTCTAATACAATGAATGTAAACCTTTTAAACAAAATATTCATATTAAATAGGTATAAAGCGCGCCGGAGCCGAATCACGCTTCCCTTGTCAACGAGACTGAGTCGCTGAACGATCGTCAAATATTAAATATGGCTCTGTGCCTTATTTATTAACTCATCACGAAACCTCTAAAACTGCTAGATCCATAATTTAGTTTAAGTTAATTTAATTTAGTTTAAGTTAGTAGACATTCGCGGAAAAAGTAAGGATTTTGCGATGAGCTGGCATTAAGGAGGTCTAAAAGACCTCGCAAGTTTTAAGAAAATCCGCAATAAAAACTACTTACTCTAACCGTGCGATTACGGGGAGGTTCGTCTATTTAACCTATATTTAAAGAAATTACTCCAGCGGCTCCAAGTAGCCAAATGCCCATGTAATCTGTATGAAATAATACGGAATTACCTACAAGATAGGTCAGTCACCCTTAATTTCGCTGATGCTAGTGCATCCAAGCGCATGACAAGGGGATGCATCTAGGGCTCGGTATGCAGGCCTAGCTTCTGGAAAATACTTGACGAGCTCTTTGAAAAGGACCTTCCAACCTCTTGCAAACTTCAGGCCTATGCAGATGACGTCTTCTTCATCTGTACAGCCAAAAAATTGACCGACCTGGAGCACGATACAAACCGCGCTCTGAAAATAATTTCGGACTGGGGGATGGAGGCCAAACTTAAGTTCGGCCCCTCCAAGACCCAGTTGATCGGATTTACTCCCACATCTCGCAAGGCTCGTATTGTCCATCAGGGTCTCCAACTCATGTTGGAGTCCAACACTATTATGTTTAATAAATCAGTCATGTGTTGGTATAAAGAGAAGTTTGCTATTTGCAAAGTAGACCCCTGGCGCCTGAGCGGTTCTGTATGAGTTTATATTCATGCCTACGAAGAAACTTATTTTTTGTTTTTCATAACGCTGTTAAGAAACAAGATGGAATTCAAATTTTTCGAGCTAAGCCTATTTCGCCGGCAGTTTTAATGTATCCTGCTTTTGAAAATAGAGATTCAGAGGGAACTGATGTCGCTGTCATTCCTAAATATTTAAATTGTAGGTAATTCTTTCAGTAATTTAAAAGTGCTAGGCAATAAATGTACTGAAGATATAGGATTATCTTTACGTGGGGTCAAAGGCAAATCTATAGGTACTGTTTTATCATTATTATTGCCTTTGACGAAGGTGTTTGCGAAGAACTAGCACTGGCTACTGAGTTATCAAAATGAACTGACGTGCTCGCGTTTTCTTGTTGAGATGGCGTTGGTTGAGGAAGTTGCTCTGGAGGTTACGTTGGTGTTGATTGTCTTGTTAATTCCTCTAGATCTTTATTAATAACAGAAACAATGCATTGACAGGAAAACAGATTGACGTGCGAAATTATTTTATATACATATTTGCAATACAAATTATTTCATTTCAATGTTCAAGTCAATAAATCATGGTGTCATCATTTACAACTCCCTAATCTTATAATTATACCTTTATTTTATAAAATAAAGTTCAGTTTTCTGTTCTAAAATTGTAAGTGTTTTGGTTGGTTTGGGTGAAGTTTCTATACATTTATTGATACATATTTCTAAATCGCGTGCATCCTTATTACTTAATTTTTCGCCTTGAATTTTAACTGATTTAGAAAATGATTTAAAAAAAATCAGGTGGTTCGTTTTACAATTTTTCTCGGAGACGTTTTACCGCTCTTTGTTTTGACGTGGATGTATGTAATGTTCAGGTTATCTGTCATCAAGATTTAATGTGATGTTACTAGGTGGCGTTTGCTGTTCTCCCACAATATTAAATGCACTCACTATTGGTGTTTTTTGCTGTTCTTCCTCAAGATTTAACACACTATAGGCGCGCTAATTCTTGAGGGAGATCACCTATAAATTCTTTTTCAAGTCAGTCTTTATTCTTTGTCTTAAAATATTGAAATAAAATAATTGCTTTTACAAGCCTTAATTTTTTAATCCTAAATCGATAGCAAGTTTTTCCAATTGATCTTGAGAAAGCGGAAAGTGCAATTGTTTTGCAAGCGCCAGTGATATTAAGCATACCCTTTCCGGTTTACTCAGATACGTTGGCGCTCCCGATCGCCCATTTATTTTTTTACTTTCTTCTGTTAAAAAATTTAAAGCATGGAACCTAGTGAATGGTGGTTCTGGATGATCTAGTGCTCCTAGTGTGTTTGCGGTCATTTCCGGAGCGTGTGAAGGACCGGCTACGGTGTAATCCGTAGCTTCGTTAGCCACTCGCTGACCAACATGAGTGTTGGCGCCCTCATGCTGGTCAACGAAGTCCTCTGGTCGGAGCCCAGATGAACATCACCCAGCTAGGGGGGTCAAATTGTTTAGGCAAAGTGACATCATTTCTTAAAGAACTTGAGTCGTCTTGTTCATTATGTTTCTCGACTAAATATCGAATGCAAATCAATTGATACAACAACAAGACCAACGAATATTGGAGTTCAACCAAGATATTTATTTTTTGTAAATGTTTTGGCGTGTCTTTGTGCTTTTTTCCACCTGCTTTGAAAACTTGGTATGAAGTCATTAATAAACTTTTTGATCATTTGTATATCTTATTCGGATACTTCTGATGGAAAACCACTCGACAGCAAATTATAAAGAAAATCCTGTAAAAAAACCAAATTAATAACATATTGACGATTTTACCCTCAAAAATTTTAAACAATAATCGAGACCGAAATAACAAAACAAAACTGAATAAAATCAAGTAAACAACCAAAATTGCAAATATCCAGAAAAAACGATAACAGTTACAGTAGCTGCATTACTGCTGAATTTTTGTTTGTACGTGCTGTGACCGGAACTTCCATCACAACCCCACTTACTGATAAGGTTAAGTGATGATATTGATAAGTTCGAAGACAAAGTTCTTAAAACGTCACCTTGTGCAATAACTAAACGTTCAACGGTTTTATCTAGATTTAAGATTAATTTCTACACGGGTCTCGTTCACAGTAATTTAATACACGGGTCTCGTTCACAGTAATTTGATCCTCACAAGGAATACCTTGAACTTTAGCTTGTCGAACACTAATAATGATGGAAATACCTGATGCCTAAGCAGCATGCTGAATAACGAGGTAACGAGACTCTACTTGCTCTTTTTACGTGGCGTTCTAAATGATGTCCAAATTGCCATAAAAAGTTTTGAAGGTGAAAATACAAACCCATTGAAGTTGTTGAAACTCTTGAGATCTATCTGCACAAGGATTTTGACTCCACCTGCCCAAGCGCAAAAAAAAATATTTAGGAAACCCAATTCACGAAAGTGAAGGTTAATCCTACCGCTTATTTGGGCTATGCTTTCGAAACTGCATTGGGAATATCCCAGCTGCAGCCAGAATCAAAACTTTTGAAAAAAAACGCTGTTCAGACTTTTTGGTTAAACTGATTCAGCAATTACAGCAACGTCTTCCTACTAACTATGTATAAACAGTTGGAGAAAATGTCTTTACTAAGCCCCGACTTAAACTTGCAAACCTGAAAAAGATTTTTCTATTTCAGAATTAGCAAAGATTTACGGATTTTCGGATGACAAAATTATGCAACAATGGAGCATAATTCATTTTGAGAAATGGAAGTCAAGTGATGTGGTTCAATTTTGGGTCGAAGTGAAAAATTTTAAAACTCCCAGCAATGACAGTGCATACAAAGATCTTTCTGACTTGGCAATGACAGCATTATCTTTGCCACATTCCAATGCCGAAGTTGAAAGGCTTTTCTCCGTCATGAGTATTATCAAAACCAAACATAGGAACAGAATGGGTTTTAATTCCTGAGAATAGTCAGTACGCTTACAAAGATTGCACACGTCACCGTCACGCGTCACTACCACTGTTCGCTACCTACTGAACGCTGCCGCAATTCACAAATAACGTCGAATCATTAATTTATCCGGTCGAAAATCGGCCAGTAATATGGGACAAAACTTTAGATACATACAAAAATAATAACTTAAAAACGAGTGCGTGGCGAGAAATATGTGCACTTTTGAAGGAAGATTTTGATGAGATGGAAGAAAAAAAGGTAAGTTTTATTGATATTAAGAATAATTTGCAATTGATCAAATTATTTTAATATTAAAAATAAGTATGGTAGTTAGTGTGTTTTAAACTTAAGTTTAGATTGCTTTGACTTGCCAAGGCACAGTTCCTACTGTAGAACTAAAATAATTTGTGAATTCAGTTCGTATAGCATTAGCATATCTTCCACCCCGTGCACTACTTTGCTCGTTGGGGGTATCATTGAACGCTGCCGATGATTCGTCGCTAGTTGTTTCCATGTTCGACTGTACGCCTTCCACATCTATTATAAAATTATTAAGCACAGTTCAAGCCTTTACAATCGAAATTGATGTGTCGGTATTAACGTCCAATGGACGATGAAATATACGCCATTTATTGGCTAATATTCCAAAAGCGCACTCAACATACTGTCTTGCTCTGGTTAATCTGTAGTTATATATTCTTTTGTTTTTATGGGTCATTCCTAATTTTTTTCAAAATCTAGGATTTAAAAAAAAAGCTCAGGTAATTCCTTAGTATTGTGCCAAATGGATAGCTAATGGTACAAGGAATGCTAAACTTTGTTTGTACACTATTATTGTTCACTAACAAAGGAATTATTCACAAGTTTATGTTACGGTATGGACACAGGAAACCCGGTAATGACTATGAAAATATATTAAAATAAAAAAACACTTTTGATTTGAATATATATATATATATATTAGCTAATCACAATTTATAATAATAATTATTAGCACTTATTGTCTTACTTTAATCAGCCTTTTTAAAATTATGAAGTCCTATTTATTATAATAAAACTCTACTGTAATTATATTCAGTCTCATTGTTTTAATTTTAAAGATTTCCTTGTATGTATAATACGATTCAACTTAATTGGCTTGTCCGAACATCGCGCGAGTACCTGCGCAGAACACAAATTAATGTAGGTGTCAGAGGCGCGCAGCCGCGCCCCGCACCTGCGCAAACGACGCTCGCAGCTAACTTCAGACAAGCCAGTTAAGTCGAATCGTATTCATTTATAAATAAAAAAATTGTTTTTTTTTTAATTTTTTTAAAATCTTCAATTAGAAGTTTTTACACATTTTTCTTAAAATTATAATCACAGCTTTCATTTCCTTATAATCACAGTTATCACTTTCTTTATAATCACAGTTTTCATAAACTTTAATCAGCCTTAATTAACAGTCTTTATAGACTTCACAGAAAATTATATAATACTAATATATAATACTATACTTATACTGCGTGTTTTTTTAGTCGTTGCTTTCCCGCAGCAGAATGCTTTACCTTCAGTAGTACTATCGATTTATGCTAGTAATTTTTTTTTGAATTTTTTTTTTGAAATTTTTTTAAAACTTTTTTTGTAATTTTTTTTTAAATTATAATGGGAAAATGGAAACTAAATGTGAGTAAATAGTAAATAATCATTTTTTTGATAAACGCGAAGGGCAATGACCCCGGCCGGTGACCGTTTGTGACGCAGCTAGTACTATTGGTTCGAGTTTCGTCTATCATAATCGTAAAACTTTTGATTTAACTAAAAAAAGAACTTTATTAATGTATTTTACTACTAAGATAGAATCATTTTACTGCGGGAAATCAACGACTAAAATTCCACGCTGTATATTAGTATTATACAATTACATATTATTACAATTATAATCACAGTCATAAACTTAACATGATTAAAAAAATATCAATGGCACTTACATTGGATTTGTATTTTTAAACCTATTATTGATTTAGATAATTTTATATCTATAAAAATAACCCGCAATTGTACAAGATCAACCAAAGGAAAAATCCAGTTTAAAAAATATAGTTTTCTACATTTTGGAAGGTGTATTGAAGTTTTTTATTTATATTTGGTTCAGGTAACACAGCTTTAACAGCGTTAATCGAAACTGAATCTCTTTGTCAAATCTTGGGCCAACAAAATTTACCACCTGAAATTTTTTTCAAAAAAGACAAGCTTATATTGTCGCCGTAAACTCCAATTACGCGACCAATGCAGTGTTTGTAAACACGTTTGGCCTTAAACTCTACTACGATCCAATCAGCCACTTTAATTGTTTCATTTGTTTGAAATAAAGTTTTACTTGTGCTTGGAGAATCTATTGCAGTAGCCGTTGGAATCCTTTGTGGGATTATCAAATCCTCATAATCAGTATTTGTTGTAGCACTGTCCAATAATGCGGTTGTTGCAGCAGTAGTTAGAATACCTTGAGGTTCTTTTTCATACATAGAAGTCTGAAGAAATCCCAAGTGAGCACCATGTTCACATACTACATTAGGTGGGCATTCAAAGCAACTAAATTTTCTGAATGTGACAGTATCGCTACAGAAAATATCCCATAAAACTTGGCGAACCTGAAATGTTCCATAGAATCCTAAAAGCCTTTTCGCTTGTAGATCATGCCTTTTTTTAGTTATTTCGTTTTCCTTGATAACCTGAAGTTCAACGTTATCTACGTTTTGTTGAAGCCTTTGATAGAAATCGTCAAAAGTTGCTACATCTTGACCAAGGTTTACAATTCTGTCTGCTGTCCTCTTTAGTACTCCCCCAACTCCGTCTGGTGCCCCTTTGCCGTGCCCGCTTTCCGAATAATTCCATGTGATTTTGTTGAGAAAACCTGGGAAATCGTGTCTTAGCTGAGATATAATCCAAAATATGTTTCTGTTCCTATACTGGCTACTCGGAGAATCAGTCAATATATGCAAAATATTAATGTCAGAGTTTTTTTTATACACGTACTCAAACACCGGACCTAAATGTGCCCAGACGGCTGCAGCATCATGACAGGTATTTTCGCTTATAGTACAAAAACATCGGGTCTCTTTCTGTCCAGATTTCTCATCATATAAATACAAGACAGAGGTGTGTAAGGATACTTGGCGTCGACTACCTCCAAAATGCATTGATTGCACTTCAGCATGGTATTTAAGGTTATAATTTTCAGACCAGTCCATATGAATCACAACTTCATTTTTAAGTAAAGTATCTTTTTTATTTTTCATTGCTTTATATTGAGTATGAATGAAGAAGCAATGCTTAAATAAATCTTTTAGATCTGTCTCCAATTTGTTGATCAAATCTTTCGGTTTCGAACATTTCTTCTTTTTTGACACTATTTTTACTGCCTTTTCTCGCCCGACTACTTTTTCCTCAGTTTTGCACCAATATTCATAAGAAATATCTCTATCATTACTAAATTCGTTGTAGGTTAATACTTTACTTTTACATGCCTCGCAGCTTCTTTCTAAACATTTGCTTGTTTTTGGTTTGCAACATAGTGTAATTATTCGTTTAGTCGCATAATGCCTAATTCGCAAAATGGCTACCGAGTCTCGAAAGGACTACTTCGCGAAACGCCCACTTAGCTAAAGGACGACTTCGCGTAATGCCTAATTCGCTAAAGGACCAATTCGCATAATGGCTACTTAGCTAAATGCCTAATTCTCGAAAGGACTACTTCGCAAAAGGACTAATTCGCAAAATGGCCAATATTTACCAAATAAATGACTTAAAATTAAAATTAAATAAATTACTTAGCTCAATAAGGGTCAAAATACATAGTTTAAATTGAACAATCATATTATTATTTCAAAGTAAAAGTACCAGGGCGTCAGAAATGAATTTATCAACTTCCATTGAATTTCTGCTCTCCTAGTACTTTCAAACAAACAAGAACCTAAGTTTCAACGCACGACGATACCACCCCGGTGACAATCTAGAAGGGGACATATGGGAATAAAGGAAAAAAACGATTTTATAATTTTCTTATTGTACCTTTCCGCTGAACTATTAACATAAATAAAATAAAAATGTTTATTTATCGGACAACAAAAATCCAAAAGTGTTAGTAACATAGAAACTTAAAGACTAATCTTAGTACTTAATAACTAAAAGGGACTTAGTAATGGCGCATAGATGCTCGATAAGTGGACAGTCCCCACTATCGGCGATGGCCTTAAGAACTGACACTGTTGCGGCTGCCTCGCACTCGCCGTAGCAGTGAGCCGGCTTTTTTGCGCAGTATGGCCGGGATATTGTATCACATTCGTTTTTTTAAAGAAATAAATATCTAGAATGGATATTGTTCACATATAAAAAAAATCTAACTGGTATTTGATTTCATTTTAATTTTAAGTCATTTGTTAAATATTGGCCATTTTGCGAATTAGTCCTTTTGCGAAGTAGTCCTTTCGAGAATTAGTCCTTTAGCTAAGTAGCCATTATGCGAATTGGTCTTTTAGCGAATTAGGAATTATGCGAAGTGGTCCTTTAGCTAAGTGGGCGTTTTGCGAAGTAGTCCTTTCGAGACTCGGTAGCCATTTTGCGAATTAGGCATTATGCGACTAAACGTAATTATTACTTCACTAGAATCGTTTTCTTTTATAATTTTTTCTTTGCATAAAGCTTTAATAAGTAGATCCATATTCTGGTGTTTTTGGCATAAACAAGTATCTCGATTATTTTGCTTTGGAAATACTATCCAAAATGGACGCAGTCTGCAAAAATTCGAATAACTTATTCGTAATACAGATGTAGACACAAATTCTCGATGCAAAGTCTTTAAGCTTTTTAAAAGATATTTTTTTTGTTTTTTTATTTCCTTCTTTCTGATGAATTCTTTTTTTCCAGCAGCTTGCCTGCTATTTAGATCGTCTTCGTAGAAATTATGAATAATTGTCTTTAATTTTTGAGGGCTTATTACTTGTTTTACGCTTCTATCCTTTACTTGGGTACGATGCTGTGTGGTGTGTAAGACGGCTTTATACTTTTGTTTTAATCTACAAATTCTTACTCTGCAAAAACTATTATGTTTTTTTAGTTTTTCAATATATTTTTTATAATGAGATAACTTTTTTGTTAATATATTAATTTTTTTCTTTTGATTATTAATGATACTTAACTGGTCTTGGTAATTTCTTGTAGTATTATCATGCTCTACTAAAGGATCATTTTTTGACGTGTTATCATTCTCAGAATCTGCTGTTAATAAAGAATCTTCTATAATAACTTCATGATGCTGATATAGTTCTTTCTTTTTTTTCCTTTCACTTTGTTTATTTAATCTCCATTTCTTTCTCTGATTTCTTTTTTCTCTATCAGTCATTTCTGCGATACTTTTTATTTTTTTATTTTCTCTTCGTTTTTTGTAGCGTAATTTCTCCTTTTCTCGTATCATGGCATATTTGCAAGGATCATTTTGTTTAATGAATGCATAGTTTTTCTTTTTTCTTTCTCTTTTTTTTTTAAGGTCTTCTAGATTTTTCTTTGGCATGACGGGCGGTAGTGGGCTCACAGCTTACGTTTTAATATTATTACTTGCAAAATATTTGCGCCCTTTGTTCAAAATTTTTGGTTGTCAATCTGCAATATAAATAATATATTTAATTTTAATGTAAATACAAATGTGAGGAAGGTAAGGCAATTTGCTTAAAGAAAAACCAACGTAATACTTATATAATAGTATACTTTTTTATTTGGTCTGAGCCTAAAATATATTTAAGAACACTATGCGCGGTTATACTCTGGAGCCCAGCGGAGCGTGCGCGGGTGAAGAGGGGCGAAGAGCGACTAGCGTCGCTCGCTGCGTTGCCATGGATACGCCTGGCCCTTCACGTCCCGCCTCATACCGCACTTCGATTGACACCTAAAAATCGGTTACTGCGCATGTTTCAACTTACGTGGCCTCTACTGTACTTACTTGTTTCTTTAATACCTATACTAAAAACTATAAGTACACTACCTCAAATACAAACTTTGGTAGGTACCTACAGCTACATGCACTTTTTTGTCATTACCGTGATAAATGTGTCCTTACCGTAACAATTTTATGACTACGGTAAGGACAACGACGGTTAGGACAAAACTAATGATTTGTTTAATTATTCGGCAAACACGTGCTCAATGAGGTTCATACATCTTATAGGTTATTCCCTTAATCAAACAAATAAATCTATACTAAAATACATGTAAATAAAATTGTGACTTACCAGTTAAATAAGGGAACACGAATGACCACTTTTTATTATATTCAAGCGCGAACCGATCACATCGCCACACAACGCAAGACTGTCAATTATGCCACGTGCCGGCCGACTGAGCGATCGGTGAGGTGTCGCCTCGCGCTGTAAATGGCGGCCTAAGATGTGTTTTCAAAGCGTAAAGCCGCCTTAAAGTGCGAAGCACGGTAGGGACAAATTGTGGACACCTAAGTTGTTTCATCTAAAATAATGTTGTTCTACTTGGCTCATGTTACATTTTTGTATTTTTTTGGATAAGGGTAAATGTATACAATTAGAAAAAAGACTAAAAGAGATGGTTTTAAAAACATTTCTTTAGTAATACACCGTCAAAGGTATAAAATGGCGTTTGTTACACGACAAATAGAGCTTTTGCTGCTCTTAAATTTAATTTTTTGCTTATTTTATGTCGTTTTATATGTGTTTTAGTACCAGACTAGTTTAAGAACGTAGTTTACCAAAATAATATATGAATGTAACAAACAAAACAAGCATTGTTTCCGAAATATCTACTTGTTACACGTTTTTTTGCGGATTTTGGATTGACTCTTATCTAAATGTTGCAAGCCAAAATTCTCATCACCTACTAGTACAAATGGTATCGATAAATTCGAAATCACCACAATTAAAGATAAAATAATCAGGTTACCATAATTAAGATTAATTATGACCAAGAGTATGTTACAAAGTTGTTAGATAATGTAGTTTCATTTTGGAAAAATAACATATTTCCAATCTTACATAAAAGTGTAATTATGTAGGAGAGTCTTTTTGTACACTTTGTCCCTATGTAACTATTATAAAAGTAAGTGTGCGTCTTAATAAAAATCACCATTTCAATTTTAAAAGTTTTTTTAACATTAACAAATCTAATCATATTCAATGATAGCTGCCCCCAAATATTTAATTAAGGCATCTTGTAAATTAGTAAGAGCACAAGCTTTAGTGATGCACAGATCCAACATACCAATAATAATAATAATAATAAGTGCGTAGGGATGTGACGACCCCATCGCCCACTGGTTTACCAGTGCAGTTAGTCTCCGCAGGGCAGCTTGTGGCGAGCTGTTGGTGTGTGGCGACACCACGGACCCGAAACCTCCCGGGGGAACTCACCATCTTCTCCCCCACCTTTGGCTTGCCTTAGTTGGCTGTCCAGAGTGGAGCGCAAGAGCTATATGCTCGAAAGGGTGGAAGTGCTCAATCTGCGTAATAACGGGGAACGGCTGACCGGATTACCGCGATCCAGAAACCGGTGCACACCTCTCGGCACCCTGAGCCGACTACGCCGGTGTTGCGCCCGTGCTACCCGCGACCCTAGTGGCCGCTTAAAGTGGTGGCTGTTTACGGGGGCCCATCTAGTGGGAGGCGAGTCACCGTCTGCCATGATTATCGAGATGAGACATTTGATATGGCAGGCGTCCCGTTGTCTCATCAATAGCCCAGCAACCAGTCCAGCAATCACCTTACCATAGACCCGAATTAGTTTCCCTTCTCTTTACAATAGTCCCTGCACTTAGCTGGCGCTGTCTTTGGCTGTATCTTTTCCATGGTATAGGCAGAGATAGTGACAGCTAGTTGTACGTATCCCACAATAGAATATCGTATCTCAAAGGGGCCTCTTCGTGTTGGATCTGTATCCCCACGTACGCCTTCCAAAAGGACCGGCCTCTGTGCCGTGATATCCCGCAGGAGAGATACAATAATAATAAAAAATAATAATAAAACCATATATTTGATCGATATAGCAATCCCCAATACACACAATGTCCAAACAACTATCTCCGAAAAAATATCTAAGTACCATGACTTGGCCATACAGCTCAAAATTCAGTGGCGAGCCCAAACAGTTCACATTATCCCAATAGTTTTATCATCAACAGGAATAGTCCCACTTAGCCTAAAAAATAGTCTTGATATGCTCAATATACCCACTAAAATCACATATCTGCTGCAAAAAGCTACCATCCTAAACACATGCCGTATTACTCGCAAATTCCTAACAACCGGGTCCACGACAGTAAACACTATGACGCTTGACTGAGGTCCGCTTCATAGTGCGATACCCGCCGTTATAAACGGTTGGAGAAAGAGTTCATCTCTGAAAATAATAATAATAATATATCGTTTATTTCAGGCAACAGAATTACATGAATTACAGGCCCATATTATAAATACCTTACAGACTAACATACATACAATATAAATAAAAAATTAAAAATTAATTTAATATTGGCGCCTTAAGGCGGCTTGAGTCAGCTGGGAGCCGTCCTCGGAACCTCCGATAGACGACACCATGCGGCCAGAAGTCCTCCTTCATAAAAGTCTCCAGGTGATGGGACGGCACTCTCACCACAAAGATTAATAAACAAAGATTAAGACAATAAGATTCAAGTTGATTACTGAATGCATCTTCAACACGCCAAACTCTCTATTTCTTCGTGTGAACCCTTTCAATGTGAATTCGAAGACTGGCTATTTGTTTGGTTAGCCGTGCTTCTGCTTTAGTTAACTTACAACCACTGCTGACACTTGGACCTCATCAAAGTAAATCCTGTGAGTAATCCTGTGAGTGACAAAAAAAATTTCAATGTTTAAACCCTCTATCAGCTAAAATGTAAGCGTTAGATAGCAAACTATCTATGAACTTTCTATTTTTAACCAAGTTGACATCGCTTATCCTTCCTGCATATCAATTAGACTGACTAGACCGTCCGGAGAACAAGCTATCAGATATTTAATTGTGTTAGTTTTTTGTACTCTGACCAGGTTAAAGCTTAATACATTGCCTATTTTAGTTTTTGAATTTCTATTTCTAAGCAATCTCTGACAAGTGACTTGATTGTATTTATGTCTAAAAGCAATAGGGAGGTTTCACTTAATAGTTTTAGATGTAAACTGTTCGATTACTCTCTGTAGATCCAGTGATCAAGTAATGAATGGTGAGAGAACTTCAACAATTTTTGGCATCTTGTTAAAAAATATATTGCTTGCTTGACTTATAGATAAATCAAAATCGTCAGCCAATTGTGAAAATGTTGTGTTCAGAAACATTAGTATGTTTTTTAATCAAATCTATTAAAAAATACAGATCCTTTGGAACTCCAATATGTAATCGTGGCTTATTTTTTACTTTAAATAAAGTAGCTAATAAGTTAATTTTTTCAACTTTTTTATATTCCTCTTGAGAGCTTGCATCTGAAGTAGTCTTCGATTGACTTGATATTTTATGTGGAGAAGAATCATAATAGAACCTTCTGTTGCTGGTGTAAATGAAGTTGTCGTGCACACTGTTGACTTGAAAGGGAATGTTGCGCTGTTTTCATTTCTCGTACTAATCTGTACAAATTTACTTCTGTACTGTGCCACATGACTAACTTGAATTGATTTATCACCACCTGGATAGCTTTATTATTGTCACATTTATCTTCAAGTGGTGGAATATCTGAAAATATAATAAAATTCATTGATAGTGTATTTAAAAAAGATATGCCATCCTTTGACGCACGGCGATTAGAATTTGATCCGTCGAGCTACACATTCAAACACGTCCATACGCTAAAGATATACACGTGTGTGTGCAAAATCTGAATGAGAAAGGCTTACGGAACATAACGTTACACGAAAGAGATAGCTAGAGTCCGCGCCACAACTCTTATCTTATCTGAAATAAAGGATTTTGGTTCTTATTGGAAGGAGCATAAAAATCTTACCATTGGCATTCAGTGGTAGCGTAAGCGGACGATGACATGACGAAAGACATTTTGTAAAAGGTAAAATAAACACACCCTTGACTTCATTCATGATTTTATTGCGTGAATAATATACATAAATTACATACACCTTGTTACAACATAGAAAAAATTTTGATTCTTTAGAGGAGGCCTTCACCTTCACCTGAGAAGGGGTTCTTGTAAAAATGCCATAATTATTTAAAAATTGAAAAAAAAAATGTAAATTCGGAAACCTAGCATATTTTATGTTTATAATACTTTTTTAATTTTATACTATGTAACCAACCTACTTGCAAGAAATAAAAGGCTTTTTATTTTATTTTATTTATTATTTATTTATTAAACATTAATTTACGCACTCGGTTCTTCAGCGTCGCTTTTCTGGGGGAATCGAAAACTGAGTCGATGTCGGATATATTGACATTATCTAAACTGGTAGGTGACACAGCTCGTAATACATCATCCTGAAATAAACCAGTCATGTTGACTTCTTTCGGTCTAAACTATTTTCATCCACTTATATTTAATAAGCTCATCACCCGGAAATCTAGAAAAATACAAAATTAAAATCAGAAAATCTTTACATAATTATAAAAAAACTTCGTGTCACAAACCAACCATGAACAGATTAAAAGTTACATACTTCCAATCCAATATTTGCCATTCTGTAATGATTAATCTATGACGCGCTTACACTATCTATCCCTATCGCACTGCAGTGCGAACATATTCGCTATCCTCTTTTTGCGACGGTTTATAAATTTGAGCTAATAATCTAGTAATTTTGTAAAAATATTAAATTATTCATGTAGGAACGTGTAATAAGATACTCCTTCGTCTTTTTTCACTTTCGTAGCGTAGTTTTTACACATTCGAAACACACAATTCGGCATTTTTATTTCTTTTAGTACGCAATGCTTCACCAACCGTTGACATTATGCGTCTAAAATGATTTGTTCCAATTGACTCAATATGAGCGGAGCATTTTCCGAGCGCTAGTGCGGTATCTACCTTCTTTTTTAAATACACTATCAATGATAAAATTATAATATTATGTACATAGTTATTTTTGTCAATTAATTTGTAAATGTATACGCTTATGTTTACAAATAAGCATATATGAGAAGTCGGACAGAAAACACCCGGTTAGTTATAACGTATATTGGTCACTGAACACAGAGCGCGGCGCAGCGCGCAATAAACTATGCTATAAGTGGGTATACATACATACATCTCATTCCTCCACCACTAATTGTGAAACCTGGTAACAAACAAGAAGAAAGAATTTATTTAATAGTTAACTTATTTTCTAGGCTGTCTAGGGCGGAGTCTATTTGACCAAGGCGATCTAGTCACTTCTAGGGTGGCACTTGATACAGTTTCTGGCTGAGCCACTCCGGCCACTGGTTGAGTTTCTGAGTCCTCGCAATCGTGCCATTCCTCACAGTCAGCGTCCGTCCATTATATTTCCGCTACCCGCGGTAGAAATATTATTAACTCGCGAATTTTTACTACACATTTTTTTTAAATGGCCTTTTCGCCCACATTTCTTACACTTATAATTCTTGAAACGACACGCCGACTCCTGGTGGTTCTTCAAGCCACATATTCTGCAGTAGCTTGAAGACCGCGCACCTGGAGGATTTCCCGCCGCGCCTGGGCGGTCCTGTGCTTCTGCATGACCTCTGCTACTAGCCGAACCGCGAACGCCCCTCTCCATGTGTGCATGATACAAAGGTTCCTCCTTTAGGGATAAGGCCTTTAACCCCCTGGTACACTCGGCTTGCTCCGCCAGCTCTAATGCTCGTGCAAAAGTCAAACTTGATGGTTTTTGCTCAAATAATTTATCTCGCTCAGGACCTGAGCCAAGGCCGAGGATAAAACGATCCCTCAGATTCTTTTCCAGAGCAGCGCCGAAGTCGCAGTAGCTTGCTAAACCTCTCAGGGAAGTACCACATCGAACGGCGCGCGGCGCGGTTTATAATATAGCCAGACATAAATTATGGGCATTTAAGAAAAGCCTAAAAATTTGGTCAAACTGTAACCATTTTCGGTTATTGTGGTTAATCTTCATTATTTTTTTCCAAAGCTTTAATATGAACAAAAATAATGAAGATTAACCACAATAACCGAAAATGGTTACAGTTTGACCAAATTTTTAGGCTTTTCTTAAATGCCCATAATTCCCAAACTGCATGGGGTAGATTTTTTTTTCTTATTTTTCTCATGATGGTTACAATAAATCCTGTCACCCCGTTTCGGCTTTGCGTTGAGTTCTGGGACACCCTGTATATACGAGGTAAAGAGAGACCTCTTGTGGCTCATTTTTGCCAACCGATTGATAGCGCCATCTACAAATCTGAACCCGAAACTAGCTATAGGTGTACTTATTCATTGTTTGTACCATCGAGGACACCCGCGCGTGATCACTTTTGGAAAAAAATACCGTGCACGCGCATCGTCGCTTGTTAGGAGCGGCGCTTGTAAACGTAAAAATACTGCACAGGATTTTAGCTTTTATGGTGATCACGCGCGGGTGACCGCGATAGTACTTATAGATAACCCGTAAAAGCTAATTTTGTTCCAATGGACTTAAAGAAACATTGTCATTTGCGATGAGACTTTCATCAAACAAAATAACAATGTTACAAATAAGTATATTAGAACACAAATGTAGCTTTTACGAGTACTATATTTATATGTTTTTTGTTTCTAGTATAAGGGCATAATAAAACAAAAGTATAAGGGCATAATAAAAGAACTGATTTATGTACATAACATTTCTTACACCATAGTAGACTAGGGTACAAACAAGCATACAAAGAATTTAGTGATTTAAACATCAAATTACAATAATGCAGTCTTAATACATTGAGATTAATAATTAATACCTAATACTTATTTCCTATTTTTGTAATGTTTGCGTTTATTATAATAAACTTGGGCCGCTGTTTTTGTCTCATCTTCACCATCGTACGTTAATTTCCAGACAAAATTCTGTTGACTGATCTAGTCCAATAAAATAATATTCAAAGATACGTTTAAAAATATTCTTTTAATTTTTCTTTATGAATACTGCATTTAAAAGGGCAGTCAATAATTAAGTCTTGACACAAAACAATTGATTTTAATACATCTGAAAACAATGAAAATCCTTAAATTAAATTTAATGACTCAATCTGCGTGGTTAGACCACTGTCTGCGTATACTCTTTTCAAGCAGTTGAATGTTTCGTGAGCGGTTTTGGCTGATCTAATTACAGGATATATAGACTCGTCGCAGGTAAGGCAGATTTTTGCCCTTGCTTTCGCGTCTTTACATTTGGCCTCCGAATCATCTTTGTTAACAGGGTTGATTACGACATCCCAGAGATCAAGGTCGGTCAGACTCAGCATGCATTCTATTGCGAATACCCAGGTATTGAAATTTCTCCCATTTAGTTTAGTGATGGAGGTACCTGATTGCATTTGTGATGAAGATTGTGCCGGCTGTGACCGCCGATGGGGAAGAGTTCGCCATAGCACTTTTTTCTTCTTACTCCAGGTAATAATTTGTATTAAACCCGTTGCACTGGGGCCATAACCTTTTGTTTATGCAATAGCACGGGTTTACAATAGGGATTTCCTTTTAGGAAGATTAAACACATCTTACACTTGAGAGTGAGACATTACGTATTTATTTTTTTATATAGTGACATATAATGTCTTCTTCTTTTTAAATAGCCAGGTGTGCATATTGGACCAAATAGTGCCAACATAACCGATAGCGGCAGATGTGATCCCTACAGCCGCAGCCACATTAACATTAACGGTGTCTTTGCTTAGCGAGTCCTCGCTTGAGATGATACAATTCTTTTGGCACATGTTACATTTTAATTTAAATTTTGAGATGAATCCATTTCTTTGTTCTTCTGCTATTGAAATATGCGAAAAGTTGCAATTAAATAACGAACTGTGACTGGATATAGTTTGCAGCTGTTGAAAAAAAGTTTCTACTTCAATAATCCGTCGACCATGTACTGGTAAATAAGTCTTCTCATCGTGTGTGGTTTCGATCAGTAACTCGTGTTCAGCAATATCGCTGAAATGAAAAAAAAAACAGTAAAGGAATAAACAAGTAGGTAATGTAATGTGTATGTAAGTACTTAGTATAGGTATAGGTAGTGGATATGATACACGTATGCGATTTGACATCGCCTGAAGGTGCTGGGGCAGTCGGCGCATTCACAGCTGCCGCAGTAGGTTATCATCGGACAGAGTGACTCCTGCAAGAGACCTAAGGTGGCGCAAAAACTGTGAGGGGCGCTGGTCACCTAGCTCTTCCTCACTTACCAGTTGTCGAACTCTTTGCTCCTCCGACGATGATAGCCGGCGGATGAGTTCCGACTTCAGAATGACATACCTGGCATCCTTGGGTGGATTTGTTACTAGGTCCTCGACTTCGCCTATGACCCGTGAGTCCAAATGTGCAACCACGTAGTCGAATCTCGTTTGGTCCCCCACTATCCCAGCTATGTTGAACTGGCATTCAACTTGTGCAAACCAGGTCGCTGGTCGGTCATGCCAAAACGGAGGCAATTTTGCTGCTACCCGAAAAACTTCCCTATGTGGGGCGGGTGGTGTGGGGGTGACGTTGTCGGACCTAACACTAGCCGAAGTTGAAGCCGCGTTTTGCTCCTGCAGGGACAAAAGTTGCTCGGTCTGCTGTTTTATTATTCTCTTATTGTAGAAGTTAGAGGGGGGGACCAACATTTTACCACTTTGGAAGGGTCTCTCGCGCAAACTATCCGGTTTAGAAAAAAATGACATTAGAAACCTTATTATCATTTTTAAAGACCTATCCATAGATACCCCACACGTAAGGGTTTGATGAAAAAAATATTTTTATGTTTCGGTTCGTTTACGATTAATGACGTATAAAAAAAACTAATTACTTGATCTCGTTCAAACCAATTTTCAATGGAAGTTTGCATGGTAATGTACATCATATATTTTTTTTTAGTTTTATCATTCTCTTATTTTAGAAGTTACAGGGGGGACCAACATTTTAGAATAGAATAGAATAGAATAGTATTTATTTGATTCTTATCACAATCACATTTCACAATAATTAAAGACATTTACATTGTTATTACATATTATTATAAATTGACAGTGACAAAAAACCAAATTGGCGTTCACTCAGCATGTGTCAAGGTGAGGGCAAGCCCAAGCCAAGACGCTGGTTTTCAGTGAACACCAGTCAGTGAGAGGAGCGTCATCGGTCACCATAAAAAGTGATTCAAAATATAACATAAAATAACATCAGTAAAAACAAAATCGACAATATTATACAACTTTACATGATTCAAAATAAAAAGAATAACAATAAATAAAAAAAAACAGCAAAATAGGAATTTAAAAAATTAGAAAAAAAATTAAGAATAATTAAATGATCCAAAATATAACATTAAAATATTTAAAATTATTCACATGCAGTGCAACAAAACATTCAAATATGTAGATAAACACAATCAGGAATCAGATGTCAATCAGAATAAAAGTAAAATAAGCAAATAACTAATGAACAATAAATTAACAATTAAATCGCCTAAACAATTTGTCCTCATCGTATCTTTATGTGTGTGTATGAGAGCGTGAGAATATGTCAGTCTGTGTGTGTTTGTAGATAGGCATAGTCCGGCTGCTTAATAGAATCTGTTGCTCGAGTAAATACCCTTTTAGTCGCAACTTAAAAGAGCCCAAAGTTTCGGAGCTTCGGATAGGGGGTGGCAGATTGTTCCAGCACATCGTGGCAGAATACCGGAAACTACCACGAAAGGCTGTTGTTTTACCACTTTGGAAGTGTCTCTCGCGCAAACTATTCAGTTTAGAAAAAAAAATTGTAAGAAACCTTATTATCATTTTTTAAAACCTATCCATAGATACCCCACACGTAAGGGTTTGATGAAAAAAAATTATTTGAGTTTTGGTTCTATGTATGGCGAGCCCCCAAAATTTATTGTTTTTTTTTCTATTTTTGTATGAAAATCTTAATGCGGTTCACAGAATACATCTAGGTACTTACCAAGTTTCAACAGTATATTTCTTATAGTTTCGGTAAAAATTGGCTGTGACATACGGACGGACAGACAGACAGACATGACGAATCTATAAGTTCTATAGGTTCCGTTTTTTGCCATTTGGTTACGGAACCCTAAAAAGGAGGTTTCATTTAATGACTGTGAGACAATATTAGAAGTTCTAAATTTACAAGAAAAATTATGTATCAAAAACCTATATGTACTCTGAAATAACGATATTGAATGAAATCTTTGCTAAAGTAAAAGACTGTAGTGACTTTACTGACAAAACTACAGGCCAAAAATGGCAGCATATTTTTAAAAATACTGAAAATGACTTACGAAATTTATTTAAAGTAATTTCATTCCTGCCACTTCGGCATTCACAGAAAGGATATTTTCGGTTATGAATTCGAAGTGGCGAGATGAAAGAAACAGAAGTAGTATATCATTAATAAAAAATGAGCTTTTGATTGATATTAATTTAAAAATTGAATGTGACAAAGCATTTATGACACTTTTATTTTAAAATAGCCTTCCGCCCGCGGCTTCGCCCGCGTGAACTATAGGACGTTTTCCCGCGGGAATATCTTTATTAATTGTAGCCTATGTGTTGTTCTGATGTATAAGCTATATTACTGTAAAGTTTGATTGCAATCAATTCAGTAATTTTTACGTGAAAGAGTAACAAAAGTCCATCCATCCATACTTACAAACTTTCGCGTTTATAATATTATAGATAGCCTTCCGCCAGCTGTTTCACCCGCGCGATATTTCTTTTTTCAAATATCCCGCCCCCCTAACCCCACATTTCTGGAATCAAAAGTACCCTATGTTCACCGGGGATAGTGTAGCTATCCGACAGTGAAAGAATTCCCCCTCACTGCGCTGAGAGGTGTATCGTCATGTTTTAGTCGGTAGGGCCGAAGTGAGAGTCCGACACACCGCTCGGGACGAACCTCCGCACATTGGTTTGCGGGCGGCAAAAAGTCCAATTTTAGAGTAGATCTCTTTAGAGCGCTTACGCACTACATCCGATTCTTATCCGATCCGAGTTCTTGAAATGACGGTCCGAAGTAGCCGTAGAACTATTCCTTAGGTGAATTACGCACTACATCCGATCCGAACCCGATCCGAGTCCGTGAATCTCCATTCCGGGTTCAATCCGAGCTGCGTAGGGTGGAGGCACCAAATATCGGCCCCCTCAACTTTTTTTTGACCTTACACTGCTTATAATTTTTACATTAATAATTAATAATTTTTGCTTTCTTTCAACTACTTTTTTAGGTTAAGGGATAATGAAACTTCATTATTACATTCGCGAAATAACAATTTTTTTGTTAGATTTGAATATATAGATGTTTGTTTCCAAACTTGCCGATTTTCCCTAATATCGGCCTCTTGCACCCAAATATCCGCCGTCTATAACCCTAATATCAGCAAACCATAAAAAATAAACAAATTTTAAATCGACTACTCACGAATCGAAGTTTTAACATTCGTTTATGGTAAGACTACGCCTCTAGAAATGTCACTGCGACACCAGTCGCAGAGATCATCTAAGATCTCAGAAAAAGGAAACATATGGAAGTGTCCTACCTACGGAAAAAGCGTGTATACCTACGCGTCAAAACATGGCGGCTAAAACTGATTAAAACATAACTATTAAATAAACAAACACAATGTAAACAAAACAAAATGCTTTGTTTTTAAAGAAAACTAGACTGAATACTACCTTTATTGATTTTAACTGTTGATCTTTTGTATTGACTATATTTATTATATTTTCAGTGACATAAATTTATTCTGTATTGTATTAATAAGCATACCTCAACGACAAGGAAGCTTGGACTCGCGCCTTTGCATTGTATAGAATCCCGATAGTATCAACAATGTTAACTTTGCTATACAGTAACACATTAAATGTTATAATTCAATAAAATTAAATTTATTTTTCATTCAAAGAATCCTGAAGAGTTTGTAACCTTGGCGGTCATGCTCGCTAAAATGTGCTTGGGGTGGTGGCGTTATGTGTCGGGTGGTTACATTCCCTATAATATGGTTGAGTGAAATTATGGCTGGCACATACGTCATACTTGTGCTGCAGGTGCCACCTTTGGGCACTGGTCTTACAGGGCTCACGGATTTTTCTCGATTATAGTCTCATTCTTATACTTTATACTGTATGGCTTGGTATTCTAAAACTAATCAGTAATTGTAACAAACAAATTGTAAACAAACATGGCGATGAAAAAGAGTAACTGTCGAGTTTCTTGCCGGTTCTTCTCGGCAGATGACTGCATTCCGATACCGGTGGTAGAGTCACTCTGTAATTGACGATTCATAAATACTTGATACAAGTTTACATGAATAAAGAATATTTTGATTTTTTGATTTTTGATTTTGATTTTTGATTTATTACGAGCTACAGGACCACAAGCCTAAAACGGCAAGTTATTAAAGATAAATAGCAAAAATATGTAACCTTACCGGTGAAAAGTTAAATTTGGCCGATTTCGACCACAATACACTATGCTGCACTTATTAGGCACTATACAGGATTGTTTTCTCACTATATTTCAGCAAAAGCGTATAAGTATTTTCACTATTGATGGTTTTAACACAATTTACAACGTAAGTACATAGCGTCAAGTAATGGCGGAACGGCACACGTCTGACGTCATAAAATTTTTTCCAATACAAACAAAACTGACAGGTATATCGTTGTCTCTACTTTTGTGCATATGTTAGACAAAGACGCTATTATGTTTCTCATTTCTTCTTCTAATCTATTCCATAACTACAAACATATATGTTTTTGTTACACTTCCATTGGTTTCCTTATTCTGAGTCTAAGATTTAACAAACCATAGTGCGTAAGCACTATCCGAACTCGGTCCGAGTTTTCCAGATCAATATTTTCACGGACTCAGATCAGATTCGGATCGGATGTTGTGCGTAAGCGCTCTTAGGGTATACAGCTGCTATTTGCATAAAAATAATTATGATTTTAGGACCCTTTTGTTAAGTTATGGCGCATTTTCTCTAGACGGCCGATATTAGGAGGGGGCCGATAGAAGGAGCCTCCACCCTACGAGCAGGCAGTGGGGTGGGCGGGGTCAATATCTCTATGGGCCTCTATGGGCGGGGTACGTGCGTGACGTGTCTCAAAACAATATCTACTAAAATAGCAAGCAAAGACATATAGGTACTTATCCTTTTAATTCATATAATGACAATAATGCGTTAGAAAGGGATGTATAAATATTTGTCTTGTGTCAGTTTCTGTAGGTTGATGGTAGGTTGTCCCTAGGTTTTGGAAAGTAGTGACGTTCCTTGTCGGCACTTTAAGTCGATAAAAATAAACCTAACTGATAAAGTTAAGACTTAGGTTTAATATCTATATCTCATAATCAGATCATAAACTTGTCTACCAGGACAGGATGACTTGTCACTTGTCCGCTGGAGTATGGCCCTCTGCAAACTAGCACGCTAGCGATAGACTAGGGAGAAAGGTAATAAAACATAGGTTAATAATAATAAAAGATTTTATTAATTTAATCGTTTCTTGAATGTCGCAAAATCACTGCCCTTTAAATAAAATGTTTTATTTAAAAAACTTGTGTAGTGTTTGGAACAAATATGACTACGTTTATTCCATGTCCATGCTCTTCTTACACATTGTATTTATATTTTTTCATGTCTTCATTCTTTGGAAACCTGTAACCAAAAAGTAGGAATGTTGATATAAGAAATAATTGTACTATGACCTTGATCTCTTAAAAAAGTTGGTAAATATTATATTGTTTGAAAGATAAATGATCCAATCAAGACCTATAATGGTTTTGTTTTTACCAATGAAACATTAATATTGATTTAGAAACGCACATCACTATGCGAAATAATATAACCTCTAAGATCTGAATAAAATTTCTTTGATTCAAGCAATAATCGATACTGAATTGGACAAAAACAACTATTATCACAAACTTTAAGCATATTTTAAAAGTTACACACTATTATCTTAACTGAAATAATCGAAAACAATCTAAACTTACCGATGAAAGGTTACGGTTTCTTGGGTATTTTCTTTTCTTCCAGTGTGGGATTTACACTTTTACAGCCCTCAATCACACAAGACATTTTTACACAGGCACAGAGTATCTATCACAAAATACGTTTTATATTATTTTCAAGCCTTTTACTGAACAATACCACCAAAATAACTTAATTTGGCTGAGAGGAGTATCAAACTTTGTGCAAAAATATTTGTCATCATCCATTTGACATTTGTCTAGTGACATTTGACTAGTGACGACCCTTAGAAAACAGAAACGAATTCGGATCATGTTGTTTCACTCACTCCTATCGCCGAATTAATGAAGTTAAATGAGTAAGATAGCAAGTGTTCAATCTTATTTTAGCATGGTTTCTATTGGACGTGTTTTGCCCGAAGTTGACAAAATGCTGTCCAATGCTGTCGCTCCGAATTTGTACCTATCAGAGAAATCGGACTAGTGCGTAAGCACTATCCGAACTCGGTCCGAGTTTTCTAGATCAATATTTTTAAGAACTCGGATCGGATAAGAATCGGATGTAGTGCGTAAGCGCTCTTAGAGAAGTTTTATATTTTATCATATAAAAGACACCTATTACAACGTATTACAGCATGGATTAACCATGTAACTATTTTGAGTACTGCGTAAACGATACATAAAGTAACACTAAACGAAAATAGTTCTTTCTAAGCGAATTTTTGTTTTTCTTTGATCGTGACATACTCAAAATCTATATGATTTTGTTTTAATTCCGGTATTTTTTACCCTTTTTCATACCTTTGTTAATATGAAAACAATATTCTAACACAATTTTATTTAGATTTTATATTTATTTGAATTTGTTACATTCTGTACGATTTTTTTTCACTTTTTATGTCTTTTAACGTTCATAACTATCTAGCTCCCGGCTGCTCCCGGCTAATTTATACATTGTATTAAAGGTACAAGTCTCCTCAAGAAATAAACACCAAATCCAGCTGCCACCATCTGCCCCCTTATGATTATGACAACATTTACTAGCCTAACGCAAAAAAAGACAAGAAATTGGGGTATTGGTAATAAGTTATGAAATCGTTATTTAATGAGACGATTGTTATTTAAATGCATAAGGAATCATTTATTAAGGTGTTTTGTATTAATTAAATATTAAAAAATCATATAAGTAGTGTCTTTTTATATTTTCAAAGAAAAATAATTAAACAAATATTGTCTTTAAATTTATTCATTAGCTACCCTTAATGAATAGGTGTCTTATGGTAACTATGATCTATAAATCTAACAGAGATGATATTTAGTCTCGTTAACCTTTTTGGACCTGAGAAAGTAACTACAAACCATGTCAACCGTAACATTGTTATATTTGGAAGTAGCAAAAATGGCGTCTTGCAATAAAGACCCGAAAAGTGTATATGTTACGGGCAACGTGATTAACTGGGCATTATTAATAAGGACCGGCCATTATTAATAATGCCCGAGAGCGACGGGCAAAGTGATTAATTTATCACTTTGACCGGCCCTTATTAATAATGCCCGACGGCCCGTGGTCCATGTAATAAATCAGTGTTTAAGATAGCTTGAATTTATCACTTGGACCGGCCAGTATGATGAATAATTCCCTACTTGTAGCCGGGCAATGTGATAAATTGGACCGCGGCCGTGCCTTACGTGCGGCGGAAATCGACTCGGATGAATATAGGTTAGAAGGCTTAGGCGGGAGCGGAGCGTAGCGGAGCTCCTGCCTTAGCCTTCGTGGTTATTTTTTTTTTAACACCTATTCCCCAAATTTATGATTTAACGACTTAATGACGAAACTAGTTTGGCCTAGGCTAAACTAATTTAAGTCAACATAGAATATATTATTATAGTAAAAACAAAAAAGGTTTTCAGGGTTTAAAAAAAAAATAACCACGAAGGCTAAGGCGGGAGCTCCGCTTCGCTTCGCTCCCGCCTTTAGCCTTCTAACCTATATCCATCCGAGTCGATTTCCCCCTTAGTAAAACCTAGTTTAGCCTAGGCCAAACTAGTTTGTCCTGAAATCGGCTTTTGCCGGTAATACGTATATACCTACATGCCGCTTATTTTTTGGTAACTTTTCATGAAAAAATTGTAAGTTTTTTGTCTTTTAATAAACAAAAACACTACTGTTCACCTATTTTATTACTTGGCCCAAGATAGGGTGGGCATTATTCATAATGGCCGGGAAAAGTGATAAATCCTGCTGTTTTAATCACATGGCCCAATTGAGTCGGGCATTATTAATACAGACCGGCCCTTATGAATAATGCCCGGACTTATCAAATGGCCCGTAACATATATACTTAAAAAGTAAATACTTTTACATAACTGAGTTTGCTTTTGAGAACCTCTAAAACAGAGCTGAAGAAAAATTTTATCCCAAGATTGGCTCAAAAGTGGCAAGCAGCTAATCGTATCAAAATCCGTTTCCTTATTAATTTTAAAGAATGGTTGGTATTAAGTCTAACAATTCCTACAAGTGAAGATGACAATAATTCACCAGGGCCTTCCAGAGGATCACAAGCACAACTAACTAACAGGACGACCAAAAAAAGCCATTTCAGGAGTTTTTTTCCCGCATAAGACGCTATAAGATAACAAGGGAGAAAGAAAGAGGATTTAAATATGACTGCTGCAGAAAAACTAAATTCATTTATAAGTAGCCTACTAAAAGCCAAGACAAAGAACACACTGTCTCTTCATAAAGATGTGCTAGCTTGTTAGTTATAACAATAATTGGTTATTTTAATTTTTTGTTGTCACTTTTAACTGTATTTTTACATTTTTAAATTTAGTATGACTTATGTTCATAAAAAACAAGTATTTGATAAAAAAAAATTGTAGGAAATACATTGTACTAATTTTATTTCTTTGAAAACGTTGTTTAAATATATAATATATGTTTAGTACATCAATATTAAACTAGCTTAAAGAACATTCAATAATAAACAATAATATTATGATAAAGTAGACATTAGATCGCATATCTACTCAAAAACACCCGCGCGTAATTTCTTTTTTCAAATATCCCCCTCTTCCCTCCACATTTCCGGGATCAAAAGTACCCTATGTTCACCGGGGATAGTGTAGCTATCCAACAGTGAAAGAATTATCCAAATCGGTTCAGTAGTTTTGGAGCCTATTCAATTCAAACAAACAAACAAATCTTTCCTCTTTATAATATTATATTTATATTTAAGACAAAAAACTGTTACACAGTGCAAGAAGTGCAAAAAATATAGTTTTTATAAAAATAAATAATTAACAAATATATATTTTGTCTCTTTTTTTGTTTTTCCCATAAAATACTATATTTCGCTGATGAAATGTTGGCAACCCTAGCGGTAAGAGACTCCACAGACTACGACAAATTATACAAAGTTAGGCCACTTATTACAGAAATGAATAAGGTATATCAGAGTGAAGCATGTAATTCTGCTATACAATCAATCGACAAATGCATGGTAAAATTTAAAGGAAGAAGCTCTTTCCGACAATACATGCCCAAGAAACCCATAGGTATAAAGGGACTTCAAAATTTGAGCTAGATGTGACGCAAAAACAGGGTTCTTGTATCAATTTGACAGTTCATGGCCAGAAGTTGTATGGAGCTGTGCCCTATTAATAAAACGACCGTATGGATTCAAACAGCAGTCTGACTGAAGACTTTATTGAGAAAGACACATTCCATACATACAAGTTACATTATGTGAACACAGATGTCGTTACTTGTAACTTTTATGAGGAAATTACAATATTTTGATATCTTTCTTACATAATATTAATACCCCCACTATATCAAAATATTACACGGTAAATACAACATACAAAGATACTATAGTTATTTATGTGACTGCTGCATAATGAGGGTCATTAAAATACGAATGTGGTTTTATGAAACGAACGAAGTGAGTTTCATAAAAGAATCACATGAGTATTTTAATGACTAATTATGTACAGTCACATACATAACTTTATCTTCATTCATACGATAATATGTCTATTTTATAGTCAGGATTGATGAGCAAACGCCCTAGTTACCAACTTAATCTGTATGTAAAAGTTAGTTTAGTACTGTCATAATTAATGACTGACGTTTGTAGTTTTTAAAATCCATAAACAATCTAGACTCGAGTTGATTTCGATTCTCAAATCGATTGTTATAATTTCAGCATCGAATTAAATGTATAGGAATGGAACATAAAATTACTAATCGACTAATTCGATAATCGAAAAAACCTATTAATTTTTACTTTTAAAGAAGACGTTCGAAATTTGAACGTAATTTCGTATCAGTTACCGACACTAAAATGTAAACATTTCAATGCAGCCACAGATACTTATATCTAAATGTAGGGCGTTTGCTCATCGCTCCTGAATATAAAATAGACATATTATGGTATGGATGTAGATAAAATTAATTAAAGAACAATGGCAGTTTTATACCTACATGTTTTTAAGGTGTCTTAAAACTTGACTTATACAAAAACGATTATTTGAATTAGCCAGATTTTTACATCATAACACATTTTTTATTTAAAGGCTGATATTAAATTATGAATTATAAAAACCTCTTAGTTGATTACAATATTAATATCTGACGCGTTTGTGTTGCCGCTTTAGAAAAAATAACACATTTATATTTTTTTCAATATTAAGAAAAAGGAATAAAAATAATTTATTTCAATGCAATGTGTAACTTAGAAATTATATATCATTAAAAATAGCACAGTGGAAGTTCCCTTCGTACATAAAATAGCGTAATGTTTCTTTATTGGTAAAAATGTAACTTTTAAAGCTGTCTCGTGTAATATTTAACTATCTGCCAATTGCAACACTGCTACCAAAGTTATTTTGACAGCAGGAAACTGCAAAGCAATTTGTTTGACAGTCTATTTTTTTTATAGGTTTTGGCTTTGCATGGTTTTGTACTTTAGCCACAGACGATATTTAAAAGGTCCAGTATTCTCATAAATGTTTTAGGAGACTGTTTATTTTTCCTCTGACTGCTTCTAAGATGACTATTTTAATAAAAAATAATTTTATTAATTACTAAAAGAAGAAAATGAACAAGGATTTGTTTCATTACCAAAATAACCTCAAAGTACAAAAATACTTATAACTTTTTTTTGCAACCACCGTTTGTTAAAATTCTTTTTGGAAATGTTTATGTAATGCAATTGCTAGTGTATAAGCATTATTTAAATCATAGACGCCCCAATTTTCATCCAGGACAAACGTAGTATGGGACTTTGCCATTGTTCTTTATGTTGCACCCCCATCAGGTCCAAAAACTTATACCCTCTTAAGAAAGGTTAATAAATGGTATGTATTTCGTAAACTTACCATTGAAATGTGGCACATCTACAGGTGGCAATCTAAGTTTGGAAATTGGAGCAACGGTGGTTGAACTTGATTGATCTTCTTTTTCGCGCCGCTTAATTTCGTGATTAATCGCGGATAAGATCGCGTAATAATAATTATTCTCGACTTTTTCGACGTCTTCTTTGTCCTCGGGACATAGTGTTAAAATTTTAATGTTGTAGGATTCGTACTGGCTAAATGCGTTAGCGCAGCGTTCCCTTTTGGAAATTAATTGTTCAATTGAAGACTCACTCACATTTTCCGGTTGAGTAATAAAATTGTAAAGACGCGTTAACGTACTTTTAACGTATCCGCGAGCCTGAACTAATTCACTTTGCTCCATTTTCCAAGACGAACCGAACACAACACGTATTCACAAATCGTAACAAGTCACTAATTACTGTTATAATAATATTTAAGAGGAGTTGCGTCTTAAATGTTTAGAACGATATGATATGTTGACACTCAAACTACTACCGGCGGGTATAAACTGGCGTACTGGCGGTGTTTGACTCGGTGTCTTGTTTTTATTGCTGTCCTTCGGGGTTCGTGAAGTATATTTGTTACTGGTCCCGTGTGACGCGCTGCTACTCGCCGTCCTGTCGTAGCTCGTAGCCTCCGCCCCCTTCGTGAAGTATATTTGTTACTGGTCCCATGTGACGCGCTGCGCAATGTTCCGCAAATTGAATGCGTATCGCTCCTTATTTGGCGCGTACGATAAGCTGAACGCAGCGATGCGACGGGGATGAACCTCTGACGATAAGGGTGAATTTGCTGTAGATGATCGGTGGCTGGAATTTTTTCAGGTTTCTTCTGGAGGCGTGCAAATAGGTAGGTAGGCTGAGATCTGATGGTGATGATGTCTGGTACTGTAGCTGCACTTCCGACAGGATACTTGCTGCTGCCGTAGCTTGGGAGTGCAGAGTGTACCTCAACCCCGGGCCGCGGTGCACGACGACCGCAGATCTCGAGACTTGCCTGTTCCTCTAATGACCTCGTTGCCCGTTGGACCAATGACCTCGTTGCTCGAAGGACCAATGTGGAGGTGATGAACTGTATTATTAATTAAAGTCTGGTTCTCAGAAACACTGTTTTAATTCTTAAAGCCACATTTACAGAGAACGGGCGCACAATGAAATCAACGCGTGCGTCCCGTGGCGGAGACCGGACGAGAGAGAGAGCGTACAAAAATAACACAAGCTCACAAAGGGCGCCTGTGTTGCCATCACTTAAACTCAATTTGTTACATATTTAATGTTGCCATGCCAACACATGGGATACTTTTTATCCCGGAAAGGGGGGGGGGTAGTTAAAAACCAAAATTATGCGCGGGTGAAACCGCGAGGGCGACCGCTAGTACAATATAAATTAAGTACCTAAATAATGGATTTAATATTTATTTGAATATTTATTCAGTATTTATGTTTCAGATTCCAGTCCCGTTTGTGACTGATGATAGTGCTCAGGCTGGCTCTAGCTCAGATGAGCCACCATTAATCGTGCTAATAACTGAAGAAGAAATCCAAGAACAGCAAGGTACACTAAAGGCATTAGAACATAGTTACTTATGGTTAATATTTCTTTGTTAAGTGTATAATATTCATGTTGTTTTCAGAAATATCTACCAATAAAGATAAAGATGTCATAAATACCAACGAAAGAGACAAAAAAAAAACTAACAGCTTAACAGCATAGGTAATATTTGTAATGATTAATGACTAACATAAAATAATTGTTCAAGGAAAAAGTAAACTTAAGGATAAAATGTACTTTTTAATATCTCTTTACAGAAATGAAGAACGGCAAGAAATAATACAAAGCAATCTTAACTTCAAAAAAAGAAATCTGGAAATGTTGGAAGTCGAACACGAAAACAAATAAAAATTTCACAATAAAAAATAAAAAACAACTAGAAATAGGAAATTTAGAACACCAAAAAAGAACACAAGGTTTAGATTAAATGTAAATATTTTAAAAAAAATAAAGGACTATGCAAAGGAGCGTCCCCACCCACCAACAGATTTCAAACGTATCTCTATTTATACCTCTTGCCATACTGATCTTTTTTTTTTGTATGACGACATTCGCCGTAGGAATGGGGATTTCACGCAAATCGAATTTGAATGTTGTATTTTTCAAGTATTTTTTTGACACAGTTAATTGTGAAAATAATGTGCAGGCGATCAAGAGTAACCCCCCTGGCCTAAATAAAAGTGTTCAATCAAAATATAATCTTAAAAAATATTTTACAGTCGAGTCTCCTTAAAGCTAGACACTTACATAAATCATTTTTCTCGCACGTGCAAAAGTCGCAATAGGAATAAACCCTGGGGCGCGCGGGCGTGGCCAAGCCGCCCGCGGGCCCCGCGGCCCGTTGCGTGTAAATGAATTGATTTCAGATTTTCCTTCCTACTTTACGCGCTTAGGACCGTCAAAAATATCTAATAATAATAATGGTTAATTCATAAAATAGTTCCACATTTTTCAAATTAAAAAATTAGGTATTTTTGGCGTACCTAGTTAAAAAGCTGAAATCATACAATATTAATTAGTTATTTACAAGTTCGTACTTACATAGTTTACGTTCTGCGAAGCAAGTGTTCAAAGTGTCCTCCGTTCTGATGAAGGCACAGTCTAGCACGGCGAAGCAAATTTCGCTTTAGTTTTCGCAACACATAAACGTTTTGTCTTACTGTTTCGAAAGCTAAAACAATCCTTTCGCGTAACACGTTTACACACTCTATCTCCACTGTGTACACCAGTCGTTTCACGTCACTCCAAAAATAATAGTCCATGGGGGTTAAGTCCGGGGATCGTGGTGGCCATGCTACTGGACCTCTGCGTGAGATGACCTTGGATTAAATAAGGGCCCAGTAAATACCCGTCGATTATGCCAGCCCACACGTTGAGACTGAATCGGTGTTGGAATGAAGGAATGAGTCTCGCTTAATTTTACGAGGATTGTGACCGCGATGAGTCCACCAGTTCTCATTATGGAGCACAAACATTAATACCGCTTGACGCAAACTGTTGCCACTTATCGCGTACAAGCGCACCATTTCCACCAATTCGATATTAGAATTTATGCTTCGGTAATTTTAACACGGCACGCGATCACACGGAGCGAGCGCGCGCGCTGCGCGAGTTCGACTGAAGGCGAGACCGCCGAGGGCCGAGGCGGCCGACATCTAACATCAAAGCGGCGCAGGCGGCGCGCCGCTTTGATAGAAAGAGAGCGCAATCGCCGCGGCTCGTGCCGATGATTTATGTTATTTATTATGAACAGACAAGCACAGTGATGTGTATGCGCTACGATAGTTAGTGGTGTGCGTAACAGATTGTCGATAAAATTAAATAATCAAGATAAAAAATCAAAATTTTAGGTCACTATTTTTTTAATGATTTGAGTTCAGTGTCCGTTATATAGTTACCTCTGTAAATATGGCAAGGATGCAAAGTAACATCGTGTATAGAATGTCATGTCATAATAATATTGAAACTAGTGCCAAGTCTGTTGGTGGGTGGGGACAGAGCCCATACAACTTCTTGCGTTGTCCTTTGACTAATTTTGAAAGGACAATGTAAACTGACTGAATATGAGTGTTAAAAAGAAATAATTATTTTCAGGTTCCAGCTCCAGAATCCCAGGATACCAAATGCTAAAGTGGTGTATGTTATTATTAATATCAAAATAATAGTTGTTATGTTACAGTTGTCTATGTCCACATTAGTTATCTTTGCCTTGTACTATTTTGTTTGCCTATTAGAAGAGAAATATATTTAGTCTATGAAAAGCTACTCTTGTGTTTTAATAGGTTATGGGCCCAGACTCGTATTTCGCAAAGTTAAATCTGTTAAAATCAGCGCAAACAGTTTATTTAATATAAAATTCAACAGTGTAAAGAGCTGTAAAGTGTTTGAGCCGGCAAAATCGGTTCAGATTAAAAATTGTAGTGAAAAAACAGTTACTCAATTTTTTGAACAATGGCCGGCAGTTACATCGTGAATGTACCAAAGCTCAAGGGTCGAGAAAATTTCGACGAGTGGGCATTTGCCGCTGAGAACTTTCTGATTCTTGAAGGAGTGGACATAAACAAGAAGGATCCTGGTGGATTACCCGATGCAGATTCCCTAAAAGCAAAGGCTAAACTCATCATGACTATAGATTCATCGCTTTATGTGCATATCAAGAATGAGAAAACTGTCCAGGATGTGTGGCAACGCCTGAAATCACTCTTCGACGATTCCGGATTTCAAAGAAAAATCTCGTTATTGAGGCATCTAATCTCAATTCGGTTAGAAGATTGTGAAACAATGACTTTGTACGTTACACAAATAGTAGAAGCAGCTCAGAAATTACGCGGTACTGGATTTAATATAACAGATGAGTGGGTTGGATGTTTATTATTGGCTGGATTGACGGAAAAATTTGCCCCTATGATAATGGCTATTGAACATTCAGGGATGACAATTAGTACGGACGCCATTAAATCCAAATTACTAGATATGAGTTCTGAGGTTGGCAGTAATACCGGAACAGATGGTGCGTTTTTAGCAAGAAAATGGCCGCAGCGCAGAAAGCCGGTTGGCAGCACTGCAGAAACGTCAAATTCAAAAACGTCAATGTCGAAAAATACCAAAACAATACGCTGTTACAAATGTAAACAACTTGGACACTATAAAAACCAGTGCAATATGAATAAAGAAAAGGAAACTACAGTGTTCAGCGCGTTTTTCTTAAACTCAGCGTACAAGAAAACAGATTGGTACGTAGATTCCGGTGCCAGTGCGCATATGATTTCCGACAAAGAATGTCTGACTGATATATCATATGAACCTGCGATGAAGCATATTGTAGTAGCTAATGAAACAACAGTACCAGTGTTATGCTCAGGAAATACGAAGTTGACGACAGTAGTAGAAGGTTCAGAGTTTGATATTACTGTGAAAAATGTTTTATGCATTCCTAACCTAACAACAAATCTTTTATCAGTTAGCGAGTTAATACGAAACGGAAACAAAGTAATATTTGAAGAAAATGTCTGTAAGATATTTAACAAAAGAAATATTCTAGTTGGAAAAGCTGTATTAATGAATGGAGTGTATAAATTAGACATAAAACAAACATGTCTATTGGCAAGCTCAGCAATGCAAGAAACCAGTATATTATGGCATAGAAGGTTGGGCCACATAAACAGTAAGGACCTGAACAGAATGAAGGATGGCGCTGTAAAAGGTATAAATTACCCCGACAAGGCTGAAATTGACAAGTCCCAGTGTGTCACGTGCTGTGAAGGGAAATTATCGAGACTGCCTTTCTCACACAGAGGTTCCAGATGTGAGAGTGTGTTAGAGGTGGTACATGCGGATGTGTGCGGTCCCATGGAGTCAGTCTCAATAGGAATGTCAAGGTATTTTCTCCTATTTGTCGACGATTACAGCAGAATGGCATTCGTCTACTTCATGAAGTCAAAGAGCGAGGTATTGGTGTACTTCAAAGAGTTTAAAGCCATGGTAGAAAGGCAGACAGGGAAGTACATCAAGGTACTAAGGACTGACAATGGTGGAGAATTTTGTTCCTCCGATATGGAAAGTTTTTTGAAGAAAACAGGCATAGTGCATCAAAAAACGAATCCATATACGCCAGAACAGAATGGCATGTGTGAGCGTTTAAATAGAACCTTGGTGGAAAGAGCTCGGTGCTTATTGTTTGATGCAAATCTGGATATAAAGTTTTGGGGTGAGGCAGTAAATACCACAGTATACCTTCGAAACAGAACATTAGCATCAGGATTAACAGTAACCCCATATGAGCTATGGACGGGTAAAAAACCAGACCTCAGCCACATAAGGATATTTGGAAGCACGGCCATGGTTCACGTCCCTAAAATCAAAAGAAGGAAGTGGGACAGGAAGGCGGAAAAACACATTCTTATGGGATATGCAGAGAATACTAAAGGTTACAGGTTATATAACCCAATATCCAAGAGTATAGCTACCAGTAGAGATGTGGTGATAATAGAAGAGAATGGTAACTCAAACTCAGACTCAATACCAGCAGTGGTGGAGGAGAAGAAGGTAGATGAAGAAAAGTCTGAGAGTTCAGTTATAGATCCACCTGATAATGATGACACATATGTACCAGATGAAGATCCATCTTCAGTAAGCTCCTGCAGCTCTACAGATTACAACAGTGTATCAGATGAAGAAGTGAATGATCTTGAATCAGGCACTGATCCTGTTACACAGAAGCGTGTCAGAAAGCTGCCAGAGAGATATGGGTACAGTCATGTATGTGTGCCCACCCAGGAAGACATTGGAGATGAAAATCTTACTTATGAAGATGTCATGAGTGGTGCAGAGAAAGAACAGTGGTGTGAAGCTATGAAGGAAGAGTTACAGTCATTCCGTGAAAATGATGCTTGGGAAATTGTAGACAAACCCAATGAAGTGAGAGTTGTGCAGTGTAAGTGGGTGTACAAAAAGAAGTTAAATAGTGACAACACAGTGAGATATAGGGCCAGATTGGTGGCAAAAGGGTTCACTCAGAAAGAAGGCATTGACTATAAAGAGACTTTTTCACCAGTGCTAAAATATTCCACTTTAAAATTGTTGTTTGCTATTAGTGTTAACTTAGAATTAAGCATAACCCATTTAGATGTTGTGACAGCTTTTTTAAATGGTCAGTTAGATGAAACAGTGTATATGCAAATACCAGATAATTTAAAATGTGAAAATAATAAATGTAAAGTTTTAAAGCTAAAAAGGGCCATTTATGGTTTGAAACAATCAGCAAGGATGTGGTATCAAAAAGTAGATTTATGTTTAAAGGAATTAAATTATAAAAAGTCTGATTATGAACCATGTCTGTTTGTGAAAATATCACACAATGAAAAAACTTTCATTGCCTTGTTTGTAGATGATTTTTTCATTTTTTCAAATTGTAACAAAGAAGTAGATTACCTAAAAAGGCAATTAGGTACTTGTTTTAAGTTAAAAGACTTAGGTCAATTGAAAAAATGTTTAGGAATGAATGTTAGAATTGAAAAAGATAGTATTTGTGTAGATCAGAAACAATTTATAGAACATATATTATGTAAATTTAATATGATGTCATGTAATGGTGTAGATACTCCCATGGAAACAAATTTAAAGCTTGAAAAAGGCAAGAATGTAATTAGTGATTATCCTTACCAACAATTAATAGGAAGCCTGATGTACCTATCAGTTTTGACAAGGCCTGACATATCATTTTGTGTTAGTTATTTAAGCCAGTTTAATAATTGTAACAGTCAAACACATTGGAAACATGCTAAGAGAGTGTTGAGATATTTAAAATCTACAAAATCTTATGGTTTAATGTATGTTAAGGATAAGTCAGATATAACTGGATATGTAGATGCTGACTGGGCTTCAGATGTAGTAGACAGAAAGTCATACACAGGATATTGTTTTTTGTACTCTGGGTGTGTAGTTTCTCATGAGTGTAAAAAGCAACAAACAATTGCTTTATCGAGCACAGAAGCCGAATACATGGCTATCTGTGAGGCTACTAAAGAGGCTATTTTTTTGAAAAACCTTTTATGTGAACTTGTTAATAGGAATAATTTGCCAGTTTTGTTATATAACGATAACCAGAGTGCAAAGAAACTTTCTGAAAATTACATATACCATAGGAGAACCAAACATATTGACGTTAAGTTTCATTTTATAAGAGAGGCTGTGCAAAATAATATGATAAAAATTGCCTACTTAAATACTAAACAAATGCCAGCTGATATACTTACTAAAAGTTTATGTAAAGTCAAACATATGCAATTTATGAAAGAATTGGGCATAGTAAATTTAAGTTAAAAGATATGTAATATGTATTGTGTAAGTGTATGTTAAATGTTAAGTATGTTCAGATTATTTTGATAAGTGGTGGTGTTATTATTAATATCAAAATAATAGTTGTTATGTTACAGTTGTCTATGTCCACATTAGTTATCTTTGCCTTGTACTATTTTGTTTGCCTATTAGAAGAGAAATATATTTAGTCTATGAAAAGCTACTCTTGTGTTTTAATAGTGTATCAAACCTAATGGTGATTTTACTTATAATAAGGCTGTATGTGATTATTAGAAAAAGTATTTCTTTATGTACCTATTTGCTATTTATAGTGTTAGTATGTACTTGACTGTGATTATTAGAACCTTGCAATTTTTTATTACTAATTTTTTAGGCCATTTCTTTTTATCTTGGTATTATGAGACTGATTTTAATTATAACAAGACTGACTGTGATTATAAGAATAAATATTTCTTTATGTAAGTACTTGCTATTTATTAGTATAAGGCTGATATTATAAGGCCAACTGTTATTAATAAAAAAAATAGATAGGTAGGGATTTTACTTATGTACCCCACTAATTTTTAATGTTGTAAAAACATTATTTATTACTGATATAAAGGCCATTTCTTTTTATTACTAAGTTTTTATGGCTGATTGTACTTATTCTAAGGCTGACAGTGATTAATAAAAATCTTACTTTTTATTACCTTTTTGAGGCTGATTGTCAGATTGATTAATTAAAAAGTATATTCCCCTCTATACCTAGTTTGATTTAATATTTTTCTTTTCTTTAGGCAATTTACAATGAAGTACTGGTAGGGTAAAAATCTAACATGCAATACATATTTTGTCTGCATAATTGATTTCGAATTTTGAATGGACTGACAAAATATTAATAAAAAAGCATGTTATGAAAAATATTTTATTAATTGTATTCAAAGTGATCTTCAATAAATTGTCTTCTCTTGATATAGAACAGTGGCTAAGCCGCTCGGGTATAAAACCCGGAGGTTGTGGGTTCGATTCTCACTTAGGGTCTGATAGTTAGTAGGACCTATTCAGAGGCCGACTGGCTAGCTACCACCACAGGTGAAATGCTGCTGCAAAATCGAAATCAATCACAATCAAAATATACTTTATTCACGTAGGCTTCAAAGAAGCACTTACATAAAATTGTCATACATTACTAGGTCCCAGCCGAGTATTAATGTGGGAGCCAGTAAGTACACTTGAAATCAAAGGCTCGAAGATCAGTGATGAGTCTACAGTCTGGCAGCACATTGAGGGACGCTTCCAGGTGAAGCGTCCCACAATAGAATAGGCCGCAGTGGCCGCTTACCATCAGGTGAGCTGCGTGTCTGTCTGCTAGCTGACTTAGTATTAAAAAATGTGTATTTATAATAATGATGATGAAATGACTAAAACTATGAATGATATTGTATAAAACATGGGTCTAAACAAAGCGCTTTGGTGCAGGCGGTGCAATTTGTGTGCGTGCGCTTGTGGCAGACACTGCATTTGCGGCGTTTGCGCTGTTTACCGTCAAAGGGATATTCTCTTGGGAAATGACTTATCATTTCCTTTGAGAATTTCACCTTTAAACCAGACTGCGCCGGCTTCAACACCACGCTTCGCTCTTGACCATGTTTTTCTAATATTTGAGTTATTTAAGTTTTTCTGTAGCCTCGGTGTGTGAATATATGCGGATGTGGGTGTTCGGGTGCTGGGCTCTGTTTCTGCAGAATGTAAGAGTTTAACACACTTACATTTACACGACGAAATACCTTTTTGTACCACACCGCGGTTCTTTTTCTTTCGATAGGATAGGCCGACAACATCTGATCCTTTTTATCCACACCGCCCATGCGGACGTTGTAGTCGTGGATCAGAGTTGGCTTGGCTTTCCCATCTCATCTCTGGAAGCAGAAGCCGCGTTGTGGTATGTGGAAATCAAATATACTAGGTTTTCGTCTTTCCACACCAAAACATCTTCATCTCCACTAGTAGAACCGTGCACACTACCCACGGGAACTGAATTTTTGTTCAGACTTTTTAGATTAGTGGGCACATAATGCCTATTAAGGCGCAGTGTGCCGACGACATCAAAGCCACGGCTTTTCAAAAGCCTTGCCAAAAGGGGACTGTTGTAATGATTGTCCATGAACACTGTGTGTCCCTTACTCTCGAGCCCCGAAAGGAGCTCCAAAACAAGGGACGTGATGTAACCGAACTCTTTTTCTTCCTCTTCATTGCGACCGGCATGCATCTTCAACCGCCACAAATAGCCCGACCTCGAATCACAAATTTCATAAGTTTTGACCCCTTTCGATGCAACCTTATTTTTAATAAATTGGTTTATGCTAAGCCACCCCTTCCATTGCATCAGAGACTCATCGAGAGCTATGGATTGCCCCAAGTGATACAACGCCTGAAATTTTTCATTCAGGTGCTGCACAATCGGGGCAATCTTGGTGATCTTGGCTTCGCTTTTGGAGGTGGCTTATTCCATCTGATTATTATTAGAATGTAGCATTTGGGCAATACCTATGAAACGTGTGTGTGTAGGTCATATACCGTTTCTTTTGGGCCAGCGCAACTTTCCCCTAGTTTCCCAGGACGCAGGCACAGTCGACAGCTCGACCCGACCTCTGCGACGCGTAGCCACTATTTTGAACAATTTTCTAAAAACAAAGAAACAGTGATATTATTACTGAACAAAAGTAATTTTCTATAAAAAAGAAGGTTAGTAGACAGACTACACGCCGAAAAATACGAGCTAATATTTTGAATACCGGCACTATATTTTAATACTACGTGTAAGCAAACGCCTTGCGAGTGCGACTGATTTGACGACTGACGACACTGACGTCGTTACGTTAACTACGCGCGCCGCTAGCCGGGCGCCGACCAGGGACTGAAAACGGTTACGATACGTTTATTAAATAAATGTACCTAAATAAAATAAAGGTAGGGCCTTACCATTTAGTTTGGACCGCCCTTTCCCTTGCTGTCTGTATGGTCAAGGTCATTTCCTCGGGGAACCGCATTAAAAATTGTATGGAGCAGCCAACTTTTTTGCAATTCCAGACTCGGTTTATAGAAAAAGTGGTTCATCGTGCTGAGTATTTTTTCCTTTCTTTATTATTATCTCTATCTTTTCACCTCTATAACTATTAATTAATACCATGTGATTTACTATTTGGCGATATTAGTGGACCTTACACTTAACTAAATTGACAAAATTCTGGTCTGTGGTTAATCAAAAAAATAAAAGATTGAATTTCAATATTTGTTTTATTAAAGTTGCCAAATAAAAATGAAATTATTAATCGTAGGTTGGACACAATCATATGCCTTAGGTAATTTAATTAGTCATTAATAATGAGAATATGTAATTTTTTATGTATCACTTTCCTTCAGAATATCCAATATTTGCTTCATCTTTTTGTAACGCATGTTTCCGAGACATTTCCAATGCTACTATTTTCGCAAAAAACTCGTTACATTCAGCTTCTTTTTCTGCACTCATATTGCAGCCTTCATATTCCGTCATAGTACCGATTGCTCTTGTTGCAATATTCTTATCTTTAAAGGTACACATTTTTTCCGAGTTTAATAAATCATCATTAGTTTGATAATCACGCAGGTCCTTATGTATATCAAAGGTATAAGTTGCCTCTTTTGCGTTGGTATCTTCTTTACTATTTAATATTAATTTATTAATTTTTCTGGAATATACTAAATCATCAAAAGGTTGAGAATCTGGTAATTCGTCTTGTAATTAACAGAAAGTTTCCTGGGTTTGTGTCGGCTCCCTGAATCTCTTTGGTGAAAGTTCACATTCCGTTGACGTACTTTCAGACTGGGAATTAAGATTTTTGCTAAAGTCACGCTTTTTAATCTTGTTCTTGTCTTTATCTGAAAAAAGAACATTTTTTTTCTGAACAAGTATGTTTTCGTTGTGCATTTGCCAGTCGCCGGTTTGTACTGCCAACCTAACAAACTAATAAACCACAACGGATCGTCGGAACAGCGAAAACAGACCTTAAATACCGGGGCGATAAGGAATGCCTTTTAAAGGTTTCCCATCAATTGTCGACCATCATGGCGTTGCTTTTAGAAGGCTTCCCATCAACTGAGGGGCTACCCCAATCTACATCTACATAACCAATTATATTTTCATCACCTATACCACAATATTTAATGCAATAATCTTTTGTTTTCTTTAAATATTTCAAGATACGCTTAGCATGAGCCCAATGCTCTCTACTATAGCAATTGTTAAACTGACTAAGGTATCCTACTGAGAATGCAATATCTGGACGTGTAAGTATGGCAAGATACATTAAACAACCAATTAATTGCTGGTATGGTAAACTCTTATCACAATTATCATGTTTAGCCAACTTCAGTCCAGTTTCCATAGGAGTATCTATAGGTCAATTTTCTAAATTAAATTTTAACAATAACTGTTCTATGTGTGATGACTTTGATCTAAAGTTTACACTCTATTTCCTTTGTCATAACACACTGACAAACCAAGGCATTGTTTTATTTGGCCTAAATCTTTAATTTTAAATTCAGACTAATACACACTAAGTTATTCATTTCTTTAGAACAATTCGAAAAAATAAAGAAATCATCGACATATAAAGCAATTATAGTCATATTTTTACCTTCATTCTTAACATATAGACAAGGTTCATACCTATGTTTAGTAAAGTGAGTGACTAATAATCTTAGCTGCCTTTTTCAGTGGTCATGGAATTTCATCCGCACTCCAAAGAGAAAGATGACAAAACGTCAGTATGGTTCTATTTTCTAGAGTACAGATTCGGAGTCAGCAAAATGCAAAACATGCTCAAGAATTATCAAGTGCGCCGCGCGCCATTGGATCAACTTCCAGTTTACACAGTCATCTAAAATCTGCGCATTATTAAAAGTTGCAACGACTCAAGTTGAGAATATACAATTATTTCCGACATACTTACATTATTCCTTTTCATGTGTCTAACAGAACCTTCAACATCCACTCAAAACTATGAATTACCTTCCCAGGAAACTGCATCAGATAATTTGAAAAGAAAAAGATCGTGCAGCCCAAGTGCGTGTTTTTATTAGATTTAAATACTGTTTTAATATATTTAATAAATAAACATAATTTCTTAACATGTGTGTTACAGGACCCTCAATATCAACTCAGAAGAATGTTTACACACACCTAGAAAGAAAAATAAAAAATCTTCAAATGCATGTTAATCAAATTAATAAACTTAATTCACCAATACTAAAAAGTTTGATTTCTGCTTCTATTAGAAACCACAAGCAAATAGGACAAAATTAAATAAAAGCATTGCCATCGCTATCTATTAAAAGTCTTCAAAAGCATACAGGTATCCGAAGCAGTTATTGCCAATGCCAAGTATTAGAACATTACAGACAATTTTGCAAAATATCCAAATGGATCTAGGGGTATATCCAACTGTGATTTCCTATTTAAAAAAAGAAGGTGAAAAAATGACAGAAAACAATAAGATATGTGTTCCCATGTTAGACGAAATGACGTTGAAGAAGAGATTAATTTACAATGTTACTTCTGATGAAGTTGAGGGATATGTGGATTTTGGAAAGGAAGAAGGCGGAACTGGGGCAGTCACGCGCTAGTTTTTATAACAGCTGATTGCACATTACTTTCCATAGAAAAATTATTCGTCATCATAAAAAATGTTATCAAATCTGTAAGGGATGCTGGATATACCGTACGTATTAGCGACGGTATGCGACCAGAGTCCAACGAATGTTGGAGTTCTAAATTTTTCAAAGTGATTTTGTGGTAACCCTGAAGACTCCAATTATTTTATAATTAATAATAAAAAAGTATTTATTATTTTTGGATGTGCCGCATCTTTTCAAATCGATCAGAAATAATTTTATCAATGGTGGTACCCTCGTTATGGGAAATAAAAGGGCAAAGTGGTCTCATTTAGTACAATTTAAACACTAAGATCACAAAATGACACGTGGAACCGAAATTTCGTGCCAGAATGAAGGTTAAATTAGCTGCCCAAATACTGAGCATCACGGTTGCTGCAAGTTCTAAAATTACTTTCCAAGATATCCAACAGCCGGGAAATATTACACACTGCAGAAATATCTGAAGACTTAGATCGCTTTTTTGACTGTACCAACGGGCCATCGTCTTCGCGTGATTTAAAAAAAAATATTAGGAAAAATGTGCGCAAGAACAGCTTTCACCAAAGACTTTGGATCGAGTACATAGAAAAACTAAGAAGCCTTCATTTTAAAATCTGACAGTCATTTGATATTAAAAAACGTGAGATGTCCCGGCGCCGGGCCAGGTCACCGGGCCGGATTGGATACACTCGTGTCAATGTATATATCACAACTATAACCTCCCTTCAGAGCATTTGGATGTAAGTAGAGAGCAAACATCAGTATTTTAAACATCGACCTTCGCACAGCTGCGCTGTAATTTGCTTCCATTCATTGCCAGGTAGAGACCCTTTTTTGTGTGTTGTTGTTGTAGATGAGAGCGGGTTGAGGAACGGGGACTGCCGACGTGCCGCCGACGTGCTGCCGACGTGCCGCCGACGTGCTGTCGACGCGTTGGCGACAGCTTTTTATAAAAATCCTGTGAAATCAAGTCAGGACGCAATTAAATTGAAATGCTGTCAGGCTGTGCCGATTCACAGAAAAAGGCCAAGAACCCTTAGATTGGATCCTACGACTCGAGTCCAGAGCGCTTCAAAAGCCACCAAGCAGTGTACCATAAAATATAACGTGAAAGTCGACAAAAAATCTATAACTGTCTGCCAAAAGTTATTTTTAGCAGCAGGGAATGTCAATAACCTAGTACAAAGGTATTTTAGATGATGACGATGACTCAAAAAGGCTTGAAAGTTGGAACTTTAGTTTTTAGTAGGTTTTACTCGAACATTCAACTTAATTTAAAAATACAAAAAGGCGTTTCCATAGCTTCTGGGTATGTTTAAAAACTCCGCATGCTTCTAAACTACCAAAATCTTAAAAATATGATTCTGCTGCTCTTCTGCCTCATAATACCTTATAAGATGTTCAAATGAAGGGTACTAGTGGTGAGTCCTAATAAAACATAGCCTAATTAATAATGTAATTACGATTAGTATGTCTTCTTCTTCCTCCTAGCGCATTGTCCTGTTTTTATTCAGGGTGCGCTTTGACCAGGATCCAAGAATTGGCATATCTGGTTTCATGGCTCTCTTAAACGCCTGCCATCTGACCTTCGTAACCCTTAAAAAGAAACAAGACAATTTGGATCATGGCTACACATTTAGAATTAACTGGATGTGCAGGTGGAACCTCACGATGTTTTCCTTCACTGCAGAGCTAGTGGTGTAAATCCGCACATAAATTGTTTTAAAATCCAGAGGTGCGTGCTGGCCCGAATTCGAACCCTCGACCTTACGCATGCGAGGCGACGATCTTATCCATTGGGCTACCACCGCTCTCGTTATGATTAGTATGTGATAAATACGTAATGGGTATGACGACACAGAATAAAATACTAAAAAGCTATCTAATCAATAATTTATTATTTTTGTTTCAGCAGGGCATACTTCCAAAACGACGCACTCCCCCCATGTAGAGGATTGTTTGCGTAGAAAACTTATCCAAACAGGCATCTAGTTAAGTAAGTGTCGCAGCGAGGTCAAAAAACAAACATTAAAAATCAAGACCATGCAAAATGTGGTATCTCATCCGGAATTTTTGAAAACCGTTGATAGTTTGCCTAGCATGGCAAAAATACTAATTTTGTTGCAATTTTGTGAAAATAAAAAAGGAATGAGGGGCCGGCGTTTCATACTGGAAGAAAAAATTATGGCACTCTCAATTTTCAAACAAAGCCCTAAGGGCTACAGATTTTTTAGAAAAATATATGTATTGCCCTTACTTCAAACCTTAGTAAAACTACTGAGTATGGCAGATATCTAACCAGGAATACACAAGAAAACTATTTTTCAAATTAAAAAAGCAACTGAAAATGCAAGTGTTCAGGATTATTTTTTTCGATGAAATGGCACTGAAAGCAAATGTTGCCTATAATGAGGGACGGGATGAGGTCAGTGGTTTTGTTAAAAATGGAATTGAAACTCGTCCCGAGTTTGCAGATCACGCCCCGGGTATTTATGATCAGAGGCTTAATTAAAAATTATAATTATTTTCGCAAGCTGCCTGCTTCCACAAAAGGAGCCGAGTTGGCGAAACAATTAAAAGCCGTAATAGGCGAATTACAGAATGCTGGTCTGATCGTGGTAGCGACTGTTTGCGACCAAGGTACAAACAATATGCAATGCATAAAAGTACTATTGCAAGAAACGCGTGCACACTTTTTAAGAAAAGGCGAAGAAGCACGATATAATTCGTTTTTTATTAACGATCAAGAGATCATACCACTTTATGATCCACCGCATCCCATAAAATGTATTCGCAATAATTTATTAACAAAAAAATTAAATTAATATATAAAAATTGAAAAAGAATGCACTGCAAAATGGAATAACACCTGCATAATGAAAATCCAGGCTAATAAAGGGATTCGATTTCGATTGGAAAATAAGCTATTACTTAAGATATGCCGAAAAATCAGTTTAAAGGTAGAGATTTTTCGATATATCGGAAAATCTCGTATAACTTTAAGACCGTAAAAGGAGATCACCCAGTCTCCATACATTTTTGGGCTAATTCGGAAAGTGCCGGCCAACAAAAATAAACCAACTATTTTTAACCGACTTCAAAAAAGGAGGAGGTTCTATGTTCGACTGTATGTATTTTTTTTTTTTTTTTTTTTTTTTTTATGTATGTCCGTCGATTTCTCCGTCAATTGTGGACCGATTTAAATAATTCTTTTTTTATTTGAAAGTGCATAGTTCCGAGGTGGTCCCATTGTCACTATGTCAGGATCTGATGATGGGATCCCGGGAAAATCAAGGGCAAACCTCAAATTTTATAGGCGCACACTACGCGTTACTTGTTTTTTCTGAAGCCATTTAAGTTTTTGCGTCCTATAGACATCACTTTATGTTGATGAGCTGATGATGGAAGGTACAACTCCTTAACGGTTAGGAGTTAGGGGATAATTCTTTCAGTATTGTAAGAATATGTGAACCGTTATTTGTATTTCATGTACTTTTGCAGCTAAGCTGATGATGGAAGGTACAACTCCTTAACGGTTAGGAGTTAGGGGATAATTATTTCAGTGCTGTAGAAATATGTGGACCGTTAGTTGTATTTCATGTACTTTTGCAGCTAAGCTGATGATGGAAGGTACAACTCCTTAACGGTTAGGAGTTAGGGGATAATTATTTCAGTGTTGTAGGAATATGTGGACCGTTAGTTGTATTTCATGTACTTTTGGAGCTAAGCTGATGATGGAAGGTACAACTATGATGATGGAAGCTAAAGGGTACGACTTCTTAATTCTTATGTCCCTCTTGCGGGCTGCATCTTTAGTTGGTCTACTGAATGGTGCTGAACACTTAATGAATACCTAATATTGTCAAATAATACAATTCTACTATTTTACTCGTATTTTCGTTATCAATATTATGAGAGAGTTTTACTCACTCCTACGTATTATTCACACTAAAAATAGAAAAATAAACAAACTTTTTTAAAAAAAAAATAAACCGACTTCAAAAAAAAAACAAAAAAAAAACTACCTAAAAACACTGAAAAGCAAAAAATAATTTTAATAAGACATTCATCAAATGCGCTTATTGTCTAAGCCTATTAATAACATTAAATTGTATTTACGTGCTAGGTAGGTACCTACTAATCTGTTTGAAGTCGGTGCCAAGCCAAAAGTAATGAAAAATGATACATACCTAATAATTTATGTATTATACAGGGTTACAAATAATCCGCGGACGTAGGTACGTAGTCTGGGTACCTACTATTTGGCTTGGCACCGACTTCAAACAGATTAGTAGGTACCTACCTAGCACGTAAATACAATTTAATGTTATTAATAGGCTTAGACAATAAGCGCATTTGATGAATGTCTTATTAAAATTATTTTTTGCTTTTCAGTGTTTTTAGGTAGTTTTTTTTTTGTTTTTTTTTTTAAGTCGGTTTTAATAGATAATAACATTATAATCATTTTTTATCATGAACACAAAGTTCCTAGTCGATTCCCTGAGATACTATCGAAGCTCAAAATATTAATTTTTAGGGACTTCATTACTTAAGTAAAAATAGTAATTGTTCTGATTTCTAAAATCCTTTTCATGTGCCAGCCAAAACCTAAATCGTTTCGTGTCACAAGCAGGTAGTCGGTCGGTACTTGCGTCCGCGACACATGCTGTCTCGCTCACACTCATGGGCAGAAACGTGTTATTTTCTCAGTTCTCCATGCAACTCCGGTTACATCGGACGGCTACCTTAACTGTGCTCGCAGTATTTTCATCGTTTTTGTTATCACTGTTTTTGTTATTGTTGTTAGTGCTATTGTTATCATGGCACTAGTGTGTATAAACAGTCGTGAACCATGTGAAGGTCGACGGACTTATACGAGGAGTTCACGAGAAGAACATCATACCGATGTGGCGCTGATGGAGAGACAGGTATTTATATTTTTCATTAGCTGCATTAAACTACCTTTGGGTTTTGTTTTTGTCGGTGATTAAGGTCACCGGAGCTATTTGGGTGAGAGATGCAGCGGTAGCAGGGGAATGCCCCCCAACTAAAACTAACGAAAAGCGACCACTATTATTAGGCCACTGCATGGATTTTTATTTTTTTATACCACGAAGGTAGCAATCAAGCATACGGCCCGCCTGATGGTAAATGGTTACCGTATGTACGGCTAGGTTTGATGATTTTAATTAGATAAAGAATCTTGTGGAAGGTTATTATTTACAATCTTATTATTTTCAGGAAGAGCCTACGGTCGTTATTTGTCGACCATGCTGGCAAAGAGCTGAAAGGACCTTTCAACGCCAAGTTCGTGAAGCAAATCAAGTCGTGCCGGATGAACCTGTTTCTCAAATCAGCCGACATCATCCAACGTTAACATTACCTGGATTTGTACGTACTCCCAACTCAACAGTTAATTGTGTATTCCAATATTGCCAGAATGTGACAAGACTTAGAATACATAATAGTGTGGTGATTCGTCTCATTGGACGTTACAATTTGCTAATACCAGAAAATGCTCGCGTGTGTCAAGAACATTTGGAGAAAAATCTCTGGCATACTCTCCCATTACAAGATAATATCTCAGAAGATTTTACAGCTCCCGAAATAGTACGTGCACTGACTATTATGCGAAATCATATTTCTACAGAAATGCTCAACTTCGAACAATATCAATTAATAAATGCGAATGAATTTCACACTTACTCATGAACAGTTTTCCAATTTACTACAAAATACTCCCAGTTTAAATAATAACCGTCACAAGAACACTATAGTGGCTGCATTGTTAGTGAAAATGCGAACAGGAGACTCAAATGCAAGGCTTGCTTTAATTTTAAGAACAAGTGAATCTAGATTTCAAAGGTTATTGGCTATAGGTCGTGAAGCATTAATGTCGGACTTTGTTCCACTACATGTCGGGTTTTACCATTTAAATTGCCAAGAAGTAGCTCAAAGAAACTTAACAGTACCCGAAACATTATTTGGAAATCCTAGTAACCCAATAGAAGAAAGAAAAGTAATTATTATATGCGACGGTACATACATTTACAACCAAAAGAGTTACAACTAATTGTTTCAAAGGCTCACGTACAGCCATCATAAATACAGAAATCTGACGAAACCTTTGTTATTTGTATGCTGCGATGGCCATATCATCGAGGTATCTGGACCACATCCTGCGACAACTTCTGATGCAAATATTATGAACTCAATTCTTGAGAACGAAGAAAATCTTTTTCACTGGTTTTTTAGAATAGGGGACAGGGACAGGGGAACAGATAATACAAGAACGAATCCATATTCCAACAATTTGGCGGATTTGGTAATCAGATATAATTATAATAGAAGACGTGCACATTTCCAGGCAATTGATGCGCATATGCCTGATATTTCTTTTCCTGTTTTATCAGAAGAAGACCTTATTTTATTCGCACTGGGTATATACCAAATAAAACAAGCTCGCAGCTATTATGCTGAGCATACACAAGCAACAGGTGTGTTCATAATTGAACTTGGAGGGCAAATACCTGCTGATCATGTAAGAGAACTTGAAGGAGGAGATCTGCACATACTTCGAGGTCGAATTCAATCACGGCATGTTCGCTCAAGAACGTACAATGTTTACATTGGCATAGATGCAGCTCTCGAAGGTCGACAAGCAATTGCACATTATTGCACCTGCAATATTGGTAGGAGGACCATCGGCTGTTGCTCACACGTAATGTGTATTGTATGGTACATGGGATACGATTACGCAAGGCACCTACCTAATATAGATATTCCTGCGGAAGGTTTAGAAGATATTTTTGTAAGAGCAGGAGAATTATAAATGTAATAATAATTATCGTTTTTTTTGCTTTACATCCCTGGGTCTGCTAAAAGAATGATTTTGCCACTTGTGTTTTTTATTTAAACTAACAACTAATGTGACAGACAATAATCATTATTAACTTACTTGAGCGGCGGAATTAACTAATTATTCTATTTTTTTTAGGGTAGGTGCAATTAGGAGTGACACAAGGAGGCGAACGTAGACTTTTTGTAGTTGTTTCTCACCCCTAAAAATCGATTTTTGTTAATGTAGGTGTTAACCGGGGCGTTAATACCTTCACTGCTTCTTTTCCCGTTTCCCCTTCCTCGTTGCTACGTTCCAAACTATAAAGATAATTATAAAGTATCTATTTATGAACAAAATATATTTCTTGCCAAATGGTACTTTGAACTTAAATATATTTTCAAATAATTGTCGTACGACTTTGTTGTAGTAATAAAAATGTTTGTAGTACTGAGCTCTATTTAAGTAAACTATATTTTTTTTGGTTGGCCGGCAAAAAAAAATAGCCCAATCTGGGTGATGTTCTTTCGCTATTAAGTTATTTTAGTGGGTATTGATGCCAGTTATCACCCCTCGCAGTATGTCGTACTATTTCCTGGACACCCTGTATAGTTATCTGTGATTCCAGTATAATAATACCATGGAATTAATATTTAATATTATCGACACTCGACACTCCTCGTAAGGCCCTTCTGCGAAAACAGTTAAATAAAAGCTCATTACTTAATATCAAATATAGGTAAATTATTAAAAATTTGAAACAAAAGACCAAGCGCTTCGAGAAGAGAAATACATCCACAAATTTGTTGTTAATGGGACAAAAGGGTTAGCAAACAAGATTTGATAAAAGGTTTTAATTTACTAAATTCATTAGATGTAAGACAAATAATTTTGTGTACACTTCCCTGCAGCGCCAGCCTGCCACAAACAGAAAACAATTTATAAGTGACACTAGACACTTTGACATTTTATAATTAAAAAAAAATGTATAAAAGTAATATAGGAGGTGTCGATTTGGCAGACCGTATGTTGGCAGTATGTCCATCCCGATCTAGAACCAAAAAATGGACCATTCGCTTCATTTCCCACATGTTATATTTATCGGCATCAAACGCTTGGATTCAATTCCGAAATGACAAATTAAAACAACAAATTCCACTAAAAAAATGACTATCTTTGAGGCAATGGAAGATGCAGTTAGCGGAGAAAAATTATTAAAGAAAATACTTACTGTGAAGATGTATTAGAAGAGGAGGATATAAGAGGTGAAGTTGAGCCCGGAGTTCGAAAAAGAGGAAGGCCAGCAATAGTTCCTATTACGTAAAATATACGTAGACGGCGAGGAGCATTGCACATGCCTGTCTTTGTGTTTGCCTGCCTTCAGGCACTGGGTGCAAGAAAAGAACTACCGCCAAATGCAGCAAAATTTTCCCAAATATAATTAAATAATTTTTACGTAAAAACTTACACTAGTAATTCTGATATTCTTTTAACTTTTTTTAAAAGTTTAAACTGTACCCGCTTAAAATTGCACTAAAACAAGCAAAACATGCCGATTTAATAGCACTGTGTCTGGATGGGACAATCCCAAAAAATCACCAATTTATTACAATAATCTGCCAATTATATCACGACTCATCAAGATGATGAAGACTTGGAACTGGCTACAACAAGAGCTTCCTACGTAAGAAGATGGTCAGAAAAGAAGAATTAACAAGTTTCATAAACTTTTTATATTTCTTTATACACCTCAAAGTAAGAGCTAATGTGATCGATTTGCTTTTTTTTTACTTTAAATGTTACTCACAAAAAGGATTTAACAAAAAATTTCATTAATACTTTTAATTGTTTAAATGATATTTAATAGCAGTTTTTTTTGTCTAAATAAGTATTGTAAACAAACTACACAATACATTGCAGCACCCTATGACGCATCACCGGGCCGAGACTCATCGCCCGCTTTCTATCTCCGAGCGCCACCGAGCGCCGACGAACCCTCCCGATCGATGGGTATAAAACGCCGTGCCGCGACGGAGGAGCGAAAAGAGAAAGTGAAAAGTGAAAAGCGAAAGTAGTCGGTCTCTCGTGTGTCGTCGCTGCCGTCGGTTGTGTGCTCCGCTAGTCGTCGAGCCCCCGCCCCGCGCGCGCATACGTCACGACTCGCCTCCGCGTAGTGTTCGCCGTGCCTCGCGATACCGGTCGAGTGTGTTGGGCTGCGTGCTCCGCTTCTCAGCGTCGAGTCCCCCATCACCTCCCGCGTCTCGCGCGCCAGTGAACTCTCCGCCACCATCATCACCACCACGCACAGTGTATCCTGCCGCACTCCCCGCCTGTGCCTTGTGCGTGATGTGCGTATACCCTCACTTATTTTTAAAATAAGTCGGGGGTGTACAACTATAGTTGCTGCCGTAGACAGTTTAGTGACACGGACGTGCAGTGTTCTCCCGTGAACAATGAGCGGTCGCAACCGCAACCGCCGCTCATCTCCTAAGGCGCTCGTCCCCTCGAACTCGGGTGACGAGCCAGCAGCCACCAACCCGGTGCTGCCCGCCTGCGTCGGCGACGTCGGGGCATCGGCAGGGGGGGTTCATGATGAGCCCGCTCCCGGTCGTATGCGCCGGCCTGTGGCCCGCACCGTGCAGCAGCGGTCCCCGGATTCCAACGATGACGAGCAGGAAGAGAAGAGGGCTCGTCACCACTCCCCGCCAGAAGCGGCGGAATTGGCTGGGGCCACTAGCCATTCGCCGCCCTCCACCGACTGTGCGACGACGTCGACGTCCTACCTCACCCTGGGACACGGCTCGAAGGCACCTCTTCAGGCATCATACGCCTCGAAGACCGCCTCGCCGGGTGAGCGGGTCGCCCGTCCCGCCCACTCCAGCCGCCGCCCAGACCGGGTCGCAGGCGCCCCCACTGAGCGGTCAGCCGCCCATAGTGGTCGAGCGCCTCCCCGACTGGGTACGCCATTTCGCGGCACTCCGCGCTGAACTCGGGCACCCGCCCAATGCGAGGCCCTTTAAGACTGGGGTGAGATTCCTCCCCAAGTCGGCTGCCGAGTACCGAACGGTGCTCCTTTACCTCGGGGACCTCACGGAGCGGGACCCGAGCGTGCAGTGGCACGCCTACAGTCCCCTCGACCGCAGGCCCACCAAGGTAGCGATCGCCGGCCTCCCCTCCGACACCGACCCGGAGGAGATCGCGGATGCGCTGCGGGAGCTGAAGTTCCCTGTGGACAGCATCCGCCGGATCCCTCCCCGCAACGGACGCGCAGGCTGCGTCTTTTTCGCCGCCCTCGACCACCTAGGCGGCGAGGAGCTCTCGAGGCTGTACGCTATCGATGAGCTTCTCAACATGCCGGGTATCACCATCGAGGGCTGGCGGGGACGAGCCGGGCCCGCGCAGTGTTTCCGGTGCCAGGCATTTGGCCATGCCTCGTACTGTTGTTACAGGCTGGCCAAGTGCGTGCGCTGCGCCGGCAACCATCTCGCTGCCGACTGTAAGCGGCCCCGGGAGGAGGCGCCCACCTGCGCCAACTGCGGGAGCGGACACCCGGCGAACGATCGCCGGTGCCCCGTGTTCCGCAGGCAGGCGCGGAAGAGGGGCATGAAGGTGCCTCCCCCCATCCCACCGAAGCCGACGCCCCACCAACGCCAGCGACCTCAACAGCGCCAACAAGCCCCGCCAGGGGCCACCGTTCCGGTGGCGCAGCGCGGCGCTACTCTGGCCCCTCCCGCCAATGACCCCATTGGCAGGGACGAGGTGCCGAGGAAGCGCCGCCGCCGCCGCCGTAGACGTCGAGGAGGGGGCAAGAAGGGCATGGCCGCTCCGGCCGCGTCCTCTACCCCCGAGCCCGCACCACCTCTGCCACCTGCGGCCCCCAAGTCGCAGCGCATCCCGCGCCCACCTAGGCGCGAGGCGCCCGATTCCAGCCCGCCGTCGGCACTCAAGCGGGCCACCCGCCTCATCCGGGAAAGCCGCGACGCGCCCCTTGCGCAGTCCGGCCCAACACCAGCCCAGCCAGCTTCCAACCCATGCCCCAGACGCCCGCTCCGGCTCCCCGGTCCCCAGCAAGTCCGCGAGGCGGACAAGGAGACTCTCCGGCTCCTAGTGGGGCTGTTAGAGAGTCTCGAAGCAGGGAAGGACCCGGTCATGTGCGTACACGAGGCGCTAACGCACCTCTTGTCGTACATGGCCCTACGGGCCGAGACGCTGGGCCCCAGGCCCGAAGAAAAATAAATCAACATTACCCCCTCCAGACCGATCCTCGGTAAGCCGCCGCCTGCTTGCTGGTCGCTCACTGGGCCTCCCCGAACGGGGTCTCACCCGGTGGGCTCGACCGCACTGAGGGCGGCGCAGTGTGCCCTGGAGGGGTGTCTGACCGGGCCGCTTCAGCGGCCACCCAGTGACCCCATCCCTGTAGGGATGGGAGAAGATTCCCGGGCAAGGAGCCACAGCTCGAGCCCGTCCGCCTGTGCGCGCGCTTCGCGCACGCACGGCGAAGAAACCCGAGAGAGGAGCTCAGTTCAACAAAAGTCACACTGAGAGTTCAGACGTGCCCCGTCGCGTCTCTCGCTCGCTCGCCCGCTCGCTCGGTCGCGTCCCCGCACGCGACCACCCCCGCTTGCGCCCCCGCACGCGATCGCCGCGCTCGCGTCCCCGTACGCGAGTTGCGCCCATTGCGCGCGCGCTCGTCATCGCCTTCGGTCGTCTCGGCCGTGTTTCTTAGAAAACCTTTTCTGCCTTTTTCAAGGCAGACTACGGTTTTCATTCATCGTTTGGAATCCACTAGCTTTTTATAGTGGTTCGGCGGAGGCTACCTCACGGTGTTAACGCAGCTCCGTCGAGGGTGCAGACCCAGACACCCGCTTTTCCCCTTCAGGGAACGGCAGTCACTGGTGAATAGTCCGCGGGGCCACTTCTGAGTGAACAAGTTTCGCTTGGCGGATTCGGCCCACGGTGACTCTTTAGTCTTAATTAGTTTTAAGTTAGGGACCGCCTGCACAATAAGACTGGCAGGAGGAGCTCAAGCTTAGGGCACACCTAGAGAACACCCCCTCGCCTATCCCGGCGAGGGATCACCACACCACTCACCCCTGGGAATCGTCCAACCCGGGGATCGAAGTTAGGACGACAAAGTTAGTGCACGATTGCCGCAAGGTTTCTTGCCAGTTCTTCCTTGCGGAACGTGTCGCGAGCGGACTGGTGTAAGCTATCGTCAGACAACAGAAAAGTTGCTCAGCGGACGCGATGTCGCGTGCCGAAGTCATCCTGGCCAAGCTCTTGAAGGCTTTGGCCAATAATGCGGACGTTGCAGCCGCACTGACTCAGGATATCCCGGAGCTCCGGGACATCATGTCAGAAGGAGCCCCTCAGGCCCCTCTGGCCACCCAGGCACCCAAGGCCCCCCAGGCCAAACCGGCCCCTCAGGCCAAACCGGCCACCCAGGCCCCTCATGCCACCCCGGCCCCTCATGCCACCCCGGCTCCTCATGCCACCCCGGCCCTTCTGGCCGCCCAGACCCTTCTGGCCGCGGAGCCAACGGAGATGGATACATCTCCGATTCTAGAGTCAGCCTCTGAGTCAGAGGCCGACACATCCGACTCTTCGGAGTCGGACGAATTTACCTTGGTACGGGGCTCCAAGGGCAAACGCGCCCGAAAAGGCAAAAGCCAGGCTACGGCTAAAGCCAAAAGGGTAGGCACTGCAGCCGTCACCCTTCCTCCTCCCCGCTCCTTCACGGAGCCACCCGCATCCCCATCCGCACCCCAAGACTCCTCAGTCTCCCGGTCCGGTCCTGCCCCTCCGCCTCAGATCCCAAAACCTCCCCGCCCTCGAGGTGCACCGCATGCACCGGGGCAAAGGCACTTCCACTGCCTACAATATGGTTCTAGTCATACTAGAACTAAGCCCGGCCGGCAAGGCCATCTTTAACCTAAAAAAAGTATGCAATCTTTCCGGCATCACAGCCCCCGCGCAAGCAGGGTCCCATAGAGCAGTGCCACCGCTGCCAACTTTACGGCCACTCGGCACGCAACTGCCATGGCAAGCCTAGGTGCGTCAAGTGCCTAGGTGACCATGGCACTGCGGAATGCCAGCGTCCCAAGGACAGGACGCTGTGCACTGAACCTCCCGCATGTGTCTTATGCGGCGAAACGGGCCACCCCGCGAATTACCGCGGGTGCCCGAAAGCACCCCGCTCCCAGCGTGGAGCCTCAAAGAGGCGGACGGCATCGCGCACTCCCGCGCGACTCCCGACCTCCGCATCCCCTAGGGATCCTTCCCCTAGGCCCCAGGAGGCGGCCCCTAAGGCCCCTCACCCTTCACCTCCTCTAAGACCGCCCGTGTCATGGGCTTCCAAGGTAGCGTCTTCCGCGCGACCTTCCTCTCCCAAACCGGCCCCAGCAAGCGTTTCCAAACGCCCTGCGGCCCCGCCCACCCAGGCCTCTCTGTTGGCCGACTTCGACCTCCTGTCCCGGTTCTTCGAAGCCGTGGAATACTACTACGAATCCAACGGGAAGAAATAGCCACCTTCTTCTGTGACCATCAGTTAGACGCACTATTAATACAGGAAACCTTTCTAAAACCCGCCTCACGGGACCCAAAGATTGCAAACTACAATCTAGTCCGGAATGATCGTACCACATCTGCTTTAGGGGGTACGCTCATATACTTCAAAAGGTCACTATATTGCACGCCTATGGATCCCCCGGATCTGACGCACATTGAGGCATCTGTATGCCGTCTAGGCATGACAGGGCATCCGCCCATAGTCCTAGTCTCGGCTTACTTAAGTCCTGTCAACTCAGGCCCTAGGTCAAGGTCACTGTTAGACAGTGACGTACAAGCCCTACTTAACCTAGGGAACTCTGTCATTATAGCAGGCGACCTAAATGCCAAAAATACTGCGTGGTGCAGCCTCGTGACTAACCCGAGGGGGAGACATCTGGAGTCCCTTTCAGAGTCTCTCAATTTCGATATCATAGCACCTATGAATCCCACGCATTATCCCGGCACTGTCGGCTATAACCCAGACGTACTAGACATAGCACTCCTTAAAAACATAGGCCTACGCTTATGTTCAATCGAGGTGCATCATGAGCTAGATTCAGATCACAGGCCTGTGATCATTGAGTTAGCGCCGAGGGGAGGGCCCCCCTGGGGGCCTAACCCTCTCCCAACTGTTACCAAGACGGACTGGCGCAGGCTAGGCGAGAGCCTTAAGGCCACGTCATCACCGCACTTGGACGCCATACCAGACGCTATACTCTCCGCCGATGACGCGTTGGGAGCAATCGACTCTCTCGCCAGACACGTGCAAACAGTCATCAGTGACTGCACTCGGCAGGTCCCGACGAAGGCCCACCTTCGCTGGAAACTGCCCGAAGATGCACGTGCTCTCTTGACCGAGAAGAATGCCGCTGTCCGGGCATACGATTCCTACCCCACTGAGGCAAACCGGGCTCGGTTGCGATCTTTACAGCGAGCTGTAAAGCGTCGTATCAAAGAACTCAGGGGAGACCAGTGGGACGAAACGTTAAGAAACCTAGAGCCCACGCACCAGGCCTTCTGGCAGCTAACCAGGACCCTTAACAAAGGTTCTGGAGCAGCAATGCCACCACTAAACCGCCCGAACCTCCCCCTCGCCTTCGAGGATGAGGAAAAGGCAGAGTGCCTTGCTCACAGTCTAGAGGAGCAATGCACTACAAGCGATCACCCAGTCGAACCCAGTCATATTCTTGAAATTGACTCGGAGGTCGACCGGAGGGTCGCTCAGTCTTTGTCAGACCCGGATTCAGAGAGCCGGGGTACCTCAAGGATGTGTGCTCTCGCCCATCCTGTTCACGCTCTTCACAAGCGATTTACCTCGCTTCCAGCCATCACCGCTAAACACCAACTTAGCGCTCTTCGCTGACGACACAGCTATATACTTACTGTTCGTCACGCACACTAGACCCCATTCTCAGGACCCTTTAACACGCCGCCGACACACTCGGCGAGTGGTTTAGGAAATGGAGAATAGAAGTCAACCCCGATAAAAGTGCGGCCGTCCTCTTTTCCAGAGGCAACGGTAGACAAGCGCGAAGTCCCATCACCATGTTCGGACGACCAATCCCTTGGGAGAGGAAAGTCCGTTACCTAGGAGTAACTCTCGATGAGAGGCTGACTTTTAGACATCACATCAAAGTCGTGCGCGATTGAGCCGCTTTCGCACTCGGCAGACTCCATTGCTTAATCAATAAACGTAGCAAACTTAACCGCAGAAGCAAGTTGTTGCTCTACAAAACTTGCATCAGACCCATAATGACATACGCGAGTATAGTATTCGCGCATGCCGCACCAAGTCACATCCATAGGCTGCAAGTAATACAAAACAGGTTCATGCGCAAAGCCACAGGCGCGCCCTGGTTCCTTAGGAACAAGAACCTACACATTGACTTGAAACTGCCGACCATCTCGCAGTTCCTCAAGCAATGTTCACGCAAATATTTCGACTCTGCCCCTCATCATCCGAATCCACTGGTAGTAGAGGCCGCCGACTACGTCGGGCCGTCCCCTACTGCCAGTCGCGCAAGACGTCGTCCGAGGAGCGTCTTAAACGACCCGGACGACCCTATAACGCTCGCCATCGCGGCAGCGGAACAACGCGCGACTAGCAACACTGCACACCGACCATCCTATCGTCCTCGCCGGCGAGGGCGCGTGACGCGTTCTTCGGTAGGGAGCTTGAGCCCGTGCCGGGTAGATTCTCTCCTCAAAGGTACGATAGATTAGGCTAAGTAGCTTTTCCAGCGACGCCCGTGGCCGAGGTCCGGCCCCCCTCTGGGGCACCCCCTGGCTGTCGCTGTAAATATTGGTGGTGGAGCCTTCCGCTCCCACATTGCTCGGTTAAGCTGTCGAGGCCATCCGCGGCCAACAGCGATGTCAGCCCGAAAAAAAAAAGAGCTCAGTTCAGTTCGGCTAGCGCTTTCGGTCCGCTTCCAATTCTTGGGACGGTCTGAGACACTAACCGCGCGCTCTCATACGCACAGGTGTACTTCACATAGTGGATACACTTGTAGTACGAGTGTTGCCAGCATAACTCAGTTGCTAGTACACATACTGTAACTTTTGTTAGTTGCCAATAAAATTTCATCAACTACGTCAGTGGGGTTTCCTTTCATCGCCGCCTAAGTGGAATTACAGTGGCGCACAACGAAGGGGCAAATCCGACTCGCATAATTTCACGAGGGCTGCGAGCGAAACCACACCGAGCAATGGCGTTAACGATGGAGCAGCTACAACTGCTCCTGGCTGCGGTTACCGACGGGAGAAGAAAGTCCTTCGCAATTAAATAAATTACTTTACCTTAATAATAAGAATCTAGATAGTCATGTGGAACCCTATTTTCCATATATCCCTATTTTACTACCTTGTGCTAATTTTATTGCTTTGACTTCAGTGCAACTATGTTGCACAACGTTTACCTAAAACATTAATTTGTTTCTTAGAAAAATATTGATCGTAAAATACGCGAAAGCGTGACACAATGTCACATTGCTTACGATCGGATTAGTTCTGCATAACCCCCATGCGCCCCGATAAGGATCTCAGTATAAAAGCACAACCACTCGCTTCCAGATTCATCCTGCTCGGAGCCTTCGTCTGGTGTTCTTTACTTACTTATTAATATTTTAAATATTTTAAACGTGTAAAAGTTAAATAAATAAATTTAGTCAGATTGACAATTTTATTTCCAAAAGTTCCAAATCAAGTCAAGACTTTCGTCATCATCACCATATTCCCACCTTGGCCGCGTTCTCGCTTAACTGGCGCAGTCGGTAGGATACTTCGCATTTGTGCTCGAAAAGTAATCCTAGTAGAGCCTAAGTTCGTTCTAACGATTTAGCGAAGTATCCGCTCTTCACATCGTCGAGAAGATCTTCAAAGTCGTCACCGCCGCATCGCACCAAAAGTAAGAAAAATCTTCAGGCAGCGATCGTCGAAGGTGAAGCGACAAGATCAAGCCCAGGCGAGGAAGACACCATTGGCTTTTTCCTTAATCATCTTCTTAATTAATGAACTCTCCAAACCAGCGCGACAAGTCGTCGTACATACACCCAGGAGGCACGGATTGTACATACAACCGTACCATCCTAAAAGCAGGAATAATCATCATACGTGGTCTTCTTCAAATCTTAATTAACCTGCATCGTGAATTTGTTAACTCCCTAAATATTTGTGAATCAACTCGTCACGATAATAAATTATCAAGTATAATTTACTGTTTTGAATATTTGAATAATTTAAATTTCTTTGTGTGCCTAATAAGGCTTATTAAATATTAATGTCAAAATAATCCTTATTGTGTAACCATAATCTAAAACTGTCAAAATTTATTATCCTAAAACATACGTTTTATTTGTTTTAGGGTCTTCTAGTACATTAGGCTTTAAAGTCGTAACTCGGAAGTACTTATTCGATCAGATGCAATGTCAAGATTTACCAAGTCTTAGTGAAAAATTGGACTATTTAGAAAATAATCTGCTGGAGTGTCATGGACTCACTGAGGAGAATAAAAAGAGTCTGAAGCATAAATTTTCTTACGTGAAATCCGAAATGAAACAAAGGTGGCTGAAAGCACACAAAGTCGAAGATGTTTTTTAAAAAAATAACCAGACATGGTTAGGGGGCACTTTTGAAATTCCCATTGAAACGCCTCGACAAGGTCGTCCCAGCAAATCGTTTGCGGATTCCAGTGAACGTAGCAAGAGAAGGAAGACTGAAGAAATACGTTCCTCTGTAAAACCAGAGGTCATTGTACATGCTGCACAAGTAATTTTACAAACAGACGGAAAAAGAGCTGCTTCGAAAGTCCTCAAAGACATAACAAATTCGCCAACCCGGGCTGGTATGTACAGAAAAGCCTATTCAAAGGCGAATGAATTAATCGCTCCCTTAACCCCATTTGAGTCCCTGAAGATGTTTGTGGAAGCTGATCTCACTCGGCGACAGTATGAAATAATAAGGGAAACGAACAAAAAACATTATCCTTGTTATGATCTATTGCTGAAGGCAAAACAAGAGTGCTATCCACCAAGAAGTGCCTTGCGGGTAACGGCTACCTGCGGAGAAATGGACTTACAAAGCTTAATGAATCATACTATTACGCGTTTATCGATATTCCTGGAAGAAGTGTTGATAACACTTAATGACAATGAACGAAAGTCATTAACGTTAATTAGCAAATGGGGATGTGACTGCTCTCAACAGTCACGGTTTAAACAGAAATTCGCACATGATGCCGACTCTGATGCCAACATATTTATAAGCTCTTTTGTGCCTTTAAAAATTGTTTGTGGAGAAGACAACAAAAAGACTGTTTGGCAAAATCCCACGCCTTCTTCCCCAAGATTTTGCCGCCCCATAAGATTCTAACAGTGTATATTAGAAATAAGTGGTCATGGTATATAGTTAATATAAATAAATAAAATAAAAAATAAAAAAGCCTTTTATTTCCATACTAATACATTTTTTGTTTTTGTTTGTTTAAACATGTTTATGTAATGGAACCCTTTTTGGTAAAGACCTCCTCCAAATTTCTCCAAACTTCTCTGTTCTTCGCCTTTTGCATCCATTCTGGCCCAGCAACTCCTATTACATCGTCCTCCCATCTTGCAAGAGGTCTGCCTTTTCGTCTCTTGCCCAGAGGACCTTTCCATTTTGTCACTCTTCCAGTCCATCTGTCCGGTAATCTGGCAACGTGACCTGCCCATTTCCACTTAAGGATTTGTGAAAATTTCAGGGCATCAGTAACTTTGGTCTCTGTTCTTATGCGGGTGTGGCGTTTTTTTTGTATTTTACGTATACCAAGCATGCTGCGTTCCATGGCTCTTTGGCATGTAGTGATTTTTGTTTTATTTTTGTTGTAAATTTCCATGTTTGGCATGCATAGGTAAGGCATGGCAGCAGGCACGTGTCCATAACTTTCTTTTTCAGTTGAACTGGTAATTTACTTTTAAATATTTCTTTTTGGCTCCAGTATTTATTCCAAACACTTTTTATTCTCCTTTCTATCTCTATCTCGTTGCTATTATTAAATGTTATTATTTTGCCAAGGTAAATATACTGGTCAACATAGTCTACTGAATGTGTGCCTATTGTTATGTTCTTTTTTGTACTGTTTGACATAATTTTTGTTTTCTGAAGATTCATCTCCAATCCAACTTGTCTGCTAGCATCCTGCAGTTAATATATAAGGTAGTTAATTCTGTAAGTTGAGGTATTTAATTCTGTATCAGGAGCCAGTCTTACTTTAGCAGTTTTTCTGTGTATAATTAATATAATTATGTTATAATTAACTATTAACTGTTTTAAAAAGAACTGTTTATGTCTTTTCTTTTTATATAAAGTAATAATTAATGGTAATGGGAAAAATAAAACACTTTTGTAATAAATTATAATTGTTATAAATATTTTTAAAACACCAGAAGAATAATCTGAAAGCGAGAAAAGGATAAGGGGACTATTTGTTGAAATAACCTTTGATTAGGATAATTTCAATCTTAAGGAGGGAGGAGTCATGTGGACCCCTATTTTTCATATATTAATTTTATTACCTTGTGCTAATTTTATTGCTTTGACTTCAGTGCAACTATGTTGCACAACGTTTACCTAAAACATGAATTAGTTTCTTAGAAAAATATTGATCGTAAAATACTCGAAAGCGTGACACAATGTCACATTGCAAATTTTACGATCGGATTACTTCTGCATAACCCGTTGTCCTAGGTGAACGACAAACGCGGCAACGCGACGCGACGCGTAAATGTCAAATGGTCGTTGTGTATGATAGTGGCCTACGTTGTCGCGTTAGTCAGTGCGCGACGACACGCGACGTAATGCGGACTTGTTTTTTGCGCGACAAGACGCGACGACGCGCGACGGCTTGACATTTGCAAAGGAATTTTTGTGAAGGAGTATGAATACACTTTTGACAGATTTGACAATTTATTACTAGAAAAACTGTCTTGTTGATATTGATTGTCATTATAAGAAAATATACTTTCTTTTAAAATCGCAACAGAAGAGCTTTTTATTTAACAATTTATTTTAAAGCAAATTAATAATCAAATGCCGTGTTGTCGGTTGTGCTTCAACCAACACAACTCATCGCTTTTATAATTTACCAAAGGACGATAAACTTAGGGCTTTGTGGCTGTCGTATTTGGTATCAGTGAATTCCGAACTTCTCGGTCTAACAAAGGATCAGTTAATTGTATAAACGTGTGTGTCAAAACCACTTCGACAAATACCAACTGGATGGGAAGGGTAATCGTCTCAAACGTGCAACGTCTATAATACTAGTTTATAAAGTAAATATTATTATTCCTTTTTATAGCTAAAAAAATTACTGCAAACACCAGGGGCTTTATTAAAAAATTGAGAAAAATGTCTGATGAAAATAAGGCTCGGCCATTTTTGCAAAGATTGGATGCTGCGAAGACTCTTAGCTGCAGCCAATTGTTTAATCAAAAATTTGATAAAATGTCACAACAAGCCCAAGATTTTCTACTCATGTAGTTAAAAATGGCAAACAGAAAGAAGAAGGCTATGAGATACACTACCAGTGAAAAGCATTTAGCTTGGCGGGAGAGGGTGCGCGTGGGCAGCGCGGGGGCGAGCGGGCCGGCAGCCGGGCGGCGACAATAAACAGATCAGTCGCTTGCCGCTCGCGCACTTTTGCCGTGTATCCCTGCTGAGCCCGCACTTCCGGGTTACCTGTGATTACCGAGTCGATCACGCACGATGTCCACAAACCGCGAGTATTACGAAATGGTGCGATGTTACATTTTAATTGGTGAAAGTTTAAACGGTGCACAAAGAGTTTACGAAGCGGACAGCCTTCCCCGACTTCGCAACCAAGGATTGATCAACGCAACCGTACCAAATCGTCAAACTATTTTGGCTGCTAACCAAAGGCTGTTAGACCATGGGCAGTTCACTACGCCTTCACATGCACAAGGGCGTGGTGCGCCAAGACTTCCTGTGGAAATCGAGGACGAAATCTTCGATTATTTCGAGAGGGATCCTCGTGCCAGTACGCGAGATGCAGAGAGACGCTTCGGCGTCAGTCAGTACGCAGTATGGACGCTGCTTAACACCGCTGGGTTACACCCTTATCACTTTCAAAAAGTACAAGCTCTGAACGAGGCTGACGCTATGCCTCGTCGAGCGTTTTGCTAGTGGCTGATTGCGCACCCAACCGTGCCTATTTTGTGGACTAACGAGGCTTTATTTACCCGTGTTGGTCTGTACGACCAACACAACGAACACTGGTGATCATATTTGAAATCCGCACCAGATTCGAGAAACTTAAGTACCATCAAGTGCGCTTTATTGCAAATGTGTGGGCCGGGATTATCAGTAACCAAATTCTCGGACCGTATTTTATTGAGGGGCGGCTGACCGGCGGGACGTACCTCGATATGCTCCGTACGGTCATATCCGATTTTATCGAGGTGCCGTTGGCGATCATTCGCGATTTTTATTATCAACAAGACGGTGCAACGCCTCACTATGCCGCCGCCGTTAGCGATAATTATCTCAACGCCGAGCATGGCGACCGCTGGATTGGTCGCGGAGGCCCCGTCCCGTGGCCGGCACGCTCACCGGATTTGACTTCCTGTGACTTTTTTATGTGGGGTGAAATTAAAAGAAGAGTTTATGTGGAAGAGGCTCAAAGCCTCGACGAACTAAAAAAAACATTATAAATGCATTTGAGGACGTGAAAAGAAACACTTTAGTGCTAAATAAATTAAACAAAAACGTGGAAGACTCTGTTTGGAGAGGAATGGTTTGCATTTTGAACAATTTATTAAAATACTACTGAAATTGTTTAGGTAGGTAACGGAAGTTAATTTTAAATTATATTTTGTACATAAGTTGATTAAATTTTTTAAATACGCCTGACTGCAAGAGTCTTATTGTGATTTAATTTCATCTGTTTATCCCATTATTCACGAATTTCTATGGATTTAAATGCCTTTAGCAATTACAATGAACGTTTATGAAGGTGACAAGTCTTTTGCAATCAGACGGCCCTAAGCCCGTAAAAGTATGAAGGAAAAATTTGCAACTTATGTTTGATTATTTTTTATGAATGAAATGGCGCCATTTTAGTGGGGGGCGCCGCGCTAGGCGGGCGGGGTCGTGCGCGCGGTATCCATGAACGTCAATGTTTTTTAGATATCTTTGTGATGCCTTAACTTGATATTTTAGTACTAAGTGGTCTAAATTAAAATAAACGTATATTATTATTTACATAAACGATAACTATATTAAAATTTGGATGGTGATAAAAAATTCTTCCTGTATAATGTGCAAAGTGGGAATAATAAATAATATTTTTACATTACTAAAGCACACAATACAGAAATGGGACACAAAGAAGAAACTGTGCTCTATTTTGTTTGATGAAGTTCTCTTACACCTCATCCCACTTATGTATGTACGTTGAGTCCCAAGATGAATTATGATGAGGCTTTAAAGACTTTGGGTATGAAAGAGAACTAAGGTTTTTCGATTACGCCTTAGTGTTCATGCTAAAAAAAGTGTGCTCAAATTGGAGACAGCCTATTTGTTTTTATTTTTGTGAGGGAACAATTGCAGCTGCTATAGTAGTAAGAATTTTAAAGGAAGTGGTCAATAAAGTGTTGGAGTCGGACTTGATACCTTTAGCTATTGTGTGTGAACAGGGCTCAACGTTTAGAACAGCCATAAATATACGACAATATGTAAAGATCACGATTATCTAAAAAACACAACAGAAGAAGAATTTTTAAAACAAAGAATATTAACTGATAGCCAACATATTACACTTAAAAATTAAACAAACAAAAATAGAAAGTTTTGGAAAAGAGAGCGCCTAATGCGATTGCAGTTCCAACTTTGGAAAAAATTGTACCGCAACAAATGGAAAGTTAAAACTTGCAATGTCACTTATAAAAGATATAGATATTAATACTCCTGCCATCAAACATGGCATTAAATATGAAGATAAGGCAGTATGAAAATTTGAAAATAATGAAACAAGCACCGTGGAATCATTGTCCATAATAAAACATCAATTTTTAGCATGTATGCCAGACCGTCCGTTCAGGCTCATAATGTCCCTTTCTTATAATGTTCCTCGTTTCAAAAGGTCTTATAGGATCTGATGCTCTACTAGAGATAAAATGCCCTTATACCGCAAAAAACAAAATTATATAATGAGTACTAAAAAACCAATCGCCTACTTTTGTATATACATATATACTATAGAAGACATTTTGACTATTTCGATTCAAAGAGACAATTGCTTTATAGCAATATGTTGGAAAAATTAAAGAACCTTTATTTTTCCCATTTTTAAAATGTATTATTGCGTAGATTTTTATACAATAAAAGTTTTAAACATTTTTTTTGATCAATTTCTTTTATTTCACACCTTCATGTAGTAGATAGAATTAGCTAGTAAACTCAATTTGTTTATACCTTTGTTTTGCTAATGATCCGTATCTTATGTGAAAAATCTAGTGTTCTAAGCGTAGATAATATAATTATTTTGCCCACACACAAGTTTAGTAGTTTATAGAGTAAACTCAAGTTTCCAATGCCGTGTTAGTCTAACCTTATGTTTTTATTAAAACAATAAATTAATCAAGAAATTAATACACGGAAAAAATTGTCTGCCCACAAAGTGCAATGCTTAAAGAAGATGTTGAAGTTTATGACGAAACGAGGGCAGGTTGTAAAGTACCTTTTTTCAAGGGCGATTTGCTAGTGATGGTTCATGCCTGCTCGGAAAAAGGATTCATTCCAGAAGCTTTGCTTATCTATCCAGCAAAAAGCAAACGGGAGATTATCACAGTTATATGAATGCTGGTAATTATCTGAAATGGATTACATAAGTTTAAAGTGAAAATCAAGACTGCCAAAAATAGATCTAGTTCTAAATAATTTCATTTATTGTTATTGTGTGTTACATTGTAGTCAGAAACCAGTGCAGTGCTTCGCGTGATTCTATCGCCGAGCCATCCTTATCTTTTGGTTAGTCTAAGGCTTATCCATCCCACGAATTACAATGCCTAAAGAGGAACTAAGCACAATGATCGAGTTGGATTTAAATATACTAATTAAATTCATTAACAAGTTCGATGGTAGCCGCGAAAAGTTAAATGCGTTTTTAAATAATTGCGCCAATGCTATTAATCTAGCGTCGCCAACCCAACAAAATGTTTTATTTAAATACATCTTAAGTCAATTAGAAGGGCCTGCCGAAATTGTATGTTCGTATAAAACCTACAAAAATGAATATTCCTTTAAGCAAAAAAGTGAGTTATGTTCAAAATTACAGAAAACAGTGGGAGAACGATCTAAAATACAAAAAGTGGCTTAGACCTGTGCTTGGAAATAGTTTGAAAGCAATGTGGTGTATATTGCAAAACAGGATTTAATGCGAGAATATTTAAAATTAAGCGGAATTCGGAATCAAAAAACACATAGAAAAACTTAAACCGTTTTTATCGGGCCAGGCAACACTTTCTATAAAAAAGGTGATACATCTGAGAAACCGAAAGTACATCGTGCAGAGCTCTTCTGTCAATGTTTGTAGTTGAACAAACTGTTTACCGATAGACCACCTTAGCCGATGGGCACATAGCACACAATGGTGTGCAAAAGCTTTTGTAGACTCAAAAGCTGTTCGCGAATTGAAACTTCATCGTACAAAATGTGGTGAAATAATTAAAAATGTTTTGGCGCTACATTTTAAATCTACCTTGAAACAAGATTAAGTTAGACAGTAATCGGCTCGGTAACTCGGATTGGAACGCGGGCGAAACCTTTCTCTAGGCGAAGGGTTTAACTAACCCACACTTTTATTCTACAGATTGGCTAACTCGAGCACCCGTGGAACTGACATATAGTGGAAAAGGTAAGGCATATTGTTAATTATGTGTTTCACCACTCCGTGCACACAAAACTGATTTAGAAAAGCACATGAAAAGTAAAACACATAAAGACAAGGAATTAAGATTTGCAAAAACACAACCCGAGCTTGCATGATTTGGCTACTCTTCAGTTAAAGACACTTCAACAAAAGAAAAAATAATGGACATAAAAATTTCTACTTATATCGCTGCTGAGGTGAGGTACTAACTACCTTTAACCTAGATATATAAACCCTGTGTATTCACTCAAGAAAGGAGTAAGTAATAAACAATCATTCGTTGGAGATACATCTTTAATTTAATAACCTCCTTACCTGGCGGCCCTGCGATTTTGGAGCGCGCGGCTGTGTAGTCTTAAGTTTCGGCGCCGAGTGACTAAATCAAGATGGAAAGTTACAGTCTCTTTCGTCGTCACGCTCCTAGCCAGTCGTACATTATCATAACTGCATAATACCAAGAAAACTTTCCTGAAAGAAAATGGGCAACAAGCAATATAAGCAGGAGGACATTGCGATCGCGCAGAACGCTTCGGGTGGAAGCAATTCAGCTTCAGTAGCGAAAGATCTGAAATTCCACGCCAGTACCACGAATATTCTATTAGTGGTCATCGTCACCCTTATGGCATTGGCTGGAGTCTATGGGATTTATAGACTGTACAAGAAAACACACAAGAAGTAAATCGGATGCGGAGGTAAATCACCCTGAACGAGCTGCAGAGATCGTTTCGTCCACAAAACTGTGATGATCAATCTCTAGCTGCTAATGTAGGAAAAAAGCAGAAAATACAAAATTATTTTTCAGAAATATTTATGGACATTGAAAGAGAGAAAATTATGTTGCTAAAGAAGGACATGGATGATCAGGATGACGAAGATATGAATTGGTTCAAATCTATAAGCCCATACTTAAAAAAGTTGCCGCCACTAAATAAACTTCTGTTTCGAACATACGTACAGAAAATGCTGTTGGATGAGTTAGCAAAATTTGAGACACCACCACAATCATTATCAGCCCAGACCCTGTCTCCTTATGTCACACAAAATTATGTATCACAATAAATAAGTAATCATTAAAAATTAAAAGTCGAAATATTAGTATTAGTTTTATTTCTTACCTCAAAGTCAGTAACAACCTCTCCTCAATAGAAATAGGTTTTTGAAAATTGGTTATAGATAGTTGAATAGTAGGTTTAATAGCTGCAACAATATAATTGAAAGTGCTTGGAAATAAACCACAATACTCTTTAAACAAACGTGGATAATTTCTTAGTTTCGGATATAAATGATGAAACTCTCCAAATTCATTTCGCTCTAAATATATAATATTTGTTGACTTTCTTCTATGTTTACGAAGTTTCTGTAGGGCTAAGTATTTAAAATATGAACTTTCTAGTAATAAAGCAGTATATTTGCCCATGGTTAAAACACTACTGCCGCGTTTGCGCGCACGGACATAGGACACACGTCGCGTGAAGTATTGGTCGCATTACGTCGCTTTGCGATACGCGCGATACGCCTGTACGAACTTACTTAACTCGCATTGCAACGTTAGAATATAACTAAAATTGAATGAATCTTTGGGTAACGGTCCTACAATGTCCAAAAAAACTTTTTCAAACGCTGAATTTGCCGTTGTCGTAATTACCATGGACTGCTTGGTACCCACTGAATACTTTTGTTTCCTACACTGGTCACACTTTGAAACATACTCGATTATATCTTTCTCCATAGAAGGCCCAAAATAGTACCTTTTAATGTTATTCGTCATTCGCTTGATGTCCGCGTGGCCACTAGTGGGCAACAAGTGAAAGTCGTTGAATATGACCTTTCTGTCATCTAAGTTATTTATTCTTTGCGCTTTATTTACAATACCGTAAACCGGGGTTACTTTGAACCATGGGATTACTTTGATTGAAACTTTCTATTCACATAAAAATGCAAATTGCATAAAACGGAACTATTATTGGTTGATTATTTCTTTCGGGTGGCAACACTGATAAAATGTCACAATCATTTTTGCGGGTGCGCTGCTGATCCCCCATTGTTTCATACAAAAAAGGTAAGTTTTGTGTTAATACCGATTTATATTAGAAAAAATGTGTTGTAAAACTTCATGTGCAGCTTAATTCGTGTAAATATGACAACCTTTTTTTGATATTTCTGTTTAGGAGTCTACTTTCTAGAATCCAAATTCAAACTATTTGTTGTTATAACCCTAAAATTTACGTAATAACGTTGGTTTAATTCATGCGGGGTGTCATTGATAGGATACAAGGTGTTAGATTGATCAAATGGTCAAAGTTACCCCAGCTTTTAGCGCGGTAAATTATGACTTTGTGTTAATGTTTCTATTTTGCTTATTTGACAGGAAAATGGAAGGGGGAGATATTCGAAAAAAGAAATTACACTCGACCGCTAGTCAAGAATAAAGGGAAGACAGGCAAAGGAGCATGGAAAAGTTACCACGAACATTTCTATAAAAGAAACTAGGTAGTCGTGAATATAAAAACTACACTGAAGAGAGGGTCAACGAGGCTTTAAGTCAAGTAGTGGACGGAAAGTTATCCATCAGAGGTGAATCAGAGCACTATAACATACCTTATGGAATTATTTATAATAGATATAAAGGAATGCTAATATATCTATATGTTATTATCTGTCAAATGACTATTTTTAAAATAAACGTGTAGACTGATTCATTTTGAATGTTTTATTTGATCAATGTTACCCCAAGATTAAAAAAACTGCAATAACTTTTGTTCCTGTTGACCGATTTTTATTTTCTTTTGGTTTTTATAATAGTAATTGAGGTTACTTTCTAATTACATATTAAAAAAAGGGGGTATCAATGTAACCCCAAAATCATTTCAACTTTTCTCAAAAACTACTCACATATTTTTTGTTCTTTTATCTTTTTTAAAGAGAAGTATAAAAACCGATTACTAGGTTTTTTTTAATTATTTTTTAGAACCACAGATTAAAAAGTTACAGAGAGTTTAAGTTCAAAATTGATCAAAGTAACCCCGGTTTACGGTACATAGTTTTAAATCGGGCTCCTCCTAGTATTACAACTCTACATCCTCCCACTATTACAACTCCTCCACCTCCGCTTAACACAATCCCTGTACCTCATTCCTCAGCAACTACCCCTCCATATCCGTCCACTGCATCTACCCCTCCGCTTTCCATTAGGACTATTCCACCACCACCACAGTCATCCTTTTCTACTTCAACAACCTCATTTCAACGCCATAAAAATACAATATTAGAAAAAGAATACACGGACAGGTTTAAGCGGGCTGGTGAAATACATGCAATGGAGAAGGAATTGTTGGCGTACAAAATAAGGGAGGCTAAAGCAAAGGCTGAATTAGCTGAACTAATATTGCAACGAGAGCGCCAACAAGGTAAAAATAAATCTATTTCACAGGATATTTCTTTCCATTATTTAAGGGGATCACATATTATGTTGTTAAATTATGTAACTCAATAAATATTTCTTTTCCAGATGCTTAAAGGATTATAATAACATGGAGAAACATCAAGAGAACTGCAGCGGTTAATGGGTTAATCATGGTTAATAATAATAAAACACATTTTTTAATAATTAAATAGTTTTATTTATTTACCTAACATACAGTAGACATATGTATAAACAAACACTCTTCCCTTTATGGGTTGAGCAGAACCCAAAGCCTTACATTTTCTCTTAAAAAAAGGACCTTTTTAGTTACAATTTATTACATAGATCAGTATAAGAAACATTGTCTTGATAATGTAACACAACACATAAGAAGCAAACAATTTCAAAGGTTCCCACTGTTCCAGTAATCGATTGACAACTGCTAAAAGGGAAAGCCATCGTGTCTGGGAGGGGTGCAGTAGCTTGTGCGCTTTAGTATTGTGAACACCTGGAATTCGACAAATTCAGGTTGACGTTTTGAGCTGTGCTTAAAGTATCCATACACGTTTCGGGCTAGATCCTCACACCGCCTTGGCAATTTCTTGCACGCTTCGCTTGCACGAGTGGCAGATGCATTTAAAAACGATTATGCCGGGATTATTTGACACAAATCGACTAGATACTGAATTGTACTGGCCCATCATGACGCCAGTACAATGATAATTTATACTACTAAAGTAAAGTATTTAAAGGAAAGTAATTTATATTATGAGAAAAGTCCTATTGACATAGAGATACCACAAAAATGTGAACATTTTATCTTGGGTGATTATAGCGACAACGACACACGAATAATACTATTTTCCTCTCATAAAGCGAAGGAATTTCCAATGACGTGTGAATCATTTTATGGAGACGGCACTTTTCACATTTGCCCATTACCATTTGAACAGTTATGTACTATACATACCGATGCTAGTTCCAGTTTTACTGTTTTGAATATAATACAAGTCATTTATGTTTTGATGTCCAACAAAACCACAGAAAGTTACATGATAATGTTCAATGATCCAAAAAATCAATCAAACCTTTTTTGTCCATGGTCCATGAGTGTAGTTCGGACCATGTTTTCTTAAGAACGAACGGTAAGGTCGGTAAGACTCCATACTCGAACCAACAGGAAAAAAAAGTTCACGTGGTCCGATTAGTCGGACAAAGCAGTTGGACCACGGGTTCGGAGCGCGGACGTTTTTAGTGGTTATGGTATGATTTCCTGATCGCCGTATTTAATTGTACAGCAATGACCACTCTGCCATACGCCGTACATTTCGTCTAAAAAGAACAGGATTGCCGTAAGATACGGCAATTGTCGTACAAACGGCAACCCTGCACTATGTGTTTCACTACTTATAAGACAAAAGATCCAACTTTTTTAGTTGAACAGAGGATCAAGTAGGCAAGGGGTCAGTTTGTATTGGCTCTGCTTTATTACTTAGAGTTGTCATGTTATTCTGAAAATATTAATACATTTGCAGCCGCAAGCCCGCCGTTTTGTGATGAATGTGGGGGCCGAAATAAAAATCAGCATAGTACATACTTTGATGTTTTGGCTTCTTCATAAAGCCCCCACAGCAAGCATTAAAAAAGATAAAATTTTATTTCCCTGTTGGGGGACACACTACACAGTTTCTTGCCCGACAGGGTTTTTGCTCGTGTTGAAAAGAATTTGAGAAAGTGTAATTTTATCCCAAACAGGGAAAAGTATTATGACATATACAAAAGGGCAATGAAAAATATAAATCATACTTAAAAAGAGGAACACAGTTTCCAAGAGAAATTGGTATCATACCATTAGGAAACAAAATTTCCGAAGAGAAGAAGTAAAACAATTCGGGGAAGATTGAAAATCTAAATAATATTCAAGCTGGGCTGTGCCCACAAGTTTTTAAAGTTATGAAATGAAGAAAAAGGTTAGTATTTTTTTTAAATAATGTTTATAAAATATTAATCTATGATGAAATGTCTTATGTAACAGGACTTAATTACGATTAAAATAAATATTCCATTAAATGCTTCGTAGACTGTTGAGAAAAAAAAAAGTTGGTCAGCAAACTTTTTTTTTTTGCTCTGGTTTTTATGCTAGGGCGAGCAGTATGCAAATGGCAACAACCATTAGCATTCTATTTTTGTGAAAGAGCAACCTTGGGAAACGAACTGAAAGCCATACTTAAGGATGTTTTGCTGCTGTAGTAAAATTAAATTTTATATACGACCCGTCACATTTAATTCATGGTATGTGGGCGTTTTCCGAAGTAGTCCTTTTGAGACTCGGTAGCCATTTTGCGAATTAGGCATTATGCGACTCAGCGCTTCGCCCGAACCTGGATGCTCTAAGACCTACTATAGTCCTTCAGTTTTAAGACCTATTGTAACGTTACACGTTACTTTTAAAAGAAAACTTAGTTTAAATATTAATTTTTACAAATAAATAACAAAAATAAAATAAAAATTTAATTTAATTTATTAAAATAAAAACTATTTATACTTAAAACTAACTAAAAATAAAGTTATTAACATATTTACACACTTAAAAGATAAACATAACTAAATTCTAAACTTAATAAAATATAAATTACACTATGTAATAATAAAAAAACCTTATAAAGGACACAGGCGAAATTCCATAGAAAGTTGGGCCTAGATTTTTTTAGGATTACACTTACATATTTACTCTTATGATGTAGAGAATAAAGTAATTATTTCAAATACACTACAATTTATAGATCATCTCCATGGGAAAATATAGTTATAGGATGATTTTGATTTCCACAAAATAACCCCAATAGGGAAGATGCAATTATAATATTTATGAAAATTTTATGATTAAAATGATACAAAAATATAAAAGAAAGGCCACTGCAACATTTTTATTTTAAATAATGTTGTTTTTAAACAATAATTACGAATGAAAATTACTTGAAACGAAACGTATTTTAAAACACCAATCAGCGTTTAGTGACGTCACTCGCGTGATGACAACATAGATAATGCTAAGGTTTTCTATGTGAATAATATTTTAATGGAATATTAATTGCGTTTTTTTTAATTAAAATGGAAGTTGGGTTTATCAAAGCAGACTCCAGGAATTTACAAAGAGTTAGTGTTGACATGGTTGTAACTTTTTTGTCGAAAGTGCAGAGTTTTCAAGTGTAGAAATGAAAGGGACTAAATTACTACGGTATGTAGGATAAATCATAGTTGTTAAACTTTGTATTTTATTCAGCGGCTTCTAAACATAGCAGTTATTTTAGCTCAACAAGAGAATCTTACGGCGATAATGCTATCGGCTATGTCCAAATTAAAAGAGATAGAGATTTATCTACAATAAAAAGTCGAGTTACTCCAGAGCATAACGTACGTAAAGAAGGCTAGGTATCGTGTGAAGTTTCATATTGTGAAGTAAGAAACAACTTTTTCTCTGTTTTGGGTCAGAAGGTGCAGTCAAAAATAATTTGTTCGGAAACTTTATTAAAGTAGAAGGACACAATGGCACAAAACATGAGTCAACACGGCTTTTTTTGGAATATTAGTGGTATTGTTATGATCACCTGATGTTGATGGATAGTCCATTTTAAATTTTTCCAAAAAAATATTTCGAAACTCGTTAAAATATGCGAACGTATGAAAGCCAGCGACAAACAAGTACGGTGAAGTACAGACCTACAAACTTATCTGTTCCGGTGGACAAAATTGGAACTACGTGAAATGCAATGCAAAAACGATATTTAATGACAGTTCTTAATAGACAGTAGCGACGCCGCCACCGGAACAGATAAGTTTGTCGGTCTACCAGTGAGGCAGTGACAGGACGGGAATGACGTCATCCGAACCATAGGTCCGTTTTCACGCGAAAATCTATACTATCAATTTAAAACCGCATTTTTTCCGATAAATTACAATGTATTAATTTTTTAATTTAACAGTGGTTTATTCTACATGGAATTCTTTAAAATGAACACAAAAATAAAAATAATGCATGTTCCCTATTGTCGAGTTCACTGGGTCCGTTGTGAGAAAAGCTTAGGTCGTTTGTTTACGCTGAAACCGTCCTTTAAACGTAGCGAAAGACGTCAATAATATAAACCAAGCATTCGAACAATAACACCAAAGAAATAGGATTCACTTATGAAAATCAAAACAAAGTGAAACTAATGATTGACAAACGTTGTTTGACATTTGATTTTTTTTTACTTTTCTGTTGCCATAATGTTTTCAGAAAAATTATCGTGCCTCTATTCTAGCTGTCATTTGTATGGGATCTGAGGGATCTGATCAGAAAATCAGTATTTAAGTATCTTAACTAGCAACACTATTATTAATTTACGATATTCTACCGGACATTATGATGCACTATGCACACAACACACCGGATGCACTACAAAAACAATAGTATTTTCATTTATTAGATTATTTTTTTATCCCTTGGTAAAAAAATAAAATAAAATTGTATTTAACTCTTTAAAATTTGTGACGAATATTAAATATATTTTGAATTGTGTAACGAACACCTAAAATCAGGCCCAATTTCGCCGTTCTTCTTTAAAATATTGAACCGCGCAATTGCAAGTTGCCAATGGTTCGCTTATTCATCTCGCGGATCCCTAAAAATCTTTTGTTCGCACGAAACTTGCTTGACCTTGTGGTCTTGTCGAACTCCCTTTCACTTTTTTGATCGGCTCGGCAGACCTCAAATACAACTGAAGGGCGCGGACGTATTTCGTTGCCTATCAGCAAATTTATATTTTTTTAGTGCTCGACTTTCGACATTTTTTCGAAAAGCGCACGAAATGTATATTTTAAATATTTTTGGTGTCGTTTTGATGCGAACTGCCTACGCAGCCTACGTAATTAGGCAAAACATTCATTCCCCGATAGGGTAAGTGAGATGATCAGTTTTTTTATTCAAACAGTGTAGTTGCAATATGTATTTCGTGGAATTTAGTTATTGTATATTTATGTGTACCTACAGTTTAGTGCTCATTATTTTAGTACCTAACTATCTAGTCTTTACTTTGATTTAACGTTTTATTTTTGAAAACTTAACGGTTGCCTATCAACCTACCTACATTCTTCTATCTCTTTGCTTTGATTTTTTAATTTTGTAACTTAACGAAATAAATGTTAATTTTCATTCCCGCTATTTTGTTGTTTCATCCTCCGTTCTGATTGCGATCATTCATTAATTATTAATTTTATTGGCCACTTCACCTTCTATTTATTTAAACCCGTCTTGGCTTGGGCTTTGCTTTGGTGATCGCAATCGACGGGCTTGTCTTATAGACGTGTGAGGCTTAAGCTGGAACATTCTGGAATTCCAGGGAACTAGTTTGGAGTTGAAGTTGGTCGGCGCGTCCGCTTACTTCCGAAACTTCCCAGCACCAGCGAAGCTACTTGCCACGTCCCACCACCTGCGAGCCTCCTTCCACCTTCGGCCGCCCTCGCCAGGGAAGTACGGGAGCGCGGAAGTAGATTATCAGTTGGGCAAAAGAACCGTCTTATTTAAAATAAATATTTTATTTGTGTACGCAGTGTTGACTTTAATTCACCACCCGCGACACTATTCCTCAGCCTGCTAAACCAACAACAACTCGTAAACGAAAGTTACAAAGATCTACAATACTGACAAGTACTCCAGTAAAGGAAGAGCAGCTATGAAGTCGCTAGATGATGTTTCGACTAAAGCTTCTCAGAAGACTAATAAAATAAAATACTCAACTAAAAAACCTAAAAAGACTACAAAAGAAAATAAAAAGCAGAAGAAAATTAAGAAATTTGATGATATCAGATGCATTTTCTGTGGTGAAATTGAAGAAAATGATCAGCCAACGGAAATCTGGATACGATGTATTATTTGTACTCAGTGATGTCATGAAGAGTGTTCAGCCTTTGAGGGCAGTGTTGATTTTGTTTGTGATAACTGCAATAATTAGACTTGTAGCTAAAAAAATTTGATTTTATTTGTTTTTATTTTATTTTAAATGTTTATTTTCTTTTTAAGTTTAATTTCAGACCAAATATTGTTGTTATTCGTTTTGCCCTGGTATCATATCCACTTTTCCCGGGGCCCCGGGTAAAAGATAATAAGCCATTGTTGTAAACTTGGTTTCTAAATTAAAAATTTATTAATATTAAGGACAAATGTTATATGTATAATTTTGTAAGTTCCTTTTAAATAAAGACTGATTATAAATATTTGTTTTAATTTCGCCTATTATATCTAAACGACATTAATCAAAAACAGCTAAAGGTAGCACTTTGCCCGTGTTTCCCCCCCATCCAAAGACGGGGTGTATATAATTGAACTTTATATGGATCCCAACGCAATTGACTTGCCGTATATTAACAATACCACACCATTTCTAAGATGTCGTATACAATCCCGACACTGGATATATTACGTTTATATTGTAATAGACAACTCAGAGAGTGGCAGGAGTGCGATAAAAAATATTATTGCACTTATCTTAGTGGAAGAAAAACTCTCGGCTGCTGTGCACATACTATGTCAATTATTTGGTATCTTGGCTTGGCTAGGAACCTAAATGAGCCCTTACAAATACCGGCAGGCTTTTTAGATTATGTCATAGTACAAGATGACGAGCATAACCTGTAAACCCTGTAACAATAATAAAGAAAAAAGAAGAAAAAAATATGGAGCAATAAGACCTAGAGTCAAGATTAAGTTAGAAGGTGTTAGCACCGCTACCTACTGGGATGACCTAAAGGAAAGTTCAAGCTATTGATGCCTGGTTGGACACTCAGTACGCATATGAAACTCATCGGTTATGCCTTACATTTTGCTTTCCGGTGGAGGAACTGTGCTTGGCCCAACACCCATTTCATCAGCCTAGAATTATATTTTCCCGTGGAGCTTCTACTTAGCCAACCCATCTGATCCTCGCATCCCATTGGGTACATACCATTCTTCAGCGCTGACCCCTTACCAAGGGCCAGGCCTTGCTTTGCCTAATCCCAAGATACCTTTGCGCAAACAAGGAGGGATAAGCTTTTAAAGAGTTACTATTACAGTTTTATATTTTAAATTTAATTCATAACATAGATTTTAAAAGTTTATACAATGAAGTAATTTTAATAAAAAAAATATCTGTTATATGCATGAGAGATTTTGGTTCCAAGAAAAGAAAATATATCACACAAGTGAAAAATATTGCAATAGTAAGTGCAAGTTTGGGTGACACAGCCTCACAAAGAGTGGCAAAAGCTACATCTGCAGAAAACTCAGAACTGCTGAAAAAATTTAATCTGTTGAATAAGCAAGTTCAAACCTTTTTGCTGATGCAGCTGGAACAAGTAAGAAAAAGTAAAATGACGAGAAGGTATACCCTGGATGATAAATTAATGTATTTGCTGTTGATGAAACAAAGTCCTAAAGGGTATAGATTGTTAGAAAAAATTTTTGGTTTGCCAAATACACGAACTCTGGACAGATTGTCGGAATAAATTACTTTAGAACCAGGACTTAATCATCAAATTTTGGAGTAAATAAAAAAATAAAAATAAAACTGGGATATAAAACAAAAATTGTGTACCATTGTTTTAATGAAGTGGCCCTAACTCCACACTTGAATGAATACCTACATGGTTTTGTGGATATTGCTGGAGAAAGGAAAATAAGATACACCGACCATGCTTTAGTTTTTATGGCAAAGCATAGCTTACCATATCTGCGAGGGCACAGTGGCAGCAGCTGAACTTCAAAACATTTTAAAACAAATGGTGCCATAAATAGTAGAAACTCGATTAATTCTCTGGGACTTGTTTGCGATCAAGGAAGTACATTTCGGACAGCTGTAAGACGGTTTAAAGAGGAGACTATCCTTACGTGAAATGTTCAATGTGTTCCTGATGATACCGTTATTTATGAATTTATAATCTTTATTTTTGTTTTTCTTGTGATTGAGACACAATATTTATAATTTTTCAGATGGCTCAAAGGGTTAAGAAACAATTTTTTTACTAAAGCTGTAATGGCAAGGCAAGACTGCTTCATGGAACGATATTAAAATTATTAAGGACCTAGACAGTAAATTAGGTCACACCAAACCAAACCGCTCACCATATTGACACTAAAAAGATAAAATGAAAGTGAGTGTAGCTGCCCAAGTATTGAGTGCTCGAACTGCTGCAATGCTTAAATACTTACTTACATAGAACTTGCTGTGGCAACACTCCGGCTAACAGCTGATCTGTACCGGTCCCGTATTTTAATTTCTTTAAAATTAAATAAATACTACTAATAATGCCCAATATCGTTCACAATACTAAAATAAGTGTTAAACAATAATAATTAGTATATAAATTACATGTAAACTAAGTGAAATATGTGTATAAAGTGATTGTGACAAAATCATCTGGCAGTTACTTCAACTGTTCGAATATTGTAAATCGTTATCATCTCTTCAGGTAAATAACTTGTATGTACTTATTTTGCATACAGTTAATTGGTTTATAAACGTAGTGAACCGTGTCGTATCGAGTTTTCTTTTGTTAACGGAACGCGCAAACAGGTTATAATTGTTTGACAAACACCTATAACCTCATATTGCTCATTCGACGCCTTGAACATATTTGTTATTCTGTTATTTTTATAATATTATTAACAATAACTTTATCAACATGATGACTCGCAGTGCATTAGCTCAAAAACTAGATGTGGCCTTGAAAGAATTAAAGGCAACCAGGGAGTCGAATGAACAAATGCTGTTGGAAAGAGATGATAATGAAAGGGAAATGTTAGAAGTCATTAATAGGAATACTTTATTAAAAAAAGATATGGCCGAGATGCACACGCAACTCCAATTAGTTGTAGATGATAGGGACAGGTTACAAGGCATAGTGGACGGGTTTGGCGACTGCAGCGAGGACTATGTGCGAGGGCTCCGGCGCATCACCATGCTGGAGCACGAGCTGCAGGAGGCGCACCACCAAATATCGCATATGGAGTCGGAGAAGACGGACGCTTTAATCACCCACAACCAGAGCCTTTTTGACGAGTTAATCGGTAGTGCACCCGGCCTGGTTTCTGCCGCAGTTGACTCGCCATCAACGGATATAATTGACTTGACAGAGGATGTTACTATAAATTCGGTCCGTTCTATGGCAATTGTCAATTGCAGTAGGAACAAATTTAGAAAATATGTTAAAATAAATAGGTATATCAAAAAAAACCAAAAATTAATTAAGCAAAAGAAACAGTGTTTTAAAAATGTTCAGTGTATTAAAGAACGAAGACGTTTAGGTGATGAACTTGATGTGTACACCATTATGTTAGAAAATAATATTGTAGAACATGACAAACATTTGAAAACATTACAGTCTGAATTGTGCCTACTCAAAAATCAACTAGAAATAATGACCAATAGATATAATTACACAAAAAAAGAGTATGGGGAATATGTTTTGGCAGTCAAGGCACTCACAAGCAATTCTATTCCAACTTGTTCTAGTCCAGAAAGTCCAGAATCTGTGAGTTCCCAGTCAGAGTGTATTTCCACTACTCAGGACTGCATAACAGAAATAACTAATAATATAAATCCTGTTATCATGTACAGTGACGATATTGGGAAAAATATGGGCCAAATATTAAAAAATAAAATAAATAGTCCAATAATTAATCACTGTTTGCCTGGAGCCACATACAGCGATATTTTAAAAATAATATGTAAATCAAAATATGACCCCAATACAACTTTGATCATATTTATTGGCAACAGAGGTAATAGATAGATAGATAGATAGATACTCTTTATTGCACAAAACATAGGAAAACATGTTAAATAATGAAGCTGTACAATTCAGGCGGACTTATCGCTAGATAGCGATCTCTTCCAGTCAACCTTAGGATGGAGGAAAGTAATAAAAATAGTTTAAACAGAAATAAAGGGTAGGTAGTGCAAGACGGAGAAAAAAAAATTATATGTTGCATCTAATAAAGAAATAAGAAATATATCATAACATATAAAAATATATAAGTATATACATAAACATACATAAACATAATAATACATACACATACATAAAGTAAACACAGTACCAGATTCACGGACAACACACAAAAGAACCATTCAACCAAAATAGACCATAAAAATGACAACACTCAAGCATTAGTCAGGGGAGAGAAAGAAAGTAAGATTTAACGCGAGATTTAAAAATTGTAAGTGTCTGAGACTCACGTATAGAAAGGGGGAGAGAATTCCAAAGACGGATAGATTGAACAGTGAAGGATTGGGAGTAGAACTCAGTAGAGTGAGGTGGAAAGACAAGATGTAACTTCCGGGCTGAACGCAGATCAAGACCTTTGGTGGATTGCAAGAACTGAAACCGCTCCTTAAGATAGGAAGGAGATAAAGGGTTGAATAGTATGGAAAACAATAAGCCAAGAACATGCAAATCACGGCGACGTCGTATCGGAAGCCAGCCTAGCCGAGCTCGGTACTCAGAAACGTGATCGTATTTACGTAGGCCGAAGATAATACGTATGCAAAAATTTTGCAATCGTTCTAGCTTATTAAGTGACGCTTCACAAAGATCTGTATAACAACAATCGGCGTAGTCAAGCAAAGGCAGTAAAAGGGCCTGCACTAGCACAATTTTGGTGGGTATTGGTAAAAAGTTGCGTAGTCTATTGATGGAACCTGCAGAAGCAAACACTTTCCTGCTAACCTCCCCGATTTGTTTATCCCACGTCAGAGTACAGTCTATTAATACCCCAAGGTTTTTAACTACTCGGTTATAGGCTAACTGGACACCGTCAAGCATTAAAGGTGGCAAAGAATCCCAATCGATCCTGGCGATTTGTCGTGACCCACCAAGTAATATAATCTGAGTTTTTTCAGGGTTTACCCTGAGCCCAAACGACTTGCTCCAGTCTACAATTCTAGCCAAGTCCCTATTCAGGACCCCAATAACACCGGGGAGCTCTTCAAAATCGCCACTAGAGTAAAGTTGTAGGTCGTCTGCATATAGATGGTAGGAGGAAGAAAGACCATGAGTGATACTATTTATAAAAGTTGAAAAAAGTAAGGGAGACAAGACGCCACCTTGAGGCACCCCGGCACCAATATCGTTCCATGCAGAAAAGGAGTCATCAACACGAATACGCTGCCGGCGCCCATGTAGATAGCTATGAAACCAGTCAACCACCGTTGGAGATATGTTCAGAGAGCGTAACAGGCCAAGCAGGATTTCAAAGTCTACAACGTTGAAGGCATTACTGAAGTCCAATAATGCCAACACCGTAAGGCCTCTACTGTCCATGGCAAGGCGGATGTCATCGGTGATCTTAACTAAGGCCGTTACCGTACTATGGCCACGACGGAAACCAGATTGGAATGAGTTCAGAAGGTTATTTTTGGCTAGGAATGAGCTGAGCTGTTGATGAACAACGCGCTCCAGCACTTTGGATAGGAATGGCAAAATTGAAATAGGACGAAACTCGGAAAAGGACGATGGATTGGCTTTTTTAGGGAGTGGAATGATTTGAGCAAATTTCCAAGCTGTCGGAAATATGCTAGATGACAAGGAATAATTAAGGATATGGGTAATGATAGGAGTCAAAAGGTCAAGGAGAGGAGTGACCATTTTACGGCTTACGCTGTCACTGCCGACAGCGTTTGAGGCAATAGCTAAGATATTCTTCTTTACATCACAATCGGTTAGCTGATCAAAGACAAAAGATGAGTAGTCTGGAATTGGAAGAGATGAAAGATAATTTAGGGTTTTGGTTTTAACAGTACCATCAATGGTAGACAAGGAAGTAAAATGTTTATTCAACTGGTCGATATTGATATCTTTAGGAAAAGAACTGCGAGATGTTTTACCAATTCCAAGTGACTTTAGAAATTTCCAGACTTTGGCTGGGTTTTCATTTTCTACGGATTCGTGAATGTGGCGTCTTTGTGCATCCCTACACATTCTATTGCAGCGGTTCCTTAACAACTTATACTTTTCACGATTTTTATCGGACGGGTCCACTTTAAACCTTGATTTAGCCGCATGTTTCTTATTTCGCAGAGCTTTAATATCATCTGTGAGCCAAGGTGCAGGAGAATGCTTAATCTTAACAGGCCGCACGGGTGCATGCTTGTCAAAGAGTTGGATTAATAGTGTGTTAAAAACATTAACCTTCTCATCAACAGTACCAGCATCATAAATACTCGACCAATCCATGTCTGCTGCATCCCGCCGCAAATCATCAATGCTCATGCCACCAAAATTGCGCTGCAAAACCACTTTTGCCTTGTATTTGGGAGGTCGGACTTTGTAAGACAAATAAAGAAGATCATGATAGGAAAAGGCCTCAGCATTGCATTGGCCGTGCTTAGCAACAAGATTAGTGGAGGATACAATTATCAAGTCTAGCAGAGAAGGGGAAGAGTTTGGAAAAAAGTGTGTTGCATCTAAAGGCAGAATATTGAGGTTGCTAGCATTAATGATGGAATTGAGGCGAGAAGAGCGGGAGTCACTTTTCAGAAGGCACGTATTAAAGTCTCCCATAAGTATGGTGTTACTAAAAAGGGGAGTCAGGTCCTCCAACAGCTTCTCCAGAGCAGGGAAATAGTCTACCCTTAGAGAAGGACTGTAGAAGACACCGAGAAGAACTTTAGAATGAGAAAGAGTTACTTCAACAAAAAGATGCTGTGCTACTTCTGATGAAGATGTAGGAGGAGAGACATTGACTATAGAAAAGGGAATATGGGATCGAATATATATTGCAATACCACCTCCAGTCCGGACAACACGATCATTCCTTACAAGTTGGAATCCAGGAAGAGAAAAGGATGAAGATGGGAGACAAGGTTTGAGCCAGGTTTCAGATACAAGAATGGCGTGGATATTCTTATTATTAAAAGCGGCTACCATGTCAGGAAAATGTGCTGGAACACTCTGAGCGTTAATATGTATAATATTAAAGTTTTGAGGCACATCAGAAAAGGTATTATCCAGGACATCAGATAGAGGTAAATAAGTTGAGTGAAAGCTGTCATTTAAGGAAGAAGAGAAAGATTGAAATTGGTTACTTTGGTCAGATGCATCACCATGCGAATCCATAAAATCATCAATAAAACTGTGAAGTATAATACTTACTATATAAAATAGATACCTAACAAAATAGCAATAATAATAATAAAATAATCTTAATAATAATTAATAATAAATAAAACAATAACTTCCTCCACCCGCCAGCTGAAAACACAGAATTTAAACAAACCAAAACAAAAAAAAAATAATGAATCAAAACATGGAAGCTAAACAAATACAAACAAATTTAAACCATAAGCTGAGAGATAAGAAAAATAATTTATCATATAAATAAAATAATATTAAAATAAAGTTTATATCCTATTCTCTTCACTCCCAGCGCACCAGCCAAAACAAAACGCAAAAGACAAAACCCGGCAGTGACAGCACTAATGTCACTGTCACTGTCAGTCAGTTGTCAACACAGTTTTCTTACAAAACTTACAATCATCTTAAATAAAAATTACAAAACAGGTTAAAGAGAAGACTAATGTGAACAAAAAAAAAATTATAATGCACTGTGACAATCTTATTAAATTAAATGTAAAAAAGATTATTTTGTTCACATTGCCTTACCTAAAAGGGGCATTACAAAATGAAAATGACATCAGATACAAATTAAATATGACATTAGATACTGTGACATTTGGAAATAAAAATGTATTTAATTTGATTGACATCAATAAATTAATAAGTAATCATGTATACTTGACAAAAGATAAATATTATCTTTCTAGTTATATTAAACGACACATAGCAATATCGCTATCTTTATTTTTTATGTACTCAGCCAAAGTCTTGGCTAAACTACCTGCTCCTATTGAGCAGTGTAAAAATGACATGTCTATTAACATGACCTTGGATACTGTTCCAAATAATTTAAATTAAATTTTAAGACAAAAGAGAATAACTCTGGCACTCATATTACAAAGGATAAGTCTAGTAGGTACATAAACTTAGTGCACCAAAATATACAAGGCCTGCCTGGCAAAGAATTACAAGTGGGGTTATTCCTTGACTGTATGGATATACATGTCTTGTGTCTAACCGAACATTGGTTAAGAGAACACGAATGTTCATTTTATATTGACAATTTCAATACTGTTAGTTCGTTCATAAGAAAGTCTGCTATTCGAGGGGGATCACTCATATTAGTACATAATAAATTTAAGTCAAAAGCTCGTAACGATATCTCAGCACTTTCTATTGAGCGAACTATAGAAATAGCATGTGCAGAGGTTGAGCAATTTATTGTTATATGTGTATATAGACCACCTTCGTCTGAGTACACATTATTTGAATCAACTATGGAAGATGTCTTAAATAAAACATGTAACTCAAGAAAGAAGGTGGTTGTATGCGGTGATTTTAATATTAATATTTTAGATAAGTCCCAAAACACAGAAAGGTTTCTAAATCTTTTTAAATCATTTAACTTGTTACCGCTTTTCTCAGAACCTACAAGAATAACTGCTACTACAGCCACCTGCTTAGATAATATTTTCTATGAAAATTGCAACATCGCGAATAAGTCAATTATAAATAATTTACAATCTGATCACACTGGGCAACTTGTGGGGTTTGAGCACCATCATGCTTCTAACTCATTACACATTACTTGCAGACCAGTTACTGAAAGGAGAATGAATAGGTTAAAGTGTAAAATTGAAAATAAAATAGGTCTTTTGACTATAAATGACAACGACAGAATTAATGATTTGTATAAAAGTTTATTTGAATTGATTAAAAATGAATATGATTCCACATTCACTGCCAAGACCATTAAAGTAAATAATTTTAAAAGTAAATTTAGTGACTGGGCAACACCTGGTATTTATAAAAGTAGAAATAGGCTTTATGAATTGTATGGTATAAAAGCTTACTCTAATGATCCAAAAATCATAGAGTACGTTAAAGCCTATTCTAAGTTATTTAAAAAAGTCTGTATTATGGCTAAGTCTTTGTTCTTACGTAATAAAATAATTAATTCCAAGAATAAAATAAAAACTACTTGGAATATTATTGGTAAGGAGACTTGCAAAGTGAAAGCGCAAGATCGAGAATTTTGTTTAAAAGTAAATAATGAAATAGTTAAAACTGACAAGGATACAGCAAATGCATTTGAATCATTCTTTTCTAGTGCAGCCATTACGGCAACAAGTCAATTAAAATCAAGCACATGTCTAGCCAAAACTTTGCTAGCATCGGGTGTCGATGAGTGCAAAACATCTTTTAAATTCAAGCACATAACTTCTGATGATATAATTAAAACCTTTAAAGAACTGAACATTAAAAAAACTAAAGATTTATGGGGTATTTCAACTGACCTCCTCAAATCAATTATAGATACAGTCTCACCTCATTTAGCTTTTATTTTTAACCAATGTATTGATGCAGGTCAGTTCCCAAATCTAATGAAAAATAGCAAAATTATCCCTCTTTTTAAAGCAGGTGATAAGAGTGATCCCTCTAACTTCAGACCAATTTCTATCCTACCTGCGATGAGTAAAATATTTGAAAAAATTATTTTTCATCAGCTTCTATTTCATTTTAACGAAAACAAATTACTACATAGTAACCAGTTTGGTTTTACTAAAAACAAATGCACCACTGATGCCGGTGTTGCACTTCTTAAACATATATTTGATGCTTGGGAGAACAAACAGGATGCATTAGGTATCTTTTGCGATTTGTCTAAAGCATTTGATTGTGTAGATCATCAGATTTTGTTAGAAAAGTTGAAGCATTATGGTGTTTCGGATAATTCACTTTGCCTTATAAAGTCATATCTTTCTGATCGAATACAAAAAGTAGATATAAATGGTACTACCTCAATTGGCGCGCCTCTCCAAATGGGCGTGCCCCAGGGTTCAATATTGGGCCCATTGCTGTTTTTAATCTATATTAATGACTTGCCTTACTTCACTAAAGACTTATGTGAAATAGTATTATTTGCTGATGACACCTCGTTAATTTTTAAAATTGACCGCGGTAAAGAAGTTTTCGACGACGTAAATAATGCTCTTTCCCAAGTACTCCATTGGTTTTCAACAAACAATCTTTTATTAAACTCAAAGAAAACAAAATGTGTCAAGTTTACACTGCCTAATGTAAGACAGGTCAATACGACGTGCATTACTGTAAATGGTGAACCCATAGATGTAATTCAGTCTACTGTCTTCCTTGGGATCACCATGGATTCTAAGCTGCAATGGGGTGCCCATATCGCTGCTCTGGGAGGAAGATTAAGCTCGGCTGCATATGCAGTCAGAAAAATAAGACATCTTACAGACGTTGAAACGGCGAGGTTGGTTTATTTCAGCTACTTTCACAGTGTAATGTCGTATGGTATTTTGTTATGGGGCACCGCTGCCGATATACAAGCTATTTTTGTGCTTCAGAAACGAGCAATTCGCGCCATATATAAGCTTAAACCACGTGACTCACTGAAGGAACTCTTTAAGGAAATTAATATTCTAACCGTAGCATCACAGTACATATTCGACTGTATCATGTATGTACGAAAAAACTATGATTTTCTAAAAAAAAAATCGGAATGTCATAGTTTTAACACAAGAAATAAACATAGGCTTGCCGTTCCAAGCCTCAGACTCAGTAAAACTTGTAACTCATTTGTAGGATTAAGTATAAAAATGTTAAATATGTTGCCACAAACTTTTATTGACTTGCCTATACATAAATTTAAATTAAAAATTAAAGAATGCCTTATGAAGAAAGGCTATTATAAAATAGAAGATTATTTTAATGATAAAAATTTGTGGACACATTAAGTTGCTTCCTAGCACATGTACTCTGCCTGCGCCTTTGTATCCTCTGCCTGCGCCTTTGTATTGTTATTTGTATTGACATGATCCTTTGTATTGACATTATTATTTATTGTGACTTAAATTATTTTTGTGATGTTAAATTTTTGAATTTTATAATTTTTAATTTGTAATATTTTTTTGAAAAAAGGCAAAACTGTTGAGTTTCTTGCGGCACTTCTTTCCTCAACAGGCCATTGACGTCGAAGTGCTGGTAGGGAAAAAAAGATTGACGTGTAAAAGTATTTTTTAAAAAATCTATTTGCAGAATAAAGGAGATCATTCAGGCTCCATACATTTTTGGGCCTTTTCTCAAAGTGCCGGCCAACAAAAAAAATTGGTACGTATCGATAGAACTAGCCATTTAAAGCAATAGTTAATATGGCACGGAAGTTGTGGGATCGCTCTAAGCCAAGTTATCCAAGGTCAAAGATTCGCTATTTTCATACATTTTAATAATTTTTGAAAGTGCCGGCCAACAAAAAATTATTATTACACATTGTTAGAACTAGCCATTTGAAGCAATAGTTAATATGGCACGGAAGTTGTAGGATCGCTCTGAACCAAGTTATACTAGTTCGATGATTTGAGGGTTATTTTTTCAAATATTTATTGATTTCTGAAAGTGCTGGGAACGTAGAATTATGTTTAATATGGCTAAAACTAATCTTATCAGATGTCACCACATTGAAAAAGTAGCCAACTTCAATTCAACTTCATACTGGGGGCCCAGTCTCACTGCATAAAACTGTCCACTTGTCATAGATCTGTGCGTTAAACTCAAGCCGAACCCACTGTGCACTGGAGCTGACAGTGAACCAGTTTAGAGCCACTGGGATAGGATTCAAGCCGCCATGACCGAAGCGACAAAGGCGGTGCTTGGCACGCGTCAAGGTGGACGTAAGTAAGCTTGACAAGGAGACTTGGTGGTGGAACGACTTAGTACACGTGGAGATTCGGGGTAAGAAAGAACTCTTCAAGAAGTGGCAAGTGTCCAAATCTCTTTTAGATTGCGATGCGTACATGCGTAGATGCGTGCGAGCTGCTAAGCGTGCCGCGAAGAAAGCTGTAGCCGGAGCTAGGCGATACCAATAGTAACCGCCACGCGCCATAATATGATAAGCTGGAATCGTCTGAGGGCGGAAGCTTATTTACCCTAGAACGTGTCAAGTTCTAGGGTCAAAGTATACAGGACACTACCAAATTCGCTAACAATTCGCGATATTCTGTTATGCGAGGACCTCGTGATGAAGGAGAGATGTCGCTCATATTACCATGAGCTGCTGAAAAAGCAGCACAAAGGGGTACAGCCACCTGACCTTTCCCTGAATCCCTTTATAACCGTATGCTCACCGAGGGGATCCTCGTTAATGGAGGCAGAGTGTCATTACCCCGGTCTTTAATGGCAAGGGATCAGTGCAGGAGTGCGGCAGCTACCGCGGCATTAAGGTCATATCCCACACCATGAACTCTTTAAGCGTATAGTCGCGTACGGCAGGTGTGAACATTCTCAGAGAGCAATATGGCTTCAACCTCGGCTGAGGAACCATGGATCCCGTTTTTGCAATAAGGATCGCCATGGAGAGATACAGAACAAGGGATACGCCTCTACATCTCCTGTTTCTAGACATGGAAAAGGCCTTTGACTGTGTTGTTCATGCAATAATCTGGTGTGCATTGCGATCCAAGGGGGTTCCTGAGACTTATGTTGACAATGTTGACATCATCCAATATACATAGTACCGCGATTCCTTTTCTGCAGTTCAAACCGCTGTTGGGGACAAAAAACCTTTTCCCACCACTTTCGGAGTCCACTAGGGATCCACCCTTAGCCCATTTCTATTTAGTATAACTTGGTTTAGAGCGATCCTACAACTTCCGTGCCAAGTAACTATTGCATCAAATGGCTAGTTCTAACAATATGTATTATTTTTTGTTGGCCGGCACTTTCAGAAATCAATAAATGTATGAAAAACTAACCCTCAAATCATCGAACTAGTATAACTTGGTTCAGAGCGATCCTACAACTTCCGTGCCATATTAACTATTGCTTTAAATGGCTAGTTCTAACAACGTGTTTAATTATTTTTTGTTGGCCGGCACTTTCAGAAATCAATAAAATGTATGAAAATAGTGAATCTTAGAACTTGTATAACTTGGTTCAGAGCAATCCTACAACTTTCATGCCATATTAATTATTGCTTCAAATGGCTAGTTCTATCGATACGTACCATTTTTTTTTGTTGGCCGGCACTTTCAGAAAAGGCCCAAAAAAAATTTCATTATTTCATTTCATTTCATTTCATTTCATTTCATTTCATACACAAATGCAGTCAGTGTGTTTTGTTTTTGTTTTCGAAGTTTTTGATCTAGGACATTCAACTAAAACATTAAAGTTCCTTCGGAAAAGTTGTAAATTAATGCTTGTTAGAATACCTCCTAAACTGTTGCTTATGCACCCTGTCACATCCTGTATGTAGTAGTTTTCTTTTCGATTAATTTTAGTCTTTTTTTAGCCTGTCAAGAAAACACTATGGCCACTACAGCAGAATTTGTAGAGTTCTGCGACAATCTCTTTGACAGTGTGAATGGGTGCCCTGGTGCCACAAAAAATTAAGAAAATAAAGGAAAGGCTGTAAAATCTAATTCAGATCATTATTTATTTTGGGCTGAAGCCATAAAAAAAATTAAAACGCTATCTTTTTTCGATAGCGATAGCAAAATAGCCACGACAATGGGAAAAACTCGCTTTGTAAAAGAACGTTCATGGCAAGGATGGACACTCGAAAGCTTTTGCCGCTTATCTAAGTTGTTGTACGAAAAGTATGTACAATGTGGACTTTTATTACCTTAGAAATATCAACAAAGATCCACTCGAAAATTTCTTTGGACGAATAAGAGCTCTAAATTATAGGAATGTTAACCCAGACAAAAATAATTTTATTTACACTTTTAAATCACTTTTGTTAACAAATGTGTTGAGCCCTCACTCGAAATTTTCCAACTGCGAAGCGGACAATGGGGAGGCTCTAATCCTCTCACATCTGCTTCACAGGAAAATAAACAACAAAATTTTGCGAAACAGGTTGGATTAGAGAAAATAAGAGTTCACTGTTCTGCCTATATAGCTGGATACATTGCAAGGAGTATTTCTAAAGTGGCAAAATGTAAGCAGTCTTTAAAACTTATGCCAGCAGTATACAACAGAAGATAATATCCATACCTACATCAACTTTAGAGAATAAAAAAGTAAAAAAAATAATTAATATATCAAGTTCAACATTTTTGATTCTGTAGGCAGACACGGTGCTCAAATAATTCACAATTTTCTGAATACCAATTGCACACAAAAAATGTAGGAAGCAATTTGAAAAACAAATAATCAAGTATGGAGTTGTCCTGGCTAGGTTGCAATAAGCATAAGACAGTATTGAAAAATACTTTCATTAAAATTATTTTAAGGTTGCAAGTGCACAATTGGTACAAACAAAAACAAAAAATCGACTGACACTGCGAAATACAATGACGGGTTCCTTTAAACCGGTTACATTGTATCGTGTTGGAGTGCAAAGAAATATAAGATGTGACCCTGAAAATGCATATGAGTCGCCTTTGAGACTAAAGCCTGGAAAAATTAAAGATATTTTGTATTTGCTCACATGTGTGTGTGATGATGACAAATATTTTTATTCTGATATACTGCCAGCTGATGAAAATACTGTACCAAATCAGATGGAACAATCATTAGTTGACTCTGAGGATGATAAAGAATAATCCAGAAGAATATTGATCTTACATAAAAATATTTTTGTGATTATTTTAATTAACTAAACTAAACTAAATGTAAAATGTAAAATTAGCAAGTTCTTAAGTTTTATATTTAGTTAGTATAGATTATATAATTGTACAACAAATATGTTACCAAAGTAGCAATGATAATTGTATTTTGCTCAGTTAAGTATGTCTTGATGAAAACATTTTATCAGATAGTAGAAGTTAAGTGGACTTTGAGGATTATAAAATGATCCTAGAACGCAATGTATTATTTGATTTTATATATAAATATATTTTGGCATGTTTTTTTTTTCTTATGTCCACAATAGTCAATAGTCCAAATATTTTGCGGTATATATTCTAGTACTATTTCTTTCAGTGCATATTTGGCAACAGGCATCCACTTACAACATGACTATCTACGATCAAGAAGAGCACGACCACGACGCCTCCTCTCAAGTGGCAGTCCCGGATCAGCCCATGCCGCCTCTCGTGCCGCCTCAGCCTCCGCTCTTTTTTTCTACCCTCGTGTATCACCAGTTCGCCCCGGACGTCGTTATGGAAGTTACTCTAGTGTTCAGATGCGACGATATAAATAATCATCTTTGTTCAGTGTGTGATGTGAGACTTTTTTGCCCAAACTGTTCTTTGGTGGATGTGCGTGTCGTATGAAAATAAACAAATTTAATACTGAAATGTTTTTTATTTAATACCATATATTTTCTAATCTTATTCCACCGCTGTCCGATTGCGCCACCCAGATCTCCACCGTGCTCGCAATGAGCTGAATGTCCTCTTCGGTCACGTGGTATGCTTTCAGTGTTCTGTGACATTTCGGCCACACCTCGAACACCGTCGCCGCGTCTATCGTTATCTCGAATCTCACGTTGGGTTGTTTCGTCACCTTCAAGACGTTCGATTTCTGTTGTATCTTCGCCGCCACCAACTGTTTCTTGTCTTCGTACAGGTATAACACGTACGGATGTCTGTTTACGTTCACCGTGATTTTTTGCACGTCTTTTATGTGCTTCCTCTTGGCCGGTTTTTGAGCTGGTTTTGGAGCCGGTTTTTGTTGAGCTGGTTGTTGTCCACAATATTTTGTAAATACAGATTTAAGTCCACCAAATGTGTAACCAAAGTTCCTAGTTTTGTCAGACTCGATACTCGATACTCGCGTTGAAAAAAAGACAGTCAACAACAATCTGTGATCTTGTGGCTTTGTTTTTCTGGCATTATTTTTGTTGTTCTTAGTCAGTAGGAGTTTGGTAATTTCTGGTGGTTTGGTGATTTTGAAGAAGGATAAAAATGTCGGGGCGAACAGGTGATATATGGGCTCACTTCACAAAAGTTTCACGAGCCCGAGTTCAGTGTAAACACTTTAATAGTGAACTCAAATATTGTAATAATACGTCTAACCTTTGGGCACATGCAAAAAGACACAAAAAACAACAATATACGTAACGCAGTAAGTGAAGCTGGCCTAATAGCGACTGATACGAGAAACAGGTTGACTGGTTCTCTTTTTTTTATGGTAACTTTTTTGTCGTCCATAGATGAAACCCAGTGGAAATGTTAATGAAAATTTGATCTTCAAAAACCGTTACCTTTACCGCGTATACCTAATATTGTCTTTTACAAAAGACAACTCTTGGTATATAATTTAGGTATAAATACTGGCAGCAAAGACGGAGTACACTGTAAGGGTAGAAGGAGACGCTGGCAGAGGTGCTCAAGAAGTGGGATCTTGCTCATCAAACATATCACGGAACGGCTTGTTGGCAACGTAAGATTTTATGAAGCGATTCATGTGGTGGCCAGAACTGCAATATTAAATTGATATTAATGCTAAAAATTATGTTGAATGAACATTTAACTTTAGAGCAGATAAATATAAAATTCCTTGAATCACGGCATAGCTTTCTTCCCAATGGTACAGATTTCGGAAAGATTGAATGTGCATTAAAACCTCAACAGTGACTATACACCAGATGATTATATTCATGTTATGAAAGATGTTGTAAAAAAACGGATCCGATGCACGTACACAGGATGAAAAATAAAGATTTCTTGTCGTCGTTGAAGGTTGAATATAATCAATAGAAAGATACATAAGTACAAAATTTATATGAGATCTTATTTAAATGAAGATTTTCTCGTGCTCCAGAAGTTAAGTTCGAGGCAAGTCATCTCTTAACTGCTATTTTAAATTTATTCTTAATTTAACTACATATTTGGGCGAATATTCTCCGCGGAATCAATTAAGTGAATATAGGAATTCAGAAAGAAGATTTTATCGCAGCTCTAGAGGAAAACTGGGAGGAACCGTAAAACCAGAATCGAACCATTTTTCATTTTGGCGTGAAGCTGTGAATACATTAAAAAATGTAAGATTTGTAGCCTCAGCCAGCAAGAGAGCGAGAATTAATCAAAAAGTGTATCATATGCGAGTCCCCTCCCTTAATAGTTGGGTTACAACTCTTGAAAGCTTTGAAAGACTTGCTATTTAATACTTATAGGCTAAAATATTTTTACCTAAGGTTGATAAATCAAAATCCACTAAAATTATATAATAATTATTTATCTTTTCTAGTCGAACGAGCAGGAAGTAGTGCTGCAACAAGTTCCGTCAGTAACAGTTCTATGGTTCTAAACATTCCTCAAGCATGTGCGCTGGTTGCCAACAGCTGGTCAGGAAAACCCTCTACCACCATCAGTCCCATTACCTCGTTCAAGAAATCAAGCAATTAGTGATTGTTTGGTATCGAAAAAACCATTGACTACACGCAAATCAAATGAGCTCGACAGACAATTAGTAAAAGTTATTGCGAAAGGATATTTACTTTTCACGACTGTAGAAGATCCCGAGTTCAAAACATTTGTTGAAATGCTCAATCCGTCGTATAAACTGCCTACAAGAAAAACACTTTCCGATAGTTTCCTCATGAAATATTAGTAGGTAGGGAGTTACGGAGTCAGGTGGCAGACTAGTTAAAAGCGGCAGTCGGAGTTTGCGTCAGAACTGATGCATGGACTTCAAGTAATAACGATTCGTTCATCGCGGTCACCGCAGATTTCATAGACAGAAATGGTAAACTGGAGAGTTATCTGCTGGACTGTGTGGAGTACTCGCAGAGTCACACAGGTAACTTAATAATTATGGTGTACCGTGCGTCCTACCCAAAAATGTCCTACTCATATTGGCCGCTGCGAGACAAGCCAAGCTTAGGCAGCGACCGTAAGAAACAATGTGTTTGTAATGTAATTTTTGGAATATAAACTTTATTATTATTATTTTCAGGTCAAGCAAAATGGAGCAAAGGACTTTTACGAATTAGATAATAAAAATAAGAATTTCGTTTTCGCACCTGCTTTTCGTTTAATTTTAAACCCTAACACAAATGAAAAGCTGAGGTAAGTTGGCAGCACAAGTTTTATAATACGAAAATTAATTTTTGTTTTTGTACTTCTTATGCCACCTTAATTGCATTTTTGACAATTCTGACTCGTTTTTAATTTTTTTTTGCCATCAGAAGCTACAGCTACAGCAGACTTAATATCGAACATAGATAAATTGTTCGATTTGATGAACAGCGATAGTCCAGACTTACGAAGAGGGAGGCCATTTTCTACAAATATTTCGAAAAATGCACCCATTTTTTTGAATATTATAAATAAATATACTGCGAACATGCAATTTATGGGTTGTTCACAAACTCCACCATCACAACAAGGTTGGATATGGTCCATAAATGCAGTAGAGCGGTTGTGGAGGAATTTAAGTACAAAACATAATAATATTAAAACTTTATCTACTCGTCGACTACAGCCAGATCCTACAGAAAATTTATTCGGCACTATAAGAGCTAATTGTGGAGCCAACAGCAATCCGACTGACTGTTGGACAATTTATGGCGGCTTTAAAAACGGCGATCATGTCCCCAATCTTGCCCATTTGTCGAGTGGGAATTGCGAACAAGATGAAAATAAATGTATAATAAACAATTTAAAAAAAATATTTACATCCACAACCACACTCATACGCACTGCCGATGACGGCGAACAAAAATTGGAAAAAACGCCTTGTTTGCAAAAAGATTAGTAGATAAAAGTTTTACAGAACTTACGTCTAATGAATCTGCAGAGTTGCAGGCGTGTGCGCATATAACCATACCCACAGTATTTAAAAAGAAAAAGAACTATTGTAAAACTTGCAACGAATTTCTAGTACAAAAAGATGTGGATTAAAATTTAATTAATTTCATGCAATTCAAAAAATACGATGATTTTAAAAAGTCGCTTACCTATGCGTCAAAGTCGCTTGCGAACTGTGTGGAATCATGTGCCACAATAAATTATAAATGATCTTTTGCCCACGAAATTCCACACATTAGAAATTTTAATAAGGAAAACAATCACAAATATTATATTAAAGCATAAGTTGGTTTTTACGTTTATGACGTGTCATCAAACTGAAAATGTAGATTACATTGTGAACAACGTATTTTGTTTTAGGAGGTTCTGTACCTTAAAAAACCGCCAGTTTAAGGAGGAGACGTCCAACATATTATTAAAGAACTCTTGATATGCACATGCAGTCGCATTTATTATTGTAATGTGATGTAATCATTTAACGCAATTTGCATTATATAATCTGTGACATTAGCTAACCAAACGCAAGTGACATGTACAGATTGCCCTCTGCAGTGAACCTGTTGTAACAATGTTGACAGCCAACCTAACCTATAAATGTATGAGATAAAACGGCATGTGTAAAAGTACAGACGGTTGAAGATGGAGTTGACTATGTGTACAATATGCAAGTGACGCTCTGCCACTTGCTCGTGGGCCGTCACTAAGGACTGAACTAACCACTGTAATAATATAAAAGGAAATAAACCCCAAGTGCTTAAAACCATATCTATTATTCAAGAAACCCTTTCCCAACAACATTACAATTATGATTTTATTTAAAAGACACAAACATATATTTAAATTAGGTTAGGTTCCCCGGTTAAAGCTAACTTAGCGTCCTAGAGAAAAATAGCTATTTACTATTTGACAGCGCTTACCGCTTATCGCCATTTTGCTAACAAGCGCTTCCTAGCGCTTTTTTCTGCTAAACCCTCCCAATAAGAAGTCTACTTTGCCTCTGCATGACCCAGCCTCAGAGCAAGCGTAGCGTTCGACGTAAGAAAATTTGTCCGTCTATCAATATTAACACAATCTTTTTTTTCAGGTATTCACCAAAAACTTTACCAATGAGACCTTTGTGCAAGCATAAAAAGAAACTTTATACCCGTCTCTCTCAATGAGAGACATTAAATCTTTTCTTGATAGTTTTTACAAACTTAAAAATAAGAGTTTTCAAGATGATTTCATATTAAAACATTGTACTATTAAACAGACGCAACGTCATCGTCTAACGACTGGTAACCATTAGCCAAAGAGTTTACGTTTATAGTCTAACTTTAAAGAAACGCTTGTTTGCCAGTTTTTTTTTTAATTCTTCATATTACAAAAATATAGAGTTCAATCAGTGATGTCTGAATATTTTAAAACCGGCACTTTGCTTAACGCTCGCCGGCCCGCTTGTGGACCACCAGTCTACAAAAAAAAAATTCCAAAACCTACTCTCCCTTTCGACACAATCATCCTCCGTTGCGTCATTCCACCGCAACCATCTCCGAACGCCCTCTAGCGGGCGCCAGCCCGCGCGCAGGGCCGCCCGGCCAGCGCCGGGACATCCATCAATCAATCAATACCTAACCTAACCTTACTTTTAAAGCTTTACTGATCGCTCAGAGCACGTGACTGGTGTCACAATAACGTCATGACCTAACGTATATTGTTGTTGTTCACAGGCCGATTACTGTATCACTCGTGAGAATCTCGCCGAGGAGACTTCGACTTCACCGTCGCAGTTCCCTCCGCCGTCGTCGCCTCCTCCGACCTACATCCAATCGGTGGCTCGTCGTTACGCCGCCGCCGTAAGTCGCACTCGTACTCGTGCGTCTGTTTGTCCTCCCCATGGTCACGGACGCAGCGCCTTTTCGTCTATGGAGTCGATCCCCGTTTTCGACCTCGGATTGGAGGGTGATATGCAAGAGGTACATATTAATTGATATATTTTCTCTGCGTCATTCTTTATGTGGTTGTGGTATAGAAATAAAACACGTTTATGTATCAACTACAACTACTTTATATACAACTACTTACCGATAAAATGGGGATATTGAAAACAACTGCACAGAAATTGGACAGTTCATCAAGCATTCCTGACTTAACAAAAAGTTTTGTTTTATTTATAAGAGCTAAAATGAGTAACTATTCCTCCCAGACTAGGACTTCGGTTGAACACGCAATATTTAAAATTATTATGAAAGCCGACAGGGGATATTATGAATCTTGACGACATCAACCAAATGCATATACAGATTTAGATGCCAGAGAAAACAGAGTACCATACTCCAATCGTTCCTCAACTTCAGTATCCTACGGTTATACCACAGCAGAAAATGTTGACGCTGCTAACTACTCAATCAACCAGCAGCCCAACAGAGTACCGTACTCTAGTCGTCCCTCACCTTTAGCATCCTACGGCATTACTACAGCAGAAAGTGTAGACGCTGCTAACCTCAATCAACCAGCAGCCCTTGTCGGTCTCTTCACAAGACTCACAGCACTCTTCTATAGATGGTTTTAGGGATTTAATGTAGTTAACAAAGAAAAATAAAGATTTTGATTCATCATTTCCCTGCCCTTATCCCACGCTAGGAAGGGTCGGCGCAATTAACGCCATCTGTGCATCTATGATGGCATTCCTTTTGTGCTTTTGAAACAGTTTAGTTAATTCATTTAATTAAACATTCTCTAGATGGAGTGAGTCGATGAACTGTACTATTTTACCGACTATCGGTTGATATGACTGTCATTCATTATTCGTTGCTGAAACTTCATTTTTCAAACAAACGACAATTCAAAAGGTTTTCGTGACAAAAAGCTTTTAGTGTTATTAAAAGTCTCGTTTTTAACAATGTCTACGACTAAAAGAACGACCAGTAGTTGGCGTCAATATTTTCATGTTGACAATAAATCTGGCAATGCTAAATGTAAATATTGCCCTAAAATTTTAAAAACGTGCAGTAATACTACCAATTTGAAACAGCAAATGGAAAGGAAACACTCTGGTATCATTAGTATTGAAAATAAAGAGGTAAGTACCTACAATTTGGATTTAATTACAATTATTAATTACAAAGAAACTGGACCACTTTCTAAACAAATACTGACTTGTCAATGATTAGTTTTCTAATAAATAATTATAATAAGAACACGGTAACATACCGATATTTCGTCCAAAGTAACTTGGTTGTTATTTCAAGTATTTGTTGAGAAAACGATGCTGCGAAAAACGAGTACACGCTTCAAGTCCAAACGCCCGTGCGCACTCATTCAGCTGATCGCAATCAATCGATATCGTGGTGAGGTCATTGTCGCGACGAGTCTCTATGGACTCGACGCGACAACATTAATAAAATAGCAACACTGAGGATTGGAAGCATCTGTCGTTCACATATACAAGTTGTTGACAAACCGCTATACTTGAAGTCATTACTCAAAGGAAAGGCAGCAGAAGCCATAGAAGGCTTAGAGATGACTAATAAGAACTATCCTATTGCCGTAAAACTCTTAAGGAACTCCTTTCCATATGAAAGGAAAGTCAAATTATTGATGCACATTATGCAGCATTATACTCAGTTAAAACATCAGAAAACACAGCTACATACTGATTGTAGAAGAGCACTGAATGAGATTGAGACACACTAAACCATAAGACGCCTGAAGCATTCTTAATCATATGATTTACATAACAAATAATTCTTTTGAGAAAGTACAAACTGTTAATAAATATAATTGTAGCAACCATTATTACTTGCCCAGCAGCTGGTCAACTAGCTCATATTCCGAGGATACCGATTATCCCAACTGATCTGCCAATGCCGATTTAACGGTTTCATTTTCAAGTAAAAGTATTTTTCGCGGAGACTAACAAGTCCAACGGTCAAAACTTTTTAATTAGTAGGGATCGACCAACGAAAGGAATGTTTTACCTACTCATATAAAGCCTATCACGGTTGGAACCTATAATCAGTAGAGATCGACTTACAAGATTCCTCTTCTGCTTGTACTCTTCACGACCAAGGTACCTGACGGAAAAGGCCAACGGCTTATAACACACGCCGGGACATCGTCAGATTTTTTACCCAGTTGTTTACTGGCTTTTAAATCGCTAAAAAATATCCTTTAAACGTATACCTTTATTTCTGACATATTATTCCATTTTTGACATTTTTGATAAGTAGACATTTTAATTTTTTTATTAATTCTTAAATATTATTCCTTTCTGACTTTTTTGATTAATAGACATTGTATAATTTTTATTAATTCTTTAAAATTATCCCTTTTGACATTTTTGATTAATAAACATTGTATAATTTTTAATTTCTTTAATATTATTCCTTTTTGACATTTTTGATTAGTAGACGTATAATTTTTATTAATTCTCTAATTTTTCTTTTTGTTCATATTATGATTTGGTTTTTGTTGTTTTTATATGATTTTTTTGTTATCAGTGTGATAGTTGTATTTTTTTTAATTTTAAGCTTGTGTGCGTCTTGGTTCTACTGTAAGCCACAAGTGTATTATGAATAAATAAATAAAGAAATGACTTTGAAAAAATTGAAGAGTGGTTTTTAATAATATATAATAACGGCCCTCATACAAAAAACATAGATAACGCTCCGTATTATGCTGTGAAAAAAGATATAGATCCAGAAACAAAAAGGCAGAAATAACTGAGTGGTTGCAAAAAACGGTGTCAAGACCGATGAAAACATGTTGAAATAGGAGTTGTTAAAATTGGTCCGGCATACATCAGTCACGGACTCCGATATACGTATACTGGATAGCAAAGATATGCTTATATTAAAACCGAATTCATGAAAAGATGGATGAAAGCCAGTAAACATGAAGAAGTTTTCCTAAAAAACAACCGAGATTGGTTAGAAGGAACTTTCGAGATTCCGATAGAATCGGAATCTCCTCAAGGTAGGCCAGCAAAATCTTTCGAAGATTTAAGTGAGCGAAGCAAAAGAAGAAAAACGGAAGAAATCCGCGTGACTTTGAAGCATGACGTCATCATCTATGCCGCAGAATCTATTTTACAAAACACTGGGCAAAGGAGTGCTTTAAAAGTTCTCAAAGAAATTACTAATTCGCCGACACGAGCCAGCAAATATAGATCTGCCTATTCTAAAGTGAATAACGACGACGACATGTTACCTCCACTGACGCCTCTGCAAGCACTTCAGATGTTCGTGGAAGCTGATCTTTCAAAACGGCAATAAAAATGACAATGATTGACGGAATGAAATTGACGGAACGGTGTGTAACGCGGCCACGGACACGAAATCAACTTCGAAGTGCTACATCTGTGGAGCTACTTCAAAAAGTTTCAACGATTTAAACAAGAGGAATGATGTGAGCTCCGAAGCTCTAGAATTCGGATTATCAGTATTACATGCTAGAATTCGGCTTTTCGAAAGCATACTCCATTTAGCATATAAATTACCTGTGCAGAAATACAGAGAGAGGAAAACCACAGAAGAAAAGGCATTGGAAGCACAACGAAAGCCCGAAATCGAAGTCAGATTTCGCAATGAAACTGGACTTCTCAGATATGCCAAAGGCTAACTTTGGCCATACTAATGATGGCAACACAAGCCGGAGATTCTTCGACAACCCTGAACTGGCATCTGAGATCACAGGAATTAGCTTTGAGCTTATCTACAGACCCAAAGTCATATTGGAAACTATTTCAAGTGGTCATGAAATTGATGTCGCAAAATATGATCAATACGCATATGATACTGCGAAATTGTACGTGGACCTGTATGGATGGCATCCAATGACGCCGACGATGCACAAAATACTGATGCATGGTGGGCAAATCATAAGTCACTCGTTACTTCCTATTGGCCAGTTATCTGAGGAGGCAGCAGAAGCCCGGAACAAGCATTTTCGGTCGTACAGGCTTAACTTTGTAAGGAAAGGAGTGCGGCAGAAATGGGCTCGATCTTAAGCGTTCGTTCCACTATTCAAAATATAATTAATATTCGTTACAAGATTTTTAATATTTAAATTCAATTTTAATTAATATTTTTACCCCGGGATAAAAATATAATCCAATAAATGAAAATACTATTGGTTTTGTAGTGCATCCGGTGTGTTATGTGCATAGTGCATAGTACGTCCGGTAGAATAATAATAATGTTGCTAGTTAAGATACTTAAATACTGATTTTCCGATCAGATCCCATACAAATGACAGCTTAGAATAGAGGCACGATAATTTTCTGAAAAAATTATGGCAACAGAAAAGTCAAAAAAATCAAATGTCATACAACGTCTGTCAATCATTCGTTTCTGTTTGTTTTGAATAACTTATGTGAATTATTTTGTTATGTCGTTATTGTTGGAATGCTTGGTTTAATATTTAACGACTTTCGCTACGTTTAAATGACGGTTTCAGCTAAAACAAACGACCTAAGCTTTTCTTACAACGGATCCAGTGAACTCGACAATTGGGGTTATTTTTGTAGAAATCAAAATCATCCTATAACTATTTTTTCCCAGGGAGTGGATTTATAAATTGTAGTGTATTTGGAATATTACTTCATTTTCTACATAATAATAGTAAATCGGTAAGTGTAATTCATAAAAAATCAAGGCCCAACGTTCTATGGATGTTCGCCCGACTCCTTTCTAGAAAGGAATGCAATTTAGATGTTTTTAATAGGCTTTTATTAACATCAGACCCCCTGATCAGCTCAAGCAGACAAATCAAGAAACCTTGTCACAAAGCATTCCTACCTGAAACTATAGAAATGTTGATGGCTGCCAAACCAAATACTTCTAGAGATAGCCAATAATCTTTGAATTCTCTCAAAGTAAAATATGTGTTTAAGTAGTTTTATTTGTAATAAGTATATATTTAGGATACAGATATACGATATTTTACCATATTTATGCTTGTAACTAATAATTCATAAGACTTTTTTTTATTTCTTTGGTACACTTACACAAACTTGATGGAAACAACTAAAGAAAAATGTAACAACAAAATGATTAGTCTCTTATCATCCGTCATACAGAAGCCATGCGATCCGAGTGCATCTGGATGCTTGATAGTACGTAGATAATACGATAGTGCCGAGGCTTGGCAAGCGTGTAAACGTACGTTTACACGCTTGCCAAGCCTCGGCAAGCTTCCACAAACACAAGCGTGTGAACGGGAGTGTTTGGCTTGGCTTGCGTGAGCTTGCAAGAGCTTGTCGCGATCTGGGCTAGTGTCGGTTTTTGAAGACAGAGCAACTAAATACGCTGGCGTGTGTTTAGTGTCGCTCACGAGCTCGCGCCTAGTGATGGGATTCGCGTTGCTTTTCACTCGAGTGACTCGAGTACTTTTTATATTACTCGCACTTGAGGTAAATTTTTGACAACCCCAAGTTTCGAGTGACTCGAGTCGACTCGAATTACGCCAGTGCTGTATAAATTAGCTATGAAATATTTATGCATCCCAGCGACTACTGTTCCTTCAGAACGAGTTTTTTCTAAAGTTGCGGTGATATGTAATCAAAGAAGAACCGTTTGGAGGATAAAAAAAATTCAAATCATTTTTAAGTAGTTATTACAGCAATTTCAGTTAAATATATTATCTCATTAAAAATACATTATTTCTGTTCTTTAAGTTTAATTTAAGTTGATTTTAAAGCATGTTTATTATTACATACCTAAAACATAATAAAACTGTTTATATTAGGGTCACATAAAAGTTCCTTGTTAGAATAAATTAAATTGGATTAGAACTTATTAGTAGTAGATTTCATAAAGGGTATCCGCCAAAATTGCCCCAGCCCCGGCGCAAAAGAATTGTATCTACCTATATATACCTCACACAATTACATAAGAAGATGATAAACAAGCAGGATTTATTATTTTTTGTATTTTTATATACATTACATTCGATATAAACATGTCCCTCAAACAACACAGAAACACAACATAACAACAATAAACTCAATAACAACATTATGTACTAGGGTATATGTGTGTGTTTTATTAATTATTTGCCAATTCAATGTCAATTAGTACAGTATCATGAAGTTTTTCCTATAAAGTGTCATGTTTGTATGTAGCGCCTATGAAGATGGTTAAGATGGTCGAAGACTGCAGATATCCGTGTTTGTTCACTAAAAATGAAATAACACACGGTATTCCACTTACAGCAGGTAAATTATTGTTTTTTATTTGTTGAATGTAACTCTGTTTTAGCCAGCCGTTCTGCACAGCCACTTGCCGGGACATCGTCTGCCAAGGTCACCGCGAGTAATATAATGGGGGCCGATTCGGACGTGGATGAGGATAAAAAAGCTGGTAAAAAGGATGAGCTTTTATCTTATTTATGTCGACGCGGATCCAACGGAATTTCTAAACAGTTCAATGCAGATATTAAGGGCTTACGTTTCGTAGATCTGAAACTGTATATGTGTAGTGAAATTGAAAATATTTCACCGTAGGCTTGTTCTTACTCGGTCACTGAACGGAACGCTCCGAACTAGGACAATCGTTCAAATGTACTAGTTCGGTCTTTTAGTACTATTAGTTCATTTAGTTCAATGACCACTATGACATCAGTCGGACCGGGAGGCTCGGATCTTTTGTTTCCCTTCATACTTTGCAGGCTTAGGACTGTCATTTTAATATATCACACACACACATCCACTTAACATTTATATAAAGTAGAATAAACGCTTAAAATGGATACATACACTTACATTAATTAATTCACTTTCGCTAAAGAAAACAAACAAAATTATCCTGATCTGATCAGACTAATTTTCAAATCAGTCGTACTCGTACATCGTCCATCACGCTCACACGCACGCGTCTCTGATCTTTCAACTCTCTCTCTCTCACCCACCGCTCAGTCACCCGTAATCGGTCGGTCGGTCATTTGATCCCGTTGTCGCTTAACTATGGTGAATGAAATGTACTAGAAGACCGATTTGAACGATCAGAAGAGAATAGTTCGTACTCGTTCAGTTGAATGAACTATTCCCTTAATCGGACATGAACGAGTAGGACACAAGCCTATTTCACCGATGAACAGATGGCGTCATGCTGTAGTGACGCTAATAACTAAAATAGACGATGACAATCCGGCATACCGATATTTAGTAAAATTTCTAAAAGAAGTAAAAAAGAACTTCAAGGATTGTCCAATCACCTATGTATGTTCGTGCCAGATAAATGTGCGATAAAGGTCAGTTACCTATAACTAGGGTTGCCATCCGTCCGGGTTTCCCCGGATTTGTCCTAGTTTAGAGGGCATCCGGGGAGCGTCCGGGGAAGGTTTCATTTGTAGACCGAGTTTTAAAAATAAATAAATAAAATGACTGTTGATAAAAAGTAAAGCAGATAATAATTATAGAACTATAGCTAAAAGAGTTACCTCGAAAATTGTAAGACTGAATACTAGATTGGTCTAAGTAGGTACTTTTAAGATTTTAATTCATTAATGAACTCACCGGCAATAAAACCTGGCCACTGAGCTTTTTTCATACAAACGTGGTTACTTAAGCGTCTCATAGATAAATGCCCCGAATTTCTTATTGCCAAATTGAAATTTCGAACTTTTCATAAAAAATAGGGGCCAGGCATACCCAGAGGTTTTAGAGCACCCCTTGCGTTTTAAATTTACAATACGGTGGCTTTCACTGGCAGTTTCCGTCACCAAGCGAACAAATGCTGGAATGATATACCTCCACCAATTAGAAGCGCTTCTTCAAAATGTAAGTACTTTTAAGAAACATCTTAGAAGTGAATTACTGGAAAAGCAGAAGTCAGGTAGTGCTACAGGTCGGTTGTGTGTCGGAGACTGCAGGTAAAACATTAAGTCTCAAACGCGTTTCTTTGTATTTATCTTATTTATTTTTTTATCTACATAATTCAACGATTTATACCTTTTTTCGCTATTATTATTATTTATTTATATCATACCACATATCACTCTTCAAGATATTGTACGTCAGTTTCGTCACACTCATTTCCCGAGCACCTAGCGTAGGTAATGGCTGAAAATCATTTGTTTGCTCTTCAAGCGAACGTTAGGCTGAGCCATTACCCCTTTGCATCACTGCTGCACTCACAACTGTAATAATTGTTATTGTTTCTATTGAATGCTAAATAACATGCAATTTGTACTCATATCTATCCTTATACGTGTGTGTTTGTGTATGCAAATAAAGAATTTATCTATCTTTGTACTCTGTTGAAGGTAGATATTCTTCTTAAAAATATGTATGTCCACACCTTGACTCCTTATGAGGCAAAGCCCAAAACGCTAAAAATTATTTCAATCAATGTTTAGATTACCTAATAAGAGAACATTATTGCGCCTTTCGGAGAAAGTAACGATGGATACAGGACTAAATCCACAAAAAATTATTTGATAGACCAAAACTGTAAACTGTAAGAACAACTAAGAAAAATTGTGCACTATTGTGTTTGACGAAGTGTCTTTGATGCCACATTTAAAATTTAATGGGAAAAAATATAAAATCATTTGTGGATGTAGCTGGAGAAAGAAAATAAAAATATGCTGACCATTCACTGGCTTTCATTATAAGAGGCATATGCTCATCCTGGTGACAGACTGTGGCTTATTATTTCTATGAAGGCACAGTATCAGCAGCTGAACTACAAAATATTTTAAAACAGATGGATCACAAGTGGCATTAACAGGCTTAATTCCAGTGGGCCTTGTTTGTCACCATGGGATTTCGGACGGCGATAAGAAAATTAAGAGAGGACACTGTCAGAGCAAGAACAGTCTTAGATGTTCATTATGGCATGTATGTCTTTTTAAATGTCTATTAGTGACATGTTTAATACCTAGCTTACGTAAGTACATTCTTTTTTATATAAAAATCCCTTAGTCACTTTCTATTTTACAAATGGATAAGTTGAAATTAGTGGACACAATCTAAATGTATTTTCCGATCCACCGCATCTTTTAAAAATTAATCTTTTATATAATTTTCCCTTTTCTTTTTCGTTTTTGAGTTTCTTGCACTCTTGGTTTATTTGTTTTTGGGTAAGGTAATAATTAATGACAATTCTGATTCTCATTTAGTTTATTCACATATAAACTTAATCTAACTTTCCCTGAGGAATATTCGTAATGGATATCCCTCCTCAACCCCCCGATCCCCCTGACAGGTTTGGACAAACGGCTTGGATAAAAGGAAACATAAGTTACCTCTGGATAATGTGTCCGATAGTAACCCCTATAAATGACAGCGGAATGTAAACAATATTGAGACCTCAGTTTCCTAGCAATCTATATACACCCATCCCTGTTTCTCGGAATCACGTAAATACACGGATAAAGATCATGGCCCATTTATTTGTTCATTGTGTCCAGAATCGAGCCTGACTCTGCAGCTGGTACCTCTATCCACGCTATTAAATTTGATCAGCTGGTATTCCAAAACAAAATAAAAAATATTGCCAAGGATGGAATCAAGAGCATCGGTAGAAATAGAATATCTGTAGAGTTTACAACAGGCAATGACGCTAATAACTTTGTCTCGTCACACTTCCTGAGCTCAAAGGGATTTAAGGCTATTATTCCAATCTTTAATGTGGCGCGAATGGGGATAGCACGAGGAGTACCAGTTGACCTCTCACTGGGCGAATTTGTGGAGTCGGTTGTCTCCCTGAAAATTGCGGGTTTATTCTCAAGGCGTGTAGACTTAACAGAAAGATAAACACAAATGGCAATATCACTTGGAGTCCCACCCAAACCATTGTGCTGACCTTTTCTGGACAGGTTCTTCCGGAAACTTTCATGACAGAGTAGTAACATGCCAGCCACCGTGCATAATAAACAGCAGCTTTCTGTGGAAACTCAGGTACCTAGCTCACAATAAAGATCGCAAAGGGTACCGAGAGCATGACACTCGAAAGCGATCCTGACCGAAAATAAAACACCTGCTCTGGAGGCGCCACATTAGCTATATAATCATAGCAATACTTGGTTGCTATGATTTTATAATCACAACTTACAATACACAGTATCTAATCTAATTCCAGTTTAAATAAAAGGTAAGAAATAAAATAATTTTATTACTTTCATGACTTTCTTAGTGCATATTAAGCTTTCTGCTGGAGACGAAATTGTTTGAAAGAATCCCAATCCGTGTTCATCCTTTTATTGCCATCCAGTGCAGTTTACTTTTGTAAAGAAGTGTGAGGCAGTCGTTGTTAGTCATAAAAACAAATGGATAAAGAAATAAAGGCGCTTGTTACAACAGAGTCCATTGATAACAATAAGGTGACTCATAACCTGATGATGACAATGATTGATGCTAAAAATTGCACACATCTTTCTCCTGCGAGATCAAATTCGGCTTGATATCTTTGTCTAGCTAAACCCACAGAAATAAATAATTTGGATTCGGTATCAACAAAGAATGTACATATCTTCTGGCTTATATGAATATGGATTGTCATCACTATACGCTCGAAACAATACAATGAAGTCTTCTACATATTTCTTACCGGCTCGATTTCAAAAAGTGGGCTGCGAAAGGAAATGAGCATATGGAAATGTTAGAAGCAAGAAAGAAGATCAATTAGAAAAAATTCAAGGATGAGCTCAATCTTTTGATTGACAGTGTCGATCAGAGCTCAGAACAACTAATGACGGGAACAATGCGAGACGGTTTTTTGAGTTTCCTGATATTAAAACGCCAGCTATAACTGGTTTAGACGAGTAACTTGTACGGAGATTTGCCCAGGCGTCGCGGACGCTCCGCCATGTTTTTTACTCCTCCTTCTTGATAAATAGCTGCTATAAAATAAAAAGTTTTTCATAAATTATTGGATCATTGTCTTGCTCATTGTCCTTCAAAGCCGTGAAAGTGGAATTAGTGACATCAAAGCAGTTTTTGTCCACGTAAGTGAAATATTAGCCGGCTGGATGAAAGCGTTTGGGCGGAGTCACATATCGCGTATACAAAATAGCGGCGAGTCCGGACCGTCCGTGGACCGTTAGAAGGGTCAAAAATAGAATCTAATCATACAGACAGTCAAATATAAGTTGGCCTGTGGCCAAAAAACGAACTAATTATGATAGTTCTCAGGGTGTGGTGGTTTCGGAAGCGTCAGTGTTTCAATAGAAAAATTGTTGCGAATCATGCCTATAGTAGTGCGGAGTGAAGGAAGAGATATTATTCGTGTTGTAAACCGTTTTTGTGAACAAGAGAAACGTAATAATGGGCCGATTATTATTCCATTTTAACGTGCGATTGCTCGAACAGCAGCTTCAATAGGTAAAATGTTGCCAGTTAAATGAGGGGAAAAAAGAAGACAAAGTTGAAAGTAGAGTGGGTTTTAAGGTGTTTCTGAAAGAAGCATAAATCGTATAGTTTCGGAAGGTAAAGTCGCGGAAAGTAGTTCTACAGCGAGAACTGAAGCCCCGTGTCAAGCAGCAGAAGGACCTTCCACGTCGACAGCTTGCACTGATAGTTATCAGCTATCAGATAGTTATGTGGAGTTCCACATCAGAAGACCGTGCTTCCGAGCCCAAGATGGTGAAACTAGCTACTCCAGGAAAACAGAAAAAGAAAATTAATGTTTCTGATTTGGATGAATTTGATCTTTGTTTAATTAGACGCAAAGTTCAATCCTATTACTTAAATAACTCTGTCCCCACTCTCCATCGCTATCTAAAGGCAGTCATAAATTTTAAGGGGAGTATAGAAACTCTCAGTAAAATATTATAGAAGTTGGGTTTTAGATATAAAAAGAATAAATCAAAGACGAAGGTCCTCATGGAACGGTATGGATATTTTTTGTTGCCTGGCATGGTTTTTAAGAGAAATAGAAAATAATAGAATGAGTGACAACCCCAGGCCGATCGTTTATTTGGACAAAACTTATCTATACCCTGACCATAAAGTAAAAATATTTGGCAGTCTAAAGTTTCGTGCAGATTATATATCATCATAACATGTTATAAAACAATGTTATAAAACATGTTTCAGTAATGTGGTGACTGAATGTTATAAAACACATGTTATACAACATGTTACAGTATACGTGTAAAGTTATACGTGTTTCTTTTTTCTCGTTTTTGTCATAGAATGGAACAAAGAGACTGCTTTACTGATTGAGCACTTTAAAGAAAGAAGAAAATTATGGGACAAGTGTACAATTTAAGGATCGCAACAAAAAACATGACGCATGGATGGATTTGGCTAAATTTGATGTAGAAAATATTGTAATCGAAAAGAAGATGCGAAGTTTAATTGGACAGTTTCAAAGAGAATACAAAAACCTAGATCGGGGGCAGGAGCGGAAGAAATTACTTCAAAATGGTTTTAATTCCAGTTGCTTTTATATTTAAAGGATATTGAGGTTCGCTCTACAAAGGAGGCGGGTATTCCAGAGGTAAAAGAATTTGTTTTTCTGATATATAGCTATCCTATTACACTATTCGATATTCAGCAGGTCTAACCTATAGGTGCGAGCGGGAAAACTGCTACTGACACCGGCTACGTAAGCCTTGCGAATGAGACAGAAATGAGTCACGTAATTCTCCAATAAGTGTATTCTCACAGATTATTCACCATCTTTTTGCCCCCGTATTTTTCTCTACTTAATAAACTAGGGCGAAGCCAGTATCTTTGATTTTTCCTTTCGTTATTTAATAGCAGCAGCTAGCAAAACGTCCTCTCGTCGACATTGTGAATAGCACTGCATGAACGACTAACGAAAATTTGAAAAAAGTTTTGCAAAGTTAAAAAATAATGTCAGATAATGTGGACGTGTTATAAAACACAAGTTAAACAACATGTTACTTAATCCTTTAGGAAACAGAAGGTGTCCTGACAGAAGTCTCGGAAGGTCAGAGATGGATAATTGTCAATGCCAGAAGTGAATAAGTTTTATACATAATAGCCTTTTATGTTTTAAATTTAAGACCAAAAGCGGAGATTACCACGATAAGATGAATGGGAATTTTAGTAAATGACTACAAGAAAAGCTAATAGTGAAGAGGTGAGCTATCCCAAGAAGTTGATATTCTATATTACGGATGTTCCGCACATCTCTTAAATCTGCTAGCACAAGACTTGGAAATCCCTGCTTTTACTTCATCTATTATACAAGTGATAAATATTTCAGAAGGTATTCTGTTGAGGGGGCGAATAAAATCGCGGCATGTATAGGGTAGGATTTATTACTCGTCGAGAGATGCAATTGCTTATTATTATTGCTCATGTAAAACGGGAAAAAGAACTGTAGGTACTTGCGCTCACGTAATAAGTATTATTTGGTACCTTGGCTGGGCTAGGCACCAGCCAAGCATATTGTTACCCGCGACATTTTTTGGTTGATATTATCAAAGATAATAATCACTACTTAAAGTACTAACTAGTAAACAATTTGCATACGTTTAAGCCGTAATCTTACTCATTGTTTGCGAAACAAACAAGTATGCGCAACAGGTGGCACTCAAGATGCTCGAAAGCCACAATCTCCATCCTAATAGCCGCATCAGCCGTTGGTATAATACCACGGTTAATGAATTATACTGCTATTTCGGCATTGTTCGGGCGATGGGGATTGTGGTGAAGTCAAGGCCCGACGAGTACTGGGGTTCCAACCCTGACATTTTCTACACGCCAGGATTTAGCGCACACCATGTCCATTGACCTTTTTTTGATTATTTCAAAATGCCTTCATTTTAACTTTAAATCTTAAATACTCAGAGGCTAGGCTTTATAAAATTGAACCAATACTGTCACACCTAACTAATAAATCCCAAACATTATACAACCGAACACAAAATCTTTCACTTGATGAAAGTCTGCTTATGTGGAAGGGCTGGCTAGACATCTGCCAGCTCATTCCCAATAAAGCAGCAACTAGGGGGATCAAATCTTATGAGATTTGAGGCTAGACCTAAGCAGCCTTACATAGTTGAGTATCTGAGCTATAAGCCTCGCAAATTGCTAATGCGCCTGGCGGCCATTTTGGTGACGTAATCTCGTGACATTGAACACTCAGTACCGTTAGCAATACTGACCGGCGAGTACGCGTATCGAGTTGTGACCACGCATATTTTTTTTAATCGTTATCTTGTTTTGTTTGCTAGTTTTGTTGTTATTTGTTATTGTTGTCATCATTGTGATAAAATGAGTAGGAAAATACTTCACAGTCGTGCTCGTGATATCATTATTAGAGTGGACGATTATTTTGAAAAAGAGTAAGAGGACTCTAAGGTACTACTTCAAAATGTAACGCGATCCCTGAAAAATGCATCGGACTCTAGTGACGATGTAGTTATTTCGAAGCAAATTGTAATAAACATTTTTAAACACTTGCAAAATACAACCAAGGTCACACAGCGTGTATTAAGTGCTACAGGGATAGCAAAAAATACAATGGCAAAATTAAGGCGCGAAAAAGAAACAGCAACGGCAGTGGCAGTAAAATTAAAACGCCAATAAAAAAAAAGAGGGGCAAAAAGGATTTTTTGGATGGATTTGCATTATCAGCATTGAGAAATATAATTAATTCAATGTACACCGTCCGCAAAGAAATACCTACTATGCGTAAAATTATGGCTGTTGCTAAACAAGATTTAGATTACAAAGGAAGTGAGACTACATTACGTAAAATAATGAAAAACTGTCTAGGGTACAGATTTAAAAAATGCTACCAAAAGAGATTGGTTTTGATTGAAAGACCAAATATTCAAGCTCGGAGGGCTAAGTATTTAAGCCGCATGAAAGAAAATGATTCACTTGGCGCTGATAAGAAACAAGTATTTTATATAGACGAGACTTGGATTCACGCCCACCACACCGTCAAAAAGTATTGGCAGTCAGTCATCTACGGATATTGGAGTGAGAAAAAACGATAGCCCTGGTCGCCGCTGGATGATAGTTCATGCTGGGAGTGAATCAGGATTTGTAGACAACGAGCTTTTAATGTTCAAAGCAGATACAAAAACCGGTGATTATCACGACCAGATGAATTCAGAAAATTTTACTAAATGGATAAAAGAAAAACTCATACCCAACATACCGCCTAATAGTATAATTGCAATGGACAACGCCTCTTACCACAGTAAAGAGGAAGATAAAACTCCCAACATGAGTTCAAGAAAACAAAATCAAAGGATTGATATTGCGTTTAATTTTTTGTTAGTTGTGCACCTGAGATATCAATCAAAGGATTGGTATTGCGTTTCATTTTTTGTTAGTTATGCACCTGAAGTATGATCCTTTCTTTAATTTACTGGCACTGACAAACGACTCTATTTATCACCACTTTAACTCAATAGTGAATAGGCATGAGCTGTTCCTTGTGGGCGTCTTTTTTCTACTATCGAAAACGTCGTCGTAAGCGATGAGCGGAACCGCTTGGTTCCCCCAGTAAACTTGACAGACTGTTGTTATTAAAAAGTTTAGATAATCAGCATTGGGAACTATAGTTCCCAATCCGTCACATTATCTATTACGAGTGCAGAACTGCAGATATGATATACTCGTGAAGTCGTGATGGATAATGTGACGGATTGGGATTTTTAACTAATTTATTTTGTTTTTAGCATTGTAAACGCAAACTTGAAAAAAAGATCGATTTTTTTGTGAATCGATTTGTCAGGGTACGATTCGAATCGATCTGAAAATCGATCTTTTTCTGAAAGAATCGCCATCCCTAACACAGGAAACGATAGTGAATCAGAGACAACAGACTCAGAATCTGATTAAGATTATATAAGTGAAGTTGAAGAATTAGGTTAGATTGTTAAAATGTACCAATAAACATTTAAAAAAATCAAGCATTGGGTTTTATTTTAAAAAGATCCTATACTAATACTATATACTTAAGCCAAACAACTACTCGAAGTTGCTAGCAAAATAGTAAATAACCATACAGTGCGCGGTGGAACGAGTGTAATGAGAATTACACTTATGACGTCACCGTCACCGCACTTCGCTCGGTCGGCCGAACGTTGCAGAGATCATAGCGCGGGAAAGCGCAATTTAGTCTTCATTATCTCGGCCATTTGAAAAGATAGAAAAAATAATTAAAAAAGCAGTTTTTATTGGAATTTCCTCTAGTTTTATAAGAAAGTTTAGGTTGGAAGCATTTTGGATGCTATGCGCACAGCCTAAATCTCATAGTGGAACACGCACTTCACACTTCAGTTAACGAAATCTAGTATCGACAAGGTCAAGCGCATAGTTGCGCATGTTAAAAAAAGTACTCTTTCATCAGAGAGATTACAAAAATATCAAATACAACAAGGTCAAGAACCTAAGCAGCTGATCCAAGCTGTAGACACGAGAAGGAACTCCACCTATTTTATGCTTAAAAGATTTGGCGAGCTTGAAGATGCCATCCGAGCAACTTTAGCTTTTGCAGACAGGACTTTACCAACAATCAGCCCTGAAGATTGGACTCTTTTTAAGCAGCTATGCCAGGTTTTGCAACCGTTTGAAGAAATCACTGAATCAATGAGCAGAGAAAAGTATATTACCGGAAGTTCGGTAATAATAGTGACACGATGCCTAAGGTATAAGCCACACCGAGCAGCGCGCGGCGAGTCGGCGCGCAGCGCATTTACAAAGCCGCAAAGCAAATTGTATTTTATTATCAGTTCTTAAGGTCGTATTCGCATCCAACTAATACATTTTGCGCGCGCGTGCCGCGGCATGCGGACGGCTCCGTCCGCATGCCGCGGCAGCCGGTCGGCTCCGTCGGCATTCCGCGCCCGGCCAAATTTTTTGGCCGGGCGGACGCGGACGTCTGCCGACGCATCCGCGCCGACGCGCGCCCACTCGCCGCGCCCCGACTCGCCGCGCGCCGACTCGCTAGGTGTGGCTTATGCCTAAAAGAAGCTTGTCAAAGGCTCATAAATCCCTAACCCTACGCCCTATCCCTAACCCTTTTGACCCTACGGTCACAGATTTAAAAGTACTGCAGTATAACTCTGACGAAATAATTAAGTACAAATTAAGCTTTGATGCAGAGTATCAAGAGTTGCCTCCCGGTAGAACTCGACGGAGAATGTGAATGATTCTTGAAAACCTAGGTACCTAGCAAACCAAAGCTTTACCAAAGTGCAATAAAACTTGCTGAAAGCAAATGGCGTCATTTGCAAGAATTGAAAGCCGTTATTCCTTTCGACCGTCATAGTTACTACGACTCTCACCTCATTAATAATTACTTTGATCTCTTTTATTTTTATTGTTAACATAGGGCCTATGTTAACAATGGACCTATTTCATAGGCCAACAAATTCAGAGGAATACTTTAATTTATTTGTTAAGGTATAAAGTTCCATTTTCCAAAATGGAAGAAGAATGATGGAAGGACACTATCGACTATTCCGAATGGCTACTTTTCTTGGCAATTAAAACTATTAAAGAGTTAACTTCAAGCGAATTCAGAAAACAATGTCAAAGCTGGATTTAAAAAGATTGGGATTGCTCATTTTGGAGACTGTCTAAAGAGACGACGAACGAAGCCGAGAAGGATGCTATTGACAGTTCTTTTATAAATCTTCTAAAAGAAATGCTGTTCGGTACCATGAACATCTAGGAACCCAAAAATAAAAGAAAAAAAATTAAAGAAAGCTAGAGGTAGTAGCTGGGAGAAGTGTAAGTGGGGAAGGAGTTGAAGTAGAGCCTGCAGTAAAAAAAAAACGAAATTAAAAACAGTTATACACGAAATTCCTGGAACGTAGAGAAAAACAAAAAAAGGAATAGGACAAAAGACACAAAAACGTTTTTTCGTTGCACCATGATGTGTACAATTGTTTCACATTACGGAGTTATTATAAACAACAATACAAGAATGTCCTTCAAAATCAGCAAATGGTAAAGGAATAGGGAAAAAATCCCCAGAAATGCAGATAATTCTTGCCGAATATCTAGGTTACTCTTTAAAGAAGCTGAAAAGGAAAATTCAGAAGAATTAGTAAATTGTGTTGACATTAAACAAATGCTGATATGTTATGCTCAGAAAGTTTAAAGGATGGTGTTGAGAGTTTATTCCTCTTGAGTGACTCTTGCGGGGGTCAAAACAGAAATATTAAACTGACCCTTATGTTGAAAGCATTACTGAACGATCATCCCACTTTTAAAGAAATACGTCAACGATTTTTAGAATCTGGACACAGTTTTCACCAAATGACACGGATTTTGGCAGAATAGAGTGTGCTCTTAAGCACTAACAAAGATTGTATACCCAAGAAGACTACATAGACATCATGAAAAGGAGTTCAATCATTAACATACTTTGTATGGATTTTGCGCACTCTGTTAACAAAAGTGTCGTTTTCTCGGAATGGACCAGCTGTGGTTTGGTTCTGATTTGCAAAAATTGGACCCATTTGGAAAAGAAAATTAAAGGAAGAACGTTACAAATAAATGAAAATCATTTGACTTTACTGTGGCCAGATGGTAAAGAAATTCCTCAGGCAAAACTAGATGATTTGAAATCACTCTTTGAGTTTATACCTAAAGATTGTTTAGATTTTTACAACTCTCTTCGAGGTAATGCTAGCCTTCAAGACGATATTGATGAATTTGGTGCTGAGCCGGATTTTAATAAAGATAGAGAAACAAAAGTTTTTCATCTCAAAAGACAGTAGATATTCTGATCTCATGTCACGGACTATGGAAGATTTGTTTCACCAACTTTTAATTTCATCACAAGTCTCAGAAAACTACCACAAAGACAAATTAAGCCCTATCCTCGAGATGTTATAAATCTATTAAAAGAACCAGAAAATAATAACTTCTGTATCGTAATTGATTTATCTCATATTTCATTTAAAAGATTTTAAAACGTTTTACAACTCGACAGAAAGTGGAGTCGATGTAGTTGACAAACTTTCAAGAACATACGACGTTCGTTTCCCGCAACAGTAAACGCTGGCCAGGCCACTTACGCTATTTTTCTCCTTGCTGAATCATGTAAATATAAATTATTTTATAGTATATGTTCAACAACGGGATTGAGAGAATGAAAAGCAATATAAGGAGGAACTTTATCAATCAATTGGGACTTTCATTGCTTACAGATCATCTAAGAAAAAGAAAAGACAATCCTCATGTTCTTCGAGATATTTGAAAATGTGTACACCAAATTTTGGATGAAGAGGTTCCAGGTCCGCCACAAAAGTAACCAAGGAAGTTGCAAAGGTGTCCTTTTTGTCCAAGAAATAAAGATAGGAAGACGTTGAACGGTTGTTTCAAATGCAATGTTGCAATATGTAAGGAACACTCAAATCTGATGTGCCAAAATTGTACTGATTTAGATAACGAATGATCTTGCTAAAATAGAGAAACTTCTATGTTTTTTTTTAATGTTACATATTTCTAGTTTTATAATATCGCACACCCGGTAAAAAACTGTCATAACACAAAAACAGGCAAATCTCACCCCTTGCAATAAAATATTATTTTACTGCAAAAAGTGAGATTATAAAAATATTATTTTACTGAAAAAAAGTGAGACCCGCCTTGCCTCTACGTTATGACAGTTTTTTAGCGGGTGTGCGATTATGTCGTTAAATTATTAAGTAACAAAATGACTCTACCAGATTTGCCTGTTTTTATGTTATGACAGTTTTTTACCGGGTGTGCGATATAGGCTTAGACTTAAAGTTCCTATTAATATAAAAGACCAGCGTGATTTTTTTTTGATGTAAGGAAATTTCGTTTAATTTTAGGAGAACTATTGCTTTTGTTTTTTTTTTTATGAATTAAGTTTATTTTCTTTATTATTATGCATTTTAATTATTACTTTATAACTAATTAAGCCAAAAACCCTATCTGAATCGTTGTATTTAAATAATACCCTTAACTCATAATTATTACACAGGTCAACAGTGATTTTGGTGCCCAGTGTTCCATTTTTAAAACGGTTCCATTTTTATTTTTTATTCAAATTTTTCTGAACGCATCTTTAAATTAATGTTTTTATTATTATGTTGGTATTACTAACATTTTCAGTTGTCAGTTGACTAATACTAGTGAAAATTATGGCGAATGCACCGTTCCATTATTAGAGCAGAAGGAACACACGCACATGTGATTTTTATACATTCGGATTTTTACTTTATCTGTATTGCGTCGTAATCATGTTATTATTTTATTTCAGATTGAATGTGGATCAGATAATCTCGCAGTTGGGAAAAGATGAGTGATGATGTGATGATCAGTTACTTGCAGGAAATGAACTCCGGGTCACCAGATCGTCTCAGGCTGAGTCTAAACAGAAGAAGGACGTTGACCAACCTTGTTGCTTTATAAACTATAATAAATTTATGGGTGGCGTGGACCGACTTGACCAAAATGTGGGTGGTTACCGAACCGAATAGCAATTCGCTTTTCAGCTGTACAAAATATCTCCAGCTGCAAATAAAAGTAACGATATGCCACATGACCTTTTATCGTTTACGAGAGATAATGTTTCAACATACTTTCTAATGATAGATTCAGCTTCTAATTCTACAACCATCTCAAATTCTAGATCATCACTAGCAGTTATAAAACGTGTGCCTGATGCTATTAGATTGGATGGTAAAAAGACATCTAATTGACAGACAAAATAAAATATATCGATGTGGTTTATGCCACAAAAATATAACTATGAAGCGTGTTCCGAGTCTTTTGAGTCTTGAGAGTCCTAAGTTCTTTAAACTAGACTAAGTCATGAACTTGAGTTGGTGTATTACATCCAAGGCATTATCTAAAACTTCGTTTTTAGAAAAATGCCACCGAAAAGAAAATGTGACGACGACAATATTAACGACGTTTTAAAACCGGCAAAGTTGGAACGTCATTTGAAGACCGTGCATCCGAAGTTTTGTAACCGTTCGCGAGAATTCTTTGAATGCAAACTAACAAATTTAAAAAAAAAATGAAAAAGCATTATCTGCATCATTTGAAGTTTCAAAACTGATTGCCAAATCGAAAAAAGCACACACAATCGGCGAATCTTTAATAAAGCTCTGTATGCTCAAAGTTGCAGAAGAGCTTTTAGGTGCGGAAGCTCAAAAGAAAATTCGTGAAATACCGCTTTCTAATGACACAGTTAAATCGCGCATTCAAAAATTGTCAACTGATATTGATGACCAAATTATTGACAAGATTAAAAACATCCCTTATTTTGCATTACAATGTGATGAGTCTACCGATGTTTCGCAATGCTGTCAATTACTTGTATTTATTAGATTTTTGGAGGACAATAAATTTTTAAAGAAGAGTTATTATTTTCTCAAGATCTTAAAACAACGTCGCAAGGTGCAGATGTTATGAATGCAATAAGTCAATACATGAGGGGTATATACATATATGTACAATAAATATATGGGGGGTAATCATCACCGCAGGAATTCATCACACTTCAAATGTGGGTCGTTGTCTATGCAAGATATTCAACAATTTTATGAACAATTTTATAAATATCCAAATAAAAAGAACCAAGACTGTTTTATTTAAAACATTGTAAAGTACAGAAAACTTTACGACGCCGTCCGAAGAAAGGCATTCGAAAGCCAATCCTCCCAAATTGAACACAAGCTTGAAACTGAACGGAGCTTCATACAATGTTTTAAGTGTCGAATCCCATTACTGTAGATTAAGTAAATTATCAGAAACTTACCAGCCGAGCTTAATATAAAGAAGATGTGGCGGATGTACCAAGAACACTGTCAAGCTAAAAAACCTACAAGTATGAAATTTTTATTTCAGGCGAATTTGTGGTTATATTTTTGCATGCACAATCAGCGACCTTTCATGAAGCTGTGTTGAAAATCGAAGGGCAAAATGTGTCGGCCATTGAGTCTGCTAAGGAAATTAATCGTCTCCGAGATTACCTGGCACTAAAAGAAAATACGATTTACCTACCCCACAGCGTCCGTAACCTGCTTGTAAAATTACAAGAAAGAGAAGCTGCTGTTGACCTGCAGAATATGAAAACTGCGGCGGCTGAGTTTTATAAAACTAGCAAAGAATACTTAGAGCAGTGGTGTCAATTCAACACAGAACTAGAACTAGAAGTGTATGAATGGGCAAATTTAACAAAAGTGCCTACGTGGGAGGAGGTACAGAAAATGCTTGATTTACTGATCACGCAAGTGGATGGATAAGTGATAAAACACAGTTGAGTGTCGCAGTAATGAAAGCTATGTTGATACGAAGATAAATATAAATAAATCATGTACTGAGTTCCACACTTATCCAAAAACAAGACCCGATATTTTTTGCCTCCGTCCACTTGGCTCCCATGCTTGGATCCCATGGGATCCAAAAATAATTTTTTTCGCCTCTTGGATCCTATCATTATGACATTCAATGAAAATACTATATTTCGCTCCCATGGGATCCAAAAATAATTTTTTCCGCCTCTTGAATTCCATAGGATCCTCAGATAATATAAATTCCTTTTGGATCCCATGCTTGGATCCCATGGGATCCACAGATAATTTTTTTCGCCTCTTGAATCCCATAGGATCCTCAGATAATATAAATTTCCTTTGGATCCCATGCTTGGATCCCATGGGATCCACAGATAATTTTTGTCGCCTCATGGCTCCCATGGAATTCAAAGAAATATATTGCAAGAGTCCACAACGCCCATGGTTGTTTAATTAGATTTTAATAATTCTTACTGCCTCCGTGGTACAGTAGTAAGAGCGTTGGCTCTAATACCCGGAGGTCGTGGGTTCGAATCCCTCGGGGAACATCACTTTGTGTAAATGGTTAGAGGGTAGATTTTAAGAATTTATTGTAGAGGGGACCACTTGTGAAATCAAACTGTCGACGAACCACGTTTAAGAATAAAATAATGTTAAATGTTGTATTTATGTACTTATTTATTATTTAAAATATTTACGTAACAATTCACACAACTAAGCATAAGCTTATGCTATGGGTGCCAGACAACGAATAAACATTAGGTACTCTTATATATATTTTTTGTTCACAAATAAGTAATATACCTAGAAACACCCAGACCGCTATTAGCGATAAGTCCGCCTGTATTGTACAGTTTTATTATGTTACATGTTTTCTATGTTAAATGTGTAGTGCAATAAAGAAATATTTATCTATCTATCTATCTAATGTCGGAAAAACAAATGAATGTCGGGAAAACAAGTGAATGTCGTTAAAACATTGTTTATTGATCTGAAGTTAAAAAACAGGTGCAAGCGATTTTCGACCTTATCGACAGTTACCAAAATAACGCATTTTAATAAACCAGCAAAGATAGTCAACAAGCGTTTGCGAAAAAGCAACAAATTTTTGAATGTCAATAAGGTTGAAAATGCTTGCACCTGTTTAATTTTACATCAAATCAATAAAAAATGTTTTAACGACATTCATTTGTTTTTCCGACATTCATTTGTTTTCCCGACATTCATTTGTTTTTCCGACATTCATTTGTTTTCCCTACATTCATTTGTTTTCCCTACATTCATTTGTTTTCCCGACATTCATTTGTTTTCTCTACATTCATTGGTTTTCCCGACATTCATTTGTTTTTCTGTCATTCATACATTTTCTAAATAAGTGGACTCGATAACGCTTATTACCCTCCGTCCTCTTGGATCCCATGAGTTAGTATACCCAGGAGCCAAAAGGCGAAAAAATTTAGTTCTGGATCCCATGGGAGCGAAATATAATATTCTCGTTCAATGTTTTAATATAGGAGCCAAAAGGCGAAAAAAACTCCTTTTAGATCCCATGGGAGCGAAATATAGTATTTTCATTAAATGTCATAATGATAGGATCCAAGAGGCGAAAAAAATTATCTGTGGATCCCATGGGATCCAAGCATGGGATCCAAAAGGAATTTATATTATCTGAGGATCCTATGGGATTCAAGAGGCGGAAAAAATTATTTTTGGATCCCATGGGAGCGAAGCATGGGAGCCAAGTGGACGGAGGCTATTTTTTTCCGCTGATAAATACAAAAATACGACTTAGAAGTCAAGCCACGTTCTCTGATATTTTATGTTATTCTTATTCTATCTTCTAATATAAAAAAATTATAAAACACTACTAACTTTTATTATGTCCTGTTCTGGCTTAAAAAATAAATGGTCACACGAAGTGAAAGAAGCCTGTAAAAATGTGCTGAAAAGAACGCAGACCCTGCACTTCCAAAAAAGTAAATGCAAGTGCATGCATAATTATTGAAAATAAGAATCAGAAAATTCTAGTACGTGGTGAAGTGTCATGAAGAAATGAAATATGTCAACTTTTACCTATTACAAAAAGAGGTAAAAAATATCCCAAATAATACCTGACAGAATAAATCTCAATGTCGTCATTAAAAAAGAAAAGCTTGACGACGTGAATGGTCTATTAAAAAAACATTTTGGTGACAATTAGCCAGATATTCCGGAGTTGAATATTTTTAGGGACAGGGTAGAGTAAGGGGTTGTCTTGGGGAGAATACACCTTAGTCGGGGTGTATTTCTCCCCCAACAAATTGCTGGCGGCCTTGGAGTCCTATTTGGACGTCCTAGGTCCGGCGTCCTCGCGCATAGTCCTCGTACTCGAAGACCTAAACGCCACGTCCCGCAATTTGGGCTGCCCCTTCACGGACGTTAAAGGTAGGGCAGTGGAGGCTTGGGCAGCGCAACTTGACCTGGTTCTGCTGAATCGGGGTTCAGCATTCACGTGTGTGCGACATAACGGGGGTCTCCGTGATGGACATTTCGTTTGCCACCCCGTCCGTCGCATCACGCGTGCATATGTGGGAAGTAGAGAAGAGGGTGGAGACTCTATCTGATCACCTCTATATCAGGATTGCAATCTCCCCCTAAGACCTCAGCGGCCGAGCCGGAGCCGGGGCTCCCCGCGGCCTTCCTACGGTGGGCTATTAGTCGCTTCAACATATAGCTGGCCGAAGAGGCGGCCATAGCAGGCTTGGTGTTGAGTCTCCGCTCCTCAAGCCGGGGTTGACGAGGTGGCCGTTCGTTTTTGCACCGCAACTACTGCGGTGTGCGATGCGGGCATGCCCTGAGTTGGCAGGCAGCGTCCCAGGAGGGCACTGTATTGGTGGTCCTCCGAAATAGCGAACCTTCGGGCTGAGTGTGCCATCAAATGGCGGCTATTCAGCGTTCCCGTCGCTGTGCTGCGAGAGACCCTACAGTGGAGGGCCGGCTGTACATGGCCTACAGGGCTATCAATAAAAATCTACAGCTAGCCATCAGTCGGGCCAAAGAGGCGGCAAGAGAAGAGATGCTGGAGAGTCTCAACAACGACCCATGGGGTCGTCCGTACAAAGCGGTACGAAAAAAAGATTAACGTTCGAACGTTTTAAAGAAGTTAACGCTTTGGAAAAGTTTCTTACGGCAGAACTGGGTAGTGGAGAAGTTTTAATTGTAACAGAATCAGAAAGTTCAAGGATTGATCTTTTAAATACAGAACAAAGCCACACACATTTTACTAATATTGATTGTAAATTAGAAGGAACTACTTCTTTTAAGTTTAAATAATATTGACAAGATTATTTGTTACCTACCTAAATATCTGCAGTTATTGTTATGTTTATTTATGTAATAATTCTATAAATGAATGTTTTATTATGTTCTGATTAATGTTATAAGACATATAAAAACTTGAATTTATTAAATAGAGAATTTGATTATAAGCTTTTCTTTACAATTATGAATTTTATCTCCCCTATTTCCCTTTTCTAAAAGGTGGACGCGAAATTGGTAAATCGCCTGTTTTAGTTATTTTATCAATTTATAAAATAAACTACAAGATGCTTTATCTAAAAGTGTGCAGGAAACTGAAAAAGAGTATAATAAAAGGAATACATGACATCCACTTTTCATTCAAAACTAATGCACGAACATTTTCATTTTCTCTCAAAAACTTACCCACTCCACTAAGTGTAGCGAACAGGCGAAATGACCCTATACGAATGAAGAAAATCACCATAAAAATAGGATCACACAGGGTGATAACGTGATTATCAACTCTCCTGGAAAAAAGAAATTTCACAAGTTTGTTTACATTGTCCAAAAAATATTAGGCAAAGAGATTGAAGTTATGGCAATATGGTAGGCTGTGATATAACCAAAACTGTATGTAAAGAAAATGAAAATGACATTAGTATAGTATTTGAATCTCAAATTGTCGAAGTTCTTGATGCGCCAACAATGATTGTTACAGGTGATAGGATTAAATATAAATTTAATTTTCCATTAAATGTTGACGGGTAACTTGATGTGATAATTATGTTTAAGTTTAGTCTTTAACGTGCCAAAAACTAACTAAGTACCTATAACGGGTCCGGCCGTTATGCTTCCACATTGAAAAATGTATTATTCCAGTTTGCCCCCGGCCGTGTTGCCCAATTCATTTTAACAAGACTCTTAAAAAAATATACTGTTGTAAACAAAAGTGTTTTTAAATTTAATTTATACATATTTTGTACTATGTATCATCATTTCAGATATTAAGAAGAATAGTTTTTGAGTATATCATCGTTTTAAATAAATAAAAGTGATTTTGAATTTAATTTATTTATATGTTGTACTATGTATCATCGTTTCAGATATTAAGAAGGATAGTTTTTGAGTATATCATCGTTTTAAATATTAATAGGGATAGTTTTTGAGTATATTCTATTTTACCATGCATTTACATCATCTTTTAATTTTGAAAGACGTAGTTCACCAGTACCTGAAACATCAATTATAGCACAGGATACTACTCATCAAGCACTTGAAACTGTTTCAGAGGTCCAAGAGCGAATACCACAAGATGATTTAAAAAGGACTTTTAAGATATTATATTCCTTCAGAACTAACAATGGCTACCGAGAACTATGAACGTCAGGAATTAAGACCTGATAATCTAGACCACCCAAAATTAATTCTTTGCAATAATAATTCAGCTACAGAACAACTTTTACAAGATTTTCAACCAAGTATACCAATAGTTATTAACAAGTCGAGGAAAATGCTACAATTATTCCTGTTTTGCAAGAAATTGACAATGCCCAAAACACTTGTAAGAAAAGGTAAAAGAAATACAGTGAGATTTTCATATGCAATAACATCATAGATCTTAATGTGTGCCATGTTTGTTATAATAAGATATATTATAGATAAGCTTGGAAGAATGTTCTAACGATGAAGCTAATAATACCGTCAAAGACTTAAGAGGCAAAAATGCTATTTGATATGTACCAAAAAGAGAAATTCTGAAATTGTAATGTTGTTCTAGCAATTTTCCTACATATTTTTATTTCTTTTGTGGCCAAAAAGTTCCAAATAAAAGTTTTAAGTTGGTTGTTACTCTTCTAAATTTTTTGATTAAGTTTGTATTTCAAATTTTATTTCTTTAAATTTTTATGATCTCCAACGTTCAAGACTGATTAGAGTTTAGTAATGAATAATTTGCATATTATTTAGTTTTAAGAGGTGTTTATGAATATTTTATGATTTAGAAAAGCAATTTTTGTACTAATAATAGTAAACAAAATGTTCCTATAGTGTTTTATTACGTGTTTAACTATTATTTTGCTATATTCATCGACTGTCCAATAATTGTTTCCGACTGTCCAATAATTATGATTTTAGTCCAATAACTGTGTTTTATGTTCATTTTTTTTATATAAATAATATTTTTTAACTGTTCACAAGAAGTAACATTCTTAAATGATTCAAAATATCTAGTTTCTAAGATACTAAAATAGTCGAAGGAAAAAAATCTTCTAACTATATTATTAGCTTAATAATTGTCCAAGGACTGTCTGTGGTTATTTTGCTCTCCTGTAAAATAGTCATTTTTGACTTTAGCGCTGTTAAAACTTCACTGAATGACGTGATAGTACTTGACTAGGTCTTGGAAATAGTACTTCGAGGTATAATTAAAATCTGAAAAAAATCCGTGTGTTTCCTTTAACCCACATTATTATAATAATAAAGTCCAAAAGCAGAATTTCGTTAAAAATCACTACCCCGGGGGAAAGGGTTAGACCGCCGCTTATATTATAACCTCAAAACAGACGAAGCCGACAATTTAGTTCCCATTTTATCGTGGTTTCTTGCACTTTTATACTCCATTACAATAAATTTAGCATAGTTATATAATCATTATGATCACACTAGATTAATGATGAATTTAAAACAATGATTATAACAAAGCAAATCCAGTGGTTTATCGTCTATTTCGGTTCGGTGACAATCTGACAATGACATGCCAAAATTTTTGGACATGACACCTCGACACCCTTATTCTGAGTCGACACCAGTCACCTCCAGTCACCACCACAGACTATAGACCGACAAACTTATCTGTTCCGGTGGCCAAAATCCGAACTAAGTGAAATGCAATGCAAAAACGATATTTAATGACAGTTCTAAATAGACAGTAGCGACGCCGCCACCGGAACAGATAAGTTTGTCGGTCTGTAGTTTTTTTTTTGATACAGTTATCTTTTCTTTTTTTTTATTTCTTGGGTTTCAGAACCATGGAATTATGATTATTAAATCTTTAAAGATCTCTGCCGCCTGAAGTGCGTTACTCTAGCGGAAAGTTTAAAATTTTAACACGTCTGTAGATGAAACCATATAGAATAATTTGTGCATTATATGCTGTAAATGTGCAGCTAATATAAAATTTGTGCCTAGTGGGGTTTCTGAGATATTAATGAAAATACGATTCCGCCAGCGTAACGCTTGAAAACGTTATCCTGGCGGCACGATTTTTACCTATTGGTCCTAGGGCAATTTTAAATAGCTTAAAAGATAGCTTAAATTTGTGCCCTAAAATAGCCAAGCAGCGGCATTTGTGCCCCCCGTAGTTTTTGAGTAATTGCAAATGCCGCTGCAGTAACGTTTGGCTTATTTTGCATATCTTCAGAACGGCTGGACGTACAGAAATGATTTTTTGTGAGAAGATGTCTTGTAATTTGTGCAAATTTGTGCAATCATAGTTATTCCAAAGAAATACATGGTTAACGATTTAGAAAACATTTTCTAAAAAACGAAAACAGCCTCTAGCTCTTGAAATACTTACGATAGACGCTGAATGTCACAAGTAGCTGGTGCCTATATGATACAAGGATCTTCTGACAAAATTTTATAATCCTACGTCGGATATTGACGAAATAAATCAACTTTTTAAACTTAAAACTGCTTACTTATTTCGAGCCGCAAATAAGGGAGATTGAATAACGTAACGATTTCCATTTTTTGTCAAAAATCTGTGCCCTTATTCCAATAGACACACACAAAATTTCAACTCTCTACGTTCTGTAATTTACCGTAAATTAAATAAAATTAACAAACAAGAACATTTAGATTGTTACTCGACCAAGTATGAAAGGTCATAAAAAACCGACCGTGCAGTACTTCAAGCCAACGTCTTTAAATTTGTAGGATAACTGTCGATACACTCATGTAAACAAGTTTTAGTGGGGAATCGAGGAGATTATTTTTCAATGCTTCATTTCTAATAACTCTATCATTTATTAACCTATTTTGAAAATTCTTTTTTGTTTGGGAGGGTCCACTTTCCGTCCTGCCCCAATTGAACTAAAAAGAAAAGATACTCATATTGGTGAACAAATTGGGGATACAATTTTGCATGGATCTTAATTTGATTATCAGAAAGGTGGTTGCCGAGGGGTGATAATATGAAATAAAAAACTACTCTTCCGCCATCCATTATAGTTTAATAAAAATATATTTTGATCTTTGTTAAGAACATTAAAAATATAAAATATCTAACTACAACCAAATACATATAGGGAGATGAAAAAATCTAAAATCAGCCTTTATTTAGGTAGTTAGTAGTACATAGGTTTAGGTTTTAGTACAGGTACTTTACGAAATAAAATTTGAAATAGTAATATGACTCAAACTGTTCAAAAAAGAATAAAATGTCAACAATTTTAAAGATCATTGGCACTTAAAGTAGGTACCTACATCCATTTAATTATTAAAAATGTCATGAGACTAAAGTTGTTCTTATATATCTATTTAAAAAAATATTACAGCATTTTTTCTTACAAAGCAAATATTTTTAAATTACAGATTAATGTCTCAACTTACAAACATTATTTAAAATCACAGATTTTTTTATTTTTAGACTAATATAATATTTCTTACAAACCAAAAATTTGATAATCACAGTTTTTTTTTAAAACTTACAATTATTTAAAATCACAGATTTTGTAAATTACAGACTATTAGGTATCTAAAAGTAGTTTAGCTGTAGGACGATAATATCAGTCTTTACTAAGTTATAATAATATTATCTATTATCAATACCATCATACAGCTAAATTACTATTAGTACGTACGAATCAATAATTGCGTGTGGACTAAATTTGCCTCCACTTTTTAAAAATGGTAAATAAATAAATATGTACCATAACTTTTTTTTATAAAAAGCAATTTAAAAAAAATATTAATTGTATTTGTTGTATAAAATGTACATAATATGTATTGTAAATATTAACATATTTTGACCAAATACTGGGAGGGTTGAAGTGAACATGTAAATAAATAGCTCCAATATTATAATAAAACGAATAAATAATATTGTGTTCGGAATTTTTCCTTTTAAACTACTTAATAAATGAGTTGAATAATATTTTTTAGAATTATTATCGTGTTAATAAATAAAAAGTAATAATAAAATAGAAAAACTTGAAACTACAATTAGATACATTGCATTTTATGGCAGCTTTTAATAGGGAGATTTTAATTTAAGTTATTTACTGGTTAAAGTGGTTAAGGAAATATAACTTTAATAAAAAGCAACGTAGGCTCTTATTCGTAATTTGTTTTCACTTCTTAGGTAAATCGAAATTATCGAAATGAAAATAATTTATTAATAACAATAATCAATTAACCGCTTTTCTACATCACTGTACAAACAAGAGAAAAGTTAGGTATATAAATTAAGAAGGTACGGTAAATGTTCATATACGCCGCTTTTTTATGACCTTTCATACTTGGTCGGGTAATAATCTAAATGTTCTAACTTGATAATTTTATTTAATTAACTGTTAATTACATAACGTAGAGAGTTGAAATTTTGTGTGTGTCTATTTGAATAAAGGCACAAATTTTTGACAAAAAAATGGGAATCGTTACGTTATTCAAACTCCCATATTTGCGGCTCGAAATAAGTAAACAGTTTTCAGTTTAAAAAGTTGATTTATTTCGTCAATATCCGACGTAGGATTATAAATTTTTGTCAGAAGATCCTTGTATCATATAGGCACCAGCTACTTGTGACATTCAGCGTCTATCGTAAGTATTTCAAGAGCTAGAGGCTGTTTTCGTTTTTTAGAAAATGTTTTCTAAATCGTTAACCATGTATTTCTTTGGAATAACTATGAATGCACAAATTTGCACAAATTACAAGACATCTTCTCACAAAAAATCATTTCTGTACGTCCAGCCGTTCTGAAGATATGCAAAATAAGCCAAACGTTACTGCAGCGGCATTTGCAATTACTCAAAAACTACGGGGGGCACAAATGCCGCTGCTTGGCTATTTTAGGGCACAAATTTAAGCTATCTTTTAAGCTATTTAAAATTGCCCTAGGACCAATAGGTAAAAATCGTTCCGCCAGGATAACGTTTTAAAGCGTTACGCTGGCGGAATCGTATTTTCATTAATATCCCAGAAACCCCACTAGGCACAAATTTTATATTAGCTGCACATTTACAGCATATAATGCACAAATTATTCTATATGGTTTCGTCTATAGACGTGTTAAAATTTTAAACTTTCCGCTAGAGTAACGCACATGCCGCCTGCGACAGCTGTCATCGATTTTACAGCTGTTAAAGGGAAACGCCGAAAATAGGCCCAGAGTGCACAACACATTCAATTTCATGAATGAAATCTAAATATTCGTACTTGATTTGTCGTCTTCTTCTTTTTTCAGTATAAGTTGGTTAAAACAATTATAAATAATTAAGTATTTCAACGATTTTTCCTTTACATGATGTTTACATGTCACTTCTGATGTTTGATATTAAATAAGAAATTGGTCCGAAATAGTTTATTTTTAATTACGTTTTTCGATATAGCGGTAAATATTTTATAAAGTATTAAATAATATTATTAAAGACCAAATAATAAATGTATATTTATGAATAATGATAAATTGTTTTAAAACTACCTTTTATAATATTAATAATTAATAAATACATAACACTATGAAATATTTACCGCATTAACGAAAAACGTAAATTAATTTCGGACCAATACTTTTTTTTTCTTTTCTCTTGGCACTGCACGGTTTGTGCATCGGCCACTGACATTGATCATTTATTTTTATTCTTCTTTTTGGTTGGTCCGAAATTAATTACGTTTTTCGATATAGCGGTAAACATTTTATAGTGTGAAATAATAATAATTATAAAAAGTAGTTTTATACTAATTTATTATTATTAATAAATATACACTTATAAATTGGTTTTTAATAGTATTATAAATATAACAATTTATAAAATTAACGCAATATAAAAAAGTAAGTTTCGGACCGGTATAAACATACGTCATTAATGAAATGTAAAGGATATATGTAGTCGTTGAAATATTAAATAATTTATAAATGTTTTTTCCGACTTCTACTGAAAAAAGAAGAAGACGACAAATCAAGTACGAATATTTAGATTTTATTCATGTGATTGAATATGTTGTGCACTCTGGGCCTAAGTTACTATGGCTTTCTGGCAATCCCCTTTCACAATTTTTGACTGACAAATGTATGAAGAGAAATATAGACTGACAAACTTATCTGTTCCGGTGGCGGCGTCGCCACTGTCGACTTAGAACTGTCATTAAATATAGTTTTTTTTGCATTGCATTTCACGTAGTTCCAATTTTGGCCACCGGAACAGATAAGTTTGTCGGTCTATAGCTTAGAGTAGAACACATGGAGATGCCCTAAGTAGGTACAAAACGTGTATACCTAAACTTGGAACACAAAATGGCGCCACCAATGATAGTAAAAAATATACTAAATCTATGAATGATAGCGTCCGACCGTAGTGCAACCAATATTGTATATCGATATATTTATCGATACAAGTTTACGTGTCGATCATAAATGCACATATTTTGTTAAAAATCTATAAATAGTTTCTTATTTTCCTATCACAAAATAATGATGATGCAGTGCCTTAATATAACAATAGGTTAGTTATATATATTATTATGGAAATTTCAACTTCACATGGTTAATAAACCTATTACATTTTTACAAAAATCCTAAACAGAAGATAAAGTGAAGATACTGTACTGTTTCATACTACCATCACGTAATCTTGTTATGTCGAGAGTTCTGTAAAACCAGTTTTCGTTGAAGTGTAGCGAGCAAACGTGCCTTATTTTATGTCGCGGATTTATATTGTTGCGGGTACGGGGTACGTCAATTCAAATTAAATGCCGGTTACGAAAAGACAACTATTTATTTAAAACCACTCAACTGTAATACACCACTTTAACACAATTACACTACACACTTTACGTAGACAATTCAACACAAACACTGGTAAACGCTGTTCACTTAAACGTCGCAGGATAGTTCGCCCTGAACGCCAAGTGTACCTTTTTAACTATAAATCGACAAACGCTACTACTGCGTTAATCGACCTAACTCAACTTAATTCGTATCGTTAAAACTTGTGAGTGTAGGTTTCAACGTACTAGTCGAAAAAAGTTTACGTTTATTCACTTGTTCGAAAGTTAAGTTTTTTTCTGTAAGTTACCGTTCTTGAGAGTCGAAGAAATATATACGACCAAATTAAATACGTTACTTCCCTGTACCCAAGTCTCTGTTACAAAAGTAACATTTATAATGGGCGGGTAATAAGTTCTTATCAGCGAGCATATTGCCATTTCATGTTTGGCTACACGAGTAAAAAGGGCAGACATCTTCGGTGTCAAATTGCGTTGGGATCGTATGGGTTGACGCGTTTTTGGTAAACAAACTTCGTGACAGAAAGAATACACTCATTTGTATTTCTCGTCGCGAATAGAACTAGAAGCAATTCTCTTTAAATATTCTCTCTGAACCAAGAACAATGAAAACTAGTAGGTACTACACAATTCGAAGTGATAGTGAATTTCATGGAAGTGTAATTATTTTGTTCTAAAGACAAAAGAAACGGTATAGTTTACAGTGATTTGTTATTCAATTATGTGCGTACACGGTGATCCCACGGGAGAAAGTATACCAACAGATTCGTGAAAAGAGGTCAGTAAAACTGTTTGCTCCTAGGTAGTTTATAAGAAAGAACCCTACGCATAAATTGTGCATCCAGCAATCGCTAAGACCCATGGTTAAGTAAGACTAATAAAATAATACTAAAAGAATTTCTGGGTGTCATCTCTATCCATAGTTCTCTTTTGAATTTTACGTGTATTTACTTTATTAATTTATTAATAGGTATAAAAGATTTAATAAAATCTATCAAAATAGAATTAACTAGTTTCACTAACTATTGCATTAAAATTAAACCGAAACAAAGCTCTTTGTCGCCGAAGACGAATACGTTCATCTTGAGCTTTTCAGCAGCCACTATCATGTTCCAGGCAAAGAAATGACGTGCTGACATAGTTAAATTGATTTAAACTATCCAAATCACAAAACAAACTCGGTTTGATATAAAAAATCTTATTGATTTTGTGCTCTCACCGACTCAATCCTAAGTGACTACTCAAACTACAAAGTTTACGTATCAATACTTTCGAATCTGTCAAAACTTCAAGTTACACTCGCAGAAACGTCCAAAATCAGCTTAACGCGCTCGATGCGTTTGAATACGCATCGACAATAGTAAACGTTAAAAACCCACACTCGCTGTTTTTAGTTTCACGGTTCGCCACCAGAGGCGCTGTATTTTCTTCATACAAATTGTAGTTCAAACGCAAACGCCATGGTGACGTTTTTTTTACGTGAAAACTTACACTAGGCATTCTGATCGCTTATCGAAAAATGAATACTCCTCGCAGCGTCGCTCACCCTCTATTTATACCCGGCGCGGGCCCTCTAGTAATTTCTTCGATCATACGAGAAATCTTCGCGAGGGCACGGGGTCTAACTGGATTATTCTTTACATGTAATCGCGCGCGCAGGTAAACAAGCAGGTAAACGAGCAGGCGGGCGCGCGCGAGAATGAACCTTATTGCGTAGCGGAGTGAGGTCCGTTTTCGCGTGCAAGCTCCGTTGCCGGGCATCGTCGTAACATTACCCCCCTCTTAGTCATGCTCGTCCCGAGCATTATTTGATCCATAGCGTGCCAACCGATCAATGTGCACAATCTTAGGTTTGCCCCTTGTTACTTGCCTGATCCGATGGGTGAGGTCATCCAGCCTTGTAATGATCTGGTAGGGTCTTTTACACTCATTAGGGGAGAATCTAACTGGTACTAAAGTTTCAGACCTCCGCGGTAATGTGGTATTTTTCAGGCGGTAGACTGCACACGATGATCCTTCCTTTAGGAATACTTCTTGCTCCGGAAAACTTAGTACTCCCTTAGGGACGTCTACTACACATTTGTGGTTTCTCAAAAAGTCCAATCCGATGATGCATTCATCCGTGATATTTGCTATTAGCATCCTGTGGTCGAAGGTCTGGTCTCCAATAGTTATCTTCACCACTGTCTCACCGAGGACAGTTACTGGCTGGCCTGTTGCTGTTTGCAGCTGGATGGGTAGAGGTCTGCGTCCCCACATGACAGTTCTCTTCAGTAACTCCGGGCGCACTATGGTTCTTGAAGCACCGGTGTCTATTGTAAAGATACATGTTTTGCTGTTCAGCTGTCCTTCCACTGAAAGGTTGTTTCCATTTCCCATCTGTGATACAGTGATAGTAGGAGCTTGATGTCGACCAACCAGCGTCTGCCCCACCGCCCTGGCTCCATTTAACGACAGCTCTTCAGCGTCCACTTGGGTTGAGGACGCTACTGTCGTTCTGCGCGGCAATCTTCTTTTAGGACAACTAATCCGGATGTGACCCCTCTCTCCGCAGCCATAGCACATTGGACCCAAGGATGGTTTTTCCACCATTTTCCGTAGCTTATGCGTTCTAAGGTCCTGGCGTACAGCTTCTACCTCCAAGGCATGGGCCAAAGCTTCTTGCAAGGTCTGATGATGTCCCAGCCTAACTGCTGCTCTGATCTCCGAGTCCTCGATTCCATCGATGAACGCTTGCAGGATGGTTCCTTCTACCAACGTTGGACATGATGCATAAGCACGACGAACTAATCTTTCGATTTCTGTGGCCCATTGTTGCAGACTTTCACTTGATTTCTGCACGCGGTTGCGGAGCTGTGCTCTGTACGCGTGTTCTAGATGTTTCTCGCTGTACCTGCTCTCTAGTGCCTTATGAAGAGCATCCAAGGTCCTACTATCCGGAGGCAGGTTTTCTAACGTCAGCAGGGCATCACCACGAAGAGCTAGAGTAAGCGCCATCACTGATTCTTCGTCGCTCCAGCCCTTTCCTTTGGCCACCGTCTCGAACTGGTACCAAAATCCTGCCCATGATGTTGTTCCGTCAAATTGGGGTACTTCAATCTTAGGAGACCCAATATGTGCTGGAAGTACGGCACCGCTTTGCGATTCAACCTTCAGAATTTTATTGCGCAGTTGCTGCAACATCACATCGTGTTTCTCTAGCGTTGCATCAACCTGGGTCAATCGCTCTTCTTGTTGGGTTTGTATTGTCTTCATCTGAAGTACGTCCTCCTTGATGTGCTTTACCACGTCCGCTAAAGCAGCAATTTGTTTTTCCAAAGCTGCCTGCTTTTTCTCAATAGCCCCCAACAGAGTCTTTGCTAACTCATCCTGACAACGGGCCTGGTCCTCTCGTAGTTGAGCTAGCTGCGCCTCTTGACGGCGAGTTAGTTCTTCCTGTCGACGAGCTTGTTCTTCTTGCCCACGGGCCTGGTCCTCTCGTAGTTGAGCTAGCTGCGCCTCTTGACGGCGAGCTTGTTCTTTAATCAAAATTACCAGGGTGTTAAAGTCCACAGCCGGTGGTTGTGCTGCTACTGAACCCGTTGACGAAGTACTTGCGGCTTCATCTCCTTGCGAAGACGCAGTTTGGCTCCTCGTCACACGTCCCTCGCTGTCTTCTCGTGGCATCTTGAATTCCGCTTCTGACACCAATGTTGCGGGTACGGGGTACGTCAATTCAAATTAAATGCCGGTTACGAAAAGACAACTATTTATTTAAAACCACTCAACTGTAATACACCACTTTAACACAATTACACTACACACTTTACGTAGACAATTCAACACAAACACTGGTAAACGCTGTTCACTTAAACGTCGCAGGATAGTTCGCCCTGATCGCTTATCGAAAAATGAATACTCCTCGCAGCGTCGCTCACCCTCTATTTATACCCGGCGCGGGCCCTCTAGTAATTTCTTCGATCATACGAGAAATCTTCGCGAGGGCACGGGGTCTAACTGGATTATTCTTTACATGTAATCGCGCGCGCAGGTAAACAAGCAGGTAAACGAGCAGGCGGGCGCGCGCGAGAATGAACCTTATTGCGTAGCGGAGTGAGGTCCGTTTTCGCGTGCAAGCTCCGTTGCCGGGCATCGTCGTAACAATATTTTCCCCACCTATTAACTCTATCTATTTCTTCTTTAATGTTTCACTTACAGGAAATCTGCAGAAATATACCATTGCAGAATATAACTATCTAAAACGTCTCGATACATAAAAATATTGTGCCACATCATTAGCTGGAACACAATATGGCGAAACCGGCACGCGTCAAAACTGTGTGACGTCACTAAAAAGTGTTGCCAAAATGGGTACAGTGCAAAGATATCTGTCTCTTTTTTCATACGCAACAATCACTTAGATGAAAAGAGATAAGTATATATTTGTAAGGCAAGTGTCGATTCGATGTATATTCATATAAGCAATTTTTTGTATAGATCAATAGGGCATCTCCATATGTTCTACTCTAAAGGCCGCTCTACACTTAGCCCGCGGATCGCGCGCGATGGCGGTGAAAGGGCGCGAATAACAGACCATCGAATCTGTGCGCTCCGCACCGCGACATGTCTGTTTGTATCGGTCTGGGTGTTTCTATGTATAATTGTATTTACAAAAAAAGTATATAAGTAATGTTTATCCGTTGTCTGGCACCCATAGTACAAGCTAATGCTTAGTTTGGGGCTAGATGGCTCTGTGTGAATAATGTCCAGAGATATTTATTTATTATTATTATTAAAGTCGTCATCATCCAAATCTTTCAGTAGCCATAAGTGACTGTAATTCTGCCTGCTTTTTAAGTAAAATTTAGCCCATTCTCTCCTTTTCTTCTTTTTTAAAACGGGTAAAGATGACGTTACGGCAATAGCAGCGACTGCTACAGCAATCTTCGCTTTTTTAGTAAAATAGGAGCCATAATTGAATGAATCGAGCAGCGCAGCGTAAGATGTTGCCGTTTTCACGCCTCGAAAACGACTGGACGGTGCGTTGTGCGGTGCGATCGTCTGGAGCAAAAGAGCGCACCGTACGGTGCGCTGTGCGGAGCGCACTGGTTCGATCGTCTATTAACACTATAAGTGTGGAGCCGTTTCGCATGAAATAGGAGACGGCTCCACACTTAGCGTTCGCGCCCTTTCGCAGCCATCGCGCGCGATTCGCGGGCTAAGTGTAGAGCGGGCATAAGGTCTAGCGTTCAAGCCCGCTCTACACTTAGCCCGCGAATCGCGCGCGATGGCTGCGAAAGGGCGCGAACGCTAAGTGTGGAGCCGTCTCCTATTTTATGCGAAACGGCTCCACACTTAGCGTTCGCGCCCTTTCGCAGCCATCGCGCGCGATCCGCGGGCTAAGTGTAGAGCGGCCTTCATGATTGTGGGTTCCCGCCCACTTAGAGATGTTCATTGCTATAATCATTCACTTACACTTAATAATCGATTATGAAATTTTGAAACATCGGAAAATTTCCTTTTGTTTATCTCTATAAACGTACAATTTTAAAATCAAGAACCAATTAATTTAATTAGAAGTAAGTCGGTTTGGATAAAACAATTTGAATATGATTGAAGTCCGAAATTCGAATATAATAATTTGAGAATCTCCGAAAAACAACCAAAAACTATATCACATTGTACAGTGAAAAGAGCACATGACAACGAGTATCAAAAATATCTAGATAATAGAGTAATAATAGAGTACCACAAATTGGTACTTAATTATTCATTAACATCTAGACCACAGCTGATACGTCTATATGTAAGATTTATCTTCTAACTAGTCTGTGTAGGTATGCGAGACTGAGTATCAGTTTATTACTTAGAGTAGAACACATGGAGATGCCCTAAGTAGGTACCAAACGTGTATACCTAAAGTTGGAACACAAAATGGCGCCACCAATGATAGCGCCCGACCATAGTGCAGCTAATATTGTATATCGATATATTTATCGATAGAAGTTTACGTGTCGATCATAAATGCACATATTTAGTTAGAAATCTATAAATAGTTTCTTATTTTCCTATTACAAAATAATGATGATGCAGTGCCTTAATATAACAATAGGTTAGTTATATATATTATTATGGAAATTTCAACTTCACATGGTTAATAAACCTATTACATTTTTCCAAAAATCCTAAACAGAAGATAAAGTGAAGATACTGTACTGTTTCATACTACCATCACGTAATCTTGTTATGTCGAGAGTTCTGTAAAACCAGTTTTCGTTGAAGTGTAGCGAGCAAACGTGCCTTATTTTATGTCGCGGATTTATATTTTCCCCACCTATTAACTCTATCTATTTCTTCTTTAATGTTTCTCTTACAGGAAATCTGCAGAAATATACCATTGCAGAATATAACTATCTAAAACGTATCGATACATAAAAATATTGTGCCACATCACTAGCTGGAACACAATATGGCGAAACCGGCACGCGTCAAAAACTGTGTGACGTCACTAAAAAGTGTTGCCAAAATGGGTACTATGCAAAGATATCTGTCTCTTTTTTCATACGCAACAATCACTTAGATGAAAAGAGATAAGTATATATTTGTAAGGCAAGTGTCGATTCGATGTATATTCATATAAGCAATTTTTTGTATAGATCAATAGGGCATCTCCATATGTTCTACTCTAAGGTTTATTACTATCTCTAAGCTATGTTATTACTATACTCTTTGGTATCTCAGTCCGTCCTTTTTACTTGCTCAGTAGAGTTGCCCAACTATCGATAGTTTCGCTATCGATAGTTGACCTTGAAAAATAGTAACAATATCGATAGTGCTATCGATAGTATCGATAATATCGATAGCCTAATCCAGGCAATACTATGGCGGGTAAGCAATACTATCGATACTATCGATAGTATTGTTGATCGATAGTTAAAAAACTATCGATAGTATCGATAATATCGATAGTGTCGATAGTTAAAAAACTATCGATACTATCGATAGTATTGTTGCTCGATAGTATCGATACTATCGATAGTATTGCCTGGATTTGGGCTATCGATAGTATCGATAGACTATCGATACTATTGATATGACGTCAACTATCGATAGACTATCGATAGTTTAGCGATAGTGGACTATCGATGGGCAAATTGGGCAACTCTATTGCTCAGTGCCGGCCGTCAGCTCAGCTGTCATGTCAATGTAAAGAATTCAGAATTTTCAATTCGATTTTCTTTTACGAAGCGAAATGGATTGATTTTTTTAAAATTACATAATAAATAATAAAAGGTGAAGAGAAGAAATCAATACCAAAATCCACCAAAACTATTTGATATACAAAAGTGGTTTAATCTATGCTTACAAGGTACAAAAATACGACTATTAAAGGAGCAAAACGATGTCTTACAATATTGTGATATGTGTAAGTATTGATAAATACAATATATTGGTATCATCTATATTAAAACCCACTAGTGGGCAAAGCTGTTAATAAATATTTACAATAAGTAAGGGGCAACCACTATTGCTCACATACACCAGAGGTCGCTGGTTCGATCCCCGCACGGTACAAATATTTGTGTGCATGAACATGTCTGTTTGTATCGGTCTGGGTGTTTCTATGTTTAATAGGTTTGTTTGTATATACAAAAAAAAGTGTACTTACATGTAATGTTTATCCGTTGTCTGACACCCATAGCACAAGCTGATGCTTAGTTTGGGGCTAGATGGCAAATGTCCAGAGATATTTATTTATTTATTCCAGAGATAGGTATTTATTACCTTATTATAAGGGTAAATACTTCATGCATATTTGGCAAGCGTAGTAGGCCCGGGTCAACTGTACTATAAATACCCACGACTTTGGTTTTCATACTTTTATATCAGATAGATCTCAAAATTACATTAACATTGCAAAAAACCGCAAGTTGCGGACTGTTATACTTTCTGAGAAAAAAATTATTGAAAATCCGAAAATTGGGTCGTTGGAAGAACTGTACTATAAAATATACCCACGATTTAAGGGACGGGGGGGAGGGGGGAGGGGGAACTCCCTGACCCCCACCCCCCAAGGGGGGAGGTTGCGGATTGCGATAGTTTCTGATATGAATTTTTTAAAATTTTGAGGTTATGTAGCTATTACTGTAGAAAAATCCACCACAAGTTAAGGGATGGCCCTTAGAGGGGTGGGGGAGGACCAGGAGGGTCCCCCCCCCTCAGGGGGGAGGGCTTCCATAGCGATAGTTTTTTTAAAATTTTGAGGTTATAAAGCTATTAAATATACAATAACTAGAAATAAAATAATTTTTAAATTAATTTATATATTTATTTTATAAATATGTTGTATACACAATAGTAATTCTTCGAATGGATCTTTGTGTTTAATTTTTATATTTCTTCTCCAGTTCGCCTCGATCAACCATTCCTTAAAGTTTCTTTTAAAATTTTCTTTGTTTAATAACCTTTTTATTACTCGCCAATGGCTTTCAATTCGTTGTGTGTGTGTCCCATCTGGTGCTACGAATTTATTTACCCGATCGCTATGGCTTACTTTTTTGTGAACATATCCATGTTCAGGAAGGCAATCATAGGCTTTCCAGAAATCGGTGTGGATTGTTGTACCTTCCTGAACATGTTTTTTTATTAATGGTATTAAATCGCTTCCATCTTTAATCAGTCCGAGGACTCCGAGGACCCAATGTACTTCTACTTGGCGACCCCTATTGTATTTTCGTCGACCAAATTTTGATTCGTCTCTCTGTACAATTTTTCTAGGGCCGCCAATTTTTCCTCTTGATTCCTCTGTCTCATTGCAATATATTATAATGCATTCTCTACAATAACTGTACCAATCTGCTATGGTTTTTTGCGAAAGAATGCCATTTTCCATTAAAGAAGCTGTCTCTTTTTGTACAAAATCGTACGGGAAAGCTGCACTAAACATATATACATGATGTGAAACATCAGCGGCAATGGCATTTTGGCTTTTGCAAACCATGTGCCTAGCCTGTGACTCAGCATTGGTTCGACACTTGCCTTTTCGGCATCGAAATACCCCTAATCTATTGCTGTACTGCTGCAATATCGGTTTTCTGTGATATCTGCACATCTTCTCATTTGTGATATGCCCTCTCTGAAGTGCGAAGTTGACACACTGCTCGTGAGTTCCTGAAACAAAGGAGAAACTGTTTATTTTTACATCCTACCTATACAATTGTAATATAAATGATTTCTCTGTTATTATGTTACCGACAACATAGAATAATATATTATTATAGTGAAAAAAAAAAAGAATGAAGGCTAAGGCATTCAGTGTTGTATCTTGTTGCATTCAGTGTGTGAAATAGTGTTACAAAATGGATTAGGAAACATGCCATTTCTATCATTAGGGTCAATCAGCCCACTTAGCTATTTCACTGCAGCAAGCACTAACAAAAATATGAGTTAATATGTTTAATTTTTTTTCTTTTTTAATGAAATAGCGGGTAGGTGAGCTTGCAGCACACCTGTTGTTAGGTAACTATTGCCGCCCCTAGACATCTGCAACACTGAAGGAATAAAGCATTTATTGGTTATGCACTGCAAGCTTAACAACATAAAGCATTTATTGGTTATGCTTTTCTAGAAAATCATTGTTTTATAGAACAACAAAGGAATAAGATGTAATTACCAATGGGGTTCTTTTGATTGTATCAGCCACCTATGAATTTGTTTAGAAAAAAACTTATTGTCTATTTTTTTTAAACTTCATTGTATGTGTACATTAAATGAATGAATAATAAATAAATATAAATATATATTGGACAACATCACATACATTGATCTGACCCCAAAGCAAGTAGCGTAAGCACTTGTGTTATGGGTGTCGGAAACAACAAAGGTACCACATATTTATATCTTAAATACAAATAAACATCCAGACACAGAACAAACACAAATGTTCATCACATAAGTGTTTGTCCTGGGTGGGATTCGAACCCACAACCCCTGTGCAGGGTCACTCACTGCCAAATGCGCCATCGGGCCAGTTAATTAATTAGTAACACATTCATATTAAAATACTCCCTGAACTCTCATGATAGAATTTTTTATAAAAGAACTCGTTTTTTCCTTGCAGGATCAATGTAGAGAAGCACCTTGTACCTGTATTATGGACACAATAGCTGAGCAACAGTCTGAAGCGTCTAACATCCCGGGCCCTCGAAAGCTAAATAGACTTAGCGGAGCAGCCAAGAAAAAATTGAAAAAACTACTGCAGATGGAGATGAGTGTCGAGGAGGCCTTCACTCTCTGCAGGAAGTCCTGGGAAGACATCTGGGCTGAGCATCCCCACTTAGGTCTAATAGCGCGAAAGCGCCGGCCTGAGGAGGAGTCTCCTCAAGCACCACAGAGAAAAATACCCCGAATGGACTTTGTTGAGGAGGAAGCTACTCCCCCCCAGTTCAGTGACAACGAAGGCTCTTGTAGAGTTGGCATTAGAAACACAGAGCCGATGACCGAAGAGCAGATGAGACTCGTACATAGAGAAATCATCACTGCCATCACAAGCGTGGTTGATGCGAATCTCCGGGGAGTGCCAAAATTTGCGGGTTTTTCGTTCAGAACAGGATGGATCCTGGTGACTTGTTCGAACCAAGGAAGTCAACACTGGCTTGTGGATACTATCTTGAAAATGAAGCCGTGGCCAGAAGCAAGGCTCTCAATAATACCGGAGAGTGAACTGCCTCGGATACAAATAGCGACGACGTTTTTGCCCCGGAGCGAAGCCGCCAATATGGAAGTCGCGTTACAATTGCTCTGGGTGCAAAATGAGGAGCTGAATCCTAAATTATGGAGGGTTCTTAATACGAAAGAAGAGGCAGCGGGGTGTTTAGTGACCTTCGCATTAGATGACCCGTCGGTCGAAGCGCTTAGAGCGATGAGGTGTCAAGCCAACTTTGGCGTGAAGACTATAGTCTTCAAGATCAAAGAACGCCAGAAACAAAAACACTCTAATATGGCTGACCCGCCTTCCTCTACAAGTAGTCCAGAGTGGACGGAGGAAGGCGGGTTGGAAACCTTGGAAGATCCCAGAGAATCCCCAGCCTTTAGACCCATAAGTTCGCCCTGTGCTTACAGGGTACACTCAACTATGGGCCCTCCGAGAGCGTTCACCTCAGTTGGAGGCTTTCCTAGGGCAACCACTAGGGCATGCACCTCAAGTGGAGACCTTCCTAGGGCATCCAACTCAGGTGGAGGCTTTCCTAGGGCAACCACTAGGGCATGCACCTCAAGTGGAGACCTTCCTAGGGCATCCACCTCAGGTGGAGGCTATTCAAGGGCATCCATTCCAAATGGAGAAATTCCTAGGGCCACGACTAGGGCACCTACCTCACAGGAAGGCTGTCCTAGGTCATCCACCTCAGTTGAAGGCCCTCCTAGCGCATCCGCCGCAGGTAGAAGGGGGAACCTAGCGGGAGCACCAAAGTTACCAAGGCCACTTAGCATAACTTGGCATCGAAGGCTCCCACTAAGACCTGGCATGGGCGAAGCAACGGCCAGGGGGATTAGCATACGCGGAAGAGGAGCGGCGAGCAGGATAGGAACGGCGAGCGGGAGAGGATTACCTCGTCCCCTTACAGCCCAGCAGAGGTTTCTTAAGAGGCGGATTTAAATGGCTGTCCGGTGCGGCAACAGTACGGTTGACGTCTTGCTGTCGAGCGTTCGCGGTTTTGTATGAAAACTAATGACCGTCGTACGCGGTGCGGCAAACGCGCGGCTACCGTACCGCAGCCGTCCGACACAAAACGTCTAATTTGAAAAAGCCCTTAGGGTGAGGGTGACTGGCTCAATGTGTACTATGTTCTATTGAGCCAATCAACCTTATATTTGGACCTTACATCCGCTTACCATCAGGTGGAGTGAGGTCATCCTGACTGCTTCCCTATAAAAACAAAATAAAAAAAAAAAACTAATATGTGAAAGGAAAATTTAAAAAAATTCACATTTAGCGAAGTAAGCTTTTTGAGCCTGAAGTATTTGCCACTGTATCGCTCCGTCCGTGCCTGCTATCTCCTCTCTTCGTCGTCAAAGTAACAATCGTCATCATCATTACTATCACTGCACTCCGCAAACCGTCACTCCGTCTTCTCTATGTAATTTGGAAGCGTCGCTCAATGTGCTGCCGCACTAGGCCATTCGGATCTTCGAACCATTGATTTCAAGTGTACTGGCTCCCACATTAATATTGCCAGAACACAGCCAGAGCTGTTATGGCGGCAGATTTCACTTGTGAGGAGTGGAAGCTAGCCAGTCGGACTCGAAGTTGTACCACCAACCCAAATCTGTGACAACGATCCATCACCTCCACATTTGCTTTGTTCTGGAAAAAATCTAAAAAATGTCAACATGGAAACTGGGACTACATTTAGTTACATAGGGTGAATTTCATGGTAAGTTTAGTGTGTTTTTCACTATAATACTTACGTGCAAAAATATGGAATCTATTATATTTTTTCCGCATAATATAATAAATAAATGGTATTGGTATAAATAGAATTTAGAAAGCCCTTTTAAGTTAATATTGAAAATGATACCAATAATTATTAACCTGAGAACTATAATAATTAAAATAAGTTAAAAGAAGTAGTGGTGCTTCTATATTTTTGCAAGTAAAAGACAATTTAATATAGTTAGCATGTGTGTAAAAAAAAGTAAAGTATCAGCCTATATGTCCCACTGCAGGGCAAAGGCCTCCATCCTTGAAATCAAGTTATCGTTACAAAGATAAGCACTGGCCTAATCACCACTGTGTGCTGTGTCCGAAAATCGGAAACAAAGTTAGCTTGACCCGGGAATTGAACCCAGGACCCCAAGATATTGATCTCGAGTGCTGGTAGGTAAGAATTTCATTGCAAATCAAATGGCAAAATAAATACTTTTATTTGGCCCGGTACTTAAACCAAAAGACCATCAAGGAGTATTAATGCTTTATTTATCATTTTCAGGCACATAGATAAAGGGACAGAATTTGCTCGCGGCTGGGGATAATGCCAATTATTGCATTCTTAAATGGAGATTTATATCGGGAGAAAAGAAATCTGCAGATAAGTGAAGAAGGTCAGTAAACTTTCAAAGTTTTTACATAAGAAAACCGACCGCCTCCGTGGAACAATGGCTAAGCCGCTCGGGTATAAAAACACGGAGGTCGTGGGTTCGATTCCCGCCTTGGGTCTGGGCCATAACAGCTCTGGCTGTGTTCTGGCAGTATTAATGTGGGAGCGGCTACTTCCCATTTGGTAAACCTCAAACTGTACCTACTAAAAATGTTACTTCATTCATTTAATCCCATACAGTTTGAGGTTTACCAAATAGGAACTAGCCGTGGGAGTGTGCATGAACATGTCTGTTTGTATCGGTCTGGGTGTTTCTATGTATACATGTATGTATTTACAAAAAAAAAAAGTATATAAGTAATGTTTCTCCGTTGTCTGGCACCCATAGCACAAGCTAATGCTTAGATTGGGGCTAGATGGCGCTGTGTGAATAATGTCCAGAGATATTTATTTATTTATATTTTTATTTATTTATTTATACATAATTAGTACTATTTGGTACTTTCGTATTGCAATTAGTATCGGTGACATTCATGGTTTTACCAATTGCCTAAAACGTTAACGAAGATTTGAATATGAAAATATTTAATACAATATTAGTACTTAAACATACGAGTATAGCAAGAACAAGTTTATAGAATCTGTAAATAGTACATTTTTAAGAATTTTAAACATAACACCTGTAACTTTTTTCTAGGCAATATGTTTGATTTTTGACTCGTGTCATTGCTTAGAATAGATAAAGTTGCAGGCGTTATGTTGGAACTTCTAAGAAATAGAAATTACTATACAACCTACAAAGAGACTCTATAAACTTATATGCTATACGTTTAAGTACTAATTTTGTATTAAATATTTTCATATTCAAATCATCGTTGACGTTTAAGGCAATTGGTAAAACCATGAATGGTAACGCGGTCCTGACGTCAGAATGGCGGACCATTTTAAAACTTCGATAAATAAAAAACTATATAAGTACCAATTTTATTATGAAAGTACTAAATAGTGAGCGGTCCAATATTTATATTACAATGTGGTCCCGCGGTTCTGACGCTCACGAATAGTGTCTATTGATATTATATTTACTTACTTTTATCATTTAAACCTTAATATACTTATGTTAAATTGCAGGCGAATTACAACACGGCGTCACCTGGCGTGTTGGGTCGGCTTGGGTTGGATACCTACTGGCATCGTGGCAACGTACAGGTCCCGGCAAACATCTTGAAATTGGGTGGGGATTGCAGAAGCAAACTTCTGACCAATAGCGCGCGGGCGACGGGAGATTCGCGCGCGCTATTGTTCATTCGCAAGTGCACATGCGCGAACTTTCCCCCACTCCGACGACTATGGTCAAGAAGTTTGCCGGTACCTATAACCATCACGTCTGACCACAATTTCACGAAGTTCGGGGAAGTTATATGGTGTTACACCTAGAATGGAGGGAGCTGCAGTAAAAAAAAACCTTAAAAATGTGCTTTACTTTATACACATTTTCATGTTTTTTTTTCACGATATTTAACGAGTGTCTAGTATAGCGTATCACGTATCACGATATGTGATGTAATACGCTATACTACACACTCGATAAATATCGTGATCCTGGATTTCGATCCAAATATCACGATAAAACATCGAGTGTGTAGTATTCGCCAATGAAAATATCTCGGGGTATTTTTTTGTAAGGTGGTGCACTGTACTGTTTTTTGAACTAAAGCCCGACCAATAATATATGAAACCTCGCCATATTGCGGAAATACATATATTGGAACTAATTTTTTTAAGTGGCAACAATCTGTCAAAGTGTGATGTCAATTGTCAACCATGCCTTGATATTGTGAGTTATTTGTCAGTATTACCATAGGAACCAAGTGTTGCTATAACAATAGCTAATGTGGCGCCTCTAGAGCAGGTTTTTTATTTTCCTGGTCAGGCTATATAATATCAATAATAAGTTAAGATTTCAGTATTCAGATAAGTTTGTTATAATTTAACTGTCAGATAACAGTGATGCTGTCTTTGTTTGCAATTTGTTGATTGACAAAAATAACAGCTAGGTTATAACTTTGGACATTATTCACACAGCGCCATCTAGCCCCAAACTGAGCATTAGCTTGTGCTATGGGTGCGAGAAAACGGATAAACATAACTTATATTTTTTTTATTTAATACTTACATATTATACATAGAAACACCGATACAAACAGACAAATGTTCATGCACACAAATGTTTGTAGGTACCGTGCGGGGATCGAACCCGCGGCTTCTGGTGTAATAGTCGACTTCTCGACCATTACACCAAATGACTCGTCATAACACGTTAATTTGTACATTATTTTATTATGAGAGCTTAATTATTATAAACTCATCTGGCAGTGTTGTAACTGATCCCTAACTATTAGTAGAAGATCCGAACCTAAATCGGCCTTCACCGGGTTGATAATAGAATGAAACATGTTATTATAAATTTAGTTTAAAGTATATTAGAAAAAATATTAAAAATGGATTGCATAAAAATCCTGGACAGACTATTTTAAATTATTAAAAAAAAAAAGATACTGATCCTGACTTAACTTAGAAAACGTATAAAATGTGCAGCCGTTGGGTTTTCTACGTTGTCAGGACAAAATTAAATAAAATCTGTTTCATTCTATTATTAACCCGGTGAAGGTCGATTTAGGTTCGGATCTTAGACCATATTTGATATTTTAGGCCTACCAAGGGAAGTTGCAATGAAGAAAAGTTTACAAGAATCTACTTTAATTGCATTCCCATAGGTAGGTCTTTTAATTACTTATTTATATTAAAGGTGAAACGGGGCCTTAGCTAATTCTACAATAATTTATTGGCTAAGGCTAGCAACGCACTAAGCGGCCAGCCGCAACGGCAAGCCGCATATAATTTTTTATATGAAACCGCATAGTTACGACGCACTCGTTACTATGCGGTTTCATACAAGCTCCGGCAAGCCGCATTGCGGCCAGCCGCTAGTGCGTTGGCGGGCTTAGAGTCAGTTTCACTTCACACAGACATCTGTGATAAGCTATCTGTAAGATTAATAGATGCGGTCATATTTAGAAATTGATAAGAAACATCTACTAAATTATGAAACGGATAAATTATCATAAATGAAACCAGCCCTGTGTTATTAGTTTTTATAAACTTACTCTAAGAAAAACTATTGCAAGTGTATAATTAAATAGTTTATTTTTATTGAAAGATGGTAAAAAATAAAAAACGTTTATTGTACTTTGTGGTTTTTAATAATTAACAAGATCTTCGGATTCTCTGAACCAATAAAATCGTGATACCTATGCCCTTTTTCTGATCAAATCATTAGACACAGCTTGGCCAATAACTTCAGCTGGTTTTGGCTTATTAATTTGACCTGGAAATAAAAAAATAGTGGTAATAACAGTAAGTAAATAATAATAAGTGCTTACTCCCCAGGTTCCTTCTGTGTTGTCCACACACTGCTGCACGTTAGCTCGGTACAAGTGACAGCTGGAACAAACTAAACGCCGAGATCGGTCGCAGTGAACAAACGCTCGCCTTCACGTCATCTTGAAATCGGGCAGAATAAATAAATAATAAATAAATATCTCTGGACATTATTCACACAGCGCCATCTAGCCCCAAACTGAGCATAAGCTTGTACTATGGGTGCTAGACAACGGATAAATTACTTATATACTTTTTTTTGGTAAATACATACATATTATACATAGAAACACCCAGACCGATACAAACAGACATGTTCATGCACACAAATGTTTGTACCGTGCGGGGATCGAACCCGCGACCTCTGGTGTAATAGCCGACTTCTCGTCCATTACACCAAATGGCTAGAATAAACTCTGATCTGGGTGTAGGTCCGGTGACGGCGGCGGTGGACAAAGAGCGTTTGAGCGTTTGTCCACCGGCGCCGTCACCGGGCCGTCACCGAGAACCGAGTTTATTTCTGACCAATTCCAAGATGACGGCGCTCGGGTGACGGACGTGCGGTGGACAAACGGCTCTAGTGTAAGATAGACATACCGGTTCGTAATGTTTCTGCCGAGAACGTTCGTAGACGGTGAAATCTGCCGCCATAATGGCTTTGGCTGCGTTCCGGCAGTATTTATGTGGGAACTAGTACTTGGAATCAAAGGCTCGGAGATCAGATGCGTTTTGTGCATTGACAGCACGCTTCCTGGTGAAGTGTGCCTTAATGGAATAGGTCGCAGGAGCCGTTTATCATCAGGTGGGCTACGTGCCAGTCTGCCAACTGATGTGGTATTAAAAAAAACAGATACCTGCAAAGTCGAGCAGTGGGATCTTTTCTATAATGTCCTCGCGCTCTCTCTCGTATACAGCCCACAGCTCATACCACAGAGGCGCTTGTAAAAGCACTCCTGCCCTCTGGAGGTCAATGTGACCTACGGGGTTAAGGTGGTCAAAATTCTCGCGTCGACTCCTCTCCGCTAATCATTGCATCTGAAAAATACATAGAAACAGGCATAAATACTCACATTAAAAAAATATAATTTTCTTGGCTTGTAAGTATCCCTCACTTAGGGCTTTGTGTCGGACGGTACGGTAGCCGCGCGTTTGTGTGATGCTATCCAGCACGACCACGGATGATTATTTTAATTTGAATGTGGTACAAATTCATTAAAAAAAATGTACTATTATGTACTCCACAATTAAAAATTTGTACTCTTACCCTCTTATTACAAAAAACATCGCTAAAACAGGTTTAAAACTGTACTAGTTAGTACAGGTTTAGGTCCGGACTATTTTTTAAAACTTTCCTTATTACAAAGCAAATACCAACATAAGAATAATTTACTGGTACTAACTCGTTTAGTACGTTTCATTTTACAAGACTTTGTTTTATGACATGTTTTAAAATCTTTAAATAGGATAGTAAAAATAATAATTCTTTATTTATAAATGTGTTTTGTTAATGTGAGAAAAAGTAACATTTATTTTTAATTTTCTGTTCACAAATTAAGTAATTCTTTTCAAAATTTGTCTTTCTATACGTAGAACGGAGCGAAATTTTTAAAGTGTTTTCGTTTTGACGTTTGAAAGTTAGTCCATAGTAAAACTAGGGGCACCGGCGGACTTTCTTGGGTCTAACTTTAGTACTCGAAATGAAGTAAAACTTCGTTTTGTAATAGCGTTTGACTTTAGTCAGGAGTTTAGTCAGGACTAAGCTCGGTTTAATTTTTAAACCACGTTCTGTAATAAGAGGGTTATACTTTCGCTAAAATAACACATAGGCCGTGGTCCTGCTAGGTGGAACCTTCCTGGCATGACCACAAATAGATTTTGGTATTTTTATAAACTATATGATGAAATATTATGTAGATTTAATTGTACTTAAATGTACTCCATTACATTGACCATTTTGAGCACTCTTTAGCCCGTTTTACAGCGGTTTTTGTTTTGCGAAACATCTAGGACAATGTTACCTGCGCCATTATTTCTACGTAGGTTTAAATTAAATTTCATTTTGTAACCGTACATACGTACGACGGTTTATTTTATAATAATCACCTTGCTTTACTCGCTACATTGCTAATTTTTAGGACACATGAAACTAAATAGGGCTAAAGAGCGCTCAAAACAGAGTACATTTGAGTACAATTAAATCTACGTAATTTTTCGTCATATAGTTTATAAAAATACCTAAAATCTATTGTGGTCATGCCAGGAAGGTTCCACCTAGCAGGACCACGGTCTATGTGTTATATTAGCGAAAGTATGAGAGTACAAATTTTAAATTGTGGAGTACATAAAAGTACATTTTTTTTAATGAATATGTACCACATTCAAATTATACTACAATAAGTAACATTGTCCTAGATGTTTCGCAAAACAAAAACCGCCGTAAAACGGGCTAAAGAATGCTCAAAATGGTCAATGTAATGGAGTACATTTAAGTACAATTAAATCTACATAATATTTCATCATATAGTTTATAAAAATACCAAAATCCATTGTGGTCATGCCAGGAAGGTTCCACCTAGCAGGACCACGGCCTATGTGTTATTTTAGCGAAAGTATGAGAGTACAAATTTTAAATTGTGGAGTACATAAAAGTACATTTTTTTTAATGAATTTGTACCACATTAAAATTAAAATAATCATCCGTGGTCGTGCTGGATAGCATCACACGCGCGTTTGCCGCACCGCGTACGGACGGTCGTTAGTTTTCATACAAAACACGCGGTGCGGCAACAGTACGGTTGACGTCTTGCTGTCGAGCGTTCGCGGTACGGACGCCGTACTGTTGCCGCACCGCGTGTTTTGTATAAAAACTAACGACCGTCCGTACGTACGTAAGAGCCCTGCCGCATAAGGACGCCACGGCGAAGTCGCCGGCCCCCGTATGCTGTCAAACACCCACGCATTCATTCAATGCTCACACATGCACAAATACGCACTCACACACACACATGCGTATGTGCGTCCACTCACACCACACAAACACATACACATGCGTATTTTTTTTTAAATTATCTATACTTATATTATAAAAAGGAAAGATTTGATTTGGCTCCGAAACTAGAACAGATTTGAATAATTATTCCACTGTTGGAAAGCTATCTCCGTGTGACATAGGGTTTTGATCCCGGAAATGTGGGGGGAAAGGGGGGGATATTTGAAAAAAGAAATTTTGCACAGGTGAAATAGCGGGCGGAAGGCTAGTAAAAAGTATAATCAAACTTACCATGGTGGAATGATGAACCCGCTCTGATGAAAGCTGTGGTAACCCGGTAACCCTGTACCCACTGCGCAGCCCCGGACACTCGAGGTATAGTTGTCGCCAGCTATCTGAAACAGAATTGAGGATTAAAAAAAGTATCAGCTTATTAATATCCCACCTGGGCCAATTTTGTTTGATTTTATTTGTATTTGTCATCGACACGAAGAAGAAGTAGAAGAATGTCCCACTGCAGGGCATCCTTAATTTCTTTTTATACCACATCAGTTGGCAGACAGGCACGCACCCTACCTGATGGTAAGCGGCCTCTGCGACCCATTGAGGGACACTTCATCAGCGTCACTCAATGTGCTGCCAGACTGTAAGCTCATCTGATCTTCGAGCCTTTGATATCAAGTGTACTGGCTCCCACATTAATGTTGCCGGAACACAGCCAGAGCTGTTATGGCGGCAGATTTCACCTATGGGGGTGGTAGCTAGCCAGTCGGACTCTGAAAAAGCCCTACCACCAACCAAATTTAATTGTGATCCTGCCCAGGCATGGGTCGTGGTCCACCTGCTTAGTTCACCTGGGTGGACCACGGGCACTTTTTCTTGCCCGTGGTCCACCTCAGTTCACCTCCCTGTACCACAATACTTAATAGTATTAACCATCTTGTTTTTAATTTGAACCAAAGCTTTTCTCGGGTCAAAGTAACACGCAATCACAGTAAATGAAATAATAGAAGATTAAATAAAAGTAATTGATGAACCACAATACATACAAATAACAAAAATTTTTTTTTCTTAGCCTATTTGATCCCACTGTTGAGCAAAAGCCTCCCCTTCTGTCCGCCACATCTCCCTACTTTGTGCCAGTTGCTGCCAGGGGCATAAAGGCGTTTAAGTCATCCCGCCATCTCCGCCTAGGCCTGCCACGCCTTCGGTGTCCGTCACGTGGAACCCGTGACGGACGTGGCTATTTTCGCCCATCTGTTTGGATCCATGCGGCAGACGTGGCCAGCCCAGTTCCACTTTAACTTAGCCGTCTCTGCCCCTACATCTGCTATTTGAGTTTTTGAGCGCAGCATTGTGTTTCGGATTTTATCGGCGCACTTTACTCTCAATATAATGCGCTCCATTGCTCTTTGGCAAACAATAAATAAAAAATAAAATAAAAATCGTTTATTTCGGACAGGGTTAGTAACAATAAACTTACAAGCTATGTTAGTACACAAAATGGTTGACACGAATTTTACTGTCTTTGACGAGCTGGACGCGAGTCCAGTGCTGCATTATAGCACTGTCTACGTCCAGTCTCGCCGCGACAGTCTTCAGGAGGCTGTTGGTGCTGCCACGCACACGCAGCATCAGGGACGCAATGCGCTTTCTGATGATAGCAGAGAGGCTATCAACCTTTGCTGTAGCTAGCATTCCAGACGCGCTGCAGTGTCGTGGCAGCTCCATCAGCCCCCTGAATGCATTATTATACTGGGTATAATAAAAAAACATGCAAAAATTCCATAACTTACCATGATGGAATGACGAACTCTCTTTGATGAAATCTGTCGTCACCAGCGCTTCTGCCCCACCATACCCCTGCGCCCTGGTAGTATGGTTAGCAACACCCCTTGCGCAGCCCCGGACCTCTCGAGGTATGGTTGTCGTCAGCTATCTGGAACAGAAGCAAGAATTCGAGGATGTTAACAATGCCCAAACGAGTTAAGATACATTATCCCTACAGTGTGCCAGGACATTGAGCGACGCTTCTTTCCTGAATGAAATAAGAGTAGTAGGTGAACCATAGAGGATGTTATAAAAATATTATATAAACTACAATTCATAAATATAATACAAAAACATGGAAACATGCCTATGAAGATTTTCGTATGGAGTCTAGCTTACCTACTGGTCCGCCATTTTAATTATTTTTCCAAAATACCGGTCAATTGAAATTCTTTCAAAAATGAACACCTAAGACGGATCAGTGGACTCTCGAAGTATGGTTGTCGTCAGCTATCTGGAGCAGAAGAGAGAATACGAGAATGTTAACAATGCCCAAACGAGTTAAGATACGCCTACAGTGTGCCAGGACATTGAGCTTCCTGACTAAATATCCCTCAATGAAAATTAGGCCGCAGTGGCCGCTTACCTTCAGGCGGGCTGTGTGCCTGTTTTCCTATACAAGTACTCTATGGTGCCTGTCTGTCAACTGATCTAGCATTTACAATAAAAAATGTGACTGTAATAGACCACACAGCGTCTTGCCCCAAACTAGTTTTTTTGTAAATTGCTACATAATATAAATATAGAAACACACAGCCCGATACAAACAGACATGCACACAAATGTTTGCATCGTGCGGGGATCGAACCTTCGACCTCTAGTCCTACTAATAATATAATAACTATTATAATAATATAACAACTATTATAAATGCGAAAGTCTGGATGTTTTGATGTTTACTTTAGATGTTTGGATGTTTGTTACTCAATCACGCCTAAACGGCTGAATGGATTAAGATGAAATTTGGCACACGTATAGTTTATAACCCGGAATAGGACATAGGCTATAAAATTCCTACGGGAAACGTCTCATTCCCGCGGGAATAACAATTTTGAAACTACTGAACCGATTTGAATAATTCTTCTACTGTTGGAATGCTACACTATCCCCGGTGAACATAGGGTACTTTTGATCCTGAAAATGTGGGGGGGAAAGGGGGGATATTTTAAATAAAGATTACGCGCGGGTGAAACCGCGGCCGGAAGGCTAGTGTAATATAGAAAGCTACAGTGTGCCAGGCACGGATATCCATCTCTGTGGTGCCAGGTCATTGAGCGACGCTTCCTTCTTGAATTAAATATGAGTAGTAGGTGAACCAGGATAATAAACAGCTAGGAGATATACAAAATGGTTATATAAAAGCATTTAAATACAAAATGCAAAATACTTTTCAGATTTACTATTTCGAATGCAAAATACCAAATAGTGCTGCGTTTTGTATTTCAAATGCTAAATGCAAAATAGGTATTTTCTAAATACTTTTTTTAAATAAAATACCTTTTGACTAGAAATGGTAAGAGTACCCGGTGTGGATCCGGTACCTACCTGGCGGATCCGGCACTTTTTTAAGATCCGGCCGGGTACCGGGTAATTTCCCCGGATACCCGGCACTGTCGGGTATTTAGGTTTTGACCGCCTCCAAGGAACAGTGACTAAGCCGCTCGGGTATAAAACCCGGAGGTCGTGGGTTCGATTCCCGCCTAGGTCTGGTTGGTGGTAGGGCTTTGTCAGAGTCTGACTGGCTAAAAACCACCCCCACAGGTTAAATCTGCTGCCATAACAGCTCTGTCTGTGTTCCGGCAGTATTAATGTGGGTGCCAGTACACTTAAAATCAAAGGCTCGAAGATCAGATGAACCTACAGTCTGGCAGCACATTGAGCGACCGACGCTTCCTGGTGAAGTGTCCCTCAATAAAATAGGCCGCAGTGGCCGTTTACCTGGCTGGTAATGTTGGCTAAACTTAATCACAAAGTATTTTGCATTTTGAAAAAATAAAATACAAAATGGTTTCCACTAAAAGGCATTTAAATGCAAAACACAAAATACGTATTTTGCATTTTGTATTTGCATTTTAAATAGAAGTATTTCAAATAAATCGCATCTCTGACTGTATTATATAAACTATATACAATACATAAATACATACAAAGACATGGAAGAAACATTGCCTATGAAGATTTTAGTATGGAGGCTGGCTTACCTACTGGTTTGATTATTTTTTCAAAATAAAATTATTTCTTAAATGGATACCTAAGACAGATTACGGCCAAAATGTTCATTGTTTTTTTATATCAATAATAAATATTGAAAAAATTAAACTTACCATGGCGGAATGATGAACTCTCTCTGATGAAGGCTGTCGTCACCAGCAACACCGCATGCGCAGCCCCGGACCCTCGAGGTATGGTAGTCGTCAGCTATCTGGAACAGAAGAAAGAATACAAGAATGATAACATAATAAATGAAAATTAAAATAAAATTTATTCATTTATCACAATAATCATAATCTATCCTTACAGGCTAGCCTAATGCGATAGAAAAGACAATCTTTAAAATTATATTAATATACAGCTAATCTCTTAAGCATACAACTAAAATTAAAACAAAACATTGCCTAAACGAGTTAAGATAGCCCTACAGTGTGCCAGGACATTGAGCGACGCTTCCTGGCTAAACATCCCTCAATGAAATAGGCCGCAGTGGCCGCTTACCTTCAGGCGGGCTGCGTGCCTGTTTGTCAACTAATCTAGCATTTACAAAAAAAATTGGACTGTAATAGATCACACCTTGCCCCAAAGTAGCCTTTTTTGTTAATAGCTATGTCGCAGGGATATGATATTAACAGGGATTTGGTCAATTCCCTAAGGGATTTGATCAAACCACGGAGGATGTTAAAATAACCAGAGATGCAATTTATTTGAAATACTTCTATTTAAAATGCAAATTAAGTGCCGGGTATCCGGTGCAATTACCCGGTACCCGGGCGGATCTTAAAAAAGTGCCGGATCCGTCAGGTACCGGATCCACACCGGGTACCCGTCCCATTTCTAGTCAAAAGGTATTTTATTTTGAAAATAGCATTTGAAATACAAAACGCAAAACTATTTGCTATTTAGCATTTGAAATAGTAAATCTGAAAAGTATTTTGCATTTTGTATTTAATTGCTTTTTTAAAACCAAACACGATTTTATCATTTACTAAACAAATCTAGTGATTTGAACAAATCCCAAAATAACTAGTTCTTACTAAGGGGGAAATCGACTCGGATGGATATAGGTTAAGGCTCCGTATAACGCTATCGTGAGAAGCAATCTTGATTACGGTACATTCCTATTAGAACCTTGTAGTGCCCTTGGATTGGCCAAACTAGATGCGATCCAGCCCAAAGCACTCCGAATAGTAGATGGTGCCATGAAATCCAGTTCTCGAAATGCCCTTCAGGTTGAGTGTGCTGTTGTGCTGAGTTGATCCTCCGACGCCAATATGATTCCTATTCCGTCTACTTCAATTTTCAAATCATCCCCTGATAGAAAAGCTAGAGGCCCTATCTGACCTAGTTCAAACATCACCCTACTGGGCGCATAAAAATCCTCCCTGCCTAGTAATAAGTCTCAGAAAATTCAAAATTATTCAAGCACCTTTACATAGGTCTGTTTCCCTCCCCACATTTTGTACAAGTTTCGAATCCCTAATTTATAACCCAATTGTTCACTTGAATTTGGACCTTTGCAAAAATGGTATCGAGGTCAGCACAAATTTTAAATTCCTTTTAGATAGAGATTGGCATGATTGGCATCAGATATATATAGTGATGCCTCAAAACACTCTGCGTCTGGCCTTGTTGGTGTTGGGGTATATCACCATCAGTATAAGATTGTTCAAAAAATCAAACTCCCTCCTGAATCGTCTGTCTTTACAGGTGAGTGTTTTGGTCTCTTCAGGGCATTAGAATATGCACTACTAAACAGCTATAATTTTTTCAGACAGTAAGAGCGCTTTGCAATCAATTTCTAGATTACCATTTAAAAGTAATAAAGTTCACCCTATCATTATCGAATGCAGGAAACTTTTATAAAAATCTTAATATAAACTTTGCGTGGATTCCAAGCCATCAAAACATAGAAGGTAATCAAAAAGCTGATAGGCTAGCAAATGATGCGGTGGATTGTAGAGATATCTTTCCTTACATGAATCACTGTCAAGATTTACTAGCTCACCCTAAATCATTTCTTAGGGAGTCTTGGGAAAAGGTGTGGGAAAAATCTAGCCAAAAAGCAGGTAAAAATTATAGACGACTGCAAGTAACTATACCAGCAAAACCTTGGTTTGCGAGAATGCGCTTGTCTAAATCATGTACCTCTACTTGGACACGTATGCACTCATGTCTATCTGGCTAGAATGCGTATAGTGAGCAATGACCTCTGCGTATGTGGGACAGACGTAGGAGACCTCGACCATATCTTTTTCGCATGTCCGTTATATGACCACAATTCCTTTTTGATCCGTCTCGTGTCAATCAAGATCCCTCTTCCTGCTTCAGTAAATACTTTGCTATATACAAACAGTATCCATGTTTATTCTATCTATGTTTATGTATGAAAATAATATAAAAGTATAATTTATTTCTATAAAAATAGTCACTTAATTATAATACTAACAGCTTGTCCTAATTACCTGATCCGCCCTAGTCATTCCAAATTCCCGTACTTTTCTTTATTCCTATACGCTTCCTTACCTTACTTGAACATCAAAACCTCAAAAACCCTGTCGTGGCTTAAGCACAAATCGTGCAGAGCCAAGAAAAGAAAAAAAAAAGCTGTCTAGTCTGTCTACCCCCTGGGGGCTTAGACAAGATGACACCGATTCGTATCGATAAGATCTCACGCTTGCGTCTAGCCTTGGCGATCAAGAACAATGTCCTAGACAAGATGACGTTCGAATAGGGATGGCTTTGGCGAATTGTTTTTCGGGAAACATAAAAATATTGGCTATGGTTGCGTCCGATAAACGTCAAAATGTTCAAACGTCAAAACATATGAGCTGTCAAAATGTCATAACTTCAAAAGTTCAAACTGCGCCGTTGCCCGATAAGTACTAGTTCGTATTAATATTAATTACTTACATATTAAATATGGAACCTAGAGCACGAGCCAGCCCCGAACAGTTTTCTACGCTAATAGAATTTATGGAAAGGTAAATAAATTACAGTTTATTTTATGAAGTCATGAAGTAATAGTATTCATGTAAACAATGAGTGATCTTTGCAATGAAATACTTAGTCAATTGAATCTAACAAGAGTTCGGTTGTTTGTTTATATTGCAGTAACGGTGACATAGCCAGACCGCAGGATGGGTCGCAAGGCCGAATTCGGGCTGATAAATTGTGGAACCATCTCGCAAGCGTTTTAAATTCAGTCGGTGGTGGTGTGAGCAAACCTCCAGATAAATGGAAAAAGGTATGTATGTCCAACATACAAAATTTTTTGCATTTTCTCAATTATTTCCAATTGCCGTCCTTAACTTAATCACTTTTGGCACCTCTCTCAGGTATTCACATTACGTGCAGCCCACAATAAACGCAAAAAATAATTTTTAAATTGTTTAATGCACTTGTCAAAGCTTCCAAATCACAGCTGATGAATAAAATCGGCCATTTTCTTTCCATATCTGCAGCCCTTTGGGAGTCGCTAATTGACATTGTCGAAGAACGCTCAATTGGGCCATATCGAACATAAAAAGTGCCACTTGTCTACGCATTTGTATGGAGTAAGCAAAAGAACAATTCGATAGTGTGGCGATAGTCTATGGTATTCGTTTCGAATTGACACTTGGCTACCAACTTTTTGATCGCTGCCGATTGACCACGTGACAACTGTCAAATCCATACAAATTTGACCGAGCGAAATTCGCCAGCTATGAAGCGATGTCATCTTGTCTAAGCCCCCTGGTTCGATCATAGCGCTTGCGGCTCAAGTTACTGTGATTGAATCTAGAATGGAAAATTAAAAAAAAAGTGTGCGCTTATTTTAAGTTTTAAATAAAGAATATAATTATAATATATAATATGTTTGTCCACTGTTTCATTTTGAATCAACTGTATCATCAGCTGCATTACAAAATATTTTAAAGCAGATTGTGGCACAAGTAGCCCAGACTGGGTTTATTCCCTTGGGAATGGTCTGTGATGACTGTGATCAAGGGTCGACGTTTAGAACCGCCATAAAACAAGTAAGAGAGGATACAATTCGAAAGCGTACTATTCAGAATGAAAAAGATGGTGAGTGTTCCATTGGATGCTACTTATCTTATCTTAAAATATATTTTTCAATTTATGTTGCTATGATTTTAAACTCTATTTGCAAACTTATTATACTTGTAAGTTTAATCATGTATAATTTATCAATTTTTCTTTTCAGATGGCACAATCAACATTGCCGGTCATGACTTAAGTGTTTTTTTTTATCCGCCTCATCTCCTAAAAGGAATAAGGAATATTTTTTTAAATAAAAATTTTATTTGGGATGAAAAGGTAGCTTCATAGAAAGATATTCAATTTATTTATGATTTGGACAGCAAACTGGGGCACACCAGAGCATTACCAAAATTAACAGCTCACCATGTTGACCCAGAAAAAGTTAAGAAAATGAAGGTCAGCGTAGCTGCTCAAGTTCCAAGTGCTCGAACTGTCGCAATGCTAAAATATACCAACGCACTCAGTAAGTTTACTTAAAAAGATTATTTTTAATCCTATATTATTAAACAACCAATATAACAAGGAACTTGTGGAGCAGAATCAGCCCCTTAAATATAATTTCGACATTTTGTTCCATCCTGTATATACAGTTACCTACTTATTTAAATTTTATTTTCAGATAACCTTCACACTGGCGAAGGCACATCAAGCACTATGGAGACAACGGCGGAAGTTGTCGAATTCTTCGACCTACTTTTTGACAGTGTTATTTGTTACCCTGGTGGTGCCACTAAAGGGAAACTAAGAAAAGCGGTTAAAATAAACTCACCACATATACAATTTTGGACAGAAACCATAAGGAAATTAAAACAAATAAAATTCGAAGACTCTAACAGCAAATTTGCATTGCAGCTTGAATTGTGCGGGTACCGCCTCTTGACGGTTAAATTACTACACTAGAAAGCTTCATTAGGATAACTAAATTATTATTTGAAAAGTATAAAGTAACATTCTATTATCTTCGAAATATAAATCAAGACCCACTGGAGAATTTTTTTGGAAGTGTAAGGGCTCTAAACTATCGGAACATTAATCCAGATGCAAATACCTTTATTTATGCATTCAAATCTTTATTACTTTCCAATTTGTTGAGCCTTCATTCAAAACATGCGAACTGTGAAGTGGACAATGGAGAGACGTTAATAGATACAAATTTTCTGTTTGAAGACAGTGTTAATGAAAATGTTAATATTGATAGTAACCCAATACCATCCACTTCACAGGAAAGCAAACCTCCAAATTATTCCAGTGGGTCAATATCAAAAGACCAAGTGATATTAGAAAAAGTAAAAGTCCAATGTTCCGCAAATACAGCTGGATTCATATGTGGGAAAATGTCTAAAAAAATTAATTGTAAAAGCTGCTTGAAAACATATACAAGCAGCTCTACAGAAGATAACATTTATTCTTATATTAGACAAAGAGAATACAAACTGTTAAAAATAATAATTTAGCATATCCAAGCTCCAAACTTTTAATGTTATGCAAGTAATATTATCCATAATTATTTAAATGAAAATGCTGCTAAGAAGAATATTGGACGAAATTCAAAATCTTTATTATAAAATTTTTTAAAGTTTTCCTGGCTGGGGGTTTCATAAAAATCATACACATTTGCTGAAGAACATCTTTTTAAAATACATTATAAGTAGAGTTGAGTCGTTCATGAATGAATCCTTCAATTGGACTACTTCACTTAGCAAGTATATCTCCTTCACTAGTTCATTCGAGTCCCAATTAGTTCAGTAGTTCATTTAGTTCACGCTTCACTGAAGGAGAGTAAAGCGGACGGATAGATTACGAACACCGCGTGCGGAAACGAGACAGTTGCATTTAGTTCACGCTTCACTGAAGGAGAGTAAAGCGGACGGATAGATTACGAACACCGCGTGCGGAAACGAGACAGGCAAATGACAAAGTGACGCAAATGGACTATTGTAGAGTACTGAGTCAAGTGAACTAGATGAACTAAATGAACTAAATGAGTGATATACTTCATCTAGTCCAATTGAACTATATCATTCTTTACACTTCAGTGAACTACTTTGCGCATGTCTAATTATAAGGCTTCATGTCCACAATTGGAGCAATATTTTAAATAAAATTTTAAAGGAATGCATATTTGCTCACTATTGAAGATCTCTGGAACTGCGTCAAAGGGAATAATGTAGATAACGCCCGTGACACCAAAGCACGTGCTAGAATCTGCTTGTCAATTAATCCTAATCTTTACCAGTATGTACGCGATTGCAAGACGGCAAAAAAGACATGGAAACGTCTGGCTGTTACATTTGAAAATAAAGGTCTCTTTAGAAGAGTTATGCTTCTGCGACAGCTACACAGAGTTGAATACTCGCAATTCAGCAATATGACAGAATATATTGATGGCGTTATGCATCTAGTGCACCAATTAAACGATATTGGAAAGCTTATAGACGATGCGGAGGTTACCGAAATAAATGTGCAGCAATGAGATTGTGAGTTATTTATTAATTTATAATTTTTTTTTTAGAAAATGGTATTACTGTAAATTCATTGTCAGCTTTGAATGATGAGGAAATAAAGGAACTGATACCACTTATTGGGCCAAGAGCACTTTTTATACGAAGTTAGAAGGTTTGATTGAAAACATCAACGATGAAAATGCTATTATCTGTCAAAACATAGAGGAAGTTGACTTTTCTATGCAATATTTCTCTAAGTGTAAGTATTTTTGCATGCACGTGACCAGTAAGTATATCTGTTCTGTATTACATATTTAAATAATTTACGCATCCCTCGTCACATTAAAGGTAATAATACAAAACGCATAGAATTGCACATTTTTACAGACGCATCACAAAGTGCATATTATGGTGCGTATGCGTATGTACGGGATTTGACAGTCCCGTACGTTCCATTTACGTTGCGTTATGGGTAACGCTAACCTCACGTACGAGGAATTAAGCACATTGTTAACACAAATAGAAGCTGTCCTTAATTCACGTTCTATGTCACCCTTATCACCACAGATCCTAATGATTTAAACCTACTCACTCCTTCCCACTTCCCCATTGGCCGACCGCTCATCACAAATTCTGTACTGTGTTTGACGAAATGGCGATTGGCCCTAGTGTACGTATTACCACCCCAGAAACGACCAAATAGTTGGCTTTGTAATGGATCGGAGAGGAAATTACAATTTTGTGACCACGTCCTAGTTTTTATGATAAGGGATGTTGTTAAAAAATTCAACAGCCAATTGCCAACACTTTTTGTGCTGGAAGCACGAAGACCTATGAATTAAAAAAACTAATGATAGAGATTTTAACAGAAGTGCAGAAAACAGGCCTAAGAGTAGTTGCTACAGTGTGTGACCAGTGGGCATCAAACGTCGCTGCTTTAAACAACTTAGTGAAATAATCCTACATAACATTATAATTTAATTTTAGATGTAAGCACTACTGGCCTGACTTTAAAAATTGTTAATTAGAGGGTAGACGTAAAACTTCAAATTATAGTCTGTCATAGCTGATGACATTACTCTCCTTATTACATAAAGTAATACACTGCCCATTTGCTTCCAGACATCTCGCCCGAGCAGTCACTCCGGTATTTCAGCAGTCCATTATTTATTAGTTGCTCCAAATTCAAGTAAATTGATTAACTTCTGTCTTGAGGATTCTCAAATGGGGGACCAGCCTCGTCCAGAGGACGTAGGGGGTGAGACCATCACCCTCGTGCTCCAGCAGCGCCGGCGAGACTAACGTGGAATGGAGGCATACCCGGTTCGTAACCTTGCCTTTACTGCAGCTACTATACCAAACGGCGGTCAATCTTAACGATCAACCACTGGGACAGCAGTCTGACACGACCGAAGAGAGATCAGGCGCAGGAGCAACGGCTTGATGTGCTTTCCGAGGCACAGAGGTGTTTTTCACACCGCCAACTTCCAGATCCCGTAAACCCTCACAATTTTTTTGGTCCGACGCGGGATTCGGAACCGGATTCCTGGCTGGCTGTCGATTTAAAGTGTGACCAACTAACTACTGCACTACCGAGGCAGTCAGAAGAAATAATACGGCCCCTGAATATTATTTTGAGAACATCCTTAACAAAAGCTTGTTGCTACTAAAATGAAACTGAGCAAGTTGAAAACAAAAGTAAAAAAAACAAGCAGCATCAATTAAGATAGCCAAAAACATACTACGGAAAGATGCAATGGTTTAAGCCTTAGAAGGTTTGCCACCACGTGGAAAAATGGTTACCATGTTGCAGTTTCGAGAATTAAAAAAAGGAAAAAGGCAGAAGATTCCCGAAGAATGCAAGGAAACTGCAGATATGTTATTATTTTTTGACAATCTTTTTGATAGTGTCAATGGAAGCCACATTAAGAATCGACATGCTAAACCAGCATTAGGACCAGTCATCATAAAAGTTGGTCAAAAGCAAAAAAAAAAAAATATATAAAAACGATGAAATTTGTTAAAGGAAACTAAACTGAAAATGTACTAACTTTAAACAATTGAGTATGGACACAAGACGGAATGGAAACTTTAGTTACTCTTTTGAATAAGAAACACGGATTAGTTCAGTCTGGATGCGGCACCTAAACCAAGATCCGATAGAAAACTTCTTTGGTTCAATAAGAAGTCATGTGTGACGTAATACTAGCCCCACACTGGAAAGATGCCAATCAGCATTTGCAGCTTTGTTAATCAATAGTCTGTCTAGTGTCCATGCCCCTGGCAATGTCCCTGTTCTTTGCCTGTACCCTTCAAATGCAGGACATCATTTATTTAGTAATATTGAATAATATTGAAAAGAAATTTTTAAAAGATTTAATCAAAACACTGATATTGGTATCAATAGATTTCAGTTTTATAAAAAGTGACAAACAGGAGTAGTTGATAGATTTCATGATAAACATTAATAACCAGATTTTTTATTTACAGTTATTGTAAAAATATTAATAAAATATTATGTGGCAGTACGAAATTTGATAAATATATGAGTTGCAATTAGAGGCCAATAAATATTTTGATAAAAGCTATAAAAGAAAAAAAAAAAAATCTCCTTTGCAACTTGGCTTGGTGTGTGAAATGTGTGTAATGAATATGTACAATTAAATAAATGTGTTATTCACATGTTTATATTTTTCTCAAACACCTTAGTTTTCATTTACAGCCTGTTTTGATTAAATAGGTACTGTTTAAAACAAATGCTGCATTAGTAAGCGCAGCATTTGTTTCAATCAGTACCTATTTAAAGTAGTTTGTTCATTAAATTATTATACTAGTATGAATTTCCCGCGCCTTCAAAGTTTGTATTTCCCGCCCTTCAAAATCCTTCAAAAATAGTTCCAACATACAGGTAGAGATGGCGTATGATGTCCGGGTAGTACAAAAATGCACGAAAATTGGTCTCTATTTCCTATATACAAAATGTACTCTGTGCATACTCCACGCAATGTTTTCAGACGAATCTAATCAGAGGCGGCGTAAGGCGTGGGCGATGTGGGCCACCGCCTACGGCCTCGCGGTCCAAGGGGCCTCGCGCCTCGAAAGCCCGTGAACGCAATTATATAGTTATAATTACTTATCTAGCAATAAATAATAATAAAAACCGGCTAGTAAGTATCTGGCAATACTAACCTACCACATTCGTTTTTTAAAAATCTAATCTGGCAACATTTGTTAACAGTACCAGTAAGTACAGCCTCAGCTGAAAGAAGTTTTTCAAAATTAAAACTATAAAAAAATTATTTAAGAAGTATTATGGGTCAAGAAAGACTTTCATGAGGCAAATAAATAGCATCTAACCTGGATTACGACACAGTTATTAAGAAGTTCAGTAAGGCTAAAAACGGAAAATTTCTGTTTCATTAATTGTTTACTTTATTGTTAGTTAAGGTATAATTAATAATGTAAAATAATTAGAATGAAGAAGTTTGCATTTTTAAAAATAAAAATTTAAGTATCAAAAAATTCTTTCTCTCAACAAAGTCCGTCCTCTTGTGTCATCCATCAGGGGGCCTCGCCCACATGTAATTTAGGTTTTGCCCCGCCACTGAATCTAATCACCTGTACCTGTTATTTGAGAAGCGTTTTGAATGACGTCCAAATAGGAGTAAAAAGTTTTGAAAGCGAAGATTCTAACCCTGTGGCATTGCTTAGCACTTTGGTGAGGCTTCTACGCTCCGTTTGCACAAGAATAATGGTGCCATCAGTGATGATGATTTACCAATGATGATCTACCAATGATGATTTTTTACGTATTCAAATAGAAGAGCATCTCAATCCATTCCCAAATCGCAGGTGAGCAAATCAGCATTGCCTCTTGAAATTACAAAAACAGTTAGAAAACGTTCTAACAAGCTGTGGAGCAAGCTGCACAATGAGACACATCTGCCGGATGATGTGGTGTAAATTTTTCGGTATTGGTACAACCACCAACGGAACAGCGTGAGGTGTGCGGGAGCATATTCGGACGGGTACGGACGGGACCTTTTACCTCGCCGCACCTCTTTAGCCTGTACATGAACAGTGTTAATGTCGGGTGTTCTGTTGGTGGGGTATCCATTAACAACATCAGCTATGCAGATGACATGGTACTGTTGAGCCCGTCGGTCGGTGGGTCACGTGAGCTTCTGCTCATCTGTGAGTCATAAACTGGAGGGTAGACAGAGACTTGATAAGCTCCGACCACAACACCTTCCTCTTCGATGTGAAAGTAGAAAAAAGTAAAGGAATGAGCGCACCACCCGATTGTACAACACAAAGAAAGCCAAACTGGGACATCTTTTTAAACAAAATTCTCAGTCCTGGGAAGCTGGTAGTGGAACATACATATGTAGAAGATATGAAAAAAGGCTTTGTGGCTTTGAAGAATAGTGCAACGTGCACTGAGGAGCAGACAGAAGATGTACAGGATGTGACGGTCGTGGATATACACGGCTGTAAATATTTTGGACAATTTGTGTCCAATGAATTACTTCGTTTTAACATTAATGAAAGATATGTTATTATGAAAGGAATTATAACGTACAATCACCCATTACAATTACATTGGTGACCCCAACGTGATATGAACACGCAACCTTCTAATAAAAACTCAGCAGTCCTATTCAGCAATTGTTGCACAAGATATTGAACTTATTCATTTTAAATGATTTTGATTGTGAAACTATTTTACCAGGATAGAAAGAATATCTCTGAGCTGGACTTCTATTTTCCTTGAAAATATTTGAGGCAAAACTTTTTCGTTTATTAAAATATTTTATTGGAGCTTGGATATATTTGGGAAACAAATCTTTTTCAGCTCTTTGTTTTGATGCCCTTACACTCATGTACACATCTAAATTGAAAGTGTCGTGACAGATATTTAATAAGTTGCAAGCATTTTGTGCACGTTGCGAAAACGGTTCATCAACCACTGCTGGGTGGGTGTTTGGTGTCAGACACAGCATGCACACATCGGCCACAGTCAGGCATCCATCACAAGTGGTATGTCCGCACGAGTACCTCACCCTACCGAGCCCGTTCCGTTTTGTCACAAACAATACAACGAACTCCGTCGACAATTTTATTTACGCATTCAGTAACTTCACTTAAACTCCAAGAATTATTAATAACATTCAATTCATATTATTCATTCATGTCTTAATATAATAGGAATTTATAAAACAATTTGAAATCAAGAAAAGACACGAACATTTGCGCAATTTGAAATCAAGAAAAGACACGAAGTTCCGCTTGATTCGCCAGAAAGTGATAGTCTATTGAAACATTTTATAACGATGATGCTGTTAGTACTATTTGTGCTGGCAAAAAAGAGTATGTAACTAAGAACAAGAAAAGAATGCAGAAAAGATCTTCGTACATTTTTTTTTATCTGTGAATGGGAATGAATTTTTTTTGAAAAATTATGGATAGTCTCCTAAGACCAATTTCTTGTAGCTGCAACGATTAAGGTACCTCACTTGGCTGCCCCATTGAAACTTTTCACCCTGTAGTACTAATATAATAATTATGATATGATGTACCGTGCGTCCTAAGTCTAACCAAACATGTTTACTTGGCATATCATATTGGCCGCTGCGAGACAAGCCAAGCTTAGTGCAGCGACCGTAAGAAAGAAAGGGTTGTAATGTAAAATTTTTGGAAAAATAAACTTATTATTATTATGTTTTTTTTAATTTATTTCTCTATTTAAAATTTTTGGAAAATTAAACATTATGATTATTTTCTTTTTTATTTGTTTTTTATCTTATTATTATTATTTGATTAAGCATTTAGCGCATAATATCTTAGTCATTCCGTGAACACTGCTGTAAAGTAAATGAAACGTCGGATTTCGTAGAAATGTGGTACTGTTTTTAAGTTTTTCTATTTACAGGTCATTCCCATTTTTCCTTATTCCTAGGTACAGTAAAACTGTCGACCCTAATGTTTATGGATTTTGTGTCGGAAATCTGGAAGCTTCAGTAAAGAAGGTAGTAAATGGATAATTAAACTAAGACAGTCGCTTTGTAGACCAGGTTGTTCCCACTTATCCTTATTCCTAGGTAAAATCTCCATATCTACGGATATAAGGAAACTTATGGGATGTAAGGGAGTGTAACTGCCATCCTTCCGCTCCAAGCCAACCTCTCCTGTCCGTGGTGCATCCTGCCGAATAACGAACGAGGCTCTGGCGACCGACTGGTGGCGGTATAACCATCCAAATCTAATGGTGCAGCTAAATTAGAGGCCGGTGACGGGCAGCAGCGTCACCGGTGCGAGAGCTGCACCCTGCGATCGCAACACGCCTGCCCAGCGTGGCGATTATGGGCAAAACCTCCATATGGCAAGGAACTTTAAGCCACGGCCCCCAGTTCCCGGCAGTCCCGCTATTCCTGGACATGGTGGCGACCATGGTAACGGCGGGGCGGGGGGTGCTAAGAATCTCCGGGCTAGGCCACCATCAAAAACTGACCCTGGCGACGTATAACGGGCGCACGCTACGGCTTGACTCGCATCTGGCGCAACTTGAGGTGGAAGTTGGGAAGATTAGGTGGCACATTCTGGGTTTATGCGAAGTCCGAAGAGAGGGGGAGGACACCGTAACCCACCAGTCAGGCCACCTAATGTATTTCCGTGGAGGTGACCAACAATCCCAAGGTGGCGTCGGGTTTCTGGTCAATAAGTCCCTCTCCGACAACATTGTGGAGATCTCCAGTGTGTCGAACAGGGTCGCGTACCTGATCGTCAAGCTCACTGAGAGATATAGTCTCAAGGTGGTGCAAGTGTACGCGCCGACCTCGACGCACTCGGACGATGAGGTGGAGGAAATGTTTGATGATATATCAAGGGCCCTCCACCTCACTACCAAGACCCACTACAGTGTTGTCATGGGGGACTTCAACGTTAAAGTGGGAGAGCAAAATTGCAGCGAATCGGTAGTAGGATCCCATGGATTTGGAGCCAGGAATCATAGGGGGCAGATGCTCGTCAACTTTCTCGAACGGGAGGGGCTCTTCTTGATGAACTCTTTCTTCAAGAAGCAGCCCCAAAGGAAGTGGACGTGTCAGAGCCCCGACACTATGACGAAAAACGAGATCGACTTCATCTTGGCGGACAAGCGGCACATATTCAGAGATGTCTCCGTGATCAACAGGTTTAATACCGGCAGCGATCACAGACTTGTCCGAGGCACTCTGAATATCGACTTTAGAGCCGAACGCGTCCGTTTGGTGAAGTCCAGACTCCGGCCAACCCTGCTCCAAACCATGATAGGATCTGAAACGTTCCAGTCGAACCTGGAGAACCAATTTGCTGCCTTGGAAACCACAATTGACGTTGATCGAAACCTTGAAAATGTGGTTCGAGTCCTCAGGGAGGAAGGTAGGAGATTTTGTAACATGCGGCGCAAAGGCAGGAAGTCGAAACTTTCCGAAGGCACTTTAGGGCTAATGAGGCAACGACGTGAAGACCCACCCACCACTTCGTCCGGAAAAAGAGCTCTTAACCGGGAGATAATAAACGTGTGCGTCACGACCTCCGGTGCTTTAATACTCTTTCTATATAATATAGCTATAGAGCAAAATCGGGGGTCTAAGGTGTTCGTACAATCTCTCGGAAGAAGCCACCTGACGAAGCTGACCACAGCAAGTGGAAAAGTTGTTGCCTCAAAGCCGGCAGTTCTTTCGGAGGTAGAAGACTTCTATGGCCGGTTAATCACACATTCACATCATTCGCTCGCCGGTGCTCCGCTGCGACCGACGTGCCCCGTCGCGTCTCTCGCTCGCTCGCCCGCTCGGTCGCGTCCCCGCACGCGACCACCCCCGCTCGCGCCCCCGCACGCGATCGCCGCGCTCGCGTCCCCGTACGCGAGTTGCGCCCATTGCGCGCGCGCCCCACATCGCCTTCGGTCGTCTCGGCCGTGTTTCTTAGAAAACCTTTTCTGCCTTTTTCAAGGCAGATTACGGTTTTCATTCATCGTTGGGAATCCACTAGCTTTTTATAGTGGTTCGGCGGAGGCTACCTCACGGTGTTAACGCAGCTCCGTCGAGGGTGCAGACCCAGACCCAGCTGTTCTCCTTCAGGGAACGGCAGTCACTGGTGAATAGTCCGCGGGGCCACTTCCGAGTGAACAAGTTTCGCTTGGCGGATTCGGCTCACGGTGACTCTTTAGTTTTAATTAGTTTTAAGTTAGGGACCACCTGCACAATAAGACTGGCAGGAGGAGCTCAAGCTTAGGGCACACCTAGAGAACACCCACTCGCCTATCCCGGCGAGGGATCACCCCTGGGAATCGTCCAACCCGGGGATCGAAGCTAGGACGACAAAGTTAGTGCACGATTGCCGCAAGGTTTCTTACCAGTTCTTCCTTGCGGAACGTGTCGCGAGCCACCCAGGCACCCAAGGCCCTCAGGCCAAACCGGCCCCTCAGGCCAAACCGGCCACCCAGGCCCCTCAGGCCACCCAAGCCCCTCAGGCCACCCCGGCCCTTCTTGCCGCCCAGACCCTTTTGGCCGCGGATCCAACGGAGATGGACACATCTCCGATTCTCGAGGCAGCCTCTGAGTCAGAGGCCGACACATCCGACTCTTCGGAGTCGGACGAATTTACTCTGGTACAGGGCTCCAAGGGTAAACGCGCCCGAAAAGGGAAAAGCCAGGCTACGGCCAAGGCCAAAAGGGTAGGCACTGCAGCCGTCACCCTTCCTCCCCCCCACTCCTTCACGGAGCCACCCGCACCCCCATCCGCACCCCAAGACTCCTCAGTCTCCCGGTCCGGTCCTGCCGCTACGAGAAGGAGTCTTCATCCAGGAGAAGAAGAAGTGGCTAGATGTCACCAAACGTTGCGCCGTCATCGGCGCCAACTATCTGTCGGCCCGCCCTACCCAGAACGGGATCAGGGTGGCAGTCCAAACTTCTGCGGACCACCGCAAATTTACCTCCATGCTTGATAGCATGCGTGTGGGCTTCCACACTTACCGTCTCCCAGAGGAACGACAACTCCGCGTTGTCCTTCTTGGAGTTCCCAAGGAGCTGGTCTCCCAGGACATACTAGAGGATCTCAGATCCCAAAACTTCCCCGCCCTCGAGGTGCACCGCATGCACCGGGGCAAGGGCACTTCCACTGCCTACAATATGGTTTTAGTAATTCTAGAACTAAGCCCGGCCGGTAAGGCCATCTTTAACATCAAGAAAGTATGTAATCTTTCCGGCATCACAGCCAAACCCCCGCACAAGCAGGGTACCATAGGGCAGTGCCACCGCTGCCAACTTTACGGCCACTCGGCACGCAACTGCCATGGCAAGCCTAGGTGCGTCAAGTGCCTAGGTTACCATGGCACTGCGGAGTGCCAGCGACCCAAGAACACGACGCTGTGCACTGAACCCCCCGCATGTGTCTTATGCGGCGAAACGGGCCACCCCGCGAACTACCGCGGGTGCCCGAAAGCACCCCGCTCCCAGCGTGGAGCCTCAAAAAGGCGGACGGCATCGCGCACTCCCGCGCGACCCCCGACCTCCGCACCCCCTAGGGATATTTCCCCTAGGCCCCAGAAGGCGGCCCCTAAGGCCCCTCACCCGTCACCTCCTCTAAGACCGCCCGTGTCATGGGCCTCCAAGGTAGCGTCTTCCGCGCGACCTTCCCCTCCCAAACCGGCACCAGCAAGCGTTTCACAATTTTCAATTCGCTTTAAGAAGCAGATGCTAGTATTCTAAATACTAGTTAATTTACCACACGTTTATAATGTCGTCTGCTAACGCTTCTGGCTGTAAGCCGATCCCTGCAAGGGGTAAGCTGAAAGCTAAGGATGCTATTGCGGATCCGACATCACGTCATCCTGCAACATTTATCATAGATTCACTCTCTATGATGGATCTTCCTCAAGAGGTTTTCGATCGGTATGTTCTAGTACTACAGATCTGTAACTTTAATTATTCCAATTGTGACTTTAATGGTAGTCTGGCTCAGATCGATGCCCTCGAGAGAAACATCACTCTATGTGATGTTATTCTTGCAGGTGTGGTCCTTGATAAATACGGTATTGACCGTTTTGTCACGAAAAAAATCGTTGCACCTAAGACTGCTAAAGCTTGGGTCGACATGCTTCGTGATGATACCGCAGCGATTGCTAAAGCGCTGATACCAGTCGCAATTAAGGAATTCGAGGACGACATCGCATTTGGGAGACTACCAGCATGGATTGCTGGAGAATCTTGGGGCCTTATCAACTTTCGATGGTAGTTTCACGGAAATTCTTAAACTGCACTTAAGAAGGAAGTAATTGTGGAGTATTTAACTAAAATAAAGATCGCATCTATCGATATTGTACTAATATGTTCTTTTTATCTGTCAATTTATGTCTTGTGTGCAATAAAGAATATTAATACAACTTTCCTTACGTGTCCTGTATACCTATTCTCGGGGCTTCAAGCCAGAATCCTTGTATAAAGATCAGTAATGCTGCGACAAGTTCCTGTTTGTCAGTCAGTCGAGGTTGCCGTAGGCGACAGTGATCACTTCCATCACCTTGTCGCGGTGGGGGGGCTTAGTAGCCGGGTGGGCTCCGGTGAACTAAGAGTGGCCAAGTGGGCGGACCGTCAAAACAGACAGGTCTGCCTGCGACACGAGGGGAGCGGACAGTAGTCATTACTGTCTGCTCAGCGCGCCCTCGGGCGCTAGGTGGGGGCCGCGGTGCGCAACCGGTTGGAGGGGGCCGGTGTTACGTTGCCGTTCCCCCCTGCGCATCGGCGGCCCAAGCGGGGCCACACCGCAGGTTGTGGCATGGGGGAAGTACAGGGGGCCGGTAGGCCCCCCGTGTCGGGCGGTAGCAGCTGCCAAGTGCTGCTCCCCACCCTCCAAAGCGGAGAGTGCGAGGGATCCGCTGGTAGTGTCACAGATGCAAGGCTATGCCGATTCCTGTGACACTACCATTAAGGCGTCTGTTGGGCACTGTGGGGTTTAGTGGGTATACCTACCCCTCGGGTAGGAGAGTCCCACATAACCCTCTGACGGGTGGTGTTGTCGCTTCTCGCCAGCAACACCCAGCCGAGGGTATGCGTAACGCATTCCCCACATTAAAAAAAAAAAAAAAAAAAAGGCGACAGTGATCACTTGAAGACATTATTCTTTTATACAAAGCACAGGTTTACCCGTGTGTGGAATAATGCTCTCATCTTTGGGATGGTTCCGCAAAGTACTTGTAAGAGGTCCTTGACAGGTTGCAGCGACGTGCTATCCGTATTGTCGGTGATCAAGAGGTATAGATCCTCTTCAGCTATGTAGAGACGTTGCCAGTCTTAGTGTTCTCTACCGTTTCTTTACTCTATGTATGCTATGTAGGGTATGCTCTGAAGAGTTATTCCAACTCATCCAGTCCTCTCCACAAGCTGTGTGGACTGGACAGAAATTCCACTGACCTAGCGGAGAACATCGACAATTACTGGAGACTTGATGGAGACCTAACAGTATCTGACCTAGCAATCCTGTTTTTTAAAAAAGATTGGAATAGTCAAAAGGAATAGATACAGAGATGACAACTGGGACATATATTTTTATTTCATGTATTTTCATATTTATGTTTATTTATTTTTACTTAATATTTACCATCAAAACCATAGCCTCTCGTACAATTTATTTGTGCAGAATTAACGAAATATTTTATTTTTTGTTTTTATATTTATCCTTTTGTACGTGTCCTTAGATACCTATTCCCTGGGACACAAGCCATGGATTTTTTTTAGTTTAATTGTGTGTGACTTGCAGCTAAAAGCTTATTACGTGTCCTGTATACCTATTTCCAGGGCATGAAACCGGCAACCATATAATTATTTTATAGATTTGGTTCGAATAGAACTCTTTTGCATTCTTTCAACAATAAATTTTAGCTAATCTAATCTTGTTTTCCATTTCTATCGTTACATCAGACACTTCTGAATCGTTGAAATACAATATTACCATCACAGTGATTTATTTATATGTTTCGTTTCCGTGCCCCTGTATACCTATTCCCCGGGCCATCAAGCAAGCCAGCATTCATTTCGTTTATGGATTTTGCAACGGAGAGAGAAACAAAAGTCACCGTCATAATTCACCGGATTGGCAAGCGTCAAAGCGGCACTGGCCATATCATCCTGGTTCTGGGGACGAGACTGCAAAGTCAAAGCATTTTGCAATTTTACAATAGAATTATTTTGCACGAATCGTTTTGGTAATAGAGTATGACTAGGGTTCCCAACCCTCCCGGATCGCCCGGGAGACTCCGGAAATAATAGTTAATCTCCCGACGTCCCGGGGAACAATAATTTCTCCGGTTTTTCTAAAAATTATACACATCCTTCGCTCGCACGTCACACTCGCTCTCTTTGCGTGCTTTGCAATCACACACACACAACACCATGGCCGCTGCATGTATAATGCTCTAAAAGAACCAATCACATGGTCAGAAATTACTAGACTCCAGGAATTGTTAAATGTTGACTTAGATAGCGACAAACTTACGATGAGTTTGGACTTTTGCGTGAGATGCAGCCACATCTCGTTGAAGAGAAGCGAGTTGATTTACGCTGGGTTGACTTCTTTACTAAGTAAATCGAAAGATAGAAATCCTTATTCTGAATTGAAGAAAATGGTCACGTTTGTTCTTTCCATTCCTGTCTCTAATGCTTCTTGCGAACGTATATTCAGCATAATGGAACAAGCATGGAGCAAGGAAAGAAACCGAATGAGTATTTCTTTAATAAAAGCAGAATTACAAGTACTCACAAACTTCGATTTTACATGTAAAAACTTTTACGATTTCGTAATGAAAAACCATAAAATATTAGATGCTGCTAGAAAGCAAAACAAATATAAATTTAAAAATTAATTGAGTTTTTCTTTTCCCAAAGTCTCCCGGGTTGGTCCTTTCAACAGTTGGCAACCCTAAGTATGACCCTTAGGCCAGATGGAATGACAATTTGCGCAAGATGACTGGCAGGACTCAGGAGTTGGATGCGAGTAGCCGAGGACTGAGCATTAGGAGAGGTCTGTGTCTAGCAGTGCACTGCGACAGGCGGATTATGATGAAGAAACTAAAACTGTCCAATAGATGTGTGCCATTCCTACATTATCCATAAATACTGTAATAGCAGTTTGATATTAATAACAAAAAAATTCATATATTAAATGTGCCATCGTGAAGAAAAAACTGTAGCCAATACAGTGACTGTGTAGTGAAAAAGAAACTGGAAGTTCGTAGATGCATCGCTGTCGTCAAAATGTCGCATGAGTCATTTCAAGAATACAGTTATGTTATAGCATAACAATATCAATGAATTTCTGACTGCATTTCTTCTCAACAAGTCATTCACATCAAAGTGTAAGTTTGAAAAATCTGATATGCAAAATAATTATGGTATAAATAAATAAAGTTGCAAAATAAATCTTGTGGCGAAATAGTATAGTAACTTATCCTATACTTTAAAAAAGAGTATCCGATAACCAACTCGCAAGACAGCTCCATATATTCAGGCAAGAAAGAAAAGACTGGAATGCTAAGCCGCAGGAAAAGGCTAAAAGAGAATAACTAAGAGATTTTAGGTGTGGCAAAACTATTCTGTTCTGTCTGTCAGTCGGAATACTCGAAAGTACTACTCTCTCATAGGAGATCGACGTAAGTGTAGTAGGTTTGCGCTCCTTTGGCCCGGATTTCGTTGTTCTTAACACATTCTCCTTCCTGCAATATTTTCTCAAAGAACGGCATGAGACCCAAATGAAGGTCCAGTAGAAAGCGGTAGTCATCACTTACTGCAACTTACTGGCACTTACTGGAATGTGTTCACCCTCCCTCTATTTTAAGCAAGCAAGATGAAATTAATAGTTTATGCTCCGTCATCATTATGAACCTGGACGATTATTTCGATGGTGGATATGAGCGAGAGTTGCCGCAATTCTAACGATACTGCCATTTTCACAAAAGTACAGGTTAGACTAACTCAATGTCATTACCTACAATGAGAATACCTGAAAATCTTTTATATTGAAAATCAGTTGTTAGTTTTAGGAAAAAATAGAATTAAGCCTATAAGCAAAAATAAATTGAAGAATATTGTAGAATAAATAAATTTATAAGAGCATGTGCAAGTGCATTGCCTTGGAGCTATAGCCAGTATAGTGACTGTGTAGTGATAAGGTGACTAGACAACGTTGTAACGGTACTGTAGGAAGAAAACTGCGTTTATTGTAACGCTTATGACAGACGAGTTCTGAATATTTGTCGAGATTTTGGATGTAGAGTAAACCATTATGCTCTCCTGCCCGCGGTGCATCTCGAGTAACGAACGAGGCTCTGGCGACGGACTGATGGCGGTATGACCATACAAATCCAAAGGCTAAATGCAGCAGGCCGGTGACGGGCTGCAACGCCACTCACTTGCCCAGCGTGGCAAGTAAATAAATAAATCTTATAGCAAAAAACTATCTCTGACCCTTTCAGAGGACTACGAGAGAAAAAAAAGAAAAAAACAGTAGTCTGCGATAAACTGATGATGATATTTATTGGGAGTCCTGAGCTACCTAGGAAGTCGCGATGTAAAAATTCACACAAGGGGAGCCAATATTCGACGAGAGGATAAGATACTACTACTTTGTTACCGAATCAACTGTAGCCAGTGTGGTGATTATAACACGTTTCTCTTAATGCTAGCAAATTGGCGAGCGTTTGGAGAAGCCATGTCCAATAGTGAACTGCGATAAACTGATGATGATGATATTTATCGGGAGTCCTGAGCTACCTAGGAAGTCGCGATGTAAAAAGTCACACAAGGGGAGCCAATATTCGACAAGAGGATAAGATACTACTACATACTTTGTTACCGAATTAACTGTAGCCAGTGCAGTGACTGTGTAGTGATAAAGAGACGAGACAACGTTACAGTGTTTTTTTATAATGATCTACTAGCATTTCTCAAATTTATATTTTTAGAGCAGCACATCATGAGCTTCTTTTTACTTGTTACATAGCATACGTTTGACCTTATTTAATACCTTTTAGCCTTTTTCCACAATGCAAGAAAGAAAATGCTGAAGAGGGAAGCCATTCAAGAACTATTTAATAAAAGCGATAGGATACCAATGGTCGCGTACTGTGCGTTTTGGAAGAAACTTCCTGCCACATACGCTAAGGTTGTGGAATGAGATTCCCGGCGAGGTGTTCCCACGAGACTACAGTATGGGGTCCTTCAAGAAGGGCGTGAAAAGGTTTTTATCAGGTCGGCAATGCGCACGTGATAGGCTTTTGTCTAACAGTAGTCTGCGATAAACTGATGATGATGATGATATTTATTGGGAGTCCTGAGCTACCTAGGAAGTCGCGATGTAAAATTCACACAAGGGGAGCCAATATTCGACTAGAGGATAAGATACTACTACTTTCTTACCGAATCAACTGTAGCCAGTGTGGCGATTACAACACGTTTCTCTCAATGCTAGCAAATTGGCGAGCGTTTGGAGAAGCCATGTCCAACAGTGGACTGCGATAAACTGATGATGATGATATTTATTGGGAGTCCTGAGCTACCTAGGAAGTCGCGATGTAAAAAGTCACACAAGGGGAGCCAATATTCGACAAGACGATAAGATACTACTACATACTTTGTTACCGAATTAACTGTAGCCAGTGCAGTGACTGTGTAGTGATAAAGAGACGAGACAACGTTACAGTGTTTTTTTATAATGATCTACTAGCATTTCTCAAATTTATATTTTTAGAGCAGCACATCATGAGCTTCTTTTTACTTGTTACATTTACATAGCATACGTTTGACCTTATTTAATACCTTTTAGCCTTTTTCCACAAGGCAAGAAAGAAAATGCTGAAGAGGGAAGCCATTCAAGAACTATTTAATAGGATACGGTAAGGTGACGGTACGGCACGTATTCCTCGCGAAAAAAGTATAATTGTAGGATATTTCAAGGGAGACAACTCTGAAATTAATGATTTTTAGACATAACGCACCAGGACCGACAACCGGCATCGCAATCCTTCCAGAACCGGGTACCATTCTCGTAGCGGCTACCGCTGCAGCTGCGGTCATTTTCGACCGCAAGAAATAGCGCAGTCATGGCCGGTAGTGCAAGCACTATTTTATGTCTTTGACATTTTTGACATATTTAATTTAATTTGTGACATGAACAACTTGACATTCATGTGCTCTAAACGAGCCTAAATTTAATAAAAGAATTTGATTCTTGACTAAAGCTGCCTGAAGCGAAAGCACTAGAACAGCCACCTTAGAGAGCTAGAAGAAGATGCCTTGGGGCTGCCGATGCTTGATACCGCCAGAAATGCAGCGAGCAAAAGAATGCTGAAGAAGGAAGCTTTTCAAGAACTATTTAATGAGCGATAGGATACGGTACGACACGTATTTTCTCTGTGCTTATGGGCGGCGGTGATCACTTATCATCAGGGGACCGACTTGCTCGTTTGCCACCCTATAAAATAAAAAAATGTCCTTAATTATTTGCCCCTTGGGGCTGCCGGAACCGCATTCGCTAGCGCCAGAAATGCAGCTAGCAAATAAAATGTTGAAGAATGGAAGCCGTTCAAGAATTATTTAATGAGGGATAGGTGACGGTAAGACACGTATTTCTCGCGAAAAAACAAGTATTGTTGTAGCATATTTGAAGACAGATAACTCTGAAATCAAACTTCTAATAACTAGTCAATACAGTGACTGTGTAGTGAAAAATAAACTGAAAGCCCGTAGATGGTAAGCCAATTCTTGCTGCCGTGACTGAGAAAGCATTTTAAATACCTTTGACCATGATACATTTTAGCCCTTTTCGACAAGGCAAGAAAGAAAATGCTGAAGAGGGGACCCGTTCAATAATTATTTAATCGGTCTACTGAGCCTGTAGAGAAACACTAAGAAACTTAGAAGTTCTATATTTCAAACCTTATATTATATCCAATTCCAAGGCAAGAAAGAAAACGCTGAAAAGGTAATCCGTAGAAAAATAATTCAAATAACAAAATACGAATATTTAATTCACAGACAGCTCCATATATTAAGGCAAGAAAGAAAAGACTGGAAAGGAAAGACACCTAAGAATTAAAACAATAGATATATCGGAGAGATATGATAAAAACAGGGATTTGGTCAATTCCCTAAGGGATTTGATCAAATCACGGAGGATGTTAAAATAACAACATGATTTTATCATTTTAACAAATCTAGTGATTTGAACAAATCCCAAAATAACTAGTTCTTTCGACTCGGATGGATATAGGTTAGAAGCCTTCGTGGTTATTTTTTTTAAACCCTGAAAACCTTTTTTGTTTTCACTATAATTTTGTCATTTCACTGAACCAATTTTGACCAAATCCCTGTTTTTATCATATCCCTGCGACAGATATGCTATTGAGCTTGTAAAGACTGGTAGTTGTCACTTAGACGGTTCATATTGAATTCCCTTGAGCCTGTTCCGACATGGCAAGAAAGAAAATGCAAAAGAGGGAAGACATTGAAAATTATTTAATTGCTATCCAATTCAAGTATAGCTGGTCGGTATATTTACGGCACAGGAAATACTAAATTCTGCTGGTTTTTTTAACTGTACGGTCCGCTCCGGGCGGCACTTTTTAGGGGGCGGCAATTTTACAATAAATAAAAAAAAATGTGCCGTTTCATACTTTTATCGCAACTACTTGTAGTAAAAATTTTAAAGTTAAAATGCCACTTAAGCAGTGACCACTTACCAATCAGGTGGGCTGCGTGTCGTTTGCCAATTGCAGCGGCAGAATTGTCTCCCGCCCCGGGCGGCTGACACCCACGCTACGCCACTGTTGGAGGGTAAAATAGTAAAACCGAGCTCGTTTTCGTGCCTAGCCTGTGCGCTCAGTCCAAACCTAAATCCCATCAAGAATTTATGCTAGCTCAAACGAAGGGTACGAGCAAGAGAGCCTAGAAAAATTGAAGGCAGCTTTGTTAGAGGAGTGGGAAGGTATTCCTCAAGGCACCGTCAAAAAATAAATAAGTCGATTAAGAATCGAGTACGGGCTGTAAGTAGGGCTAGGAGAGCAATATCCAATACTGAACCAATAAACTTAATACTTCTTAAGAAAAAAACGTGTTTTATTTGTGACAATTCTGAACACAACTCCTTTACCCAAAATCCCATTTTTCCCCAATTTAACTTCAGACACCAATAATCAACAAAAGTATACATGAGTCAATCAGAGCCTATAGGCTCTGATTACCCCTTATAGCTCCAATTACCCCATGTGCTTTTCAGTATGTATGTTTTATTTTTTTTTAGATTCCAGAAATGCCAAGAAAAAGGGAACGCCCCACGAAAAAAGATAAAACTGTCATCACTACAAAGAAAAAGAAAGAAACTAGCAACAAAAATATAAAATGTACCGCAGAAAAAGAAAAAAAAACGAAAGGTGGCCACTAATTTGAACAAAAGAGTTAAAAGACTAAAAAGGAGACTTTTTGAGGATGAAACTGACACGTCTGAAGAAGAAGACGTTGAGAATCTTTGCGACGATGAGTCAGAACACTCAGAAGATGATAAATTGTGTGCTAGTAGCTGTGACATAGGAAAGAATAATGAGATATGGTACCGTTGTAGAAGTTGCGGTAAATAGGCACATAAACAATGTTCTGGTTCTGAGAGCCCAGCTGATTATATTTGCGATTTTTGTTTAGATGTTTGAATAAACTGTAACTCTGTTACGTTTATATTTAAATTATTAAGTGAGATTTCAGACTGGCGAAGATTTTTTTGAAACTGATAATTAAGTAGCTCCCATTAGACATATAGGAATTTATAGGCTCTCATATCCCGCAAAGTGGGGTAATTGGAGCGATTCTGTTTTTCTCTTTAATGTTTATTTGTGGCCAAATACCTAATTGTGTAATAGTAACGCTGTGATTGAACGATAGTCAAATGAATAAGGATTTAATTTCTTATATAAAGTTCCTAAAGTAGCTATGAATCTGCTTTTTATTGAACTTTTTCCTTAGTAGGCTCCAATTCCCCCCGTCTCCCAACTCTTAGAAGAACGTGCAACGCCACCAGCCGCATAAGAGAAGTAACTAATTTGTAGGAATAAGTATAAATAATTGCGACTGTGGGCTTTCTTACATTGGACAAACCAAAAGGAGTATCAGTACGCGAATCAAAGAACACATCGCGAATTGAAACACCGTCAATGAAGTAAGCAGTGTGTGAACATGTACTGGATAAGAACCATTATATTCGCATTGACAAACCCCGAGCCTGTCCATAATTTAAATTTAAAATTTAAAAAAATGCTTTTCTTCTCGATAGATATTAACATTCAGAATCCAGTGGTAGAGGCACTCAGTAACATTAATATCTGACGATTCATAAGTGCACCTTATCTAATGAGTAAATAATAATTTTAATTTTTGATGAACTTTAAACCTAAGGGTTTAAAAATCAACTCGACCGAACAAAAAAATATACATATTGCCATTGACGGACAGAACCGTTTATTTATTCCTTTTCACTCTTTACTACCCATATACGAAGATAACATTTGATAAAAACAACAACTTTGTTTTTTTTACAATTAAGAATAACGTTTTTTTATTTTCAAATGTTATCAATTTTTGCTCCGGGCAGAACCGGCATAAAAATGAATTTGCAAACAGACAACACAATTTTCATTACTTAGCTGAAAAAACACAACCACAAAAGGTTTTTTTTTTAAATAACTTATTGTAAAAAGACACTTTTCGAATGCAGAAAAACTTCTAGAAAGAAACCGAACAATTTTTTTTAAATCCACAACCAATGTATTTGAACATACAAAACACAATTAAAAAATCATGTTATTTTCAAATGTAATATTGTTCCGGACAGAACCGGCTTAGATAGACCATATTTTCAAGGAATGTGATGAAAAACTATTATCGTTTCAAATATTATTTTATAGTTGCTATATTTTACTACTATCCTTACATAGGGAATGACAACAACCAATGAATATGTTTCAATATGTTTCAATTCATATATTTTAAAATAAGAAGTAAGTTTTAATTATGCTGGAGTCTGGGCTGAACCAAAATATAATTGTTTATTTGGGTTTTGTCAAGCAAAACATTGTTTCTTTTTTTATTGTTCTGAATTTTGCTCCGGACAGAACCGGCATAAAAATGAATTTGCAAACAGACAACACAATTTTTTTTCGTTTTACTGTAAAAATCATCCAAAATGGTAAGGAATTATATAAGAAAAACAGAAAAAGGTTCTTATACCAGAGAAACATTAAGAGAAGCCGTGCGAGCAGTATAAACTGGCCAGCTCAGCGGTTACAAAGCTGCACAGCTTTACAAAATACCACGTATGACTATAATGGACCATGTTAATAATAAACGGTTCAAATCAAATACACTTGGGAGAAGTACAGTATTATCTTTGGAAGTCGAAGAAAAATTAGCCTCAAGTTCTCCATCAAATGTAGGCTACATTTGATGGAGAAAAATGGATTCGGCTTAAGCAAACAAGAACTTTTACATATGGTAAGAGATTATGTTCAGGAAAATGGACTTTCAACGCCTTTTAAGGATGATATGCCTGGGGAAGCCTGGTTTTATGGTTTTAAAAATAGACACAACCTATCTGTCAAGAAACCCCAAGGTGTAGAACACGCAAGAAAGAAAGCGATCGATCCTTTCATTATTTATCCTTATTTTGACCTTCTCGAAAAGACGATTGATGAATTAAATTTGCGAAATAAGCCAGAAGCTTTGGAATTTAGATGAAACGAGTTTCTGTAATGACCCCTCCAAAACAAAAGTTGTCGGTGCAAAGGGTCATACTGCGACCAGAGTCATTTCGTCACCAGGTAAAAACAATACCACAGTGTTATTGGAAGCTAATGCCCTTGGAGGAAAAAAACCACCCCTGATTATATTTAAGGGAAAAAACGTGTGGGATACATGGTCATCTTCTGACGGGTACCCTGGGACAGCTTATGCTGCAACCCAGAACGGGTGGATGGAGACAAATGTCTTCGAAACATTTTTTAAAAATACATTTTATAATTTGACTAGCCTTCCGCCCGCGGCTTCGCCCGCGTGAACTATAGGACGTTATCCCGCGGGAATATCTTGTAAATTGTAGCCTATGTGTTATTCTGATGTATAAGCTATATTATTGTAAAGTTTCATTAAAATCAATTCAGTATTTTTTACGTGAAAGAGTAACAAACGTTCATCCATCATCCATGCGCCCCCCGGCCGGTCGGTACCGCCGCAACCGCTATGTCCCTGCATTTTAAATCTGTAATATCTTCAAAAGTATTCATTTAAATTGCATGCTGTAAAGAGCCATATTGATCTATATTACATGCACAATTTATTTAAGGTACTTAATTGGATAAGGATTAACACTGTATGGCAAAAAATCGCTTTTTCGTAAATATGCCCTTATTTTCTCATTAGTAAAGGATAAAAATGGTTATTGTGGGTTATCCCTAATAGATAGACATATACCATCGCGGACTTTTTTGTAAACCGTTTTAAGGTGAACAATACCGTAGTACATTATTTTGATCTATCTCGTAGGGTTCAGCCAGCGTTTGCAATGTAAGCGCAAAAAAATGTGTTTATTTACGACCTTAAATTAAAAACCTCTAAAATTATCAGTGTTTCTCTACTATATTATGCATGTATTATACATATAAACCTTCCTCTTGAATCATTCTATATATTTAAAAAAACCGCATCAAAATCCGTTGCGTAGTTTCAAAGATTTAAGCATACAAAGGGACATAGGGACAGAGAAAGCGACTTTGTTTTATACTATGTAGTGAAGTAAATTTTAATTGTGCTGGACCAAAATAAAATTGTTTATTCGGGTTTTGTCAAGCAAAAAAAGTATTTTTTTTATTTTCTGAATTTTTGCTCCGGGCAGAACCGGCATAAAAATGAATTTGCAAACAGACAACACAATTTTCATTACTTAGCTGAAAAAACACAACCACAAAAGTATTTTTTTTAAATAACTTATTGTAAAAAGACACTTTTCGAATGTAATATTGTTCCGGACAGAACCGGCATACAAAGACCATATTTTCAAGGAATGCGATGTTTAACTATTATTGTTTAACATATTTTTTTATAGTTACTATATTTTTTATACTATCCTTACTTATGGAATGACAACAACCAATTAATATGTTTCAATTTATATATTTTAAAATTAGAAGTAAGTTTTAATTATGCTGGACCGAACCAAAATAAAATTGTTTATTTGGGTTTTGTCAAGCAAAACATAGTTTAATTTTTTTAATGTTTTGAATATTTGCTCCGGACAGAACCGGCTCAGACAATTTACAATACTAAAATAACTTAAAACACTATTTTTTAAAAACAAACTACCTGATTGTAACGAGTCTTTTCGAAAAACTTCCAGAAACAGAACAAATATTTTTTAGTATCTACCTACAACCACTTTTGAACATACAAGATCTGTCCTCATGCCCTTTGCCGACCTCCATGCTTCAGAAGGCATGTTAAGCAATCGATTCTGAAAGCCATATCAGAGACCAAAGTAGGCTTGTTCTGTGAACTAACCAAATAGTATCACACTCATACTAAGTAACACCCTCCCACTCGTTTAAAAGCTTCATAATTTCCATACTGGCACACTCAGCATCAGCTTCTCTCATTCTATTCAACCTTTCCGTCACATGTTTCCCAAAGAACTTATAAGTTTGGTCTTCACTGGCCACCTCATTCAACGGTTCCATAGCTTTGACCAAATCGTCCAACACTTTGACACACGTTGAAGTTTGGTCTCTGGTGTTGAGAGCTCTACGTCGTGGCCTATCAGTTCTCTGGGTGGATATCTGGTCGTCTCTCTTCCTCCGAGGTCTGTCAGTCCGTTGTGGTCTCTCTCTGATCCTCAGGCTGTCGTCTATGTCAGATTGTGAAAGCGACTCTTCTTTCACCAATGGAATGGTGTATTCTAGCTGCTCCGAAGAATACTCCTGGAAATTATAATTATAAATTAATATCAGATAACATCACATTGATCTGACCCCAATTTTAACCCAATAGATTTTGACCGCCTCTGTTGAACAGTGGCTAAGCCGCTCGGGTATAAAACCCCGGAGGTCGTGAGTTCGATTCCCGCCTTGGGTCTGGTTGGTGGTAGGGCTTTTTAAGAGTCAGACTGGCTAGTTACCACCCCCACAGGTGAAATCTGGCTGTGTTCCGGCAATATTAATGTGGGAGCCTTTGATTTCAAGTATACTGATACTTGACTTGAAATCAAAGGCTCGAAAATCAGATGAGCCTACTAGTCTGGCAGCACATTGAGCGACGCTTCCTGGTGAAGTGTCCCTCAATGGAATAGGCCGCAGAGACCGCTTACCATCAAAAGGGCTGCGTGCCTGTCTGCCAACTGAAGTTGTATAAAAAAATACATAAATAAATAAATTTGAACCTACCCCGTACTTAGCTTCGTTTTCGTCTTTCCTCACCGCCTCACGAAGGAATTGCAGTGGTTTCCACAATGGCCAGCATGGTACATATACCTGGAATGTAGAATACATACATTAGTCAGGTTATTTCATTATAAAGAAGCAAGAGTGTTAACATTTTATTTTTTGAAAGATGAAAATGTGTTGAAGCTTAAAACCACAGGCTGGCGAGACTTGCATGTGTGGGACTCCGTATTATACTGCGTGTTTTTTTAGTTGTTGTTTTCCTGCAGCAGAACGCTTCAGCTTCAGTTATACTATCGACTTATGCAAGTATTTTTTTTTAATTTTTTTTAAATGTTTTTTTACTTTTTTTTTATTTTTTTTTTAAAGTTTTATGGGAAAATGGAAACCAAATGTAAGTAAATAGTAAATAATCATTTTTTTGATAAACGCGAAGGGCCCCGTCCGGTGACCGTCCGTGACGCAGTATAGTACTATTGGTTCGAGTTTCGTCTATCATACTCGTAAAACTTTTGATTTGACTAAAATAAGAAATTTATTAATTTATTTTAATACTAAGATCATTTTACTGCGGGAAAACAACGACTAAAATTCCACGCTGTATGTTACACTACCCACTTAACACCCCCGGTTTCCCCTTCACATGGCCTCTGCAGAACAGTGGTTTAGCCACTAGGGTTGTGGGTTCGATTCCCGCCTTAGGTCTGGTTGGTGGTAGGAATTTTTCAGAGTCAGACTCGCTAGGTACCACCATAATAGCTTTGGCCGTGTTTCAGCAATATCGTGGGAGTCAGTTCAATTGAAATAAATTTTTTATTTATATACTGTCCATCTTAAGTATTAAAATTGTGACACCAATGTGGATATGTAACGTTGTCGATTGTAACCACATTATTATTTTGTATACTTCTTACATATGAGTTGTACAATTGTTTATTGTCCTCAATAAAATTGAAAAAAATACAGTTATTTGGAAAAGTACTTAATTATTTTTAAAATATTACCCCATACACATTCATCAACTACTCATAAAAATTATCTCCAATCTACCCTCAACATTAAATCATAATAAATATATTTTGCCTCTGCCTCGAGGGTTTAGTGGTCTAAGTATGGGACTGGGTTTGATTCCTGGGTAAACAAAAATGTGTCAGATTTTAGATTTAACCACCAAGGCACTTTTGTTTTGGCAAGCGTGGTGATTAAAACCAGTACCCATAATTATGTGCAATGTGTTGTTTTCAATGATAGGAACAAACCTTTGCCTGGCAGTAGGACAACATATCCATACTACCTAAATATTACAAAGAAGACAGATTTGATTGTTTGTTTGTTTATATTAAATAGGCTTGTAAAAAACTACTGAACCGATTTTAAAAATTCTTTGACTGTAGGACAGCTAAACTATCCCCGGGTGACATAAGTTACCTTAGTTCCCGAATATCTGGGAGAAGGGGGGGATAAATGAAAAAAAGGAATTATGCGCGGGTAAAACCGCGGTGGCCGCCGCTAGTGATGGGTCCAGGGCAAAAACAAATATGGACAAAATGGGCATAAACTTGGCATATTGGGCATAAATAAGTTTACGCCCAAATAAATGCCTTACTGGGCACAAAGACGAATAACTAAAAGTTCTAAGAAATTATGCAGGAACTTACTTTAAATGAAACTCAATGTCAGTATTTGGAAAATTAAAATAATTTTAATTAAATAAATCAGTCTTGTTATAAAATCACAGTTGAAAATTCGAATTATATATATAAAAATAATAATCTTAACTTCCGTAATTAATATATTAGCTAAAGTTAAATGTTGCTATGAATTACCTAACCTTTTCTGCGCACTTAATTAAAGCTAGGTATTTGAATGATTTTTTTAATAAAATTTGTGTTACAGTTTTTGCCCAGACAAAAGGCATTTATTCGGCGTAAACGGGCATTTATCCGGCGTTAAATCAATACGCCCAATATGCCAGGGCATAAACCCATCTCTAGCCGCCGCTAGTAGGCTTCTATGAATAAACATATTACCGCTCGCTATGAACTTTTATAATATAGGATTTACCTGTGCAGGGTTTAAAGCTGTTTCTTTTGATTTATCCACTCTCCGCAGGTTATGGTTGAATGTGCTTCGGATGTTCACCCAGCGATCTCTGACAGAGCGAGCTGTAAATAATTAAGTAAATTACTCTAAAGTTTATACTATTATTAGATCTATTTATATATGATCATCATCACCATCATAAGCCGTATGAAAGTACAGGCATACAGGCTGTGTCCCTGCATATTAATGATGAAATAAATAACAAAAAAGAAATATTTGTCACCAAAGTTTGTGATTTGGTTGAAAAGGTAGGAGTAGAAAAAAGTTAAGTAGAAAAAACAAAAAATATTGTATTTCTTAAAAATAAGATTGATGTACTTATGGATTGAAATGTAGAATACATTTATAATACTACTATTTTTATTAGTATGGAAGCTTACGAAAAGGCTAAAAACTAACAGGTTATTTTATTTTTGCCAAAGAATCTAAATTACTATAATATGAAAAGTCTAGAAAAATGTGTATGCTTATACCTTGGGCATTTAAAGTAGCATTTCATATCACTATGCAACCATAACCATGACCATTGTATGTGTACGAGGTTGCAGTTTTTGTAAAGACGAATGAAAATTTATTCAAGTTTTGGACTCGGAAACTAGTAAGACAGCGCTAATGAACCTCGTATATTTAACAAACTTCCAGATCGTATACGAAATGTCGACAATCTCATTGAGTTTAAAAAGAAATTACAAGAATACCTTGTTCAAAAATGTTATTACTCGGTCCAAGAATTTCTGTCTGACAATGTTAATATTAAATAATAAATTCTTATATTATAATAATTGTAATATTGTATAATTCAAAATATGCGTAGTTTAATGTTAGATCTATTTATTTGTAAATTCACCAATTTGTATTGTATGCCTTAAAGGCGGAACACAGAGAAACTTGTAACACCAATTTCCACAATATGCCACCTGTGATTCACAATAAAGTTTATTATGATTATGATTATGATTATAACTCGGCAGTACAGAACATACTGCTTACCGTTGTACAGAAATCCAAAATGTTGGTGTAAATATGTAAGGAAGGTAACACTGCTATTGCATATAAAATATGTGCATATTATGTTTATTTGATAGATGAAAAACCACAAACTTTGCTAATACAAAGATATATTGCTGAATAAAATAAATTCTTAGTAACAAAACACTATCTACCCCCAATAAGAAATTGTGAAATTGCTCTTGATTTTTCTGTCTATTAAAATAAAATGGTGGGGCAAATACTTATTGTTTTTATATTAAAGCCTGGTAATAAATAACACAACTTATGAATAACCATCAAACAATACTGTATGGTAAAATAAAGCAAATTTTACTATATAATGTTGGGTTACGGAGGGTGTGTTAAGAAAATATTAATTATGTTAAAATGTAATACATAATAGGTTCAAATAAGAAAATTTTAAATATGAGAAACAATAAACTTTTTAAATATGAGAAAACAGCTAATAAGAAAGATAATTGAAATAAGAAAATATTCACTCTTCCTACCCCCAATGCTAATAAGTATGTGGTATCTATCAAGCCATTAAAAACTTGCTAAAATGCTATAAAATACCAAAATAAACTGCTTTATTGAACAACTACTTAAAAAATAAGCAAGTTTTTGCTCCGGGACACCACTTATATTGAAAAAACATCACTTCTTGCTTTAACTGACCACCAAAAATCTTCAGAAATAGTACAAAATGATAGAATATAGGGTGAATAAATACAAAAACTACTTTTAACTTATAGAAATTCATACCAGAAAATTCATACCAGACAGAGGGAGTAAAGAATCTTTACTAAAGATAAAGGACGACTGACACATGTGCACATAAATGTGAGATATTCTACGGAAATTTCTCGAAAATCTGAACCTAATTAGTACTTACCCGTAAAACCTCGTCCTAGCTTGGCAGCGAATTCTGCAAACGCCTTGTATTTCAGCTGTATGTGATGGTTGGTGTTTCCAGAAGGTTTCCACACGAAGTCTCGTTCACGAATGAATTCGACGAGATCCAGTTCGAGCTTCCGAGTCCAGTAGCACGGTTTGCGAGGCATAGTGAATATTATTTCGCACTACCCCACATTTAATTTTATCAGGATGTTTTACGTTTCGTCGAATGGTCGCGGCATTGGAACTTCAGATTGGAAATTGGAACGACTGAAAACGATTATTGTATTGCAATGAAATACCTTTAAAATGTATATGTATTATTTGCAATATCTTCTTGCAGCGGATCGTTAGGTTAGCCGGTAATTTTCTGAATCGAATTTCATGTTTAAATTATAAATTATTATTTATGATAGAAAAACTTCTCTGTCAAATATTTACAAGAGAAATAATTAATGATTAAACGAACTTACCTTAAGTGAAGTTCAATCATAATTATACGAAGAATTCGTCCGAAGATATTAGTATAATGTACACTTGTAGTATCGCTTTTATGTGTTTCCACTTAGCACACAATTTTAGAGTATTTATATAAAAATACCATTTATTTTAAAAAATAAATTAAAAATTTTATTCGTTACATACTTCCGTTCGTATTAATATTTCTGACACATCCGTTTCCCGCCAAATTACCATCGGCGCCACCTTTCCTTTGCCGCCATTTTCTATGAACCTTCATTTAGTTTAGAGTTGCGTTTGATATCTTCAGCTAGAAGCTGAGAATAGAAATAAGCGTGCAAGTACTGGCAGAGGGCATGTCCAGTAGTGGACTGCAACGTTTGATATTTCCTGCTGGGATTTTATTGATTCAATGAATATAAGGGTGGGAGGGAGACTAATATCTTCGGACGAATTCTTCGTATAATTATGATTGAACTTCACTTAAGGTAAGTTCGTTTAATCATTAATTATACTTCAGAATTCGTCCTCAATATTAGTATAATGTACACTTGTAGATGTTTAGAGCATAGTCAGGAAATATCATGACGTCTTATTTATTTCTCTTACATCTAGTAAATTCTGGTCTAGTAAATTTAGTACAACTTTTGATATAATATTTATATTATATAGATCACTCGTAAAAGATGGTCGTGTATGGGAGTTTGACTAACTCGTTCTCGAAATCCAGGCAACATTCCAGGTCACAGACATACTACTACAAACAGACATATTTTATTATGTCTACTGTATCATTGAAGCATTTTTAGCTTAATCTATTTTATCTTAGGTATCTTTAGAACAAAGGGTAAGTTCATAAAAAGGTTGCGTTGATCCCGAACGATATCGTTTTAATCACGAATTTTATTTTTGTCAAAGTAATGTTTATTTAAACATGTAAAAACTAATTGAATTTGAACTCCCTCTATTTGACTTCTATGAACTGTCTCCATTTGAATTCTATGAACTGTCTCCAAAAACAAAATTATAGAAGCAGAACATTTTTCTAATGACAGGTGTTTATGAGAATATACAATGACCCTGAAAAAACTACAAAAACAAAAACATTCTGCCTTTCATGTTATATTATAATTCAGTTTTGTAAGCTGGGGCGTATAAAATGCTCTACGAAAATTCTGGTGATCAACTTAATATTCTATATTGCCCGTAAAACTTACGTTAAAGCAGCTTTATAACTATTTATAGTTGCTACTTTCGCTTTTCAAAGCATTTTAGAAATAAAATATAAATTACCTGCATAACTTGTATGCACCTTCCAAATTCAACGTAACAATATTCTATAAAATATAGCTATTTACAATGTTGCTTTTAATCATAGTGACAGGTTTCTTTGTACTAACGAATAAGTTCGCGGCGACTGGCAAATAACAATATATTTGCCTGAAAATAAATACATATTGTAAATTGTTTTATTTAATTTTAATGACATAAGGATATTGGAATTCAATAATGATCATAACAATTTTACTAGTCATTATACTCATATGGTATTGCTATGTACAATATGAGAAATTGCCTTTAGAATACAGTGCTACAAGCTTCTTTACTTTTTCATTGACGATGTATTTTGAATGTTTTTTGTGCGAAAATGAGAAGCAATAAAGTAAAATAAATCCAATTTTGATAATCCTCTAACCATTACGCATAATTGTTACATTTAACGTTGACACGTCTTACCAACAAATAACCTCGAGCAACCCGAAGTATTATTGTTATTTATAACGAGAGAAGTTCTACATGCCGATACGCATACTCGTGTCATTCAGCAGCTTAGAAACAAATATCTTAAGTAACCACGAAACAAGTACATACAATTAGCGAACCTAATGCCGAAAAAAAACATTCTCTACCCGTAATATGGGCGTAAAAAATAAGAATTACATAGTTGCTATGTTTTATACAGCTATAAACCATTGCAAAACATTTCTTGCAAAATAAATTAATATAAATCATACTATTTTATATTCTTATTAAGATCTGTGATAGCAGATTGGTATCAAATGTCCAATCACATACGCGATGTTGATGGTTCGGATCTTGGCACGCATGGACTTTTCCATGTACGTATTCACCACGAGCTCAGCGGTGATGGAAAAAACATCGTGAGTATAATGATTGAGTAGTTTTGATACAATTGGTCGCACTCCTCTGTTAAGGAAGGATCACGAAGGTCAGTTACGGAAGTCAATCCAATGCAATAACTAGACCCACCAAGTCCTGGATCATGGTGTAAGTATACCCTGACCAGCCCGGAACGAAATGTACGGGGAAGAAGGAACTATCCTATATTTTGTAGTTATGCGTTCCGACCACTAAATGTGACCATCTGTCGACTCGGCATCCCTTTTTGAGAGGCTTAAATTTTTTTTTTTTTTTTTTATAAATATATTCTCTCCCAACAATAAACGACATTCAATCGTGTCCATGAATGAATCTTAATCAATACAATAATTATGTATTCAAGTTTTATCATTAAAAAATTATTTAACCAAAAAAAAAAAATTTTGATCGTTGTGTTCTTTTATAAAAATGAAAAATATTCTTTCCAATTACTTGGAGCGTATCTTACTGTATTAACAGCAATATGGACCGGTATTAATTTTTCAATACCAAGACGTGACAACGTCCTATAATTCGATATTTAATTTCTCTCTGGAGAGATATTTAATTTATTATTGTAATGTTTCTTATGTTCTTCATCATCAGCAGCCTCTATCTCAATTTTGAGATAGTGGGGGCCACACTCCACCACACCGGCCTAGTGCGGGTTGGTGGAGTGATTATGTTCTTAGTATGTACTTAAAGTCCTTAAAAAAATCGAATGAATTAATCATTCTTCTTAAAAAAAACATCATATTAATTCAATGTCTTTTTCTTATATGAGAATCATGCATAAACCAATCGTTTGAATTTTATAATTAATCTCGTTAATGAGCAATTTACAACCCGAATCGTAACTTTGAATTCGTAGTACTTTTATATGAAAATGTGACGACGTGTTTTACGTGAGTATAAAGTAAATATTTAATATTATGGCATATAAAATATGCCTTTCCTCGATATCAAATAAAAATAATATTCAACATTTTTGAAACAAAACGTCTCGATGGTCTAAGCACCGGGGTGCGATTTCAGCGTCCCGAGTTTAATTCACGGTTTGAGATAACTTTGTGTCGGTTTTTTCCCGACTACCAATCCGTATTCGACAATCGTGGTGTTTAAACCAGTACCGATCATTGCAACGATAACTCGTTTCAAAGGACGGAGGCCCCGACCACGGTAATGATATATACAGTAGTCCAACTTCATACAAACGGGCGCGCGCGAGACACCCTGCGCGCCTCCGATCTCGGGGTGCGCTCCGGGTGCAACTAGTCGCGGATGTGCCGCACAGCCGCAGTGACAAACGGACAGCGTCTTGTTTTAAACAGCGAGCGTGCGATTTTTGTTATAAAAATAAGTACAAGTACTTATGTCCATGTTTCCAAAAATAATTTATGATTAAGTTTTATCTAAGAATGTTGTTTTTATACTATTAAATTAAAACGTCTCAGTCGAGGCGCAAGTATTTTTCAGTCGCATAAAACTGATTTATTAGGTATAAAGACTTAAATCAAAACATATTCTTATAACCATGGTTTTTAATTAAATCTACTTATAGAAAACCTGCATTTTTATTGAACAATTCCCATTTTATTCACAATGTATTTTATTTGTTTAAATAAAAAATATTTACAATCACAAAAAACATCAAAACTAGATAGAAACTCAAAGCAAGCAGAAGTACCTAATTAAAATAATGTAGGTGGGCGCCCTATGCGTGTTTACGTTCCGCGCGGCAGTAGGCATTTATTTTTAAGGACAGAGAGAGTTATATTACTGGTTGATACTATTGCCGTGCCCCGACCCCGTAGAAAAAATTTATAAACACAAATACCTTCAAATCAGCTCGGACACACATCATTAGCGCTCTGCTATGTCACTAACGAGACTCAGTCGGTAGCGGTATAGAACCGGTTATAGGTACTAAATATCCGAGCGGATAGTTGTGCCCGGAAAACGGACATCGGAGTGCGGATTCGATCCCCGCCCGATACACGGAAATATTTCACCATTAAGCAGACATTATGCTTAAATTATAAGAAAACTAATGTTTATAATATGGGGACTCAACTGAGTCATCGGCACTCTGCACAATATTTTATAGTCAAGTCAACACTTCTACTTACCGCTTACGCGGATTTTTCCAGGAGGTCCTGCCCGGGGCCGTGTCGTGGTCACCGGGCGTTGGAATAATCCACGGTCGTGTTTGGCCGAGCTGACACGCCAGGACCTCGTCGAAACTGGACATTATAACCATAGGGTATTTGCTTCGACTTCATCGTTCTCTCTTAACTTCGAGAGAGTCGTTTTCACGAGTCAACTCGTTTGCTGTGTTGCTATGAGTCGATAAGTCTATCGAACTAGATAATTAGTAGTGAAGTTTGCACATTAATTTGTGAAACCAGTTCGTCATCGATTAATGATTAAGATCGAGGCGAGGATGATGAATAATTCAGAATTCATACCTGTCCGCCCGTGAATCGTAGCTGTGGCTGCGGCGGTCGGCGGCTGTGGCAGGGCTCGGCGCGTGGCGTGACGGCTCTGGCGATGTCTCCTTCGGCCGTTTGGCACGTCGCTATGTTCAAGTTTTTGTGTCGGATCGTCACAAACTGGCGTCCTGAGTGCATAAAACTTTGGGGTTCGCGTGGAAAGCCCTGCTGGCAGTCCTGAGTGCGAATTTAAAAAATTGAGCGGTAGATTGTTATAGTCTTAGCGTCGGATAGCCACTAGCTGGCGTCCTGGTGCATAAAACTTTGGGGTTCGCGTGGAAAGCCCTGCTGGCAGTCCTGAGTGCGAATTTGAAAATTGAGCGGTAGATTGTTCTAGTCTTAGCGTCGGATAGCCACTAGCTGGCGTCCTGGTGCATAAAACTTTGGGGTTCGCGTGGAAAGCCCTGCTGGCAGTCCTGAGTGCGAATTTGAACAATATAACCAGTAGATGGATTCTTCGTATCACATATTTACTGCAATGTAAAACACAGTTTCAAATTTAAACTTTTAAGAAAAGAATTTAAATTTTGAGTAACGTTTGCGTGCGTTTGTGGCGAAGCACAAATAGCGAATGAAGGTTCATAGAAAATGGCGGCAAAGGAAAGGTGGCGCCGATGGTAATTTGGCGGGAAACGGATGTGTCAGAAATATTAATACGAACGGAAGTATGTAACGAATAAAATTTTTAATTTATTTTTTAAAATAAATGGTATTTTTATATAAATACTCTAAAATTGTGTGCTAAGTGGAAACACATAAAAGCGATACTACAAGTGTACATTATACTAATATTGAGGACGAATTCTGAAGTATAATTAAACAAAAATAGGAATAATAAACTGCACTGCAAATGAAATGTCCACGAAATGTCATTATGTCACAATTTGTTTTTCTCTACTAAACTTAGTCTGTGGTCAGGGTCACAATTACAAAAATAGGTAAATAAAATATGTACATACCTATGTACATGAAGTTAAAAAAAAAGTTTTTTCTTTAACTTCATGATTAAATAATCACACCAGGGTGACCATCTCAAAAAGTAAGGAATATACATGAAGTTAAAGAAAAACTGGAGGCCACACTCTCCATACCTACTTGAAGCAAAATTGACAGCATTTTGTCGCGCTCCTTAGGTCCCCCTCCTCTCTTTCTAATATATAAAGTTAGAAAGAGAGGAGGGGGACCTAAGGAGCGAGAAAGAATACATACCTACTTGACTTCACTTTTATGTATTGAGTTTGGCCTCCAGTTTTTTCTTTAACTTCATGGGAATATACCACAAAGGGGAGTCAAAATCTGCCAAATCTGAAACGGCTAGGGTTTGCTATTGGTCTTGTCTTGTCGTCTCAGTTCCATGGGTCTCACTCACAAATCACAATACAAATAGAGTATGTGTTCTGTGATAAAATGGTCACCCTGGCTGGTTGAAGCATTATCTAACTTACAGACCGACAAACTTATCTGTTCCGGTGGCCAAAATTGGAACTACGTGAAATGCAATGCAAAAACGATATTTAAAGACAGTTCTAAATAGACAGTAGCGAAGGCGCCACCGGAACAGATAAGTTTGTCGGTCTATTTTATTTTATTTTTCTTCTTGCTTGGCCCTCTTGGCAGTGGCACTGCACGGTTTGTGCATCGGCCACCCTGACATTCTTGTTTGACAAACTGTCAAGTCAAACCTAAGGATTCAATATACAATGTTTGTTGATTATTTGAGAAGCGGGAAAATAATACTTTATCTTCTAACTAGTCTGTGACTCTGTGATAATACTCAGTGATAATACTTTTCGAAGCGACGAAAGACGAAATACAAATAATTTTATTTTCTATTTTAATAGATATAATAGCAGTTGTTGGTCTCGTCGTCTCAGATCGTAAAATTTTTCTATGCTCTGCTCAGATCTCACAGAGTACTCTGTTCAGGTCTTTTGTAGAGAGTATAGTCAAATAAAGTGTTCCTGTGTGATTCTTGGATAAGGTTTGGAATATTCTTCTTCTTCTCATGTGTAAAAGACATAAAGACAAACAAAAATGCTTAGTATGGGTCTAAAACTCTAAATAATTGTATTTATTTTTTCAGACATTGACATGGCGCATTGTGTGCTTTGCGCGACTGCTATTACCGAGGATACTCAATATTACATGACATGTAATATTGGCCTAGAAATAAGCACTTTCATTGATCAGAATCTTGGACATGACATTGAAGAAAATGGACTAATATGTGCTCAATGCTTTGAAAATATTGTACAAGATTTTGCTAGAATGTCACCGAGCAATATTAAACAGGAGCTAGACACATTGCCTCCTGTAACAAATGTGTGTGTATACTGTCAAACATCACTATTTAATAGACGTTGCGAAATGGTTGGGGAAGGCTCTCAACGAGAGTTTATTTCTGAAAGAATTTCGCCCAGAACAATACCTGATGGAAGCAGGGTTTGCTACGCATGTTGGACATATATTCAGAACTCACTTAAGGCTCAGGGCATCATAAGTACTCCCCCCGCCAACACAAATATTTGTGTTTGTTGTCAGGTGTCATTGGCTCGGAGACGTAGACACTCTATACCAGAAGGTCCGGAGAGAGATGAAATTGTTCAACGAATACAGCCCCGAGAAATTCCTCCTGGAGGACTAGTATGCTATGCCTGTTGGGTCTCAGCTCGCAGAAATGTGCAACGTGTCCATAACTGCAATATAGAAACTGAAGAGTCAATAGAGCCAGGCCCATCACACAGCCATTATAAAAATGTCTGTGTGTGGTGTGGAGTATCACTGTTTCGCCAGTACACCCACATTTTGACAGGGCCAGAGAGAGACAAAGTGGCTGCTAAGATTTATCCTAGTGAGATGCCTCCGCATGCCTTTGCATGTTCAAACTGTTTCGCTCGAGCACAAGAACTCATTCAGATTGAACAAGGCCATGTTATTGAGGTAGGAACAAATAATCCTTTAATTTCACTGGAAAACTTTTCTCGAACAACCAGTTCCAGTGGTCACTGCTTTGTACCAGGATGTCATAATTCAGAACGCCATATAGTGCCCCATTATTTGAGAAAAATAATATTAAATACTCAAAAAGTATTTGTTACTGCAAACGCTAGAATTTGTGCGGAGCACAAATGTGTGTACAATTGGGAGTTTTTAGACAAACACCAATTTTCTAATACTTTTACTAAATTAGAATTAGAGTCCATGCTGAATCTAAGTATTCAAGAATTTGAATGTAATATGGATTTTGAAAAGTTTGAGCTCATAAATGATCCTTTGTTTAAGTATTGGACAGGAGTGGAAAAAGAAAAATATGTGCAAATGTTAAATGTAATAAACCCCGCATTTGGCTCTCGTGAAAAACCTAAAACTGCTTTAGGAATTTATCTCATCAAGGTTAGAACTGGAGACACTCATGAAAGGATCTCTTCCCTGTTGGCCATAAGTAAGTCCACTGTAACTCGTTTATTAGAAAAAGCTAGAGAGGCACTAGAATCATTATTTGTGCCTCTTCAAATAAATCACATAACAGAGGAATTAAATTGAAAATCTCACTATACCACAGGGCTTATTTGTCAAAGGCCTTATCTCAATTGTGAGATAATGTGGGCCATACTCCACCACGCTGGCCTAGTGCGGGTTGGTGGAGAGGTGCATAAGGGAAGTGACCAACCTTAATGTCAGATGTTATCAAGCCGCCAAATGGCCTCTGATTAGACTTGACGACTAATATCTACTTATAGTAAATATTAGCCGGGGACCAACAGCTTAACGTGCCTTCCGAATCATGGAGACGCTCGAAATAAATGTCACTAAATGTGGTTAGAATGGTCACCCATCCATTAACCGACAGCGGCGTGGGTAGCTTGACTTTCGTTATCTCTAACGAATCACTGTCACAGCTGCGCCACGAGTGCCTCTCAAGAACTGTATGACCTGGAATGAGATAATACGAGTAGCAGGGTATTATTGCAATAATTGTATTTGTGAACTCCGCTCTGTTAGGTGCTGTGCTCATGTTGACCATTTTATGGTATTTGGGTTGAGCTCGGTATCAAGAAAGTGTAGAAGCACCGGCGTCATTTCTAAATGAAATTGTAGCCAGGGAAGATATTGAGAAAGAAAAATAATAAAACATTTAAAAATAAATATAGGTTCTTTTCTTTATGAGCCTGAAATCCCTTCCATAACTTTTTTTTTCCAACTAAGTTGGCTAATATACATACAGCTCTCCTGATGGTAAGCGATCAGCGATCATGCGCGTGTTGCCGTCACTTTAAGGAAGAGCAGCAGCTAAGCAGTGCAGTGGGCTTCCAGTTTGCTTTTTGTTTAGAGATGATAAAGAAGGTTTTCGCTTGAACATAGGTGGCGTTTGTGTGAATGGTTCCAAATTCATGGTTCTATCACAACTTTGTTAGTTCGAATAAAACTAGATGGCGCTTTGTCCATAAAATAGTTGAGATTCATAAACATTGCAGAATTTACTTTTATCGAATATTTTGTAGTTTATAAAATAAATGCATGACATCTTGGTTCTGTAAGTATTTTTATCAACGTTTCTATAGGCATTATTGCATTGACTCGAGGCATTTACTTATGTAAAGAAAACAGCCCTACAATCAAAGTCAAAGAAACGAATTAAAAACGCCTTTTAAAAAAACAAAGCAAAAGTTCGGCGCAGTGCCGCATTGCTGATTCGTACCTACACAAATGCAGCAACTTACGTTGTAATTATTCTTGATAAACAAGTAATTAATAATTTGTTGGTGTAATTGTTGAGAAGTGAGCTGTTAAACCAGAGGTCGTGGGTTCGATCCCTACACGATTCAAACATTATTTATTCGCACACAAAATAAGTAAGTACCTACCTATCTATTGCATTCATGAACAATTGAACATGACTGTTTTGTATTGGCATTCATGGTGACCTTTTTTGTGGAGGAGAATGCATTTACGCTCTATAATCGCCTGGGGTAGACGGTACGGTATCCACTCACCATCAGGTGGACATGATTTCCAACTTTATGGCAGAAAAAAAATTGTCCACTCCCGAGTATGCCTTAATAGCAAAAAAGGAAAATTATAAAGGAATTCCCCGAAACACAGCTAAGTTTAATGTTTCTAGTGCAACGCGGACAAAAACTGCCCTCTAGCGGCACACTTAAACAATTAAACTTGCGACGTTCGAGCCGGTCAGTACTGTAATGGTGCGTCTATGCTTACGAAGCGAACACGAGCGGCGCACGAGCGGAGCACGAGCCGATCCAAAATTCGTGTACTGTGGACGGACTTGGAGCCTCGAACGAGCGCGCTTCGAGCATTCGTTTCGTGCTCGACTGTGCTCCGCCCGTAGACAGAGAAAACTATAGACAAATTGCATACAAATTGATAGTATCTATCGCATTCACACAAGAAAAAGAGGGCGATACGGATAGACCACGTAAAAGAAAGAGATAGAACTACACAATTTTTTGTCTCGCACCGCGTGCCGGTTTTTCGATATTTAGGCTGAAACTATGTTCGAGGAGAGATCGTCGTAGGCTCGTGGCAGGCTCGTAAGTGCGTCCACACTTGTCACGCGAGCACGAATGCTTACGAAGCGAGCACGAGCGGCGCACGAGCGGAGCACGAGTCGAACCGCTCTGCTCGCGTGACAAGTGTGGACGCACAACGAGCCTGCCACGAGCCTACGACGATCTCTCCTCGAACATAGTTTCAGCCTAAATATCGAAAAACCGGCACGCGGTGCGAGACAAAAAATTGTGTAGTTCTATCTCTTTCTTTTACGTGGTCTATCCGTATCGCCCTCTTTTTCTTGTGTGAATGCGATAGATACTATCAATTTGTATGCAATTTGTCTATAGTTTTCTCTGTCTACGGGCGGAGCACAGTCGAGCACGAAACGAATGCTCGAAGCGCGCTCGTTCGAGGCTCCAAGTCCGTCCACAGTACACGAATTTTGGATCGGCTCGTGCTCCGCTCGTGCGCCGCTCGTGTTCGCTTCGTAAGCATAGACGCACCTTAATGAACTAACTTCAGGCCGTGTTTGCCCTGGCACTTAATACGTGTTTGGAAAGGAATAGGTTTAATTACCAATTTAGCTTTTTTTAAGCACCGTAACCGTAGTAGAGTTGCCCAAAGTAGTTGACCGCAAAACCTAGTAACCATTAACCTATAATTTATTGATTGTTTTTTTTTATACTAGATCAGTTGGCAGACAGGCGCGCAGCCCACCTGATAAATAGCGGTCACTGCGGCCTATTCCAGTCCAGTCTAGCTAGCCTGCGGTTATGGTGCATAAACGCATTCTTCTCAGAAAAAAAAGTATACTTACTTACATACACACAGTCGCCGGTCGCGCCTCTTTCCCGCAGGGATAGGCAGAGACCAAATCCTTTCATTTGCTACGATGCTGGCTCAATTCAAATTTAATTAAGAACATCATCAGAAATAGTCGACCTGAGTCCCACACACACACGGCTGCAGGTCTAACTTAACCTGCGGTTAAGGTGCATCAACGCCATGAAGTTAAAGAAAAAAACTTAAGGCCAAACTCCTCCATAGTCCATACCTACTTGAAGCAAAATTTACTGCACTCTATCTCGCTCCTTAAGTCCTCCTGTCTTTCTAAAAAATAGTTAGAAAGAGAGGAGGAGGACCTAAGGGCGAGATAGAATGCACTTAATTTTGCTTCAAGCAGGTATGCAGGAGTTTGACCTCCAGTTTTTTCTTTAACTTCATGATCAACGCATTCTCCTCCGCAATAAAAAGTGTTAACTCTAATGGCTATGGCACGGTGATCGTGGCCATGGGTATCGGTAATATGGCCGAAGTAACACAAACTCGTTTGGGCGCCGCGTGGAATTACCGGCGCCCACTCGCTGTCGACTGATTTGCGACATATTAATCACTTCACTTCAACGTATACCAACGAGATTACGTAAGTTAGACATTGTTCTAGTGCAGACTTCGTACGGCTTCCAGCCAGGATATTGGCAGCTATGAAAATAGACTTTAGGTACAATTAATTTTTGTGTTTGTTTTCGGATGTTGTAGAAGTTTACTGCAACATTGAAGAGAGCCATCTCTCCAATGTATAATTCTACTATTGTGTGTAATATTCTACAATCGTTTTTGATGTTTTCTGATGCTTATTATTTATCTTGAAGTACTATAACATTATCTATTGTATAATATCATTGCTATGATCCATTAGTAGGTATAAGACTGAATATCTGAATACCTCAGTAGTTGTAGCGTGAAAATGGCAAGCGTGCTAGTTCGCAACTCGGGAACATGTTCGTTTCAATATCTGTTGCAGAAGCATTGTTCGGCGGGTCGGGGTTGCATAGGAACTTATGACGGAGTTGGATAATGCAACACTTCAAGTTTAGTATCGACGTATTAATTCAGTAAGCAGCGCATGGCATGGAGGCCGAAAAACACGGAGGTCGTGTGTTTGATTCCCACTTTGGGTCTGTTAGTGGTAGGGCTTTTTCAGAGTCCGAATGGCTAGCTACCACCCCCACAAGTGAATTCTGCCGGCATAACAGCTCTGGCTGAGTTGAGGCATAATTAATGTGGGAGCCAGTACACTTGAAACCAGAGGCTCGAAGATCAGATGAGCCTACCGTCTAGCAGCACCTGTGGGCAGCACATTAAATAAATACATAAATATCTCTGGACAATATTCACACAGCGCCATTTAACTTCAAACTAAGCATTAGCTTGTGCTATGGGTGCCAGACAACGGATAAACATTACTTATATACTTTTTTTTTGTAGATACATACTTATTATACATAGAAACACCCAGACCGATACAAACAGACATTTTCATGCACACAAATGTTTTTACCGTGCGGGGATCGAACCCGCGACCTCTGGTGTAATAGCCGAATTCTCGACCATTACACCAAATGGCTCGTCAAACATTGATTAACTACTGCAGCCTATATGATATTCTATTGAGGGACTCTCAGCCAGGAAGAATTGCTCAATGTGCTGCTACACTGTAGGCTGTCCCGATCTTCGTGCCTTGATTTCAAGTACTCTTACTTACTTACTTACTACGCTGACTCAGCGATCCGACATGGGTCTTGGCCTCCGACTTCAAAGCTCGCCATTTCCTTCGGTCCTGTGCCAATTCCGCCCAATCATTAGTACCTTGGCGACTTCGTTCCTCCAGCGTTATCTCGGACGACCTACAGTTTCAAGTACTCGCTTCTACATTAGGTAATACACGGCTTCCATATAAATAAGAATTACCTTTGCCTTCTTCATAGGCTATTTATCAGTAAGTTCAAGATTATTGGGATCAGTAATTTAACTTGATATAATGTACGTATCCTCCATTATACGACTCTAAATGCACAATTCAAATTCTTTCATGACAAACATTACTTATCAGCGTACCAAGCCGGGCCTCAGTGTGGAACCAGCCATCATTGTGTCGCATTAACCCGTTATCTCCGCGGCGCCTCTTTATGCCTTCCCGTTCCGGCGGAGCGCTGCTATCACGCGCGCATCTGCGTGATGTACCCTACTGCGGGATGATCATTTAACACTGCATTTAGGGAAGTCTGCCAGGCGACGGTTTTTAAACCGGTATGGGAGATATATGACCGCGTGTGGGGAGGGTAATGTTTTTAGGTTAAATTATATGTTATTCTTAGAAATCTTAGATGGTTTTAATTTTTATTAAAAAGTTTACGAATGGTGCAACAAAATTATCATCCTAGCAGACCAATCGTTTTTAATAAAAATTCTAATTATGAATTCTTTCATTTTTAACTTCCACTTTTCTCTGGACTCTGCCATCCCTTAAGCTCCTCATTTTTATTCACATAGAAAAATTCTAACACCCTTATAAGTACCAAGTCATGACTCGTGGTCTTGGGTTCAATTCCCGGGTCTGCTACCTAATATGGCTTCCAAAACATTTTGCGTTGAACTTTAGTGAGTCAGTTAGTCCATCAAAAATTTAATAAGTTAGTTAAGTAGCCTCTTTTTGTACACATTCGAAAGAGGTTTATCCAATAAATGCTAAGCAAAGTGGAGAGAAAGATTCTCCCACAGTGGTGTATCGTTTGCAATAGGGGCGGAATTAAAAAGGTCCACTAAGGTGGAGGGATGACGTGTTGTCAGCTGAGTAGCGTGATTAATAATGCTTTTAGGGCGGTTGCACGTGGACGATTTGTCGTATGCGACTGTGACTGCTAGAGAAATATTTTAGTAGAAATAACTGTTTTGATTCATGGTCTAGACGTTTTAGTACCGAGCCGAGATTTCGGGGTCCTGGATTTAATTCCCGGGTCGAGCTAACTTTTTGTCGGTTATTTGAAAAAACGATAACTTGATTTCAGGGATAGAGGCCTTTGCCTTGCAGTGGGACACTAATAGGCTGATACTCTACCTACTAAACTTTTTAGTTTTTTACCAATTTCTGCTGTTATCGCGTTTTTAGTTTATTAGCACTAGGTACAATTCTTTTACCAAATATCATGGGTCGAATAACTTGTGGTGCGAAACGACAGAAGGCCTTTTAACGACTTCTCTTTAGCTCAAAGGTGGGGGTGGGGAAGGGCAGAGAATGCCATGAGGCATTAAGTCCGCCTTTTGTACCCTATGTTGTGCTATATAAATTATATGCCATAATGTATATTTTTTCTTTTTCACGGTAACGTAAGGTACACAAAGAAATAAATAAAATATGAAGTTTAAATAAATAAAGAAAGTCGTGTTGTTTGATTCAGGCTTAATTCGTGAACATATCGCAGTGAAATTTGGCTCTGTCACGAGGTATTTTGCGAGCATTTTATTGGACTTTCAACCTGGTGAAAAGGGGACGGTATGTTTTTGTGCTTCCATATTTTGAGCACGTTTTAAAATACATTTACTATTTTAAGTCCTCGTGTAGGTATTATTTATTTTTATAACTACTTAAATATAAATATGCAGGCCTTCAGGTACTTTAGTATATATTCTGTGTTCAGGGTGAGGTGACTGGCTCAATGGGTACTATAATCAATTGAGCCTGTCAACCTTATATTTGGACCTCACTTCCGCTTACCATCAGGTGGAGTGAGGTCATCCCTGACTGCCTCGATATATAAAAAAAAAATTAAGTCAGTCAGTACAACTCGAGATTTAAACATAGGATCACCGGTGCCGTTTTAAAGTTTGACCTACTACTCCAGGAGGTAGTCGGAAACTACAAATAAAAATTAAACATATTTCAAACTAAAATATTTCCAACGTCCCACTAATTGCATCAGACGTGATGGAGTGCAAAGTTGAAAAACAACCGCGATTGTTCGTCTAGTACCAGTTTCATTGAAGTTTGTTGGCAACTCCGATCATTAGCGCATGCATGACGCGCGGTGTTGCCAGTCGATGAACGACGAAAACCACTAAACACGTTTGTCCTCGAAAAGTTACATTTTAGACTGGAAGTTGTATGCCGGATTGGGAAAGTTCCGTTTTAGACGGAAAGAACCTGGACGATTAAAGTTACATTTTAGTAGAAGTTGTAATTGTCTTATTTTGGAAAGTGAGTGAACTTATTTCTTTTTATGTCATTTTATTTGACAGGCAGGCACGCAGCCCATTGATGGTAAGCGGCCACTGCGACTTATCCTGGGATAAGGGGTGACTTTACAAGTCATTATTGCTTAATGTGCTGACACACTGTAGCCTCCACTCAGCTTGGAGGCTTTAATTTAAAGTGTACCAGCACCTACTTTATGGTGTAATGGTCGAGAAGTCGGCTATTGCACCAGAGGTCGCGGGTTCGAACCCTGCACGGTACAAACATTTGTGTGTATGAACATGTCTGTTTGTATCGGTCTGGGTGTTTCTATGTACTCGTATAATAATCGATGGTTAAAATGTCAAAGGGCTTAAAGGACATTTTGGCGAAAATGACTTTTTGTTACATTTGTATTGAGTTTTTTGAGCTCTTTCTAATGGTATATCAAAGATTCTCCTATCCCTTATAGTTAGCGAGATATTCATGGTTAAAAATTGGCCATTTTTGTATTATTTGCTTAAAGGTCACTGATAATGTATTATGGCATTTAAAGCCTACTCTTGCATATTTTTAACCGACTTCAAAAAAGGAGGAGGTTATATGTTCGACTGTATGTATTTTTTTTTTTTTTTTTTTTTTTTTTTTTTTTATGTATGTCCGTCGATTTCTCCGTCAATTGTGGACCGATTTAAATAATTCTTTTTTTATTTGAAAGTGCATAGTTCCGAGGTGGTCCCATTGTCACCATGTCAGGATCTGATGATGGGATCCCGGAAAAATCAAGGGAAAACCTCAAATTTTATAGGCGCACACTACGCGTTACTTGTTTTTTCTGAAGCCATTCAAGTTTTTACGTCCGATAGACATCATTTTATGTTGATGAGCTGATGATGGAAGGTACAACTCCTTAACGGTTAGGAGTTAGGGGATAATTCTTTCAGTATTGTAGGAATATGTGGACCGTTAGTTGTATTTCATGTACTTTTGCAGCTAAGGTGATGATGGAAAGTACAACTCCTTAACGGTTAGGAGTTAGGGGATAATTCTTTCAGTGTTGTAGTAATATGTGGAACGTTAGTTGTATTTCATGTACTTTTGCAGCTAAGCTGATGATTACCCGGGGATGGGCTGGTCACTAGCCAATAAGGTTAGCACCGGCTCGTCCTAATCGGGTGTGAAGGAGAAACCGGGGGAGTGTAGTGGGTAGCGGACGCTTCGGTCTCGAGTCCCACACACGGCCGCGGGTCTAGCTAGCCTGCGGTTATGGTGCATAAACGCATTCTCCTCCTACCCATGGTGCTGAACACTTAATGAATACCTAATATTATTATCAAATAATACAATTCTACTATTTTACTCGTATTTTCGCTATCATTATTATGAAAGAGTTTTACTCACTACCTACGTGTTATTAACACTAAAAATAGAAAAATAAACAAACTTTTTAAAAAAAAAATTAAACCGACTTCAAAAAAAAGAGAAACAAAAAAAACTACCTAAAAAACTGAAAAGCAAAAAATAATTTTAATAAGACATTCATCAAATGCGCTTATTGTCTAAGCCTATTAATTAAATTGTATTTTACGTGCTAGGTAGGTACCTACTTATCTGTTTGAAGTCGGTGCCAAGCCAAAGGTAATAAAAAATGATATATAATAATATTATGTATTATAAAGGGTTACTTATTAATCCGCGGACGTAGGTACGTAGTCTGGGTACCTACTATTTGGCTTGGCACCGACTTCAAACAGATTAGTAGGTACCTACCTAGCACGTTAAATACAATTTAATTAATAGGCTTAGACAATAAGCGCATTTGATGAATGTCTTATTAAAATTATTTTTTGCTTTTCAGTTTTTTAGGTAGTTTTTTTTGTTTCTCTTTTTTTTGAAGTCGGTTTAATGATTCAGGCGTTTTGGGCTTAAAGGACACTGTGGTTTTATGTCAAATAAATCACATTGATTTCCCTGCCCTTTACGCCAGGAGTCGTGGGTTCGGGATCATTTGTGTTTGTTTTGTGTCTGGATGTTTATTCGTATTTAAGTATACATTTGAGGTACCTTTGTTGTTTCTGACACCTATAACACATGTTCTTACGCTACTTACTTACTTTGCTAATTGCAAAACGTGTCCGAAAGTTGATATTCATATTTAAACGCCTTAGGTCCGTAGCGGACTATAAACTACTTAAAACTACATACTTCGCCTTATGTCAATCGATCATAACGTACTGCATCATAGCATGGGGTGGAACGTTCAAAAATTACATGATAAAAATAGAAAGAGCCCAACGATCTATTTTGAAAGTTATGATGTCTAAACCTTACCGTTACTCAACGGAGCAATTGTATAAAGATGCCGATGTATTGTCGGTTAGACAATTATTTATTTTAAAATCAGTGCTTTATTGTCATTCAAAAACAACTTTCGATAGTCAAGCCCTATCTAAGACCAGAAGAAATAAAATTTTTAAAAATCATAAATCTTACTCGGCCTACGCCAAACATCATCAAGAATTCTTAGGTCCTTATTTGTATAATAATATAAATAGATTGATTGACATATACCTACCCTATGGTTTATTACAAATGTAAACGAGCCCTTGATAAATTCTTAAAAATAAAAAATTATGAAGAAACTGAAAACATGCTAAAGATAATTAATTAAAATTAAAATGATGACTTTTATAACATAAAAAAGATGAATAATATACATACTTAGTACCTAAATAACACACCATATAACACACACTCAACATAGATGCACACACACACTCACCATCCTGGCTCCAGATGATTCTATAGTTACTACAAAATTTACCAGACCCTTAAACACACACACACACACACACACACACACACAAACACCATTTCACACACACAACAACACTCACATACACACACCAACACGCACACACATACACATAAACAATGCAAGGATATTCCTAAATTTACTGTTTTAGTTTTGCTAATGCAATGTTTTTTTTTATGTAAATTTTAATGTAAATTTCAAATTTTTGTAATAATTATTGTACTGTGGTCCGAACGGGGGAGGGCCGGAATCCTGTAACACAGGGTATCCTAGTATAGGTTCCGCTCTCTCACTTTGGCTTTATAACTCAGATTAGATTAGAAAAGTAAGACAATCATTATATTACACTGTTATGTAGTTTTAGCAAGCCATTGTGATTGGAAATAAAAGATTTATTATTATTATTATTATTATTATTTGGGGTCAGATCAATGTATGTGATGTTATCCAATATTTATTTAAGACCAATACAATAGTTATAATTCTGTTAATTTTATGAATGAATCTATGGATCTTTACAATCATCATCATCATCTGAATATTACAATCCACTGCTGGACATAACCTCCAAATGCTCGCCATACTGATCAATCCTCGGCCGCTCCTGCCAGCCATCCTGCGCAATTCATCACTTTACCTGGCCTGACAGCGTCCTACACTACGTTTACCAAGACGCGTTTTCCACTCTAGAATCCGTTTGTCCCAACGGTTATCGGTTCTACGGCTGATATAGCCAGCCCACTGCCTTTGGTTCTATGCCGCATCATCTCATTTCGTATACGATCTCGTACGTCTCACTGAGCCACTTTTAACTTGCGGACCAGCCGTGCCGTAAGTGTCCACGTTTGCCTTGCCTTTTACGACACCCAGGAGAGGGAGAGAGTGTGCTGGTCAATAGCAACAAGACTGGCACTGGTTCGTCCCAATCGGGTGTGAAGGAGAAACCGGGGGAGTTTAGTGGGTAGTGGACGCTTTAGCCTCGAGTCCCACACACGGCCGCAGGTCTAGCAAGCCAGAGGTTGTGATGCATAAACGCATTCTCCTCCGAAAAAAAGGAGAGGGAGAGATTGATGTTTTTTGACTCTGTATGCTGACAGCGCTTCTTTTTGTACTATATTGAAAAAGCACAATACAGCTTAACAGGCAAATTCATGTTAGATAGGATAATTATTTTTTTATCGAAATTTTATCTTAAAGGACCAATTCTATTCTAACACCTGTATTAACATGTCCTTTAAGCCAAAGCTAATGATTTATCTCAACAGAAACTTAAGCTTAAAGGACAAAATAATCGAGTTTCAATTCTTAAAGGACACCTATCTCGAAAACTATGCTATCTAGAATAAATAAAATGGTTGCATACGGTTCGGCTTGAAAAAATAAATAAAAGTGTCCTTTACAACAAACCGATAGCTTTAAAATCAAAAAAGTTATGCCCAATTTTTTACTTACTTCGTTTTTCTGCTCTCCTGAAAAATCATGATTTGTCCTTTAAGCCCTTTGACATTTTAACCATCGAATGTATGTACTCGTATTTACAAAAAAAGTAAGTAATGTGTATCCGTTGCCTGGCACCCATAGCACAAGCTAATGCTTAGTTTGGGGCTAGCCAGATGGCGATGTGTGAATAATGTCCAGAGATATTTATTTGTTATTTATTTAAGTCAAAAGTACAAAGCATAATAACTTAGCCCGCGGCTTCTGTTGCGGTTATGGGCAAATAACTAAACTGCAACATCAGAACAACTTGAGGCACAAGTTTGAGCAATGAGCATCTTTGAAATTAGTAAACACTGCGAACGATCGCGCAAAGGAGTTTAGAACGATAATACTAACTTCTATTATAACTGAGACTTCGTCTGTCAAAAACGAAATTATCTATACTCTATACTAATATTATAAAGAGGAAAGATTTGATTGTTTGTTTGTATGTTTGTTTGAATTGAGTAGGCTCCGAAACTACTGAACCGATTTAAATAATTTTTTCACTGTTGGATAGCTACACTATCCCCGGTGAACATAGGGTACTTTTGATCCCGGAAATGTGGGGTAAGGGGGGGATATTTGAAAAAAGGAATTACGCGCGGGTGAAACCGCGCGGGCGGAAGGCTAGTTATAAATAAAATAATTTATTTTTTAAACAGATTCATGAAGTGCCCCTTAATGGAATAAGCCGCAGTGGCCGATTACCATCAGGTTAATTTTTTATATTTGGACTAAGCTAGCACTTGACCACAAAGTTGCCTGATGTTAAACAACTATTAGGTTTATCATAGAGCGCGCTAGCATTGCCTGTCTGCCTGCTGATGTAGTATCAAAATGAAAATAATATCCATCCATTCTCAACATTCCGCATTTATAATACTAGCAAAGTTAAGATTGTTCCTTCTCAATCGATAGGCCAATATGTTTTGTTTTCTCTCAAAATGGAACAAGGAATTGTAAGCGACAACAGACCCCTCACTTCATATTAACATTGTCTCCGGCTACGTAACGTATCCTTGCTCAAACAAATCACTTGCAAGCTGTTTGCTCGACGCGTGACTGATATTTACCCTGAATGTTTGAACTCGCGGTTATGAAACAAAAAGAGTAAATATCAATGATATTATATTACAGCTACTGCCAATCTTACAGTCTGGTAGTCAAAAGCACGTCAGACATAACACTTTGGACTTTGTAGGTACCGCTCTTATGTCGGGGGCATAAGCGCTATTATCGAACTGCAAGTGTATACCGTGATGTGCTGTTGACTGTACGTACATTGAGCGACGCTTTCTGGTGTAGTGTCCCTCAATGGAATAGGTCGTAATGGCCGCTCAACGTCAGGTGAGCTGCGTGTCTGCCTGCAAAGGTAAAATAAAACAAGTAGTTTTCCATGCATATCTCAATGAATTTTAAGTTTATAATGTTTTCATTTTATTACTTGTTGCAGTCAATGAAAGACATTCTTAATTAATCAAATGATATTATAAACAACTAAAGTTTGTGTGGATGTTAGAATGTCACATACAATTTATAACGACCTATAGTTCATGCGGGCGAGGCCGCGGGCGTAAGGATAGTCTACTCATATTCTCATTAAAAATAAAACAATTTAAGTTTATACAGTCATGAAAAAACTGACCATTACACCCTAGGCAGCATCAAACTTACCATCGGGTAAGATGGTTGGCAAATGCTTGCCCCTTTTGCATGAAAAAACGTGCTCTTTGTTTATGCACATAACATAATGGTCTGAGCGTTCCAACTTACCAAAAATATCTGAACATTTTACAAAAATTAGCATAATACTTTTAGGTGTAAATATCATGTCATTTGTTTTCAAACAACAATTGAAAAAAAAAACCTTTAAGTCTTAAAAAGTAAGGTTGATTTTTGTCAAATGTTCAGAACTTCAGATATTTTTGGTGGTTTTGAACGCTATGATCATTTTGACGCTCACTGTACCATGTGGTGATCGACTGCTTTATCATTACACCAAGTCGTCAGTTGGCATATTTTAGAGGCTAAGGGCGGAAATCTTTCAGTAAACTTGTACTTACCCAGCCACGATGACAGGCAACAGTGGCCTTCGTAATCTGTGTATAACTATTGTAACCGCAGGCGGCAACCCTAACCCGCGCTGAAGAATCCCTTTGTAACAATATCTAGGATCCAGACCTCAAAGGCGAGAGCCGTGTATAGTATACGGCAGAACGTATTTAATCATTGAGCTAAATAACATCAGAAAACAGAATTACTTATTTTATTCTTAAAAAAAGAAAGGACTATGCAAAGGAGCGTCCCCACCCACCAACAGATTTCAAACGTATTTATACCTCTTGCCATACTGATCTTTTTTTTGTATGACGATATCCGCCGTAGGAATGGGGATTTCACGCAAATCGAATTTGAATGTTGTATTTTTCAAGTATTTTTTGACACAGTTAATTGTGAAAATAATGTGCAGGCGATCAAGAGTAACTCCCCTGGCCTAAATAAAAGGGTTCAATCAAAATGTAATCTTAAAAAATATTTTACAGTCGAGTCTACTTGAAGCTAGACACTTACAGCGCAATTCTGAATCTTAGGCGTACGGCATAAGCACGATTTTATTGTTTTTGAATACCCCGTCATTTTTTGGATTAAAAATGGTTATTTGTCTTTATATGGAATGTCATAATAATATTGAAACTAGTGCCAAGTCTGTTGGTGGGTGGGGACAGGGCCCATACAGCTTCTTGCGTTGTTCTTTAATAAAATTCGGATAGTCACTAAGTAAAAACGGGCTCAAAGTTGGATGGGCAAGTCTATTTAACTGTAACATTTATTAAAAAAAATCAAAAACATCTGAACGCAACATTTATATGCTATCTTACAAAAGTTACATAAACATGGAAATAAATAAAAAAAATACTTTGAATTTGAGTAATTATTTATCGAGTTTCTAACGGGATTTTTCTCGATGGACAAAGCATTCCGAAGCCTTAATTTTTTTTTCACTTGACCATGTTTTATAGTAGGGTAAAAAAGTTATCTTAAGGGGCAAAATTTACTTTGAAAATCAAATCATTGAAAAAAACCTATCACTATACATAGTTATGTCTGTCCCTGTATACTTAGATCTTTAAAACTACGCAACGGATTCTAATGCGGTTTTTTTAATAGATTCAAGAGGATAATATGTCTAATACAATGCATAATATAGTAGAGAAACACTATTGCATCCGTGCGAAGCCTGGCCGGGTCGCTAGTGTATAAATAAAGAAATGTCGACTTTAACTTTGATGGATGAATTTTAGTCCTGGATGGGATGTGAACCCACGTCAAAACTACATGCCATCGCCACTATGAAATGAACAAACGAGCTTCCTTATTTGGCAGCTTCGAAAAATGTGGTTGCATTGAATTCCCCTGTGACTGACAGAAAATGTACATCAACATACAATTATAATTGTTCTTGAATGCTTTTACACATAAAATTTTGCCGTACACTGAGAGATGCAACCTGGTGAAGTGTCTCTCCCTCAATGGACGCAGTGGCTGCTTACCATCTGGTGGGCTACATGCTTGGTGGCTGAGAAAGGGATTTATGGGATAGGGTCACCGACCACCACCGCCTCTGTGGAACAGTAGCTAAGCCGCTCGGGTATAAAAACCCGGAGGTCGAGAGTTCGATTCCCGCCATGGGTCTGGTTGGTGGTAGGAGAGTCCGACTGGCTAGCTACCACCCCCACAGGTGAAATCTGCCGCCATAACAGCTCCGGCTGTGTTCCGGCAATATTAATGTGGGAGCCAGTACACTTGAAATTAAAGGTTCGAAGATCAGATGAGCCTACAGTCTGGCAGCACATTAAGCGACGCCTTGTGATGAAGTGTCCCTCAATGGAATAGGCCGCAGTGAACGCTTACCATCAGGTGGGCTCCCTGTCTGTCTGCCAACTGATGTGTTACACAAAAAAACACACCATGACAATCCCGGGTTTAGTTGGTAAACATCATTCTTTCTTCGATGGTGTAGTCCCACACACCACCTCCGCTCCCGACGAAAGATAACAGTTAAGTACGTACCGATTTGTTCCTGTTTCGGCCCACCGAGTTTCGTCCCACATAAAAAATCCTGTTTCGTCCCAAACAATATGCTTGTTACCTGGAATAAAACCAGTTATGTGACTCCTCGACTCTAGGTAACGGCAGAGGAACTACCCACTAACCTCCCACTTCCTCACCGTCACAGCGACGTCATTGGAAGACAGGGTGTCATTCATTCCATTTTTTTTATGACAATGGATAAATATTCTTAACTCTTTTGTAAATATATTATTACATTCTTATACACCAGAAAAAATTGTTTAAACTGTTGATAAGTTAATTAATCTTAGGTAACAGTCAGTTTCGTAATTACAGTCTGTTCACCATAAGTTGTCCTTTAGCCGCTATATTGGCAGCATTGCCTACGCTTTGTAAATCTGTCAAAAACAGATTGAATGTATTGAAAAACAATAGTACCAATATAGCGGCTAGAGGACTTCTTATCGTGAACGATCTGTATTTATCATCGGCTGAATATCTACGAGTCTATAGGCTAAGAATAACTTCAATTACAAAAGATGCCGCCTGTGTCAATTCATTCAAACAACTCAAACAAACAAATGAGCAAACAATCTTCTTAAAATATTGACAGCCAAGGAAATCGAGGCTGTTATCTGTTGAATTGAATTCCCCTGTGACTGACAGCGCAAACTCACGTTCTCCTTGTGAGTAAAATTTTTCTATGCTCACGTCATCTTTCCTCTTTGTTAACCGTCGTTTAAGTGGGCACATCTCTTCCTTATTATCTCTAAAGCGGTTGTCCACCCTCATTTTTTCTTTTCTTTTCACAACAATCGTGAATATCGCGTGCCCCAGACCGCCGTATTTGTATAGTCTATAGTTGAAAATCAGTTGCGTGCTAGCCGTTGACGGGGGAGGTCGCTCGTCGCTCCGTTTCGCGCACTCTCGTAATCGTAATACATTAATTAAATAAAATTTTCCGAATATACCCTGTGGTCCCATGTGACGGATCGCCGTGTTCGAAATTCGAAAAAACTTTCCGCGCGTGTGTTTTAATTTGGGATGTACTTTTTGTGGTCTTTGTGAAGTGTGTGTGATCAAAAAGAAACAGTGTGTGTGGTGGATTATTTCTTTTTGGTGGTAATTTTAGGGCAGTTTAGGTAAGGTGAGTTATTTATTTCGTTATTATTACATAGATCTGTGAATGTTAAGGATGCAATTTTTTACGTGGATTTCAGGTTTACTATATATGAAATTTAACAATGTTTATAACGCGTTTTAAAGTTTTACTATTTAGGTTGGGTTACGATTTGTAAAACTTTTTCAATAAATTTGAAAAAAGCATTAGTAAATAAAATTATTTTTTTTTTTTAAATTGTTTAACTTATAAAGATTGTTGCGTTTTGGGAATTTATTCTGATATTACCAACTTAATATTTACAATTTCTCAATGTTCATTTTGCCCGCATTTTTTTTAACTAGAAATTACAATTTCTGTATGGTTAAATTTAACACTATTACATCGACAAATAAGTGCTTTCTTGTACCTTTACAGACATAATCTTCACTATACATTTATGCTAGGTTAAAAAAGGCTGAAGAGTTTGTTACGCCACTCCGTCTCCAGCAGGCCATTCACGTCGAAGTGTCGAGTAAAAAAAAATGCGAAGGAATCTTTTGTTGTTAAATCTGACGCAAGTAGGTATTCAAATTAGGCGGAGCCTGAAATCTTGAATAAGTCACTGGGATTTATTTGAAGAAATAAAATCAAATCCTAGAATTTATTTATTTTATTTTGTTAGGTTTACAAAGAACATAATCTGTTATATTTTCTTTCTATATTTACTTTAATAAATACATCTTAACATACCAGTACAATATTTTTGAAATAAAGTCGTGTTTTTACAACTGAAGGTGACTCTCATTATTTATTAAAGAAACTTTTGACTAACTTTAACCAATAATAGTTTTTTATTTTAAGTTTTAATGTCGATGCTGTATTAAAAAAAAAATAAGGAAAATATCACTTGAACCAGCAAAGGTCGCAAACAAACAAACAATCTGTTAAAATTACATGTACGTAAAAAATCATGAAAATTTGTTTCTCCTTTTCACGGCTCGTGACTTGACATTACCAGTAGCGAAATGCAAAAAAGCCTACTTTAATAATCAGATATAAGAAAACGAATAAAAATGTCCTTCCGTAGCGTAGCGGGTTATAAAACTCGCTTACAAAAATGAAGAGAAGAAAAAATATTTCAGACACACAAACCCAGATTGGATTTTATGTGGATACTAGCCTTCCGCCCGCGGTTTCACCCGCGCGTAATCTATTTTTTTAAATATCCCCCCTTTCTACCCTCATTTCCAGAATCAAAAGTACCCTATGTTCATCGGGGATAATGTAGCTTTTCAACAGTGAAAGAATTATTCAAATCGGTTCAGTAGTTTCAAAATTGATATTCCCGCGAGAATGAGACGTTTCCCGTAGGAATTTTATAGCCTATATCCTATTCCGGGTTAAAAACTATACGTGTGCCAAATTTCATCTAAATCCGTTCAGCCGTTTAGGCGTGATTGAGAAACAAACATCCAAACATCCAAACATCTAAACATCCAAACATCCAAACATCCAGACTTTCGCATTTATAATATTAGTAGGATTAAGATGAAGTAAATTCAACAACATTATTTCCTAATAAAATAATAATAAGTTTAAGTAACATAATTGGAATTTCTAACAAATGAATATAGTAAGTATTCTGCTATGATGTGATTCAATTTAATTAAATAAAATTTAAGTAACAATATTTCTATAATCTAAACTAGTTATTACCATTAAAATATATACAAAAAAAGAACTAAATATAAAAAATTTCACCGAGGTCTCCGTCCATGGGAAAAGTACCTTAGGCCGCGGTCCGATCGGCTTGTCCGATCAATCGGACCAGGACACTAGCATTAAATAAAATGCCGGACCAGTAGGAAGGCCAAATTCTTCAATACCCTTGCTTGTTTTCCCTCCACTAAATAAAAGTATTATATTCCCTGCGTATTTTTAAAATAATTTAGAGAGCATCATTCACCTGACCATATAAGGCTGCCCACACACGTCAGACTTTTTGTAGGTCCGATAATCCGATTTTATTTCTTTTCTTTGGTGTTTCTGACCTACTTTATGTCGGACGTGTGCGTTCCTCCATTGCTATCAGTACGTTCTATTTTTCTCCTACAAACAATCGGTCACCGATTTTCGGACGTGGGCGAGCAGCCTAAAGTAAAGAAAGCTTAAATGTATTCAAGTGTTTACAAGTGTAAATACTTAAATACGTATCAGAAACAACAAACTGTTATGTGGACAATTATTAAGGAGTGGTTAATTGTTCTGATTGTATATTTTCGGTAACCTTTTTATTATACTGTTAGGAATAATACATTTATCTTGATAATTAAAATTTAATATACTTTAACAATAGTAAGGCGTTATACGAGTTCATTGAAAGCGCGGTAAATCCATGAAGTTAAAGAAAACCGGCCAAGTGCGAGTCGGACTCGCCCATGAAGGGTTCCGTAGCAGCAAGTATCATCATAATATAAAAGTTCTTGTAGTTCTTTGTAAGTTTGATCGACGTTTTTATATTTGAGTTGATTGAATGAGAGGAAAATTGCGGTTTACGATTTATGACGTTTTAAGAAAAAACTAATTACTTGATCTCGTTCAAACCAATTTTCAATGGAAGTTTGCATGGTAATGTACATCATATATTTTTTTTAGTTTTATCGTTCTCTTATTTTAGAAGTTAGAGGGGGGGTGACCAACATTTTACCACTTTGGAAGTGTTTTTCGCGCAAACTATTCCGTTTAGAAAAAAATGATATAAGAAACCTTATTATCATTTTTAAAGACCTATCTATAGATACCCCACACGTAAGGGTTTGAAGAAAATTTTTTTTTTGAGTTTCAGTTCTAAGTATGGGAAGCCCCAAAAATTTATAAACTAAATACTTGATCTCGTTCAAACCAATTTTCAATGAAAGTTTGCATAATAATGTACATCATATATTTTTTTTAGATTTATCGTTCTCTAATTTTAGAAGTTACAGGGGGGGGGGACCAACATTTTACCACTTTGGAAGTGTCTCTCGCGCAAACTTTTCAGTTTAGAAAAAAATTATATAAGAAACCTTATTATCATTTTTAAAGACCTATCCATAGATACCCCACACGTAAGGGTTGGATGAAAAAAAAAATTTTGAGTTTCAGTTCTAAGTATGGAGAGCCCCCAAAATTTATTATTATTTTTCTATTTTTGTATGAAAATCTTAATGCGGTTCACAGAATACATCTACTTACTAATTTTCAACAGTATAGCTCTTATAGTTTCGGTAAAAAGTGGCTGTGACATACGGACGGACAGACAGACAGACAGACAGACATGACGAATCCATAAGGGTTCCGTTTTTTGCCATTTGGCTACGGAACCCTAAAAAAACTGGAGGCCAAACTCTTCCATACCTAGGCTACTTGAAGCAAAATTGACTGCATTCTATCTCGCTTCTTAGGTCCCCCTCCTCTCTTTCTAAAAAGGGTATTTAAGAGTTAGGCCTCCAGTTTTTTCTTTAACTTCATGGGTAAATCTACCTGTCAAACTTCCCGGCTAGTGCGGGGCACCGTACGCGGTGACCGTAGTGATGTGTAAATCGATTGAACCAATTTATTCGTCTAACATTATTGACGAGCCATTTGGTGTAATGGCCGAGAAGTCGGCTATTACACCAGAGGTCGCGGGTTCGATCCCCGCACGGTACAAACATTTGTGTGCATGAACATGTCTGTTTGTATCGGTCTGGGTGTTTCTATGTATGATATGTATATATTTAAAAAAAAAAGTATATAAATAATGTTTGTCCATTGTCTGGCACCCATAGCACAAGCTTATGCTTAGTTTGGGGCTAGATGGCTTTGTGTGAATAATGTCCAGAGATATTTATTACTAGCGGGCGCCCGCGGTTTCACCCGCGTGGTTCCCGTTCCCGTGGGAATCGATCAAAATCCTTTCTTAGCGGATACCTACGTCATAACATCTACCTGCATGCCAAATTTCAGCCCGATCCGTCCAGTGGTTTGGGCTGTGCGTTGATATCTATCTATGTCAGTCAGTCAGTCAGTCAGTCAGTCACTTTTGAGTTTTATATATATAGATTATTATTATTAACAAAACAAAGGAAAACAATTACCCGTACCCAATTAAATTTATTTGAATGCAAGCTTACACTCGCGCTTCGCCAAAGGACATAAGCCTTGGAGTTCGCCGAGCGATATTAATTGTTTATTTATAAACAAGCAATTTAAACCTGTTCGGCCAGATAGGCTCCATTTTAATGATATTGCAATACATTTGGCTTATCATACATTACGTTTAAATTTGTTTTTGTATGCTTTTATTTTGCTAGTGGGTGGTTTAAAATAATAAAATATCATTATATATTGTGTGAATAATGTCCAGAGATATTTATTATTATTATTATTATTTATTTATTAGGTATTCACACAGCGCCATCTAGCCCCAATCTTAGCATTAGCTTGTGCTATGGGTTCCTGTCAACGGATAATATTACTTATATACTTTTTTTTAAGTAAATACATACATACCATACATAGAAACACCCAGATCGATACAAACAGACATGTTCATGCACACAAATGTTTGTTTTGTACCGTGCGGGGATCGAACCCGCGACCTCTGGCGCATAGCCGACTTCTCGACCACCAAATGGCTCGTCATTGGTTTGTCTCATAAGGTTAATGACCCAATTCAATTTGCCAGACGAAGCACTGCTTGTACTTCTATTACGAGCTAGCCTTCCGCCCGTGCTTTCACCCGCGCATAATTTCGTTTTTCAAATGTCCCCCCTTTCCCCCACATTTCCGGGATCATAAGTTCCCTATGTCACCCGGGGATAGTGTAGTTTTCCATCAGTGAAGGAATTTTCCGAATCGGTTCAGTAGTTTTGGAGCCTATTCAATACAAACAAACAATCAAATCTTTCCTCTTTACAATATAAGTATATAAGAAAAAGTCTGTCTTATATCGTAAAATTATTCATATTATATACGCCGATCATTACATATATACGCCGATCATTACATATATACGCCTAAAATAAAAACTGATAAAGACGATTAAGCGTAATAGTTGAGAAGTGTACTAAATATGTAGCAGATACATTAAAAGTACATTATTCATAAATTGAAATGAATCGCATAGCTGAATATATTTTGATAACGTTTGAGAATCTCATAACTCGTAAAAATGTTTAATATAACATATCAATATACATGACATATACGAGTATGATATAATAATAATAATGTGAAATAAAATTATTTCTCATATTATTTCATCCAATTTGAAGACCCACTCAGTGGTCCACAACCACAAATAGCTACGAAGCAGAGCAAACGAATTAAAATAATGCTACGAATTCTGCTAATCGTAGCACTGCAGTGCTACGACTGCTACGAAAATTTTGTGAACGTAGCACAGTGCTACGAAAAGTTGTGTCTACGAAATATCGTACTGCATTAATTAAGATCAATTAATGCTTTTATTTTTTTGTAATCTTTATACACTCATACAAAATCTTGTCTCATACTCGTTCCGGGAATTGAATCCAGGACTCTGATATTAAACCACTCGACCAAAAGTGCGTTAACAATAAAAATTACTATTTTACTATGATTTTATGTTGATTTGGTAGGTGGAACTAAAGTAGCAGTAAATTATACGGAGGACACAAGTAGTATTAATGTCTTAAATGTCTAACTTAGACGATGTAATATTTACACAGTGCCTTATAAAACGACTTCATTTGTTATTGAGTTAGTTCGTAATTTGATGTAAGGTTATTTTCGTACTAGTTATTACTTCTATAACAGAGTAGTTGTCTGCTATTACGAGTATAATAAGCGACACTTTACCTCTGGCCGTGTTCCGGCAATATTAATGTGGGAGCCAGTATACTTGAAATCAAAGGCTCGAAGATCAGATGAGCCTACAGTCTGGCAGCACGTTGAGCGACATTTCCTTGTGAAGTGTCCCTCAATGGAATAGGCCACAGTGGCCGCTTACCATCAGATGGGTTGCGTGTCTTTCTGATAACTGATGTGGTATAAAAATCCTCATAGCAGAGACCATGGCCATGTCCGGAATTCCGTGTTTATGTGGATCACGGTGATTCCGCCAATGGCAAGTGTGTGACGTATAAAGGTCAAGTATCATGACGTCAACGAAAAGGGAAGATGTTCCTCCCAACTAGGTGTCTGTGCTCGGGGACCGCGGCCCAATGTACCGTCTTGGTGTGTTGTATACATGCTAGCCGAGAGAATAATTCTGCTAGCACGACGCAGGATCGAATATCTGATTGGCTGTCTCAGTGACGTGCGAGTGACGAGTCTCGAAGCCAATGTTTACACGTGCACTTTTCGCTGACTTGCAATCTTGCGTTGTTGTCGTCAGTCTGTCGTATGTTATGTAGCGCATTCCGATAGCCGCCACAAGTGTTTAGAGTTAGAGACACACGTCCAAAGGAAGAGTCGGTCGGTAAATTTAGACTGTAATGGTCTATTAACACTCGTATCTATAGGCGAGTCGAAGTAATTACTTGAGTATTAGACAAGACTTATGTCACCTATTGTGTTACTTTGGGGTCAGGTCAATGTGTGTTGTTCAACGTGAATGCGGCGGCGATACCGACGTGTCGCGTGACGTCGCGTGATTAGCGAGCATACTTACTATCGAACTAATAAACTATCGAACTGATGAGCAATCGCTGTAGGGTTTTTCGCAACAAGATTTTTCGCACAAACGTTACATCGCACTAACGAAACATCGATGGAATAAAACATCGTACAACTGATTTATCGAAACAGCGTGTTCGATATAATAAAAATCGAATTAGTTACTTTCCCAGACAAATAGGGAACTCCGCATGTGAAGTGACCTTTCATATATTATAATCAAGCTAATCAAAATAAAAACAATGAGCAATAAAATGTAACTGTAATTTTGTACATAGTGATTTTGGCGCTAACTTTCGGAATTAGGGCGTCCATCCGACCCGAAGATTGCGGAAAGTCTCGGTAACGACCGGTTTGCGTGCAGTGTTCCCCTATTCCCCTATTTCTGTTTCGTTTCCAATTTCACACGTGATTATTGTGGTAATGTATTACATCGCAATAGATTTTTAGATTAAATAAATGTACAAAATAAATGTAGAATGTTTGACGAGCGATATTGTGAGTGGGAAACTACAGAGGTACTACTACTTGAAATCAGAGGCTCGAAGATCAGATGAGTCTACAGTCTGGCAGCACATTGAGGGACGTTTCCAGGTGAAGCGTCCCTCAATGGAATAGGCCGCAGTGGCTGCTTACCATCAGGTGGGCTGCGTGCCTGTCTGCCAAATGACCTTGTATAAAAAAAAAAATGAGGGCGTGACTTCGATTCTTGTCTAGCTTAAACAATTTTTTTTCATTAACATGTCTGTTTGTGTTAGTGGGTGCTTCTTAAATCCTACTAATATTTTAAATGCGAAAGTCAGGATGTTTGGATGTTTTTTCTCTATCACGCCTAAACGGCTGAACCGATTTAGATGAAATCAGGCACACGTATAGTTTATAACCCGGATTAGGACAAAGGCTATAAAATTCGGGCAAAGCAAAACAAATGTTTTGTACGCCTTAAAGATGTATTTATGAATCTTCAATAAAGGTAAAGCTCTACCACCGGATTTGAAATGTTGTTATCTATCAAGACACACCTTAATTCTTATACCTTGACCATAGCAACAAGTCGTACGAACCTTTCTCTAATAAAATTAAGAGCATCTATAAAATACATATCGGAGAAAATATCTCTGCCCAATAGACCAAATATACTCTATAAATTCTAGTTTTTCGAAACTATTTGAAACGAGCCAAGTGAAACCTAAAATATTTGGTATTTCCCGTTTTCCTTTGAGATTCCAATGCTGCGGAGTAATTGAATTTCACGTTACATTTCATTTCATAGATTAATCCACGTAAGTATGTTTTTTTACTGTATGCCGTGGAATGATTCTGTAAATAACCTAGTTGGTTTCCTTGTTTGATACTTACGCGATCCTACTTGTAAATATTTGACAGGAGCTTGAGCGTTTTGTTTAAGGCCGGTAACGCATCAGCGATCCCTTTGGTGTTGCAGATGTCCATGGGCGGCGTTGATTGCTTTCCATCAGGCGACCCGCTGGCTCTTTTGGCGCCTTCGGTGGTCGTCAAAATACTAGATTGGTTGTTAAGATCATAGTGCAAACGTACTCTAATGCGGGATAATAAAACGGAACGGGGATAATTTGTGCCTGGAGAGTTACTCTAGAAATATTATATTAAAGCCAGTATCCATCATTGTAACAATGCTTTTGCCCTACAGTGGGACACTAATAGCTGATACTTTTAACTACAAGTGGAATACTAGTAGTAATATAATCGAATAGTTTGTGGTGGCCACTTAATCCCAGAATTTGCCAAAGTAAAGTAGTAGTAAGTAAGTAAAGAAAAGCAAAAGAAAGCGAGAAAATATACATGCATCATTCAACATGTCTCAGCATTTCGGCAGGGAAAGCATTGTGTACAAATTCCCATCTCTGGCAAAAGTTTTAAAACAAAAGTTGTTTGTTTTAGACGAATAAAAAAGGCGATTAATTTTAAAATACTCTCACTTTGTAGTACAAGTCACATTAAAAAGTTTCAATGTTTTTCTTCTTGTTCCAAAATGTAGATAATAAGTTTTTTATTTATTAATGTTAAGTTGTCTGGCACACAGTGAATGTATTTACAAAAAGTATAGAAGTAATGTTACAAGTTCCACTCATCTCAGATAAACTTTGTCATAAACAAAAAAAAAAAAACTCCCGAAATATTATAATGGTAAAACTTAAAAAACCTCACGAGGGGAAAAATCAAAGTTTTCAAAAACGCGTTGGATATTGTCGTTGATTTCCGCGAAGTATCGTTTGGAAGTGTAAAAATGTTATTCGACGAACAACTTTTTAGAACGACATTTGAAAAAAACGCCCTCTTTTTATTAGTTGGGTCAGTTCATTTGTTTTCAAATAACATTTTGTTTTGTGTACGGATTTGTGTTGTGTAATATTCGACAGTGATATTTAGTTTTTTTTTTTCGGAGGAGAATGAATTCATTCACCATAACGGCTAGCTAGAACTACGGCCGTCAAGTGATCAAGTGTTGGTTTTGTGTCTGGATTTTTTTTTGTGTTTAAATAAATATATGTTTTATACGAGCATAAATTGAATAAATAAATTGGATTCTTGATTCTTAATTCTTAAATAAATAAATACCTTTAAACATTATGCAGTTCTCAGAAAATATAATGTATTATGTGTTATGCACACAGCGCCATCTAGCCCCAAACTGAGCGTAACTTGTACTCAAACTAAGCTTGACATACAACGGATAAACATTGCATTAACACTTTATTTTATAAATACACTAGCCTTCCGCCCGCGGTTTCACCCGCGCGTAATCTCTTTTTTCAAATATCCCCCCTTCCCCCCTCATTTTCGGGATCAAAAGTACCCTATGTTCACCGGGGATAGTGTAGCGTTCCATCAGTGAAAGGATTATTCAAATGGGTTCAGTAGTTTAAAAATTGTTATTCCCGCGGGAATAAGACGTTTCCCGTAGGAATTTTATAGCCTATATCCTAATCCGGGATATAAACTATATGTGTGCCAAATTTCATCTCAATCCGTTCAGCCGTTTAGGCGTGATTGAGGAACAAACATCCAAACATCCAAACATCTAAACATCCAAACATCCAGACTTTCGCATTTATAATATTAGTAGGATATATGCCATATTCTAGTATAATATTTATTTATTTTTTTAATAAAGAAACATACAACTTTTATGTAACATTCATATGCTAACATTTAACATTAACACACTAGCTTTTTATGTTTCTATTGCTATACAATAAGCAAAAGTTCAAAGTGTATTAACTCCACCCACCGAAAAAATTAGTACAGACCGATTTTTTTATCTATTTCAAAACTTGTAACTAATCAAATTACGGAGCACCAAACTGTATTACTTTTTATTATAAAAAATAATCAAACGTGTACATCGTTTCAAACTACCTATATTAAATCCAGTTTCCTTGCCATATTTCGGAACGCAACAAACTTCTTTGTTTGCCTATAACTCAAAAGTTACATTGATGCAGTTAATACACTTTGATATGTTACTCCTCTTTGTGATAATGCAATAGTATAAATAAAGAAAAAAGCTTTACACAATTGTCCAAGTAAAATTACTTACTTACTTACTTACTCCGCTGGCTCAGCGACCCGAAGTGGATCTTGGCCTCCAACACGAGATTACGCCACTGCTCCCTGTCTTGAGCAACCTCTTGCAAATTGACAGGACCCAGGAACTCAAACAGGTCCCTCATGACCATATCACTCGAACAGGTCCCTCATGACCATATCTTTGCCTAATTTGGTGTCTAGTAAATATAAAAGACATTTTACATTTTACAGCGAAGCTAGAACAGCTAACAATAGGAGCAATATCCAGATGCTATTTTCAAATATAAACTAATGTCATTTGAACTCTTCCGATACAGCCCGACTTTTTACAAGCTAAACCGCAACCGGTACAAATAAAACTAGTACCGATCTCTACCGATTTGCCGCGTTCGTTGTCAAACGGAAAAGTTTATTTTAAACGGTTGTTTTTGCAGTTTCCTGCTCTATGTTTAACCGGATTTTATTAAAACATGGATTCTTGTTTGTTTGGAATATATTTTCCGTTTTACAGTCACGAATTTTATTGCACTTTTTAATTTAAAATTATTCGCCAATATCAACAACTTTTTTGACTACCTGTTGGAACTATTGTTCGGGTCCAAAACCCGGAGTTGGAGGATTCGATTCCCGCCTTAGGTGTAGGTTGGACTGCTTTACAGTCAAACTTTTTAAGCCCATAGACCGACTGTTTTTTTTAAAGTAAGATAAAACTAATTTATAGTACGGAGTCTGGAAGTTAACTTTTTAAACACTATCTATATATATAAAACTCAAAGGTGACTGACTGACTGACTGACTGACATAGATAGATATCAGTGCACAGCCCAAACCACTGGACGGATCGGGCTGAAATTTGGCATGCAGGTAGGTGTTATGACGAAGGCATCCGCTAAGAAAGGATATCTCGATATTCCCACGGGAACGATAACCACGTGGGTGAAACCGCGGGCGCCCGCTAGGTAGTAGGTAGGTAGGTAGGTAGGTGTATAATGTATTACATTATCATAACCATTTTATTATCTCTCACATCATTTCATTACAACTTAAAAACGGAGAAACGTTATTACAAGGCAGTTACTTGCTATGGGTACAAATAAATACTTAAATTCAAATAAATATCCAGACACAGAACAAACACAAATATTTATTACATTAATGTTTTTGTCCTGTGTGGGATTCGAATCCTAGATATAATCAAATGCGCCATCGGGTCAGCCATAAGATAGTCGAACCGGTGCCAGCCTTAATGTGTTGTGAGTGCCGCAGCAGTGTCGCTATTGGTTCACGGTCCACTTTTCATACAAATGTGCCCAGTGTCCTTTTTTGTCATACTTTCCTTTACCCTAAGGTTGACTGGAAGAGATCGCTGTAAGCGATAAGTCCGCCTGTATTGTACAGTTGTATTATGTTACATGTTTCTATGTTGTGTGTTGTGCAATAAAGTATCTATCTATCTATCTTAATTAACCTGTCCAAACCGCATAAATATCAGCAAAGCGGTGGCCTAGTGGGCTAGAAAGTTCCACACTGCCAATATGTCACAGAAGTCAATCAATCTTCCTTTAATGAACTACTTGGGGGCTAACGGCACATTCTTGGGTTAATTTGACACGGTTAATAGTATCCCAGTTAAGGATGGTATAGCCCAACCATTAAAATAAAAACTTCGCCATATTGCGGAAATATATTGGAACTAATTTCTTCAAGTGACAACAATCAAATAAAAAAAAAAACAATAAGATGTCATTCAATAGTGCCGTTTGTCAAAGTGTGATGTCAATTGTCAACCGTGCCGTGTTATTATTGGATATTGTGAGTTATTTGTGAGTATAACCATAGCAACCAAGAGTTGCTATAACCTTAGCTAATGTGGCGCCTCCAGAGCTGGTTTTTTTTATTTTCCTGGTTAGGCTATACAGAAAATAAACTTTATTGAAGATTCTCTTTGCACTCGTATGGACATGAAAGGCTACAGTATCAGATCTGACAACATCATCATCATTAGCATATTATTATATACGTTTCCACTGCTGGGACGCAGGCTTTATCTCAGTTATGAGATAGTATGGGCCATACTCCATCACGTCAATACAAACAAATCTTTTCTCTTTATAATATTAGTATAGATGCACACAAATGTTTTTTCTTCGCGACCTTTGGTATCATAGCCTACTCAATCATAACTCTAAATTGGTCATACAAAGTTAAGTAATAAACTTAGAAACAATCCACAAGTCTCATAAAAAGTCAGACAACAGAAAATACTCACTTTTATATACATGGAATTGAGGGTATGCGAGTTTCTGGCTGAGTGAATTCAGAGCGCTCCATGTTGTGGTCAATGGTCCGAATCTTGGAGCCCACGTGGATTTTTACGAGTTTACGTATTTGCTACTAGTTTGACTGAAGGAAAAATCTAAACATTCATATTGTTTAGTTTATGGAATAGGCCGCGGTCGCTTACCATCAGGTCGGCTGCTTGCTTGCCTGACAAGAAGAAGTGCCAACAAACTCGACAGTCTGACTCTTTTAAAATCAAATTAATATTATACAATATAAAATACACAATTTATTGGTGATAATGTCCATGAGCATGTACATGTGCAAGGAAGCAACATAATGTGTCCACAAATTATCATTTAAATAATCTTCTATTTTATTAGCCTTTCTTCATGAGGCATTGTTAAATTTTTAATTAAAATTTATGTACAGGCAAGTCAATCAAAGTTTGTTGTAACATATTGAACATTTTTATACTTTATTCTACAAATAAGTTACCTACATGTTTTACTGAGTCTGAAGTCTTGCTTGTCTGTCAACTTAAGAAACAAAAAAAATTGTTTCCTTTCTCTTTTATGAAAGGAAAGAAGTGTGACTTCTGATGGCAAGTGACCAGATCACCAAGAACAAAGACAAGACAGACGCCTTTGAAAAAATAAATAAAGGAGGGAGGGGAAAATGGCCAGTCCTTAAAAAGGATGGAGAAGAGGGAGTGATATGGAATATAATATGTGAACTAAAGACACAGTTGGAATTTCATACAAAACTTCTGTGTCGAATGAAAAGTAAATTAGTTACAGATGTTGAGCAAAAACATATGAAACTATTTTAACGCTTGTTGTTTTGAGTTCATTATTTTGTAGCGTTCTTTGCGGATACTATTAGTATTTCCGAACTAATACGACTTGCAAATTAAAAACAAACTGCACACATCCCTCAATGATTGACCTGGCATTTAGTAAGATTCTCTGGTCTTGCAGATATGGCGGCAGTCACTTACCAACAGGTGTACCGCAAGTTCGTCTGGCCGCTATTTCATAAAAAAACACTGAGCACTTAGAAATGTTTTACGACGTCCATTACTGTACGTGATGTCTTGTTTAAGTGAAACAATTTCAACCAATAAACATTCGTGTTAAGAGTTCGAGGAAACATCTGTAACGTGTCAGTAGTTTGTGAGAATTTCCTCGATGTGATAAGAAGTTAAACAAAGTTAGCAAGTTTCTGTCGGTTGAGTCAATCTGTCACAAGATACTTGTTGAGGGAGGATTATTTTCAGACCACTGGTTTTTATGACGATTTTAGTTCAATTCAGTTATGGATGGACCGCTTCCGTGGAACAGTGGCTAAGCCGCTCGGGTATAAAACAGAGATCCTGGGTTCGATTCCCGCCTTGGGTCTGGTTGGTGGTATAGCTTTTTCAGAGTCCGACTGGCTAGCTACCACCCCCAAAGGTGAAATCTGCCGCCATAACAGCTCTAGCTGTGTTCTGGCAATATTAATGTTAGAGCCAGTACACTTGAAATCAGAGACTCTAAGATCAGATGAGTCTACAGTCTGGCAGCACATTGAGCGACGCTTCCTGGTGAAGCATTCCTCAATAGAATAGGCCGCAGGGGCCGCTTACCATTAAGTGGGATGCGTGCCAGTCTGCCAACTGACCTAGTATAAAAAAAAATACTTTTCATGAAATGACTCAGTCATCACCGCCATTTTGGATAAGATCTTCACCGACCCACTTCATTTATGTCTGAGACACGAGCGCCACACAGCGCAGTCTAAGCGGGCATATCAATAACTAAAGCCGTTCTAGATTGAAAATGAACCACGTAGCGGATGCGGACTTGCAAATAAATCTTGCAATATGTAAGATCTAAAACCGAAATCTTCGTAGAATTTGTAGGTACTGGCATGTTAGATGAGTTATGTAACAGAGAACTGCAATACTAAGATTAGTATTGTACTCGAGAACATAATTATGTGGCGTATACTGAAAGTTTCTGGATTTTGATAGCATTAAAGTTTTTATAACTTTTGACGACTTATTTGTTGTAGTGGTTGTAATAGTCGCGAAGTCGGCCATTAGACCAAGAGGTCGCGGGTTCGATCCCTGCACGGTACAATTTTTTTTGTGCCGGTCTGGGTGTTTATATGAATAATATTTTTTGTTGTCTGGCACCCATAATATAAGTCATTAGCCAAGTTTGGGGCTGGGTGGTGCTGCGTGAATAGTGTCCAGGAATATTTATTTATTAATTATATTAATGTTCTAAACGTTTTAAAGCACTTGTATAATGGGTATCAGAAACAAAAACAAACAAACCTTGAATACCTGGCCTGAGGGCGTTCTACAGGTTTACCGAGACGCACTCTGACTCTCCATTTATAGCGCAGGGTCACCACAAAGCACCCCAGAGTCCCACATATCAATGATGACGGTACGCAACGTATTACCCAGGGACCCTAGTTTGTGAAAAAACTGTCTTTGTTAACCCTTTCCCCGCCATGCTTTTTTCCAAAAATGGTGCCCCTAACGCCACGACCATTAAAAAAAAACCAAAAAATTATTAAGTTATACTCAACTCATTCAGGCAAGTAAAAATACAACGTTTCTTGATCCTGTTTTCTTGTCTGATATATAATATCAGTCATTGGTGTGGTGGGCACGAAAATGGTTTATCTGATAAAAAAAAACGTATAAGCGGTAAGTTCACCTGTATTGTACAGCTTTATTATGTTGCATGTTTTCCTATGTTTTGTGCATTATAGAATATCTATCTATCTATCTCCTCAAATAATACTACTCGTACTTCCCTAGCAACACGACTAACTCGTATATTTGTTTTAATCCTCTGCAAACCAGCGGTTGGAATCCGGTCTGTCCATCTGTTCAGTTTGACGAGGGCCACTCGGGTTGTTTGACAATCATTTGACGCGTTGAGCTGGAAATTGCCTTTTTATTGTGAAAACCGAGATTTACGTAAGCTCGTAGGTATTGCTTTTACATGTAATAATACTGACCGCCTCTGTGGAACAGTGACTAAGCCCCACAGTATAAAAAACCAGAGGGTGGTGGGTTCGATTCCCGCCTAGGGTCTTTTTTTTATAGTAGCGCAGTACATTGGCTCCACTTAGCCTGATGGTAAGCAAAGGGGAAACCAAATTACCATGACAACGGACGCAACACCGTGGCGTTCTATCCGTTGGCATCGCAGTGCTGGCTCGGTCCTTCTTCACGCTTCGTTTAAAGGAACTCATGTCATAGGAAGGGGGAAATACATAAGCGCGCAGAGAGTTCCACTTCTTTATGGTTCGACAAAAAAGGAATCATCGAACCTTTTTGTACGCGATGGAATATTTTCCACGGTGAAGCGATGCCAGCGCTGACTAGAGCGAGTGGTTCTAAGCCGGAACGGAGAGGGAGGTCTGGTTGGTGGTAACTAGGGCTTTTTCTTAGTCTGGCTAGCTACCATCAACACAGGTGAAATCTGACGCCATAACAGCTTTGGCTGTGTTCCGGCAGTATTAATGTGGGAGCCAGTACACTTGAAATCAAAGGCTAAGGGATCTTCGAGATCAAATGAGCCCACAGTCTGGCAGCACATTGAGCGACGCTTCTTGGTAGTGTCCCTCAATGGAATAGACCGCAGTGACCGCTTACCATCAGGTGAGCTGCGTGTCCGTCTGCCAACTGAAGTAGTATAAAAAAAATACAGCCGAATTCCCTTTGAGCTCAAAACATTACTTATTTACGCCACTCACAGGTTTAAAACAAAATATTTTCTATTCATATTGGCTTCAGAAATGCACTTAAAAACTCGTCACTTATTTATCAATGGTACAGAATAAACCACTAGCTGTAGAATGTTGATATCGATCGAGCAGAAACGGTAAGATATTCTATTTCTCTTTTCAATCGCCTAAACTTTTGCAATATGTATCAATGCAATCGCCATTTGGATACATTACTAAGTCATACAGTTTTCAGATTCAGATAGTGTTGAAATATATTTATTTAAGAATAGATTGGGTCACCGCCGATCAATCCGCAAAGGTTATATAAATGTTACCGTTTTAATGTGCAAATGTCCTTACCAAACTGGAAACATTCACACAAAGTGAAGCTCCCCGCGGGATTCGAACACACGACCTCAGGGTATTAGAGCCAGACGCTCTAACCACTGTACCACGGAGGCAGTTTCACACATGATCTAACTAAACGTGTTTACCCGTACTAAAGAGCCAATAGAAATAATTAGACCCAGATTTGCCCGCACAAAACTATTTCGTTTTATAACCACGGATCCGATTCGCTTGTTTTGTTCCAAACAAAAGAGCTAATTAAAAAGTTTAAAAACTTATCGTTCCAGAAACCTTGTTAGCGAAACGAAACCAATGCGATCGCAATTCCTCGGTGTCTGGTTACATCGTTAAATTGTTTGTAAATAAACTTTTAGGTAATCTGTTTTCCTTTAAAAGTGGGTCTTATTAGTTTGATTGACTGTAATGCTAAGACACCAAGGTCAGATGTAGTTACCATCTTTTGTGTGTCATAATTATAGTCAAAATCAAAATCAAAATCAAAATATTCTTTATTCATGTAAACTTGTATCAAGTATTTAAGAATCGTCAATTACAGAGTGACTCTACCACCGGCTTCGGAATGCAGTCATCTGCCGAGAAGAACCGGCAAGAAACTCGACAGTTACTCTTTTTCATCGCCATGTTTGTTTACAATTTGTTTGTTACAATTATTGATTAGTTTTAGAATACCAAGCCATACAGTATAAAGTATAAGAATGAGACTATAATCGAGAAAAATCCGTGAGCCCTGGAAGTCCATAGGTACCCATTATTAAAACGCGGCAAATTTTCTTACAATAGCACACATTAAATTTTATTTTATTTCAATGCAAATAATAATTACACCCATAGCATAAGTGTAATGCTTTTCATTCTTCTTTCTTTTAGTTTGGGGTTTGACGGCGCTGTGTGAATATTGTCCAAGGCCATTTATGACGTATTTATCGTTTTTTTTTTGTAAAGCTAACATTTTGGGGGGTTTCATCGTTTGACCCCGGTCCCTGAATACACCGCGGTGTCATAGTCTTTATTTCAACCGCACAAAGACCATGACAGCGCGGTGTATTCAGGGACCGGGGTCAAACGACGAATCCCCCCCATTTGGGGGTTGGAGTCGATGTAACCAATGCCGTACCTATGTAACCAGCACTGCATTAAATTGCATACAAAAGCCATAAATATTTCTTTTTACTTTTAAATGCAATGATTCCTGAACTCCAAGACTGTTGTCTGTCGTTCTGACTCAGAATTTTAATCAGTGTCTGGTGTGTTCGTTGCAGTACTACGAGTATAATATATTCGATGTCGTTGCTTAAAAGTGTGTCTTATTACCCACTGCGCCAAGGAGGCAGTCAATTTAACTCTAATATTAACACAAACCGCTGAAACCACTAGCACCGCAACTGCCCAAGTACCTACTAAACCAGAAAGATGCAAACTACGCCTATAAACAAAGTTGGGTCGTAATTAGTGGACAGTAAGAGCTCTGTCTCATTAAAACACCCTTGCCACGTCGCTGGCTGCCGTATCCAAGCAGATATTAAATCGTCGCCCTGGCGTCTTAAAAATAATAATATGCCAAAATTAATAATAATTAATAACTTTGGACATTATTCATACAGCGCCATCTAGCCCCAAACTAAGCATTAGCTTGCGCTATGGGTGCCAGACAACGGATAAACATTACGTATATACTTTTTTTTTTGTAAATAAATACATATTATACATAGAAACGCTCAGACCGATACAAACAGACATGTTCATGTACACAAATGTTTGAACCGTGCGGGGTTCAAACCCGCGACCTCTGGTGCAATAGCCCACTTCTTGACCATTACACCAAATAGCTCATCAAAATTAATAACGTTGCCGTTTTCTTTACCGTTGCCAAGTGAGGTCCCATACATTTCAATAATAACTGCTTGGAAACGGTAGCCAGTCACGTCGCGGCGCGGTGAGGCAGGCAGGGGTCTTGTCCCTTTACAAGAAGGCTCGCTATTTCTAACTCAGGTTTAAGATGTTTGCCCCCGGCAAATATTTTTCCCAAGGTGAAGCTTGGTATCGGTCAGCATCAGAATGGAAAAAAAGATTTGAATCGATGGAACTGGCGAAATCTCGACCGGGGAAGGCACCTTTTCACAGAAGCCTGACTTACGAGGAATAATTTTGCTATGCGGCTCATTAGGTGATTTGTTCCAAAGTTTTGTCCCACATTCCGGAAATTCCTAGTTTGTCCCACATTTCTTTTGAAGTAGCGTTTTGCCCCGAATTAGAAGTACGTACTGGTGAGTGAGCGTGCTGAATTCCCTCTTTCCTTCTCTTCTCCCCATAAAAGAACTAATTAGTCAAAGTTTTACTGGTTCCGGTAAACCCACGGTAAACCACTTACTATATTTCTCAAATTGGAATAATTAAAGATAATTTAATAGGAGTTGAATGTCATTTTTTCAAATTGGATCTAACTATGTCACGTAACCGTAGTTACCTGATGGGTTTTGCGTCCACCTGGATCTAAGACACTAGACCAGGGGACGGCAACCTGCGGCTCGCGAGTCACAAGCAAATGTGAAGCTGCGGATTTTTATCAGAACACTTTATTAATGCAAGTTCTATACAAATTGAAATAACTGGGTATGCGAGTATGAGACCTAATAACTGTTGTCTCCGTGTCGCGGGCACAGGGCGGTACCAGACAGTTACTGCTTAGTTACTGTTTGGCACTGAACTGTCTAAAGGCAGACGTGGCGCTTACCATCAGGTGTACGATTTGCTCGTCTTGTTACAAATTGCAATTGTTGAAAAAAAAGTGTTTGTGGCTCTTTAAAAACTTTAGAATTTTTAATTCTTGAGTCTTACCACTCAAAAGGTTGCCGACCTCTATACTAAGCCATCGAGGCGTTACAAACATAGACATATAATTAGTGAAAATTAGTACCACTAATTTCAAGATATTTCGAGTACCTACTACTTAAGTAAAGATCTATTTCGAAGGCTCACTATTTCTGTCTTCCGAGGATGTTTGCCTCGGGGTAAATATGCGTCGCTTTGGATAGTCCCGCCCTATATAAATAGCTGTACGATCTGTTATTCTGTCTGTGTGTGGATAGGAAATAGACTTGAAGTAATGGAACGGAAATCGCAGTCGCTCAAGTCATTTAGAATTCTATTGTGAAGGAAATAATGATAATGTACTAGTCGAATTTAGTATACGACGTCAAGTCTGGACTTTCTACGTGCAGTGGCTACATCACACAGCCAGAACTGTTGGCCTGTGGGGGTGGTAAGTAGCCAGTCGGACTCTGAAAAAGTCTTACCAACAACCAGACCCATGGCAAACCCACGACCGGGTTTTAATACCCGATCGGCTTAGCCACTGTTCCACGGAGGCGGTCAAAAATGTCTGAAAGTTGAAGTTACTTAAAAGAGTAAAATCTTTATGTAACTTAAACTGGGGTATTAGTTTTGTTCGACATTAATTGCGTTAATTAATAAAGTTAGCTGAACAGTTAACAATTGACGTAGACTCGAAGGAGTCGGTTTACACCTGATAATTAATTTGAAGTTACAACTTGACAAGTCTTATGATATCCCTTGGAAGTCGTTTACAGGCCGTATCGATCACAATTATAATAATTAATTGGTTAGATGTATTACTAAGACGTAGAAGAATAAACCCGCAAACATGGCTCATGGTGCAAAAGGCTCGTTTAGTGGAGACCTTGGAGTGAAAAACGCCCCCGCGGACGACCTCAGATGCGCTGGTATGATGATCTGAAGAAGGTGGCCGGCTTTAAATGGATAGAAAAAGCACAGAACAGAAATGAGTGGCACAATTTGAAGGAGGCCTACATTCACGCGATAGAGAACGGCTGAAGAAGAAGAAGAAGAAGAAGAATAAGAGCTTTGGTAGAGTGGTATGAAACGTCACTTTACTTTTGCATAAGGTCGATGGTTCGTATCCCGACGCGCATCTATGCGATATTAAAAAACATCGTGAGGAATTTAGTCTACTTTGTAAAATGGCTGTCAGTCATAATTCATTTGATCTGGTTCCCCTGTTAAGGCAATATTAATGAATGAATGAATGAAAGAATTTATTTCAGACCGAGGTCCATATTCATGTTAGTAACATTTTTACCTTAGCCTATGTTAGTAAACTTCAGTCAAATACAATCCTATTATCAAAATAAAATACAATTAAAATACAATTAAATATGTAACATCATTAAATCAAAATAAAATACAATTAATGTGCGAGCCAGTACACTTGAAATCAGAGGCTCGAAGATCAGATGAGTCTACAGTCTGGCAGCACATTGAGGGACGCTTCCAGGTGTAGCATCGCTCAATGGAATAGGCCGCTGTGGCCGCTTACTATCAGGTGGGCTGCGTGTCTGTCTGCCAACTGACCTAGTATAAAAAAAATAAGGGTTACGGAGGTCAGATGGCTGTTGCTTCAATGTTATAACTTGATCTTACAAATCCTAGATCGTGGTGCAAGTGTACCTTGACTAGTTCGCGACAGAACTGACTTGGCCTGCGAGTTCCGATATCAAACTTTTGCGCTTTAATACTGCGTGTTAGTCGTTGTTTTCCCACAGCAGAACGCTTCACCTTTAGAAGTAAAATCGATATATGCAAGTAACCTTTAAAAAAAAATTGTCAAACTTTTCTTGATTTTTTTTTAAAAGTTTGATGGGAAAATGGAAACCAAATGTTAATTAATAGTAAATTTTCATTTTTTTGATAAACGCGAAGGGCAATGACCCCGGCCGGTGCGGTGATCGTCCGCGACGCAGCTAGTACCATTGGTTCGAGTTTCGTCTATCACAATCGCAAAACTTTTGATTTGACTAAAAAAAACTTTTTATAAATCTATTTTACTGCTAAGATAGAATCATTTTACTGCGCTACTTTGCTACTTATAATACCTACGCATAAGGTCCTAGATCCGAGGATAACGCCTAAGAATTATATCCAGAACGTCTTCACTATTAGAAAAAGGGTCTACCAACCCTCTGTCCTCGATATTATGTGGGTCATAAACCCTCCTAAGTTTGGGTATTCAATGTCCAATGCGGGCAATAATAATTCTAGCGGTGGTTATAGTTTGTAAGCCGTTCGGACAAAATTGAGGGGAGGGTGATAGCTATAAACTGAGCCCAGTTGGGCGTTTGTCCATAGTAAAAATGTATGCTGCTTTATCCTAGTTTAAGAAAGGCGGGAGGGGGGGGGTTGTTACATACCTATTGCGTGATGCGGAGTTTCAAGGGTAAAAGAATGCTTAAGGATTTTAGTTATGCAATTTGTTTCTCTTTGGGTCGCTGAGTCATTATAAATATAAATAAATATTGGCCAACACCACATACATTTGACGAGCCATTTGGTGTAATGGTCGAGAAATCGGCTATTACACCAGAGGTCGCGGGTTCGATCCCCGCACGGTACAAACATTTTTGTGCATAAACATGTTTGTTTGTATCGATCTGGGTGTTTCTACGTATAAAAATATGTAGGTACTCGTATGTATTTACATGTTTATCCGTTGTCTAGCACCCATAGCACAAGCTAATGCTTAGTTTAGAGCTAGATGTTGCTGTGTGAATAATGTCCAGAGATATTTATTTATTTATGGTGGAGGCCTTTGCCCTTAAGTGGGACATTAATAGGCTGTTATTACATTACTTATTTATAGAATAAAATACGAGTATGTGTCTTACGTAATAATTTTTCATATTTATTAGAGGTTCGTTCAGAATTAAATTAAATGAAATAATTGGTTTTAACTATTGAAAATTAATTAAGGAACGAAGAACTTGTAATATTTCACCTTTACCTCCTACGCAGGAAACGATGACGATTTTATATGTCTAAAATTGAGGGTTGTAATTATTACTATAGGTATACTCACAGAGATCCAATGGATCTCTGTGGGTATACTGGATAACTTTTTTACCGTCAGGAACACAGAAAAAGAGTTTTTTTTTCTATTTCTATGGTCAGGAAAATTTGATAGGTAGGTAAATGATATAGGTGACGTAAGTTTAGTTGGTGGGATTATTCTATATATGGGTCAAAATTTACGAGGTCCAAATTTGCGGTCACACGCCTTACATTCCGATGATGTAGAACGCACAGCCTAGAAATCTTTTTTATATGATTGTTTGTTAAATTAGCTATCTAGAATTCATAATTTTATTATAATATTTCAGAAAACGTTAAACAAAACTTTCAATCGAAACCTAAAATCGGGGTCAAAATAGCGTTCTTCGCGTGGTCACACTCTGCTCTTCCATAATTCAAAAGCTTGTAGCATTTTATTTACCTGGACAATGTCGTACTTTTTACCTACGAAAATGAGCCTGATCAACCATAGTTTAATATTAAATACTAAACTACACACATATTTAAACAAAAACATTTACGAAATAAGCATTTTGTCTTGGTCACACGATTTCGCAATTTTTGAGCGCACGGTTAAAAACGACTCACACGCCGCAACAAAGCTACCTATGACCTTGCAAACCTACCGCCCACTCGCCAGTTGTGCCGTGGCAAGTGAAGAGAGAAGACGGGCAACTCATCGTCGTTCGAGGAATAAACTAGAAGTGCTTAATTTTTGAGTCATATATTTTTCTATCATCCCAGGTCACTCAGGTGGGCATATGAAATGTATGTTAGGATAACATTATCAATCAGTAATTACTATTATTATGTCGTAAATATAATCGAGATTTTAGATTATAATAAAGAAAAGGAATTTATTGCACAGTTTAGCCAGAAATTGTAAAAATGTCCTATTTTCGGTCACTTTAGTGGCGTCACTTGAGTGGCATTTTGTCCACTGAAGTGACATTTTGCGCCACTCAAGTGACTTGTCTTATTACATAAACAAAATTCATTAGAAAAAAGCCTAATTAATGTTAAATAATTCATATAAAACAATATTTATGAAGCGTATAGTGATAAGCTAGTCTAAAAGTATATGAATTCTTGATTTAATTATCAAAACTGATCTGGTAATTGGTTTCCTATTTCAAACAGATCAGTAACGATACTTTACCGCTTTCGTGGTGTAGTGCTTATAGCGTTCGGCTCACGATCCGGAGTTCTCGGGTTCAATTCCCGGAGGGGTCCGCCATACATTGTAAAAAAAAATATTTATGAGTGTTTACTCAGTTTCGTTAGGACATTGCAGGCTGAATCACCTATTATAAAAAAAGTAGACGATTCCGTGCTTTGGAGAGTACATAATATTTATATCGGTCCCGGTGTTTGAAGGTCTAGAATATCTATAATCTATAATGAACACGGCTGATCCCGGAAGGGTAGGCTAGGCAGAGAGACCACGTCATTCCACTCGATACGATTTACATACTTCCCTTGCTTCCTCAACTTTAAGTAAAAGTATCTTTCATACACGCTCGTCGGTTTAGGGTACTTTTTACCTAGCCTTTATTAAGAACATCCTGAATTGGATCTAGGTATGTTCGCTTAGGCCTTCACTTTTCAATATTCCACTCATACCTTGTTTATCACTTTTGTTAGTCTCTTTTCATTCATCTTCTATACATGTCCAAACCATCTTAACATTTTTTCCCGATCTTAGGCACTACATCTTCTTTCACACCTTTCCCTTATAACACTATTTCTTATCCTGTCACTCAACTTTGCTCCAAACAAACTTTAGCCCTCTCATTTCTACTCCATTTATTCTACTCTCGTGCTTCCTCTGCCGCACCCAACTTTCACTACCGTACATAATTGTTGGCTCCAGCACTCTATGCACAGCCAGACGAGCCTTTTTGAGACTCTCCAACTGCTCATAATGCTTTTATGAGCAAAGCACGATTTGACATGTTTCCAGCATTCGGCAAGCGGTAGGTTTGAAAGGTTCAGTCTAATACAATTTAATCAGGCGATGGGCCAACAACTTGTCACTACGGCCATAATATAGATCTATCTGAAATAACCCTCCAAACCTGTCAATCGTGGCGGACTTACCTTTGTTTATCTGCTTAACCCATCAGGGTTACCATTATGATAATGCCCTGAGAAGATTTTTATTTTATTTTTGTTAAATTATTCATTGCACTTGGTATAAGATTTTTATTTTGCATAGCCAACCACGGGGCCTTATTTTGTTAATGTCTTTGTTAGTATTTTGTTAATTAGGGGACAATAATTATGATACACTAAAGGGAATTTGCCATTTAAGTTTAGATTTTTAAGTAAGCAAAAAATTGTTATACGCGCTACAATTTGAAGATTTTTGATTTTTGTCTTACAGTATTTCTGATTGTGTTTACCTGAATCTAAATTAAAGATTTTTATATTATACTTTTGTTTTTTTTTTTGTTAATTTTAATGTGTTGTTGGTAATTGTGTAAAATTACCAACCTTACTACGATTTTAATACTCTTTTTGATTACTTTTTCTCATAATATTTAACTGGTCACTTGAGTGGCGCAACATGTCACGTATAGTGGCGTCAAAATTTTCAAAAAATAATTCCGGTGAAACCTGTGGTTAGATTTGGCTATTTTTTTGTAGTTAAACTTCTGTTGATCTCTTTATTATTCGCCGATATAAAATAATGCCAAAAACGGACAAAAAAAATTCGCCACTAAAGTGACCCGAAGAATCATTTCTGAATTTTGACCCATATAGATATCAACGCACAGCCCAAACCACTGGACGGATCGGGCTGAAATTTGGCATGCAAGTAGATGTTATGACGTAGGCATCCGCTAAGAAAGGATTTTGATCAATTCCCACAGGAACGGGAAACCGCGGTCGGCCGCTAGTTATAAGATAAGAAGATGAATGTGCATTGAAGGATTGTTCTCCTATGGCTGTAAGCTATTATACTCTTTGAGTGTGTTAACTATGTATCAGAGATTGTCAAACATGCAGATCATGCAGTAGCTAAAGCTGTCAAAGTATACAAGACACTTTAGCCAATTAGACTGTAAAAAATCGCAAACCAGACCAAAGGCGAAAACGAACCTACGACTCTTGTCATAATTCAAACGACTGCGTTATTAAAGGCGGTAATATATTCCAGTTATTAAATATTCTACAGTCGAGGCTGAGTTTTTTAATAGAACGGTAAACTTTCGGTTATTACGCAATTCTACTTATCGAACTATAATCGGGTGGAACCTTGACAGAAAGTCCTTAGGCCTTATCAAGACGAAAAAACTTCGCCTTGAAGCTTTGGCCTATTGTAAAGTGGGTTGATTTTCTTCGTTTCTTTAGATTCGATTTTTATATACATTGTACTCGTAGTAATTAATAGAAGTTACATGAAAAAACCTAACAGAAGGTCAGAGTGTGTTGCCGCTGGTCAATTGTAGGATTACCGTACACAAAGGATCAAATTGCCGTATTTAACCAAAAATAACCAAAAATTGCCGTACATTTTAATGTTTATATGAAAAGTATAATTGCCTGATTGCCGTATTTTAGCGTAAAACAATGACTATTCTGGCGAACGTATGCCGTACAATTCGTCTAAAAAGAGCCGGATTGCCGTACGATACGGCAATTGCCGTACAAACGGCAACAGCCAGACGGATGTAGAACTTTGTCATAGTTCTTTGTGCTATGTTTGTAACAGTACCTAAGAAAGGTTTGCAGAGCTTAACAATATAATTTTTTTGATGTCAGAGTCGGCAAACGAGCCAGCGGGTCGCCTGATGGTAAGCAATCACCGCCACCCATGGACATCTGCAACACCAGAGGTATCGCTGATGTGTTGCCGGCCTTTGGGAGTATAGGGGGCATCCGGTACTCTCACAAACCAGACGAAACACAATTAGTAGTCACTATTATTTCACGCTGATATTATGTGAGAGGGTGGTACAGTCAACAGCAAAAGTAGATGATCAAAGTCAGAAGTTCAATATTAATGAACGTAGTCTGTCAGAAATGTGTCAAGTTGATTTTAAAGTAAGTGATTTTATATTATACCAAACATTAACTTTGCCTGTTCAAATGTTGACTCAAAAAGTTGTAAACGAAATCGACATCAGCTAAGAAGTCAAAGAATAAATAAGCATTAATTGATTGGTATAATATACAATTACTTACTTTAAAATAATCTTGACAACACACAGTTCTGACGCGAACTACGTTTATTATAATTGTAGTTCAATGGTACATTATTTTGAATTTCTTACATTGATCATTTACTTTGCTGTACACGTTGCGTTTGTCACACTTTACGTCACTTTCATGATACATGACTTAAAATGGGGCTTTTATTTTCCTTTCTCAATAACTCATTCAGCAAAAAAAAAAAAACAGTTCTTTTGTTCCTTATTTATCTGAAGGGAAATGTTAATTTTGCCATTAAATTGTGACATTATGGGTACATCATTTGACATTTTACTATCGGTCACTAACAATACTACGAGTAAATGTAGCGTGACTACAATAAGACATCAAAGATTGCCTTTGCTTTGTTCCCGGACAATTTGCGAGACACTTGACTTCGTCATATTGCTTTGAGATTCTTTCTAAGTTCACTCGAGAATAGCTCGAGCCGTCCCAATATATGAGGATACTTTATCTAATTTCATAAAGGAGCAAAACTTTTTATTGCTAGGAAAAACGTGAAGTGCGAGAGATCATGAGCGCAAGGATTCTTCTGTACATCGCATGATCTCTCATCTGTCGTATCAGACTGCTCACCATTCTGTGACGAGTCTTTGGTCAACAACGGGACTTTTTTTATTTTTTTTATTAAAATACCCCTGTCCCCGTTAAATGGCTTAAGGGGACAACATGATGGGAGGTATCGCTCGATACAACGAGGGAATAGAATATTTCATATGCTGATACCTATTAATACTTAATAGCTTTAATTGTACGCAATTTCATTTACTTTTAAAATGTGTATTTTTTGTTGGTATTCCAAATATCTATACTAATATTATAAAGAGGAAAGATTTGATTGTTTTTTTGTTTGTATTGAATAGGCTCCGAAACTACTGAACCGATTTTAAAAATCAACTAAAAACGAATTAAAACACGAAAAGCTGTTTATTCCAACGTCTGATCTCATAAAATTGCACTCTACCGAGATGAGAACGATTTCAAAATACAATTGGACTCAAGTGGTGCTGCTGTCCGTATGTCACCGAATAAGGCGGTACAAAGTTTAAAGTTTATCTGGGTCTCTTATAAAAAATCTGTTTTAGGTAGACCCCTAAAAATTACTAAGAATGGGCGAAGAGAAACGGATCAATCTTATTTTTCGCCGTTTAATGGGAACTGTCGCAGAAAACGGAGCGCAGGGATATAAATTGTTCGATTTAATATTTTTATAGCCACGGACTTTGGGTTTCAGGTTCTTTTTTCGAGTGAAAAATTGTTTTTTATGCTAGTGCCTTAATGTTTTATTGATGAGTTTCCTGGACTCAGTAGAGTTACTAACCATACGTCGGCATTCTTGGAGAGGGTGGTATAGTATCTAGCATTGACGACTAGATTTGACGAGCCATTTGGTGTAATGGTGGAGAAGTAGGCTATTACACCAGAGGTCGCGGGTTCGATCCCCGCACGGTACAAACATTTGTGTGCATGAACATGTCTGTTTGTATCGGTCTGGGTGTCACTATGTATAATAATATGTATGTATTAACAAAAAAAAGTATATAAGTAATGTTTATCCGTTGTCTGGCACCCATAGCACCAGCTAATGCTTAGTTTGGGGCTGGATGGCGCTGTGTGAATAATGTCCAGAGATATTTATTTATTTAGGCTTCGGCTTCGAATTTTGCGGGCAGTGGGGCGGCAGCGGCGAGATGTTTTGGGGTAGTCGCGTTGTACGAAGACCCGTTGACCCGTGTAAGACGCTCCCGCTGCGCGCCCGCTGCCGCGAAATTGAAGCCGAGGCCTTACATAATATGTAAGGAACTAAATGAGTTAAATGTAAATATATTAGAAAAAATTCAATTTGTCCAGGTATCAGGCGGGACTCGAACCCACGCCTGATACCTGGACAAATTGAATTTTTTCTAATATATTTGTATTAATATCGCCATTAAGCAGGCAATATGCTTTAAAAATTATAATAAAAAATAATGTAAAAATAATCTCTTCTCAAAGATTGGTAAATACTTGTAAAAGTATTCCATTCGGATGTTGTAAGTAGTAATTACTGCAACGTTGAAGAGATGGCGCTGCCGTAGCGTAAATCAATACTAGAAAAAATTCAACGGGTCCACTAAGGTCTTGGTAGCATAGTTGGTAGTGCACTCGCCCGGACAGCGAGGGACGTGGGTTCGAGTCCCGCCTGATACTTGGACAAATTGAATTTTTTCTAATATATTTGTATTAATATCGCCATTAAGCAGGCAATATGCTTTAAAAATTATAATAAAAAAAAATAGAGTTAAATGTAGTTTTTCTTATTTAAAAAGGAAAAAAATACTTGAGTCCTACCTACATCATATGTGAGAGTTTGTTTGTCCCTTTTTCACGTAGCAATGGAGCGACGTGATTGTTCGTGTGAATATAGTTTTTGAGCAAGATAATGGCAGGCTTATTTTCCCGGACAAATATTACACTCCGACGGAATAACGTCGCATGGACCAAGTAAGGCTAAGACGGCGCGAAGATCAGACTAGAGGGCCACTTACCATCAGGTTTGCTTGCAGTTATAGAGCAAGAAGCTTTTAATTTTACTCTAAATTGTATGAATTAGTTATAGTATAGTAATATAGTAACAATATTAGCTATGAAAATAGTAACTATCGAGTTTCTAACCGGTTTTTCTCGATAGTTAACAGCATTTAGAATCCGGCAGTAGTCACTCTATTGATGTCTGACGGTTTATTTTGATAATAATTTATTTTTGTTTTTCAGTTTAACGTCAAACTGCTTAGAGAGCGACAAACTTATCTGTTCCGGTGGCCAAAATTGGAACTACGTGAAATGCAATGCAAAAACTATATTTGATGACAGTTCTAAATAGACGGTGGCGACGCCGCCACCGGGACAGATAAGTTTGTCGGTCTATACGTTGTATGGTACTATTTGCAGGTATATTATGTGCATAGAGTAATAAAAACCTCTAGAGAGGTAACGTAAGACCATTTGCCTGTGCAAACGGTATGTGATTTTCCACTTATAATGATAGAGAAAATGTAGTGACGTACAGACCTACAAACTTATCTGTTCCGGTGGCCAAAATTGGAACTACGTGAAATGCAATGCTAAAACGATATTTAATGACAGTTTTAAATAGACAGACAGAAAATATGTCAGAATGCGGCTCTAGAGGCGGAGGCGTTTTTATTACTCTATGATTATGTGGCTGTATTTAAACGATAGCTACACATTCATTTGTTTAACTATTCGTAGAGGATAAATGAATCCAATTTACAGATTAAACTTAATACCTTTTATTGGGAAAGGAATACCATTTATTTGATTTTGGACTTTATTCCTATGTAATTCAGTAGGAAATCGGCAAAGAAGGAATGATTCCTGAAATTATTAGTAAATTGTTCGGATTCAATCGCAAACGTAATTGGATCCGACTAAATAAATAATTATAATTTGGTTCCCGCACGTGTAAAAATGTGTTTACTTTTGGTAACAAGAAATAAATAGTAGGACTTTTTCAGAGTCCGACTGGCTAGCTACCACAGGTGAACCGCCATTACAGCACTGGTTGTGTTCCGGCAATATTAATGTGGGAGCCATACACTTGAAATTAAAGGCTCGAAGATCAGATGAGCCTACAATCTGGCAGCACATTGAGCGGTCCTTCCTGGTGAAGTGTCCCTCAATAGGCCGCAGTGACCGCGATGTGGTCTCCGTTACAAACAGATTTCTGAGTTATGGTAAAATTTAAATAAATACGTATTAAATTTTAATTACACGCGAGCGAAGTCGCTGTCACAGCTATACCGAATATGCATACCTACATATAGAAAGCATTACGACAAATGCACACACAATACAGAGCAAACATACATCCCTACAGTGCGTATGTTAAATTAGGCTTGGTCTAATTATGTACTTTGTCCGTGTTGGGATTTGCTTTGTTCCGACAGACCGTTCCGCCCTCGAGAGGTCCGAAAGACCCTCGGACACAGTACATCTAACAACAGTATAACAGAACGCTTAGAAAAAAATTACCAGTGACGAGTTTGTGATTATTTATCTATTGAATAACATAGACTCGGGTCTAGGGCTAGGACTAAGGTCTCGGGTGCTTATGGGCGGCGGTGATCACTTACCATCAGGTGACCCACTTGCTCGTTTGCCCCCTATAATATAAAAAAAATAAACATAGATGTCATGTTGTAAATGATCAAAATTTAGCCATCAGAAAACGAAGATGATGTCTATTTTGTCAATTAAAAAAAATTATATTGCTATCGGGAAACTTGTTGACCATAGGTCGATGGAGAGGGGGAAAGTTCGCGCATGTGCACTTGCGCGTGACCAATGGCGCGCGCGAATTTCTCGAACGCTCGCGCGTGCTATTGGTCAGAGGTATGCTTCTGACCAATAGCGCGCAGGCGTGGCAAAATTCGTGTTCTGCGCAATCCCCACCCGATTTTCAAGAAGTTTGCCGGGGCCTAACACTGTTACAGGCCCCGGCCCCGGTAACAGATACCTTAAAAACCTACAAACTTAAGTTTTGGCAGGTAGGTTCCATAAAGGGTGTAAAAATTCACTAAGAACGGATAATACGAAACTCCTTCACTCAGGCGGTAAAACGGTGGTTAAATGTTTGTGTATGAAAGTCCTATGTTTTAAAGAGCCTGCAAATTTAAAGTGTGCTATACGGTGCCTCAAGAGGATAAGCGGCATCGAACAAGCCTAACATGACCTCAGTAAAAACTAACTAAAACTAAAAAACTCGTCAAAATTTAGAATTTTTTTAAATCGACAATATCTTGAAAACCGAGCAACTTTTACTGAGGTCATGTTAGACTTGTTCGATGCTTCTTGTGCTGGCCTACAACCATTGTCACTGTGACGTGGCATTTTTGGGACACCAGTATTAGAGGGTGTGAAGGTGTATTCCCCCCAACCAACCCCCTTTTGCGGTCAATAACTAACTAAAAAGTCGCTGGCGGCCGCTACGAAGTTGCCTACACTGTGCATTGTCTAAAGGAATCTCTCACTGACGTCGGCAGGTTGGATAGCACCGTCAACTTGTCAATGTTTTGTGGTGAAGCGGGTAGGCTAACAGCGGGATTCTGCATGTCCAAACTTGTAATTACTAGCCTGACTGACGTTTCAAATTAATTGTAAATCTACGAAATACTTGCTAATTGCAAGTACATCTGTCAAGTCTGAAGAGGAATATTAATTTGGGAGACAGAACGGTCAGAGGAGCATTTAGTACCTATTGTACTACAGTTTATCTTCTTTATAAATAAAAATGAATTTATGTTCATAATATAGTCTCGTTTTAGCGAAAAAAACGTGAAAATTTAGAAAAAGTTTAAATTTGCAATACCTTGAAAACTGAGCAACTTTTACTGAGGTCATGCTAGGCGTGTTCGATGCCTCTTGTGCTTCTGGCCTACCCCCAGTGTCACTATGACGTGTCATTGTTGGGACAGCCTTTTTTTTTTCGGAGGAGAATGCGTTTATGCACCATAACCGCAGGCTAGCTAGACCCGCGGCCGTGTGTAGGACACGAGACTAAAGCGTCCACTACCCACTAAACTCCCCCGGTTTCCCCTTCACACCCGATTGGGACGAGCCGGTGCCAGCTTTGCTATTGACCAGCCCAATTGTTGAGACAGCCTGTATTTATGATGTTGTTATGCGATGATTTGTAATTGGCTTGAAATTATCAATTACAGTTACTATGTGGTAACTCTAAACCTACCTAATATAAATACATGTAATACATATATGAAACGGAATAGTTAATTTGATTTTTTCCGGCGAGGGCCCAGCGCGTTCCACGGCTGTGATAATATGGCCCATTTCCCACGCCATTTACACTTGACTGAATTAGCGCGGGGTTCTCCCAAAAAATGTTTTTAAGTAAAATGTTGCCCTTTGAGAAATTCCAAAACTTAGCCATTTGACGAGCCGTTTTTAAATAAAATGTTGCCCTTTGAGAAATTACTTGAATTCCAAAACCCATTGACGAGCCATTTGGTGTAATGGCCGAGAGGTCGGTTATCATACCAGAGGTCGCGGGTTCGATCCCCGCACGGTTCAAACATTTGTGTTTATGAACATGTCGGTTTGTACGTATTTACATAAAAAAGTATATTATGAGTAATGTTTATCCGTTGTCTGGCACCCATAGCACAAGCTAATGCTTAGTTTGGGGTTAGATGGCGCTGTGTGAATAATGTCAAGAGATATATTTTTTTTTTCATTGTTCATAAAAAAATTATGGCACCTGCACTTACTATGCAGTCTCTTAATCATTTGCCACAACCAAGTACCTTCAAGCCATTCAATTATAAAAGTTCCATTTTTCCTTTAAGGTCCCTAAAAGTACCTAAAAGTACGAAATAAAGAAAGTGCCTACACACGATTGAAGCCACAGGCGTATCTCGTGGGTCAGTGATAAAGATACAGGCCACTAGAATTCAAGTCACGATCGGTTCCAGCGTTTGTCGCAAAAAAACTAAAACCTAACACCAATAGGCCAACATTCAGGCAGGTACAATTTTTTCTCTTGTAAAATCGCCATTCCGCCATCTTCCATATAAATTGGGCCAATGTTGTGGATGGTTGTACGTGAGTAGGATCCAATATAACTCTAAACGGTCAACGTGTGATCATCAATTTTGAACCCTATTTTACTGGCATAAGAGTTTCGGGAGGTCAGCAGTAAAATATTATGACCTTAAAAATATTGGCGCCATATTGAATTATAGGCAGAAAACGTTAAACGAAATTATGGACAGCATTTTAGGGGTCTTTGAGAACTTAATGGATGTCGTCAAACGTTTTAGTACTCTCTTCGGATATTGTTTTTCTGGAATACTCCTGTTCTGACTTTATGACGATTTTGTCATTCATGAGGTTCGGAACTAGGTCTATTCAGAAACCATGATTTCTGAACGTATGACGCATCGCTATGCCATAATTATCTAGTTTCACGCGGCGTAGGGGTTGAAGAAGAGTTTAGAAGTGTGAAGGTTAGTAAGTTTGGTTCTTGATTAAGTTTATAACTACAACCTAGCGTCTTTCTCTGATTTTGCACCACACTTAGCACCTCTAGCGGTACACAGACAAGATACAGTTAAAGATATCTGTCACACGTCTCGTCCTACGTAAAATGGTGTCCACGCAAAACTGCAACATTTCAACTTGACACCGGCATAAACAATCGTAGCGGTACACGGCGATAAACAAAGCTTGCTACATAACAAATGTCCCGCGCGTGTCCCCATGTTCGTCAAATGAGAGACACGTGGGGACAGAATGCGCGTACAAGTCGCTGGCATGCTAACTTGCGGTTTACGGGATTACTCTAATAATAATAACCTTCTGCATAGAAAAAGCCCCTTTTTTTAAATCAAGACTGTTCATTGATACCATGATAGTTTGAGGTTTTGGTTTATAAGTGACCTGAAAATACCAAAACTCCGCAATCCAGATAATACACATATTGATCAGGTACTAAAAAAACTCGACCAACTAGGAGTCACTATTCTTTCAGTAAAATTCTTTAGTAGGTACGAAAGAGACTGCAAAATGTATAAACATTTTGCAGTCGTTTCGTTATGACTTCCCAAGAATTAAATCTTACATTCGTACATGGAATCATTCATACCAGTCCTACGCAAAATGGCGTCCACGCAAAACTGCGACATTTCAACTCGACACCGACATAAACAATCGTAGCGTGCTCACCGTGATATACAAGCCTCGCTACAAATGTCCCGCGCGTGTCTCGTGTTCCTCAAATGAGGGACACGTGAGGACAGAATGCGTGTACGTCGCCTTCCCAGGAGAATGTGATCAGGCGGTTTATGGGATCACTCTACCATTAATATCCATCTGCAGGGAAAAGGCCTGCATCATTAAAATCAGAATTATCATCACAAAATAGCATGATGCCTACGGCAGCTGTCATCGGATTGACAGGATTAATGTTTCACAGTTTTGAATGTCACTGTGAAACAATCGTAGCGTAGTTGTGTCGCAGGTATCATCCTAGATTTCACAAATTATAGAATCATATTTGATTGACAATCGGTAAAAAATAATTTTCACGATTCAAAATCGGTGTTCGTATAAACGGGAATCGACTGCAACGCACCACTAGTAAACTCTTCATGACCGTTGTCATACGTATCGAGCTATTTTGGGAATACAATAGTTTGTGGAACCAACTTCCGGCAGCAGTGTTTCCAAAATCATACGACATGAGATCCTTCGTACAGCGAGTTTACGCAACTGTGATATAGTGGTCCATGAGCGGTGTGACCACTTATAATCAGACTAGCCTTCCACCCGCGGTTTCGCCCGCGCGTAATCTCTTTTTCAAATATCCCCCCTTCCCTCCACATTTCCGGGATTAAAAGTACCCTATGTTCACGGGGGATAGTGTAGCTTCCCAACAGTTAAAGAATTATTAAAATCGGTTCAGTAGTTTCAAAATTGTTATTCCCGCGGGAATGAGACGTTTCCCGTAGGAATTTTATAGCCTATGTCCTAATCCAGGTTATAAACTATACGTGTGCCAAATTTCATCTAAATCCGTTCAGCCGTTTAGGCGTGATTGAGGAACAAACATCCAAACATCCAAACATCCACACATCTAAACATCCAGACTTTCGCATTTATAATATTAGTAGGATGACCTACATGCTCGTTTGCATTCCTCTTGCATTCTCTAACACAATGCTAGTTTAAAATTTTGTTTAATAACTGACTTGAAAATAGAACCTATAAACCTGATGACTATACATCGTTATCGCGCGGGCAGTTTGGGGGCGACGCATAGATGACCGAAGGGCTGTCACACGTATATAACGAGTATTAGAATATTTGCATGTTTTTTTATTCTTTAAATTAAAGCCTTTCATGTTATGTATATTCAATAAGAGGATAAATACCTTATGAGGATAAATAGAATATTATTTCTATTTTGATATTGTATTCAAAATTGGGACAAAGTAGTGTAGAAGCGTTGTTTAAGTTAACAACACTTTCTCTGAGGGTTGATTCAGTCCAGTAAGTCAGAAATTGACATCATACAGCTATAAATGAGTAATTAGGATAAAAATAACATTTTCATAAAATTGGTTAAGTTATCGAAACCGAAAAAAATCGTAAGGTAACATTGTTGTGTCAGTGGTCGATTTAGGATTACAAATAGATTCAATGCATAATATCGATTTAAAAATCGATATTTTTATTGGTCAAATATAATTTTAAAAAAAGATCCATGCGTGGCAACCCTATTCATCAGTATCCACGCGTCGCCCCGAAACTGCCCGCGCGATAACGATGTATACTGATGACACACTAGGTAGTATGCTTTCCTCCTTCATCGAAAAAAATAGGATTATCCTAGTATTTGTTCTGTTCTGCAAATGTGCCAAGAACACGTTCGGGACATTTGTGGAGGCTTATTTATCGACATCGCGCGGAGCGACGTGATTGCTTCCGCAGTGGCGTGAAATGTTGCAGTTTTGCGTGTACCCCTTTTATGATAGAAGCTACATTAATAAAAATAAATAAATATCCAACATTATTCTTTACTTCATGTTATTTCCCCTGCGTGGACTAAACGACGTTTCACCGGTATAATTTTATATTTTCCGGGATAAAATAATAATATCCTCTTTTTACGATCTTTTACGATCAGCCAACTACGCAGGATTTATTATAGTGCACAAGTGAGTGCGCAAGCACAGGGGCACTCCCTCACTCGGATTACTTAAAAGAAAAATCCAAATAAACTTCAATAAAATCTTATATTAGTCTGGAAGCCTGTGAAATAAACTTGTAAAGGTTTATTTTATTGTTCGCAAAACTACAAGAATACTCATTATACTCGTATTAAAAGAAATTGGATCAAAGAGCATTTTATTTCTAAGCATATTATTTATAGGCACTTAGTAGTAGTCTTAGTACTTAACCACATAAGGGCTTTCTTTTTATAAGACTTTAAGAGACTGAGAGAGATGCCTACTTGATAGTAAACGGTCACAGCGGCCACTTAAATAAAAGCGTTGTTCAATTTAAAATTTATAGAGCAAAAGAAGTTGTTCACGCAAGCTGTATTTTAAACTATAATTTAATTTCGAACTTATTTCATAATTATTGCCCATTATGTTGAACTGTATGTCCTACAGATATACCTAGTTTTATATTTTTTATTATTTCATTAATTACATGAACTGTGCCTATGGCTTAGTTATACTAATAGATTACCAATGTTGTTTAATGTACAAAAATGTAAAATAGACTTTGGCGATACATATAAAAAGAGTAAATAATATCAATAAATATATAATAATATCGAGTTTCTTACCGGTTCATCTCGATAGTCATTCCGAATCCCGAAGAGTCACTCTGTAGTTGCATGACTAAACTCTTTTTTTAAGTTTACACGAATAAAGATTTTTTGTCGCTTATCTCAAGACCCCAAGAAAACGACCAGTAATTTTAATCACTGTGCCATCAAGACTTCCAAAAAAAATTAGCAAACAAAATAAAATAAAAGAAGTTTTTATGTCATCATAAATATTCTATAACCGTTATCATAAAAATGTATCGTACATTCAAATGAAATGAGAACCTATGTTAATTATAAAATGATATATTTTACAAAGCTTATCTCTCGACTTTCACATTACCATACCTATCTCTGGTTTTAATTTGCTCCATGAAACACCATACTTAACACTTTCCCTTGGGCCTTGGTGAGTTAGCGCATAGTACCTTCAAGGGGAGTCCCGTAGGAATTGTGGGGGACTAACCTCTGCGGTTTCGAGATGGAATCAGGATAATAACAGGAACATTTACTTTGGAAGATGACATGGAAATCTCTGATTTCATTAGTATTCATGTTATGCTTATTGACGAGCCATTTGGTGTAATGGTCGAGAAGTCGTCTATTACACCAGAGGTCGCGGGTTCGATCCCCGCACGGTACAAATATTTGTGTGCATGAACATGTCTGTTTGTATCGGTCTATTTGTTTCTATGTATAATAATGTATGTATTTACAAAAAAAAAGTATAATTGTAGGTAATGTTTATCCGTTGTCTGGTACCCATAGCACAAGCTTATGCTTAGTTTGGGGCTAGATGGCGCTGTGTGAATAATGTCCAAAGATATTTATTCTTTTATTTTATAATGTCAATAACAATTTTGATGATTACATATCTTATTACAATCTTTTAATTACTTGGTGGTAGGACTTTTTCAAAGTTCGACTGGCTAGCTACCTACAGGCAGAATCTGCCGCCAGTACAAATCTGGCTGTGTTTCAGCAGTATTAATGTGGGAGCCAGTACTCTTGAAACCAAAGGTTCAAAGACCAGATGAGCCTACAGTCTGGCACAATAAAAGCTTCTAGGTGAAGTGTACCTTAATGGAATAGGCCGCAGAGACCGCTAACCAACAGGTGAGCTGCGTGTCTGTCTGCCAACTGAAGTATTATAAAAAAATAGTTCACAATAAAACGTATAAAAACCTCTAGAACTTAGATACATAATTATTAATTCACCAAATCTTTTTCTTATTACAATACTAGCCTTCCGCCCGCGGTTTCACCCGCGCGTAATCTCTTTTTTCAAATATCCCCCTTCTCCCCACATTTCCAGAATGAAAAGTACCAAAGGAATAGTGTAGCTTTCCAATAGTGAAAGAATTATTCAAATCGGTTCAGTAGTTTCAAAATTGATATTTCCGCGGGAATGAGACGTTTCCCGTAGAAATTTTATAGCCTATGTCCTATTCCGGGTTATAAACTATACGTGTGCCAAATTTCATCTAAATCCGTTCAGCCGTTTAGACGTGATTGAGTGACAAACATCCAAACATCCAAACATCTAAACATCCAAACATCCAAACATCCAGACTTTCGCATTTATAATATTAGTAAGATTAACCGCAAATGTTTAAAAACAACGGTGGATTCTACGAAAGTAAACACATTTCTAACGATGGTCTAAATTGGGCTCCTCCCTAGTTATAGCTGTAATTTCTACAGTTATTGTGGTAATTTTATTTTCAATCTTCTTCGTAATTCGATGTTCGTGTCAGGTGGTATTTTGATTAAACTTGTTAGTATAATGTTTGGGAGATTGTAGCCTTTGTAAAACTTGCTATTTATCTTCGCAGAACTTTTGTGATTACAATCTTTGCTTTGCTTTTATGCGCTTAGGTGGTGCGCAAACGTAGGGTTTTTGGCCGACACGGCACACCATTGTTGCATGGTATGTCAGTAAGTGGACACAAGGTGACATTTGTGCAGGTTGAATATCTTTGGACAATATTCACACAGCGCCATCTAGCCCCATACTAAGCATTAGCGTGTGCTATGGGTGCCAGACAACGGATAAACATTACTTATATACTTTTTTTTTGTAAATACATACATATTATACATAGAAACACACAGACCGATACAAACAGACATGTTCATTCAGGCACACAAATGTTGAATGATCGAATCCGCGACCTCTGGTGTAATAGCCGACTTCTCGACCATTACACCAAATGGCTCGTCAATTAATTTTATAAAGAGCAAAGATTTGATTGTTTGTTTGTTTGTGTTGAATAGGCTCCGAAACTACTAAACCGATTTGAGTAATTATTTCTGCAAATTAAAATCTATAATAATCGAAACACATACCCAAATCCCGCCAAATATCATGTTTCGAAAACACATTCGACTTTCGAACTCATTTTTATTTTTCTTCCTCGCGGTTGGCGTGCGGCCAGCAAGACGTTTTGCATGCTATTATGTTTTTATTTCTCTTATTGTTGACTCCGCGCATTCTTCCAGCTAGAGGTATCGTTACACATAGTCCAATGAAAATGGAATTTGGGAGCTTCGTAGCTTAAACGTGTAACGCTGATCTATTTTTAAAGAGCTCTTGCAAATAGTATTAGATGAATATTCTTAAGAACGTTCTTTCAATAGAATTTGCTAGAGAACCTGCCATATGTGGCATGTGATTGGGTAATATCCCATCTAAAGGTTATGTTAATGTTCTTTTAATAAATATTTATTCTTTGTCTGGGTAGGTACTGACATATATTATCATCTTACTTGATGTGAAGCGAAGTCTTTCATTGTTGAAATCAATTCAACTTTTCAATGTTAGAATGGAAGATGAATACTTCTAACTTCACGCAAATAATTTATTATTTAATGCATGCAAGCGAAATAATATTCTGTCTTGTTGCGTCTCAATAGCTGTAATGTGGTAGGACCACTTTATATCTGCTCATCCTGAGTTGAACTGAGCTGGCTGAGTTTTTATTCAATGAGAGGGCCACTTGGCGACACTTTAAGAAGGTATTCATAATTCTATACATATTTAAAATATTATAATCGTGTTTCAAACACACATTCGAAATTCGAAGTAGGTTTTATTTTTCTTCCACGCCTGAGCGCTCGCGGTTGGCGTGCGGCCAGCAAGACGCTTTGCATGTTATTATGTTTTTATTTCTTTTAATGTTGACTGCATGCATTTTTACAGCCAGGAGAGTCGTCGTGCATATTTCAATAACATTTTCATTTTTGAAAAGAGAATTATTATTTGCTGTTGGTCGTTTACTGGATAGAATAACTCAAAATACATAAGGCAGCGTCTTGCCCAACAGAGATCATTTGGTACAATTTACAAATCGCAATTTCTCACACGGACACATTGACGCAACATTTTCTTTATAAATAATGTTGTTATGTAGCTTGACCCACTGTAAATGAGATTCCATGTTGTAAATAAATAACACCCATTACAGCAGCGGCTACTTTAGTAAGTCAAGAAAGTGAAAAAACTTTATTGGTACATAAAGTTTCTCCATGGTCTGGGATCCCTAGCACAATCAATGCTTAGTTTGGGGTTAGATGGCGTTGTCTGAGTAATGGTCAGGGATTTATTTAACTTTGGAATAAAATTAAAATAGTTGAGGCCTTGTAATGGATATAAAGTTATCTTACAGAATCGCAGTAAAGAATTGAAACAAAAAGATCTCACTAACAAAAAGATCTCACTCCAAGAGAGAAACCGTAGGAACAAATTAGTAGGACAAGTCGTATTGATTCCTGCGTAATAAATATTCCAACTTCGAAAGAATATCAGAAAAAGTCTAGAAAAGAAACAAAGCCTTACGCAACCAACATAAATCAATTAATACGTTTCAATTGGAAACTTCTCCATAAATTACTGCCGGTCGGAGGCTCGCAAAAAATAACTTGAAATTCAGAAATGTTGGACGATCTAAAACAAAATGTTTGCGAGCTAGCTCAGATGAGATCTCTTTGTTCTGGCCGGATTGAGGCACGAAGATCGATGTAATTTTAATCTGTGGCCTAGGGATGTGCAACGCTCATAACGGGAAATAAAAAAAAATCTTCTTTTTTTAACATTAAAATCAAACAAAATATCCGACAGTTTTCCGGCTCGTCCGGGGAAGTACGACCCTCTCATATAATAACAGCGTGAAATAATAGTGACTAATTTTGTGTCTCGTCTGGTTTGTGAGAGTGCTGAAGGCCCACACCCCCTATGCCCCTACAGGCCGGCAACGCAACAGCGTGGGCGGCGGTGATTGCCATCAGGCAACCCGCTAGCTCAAAAAAAGTTAATAGAGTTAGTCGTATCTGATGAATAGAGGCTAAGCCGCTTACAAATTCTTTCGGACTCTTGTATTTGGTAGAGAAGCTAGCAGTCCATGTGACGAACTCTGCAGCCATAACAGTTCTGACTGTTTTCTGGCAATAGTAATGTGGTGGCCATTGTTTTTGAAACCAACGATTCATAGATAGGAGGAGTTCAGCTTTTTCCTTCCACTACTCTTAGCCGTCAATTCACCATAAACTGATTCTACGTCTAATCAAACTTCACATTATCCATCCATCACTTTTTCGGTATTCCTCAACTTACATGATCGTCTATTTACGTATATAAGTTTATGTCTCCCTCCTCGTTTAAAATATGTTTAAATTAAAATATTTTTATATTCAAAAATAGATTTGCTTCAGCAGACAACCCTAACAAACAGCTGAGCATAAATCAATCTAGAGAAATACCGAGCATAAAATCATATGGTCTGTATGTATAGAATAGAAGAGATTGGATATTCTTTTGATAACAGAGAAGCCTACAGTATGTATCCTACAGTTTGACCGCCACCGTGGAACAGTGGCTAAGCCGCTCGGGTATAAAAACACGGAGGTCTTGTGTTCGATTCCCGCCTTGGGTCTATCTGTTTGGGTGGTAGGGCTTTTTCAGAGACCGACTGGCTAGCTACCACCCCCACGGAGAAATCTGCCGCCATAACAGCTCTGGCTGTGTTCCGGCAATGTTAATGTTGGAGTCAAATACACTTGAAATTAGAGGCTCGAAGATCAGATGAGTCTGGCTGGCAGCATATTGAGGGACGTTTCCAGGTGAAACGTCCCTCAATGGAATAGGCCACAGTGACCGCTTACCATCAGGTGGGCTGCGTGCCTGTCTGTCAACTGTCCTAGTATAAAAAAATCTACTTAGCCATTCCATTGAGCAATGGCTAAGTAGTCATTGGAAAAATAAAAATCACATGATGCTGTTTAGTCCAAAACAGATAATAACTTGTGCTATGAGTGCCTTATATTACTTTATTTTTAAATAAAATATTTTGGTTTGCGAAGTCTTTATTTTCGATTTCGTCATATAAAAATTGTTTTGCGTAGGCAAACTGATCCGTAGGGCAAATGTTACTGCTACCTTTAACAATAAAAGAACACAAACAAAATTGGTGTTTCATACTTGTAAAAACTTTTTTAATTTGTTTCGTAACCAACAATATCTAAATTATAAATAACGTAAAGGTATCATTGAGAAACATTTTGACGAATTTAGTTTTTATTGTGGGTGTTCCCGTAGGTTTTTGCAAGGCCTACGCTTTTATTGTAAATATGGCCAAATTTGCAATGCAAAGTTCCCTCAATTATACATAATAAGCCACTAATGGATGGGGCTATTTACTTTTCAAATGAGTTGCTTTATATTAGGCTGGTAGGGCGGATAAATTAAGTCTGGAGCGATGACCTATCGTCTTATTAGTCTAAGATCCCACAGCTCGATTCTGCAGGTATCTGTCTTTCTAATACAACTAATTTTAAAAGAATGTTAAGAAATTATGCAATGGATTAGGTTGCCTATAAAAAATTAGCCGCAATGACCTGAGCCTCGTTCATTGAAATCATGGCAACTCTGTTTGCGGCCATTTTCCAACTGGCAACCATGGATTTTTGTTATTGGTATAGTAAAACTTTAATTTTGTATTAAAAATTAAAAAAAGAACAGGTGAGTGTAAACAATTGACACTGATATATCTGTTTACAGCCTGGCAACCCTAACGCTGCGGCTGACTGAGAGCTGACAACCATTGTTTTTTTCAATTTGTGACATTATTATTTCTCAAATGTGGTAAAATTCATTAAAAAAGTAATAGTTGCAAGTTGTATTAGCGAATTAATTGTACCAAAAATAATTACAGGTAATTGCAGCAATTTTTTTTAGGCAGCCTATCCCTAATCCATTGCATACTTCCTTAACATTCATATAAAATTAGTTGTATCCAAAAAACAGATACCTGCAGAATCGAGCAGTGGGATCCTGTACTATAAGACCAAACAATACTGGTTAGGAACTTGGTTAATCTGCTGCCAAAGTTCTAAGCTGTGTCGGACGTGCTACGTGGAACCAAATACCTATTGATACAAGTTCAAAGTCAACATAATTACATTTATTATGTCGGTTAGACTGAAAACTGGTTAGTTTTCTATGTCAAAGTTTGTTATTAAATATCATACGAAAACTGGGCCAGCTGGTCCGTTCTCAAAGGTGGTATTTGATCACAAGTATGACGATCTTTAACACAACTATAACATATTTATGATGTTTTAATGTAATGACCTTTCATCTTAGGAACCGCATATTAAAAAAAAAACAGTATTGCACTATTTATTAATCTGTGGTATTGCTACTGTGCCCAGTGTCCTGTGGCTTCAGATTGTTATTCTGAGCTTTAAAACAACAAGGTAGGAACCGGCTTGAGCCTTTCGAAAACATGGAAATTTAGTGGGTAGTTAGATGAACATCGCTAGTTACAAGTCCACGCGCTTGCAGGCCTCGCTAGCCTGCGGTTCATCATCATCATCATCCTGTGATAGTACACTGTTGGACATAGGCCTCTCCAAATGCTCGCCACGCTGATCGATCCTCGGCCACTCGCATCCAGCTCCTGGCAGCCATCTGGCGCAGATCATCGCTCCACCTGGCCTGAGGCCGTCCTAAACTACGTTTACCGAGTCCACTCTAGAACCTGTTTACCCCTACCTGCCTGTTTAGCCTGCGGTTTTGGTAGTCAAATGCATTCTCCTGCGCCATAAAAAGGAAGTGCATTATTCACGCCCCTAGAGATCAAATGTAGCTAGCCGCAAAGCGGTAACGCTTCATGCCCTCGGCGTTAATATTTTTTCTCCTAAACAATATTGCCCCATTGCTCCCCCCCCCCCCTTAATCATAAGCTGGCGACGCCCTTGAGTATACCACTAACTGTCATCATCATCAGCCTATATACGTTCCCACTGCTGGGACACAGGCCTTATCTCAATTGTGAGATAGTGTGGGCCATACTCCACCACGCTGGCCTAGTGCAAGTTGGTGGAGGGGTGCGTAAGGCAAGTGACCAACCTTAATGTCAGATGTTATCAAGCCGCCAAATGGCCTCTGACTAGGCTTGACGACTAATATTTACATTATAGTAAATATCAGCCGGGACCAACAGCTTAAAGTGCCTTTCGAAGCACGGAGACGCTCGAAATTAATGTCACTAAATATGGTCAGAATGGTCACCCATCCATTAACCGACCGCGGCGTAGGTAGCTTGACTTTCGTTATCGCTAACGAACCACTGTCACAGCTGTGCCACGAGCGCCACTAACTGTCCTATTCCTTAATCGTTCAGATTAGCCTTTGGAACTCGGCCAGGACCATTATGTGTATTCTGCATTTCCTGTTACTTCCATCAGATATCTTATCCAGACGTTACTCATTTGAAAGTGCTACTGTAAAAGGCAGCCATCTTGAATCTTGCCAAAATGAAACAAAAGCGGGGCGAGATTCGCTCTAACTTTGTTTTCTTCTTGCTTTACGTGGAGTCATTTTTTTTTTATTTTTTTTAGGCCATTGAAAGCTGAACCCGGCGCTCCGCCAAAATAGAACTGGACTTTTCTGTTTTAGGGTACCGGCGACTCTCCTAAACTTATTTATTTAAAAGCTATCAAACAAAGGTCTACACATTATTGTCATTGGACATGACATGTCAGGATACGCCTATGATTGTTGTACTTGCACACAAATGTTTCCACAGTGTCTTTTTTTTCTATTTTTCTGAGGAGAATGCGTTTATGCACCATGACCGCAGGCTAGCTAGACCTGCAGCCGTGTGTGGGACTCGAGACTAAATCGTCCACTACCCACTAAACTCCCACGGATTCCCCTTTACACACGATTGGGACGAGCCGGTGCCAGCCTTGTGGCTATTGACCAGCCCATCCCCGGGTCTAACCCCAGACCTCTTGTGTCCGCTAGAGTCTCTTGAGCTGATTTCTCACCCAAAGGACAATGCAAAAGACTGGGCCCAAAAAAAACACATGTTGTGCAGATCTGGGACCTTTAACTTTTATTATGGCGTCGACAAAATTGGTCCTAGTGAAAAAAAATATGTTTATTATGCTAATTATTATTTATTTTGTTCATATAAAAATGATAAATTATTATGGACGATAACTTTTTCCCTCTGGGACCGATTATGGTGTCATCATAATAAATGTTGATGGTGTGTGTGTGTAGTCTTTCACATAGAATACATCTCACCTCTGCACATTAACTTAAATTTTTTGGGCCCAATTTTTTGCAAAGCAAGTTTTGCATTCTCCTTTCACAAGATGCTATCATTCCATATTCCAAAGGATAACTGAAATAATGTTCCCAAATTAAACACAGGTGGCAGAACCGTTCCGTAGTTGGAATCGTGCGAAGTTTCTACCAACTTGTGTCAAACTAAACGTATAATATGCATGTTTGCCTATGTGCTTATAACAATATCTGATGGAAGTTCCGGTATTAAATTACGCATGAAGAATATAACTAGTTCTTGGGCTAGAATAAGCAATATTGCAGAATTGGCAGTATTTTATGTTTGAAACAAACAATGAAAATGTGAGAGCACATATAATAATTATGATTATATGCTCCGAACCGGTCGTCAAAATATAATAATATTTTTTATTCTATACAGAACCTTCTCTCAAAGTGTGTGTTCGTAGTTCTTTTATAGATTAGTGTACAAGTCCATTTTACTCGTTTCTAGTTCCCAAGTGATTTTTCAATGCTCGGAAGCGATAGTTTTAACGTGAGGTCATTTCGGCTGGCTTTTTACTTCTGTTTTCACTTTTCGTTCATCAAATTGCTATCAGGACTAGTTTTTTGCGATGTAGCTTAGACTTTTATTTATTTATTTATTATTAGGACCACAAGCAAGTATACAATAGGTGTTACTTTAATTAAACGCTTTTTTAGTACAATTTGATCATTGCAAACTCAACACTGATGGTCTTACTGTATATCCACATCTAAACAAAATATGATTAAGTGCAAGACACTAGCAGGATTACAATAAGTATTTGGAACTTTGGGACTCACAGAACCATTCATCTGATCACGCTCATTAATATTAGTGTTTATTGGCAATAGGTTGTATAAAATTAAAATATCAGCCTACTAATGTCCCACTGCTGGGCAACAGCCTCTATTTTAGAAATCAAGTTATATATGATTCTAAGTGAAGTAAAAGCAGGTAGTTGTTTTAGGGAATAAATTGTGTATTCTGGATCACCCATCCTTGTATTGGTCAAAATAAAAATGATTTAACTTTAACAAAACGTCGACCTCAAACGCAATGCAAAAGGAAAAATTCCTTTTCATATATGACATAAAAAAAACGAGTATTACTCAGCAAAGTGAATGTATTGAAATCAAATAGTACCATTCACAGTCATGCCATACCAGAAACGCATTGTTAGCTAGGATGTTCTGTTTTAAGCCTTAACGTATTGAAATAAAGTTCATTTTGGCTCGTCTGAGTGGTAATAAAAAGCGAATTTGGGCTTTAATGGAGTTGTGGGCAGACCACATATGTCTACAATAGGGTTGTCCTAAATTTTATTAAAATATTCATAGCTCCGGCTCCATAGGTTTCGGTATTGAAATATTAGTATCGGCATTATTCGAGGTTTAGAAGATAAATTGTTTTCGGTTTACATTATTTAAAGTAATAGTCGTAAATTAATGCGTTTTGTTTTAATAAAACATCGCTTACCAAAAACTTTTGTGAAATAGTTCAGAATAACTTTCCGAAATCGACATCTTATGTATACATAAAATACATATTGTGAACAAATGTGATTTATTTTTTTCCGAAAAAAGAAAAGAAGAAAAAGAATTTACTGCGATTGCAAAATCTGCCAAAAATCTATAACATATTTTCCAAGCATTTAAATAAACAAATAAAGACATTACCTACTTCAAATCCTTTTTTATGGTTAACAATACATTTTATACAAAGAAACACTCAGACCGACTTTAGGCACACGATTATTTATACCGGGGATCGAACCAGAGACCTCTTGGTGTACCTAATACTAACTACTCAAATATTGCACCAAGTCAATTAAATTGTATTTTTATATCAACCCTATTCTACAAAAATATAGGTGTTTTCAGCTTTTTGGGATGTTCCGATGTAGTCGCCGATTGCTCATTGTTCCGCTGCAGATTCCTTTGTTCCAATGTTCCGTTTGTGTTCCAACGGGTTATAGCTAAGATTCTTGCTGGAATGCGAAAGCGATAAGCTGTTTATTGCCTTTGTTATAATTTAAACTTATTTTATGAGTTAATTTGTATGTTGTCTATGCGTTTGTGTTTTTTTGTGAATTTGTCTACTTAAAGTATCAGCCCATTAATGTCCCACTTCAGGGCAAAGGCCTCCATCTTTGAAATAACGTTATCGTTACAATGATGGTTACTGGCGTGTTTACCACGCTTGTCAAAAGCACACACATAAAGTTAGCTCGACCCGGGAATTGAAACCTAGGCCCCGAGATCTCGGCCCGGTATTTAAACCACTAGGCCATCGAGGCGTTTATGTTAGGTTCATGAACATTGAGTTAATGTATGTTTGTTGTCTAAGTATACGTTTGTACTTTTGTATTCAAATGGAATTTAACCAAACACGAAAGTCATATCACAAGAAATCATCATCAGCCTATATACGTTCCCGCTACTGGGACACAGGCCTTACCTCAATTATGAGATAGTGTGGGCATACTCCACCACGCTGGCCTAGTGCGGGTTGGTGGAGGGGTGCGTAAGGCAAATGACCAACCTAAATGTCAGATGTTATCAAGCCGCCAAAAGGCATCTGACTAGGCTTGACGACTAATATATCCACTTTATAGTAAATATCAGGACCAACAGCTTAAAGGAAGCACGGAGAGGCTCGAAATAAATGTCACTAAATGTTATCAGAATGGTCACCCATCCATTAACCGACCGCGGCGTGGGGAGCTTGACTTTCGATATCGCTAACGAACCACTATCACAGTTGCGCCACGAGCGCCTCACTTTTTTTTTTTAAAACTTTTTACATTCACACCTAACTACTAATTGTAAGAAACCCTGAGTCGACTTGCGCTTGACCATTTCTATATCTGAAAAGCTGACTCTTAGGTTATAGGTATATCTCTTCCGAGTTAAAGTTAATTTACACCCTAACTGGCTTTTGATCGGGCATAAACCACGTTCATACTTAGATTAGTGCTAAGATCATTCTAAAATACGGCTAAGTTCGATTTCATAAAACTGAGGAAAGAATCGGTGAACAAAAATTAGGGTTCCTTATACACGATCCAGCTGTTAACTTAGTACAGTCTTTTATTATTATATTATTTGACGGCTACTACACCAAAGGTCGCGGGTTCGATTCTCGCACGCAATGACGTTCAACGTCATTGCACGCACGGTACGTAAACTTGTGTCCATGAACATGTCTGTTTGTATCGGTCTGGGTGTTTCTATGTATTATATTATTATGATGTATTTACAAAATGAAGTACATAAGTAATGTTTATCCGTTGTCTAGCACCCATAGCACAAGCTAATGCTTAGTTTGGGACGAGATGGCGCTGTGTGAATAATGCCCAGAGAGATTTGTTTTAATTTTCAAATGGGAACAAATTAAATGACCACCAAAAAACACAATCGTTACCCAAACAGCCTCATCCAAAATAAATATAACATGTACAAATAAACGAAACCTGTACCAAAATATTTCGGGCTATTTAAGTCATGCCTGCACTACAAAAACTTTTCGTAACCCAAAAAGGCCACGCGTGCACCAAATTTTAACTAGCAAAGTTTTGTGTCATTCTTACCCAAATATATCATTACGTTTGCCATAAAATGTATTCATTTAACCAAGTATATTAAATTGATTGATAAGATTTGTGTTAGGTTAGGTTAGAACTGCGACCACTAAACGCACGAGCGTAGCGAGCGTGCCGCAGCGGCCGGCGATTGCCAGAACTGAATTCTACCCATTTTACTTGGTCGGGACAGAGAGAAAAATATTTTGTTTATTTACTATTAATCGTCAAATGGTATATAGTATCGGTAAATCTTTAGAACTTCATTTATATTTTTTGGGTATACAATGATTTTTGTACGCAATACTTTAATTTATTAGGATAAAAATATGTAACATATTTGGATGAAATTTTTAAATACAATGCGAGTACAAATTTGGTGCACGCGTGGCCTTTTTGGGTAGCTCAGCGATTATTCTGACGATACTTACGTTTTTTAGGTTAGCAGACTTAACGTTTATTGGTGATCATTTCATAATAAAATGGGGATTAAATTCTGGTAAGTACTTAGGATTTTTTGGGCGTTATATTTCATTATATCTGGTGGTTGCTTAAACCTAAGCCTTTTCAAATTATCTTCGAAAAAACGTTTTAGAGAGAGAGATAGGCAAAAAATGTATGAGTATCAAGTAAACTTTGTTCATTTTAGAAACGGAACCCTAAAAATCGGGAAATACTCCTTTTCCGGGCAAATAATGTGTAACCTGAATCCAATTTGTCCGTATATCCTGTCCGGGACTCGCAGCTCGTGTAACAATTAATCCAAGGAGGAAATCTGAAACGTATAACAAGGTTTCCCCCATTTTCCCTATAAAATCTGATTTCCATAGTATCCGGGTTGAGCTTAAGAACAATGGGATTGAGGGCTATTTGTAGGTAATCATTACCTTGGTAAAGTATCAGCCTATTAATGTCCCACTGCAGGGCAAAGGCCTCCATCCTTGAAATCAAGTTACCGCTACAGTAATGGGTACTGGTTTAATCACCACGCTTGCCAAATGCGGATTGGTGATCACAAACCCGAGCAGTGTCCGAAAAATCCGACACAAAGTTAGCTCGACCCGGGAATTGAACCCAGGACCTCGGGGTCCTGGGTGAGATCTTAAACCACTAGACCATCAAGGCGTACCTTACCTTACCTTGGTAGCGTGGCGAGTATTCTTATGTCCATAGAGCAACGCAATAGAGCAAGCAACACAATAGTTATTTTTAGGGTTCCGTAGCCAAATGGCAAAAAACGGAACCCTTATGGATTCGTCATGTCTGTCTGTCTGTCTGTCTGTCCGTCCGTATGTCACAGCCACTTTTTACCGAAACTATAAGAGCTATACTGTTGAAAATTAGTAAGTAGATGTATTCTGTGAACCGCATTAAGATTTTCATACAAAAATAGAAAAATAATAATAAATTTTGGGGGCTCTCCATACTTAGAACTGAAACTCAAAAAAATTTTTTCCATCCAATCCTTACGTGTGGGGTATCTATGGATAGGTCTTTTAAAATGATAATAAGGTTTTTTATATCTATTTTTTCTAAACTGAATAGTTTGCGCGGGAGACACTTCCAAAGTGGTAAAATGTTGGTCCCCCCCCCTGTAACTTCTAAAATAAGAGAACGATAAATCTAAAAAAAATATATGATGTACATTATTATGCAAACTTTCATTGAAAATTGGTTTGAACGACATCAAGTAATTTGTTTATAAATTTTTGGGGCTTCCCATACTTAGAACTAAAACTCAAAAAATTTTTTTTCTTCAAACCCTTATGTGTGGGGTATTTATAGATAGGTCTTTAAAAATGATAATAAGGTTTCTTATATCATTTTTTTCTAAACGGAATAGTTTGCGCGAGAGACACTTCCAAAGTGGTAAAATGTTGGTCACCCCCCCTCTAACTTCTAAAATAAGAGAACGATAAAACTTAAAAATATATATGATGTACATTACCATGCAAACTTCCATTGAAAATTGGTTTGAACGAGATCAAGTAATTAGTTTTTTTTTAAAACGTCATAAATCGTAAACCGCAATTTTCCTCTCATTCAATCAACTCAAATATAAAAACGTCGATCAAACTTACAAAGAACTACAAGAACTTTTATATTATGATGATACTTGCTGCTACGGAACCCTTCATGGGTGAGTCCGACTCGCACTTGGCCGGTTTTTTTCTAAACGGAATAGTTTGCGCGAGAGACACTTTCAAAGTGGTAAAATGTTGGTCCCCCCCCTCTAACTTCTAAAATAAGAGAACGATAAAACTAAAAAAAATATATGATGTACATTACCATGCAAACTTCCATTGAAAATTGGTTTGAACGAGATCAAGTAATTAGTTTTTTTTTAAAACGTCATAAATCGTAAACCGCAATTTTCCTCTCATTCAATCAACTCAAATATAAAAACGTCAATCAAACTTACAAAGAACTACAAGAACTTTTATATTATGATGATACTTGCTGCTACGGAACCCTTCATGGGCGAGTCCGACTCGCACTTGGCCGGTTTTTTTAACACTTCCTAAAGAAATTGATCTATGCGCTTTTTTTCGGAAGAGTATGCGTTTTGACCTCCTCCGTGGAACAGTGGCTAAGCCAGGTATAAAAAACCCGGAGGTCGTGGGTTCGATTCCTGCCTTAGGTCGTGGTAGGACTTTTTCAGGGTCCGACTGGCTAGCTACCACCCCCACAGGTGAAATCTGCCGCCATAACAGCTTTGGATGTGTTCCGGCAATATTAATGTGGGAGCCATTACACTTGAAATCAATTAATGCTCGAAGATCAGATAAGCCTACAGTCTGGCAGCACATTGAGCGACACTTCTTAGTGAAGTATCCCTCAATGGAATAGGCCGAAGTAACCGCTTACCATCAGGTAGGCTGCGTGTCTGTCTGCTAACTGATGTGGTATAAAAAAACACCCATACCGATAAAACTGATACGTTCATACACACAAATGTTTGTACCGTGCAGGAATCGAACTCGAGATCCTTTGGGATAATATCCGCCTTCTCAAGCATTACTCCAAACTTCTCGTCCATGTAAATCATTGTATAACTTAACTTTACGAGAATTTGTATGTACGGTCGGCAGCAGGTCAAACTACCGTAATCTGTCAAAAATTCTCAATTAACCTTTAACTAGTGACGTGACAAATTGATAACACTATAAGGGACATGTAGTCTCACAGGCTACTACATTAAAAGTTAAAAAAATTTTAAAAATTGCTTTTGAATGATTTAGATTGTGTTGATATTTATCTGTTGGTATATAATGAAACAAATATAAATGAATTTAATCAGTTTTTATAATTACTTAAAAAAACAAACGATAATTAACAATCACTAGTACTTTTTAGCCTTACTTGACAGGAGATTCTTTTTTAGCATTTTAATAGACCTTACATAAATAATATTAAAAATATACCACTTTTTAATCAAAATATAATCAAGTCAAAAACAAGAAAACATAATAGCTACTTCTGAAAACAAGACATAAAAATTCTGACACCTACTCTATTTGGTATAAATCATTGGCAATTTTTGCACTATGGGGCGAGAACATTGCAATCATATTATGGGATTGCAACACCCGATATACGTGTACAATGTAGTTAAGAGGGTTAACTAAAAATGCGTCGCGTCGAGTTTTCGAATTTCGGGTTTCGCGCATGCGCGCCAGGTCAAGATAAGCAATGTCTTGCTGTAGTCAAAGTAATCACTTTGATCCTTTTTATTTAATTTTAAATATTGTTTATTTTTTAACTATTTATATTAGCCAATAGTATATTATATCCTTCCTTACATAATCATAACAGGGCATAAGTAAGTGTGTGTTGTTATATAATGGGTAAAATATTTATCAATGTAGTAAACATTGACAATATCTTACTGTTTACATGAAGTATCTAGATTTTTTAAGAGTAGCCAATTAATACTAATAAGATAATCCTTCCCAAATGTGTGTGTAAATACTTACTTACCTAATGAAAATTGTTGACATATGTAAGTCTTTTAAGTATGACCATTCGATACGTAATTTAGAAATAAAATACCGATTTCAGAATACCATTTTTATAACAATCTGATTTAGACCTATAGACCGTTTAAAGTCAAATGTTAACATCCCATTTGAATAAAGCACATCACATTTTAAGTGTGCCTACTATGTATTACAAAATTGTTCTGTTCAAATTTCGTTTACAAAATAAAAGTAAATATTTTAATCAAGTAACAACTATGTATTACAAATGACATTATGTATACTAATCAAAATGTGTGTTACCTGTTTATATGAATAGAATTACATTTAAATTTAAAATGAATAACTTTTATTCAGTTTAGGCTGATACAGCACTTGTGAATGTCAAAGAAGCTATGCCACCGGTTTGCAAACCCTAAGCCGGGAGAGTTTACTATTGTCTGACAAAAAACGTATGACAAAAGATCATTTTACAAACAACGTTTGAAAAACTAATCATTTGACAAACTTTCATTTCGCAAACATATTACTTTACATATCTCTTGCTCTGTAAGTAGTCACTTACTTCCCGGAATGCCGGGGTGTATGGATATCATTACAGCATAGGTTTTTGAATTTGAAAAAAGAACTGTCATACTCATACTGCAAGAAGAATATTTTTAAAAAGTTAGGTAATTTTTTTTTCTCTCGAATCGGAATCAAGACAATTAATTATATTAGAATTTATGAAGATTTTATTTTAAATATCGAACGATTTGTTTCGCAGTCACATTGTATGTTATTAAAAAAAAATCAAACTGGCCAGCACGATTTGACGCGCTTGCGTGCCATAAAAATCGTGAAGAGTAAAAAAGGCAGTCGACTAACTAGGCGCGAAAGTAAATTTTTTTCGTGTTTTGGAGTTCTTTCTTAAAAGTTGAGTTTTTTTACTTACCTCACAATCGATATGTAAAGCAGAGTGTTTACTTCGGGTGTATGCATCAATTGCATACTCGGGCTAATTAGCGCCCTCGCTGCGCTCGGGCGCCAAAAACCTCGTATGCAATTGATGTCATACAGCCCTTGGTTAACAATCTACTATTAAAAACAATCATTTGACATAATACAGGTTTCGCAAATGTTTTACTTAGAAAATTATTTAACTGTTAAAATTATATTTTAAAAATAATCACATGACTAAATAATTCGTTTGCCAAATTGGTGATTGTACAAAAAGTTAGAAAATAAATGATTAGTTTAACTATTTTCTAACCAATACTTACCTGCGATCAAATTTTGAAAATATTAAATTGCATGGTTGCAATTTTCATCTTGGGCAGATTATTGTATATACAGGTAATAAGAAATTAACGCATTAATTCTTAAAATATTATGTAGTTTTAAAATCATGAGAAACAAAAAATAAACTTTTTTTTTACAAAACGCTTTGTATGACGTCCACTTATTATGACGCGTTTGTCAATTCCCATCGATGTCATTATAAACGGATTCCACTGTAGTTTAGCTTTATTTCCCACTAGCAGTTGCCCTCGCGGTTTCACCCGCGCGTAATTTCCTTTTTTAACTCCCCCCCCCTTCCCCCTCCTATCCCCCTACTCCTCCTATTCCCCTACCCCCTCATATCCCCCTTCCCCATCGTATCCCCCTTCCCCCTCATATCCCCCTTTCCCATCATATTCCCCTTCCCCCTCCTATCCCCCTTCCCCCTACTATCCCCCTTCCCCATCCCATCCACCTTCCCCCTCCTATCCCCCTTTCCCGTCATATCCCCCTTCCCACGCCTATCCCCCTTCCCCCTCCTATACCCCTACCCCCTCATATCCCCCTACCCCATCATATCTCCCTTCCCCCTCCTATCCCCTTACCCCCTCATATCCCCCTACCCCATCATATCACCCTTCCCCCTCCTGTCCCCCCTGCCCCTACTATCCCCCTTCCCCCTCCTATCGCCCCTCCCCCTCCTATTCCCCTACCCCCTCATATCCCCCTTTCCCATCATATCCCCCTTCCCCCTCCTATCCCCCTTCCCCCTACTATCCCCCTTCCCCATCCCATCCACCTTCCCTCTCCTATCCCCATTTCCCATCATATCCCCCTTCCCCCTCCTATCCCCCTTCCCCCTCCTATACCCTTCCCCCTCCTATCCCCTTCCCCCTCCTATCCCCCTTCCCCCTACTATCCCCCTTCCCCATCCCATCCAACTTCCCCCTCCTATCCCCCTTCCCCGTCCTATCCCCCTTCCCAATCCTATCCCCCTTCCCCCTCCTATCCCCCTTCCCCCATTAAAGTATCCTACGTCAGTCTGGAATGTGTAACTAACCCCACTTTCTTTTATATAATAAGATATATAATATATTATATAGATATAGATATTACATTTTTTATCCAATTAATGTAGTGTATATAATATTAACATAAATTCATAACCATAGTCTTATAAAATATTTACTCAACATAGTAACCTACCTAAGAAGTGTCGGTTGCGCTTTAAACTGTACCACGCTACGCAAATCAGCGATGTTTGCGGCACTGCCGTTTCTGGGTACGAGCGACATACGTCCTGCCTCTGAAGAGCCCGGCGGCTGACTAATTTGAAATGTTTTGCGCGGAGTGTTTTATAGCAGTTTAAAAAAATGTCTATAAAATAAATTGTGCATCATTATATAGGTTTTATGTATTCAAACTTAAGATAATATGTTCTTCTTTTAAGTTAGACTAAAAACTTTTTGTAAATTAAAGAAATTAATGGTAAATTTTGCATGTTTACAATAGTGATTTCTTTGTAATTTCGCTGTAAATGGATTTGAATTTCGTATGAAAATAATCTCAAATTTAACTCATACCCCATCTAACTATTTGCGTAATGATATGTAGACTTGCATAATAAAGTAAAATGTCCTATTTTTACAATGGTATTAAAACAATTGAGCTTCGAAATCGATGTTAAAAGTGAAGTTTATAAAACACTGCTCGGGTAAATTGTCAGTATTCACAAATACTCCATAGAAAGAAAAGTAGTATGGGCTACGATTTTAGACAAAGATACTGTTTATAATAATTTGTGAGTCGCATGTTTCTTAAATCACGTTTTCATAGAAAATATCTCGTTGAAAACTGCCTATTTTGAGTCAAAACGGCAATCGAATCGTTTAACAGTCTTAAGGAGGACAAATACCGCATGCCCTTCGTTTACCGTGACTAGTTTCAGGACTTTGGACAACTTCTTCAATCATATCGTCAGCCAGGACTCGTTTTATTACTAGCCATAACTCCCTTGGTAATTGGTTGCACATAACGCGTCTTTGTATATGAGGTAGCACTAGCGAATGGGCTAATTGCTTTAGAAATTACGGCTAATGGCGTTTCCTGCCATTTTGCACTAAAACACCGAAAAGAAGTTCGACAAACTAGTATTGGTAGTAGTAGTAGAGTTGTATGACAACTAGGGACATGTAGCCTCACAGGCTACAGTCGATTTTCTTATTAAAATTACTAAAGCGTTAAACAACCAACAACACGTCCGACTGCTTTTGTGGTCGTTTTAGCACTTAAACAAAAGCTACTGAGACGCGGGGTCGCGGCAAGTGGGGGGAAGTGGTCAATTCTAAGCAAAGCACGCGACGCCTGTGAGACTACACGTCACTAGTTAAAGGTTAAAAGAGAACTCTCTACGTAGTAAATAAAGCTGGAAATTGGTTGTAGAAATTTGACAGATTGGGGTAGTCTGATGTGCTGTTGACTGTACATTCAACTATATCGACGAATAATTGGACCCATATTGTACTTTAACAGGTTGAAAGTTTACTTTTATTCCCGACTCGTGCCCTCGGGAGCGTATCCGGGAATCAATCACCAGGCAATTCGGTACTGTGTCAACATTGGGTATTATTCTTAGGACCCACTTGACCACGTATTTTTTCACGTACGAACCAAATCAATAAGGCTATATGGGAAAGGAAAAAAAGGGAAAAATAAAGGCAATGTAACAGTATTTTAGCAAGTGCGATATATTAATGTGGAGTAAGGAATATTGGTTCTAGGAACGCATTTGACTCTCGTATCGAGTTGGTGAATAACCCAAAAAAAACTGCCAAGTGTGAGTCGGACTCGCCCATGTAGGGTTCCGTAGTAGCAGCAAGTATTTAGAATTTATGTCGTATTAAAAAAACTAATTACTTGATCTCGTTGAAACAAATTTTCGCTGGAAGTTTGCATGGTAATTTACATCATATTTTTTTTAGTTTTATCATTCTCTTAGTTTAGAAGTCACAGGGGGGGGGGGGAACATTTTACCACTTTGGAAGTGTCTCTCGCGCAAACTATTCAGTTAAGAAAAAAATATATATTAGAAACAGTAGAATCCATAAGGGTTCCGTTTTTTGCCATTTGGCTACGGAACCCTAAAAAATAACATCGATTTATGCCTATAGGTGAGGACTTGTTCTGTAATATGTGGTAAAGAGTCTGTCGTCAAGAGCTATACTATAAGAGTATTTGAAGTTCTATTTGTCTATCTATATTTTGTTCTGAGCAATTATATTTAACTAGCTGACCCGGTGAACTTCGTATCACTTACCTATCAAACGTTTGACAGGTAAAACAGTTTGTATGGGAAAATAAAATTGTCGTTTTTAGTATTTTCATCGCAATTTTTCCATATTTCTCATCATTCAATCAAATCTTCTTAGGACTTTCACAAATATTTCAAGACTAAAATTAGTCAAATCGGAGCCGTTCTCGAGTTTTAGCGAGACGACCAAACAGGAATTCATTTATATTTATATAGATTGAAGATTGTAACGAAATAATTGGTTAGTGCAGAGCCACTAGTTTTCCCCCCCGATGGGCCATCACCTTGTCGCGGTGGGGGGGCTTAGTAGCCGGGTGGGCTCCGGTGAACTAAGAGTGGCCAAGTGGGCGGACCGTCGAAACAGACAGGTCTGCCCGCGACACGAGAGGAGCGGACAGTAGTCATTACTGTCTGCTCAGCGCGTCCTCGGGCGCGAGGTGGGGGCCGCGGTGCGCAACCGGTTGGAGGGGGCCGGTGTTACGTTGCCGTTCCCCCCTGCGCATCGGCGGCATAAGCGGGGCCACACCGCAGGTTGTGGCATGGGGGAAGTACAGGGGGCCAGTAGGCCCCCCGTGCCGGGCGGTAGCAGCTGCCAAGTGCTGCTCCCCACCCTCCAAAGCGGAGAGTGCGAGGGATCCGCTGGTAGTGTCACAGATGCAAGGCTATGCCGATTCCTGTGACACTACCATTAAGGCGTCTGTTGGGCACTGTGGGGTTTAGTGGGTATACCTACCCCTCGGGTAGGAGAGTCCCACATAACCCTCTGACGGGTGGTGTTGTCGCTTCTCGCCAGCACCACCCGGCCGAGGGTATGCGTAACGCATTCCCCACACTAAAAAAAAAAAAAAGAGCCACTAGTTTTAAGATGTTCCGTTCTCTTTTTTATTGGCAATAAAGAATTTGGAATTTGCAAATTTTCTCTATGATTAAACTATCTTTTTTATCCGATGGGGTAGGAATTCGACTGCAGGCGTGTGTAGCGCAAATAAAATATTAATGCCTTCGCCTCAGCCGCAATGCGGGCCGCTCAAGGCCGGTGGACAATGCCGACACGTGTCGGGCTTGTCAATGACACTACAGAACGCAAGGGGTTCGCTTCCTTACAATCCTGACACCACGACTTCTATACATACGTATAAAAAAAGAACATTAAAAAATTGCGTAAGTGCGAAGGCGGGGTAGGCTGTTAGCTATTAAAACTTGGCGACCGATTAGTTAAATAAGCACACGAGCTTTCAGCATTCAGACTTATGATTGGCGCTCGGTGATTAACTAAAAAGTAAAGTATTAGCCTATTTAATATCCCACTACAAGGCAAAGGTGTTCGCGCAAGGCAAAGGTTACACCCGCGCGTAATTTCCTTTTTCAACTATCCCCCCCTTCCCCCATATTTCCGGAATAAAAAGTAACCTGTTATATCCACCAATTTTCGGCCAAATCGGTTCATCCGTTCGTGAGTTATAAATAGTGTAACTAACACCACTTTCTTTTACATACATTTTCTTTTTTGAAGGAAGGGAAAGGTGACTGACTGACTGGTGATCCGCTAAGAAAGGATTTTGATCAATTCCCACGGGAACGGGAACCACGCGGGTGAAACCGCGGGCGCCCGCTAGTATACAATTATACATATACGAATTTTTTTTTTGTTGCAGATCTGCAAATCATACATGCAAACTAAACAGCAACATTCGAATCGTAAGTAACCACTTAATTATATCGATATCTGAGAAAACAATCCGTCGGATTTATTTCTGAGTCATTATTATTCTTAATCTGTGAACCCACTTTACATGTAGCGGCTAGATAAAAAAATAGAAATTTTGAATAATCAAAATGTAATTTGAGTTAGCAGAATTTTAGCGCACCCGATGACCGCCTCCGTGGAACAGGGGCTAAGCCGCTAGGGTATAAAACCTGGAGATCGTGGGTTCGATTCCCGCCTTGGGTCTTGTTGGTGGCAGGGCTTTTACAGAGTCCGACGGGCTAGCTATCACCGCCACATGTGAAATCTGCTGCCATAACAGCTCTGGCTGTGTTCCGGCAGTATTAATGTGGGAGCCAGTACACTTGAAATCAAAGGCTCGAAGATCAGATGAGCCTACAGTCTGGCAGCACACTGAGCGACACTTCCTGGTGAAGTGTTCCTCAATGGAATAGGTAGCAGTTACCGCTTACCATCAAGTGGGCTGTGAGCCTGTCTGCCATAAAAACCTGTTCTGTATGCACCACATTAAGAAAGAAAGAAAGAAAGAAAGCTTAGCTATGGTTATAGCAACACTTTGTTGCTATGGTTATACTCACAAATGACTCCCAATATCCAATAATTACAAAGCACGGTTGACAACTGTCATTATACTTTGACAGACAGCACTATTGAATGACCTTATCGTCTTTTTATTTGATTGTTGCTATTATTTTAATGGTCGAGCTATATATATAATTACATACAAAACATCCAGACTAATCTAAACATAAATGATTGTATATTTTTTGCGGAGATGTAATACGCGTCAACTAATGTAACCAACAATGTCTTAAATATTACACTAAATCGGCAAGTTATTATTTAATAAGTTTGGAACTTTCTACAAACGTCTGATTCTTCTGCTAATTGCGACATATACATATTGAAGATGCGACATTATCCCTAAGATTGCTCTTAAGTCGGGAAAGCGTTATGATCGGATGAGACTGAGGGTCACTGGGCTTATCGAGTGTTAGGGGGCATTTGAGAAGAATCTCAAATGCACACCTTAATAATTGAATCTTTTTCCTTTTCCTATATCCCTATTGATTCTTGAAGGTGAATATGTATATGAAATGACAATAGATTCGGAATCTAATATCGGTCAGACTTATTAAAAAGTTATGTTTTTTAGAGAAGTAAGTTTGAAATGTCGAGCCGTTTGGTGTAGGTACCTAATGGTCGAGAAGTCGGCTATTACCTACATCAAAGGTCGCGGATTCGATCCTCGCACGGGTACAAACATATTTTGTGTGCATGAACATGTCTGTTTGTATCGGTCTATTTGTTTCTATGTATATTATGTATGTATTTACAAAAAAAGTATATAGTAAATGTTTATCCGTTGTTTGGCACCCATAGCACAAGCTAATGCTTAGTCCGTTTATTCCGACTAGTCCGATTCGTAGTTCGATCGTCGAACTGTTCGGACATTTTTTGTCCGAATAGTCCGACTGGAGGATCGGACTATTCGGAAACGCGTTTATTCCGCCTAGTCCGATTGGGGCTACACGGCGCTGTGTGAATAATGTCCAGAGAAGTTTATTTATTTTAAAGATTAGTATAGTTCAATAAAAAATATAAACCTTAAATTAACTACGGCTAATTCAAAGTCATTTCAAAGCATTTATTTGATTCCAAATGCGGTCTGTAAATAAACGTCTGTGTCTCTGGCTATCGGGCATATCTTTATTAATGAATGGCATTCCGAACTTTGGACGCCTTCGAAAAGTTTCATTGCTGAATTTCTTACGCTCTCCTGTTAACTTTTGATTAAATTCCTCGGCTTCGAAAACAGCTCAGCATTTTTCAATACGATGAGTATTCAAATTATAAAGCGTAGGTTGCAAATATCATCTTCGCATAACATGTCTGGTCGTTATGGACAAGATGGTTGCCGCCTCCGTGGAACAGTGGCTAAGCCGCTTGGGTATAAAAACACGGAGGTCGTGGGTTCGATTCCCGCCTTGGGTCTGGTTCGTGGTAGAGCTTTTTCAGAGTCCGACTAGCTAGCTACCACCCCCATAGGGGAAAGGCAGTATTCATGTAGGAGTAAACTTAAATTAAAGGCTCTAAGATCAGTTGAGCCTACAGTCTGGTAGCACATTGAGTGAAGCTTCCTGGTGAAGGAGGCGCCACATTAGCTATGGTTATAGCAACACTTGGTTGCTATGGTTATACTCACAAATAACTCACAATAGCCAAGAAATAACAAAGCACGGTTGACAATTGACATTACACTTTGACACACAGCAACAATTAATGACATTTTATGGTTCCAATATTTTTCCGCAATATGGTAAGGTTTTTTATTTTAATGGTCAGGCTATACATGCATCATGCTCTCAATGTATGTACAAAATGTGCCAGAAACCTTATCTGTTTCGAGTTAGCTTCTTAATTAGGTCAAATACGAAATACTACTATTTGGTGACCGCAAACCTAAGTTGTGCTCGAAAAATTTTACACAAATTTTGTCCCAAGAAGTGAACCTAGGACCCCGAGATCACGTGTTTCTACCACAAAACCAACGGGGCATTATTCACATGAAACAAATATAAAGGGATTTGTAGTCAAGTATGAGCAAAAAGTTTGATATTCAATGTGTTAAAGACTTCATTGATGTTATTTATTTCCTTATAAGCCTTTGAATGATACTGTATCATAAAGTAAACAACCGAATCAGCTGAAAGCTTTTACAAATACCTGTCAATATATTCTAAGAGTCCAGTGTAATAAGCAACAGTAATCCATTTTTAAGAAGAAAGAACATCCTTTATTTTTGAATTAAAGAAAGAATTTAATTTTAATTATTTTTAGTTTAAAAACGACGCATTATAGACACTACATTAACTATTTTCTAAGACGGTTTTTATGTTTTAAAATCGGTTTATTTCCATTTTATTTCATATTATTGTCCCATTGTTCAAAAGTTACATGATTTCCACTGCTGAACTAAGATTTTTCCAACATATTTATTTGGATATTGACCGCTTGCAAGCGATATTTGCATACTGTCACACATCTGCGCTGTGGCAAGGGTTAGAATAACTTCAGGGTCTTAAGTACATTGGGCTATTTATCCGCAGAGGTCACGGGGTTTGTGGACCCACGGAGTGGCCATACGATTGTGTTTATTGGGACTTTTAGTTTTTGTTTCACTGGCTCCGTTGCATCTTTGATCAATGTCTATAATTCGTGAGTTCGAATGAAAATAAACAGTATAAATATTTTACTGTGGATTCCTGCGTTGGATCTGGTTGGTAGTAGTAAGACATTTTCCGAAAAGTTAATGACATGACATGACATTTAAAGAAAGAAAGTCAAAGGTTGCCTGGCAGAGAATGCCATTAGGCATTAGGTCCGCCTTATGTGCTCTTGATTGTGCATTAAAGTTTTATAAATTAAATAAATAAAAGTTTATACAACATTAGTAATGGTATTATTATAATTATTATCTGTGATGGTATTGCTACCGGCAAACTGGTTGAACATCGGTCGACGGAGAGGGGGAAAGTTCGCGCATGTGCACTTGCTCGTGACCATTAGCGCACGCGAATCTCCCAAACGCACGCGCGCGCTATTGGTCAACGGTATGCTTCTGACCAATAGCGCGCAAGCGTCAAAATTCGTGTTCTGCGCAATCCCCACCCGATATTCAAGAAGTTTGCCGGGGCCTGTACTTAACACTGAAAACCGTTTGTATTTTATCCGAAGAAACTCTGATTGATGGGCCGCGTACCTACTCACGGGATCCAATAAGACAGGCGCCATCGATTTAAACAACGCGCGATCCCTCGATACAAGCGACATTATGGAACCCTTTTAGAAAGTTTCTTCTCGATATATAACAACATTCCGAAGCCGGTAGCGTCTCACTGTGTATAATTGACGATTCATAAGTGCATCTCCGCCTCCGTGGAACAGTGGCTAAGCCGCTCAGGTATAAAAACACGGAGATCGTGGGTTCGATTCCTGCCTTGGGTCTGGTTGGTGGTAGGGCTTTTTCAGAGTCCGACTGGCTAGCAACCACCCCCACAGATAAAAAACTGCCGCCATAACAGCTCTGGCTGTGATCCGGCAAAATTAATGTGGGAGCCAGTACACTTGAAATCAGAGAGGCTCGAAGATCAGATGAGTCTACAGTCTGATAGCACATTGAGCGACGCTTCCAAGTGAAGTGTCCCTCAATGGAATAAACCGCAGTGGCCGCTGACCATCAGGTGGGCTGCGTGCCTGTCTGCCAACTGAGTTAGTATAAATAAAATAATAAATATCTAAAGCCTTTTTTTATGTCAGAGGCGGCAAACGAGCCAGCGGGTCGCCTGATGGTAAGCAAACGCCGCCGCCCATGGACATCTGCAACACCAGAGGGATCGCTGATGCGTTGTCGACCTGTGGGGGTACGGGGGGTGTGGGCCTCCGGCACTCTCATAAACCAAACGAAACACAATAGTTGTTTTTGTTGTTGTGATCCTAAGGCACCCCGCTGGTGCAGAGGGCCCCAACAAGTTTTCTCCAAGCCGGCCGGTCCCGCGCGATTCTTTATCTACAATAAACAAAATAGTAGGACCTATTATTTCACGCTGGTGATAATGTGAGTGGGCGGTACTTCCCCGGACGAGCCAGCCTATTCGTCTCTTAGTTTCTTCGCTCCTCCGTTACTGTCTTTTATCGCCAATTAGGTATGTTTACAATTGCCCGGTCAATAGGCTTAGTGCCTGGTAACGGGCGGCGCTACCAATGCGACCCTGAGGGACCCGACGGGTTTTAGTGGGTAGTCCGCATTCTGCGGGAGTCCCACATAACCACTTAGTGCGCCCCCGCGCCTGAGGGACCACATAAAAGTGTTTCCCGTCGCAAAAAAGTTATGTTTACAATATTGGTGGTACCAAATCCATTTATTAGGTTTTGACTTGACTTAGACATACAGATTTCAGTGTCAAGTAATATTGAAATATGTAGTAAAAAATAAGAATAGGTTTGCTGTGTATTTTTTTTAAAGATTTTGAATTTTCAACTCAGATTGATGGCCATACTCACGGGATCCAATGAGACAGCTAAGACAGCCGCCATCGATTCGAACACGCTCCCCCCGGCACTCGCGCCATTACAGAACCCTTTTAGCGAAGCGAGTGCGTGGGACTTGATTCCAATGCTTTTGTCCCATATCATTTCCCAAGCGCTTTACGTCAATCTTGTACGTATACATACGTATGCAGGTATGTGCTATCGTCAAAATCAATAGCAAAATTATTTGTATTCAAGTAGGATCTTAAGCATGTGTTGTCAACAACTATTTAAAGTAAGCTTGAAGTTCGTGTATTAAAAATATAGGTGAAGTATTTAGCCTATTAATGTCCTACAATAGGCAGAGCCTTGTATAAGCTATTTTGTATACGTATAGACCTAAATATCTGATTCGGAAACGAGCAGTTAAAATAGTTGATTTAAAGCCACTTGCACGTCTAATTTTCCTCGGGGAAATCCGCTATGCTTCCAAAGCACCGTTTGCAAGGAAACGCACTTCAATTAATAACTGTTTTGTATTCTACTTATAAACTATGAATGAATAGCCTCATTAAAATGAATGTGGGAGCCAGTACTCTTGAAATCAAAGGTTCGAAGATCACAGGCACCTACAATGTGGCAGCACATTGAACGACTCTTTCTGGCTAAGGCCTCGGCCTCGGATTTCGCGGCAACGGGGCGGCAGCGGTAGCGGCGGCACACGCAGGCGCACTGCGGTCACCGCTTGACGCGGGCCGTCAAGAGCGGTACGATGCTGTCAAGCGGTGATTCGCAGTGCGCCTGTTTGCACTGTGCTCCCTCTGCCGCCCCGCTGTATTCGAGAAGGGGTCTATGGGATTCTATACAAAACATCTCGCCGCTGCCGCTGCTGTCCCGCTTCCCGCGAAATTCGAGGCCGAGGCCTACGAGTCCTTCAATAGAATAGACAGCAGTGACCCTTACCATCAGGTGGGTTGCTTGCTTATCAGCCAACTGATCTATTGTGAAAAGAAATACCACTCTTATAATTATTGCTTTATACCACAGTAAGTTATATTATCGCACAAAATACTTTATTTAGTCCCAAAAACGAATTGAGTTAGTAAATTACCCTCTTTGCATTTTTCTATTAGTATTCAAATTTAGCATAATCACCTTGTGGTGGGGTGGTATGCCACAAACTTGCTACACTAATTAGGGCAAGTCCATTACTTTAATTAAAGTCTTTTATACTACATCAGTTGGCAGACAGACACGCAGCCCACCTGATGGTAAGCGGTCACTGCGGCCTATTCCATTGAGGGACACTTTATCAGTAAGCGTCGCTCAATTCGATGCCAGACTGTAGGCATTTCAAGTGTACATTTCAAGTGGCTTCCGTATTAATATTTCCGGAACACAGCCAGAGCTATTATGGCGGCAGATTTGACCTGCGGGGGAGCTAGCCAGTCGGACAGTGAAAAAGTTCTACCAGCAACCAGACCCATGACGGGAATCGAACCCACGACCTCCGGGTATGTATACCCGAGCGGCTTAGCCACTGTTCCACGGAGGCAGTCTGGAAGAACATTGAGCGATGCTTCCTGATAAAGTGTTCCTCAATGGAATAGGCCGCAGTGACCGCTTACCATTAGGTGGGCTGCGTGTCTGTCTGCCAACTGATGTAATATAAAAAATACTCCAAAGATAACTCATAGTCTCAAATCGCAAGTCTATGGCGTAGCTCCTAACGTTTCACCGGTAATCGTTCCATAGTTTGTACCGCGCTGCGACGAATAAATAAGTAATTCCAACTTTTCCTATAAAACAGAAAACATTTTCCTTGTTCTAGTGTCTCCACGACCCAGTTTAAGTAAATTTTAAGTAAAACAACCCGTAACTTTACCCCTGTTTAATCAATAAAAAGGCCACGAGGCAGATCCATTGTTTACCAAAAAATTTAGCTATCAAGGTTGTATTGGAGTAATTTGAGTAATAGGAGTGCTAAAATTAGGCTTGTTATGAAATTGCTAATGGGCTTCCTAAAAACTAGGGTTCAAGTACCCTGAACGGAACGAAATAAAGTAGTTCCATTTTGTCCCAATTAAGTTTCAATTTAACTACTTTCTAATGTGACCTATTAGAAAGTAGTTAAATTGAAACTTCTATTTTGAGCTGCGCAAATTTATTGAAAATTTTCTACGGACGTTTTCACATAATTTTATGAGTGCCTGCTTATTGTCAGGTGTCCCCGAGGCAGATTCCAAATTAAAATAAAAGACTGAGTTTGGTATAAACTTTTAACGATATGTAAAATGTTAGAAGAAGGAAGAAAATTGGGTACAGCCCCTTAAGAAGAGATCAGATAATTTTGGAATTTAATTCACAGCCTCATTAGCATTATTCTGTTAGCCAGAGTATGTCTACTGTTGAAGTAATAATCAAAATAATCTTTCTTTACGAAGACTTTAAAATACACCTATGAATTTTACAGAGTGTCTCTACCACCGGCTTTGGAAAGTTATCTTTCGATAAAAACCGACAAGAAGAGTAGAGAACTCGTTATTTTAACATATGTAGATTGAATAAAATTGAAATAAAAAGAAAACGGTGAACTTACAAGAAAATTGACTATTAAATTAAGAAAAGCCCATAATTGGCTACCATTAAAATGGCAAAGATAAAATAATTTAAGGCAAAATACGAAACTTATTGAAATTCGAAAAGTTCATTCAAAATTGTCACTAAATTAAGACTTACAAATAAAACTGAAATAATATTTAAATTCCTTTAGTTTCATTTGTAAATCTCTTAAGTTCAGTGCCTAGGCGAGTTAAAAATGTAGAATAAAATATTATTATTTTGCATTTCATCCCATCTCTTCCCCAAATCTCTCCACACATCTCTGACTTTGACTTGAGCATTTTATAATATCTAAAGTCTATTATAACTTTGGAAAATGTAATGTCATCGCAAAGCTCTTTTCAAGTTTACGATTATTTTTGAGCGACTTCTTACGATTACGACGAGGTTATCGATTTGCCTATTTTTTTTATGTAACGATATTTTTTTGGCTTGGCAACTTGGCAACTCGCTTTAGCATATAAGGTCCTTTGTCACTTTCTTGGTTCCGAATATCCCCATAATTATATACATACGACGATCCATCAGTTTTCAGTTTTCAGATTCAGTTTAAACCGTTAAAATATCATAGGAGATAATATATTAAGTTATGAGAAAAAGAATTAAATAAATGAACGTTTTCTTTTCGGGAAAATTCCGAGGTATCCTCATTACTTACTTATGCACATAATTTACATTATGTATCAATGTGTGGGTATTATTGGGCCTCAATCGCATCACTAATTTGGATCGCCTGTTGTATTAAAAATTCATTCATATTCAATACGAGCGTACATTTAATTTCCATAGAAAAGGCTTTCATGGACGAAATTAACGCTTTTGTATGTTAAAATTACTGGTTATGAAGTTAAAACGAGCATCATTCCGATCTTTAAAATGGGATAGTTGATTTTCACAGGACGGCTGGTTCAAAATACGTTCGGGATATTGGAAAATGTATTGTACTTTTTTTACATAATAATAACCTTTATTGACGAGCCATTTGGTGTAATGGTCGAGAAGTCGGCTATTACACCAAAAGTCACGGGTTCGATTCCCGCACGGTTCAAACATTTGTGTGCATGAACATGTCTGTTTGTATCGGTCTGGGTTGTAGCGGCTATCGGAATGCGCTACATACGACAGACTGACGACAACAACGCAAGATTGCAAGTCAGCGAAAAGTGCACGTGTAAACATTGGCTTCGAGACTCGTCACTCGCACGTCACTGAGACAGCCAATCAGATATTCGATCCTGCGTCGCGCTAGCAGAGTTATTCTCTCGGCTAGCATATATACAACACACCAAGACGGTACATTGGGCCGCGGTCCCCGAGCACAGACACCTAGCTCGGAGGAAGATCTTCCCTTTTCGTTGACGTCATGATACGTAATCATCAAACGTCACAGGGTGTTTCTATGTATAATATGTAGGACGGATTTACAAAAAAGTATAAAAGAGTATTAATTAACCGTTATCTGGCACCCATAGCACACATATAATATTATCTATAATAATACTAATCTACATTAATACTTACTCGTATAAAGAGGAAAGATTTGATTATTTGTTTGTATTGAATAGGCTCCGAAACTACTGAACCGATTTCAAAAATACTTTCACTGTTGAAAAGGTACATTTATTCCTGAGTGCCAATTGTGGGTGGATAATTTAAAAAAAATACTCTTGGGTAAAGCCGTAAAGGCGGCCGCTATCTTAAAATAAAAGTTGGCTAGAAGCCCATTATTATTATTATTATTGCCAGGATGTTATAAAATATTTCCTCAGTATTTACTTAACCTTAACGACATCTAATGAACAAGGCGTTAACTACAAAAACTCGTTTGTATGTAAAACAAGCAATATGTCGTTTATGCGATGTGTTCGTTGTAATACTCGTCGTAACGATAAGATTTATGGCTAGCGAGAGTGGTGTTTATGAGAGCAGTTCTTGAGAGTTTATATGTCTTAACGACATATAATATTGTTTGATTGGAATTTTTTTATTCAACGTCAGTTGGCAGTCAGGCACGCAGCCTCTACCACCTGATGGTAAGCGGTCACTGCGGTTTATTCCAATGAGGGACACTTTACCAGGAAGTGTTGCTCAATGTGCTGGCAGACTGTAGGCTCATCTGGGCGATATACAGGGTGGCCCTGAAAATCGTGGATCAAACGAAACAGGGAGATAAAGGGGGTTATTACCGACATAAACCCCTCAACAGTATGACCTCACATCGACTCTACAAAAAATTAAAGCTATTTTTTGTTTTGAAAAAAATAATGCCTTATTTTGTAATCAAATGGCAAAATAATGAAAACATATTGTTTTTTCTTTCTTTTTTTTGTGTTCAATTATTGTCAAAGAAAGCATCTTTACATAAAAAGTATCTTTACCACTGTGGGAACACAAATTCGTGAGCAATGGCGACTTTCTTAAAAGAAATTAAGTTTTACGAAAAATCAATTCCAACTTCAAAACAGTACTCTGAAAAAAAAATGTATGACCGACAAGTGACCCTGTATCAAAAAAATTTGCCTGTTTTATCACCATTTAAATGAGGTATAACACTTGGCTATTTGTAGCTAACTTATTTTACAAAACTTGTTTATTGGCGCCAAGTCTAACTTTCAATAAATTGAGCGATCAATAAAAATCGTTATTCGCATTGATTATTTTCACTCTTAACAATCCTAGAGCTTTAACATTGGAATAAATACCCGGTATCTTTTGTCCTTTTCACACTCGGGTCAGCTACGTACCCGACTCGGGTCGTACATACGATCCATTGTTTTTTGGCTCAGGTACCTAAGCTTGCGCGTACGTTTGGCCCACCGCTCCCGCCGCGGCGGCGAATCAGTGACTTGCTACCTGCTTGTTATTATTACGCACGTGTTCTGCCGGTTTGCTCTTCAACGTCTCCTGAACGGACTCGGATTTCTTGTCTAACTTTGACCTAAGCTTGCCATACGGACTGTGAGTCTTGCCAAACTGTGACCTAAGCTGGCCATGCGGACTCTGTTTGATTTCTTGCCAAACTTTGACCTAAGCTTTCCAATCGGACACTAATTCTTGCCTAACTGTGACCTACGCTACGCCAGATGGCTACTGTAAGAAGAGTGGAGTACAGCTGACTGTACTCCACTCTTCTTACAGTGGCCATTACAAAAGCCGTAGATGTAATGCATGTCAGCATACTCTCGCTGACGAGGGAAGGCTTCAAGAATCAGTGTCCGATTGGAAAGCTTAGGTCACAGTTTGGCAAGAAATCACACAGAGTCCGCATGGCAAGCTTAGGTCACAGTTTGGCAAGACTCACAGTCCGTATGGCAAGCTTAGATCACAGTTAGACAAGAAATCCGAGTCCGTTCAGGAGACGTTGAAGAGCAAACCAGCAGAACACGTGCGTAATAACAAGCAGGTAGTGAGTCACTGATTCGCCGCCGGGAGCGGTGGGCCAAACGTACGCGCAAGCTTAGGTACCTGAGCCAAAAAACAATGTTTCGTATGTACCTACGACCGGAGTCGGGTACGTACCCGACCCGAGTGTGAAAAGGACAAAAGATACCGGGTATTTATTCCAATGTTAAAGCTCTAGGATTGTTAAGAGTGAAAATAATCAACGCGAATAAAGATTTTTATTGATCGCTCAATTTATTGAAAGTTAGACTTGGCGCCAATAAACAAGTTTTGTAAAATAAGTTAGCTACAAATAGCCAAGTGTTATACCTCATTTAAATGGTGATAAAACAGGCAAATTTTTTTGATACAGGGTCACTTGTCGGTCATACATTTTTTTTTCAGAGTACTGTTTTGAAGTTGGAATTGATTTTTCGTAAAACTTAATTTCTTTTAAGAAAGTCGCCATTGCTCACGAATTTGTGTTCCCACAGTGGTAAAGATACTTTTTATGTAAAGATGCTTTCTTTGACAATAATTGAACACAAAAAAAAGAAAGAAAAAACAATATGTTTTCATTATTTTGCCATTTGATTACAAAATAAGGCATTATTTTTTTCAAAACAAAAAATAGCTTTAATTTTTTGTAGAGTCGATGTGAGGTCATACTGTTGAGGGGTTTATGTCGGTAATAACCCCCTTTATCTCCCTGTTTCGTTTGATCCACGATTTTCAGGGCCACCCTGTAGAATAAAAAAAAATGCAAAAGTAACTTAGCCTAAACGTAGTAAGGTACAGACATAGAACAGACCTGGGAAAGGCCGTTCTTTTAATCCTGAGGTACCTAATGCTCCATTGAGCGTCTTTTATTACAATAGTAAATAACCAAAATATCCAAACTTCAAGCCATTATCATCTCCCCATTCAATATCCTTTCATATTCAATTTCCATAAACAGGCGTTTATTACCGACATTAGCGGCTTTGTGAAAAAATAGCCTATAAAGTTCTAGCTATGTAAATAACTCATAGCCGGCAAACGGCGGTCGAACACGCAGGGCCTAGGGTTTGCAATATTTGTTTTTTAAGATTCAAAGATTCAAGATTCAAAGATTCAAAGATTTCAAAGATTCAAATATTTATTTTTGCAAAGAATAGGTGTTACAGTACAGGGTGTTTACAAATAATGGTCGTGCTCTATTCTGTTTATTCCACGTCAGTTGGCAGGCACGCAGCCCACCTGATAGTAAGCGGACACTGCGGCCTATTCCATTGAGAAACACCACACCAGCGTCGCTCAATGTGCTGCCAAACTGTAGGCTCATCAAATCTTTGAGCTTTTGATTTCAAGTGTACTGGCTCCCACATTATGGAGCGGTTTATTCCCTTTTGCCCTCACAAGGATTGCCACCGGAGGCAATAAGGAATAAAAATTCCCAGTTGCCTCCGGAGGCAACCGGTAAGTTTAGCTTCGCTGTACGTACACATCTGCTTTATTTACACCTTATTGCACAAAACCAGTACAATTGGCGGACTTAATGCCGAAAGGCATTCTCTACCATTCAACCATTGGGCGTAACATTAAGTGCGAAATTGACTTGATTTTTTTATTATTTTATAATGAAAAGCTGTAATCTCGTTCAAATTTAAATTGGACCACCCTTATATATCGATGACATAAGTTATTTTTATTCCGGTTAAGTTCCGTAGGATAACATTAATACAAGTGTTTTTATTTGTCCTTCTTTCTCGTCATAATTACACAACTGACCGACGTAATTTTCTGAAAAAAAATGTATTTGTTAACTTAACGAAATATATATTTTTTTAATTTACACAACTGGCAACCCTGACCTGCCCCGTCATTACTGAGCTTGTTTGTATGCTAAATCATGCATTATTGCCATTTTCGACTGTGGCAATTCCTAAATTTAATTATGAAAGTTCCGCTTCCGACCAAGGAAACGTGTTTGGTGTATTCTTTACTGTTAGTATTAATTTAAAAGCTAAATGTACGCAGTTTATACATATTTATAACGTTTATTTATGGGGTTGTGAAAAAAATTAAGGGAAGTACCGGTATTTTTCTTATCTTTTTGATAGAGAGCAGTTAAAGCAGAATATTTAAGTGTTGTGGACAACACCATTTTTTATGACAGTTATAATTATGCTTATACCCAGTGTTAGAAGACAGCATTCCGAACCGGTGGTAGAGTCGCATTATATATATTTATTAGTATATCTTATGTATCGAAATAATGTTTTTGATGTAAATTACTATTATAGTTAACTATTTTAGTTTTTGACGATTCGTAAGTGCTTCTGTGAATGCCTATATGAATAAAGATATTTTTATTTTGATTTTTTTGATTTTGTTGTGACTACGCTATTTTATGACACTTATAAATATACCTATACTAGTTCTGAAAGCCCAGATTGCAAAGGGTTTGAAGCCCATCTTAAGACAAGTTGCCTAAAGGTGTCTTAAACCTCTAGAAATTCTAGAATACGCTTTTGTTCTCAATTACTCATCCTCGATGAAAATACACAACCACACTTTTATCTAGAGGATAATTCTTTTTGGTCATTGGTAACAGAGATTCCTCAGTGTTGCCAAGAACTAACATTCTTGCATTGCAACCATAGATAACAGAAATTGCAACTCAACTAGTTGCCAAAGACTTTTTCATCCCACCATCTCGGAAAGAGTATTTTTAATCTTCAATATCTGAGTGGAAAAGCCGTTTTTATTCTCTAGAAGATAAAGTAAATTGAATTTAGAACATCGTGTGCACTAAGTTTGTGAATAAAAAAAACATTAAACCTATTTACTTATATCTCTATGGTGCCGAATATATCATACAACTTTTTTTTAATTTGTTAAACGTTTTTTTTTTTGCATTTAGTCATTTCCTCGCTGAGGTGGAATGAAAAGTTACGTGTTGCACTCGAGTGCAAAGATTTTTCACCTCGTGCTCTTTTGATTCCCTCGCTAACGCTCAGGATTCTAATTTTGAATCACTCGCTGCGCTCGTGATTCAATTTTAGAATCCTTCGCTTGCTCGGTCATCAAAATTGAACACGCGGTTAAAAAGCAACTTTGCACTCTTGTATAACAAATAACTATTATCTTTATAGCATCTGTCTCGCGGTTTCAAAGTCAGCTATCATTTGTTGTAATAGTGCTGTATCGCCGTCACTTTCACTCACTAAACAAAGTGCAATAGCAAAAGCTACTTACAAAACCAAAACAATTTTAAATCAACAATGAATCTTACTTACTTACTCGGCTGGCTCAGCGACCCGAAGTGGATCTTGGCCTCCAACACCAGATTACGCCACTGCTCCCTGTCTTGAGCAACCTCTTGCAAATTGACAGGCCCCAGCAACTCGAACAGGTCCCTTATGACCATTTCTCTCCAGCGGTACTTTGGACGCCCGACCGGCCTTCGAGCACTTGGCACCCCCCATGTACGCACGCTTCACCGCGCGATCCAACATTGAATCTAGGCCCCCAAAAATACAGACCACTAAACTATCACGTAAGTTTTAATATAGTACCGCGAAAGTTGTCTAACTATTAAGCTAAGCTAACTATGTATATTCTCACCGCGGAATCCGAATACAGAATACCAAGTTGAGCTAAAGGATTCAAATATCAAACTGTAGATAACGCTTCGCTTCAGGATGCCTAAAATCACAAATCATTCAAATAGCTTTGAAACTCGCCGGAATATTGAAATCCGGGAAGATATTGCTCAACGTACTCGTATAAGGAAATTCGAAATGAAAGACCGAAAGATGTGAATGGTGAAACATTATGGAGTCTTTCTCGAGTTTATTTAGCTGAATGAATGAGTGAAATAGTGTTCGCACGTGAAGTTCAGTTGTTAACAAATACCTACAATAAGCTACAATAAGTGCCAGATCTACAATTGTCAGATTATTTTTTATGTCAGAGGCGGCAAACGAGCTAGCGGGTCGCCTGATAGTAAGCAATCACCGCCGCCCATGGACATCTGCAAAACCAGCGGGATCGCTGATGCGTTGCCGGCCTTTTAAGGTGGGGTGTGGACCTCCGGCACTCTCACAAAGCAGACGAAACACAATAATAGTCACCATTACTTGTACGGTACTTCCCCGACAAGCTGGCCCATTTGTAGGAACAGCATGGCTCTACCACTACAAAAAAAGCTTGTAATATAAGTCTACAAAAGTAGTTTGCTTTACGAATCAAAAATAATACATTGGATTATCAATAGGATAGCAGGATAAACTTATAAAAATCGTCTTTGCTAAGTAAACAGTGTTTTCACGCCTCGACGACAAAGCACATCGCGGAATACTGATAATGCTCGTACTCCCAGGACCCACCTACCACTTAATAGATTTCACTCCAGAAAAATAACATGTTCCCGAGGGTGCGACGTGATTCTTTTCCCTTTCCATGAATTATAACTCACATAAAAGACATCCTTTTTCAACACACTTGGCGAGGAATTTTTAAGAGGTTCCCGAATTGATGTATTAGGTCTTATTATGAGCCAATTCAGTGGAATGTACTTGGGTATTTTAGGACCAATTACGTCAATAAATTTAATAAAAGATACTCTTATTTAACAGGAATTAAGAAATCTTTACACATTCTTTTAGAGGCTACATGGTTTTACAGTATAATAAAGCCCAAAACAACGGTTTAAAAACGCCTCTAAAATTAAAAACAGCACATAAACTGCTGCACAGCAGATAGTTAATATAAAAAGTAGGATAGCGTTATGAAAACCATATATTGTAATATGTCAACACGGCCATCATAGCGTGCCTCTAGTATAGTCGCAGGTATGAGCGGTCCATAGCCATAAGGCTAGCACCGGCTCGTCCTAATCGGGTGTGAAGGAGAAACCGGGGGAGTTTAGTGGGTAGTGGACGCTATCTGTCTCGAGTCCCACACACGGCCGCGGGTCTAACTAGCCTGCGGTTATGGTGCATATTCGCATTCTCCTCCGAGAAAAAAAAAGGTACATATGAACGGTAGTAATCTCTTACAATCAGGATTCAGGTGCATTATACTAGCATGTTTGACTCCCTCTTTCAAAAAAATCAAGTCTTTTGTCTCGACTAATGACCACTCACCACACACCACCATTCTTGCCAAATGCTTGTGTCATAAAATTCCAGGTAACATACTCACCAGGTATATTTTGACCGCCTCCGTGGAACAGTGGCTAAGCCGCTCTGATATAAAACCAGGAGGTCGCGTGTTTGATTCCCACCATTGGGTCTGGTTGGTGGTAGGTGTTTTTCAGAGTCCGACTGGCTAGCTACCACCCCCACAGGTGAAATCTGCCGCTATAACGGCTCTGGCTGTGTTCTGGCAATATTAATGTAGGAGCTAGTTACACTTGAAATGAAAGGTTCTTTCTTTCTTCTTTCTTCTTTCTAATGGAATGGAATAGGCGGCAGTAATCGCTTATCATCAGGTGAGCTGCGTGTAAAATAAAATAAAAACTCAAGTTACGTTTTAAACTTTGTGACAAACGAGCCATTTCACACATGAAAATAATAATCTAGATTCGTCTAAATTAACTTCAAATGAAACATTTATAGCTGATCCCTTGGGAGCAGATTACTTTTAGTGTTTTAATAATGAGCTCATGTAAGTCCTTTAAAGGTTCATGTTCCATACTTGAGCTATTTGTTTAATCCGTAGAATAATAAGGCCTAATTCTAATGATTTTGTGAAACGCCGTTGTTAAAGCCTAGATTTTGAAGCAAAACCTGAGTTTGTTTTTATGTTTTTTTAGGTTTAACCCGTGACTTCGTGTACATTGCGAACAGTAACGGGCCGTAATGTCGTGGTACTGGGTTCATTTCCTGGATCGGGTAATATTTGTATCAGATATTTCGAACATGCGTGTGTAGCGTGGTCATTAAGCTTGATTTCAATAAAGAAGGCCCTGCAGTCATTAAAGAATACTTTACCTATCATTAGTTAAAGTATAATAACGTAGGAGCCAGAACACTTGATACTAAATAAGCTTACTATTTATTTATTTACAAACACATATGACAGTCAATTGATCAATGATTTCTGGAGTGTTCTTAACATCCGATGGGCTTCGTGCCTTTTCTATACAGAAAAGATTTGTTTGTTCGTTTGTTTGTTTGTTTGTATTGAGTAGCCTCCAAAACTACTGAACCGATTCGAATAATTCTTTTACTGTTGGAAAGGATAGTATTTGAAAAAAGATATTACGCGCGGCTGAAACCGTGGACGAAAGGCTAGTCCTACTAATATTTTAAATGCGAAAGTCTAGATGTTTGGATAGTTGTTACTCAATCACGCCTAAACGGCTGAACGGATTTAGATGAACTTTGACACACGTATAGTTTATAACCCGGATTAGGACGAGGGCTATAAAATTCGTCTCATTCCAGCGGGAAATTTGAAAAAAGAAATTACGCGCGGGTGAAATGCTAGTACCAAATAAAACGAAATAAATAAACATGTTGTTCAAAGTTTGCAGGCGATTGCATACGGCCTTAGTTAAATTAAACCCGTCCCAGAAGTGCACCCCTTAATAGGTCAACATGTGACAACATGTCTGCCCATTATCGGCTATTCATGGAAGTTTTAACACGTTGTTTGCTTTGCTGATGAAACGGTTATTTATTTTATACGAGCACATCAATTTAATTTTCTATCTGGTTGACTGTTTATTTTTAATTGAACCCCGATTGAATGGCAAATATGACGTTGAACTGATGACCGATATTGCATTGTATTGGTAATTATTTAAGTTTAATGATTATGAAATCATACAGTATATACCACAGAGCTATAACTAAGAAGAGTTGCCGTATCTCATTTTTGAAACACATCGATATAAGCAGACATGTTCATAAATACAAAATGTTTGTAGGTACCTTAAATCGAATCAACGACCTCTTGATTAAATATCCGACTCATTCATTAAACTAATTACGGATTTTACGGATTACGGATATTTTTCTATATCGTATATCCAATAGTTTCGGTTTCGGTTACGGAGCTCCCTAATATCCCTGTCAAAGACCCATGCCGCGGCCATCTCTTTAAAATGTGAGCTTCGTAACCATTGCACTACGGAGGCAGTAAAATGTAATGAAATTACAAATAAACGCCAGCCAGTTTATGTCAACGACTGTCTGCTACAATTCACTTTAAAAGTTCGTCATTTAAATAGACTCAGATTAATTCCCCATTAGCCAACAACTACAAAGGGTCCAGAGAAAACAAATTACCCGGATTAGGACATAGGCTATAAAATTCGTCTCATTCAAGCGGGTTTGAAAAAAGAAATTACGCGCGGGTGAAACTGCGGGCGAAAGTCTAGTATTAAATAAATAAATATGCTGTTCAAAGTGCAGGCGATTGCATACGGCCTTAGTTAAATTAAACCCGTCCCTGAAGTGCACCCCTTAATAGGTCAACATGTGACAACATGTCTGCCCATTATCGGCTATTCATGGAAGTTTTAACACGTTGTTTGCTCTGCTGATGAAACGGTTATTTATTTTATACGATCACATCAATTTAATTTTCTATCTGGTTGACTGACTGTTTATTTTTAATTGAACTCCGATTGAATGGCAAACATGACGTTGATGACCGATATTGCATTGTACTGGTTATTATTTAAGTTCAATGAGTATGAAATCATACAGTGTGTATGACAGAGCTAAAGCTAAGTAGAGTTGCCGTATCTCATTTTTGAAACACATCGATATAAGCAGACATGTTCATAAATACAAAATGTTTGTAGGTACCTCAAATCGAACCAACGACCTCTTGAGTAAATATTCGACTCATTCATTACACTAATTACGAATTTTACGGATTACGGATATTTTTCTATATTCATGATTGTTTAATGTATGTTCGGAAGAATTGCAATAGTTTTCTAAAAAAAATCCGCCTGTCACATATTTGACACAGGGAATAAGCACAGACTTGCCGTTCCTAATGTCAGGCTTCATAAAACAGGAAAGTCATTTGTTGGACTGAGCATTAAACTATTTAGCAAAGTACTACAACGTCTTGTAAAATTACTTTTAAATAAAGAAGTCATAATTAAAGATTGCCTTATGAGGAAAGGTTACTATAGAGTAGAAGATTACTTAAATGACAAGACTCTGTGGACATGAAACAGATTTGCTTCTCTGCACATCTACTCTTATGCTTATTTATTGTACTTATTACATATATTATTATTAAGTTGACATTATATTGTTATTAATTTGACATTATATTATTATTAAGTTATTATTGTACAACACAAAATTATTTAAAAAAGGCTATCATATGTAACTGTTGCGTTTCTTGCGGCACTTCTTCTCAGCAGCAGGCCATTCATTCACGTCGAAATGCTGGTAGGAAAAAAGTTTATGACGTGCAAAAGAATTTCTTGGTAAATCAAATTGCAAAATAAATACTTTGACTTTGACTTTGATATCGGATATCCAATAGTTTCGGTTTCGGTTACGGAGCTCCCTAATATCCCTGTCAAAAACCCATGCCGCGGCCATCTCTTTAAAATGTGAGCTTCGTAACCATTGCACTACAGAGGCAGTCAAATGTAATGAAATTACAAATAAACGCCAGTCAGTTTATGTCAACGACTGTCTGCTACAATTCTCTTTAAAAGTTCGTCATTTAAATATGTAGACTCAGATTAATTCCCCATTAGCCAACAACTACAAAGGGTCCAGAGAAAACAAAGAACCCAGTGCTCCCCTGTTTACTAGGCGATAAACTTTAATTAACTCCCACTAAACAACCTTAGCCCTTGTCGAGCGGAGATTTCCAAACTTTTTTACGCTGAAGAGAATGGAAAAAATAAAACAAGTTTGCTAAACTTTTCGGCTATGGTCTGGCTGAAGTTTAGAAACCTAAGAAGTTTATTAATAAAGGGGTATGAAGATTTTTGCATGGAGGCTGGCTTACCAATTAGTCCCGCCATTTTGACTTTTTTTTCTAAACAGCGTTCATTTGTTTTTTTTAAATGGATACCTGATGGCAATACAAGCATAACATTTCATTAGACAAAATTCCGTAAAAGGTCACGTTTAAAACAAAATGAAGTGAAACTTTGGTTGCTTATAGAAATGTGACACTTTACGGGTTTTCATCTAATCACATTATATGTTTCTATTCATACTAAGTATCCATTTTTGAAAGAATATTAAGTGAACGCTGGTAAAAAAAAAACTTATAATGGCGGACCAGTAGGAAGGCCAAAATCTTCAATGCCCTATCATCCGCGCGTAATTTCTTCAAACAAACAATAAAATCTTTCCTCTTTTTAATATTAGTATAGATATAATAGTATCGTATAGCGTAGCGATCATTTTCTTCAAGATCAACTATTAAAGTCGTAAAAACTACATAATACCTAAACCTAGTCTAGATAAGACTAACATCATCCTAATCAGTTGAAAGCCTACATCTACTCCCAGTCTTTACGTGGAGAAAAGATATCTCAAATTAACAAGCAATTTATTTTTATAGAGTATTGTACTAAACATCCTCAGGTAGATGTTACTTCCCAATCAGCGTAAAGCCTGTTCAGGTTTTTAGTTCTTGTGCGCAGGCGCAGAAATGAGTGATTATCGCGAGAACCCTTGCCGCGGCTTTAAGGAACTCGCCGTAAAAAGGAAATCCGCTAATGGGCTTGGCCTTTTACCCGATTGAGCCATGGAAAACGCGATTTATGTATTCACTTACTTAACGCCTCGATGGTCTAGTGGTTTAAGTGCCGGGCCGAGATCTCGGGATCTTGGGTTCAATTCCCGGGTCGAGTTAACTTTGTGTCAGTTTTTTCGGACACAGCTCGGGTTTGTGATCACCAATCCGCATTTGGTAAGCGTGGTGATTAAGCCAGTACATAGGTACTTACAATGATAGCATTGTAACGATAAGTTGATTTCAAGGATGGAGGCCTATGCCCTGCAGTGAGCACCGATATGCTGATACTTTTTTTTACGTATTACGTAAAGGCTCCGGCCACTATCGAGCACAAAACTCAGCCTATCTATTTGTGCTAGACAACGGATAAATATTACTTATATTTTTTTTTGTTAATACATTCATGTATATTATTAGAAACACCCAGAACGATACAAACAGACATGTTCCGTAGTAATAACCGATTTCTCAACCATTACACCAAATGTCTCGTGTTTTTTAATAAGAGACCATTATCAGAAAATGGTCGTTTATCTTTTTATTTGTTGCCAGTGTGAAGGCTCCTCAAGTCAATTATAGCGTACGTAAAGTATGGGAATATTTCCTCTACTTTAACCTTATATTTAATCAACCTAATCCATTAGCAACAACAAGAAAACTATACTAAAATAAACTGCTAAGCTAATCTCGTGGCCCTAATCCGTTGGCATATAAAATCCTCGTTTCCTTATATTATTTTTACGAAACTTGAATTTATTCGTGCTGTTTATGAATAACACTTTTGTTGGGCTACCCGTAAATAAGAAACTTGTACCCTTATTAGTAGAGGACACTTGGTAAAATGCTGTCTAGAAGATGGAAACTTTCTTAATACGCTGAGTTTTACTTGTGCTAGTAATAAGAAGTTGGTAAGAAAATATATTTAATTTGGCATAAGTTTCCTGCGTTGGCGGGCAATGATGAAATATATTCTAGTGTTGTTTGTGTACTTTCCTCGGACCTCGAGCACCATAGTGACTCCAGTATTTTTTTGTGGAGAGGAACGCGTTTACTCACCATAGCTCGCCTGGGGTAGACGGGCCGTGTGTGGGACTCACAAGAATACCCACTAAACCCCTCCGCGCTGCATCAGTCTACTACCATGGGCATTTTAACTCCTGTCAATACTTAATTTTATGTCCACGATTCTACTACTAACAATGGATTAAAAAGGATTCGCGTTTCTAAACGAATCGAGACTAGTTCTTAGCCCTAGCAATGGGAAAGTGGAAAAATGAGCTAGTCTTACACCTGTTGGGATTATAAAAAGGCGGTTAACGCCTTTTTATAATATGATGGTAAGCACCACAGCGGCCTATTCCATTTATGGACGCTTCCCTGAAGCGTCCCTCAATGTGCTGCCAGATTGTAGACTCATCTGATCTTCGAGCCTCTGATTTCAAGTGTACAGGCTTCCACATTAATACTGCCGAAACACAGCCAGAGCTGTTATGACAGCAGATTTCACCTGTGGGGGGTGGTAGCTCTGAAAAAGCCCTACCACCAACCAGACCCAAGGCGGGAATTGAACCCACGACCTCCGTGTTTTATACCGGCTTAGCCATTGTACTACGGAGGCGGCCCTAGCACACATTCAAACAACTTAATCCACATAAAAAACCGGCCAAGTGCGAGTCGGACTCGCCCATGAAGGGTTCCGTAGCAGCAAGTATCATCATAATATAAAAGTTCTTGTAGTTCTTTGTAAGTTTGATCGACGTTTTTATATTTGAGTAGATTGAATCAGAGGAAAATTGCGGTTTACGATTTATGACGTTTTAAAAAAAAACTAATTACTTGATCTCGTTCAAACCAATATTCAATGGAAGTTTGCATAATAATGTACATCATATATTTTTTTTAGTTTTATCGTTCTCTTATTTTAGAAGTTAGAGGGGGGGTGACCAACATTTTACCACTTTGGAAGTGTCTCTCGCGCAAACTATTCCGTTTAGAAAAAAATGATAAAGGAAACCTTATTATCATTTTTAAAGACCTATCTATAGACACCCCACACGTAAGGGTTTGAAGAAAAATTTTTTTTTGAGTTTCAGTTCTAAGTATGGGAATCTCCAAAAATTTTTAAACTAATTACTTGATCTCGTTCAAACCAATTTTCAATGGAAGTTTGCATAATAATGTACATCATATATTTTTTTTAGATTTATCGTTCTCTTATTTTAGAAGTTACAGGGGGGGGACCAACATTTTACCACTTTGGAAGTGTCTCTCGCGCAAACTATTCAGTTTAGAAAAAAATGATATAAGAAACCTTATTATCATTTTTAAAGACCTATCCATAGATACTCCACACGTAATGGTTGGATGAAAAAAAAATTTTTGAGTTTCAGTTCTAAGTATGGAGAGCCCCCAAAATTTATTATTATTTTTCTATTTTTGTATGAAAATCTTAATGCGGTTCACAGAATACATCTACTTAATAATTTTCAACAGTATAGCTCTTATAGTTTCGGTAAAAAGTGGCTGTGACATACGGACGGACAGACAGACAGACAGACAGACATGACGAATCCATAAGGGTTCCGTTTTTTGCCATTTGGCTACGGAACCCTAAAAAATGATATTAGAAACCTAATTATCATTTTAAAAGACCTATCCATAGATACCCCACACGTAAGGATTAGATGAAAAAATTTTTTTTGAGTTTCAGTTCTAAGTATGGAGAGCCCCCAAAATTTATTGTTATTTTTCTATTTTTGTATGAAAATCTTAATGCGGTTCACAGAATACATCTACTTACTAATTTTCAACAGTATAGCTCTTATAGTTTCGGTAAAAAGTGGCTGTGTGTCTGACATACGGACGGACAGACAGACAGACAGACAGACAGACAGACAGACAGACATGACGAATCCATAAGGGTTCCGTTTTTTGCCATTTGGCTACGGAACCCTAAAAAGATACCAGGTATCGGTGTTTTTTACGTGTTAAATTAAATAGTATTAATAAGACACGCACGTCCTTCCACCAACTAGACCCAAGTAGGGAATCGAACCCACGACCTTTATACTCGAGTGACTTAGCCACTGGTACCCGTTGGCGGTGTTGTATGCATTCTGTTTCAAAAGATAAATTAAGCATTAGCGAGCGAGTAACCGTTAATATTCCTGGCGCGTTATTATCCATTCTTACGGGTAATCTGCTCAGAGAGTCGTTACGTATTTATGCGGCCTTTTCGCCGCGAACTAGGTTGAACTTGGCGGTTTATTTACACTCTAATTTATAGTCCGAGCCGGGAGATTAACTTTGCTAATTCAAATTAGTGTAGTTCTTCAGAGCGGAGGTTTGTTATGGACAAGCGGCGGTTTGAAGCTTGTTTTTGTTGTTTGTTCCGTTTGATTTCCGAGTAGGATAAGAGTTTTTTTTTTTAAATATTACTGAACTTAACTTTAAAGTAAAGGCTTGTGATTAAATTAATCGACCACTGCGGCTTATTCCAATAAGAGACACTTAATAAATTTGTAAAACATAAACATTTTTTATTTATAATTATGTTTTGTTCTTTTTTGTATATATTTTTAATGGTAATAACTAATAATAATTTTACAAATGGGAATACATAACAAGAAAATATATTTGTAAAACATGTATACCTACATGTATTTATGAAAAACCAGTATACAGGGTTATTGGTAATGTGTCTTGATCCTTTTAAGGGCATGTAGAGGAGGTCCCCAGCTAGCAATTGACCCATTAAAATGCAGGTCAAAAGTGAACCATTATTGAGATATTTTTTTTTTAATATTTTTTCGGAAAATTACGGATTCACAACTTTAAAAATTTATTAAAAAAAAACTACAACATATTTTAATGTAATTGTTGATGATTAAGTTAGAGCTTAGTCTAGTACATAATAAAACATACTAGGATAACTGAAAGTTTTGTTAATTTTTTTTTAACCGACTTCAAAAAAGGAGGAGGTTATATGTTCGACTGTATGTATTTTTTTTTTTTTTTTTTTTTTTTTTTTTTTTTTTTTATGTATGTCCGTCGATTTCTCCGTCAATTGTGGACCGATTTAAATAATTCTTTTTTTATTTGAAAGTGCATAGTTCAGAGGTGGTCCCATTGTCACCATGTCAGGATCTGATGATGGGATCCCGGAAAAATCAAGGGAAAACCTCAAATTTTATAGGCTGCGCCTACGCGTTACTTGTTTTTTCTGAAGCCATTCAAGTTTTTGCGTCCGATAGACATCATTTTATGTTGATGAGCTGATGATGGAAGGTACAACTCCTTAACGGTTAGGAGTTAGGGGATAATTCTTTCAGTATTGTAGGAATATGTGGACCGTTAGTTGTATTTCATGTACTTTTGCAGCTAAGGTGATGATGGAAAGTACAACTCCTTAACGGTTAGGAGTTAGGGGATAATTCTTTCAGTGTTGTAGGAATATGTGGAACGTTAGTTGTATTTCATGTACTTTTGCAGCTAAGCTGATGATTACCCGGGGATGGGCTGGTCACTAGCCAATAAGGTTAGCACCGGCTCGTCCTAATCGGGTGTGAAGGAGAAACCGGGGGAGTGTAGTGGGTAGCGGACGCTTCGGTCTCGAGTCCCACACACGGCCGCGGGTCTAGCTAGCCTGCGGTTATGGTGCATAAACGCATTCTCCTCCTACCCATGGTGCTGAACACTTAATGAATACCTAATATTATTATCAAATAATACAATTCTACTCGTATTTTCGCTATCATTATTATGAAAGAGTTTTACTCACTACCTACGTGTTATTCACACTAAAAATAGAAAAATAAACAAACTTTTTTAAAAAAAAATTAAACCGACTTCAAAAAAAAAGAAACAAAAAAACTACCTAAAAAACTGAAAAGCAAAAAATAATTTTAATAAGACATTCATCAAATGCGCTTATTGTCTAAGCCTATTAATTAAATTGTATTTTACGTGCTAGGTAGGTACCTACTAATCTGTTTGAAGTCGGTGCCAAGCCAAAGGTAATCAAAAATGATATAATATAATAATAATGTATTATAAAGGGTTACTTATTAATCCGCGGACGTAGGTACGTAATCTGGGTACCTACTATTTGGCTTGGCACCGACTTCAAACAGATTAGTAGGTACCTACCTAGCACGTAAAATACAATTTAATTAATAGGCTTAGACAATAAGCGCATTTGATGAATGTCTTATTAAAATTATTTTTTGCTTTTCAGTTTTTTAGGTAGTTTTTTTGTTTCTTTTTTTTTGAAGTCGGTTTAATTTTGAAATAAGAGATCAAAAACTAGATTTTTTTTACGACGCTTATAATTTTGTTTACAATAAAGTATCATTTTCTTCAAAAAATCACCTAAGTACTTGGACGGCAGAACATTTCAAAAACATCTTCATATCAATGGCTATCCAACAAGATACAAATTACACTTAAAAAATTGATAACAACTGTAAAAACAACTAACGAGCATAAAAGGGTAATAAATCTCTATACAAATTTTTTCGATATATCGGTGTATTTTTCAACCAGATGACAATCAATAGACAAACGACACTTGGTTAAACCATGAATTGATGAAAGAGACCGGTCAAGAGATGACTCATCTCATCATAAATAAAAAATCCCGGGAATTAGTTTCATATCTGCTTTTGTTATGTCAAAACGTTTTATTCCAATGATGTCTTAAGGACTTGAAATTTTGCAATGCACTTAAAGAAGGTTTATTCCCGCCTGACCCCACCAATTCTGCCTTCAGTAGGGGCAGTCGAAACTTTTTAGTTTTGCCTGCCCCCCCCCCCCCCCACTAGGGGCAGACGAAACTTAAAAGACGGAACCGAAATTAGTAGTTGGTTTAAACTAAAAAGTTTCAACTGCCCCCACTGGTGGCAGAATTGGTGGGGTCAGGTGGGAATGAACCTTCTTTAAGTGCATTGCGAAATTTAAGTTTGTACCAGTGGGGTCAGTTGAAACTTTTTAGTTTAAACCAACTACTAATTTCGGTTCCGTCTTTTTAGTTTCGTCTGCCCCGAGGGTGGGGGGGGGGGCAGGCAATACTAAATAGTTTCGACTGCCCCCACTGAAGGCAGAATTGGTGGGGTCAGGCGGGAATAAACCTTCTTTAAGTGCATTGCAAAATTTCAAGTCCTTAAGACATCATTGGAATAAAACGTTTTGACATAACAAAAGCAGATATGAAACTAATTCCCGGGATTTTTTATTTATGATGAGATGAGTCATCTCTTGACCGGTCTCTTTCATCAATTCATGGTTTAACCAAGTGTCGTTTGTCTATTGATTGTCATCTGGTTGAAAAATACACCGATATAGCGAAAAAAATTGTATAGAGATTTATTACCCTTTTATGCTCGTTAGTTGTTTTTACAGTTGTTATCAATTTTTTAAGTGTACATTGTATCTTGTTGGATAGCCATTGATATGAAGATGTTTTTGAAATGTTCTGCCGTCCAAGTACTTAGGTGATTTTTTGAAGAAAATGATACTTTATTGTAAACAAAATTATAAGCGTCGTAAAAAAAATCTAGTTTTTGATCTCTTATTTCAAAATTAACAAAACTTTCAGTTATCCTAGTATGTTTTATTATGTACTAGACTAAGTTCTAACTTAATCATCAACAATTACATTAAAATATGTTGTAGTTTTTTTTTAATAAATTTTTAAAGTTGTGAATCCGTAATTTTCCGAAAAAATATTAAAAAAAATATATCTCAATAATGGTTCACTTTTGACCTGCATTTTAATGGGTCAATTGCTAGCTGGGGACCTCCTCTACATGCCCTTAAAAGGATCAAGACACATTACCAATAACCCTGTATAAGTAATGTTTATCTGTTGTCTGGCACGCATTGTTCAAGCTATGCTCAGTGTGGGGCTAGACGGCGATGTGTGAAAACTGAATAGTTTTCGAAACAATTTCAAAAACAATTTTACAAAAGTGATCAGGAAGCATAAATAACAGTTACTCAACAAACTAATCTGTAATCTGTCATATTGTGTAATCAAACGGCAAGTTGTGTAAGATCTTTGCCTCGAATTTCGCGGAAGCGGGAGCGGGCCAGCACGCAGGGGCACTGCGGTCATCGCTTGACGCGTCACGAGCAACGAAATATCGTTGGTCAAGAGTCGAGCGGTGCGATCCTGTCAAACGGTGACCGCACTGCCGTGTCAGGCGAATGTCAGTTAACTTAAGATACATGAGTTACGCGTAACAAGTGTTTTTCATGGTTTTTATGGGTCTTCTATCCCGTGTATAAAATATTATTTCATTATCTCTTACCGTTATCCCAAAAAATGCTTTGGAATAAATTACGATTGACTACGATATTATGGTTAAATACTGTATCTTAAGTTACAGACAACGCTTGACGAGTCGACAAGACGCGATTATGGCAAACTCAGTTAAGTATCTACTAAAATACATGACTTAGCCACGATAGACGGTCATGTTTACTTATATTTATACTGTTATGGGGTTTTTACTAAGACTTATGCAACTACATAATATTTAAACTGATTTAGTAGACCGGTAGGTAATGTTTTTGTTGATAAATGAGAAAGAAATACATTTTAGTTTATTTGAATACCATTTCCAGTCTTGTCATAATATACTTGTTATTTTATTACACCTATGTTCCTAATTAAAATATGACTGATTAAAATTAAGATTCTTATTAAAACCTACTTTTATTCTACCTCTCTAAACAAAATAATGCAGAAATGCATGTATTATAAAATAATTCTTACTCAAATTGTCACGGCTAAGTCATGTATCTTAAGATACGGCCCTTCGCGTAACAAGATTTGTATGAAATTCCTATCACGCCTATCTCCGTTTTTGGAAAAAGCAAAGAAAATAAAGATTAAACAAAAAAACTAATAACATCACAATAATATGTACATCTTTACAATTCTTATGATATGAAATAAGTTTGGAAAAATCTTTTGAAACATAGATATAATGGCAATAAATGCAAAAAAAACTTTAGGAGTCGTTTACTCAAAACTAGGTTTTTTGAGATAACGGAGATAGGCCTGACACGGCAGCGCAGTGCGCCTGCGTGCTGGCCGCTCCCGCTTCCGCGAAATTCGAAGCAGAGGCCTAAGTAAAGGAACATTTGGTATTAATACCGGATCGTTGCGTGACGCGAATGCGATGACACTCGTGTTATGAATATTATGGACGACCTTTTTCACTTGCCTTCATGCTTCATATCTGTTTACACAAGAGATGAGATTCGTTTTTTATTATATAGTTTATTGGGAAGAGGATCATTTATAGAACTGTAGTAGAGACATGCTGCAGACATTGCCTGTACCAGGGTAGTAGCTACCACTGTCTAACAGAAAGAAGAGCCATGCTGTTTTACAGTACGAATGGACCGGTTCGTCCGGGTACCACCCTCTCTCACCTCACATAACACCAGAATTAAAATATGTATAATAGTGACTACTATTGTCTTTCGTCTGGTTTGTGAGAGTGCCGGAGGCCCACACCTCCCTCTTAATAGGCTGGCAACGCATCAGCGATCCCTCTGGTGTTGCAAATCCCTCAAATAAAAACTCCTGACCTGTGTTAGCTAAAAATCAACCGGCAAACTAATAAGCGCAACGAGCTAATGTCAAAACTCGTGATGAACTGTAAACAGAGCGGCAAGTTCGCAACTGTTGGAGCATTTCGTATTAATGGCGGAGCGTCGAGTCGGCCGACGTAACGCAATCACGCCGGAATACTAAACAACGCAATATGACTGACGGGTGGGACAAAATCTGATAGGCTTGGACAAAATCTGTTACTTGTTTGGACAAAGATCTACCGAATTTTGCTACTCTTAGTTATTTTGATATTTTGTTGTATTTTATTTTTGATCTCGTATGTAGTCACGCTTAGTAACTGAAAAACAATAAGATACGTTATGTATATAAAATGTATACGTTTATCTGTAGATAAATCTGTTGGTGGAGCACGCACGGCTACAGACGTCACTAAAAAAAATCTAAAAAATATTAAAAAGTTTTCTGCGAAAAAAGGGTCGACAACATCTTGAAGTAATTTATTAAATTATTATTTTAATCTTGCAAAAGAATTTCTATAGCTTTGAAGTCTAGTTTTTGGAATAATTTCCAAGGATTCATTTGATGAAGGCGCCATTTGGCGACTGCACGGACCTTAAGCCATAATTTCTGAACTTCGGACTGTAATTGAGAATTTCCGAACAGAAAAATCCAAGTAAATATTTTCGGTCCAACCCGAGGGATCGGTCCCAGAATCCCCGATGCAATTAGTGCAGTAATCCATTATACACAGGAAATGTGCACTAAGAAATGGTTATTGGAAATTTTCCATCCACTAGGTTGAAATAGGGGATGAAAATGAGTATAAAGTCGATGCTTTTGAAGAAAGCTACCTGTTTTTTTAGTTTATAGTCATTCATGATAACAATAATCAGTATTGCCATCGTTGGGGTTATGTGTTAAGTGTGTGTTTATTTCAATAATTACAATAACTTTTCTTCCATAGAAGATTGGGAAAGGTCTTTCCGATCTTCTATGAAAGATAAAGATAAGATAAAGATTCATTTATTTGCCATAACAGTGTAAGTCATAATAATATTTTTTTACGATGCTTATTACAAGGTGTTCAGAAATAATTTGGTTCAACATGTTTTACCATGACTGGTGTACAGAAAGACAGAAAGCAAGAAGTGATTGGTAAGATGAAGAGCACTTAACTATTTTCTTCTGTCAAAAGGCAAGCAAAGCATTTAAGACCCTAGTCGTAGATGTCTATGGGCGGTCGGTAGTGACCATTAGGACCACCATCAGGTGTAATAATTTCTCGTCTTAAAAAAGCTATTTAAAGTTCGTATGGTTACAAAAGTTACAAGAAAAAAATTATTGTGAAATTTTCTGCACCATTGCCTTTAAGCTTTGTTAAGGTAAAAAAATCTAAAGCGGAAACCTCGCACTTAGCGCCACCTGTTCAGATGTTGCAGGGCATGAAGAAAAAACACCACTTCTATAATCGTCGCTTTTTTACCGAGAAAAATAACCGTTTGTATCGTATTTCAAACAAAAGTTGCCGAGAGCAGCTGCGGGCTTGCTGCGGCGCCCGTTTGCGGAACTTTTTAGACTGTGGTCCTAGTGAAGAGAGAACGGAATATCAGAAAATTTGAAATATCAGATAATTATGTATTTAAAAAAAGACTTACTGCATGGCTTAATGACAATTATTTATATAGTGTTAATATAAGGAATTTTTTGACAACTAATGTAGATTTTATTGACGCATTTTTTTTATTTTTTTTTATTCTAATATGGGCTTGCTCTTGACCCCAATCTTGCTCTAGAGCAGAGATGGGATCTACGATGGACCGAGCTTTCTCAGAAGAATCTTTTCATAATTCGTAACCATTTATTTTATTTCGGACATGTATTAATATAAGAGAACTAGCGGGCGCCCGCGGTTTCACCCGCATGGTTCCCGTTTCCGTGGGAATTGATCAAAATCCTTTCTTAGCGGATGCCTACGTCATAACATCTACCTGCATGCCAAATTTCAGCCCGATCCGTCCAGTAGTTTAGGCTGTGCGTTGATATCTATCTATGTCAGTCAGTCAGTCAGTCAGTCAGTCAGTCAGTCACCTTTGAGTTTTATATATATAGATTTTTGGTCAATACTTACTGTCCATCACAAACCCTTTAAACCATTTCGAAACTCACCACCTAGTTTATATTAAAAGTAATAACTTTAACATCCAAACGCAAATACTCCATGAAAATTCTCTTTACACTGCCCCCATAAAACGTCAGCTTTAAATACTAGCTGTTTGCAATCGCCGCGGGCCATGATACAGCGAATTTGGGTTTATGCAGGTTATAAATATAAAAAGCACATGAACTCTTTGAAGAGGTTATAGCTCATCAGGGTAAACAACTTCGGATGAGTCCGATTTACAATGTACGACGAATAAATATTAAAGAGATGATTACATGATAGACATAGATATTAGTAGTCACCCACTCGAACAGGGACATACCTCCACTTTACAGAAGAACAAAGTGAACTAGTACTCATAAGTTTTGTCATCTATCAATAAGAACCGGCATGAAAGGTAATACTTGACAAGTGGCATTCTACTATCGAATCGATTCACTCGAAACTTCATACCACGTACGACTAAACTGTGGAACCAGCTTCCTACAGCGGTATTTCCGGACCGATATGACATGGCAATCTTCAAGAAACGAGCATATCTCTTTCTTAAAGGCCGGCAACGTACTTGTGACTCCTCTGGTGTTGCGGGTTTATGGGCGATTGCTTACCATCAGGTGACCCGCTTGCGCGTTGCCTCCCTCTTACATAAAAAAAAAATAGTTTTGCTTTTCAATAAAACAAAAATAATAAAAAAAAAAAAAAAAAAATATCTCTGGACATTATTCACACAGCGCCATCTAGCCCCAAACTAAGCATTAGCTTGTGCTATGGGTGCTAGACAACGGATAAACATTACTTATATACTTTTTTTTTGTAAATACATACATATTATACATAGACACCCCAGACCGATACAAACAGACATGTTCATGCACACAAATGTTTGTACCGTGCGGGGATCGAACCCGCGACCTCTGGTGTAATAGCCGACTTCTCGACCATTAAACCAAATGGCTCGTCGAAACAATAATGGAATAATACGATTTTTTTTAAGTAAGTAAGTATCACAGTCTAAATCTATTTTTATTTCTCTATGGTAAGTATGGTCCGTCAAAATGTCGGTCCGTGTAAACCAACCTTCCGTCACGATTCGCGATAAGAAGCCCCGTCTCACTATCTCATCGGATTTGATGACTTGTTTAGGGTTGGACGTCCATTATTTTTTAGGATTCTCCAGGTATTTTCAGAGGTAAGCGTGTAGGGGTTTTCTATAATAATATTTTGTGTGTGAGTGTTATGGGGGCTTGGGCGAATTGGGAGTATAAAAATTGGCTATATAAATCATAAAAGTATAATAGGATGGAGCATATAAATGCTCTTATATTCGTAAACTTATCCCATGTTGATGGTGTTCTGAAATCATTCATATTTAATCAATCACAACACAATCACACATCAGAAAGCTTTTTGTATTTTTTTTATTTTTTATTCTATGTCAGTTGGCAGACAAGCACGCAGCCCACCTGATGGTAAGCGGTCACTGCGGCCTATTCCATAGAAAGACGCCACATGGAAGCGTCCCTCAATGTGCTGCCAGACTGTAGACTCATCAACAAGGATGACGCTCAAGCCTACGGCCTGCCTGATGATGCGGGGATACCGACGCCTATGGACGCTTGTAGCTCCAGGGTACTCCAGAGGCATCACTCGCACGTTGCCAAACCTGTAATTAAAAGGAAAAATACAACGATAGCAGCAAAACTTACTGGTGACTGGCTCAATGGGTACTATACATGTGCTATTAAGCCAGTCAACCTTATATTTGGACCTTACATGTGCTTACCATCAGGTGGAGTGAGGCCATCCTGACTGCTTCCTCATAAAAAAACAAGAAAAAAAAATCGTGGCCACAAACCCACGAAAAATCCGCTACAAATTTTGTCCGACATGGGAATGAATCCATGACCCCGAGATCAGGGCCAAGTACCTACTTAAATTACTTGGATCTAAATAATTGTAACGATAACTTGATTCTAACGATGGAAGCCTTTGCAAGGCTAAGTACTTAAATTACTTAGATCTAAATAATTGTAACGATAACTTGATTCTAACGATGGAAGCCTTTGCAAGGCTAAGTACTTAAATTACTTAGATCTAAATAATTGTAACGATAACTTGATTCTAACGATGGAAGCCTTTGCAAGGCTAAGTACTTAAATTACTTAGATCTAAATAATTGTAACGATAACTTGATTCTAATGATGGAAGCCTTTGCAAGGCTAAGTACTTAAATTACTTAGATCTAAATAATTGTAACGATAACTTGATTCTAACGATGGAAGCCTTTGCAAGGCTAAGGTTTCCAAGGTGGGACATCAAATAGGCTACTATGTACTTTCTAAAACAAATTTCGGAAGTACATAGATACTTTTGTAGATACTTACAGGTTTAAAATTCTGTATTCAAAACGCTGTAGCTCATACATCGGCACAGTGAGAATCCTTTGCCTTACACTTTAAAATAAACAAAATCGCTGCCGCCTCCAGTAGGACCTTGAAGTTACCTCCTTTGACTACAGGACACTAAATATTTCTGCATACGTACAACTTTGAACCTTAGTACATTGGCTTAAGGGTTACATGCATATTTTAGAGGGGCATGTTTGAAGGGACCACACGTTTTAGTTTTTCCGGGGTCTTTATGGTAATTCGCCCGCTGAGGCGGGATTATGTATGTCCAAACGTCTTGGGTTCACTGTGAGGACGGAAAGTTTTGATAAGTATCTATGTAGTTTTTCTGGACTTTTTACGTCAATTGTATTTTTTGTATAGATCAATGGCAACCGGTTTTTTTCTATGCCATATTCTGTAGGCAGTCATGCACGCAACCCACCTGGTGGTAAGCGGCCACTCTGGTATATTCCAATGAGGGACACTTAACCAGGAAGCGTCGCTTAATGTGTTGTCATTCATAAGATCCTCTGATCTCCGAGCCTTTTCCTTTGTACTAACTCTAACATTAATATTGCTCACAGGCAGAGCTGTTTTGGCGGCAAATTTCAGGGTTTATACCCAAGTGGATAAGCCATAGTTCCACGAAAGCGGTTCCTAAGGCTCCTAAAGCGTTTTTATAAATTAAAAAAAATAGTAGAAAATAAAGCCGTGTAGGACTAAATTAATTTGAGTACCTGCTGGTCGAGAAGTGTTTCCAAACGTACGAGTATTACAATCCTAAGGCCATAAAATATTAAATTCTAGGCAGACAAACCCGCGGATATAGCTTGTACAGAGAAACAACAAAGCTTTCATATTCCTGTAAAGCATTTATCGCGAGTCGCAAATGCATTGTTGGGTATGAGTCTGTAATTAGCTCTGTCGCCAGCGTGACGTTAAATTTTAATTAGTACAGCTTTTGAGGCCTTTTCGGGCAGAATTTTAATATCTCCCCCGGAATTTACTGTTGCGAGACCATTATTTTTACAAGATGGAGGTGTTAAGAGTTGTACAGGGTGTTTGTTCCTTGTTAATATTTTTTTATTTTATATTATTTGGTAATGTAATTACTGTTTTCTCTTCACTGAACTTGCCTTGTAAAGAAAGAATGAAAAACAATTAGTAATCCATAACCTATGTGTACCGCGTGTTTTTTTGGTCGTTGTTTTCCCGCAGCAGAACGCTTCACCTTTAGTAATACTATCAATTGATGCAAGTATTTTTTGTTTAATTTTTCTGTTGGTCGAAATCCTGCCTGTTTTATGGTTCAAAATTTTATCATCACGAATTACAATAGTATAACTCCATCTTTTGACAGACAATCTAAAACAAATGACACGAAAAGCTTGACAGCTCGTTCCATGTTTTAAACGGATCAACCTGTATCTTCTGCAATAAGCCTTTTCAATTGCGGAATATAGGTACTTTGAATAACTTCGAAGTGAATGAATAAATAATATATTTCTCGTGAAAGATGAAAAAGTTAATTACCATTAATTTTATATCTTCTGAGATTAATTAATATATTTTGATTAAAACCATGGCTGCGTAATTTCAATCCTTAATACGATACGCACCTTTAATGATTAAATTATTTCATTTTATTTCATTTCATTTTATTTCAATGAATAATCATTTGACTGGCTTGACTGTTATGTTCATGTCATATGAATGTTTCCTTATTTGTCTACATCTACACTAATATTGCAAAGAGAGAAGATTTGAATGTTTGTTTGTATTGAATGGGTTCCGAAAGTACGACCGATTCAAAAATTCTTTCATTGTGCGAAAGCTAGGGGTACTTTATCCCCGGGTGTCATAGGGTGCTTATGATCCAGGAAATGTAGGGGGAAGGAGGATAATTGGCAAACAAAATACGCGCTGGTGTAACTACATAGATCATAAGTGTAACTGCGGGGGCGACCGCTAGTTTCTCAAAAAATAAGGAGTCAAACAAACAAAGGGATCACCGGTTGGTAAGCGATCATCTTCGCTCACAGACAGCACCGGCTCGTCCCAATCGGGTGTGAAGGAGAAACTGGGTGAGTTAGTTCTCGAGTCCGCAGGTGTAGCTAGCATTTTTTATAGTGGGAGGAAATGCATTACGCATATCCCGTCCGTTAAAGGTCGGGCCGGGGGTATTTGGGACTATCTCCTTCCGTTCCCGCTCATGTCAGGGAACGGGAAGGGGGACTACCCACTAAAAACTCCCACTACTTCCTCTCTCGCTGCCGTGCTGGTCTTTTATTGGGGGTCCAGGATTGTACTCATCCCATTTGACCACGGCAACTCCCCCGGCTTACTGGGCCCATCTCGCTGCTGGAGTGTGGCCAAGGAAGTATGGCCACCCTCCCAAACGCCCAGTAGCTAGTCTGCGATTACGGTAAACGCATTCTCTTCCGAAAAAAAAGTATTGTTTATGTAGTAATTTTATATAATTATGTGTATCTTTAGGAATGATGCTCTTTCTTAAAGGTCGCTAATCAAAACAACACACACCAGTTTGCTATTTTGTCAATACGCAGCCCAAGTTTATTATGCGACTAAAATCATGTAAAATCACATAAATGAAGATGTAAAAAGCGAAGTAATTAATAACATCCTTAATCTTCTGATACTTTGGGAATGTAATCTATTAATAAAATGTTTAATTAAAATCACAATGGACGAGATTCTCTCGAACACACGGCTGTGTGTCACACCGTCATGACCGTCGTTCGTTGTTTAAAAGTAATCAAATAAATAAATTGAAATATTTTGATCTTTATACTCTGTTGATCCTGGAGCCTTTAAGTGATTAAATAAATAAATAAAAGTAATAAAAAAAGGAATCTTTTGTGAACCATAATTATGTAGCAGCCTGTCTTATAGATATTCATTTAAACTTGGTTCCTAAGCCATAGAATACCCAGGCCTAGATGGTCTATTGGTTTAAGTACCGGGCCAAGATCTCGTGGTCCTGTGTGTGTGTGTTCAATTCCCGGGTCGAGCTAACTTTGTGTCGGTTTTTTCGGATACAGCTCGGGGTTGTGATCACAAACCTGCATTTGGCAAGCGTGGTGATTAAGCCAGTCATGGAGCCAGCCATGGAGGCCTTTGACCTGCAGTGTGACATTAAAAGGCTGGTATTTTTATGTTTTTACATACCGTGCGGCCTCTTTGTTATATAATCACGTTTTAATAGCCGACTGCTCATAAACCAAATAGGTGACTAATAATAAAGAAAAAAATAATTAAATAAATTAATTTTAAATTTTAAATAACATCAACGGTGTAACAGTCGGTCCGATTTGTATCAAACTGAGAAAGCTCTCGAAGTAGTCTCGAGAGATACATTCAATGGCGCTGGCATCGGTAGCATTTCGGGAAATCCTAATTAAGACCTTATTTGTAATACCATTACAGCACAATTTCCGTTCTGGGTAAGCTTGTAAAATTAATAGGTAACAGAATTGTATACGAAATTGTTGGGTTTTTACTTTTTCGACTGTGGTTATTGTCAACTTTTACACTTAATTTTTTGTTAGTTAATAAGAGGAGCTTTTTTGTTGTTTTGGTGTTTTTTTTTTGGAAACAACTCGTTAATAGTTGACCAAAAGTATTTTTCTTTATTTTAGTAGACCAGCTTGTATTTGAGAATTTGCCCGAATTTTGATTTGGATACTAGTCTAAGATTCGAACTGGTATCGTTCTCCACCGATGTGTCAACGATATGAAAATATTTTGTCAAATGAAATAAGTTACTAAATATACTTTAATTAGGCAACTCTTTAAAAATAGTCATAGTTACTTTAATTTAAATTATAAAAAAAATAATTTTCTTTTTCAAAATTTCACCGGCGTACCTACCAAACAATCAAAACAAACGCTAATAAAAAAAAATTCTATTCACCCGATAGGCCATCACCTTATCGCGACAAACAGAAAATACCTGAGTATTTTCTGTTTAAATCGCGATACCAGACCAATATCAAATAGAAAATATGTATGTATGTTAATGCAAACTAAACACCTATTTAAAATTGTTAAAATCTTAAAAAGTTTTCATGCGAGCGAATTCATTATTTTGCGAACTAACGGTGTTTTCTATTATTGTCAAATAATATTCCAAGAATATAGTCAATAGTATTAAATGTTATTCATAGACATTCAAATTACATTCACCCCCAGGGTAGGTTTGACTAGACAGCTAACTTACTAATCACGCTATTGTAGGCATGTGATGTTGTTATAATTTTCCCAAATTCATACTTGCAAAAGTCACAATAATAAATGACAAAAGGCGAAAATAAACTTTCAAAACATAAAAGCGACCGCCGCACGAAGATTTCTCTGCTTCCGTCAGTCACGTCATCCGTCAAAATCAGGAAGTTCCTGAACGTTATACCGACCTTTAATATTGCACTACTTTTTAGTTATAAGCGTTTTTATATCTCTTACTGTTAAGTTAGAAGGAATGCGAATGGGCAAATGGGCAAGAGGGAATATAAGGGGAGAAGTCTGGGCAATAGATTTTTGTGGTAGCATTATTAGAGTTAGGCGGTTACCACACTGCACCGCGCTCCGCCGCGGTACGCGGGACGACTGATTTAATCATTATATGCAAGTACCTCAGTTTGTATAAAAAACACGCGCGGCACAACACACTGAAAACGCGCCCGCCGCGTGCGGAATTTTTACTATGCAGCCCCGCGCTCCGCGACGGAGCGCGGCTCAGTGTGATAACCGCCTTAAAGGCTCAGAGATCAGAGAGCATTGAAAGATACATCGTAGTAAGTTATACCTGAATAAAATTGGCCACGGCTCATTGAATTACTAATACCATCTAATTAACGCATAATCTAATTAACGCTTAAAAAATGTTTAATGAGGAAAGGTTATAATAAGGTAGACCATTATTACAACGATAAGAATCCATGGTCCCCTTAGCCTGCACAATTTTGTTTATAGCATTGTTATAGTTTTTGTAAGAAAAAACACATATTTAAAAAAATAAAATGAATAATTACTCCTGAGTTTCTTGCTGGTATCTTCTCAGTAATAATTATATAGTGACATTCTTGCTTGACATATTTTATTTATTATAACTTGTGACATGTACAATTTGACATTCATATTGTGTGCTTTATACAAGCCTAAATTGAATAAATTAATTTGATTCTTGATTCTTGGTGGCCGATTACATAGGTGAACTGCGTACCAGGATGTTGTTATCTTTTTGACGAGCCATTTGGTGTAATGGTCGAGAAGTCGACTGTTACACCAGAGGTTGCGGGTTCAATCCCCGCACGGTACAAACATTTGTGTGCATGAACATGTCTGTTTGTATCGGTCTGGGTGTTTCTATGTATAATATGTATGTATTTAAAAAAAAAAGTATATAAGTAATGCTTATCCGTTGTCTAGCACCCATAGCACAAGCTCATGCTTAGTTTGGGGCTAGATCGCGCTGTGTGCATGCATAATGTCCAGAGATATTTATTTATCTACCGAGAAAAATTGTCAATAAATACAAAGTTACTATTTTCAATAACAAAAATGTTCACAACATTGGCAATCTCATAATAATATGCCTACGTACGGTCAACAGCACATCACGGTAAACACTTGCAGTTCGATAAAAGCACTTATGCCCCCGACATAAGAGCGGTACAAAGTCCAAAGTGTTACGTCTGACGTGCTTTTGACTGTACCATGACTAACGTTTTCCTCAGCCAACTACAGCCAACCATCCGTCAAAATCAGGAAACCTCCAAACATATTGTGTCCCGGACAAAACCGTACCCTCTCTCCAAATGGCCCTTTACCGCCGCGGCAGGTCTCGAATAAATATCCCATTGAAGGGGCCGAATCAACCCGACTAGATTTACTTAATGCCGGGTCCCAGCGACCGAGGTGGATGCAGAAATGGTTGGTGTCAAAGGTAGAATGGATGAGAGATTGGTTCCCTTTCGCAGTCAATTTTGGAACACGGCCAATGAGTTCGGGTTTGTAGATTGAATGCGTTTTGTTATTGTACTGGAAGGACGGGTTTCGCCAGTGATTCAATAGGAAATAATAATACCTAGTTACATTGATTAAAATAATTCATACTAAGATCACGAATGCGAAAGGACTCGGCTTGTTACGATTTCACGTCTAAAACACTGAATCGATTCTGATGAAAGTTATGAAATATGATACACAACTTATTAATAATAATGTCCTCCTAGCCGAGTTTTCGGCTACGGCGGCCAATCTTTTACTATCAGCCAACTACGCACGATATATTATAGTGCACAAGTGAGTGCGCAAGCACAGGTCACAAGCGGTCTGACACGACTGAAGAGAGATCAAGTGCAGGACCAACGGCTTAACGTGCCTTCCGAAGCACTGAATCATCGTTATTTTCAGACATTCGGGTGATTCAAGCCTGCAATATCCGAACCAAACTGGAAACATTCACATAAAGTGACGCTCCCTGTGGGATTTGAACGTACTGTTAGGAGGCGGCGGCGCTGTCAGTCTTTTTTAAAAAAAACTACACGATTGTTCAACCAACACTATTTACTTGTAGATACGAATATTACAAATAAAATATAACACGCACAACTGACTTCCCGATTTACCCGGAGCGAGATTAAACCGCTATCCGCGATGATGTCCAGAATCTAACTGATTGATTTCTGTATTGAATAATTAAAGTTAATTAATAATGCAAGCCAGCAATAAAATGTAAAAGTACAAAGATTAAGTAAAACGCTGACGCTTGCTGTAAGCCCCTATTATACAGGGTTATAACAGCCCCCCCCTTTTGACGGAGCTTTATCAAAATAAGATGAAGCGAAGTTTAAAAGAAATAGAAGATTTATGAAAACGAAACGAAATTAGGAAGTCAGTTTTACAAAAGATAAAGAAAATAAGACACAGTAGAACAGAATATATAGAAATAGGAAATCGAAAATTGTATAAAAAGATAAAGTATGTAGTTAAAACTTGGTACAGGTTTAAAAGAACAAAAATAAAAATAGGCATAAAATAAGTATATATGTAAAAGTAGAATAGTAAGTACCGTATTTAACAATATGAGACCCAGACTGGATTTTATTTATTTGATTTTCTAAATCGTCCATCTTATGAGATGCGTATTTAAGAGAGTCAAGATTTATTTGACTCAATGAAATTGGCGATAAATGTGGTAACGTTTTATTAAATATCTCCTTGTTACAGCAGTCATCTGCAGTAATATCGAAATGAATATCTAGTGGAGATTTCATTATAAATGAATAAGTATTACTAGGATTTAACTGAATAGTCTTAGAATAACCAGTACAATCTTCAGTTAACTTTAAAAAACCAGTACCGATAACAGAATGATCGGTGATATCTTCATCACACTTAATGGTTATTTTATTAACACTAGATTGGACATAAATCCATCTGTTATTTTTTAATTTGTGCCAAATATCAATTTCGCCAAATAATTAACTTAGAGGTACATTGAGTAGGAAGAGTTAACACAACTTCCGTTAACAACTTAGATTCACAATTAGGGTTTACAATACAAGAATAAATAGATGGTTGTACACAAATAGAGTAATCAATGTTTACAATTTTACAGTTATCAAGATTATCCAACATGGCATAATGCATTCAATCATCACTAAGTGCGATATACGCATTTGAAGGTTGAATCAGAGCGAATGTTTTGAAATTAGACTCGTTATGAGGAGTAGGTAATGGGATATTCATATATGCAACAAACTTGTCAGCTGTTATAAGTGGAATTTGCAAAATAAAAACAATCTTATTGTTATAGTAATAAGAATTAAGTTTCGAAACATCGATGATGGAATGAATGTTATTTAGAGTTAATTGAACTGGAAAATCTAATCTTTTATTAATCTGGCTACTATGTTGAGATAATTCTTTGTAAAGATTTAAGGGATAAGTCCCAAAGAAAATAAGATAGCATTTAATGTAGTACGTAACTAGTAAATTAGAAATAGTAAGTAATGAGCTCTCAATAAACAATAAATAGAATTAGGAAGTTGTAGCAGGTTTAATCTCATTAGTATGATATTTAACGTACTTGCGACCTATTTGTAAACTGATGTTATGTTTATTATGAACTTTAACTATTTTATATGGGACTTTCCATATCGGAGATAAGGCTTTGCGCAGACGATGGTGATGTTTAAGGTAAACGATATCACCTGATTTATAAGTAATGTCGCGTGATTTAGCATCGTTATATTGTTTAGACCTTTCTTTACTATTTATTATTTTAGTATAAGTTATCTTAGAAAAAGGATCAGAAAAATCTGGTAACGCGAGTTCAGAGGTATCTGGATGATGAGTTAAGATTTTATCTCGTAATTTCATCAATAAATTATAGATATCTTTAAACTTAGTTTCTTCATAATGATGTATTTTAGTAAATAAAAAATAATATAATTTGTTTTTACTATTGACTTCGCGTATAGTAAATGGTTCGCGTTCGGAGTTTAGCAATTCAGCGGAGCTCTCCAATTGCGATAATATTTCTTCACAATGGGGCATAGAATAATCAAAGTCTAAAGAGACAGGACAAACGATTGATTTTATTTTACTTAAGTGTAGACTTTGACTACACTCTTCGATATTAGTATTAGAAATTGGTAAACTTTTAAGATATTGATTTTTAAAATATTTTTCATAAGGTAAATTGTTTAATTTATTTATATCGATAACATTTACGGGACAGCGAGATAATGCATCTGCATTAGAGTTAAGGCGACCTTGTTTATAAACAATCTCGTAGTCATACTCCTCGAGTTTAAGGCGCCAACGAATGAGTCTGCTGCCGGGATCTTTATTATTGAATAGCCATACTAAGGGCCGATGATCTGTTACGATCTTGAATTTGCGACCATAGATATAAGGTCTGAATGTTTTTACAGCAAAGATAATAGCAAGAAGTTCCTTCTCGGTAGTAGAATAATTACCTTCGGCCTTATTCAAGGTCCTGGAGGCATAGGCTATAGGTTTATCTTTTCCTATATCACCTTGGGATAATACAGCACCTACGGCGTAGTTAGAGGCATCCGTCGTGACAATAAACGGAGCCGAAAAATCTGGATATTGGAGTAAAGGAGCCGTGGTTAATTTATCTTTAAGAATATTGAAAGCGAGGTCTTGTTCAGAAGACCAATTGAAGGCAACGTCCTTTTTTAATAATGAGGTTAGTGGCTTTGTTAACTTAGAAAAATTCTCAATGAAACGACGGTAATAGCCAACTAGACCTAGAAAAGATTTAATTTGTTTTACATTAGTAGGAACTGGGAATTCAGTGACTGATTTGACTTTCTCAGGATTCGGAGATACACCTTTATCGGTGATGATGTGCCCTAAATATGCAACTTCACGACGTAAAAATTCGCATTTATCTGGTTGCAGTTTTAAATTAAATTTACGTAATCTCTCAAATACAAGATTTAGTTTAGAGATGTGATCTGATAAATTATGAGAATAAATTATGCAATCGTCTAAATAGACATAAGCATGAAGGCCTTGGAGACCGGAAAGAGCTGTATTCATCAGCCTTTGGAATGTGGTTGGAGCGTTTTTGAGTCCAAATGGCATTCTGGTGAACTCATAGTGCCCAGAAGACGAGGAATTAGTATTTACAGTGAATCCTGTTTTAGGAGCGTCCTTGGGGCTCATCCTGATCTGATGGAACCCACTAGAAAGATCGAGGGTACTGAAGTATTTAGAATGACCCAATTGGTCGAGAATATCAGTAATAAGAGGCAGCGGATAACTCTCAGAAACAGTAACGTCATTTAATCTACGATAATCAATGACTATCCTCCACTTTCGTTTACCGGAAGCATCCATCTTCTTAGGAACTACCCAAACAGGGGCACTCCATGGTGAGATTGAAGGTTGGATGATGTTCTGGTCCAGCATCTTACGAATTTGGGAGTCGACTTCCTCCTTGTGACATTCGGGGAAGCGATAGGATTTGACGTGAATTGGAGGTGCATTGCCTGAATTAATAGAGTGCTCAATGGCATTTGTATAAGATAGCGGCTCACCTTCCAAATGAAAAATATCCGTAAATTGAGAGCAAATCTCTAAGAGGGATTTTTTCTCCTCTGAGTTTAAATGAGAGCATCGAATTTGATTTAAGACTTTTTGTACTCGATCAGATTTAGAATAAGATATAGAGTTAATATTTTGATAAGATAACGCGTTCAAGTTACTTTGATCAAGAGGTGACAACTCTGCACAATAATCTTTGACTTGTACGTCAGAGTCGGTAGTATTTAAAATTGAAACATTAATTCTTTTATTAGGCTTGATAGTGACAATGCAATTAGCGACGTAAACACCATTGCTTAAGGTTTGGTCTAGAATAAGCGCAACATTGTCGTGATAAAGTTCAGGCGAGTAATTAGACACTGCACACTCGATTACGGCCTCGGAGCGCGCTGGAATAATATAATTTGGTTGAATATAATTAATTTGTAAATAATGACCCTGAATATTTATTAAATTAGAATCGTAGTCTATGTTTGATTTAAAATAACCCAAAAAATCACTACCGATGATGCCGTCATAGTTAAGACTGACGTCATCAGTGACGACATGAAATTTATAAGAAAAATTATCTTGAGATAATTTAAAATCAAGTTGGAATGTGCCTAATGTTTCAGAGCAAGATTCAAGGCTATTTATTCCCTTTAATTTAACGATTTCGCGAGATAATTCAGGAATAGTATCTAAGCTAGATTGCTTTATTATACTGATGCTTGCGCCAGTGTCAATAAGTAGACGTATAGAATTAGTAGAGTAACTTGTATTTAAATAAATATGCGGCAAAGATATTTTCATCTTATTTATATTTGTTTCAAATATAGGAATGGATTTATTTAATTGGTCGAGACAATTATTAGATTTAGTAGAATGACTCAGTTCTAAAGATTTAGTAAGATGAGACTGAGATGAATAATTCGAATTTGTATCTCGAGATATAGTAGAGTTAGCAATTTTATTAGTATTGTACGAATTAGGATAATATTTAGTGTTACGTTTAGGATAACGTTTATTATAAGATTTAGTATTTTTTTATTGACTCAATTCATTTGATTGAGATGATTTAGAGACTCAGGTTCTTTGCCTGAGATAGTTTATTAGGACTCAGGTTCTCTGCCTGAGATGAATTAGTAAGACTCAGCTCTTTCGACTGAGATGATTTAGAAAGACTCAGGTACTTTGCCTGAGATAGTTTAATATGACTCAGGTTCTCTGCCTGAGATGAATTAGTAAGACTCAGCTCTTTCGACTGAGATGATTTAGAAAGACTCAGGTACTTTGCCTGAGATAGTTTAATATGACTCAGGTTCTCTGCCTGAGATGAATTAGTAAGACTCAGCTCTTTCGACTGAGATGATTTAGAAAGACTCAGGTACTTTGCCCGAGATAGTTTAATATGACTCAGGTTCTCTGCCTGAGATGAATTAGTAAGACTCAGCTCTTTCGACTGAGATGATTTAGAAAGACTCAGGTACTTTGCCCGAGATAGTTTAATATGACTCAGGTTCTCTGCCTGAGATGAATTAGTAAGACTCAGCTCTTTCAACTGAGATGAATTAGTAAGATTCGGCTCGTTTGGCCGAAATGATTTAGTATAAGAGTTTGTATTAGAGTTTGTATAAGATTTAATAGATAGATTTAGGACTCAGATCGCTACTCTGAGATTGAATAATAAGACTCGGTTTCTCTTGGCTTTGCCGAGATGTAAGAGATTTAGAATGACTCATGCCTTGAGGCTGAGATATAGAAGAATTAATAAGATTCGGTTGCTCTTGGCATTGCCGAAATGGTAAATATTAAATATGATTCAAGTCTAGGCTTAATTGTTTCAAAGTTAGTATGAGCTTGCGTGTCGTTAGAGAGACTTGATTTCAGCAGACACGGAACCGAAATCATATTTAGTTTAAATGCTTTGCGCGGGAATCGAACCGCGACTCGTTGGCTTCGCGCATGACTGTGCGCCGTGCCAGTGGAAGTGGCGCGCGGCTGGCGCTCACGTTGTGCCGAGTTAGCGTTTTCGCGGCGACCACTGTTATATTGTCGCTTTCGACACACATCAATTGTGTGGCCTAATTTTTTACAGTAATTACAAAATATGTTTCTTTTATCATTTGAATTAAAATTTGAATTAGAATTAGAGTTATTATTAGAATTCGTGTTAGGATTTACATGATATGATTTTTGAAATTGATTATTATGAGATTTATTATTCGTATTACGAAAACATTGAAGTGAGCTGTGACCAGTCTTATGACATACGGAACACTGCTTCGGTGATTTAAAATGAGATGAACCCGACTTAAGATTTATTACTTTTTCTTCAGCAATAGCATATTGTAAATTTATTCTCTCCGAGGGATTCTGTTTAAATTCCTCGGATAAAAACATTATGCAATATTAGATAGTATTAAAATGATAAATTGAAGAATACCGTCACAAAATTAACGTATTAAATAAAATTAGGTAAACCGTAAAATTTTGAGAAATAGCACTTTATAAAAAAGAAAAAAAAAAGATTTCACTTGATTTCACTGCACGAATAAATTACTCACAATATTAGCACTATAACTTTCATTTCCGGCGAGGGGTATAACACGTGTCTCGGGTGGGTGACGAGACAACGGTGACGATGACACGACGGACGTGACGTCACGCGGTAGCGACGCGTGGCGTGGCGTGGCGGTGCAGGAACGGTGGATGCAGCGGTGATAGAAATACGGATCACCGTATTTGATGATGGAGATGAGGATGATGGTGAGTTAGTCCGGACGCGGATGAGATGGTGCGGGCTCACGCTTCAGAGCAGAGGCTTACCGTCGACCAACGGGATGAGGGTTAGCCAGCTGTGGTGCGGTGCGGGCTCACGCTGTATAGCGGAGACTGACCGTCGACCTTGATGTGTGGTGATGCGCAGCTGATGCGGGCTTGTCCTTGGGGCAAGTCTTACCGTCGACCAGAGACTGTGGTGATGTGTAGCTGATGCGGGCTTGTCCTTGGGGCAAGTCTTACCGTCGACCAGAGACTATGACAGCAATAGGCCTCGAGCAGGATTCGGGTCTCTGAGTATCAACAGACACTGCTTACGAGATCCCACACTTCTGACACCAATTTGTTAGGAGGCGGCGGCGCTGTCAGTCTTTTTTAAAAAAAACTACACGATTGTTCAACCAACACTATTTACTTGTAGATACGAATATTACAAATAAAATATAACACGCACAACTGACTTCCCGATTTACCCGGAGCGAGATTAAACCGCTATCCGCGATGATGTCCAGAATCTAACTGATTGATTTCTGTATTGAATAATTAAAGTTAATTAATAATGCAAGCCAGCAATAAAATGTAAAAGTACAAAGATTAAGTAAAACGCTGACGCTTGCTGTAAGCCCCTATTATACAGGGTTATAACAGTACGACCTCCGGGTTTTAGAGCCCAACGCTCTAAACACATTATAGACACCTCATATCATTGGCAAAGGACACTGGCTACATTTTATCCCAGGTATATTATCAGCATTATGCTGAGATCCTACGAAATAAGAGAAATAGAAGTGATTTGTTTGTCCTATTCTGATCTGTTTGATGCACGTGCACGCACGTTTTTAAACGTGCCTAAAGCACGTATAGCTGTTGGTCCTGCTCCTGATCTCTCTTCAGTCGTGTCAGACTGCTGTCCTATCGTGTTGCAACGTGAGGGAATACGAAGTGCACCTGTGCTTGCGCATTCACTTGTGCACTATATTTGCGTAGTTGATTGATCCTAAAAATTGCCCGCCGTAGCCGAAAACACGGTCCTATGGATATTATTGTTATACGTAAATATCGATTTAACTGAAACTCACCGCCTTCGTGGAACAGTGGCTAAGCCGCTCGGGTATAAACCCCGTAGGTCGTGGGTTCGATTCCCGCCTTAGGTCTGGTTTGTGGTAGGACTTTTTCAGAGTCCGACTGGCTAGTTACCACCCCTACAGATGAAACCTGCCGCCATAACAGGCAGTGTTCCGAAAATATTAATGCGGGAGCCAGTACACTTGAAATTAATGGCTCGAAGATTAGATGAGCCTACAGTCTGGCAGCACATTGAGCGACGCTTCCTGATGAAGTGTCCCTCAATAGACCCGTAACCGCTTACCATCAGGTGGGCTGCGTGTCTGTCTGCCAACTGATGTGGCATTAAAAACCGAATAGACAATATCCTTTAAATTATAAGGCCGTATAATTCGCTTCCTATATTAGGCAAATCACCGGTAATATAGCCTATGACGATAACGGTAATTGTTATACGTCTTCAGCGATCTATCTAATGGGTTTATGATTGAGCGAGTACAGTCACTTGCTTTAGACCCTTGCGGGTTTGAATAAGTAATGTTTCCTTACCGGATTATGGATATATTGACCGCTTCCGTGTAACCGTGGTTAACCCTTAGCTGGTATCGCTAAAAAAGGCAACGTAACTGGTATAGGGGGTCAGAAGTGACCCCATTTAAAATATGCATGATACTAAAACAAACAAATATAAATATTTGATTTTCTGTTTTATTTAAAAAAATTGAACTTATAACCTAACCAACAATTGAGTTTTTGGCACATTTTACTGAGAAATCACATGTTTTTTTTAAATAACCAGCATCATCTAACTTTATCATAATATTTTCTAAGACGTATCTTTAAGGATTTTTTTAAATAAAAACTAAAAGAAAACATAAACAACATTATTTATATAGTTTCCCTTAATAATCAATTTAACACAAAAAAACAGGAACTTCTTTTCAATTAATAAAAACAAAAAAAATGACAAACAAAAACAAAACCTCTAAAAAACTATAAATTATACCCCAAAAAGTTTACCATTTGGTACAAGTGATGGATATGGCAGAATGTTCTTTACATTATGTAATGTAATGATGGCATTTTGTACAAGTTTTTTAACATTTGACGTTCTTTTTACGATCACATAAATAGCACCTTCCTCTATTACGGCCACCCATCTGGCAATCAGGGATAGTATGTAGTCTCTGCCATTTCAGTATCTCTCTCTATGTCCTTTCAAAAAATATTCTTGATCTTCATCCTCCAAGAGTTGTGCAATTACATCGTCGCGTAAAAAACCCACCATATCACTGATTGTATACCGAAAAATTATAAAACGTTACAAAATTACTCTAATTAGAAAATACACACTTCCGGTATTGGGGGTCATCTTGGACCCCAAAATGTACATACCTCCTACCCTAATAACAGTAGAGCGACGTGCTTCCGTCACCCGCCGCACCCCGCGACGCAATGAGATAAGCTAGGCGCGCGGGAGTGTAGGTGCTAAGAATGCTAAGTTATGATACGAAATATGAGCTGTTGGGGTCAATTTGGACCCCAATACCAGCTAAGGGTTAAGCCGGGTCATAAAACCCGAAGGTCGCTTTTGGTTATCGGTAAGATATTTTTAATGTCTAGGCTAGCTGCCTGTTGTACCTACAATTTATTATTTTGAGTCAGCGTCAGTGTTGGTAACGGAATGTTGACTTGTCCGATCTCGTTCAAATATAAGTGGGATCACATCAAATGATTGATCTTTGATGTGGTTATGAATTAAAAAAAAACATCAAAATCGATTCACAAAGGAAAACGACATTGTTTTTTTTTTCATTTATTGAAGGAACCACAAATAAGTTTACATCTTCTTCTTCTTCTTCTTTAGCCCGTTTTCACCCATTGTTGGGTATAGGCCTCTTCATGATCTTTCCACTTTGGGCGGTTTTTAGCGTCGCGCATCCACTGCCGTCCCATGACCCTGATGATGTCGTCGGCCCAGCGCATAGGTTGCCTTCCGACTCTCCTAAGCGACTCTCCTAAGCGATAAGTTTACATACGACAGATTAAAAAAATTTGTTCTTTGTAAACCCTAAAAAGAAGAGGTCACAAAAACAAAAAAAAAACATATAGGTACCTAGTCGAATTAACTACCTTTTTAGTTTTTTGAAGTCGGTTAATCTCAACCAAATATTTTAAAATGTTTTGTCTGAGTGTACACACGTCTTATCTGGATTACACCAGCGCTGTCCGGGATATTAATACCATCAATAGGACGCAGCTATTGTACTGGACGGGTCATATCAATTACAACTAATACAATAAATATGCCAGAGCAGTTACACACATGCACACACATACACACAAACTAACACATCAACAGATCTTACCTAAAGACGCATGTGTATACTGCGTGTTTTTTTAGTCGTTGTTTTCCAGCAGCAGAACGCTTCACCTTTAGTAGTAGGTACTATCGATTTTTGCTAGTTTTTTTTTGATAATTTTTTTCTTACTTTTTTTTTAATTTGATGGGAGAATGGAAAGTAAATGTTAGTAAATAAAAAATATAATTTATTTGATAAACGCGAAGGGCAATGACCCCTGCCGGTGACCGTGTGCGACGCAGCTAGTACTATTGGTTCGAGTTTCGTCTATCATAAACGTAAAACTTTTGATTTAACTAAAAAAAAACTTTATTAATCTATTGTACTACTAAGATAGAATCATTTTACTGCGGGAAAACAACGACTAAAATTCCACGCTGTATGATACTCGTATACAATTTACGACCGATTCGAGAGGCCGGGACTCCACCAAAACCGAGATGTGTGCGGTGTGCTGTGTCTGTGCGAGAAGAGATGTTTTTAACGCAATTATATTGGTTGTTTGTTTTATTCAATTGTAATAACGCAATTCTATTAGTTGTTTAGAAAACATCTCCTCTCCGCTCGACTCGTCTCCGTTTTAGTGGAGTCTCGGCCTTACATACCTAATGAGTGAGAAATCCGCTGTTGTAAAAGAGACCGCAGGTTCGATCCCCTTTCGGATATTGTGTTTGAATTCGTTGTCAGCCTCATGCCTGACTTCCAAAAATAATCTATATGTTACAGTCAAAGTGATCAATTAGCTATTATATATAATGACTGGTCATTATATATAATAACCAAATTGACTAGACAATGTGATAAATTGATCACTTTATCCAGCTATTATTTATAATAGCTGGTCCTAGTTAGCCAAAGTGATCAATACGTACGTTCCTGACATATAAAGTGTATAAATAGTTGTACAAACTATGTATATGTTACGCTCAAAGATCAAAAACGCTCATTGAGCGGAAAAATAGCTTCAACGCATTGCGGTCACAGTAAAACATCCAACGTAACTGACACACAGAGGAGACTATCTTTTGAACAAAAACAACTTCGGAGGCGAAAATCGACTCTGATGGATATAGGTTAGAAGGCTAAGGCGGGAGCGGAGCGAAGCGGAGCTCCCGCCTTGGCCTTCGTGGTTATTTTTTTTTAAACCTGAAAAAAACTTTTGTGACCACAACGCCTTGTGAGCTATTTTTCCGCTCAATGAGCGTTTTCGATCTTTGAGCGTAACATATAGATCATATAAACAAAATACTATCTCTCTGCCCTGACGAAGTAACATGGGTAGAATTCGGTTCTGGCACTCGCCGGCCGCTGCCGCGGCACGCTCGCTTCGCTCGCTCGGCTCGTGCATTTGGGGTCGCAGTTCTAACCTAACCTAACACAAATCTATCCATTCCTTTAAATTAATAATATTATTTCTTTAAAAAATTACCAGTCAGGCATTGTTTTATTACATTGACCAAGTCTATGAAGATATTATATATAATGGCTGGTTAAAGTGATCAATTCTGTGTTATTTATCACTTTGACCAAATTGAGTAGATATTATATATAATGGCTAGTCATTATATATAATATCCAGATTGATCACTTTGGCTGTAACATATATATAAAACTCAAAGGTTACTCACTGACTGACTGACTGACATAGATATCTATCAACGCAAAACCAAAACCCTGGACGGATCGGGCTGAAATTTGGCATTCAGGTAGATGTTGTGACGTAGGCATCCGCTAAGAAAGGATTTTGATCAATTCCCACGGGAACGGGAACTACGCGGGTGAAACCGCGGGCGGCCGCTAGTATAAGTATATATTTTTTTCAGTGCTTATTTAGTTTGAATTATTATTTTTTCAGTTAAACAGCCACAATGAAGTTTAGTGTTTCGTCTCCTAAAACACTCGTATGAAAGATAAGCTGATAAAAACGAGAAGGCGTTATTTTAGTCCCACTAAATCACCGGGGACTTCCCTTGCAACATTACGGAAGCAATTCCCTCGCAGAAATGGTTTTTAAAAGACCATAACGCATTTTGTTGTAAATAATGAAATAAGGTGTTATTTATACTCGTACTTGGCCTTTGTGCTCAATCATACCGCCAGTATGTGTCTCAGTGGTGAGTAGGTCGCACTTTGAAGTTTGAAGTGACGATGACGGTCTCGCCAGGGATCTTGGGTTCAGATGTCGCAGAAGGAGGCAACGGAGCGGGGAGGACCCCCCCACTGCCCCCCTTCGACGTAGAAGGCCGGGACGGAGAAGGTGAGCTCACTTAGCACGCCTTCTCCGGCCTGTGGGTTGACCTGCGGGCGGGGGTAGCTCCCCAACGTCCGCATTGCACAGGTCGCCTGAGCCAAGTCTGAGAGTCACCTATTTTTTCGATTTCTCGGGTGGCCCTCCCTAGGCGCCACCCTGACTTTATGCCTCGAGGGTATAGCCACAAGGCTGGCACCGACTCGTCCCAAACGGGTGTGAGGGAGAAACCGATGAAGGTTAGACGCATTCATGAAAAAAGGGATCTTGGGTTCTAAAAGCAACTTTTAAGTGTCTTGTAAGTTTTTTCTGACAGCGTTAGTACTTGGCCATTTGAAAATGCTTATTTAAAAAGCAAATAAATGGAGTTTATTCATGTAGACAGTTCTTTGTAATCAACGAAAGCAATTAACATTTAGCGGATAAATAAAATAATGTTTAACTGATAATTGAATATGAGTGAATGGATACACAAAAACGTTGGAATATGATTTTTTTTTTAAGTAAGAATTATTTCATTCTCAACTACTCAGAGATATTTTTTACGTTTAAAAACCGAATGAATGTAGTTTTTTTCTTGTACCCTGTTCCTTGTCATCAAAGAAAGCGTTGTCAACATTTATCCGATGAGAAACCAACTCTGCCAATGTTGCAGAGAGACAAAGGACATCCGATTGTTTAGCTGCCGCAGTTGCTGTGAAAGCGACCTTTTAGGGATCTTTTTGAATGAGGACAATAAGAAATCCGCTTGTGTGCAAAATAAGTGAGAAGTTAGACATATTCCTTATTAGCTTATGTTATTAATTTTATTTATTGTTGTCATGGTATCTATTTAAGCTAAATTTTGTAAACCGTTAAATTTTATTTTATTTGTGTAAAGAACAAGTTCCTAGCAATAAATTTTTTCGTTTTCATTTTTAATTTTTGTTTTTTAATATGAATGTCAAAGCATAATACCTTTGTCACTCTTTCTTGCAAAACTACTGGACGGATTGAGATGACACTTTACAGTATCATATACATACATCGGAAAATTACTTTTTTTTCAACATACCATTTTCCATTCAAACTTATAACAAAAGGCGCACACACGTTTAGTCTACACATAGTGACTAATAAAGATTTTTATGATTTCTGATTTATGAAGACCACGTTTGTGAAATCGCCGGCAAATGCTGGTTTTCTTTTTATTAAATAACGTTGTCATCTTCCAACCTGAAATAAAACATGGAGAGTTTCAACGTTATTTTTTTTTTGCGATTATAATGAAAAACTTGAGTTTCTAAAAGTCGTACATAAGTTTTATGCTTCATTCTTTTAAGATCCTCATAATAAATACAGACCCCTATAAAATGTTCTGAACACGCTTGACCGTTTCTTATGAAAGAGTAATTTAATCGCTTTTTTTAGACCAATTGGGTCTTTTGCCCTTTGACGGTGCAAATTGGGGAATCAGTGGAGACCAAAGCGAGGGTCATGATGAGCATAAATTCGTTTCTTTGTCTTCTTTTTTGAAATGTTTTGTTTGGAACTAGTTAGGGTAGCCTTTTACTTTTATATTTAGTCATCATCATCATCCTACTAATATTATAAATGCGAAAGTCTGGATGTTTGGATGTTTAGATGTTTGGATGTTTGGATGTTTGGATGTTTGTTCCTCAATCACGCCTAAACGGCTGAACGGATTTAGATGAAATTTGAAACACGTATAGTTTATAACCCGGAATAGGACATAGGCTATAAAATTCCTACGGGAAACGTCTCATTCCCGCGGGAATATCAATTTTGAAACTACTGAACCGATTTGAATAATTCTTTCACTGTTGGAAAGCTACACTATCCCCGGTGAACATAGGGTACTTTTGATCCTAGAAATGGGGGGGAAGGGGGGATATTTGAAAAAAGATATTACGTGCGGTTGAAACCGCGGGCGGAAGGCTAGTAAGTCTACATGCGTTCCCACTGCTGGGACACAGGCCTTATCTCAGTTGTGAGATAGTGTTTGTGTTATCTTTAGTTGTGGAGATTGTGTTATCTTTAGTTGTGGAGATTGTGTTAACTTTAGTGGTGGAGATTAATTTCCCATCGGGTCGACTTCCACCTGATCTTCGTACTTCGTCAGGGGAACGAGATCAATTGGGTCATGGTTGCACAGCTATTTGACTGTAGGTTTCCTCACAAAATTTTCCTTCACCGAGACAATGGTACATACGCATATAAAAATGTAAAATGCAGTAAAAAGTAATGTAACGTAAAGTCAAGTACTTTAAGTACCGGGCCGTGATCTCGGCGTCCTGGGTTCGATTCCCGGTGTGGGCAATATGTGTTGGTTTTTTTCGTATTTGATTTGGAAAGCGTGGTGTTTAAGCCAGTGCCCCATCATTGTAGCTATGACTTAATTTCAACGATGGAAGCCTTTTCTCTGCTGTAGGACCTTAAATAGGCTGGAACTTTTTTTAAAGTCGGTAATCTGACACGACCAAAAAGATATCAGGTTCAAAAACAACCGACAGGGCAAAAAAAAACTAGGTTTCACGTTACGAGATAAATTAACCCAATTAATTAACGTTTAAAAATAATCCTTCCGCATTTCCCTACAATCTGTGTTTCTAAAAAGACAACCGAGCAGCAAACAAAGAGAAAAATGCGTCCTACCCAAATCTAGAGGGAAAATCTACAGGGCAAATTCATTGTCACAGAGAAATCAGGCGTCTTTTATTCAAATATCATATCATCCTTTTTCTTCGCAAACAAAAGACAAAGGGGTTTATTCCAAGCATTATTGTGATGGGGGGTTCTCGTTATACGGGTCCGAGCCTAACGGGGAATGAATCTACATAAGTCGTCTTTTCCAGTTTTTTCGGATGTTTATATTTCAATTTTGCGAGGGATAAAGCTTGGATTTCGTCAAAGAGTTGCCGGCAATTATTTGTACGCATGTTAAAATGTTTTTATACATTGAAAGATTGCAAATGATGTTTTGTTTATGCGGTGTAGCAAGCTCGATCATTATGTTGGTTTTTATATCAGTGGAGATTAAATATTTCGGTTATTTTTAAACACACATCTATTTGGCTTCAAATTTTTTTTTATTGCAATGTGTAACAAGACGAGCAGATCGTACACCTGATGGTAACGTCTGCCCTTAGACAGTTCAGTGCCAAACAGTAACTAAGCATTTACTGTCTGGCACTGCCCTGCGCCCGCTACACCGAGACGATCTCATATACCCAGTAATTTCCCTACTAAAAATAAATAAAACAATATTGCTTTAAGGAATTAAAACAGGCAAGCAACTCTATATACTACATATTTTGATCTCCATAGTTTTAAGCTCGGCACAGATTTCAACAAAAAGAGCATGAAATAAATAAATGTAAGTCTAACCTGAAAATAACATAGTTCTCTAACTAATCGCATTTGGCATTCGCTACAAACTGAAAGCATTACAATTCATTTGACAAAAGTCGTTCCAATCCTCGAATGCTTTGGCAAATGAATGGCAAGTCCTGTTGTTTCGTGATATTTGTTGGCCATGCATGACAAGAATGTTGGCTCTGCTTTAAGAGTCGAGTCGGTGGTATCTGCCAAGTCTTGGGGTCAAAAATCGCATATAAGATAGAGGCTAGTCTGAAAACCCTGGTTGACCTAATGTTTTAAATGTAAGTCCAGTAAGTTTTATCTTCATTTGAGATAACTAATGATACCTATGAGATGGTTATTAGCTCAGGCATAGGTCGTAGATTCGATTCCCAGTAAAACACGTGTGCATGAACATAACTGGTTACATGTTTACACTAAGGTACCAGGTCAGATTAACATTATTAATTATATACTTTTTTCGCGCCGATTAGCCAGATCCGTCGTCAAAGTTTATATCGATATATCGAAGTTATATACGAAAAAAATATGTTGTAAAGTCTGTACAGATGACGTTATTGGTCAGTGACTTTTCGTCTAAAATGGCTTCACATCCCAAACTCGTCGTCGTATTTCAAACCGTCTCCTAAGACGATGGAGTCCTGCCAAATCTTAGAGGAACCACAATCAATAATTTAGTTTGAAGCTTCGGCGTTGTTTCACAAACCTCAATGTTGCGATAGATCTTGACGTGGGATATCGAAAGCCAAGTTTGACTAAGATGTTCCTCTGAGTATGTATCTTGAGTCACGTGATCAAAAATTAAGTTAACGAGGATTCAGGCGACTGGGACCATATGAAACTGGGACCGCGGTCCCAGTTACCTGTTACCATTTTTGAATCGGTCGACTGGGACCATAACTTTGTTTTATTAATGACACCTTTTGTGCTAACTGTACTAAATCTTGTATTTCAACAATGGATTTGTGATTAAAATTACGGGTGGTCCCACTCGCCTGACGAAATAAATAAATAAAAACTAATCAGCCAACTGGGACCGCGGTCCCAGCTATGTAGTGGTCCCAGTCGCCTGAATCCTCAAGTTAACATTTAGTTTCCTTTTTTTTATACCACATCAGTTGGCAGACAGACACGCAGCTCACCTGATGGTAAGCGGTCACTGCCGCCTATTCCATTGAGGGACACTTCATCAGGAAGCGTCGCTCAATATGCTGCCAGACTGTAGGCTCATTTGATATTCGAGCCTTTGATTTCAAGTGTACTGGCTCCCACATTAATATTGCCGAAACACAGCCAGAGCTGTTATGGCAGCAGATTTGACCGGTGGGGGTGGTAGCTAGCCAGTCGGACTCTATAAAGGTCCTTCCACCAATCAAACCCAAGGCGGGAATCGAACCTACGACCTCCGTGTTTTTATACCCGAGCTTAGCCACTGTTTTACGGAGGCGGTCAAACACACGCGGTTTTCACAACTTATCCCAACACTGTTCGTGATTCATAAGACAAGTGCATAAGCAATTTTTCTTTTGGTCATATAATGAAAGTTTTTTACATACTCAAATTATATTATTCCTACAATAAAAATATATTGGAATTGTGGCGAGGTTGTGGAGTCATGCCAACTCTTACGGGTCAAAAACCGTAATCAATACGTCTAGGTTATAAAACAATGGCGTTTTTATTTACAAAGTGACCTTAAGTGACCTCGAGACGTGGTGGTGATACGGTATAAGTGTTTTTACGCGATTATTACTTATCGGTGTTCATAAATCTATTAATATTTTTAATAAGGCATCGATGGTCCAGTGGTTCACGCACCATCCAAAAATTTAGGTCTTCGGTCTTCGGTTTAATTCCCGGATCAGCTCGGGTTTGTCGGGTTTGGTTTTGTTGTTTTTTCTATACTACTGCAGTTGGCAGACAAACACGCAGCCCACCTGATGGTAAGCGGTCACTGCGGCTTATCCCATTAAGGGCCACTTCCCCTAGAAGCGTCGCTCAATGTGCTGTTGATTATCAATGATCCGTATTAGACAAACGTGCGTTGCGACAGGGTCAGCGACCCGACCCTGTCTTAAAAGCAAGAAAAACTATTGGCTACCAATAGCATGCCCTCCTATCTTGAGTCACAGTCAGAAACATAGCAAAACAGTTATGAAGTGCTACAGGTACTGGCAAACTTGTTGAACATCGGTCGACGGAGAGGGGGAAGTTCGCGCATGTGCACATGCGCGTGACCAATAGCGCGCGCGAATCTCCCGAACGCCCGCGCGCGCTATTGGTCAGATGTATGCTTCTGACCAATAGCGCGCAGGCGTGTCAAAATTCGTGTTCTGCGGAATCTCTACCCGATATTCAAGAAGTTTGCCGGGGCCTGTACGTCACTGTGGTCTTCTGAAAAGTAGACGCACGGCTCATTCGAGTGGAAAATTCATTATTCTCTACTTATCTCTAAAAGTTGATGGGGCTTGAAATGTAAACAGTGACTAGTTTGGGGTATTTCGTTTGCTGAATAATTGTTTGTATACCAATAAAATAAAAAACCTCGCCATACTATTGCGGAGAAATATTGGAACTAATTTCTTCAAGTGGCAACAATCAAATAACAAAACAATGAGGTGTCATTCCCACTGAGCTCTATGATAATACGCTCAGCGTATTACGCTGGAGTGGCTATAGACATTGAAATGACAGATAATTTTTCTGTCGATTTGAAGCGCCCCCAATAGTGTACTGGGAACTAAAATGACTTCAAATGGCTCAGAACATGAGTCAAATAATAGATTTAGTATAATCAAATGGACAGCCATTGACATTGACAATGACAGCATTATCGAAGTTTATCAGCGAAAGTCAGCACTATTATTAGTTCCAAGTACACCAACTACTGCTCTCAGCGCCAATATGGCGATTTTCAAATCGGATCAAATATTTGGTACCAATCGCCTATCCAGTGGTCTATGGAAATCAGTGGTCATTCCCTATTGCTGTCTGTCGAAGTGTGATGTTAATTGTCAACCGTGCCTTGTTACTAATGATTATTATGAGTTATTTGTGAGTATAACCATAGCAACTGAGTGTTGCTATAACCATAGCTAATGTGGCGCCTCCAGAGCAGGTTTTTTATTTTCTTGGTCAGGCTATAAATGTCGGAATTACTATTTCGTATAGAGGCTCGGGATGTCGAGCATATGATGACCTGATTTTGGCAAGATTAGTTTATGTTATTACTTGGTATGTCTCCATTTATGTATTTGCAATTAATTTAACATGTTCACTCACGATGTTTTCTGTTACCGCCAAGCTATTGGTAAATATGGTTAAAGAAAAATTCATAGGTGTGCGATATTAGAACCGTCGACGTAATGTATGTATTTGAAGGGACGTTTAAAACCACTTTGCAACCTCGGCTCATATACATTTTTATTTGTTTCAGATAATTTCGTGAGACATAACACCCGGATTACCACTTTAAAGGTATGAAACACTCAACGTTATAAATCTCCATTGTCAATATTAAACTACACATAATCTCGAACCAGCATTTAAAATATGTTTTGTAGAATTAAATTAAATAAATTTTCCCTCGTACAAAACCGGGACGACCAGCTAGTAATTTATAAATCTATCTGTACTGCTAAGAAGTAAGAAGCCTTTGTCAGATTTCTACAATTCGTTATTACCTACTTACTAGTATTTGACATTGAATATCCCGCTTATCTTCCAAAGTTGGAGATGGACAAAAAGTTTTTATTTACAAAAATTGCACCTCAAATTAATACAAAAGTAAGGAAATTTTATATCACAGTCGGACCCATTCCACCTCGGCCGAAGCCGTAGCAAGAAAACTAAAACGAAAGACATTCCGTCGAGAAAAAAAGGAGTTCGGAAAAATAAAAACGTACTAACTTTGTTAATTTCGGCGTCGTTGTTCGCAATAAAACTACCTACGCGCAGTAAAGCTGGCTCGTTGTATTAAAAACTCCGAAATTTTCAAGCTTTCTCTGTTGCTTCAATATTTCTGTGGCACTGGCAAAGTATGAGAAGTAAAAGGCTTTGTGTAACAAGACTTATTCTGAGATGTTGCTGACACACGGGCTTGGAGGATCCTACAATTTCTATAAATATCAAGATGATAACATCTCACCATCAAACGATAGGCTAACGTTACCGGCGCCCATAGACGCTTCTAAGACCGATGCGTGTCAGACCCTGTATTTTTTTTTTTTTTTTTTAATAATGGCCTCTATCCCGCGCCTGTTTGCGGCGCGGTGATTCTGCCAATGTCAAGTGAATTGGGAGTTTCGTTAAATTGCGTTAAAACATTGGTGTTAAGATGTTTTAACGCTTCATGGAAACACTGGAGAATACTCTCAAGGTCACGGGGGAATGGACGCCATTGCGGTAAGAGCGTCTCATCTACACGCAATACCCGTCCATTCAGTCAATTTGTTTCAATTTTCTTATTTATGACACTTCGTTACACTTTACTGAATGAAAATCACACCACTTTTCAACACCAAACTGCACTAGATCACAAATAAAAAGATTTAAAACTAAAAGACGCGTGGACCCATCGCCTACCCTCCAGTGAATCTAGACCCTGTAATTTAAAGGGAAAATGTAACGTTGGCAGAAGAATAAACGTTCTTCTTGCTGCCACCACCATGCCCTTCCCAATTGAGCTCTGGACAATGCATGCATGTGCTGTAAAACAGCATGGCTCTACCACTACTACCTGCCAGCTGCCTACCAAGTAAAGTTAGATTAAATAACATTGTTAAACTGTAAAAAGTTATTATACGTTAATAGTTGGCAGACAGGCACGCAGCCCACCTGGTGGTAAGTTTTTTTTTATACTAGGTCAGTTGGCAGACAGGCACGCAGCCCACCTGGTGGTAAGCGGTCACTGCGGCCTATTCCATTGAGGGACACTTCACCAGCGTCGCTCAATGTGCTGCCAGACTGTAGGCTCATCTGAGCTTCGAGCCTTTGATTTTAAGTATACTGTCTCCCACATTAATGTTGCCGGAACACAGCCAGAGCTGAATTACATGATGAATCTGTAAATCTTACTTCAAGAAATGCACAAATTCGCTATCCTTCACTTCTGTAAGTTCGGCAATTCGTCGTAATTCGTCTCTACTTTATTTTTCACGACACGAAACTTTCTTCGGCCGCCATTCCGGCCTTATTACATTTCTCGATACTAGTTCTTATTGTCTGCTTTGCATTTTTTATTTTTATTTATCTTGCAATTTGCGCTGTTTAAAATTCAACAGCTGCGAGACTTAAATATCTTCCTTTTCATTGAGACGGACAACTTTTCACACTTTGCTCTGGTCTTGTTAATTTTTAACTGGATTTCGGGTACAGTGGTAATTTTCGTATACCTATTACGTCATATCTGCCAAACCTTTAATATTTGGAACATCTTTGTTTCTAGATAGAAACTTAGGTCACATAACTTGATGACTGATGGTAAATAGCCCCACTGACAATGGCATCGAAGTGTAACTAACTACTTTCTCTACAAAAGTTACCACCTAGGTTAGTTAGGTCTAAAATGTCTGTTTGTATTAAACTGGGCGTTTGTCTATTGCCTAATTGTGTGCCTAGATAGACATTCCAGGCTCAGATAGGTGTTGTCCTGATGTAAGGTCAGGTCAGGGGTACCCTCAACCGACGGGCATGCATGAAAAGACTTATGAATGTGGAGAAAGCAATAGTTGTGAGCCAGGATCGTAGCAAGTGAAAGGAGTTGGTCTCTGCCTACCCCTACGGGAAAAAGGCGTGACTGTTTGTTTGTATGGGCATTTGTATCAGATTAGTCACATTTATCCGTTGTTGCCACTCATAGGATAAACTATGCTTGGTTTGGTACAAATGAAACGGCACTGTGTGAATAATGTCAAAGTATTTCATTGATTGCAATCAAAAAGAGTAATCACTCTTTTTAACAAATGTAGCAAAGCCTTTTTAACATTTATTTATTGTCCTTTTATACAATTTTGTATTAAATGAGGGTGATAATGTCTGTAATCGCCTTAAGTTGGATTGAATTATTTGTAAATTAATTAATTACGTTAATTCTACGTGCAATTTAATTTATCAGATTATTTGCGCATTGATTAAAATATATTAATGTTATTTCTGAGCTCATCAAATATTTAATGAATGAGTTATTCGTAACTGATCTATCAATAAAACAAGCTACTACCCGCAGCATTGCTTGCATAAAAAGCCGTTAAACCTTAATAAGGTAGTGGCCAAATAGAGGCCACCATAATTTGAACCTTATGTAGTTGTGATACCGGCGAAAACCAATGAAAAACCTGGCTAAGGGTTAAAATATGCTTAATTTCCGCTACTGATTTAGTTGCATTGGTTGATTTGAGAAGTCAGTATTACAAGTAGGTATTACAACGGACGAATTGGGCTAATAGTTGATAAGTTGTTTATTGCATACTAGGTCGCCTCCACGGTTTCACCTGAAGCAATCTCCGGATTGAAACCACGTTCAATTTTACAACTTGTTTATTAACAACTTGGTAGTAACAGTAATTATCAATTATCACTCCATTTACAATAAATTTGGCATAGCTTCTGCTAATTGTAGTGTACACGACCGAGGTCCGAGAATGAATGCCTCACGCTCCGTCCAGTCGACGCATGGCCCGGCCACCGGTAGTGGTGGTGGGAGTAGTGGGGAAACACGTGAAGGGCCATGCGTTAACAACGGAGCGGGAACATTAACCAAACGTTTTGATTGGCTGAGCTCTGCCGGAAGTCAATTTAATGTTTATATAACATGTCGTGAAACGTAATTTAAATTATGAACTTACTCCAAAATTAATTAATACATATCAGTAGACTGTGTAATATTATGATTTAATTTAACTAAGGTTTATATTTAACAAAACGACAACAGCTCGGCCATCCAACTATAATACATGTCCTCATGTATGTTTTACTTATTATGAAAGTGAATTTATTAACAAGTGACTACATTCTGCCTATAATAGTTGTATGCTTATACAACGTATAAAAAAAAAATCGTTACAAAGGCAATAATGTCTGAACTGACTGACAATTTTCCAAATACAAATACAAAATCATTTATTCGTGAGTAAGTGGCAGTGTCACCACTAGATCTTATTATACAGGTATAAAATAGTATCACTGCAACATTTGTAGGTATACGAATATAAAAGTTTAGCATATTAAAATATCACATTCAGTACCTAGTTTATCAAATAATATTTCAATACAAAACAAATGTCAAATTTAAAAAGCTTAACAATAAAAAATAATGTCTTTTAAGCTTAAGATTACAATTCAATTTAGATTACATTAACAAAACAAGGGAACAATACAATATTATAATATATAAGACCTTGTCTCTGACCTTGTCTCTGACCTTGTCTCTGACCTTGTCTCTGACCTTGTCTCTGACCTTGTCTCTGACCTTGTCTCTGACCTTGTCTCTGACCTTGTCTCTGACCTTGTCTCTGACCTTGTCTCTGACCTTGCCTCTGACCTTACCTCAATCTCTGGCTTCGTCTCTGACTTCGCCTCTGACTTCGTCTCTGACTTCGTCTCTGACTTCGCCTCTGACTTCGTCTCTGACTTCGTCTCTGACCTTGTCTCTGACCTTGTCTCTGACCTTGTCTCTGACCTTGTCTCTGACCTTGCCTCTGACCTTACCTCAATCTCTGGCTTCGTCTCTGACTTCGCCTCTGACTTCGTCTCTGACTTCGTCTCGAATAATTCAATTTAGATACCATTTACAATAACAATATAATTTCGGCAATAACAAACACTTTACAAACAACTACAATTACAAGGTACTTTAACAAAGATACTTTAATAACACAAATATAAACACTTTTCGCTTGACATAAACAAACAAATAAGTTATATAAATAAATACATTCTTACTTTACTCGTTTATTATCTTCGTTAATTAATAGTGTTCATTAACTTGTGTAAGGGGTGAATCGCTCCTATTCACTTCTAAATAAACAAGAGTGAATCGCTTCTATCCACTCGCCTAAACTAGGAGTGAATCGCTTCTATCCACTCGCCTAAACTAAGAGTGAATCGCTTCTATCCATTCGCCTAAACATAAAAATATTCTCAAGTAATATGTGCAATGTGAAAGCTATTTCAATTTATATTCCAATTTAAAAATGCTAATTTATGAATAGATAACCATAATATTCAATATTAAGCTTTCTTAAGTTTTTACATTTTATATTTTTATGTTGCAATGCCCTTACAGGGCGTCACATGTATACCTTTGTGTTAATATTAATTACCAACCTTACATTGTAATGTGACTCGCAATAAACGATTTGAATTTGAATTTGAATTTAAACTAAGAGTGAATCGCTTCTATCCACTCGCCTAAACTAGGAGTGAATCGCCTCTATTCACTCGCCTAAACTTTCAATTCAATTTATTTCATCAACAATAAAATTATGGTTGAAAGTACATATATAAATTACAATAACCTTTTAGCTGCCAACAAACCCGTGACGGGATGAAAACGGAGGTACTGAGTGCTACAGGTTCAAGGACTACAATAATCTCAAGCTCTTAATAATTAATACAAATGTCATGCAATCTTCACTTAATAAAACATACCAATAAATTCAAGATATTTTATGCATTGGTAGAAAGAAAATCCTCTAAACTGTAAGAGCACTGTTCCAATAAAAAAAAACCTCAGTTTTTTCCTGAATTCACTTTTATAGACAACATTTTTCAATTCGACTGGTAGCTAGGAGTGAATCGCTTCTATTCACTCGCCTAAACTAGGAGTGAATCGCTTCTATCCTCTCGCCTAAACTAGGAGTGAATCGCTTCTATCCACTTGCTAGCTGGCTGGCTGGCTGACTGGCTGACTGACTGACTGACCGACCGACTGACCGACTGACTGACCGACCGACTGACCGACTGACTGACCGACCGACTGACAGACTGACTGACTGACCGAATGACTGACTGATACAGTAGCATAATTATGTTCTTTGCTCTTGTAACCCTGTAAGGGTGTAAAAACCCTCACCTCTAATTTTATATTTGGCCAAATACTGATCTCTAATCTACGTTGCCATTTTACATATTAGTAACCCAAAGTTCTATGAGGCTGTGATAGAAATTTATGGGGAGATACAGTGAATCCACAATTTCAAGTTCTTTCATATTCCTTCCTATAACCCTGAAATCTCGTGACTACAAAGTAATTCCAGTAATAAATACTTATTACCCATAGTGTATTAGAAAATATTAAATTCAATCAATTCGCTCGTCACTATGCGGCGTTAGTCTCACTAAATAAGAAAGTTTTGACTAGAGAAAATTCCATCCAAACTGCGGGGAAAAGGCGCTTTTAATTAGGACTAGGGTACTTTAGTATATGTTCTGTGACTAAGATGACAAACGCATTTATTTATATTTACTAAAGTAAGCTTCAAGGATAAGAAAATCCTTATCTATAGGCAAAATGACCAAATGCTACAAATAGTATGTTCTAGTTTATTGAAAATACTATCGATTAAATCGATACTGAAATTAAGCCAATACCATAGTTAGTGTCGATTATTATGTTGTAATTGACTAATCTGCAATTTCTACCCTTATTTTTTTTATTCACAAAACGTCATAAAGTTGGGTTGACACTCAGGTGCCAGCTGAACTGTACCCCCATAACGATACTATCTTAGACGATAGGTCAATTACATCGATTAGATCGATATCATCGACAATATCGATTGCATTGTATTTGACTATGCATTACAATCGATTATAATCAATTCTATTGAATAAAGGTAGAAGTCGATATTATAGACTACATCGTCGTCATCGACACCATGGTTAAAGAAATTCATTATTTCTCATTTGAATTACAATGGGTATTCCATAACTGAGAAACAAAATATAATAACTTACAACTAAAATTATAAATCAGCGATCGAGCACTTAATATTACAAACATTGCAAACAAGACCACTATAGACGGTAATATTTAATAAAGTGTTTATAAAGTACCGTCGTAATTGGGAATATAGACATCATGCCCTGTTCCGACATGGATGTACAAAGAAATGCAACGGCTAGATTAAGGCTTTTGACAATTTTAGTTTACAAAATCGCCTTTTGGGAAAATTTTAATTTAATGTTGAGAAAATAAGTGTATGTATTAAAGTGTAAAAAGTTATGGAATAGGGATAACTTTTATTAGTTATTACTATTATCATTTTTGTTTCACTTATTATTATTTATTTATTAGTTTTAATGTTTTTGATAATTCAATTCAATGTTTGATTTATGTGACTTATAGACATTACCTATAGAACATTGTGTAAATAACTAAATAAACGTAATTATATAGCTGAGCACCTTCATATTCTACATTTCTCTTCCCATAGTTTGTTCTAGGTTTTCACACAATTTCTTTGTGAAAGCAATGTTGGTATGCATTTCATTAATATTTTTCTTACCAGTATGTACATCTAAAATATGTATAAGTTTGAGAGATATCCACTTTTTTCGTTTCTTTGTACACCTTTTCTGTAGATGTGAAAAGAAAATTATAATTGAATAAAATCTTAATTATTTTGTTTTGTTTTCTTTGAACCGTACCCCAGACTTCTATTTAATATCCTATGTGTGGTTTTACTGGTCCGAGGCAGCTCGAACACTCTTCTGCAGGTGCTTGCCAACAAAATGGATAGCCCATTCTTTCGACACTGGGTATCCATGCATGTCAGGTCCAATGAGTACTTTAAACTGAACTAACAAATATTAAGCGCTACTAACATTTCTATGGATCCATTATTTGTTATCCGAAATAAACAATTTCATTTCATTTACTAATGTATTGTATACTAAATAGCGTATTTTCCTAGGAAAGCAATTTTTATATAGAATACCAGTCAAAGTTACGAGTTTCGATATTATTTGTTCAATTATTTTCAGGTTTATGGTCAAATAATGTTTTAGTGCTAAGAATGTACCGATCTCCTTTTGTTAATATAGACCTAAGTATTCTTATCATCACTAAACGGTATTTTAAATAACCCCAGACACATGAAAACGCTTATTCTTGCAGGTGATGCCAATATTGATATCCTTAGTGATAGCCCTAGCGAAAGGTTGCCAGACTAAATGCATGAGAATGTTATGCTACCGTCAACAGTTTGGTCGCTCCAATCTAAACTATCAGCCAAGACTATCCAAGTTTAACGTACAAAAACTAGACACGTATACTTTGATTTCATTATACTTTTACAAAGTCATTCATTCAATAATAGACGCTCCTAATTTACTTCCCGAAATCTCACTTAACACTAAACAGTGCTCGTAGGCTCAACAAAATCAATCCCTTTGTTTACAGACTTTTTAAAAACAACACCTCGTTTTACAGTCCTCTTGTCAAATGGCTCGTCAGTTTAATGAAATAGCAAAAGACAACATTAAGTTAAATAACTTCACTCCCAAACTTTCTCATCATATAAAACATTAAAGGATATCCTCTATCTCACACCCGAAGGCCTCGATGCAGGGTCTGACCAGTACCCGTGTGCCGGCTCTAATTATTAGTTGTACTAATTATTTATTTATACATTTAAGAGGTAAGCACACCTGCTTAGCTTACAGGTGTTGCTTTAAATTTTGTAGGTATGTTACTTGAATGTCACTGGATTATTGTAACTTGTCTTTAAATTCACACGTCCTCCTTATTGCATGTCCTTATGTTACACATATTTTTGGATTGCTATCCAGACATAATTGTCTACACTACATTTAGGTATTTTAATGATTGTAATTTGTTGTGTGTAGTTAATAAATAAAATAGAAATAAAAAATAAAAAGACTACAGGTGCCTTATGGCTGAGCATCAACTCATACCTGCGATGGCAGAACCCACACGTAGCAAAACATGTCTAGACCACATCTTCATCAGGAACTCACCCGAAGAAGCTTTAGGTATTGTATGCAGAAGCAATATAACTGACCACTTTATTTGCATTGCCGGGCTCTCCACTATACCTACAGCACCGGTTTCGAATAACAGAGTTCAACATCAAGTTGACTTACAGAATCTAGCGGCAAATATCTCCTTAGCTGACTGGAGTACAGTACTTGAAAGTAGTGACACCGACGAAGCAGTCAACTCCTTCTCAGATATTTTAGGTAAAAGAATTAAAAGACATTTCAAAAAAGAAAAAAAATAATTAAAACAAAACGGTCACGCAATAACCTAAAGCCGTGGTGACTTCCGGATTAATACGTTGTCAAAAAAAAAAACGAGAGACAAACTTCATTTACAAGCAAGGAAAATCCCGCATGACCACATAATACAAATAAGCTACAAACGGTACCGTAACTTTCTCACAGAACTTTTACATAGAATTAAAACAAACATCAAAATGATCAGCTATGGGCGACTATTAAAAATATTTGTAATATCCCCAACAATAACAACGACGTAACAGAGTTGACAAAGACTAAGACGGACCAAATTCAATCTTCTAACTTCACAATACCTCAGTCGGTGCGAATCTGGCGAAAAATTTTCCTTGCGTCGTACTCTGCTATCAAGGATCCTTGCTGACCGAAGATTGGCGGCTACGGCTTCTAGCACGAGTGTCACGATGTCCCGGCTGCGAGTTGAGCGTCACCGGTGATATCGGAGAGCGGTCACCCGTTTTTATCTGAAAAGGAAAAAAAAACAAAGCCAGATTTCCGTTTCTTAATTTTATCAACCCTAGACAACGACGAATGGTAGAATTGTTTAACATTGAATCGTATGTAATTTTGTGCGATTATGTGACGGCATTGTCAAAGGGTAGCCTTGACCGAATGCAATGTTGTATGATATGTAACGGCATTGTCAAAGAGTAGCCTTGACCAAATGCAATGTGTGAACTATGTAACGGCATTGTCAAAGAGTAGCCTTGACCAAATGCAATGTGTGATATGTAACGGCATTGTCAAAGAGTAGCCTTGACCAAATGCAATGTGTGATATGTAACGGCATTGTCAAAGAGTAGCCTTGACCAAATGCAATGTCTGATATGTAACGGCATTGTCAAAGAGTAGCCTTGACCAAATGCAATGTGTGATATGTAACGGCATTGTCAAAGAGTAGCCTTGACCAAATGCAATGTGTGATATGTAACGGCATTGTCAAAGAGTAGCCTTGACCAAATGCAATGTGTGATATGTAACGGCATTGTCAAAGAGTAGCCTTGACCAAATGCAATGTGTGATATGTAACGGCATTGTCAAAGAGTAGCCTTGACCAAATGCAGTGTGTAATATGTAACGGTTATTTTTTCAAAAGGAGAAAAAGAGAAAAAAAAAATGTAGGTAGAGAGAAAAAAAAATAACAAGTGTTAACAATACCTTTTGTGGAAAATTCGTGAGCGATCCCTCTTCTGAGCTGAAGCAATCTCCGGATTGAAACCACGTTCAATTTTACAACTTGTTTATTAACAACTTGGTAGTAACAGTAATTATCAATTATCACTCCATTTACAATAAATTTGGCATAGCTTCTGCTAATTGTAGTGTACACGACCGAGGTCCGAGAATGAATGCCTCACGCTCCGTCCAGTCGACGCATGGCCCGGCCACCGGTAGTGGTGGTGGGAGTAGTGGGGAAACACGTGAAGGGCCATGCGTTAACAACGGAGCGGGAACATTAACCAAACGTTTTGATTGGCTGAGCTCTGCCGGAAGTCAATTTAATGTTTATATAACATGTCGTGAAACGTAATTTAAATTATGAACTTACTCCAAAATTAATTAATACATATCAGTAGACTGTGTAATATTATGATTTAATTTAACTAAGGTTTATATTTAACAAAACGACAACACACCCGCGCGTCATTTCTTTTGTTAATTATCCCCCTACCCCCCACATAGCCACATAAAAATTACCCTATGCCACTCGGGGATAGTGTAGCTTTCCAACAGTGAAAGAATTTTGAAAGTAGTTTCGGAGTCTATTCAGTACAAACAATCAATTATTTCCTCTTTAATATTAAGTATAGATTTAAAAAAATATGGTGCAGCTTTCGGACAAAAAAAAAACATAAAATAAGTTTAGCCAGTAAAAAGTTTTGATGTAACGCACCTAAAAACATACAGTTACATTGAGAACGTAGTCCTTTCTTTAAAGTCGGTCAATAACGTGTTTTCCCGGCAACTTTCAAGACCTTTAGCTTTGTCACACCCTACAAATAGCCGTCCATGTAATGTAAGACAAAACACACCCGATGACGGAAAGGGGAGAATGTGCCCAATGAGGCCGGAATACAAATCGGGAGCACGCAATGTATACAAATTTGGGAAATCGGGAAGGCATCGGCAAACGTTCTCATATAACGGCCAAGGGCGAAGTGTCTATTTCTGAGCAGGCCATTTACTTTTATGCTTGGACAGATGGTATGGTTAGTGGTGATCCTGTGTTGTGCTGGGGATTTTGTATTTTAATCTCGCTCAGACCAAAAATGTTGTACCTACATTTACTGGTTCGACTGGCCCGATGGCGCATTTGGTAGAGACCCTGCCCTATGCCAGGGGTCGTGGGATCGTCGAATCCCACCCAGGGCAAACACTTATGTAATGAACATTTGTGGTTGTTCTGTGTCTGGATGTTTATTTGGATTTAAGTATACATTTGTGGTAACTTCGTTGTTTTTGACACCCATAACACAAGTACTTACGCTACTTACTTTGGGGTCAGAAGTTCAGATCAATGTACATATGTGATGTTGTCCAATATTTATTTATTTTATTTATTTATTTATTCATACAGCGCCTTCAGTTATGTAGGTTGAAGAAGAAAACCATAATTACCATATGAATATTATAGTTATTTAATACACGCAGGAAAAGTCATGTACGTAACTCTAGTATACCACACAAAATAAGGTTATTTTGCAAAACAAAAACATTGTGTAAGTAAGTTGTATACTAATAATTCATTATAATTTTCAATGCACGCGTCAAACCGGGGCTAAAGGTCTAAAGCCTGGTAGCAGTTTGTTTCTCGTTACACTTCTATGCATAAACATGGGAGCGAAAACAGCGCTCATCAAAATTTGGGCTTGATAAAAAACAGACGGAAAGATATTTGCTAAGTAAAATAAGGGGAAGAGAGAGTCGTGTTTTGTGCGAGGGTTCCGGATAATACATATTTTACGGAATAGAGGAAGCAAATATGGGTGCATTTATAAGGATGCGTTGCTCAATGCTACATTAATATTTACTTTCTACTACTTACTTAAAAAAGGATTTACTGGGCAGTAACACTGTTTTTACTTAACCTAACCTAATCATCATCATCAGCCTATATACGTTCCCACTGCTAGGAAAAAGGCCTTATCTCAATTATTGTGAGATAGTGTGGGCCATACTCCAGTTGAGGAATATGTAATATTTAATTTCTATGATAAATAATACTTCTGGTCTGCGGCACTCTCACTAATTAATCGAAGAGCAATAGTAAAGCTCGTACTCACACGTCGTACTTACGAAAATTTCCAAAATGGACAGCACCTAAGTTATCTAGCAGTTAAAGGAGCTTCTAATACTCAACAGGTCAAAGAAGTATTTCGTACCAGGCCATTGCTTACAACTGTACAAAGAGCAAGTAAGGCCACTTAGTATGAAATACTGGCTTTATTTTTGGACAGGGGATCCCAAGTACCAGCTTCAGCAATGCATCAGCAATCCCTCTGGTGTTGCAGATGTCCATCGGCGGCGGTGATTGCTTACCATCAGGCGACCCGCTAGCTCATTTGCCGTCTCTGGCATAAAAAAAATCTTGACTGCATCCAGCGTAGACCAGTTCAACTGTCAATGACCAGGTTGTTTTGACTTGAGTCTAGCACTCTTATTTATAAGTAGTGGTTTTACATGTTCCCGTTTAACCCTCAAACGCGTCCCAGCAATCCTCCTGTGGGGGGGGTCGCGCGTGAAATACACAAATTACGGCGAAATGAAAAACAGAGCGCTTCCACGGCCTTTACTTGCTAAGGACAGAGATTAAAGAAACCTTCACAGTTACTACGCACTGGGTCGAACAGACGCGCCGGTTTTACTGTCCATACTAATATAAATACAAAACTAACTGTCTGTCTGTCTGTTACGCTTTCATGTTTGAACCGATATTGATAAATTTTGGCACAGACATAGATTAGACTTAGGGGAATATCCTTTTTATGTCGAAATAATCTATTCCCACGCGAATATAGAACTGTTTTTTTTGGCTATCTGTTGATCTTAATTTTTGTTACTATGAGAGCTGTGACAATAACTTTTTTGTAAAAGTATCACATGCATGCTTTTTCGGGATAAAATATCTTTACGGGATGATGTCGTATAAGCAAATGTTGAGACGTTACTGGAAATACTAAGGCTCTCAATCAGACTCATATGTTATGTACTAAAAGATTACGTTTCAAACACTTTTGTAGGAGGTTTGTTAATTTATTTATTTTGTATAACATTAAATTAATTGATATGATTTGGATGTACCTATTTGACATATTTATTTTGTATTTGAAATATTTTATTTTGTATGACATTAAATTGATTGAATTGATTTTGATTGACATTGAGCCTATTATATTATATTTTATTTTAATTTCAATATATAAATGTAATATAAATTATTGTTCTAATGTATCTTTAAGCGCTTTGGAATTAATTCTGTTAGCTTTAAGATGTTTGATAAATAAATAAATAAATACAAAAAAAATCTTCAAAAATCTTCAAAAGCTGGAAAGCGGACCATTTGCCCCATACGAGCGCAATCGGACCAACGTTAAGATGATGATGGGCTGCGTGACACGCAATCGTTTTAAACCAAGGGCGTGATGAGGAAAAATTTTAAGTGCGATACGTCCGACAAAGTACCGATTATGCGGTTACTTCCGATGCTCCTTTCATCTCGGATTAGAATTCATTTCCCTTCCGGAACCGAAATTGAGTGAGGTACGTGAGTGAGTGAGTACTCTTAACAAATCCACTTAGTTTCTCGCTCTCCAATTATCACTCAGTAGACTTTGTAAAGAATTAGCTAAGTGGTTCTGGTGGTGGTGGACTTTGGATAGGTTAAGAGTGAGTTATCCATAATTTTTTAACGACTAATTTGGTACAACAGTAAAGAAGTTGACTACGAGTATTACATCTGGATGCGAGTACAAACATTTGTGTGCATGAACATCTGTTTGTTTAGGCCGTACGTATCTAGGAAATGTTTACCTATCCGTTGTTCGGCACCTATAATAATAGCACAAGTTATACTTAGTTTGGATCTAGATGGCGCTGTTTCATAATGTCCAAGGGTATTCCAAGCAAACTTGGAATTGCTTTGTCTCATCAACAAAATCAAGAGGAATACTTTTCGAACTTACGAAACCTGGAACAAAATAAATACAAAAACCTGTACATAATCGTAACAGACTATCTGTTGTGGTGGTAGCTTAAAAGTCCTGTGAAAACCATAACCAAACGGACACCGCACAAAAAGTGTCGTCAAACAAAAATATTTAACTAGCAAAATGAAAAGTTAGTGCAATAAAAATTTGAACACCCATGCACTCAAACAGTATGCGTAATCAAATTTCGAAACGAGTTTTAATATTTGAATGCAATAAAACCCGCCGTTACTGCCGGTAACTTTAATATCATGAGCATTCCCAAAAAAAAATCATAAAAATTGAAGTCTTGACGAGATACAGTTAAAAGCTTTCAATTTTGTTCGGAATTAGTGATGTCACCTCTTCATATTATTGAGGCGACCCATTTCCATCTGTCCCGTTTAAATCATTTCGACATATACATAAGGTAAAACCTCTTTCATATCATTTATTAACACATAACTAAATAACCGAAAGGCTTTAGTTTAAATTCTGCCTATCATTTTTCCATTACTATTTAACACATTATAACTGGTTTTGTCATTAGAGAGTTGGTTATTAAAGCCTTAGTAAACAACTTCTGCACTAAAACATAAAAATATGTTGACAATAAAAGCAAAGTAAAAAGTGAATTAGAAAAAATACCACTAAACAAAGAGTAACAATTTGTTATATTAGTATCTACGCTAAACAATAAGTAAGACCAGCAAGGCAGGATGTTATAGACACTATTCTTAAGGACGTGTACTCTACAAGAATTTATATTATTAGCAGAATATAAAATATATTATTAGCATAGCCAGAGAATGCAGATTCATGCATTCATGTTCATAGATAAGCCTATAAATTCTGTCCCAGTCATAAGACATCTGTCCCGCTACCTTGTCACTCTGCCAACACTAGCTCCGCATTTCCACGTGTCGGCATTTCAATGCGATTTCCTTGGACGGTGTAGAAATAATTTTAAAGCCCCATCTCCTCTATTCTGAAGTACTTTCTACTTACGGTCAACGACCATTAGGGCCCTTGAGGCAAAATTTGTAATATATTTTATAGATTTCTGTCTAGCCTGTTGAGTCTTTACTCGCAATGGATAGTGCTTTCCGCATTCAACTACACATATGTGGGTGTCCATAGGCGGTAGATCACCGTCTTTTGCATCCCTCTTTAAAAAAAATAGCCAGAATTATTATATACTAGCTGTGCCCGCGACTTCGTCCGCGTGGAATAGTGACTTTTCGGGCAGCATATTTTAAATAACAAATACCGTCCTTTGGGTAGCTAAAAATTTAAGTGTTTACCCGTGGTCCCGTTGGGTCGACCCATTAACGGGTCCACGGGTAAATTTCATTCCCCGTGGTCCAATTGCATCAGGGATTGCTTTCGGGTCTTATGATTTTATCGATAGAAAATAAAAACAGTTAAACACAAAACTTTACAGTATGCTTCTCTGTAGGTATTCGATATGTGACGTATGGCCATCGGGAATGAAAGCATACAGGCTCCTAGGATTGCTAACCCGTGTCAGAGCCACATACAACTGACCGTGCGAGAAACAGCTGATACTTAGATCTACACCCACAACTTTCATCGTCTGACCTTGGGCTTTATTAATTGTCATCGCAAAACATAGGCTGACTGCAAAAAGTGTTAAGATGTGTAAACTAAACGTACAAATTTTATGAAACAAAAGAATTGCTAGAAAAATTAATTAATAACCTGAGCTTATAAACTTGAACTTAAATAAAGAAAATCAAGAAAAGAATTGCCTAACCTATACCAAATACTTATAAATTATTCATATATCTTCTTCTTCGTCCTAGCGATTTCCCAGCCTAGTGCCGGGGTCCGCTTTCCTGCTTAACTTTTTCCACTTTGTCCGGTCTTCTGCATCCTCAGGAGTGAGATCGTTCTCTGTCATGTCGGCCTTCACGACATCCAGCCAGCGCTTCTTAGGCCTACCGCGTGATCTAAACCGCCGCCGCCGTGACCGCGTGATAAATTATTCATATATCTAAATAAAAAATTAAGATAAGTATACCAAAAATCAAGGAAAGAAATGCCTAACCTATAACAAATGCTTACAATATTTATTTACAAATTTTTAAAGAAAATTAAGAAAGACAACCTAACCTACAAACCCTTAAATATAAATAAATGAAATATCAAAACTCTCAGTATTCAAGTAAATCGCAATAATCGAATGCAACTACCTATTCGCCATACTCTCAGCGCGCTTTATATACGGACGCGCAGCTCAGGCGCGAGGCGTGTACCTTTATATTGACATAACTTTTTTATTTATGAACCGATTGACGTGAAATAAACACTAAATGTTAAGTGTAGCCTACCACAATATATTAGTGAAAACCGCATCTCAATCGAATAAGCCGTTTCTGATATTAGCGTGCACAAACACACAGACAAACAGACAAACAGACAAAAAAATTTTTAATTACAATTTCTGTTTCGGTATCGATATAATAACAACCCCTGCTACTTTTTTTTAATATATTTCCATTGTACAGACACCACTTTTCTACAAATTTATTATATGTATAGATTATTATTTGTCGACTTCACAAGCACAGATGGTAAGTAGCCAGTCAGACTCTGAATCCTATCTCTTTGTTTTAGTATAAGATACTGGTCAGTTTTGCAGGTAGGTACCTATTTGTTTTTTTTTTTGATTAACCAATTTTTACAAAGATTAGCAATAGGTTGCCAGTAAAAAAAAAAATGCCGCAATTATTATTTATCTGATCCTACCGCTGCGGCTGTCTGAAGGCTGGCAGCCATTCTTTTTTAAATTCTTTACAATATTTAACTTTATAATGACGTAAAATTTATTAAAAAAGGAACTGTCATCAGTATTAGCTCTACCACACAAGTGTTTATTTATTTTTAAATCTGTCCGTCCTGAAATCCTGTCACTCTGCCAGCACTACCATCACATTTCCTCGTGTCGTTATTTCAATACAATTTCCATTTGGACGGCGTAGAAATAATTTTAAAGCCACACCTGCATCACCTGCATGCACTGACCCACTTCCACGCCAAATAAAAACTGCATTACGTCGGAACTTACACACTCGCTGCGTTTTAAGAACGTGCATAACATGTGATGGAAAACGGGAAACAGATTTTTTTTATGCAAGTTACACGATCTCCGTAAAATGAGTAAGCTGGTACTTATTTAAATATGCTGTAATAATAAATGAATACAGTTTGTTCTTATCAGATAATCAGATTCAGTTGGCAAACATACGCGCAGCCCACCTGATGGGAAGAGGCCACTGCGGCCTATTCATTGAGGGACACTTTACCAGGAAGCGTTGCTCAATGTGCTGCCAAACTGAAGACTCATCTAGCCTTCGAGCCTTTGATTTCGAAAGTTACATCCAGTAGAGTTACAGAACAAACGATCAAATAATTTATCAATTTAGTGACCCTCTATGAAACAGTGACTATAAGCACCAGGAACGAGTATAATACCCAGTTCATTATTAAATACAAATTATTCGTTTTATAATTAAATTTTTCTACTCAAGTTCTGCGTACGACCTCTTTTTGTAAGTGTATCAAGCCAGGACGTAAATTACGACTTGAGTTTAATAGTGGACCTTGCCCTGCAGTAGGAAATTAATAGGCTTATACTTTTACAGTGACCAAATGTATTTCGCAACAATTTGTAGTCTCTGCGGAATTTTTAACTTACCATACGTACGTTCTACAGAATGCGGCCATATAAAACAGCCCGGACATCAGAAACAAGCTGCACAATGAACTTCATATTCTTCTTTAGCTATCTATATATAAAACTCAAAGGTAACTGACTGACTGACTGACTGACTGACTGACATAGATATCTATCAACGCACAGCCCAAACCACTGGACGGATCGGGCTGAAATTTGGCATGCAGGTAGATGTTATGACGTAGGAATCCGCTAAAAAAGGATTTTGATCAATTCCCACGGGAACGGGAACCACGCGGGTGAAACCGCGGGCGGCCGCTATTAAGGAATATGGTGCACTTATTTTCTTGAGGAGGTAACTAAATTCAATTAACGTTGTAACTGTAAACAATATTTCTACGAAACATGGTTGGGAATATTGGCTAATACAACAAGGGGTCGCGGGTTCGAACTTGCACAGTGCAAATTATTGTGTGCATGAACATGTATGTTTGTACCGGTTTAAGTGTTTCTATGTATAATTTGTAGGTATTTACAAAAAAAAGTATGAATACATTACAGCTCTGGCTGTGTTCCGGCAAAATTAATGTGGGAGCCAGTACACTTTAAATCAGAGGCTCGAAGATCAGATGAGCCTACAGTCTGGCAGCACATTAAGCGACGCTTCCAGGTGAAGAGTCCCTCAATGGAATAGGCCGTAGTGGCCACTTACCATCAGGTGGGCTGCGTGTCTGTCTGCCAACTGAACTAGTATAAAAAAATCGAATGTTTATCCATTGTGTTGCATCCATAGTACAGTCAAAAGCACGTCAGACCTAACACTTTGGACTTTGTACCGCTCTTATGTCGGGGGCATAAGCGCTATTATCGAACTAACTGCAAGTGTATACCCTGAAATGCTGTTGACCGTACAAGCCATACGCTTAGTTCTGGGTTGAACGATGATGATGCGAATAGTGTCCAGATATATTTATTTATTTTATAGATCCCTTCAGCCATTATTGAAACACGAGTCGATTTCAATTTATCGAGATCTCAAGTAATGTTAGAACCACTCTGAGTAAGTGTTACTACAAAATGCCTTGGATATACGTTACATTATTTATTGGGAAATTCGGTTCGCCGTCGAAATATAAACTTAGCAATTTGCCAATAAACTTCGCTCTTCCTTAGGGAATGGAGTCTAGTCCGATAGTACGTGTGAGCTGAATTCAAAAAATGATTGTAGTGATCTTCAGATGTTTTATTATTTAAACACAGCCAGTTTCAAGCTTGCGTGATTTTTCTAGACGGTTATCGAGTAAGATTATGGTCATAGCTCGTACATCTTCTTATTTAAATAAAAATGAATTGCTGTTCGTTAGACTCACTAAAACTCGAGAACGGCTGAACCGATTTGACTACTTTTAGTCTTAAAATAATCTTGAAGGTCCAGGTAAGGTTTAAACCAGTTTAATCGATGAGAAAATTTGGAAAAATTGCAAGGAAAATACTAATAACGACAATTTTATTTTCCTATACAAACTGTTCTTACCTGTCCAACGAAGTAATACGAAGTTCACCGAGTCAGAACATGACGAACTACAAAATGTTTACAATTATTGTTTTTTTTTTTCATTTGGGAGGAAGAAGTTTTTCATTTATACTGAGGCACCATATACTGCTATCGACCTCACCATCTCTTGGTAGAGGTGACGGCACTCCTGTTACGGGCCCACCTTGGGGAGGACCCGCCTGATACACCCCTCTACGGATGTGACATGCTCCTAGAAACTCCGAAATAAAAATAAAACAATGTCTTTTTTGGACCATTTGTTTTTCTTTCAATTATGGAAAACTTCGCTCTGTAGAAATAACTGCAATTTAAAATCTTTCTACGTTCTTCTTAATTGGCCTTGTAAGATCTCTAAAAACGATAAGTTAATAAATCTTGTTTTCAGAAAATATGTAACATCGTTCAAACGTTCCAACATTTGTCACACGAAAACGTTCTTGATGACAAAATGCGTTTGACTTCGAGAAAAGCGCGTTAAATATTTCCCAAGCCACTTCCCGGATCGCTGAGATGGAAATATAAATCAGCCGGAGAACGAGGAACAAGCCTTTTGTCTCCGCTTGAACATGAGCTCACGCCGGTTTAACACCGCCAAATAGAATTTAAAGTGGCCTAGATAAGATTGAAGCAATTCAAACATGATAGTGTCAAAAGTGAAAGTTAATTAAATTTATATATTAAAAAACTAGTTGTGCTTTCTTTGCCAGCGTGAAATTTAGAATTCACCAAACGGCAGCCTCTGTGGTAGCGTGTTTTAAGTAAGCCAAGATCTCAGGGTCCTGGGTTCAATTCCCTGGTCGAGCCAATTTTGTGTCGGGTTTTTCGGACACAGCTCGGGTTTGTGATCACTAATCCGCATTTGGCAAGCGTGGTGATTAAGCCAATACCCATCATTGTCGCGATAACTTGATTTCAAGGATGGAGGCCTTTGCCCTGCAGTGGGACTTAATAGGCTGATACTTTAAGGGCAGGTCTCTGGGGGAGGTCAATGTCCAGTAATGGAAGTTTTATGATACTAAACATACTGATAATGATGATGATTTTAAATGTAGGGGTAAGGAATAATGATGATGATGGTGGCAGTCAAGCATGACAAGTTCAGGAGACCTGGTGTAAGGACTACCGCCGCCAAACGGCTTTTAGAATATCGCGTTAAATATTTTGTTCGCGCTGAAATCCATACTTATTTTTTAATGCGAAAGTAACTCGATCTGAACTTGATTTTAATATTTGGTGCAAACAAAAAGTAACCATTGAAAATGAACTAAGCTACTTTTTAGCTCGGAATATTGCTCAATTCCTATGGAATAACCGAAATAGAAGTATTTTGTTTGTCTCTCATATTGCAACGATGCAACGGATCGACATGTTTTCTAGTATGGGAACAGTTTGGGATCCAATTTCTATGCCGGAAAAGTTTCTGATTTCTGCGGAATAAAGTACGATATTCTTGTGGATACATAAATCAGACGGAGACGGAGGAACAAGTCTTTTGTCTCCGTTGGACATGAGAGCGCTTCAACACCGATAGAATTTTAAGTGGTAAAAAACTCGAGGAAGTAAAACATGCTTGGAATCATATAAACGAAAGTTTTGAGTGGATATCAGTTACGAAGTCGACTAAGTATCTTTTAGGCCTTCGGCACACTTGACGGAAATTATGTCGCGGATCGTTCGCAACGGAACGCCAATGCATGTAATTTCATATAAATATTGTTCGTGACAGAGCGACCGATCTTCCGCGTAGTGTGCCCACTATTTTACATGTACTCGTATTGGCGTTCCCTCGCGAAAGATCCGCGACATAACTTCCCTCAAGGCCTTCATTTTTACATTCAAAGTTATCTAATAGTCTTCTTTTCGAAATTTTAGCTAGTATTGTCCTTTGGATTTTGAGCTTATTAGTACGCTGATAAATAATGAGTGGGTTACACATCACAAAATTGCATAAATTGCAATTCTTCTATTTTTAATGATCGACAATACCACAAACTAGATTTGAAAAATTACTTTCAAAGGCAATGTTAAAGGCAAATGTTACAGAACACACTCACAAAGTACAACCTCCGAAAGTCCTAGCACCACCAGCCCTATAGCGGGAGTTGAACCCACGACCGGGTTCCTTCTAAGATCTGAAAATTCTTCAAGGTATACCGCAAAATGTAAATCCATGCTGTAAATGGAGTTAAACGCGTTTGTTCTCCGTCCGGGAACAATGATGCAGGGTTGCGATCGCGTTAAATAACACATTGGATGTCATTAACACATTTTGATAATTATCATGAGTCCTACTTACATAGATAAAGTATTTTTTTTACCTTTACTGCTGGGAAAAGGTCTTCCCTTATAGCTTGAACCAAAGTCGGCCAGTCCTCGGAAAAGCGGAACAGATCGTCACACCGTCTTTTTCTGGGCCTTCCCGTACGCCTCTGCCCATCTTTAGGGATTCACTTTGTGGCAATTCAGGCCCACTTTTTCGTGTTCATTAATTATCCCATTATGGATGAGATATTACTGTGATATGTGACTGGACAAGCTCAGTTTTCACAATCTATTGAAATCAAACTACTCGTATCCCCATACTAATAAAATCATGGCAAAATGGGGTAACGGGTTAAACAAAGACATTTCTATTGCTTTTATGCCATAAGAACTGAGCAATATGCCGAGATAAAAAGTAACCTATGTCCTTTTTCTTAGTCTACCTATGCCTGTACCAAATTACATTAAAATCGGTCCAGTAATTTAGGCGTGAAGGGGTAACAGATAAACAGAGTTACTCTGGCATTTCATATTAGTAGGGATTGAACTTGACTCAAGTTCAACGTTTTTGATGGGATTATAATAATTACTAAATAAATTACGTTTCAACAGACAACCCTACGTTGCGATCAAATCGGCTTATAACTCTCTCTATGATACATTACACCGGCGAGAACACATTATATGGCTCATAACAAAGGTTCACACAGAATTATTAATCCTACTAAATTTCTAAAATGATTACACAACGAATATTGTGGAGTACTGGCCAATGTAGCATGGTTTTAGAATTAGGCAAGGTAAAGCTTAGTTATTAAACATTTACGAGGATGGATACGATCTAGAACATGCCTAGCTGATTTTCGTATACATCAAATAATCCTTTGGGAGCCAGTTTACTTGAAATTAAAATCCTCGAAGATATGTTATGGGGGGGGGGGGGGCAGACGAGCAAGTGGGTCACCTGATGGTAAGTGATCACCGCCACCCATAAGCACCCGAGGCTCCCGTGGGGTTGCAGGCGCGTTGCATGCCTTTAAGGGGGATTTTGGCCTCCGACTATCTCACTCACCAGACGAAACACAATAGCTAGGCTATCGCTATAACGCCGGACTTCTGTGAGATTGTGGTACTTCCCCGGTCGAGCCGGTCCATTCATCTAGCAGGCAAACTGTCTGCAACGTGGCTCTACCACATACAAAAACAAGTACAAGTGTAGCAGCACTTTGAGCGTCTCTTCCTGGTATTTATCCCTTTACTTAGGCCTTGGCCTCGAATTTCGCGGCAGCGGTAGCGGAGGCGCACACAGGCGCACTGCGGTCACCGCTTGACGCGGGCCGTCAAGAGCAGTACGATGCTGTCAAGCGGTAATCCGCAGTGCGCCTGCTTGCGCCGCCGCTCCCGCTCCCGCCCCGCTGTATTCGAGGACGGGTCTATGGGATTCCATACAAAATTCGCCCGCCCGCCGCCCGGACTCGAGAAATTTGAGACTGAGGCCTTAACGGAACAGGCCAAAGTATACGCTTTTTATCTAGGTGGGCTGCCTGCCCGTCTACCAACTGAGTTGCATGGCAGCGCACAGTTAACTACGGTTTTTATTTTAAATGAAATAAGTTGTAGATATTAATCTAATAATGGATTAAGCTATTTGTGATGATATGCCTAAGCAGACTGTGATAATCTTTTAATGTTATTGTATGTTGACAGTCCCATGGATGCCACTATTTAGTGCCATAACAACATTTTGACACTAACAAAATGTAGAAACTAACAAAATCTAACCAAAATGGTGACGATGGTACATTTAAAATATGTACTAGAATAAAATATAGCGCTATTGCGGGAACGGCGTGTACAATAATTAATTACTGTTGCAGCTTGAACATCCATTAAAATCAAAATGCAAAAGGGAAAACATTTATTATTCACACTGAAAACAAAATATTTAATTACCATATTCAAAAGTATCAACCTCTTAAGACATAATTATTATGATACCTTTATAATTAAAATCACGTGGCAAGCGCGGATTGGTGAGCTGTGTCCGAAAAAAAAATCAAAAATTTTGGTCAACCCGGGAATTGAATCTTGGACTGGCCGAAATCACGGCCAAGTACTCAAACCACTACTAGGCTTCGCCTTTAGTTGCAAGCTGTAATGTTTGTGTAATATTATCTGATACATTTACATGATAATATGATACATTCATGTAACCTAATGATACATTCGCGTGATATCTTATATCCAGTTACCGTCGTGCTAAACTTTAATCAAAGTCTTGTACCGCGAGATATTAACAGGCTGATACTTTTACTTTACTTTATGAATACTTAGTTATTTCCCGTCTACCACTCTCTTCGTCCACAAAGGGTCTCGTTTGCCTCGTAAAGCGTTTGTTGGCTTTGTGCGAACACAAGTGTGTTTGTTAAGACCTAAAAGGATTATAAAGCAGGCCGACTTTATTTGTTTTGAGGTCGGGTATTTTTAACCACTTTGGTAATGATATTTAGACTAATGGAAGTAGGGCAGGGCAAGAAATTGCAGCTAATATAATATGTTGTCTTCTTACAAAGAGACTCTCCAAAGGTTATGTTTGTAATGTACAATTTTTTTCCGTGTGAAACTGTTCTGTTTGTTTTGTATGATACCAAAAGCAGCTAGATAAAATCAATTATGATTAAAATGTAAGGATTAAATATATTTTCGCGGGTTCGATCCCCGCACGGTACAAACATTTGTGTGCATGAACATGTCTGTTTGTATCGGTCTGGGTGTTTCTATGTATAATAAGTATGTATTTACAAAAAAAAAAGTATATAAGTAATGTTATCCTTTGTCTGGCACCCATAGCACAAGCTAATGCTTAGTTTGGGGTTAGATGGCGCTGTGTGAATAATGTCCAGAGATATTTATTTATTTTAAAAGCAAATTAATTTCTTATATAAGTAGATTTTTTATTTATTTATAAAGTATAGTTATATAATTATAAGGATACCAGAAAGGGGAATCATGGATGGGGAAGTAAATAGATTTTTTTGAATTAGTCTGTTAGTTAAAATAAAAGTAATTTGTATTCGACTTCTTCTTCTTCTTCGACAAGTCGACAAAAAGAACTAACTCCTTCATACCTATATAATCCTGAACACAACGCTGATTTCTACAGAGGAAGGAACAAGACAGTGAGGAAGAAATACTAAAGTTTACACTACTGCCGCAATTATACTTCAAATATTACTTACATTCAAGTATAAACAAACATACATTATAAAAAACTGAATATACTGCTGAATAAAAAAATCACTAAAGTAGAACGCGTGAGCGTCGCTCATATTGAGATTAATGCGTATCGCCGAAGCAGGGATCTTACGAAACCCAAGACACCAAGGAAGAAAATACAGAAAGTATACACTACTACAACAGTATATGTTCTGTGTACTGTAATGCCTTTAATGTAGTAACATTAAAGGCATTACAGTAAATCACTATTTGCTAGCAGTGTTGTGGCTATAGCCATGTCAATTACTAGGTGGGTGGGTACTTGGTTCTTGATAGCTTGGGCTCGTCTTTGGTTAACGCCAGGATAAATGCGACTAAAAAGAATGGGGTTTGGTGGTCTTATCCTCTACCTGTGTCCCAGCAGTGGAAACGTATATAGGCTGATGATGATGATAATGATGATACTCTGCCATAAAAAATAATCTTCTTTTGTTAAGGTCATGACTAGTTTCGTTCATTATGTTTTACACGACAGTCCACTAATTTAAGGTAAGTAAAAAATACGAAAAAAAAAACAGCAATGAGAGTGTGAATACAAAAACATACTAACAATAGGATTACTAAAAATTCAATGAGTTTGCCGGTACCTGTATCTTTATTATAAAAATTTAGCACACCGCTAAACTGGTTACTAAAAAAATACTGAAGCCAACCGCGTGGGCGTAACGTGCATATTGAGATTAATGCGTGTCGCCGAAGAGGAGATCTTACGGAACCCCAGTCAGTGAGGAAGAAAATACAGAGAGTATACTGTATTGCGATATGCATTACAGTAAATTACTATTTTGTGGTTTCTGATGTTTACGCGGTTACTAAACATTACATAAAGCAACTTTAAACGGATAAAAACTCGCTATTTATATTCTACATTTTAAAAAACCCGACGTTTCGACCACTTTACAGCAGTCGTGATCACGGAGTGACTCAGGTGTTGTACGTCAAAAGGATATTCAAATTGTTATTTCTACCGTCACATTTTAATTATTTTTAACCGACTTCAAAAAAGGAGGAGGTTATATGTTCGACTGTATGTATTTTTTTTTTTTTTTTTTTTTTTATGTATGTCCGTCGATTTCTCCGTCAATTGTGGACCGATTTAAATAATTCTTTTTTTATTTGAAAGTGCATAGTTCCGAGGTGGTCCCATTGTCACCATGTCAGGATCTGATGATGGGATCCCGGGAAAATCAAGGGAAAACCTCAAATTTTATAGGCTGCACCTACGCGTTACTTGTTTTTTCTGAAGCCATTTAAGTTTTTGCGTCCGATAGACATAATTTTATGTTGATGAGCTGATGATGGAAGGTACAACTCCTTAACGGTTAGGAGTTAGGGGATAATTCTTTCAGTATTGTAGGAATATGTGGACCGTTAGTTGTATTTCATGTACTTTTGCAGCTAAGGTGATGATGGAAAGTACAACTCCTTAACAGTTAGGAGTTAGGGGATAATTCTTTCAGTGTTGTAGGAATATGTGGAACGTTAGTTGTATTTCATGTACTTTTGCAGCTAAGCTGATGATTACCCGGGGAGAGGCTGGTCACTAGCCAATAAGGTTAGCACCGGCTCGTCCTAATCGGGTGTGAAGGAGAAACCGGGGGAGTGTAGTGGGTAGCGGACGCTTCGGTCTCGAGTCCCACACACGGCCACGGGTCTAGCTAGCCTGCGGTTATGGTGCATAAACGCATTCTCCTCCTACCCATGGTGCTGAACACTTAATGAATACCTAATATTATCAAATAATACAATTCTACTATTTTACTCGTATTTTCGCTATCATTATTATGAAAGAGTTTTACTCACTACCTACGTGTTATTCACACTAAAAATAGAAAAATAAACAAACTTTTTAAAAAAAAAATTAAACCGACTTCAAAAAAAAAGAGAAACAAAAAAAACTACCTAAAAAACTGAAAAGCAAAAAATAATTTGAATAAGACATTCATCAAATGCGCTTATTGTCTAAGCCTATTAATTAAATTGTATTTTGCGTGCTAGGTAGGTACCTACTAATCTGTTTGAAGTCGGTGCCAAGCCAAAGGTAATAAAAAATGATATATAATAATATTATGTATTATACAGGGTTACTTATTAATCCGCGGACGTAGGTACGTAGTCTGGGTACCTACTATTTGGCTTGGCACCGACTTCAAACAGATTAGTAGGTACCTACCTAGCACGCAAAATACAATTTAATTAATAGGCTTAGACAATAAGCGCATTTGATGAATGTCTTATTCAAATTATTTTTTGCTTTTCAGTTTTTTAGGTAGTTTTTTTTTGTTTCTCTTTTTTTTTGAAGTCGGTTTAATTTTAGAAAATCAGAAACCGTCGTCTTTACTATCGTTTAATACGTTTCTATCCACGCAGTAGAAGCTAATGGTGACCTGAAGCTGCACGGTGTTGTGATGTCCATTGGATGTAATACTGGGTCCCAAGTAGGTGGTACATTCCAACAATCCCTATTGACATTTGTTTTTTTAATTTCAATGGCCTCGCGTCCACCCAGACGCGACCTTGGGACCATCACCCAAGTAGGTGGTCGCGAGTTTTTATCCGTTTTAAGTTGTTTTATTAAATCACTATTTGTATTTGCTAGCAGTGTTGTGGCTATAGCGATGACAATTACTGGGTGGGTGGGCGGTGGGGTTTTTGATGCCATGGTAGTGTGGGCACTTCCATATTAAGAAAGAGATGGCTTCAATTATGAGTATATGATGATATAGCAAAGCCTACCAGTTGGTCGTTATTGAGTATCAAAATAGAAGCATTGAAGACTTAACTGTAATATTAAAAACATTGTCGTAAAAGCGCTCGCTACAACACTTCATATTCAATTAATTAAGGTGAAAATAAAATTGTCACCGTGTTATCATTAGGTAATGACAGGTCAGAATGGGCGTATCAACTTACGTGATGAAAAATTCAATGACCTTGCTAAAACGAATTTGACCACCACTATGAAAACATTGATTCGGACGGCTAAGTCCCTAAGGTTTGTAACTTTATCTTTTGACAACTTCACTAATAAAATATAATAGAAGCAGAATTAAAATTATATTATTTTCAAAAGAAGCTCTTAATAGGCAGAAGAGATTTGGTTAACTGTAACTCTAGAGAGATAGATTTTTTGCCGCATTGAAGCATTTTGTTTTCCCAAAGGTGTGTTGGTGGAGAATGCTTTTAGCATTAGGTCCGCTTAATGTTTATAACTTAGCATTACACCAAATTGGACGTCATGTTTATTTGTTTTTTTTATAGCTGACCAAGGATTTTGTGATATTGTTATGTCAGCCATTAGGTTATTATGGAGGATTACTAGCTCATCGATTTGGTAGAACACATTTTCGTATTTAATAATATAGAAGTGTGAGATACTGTGAAACGTCTGTACCTTATAATCTTTGACATGAACAAGAGAGGTAGAAAATAAAATATTTACAAGCGATTACAACGAAATGTAACACTTAAGGCTTACGCGCACTGAGGCGGGACATTTTTATTTAAATTGTGAGTTGTTATGGCTGTCGTTCTTTGGATCGGAATTAAAGCCACTTTTTATGGTGTCATGTAGGTTCTTATTAAAAAAAGAAAAGAGCAAAGATTAAAGGAATACAGATGCGTGACGGAGTTACAATTTTATAAATAATGCTTTTAATTGGTACTTTTAAAACAGCTGATGTAGGACAGGAACACAGACAGGTTAAACATACACTTTAACTAATAGCTTTAGCTAATAAAATTAAATGATCTCTTTTTAATGTCTTTTTTCTTAATATGAAAAAATACCATTGCAGATCATAGATATATTATGTACTGACGTACATATGTACCTCAATGTTGCAGATATTTTTTTTTAATGTCAGAGGCGGTAAACAAGCCAGCGGGTCGCATGATGATAAGCAATCACCGCCGCCCATGGACATCTGCAACACCAGAGAGATCGCTGATGCGTTGTCGGCCTATGGGGGTAGGCGGGGTGTGGGTGGGCCTCCGGCACTTTCACAAATCAGACGAAACACAATAGTAGTCACTATAATTTCCGCTGGTGTTATGTGAGAATGTGGTACTTCCCCAGACGAGCCGGTCCATTCGTACTGTAAAACAGCATGGCTCTACCACAACTAAATTATCACGAACCCTTATGTAAGTCAGAGAAAAAAAATGGCCCTTAATGTTCAAAAACCGCGGCCACATTAACTTAATAGAAAAATACTTATTAGGAAAAGGAAAATGGACTCATAAATAGTGCACAGTGCGTTCCAGAAAATATAATTTACTGAGTCAAGGTTTCCATTTCCAAGGAAAGAATACGTTGTAATTTTTGCTCCACCCGTTACATTTCCCTGAGGGTTTGTAATAAAGCCGAGCCTTTCAGAGTCCGGCGGAGATTACAAAAAACTGACAAGCGTAAGTCAGCCCTTTGTTTTCCTCGAGAACCACCGGAGGCGTAAAAAATGCACTTCGTCAGGCCCGCCTTAAGTTTATTTAGAAGCTTGGATTTGATTTCCTTTGAATATTTTTGGATGAAGTAGAAATGTGATTTTATACTGTAGGCTCCTTTTTTTTATTTCAGATGTTTTTAACGCTATGTCAGTTGGCGGGTATCTGACGGAAAGCGGCCGCTGCTATTGAGGGATACTTCACCAAGGAGTTTCCAGATTTTCTTGCTTTTACATTGATATAGAGGTACCATACGTCATACATACATAGATAGACCAGTATGGTTTTTGTCTAAACTAATATTATAAAGAGAGAAGATTTGATTGTTTGTTTCTTTGTATTCTTGTGTTGGAAAGCTACACTATCCCCGGGTGACAAAGGGTACCTTTGATCCCGGAAATGTGGGGGGAAGGGGGGGACATTTGAAAAAAAAGAAATTACGCGCGGGTGAAATCGCGGGCGGAAGACTAGTTAGTAATAATGTCCTCTAAGTCGGGTTTAGAGACATAAATATGCAGGATATTAGTGCATAGGTAAGTGCGCAAGCCCAGGTGCACTCCCCGTTTCCTTAACCATATAACACGGTGGTACTTTTGCAGGTGCATGGTTGTTTTACCGTCAACTTCTAGATTCCAGATTGACTGAGTATTTTAAATATTATACCTAGTAACTTCTCAAACAGATCAAGTCCGAAACTAATTTAGTAATTTAGTTAATCTCTACATGTAACATCATAATTTAAATAACAATACATACAGTTATAATCCTCTTAGCCTCTTTGGCTCTGTCAGGCCCAGTTTTCACTCACCAAAACGTCTTAAAACTTTCAAACACTACAGCCCACTTTTGTCCTCGGGGACAAACAAACCTTATATTCAAATAAAGGGTTAACCCAAACTGGCTTGTCCTAGCTAGCTTATCGGCTGGAACAGCCGCGCTGATCCAAGAGGATTAAACGGTTAAACATTTAACCCTGCGAGTGACGTGCTCAAATAAGGCTAATGGATCGTATTGACATTCGGGCCTCCGTGACAATGGGCCCTAACGCTGTCGGGATGTCAAGTGTATCGTTGTCGATAACATGATTACAAGGGTTGATGCGTTGCTATTACTTTGCGGAATTGTTTTGGATGGAGCTGCTTACTGCAGTTTTACCCATGTGATAATCCACGCTAACATTTTAAATGCGATACTCTTATGTCTGTTACACTTTCACGCCTACACCAATTAATTTTAATGAAAGGTACCGATATAGAGTAGACGTTGGAAAAGGCTAAAGTCTTCTTTTATCCCATTAAAGATCTGTTCCTACCAGCCCTACGTGGGATAACAGGAATAGAAGTGTTTTTGTTTGCCCTATTACGTCGTAACAGAACGCATCGTGATTTTTAGTATGATGATAGTTTGGAAGTTGAGTTAATGACAGGTTACTTTTGATCCCAGAAAAAAATGCCATCGTATATTAAAAATACTTGGACATTATTCACACAGCAGGACTATGGAGTGCACCTGTGCTTGTGCATTCACTTGTGCACTATAATATAAATTCTCAGTAGTTGGTTGATCCTCAACGGAAAAGGCTATACAATGACAGCATACCAGTTCCATGACTTCCATGCCTGTGAACTGAAAGAACTTATGAAAAATCTTAGCATAACCCTCGAACTGTAGACAGACGTTGCCGCCCTTGAAATAAATTGAAATCATTCGCATTTTCAAGTTATTTAAGCAATCACATACTATGACTTGGAACGTTATGCATAATAGTCTCAAATGTTCAGCTGTAAGTGTTCACAGACCGTGATGTTAGGTGGGACGTGAACTTGGCATTATGTGAGAGTGGCGTGAAATCTAGAATTTACTGGAATAATAAAATAATCGAAGAAAAACATTTTACATTATTTTGCTTTGATTTCACTCCTTCAGCAGTGTTCAGCATTGGACACCTAGCAATTTAATTTAATTAAGAAGGTTGAATACATTATAGATTTGTAAACTCTTTGTATAAGTACTGGCTGTATTAATGAAAAAGAAAGAAGAAGAAAAAACTAGAATGTGTAAAACAAATGTATATTTTTGACATTGCAAAAATTAATAAAATTCAGGTCAACCAACAGGTCAACCTAGTTCAATCAAATACATCGTTTTATTTAAATTGTTAATAATCTAGTTCAAACTTAGTACAAACAAACTGTAAACAAGTAGGCAGACTGATTTGGGACTCATGTTTTCTGAGTAATTAATAAGCTTGAGGAAAAACTTTCATTTTCATTTATGAAAGCGAATGTTTTGTTTATAATTATACTAGTACACCTGAAAGATACACGTGTTTTACGCGGGCAACGGTTATTGTGACCAAGTTAATACTTGGTCACAATAACCGTTGCCTATTAATATCCCACTGCAAAGCAAAGGCCTCCATCATAGAAATGACCCTACCCTATGCGCCAGGGGTCGTGAGTTCGAATCCCACCCAGGACAAACACTTATGTGATGAATATTTGTGTTTGATATGTGTCTAGATGTTTATTTGTATTAAAGTTTATATTTGTGGTACCTTCGTTGTTTCTGACACCCATAAGTGAACCATGGGTCAGAACAAGTGCCCGTAGTCCACCCAGGTGAACTTGCTAGGTGTACTACGGAGCAGGAACGAACACAAGTGCTTACGCTACTTACTTTGGGGTCAGAAGTTCAGAACAATGTATGTTATGTTGTCCAATATTTATATATTAATATACTGAAATCGCTACAAATATGTAGGATTGGCTTACTTTACTCATCACGTGTACTAAATGCGGAACGGTCATCATAAACATGATCAGAAACAAATTTTGCTCGACCCTGAAATCAAACTGATTATGATATTTAAGCGACTAAACCAACAAGAAGTTTTGACTGCCTCCGTGGAACAGTGGCTAAGCCGCTCGGGTATAAAAAACCCGGAGGTCGTGGGTTCAATTCCCACCAAGGGTCTGGTTGGTGGTAGGGCTTTTTCAGAGTCCGACTGGCTAGCTACCACCCCCACAGGTGAAATCTGCCGCCATAATAGCTCTGGCTGTGTTCCGGCAGTATTAATGTGGGAGCCAGTACACTTGAAATGAAAGGCTCGAAGATCAGATGAGTCTACAGTCTGGCAGCACATTGAGCGACGCTTCCTAGTGAAGTGTCCCTCAATGGAATAGGCCGCAGTGGCCGCTTACCATCGGGTGGGCTGCGTGTCTGTCTGCCAACTGACTTAGTATTAAAAAAAAAGTGTTTGATACTTATTTAAATTTTTCATTAGTTAAAAAAAAGTTTAAAAATATTTTAATATGGATAGGATATGGGTATTTAAGTTGTACTTATAAAGCTTTATGGTTTCGACATATTCCTTAAAAGGATTTTCTAAGATTAACCCGTCTGAAATTTTAAGTGTAAAATATAGTCCAAGTTTATTATAAAATTGCATTATAATAAATTGCAAATACCCCTTTATCTGTGGGGCTCCAATCCAAACAATGACCCATATTGTTGAGGAATGCCCTCTCCGTCGTTTTTCTGTGGTATGCGTGAGCTCCATAACCTTACGCCGGCGGCAGTGGACTGGTTGCGGCAACTCGACATAGACGTTTGAGGATTCAAATGGAAGCCATACGAAATGATGATGATGACCCCTTTATCTGTGTAGTAAAGAGTAGTGATGCGATTGCATCACAACATCTGTGATCACAAGCAGTATTTGTTCTTTGCCTCAGCCGCGGGAGCCGCGTCGAGGCAAGCTGTTTGCATGTTCATGAGATGTGTTGATCTGCGCAATGTTAAGTATTCTCTTAGGACGGCTGCTAACACTGGATCTACTACAGACTGTGTACGTCACGTATAAGGAAAGGTTTACATGACGTGCTTTATGCGACCGTGATAAGATTCATTTTTGAATGAGTTTGTATACATACCGGACTATCCGTATTATTTTGAAAATGTAACTTTATAATTATTGTTCCACTGCACAGTAAAGGTTATAGTTTCGTTTAGTTAGAAAACAGTTAAAATTTCACAAATAGGAATAGACACTTTTTTGTTATTACATACATACCTACATACAAAACCTAAACCATTAGAAACAGACACAATTAGTTGTGTGTTATTAGACTAAATTATTTCTAAACGCAGTTAAAAGCCTTGCTTTAACTAAAGCGGTTTTACATAATTGACTATAATTGTTTGCAAGGCCGTAAGCGTAGTAAAATTGTACTTATCGGCAATTTGCCCGAAACTTGGCTCGAGCACTACCGTACTTCTAAAGTAAACTTCCACCTGTTCGGTGTGAGTAACAAGCCTAACTCGAGGCCTGTAATGACGAAAGTTGCTAGTTGATTTTTGAACTCTCGCTAATTTGGTTTAAGATTAATTTTGGCCTCGAGACTTAGCATGGACTTAGATTGTGATGAAAAAGTTGAGATTCATAGAGCACGAATGTTGTTTATTATAAGTTAAGAACTTTGATCTGGTTTTTGAAGCGAACAGATGTTTGCGGATTGTTTACATCAAGTTTTGCGAATCTCTCACCCGCATTGTAGAGGAATCCCGGAATCTACAAAGTATGTACCGGAAAATCTTCCACACTCACAGCCAACATTGCACAAAAGGCGCCAACATGTGCCAATATTTGATTGGTAGTAGGACTTTTTTAGAGTCCGTCTGGCTAACTACCACAGGTGAAATCTGTCGCCATAACAGCTCTGACTGTATTCCGGCAGTGTTAATGTGGGAGCCACCAGTACCTACACTTGATATGAAAGGTTCGAAGATCAGAGGAGCCTTCAGTGTGGCATATTGAGCGACTCTTCCTGGCTAAGAATCCGTCAATGGAATATGCCGTAATGGCCACTTACTGGAAAAAAAACATGGTATACTGCGTTTGAGCTATTTCCTATGTCTACTTTTTAACTTTATGGCAGCTAAGCGCCAAGTCTCGCTCTATAAATACCGAAGAGTAATCCAAACTGAATTGCGATCATGTAACAACAGCGATTTACAGTGAAGTATACAAGCGCCCGGTTCCCCGTTTTTTAGACAAGATTTTGAAACAAATAGCTTCTTTACAATAGATTTATTGGGAAGATTATTTCAGATTTTGCTGGAAGCGCTCAATGCTGTTTTAAAGCTTTTCAAGTAGGGTTTCGAAGCGTTCCGCCTTTTAAATCTTTGCCAGTTATTTTTTGAAACTGGATTTGGTTTTATGTTGTTGAAAGGAAAGATTGATCGGTCTTTTCGATGGTTCTGGTAGATATAGTGGATTATCTTCAATTTTGTTTTTATTAAGGAGTCAACATTCTGCGCGTGACTTTTTGATATTGGTCTACAATTACAAGTTTGAGCGCTTGCTATTTTCATCTTTGGAATAACTTTTGAACTATTTATAGTGGGTACCTATTTATATTATGTTTTTAGCACTATATAAGTATATTAGTAATCCCGTTGTATGTGAACCCAAAGTAAAAGGTATGCTTAATTGGGGCTAGACAGCGCTGAGTGGATAATTATTTATTATTAGGTAGCGGGGATCCGAAAATGCATTACCTTTACGTTAAAAAAAGCCGATACCAAGACATGTTCGTCAAAATATTTCAACGTGTAAGAAGTTTACAATTCTGCACTTTGTTCAGTCGAAGCAAAATTGTCAAAATTAACTCGTGTCTAGATTTTTAGCAAAACAACCCGGGTTTAGCCGTTGTCAGTGGCACTAGAAAGTTTTACCTAGATTTATTTTGGCTATATGAAAGGGTGCGTGTCAAAACTTTTTAATGGGTGCCTTTTATTGAGGAACTCGTAATTATACTTGTAGTTTTTCATTGTTTGATCGCCTTTGAACAGTCATCATAAAACCCGGCAGTCGTATAATCGATTCCCGTCTTGCGCCTGGTAAGTGGTAATACCTTTTTACGGCTGGATAGGTTTCACAAATACTGTCAAAATTTGTCAGTGTTTCGGAAATATCAAGCCACTTGAAAGCCTTGAAGATAGTTGAGCGATGCTTCCTATAGTGTCTGCCGGCTGAAGCGTCATCCTACTAATATTGTAAATGCGAAAGTCTGGATTTTTGTTACTCAATCTCGCCTTAACGGCTGAATGGATTTAGATGGAATTTGGCACACGTATTGTTTATAACCCAGATTAGGGCATAGGCTATAAAATTCCTACGAAAAACGTCTCATTCCCGCGGGATGTTTGAAAAAAGAAATTACGCGAGGGTGAAACCGCGGGTGGAAAGCTAGTAAAAGAATATTTTACAGAAATTATTTCTGGTAAACCAAAGGATAACTGGTGGTTTGTAGTACAAAGTCCTATAAAATAGTAAAGGTTGCGAGATGGGATAAAGGAAACATAAGTATATTATATTGATAACCACACATGAAAAACACTTCTTTTCCACAATAAATTTTTAACCTTCTGACTACGAATTCTAAGATTTATTGTACAAAAGTGCGAGTTAATTCGTCCTTGATATTTAAAAATAAATAGATCGATGTCGATTTCAATGCCAATATCCGTTTTGTTAATAAATACACCTCTACCTGAAATAATATCACAATGGAATTCGTACCTTGGCATTTCGATGACTGTCTTTGACATCACTTTGTAGTCAAAGCTAAAGCTATCTGTATGGAATGGACGGTTTAGCGGCTTTGTCACTGGATCCTTGAATATCGTCTACTCGTTTATACAGGAGGTTTGGCTGTACGTTAAACTTGTGATAGAAGGTGAAATCTGGCGCCATAACAGCTCTTTTTTATATTATAGGGCCAAACAAAAGGGGGGCAAACGAGCAAGTGGGTCACCTGATGGTAAGTGATCATAGTCGCCCATAAGCACCCGAGACTCCCGTGGGGTCGCAGGCACGTTGCCTGTCATAATGGGCAATTTGGTCTGACTGTGTTCGGGCAGTGTTTGTGGGAGCCAGTACACTTGAAATTAGAGGCTCGAAGATCAGATGAGCCTACAGTCTGGCAGTACATTGAGCGACGCTTCCTGGGTGTCTCTCAGTGGAATAGACCGCAGTGGCCGCTTTCCATCAGGTAGGCTGCGCTTCTGGCGCAGCCTACCTGATATGTTCTGTACATAGGCTACTTTTGATCCCGGAAATGTGGGGGGAAGGGGTGGATATTTGAAAAAAGAAATTACGCGCGGGTGAAACCGCGGGCAGAAATCTAGTTATTATAATATGTAGGATAGGGTTAGCTTATCATTGAAAGTTATGCTTGTAAATTCAATAAGACCCAGAATCTAACATGATATCAGTATGATTGTCCTAAATTCAAATTAATCGGTTAAAACATGTCCGGGCGTAATGGCCGCTGTTACTATGGGCGCGGCTAATGATCGGGATCGCGTTCCGTTCACAAACAGCTCGGGTTGTTTCCATACCTGTAATTAGCTGGCGGTTAATTGAAACTGCCGACGTTACGGTGTATAAATGCCAGTGGAGTGGATTTTCAAAATTCATTGGTTTTTAGCCTGATGGTGCATTTGCTAGTCATTCCCTATGTGCCATGGGTTTTTGGTCCGAATCCTAACTAGGACGAACATAAGTAAAAAAGTATGGATCTTCTTCTTTGTCTTCACCTTATCCCACATTAGGTAAAAAACATTACGTAAAAAAGTATGGATGTTTATTTCTATTTAAGTATATCTCTAGACATTATCTCTGGACATTATTCACACAGCGCCATCTAGCTCCAAACTATGCATAGCTTGTGCTAAGGATGTCAGACAACGGATAAACATTACTTATGTACTTTTTTTTCGTAAATACATACATATTATAAATAGAAACACCCAGACCGATACAAACAGACATGTTCATGAACACAAATGTTTGTACCGTGTGGGGTTCGAACCCGCGACTACTGGTGTAATAGCCGACTTCTCGACCATTACACCAAACGGCTCGTCAATATACATATTATTATTTGTGGCACCTTCGTTGTTTCTCATACCAATAACACAAGTGCTCAAGCTACTAACTTTGAGGTCAGACCAGGACGAGAGCCCGGGACCCCGAGATTACATTCAAGTATATATAACTTTTGATGAATACTCGCAAAGCCTTACAGTGCCCCTAACACGCCTTAGCGGCAGTATAGCACAAAAATACTTTGCTTTAGTTTTACTGCCGGCAAGGTATTCCACTCGGGATGGGCTGGGCAATAGCCACAAGCCTGGTCGGCTCGTCCCAATCGGGTGTGAAGGGGAAACCAGGGGAGTTTAGTTGGTAGTGGACGCTTTAGTCTCGAGTCCCACACACGGCCGCAGGTCTAGCTAGCCTGCGGTTATGGTGCATAAACGCATTCTCCTCTGAAAAAGAAAAAAGATATTTAACCACTCGACTAACAAGGTCGATGAGAACCAACGAGATGCCCGATACCCGCAACTATAATAAATACTTTCCAAAAAATCCATCAATCTACAAATACATAACGCTGAAAGCTTTTAAGCGTTATCTTATCAAAAGCGATTTCAGTTTTTATGGCACCTAAAAAGTATCGGATATAATGCTTTGCCAAAGTATCGAAAGGTCGTAAAATGTTAACGAACAGACAATGGTCAGTTAAGAGGCATCTTGATGAGCATCCTTTGATCCTTTTTAGATATATTTTGAAAGCGACATTTTACACGGTTAAAATGTGATTAAGCCGTAATCGCTGGTCCTATCCTAACAGTGTTGGTATTGAAGAAGTCTTTGAATTGAAACGAAATAAATAAATATCTCTGGACATTATTTTTATTCTCTTACATAAAAAAAGCAGCGGGAAGAATTATTTTTGGTGCTGACTCTATGTTGTCCCTTTAAATTAACTACCAAAAATGTAAAATGGTTAAACATGATTAGAAGTGAGAAATGATTTTATCACTATTAAGTTTACTAAACTTGAGCTAGGACAAAATAAGGTCTGCGACAGAAATTTTCTTAGAAAGCTTAAACTTAGGTTTAATAACTTAAAAGGTTCTTTTGTTCATAATTTAAGTAAAATAACTTTGCATAATAAACAGTAACTTTACAAAAAATCTGATCAAAGGTTAGACAAGTCTATCGAGTTCATCGAGAATTTGTAACGAGCATCAAATTTTTTATTAATTTAAATGAATAAAGCCAATTTCAAATTGTTTTGGAAAGTTGTTGATTAAGAACGGCGAACAAAGGGATTTTTATGAATAAAGTTTGTGGAATAACAACGACTAAGTATTTGTTAGAAGTTCTCATATTATTATAAGACTGTTTGTAAAATCGTTACTACGAGTATTTGCATATTATCAGAGTTTGTGGACTTGTAGATGCATACATAATAAATATCAGCCTATGAATGTTTCCCTATTTTTTTTTCTTATCATAATATTGTTTTAATTAAAATTGTTAATCTTGTTTGATATCTTTTCACCTAAACATGATGTGTACACTAATTTTAGGTTATTGTCTAGTCTTTACCGAAATGCTATTCTTTCACTAACACATTACCGACTGTAACCTGTATGTGTACCTTAGTAAATAAATAAATTACTGTAAGACCGCCTGGGGGTTCGTACATCTAGTTATACTTTTAGTTATACAATACAACAGAATCGACAAAAAAATCTTGTTTGGTATACATGCAACAGTAAGGCCTCGGCCTCAAATTTTGCGGCAGGGCGGGGCGGCAGCGGGAGCGGCGGCGCATGCAGGCGCACTGCGGTCACCGCTGACGCGGGCCGTCAAGAGCGGTACGATGCTATCAAGCCGTGATCCGCAGTGCGCCTGCGTGCGCTGCCGCTCCCGCTCCCGCTGTATTCGAGAACGGGTCTATGGGATTTCATACAAAACATTTCGCCGCTGCCGCTGCCGCTGCCGCCCCGCTGCCCAAGAAATTCGAGGCTGATGCCTAAGCCACTCCGGCACATAGTGGTCGTAGGTTCGATCTGGGGTCTGGCTGATGGTAAAACTTCCGACAGGTAAATCTAGTCTTTTATTGAAACTCCTAAATATACGGATGTGGATAAAATCGGTATGAAGCTAACATACTTTGGGATCAAATCAATATAATTATGATACTGCTCAATATTTACTATCATTTACTTACATGCGATTTAGTTACCACACAACGCCATCTGTTGACAATATCTCAGAACTTAATCGTAAGTCCCGAATCCTATTAAACTCACTTGTTTCTGCACCTAATTTCGCTTGTGTTACAAAACGAGAGCTGTGAAGATGTCTCGTATCCTATAAGCTGAGCCACAGAGCGACGCTCATGAATATGGAGTGAAGCGACTCGGCCGCGGCGTGTGATACCTTCTCGCTAATTTGTGCGTTCACCCTCGCGTTGGTCGTAAGCGCTCTGTTCATATACGGTAGTTATTGCAGAGCGAATGTGGGGTTAGAAAGCTGAAAGAAATACATTATTTACACATTAAAGTCTAGTGTGGTCTCAAATGTATCTAGGACTTTAGGTTGATAAGCCAAACATAAAGAAAAACGGTATGACATAAGGACGTGATGAGTTACATAGTATGTAGTTATATACACTAGTATGGAATGTGTATTGAGTCTAGGCTGTTGCCAAGACTCTTAAATATGACGCCTGGGATAATTAAAGTATCATTTACTAATTTATATTAACAATAGCTAATGTACCGTGATTCAACTGACAGAGAGCGCCATCTACCGACAATAGCTAAGAACTAATTTGTAGGTACTGAAACCAATTAAACTCAGCGGTCATTGTACCTAATGTCGCTTGTGTTACAAAACGAGACCTGTGAAGATGTCTCGTATCCTATAAGCTGAGCCACAGAGCGACGCTCATGAATATGGAGTGAAGCGACTCGGCCGCGGCGTGTGATACCTTCTCGCTAATTTGTGCGTTCACCCTCGCGTCGGTCGTAAGCGCTCTGTTCATTGAATACGGTAGTTATTGCAGAGCGAATGTGGGGGTAGAAAGCTGAAAGAAATACATTATTCACACATCGAAGTCTAGTGTGGTTTCAAATGTTTCTTCGACATGAGGTCGATAGTTCAATCATGAAAAAGATTGTCGATTCATAATTTGTGTCATTCTGTAGTGTACGATACTATATACTCGTATGTATTATAGGATATGTAGTGAGTAATGGGATTGTTTTAGATGCAACAACTTATTCACTCTCTCTCCTTTTCTAGCATTTGCTAGAAAGAACGAGAGTCCCCTTATTTTTACTTTTTTTTTAAGGAAATATTTTATATAGTATCTGAAGGTAATAAAGGTGCTAAGGATGTTGGATATTACATCAATGGTAATAATGATTCATCAAGTCAAATCAAATCATTTATTTGGCAGACATTAGAACCTACACTTAATTATAATTTTCGAGATTATTATTGTTCAAATCGTAAAGCAGCTTAAACCATTTCAATTCTGTCTACGTTTACTTTCATTTCACGTGGAAGGGCTTAGTTAGTTCTGAACACAGTATGAGTACACAGCAATGGTTCATGTGATTCAATCGACGCGGCAATGTGACGCTCCAGTACATTACCATTTGAGGCCGGCTGAGCAAGTTAGTAGCGATTCTTTGTTTCATCTTTCATTTGATGATTCGCATCGCATTTGGTATTAACCCTGTTTAAATGATAAACATGTTATGTTTTTTGGTTACTAAAAAGAAAGCAAACGAACAAGTGGGTCATATTTGGTATACTGTTTTTAATTTTAGAGCTGTTTTTAAACCGTTGTATACTGTAAAACCCTAAATTGTAATATGTCAAAACGGCCATCATAGCTTGCCACTAGTATAGTAAATAAGTGGTCGCTGCTGCCCATGGATGCTACAGCGCGTCACGTTGTGAAAAAATTGGTTTAAAAACACAACTTCAAGAAATTTGTTTGTTGATGTATGTACGTGGTAACCGGTGTCTAGAGATCTAGATAAACATTTCGAAACCTAACTAGAATGGCTCTAACCATTCATCCAGATGGTATCATTGAAACTTTTAACTTGTAGTCAGATAGTTTCATGATATTTTGTCTGTTTAAAATATGTTTTGTATATATGTTATCTCTTTTATCCATTTTCAAAAATAAGAAGACTGTTTTATTAGTGTCTGAACTGATGTCAATCTGTCAGATAATCCTACTAATATTATAAATGCGAAAGTCTGGATGTTTAGATGTTTAGATGTTTAGATGTTTAGATGTTTGGATGTTTGGATGTTTGGATGTTTAGATGTTTGGATGTTTGTTACTCAATCACGCCTAAACGGCTGAACGGATTTAGATGTTTGGCACACGTATAGTTTATAACCCGGAATAGGACATAGGCTATAAAATTCCTACGGGAAACGTCTCATTCCCGCGGGAATATCAATTTTGAAACTACTGAACCGATTAGAATAATTCTTTCACTGTTGGAAAGCTACACTATCTCCGGTGAACATAGGGTACTTTTGATCCTGGAAATTTGGGGGGAAGGGGGCATATTTCAAAGGGGAGATTACGCGCGGGTGAAACCGCGGGCGAAAGGCTAGTTTCTTAATAATTTGTGATAAAACTGGACCTAACTCGTAACAAAAACGTTAGCAAACGCACGACCAAAATATGGAATTTATTACAGCTGTATTTCGGAAAAAAGCATATACCTTTCTCAAAAGCCGCTCTCATCTAATAACATAGACCACACACGACTTGTGTAATAACGAATAGATTTCCAAGAATCGATGCCTTCCGATTTCTCTATTTGGAACGTTTAACGACGGCGCGACTCGCGACCGACCGATACAGCCGCTCGTTAGCGATGGGAGCACCGATACCGGTGAATTACCGATACCGATGCATGGGCGCAGCTCTTGCTTACGTTCGTTCAATTGAATGTATCATTGTTTTAAAGGCGCTTTGTCTTGAACTAGTACCTGTAATGCAGAAATATGCGATATACATTCTTAAATAAAAAGAAACAACGAATTCTTTACAGAATATATTTTTGATAATAATTTTGTTTGCAATTTTTAGAGTTCACGACCGTTTTACAAAGCTCTAATTAGCTAAAACTCTGACTCTTGTCAAAGTCAATTTCTTTTATTTATTCGATAAACAAGAAAATCGTCGAATAAAATATTTTTTGCTGAAATAATGCTATTAAATTTATGTTTTACTGAATTAAATAATAAAATCTTGATAAAATATCCCAACAAGAACATTTTCATATAAAATATTGCCAAGACAAGACAATATTGCTCCCAAGTTATTAAATCTCATGTACTGCCAAGTTTCTAACTTTACAAGCCCAAACAAACTTTAGACCTTAATGTAGAAATGTCAGGTTCTTTCAGGAAATTCAAAGAATAGTCCTTGAAAAAGGATGTAGTTAGGCTACTTTTTACCCTGGGACAATGCTTAGTTTTCATGGGTACATACAAAGTCAAAGTTTTTATTTTGGAATTTGTTTTACCGTTAAATTCTTTTGCAACTTCATAAACTTTTTTATCCTACCAGCACTTCGACGTGAATGGCCTGTTGAGTAGAAGTGCCGCAAGAAACTCAACAGATAATGTACAATTGTTCGTCCTTCTTTCGAGTTGCAACGGAGCACTGGATTGTCGTGATTTTTCATATTAGGATAGGATATAGATTAGATAATAGCTAGGTTAGTTTGGGTGCTGGAAAATAACATTTTATCCTAAAAAAAAAAATTTGGGATAACGTCGTTATAGTCCACGTGAGCAAAGTCACGGGCAAAAGACAAGTAAATAATATATAGCAATAAATCCCTTTCTTTACCTATGTATTTGACCTTGAACTTGTATTTCGCAAGCGAAGGATACTTTGGGTCCCCAGGGAGAGTGTCAAGGTGAACCTTACTTAGTAGAGGTATTTTTTTCCTACGGATTCAGAAAGTGGGTACTAGAAAATTTTAATCAAATGTTATTGGCGATGATCTTCGGCATAAGATTAAGAATAAAAGATTAATTGTGAGAAAAATAATAATAAACCAGCGATTAATTTTACTGTTATGATAGTACTTATAGTAGAGACATTTTTAACCGACTTCAAAAAAGGAGGAGGTTCTATGTTCGACTGTATGTATTTTTTTTTTTTTTTTTTTTATGTATGTCCGTCGATTTCTCCGTCAATTGTGGACCGATTTAAATAATTCTTTTTTTATTTGAAAGTGCATAGTTCCGAGGTGGTCCCATTGTCACTATGTCAGGATCTGATGATGGGATCCCGGGAAAATCAAGGGCAAACCTCAAATTTTATAGGCGCACACTACGCGTTACTTGTTTTTTCTGAAGCCATTTAAGTTTTTGCGTCCTATAGACATCACTTTATGTTGATGAGCTGATGATGGAAGGTACAACTCCTTAACGGTTAGGAGTTAGGGGATAATTCTTTCAGTATTGTAAGAATATGTGGACCGTTATTTGTATTTCATGTACTTTTGCAGCTAAGCTGATGATGGAAGGTACAACTCCTTAACGGTTAGGAGTTAGGGGATAATTATTTCAGTGCTGTAGAAATATGTGGACCGTTAGTTGTATTTCATGTACTTTTGCAGCTAAGCTGATGATGGAAGGTACAACTCCTTAACGGTTAGGAGTTAGGGGATAATTATTTCAGTGTTGTAGGAATATGTGGACCGTTAGTTGTATTTCATGTACTTTTGGAGCTAAGCTGATGATGGAAGGTACAACTATGATGATGGAAGCTAAAGGGTACGACTTCTTAATTCTTATGTCCCTCTTGCGGGCTGCATCTTTAGTTGGTCTACTGAATGGTGCTGAACACTTAATGAATACCTAATATTGTCAAATAATACAATTCTACTATTTTACTCGTATTTTCGTTATCAATATTATGAGAGAGTTTTACTCACTCCTACGTATTATTCACACTAAAAATAGAAAAATAAACAAACTTTTTAAAAAAAAAATTAAACCGACTTCAAAAAAAAAACAAAAAAAAAAAACTACCTAAAAACACTGAAAAGCAAAAAATAATTTTAATAAGACATTCATCAAATGCGCTTATTGTCTAAGCCTATTAATAACATTAAATTGTATTTACGTGCTAGGTAGGTACCTACTAATCTGTTTGAAGTCGGTGCCAAGCCAAAAGTAATGAAAAATGATACATACCTAATAATTTATGTATTATACAGGGTTACAAATAATCCGCGGACGTAGGTACGTAGTCTGGGTACCTACTATTTGGCTTGGCACCGACTTCAAACAGATTAGTAGGTACCTACCTAGCACGTAAATACAATTTAATGTTATTAATAGGCTTAGACAATAAGCGCATTTGATGAATGTCTTATTAAAATTATTTTTTGCTTTTCAGTGTTTTTAGGTAGTTTTTTTTTTGTTTTTTTTTTTTGATAATAGGTCACATTTGACAGTTTATTTATGCAAAGAAAAATATACTTTACGCTAAAGAAGTAAAACTCAAAAAAACAACATCAGTTTTTTAATACGTTAGAAAATTTTACTACTCCTGATGTACATAAGTAGCACTTTGCTTTGCATAAATGAACTGTCAAATGTGATGTGACCTATTAAAATGACTCCACATTATAGTGAATGTGATACCTTATTGGTTAACAAGTTTGACCATGAACTCAAAGTCCTAAGTTCGATTTCCAGGTTGGTGAAAAAATTTTATCAAATAAGGCGCTACAAAAAAACTATACCTAACCAAAAACTCGGCAATGAGGACATTATTTTTAACACTAAATAAAGAAGTTTTGACTTCGAAACGAGCATGAAAAGTGTTAAACCTTTCCCTTACTTGTGCAAATTCGAAAATGGACCTTACGTTTATCCGATTTCTTTACTTTACACCATCACCCAATTCATGAATATTGGAGCGTCCGAATAGGCTTCAATATTCTATATAGATGTCCGAACTCCGGGGGCTCGGTTCGATCGAATCTCATTGTGAATCTAGAGGACAAAAGATTGTAGCAACTTCGGCTCATTTGCAAGGAAAATTTTGTTTGGGGAGTGGTCATTTTATTATTGAACCTATTCTATTTTTTAGTTTTCTTTTTATGTAACAGGATCAAATCATTGAGCGCTCTACCATATTTTAAAGTCGTCATCAAGAAGATGAAAGATGCGAGGATGAATTTTTGAAATTGTTAAGAAAAACGGTTGTTTTTTATAAGTAATTGTCGGTATTTCGAACACAACTTGGGTTGTGATGTGATTACGCCAGTGCTTATCAATGTAATGATTATGACCCGACTTCATTATGTCGATGACTGGCTGGTTAGGCGGCTGCTTAAAAAGAGAAAAAAGAAGCTTCTTTTCTAGATTTTTTTGTGAAAGAGGCTTTTTATTATTTTATTTTATTATTATTATTATAAATTCGCTTATCCTAAATTGAACGCCCTTTTATTCCCTTCAGTCCACGTTAACAATCATGAAGTTCTTCATATTCGCAGGTTCTTCATGTCTATGGGCATTACTATCAGGTCAGACTCTTACACATTTGCTTTCATCTTTAATACAAACTGTCCGTATGTAAATTATCCCATTTAATTTCATTTTAGTTATAGGACAGCGTTGACTCTCAAAACGAAAGTATTCATGATGACCTTTGAACACACCTTTACTCTTTACTGTTTACTTCAACGAGTGTTATTTCATTTACATCAAGGGCACTAAAAAGCTTTGCCTTAAAATATTAAATTCACTCGAATACATTCTTCAGTTATTACTTATCATGATGTCAACTAATGTTTCACAGGATTGTTCATGCACAGTAAAATAAATAATAACTATTTTAAAATGGGGTGGAGATTTAAACAAACACCCCAAAATTTTAATATTATTTTTCTGCATGTGATTGCCTCCGTGGCGCACTAGCTAGTGACTACAATTTTAAAGCTCAAGCTATGTTCCTGGAAGTCCTCAGTTGGATGTCCTGATTCCTCCTTGGATGATCTTTCCAAATAGCCACAAGACTGGAACCAACTCGTCCGAATCGGGAGAAACGGATTAATGGGTAGTGAGGCAATTTAAACGATAAATATACAGTCTAACCCTGTTTTTTTTTTATATTTAGCCTGGAAAATGACCCCAATCCACCTGATGTTAAATGGAAGTGAAGTCTGATGTTAAGACAACTGGTGCAACGTAAGGGACGTAGCATCAGTCACCCTCACTCTGCTGGCCTCTTTTATTTTCGCGTATGGTTTACCCACTCTCCTGCAGAGATAATCAAGACACCAATCTGTATCTATAGCCACAGAAGATAATAATAGTACTACTATAGCTACATTAGATCCGCACTGCCAATTAATTTAAACGCCAACTGAGGCGAACTCGATAGTCGTAGCGAATACCCAAACGCTGCGAAGCATTGCGTGCTGCTAATTCACATATTGCCCGTCCTATATCACTCGCAATGCGGATTTGATATTCTGATCTAACTAACGTTGGGTATATGTAACTACCTGGGTATGTAAATATGAATAATGTTTTGACCGCTGATAGAAGTGAGTGGAAGAAAAAAACATCATTATGTAGAAGAAATTTTTTCTCTACGACGCGCGACGCACCGTTTTTAAGATATTAGAGAAAAACTCAAAAGTGGCAACTTTAACCAACTCCCCCCACTCCGGCGCCCCTCCTAGAGGCGGGGATTTTTAGTATGTTTACTCTCTTAGCATCTTGAACAAACTGAAGAAATTTCTTAGGTTCCAGCACTCTACACCTGCTTTTGGAGTATTCTTTGAGCGAACTACTTGTGCTTTTCTTTTTTCATTTTCTTTACATTTTCTTTTTCAATAATTTTCAGGATAAAAAGTATATTTTTCCTGGTTCTAGCTACCTCTCCTCCAATTTTCAGCCAAATTGGTTCATCCGTTCTTGAGTTATAAATAGTGTAACTAACACCACTTTCTTTTATATTAAAGATATAATTATGATATAAAGCTATAATCCCATTGTATATTTAGTTATTATCAGTTCTTGAACTTCCCTTTTCTAAGAAAGCGTTATTTCAAACTATGAAGCATCGCATACCTACTGCTGATTTGCAATACTTGTCCTTCATTTCAGATTTGATATTCCGCTCAAACTAACGCTGGATGTGTATAATATAAACATGAGCGTTTGTAATTTTGCCCTCTTTATGTTTCTAAACTCAAAATCTGCTTCATCTGCTGCCATAGCTGTTTTTCGGCAATGTAAATGTGCGTACAAGTAGACAAAGACTGGAACATCAGAGGTACCTACAGTGTGGCGTTTTAAACCTTAAATAATTAACTAAAAATCTTATACATGAAACGGTATTGCCCTTCCTTTAATGAAACTCTTATCGCTCCCTCACCTTTTGATCTTGACGGGAGCTACGGTATAAATCTTCATTAATATTCATCAACAATAATTTTGTGCTAACACTACAGACATAGACGTGAAAACAGCGGGTTATGAAGGCGTTTTAAATTTTGTTAATGAAATTTAGGCAGTCATTTTTATTATTATGAAAAATAGTTGAGAACCCGTCTCGATATTCGTAGGGTAGGATGACCTCAGGCCAGTTGAAGTGACGATTTGCGCAAGATGGATGGCAGGAGCTGTATGCCAGTATCTGATGATCGAGCAAAATAGCGAGCGTTTGCAGAGGCCTATGACCAGCTGCTGTGAGCTGCGATAGGCAAATTATGCTGATATTTATAAAAGGGAGAGGTAAACGAGCTAGTATGATACCAGAGTATATCTTTTAGTGATCAGATGAGCCTACACAGTCTGGCAGCTCACTGAGCGACGCTTCCTAGTGAAGTGTCTCTCAATGAAATAGGCCGCAGTGACCGCTTACCATCAGGAGGGCTGCGTGCCTGTCTGCCAACTGATCTGGTATAAAAAAAAACGGCACAATATGTCAATTTCGGCAAATCCTGGGTGGAGTTTTGTGTTCATTTTTTTCGGATACAACTTGGGTTCGTGATCACCAATCCACATTTGGAAAGTATGGTCATACCTATACCTAAAATTGTAGCGATGACTTGACGTCAATAGAAGGAGGCCTTTGCCTTGCAATGGAACATTAACAGGTTGATTATCATCATCATCTTCAGCCTGTAATATTCTACTGCTGGACATAGGCCTCTCCAAATGCTTGCCACGCTGATCGATCCTCGGCCACTCGCATCCAGCTTCCTCGGCCACTCGCATCCAGCTCCTGCCAGCCATCTTGCACAGATCATCGCTCCACCTGGCCTGAGGGCGTCCTACACTACGTTTACCGAGACGCGGTCTCCACTCTAGAACCCGTTTACTCCAACTGAAGAGGCTGATACTGTAAGGTAAAACAGAATCAGGTAGTTAGTGCATTGCCCGCTTTTGAGATAAGTATGTGTATGGAGGGGATTCGGGATGATAATAGGAAAGGGAACTGGGAAGTTTGGACCACCCTTAACTTGAAGCAAAATGTTTTCTACGTATTAGTGGATGTCAAAACTCAAAGCCTTAATGCAAGCTCATCGCTAACACGAAACCTCATACCACCAGCATAAGTAGTATTAATTTTATTTCCAACTTATTCACTGTTTACATAATTCAAATATGCAAATGAAGCTGATGCATAAACAGATTAAATTTCTAGTACACGCCAATTTAGTCTTCAAAATTTAAGTACAGTCTGCTCACCGCAAAATTTATTGAAGTTTCAAGACAATATTGCACTAATTTATGCAGAATTGTCGTAACTCTAAACCGAGCCGTATTACGATGGAGTAAGGTTTATTCGTGTTGTTTATGTGTGATTTGTTAATGGAAAATAAACTGTAATGCGGGTGCATAGGGTTGACTTGGGCGTGCTGTGGTGGCGATAAGTTTTGCTACTTTTATGATCGTTGCAAGATTGTGGGAAAACAGGCAGGTGCCAAACTCTGACACGGTTAAATTTGCTTTAGGGCAGACACGTGCAGTGATTTTGTATCGGAAGTTTATGAAGAAATTGTGTGTTTTTAGAGATGTTTATTTGTGGTCGATTGTCGCTTAACTATCGATAGTCTATCGAAGAGAATGATGATGATTTTAAAAATGTCCTAAGCACTAGCATTCATGTTCGGGGAAAAGTTGAAATCTTTACTATTTTGCATGACTGTGTTTTTCAGACACAGAATGTACTCGTAGTAATTTCTTTATTTGTATATTTTCAATTTCCTGGTAGTTTATGTTGGACGTTCGTTGAATACTTTTATTTTAATTAGTAAATAGGTACTTAACTTTTTTTTTAAATTTTTGATTAATGTTAAACGACTCAAATATTAATGAAAATATTTCTTTTGTTACAGGTGAGTTTAGCAGTCTTCGTCTTGTCATTTTGGACAGTGGTATGTGCTATAAAGTACTTTACATGGCAATGTTAAAATCATAATAATTTCATTTTATGAATAGTAGTTACACCACTTCCACGAAATCTTTAAAATAAGCTCCAAGTTGCTAATGGGTATGTGTGCAGGAAAAATTGTAGGATATTTATTAAGGTAGGTTAATGTGCTTCCTGTACATTTTTTATATCATACAGTAGAAGCCCAATGGGTATTTTATAAATAAACAGAGAAGTAAACTTAGGAATTGCTGGATACCTTTCGCCCTAGAAACGATCTAGGCTACGCACATAATGCTATCGCTAGGCTAAATACACACTGAGCGTGGCCAAATATGTGAGGTATACAGGGTGTTCTACTTAATTTGCTTGCGATACAAATAAACGTTTATGACGTTTATTGAATTTACTTAGCCACACACAAGTTAAGTCAAATAAGTTAATATTGTCATCATTGTTTTTTTTTTAATTTAATAAAAATCTGTTTCCCGTTTTTGATTTCTTTACGGTACCTAAAATATCGGATATCGTGAAATTAATTTAAAATAATATTGTTATGGAGTGTTAAATTATTTTAATGTCAATGAACGGGCCCACCCCTTAGGATTAAATAAAACTTAAATACAAGAATAAGTCAATTTATTATGTATGCTTATGTTGTTTTGTAAATTTAACAATGTTTTTCGGGAATACTAAGTCAGTCTGGAGTAAGGAAGTTGACAGTATCACCACGCCTCGAAAGGCACGTCAAGTCGTAACGTGCTGTGTCTGATCTCTCTTCTCTCTTGTCAAACTGCTTTCCCACCTTGCTATATGAGTGAGGCAACATTAAGCCTTGCTTGCGCACTCACACAGACACACTATTATAAATATCATACGTAGCTGTTAAATCGTAAAGGACTGACCGAGAACTAGAAGCCGACACTAGGATAGGCGGTCATTTTTCCCACAGTTGCATAGCGGGCTGTATTTAACTGCACATCAAAAAATACTGATTGTGCATCAAAAAAGTACTGAATTGCTAACCTAACCTAACCTTTGGTGTGCAATCAGTTATTTTGATGTACCTACATTTGAGTATTTTTTTGATGTACACTTAAAAATATCCCATACATAGCGACACTCTACAGTATAAAACAATGTTCTAATTCGTACCAAATCAATCCAGACAAGAGGTTACAAGTCAATACCGGTGATATAATTAATCCCATCACGGCGCCGACCGAGCGTCACTCTCTTCAGCGGACCGGCAACTCTTCACATAGGGCTGCCAAGTATGGACTTCTTAATAATACTCCAGTTGGTAGACAGACACGCAGCCCACATGATGGTTAGCGGCCAATGCGGCCTATTCCTTTGAGGGAATCTTAACCAGGAAGAATCGCTCAATGTGCGGCCATACTGTAGGCTCATCTGATCTTCGAGCCTTTAATTTCAAGTGCACTGGCTCCCACATTTAATTTCCGGAACACAGCCAGAGCTAATGGCGGTAGATTTCATTTGCGGGGTGTTATTTTTAGTGGAAAGTATTTGGATGCAAAGTACCATAACTGCTCAAAATGTTGAGCTATTGATGAAACATTTAATTAAATTCTCATTCCATGAAATATTGTTTGTATTGTATTTTTTCTTCCGTTTTAAAAATCTACTTTTTGTACTGGTAAATATATTTTGTGTCCGTTTATAAAATTATGTGGTACTAGCTTCGAACCAGCCATCTTACACAAAACTTTGATTATACCGCGATTTAAAGTACATCCAACGCCATCTATTTGTATTTTCAAGTAACAAAATCTCAAGCCAATTTCTACTTTATGAAGAACTTTATTCCAAGTGTTTACCAGCCCTGACCTCTACAGTTATTATTAGCTTTCGAATCAATGGAGCAAGAATTCTGCGTTTATGAAAGCACTTGCCATCGGAAGTCCTAAGTAAACCTATTAAAGCGGTTCTCCGTTGTGTTTCTACGATTTGGATTTACAACGTCTAACTTGCTCTAGTCTAAATATTTTAATTGAAATCAAAATACCTTCAATCTTGTTAGGTAAAGGAATAAGTCAACTTTTAGATTAGTAGTAATAATTAAAGTTTACGCGTCTATGTAATCTTGCAAAAGTACTTATTTTAGCGTTTGAATAGATTGTATCAACTCTCTGATTTAAAATCCATAGGACTGAGGTTCGATTCCCATTTGCTACCACCCCTATACGGTTATGGTGGCTCTAGCTGTGTTATAGCAATGTTAATGTGAGAGCTAGTACACCTGAAGTTAAAGGCTCAAAGATCAGAAGACAGGACCTACAGTGTGCCTGATTAAGTATGAAATCGACGGTCTGACGCAGACTGTGCACTTCGCAAAATGTACACTCGACAAAAAATGCGTATTTCGCATTTGGTGCACTTAGAGTAACCTCTCTCATTTTAAAAAATTATCATGATACCATCACAATCATGCCTTTTCGTTTATTCACAAATATTTTCCTAAGAAAATGATAAATCACAGATCCAAAAACTCACCGTCCGAAAAATAGCAGTTAGCTGTAAAAATCACAGTGGGCGGTGACTTTACGAGGAAAGGCCAAGACGTACGCATTTTATGCCTTCGAAGTACTTCGTGACATTAGCTTTGCATTTTACGAGGTGAAAACACGGCCTTGCGTGACTCTCGCGTGAATTTTTACGGCATATGTGAGTTTTTTAGGGTTCCGCGATATATTTAGTCGTTATTTTCAACTGCCATCGTATATAACCTTCTTCAAACGGCGATAAAAACCTTGAAGTCGTTGGTTTTATTTAGGATTCTACTGGTTAGCAAACGCCTCTGCTACAAAGCTCTGTTTTTTTCGGCAACACATCAGCGATCCCTCTGGTGTCGCAGATGTCCATGGGCGGCAGTGATTGCTTACCATCAGGCGACCCGCTGGCTCGTTTGCCGGCTCTGACATAAAAAAGATGTGTCAGGTGCCCAGTTTGCCTTTGAAAACGTCCTATCAACGTATTTAAATCAACTAAGCAGAAAACTAATTAAAAACAGCAGTACCCTCAAACTTATATGAACAGCACGATTTTAATAAAGTTTTAATCACTTTACGGTTATATTATTAATTTTTAATTGGTTTTGCAACAAGTGATGCGTTTGGTTAGTAAGCATGTGTAAGTAAGTAATTTTTATTGCATAAAACTGTGTACATTGGATGTTACAAATAATAAAAAATAGTATCAACAGTAAATTAAAATGGTTTCCAAACCTTTGTGTATTTTCTTTATTTTTCAAATATCCCCCCCTTCCCCCCACATTTCCGGGATCAAAAGTACCCAATGTCACCCGGGGATAGTGTAGCTTTCCAACAGTGAAATAATTATTCAAATCGGTTGAGTAGTTTCTGAGCCTATTCAATACAAAAGAACAAACAAACAATCAAATCTTTCCTCTTTATAATAATATTAGTATTAGTATAGATAATTACTTGTTTATGAAAACCAGTCAACAGCTGTATAAATCCGGAACCCTTTGCTTAAATGCGATAGGCCACTGCCCCAAAGGCGGTAAAAAAAAAAAGAAATAACGTACAAATAACTGACAGTGAAATATTTCTACGGAATTCTATGTGTGAGCTATACAAGTAGAGACGTCGTTGCCGACACATACGTCTTTTCCTTGGTAGGCAAAGTAACATGCGATTGTTAGCTGAAAGGTTCGGAAGTTTTTGTTTGAAAAGAATAATAGTTGGGTTATAACATTATGGAAATTAGCATAACAGCGTGTTTTAGCGTGAAGTGATCTGATTTTGATGATAATGAGGATGGTATTGTTACAAGTCTTAATTAGAAATGAGAACGTATACAATGAACATTAAGTTGAAAATTGTTTGTGGGAATTTGACAGATAAAAGTAGGCTGATTTCATTTATAAAAAAATACTTGCAATTAAAAAAAATACATAAGGTACATAAATATCTGGAAACTTAAAAATATAGTTTAACCCAAGGATTGTGAAGTAAAAAATCAAAAATGAATATTTTTAAATTCCCTAACCAAACGTTTATAATTCAGTTCCTTTGACGCTTAGTTATAAAACCGTTTGTCTTAATAATCTGTTTTATACTAATGGTTCTTTATGGGATCCCTTTTTTCGCATAACTTGCGAAAAACTAGGGAACCGTAATTTATAGGTGGTTTATCAAAACAATGAATTTCAAGTACACTGAACTCAATTGTATTGGTGTAAGAAAAATACTCTAAATATTCAATGAATCAAGCGAGGCCTTTTGGCGTAACAAATTAAATCAAAAGGATCTGAAGTCTTACTTGTTAAACTTTTTGCTCATCTCAGCTTCGCTAACTCAGTTAAAAGGAATTTAAGAAGTTATGCCTAGGAACTTCAATATTTAGTCGACTGTTACTGTAGATGTTAAGACTAGCCAGGCTGAAAGTTAGTATTTGTTCATCGTCTTTTTAAATATAAAATAATCATTGAAAGGATGAGTTGGGATGAATTTGAAAACTTTATTTGATTACTTTAAAGATATTGTGATCATTGAATTGCTAAGATATTTAAATTATTTAGTAGTATTTCTTTAGAAAGCTGAAAGACTAAGGTAGGAGCAGGGCGAAGTGGAGGTAAATACCACTAAGTAGATTCTATATAAAGTTGGCCTATGCAATGTAATCGACCCTTCTATATAGTCGTGGCGTCATTTTGGACATTATTTTTAGCACAGTATTCTTGGTGCAGCAATAAAGCAAGGAACTTAAATAAAAAAATATGTAAATAATTTTGTAGAATTTCCATATTTAACTTTGTAATTACTCTACACCAGTTGGCAGTGGCATTGCATAACGCACCGCGCTCCACTTCCGCTACCTTCACAGGATTCTCTTCAGAAAACACAATACAACTCTACTTACTAATTGCACTGTAGTCAATACGCAAATATAGAAAAATCCATAGGTTCGCGTCGAGATTCGAACAAATTTGAAGTGAGTTTCATACCACTCAGCTGCCCCACAGCTAAAGGTGCCATAAAAATTAAATATAAAAAAATACAACCATACTTTCCAATTTTGCAAAAGTAATCTTCTCTGGTAAGAAGCATACGCAGTAAAAACCGGTCAATGGTACGCTGAGCATATTGCATTCACAGGAGATTCCCAATAAATATTAGATTTACACTCAATACCGCACCGAGCGCATAATACCGATATGCGAATGAATCTGTACTACCCGAATGTACACTCGACCAGAAAATTTAAGGACATATTTTTGTAGAAGAGGCAAGCAGAATATTATACCTAAGCTCTCTGCCCGTGGCTTTACCCGTGTGGACTATACGTTATCCCGCACGAATGTGATATTTTAGCCTATGTCTTAAAGTAACTACCTATATACCAAAAATAAATATATAAATATCTCTGGACATTATTCATTGCGCATCTAGCCCCAAACTAAGCATTAGCTTGTGCTATGAGCGCTAGACAACGGATAAACATTAATAACATATAATATATTTTTTTGGAAATAGATACATTGTAGGTATACATAGAAACACCCAGAACGACACAAACAGACATGTTAAATTGTTCATGCACACAAAAGTTAGTACCGTACGGGGATCTAACCCGCGACCTTTAATAAAATAAAGCCTATCTTCTTTTCTAAGGTGTAGTCTATATGTAACAAAGTAAAGTATTAGCCATTGCAAGGCAAAGGCCTCTTTTTTATGAAATTAAGTCATCATCACAATCACCACACTTGACAAAGTGATCACAAATCCGAGCCGTGTTTAAAAATTCTGACACAAATTTTACCTGACCGTGAATCCAAGAACCTTAGGCTGTCGATGTGTTCATTTTATAAATATAAAATCTTAATTATTATTGGCATTAAAATAATATTTTTACTCTTCTATACTGTACTAGTCTATCCGGTATAACTTAAAGTTAGGTTAGGTAAACGCATATTAAGTTTCTTAGAAGTTGAACAAGACAAGAAATAATATTATTTGAATCTTGAGTAACTTACTGCTCCGACAAACACATTTTACTGGTGTTTTGACTCTCTACATACAAATCATAATCACATACGTATGTTGTGTGCCGTGTAATAAAGAATATAATATCTATCTATCTATCATTTTCGAACACTCGTAATATAGAGCAAATATTACATGATCAGCCCATGTGTATACATTTTATTGAACGTGACTGTACATTCAGTGGCACATCAACCTATCGTTATCTCAACGTTTCAAATAATATTAAAATCTATGCAATAGACATAAAACTTAATATTTTTAGTAGGAACTTTATCTGTACTAATATTATAAAGGGGAAAGATTTGTTTGTTTGTTTGTATTGAATAGGCTCCGAAACTACTGAACCGTTTTGGAAAATTCTTTGACTGTTGGAAAGCTACACTATGCTTGGGTGACATAGGGTCCTTTTGATCCCGGAAATGTGTGGAGAGGGGGGAGGGGGGCGGACCGCTAGTAGCTTATTAGTAAGTTCTAATCAGGGTACGCTTGCGTCATTTTGACTGGCTCGATGGCGCATTTGGTAGTGACCCTGCCGTATGCGCCAGGGGTCGTGGGTTCGAATCCCACCCAGGACAAACACTTATGTGCTGAACATATGTGTTTTTTCTGTGTCTGGATATTTATTTATATTTAGGTATATATTTGTGGTACCTTCGTTGTTTCTGACACCCATAATACAAGTGCTTACGCTACTTACTTTGGGGTCAGATCAATCTATGTAATGTTGTTCAATATTTATTATTTTATCATGATCAAGGATTTGGCAAATCTAGTTATTACATTAGAGCTAATGCCATCATACCTCCGCTAGTAGTACGAGATCCTACTGCATGATTCTGCAGGTATCTGTTTTTTCGATGCAACTTATTGTAAATGAATGGTAAGGAAGTATGCAATGAATTAGGGATAGGTTGCCTATAAAAAATTAGCCGCAAGAAAAAAAAAAATTTTAATTCGCTAATATAAATTATATTTTTTTATTAAATTGTACGACATTTGAAAGGTAATGATGTCACAAATTGAAAAAAATATGGTTGCCAGCTGTTAACTGTTATATCAGTTTACACTCACCTGCTTTAATTTTTTCAATTTGTGACATTATTATCTTTCAAATGTCGTAAAATTCTATAAAAAAAACATATTGTTGCCTATTATACTAGCGAATTATTAATACAAAAAAAATTTTTTTTTTACTTGCGGCTAATTTTTTATACGCAATCTATCCCTAATCCATTACATATTTCCTTAACATTCATTTAAAATTAGTTGTATCAAAAAAACAGATACCTGCAGATTTGAGCAGTGGGATCTTAGACCATAGGGAACCAGACCTATTGGATCATGGCTACACAGCCATTCGACCGTGAAACCTCACTATGTTTTCCGTCACCGCCGAGCTAGTGTAAATACGCACACCGAATCCATAGGTGCGCGCCGAGAGTAGCATAAAAAAGTATAGCCTGACCAAGAAAATAAAAAACCTGCTCTGGAGGCGCCGCATTAGCTATGGTTATAGAAACACTTGGTTGCTATGGTTATACTTACAAATAATTCACAACATCCAATAATAACAAGGCAGGGTTGACAATATTGACATCACACTTTGACAGACAGCACTATTGAATGACATCCTATTGTTTTTTTTATTTGATTGTTGCCACTTGAAGCAATTAGTTTCGCTTGTTTTCCGCAATATAGCGATGTTTTTTTATTTTAATGGTCAAGCTAAGGTAAGTTCGACATATTCTGCGTCGAAGTGTACGTGAAGTCGGCACGTCTCTCTCCGAGCACGTTCCACGCAGTCGGTTTATCCCTGTTGATATGTTTACGTGTACACGTCTCGGCTTCAATGAGCGCCGGAAGGTACGCAGCGCATGTTACAAGGCAAGGATACTGCTGTTGATTACAAATATTGATTTCTACTGGTTCTAGTTACAAAGCAAGTACTTCTCTTCCCTCCACTTCATCCTCATAAATCCAAATCCAAATCCCAAAGTCATTTCGGATTTTATTTGTTAAACAGTTGATATCTTTGTTCCATAACTGAAAATGCTAAAGTAATAAGTATGACAGAAATAAAAATGAATGAACAAGAACAATATACCTTACTATTTATTGCCCACATTTGACTTCGTAAATTATTTTACATAGCAAATACAAAATATAAAACATTGGACCATGGTGCAAGCGTACCGGAGAAAGAAGAAGAATTGTAAATCCGTCAGATATTGTAATATCAAACTATAATATAGTTATATATAATATAGTTCAATATACTCGTAGCATCTACAAATAAAGTATGATAAAACCAAGTTAAAACTACTTGAGACAGACACTAAAATGAGTTAGGTTCAACGTTCAAATTAGGTTATTTGCGAGCGAATACTTTACAAACTTACGAGTAACACAGCCAGGTCAAGGAAACGGAAACCAAAGTTCCCTCAAGGTCCTAAACCCTTGAATTTATTTCAATCTAAGGCCGCTTTCACATTAGAAGCCACGCGATTATAGTGGATGCCTTCTTATTACAAAATACAGCCGTGCGACTTGTATACGTGCCGGCAAACTTCTTGACCATTGGTCGACGGAGCATGCACGGAACACGCATGACCAACAGCGCGCGCGAATCTCCCGACGCCCGCACGCGTTATTGGTCAGATTGGTACAGGCCTCGGCAAACTTCTTGATTTTCGAGCTATTGAGCCATTGAGCTCAAAGCCGACGCGCTTCCGTCCACTATGAGGCATCGGCCTCGAATTTTGCGGCAGCGGGGTGGGAGGGGCAGCGGGAGCGGCAGTAGCGAGATGTTGTGTATGGAATCCCATAGACTCGTTCTTTAACACAGCGGGGCGGGAGCAGGAGCGGCGGTGCACGCAGGCACACTGTGGTTCACCACTTGGCAGCATCGTATAGACCGACAAACTTATCTGTTCCGGTGGCCAAAATTGGAACTACAGTTTTTGCAATACAAGAACGATATTTAATGACAGTACTAAAATGACTGTAGCGACGCTGCCACCGGAACAGATAAGTTTGTCGTTCTGTACCGCTCTTGAAGGCCCACGTCAAGCGGTGACCGCAGTGCGCCTGCGTGGGCCACCGCTCCCGCTGCCGTCCCACTGCCGCGAAATCGAGGCCGAGGCCTGACAATCACGTGTCGCGCGGCCGTCGCGCTGCTCTTTTTTGAATGGAAGCTTTCTGCTGTGAACAGTGCAACTGTCCCGCGACCGTCGCGCTCCTAAAGTCGCCTAAATGTGTAAGCGCTCTAACTCCTCACGCGTGTGAGCTAAAATAAACCGTTTCGCCGTTATAACTCAATTCTCGTGACTATTTCACATTACTGAGACTCATAATAAATAACGACGTTAGAATTTGGTATTGGATTGTCTAGTCTTTATGTAAGTGTCGATTGCTAGACGGGGTGGCATTGGCAACCAACTTTAGTATAGTATAAGTTTTGAGTATTGATAAAATTTTGCTTAGGGGTTTCTGATATATTTTGACAGAATTGCTATCAAATTCGCAGTCAAATCAGTCCAATGTATTCAAAAAATAAAATCAAATTGTGTCTTGTTCTGACATTTTTTTTTATAAATTCTTCTTCAGTTGGCAGATAGACACTTATGGTTAGCGGCCACTACGGCCTATTCCACTGAAGGACAATTCACCAAAAAGCGTCGCTCAATGTACTGCCAGACTGTAGGCTCATCTGATCTTCGAGCCTTTAATTTCAATTGTCCTTGCTCCCACATCAATACTGCCGGAACACAGCCAGAGCTGTTACAGCGGCAGATTTCACCTGTTGGAGTAGCTAGCTCGTCGGCCTCTGAAAAAGTCCTACCACCAACAAGACCTAAGACGGAAATCGAACCCACGACCTCCAGGTTTTTTATACCCGAGCGTCTTAGCCACTGTTCCACGGAGACTTACTTACTTACTTACTGCGCTGGCTCAGCGACCCGAAGTGGGTCTTGGCCTCCGACATCAAACAACGCCACTCAGGTCTGTCGAGTGCCAAATTTGTCCAGTCGGGCACTTGGAGCTCCTTTAGGTCTTTTTCCACTTCGTCCATCCAGTGATAGGGTTTAGGTTAGCAGGGGATTTTCCGCACTTGGCCTCTAAAATGGGCCATTTTACGTGAGAAAATACATTACCACCACCGTCACGCAAACCATCTGAGCTTTGTCCAGAGTTCCAGCACTGCTGTGATGTCCCGGAGCACCTCCCGCAGGGTGCCGCTGTTGGGTAGCAGGCGTGCTCGATGATGGTCCACACTCTTGCACTGCAGTAGTACGTGGGCCGGTGTTTCTTCAGCGTCCATGCAGCCTCTGCATAGCGGGCTGTCCGTCATGCCGATGTTGAACATGTGCTTATTTAGCGTGCAGTGGCCCGTTATAATGCCCACTGCGTGTCGTAGGTTCACCTTGGACAGTCGTCTGTCTAGGGACGGGAAGACTTCCTTTGTCTGCTTGCACCCATCCATTGCTGTCCATCCAGTGATATCTGGGGCGATCCACTGCTCGTCGGCCAGATGGTCGTCCCAAGTATGCCCTTTTTGCTGCCCGATCCTCACTCATTCTCATGTTCCACGGAGACGGTCAAAGATATAAATACAACGCGTCAATGCCAGAATCACAATCCATCAGACCGTAATTCGATCACAGCCTAAATATTTTAATATCGCAAGCGACAAAGTGAGATTAATAGGATTTGTTATCGGCGACCCTCTGAATCTTAAAAAGCACTTTGCCCTCGAATAGATGCTAAACGGAAATTGCGTTTCGGAGAATTCTTGTAATACTACTGGGCTTTTGACCTTTGTTTTACGGAGGAAGTCTGGCGAAGTTTTGTCTAGTTATTCGGCTAAAAGAAGGTAACTCTAAAGGTAAGCAAAGAGCTTAGTTAATGTCTGCGAAAAGTATTTTAATTATTAATTATTTTTAGCACTTGGAGCGATGCTTCCTGATCAAGTTTACCTCAATAGAATATGCCACAGTGTTATGACGTTTATCATCAGATGGTTTGTGTAGCTCTCTGCAGAAAAATAAAACTTTAACTTAAACGGATAAACTTTTTGTCTGATACTAGTTTTTATGAGATATAGCAATTTGGCATGCTGCAGACAGTTTCTGCCTGTAATTTGAAATAAGCAGCAGCTAGTAGTGGTAGAGCTATGCTGTTTTACAGTACGAAATGGCAATGGCAATGGCGAAATGGAGAGGCCCAGCTCATCCGGGGAAGTTCCACCCTCTCGCATAACACCGGCGTGGTATAACAGTGACTACTATTGTGTTTCGTGTGGTTTGTGAACTCTCACAGACCACACGAGCCGGAGGACCCCAAGAATTCATTTGCGGTGATGATAGCTTGTCGGACTCAGACAAGAAAAATGAGTGTGAAAAAGTAAGCAATGATTAAGAATATTTTTTCTGTTCAATTTAACCGTGTAATAAATTCTGAAGACATTCCAATTTTCTTCGCTATAATATAATATTTAATTTTCTGCCTCCATCTAGGACTCATATTATTTTATTTATTTTACGAATAACGTGTCGGTGTAAATCCTTATGATTCTGTGGGAATCAATTTGGAACGTAATTCTTAAAAGCCGCTGTACCAATTTCTTTGTATTTTCCTTGTATTTAGAGAAAGACAAGAATACGAAACCATTTGTTATTGTCGCGACAGAAATGTTTCAAATAATGTTAGTATGTGTATACAAATGTTATAAAGAGGAAAGATATGATAATTTGTTTGTAGTGAATAGGCTCCGAATCTACTTAACCGATTTGAATAATTCTTTCACGTTGGAAAGCTACACTATCCCCGGTGAACATAGAGTACTATTGATCCTGAAAATGTGGGGGGAAGGGGGGATATTTGAGAAAAGAAATTACGCCTGGGTGAAACCGCGGGGGCAAGGCTAAATAGTTGAAATATAAAAAATATAGGATCTATTTTAAACAGCTGTGATGGAAAACTGGTTTTAAATATTTACGTGATTGAAATTGGTTCATGAATCTTTTATTGACTTCTATTCTTTACGTCATTCGTTTATTATTTCTTTACGTTATTACCACCAATCGTATTTAAAATATGACTGTAAACTTTTTTAAAATTGTCTATAGGTAGTAGATATTGTTAAATAGCAGTCGAGTTTTTCCGAAAAATTTTCTCAGTATTTAAAAGTGATAGTAGGTGAACAAATACTTACTTTGTTTATATACTATATAGAGAAATAAGTGTACTATCCTCACATGGTACAAATGTATCAGTACTGAACGTGCCTGTTTGTACCAGCCTGGGTGTTTCTTTGTACAAATATGTACATATTTAGTATTTACAAATAAGACTATTTAAGTATCCGTTGTCTGGCACCCATAGCACAAGTTAATGCTTAGTTTGGGGCAATATGGCGCTGTGTGAATAATTTCTAGAGACATGCACATTACATAATTATTAGACATAAATTACATATATTGACATTTGACATGTTATTAGACTTGTCGGCCACCTATAATAACTCCTTCTTTGTTTTGACTAACTGTCGTTTCGGACACAGTTTATTCGGACACAGTGTCCGAATTGACACTTTTTAATTTTGTTTTTGGGTAGATGCAGCTGTGTAGATTTAATGTTTAATTTATTTCCGTATATAAATTCATTTGCATAAATAAGTGCACCGTCCAATGACAATAAAGCGGTTGACTGGACAGTCATCAGCTTTAAAATATGTCGCAACTTTTGAAATGACATCATAATACAACCGTCCATCCAATCTCTCCTCATAAATTATACACATTCATATGAAACAGAAAGACTAAAGGTACTGTTACATGCTGTAAAATAGCATGCTAAAAGTGTGCTATTGAGTATGCTCAATACGAGCATGCTTATGAGCAGTTGACCGCCTCCGTGGAACAGTGGCTAAGCCGCTCGTGTATAAAACCCGGAGGTCGTGAGTTCGATTCCCGCCTAGGGTCTGGTTGGCGTTAGGGCTTTTTCAGAGTCCGACTGGCTAGTTATCACCCCCAGAAGTGAAATCTACTGCCATAATAGCTCTGGCTGTGTTCCGGCAGTATTAATGTAGGAGCCAGTACACTTGAAATCAAAGGCTCGAAGATCAGATGAGTCTACAGTCTGGCAGCACATTGAGCGACGCTTCCTGGTGAAGTGTCCCTCAATGGAATAGGCCGCAGTGCAGCAGCAGAGCAGCAATAGACATGCTAGTTTTAAGTATGCTCCTGAATAAGCATGCTCAAAGCAAACATTCCAAATACACTTGCCATTTTATAGCGTACTTTCTCGCTCTCTGTCAGTTCAAACAACTCTCTGCCTCTCTGTCTGTTGCGAACGACTGATCGATACTAGCATGCTTCATCGGCAAACCTGTTTATACGCGCTTAAAGCACGCCCCCTTCCACCCGCGCCGCAGGTAGCATGCTTAAAAATCGCACGCCTGTCGACTTTTAAGCAAACTCGAAATGAGCATGCTAATTTTGAGCAACATTCCGACACACATGCTACTAAGTAGTAACTGCTTAATAGAAGCATGCTTTCATGCTTGAAATGAGCATGTGTTACTGTATCTTTACTGTAGACAGAATAAATTAAAATACTGAATAATATAACATTCCACTGTAATAAATTATAAGGCGCAGTAGGAGAGAATAAATCACACATTTCAGTTATTAAGCAATAAATTGTCTTGAGATCTGAAAGGGTTAATTAATTTTAATGCGAACCATATTTGGGGAAGTTTGTCTAAATTTACAGCCTATTAATGTTATGCTTGCTCTTTGGCCTTTGGGTGTCTACTTCCTCTTTTACTTTTCTAGTTTACTAGCCTTCCGCCCGCGGTTTTACCCGCGCGTAATCTCTTTTTTCAAATATCCCCCTTTCCCCACACATTTCCGGGATCAAAAGTACCCTATGTTCACCGGGGATAGTGTAGTTTTCCAACGGTGAAAGAATTATTCAAATCGGTTCAGTATTTTCAAAATTGTTATTCCCGCGGGAATGAGACGTTTCCCGTAGGAATTCTATAGCCTTTGTCCTAATCCAGGCTATATAAACTATACGTGTGCCAAATTTCATCTAAATCCGTTCAGTCGTTTAGGCGTGATTGAGAAACAAACATCCAAACATCTAAACATCCAAACATCCAAACATCCAGACTTTCGCATATATAATATTAAGTAAGTAACAGGATGTGTTTTTTGTTTGAAACAAGTGTTTTAAAGTGTCGACTCACATGTGTAAGGTTCCAATTTTAACACCTATGGATATTTCTATGCGTGTGTCTACTAGCTCGGTCACAGATTATAAAATGGTTACGGTAACAGAATGTATTATGAGGAAACCTAAACAGTAGAATAGTTTTGTTACCATTATCCGATCGGTCTCTTCAATGTAAAACTATTTCATACCAAAAATCACGTCAAACTTTTGCTCCGTTGCGTAGTGAAAGGAGGACAAACTAATACACTTATATTATTACTCGTATTTTATTCAATTGGAACTGAGTATGTAATGCAAAGTAACCTAGGCTATTTACTAAGGGCTATATTATGTCTGTACAACTTATAATCAGACTCGTTAAAGCGTAAAGATAGTCAGAACTACCACAACCACTTCTGCTTTTATGATATTCGTATGATTTTTCTTACTTAATCACTTTAAGAAAATGCTTATTTTCTTCCAAAAGCTTTTACTGAACTTCCAAGAGTTCTAAGCAGAAAATTTATAACATAAAGTATATTATTAAATATCCTAACAAAGGCCTCTCCACAAGCTTCGAGTTACCGCGTCCGAGCTCCAGCGCGATATATTGGCGCGAGACAAAACAACGCATACCTACTTGAGAAGTACTGCAAGCCGGTAAATAAAGCTGGTATCACGATACCAGCTTTATTTACTAGCATAACTGCCTCCGTCTAAAACCCGGAGGTCGTGGGTTCGAATCCCACGGGAAACATCACTTTGTGCGATTGTTTTCAGTTTGGTTAGGACATTGCAGGCTTGAATCACCTGAATGTCTGAAAAGAATGTTGATTCCGTGCTTCGGAAGGCACGTTAAGCCGTTGGTCCCGACCAATTTTCGTTTCTGAGGTCCCGACTATGTTCCAAGTATGTCTGGTTTCCCTTGTAAGGGTTACGGAGGTCAGATGGCAATCGCTCCATTGTAATAACCAGGCTTGTCAAATCTAGGATCACAGTCGAAGCGGACCCTGAGCTCCATAATGGATGCAATCGGGAATACGCTGGGATGATGATGATGGCTGTTACGGACAGACGCGACGATTCTAGAAGTAGATCGATACGAGTAGAGATCTCTAGACACGACGCAATATTTCCGTCCTTGGGACCGACACCAGCGAGACGAGCGATATTGCCGTCCTTTTCTAACGGCTACCTGCGCCAAGGGATCGCCTACCTGCGCGGGTATATAAACGCGGCCTGCGTGGCCGTCGTCGGTAAGTCAGTTGTAGTATCAAGTTGTGAATTCAGCGATCGGACCTGACAGCGACTTGGGAACGACTACCACGGAATAACTAGAAGCTACTGGGAACGTACAGGGATTTCGGAACGTGGAGATTTCTGTCAGTATCTTCGAGCCCAGAACGAACGAAGATTCTGGAAAGTTATTCCATCAAGCCCAGAACGATCGAAGATTCTGGAAGGATAATCCATCGAGCCCAGAACGAACGAAGATTCTGGAAGATCGGATACTGGAAGATTCTGGAAAGTCCATCGAGCCCAGAACGACCGAAGATTCTGGAAGATCGGATTCTAGTATTTTCCAATTAGTTTAAATAAACGCCGGCTATCGCCAAATAAACAGAACGGGTTTTATTTGTCGTCGATAATGACCGAGCTTGCGCTGGTGGCCTTGTATTCGGATTGTAGGTTCCAAAGTATTCCTGTTTCCATTATAAATATTACGCTTCAGAAGTGCAGCATGCTTAGGTCTCTGACTCGAATTTTGCTGAAGCGGGAGCGGGAACGGTGATGCTCAAATAGACAAAAAATAAAATCTCTATGTTTTTACTTATTTGTTGCTCTTCAAAATTCAGATGAGTTCTATCAAGTGTGTTAAGTCTACTATAATAGAGTAAGCCGTAAATGTATAGATAAGAAAAATCAGTGTGTTACCAGTTACAGCCCTCGAACTTATTTGGTAATTGTGCTAGCAAGCAGAAAATGTATATCATAAAATACGACATTAAATACTTTAACAAAGGCGCCGTCCGAGCTCCAGCGCGATATATTGGCGCGGGACAAAACAACGCATACTCGAGACGCATCGCGCGCCGGTAAATAAAGCGCTGGTATTGTGCCCAAGCTTCTTGGGTATTCCTGTTTTCATTAAATATTTTCTCTTAGAAGGCTGGAAGGCAATTTGCGATGGGACGCTTGGTTAACTAGAATAGTACGACAAACAAACACAGCTATGAAAACGTGATTCTTGGTGGGTTTTGATTCTACACAATTACTACTCATTAAATAAAACATTTTAAAACGGCTTTTCTTTACAACCAAACGTTTCGATTGGAGAAGCTGTTAAACATATTATTTCTATTTAGCTTTTACATACATAATTATATTTTTCATTACCATTAGACCATCAAAAGGTTTCTATTTCTTCTTACTGTCCAGGGAATTTAATTGAGACAGAATATAATAAAATTTATCAGTTCCCGCCAGACGGGCTTTAAAGTCATCCATTATTTTTCTTATCTACATCTTTCCTGAGCCGTAAGAAAAAAAAATGCAAACGTGAGCTGTCAAGAATAATTTAGTAACTGTCAAAATGACTGATGATGACGGCTTATCGGAAATATGCACGTGTGAGGATAAGAATACAATTTGAATATTATAATTTTTTATTGCAATATATTACCATATTTTATTTAAAAAGTTAAATACTTATGTAATTTCTGTTAAGTGTGCCGAAAGCCGTCATTAGAATTAAGCTTACAGTTACAGTAGGAATCAGACACTATTACATAATTATAATTATTTAAACCAGAAAAAAAAAAACAACAGACTAGATTTTTTTCTGGTACATTGAGTTACAAGTTATTATCATAATTATTCATCATAATTATGTTTACGATAACATTGTTGTATAGTGTTTAAATGTATAGTCCGTTTAAGTTGTTTATTTATATAAATAGTGATCACATAAACATCAGAAGTCACTATTGATAAAGCAACATTATTTTCTATCTTAACCAAGCAACTTTTACAATGTAGTTCAACGCGATTTTCTCGAGAAAACTCTCAACTACTAAAGGTCCTTCGAAATAGATACTTTACAATGACGTGAAATAAAGTGTCTTGGGTGACCATGCGACGGAAGGAAACGGGACGAATAAATCTTGCGGAGATGTCCGGAATTATCCTGGGAATATTGTTAATGCAACCTGTTTTGTATGCAGCTGACTTCTAAGCTTAAGAATGGAAAAATTAATAGTAGAAATAGTTTTAAAATGTTTGTGAGGAAATATTTTATGTTTTATAAGTTTGAAATTATCGTTTAAAAAGTAAAAAATAGTGGCGGCCTATTTTATTGATAAACTGAATGTTAAAAAAGCCTTTCATTAAAATCTAATTAATGTAATGGATGAGTACTGGATTAATCATCACGCTTGTCAAATGCAGATTGGTGATCATAAACTTGACATAAGTTTAGTCCGACTGGGGAATCGAACCCACGACCCCATAACAGATCAGTACAGAAACCACAACTCCACACATTTTTTTTGTGCACATAAAAGTTACCCTTCGGCGCCGACATAAGCAGCCATTTGTATGGATTTCTTTTAAGGAAAATTAAATAATTTGTTTTTTATTTTCATAAAAGTAGGTGAGCAAAGGTATATAATAAAGACCATTGGGTGATTTTCCGCATTGAACTTCACACCAACCCTCTTTCGCTCTAATAAACATCACGATACACAGTGCAGAGAAGATGCAGTGAGGCCAGACAGGTTCCAAGTTGGTCCATCATGCTAGTTTCTACTCTTTCTTCGTCTTCTTCAGCCTTTTTCTACCGCTAGGGTCTACACCCTACCCTAGGCCTACGCCTCTTTCAGTTTATGCCACTTTTCGCGATCTTGAGCAGTCTCTATCGACTTTGTTCTACTCTTTATAATAAAATAATAAGTTCTTTTTTCTGTCTGAATATAATTTGTTCTATCATTTTTGGTCTCGGAAATGACTTTAGGACTATACGTAGACCACGTTAAATTTTACACTAGATCAGTTGGCAGTCAGGCAAGCAGCCCAGCTAATGGTAAGTGGCCAACGTATTCCAATCAGGGACATTTAGCCAGGAAGTGTCGCTCAAAGTCTTCTTACGAGCCTTTGATCTCAAATGTACGGGCTCTTTTTCTTTTTTCTTTTTAGAGTTGTTATGGCAGCATTTTCACCTGTGTGGATAGCTGGCCAGCCGGACTCTAAAAAGTCTTATTTGACTACCCACCAAGCCAAAGACGGGAACTGAACTCACGACCTTCTTTTACACCCGACTTAGGCGCTGTTTCATTTATTTAATTAAACATTCATCATTTCAGCCGAAAGACTGCTAGACATAGGCCTCCCCCAAGGATCTCCAAACCGATCAATCCTGCGCCACCCGCATCCACTGGATTCCGGCGATCTTTATAATATCATCGATCCACCTTGTGAGGAATGTTGGGAGGCCTTCCACGGCTGCGTTTCCCACCACCACCACTGGAGGACCTTTCCGCCCCAATGGCCGTCGTCCTTCTTAATGTGCCCTGCCCACTGCCACTTAAGGCTCGAAATTCTTCGGGCAATGTCGATGACCTTGGTCCTTCTGCAGTTCTCATCATTTCTGATGCGATCACGCAACCCGAGCATAGCCCTCTCCATTGCCCTCTGCGCGATTTTGAGCCTTCTTATGCGGCACATTGTAAGTGGCCACGTTTCTGTTCTTTAGGTCATCGCTGGCAACACACACGTATTAAATACTTTTGTCTTGAGACACTGCGGTAAATGGGTTGAGAATACACTGCAAAGCTTCCCGAACGCTACCTAGCCGAGTTGCATCGTCGATCGATCTCTTTCTGGAAATTGGACTTACCAAGTTGGACTTTTTGTCCCAGGTAAATGTACTCGTCTACAACTTCCAGTGTGTTCCCAACTTTTACGTGAGTGGGTAGGTACGACATGGGAGTTCGACATAATTTTCAAACAATACATAAACCAACTCCACTGTGGTAATAGTAAACTTTGTGTACGGGACATTACTCACTTAATTTGGTTTTTATTGTGGCATAGACGATAGATTTCAATTTACTTTATGGGGACCGTGACGAAGGTTTGGACAGATGGGGTACTTTTATCTACACGAGTATTTTACCATGAGTCTTTCAGGTGGGTCATAAAAGTGAAGCTTGGCTTAAAATATTGGAAATTTTATTAAATTACACACATCGAGTGATGACATGTTAATAAATTAATGTTTTGACTTGGCAAAAAAGGCCGAAATAAAATTAATATGCTTTTAAATATTATTCAGTTAAGTTAAAAGTCTCATCAATCATATCCGTAAACTTGATTTATCACAACCCGAGAATGATTTCAAAACGACGAATGTTAATTAGTGCTGTAATTATACAACGTCACTGAATTCTTTTTTACTTTTATTTTAGTACTCGCAGCGGCCGCCTCCGCGGTTTCACCTGCGTGAATTTTTTTTCAATAATCGCAAGCTACCCACGCCGCTCTCGGTTAATGGATGGGTGACCATTCTGACCACATTTAGTGACATTTATTTCGAGCGTCTCCGTGCTTCGGACGGCACGTTAAGCTGTTGGTCCCGGCTGATATTTACTCATGTAGATATTAGTCATCAAGCCTAGTCACCCAGAGGCCTTTTGATGGCTTGATAACATCTGACATTAAGGTTGGTCCTCCACCAACCTGCACCGGGCCCGCGTGGTGGAGTATGGCCCACACCATCTCACAATTGAGATAAAGCCTGTGTCCCAGCAGTGGGAACGTATAAAGGCTGATGATGAGATGAACGCATCTGCGTTTCCTCTGGTGTGGGCGGCGGTGATTGCTTACCACCAGGCGAACAGATGGCTTGTTTGCCGCCTCTGACATAAAAAAAACATTTATTAACGTTTTGAAAAACTGTTTAATTAAAAGTATCCCTGTCCCGTTTTGTACAAAATCACAGCCACCACTCGAAGATTGCGGTATTGAATTAAAGCAAATAATAAGTTTATAAGAGAAAGCAATTTATCGCTTGGCCGTTGCGGCGCGCAAATATATCGCCAAGGTGATATTGCTACTCTGGTAATAGCTTCATAGAAATATCTGTTATTTACTGTTAATATTGTGTATTACGCTCCGTAATGAAGGAAGCGAAACATTTCAGAAGAAGTCATTTAGAGCATATTGCCTGAAACGTCAAGGCATTACTTCGAGCCATTTGGTATAATGGTTGAGAAGTCGGCTATTACACCAGAGGTCGCGGGTTCGATCCCCGCACGGTACAAACATTTGTGTGCAATGTGCATAAACGTGTCTGTTTGTATCGGTCTGGGTGTTTCTATGTTAATTTATGTTATTACAAAAAAAAAATGAATGCACGAAAACATTTTTTAATGGTTTGAAGTAAAAAATATGATTGATTGAAATGATGATTTGGAGTATGTCCCACTATCTCACAATTGAGATAAGGCCTGTGTCCCAGCAATGGGAACGTATCGATGATGAAGTAAAACTTATAGATGCAAGCAATTTTCGCTCTTAGCGATATTTATCGAAATAAAGGGTTTTAAGCAAAAAGAAAAATTCACAAAGAAAATACAATGTCTCTGTGTCCCGTTTTGTACAAAATTACAGCCAACACTTATAGACCGCAGTATCGAATTAAAGCAAATAATAAGTTTATAAGAAAAAGCAATTTATTGCTTGGCCGTTGCGACGGTCGTTGTACGAGATATATCGTCCGTACAAAGCCGCTTCGTAGTTAATATCAAAGTTAAAAAAGTTTTTAATATACTATTAAATAAAAAGAGGATTTATTGATCTATCTAATATGGTATTAACTGAAAGTATAAGAATTGAATTGCCCTGTAGTGCGTAATGTAGTGTTTTTTTATTATTTTTCGTAAACATTTTTTCATTTGACTGTACTAGTTTTGAATTGAACAATAGACTTTTTTTATTCATTCATGCGTGGTCCCAGTCGCTGGAAGAAAAATATTAAAATTAAATCATTCCGGCAACTGGGACCGCGGTCCCAGCTTAATGTGGTCCTACTTGCCGAAAACCTCGCTTTTTAGTTAAGAAATAGGGCTTTTGTTACAAAATTCATTTTTTTTATTGTGTTTGAAATTCTGAATTGTGTCCAGTTATTCTCGATTGATGAATTAATGTGATTCCTAAAAGATGTCATTACTAAAACAGGGAAAAATTGCAATTATATTATAAATAATTAGACCTACCTATGTTTACAAATGAATGAATTTGAAACTTTTGGATTTATAGTGACGCATTTCCCCTTTTAGAAACAAAAGTTTTTTCATCAAAAGTAAAAGTGAAACATCCCATCATGTTTCGGGTTGATCGCCTCCACCCGGGGTTATTCGGTGATATTCCCGCATAATGAGGGAATCAAAGTGAGCAGAGTTGTCGGCGCGCGAAATGGAACGGAATCCAAAAATGACAGACGTTTTATGGAATGGCCGACGACGTTTGAGTTTCGTACACAAGGTTGCATATGGGGATTGAGAATGTATTCACATTTAGATATTATAAAGTTTGATTGGAATGTCGAAACCTTGCTAACTTGAGGCAAATGGAAGGATTTGGTCTCTGCGTACCCCTGCGGGAAACAAGCGTGAATATATGTAGTAAGTACATCTCGTCAGGTACATAGAAATGTAGATTCAGCAAGTTTGACCGCATCCATGTAACCGTTAAAAACAAACAAGTGACTAGTTCACACTGAAATAATAAATAACCAATTTATTATATCAGCAGTAAATAACATACTTACTTTTCATAGATTGATCGATAGCAAGATATTCTTTGAACAGTTAAAGCTATATTTAACTACCAATTTTCCAACTTCATATCCCTCCATTTTGTTCCAACTATACCTCGCTTAGACTTAAGAGTAAATAATAAAACATAACTTTTTATAAGGCCTATAAATTTGTCGCTACAGTAGTATGTACCTACAAGTAATAAATGTCAAATGAATAAGAATGAAGAAAAATAGAGCTTAAAGATCAAAACCGAAAACGTGTTTGAAGAAACGTGGCCTGTTTTGTTTCTGTTATCTTATTCTTTTCGTTTCCTCTTCAATGGCAATTTCACTCTTTCATTTTTTTTATTACTTCCCAAGTACAGTAAAAGTAAATAAATAAAGTATCAGCCTAATATTAATGCTTCAGTAAGTCATCTTCACAATGTCGGAAGATCCTCCGCAAAAAAAAAATACTTTTATTTTGCGGAGGAGAACGCATTTACTCGCCATAACTGCGACGCCTGCAGTCGTGTGTGGGGCTCGAGACAAAGTCCTACTACCCACTAAACTCCCCCGGTTTCCCCTTCAAACCCGATTGGGACGAGGTGGTGCCAGCCTTGTGGCTATTGACCAGCCCATCCCCGGATACCCTGACTTGAGAGGCCTCAAGTCGGGGTAGCGCCGAGGGAGGGCCACCCGAGACACTAGGTGACCCTAAAAGCCCATAGAAAAACGTCAACATAAGGCCAGATTTTTTTTTTTGTGAAATAGTGAGGCAATCTAGAGGATCTATGTTCCAACTAGGTCTGGTTTCCCTTGTAAGGGTTACGAAGGTCAGATGACAATCGCTACATTGTAATAACCAGGCTTGTCAAATCTAGGATCATTGTCGAAGCGGACCCTGAGCTCCATACTGGATGCAATCGGAAATACACTGAGATGATGATGAGTGAGGCAATCTAGAGGGTGGTGCTTCTCCATTTGAGCCGGTCCATTTCTACTGATAGACAAGAACTGTCTGCAGCATGCCTCTACCATATGTAAAATATACTTACTTTCTTACTCCTGTGGCTCAGCGACCCAAAGTGTGTCTTGGCCTTCGATACAAGATAGCGCCACCTATCTCGGTCCCCTGAGGTTTCGCGCCAGTCTCCCGGTTCAAGCTCTTGAAGGTCTGCATCTACAGCGTCACTCCACCGGTAGCGAGGGCGACCGACCGGCCGTCGACCAACAGGTTTTCCGAGATATGCTTTCTTGACACTTCGATCTGAAGCCATTCTCTCGATATGACTGAGCCATCGGAGTCTGTGTAAATTATAGTAAAAAATTTACTTATCTTCTTAATTCTTTAAAATCTTTAATTTTTTATCATATACGATTGCCAAATTATTACTTAGTTCCGTATTGTTCCCGTTAAAAAACCACTGAAGCGCAGCCGACCTGATTTTAAGCAAGCAAAGACGCATGCAGCAGCTAGTACATAAATAAGATTCGAGATCCCTCCAGTAATATGTCACCGTCAGAGCCACACGTCGTCACCAGATACGATTTAACGCCACATGACCACAACACAATGGATGACAGTAACTCATCTCAATCATTGTATGGAATTAGGTACGTTAGATAAGTTACGACTTTTTAAATTAATTTTATATTAGTCAACGTCATATTTGGAAGCATATATCCTTAATGTTCAATGTAGGTACTTATATTATTATAGTAGAAAAATAAACTTGTCAGGTGGAATCCACATCATTATTAGTCCGGTGAATGCACTTTATTTTAAATTATGTACACTTTATTATACATTTATTCATTTTTATTTGGAAAATTAACATACACATTAAAATTTGATCAAGCAATTAATCCATAAAATGTTCATCACATGAATCCTAATTATCATCTTGGGGAATAGGGCTGCATCGTCAAAAAGGGCTTTGGTCCTTTTTGAATGGTAGTAGTCCCCATTATCAACTTAGTACTCATAGTATCTCAAAGGAAGTCCTGCGTAATTCATTAGCCTTCTCCATATGACAGGCTTCACTTTAGCTCAACTACACTGTGTCAATACTGCTAGATCTTTTATTCATAGACGGTTACGCCATCTATTACTCAAGCAGGGTTCTAACTTGCGTACTTAATTGGTTTGGAAATTAAACCCAGTTCAAAGGTGTATTTCTAATTTATGGGTTATATTAGTTACTTTTTCAAACTTGTTATTACTTGTTTGAAGTTTCTTAACGTGCGCTGAAGGGGAACGGGGTTTTTTGTGAGATAGAATCCGTAACTAAGTTATCCGGAAAAGAACTGGAGTTGCAGACTCGCGGAATAAACCAACTTGAAAGACTGATCTAAGTTTCGCAAAACATTCGACTATCGAAGTGGCAGATAGGAGTTGTAGCGACGCGAGTTTCTTTGTATGCATGAGTGTACTGTGTACTTGTGTATGTTAAGCTTCTTAAATCACTTTTCTATTTTTGATTTGTTAGATGGCGCATTGGTGTCACCTTGTCTTGTGCGCAAGGAGTCGATAGTTCGAAGTTCGAATCCCACTAAGGACAAACTTTCTTGTTATGACAACTTTTTTTGTCTGTTTGTTATTACATATTTTTGTCTTCTTCCGTATATAAATTGTAGCACATGTATACCTAATATGACTAATGATAAAACTTATTTATCTTAATCCGTTAAAGACTACTGCTTTGCGTTAAACAGTAACAAACATACATTCAGCCATCATCACAAACATCCGCATTATTAATGAAAACGATAAGTGTATTACTTAACTTTACCACCAGATCAACTTAAGTGATGCTGTCTGTTATTATAGGTATGTTTAGGAATCGCTAGAAAAAAAAATTAACAGACTTTGCCTCAACCCGTAATTAAACCTATGACCTTAGGGCAACGCTAGGTACTTAAACCACTAAATCAGCAAATTCCTTAATTTATACAGATAAAAAGATAACATAACGGCTTAAAAGCACGAAAGTATCGTTCACTTATAATTAAAACTCCCGACCTTAAACATATTTAAAAATATCTGTCTACAAAAATTACTTAACATTCCCGCAGTCCCGAAAAGGGTGAGTTGGTAAAAAATGTCGTAATAAAAACCATTTTAGCACATAACTTTATAATTTCGCTCCGTCATTTATGTAAATTGCTTGAGGGACGGGTCTGTCTTACATTCCGATGATAATTTCCTACCGTCTTAGCTTTGTTTATGATGTGTTCATAGCTGTAATGTCCGTCTAGTGAAGTACAGTGGCCAATCTTAGCGATAAATCAAGTGTACATGATATATTGTGGTGAACAAGTAAGTGTGTTGGTACCTGTGCACTTCTTAAACCCTTTCATACTTCGGTGGGACCAAAGGTGCCTAGCTCAACAATATTTATGTGAAAGCTACTTATAGACTCAGTATGCCACCATATTAAACGACGCTCCCTAGTTATAGGCCGCAATGGCCACTTATGAGCTTGGGTGCGTGTTTGTCTATTAACTAAGATGACAAAATGGCATGGGAATGTTTACCACTGCCGTCTACCAGGCTCTTGATACTATGTTTTTTGATTATTGTACGCATACAAAAATCCGTTTAGGTGCAAATTGTCAAATTCGCAAATTGTCAAGCGGTTGCAATCGGTCAAATTCGCATATTGTCAAATTCTCAACATAACATTTTGCGAATTTGACAATTTGAGAATTTACATTATGCGAATTTGACAATTTGCGAATTTGACCTATTACGACCGCTTGAAAATTTGCGAATTTGACAGTTCGCGCCTAAACGCCAAAATCCGATCTCAAAATTTCGATCGGTGGAAATAAAACCACCGGAGTAGCCGTCGTTTTTATTTAAAGTGTAACTTACAAGCTATTACGCCATTGTGATAGTCACTTTAAGTTAGGGGAAAGCCTTGAAACCATTTGAGCACATAACTTTATAATCTCGCCCCGTCATTTATGTAAATTGGCTCGAGGGACGGTTCTGTCTTACATTCCGATGATAATTTCCGACCGTCGTCGCTTATTTACGATGTGTACGTAGTAATGTTGTGTGGTGGGGACAGTGACCTCGTATTCTATGTTATTTAGCATTAGAAATTTTAAAAAAGAAAGAAGCGGTGGTCGTATACTTTGACGTTTTGACAAATGGCGAAATATAATAAGCCCGCTTTACAAATCACGTAATGTAGTACGCATTTTAACATTAACATCAACTTTTTCATTTTGTCGTATTGTAATTACTAGTGTTACGTTCAATTTCATGTTGCAATCTCGGCTTCTTGAGGTCTTTTTAACCGACTTCAAAAAAGGAGGAGGTTCTATGTTCGACTGTATGTATTTTTTTTTTTTTTATGTATGTCCGTCGATTTCTCCGTCAATTGTGGACCGATTTAAATAATTCTTTTTTTATTTGAAAGTGCATAGTTCCGAGGTGGTCCCATTGTCACTATGTCAGGATCTGATGATGGGATCCCGGGAAAATCAAGGGCAAACCTCAAATTTTATAGGCGCACACTACGCGTTACTTGTTTTTTCTGAAGCCATTTAAGTTTTTGCGTCCTATAGACATCACTTTATGTTGATGAGCTGATGATGGAAGGTACAACTCCTTAACGGTTAGGAGTTAGGGGATAATTCTTTCAGTATTGTAAGAATATGTGGACCGTTATTTGTATTTCATGTACTTTTGCAGCTAAGCTGATGATGGAAGGTACAACTCCTTAACGGTTAGGAGCTAGGGGATAATTATTTCAGTGCTGTAGAAATATGTGGACCGTTAGTTGTATTTCATGTACTTTTGCAGCTAAGCTGATGATGGAAGGTACAACTCCTTAACGGTTAGGAGTTAGGGGATAATTATTGCAGTGTTGTAGGAATATGTGGACCGTTAGTTGTATTTCATGTACTTTTGGAGCTAAGCTGATGATGGAAGGTACAACTATGATGATGGAAGCTAAAGGGTACGACTTCTTAATTCTTATGTCCCTCTTGCGGGCTGCATCTTTAGTTGGTCTACTGAATGGTGCTGAACACTTAATGAATACCTAATATTGTCAAATAATACAATTCTACTATTTTACTCGTATTTTCGTTACCAATATTATGAGAGAGTTTTACTCACTCCTACGTATTATTCACACTAAAAATAGAAAAATAAACAAACTTTTTTTAAAAAAAATTAAACCGACTTCAAAAAAAAAAACAAAAAAAAAACTACCTAAAAACACTGAAAAGCAAAAAATAATTTTAATAAGACATTCATCAAATGCGCTTATTGTCTAAGCCCATTAATAACATTAAATTGTATTTACGTGCTAGGTAGGTACCTACTAATCTGTTTGAAGTCGGTGCCAAGCCAAAAGTAATGAAAAATGATACATACCTAATAATTTATGTAATAATACAGGGTTACAAATAATCCGCGGACGTAGGTACGTAGTCTGGGTACCTACTATTTGGCTTGGCACCGACTTCAAACAGATTAGTAGGTACCTACCTAGCACGTAAATACAATTTAATGTTATTAATAGGCTTAGACAATAAGCGCATTTGATGAATGTCTTATTAAAATTATCTTTTGCTTTTCAGTGTTTTTAGGTAGTTTTTTTTTGTTTTTTTTTTTTGAAGTCGGTTTAATTTTATATTGAAAACTTTTTCACGTTGATTAGTTTATTTCTGTTAAATTTTTAGTTTTAGTGTAGAAATCTAAATTTTAAATAATAATAAACGATCACAATAATGGCTAGATAAAATAATTTGACAATTTTTATTTTATTTTCACTTGACACAGATTGGTGCCTATAATAATAATAATAATAATTCTTTATTTCAGATCAAAATCATAATAAAAAAATAAAATTTCGTTCTTTTTAATGCTAAATAAAACAAAGTATAGGCATCTGCCTCAAATTTCGCGGTAACTGGGCTTGAAATAAACACCTTTTATTTTATATTTCTTTACTATCAAGGCAAGTTTGAAAACGATAATGTATGTATGTTCCGGTTTTGTCAAAATCGCTGAATAGATAAAGAGTATTTTGATATGGAAATAGTTGGGATTCTAGAAAGGGTAGAGAATCATTTCTATCTTGGAAAATATGTTGTTATCGACCTCAATTGCGCGACCAGGATAAAAACTTTTAAACGCATGTTTTCTGTATAACATCCTTATGTTCCAAAGGTCGTCGTCTCATTCTCGATGATACTGCACTGCAGGGCAAAGGCCTCTATCTTTGAAATCAATCTAATAGTTACAATGATGGGTACTGGCTTAATCACCTAAACGCTGATTGGTGATCACAAACCCGAGCTGTGTTCGAAAATACCGACACAAAGTAAAGTACGACCCGGGAATTAAACCCAGGACTCCAAGATCTCAGCCCGGTACTTAAACCACTAGACCATCGGGGCGTCCCTTCACTTAAATCACCTGAATTTAGATTCTCCTCCTTTTTTAAGTCAGTTAATTACTGAGTGACAATTTCGCCTTTAAATAAACAATTTATTACGTTCGTCGACGTCAAAATGGCTGGGCTGTCTACAGCCCACTAGAAACAGTATGTTGTCGCATAAACGAGTTTCGGGATAAACTTGCCTGGGTGTTTAGGCTTCAAAGGCTAACTAAGTTAGGCTTGTGATTTTCGTTAGAGTTTACATTGTCAATATAGGCTTGGGTGGTGTGGAGAATGTTCCGAATTTTGGCTAGTCAATCTTAGTGATTAACTTCGCTGGACATATTTTAGATAGTGTGAGGCAGGGATGATACGGAGCTCCGATTCCGATTCCGTTAAGTCGGAACTTTCGATTATTATTACACTTTCGGTTCCGATTTCGGCTCCGGAACTTTTAAATCGGAGGTTGTAATCGGAGATCGAAGCATAGCAATACACTACTTTGGGAGTCAATGCATTTGATTTAATTTGTTATTTAGAACACATATTGATTTTTTCATTGTCTGTGTTAATTTGTTCTTGTAATTAAAATAAATAAAAAAAATGAATAATGTTTTTATTTGTCTTTCAATAAAACTTGCCACTACTTCTCCCTCTGCATCTGACTCCAATTCCGGTTCCGATTCCGATAAATCCTCCGATTCCGACTTCGGTTCCGATGAATTTACCTCCGTTATATCCCTGTGTGAGGTCTATTATAGAGAGGTCAGGCCAAAAATAAACGATTCCGTTTAGCTCGGAGAATACCATTAATTGCCGCTTACCATCAGGTAGGCTGCGTGCCTGTCTGCCAACTGACAAGGTATTAAAAAAAAAAGTTCCTTCCGTGGATCGATAGATAATATCGGTTTTCATGTGTTGATCAAGATTTTAACCATGCTGTGAAACAGTAACAAAGCTGGTTGTAAAAACCAGTTATCATGGGTTATTACTATGGAGCGATTGCCGTCGGACCTCCGCAACCCTCACAAGGGAAATCAGATCTACTTGGAACATAGTCGGAACCGACGGCTTAGCGTGCCTTTCGAAGCACGAAATCATCGTTCTTTTCGGACTATTAGGTGATTCAAGCCTGCAATGTCCTAACCGACTACTACACTACTACTGTTTAGTAGTGGTAGAGCCATGCTGTTTTACAGTACGATTGGGCCGGCTCGTCCGGTGGACCCTCTCACGTAACACCAGCGTGAAATAATAGTGACTACTATTTTGTTTCGTCTGGTTTGTGAGAGTCCCGGAGGCCCACTCCTCCCCTTAAAAGGCCAGCAACGCATCAGCGATCCCCCTGATGTTGCAGATGTCCATGGTCGGCGGTGATTGCTTGCCATCAGGCGACCCACTGTCTCGTTTGCCTCCTCTGACATAAAAAAACAATTACACAAAGTGATGCTACCCGCGGGATTTGAAGCCACGCCCTCGGGGTCTTAGAGCCAAACGCTCTTCACGAAAGTTGTTACATAAGTGTTCAAATAACTTTAAAATGTTCAGCTCAAATAATTTCATACAAAAATGCGTGGTAATACAAAGACCGTCAGTTGGTCCCGTCCCTTTAATAGAATTACGCATCCCGGAATACTCCCTGTTATGTTATGGTAATGTAATCTGCGCAAGCTAGCTTTATGTGGGACGTCGTGTAAAGGGTGAGGGAGCATGCCCGTTTTCCGTTTTCTTCCCAGGATAATGTGTAATAGTATGCCGGAAAACTGGGTACTGTAAATAGCTAATCTTGGGATCGTGTGCTGTTTAGCTCAGTTTAACCTAGGACTTAGTGCTTGTTCACGTTGAACGCGCGGGCGGTGGCGAGTGCGGGCGCGGTGCTCGCTACATAGCCCGCGCGTGCGTTTCGTACGTGAACACTTCCATACAACGCCATATCCATATTCGATACGCGCCCGCGACTTAACGTGAACAAGCGCTTAAGCAATTTTTTTGGAAAAAAGTCTCTAAAATGCCGCTTCGATGGTCTAGTGGGAAAATTGGGCATTATTTTGGGGTCCTATGTTCAATGCCTGTGTTGAAATTTGTGGCAAATGTATAGAACCCAGCTATTTGTCCAAATCAGTCCACATTTGGCAATCGTGGAGATTCAGCCAGTGCTCATCGTCGTGATAATGGTGAGACTCGGGATGTGTGCCTCCGGCACTTGGCATTAAAAATTTTTTTTTTCTAGAAGTACATGTTTATACGTCTGTTTTATAAACTTCTTTGGACGTAATCAAAGACGTAACATAATATATTGACTAACTGTCGATTCGGACACAGTTTATTCGGACACAGTTTATTCGGACACAGTGTCCGAAATTTTGTTTAAAAATATCAAAATGTCATTGTTTTAAAAAATTACCTACGCCAGAAATACTAAATTAGTAATTGGTATACAATAGCCAAATCAGTGATTTTTCCTAAAACGCTACTCAGTACTAACATTACAAAAATATAATCTTTTCTTAAATCCTTTCTTCGTTTCCTAGGCAATTTCGATGTCGGGAATGCCTTTGTTGGCCAACGACTATTCAAGTTATTCCTTGTCACCGTTATTGCAAGTCTTTACGTAAGGTTCTATTTATAGGATAATAATATTGTCCCACCTACATTAAAAGGGGTTAATATTATTGGTGTCATTTGATTGACTGGTTTGATCGGGCTTGTAATAGTGACCTTGTCATAAGCGTCAGGTGTAGCGGGTTTGAGCCCTATCCAGATCAAACATTAAGGTGATAAAAGGTGGGCCAACTAACATCCTGAGAGACAAGCACACAGCTCACCTGATAGTAAGTGGCCACTGCGGCAAATTCCATTAAGGGACCAAGAAGCGGCGCTCATTGTGCAGTCACAGTGTTAGCTTCTTCGATTTAGCCTTTGTATTTCGAGTAAAGTAACTCCCACATAAATAATGCCGGACCACAGCCAAAATGTTTTACAGCGGCAGATTACACCATTGGCCACAAGGTTGACACCGACTCGTCCCAATCAGATGTGAAGGGAAACCGGGGGAGTTTAGTGGGTTTCGTTTTAGTCTCGAGTCCCACACTAGGCCGCAGGTCTAGCTAGCCTGCGGTTATGGTAAACGCATTCTCTTCTTAAAAAAGGTGACCCCATTGTTGAAAACAAATTATTTAATAAAACACGCAACTTTTTCTCTCGAATATATTTTGTCAACTGTCGAAATGTCAAATTACAATCATAAAAGAAATATAAAAAGTATACAGACTCTGGAAAAATACGGAACATGAAATGCATTGGAATTTAGCGTGACACCATTACAATTTCACGAAGAAATGTCAGAATTATGACTAAACTAGCGGGCACCCGCGGTTTCACCCGCGTGGTTCCCGTTCCCGTGGGAATTGATCAAAATCCGTTCTTAGCGGATGCCTACGTCATAACACCTACCTGCATGCCAAATTTCAACCCGATCCGTCAAGTGGTTTGGGCTGTGCGTTGATAGATATCTATGTCAGTCAGTCGGTCAGTCACCTTTGAGTTTTATATATGTCGCAGTAAGATAGATAAAGCTGTAATATAGTTATATGCCAGGGTTATAACTATGTAACGTACGATAGTTATAAGGAGCGATTTATAAGTATCGTACGGTCACAATCTAGTAATATGGTTATCTGACTAAACTAATCTAGTTCTATAGTTATAAATCGACTGGGGCGACTAAGAAATTAACGGGCGTCTAAATATTTTATAGCATGGAATTATAGATGAGGTTTAATAAATATAACTTGGCGACTAATATTATTAGTGAGGTAATAAACATTGTATAAACGGCCGGAGGCGGAAATCGACTCGGATGGACATAGGTTAGAAGGCTAAGGCGGGAGCGGAGCGTAGCGGAGCTCCCGCCTTAGCCTTCGTGGTTATTTTTTTTTTAACACCTATTCCCTAAATTAATGAAAGAAATGGTTTTTAAAATTACGTATTCGGACTGACACGTTTTATTAATAAAAAGTATTGTAATGTAACTAATTGTAGGTTACAAAAAACTACCTAAAAACACTGAAAAGCAAAAAATAATTTTAATAAGACATTCATCAAATGCGCTTATTGTCTAAGCCTATTAATAACATTAGTGTGGCAAGGCACTTAATTGTATTTACGTGCTAGGTAGGTACCTACTAATCTGTTTGAAGTCGGTGCCAAGCCAAATAGTAGGTACCCAGACTACGTACCTACGTCCGCGGATTATTTGTAACCCTGTATAATACATAAATTATTAGGTATGTATCATTTTTCATTACTTTTGGCTTGGCACCGACTTCAAACAAATTAGTAGGTACCTACCTAGCACGTAAATACAATTAAGTGCCTTGCCACACTAATGTTATTAATAGGCTTAGACAATAAGCGCATTTGATGAATGTCTTATTAAAATTATTTTTTGCTTTTCAGTGTTTTTAGGTAGTTTTTTTTTTGTTTTTTTTTTGAAGTCGGTTTAATTTTTTTTTAAAAAAGTTTGTTTATTTTTCTATTTTTAGTGTGAATAATACGTAGGAGTGAGTAAAACTCTCTCATAATATTGATAACGAAAATACGAGTAAAATAGTAGAATTGTATTATTTGACAATATTAAGTATTCATTAAGTGTTCAGCACCATTCAGTAGACCAACTAAAGATGCAGCCCGCAAGAGGGACATAAGAATTAAGAAGTCGTACCCTTTAGCTTCCATCATCATAGTTGTACCTTCCATCATCAGCTTAGCTCCAAAAGTACATGAAATACAACTAACGGTCCACATATTCCTACAACACTGAAATAATTATCCCCTAACTCCTAACCGTTAAGGAGTTGTACCTTCCATCATCAGCTTAGCTGCAAAAGTACATGAAATACAACTAACGGTCCACATATTTCTACAGCACTGAAATAATTATCCCCTAACTCCTAACCGTTAAGGAGTTGTACCTTCCATCATCAGCTTAGCTGCAAAAGTACATGAAATACAAATAACGGTCCACATATTCTTACAATACTGAAAGAATTATCCCCTAACTCCTAACCGTTAAGGAGTTGTACCTTCCATCATCAGCTCATCAACATAAAGTGATGTCTATAGGACGCAAAAACTTAAATGGCTTCAGAAAAAACAAGTAACGCGTAGTGTGCGCCTATAAAATTTGAGGTTTGCCCTTGATTTTCCCGGGATCCCATCATCAGATCCTGACATGGTGACAATGGGACCACCTCGGAACTATGCACTTTCAAATAAAAAAAGAATTATTTAAATCGGTCCACAATTGACGGAGAAATCGACGGACATACATAAAAAAAAAAAAAAAAAAAAAAAAAAAAATACATACAGTCGAACATAGAACCTCCTCCTTTTTTGAAGTCGGTTAAAAAGTTGCTTATAACAAAAATAAAGACCATTAAATCGTTTTATTTAATTGTTTAGTAGATTTATAGCTATGTAACTAGATTAGTTTAGTCAGATAACCATATTACTAGATTGTGGCCGTACGATAGTTATAAATCGCTTCCTTATAACCATCTTACGTTATATAATTATAACCCTTGGCATATAACTATAATTCGGCTCTAACTATGATACTGCGACATATAATATATAGATTTACTATTTTATGACTTATATTGGACCTTTTAATAGGCGGGAATCAAACTCACGACCCCTGGCTTTACACACGAGCGGCAAGCCACTGATTTACGGAGGCAGTTAACATCTTGTTTCTATGTTGATGACCTTTGAGTTTTTTATTATAGATTTCATCAGGCACGGTACAGAAGATATGCAATAGAATTGCTGCAGTTTCGTCCGACAAACTGGGTCATATAATTTAACAGTAGCTCATCTCAAAAACATAGTGCACTCAAAAACAGAGCCGTTAACAAAAACTAGGTTTCAACGAATGTTCGTTTTTCACCTAGTAGGGATGTTTTATGGACAGAACAGCGACAATAACCAACGTTCTGGAAATGGGAGAGGCAGGAGCGAGTCGGGTTGGTTTCAATGGTTCCATCTTTGATATTTTTTATTTATTGCAATGTGTAACAAGACGCAATATTTTGCCCAAATATATGACTAAACTAGCGGGCGCCCGCGGCTTTACCCGCGTGGTTCCCGTTCCCGTGGGAATATCGAGATGTCCTTTCTTAGCGGATGCCTACGTTATAACTATACATCGTAATCGTGCGGGCAGTTTCGGGGCGGGGTTGGGCGTCGCCCCGAAACTGCCCGCGCGATAACGATGTATAGTTATAACATCTACCTGCATGCCAAATTTCAGCCCGATCCGTCCAGTGGTTTGGGCTGTGCGTTGATATCTATCTATGTCAGTCAGTCGGTCAGTCACCTTTGAGTTTTATATATATAGATTTACTATTTTATGACTTATATTGGACCTTTTACTAGGCGGGAATCAAACTCACGACCCCTGGCTTTATACACGAGCGGCAAGCCACTGATTTACGGAGGCAGTTAACATCTTGTTTCTATGTTGATGATCCTCCAGACCAATTTCGATCGTACTTGGTTCGGCGGAAAAGATATACTAATTCTTTTAAATAAACGCACCGATCGCTATTTTCAGTCACGCCCAATGGTGGACTGGTAGAGAATGCCTTATTAAGTCCGCGAATTTTTACTTCTGTTGTTCAATAAAGTTTAAATAAATAAATGAAATAAATACTAAAATTGAAATTATACATAGAAAATTACTATTGCTGCTGCGCACTAATGACTCTCGAAATTGTAAAGCAGAATTAATACGTTTTGCCGAGGAATACGCAATAAATAATTAACAAGTAAAGTGAAGGCCTACCGATGCCTCGTAAATGCCTTTTCTAATTATTTTAAATACTAAGAAATGTAGAAGACATAATTTCAGTCATCTATGTAGTTGATTTTCCAAGAATAGTTTTGAATAAAATTCTCCGAAGTAATCGCGATCACACTGAAGAAAAGTAAATAACACTAAGTCCGCTTATTTAAGTTTTAATTTTTATGAACATTATTAATTAGCTGCATTCACAAGATGCTTTATTATCAAGGTATTTATTCATTCATTCACTATTTAAGAGCTACGCTCTTGTCGGTGGAGCACCTTCCACTTCTCCCTGGACTCTGCCAGCACCTTAAGCTCCTTATACGTCATGACATTTACTTTTTCTTTTAGTTGCTGAACGTAATCTCTTCTCGGTCGTCCTCTTCCCCTTTTTCCTTCTATTTTGCCTTCCAGTAATGTTTTAATCAGCTTGTCATGACGTATAAGGTGTCCTATCATTTTACCTCTTCTATTCTCTATTGTTTCTAGTAAGCCTCGCTTCTCTTTGACGATGGCTAATACCTCCTCATTTGTTTTCTTTTCCATCCAACTTATTCCCATAAGTCTCCTCCAGCACCACATTTCAAATGCTTCCAAACTTTCTCTATCCCTCTGTGTTGTTGTCCACGTCTCACACCCGTACAAAGCAATACTCCAGATGTATAATTTAATTAATCTTTTTCTGATTTTGATGGATATATTAGATTTAAAAATCGGTTTTTTATTATGAAATGTTGTTTTGGCTATTGCTATTCTAGCTTTAATATCTGGTGTACATCTGGAGTCGCTTGTTATTAAACTTCCTAGATATCTAAATGAATTTACTTTTTCTACTTCATGACTTCTTAACTTGATTGGGCTATTTTCTACTGGAAATTTTGATGTTGTAAGTGTTTTGGTCTTTCCTATGTTAATTTTTATTCCATATTGTTCAAAAGTTTCATCTATTTCGTGAAGTAAGATTTGTAATTGGGTTGGGCTATCAGCAATTGCGGCAATATCGTCAGCGAATCTTATAAAAACCAATCTTTCCCCATTAATTTTAACTCCTCCCTTTCCTGAATCGGTTATTTTTTGTATGGCAGCCTCTATAAAAATATTAAAAATGATGGGCGAGAGTGGACAACCCTGTCTAACACCTTGTCTTATCTTGGCCTTTGCTTTCTGTTCCCCAATTTCTAGAACGGTCTCCTGGTTCCTGTAAAGCTCATAAATTATCTTTCTGTCTCTGTAATCTAATTTAATTGCTTTTAATCCCTCCATCATCATTTTCCAGTCAACTTTATCAAATGCCTTCTCTAAATCAATAAAAGCTATATGAGTATTTAGTCCCAAATCCATTCTTCTATCTATTATTAATCTAAGTGCCAAAATAGCTTCTCTAGTACCTCGGCCTTGTCGGAACCCGTATTGATCTGGCCCGAGGTACTCATCTGCTTTTGTTTTTATCCTGTTTTGTATGATTTTGAGTAAAATTTTTGATGCTTGGGATATGATGCTTATTGTTCTATGTTCTTCACATTTAACTGTGTTTAATTTTTTGGGTATAGTTACGGTTCTGCTAACTTCAAAGTCTTTAGGTATTTTTCCGGTTGAGTACATCTCCTGTATCAAGTGAAAAATCTCGTTTAACATCGGCTCACATACTGCAAGTTTTATCATTTCAATGTGTATACCGTCTAGTCCAGCTGCTTTACCATTTTGTATACTTCTTAATGCCTTATCAAACTCTTGTCGAAGAATGGGTGGTCCTATTTCATCAGCATTAACTTCTTCTTCTTTTTCTATATCTGTATCATGAAAACCATTTCCCTTATACAAATTTTCTATATACGTGATCCAGTGCTCTAATATATCTTCGTTCTTAATTAAAAGTTTTCCTTCCGAATTAGCAATGGTAGCACTTCTTGTTTTATTTTTCTTCTTGTCTAGACTTCTGATAATATTATAAGCTTTATCCATTTGACCTTTTTCCATAGACCTCTCAATTTCTTCACACACTTGCTCCATCTCTTTCTCTTTGCACTCTCTACACTTTCTTGTAATCAGATTAGTTAGTTTTCTGTATTCTTTTCAAACTCTTGTCGAAGAATGGGTGGTCCTATTTCATCAGCATTAACTTCTTCTTCTTTTTCTATATCTGTATCATGAAAACCATTTCCCTTATACAAATTTTCTATATACGTGATCCAGTGCTCTAATATATCTTCGTTCTTAATTAAAAGTTTTCCTTCCGAATTAGCAATGGTAGCACTTCTTGTTTTATTTTTCTTCTTGTCTAGACTTCTGATAATATTATAAGCTTTATCCATTTGACCTTTTTCCATAGACCTCTCAATTTCTTCACACACTTGCTCCATCTCTTTCTCTTTGCACTCTCTACACTTTCTTGTAATCAGATTAGTTAGTTTTCTGTATTCTTTCACACTATTCTCATCATTCTTATTTCGTAATTTTCTTCTTGTCAACATTAAGTCTATTATCTCTGAATTTAACCATTTCTTTCTTGCGACTATTTTCTCCTTCTGTAAACATTCTTCCGCAGTTTGTGTAAGTATTCCTTTTACCTTATTCCAATTATCTTCTAAATTAATACTGTTTTTACCTTCTTTAATGTTATCCTTATAACTAGTTATTTTATCACCTATCTTATTACTATATTGTACTTTCTGACTATTGTGTTCTTCCTTAAGTTTAGTGAGATCAATATGCTTTGGTTTCTTTTTTCTTCTAATTTTCTGAATATTTATGTTGTGGTTACTTATTAATAAATTGTGGTCAGTATTAAGATCTGCGGCTGGCAGAGTCTTACATGCTTTGAGCTTATTCTGATACTTTTTTCTTACAAGTATATAATCTAATTGGTATCTTGCACTATCTCCCAGCATTCCCGACCGAAACATTACACAAATAAATTACAAGAATAAAGCTTGTAATTTATTTGTGTAATGTTTCGGTCATAAGCACATATATAATTTGTTGTTCTTGTTTTGGCATAATGTGATGCTGACCGTACCTACGACTTTAAAATATTGTGTATTTAGGCTATATGGTAGTGTACTGTGTACAAAATTTATGAAAATAAAGTTATTTGTATTTATTTGTATTTGTATTTTCCATGTATATAATCTTCTTTTAGGCTGTTTAAATATAGTATTTCCTATTATCAATCTGTGTTCTTTACAAAATTGTACCAATCTATCTCCTCTTGCATTTCTTTTTCCCAGCCCATACTTTCCCACTATATCATCCTCTTCTTTATCTCCGACTACTGCGTTAAAATCTCCCATTATAATTAAATAATCTTTTTCATTTACCGTATCTAGTATAGTGTCAATATCATTATACATATCTTCGATTTCTTCATCTTTATGGCTACTAGTAGGCATATATACTTGAACTATGACTAGATTTACATTTTCTGTTTTTAATTTAATTGCAGTTATCCTGTCGCTAAAGTGAACAGTATTTTCTACTTGGTGGCCTATATTCTTATTTAATATGATTGCTGTACCATTAGTACCTTGCCTGTCCCCAGTGAATATAATTCTGTAATTATCAGACCAGTAGTCTCCACTTCCTTCCCATCTTACCTCGCTCAAACCTAGAATGTCAATCTGTAGCCTATCCATTTCTGACTTTAACTCTTCCAGTTTTCCTGGTGCCAACAAGGTATTTATAAAATTCCATTAATAACTGGGTCTAAATATGTTTCGATATTAGCTCATATAAAAACCGTTGCATTAGACCGATTACTCACAGGCAAGTTGTTGCTTCTAAAGTGATTTAATAAAATAAATCTGCCGCCATAACAGCTCTGGCTGTGTTCCGGCAATATTAATGTGGGAGTCAGTGTACTTGAACTCAGAGGCTCAAAGACTCAGAGCCTACAATCTGGCAGCACATTGAGCGACGCTTCCTGTTCCTATTCCATTGAGGGACACTACACCAGCGGCGCTCAATGTGCTCCTTGACTGTAGGCTAATGTTTTCGTGATGTTTACAGTAAGTTTGAAGCGAAAGCAACTTAGAATTTAAGCCTTCCTATTCCTTCAACAGGGAACCCTAAAACACTGTTCGTAGCTTCGGCCGCCGAAAAGAAATTTCTATGGAATATAGTCTGCATTTTTTTCGCGCAACACCCATTTCGGACATATATAAAAAGAATTGGTGGTCTGCCAGCCACCACTATAGTTTAGTCGCGAAAATATTTGACGAGAGAATTTTAAATACTGTAACCGTGTAACAAAAAACATCTGGGCAACGTCAGGGGTTTTCAAAAGGACAGATGTATAATATGTTTGACTAGGAGTTATTTTTCTTTGCATCTTTCTTCTTAAAATGTGTTTTTTTCAGGGCAATCCAGCATATTTTATAAATGCAAAAGTAGCTCTGTTTGCTTGTCCACTAAACGATAAACCATTGAACCGACTTTTTTAACCTAAACTTTGAGAAAGGATAAACGTTACTTTTTAATGGAGAGCTGTTTTGCTATTTCTTGTTTCACATCGCAATCGAGCAAAGGATTGGTGTAGTTTTTGTGTGGGAATAGGTAGTTTGGGAGCTGGAGAATATAAAAATATGAAAATTCTGCTCTGGCTGTGTTCGACAATATTAATGTGGGAGCCAGTACACTTGAAATCAGAGGCTCGAAGATCAGATGAGCCTACAGTCTGGCAGCACATTGAGCGACGCCTTCAGGTGAAGCGTCCCTCAGTGGAATAGGCCTCAGTGGCCGCTTACCATCGGGTGGGCTGCGTGTCTGTCTGCCAACTGACCTTGTATAGAAAAAAAAATTACTTTTGAAACCCGACGCTTAGATTACTCTACAGTAGGTATCTGTAATTTTAATGTGTGTTGGTCTATGATCTCGGGGTCGGTTTTTTTAAACATAGCTCTAGTTTGTGGTTTATCGCATATTATTATGTTAAGCGTGGTGATTAAGCCATTGCCTATCAATTTAGCGATGACATGATTACAATAATGGAGGACTTTGCCCTGCAGTTGGACATTAAGAGGCTGATATATTACCGCTAAAATTTTAGAACACTATTTTGAGAACACACTTTAAATTATGTAACATTTAATTAATGCAAACTTACCGTAATATCAATTAAGGCAGCTTTGCTTAACTTGAGGCTGAAAGCTCGTGAGAAAGCAGTTTAAATTTGAATAAAGCAAACGAAATGGAAGCTTTAACTTAAATTTTCCACACAATTTTGGGCTATTAATTATTGCAACCGCGAAAAAGTAGATTACCATACGTTGGGCGAACGAAATTCGCCGGTAAAATTTAAACATTATTCATAAAAATGCGGGGAGGTACGTTACATTTACATTTCAACCTTTAACGTCGGCCAAGTTGTTCTGTAGAAAAAACTTTGGAATTTATTCTAGTAGTTGTAGTTCAATGTTTATTTCTTTCTTTCTTTAGGGTTCCGTTTAACTATTATAGACGAGTCCTTTGGTATAATGGTCGAGAAATCGGCTTACCACCAGAGGTCGCGGGTTCGATCCCAGCACGGTACAAACATTTGTGTGCATGAACATGTCGGTTTGTATCGGTCTGGGTGTATCTATGTATAATATGTATGTATTTACATAAAAAGTATAAGTAATGTTTATCCGTTGTCTGGCACCCATATCACACTAGATAGCGCTGTGTGAATAATTTCCTGAGATATATAATTATTATTATATTATTAGAGATTCGGGAAACGCAGCCGTGGTAGGCCTCCCACAAGGTGGACTGATGATCTCATAAGGATCGTCGGAATCCATTGGATGCGGGTGGCGCATGACCGTTCGGTTTGGAGATCCTTGGGGGAGGCCTATGTCCAGCAGTGGACGTCGTTTGGCTGAAATGATGATGATGATATTATTAGAGTAAAGAATTAGGAAATACACCTGTGTTTGTGCACTATAAATTAAAACGCTTTGAATGTGAATTTTTTATGTCAAATTTTATTTTAATCTGCTTTTTCTTTTCAGGTAAGGAACCTTGACACTGTCTTAAACTGAGAGTAAAGGTTAGTTTTATTTCTCTTTTCAATAAAATATTCATGAAACTTACTGTTACTAGTTTTCAATGAGTTTTATGAATAATCGGGCCGAGATCTCGGGGTCCTGGGTTTAATTCCCGAGTCGAGCTAACTTGTGTCAGTTTGTTCCAGACACATCTCGGGTTTGTGATCACCAAACCGCATTTGGCAAGCGTGGTGATGAAGCCAGTACCTATCCATAATTGTAACGAAAACTTGATTTCAAGAATTGCAATGAGGCCTTTGTCCTGCAGTGGGACAATAATAGTTTGATACTTTTTATGAATAAAGGCACATTTTGTAGTAACTCATTAATAATATACGCAATGGCCAGCGATATCATTTTTATCACTTAATACACCAAATCTGATTTAATAAAATAACTTTAAAACTCGACTAATTAATTTAAAAATTTATCTTTGTGTGTGAAATTTTGACATAAAATAATTAAGTGGAACAAAACCACTCACAAAAGTACCATTTAGCTCCATTGAACTGCACATTTGAGAGTATACTAATGAAAACCTCATTTTCCCTTACATTATCGAGTCCTCACGTTCCTCGGTCAATTACGATCTGTCCGCGGAGGGAAAAATTGCCCTATCTCCCCTTTGCCCTAGGGAGACCATGAAACAGTACGTTTTCATTTTCCACTAAGGCAGCAGTGTTATCCAATTATTTTATGTATTCCATTTTGCCATTTTTTTGGATTTGATTTAAAGGTAAACAGTTTTTAAAGTCACAAAATTATTATTACTTTGAAATGTTTTTTTGCTTATGTAAGGGTCCTTTTCTTCATATTTTGATGTTTTTTGTATCTTTAAAGCGGCATTTGGCAGGACGAGTCGAACAACATGAATGTTATGTATGTTTTTATTACTACTTTCAGTGGAATCAGGATGAAGTTTAAACTTTTTTTTATAAATATTAAATTGACCCCGAAATGCAGTTAGCACAACTTCCAAGTGTTGACACTTGGAAGTTGTGCTTTAACTGCATTTCGGGGTTTCGGTAACACAAAAACAAAAGTACCATAGGCTAAACACAAATCACATAAACGATTGTCATGGGTGGGAATCGACCCTTGTGGTGTAAGACAGGGTACTCACTACCAAATGTCAGTCAAAATAGAATAATATAATAATAATAAGTTTCTTCAGAAAAAATCTCTTTACAATGTACGTGTAAAATCACACGATCACTGCACTAAGCGTTTGGCTTGTCTTGAAGCGGCCAATTTAAAAATAAATTAAAAAATGGTGAAACTTTACATTTGGACGCACTATGATGTATAAAACTCGATATGATAATATGGAGTTACTGTAAAATTTATGTGTATATTATTTTTGTGTATACATATTTTTTTTCTTGATCATGGTCACCGCAGTAGAATGCGCAGGGCGCGAGCGGTCTCAATTGTTTCCAGCTGAATGGTCGCCGCATATCTCTCAGCCCGTAAACAATGTTTGTTACTGACGGGACGGTTTGTTTACACGCTGTTTCTGTTAACCCTTGCAAACAGCTAACAATGTTTACATTATTTTTGTTTTTGATATCTTTTCTGACCAAGTTTTGGAATTTGAAGAGCGGCGAATATTGTGGAAAAGGTCACGAGTTTGAATAGTGTGGATGAACAAAATCTGCTTCTAACAGTCTGATCTAGTCAACTTGTATCTGATAATCATTTTTTTTGGGTTAACATGATAACGAGAAAAGAAAAGAAAACGTGGTAGATAAAAATAAGTGACACGATTTTCCATGACAGCAGTTGGCTACCTAAGTGTCCGAACAGACAACCTATCCAAAAAAAAAGAGAAACACTTAAAAATAACGAAAATTAAACAAACTGTTTATGCAAGAGCCGGCAAACGGTTCACCTGATGGTAAGCAATCACGCCCATGAACATATGCAACACCAGAGGGATCGCTGATGCGTTGCCGGCCTTTTAATAGAGAGGGTACGCTCGTTTCTTGAAGGTCTTTAAGACGTGATGACAGTGTTTGTGCAATTTAACCATAACCTGAAGACGTAATAACTATACTGCGTGTTTTTAGTCGTTGTTTTCCCGCAGCAGAAAGCTTTACATTCAGTAGACAGTAACTATCGATTTATGCAAGTATTTTTTTTAATATTGTTTTTTTTTTACTTTTTTTTTTAAATTTGATGGGAAAATAGAATCCAAATGTTCGTAAATAGTAAATTATCATTTTATTGATGAACACGAAGGGCAATGACCCTGGCCGATGACCGTCCGCAACGCAGCTAGTACTATTGGTTCGAGTCACAGAATATATACTAAAGTATTCGAGTTTCATCTATCATAATCGTAAAACTTTTGATTTAATTAAAAAAAATGTATTAATCTATTTTGCTACTAAGTTAAAATCATTTTACTGCGGGAAAACAACGACTAAAATTCCACGCAGTATAAAAACGTCCAATGTTTCTCATCCCGATCCCATTCCGCGGTCCCGTTGATACAGACAGGCATGAACAATGCAATTTATCCCAAGCTATCACCCAGAGCTATGCGCCGGAAAAATAAGCGACGACCGCCGTGAGAAATGACCCTGACGGCTGCAATAATGCATACACCTGTACCCACTCACTCTCTGTCCTTTCCACAGCACAGTGCAGGGAAGGACAGAGAAACGTGTACGTTACCTCGGAATCTATCTATCTACATAAATCATAATGAATTTCTGTTCAATAGCCTCGTTAAAACTCGAGAACTGCTGAATTTGACCGATTTGACTAATTTTAGTCTTGAAATATTCTTGGAAGTCGAAGGAAGGTAAAAAAAAACGACAATTTTATTTTCCCATTCAAACTGTCTTACCTGTCAAACGTTTGATGTTCGTTATGGTTTAATTTTATATGGTTTATATTAAAATGGTCTAATTAAGTGATACGAAGTTCACCGGGTCAGCTATATTTAAATAGAATACAAAAAATACACCAATTAAAGCAAAACACCGTAGAAACAATTACTATGGTACCTCTTAATTTTGAATAGAAAGCAAGAAACTACATCGATGAATTAAAGCAAATCCGTTTAGGTAAAAAATGCCTGCACCTTGATCATGACCAGTCGTGACGCTCCTCACCTAGTTAGTGGTCAGGTAGGTAGACTTTCTGCTGATTTTTAGCGGATTTGGTTTTTGAACAATATATCTTGGCTCCAACTTGACAAACGACATTAAAAAAATGAAAAAATAATAATAAAAATATCTTACGTTACTTAAAAAATAACCAACCAATAATAATTATAAAGATTGGTCGCCGTAGCCGAAAACTCGTCTACGAGGATATTTTTTAAAGATTTACATTTCCTCTTTGCCATTTATTTCACTGTGTTATCTCGTGGTAGCGGTGAGTTTGTAAAATAAGTGCAATATAACTCTCTGAAACGAAGCACCAAGCTGAGTTTTAAGTTCAGCAACTAAACGGCGACAAGGGAGAAATTATTTCAACGGTTTTCATCAAGAAAAATCGGTGGGAACGTTCTGATTCTTCTGTCAAAAGACTATATTAATGTGGGAGCCAGTACACTTGAAATCAAAGACCAGATGAGCCTACAGTCTGGCAGCAAATTGAGCGACGCTTCTAGGTAGTGTCCCTCAATGAAATAGACCGCCAGTGACCGCTTACTATTAGGTGGGCTGCGTGTCTGTCTGCCAACTGAAGTAGTATAAAAGAAAACATAAATTGCATGTTGTCTTAAATGTAAAGTAACTAATTATTTATTGTAATTAATTCTTTCTCTACCGTTATCTAATCGACCTAAATCGTTTTGTAAATTAGCCTTATCTGAATCTGTGATCAAAAAGAAGCCAAGCCGGATTTTATCTAAAGGAAGCGTAGCATCATTAGTCTATGGCGTGAAAATACAGGGCATTCCCTAATTTGGTTGATTTCTTTGGTGTCTTGCCAGGTAAATGAGTGAAAAGCTGTAGCGATTTAAATTGCGATACGTCCGCTTTTCCAAATCGTTAACTGGTACAACAATAGCCAATACAATCTTCATTTGTCGTTTATTGCTAGGTCATATATGTTTCGGGTTATTCACCAAATCGACACGAGAGAACTGGACACGCGAGTCGGGTTGATGAAACTCAAAATTTGTATCATTTATCATTCACCTCAACATGCACAGATTTTACGCGTGTCCACGTAAAAACCCGGAGGCCGTGGGTTCGGTTCTTGCCTTGGGTCTGGTTGGTGGTAGGGCTTTTTCAGAGTCCGACTAGCTACCACCCCCACAGATGAAATCTGCCGCCATAACAGCTCTGGCAGTGTTCCAGCAATATTAATGTGGGAGAGATTAGAAGATTAGATGAGCCTACAGTCTGGCAGCACATTGAGCGACGCTACCTGATGAAGTATCCCTCAATGGAATAGGCTGCAGTGTCCGCTTACCATCAGGTAGGCTGCGTGCCTTTATGCTAACTGATGTGGTCTAAAAACAAATTTTGTTTTTTTATGACAATGGAGTATCTCAGTAATTTTCAGACAAAAGAAAGACAATCAAAAGCCCTCCTTTGTTTTCGCTCACCCGCTCACACCTTGTCCACGCAACGTGTCCCTCCCCGGATGCGAAGAGAATCGACAAAGTGGCTATTAGCCTCATTACGCTTCCGCTCACATGTGGGTTTTATTCCTCTGAACAACTTCCGCCGATTGCCAGGCCGTTGCGAGTCTATTCCAATGGAATGCTAACAATCAACTTAAAAAGTGGGATCGGAACGTGTTAAGCACGAAAAGGTAAAAAACCTTTCTGGACGCCTGCCTCCGTGGTACAGTTCTGACCACTGTACCACGGTTGTTGCGCTCTAAAACTCGGAGGTCGTGGGTTCAAATCCCGTGAGAAGCATCACATTGTGTGATTGTTTTCAGTTTGGTTAGGACATTGCAGGCTGATGATTTCGTACTTCGGTACTTCCCAACCAAGGAAGCGTTCAAAATCTTATAATTATTATTATTAATTTGTGTCCTAGTATAAAAGGCGACAAATCTGCCGAATTTAAACGTCACTACAACTTAATAATTGAGTTGGGAAGTTAGACAAAGGTTTCAAAATGAAGGGTAAAAAGACAAGTGGCAGATTGTTTCTCGGTTAACTTCGTATAGTGTTGTTTTTAAATCAGACTACTTTTTATGCGGATCAGGTTGTGTTGAGCCCGCACCAAAAGTAAAAAAAGGTTTGGAAGTCAGTGAAACAGTTGGTTCAGTTGGCCGCAAAAGTAGATAGATATGCATTTAACATTACCAAAAAGCCTTATTATAGTGGGAATGAGGTCGTACATAACATGCAGTGATTTTTGCGGTCCACTGTATGCACTTTCTGTACAGTTCAATTGGTAGACAAGCACGCGACCAAACAGATAGTAAGCGGTCACTGTTTTTGACGGAAATTTAACCATGACGAATTGTTCTATGGTGTTGCCATAATTTAGGCTCTTCTAATCTTTTATTTGACTGCCAACTTTCAGAGTTTCAGACAAAGACAGGTATTTTTGCAATAGAAAAACCAAATCACAAATGTTGGTTTTGACCCAAGAAACAGACTCATGGCGTCCAGTTTTTACACGACAACATAATTTTGTTAACCCAGAAGAAAGAATAAGCCGTTTGGAGTTGTTATATTTCTATCCAACAAAGCCAACAAAATGATGCTCCATCAAATGAAAAAATTAAAAATAACGTTACTGCACTGAACTTAATAAAAACACCGTCATTTTATCTTCGACTCACCTGACACGATTAATGTGTTACCAATATAACAGCCGTAAAACTACCACAATAGATCCACCTCGTTAAGTATAATATCTGGGTTTCTTATTAAAGGAGGGGAAATTGGTTTGGCTATAGCCGGAATATTACCTGGTGTGCAGAATGTCAATAATGTCGAACATGGTTTAGGTAGGTATATCGGGCTGGTGAATCGCCGCACTGAATATAATTTTGGATATAGGCCTTCCTCGGTCCAAAGAGGGGAATCAAGGGAGTTTATTTGGTAGTAGAACGAACGCCTTTAGGCCTCGGCCTCGAATTTCGCGGCACCGGGGTGGGAGCGGCAGCGGCAGCGGCGAGATGTTTTGTATGGAATCCCATAGACCCGTTCTCGAATACAGCGGGGCGAGAGCGGAAGCGGTAGCGCACGCAGGCGCACTGCGCTTCACCGCTTGACAGCATCGTACCGCACTTGACGGCCCGCGTCAAGCGGTGACCGCAGTGCCCCTGCGTGCGCCGCCGCTCTCGCTGCCGCGAAATGCGAGGCCGAGGCCTTAATATCGATTCCCACCCGTAGTCGCAAGTCTTGCTAGCCCGTGGTTATGGTGATACATTAAAACCGTTGTTTTTTATTTTAAAAAATCATTAAAAAGTAGTTTTATATTAACGTAGCCACACGCATAAAATAATGTATTGAGGAAATTGACAAAGTTCAATAGTTATCTAGAATTTAGCTTGTTACATTAAAGCAAGATAAACAAAGAAAATGGACCAATTACACAGCTATTTGATCGATTTTTATTTTATGACAACCTAATAGACCCATCTGTCTATTTCCCCTGGCAAGGGTAATGGAGGTTGTCTGGCGGTCACTTAATGGTAACCATGTGACTAGCCCAAAGTTTGATCTCTACAAAAACACTAATAGTGATATAACTTAAACTTTTTAAGCAATTTCAACACTAAATTTTTGCTGTGCACGTAATAGCGAAAACGATAATCGAATTTCCGCGAAATTGCTAACTCATTAAATCTGTGTTTACTCGATTGAAAATAGAATTCAATTTAATTATCACTAATTTAATACATACACAAACTTTGTTTGGCATAGTTTGCGTTGCCTTCTTCATTAGAAATCCATACGTATCCAAGCAGATTGTATGAAAATGTTAATAATTGCCAGTGTCTTTTGCTGGTTGGTCAATAGTACTGGTACGAACCATACATACGTTGATTATGACCATATGGGTATCAGTAACAACGAAGGTACAGTCAGAGTCAAAATGATCAGAGCCACAGAAAAGAAAAATGGTCTGAGCGTTCAAAACCACAACCAACTTACTCGTATCTACATATATCTGAACATTTGACGAAGCTAGCGTTGCGGACTGTCCTTTGCCGAGATCATTGCCCTTCGCGCTTATCAAAAAGATGGTTATTCACTATTTATAAACATTTGATTTCCCCTTTTCCTTCAAACTATAAAAAAAACATAGAAAAGAAAAAAAAGCTTGTATAAATCGATAGTACTACTAAAAGTGAAGCGTTTTGCTGCGGGAAAACAACGACTTAAAACACGCGGTATATTATAGAGGGTTATTTTTAAGTTTCTAATAATAAAGAAATTATAGTTATTCCTTGTATTTTGTATTCCTTGTATGTACGGAGATTATTTCAAAGCTCGCGAAAGTACAAAACATAATGCTAGTGTTCACTCATGCACAGTAATGTCTGTGAAGTTAGTAGTCGAGATTGAGCCGCACCTGCAATGCTGAAATTCAACAAACCCCAAAACACTGGACACGACACAAAATGTAAAATGTAATTTGCTAATTTTGTGTCCAACAGAATCGTATCGCAGTCCCACGTTGCAGGCAAATCCTTGTCTGGAAAATACGAGAGTCGCCTGCATTCTGTGTAATTTAGGCTTTGTTGAACTTGTAGTTATGTAGTGTTTTCTGATGTCCATTTTGAATGGATAGAGTCTGCTTATTTAATGACCTAGTGCAGGGCAAAGGCCTCACTTAGCACGCCTCCTCCGGCCTGAGGGTTGACCTGCGGGCGGGGGTAGCTCCCCAACGTCCGCATTGCACAGGTCGCTCGAGCCAAGTCTGAGGGTCACCTTGTTTTTTGGGTGGCCCTCTCTAGGCGCCACCCCGACTTGAGGCCTCTGAAGTCGGGGTACCCGGGGATGGGCTGGTCAATAGCTAACGCTGGCACCAGCTCGTCCTAAACAGGTGTGAAGCGGAAACCGTGGGAGTTTAGTGGGTAGTGGACGCTTTAGTCTCGAGTCCCACACACGGCCGCAGGTCTAACTAGCCTGCGGTTATGGTGCATAAAAGCATTCTCCTCCGAAAAAAAGGGCAAAGGATCGTCATTTGAATAAATAATACATATTATTGTCTGACCTTAAATCACTAGAGGGTCCTAGATTTAAGAAAGCCTTAAAGCATTGGTTAATAAATAAAATATGTTTGTATAATTTGGAGGAGTATTTTTTCCTTTATGTGTCTTAGATAATATTATATTACATGAGATAACAGAACATATTTTGTAATTATTCTAATATTGTACGTTCGAAATGGACAAACTGTTGTTTCGTCCCTGTTTTGTGACACAATGTACAATTAATATTTTACTTACTTACTAACTTAGTCTAGAAGTCAGCAAGACCGACTTTTCGACCATTACACCAAATCGCTCGTCTTAATGCAAATGTATTTTGCAAATGATGCACAGATAGTTATCTTTTTAATGGTTTTATAATATGTCTTCTATTATATCTTTCCATTTATATCACGAATGAATGTTGTCTAATATTTGGTTTTGAATTATCCAACTAACTATCATAATCACAGAGGTCAATTATATGATATTTGTCTAGATACGAAAGCTCTAGGAATAAATGTAACATTAACTTATCTCGTATCCTATCGTGTCGCACCCACACTGCCCTTGTCCGGGACACATTACATGACACGCTTCAAGCTCTCGTGATATGCAGTTGCAGGGACGTTGCACTATTATGTGCATACGAGCACAGATTGTAAAGGCTTTGATAAACATTTAAGTCTGTGTATTATGCTGCTAATTTTGAAGGCACTTGGCAGAAAGCAGACGCAGTTGGGCCGTTAAACATTATAAAGATGCACTTATCTGTACAAATCTAATGATTATGCATGTTTATTTATACAATTGACAATGTCCTATAAAAAAAAGCAATACAATAATACTTTATGCTCTTACAAAAGCAACATATTATTTACCAGAAAATGGATCACATGATTGTGATTGATTACTGTCGCCCACAGACAATTGCATATAAGAAGAGATATATGCTTTTATTTAGGTCGTTAGGATCGTATTTTATTGGAAACATTGGTGAAAGTAAGCCAATCCTAAGCTTGGTTTTGCAAGGCAAAAACGAGAAGCATGCTGTTATATTCAATATGCTATAATTTAACTTTTTAATTAATAAAGTCGCAACTTAGCTACTATAGGGGTCTCCTTAACTTTAAGCGAATTTGTTGAACTGTTTTACTAAGTAAGTAACAAAATAAATTTTATTTTTCTGGTGGTTAAAACATAGTTTACCACCAGATATAAAACAAGCTGTATGTCCAGCAACATTTAAGGTTATCTTCAACCATATCATACAATAATCTGTGCATTTAATATCGTTACACTATTTTGTAATGGCCTAGCAATAAGCTAGGCAAAACTATGGGTCAGTTGACAAAGGATCGTCAATTCCCAAGCGCTTTGTGCCTGTAACTCAGCTTCTAGACTTGGCAAGCCTAGATATTTCATGAGAACGACTGGCGCATTACTGAATATTCATTTATGTTTCTTACAATATTGAGGATCAGTTTCAAAGATAAGTTTATGTTCGTTTATATTTCAGCTAACGATGAACTCTTTTGTCAATCAAAATAATAAGGTTGTCTCGGCACAGAATATATAATATTACTAACGTAGTCTCGGTGTAGCGGGCGCAGGGCAGTGCCAGACAGTAACTGCTTAGTTACTGTTTGGCACTGAACTGTCTAAGGGCAGACGTAGCACTTACCATCGGGTGTACGATCTGCTGCTCTTGTTACAAATTGCAATGAAAAAAATAAAGAAAAAAAGCTTGGTTTTTATTTGACCGGTGAATAATCACAAACCTGTCTAACAAGGGTTCATAAATCTTAATTCGGGAACTAAAATCTCAAAACAAAGAAACACCCGCAATGAATTTTGTACATCAATTGTTTTTAACACTTGTCATTGACAAAATCACCGCGTCACTGTAAAAAAAAATGCTTGAAAGAGACCATAAAAAATGTTAATAAAATTTTATATTTTAATAAAAATTCGCAAACACGATTTTAAAATACTATATTTATTTATAGAGAAAAATAAAATCTTTCCTCATAAAATTTATATCTGTTAAGAACAAGACGTAGAAGCATAAAATTTGGGGAGATGTAGGAGATACCTTATACAGAAATGGTGTGTGGTCTGTACATAATATGAGTGTGTGCACAGGTGTTTCCATTTCGGGAGCATCAAATCTGGCTTTGAGTACAAGTTTAAGCCTTCATAACAGTAAGTTTACCCGTTTTAGTTTACTTACTCCAATATACACTAGACACGTTAACTAGGCAAACAATAATATGAGAGTGCAAGCGAACCAAATATGTGTAATACAATCTATTTTACCTTCAAATTTGCTATACGTTGTACTTATGATCAGGTGTCATCTTTAGGGACTGGGCGGATGGAACCCAACTTATTCTCAAAATATGCATATTTTATTTATTCCACCTTAATAGTGGCCACTTACAATGTGCCGCATAAGAAGGCTCAAAATCGCACAAAGGGCAATGGAGAGAGTTATGTTAGGGGTCTCCCTGCGTGATCACATCAGAAATGAAGAGATTTGCAGAAGGACCAAGGTCACCGACATTGCCCAAATAAAACAAAATTTTTGAAGCCACAATAAACTGCAGCAGGACAACAACTTGAAATGTTGAACTATCAAAATAATAAAATGTAACATTTTTCGACATTTTACAACAAAATTGCAGTAACAAAAATATATTTACTAGTAGAAACACAAGATTTGGTAAGTCGCATGGTCGCAATACACTAAAACACAACCAGTATTACTCTTATGATTCGTGAGCAGGAAGCTAGAAATACCGTAATGTATGATTAGAGAGATCGCGCTGTCCCCGACTGTCCCGCGTCCCGCTTAAGTCGACATGCGCCGAGCATCTCTGGACATCGCCGGGATTATCCTCCCGCTTCTGATGTACTGACTGCTGGTGCCGACTTATTTTATAAATCAAAATAAGTTCACTTAAAACCGTGTTATTATGACCGTAGAGAAATATACTTTTGAGCTAGTGATTAAAACATTTTTATTTAGGTTTAAACTCTCGGTTCGGGATGAATTTAATTCAATTGTAAATCAATTAGCAAGTGCAGAAAAATCTTCATAATTTGAAACTATCAAACTGAAAGTCTTGTAAATGTAACTTAGGGCCATACTTCCTCGGCCACACATTAGCTGTGAGATGGGCCCAGTTAGCTGGGCGGGTTGCCGTGGTCAAATGGGATGAGTACAATCCTGGACCCCCAACAAAACACCAGCACGGCAGCGAGAGAGAGAAGTAGTGGGAGTTTTAAGTGGGTAGTCCCCCCTTCCCGCTCCCCGACTTAAGCGGGAACGGAAGGAGATAGTCCCACATACCCCCGCCTCGGCCATCTACGGATGGGATATGCGTAATGCATTTCTTCCCAATATAAAAAAAGGATTAAACAATTATTTATCTTTACTCACTTCTGCATACACAGTATAAATAGCATTAGATTTGGAAAGTCGTAATAAACAACAGTACATTGCTAGCGAGGGAAGCGCAGAAATACCGTAACATATGATTAGAGAGATCGCGCTGTCCCCGGCTGTCCCGCGTCCTGCGCGGTAAGCCAACATGCGCCGGATTATCCTCCCGCCGTCTGCTGTGTTGCTGTACCGACTTATTTCATGAATCTGTACAGTGAGATGTATGGCCGTAAACAGAACTCGTATTTAGAATTTAGTCGAGTTTTTAGAGTCTCATTCAATTTCTTGATAGAGAAAATTTTTCGTACATACCTGGGCCTTGTTGTCCCCAACATGCACTGAGCATATGTGTTGATACAGGTTATGATGCATACCTATTTATAAATGCGACAGTTACTGTGTTTCTCTGTCTCCCTTCGTGCCAAAGCCACTGAATTTTTTTAGAAAACGTTCAATGATTACCTTGAATGTTTCAAGTTCATAGGTCTAGTAGTTTGGGCTAAGCACTGATTGTTAATCAGTTTCTTCTCGCTCGCTGTGCAGACATAGAAAGGCACCTATTTTTGAGGCGTGTGTCGAGTACTGGCTATCAGAAACATAGTTAATTATGAAATCAACAGGTTCCTCCGCAGATGTAGGCACTTTTTTCTCCACTTACTTTTATATGTAAATAACTTTTCAATGGTGTGGCTAGTCGGCAACAACAAGGGTTTACGTCTGCGCAGCGCCTATAAGCAAGATGAAAAGCCCAACCGGCTAGTTCCTTACGCTAGTGCACATGACGTCACGAGTAAGCCGCTGGCTGCATATATCTGCACGGCCGAGGATTACCATGACTGCATTATGGGACAGCCTGGCTCAGGCTGAATCAATGCACGTTGTAATACGGAATAGATAACCCTGAGCCGGAGGATTTGTAGAAGTCATGGAGCTTTTGTGTAATTTATTGTTGGATGACCGATTTCGTTTAATGGTTAAAAAATCGGCTATTACATCATAGGTACACGTGGTTTGGTAACCGCACGGTAGAAACAATAATATTATGTACCTATTATGTGTGCATGAAAAAACCCGTTTCGTCACTTGTGATGTATTTGTATGAATCATTTATGCATTTATTTTTAAAAAAGTATTTTTTATGCCACATCAGTTGGCAGACAGGCAAGCAGCCCACCTTATGGTAAGCGGCCACTGCGGCCTATTCCATTGAGTAACACTTCACCAGGAACCGACGCTCAATGTCCTGCCAGACTGTAGGCTCATCTGATCTTCGAGCCTCAGATTTCAAGTTTACTGGCTCCCTCATTAATATTGCCGAAACACAGACCGAGCCGTTATGGCGGCAGATTTCACCTGTGCGGGTGGTAGCTAGCCAGTCGGACTCTGAAAAAGCCCTACCATCAACCAGACCCAACGGCGACCTCCGGGTATTTATACCCGAGCGGCTTAGCCACTGTTCAACGGAGGCGGTCAATGTAGTATGTATATTTAAAAAAGGTGTGTTTAATATAAATAATTTTATCCATTGTCTGACATCTAACTTTGTTTGAGGTTAGATGGCGCTGTGTAAACAATGTCATATTCAAGGATGATTATGGCCAGATAATTTATTTACAAGACTTACAACTAGATGAGCGTTCAAGTATTACGTAACGCAATTTGGGGGGAGGGGGGGGGGTCTCGTAAAACGTTACGATGCGATACAGGGGCGGGGGGGGGGGGGGTTCTTACAACACGTTACGTAACATTTTTTTAAATAAACAATTACGGAATAAAAACTATTAAATTGGCAACCCTTTTCTTTACGTTTTACGGGGAATACCTCGATTGTATAGTTTGTTCTCGCAAGTTAGCAAACCTTTTCGTTTATATATCACGGGAATCCCTTGATTGTGTTGTATTGTACGTCATTTAATGTTGTTTTCGTTGTCAGTATCATTAGTGCTTATGCAGAAGCACATTGCTGTAGTCGGTGTTATTAAAGTGAGTTCACTCACAGTGTTCACTTCACACTGTAATGTCCTCAAAAGAGGGAGATTTGTATCATCAGCTGTTCTTGGCCTATAAAGGCTCTCATGCTGACTTACCAGCGCAACTGTGTCAGAAAAATGCCAACTACTGCGACATGATGACTAGGGAATGCAAATCTCGCGAGATTAGGGCTCAAGCGAGATCTTGCGAGATTATAAATATCAGTAATGCGAGATCTTGCTAAAATCGAGATCTCGCGAGATTAGCAGTTTTGTGTGTTTTTTTGCAAAGAATCACAATATTTGAATACATTAGGTTTTTTTTTTATAAAAATCACAAATTTTATAAGATAAACGTTTGTTTTCACGAAATAAAACTAGCGATATATTCTACATTTTAAATCCGTGATCACGCTGTTGAAAAGTGGTCGAAACGTTGAGTTTTAAATTAAAGGATAAAAACTAACATAACTTTTTGCGACTTAGGGGAAAATTGGTCATTTGAGTGTTACGTAACGTTTCGAGAGGGGGGGGGGGGTACAGAAAAACGTTACGGTGCGTTATGAGGGGGGGAGGGGGGGTCAAAAATCTTCAAAAATTGCGTTACGTAATACTTGAACGCTCCCTTATCCCTACTCCCTTTCTTTTAAATAGTTATCTGAGTAAAGCGTCCCTAGCAAATTCTAGAACAAACTGTAGTTCAAATGAACTAGACTGAAGAAGCAATGAATTTTTATGAGTTCAGATAGCCGCCATTCGACAAATCAGGTCAGTTTAAATTTAAAACGCTTTGGTAAATATTTAATAACCTTGACTGGCCCGATTGGTGCATTTAGTAGTGCCCCTACCATATGCACTTGTAGTCACGCCTAGAACAAACATTCATGTCATGAGCATTTGTATATAAATGCATCTTTTTGGTACCTTTTTTTATGTCAGAGGCGGCAAACGAGCCAGCGGGTCGCCTGATGGTAAGCAATCACCGCCGCCCATGGACATCTGCAACACCAGAGGGATCGTTGATGTGTTGCCGGCCTATTGGGGGTATGGGGGGTGTTGTCCGGCACTTTCACAAACTAGACGAAACGCAATAGTAGTGTTTGTTCTGTTTGCCCTCTATCAAAATCAAAACTTTTATTTGCGTTAAATAGGGTTTACATTGGATGTTTATTTAAGAAGATGCATTTAAATACAAATGTATCTTTTTGGTATCTTTGTTGTTTTTGTTAACCATCACACAAGTGCTTAAGCTACTTTGGAGTCAAATTGTGATGTTGTCCAATATTTATTAAAAAACCAATTGATCTTTACAAATCTAGTGCTTGTTCACGTCGAACGCGCGAGCGCGGTGGCGGGCGCGGGCGCGAAATATCAAACATAAATGGCGTAGTATCGAAGTGTTCACGTACAAACGCGCGCGCGTGCTATGTAGCGAGCACCGCGCCCGCGCCCGCCACGCGTTCAACGTGAACAAGCGCCTATATTTTGTAATTACGTAAGTGTTTAAAATTGGTTATTAAAATACACTAACCATCAAAATCGTTAAACACTCTCGCACTTCACTAATCGGTTTTCCTGGCTGTGGTCAATGTAATCGACAGGTCTGGATGAGCACGATTACACGATAAACAACTCCGATTGGTTAATGTAAATATTTGCTATGTATTTATAAATTAAGTTTTATATTTGACTGGCCCGATGGCGTATTTGGTGACCGTGACCCTGCCCTATGCGGGTCGTGGGTTCGAATTCCACCCAGGACAAACATTTGTGTTAGTTCTGTGTCTGGATGTTTATTTGTATATTATATTTGTGGAACCTTCGTCGTTTCTGACACCCATAACACAAGTGCTTACGCTACTTACTTTGGGGTCAGATCAATGTATGTGAAGTTGTCCAATATTTATTTATTTTATTTTATTATTTATATGCGTGAGTCTGTCTGTTTATACTGAAGAAGCTTGTATACAATTTGGTAAAGACACACGACACTGCCGGGAATTATACGGCTACTTTAAATCATATTATATTGGCTAGTTTTGCCTTTCTTTAACATCGCAACACAACAACGGATCGATGTAATTTGAACTGGGAATAGTATAGGAGTAGGAGCCGCATATAAGCGAAAGCCTAGTAAGTAATAAAGATGATTGAAATTGGACACACGACCACTAAACACTTAACGTGTGATCGGTATATCACGCGGTTAGCGATGTAATCAGTACCTAGTTCTGAGTTAAACAAATCTAATTGTTGTGTTAATTCAAATGTGTACTGGGTCTGATTAAATTCAAATGTGTACTGGGTCTGATTAATTCCGCGCGGGTCAGCGAGGACGGACATATTGTGGTCGGAGCGACCCGAGCGGCTTAAAGCGGCGTTTTGTTATTCAACGTCACAGAAATACAGTCTGTACGAACACTGTGAGCCGGATGCAGACAGTTTTAAAAAAGAGGGATTATGACTTTTGTTTTGTGTTTTTGATATGAAGAGGCATTATTAAAACGTGAATCTATTGGGGTAAGAGCGGGGTCGTGAACTCGTGATCATTTTTTTTTGGATTCCTCCGTGGAACAGTGGCTAAGCCTAATGAAGTGTCCCTCAATGGAGTAGGCTGCAGTTACCGCTTACCATCAGGGCTGCGTGTCTGCCAACTAATGTGGCATAAAAAAAAACTCAAAATCTCGTTCCGTTTCTCAGTGCAAAAAAAAGAGAGCCGCCGATGCGGTGTATGAAAATAACGTACTTCTACTATAATACTGTGGTCATAGCAAGCCAAGTGACTTATAGAATGGAGCTTGGATGTGGAATGGTATGTGGCTCAACGTCACAAGAATAAAGCTTGGGCTTTAAACTGGACACTCTTATCTTTTAGGTTTTAAGACCGACATTAAGTTAGGGTTGACATAAGTAGAGTCCCACATAACCCTGCTAGCCCTTCCCAAGGGTTTTCAAAACTTCGGAGATGTACTGGTCAATAGCTATAAGGCTAAACCAGCTCGTCCCAATCAGATGAAAAATTGTAGTTAACTGAGAATTTGTCTCGAGTCTTAAAAATAAGGGTATACAAAACTGCATAAAGTTAACCTACTGTCCACGGCGGCGTAGCTTCATAGACGCGTATTTGTTATTATACACTTGATGTACGCCTGCTTGCAGCTTACATACAAAACTATGTAACTCTGTCGACGGAGCGTCAAAGCCTGCATGCGGCGACGCGAGCGCGACGTTGACGCTACGTCGACAGAGTTACATAGTACGTACATACGTACACCAAGCGTATAATGACGAATACGCGTCTATGAAGCTACGCCGCCGTGGACAGTAGGCCTAAGTCAAGGCGACAGCCTGTTTCCACTGCGAAACCGCATTTTTCCCTAAAAAATAAAAAAGTCCAAATTCTATCAGAGGATATATTTTGGCTAGAATAGGGAAGATGCAATTAAAATATTTATGAAAATTTTATGATTAAAATGATACAAAAATATAAAAGAAAGGCCACTGCAACATTTTTATTTTACATAATGTTGTTTTTTAACAATAATTACGAATGAAAATTACTTGAAACGAAACGTATTTTAAAACACCAATCACCGTTTAGTGACGTCACTCGCGTGATGACAACATAGATAATGCTAAGGTTTTCTATGTGAATAATATTTTAAGGGAATATTAATTGCGTTTTTTTAATTAAAATGGAAGTTGGGTTTATCAAAGCAGACTCCAGGAATTTACAAAGAGTTAGTGTTGACATGGTTGTAACTTTTTTGTCGAAAGTGCAGAGTTTTCAAGTATAGAAATGAAAGGGACTAAATTACTACGGTTTGTCATTGAGCTATTAATATTTCTATGCGGTATGTAGGATAAATCATAGTTGTTAAACTTTGTATTTTATTCAGCGGCTTCTAAACATAGCAGTTATTTTAGCTCAACAAGAGAATCTTACGGCGATAATGCTATCGGCTATGTCCAAATTAAAAGAGATAGAGATTTATCTACAATAAAAAGTCGAGTTACTCCGGAGCATAACGTACGTAAAGAAGGCTAGGTATCGTGTGAAGTTTCATATTGTGAAGTAAGAAACAACTTTTTCTCTGTTTTGGGTCAGAAGGTCCAGTCAAAAATAATTTGTTCGGAAACTTTGGTAAAGTAGAAGGACACAATGGCACAAAACATGAGTCAACACGGCTTTTTTTGGAATATTAGTGGTATTGTTATGATCACCTGATGTTGATGGATAGTCCATTTTAAATTTTTACAAAAAAATATTTCGAAACTCGTTAAAATATGCAAAAGTATGAAAGCCAGCGACAAACAAGTACGGTGAAGTATAGACCTACAAACTTATCTGTTCCGGTGGACAAAATTGGAACTACGTGAAATGCAATGCAAAAACGATATTTAATGACAGTTCTAAATAGACAGTAGCGACGCCGCCACCGGAACAGATAAGTTTGTCGGTCTACCAGTGAGGCAGTGACAGGACGGGAGTGACGTCATCCGAACCATAGGTCCGTTTTCGCGCGAAAATCTATACTATCAATTTAAAACCGCATTTTTTCCGATAAATTACAATGTATTAATTTTTTAATTTAACAGTGGTTTATTCTACATGGAATTCTTTAAAATGAACACAAAAATAAAAATAATGCATGTTCCCTATTCTGAGACTTAAGTCAAACCTCAATCATATTTTAAATGCTTCCCTGCAGGGCAGAGGTCTCCATCCTTGAAATCGTTACAATGATGGTTACTAGCTTAATCATCACGCTTACCAAATGCGGATTGGTGATCACAAACCTGACCTGCGTCCGTAAAATTATTTTTTATTATAACCCTAAGTCACTATCCAATCGAGGCTTATTAAAATTCCTCTCCTTACCCGCTTAAATGAGATAAAAAATGATACCCTTCCGGCCTTATTTAATATGTAGATTTTACAATAAATCCTCCGCGGTTATATCACGATTCTTATTTGGATGCAAAACAACCCGCCGCGTGCGTGGATATTGAACGAACGAAAGGGCTCTTAAGGGAGCCAGGTAATAAATAACAATGGAGATTCTTCGCAAATTCGACATCATTCAACAACCTGGCAGTCTTTTTTGAATAAGTTACGGCTCGTTGAGAAATTTATGTGCGAGCGGTGAATCTCACAGATTAACTGACGGATGTTTTTGTGTACAAGAGTGCTAGCAAGTTGAAACTTTTTGTGTATGCATAAGTGAGCTAACATAAGTGCACTGTTTTATGTTTTGTCGACTTTGATGATAGAAACAAACAATATTTTAGTTGAGAACAACTTATATTTTAAGGAAAGTACAATTGGTTTAAATTGTGTAGAAAACCCGAGCTGTGAAAGAAAATACCGAAACAAGTTTTGGTCGACTCGGGAATTGAACATAGAATCTCGTGATCATGACTCTGTACCTAAACCACTAGGCCACCGAGGCATTTGCTGCAGTTTTCAATGTTTATAAGACTTATTTGGAATCAACTCATTTAGTTGGCTAAACCGTGTACCTATCTATATATATAAAACTTAAACGTGACTGTCTCACTGATTGACTGACTGACTGACATAGATATCAATCAACGCACAGCCCAAACCACTAGACGGATCGGGCTGAAATTTGGCATGCAGGTAGATGTTATGACGTAGGCATCCGCTAAGAAAGGATTTTGATCAATTCCCACGGGAACGGGAACCACGCGGGTGAAACCGCGGGCGCCCGCTAGTTAGTTATATTATTACATATTTAGTTATATCAATCGAAGAAGGCCGCAACAATGTTGCCTAATCTTGTCCAACATGATTCAGAGTTACAGTATCCATGCCACAAAAGTAGTCGACGTTGGTGATGAATAAACTAGACGAAACATTCCCCTGGGACGACTGTACCGCAGGACGTACAGTCGGCCCCGGCGGTTAAACTGTTACTTGAGTTAAATTTGAGGCCACTGTTATTGCACCATGGAGCTTTGTGATAAAGGAGGGATCTAATTTGTAAGGTCTAAAGTTTACGCTTACTTTTTGCCTTATACAACGTGTTAAGTTAAATGCGCAAAACCTGAAATTAGTTCGATCAGAATAACGAGTAGAATCTAATAAACCACTTTTTGATTATAGGTCGCATTTTCCAAAAAAATATTCCTCTAAATTGTTGCCCTGTCCATTTATTAACTGGTCAAGCCAAAATCATACCTACCGACTCGTCCCTCGAGATAGCGTCGTCGCAGACGCAAGAAACGATCAGAATTGCAAGTAAAACTAAAACAACTCATTAAATCTTTACATTCTTTTTTATGTTGTTTTTTTCTTCACAATTAGGTCAATTGAATTTTAAATCATTTGGGGTGTCTGAGGTTTTGCGCATTAAACCTAATGTGCTGCCACACTGTAGACCTTTATTTCAAATCTATAATATTTTAGGATTCGAATATATTGGTAACAGAGCTACTTTTGTAGTATAAAAAAAACGACATCGCTACGGTTTTTGTCGCTACGATCATTATGTTGAGTGCTACGAACACGAGTATGTAAAATCGCATGGAGCTGCTACAATTTATGGTGTCTATCATGGATTTTGCTACGTGTGCTACGATGATTGCTACGACGACTTTATTTGCTACGATGACTTTACTTAATACTATATAATTTATCTTGGGACATTATTCACACAGCGCCATCTAGCCCCAAACTAAGCATTAGCTTGTGCTATGGGTGCCAGACAACGGATAAACATACTTATATACTTTTTTTTTTTTTTGTAAATACATACATATTATACATAGAAACACCCAGACCGATACAAACAGACATGTTCATGCACACAAATGTTTGTACCGTGCGGGGATCGAACCCGCGACCTTTGGTGTAATAGCCGACGTCTCGACCATTACACCAAATGGCTCGTCAAAAATAAATAATATAGATAGATGAAAGATTTGTTTGTTTGTATTGAATAGGCTCCGAAACTACTGATTTGAATAATTCTTTCACTGTGCGAAAGCTACACTATCCCGGGTGACATAGGGTACTGTTTATTTCGGAAAGGGGGAAGGGTGGGATATTTTAAATAAGAAATTACGCATGGGTGATTCCGCAGAGGCGGCCACTAGTAATAAAATAAAATACAGTTTACTTACTAAAACATGGTAAGAGGTAAAATACAAAACTACTTAGAGCTAGTTTTACTGTTGATCAGATAAGTTCCTCATAATTAACCGCTCGACTGCCAAGTGGCATTGAAAAAACAATCTCTCCAAAGTCTCCTTTTTATTGTAATTGATGATAGATAGCACCTTAATTAGTTGAAAAATTGTCCTAGCATTGTAATTGAAATTTTACTATAGCAAAATTATCATCTATAGCAACATCATTACATTCGTTAATCAAATATTGAAATCTAGACAGTTCTAGACGCTTTATTATTATTGTTTTTAATTCATAAGTAAGTCTTACAAAGGAAATACGCCAACTAATACAAACATGCTCATGCAAACAAATGTTAATACTGCAGAGTTTGCCTTGTCTGTTAGCCTATTTCTCAACTCAAATAATACCGCATCATACCGTCTGATATACGATACAAAGCTTACGTCATAGAGAGCTGAAAGATTATCCAAGAATGTTCTGAATACAAGTCTTGGCACAACAGTTAAGTACAGCTTTTAATGTAAGGAAGATGCCAACATGTTCTGAAACAACATTAAACGCGTTACCAAATATAGGATGTTGGCAGGAATTCGTAAATGTTTTTAAGTGTCTTGGAACTTTTCCATAATAGTTTATCCTGTTTCTGTGTATACTGTAAAGTTTCAGTTTACCAGTGGTAAACGATGATAATAATTTTGGGAAGTCAGATACATAAAGTATTTCCCTTTAGTCTTATTTGTTTTAGGACAATTTTATTGTAAAGATAGACATGAAAAAGAACTGGGGTTATTTTTGACACCCGTAAAACAAGTGCTTACGCTACTTACTTTGGGGTCAGATTAATGTATGTGATGTTGTCCAATATACAGGGTGTAAATAACACGATACATTACAAGAAATTGCAATAAGTTCAACAAACCAAGGACGACTTTGAGGCTTAATATCTTTAAAACCCTTGATTTCCCAGGCATGTTTTTAGGGTAAAAAAGGTTCGTATTGGTTTTACGAACAATACGGTTCCGGATATGTCGAGGTTCTATTGACACACGTTATAATTTTATTTTATTTAATAATATTAATATTAATATAATATTAATATTTAATTTATTTTTATAATATAATATTATAAATGCGAAAGTCTGGATGTTTGGATGTTTGTTCCTCAATCACGCCTAAACGGCTGAACGGATTTAGATGAAATTTGGCACACGTATAGTTTATAACCCGGAATAGGCTATAAAATTCCTACGGGAAACGTCTCATTCCCGCGGGAATATCAATTTTGAAACTACTGAACCGATTTGAATAATTCTTTCACTGTTGGAAAGCTACACTATCCCCGGTAAACATAGGGTACTTTTGATCCTGGAAATGTGGGGGGAAGGGGGGATATTTGAAAAAAGAGATTACGCGCGGGTGAAACCGCAAGCGGAAGGCTAGTATTTAATAATAATCAAACACCACACAAAAACCAAAGCAAACGCGACCAATTCTGACTACCCGTTCCGCCACCTCGACAGTTTGAAAGTAAACAACATTAATTATAAAGGTACCGTTGAAATTGAAAGAAGACATTTGCTCACTGGACCTTGAAAACGGGCCGAATAATCTCAGCGAAAATGTCTCAAGGAACAAGAGTTCGCAATCCATTGCGATTCGGCGAACTAGAAAATTAATATCAGAATTAAAGGATCTGCAACGACGGAATGATGGCTCTGCAATTTCTTTATTGGTATAATATTCTTTTTGTATTAATGCTGATGACCGATTTGATGTAATTGCAGAAGTCAGCTTATCATTTGAGTGCATGAATTTATCTGTATTGGGGAGGAATTTCCTACTACATGCACATGTTTCCTATAGCATGTACATTTTGTAATTAGGCACGAACATACTACATAATATTGATGAGAAGTTTTTATGCAAGATAGCTGACAGGTTGGATGCAAGTGCCAAGTAGCTAAGTAAAGTGGCGAGCGTTTGAAGATGACTTTATTTTTATCTTTACCAATATTAAAAAGAGGAAAGATTTGTTTGTTTGTATTGAATAGGCTCTTAAACTATATATTGAACTGATTAGAATAATTATTTCACTGGAAAGCTACACTATCCCCGGGTGACATAAGGCATTTTTGATCCCGAAAATGTGGGGGAAGGGAGGATAATTGAAACAAGGAATTACGCGCAGGTGAAACCGCGCGCGGAAGGCTAGTTAAAGAGAAAAATTAAGTAGCTTAACCATTGCCCCACTAAGACGTTAAAGTTAGACCATATAAGATAGCTGCTTAGACATTTTATTAAAAATATAAGAGCAGCTTATGTAGAGCTTAAATATCTTTGATTATTATGGAATCCAAAATCTTCTAATACCCGTAGATAAATTGTCTTCGAATCTATCTCGAGTAATGGAGTTTTTATTTGTACAAGACAGCCTCTTTAACTCATTTGTATGTAAGACACGCAATCACTTATCAGAAAAATATGTATTCAGTCGTCTCTGAAATAAAGCTAAAACGTTAAGGATACGCTGTTACAAAGACGTAACATTTTTCACGAACTGATTTAAGAATAGTATTTTATATCTCATTTCATCATCAGCACGTCCATTGCTGAACTTAGTGAGAGGAGGCCTATGTTATCTCACTTATCAATAATATACATACTTACTTATATGCGGAAGTTTTTCTGAATATAATATTATTATGATTGTTACTTTTTTACGCAAAAACTACTAAAATATTTATAGAATATAAAATAAATATCTCTTGCTCTTGAAATTATTCACACAGCGCCATCTAGCCCCAAACTACATTCTGTCATACATATTACACATAGAAACAACCTGGAGGCAAATTCTCGCGCCTTTGATAGATTATTATCGACACATTATCCACATTATCCGCCATATTTTTTCGATAAAATTAAATATCGGGTTTGATATTTTATCAAAGGCACGAGAATTGGCTCCCAGACTGATACAAACAGAAATGTTCATGCACACAAATGTTTGTACCGTGCGGGAATCGAACCCGCGACCTCTGGTGTAATAGCTAACTTCTCGACCATTACACCAAATGGATCGTCAAAATATGATAGTAGTCTTCCGCCTGCGGCTTCGCCCGGTTATCCCGCGTGAAAACGACATTTTTTGGGATAAGTATCTCGTACAAGTATTCACTTTTATCTCGGGAATTGTCACTTTGTCACAATCATGGGCAACTACCTGTATGTCGCTCTCTTGCTCTTAAACTATCCCTAAACTAAAATTCACGTCAGTCCGTTGCGACGTAAAAGAAAGACAACCACAAAATTAGTGTTGGCCAAAATGTATTTAGATTTTTTCCGTTTTATTAACATCAATATGGCGAAGTAAAATAAGAAATTGCTAATGAGAACCCGTAGGCGCCGCTGGGGCTAATACCAATTTAGTTTTTATACGGGCAACCTTTTATCCGCTTTTTGTATTATGTTGATTATAAAGACGAGAAAGATTTACATGGATGATTTACTGAGATTGCCTGGAATCTTTAACAAATGAACACTTCGATTTCAGTCTATTTTTGCACGGTGTGACAAGTTTTTTTGTATTTTATAAAAATACGTTATGTACCAGTCATCCTACGTCGAGGCGTAGGATGGTATGTAGGACTCCTCTATCCTAAAATGGGTCGAGTTTACCCAATAAACTCCGAGATGGTCTTTCTTCGTCATTCGAGATGGGTTCCACTACCCACGTTGCCCCAAACTAAGCTAAGTAAGAAAGCGTCTTAGAGCCACGCTACAAATAGTTCTTTTCAGACAGTCAAAATGGGCCGACTCAGATGAGGAACTATTACCGTCTTAGCAAGACCTTTGTAAAATATTGTATTCAGTAAAGTAAAGTAAGAAAAGTAAATTTTACTGTGTATGAAATAAGGTACGATTGCAGGTCTTAGTGCTAAATTACAGCTAACAGTACTCTTATTTCTACTTTTGCAAGTGTATATGTTACGGGCAACGTGATTAACTGGGCATTATTAATAAGGACCGGCCATTATTAATAAGGCCCGAGAGCGACGGGCAAAGTGATTAATTTATCACTTTGACCGGCCCTTATTAATAATGGCCGACGGCCCGTGGTCCATGTGATAAATCAGTGTTTGAGATAGCTTGAATTTATCACTTGGACCGGGCAGTATTAATAATTCCCTACTTGTAGCCGGGCCATGTGATAAATTGGACCGCGTACGTGCGGGGGGAGGGCCGCGCGCGCTCGCAGCGACGTATCAGTACGCAATTATACTTCGGAACGAGAACACGTGGGTGCATTAAGTACGTTTATCTTGCAAAATGGCGGCGTCCATGGATATAATGGATATGAAAAGACGTTTTAACGAAGAAATTCATAAATTAAAATTTAAAAAGGGGAAAAACACTCAGTTATTTTCTAGCGATAAGTATTATTCATTTTTAACCAAAGTGCAAGTGACAAAAGACAAGTTCGCAGGCAAAACTCCGGAGGAATATCAGCGATTGTCGAGGTATGACATAGTAAAGATCGGAACAGTTCATAAATTAATCGTACCAGTGAAAAATGACAAAGAACCAATTCAATATTACTGTTATTTGGAAGAAACGTTTGATATTATTCACGAGACTCATATTTCTATTGGGCATGGAGGTAGAAATAGGATGATGAAAGAGCTCAAACCGAAGTACAAAAATATTACTAAAGAATTTGTGGCGTTGTATTTAGCTTTGTGTGAACCATGTCAAAAAAAATTAAGTGTTCCAAAAAAAGGGCTAGTGGTTAAGCCTATAAAAAGTAGTGAATTTAACTCACGGTGCCAAGTCGACTTAATCGACATGCAAACACAAGCAGACAATGATTTTAAATTCATCATGGTTTATCAAGACCACCTCACCAAGTTTGTGATTCTTAGACCATTAAAAACAAAACGAGCAGAAGAAGTCGCATATCATTTGCTGGATATCTTCACAATATTTGGAGCTCCATGCATTTTGCACAGTGATAATGGCAGGGAATTCGCGAATAAAGTTATTGTCGAACTATGCCAAATGTGGGAAGAACCCAAAATTGTACACGGCAAACCCCGTCATAGCCAATCTCAAGGTTCAGTAGAAAGAGCAAATCAGGATATAGAAAAGATGGTATTTACATGGTTGGAGACAAATAATACCACAAAATGGTCGGAAGGGTTAAGATTCGTACAGTTCATGAAAAATAGAGCTTACCACTCCGGCATCGATCGCAGTCCTTACGAAGCTATGTTTGGCTGCAAACCCAAAGTAGGTTTAAAATCAGTCTTGCCATCATTTGACGGGTTAACGGAGATAGTAAGTGAAGATGACCTTGAATCAATGTTAAAAGATGGTGATTCCGGTGAAGGTCAAAACGTAATTGTGGACAGAGCGGATGATGCCGTAATCGAAGACAGCGATAACATAGATGAAAACACAGCCGCTGTTACTGGTTCTATTTCTGTTACGATCGAACCTGAACCCCGTTCCGAACTGGAACAACAATCTGACGATATTCAACCAGAAAATCAGCAACCTACTGGGGACATAATAAATGAAAACCCTCGATCAGACGATCAACAGCCTTCTGAACTGGAACAACATTCTGCCGATAGTCTACCAGAAAATCAGCAACCCACCGTGAGTGTGGACATAATAAATGAAAACCCGCGAGCAGCCGATCAACAGCCTTCTGCCGATATGAGCAATGAAAAGGAAAATTCTGGTGATGAAAAGGCTGCATCTTTACTCAACTCAAAATCAAACGAAATTCAGAAGGCTCGTAACGCAGCTAAAGTATCACTTGATAAGCAAGCCGAAAAAATGATGGCGCGTTCAAGTGCAAAATTTCCTATTGCAGAAATAGGCCAAAGCGTTCGAGTAAAGATACCAGATGTAGATCGAGCCAAGACGGATAGTCGTAATATAATTGCTATTATTATATCTGTTGAAAAAGAAAGACTTTACAAACTTGGAACTAAACACGGTATTTTAAACCAACTGTACTCCAGAAATGAGTTTACTGTGTGTAAAGAAAAGTTCATTTCGATCGACGATGTTCCAAAAGTTGATATTACTCTTCGAGAATGTGCTCGAAGAGACTCTCATTTTGATGGACAAGGCTTCCAGCATTGTAACTGTACTGGTGACTGCAATTCAAAACGTTGTAAATGCAAGAAGTCAAACATTCTTTGCAATTCCAAATGTCACAAAAGCTTATCTTGCAAGAATAAATAATTCTAAACTTAATAACTTTCTTGCACAGTAGGTACTTAATTATTCGATATAATATCTGTTGATTTTGCTCAGTTTACTATTTTTAAACTATTTTTCTTAAGTAATATTTTAATCAAAATAAAAGTAGGTAACTACTGATGTTATTACATTTTTAACTTTTTATTTTTTAACTACTATGTTCAATAGTTTATTTTTTGTTAACCTTTCATAATAATATTGTAAGATTTTTTCATTTAATAAACAAAATCACTACCAGTTCACCTATTTTATTACTTGGCCCAAGATAGGGTGGGCATTATTCATAATGGCCGGGAAAAGTGATAAATCTTGCTGTTTTAATCACATGGCCCAATTGAGTCGGGCATTATTAATACAGACCGGCCCTTATGAATAATGCCCGGACTTATCAAATGGCCCGTAACATATATACAAATTCACGCAAATAAATGAATGATTTGATTTGATTCAAGAAGAGGAAAAGTTAATGTAAGGTAGATGATTATCTCAACGATAAGAATCTATGGTCACCCTAGCCCGTACAATTTTGTATCAACATTACTTTTTTATTTTTGTAAAAGTTACATATTTAAAAAAGAAAGATAGAATTATTCCTGACTTTCTTGCTGGTATCTCCTGAATAGTAGTAGAAGAAACAAATTTCTGAACCAGCTCACGAATCATATTCATGATTATTATTATTTATTATCTGTGACATTCTGGCTTGACATAATTATTTTTTATTATTTGTGACATGTACAATTTGACATTCATATGTGCTATAAACGAGCCTAAATTGAATAAATTAATTTGATTCTAGATTCTTGAAGATGGAAGTATGAGTGAAGGTTACGAGTAAGCTTTGTTTTGTTTGCCTGCTTGCTTTCATGATAAAAAGAATCTTAACCACACTAAACTTCCCCGGTTTACCCTTCACACCCGAGAAGGACGAGCCAGTGCCCGTGTTATGGCTATAAGCTAAATGAAATTGAACATTAATTTTCTAAACAATAAATAATTTCCTATAAATCATTGGATCTAAAACAGCCACATTCCTATGACTAAGTATTCGTATAAAACACTCGTTAGTTGTATGAAATCAACCTTGAATTGGCGTAAAGTACGGACGGCCTCTCAATTACGGCAGTAACGGGAACGCAATTACTGGTCGCTGGTTCCGTGATTAATATAATATTTACTCGTTTATTCAGTCCGGGGTTGATGATGGAATCGCTCGACTTCGAACTGAGACGACCAGCTGCAACTGTCTTCAAATCATGTCAAAGTCTAATGATCGTGGTCTGAAAACTAATTAATGTAAATAAATACATATCCTTAACGTTAACATAATTAATTTACACAGCGCCATCTAGCTCCAAACTTAGCAAATCTTGTACTGTGGGTACTAGAAAACAGACTAGAGCTAAATCGGGACCGAACCCGCGACCTCTGGCGTAATAGCTGACCTCTCAACCATTACTCTAAATTGGTCGCCGAAAAGTTATTTATTGTTATCTAATGGCCTGAAGTGACATAATGTTTTATTTATGAATTAGGGATATAAACAAATTCATATTCGTTGATTAGATTAGCTTCTATTAATTTTCGTTTTACTCTGACCTTCATATATGCAGAAGCGTTATACATAATTTATTTGAAGAAGCGTTATACATAATTTATTTGTTTGTATTATGGTTTCAAGCGAGCGATTTACTCATCCTGACCGGGGCTTTACGAGAGTTGGTTTCCCCTGAAGCGTAAACTCATGATGTTATCTCACATTCCATTAGTATATATTTTTGAGTGTTACACCCATATTTAATTACCTAGTATGTATTTTTGAGTATTCCAGAGATTTTTGTCTGGTGTAATTTATGATTATTTATATTATTGAATATTTATATTATAGAGTACCTATTGAATAACAAGTTGTTTTTACGGCAATATCAATTTTTTTTTTATAGTAGCTTAATACGTTGGCTCCACTTAGCCTGATGGTAAGCAGAAGGGGAACCCAAATTACCATGACAACGGACGCAACACCAAGGCGTTCTATCCGTTGGCATCGCAGTACTGGCCTGCAAGGTCACTTCTTCACGCTTCGTTTAAAGTGTGAAAATATAGTTATTAACTTTTCTCATGACGATTTGGATTGCCTCATAGTGTAAAATCAGTTTGCATTCATGACAACAACGCATGTCAGATTAAGCAGTCATAGTGGCCTCCCATTGACGAAATTTTTCACCAATTAGGGCAGTAGCTAACTAGTCAGACCAGAGGCCCTAGACAAGCGGCACTTATGACGTTCGTTAACGCTCAATTTGCGATATCGAATGTCAAAACCCGTACTTTTAGTATCGATTAACCACGTGACTTTTCTAAGGCACCTGTCAAATCCATACAATTTGAAGGTAGCAAATTTCGCTATCGTTGTCAAAGGCCCCCAGACCCAAGGGGGAATCGAACTTGTCATAAGTTCTATATCCGAGCGGCTTAGTCAATGTTCCTTGGAGGCGGCCATCTACACATATTTTGATTATTTTATAGTGAGGGAGTCAAACCCCATAACTCTTAAGAGATAGCAGACTTCTCTATCATTTATTTATTTCTTTACATGAGAATCTAAAATTTTAACATAATATTAAAATATTAATTACACCAAACCGTCGTCAAAAAGAAGAAAAGACAATTTTTCTTGTCTTTACAGCCTTCTGAATTTTATTGGGATTTTGATACTCGAATTATTATTTTGGAGCTCTCTTTCACTTTTGACAGTTAAGACATGGTTTTGACAAGTAATTATCGTCTAGTCTTCGCAAATTCAGGGTGCAGTGAAAACGGAAATTAAGTAAATTATTTAAAGGGAAATATCTTAACAGTATTCAATTTGATGTTCTTTTTTTTTGTTGCAGATTGTGATCCTGTATTTGTAAAGGATTCATTGGTAAGTTTTGTATTTAACTAACTAGTTTTACCACTGCACCATAACCGCAGGCTAGCTAGACCTGCGGCCGTGTGTGGGACTCGAGACTAAAGCGTCCACTACCCACTAAACTCCCTCGGTTTCCCCTTCACACCCGATTGGGACGAGCCGGTGCCAGCCTTGTGGCTATTGTTCAGCCCATCCCTGGGTACCCCGACTTGAGAGGCCTCAAGTCAGGGTGGCGCCTAGGAAGGGAAAATAGTTGACCCTCAGGCTTGGCTCGAGCGACCAGTGCAATACGGGTGTTGAGGAGCTACCTCCGCCTGCAGGTCAACCCTCAGGCATGGCTACCTATAATAATTGTTAGCCACTTAACCGAATTAATTTAAAGAACAATCCCTACCGCACGCAAATTACTTTAAAAACATTCACGGAACCATTTGCAATGCAAGAATAGAGTGTATTTAGTTAAATACTCTGTATTCTAGGGAACCGACACAATCACAATAGGATTAAGTCATGTAAGTTATTGTATTTCTGTGGAATTAAATAGTTTGTGTGGAAGTGAAACCCCACTCAATAGTTGTTTAATAAACATTCGTTTATAATTAACAAGCCATTTGGTGTAATGGTCGAGAAGTTGGCTATTACACCAGAGGTCGCCGGTTCGATCCCCGCACGATACTAACATTTATGTGCATGAACATGTCTGTTTAGATCAGTCTGGGTGTTTCTATGTATTATATTATGTATTTACAAAAAAGTATATAAGTAAAGTGAAAGTGGCGTGGCACCCATAGCACAAGCTAATGCTTAGTTTGGGGCAAGATGGATGACGCTGTGTGGATAATGTCCAGAGATATTTATCTATACTAATATTATAAAGAAGAAAGATTGGACTGTTTGTTTGTATTGAATAGGCTCATATACTACTAAACCGATTTGAATAATTCTTTCACTTTTGGAAAGCTACATAATTCCCGGGTGACATAGCGTACTTTTGATTCCGAAAATGTGGGGAAAGAGGGGGATATTTGAAAAAAGAAAATACGCGCGGGTGAAACCGTGAGCGGAAGGCTTGTTTATTTATGAGAATTTTTGTATTTGTGGTTATAAGACGTTATTATCTGAAAGTCTTGCATTCAATTTCCCGTTTCGATTATAAATAAATAAATAAATATCTCTGGACATTATTCACACAGCGCCATCTAGCCCCAAACTAAGCATTAGCTTGTGCTATGGGTGCCAGACAACGGATAAACATTACTCATATACTTTTTTTTTGTAAATACATACATATTACATAGAAACACCCAGACCGATACAAACAGACATGTTCTGTTCATGCACACAAATGTTTGTACCGTGCGGGGATCGAACCCGCGACCTTTGGTGTAATAGCCGACTTCTCGACCATTACACCAAATGGCTCGATAAAGGACACGGGCGAACATCCATAGAACGTTGGGCCTTGATTTTTTATGAATTACACTTACCGATTTACTATTATTATGTAGAAAATGAAGTAATATTCCAAATACACTACAATTTATAAATCCACTCCCTGGGAAAAAATAGTAAAAATAACCCCTATTGTCGAGTTCACTGGATCCGTTGTAAGAAAAGCTTAGGTCGTTTGTTTTAGCTGAAACCGTCATTTAAACGTAGCGAAAGTCGTCAAATATTAAACCAAGCATTCCAACAATAACGACAAAACAAAATTATTCACATATGTTATTCAAAACAAACAGAAACGAATGACTGACAGACGTTGTATGACATTTGATTTTTTTTTTACTTTTCTGTTGCCATAATTTTTTCAGAAAATTATCGTGCCTCTATTCTAAGCTGTCATTTGTATGGGATCTGATCGGAAAATCAGTATTTAAGTATCTTAACTAGCAACATTATTATTATTCTACCGGACGTACTATGCACATAACACACCGGATGCACTACAAAACCAATAGTATTTTCATTTATTAGATTATATTTTTATCCCGGGGTAAAAATATTAATTAAAATTGAATTTAAATATTAAAAATCTTGTAACGAATATTAATTATATTTAGTGAAACGAACGCTTAAGATCGAGCCCATTTCTGCCGATGTCCTTTTCGCTTTTGTGGAAAGTTCGTGTTCAATGAAACTGCATTGATGACTGTATTGTGTCATGGATGACAAGTCAACTTTAACATTGGAGATTGCGGGTTCAGTTCCCACACGGTTTAGTATTGCCATTTAGTCCGATAAAATAAATAAATAAAACTTGGTTTAATTAATTAAATTTACAATTTTTAATTTTATTATCATGTACTCCAATTTAATTCAATTTCTACTGATATTTAACTACTAATCTAGTTATTAAGTACGCATAGTTACTGACCTAAAAATGGATCTATGACATATTTTTACGACGAATTTAATTTAATTTAAATTTAATTTGGTCGTGTAGTTTTTATTTTATAAGCATTTCTAAACAAATCAACTAGGTACTCGAATTCCAGATAACACAACTTCACTCAACGGGCGTGTACGAGTACATCTAGTTTGAATTTACGAAAGGATAAAAGGGCTATGTCAAGAGCACTTTGCATTGGAAGTTTCCCCTGTATCGGAAATAGGACTTGAATCGATATCCAAACAAGATAGTCTTTGTATTGGAAAATAAGAATTATAATAGTTTGAGTGTAGCACATTGTATGTAAAATTATAAGCTTACATACATGCATACACTATCTCACGATTGAGACAAGGTCTGTGTTCCAGCAGTGGGAACGTATACAGCGGGGAATTTTAGTCGTTGTTTTCCCTCAGTAAAATAATTCTATCTTAGTAATGTTTTTTTTAGTTAAATCAAAAGTTTTTCGATTATGATAGACAAAACTCGAACCAATAGTACTAGCTGCGTTGCGGAGGGTCACCGGCAGGGGCCATTGCACTTCGCGTTTATTAAAAAAATTATAATTTACTATTTACTAACATTTGGTTTCCGTTTTCCAATCAAACGCCAAAAAAATAATTAAAAAAAAAAGTAAAAAAAAAAAACAAAAAAAAAAATAAAAAAAAATATTGCAAAAATCGATAATACTACTGAAGGTGAAGCGTTCTGTTGCGGGAAAACAACGACTAAAAAACACGCAGTATAGGCTAACGCAGTATGAGGATGAGGATGATGACATACATACAGCCACGCCCGTTTCCTGCAGGGGTTGGAAGAGATCACATTCTTCCATTTGCTAAAATCTTGGCCCACAACTTTTGCTTCTTCTACGCTCAAAATAAACTTATACAGAATAGCTTGGGGTTTGAATGCCTAAATTTGAAATCCGATGTTTTTTGGTCACGGAATGACATAAATGTTATATGCGCAAAAGATTCATTCAAATATTCAATTCAAAAACGTCCTCGTAGACTAATACGACATCATCCCAAAGGTTTTTTCGGGGGGTTTTTTTTTAATTGGACTAAGCTAGCACTTGACCACAAAGTTGCCTGATGTTAAACAACTGAAAAATATCCCATGTTACGTTTCCAGCTTCCAAATTATTCCATATCCCCACGTCGGTCTATTGCAACGAATAAGACGGACAAACAAAAACATTTACTATTCCACTTATCTCATGGAAACTGAAAATTGTATCACAAAAAAAGGGCCTCTATCAAATGCCCCATCCGGCCAGTCAAGGATACACATTTACTTAATTACTGCGAATGCCAAATTTCAAGTGTCTCCATAAAAAAGAAAATAATTGATTGTGACTAGCCTTCCGCCCGCGGTTTCACCCGCGCGTAATTTCTTTTTTCAAATATCCCCCCTTCACCCCACATTTTCGAGATCATAAGTACGCCCTATTTTCACTGGAAACAGTGTAGCTTTCCAACAGTTAAGAATTATTCAAATCGGTGCAGTAGTTTCGGAGTCTATTCAATACAAACAAACAATCAAATCTTTCCTCTTATATTATAATACTAGCCTTCCGCTCGCGGTTTCACCCGCGCGTAATTTCTTTTTTCAAATATCCCCCCTTTCCCCCCACATTTTCGTGATCAAAAGTACCCTATGTTCACCGGGGATAGTGTAGCTATCCTACTGTGAAAAAATTATTCAAATCGGTTCAGTAGTTTCGGAGCCTATTCAATTCAAACAAACAAACAAACATACAAACAAACAAACAATCAAATCTTTCCTCTTTATAATATTAGTATAGATATACCTAACAAACTAAATATGGAAGCGCAAATTGAATTGAACTCAAGGGCTCCATGATTACAGCTACTAGACAACTGTATAAAGCTGGAGAGTAAATATTATTTAAAAATATTCCATAACCGCACTGGGGAAATAAAATAGTGCAAAACCCCTGCCTGGGTAACGGACGCTTGTTACGCTGAGCGGACTTAACAAGAGTTCACAAGGACCCTGGGGATAGTGAAGTCCTGCTTTACATTTATAGGTGTTATTTTTTTTTTTATAATTTTTAAAGCATATTGAAAGGCGTAGCGTAAATCAATACTAGAAGAAATTCAACGGGTCCGCTAAGGTCGCGGTAGCATAGTTGGTAGTGCACTCGCCCGGACAGCGAGGGACGTGGGTTCGAGTCCCGCCTGATACCTGGACAAATTGATTTTTTTCTAATATATTTGTATTTATTTATAGGTGTTGAATAAAAAAATCCTGTTGGTTTAGAGGTAAGTACCAGGTCGTTTGGGGTCCTGCGTTTAATTCTCAGTCCGAGAAAAAATCGTGTGGGTTTGGTAATCGTGTCAGGTTTCTGATCACAAAACATACACATTTGACAAGTGTGGTGATTACGCCAGTACCTATTGTACCGATGACTTATTTTGAGGATCAAATGAAAAAAAAAAAGATGTCATTCATTATTGCTGACCTCAGAATAAGGACTATAAGCATAGAAACCTGACTAAAATAGCAAGCCAAGACATATACTCATCCTTTTTATTCATATGAATGACAATAATGCGTTAGAAAGGGATGTATAATATTTGTCATGAGTCAGTTTCTGTAGGTTGTCCCTAGTTTTTTCTACGGTAGTGACGTTCCTTGTCGGCACTTAAAGTCGATAAAAATAAACCTAACAGATAAAGTTACGACTTAGGTTTAATATTATATCTTATCTTACTAATATTATAAAGGCGAAATACTTACTAATATTATAAAGGCGAAAGTTTGTGTGTATATATGGATGGATGTTTGTTACTCTTTCACTCAAAAACTACTTGATTAGTAAGATTAAGTCCTTACTTATTATTATGAATGCGAAAGTGAGTTGTTTGTTCCATCCTTATGGTAGAGATTTTATATTTGAAAGATTATAAAACATAGGTTGTAACAGGGTAGCCGGGTGAGGAAGAGGTCGGCGGTGGCGAGCAGGAATAAAACGTCCAACGTTGGGTAGTTCGTGTATTTTACGAAGCTACATAAAATATAGGTGGACCCCGCAACGTGTCTTACTAAGTAAAAGCACGAGGCGTGGTGCGCTTAGTACACAGTGGAGCGTATAACAATAACAATTAGATACTCAAAGCAGTCCTAACGATTAGAAGCTACTTTGAGTGCAATCTACTGATAATGTTTGACAAAGTTCAAAATGTATGGAGGATACTTATACAATCGAAAAATCGTAACGCTTGGTATAATTAAAGTCTTTTGCGCGCCATCTATTGGCGCGGGAATGAACTAACTATGTTTGACGTTTTGAGGTTTTGTGAAAAGAGGTTGTTACAAGGTTAATAATTTATAAAAGATTTTATTAAGTGCGTTTATTTTCCGAAGGCGTCGCTGGGAAACTATTTTATTTATTTATTTATTTCTTTATTGCATTTACACACGGTTACAATATTTATTTATTTTTAGTTCTTGCTAGTTGTCGCTGCAATCTTAAAATAATTGCTTTATGACGACTGCATGCAGTCTCTGCAGACGTGTTGCTTAATTGTCTTATTCTGGGCAATGGTAACTGAAATACAAATAATTGAGCTTGTAGTAGTTGGTATTTCATAAATGGCAAGATGGCAGTCAAATTTCTGCCTATTTTAATTAGATTAGAGAACTAAGTAAATTAGACACCGGATAAATACACTTCTAATATAAATCTTGATATGGATTTTGATCTGAAATAAAGAATTATTATTATTATTATAAATAAATGCACAAATGTGTTCTTACTTTTTTTTCAACATCAATGATTACATTTTTATGTGACTCTGCTACAGAACTAGAAACTTTGCCATGTCTCGCATCACTCGCATCACAGATGTCCATAGGAACTGGTAGTCTGTCCTGAAATAAAAATAAAAATGAAGGTACTTGATATTGAATATTATGTTCTCTGGTTAATTCAAATTTACAAATTAATTTTTTATATTTTAGTCTAATGTTTAAAAAAAATCTTAAAATATTTGAACCATTTAGTGAATTAAGTATTGTATAGAAATAAACACTAAATAAACATCTAACCAATTCGTTTGAATCTAATCAAAGTGTAGGAAAAGTAAAAGTAAATATTATTGTTTGAAAGATAAATCCAATCCAGTCCTTAAATGGTTTAGTTTTTACCAATGAGTCCAATGACTCATTAATATTGATTTATCGATATAGAAATGCACATCACTAAGCGAAATAATATAACCTCTAAGATCTGAACAAAATTTCTTTGATTCAAGCAATATTCGATACTGAATTGGACAAAAACAACTATAATCAAAAACTTTAAGCATAGTTTAAAAGTTAGGACACTATTTTCTTAATTGAAATAATCGAAAACAATCTAAACTTACCGATGAAAGGTTACGGTTTCTTGAATATTTTCTTTTCTTCCAGTGTGTGATTTACAGCCCTCAATCACACAAGACATTTTACACAGGCACCGAGTATCTATCACAAAACAAGATTTATCTTGTTTTCAAGCCTTGCACTGATTATTAGCATTAAATTAAATTAATTTAGTTCAGAGGAGTCTCAAATTTTGTGCGAAAGTATTTGTCAATATGATGTAACTAAGTTAAGTTGTCACTTTTTCCTCAGCATGAGGAAACAACCTACGCATTTTTAATTTGGTGGAGTTAAAAGACATCCAAAGACATCCGTTTGACATTAGACTAGCGACGACCCTTGGAAAACAGAAACGAATACGGATCATGTTGATTCACTCACTCCTATGGCCGAATTAATGAAGTTAAAATGAGTAAGATAACAGTTGTTCAATTCTTATTTTAGCCTTACTTCTATGCTTATAGTCCTTATTCTGAGTTGCTGACTATCAAAGTGTGATGTCAATTGTCAACCATGCCGTGTTATTTTTTGGATATTGTGAGTTATTTGTGAGTATAACCATAGCAACCAAGTGTTGCTTTAACCATAGCTACTGTGGCACCTCCAGAGCAGGTTTTTTATTTTCTTGGTCAGGCTATACCTCCAAGTTAGAACCAAAACGCTATCGACATTTTCCCATCCCTAGCAACCCCTCTAATCGTCCCTCATAATTATAGGTTATCGTCACCTGACGTCACGTCACGTCTTCACGCCAGGTTAATTATGCTCCACACCTCCCCCACTATCACCTTTAGCCTAAGGACAAAAGGTCTACTTTCCCCTGACAACTGGGACAGACTTTTAGTGACACTGTTCAGACGGATGCTTCTTTTGTAGCTTTTTTCGTTGGAAAAAACCGACGTCGGAATATTGAAGCTAGGAATACTAGCATTTCGGGATTTGCGTAGGTTTCAAAAGATTTCCCAATTAAGACGTAATTAATTAAGAAATCTTTTGAGGTGGAAGAATGGACATTTGAGTTTTTTTGCTATTTTTAACAGTTTTCGTGCTTTAATTGGTAAAACATGATTTGTGTTTTTACACTTATTGGTACGTTGCTAATTATTTCGACATGTCTGACTATTGGAAAGTGTTTGTTATTCAAATTGGAAATTTTAAACATAGAATCTGTTAAACTATCGTGGGATACGTTATTATAATTATGTTAATTTACGAAAAAATATCTAAAAGAAATAGATTCATGAAGATAAAACCTTTTTTCAAAGAATAAAGGTTGTATATTCATGACGAGCCTGAACAAACATGATTGTAAAAAAATAAAGGTCAGTTTTTAAACATCATAAAACGGGGTATTAGACATAATGAGTGTGTTTATGTATGTCCTTCGAAGTTGCTTGATTTATAAATATATCTTCGGAATATTACTTCCTATGTTAGTCTGATAATTACATGGTATAAGTGTGATAATAATTACCTATTATCCAAATATCGGCGACCGTCCTTACGATCAAACTACTTCGTAGGTTATTATTATAGGCGCACTCCGTATTCCCTTACTATCTTAATATAAATAAATGAATATCTCTGGACATTATTCACACAGCGCCATCTAGCCCCAAACTAAGCATGAGTTTGTGCTATGGGTGCCAGACAACGGAGAAACATTACCTACTTATATCCTTTTTTTTGTGAATACATTCATATTATATATAGAAACACCCAGACCGATACAAACAGACAGGTTCACGCACACAAATGTTTGTACAGTGCGGGGATCGAACCCGCGATTTTTGGTGTAATAGACGACTTCTCGACCATTACACCAAACGGCTCGTCAAATTATAGGCGCACTCCGTATTCCCTTACTATCTTAATACGGTGGAACAGCAGTCAGACACGACTGAAGAGATCAGGACCAAAGACTTTATGTTCTTTCCGAGTGACGAGGATGTTTTAAATCGCCAACTTCCAGATACAACTGTCTCTAAAAAATCCGAACTGAAAAATTCAATAATAAATTTTCTGCCACGCACGACCAAAATATGGAATTCTTTGTCATCTGCGGTGTTTCCGAACCGATAAGACTTGTAAGTGTTTAAAAAAAGAGTGCATTCCTTCCTTAAAGGCGCATCTGTGATTCCACCTCATTTGCAGATGTCTATGGGCGGCGGTAGTCACTTTCCATCAGGTATGTCGCATGCCGTATGCTGCTCGTCTGCCCGCTATACCATAAAAAAACTGTCCTATCTGGGGCTTAAACCCAGGACCCACAGTCCCTGCACCGCAAAGGAAATCAAATACATACATATTATAAAACAAGACCAGACCGATACAAATCGTCGGTGCCCAAATTGTACCGCAAAACATTAACGTTTTATTTCCCCAGCGTAAAAGAAATTGCGTTAATTATACATCAAAAAAACATCCCTTAGTATTTAAGCCTCAAATTTATTTCGGTATATTTCCCGTGAAATTGTGTTAAACATATTTTATTATCGTTACGAAGGCGTACCTTAGCTTGTGACGATGAATTATAAAATACAAATTCCATTGTGGACATATGGAGGTATACCCAAACATGACAGTATGATTATTTCATGATTCTTTTAACCGACATTCCATGGGGTTCACAACTCGTTGCATTTTTTTAAATGTATGTTTAAAGATTACTGGAGTCGCTGTAGCCGAAACTAGGAGGCATTATCATCATCAATGATAAGGCTTATACGCAAAGACTAATAATTTGAAAGAAAAATCCTAATTAGTTCACCTAGTAAATACCTATTTATCATACCTATGAGGAAATAATATAAAAATATACAGTAGAAACAAAGAGAAAACCGATTCCCATACAATCTTGGGCCTGGCGTTACAGGGCTGGCCTGTAAATTGGTCTATATTTTGTTCAACTAAATATTTCCCACGAGGCCTTTTTTCACTGCAATTTTCTATGGCCAGTATTAGTCAGTATTAGAGCCAACATCACGTTAGGACAAAAAAAAACTTAAGAATATTCAGAAGTACAATCGTCCCGACACCAGAATCAAGATGGGCCCAGTTGCCTACTATCAAATGAGAGAGAACGGAAATGGTCCCTGGTCCCAGTTTTGGACTGGGACGAGATGTCCCCTATCCCAAAATCTCTCTTGTTATATTCATGATTAAAATTAGGTAGGGTAAACTATACTAATGTTGGCCCCCCTCCAGTTGTTGGCACTCTGGGTTTTAAACTTAAATATTAAGCTTTTCGCGGCAAAAATCCATAAACTAAAGATTTAGAATAAAAGTTCAATTATTCATTTACAACACTAAATAGTAGTTTTTAAATAATTACAACTGACAACACTAGAAAAAATTATTTTCGGACATGGTCCCGGGAGGAACCAGTTTGTGCGTGATTCCTTAAGAAAATTTGTGAATGCAGGGTAAGTTTAACGACTTATTACTTTTTATTTTGTAGATAATTTCTGGTCAGTGAATGTTTTTTAGTTAAATAAGATGTTAAATAGTGGGTTTTGCAGCAAATACAATCGTAAATCTTGTTGGAAAAAAACTTTTAGGGGGTGTCAATAATTGTAATTTTGTTTGTATGGAGAACTAGTTCGTTGACACCCCCTGCCAATTATTGAAATACGGTTTTGCAAAATCGCTGTTAATGTTATGATTGTGTTTTAACCAGTCTCGAAAGTTCTATTCATAAAAAGCCTACTTGTCTTCTTATCTATTGTGGTTTCAAATTTTAGCAGTGCCAATAATTGTACTTTTTTTACGATTGGCACTGCCAATTATTGTACCTCGAAGGGTGCCAATGATTGTATCAGCTTTTATGAAATTCTAATAGTGATGTGCCACTGTTTTGTAAAATTTATTTATTAAAGCATTATAAGTCCTACTAATAGGTAGATTTTTACACGGCGATTTAAAACGACTGTATATTTACTCAGCTAATAAAAAGTGAGCTACCTATCTACATATATCATGGGAAACCCTTGGTACCTTCGGCGCTCCCGCTAAATTCCCCCTCCCAGTCGCGTTTGGGCCCTTTGGATACCCTCAGATGAGGGTCCCGCGACGGCCTTAGGTTTCAGAGGAGGAGGCTTTAAGCCTTGGGAGCCTTTGGAGCCTTTGGAGGCTCCCGAGGGTTTCAACGCTCTCCTCTTCGATTCCTTTACGCTGCTGGTGGTGGGCGGTAGATTCGCCACTTTTGGGGGTTCCGTCTCCTGGCCTCCTTTGATTTTGAAGACAACTGTCCTCACACCAAATTTGGCCTCTCCACGGTTGTTTTTGAGGGCTTCCACAGACTGGTCAACAATAGAGAAGGTCACAATACATCCTGTCGCTTCCTCCTTCGTGTGGAGAACCCTCCAAATTTTTGGGTTGAGATCTTCATTCTGCACCCATAGCATAAATTGCTCCGGGGCAGAATGCGTTCCCAACTTTTGGCTTGGGCAGTTCGCTCTCTGGTATAATAGAGAGCTTTGCACCGGGCCATGGTTCCGTTTCTCGGATTAAGCCCTCAAGCCAGTCCTTGGTTCCCTGGTTTGTGCAGTCGCCAATATCCAGCCTGTCTTGTAGGCAAAACCCAAGAGTTTCGGTACCCCCCTGAGGCTAGCATCTACCACCTTGTTGAAGCCTTGATAGCCTCCTGTATCAGCCGCATTTGCTCCTCGGTCATCGACTATATAAGAGCCAACAATATCGCTGTACTTGGGGGGTTGAGTTTGTCCACCTACGTCCATTCGGGATGTTTTCCTCGGTTGGACTTGAGTACCACGGCCGCCTACGGAGATACCAAATTGGATATATTTATGATCCGAAAAGGTCTCCGCGTCGGCCACCCGCCACTGGGTGACGCGGCCCGCCAAATTTGAGGTGGCCAGGGTGATGTCGACGACCTCACACAGGTCGGCGTGCTCCCTCTGTTGAGGATCACTAGTCCCAAGCTGAGTGCCCAGGACATTAGGTCCTGGCCAAACGGATTGTTCAAGGGGGAGCCCCACGTGGTGTGCTTGGCGTTCCAATTACCGCCAAGCAAGACCTACGTCTAATTCCTCTATTTTCTCACATTTTTAAATATTTTCTGGACTTTCACGAACATTTCAAAACCAAAATTAGCCAAATCAGTTCAGCCGTTCTCTAGTTTTAACGCCTATAACGAAAGGCAAATTATTTGTATAGGTACTCGTAAGTATATAGATTTCACTTTTCCCATCACTATCAGGCGATCCGATTAGTTATTGGCACGGTCACGTGTACAATTATTGGCACTGCCAACAATTGTACATTTTTCTATGCCAATATTTGTACTTTAGGGTGCCAACAATAGTGACTTTCGGTGTTTTTTCATATTTTGCGGAAATTTTCGTATTTCTAACACATTTCTTAACTATCAACCCGTTTAAATCTATTCTCAAATAAATAAAGAATCATACGAAATCAAATTTAAGTCGATATTTAAATTGGCTGATTTTCTACAGGCCTTTAAAGTTGCGAAATTCCTTAAAGTGCCAATCATTGTACCTCTTACCCTATATCTTTGACATTCTTGACATATATACTTTAATTTGTGACGTACAATTTGACATTCTTATGCTAAATTGAATAAATGACTTTGATTCTTGATTCTTCAGTTAAATTGAAAACTTCCTCCTTGATTCAAGTTCGTTAAAAAACGTTATTTCTGATGCTAGATACATAGATACCTATCTATAGTAACACTATAATTAAGCCCACGACAATGCTTCACAACGTTATCAGAGGCATTTACTTAGTAACACGAAAGGTACGACTTTGTTTTCACGTGTCAGGTGTAAATACGAACCAAAGTAGTGTTAGCATAATAATATTAAATAATCAGCGTTTTCTTTTTCATTTGAAATACAACTATGAATAGAAATAAATCCAATCCGCTCCACCTGGGAACTCAAGATCACATCCTGGTACTAGTCCAACGCAGTGTTACAAATGAGTGCTATTCTAAAGTAGTGTTGTTAATTTTGTATGTTTTTAGTAAAATTTTAACATTTCAATTTTATCTAAGAATATAAATTTGAAGCTTATTAAGTACATTGTGCTTTGTAGTGCTGAGATAATCAAATTGTTAATCTTCCATTTGCTTTGGCGTGATTGAACTCATTGAACCTCAACTTGAACGAAGTCAGTGGTGCCCAGCTAGCCGATAAATAACATAACAGAAATACATAATTTGAAATATCAATTGCAAGTACCAAAATATCATCAGCCATGCAATTTGTAAGTCCTAACGCAAAATTTATTAGTAGCGTGTTGCTGACCGTACGATTCGCTCCGCATCGCTCGTAACAAGAACTACATTAAAATTTAGTTTGTGCTGCAGACCGTATCTGCTTTGAAAAGCTAATTTCTAGTGCACTAAAATGTTATGTTGACTGCGCAAGTGTTTCCGCCAAAAATTCTAATTAGATTGATAGATAAAACCATCTATTTGTATGTGACGAAATAACAAGCATTTACACCTTTTTAACCGACTTTTAAAAAAGAAGGAGGTGCTCAAACAAAATACAGTTTATAATTTTGTTTTATTTGTACTACAAATACATACAACGTTACATATTTATCTGACTTCGAAGCAAGTATCGTAAGCACTGTAGAATCAACGAAGGTATCAAAAACATGTATTTAAATACATTATAAACATCCAGACACAGGACAAACGCAAATGCCCGTCACATAAATGTTTAACCTGGATAGGATTCGAACCTACGACCTCTGGCGCACAAGGCAGGGTCAAATGCGCCATCAGGTATGTCACAATTTTTTAATTTCATTTATGTCTTTACAACTTTACTTACCTTATTTTTGCATATTTTTGACCGCCTCCGTGGAACAGTGGCTAAGCCGCTCGGGTATAAAAACCCGGAGGTCGTGGGTTCAATTCCCGCCTTGGGTCTGATTGGTGGTAGGGCTTTTTCAGAGTCTGACTGGCTAGCTAACACCCCCACAGGCGAAATCTGCCGCCATAACAGCTATGGTTGTGTTCCGGCAATAATAATGTGGGAGCCAGTAGGTACACTTGAAATCTAACGTTCGAAGATCAGATGAGCCTACAGTCTGGCAGCACATTGAGCGACGCTTCCTGGTAAAGTGTCCCTCGATGGTATAGATGGGCTGCGTGCCTGTCTGCCAACTGAGGTTGTATAAAAAAAATACCTATCTGTCCCTTTATTTACATTCACCTGTAAAAGAAACACAGTGTTAATAAAATATACTACTTTCCTTTCCAAATAAAAAACATCTGCTACACGCATGTATTAATAAAATAACATGCCCAAACCTCAACATCCCGCTGACCCCTTTGCTTATCTTAAAAAGTACAAACATAATAAATAAAAACAACCCCGCCTTGCCTAAGTGTCTGCCGCTCCACTTTGATATGATTTATACCCTATCATTTCTGAAGGCTTTTGTGGTAATAACATTGGACCACGGTTCAAAGGTTGAGGCCCGAACTATTATGTGTAAGTGACCTTCCTACATGTGTGGAAGTGGACGGCATTTTCGCACTTAAATCCTTGGACATTATTCATTTAAATATAATAAATTTGCACAACGCCATCCAGTCCCAAACTAGGCATTAGCTTGTGCTATGGGTGCCAGACAACGGATAAACATTACTTATATACTTTTTTTGTAAATACATACATTTTATACATAGAAACACCCAGACCGATATAAACAGACATGTTCATGCACACAAATGGTTGGACCGTGCGGGGATCAAACCCGCGACCACTGGTGTAATAGCCGACTTCTTGAACATAACACCAAATGGCTGGGCAAGGGGCGGGTCAGTGCACCATTTCTGGCAATGCTATTGGTGTTACGACGGAGACGTTGGCTGTAGGCTCAGTAAATAAAGAAAGAAATCTTGATATTTTTTTTTATTATACTTTAAACTACGGCTCGTCCGGGGAACCCCAACGTGAAATAATAGTAACTACTATCGTGTTGTCATCTGGTTTGTGAGAGTGCCGGATGCCCACACCCTTAAAATGCCGGCAACTCATCAGCGATCCCTCTGGTGTTGCAGATGTCCGTGGGCGGCGGTGATTGCTTACCTACCTGCAGGCTCGTTTGCCCCCTCTGACATAAAAAAACCCTGATGAACAATCAAACAGCGCCATCTAACCCAAATCTAAGCATATCTGGTGTACTACGGATTCCAGACAACGGATAAACATGACTTGTACATTTTTTGTTAATGCTACCTCGAGTGTCACTCGATTTTGTATTCTAATGCACAGCTAAAGAAACACAAATTTGAATGTCAAAAATTCAGTACGCGAGAACATTGATTAGTAAATTAAACACAGTTTGTTTTACGAGTCGGAGCTCGAACAATTGAAACTTCGCGATATTTCATGACGAGAAATCTATTTGAAATTCGTGTCGTTAACATTTTATGAATCTTGTTTGAGTTATTTCGATGTTTCTCGCATTTATGATTCTTAGAATGTAAATTAACATGTAATGTAAGGGCATTACTCCCATTTATTTTTCATTTTACCTGTATTCGACATCAAAGCAAACCTTTCTGATAAATTGACTGGCCAGCAACCGTCACAGGTAAAACCGGCCGCCAAAATGTAATATCTAAATCACTTTGAAATATCCAAAAAAATACAAAATCTCTATTTAGGAATGAACAGATAATTATAACAATTTTAAAAGTGCTTACGCCCGGTTTACATATGCTTCGTTTTACTGTTCCGTTTTATCGTATTCGTTTTTTTTCGTCGATGGCGTATGTATTACTGTATACAGAATTCTGTGCCATGTGTGAAGTCGCTCATACAACTACATATGCCATCGATGAAAAAAAAACGTACACAATAAAACGGAACAGTAAAACGGAGCATGTTTGAACCGGGCGTTACGCTTATCAAATCAAATCAACAATGATCACAAACACAGAATTTGAAAACTGTTTGTTGTGTTTCCTTATGGTTACAATTTGGGGATTTTCAAGTCGTGACTAGGCAGGCGGCCACTTCATCACTTAAAATCTGTCTGTCTCCGCTGGCTCAGCGACCCTAAGTGGATCTTGGCCTCCAACACGAGACTACGCCACTGCTCCCTGTCTTAAGCAGCCTCTTGCAAATTGACAGGCCCCAGCCATCACTTAAAATATCCAAAAAAAATTATGTAAGTGGGAGGCAACGAGCAAGCGGGTCACCTGATGGTTAGCAATCAGCGCCGCTCAGAGATACCCGCAACACCGGAGAGGAGTCACAAGTACGTTGCCGACCTTTAAAAAAATATGCTCATTAATTTCTTGATTTCCTTGTCATATCGGTAACATTTTCCTTATGTAAAAATGTTGACATTTAATTAGAATGACCGAATATTTCGATGTAAAGTCAAATGATAATCCCTTTTAACTTTACAACTTCAATTTCCCTTAAGCAAACTTAACCGTGTGAAAAAATTAAAGCGAAAAAAGAAAAGCCATTAAGCTGGCAACACTAGAAGAACAAAAGAAAGGTGTGCAGTCGTATTGTTCCCGTGGTACAAAGGTAACGCCGACACGGCGATAAACAGACCCAATTAATCACGGAACCAATGAGTAATTACTTAATTAATATAGCTTGATAACCCCGGATTGCCTATTTGTAAGGTTGATGGAATCGGCCAGGTATTTAGGTTGTTAGATGGGCAGTACGATTGTCTTGTTCATTTGTCTTACGATAATATTTTTAATAACGTTTGTTGCTACAACATTTACTTGTATCAGAACATCGCATTCGCAATATTGTTACAGCCTTTTTAAAAACCAACACGAGCATACTGGTGTAACATTTCGTCGAGTCTTTGCACGAGCGCGGGCGATGCGCGGGTGCGGGGTGACGCGGAGGAAGAGGGACGAACATTTCAAAGAAGAATGAACGTAGGTACAACGAAATGTTACGGGTAAATGCACACTCGCTGAAAGCATTTACCCGTAACACAACGCCGAGCATTCGCAGGAACGTTACATTACGAGTACACCGAAACGCTCGAGGAAATGTTGTAGTCTATTCTCACTTTAATAGACAGCGGATAAACATTACTTGCACACTGACAATTTTACACACCACTAGTTCGGCGGTAAGGGAAAAATCCTGAGGAAGCCTACAAAGTCTAGCTGTGTCATGATCCACCAACACAACATCAACACAACATAATGTTGGGACAACTCCAACCGCCATACTAATGTATGTGTTTTCTCACACACGAGGACAACAAAACACCAATGATGTTGATGTTGTGTTGGTTTCGCGTAGTAAGAAAACGACCACGGTTACGGAGCTCAGATGGCAGTAGCTCTAATGTAATAACTGGATTTACCAAATCCTCGCCCGCTTGCTCGTTGCCTCCATCTTACATAAAAAAAACCTGGATCATGGGTGCAAGCGTACCCTAACTTGTACAGAACAAGATGCTCTGAGAAAGAATAGTAGACGTGTTAATGCCGCAGGTTCGAACCTGTGGGTTTCGAATCTGCGGCATTAACACGATCGAACCCCACAGGTTCGAACCTGCTGCCTCTGTTTAGCAAACTTTTTAACCATTTCACAAAATCGGTACTCAAATATCCAAAAACCGAAGTTGTTCTCGAATTATTGAAAAACGACCACTATACACGAGTCAAACAGTATCTCGTCTCACACAAACAGTTTTCCTAACTTTCAGCGAAATTTTCGTAGAACAAAAACTGTTTTCCAATATTTTTAGGTCATTTCTCGTCCATTTTTCCTCTTTTATGCGCCATTGTGGCCTAAATGGGCAAGTTCTCTTGTCTAAATTAAAAGTTTGTGTGGAACTTTTAATCGGAACACGCCTGCATTCGAGTTTTACATTTTAAGTGTATACAGGTTCCATTAGGGGCAGCGTAAAAAGCAGCCTGATACAGCGCTAAAATATAAACAACGGTTTTGATGTTATGTAAAGTTTTTGGAAGAGCACTTTTTTATTCTATGTTTTAAGCTAAGAGAGATTTACATATTTTTTAGTATCGCACCCATTCCCGTTTACTTACGATCAATTTCTCACTTTCAGTCTTGTTCCAATTGTAGTAAATGTATGTACCGCTACCTCGGCGCCGACATCTCTTTCTCGGTGACGGGCCGGTGACGGCGGCGGTGGACAAACGGCTTTAGTTGGCAGGCTAGCACGCTGCCAACCTGTAGATAAGCGTGCACTTCATTACACCAGGAAATCAATCAATGTTGATTGTCAAATGTGCCGCCACACTGTAGTTTTGAACTATTGAACACCACAATATTAACTTTAAACTATTGAAACATGGAACTATAAAGGCATCAACTAGTTCACAACAGCATGATATTACATTACATACATTTTAACTACAAACATCACAAAAGCCATATTCAGCTAAATCTGTGCCTGGAAGCCATTCAAATGTTACATCCAGTGAAACTGCCATCTTTTTAAATGCTAGTGCATTTTTCACCACGCAGGATTGCAGGTGAAAAATACTAAAACTGAGCTAGTGAGCGCCATAACTAATGGTTATCTGGGATGGGAACTGTTTGTTGAATTCCGTTCGTACTTTCAGCTTTTGACTTTTGGTGCAAATGTTTAAATGTTGATTTTAGTTAGAGGACAGCCTCTGATGCCGGTTTTTTTTATGTCAGAGCCCGCAAACGAGCTAGCGGGTCGCCTGATGGTAAGCAATCACCGCCGCTCATGGACATCAACATCAGAGGGATCGCTGATATGTTGCCTGCCTTTTAAGGGGGATGTGGGCATCTGGCACTCTCACAAACCAGACGAAACACAATAGTAGTCACTATTATTTCACGCTGATGTTATGTGAGAGGGTAGGTAATTTCCCGGACGAGCCGGCTCATTCGTACTGTAAAACAGCATGGCTAATCTTGTTATATCATTACAACATTAACAACAACAGAAAATAGGACCAACATTTGGAGCACACGTTAAATATTATAATTTTGATGATCGATTTGGTGTAATAGAAGAAAGTTACAACAAAGTTCAGAAGCGAGCAAAAATGGAAATCGGGGGAGTTTTGTGGGTAGTTGGATAAAGGCCTTCGATCGAGGCCCACATACATAGGTCTCGGTGGCCTGTGGTCTTAGTTATTCAAATAATCATGATCCCGATTGCTGTAAATAAATCAAAAGGTCGGGAAACATTTGTAAACTTATACGTATTATTTTTTGAAAAATCCGAGCTATACTCGAAAGTAATTATATTTACATTAGCCTTTCAGATAATGAGCAGAGCTCGTAAACACAGCTTTAGGCCTCCTAAATCTAACAGTAAGTCAAATTTACTTAATAGGCCAATAACTTAACCCGAACTTGGCCAATGATTGTCACCTAACTTAACACATTTGACGCAAGCTCTAAACGTTGATAGTACGTTCGTAATTAAACCACGAAACTGGGATTACGCAGACATACGTATTCCGTACATTGATTTATGCGATAAGTTACGTATCGGTCGTCTAAGTTTAAGCCAACTTCATCCTGACTTACATGTTTGATAGTGCGGGAGGTCACGGAGATATTTATTGACAGTATTACATACCTACAGACTACGAGTGTGATGAGTATATTGTAACTTAATTATAATTATTAATGCGACCTTAAAACAGTCAAGTAACTAGTATTGATATCGTTTCTCTATTTAATTTTTAGCTATATTATTAAACCTGATAGCTAAATTAGTGTTTTTGGATTATTTTAACCTTACTATTGTAGCTCCTTATTATTTCAATACCTAATTTTGAAAGTGTATGCAGCACCATGTACAGTTTTTTTATACTACTTCAGCTGGCAGACATACACGCATCTCACCTGTGGTAAGCGGTCACTGCGGCCTATTCCATTGAGTAAAACTTGAGCGTCGCTCAATGTGCTGCCAGACTGTTAACTTATTTTGACAATATTATAAATGTCATTCTAGGCTTACAGCAGATAAACTTGTAGGTATTTGATAACTTAAGTAGCCATTATAATTAAAAAAACTTGCATTTTGCCGTGACCTCCCTTACTACACGTTGACATAATAGATACAGATTGCGCTGCTCCGGTGAACGCATATCAAGTGACTGAACTGTGACAAAAGTATCGAGTTACGTACGTGAATATGCTACATAATTATTATGATATCATATAATAATGTTACAGTAAATTGAAGTTTTCAATTTGTATTGAATATTTAAGTAATTTTAGGAAAAATAATTTTGGTTCTATGGTGATAGATTTTTCTGCGGAGTCGTTAGCTAGCCAATTGAATTCTCAAAACAAAAAGACTCAAAGCGTTTTCGCGTTTTGCTCGACCTGGGAATTGAACCAGGTCTTGGCTCGGAGACCGTACATCGGAGACATAAGCCTACACTATGGGTTCACTATTCCATTTCGAAAAACGTTTCGTCGAATTACAGTGCATCGATGACAACTAGTCGATTACACTATTGAGCTATTCTGTAGCTGATAACAATTAAAATATTAGTAAAACGTTATGATGCTTTGTTTTAACTATTCTTTCTTCTCACTGAACCTCTAATCTCACGTGCCAAAGCGAGTTCAGTGCTCTGATATACAGGGTGTAATGTAATGGCAATGGAATGTATACGTAACCTTGTGTAGGCTCCAGTGCTCTCGTTGTAATTGAGACGAACAACAGGCGCCCGACCGTCAAACTTATTAGTTCGCCTCCATCCGTCGTTTGTTTGAGATACACAGGTTAACAGGAATATGAGCTTTGATTTTTTTTAAAATAAAAGCAGTTTGGATAACCTCACTCCACCTGATGGTAAGCGGAAGGGTCCTAATATAAGGTTGATTGGCTCAATAGATCATAATACCCATTGAGCCAGTCACCCTTACCCTGAAGGCCTGCTTAGATGCTGCTTCACGCCCCGCCTAAAAAGCTTAGGATTGTTGGAGGAAGGAAACACGTGAGCCGGAGGGACATTCCATGATCTAATGGCACGGGGCAAAAAAGAGGAACTATACCTCTTGGTACAGGCCACCAGTCGCGTGTTGTTCGTTAATACATAGATGTAAAAAAAAACTAAAGTAAAGTACCATCCTATTTAATGTTCTACTGCAGGGCAATACAATCGATATAATGATTAATTGGTACACTGGCCAAGCTACAAGCTACAAGCTTCTTCCCACTAATAATAATGTCCACCAAGCCGAGTTTTCGGCTACGGCGGCCAATCTTTTACGATCAGCCAACTACGCAGGCTATATTATAGTGCCCAAGTGAGAGCGCAAGAACAGGGTGCATCCCCTATTCCCTAACTATCTTTGGATTATGTTCCGTAAAATAAATCAGTATTTAGATAGGTAAAACCTACACAGCCTGCGAGTGGCCGAAGATCGATTAGGGTTGCGAGCATTTGGAGGGGCCTATGTCTAGCAGTGGATTGTAATAGGCTGATGATGATAAAGATACAGCTTATGATAATAGGATGATAATTAACTGTTTATTCGACAAAGGTAAAGACAGTATGTACTCAACAGTGATTTTAATCTGGCGGTTGTACGTGCAACGAAACGTAAACATGTGTACGTAAGCTTAAAGACGTTTACATAATAATTGTTCCGCGCCGTACGTGTCGATTTTATACATACTCATAGTATATACCTGTTTGTTTATCTATATTAAAAAAACTCAAAGGTGACTGACTGACTGACTGACTGACTGACTAACTGACATAGATTCATTGCATAGATATTTATATATCAACGCACAGTTCAAACCACTGGACAAATCGGGCTGAAATTTGGCATGCAGGTAGATTGTTATGACGTGGGCATCCGCTAAGAAAAGATTTTGATCAATTCCTACGGGAACGGGAACCACGCGGGTGAAACCGCGGGAGGCCGCTAGTTCGTCAACTAAAATAGTAATAATTTGAGTTTTATCATCATATTTTTTTCTTCCTTCCTTCAAAAAAAAATATTACAAAATGACGAATTAAAAAACTGCGTTTATTCAATAACTCTGAATTTTCAGCGAAGAAACTAATTTTTTTTACATAATAAATAGCCAAGCTAATGTTTCACAGAAGTATCGGATTAGATTTTTTTTATATTATATTCTAAGTTTAATGAAAACCCGCGGAATATAATTTTCGAACTCAAAGCCACCATATTGTATTTACGCTGCGCTCTCTGATTGGCGGACGCGTGGGTGAAAAACGAATTTGGAATCGTGCTTGAACCTCGCCTTAAAAATAAAATGACTTACTTTTTTGTAATTTGACGAGATGTTTTTAAAAGGAAAAAGTGAACCTAAAGGAAACAGCCAGACCAATTTATTTAGAAGTTTTGTTTACATAGAAGACGCAGAAACAATTTATTTCTATGGGTGCTAGATAACGGATAAATATTACTCTTCTCTATCTTTTGATTAATACTTATGTAAATAAATACAATATCTATAGTAATATTATAAAGAGGAAAGAGTTGATTGTTTGTTTCTTTGTAATGAATAGGCTCCGAAACTACTGAACCGATTTTAATAATTCTTTTACTTTTGGAAAGCTTCATTATCCCCGGGTGACGTAGGTTACTTTTGATTCCGGAAATGTGGGGGAAGGGGTATTTAAAAAAAATACGCGCGGGTGAAACCGCAGGCTAAAGGACTTACATAGGCAACAATTTTTAAAATGCATTTAGCCATTTTTTTGAAAAAATTGGCCAGCTACTGTTATTGCAACTTCTCACCAAAAATACAATCTACCATTAAAAAAATTAATAAACATTAGCAAAGTTCAACGGACAACAAAAAAAAGTTGTAAGGCGTTAAAACTCCATAGTCTTTTGTTCTAGTTTTCCAACGCTTAACGTTCAGTGTTCGCAACAATAAGAAATGAATTACGTAGCGACATACCCGTGACACTCTCTGTACATGAGAGTTCGAGCGCCAGTGACCTTGAGCCGAGCGTGTAAACGCTAGGGTTGCTACAGAAATTTAAACTTGTGCAAGGACATGTTAATGAAAGTATGTTTGATTTATAATAAGTTTTTGTAATCTTTAAATTACTTATATTAGGTAGGTACTATATTTACTCTTAGTTATAATCAGTTTATCACAAATAATCACAATCATCTAGTCATAATATGGTATTAATTTTAATTTTTAATTAAAAGCGCAGATTACTATCTCACACACCACAATAACTATTTTTTATCCTTTACTTATTACGAGAAAAGGCTTATTTACGAAAAAGCGATTTTAAGCAATACAGTATTAATCCTTATCCAATTAAGTACCTTAAATACAGTGTGCATGTAATATACATAGATCAATATGGCCATTTACAACATGTAATTTAAATGAATATTTTCGAAGTTATTATAGATTTAAAATGCAGGGACATAGCGGTTGCGGCGGTACCGGCCGGGGGGCGCATGCCTTTACATAGTAATACTAATTACTAATAGAATATTAATATTAAGTACCTAGGTAGCACAGTTAAGTAGGTAGTACTTACTTTTCTTGTTCACTGGGAAATAAATAATAAATAAATAAATAAATATCTCTGGACATTATTCACACAGCGCCATCTAGCCCCAAACTAAGCATTAGCTTGTGCTATGGGTGCTAGACAACGGATAAACATTACTTATATACTTTTTTTTTTTTGTAAATACATACATATTATACATAGAAACACCCAGACCGATACAAACAGACATGTTCATGCACACAAATGTTTGTACCGTGCGGGGATCGAACCCGCGACCTCTGGTGTAAAAGCCGACTTCTCGACCATTACACCAAATGGCTCGTCGAAATCCGAAGAAACTTTTATCCGGATTTTGTTTTTGGTTGTTGCCACAGCCATAAACACAACAATAACGCTCGCCCGCCGCCGGCATGATTTTGCGTCGCGTAATCAGTACGTGTAATCACTCCGACAAGCGAGCTCGGCGAGTCGGCGACTGCGGCGAGCGAAAACCCTTAGCCGGTACAGTCCAGGGACTGAAGGCTGCACACACCGCGCGCCGCGCGCACCCCCGCGCGCGCACACATAGCCCCGAGCGATTTTACGAGCACACATGCTTGAGTGTCGCTTCTTTACTTTAGTATATATTCTGTGGTAGCGAGTTGGTTTTATTTTCGCGCTTTCATTAAAAATGTTAATCGGAGCGAACTCAGAGCGAATCTTTTGCGATAATTATGACGAACAGGAATGAATGGAGTCGGTGACCGTTGTTGCACGACAAATTTTCAAAGTTTAGAAAGTTTTTGTGTTACGGTGATTTTAATAGGCGTTTGGAAGCAATTTGGAAGTCACTGTTAGTATGAAGTATTAGCCTATTTAAGAACTTTTGCAGAGCAGTCAAATCTCGTCCGTAGTTCGATTCCCAGATTGAGTTTAATTAATGATATGATTTGTGATGTTTAAATTTTTTTATGCTTGATCAGTTGCCAGACAGGCATGCAGTTAATCTGATGGTAAAAAGCCATATTTCATTGAGGAAGACTTAAACAGAAAGCATTACCTTAAAAACAAGGGCCACGAGGCTTTCTAATTTTGTATGATTTTTTTATAGGTGGAAAATGAACCAGCGCGTCCCCCGATGGTAAGCAATCACCGCCGCCCATGGACATCTGCAACACCAGAGGGATCGCTGATGCGTTGCCGGCCTATGGGATATGGGGGTTGTAGGCCTCCGGCACTCTCACAAACCAGACGAAACACAATATAGTAGTTACTATTATTTCACACTGCTGTTATGTGAGAGGGTGGTACTTCCCCGGACAAGCCGGCCCATTCGTACTGTAAAACAGCATGGCTCTACCACAAAAAAATTAAATCATAAATAATCATAGATTTAAATCATACAAAATTATGGTTCATCCCAAAAATGACATTCTACATAATATGTAATTTTATGGAAATCACAAAATCTGAGATTCACTTACAAAGTCGTATTAAATGAGCGTGTAAAACTCCACTGGATCCAGCCTTATTTTATAGGTAGACTTTATAAGTTGACTCAAAAATTTCGAGTTATGAAAACTAAAATTTTTATTTACATCTCGCTTCGCGTCTTATGAATTCCTCGAATTTTATTACACTTTACTTTGACGCTGGACGAAGTAAGTTCGTAAACTTTTATTTTTACGACTTTTAACGAATCCGAAGGAAAAATTGGAAAACTGGGCCAAAGATTTGAATAGATTAACGACCTGATTGCAGGTGAAATTGTAAAGGTAAATGCCAGACTCATAATTGTCGGGCAAATTGCGAATTGCATAAATTATACACTGCATAAATATTTATGTGTATAACCAAAAAATACTGAAATGTACATCAAAATAACTAAGTGCACACCATAGGTTAGGTTACGTTAGCAATCCAATTTTTTTGATGTACATTTCAGTATCCATAAATTAAGAAGCTTGATGGCGTATCGGGTTGTTCCCGAATCGTTCACAGCAAATTTTAGTATCAAATTAACTAGGTAAGTCAGTAATTACTTTGGCACAGAATAAAAATCCGGGTAAAACGTTAGGTCAGAAAAAGCCATATTTCACAAGCACAGAAGCTCATAACTTTTCCGGGGTTTATGACCTACACAGGTAACGCGTTATTTAGGTTACGTGAAAAACTGTGTTTCAGCAACGCCAAAACGTATGTGGCTTTAAAACATGTGTGTTAAAGTGTGAGCCAGAGAGCCATTAAAAAGCATTAAAATGATGCTAATTACTGCATGTTTCAAATTGCCTACCATCGCGCATTTCTGCCTAAGCGTTTGGTCTAAAGTACGGAAAAAAATTACAATGTTAGAAAGTACATAATTTAACATGGCATACTTTTATTTATTATAATAATAGTTACGCATAATATTGTATTGGCATAACTTTATAGGCATAATTTTTTTAGGCACACCTTCTTTAAGCATAATAATCGTTAAGCATAATATTCTAAAGCCATAACTTTTGGAAATACTTTTCCTATATAAATAAACATAGTAGGGGTGTCCCGCCGCACTTTAACCTACTGTTACACTATAATAACTTTTAGACAAATAAACAATTATGTCTAACAATTTAATGCGAATCAAAATTATGGCAAAAAACATTAGTCTAAATGATATTTATGCTTACTGAAACAGAATGCGAAAGGAAAATTATAACAAAATATTATTATGACAAAAAAATTATGCCAAACTCGTTGTGCCAAATCAAATTAGGACAAAAAAAGTTATGCGAAAAAAAGGTATTCCGCTGCGAGACTGTAGACTCATCTGATATTCGAGCCTTAGATTTCAAGTTAGTTTACTAGTTCCCACATTAATACTGCCGGAACACAGCCAGAGCTATTATGGCGGCTGATTTCACCCGTGGGGATGGTAGCTAGCCAGTCGGATCCTGAAAAAGCCCCACCACCAACCAGACCCTAGGTTGGAATCGAACCTACGACCTCCGGGTTTTATAACCGAGCGGCTTAGCCACTGTTCCACGGAGGCGGTCAAGGTGTTTTCTTTTATCATTATTTAAAGTAAGCTCAGTAATCTTATTATTCTAAGTCAGTAATATTTTCCCAACGCTGCCTCTTACGGCTTAGCCCCACGTCGCGGCTCGATTGTCCCACAACTGGGTCAAGCCGAGCAGAGCCGATTTTTGCCATTTAATTAGAGCGACGCCGACAGGGAGCACTCGACGGCTTTTTGCTGGTTTTGTGCCGGTGTAATCTCGTTAAGCCTATACCAAACTACTCCAGTCGTCAGCCATTCGTTCGCCTTCAATAAGGATCGGGTAAAAATAGCTGTGCATTTTAAGTATTACGATACCGAATTACTAATGGTATTAGATTTTTTTTAATTGTAAATGCTACTGTTATGTATGCTTGTTAAGCCACACAATTTAATAAAAAAATACCATTCTTTACCAAATATACAATAATCCTATTTGTCGGACAAGTCATCAGTGCTCTAGAGCCAGACGCATATGTTGCGTCATTGTTTGATTATGTGACGCCACGTATGCGTCCTTCCTTCCTAGCTGTTTCATTAATCAAACTTGAGGCAAAAAAAGTACTTCAAATTGCTTTCTTCATGGTTTCGATGGTGCTATACATCATACAAATAAAAATTATATTGCGTCATTAGCAAGTAGTAATGTTTTTCCAGCTTTTTACAGCTTAGCTCCACGTCGCGGCTCGATTGTCCCACAACTGGGTCAAGCCGAGCGGAGCTAATTTTTGCCATTTGATAAGAGCGACGCCGACAGGGAGCACTCGACGGCTTTTTGCTGGTTTTGTGCCGGCGTAATCTTGTTAAGCCTATACCAAACTCTCGCGTAGGCCGATCACTATATTTTTTAAATTGTTGCACTGTTTTTTTTATAAAATCGACGGACAAACGTCGGATTATTATTAGTGAATAGGATTCAGGGGAATTGTTGTTGTCCATTTAGAAACTGTTTGGCGTTTTTTGGTTGCTGTTTGTCATTTTAATTTGCACCTTTTATTTTTATGGTAGGTATCGTTTCACGATGCGACGAAATAGAAAATGCAGGTTATAGAGGTTATACGTGTTACTGATAGACTATATATATGTTTAAAAAGAATTAGATAGTAAATACAACTGAAACAATTTTTATAGTGTAACGAAATAAGATCCTTGGCAGAATTTCCAATACAAAAGTCAAAGGCAGCAAACACGATAGCTTTTTAGTGCAGTAGCACATTGAGCGATGCTTCCCTTTTTTATGTCAGAGGTGACAAACAAACCAGCGCGACGCCTGATGATAACATTATATGGAAATCTGCTACATCAGAGGGATCGCTGATGCGTGAATGGCTTATGGGGGGTGTGGGCCTCCGGCACTCTTGCAAACCAGACGAAACACACTGTAGATACTTAAACCACTAGACCATCTTAACCTTAACTTTTACTTAAATCTAGTATAATAACTGAGAGCCTAAACGTAGTAACATGAGCGTGTCCAGAACTCAAACCTTGTTCCATTCGCGGCACGCCCGCGTCCACCTGCCCCGCTCCATTACCCGGGCCGCTGGGAAATCGCAAGGAACAGGTATAAACAAGTCAATTGCGTATTGTTTAGGTCACGGCGGTACGTGCGGGCAGAGAGTAGGCGCAGAAGAGTCAATGGTTATCAAGTGAATGGGGAAATTGAAGGTTTTTGTGATGAGAATTAGAAAATTGTAGCTGGTGAGTTTTTTACTGCTCTGTAATGGTTGAAAGGGCTATGGCAATACAGGTCACAGGTTCTCTGAACATTTGTATGCATTAAAATTTATGTGTAATTATACAGATAAAGACAGAACTTAGAAAAGGATATAGGCTAATAACATTCGTTTTGTTTGTCTTTCTTTCACGTCGCATTGGTGCAATGAGTCAGAGTGACTTTTGGGATGAAGATAGTTTGTATCCCTTTCTATCCCAGAAAAATATTCCATTTCTGCCAGATGACGTCGTAAAACCCAAGCGGGTGAAGCCGCGAGCGGAAGGCTAGTGATCCCTCCAAATACAACTAAAACTAAATTGTGCTATAAATACAAGAACTAAACGTAAACATTTATGAATGCTCTAATTTCAATAATTAAATTCCAGTTACGATGTATACTCGTAATAGATATCTATCCATCAATTAAACTGACATTATCATAATTAATATTTAATCAATTTCCTAATACTCGTAACAATTTATAATCATACATTTTTATTACATAGTTTGCGACAATTATTCAACTGTAACGAAAAGGCATCCATCATTACACAGTCGGTTAATTGATGGGTGACCATTCTGACCACATTAAGTGACATTTATTTCGAGCGTCTCCGTGCTTCGGAAGGCACGTTATAAGCTATTGGTCCCTGCTGACATTTACTATAATATGTAGATATTAGTCGTCAAGCCTAGTCACATGCCATTTGGCGGCTTGATAACATCTGACATTAAGGTTTGGTCACTTGCCATAAGCACCCAACCCGCACTAGGCCAGCGTGGTGGAGTATGGTCCACACTATCTCACAATTGAGATAAGGCCTGTGTCCCAGCAGTGGGAACGTTTATAGGCTGATGATGATGACAGCCAGAGCTATTAAGGCGACAGATTTCACCATTTTCCAGGTCGAAATTAAACCCACAATTTCACAGAGACGGTCAAAAAACAAAATATGTCTTTAAAAGTAATTAACCAGTCGCGTGACGAAAGTTGTTTGTTGCGGAGTCAAAGGTGTTGTAGCAATTTTAAAATTGGATTGAAGGCTGGCCACCGTTTATAATAATAATCGATAACGTAATTGGTTTGTGAAGGAAACCTTAGGACGACGAGCTTGACGAATCTTTTTTAACTGCATTAAAAAACGCGACGGCTAAGTACAGAGTCCAGGGTTCATTTTCCGGGTCGGACTGAAGAACAAGTTCTTGGTCATTATCCACAATGTTTCACGATTTTGTCATTACTTTTTTTTTGCGGAATAGAATGCTATAAGAGAGTGCCACCTTTAAAAAAATCTGAATTGGTTCAGCCGTTTTCAAATGTAAACTGAGTTTATACACGATTATTAACACGATCGAATTCATATTACTAACTAGCTGACCTGGTAAATTTCGTATTACTTACTTTAGTATTTTTCTCGCATTTTTTTCTATAAATTTTCTCATCGTTAAAACCTTCCCTGGACTTCCACAAATATTTCAAGGCTAAAATTAGTCAAATCGGTTCAGCCGTTCTCGAGTTTTAGCGAGACTAACGAACATCAATTCATTTTTATATAGATATTAATGCAATGCAAATATCTAACATAGTATCCAAACAGTATTAACTTACAAGAAATTTAATACGCTAACCACATGATCGACAGTTTCCTTCAGTTTGACCGCAACCTTCGTGCGGAGTGTATCTTCTGTATCAGTTATTCTATGACGTATCGGAAATCGAACATATCTAAAAAGAGTAATGCAGTTGTGACTGAATGAGTGCATTGTGTTGGATTGTGATGTTGAAGATCAGTGTGTTTAAAGGATAATTTTATGTGTGAAAATTACCGAATGAGAAATTTGGTGAGTTAAATAAAATTTTAACTAACGCCTTGATGATTTAATCCGCCGAGATCTCGCGGTTTTGGGTTCAATCCCGGGTCGAGCTAACTTTGTTTGTAATCAATTTTGAAAAGTTAGGAAACGTTGATGTGCCGATAAATGTACATGCAAGCTTGTATGCCGATGTTGAATATGGGTCACAAAGACCGCTGGAGGTCATCAATAGTTTATTTTAAGTAATCGCAATAGTCTACAATTAGTGTAAAAGTACTAAATCCAGTTAGGAGTTAGGAATTAAACTTATGAATTTAATCGACGACAAGTCCCAAAATTAGCAAAGCTTGCACTATATACGTAGATGCCACGCAACGGATAAATATTGCATACCTAATAACTTTTTTTGGATCAACATACACATTGAACATATAAAACAGCCAAACCGATACAAACAAACTTGCTCACTTACACAAATGTTTGGATATACGCGACCAAGTTGATCGTCAATGTCCAAAAATAACGCTTCTGTGTCTCTCAATTCTTTGTCCCTGGTTCGGAAATCGAGTATTATTTCTGGAGAACGTAACGCGATTTCTTAGCGGATAATCTTAGTGAGTGTGTGAAGCTAGGTGAGGCTTAACTCACGTCTGCTATGGTTTCGGGACGCATGTCAATATCGATACCAGAAAATATATGAATTAACGTAAGGGACAAAACACTGTTTTTCAGGAGAGCCAAAAAACGATAAAAAAAAATTAAATCTCTCTATAACTTTTTACTGTCTGCTTCAATTTTAATTGTGTCTTGGGCAAAGCTTCTTAGAATTTCCTCTTCTTTCATGCTATGAACGAATAATTTAGAAATACCCAGTGGTTAAAAAAATAGCATGTCCCTTACATTAAAAAAATTCGTTTTGTTGTACCTTACGTTGCTAATATTTTATTTGTAAACCGTCAAGCATAACGTAAGCAGCAAGAGAAATAGAAAATTATACGAAATTCTATTGTAAAGGACTTTTATAGTGTTGCAATTTGATGTAACTATAGATTATAATATACTAAATTTAGAGTATTTTAGTACCATGCAAATAGGTTATTTGCATGATTAAATGTTAGTTTCAGCCTAGCTATCGCAGATTTAAATGAAATTTAGGGAGACAAAAATAAAACGATTTATTATTAATAATTTTTTTTATGTTCGACTTTTATGTCTGCGTAATTATTATAAATTCAACACACTAATCAGTCTATTAAACTTTTTGTTGAGTTTAAATAAATGTCCTAAAATTAACAATGTTTAAATAAATGTCCTAAATTATTAGCAGTCTTAGACACCTTTTACTTATCAATTAAAAATAATAATTTGACTTTATGATCTGTTTTAATTAAGAGTCCTATGACAAACTCTGTAGTTTTAATATGTAATTACGTATCATTGGCTTTAAAATCAGAAATTAAATTTAAAAAAATCTCAGACTTAATCAAACAGTCTTTTTATTAAGTAACTGAATGAATGTACTGAAAACGAAAGACAGATGAAAAAATATTATTGTCTGAAATATGAATGAATAAAAAATGTAAGTGATATTCATATTAATATTAGAAATATATATTACTAGGGTCGCCCTCGCGGTTTCACCCGCGCGTATTTTTTTTTCAATTATCCCCCCCTTTCCCCCATCAAAGGATCATATGTCCGTATCCTGGTTCGAAGCTACCTCTTCACCAATTTTCAGCCAAATCGGTTCATCCGTTCTTGAGTTATAAATAGTGTAACTAAGACCACTTTCTTTTATATACATAGATTGCAAGATTAAATAATTAGGAATGGGCAGACAGATTATGATGATAATATTATAACTATTGGTAAATTAAACTTTTTTAATGGTGAAATTGAAGTGGTTAGAATATGTAACTTTTTCTATTTAGTATTTTATCTATGTGTCATTTCGGTTATCTTTAACTGGGGTTAAATTAAATTCTTAAAAAACTCTAATCCGAATTAAAGTAAGGGACAAGGTAAGGGTGTAAATTATTTAACACTATTGACTTACTTTATTTTTAAAAGAAAAAAAATGTTAACGTCTGTTACATCATTTTTTCTTGGCATAAAACGTTTTACGCAGGCCAAAAAATCTTACTGTAAGGGACATTTTTTTAACGATAGAACTTTTTTAATAACACCAATCGATAGAGCAGAAAATTCTGAATCCAATGATATATATAACTCATTTTCGCCAAAATGTCCCTTACGTTAATTCATATTTCTGGTATCGATATGACGAAAGGCTAAATTAAAATGAGACTGATAAAAAATCTTGTTAACTCACGCGTTACATTGGAGTAATAATTATGTTTTAGGTATGATTATTTGAGTCTGTGATGGGTGACCTTTCTGACCAATTTGGTGACATTTATGTCGAGCGTCTCCGTGTTTCGGAAAGTTACGTTAACCCTCAGCTACCTACCCCTTATTTCGGTCACGTAACTACCTACCTAGAGTACCTCAGACTCCAATATTTAATGGCTCTCAAAAATATAAATGTGGCATTGAAGAGTTAATGAATGTAAAATATATTATTTTTATAGTCTTTTATTTATGAAAATAATCATAACATACTAAGAAAACCAATATATTTAACAAAAAAGCTTAAATCTTTCATAGACTTGAAAAAACACTTAAAAATATCTTCTTAGGATATGAGATCCATTATAAAAAAATAAACATGCAATAGTGACTTTTCTTCATTAATTTATAAAAATCTATTAATCTACTAACAAGTCTGAACATAAATAATAATTAAAAAACCAAAAATTAAACAAAATTGCAAGCCCAAGACTTTACCAATTATCACGGCAGAAACCACATATATTTTGTGAGCGTTCTAGGCAAATAGGCTATTTTCAAATGCAACAAAAGTATTAGGTTTTGCGTTTCTTTAAAGGTTTACAAAGAGAGCAGTATTTGCGAATTGCCAGCCTTTATTGCTGTTCAGAACTACTTCCCGCAGCACCAGGAAGTGTCTCTGAGTCCAGTTGTAGCACTCGGCGAAGAGAAAGTTTTATGTCCCGCGAATTTGTCATCAATTTTTACATCCACATCACTATATTTCGCATTTTGTATGTCATCTTCACAAAGAAGTTCTTCCTCCAACCAGCGCTCAATAATTTCATCATTAGATGCCATTTTTCGCTAAACCATATTGTTACAAAAAATCACATAAGTACCTACCCGGAGTCTCACAGACTCCAAAAAAAGTTTAATACTTACCAGGGAGCAAGCGCGCGCACGTATTTACGTCGACGAGCGCAGACGCGGCTCTGCGGGGTGAGGGCAGAAGGTACAGGGACACTTGACAACTAAGGACGCGTATGCGACTAGTTATGACCAAAAACAATTTCATCAGAGTCTGAGAGACTCCGGGTAGGTGGTTAAGGGTTAAGTTTATAATTTCACGGACGACAGATTGTAATCAAACGATTTCAGTTAGATTGTAAACTAATCAAAAATGCGCTGAATTATGAACCGTAGACTTTTCGATCAATCTATGCTAATATTAAAGATCTGAAAGATTTTATTGTTTGTTTGTATTGAATATGCTCCGAAACGACTGAACCGATTTGAATAAGTCTTTCACTGTTGGAAAGCTACACTATCCCCGGGTGACATAGGGCACCGTGTAGGGCACTAGTGTGTTAACTAGTAAACTTGTATCAAGTATTTATGAATCGTCAATTACAGAGTGACTCTACCACCGGATTCGGAATGTCGTTATCTGCCGAGAAGAAACGGCAAGAAACTCGACAGTTACTCTTTTTAATCGCCAAAAAAATTATACAACATTGATAATAAATCCATCTTTACTAAGCCATACAGTTTTTCGTGTGAATGTTGTGAAGAATAAGTTTTTATACTTCCATTAAAAAGGAAAAGGAAAAGATTCACAGACGAGCAGTAAGATCCCACCCATCAACTTTAAGTAGGTATGTGAAGCGTTTATCATTTAAAATTGCTAAACGACCCTTCAAAAGAGGATTGATCGTTATTTCCAAGCATCCCGTCAATATTTGCCGGATCGGGCGCGTTGCTCGCGTCAATGACTGTTAATGATGTATACAGAGACACTTTTTATTTGATATTCATAAGATTGATGCGTTTAGAAGAAATAAAATGGTCTTTATAAAAGATGCGGATATGCCACAGTGAAAATGTAAAATAACAGTAATGGTTCGTAATTTGTGAATATTCTCCTACTTTTTTCTATACCAATTCAGTTTGCAGACAGACACGCCAGCCCACCTGATGGTAAGCGGTCACTGCGGCCTATTCCATTGAGGGGTGTCCCTCAATCAGAAAGCGTCACTCAATGTGCTGCCAGACTGTAGGCTCATCTGATCTTCGAGAGCTTAATTTTAAATATACTGGCACCCACATTAATATTGCCGGAACCCAGCCAGCAGATTTCACCGGCGCCTCTTACGCCGCGAGCGCCTGACCCTCTCAACTACATTAAAGTAAAACTAAAGACGTAAAAAATGTACACATTTCCTTTTCTCTACGTATTCAGTTAGACAGACACGCAACTTTACCTTTTCCGAAGGGAATTATTTTCCTTCACGCACCAAAAAATTTCGGCTTCTCTTTTCCTTGCAGGGCCATTAAAAGGTCAAATTTTGTGCTGATTCACGTGTTTCCTATTTTCTTTTGGTATATTTTGTCTTTTAAGTGAAGCGTGGTGGAGAATTTGGTAGACTAGAACCACTTTCGACAGATAGGATGTACGAGGGTTTCTGTGTATTTTGGTTACTCCTAAAAAGATACTTAAATAAACATAGGCTAGGACTTTTTTCTGCAGTGCCATCTAGCTCTATAATAAAGAAAGCTTGTGCTTATACTCAATATTTATAGTACCAGTATCACTGCTGGTTTTGACCCCCTCCGTGGAACAATGGCTAAGCCGCTCGGTATAAAAACATAGAGGTCGTGGGTTCGATTCCCGCCTTGGGTTTGGTTTGTGTGAGGGCTTTTTCAGAGTCCGACTGGCTAGCTACCACCCCCACAGGTGAAATCTGCCGCCATAACAGCTCTGGTTGTCTGGCAAATTAATGTGGGAGCCAGTACACTTAAAATCAGAGACTCAAAAATCTGATGAGTCCACAGTCTGGCAGCACATTGACGGACGCTTCTAGGTGAAACGTCCCTCAATGGAATAGGTCGCAGGTCTGGCCGCTTACCATCAGGTGGGCTGCGTGCCTGTCTGCCAACTGACCTAGTACGAGTATAAAAAAAATATCAAAATTTCATCTTAAAAAACTGCCATATTTACTACGCTTACAGAATATACGTATAAAAGTATGCTACATAATGTATGTCTTGTCTTCTCTCTGATAAAAACTACAAAAATGCAACGCAAAAATCTAAAATCTGTAAATCCATTTGTTCGTGCCGAGATTCGAATCATCGATCTAGTACGTGAAGCGCGGCTTGAAGGCACCTACCGTAGCTCTTCGGATATCAATAATAATAAATCCTCCTTTAGCTAAAGAAAATGAGGAGAAATCCATTTGTTGGTTCGACTCAAATAAGCAGGTACGAGTATAATCCGGTTCAATAACACTCGGTGCAAGTTTCTGAGCACGCTTGAAGTTATGTTTCGACGGAACATCTTCAATATGGAGGAATGTTGTGCAGTGGAGGCACGAAGCGTAGTACTGATTAGAACCACAAAATGTAACTTATGCAATACATGGTAACTTGATCATATACTCTTAATATTTGAACTAAACCGTGGTCTAGTTTACTTTCTTGCTGCATTATAATTATTTTATGATGAAATTCATTAATTTTGCTTGCGCAATGCAGAATGGCATAAAGTAAAATAAAGTATCAGCCTTTTAATATCCCACTGCAGGGCAAAAACCTTCATCCTTGAAATCAAGTTATCGTTACAATGATGGGTACTGAGTACTGACTTAATCACCACGCTTGCCAAATGCGGATTGGTGATCAAAACCCGAGCTTTGTCCGAAAAACCCTACATAAAGTTAGCTATCGAGGCGTTTAGAATGACATACATCGAAGTAATTGTTCTGCGCTGTTTTTCATTAGCCGGCATATTATGTTAGCTACAAATCATTTGGTGTGGGTGTTATCACCAAACGTGCAATTGGAGCAATAAACCAAACTTCGCTAAGCTAAACACAAAAGAAGTTTATTATTTTGTAAATAAGACAAATCTGACAGAACAATTGAAATTTATTTTCGGACAAGAAATGTATAAAGAAAAAGGTTTTTTAAGTAATTGAACATATTTTCTTATTTAAATGTCAGCGTATAAATAACATGCCCGTTTTCATTGTATCTGTAGGTGTTGGGATAAGTCCTTTCTTACGAGCGAAATGAACGTAGAAAGTTTAATATCTAGACTTTAATATTAGCCACAAAGTGAGAATTTCAAAATAATAAGAATGTCTTCCTAACCGAGGTTCTGGCTACGACGGCTAATATTTGCGATCAATCAACTGCGCAGGATATAATATATAATGCACAAGTGAGTGCGCAAGCACAGGTGTACTCCCCATTTCCTCACTCTCTTATCACGGTGAGACAGCAGTCTGACACGACCGAAGGGAGATCAGGCCACCAGGATAAGAAGGAATTCGAAAATATTTATGTAGTCGATATTTTTTTACTTGTAATTAAACAATCTTTTCTCTTTCATTTCCTTCTTTGGAACCAAGTCTCTGGTACACATTTCCCAAACAAAATTGGCAAAAACCATTTGCTGTTTTCGATAAAAGTAACTTCTAATTCGGCTCAATAGCACTTCGCAGAAGTTACAAGGTGCACTTGCAATAATGTATCTCCGTTTCGAATTTATTCCTTAATATCAGGTAGGTAACGTGCTGGGAAATTTGAGGTTTCGTACCCCTGGCCAAGTGTATTTTATTTCTGTTGAGCTTGTGTGGTCTAAGTTATGGGACATTTCACTTTAATCCTTTTGAGGGGTGGGTCTTTATGTCCAAAATAAATTTTACTTGTTTAAGCCTACAAATGTTTACCTATTTGTATTTATGTTATCTGTGATATAGGTACCATCTGTTCTTTTGATACCCATAACATAGGTGCTTAAGCTACTTACTTTAGAATCTTTTGCCTACGGTTTTGCCTTCGAGACTATTCGACATTATTCCGCAGGAATGTATTTTTTTTGGCACAAAAAAAAAAACACTTTTTTGCCTTCAAACAATGTTCAAATCGAAAGTCAACCACGGACAAACACTTCTTAGTTTAGTTTTCGCAAAGTATCAGAATGAATAATATTCCAATAACTACTGCTGTTTTTATAATTATTGGCAGCAGCCCAATTCATAAGAGAAAAATTCGAAAAGGTTTGTGAATTCCCACGAGTAAATGGCGCTTCATTTCTAGCAGTATCTCCAACATTTTGAAGCTTAGACCACCCCCGATCCCCACAGAGAAGTAGGTGCGGTATGAAATTGAAAATTTATGAAACAACAAGATTTGCTCGCCGCCCCCTCGGTGGCGTTCGTCTTCTTTCCTACTTTAGGAGCTATTCCTGGCCTTTGGTCTAGGATTTGCTGGAACTCACGAGATTTTTTCCATAGCACTTTTCTCTTTATTTATTTTTTTGAATACGATTTTTAAATAGCACTGAGTAGGTTATAAGTTCCTGATTTTGCATCGGGATATGTTAGAATATGGATAGGTCTCGAAGGACCAACTTGTCAATGAGCAAAATTAACATAAAATTTAAACAGGACCAAATCTGAACAGATATACATAATGTGTATGAAGTGAGATTGATATGTAAAATGAAATGCTAAATGAGAGAATAGGAAAGAACGAGAGGTGTGAGTGACATGAGGAGATATAAACAGAGTATGATACGAAAGAGAGGGGAGAACGATCAAATGGACGAGGTTGTAACGATATGTTGCAGTAAATTATTTTTTGCTGTCGAAAATCAGAAGAGTTTAAATGAAATAAAACTGTATTTTACTTTTAACAACAAGATTGGCTCGCCGCTCCCTCGGCCGAGTTCATCTTCTTTCCTGGTTTCGGAGCTATTCCTGGCCCTCTGTCTAGGATTTGCTGGAACTCAACTCTCACGAGATTTTGAACGGACTTCTGAATATCTTTGAGTAGGTTGTAAGTTGCAGATTTTGCAACGGAATATGTTTACTTTTGATCTGGACGTTGTTTGGTGAATAAGTGTCCAGGTTCAATTCTTGGTTTCAATAATACTTGGGGCTGGATTGGGGCTGGATCACACTTTGTGAAATAACAATACCTCTTCTATGATTCAACATCATCAAGCTTAAAATTATTTTAATTGACGAAGAAACATTTATTTTCTCTGAAAATTTGATATTGAAATTCTACGAAACATGAATGTCAATCAAGCTATTTAAGATCTTATCTGTTGTCTCATTACGTCCACTTTCGAAATCTGATTGCTTTTGATTGATTTTTTCGTGAATGAAACATTAATTCTATTCCCAACTCTGTTATTCATTGGACGAAAGTTCCCCAAACATTGACTCCAGTGGATCCATTTCGGGTTTGCTTTCAAATTGAATTATTGAGCAATGCATTCATGGAGTAAAACCAATAGTTTTATTAAACCAAAATATAGCCCAACTAATAAAATAAAAAAAAACCTCCCGTATTGCGGAAAAATATTGGGACTAATTTCTTCAAGTGGCAACAATCAAATAAAAAAACAATAAGATGTCATTCATTATTGTTCTGTCAAAGTGTGATGTCAATTGTCAAAGGTGCCTTGTTACTATTGGATATTGTAAGTTATTTGTGAGTATAAACATGGCAACCAAGTGTTGCTATAACCTTAGCTAATGTAGCGCCTCCAGAGCAGGTTTTTTATTTTCCTAGTCAGGCTGTGTATACATAAAGGGGGCGGTATTTTGTAAAGGGATTTAAAGTTATAGGACTAGTGTTTCTAGCTCACAAAAAGTTTTACTTTGCTAGCGAGAATCAGGATCACAGCCCAGACGTGCGCGTGTCAAGTAAATGATAAGATGTTTACATAGTTTTACTTTTAGTAGACCCGAAACGTAGTAAAGACACGAGATAATTAGAAGTGCAACAAAAGGACCAATGGCTTTACTTGTTTTACGGGATACGGGGGTGATTCACACCACCAAAGATTCAAAGATTCAAAGATTTATTTTTGCATAGAATAGGTGTTACAGTACAGGGTGTTACAAATAATGGTCGTTCTCTATTCTGCTAAAATACATTAACATGCAAAGTTAGTATTGAGGAATTCTTGGACACTATAGAAGCAAGAAGCTGTCAGCCATTCTCGCAATTTGCTGGTCATTAACTTTATTGGCCCTGTTTTAAACCTGTTTGGAATTTTGTTAAATATTTTAACACACATGCAGTAACAGCTCTTCTGGCATAGAGTTGTGTTAGGTCTAAAATGCAACACTAGTCTATCTGGTGACCTTGTATTTCTTGGGTATACATCAGCGGCAGTCACAAACAAATCACGATGCTGTCTAACAAATTTATAAATTTCTAATATATACATTCCAGGAACAGTAAGTATGCCAAGCTTAACAAAGAGAGGTTTACATGATTCATATGGCCCTTTGCAACATAAGGCTCGAACACATTTCTTCTGAGCTATGAAGACTCTCTGTATATCTTTGCTATTGCCCCAAAGTATCAGACCATAGTTTATAACAGAAGCAACATAACCATAATATGAACTGAGCGATACACTCAATGAGGTGATTCTAGTTAATCTTCGAAGGACGTAAACAAATCTATTTATTCTATTACATACGCTGTTGACATGACAAGTGAAATTCAAATGCTTGTTTAATATTATGCCCAAGAATGACACGTTGTTGGCGCAATCCAAAGTTGTTTCTTTATATTTTATGTCCATTTTAATTTCTTTACGTCCTTTTACAGTAAATTGCATGTATTTTGTCTTAGATAGGTTCACTCTTAATTTATTTATGTCAAGCCACTGTATTACATTATTAATAGTATTATTGATGTCACATTCATAAAAATTTAAATTGTCACAATTAGATTTAATTATAATGGAAAGGTCGTCAGCAAACATAATACTTTGGTGTTTAGTCACAAGTGTTAAGTCATTAATATAGAACAAAAAGAGCAGTGGCCCCAATACACTTCCCTGTGGGACACCGAATTTATTGACACTATACCTGGATCGACATGTGCTATTTTCATTTTCTGATGTCATTATTTCAACACATTGTCGTCTATTCTTTAGGTATGATGCAAGCCAAGACAATGCATTTCCCCGTATGCCATATTTTTCAAGTTTGTCTAATAATATTTCATGCACTACTAAGTCAAAAGCTTTAGACATATCAAAAAACAGCACCGTAGCCAATTGCTTGGCATCAAGACCGAGAATTACTTCGTTCACAAGCTTGAAACAGGCCAGTGTGGTAGATTTCCCCTTTTGGAACCCGTGCTGTTCGGGCTTTATGATATTAAATTTCTCACAAAAGTTCATCAACCTAATGTGCATGGCTTTTTCGAAAATTTTAGATAAAATAGGTACAAGAGTGATAGGGCGGGCGGTAGTTTCCTAGATCTGTCTTATCACCTTTTTTGTAGATAGGTTTCACTACTGAGAGTTTAAGTGCATCAGGATATTGTCCAGTTTCAAATGATAAATTTATTAGATGGGTTAATATAGGAGCTAATTCTTTTTTGCAGAACTTTATAATTTTAGTTGAAATTTCATCATATCCGCATGCATTAGAATTGTTCAAAGATTGGATTATGTTAGTGGTTTCATCTACACACAAAGGTTTCAAGAATAGAGAATTTGAAATAGGTTCTATGCCATTTAGTATTTGTGTTCTCGTTTCATTGTCATATTTAAATTGGTCATCACTTATATTTATAAAATAATCATTAAATACTTCAGCTATTTTGCTTGCGTTTGTTATTGGATTGCCATTATGTTTTACGTTTGTAATACTATTCGGTAATGAGCTATTTTGTAACTCATCTTTTACGATTTTCCACGAAGCTTTGCATTTATTTCGGCTACTTAGCAAATAATTATTATTAGATATTTTTTGCGCTGTAGTCATGCATTTTTTTAACATTTTCGAATATTTTAAGTAAGAGGGATATTTTTCTGTATTTCTATATGATGCAAAGCGAAGTGACCTTTTGGTTTTGCTGGATATTTTTAAACCTCTTGTTATCCACTTATGTTTTTGAGGTCTGTTACTAATCTTTACCTTTATTTTTGGAAAACACAAGTTGTATAGTAAGCGTAACATTTCATGAAAGTTATCAAATGCCACATTTATTTTACTTTCCTGATATGTATCTGTGAAATGAAGCGACTTCAAATAATTTTTAAACTTTATTTGGTTTTCTATGTTGAAGTCCCTTTTGTACACAAACCGGTAATTAGCTTCTGGCACATTTTTGACACTTATAGTTAGCATTTGCGCAGTGTCATGGTCGGATAATTGTAGAGGAATTACTTTACCGATTCCATCTTCGAAATTGCTAAGAATATGGTCTATGCAGTTTTGTCCTCGTGTTGGTTGATTTATATGAGAAATTAAATTGTATTGCTTTCCAATATCCAATAAGTAACGGGATGCATGTGAACTAACCAAGGTATTGATGTTAAAGTCACCAGCGATGATGATTTTTTGTTGTTGTGTTTTCTCTGCAGTTCATGTATTACTGCTTCCAGTTTAGTCAAAAAGATATTAGAATATTTGTTGTGTGCAGTATACGCGCAGACTAAAATTAAATTATGCGCTACAACTTCTACTCCGCAGCATTCAAATATACTTGGTAACACATATTTACTAAAGCAAGTCAATTCTTTGTAAAGTAAACCTCGTTTAAGCAGTATGCAAGTGCCGCCTCTTTTTGTTTCTCGGGAATAGTTTGCTACAAGTTCGTAATTTTTAAGGAATATATTTTTTTCATCTCCTCTTTTAACATGGGTTTCTGAGAAGCATAAGGCATCCGGTTTGCCTTCGGACTCTTCTAGTTCCGATAAAGCAATTTGTATTAGGTCTTTTTTTGAAAGTAAGCTAGCAATATTTTGGTGCAACACAATGAAGGGTTTTGTTTTAGAGTATTTAAAAGATGCTACTTTACTTTTTTTGACGAAAAAAATTATCATTACCGAAGTCTTCCACCTTTTGCGTAGTTTGTTTTCTAGGGCAAAAGTAGTCAAGAATCGATTTTTGTCCATTAAGTTTATTTTGTGATTGCTTTTTATATTTTGTTGATAATTCTTTGTCAAAATTAGTGCGTCCTGCTTGTATATGTTTTCTAATAAAGTCACAATTTAAGTATTTTTTGTCATAATCTATTGAATCTATAAGTATGTTTAAAGAGTAACATGTGTCATAAATATAATTATAATAGTATTGTCTACTTTTTAAGAAATGACAATTTGTGAACTTGCTGCTTAAAAGATTTAACTCCCTATTTAATAGTTTACAATTTACATATTTACAATCCATTACATTCATTATAATTACACTTCGATTTTCCAATGATTTTAAAGCCGAATATAATTCAAAGGTTGTAATCATTGGGTCAGAATCATTCTCGCCCACACAAATAATTAATTTATCAGTCTCCCTCAAGTTCAAGTTTTGACAGGATTTTAAAACTTCTGTTGTAGTTGCATTAGGTTTCGTAAACGCCGATATTTGATATCTTTCGTATTTATTATTGCGTCTAGCTTTAATCATTGCTTCTGCAAGTCCAGAACATTGTTGGGTTCCAACAATTATAATTTTAGGAATGTCTTGTTGTACATTTTTTATAGTTTTGTCATCAACATTTTGCTCTTCGTCATGTCCAGTTAATGAGGTGTCGATACTTTTGTTTTGATACAGTTTGGCTTCAAGTTCTTCAATTTGTCTATGTAGTTTTATTATTTCATCTTTGTATACCAGCAGTTGCTCTTTCAAATCACCTATTTTTATTTGTAAGGCTGACACAAGTTCATCAGACATGTTGGTGGCGGTAGTGTCTCTTGTAGATCTTGGGGTAAGATAAGGTGATTGTCTCGTTCTGTTCTTTCTCGGCGGAGTGATTGTTGAAGGTAGTTTTGGTGTATTTTGTTTCAGGCTATTTCCTTTTTCCATATCTTTACCTGTAGGGGTTTGGGCTTGACAAACATTTTTCAGTACTTTAATTTCTTTATTCAGTTTGTTGATTTGTTTTTTTAAATCGTTGTTCTCTAATATTGTGTTTTCCAGTTCATCTTGCGTAGTCATAAGACTTATCTTTAGGTCGGAAATTTGTTCGTTAAGTTCTTCTATGTCGCAGATATCCATTGTACTAAACTCCACACTCTTTGAAAGACGTTCAGATAAAGATTCCTCAGCAGTTCCTTCGTCATTTAGGTCTACTGAGTCACATTTGGAGGTATCCTGTGAAAATTGCATTGTGGAGTTACCTGTCAAAGACGGTATTCTTTTCCTAAGCGTTATGTTAGATATTTCTTTGGTACCAGAGTCGGTCGTTGTAACTGGTTTCGCCAATTTAGAATCTTGAATACATTGTTTGCATTTCCATTTTTGTTTTTTCTCTGGCAGCATTAGTTTATATAACTTTTCAGAAAGACCAGCACAATCAAAATCGTATCTTTTATTACAACTTGAGCACAGAATGGTTTCTCTCTCTTCTCTATTTGATTTGCACTTATTACATATTACAGGGGTTCTGCGGCCAAGCTTCGCATCTTTCTTAACTTTGTTGTCCATTTTTTTTTTTTTGAGCGAGAAATCAATAAAAAAAAATGCAATTCTGTGCGTTAAACAGCTCAAATAATTGGAATATTAACAAAGAAGACCAGAAACACATCCAACATCAGCAAAAACAAAACAAAAAAGAAAATAATATTCCTTCAGACCCGGGCAGATTCGATCCGCCGTCTCTCGTGTCACTGACGAGCTCGGATGCACTCGGCCATTGAGCACATGACTACAAGCGTCGAAAAAAGCGATAAAATACAGCACGCATTAACAGTCGTATAATAGGGTTCAAAGATCAGTTCATTGTTTTGCTCGACGGTCAGTTAGGATTTGAGTCACTTTTAAAACAATTTTTACACTCGTAACTGTCAAAATATAACACTATATAACACTCCAAAATGATTACATAATAATTTTAAATTGATATCACAAGGTGCACTGTTCTATTCTACTCATTTTAATGTAATATTTTAGAGGAACTGTTCACTTTTTACACTTATTTAGAATTTTTCGATCGGAGCAACTTTTGGTACGTGTACTTCGGATAGCGTCACCTACCCACCTACACACTCTCCGCACTGTGAAGAGTATTCCTTGAACAAATTCTCGGTCCGAACCGGGATTTGATCGAAAACCTCCGTCGCTTTCAAATAGGTACTATCGAGGTCACCCGCGCGTGATCACCCTTAAGGCTAAAATCCTGTGCAGTATTTTCACGTTTACAAGCGCCGCTCCTAAGAAGTCACGATGCGCGTGCACGGTATATTTTTCCAAAAGTGATCACGCGCGGGAGACCTCGATCGTACGTCCTACTAGCCACTGCTTTACTACTGAGTTGCTCATGTTTGTTTTGCGCTAACACTGAGCATGTAAGGGCATATTTTACTTGCATAAAGGAAATATGCCGCCATCATAACCTAATGAGGTGACAGCCGCGCGATTTAAGCCAATTACACTAAACGCATCAACTATGACTTATATTATAATCGATATGGAATGGAGGCAGGCATTTACTCAGTGTTGAATAATGTATTGTGTTTAATCCTTCTAGCCCCGGAACACCAGACACAATAGAAAATCTATTGTTATGCGGCACGCGAGTGCCGGTTCGGGATTGAGTGGTTAAAACAAAAAATAAAGTAAATCATTTTGTTAAAGAATCTTAATCCTACTAATATTATAAATGCGAAAGTCTGAATGTTTGGATGTTTAGATGTTTGGATGTTTGTTACTCAATCACGCCTAAACGGCTGAACGGATTTAGATGAAATTTGGCACACGTATAGTTTATAACCCGGAATAGGATATATGGCTATGAAATTCCTACGGGAAACGGCTCATTCCCGCGGGAATAACAATTTTGAAACTACTGAACCGATTGGAATAATTCTTTCACTGTTGGAATGCTGCACTATCCCCGGTGAACATAGGGTACTTTTGATCCTGGAAATGTGGGGGGAAGGGGGGATATTTGAAAAAAGAGACTACGCGGGGGTGAAACCGCGGGCAGAAGGCTAGTGTTATTATTTAAAACGAAATAATGTGTTTATGTCTACAATGGGACATTATTATGTTAATATAAAACTTTTTCCTAGTCAGATTTAATTTGGAAAAAATTGGGATTGCGTAACAAACATCCGAACATCCAGACTTCGCATTTATAATACTAGTAGGATAATAACTTTAAATTACACTAAAAACAAAAAAGGGAAATGTCTACTATACCAAAACAAACAGACATTTACAACCACAAACTTTGATACTATTAATATAGACGGAATTATAGGCATTTACTTTTGCCTAGCACTAACATAAATAAACTCACCGGCAATAAAACTTGGCCACTGGGCTTTTTTCATACAGACATGATTACTTTAGCGTCTCATAGATAGAAAACTATTTGCAGCTGTGCAATGATTATTACGTCAATGGAGAGGCCAAACGCCCAATTGTCGAATCACAGTTTCAAGAATTTACACTAACCGCTCAATTTTCTCAAAAAGGAAAAACAATAAACCGAACTCAACGCTCCATACATATTTCCTCCCCAATATTTTCCTCTTCTGTTAAATTGTACGTCTATTCACATGTCACATGAAAAGAGCAATATTATTAAAAGAGTAAATACTTCTAAAGATATTTTGTGGGCTATATGAGGGTTTAGAGGGGTTTCAAATTAGGGTTTAACGCGTCAGTCTGACATGTCATGTAACGAAAACGATCCACAAGGGCCTTCCTTCATCGATGGGCTTACGATAAAGTATGTAAGGATGTATAAAATGTTGCTTTTGTTTTGTTATAATATCTTTCAAAATATAAAAGATATCTATCAACGCACAGCCCAAACCACAGGTCGGATCGGGCTGAAATTTGGCATGCAGGTAGATGTTATGACGTAGGCATCCGCTAAGAAAGGATTTTGATCAATTCCCACGGGAACGGGAACCACGCGGGTGAAACCGCGGGCGCCCGCTAGTGTATGTATATATAAAGGCCTGTTCTGTTGCTAACATTAGTTTATAAGCGTTTTATAGACGATTCAAAGAATTACTTGAACATAAGACCTTACTTAAATAACCGTTTTATACAATAAACGAGCTGTCAAAAGTAAGACTATAACTCTCGCCCACGTATTCTTACCTTTAACAGATCTTACTTCATTCAAAAACATCGTTTATTATAATTAATATACAAACGAGAACTTAAACTGATCGCCGCGTGTAAAAGTAAAGAATATCAGTTGTCTGGCACCTTTTAGTACAAGCTGTGCTTAGGGCTAGACGGCGCTGTTTATATAATATCAAGGGATTTTAAGGCCTGTTTTGTTACCATTTACCTCTTGATGGATCTTATATAAGGGGAATCAACATGGCAAGAAACAATGATATTATAATAAAAAAGAGTTAGATAGGTTATGTCGGTACTGAAGCGGAGTCAAAAATAGTCCACGGGGTACGTATAGACCGAAAAATTTATCTGTTCCGGTGGCGGCGTCGCTACTGTCTTTTTAGTACTGTCATTAAATATCGTTTTTGCATTGCAAAAACTGACATTTCACGTAGTTCCAATTTTGGCCACCGGAACAGATAAGTTTGTCGGTCCGTCGATGCTTTTGCTCAGGTTTGCTACTAGTAGTTTTCGGGTGCCATTTTTTTAGCACAAGTAACTAATCTACCTCTTTTTAATTATAATATCATTGGCAGGAAAAGTATTAACGTATTAATTCTAAAAAAACTTAAGACCTATTTGGGCAGTTAAAGGTCTCGTGGGCCTTACATTTGTGTGCACGAACATATCTGTGTGTACATCTGATAATTTTCATGTTAAAAGTACTTATAGTTTTATTAAAACATCACTACAATGAAGTACACGTCGATGTACTATCAGATTCAAATGCTATTAGGATAATACCTTTTGGCATTGAGCGACAAATGACGTCAACTGCGCCTGTCTGTAACGTATATGAGTTGCTACTCAGTTTGTCAGTGTGTGTGTGTCAGTCATCACTGTCGGCTAACGCAGCTCCAGTAGGTATTATTATAATAGCATCTGAACCGGATAGTAACATTATGTGATTGTTTGAGCGATGGGTTAACGAACTAATGTTATAATTATAACACAAAGAGGTGACGGGTTCATAATTGAAAATGATCCATTTGTGTTTCGCCGTTTCCATTGAACTCAACTAATAGGGTTGCCACGAGCTTAAAGTATTAATTTCAAATGTTAAAATGTTATTTTTTTTTTTAATTTTTAATGATCAAACATGCTAATCCGTTGGCTTAAGGTGGGTCTATGCTTACGAGCCGAGCACGAGCCGCACACGAGCGGAGCACGAGCCGATCCAAAATTCGTGTACTGTGGACCGACTTCGAGCCTCGAACGAGCGCGCTTCGATCATTCGGCTTGTGTTCGACTGTGCTCCGCGATTGTCGGGTTTTTGACGAACACAAAGAGATTTGCATCGCGCTCGCAGTGCAGGCTCGTTGTGTGTCCACACTTGTCACGCGAGCAGAACGGCTCGGCTCGCGCTCCGCTCGTGCGCGGCTCGTGCTCGGCTCGTAAGCATAGACCCACCTTAAGGTTGCTAAGGCATGCTCAGGCTGCTAGGCACGCAGCCTATCAGATGATAAGCGGCAACTGCGGCCTTGTTCGTTAAATGGATTTTACCAGGATTTATCTATGTGGAGGCTCTATAATGACATACAAAAATTATGTTTATTTTAGTCAACGATATTAAAAAAAATGGTATTTTTCATCTTTAATTTGTGATGCAATCTGTACCGAGCTTAAAACTGATATATATTACTGGTATATACTGATACATTTGTTTCAATGGTGAGTGAAAGATACATAAATTATTGAACATCTCGAAAAGAAGAGTCTTAAATTTTAAAAGAAGCGCTTTTTTAGTATCATATCATTGCCATTTACTCCCAGGTGTGACTTTCGCTCAACATTTGACTTAATATTCCAACAAACTTAAAGAACTTATTTTATAATAAATTGGATTTAGTTTGATTAGGTTTAGTCAAATTTAATTTTGTTAACGTTAATTATTCTGGAATTTGATCTAATTGCGCGACCGAAGACGTTGTAAAAGTTTTGATTAGTCTGAATGTTTTAGAATATGGTGTATTAGCAAAGGATTGAACTAACCACCAATTTAAATAACTTTTCCCTTGTTGATTAGATCTTAAGGCTGAGCTTGTGATGGAAATAATTTGTTTTTCATTGAAAACAAATTAGTCTTCTTTTTTCGTCAGAAGAGAAAATAAAGAGTGCTTTTAAATATCATTGTGTCCTGTATAGTTGGTATAGTTGGTAACAAATAAACAAGTGAATATGCATCAACATCATCATTGATTACAAAGTAAGTAAGTAAGTAAGATATTATAATAAATAAATATCTCTGAACATTATTCACACATCGCCATCTAGCCCCAAACTAAGCATTAGCTTGTGCTATGGGTGCTAGACAAGGAATAAACATAACTTGTTTATATACTTTGTTTTGTAAATACAAACATGTTATACATAGAAACACCCAGATCGATACAAACAGACATGTTCATGCACACAAATGTTTGTACCGTGCGGGATCCGAACCCGTGACCTCTGGTGTTATAGCTGACTTCTCGACCATTACACAAATGGCTCGTCGTTTAAGAGACAAATAACTTCGTAATATTATCTCGCGACAACCCTGCGAATCGCGCAATCGGCAAAACAAAGGGTTCCGCCAAAGGTATCATTCAAACACAGCATACACAGAACATAATGAACTGCCAATCGAATTCTGTAATACCACTTGATCGCTTATACTCGTATCTGGCGTGAAAAACTAGCACGTTGGCGCGTAGTACGAATTCGTGTTAAAAAAAGACGCTATTGTTTTCCCAAACTAGCTCGATACGTATGACAGCTGTCATGAAGGGTTCACAAACTCTACACCAATATGTGGCTTAGCCGTTCGTTACTACAAGAACTATTGTTTATCAGAAAAGTAATGAAAAGCACCTCTTATAATATGAGTCTAGCAAAATAGCCCACCACATATTTTGAGTAAGGTGTAAAGTTTGTGAAGTTAGGCCTTGTAGAGTTAGGGCGTGTAGAGTAACGGTCCTTTCACAGGGCAGTGCAGAATCACTGCCGTGTGAAAGGGCCGTAAGATGCTTAGCTCGTCTGTTCACCATAAGTTGTCCTTTAGCCGCTATCATCATCCCAGCATATTCCCGATTGCATCCAGTATGGAGCTCAGGGTCCGCTTCAACTATGATCCTAGATTTGACAAGCCTGGTTATTACAATGGAGCTATTGCCATCTGACCTCCGTAACCCTACAAGGGAAACCAGACCTACTTGGAACATTAGTCGGGACCAACGGCTTAACGTGCCTTCCGAAGTACGGAATCATCATTCTTTTCAGACATTCAGGTGATTCAAGCCTGCAATGTCCTAACCAAACTGGAAACATTCACACAAAGTAATGCTCCCCGCGGGATTCGAACCCACGACCTCCGGGTATTAGAGCCCAACGCTCTTACCACTGTACCACGGAGGCAGTTAGCCGCTATATTGGCAGCATTGCCTTCGCTTTGTAAATCTGTCAAAAAACAGATTGAAAGTATTGAAAAACAGTAGTACCAATATAGCGGCTAGAGGACTTCTTATCGTGAACGATCTGTACATGAGATCTGTTAACTTTTTGACAGTGCGAGTCATATGGTCATATTTGGTTCAATCACAAAATTCACATTCTAACGGGATAACGATAGTCCACGCGAGCGAAGTCGCAGGCGGAAGGCTAGTAAATAAATAAACGTGTTATATTACGTCCATAGGGAAAGGCAACAATGCACTTTATGAACCGTGCACTAGAGAGGCTTATTGTGGCCAGTAATCACTTATCAGTAATTAACGCCTAATGTTGCACAGTAATCCAACATGTTATCCACGTGTTAATCAACATTTTGATACTATTCAATGTTGATGCAGTGGGTTAATTGACAAATCCTTGATCGGAAATCTGTGTCTAGATAACATTTGTGTTGGTGAAAATACAATACTCTGTGGTCTATCAACATTAGTAGTTATGGTTTTAGGTCTCGGTCTCTTTCGCGGCAGCGGGGCGAAAGCGGGAGCGGCGAGATGTTTTGTATGGAATCCCATGGACCCGTTCTCGAATACAGCGGAGCGGGAGCGGGAGCGGCGGCGCACGCAGGCGCACTGCGGTTCACCGCTTGACAGCATCATTCAGCATCAGCATATTCAAATAATGTTGTTAAATTATTTAAAATGATTTAGATAACGTTGTTAATGAATAATGACGATGAAAAAAAAAACGTTAAGCTGGAATTTTTTAAGTTAATTAAAATCTCAATCTATTAAATTATTAATTACGCACTGTTTCCCTAACATTTTATATTATAAGAAAAAGATAAAATACTCAAGCGCGATGTAAAATGACGTAAATTGTTGATTGCATCTTTCAGGTTAGCAAACACGTCTTAAAGTAAATTGTTGAACCTTTAATGTTGGCTGGACATAGCTGACCGTGTTAATTAAAATTAAAAAGGCCAGAATTACGTGAAATGAAGATGCATTATCGTTCTTGACGTTCGTTTAATTACTTACGACTAGATAAGCAACTTTTGCTTTTTCTAAATCTGTCTCCGGCCCGAGGGTTGACCTGCGGGCGGGGATAGCTCCCCAACGTCTGCATTGCACAGGTCGCCCGAGCCAAGTCTCAGGGTCACCCAGTTTCTCGGGTGGCCCTCCCTAGGCGCCACCCTGACTTGAGGCCTTGCAAGTCAGTGTACCCGGGGATGGGCTGGTCAATAGCCACAAGGCTGGCACCGGCTCATCCCAATTTGGGTGTGAAGGGGAAACCAGGGGGGGTTTAGTGGGTAATGGACACTTAAGTCTCGAGTCCCACACAAGGCCGCAGGTCTAGCTAGCCTGCGGTTATGGTGCATAAACGCATTCTCCTCCGAATAAAAAGGACAGAGGCCTTTGCCCTGCAGTGTACATTAATAGGCTGATACTTTACTTTTTTACTTTAGTTTTATCTACTTGATTTTTGATAATGAAAGCATTACTTCTACTCTTGTTCATAGCATCAGTACATTCCATTCCAGTCGATTGCCCCGGTGAAAGTCAGTTAGCGACTGTTAGCTCTTCCACAAGTGTTTGGAATGGGAGGGCAATGGTGAAATTCCCCATTAGCATCGCCAAGGCAGTCGTTATGCGTGTCATTCCATGGAATCACCATAACCACAGTGTAGAGGAAAACGGTATTTGTGCACAGTATAGTGATAATGGGAGTAGAGAGTTTGTATGTAATTGTTTTTTGGCATAGAAGGCAGGGTTACTATGTGCTAGGGGCCGCGGATGTGAACCCGACCCAGAAAAAAACATTTAAAATTATTAAATGAATATTTGTTCTGCGTCTAGATGTTTATTTATATTTTATCAATATACTAGCGACCGCGTAGCCTACTACACGGTTTTACCCGCGCGTAATTTCTTCTTTTCCACCACATTTTCGGGATTAAAAGTACCCTATGTCACCCGGGGATAGTTCAGCTTTCCAACAGTGCAGGAATTTTTTAAATCGGTTCAGTAGTTTCGGAGCCTATTTATTACAAACAAACAAACAATTAAATCTTTCCTCTTTATAATATTAATATAGATTTGTGGTTCTTTCGTTGGTTCTGATATCGATAACACAAGGGTTTACGTTACGTTTACTGTCGTACCAATCAACAAAACAACACAGATGACAACATTTTGAACAAAAACTTCTTATTCACCAAAGAAGACTCATTGCTAGTTGCATGTATACTGTGGCATAGTCTCGACTTAATTTAAAAGAGGAGGGAAATGGATATTGCAAGGAGAGTAAATAGTTTGTTTATTGTTGACTGGCTTATGCCCGCGGCTTTTCTTGGAAAACATCTCATCACGAACAGTATTTAATAAATATCTTAAGAAGAAAATATTGCTGAGTGAAAGAAACTGAACAGTTTTTTCTTTCACAATCAAGTGTTTAGACTCATGATTCCCAATCTTGGTCAGTTTTACCAGCGACAAACAAGTTCATGAACGTAGTTTAACTTTCTGATAACAAAGATGGTGTCTTTTGTTAGTATTTTTTTTATACTAGGTCAGTTGGCAGACAGGCACGCAGCCCACCTGATGGTAAACGGTTACTGCGGCCTATTCAGGACAGGAAGCTTCGGTCAATGTGCTGCCAGACTGTAGACTCATTTGATCTTCGAGCCTCTGATTTTAATTTAGAAAAAAGCCAGCATCTATGCCGTTTTGTGTCTATTTATATTCACTCCTATTTATGAGTATAAGCTAGTAAATTACAACAAGAAGCCATGCTTCCTCTTGAAGGATCCCTCAATAACATTACCTGTGGCAGCTTACCATCAGGCAGATTTTTCGAAAATAATACTTTGAAGTACATTGACCGCAGGCTAGCTAGAACTGCGGCCGTGTGTGGGACTCGAGACTAGAGCTTACACTATTGAGAAGCCACAAGTCGGGCGGACACCTAGGGAGGGCCACCCGACAAACTAAGTGACCCCCAGACTTGGCCAGGGCGACTTATGAACAATGACGACCCTGTCTTTAAAAAAATCAGCAAATAAACTTCATTATCATTAACATCATCATCAGCCTGTAATAGTCGCCACACTGATCGATCCTCGGCCTATCGCATCCAGCTCCTGCCAGCCATCTTGCGCAGATCATCGCTCCACCTGACCTAAGGGCGTCCTACACTACGTTTACCGAGACGCGGTCTCCACTCTAGAACCCGTTTACCCCAACGGTTATCGGAAATAAACAAACAAATAAACTTAACTAGAAAATAATTACGTCCTTTGAAAGTATTATTTAAACGCTTAGTGTACAGATCGCCTCTTAACCCCCTTCCAAGTTACAACTACAATTTGTGAAGGCACTCACTCCGGTTAAACCAATTTTCATCGCCATCTTCCGCTTAATAAGCTTTAGTTTCTTGAAAGCTTTGAACATTCAGCTCTGAAGCTGTATATTTGTTTTTCATTTGCTCCAAATAAACGGGACGGGATTGGCCGGGAATAATGGGAGCTTGGATGTTGATGAGGGAATAGGAATGTTTTAAGGCTAAGATTAAGCTTGAATAAACAGGTATTAAAATATTTACGATAAGTAACGACCTAGTGACCTTGATGTAAAATGTATTCCTTAAAGTTGGTTATAGTATTGACAAGATTAGGTCTAGTTTTGATAAAAAAAAACCGGTGGGCATTGTTATTCATTTTTCCCACTAAGCTGAGCTAGTTTATTAGTGGGAATTTTCGAAAAAAAAAATAACAATCCCCACTGGTAGGGATTTTTCGGTGGGGATTTCCGGAATAAACCCTTCCGCGGTTTCCCCATGCGCAATTTCTTTTGTCAATTTTCCCCCCCTTCACCCCACATTTCCGGAGTCAAAAGTATTGTGTCAAAAGTCTTATGTTCACCGGGGATAGTGTAGCATTCCAACAGTAAAGTTTCGGAGCCTATTCAATACAAACAAACAATCAAATCTTTCCTCTTTATAATATAAGTATAGATATGCCGATAATGCAAATATCAAAAAATTCAAAATCAAAATTTTCAAAATTCAAATTAATAATGCAAATATGCGATGCCTCTGTAGCAAATGTAGTATGGGCTACAGGCCAGTATTCACTTACCACCTGGTACCTAGTTTGTTTGCTCGTTTGCCAGTTATTAATACAAAAACCGGCCAAGTGCGAGTCGGACTCGCCCATGAAGGGTTCCGTAGCAGCAAGTATCATCATAATAATTAAAAGTTCTTGTAGTTCTTTGTAAGTTTGATCGACGTTTTTATATTTGAGTTGATTGAATGAGAGGAAAATTGCGTTTTACGATTTATGACGTTTTAAAAAAAACTAATTACTTGATCTCGTTCAAACCAATTTTCAATGGAAGTTTGCATAATAATGTACATCATATATTTTTTTTAAGTTTTATCGTTCTCTTATTTTAGAAGTTAGAGGGGGGGTGACAAACATTTTACCACTTTGGAAGTGTCTCTCGCGCAAACTATTCCGTTTAGAAAAAAATGATATAGGAAACCTTATTATCATTTTTAAAGACCTATCTATAGATACCCCACACGTAAGGGTTTGAAGAAAAAAATTTTTCGAGTTTCAGTTCTAAGTATGGGAAGCCCCAAAAATTTATAAACATTACTTGATCTCGTTCAAACCAATTTTCAATGGAAGTTTGCATAATAATGTACATCATATATTTTTTTTAGATTTATCGTTCTCTTATTTTAGAAGTTACAGGGGGGGGGGGGGACCAACATTTTACCACTTTGGAAGTGTCTCTCGCGCAAACTATTCAGTTTAGAAAAAAATGATCTATGAAACCTTATTATCATTTTTAAAGACCTATCCATAGATTACGACACGTAAGGGTTGGATGAAAAAAATTTTTTTGAGTTTCAGTTCTAAGTATGGAGAGCCCCCAAAATTTATTATTATTTTTCTATTTTTGTATGAAAATCTTAATGCGGTTCACAGAATACATCTACTTACTAATTTTCAACAGTATAGCTCTTATAGTTTCGGTAAAAAGTGGCTGTGACATACGGACGGACAGACAGACAGACAGACAGACAGACAGACAGACAGACAGACATGACGAATCCATAAGGGTTCCGTTTTTTGCCATTTGGCTACGGAACCCTAAAAAAGATAAACACCGACCGCACGACCAAGAAATGGAATTCTTTGTCATCAGCGGTGTTTCCGATCCGATACGACTTGCAAGTGTTTAAAAAAAGAGCGTATTCCTTCCTTAAAGCCCTGCAGCGCATCTGTGATTGCACCTGATTTGCAGTTGTCTATGGGCGGCGGTGTCACTTTCCATCAGGTATTATGCCGCATGCACGTCTGCCCGCTATACCACAAAAAACAACTCTGATGAGACTTTGGTGGTGCATCATGTTCGTTTTTCGTAGTTTACTGTTAACCATTTGAACGCCAAGCTACGAACGCTCTGTCGTGTCCTGTACGCCAGAGCTGGGTTATTCTTTATTGTCGAATGTAAGGAAAAACACCAGTAATCGTTTTAAACATATTTATTTCAGAGGCAGGATTTTTGTCAAGTACCTATACACGACATTGGCGCCCAAAAGGTTTAAAATTATTGTCTGTGTAGCTTTAGATTAGGGATTTTCCATGAAACCTTATATCATGATAATTGTGAAAGATAAATTAATTCTTTCAATAAAAATAAATAAAAAGGAAAAATTAGTAAAACTTGACGTGTGATCTTTTATTTTTTAACCGACTTCAAAAAAGGAGGAGGTTCTATGTTCGACTGTATGTATTTTTTTTTTTTTTTTATGTATGTCCGTCGATTTCTCCGTCAATTGTGGACCGATTTAAATAATTATTTTTTTATTTGAAAGTGCATAGTTCCGAGGTGGTCCCATTGTCACCATGTCAGGATCTGATGATGGGATCCTGGGAAAATCAAGGGCAAACCTCAAATTTTATAGGCGCACACTACGCGTTACTTGTTTTTTCTGAAGCCATTTAAGTTTTTGCGTCCTATAGACATCACTTTATGTTGATGAGCTGATGATGGAAGGTACAACTCCTTAACGGTTAGGAGTTAGGGGATAATTCTTTCAGTATTGTAAGAATATGTGGACCGTTATTTGTATTTCATGTACTTTTGCAGCTAAGCTGATGATGGAAGGTACAACTCCTTAACGGTTAGGAGTTAGGGGATAATTATTTCAGTGCTGTAGAAATATGTGGACCTTTAGTTGTATTTCATGTACTTTTGCAGCTAAGCTGATGATGGAAGGTACAACTCCTTAACGGTTAGGAGTTAGGGGATAATTATTTCAGTGTTGTAGGAATATGTGGACCGTTAGTTGTATTTCATGTACTTTTGGAGCTAAGCTGATGATGGAAGGTACAACTATGATGATGGAAGCTAAAGGGTACGACTTCTTAATTCTTATGATCCTCTTGCGGGCTGCATCTTTAGTTGGTCTACTGAATGGTGCTGAACACTTAATGAATACCTAATATTGTCAAATAATACAATTCTACTATTTTACTCGTATTTTCGTTATCAATATTATGAGAGAGTTTTACTCACTCCTACGTATTATTCACACTAAAAATAGAAAAATAAACAAACTTTTTAAAAATAAATTTAAACCGACTTCAAAAAAAAAACAAAAAAAAAACTACCTAAAAACACTGAAAAGCAAAAAATAATTTTAATAAGACATTCATCAAATGCGCTTATTGTCTAAGCCTATTAAAAACATTAAATTGTATTTACGTGCTAGGTAGGTACCTACTAATCTGTTTGAAGTCGGTGCCAAGCCAAAAGTAATGAAAAATGATACATACCTAATAATTTATGTATTATACAGGGTTACAAATAATCCGCGGACGTAGGTACGTAGTCTGGGTACCTACTATTTGGCTTGGCACCGACTTCAAACAGATTAGTAGGTACCTACCTAGCACGTAAATACAATTTAATGTTATTAATAGGCTTAGACAATAAGCGCATTTGATGAATGTCTTATTAAAATTATTTTTTGCTTTTCAGTGTTTTTAGGTAGTTTTTTTTTGTTTTTTTTTTTTCAATTGACAAGTTTAAAGATGAAAATAAAAACATATAAAAAAAGTTCCTATTGTAATCCGCAACAATAATAGCTATGGGCTTAATCTAGTTATAAATAATGAATAAGTAAATATCCCTGGACATTATCCACACAGCGCCATCTAGCCCAAACTTAGCGTTAGCTTGTGCTATGGGTGCCAGACAACGGATAAACATTACTTATATACTTGTTTTGTAAATACTTTTACATATTATAAATAGAAACACCCAGACCGATACAAACACTGCTTGGTGGTAGGGCTTTTTCAGAGTCCGACTGGCTAGCTACCACCCCCACAGGCGAAATCTGCCGCCATAACAGCTCTGGCTGTGTTCCGGCAAAATTAATGTGGGAGCCAGTACACTTGAAATCAGAGGCTCGAAGATCAGATGAGCCTACAGTCTGGCAGCACATTGAGCGATGCTTCCAGGCAAAGCGTCCCTCAATGGAATAGGCCGCAGTGGCCGATTACCACCAGGAGGGCTGCGTGCCTGTCTGCTGAGTAAGTATTAAAAAAAAACAGACATGTTCATGCACACAAATGTTTGTAACATGCGGGGATTGAACCCGCGACCTCTGGTGTAATAGCCGACTTCTCGACCATTACACCAAACGTCAACAATGTAATGTTTTGCTGTTGCAGTTTATACGTTCAAGGCATCAAAAAAAAATTTATTTCCCAATACAGACGAGATAACTGCACTCTACAAATACCAATTATTTGTTTCAGATACCGAAGTCTTATACAACAAGAGCCTCAAGAATAATAAAAAGAAGGTAAGTTATAAATATTCTTCTACGTAGTTAAAGTAAAGAATAACTAAGTTTAAATGGGCTATTTGTTGCCTAATATATGTAATTAAAACTCCTGTTATAATTACATTTATAGTACCCGCAACATTAATGTGGGAGTTTGTACACCTGAGAAAATATAAATAAACTTACTTATGTATTTACGAGTAATTGTATATCTTACACATAAAACTGGACTGGACTCTATTGAGCGGCGTGCGAAGAGGCTTATCGGTGACGATACTCTGGTCGAGAGCTTACAGAGCCTCGATCGTCGTAGCTCCAGCTCCGTTCTATCATCGAACTACTAGACTCGGTCAGGGACTCCATCCGTATACCTATACAGTGGGGATACCGCGCGTACGAACTAAGCGATTTGCTTCATCTTTCTTGATACGGACTGCGCGGGAGTGGAATTCTCTGCCGAGATCTGACTTTCCTACACAATACAACTTGGAGCTCTTCAAGGCCAGAATTAACGGGCTTTTCCTAAGAAAGCGCGCTCCATCGTAGACCGCATAGTCGTTTAACATCAGGCAACTTTGTGGTCAAGTGCAGTGCTAGCTTAGTCCAAATATAAAAAAAAACAGTGATCTCTTTTAGTCTATTTATATTTTTTTTCTCTGTTCCACACTACTTTGCTTGAGCCCATTAAAAATACCTTTTGTGATTCAAGATAGAAAGACTATTATAAAAAAACTTTTTTTTTAATGTCAGAGGCGGCAAACGAGTTTGTTGGTCGCCTGATGGTAAGCGATCACCGCCGCCCATGGACATCTGCAACACCAGGGGGATCGCTGATGCGATGCCGGCCTATGGGGGTTTGGGGGGTGCGGGCTCCTAGACGAAACGTGTACAATACTCGTAGCATTCATTAATATTTCACGCTGGTGTTGTGAGAGAGTGGTACTTCCTCGGACGAGCCGGCCCATTCGTACTGTAAGACAGCATGGCTCTACCACTACAAAAACTAATCACTGAACATTATTGACACAGCGCCATTTAGCCTTTATACGAAGTTAGCTTATGCTTATGCTATTGGTGCAATACAACGGATAAACATTATTTTAAACCGTCTTTTTTTTACCCATCATTGTGATAAATACTTCATTTAAATGATAGATGAGTTTGCCTTGCAGTGGGACAAAAAAGAAGGTACAGTCAACAGCACATCAACCACACTCGCAGTTCGATATTAGCGCTTACGCTCCTGACATAGGGCGGGCGGCGCAAAGTCCAAAGTGATTGATGTTGAGTGATTGAGTCAAGTTGATGTGCTATTGACTGTACTTTACTATTTACAGAGACAAGCAGAATCTTGGAAAGGCAAAAATACACAAGACTATATTAAATCCGATCCTTTTAAGTAAATAATAAAAGGCTATTGACCAAGCATTTTATCGGAGTTATTTACGTATCCTACAGTCCGCTCAGCAAACATTTAAAATGATCGCCGGCCGTTTTATTATTAATGCATTCCAATATTGATTCTAAATGAAGTGAAATTTCTGTAGGCGTATAAAAGGAGAGGTTTTTTCATGACTGGATTAATTTTTATAGCCAGACCCGATTTATAATACTAAGGCCTCGGCCTCAAATTTCGCGGGCAGCGGCAGTGGCATTGGTGAGACGTTTTCTATGGAATCCCATAGACCCGTTCTCAAATACAGCGGGGCGGGAGCGGATCACCGCTTGACAGCATCGTACCGCTCTTGACGAACCGCGTCAAGCGGTGACCGCAGTGCGTCTGCGTGCGCCGCCGCTCCCGCTGCCGCGAAATTCGAGGCCGAGGATAATTTTGAAAAAAATCGTTGCAAGCAATGATATTAGAATAATATCATTGGTTGCAATTCAATGAGTGCAGGTAAATTTTAAAATTTAACGCATACTAAGTTGCAAGCTTCAGTGATTGAGCTATAAAATGGTTTTATTAAGACCATCGCAGCGTTTTTATGAATGCAAATTATCGTGCTTTCGACCTTTCATAATTTCAAGTGACTAAAAGCAAAATTAGGTTTATTGCCTGCCTAACATGATAGGGCAAAATAGTTGTGTGCCCACTTTTTTAAAAACTCATGAAAGTAATTTTGTATCATATTAAACTTCGACACAAATTATTTGGTCTCGTGGTTATACCTAAATAATACAGATAATATAATATTCAGCCTTAACCTTTACTTGTTACAATATCTATCGGCAAAACAAAGACTTGATGTTAATAAGATTCCCGAGGCAGTTTCGGCTCGGGAGGCCTATTCGCACACGCGCCGCGTGCGCGCGTCCGGCCCGACCCCATTATGTTACTTAATAAAAACACGCCAAGCGTGTTCCGGAGCAGATGTTCCGTGGTTCTTCCTTACATGGTGTAAATTTATATGTTAGGGAAATAAAATAAATGTTTTGTGTTGCAATAACGTAGTTTTTTGGAATGTCATGTCAATAGACATTCTCCATTATGTTACTTAATAAAAACACGCCAAGTGTGTTTTGAAACAGATGTTTAGTGGTTCTTCCTTAAATGAAGATTAAATACATACTTCTGTTATATACTTTTATGTTATGCGTTCATTATGGAGTCAGAAAAATAATCTAACACGTAATTTAAATACTGGTTCTTGATACTTAAGTCAAGTCAATTAAATAGGCCACATTTGACAGTTCATTTATGCAAAGAAAAATATTCCTTACGCTAAAGGAATAAAACTTAAGAAAACAACATCAGTTCTGATTAATATAATCATTTTTTTAGAAAATTAGACTCTACTTCTGATGTACATAAGTTTCACTTTTCTTTGCATAAATGAACTGTCAAATGTGGCGTATTAAAATGACTCTGTTATAAACCCACGGACTAAAACTTTATCAAAGAGGCGATTGTAAGAAAATTACCTTTATCTTATTCACGTAACAACGCCCAAAACGAATGCAAACAAAAATGTTATTGAAATATAATTTTTTATTCCGAAGCTATATTTTTGTACCATTAATTTCGATGGCTGCGTAATTTTATTGTTTTCGTGTATTATTTGACTCATTAAGTTATTAAATCAGGTTTTGAACAATCAAAAGCAATTTTATATAAATCAGTCAATACGAGGTCGCCTAATTCTTGTCACGCCACTATAAAACAAAATAAGCGTTCGTTAATATGTCACGAATTAGTCCAACTGATATGATGACAAGAGATAATATCGCTGGTAGTAAAACATTAATTCAAAATTCGTAAAAAAAGTTACCGAGATTTAAAAAAAAGTAAAGTATCAGCCCATTAATATTTTCTAGCAAATTCCAACAAAATTGATCTGTTCTTTATGCATGATAGCATAACAGACAGGTACATATTTGTAATATTAGTAAAGTATCAGCCTATTAATGTCCCACTGCCGGGCAAAGGCCTCCATTTTTGAAATTAATTTATCGTTACAATGATGGGTACTGGCTTAATCACCACGCTTGCCAAATGCGGATTGGTGATCACAAACCCGAGCTGTGTCCGAAAAAACCGACATAAAGTTAGCTCGACCCGTACTTAAACTACTAGACCATCGAGGTATTGTGCCGAGATTGATGATCATAATTTGACCGACTCTGTGGAAGAGTTGCTAAGTCGCTCGACTATGAAGCGTGGAGATCGTGGGTTCGATTCCCGCCTTGAGTCTGGTTTGTAGGATGTTTTCTGAGTCCGACAGATTATAGTTACCACACCCTCACAAGTTAAATCTGCATAACAGCTCTCCCTGTGTTCTTTATCAACGTCTAGTCTATTTCTGTATCAAATTCCAACAAAATTGATCTAGTTCTTTATGCATAAAAGCGTAACAGACAGAGTTACATATTTGTAATATTAGTAAAGTAAAGTATCAGCCTATTAATGTTCCACTGCAGGGCAAAGGCCTCCATCCTTGAAATCAAGTTATCGTTAAAATGATGGGTACTGGCTTAATCACCACGCTTGCCAAATGCGGATTGGTGATCACAAACCCGAGCTGTGTCCGAAAAAACCGACACAATGTTAACTCGACCCGGGAATCGAACCCAGGATCCCGAGATCTTGGCCCGATAGTTAAACCACTAGACCATCAAGGCGATTATTATTTTTAATAATACCAAAGATGTTTCTTTGGAATATTTTTAAATGTACATCAAAAAATACTGAAATGTACATGAAAATAACTGATTGCTAAAGGTTAGTTAGGTTAGCAATTCAGTATTTTTGATGCACATCAGTATTTTTTGATGTGCAGTTAAATACGAGTACACACTTTTTTCTTTTATGTCTGAGCTAGTTGATTTCAAGTTTTTGACCACGTGCATTTGACCACGGGTCCCCAAAAACTAGTGATTCTACCCGTTTACCCGTATTATGTGAAGGTGCGTAAACTCGCCTCTATCACACTTTCCTTTTATTGCACGGCTACTTGTGGAATTATAGGGAAACGAGTACGCTTTAGTATCGATTCTGTGCTAAAAAGAAAGCACTTTGTTGTTATTCATTGAAAGAAAACTTGGTTTTACATTATTTTTTATACTAGATCAGTTGGAAAACAGGCACGCAGCCCACATAATAATAGTAAGCACGCAAGAATGGGCCGGCTTGTCCGGGGAAGTACCACCCACTCACATAACACCAGCGTGAAATAGTGACTACTAATGTTTTTCGTCTGGTTTGTGACAGTGCCGGAGGCCGACAGCTCCCCTTAAAGGCCGGCAACGCATCAGCGATCCCTCTGGTGTTGCAAATGTCCATGGGCGGCGGTGATTGCTTACCATCAGGCGACCACTGGATCGTTTGCCGCCTATGATATAAAAAAATGGGGCAAAAGGCTTTAGTCCCACATACGGTCACAGGTCTTGCTAGCCTACCGTTGCGGTACTTAAACGCATTCTCCCTCGCAAAAATACAAATATCAGATATCTCAGTTTATATCCCGTACAAGTTGGTTGAAGTTTTCCTTACCTCATAGCTATAAACGCTTAACTTTCCCAGATGTAATAAATCTTTGAGCGAAATCTTTTCCTGGGTCGGATGCAACCGCGAACTGATAAAAAGTTTCACGCACTCATTTTCACTGATAAGGGATTTCGTACAAAACAGCTTGTAGTACGAAAACATGTTGTGGCAAATACAGTTTAATATTAATTTAATCATCAAATCAATATTAAAATCTGCCGCCATTACAGCTTAGCTGTGTTTCGGTAATATTAATGAGGGAGCCAGTACACTTGAAATCAGAGGCTAAAAGATCAGATGACCCTACAGTCTGGCAGCACATTGAGTGACGCTTCCAGGTGAAGCGTCCCTCAATTGAATAGGCCGCAGTGTCCGCTTACCTTCAGGTGGGCTGCGTGTCTGTCTGCCAACTGACCTATTATAAAAAAAAAACATTGTAAATGCGATGGTAAAAATTTGTTAGACTGCTTTTTCCCTGCGGCTTCAACAACTTCATAATATAAACAATATAAATATAATATATAATTATATTGGAATAAAATATAACTTAGGTCTTTTCAGCTGTCAAAATATAAACACGCCGACATTATCCTTCGTAAAAGTACGTTGCGTGTTTTGATATTGTAAAATATCGCTCCAATATCGCTTAGCAAGCATTTAATTTTGCACCACCGCCCTTTAACGAGGGTTAAAGAAATCCCTTTATTAATTCATGAGCACCTTTTTCCAAGCAGCGGTTAGGAAGGCCAGTTTAAACGCACATAAATAAATCTAAAATATTTTCTCTAAGGGCTCGAGAAACAGTTCGGATAAAATGAAATGAGAGTGGGCACAAAGTAAGTAAGGTGGCCCGTCCGAGCAGAAAAACCACTCAGAACAAACTGCCATTTCTCGCACGAAAACATTGAATTCGTGTTTAAGGGTATTTTTAAATGGCTTTTGTTAGACACATTCACGAATAGAAACATGAGTCATCAAAATTAATTAACATCACATAATCGCAAATTAATTATGTTATAGGAAATTGGAAACAACGAAGGTATAAAAATATAGGTACGATTAGAAACAAACAAACACATTATCAAAACAAATAAATATTCATCACATAAAATCATAAGTTAGTCCTGGCTGGGACTCGAACCCACGACCACGGGCGCATTGACCAAGGCATGCATTGGTAATTAAATTCTATGTTAGAGAATTAAACGTATAATAGTAGCCCATAATTGTTTCGTGCAAGTTTAATTGTAATTTTTAAACACGACAAGAGCGGTCCTTCTGTTTTATTATTATTCTGTGGCGTGAGTAAAAATATAGGCTTATTTCTCCTAGGTACAGTCTGTTGTTTCAACTTTATAGGTAATGCTTATGAAGTGAAATTAGTAATGTTTCCTTTGGGTGTGATTCTGCAGATTATGTTGTCTCGGCGTTTATTTTGAAGGTAGCCTGTTCGAGATTTTTATATTAAATCTTCATAGACAATTTTTTCAAGTTTAGGTGGAATGACGCAACAGATTTAAAAGTTGATATAATTTAGTATAACAAAGACATTGGTTAAATCTGCGGTCATGATAGCTATAAATGTCTTATTTCTCCATCATCATCATCAGCTTGTCGCCTCCCCCCCTTTGAAGGCCGGCAACGCACGATCCCTCTGGTGTTGCAGATGGGCGGTGGTGATTGCTTACCATCAGGCAACCCGCTGGCTCCTTAGCAGCCTCTGACATAAAAAAATGATGCCACTGATGATCCGTTTACAAAAGCTTCCTTCCTTTTGACCTTCCGCCAGCGGTTTCACCCGCGCGTAATTTCTTTTTCCAAATATCCCCCCTTTCCCCCACATTTCCGGGATCAAAAGTACCCTATATTCACCGGGGATAATGTAGCTTCCAGTGAAATAAATATTCTAATCGATTCAGCAGTTTCGAAGCCTATTCAATACAAACAAACATCAAAACTTTCCTCTTTATATGTATTAGTATTGATTTAGGACACTGATACCTTAGTTAATTATATCCAAAAATGACGAGGTTTATAAGCCATTCTGTAATCTTATTACTTCAAAGGTAATCTTCATAAATTTAGCAGCCTTTTATATGAAGATCTTATCAGTAATAACTAAGGCTTCATATTTATGAAGAACGTTAAGTAAAAGACATTTATTGAGGGGGGAAATTAAAAGGATTCTGTTTATGTCGGAAATAAGATGAAGTAGATAATATACAGTACCTAATCTAATCTGGATACAAGGGGTTAAGGATTAACCTACTACGCAGGAAATAACATATTAATGATAATTATAATAATAATCATCATCATCATTCCAGCGTATTCCCGATTGGTTCCAGTATGGAGCTAAGATCAAATCCTTGATTTGACAACCCTGGTTATTACAATGGAGCGAATTCACAATGTAAGGCATTTCTATATTAAGAACAAGGAATCAGATCATAAGGTACCTTATGATCTGATTCCTTGTCAGTACGTAGTAATAAATGAAATATAAATTTTTGAGGATGGCAAATTGGCAACATAACTACCTGTCTAATCTCATATAATAAGACCTTATTTCAAGAATCAGCTTTCAAATGTTTAAAAATAGAAAATGTAGTCGAATTGAAAACTTCCTCTTTTTATAAAGTCCATAAAAGTACATGAAGAGTTGAAACTACTACCAGTTAAGTTAGTGAGTCAGACAAAGTTCGACCGATCGTCAGGTGTCAGAGCGTGGATAGGGACAAACGTCCGAAGTGAAATTGGAATAATTTATGTCCATTCCGTCACTTGAAGACTAGTTTGGAGTAGTTAGTACTTTATTGTTTGGTATTTCCGTTTAAAAGGGTCACTCTAGATGGGTCCGTGAAAAAGACTTTGGACCTTTCGTCATGAATGGTTTTTTGATAGTAAGATTTTGACCAATGGAACTTTTTACCCTTTTATTGTATTTGACCACTGTTGGCTTCACTGACCTCTATTATACAAGTTGTATAGAGGTCAGTGGTTGGCTTACAATTTTATTTTGTAATTATGGCCAGGCAAAATGTCAAGTAGATGTTGCGGAGTTCGGATTTTACCATAGTTCATTAACTTTTTTATAAATCAAAATTGTAACATGTTTAATAATTTTGATTTAAAAAATCAGAATATGAGCAAGGATGAAAACTTTACAACAACAAAAACATTGAAAATCTGCAATTGAACCCTTTCAATTTTTCCTTTGGAATATTAAAAAGAGTTGAATTTATTTTCCGATAAGCTTTTTTTCTGAATTTAAATTTCAAGAGCACTGTTACCAGTGACGTATAGGATTTTGTTAAAATTAAATTGTAAATTGAAGTCATAATATCCACAATAAGTCCCTGTTCGCATGAAATTCAGATAGCTCGTAAAATATGGTGGTTTTCATAATATACTCGTATTTTGAGTATAGGAGTAGTCTACACACAGCATAGAGTACAAGACATACTGATGTTAAAATAGTTCTTAAATAATTAATAGGGTCAATAATTAAGTATAATTATCTTAGTCTAACGGTTGTAGGTACTTGTTGTAACTTTGGCTGGGTTCCTAGATTCAATTCCCGTATTAGGCACAATTTGTTTGGAAATGGCAAAACATAAGGATTTTCGTGGTAATAATTTCACATTAGTTTATCTTTTAAACATGATTATCTTTTATATTGATTAGAAATTAGCTTTGTCTGTGTGGTTTTAGGTTTGTACGGCAGCAGATTTTACACATGGTGTGATACCAAGCCAATCGAACTCTGAAAAAGGCCCACCACTAACCAGACCTAAAGCGGGAAACGAACCCACGACCAAGTGTAACCACTGCTACGGAAACGGTCTTCATTTGATAACACGAAGACGTTAAAATAATCCAAGTATTAATGTGTTGTGGGAGCAAAACATTTTTATTTTATTTATTTAATTACCAAACTTAAATCTATCATTACAAGTTGGCCCAATACAATAGACAAGCAAAACACAATAATAACAATTATAGCTAGACACTTAAACACTATAACACAAATAAAACAAAGTAATTCTAGCGAATTCGCCCAGAGAACAATGAAACAGGTCAATCCTTTCAGCCACTTCGTTGAGGGTTTGCAGTGCGAGCGAACATCGTTTTCATTAATTTCTTTTTTTATGTCAGAGGCGGCAAACGAGCCAGCGGGTCGCCTGATGGTAAGCAATCACCGCCGCCCATGGACATCTGCAACACCAGAGGGATCGCTGATGCGTTGCCGGCCTATGGGGGTATAGGGGGTGTGGGCCTCCGGCACTCTAACAAATCAGACGAAACACAATAGTAGTCACTATTATTTCACGCTGGTGTAATGTGAGAGAGTGGTACTTCCCCGGACGAGCAGGCCCATTCGTACTGTAAAACAGCATGGTTCTACCACTTCTTCATAACATGGTAACATGAAGACGTTAAAATAATCAAAGTATTTATGTATGTCTTGTGGGAGCAAAGCATTGTTTTCATCAACCTCTCAAGCTCAACAGATTATTTGACTTCATTAACTCGCGTTTGTAGGAAACCCGTACTGATTCACAATTAAATACGCTCTCAAGACATCTCAGAATAAACCTTTGAATAATGAGCGTTTTCTGTGTTATCGTTGATAATATTATTTGTCGGAGTTGGTACACTTAATCTTTTTGTTTAATCGTGAAATATCTGAATATTGAGTTGACATAGATGATGTTTCGCTTGGATGATGATCGAAATCGGTCGGACTTCATCTCCACTTATGAAAAGGTGTCACCTCAGTGATTGGTCGGATGGCCACAGGACGAATAGATTTAAATAATCTCTGCCCTAACAGAAAACTGTATGACTTAGCAATGTTTTTAAAATGACATTATATTGGGAGGCGCTTGTAGCGCAGCTGAGACAGTGGTTCGTTACAACAGTCAGGCTACCCGCGCTGCGTTCGGTTAATGGATGGTTGACCATTCTGACCACATTTAGTGACATTTTTTTCGAGTGTCTCCGTGCTTCGGAAGGCACGTTAAGCTGTTGGTCCTGGCTGATATTTACTAATGTAGATATTAGTCGTCAAGCTTAGTCAGAGGCCATTTGGCGGCTTGATAACATCTGACATTAAGGTTGGTCACTTGCTTCGTACTCCTCCACCAACCCGCACTAGGCCAGCGTGGTGGAGTATGGCCCACACTATCTCACAATTGAGATAAGGCCTGTGTCCCAGCAGTGGGAACGTATATAGGCTGTATGGTGATGGATACTACATACTAAATCAACACGCCTTTGGATTGTTGGCCACAAACGCAAGTTTGATTCGAACCATTGACCTCAAACATTTATAGTGTCCTTTCATACCAGTCAGCATATACAGCTCTTATTTACAAAAATATACCATAATTATATTAACCATGTAGGTATTTTAATAACATTTCATAGCTAAATAGTCTGGCGGCTCTTTGCCAGAACTACATAACACTGGGGCTGCCCCGGTAGCTGTAATTCTGGTAGTAGCCAAACTAATCATATTTCGCAGCTGAGAATAAGCTCAAAGCTAGCGTAACTGTGTAGTATGTTGCACAGCGTAATTATATCAGCACTGTGGTCAGTCAAGGTTTCCTTTGAGCTTTGGGGATTTTAATATTATGTGTTATATTAAAATCCCCTTAACTTGCTTTATATTATGCTTGCAGTAATTATTTATTAGGTGGTTCAAGTTTTTCTTTATCTATAAAGATTTGCGGTGACCGGTGAAGACTGCCGCCATAGGAGCTCTAGTTGTGTTCCGGCAATAATAATGTGGGAGACTGTTGAAAGTAAAGACGAAAGAGGATCCTGTAGTGTGGCAGCACATAGAGCGATGATTCCTAGTTGGGTATTCCACAAAGGAATACGCTTCAGTTGCCACAGATTGATATAGCCAGAAAAAAATATAATTGTCGGTTAAATTTTCTCATCAGTATCGAGTTTTTTTTTAATTTTTCAGTTAGCAGACAGATACGCTGCCCACCTGATGATAAGCGGTCACTGCGGCCTATCCCATTGAGGGACACTTCATCGGGAAGCGTCGCTCAATGTACTGTCAGACTGTAGGCTCATCTGGTCTTCGAGCCTTTGATTTCAAGTGTACTGGCTCCCACATTAATACTGCCCGAACACAGCAAGAGCTGTTATGGCGGCAGATTTCACCTCTGGGGGTAGCTAGTCGGACTCTGAAAAATCCCTACCACCTACCAGACCCTAGGCGGGAATCGAACCAACGACCTCCGGGTTTTATACCCGAGCGGCTTAGCCACTGTTCCAGCAGACTTTCGGGTTGCTGGTAAAGCCACCTTTATTATACCGAAACTCAAAATTGAATGAAACAGTTGCATCTACATCTAAATTCCAAAGCCTTTGCTTCTCTTATGTAGTTCAAAGAGATTAATTAGATCCAGTTAGGGGTCCAAGGCGACACCATTAAAAGGGACCCGCGATATAATGCTGAAATAGTTTGTTCCCTTGGTCCTTTTAAATCAATTATGGGGGTGTAAAGGGTCTTATTACATGAATGTACGTTATACGGTAATGGGTGAGAATTTTGAATTGTAAAGATATGGTAAAGGTATGGTAATTTTATAAGTACGGCGAGCATTCCGAGCGTTAGAGTGCCTAAATTATCGTCAACGGAATGTGTTTTGTGGAATGAGAAATAAATGTTGTTTATTTTATAGAGCTGTTGTAGCTTAGATGTTTAATTGCGTTTTCAAATGCAATGTTGGGGAATTGAGTAGAAGTAAGGGTTCAGCCTATTTAATGTTCAACTGCAGAGCAAAGATCTTCATTATTCACACTCAGTCACAAAAATAACAAATACAAATATATATATATAAAAGAAAGTCGTGTTTGTTACAACACTTATAACTCGAGAACGGCTGGACCGATTGCCATGGTTTTTAATTTGTTGGATTTGTTTCCGTCCCGAATAGCAGAATACATCTTAAAAAAGAAAGGATTTTGATCAATTCCTACGGGAACGGAAACCACGCGGGTGAAACCGCGGGCGGCCGCTAGTATATTTATTAAAGAGTGTTCCAAGTTACACAATGCTTACCAAATAAATTACAAAGTTCCATCCATCCATTCAGCCCGTGTCCACCCACTGTTGGATATAGGCCTCCTCTGTCTCGCTAGCTGTTCCGGTCCTGTGCAATATTCATCCAGTTGACCCCGGCTATCCTTACGATGTCATCGGACCATCGGGCTGGTGGTCTGCCACGCGATCGTACAGCACCCCTTGGCCACCACTTTCTGATTAGCTTCGTCCACCTTTGGTCATGTCGTCTCGCCAAATGTCGTTGTATATCTGACAGATTTATTTGAACAAACTTATCTGACAGCTGAGAAATCCTTTTTTGTTAGTAGCTCCAGGGGGACAAAGTAACATTTTGACAGCGATAGCAAAATTCGCTTACAGACCGACAAACTTACCTGTTCCGGTGGCGGCGTCGCTACTGTCTATTTAGTACTGTCATTAAATATAGTTTTTGTATTGCATTTCACGTAGTTCCAATTTTGGCCACCGGAACAGATAAGTTTGTCGGTCTGTACTTCAAATTGTATTGATTTGACAGGTGCCTTAGAATAATTCACGCGGTCAATCGATATTGAAAGTACAGGTTTTGACATTTGCTTTTGCAAACTGAGCGATAACGAACGTCATAATGGGGGCCCTAGACAAGCGGCATTTATGACGTTGTATGTAACTGGGGAAATACAATTATTCTTCTTTCACTCAACTCAACACTCAACGAAACAGAACCTTAATGAATTCCCCTTTTACATTCCGTCCCATTCAATCTTAACAAGTGAACCAACAAAACTGGCTAAAACTAGTTTATTACAGCTATCACAGTATGACACCATGTCAGTCGAGTGCACAGCGGGAGCGGGATGCATTCAACATTCACTTGAAATCTTCCGCGCAAACATCATCTCGGTGCAGTCGCTTCCGCCCGGTGAAATATGCAAGTGTAGTTGCAACTTTCTGCCATTGCCGCTCAGGGACATGCGCGGTTACAGAATGGGGAGAGGTTAATTTTTTATTTATTTATGTGGTTAACTACTATAATCAGGCAGAGTTTAAACCGTGGTTTAAACACATAATATTATTATCTAATGGGTAAGATAAATTTTATACGTCAAAACGGGCAAAACTACCGATTTAGAGTATCACCTGGGTATTTTGTATTCGCATTGGGGGCGTTAAAGGGGGCAAAAAGAGATAGTGAGCAAAATTGCGTATTCATTATGGCGTACTTTAAAATAAACAATACATTACAATACACAACAGAGCACTAGCTAGCTCTTACTAACTAGCTCTTCCCTAGCACGAACGACGTAGTTCCACAAACCGTCAACAGATGGCACTGTCCCGAGTTAATTCACGGTAATGTTGTGATTTTCCGATAGTACTTAACCACAAAATAACCTTTAAACATCGTGTACATTGATTTTTAAATAGCTATTTTTGGAAAGCTGCTTGTTACCAATACTTTTTGGAAAACAGGTAGTTTATTAAACTGGAATTGACTCACAATAATAAATTACAGATCTAAGGTAGGACTTACTTGGTGGGTACTTTTTTAGTAATTTCTATTCTAGCTAGTAAGAAAAGACGAGGTAGGTGTACTATCCGGTTCAGAGCACTTTCGAATTGGCCTTGTTTTTTTAGAATTGGTTCATACATTCGTCATTAATCTATTTCAGCTGTGTTTGAATGTAATTTAGAAATATGCAAAATTCTAAAATCTAGATCAAAACAAATGTGCAGTTGCAATATATAATAATTATGGACATATCAAAAGCATAAATGATAAAGTTGTGCATAAAATATTACTGGAAAAATAAGAAAAAATAGGGTTACGCGGGCTAGTGGAAAAATGGCTTACTTCATATCTAACCGATAGAAAACAATTTGTCCAAGTTACACACTTAGATACAGGGAGTTATGAAGTGAAGCGCTATGACTCTACTGTCAAGACTGTATCTGGGTCTATACCACAAGGAAGCGTTCTGGGTTGCCTTTTTTTGGCTTATATTAACGACCTTCCTTCTGTGGTACCCCATAAAGTAGTATTATTTGCAGACGACGCCACTCTGCTTCTGTCTTGTGATTACAATGATATTGACAAATCACAACACACTGTTACAACTAGTCTTCATTATCATCATCAGCCTATATACGTTCCCACTGCTGGGACACAGGCCTTATCTCAATTGTGAGATAGTGTGGGCCATACTCCACCACCCTGGCCTAGTGCGGGTTGGTGGAGGGGTGCGTAAGGCAAGAGACCAACCTTAATGTCAGATGTTATCAAGCCGCCAAATGGCCTCTGACTAGGCTTGACGACTAATATTTACGAATAGTAAATATCAGCCGGGACCAACAGCTTAACGTGCCTTCCGAAGCACGGAGACGCTCGAAATAAATGTCACTAAATGTGGTCAGAACGGTCACCCATCCATTAACCGACCGCGGCGTGGGTAGCTTGACTTTCGTTATCTCTAACGAACCACTTTCACAGCTGCGCCACGAGCGCCTCACAACAAGCGTTACAACTAGTCTTACCAATATAATTAACCATCTAGAGACATTAGGCCTTAAGCTAAATTTTGAAAAAACTAAATTATTGCAATTTCGCCCGTACCAAAGACCAGCATTGCCTTTATTCGTGTCTCATGAAAGACAAAGGATTAAGGAAGTCGAACAAACTTGAAATCTTCCGCGCAAACATCATCTCGGTGCAGTCTAGAGTTGCCCAACTATCGATAGTTTCGCTATCGATAGTTGACCTTGAAAAATAGTAACAATATCGATAGTGCTATCGATAATATCGATAGTATCGATACTATCGATAGCCCAATCCAGGCAATACTATCGCGGGTAAGCAATACTATCGATACTATACATAGTATTGTTGATCGATAGTTAAAAAACTATCGATAGTATCGATACTATTGATAGTATTGTTGCTCGATAGTATCGATACTATCGATCGTCTTTTTACTATCGAGCAACAATACTATCGATACTATCGATAGTATTGCCTGGATTTGGGCTATCGATAGTATCGATAGACTATCGATACTATTGATATGACGTCAACTATCGATAGACTATCGATAGTTTAGCGATAGTGGACTATCAATGGGCAACTCTAGTGCAGTCGCTTCCGCCCGGTGAAATATGCAAGTGTGGTTGCAACTTTCTGCCATTACCGCTCAGGGACATACGCGGTTACAGAATGGGGAGAGGCTAAAATGTTTTAATTTATGTTGTTAACTACTATATTTCAGGCAGAGCGAGAGATGCAATACATATTTTGTTGGATCACACTCGTTACCATATTCAAGCATTTCGTTTTTCCAAAGGTTGACTTGTAAAGAATGCTTTTAGCGTTAAGTGGCTTTTTGTGCCCATTTGTGTGGTCAATAAAGTTTTTATAAATAAATAAGCCTATAAGTTAATAGAGTCAATGAAATACAAGCGGGTTTCATAATTTCATTAAAGATGAAAATGATATTTTATGCGATTTCATTCATGAATAGAAGCTATAATTAATCTGAGAAAAAAAAAATCAAAATCAAAATCAAAAAAAAGTACTATCAGATTCAAATGCTATTAGGATAAAATAGTCTAAGATCCGAACCTAGGTCGACCTTCACCGGGTTGATAATACACTCACTGGCAATAAAACTTGGCCACTGGGCTTTTTTCATACAAACATGGTAACTTTAACGTCTCATAGATAGAAAACTATTTGCATACTACGATGTATGGAGCGTTGAGTTCGGTTTATTGTTTTTCCTTTTTGAGAAAATTGAGCGGTTTTTGGCAATTTTTGAAACTGTGATTCGACAATTGGGCGTTTGGCCTCTCCATTGACGTAATAATAATGCACAGCTGCAAATAGTTTTCTATCTATGAGACGCTAGAGTGACAATGTTTGTATGAAAAAAGGCCAGTGGCCAAGTTTTATTGCCGGTGAGTTTAGAATGAAACTTATTTTATTATGAATTTAGCATATTAGAAAACATATTAAAATAGGTTGTCTTAAAAAATCCTGAACAGAGTATGTTTAATTGTTTAAAAAAAAAATATTTTTAACAAAATCTCAATTTTTTGCAGACAACCCTATATCAACGTGTTCATAATAAAACAGCGCTTATGATGATAAAAAAAAATCTAGGTATCATCCAATTAGGTGAAATTAACTGGTATCGACACATACGTGTTTATTTATACCTGACAGTAGCCCCCCCACGTAAATAATAGAAAACCCAACGGCTGCACATTCTATACGTTTTTTAAGTTAAGTCAGGACATAATTTTCTTATTATTGCTAAATTTTGTTTAAAAATCATTAAAAATATAAAAAAATTGTACTGTCCAGGATTTTTTAGGCAACCCATTTGTAATATGTTTCTAATATGCTAAATTCATAATAAAATAAGTTTCATTCTATTATCAACCCGATGAAGGTTGGCCTTAGTTCGGATCTTCTAATACCTTTTGGAATTGAGCGAAAAATTACGTCAACTGCGTGATGAGGATGACTTACACATAAACATAAATTATTATGTATGTTATTTTGCGTTGCTAACGCTACGGACAAGCGCAGTTGACGTCCTTTTTGCTCCATTCCAAAAGATATGTATTATCCTAATAGCATCTGAACCGGATTTTCGTACTAGCTAGAAATTACTAAAACAGTACCCACCAAGTAAGTTTTTTTTTATATATTTGGACTAAGCTAGCACTTGACCACAAAGTTGCCTGATGTTAAACAACTATGCGGTCTACGATGGAGCGCGCTTGCTTAGGAAAAGCCCGTTAATTCTGGCCTTGAAGAGCTCCAAGTTGTATTGTGTAGGAACTGTGTAGGAAAGACAGATCTCGGCAGAGAATTCCACTCCCGCGCAGTCCGTATCAAAAAAGATGAAGCAAATCGCTTAGTTCGTACGCGCGGTATCCCCACTGTATACGGATGGAGTCCCTGACCGAATCTAGTAGTTCGATGATGGAACGGAGCTGGTGGAACCAAATCGTGTAGCTGAGCAGCACACTCACCAAAGTGGAGTCTATAAAATACGGAGAGGCATGCAATCCTCCTACGATGATCGAGGCTCTGTAAGCTCTCGACCAGAGTATCGTCACCGATAAGCCTCTTCGCACGCCGCTCAATAGAGTCCAAAGCAGCCAGCTGGTATCGAGCAGAACCATCTCAAAGATGGCAGCAATACTCCATGCAGGAACGAACTTGAGCTCTGTAGAGGTTTAGGAGCTGTTCCGCAGTGAAGTAGCGCCTGACGACACGAAAAGAGGGAGCCAACTCAAATGCGCTCTTTTTGGTGGAAAAAAGACACGCCTGCGTTTTAGTGGGGTTGAAGCTGACCAAAGCAGTCTGAAACAACTTGGAGAGACTGATTCAATTTGTCCACCATGTCTGATCTTAAGGTCTCAGTTTCACCGCTACCTGTACGTGCATTGGACAAGTATCTCTCGACTACCGTGCTGTCGTCAGCATACCCCAGAATTCCGGGAGTATATATATACTGTAATAGATCAACCTCATTGAAACGAATGATTCAGTCGTTATAATTTAATTTAATTGTACTTGATTACGATGTGATAATAGACGAGACAAAGAGAGAGGGCACGGAGACTAGTTAAGATTGTTGCGATTACCTTTGAGCTGTCCATATTTCTTGTAGATATCCTTGGGAAATTGGTAGTGCATTCTAATGTCTTCGAATCATTGTTTTTCACTTCAAACAAATTTATTTTCAAAGAAAGTTGTTGTTGTCTCAGGTTGTTGTAATATAGAATACCTTTCAAAGTGTCACATTGACATTTGACATTACTTTTTAGGGTTCCGTAGCCAAATGGCAAAAAACGGGACCCTTATGGATTCGTCATGTCTGTCTGTCTGTCTGTCTGTCTGTCTGTCTGTCTGTCCGTCCGTATGTCACAGCCACTTTTTACCGAAACTATAAGAGCTATACTGTTGAAAATTAGTAAGTAGATGTATTCTGTGAACCGCATTAAGATTTTCATACAAAAATAGAAAAATAATAATAAATTTTGGGGGCTCTCCATACTTAGAACTGAAACTCAAAAAAAAAAATTTCATCTAATTCTTACGTGTGGGGTATCTATGGATAGGTCTTTTAAAATGATAATAAGGTTTCTTATATCATTTTTTTCTAAACTGAATAGTTTGCGCGAGAGACACTTCCAAAGTGGTAAAATGTTGGTCCCCCCCCCCTGTAACTTCTAAAATAAGAGAACGATAAATCTATAAAAAATATATGATGTACATTATTATGCAAACTTCCATTGAAAATTGGTTTGAACGAGATCAAGTAATTAGTTTATAAATTTTTGGGGCTTCCCATACTTCGAACTGAAACTTAAAAAAAATTTTTTCTTCAAACCCTTACGTGTGGGGTATCTATAGATAGGTCTTTAAAAATGATAATAAGGTTTCTTATATCATTTTTTTCTAAACGGAATAGTTTGCGCGAGAGACACTTCCAAAGTGGTAAAATGTTGGTCACCCCCCCTCTAACTTCTAAAATAAGAAAACGATAAAACTAAAAAATATATATGATGTAGATTACCATGCAAACTTCCATTGAAAATTGGTTTGAACGAGATCAAGTAATTAGTTTTTTTTTAAAACGTCATAAATCGTAAACCGCAATTTTCGTCTCATTCAATCAACTCAAATATAAAAACGTCGATCAAACTTACAAAGAACTACAAGAACTTTTATATTATGATGATACTTGCTGCTACGGAACCCTTCATGGGCGAGTCCGACTCGCACTTGGCCGGTTTTTATAATTTTGGAGCATTGTATGAGGCAAAGATAAACAATCGGCGATGCCATAGATAAAATAATAGTGTTACCAAGACCACTTGTAAATAAATTAATTTTATTCATAAAAAAAAAGTCCTGAATAATTTAGTAAATAATGTATTTGATAAAATAAACACTCAAGAGGTATAGGCGGGGAGGATCCATAGACAATTATAGAGTAATTTTGTTATTGGTAGCTCTGAACTTAGCACAAAAAAAAAACTAAAATTAGTGTACATACCTGTCATTGGTTATAAAATTTATATTTAATATGAAAATACATTAGAACTTAGAATAAAGAATTACTTTCATAATAAGTGTACTATGAAAGACCCGTGCGTTCATCAAGAATCAATACCTAAATATTTTAATTTGTCATAGATACATAGATAGAATATCATTGGGATTAAATTAAATTCCTAGACAAAAGGGAACGTGACTTGATGTGGTTTATGTACCTCTATGATGTTTTCTAGGTACAGATCGTTCACGATAAGAAGTCCTTTAGCCGCTATATTGGTACTATTGTTTTTCAATACTTTCAATCTGTTTTTTGACAGATTTACAAAGCGTAGGCAATGCTGCCAATATAGCGGCTAAAGGACAACTTATGGTGAACAGACTGTAGGTTCATTTCATCACTGTACAGAGTTGCCAAATAACAATAATAATAATAATCGGCTTATTTCAGGTAACACAAATTTAAGAAACTAATGACCATAATAATAAATATCTTACAGGCTAACATACATACAGATAGATAAATATACGAAGACAAAGGGCTTATTTTATTTACAAGCAAGTAAAAAATGGTTTTATTGTTCATCACAGATATTCGCATTTACTACTTAGAAAATAAAGGAGATTCTTAAATCTTTTATAAAATAGATAAATAGTTGCAATGTTTATCATCCGACTGCCTACTAGTGTTGCCGTAAAATTGATTGTGCATCGATTATTAATCGATTGTGCAAATGGAGCCCAAATAATGACAACCGTCATGACAATCGAGAGTGTAAACGACGCCGATGTAATCGATAATATCGATGCCTACTTTTATCCAATATAATTGACTATAATAGAATTAATCGAAAGTATTGTCAATCTAGAATAAATTAGCACATACCATGATTAGGATTTGGTCATTTTGCCTATGGATAAGGATTTTCTTATCCTTTGAACTTTACTTTAGTAGATATAAATGCGGTTGTCTCACTTTCCTATTTATTAAGATAAAACGCCCCATAGTGACGAGTAAATCGATCGAATTTAGTATTCTCTAATACACTATAGGTAGGTGTAAGTACTTATAAATAGAATTGTCTTGTATTCATGAGATTTCAGGGTTATAGGAAGGAACATGAAAGAACCTTGAAATTGTAGGCTCTCCGCGATTTCTCATAAATCTCTATCACAGCCTTATAGAACTTGAGTTACTACTATGTGAAATAACAACGTAGGTTATAGACGAGTATTTATTGGCCTAACAAGAAAAAAAATCAAAGTAGGTAGGAGCATTCGTTACAATACAATACCATATTATTTATATCTGTAATTACATATTGTCAGTAAATACCAATTTAATAAACTGCCTGTTTACCAAAAAGTATTGGTAACAAGCAGCTTTCCAAAAATAATATGTCAAATTTGTAATTGACTTGTCAGTTGTCTTAGGCTAAGTACGGCTAAGTAAGGCTAAGTAAGTACTATCGGAAAATCACAACATTACCGTGAATTAACTCGGGACAGTGCTATCTGTTGACGGTTCGTGGAACTACGTCGTTTGTGCTAGGGAAGAGCACTTTCGAATTGGCCTTGTTTTTTTAGAATTGGTTCATACATTCGTCATTAATTTATTTCAGCTGTGTTTGAATGTAATTTAAAAATATGCAAAATTCTAAAATCTACATCAAAACAAATGTGCAGTTGCAATATATAATAATTATGGACATATCAAAAGCTTAAATGATAAAGTTGTGCATAAAATATTACTGGAAAAATTAGAAAAAATAGGGTTACGCGGGCTAGTGAAAAAATGGCTTACTTCATATTATTATCTAACCGATAGAAAACAATTTGTCCAAGTTACACACTTAGATACAGGGAGTTGTGAACTGAAGCGCTATGACTCTACTGTCAAGACTGTATCTGGGTCTATACCACAAGGAAGCGTTCTGGGTTGCCTTTTTTTGGCTTATATTAACGAACTTCCTTCTGTGGTACCCCATAAAGTCTCGCCCCATAAAGACTCGTGATGAGTCAACTGCGTGATGAGGATGACTTACACATAAACATAAATTATTAAGTATGTTATTTTGCGTTGCTAACGCTACGGACAAGCGCAGTTGACGTCCTTTTTGCTCCATTCCAAAAAATATGTATTATCCTAATAGCATCTGAACCGGATTTTCTTACTAGCTAGAAATTACTAAAACAGTACCCACCAAGTAAGTCCTACCAATACCATATATCTGTAATTATTGTCAGTCAATTCCAATTTAATAAACTGCCTGTTTACCAAAAAGTATTGGTAACAAGCAGCTTGCCAAAAATATTATGTAAATCTCATAATTTGTCTAAGGCTATGTTATGCTATGTTGTGGTTAAGTACTATCGGAAAATCACAACATTACCGTGAATTAACTCGGGACAGTGCCATCTGTTGACGGTTCGTGGAACTACGTCGTTTGTAGAGAAGAGCACTTTTGAATTGGCCTTGTTTTTTAGAATTGGTTTATACATTCGTCATTAATTTATTTCAGCTGTGTTTGAATGTAATTTAAAAATATGCAAAATTCTAAAATCTACATCAAAACAAATGTGCAGTTGCAATATATGTATATATGAAAAGCACAATTATGATAAAGTTGTGCATAAAAAATATTACTGGAAAAATTAGAAACGGGCTAGTGAAAAAATGGCTTACTTCATATCTAACCGATAGAAAACAATTTGTCCAAGTTACACACTTAGATACAGGGAGTTAAAATAATCAGATATTTTGCTTTTAAGCTTTCAAGAAATAGTATAAATTAGTTCTTCGTTCTTTAAAACATTGTGTCCGCGATGCAAATGCAAAAATAACGAATAAGGTGTGAACACCGATGTCATGGCGCCGCTAGAATGCACGTGAAAAGTGCATCTCGACGAGTCTAGTTGCTGGCGAATTTTAATATTACTGTGATGTAGAGGTGAATTTCCGTGCAGTCTGTTTTAAGTCGTTTGTAAAATTATTAATGCGAAAAAAACTTTGTCTGCCTGTCTGTTACGCTTTTGCGTCTAAAACACTAAACTGATTTCGATTATATTTGGTATAGAAATACTCACAGAACAAAGAAAATTTTCTCTGAAATACTAGAGTATTTTACACGTTACAAATAATCCACGGATTGACGTATTTTTTTTGCTATTGAGATAGTGTGGTAGCTAGGAAAGAAGGAAAGGATGACCGCCTCCGTGGAACAGTGGTTAGCTATGCCGCTCGGGTATAAAACCAGGTCGTGGGTTCGATTCCCGCTTCGGGTCTGGTTGATGGTAGGGCTTTTTTAGAGCCCGATTGGCTAGCAGCTACCACCCCCATAGATGAAATCTGCCGTCACAACAGCTCTGGCTGTATTGCGGAAATATTAATGTGGGAGCCTGTTTACAGTAATACTGTAAGATCAGATGAGCCTACAGTCTGGCAGCAAATTGAGCGACGCTTCCTTGTGAAGTGCCCGCAAGGGTGGCCGCAGTGACCGCTTACCAATAAGTAGGCTGCGTGCCTGTCTGCCAACTGTTGTATAAAAAAAAAACCTTGTATAAAAAGAAGATCTATACAGTATGACAGGAAATACGAGGGACAAACTTAAACAAATAACACTGGTCAACACTGGTTTTGCCACACGAACTTTGATAGCTAATTTTGTTTTATCAATCTACCCTCGTTATTAAAGCACAGTTTTAATATGTAAATTAGCCTCATATTTGTTGTGATACGGTAATACTCATAACTAGTACTACGGCAGTAAATTAACAGAAACGCTTACAAGTAATTCGTTATAAAAATATTTGTCGTTGATTTTGAACACTTTTTTGGGATTTATTAACCTTGTGAACATGTCGAGAAAGTGTTATAACTAATGATCCTAACTTTTTGTTATGTCTGCTGAGAACTTACATTCAAAAACAACGACGAAATTTTACGAAACTTGTGTTGGAGTGTTATCATCACCAATGTTTTGGTTTTTCTGTCGCCCATCAAGACAAATCCTGGGCCCCTCATGTCTGTTGCATAACGTGTGTAAAAATTTAACTGAATGGAAGAATAGTGCACGACCTATGCAGTTTGCTGTATGTACCCATGATATGGACTGAACAGCGAGATCACGTTTCAGATTGCTAGGTATTTGTCTCACTGATATAAAGGGTATAAATTACAAGAAAAAAAAACACAGTTATTTACCCTAACTTTTCTTCGGCTATAAGACCAGTCTCTCAATGTAAAAAATTGCCAGAACTAATACCAGTTGCAACTACGTCTGTTGAGAACGACAATTAACAACCATCCACTTCAGTTCAATGTGTTGACGAGGACGATGACTTTGAATTTGAAGGAATTGTAAAGGAGCCACATTTGATAACTCAAGGAGACCTAAATAATTTGGTCCGGGATTTAAATTTGTCAAAAAAGCAGTCAGAACTATTAGGATCTGTTGTTGCAAATTTTTTGGGTACCTAACCACTAGAGTGACAGATCCAGATAGTTGGTTAGCGAGCTATTATTGTCATATTATTATCAAGCATTGGGTTGTAACATGCCACTTAAGATCCTTTTTTTAGACTCACACCTGGATTTATTTCCTGACAATTTAGGGGCTGTCAGCGACGAGCATGGTCAGAGGTTCCATCAGGACATTTCTAATATGGAAAAGCGGTGCCAGGGCAAATGGAGCCCAAATATGTTAGCAGATTACATCTGGACAATTAAAAGGGACCAAGCAGAAGCTAAATATTCAAGAAAATCTTAGATTTTTGAGTCATTTAATAAAAAAAATACTTTTGATTTACGAGATCTGTGTTTTTCTTAATATTTTAAATTGCTCAATAGAATAAAATCCTTGTCTAGCAAATTTTTTTTAACTGTTTATTTTTTCTTACAATCACTAATTAACCACTCAATCCCGAACCGGCACTCGGGTGCCGCGTAACAATAGATTTTCTATTGTGTCTGGTGATCCGGGGCTTGAAAGATTAAAATAAAAAATACCAAAAAAGTCCGTGTGGCACGACAAAGTTAAAATTTTGTTGACCAGTGTAATTTATGCTTCCATATAACAAAATAAGAATAAATCAATAAAAACAATAAAAACTCTTGTAAATATCTGTCAATAACCTTATTCGATCGACACCTGAAAATCCGCGTAACGTGCGGGCACTCTTCCCTTCACAGTAGGTACCTATTTCGTGCACTCGTTCAAGTACGACTCAAAATTGTACTCGCGTACAATTTGAGTTTGGGGCGTAACCGGTCGCTCAGCACACGGGATTTTTAAATAGTTCATGCATACATAAAATTAGGATAATTATGAAAAAAATTAAGGATATATTTTTTATAGCGAATTGGACTCTAAATCGGATTCTGAACACTCTCCTTAAATATGTCCCTCGGGTTACCTAACACGCTGTATAACGCCAACTCTGTATAAATCATTAATCTACATCTACCCTGCCCTGTATACAAACCGCGCGATAAACTCGCGGACAAACAGCGGGACATCTGATCACATGCGGTGAGTATTGATTGCCTTGCGGTCGGCCTTGCAGCGTCCTGTTACACTGTTATTATTAAGTTGACACGGAAATTACCTATTAGGGCTTCGGTATAACTTAGTATATTGACTATAGATTTTTATTTGTTTAATATAATAAACTCACCGGCAATAAAACTTGGCCACTGGGCTTTTTTCATACAAACATGGTCACTTTAGCGTCTCATAGATAGAAAACTGTTTGCAGCTGTGCAATGATTATTACGTCAATGGAGAGGCCAAACGCCCTATTAATAAATCACAGTTTCAAGAATTTACACTAACCGCTCAATTTTCTCAAAAAGGAAAAACAATAAACCGAACTCAACGCTCCATACATCGTAGTATTATCGTACTGTTAGGACGAGCCTGGGCGAGGGGGTTTTAAAAAAAACGATTTTGAGTTTTGAAGATTGGCAACCGTCACGCGCCGTGTCCTAACCCAGACTGGCGTACTCGTGAAGCGAGTGCGCCGGCTAAAGCCTAAAATGCTGATCTAGCAATAATATAGGGATGTCAGCCCTAAACCATTCAGATGCGGGATGTAACACTTCCCCCCCATGAAAAAGAAACTTAGGGGTTAAATCCTCAAAGTTTCTGAGTTAAGGCTGGAATACTAAGGTGAGTTTACTATAAGTTTTCTAAATATTTATTTATTTATGTTTTAATAATTATTTATTTATTTTACAGGTTTCTACGGATTCTGGGAGGAGACATAGATTTTGTGGATTCCAATTCTACGGGCGCGCTATCTAATTCAATATTTTCATGATTTTCAGGATTTGTAATTTCAGGAGTTTCGCGAGGCCGGTGAATGTTGCCAATCATATTTATTTTATATTTTTGAAAGAATTTACACATTATTACAATTATCACAATTATGATGGAAAGTAAAATCAAAGTGGAATAATGTGCTCCATATTTTAAAATATGAGGTTCATTAATGATTTCATTTAATTCTTTATTATTGTTATCATTATTACTGGTTTTGAAATTTATTTTATCTAAATCCAGGTGTTTGAGTTTAATACTGGGAGCATTACTTTTAATTTTATTGAATGTTAACAAATCACAACAGGGATCCTTTATGAGGTTAAAATCTAAGTTAATACTAGGTACACTTATATTTAAAACGCTAAAATTAGGTAGAAGGCGTGTGTTTTTACAATAAGCCTTACAGTATGCCGGCACATTCACTATCCCAGTGCCTTTTATGCTGTATTCAATAATTTCGGAATCTACACAATCAATAGATAGTTTACTGGATGCAGATTGTACAAAAATCCATCTATTATTACGGAGTGGTTTCCAGACATCTACGGTTCCTCTTATGAACTCTGTTTTGCATTGAACTGGGATTTCTGTAATTACATTGGCTAAGAGGATACTTTCGCAGCTAGGGTTGGCACTTGTTGGGAAAACGTTCATTAATTTACATATATAGTTTTGATCGTCTATGTTTTTACAAATTTCCAAAGATTCTATATTGCTATAGTGAGTTTTGTCCTTAGTTATAGCTATATATTTAATACTGGGGATAATTACACTAAATGAGTCCGGTTTACTTGAATTATGAGGTATAGGCAATGGAATAATATTATACAAATAAAACTCTTGGGGTTCTACTAAGGGTATCTGCAATATAAACATAATTTTGTGATTCATGTAATAGCTAATAAGTTTAGATACAGTCAATAAAGTATGAATTTTCCGTAAGTCTAATTCTACTGCTAATTCTAAATTATCTGGTAAGTATCTGTAATTATCTGCAAGCTCTTGGTATAACTGTTTAGGATTTATAACTGAGGGGTGAACAATGTTCACAGTACTAAATAGAATCGCGTTCGTTATGTCTTCGATTTGGAATGATAAATAAACCAGGGATGTTTCTAAATTGTTAAACACAGAATTAATTTGGGAATTTATTATTAAGTTATTTGTGATATTAGAAAGGTTTTGATAGTTTACAGAGAGCCTGTCGATAGCTACGTTAAGATTTTCTTCGTTAATTTGAAGTTTATTGAAAGTTTCATTGAATTTACTTAAGACGCTTTTAGTCACGAGTATATGTTCTTTTATTAACGAAGCCAATCTTTTCTGGTTATTGTGCACATGATTAATTGCGGTATCATATCTAATAGCATCATTTTCGTCTAATGTTCCAAATATCAGTTTCATAGCAGAACCTACTCCATTTATCCAACCACGTTTAAGTCTAGTGTCTATCAGATGGGTTATTGATGAATATGCCATCTGAAGTTCTTTAAATCTGATATTTAGAGATTCAAACATGCTAGAGCATTCTGAATTATCTGTTGCCTCCATTCGTCTACAAAAATCTACGGCGGTAGCAAGTACGGACCCAACGTTTTCTATATGAGGTTCTATATGAGATATATTTAATGGTATAATTACGCTAAGATGTTTATTAATTATTTTAGATTTTCCTATGTAATCAAAATAAATGCCGGGACCTGATGCTATTTGGGATATATGGTCTGGCGTGGTTGAGACCGACACACTGAAAGTAAACAAATTAAATGTAAGTTCTAACGTCTAATGATAACTAATCTAATTTATATTACCTAAACTAAGGAGAACTGGGAAAGACGCCAGCTAGTTTCACTTCGTCACAGTGATGTTTGACGTGGCGTCTATTTATTAAAAGAGTAAGGGTATTGTTGTTGTGAACAGCAATAACCTTGTATGGTCCTTTCCATATGGGTGAAAGTGCTTTACGCAGTCTTACATGATTTTTTAAATATACAAAGTCTCCCACTTTATATTTAATGGGATGAGTCCTGCTATCGTAATAACCCTTGGATCTTTCTTTGGATCTTTCAATGTTTTCAGCAGCCCGTCCCCAGGATAATTTAAGTCGGTGTTGGAGCATCCGGACGTAGTCGGGGTAAGTAGTGAGGTCTTGGCTATAAATGGAATCAGGAATAAAGGTCTTGTGCCCGAACAGTAGTTCGTAAGGGGTGAAGTTTGTGGTACAATGAACAGCTGAGTTGTAAGCTAGGATAGCCGTGTAAACGTAACGGGGCCAATCGTCTTGGTTCTCGTTTACGTAAGACTTCAGATATTCCTTAAGCGTCGAGTGACTTCTTTCCAGAGCTCCTTGAGTTTGTGGATGATACGGAGTGGACCATATCTGTTTTATTTTGAGAAAGGAACAGGTCTTTTTAAAGAGGTCAGCGGTAAAATTTGTGCCTTGGTCGGTGAGAATTGAAACTGGGATACCAAATAGGGAAATGAAATGGACCAGACAGTCGGTTGTTTCTTCGGAAGAGACACTACGTAAAGGATAAGCTACCGAGAATTTGGTAAGATCATCCTGTATTGTTAATATGTATTTAAGTTTTGCGGGACCTGATTCGGGAAGTGGACCTACAATGTCCAGGGCTATCCTTTGAAAAGGGCTAGTAGAGGTGGTGGTTATTTGCATGGGCGCCTTGTTAGTTCTTCTAAGGGCCTTGTTCTCTTGACAGGGAGTGCAGTTTTTAATATATGATTCTACGTCGCTTTTCATTCCTTTCCAGTAATATCGTTCTTGGATTCGACTTAGCATTCGATTGCAACCCAAATGGCCGGCAATCGGGAGGTCGTGATTTTCTCTTAGGATTTTCTTTATTTCGCTAAGGCTTGGATGAATTATATTGTTGTGGTAGATGTTTACTGTAATATTAGTGTCGTGGAAAAGGTAGACAATGATGTTGTATAATTTAGCAAAGGAATGTTTTTCGAATGGATTTTTAAAGTCGGGTAATGCGATTTCGATAACGTCATCTGTTGATTCTAATAAGTGGTTTCTTACAGTTTTCAGTGTTTGGAATATTTCTGGGTAAGTACACTTGTCAAAGTGGTTCACCTTTGGATAGATGAGATAAATTGATTTATTATTAATGTCAGGGATTCTTTCGAATGAATATAGCTGTTTTTCTGAATACAATATTTCCTTGGGGTCTGTAGCTTGTTCAAGAATTTCAGAAATATAAGCATTGGACTCATCTAAATCGATGGATGTAGGGACTAGTAGGACTTTAGCATGAGATTTCAGGAGAGATTGATTATGTTCTAACACCTTTGTGTTATAATTTCTGTTTTTATTATTGATTGATTGACGAGCCATTTGGTGTAATGGTCGAGAAGTCGGCTATTACACCGGAGGTCGCGGGTTCGATCCCCGCACGGTACAAACATTTGTGTGCATGAACATGTCTGTTTGTATCGGTCTGGGTGTTTCTATGTATAATATGTATGTATTTACAAAAAAAAAGTATATAAGTAATGTTTATCCGTTGTCTGGCACCCATAGCACAAGCTAATGCTTAGTTTGGGGCTAGATGGCGCTGTGTGAATAATGTCCAGAGATATTTATTTATTTATTTATTTATTTATTTCTTTCAGGAATTTGGAGTAATCATCACCGAGGGCTACGTGGTCTGGACTTGAAGGTAAGTTGGGACTTAGGTTAAGTGTTTCAGGATCTTGCAGGGGAGAGTCAGGCGTTGGAAGGAGCAGAGGTGAGGTATCTTGATTTCCAGGTGGTGGATCGAGAGCTTCCAGGAGTGGCTGAGGAGATGACATAGGTAAGTCTGATTTAGCAGGTTGCGGGTGCAGAGATGGAGGTTGAGAAGGTAAGTTTTTGGTTTTAGGATTCAGAGTTACAGGTGGAGCTTCTCGGCTCGTAGAAGGTTGGGGTTCAGTGACCCTCGGGGACTCAGAGCGTTGGCTTACAACCTTACCTGCTGCATCATGATTTAGAGGACTGTAAGTTATGAGGTCATCGTCTTCTTCCAGCAGGTCGATACAGGGTAAGCTGCTACTGTCAGCGTTGGAGTCAATAGGAAGGTGGACACCTAGATCTTCTAGAGTTAGAGGGCTAAAGGGAAGTGGTGATTCGACGTCTTCGTTTTGTCTTACAGGTGGAGTTCTTTCAGGTAAGTGACCCCGCTCAGGGTTATTAGGATTAGTAGATACAGTGGGTTCAGCGCGGTTGATGGATTCAGGGGAAATAGTAGAATCAGTGGACTTAGTAGGTTGATCGGTTAACAATGGATTTACAGGTTGGCGGGAGAGTGCGTCGGCAGCAGAGTTGAGTTTGCCTTTTCGGTATATTATTTCGTACTCGTACTCTTCCAGTTTGAGGCGCCAGCGTTGTAATTTACTGCTGGGGTCCTTATGGTTAAATAGCCATTTTAAAGGGCGATGGTCTGTGACTATTTGGAATTTACGGCCGTACAGGTAAGGTCTAAATTGCTTTGTGCCGAAAATTATAGCGAGGAGTTCCTTTTCAGTAGTACTATAATTTGATTCGCTCTTATTGAGGGTGCGAGAAGCATATGCGATGGGTTGGTCCTTTCCAATAGAACCTTGGGAGAGTACAGCGCCGACGGCATGATTGGAAGCATCACATGTGAGTATAAATGGTTTAGAGAAGTCGGGATAAGCGAGAAGTGGAGCGGACGTGAGCTTTTGTTTCAGGACATCGAATGCCACCTGTTGTTGATTTTCCCAATTGAAGGGGGTATCCTTTTTAAGAAGTGTTGTTAAAGGTTTGGCAATTTTAGAGAAGTCTGGGATGAATCTACGGTAGTAGGAAACGAGTCCTAGGAATGATTTAATGTCCTTTGGGGAATTAGGAGTTGGAAATTGGACAACCGCTTTTATTTTGTCCGGATTAGGCTTAACCCCTTCGGTCGAGATTATATGACCGAGGTATGCGACTTCGCGTCGGAGAAATTCGCATTTATCCGGTTGCAGTTTTAGGTTGAATTTTCGAAGTCTTTGAAAAACTTCAGCTAAGTTCTGGATTTGAGAGGAGAGGTCATATGAATACGTGACGATATCATCGAGATAGACGAAACAGCGAATGCCTTGTAGGCCAGATAGAGCTGTGTTCATCAGGCGCTGGAAAGTGGCTGGCGCGTTCTTGAGCCCGAAGGGCATGCGATTGAATTGGAAGTGGCCCTGAGGCACATTGAAGGCCGTTTTCTCGGCATTATTTACTGGTATCTGATGAAATCCAGACGCCAGGTCTAGGGTTGAGAAATATTTACTATTCCCGAGTTGATCCAATATTTCAGCTATTTGGGGAATTGGATATGTATCACCTATTGTGATATCATTTAATTTTCTGTAGTCGATAACGACACGCCATTTTTGTTGGCCCGATGCGTCAAGCTTTTTGGGTACTACCCAAATTGGAGAAGACCAGGGCGATACGGAGGGTTCTATGATTCCCTGTTGAAGCATTTGATCAACTTGTCTATTCACTTCTTGTTTGTGGACTTCGGGGAATCTATAGGTTTTTGTATGAATTGGGACCTCGGATGTAGTTTTAATGTCGTGCTTTATGGCATTAGTATAGGAAAGTTTCTCATCAGGGAGATGGAAAATATCAGAGTAGTCTGAACAGATCTGGAAAAGAGCTTGGACTTCTTCGTCATTGAGGTGATCTATTCTTAATAAATCTAGAACTCGTTTGGTTCTTTCGACACTGTTTTTTTTTTCAGGTTCGGAGTTGGAATAGAAGACAGGAGCGGCGTTGGAGTCTGGCTTGGAATGGATTGAGTCTATCGAGGTAAGTATTAGGTTAAGGTCTGTTTTCAGGTTCACAGGAGATTCGGAGGTATTTATTACTGTAAGATTTACTTTCTTATTTTCTTTAACTTGAACGAGACAATTGGAGATTAGGAGTTCATTGGATGGGCTTTGATCTAGGATGAGACCTTCTTTGAGTTCAGGATTGGAAACCGAGCACTCTATTACCTTTTCGGTGCGGGCTGGAATAACGTAGTATGGATCGGTGAAGAATAACTTCAACTTGTGTTTCCCTAAGTTCAGAACATCTTGTGTGAAGTTGATGTTGCTTTGGAATTTGCTGAGGAGGTCGTTACCGACGATGCCATCGTAGGGGAAGTCTATATCTCCCACTACATGGAATTTATGTTTGATGGAGTCTTTGGAATTATTTGGATATATGATCAGGTCGAGAGAGCCCAGTGTTGGGACAGAGTCATCAGTGGCATTAAATCCTTTTAATTTAAGTATTTCCTTATTGAGCGGAGTATGAGATCTGATAACAGATTTTTTGAGGAGGCTGATTGAAGAACCTGTGTCTACGAGGAGTGAGAGAGGCATGTCGGCGCTTGCAGTATTTATTAAAACATGTGGTAACGATCTCTTCGAGGGGTCGAATGAAATTTCATAGACTTTCGTGTCATTTATGGAATTAGAAGTTGTCAAAGAAGATCTGGACTCGGAAACAGTGGGTTTGGAATTTGAAAATGTGACGGACGTAGTGGATTTAGCAGTGGCCTTCTCTGAGGCAGATACAGAGGGTACAGCGGATACGGTGGGTCTCTTTGTTTCAGAGGATACAGCGGATACGGTGGGTCTCTTCATTTCAGACGATACAGTGGATGCAGTGGGTCTCTTTATTTCAGAGGATGCAGCGGATACAGTGAGTCTCCTTGTCTCAGAGGATACAGCGGAAACAGCGGGTCTCTTTCTTTCAGAGGATACAGTGGATGCAGTGGGTCTCTTTATTTCAGAGGATGCAGCGGATACGGTGAGTCTCCTTGTCTCAGAGGATACAGCGGATACAGTGGGTCTCTTTATTTCAGAGGATACAGCGGATACAGTGGGTCTCCTTGCTTCGGAGGATACAGCGGATACAGTGGGTCTCCTTGCTTCGGAGGATACAGCGGATACAGCGGGTCTCCTTGCTTCGGAGGATACAGCGGATACAGTGGATCTCTTTATTTCAGAGGATACAGCGGATACAGTGGATTGACAAGCAGAGGACGCAACGGATGCGTATGTCCTCTTCGGGCTTGTCTCATAACGTTTAGAAGTAGTAGGTTCATGAGTAGCAGTAGTTGTGGTGTCCTTTTCCTTAAAGAAGACGTGGCGTCTCGAGTGACACCCAGTCGAGACGCGATTTAGTTTAAATTAGAAGCGGCGGTATAGTCATGATTTGGTTCGTCAAGGTCTTCTTCGGTCTCATGGTCCTGAGTAAAGTTTACCCTACGGATAGGGCCTTGATTAGGATTGGACTGATGTTGATTCCTGAGTCTATTGTTATATTCCCGTTTGCGGCAATTCTCTATTGAATGCCCCGGGAATTTGCAATATCTACATATCATGGTGTTTGTATTAAGACCACCCGGAATGGGTCTATTGGGGCCCGTATTTGACCCGTATGGGACCAGAGACCTTGACTGGTTAGAGTTAGTAGAGTTAGCATATGATTGAGGGGCTCTGCGAGGTCTTGGCTCTGCTGGGATATTTCTTTTGTAGATCGTCTGTTGGATTCTTTCCTCCGAAATAGCAAAGTTTATAGCTTCATTTAATGTTTTAGGTGATTTGCACCTGACGATACATGAAATTCGCGGGTGTAGACCCATCAAAAAGTGGTGCAGAGCCAATTCCTCCATAGCTGCAGTACGACCTGGGAGTTCCTTAACTTTTGTATTAGACAAAGCAACTTCTGTAAGAAGTTGTGACAAGTAGGTTTCGATTTTAAGAGAATATTGGCTGACATTCTCAGATGGGAGTTGTTTACTCTCCTGTAATTCGGTGAGAAGATGCGAGTAATGTTTTCTTTCGCTAAATTGTGTCTTAAGGAACTCTTTAAGTTGCTCCCAGTTCGTGAACTCCTTGATGGAGCATGCTAATTCAGCTTTTCCCTGAAGCTGGCAGAGAATGTACTTAAATAATATTGGTTTCTGCGCGTTGCTAGCGAGTTCGTAGGCATTGTTACAATTTATTATAAAAGAATTTAAAGTGTCCCTGCTACCGTCGTAGGGTTTAATAAATTTCAAAAGAATATTGAGGTCCAGGCTTTGTGTGGAGCTAATAGGAGCCTTCTGGGTTCTAGTGCGAGATTTCTTTTCGCTTGGGTTAGGGCTAGAAGGCCTTTCGTCCTCAGTGTCGAAAGGCAGGTCCACATCAACAGGCGGAACGAGCAGTTCCGTGTTTTTGGTGTCCGGCATGATTAAAACAATGAAGAATTAAAACAAATAAATCTAAGTTGAATGATTAAGCAAGCTACCTAAACGAGATGTGGGCGAACAAAGGATCAGACTCACAATAACAATGTTGCAGTCAGGAATCGATACATTGTAGCGAGGCGATAAGACGGCGCGGCCCGACGACAGCGTTCCCGCAGCTCGGTTACTATGTTGCACTTCTTGTTACTGGGCGATTGCGCAATCGGTGTTACCTCTTTGTTTCCAGGAATGCGAGTGATGCTGTGATGACGGTAAGTATTCTTCAGGGTTGCGGATAATGCTCCAGGATATGGTAATGCTCCAAGATATAGTAAGTGCGTTTCAGGATACGGCGATGCTCCGGGATATGGTAATTACGTTTCAGGATACAGCGATGCTCCGGGATATAGTAAGTACACTTCAGGATACGGCGATGCTCCGGGAAATGGTAAGTACGTTTCAGGATACGGCGATGCTCCGGGATATGGTAATTACGTTTCAGGATACAGCGATGCTCCGGGATATGGTAAGTACACTTCAGTATACGGCGATGCTCCGGGAAATGGTAAGTACGTTTCAGGATACGGCGATGCTCCGGGATATGGTGAGTACGTTTCAGGACACGGCGATGCTCCGGGATATGGTAAGTACGTTTCGGGATGCTCCAGGACGTGGTAAGTATACGATACAGCGGAGATAGTAAGATGCAGCGATGAGCCTTCCCTTGTACTTTGATGTTGAGTGCTGACGGCCACGGTAAAAGTCAGAGATATCACTGATTCACGTATGAAAGTTTCACAGGGCACTTGCACGGCACTAGGAGTACAGTATATAGTTCACTAACTTTGATTTAGGAGACGACCGAGGATCTCTAACTTTACAGATCCCACCGCTGCCACCAAATGTTAGGACGAGCCTGGGCGAGGGGGTTTTAAAAAAAACGATTTTGAGTTTTGAAGATTGGCAACCGTCACGCGCCGTGTCCTAACCCAGACTGGCGTACTCGTGAAGCGAGTGCGCCGGCTAAAGCCTAAAATGCTGATCTAGCAATAATATAGGGATGTCAGCCCTAAACCATTCAGATGCGGGATGTAACAGTACGTATTAGTGTAGTATTGTTGGCAATTTTTGCAACTGTGATTCGACAATTGGGCGTTTGGCCTCTCCATTGACATAATAATCATTGCACAGCTGCAAATAGTCTCCTATCTATGAGACGTCAAAGTTACTATGTTTGTATGAAAAAAGCCCAGTGGCCAAGTTTTACTGCCGGTGAGTGTATATTGTATGTGATGATATTACATTATACAAGCTCCCACATTAATATTTATATAGCCAGAGCTGTTATGGTAGAAGATTTCACCTGTGGTAGCTAGCCAGTCGGACTCTGAAAAAGTCCTGCCACCTACCAGACCGAAAATGGAAATCGAACATACGACCTCCGTGTTTTTATACCGCGCTTATAGCCACTGTTCCACGGAGGCGGTCAAATTATATTCATTTTCTTTAATGTTTTGTGTGGCATTTCGTGTCTTATGGTCAATCAAATCGTTTTTCTTTCTTTCTTTTAACGGTAATGATTCGTGTCTATACTCATAAAGATTTCCCGAATAAAAGCAATGTACCGAAGCTTGTTAAGTATTATAATTGTCCATTATTCGTGAAGAGAAACAGTTCCTTATCTATTGTTGAGAGATTAATGAGGTTAACATGACAGGCGTTAGATACCCGAACAGTGTGTCGGCAAAACAGTGTTCTGGTTAAACATACTGTGTACTTGTAGATAGTGTACCGTGTATAGGAACTGATATGATATATGGAAACTATTGTAAATAGCCGTCTGAGGCGGAGGTGAAATTATTAGGCATTTGTATTGAATATCTTTTGACACATAAAATCTTGGTCCATCGCCAGTGAAATTAAATAGGAACCATCCAACATACATGTCACAAAAATAAAATGTCTAATGCTCGCGTGACTTGTAAAGAATGTATCATTTGCCATAATTATTTTGTTTCAAAATTTGAGAATAATAATTAGAAAAACAACTTATTAAAACCGTTACATTGATCTGATTCCAATGTAGGTAAGTAGCGTATGCACTTTTGTCATGGGTATCAGATACAATCGAAGACTACGAATCTATACTAATATTATAAAGAGGAAAGATTTAATTGTTTGTTTGTATTGAATGGGCTCCGAAAATACTGAACCGATTTGAATAATTTTTCACTGTTGGAAAGCTACACTATCCCCGGTTAACATAGGGTACTTTTAATCCCGGAAATGTGGGGGGATATTTGAAAAAAGAAATACGAGGGATGCCTTTTAAGTTTTGTCGTTTGAAGAAAAAAACACAACTAGAACCTTATATTACTTTTTATTGTTTTGTAAAGTATTCTCCACGTAGCTTAATATACTTTTCCATTCGCTCAAACCAGTTATTATAACATTTATTCCACTCTAAAGTGGGGGTGTTCAAAATGGCTGACTTAAGAGTGTCGACTGCTTCTTCACCGGACTGGAACCTTTGACCACGAAGACTTTTCTTAATTTTAGGAAATGTAAAGAAATCGTTAGGGCTTAGGTCAGGACTGTATGGAGGATGGTCAAGAATTTCTACTTTTTCCTGCTTCAAATACTCGATCGTTTGACGAGCGCTGTGTGAGCTTGCGTTGTCGTGGTGCAGGATGATGCGTCGCTTTGAGTTAGATTTTCGAAGTTCGGCGATGACTTGTGGTAAACAAACTGTGGTATACCACTCTGCGTAAACCGTTCTACGATCTTCAAGTGCAATAGTCGCAACATGGCCGGTTTTTCCAACGAACGTGGCCACCATCTTCTTTGAAGTGCTTTGAGAACGAAAAACTTTAGTCGGCTTTGGCTCGTCTTGAAAGACCCAGATTGTAGATTGTTGTTTGGAATCAGGATCGTAGGCATAGATCCAAGATTCGTCACCACTGATGATGTCGTAGATGTGATTTGACTCTCCTCGGTTGAACCTTTGCAGAGTTTTCTTACACCATCTGACGCCGGCCGCCTTTTGATCGTCGGAAAGCAGATGCGGTATCCAACGGCAAACTAGCTTTCTCACACCCAGCGCTTCATGCAAGATCTTCTTTATTGTTGTCCCTGAGATGCCTAATAGAGCCTCTATCTCTCGATACGTCACATGACGATCTTCGACAATTAGATTTTTCACAGCGATGATGTTACCTTCAGTAAAGGCGGATTCTAGGCGTCCTTCGCGAGATTTGTCGCTAACACTAGTATGTCCACACTGGAATTATAAATACCAGCGTTCGACAGTCCGCAGACATGGGGCTTCATCACTAAACACAGATGTTCGCTCTTCAAAACACTGAAGCCGTGTCGGGCCTCTTCTAAAGTTGTAGAAAATTATTGCACGCACATTTTCCTTAGAAAGATTCATTTTCGTACGTAACCTGACAGATTCCAAGCGACGCTGTGACTTAACAATAACATTAATCCTAATACTTTCAACTGTTTTGAGATTCAAAATTTAAACACATTCGAATATAGAACAGTTCCAAATTTAAAATTCGCGGGAAATATGGAAACGACAGAACTTAAAAGGCATTCCTAGTATCGCGTAGGTGAAACCGCGGGCGGTAGGCAAGTATAATATACAGGGCAATTATAAATCTTCTTCTCATAGATATTTTTCCAGGGTGGGATTCCAACCCACGACACATGGCACAAGCATAATAATAATTGCTTTAAAGAAAAATCCGGCACTATAAACTTCACCAAAAGAATTTTCAATAAACCTTAAAATGCCAACACTTAAAAAGCGCCCTCCAAGATTGTGACAGAAAAAATAGAGCTATTTGTCCAACAATCCTACTAATATCTTACTAATATTATAAATGCGAAAGTCTGGATGTTTGGATGTTTAGATGTTTGGATGTTTGTTACTCAATCACGCCTAAACGGCTGAACGGATTTAGATGAAATTTGGCACACGTATAGTTTATAACCCGGAATAGGACATAGGCTATAAAATTCCTACGGGAAACGTCTCATTCCCTCGGGAATAACAGTTTTAAAACTACTGAACCGATTTGAATAATTCTTTCACTGTTGGAATGCTACACTATCCCTGGTGAACATAGGGTACTTTTGATCCTGGAAATGTGGGGGGAAGGAGGATATTTGAAAAAAGAGATTACGCGCGGGTGAAACCGCGGGCGGAAGGCTAGTTTTCAATAAACCTTAAAAATCCTACACTTGAAAAGCGCCCTCCAAGATTGTGTCAGAAAAAATAGAGCTATTTGTCCAACAAAGCCGTCAGTTGGAGCGGTAAAGTAATTTATTAGGGATAACTTCAGGATGGGACAGGCCGTAGGTCATTCGGTTCGATTCCCTGCCGGCACTTGTGTCCGCGGGTTTGGAGAATCGATGCGCGTAATAAAACGGGACGGGCTGTATTTATTGGATAGATTTTGGCAAATTCTAGGTAAGTGTGAATATTCTGGGTTTTTATATACAAATGCTGTGACGCCTCTTTCCCTTAGGGCGAACAGATAAATTACATTTTGTATGATCCCAATACAATATCTTCCGTTTATTCCAATTCCGTTTGTCTCCTTGTTTGCTAAATGTTGAACATAGTTCTTTGTAATAGAAATTGACCAAACATCGTCGTATCGTCGGTCGTGAGTTCGATTTCTGCCTTGAGTCTGGTTGGTGGTAGGGCTTTTCAGAGTCCGACTGGCTAGCTACCACCCCCACAGGTGAAATCTGCCGCCATAACAGCTCTGGCTGTGTTCCGGCAATATTAATGTGGGAGCCAGTGAACTTGAAATCTAAGGCTAGAAGATCAGATGAGCCTACAGTCTGGCAGCACATTGAGCGACGCTTCCTGGTGAAGTGGCCCTCAATGGAATAGGCCAATTTAGTTTAAAAAAAAACAGTTTTTACATCTAAGCCCTAATATCTAAGCTCTCAGTTACAGAAAACAAAAAATAACCTCCTACACTGAACCACAGAATATATAATAGTACTAACGTATTCTATTCGCAAAATCGACTCTAATGTCAAGTAAATTAGGCGCAATAAGCAAATCCAATTTAAAGTTTATCGCGAAAAATGTACAATTGAAGAGTCATTACGTTTAACAGACGTATTCTCCGTTCATTCAGAACAACAATAACTCCGGTACAAAGCGAACAATTACAGAAACAAAAGCCGACGCTGAACAACGGTTTGTTTAAAAATAAAATGCCTCGTTTCGGATAAACCTGGCTGTGTTATAGACCTCTCATTGTGGTTTATATGATGTATAAAAGGTATATTCAATGTGTCGCTGATGATGGCGATGTGATTGTGGCTAAGCCGCTAGGGTATGAAAACCTGGAGGTCGTGGGTTTGATTCCCGCCTTGGGTCTGGTTCCGGCAACGACCACATTGCGCCTGCGTGTGCCGCCGCTCCCGCTGCCTTGAAATTCGAGGGCGAGGCCTTTCACCAGGAGTTTTTTTTTATATTTATTTTACGGTCAACAGCACATCACGGTAACCACTTGCACTTCGATAATAGCACTTATGCCCCCGACATAAGAGTGGTACCAAGTCCAAAGTGTACCTATATAGTCTGACGTGCTTTTGACTGTACTTTTTATTGCCTATTCGTACAGCCTACAAATTTTGAGAAAATAATAATAACTGACGTTTTTTCAGTAGTTGTAGGCAACGGCTATCAACGTAGTCTCTAAGATAGCTATTTCAAATAATCGGCAGTAGCTTTGCATAACGTCTCACAACTCTCAAAAAAAAAAGATACACCAACTCTACTTCGTTTTTGCTCTGTGATAGAAATCATTACACTACTGTCATATGAAAAGCTTACTTAGCTAATGTGATCCACGTGTCTGTTGCTATTATAGTCTTACTATTGTGCTGATATTAATCCAATACGCAGTAATAACTGAAATACAGTAAAGGTTTTCGGTTAAGACATAGTGGAAAGTGTACACAGTAGGTATGGCTAAGAACTCACGGCACCGTTTTTATTAGCGCCCGCAGCGGTTGCAGGCCCGTAGCCTCTGTAGGATGTTGATTTGTATGAAAAATGTAAGACCAGTTTTCAAGACGCGATTTTCACCCGCAGCCGGCGCGGTTGTTTACGAATCCCGCCCGCAGGCGCGGCGGTTATTTTTTTTATTGCAATGTGTAACAAGACGAGCAGATCGTACACCTGATCGTAAGCGCCACGTCTGCCTTTAGACAGTTCAGTGCCAAACAGTAACTAAGCAGTTACTGCCTGGCACCGCCCTGCGCCCGCTACACCGAGACGACAGCTATTAGGTCTCGTATACCCAGTAATTTCACTAGCTTCAGTGCCCTTTCCCCGAAACACAGAAGTGCTAGACACTTCTATTTCACGGAAAAATATCTGGCACTACGGTGGTTCTCACCTAGACGGCCCAGTACAGGAACCTACTACGGGTATGGCGCGCGGGCGCTCCCCACCAACATAACATACTATGTACTCTTACTACTATGGTTAAGACGTGGCTTAGTAATACCATATTACTCGTAATGAATGTCTATAATACGATATGTAACAAAATGGAACGATAAATCTCTAGAGCCATTCACAAATTAGATGAGACGTTACGTATAAATTTATTGGTAATCTTATTTTATTGGAACATGTTTAGCGTATTTTTACTAAGTATCTACTTAGCCTGTTGCTAAAAAAAGAGGCTATACTGGCATGACTGCTGACATCTATATATACTGCGTGTTTTTTTAGTCGTTGTTTTCCCGCAGCAGAACGCTTCACCTTCAGTAGTACTATCGATTTTTGCAAGATTTTTTTTTAAATTTTTTTTTGTAATTTTTTTTTTTACTTTATTTTGAAATTTTTTTTAGAGTTTGATGGGAAAATGGAAACCAAATGTTAGTAAATAGTAAATTATAATTTTTTTGATAAACGCGAAGTGCAATGACCCCTGCCGGTGACCCTCCGCAACGCAGCTAGTACTATTGGTTCGAGTTTCGTCTATCATAATAGTAAAACTTTTGATTTAACTAAAAAAAAACTTTATTAATCTATTTTGCTACTAAGATAGAATCATTTTACTGCGGGAAAACAACGACTAAATTTCCACGCTGTATAAAACTCAAAGGTGACTGACTGACTGACTGACTGACTGACTGACATAGATATCTATCAACGCACAGCCCAAACCACTGGACGGATCGGGCTGAAATTTTGCATGCAGGAAGATGTTATGACGTAGGCATCCGCTAAGAAAGGATATCTCGATATTCCCACGGGAACGGGAACCACGCGGGTGAAACCGCGGGCGCCCGCTAGTGAATCGATATATTTATTTATCCCGCAAGTTACTTCTTCACGCTTCTTTGGGAGAAATCCATGTTCATCCACTTACCTATTATAAAGTAAAAGGAAAGAGTTTGTTCGATCGCCAAAAATAATAGACCAGGCGAGTTATGGGTAGGATATTTAGTAGTGGTACGATTTTTTTTTCTGCTCAATTTTACAACCGTTATTCTGCACATTCTTCTCCGAGTGTTTTTTTCCGATCTAGCATTGAGTGAATCGAGTTATTACACTGGAGCGACTGCAATCAGACCTCTGTAACCCTCATGGTTAAACAGCTAACACGTTTGCCCCGCTAAGTTAATTCTACAACACTTCTAAATTAGCCCAAAGATATTTTTACTCAGGTAAAGGTATTTCTATTTTCCATTAACAAAATTTCCCGAAATAACCAGGGAAGCGAAGACGGATTTACACAAAAAGGTGTGTGTCTGGTCAAAGAGAAAGTTGCGGCGCGAGTGTGGCGCGGGATTGGGCGGTGGAATGAAACAGGCCTACGGCTTTAGTCTAAACGAGGAGTTATGGCTGCTAGAAGTGAGTTTAGGAGGTATTTTATTCGGTAGTGAACAAAATATCCTCACATTTGAAGGCAAAGGCAAGTTTGGAAGCCTCCGTGGAACAGTGACTAAGCAGCTCGGGTATAAAACCCGGAGGTCGTGGGTTCGATTCCCGCCAATATGTTTCAAACCGGTGGTAGGACTTTCTCAGAGTCCGACTGGCTAGCTACCACCCCCACAGGTGAAATCTGCCGCCATAACAGCTCTGGCTGTGTTCCGGCAATATTAATGTGGGAGCCAGTACACTTGAAATTAAAGGCTCGAAGATCAGATGAGCCTATATTTTATAGCACATTGAGGGACGCTTCCAGGTAAAGTGTCCCTCAATGGAATAGGCCGCAGTGACCGCTTACCATCAGGTGGGCTGCGTGTCTGTCTGCCAACTGACGTTGTATAAAAAAACGTATTTCTGATAGTAGAATTAGCATATTATTGGAACAATTAGGAATCAAGGTAAGGGTCATATTGCATGTCGCTTCTATTGCACTAATACTCTGGTCTTGCTATTTCGCTCTGCACCGGTGACAAAGCTGAGGCAATATCTATTGTAGACTTTTTTTACCGACCGCCTTTTACAGATTTCAGGGTTTTCATTTTCAGTCCTGGTAAAATTCTAACACCAAATAAAATTCGTTTAAAATTAGTAACAAGGATCATAAAATACTATGTCGTTATAAAAAATGAGGAACATGAAAAAAAAGAGAGAGATAGAGAACCTAAGAGCTCATTTACAACTAACACTTGAATCCTATCAGATATTACACGCATGAAGTCTACGAATATAAGAATATTATATTCCCCCTAAACACATTTAATTAAACAAAACTAAACCTCTTGAGTGTACAAGGCTCTCCTTTATGAGCAAAACAAAGAAATAACCAAGTATTTAAGTAAAAAACTTCTAATAAACTATGCGGGAACACGCCACTAAAAGGCATTTAATAAAATGGTGACGGCTCGCTTCCACCGTTTCTTACTCTTATTATAATAAACCAAGCTAAGAGATATGATGTATATTTATAGGGTAACTTTTTACATTTTTCATGAACTTTTAGAAGTGAAAAAGAGAGTGAACCTACTGGCATACATAAATCAAACTTATCAGAAACAAATAATAAATAAAACAGAGGAGACAATACATTTTTAACAAATGAACAAACATACGTAATCGGTGCGGCCAATAGGGACCTTGCCTCACTATTATTATAAGCTGCTGTGATATTTAGCTAACATTTACAGCAGCGCTGATATTCTGGCACAACAGAGAATATAAGAGAAAAAGAAAAAAATTTAATTGGCAATCTCTTGAAAACCGAGCAACTTTTACTGAGGTCATGTTAAGCACTGTGACGTGTCATTGGGACACCCTGTATACGTTACTATAGCTACAAAACCGTAAGCAACAGATTTAAATCCTTCCCCTTCTTGTATTCGAAAAATCATACAAACAGTTTACAAAAATAACAAATTGCTTTCACGAAAAGACAGCAAATAAAATCACGAACACGAAGTAAGCTACCTATTGTTTCTTGTATCATTAAAGACATGAAAGGTATGATATTGTGAACATCAAAAAAGTGATGTGTAGCAATTTTCACTGAAGAATACTTGTATTGTTTTACGTGTATAGAGCTTTGCGTTTCAATGCGATGGAACATGTAATTTGATTTAAGGTTTATATTACGGATGTATGTAACAATTTCTTTGTTTCTGTTTACATTCCATTGACGAGCCATTTCGTGTAATGGCCGAGAAGTCGGCTATTACTCCAGAAGTCGCGGGTTCGATCCCCGCACGTTGCAGACACTTGTGTCCATGAACATGTCTGTTTGTATCGGTATGGGTCTTTCTATGTATAATATGGATATGTATATTTACAAAAAAACAGTATATAGGTAAGTAATGTTTATTATGCTTAGTTTGGGGCTGGATGACGCTGTGTTGATAGTGTAAATAATGAATATATTATTATTTATTTATTTATTTAGTAATTTCCACGATATTTTTACATGCGTTAGGTCGATGGTTCTAATCCCGGCGCGCACCTATGGATTTTTCTATAATGTGTGGATTACCTCTAGCTACCTCAGTTCTAATTAAAGTAGACAAAAAAATATAATAAGTAATTTAACCCCAAGTAAATGAGCCTCGTAGACGCCAAGTCTCTTGTTCATAATTAAGTTATACTAAGCAGAGGTGATTATTATACTCCTACTCGAGTTCTTAAAAGTCTTCAGAATTACGAGAAAACTTTTGTCTTAATAAGAGTAAATTAGTGTAGAGTACGTAGTAGCTATTTTCGTAGCTACTTAATTATTTTAGAAATTAAAACGAAATATTTTTATAAAAATACTAGCCTTTCGCCCGCGGTTTCACCCGCACGTAATTTCAGTGACATCCGTCGGACTTCCGTAACCCTTGATAGTAGAATTACATCTATGAATTGGATTATGAGTACACAGCCATTCGACTATTAACTTTTGGACGCCAAAGTCGTCTCTATACTTGACAAAAAAAAATCGTGTCTCTAAAAATATGAAATAAATTTTATATGTTTAAAACTATTATTACTGGTATTTTTCCTTACATTTGACAATAAAGAATAACCTAGCTCTGGCGTACAGGACACTACCGACGACAGTGCGTTCGTATGTTGGCGTTAAAGTTAATAAATATTATAATTTTGTTTGTGTTTTCATTTGTTTATATTTTGAAGGATTTGTTACTATGAGAACATAGTAAAGGAGAACCTTTACACCAACCCACTGGTAATAAAATTGGTGCTATCTGGGGTAGACTCGAAACAACTTCGTACGACTACCCACTAAACACCCCCGGTATCCTTTCACACACGAAGAAGGACAAGCCGGTGCCCGCCTTGTGGCAACTGCTCGTAAATCATAACGCCACTAATTTTAACCGTAAAAGAAACCCTTTTCTTTTCCCAGTCTTACCCAAATCCTCGGTCTAGTTTCGGTGACACAACCGGGAATAAATCTTCGGAACCCTTCACCAACATAAATCTATTAGGGAATAATTAACCACCAGTAACGTATGGGCAGTTAAATTGTCATATCGATGCGACTAGCGGTCAAGTAATAATTTAATATAGATTTAGAATTTCGATTATTGGTATTAAGTTTGTGTGTGGATTTTGTAGGTGGCAACGAGATGGTTCTATTAAGAGTCCAGGATTCGATCTAAAAAAAAAATACTAAATTATTAACATTATACTTTACCGCGATCGACTCTGCTTCGTTCTTCAACTATCCCCCTTCCCCTCACATTTCCGGGAACAAAAGTACATTATGTCACCCGGGGATAGTGAAAACTGCTACGACTATCGTTACATACGTCGACAGCATAATTTTGGCCATGTTTAAGAGCAACTAACATGCAACTACCTCAATGCAGATTTTAAAGTCGCACGACAAAGTCGCATCTCTGTGGCACCCTGCAGTTAAGTCATAAAACCCGACATTTGTCAGTAGAAGGGTTGATAGTTGGGCACCACTCCGCGCCTTTAAATAATTCAATTTACAACGTGTTTAAATATCCATTGCCTTTGTGTGTCCTTTACTATATTGTATAGAATTGTATACGTGTAGTTGTATTTGCCTGGTAATGTCCCAATTGGGTGAATGCAATCTTGACAATTGAATAATGATTTGATTAACTAATGACAAAACTAAGTATGACTATGGCAATGGTCATAATGGTGGGTACCCAATTGGGTATTGATGGGAACGCTAATAGAACATTTTTTATAAGAAATAAATTCTTTATATCGAACGCCTTTACTCTAGTCTCTCACACAAGACCGCAAGCGTCCACCAAAAACAAACACTTTTCAAGTATCGATTGCTACTCAATAATATACCTACCTAATGTGTTATAAAAAATTATTGTTTGTTAAAAAAACTTGGGATTGAATCCAGGACACCATGTCGTAAAAACATGAGTTAGATACATGTGGAAAATTCAAAACGTAAAACCCTCTAAATAAATAAAATACTCTCGTCCCGGCTCTTCAAGATTATGGTCAGGTAGAGGTACGCAAACTTCTTGAATATCGGGTGGGGCAATCCCCACTGCAGAACACGATTTTGAACCGCCTGCGCGCTATTGGTCAGAAGCATACTTCTGACCAATATTATAGCGCGCGCGCTTTTGGTCACGCGCAAGAGCATATGCGCGATATTCCCCCTCTCCGTCGACCGATGTTCAACAAGTCTGCCGGTATCTGTACAAACTTCTACTAGGTAGGTAGGTAAAAGTTTTTGGGTAGTAAAACCGAGCAGATACTTTCTGCCTGTCAGTTGAAATGGCTGACTCGACCGGAGAATTACAGAAGATCGAAATACGAAGGTATGAGTGGTAGATTACTATTGCGCTTTGTGAATGCCAGATACCTGAACCCATTCATAGGCTTATAATAATATCTCTCTGAACATTATTCACACAACGCCATCCAGCGCCAAACTAAGCAATTAGCTTGTGCTAAATAGAGCATATTTACATAAAAGTAACTTTATTGCTAATATTATAAAACTATGAGTCCTATTTATTCATTTCGTGTTTCTATTCCAATCTTTTTCTAAGCATTAGGAAGTTTTATAGTTCAAGAAATATAAATAAAAGCATCTTCCACCACATTAAGTACGTAATATTCCCATTATGATGTCATTAAATAAATAGCTTACAGAACCGCAATAATAAAAGCTAACAGTTACAGCCTCGAGTGGCGCATAAAATACCACTATAAAGGTAGTTTCAATCTTGAGTGAGTGAGAGAGAGTGCCATACTTCAAGCTAAACTATAGCTCGTGCATATTAAAATTGTATTTTTTTTATACCACGTCAGTTGGCAGACAGACATGCAGCCCACCTGATTGTAAGCGGTCACTGCGTCCTATTCTATTGAGAGATACTTCATCAGGAAGCGTCGCTCAATGTGCTGCCAGACTGTAGGCTCATCTCATCTTCGAGCCTTTAATTTCAAGGGTACTGGCTCCCACAGCCAAAGCTGTTATGGCGGCAGATTTCACCTGTGGAGGCGGTTGCTAGCCAGTCGGACTCTGAAAAAGTCCTACCACCAACCAGACCCTAGGGAATCGAACCCACGACCTCCGGGTTTTATACCCGAGCGTTTTAGCCACTGTTCTACGGAGGCGGTCAAAAATCAACCATTTTATTCAACCATTACACCAAATATATCATCTAATCGCTCTTCATCACTTTAGTATTTATCCTAGATCAGATTTAGATCTTGGGTTCCTAATGTACTAATCTAATACTATTAACGGCATTACGTAACTCATCCAGTGCCAGTGACGCTGTTATCTCTCCATCGGTAATGGAAGACGTCCAATCGTCGTCGTCGTCATGTAGTAATGGAAGTGTCTTAGGGCTCTTTTAAATTAGACGTTTTGTGTCGGACGGCTGCGGTACGGTAGCCGCGCGTTTGCCGCACCGCGTACGGACGGTCGTTATTTTTCATACAAAACACGCGGTGCGGCAACAGTACGGTTGACATCTTGCTGTCGAGCGTTCGCGATACGGATGTTTTGGAGGCATTCGCCCGGTAATAAATGTATGAGGCGGATTGAGTGACTCAAAAATAGGTTCAAGAAAGTTTATTGTTTTTTTTTCTTGATTATGATTTTTCACCCATTGTCCATTCAAATTAATGTCATCGTGCCATAATTGCATAATCTCATCATTTCTGACGCGTGATCGCATTAGAAATGACAACAAGGCAATACAACAATCCAGCTTAGTAGATTATAAGTGGGCAACTTTCTGGTCAAGTGCTAACTTAGTCTAAATATAAAAAAAAAAGTTTATTTTTGCACTGTAAAGCTATAGGTATAACGATTAAATTCCACTTTTAAGGACTCTGATCTCTACGATGTTTGGTCAGGATGTTTTCCGTCATCGCCGTATGCATAGTAAATAAGCGCATACATAAATCCGCTTGTGCATAACACACACACGGTAGGGCTGCTTTACGAAATCACAGACATTACGCAAGTCATTGATCGCTAGTGACGTATCTATTATCTCTCCATCAGTGGAAGACAAGCGCGCGAGATTCGCCCGGTAACAGATATATGAGACGGATCGCGCGCATTAAGCCGGGTGGCGCTGGTCCGCGTTTATTGATAGCACTTACTCCGGGATCTTTGCCGTGATGGCTTGCGATTTCCTAAAGAATGGCGAATGGACGCAATAAATTAGGGTTAGAAGTTTTTTCTCATTCAGCTGGCAATCAATCAATTAGAGAATCCTAGATATAACACTTGAAATTGAGTATTTCTGTTAGAAAAACGTTGGCGGTTTGATCTTATGCTTTGGAAAACACGTAAAGCCGTTGTTCCTAATCTATTTAGTTGGATTGTTGTATTGCCTTGTTAGAGTTTATTTTTGCACCCATTTATGCACTATAAGTCTATCTAACGATTCAATTCCACTTTTTAAGAAGTATGGCTCTCCATAATGATTGGTCAGGACGTTTTCCGTCATCGCCGTATGCATAGTAAATACGTGCATTAAAATCCGTTAGTGCATAACACACACATGGTAGGGCTGCTTCGTGAAATCACAGACATTACGCAAGTCATTGATCGCTAGTGACGTATCTATTATCTCTCCATCAGTGGAAGACAAGCGCGCGAGATTCGCCCGGTAACAGATATATGAGACGGATCGCGCGCATTAAGCCGGGTTGCGCTGGTCCGCGTTTATTGATAGCACTTACTCCGAGATCTTCGCCCGTGATGGCTTGCGATTTCCTAAAGAATGGCGAATGGACCAATGAATTAGGGTTAAAGTTTTTGCTCATTCAGCTGACGGACAATCAATTAGAGAACCCTGGATCAGATCTAACGCTTGAAATTGAGTATTTCTGTTAGAAAAACGTTGGCGGTTTGATCTTATGCTTTGGAAAATACGTAAAGCCGTTTCTTAAGAAGTATGGTTCTCCATAATGATTGGTCAGGACGTTTTCCGTCATCGCCGTATGCATAGTAAATATTTAGTGCATAACACACACATGGTAGGGTAGGAGCAGCCCTGCTTCGTGAAATCACAGACTCTAGCGATCAATGACTATGACTTGCGTAATAGTCATTGATCGCTAGTGACGTATCTATTATCTCTCCATCAGTGGAAGACAAGCGCGCGAGATTCGCCCGGTAACAGATATATGAGACGGATCGCGCGCATTAAGCCGGGTGGCGCTGGTCCGCGTTTATTGATAGCACTTACTCCGGGATCTTTGCCCAGATGGCTTGCGATTTCCTAAAGAATGGCGAGTGGACGCAATGAATTAGGGTTAGAAGCTTTTGCTCATTCAGCTGACAGTCAATCAATTAGAGAATCCTGGATCTGATCAAACGCTTGAAGTTAAGTATTTCTGCTAGGAAAACGTTGGTGGTTTGATCCCATGCTTTGGAAAACACGCAAGGCCGTTGTTCCTAATCTAATTTGATTGTTGAATTACCCAGTTAGAGTTTTTGCACTATTAAGCGATTAAATTCCATTTTTTAAGAAGTCTGGCTCTCCACAATGTTTGGTCAGGACGTTTTCCGTCATCGCCGTATGCATAGTAATATAAATACGTGCATTAAAAATCCGTTAGTGCATAACACACACATGGTAGGGCTGCTTCGTGAAATCACAGACATTACGCAACTTATTGATCGCTAGTGACGTATCTATTTATCTCTCCATCAGTGGAAGACAAGCGCGCGAGATTCGCCCGGTAACAGATATATGAGACGGATCGCGCGCATTAAACCGGGTGGCGCTGGTCCGCGTTTATTGATAGCACTTACTCCGGGATCTTTGCCGTGATGGCTTGCGATTTGGTAACGTCCTGCGAGTTGAAGAATGGCGAGTGGACCCGATGATTAAGGGTTAGGTTTTTAAATTTATTTAAGGTCATTGGTTTTTTTCTATCTGAGTAACAGTCCGCCGCAAAAGAAGATGCACATTTTCAGCTTATGTACAGTATTACCATTTCAATGAGGCATTTTCAAAACGCGAAATGCTACTTTTGAGGCCAACTCAAATTCTTTATTACATGTCACAGGAAAAGTTTGTGGTTAGAACAAAGAGCTCTATCATTGAAATCAAGTAATAGATCCAAACATGGGTACTGGCCTTACTGCTTGTTAATTCAATTGTTTGAATAATATAATGTAAAATATAATATTACGGTTTAACAATTTATACACGAGTTTATGTATAATGTATAGGTATTAAATTCATAAATATTTCTTATATACCTAGGTAGGTTTTTTAAGTAAGGGATGACTTAAGCTCCCAGCTAATGCTTTGCTATTTATGCTTTCCGTGGCAACCTGTAATTGAGGTCGCACTATATCATGTACATCATTGATTTAGTCATCTATATAGCTTTTAAGCTGTATGATCTTGTTGGTTGTCCATATAAATAAGTAAAATGCGGATCAGTTTTCACAAACCCGAGCTGTATTCGGAAATTCCAAAAGTAATTATTGCTCTGGATCCATTTACTAATGGCATTTACATGAACCACGAAATTTTCACTGATTTCAAATGTCTCACAAGTAAGGTACAACACAGCGTTTATGTCATTGTGCTGAACTTGGTAAGTAGCCAAAACCTTTACAAAGTACCCTTATTTTTAAACAAGTCTTTGCCATATAAATGGTGAAATTATAGTAATTACTCTAACACCGTCGGGACCGCATTAAACTGTCGAGGCCAGCGGAATATTATGGGAGTCGTTAAACTAGACGGTGGAAGTTGACGGGCAAATAATTATGACTAAGTAGGCTCAAACTAGGGACGCATTATGAAATTTTGGATATTACTTTGCGGTCAGAGTAAATGAATAAAATACGGCATATTAGCGTCGAAAGTAAACCAAAACCTGAGGGAAGAGTGACGCAGCACTATAAGCGATGCTAATTGTAATTTTTTTATGTCAGAGGCGGCTAAGGAACCAGCAGTTCACCTGATGGTAAGCAATCACCGCTACCCATACACATCTGCAACACCAGAGGGATCGCTGATACGTTGCCGGTCTTATAAGGGGGAGTGGCGGCCTTGGGCACTCTCTCAAACCAGACGATCTTAAATACAACGTGTTTGCGCAAAACCTCAGACACCCCAAATTATTTTTAATATAATTGACCTAATTGTAAAGGAAAATACAACATTAAAATAAATTAAAGGTTTTATGAGCTGTTTTAGTTTCACTGGCAATTCAAATCGTTTCTTGCGTCTACGACGACGTTTTGTCGAGGGACGAGTCGGTAGGCATGGCTTGCGCACGTGATGGCTTGACCTATTAATAAATAGACAGGACAACATTTTTAATTCATATTTTTTGAAAAATGTTACCTATATTAAAAAGTGGTTTAATAGATTATACTCGTCATTCTGATCAAACTAATTCAGGTTTTGCGCTTTAAACTTAACACGTTATATAATCTTAAATCTTTCTAAATGGAGAGAAAAATGATTTACTATGTAAATCAAATGGCTAAATAAATTATTTAATTTTCTTGAGTAATCTCGAAGTTTTAAAATTTTTCTCCAATCTTTCTTTCCATTAAATTTTGATTACGAACACTTAAACCATGAAAAAAGCAGCTCAACTAGTCTAAGTGACACACTTACCAACTACCATCAAACTTTTATCACCAACAAAATAAATCTTAAAAACATCGTAATAAAGTAGAAATTCGCGTAGCACAGAGTTTTCCAAACAATTTTAGTCACACACTTAATCATTGTAAGGTCGAAGACACAAAGTCGATAGTCCGTCCCTGGCAAAAAGGTGAGTAAAACAATCCTCTTTACCATGCAATTCTTTTAGGAAAAAAGTCCCCAGCCCTTATAAATCACAGGGCCGGCTCGAACTGGGGTCGTAAATATATCAACTGACAATTGCTTTGGTTACCGAACATAAATACCTTTCCGTTAGAGTTTTTGGACCTACTTAATTGACGTATGGGTTGCGCCTTTTCAGGCGTCGGTTAAATATTTGATTGATTCGCTCGTATTTTTAAATGGCATTTAAGTCGAAAAAATTGGTCTGTTAATATCTGTGTAAAGAGCAAAGGTCTTTGTTTTTAAAATAATTTTAGAGTACGAAAATATCTAAAACCTAATTCTAAAAGAAAAATATAAGAGACCATTTGTTTCAGACGAAAATAAGTTGATGGCGTAAACGCAGGTTAACGAGTGTGTGGGGTTCGAGAAAGAAAACGTACGTCCTACAACCCAATAAATAACTCCCCTAGCCGGGGATGGCCTGGTCAATATAGCCACAAGGCTGGCACCAGCTCGTCCCAATCGGGTGTGAAGGGGAAACCGGGGGAGTTAAGTGGATAGTGGACGGTTTAGTCTCGAGTCCCACACACGGCCGCAGGTCTAGCTAGTCTGCGGTTATGGTGCATAAACGCATTCTCCTCCGAAAAAAAATAACTCCCAGGAATGCCCCGGGCGCCAATTAAAAACGAATTCATAACTCGTAAATAAAATCAAAAAGGCCTCCAACAATCAATTAATAAAACCATCTTCTAATTTATGAGTACTTACACCCAAAGATTTAAAATCTTTGCTTACACCAGTAATGAATTTGTCGCCACCGCTACGCTTTAAAATCCGCATTTAACCAGTAGGCCATCGAGGCAAAATGTATTGGGAAATATTTAAGTTTATATCCAAAAAATACTGAAATGTGATTGCACAATTTGCACACCAAAGGTTAGGTTAGCCATTAAATTTTTTGATGATCATTTCATTATTTTTTGATGACAGTTAAATACAACCCAAAAGTATAGACGACAACATTATACTAAACTGTCTATAATTGTATTGTACAAATAAAATAATATATTCTAGAAATCTAACCGTCAGATGGAATACTGAAAACCATATAGGTATTTACTATAAAAATGTTTTCAATTTTATTAACAAAACAGACATGTAATTTTAGTGAATAGCGAACGAAAACAGTATTTGAAAGGCCCATATGTGAATATTTCTGTGGGCGGAGGAGGTAATCTATCAAATCTTTAGGTATTCCGTAGAAGATGCCTTTTTACTTTATTGAAAGACTAGCAGGTCGCCTTGGCTTCACATGCAATCCAAACTTATACTATAATCTGTTTGTTTGTCACGCTTTCACGCGTGAATTGCTGAGCCAATTTTGATTTGATTTGGTATAGGCATGAAGACCGTGACATCCTACTTAATATTATAAATGCGAAAGTCTGGATGTTTGTTACTTAATTGCGCCTAAACGGCTGAACGGATTTAGATGAAATTTGGCACATGTATAGTTTATAACCCGGATTAGGACATAGGCTATAAAATTCCTACGGGAAACATTCTTTATTTCTGATATAAGTTTGTTTAACCATTCAATTGGATCCAATTTTTAATTATAATGTAAATTCCACAATTACGCGTGACCCTAAACGGTGCAATTATCAAAAGCAACAACTCTCTGAACTGATTATTGAAAATGAAATAACATTTAACTTTCATGGTGACAGCCGACAGAAACATCCGGTGTGGTTCGGCCACGGAAACAAAATGGCAGCAAACAAAATGGTTGCCAACAAAATGGCAGCATACGAACAAAACGAATAATCTAACAATTTTACAATTGAGTTTCAGGAAACGGTATACATGGATTTTAGTGAAACTTATTCATATTTTTGACTGATAGGCAGAAAGCAATTTTCTGCAGCATAGCTCTATCATATTTAGGTATTTTCAATGAACGTAGCGTGAAATAATAGTGACTTCTATTGTGTTTCGTCTGGTTTGTGAGAGTGCCGGAGGCCCACACCCCCATACCCTCATAGGCCGGCAACGCATCAGCGATCCCTCTGTGTTGCAGATGTCCACGGGCGGCGGTGATTGCGTACCATCAGGCAACGCGCTGGCTCGTTTGCCGCCTCCGACATATAAAAAAAGAAGAACGCTAGTGTAAAAATGTAGTTTATCCACCCTTTTATTCAATCCTCTACTGTTACTATAACCTAAAAGTATTCAATATCCTTCTAGCTCTATTCCACCTTATTTCTTACACGGGACAATTGTAAAAACCAAAAGACCGTTTAGTAGATCGTCTTAGCGTCCCAAAGGAACAATCAATCGTTAAGATGGGAACAAATGAAATTGCCCTCTGGGATGTTTAAGTCCGTATTTGAAACCAGTATGTTAGAGAAAGTATCTTTACGAGTAATATTCTAAAAATAGTAATTTATTTAACACAGTTGAAATATGGGCTGTCTCTGGCAAAAGTGCATCTCAACTTTTGATTTGGTTGGTGGTAGGACTTTTTCAGAGTCCGACTGGCTAGCTACCACCCCCACAGGTAAAATCTGCCGCCATAACAGCTCTGACTTTGTTCCGGCAATATTAATGTGGGAGCCAGTACACTTAAAATCAGAGACTCGAATATCAGATCAGCCTAGAGTCTGGCAGCATATTGATGGACGCTTTCTAGATGAAGCATCCCTCAATGGAATAGGCTTCAGTGGCCGCTTTACAGCAGGTGGGCTGCGTGCCTGTCTGCCAACTGAAGTGGACTGATTTATCATTTATTTTTATCGATATCGATACTGAAATTTCGCGACAACACTTAAAGCCGAAACGACTCTGATGCAATTACGTCCACACTTTGAATCATTATGGGAATTGGATGAATGGAGCGGGTCCAAAGAGTATCGATAAATCAATTCAGATATACATTTAAAAGGAAGATTAATTTAAACGGATACCTTTCCTTGGTCTCTTTTAATATTTATTTAATTTTTGTCAACGTATTATGTCTGTTATATTTTTGACTTGTTATAATATAGTAAAGTAACATACCATTTCCTTTTCTTTCTTCCATTTCATTTGACCCTTCTCTATGCGCCAGAGGTCGTGGGTTCAAATCCCGCCCAGAACAAACACTCATATGTGATGAACATTTGTGTTTGTTCTGTGTCTGGATGTTTATTTGTATTTAAGTATATATTTGTGGTACCTTCGTTGTTCCAGACACCCATAACACAAGCTCTCTACTTACTTTGGGGTCAGATCAATATATGTGATGTTGGCCAATATTAATTTTTAATTTTTTCCTTGTCAGAAAATTTTTGTGACACAATTGTTTTAATACAATTTGAGTCTGTAGTCATTAATCTATATTTGGCCTGCTTAAATCAACGTTAGAAACTTTTGCCTAGGAAGTGAAAGTAATAATTATTATACTTCTACTTCTCCGATATCTTAAAAAACTCTAAGTGTGTCTTGGCATCTGACACAAGGTTTAGCCGTAAGCCAAAATACCACTTTCAAAGATAATACTCGTATTTATAAAGATTATTTTGCTTGTATCAGATAATATATAGACGTGACATCATAAAAATCACTCGCGTTACCTTATAAATAAGTATCTCTAAGATTTTTATTGGCGGTGTCAAATGACGAAGTCGAAAAACGTTATTCCCGCTTGATACCGCGATATTATTAACGGTGTCAAACGGCCAATTCAAAAAGAATCCTTGTGCGTTTGACACCGCGGTGTATTCGGGACCGGGGTCAAATGACGAAGCCCCCCGCAATAACCACTTTCAAAGATAATATACCTACAGATTATTTTACTTGTTTCAGATAATTATGAAAAAGCTCGGCATAGCAGCAACAAATCATCTATAGTATTAAAAACTACTTGTGGTGAGTACCTAATACTCTTAACTATTAAAATAAAAATAAAAACATGACAAAAAAAATGCTCGTCATGTGAAAGTTTGTCCAACAAAAGCTTTGAATCCACAATTCTGCCGAAAACCTAGCAAACAAAACATAAAGCCAGTCGATTGTTTATAACCCTACAATAACAAAGCAAAACATTGTTAGCACGAAATGGGTTAAATTTATAGGTCATTCATCACACTTTTCCTCTCTTAAGCAACATAGCTTGCCAAGCCTCGTTCCTCTAATAACCCAATTTCCACATGTTTCGCTTAAATCATAACCTAAAAACTGTTGTACGGCCGTGGTCTTAATGACAGCGGGAAAACGTTTATAGCTTGATTAACTTATTATTGACCTTATTTCATTACTAACGGTCGCCTCCGCTGTTTCACCCGCGCTTTACTTGTTTTGTCAATTCCCCCCACATCACCGGGATCAAAAGTACCCTATGCCACCCAGGAACAGTGTAGCTCTCCAACAGTGAAAGAATTTTCCAAATCAGTTTAGTAGTTTCGGAGCCTATTCAATACAAACAAACAAACAAAATATCTTTCCTCTTTATTATATTAGTATAGATTATTTTTTATGTATTTACTAGCCTTCCGCCCGCGGTTTTACCCGCGCTTAATCTGTTTTACAAATATCCCCCCTTCCCCCCACATTTCCGGGATCGAAAATACCCTATGTTCACCGGGGATACTGTAGCTTTCCAACAGTGAAAGAATTATTCAAATCGGTTCAGTAGTTTCAAAATTGTTATTCCCGCAGGAATGAGACGTTTCCCGTAGGAATTTTATAGCCTATGTCCTATTCCGGGTTATAAACTATACGTGTGCCAAATTTCATCTTAATCCGTTCAGCCGTTTAGGCGTGATTGAGTAACAAACATCCAAACATCCAGACTTTCGCATTTATAATATAAGTAAGATGATCTGGCTGGCAGGCAATCTAATAGTAAGTGGACACTCCAATCAGGGCACGCCTTTTTTATGTAAACTAAGCCAGCAATTGATCATAAAGTTTTCTGATGTAAACAACTATGCGGTTTACGCGGTTTACGATAGAGCGCACATGTTTAGGAAAAACCCGCTAATTCTTTCCTTGAATAAACCAAACGTTTGGAACATAAACCCAATTTGGCCAGTTCTGTTATTGCACTGGAACGACTGCCATCTGACCTCCGTAACCCTTAACAGCTTAGCTACGCCAATTCAATCATAGTTACACAGCCATTCGACTGTGTAGATTCCCCTATAATATTTTCATCCGTGTAAAGGTCGGCAGCTAGTTTCCTATTTGATGAAAATGAATTGCCCAGATGTATTTGCGCACTTTACTTCAGAACGACATTGTTTTCTTTTGTTGTGATATCATCAGGATAAGGTTTGTTTACTCGTGCGAGGGGGTGGGGAGTAAAATTTATCACGCTCTTCCAATGATATTAACTTTAATCAGAAAGAGGTAGATAGGTTACTTTTTATACCATATTTTTCCCCATCACTACTTTTTAACTTTTCACCTTCTTCCTCTTTCCATGTTTTTTCTCAAAGGTTGCAGGTGTCCACGTACGGTAGTAGTTACTTAACATCAGTTGTCACATTGCTTGTTTGCCTTCCTCTTTTATAAAAATAAATATTATTTTTCGCCCGGACTTTTTTTTTATTGCTATGTGTAACAAGACGAGCCGATCGTACACCTGATGGTAAGTGCCACGTCTGCCCTTAGATAGTTCAGTGTCAAATAGTAACTAAGCAGTTACTGTCTGGCACCGCCCTGCGCCCGCTACACCGAGACGACAGTTATTAGGTCTCATATACCCAGTAATTTCACTAGCTTCAGTGCCCTTTCCCCGAAACACAGAAGTGCTTGATTTGCTCGTTTGACTTTTTAAAAAAATACAATTAATTTTTTTAAACTAAATCGCTGTCAAGCACGCCTCAGATCGCAGGCAGCAGTTTAACCGGCCCGTACATATTGATATACTAATACATTTGACGCTGATGGATCGTTAGTGCCGCCTTTGTGTGTTTCGTTATTTTCACGCGAGTTTTGGAAACATTCTTTATTTAACACTCAAGAAAATGTTTTGGCAAAGGAGTGGGTCCGGGGTTGGGGCACGCGACTTTTATATAGGATGAAGCAATTGAAAAAAATATTAGTCATATAAATATTATTTTATGAGCCGGGTTTGATCGATGATTCAAACCACACCAATATAATTTTTATAAGTATAAAACACCAACCTAGTAATGTCCCTTTGTGGGGCAAATGCCTCCTTTATTCTAATTTAGTCATGGTATTCCTTCCAAATATTGTTTTTCGAGGGTGGCCACGTACCGGAAGACACAGTCGTGGTAGGCCTCCCACAAGGTGGATGATCTCATAAAGATCGCCGGAATCCACTGAATTCGTGTAGCGCTGGACCGTTCGGTTTGAAGATCCTTGAGGGAGCCCATGTCCAGCAGAGGACGTTTTTTGGCAAAAATGAAGATGATGATGATGATTTTTTCCAAGCATGTTGACAAGTTGTAAGGTAGCCCTTTTATTTCTTTTCTCCCAACGGAACTGATCATAATCCTAAATTTAAAATAGCCTATGTCCTTTCTCACTCAGGACCTAGTGTTTGTCTGTCTGACTCTGTACCAAATTACTTCAAAATCAGTTAAGTGGTTTAGGTGTGACAGCGTAACAGACAGAGCCCCTGTGACCGCCTCTATGGAACTGTGGCTAAGCCGCTCGGGTATAAAAACACGGAGGTCTTGGGTTCAATTCCCGCCTTGAATCTGGTTGGTGGTAGGGCTTTTTCAGAGTCCGGCTGGCTAGCTACCACCCCCACAGGTGAAATCTGCCGCCATAACAGCTCTGGCTGTGTTCCGGCAATATTAATGTGGGAGCCAGTATACTTGAAATCAAAGGCACGAAAATCAGATGAGTCTACAGTCTGGCAGCACATTGAGGGACGTTTCCAGGTGAAGAGTCTCTCAATGGAATAGGCCGCAGTGGCCGCTTACCATCAGATGGGCTGCGTGCTTGTCTGCCAACTAACCTAGTATTAAAAAAATATCAAAAGTGATGAAAAAATAATTTTCCTCACATTGAATTGAGGTCCGTTTTTTTCTTTTTTTTTACGCAAGCACACAACTCACCTGATAGTAACAAGCCTTTGTGATCTTTTCAACCACTTTTTTTTTTGTCACCGGTATATTGAGCTAATATGACCTAGCCAATTGGAAAATTACGGTAAAAAACCGTATTAAAATAACCCTGTATATAAGGGAAAGTCATCAACACACTGAACACCATAACGCTTTTAAGGAGTATATCATCTACTCCATTTCTCTTATCTAGTAGTATAACGTTACAAAAATGCAATATTACCATTAATACGGCGTTATAAAATAGGTAAGTACGTATGTGTGTTTGTGGGAGTGTCTAACGTCACGCTACAGTTTAACTGCGAGCGGTCACGGAATGAGGAGTAGTTTGTACAGAAGGGACACTTGTTGTTTTACTGCCTTTTTATAGTGGAGACGTTGGCATGCCTTTGACATAAATGTTTTTTTATAGATAGTCTAGGTGGGCATTTAGGTACCATAACCGCAGGCAAGCTAGATCTGCGTCCGTGTGTGGGACTCGACACTTAAGCGTCCCACTAACCACTAAACTTATGTATGTAATGAACATTTGTGTTTGTTCTGTGTCTGAATGTTTATTTAAGTATTTGTTGTACCTTTGTTGTTATTGACACCCATAACACAAGCGCTCACGCTACTTACTTTGGGGTCAGATCAATGTATTATTTTCCAATTATTTATTTTAGAAGGATTTTTCATTGTATTAAAAACTGGCAGGAGAGAAGATTGGTGTATAAGTAGTAGCTTCGCTAATGCAATGTGAGAGAGGTAGCAGGAGACTTGAGTAATCCCTTTTTCTTCATGTCCCTATTTTGCATACAATAACATGTTGTATCATTAGATCAACTCTATGAGAATTTGTCACAGAGCCGATCTAATTAAGAAACCGGAAGGTGTCCATAGGAACTCTGTAGTGTTGGAATATAAATGCATTTCTCTTGATAATTACAATTTATTATGGTTTTACAATATTCGGCATTATACATTGCAAGTGCTGTAAAATCTATCTGTCAATCTCCCGGACTAGTGCGGGGCACGTACGCAGTGACCATAGTGATGTCTTAAAGCAAATAAATGATTTTGATTTTGATTTTTGATTTTGATTTAATCGAGTGAACAAATTATTCGCCTAACCGTAGTGAACAAAACAACCCATCGAGTTTTGACTCGTTTGTTGCATCTTGAGAAGTACTTTGGTGCTAGATGGTAACTAAGGTCTAATGATGGAGATAAAGAATGTCCTTATAAGCTTGTTTTTAAAGAGTTTTTTTTTTATATTTTGCGTGTTTAACAAATTTAAATTAAATAATAATACACAATGTTACCTCTCTGCGCATTACTCTTTGTTTAAACGCAGTGTATTTAAAAATACAGAGCTAAATCGAAAAACTTCCATGCGCAGTGGTAATTCATTGTGATATTGTGGAGTTACGAGCGGCTTATAAAGGAACAATGCGTATTAAAACGATGCCTATTTTAGCCCATTACTCAAATGTATCTTTATTTATGGTTTTATTGGACTGTGGACATGGGAACTTAATAAAATGACTTAATTAAGAGTGTGTCATAGATTAAGACTATTTTATTAATGCTTACATGTGTATACAGTAAACAGCACGATAACTGCCATAATATGTCTAAACATGTCCATTAAAATAATTGGTTGTATTTGAAATATTGGTTAGTGTAGCTTGATGTGATCTTAACTATGATAATGTTAGAATAGAGAGAAGATTAAATGTTATTAAAGATTTATGTTCGGTACAATGGCCAATACTTTTTTAGGTTTTATGACTAGCCTTCCACACCCGGCTTCGTCAATGTATACTTTACTCATAAAAATACGTCGATCCGTTGGTCCTTTGTGTGGTTATACATTTTACTAATATTATAAACTGGCGGTCGCCCTCACGGTTTCACCCTTTTTCAACTATCCCCCCTTCCCCGATCATATCATCCTGTGTCCGTCTCCTGGTTTTAAGCTACTTCTCCACCAATTTTCAGCCAAATCGGTTCAACCGTTCTTGAGTTATAAATAGTGTAACTAACACCACTTTCTTTTATAAGACGTATAGATATACATTCTGTCCCAAAAGTACCCGGAAATTATCATTTTAAATATACGTGTTAGAGATATTTACAAAAATCTTTTTGCATTACATTGGTACAACTGTCATTGGTTGCTGGTGAAAAATAATCTTACCTCTATCGAGTATTTTGTGAGTAATTAACATTTATGAGAAACAAGTTTTGTGGTCGCGTCGTTTTTTTACTATGGCCGATTTTGTTGAGCAACGATCTTGTGTTAAATTTTTGTGTTTTTAATAAATTTTCTTGCGCCAAGTTCCTTAAATTGTTAAAATAGGTGTTTGTTAATTAGTGCATGTCTAAAACTCAGGCATACGAGCAGTATAAATCATTCATAGAGGGAGGTACAGTGGTCGGGCGGGCTGGAAGGCCATCCACTTCAACTGACGACGATTATGTCAATAATGTCAAGCAAATTATAATGAAAAATCATCATGTGAGTTTAAGACACATAGCTAGAGACATCAGCGTACCGAAAACTACATACAGTACACCGTATATTGACTGACTTGTGGCCAGATTTGTGTTAAAATCACGTGTTTTCCGCACCACGATAACGCGCCAGCTCACACAGCCATGATTAATCGTAGCTTTTTGGAAAAACATGCAACTAATATCGCTCCGCAGGTACCCTACTTACCAGGTATGTCACCATGTGATTATTTTCTATTTTCTAAACTTAAATTACCGTTTCGCGAAAAGCATTTCAGACCATTAAGAGTAGGGAATGAAAAAACGACGATGGTGCTGAAGGCCATCCCGATTTCAGCGTATTAAAAGTGTATCGAAGACTGGTTGAACCATTGGCGTATGTTTATTCCCTCTAATGGAAGTAAATTTAAAGAGGACAAAATAAATTTGGATGATTAAAATTACCCTTTTAATTTTATTTACAATTTCCGGGTACTTTTGGGACATAGTAGTAGATGTATGTTTTTGTATGTTCTTATTTCAAGTCACACACAACGGACCAACAGATAGACGTATTTTTATGAGTAAAGTTTACACTGGCGAAGAACTAAAGGTGTATGTGACAGAAGTAGTGAAAAGAATAATATTTATTTATTTATTAGTTTAACTTTCGATAATCGACTTTAAAAAAAAACTTTTTTTTAAAGTCGATTAATAACTTGGTAAAAAAACATGATTAATGGTTCAAATTTAACATTTTCCATCAAACTTAAGGTCAACGTGTATCGATTATTCGTTCGACTAAGGTCGAATTGCCTCCAGTCACGAACAGCTTCGAGTAGACGGAACTGCAACCACTTCTGCACGCGACTGTATTTATCAGACTCAACTATTTGGATGCCGTGCAATTTTCATGAGTTTTTAATGACATATTTGGTACGATGGTTGAAAAACCATGAATTTATTGCAATTGCAAAAATAACCTTTATAAGTTTTTTTTTTGGATCATGGTTACACTTTATGGCAGTAGTAAGGCAGGACCTAGCTAAATACATAGATCATACATAGATCAAGGCAGGGCACATAGATCAAAGTCAGAAGAGCCGACTCCAATAGGTCGGGGGCTTCGTCGTTTGACCCCGGTCCCGAATATATTCAATAAAATACCTAATGAATTGAAATTATTAAACATACGATTGTTTAAAAAGAAATTGTTTGAATGGATTGCTACTAATAATTTTTATGACATAAAAGATTTTGTTACGGAATAAATTAAATTAGTTATTAAATATTTGCACGCTGAACTATATTGGCTAAACATGTTGTTCTGAAATGTTTTTTTTTTATTTATATCATCTGTTATAATACCATGTTTTATGCAAATAAAGAATATTATTATTATTATATTATTAATACACCGCGGTGTCAAACGCACAAGGACTCTTTTTGAATTGGCTGATAGACACCGCGGTGTCAAGTGGTGAATAACTTTTTTAGGTCATGTTACATTTCTGGCAACAAGAGAATAGAGAATGCCTCTCTGTTCGCGAATCTAAAACATGCGCTATAATATTATACCCTGTAGCCTGCCCTAGGCTTAACACATAGCGTGTAGATTATATTTCATTCCATTTCCCTGAATAACAAATGCTCGCCTGCAATACGGGCGGTGCTAATCGAACTGCATCCCGTGCGGTGTATCCCAGTTGTCCCCTCTGGCGTTTGTCCCCTTGGGGGACAAATGGTTTTTTTTTTTTAAATGTCCCGATTGTCCCCTGTGTCGTCCATTGAGGGGACAGTTGGGACGTCGCCTGTAGAGGGGACAGTTGGGACTAATTTTACATGACCGTCCCTACCCTATAATGTTGCTAGAAGTGACAAAAAATAAAGCATTTGTTTAGATATCCTATAGGTACTGTGGTTGGGATGACGAATAAAACAACTATCATATTTATTATTCAACGTGTTTCTATTGATATCCCATAACTCTAGACTAGGGTTATGTTCTGTCATCAAAAAGAAGTCAAAATGCCCAAGGAACATGGGTCGAAATATTAGATTTTTTTTAGCTGTCCCATACAAATCTGCTTTTGGAAATGAGCATTTTTTTGTTGTATTGTATGTAGAGTATGTATGTTAAATTAAACAATTAAGTAAATGATTATGAAAGTAAATGATAAGAGGTGCGATCAACAATTTGTTTTTGTAACATGTATGTAACATGTATTATGTATTATTATGTAATGATTGAAATGTTTTATTAAGAAATCTAAAACGTTCAAAAATAAACTCTGAAATACGTACTGCTTTAAATAAAAGGTAGGATTTTTTTTAAACTTCTCTCATTGACAATACTAAGTGCGAAAAAGGGATTGAAACAATATTTTTATAATGACGGGAGCCGTCATCTTGAACATAGCTACTTTTAGTTTTTTTTTTATTTTTTATTTACCAAAATATTTGATTTTAACTTTTGAGTAAAGCCGCGGGTAAAATATAGGTAGTTATTTAATATAAAAAGCCTAGTTTCTTATTTTACCTATAGTTATAAGGTCATTTTACCCGAGTATAGTTAGTTAAAAGAACAAAATTATTTTTCGTGTTTTATTTTACATAGAAAACTAAAACTATGCCTGATGCCTGATTTCATGATTTTCCTCTAATTGACTTTTCTTGTTTCTCATTATTCGTCATATCCGAGCCAGTGTATAGGATATCTAATAAATGCTATTGTGATTTGTCACTTCTAGCAAAATTACACGGCAACATCTCAAGGAGGGGGAAACTGGGACATCTAAAAATCAAAATCCCAGTTATCCCCCGTCTCGTTGGTAGAGGGGACAACTGGGAATTTTTTTAAAAAAAAATCCCAATTGTCCCTCAAGGGGACAAAGCTAGAGGGGACAAGTGGGATACACCGCTCCCGTGGGACGCGCCGTCCGTCCCGCGTTAAGAACAGCACCATGCAGGTTTTACCTCTCGTGTGACTAAAACTGATGACTGAATGAATAGTACACTTCATTTTCTTTTTATATGTAAGTTGGCAGACTGGCACGCAGCCCACCTGATGGTGAGCGGCCACTGCGGCCTATTTCATTGAGGAACTCTTCACCAGGACGCGTCGCTCAATGTGCTGTCACACTGTAGGCTCATCTGATCTTTGAGCCTCTGATTTCAAGTGTACTGGCTCCCACATCAGTATTGCTGAAACGCAGCCAAAGATTTAACCACTCAACGCCGAACCGGCACTCGGGTGCCGCATAACAATAGATTTTCTATTGTGTCTAGTAATCCGGGGCTAGAAGGATTAATGGTGGTACCTAGCTAGTCGGACTTTGAAAAAGCCATACGACCAGCCTGACTGAATTTATGACCTTCGGGTTATATACCCGAGCGACTAAGCCAATATTCTATACTTTGTCACTGTTTCTCTGTTTGGTACCATTTAAGAAAAAAAGGTAGGTATCAGGTCTGCGTGTTGGCCTTGGCTCCACGCAATCACGCATGCTTTAAAGAAACGGGTATTACTACTAATACCCGTTTCTTTCGTTTCGGGCCTACGCCCGAGATCTTGAAATTTTCCAACAATAAGACAGTGACTTGTAAGAAAAATAAGATACTTTTTATCCCGGAAACGTGGGAAGAAGGAGGGATATTTGAAAAAAGTAATTACGCGCGGGTTGAAACTGCGGAGGCAGCCGCTAGTCAAATATATAATATATTTATTAAATTATTTTAGTTCATATTTTTATTTAGCACTGCCCTTTCTTTATCTTTTTCTAATTTTTTGTCATACTTTCCTCTATCCTAAGGCTGACTGGAAGAGATCGCTGCTAGCGATAAGTCCGTCTGTAATGTACAGTTGTATTATGTTACATGTTTCTATGTTGTGTGTAGTGCAATAAAGTATATCTATCTATCTATCTATAATCCAAAACTTAGGTATGTAGAAAAAAAAAGTATGTAGATGGTATAAACCGTACCTATGTTATATTATAGTCGAGTCATTTTAATAGACCACATTTGACAGTTCATTTATGCAAAGAAAAGCTCTACTGGTACATCCGGAGTAGAATCTAATTTTCTAAATAAATAATTTTATTTTTAAGAACTGATGTTCTTTTCTTGTGTTTGATTCCATTAGCTTAAGGTATATTTTTCTTTGCATAAATGAACTGTCAAATGTGACCTTTTAAAATGACTTGACTATAACAGCTCCAATATAATAAAGTGTTAAATCCCTTCGTAAGTTAGTCTGAATGTAAAGTTTTAACTAAGTTACTTATTACTAATGTTCGTATGCCCATTTAGGGGAGAACTTTTGGTCCCATTTCAATATGATTAAGCCCTTATATCTACCAATTACACACGATTCATGCATTGTGAACGGACTGAAACTATTTAAAGGATTAGGTTTGCTTTAACCAAATTGAACATTGTAATAATATTGAATGTGGTAGAGCCAGTGCGATAGTTCCTGTCTGTCAGTCAGTTCAGGTTTAGTGGTTTAAGTACCGGGCCAAAATCGCGGTCCTGGGTTCAATTCCCGGGTCGAGCTAACTTTGTGTCGGTTTTTTCGGACACAGCTCGAGTTTGTGATCACCAATCCGCATTTGGCAAGCGTGGTGATTAAGCCAATACCCATTATTGTAGCGTTAACTTGATTTCAAGGGTGGAGGCCTTTGCCCTGCAGTGGGACATAAATAGGCTTATACTTTACGTTGCATTCGTCGTCTAAACGCTCCAGCCGTCAGCGATTGACGGCTTCGGACCAGTCCCAGAGGAACCGAAGTTTCGCGTCCGTTCGATTAACTGATCCACCAATCATAGTAATGGATCGTCTTTTAAGTGCATAGATATTTAGATGTATTTTTGTGAATAATGTATGACACCAGATCAGATTACTACTGCTTGAACCATTGAGCTATTATAATATTTCTATGGCTTGAACTCCTAAATTAGGGTTAGAGGTGCATTACATGTCTTTAAAAAAAAATATGGATGTTTCTTCCTCTTTCCTTTCTTTTCCTGACTGACTGACTTTTGACTGAACAGATGGTGCATTTGGTAGTGACCCTGCTCTATGCGCCAGGCGTCGTAGGTTTGAATCCCACCCAGGATAAACGCAAGGATTAACATTTGTGTTTGTTCTGTGTCTGGATGTGCATTTGTATTAAAGTATGTAAGTGGTTGACCAAAAAGGGACCTGGAGGGATTGCAAACCGTTATTTATTTATTTTGAATTTTTGAATCTGTAGTCTTTTAGCTTTGTTTTGGTCGCACCGTAGTTTTTTTTAAATGAATTTTTTTGTTAGCCGAGTCGTAATACATCCTCTAATAACACGAAACTTCAAATGCAATTTACTCGAAATCAATTATTTTCCCATGAGGTCCCTTTTTGGTCAACCACTCATGTATATATTTGTGGTAACTTCGTTGTTGCTGACACCCATAACACAAGTGCTTACTCTACTTTGGGGTCAGATCAATGAAATGAAGAGAAATAATTTATTCAGCAACTTGATTGATACAGAAAGCGTTTCATAAAAAATATAAAATGTTAAAGAGTATAAGCCATGCACAATTTCTCGTTATTATGGCTGAGTGGGCATCGATTGACGGCGGACCGATCCCAAAGGCACTGACGTTTCGTGTCCATTTGATTAGCTGCAATCCCACCAATCGAAGTAATGGACTGTCTCACTGTTAAGTGCATACGACACTCCTGTGAGCTACAATTGGCATTAATTCTTTTAGCAATGTTGTGTAGTCAACTTATAGTGCGAAGTTCAGTGGCCACCTGTTAAGACTGCATAATTAAATCGGGTCTGAATTAGGCGAGTGTTGCGGCCCAAGTTGTACACTACGAATTTAGTTCTAAGTTTTTCCCAATTGTAGAAATTGCTAGTTTTTGTTTGGGAGTATTGCACGTGTCAACTGTCATCGGTACGTTAACTCATACGCACTCAGCAACCGTGCCGAACAGACGTTCCCAAGCAAAATTGTAACACTTGCTAAATTATAACAGTTTTATTTTATACTCACAATCTTGGCTTTCATTTAAACCGTTCCTGCTCCGTAGTACACCTAGCAAGTTCACCTGGGTGGACTACGGGCACTTGTTCTGACCCATAGTACACCTCTTAGGTGTACTAAGGGTAAAACTATAAATTTTATTATCCGTAGTACACCCGAGAGTCCGTAGTCCACCCAGGTGGACTACGGGTCTGCTTCGGTTTCCGTAATTCACCCAGGTGAACCATGGGTCAGAACTAGTTCCCGTAGTCCACCTAGGTGAACTTGCTAGGTGTACTACGGAGCAGGAACGATTTAAACGTACTTGAAAGACCCGTAATGTTCCACACGGAACAAAAAGCGTTGGTCATAGTTTGTACTATGGGTGCAAGACAACGAACATTAATTCTAAATACATTTTTTGTAACTGATACAGTCATATCCATACACACACAAGTTTTTACCTTGCGGGAATCTAACCCGCGACACCTGTTGTAATGTCCGACTTATCAACCATTACAAACGGTCGTCAAAACGGACATTATAACTTAAATAAACACAAACAACAGAAAATAAATTGTGACTAAAATTCCTAAGTTTACCTCAAACTACATCGTCGTTCATCAAACTAATGAAAGTAACAACCCTCTAATTCGCAAACTATTTCCCGTTTTTAAACCTCAACTAGTTAAATACACACACTAGTTTAATAGCGACTAGTTAGATAAGGGAATAATCGCCCTAGACCCTTGTTTCGTCGGTAGATTCCAATTTACCACAGCCCTACGAGCGTTTGATAACATCTCTAATTTTCCCCTCTCTCTGGCATAGAAATTTGGTATCGCTTTAGTATGAAAATCCTAAGCGATTGAAAGTTCAACTTCTCTCTGAAATCGGAATAAGAAAATCGTTATCGTGATTGCTTAAATAGTTATTTCAAGTGCGGTTTCAGTCCGGGCGCTAAAGCGCGAACCTGATAATGCAAATATCCGTAGGTATTCAAGTTTCCATTGTGTTAATTTAAGAGTCTTTTGGAAATGCACTATGGTTTAAAGAAACGTTTTTTGGTCACTGAAGCACTGAATCTTACTTATTTTCCAGATAATGCTTTTATCAGATATTATTTTATTTTAGATGCTGTCTCTTTTTTTGTCCGTAAAAAAAAAGATCATAATCTGATAGATCAATTTATTGGCATTTTTATTTACTTGGACACAAATTGTTAATTTTTTTAATTTATTTATAATATTTTTAAAAAAAAGGCGAAACTGTTGAGTTTCTTGCGGCACTTTTTTCCTCAACAGGCCATTGACGTCGAAGTCGTAGGGGAAAAAAGGTGCAAAAGTATTTAAAAAAATCTATTTGCAGAATAAATTATTTCAATTCATTTTTAGGTACATAAAAAGATCCATAATGTGCACGCCAAGATTCGAACCAACGACCTCACACATATAAAGCTGCTCAAATCAATCCGCTTCCCCTCTCATAATTTTTATTCATTAAATTATTCGTGTACCCAACGAATAAAGATATAAGTACTAAATTTCGTGGAAATATTTTCTTACATAATAATATAAAAACATTTGCTGAATAAATAACGTCTATTTTGATTTTGTGAGAACAGTTAATATCTAGTTCTGAGTATGGGTTAAACATACATAATTATTATAATGTTCCTACGTAAAATTAATTATTATTTTAAGGTTTTAGCTGTAATTGAATACTGCCTACCTACTACGCCGAAAAAACGAATTGTATTTAGTTTTTATCTATACTCTATACAAATATTATTATAGACAAAAAATTTGATTGTTTCAATTGTTTGTATTGATTAGGCTCCGAAGCTACTAAACCGATTTGAAAAACTCTTTTACTGTTGGAAAGCTACACTATCCCCGGGTGACATAGGTTACTTTTGATCCCGGTAATGTGGGGGGAAGGGGGGATAATTTACAAAAAGAATTACGCGCGGGTGAAACGGCGAGCGGAAGACAATTTTTCGATATAAGGCAGTATATAAATATTTTGTTTTCTGAATACAAAATAAAATATTTATATTAAATAGTAATCACGTGTCTATAATAAGATTTTGTTAGCTCGACTGCGCTTATCTTAAAAAGTCCCTTAGGCCGCGTGGTCCGATCGGCTTGTCCGATCGATCGGACCACTATGTTTTTTATTTCCTGTTCGTTCGATTGATCGAACTCTTAAGTTCTCGTGGTCCGATTATCGAATTACTGGGACTATTCATTTCCTTATAGACCGATTGATCGAACAATAGCACTTGTTGTGCATGTTTACTAAAAACAAACAAAAACCGTCTTTGAACAATAAAGTTTAATTCACTGATGGTGTGAAATATCATCAAATAAGTTCAATAAAAGCGTCACAGAATTAAATAATAAATAAATCTCTGGGCATTATTTACACAGCGCCATCTAGCCCCAAACTAAGCATTAGCTTGTGCTATGGGTGCCAGCAGGCAACGGATAAACATTACTTATAACATTTTTGTAAATACATACATATTATACATAGTAACATCCAGACCGATACAAATAGACATGTTTATGCACACAAATGTTTGTAGCGTGCGGGAATCGAACCCGCGACCTCCTCTGGGGTAATAGCCGACTTCTCGACCATCACACCAAACGGCTCGTCGGATAAACATTTATGCGAAAGTAATTTGTACTTTCGCATTTATAATAAATGGATAATTATTAATGTAAGCTTTTAGGGTTAGTCCATCTAGTTATACTTTTAGTTATACAGTAGGTATAACAGAATGGACAAAAAAAAACATGTTTATTATACTGCTCAGTATAACTTAGCATTGATTGTGTCAAATATACTCATCTCTTTTTCCCCAAATGAAGTCGATACAAGCTAACCCTATTACTGAAGTCTGAAGCAGACTGATATAGCTACACATAAATTTCCTCCCCCATTTTCTTGGACCAAGGAAATAATATTTCCCAGCCTGGGCAAAGATAATATACTTAGACCCCGTTAATAATATCATAGTGGTTAAGCTGTGACTTTGTCTTCGAAGAAATAGAATACAAGTAAATGTCAGTTAATTTATTAGAAAAATCCTCGGATTTATTACGTCTTATATGAGGGGAAGGCTAATGTTGCCTTTGGAAATGTGGTCTTATTACGCACTAGTGTGTATAAACTAGTGTGTGGGCATATCTCTTTCTGAAAGGCCGGCAACGTACTTGTGACTCCTCTGGTGTTGCGGGTATATGGGCGGCGGTGATTGCTTGCCATCAGGTGACCCGCTTGCTCGTTGCCTCACTCTTACATAAAAAAAATCTCTGCGGAAAATAGTCATGTGTGTTCGTATTCAAGTTTGAATGAGTTATAAACTTGTCTTTTTCAATAATGAAAGTCGGAAGTGATATTTATTTTGGCAATAAAAATTTATCCTAAAGGGTAAATTTTTCGGATATTTTTTTTTATTCATAAAGGAATTCCTAGTACCCAAAAAATATTATTTTGAAAATGGCAAGACTATCCAACACATTACAATTTGAGCTCGAGAAAAAAAACATTAATCATTTGACATGGTAATCAATGATGAAGAAAACAAATGAAAATTTAATAGTTATGAAGATAACTTAACTATTAATAAATACCAAAAAGCCTGTTTAATATGTTTAGATGACTTCTAAATAGTGTAAGATTTATTGTTCGTTCACAGTATCGCTCAGTTCTACTAGTAGGAATAAACGGAGAAAATAATCCAGTTATTCCTATTATCTGCTGTGTGAAATTTATTGGCTTAAACTTACAAAAAAGTTTTTTTAGTACTACTAAAAGAACAAATCTGAAGTCATTTAGCTCTGGTTGTATGAATTGGGAGCTTATTTCAATGTACACTCGAAAACAAAGGCAGGGCAGCACAGCTATGAGTCATGCTTGTTGGTGATGTATCTGTCTGAATATGTGTGCTTTAACAGTTTATAGTATTTGTGTGTGTGTTTTATATAAATAAATAAATATCCCTGGACACTATTCACACAGCGCCATCTAGCCCCAAACTAAGCATTAGCTTGTGCTATGGGTGCTAGATAACGGATAAACATTACTTATATACTTTTTTTTGTAAATACATACATATCATACATAGAAACACCCAGACCGATACAAACAGACATGTTCATGCACACAAATGTTTGTACCGTACGGGAATCGAACCCGCGACCTTTGGTGTATTAGCCGACTTCTCGACCATTACACCAAATGGCTCGTCAATATATGACCGTTGTGTGTGGTATTTGGTGATGAAACCACGACCTTCAGCTTTAAACTTTAAACTTCACTCTACAAAGGCGGTCAAAACTAAATGCACGTCAGAGCGACGACTAAGACTAACAACTGTAATAATTCGGCCGAAACTACCAACTAATAATTTAGTTCGCGAGGTTTCCAGAGTTCCCGCCACAATGAAGCCACGCAAATACACACAGTCTGCGAAGTGACACGCCAGTACCGTAAAAAATCTCTACTATAATACTCTATACTAATATTATAAAAAGGAAAGATTTGATTGTTTGTTTGTTTGTATTGAATATGCTCCGACCCTACTGAACCGATTTGAATAATTCTTTCACTGTTCGAAAGCTACACTATCCCCGGTGAACATAGGGTACTTTTGATCCCGGAAATGTGGGGGGAAGGGGGGGATAAGTGAAAAAGAAATTACGCGCGGGTGAAACCGCGGGTGGAAGGCTAGTTAAAATTAAATTAGTTGTCAGTGATAGTTTCTAGCTTAAGGCGATTGGGTTCGTCAAAGTGGCGCCCTCATTGAATAAAAAATCATAAGGAACCCTATGTTGTGTTTGTAAAAAAGAGTATAAGGTATTTATCTACATCCATACCATAATTATGTCTATTTTATAGTCAGGAGCGATGAGCAAACGCCCTACATTTAGATATAAGTATCTGTGGCTGCATCGTAATGTTTACATTTTAGTATCGGTAACCGATACTTTAATTACGTTCAAATTTCGAACGTCTTCTTAAAAAGTAAAAATTAATGGATTTGAAGCTAACATAATATGTAAGCAAAACATCTTGATGTATTTTCAAAGGTACCAGGAGAGCATAACCGCAGCGTAACTATTCATTAAATCAAAGAGTTCGAAAGACGCGAGCTAGCCTAGCTTCTTGTTCTTCTCTGCTCTCCTGGTACTACGGATTATATTCCACGCGGTTTCACATCGATCCTGACTTTAAAAAAGACATTTATCGTATGAATGAAGATAAAGTTATGTATGTGACTGTACATAATTAGGCATTAAAATACTCATGTGATCCTTTTATGAAACTCACTTCGTTCGTTTTATAAAACCACATTCGTATTTTAATGACCCTCATTATGCAACAGTCTCATAAATAACTATTACGTTATTACAATAACACTTAAAATGTGTTACTTTTTCTGTAGTTTTCAATAGTACCTAAAGTTGCAATGCCCTTGCAGGGCGTCACGTAGGCACTAATATTAATTAATGTAACACCAAATTTTCCTGTGACATGAAATAAAGAGTTTGAATTTGAATTTAAAACGGCCGTTATTGACACTTTTGGCTACTTCATTGAATATGAAACTTTTTGAACCCTGTTTTAATAACTTCAATATTCCTTATCCTCTTTTGTACAAACGCAACATAGGAATCCTTAATTTTTGTATTAATTTATAGGATAATGTTTTTTTATTCAATTAGGGCGCCTCTTTGACGACACTAAACGCCATAATATCGTTTTTTTCGTAGTCTCTGAATGCTTGCACCCTTATTTTTGGAGGGGAATGCTTTTAAATTCGAAAATGTAAGAACATTTGTAAATATTTGGCAGGGTTATGGCAACTCTACTTGGATTTGCTACTCCCGTCCTAAGCCTCATAAAGGATTTCTTGCTTGTATAACAATTTCTACATATGGCTAGAACAACTGTACACAATCCAATCCCTAAAATCCACCTTATGTGATATTTGAGGTGGCCACAAATCAGACGGCTTGTGATAAAAAGGACATTTCTCTGGCTCTGATCGTAACACGTGGCGAATGCGGGCTAGGGTAACTACGCGATGTTGTTCACGAAATTCTAATAATTATAAACATACCAGATATCAGCTTCAGGTATGTTTGTGACGTAGTATGGATACGTTTACTTATGGGTTTTTCTATCTACGTACTTACCAATCTGACGAGCCATTTTGGTGTAATGGTCGAGAAGTCAGCTATTACACCAGAGGTCGCGGGTTCGATTCCCGCACGGTACAAACATTTGTGTGCATGAACATGTCTGTTTGTGTCGGTCTGGGTGTTTCTATGTATAATAATGTATGTATTTACAAAAAAGTATATAAGTAACGTTTATTCGTTGCCTAGAAAACATAACACACGATAATGCTTAGTTTGGGGATAGATGGCGGTGTCTAATGTCCAGAGATATTTATTTATTTACTAGCTTGGCAGTGACGGATAACGTTGTAAGGACACCTGTACAGTCGAATGACTACAAGTACACAGCTATGATCTAATTGGCTTGGTTCTCCTGTAAAGGGTTGCAGAACTCAGTATCAGTCGCTTCAATTTAATAACTGGACTTGTCATGTCCTAGATCGCGGTGCAAGTACCTGATTAGTTCGGGATAAAACGCTCGAAGAAAGAGTTATTATAAATTTTGACACAGTCAAATAATGACATTGACTGAGATTTCACACGGGTATCAGCCCGTTGCAGTCTTCATTTGGACACATTATGCCACTACAAACAGCTTTGGCTATGTTCCGGCAATATTCATGTAGGAGCCACTTGAAATCAGAGGCTCGAAGATCAGATGAGCCTATAGTCTGGCAGCACACTGAGGGACTATTCCATCATGTGGGCTGCGAGCCTGTCTGGCAGACATAAAAAAAATTGTAAGAAAAAAAGTAAAAAATTGTATATGTGGTCACCCCACACGTTTGACAGTTATGGAGCGGCGTGTCGCGTGAAAAAATCATTTCCGCCATCCATGACACAGGAATGGTGCGGGCGTCTCCCTCCAAACCTACATGACATGTTTATATACAACTAGCGCGGTTTTGTATGTTTATTGGTATGTTGATAACAATGCGTGAGTGTACCTTATACATCGGAGTACGATGTATAAGACATATTACTGTACAGAATTATCTAAATCCGTTAAGTATTTTATTACCGTGATAGTGTTTAAGATACTGGGCCACTATCGCGGGATCCTGGTTTCAATTCTCAGTTCGGGCAAAATTTGTGTCGAATATTTCGAAAACAACTCGGTTTTTTTAATTAATCTGTGTTTGACTCAACTATGAATCCTCAAGCTCCTAACTACAATCAATGTAAACATAATCAATTTCATCATAACCACAAGTCAATGCAAGCTTAAAATTAAAAAAAAAATACAGAATGGGAGTCGAATTCACGACCTCTAGTACTGAACCTGAGTGAACCTTCCTCATAGCCAGTTAATCTTCAGCCGTGATGATGAAGAATCACGAAGCTCACACCTGCAACAGACGAGTTAATGAGCAAAGCGCGCCTCTTAACGATGTTATAAATTTCCAAAGCGCAGTGTCATTGAACTACACTCGCGTGCAGAGAAATTGGTGCACGGGTCACGAATTTTAGTTGCAAAACATGACGTTAAAAACTTAGATTAGCACCAAGCGCACGGTGTATAATCGTCGAAGGATTGCCGGCAACAAAAATGCTTTTAACTTTGTAAAAACCAATTTTACTTGTAAATAAGTCCTAACTACCCATGATAGTCTATGCAAAGTGAACAAACTAACCGTTACTCAAACCAATAATTTGTTAAATATCGAGTAGTTCTTTTTTTTTTTGCAAAAGATATGGACACACTTAAGATTTTGCATAGTTAAAAATCGCCAAGATATTTATGGTCAAAAAGACTCGTAAACACCTGTCTTCACAAGCCCTTAAAATAAGTATGTTTGTTTAAAAAACTATCATCCTATTTAATGTTCCACTGGAGAGCAAAGGCTGGGATTACTACTCAAACGACTAGAACATCGAGAGGATGTTTGTCTATTTGTATGGGTTGTTAAATCATTTGAGCTTTGTTGCTCGTGTATAGCAAGTGATATCGGTTTTAATCTTGATGAACGGGCAGATTTAGTTCCCGTCAATGGCCTGACCAATGGTTTACAAAGTGACCCAACATACGTGTAAATCTAGAGCTGTTTGCGTTATACCATAAAGCAGGTGCAGGATTAATTGTAAGTATTATCTGCACAGGATAATACAGAATTGTGTTACTGCTTACCTGGAATTGTATCTAGTATTTAACAGAAGACACAAATGTCTACGTCTGCACATCGCCTAGTGCATCAAATATTTACAATTTTTCTATTATTATTGTAATGAAAAATAAACGCTTTTTTAATTTCTTTCATAATATTATTACTAAGTTTTATTGAAAGAGACGAGAACCATCTTTATCTTTCATGATATTGGATACAATTTTAGTAAACAAGTGAAAATTTTTAAAAATTAATTAAAAATATTTGTGGTTTACACCGCTTTTTTTATTATTATGTTGTAATAACTACTCAATGATTACCGTATCACATGAAGATTAGGGATGTATATATAGTAAAGATAATTCTAAAAATAATTCAAGTTACTCTTCTTCATCTTTTCCAGACTACTTGACAGTGGTTAAAGGATGATGGGCACAGAAGTATGGAACCTGGTATCGGCACCAATCGAAATAAATGATATATCGTTATAAAGGTAGTTTTCTATAGAATAAGAATAACCGAAGCGCTAGTCCTGATTCACTGACCAATTTAGAGTAATCCGGCCTTGAACGTTATATAATTTTAATTTTTCTGTGATATTTATTGTCATATTGGCATGCTATTTTTATTTATTATTTTAATTATTATATGATCATCATTTTATAATAATTGGTTGTGTATTCCTTCAGTAAATAAAAAAGTTCAAAGTAAGTTTTCTCATTTAATGCGTTACAAACTTCATATGCTCATTATGCTTATTTTATTTATATTTAGAAATGGACAACGTGTACGTATTGGTCGTCATAGTACTTTTTTGTTTACTTAAAAAGGGCTATCCAACGATGTATGATTCATCTTGATTGAACACATTGCCCAAATACCGATACCAAAATGCCCATCATCCTTTAGTAGTCAATAAAAAAAGTCGTATATAAGACCGAAATAATAATTCTGTAAGTTATCTCATTTTAATGCACGGACTTATATCTGCACTGTAAATCTACCCAAAAGTACCGTCTACCGCCGAGTTTAATTTCAAAGTGATATTTTATAGAGTGCTAGTGAATAAAGTTAACTAAACTTTGCTCTTATCTAATGCGATGAAGAAAATGCAGTTTTAACACCACTATCTCGTGTATTCAATTGCCAGTTATCAAAAGTCATTAACAATTTGGTCTGGCTTGACATTGCCCCTATGAGCGAAGAGTTCGAATTCCACCCTGGACAGACATTAATGTGATGACTAATTAGTCAGGTGTTATTATTTTTATATAATTATATTTTACTATATAATAAAAAAATGCATGTTAGTAATAAAAAATAAATAAAAAGAGTAGTAACGTAAAAGCTCCTATTAACGACCCATCAAAATGTGACTCTATTACCGACCTAATTTTTAAATCACTCATATTAGACATAATATAGGGTTCCAGGAGGTCATACCTTAAAAATTAGTTACGTATTTTTGTTTGACAACAAATAGAGTAAATTTTGTGTGTTTAAATAGCCAGTGAAAGAAATAATTTGACAATGAGTGAGACGCGCCCGAAGCGGACGCAAGTTTCATAGTGTCGCGTCTCCAGACACGTAAGTACACCTAAATACTACTTAAGGAAAATAACACACTAAAAATGGGTTTGTCTTTTTGCTATTACATTACAACTTTAACGTATATATTTGTTTTCTAAACTAACTCTTAATATAATACTTTTATTGGTTTTTGTGTGATAAAATCATGTTTTAATTTAAGGCGGTAATAGAATCCAAATTTCAAAACTTGATTCTAATAACGACCCATGGCGTTGTTAGATTTTTAAGAACATTTAGTATTTTAAAATAATATCTATTATAAACTACCTTATTTGATTTAATTTTTTGTTGTTCAATTCTTAAAATTATTTTACTACGTTGAGATCTATTAACGACAAAGCTATTTCTTCAAGTTTTTGTGTAAAACTCGATTCAACGTTAGACAATATCCCTATTATTATAATGAAAATAACCTTTTTTATCTGAATTAAAGACTAACTGACATTAAAAGAAATAATATAGCAATAAGATCGAATTTAACAGTATTCCATAAAACGGATATTTTATCTGTTTATTTTTAATTTTATTGGTCGCTAATAGAATACTGCAACCTTCATACATAATTCTATTACCGACTCACAGCTGTGACGATATTATTGTTTTTTTGGTATTAAAGTACACAAAAACAAAATGTATATTTTTGGCTTATTTTTTGCATACGTGACGTTTTGAGAGATTTTGTCACATTATTAATGTAAAATAAATCCAGTTTCATTCATGGCTTCATGGCATTGGCTATAGGTAGGTATTTTATATATTTTCAAATCAAATAAAAATTACAGGACGGAATAGGGGCCATGTAGCTTTTTAAAGCTTCTTTCAAAGAATTAAATTCTATATTGTGTTCTTTTGACGAGCCATTTGGTGTAATGGTCGAGAAGTCGGCTATTACACCAGAGGTCGCGGGTTCGATCCCCGCACGGTACAAACATTTGTGTGCATGAACATGTCTGTTTGTATCGGTCTGGGTGTTTCTATGTATAGTATGTATGTATTTACAAAAAAAAAAGTATATAAGTAATGTTTATCCGTTGTCTAGCACCCATAGCACAAGCTAATGCTTAGTTTGGGGCTAGATGGCGCTGTGTGAATAATGTCCAGAGAGAATGTCCAGAGAGATATTTTATAGAATCATGGAGCCGCAGAAGCGCAAGCAGTACGCCTCTCTGCTCAACTAGAAGCTGCGCTTCTAGCTATAAATAAATGAAGGTATCAGCATAGGCATACGAAGCTTCAAAAACATGGTATACCGAGGACAACTCTGCGTGATAAGAGAAATAATAAATATACATATAAATTAATATTGTGGAAAACAAACAGTTTTAACGACGGAGGAAGAAATATTATAAAGATATTTTGTGATTGTATTACAGGTAAAAATATTTTTGTTACTGATTTATAATATCTAATTAGTATGTAGGTAATTAAAAGATAAGCGTTTAGTTATTTGAAGACTGTTTTCTGTGGCTGATTATATTTTTTATTAATTAAAATAACGAAAAATAAGTGCTCTAAGCGTTGCAATAAATAATTATGTTCATATTGTAATAATGTTGATCTCATAACTATTGTTATTATATAATAAAAACCTTAAAAACGGTTTTTTATTTTATTTAATATTATAGAAAAAGTGACAACTACGTAGCGGTCGGTAATAGAAGTCGAAAAATCGGTAATAGAATCTTGCCGCGTTCTATGGGTCGGTAATAGAATCAACTTCTCTTTTAGATTTAATAATTATTTAGTAAATATTGTGTTGTTGAATATTGAATTTAATTACTGAATTGCAAAGAATACTTCATTGAGATTAATTATAAATTATAACATCTTTTCTAACATAACAGCTTATATCTATTTTTTTAAAGTGAATCCTAAGACAGCTTAAACTGGCGGTAATAGGAGCATTTACGTTAAATTATAATACCTTGCAAAATACCTTGAATATACCTACTCTTAATATATTTTCTCAAGAGCGTACCATTGAAGTCTTTGAAGTAACATATCGTTGACTTTCCCTAACAAGGCGCATTCCCTGTTGGCTTATTATAAGTTTTCTGGGACTTTAAACGCTTTAACTTATGCTTGAAGGCGAAGCTTATCGTGAATCTTTTGTTAAAATACCTACAGTTCGTTGTGTTTTATGTTGTTACAATATTCTTTTAGAAAAAGTCTTTGATACGTTGAAAATAAGCCTCGTTTTTATGTTATTTAATTTAATAGACAAGCACAAAGGCTACCTATAATAAATCCATACCCCCCATACCCCCATAGGCCGGCAACGCATCAGCGATCCCTCTGGTGTCGCAGATGTCCATGGGCGGCGGTGATTGCTTACCATCCATCAGGCGACCCGCTGGTTCGTTTGCCGCCTCTGACATTAAAAAAAAATATATTTGTATCCTTAACTAATAATTACCTAGTTACATTACTGTAAATAAACATGGCAATGAAAAGGTACTACTAAGTAGGTGGCTACTTCTTGGAAAAGCATTTTCGGAGTGTCACAGACTCATATCCCCTATTAAAATAAATTATTACGATAAAAACTATTATTATAACGTTTCTTCATTTCATTAAGCATCAGGTCATATAGATTTTTTTGATTAAAAACTACGAAGATCTGAGTCCACCATCAACACCTCAAATCCGGTGAATTTTGCGCGTTTTTTACGTGTCACACGAGCGCTGACTTCTGAACAATCGCACATATTTTAAAAACCACCCACGTTTTTAACCAGTTTTCTACACACATTTAAAATAGATAAATCAGTTTACATACTGGTCAAATTTTAAATTAATTGGAAGGATACTTTTGATTTTATGGTCATAAGTATTTATGTCACACGCTTAGCAAGATTTTCGCGGCGCACCTTTCGAGGGGCACTGCTCAGGGCTGGCCAGGCGTAGGCGAACCCTGATAGGTGTATTCGAATCGTCAATTACCCCGCAGCTAGCAGGTGAGGTGGCCATGTCGCTGGTTCACGCGCTTTGGATGCTGGAGTACGTTCTTCAATTTTAAAAATTTTGGTTCCCAGTTTTCCGGCATTCCCGTGTCACATTTTTTCAATGTAATTGTACTACTTTTGGTAAATGGGTTTTGAGGTAAAATACCTAGCTCCTTAATGTAGATGGACAGTAAAAAACTAGCTGGTTATATCTTTTCAATGAAATGTTATTTCAAAATATATGTTTTTTTGTAATTTCCATGGGTAATTTCCATGGATAAAACACCATGGAAATTACGTAAGACCCATGGAAATTACCTTGTTTCTTTGAAGTTCATCATCATGAGCTATACGACGCTCACTGCTGGGTATAGGCATCCCCCAAGGATCTCCACACTGATCGGTCCTTACGCCACGCACATCCCGCGGTTTCCAGCGGCCTTGGCAAGGTCGTCAGTCCAGCTAGTAAAGGGCCTTCCCACTGAAAGTCTTCCAGTGCGCGGTCGCACTGAAAGACACCATTGCAGAACCTTTCCACCCCAACGGCCATCGGTTCTGCGGCATATGTGTCCCGCCCACTATCACTTTAACTGAGCAACTCTTTGAGCTATGTCGGTTACCTTCATTCTTCTGCGAATCTCCTAATTTTTGACTCTTGTAATGTTATCTACCTTTATGGGACGTTTCTATACGTTCCAAAGAATGTAAACTAAAGGGAATCATAAGAAAACTATAGTTCTAAAGCTATAAATAATGTAAATAAAAGTATACGAACCTTAGGGATACATGCTATACGTATTATGTCCTCATGGGCGGATACTTCCGCCTCCAAAATTATACGATTAGGGTTTTTGGCCTCCCCTTTATTTGGGGTCCCCTATATGAGTGCGAAAGTTGATAGTTCGATTTTCATTATATCGAACACGCTGTGTCGATAATTCAGTAGTACGATGTTTTATTACATCGATGATTTGTTAGTGCGATGTAACGTTTGTGCGAAAAATCTTATTGCGAAAAACCATACACCGATTGTTCATTAGTTGTTCATCAACTTTCGCACTCAGATAGGGGACCCTTTATTTGTTCATCGATTAGTTTTGTGAATTAGATCATATTTTAATTTTATTGTGAAAAAATAATTTATTTGTAAACAAAGTCTGACAATATAGTCGCCATAGCTACGCGTTAATTTTTTCAACTCTATGTCAAAACTCGTAGCTATGGAATACAAACCTTTGTACACTACTATCCTTTTGACATTCTCTTTGTAGATTTAAATATTAAAAATAAAATAGGCAATAAAAGCAGGGGCAGCAGCGCAAATCAGTCAGTCTACCGTCAGTCTAACGTCTGGAGTCTGAAGTCTGAAGAACTTACCCAGAGGCACGGTTCTCAGCCCTACTACAGAGTCTATACTCAGAGGCACGGTCCTCAGTCTCCGCCTACCGCCACGAACCTCCCCATCGCCGTGCGGCTGCTCAACCTGGAGGGGCTCCTCCTAGGGCTAGATCCCTCGAGCCCTTAACTCCGCCGCGGACTCCGCCGCGCCGGCGCGCACCACGAGCTCATCGGTGCGAGCCCTCCGTGCGCCGCCACTGCTCACCGCCGGGGCGCATCTGCGAGCCCTCCGTGTGCCCTACGCCGCTACCTGCGCCGTTTTGGGGCGTGTGCCCTGCGTGTCTGCCTACGTCGCTAGAAGCGCGTGCCCTTCGCTGCGTGTCGTCTGCCTACGTCCTACACCCTAACCTAACTTAGTCTGTAATATAGGACTTAGTCCTAGTCGGTAATATAGGACTTAGTCCTAGTCGGTAATATAGGACGTGCTGTATTAAACTTCTGGCTTTCAATTATAATTATCCTCTTCTTTTATTTCAAGTTCTTTTGCTCCGTTACCTTCCGTAACGTGACACTCTATCGCACAAAGAAACACCAAGCATAACTCTTTCCATTGCCCAATGTGTGACCTTGAGGCTTCTTATGAGACCCATAGTGAATGACCACGTTTCGCTTCCATATGTTATCACTGGTAACACACACTGTTCAAAGACTTTCGTCTTAGGCACTGAGGTATGTTGGATGCGAATATGTTTCGTAGCTTCCCGAACGCTGCCCATCCGAGCTGGATTCGTCAAGAGATCTCTTTCTCGAAGTTGGACTTACCTAACTGCCTGTCCAGGAAAAGATATGCATAGGCATGGTCAACAACTTCAAGCGTAACGTTTCCAATGTTAACTGGAGCGGATGCAACATGGACGTTCGACATAATTTTCGTCGTGTTCATATTCATTTTAAGACCAACTCTTATCGAATCGTTACTAAGATCTTCGAGCATTGTGTTCAGATCTACCATGGTCTCGGCCATGAGAACTACATCGTCGGCAAAACGTAGCTGTGTAAGGTACTCGCCATTGATGTTAATACAGAATCCTTGTCAATCCAGAGGCTTGAAATATCCTCCAGCACAAAACAGTTTAGAAATTACGTCTCCCTGTCACCTCGCTCTAGTTGGATAGGATTTGAGCTCTGGTTTTGCAATCGAACCGATATGCAGCGTTTTGGTATAAGTACCTCAATACGTCGATATACATGTAGTCCACTTGGCACCTTTTTAAAGACTGCAGCACTGCCTAGGTCTCGATTGAATCAAAGACTTTCTCATAGTTCAAGCTAAGCAACGCTTTAATCTTTCAAGCCCCGGATCACCAGACACAATAGAAAATCTATTGTTACGCGGCACCCGAGTGCCGGTTCGGGATTGAGTGGTTAAAAGAATTTCAACACTTAAATTGAAGACTTAAACTGATTGATGAAAAGACTTATTTTATAAAAATTCAATTTGTTATTTTTTATGTTTATTATTATGTTTATCCATAAGTACCATGTTATGGGAACAATTTTAATGTATAAGAAAGTTAATTCATAACAGTTTTATCACTTTCATGTTCCTACTTTGAGTATGATAAGTAAGTTTTGAAATAAAGCTACTATTTTTAACCGACTTCAAAAAAGGAGGAGGTTATATGTTCGAGTGTATGTATTTTTTTTTTTTTTTTTTATGTATGTCCGTCGATTTCTCCGTCAATTGCGGACCGATTTAAATAATTCTTTTTTTATTTGAAAGTGCATAGTTTCGAGGTGGTCCCATTGTCACCATGTCAGGATCTGATGATGGGATCCCGGAAAAATCAAGGGAAAACCTCAAATTTTATAGGCTACGCCTACGCGTTACTTGTTTTTTCTGAAGCCATTCAAGTTTTTGCGTCCGATAGACATCATTTTATGTTGATGAGCTGATGATGGAAGGTACAACTCCTTAACGGTTAGGAGTTAGGGGATAATTCTTTCAGTATTGTAGGAATATGTGGACCGTTAGTTGTATTTCATGTACTTTTGCAGCTAAGGTGATGATGGAAAGTACAACTCCTTAACGGTTAGGAGTTAGGGGATAATTCTTTCAGTGTTGTAGGAATATGTGGAACGTTAGTTGTATTTCATGTACTTTTGCAGCTAAGCTGATGATTACCCGGGGATGGGCTGGTCACTAGCCAATAAGGTTAGCACCGGCTCGTCCTAATCGGGTGTGAAGGAGAAACCGGGGGAGTGTAGTGGGTAGCGGACGCTTCGGTCTCGAGTCCCACACACGGCCGCGGGTCTAGCTAGCCTGCGGTTATGGTGCATAAACGCATTCTCCTCCTACCCATGGTGCTGAACACTTAATGAATACCTAATATTATTATCAAATAATACAATTCTACTCGTATTTTCGCTATCATTATTATGAAAGAGTTTTACTCACTACCTACGTGTTATTCACACTAAAAATAGAAAAATAAACAAACTTTTTTTAAAAAAAATTAAACCGACTTCAAAAAAAAAAAAGAAACAAAAAAAACTACCTAAAAAACTGAAAAGCAAAAAATAATTTTAATAAGACATTCATCAAATGCGCTTATTGTCTAAGCCTATTAATTAAATTGTATTTTACGTGCTAGGTAGGTACCTACTAATCTGTTTGAAGTCGGTGCCAAGCCAAAGGTAATAAAAAATGATATATAATAATATTATGTATTATAAAGGGTTACTTATTAATCCGCGGACGTAGGTACGTAATCTGGGTACCTACTATTTGGCTTGGCACCGACTTCAAACAGATTAGTAGGTACCTACCTAGCACGTATAATACAATTTAATTAATAGGCTTAGACAATAAGCGCATTTGATGAATGTCTTATTAAAATTATTTTTTGCTTTTCAGTTTTTTAGGTAGTTTTTTTTGTTTCTTTTTTTTTTGCTAAATATTGTTTTAATACAATGTAGATCTTTATACTACCCTAACTAACTAATATGACAGCTTAAATTCGTATTTGACAAGGTGTTCAGCAAAATTTAATCTGCTTGGTAATTTCCATGGCCTTTATTGTAATTTCCATGGGCCGCCAATTTTCTCCATTTTTTTTTAGCAAAAGTATAGATCCCGTACGTGGCGAATTTTGATATGTTGTTTAAATTTACACAAGCTTTCGGAATATTTGTGCAGTTCACCATAATTATGCGATTTCAAAAATGCCGTGGAAATTACGCGGAGAGCGCTTTTCTGAAGATCCACCCAGGTACTGTTATATTAAATTAATTATTGTATGTTCTTTTTTTTAATACCTCTATGAATAAAGATATTTTTGATTTTAATTTACATGTCAGTTGCCAATGTGGCCTATTTCATTGAAGGAGACGATACAATGAAGCATTGCTCGATGTGCTGCCACACTATTGGCTCCGATGTCGATCCCTTCATTTCAGTATACAAGCTCCCTTAATAATTGCCGGAACACAGTCAAAGCTGTTGTGGCGGCAGATTTCACTGGTGGTTACGTGTCATCATCATCATCATCATTTAAGCCAAACGACGTCCACTGCTGGACATAGGCCTCCCCCAATGATCTCCAAACCGATCGGTCCTGCGCCACACGCATCCAGTGGATTCCGGCGATCTTTATGAGATCATCGGTCCACCTTGTGGGAGGCCTACCACGGCTGCGTTTACCGGTACGTGGCCACCACTCGAGGTGGTTACGTATACCATTAGATAACTAATTAAACTGTTGACTCTCTTGAGACTAGGTGTATTATGAATGTTTGAATTCCCATAAGACAAAAATTTGCCTCCTTTAATTTGTTAGTAATTAATATTCTAATTTAAATCTTCAGAAGTGAAGATGATAATTTATATCTTAATATTTTGTAGTTTATTAGATATCTTTTTTAGTTTGAGAGCTAAAAAGTGACTTAAACTACTTTTTTTATCTCAGAAAAATATCACATTTATGCAACATGGGAGAAGTCCCGAACATTTTCACAGTTTTTTTTTTTCAATAAACAAGGTATTATTAAATAGTTACTAACGCATAATATATAACTATTTTAATCTTCAGAAATTTTAAACAATAATATTTAGTTCCTTCCATAAATTCGTAAATCAGAGCTCCTCACAGCCCTAGCAAGCGCATGAAGTCATTGTAGTTTTAAGCTGCGAAATGTCGTCGGCACGTACTTGCCTCGTCACTAACCATCCTCCGTACAAGTCATAGGCGATCTGATCTTCGAGCCTTCGATTTCGAGTGTACTGGCTCCCACATTAATATTGCCATAATAAATAATACAGCCAGAGCTGTTATGGCGACAGATTTCAACTGTGGGGGTGGTAGCTAGCCAGTCGGACTCTGAAAAGTCCTACCACCAACCAGACCCATGGCGGGAATCGAACCCACGACCTCCCGGTTTTATACCCGAGCAGCTTAGCTACTGTTCCACGGAGGTGGTCAAATCATCTTTTAGTAGCACTGGTTTGGGCAGATATGATTTGCCTCACGATGTCACGCCATTTCTCTATTAGTGGTTATCTTAATGTCTCGGAGAGACCCCGACAGATTTGCTGCGTCCATTTTGTCGTGGTTTTGTTCCTTTAACTTTTGAGCTAAAACAAATTATGACTGACACAATGGTAGTTTGGTATTCATCTATGCTACTGTGGTGGTTTACATCCCAACTAAAAGAAGAAAAAGCTTGGCTAGGAAATAATCAAAATGTAGGCAGAAAGTTGGGTTTAAACCACCAATTAGCTATTATAAAACCAATTAGACTGACCCGGTGGCACAGAACATATACTAAAGTACCGGTGGTGCATTTAGTAGTGACCCTGCCAAAATTATGCTTCAGGGGTCGTGGGTGTTTAGTTTATAGGAGGACGCGTGAGTAAAATAATTATAACACTAAGTTATAACATTTCTATTACCTACAGTGGGTTCGAATCCCACCCAAGACAAAAGAAATATGTGATAAACATTATTGTGTTTGTTCTGTGTGGTCGTTTATTTGTATTAAATTATATATTTTGTGTTTCCATCCCTGTTTCTATCTCCCATAACACAAGTGCTTACTGCTTAAGCCATTTAATTTGGGGTTAGATCCAATTTTTTTTTCGGAGGAGATTGCGTTTATGCACCATAACCGCAGGCTAGCTAGACCCGCGGCCGTGTGTGGGACTCGAGACTTAAATGTCCACTACCCACTAAACTCCCCCGGTTTCCCCTTCACACCCAATTGGGACAAGCCGTTGCCAGCCTTGTGGCTGTTGACAACCAAGCTGCTTAAGCCATTAAATTTGGGGTTAGATCCATGTCTATCCAAAGTTTATTTGGTTCAGGGTCCAGAGATCACGGCTAACCTAAATTACTAGGTAATCGAGGCGTTAATATTGGCCTGATAAAAAGCAAGTTCATTATATAAAATAGAACCTTATGTTATTTTTCCGCTAATGGCTTCGTGACGCACGCAACACTTTTCGCATCATTGTGTGTAATAAAAACGAAGGTATTCAATTAAAATATAATGTAGAACTATGCATATTGTAGAACTATGGTATCAGAGTTGTTGGGTCATTATGATGGTAAGCAACCAGACCAGTGACCTTCAGTCAGTGAATCAGTGAGAGTGGTGTCCGCCACTGTGAAACAGCGTTTAAGCCGATTAGGGGTAAAACACGGAGGTCGTGGGTTCGATTCTTTGAGTCTGTTTGCCGATCGAAAGAAAGAAACTGAATTTATTGTACATTCGGCAGCACGTCAACCTACCCCAATTTATCAAATTCCAATTAGCAATTTTTAGCCTTATGTATGTGTATGCAATGGTGCATACAGTTCCATTTTAATTAGGATGTTTGGACAGATTTTGTTAGTTTGATCTGTTGCCGACTTACTGTTTGTACCGTCCATAGATAACATATACATTATAAAAAAAAGGAAGTACCGGCATGCACTAGGCCGGTGCGAGACCATGTTGTACAAATAAAACTTGTAGATGCAGGAAAAGTCAACTATAGTTATACCTAATTACTTTATTATACAAAATTACATTTTACACAGCTATGTGTGGATGAGTTGATGAGACTAAAGAAAAATGTTAAATAAAAAACAATAGACGCGCGAAGTTTAAAAATGGAACGCACGAAGTTTCCCGCTGCTTTAACCTTTAAAAAAGTTTCATGATTGCGAGGAGGTTTTACTTCGACACAGATAAAATAAAATATCTCTAACATACCAAGTTTCTAATGAAACTTTAGTTTTAATATAACCGCTAGATCTCTCACCTTAACAGTCTTTGACATCCAAGATTTATAAGGTGCAATGTTATGAATTTTCTTCTGATGCTCGTACGTTTTGCTTGCAGATTTGCTGTTGAAATTCCTTTTACCTTTCGCGGCACGTTTTCTTCGTAATAAGATGTCTTCTTTAAGTCGGACATTCTTGCCGTAGACTTTAAGTTAGGATTGACTTTTTCATTGACTTATAAAATTTACAGACTGCACATTGAAGTTACTCTTCGTTTTGCACTGTGAAATTAAACTATAATAATGTATGCGTTTTAATTATTCTAACTAGCATTTGACGAGGACTATCACAGGGTAGTATTTTAGATCCTTGGTTCAGCGCGGCTTTTTTTGTAGAATTATAGCAAAATGTTGTCACGTTTTCGTATAGAAATCACCAAAAAATTGTTGAGTTCTATTGTGTCCAGAAAATAAATGGATGGGTCTGGTGTTACAAATTATTATCAGTTGTTCCATAATGTAACTGTAAATGGTACTAGTGTCAAGTCAACATTGACATTAGTTAAATTTATTCGAGGTCCATTTTAAATGGAACCAATGATGTAAATTATTATCATAAGTTTTATATGGAACTGTACCATGGTGGTTTGTTGACACTAGTGAGAAAACATTGGCACCTTTAAATAATGGCGTCCGTCAATAATGTAAAATCTTTTGTTTTGTGTTCGAATACGGAATCATGATAGAAAAAAATATTTATAAAAATATTTATAAAAAAAACTACATCTGCTAAATATGTTTTTATCTTTGTTTCAGAACACCAATGCGTTCGGCGTGTAACGCAGAGGAATGTACCAACACGGGGAAATGACCACCAGCATAGCAAAATGGCTCATAAACACTGGAAGACATGGATGAGATTCGCACTCTTCGCGTTCTTGACCACAACCATCGCTGACTTCACCACAGAATGCCAGAGGCCATGCGACTGCCGTTGGCAATCGGGAAATAAAGCCGCAATCTGCTCAAACTCAAGTCTTAAAATAATCCCAGCTAACTTAAGCAGTGACATACAAATCCTCGATCTATCAAACAACAATCTTCAACAACTTCACCAGGAAGCGTTCAAAAAAGTAGGATTAAGCAATTTAAAGAAATTATTCCTTAAAGAGTGCAACATAGAATCCGTGCACAAGCAAGCATTCACGACTTTAGCGATCATGATTGAGTTAGATCTGTCTAAGAACAGGATTCGTTACCTCCACCCGGACACGTTCAAAGGCACAGAGAAACTAAGATTAATAAACTTGAGTAACAACCTCATCGATAAGTTAGAGGACGGGGTGTTCCGCAACTTAAAGTTCCTGCAGAAAGTAGAAGTGAGCAATAATAGGATAGTCCGCATCGGGACGAAAGCGTTCGTCAATTTACCCCAGCTCAAGATCCTGAGGTTCGACGGAAATAACTTGAATCACATGAAGCCAGAAACTTTGATGGCGCTAAGAAACTTATCCGGACTGGATTTGCACAACAATCCCTGGCGGTGCGATTGCAACCTGCAAACGTTTAGGGACTGGGTGATCAGTCACAACTTGTACACGCCCCCGACTTCGTGTGCAGAACCGCAGACAGTGCGAGACAAACTTTGGAACGAGTTAGACTCTTCAAACTTTGCGTGCCGGCCTACAATACTCGAGCCCCTCCCGGATTCAACAGTGAAAAGTTACGACGAAAACGTGACATTGTGTTGCAAAGTCGTCGGAAATCCTACGCCTGAGGTAGTGTGGAGATTCAACGGGAAAATAATCGAGACGCGAGCGTTTGGGGAGATTAGATATCAGGTTACAGATAACACAATAGATTTGATTCGATGGGTCAATCTGACTATTCTCCACGCTCGGTATAGTGACAGAGGAAACTACACTTGCGTCGCTGAAAATCCTGGTGGTCGAGATGAGAAGACTCTCATTCTTGTCTTATCAAAATACTCAGGAGCTGGCACCATAGCAGGAATGGATGCAGACTCCTTCGCAATACTAGTTGGCTGTCTAGTAGCTATAGTTATAATTTTCGGAGCTACGTTGTTAGTTTGCTACCATACAACGCAAAAAGATGAAATTAAAAGACTGATTAAAACTGACACGCGTTCTTCTAATGGGGATGCGTTGATCGAGGGTTCAGTGACCTCTGAGACGGAGAAGGGGTTCAAAACTGAGGTCAATCCTATAACGAAGCCTCCGAGGAAGTATGATGTGGCGCCGTCCTTAACTAGTAAAGCAACTGAGATGTCGGAGCTTAACAAGACTTTATTGGATAGTGACTCTATTTTAGGTAAGTTAATAAATTCCCTTTAATGATACTAATATTTTAAATACCTTCAATGATTTAGTCAAATACAATGATGATGTCTCCTTTAGAGAACAGACAGCATCCGACGCCAAGACGAGCCAGTCTTAATTGTCTTGCAGATAAATTATTACGAACTTATCTATCAGGAGTGAAGCCGGCCAACTAATATTATAAATTTAAAAGTTGGTGAAGATGAACTATGATAAATGTTTGTTACTCTAATACGAAAAACTAAAGTTTCGACGTTTACATATTTTTTATATAATATAACATATCAAAATAATACAAAGACTAATTTTATCGATACGCCAAGTTGCTTAAATTCATATCTAAATCTGCCAGCCAAAGTGAAGCGTGAACCAAGATACAATTATCTACAAAACAAATAGCTGAGGAGAGGAAATTAATATCGAACCCAGACCGTTAGCGGAGTAATTCGCGCGCCGCCGCTAAATCAGCTGCAGAGCTGGTGCCAAGTGCCGGCTCTCATTGTTTATCAAAGGCTGTTCCTCAGAACGCCTAGACCACTCCTATTGCCTGCCTGAGATTTATGATTCTGTTACTGTTCTAATTATTAAACGTTTAATCATACTTTCTCTTATTATAAAGGCAATTAACTAATTTTTAATTTTTTTAATTTCTGTGCGTTTATTCTTGATTTTCCACGCGAATACTTTTGTCAAAATTAGAATTTATAGGGCTTAATTATGTATTTATTGGTCATCAAGTCAATTGTTATAATGACGCGTCCAAATGTGGATTGGCAGTCACAAAAGTGTGTGATATGTGTTAAAACTGTTAAATAATAGCTTACCCGGTAACTGAGGCAGTACATCCACGGAAATTACCTAATAAGAAAATCAAAAAGATTCTTGAAATAGCTATTTCAACTCAGGTCCCGCCTACCTTCTTGATAAGCAAGTATATAATATAACATGGAGACGAAAATAACCCAGTAAAGTTTGGTGGTTCGCTTTGATCTCTCGGAATGAAAGGTTGTACAAAATAACAGACTTCACGACTAATTGATTTATTTTCATTAAAATGGAAATTGGTAAATTATTAACCACTACAGTTTTGCCACAGAATTTTTGTTTTATATTTCATATTTTAGCCATGATAGTTAGTTCGATGAGGATTATGGAGCTATGTATGTTTTCTAAATATGGATTTGTATATTTACTAAAACTATAACCACTAAACTGATTTTGATGAATCCTGGTACAAACTTAGACTTATCTTTGAAAAAGGACATGGTCTACTTGAAATCTAGAATGATCAGTTCTCAAGGAATAACAGAAATAGAGTGAAGCTAGTAACAATATAAAATTGTTAAGGCTAAATGGTTCCAAGTACCTATTGAATTACTAGACTACAGCGTTTATTTACGTCCTCAGTAGTTCAAAGTTGTATTTATGCGGTCTACAGGGAAATTCCTATATTTTAAAGTGTAAACTATTTTCAATAAAGTGTTTTAAGCCAAAGTTCCAGTGAAATCGGAGATGAAACTATTTTAATTATAATATCTACAGCTTCTTTTTCTTTTGTTTGTGGTAGGTTAGTAGACAGGTAGACAAACAGACCACCTAATAGTAAACGGCCACTGCAGCCCATTTCATTAAGGGACAATTTACCAATAAGCGTTGCTCAACGTGTAGCCGTGTAGCAGCTGTCTTCTGTTCTGATCTTCGAGCCTTTTATTTCAAGTGTACTGGCTTTCACATTAATATTACTGGAATACTGCTGTAATAGCGGCGATTATTACTGTAAGGGCTAAACAGTAGCAGTAGTAATCTGACACAGAAAAAGTATAAGAAAAGTTCACAATGCCGTTGATGGAGACTGCGATAATAAAAAAATATATAAACTTGGCGATTCGAATGAGTTTCTGCCGCTATAACTTTTCTGGCTGTGTATCGGCAACAATAATGTGGGAGCTGAGTTTACTAAAAAGGTGAGCCTATAGTCTGGCAGCACATTGAGCGACGCTGGTGAAGTGTTCCCCAAAATAGGCCGCAGTGACCGCTTAACATCAGGTGGGCAGCGTGCCTGTCTGCCAACTGACGTGGTTTTAAAAAAAACAAGCCCACAAGAATAAAGAATATTTCGATTTAGATTTTATGATAGGGAGAGTCGATGGGACTGAGTGAATTAACCCTTAGCCAAGCGCGGGTAGATGAATTTTTTCATTGGTTTTCGCCGGTATTTGACCACTGCCTTATTATGGTTTAACGCAATTGATTAACCAGATCGCAATAATATAGGTCATAGCCTCGCTTCCGTAGTAGCATCTACTCATCGCGTGCTTTGCGGCTGAAGCAAACTTAATGAAGTTGTGCTCGGCTATGCTGGCCTGGTTGCAGGAATATCATTTTCCTGCCAAAACTTTATTGGATGTCAGAGACAAATTCGAGCATTTCGTTTGTGGAAATGTTTCAATTAAACTTCTGTTGTTGTTCTACAATTAGACAGTGGAACGATAACTGAAGCTTATTTTTAGGTTACATTTATTCAAATGACAACGCAAGAAGTTGTATGGGCTCTGTCCCCACCCACCAACAGACTTGGCACTAGTTTCAATATAATTATGACATTCCATATAAAGACAAATAACCATTTTTAAACCAAAAAATGACGGGGTATTAAAAAACAATAAAACCGTGCTTATGCCGTACGCCTAAGATTCAGAATTGCACTGTAAGTGTCTAGCTTCAAGTAGACTCGGCTGTAAAATATTTTTTAAGATTATATTTTGATTGAACTCTTTTATTTAGGCCAGGGGGGTTACTCTTGATCGCCTGCACATTATTTTCACAATTAACTGTGTCAAAAAAATACTTGAAAAATACAACATTCAAATTTGATTTGCGTGAAATCCCCATTCCTACGACAGATGTCGTCATACAAAAAAAAGATCAGTATGGCAAGAAGTTGAAATAGAGATACGTTTGAAATCTGTTGGTGGGTGGGGACGCTCCTTTGCATAGTCCTTTAACGTCGTACTGAGAATCAAATAAAAGAGATTCTAAATGTGATCAAATGGTATTCTAAAGGTTACTGCGTAACGAGTTTTGTCTTCCACTGAAGAACAATGTGCAGATTTTGTTAGATTTAAAAATGGTCGTGGGTTCGATTTAGCCTTAGCCTAGTTGGTGTTATGTGATTGATTGATATTATAATTACTAGACTTAGTTAAAAACTTGAAAAGTATATCAATTTTTCTTATCGCTTTATTTTGTTCACAGCATCTACAGAAGACAACAGCAGGCACCCTGAAGTGGAAATGCCAAAAATGTCCCAAGAGACCTTGCTCATGGACCACCTATCAGACCACCAGGCATACCCTCCAGATCTCCTCTCATTTCCACTCAGAGGTACTACCCAAATCTCACCAGCAGGCGGCAGCACATCAGGCCAAGAAAGAATAAGCCATAGCAACAGTAGATTAGATAGTCCTATAAAATCACCAGGTTACGGAGTCACAGCCATACATCCAGCCATCTACACCAGGTTCCAATCTCCAAACTTCCAGGGATCAATTCCACTCATCAGCTCCAAAGCTGGCTACGTCACGTTGCCCAGAAGACCAAGAAATATTCCAGACAGTAGTTTGCGACCCCAAGTATTTTCAACTTTAAACGGAGTGATTCCGTATTATGACAACTTCAATTCTAAATTCTTCAGCTATGGAGGTCATTACTATAGCTTGAACAAAAGCGAGATGGATTTGGGTCCGATGAGCAAGATGGGCTCAAGTTTCCATGACGGTCCTGAGGAGATGGAACCAGCCCCATCGCCTGCTCCAGGGACTCCTCATGCCACGATACCAAGGAACAGTTTGAGCTCTCCAAATATCCATAACCAGTTGCTGACACTTCAAGCTATGGCTATGAACGCCCATCGTCCGAAGACTTCTGACCAACGTCCATTGAAGGTGTTGCTGTCAGAAAGTGAGACGTTGCTTAAGAATCCGAGGGACTTGAGGGTCGGGTATAGTGTGAATGTAGTTAGTGGTACTTTAGGGAGGACGAAATCGGTTCCGAAGCCGCCTCCTAAGCCTAGAAAGAGGACCTCTTGTGAAGTGAAAGAAACGTTTTTAGCGGCTGGTGAGAATGCAACACAAGTGTGAATTAGACTTAAGTCGAAATACCTGTGTAGAAGCGTGTCTTCATAAATACTAGTTTAAAATAGATACCATCTTTATTTTACAGGAATATGAGTATGAGTAATGTTTTGTGAAATATTTATCAGGATGTCGCTATTTTGTCTAAAGGGCAGTTTCACCACTGTTAGAATAAGTTGCTAATGAATGTTAAATATTATTTATGTTGCCTTTCTTTTTTGAAAATTAAAATTGATATAAATCCGCCATCACGAGAAAAAGATGGTTGGAATTTTTATAATCAGTGTAAATCATCTCCATTATAATTATCACATGACCAAATGGTGTCTTTTCGATTTTGAAAATAGGCACAGTAGTGACTTATCTGAAATATTATTTCAATGGTGAGCAATTGAGCCAATGACGTTCAATGTTTTTTAATTGAACGTCATTGAATTGAGCATACAATTTTTTCTCCTAGAGGAAGAGAGAAAAAAGAAGTGTCAGATTTCGAATCATATAAAATGTGATTTGAATCGAGTAAAGAAAATTAAAGATTTGCTAGTGAAGATAGTAAATGAAGATACGCTTCAGTAGGTAAGCAATACTATAATTGTGAATACTAAAAGTGAACAGTTGGATACACACTCGTACTTGCATGTACTTAAACACTATTAGAAATAACTGTGTCACGATAAAGGTAAAATTAGAACAGCGATTAAAAAGCTTAGTAAAGTCAGTTATATAAAACTGTTTAATGAATATATTGGTAAATGCGGCACATACCGGTAAACATTTCTAATTTAAAGTTTTGTAACCGTTGTAAGTTTCTATACCGGCCACAAAAGGACCTGCATATTATAACCTCATGAGACCTCATAACCATGGCAATAATAAAATATTTTATTAATTTTGGTTAGAATAAACCTGCAGCTACTTTTAAGGCCGGCTGTAGATTATTTTATTGATATTCATTGCCTAATTATTATAATTAACAGGTCTTATTTCGATTTCCGGTATAATTTTGTCAGTTTAGGACAAGTTTGTTTTTGTAATCTAAACTAAGAGCAACGAACAGTTTGATAAAACTCGCATACAGACTTTTATTTTATACAAAAACTATTCAGAGTTGCAGATTATCAACAGTTAGATTGTTTTAAAAAATACGTCGTTCGATATATAAGATATTAGATATTTTATGGTCAGATTAAAAACAGTTAAGAAATATTATTTTCCCTTGTTTCCACTATGTTCCCATAATGTAGCTTTTATTATAACTTTGCCTACTGTTATTTTAAGCTATTTATATTAATGAGTTAAGTCCTTTTTATTTTACTGAATAGAAATAGTACGGAAAGTGAATAGTTTCTTTTGAAAATTCGGTTAAAAAAAATCTAAAGTTTTCCATTTTCCACTTCTTATTTTGCCTTAAAAATGGACGATTGACACAATAGTAAAACAATTTCCCAAATTCATAGAACCATTAAGAAGTTATTGTGATTGCAAAGTAGATGTATTTTTACTAACAATAAATTAATGTCATTATGACTAAGATTTTTATTCGTTAAATAGTAGGTACACCAATTTTGTTTATTGATAAATTCGTATTAGAATTTAACCCAAAGATAAATTATTTATAGTTAAAATATATTTATTATTTATTTATAAAAAAGAAAACCATATAATTATTTTTATGTTAACACAACTCTTTGTACAAAGTATTTACTCCTGTTTTAAATGTAAGCATTTTATTAATATTCAGTTTAAATGTAATTTTATCGAAAAAATACTTAAAACGTAAATTTATATAATAGAGATTCAATATTGGTGCTTATAAGAATAATAATAAATTGCATTGAATTAATAATCTTCCATGAGGCTTTGTTTTCATACAATCAAATGTTTAACTAACTGTAGTTAGTATAGTTATGTATATAATGGATAGTTGTTTTGTATAAAATATAGAATAGTTAAATTTTTTCCTTGCATCAACGAGTAGATCAGTATATATTAGAAAAAATTACAAACCACTGGGTGGAACGTTAAGTGTGAACGAAATTTTGAATTTTTACATTTAATTTAATACTACTTTTTACATTTACCACAGCGTCATAATATATCCTCAAAAGAACCTAATAAAATGAAAAATATTACACTGTTACATTTAGTTGACTCGAAACGAAAGTCAGTGGGTTTCACTATGACAAAGTGTAAAATTTTGTATTTGTTCTGTGTCCGAATGTTTATTTTTGTGTATGTACCTATGTATAGTGTATAGAAACGACTCGATGGTCTAGTGGTTTCAGTACCGAGCTGTGATATCGGGGTAGCAGGTTCAGTTCCAGGGTCGGAAAAAAATGTGTCGTATTTCTCTAACACTAATTGTTCTAATGCCAGTTCCTTTTTCCTGCAGTGCATAATTATGCAAGGCTTAAAGTACAGATAATATCTTTTTAGGTATAAACCTTCTAAGTTTGTTTTACCTTCGTTGTTTCTAATACCCATAACACAAGTGCTTAAGCTGTATAAATTGTGGCCAGATCTATGATGTTATGCGATATTTAATATTGTGAGTAAAAATTTTTTTTATTTTTTTAATAGTCGATTTTGAATTTAACAAGGTGTCATTTGCGAGCGTCCTTATAAGTAGTGATGGGAAAATTCTCCATTTCGTTCACATCTGCGACTGTTCAAAAACAATAAAATGTAATATCGTTTCGAATGTAAAAATGTAAATATTAGGTAAAGTTATTACATGAAATGGAGTAATATTATTGTATTTACTAAATGGTCACGTTACGAGAGAATGTTGGGTGGACCAATTGGTGTGAATGGCGAGAATAAGAAACGGATGTAATAATAAACGATTTGAAATTTTACTACGAGTATTTCTTTTATAAAATATCCCTTGACCATCAGCGCTGTCGAGGAATTTTGTGTTCTCGCAGCAGATATTTTCCCGTGAAATAGAAGTGTGTCAAGCACTTCTGTGTTTCGGGGAAAGGGCACTGAAGCTAGTGAAATTACTGGGTATATGAGACCTAATAACTGTGGTCTCGGTGCAGCGGGCGCAGGGCGGTGCCAGACAATAAATTTTAATGCTTAGTTACTGTTTGGCACTGAACTGTCTAAGGGCAGACGTGGCACTTACCTCCAGGTGTACAATCTGCTCGTCTTGTTAATCTGAGGCAGGGACCTTATTGCCCACATACACACACACATTATTAAACTATCACAACACAAACGCATCTTATTATTATAATTGTCATATTTTGTAATATTTTCTTCTACAGGTTGTATGTGGACAATACAAATCTTCTTTCTTTCCTTGAAAACTTCTTTTTTTGCACTTTGTGTTCCTGAATTGAATAACTACAGTGGTTTAAGTTCATAGATAGTTGTCAATAGACCTGGGTTCAATTCACGGATTGAGCATTGCTTAGATTTCGCAAGGATTATTTAGTCAATACCCATATTTGTTGCGTAGCTTGATTTAAATTATGAAGCTCTTTGCTCTGCAGTGGGCCACTAACGAAATCATACCATAAAATAACTTTTTGTAGTATCTAATCAAAGCATAGGCAATTGAAGCAGACTAAAATCCCAGTCGCTATGGAGATTATAATATCAGTCACGCCCTTTGTGGGAGGGGTACCAAGTAAAACTTCACTCTGATCGTCGCAAATGCAATGAAAGAAAGAAAGATAGAAAAAACATTTATGTGAGATATTGAAGCCGAATTTTATTTCACTTCATTTGGCAGGCGAGTACGCATTCCTAATATACGAATGTACTCTGTGACGCAGCCCATCTGATGGTTAGCGGCCTATTCTATTAAGGGACACACATAACCTCTGATATTCGAATTCGAACCTTACACTTAGTAACACTAACTTCAGTCATTGCACTCATTGCCCATGGTCCATCTTCATAGTTTACCCAGGTGTACCAAGGGCATACCACTTCCATCTTACCAGATTAAAACATAGTCTGATCCCAAAAAAAATCAGGAATCGCATAACCAAACTTCAGATTTACGACCGCTAAACCAATCCCAAAAAGATATAAAATGATTGTAAAAAGGTGACGCAGGCAGGATTAAGGTAAACGACAAACGGAGTATGATTGTGTTCAAACACAAAAATACTGAGTCTGGAATAACTTCGGAATTTATTTCTAATTGCTGGCTGCGAAAGGCAATAAAAATGGTAATAAAGATATTTTTTCTCATTACGTAAAGCTTATGTAGAATTTTTTCCACAGTGCACTAACTGAGCAGAAAGTAACAGCGGGATTGTGTATTTTGTTTTCTTGTATTTTCTGACATCTGACACCTTATTGATTTAAGTAGTCACAGTGGACGCGCCATTAAAATCTGTATTGAAAGAAAGTGGTGTTAGTTACACTATTTATAGCTCTAGAACGGATTAACTGAAAATTAATTGGTGGAGAGGTAGCTTAGAACCAGGAGACGGGCATAGGTTTTAAATTCCAGAAAAGTGGGGGACAGCGAGGGACGTGGGTTCGAGTCCCGCCTAATACCTGGACAAATTGATTTTTTTTCTAATACCTACATTCATTTTTATATCGCCATTGCAGCATTATGTAAATGATGTTTTTGCCTTAAACTTACTGGACATTTCCTCAAACTGTGTAAACAAACAATAAATCATATTTTACACCCGCGCGCCGTAATTAACTTATTTTTGCAGCAATTCATCAATCCATTAGCACGCCCATGTGCGGTTAAATAACGGTTTGAGGAGAAACGCTCAGGCCCTTCTTCACTAAGGCGATAGGAATTAATTAGGTTAATAAGGGTTAATCAAATTCTTTTCTGTTCTGTTATTTTTTTACTAGGTATGGCATAATTATCTAACTTTACAGTAAAATAACAAATAAAAATAGAATGGATATTATATTATTATATGATATCTTACTAAATAGTATCCTATTATCAGTTTATTGTCAAGTAATACTTGCAAAGGGCTTCCTTTCTCTGCACTGTTTAATCTGTCAAAAATGACGTATACGCCACTGGTTTTTTTTATTTAGCCGCCATTGGCGAACGCTACACGCTCGATATTTATCGTGATATTTGGATCGAAATCCATGGATGAAATTGTGTAGTATAGCGTATCACGTATCACGATATGTGATACGCTATACTACACACTCGATAAATATCGAGATCCTGGATTTCGATCCAAATATCACGATAAATATCGAGCGTGTAGCATTCGCCATTAGGATTTAGTGGTTGGTTGGCCGCCGTTTGATAACATCGCTGTGATTAGGTATCTGAGGTTTCAGAACTTTATTTCTCAAAAGAGTTTATTTCTCAAAACTATTTTGGGCGTTCTTAAGTCACAACTAAATATTACAACTAAAAATTAACATAAACATTAACCAAACATAGCAGAGACAACAAACAAAAATAAAAATAAACGTGAGGGTAATTTTGAATGCCTCGCACAGTTCAGACAGCGACACGAGTCACGACCGAATGAAGTACAAATGGCGAGCATTCGCTATATTTCGTGCATATTCGTGTACTGGTTTGCTCGACTTCTCATGATTATTAAACGAATAAATTTAATTACGCTTGAGATATCCAAAAATATCTGTGTTCCGAGGACAGTTACGTGTGTTTCGCGATCTCGTCAATACCCTCGGCCCTGAGACTGCTGCACGAAGACTCCGAGACCAGAGAGTGAGAACGTGGAGATCAGGTCAGTGGTAAATTCAATTCCTAATAATTTCTTATCGACCCTATCTCTTATCAAGTGCATATAAACATAAATGAAATAAATATAATATGTTATGTAATAAGCTTGCAAATCACGGATTATTGATCACAAAGCTCAGCTGCGAAAAATCAAACACAACTTTTGCTCGACTCGGGAATTGAACCTAGGACGCCGAATTTACGGCCAAGTACTTTAACCATCAGACCAATGAGGCGCTACACTGAATACTTCACTTTTGGTATATTTTACCAATAAGCATCTCATTGTGAAAAGGCCTTTTATAGGAAGGATTAACACATACCAGAACTAAGTCGGACAAAGTTAAAATCCGTTTAAAATATTTAGTCGCTCCACCTTAATTATACTTGGATTGAAATAGGTCGGATAGAAGTTTGTGACGGGATCAGGTATATCATTAATAATATATCTGATCCCGTCACAAGCCAAAACAGTATAGCTTCAATAAACCTGTGGGGCAGTGCTTAAGTATTTTTATTTAAATAAGATTGTTTATCCACGGACTCGTGGTCCGTGCCTTTTTTCGTGTTTCAATTTTTTGTGTGATAAATGTTGCTCCGCGCAAGGATGCTTTGTGGGTTAGTACTTAGAAAGTACTATACACATCGTCTTTAAATAGTTAATCCTTCTAGCCCCGGATTACTAGACACAATAGAAAATCTATTGTTATGCGGCACCCGAGTGCCGGTTCGGCGTTGAGTGGTTATAATTCATTTTTCTTATCATTATTTTTTTATTATAATTAGTGGTTAAGTTTAATTGGTCAATAAATAGTTAAATGCAATAAACTGAACAATGTCCATTTGTTGTCAGGGATCATAGTGTACCTAATACAATGGGTGCCAAATTATAAAAAAGTTTACTTAAATAATGTCTTTTGTAAATACGTACAACGGACAGGAATGACCCCTTGACCTTTGAATTAACAGACTTCTCAGCTATTACAAAAGTTATATAGGTCTTAAAATATTTTAAGCATACTTTTTTACATTAGATCATTTGGCAGACAGATACGCCACCCACCTGATGGTAAGCGGCCACTGCGGCCTATTCCACTAAGGGGCACTTCGCCTGTGTGCTGCCAGACTGTAGGCTCATCTGATCTTCGAGCCTGTGATTGCAAGTGTACTGGCTCCCATTATCAATATTGCCGGAACACAGCCAGAGCTGTTATGGCGGCAGATATCACCTACCATCAACCAGACCCAAGGCGGGAATCAATCCCATGACCTCCGGGTTTTATACCCGAGCGGCTTAGCCACTGTTCCACGAAGGCGGTCTTCTGTGAGAGGGTGATACTTTCCCGGTTGAGCCGGCACATTTCAACTGGAAGACAGGTACTGTCAACAGCGAAAGTAGATGATTAAAGTCAGATGTTCAAAAATAATGAACGTAGTCCACATCACTGTGTGGTGTCAAGATGATTTTAAAGTAAGTGATTTTATAATATACCAAACATTTTTATTTGCCTGATCAATTTTGACGTTAAAAGTTGTAAATGAAATTCACATCAGAACTAATAAGTCAAAGAATGATTTAGTAGTTGATGATTGGACTTCTGACTTTGATCATCTACTTTTGCTGTTGACTGTACTGTCTGCAGCGTGGCTCTACCACACTTCACTTACACAGAGTCCCAAAAGGTACCGTATCCAAATAAATTTAAACCCACTCAGCTATTTGCATAAAGATTGCTTACGAAAAATACGCGAGAAGTTGTTAAATTTTAACATCGTTATTCAAATTTTTTGCTATTAAAACTTTATGAGCTTTAAAAGGCAGCAAAAAATTGTTAGGTCAAGAATAAAGGAGTTCTGATTAAATTTTTAATGCTAACGCGATTTGTATTTAGGCGTAACTTTGACTGCCTTGGATAATTTTAAAATGAAAGAAAATGCTTAAATGGATAACAAGTTTTACAGCTAAAATTAACTAGGTCTAATTTTATACCTGCCATATAAAGTCTTTAACTAAGTTACCATGTACCAAACACATTTCTGATTACAAGAAATCAAAGACTCGACTAGAAGAGTTTTTCTTCTGCACTGTACCCTAAGAGGGGTAATAGGATGACTTGCCTCCTTTCTCAAAATAAAATCAAAAATTAAGTTCAGTTCTTCCTTTATGTAGGCTATTAATTAAAAATTCTCAATCAAAAATAACAAATCAAAAAGTTATTATAAGTTCCTCCTAGCAGAGTTTTCAGCTACGGCGGCCAATCTTTTACGATCAGCCAACTATGCAGGATATATTATAGTGCACAAGTGAGTGTTCAAGCACAGGTGCACTCCCTATTCCCACACTCTCATAACACGGTGGGACAGCAGTCTGACACGACCGAAGAGAGATCAGGCGCAGGACCAACGGCTTTACGTGCCTTCCGAAGCACGGAATCATCATACTTTTCAGACATTCAGGCGATTCAAGCCTGCAATGTCCTAACCAAACTGGAAACATTTGTTTACACAAAGTGATGCTCCCCGAGGGATTCGAACCCACGACTTCCGGGTATTAGAGCCCAATGCTCTAACCACTGTACCAAAGAGGCAATTAGAGAAAAAGTTATTAAAGCATTAGTGGCAGTAATCCCCGCCTGACACTTGGCTGGACGAATTGATCTAGTATCATAATGTACTACGAATTGCATATTTTGAAAAATATTCCCGCCACAATCGATTTGAATTAAACCGAAATTCAGCTTCATCATGCTCTAAAAATACGGTAATGGTCACATAACACTGCATTTATCCATCAAACATTTACATAATTGATGATTTGAAACAGTCCAGGAATGCATTTAGTATTCATGTTTCTGATATCGTAAAATGCAATGCTTAGTTAATAATGAATTACTTCATAATACTCGTATTTTTTATTTTTTATTTACACATTCAATCCTAAGGAGTTTTTGGGCCCGTTCATCAGTCCTTCGAGCCAAGCAAAATGAGTCTTATTATGTCACCCGGTTTGCATATATCATTATGATATCTGTCTATGACAGGTTATGATTTAATAGTGTCACCAATAGATGGGCCGGCAACGCATCAGCGATCCCTCTGGTGTTGCAGATGTCCATGGGCAGCGGTGATTGCTTACCATCAGGCGACACGCTGGCTCGTTTGCCGCCTCTGATATAAAACAATAAATAAAGGTGGGCTGCGTGCCTTTCTGCTTACAGTAATGACATAAAAATAAAAGATCAACGAATCTACTCAGTTGTATGTAGTTTGCGAACCTTTTTTTTAACAAAAGAAATCTACACCATTTCACAAATCTCTTCCATCAAACTCGTCAGGCGAAAACATTTTAAACACAAAGTAATGGATCTAAGGAAACCATAAATCAACTGATGCATAAAAAGGTGCGATTATCTCAACTGAGGGACATTTGTGGGACAGCTCGGGACAAATTTGGGTTAACGTTAATTTTCGGGACACTTTGTACGGGAACGAGATTATATTGGTTACCTAAGCTTTTTGTTCGAGGATTAATGTAACAGTTTATCCGAATACTAGGAATTTTAGTTTAGAAATGTTAATCCTTAAAGATACGGTCATTACCATTTGTACAGTATCGTGATAAAACAAAAATTAATAAAAGGGCTAAGAGCGGAATAAAAAAAATAATAAAAGTTTAAAAAACACGCTTTTAGCACGCACTAAAAATTACAAAATAATTCGTAATTTTTAGTGCGTGCTAAAAGCGTGTTTTTTAGTTTTTTAAACTATTATTTTTATTTTATACTTTTTAGTCTTCTTGGGGAGGCCGCCATATTGGATTTATAATGACGTTTCTTAGCTAGTCATGTAATGTCATCAGAACTCAGAGCGTGTGGAAAATTTCATCCTAATCGAAGACCGGGAAGTGGGTCAAATTATGATTCCAAGATTTTCTTACATACATAGTTACAATTGAAGCTAATTTAAAAGCGTGTTAAAAATATCCAATTATGGGAGGCAATTTGTGGGGGATTTGTAAAGGTTAGACAAAATAATTATCCTTTCTCGTAATAAGCAACAAGTCCCCATCATTGAAATCAAGTTAGTATTACATTATTATGCACTTACGGGTACTCTTTGGTTTAGTGGGATTATCATCTGGCCAGTGTTTTGGGGTGTCGGGTTGGTGTTCAATTACCGGGATGAAAAATCATTTAGCTATTTTATGACTAGATTAGCAATTATTAAAATAAATAAATAAATATCCTTGGAAATTATTCACACAGCGCCATCTAGCACGTTAATAATGCCCCATACTAAACATAGATAGTACTATTCCATCCTATAACATTACTTTATTCTGTTCAAACTATTTTTCATATTTTGCTCTTTCCTAAGGTTGACTGGAAGAGATCGCTATTAGCGATAAGTCCGCCTATATTGTACAGCTTTTATATGTTACGTGTTTGTCCTGAAGTGTTTTGTGCAATAAAGAGTGTCTATCTGTCTATCTATCTACCTACTTTTTTATAAACATTCTTATTATACATAACACAGGAAGATACAAAGAAACATGTCTATGCACAGACGACACATCGTTGATTTTCAAAGTCGACAGATAAGAACAATCATATTTTGTCGACGTGAGTAATTCTGTCTCACAAATTTTGCACTGGTTTACTATTAACAAGTTGTTGTTGAATACCAAAAAACCAAATGTGTATTACCATGCCAAATGTGAGGCAGATTGTTCCAAATATCACTGTGAATGGTGAACCTATCGATATGGTCAATTCAACGGTTTTTTGGGCATAACTCTAGACTCGAAATTGCAATTAATCCCGCGATCTCCTGTGTAATAGCCGACTCCTAAACCATTACGCCAAATGGGTCCTCCTTCATAAGGTTTTCTCGACAGGTACGCCTAAATAGTGTCCTGACATTACCCTCCATCGTCAAACGATTAATTAATGCGGCCAGTAGTTATAAAACGCGGTACGTGAGCCATAAACTACTTTATAGTTGTTCAGGCCAATTTAACGAGTTCGGAAATGTAGAGGACGAATTTGGAGTTTATTTACGGATAAAATGTTTGTTCTGCTGTCTGAATTGCAGCTATTGAGCTGATGTAAGATTTTAGAGTTCAGTTACTGTGTCTGAGGTATTAGTTAGTTAGGGTTAGACCGAAAGGGGAATGCCGAAAATAGGCCCAAGAGTGCACAACATATTCAATTACATGAATGAAATCTAAATTATAGCACACATACGCATCAGCGATCTTCTGGTGTTGTAGATGTCCATGGGCGGCGGTGATTGCTTACCATCAGGCGACTCGCTGGCTAGTTTGCCTAATAATAAACTTGTTTGAAATGGTTTATTTCATTTGTGTTATTAGCTAGGAACAGAAATGTGACTATTGAACGTCGAGTTTCAATTTTAACCGTCAGCACGCCTCGCTCGTTCTGACAGGCCCATCACAGCAAAAATAAGCGAACAATTGAAATGTTGAGACGGCTTTCGAATGCTCTGAATCAAAAGTTGAAAATATTTTTTCCCTTCCAATATTTATAGCGATCTCTTTACAAGAACCTTAGTTTTCTGAGGCTTTGAATGAACTCCGAGTAAATTAAATTTTATGTTTTTTAAAAAATACCTTTATTTTGTAGGTTTACGTTTTTTTATTTATTGAAATCAAATATTTTATAATAACAGTTTCTTTCAAATACGAGGCGTATTAAAATAAGACTCATAACACAAAAAAAATCTAATGTATGAGACTCTCAAGACAAAATAGATTTACTTTTTATTTATTTATTTATAAAAACTTTACTGACCACACAAATTGGGTACAAAAGGCGGACTTAACGCTAAAATCATTCTCTACCAGTCAACCTTTGGGAAAAACGAAATGATTAAATGCAGCAAAGAGCAAAATATTAAAAAAATAACTCTTAAAGATATACAATTTTACCAAAACAAGAAAATTGGAAAATAAAAATACACAAATACTAACTTATCGTTTTATCTCCATCCACATTATTTAGGGTTAAGTAAATGGATGTTCTGTGTTTCCTAACTCCTACTAATTAATGCCTATCAGCGAATGTTAGTTATTTCACACGTTAGCACAGTAAAAAAAAATACCGTACAGAAGATTATTTTATTTTTATGTGTCTTTGATTCTTGCCTGACGGCTATTATTTTATTATAAAAAAAAACTGTCCCATATCCATACTAGACCACATACCGTGATCCTTTTATTGTATTTGTTTTATGAAAGATGGAGACAATCGTGCAACGTGCTGGTAAGTGATAACTATCGGACATGGACACCTGGGGTTCGAGTCTTAGATTCATTGTCCGTCTACGTATGTGTACTGGCTCCCACATTAATATTGCCGGAACACAGCCAGAGCTGTTATGGCGGTAGATTTCACCTGTGGGGGTGGTAGCTAACCAGTCGGACTCTGAAAAAGTCCTACCACCAACCAGCTACAGGCTGGAATCGAACCCACGACCTCCGTGTTTTTATACCCGAGCGGCTTAGACACTGTTCTGCGGAGGCGGTCAAAGAAGGTCGGTGGTGCATTAGATAGTAAAAAGACAGCCACTTCAGTATACAAAATATCCAAGTCTGATATGTAAAACAATTGTTGTTACTAATTCTTTTATATTTTTAGTTACACGAAAAATGACTTGCGCCTTATCTTTTTTGGTTAGTGGGTGTGGATCAGACTATACTGACAAGCTAAATATGGAGTTAGAAAATAAAGAGTACATACAGCAGTGCTTGCGGATAAGCTGGAAGGATATTATTATATAATATAGTAAGTGATTATTATCAAAATTACAGTCAAGTTATTGTTTTAACATGTCTTACTGACATTATCTTTCCCTTTCCCTTGAAACTAATGCCTGACAATATTGCTTGTTCTCAAAGTAGGTACCTACTTCCCGATTTACTGTAACAGGGAATAATTATTGCTGTCTTTGTTCTAGTACCTTTGTTTTAATGTCCCTCAGACAGAGACTGGTTTTTAAATATCATTGACAAAGATTTTACAATAAGAAAAATATCGTTTGGGCAAATCTTTTTGCGACTCAATCAGTGAACCAGACGGAAAGTTTTACGTTAATTAACCAGGAAAATGCTATAGTGCTGTCATACTGAGTTATGGGGTTGGATTATTCCACTATGTTCACCTGGGTGAATTCACCTGGGTGAACAAAGAAGAATTTTTAGTGTCTTTTTATTACCTCGGAATCATTTCACCTAGGTGATATTATACCCAGGTGAAGCAATTCCACATTATTAGGGTCATTTGGGGTAATAACCGCCGGAGTATTTAAGAAACTACATTATCATTGTGAACACTAATTAAAGTCAGTAGGTATATGCATCCATTCTTAAGTGGTAAAATTTCTTCCGTTCTCACAAATGTTAGAGATAATTATGTACATGCTTTGTTTCTTAGAACACGATGTAAACATCTGTTTAGAGAGAAGCAGAGATCTCTCTGCTTTGTTTCCTAGCGTAGATAAGCGCTATCAACATATTTACAACGCGATTCCTCACCTACACACACTGTTGTATTACTTTCCCGTATTTATCTTGTTCCCGCGGGACTAATCCGGGATAATTCAGCTTTCCGGGAACATTCCGATTTACGGTCGCACGCGTTCTGGCGGTCGACGCGTTTTGTACTTGTTAGCGAGTGTAATTAATAAGATTGAGGCCTTGGCTGAGTGTTTACCGACTAAACCGTTTCGAAGACACTTTGTTTCCAACTTTTTGACTGGCCCGATGGCGCATTTGGTAGTGACCCAGACGTATGCGCCACCATCGGGTGTGAAGGAGAAACCGGGGGAGTTTAGTGGGTAGTGGACGCTTCAGACTCGAGTCCCACACACGGCCGCGGATCTAGCTAGCCTGCGGTTATGGTGCATAAACGCATTCTCCTCCGAGAAAAAAAAAAGAGGTCGCGGGTTCTAATCCCACCCAGGACAAACACTTATTACTTACGTATTAAAGTATATAGTTTGTACAAGTGCTTACACAACTTTACCTGGGGGCAGATCAATATAAATGTAATATTGTCCAATAAATATTTATTTATTTTTTAGTTTATTTATAGTACAATGGCTCCACTTAGCCTTATGGTAAGCAAAAGAGGAGCCAAAATTGCCATGACACTATTCTTTGGCACCGCAGTACATATTGAGCCGCAAAGTTACGCTTCACGCTTCGTTTGACTGTATGTCAGACGTTAAGTACAAAAGGACAAAAGAATAGTATTAGATATTATACAATAAAAAAATAGGTGGATAGGTTACTTGAGCTAAAAAAGTGGCACCCGAAAACTAAGCTATATAGCAAACTTGAGCTCAGTCTCGCGAAAGCATTGACAGGCCGACAAACTTATCTGTTCCGGTGGCCAAAATTGGAACTACGTGAAATGTCAGCTTTTGCAATGCAAAAGCGATATTTAATGACAGTACTAAAAAGACAGTAGCGACGCCGCCACCGGAATAGATAAGTTTGTCGGTTTATGTAAGTACTGACATAACCAATCTACCTCTTTTTTTATTATATGTATTAACATTGGTATTAGCCTATTTAATGTCTCAATGCAGGGCAAAGGCCTTCTTCATGGTAATAAAGTTATTTGTTACAATTACAGGAAGGGGCTAAATACCTCCTAAAGGGCTAAAGTATAATTGTGTACCATAACCTTATTGGAAATATTTAAGTGTATATCCAAAAAAGACTGAATCGTGCACCAAAATAAACCAAAGGCACACCAAAGGTTAGGTTAGGTTAGCAATTCAATTTTTTTGGTGCACGTTTCAGCCTTTTTTTGGTGTAAGTTCAGCCTTTTTTTGGTGCCTAACCTTAATAAATATTTGAGACTTACATTTGATCAAAATAATAAACGATTGTATAAAGGTCCTTTATGTGGGCCTAAGATTATCTTTACTGTGTTCTGAGTTTCATCGCGACCATTTCAAACCATACCATAACCTTTATTCTTCGAAGACGGTCCCTGTAGACTTTATGACGCATTAGTTCCTTATAATTAAGTTTTAAATGAAAATTATTTCTGCTGAATTCTGCCAAGTGCACGTTTCGTTTGACGGCTGGGTTCCGCAATAAAACTTAATGAAATGAAGTCTAAATTACATTGTCAATTACATACATACTTCGTTAGTAAATTGTGAATAATTGTAGCTATGTGCCAAATTGATATAAATATCAACGGATATGAATCTATTTTGGGGTCAATATCCGCGGTATGATCCTGTCTTTATTTTCATATTCGATTGGTAAAGGTAAAAGAAACATACTTCTATCTGTTATCCTATCCTATGGGATCTCGAGACAAAAAGTAGCCTATGTGTTTTTGCAAAGAATAGTTTACGAGTATACCAAACTTCATCAAATTCGTTTAGTAGATTAGGCATGAAAGCAAAGTATTTTTTATTCACATAGTATGTGCACAATCCGGAATATTGTATCTTAGTATTGACAGACAGACAAATAAAGCTATTTTCGCACTTAAAATATTATTAGTATGAATTATAATCTTAATATTCTACATAGAATTTCACCTAAATCTGCACTTCTATTAGAAATAAAATAACGTGTGTTCTACCTGAGGCTACACACTCTAACACTACACACATGCAATACCACTCCTCTTAAAATTAAATGCTTAAGTTTCATTCTTATAATTATTAGCAGACAGTGTTCGCGTTTCTGCTTCGAAACAAACTACAAAATTTCACGTAAAACTCTGAAATGAATTTTACGAAATATCTTTTCCGGGAGACAGTCCCCTAAAACACATTCAAAATTTAACAATCTCCCTCACAAAGGTTTTCCATATCGCTGGTTATAAAAGGGTAATTATTGTGGGTAGTAGAAGTCTTTACAAAAGGCGAGATGTAGAGACAAAGACCCCTATAGCTAGTGTGAGCGTTGGTACCTATAATGTAGAGACCTCTACATAGTAAACAAACTTAAAGAAAATTCTTTTGTATTATGCGTATGTCAATCAGATCCAAAACTGTCTTTGTATTCGAGCGTTTTGTCCAGAACTACGTGATCACCCTAAAGGCTAAAATCCTGTGCAGTATTTTCACGTTTACAAGCGCCGCTTTTTATAACAAGTCACGATGCGCGTGCACGGTATATTTTTCCAAAAGTGATCACGCGCGGGTGTCCTTGATGGTACGATTGCACCATAAAGATGCAAGTATAAAATATAAGAGCGACTGCCATCTCACCTCCGTAACCCTACAGGCAAGGAAACAAGACAAGTTTTAGTAGTGGTAGAGCCATGCTGTTTTACAGCAGATACGAATAGGCCGTCTCGTCCGGGGAAGTACCTCTCACATAACACCAGCGTGAAAGAATAGTGACTACTATTGTGTTTCGTCTGGTTTGTGAGAGGCCCACATCCTTAAAAGGCCGGTAGTGTAGCTTTCTAACAGTGAAAGAATTATTCATATCGATTCACTAGTTTCGGAGCCTAAACAATCAAATCTTTTCTCATATAAATAGTAAATAATTCAAAATGGGCTTCATAATACAACTGGCGCCTCAACAATATTTCGATGTCCCGTCAAACTTGTCAATATTCTCGCTATGCGCTGCGCTCCTTCGCTCGAACACTGCGCGGAGCACTTTAGCTCGTCCCGGGACATTAAGCCAAGGGAAGTGCCGCTATGCTTTTACACAAGTAGTTTTAGTAACATAATTTTTCACAAGTAAAAGGTATACTTTAAAATAAATATCAGCTTAGTTAATGTCCTAATGTAAGTCAAATACTCCATCATTGGCATGATGATGATGATTGTGATGACAATGATGGGTGCTGGCCTAATGAATTATGATACTTGCCAAATGCGAATTTGATGGATGAAGATCCCAGGACCATGCAAATTCTTTTTCTCCATTTACACTCATCCACTTATTTCCAAAGTAATTTACCTAAGCGAACAGAGATCCAATCTAGGTAGGCATTGATTGAAATAATGTCACATATATTTTGTAGATTTTAAACCTCTATGGTATAATGATAAATCTGCTATTTATAAAAAAGTAGAAATGCTTTCTTTTCTTCCAACAAGGCTCGTACATCTATTACATAACAGTACCAACCGAGCCAATATATCGAAAAGCTTATTTCCATTTTAGATTGTCACGAGTTTATGTTTATCTTGCTAACATTGAAAGATACTTTCGTCGTAAGAGCTTTGATTTCAACGGAGTTTTTTAAAATCGAGATCCCTCTAATTTAAGACCCGGTATTTGGAAAACCTTTTAGACTTTCAGGCTATTGTTGACGGACACAGAAATGCAGTTTGTAACGTGTAGCGTAAAAGATGCAGTTTACAATGACAATTGGAAATTGATTAAACTGAATTTTACTAGTTTGTCCGTGCTGTTTATCAAAAGAGATTATAAATGATTACTATGGAAGGATACATTTTATAATGTAAAAAACTACGTTCACACTTAAAATCAATTCAAATCACTATTGACTTAAGTCATGTATATTGTTAAAAATATCATTTCTTACATCAGTTTCTTTCTAAGTCCACAAAGAAAACACAATAAAAAAATACACCATATTCCCAAGATGCAACTACAACATAATACAAAAGCTGGTAATATTACCGATGTCTTTAAAAACTACTTGCAAGTTGGAGATGCAACGAACGCGCAGAGGCTTCAGAAATAGTTCGAAGCGTACTCCAAGGAGTAAACTTTGGTCCGCAGTTATTTTTACTGTATATTCCTTGTCTTGTCCTAGTTCTAGACAGTGGGAATATTTTAACAACTTTGGTGGTGGGTAGGTACTCTTGAAATTAAAGGCTCGAAAATCAGAGAAGTTTACAGTAACTATAATAAGTGCATTGATTTTTCTTATTAAGTATATTGATAAATATTGTTAAAGAAGTCCGGTATGAACATATTGACAGCTCTCTGAAATACATGTGGGATTTTGTTCTTTTAATATTGTCTACATTAGGAATAAGAACGATTTACATTATGAGCTTCATGGATGTCTTATAAATATAGACGATCCATATCTGTTATCAGTTAAGTAAATAGCTGTAATTTTGACTAAGCAAACAAACATTCAATAGTTTGTATTGACTTGATAGTATAATAATAAACATGTCAGTTTGATTTATCTATATTGAATACTATTATGTTACTTATTTAACCCGGCGGAACACAGGTTACTAAGTCGAACACGAGAACACAGGTTGGGTCATATTGACCCGTTTTTGAAATTGGGCACAATCTTTTGTTTTGGAGTTAAAAATATAGGATTAAGGGGTTTTTGGAATAAATAAAAGGTGTACTTTATATTTAAAAATATAAAAAAAAACAGTATTAACCAATGAGTAATGTTTAATGGTGTTTCTTCAATACACCCTGAAATGTTTAACAAAATCAGTGTTTGATATTGTTTTCACATTAACAAATTAGTAAATGACATAATTTTGAAAAAATACACATGAATCAAAAATATACAGTTAAGACAATTATTTATTAATTACGTTAAGTAATTAATAAATAATTGTCTACCTATGTCTTTACATAATAAATTTATTACGTTAAGACATAGGTGGGTCATATTTACCCGTTGTCAACTTTGAACGCGTCTATATCTCGCCAGTATTAAACGTCGACTGAGGGCTGGTTCAAAACTAATGTTATTTCGCACTACCTCCAGCTACTGAAAAAGTTGGCACTATAACTATTCCGGAAAATAATATAGAGGGTATTATACATTTGAATGGGTCATTTTGACCCAACCTGTGTCCCGCCGGGTTAAATAAAATGAAGTTAAGAAAACATTAATCACTTTTAAATTCAAATTGCATTGATATACCCATTCTTTAGGTAGTCCTTTACTTGGGGGTTGTCTGTTAAAGATTGCTTCTAGCGATAAGGCCGCCTATATTGTGAATTTTTGTTCTTTTTATTGTAATTATTTTTTATTTGTTTTTGTGTGCAATAAAGAATATTTATGTCATGTTATACCACATAGCTGCATAGTTTCAATCCAAAGGTGATGAGTTTTGCACTGTCGACCTTCCGCATATGTCGGCTTTTGAAGCTATTCGGACAACGAAGCCTCGACGCAACATTCCTCATTTCAATGGGAATGACGGGTTTAAATTGCCATCCCGCAGAATCCAGTAATTAGCAAATGCAAACTACCGGCTTTACCATTTAAAACGAACCTTTACCAAACACACACACACACACTATTCAATAACACAGACTGATGTAGGTTCATATTATGCCATTTTACACTTTTTACAAAATCAATCAAAATCAATAATCTTTGTTCATATAGGCATACAAATAGCAAATTATGCATCAACTTATTTTATTTTTCAGAAATACCTTCACTTATAACTTAGTGGCGTTTTTTTTTAATACCGCTCGGGTTTGTGATCACCAATCCGCGTTTGGCAAGAATGATAATTAAGCCAATACCTTTTATTGTAATGGTAAGGACTTCAATGATCCAGTACCCATTACTCAAAGTCAAAGTATTTAGTTTGCAATTTTATTTAGAGTAAAATTCTTTTGCACATAATTATATCAGGACTTTACATCTAGACAATTTACGACTGTAAAAATTTGCAGTGGTGAAATTATTGGCTGAAACTGTACTTTACTTTTTACTAATATTTATAAATAAATTAATCTCTGTTCCACATAAGAAGTCCTCTAGCCGCTATATTGGTACTACTGTTTTTCAATACTTTCAATCTGTTTTTTGACAGATTTACAAAGCGTAGGCAATGCTGCCAATATAGCGGCTAAAGGACAACTTATGTGGAACAGAGTGTAAACTAGGTAGTTGTCAGACATGGCGTGTGAGACCAAAGAGTTAGATATAGGATCGAACGACGAAACCGAAAAATCAAATGCCTACTTTTCATTTGTCTTAAAACTGCCAAATATTTACTGGCTTCTGAGGTACATGTAAGTTATCAAACTAAATGTATGTATAATGACCCAGATAAGGGCCTTAACTCGCACTAATCCTATTCGTTCGCAAAGACCCTCATTATATTTTGATCTCATTACAGATTAGATAAATTAATTGACTGTAAATCATTATTGACAATGATTGAACGCCTCATTAACATACATTCATGAGTTAAGGATAAGGAGTGTTTGTACGAAATACCTTTGATCCCGTTTTCTATACAAATTTGATTCAGAAACTTCTAGGGATTCAAAGAAAGTTTTACGTGTTTACTCGAACGTAAATTCAAATTTCTTTATTATGTACTATAAGAAATAAGTCACAAGACGGAGTCAAAGTCATAATTAGTTCATTAGGGCTAGAAAAGAGCGTTTCTTTTTTGTTGATGTATGAAACATCTTACTGTTTGCTTTTATAGCCTGACCAGGAAAATAAACCTATATACACAAAATAAATTATTGATTGATTGATAAAATACCTGCTCTGGAGGCGCCACAATAGCTAATGGATATAGCAAGACTTGGTTGCTATGGTTATACTCACAAATAACTCACAATATCCAATAGTATAATAACAAGGCACGGTTGACTATTGACATAAAACTTTGACAGAATAATAATGAATGACATCTTATTGTTTTTTTATTTGATTGTTGTCACTTGAATAAATTAGTTCTAATATTTTTCCGCAATATGGCGAGGTTTTATATTTTATTGGTCGGGCTATACTAGCCGTTAGCCTACGAAGCTGTCAGCGCAGTAATTATACACGCACATAAAAGTTTTTAACTTCTTTGGTTTTTTAAAACAATAAATGTCTAAGATTATTTGGAAGATGTAATGTTACGAGTATGCTATGTTGGTAGGATGGTTAGTCTCATACGTTGCCCTAATTACAGGCTAGTTTTTGGATCCATAGACAGATGTCCGTACATCAAGCCATTACTAATAGTCAGCTGCCATAGTTGTCAACTTGAAAACAACTGCATCTTATACTGCAATGTTAGCGATACGTACCGCTCTCCAGAGATTCGGATTGCATTGAAAAGGGAAGCTAGAGTGCAGTTTTATTGCAGCGGACGCCCGTTGTCATATCGTTCTTGTTTTGCGGATATTTTTATTAGATTCCTGTTTTATTACAATGGTCTTATTTTGGGAATGTAGGGCATTCCTAAGAACTAGATATGTATCAATCATGATATTTTCAGGAATGTAAATGTTAGGAAAGGACATTTATTATGACATGCTCAGATTTCCGGCAATATTCATGTGACACACACACACACACACGCATACACACACACACACACACACACACACACACACACACACACACAGTACACTTGAAACCAAAGGCTCGAAGACCAAATGAGCCTACAGTCTGGCAGCAGATTGAGCGACGCTTTTTGGTAAAGTGTCCCTCAATGGAATAGGCCGCAGTGACCGCTTACAATCAGATGGATGTCTGTCTGTCAAGTGAAGTAGTATAAAAAACCTACTATACTTGACAATCAGAATTGAGAATGATTATCTCTAGAACTCGGCGTAGCGTCAGCAATGCGTTCGCCACACTCTGGAGACTAGAATTGCATTAAAAAAGGAATCGTAAATGCAGTTCTATTACAACAGACTGCATCTGTTATCATACCGTTCTCGTTTTCCGAATATTTTTATTGGAGAGAACTGCAATATTTTGTATTATTTCAGCTATTTTATTGCGGAAATGATATTATTGAGGGACCCTTAGTGAGGAAGTGTCTCTCAATGTGCAATGTGCGCAATGTGCTCTTCTGATCTTCGATCCTTTGATTTCATGTGTTCTAGCATCCAATAATACAATAAAAAGTCCTACCACCAACTAGACCCATGGTGGGAATCGAAGCCACGACCTCCGGGTTTTATAACCTCACTGCTTAGCCACTGTTCCAAGGAGGTATTAGAATTAAGCTACACAAGTATGCTTTACATAACATTATGAAAATCTGCATACAGCCTCACGCAAGAATGCATCTTTTCCAAACACCCCGCACCAAAATAATAATGCGATTTTAATAACTTAAAATATTATCTTAGCGGAACATAATGAATTCGGCTCAGGCTTTAAGCAAATCATAAATATTTGAATTTTAAATGTGGGAGAAGTTTGACGGCAAAAATTATGTTAAATTATTGACGGCGGTACTCAAATTGCCGGAGGGTAGACGGAGGGAATGGGTAATGACGAAATCGGTTGTGTTCTGGTATTGATATCTGGTACGAGTATTTTATTTTATTTTATGATACATTTATTCTACTATAATATAATAAATGCGAAGGTTTGGATGTTTGTTACTCAAGCACGCCTAAACGGCTGAACGGATTTAGATGAGATTTGGCACACGTACAGTTGATAACCCGGATTAGGTCATGGCTATAAAATTCCTGCGGGAAACGTTTCATTCACTTTCTCCATTTGGCTTTCTAACTACATAACTGATTTATAAATTGGTCTCATGTTTAAACTACCACGCTAGAAGTGCTAATAACTAAAGGGCCTTTACTTTAAAATACTTTGAATATCCTAAATTATTTCTAATTTTGCCTATAATAGGTATTAGGGAAAAAATATTAAGATACCAGAACTTCAAATGTAACCGTCACATCACTAGTACGCCTTGTACGCACTTGATTACAAAGAAAATGTTAATAGAAGCCGAACAAAAAATTATCAAGAATAATCTTATTTGGTTAATGAGTTTCCTCTTAAAGAGCTCCTTTTAGGTAAGTTAAATGTTTTAACTTTTAAGTTAAATTAACCCTTTAAGAAGTCAATGAGTTGTGTTGCCTAGTGGTTGAAATGTGATCGGTTTGGTTCAAATCTTGGGGCTCACCTGTAGTTCTTTTTTGTCAGTAGCTCTATATGTTGTCCTGGCTAAAATAGGGCACTTCTACAATGAACACGGAGTTTGGATCTTAAACACAACAAACATTAATTTGATGAACATTTGTGTTTGTTCTGCTTTATATTTATGTGTTACAACCTAGTCATGTGACGCTCTTTTCGCCATATATTAATTTTATTGCTTTACATAGTTGCACGACAGATATTCTGGCGCACTTGTATGATTGGAAGATAACATTTGTATGAAGATTGTTGGAGTGTGGACTGTATTTTTTTTGCTGGTGGCAAGTAGCGTGGTTGCTCGGTGGACAATTAAAGTCAGAAATGCTTGAAATCACTACTTATTATGGCACACTTAAATTAAGTTGAACAATACGTTTTGCCGCGTTAGCGGTCGTGCAAGAAGAGAAAAAAAAGGGCAATTGTTGCCAACGTAAAAAAAAATTGTTGGTGTTGCCAACAAAGATAACTTACTGTGTTCTCTTTCTACTATATCGTGTTCGTCTTACAGTGTTTCATCCTTTAAGTTTCTCTGGAATGCGTCCCTCAGTGCAATATCTAATTATGTGGAACATCCAACATTAACATTCACGTCAAGGCGAGCTAATGGAGTGTTTAACCCTTACACTCTCGATTTACCCCCCACAAGCTATGAGGACGTTTTTGTTAGCACCCGGGTAGGAAAAACTGAATTAATTATGTAGGTATGGGTTAAATACTGGTTGTGTTGGCATGTGGTTTAAGGTTTTTAAGGTCATGTAGATTTAATCTGTTGTCTTCCTTCATTTTAAGGAAGTCAAAAATTAGTAATCACTGCTCCCATGGGACACCTTTTTTACTTATTTTTGATGATGATGGTTACTCTTTAACGTTCCAGCCAGTTGGGTAAGAAATAGTTCTACCATATTCACTTATACAACCACCAAACAGTTATAAAACCAAGCCAGGGGATCGTGCTGGCATTCACATTAACTGGTAGAACATGAAGTTCTGTTATAATATATTTTTGTAATCTCAACAAGTTTATTACTCGAACGATTTGAAAAGTTCTTTCAACACTAAAAAAGTATAATATTATTATCCCCCCAGTTCATGACTAATATTATCCCCTGGGCTTTGATATAAGGGTCAGAACAACGTATCTGGCAGAATGAAATCATAACAAAAACAAGATACATTTCTGACAAATAGGTATGCCTTAACTTATGAGACATTGTACATATTAATCATTGAGCTACAAACATCTTCACAAACCGAAGGTGCCTTACAAGCTTACAATTTCCTTTGAACAGTTGCCGTATTATCAAAGTCAAAGGAGCTTGCAGGTGTATAGTCTAGGTCCCATATAACATCTTAATATAGGCTTCAAAGTAAGACTAGACATTGGTGAATATACCTTAGTATTTTATAGCTAATCTTCTGCGGTTAAGAGGCGTATCTAATTACAAATAACTAGCATAAGAGTAAAATGTCTTACTGGTGGTTAAAAACCCTTGTTGTTGTGTTTTTGTTAATGTATCATTTTCGATTTTGTTACCAAAAGTGTGTAGAATTTCTGTTATTGGTTCTTCTAAAACTATAATGCTAATAATAATGTCTTCAATCTTTTACGAACAGCCGCAGGTACGCAGGTAGATTATAGAGCACAAGTGAGTGCGCAAGTACAGGTGCTCTCCCTATTCCCTCACTCTCATAACACGGTGGGACAGCAATCTGACACGACCGAAGAGAGATCAGGCGCAGGATCAACGGCTTAACTTGCCTTCTGAAGCACGGAAACATCATTATTTTCAGACATTCAGGTGAATTAAGCCTGCAATGTCCTAACCAAACTGTAAACATTCACACAAAGTGAATAAAAATGTTCAATTACACTTGAGGTTGACTGTAACTTAGTAAAAAGTAAAATTTTCAGCTCATTGGAGTAGTAAGTTGAAGTACCTAATTCACATTTTAGATCGTATCCTCTCACCGTTTTCTGGAAATCAGGCGAGAGTGGTAATATAAGAATATCTGTCCTCTTTAATAGCTAAATGGTTTCAAGCGCCACTTGATTCGTTCGAATCTCGCCGCAACTAATGATAAATTTATTCATGTATATTTAATAAGTCATTAAAACTCATGACGTCCCATTTGTTATAATGGTTGGTAAATCAGCAACTAAATACACCAGATGTCGCGGGTTCAATTCTTGCACGGTATAATCATTGGCGTGTATGAACAATGAATATGTCTATTTGTATCGATCTTGTTGTTAAATTTTTTGTATACTACTTTAGTTGGCAGACAGAGACGCAGCCCACTTGATGGTAAGCAGCCACTACGGCATATTCCATTAAGGGACGCTTTACCTGGAAGCGTCCATCAATGTGCTGCCAGACTGTAGACTCATCTGATCTTCGAGTCTCTGATTTCGAGTGTATTGGCTCCCACATTAATATTGCCGGAACACAGCCAGAGCTGTCATGGCTGCTGATTTCACCTGTAGGGGTGGTAGGTAGCCAGCCGGACTCTGAAAAGCCCTACCACCAACCAGACCCAAGGTGGGAATTGAAACCAAGACCTCTGTGTTTTTTATACCCGAACGGCTTTCCCACTGTTCCACGGAGGCGGTTAAAAATATCTAAGCGGTGTCTAGTTCCATCTGTACTGGGCTACAAGCTATTCTTAGTCTGGGCATTGGGGATAGGTGGCGCTGTGAGAATAATGTACCAAAGTAAGTTCCAGCTATTTTGTCATGGTAGCTCAAGCTGAGGCGAATCTAATTCGCCATCTACCTGCGAATCTGCGATGTCTCCTTAACTTTTTTTTTATGTCAGAGGCGGCATACAAGCCAGTGGGTCTTCTGATGGTAAGCAATCATGGATGCCTATGGATATCTGCAACACCAGAGGGATCCCCGATGCGTTGTCGGCCTTTAAAGATGGGGTGTTGGCCTCCGGCACTCTTACAAACCAGACGAAACACAATAGTAGTCACTATTATTTCACGCTACTGCTATGTGAGAGGGTGGTACTTCCCCGGACGAGCCGGCCCATTCGTGCTGTAAAACAGCATGGCTCTACCACTACTAAACTAACTATACTTAATGGCTGTTTAATGTTTTTGTATGTGTGCTGTGCAATTATGATGGCTAATAAATGCTTTTTTCTATTTCTGTATTATTTTCTATTTCATTTAAAAATATTTCAGAATAATACCGTCAATATAAAGGGCACATGCGACTCTTCTACCTTATCAGTCCGCCTCCTTGGGCTGCCTCGTCATTACCATTCGTCACATGTCACAGCTCGAAAGTCATCTACATTTAAAAGTACGCTCTCATACATAAAAATAACCGTTGATACTTGTTTAAAAAGACAGTTATCTTTTTAAATAAAGTAAAAATTCATACTCATTTTTTGAGGAAAAAGTGTTTAGTCATCCATAAGGCCTCTGCCTCGAATTTCGCGGCTGTGGGGCGGCAGCGAAATTCTTATTAGACAATATAACAGTATACATTGGTTTTACCCCAAAGCAAATAGACACAGAAGCGAAATCAGTAATTCAACTATTCTAAGATACGTTTTGGATCCACTTAATTATGAAATCCGTGCCCCACAACGGGAAAGTAGGATGATAATGTAATGTAGTACCATTATTAATTATACACAGACATAACCACAGTCTATTCTTACCCGGAACAATACAAACTTAACCTGTACTCTGGTACTAGTATCCCATAATCCCAAAGCCTTTTAACATCTCAAAATTCCAACTTAACCCTTACAAAATCATGGACTACAATGGCCGACCTCAACCCTCTCGTAACCCGAAACACTTGAACGTACATTAACGCTTTTAAATTAACACCCTCGAGGTCCGTTGGGCCCTAACCCTTAATAAAGTTGCGGTGGTCGGAAAAACTTACATGCATTTTTGAGGTCAAGGGTTAGATGCCTTGGGATCTTGGTTGCCTTTTTAAAGGGTTGTTGTTAAAAGTATCTTTGTCTAGTATCGGTGAATACCTCGTTAGGTTTTATCTCGAGACATCTTTGCCATTTGATTTTTATCTTTGATTTTAATTGTCAGCTTAATAATGTAGCTTTCATCATATACTCACTTCAGTATTTTAGCGATGAAATTGTCAAACCGAAAATAGTAGAGTCAACATGACTTAAAAGATACTTTTTTGATGTGTCATGCGAGTCCTATGTGTTTGAATCCCGCGTTTCCAGTTTGGTTAGCACATTGCAGGCTCGAGTGTCTGAAAAGAATGATGATTCCATGCTTCGGAAGGCACCACGTTAAGCCGTTGTCCGCTATGTTCCAAGTAGGTCTGGTTTAAGGGTTACGGAGGTCAGATGGCAATCGTTCCACTGTAATAACCAGGCTTGTCAAATCTAGGATCATAGTCGAAGCGGACCCTGAGCTCCGTACTGGATGCAATCGGGAATACGCTGAGATCTGAATCTGATCTGAATCGTCTCAGATAAACCAATATTTGGATCTAACAGTGCCACAAATCAAATCGACAACTCAAAGGCAAAACTTGAATTTCATGAACATGTTTTTGACAATTTATGCATGAAGCTTGCGATGGATTCCTTTGTGTGACTTTTAACTGAATCCCGAGCACCTAACTTTAAGGATGTCACTTGTTTGTTTGTATCACTTCTGTGTAGAGACTAACAACTTCGGAAAATTTCATAAGATAATAATAATATTTATTGAGGAATTATTATCTGACAACATTTCGTTAGAATAATCAGAAGAATTCAAAACTTAACTTTATATTGTCAACTGACCAATAGATCTATGTATTTCATTAGTTGCTTTTTCTGTAAAACGTTTTGTGACTTATAATAACAATTTATAGATAGATCACTATAAAGTTAGATATAATATGATTTTAATCTAAAATTTACTCGTATTACAATTTTACTGTGATATTAATATAATATGTATTACTTTTTTAGTTTGAACTATTGATTCTAAGAAGGAAGATATTATTATCATCTTATGGTTATGACAGCCCTCCTCCCTAGGCGTCACCCTGACTTGAGACCTCTCAAGTCGGGGTACCCGGGGATGGGCTGGTCAATAGCCACAAGGCTGGCACCGCCTCGTCCCAATCGGGTGTGAAGGGAAAACCGGGGGAGTTTAGTGGGTAGTGGACGCTTTAGTCTCGAGTCCCACACACAGCCGCAGGTCTAGCTAGCCTGCGGATATGGTGCATAAACCCATTCTCCTCCGAAAAAAAAGAATGGTTATGACAGCCCTATCACAGAGTCCTAACTCTATTTACGCTGCCAAGAAACTTTGTCGGTTACACTTAAATATGTATTTTTGAGATTCCAATGCAGTTTGTGACGCGGTATTTGGCGACTAACTTTGCTTAGGATCGAACTTTATTTACTTTGCTCATTTGCATTTTATTCATGAGCATTAGGCACTACTATCAGATTTGTTGAATTATTTGATGTTCGAATAATATTACTAGACTATTGAACTTAACTAAAGTTACGTAGTACTAACAATGATATTGAACCGCCTTCATGGAACTTTGTGCAGTGGCTATTGTATTCCCAAAATAGCTCGATACATAGAAAAGTTACAGTGCAGTCTCCCGATTATACGAACACCGATTTTGAATCGTAAAAATTGTTTTTTACCTATTGTCAATCAAATATGAATCTATTGTTTGGAAAAGCTAGGATGATACCTGCGACATGTGTAAAGTCATAGTTAAAATCGATACGTAAGTGCCTAATCCATTCTTCAATCGACATAATAAGTATTGCAAGATTGAGTAACTTTAAGAAAGTATTCTTATTTTCGAATCGCATTTAAATTTAGATTTTTTCCAAGGCGTTATACTTTTAATCAAATTGATAAATTTTATTGATCATGGTATTTTGAGATGATAATAGTGCTGTAAGTATTAGCCGCAATAAGTTGCTTATTTCACGTACTAACAACGCCACTCTTATTTCGATATACTCAGAGCCATCGATAAAATATTAATTGAACGGTATTTTTCTAAAATTAAACTGATCTTAACACATTCGCTGACTCAGCAGCCGTCACTTCACGATCTCGAGTCGTCGTCGATCTGAAACAGGCCATTCTGTCTAATTATCTCCTTTTACTGACGAAAGGATCAATTTGCGAGAAAAGAGCGCCTTTCGTGCTTCTGATTGATTTTGCATTTTTTAACTTTTGAATTAGAATTGACTGTTGACGTTTAAGGTTCTTTGCAAACGAAACAAAACCCGATTTATCCAAATCATCATTTAAAAAAAAACACTTCATAAAATTATCGGTTTTTGATCCGACAACTATAAATGTTTAAGTTTTTTTGGGTTTTTGCAGGTATTTTTTTTTTAATTTTTTTTTCTTGGAGTGTACTTAAAAACTTGTACATTAATATAACCGGAAAATCAAATAAAAAAATGGCTTAAATGCGACACGTTGTTTTTCGTTTCGACGCTCCTCGTTTTTGTTTTTCAATTAGATAAGTAGGCAGACAGGCACGCAGCCCACCTGATGGTAACTAGCCACCGTGTTTAACTCCATTTAGTAACTCTTAGCCGGGAAGAGTCGCTAAGCTCCACTGATCTTCGGGCCATTGATTGCTTTGTATTGGCTATTACAATAATTTTTCCGGAACACAGCGCTTTGGTTACTATATTCGACACAAGACCCAAACGTTTCTACGTCTGTTCAGCGCATTATAGTCAGCAAACAAACACATAATTTTAATATATTTTTATATTACTTCCTTACATTATTGAAAAAAGGCGTAAGTCACGTATTCACTGTGCTATCGAGGTAATAAAAACGCAAATTAATTACATTATCGTCAATATTTGAAAGAGTACACGATGTTACTTATACATGTACGTATATGTACGAGTAACAAACAATTTGAATTGGATGTACGCCTGTGGGCATTTCAATCATTGCGTTCATATTGTGCTCCCTTTTGTATGAACCCTTTTATCTGCTTTCATTCTGTAGGGTCCCGTAGTAAACAGGGTAATACATCAGAGCAAGATATTTTGATTTGCCTTTTTTCTTTATGTAAGATCAGTCTATGTAATATAAATATGATGTGTGGTACACACAAAATAGGCCGGCTCGACCGAAGAAGTACCTACCTCTCAAAAGAGATTGACGAATAAGTAGTAACTTTGCTATTGCACAAACTAAACATAGCTCTATGGGTGCCAGACAACGGTAAAACATTACTTATATATGAACTTTAAAAATATATACGTACTATCGAGGTCACCCGCGCGTGATCACCCTAAAGGCTAAAATCCTGTGCAGTATTTTCACGTTTACAAGCGCCGCTCCTAAGAAGTTACGATGCGCGTGCACGGTATATTTTTCCAAAAGTGATCACGCGCGGGAGACCTCGATCGTACGTAACATAGAATCCATATATCCATAAAGACCAGATCGATGCAAATACACACACACACACTTGTGGGGATCAAACCTGTGATCTCTTAGTAACCGACCTCACAGCCATTACACCAAATTGCTCGTCGAATGAGTTGTAACTTTGCTTTATTGCATTTCCACCATAGAAGGGAGCACCCTTCTTTCGTTTTACTTTCTTATAGGCGGGCAATACATCTGTCTAGTCGCACCTGCGACTCTCCATGGGCAGTCTGTAGTGATCACTTACCATCAGGTGTCAGACTCAATTTTTTTTTAACCTTTTCCACGCCACTCTTTTTTCCGAAAATGGAGCCAGTAACGCCACGACTATTAAAAAAAATCCAAAAAATTATTAAGTTATACTCAACTCATTCAGGCAAGTAAAAATACAACGTTTCTTGATACTGTTTTCTTGTCTGATATATCAGTCATTGGCGTGGTGGGCACGGAAATGGTTTGTCTGATATATCAGACATTGGCGTTGAAAGGGTTAATACTAGGTCAGTTGGCAGACAGGCACGCAGCCCACCTGATGGCAAGTGGCCACTGCGGCCTATTCCATTTAGGGACGCTTCACCTGGAAACGTCCCTCAATGTGCTGCCAGACTGTAGACTCTTCAACACTTATTACACAATTATTTTCCACTTTTAATTTAGTTGGGACTTGTTGAATCACTATATGCCATCAATGGAACCACCACAGGAGAATTAGCTTCCACAATTGTGAAAGTAAACGTAAAATAAAAATTGACAAAGGTATATTCGTAGTACGTAGATTTGAATAAATGGGCAAGTTATTGTCTTGTAAGTTAGACAGCTTTTACTTGTTTACTACAAAAATACTCCTTTCAAAGGGCAAAAGAACTGAGTGCCACAGAAAAAAATAAGTACAGTAAGTAAGGCAAACCTAGGCGCATGATCAAAGTTACAACTTTATTGTTAAAATATTTTTTACAACAATTTTATTATTTCTTGAGTATAATAAAATAATAATACCGCGTAAGAGTTAAGTATCAGAAAATTTCAAGTTCCTGGTCCGTAATTTCCAGAATTTGCTCAATGAGGCCATTAGAGTTTTTTATAAAAGAAATACTTTTAAATTAAGATGCTAAAGGTTTAATCTGTTGCAATGCTGTTTGATACAACGAAGCTAGAATTTGAAATGACCATTTATTAGAAATATCTTTCCCCTTCAGTATAAATGAGGCTTGGCAGTACAAAAATATTAAAACTAAGGCTTCATTGACTTGTAAAGCAGTAGAACTAGTAGTAGCTCTGCCAAAATTTACTAAAAGAATGACAGGAATGAGAAATTTTTTAAACAATTCTATTGGGTAATTTGGCAAAACAAAGACATTGAATACCTATTTTCTTTTATTGAAGTCGGGTAAAAAAATGACGGGCAGCCTAAACCGTAATCATTTTGAAGGCGAAGCGTAAAAGTTTTCCCACTAAAACCCGGGCTGCTTCTTATAGAGTGCTGGTGTCGTGAGAAAACGGACGAAAACCCTAAACTGCGTGTTCATTCGTAAGTAACCTTAAAAACGCTCTTAGAGCGCTTACGCACTACGTCCGATCCGAATCCGATCCGAGTCCTATCCGTCTCCGTTAAATGACGGTCCGGAGTAGTCGTAGAACTATTTCTAGTTGCGTTACGCACTAGATCCGTCATCCGTCATCCGATTTTCTTTGTGATTTTGATTTCACGGAGACGAATCGTATTCGGATCGGACGTAGTCCGTAACCGCTCTTACTGTTCTTTACCTCACTGTGTCCCGGCCGAGTCGTCTCGATACAAACGTACGAATTATTTATGAGTTTTTCGCTCTATTTGCTCGCGACGTCCATTTTCAATTTGTGAGCGAATATAGAATATGTCCTCCCGGCGATTTCACAGATAAAATGCCCCATCAAGTTCGTAGTATTTGCTTTGCTGTGTAAAGGAATTACAACGGCTTTTGCAGCGGTGCTTTAATATGAATGGTAAATATTAACGGTATTAATATTTTCACTGCCTCTTACACATGGTGACCTACCTATAGGTAGGTCACACATGTGTGCGACGAGTGACCTGAATTTCCGGTTCTGTAATATACTTACTTACTAAGATGGCGCAGTGACCCAAAATGAGTCTTGGCTTCCAGCAATAAGGATCTCCACTCCGGTCTATTTTGCGCCGCCTCCCTCCAATTCTCGACGTGGAGCTCGCGCAGGTCCTTCTCCACCTCATTTCCCCAGCGGTACCTGGGTACCGAGTACTATTGGTACCGAGGAAGGTAGTTATATGACAAAAGTTACAAAATTACAGAGAGAGAGAGAGGACGCTATGCCTTAGTACTAGAGCAGCGCTATAACTTGTAGCATAGAAAACTAGGTACATAAAGTTAAAAAAGCATTCCCTTCACAAAAGAGCTCTAGTTAGCAAGTAATTTGTAAAGCAAACCTGAAAGTTTGAGGGCCCTCAGCTTTCTTTGTCCAGACTTCGCTAATGGCGTAGGTCAGGAATCTAGATCAAGACTTAGTTGCGGTTTACCTAAATACCTTCTATAGCAGTTAAAATTGCACATTTGGGATAGCCTAAGTGCCTTATTGTTATAGAAATAAAATCTTATTATGCTTAAATTTTGCTGTGATTTTACCAAGACGTGACATTCATTTTACCACCTCCTTGGAACGGTGTTTGAAACCTAGGTCGTAAGTTTGATTCCCGTCTTGGGTCTGGTTCGTGAAAGGACTTTTTCTGAGACTCTAACATCTCCAAAGGTTGTGGGTTCGAATCCCACCCAGGACAAACAATGATGTGATGAACATTTTTTGTTTGTTCTGTGTCTGGATGTTTATTTGTATTTAAGGGCCTATGTATTTGTGCTACCTTCGTTGTTTCTGGCACATCCCATAACACAAGTGCTTACGCTACTTACTTTGGGGTCAGATCAATGAATGTGATGTTGTCCAATATTTATTTATTATTACTGTTGGCCACAACACAAACACAAAACACAAGACACAAAAGTGTTTACGTTTTCGCAGCGATTTAGAGGGTAAGTGCGAAAATTTCCAAGTACGAGTAAACCTTACCGTAAAGGTTTTTTCTTTTTTTAGAAGAGTTTTATTATTAAGACATAGTTGTCTGATTGCAGAAATGCGTCAGTCATATTTTTAGTTTGATTGCGTTGTTACAAATTGTTGTCTAGGGTTGTGAAAAATTGTTTACGACGACTTTTTAATAAACCACGAATTATTTTGTTTTCATCAACAATATTTTAAGCACTGGGTATTTAGGTTTAGGTTTAGGTTAGCAGGGGATTTTTCCGCACTTGGCCTCTAAAGTGGGCCATTGTACGTGAGAAATACATTACCACCACCGTCACTCAAACCATCTGAGCTCCGTCCAGAGTTCCAGCACTGCTGTGATGTCCCGGAGCACCTCCCGCAGGGTGCCGCTGTTGGGTAGCAGGCGTGCTCGATGGTGGTCCACACTCTTGCACTGCAGTAGTACGTGGGCCGGTGTTTCTTCAGCGTCCATGCAGCCTCTGCATAGCGGGCTGTCCGTCATGCCGATGTTGAACATGTGCTTATTTAGCGTGCAGTGGCCCGTTATAATGCCCACTGCGTGTCGTAGGTTCACCTTGGACAGTTTCAGTAGACAACGCGTCAGTCGTCTGTCTAGGGACGGGAAGACTTCCTTTGTCTGCTTGCACCCCTCCATTGCTGTCCACAGGCGTTCATGAAGCACTGGGTATATTACAATTAGTTATTCGTGTTGAAATTTGCTTAGAATCTGGTCATTTCTGTATCAAATGCCAAGAATTTTTCAAATAGTCGTTTTGGAGCCTATTCAATATAAACAAAAAAACAAGCAATCAAATCTTTCCTCTTTATAATATTAGCGTAGATGAAGCCACAAGTTTTATAAAAACTTATCTCGACTGTAATATATTTCTCACCTACTTGTAATTCAACTAAAGCTCAAAAATTGCTCTTGTAAAGAAGGAGTTGTTAGAAGGATAAACCTCTTGCATGGCAACCCTGCGGACAGATGTTACTGGGCCTTTATCGCTTGGAAACCTCGCGAGAGTCTCGTCAGAGAGAATTTATTGTAACGTCTCACTGCGCTTTTATTTCACGACCTACGTGGTTGCTTTACGATGGAGAAATGTTGGGACGAGGATACGATGCAATGGGGACGATTTATACGTTTTTTAGGAGCAGCAAAAGAAAGACATAATCTAGAGTTTGACTTTTGTAAGTGACAAAAGTAAAGCGACTCTTAAAAAAAAAATTGTGAATTTTTTTTTAGTCAACCAATATAATTCAAACTGTTTTAAACAATAACAATGATTATACTAGATACTTTTGATATGCCATCAATGCGGCTGTTTATTACCTGAAAAGTCGCAAATATTGGATTTTGCAATGTCATTCAAAAGTTCGATAATTCCTTTCATTGTCGAACCATCAAGAAGTGGAACTCTTTGCCAGTTCATGTAGATTCGGCAAGTCCAATTGTTAATTACATGGAAGTGATTGCTTTCAGATTTGATATAACTATTCTTCAAAACCATGATAACTATGGTCTCACGTTAAAATTTTCTATAGCTATATGCTTAACATGATTTTTTTCCTTCCTAAAAGCTAGTTACACTTGAAATCAAAGGCTCGAAGATCAGATAAGTCTACAGTCTGGCAGCACATTGAGCGACGCTTCCAGATGAAGCATCCCTCAATGGAATAGGCCGCCGGCTGCGGGCCTGTTCGCCATCTTACCTATAATAGTATAAAAAAATGTAAAGTAAGCCTCAACAAATCTGTACCAATTATTATTATAACTTAAAACTACACCCTTTCAACTAGAACAAGGTTATTCATACAATTATCCACAAACATTATACATTCACATAATTTATTTCATTTTACATGAAATATGTGAGCATTGCTCGGTCGCACACACATTTACTATTCATAGAGCAAGTACGTAAAGGTGTATTAATTTTCGGGTCCCCGCTATTTCCGCACACACCGTTGGCAGTCAGTGGTGCCCAAACTTTTAGGCCTCACCCTTAAATTTCGCTGCAGCTGGGCGCGGCAGCACGGGCCGTCAAGAGCGGTACGATGCTGTCAAGCGGTGAACTGTGTTTCACCACTCCCACTGTCGCCCCGCTGTTTACGAGAACGGGTCTATGGGATTCCATACAAAACATCTTGCCGCTTCCGCTCCCATTGCCGCTACCACCCCGATTTCCGCGAAATTCGAGGCCGAGGCCTTACTGTGCTTAATTAAAATTGGAGTAGCATGTTCATTTAACTAGCTAGAAGGCTTGTGTCGCAGTAACCCAGCTTAATCTATTTCTTTAGTGCTGACACTCGTTCTATTAACGAGTCAAAGTGTAACTTGAGTCTAAGACATGACTTAAGTTATCGTTTTTATACCATAAACGATGTTTTTGAATGAAATAAAAATTGTAAAAAGTTAGAATACTTGCGCAAGAAATATTCTTCCTTTTGACGGCTCGTTTGTTGTATAAAAATAGTTATTCATGTCTTGGACTCAAGTAATACTTTGAATTGGCTATAGATACGAGTGTGTCACCCACGGGCCTAGGTATTTCTAGCTTGCAGTTATAGTACATTAATTTATTCTCCTCCAAAAAAAGGAAGACCTTTGCTTCTTTTTGTCCATTTAGGACCTAACTTAATTTTGGTAAATGGGTAGTTTGGAAGCTGGAGTAAAGTAGAATTATGAAGTATGCCAACTGAGGTTTTGTATAAAAAAATAGTTTAAACAAAAGGAAGAAAAAGTTTAAAAATGTTAAAGCTCACCTAACAAGAAAATTTTACAAATAACTGTTCTTTACTCATTTTCTGATGCTCCACACACCACTCGTACTATGCTTGAGAAACGCTGGCCTACTAGCCACTTTAGCTAATGAGTTCCAGGGACGATTGCCGTTCCTGCAATTAATGCCTGTAGTTAATGCATCGAGGCAGTCCCGCTCAAACGCTCTGTGAATGCATTTCAAGTGTTGATTCTAGTGTCGGTTTACCTGATTACATCTTAAACGAAGTAGTTTCTTTTCAGTACAAACAATTTTCCGGAAAGCTAAAAGTCTAGGCACTGCGTGGCGTTTTAGTCGTTGCTTTCCCGCAGTAAAATGATTCTATTTTAATAGTAAAATAGATTAATAAAGCTTTTTTTAGTCGAATCAAAAGTTTTACGATGATAGACGAAATCGATTCAATAGTACTAGCTGCGTTGCACTTCGCGTTTATAAAAAAAATAATATAATTTACTATTTACTAACATTTGGTTTCCATTTTCCCATCAAATTAAAAAAAAAGTAAAAAAAAAATTACTTTACTAGGTATTCAATTTGCTGAAGAAGGTATTATTACAATAACAGTTCCATTTCCATCTAAGCTTACTGTAAGTAGCGAACAATTCTACAATCCTATCCTAGCTTTAAAGCTAAATTTACCCTAGTATTCTGTCTAAGCCATTGGACATTCAGCCGGAGGTGGCTAGACATCCAAGAAGGATCCTTTCCTAGTTTTTCTAGGAATCCTTTTAACCTCTGGGTGAGCTGAATTTCACAGTTTGGAAACGCAGCGAAAATAGATGGTTTACGCTCGTCCGAATTCTGCCTCTGTTCACATTGAATGTAGGTATACCACTTATAAACTCGTATGTTTGTGTTGTATTAAAAAAACACTGTCTCTTCTTCGATTATCTACTAATGTTATTAATGCGAAGGCGAAAAGATAAATGCTTTTGCTTATCTTTTCCACACAAAAATAATACTTGCCTGTCTCAATATGATATAAGTTCTTTTTCGCCACTTCGTATCCATTCGCGAATGGCAACAAAATTAATATACAGTACTAAACCAAACACTCGTCACTCTTCATTCTTTCCGTTATCATCTTAAATAAACTCTCGCTCAGCCTGAGAAAGGTAAAAATTAAAAAAAGAACGGAAGTAGACGAAAATTTAGGTAGAGTAATAGGTACTGTATTCGCCTAATTTAGGTCCCACTGCATGGTAAAGGCCCCCTTAATTGAAATCAAGTCATCGTCACAGTGTCTTAATCAACATGCTTGCCAAATCTGAATCAGTGCTCAGACACATTAGCTGGGTCCAAAAAATCCTACAGACCGTAGCGAAATGGCAAAAAACGGAACCCTTATGGATTCGTCATGTCTGTCTGTCTGTTTGTCTGTCCGTCCGTATGTCACAGCCACTTTTTACCGAAACTATAAGAGCTATACTGTTGAAAATTAGTAAGTAGATGTATTCTGTGAACCGCAATGGCCGCGTAAAAAATTATAAAAAGAAAAAGCGGCACTCGGGTGCCGCTTCGGGATTGAGGGGTTAAGATTTTCATACAAAAATAGAAAAATAATAATAAATTTTGGGGGCTCTCCATACTTAGAACTGAAACTAAAAAAATATTTTTTCATCCAACCCTTACGTGTGGGGTATCTATGGATAGGTCTTTAAAAATGATAATAAGGTTTCTTATATCATTTTTTTCTAAACTGAATATTTTGCGCGAGAGACACTTCCAAAGTGGTAAAATGTTGGTCCCCCCCCCCCTGTAACTTCTAAAATAAGAGAACGATAAATCTAAAAAAATATATGATGTACATTATTATGCAAACTTCCATTTAAAAATTGGTTTGAACGAGATCAGGTAATTAGTTTACAAATTTTGGGGGCTTCCCATACTTAGAACTGAAACTCAAAAAAAAATTTTTCTTCAAACCCTTACGTGTGGGGTATCTATAGATAGGTCTTTAAAAATGATAATAAGGTTTCTTATATATTTTTTTTCTAAACGGAATAGTTTGCGCGAGAGACACTTCCAAAGTGGTAAAATGTTGGTCCCCCCCCTCTAACTTCTAAAATAAGAGAACGATAAAAATAAAAAAAATATATGATGTACATTACTATACTTCCATTGAAAATTGGTTTGAACGAGATCAAGTAATTAATTTTTTTTTAAAACGTCATAAATCGTAAACCGCAATTTTCCTCTCATTCAATCAACTCAAATATAAAAACATCGATCAAACTTACAAAGAACTACAAGAACTTTTATATTATGATGATACTTGCTGCTACGGAACCCTTCATGGGCGAGTCCGACTCGCACTTGGCCGGTTTTTACTTATTTTAAACTTAAACTACTAGATCATCGAGGCATTGTTAACACAAAACTTATTTCTGGCACCGGGAATCGAACCTCTACTCCGAAAATTTTGGTCTTCAACTGAAACTCATTGACCAACAAGTCGCTATCCGAAGCTATGTTTATATATTTGTTGTTTTATTTAATTACATATTTGAAAGTCTTTAAATAATCCACGGTAGTATGGCTGCTAAGATTATATATTCTGAAAGGACGTTTCAAGCAACATGTTGGCGAGCGATCAGGCGTGTCTCGTGAGAGCTTAAAGCAGGTTGTAGACCAGGAGAGCACGCCAGAATATGCAAATTTAAGAATATCTCATTTTTACGTTTTTTCGGAGAATCATTTCAGGCTAGTAAAATCTGCAAATCATTTGACCCATTTACCCGCTTAACTCCCCCGGTTTTCCCTTCACACCCGAAAAGGACGAGCCGGTGGCCATCCCCTATATTGCTTTTTGTGTGTCTAATCTGCTTCAACCAAAAGTAATCAGAATATTAACCAACCTACAAGCCTTAGAAAGCAATCTTTACTTAACAGTATCTCTATTTCACCCTCTCTTTCGCATTCTCACACACAATGCTGTAGTTATCAATAAAGTTTTTTTTTTTTATATTGGGACTAGCCAGCACTTGGCCACAAAGTTGTCTGATGTTAAACAACTATGCGGTCTACGATGGAGCGCGCTTGCTTAGGAAAAGCTCATCATTATAATTAAAACAATATTATTTAGCCATTTATTTTAATTAAAACTAAGTAGGTAAAAACAGACATTATCCATACATTGCCATATTCACTTAGCTCAAAACTATGGTAGATAGCTTTTACCACAATTAGCTTTGTGGCTTGTTCTATAAGTTCCATAAAAAGCGCGACGGATAAACATTGGAGTCCTTTATTATAAAAAAAATATTGAAATATTAAAAATTTGACTAAGATCCACTAAGAACAATACATACCCGTATAACCACCAAGACCGATACAAAGAGACATGTTCATTGTTCATGCACACTAGTTCACGCTACTATTTGCCTTCTATTCTAGATACCGTTACAGTCAAATTACCGTCAACGTTCTCCCGGTCTATACATAGATTCCAGCGACACTAAACTCACTTAGGAACGGCTTAAGCTATGAGCAGATTCCGATCCTTTAAATCGCCTATTTGGCAGCAGATTCGTGGCATTTGAATTTCATTTTCGAGCGGGAATGTTGAAGAGGTATTGCGGGAAATCTTTTGAAATTCAATGAACAGAGGTCGATTCCATTCTGATGTAACTGAGGACAAAAAAATAGCAACCTATTAAAATCTCGCTGTAGAGAAAAGTTTTTTACGTTCAAATGTTGTCATCTTTTGTGTGGATCTTACATAACCTTTTACCTAGGATTTTTGTCTCAATTTAGTCACAGTTCGTTTACATCATGATCCATGATTTGGTTTATCCATTTATTTGGTGTAATGCCGCCTCCGTAGAGCAGTGGCTAAGCCGCTCGGGTATAAAAACACAGTGGTCGTGGTTTTGATTCCCGCCTTGGGTCTGGTTGGTGGTAGGGCTTTTTTCAGAGTCCGACTGGCTAGCTACCCCCACAGGTGAAATCTGCCGCCATAACAGCTCTGGCTGTGTTCCGGCAATATTAATGTAGGAGCCAGTACACTTGAAATCAGAGGCTCGAAGATCAGATGAGTCTACAGTCTGGCAGCACATTGAGAGACGTTTCCAGGGGAAGCGTCTCTCAGTGGAATAGGCCGTAGTGGCCGCTTACCATCAGGTGGGCTGCGTGCCTGCCTGCCAACTGACAAGGTATAATAAAAAATTAAACTAGCAACTTCTTGTAAACGTTTGCAACCACTGTTATTATTTTCTTTTGACGTGTACAATAAGGAAATCCTCGCGTATCCTCGGGTTTATTAAAGTAGGTAGAGTGTATCAAATCCGAGCTGCGGACAAGTTGGCTTGAACAAAGACGAGTGTGAATGCCACCATTATAATAATGGCCGGACGGACACCGGCGACGGGAAATGTACGTAACTCTGTACGGTTCAATTTTTCTTTTTGTTTTTTTTGTGGTCCAATTTTTTAAACTAATTTCCTACTTATTATTGTAGTGATGACTAGATTTTAGAAGAAGAAGAAGAGGGAAATTGGGACATCTTATATGCCATGACCTATATATCAAAACTATATTAGAAGGGAAAATAGAAAGAAGAAGGGGAAGAGGAAGACCAAGAAGAAACGACACACAACAGCTACAGGAAAAAGTTAATATTAAAACGTAAAGGGAACTAAAGGTGCTGGCAGAGTCCAGAGAAGAGTGGAAGTTGCAGCAACAAGAGCGATGCTCTTAAATTAGATTAGATAAGACTAGATTTTAATGACGGAGGCCTTTCTCCTGCTGTGGGACATTAAATGGACTGATACCAATACTAATAGTTTAGCTAGCAATGAAGACTTTTATATATGACTATAGCCTTTCGCCCGCGGTTTCACCCCCGCGTAAATTCTTTTTTTGAAATACCCCCCCCCCTTCCCCCCACATTTCCGGGATTAAAGTATCCTATGTACCTATGTTCATTGGGGATAGTGTAGCTTTCCAACAGTGAAAAAAATATTCATATCAGTTCAGTAGTTTCGGAGCCTATTCAATACAAACAAACAAACAATAATCAAATCTTTCCTCTTTATAATTATAACTAGCCTTCCGCCCGCGGTTTCACCCGCGCGTAATCTCTTTTTTCAAATATCACCCCTTCCCCCCACATTTCCAGGATCAAAAGTACCCTGTGTTGGAATAGTGTAGCTTTACAACAGTGAAAGAATTATTCAAATCAGTTCAGTAGTTTCAAAATTGACATTCCCGCGGAAATAAGACGTTTCCCGTAGGAATTTTATAGCCTATGTCCTATTCCGGGTTATAAACTATACGTGTGCCAAATTTCATCTAAATCCGTTCAGCCGTTTAGGCGTGATTGAGGAACAAACATCCAAACATCTAAACATCTAAACATCTAAACATCTAAACATCCAAACATCCAAACATCCAAACATCCAAACATCCAAACATCCAGACTTTCGCATTTATAATATTAGTAGGATTAGTAGGATATTAGAATAGAAGTATAGGATTCATAGTGTCTTGAAACGCGAAATTTACGTGGTGCATCCAATAAAATGGCAAATTCAAGCGAGTGGGTTGTTCCCAGCACTTGTGTTTCGATGAACCGGCTTGTTATTGCCCATCGCTGGCCCGACACTTTTACAGAGTTGTTTAGTTTGCTGTATATTTGAACTAAGGATGGTAGGTTATATTACACGAGTACCTATGTTAGAATGTATTGTATGCGGTGAACTATATTAACATGGAAACATTTCTAATGCTTGTAAATAACGCAACAAAAACGCTTATCAGGTGAGTATAGATTACAACATTTAGGTACTTGTATCAGAACATCGAGTATTCGCCTTTTTCAAATTTACTCGAACCTTTTGTCGAACACGACACTCGATGTTTTGTTACAGCCTTTTTAAAAACCAACGAGCATATTGGTGTAACATTTCGACGAGCCTTTGCATGAGCAACGTCGGTCCAACATTTCAAAGAAGATGAACGCAGGTACAACGAAATGTGACGGTTAAATGCACACTCGCTGTAAGCATTTACCCGTAACAAAACGCCGAGTATTCGCACGAACGTTCATTACATGAAAATGTTGAGACTAACCGAGCTTTTACCTGTATTGTACCATTCGTACGAACGTTACATTACACCAAAACGCTCGAGAAAATGTTGTAGTCTATACTCACCTTTAGGCGTCACGAGTGCTGATAGGGCCTTTGCCACACTTGACAGAAACGGCATTGGCGTTTCGTCGCGTATGTTCCGCGACGGAATGCCAATGCATGTTATCCTGACCAAGAAAATAAAAAACCTACTCAGGAGGCGCCACATTAACTATGGTTATAGCAACACTTGGCTGCTATGGTTATACTCACAAATAACTCACAATATCCAATAGTAACAAGGCACGGTTGACAATTGACATCACACTTTGACAGACAGCAATAATGAATGACATCTTGAAGAAATTAGTTCCAATATTTTTCCGCAATATGGCGAGGTTTTTTATTTTATTGATCGGGCTATAATTTCATTTCAATATTGTCTGCGAGAGCGACCGATCTTCCTCGTAGTGTGCCCGATATTTGTAATTTATATGCAATCATATGTATTGGCGTTCCGTCTCGACAGATCCGCGTCTGAATTTTCGTCAAGTGTGCTGAAGTCCGAGGCCGTAGGTTTAAGCGTCATTATTGGTATATAAAAATAAGATAAACTTCAAATAATGTTGACGATCTACTACTGCACACATTTCTGTTGTTTCTGTGGGTTAGTGTAAACAAATATGGCGAACCACAGTGGAACAATTAGCATTAGCATATCATTTTATTGACGCTGACGTTTTAATTTGGCCGGTAGCAAAAGGTAGCTAAATTGGTGTTAGTGTGGCTATACACTTCTTAATTGCTACGTAGATGTCGAAAATATGATAGAAATGACATCAAATAACCATTTTCTTCGCCATCGAATCGTCAACTAAGCATAGCATTTTACCTATATAGTTTTTTGATGCTGGCTAATACAGTACAGTACAAATTCTTTTTTCTTTCTTCTATATCAAAGGGATAGAGTGCCCTGGCATCAAAATCGAAAATGCAGGATGAGACTTATAAGTGGAACGTTGGTTAATTTTAGCATACCTACTACACAATACATAGACATGAGTAATCAAAAACTTGTAATATATTTTTGTAACTTCATATTACAAATATAATTTGTTTATCAATATTACTTTTACCCAAAGCAATAATGATAAATGTCCAAAAATTTAAAAATTCATTCAATATAATAAATATTAATGTCATTCGGTCAATATTTATGCATGTAGTAAATAATCACGTTTTACAAACTTAGCAATATCGCTTATAGTTCCTAGATAAGTAAGTTTTTTTAATATTTGGCTACACGGCTAAAAGGCTCAACGTCACATGTATTCCTTCGTAAGTCTGAGTTTATTTTTTAACCAAAAACTTAAAACCCAATTATCTCACAACAAGAAACAAAGGAAATTCATCATTATTGCAGTGGACCCTTCATATAGTTTCCAGAATAATAATTAAAAAAAACGTCTACCATATTTCAAAGCTTCAACATCTACCAAAATAAACGGTCTTGACCCCGCAAAGCCACGTAATCAGCGCATGCGGTGAATGAATGAATGAACGAGTAAGCGGGAATTTCCCAATCAACATGGCCGCTTCCCTTAGGAGTCATATTTAACCAAGCCAATTACTGGGTAGATGACGAACGAGGCGCAAAAAAACCATGTTCTCGGGGATTGGGGGGAAATAATCGGCCACTGAGTAGATAGGAGGTTATGGTGAGGCCTATAGATATGGCAGAACATGGAGCTTATGGGAAACTAGCTTTCCGTCCGCGGTTTCATCCGCGCGTTATTTCTTTTTTTAAATATCCCGCGGGAATGAGACGTTTCCCGTAGAAATTTTATAGCCTATGTCCTAATCCGGGTTATAAATTATACGTGTGCCAAATTTCATCTAAATCCGTTCAGCCGTTTATGCGTGATTGAGTAACAAACATCAAGACTTTCGCATTCATAATATTAGTAGAATTTGGAGCAATGTTAAATTTAAGTTTTACTGGCTCGAAGGTCAGGGATCGTGAGTTCGAATCTAATGCAAGACAATTTATATAAATATAAAAATAATAATGTTATTATGGACGATAATTTTTTCCCCCTGGGACCGATTATGGTTTCATCATAATAAAAGTTGATGGTGTGTGTGGTCTTTAACGTAGAATACATCTCATCTCTGCACATTAACTTAATTTTTTTGGGCCCAAAAACAATGGCAAGTCATTTTACAATCCCTTTTGTTTATCAATCCGCCCTCACATTAACTTCACTTCACAGCGCTGACGAATGAATGAATGATAAATGTGACCGGGATTACCAGGTTCCAATGCGTCCCTGGAGGAATAGTTAACCAACCCAATTACGGTATAGATGACTGAAAGCCGCAAAAAGTCCGAGCTAAGCTTTCGCTAATGGAATTGCGAGGGATAATGTAAGCTAGGTAGTTTTGCGACCTAAAAGCCTGTTTGAATGTGGCGACACCTGTTTCGTGTAAACTTAATACGAAGTTGAAGTTGAAGTTGAAGTCAAAATCAAAAACTTATAGAAGTTTTTGATTTTGACTTCAATTGATCTAGAATTGAAAAAATTAATACTTAAAGAAAGATTTTTTGTTAGATATTTTATAGCTTAATTTTTGCTAAGTGGGTTAATGTCATGTAAACTAATTAGAAAGTAATTAGGATAATTATATTTTTTAGTTACTCATAAAACTGAAGAGTTTCTGAAGATTACATTTGAAAATATCTTCTTTGTAACTTTAAAACATGTTTCAATAAACAAGTGCGAGTCGGACTCGCCTATGAAGGGTTCCGTAGCAGCAAGTATCATCATAATATAAAAGTTCTTGTAGTTCTTTGTAAGTTTGATCGACGTTTTTATATTTGAGTTGATTGAATGAGAGGAAAATTGCGGTTTACGATTTATGACGTTTAAAAAAAAACTAATTACTTGATCTCGTTCAAACCAATTTTCAATGGAAGTTTGCATAGTAATGTACATCATATATATTTTTTAGTTTTATCGTTCTCTTATTTTAGAAGTTAGAGGGGGGGTGACCAACATTTTACCACTTTGGAAGTGTCTCTCGCGCAAACTATTCCGTTTAGAAATAAATGATATAAGAAACCTTATTATCATTTTTAAAGACCTATCTATAGATACCACACACGTAAGGGTTTGAAGAAAAAAATTTTTTTGAGTTTCAGTTCTAAGTATGGGAAGCCCCAAAAATTTATAAACTAATTACTTGATCTCGTTCAAACCAATTTTCGATGGAAGTTTGCATAATAATGTACATCATATATTTTTTTTAGATTTATCGTTCTCTTATTTTAGAAGTTACAGGGGGGGGGACCAACATTTCACCACTTTGGAAGTGTCTCTCGCGCAAACTATTCAGTTTAGAAAAAAATTATATAAGAAACCTTATTATCATTTTGAAAGACCTATCCATAGATACCTCACACGTAAGGATTGGATGAAAAAAAATTTTTGGAGTTTCAGTTCTAAGTATGGAGAGCCCCCAAAATTTATTATTATTTTTCTATTTTTGTATGAAAATCTTAATGCGGTTCACAGAATACATCTACTTACTAATTTTCAACAGTATAGCTCTTATAGTTTCGGTAAAAAGTGGCTGTGACATACGGACGGACAGACAGACAGACAGACAGACAGACAGACCGACAGACAGACAGACATGACGAATCCATAAGGGTTCCGTTTTTTGCCATTTGGCTACGGAACCCTAAAAACGGCATAAAAATAAATAAAAATATGTAAGAGTTTTTTAATTGTTCTAACATCATGTTTTTTGTGAAAACAACGTTACAAAGCCATTCTTCAGTCAGTCTTTCAGTATAATTATTCCGTAATATTGATAATTCACGATTCCTAAGTGCATCTCTGAATCTTAAATTAATAAAAAACTTTTCGATATTATGTTGTCTGATGTTTACTTAATTAAATTTTATTCAAGTGATTTCCAGTACACTGTGTCTTTGTCACAGCGGAAATAAAGAAGTAAATCGCTAATTAATCGACCTTAACGGGTCCCGTGACCTTAACTAGGTACCGCCCTGCCCTTCCTATTACACAAATTAAGTACGAAGGTCGATTACATACTAGTGATAAGATGACCCACCTTTAATCACATGTAAGTACATTTATTATCATTAATAAAATAGTAGGGCATATAAGCAAATATTAAGTACATTTTTTGGTATTTCGGCACCAAAACTGCAGGCTATTAGCTAGACCTGTGACTGTGACCTGTGACCTGCGACTAGAGACTAAAGGAGGTTGTTCCATTACCCAATAAACTCCCCCTGGGTTTCCCCTTCACTTCCGAAAGGGACGACCCAGTGTTCGCCTTTTTTGTGTGGAATAAAATGCGTTTAAGCACCATAACTGCAGGCTAGCAAGACCTGCTGCAGTGTCTGGACTCAGGACTAAAATTTGATTGTTCCACTACCCACTAAACTCCCCCTAGGTTTCCTCTTCGTGTCAGATTGGGACGAGCAAGTGCGTGTCAAAATATATTTCTTAACGAGAGGTCAGTTGTAAGACTTGCATACTGCCTACCTAATGAAATCAAATGCAATTAATAAAAAAGTTACTATTTTTTATTTCAATATTCGACATTTTGAACTCTCTACTTTTAATAGCAATATTAATTTTATCATATTCGTCAATATAATACGTAAAGTACACTGTTCCATCTCAACAATTAATTTTCGTTCACTTTTAATCCCGGACAGAAATAACTTTACATATAAATTCGGATGCGTGTCCCCGTAATCGGTTTCGGCGCAATTTAATTTTGACTTCGATTCAATTCCGGGGTTTTAATGCGATTAAGGTAGCTGATTGTGTCTTTTGACGGTTTAAATATTTACTCTTTCACTAATTGGTTAAAAAGAGGCTCTTCCCGCCATCATGCTGTTTTTAATTGGTCTATTCCCAGTCATCACCATTGGCTTTGTCACCACTGGGGATGAATGGGAAAAATAATCCCGATTGTTGCCAGAGTGGTGACGTATCACAACTAATGTTAAGTCAATTTAATAGGCCACATTTGACAGTTCATTTATGCAAAGAAAAATACAAGAAAACAACATCAGTTATTTAGAAAATTAGACTAATTCTTTTTTTTTCGGAGGAGAATGCTTTTATGCACCATAACCGCAGGGTAGCTAAACCTGCGGCCGTGTGTGGGACTCGAGACTAAAGCGTCCACTACCCACTAAACTCCCCCGGTTCCCCTTCACACCCGATTGGGACGAGCCGGTGCCAGCGTTAGCTATTGACCAGCCCAAAATTAGACTAATTCTGATAAGTACATAAGTTTCACTTTTCTTTGCATAAATGAACTGTCAAATGTAGTGTATTAAAATGACTCTGCTATATAACATTTATGTATGTGTATAATGTGTCAACCATCATTTAATTTTTACTCAACTATAACTATACGCAATGCAACCCGCCACATGAGAGATAAATTCTATCCTCAGTACAGAGATTTGCTAGGTTTCGTGTTACAAACGAGATACTCAGCCCAGACATCTAGGTCCTCAGTATTCCCTAAAGAACTTATTAAGTTGCTCGTCTTCGTTTCATAGCGTCATGTGTGTGATATATGAACGTGCCAACCAGTTTGGTGTATACCTATGATAAAATTAATATAAATGGAAAATCTGACAAGTGACAGCGTTGCTACGCTTTCACGTCTCAACCTAGACTCTAGACCTTACGATAAGATGTAGGCCCGATTTTATTTATTATTATTATTTATTGACCGCCTCCGTGGAACAGTGGCTAAGCCGCTCGGGTATAAAACCTGAAGGTCGTGGGTTCGATTCCCGCCTAGGGTCTGGTTGGTGGTAGGGCTTTTTCAGAGTCCGACTGGCTAGCTACCACCCCCACAGGTGAAATCTGCCGCCATAACAACTGGCTGTGTTCCGGCAGTATAAATGTGGGAGCCAGTACACTTGAAATCAGAGGCTCGAAGATCAGATGAGACTACAGTCTGGCAGCACATTGAGCGACGCTTCCAGGAGAAGTGTCCCTCAGTGGAATAGGCCGCAGTGACCGCTTACCATCAGGTGGGCTGCGTGTCTGTCTGCCTACTGATGAAGTATAAAAAAAAGCTCAATATATAACTCTAATTGGTTTGTAAAAATCTAATTGGTCGTCAAATTCTGTGCCAAAAGGGGTTTCATCCGAACTATCATATCATAGAGTATGCTAAATATGTCCTGCATAGTTTCCTTGCAGGCTCAGTTATCCAACCCTCGTTTGGCAAGCGTGTTGATTACGCCTAGATATGAAATGATGGGATTTTGATGACCGACTTTGAAGGAAAATTATAATATAAATATTATTTCCATTAGAAAAATGTCAGGGAAATTCAAGATAATTATATTAATTAAAATCCACATGGTTCAGACCTAATAGCATTCTAAATTACCTATTGTACTAAAATATTTCTATTTAGTTAGATTTTTGGTTCTAATTCAATTCTTGATAAAAAAAATGAAATAATACCTTTTTATTGAATAAATATTATCTATCTAGACTATAAGAAACACAAATGTTCATCACAGAAACGTTAGTCCTGGATAGGATTCGGACTCACCTAGCGTAGGGTAGGGTCACTGCCAATTAATATGCCATCGAGCCAGTCAGTTTAAAAATAATATTTAAGCAAAAAGATTAAAAAATGTGATTAATTTTATTTACCTATTTACTAGATCACCAACAAGATTAAAAAAGACAAGAGTAAAAGGGAAACATTTTGCGAGGTTGATTCTAATTTAAATCTTACTTATAGATGACTAGCGGCCCGCCCGCGGCTTCGCCCGCGTGAACTATAGGACGTTATCCCGCGGGAATATGCATGAATTATACATATAAACCTTCCTCTTGAATCAGTCTATCTATTAAAAAAACCGCATCAAAATCCGTTGCGTAGTTTTAAAGATTTAAGCATACATACATAGGGACAGAAAAAGCGACTTTGTTTTATACTATGTAGTGATAATATTGCATGCATATGCAAAGATTGACAACATCAACAGTAGTGTGATTGCTTGTATAACTCTTATAGGCGTTTTAATAATTTTATTAAATTTAATGAAAATCAAAATCAAAAATTATTTAATCATGACGTTCGACTTCAAAAGTGAACTCAAGAATCGTTAATTATCTACTATGTACTTCGTTACTCCTTCCCTAAACTTCCCCTTGTCTTATTGTCCGGAGACAGGAATATACAGACACAGCATTATTAACATTTTTCTAAGTAGGGTAATTATCTAAGAGCGAACTTGAATAAAAACAAAGATAAATGAAAAACAATTAAGGAATAATGATTAAATTTTCCTAGAAGATAATTACAGTCTTTAAGTCATCACTTCAAACAGAATAACACCTTGGAGCCTTTTCAACAGCAAACCTTCGTGATTGCATATTGTTTTCTCTTTCCTTATTTTGGTTCTTATTCCTTGAGCAGCACGGTCCATTCTCCCTTGCTTCGGAACATCTGTTTTTTTCCTCACAATCATTGCAGTTGCGTCGTCTTCCTTCAAATGGGCCAAAAGGACGTTTAAAAGCCCCACAGTGTCTTCCGTCACGACCGAATGGACCTCTGATGGGCCTGAATGGGTGCTGATGGTTTTCGCCATCATGGTGGCGCCTGTGGCAGTGGCCTGGCCAGAATCGGTGGCTGTGATGACCGAAGTGATGATCGTGGGGTCCATGGTGATGTGGCCCATGATGGTGCGGCCCATGATGGTGTTGTCCATGGTGGTGTGGCCCATGATGGTGTCCATGGTGGGACCCATGGGGCCAATGATGAGAATGTCCGTGGCCATGGTACCCATGACCTCTGTGACCTCTTGTAGGCCCAGAAAACTTGTACGAATAACTTTCACAGTGCCCCCTCATTTTTGATGATAATTATCAACTTTTAGTATAGTCACAAAATTCACTTTTGAATAACACTTATTTATAACTGCAAAGATGTTATCTTCACAGCGCACTTTGTATAACTGAGGCGCAGAAGCCGACTGTACTATGTATATATATGGGTGGTTTTGCGTAGCCTTGTGCAATTGAATGATTATAGAGATTACTACTATTCTATACAATAGATAAGTTTAAAAGTAAGAATGAGTCATTTTTAGGGTGTCGCTGGTGAATTGGGAAAACGTCTGGAAGGCTTAGTTTTTTATTTAGGCCGTTAATTGGTTTACTGTAGTTTTATTTGGTTTAATCTTTTTAATCGTCGTATTCCTAGAGTATATTCGTAGGCCCCTCCGACTGGTAGAATGACGTATAAGACATGAAAAAGAACCCAAAAGAATAAAAAAAGTGGCTATTGACCATCCTCACGCACTCGCACTTATCAGTGCCATCTTAACTCTTCCATACTCCTATACTGATATTATAAAGATGAAAGATTTGATTGTTTTTTTGTATTGAATAGGCTTCGAAACTACTGAACCGATTTGAATATTTCTTTTACTGTTGGAAAGCTACACTATCCCCGGGTGACATAGGGTACTCTTGATCCCAGAAATGTGGGGGAAGGGGGGGATACTTGAAAAAACAAATTACGTGCGTGTGAAACCGCGGAAGGCTAGTAAATGTTCAAATGTATTTTGGAAATACTAACAAGATCATCAAGGAAGAGATAAAAAAAAATATTAGTGTGCGTATTGTGATGAGTGGAAACTCGAAAGTAGTTCAATTTTGACGTCTTGCAATGTTGATGAGTCGACTATTACAACGGAGGTCGTAGGTTCGATACCCGCACGGTTAACAATTGTGTGAGCTGGCTTTTTAACGTCGCTACGATTGTTTAAAATTATCAAAAATGATCTGTCTGATCTGTATTCTATCTAAATGAGATTAAAGTTTCTATTATTAAAATAATAGCTTTATCTTTCTTGTCTGTTATCTCGTATCTTTCACTCTACATACTAGTAAAACTCGTCATTTTGTTTACATATAATAATATACACGTGACACATCTATTGTTTATAATATCATTGGGTATTCCCTACTTAATGAATCATTGTGGAAACTAAGCATAGCTGTTCTATGGGTGCCAGACAACGAATAAACATTACATCTATACTAATATTATAAAGAGGAAAGATTTGATTGTTTGTTTGTTTGTTTGAATTGAATAGGCTCCGAAACTACTGAACCGATTTGAATAATTCTTTCACTGTTGGATAGCTACACTATCCCCGGTGAACATAGGGTACTTTTGATCCGGGAAATATGGGGGGAAGGGGGGGATATTTAAAAAAGAAATTACGGGCGGGTGAAACCGCGGTCGAAAGGCTAGTATTTTTATATTTTTTTGTAAATACATACGTATTATACATAGAAACACCCAGACCGATACAAATAGACATGTTCATGCACACAAATGTTTGTACCGTGCGGGGATCGAACCTGCGACCTCCGGTGTAAAAGCCGACTTATCAACCATTACACCAAACGGCTCGTCAAAATGTTATTTTCGAACCTGCTGCCACTAGCGCTCCAGCTAACTTCTTAACCACTGGGCCTAACTTTAACCCTATAAAAATCCTGGATATTCATGCGTTCAGAAATTAGTGACATTGGATACGATTGCACAATAGTGCAAGAAAATTGCATAATATTGCACAATTTTATGCAATATGGTGCACAATAGATAGTGAAGTCTGATTGTTATTTAACTGAAAGGTTCCGTATCTTATATTGAACCTGCTAGTAACAAGTAAAAGATATCAAGTATCATGATCTGTCTACAACGTGACTCCTCCTTGGTCGAGTGGTTAATGGCCATGATGATCCTAAGATTATGGGTTTTATTCACGGTTTTATAATTTATGTGCTTTTTTTATGTCAGAAGCGGCAAACGAGCCAGCGTGTGGCCTGATGGTAAGCAATCACCGCCGCACATGGACGTCATGTGCAACACCAGAGGGATCGCTGATGCGTTGCCGGCCTTTTATTGGGGGTTTGGGGGGTATGGGCCTCCGGCACTCTTACAAACCAGACGGTCTTCGTCTGAAACACAACAATTTAATTTAGGTTTAAGATTAATAAAATTATAACACCTAGCAAATAAAAAAATATGATTGTTTTCACAAAGTTGTGCAATTTTTATGGACTTTGACGCCACAATGGATTTTTTTGCATAATTATTTGTAAAGAACAGGTTTTTTAACTAATTAGTTCAGAGATCGCCACAAATGTAATTAGACACTCCAGTAATAACCATAGTTTACTATCGGTATCAACAAATCAAGACCGGATAACTTTCACTTAAGTGAACACCCTAAATTATCCCACAGTCTGTAACTAGTCTATCTGCCCAAATGCTTCAGCTAAAGTGATTAGTGGGGGGTTGGGGGGGGGGGGGTGACAATAGTCGTAAGGAGCTTCCAAGTTATCGCGCGCGACGTTTTAACCGCACGCACTAGAGGACTTACAGGTTGTGCGACTGGATACGGTGCAATCTTATTAATTTATAACGTAAGTTCTAATAATAAATACTATTAATAATACATAAATATTTGTTGTGCAAATTCATCATGCCACTTGAAATCGTGATGAGGGGAAAACTAAAACAGAAATAATTATTTTAAGCAGAAACAATCCAACTTATACGACAATGTTAGTTTTTATACTACACTTTATTAATTGACCACACAAACGTTAACGTGGTTAAATAAATTATTAAGACCAACACAAATAGCTTTATCTATGACTATTATAATTATAGCTGACTTTTTAACAATAACTTGCGATGAATTGGAGCAGTCCAACATTTAGCAGCCTTACGCAAAATATGTAGTTTAGTTTATGTCATAGGCGGCAAACGAGCTCGCGGGTCGCCTGATGGTAATCAATCACCGCCGCCCATGGACCTCTACAACACCAGAGGGATCGCTGATGCGTTGCCGGCCTATGGGGGTATGGGGAGTGTGGACCTCCGGCGGGTTTCCGGCACTCTCACAAACTAAATGCAACACAATAATAGTCACTATTATTTCACGCTGGTGTTATGTAAGAGAGTGGTACTGTCTCGAACGAGCCGGCCCATTCGTTCTGTAAAACAGGATTGCTCTACCACAACTAAATAAAAATTAGTGCACATGCTTCTCTAGCATCCCACCAGATTACCGTTATTAAACCCACATCTAACTATGTTTCACTAGCCTCACGCAAGCTTGCGAAAGGCTCGAAAGTTGAACGCTGGACTGTCTTGATTCTACACAGATGGCCGCACAGTAGTTTAGTGCATGTGCTACGCTAGCATCCCACCGGATCCGGCACAGATCCGTCACCGGCAGCGGCAATTGCGAGATTACCGGCGCCGAGCCGTCTGCCAAGAATATTGCACGCTCGGATACTCGCCGTATTGTGTTGGTATTGTGCGCATTTGATGCCTCAGTTCCTTCGAACCGCACTACGTAACACCTACGGTTCTAAGCCAGTACAGGAATAAATAGGTATTCATGAATGAAATAAATAAATAAAAGTATAAACACTTTTGTTTATAATAATATGACAGTATATTAACTCATGGCCCAGTTTTTCACTGTCGGATAGGTATCTGATAAATTGTATGTCAGATTACTTAGACGCAACTCTCCCGCCAATATAAAAAATAGGATAAACTACACTGAATTACAATTAATGGATACCTACACTATCAGGGATTTAGGTATAAATGACTTTCGTGAAATTAGTTCTAAATAATAATTATGCTGACCAGGCCATGGATAATCACATTTTTTTAGCTCTGGCTATTGCTGTTTAGAGTGCGCGTGCGGTAGGATTCGTATTTTTTTGTGATGCGTTTTGCGTTTATTGGACTATTTGGGGATAACAGTTCGCTAATGGACACGAAATGGATAATCATAATTTAAAAAAAAAACCGTTGGTCGTGGATTTCTCAGGCAGCCACCTCAACAGGTAAAATCGGTCGCCATAACACCTATATTCCGGCAGGGATTATTGAGGAAAATAGTGCCCTTAAGACCAAAAGGTTCTAAGATTAGAGGAGTCTACAGCTTGAAATCAATTAAAACGATGTCTCTTGCCATTTTTTTTTATTGCAATGTGTATCAAGACGAGCAGATTTACTCCTGATGGTAAGCGCCACGTCTGCCCTTAGAAAAATAAAAATCTTCTCGATAGACAGAAACATTCCGAATCTGGAGGTACAGTCACTCGAATCTTTAACATTGATATTATCACTTCATAAATTATGACTTTTAACTTTGATTTTTTAAACAGCTTGTTTTCAGATACTTAAAAAAACCAAGGCGACATATTCAATAATTTCTTTTGTAGTCTTTATTTACCGCGGGGCGTGCAAAATGTGAATTCAGCTCTCGGGCATTCCGTCCAATAGCTCAGCGCAATATACGTAGTGATTTTTCATATCGATAATATCAATAAAACATGACTCACGTGAAAATAACCAATGCCTGCAAAGACGCCACGGACTTGCGACAAGTTTGTGATGCTTTAAGTATCAGCCAATTATTCCATATTATATCCTCTCATATATACATAATATAGCTTATATACGTTCCCACTGCTAGGGCAGGCCGTATCTCAAGTTTGTGATAGTGTGGCCATACTCTACCACGCGGGCCCGGTGGAGGGGTGCGTAACCAACCTTAATGTCAGTGTTATCAAGCCGCCAACTAAATTACATAATGTAAATATCAGCCGGGATCAACAGCTTAACGTGCCTTCCGAAGCACGGAGTCGCTGGGATGCTAAGAACTAACGAACCACTGTCACAGCTGCGCCACGAGCGCCTCTAAGAGGAATCTCGATAAGTAAGTATTTTGTCGTAATGATATTGAATATCCAAACTTCTCTCATAAATAATTGTATCAATTCCATTAAGTAGCGTAAACAAGCACTTATGTGATGGGTATCAAATTCAACAAAGGTAAATAATTAATATTCAGTTTAATACATAAACATTCTGACTTATACAAACACAAATGTTTATCAAACACGTTTAGTCGTTTGCCTTGTGTAATTGTGAGTGAATCGATCTTACGTACCCTGGCTCGAAGACTTCTTACTTAGTAAATCCATGCTCACTCTTAAAAGTCGCAATCGCATCGCTGTGGCGTCTCGGCCCGCCTCAAAGTAATGTGCAGTAAAAACAATCCCTCCTCGGCTGCAACGACCCGACTTTACGACGACGCAGTTATGTGTTTCGGCAGTATTCTGTTTATTCCGGTGCAATCGCGTTTTTTACACCCACGTATCTATAAAGGGTGAAAGAATACGGAATGTCAATGTCCGTCTTGAACTTGTTCGAGGTTATTTTTCATATACTTTTTACATATTTAGCCCGGTAAATGACCCCACTCCACCTGATGTTAAGTGGAAGTGAAGTCCAGACGCGAGGACAACTGGTGCAACGTAAGAGTATGCTACGACTCTTACCCTCACTCTGCCGGCCCACAAAGTGCCTCTTCACGCCTCGTTTGAAGGACCCTATGTCATAGGAAGGAGCTTGCTTCAAATCAGAATTTTACAAACCGACTATGGTCTGGTCTAAGTATCTACTGTAATGTATTTTTTTTTATGTTGTTATACTTGTACCTCATGCTCAGTCACTCTGGCTCCGCCAGAATACCAACGAGCAAAAATTGGCCGTCTGTTTGTGAATCGGTGATGTCTTTGTTGGTTGTTTGTGTTTCTGGTCTGTGCTGTGCCATAGATAATGGCTAATAAATTCTTTTTTGCTTTATTTCTACTGCTACGTAAATGAGTAAATTTCACACAGCAGATAGTAGGACTAAAAGGATTATTTTCTCCGTTTATTCCTACTAGTAGGACTGAGCGGTATAACTAAACGGACTACATCATATTTTAGCCTCTATGGAATTCAGAAGTTTTCTTTACTATTCAATTCAATTTAATGTAACTATTTCATTCCAATGCCAATGTCTTCGTCGATTTAAGGGTGAATATAATATTGTATGCAAAGACAATTGTATTGTAGTCAACAAAGCTTAAATAAATGAACAACGTGCATCAACGGAAACTCCCAGGCCACTAGTGCTGCCATCATTACTGGCTGAACATAGACAACACAACCCATAGACGTAACATTAGACAAACTTATTTTAGGCTTTTTAAAATAACAGTTGCAGTATTATTTTTAACACCATTATATCACCATTAATATATAATTTGTACATAAGCTCACATTTTTTATGTCTTTCACTTAGCAGACAATAACGTGCAGCTCACCTGATAGTAAGCGGCCACTGCGGCCTATTGGGCCACTTTTTGGGTAAGCCCAGGAAGCATCACTAAATGTACTGCCACTGTTAGCTCCTCTGATCTTTTATTTTAAGTGCATTCGCTCCTACATAAATATTGCTAGTCCACAGCCTACAGTATTAAGTTCAGCACACTTCATTTGTTGGTGATGTAATGTGATGCTCTTCTGATTATGACAAAAAGTTTAACTTTGTCTGTAGATTGTGACATCTGTAAACAATACCATTAAATAAACAGCAATGTCTATAAAAAAATTATAGGGCATTGCTGTTTTTGATTCTAGTAGACTCATATTTTAATTTTACTTTCCCACTCTATTATACAAAGGCACTTAGGTAAACAATAAACGATTTATCTATCTCAATTTTATCTATCTCAATTTTTTTCGTATTTTGGAGGGCAGACGGCAATAACATGGGGTGTCTATCACGCTAGGTGCTCTGTGTAACAAACAGTCGGGAGTAAATCAACTGCTACAATAATTACGCTTCAGTCGAGCCCGAAAGTGAGCAAATTATTTGATCCGTGTGTACATCACACGGGCTTTTAATAATTCACTTCCATTCCAATTTAATGAATATGTTTGTTAATAATACGGAGTTTATAAATATTCAACGTGTTACAATATTGAGCAAGGATAAATAAATAAAGTTATTTAACATAAATAAAGTTTTTTAATATATTAACACAGCGCCATTTAGCTAAAAACTAAGCCAATCTTGTATTAGATAGATTATCTACTATGTAAAAGATATTTTAAAAGAAACCTTTTTTTAAAAACCTTTGCGTTACCTACGTAAATTTTTGGAGTTGTGTGAGAGCCAAGTGCTTCACATATTATGCACATGAAGTCGATAGTTCGAATTCTTCATACATTTGATCGAAGCCGCGACTTCTGGCTTAGTAACCGACTTTTCAACCATTACAAAATATGTTAACCTTCCTGTTGTTCGATGACTGAAACATCTTTCATTAAGTGTGACAGACAGACAGACCGGACAATAACCCGCACTAGCCACAAACGGAAATTAAAACGCGAGCGATGTCATAATAAATCAGTCGACGCTGGATACCGGACAATACAATGGAATAGGCCGTAGTGGCCGCTTACCATCAGGTGGGCTGCGTGCCTGTCTGCTAACGGACCTAATATTAAAAAAAAATACCGGCGATGAACTTAGTGGACTGTCTATTGGACTAGTTCAAAAAATGAACAAATTATAAAATTAAAGTCTGCTTGAATATTTTTTTATTAAAATATACAAAAAAGGCCCAAATCATCATCTACCTGTTGTAGTCCATTGCTGGACATAGGCCTCTTCCAATGCTCGCAATTTCGTTCGATCCTCGTTTACTCGAATCCAGCTCCTGCCAGCCATCTTGCGCAAATCGTCACTACACCTGGCCTGAGAGCGTCCTACACTACGTTTACCGAGACGCATTTTTGACATCGCATATTCAAAATTATACACAGGTAAAGCAGAGAGAATGGCTAGTGTTATTATGCGAATGTCCGTAATACCAACCTCTTTGTGGAACGTTAAAAATTATATTTTCTCGGTTCATTTAACTGGAACCTACAACGCTTGGGAATGTAAATGAGTTTAACTTGGATCTTTAGGGGTCCTCTTTGATAGGACCACGGATCAAGAGTAAAAGAGGAAATGCGACTTTTCAATAAAATATTGTATATTAATGTTCAACTAATGTTTAGTAGTTTACCAGTTTTACATAAGTTCAGTTAACATTCTGCTTACCCTATGGTACGTGGCCAATGTTGTAATGTAATGGGTTTTGGCTGAAGCTCGAATGAATTATCACAATATTTAAAATTATAATTTGAAAGCCTCCGTGGAACAGTAGCTGGGTTATTAAAGGAGGTTGGCGGTTCGATTCCCGCCTTGAGACTTTTTTTTTTCTCGGAGTTGAATGCGTTTATGCACCATAACCGCAGGCTAGCTAGACCCGCGGCCGTGTGTGGGACTCGAGACTGAAGCGTCCACTACCCACTAAACTCCCCCGGTTTCTCCTTCACACGCGATTAGGACGAGCCGGTGCTAGCCTTATGGCTGGACTGGTTGAGAGACATATTAAGTTTACTATGTCTACAAACACCGCAGCCTATTCCATTGAGGGACACAATCAGGAAGCATCGCTCAATATGCTGGCACACTGTAGGTTCCTTTTTCATTTCAATTGTACTTACTGGCATCCACATTAATATTAACGGTATACAGCCAGAGCTGGAATAGTCTGATCAGGTTTTTGGTGTACTAAGGTACTTCTCTGAGGCGCTCGTGGCGCAGCTGTGCAGCTCGTTAGCGATAACGAAAGTCAAGCTACCTACGCCGCGGTCGGTTAATGGATGGGTGACCATTCTGACCATATTTAGTGACATTAATTTCGAGCGTCTCCGTGCTTCGGAAGGCACGTTAAGCTGTTGGTCCCGGCTGATATTTACTATAATGTAAATATTAGTCGTCAAGCCTAGTCAGAGGCCATTTGGCGGCTTGATAACATCTGACATTAAGGTTGGTACTTGCCTTACGCACCCCTCCACCAACCCGCACTAGGCCAGCGTGGTGGAGTATGGCCCACACTATCTCACAATTGAGATAAGGCCTGTGTCCCAGCAGTGGGAACGTATATAGGCTGATGATGATGATGATGAAGGTACTTCTCAACCAATAATTACATCAAATCAGTTATCGAAAGTCTGAAGTAATATGTCCTACTTAAAATCCACTGAACCCTTTAAAACACATTGAAAATTCGAGCATGCCCAAGATTTTTATTATTAAAATGTCTTCTTTGTTCAACGGAACTAAATTTTAATATTTCTTCGTTACAGTGGCTGTGTTCACTTGGCACAGGCCTTTGTGGAAAGTCTAGTTAACACCGCGAATATTGCCTGTGAAAACACCTTATTATTACTTACATTAAGGTATTTTAATTACTTTTCCTGACACGTTTGTTTAACAAGCGAAAAAGATGGTTCCGTCCAGCGTTCCCAGACGTACCGATTTTGGCGGGACGTCCCGATTTTTAAATCAAAATTACATGTCCCGCGCGGGACAGGCTCAGTCCCGCTTTTCGGGGAGAACTCGACCGTACGTGCAGAGTGCTGAGAAAGAAAAGAAAGGCGCGTACCGCGTGTAATGAAGATAAGTTTGTAGGAGAGAGAGGCTACTTGACATGGCTACTTTTGCTATCTATTGTCAAGAAAACGTAATTTTAAGTCAAATCAAAAGATAAATATTTGAAAACTTTTGATAAAATAGGTTTTTTTTACTATGTCCCGCTTTTGACGAAAGAATCCCGCTATTTTCACTCAAAAAGTACCAAAGTCCCGACTTGGCAAAAATAAAAACTGGTAATGCTGGTTCCGTCCCTGGACAGAAGGCTGATGCCGTTATTATTTAAGGCATCAAAACAGTTTGCTTAACAAGCTCTTGTCAACATCTATGTAGAAATGACAAAGACGCAGAAGGAACAATACTCCTCGTAGGTTCATGTCAGATGTTATATTTCGAATATTTACGTTAAAAAAACAAAACTAAACCATTAATGCAGGACCATAAGGCTGTGTCCCCAGTAGGTAAACTGTTAGCGGCAGACCGAGTTTGCGGCTTATCGATTTTCTAGTTTGCTAGTTTTGCGTTCACTGTACGCAGTTTGCAGCGTTACGCATAAACTGTGGACACTCCATTTCTAATATATGGTAAGGCGTACTATATCGATAGGCCGCAAACTCAGTCTGCCGCTAACAGTTTGCCTACTGGGGATGCAGCCTAAATGTACAACAAAATAAGATATTTATGGTTCTAGTTTGTGATCTTTATTGGATGCAGAGATAATGTCATTGTAAATATTATATAATCGAATATGTCTATATGTGTGACTTGACCTACTGGATTGCAACATTCTGAAACATTAATGAGTAAGCTTGCTACTAAACCGAGGAAGACTGCTGTGCGAGACATAGCAACAGTGCTGTACCTCTGAATCGATGGAAAATGGTTTGAGAGATGGTCTAGGTAAAATTATATCATGCACGAAGACCAACCTAAGATACTAAGTACTGAAATTCTTCAGCAAACGCTTGCTTTGATAAAACTTTTAGGTCCCGTTACTTATTTAATATGAATCCTAGGAGATTGTACCCTCAGTAATAATCTATTTGGACCTGAACTGAGAAAAAATTGTATTATGTGAAGTAAACAACAACTTCACTATTCTTTTACTTGATGTAATTAAATAAAGAAAAACCATACAAAGTATAATATAATTTGATTTAACACTATATTGATTCAACCCACTAAAATGAGCTAAAATAAAATATGATAAAATATTTCCATCCCATTCTACTGTAATAGTATTTATTTATCATAAACATAACGAACATAAACTATTTCAAAACCAACAGAGATGACGGCAAGGTTATTTTTTAGAGCGCAACCTTTTTATGGCATCATATCTCATTTTTGGTCCTTTCACGCCAGATAGTGTCACTTTTTATGCGTTGCGTAGATGAAAACACGTAAAACTGATGTCAGCTAAGATCGATGATCGGTTTCATCGTGTTTTCGGTACATGGCGGTATTGATTGGCACTCTTCATAATGTGTGGCGTGGTAAGCAGCAGTGCATTGCGAAGCGTTGAATCTATTCAGTTGATGGGGTAACTGGTTATAAGCTTTAGCGGGTTTTTTTTCACATTTTTTTTTCATCAACTCAAATGCCCTATAGCGTTTCAGGAAAGAGTTTTGTGACGCTAAAAGTTGTATCAAAGGCCGAATACAATTCCAGAAACGGTAAAAAAAGTAACTAGATTTTTTTTTCGGCTGCAGTGACCACACTTCCATCAAGTGGATTCTATGACTTTCTTCCAACGTTTTTTTATTGTTGGAGGGAGACAAACATGTGGTACATTGATCGGTGCTGTCCATAAACACATTTTTTTTTGGAAAAGAATGCGCTTAGGCACCAATATCGCAGGCTAGTTAGAACTAAGACCGTGTGTGAGACTCAAGACTAAAGCGTCCCACTGCCCACTTAACCCCCTTGTTTCCCCTTTTCCACCTAATTGAGACGAGCTGGTTCCATACTTGTGGCTATTGACCAGCTCATCCCCGGACACCCCGACTCGATAGGCCTCAAGTGGAATGCAGGAAAATTGTATAACTCTAGCAAAATAATACTTTGCTCAACCGCTACCGCTCTTAACCTGTCACACGCCCGGCTTGTGACGTGGCCTACATCGAAGCCGTTCAGCAGAAGGACCTTAATTTCCGTTTATACAAGACGAGGCCTTAACGCGGCTTATATTTTATATATTTTTTTATATTTTAGCGCCTTCTATCTTGGAACGTGCGGAGATAGCTCTGGCGTTCTTTGATAGCCGTTTATAGAAATCTTTCGATTAAGACCTAGGCAGAGATTATGAAATAAATACTGGGAATGATGGGAAATTGGTTCGTACTTTCTTGATTGTGGGATAGTGGTTAAGTTTAGACCAGAGGAGTCTTGAGCATGTATTTGCGCGCATATATAATTTCAGCATAACTGCATCAAACGAGACATTTAAATTATATCTTTGCTATGTTTGTTATTACACCAGAAAAACCGGGGCACAGATAAAGAATGTGGCGACATCTTACTTGATCAGCAAACATCTAGTAACCTCTTGCCACAAACAGTTCTTCGTACAAGCTGATGACAGTAAGCGCTAACTTACGATTGCCAACTAGTATGGAATTCTGCATCGCGCAAGTAAAGTAGTTGTCACTTTTTAATACAGGCAGACAGGCACACAACCCATCTGATTAACTGGGGCACTTCACCAGGAAGCATCGCTCAATGTGCTGCCAGACTGAAGGCTCGTCTGATCTTCGAACGTTTGATTTTAAGTGTACTGGATCCCACATTAAATATTGCCAAAAACAGCCAGAGCTGTTATGGCAGCAGATTTCACCTGACGGGGTGGTAGCTAGCCAGTCGGACTCTGAAAGAGCCGCCAACCAGATCTGCTCCGGAGATCTGAAGAGAACCTTGCTAGCACTCTACATGCGAAAGTCTGGATGTTTGTTACTCAATCACATGCCTAAACGGCTTATAGTTTTAGTTTAAGTTTATAACCCGGATTAGGACATAGGCTATAAAATTCCTACGGGAAACGTCTCATTTCTGCTGAATTTTTGAAAAAAGAAATTACGCGCGGTTTGAACCGCGGGCGGAAAGCTAGTAATATGTACGACACACCAAATTATTGTTGTCCAGTACTGTGCACTACCTTGCTCGGTGAAGCTCAATAGTTCCTATTGTCCATATTTAAACTTATTTACATTACAAACAGAAATCTCTCACCATTGGCATGATGGCCATTGATTTGATGTTGTATATTAGGCCACTTGGACTGATTTTAGAATCTGCGGGCGATTCAAAGCGTCACCGTGGGCACACATCAGCTGACGATCTGAATTGCAAATATGGACGCATTATGCAAAGTTATATGACTGAATCATTTTCACTGGATTACAAGCGTGTGTTGTGATTTGGATAATAGCTGATATTTATTTTTTCACTATGGCGTTATTATAATGTGGCATTATACCTGCTAATTTCATAAAATATTGTACTTGTTTGGGACGCGACTTGTGTCGATACTTTGGAGCCGTCTCATCTTCCTTTGTCGCAAATATTCTGTCATCAGTGATGCCTATTTATTTGAGCCTTTTGGGGTGAAAACGCTGGGGCCCCGGGATCCAAGCGCTTACAGGCTGTATCGTGAGGTATCCAAGCGTTTGCTGGAGTCATCTCACGATCCCAGAGCTGGCCTGTACCTACGGCAGCGTATCAGCCTGGCCATTCAGCGCGGAAACGTTGCAAATGTCTTGGGTACTTTTCCCATGGACTGAGATCTCGGCCAATTTTTTTATTTATAGGTATGTTTAGTTCCTTTTCTTCCTTTTACTTTATTATTGTATATATTTTTAGTAGTTATAACTAGTTTAGTATTGAGAATTTAATGTAAATTGAAAAGTCATTGTCAATAAAAGGAAAGTTATCCCCCATTTCATCTAAAAAAAAAATCTTCATAATAACTTTATTTCTTTAAATCTTACATTCCCTTTACTGAATTAATGTATGATATAAATTACCCTATATTACTTAGGTACAATAGCCAGCATGGTCAACCACCTCAATAAATTACACCGTTAGGTTGTTTACGTAGCGTTCGTTAATGTAATGAGCGCGACCTAATTAGCAATTGCGCTGAATTAGAACACGATGGCAGCATGGCCGGTGGGCGAGTCAGCGGAATGTTTGGCAACAGTACGTAGGTTCTGTTGCCGGTCAATCGCCAAAGGGCGGGCACCGGCTCGTCCTCTTCGGGTGTGAAGGGGAATCGGGGGAGTTTAGTGAGTAGTGGCTCCCGAGTCCCACACATGGCGGCAGGTCTCACTAACCTGCGGTTAAGGTGCATAAACGTATTCTACTCCGAAAAAAAAAGGTTCTGTGTCACAAAATCAAAATCAAAATTTTCTCATGTTAATTTAGGTTTCAGAGATGCACTGATGAATCGTCCGTAAGTAATAAATGTTACAGATCGACTCTACCACCGGATTCGAAATGTTGTTATTCATCGAGAAGACAAGGAATATTCTCAGCCCGGGCACCTATTCTTAGGTAGTTGCTTGTGGTAGTTAATTTATGCTTTTATGTAATTTTTCTTATTTAATTAATTTTTTTTATTTTATTTTAATTTAATTTATTTTTCAACGGTAACCGTCATTTTAATTGAATACTCACGTTGTGTACATTATTTGTTGGGTTACAGTCTAGACTAAACTGTAGGTATATTTAATGTTTTTTTTCTGTAATCATGTCAAATTGAACGTCATTGAATCATGTCCTGATTGTAAACTGTAAATGTGCCTTATACAAATAAATAAATAAAAAGAAGATCCGGCAACATAATATGTACATACTTATAAGTTTGATATGCCGAATGGATATTGTCACTTGGTCAAAAACTAAATAAAGAGCCAGTTTCATCCACAAATATTATAAGATCATTGTTGTTTTAAAGTTGATTTAAATAACGTTAAAATTAACTGCACCACTGGGAATGGCCTTCGTCATTCAAATAAAATCATCGCTACACTAATATATTTTATATCGGCTTTATAACTACTCCGACATTCGACACGAAACGTCTAAATTGAAAGCGCCCTTAATGTTAACTGTCAAGTAAATTATCACAAACTTATTTGTCAGAGGTGAAACTGGCTAATATTTGTTCAGCGCTGCTTCTCTCGTGGATAGGTGGCCCAAAAATAAATAAAAAACATGTGTTTACTAAAACAAACCCTGTTGTAAAAGGGTTAATACACGTATCCAAAACGTATTCCTTCTGCAAAGGTAATTTAAATTCTATAAACAAATACGAGAAAAGGAATTGTAAAAGCATTACATCCCTTTACTCGACTGTGAATTGATAAAAAGCGCTATTCGGTTGTAAAACATTTAATTAAATTCTTGATCCGTTTTTATGATTGTACCGAGTTGAGTCAATGCTAAATGGGGTCAAAAGTTAAATTTTTACTGGATTTATTTGCTTGTTTTATCGACGGTGTAAAATTTGGATTGATTTCGTATTTTTACATTCAGCTGTCAAGTATTTGAAGTTAATTAAAAATTACATAGGTATTTTCCTGCATATTGCATGTGATCTACATCAATATTAAAAAAAGATAATATTATTTTTATTAAATAATTGTACTTCAAAAATGCACTTATAAGTCGTTAAACATCAATGTAACAAAGCGATTCTACCACGTTAAACTGTGAAAAACTCGATAGTTAATATTTTTTAACGCGAAAATTATCACAACATTATTTGTCAATACAATCTTTATTTGGACACTAAGGAAGAACACAGCGGGCTTAATGGGCAAACGCCGTGAAGTGTAGAGTCCATTTTTTTGTAGAATACAATATACTTATACATAGAAACATCCAGACCGATACAAACAGATATGTTCATGCACACAAATGTTTGTACCGTGCGGGGATCGAACCTGCGACCTCTGGTGTTATACTTTTCGACTTCTCGACCATTACACCAAATGGCTCGTTAAAAAGAAAGGTCTTCTTATATATCAAAAAAGAGCACTATCGGTCTCTTAATAAATTGTAAAAAACCCGCATCAATGAATAAAGAAAGAAATGTTATATTTCTATAGAAAACGAAGATAACAATAAATAAATTACCAACAACGTCTCGGCTTAACCGATTTATTGTTATTACAACCAGCCGAAATGAGATCTGGTCGGATTCCCCTTATATATTATGCTTAGGAAACGGGGAAAATGAGCACGACTTACAGTGAACACACTGGGTACCACGTTATGGTGTTTCTTACTTATATTGTTCTTACAATTCAACATAGTTACAATTGCCTCCTAACCATGTTTCGGTTACAGCGGCCAATGTATGATATCTATCTATATAAATAAAAATGAATTGCTCGTTAGTCTCGCTAAAACTCAACAACACCGATTTGACTAATTTTTGTCTTGAAATATTTTTGGAGATCAAGGGAAGGTTTAAACGATGAGAAAATATGAAAAATTGCGAGTAAAATACTAAAAACGACAATTTTATTTTCCCATACAAACTGTTTTTACCTGTAAAACGAAGTGATACGAAGACATACTGGGTCAGCTAGTAATAAATATAAATTAAACGGATAGCTAAGTAATAAATGCCCCTGCCTGCAGACCAGATTCCCAAGTGATAATTCACTTGGGAATCTTTAAGTCCAGAGTCAAAAGGCTCTATTTGGGTAGCATGTTGTACCCTAGGCCGTAAAACTCTTACCATTAAATTTGATTATGGCCAAATGGTTACCTTCATATATCACGGTACCTAATGATGTTACTGTGCCTATATTTTACAAAAAAAAATTTGACAATCAAATTAATAAAAACTAGTGGCCAATATAATTTGAACCTTATGTAGATAGGAGAGAATGGAATGAAAGAAAGGAGGCCTACACCAGGAAAATGGTAGAAAAAGGCTGAAGAGAAGAGAGAAGATGTAGTAATTGTGATATGGGCGAAAACCAATGAAAATTTTAACTGCCTGTGCCTTAGGGGTTAAGGATAAAAAACAATGAACACCGAATCATCACAGTGCCAATTATTATCATGTTTGCTTTAGTGGTATTTTTATCCATTCCCCTCCCAAATGCGTTTCTACCAAATGCGGTAATACCAGTAGTTGTACAATTGGCTATAATTTATTGTAGTAACTACAATTAGTTATATTTTTTTTATGCCATAAAGTTGGCAATCAAGCATACGGCTCACCTGATATTAAGCGGTTACCGTAGCCTATGAACGCCTGCAACACCAGGGGTATCACGTAATTATAATTGTAAGCTTAATGTTAATTCTCACACCGCCTTATAATATAATTGGTAATTACATAAAATAACAAGCGAAGCAACGTAGGTAGGTAGGTTAATAAAGGTATTGTTTATCATTATTAGGAATTTAATGCAATTTACTCCTAAAATTACCCAAACCAACACGAGATACACAGACATTTCATACCAAAATATTTATTGTTATTTCAATTTAACGAACATTTATTTTAAATAAAGATACGCTATTTTTATTCTCATAACATAAAATTAGTAGCTCTATTTCAGCTGAGAGGAAAAATCTGGAGATAGTATAGTGTTTAGATGGAGGTACGCACGTAACTTATAAGCGATGGCGTTTTTATGGAAAGAAGAAAAGAAAAGCATTTATAGCCCAAACAATAAAATAAAAAACCTCGCCATATTGCGGAAAAAATTGGAACTAACAATCAAATAAAAAAACAATAAGATGTCATTCATTATTAATTATTCTGTCAAAGTGTGATGTCAATTGTCAACCGTGCCTTGTTACTATTGGATATCGTCAGTTATTTGTGAGTATACCCATAGCAACCAAGTGTTGTTATAACCATAGCTAATGTGGCGCCTCCAGAGCAGGTCTTTTTTCCTGGTCAGACTATATTATCATCACAATATAATATTAAACAACCCAGAACAGAAAAACACAAAAAGAAATAGTAAAATACAGGCTCAAAGATCAGAAAAAGATATGCCAGCACATTGAGCGACTCTTCCACCAGGCTTAGAGCTCTTCAATGGATCGCAGTGGCCGCTTACCATCAGGTGGGCTGTGTGCCTGTCTGCCAACTGATGTGGCACAATAAATAACTTTTTTATACAAATCTTATTCAGTGCAGTTGTTCTGTGGTTATACGCTTTCTGAAGTGGACGTGGAAGGAAAGGTAGACTACATTGCAAATCAACTTCAAACTATTTGACTTGTGTTTTTAAAATTTATTGATTTATTTATTTACACGTGCAACAGCACAAAACAAGTACAATTGGCGGACTTAATGCCGAAAGGCATTCTCTACCATTAAGTGCGAAATTGGTGCGATAATTGCAAAAAGAAAATGAGACAGACAAATAAACATTATAAATCAACAAAAATACACCTACAAAAAATAAAATAAGATTAGTTTTGATTATTAAATCTCTACTTAGATGTTAATTATCATACCAAATCGAATATACGAGTAGGTCATAAAAAAGTCTGCATTACATAAAATGCATTACAAACCATGCGACACTATTTTATCCTTAATCTAAATTAAGTACGTACCTATAAATAACTTGTTCTGCAGGCAAAAATAATGAAACTACTAGTATTGTATAATTTTACCTGTGGTCTAACTGAAATGCTTATCTTATTTATGCGGTTTTCCTCATGAATTAGGGTAAAGAACGATTTTAGCCTTGTTATATTCCATTGCAAGGAAAAATCCTCCATCATCGTAATCAAATCATCGTTACAAAGACTTCAAAATTAAATTTACCGAATTAGTTACAATACTAATAACCACCAACACCAGGCAAAGTGTTAACTTTGAAATTAGTATTTTTATCGGCAAACTCCGAGGCGCTTGTGGCGCAATGTCGGCAGTTGGTGGTCTCACATTTCCGAACGCCATGAAAAACCCTCAGCGTGCGCTTGAAATGGCCACAACGGAATTATAAACAGTATCGCCTGATCTAGGACGATAACCTAAGCTGCTCCCCCAAGCGGCATAAAGGATTTCTCCAATGTAAAAAAAGGTCTGTGTAATACATAACGACCTTTCTCTTTTAACTTGCACTCTCGGCCCATTGAAACAGACGACAGAAGGGAACGTCTCTTCGCAGACAGGTTGTCACATAAATTCAATTTCTCGTTGCGACTAAATGAAGACGTCTCTCTTTCGGCGGAATTGGTGACGTTGATGTTTCTGATACGTGTTTGCGGATTTGTTATTTCTTCAACGGTTTTTATAATGTTTTTGTTTTATTTTTGTCTAAGAAAAGTCGAAAGAATAGAAACTTTTTGAACTTTAAAGCTACGTCCACACTCCTCGGATTCCCTTTACATCCGAATAGGGACGAGCTGGTTACAGGTAATTGACCAACGTGTTGTCTTTTTTCAAATTTCAAATAATACGGCGCAGTAGTTTCACCAAGGCGGTCTAGTCAGAATACGCTTACACCATGTTTCAGAGTTTGACTAGTCCAGATAATATTGGTGTATGATCCCTGAACACAGGTGAGCTGCAGTATCAGTCTATTTAAAGTCCCACCGCTGGACATAGTGTGCCACGTGTTCTTTCCTAATATGTAATACACGTGGCACAATAGCATCATCAAATTATAATATCAAAAAAACATTTTTGCCCGACGTGGTAGTCAAACCTAGGACCTCGAGGTCACGTCCCGGTATTTAACCTACTAGACCATCGAGGCATATACAACATCGAAGGAAAAACTTCATCTTTTAATATTCAATCTTAGCCAGAAGTGAGGTACTTAGCTAAGCGAAAATTTCACACGTAGTACACACACGTAACTTCTAACTTACTAAGGGAAGTTTAAGCAACATTTGCCTTCGCAGTAAATAATTCTTGTAAAAACTGGAGTTCCCGTCAAAAGCAGTACACTTGATTAATGCGCTGACCTTCCGCATTACGTATTGTAAGAAACCCCATTGGCTATCAATTTCTATCATATTCCTATTAAACGAGAATAGTTCCTATAATTTTGTGTTTTTTCTTCTTTTTCTTTTTCATACTGGTTCAGTTGGCAGACAGACATGTAGCCCACCTAATGGTAAGCGGCTACTGCGGCCTGTTCCACTGAGGGACACTTCGCCTGGGAGCGTCGCTCAATGTGCTGCCAGACTGTAGGCTCATCTGATCTTCGAGCCTCTGATTTCAAGTGTACTGGCTCCCACATTAACATTGCCAGAACGCAGCTAGAGCTGTTATGGCGGCAGATTTCACCTGTGGGGGTGGTAGCTAGCCAGCCGGACTCTGATATATGTTGTTTGTGTGTATGTATTTACTAAGACAGTTATTATTAAAGTAAGTAAGAGTTGTAACGGGGTGGCTGTCGAGAATTTATACGACGAACTTATAAAGCACATACCTACTACGAGTATATTATGTTTTTCCACACCTCCATAGTAGTAGCTAGTAGGTCACACTTTAAGGTGACGCCGCGTTCAACTAAAAGTCTGAAATTCGGCGCGTGCCGCCCCCCCCACCCCGCACATTTATGACGAGTGACGAGCACGGAGCAAAGAGATCCGCGCGTCCACTGAAACCACTGACCTCCATTATACAAGTACGCTGGACAGGCGATCGCTACCAATTATTTGATCCGATTTGAAAATCGCCATATTGGCGCTAACTGCGCTGGAGAGCAGTAATAGGGAAGATGCAATTATAATATTTATGAAAATTTGATGATTAAAATGATACAAAAATATAAAAGAAAGGCCACTGCAACATTTTTATTTTACATAATGTTGTTTTTTAACAATAATTACGAATGAAAATTACTTGAAACGAAACGTATTTTAAAACACCAATCAGCGTTTAGTGACGTCACTCGCGTGATGACAACATAGATAATGCTAAGGTTTTCTATGTGAATAATATTTTAAGGGAATATTAATTGCGTTTTTTTAATTAAAATGGAAGTTGGGTTTATCAAAGCAGACTCCAGGAATTTACAAAGAGTTAGACATGGTTGTAACTTTTTTGTCGAAAGTGCAGAGTTTTCAAGTGTAGAAATGAAAGGGACTAAATTACTACGGTATGTAGGATAAATCATAGTTGTTAAACTTTGTATTTTATTCAGCGGCTTCTAAACATAGCAGTTATTTTAGCTCAACAAGAGAATCTTACGGCGATAATGCTATCGGCTATGTCCAAATTAAAAGAGATAGAGATTTATCTACAATAAAAAGTCGAGTTACTCCGGAGCATAACGTACGTAAAGAAGGCTAGGTATCGTGTGAAGTTTCATATTGTGAAGTAAGAAACAACTTTTTCTCTGTTTTGGGTCAGAAGGTCCAGTCAAAAATAATTTGTTCGGAAACTTTGTTAAAGTAGAAGGACACGATGGCACAAAACATGAGTCAACACGGCTTTTTTTGGAATATTAGTGGTATTGTTATGATCACCTGATGTTGATGAATAGTCCATTTTAAATTTTTACTAAAAAATATTTCGAAACTCGTTAAAATATGCAAAAGTATGAAAGCTAGCGACAAACAAGTACGGTGAAGTACAGACCTACAAACTTATCTGTTCAGGTGGACAAAATTGGAACTACGTGAAATGCAATGCAAAAACGATATTTAATGACAGTTCTAAATAGACAGTAGCGACGCCGCCACCGGAACAGATAAGTTTGTCGGTCTACTAGTGAGGCAGTGACAGGACGGGAGTGACGTCATCCGAACCATAGGTCCGTTTTCGCGCGAACATCTATACTATCAATTTAAAACCGCATTTTTTCCGATAAATTACAATGTATTAATTTTTTAATTTAACAGTGGTTTATTCTACATGGAATTCTTTAAAATGAACACAAAAATAAAAATAATGCATGTTCCCTATTAGTGAGTAAGTGTACTTGAAACTAATACTAGTTCTATACAACGACTGAATTTTGTTATCGATAAAAACTTTTTTAGATAAAGTGCCCTCTTTGTGTAGCTAATCTAAGTACGGACGGCAGCAGATCAACCTACCCTAATCTGTCAAAAAATCTCAATTGAAAGAGAACTCTATGTGAAGTGAATAAAGCTGAAAATTGGTTGTAGAAATTTGACAGATTGGGGTAGTCTGATGTGCTGGCGACTGTACATAGGTATCTTATTATTAACTCTCCATGTGGAGGGATAGGTCCTTAAGAAAGTATTCTCAAGTCACTTATTTTATTTAAATAAAAGAAAAAAGTTATTCCTAATTTTTTAAAGACCCCAAATAATTATTATAACTTTTAGATAATTCCAAATGTCACTAAGGCCCGTATTTCTAGACAGGTCTCAACTATGAGATCGATCTTAAGATGACTCTTGAAATAGTGGTTTCTGATGTTTACGCGGTTACTACCACAAATCTATACATATAATAAATTTGTAGAAAAGTGGTGTCTGTACAATGGAAATATATTAAAAAAAAGTAGCAGGGGTTGTTATTATATCGATACCGAACCCGAAATTGTAATTAAAATTTTTTTTGTCTGTTTTTCTGTGTGTTTGTGCACGCTAATATCAGAAACGGCTTATTCGATTGAGATGCGGTTTTCACTAATATATTGTGGTAAGCTTAACTTAACATTTAGTGTTTATTTCATGTCAATCGGTTCATAAATAAAAAAGTTATGTCAATATAAAGGTACACGCCTCGCGCCTGAGCTGCGCGTCCGTATATAAAGCGCGCTGAGAGTATGGCGAATAGGTAGTTGCATTCGATTATTGCGATTTACTTGAATACTGACAGTTTGGATATTTCATTTATTTATATTTAAGGGTTTGTAGGTTAGGTTGTCTTTCTTAATTTTCTTTAAAAATTTGTAAATAAATATTGTAAGCATTTGTTATAGGTTAGGCATTTCTTTCCTTGATTTTTGGTACACTTATCTTAATTTTTTATTTAGGGTTTGTATATATGAATAATTTATAAGTATTTGGTATAGGTTAGGCAATTCTTTTCTTGATTTTCTTTATTTAAGTACAAGTTTATAAGCTCAGGTTATTAATTAATTTTTCTAGCAATTCTTTTGTTTCATAAAATTTGTACGTTTAGTTTACACATCTTAACACTTTTTGCAGTCAGCCTATGTTTTGCGATGACAATTAATAAAGCCCAAGGTCAGACGATGAAAGTTGTGGGTGTAGATCTAAGCATCAGCTGTTTCTCGCACGGTCAGTTGTATGTGGCTCTGACACGGGTTAGCAATCCTAGGAGCCTGTATGCTTTCATTCCCGATGGCCATACGTCACATATCGTATACCTACAGAGAAGCATACTGTAAAGTTTTGTGTTTAACTGTTTTTATTTTCTATCGATAAAATCATAAAAACGGAAAGCAATCCCTGATGCAATGGGACCACGGGGAATGAAAATTACCCGTGGACCCGTTAATGGGTCGACCCAACGGGACCACGGGTAAACACTCAAATTTTTAGCTACCCAAAGGACGGTATTTGTTATTTAAAATAAGCTGCCCGTAAAGTCACTATTCCACGCGGACGAAGTCGCGGGCACAGCTAGTAAAATAATATAATAATAGTAGTTACTACTCATTAACTAAACACCTTAAACGGATAAATCGCGAGTTTTATCCGTTTCAGTTGTTTTATTTAATGGCTCTTGAAATATTATTTTTAGACAAAACTACAACTACGGGCTTTAGTCTAAAAACAACGTTTCGAGATAATTGTGACAATGCTCCAAAATATTCTGCAATTAATGCACGAATAAAATTTCATTATCTAGCCTAGATTATTCGCAGAGTCAAAAAATGTCTAACTTTCTCACCGGTCATTGATAAAGAATTTTTTTTTGTTTCTGCATACAAACAACAATTGAAAGATACTTAGCACGTGTTGTTTTGGTAATATTTTTTAATAATTATGGTTTAAAATCATCGGACTGATTTAACATAATTAATTATACAATCATCACAAATCAGTCTTTTTTTCTATTTTGTTGTCATATCAAGTGTTTATTATTGTGAGAGATCACTATGTCCCTTTAATAATAAAATAAAATTATCGACTAAGAAATGACATAATATCGACATGAATTTAGACATCCCTAAACTAGTTCCTATGGTTTGTTAAATCTTGGATGATCTCTGCGACAGCTGTCATCGATTTGACAGCTGTTAAATTTCACAATTTTTGACTGTCAAATGTATGAAGAGAAATAACGTTAATGATTGTAGGGTCCCGCCCACTTAGAGATATTCATTGCTATTATCATTCGCTTACACTTAATAATCGATTATGAAATTTTAACCATTTTATTTATTTTAACCCACTCAAATGAACGTTTTCCATTATTTTAGGTCTATCCAAAAAAAACAGCACCAGTTATCAATAAAAGAAAATTGTATTGGATGATTTTAATTTATGTGGAGTCTACTAAAAAGGCGAGTTGAGAGTTAAAATGTGGTACAAGATGCAAACAATATTGTCAAATTAAAAGAAGAAGCATTCCAATCGGTCACTCACTGTTACTACAGATGAATGGCAAAAACAATGTGAACATGTTATCCACATCGAAGACCAATTGTCCGAAACAGAAGTAGGTACTTAATGGATGCCGAAATGTACAAGTTCATAAGAGAATTAAAAAATTAATCTGATACTGAATCAGACCAGACGGCATTTCTGAAGACTCGAGTTCAACGGATAGTGATTGTGCGTAGTCAGCTATCTTTAGATTATTCTTATTCACAATAAAAAATAATATTATAAACATGATGGTGAATCTTAGAAGCTAAATATGGCCACACATATCTCAGGTTGGGCAAACAGACTGTATAGCCAGTCCAGCGTACTATGTATATGATGGAGGTCAGTGGTTTGAATAAATATTCGAAAAACAAAAGCGAGCGTGGGCGGAGAGCAGTTGTCATAGATCCGTCTCTGGCAATAGCCGGGAGCGTACTGTTGGGGCCGCGCGACGCAAGACGCTCTTAGAAAACCCGCTCTAAACGAAAAGAGCGTATGCGACAAAATGGTTTTATCCGTGTGATTTAAAAACTATAAATGTATTTTAAATAATTTATGGCCCAATTATAGTGTAAGGTTCCGTGATTATATTTAGTAATTTTGAAGGCTTAAGTCGCTTCCGATTGTCGTAAAAATGACAATCCCTGTTTTTATAGAGGTATTTTTGATTAATTAATCTGTGTTACAAAAGTTGACCAATCGTGTATTCAATTGGACAATACAAAGTCAAAGACATGATGAATCCTGCCAATAAATTTTATTTTCTTAGCTTTAGTCATTGCTGAGAAAAATCCATATCCTTGCAACACAAATATTTAATTCGTCCTCTTAAAGCGACGGCCGTGAAGTTCTGGATTCAATTCCCGGGTCGTAACAATAATTAGTAATCAGTTGACTGTTCGGAAAATATTTAGTCTCTTCGGTGGTATCAGATTACTGTTCCATCCATCGATTTTTATAATAACTAAAGACCTTAATAATATGAATTTTAAAACCGTTAGCTAAAACAGTATTATAAATTGTATGTCACCTTTGCCTCCAGTGCCTCCTTTGAAGGGGCAACTGGGAGTATAATTTTTAAATTTTGAAACGTCTGCCCTACTTGAGACGCAGTATAACTAGATATTTTTTCTATATGTTGCTAGAAGTAAGTGAGTGTAAGTTTAAAGGGTCAACGAAGGCACGGGGCAACTGGGACATTATTTTTTACGAATTCCCAGTTGCCCCCTGAGGGGGCGATGCCTGAGGGGGCAACTGGGAATAACCCCCTGAATGTAATAATTCTAGTTATTATTATCGTCAATTCCGTATACATTAATAATATATTTTATCTTATCTGTACCGATAAAAAATAAAATACCAGTTCAAAATACCCGCAATCCACAACTGTCCCGCCAAACATTTTGCCGAGCGACAAAAAATTCCGTACTGATGAAACATTGTTGTTTTCATTTGACATTAATCTTGCAAAAAGTTTCTTTGGACTACAGCAATGCCTCCCCCAGGTGGGAATTAGGGTTGGCCCTGTATTTTAAAAGGGGTAAATGTTACACACGAACATTGAGTTACGAGTACAACGTATAGAGAGGCTATACAGAACAAAAAATGTGTCGCAAAATGACGACTGGACTGACTGATGTATTTGCTACAGCGGATGTCGTCTAACCAAACTATAAAACTTGCAGCGCTAGATTGCTTACAGAGTATATTTTTCTGGCGATCAAAACGCGTAAGCGCCTTGCTTTGCATGGCGCTTACGCGTTTTGTTCGAAATGCCTATCTCATAGATCTTGAATGAGTTGTTGCCGTAACCATGGTAACGGCAACAAAGCATCGCGCAAAAATTTTGTTTGCGGTGTCGGTTCTATACGCTAGTAATTGTAGTTCAATGCACACGACTGAGCCGCTCGTCTGGGAGAGTATCTCCACCTAATAGGAGATTCCAGTGCAGTAGCACTGTTGTGCTTTTTCTGTCTGTGAGTAAGTCAGGGTACACTTTTGCCCCATTATTCATAATTTGACTACTTACATCATAAGCGACTACGAAATCATAACTTATTAAGTATAAAAAGTATGATCTTATTCGGTGCAGTCATTCCAAAGTTGTACGTACACCTTTTTTTTATGCACCATAACCGCAGGCTAGCTAGACCTGCGGCCGTGTGTGGGACTCGAGACTAAAGCGTCCACTACCCACTAAACTCCCCCGGTTTCCCCTTCACACCCGATTGGGACGAGCCGATGACAACCTTGTGGCTACTGACCAGCCCATCGCACCTACATTAATTCAGCGATTTTTCTTTATTTATATAGATTAGTAGCTCGCTGCCAGCAGGTACACCCGTAAGGACTATACGCCGTTATCCCGCAGGAATTAAATATTCATTCGGGATAAATTGCAGACCATATTTTTCAAAGGTCTAGGACTGTTTCGGTGATTTGGGCTTGAAAGTTTAATAAATAAATAATAAATAAATATCTCTGGACATTATTCACACAGCGCCATCTAGACCCAAACTAAGCATTAGCTTGTGCTATGGGTGCTAGACAAAGGATTAACATTACTTATATACTTTTTTTTTTGTAAATACATACATAGTATACATAGAAACACCCAGACCGATACAAACAGACATGTTCATGCACACAAATATTTGTACCGTGCGGGGATCGAACCCGCAACCTCTGGTGTAATAGCCGACTTCTCGACCATTACACCAAACGGCTCGTCAAAGTTTAAGGGACAGAGTTTCTTTCGCATATAAATTATTAAAATGAATAAGTAAAAGTTGATGTTGGCAGCCCTACTCAAAATCCCAGCAGAGACAAGATTGATTTGAGTAAATTTTACGTCGCCAAACATTGTTTGTGACAGTTCAGTCTTTTAAGATGGCCGCTTCGCTCGTTCTTATTTAAATGTAATAAATAAAACGTTCCCTCGGGCTTAGATAGTTATATACAGGGTGTCCCGGCATATTCAGTGTAACTGGATTGGTAATGGAATAATATGCTGCTCCTTGCTTATAATAAATATAATATTTACATTTTTTTTACAACATTGTTTTAATTTCTTTTTTTTTGTCTTTTTGATTCTAAACTTAAGTAGTTTCTGTAGCCTGAATTAAACACTAACTGCACCTAATGACTGAAAAAGATTGCTATTATCGATAAATCCGCATGTATTATACAGCTATATTTATACTGCATATTATGTAACCTGTTTTCTTTCTGGGCAATTTTTCCTAATGATCTAAGGAAACAGTATTTTTAACAACAGAAAAATAACTAAGGTTCAGTTGTTTTGTAGTTATTCTAGATGAAAAAAAGCAAAAGTGTACTAACATGCATACAGTCAAGAAAGCCTCCACTGATACATTAAAATTGTACATTTAAACCAACACCTCATATTCTGCGCTTAAATATTTCGACTAGCGTAGTCCACTAGCTGTTTTCTATACAGAATGTGTCGAGTCCGCAGTATGGGACAGAATTTATAATAATATGCACAGAGATGCTTTGGTGGGCAAAATTCACGCTTGGACTGGCCATCGCTGGAGAAATATTGTTTATTAGGCTAGGAAATACGCTTTAGAAAATACAAGTAGTGCACAAGCACTACGTACAAGAAATATTACCGTTTGGAACAAATAAACAACAAGATATTAAGATTAGTTGTTACTTTTAAACATTATTCAATTAATAAAATATGTATATCCATAAACACCATTCACTTAGCACGTTCCAGCCCTAAGAATTAGCTTGATGAGTGCGCGATATCAGATAAACATTACTCACATACCTTCTTTTTTTTGTAAATAAATTCAGTTTGAGGTTTACCAAATGGGAAGTTTACCAAATGGTAAGTAGCCCATATAACACTTAGAAATTCCTTCTCCTTTTAAATAGGTATCTTACACCATATATATTATCAAAATGTACTGTTTCGAGATCAAACCTGCGACCTCTTGATAATACCTAAGTTTTCAACCATTAAACCAAATCATTCGTCAACGGTATAATCTAATTATTTAAAGCAATATAAATATAACGTATACGTACTCGTATGTCACAATAAAATACATAAAAAACCTTGTAATAAAGTAAAGTATCAGCCTATTAATGTCCCACTGCAGGGTAGAGGCCTTCATCCTTGAAATAAAGTTATCGTTACAATTATGGGTACTGGCTTAATCACCACGCTTGCTTATGCGGATTGGTGATCACAAACCCGAGCTGTGTCCGAAAATAAAGTTAACTCGACCCGGGAATTGAACCCAGGACCCTGCGATCTCGAGACCATCGAGGCGTTGTGTGATCGTGTAATATTTATTTCCAAATACAAGGTGTATCACGCATGTTTTATTTCCTTTCACAACTTTGTTGTCGAAACATAAATAAGATCCCGCGAAATGGGTCTGAAAGCCGCAGTATGGAGATTTGTGGTTACACGACCGTAATGAAAATTTATACGGAAACAACGCAGGCTTTAAAAGAGTTGAGCTTTCGGTTCCCCCCTGTTGACAACTTTTGATATAGATGCGTGTAAATTATTCATAAAAGCTTATCTAAACATGTCGTGTAACCTAATAAAAAGATATCGCTTTCAATAATAAAATAAAACATTACAAAATGTCCTACTAACTCGAAGAGTCGAACCCTCGATCTTCCGTGTTTTGTGAACCGGGTTAAGTTAACCACTGTTCCACTGAGGTGATCATAATATCTTTCATTTGCGTGTTGTGTTTCGTTCTATTAGTAAAACATGTCAATGTTTTTTATCTTGGAACAGATTTTGTAACAAATAAAACATTGTAAGAACAGACCTAGCTAAAATTAAATGCATATGTGTCACCTATAACCTAGGTCTAGTGGTTTAAGTACCTAGCCATGATCTAGGATGAGTTCAATTCCTGGGTTGACCCAAACTTGTCAAATCACTAATCCGAAACTCATCATTGTGACTATGAATTTATTTCAATCCTACTACTTTAGTATATATTCTGTGATCCTACTAATATTATAAATGCGAAAGTCTGGATGTTTGGTTCTTTGTTACTTAGATTTAGATGAACTTTGGCACACGTAGGTATAGTTTATAACCCGGATTAGGATTTCATCGAGAAAAACGTCTCATTCCCCCGGGATATTTGAAAAAAGAAATTACACGCGGGTGAAACCGCGGGCGGAAAGCTAGTAATAACATAATATTTTGTCCTGCAGTGGAACATTTAATAGGCTAATACTTTGTTATAGGTCAATAGCACAAATGGTAGTAATTAAAGCGCGCACAAACGGTTTACTGTGATAAATTAGCCAGATATCAAACAATATTTATCGACTACTGTGCTATACCGATGCCGTAAACTTTATACCTACTATTGTTTCAGAACAGCGTTATTCATTATGATAACGATTATTCATGTTTAAGTTTGTTTGTTTATTGTTGAGAAATCCTCGGCCTTCATCCTGTGGCCTATTCCATTGAGGGACACAGGAAACTTGACGAGGAAGCGTCGCTCTATGTGCTACCAGACTGTAGGCTCATCTGATCTTCGAACCTTTGGTTTAGGCCTTCGGTAGCAAAATTAAATAGCATAAAATAGCGTATCACTGATTGTTTTTTGATTCACTACGGTGTAAATATCACAAAATCTTAGGCTCTAGTCTGGTAAAGATAATGTATGTGAAAAACGAACAGACGAGTCTGCTGCACACCCGACGGTGAATGACTACAGCCACGTATTGACCGCCTCCGTGGAACAGTGGCTAAGCCGCTCGGGTATAGAAACACGGAGGTCGTGGGTTCGATTCCCGCCTTGGGTCTGGTTGGCGATAGGGCTTTTTCAGAGTCCGACTGGCTAGCTACCACCCCCACAGGTGAAATCTGCCGCCATAACAGCTCTGGCTGTGTTCCGGCAATATTAATGTGGGAGCCAGTACACTTGAAATCAGAGGCTCGAAGATCAGATGAGTCTACAGTCTGGCAGCACATTGAGAGACGTTTCCAGGTGAAGCGTCCCTCAATGGTATAGGCCGCAGTGGCTGCTTACCATCAGGTGGCCTGCGTGCCTGTCTGCCAACTGACCTAGTATAAAAAAAAAGCCACCCAGACATTTGCAACACCAAAGAAATGACAAATGCGGCAACTGCCTAAAAAAACCAAGTAGTATTTAGCTAGGTACATAAACAATAAACACTTCAAAAACCTACTATCGTGTCACCGAGGCATTCCACTTAAATTGTTAATTACTCATACAATTGGTGGTTATAATTGTAAATGATTCACTGTTATCAAACCGGGAGCAATTCAGTTTGCTGCCAGCTCTGTTTAGACACACAAGTTTGTTAGTCCACAAAAATGTCTAAGTTTATCGTGATAGTAATTCTCTGTGTTGTAACTTTCGTGTTATCAGCACCGCAACAAATGGTATTCAGTGATATCGCATTGGATGAAGCGTACCAACAATCATCAATGACTCGTCAAAACAATGGAAACAGCCTGGCATATCAAGATTTCATCAGATCTTTCTGGGCATCAGGCTACACAACAAGAAGAACAACAAGAAGGAGAGTAATAAAAAAGATTCCAATAGAAGTTGAAAACAGGAATATATTTTTTACTGAAAAAAATTGCCCTTTGGGCTTTATTTATATTGGGGACACCTGCAAAAAATTGGTTAATGATGATTATTACTATGATTATGAGTAACAATATGGAAATGAATTTAATTAAACTGAAGATACTGATCCATTAGAAGCAAATAAATGAAAAGACAAACTAAACAGATTTACAGACCAGCTCTAAATTCAATTTGCCAAAAATAATTCATCGGTGTCTTTGTTCAACATCAAGCGAAGCGTGAATAAGCTGTTTGTGAGAAGTTCCTTCTTTGACCTCGGACTTACATACGTGGGACCCCACATTACGTTCGTCCCACAAACTACTTCCCACTTGACTCAACTGGTTGCCCCTTTAGAAAGAAAGAAAGAAAGAATCATTTATACACCCGAGAGGTGTAAAGGCGATGAGCTGGACTACGTTAAGTTGATTATCAGCCTTCCAGATCAGTTATATCATGGATTCTACAAATGAAGTGTGAAGAAGCACCTTGCAGAATGAAAATGCCAAAGAATGAGAAGTTTCAATGTTGCGTCCGTTGACATTGCAGTGTGTGCTCTGTTTTTGCTTTCTATCAGGCTACCTATAATAGTCATTTGGGTGAACTACACATTTGTATAAACTTTAGCGCCGGAAATCATAATTATGGGTGGCTTACCAAATGCGGATTAGTGATCACAAACCAGACTTCGGAAACACAAGTTGTTTGTGGTGCCTGGTTGTCGTACAGTAACGCAGGCACGTTCCCCGATTCCACGCGTACTTACTGAAAAACGCACGCAACGCACTCATTAAGACCAACCCAATATTCGACCTGTTTGCGGATGCGGTATTGTCATGGTATTGTGAAGATTGAATGTTTGAAGTTTTGCGAGCGAGATACAATGTATGATAGACGATATTTTATGTAGTTTTAAACATATTATTAGTTTTGTATTTCTTAGCGTATATTTATTTAATTGATGTAATACCGTGTTAATTAAACTAAAATGAATAAAAATAAATAAAACCCAAGCAGTGTGTATTTTTAAAATACAACAAATTTTATTGCATGGCGCGGGATTTTAGCCCAATACCTCGAAATCGCGGGACTGTATTTATATCGCTAAACCATCGTGGTGTTCCAAATAATTATCAAAATATATTATTATAAGAGGATGATCAACTATTATATAAGTTGTGGAGACTAACTATGCGACTAGGTATAAGGTATTTCATGTGTATTGCATACATAATTTCGTACAGAATATATCACTACCATCATCAAAAGTAGTAAGATTGTGTTTAAAGAAGTGCGAACTAAAAAGTTCAAATACAATTGTAACATATTTTTCTTTTATAATTTTGTGCAATAAAGACTATATCTATCTATCTATCTATCTATCTATCTACAATAAAAATTAAGTATGAAGTACAACGATTGAGTTTATTAAACTAAATTACATTGTATTTAATTATTTATTTTTATGACCTACATAAGCATTATTAAAAAGGAGGAAGATTTTGTGAAAATGTTTGATATCTATACTTATATTTTGTTTGTTTAAATTGAATAGGCTCCGAAACTACTAAACTCTTTCACTGTTGGAGCTACATTATCTAACTTTTGATCCTGGAAATGTGGGGAAAGGGGGGAAAATTTAAAAAAAGAAATGTTAACAATTTTGTTATTTGAAAAATATTTTTGTTTCTTCAATACAGAACTATGATTACAAAAAGTGTATTTTCAATGTATGTAAACAATAAACAAAATGAAATTGAAATAATTTGAGTAATCTAAGTTAAATTAATTTATCGAGCATGTGACTTTCCGGAGTTTTGGTGAGTTTGATTTGATTTGAGTCTATTTAATTATTTTGGTTGATGGTAGGGCTTTCAGAGTCCGACTGGCTAGCTACCAGCCCCACAGGTGAAATCTGCCGCCATAACAGCTCTGGCTGTGTTCCGGCAAAATTAATGTGGGAGCCAGTACACTTGAAATCTAAGGCTCAAAGATCAGATGAGACTACAGTCTGGCAGCACATTGAGCGTCGCTTCCTGGTAAAGTGTCCCTTATTGGAATAGGCCGCAATGACTGCTTACCATCAGGTGGGCTGCGTGCGTGTCTGCCAACTGATCTAGTATAAAAAAAAATTAAAGAAGATCCTAAATTTTATATTTTCTTTAAAAATTTAAATGTTTACTTCTTAGCTTATCATCCGCTATTCATCAAAGAAACTCTAGTTCAAATAGTTTTTGAAAATTGTACGGAACAAACAGACAAAATGACAATAAGTACGTATGACTGTAAATATCTATAAAAAGATATCTTACAAAATTATGTAGTAAGAATAAGTGATAAAATAAAAATCAATAATAGTCAGAGCATGCCCCCATCACAGCAACTTTACATAAAACAAAATGGCGGCCTGCGTCGGCTGTCGGAGCGCCGCAAATATTGTGCTTCCCCTAGACCGGCGCGCTCGAGCGCTGAGCAAGCAACGCCCGGCGCTAACGGTAGATTACGACGACGGCTTTGTACAGGGTTGCCGACTGCTATTAATGAGTCGTCGAAGGTGTAACGAAAAAACACATAATTTTGGTGTACCTATGCAGTAATTACCTATGTTATTTCAATTATTTTTTTTATTTGTTATTCATCCATATTTTTTTTTAGTTTCCTAGATGTTCAAAAACATAAGATTAATCTTATCTTACCCAATCGACAATAGGCATAACAAAGAAAAGTTTTCAGAGCGGAGAATAAATTCAAAATGGCGGCTTGAATCTGCTGATCTTGGGCAACGCCTGACCAACTTAGAATATTTTATTTATTTAATGTGGGAATAATTCAATGTTTAAACGATATTAATTTTGGAGCCAGCACACTTGAAATCAAAGACTAGAAGATCAGATAAGCCTACAGTGTTTCCTTGTAAATTTTCCTCAATGAAAAAGGCCGCTTTAGCTTACCATCGGGCGGAAACCCGTCAAAAACCGAGAGTTAAATTAGTACTATTTAACAAAAAATACATCAAAATATTCAGTCGTGAAGCATGTGTAGTCTAATTCGTATGTGCAAGTTACAACGCCGCCGTATGTTATGTTTGCTCAAGAAGTCAAAAGTTACACAAATATCATGATAAACAAGTGAAATGTACCAAAGGATTTACATACGTGACAGAGCATTAATTTGTTACTCCGCTGACGATTAACTAAAAATTAAACCGAGTTTAAAGTGTCGAGAGACTGCTCATTACGGGGTACTAATTAAATAAGTTGCGACAGTCTGTTCTCGGGTCGTTGGACTACGAAAGAATAGGACGAGTCGTGGATAAGTAGTGAGAACTATGAAAAAACTGACTTAAGTTTTTTTTATATTATAGGGGGGCAAACGAGCAAGTGGGTCACCTGATGATAAGTGATCACCGCCGCCCATAAGCACCCGATACCCCCTTGGGGTCGCAGGCGCGTTGCCCGCCTTAAGAGACGACAGTTATTAGGTATCATATACCCAGTAATTTCACTAGCTTCAGTGCCCTTTCCCCGAAAAACGGAAATGCTTGACACACTTCTGTTTCACGGGGAAATATCTAGCACTGCGGTAGTACCCACCTAGACGGCCCAGTACAGGAACCTACCACCTGGTAAGTCATAGAATTTTGACGACGTGATGTACTGTTTAAAATTTCGGATGGGTGGAAGGGTGTTTTCACAGATAGTGGCAAAAAGCAGGCACCAGCTCGTCTCTTTCAAGTACGTACTACGGAATTCTGTGTATAAGCAGAGGAATCCGATAAGAAACTATAACAAAATTGTACGGAACAAACAGACAAAATGACTTAAATATTTCTGATAATATGCTCGTGAATAAGTGCTATTTTTTTCTTTATTATCGAGAACTAATCACGGGATACAAAGTAGTTTATATTCTTTCATTACAATGATTTTTGTGGTTAAGGCGTAAAATAATAAAAGGCAGACAGACAGAGCAACTTTCGAATTTATGATGTTAGTATGGATTAACAAATATTATTGCCCGAAATGCCTCCTCCATGTAATTTAACACTCCGGTGCCAAACTGGAGGAAGCCATGAATTTAAGGGGAAAGATAACAACGAATTATCCCTTCTTAAACTCAACTCTTAAAGTCTTAAGTAATTAAATCTGGTGCTGTAAACATTTCTCGCTTTCTTTGCGTTGTATGTCATCCCGTATTTATACATAAATAATAATAAATATTATAATAGATTTATTTGCATAGGTTGATCAGTGGCTTGCTGTTCTGTCCAAACGTGATCTGGAGATCTTAGTATCTCACTCACCTATGGAAACTTACATAGCAAAACAGTATGAAGTGCTACTTAGCTATGGTTTTCCGTAAGGTAGAGAATTATATAGAGGAAGCGGTAGGAGAGAAAAAAACATACCCTGATGAGCGGCTTGTGGCAGCATAAAGTCGCATAGAGTCTGTGTGGCGGTCACGTCATCTCTGTCAAAGGAAAAACAGTAGAGCCACGAGAAAATTTAAAGGCTGAAAATCTGTCTCCGACTGAGCTGATAAAATTGTAACGGTGCTTGCTAGATGCATTCTTGGAACTGTATAATTATACTTATAAACTAGTCCTAGTTGTGTGTGTACTGTTGTTCATTCGAATAGACTTACTCACAAGCAATCTGTGTAGTATTATTTCTGGAGTCCCCAAAGGCTAATTCGAGTAGGAGAACCACTGTTTGACCTCTCTCATTTTACATTCATAAATTGACTATCTCGATGGCGCATTTGTTAGTAACCCTGCCCTTACGCCAGAGGTCATGGGTTCAAGGTCAGACAATGATGAACACTTGTGTTTGTTTTGTGTCTGGGTGTTAAGCTTCTTTGGGATCGGATCAGATTAAATTTATGTACGATTGCAGTATTTAAAGAACTATAGAAGATAATACAAGTATGTTAGAATAAAATATTATAGCAATAAATTGTTTTGTTGTATTATGCTTTGACGGATAAAGTTTTGTCGCGAAGATGGATCACGGATCGCCTGATGTATTATATTCAATATTCGTTTTACATAAATTGGAGTACCAACGCATTGTTTTATATAATTATTACCACTCAGAAAGTTTGTAGATATGAGTAGTATCGCTGAAATAATGAACTTTTGATTTCACCAAGAAGATATTGGCAAAATATTTTCATATTTACACATAATATTTTGCTACAAATTGATGCAAGACTGTTGTCTCAAAGCTAAAATTCCGTATAAGCCATTTAACCCGCCATTTTAAATGCCCCTAGCTTACAATCCCGGGAGATTCCCGCGTCGCCTCCGCGCCAAACAAAATGGCCGCCAGCAAGATGGCGTTCCCTGAATACCGTTACTAACTCGCGCATACTTGTGGCGCCATTTACTGAGGCTTGTGTTAAAATAACTCGGATAAATAATGCCAGTTTTGTAAAGCACTTGAGTAGTGATTGCTTTATTAGTTCATTGAACTCTTGAGTAGTGGACCTTAAAGACCAAGTTATTTAATTGATGACCAATTATGTGTAATGGCTGAGAAGTTAGCTATTACACACAGGCCATGGGTTTGATCTCCGCACGTTACAAGCATTTGTATACATGAACATGTCTGTGTGTACCGGTTTGGGTGTTCCTAAAAAACTTAGACATTCTGACGTCAAAATGGAGAACCATTTTGGATCTCTGACAAATAACAAAAGACTGTACAAGTGCCAACTAAAATACGTGCCCACAAATAGTAGTAAATGCATTAACTTCTGTATCCTGTGCTCGATATCTCTTCAGTCTCTTCAGGTAAGCCACTGCGGCCGATTCCATTGAGGGACACTTCACCGGGAAGTGTTGCTCAATGTGCTGCCAGACTGTTGGCTCATCTGATCTTCGAGCCTTTGATTTCAAGTGTACTGGCTCCTTCATTAATATTGCCGAAACACAGCCAGAGCTATTGTATTCTTATATCTATTATATGGCGGTGGCAAATTGCACCTGTAGTAGCTAGCCAGTCGGATACTGAAAAAGCTGTATGACAGTCCACGGGTTTACCCACTAAACCACGTGTTACTCCCTCGTCGCCTGATTGGGGGGTCACGGGTATCAGCAAAGCCCTTGCTTCGTGTGCACCCCGGCGAAAGCCTGCCTGCCTTAGCAGACCCCTTGAGCCTCCCTTTCTTGAGGAGCTGCGGAAGTGACCGGGAGTGACACTGAAAAAGCCATACCACCAACCAGACCCAAGGCGGGAATGGAACCCACGATCTCCGGTTTTTATAAGTTTTATAAATGACCAGATAACGAAGAATTTATCTAACAGTGGTGGAACTGGCCGTATATAAAAATCTTTCCAAGAGAAAACAAACTGAAGTCTTTTAAATCCACGTAGCGCAATACTTAACGATAAACTTTAAATCATACTTTACCTGACTCTTCATTTTTCCGCGTTAGTTTTAACAACTTCAGTGCTCAGATTAAGACTGGAATTGTTTCTATTTATTGTTGTTTTCGCAAACTTTACTTGAACAGAAACTATATTTAATTTCTGTTTCAAACTTATGAGAATTACTAGCGGCTTCGTTCGTGTTCTATTCAATTGAGTTGAAAAAGGTTTTCCAGAATAAAAATGTCCAAAGTCCTAATCACAGTCATATAATTATAGTCATATAGTTTATTAAACTATTTTTTTGTACCAAAATGTATCTCAAACAATAATTGCCTTGCATTGGTTATACTTCTAGTTCTGGCTTTCTTTTGGGAAAAGTATATGCCATTTGGCGGCTTGATTACATCTGACATTAAGGTTGGTCACTTGCCTTACGCATACGCACCCCTCCACTACCCCGCACTGGGCCCGCGTAAAGGAGTATGGCCCACACTATCTCACAATTGGGATAAGGTTTGTGTCCCAGCAGTGGAAACGTATAAAGGGTGATGATGATGATGATGGAAAAAAAACTATGAAAAAAAATCTTCTGGACGTCCACGAGTGTGAGCACATGGATTGTTAAATGAACTTTCTCAGAGAAAAATTGTGTTTGAAAAATGCAGGGACTGGTTTCTGAATTTAATCGCTCACATTACCACTTCATGTAATGTATGTATGTCCTATGTGGCGCACACTTACTATCAAATCATTAAAAATCGTTTGTCTTTCTCCTTTATAAAAAAAAATAACGAGGCAATTATATAAAAAATTTAAAAAAGTATAGTGCAATTAATGATACTTTCGTCTTTCTTGCGGTATACAACCACCAGTCCCATCCATCAGTTGAAACAAAAAGATTCATTATTAAAATTAAAAGCGAGTTCATAATAAAAGTCATAAAATGGAGTAACGCGTTCACCGCTATAGGCTGAAGTCGTGGTCCGAAGTTTTGTTGAAGAAATTTGTCTCTGCCCAGAAGTTTGGACGTGTCTCCGTGGATATTACTTCGGGTACGACCGTAGACAAGCGGAAGCGGGTCAAAGTAAAAATCAACCTAATTTTTTTTTATTAGACAAAATCACACTCAGTTCCATGTGATCCCAAAGCAACTATCATGCACTTGTGTTATGGGTATCACAATAATCACGAAAAAGTGTATAAGAAATGTTTCATTTCATTTCGATACACAGTCACAGAATATATGATAGCATTTTAAGAGTATTTAAATGAAACAGTTCAATACAGCGGCAAGAAATCACAAAAGTCTATGTTTCTTCTTCAATCAATATTTAAGTACTTTACTTTCACCTTAAGATATCTGATTCTAATCAATTGATATCCATCAAAATAATGTACAGTCAAAAGCACGTCAGACGTAACTCTTTGGACTTTGTACCACTCTTATGTCGGGGGCATAAGTGCTATTATTGAACTGCAAGTGTTAACCATGATGTGCTGTTGACCGTACTGAATAATTAAAGAGTGGCAATTGGCTAGCTTTTTTTTTCCGAAAGGCTTTTTACATAGCAGAATAGGAGTAAATTTTGTGTTTTTTTACGAGTAAATATAGAGTATACTTTTGTTTAATACTATTCTATATTTTTTGAATGAATGACGATTCTAATGTAGCGATGTGAGCTTTTATATTTAAAAATCAAAATATTATTTATAAACTTATCAGCACTTGTGATTCGTCAATATCAAATGTTATAGAATGACTACCACTGGATTTGGAATGTTGCTATTGAGAAAAACCGGCAGGATACTTTAAACTATTTTTTAATTTATATTATGTGTAAAAAATATGAATTGCTGTTCGTTAGTCCCGCTATACCTAGCTCAAGAACGGTTAAACCTTTTACTCTTGAAATATTCCTGGAAGTCCAGGGAAGGTTTAAACGATGAGCAAATATGGATAAATTGCGAGGAAAATACTAAATTACATAATTGGGGTTTAAATTACTATGGTTTATATTAAAAAGTAAGTCATACAAAGTTCCGGGTCGGCTAGTAATAAATAAAAATCCCATTTGAATAAATTTAATATTGCCACAGGTTTATGTGTAAGATAGAATTTAAAATATAAAAAAATTAAGAACAGATTAGGTTCCAGCAGCCGAACTGCCCCCAAAGGTCTGTCGCTACATCGCCCGCTCCCGCTCCCATCTCACCTGACTTTCACTTAGCCAAAATAAATGGATCCAAAGGTTCCTCATTTGCAAAGTTATTGCTGTTAACTTCAGCGGCAGGCTTTGTTTGCAAAACAAGGAAGCGAAGGTGGTAATTATTAGAAATGAAAGCAAAACGGGAGCAGCGTTGGACATAATTTTGGACGTAAATTGTCCTGAACTCAGACCTTAGGTCGTCCTGTTTCATTAATGAAATCTTTTGCTACAGTGAGAGAAATTGTGAATTTCATTTTGTTCTTTTTGTAATGTTTGTTTTTACTTTTGTAAATTTGTTTTTACTCATTGAGCTACATTGCTACGTACGTAATATTTCTATGTTTTACTCCGTATTTTTAAATAATAAATTATTACTTTACTTGTAAAACAGCGGAGGCGGCCGCTAGTAGGTATTATTATAGATTCACAAATAAATAAATGAATTGACACCATGACGTTCAATTAAAAAACTAGACTCCCAATCACGCTCAAATATTGTCCGAAGCAAAAGTCTGCCCACCCGACTATTGGGCAGAGTTTTCGTTTAGTTGTATACAATTGACATTTAACACTAACTGCCACGAGATAAGGTGCGTTAATTTGAACGAATGTGTTAATGTCATCTGTGTCAACGCCACTCGGACGTTTTTTGAGGATATTTCTTAGAGATTGGGTGTCTAGTTGTATATTGAACGTCATTGATTGACACACATTAAAGTTTTACCAAAAGTTGAACTCAATTCAAACGACAGTAATGTCGCAATTTTCAAAACTCACAGGCCGATTTTCAATCGTCATACCAGTTGTGCCATCTAAAGGCTGGCTATGAATCCGAAATGTCCAATTTTCCCACAAACCCTATTAGATCTGTGAGACTAGGCTACGCCTAATGAACCGATTGATCTGGTATTCAGAATTCAGCCTAGAGAAATTGGCCAATTGTGCCTCGATCGGGAAGGGCAATGCATGTGTATAGATTATTTACTTCTACAGAGGTGAACGATAAGTATTCGTCTAGGTATTACCTAAATGAATAACCAGAGAAGCCTCGATAGTCTAGTGGTTTGAATACCGGGCTGAGATCTCGGGGTCCTGGGTTCAATTCAATTCCCGTTTATATCGAACACAGCTCGAGTTTGTCATCACAAATCCGCATTTGGCAAGTGTGATAAAGACAGTACCCATCATTGTAACGTTAACTTGATTTCAATAATAAAATAAGTAAATATAAATATTACTAGACATTATTCACACAGCGCCATCTAGCCCCAAACTAAGCATTAGCTTGTGCTAAGGGTGCCAGATAACTTATAAACATTACTTATATACTTTTTTTGTAAATACATACATATTATACATAGACACATCGTCCTAATGAATGCCTTTTCCCTACAGTGCGACATTGAATAGGTTAAAACTTTTTATCAAAGGTGGGAGACGTAACAGATGTCTTCTAATTGAAATTGTTCAAATCTTTTCTACGAATACCTATTTTCCCTGAACCATTTAAGGACGTGACGAAGATTTGTGTGACCTAAATCTATCAATGTCAACTCAATTAGACAGAAAATTCAGGTCTAGACTAGACTTAATGAAACCGTTCATTGGGAATTTAGAGCTTCATCTCGAGAAATGTTGTTGTTGTTGATGATTCCCAATTTTCAAATAGGAATCTTAAATGTAGGTGTTATAAAATAAAGAGTATTTATCTATCTATATTAAAACTACCCTTCAACCAAAAATCTCTTCGATCCGTTAATCCGTCGCTACGTGAAAGAATTACTGGCCCGATGACGTTTTCATTTACCAAATGCTAAATCAAGTAAGAAAAATTTCTCACGTGTATAGTTTTTTTGTATTTATTTATAAACGCCAGCAAAACCTCGCTCTTATATTTACATTAGCACAATTTACTAAGTTTAAACTAGGACGTATATTATTCCACTAGCGGGTGCCCGCGGTTTCACCAACGTGGTTCCCGTTCCCGTGGGATTTGATCAAAATCTACCTGCATGCCAAATTTCAGCCCGATCCGTCCAGTGGTTTGGGCTTTGCGTTGATAGATATCTATGTCAGTCAATCAGTCAGTCAGTCAGTCACCTTTAAGTTTTATATATATAGATATTACATAGACCTAAAAAGTACCTAAGTATCTGTCTGTCCCACGATCCCTGGGATTTATACGTCCATCCAGTTTTATCAGTTTTATCACGGGTCTCGACCGGGAAGAGAACTCCTTAATAATCGGAGCCACAATCCGGACGCCTGTCGCAGCCGAAGGTTTCAATTACATTCACACATAAGTGTAACTATTAACACGCCCCGCTCTGAAAAAGGGGGGGGACAGGTAAGGAACAAATCGGTTCTTTATTACCGGTTTTAAAATTCTTCGTAAGTTAAAACCTCTGACTCTATTATCGTCATCATCATCAGCCTGTCGTATTCTACTGTTAGACATAGGCCTCACCCAGTGCCCACCACTTAGTTCGATCATCCGCTACTCGCATCCAGCTCTTGCTCAGCCATCCTGTGAAAATCGTCATTCCACCTGGTCCGAGGGCATCCTACTCTACGTTTACCAAGACGTGACATCAAATTGTTGTCTCTTTCATTGTAACTTTTTTGATTATCTTTACTACCAAATTCTGATTATTGAGGATGTCAAACGCAGAAAGAGAACATCGAATATACAATATCTGGTAGTCGCTCCAATAAAATAACTAGACTTGCTTAATCCTGAATCGTTGTGCAAGCGTATCCTGAGTAGGTTGGGACAAAATGCTTGGAGAAAAAAGTTCAACGTAAACAAAAATTTTACTTTAGAAAAAAAAAACACAATGGGAATAATATTGTTGTCAGTAACTTACTGTAGTGTTTGTGGTAGTATCTATATATAAATAGATACACACTGTCTCGGGCGCACGCCGCACAGAGTGTCGGTCAGTCGCACGTGAGCCGAGGGCGAGAGTGGATGTCTGGGTGTTGATGTGTGCGCGTGCGTGAACGAGCCAGTGTACAGCTCCATTATGTTTATATCCGAGGATAGAAGAGAGATCCTACATTTGGCGACGGGCAAAAAGGTACACATAACATTTATATCCACTTTCGTCTGTTGAGAGAGAGGTGAGAGAACAAAATGTTTAAATGACCTCAATAAATCATGTAAATGGTGTATTGTTTCTTAAGCAGTGTTTATTATTCTGTTATTGTTTCACTGTATGTTTTCCGAACAAAATAAAATAACAGAGAAATACATACATGTACGCGGTCACGCTTGAATGGTCAGGTACTCGCCGGCTAGTAAAATATTACCGGTTCCAGTTTCCAAGACAAAATGCAATGTTTTTTCTACTCGTTAACATTCCTATCGTTGTCGAAAATAAATGTAACATGGTAAAAGTACTTTCGTTTGTAATTTGCTGTTATTTAAAAAAAAAGGGGAGGCGGACTAAAATATTTTTATTTTCGATAAAAAAGGGGAAATATGTAAATAACTTGTAATTTACGTCATGACCTTGGTTTGCCTTTGTGATACTAGTTAACGATTACTAATTAGCGAAGGTAACGCCTTGATGGTCTAGTGGTTTGAATAAGTAGTGGAGGTCCTGGGTTCGATTCCTGGGTCGAGCCGGCTGTGTTTATCGAGCACAGATAGTCCGGTAATTTAAACTAAAAAGCTCACGTTTAATAAATGTATTTAAAAGAGTTTTCGGTAGATGAAGTGAGTGTAGTATTTTAATAACGTTAAAATACTACTATATACGCAGTAAATTATATCAGTGGGTAGAAATAGCTTAAACATTTCATGTTATTTAGTGATACAAAACCCGTAAAATCAAATCTACATTAATGGCCATATGGATAGGTTTTAAGTTTATATTATAGTACATGTATATGTATAGGTTTAAAGTTTATATTCTAGTTGTTGCGGTTCTAAGATCTCCATTAAATTGGAAGCAAATGCGATCTTAGACGTCCATTAAATTGGAAGTAAGTATATCGGTTCTAAGATCTCCATTAAATTGGAAGCAAATGCGATCTTAGACGTCCATTAAATTGGAAGTAGGTATTTCGGTTCTAAGATCTCCATTAAATTGGAAGCAAATGCGATCTTAGACGTCCATTAAATTGGAAGAAGGTATTTCGGTTCTAAGATCTCCATTAAATTGGAAGCAAATGCGATCTTAGACGTCCATTAAATTGGAAGTATTTCGGTTCTATGATCTCCATTAAATTGGAAGCAAATGCGATCATAGACGTCCATTAAATTGGAAGTATTTCGGTTCTAAGATCTCCATTAAATTGGAAGCAAATGCGATCTTAGGCGTCCATTAAATTGGAAGTATTTCGGTTCTAAGATCTCCATTAAATTGGAAATTAACGCGATCTTAGACGTCCATTAAATTGGAATATTGTGTTTTTTTTTGACGAGCCATTTGGTGTAATGGTCGAGAGGTCGGCTATTACACCAAAAGGTCGCGGGTTCGATTCCCGCACGGTACAAACATTTGTGTGCATGAACATGTCTGTTTGTATCGGTCTGGGTGTTTTTATGCATAATGTGTATGTGTTTGTAAAAAAACGGGTATATAAGTAATGTTTATCCGTTGTCTGGCACCCGTGGCACAGGCTAATGCTTGGTTTGGGGCTGGATGGTGCTGTGTGGGCAGTGTCCAGAGATGTAAGAAACTCCATTACATTGGAAAATAATGCGATCATAAAACATCCCTTAACTTGGAGTTCTGCAGATTTTATATCTTCTGTTTAGCGGAATATAAATTTGACACACCAGGCAAAGCCTGTCTCGTGGGAGTCAAATCAGTTAGATTGACAAAATTGTTTGTTTTTTAATACCTATTATTATCTTATGAAGGTATATCACAGAGCTCTTAATTATGTTGTAAGTTTAGTACACAAATGTGATACAATGATTATATTCTGTGTTATTTTAAAATTAGGTTTTTAAGAAAGAAAAAAAAAGTAATTAAATATTCTAAAACAAAATACTTAAATAGTTCTAAACCTTACAACACTTGAAATAATGAAATGGTGTGTAGGGAGCGCTGGATAAAAAATGTGAGAAGATAAGATCAGACATTATATTTTGAGTGATTGGATTTTGTATAATACTGTATGTTAAATGGTGTTTCTGTCATTCATTACCTAATATTAACCGATTTTCTCAGGATGTTTTCGGACTGGGCAATGTTCCAGTTAATCAATAGCCTTGAGATTGTTGATTTAACTTGGTGGACTGAACATTACTTTAAGTCACTCATGTTTACTATTTTATTATAAATACGGAAAACAGAAATGATTTGAAACGTTGAGCAAAAGAACTTTAGACTTCTTTGATTGGAAGCTTAAATACCCTTTTCTTCAGTAGCAGTTTGTACGTTGGTAAATTTAGAGTGTTTTTGTGCATAAACATCACGGCTCTCATTATGTACAGTCGGCGGGCGCTTAACACTTGGGCTTCGTTATAAAAATCTGTAGTTGAGTATCGTCTGGGTTTACTTAACGCCACCTTCAGTACCTCCCGTTGTGCCCGTTCTAATATTATGAGAGTAGAAGATGCTATACCTCCCCAAGTCAAAATGCAATAATTTAGTACTGACTGACATTATGCCAAATAAACCATCTTTAACACTTGACCATCGGTTACATCTCAGCACCCTAAACATGTGTATCAGTGTCTGCACTCCAGCCAGTTTCTGCCAGTTGTTGCACATACCTACATGAATTTTAAAGTTTAAATTCTCATCCATTACAATACCTAGGTATTTTAGTGAAGTACTCCTATCTATGTGGTTGCAATCACAATTGATGTCGTAGGTTAAAATATTTGACCATAAACAGTCAGACTCATGCACTGGAAAGATTTTAGGAATGATAGGTGGTGACTTAGAGGCATCAATTTTATGAAAGCATAGAAATTTGAATTTTGAAGTGTTCAATGCAATGACGTTCAATATAAAACTAGACACCCAATCTCTAAGAAAATTCCTCAAAAAACGTCCGAGTGGCTTTGACGCTGATGACATTAACACATTCGTTCAAATTAACACCTTATCTTGTGGCATTTAGTGTTTAATGTCAATTGTATACAACTAAACGAAAACTCTGCCCAATAGTCGGGTGGGCAGACTTTTGCTTCGGACAATATTTGAGCGTGATTGTGAGTCTGGTTTTTTAATTGAACGTCATTGGTTCAATGTGAAAATATTTTGGTTTAGCCATGAAAAACTTTTTGCAAATAAAAAAAAAAATAGTGCAATAGATTTCTTCCCATGACTGACAATGAGACAAAATAGACAATATTTTACTATTTGGGATTGGGGTAGTCATTATTTCATTGATGTACACAGCGTAGTACATGATAAACAGCGTAGCGTATGAATACTCCCTTGCGGGCCACCAAACTGATTGGCTCCAAGGAGCTTATGTGTTCACCTACTCTGACACATTGTTGTCTATCAGAGAGATAACTAGTGAACCAATCGAGCGCCTTGAAACTGTATCGAAGGCACGCTCTAAAAGCTTAGAATAGGTACCCAGCAAAGATATAGGACGATAGTTACATGGTTTATCTTTAGCCCCATTTTTGTGTATTTGTGGTTTATCTGCCATTTTCTATTCATGAGGAAAAATTCCTGATGCCATACTTTTATTAAAATGGCTGTAAGAGGTTCTGCAATTAGGTGTCCGATAGTTTTTAATAGTTAATTGCTGATACCATCCAATCCTGGCGCTTTCCATAAGAGATCCAAGACCTCCTGAGGATCTGTGGGCTCGAGGAAAAAGGAGTTTGGAGGAGAATTATTTGCAACTACTTTTATTTATCTTAGTTGCAAGTTGATTACCTATTGTGCAGAAATATTATGTTGTATTGATTTATGGAATCTTTCACGGATTTTTTCAATTTAGTAAGTTCATGCGGTATTGGTGCAGTAACTTGATCATTAGCAATTTGCTTAATTGTGGACATTGTGGTCCATAGTTTTTTTGGAAGTTGATTTATTTTTAATTATTTCTTTACTATAGTATTCGGGTTTAAGTTTTCTTTTTGTGCATATTGTTAGAATCTTTACGGGACTCAGCGTGTAATTTATCGCAATGTTTGAAGCAGCGTATCAAGCCTGGCGTCATCCAAGGTTGGATGATGGTTTTATAAAGATTTTAGAAAATTCTGATAATGTGTTTGAGACCGTATCAGTTAGGAATTCTACTGCAACTTCTAGTGGTGAATCATCGCTTAAGGTGGATGACCAATCTACCTTTTTAACTCAGATGTAATTGAAACATAATCAAAAATAACCCTGCTACGAAAATATTTGTAATTTTTTTTGGTATTTTAGGCGTAGGCGTCTTAATCGCGACATAATAAAAGGCTTAAAATAGGACACGTTGAAAAGAAAGACCTGACACAAAGTTTATATGAATATTTATCTCTACTATATATGCTAAATTGCTTACCGATTTTGGTCAGGGCCATTTTTCGAGGTCTTGCCGGCATTTTTTCAAAAAATGATGTACTACGGTCATGGACATTTCGTCAATCAATTAAGAATTAATGTATTATGCTACTCCACACTCGGTAACCGGAAAATCTCCAACAGAGTTGTTTTTTTTTAAAGACGATGTCGAAATTTAGAAATAAGGAATAAAGACAGAGAACAAAAAGAGAAAGGAAGAGAATATGAAGAACGAACAAACAGGACAGGAAATAGAGGAAGGGGAATGGAAAACGATAGATATAATAATGAGGGTCCGGAACAAACTAATAATATAAGATAAATAATTAGGGATTATTTTAATTTTGAGTTTAAGTAAATTATAAGACTAAATTGTATTCGTTCAATTTTGTTCAGAGATTAAATGTGATTCGGAATTAAAGAATTATTTTAATAAGAAAGGGATGTAGTGTTTGTGGTAGTATCTATATATAAATAGATACACACTGTCTCGGGCGCACGCCGCACAGAGTGTCGGTCAGTCGCACGTGAGCCGAGGGCGAGAGTGGATGTCTGGGTGTTGATGTGTGCGCGTGCGTGAACGAGCCAGTGTACAGCTCCATTATGTTTATATCCGAGGATAGAAGAGAGATCCTACACTTACCAAATAAAAAATAAAAACCCGTAATATTGCAAAAACCGGTATCGTACTACATACATCACTAGCACCGAATCGTTTGGCAAGATATAGTAATTTGGATTAAGGTTAGATGTCTAGTTAAAGCGAGAATTGACTTTGTCTGATTAAGTTTACACAAATCTCCCTTAAGGCGATTACACACTGACAGTAATACGGACTAATTCGTTTAACCGTAAGCTGTAACATAATGGAGCACAAAACTAATCCATACTAATATTTAATGCGAAAGTGACTGTGTCTGTGACGCTTTCACGCCTAAACTACTTAGCAGATTTGGATATGGTTGAGTTAAATTATGGCTGACACACGTTATATTTATGATCAGGTGCCACTTTCGAGGACTTCTTGGCTGGGACACAATAATTTTTTCTTAAATTGTTATTGTAGTAGGTTGGTATCTCAAGAGATTTGTCAGTATGACACTTTCTCAGAAGTTAAAAAAAAAAACTTTTTAAATGCACATTTCCTTTATTCAGCCCATTCATCCATTCCCGGATGTATTCCGAGTCTAGGTATTATTGGGCAACGAGGATGGGAATTATATTTTAATTCTACTTTAACGCAAAAAAGAAACTGACAAGCGATTCAAAATACGAACCATCGAGCTTCTCCCGGTTTCCTCGACAGTGAGCAACATCCCAAAGTCGGTGGTAGACTCAGTAATAAAAAAATATGATTTTGGTGTAAAATTTTAGCGATTGAAAAGAGTAACAACGATACGAAGCTGGTGGTATTTTTGGCATTGCACAAAATTTCAGGTTAAATGGTAGAGTCACTCTGTAAAACCAAGAACTGAATTCTATGTGCATGTTTGATTGAAGCCTATACGAATAAAATAATATTTGAGTGTTGATTTACAGAATTTCTAAACTCTGTAATGGTTGTTGTACTAAACAAGGGGGTTACAGGATAGTGAACAACATCCCTAACCCAAATTAAGGCCGCAGCTTATCAGGGAAGCTTCACGTGACTTCGATAATCATGATCAATTAATTTGATAGATATCCAGAGTTCTGGTAACGTTAACTGGTTGAAATTTTACGTCAATCTGAATTTAATTTAATTGCATGCGAACAGTCTTATCATCATCGTTATCAGCCAAAAGACGTCTTAGAGCGTTTGTCCACCATCGCCGTCACCGGGCCGTCACCGAGAACCGACTTTATTTCTGACCAATTTCAAGATGACGGCGCTTGGGTGACGGACGGGCGTGCGGTGGACAAACGACTGTAGTAAATGTATTTTTCGCTACCTCGGCGCCGACATCTCTTTCTCGGTGACGGCCCGGTGACGGCGGCGGTAGACAAACGGCCTTATGCTGGCCTTTCTAAAATCTCCATACTAATTTTGGAAAGATTCACGCGAATCTTTACTAGGTCATTGGTCCACATTGTGGGGGGCCTATGCTGCGTTAGACGTGGTCACCACTAGAGGACTCCAACAGTCGTCAACCCTCCTCGCAATATGTCCTACCTATTGCCACTTAAGGTTGCAATTCTATGAATTATATAAGTAGGTAACCTCTCCTGGCTATCTCGTCATTTCTGATTGTGATCACGCGAGGAGACCTAAGCGTAGCATTCTTCATTGCCCTTTGAGTGAGTGCTTTCTTACAAACTTAGACAGTACACACACTTGCTAGAAGTATAATAATATTCTAATCTTAAAAGACTTAACTTTAGCCTAAAGCTACGGCTTACAGCTTTGGCACCTATAACACAAGTCCAAGCTTAATTCGGATGTGAGAATTATACCCAAAATTAGAATTTGTGTCTAAAATATTCTGTTGTAAATCTATATATATAAAACTCAAAGGTGACTGACTGACTGACTGACTGACATAGATAGCTATCAACGCACAGCCCAAACTACTGGACGGATCGGGCTGAAATTTGGCATGCAGGTAGATGTTATGACGTAGGCATCCGCTAAGGAAGGATTTTGATCAATTCCCACGGGAACGGGAACCACGCGGGTGAAACCGCGGGCGGCCGCTAGTTGTAAATAAATTGAACTTTACCTATATCTCTGGGTGTGTTCCGACGAAAAGAATGTGGGAACGAGTACACTTGAAATCAAAAGCTATAATTTTATTAAAAAATTAAGCCTATAATTATAGAGTGTGATTCCTGGTGGAAATTTCCTTAAAATGTAAGTTCACGGTGCTATTATTTGGGTCATGTGTCTATTTAACGAAACACCTAGCAATATAATTACGAAGAAAATACACTTATTTACAGAGTTATTATTAACCGCGCCCTCTGCAGCTTCTATAAAATAAATACTATATTATTATAAATGCGATAGTAACTCCTGTGCCTGTCTGTCTATTCATTCGTCCGTCCCTCTGTATGACTGTCTGCCTAATACACTGTCATTTCTAGACTTAATTAGTTTAGACTAAATCATGAAAAAGTATATGTATTAGGTATAGTAGCCGCCTCCGCGGTTTTATCCGCGCGTAATTTTTTTTTTTAATATCCTCCCGTCCCAGTAGCGCGGTACGCCCCGGGCGGCACTTTTTAGGGGGCGGCAAAATTTCCTAGAGGAGCAAAAAAAGGGCGGCAGAATTAGGTATTGTCTTCCGGCCCGGGCGGGTGGGCTGCTTTGCCAACTGGAGGAACAAAAAAAAAATAAAAGGGCGGCAGAATTGTCTTCCGCCCCGGGCGGCTGACACCCACGCTACGCCACTGTCCCGTCCCCCCACATTACCGGGATAAAAGTACCCTCTATGTCACCCGGGGATAGTATGGCTTTTCACGTAACAAATAATCGTTACTTCCGCATGTATAACATCTCCATTTGAGAAAGTGTTAACTTACATCCTGCAATGGCCAGTTCTCGATGATCACATTAGCCCGTCAAAGGCACCCTCAATACCGCTCTGTAAGCCCTTTGACAGCACGCTTCAACACGTTTGTTGGGCGCGAGTTTTGTTTGAACGGAACTGGGGTGAGGCTGTAATGGGGATTGTATAAATAATGTAGGAACTTTCTTAATTAGAATCTCTGCTTTTAGATGTAAACTTAAAAAAAATATGTGTTTAGTTTCAAAATATTTATACAATAGCCTTCCGCCCGCGGTTTCAGCCGCGTGTACCTTTCCTTTTTCAAATATCCCCCCCTTCCTCCAGATTTCCGGGATCAAAATTAGGTACCCTATGTTCACCGGGGATAGTGTAGCATTCCAACAGCGAAAGAATTATTCAAATTAGTTCAGTAGTTTCGGAGCCTATTCAATACAAACAAACAATCAAATATTTCCTCTTTATAATATTAGTATAGAGTATAGATGAGACATTGTTAGGACGACAAACTCGAAGACCAAAAAGGCAATGTTGCAACACCTACAATTTCACTTATTAAAGTGTTCGAGCCTTTGATTTTAAGTGTACTTGCTCGTGTTTTATTCCCGAGCGGCTTAGCCACTGTTCCACGGAGGCGGTCAAGTGTGTGTGGTCAAGTGTGTTGCAACACCTTTAACAATTTTTCTTATTAAAGTGTCTTTCAATGTAATATTACTGTTTCTGTATAGAATACAAATACATTAGGTAATTTTTTCCACTCTTCTACAAAAACCAAAAGCCTCGGATCATTTCCCATCATAGTATTTTCCCGTCAAAGGGTTCGTCCTCGGCTCGCTCCGACGCGCGGCATTTATTAACTTTGTTCGTGTTTGATGTCGCGCGGGTTTTGTTTGGACGGAACTGGGGTGAGACTGTAATGGTGACTGTGTTTATATGTAATACAAATATGTTCATATTGTAATAATGTCTAATTTTAGCTGTGAAATAAAAACAAGTGAGATAGAAAATTTCCAAGAAAGGTAGAGTAGATCTTGTACATGAACGGGTCGGTTGTCTGGAAATCAATCCTGCAGGAGACCACAATGAGTAGCATATATTAAATATCTCTAGACATCTCTGAACATTATTCACACAGCGCCATCTAGCCCCAAAGTAAGCTAATGCTTATGCTATGAGTGCCATACAAGGAATATACATTACTTAAATACTTTTGTTTGTAAATAAATACATATAATAGATAGAAACACCCAGACCGATACAAACACACATGTTCATGCACACAAAATGTTTGTACTGTGCAGGAATCGAACCCTCAACCTTTGGTATATTATATTATATTATTATCGCCTATCGATGAGTGAGCTCTATTGGGAGCGGGACAGTAAACTGGTAGCGGAAGGTCCTTTTTTCGTTGCAAAAGAGATATTAGGTGTCTCTATCTACTATTCTAGAAAAACCAAAACCTTCTGCATTTCCCATCATAGTATTATCCCGTCAAAGGGCCTCAACACTCGCTCCGACGCGCACTTGTTAACTTTGTTCGTGTTTGATGTCGCGCGAGTTTTGTTTGGACGGAACTGGGGTGTCTGTAATTCTGTCGGTTGTTAGTAATTTGTTTATTTTCGTAACTTCTAGTTGTAGTTAATATGGAACTATGCCAGTTTCGGTTTTAATGACGAGTAGATATTACTCACGACTTACGAGTTTGAATTTATTTTTGGAGTTATTGTATAATGAAGCGTTTCGTACAGACATACCGTTGACATAGAAATTATCGCACGGTACAAACATTTGTGTGCATGAACATGTCTGTTTGTATCGGTCTGGGTGTTTCTATGTAAAATATGTATGTATTTACAAAAAAAAAGTATATAGGTAAGTAATGTTTATCCGTTGTCTGGCACCCATAGCACAAGCTAATGCTTAGTTTGGGGCTAGATGGCGCTGTGTGAATAATGTCCAGAGATATTTATTATTATCGAACTAATTAATGGGCAAAAAATACAATTGATAAAATAAATCCATCTATACCATGCCATGCCGTTTTCATGTGAATACAAAAATAAAGAAATAATAATAAATAAGACAGTTTATAATATAGTTTGCGCGGACAGGACAATTAATTTTTGTGTTTGTACAAGTTTGAGTCTTTTCTAGTTTATTACGTTTCTATAATGACTAACTTAACTATTTACTATTACTGATGAATGTAACATGAATGTATTCAGTATGAATTAGAAAATTTGCCAAACAAGATCCTTTGAATGTTCACGCTTTTCTTGTTGTTTATGCGCGAATGACTGACTTCTAGTGATGCTTTTAAGCATTATCGACATATTTATTATTATACCATCAGTATTTTTTTTACCACCTGAAAGTCCCATGGATTGTATGATACAACTAAAATCCCTAGACAGAATAGAATAGAGGTACTGAATATGAGAACCACAGAGTACTTTGTATTATATGGGAATAGAGATATAACTCTGCCTTTGTATGTGGAAATGCGACAGTGCTGCCTCTCTGTACGAGTTTTGGAAACAATAATTGAATATGTATAGATGTGGTATAGATAGAAAGGAATATCCTATAGCCCACACAACTATAGCTATAGATGTATACACATGTATAGATAGCATGAGGTGGTTTTACATTTCATAAATATTATTAAGTATAATAGATTTGTTTTCGACATAGCTTTAGATATTTCACTACAAAATATAGTGAATAGATAAAGCTCTGTCTAAAACACTTCAGCTTTAAAATAAAACATTGTTTCAAATTTCACAAATAAATCTTTATTTCTTTCTCTTCATACACTTTGAATAATATTTCTTTGCAAATCTATCTTCAAGTTCTTCAAGTTTACGTCACGAAATCTTCATCATCATCACACACTTAGGCGGAATAGGCACTAGATAAAACGATTAAATAATAAAAACAAGCAAAACACTGATAGACAATAACACAACAAATCACCACCCACCAGCGGCCATTTGTAATTTTGCATGTGGTGTTGCTAGTTAACACAAAAATTTTACCAAAATTCCTAATTAATGTTTTCAAGTTTACTAGAAACGTCATTATGATTTGATTGACCTAATCGAATATTAATAAATTTATTCATAACCTATTACCAAATAATAAAACAATTTTTGTAGAGGACAATGGTTTCATAAAATGTATTAAACTAATAATAACCTTAAACTGGCCACCCAAAAATAAATATTTTGCATGTATAGCGCCATCTACTGTATATTAATAATATTAGAACGAAATAAGGTGCTTAGTACTGCCATCTATGAAGGAGTTTCAAACAATCATGGGTAATAGTATTATACGACCAAATCAAATACATACCTTTATTTTAAGCCATTCACAGATTTTTATATCTTTTAAATTTAGCATACTTATATCGAACGAATTACCATAACACCAGTTAGAAGATTGATTCCCCTGATGAGAACGTCCGTAGTTGTCTACTGACAGTTCTCATACTCACGCGTAATTCCGGGCCGGTTTACGTACGCATTGCAAGCATGTGGCTTCAACCCATTCTCGTCCGCACAAGAAAAAAGAAGGGGCGTCCATTATACTGAACTGGTGAAAATCATGGTTTAATACACAATATTTGTTTCTTATATTTATGCATTTACTATTCTCTAAATAAAACAACTTAACAAGTTCCAGAAATGTACTCTTAAACCGCGATATAAATCCTATTTCTTAAGTTGTTCCACTTAACAATACGTACACAATGTTGATTTAAAAAATCAAAGTTCTAACTATCGATATAAAACCATCTACACTTGCCCATCACTATCCCGAGTCCTTATTGCCCTCGTTACGCGAGTGCAGCGGTGCATCGTGCTGCGCTCTTCACCTCACTGCGGCATGACTTCTATTCAAAACCACGTATTTACACCTACTACATACATAGGATAACTCTCATAGTGTTCATTTTATAAAAATGTAATGAAATAACCTACTAATATTATAAGTTTGTAAGTATGGATGGATGGATGTTTGTTACTCTTTCACGTAAAAACTACTGAATAGATTTTTATGAAACTTTACAATAACATAGCTTATACATCAGAATTACACATAGCTTACAATTTATAAATATATTCCCGCGGGATACGTACGTACATGCGGGGGGAACGTCCTATAGTTCACGCAGACGTCCACTGCTGGACATAGGCCTCCCCCAAAGACCTTCAAACTGGTCCGTTTAGGTAAAGTCTACAACTAAATATATGCATATATTTTCTGTATGTTCATCACATGAATGTTTTGATGGGATTCAAACCCACGACCTCAACGCAAAGACCAGGAACGGGCAAGAAACCATTCAATTAAGTATTAATACACGAATACATAAAAGAGCCATACGGAAAACGTATAAGAAGTCTTAAAAAAGAACAATAAATATAAAATCCTTTTATCAGCCTTTAAGATCTAAAATCGCTTGATCACAAGTTTTCCTAGTTTATGTTTATTAGCCGTGCTCCACGGATATCATGATAAACGATTTTTCGCTTAAATGACTTCCGAACTTCTTTACTTTCGAGTTTATTTTCGCTAAGCGAGGACTTTATACAGGGTTAAAGATTTATACCGTGTTATACGTTTGGTGTGGATTATACTCCATTTGATATATTAATAGCATTTAATATATTTCAGTTTCATTGCAAAACACATCGATTAAATACCTTATGGAATTCTCTACCAGTCAAACTTTGGGTCAAGCAGAAAGGAATAGTGGGTAGTGTTTTTTTTAAATGTTTTTGTCTGAAGTCACTATTTATGTATAATACATAAATGCTTGAAGAACCCATTATTTTATATTATGAAGGATACAATCATACAATACTTATAAATAAAGAAGTAGTAAGTAACGTAAATTACAACAGAATTGAATAAAATTATATTAAGAAAAAAATAAAAAATAATATACTAAAATATATTGTATCAAAATCATGTTTTTTTTCTTTTCACTTAGTCCTAGTAGGGCTCAAATCTACATTCACTGTTTTCACTTACGGCAATAAAAATCAACTAACAGAGTTCCACATTCGTATAACTACTATAAATATGAAACTTCCTAGCCCAATTAACTCAACTAATACAGGGTTACCGAATTAAATCACAGTTGATTTGCCTCCGTCATTACAGTGCGGAGTCGACGCAAGTGACGTAACAACACACTTGCCGCGACGCTGCGTGCGCTCGCGAGATAACGAGAGCAAACAGGCTATTAGCGGACACACGCGCCGCGCCGCCGACGAGCTTCTCTGATACTCACAGCACGGTGGCACAGCAGTCTGACACGACCAAAGATAGATAGATAGATAGCTATAACATTTATTTGCATTATTAGACACACAACAAAAAGTACAAAGCTAGATCACAGTTGATTTGCCTTCATCATTACAGTGCGGAGTCGACGCAAGTGACGTAACAACACACTTGCCGCGACGCTGCGTGCGCTCGCGAGATAACGAGAGCAAACAGGCTATTAGCGGACACACGCGCCGCGCCGCCGTCAAGCTTCTCTGATACTCACAGCACGATGGCACAGCAGTCTGACACGACCGAAGCTAGATCACAGTGGATATGCCTTCTTCATTACAGTGCGGAGTCGACGCAAGTGCCACAACACAGTTGCCGCGGCGCTGCGTGCGCTCGCGAGATAACGAGAGCAAACAGGCTATTAGCGGACACACGCGCCGCGCCGCCGACGAGCTTCCCTGATACTCACATCACGGTGGCACAGCAGTCTGACACGACCGAAGCACAGTTGATTTGCCTTCGTCATTACAGTGCAGAGTCGACGTAAGCGCCACAACTCACTTGCCGCGGCGCTGCGTGCGCTCGCGAGATAACGAGAGCAAACAGGCTATTAGCGGAAACACGTGCCGCGCCACCGACAAGCATCCCTGATACCCACAGCACGGTGACACAGCAGTCTGACACGACCGAAGCTGGATCACAGTTGATTTGCCTTCGTCATTACAGTGCGGAGTCGACGCAAGTGACGTAACAACACACTTGCCGCGGCGCTGCGTGCGCTCGCGAGATAACGAGAGCAAACAGGCTATTAGCGTACACACGCGCCGCGCGCTCCAACTGGCTATCTAGTTTCTATAGAGCCCTTAGATTTGTTTGAACGTTCAGTAATAATTATAAATGTGAAATTTACTCCATCGGTCTGTCTGTTATGCTGTCACGCCTCAACCACTGAACTGATTTTAATCTAATATGGTACATACTCAAGTTAAAGCTCGTCATTCTTCAGGACCGTATGTGTTAATTATAACTAACCCTCAACACCTATAACCAGGATTCATTAGCATAATAAATTGCAAACAGCCGCTAAACGCAAACTTCACCTAATACAACACCTCATTAAAACTAATCGCAATGTTTACGACTCGTCTTAGCCAAACTTACAATAACAACAATATTTACTTGAAGAAACAAAATTATTTTTTTCTACATTTTCTTTCAGAGCGTTTTGTCCTGATCTAGTCAAGGTCCGCTTGGAACATAATTCAGTTATAATAATATGAGAAGTCCATCCGACTTATGTAAATATAAACAGGGTAAAACACTGTTAAACAGCTTTTATCACGATTGTTTTAAGTAAACACTTTGACAACTTGGTACGCGCCGAGATTCGAACCATCGACCTCACGCAACTCATCATAAGTACCTAGTGCTCTGCACCGTACGTTTCTCAAGGCCTCCCTGCCTCGCACGACCATACATTGGAACCATATTCCGGCAGCCATGTTTCTAAACCAATCTCTGGACATCTCTGGACATTATACACACAGCGCCATCTAGCAAACTACACTATACCACACCTACATTACACCAAATGGCTCGTCAACTTTTTACTTAAAGGCTGGCAACAGTGGCAACGCAACTGTTGCAGGTGTCCATAGGCGGCAGTGGTCACTTACCTTCAGGTGATCCACATGCTTGTTTGCCTTTCTGTAACATGAAAAAAAAAGTCATGGTTACTAATTTCACGTATGTCATAAACTTTACGTCACTCGTCACCCCATCCGCACCACCCTTCTACCGCAGGTACTTCAAAGCGCTACGCTTGTAGTATTCATTATAGAACTTCTATCCGCTAATTGCAAATTGACGTATGACTGTGTAAAACAAGATCATCGGTGTTGGACATGACATGTGTTGAGAGAATACTACCATGATTGTTGTTCTGTTCTTGTAACATAATTGAAATTACAAGCAGTGCTTAATTATTATGGTGTAATATGAGCCAGCCAGTTGAATGAATTGAAGAGGCATCTTGTGATTGTGGTGTTCGAAAAATATTTTCGTACAAATTTTTAGGCACTAATAGTTATATAGGTGACTGTTGCATAATGAGGGTCATTAAAATACGAATGATAAAAGGATCACATGAGTATTTTAACCCTACAACTACAACATCCAAATTTAGTTAAATGAACCACAACACGGGTTATGGGTGACCCCATTTAAAAACATGATTAGATACGTACAAAATATCAAACTTTAATAACTTTTAGCAATTCTTACAAGTTTCTTTGGATATTAATGGACTATATAAGGAATAAAAATGAAGTAAAAATTTTAAAATCTAGACACATTGATGACAAATAGGTAACCTGTGTTGTGCACATATATTTTTGGAGCACTTAACACATTTCTCTCTGCCCTTCCTATCTTTGGCTCTAGTGCATAAATAGCAGCGGGAACTTGAAGTTGATCAAGCTTGGGCTACTTGAGCACTGTTTTCTTCATCTACTCCCAAAACATGAAGCATGGAGATGCTTCATGTTTTGGGAGTAGAACTGAAAAATCTGAAAAATCTCCGAACCTAATGAGCGTGCGCACGCCGCCATGCGTCACGGGCCACTGATTACCAATTACGGAAGGTACCTAGACGCACAGGATTGTAGGTGCAAAACTCGCTAAATTAAAATAAAAATACTTATGTGTGGGGTCACCCATGACCCCATGTTGTGGTTCTAGGGTTAATGCCTAATTATGTACAGTCACATACTTAACTTTATCTTCATTCATACGATAATATGTTTATTTTATAGTCAGGATCGATGAGCAAAGTTAGTACTTAGTACAAAAGCATGTCATAATTTGTAGGTCAATTTGAATAAAATACATTTTAAGAAGACGTTCGAAATTTGAACGTATTTAAGGTATCGGTTACCGATACTAAAATGTAAACATTTTAGTATTATTACCGATGTTAAAATGTAAACATTAAGATGCAGCCACAGATACTCATATCTAAATATAGGGCGTTTGCTCATCGATCCTGACTATAAAACGTTCGAAATTTGAACGTAATTAAGGTATTAGTTACCGATACTAAAATGTAAACATTAAGATGCAGCCACAGATACTCATATCTAAATGTAGGGCGTTTGCTCATCGATCCTGACTATAAAATAGACATAATAATATTAGGGTATGGATGTAGATAAAAATATTTTTGTACCATAAAGACTATGACAGCGCGGTGTAGGTATTCAGCTGGGACCGAAGTCAAATGACGAAACCCCGACCGATGGCACTAAATACTTTTTGCCGTTGGTTCTGCGCCTTATCCCTCTTCGGTCGTGTCAGACTGCTGTGCCGTAGTGTCATTAAAGTTAGGGAATAAAAGTTATATTTGTGCTTCTACAGTTACTTGTATCTACACGATGAAATATTTTCTGTATTTAGTATCGTAAAGATTATAAGCCGCAGCCGAAAATTGGCTAGGAAAAATTATTATTTATCTGCGAATTATCTCTTAGCTATAAAGTCGGTTTAAATTATTATTATGTTAGCAGTTTTGAAGATCTCTGACCCATGAGGACCTAGTCCTTTGAATCGATACTTTAATAATTAAATAGGTAATTGACTTACAGTGTATGATATTTACTTTTTTAGTTAGAAATGTATCAAGCTGACCTATGACCAGCAGTTCAATAACATGCCATACTTGGCCGGCAATAATTAATTCCTGAAGGACGTTTGCTGCATGTCACGCCAAATGCGTCCCAGTGCAAGCTAGCTGTTAGATATACGCTGACCACTGATATTGATACTTTTGAATGCAATTTTATTGTAGAGCACTCCATCTGATTTATAATTATATCTTATCTGCATTAAACTTTGTTATAATATTGTGATAGTAAGTTAAGAAGTAAATACAATCATTTGGTCTGTAATAACCTGAACTGTTTAATAGCCTTGGTTAGTACTGCTCGCTAAAATGCAGGTACATTTTGGTAGAGTAGGTAGTTTGGTGGATGGTAGAGCTATAATTATGTCAACCTATAATTTGGTGGAATGAAGCAATGGCTAATACATAACTGAAACTTGTGCTAACTGGTGTCATCTTTGATGGTTTTAATTTTGAAAAATACAACCCTATTTTTAACCCGCTAAAGCTAGAATAAAATTTTTATGTACAAGTGCAAAAAGATTCACAAATATACGGCTAAAACATCTGTTGTATACCGTTTCCCTGACTAAAACCACTAAAGCTATTCTCCTTCTATTACATTTACCTCTGAACGCTATTACAAAAAGCTCCATAATAAGGAAAACATTTCTTCACAAGAAGGGAAATGTTTAAGATTGTCGCAAATTCAGTTAGAAGTGTACTACGATTTTTATCTATACATTTCCTATTCCTTATTTCTTATTTTAGTTGCAAACACCTGAGTTTAATCTCAAGGCTTGGAATTCGATTCTCTGATTGAACAATAAAAATTTGGATTTGTTCAACTATACTAGCGGCACGCTATGATTACCGTTTCAAAACGGCCATCATAGCGGCTAGCATAATAAAGCCCAAAAACGGTTTTAAAAACGGCTCTAGAATTTAAAACAGCACATAAACTGCTGCACAGCAGATAGTTAATATAAAAAGTGCGAAAGTGTTATAAAAACCATGTATAATATTATGTCAAAACGGCCATTATATAGCGTGCCGCTAGTATTGTGGTTATAAAATCCCAAACACTTTTCATTGTAACGAGGACTTGATTTTATTTAATCCGGAGTCAAGAATGACGCCCCAGCTTTTGTATTTTCTAAATCATTAACAAAAGCACTTCCCCACTCGCGCCGATTCTGTTGTAGCCATCCTTTGTTTTCGCACGGATCACTGATTTTTAAACCAATTAATTTATTTGTAATAATCCTTTAAAATAATTATATACTTATCTACGTCCAAAATTTTTTTTATTATTTTTTGAAAGATTTGCCATTAATCCGGCAACTGGGACCGCGGTCCCAGTCACCGGAAGCCTCAATTTTCTTTTACTTTTTTCAAACTGTGTGTAAACTAAGATCCTCTACTGACGCACAAACATATGGGATGAGGAGAGACCGATAGGGTTTTAGTGGGTAGTCCGTCCCGTCATACTTGTGTACGGGACCCAATAACTTGCACTACATTTTTACCGATAGCTGTAAAGATTTATAGTTAAGTTAAGGGTAAGCCACATATCGTTATCGAAGAGCAATTTTTCTGCAGAGGAGAATGGGTTAAAACAAATATGATCTTCCCCCTATTTACTAAATTTCTCCATGATTTTATGCACCATAACCGCAGGCTAGCTCGACCTTCGGCCGTGTGTGGGACTCAAGACTAAAGCGGCTACTAACCACTAAACTCCCCGGTTTCACACCCGATTGGGACGAGCCGGTACCAGCCTTTTATGGCTATTACTAAATTTTTCTGGTTTTCCCTTCACACCTAAGCGAAACCGGCTTGGTGGCCGCCCTGTGGCTATTATTTACTGACCCTTGATTGGTGGGCCATAGTTAACATCCAAGCTTTTTCCGAAGCACAAAAGGATTCTTAGACCATGGTCACTTAACCCGTTAGACAAATTAAGGTTTCAAAAGCACGAATTCGATCTTAGGTCACAGTCAATAAGCCTCTGAACAAACGCGTTGCTCAAGTATCAAGACGTGTCCGATGCACCGAGCGCTACGGAACGCGGCATCCCGGGAGCCTAATCGCTTCATTTGGCTGACAGGTCATAATTTACGATATGAAACGAGTGCTCCAGCGCGGCTTTGATATATTGTTTGCATTATTAATCCTTTATTAACGCAGAGAGTTATATCTAGGATAATGGGATAATAAGGGTCAGTTTCAACTCAGAAAGATAAAAGATTCTATTATAATTCCTGAAAAAAAAATACAGCTATAAATTGCATAGCATTTTTATCAACTTACCAGCCTTCCGCCCGCGGTTTCACCCGCGCGTAATCTCTTTTTTTCAAATGTCCCCCCTTCCCCCCACATTTCCGAGATCAAAAGTACCCTATGTTCACAGGGGATAGTGTAGCTTTCCAACAGTGAAAGAATTATTCTAATCGGTTCAGTTGTTTTAAAATTATTATTCCCGCGGGAATGAGTCGTTTCCCGTGGGAATTTTATAGCCTATGTCCTAATCCGGGTTATAAACTATACGTGTGCCAAATTTCATCTAGATCCGTTCAGCCGTTTAGGCGTGATTGAGGAACAAACAAACATCCAAACATCCAACTTTCGCATTTATAATATTAGTAGGATAGTAGGAAGAAGGACTAGTAGGATGCGGCAGACTTCGGCACAGTGCACAGTGTTTGTGTGCGTGCGGCTAGATGTACGACGTTAGACCTTAGACAAGTGTCAGGTTTTTACCTTAGGTTTATTTTCGTTACGGAATTTCTTTATTCGGTCGCCGCGCTTAAAGTCCGCGATAAAAGCTATGCAATAGCTTAAAAATGAGGCAAAACTTGGTTACTTGTTAATGAAGTGTTTTGGTCTTAACGCTACGAAAGGTTGGCGCCATGTGGGGCACAAAAAGTAGGTATATCGTTTATTTTTCTTTTAAATAAATAAATAAAAATAATAATTCTAAGAATTATTTCACGCTAAATCAGTTAGCAGACAGGCACGCTGCTCATCTGAAGTAAGTAGTCACTCAATATGCAGCAGACTCATCTAATCTTCAAGCCTTTGATTTCAAGTGTTCTGGCTCCCACATTAATACTGCCGAATTACAGTTAGAGCTGTTGCGGCGCCAGATTTCACCGGTAGGGGTGGTAGCTAGCCAGTCAGACTCTGAAAAAGTCCTACCACCGACCAAACCCAAGAAGGGTATCAAATTCAAGACCTTTAGGTTCAATAACCGAGTGCCTTAACCACTGTTCATCATCATCATCATCAGCCTTTGACAGTCCACTGCTGGACATAGGCCTCTCCAAATGCTCGCCACGCTGATCGATCCTCGGCCACTCGCATCCAGCTCCTGCCAGCCATCTTGCGCAGATCATCGCTCCACCTCCACCACTGTTCAGTATTCTGAAAACAAAACTTAAATAGGTACTATTTTGATGGTCTCGCTTTAATAAATAGTGATATCTTATATTGAATAGGGTAACATTTTGCACAGAAACCATAAGTACCTATCAACCTTTAAATAACATTTTCTCAAAGCGTTATAGAAATAGTATGCACATTTTCATATTTTCTGACACCAAATTGACTTTAAAACGAAACCTGCTATCTATTCCCCAAATATCTTCACCGCAGACGAGTTCACCACTCAATAACGTGTGAACTGTTCAAAATCTTCGTAAAGTCACTTCAGACTCTTTATGAAAAGGTGCTTGGGTATTTCGACCTTATGTAAAGGCGATTTGGTCCAATTTCCATGGGGCCATATGTGAACAGCTTATTGATTGTAAAGAGAGTACGTGTGGATCCTGTAAAAGCGATTTTGTATTTAATAATTTCGTGATGTCATTAGAAAAAGACGGCAATAAATAAATCGTTTTGGCAGTTTTGTAAATGGTTTGGCGTAAGCATTAAGCAATTTGTACGTTGTAATGAATACTCGGTTTGGTCACCATTATTTTGACAACAATTTTCTGCTGTGTTATTTTTTTTTTCATTTTACATCAGTTATCAGACAGACATGCAGCCCACCTAATGGAAAGCGTGCCGCCAGACTGTAGGCTCATCTGATCTTTGAGGCTTTGATTTTCAGTGTACTGGCTCCCACAATAATATCGCCGGAATACCCGGATTTTGTCTGTGTTTTTGAAAGAATTAGCAAGCGTTTGGCTAAGTGCTATGTCCAGCAATGATTTGCGACAGATCAAGGATGAGATATTTTGTCACGTTTACTTACAACCCCGCTGCAACTGGCACCCCACCCCTAAACGTTCTCTTCGCAAACGACGCCGTCTCGTGGCGGAAATTATCAGCTACGCGGCAAATGGTCTCCTGATACCGCTTATCTCGCAACACCCAGCCCGGATAGCTCGACCTTTGGTGAAATACGACATGCAAAGACATAGGTTATGAAGAATTAGTTATTCAGATAATTCCAAGTAGGTCTGGCTGTCTTGGGGTTATGGAGGTCAGATGGCAATCGCTCATTTGTAATAACCAGGCTGGTCGAATCTAGGATCATAGTATAAGCGGACCCTGGGCTCCATACTGAATGTAATCGGGAATACGCTGGAATGATGGATGATTTTGAATTTAGATAGTACATAATTATTTTAACTCGCTTCACATAAGGTTTATGTTATTTTTTTTACCCGGGTAATGTGTTGGTAAGTTTACCCTCCGGCCGGGGCAACGGGTGTTGTGTGGACCTCCGCCATGAAAAAGGGGGCGTGGTTTACGCACCATCGTTTAGAAATTATCAGAAGCACCAAGCAACGCTTTTGTTTGTCAGTAGCAGATAAATAATCGTGTGATGCAGGTGCTTCCGGACTATTAAACTAGTCTGTTCCAGTTGAATTTCGATGACCGTGGCTGCTATACACAATTAATAGTTTTCCCAACAAGTCTTATTAATTAACTAAAATTATCTAAAAATGTTTAACTGATAGGTCTGATAAGTCCGCCTTATTGTGAGGCAAAATATGTTGTTGTTTAAAATAAAAATATAAAATATTACAAAAAGATTTCCCGTACCGGGAATCGAACCCGAGCCTCCTGGGTGAAAGCCAGGTATCCTAGCCACTAGACCATACGGGATTGATACAAGTCACCCAAAATTGTAGACAGCTTTGAATAATTGTCTGCATAAACCTTTTTTTTAAAGGCTCGACGACCGAAGCTCGACCAGCTTTTTATAGTGCAAACAAAGAGATTATTGTTTGAGTGTGCGTGCGGCAACGCACAGATACTGCCGTTGACAAGCCAGTTGGTGTAATGGTCGAGAAGACGGCTATTACACCAGAAGTCGTGGGTTAGATTCCCGCACGGCACAAACATGTCTGTTTGTATCGGTCTGGGTGTTTCTGTATTTACCAAAAAAAAAGTATAAAAGTAATCATTACTCGTTGTCTGGCACCCATAGCACAAGCTAATGCTTAGTTTGGCGCTAGATGGCGCTGTGTGAAAAATGACCAGAGATATTTATTATTATTTATTTATTTATTATATAATGGAGCCCACCCAGTTTGTATGAACATAACGTACTAATTCTACTATGCACCCGTCATACTTGTGATCAGAAGCCTTTAAACTACTAGCATACCTACTAAACTTTTCAACCAAAATACACCAAATCAGTATTCAAAACTAAAATTTAAACGAGGCGGCTTTATATTAATATGATTAGCATAAAATCCACAAGAAAAAAATCTTCTTTTTTAGTAAAAATTTGGTAAGAAGAGTTCCGTAGTTTTTCCAAGAAAGTTATATAAATTCAATTTGGAGGCAAATCACGAACCAACTGTTATCTTAGGACCCGTCTCGCACCATTAACACGTGTTTGTGTAGGACTTGAATTGATTACGGAGATTCCGTTCAGTTCCCAGTCCGGGTATTGTGTTTGGGATGCGTTTACGTCAAATGTCGAATTCATGTTAATTTTTTATTTTTTATAGTTGGCAGACTGTGACGTAACCCAATTGATTGCAAGCAGCAGTATTTCCAGACGGTTTCGATTTAAAGACCTTCAAGATACGAGCGTACTCTCTTTTAAAAAGCCGGTAACGCATCAGCGATCCCTCTGGTGTTGCAGATGTCCATAGGCTGCGGTGACTGCTTACCATCAGGGCGACCCGCTGGCTCGTTTGCCGCCTCTGACATAAAAAATAATATCTTCGAATTTTAAAGCCTTTCATTTCAAATGTAGTGTACAGGCTCCCACGTTATTGTCGAGCCGAGCAAGAGCTGTTCGCGGCAGGTTTGACTTTGTGATTGGGTAGTTGCCGATCAAAGAGACCGAAACCAGGACTCAAATTCACGACCTCCGAAATTAAATAGATAACTATTAGTGAAAATTTTACTTTATAAAGGAGACAACAACTAACTCTGTAATATGTATTTACAATTTATGAAAGACATTAAACAGCTTCTGTAATATGTATTTAAAATTAATGAAAGACAATAAACAGCTTAAGATCTACGCAGAAGCGTATCACGCCCTTATCCTTACCGTACTAATATGTAAATTCCAAAAATACCTACTCTACTCCTCTCAACACGTTATTTTAAAACTCCGAGTCATTCTTCCTAAAAAACTAATTACAAATGTCCAAAGAAACGCGAAGGAAACAAATTCGTTTAGCTCTTAATGACCCAGAAACGGGAAAGTCTAAAAACTGGGGAGCTTCGTCATTTTAAGGGGAGGTGGGGGCAAATGAGCTCATCCAAGGAAATAAGGGGCGATCGGCAAAATGATCGGACATTAAATAAGTGTCTGCGGTTATGCCGCCCCCTAGCGAGATCTCTTTGAAGATATTGCGCGGCGGAGAATAATCGCTGGATGCCACAGAGATGCGATTGTCTGGGTGCAATCGCCACAAGGTGGGTATCTGCTTGTCCCTTTCGGGAGTGAAGGGTAAACCAGGGTAATGGTTATGGAACAAAAGTCCTTAGCCTCACACACGTCCTTACGTCGCACTACTAACAATTCTCCTTAAAATATAACAGATCAGGTCTAAGTAAATCAAATAAACAAATTAATATCTGACAATATCACACATTGATTTAATGCCAATCCGAGGATCACAAAGCACATATTATGTTATGAGTATCACGAAGGTACCACAATTGCAATAGATATACCTATACAAAAGTAAATACAAAAACGCAAAAAATATATATTATCATGCCATTATTTCCCTAGGGGTATTCAAACCCACAACACTCTCACCAACCAGACGAAACACAATAGTAGTCACTATTATTTCCCGCTGGTGTTATGTGAGAGGGTGGTAGGTACTTCCCCGGACGAGACGGCCCATTCGTACTGTAAAGTGGCGAACTTGAGTGAGCCGCAAAGTGGCGAACTGAAATTTAAATTTCGAACGTCGCAACCGGTGTTGCTGGGAGTCGGCTGCTCACTGAAACAGTCGGCGCGCGTAGCGCTGCAAACTGCGTACAGTGAGCGCAAAACTAGCAAACTGTGGACACTTCATTTGTTATAGGTACATATGGAAAGGCGTACTAAATAGATAAGCCGCAGACTGTCAAACTGTTAGTATGCCGCTAACAGTTTGCCTACTGGGGATGTAGCCTTAATAAAGACATCGTATATTAAATTCTGTAATGTGTGAGTCGTAATACTATGGCGCCTAGACCATGAGCCAGCGTTTATTTGGATTTCTCCATTGAAGCGGAGCCTTTGTTCAAATGAATTAGGAATAATCGGCGTGCTTTATACAATGGGTTCTTTTAGTTCTTTGTTTTGATTCCTTTGAACTAATGGACGCGGCATGACTGATTGGAGTCTAATAAGGCGGTGAGTAGGTGTTTGTTCTCACTATTACCACTTCAGTTATACGCTTTTCGGTTAATTGATACCTAGTTATTTGTGATAAAATCAATTAGTATTAATTTTGCTATATATTTTTATGAATGCTATTGTATCTGGGACACACAAACAAACACAATCATTTTATTGCATTGACTGGCTCTATTGCGCATTTGGTAGTAACACTGCTCTGTGAGTCTGGTCGTGGGTTCGAATCCCGCCCATGTCAAACATTCAGTGATTATTATGTTTGGTCTCTGCCTTCGTTAATTCAACACAAGTGGCAACACTTTAAAACAGGCGACTTCTAAACCATCACTTAACACCAAATTGTTGTTATTAAAACACATAATTACTTAAGTAAAACAAGCTTTCCAGATTTCGAGGTGAGTTTTTTTTTTTAGAGTTGAGTCTGAATGCAGTCAATGTAATGAACCTTAAGGATGTGCAATAAGGCATGTTTTGCAAAGATCAGTTTAGCTGCGCATGAGTCACGTACCAAAACCGCAATGGAATCGTTTGAATCGTCTGTTCGAAACATTAGGCGCTAGTTTAATATTATGTTATTTAATAAATCAACAAAGATGTCGCAGTCTAATTAAACATTTGTATAAAACAAGAGTGTATATTACGTCTTTGCTGATGAAAAGGCAATTAAGTAAATGTTTTGATCATTAATAATAATTATTATTTGGAAATAAGCCATTTCTCTAAACGATACGAATTTGTGATGATATTTTACTTAAATGGTAATTTGTTTACTCTTTCATAGAAGTCAATAATAAGGTCTTTGCGAAAGTGAAATACTGCGCGTTTAAAATTATTATCTTGAAAAGCTTTCAAGCTTACCTATGAAGTAAAAGATGATTTACGATTTTTCTTTTGTGTTCCTACTAATATTATAAATGCGAAAGTCTGGATGTTTGTAACTCAATCACGCCTAACCGGCTGAACGGATTTAGATAAAATTTGGCACACGTATAGTTTATAACCCGGATTAGGACAAAGGCTATTAAATTCTTACGAGAAAGGGCTCCTTCTCGCGGGATATTTGAAAAAAGAAATTACGCGCGGTTAAAACCGCGGGCGGAAAGCTCGTATCTAATAAATAAATAAAATAATAAGTAAATAAATAAAATAAATATGTGAAGTGACACGAAAGAAAGTTTTTATTTATATCCACTGCTTTGAAAAATACTTAAATAATTCTGCGAAGTTCGTCATTTGAGCGACTAATTGACGACTCGGACACAGTGTCCGAATTGACACTTTTTAATTACATTTTTTTTTTACTGACGATTCGGAGACCGCGATATGTTAGTCCAAGGAATATGATATTGTTCTTGTATATGTTAAAAACATTTTTTTACATTTTCGGTATCCGGTTTTTATTCCTTATGTTCGTCATATGAATGTACCTTTCATCAAATCAATTTTCTGGTTTGGAACGTGAGAGCGTAATAGACAGACATGATTCCGCAAATTAATTAAAGTATATCTAGCAAGTTTATTGCCGGTTCTTCTCGATAGATTATTCCGAATTCGGTGGTACTTAGAGACTCCGTTACCTTAATATTTGACGATTAATAAGTCTTAGTGCATCTCTGAGCACACATGAAGACAAAGACAAAGACAAAGACAAATCATTTATTTGCAAATTTGGGTTTACAGAGTAGGTCTTAATAGTATATGGTTTCTCCAGATTTAGCCATTCAGCATGCACAATATTTTTATAGAATTAATGTTATTGTGCGCTTCGCGTTAGGTAATTACAATTAATTAAAAATGACAAAAAAAAGAAATCATAAGTCAGTTTAAAAATAAATAAATACAATATTTCAATTATTTATACAGTTATTAAAAAAAAAATATGTCAAAAATGTCAATCTAGAATTCAATATACAAGTCAATTTTTCAAAGATAAAGATAATTGTCAAGATTATAATTATAATTTGTCACTTAAAAAGTCATTCACATTATAATAGCACTTATTAATTAAAAATTATTTGAAATTAATTTTAAATAATTTGTCATTTAGTTCTTTTATTTTATTTGGTATCTTATTGTACACTATTGGAGCCATGCATACTATACTGTTCCTTAACAATGTAGTCTTAGCAGGATGTAAGCAAAGCCTATCACCATCGCGACGATTACGTGGAACTTTATCACACAATCGCGGATAGAGTTGAGAGTTGCTTCTTACAAATAAAGCTACCTCCAGGATGTAAAGCGACGGAAGTGTTAGAATTTTATGCTGGATAAATAGTGGCTTGCAACTGTCACTGGATCGAAGCCCAAACATGGCTCGTACACAACGTTTTTGTGTTTTAAAAAGAATAAAGAATATTTTGATTTATTTATATTTATTTTTTTATAAACTCGAGACGCTACAGTGCATAATGTTACATAGCCCATCAAAATAATTTTCGTAAAAACAATTTTGAAAATACCCTTCCTAAACAAAGAAGGTATATCTCGTCTCGTTTCGAAGAAAGTGACATAAATTAGTCTAAGAAATGGTTCTTTAGAAAAATAAAAGCTGTTTTGTAAATCGAATCAACAAGTTGAAATAATTGTCGGTACTCCGGTCCAGTGGTTTATTAAACGGCTGGAGATAACAAGATCCAACTGTTTAAATAAAAACGCTCCTATTATTATTGTCCCTGGATTTACTGAGTACAAAAGGCCCTTTTTTATGATATAGCGGGCAGACGAGAATGCGGCAAACCTGAGGGAAAGTGACAACCGCCGCCAATAGACATCTGCGAAACAGGTAGAATCTCAAATGCGCTGCCGGGCTTTTTTTATGTCAGAGGCGACAAACCAGCCAGCAGGTCACGTGATGGTAAGCAATGACCGCCGCCTATGGAAATCTGCAACACCAGAGGGATCGCTGATGCGTTGCTCCGGCTCCGGCATTCTCACAAACCAGACGAAACACAATAGTAGTCACCATTATTTCACGCTGGTGTTATGTGACAGGGTGGTACTTCCCCGGACGAGCCGGCCCATTCGTACTGTTAAACAGCATGGCTCTACCACTATAACACGGAAGTACCTAATGCGTTAAAGTAGGTATCATAAACGTAGGCTAGCGAGAGCGTGCGTGTGTGGGACTCTGGACTAAAAAGACGTTCGTATTATTACTATTTTCTACCTACTCTTAGAATAATTATTCTAAGTACCTACTAAACTCTCCCGATTTCCCCTTTACATACCTACATAATTATAAAAAGGACGAGCCGGTGGCACCTCATGGCGATTTACCAGCCTAACAATTTACTTTTTAAATAAAAATAAAGTCTGTCATCATAATATGACAACTTATCCTATGTTGCATAATATTTTCGAAACATTTAGCAATTTATAAATTGTGAATATTTTTTGCAAAAAGTAAGCTTCCCGTACCGGGAATCGAACCCGAGCCTCCTGGGTGAAAGCCAGGTATCCTAGCCACTAGACCATACGGGATATGACTTACACCTTTTAATTTTGTCATACATTTACAGATTTAGTTTTCGAATCACGTGTATTGTTTATACAGCTGTGATAATATTATTTTGATAGTGATCAGGTATAATTTTATACAGGGCTAAAAATTCGTGCTCAAAAAAAATTTTTTGTTATCGGTTATGGTGCTTCAACGCATTCTCCTCTGTAAAAAAAGTTATAAGTAGCCGAACATTTGAAAATACTAAACATATTAGGTTTGTAAGTATGGCATGGTAAATAAGTCTTTTGTTTCTTATGAAAACAGCCATAGTTCAAATATTAACTTGGAGTTGTGTACAAAAACTTACACTCTATCAAATACTATCCTTGAATAAAATCTTTTCTTCTTGTAAGGGCGTATTTCAGTATTATTTTTAGTACATTTAACCCTGTATAATAATTATAATGAAAATCCTTGTGCGTTTGACACCGCGGTGTAGTCGGGACCGGGGTCAAACGACGAAGCCCCCTGAAAATCAATCTCACAATAATTATCAAACGAATATTATCAACTTTATCATCAAGGTCATCATTTTATTATCACTAGATAATGATCAGTTGTGATAAAACAAAATATGCCAAATCTTAGTTCATATTTACAGTTGGCATGTCATATCCCGTATGGTCTAGTGGCTAGGATACCTGGCTTTCACCCAGGAGGCTCGGGTTCGATTCCCGGTACGGGAATTTTTTTTTACTAGTTTTTTTTATAAATTGTGATTTTTATGTATTAGATTAAATATTTTTAACAGTCAACTTTTTTGTTAAAATTATTCAACTCGTCATCTCTCTCTTTCTTTCCTCTAGACCATAAAAACAAAAATTATAGGAGAAATAAGTCCTTTTAAAAATGAAGTAAAGCCGCGGGCTTAACTCGTGCATATAAATAACTAAAATTTTCATATCCTGGAATATATCATCTCCATAAGGTCATTTTACGAGGTAATATAACGTTACCGCACAACCGACGCGTATAACTAGTGATAGTTCCCTTTTTTACGACCAGCACTGCGGTGAAAGTGAAAAACATGTCAGTATTACGAGTACATATTTATTTACATATTGTCAAGTCATTTAAATAGGCCACATTTAACAGTTCATTTATGCAACGAAAAGTGCTACTTATGGACACAGGAGTAGAGTTTAATTTTCAAAATAAATAATTGTATTTATAAGAACTGATGTTCTTTTCTTGAGTTGTTAAGGTATATTTTTCTTTGCATAAATGAACTGTCAAATGTGATCTATTAAAATGACTCGTCAATAATAATTGATCTAAGTACATCGTTATTTTTTGTTTATACGAAACCTGAAAACTGTTTGCTCAGAATCAGTAAAAGAATCGATATAAATACGTTTTATACCTTGTTACATTTTGACTAAATAATATTATTTTACAATATCTCAAATAAAGTACACCCTCCTAAAAACAATCTCACTGTGCGCCGGGCCGGCCGCGCGCGTAGCTTGTCACGAGGATGCGAGAGCGCGAGTCACAGGCGCACCTATCACGGAACACGCGCCGGTTTGTGACCACGTTCGCACGAGGATAACGGGACAGCACAAAAGCTCGTAACCTCGTGAGTTTTCATGATATTATTTTAATTTTTTTTTTACTGATTCGCGTCGCGCTAGACAGTGTGCTGCCAGAATAGGCACATCTGATCTTTGAATGAATGAAAGAATTTATTTCAGACCGAGGTCCATATTTGTACCATGTTAGGTACATTTTTACCTTAGCCTATGTTAGTAAACTTTTAATCAAATACAATCATAATATCAAAATAAAATACAATTAAAATACAATTAAATAACATCATTAAATCAAAATAAAATACATCTTTAAATAAATCTTTGAGCTTTTGATTTCAAGTGTACTGGCTCCCACATGAATCAAATCAAAAATCAAGTCATCGCTACAAATTCGGGTACTGGCTTAATCACCACGCTTGCTAAGTGTGGATCGGTGATCACAAACCTGAGCTGTGTCCGAAAAAACCGACGCAAACACTCACGAGATCAGAATAAGATTTATTTGACAAATACAGCAGCTAGAGTCTTAATTATTTTATTATATTCATCATCAGCCTATATACGTGACCACTGCTGGGACACAGGCCTTATCTCAATTGTGAGATAGTGGGCCATACTCCACCGCGCGGGCATAGTGCGGGTTGGTGGAGGATTGCGTGAGGCAAGCCGTCAAATGGCCTCTGACTAGGCTTGACGACTAATATCTATATTAGTAAATATCAGCGGGGACCAACAGCTTAACGTGCCTTCCGAAACACGGAGACGCTCGAAATAAATGTCACTAAATGTGGTCAGAACGGTCACCCATCCAACCAACCGGGCCGTGGGTAGCTTGACTTTCGTTATCGCTAACGAACCACTGTCACAGGTGCGCCACGAGCGCCTCACGAGGATTTTATTATGTTACGTGCGTTCGTAACATTTTACCATCAGGCGCGCTGCATGATTGCGCCTTTCGTAGTTGGGTGGCTTAGGTGTTTTCTATTTTTATATCGACGCAAAAAAGCGGAAACGTAGTAACCCACGAAATGCAAAGTGTTCACCAGAGCCAAAAACAAATTGAAATTTCAGAAAAAAATGATATCTCCGTAACTATGAAAGCCACACATGTGAATTTTTTAACATAAATATATTTATGGATTTTTTATCAAACCAAATACATTTAACCTTTTAGAAGTTACTTTTAATCTATGTTTGTGTGGGTTACAGTAATAGCACTTTTTTCTGTTACGCAAAAACGCTGTAAATGAACGAGATAAATGTATAGGCGACTACAAACCGAAGGTTTTCCTTTATAGCAAATTTGTTGTAACTATGTTCCATACATATTTATTTGTCTACATTTTGACTTAAATGAAATATATCTATGTAAACAACTACACTGAATGGACTTAACTTACATATTATTTCTTTTTGACATTTTTTTATGTAGACATTGTATAATTTTTTATTGACACTTTAATTTTTCTTTTTATTTGTATGGTTTTGTTTTTGTTAATTCTGACATAGTATTCATTTTTGACATTTTTGATTAGTTGACATGGTATAATTTTTATTAATTATTTAATTTTTCTTTCTATTTGTATGGTTTGGTTTTTTTCTTTTTAAATGATTTTTGTGTTGTTATAATTAGTGTGTAGGGTAATATTTGTAATTTGTTAATTTGAAGCTTGTGTGCGTTTTGGTTCTACTGTAAGTCACAAGTCAAATAAAATTATGATTATTGAATAAACCAATCAAAGCAATTTATTACGAAGTACGAACACGTTCATAACCTTATTATCATTGTAATATTTTAATATATTGTAAACGAGTCGAGTCACGCAGTCAAATCCGTTTACGACACACAAATCATACTCCCTCAACTGTCGCGCAGTGACTGAGCGACTCGGTAATCGACCAAAATCGGGGAAACTAATGAAGTTTTAAATTGGCGTATCCGACGATTTCGTATATTATTATATGCGAGGATTGTAGTAAACCGCCACGAATAACCATTTTATTTTCGAAGAAATGTAGTGAACGTGGTGCGTTACTAAATCCTTATAAGCAAAAACGCTGTAACCCACATTGGTCAGAATATTCACGCGCAGTAACTACCAAAATCAAACCGAGATCATGTCATTTGAAAAATAATATGAATTGAAGTAAATGTAAAGTGATAAAAAACACTCTTTTTTATGCTATTTACCTTTCTGTAAATATTAATAATTAATTTATCTTTCCGTTACTTTTTCGAAAAAGCAGGCTAATTTCCAATGCTGTATAAAAACTTCTATTAGTCGTAGAGCAAGGAGTATTAGACCGTTTGAAAGAGGATTTTTTTCTCATTCCGAATCTGCAATAAAAAAAAATTGGCTTGGGTGTGGGTTTCTACGTTTCCGCTTTTTTGCGTCGATATATTCTTTTATAAAAATAAATAAAATGTCCATAACGTATTACGGGTATTTTATGAGGTAATATAACGTCACAGCAGCACTACCGGTATGTGAAAACTAGTGATAGTTCCCTTTTACGACGAGCGTTAGTTGCTTAAGAGCTCTGATACAGGGTGAAAGTGAGACCCTGTATAAGGAAGATGGCGGGAATTTATATGCCATTACTGTAGGTAGGTATTTCTATACTAATATTATAAAGAGGAAAGATTTGATTGTTTGTTTGTATTGCATAGGCTTCGGAGCCTTAGTTTCGGAACTACTGAACCGATTTGAATAATTCTTTCTCTGTTGGAAAGCTACACTATTTCCGGTGAACATAGGGTACTTTTGATCATGTGGGGGAAGGGGGGGATATTTTAAAAGAGGAATTACTATCGGAGGCTCGTATTTTATAAATAAATCGATATAGACCTGTGTCCACTTAAAAATATCTACTTTAAGTTTTCTACTAATGAACGTCATTGCTACTAATTAATCATAATAATTATACAAATAATAATTTAATAAAAATCGATTTTGAAAAATGTAAAGTTTATTGATATTTGTAGAAAATAAATACAACAAAAGGTTTACGTGACAGAAAACACCAAGTTTATGAATTTATTTTAAAATCCTTTGAAAAAATAATAATTTAAATACTTACTATAACAAACTCAAAAATAAGGTCAGATCAGGTCTGCCAATAATATAAAATAAATGTTAGGGGTGGGATTCGAACCTACGACCTTTGATTCTTAGAAAAAGATCCTTCCCAATGTCATCTATACAGATGAAATTATTACTGAGAAACTCCAAGTTACCCTTTATATTTTCTTATCCGTTTGAAATATTCCTTTCACAATATTTCTCATTGAAGTATTGTCGTTATTCCCGTCATAGGCCAACTGGATATTCTTAATAACTTCTTCAAACGATCTGGACAATGCACAAACGGCGCGTACACTTTTGTAAAAGTTATATTAAAATCGGCCCAATAACTTGACTTTGAAACTTTCTTTATTATTGAGAATTCAACTTTTCATCCGAAAATTTTAATAAAAAAATATTAATGTGGATATTAGACATTTTGTTTTGAGAGTTATAGAGCTGTTGAAACCACAAAAAGTATTTCCCGTACCGGGAATCGAACCCGAGCCTCCTGGGTGAAAGCCAGGTATCCTAGCCACTAGACCATACGGGATTGCAATGACCGTTCGAAATTAAGAGCCGAATTTGTATTTTGTATGAACAAAGTAGCGCATAGTAAATTGTAATCATAATGGAGTTGTAAAACATAAATTACTTGTTATTGTTTCTTCGAAAGTGTTCAAAAGAGCAACAGTTGAACCAATAAGATAATAATGATTTGTGAAATACTTATAGATTTACGTACAATATTATGCTCAAATTAAAAACAAAGATCTATACTTAGTGTTACGATCCTTAGGGCCGTTATTTCAATGTAACCTTATCTTATTGCTTAAGTTAAGTATAACATTTAAGATAAGTATTACTTTTGACAGGCAAAAGTGTATTACTTTAGGTGCCGCTTAACTTTAATCCTTTAATGAAATACACAAGACTTAAGTCATACTTATTACCAATCCCGGATTAAGATCAAGATAAGTATATTTGAAATACCGACCCTTAATTACATACTTAAGTTAACAAAGAGCAGAATCTTTTATTTGAAAAAGGTGACTTTTTGAATTAAAAACCATAGATTTAACTTATTTGGTTTAGTAATTTAATTTGACATCCTATATAGGTAAGCCAACCAGCCTGTGTTGTAACTAATTATTAATTATGAGCAGTAAAAGGTGTATTACGTTACCATATCTTTATAATTCCATATTTATACTTTGAAAGGATTCATTCTGGATTATTCTTTTTCTAAAGTCTAAGTCTCATAATGCAGACATCGAATCATTTTCAATCAAATAATGGAGTGATTTATAAAATATTAATTTCTTTTCAAGAATGGTTTTATCGTCTCTACTTCCCTATTCAATTTATCGAATCGACTACTAAAAATAATGTTATTTTTGAAAGTTGTCGTTTCGCACTTTCGTGCGAATTATTTTCGTGCGAATCGACTACTAACCCAATTTATCTCGCAAAGGATTCCTTTCTGATTGTTATGTCGTAAGTAAGTCCATCGTTAAATTCAAATCAATCTGAATTAAACGATGGACTTGATAAAATCATGTTTTTGTTTTAGGAATAGTATCTAGTATCGTCTCTATATATTTCTTTATTCAATTCACCTCCCAAAAGATTCCTTCCGATAAGTAGTTGAGTTTTAATCAATCTCTAAAGAAAGTATGTTTCGTTTCAAGAGTGGTATTATAGTCTCTATATAATTCCTCATTCAATTCACCTTCCAAAGGATTCCTTTCCGATTGTTATTAAGTTTTTTTTTATTTAGTTAGCTCTTCGCGGCAGGCACCGGCATTATGAAACTCAATGCCCCGTTGCATCGACTATCAGAAATTGGATTTTTTATTAACCTAAGTATTGGCTAGGGAATTATTGTTAAACTAGCCTTCCGTCCGCGGTTTCACCCGCGCATAATCTCTTTTTTTGAAAAATACCTCCTTTCTCCCACATTTTCGTGATTAAAAGTATCCTATGTTCACCGGGGATAGTGTAGCTTTCCAACAGTGAAAGAATTATTCAAATCGGTTCAGTAGTTTCAAAATTGTTGTTCCCGCGGGAATGAGACGTTTCCCGTAGGAATTTTATAGCCTATGTCCTAATCCGTGCTATAAACTATACGTGTGCCAAATTTCATCTAAATCTGTTCAGCCGTTTAGGCGTGATAGAGTAACAACCATAGCTGGGCATTAACTCGTTAATCCGTTAATCGTTAATTAACGAAGTTAACATTTCCAGTAACGGATTAACTTTTAAGTTAACTTAAAAAAATGTTAACGGACTCGTTAACTTTCGTTACATTTTTCCAAGTCCGTTAATCCGTTACTTACTATTGTCCCACCGTATGAGAGTGAGGGAATAGAGAGTGCACCTGTGCTTGCGAACTCACTTGTGCACTTAAATATATCCTGCGTAGTTTGCTGATCGTAAAAAGATTGGCCGCCGTAGTTGAAAAACTCGGCTAGGAGGACGGTTTACCGCACCGTGCCATTAAACACTCTAAATATACACTCTTTTTTTGTTTGTGTCAATTAATTTAAATTTTCTATCATTTATTACTATGTCATCTCGACACGTGTCCACTTAAGAAAACTTAAAATAAATCACTTTCATGTTTTCGTCAACTGAACACGTTTGATAAAATAAGAACATTATTATGGTGAAGTAAGTACAAAACATTGAACGAACAGCATAGCATAGAACGGGACGTGCAGAATAGAATGAATGCAGCATGGATGAAGTGGCGACAGATCTCGGGAACAACATGTGACCCACGGATGCCCCTTAAGCTTAAGGGAAAAAATTACAAAACGGTCATCAGACCTGTCGCAATGTATGGATCGAAAGAAAGGTACATGCAACTGAGATGCGCATTCTAAGATGGATGTGTGGAGGTTGGATACGATTAGGAATGAGTAGGTATATAAGAGGAAGTTTGAAAGTTGCACCGGTAGTGGATAAAGTAAGGAGTGCAAGGTTAATATGGAATAAGAAGAGAAGACACACATGTCGCCAAAAGAATGATAGATATATATGTGCGTAGACGGAGATTTAAGCAGAGGAGGACCGAAAAAGAGATGGATGGATTGCGTGAAGTACGATTTGAAAATAAAAGGAGAGAATGTAGAATTGACGGCTAATAGGAGTGTGTGCAAGGAAAAAACATGTTACGCCGACCCTACATAACGTGGGATAAGGGCAAGGAAATGATGATGATGGTAAAGTGCCTGAGATCACGTAGATTAATGCCACGTAAATAGACCATCGTCTTACTAAACGATTTGGCAACTATAAAGAATCAAAGTTACGGAAATATAAGTATCGGTGTTGAAAAATATAATAAGTAGAACTCAAATTTTGCGTTTTTTTATGTACCTACCCGATGGTAAGCAATCACCGCCGCTCATAGATACCTGCAACACCGGAGGAGTCACAAGTAAGTTGCCGGCCTTTGAGAAAGAAATTAATTGCCCGAATAACAACCTTACTTCATTTGGATTATTCCCAAGGTCCACCAAGCAACGTTGCGACAACTTTTAAGTTTTGTTCGCAAAGTTCACCAACAGGGCACGTTAGGCACAATAACAGCGAAAAAGAGATAAATATATTATTCTGAACGTCCACCTCAGAAAACGTCCACCAGTCGTGGACCTGGAATGAAATGAAGAAGAAATTGTAAAAGCACTATTCTCAACCGGTATCTTTGAATTAGTTCTTCTCTTGTCTTTTATTATCATTGAATATCATAAAGATAACCTCCTTACAGTGTAACTGGAGATTCAATATTTTTTGTTGTAGATTGAAATATTGAATGAGTGTGACTGGTTGGGAATACGCTACGCCACTGCTCCCAACGGGTTACAGTCAAGTGTGACTCTGTGTGACTAGTTGGAAATCATTTTACAAAGTTATCCCAACGAGTCACACTGTAACCTGAAACAAAGTAAATCTTTTCGTGACGAGATAACAAAGTAATAAATGATACAAATTTTAATTTCACTAAATGGACCCACCTTGTCTAGTCTCGTGTGTCCAGTTGGTAAATAACCCCTTTAATTTCTGATTTTTTTAAGCATTATTTACCATGTGTTAACGGATTAACGATTAACGTTAACTTGCGTTAATTCGTCCCAAAAGAAGCGCTTTAACGTTTAACGAAGTTAACTTTTTTAGTAACGGATTAGCGATTAACGAAGTTAACTATTTGATTAACGATGCCCAGCTATGGTAACAACCATCCAAACAATCCAGACTCTCGCCCTACAAGCCCTTGTCGCGTATGACTTTATATTGCCTTTATAAAAAATGAAATATTTTTGATTATTGTTAAATCAAATGACAGTTTAATATATAAGTTGTCGAACCCTCCTTTTAAGCATAAACAATGCCTGTTCTAGGAGGCTTAGCTTTCTAAGCCTAAAACTTTAAAGCCTAGAATTTCAATTTTCAATGCAACTTCAAAATGAACAATGAACTATTGAAACATTACTTCGAATAACTAGTTATAAAATTTCTGCTAAGCTGCTTACGTATAATAACCTAGTTTTATTGTTTTGGAAGTTACATGGATTTTGGTTACTCGTACAAAGCCTTTTGTTATAAATATATAGAAAGAAATATTGTTTTGTGGTTTTTGACTGCGATGTTAATTTTATAAAATAGTATGTTGATGAAACTCAGGATATTATTATTTCATAAGAATGACAACAATGCTTATGAATTCGTTGAAAATGGAATAACACATTATTTGTGTGTTGTACTCAGTTATAGTCAGTTAGTTAGCAGTTAGTTACTGGCTAGCTACCTCTTAATACGAGTACAAGAAATGGGCCAGAATAATAGCTCTGGCTGTTCCGGCTATATTAATGTGGGAGCCAGTACACTTGAAATCAAAGACTCGAAGATCAGAGGAGCTGTCAGACTCTGAAAAAGTCCTACTACCAACCAGACCCAACCGGGAATCGAACACACGACCTCCGGGTTTTATACCCGAGCAGCTTAGCCACCTACTTATCAAACTCATATATTATAACCTAAAGCTAAGTTTTATTTTGTTAGGTTCCAACGCTTCCACATTTGGTTATTATGTATGTGTATAGCCCGACCAATAAAATAAAAAAACTCGCCATATTGCGGAAAAATAATGGAACTAATTTCTTCGAAAGGCAACAATCATATAAAAAAACAATAAGATGTTATTCATTAATTATTCTGTCAAAGTGTGATATCAATAAAATTGTCAACCGTGCCTTGTTACTATTGGATATTGTGAGTATAACCATAGCAACCGTGTTGCTATAACCAGCTATCGTGGCGCCTCCAGAGCAGGTTTTTATATTCCTGGTCAGGCTAATTTTCGTCGCTTAGACACGTACCTACAATCTCGATAAATGTCCGCCATTTGATATCTACTTGTCCTCTGTTCGTTACAATTGTAATATTAGGTGACCAGTCGTAAATATCGTTTTCTTTGACCTTTAGTTACCTTTGACCTTTAGTTTTACCTCTACCTTTCATATAACGACCGAATTAGCGTGTGATATCAGGTGCTTTACCAGATTTATTCTCACGAATGCGATAATTTTAATACGTCTGTATTAATCTAGTTTTTTGTTTTTTTAATTAAGTAACCCATTAACTTTCAAATGCAGGGCAAAGGCCTCCATTATTAAAGTAAAGTTATCTCGTCACAATGATGAGAATAAACGTTTATTATTATTATTATTAATGATAAGTACAGTATTAATCAACACGCTAGACGAATGCGGCTACTTAGTGATAACAAACCCGAGCTGTATAAAAAGAATTCGAAACAAGTATGTTATCAAATGTTCATAAAATAGTATTAATAATTGTTGTTATTAAATATCTAAATGTATTTTTAAAAATAAGAATTAATTTAAAATGTCGAACAAGTAAACAATAAGTACTGAACTTGACTTCCGTAGCGGGCCGCGCATGATTTGAGCCAATCAGAAACTAGTATCTCATCGACCAATCAGAACTCAGTCAAAGTGGGGTGTTAGTCGATGAGTAATAGTGCGGCCACAGCTACGGCATTCGAGTTCTAGCTCTGGAAGTGAACGGACGTGTCTACAGAGTGTGTTAATAGTGTTGTTATAAGTGCTGTGACTGTGAAAGTGCGTTAAAACTGTGAGTACCGACTTCATTATGTATTTTTCCCCTTTAAATAAATATTGTTTTATAACTATTGACTTTCACTCTGCATGTTGTCCATACTTAAACCTAATAATATAGCGTATATTTCTATTGCATGTTATTTACTTAGCCAAAACCGTAGCAAAAACTACAGACTAATGACCAACAGTCAACAAGTATTTGACCACGAAAATGAAGTACCCATTGATCACTTATATTATACATGTCTATTATTCCCCCCTTCCCCCCACATTCCCGGGATTAAAAGTACCATGTCACCCGGGGATAGACTAGTGTAGCTTCCCAACAGTGAAAGAATTTTTCAAATCGGTTCAGTAATTTCGGAGCCTATTCAATACAAACAAACAATCAAATCTTTCCTCTTTATAATATTGGTATTGATTTAATGCTGTCGAAACATTGTTGAATAAATAAAATTAAATAAATAGAAGTCTCTGTTCTGCTTAAGATATGTCTTTTTTCAACATGGTCGTCTGATCGCGTACTAATAAACGACTATTTCAATAGCCACAGAGATCTGAATACAAATGGTTTGTTTATCCAATCCATTTCTGCAGCGTTCTGTTGGCTTACATCAAACATGTTGAGTAATTCAGACACTGCTTATGGTAATCCGAAGCACTGAGAATCTTTTTCGTCTTTCTTTTACATGTTTTTTTCTACTTTATTGGAGCTGTCTCATAAGGCTCAAGGTCACTCAGCGGGCTATAGAGAGAGCTATGGTTGGTGTTTCTTTGTGCGATCGAATCAGAAATGAGGAGATTCGCAGAAGAACTAAGGTAACCGAAAGCTTAAAGAGTTGCTCAGATGAACTGGCAGTGGGTGGGACCACATAACCCGCAGAGTCGTTGGCGACCGCGCACTGGAAGACGTTCCGTGGGAAGGCCCCCTACCAGGTGGACTGACGATCTTGTCAAGATCGCGGGAAACAGGTGGATGCGGGTGGTGCAGGAGTGTGGAGATCCTTGTAGGAGGCATATACCAGGCAGTAGGCGTCGTATGGCTGATGATGATGATGATGATGATTGGAGCTGTGGTAGACAAATAAAATGGTTCCTATCGTCACTTTAAATACGTGAAGTTCATGATTCCAATTTCGGCGCGCCTCTATAAATTTTTCTACGTATGTATTTACCACTTTAGCTTACGATGACGGAAAATTTGTCGGGGTATTACAATTTTGATATTCTTCTCAGTCGCTATAGAACTTTTCACTTATTTTCTCTTGCCCTATTATAGGGATTCACATCCTCTTCGTGCTACAATAGATCGAGTGTTAGTAATAAAAATTAAAAAAAATTTGCTACCGCAAAATTCTAGGTAGGAAAAGGGCGTAGGTACACGTGTTATACGAGTAACATCGTTGGTGTAGAAACATCTTGATGACCTATTTTTTCTCTATTTTTTCTTGCCATCTTTGTCGACTATTTAATGAATCGTAGGTTACCGTTTTTATAATTTTTTTTATGTCAGCGGCGGCAAACGAGCCAGTGGGTCGCCTGATGGTAAGCAATCACCGCCGCCCATGGACATCTGCAACATCAGATGGATCGCTGATGCGTTGCCGGCCTCCGGCACTCTCACAAACCAGACAAAATACAATAGTAGTCACTATTATTTCACGCTGATGTTATGTGAGAGGGTTGTACTTCCCCGTACGAGCCGGCCCATTCGTACTGTAAAACAGCATGGCTCTACCACTATCACTACTTGATGTTTGTCGATCAAGCTAGAGGTTGCCACAGTCAGTATAGCCAGAGGCAAGAAACTCAATTTTAACGACCGAAATCCCTACAAACGAGCGTAACGTTAAATCCAAGACCAAACTCAGTTAAAAGACATCGCAGGAATATTCGAAGCGACCGGTTCTAAATAGCATGAAATGCATTTCAGAGAGAGGTACTACGCCACTTGGAGACGCTTTCAAATGAGAAATTTTAATGAATTCTTGGCATCTTCTACCTGAGAGTTAGTGCTTACTGGATATTGTCGGAAATTAGTTTGCAATTAACAGTTTATTAAGGAAATGCAGATTCTGTCACACTAGCGACGAAACACCTCTGCATATACTCACGGACTGCGAGCCATTGATGCACAAACGTAGCCTTATTCTGGGGAAGCACATTCTACGAGGCTAAAGATATCCTCCCCAAGAATATCCTCCTCTTCGTAGAAGAGGTTGGGCTTGGAGAGGAACTCTAATCTAAATGGCGTTCAGAATAGATCAGAATTGGTCGCAGTGACTGTGGAAACACGAAGCCGCTATTAATAATAAAAAAATAAAACAGTTTATTAAATTCTTTTTAAAGGGAACATTATTTCACACGATAGTTAACGAAACTTTTCTCTTCTTCCAGACGGTAGATGATCAATTGTCGTAATGATTTAGAATTTGGGTATTAAACCTGGGGTCGTGGGTTCAATTACCGCACAGTATACATATTTTTGTTTGTTGTTTGTATATCGGTATGGGTGTTACAATGTAAAATATTGGTGTCAATTTAGAAAAAAAAGGGGATGTTTATCCGTCGTCTGGCACCCATAGTACAAGTTAATGCTTAGTTTGGGGCTAGATAGCACCATAACTATACTAATATTATAGAGAGGAAAGATTTTGTTTGAATGGGCTCCGTAACTACTGGACCAATTTGAATAATTCTTTCACTGTTGGAAAGCTATCTTCGGATGACATAGGGACATGACATAATTTTGTTCCGGAAATGTGGGGGGAAGGGAGGATATTTAAAAAAAGAAATTACGCGCGGGTGAAACCGCGGGCGGAAGGCTAGTTTATTATAAAGTCATAATCTCAGGTAAATCCAGTTACATTAGCAATAAAAATTGAAAATCACATCTAGCATGTCTTTGAAAACACTATCGTTGGAGCAGCAGGTAATTAACTATGGACGATTTTAATGAAAATTATTATTGGTCGAGATAGCCTGCACTAGATAACTGAACTCAACAGCTGAGCAGTCTGCAAACGAAAGATTGTCTTGCGACTGTAATTAAAACATTGTCACAGGTTCTTGAAATTCGGAACTTTCGGAAAACTTGCGACTGTATTTGGTCCTAATATCTTTTAACCCTTTCCCCGCCACGCTTTTTTCCGAAAATGGTGCCCCACACGCCACGACCATTAAAAACAAAAATTCCAAAAAATTATTAGGTTATACTCAACTCAATCAGGCAAGTAAAAATACAACGTTTCTTGATCATGTTTTTTTGTCTGATATATCAGACATTGGCGTGGTGGGCACGAAAATGGTTTGTCTGATATATCAGACATTGGCGTTGAAAGGGTTAAATAAAAGATGTCCATTAAATGGTTGCACTCTGATTGCATATAAATATTTGAATTTGATTTTGAACGGTGGTTACACCACTTATTTCTAAAACCGAGGTCGTGAGTTCGTTTCCCGCCTTGTGACTGTACTTGTACTTAAAAACTAACTAGAAGAACATTATAAATTAAAAATGTTGGCAATACAACGCAATATTACGTAGATCTATGTATATAAGTCCATTAAACCCTTCTATTGTTACCAGTGAAGAAATCCACACCTCTAAGGGCAACTAAAACAGTAAATTCGTGCAATTAACAACAGTCCAGTCCACAATTAGTTGCCCGTGCAGTCCAAAGCGCTGAAACTTCGCTGTGGCCACAGCTCTTCAGAACTTCGCGTGTGAACGAAAGTTCCGACACCATGTCCAGTGGAGACTGTAATTAGAATCGGAACTGTGATTTAAGATCTTTGTGGAGCATAATACCAAAAATATCACAGAAAATAATACCGACCGCTGAATGAAACACAAAACTTACGAGTATTTCGGCACATTTTTGTGACGCTGTTTTAATCAAGCAACCAAAATCGTAGTCATTTCACGATCCCAAACCTGGCCATCCAGCGCGGAAACGTTGCACAAGTGTCTTCGGTACTTTTCCCTTGGATTGAGATCTCGGCCAATTTTTTTTTTATGTATGTTTAGTTCCTTTTTCACTTTCTTATTGTAACATTCATATAGGAGTCCTTAATGTCAAATACAATCGTTTATATTCTTATCAAATAAACAATGCAACCAAAAAAGAAAAGAGAATAATTCTTTACAATATTGCTGAGGGTGGCACGGCCATCGTGAGCTACTACTTTATCCCGCTGACATAATTTTTCTGGTATAAAAAATAGTCTATGTCACTCTCTCTAGCTCTTAAACTATTTCCATATCAAAATTAACGTCAATCAGATGCTCCAGTGTCTAACGTGTCTATTTCTGTTACCCTATGGGAACTAAACATTATTCTGGGCAAAAGTAGGAGACTACTTTTACCTAAGCTCTAGTCAATATATCAAAAACTACACGATCGCCTCCGCGATTTCACCGCTATTTCTTTTGTCAATTATCAACCCTTCCCCCCACATTTCCAGGATCAAAAGTACCCTATGTCACCCGGGAATAATGTAGCTTTCCAGCAGTGAAAGAATTTTTCAAATTGGTTCAGTAGTTTCGGAGCCTTTTCAATACAAACGAACAATCAAATCTTTTCTCTTTATAATACATAATATTAATAGCATTTTTAATATTAGATTGAAATGGTATCAAAAAAGTCTGCAACGAAGTAAACATTTTACTAAAAGCATTATCGCAAAACGGTTCTGTCTGTGTGTCTGTGTATTCACAAAGTTCAGTATGAAGACTTCAATCAGCTAAATGGCTTCGTCTTTAGGTTTAAGACTAGACATGAACCGTGTTACTGGTAAATGAGGTTTATTGACTTTGAGTTACGGTTGATTTTCAGTTGCAATGAGTTGGCTATCTTTGATTCTGCTATTGAAAGGGCAAGAAAAGTTAACTACATAGAAATCTGGTTCATAGATTTATATGTGATCAGATAAACAAAATTGAAGCGCCAGTAATGTGGAATATTTCTGATGAGTGTTTAATGTTATAGCTATGTATTCAAACAAACCCGTAAAATTTTGAAAAAATGTGTAAATATGGCCCTAAATATTATAATGGAATTAAAATTCGCGATTTAGAGGAAAATGCCTTAATTGTTATGGAAATCTGGAGAAAAAGCATGTTGATGTTGGCTTTGGCAGTATATTCATGACCCAAATGGATTTTCATACTGCAAAGAAACTTGTAATGAAACAAAATATTAAATAATAAATAAACCATGTAATTAGTTAAGTTGGTAACAACGCACAGTTCTTTCATAGTCGGGATAAATCAACTCATCTTCCTGGTACTCGAAGAAGCAACATACATTTTTATCTACAAGTTGATAACCAAATGTACAAGGGCTAGATTCAATTATACTTCGATGACGTCTTTTGTCAGATCGATCTATATAGCTCTTGCTCAAACTCTCTTCTCTACGAAATTCAGGCTTGTTAGATTTTTCAAGAACTTTATCTATGTTATCAACATCGTCTTTAAATACTTCAACATCGTCTTCAAAATCTACAAGTATATCATCATCATATTTATCAATATTTACTGATAAATTATTGTTTTTATCGATATCAATCGTTTCTTCAACTTCAGGATGAGTACCGTCGCCAGAATCATGGACTGCACTATCTGTGGAAAGACACACAATTTTGCACTGGTCAGCTTGGAGCCACGATTGTTGTAACACAATTGAAACACCAAGCAGCTGTAAATAATATACTTGTGCGATTTTGTGGACCTTACTTGGCACCACTAGCTTTGACCTGTTTATTTCGTGTAGAGTTAATTATTAAGGACTGAGATTCTAGTCTAGAATTAAAATCAAGTCATCTTTACATATGTGATTATACTAAACCCGTTTCAATGTAAGCGAAATATTTAGATTGGGTTCAGTTTTATACTTGAATTTATTTGGAATCAGAAAACTTGTATTTTATTATTGGATAGATTATTATATTACTGGTAGGGAAAAAAACTGACGTGCAAAAGTAGTTATTTCTTTTCATTTCATTATTGTTAAGCAAAAATTAAATAACACATCCAATGCAAGACAGATATACTAAATTAATTAAAATGAGCTATGTAACTAGGGCAATATTTTATCAGAGAACTTTAAAGACATACAATGTAAAATCATGTGTCAGAAAAAAATAAACACTGCGGTTTTTAACCATAACCGCAATGTTTTCGAACTTATCAATGATGTAATACACTCTACAAATGAATTGGATGAAATTGACGTCTACTTTTCTATCACTAAAACATTTTGATAAGATGTATTAAGTACTTGGTCATTTTATATGCTATATGACCATCTAATTTTAAAATTTTTGTTGATGGTGAAAATTCTTTATAATGTAAAAAAGTTGTTTTTGTGGTGCTATGTAAAAAATTTAAAGACATTTAAATGCTTTCTAATCATATTATAATGCTTACAGACAGTATTATGGGCATTTACCTTATAATGTTTTAGAACATCACCTCTAAGTGAAAAGAAGGAATCATTCCGGCTTTTATTTATTATTAGTTAGACAATAAGACAGGCTTTTGAAGGATATTTGGACAAATTCTTGTAGTGAATTTAGGCATTCACTTAATAGTATAGTTGGTTGATGTAACGATGCCATGTGGCATTAAGGCCGTCTTTTGTGCCGTTATGTTGTTCGAAATAAATTAAATTATTATCTTACCTTCATTATTTTCTTTCTTTGTTACACTCATCATTTCGGTCTCTCCATTATTGTTATGTTTGATTAATTTTGAACTAATTATTAAGCTTTCTGAAGGTGTTGCTAAATTTCCAAAATTTCGTCTCTCAACACTTCTCTGATGACTTTTATGTACCACCAGAACCAATACGCAGAATAAATGTACTACTCGTACCATATTGGACATTGTTAATTAAAATATTCAATTATGTAACTGTGGTTATGAAAGCGTTGAAAATATGAGAATGAGAAATATTGGAAGTGTTGGGCATTTTATGTGTCCTGAATGGTCAGAGTGACGTTGGGTTATGACATCATGTTTTTATATGGAAAATTAATTTTAGATAGTAATTGGTCAAGTGCGTGTTGTATTCTGAGATATTAGATTCATTACATAATATACATCACATTTAAGTTCGATATTACTTGTATGTGCGCAAAAGAACTTTAATAGTCATAGTATGGAGAAAATGTTACATTTATAAAAGTTCCTATAAATTGTGTAGATCATCGGACGCGGTTATTATTTTCAACGAATTAGACTTAGAACAAATAAAAATTATAATAATGCTTAAAAAATTATAAAATCCATGAGATTGACTTAAAAGCCTCGCTTAGTCAAATAGTGTTCAAATTGTACTTATCTAAAATATTACAAATAAAATAAATGATTCTGATTCTAACTCATTCGTCATCTGCGTAGTTATTATTTTTATTTTATTTTATTTTATTTTATTTGGTACACATAACATGTCACAACCTTGAAAGGATTTTACATCTAGTGAAATAATAACAGTTCCAGATTGTAACACTAAAACATGCATACACTTAAGAGACTAAGTAAAGTTAACACATATTTGCGGTAAAAATCTATATGTAAGTTTATACATTCATCGACAAACAAAGAACTGAATGTACAGAAAAACGAAAAGTTATATTATAAATAGTAGATTAAATGATTATAGATAATATAATATTATAATAAGAAATACACAATAATAAACAAAGGGAAAAAAAAAATTCGATAAAAATTATACATTATGCGTCATTTTCCCATATCACCAAACAAATACTTACGTTGACGCCAAGGATCCATCAAAATAATACGCTTTTAAAGCCACTATGCAGCTAAATAAGTGTTTTATGGCTGTACAAAATAGTTCCTAAAATTTCACTAGGGAAAACCACTTACTCAATGAATGGTTTGCTCACTGACGACAACACGAAAACCCATGACAAAATGCAAGTAATTTTAAATAATGCGTATTTATAATATTATTTTTGATGACTACATTTTGTATTTATGACTTTACTATAGCTATGTGCGCAGTTTGGTCTACAGGAAATTGGGTTTAATACAAGTAGTTTCGTAGTCGTCACCTTAAAAAAAAATCCTAAATTATTTTAGTAGTAGAGAGTTATGCTGTTTTACAGTACGAATAGGCCGGCTCGTCCGGGGAAGTACCACCCTCTCACATAGCACCAGGGTGAAATAAAGTGAGTACTATTCTATTTATTGTGTTTCGTCTGGTTTGTGAAAACGCCGGAGGCCCACTTCCCCCCTTAAAAGGCCGGCAACACATCAGCGATTGCTCTGGTGTTGCAGATGTTCATGGGCGGCGGTGATTGCTTACCATCAGGCGACACGCTGGCTCGTTTACCGCTTCGTACATAAAAAGTCTTTCTCATTTCATTTACTCCACACATACCACTTCAAATACATTTCTATTTAAAAAAAAATGTTGACTCGTCGTTAATTTTACATCATTCTCATAATAATTATTATCTCAAAAACGAGTCGTACCAAATTGTTTGTAGTCTGGATGACTTTTTTTATACCAAGTCAGTTGGCAGACAGACACGTAACCCACCTGATGGTAAGCGGTCACTGCGGCCTATGCCATTGAGGGACACCTTCATCTGGAATCGTCGCTCAATGTCGCTGCCAGACGTTAGTACTATTATATATTTTGTACTGTATCTGATCTTCAAGCCTTTTTTTCAAGTGTACTGGCTCCCACACTTAGAATAATAACATATTATTCTAAGCTCCCACATTAATATTGCCGGAACACAGCCAGAGCTGTATTCTAAGCTCCCACATTAATATTGCCGGAACACAGCCAGAGCTGTTATGGCGGTAGATATCACCAGAATTCACCATTTCACAAGGCGGGAATCGAATCCACGACCTCCGGGTTTTAATACCCGAGCGGCTTAGCCACTGTTCCACGGAGGCGGACTTTAATCATTGTTCATCGCTTGGAATCATCCCGCATTTAAATTCAAAAATTCAACACTATTCTACTTTAGATTCTTAAAGGAGCTCTATTTAACCGTGACTTTTCTTCAGGATCGAAAAAATATTGTCTGGACAAGCAACTAATGGTGTCAGACGTTCTCTGTGGAATACTAATACCTCCCTTTGTCTGAGTATGGTCTCAGTGTAAGCGGGTGGTGCATTTTATTGTTAAACTAGCAGTCGCCTCCGCGGTTGCAACCGTGCGTAATTTATTTTTCAACTATCCCCCTTCCCCGCACATTTCTGAGATCAAAAGTATCCTACGTCACCTGGGGATAATGTAGCTTTCCAACAGTGAAAGAATACTTCAAATCGGTTCTAAAGTTTCAGAGCCTATTCAATACAAACAAACAATCAAATCTTTCCTGTTTATAATATTAGTATAAATTAGTATAGACTAGCTTCCTGTCCGCAGTTTCGTAAGCGTTTACTATATGACTGCGTTTTTTAGGATAAAAAGTAGCCTTATGGAATCAATTCGATCTGTTTCTCCGTTACAACGTAAAATAGGTACCAACAAAAACACTTTTATACAGCACTGAGCATTCATTCAGGACAAAAAAAATTAACGCAATATATAGTTGAGTAGCTGTAAATAATCAACTTTTATACCCTGGTTTAGACAATCAGTATTTTAATTAATTATAACTTTAACAAAATTAAAACGAAAAACTTTACTCACCACGACACTGAGTAACCCCGCGACGCTTCTACTGGGACCACACCTTTCGAAGACATGGCTATTCTCGGTACATTTTCACCGCTGAGCGATTTTTCTTCTACTATTTTTAGCTGAACGTATAAGTCTTCATACATTAGGTTTCGTAGGGCTGGAGAAAATTACTATTAATGTTCTTTACAACATTGTCTTAGTAATTCAAATGACTGCCTAGGTCTAGGTAGTCCAGTGGCTAGTAGATTTCACTTAAAAGCAACACCTTAGTCCTGGGATCCTGTGTTTGAACCCCGAGTCGGTTAGAACAAATTTTTTTTACCTATGGGACTAGTTTGTAGGGCTCTTTCTGAGTCAAATTGGTTGACATCTGCAGCCGTCATAAAAGCATTGGGTGTCTTCCAGAAAAAAATATGTGAGAGCCAGTCAAAGATTTTGTTCACAATAAAAGATCTTTAGAGCCAGTACATTTTGTAGCGGCTATCGGAATGCGCTACATACGACAGACTGATGACAACAACGCAAGATTGCAAGTCAGCGAAAAGTGCACGTGTAAACATTGGCCTCGAGACTCGTCACTCGCACGTCACTGAGACAGCCAATCAGATATTCGATCCTGCGTCGCGCTAGCAGAGTTATTCTCTCGGCTAGCATATATACAACACACCAAGACGGTACATTGGGCCGCGGTCCCCGAGCACAGACACCTAGCTCGGAGGAAGATCTTCCCTTTTCGTTGACGTCATGATACGTAATCATCATACGTCACACATTTTAAATCAAAGGCGCGAAGATTATAGAAGCCGTGTATACCTCAATGAACAAAGGTAGGTACAGTGGCTATACACGCGTCACATAAATAAATAAGTTTTAATTTAATTTTTGCAGGTGACTGCACCTTTAAAGCAGTGACGTAAACAAAGTACCGACTGCATTTTAAAACCCATCCATCAATGTTTTGTCTCGCTTCCTCCGTGAAACGTTGACACGACTTCCCTCTCAATATTGGCGTGAGATTTATTTACATATTAGCCTTTCCCGCGGCTTTGCTCGGATGGACTACACGACGATATAAATAAAGCAGGAATGTGGCCATATTAAAAGCTGTACTTAGTTTGGGGCTGTATTATGGATTCCAGGAAACAGATAAAAAATACTTTCATACCTTTTTATTTGCAAATACATTCAAAATGCTGACAATTTTGGGAGGCCTATGTTTAACAGTGGACTACGGCAGACTGATGATGATGATGCTACAAATACTCATACAAAACGTAAATGTTCATGCAAAAAAAATATTTGTACCATGAATCGAACCCGCATCCTCTGGTATAAAAGCTGACTTAACTATTACACCAAACTGATCGTCAAACAAGTACAACACTACGAACCAAACACAAACTACCAATAGAAAAACTTCCTTCGAAACTTTAATGTACTTATTATGTTAGCAGCTCCACTATATTCTAGGATAGTATCCTCTCTTTCAACACGGGCTATTAAAATGCTTGAAAACAGTATGTTTTTCCTATCACAAAGTTGACCAACGAACACTTAGCTCATAGACTCCGCATAAGACAAAATTTAGTTGGAAATATTTTTACTAATAATAACAATGCCCTCCAAGTCGAGTTTTCAGCTACAGCGGCCAATCTTTGCGATAAACCAACGACGCAGGAAATAGCACACAAGTAAGTGCGCAAGCACAGATCTATGCACTTACTGTACCCTCCCTCTCATAGCACGTTAAGACTGTGTCACTTTTATTGAAGACCTTTAGAATTATTTCAATTTATGGAGTTCTTTTTTATTTATATATTTTTATGTAAAGGTTTACAGTCTAACTAAACGTATAGATGTGTGTGAAAAAGATAATCCACATCGTGTGCGACAGCATTTTACGAAGTAATATCAAATCTATAAGGCCGTGTTATCTGCATTAAATCGAGAACTATGTAAGTAAAACATTACAATAGTTTAAATAATATTTACTAATAATAAACTTTTCTATATTTTCCTTACTTTTTTTTCTTTTTTGTCATACCTTCTCAGAAATGATAAAGATGATTAAAAAATCAAGTCTACACGTCCACAATAGTTCGCGACCTCTACAGTTCTAAGTCTTCTATGTCCAGTTAAGAAGCGAAACATTTCCCTCCAAGTAGTTAAGTTTTAAGCTCCGGATTATCCTCAACGCTTATCTGCGAGTGTACCGACAGTAAACAGCCAGTACTTTAATGGACTCGGTTCCCGGCTGTGAATTATTTTAATGTTTTATAGCGATTTAAACGTTTGCTAGGTAATTTCATTCTTTACTGTCTCGGGATATTAGCGTTACTTTGGGGCAGGCATGCGTTTAGTTGGATTTAGTTTAGATCGGGGTGGATTAGTGGTTTAGGTGCTTAAAGGTCGTAGGTTTGTTTCGCGCGAAATATAGCTTTTGTAGTTTCTTTTACTTGAGAAATTGTGTGCCTAGCCATTTATGTCCTTATGATTTTTTGTAAAATTAGCGTAATTTTTATTCCACTGCAAAAGAAGATAAATTGGAAAAGAAAATTGTAATAAGGGTACTTTTTTGCATGCCAATCGGCTATGGGCGTTCATTTTAAAACCAAAATGAATCCCCATATTTTACATATAAAATTATGGATTGATTGATCAAAGTTTTTTCAAGTAAAAGTTACAACAATTACCACATTTGTCACACTTATCCTGAATCTAAATACCGATTTCAAGAACCTAACATTATATTAATCGGCCACAAAACATGATTAACGAGAGTAATTTCTTTTTCCAAATATTCCCCCCCTTCCCCCCACATTTCCGGGATCAAAAGTACCCTATGTTCACCGGGTATAGTGTAGCTTTCCAACATTGTAAGAATTATTCAAATCTGTTTAGCAGTTTCGGAGCCTATTCAATACAAACAAACAAATCTTTCCTCATAATAGTATAAATTCACAATACCAAAAAAATAAGTCCCAAAATAAAAATTATAAAGAAAGAAACTCATAGAAAAGCATACAGTTAATGAAATAACGCAACTCTTCGCAAACACGAATATTCCTACATGTTATAAATCACAGAGCACGTATTCATCGAAAGACAAAACAGAAGTGATCGCAAATTGAGCATACGCAATTTCCTTCAGCGGAACTAAGATTTATATCCAGTGTAGGACCTGTATTTTCTCCGAGGAAACTTTTAAGCGGCATACAAAGAACTCTCATATCGAAACTTTGGTTGATGTTTTTTTCATCGTTGAGCTTGATCGATATACAGGGTAAGGGTATAATAATTATTTATGTGGCTGTTGCATAATGAGGGTCATTAAAATACGAATGTGGTTTTATGAAACGAACGAAGTGAGTTTCATAAAAAGATCACATGAGTATTTTAATGCCTAATCATGTACAGTCACATACATAACTTTTTCTTCATTCATACGATAATATGTCTATTTTATAGTCAGGATCGATGAGCAAAGTTAGTACTTAGTACAAAATCATGTCATAATTTGTAGGTCAATTTGAATAAAATACATTTTAAGAAGACGTTCGAAATTTGAACGTAATTAAGGTATCGGTTACCGATACTAAAATGTAAACATTTTAGTACCGATACTAAAATGTTTACATTTTAGTATCGGTACCGATGTTAAAATGTAAACATTAAGATGCAGCCACAGATACTCATATCTAAATGTAGGGCGTTTGCTCATCGATCCTGACTATAAAATAGACATATTAGGGTATGGATGTAGATAAATAATATTATGCTTCGTTTGAACAATAATGCAAAGAATATTATCGATAAATTATCCTAATAGCATTTGAACCAGATAGTACATTGACGAAGTTACTTTTTTTAAACTAATTCAGTTAGCAGACAGACTCGCAGTCCATCTGATGGTAAGCGGCCACTGCGGCGTATTCCATTGAGGGACACTTCATCAGGAAACGTCGCTCAATGTGCCGCCAGACTGTATAGGCTCATCTGATCTTCGAGTCTTTGATTTCAAGTGTACTGGCTCCCACATTAATATTGACGAAACACAGCTAGAGCTGTTTTGGCGGCAGATTTCACCTGCGGGGGTAGTAGCTAGCCAGTTGGACTCTGAAAAAGCCCTACCACCAACCAGACCCTAGGCGGGAATCGAACCCACGACCTCCGGGTTTTATTCCCGAGCGGCTTAGCCACTGTTCCACGGAGGCGGTCAAAAATACTTTGTGGTTCTATTACGCATTCATGCTGTACACTTAACCGATTTTCATAAAATTTGGCACAGACATATAGATTAGGCATTGGGAACAAGCTTCTTTTTATCCCGTTATGATGATTAGTTCCTACTGCATTATGGAAGCAGTAGAATCAATACTCTCAATCGTTACAATTATTTATGTAGACTTTATGTTTACGCAAAACCTACCTGGTTTCGAATTTTAACCCTGTATAAATAAATTCAAAGATGGCAAATGTCACCCGTTAATGTGGGAGTATCCGTTGAACATATCACTCAGTTGATACGGGTACGGATACCTGATCTAGATATCCGATGTTTCAATATATAGGTTATTAGCACAGTTCTTCTTAAATAGTTAGTACTGTAGTAAAAGTATTCATTATTTAATGCCCCACTGTCACATCAAGTTATCATCACAGTGAGATTGAGAAGTAAATTACTATGTAAAATTCTATACTATGCGGATCATTAATCAGAAACCCAAACTGTTTTAAAAAACCCGACGCATTTTTTTCTTGACCTTGAAATGGAAAAAAAAATTTACAAAACCTAAGTGTTGATTATAATTTTCCGGTTTTACTTGCTGCTTACATACTGATTATTACTGAAAGAACTAAAAATGCGCATAAAAATAAACTACTAGGTGCAACTTAATATTTTTATGGAATCAAAATACAAAGTAATTTCCAACGAACAAAGCTATGATCAAGCAAATTGGATACGAAATCTTTTACTATTTGGTGATCTTACAAACAACGTTTCATTAAAATTCCACTGTCCACTTAAACTTGATAACAAAAATGCTCATAAAATAAATAATCTCACTTTACTTCCCACTCAAAAGTCGTGCTGGCCATTCACCGTAAATTTTTTATTTGAGCCTTCTGCACTATAAAGAACAGCTTAGTCTGCTAAGACGCCTTCAGGTCACATAAACCCTTAAGAAAAGATCATGGACCTGACCGACCACAATAGGTAAACAGATCTAAGAACTAAAGAAACAAAGTAACAGCGGTCCCGTCAAAGGATCTTCAACTTAGGTACGTCTCGAGAGCACGAACAATAACATTCGCTCGCGACAGCGCGACTGTATGCAACATAGAGAATACTTCTAATGGAGTAAAAATGTCACGTAAAGACATCCGGCGTTCATACGTTTTTGATTCAAATTGGGAAGTTAAAATAAGGGCGAAACTAAACCAAATCCCCTTCCTGTGTTAAACAAGATCAAATGCAGATAATTTATATAGATTCGGGGATGAACAAATTCCGCGACGATTGGTGCATCCAATAATAAACAAAAAACATCGAACCACAGTTAAAAGACTACAAAATAGAGATCACAAAAAAATTATAAAATAAAAACAAAAACAAATCTAAAAAATATTAGACTTTTTTATATTATAATGTTTTTGTTTTGTTGATCAGACACATGGGTCAGACGGTTTTACGATTTCATGGATCGGTAATAAACTGTCTCAGTACGGATAAGAATTTATTTAGTTCAGAATTATAGAGAATGGGCTTCTGTTCAGTGGTAAGTCGCTCATCTAACTACTCTATTGGATGATTCCTCTAGGGCTCGTAGCAAAAGCGCGCTGAGTTAGTCAGCTTTGATGCTGTACCATTGTCGGTGAGTACTATTCAAGGCAATGCGATTCAATGATCACTTATGTAATTCTTGCTTGGAGCACAAATTACACTATTTTGTACTGCTTGTAGAGGCGCTCGTGGCGCAGCTGTGATAGTGGTTCGTTAGAGATAACGGCAGTCAAGCTACCCACGCCGTGATCGGTTAATGGATGGGTGACCATTTTGACCACATTTAGTGACATTCATTTCGAGCGTCTACGGCTGATATTTAACACCAATTAAAATAAACAAACAGATGCATACAAACAACTGCTACATTAACATTATAAAGATTATTTCCACAGTCAGTTTGAACAGACTTCCTAATTAAATCAAGAACAAACACGAAACACATCCAACGAAAATAACCTCTCGGGTTTGGATGGAAATTACACTCACTAATTGTCAGATGTCTAGAGCTCTGCCATTCCGAATTCCTCTAGATATTAGGCATTGTTTTGAATTACGGTAGACTGGGCCGGGTGTTTTCGTGAATTTCGTCACAGACTTTTTTGTTCGGGGGTTACGCACCGTCACTCTCTCGGTCCTCTATTGAGGGAGGGGGGAAAGGGGGATGACACTTCATCCTGAATAGAAGGGAGGTTTTATAGGTCACTTCATTAAGTCTAATATTGTTTTTCATTGCCATGTTGGAGACTAAGTGATCAAGCAAAACTTCCATCATACCACCTGACAAAGATTGCCTTCTATTCTTCTTTCTGAAACTTCTTCTCCGATATCTCGTATCTTATTATTATTCTTCGGATAGTCGTTAGCCGTATGTACTGTGTATATATTTTTTAAAGTGTATATATTTTATATATTTATATTATGTAATATGTATGTATATTTATGTAATTTTATATTGTATATTTATTTATGATATATTATTTCGTTTATTTCTGTTGTTTTTGTTTTCAAGTTTTATGTTTATTGGCACTGCCCACTGTTTCTTTCGGCTTGGCCTAAAGGTTGACTGGGAGAGAATGCCATGAGGCATTAAGTCCGCCTTTGTACTTGATTTGTGCAATGAAGCTTAAATAAATAAATAAATAAATATCTCATAATTTTTACGAAAGTAAAAAATATACCTACTAAGCAAATATACATTTAAAGCAAACTTCTAATGTTTGCGCCCAAACGTTTGCAAAAAATATATTCGTGTCAAGTACGAGTATGTTTATTAAATTACATTCCCTCTAATATGGTTGAGTGAAATTATGGCTGGCACATACGTCATACTTGTGCTGCAGGTGCCACCTTTGGGAACTGGTCTTCCAGGGCTCACGGATTTTTCTCGATTATAGTCTCATTCTTATACTTTATACTGTATGGCTTGGTATTCTAAAACTAATCAGTAATTGTAACAAACAAATTGTAAACAAACATGGCGATGAAAAAGAGTAACTGTCGAGTTTCTTGCCGGTTCTTCTCGGCAGATGACTGCATTCCGATACCGGTGGTAGAGTCACTCTGTAATTGACGATTCATAAATACTTGATACAAGTTTACATGAATAATTAATATTTTTTTTTTTTTTGAAATACTATTCTGAGGTTTATTACAATTACTTGTACATTTATAGAGTCTTAAATTAACGCGTAAAGGGTGCCAACAAAAGGAAACTTTAAGCAACGAAATTGTAGTTTTTCCTCAGAAGATCGCATCCCGTACATAGCACAACGCCATTACTACGGAGAGAACACGGAATCTTACACGACTTTTGTTTCCTGCAGCCAACTTGATTCAGCACCAGTGAATGGTCCAAGTTATAAGCGAACTACGCTGTCCAAAAATAGACAATTCACTTTTTGGTCACAACGAACCGTCTTTTGGTTTTCTTTCAATGACATGAAGACTGTCTTTGAAAGAGATGGTTATTTATATTTTAGTGGGGATGGTCACCTATATTTTTGTCATAGTCCGACTGACTAAGTGCGCCACCTACCAGACCCAAGGCTGAAATCGAACTTCTTACGTTGCTTAGCTACTTTTCTAAGGTGGCGATCAAAATTTTTTGTTTTTTACGAGTTTGTTTTCACGAGAACCTTGCTATAATTATAGTACTCGTAAAATATTAATTTGTACGCTATTAATACATTTTTCGTGAGATAGTGTGGGCCATACTCCACCACGCTGGCCTAGTGCGGGTTGGTGGAGGGGTGCGTAAGGCAAGTGACCAACCTTAATCACAATTCCCTATCCTATCCTATTCCTATTCCTTCTCAATTGTGGCCTATCTCACAATTGAGATAAGGCCTGTGTCCCAGCAGTGGGAACGTATATAGGCTGATGATGATGATGATGAATACATTTTTCGTGCAATTAGTATGTAAAATGCAGTAACTAGTATACGAAGGAGGATGGAGAACGCTTACCCGTAATCGTGGGTTGTCTCACTTCAATTACCCGGTTTCCCCATCAAACCCAAATGAGAACCCCAGAGACCATTAGGACGTATCGTCCAACTCTTGTGAAATTGGACCAAACATTCTGCATGCACAGATTTCCCCAAGCAATAGCAAAAACAGGAAACATTGGAATGGTAAAAACGCTACTTTAACTTCGCTTCTTTTTGCATTCTTGTAATTATTCCGGACAAATAGTGCTATTTCTAGTCGAAACACCCCTTCACGGTACAGTGACTGCCTTGCGTGGAATTAGATTCTAATTTTTGTATCCTAAATTGAAGTACAATAAAAACGAAATTTAAATCTCATTGGTGTAACTTGTTTTGTAATATTTGCTCCTTACCGAGTTTTGGCTATAGCGGCCATCCTTCAATCAACTACAAATAATGTAATATATGTACTCGTAGTTCGGAAGTGAATATATAAATATAATAAATAAATAAATATCTCTGGACATCATCCACAGAGCGCCATCTAGCCCCAAACTAAGCATTAGCATGTGCTATGGGTGCCAGACAACGGATAAACATTATTTATATACCTTTTTTTTGTAAATACATACATATTATACATAGAAACACCCAGACCGATACAAACAGACATATTCATGCACACAAATGTTTGTACCGTGTGGGGATCGAACCCGCGACCTCTGGTGTTTAAGCCGACTTCTTGACCCATCCACCAAATGGCTGGTCGGAATACGTAAGCACAGGTTTCTAATTCTCTTACTTTCTTATCACGGTTGTAAAGCAGTCTGACACGGCCAAAGAGGGATCAGGCGCAGGACCAACGGCTTGTCGCGTGCACCGAGCCATGGGCACATACTCGTAACACTACCAAATTACAGACTCCAGACTGAGTGAGACTGAGTATTTTCCAAAGCACTGTGTAGGTGTTATCAAATACTATAGAAACCTTATTGACTTAACTTATTTATTATTTACCTTACATATTCGATTGTTAGGCGAGCAGTAAGTACCTATACAAGTACATATAATCTAACAAGAAGTCAAAGCCAAAATGAATGTCCATCAACGAAAATTGTTGCAATAAAACAGATCATCAATTTAGCCAAACAACGTCCACTGCTGGACATAGGCCTCCCCCAAGGATCTCCAAATCCGAACAGGTCCTGCGCCACCCGCATCCAGTGGATTCCGGCGATCTTTATGAGATCATCGGTCCACCTTGTGGGAGGCCTACCACGGCTGCGTTTCCCGGTAAGTGCCACTGCCACTTAAGGCTCGCAATTCTTCGGGCAATGTCGGTGACCTTAGTCCTTCTGCGGATCTCATCATTTCTGATGCGATTACGCAGGAAGACTCCAAGCATAGCCCTCTCCTCTCTAAGCGATTTTACAAAAAAGTACAAACAATTTCCACTTCCCGAAACACGAAATACTTTTCGAAACATATTCAAAGCAATTGCCCTGAGCTAACAAAAACAGCTTTAACTCTTAATCTGTTATTCGCAATAAAATTAACAATTCACTTGGAAACTTAAGGGTAGATAATATTTATAACGGTATATTGCCAACAACAAACCGGACCGTAAACTTGGGACCTTAAAAGTATGGACTTTGAAACTAGAACAATGAGCGCAGAACTTATATTGCTCTAGGCTTGTGTCCTACTCGTTCATGTCCGATTAAGGGAATAGTTCGTTCAACTGAACGAGTACGAACTATTCTCTTCTGATCGTTCAAATCGGTCTTCTAGTACATCTCATTCACCATAGTTAAGCGACAACGGGATCAAATGACCGACCGACCGATTACGGGTGACTGAGCGGTGGGTGAGAGAGAGTGAGTTGAAAGATCAGAGACGCGTGCGTGTAAGCGTGATGGACGATGTACGAGTACGACTGATTTGAAAATTAGTCTGTTCAGATCAGATCAGGATAATTTTGTTTGTTTTCTTTAACGAAAGTAAATTAATTAATGTAAGTGTATGTATCCATTTTAAGCGTTTATTCTACTTTATATAAATGTTAAGTGGATGTGTGTGAGTGATATATTAAATTAAAATGACAGTCCTAAGCCTGCAAAGTATGAAGGGAAACAAATATGATCCGAGCCTACCGGTCCGACTGATGTCATAGTCAATAGTGATCATTGAACTAAATGAACTAATAGTACTAAAAGACCGAACTAGTACATTTGAACGATTGTCCTAGTTCGGAGCGTTCCGTTCAGTGACCGAGTAAGAACATGCCTATATTGCTCCTCTAGCCTTAACTATTCCAAGTTTTGCCATAAATTTAAATATGAATATGTCGTTTCACAAGAAGGAAGTAAGGAACGAGTTCTGAATAAAATTGTTCACAATTTACATGGAGTTGTAAGTCATTGTTGTCTGGTTTTCACTTTGCTTTGGAGTTCAACGGATGTTCGATATAATTGTCTCTTTCTGATCGAGTCTTTCATCTCAAGAGTACTTACAAAACTATTCTTTTTTGCGAGCGTTTTGATCATAAGGCCTCGGCCTCGAATTTCGCGGCAGCGGGAGCGGCGGCGCACGCAGGCGCATTGCGGTCACCGCTTGAAGCGGGCCCTCAAGAGCGGTACGATGCTTTCAAGCAGTGAACCGCAGGGGGCGCGGTTCGTGCGCTGCCGCTCCCGCCGCCGCCCCGCTGTGTTCGAGAACGGGTCTATGAGATTCCATACAAAACATCACGCCGCTGCCCCGATGCCCGTTATATTCAAGGCCGAGGCCTAAATCATTTGTCTTGATAGTGTCTTACGCCACTGGCGGGGGGCTGGTTTATAACCACGAGGCTGGAAACAGCTCGTCTCAACCGTGTAGAAAAGGGGGGTTTAGTGGGTAGTGGGCCGCTTTAGTCTCGAGTCACCGCCCACGGCCGCAAGTTTAGCCAGCCTGGGGCAATGGTGCATAAACGCATTCTCCACCGAGAGAAAAAAAGTTTAGACTGAGAGGAGTGTAGCTATCTTTAATTAATGTAACATCCAAGAAACGTCTTACGAAGGATCTTCGATATTTGAGCTTTTATTTCAAGTTTAGGCAATGAACGTTTGACCAGTCATGTGGTGGAAATTGAACCAACGACTTACCGGGCTGAGAGACTGATTTTGTATCACTGTTCCAATGATGCATTAAGTACGCCCAAAATTTTTTTTCGAAGAAAAACAATATCAATTAAGAAAACTTTATGATAATCCTTTAAGTGCTCGTTTGGGTGTAAATACAGCCGGCATTAAGACTAACTGTCGTTTCGGACACATTTTATTCGGACACAGTGTCCGAATTGACACTTTTTAATTTTAACATTTTTTCACTGTCGATTCGGACACCGCGATATAAATAGCTGTTTTGTACAGTCAGATAAAAAATCTTCCTAAGATTTCTTTACGTTATAAAAATAAAGTCTCAACGAAGCCTTCTACACGAAGCTATCGGTAGTGTTTCTAAAGATGACTGGATCAAATGTGTGATGCATGCAGAGGAATTACAGGATCAGGATTTAGCCAAGGCAATTTTAAAAGATCAGAGAATACAGCCTCTGGTAATAAATTTACTCGAAGATGACAGCGCTCCTCGTCCGTGGTACAACTGCGATGTCCAACTAGTTGTACCACCGGGGAAGTAAAGTTACCCATGGTTCAACTGGTTGTTCTATGGGGAAAAATCTTTACCAATAGTTCAACTCGAGTGAGTTGTTCTTTCCTTGGTCCAACTAGTTGTACCTACTACTGGGAATCGCTCCCGACCCGTGGTCCAACTGCTGAAATAAAGTGACCCATGGTTCAACTGGTTGTTCTATGATTGTTGTGGTTGTCCCCCTTTAATCCTTGATTCAGAATACTCAGCAAAGGGTACCAGGACAACATGACCTTAGTGGAGTTATAAAATGCGCTCCCGACCCGTGGTCCAACTGCGATGATCAACTGGTTGTACACGGGGAAGTAAAGTTACCCATGGTTAAACTGTTTGTTCTATGATTGTTGTGGTTGTCCCCCTTTAATCCTTGATTTAGAATTCTCCGCAAAGGGTACCAGGGCAACATGACCTTAGTGGAGTTATTTAAAAAGTTTACGTTATCCAGAAAAGTTATGTTTGATGAAAGAAGATTGCATTTGTCCGCCATTCCTTAATAGATTTTCAGACACGCATTAGTTCAAAAAAATCCACTTTGCTGAGAATTCTGAATCAAGGGTGAGTTGTTTTTTCCTTGGTCCAACTCCCTGTAATACATATCATGTATATCAGGGAGATGGATCATGGGGACGCACAACAATCATAGAACAACCAGTTGAACCATGGGTAACTTTACTTCCCCGTGGTACAACCAATTGAACATCGCAGTTGTATCACGGGTCGGGAGCGGGTCCCCGTGGTCCAACCAGTTGGACATAATTCATCCGTTTTACCACGGGTCATAATCATAAATATCAATAAAAAGGGGTGAACCATGGGTAACTTTACTTCCCCGTGGTACAACCAGTTGGACATCGCAGTTGTACCACGGGTCAGGAGCACTGTCATCTTCGTGTAAATTTATTACCAGAGACTGTATTCTCTTATCTTTTAAAATTGCCTTTGCTAGATCCTGATCCTGTAATTCCTCTGCATGCCTCACACATTTGACCCAGTCATCTTTAGAAACATTACCGATAGCTTCGTGTAGAAGGCTTCGTTGAGACTTTATTTTTATAATGAAAAGAAATCGTAGGAAGATTTTTTATCTGACTGTACAAAACAGCTATTTATATCGCGGTGTCCGAATCGACAGTAAAAAAATATTAAAATTAAAAAGTGTCAATTCGGACACTGTGTCCGAATAAAATGTGTCCGAAACGACAGTTAGTCGGCATTAAAACGCGAAGCTAAAATTGTTTTCTTTACAAACTCGAACTTGTTTCGCGCGCTAATGGCTTAATCTTTAGACCTTTTGTTACTCGTTTTCGATGCCAACTCTTTGAAGGAAGAAAATTAACTAAATAATTAATTACAATCACGTGGTGTCGTTAAATACAATGATTATTATGTTAGACTATAAAGTATAGATAGATAGATATACTCTTTATTGCACAAAATTATAAAAGAAAAATATGACTTATCGCTAAAAGCGATCTCTTCCAGTCAACCTTAAGGTAGAGGAAAAGTCTTAATTAGTCAGTGCAAAACTCAAGAGCAAGAAATAAATAAGTATCAGCCTAATAATTTCTCACTGTAGGGCAAATGACAAATCATTGAAATCAAGTCATTGCATCGCTACCATGACAGGTACTGGCTTAGCTAATCACCACGCTTGCCAAACGCGTATTGATGATCACAAACCCGACCTGTATGCGAAAATTCTGACATAATTTTTTGCTCGACCCGGGAATTGAACCCAGGACTCCGAGATCACAGCCACGTACTAAACCACTAAACTATCGATGCGTAAACATCAATCTACACACCTTGAAAATTACACACAATCAATATATTATACTCTCGCATCGTATTTATCACAATAGTATTTGATTTGCCTGTAAATGTTTACCTATAAAAAATTGTATAGCAAATAAAATTTTATTGAGTTAGTTTTGCAATGATAGAAAGTGTGATTCCATTCGATTTCCGATTCTAACTGAGTGCAACAAAGTTGTTTATGGCTTAAGACAGTAAAACCCTTTTAACGCATCGTCGAGTTTATAGAGTGTAATTTTATTGCAGTCAGAGTGTTTTATGGATTAGTTGAACGAAGGTTTTACAGTTCATTCGGTCAACAGTCACTGTTTATTCTTATAGAACAAATAGGACTAAAGAATAATGAGCTCTAATCAAAAAATCTACATGTAGGAAAACCAATATAACCGAATCACTCGTACTATTCGATTCAGTGAATCAAGCCTAATCTATCGTCATGCCACAACCTTCCAAATTAGCTCTGATCTTGGAGCGAGTTGACCGCCTGCGTGGAACAGTGGCTAAATCGTTCGGGTATAAAAACACGGAGGTCGTGGGTTCGATTCCCGCCTTTGGACTGGTTGGTGGTAGGGCTTTTTCAGAGTCCGACTGGCTAGCTACCACCCCCACAGGTGAAATCTGCCGCCATAACAGCTCTGGCTGTGTTCCGGCAATATTAATGTGGGAGCCAGTACACTTGAAATCAGTGGCTCGAAGATCAGATGAGTCTACAGTCTGGCAGCACATTGAGGGACGTTTCCAGGTGAAGCGTCCCTTAATGTAATAGGCCGCAGTGGCTGCTTACTATCAGGTGGGCTGCGTGCCTGTCTGCCAACTGACCTAGTATAAAAAAAAGACTTGAAATCTAAGGCTCGAAAATCAGAGCAGTCTACAGTGTGGCAGCATATTAAGCGACGTTTTCTGGTTTAGTGTCCCGCAGTGGCCGCTTACCATTCTGGTGGGCTGCGTGCCTACCTTCCAACTGATCGAGTATAAAATAAAATATCCTTAAAAATGGTCAAAAGAGTTTAAGTCGCTTCGATAAATAAATAAATAAATAATAAATAAATATCCCAGGACATTATTCACACAGCGCCATCTAGCCCCAAACTAAGCATAGCTTGTACTATGGGTGTTAGACAACGGATAAACATTACTTAGATACTTTTTTTTTGTAAATACATACATATTATACATAAACACCCAGACCGATACAAACAAACATGTTCATGCACACAAATGTTTGTACCGTGCGGGGATCGAACCCGATAAGGATTCGATAAGGAACAGTAATCAAAGGCAACCTGGGCCCACAACGTCGCCGAAGAATGCATTATTGTGAACAATGCGCGAACAAAGCCGCGACGCAATTAAAACTCCGCGACGGAACAACTCGGCCCATAATAATGATTAACTTCTACACTGTTTGAGAGGACACGGTTCACGATTCGTAGAACTCTATCAAGAAAATTCATGAAGAGTTAAAAAAAAGCTCGTATAATGTCCTCCTAGCCGAGTTTTCGGCTACAGCGGCCAATCTTTTACGATCAGTACGCAGGATATTTATAGTGCACAAGTGAGTGCGCAAGCACAGGTGCACTCCCTATTCCCTCACTCTCATATATAACACGGTGGGACAGCAGTCTGACATGACCGAATAGAGATCAGGCGCAGGACCAACGGCTTAACGTGCCTTCCAAAGCACGGAAAAAGCTCTTATGGATCGTTAATATATCAATGTTACCGAGTACTATCACTGACCTCGGAATGTTGCTATCAAATATCAATCGAGAAGGACAAGATTCTAGAAAATCACTCTTTTTAATCGCCAAACTATTGCACACACTATACATTAAAAGCTTCGAGCTTTTAATGTATAGTGTGTGCAATAGTCACCTGAAATAAATAAGGCGGGATAAATCAGGGGTACCTACAGAAAATTCCTTTCTGACCCGTGGAACGCCAAAGTGGTAGCAGAACACCTAGGTGATCCACGGGTACAAAAAGTTAACCGTGGAACACCTAGGTGATCCACGGGTACAAAAAAGTAACCGTGGAACACCTAGGTGATCCACGGGTACAAAAAAGTCACCGTGGAACACCTAGGTGAACCACTTAGGTGTTCCACGGGTCATAAACCAAATACAACAAAGCGAAAATTAAAAAAAAACAATAAAAAAATGTTTTTAAGTCAAGTTGTTAAGGAAACAATGATTAAAACTTCGTAACGGAGCTACATCACAAATCTACTTCTAGTAGACGAAGAGAGTGAGTTATGATACCAAACTATGTATTTAGTGGAACTAAAATACCCAAAGCCGATTTAAAGCTCCTAATTAAACAACATTACGTGACTCCACAAAGTCCGTACCGTGTTATAATGCAGTGGGGAAACGAGGGCATGCTTTGCCCTCTAAAATTATTAATTTAACCCAAGCCGTTTTCTGTACACCTGCTCATTAGAAAACGACGAATTACACGTTATACAAGACTTGGGGTTTCTGACACGGAAATAACTTTTATTAGTACTACCTAGTTGTGCCAGGCGGATTCTCTTGCCGAGATATTTGGAATCAGGGATAAGGGAATAAGGGAGCAGACAGGCATACATTCTACCTTACTATCGTAAGCGGCCATTGCGCCCTATTCCATTGAGCCTTATCAGAAAGCATTGCTCAATGACTGCTAAACTCTGCAGGTTACTCTGATCCACAGCTGTGATCTGTGTACTAGCTTAATCACCTTCGCTTCGCATCGCTTGACAAATGCGGATTGGTGATCAAAAACACGAGCTGTCTCCTAAAATCGACACAAAATTAGCGCGACCCGGAAATTGAACTCAGGACCTCTAGATCTCGGGCGGGACTTAAACCACTATACCATCGAGGCGAACTGTCTCCTTCATTAATATTGCCATTGTCGGTACTCACAAGAGCTATTAAAGCGACAGATTTCACCTGTGGGGATAGTAGTTAACTATTCCTATTATGGATAACATAACACCTAACACAGGTGTTTATGTCAGTTGAGAGATTGGTTCCGCTTTTTACTAATAGATGGCGTTATGCATAGTTACTTCGCGGTGGTGTTGCGTTTTATCCCAGCTTATATAAGACCTAAAGTTTGACAGACAACTCATCAGGCCTCCCCGAACGGGGTCTCACCTGGTGGGCTGACCGCGCCGAGGGGCCTGCAGTGAGCCTCCTGGCAGGAGTGCTTCGCAAGCAACACCAGCGCAAATGAAAGGTGCTCTGGCTCGCCCCCCGGACCGCCCGCGCAAGCGAGGCGACGAACGAAACCCGAGACGATATACAGGGTGGCCCATTCATTGGCGTCCAAAAGAAAAATTTTGATGCGTTATGCTATGGGGTTAGGAGCTAGAATTATTTTTAATTTTCTTCCGTGGTTTCCAGCTGATATTAGTTTATCTTTTTTATCTATTTTTTTTGTAACGTTTTCAGATGTTTTTTTTTGTGTGATTAATTATAATGATACTAGCTAAGACCTAAAATAAAGCGGATTGGCTAAGCATTGCAGAACTTACATAAAATTTTATCTGAAGTTCAAAATTACTGCTGGAGTTCAGTAGTCAAAAATGTTTAGGGCTCTACAAAAAATTAGTGAGGGGTGCTAAAGGTTTCTTAGCGTTCTTAAAAACTGCTAAGGACCTGTTATAATAAATATCATTCATAAAAACCAGACCTTAATAGGGGTTTTTCTCCTGTACCTGGCCTAGAGGCCAACAAAAGTAATTAATTAAGAAAACTGTTTAAAGACAAATTGTCTTTTTTTATTATTGTTTTTTCTTAAGGTGATGATGAATTGTAACTTGTCTAATTACTTAATATTTGGTAATACACGTGTTTTTTTTTTTTTTTTTTTTTTTTTTTTTTTTTTTTTTTTTTTTTTTATACTTAGCCCGGCAAATGACCCCACTCCACCTGATGTTAAGTGGAAATGAAGTCCAGACGCGAGGACAACTGTTGCAACGTAAGGGACGCAGCATCAGTCACCCTCACTCTGCCGGCCCACAAAGTGCCTCTTCACGCCTCGTTTGAAGGACCCTATGTCATAGGAAGGAGGGAATACATGCGCTGGTAGACTATTCCATTTCTTGGAGGTGCGACAAAGAAACGAGTCACCGAATTTCTTTGTGCGTGATGGAATATCGGCAACTCTAAATTGGTGACTCCGGAGAGCAGCGCGCGTACTCCTATGGAGGAAGGGAGAAGGAGGGATGAGGTCAAAGAGTTCTTCAGAGCACTCGCCATGGTATAGACGGTAAAAGACGCTAAGTGACGCAATATCTCTCCGCAATTGCAAAGGCTCGAGAGTGTTAGTGACCTCTGCATTGCCGATAATACGCACAGCGCGGCGCTGCAATCTGTCCAAGGCATCGAGAAGGTACTTTGCGGAGCCGTCCCAAAGGTGAGAGCAATACTCCACGCAGGATCGCACCTGTGTCTTGTATAATAGACACAACTGATCAGGCGTGAAGAATCGCCGCACCCTGTTCAGGACACCGAGTTTACGTGAGGCATTTTTAATCACAGTTTCGATGTAGTCCTTTTGGTTCAGATCGCAGCGAATATCCATACCGAGCATGTTAATGCTGCTCTGCAGGCCTAGAGATGTACCCTGAAGGGAAGGAAGGGGAAGGAATGGCGACTTTTTGGCTGTGAACGCACACACCTGTGTTTTCTTAGCATTGAACTCCACCAGGTTTTCGGAGCCCCATTTAGAAATGAGGTCCAACACCCGATCGAGCTCAATGACAAGATTTGCTCGCCTCATTTCGGTTTCTACCTGTCCAGCCGTTGGGTGGCCGTTATATCCCCCATGCACTGTGCTATCATCTGCATAGCAATGAATGTTTCCAAGAGGAAGCATGTCATTGATATGCAGAAGGAACAGCGTGGGGGATAAAACGGAGCCCTGAGGAACACCAGCGTTCACTGACATGAACCGCGAAGCGCAGCCGTCCGCGAGGACACGGATTCTACGCTCATGCAGGAAGCTAGCGATCCACGTGCAGAACTGAGCAGGCAAACCATATGCCGGGAGCCTGGAGAGAAGAGCTTTATGCCAGACCCGATCAAAAGCCTTGGCTATGTCAAGGCTAACTGCCAGTGACTCGCCACGCTTGTCAAAAGCCTCACCCCAGAGATGTGTGACGTAGGCTAGAAGATCACCCGTTGACCGTTTTGACCGAAACCCATATTGACGATCGTGGATTAGCGAGTGATCTTCTAGGTATCGAGTAAGCTGCTTATTTAATATTCGCTCGAGGATCTTGCACAATACAGAGGTTACGGCTATAGGGCGGTAATTAGTCGGATCTGATCGATCTCCTTTTTTAGGGATCGGTTGCACATTAGCCTCTTTCCAAGATTCCGGCACACAGCCCGTAGAGAATGAGAGACGATACAGACGCGTTAACACAGGGGACAACTCCGCTGCACACTTTTTCAGGACTATTGCTGGGATGCCATCAGGACCGTTAGCTTTCCGGACATCAATTGACTGCAGCTCCTCACGCACATCACACTGCCTGATTTTAATATCAGACATTGTGTGGCCACAGTGAGGAATTGAGGGTGGCTCCGCATTGCAGTCGTTGACTCGGGAGTTAGCCGCAAAGAGTTTGGCCAGGAGATCGACCTTTTCCTGCGGCTTGTGGGCTAAGGTTCCGTCAGGACATCTCAGTGGTGGCAGCGAGGGTTGGCAGAAGTTGGATTGCACGGCTTTGGCCAGACGCCAGTAGCTACGGCTTCCCGTAGGATGCGATAAAAGTTCTTGGCCTACTCGTGCAACGCGCTGGGCATCCGCTCTAATATAGGCCCTTTTGCAGGACTTGGTGGCATTGTTATAGGCTGCTTTCAGCGAGCTAGTTTCGGGATCCCCATGAGCTTTGCCTCTGATCCAAGCGCGGTATGCCGTCTGTTTGCTCTCAACAGCACTGGCACACTCGCGATTGAACCAGCGGTTACGTCTGCCTTTGCTGATGACATAGGAGTGTGGAATATAGTATTCCATCCCTAACAATATCTCATCAGCAACGGCAGTGGCGCTAGCTGTCGGGTCCTTCCCACTGAAGCAGCGCTGCCTCCAAGGGACGGATGCAAAATAGTCCCGCATACCATCCCAGTCTGCCGACGCGTAGTGCCAAATCTGGCGTTTTGAAATCGCTGTTGGCGGTAGCGATGCCAATGGCACTATGCTGGATATCAAGCAGTGATCCGAGGAACCTAAAGGAGCTCGGACCTCCACCCGGTATCCAGCAGGGCGATTCGTCAACAGAAGGTCGAGCAAGGAGGGAGCATGATTAACTATGTCTGGGATCCTGGTAGGCTGGTTCACCAGTTGAGTCAGGTCATGCGTGAGAGCGAATGCATGGGCAGTTCTACCAGCATGGTCAGTTTTGGAGGAACCCAACCACAACTCATGGTGGGCGTTGAAATCCCCCAAAAACACCAATTCCGCCGATGGAAACCGCTCCTGCGCATCATCTGCCACCCGACTAAGATGATCAATAAGTCGAGTTGTTTCCAAGTCGCCGTTATGGGATCGGTAGACGCAGACGTAGACACGGCAATGAGAGCCTAAGTCGACGTGTACCACTAGTAAGGAGAAGGAGGGGTCCTCCAGACAGCGCAGACGGCGACAGCAAACATCCGCCCGAACGTATAAGCAAACTCCGGCTTTGGCTTTGAAGGATTCTTCAAGCACATAGCCAGGATAGTTTAAGTAGGTGGTGTCAGCTGGTCGGATTATTTGCGTCTCCGTCAAGAACAACATTGCTGGCCGTGCCGTCTCAAGATGGTGGTGGACGGCATTGAGGTTTACATGGAGTCCGCGGATGTTAGCGAACTCCACCTCAAACGGTAAGGTTGTGGTGGGGGTGTGCACCGCTGTAGTTCCAGTTATGCTGTGAGGCGCTGTCATTGTTGGAGTCGAAGGAGAGAGGCGTGAAACGAAAAAATGATGCTGCGATGCGAATGGTCAAAGTGTGGTGGCCGGTTTCCCCAGGAATCTGTCCACGGACGAGTTTCACTAACCTGCCGAACGGAAGGGCCCCCGAACCCCCCCGGGAATGACCGCCGGGACCCCACCTTCCGGTCACCAACCGGCACGACGGACCACCCCGAGATTATGCGTGGCATGGTGAGGCAGCCTCACGAGCTGGTTAGGCCCGCTTGGGCCCCTGTACTGTGCCACGGGCGGCCAGCGGGACAACCGTTTCTACGGGTCTTCCTGGTCGGCAGGTTAACGAAGTCCTCCTGACACTGGTTTGACGGAAGCCTCCACAGACCAAATACATCGCAGCATCATCCCCTCGGGCTCTGGTTATACGCTGGCTGATCCCGAAACGCGACCGACAAGCAGTCACTTGACGGGTTTTTCACCATGCGTACGGTGGTCACCAACCAGACGGGACAAGCCCTACCACCGGTGGAGCAGATCGAGGCTCAAAAATGTCCGTTAGTCGCTTCCTACGACACCCACCGGACGAGAGAGGGGCGGCGATTTGTATTCTTTCTCCGTCGCCGCACGGATATATTTCAGGTGATTTTTGTTCTGTGCAGATAGCTGTTTTTTAATAGTTTTCACGGAATGTCCCCTTTTAACCTTAAACCTACCTTTAGTGAAGAAGAGCTGAGGCGGAAAATTAAAGAAACAGGAGGCATAGATAGATAGATAGATAGATATACTCTTTATTGCACAAAATTATAAGAATTATTAAATTAATTATAATATTTAATTATTATTATTACTATTTATTACAAATTATTAATTAATTATTTATTGGCATAATAAGAAGCAACAGGGAAGCTTTTAGACACCTTAAGGAAATTTTTCTTAGGAGATGTAGGTTGTGCATTTCTGTGGGAGGACGCCAATTTGAAAACTTTTTATAGTAGCATTTAAAAATTTATAAAATAAAAACTGTTTTATTGAATTAATCATAACTCCGTCAATTATATTAACTAAAAATAATCGAAAAACCATAAAATCCATAATCTTAAAAAAAAATTTTTTTATTGGTTTTAAGGCCCGTTATAGGAAAAAATCCCTATTAAGGTCTGGTTATTATGAATGAAATTTGTTGTTGCAGGTTCTTAGCAGTTTTTAAGAACGCTTAGAAACCTTTGGCACCTCTCACTTAATTATTTTTAACGCCCTAAACATTTATGAGTTCGAACTCCAGCAGTAATTTTGAAATTCAGATAAAATTTTACGTAAGTTCTGCAATGCTTAGCCAGTCCGCTTTATTTTAGGTGTTAGCTAGTATCATCATAATTAATTACAAAAATAAACAACATCTGAAAACGTTACAAAAAAATAGATAAAATAGATAAACTAATATCAGGTGAAAACCACGAAAAAAAACTTAAAATAATTCTAGCTCCTAAACTACAAAAAATCGCTGAACATACATGGGGGTTATTCGGGTACCCCATAGCATAAGGCATCAAAATTTTTCTTTTGGACGCCAATGAATGGGCCACCCTGTATACCGAGTTTTATTTCGTAGTACCTGAAGTAGTGTACCTTATGGAACGACCAGTTTGTTCAACAGGTAGTAAGGAACCGAACCACAGTTCCACCGAGGCTAGGATTATTCGTGTGGCTATAATCTAATTGATCTGGTTCGTCTAAGCGTACACTTTTCTTTTTTCAGACACGATGCCATAGTGGCCATTGCACTAGAAAACATTGTTCAGTGTGTATAGGCTCTATCGCTATATAAACCCATATTCGTATTACCCAGCAAAGGCATTTCTTCTTGTTTTTAACCTTTTTAGACCACATTGGTGTAAATCACATGAAATCATTGGTGTGGCGCAGGACCGATCGGTTTGGAGATCCTAAGGGTAGGTTTTTATCCAGCAGTCTTTGGCTGAAATGATGATGATGATGATAGGTGTAGACCTCCTTTAGATCTAAGTACACTAATGATTATGACCAACTTGCATCCACACTTTAGCTGTTTTCTTTGTGAAACCAAAAATACAGATACTCAAAAAAAAATATGGTTGCACCATGATCCAGGGTTTGGCAAGTCTAGTATACCTACATTGGAACTTCCGTCTGTATCGTAACCCTTAACAGAAGAACCTGACCAATTAGATCAAAGCTACACAGCTATTCAACTGTGCAGGTTTCCTCGCGATGTTGTCCGTTACCGCTGAGGTACTGGTATAGGTACTGGCAAACTTCTTTAATATCGGGTGGAGATTGCGCAGAACACAAATTTTGACACGCCTGCGCGCTATTGGTCAGAAACATACCTCTGACCAATAGCGTGCGCGGGCGTTCGGGAGACTCGCACGCTCTATTGGTCACGCGCAAGTGCACATGCGCGAAATTTCCCCCTCTCCGTCGACCGATGTTCAACAAGTTTGCCGGTACCTGTAAATATGCGCATAGAAAAATCCATAAGTGCGCACCGGCCTTTAAACCATTGACCTTACGCATGTGAAGTGACTTCACATACCATTTGGCTAACACAGTTAAACCATTTGGCTCTCACAGCTCTTAGCAGTAGGTAACATATTATTACAAGAGAAGTCCCAGATTCTCTCGGGAATGACTCTTCACACGAGCTTGAAGAAGTTGGTACATTGTTGTTCAAAGAACAGTGGAATACAAACGCAAATTTCTCTGAACTCGCGCAACTTTGTCGAGACAATGTTCTTCTCTGTTCAGCCTATTTTATGTATAGTTGTTGTGTCGATAATACGCCTGAGCTATATGTGTAACTCTAGTTTCTGCTAGAAGATAATATGCCTGTGTATAACATCGATCAAAAGATGCTTAAATCTATACTAAAGTGAAGTCATTTTTAACCGACTTCAAAAAAGGAGGAGGTTATATGTTCGACTGTATGTATTTTTTTTTTTTTTTTTTTTTTTTTTTATGTATGTCCGTCGATTTCTCCGTCAATTGTGGACCGATTTAAATAATTCTTTTTTTATTTGAAAGTGCATAGTTCAGAGGTGGTCCCATTGTCACCATGTCAGGATCTGATGATGGGATCCCGGAAAAATCAAGGGAAAACCTCAAATTTTATAGGCTGCGCCTACGCGTTACTTGTTTTTTCTGAAGCCATTCAAGTTTTTGCGTCCGATAGACATCATTTTATGTTGATGAGCTGATGATGGAAGGTACAACTCCTTAACGGTTAGGAGTTAGGGGATAATTCTTTCAGTATTGTAGGAATATGTGGACCGTTAGTTGTATTTTATGTACTTTTGCAGCTAAGGTGATGATGGAAAGTACAACTCCTTAACGGTTAGGAGTTAGGGGATAATTCTTTCAGTGTTGTAGGAATATGTGGAACGTTAGTTGTATTTCATGTACTTTTGCAGCTAAGCTGATGATTACCCGGGGATGGGCTGGTCACTAGCCAATAAGGTTAGCACCGGCTCGTCCTAATCGGGTGTGAAGGAGAAACCGGGGGAGTGTAGTGGGTAGCGGACGCTTCGGTCTCGAGTCCCACACACGGCCGCGGGTCTAGCTAGCCTGCGGTTATGGTGCATAAACGCATTCTCCTCCTACCCATGGTGCTGAACACTTAATGAATACCTAATATTATTATCAAATAATACAATTCTACTCGTATTTTCGCTATCATTATTATGAAAGAGTTTTACTCACTACCTACGTGTTATTCACACTAAAAATAGAAAAATAAACAAACTTTTTTTAAAAAAAATTAAACCGACTTCAAAAAAAAGAAACAAAAAAACTACCTAAAAAACTGAAAAGCAAAAAATAATTTTAATAAGACATTTATCAAATGCGCTTATTGTCTAAGCCTATTAATTAAATTGTATTTTACGTGCTAGGTAGGTACCTACTAATCTGTTTGAAGTCGGTGCCAAGCCAAAGGTAATCAAAAATGATATATAATAATAATGTATTATAAAGGGTTACTTATTAATCCGCGGACGTAGGTACGTAATCTGGGTACCTACTATTTGGCTTGGCACCGACTTCAAACAGATTAGTAGGTACCTACCTAGCACGTAAAATACAATTTAATTAATAGGCTTAGACAATAAGCGCATTTGATGAATGTCTTATTAAAATTATTTTTTGCTTTTCAGTTTTTTAGGTAGTTTTTTTGTTTCTTTTTTTTTAATAGGTGACATTTGACAGCTCATTTATGCAAAGAAAAATATACCTTCCTTACGCTGCAGGAATAAAACTCAAGAAAACAACATCAGTTTTTTGATACAAATTATTTGTTTAGAAAATTAGACTCTACTCCTGATGTAGGTACATTAGTAGCACTTTGCTTTGCATAAATGAACTGTCAAATGTTACCTATTAACATGACTCCACTTTAATCTATACTAGTATTGTAAAAAGAAAAGATTTCATTGTTTGTTTGCTTTACTGAAATGTGACCGGATGACATAAGATATTTTTGATCCCGGAAATGTAGGGGAAGGGGGGAAATTGACAAAAGAAATTACGCGCGGGTGTAACCGCGGAGGCGACCGCTAGTATTGTATAAAGAAGAATAAAGCAATAAAAGTAGTTTAATTCAATGCAAACCATAATATTATCCAAACATACGCAACCTTAATCATAACACATTATATAAAAGAAAGACCCAATACATTTTCCAAATAACCCTTTATTTGAGAAATGTCAAACACGGCTTTTGTACACGATTTATTTGCGAGGCAAATTTTTAATTAACCTATATTCCTGTAACCATATGAGGTAATTCATTATTTATAAAGGATTAGTGAAATACGACATAATCCCTTTAAGGTTAGATATATTACTCGTATATTGAATAGACGCCAACTTAAGCACTAAAATTACTAATAATGTCGTCCTAGCCGAGTTTTCGGCTACGGCGGCCAATCTTTTACGATCAGCCAACTACAGGTGCACTCCCTATTCCCTCACTCTCATTATACTGTGGGACAGCAGTCTGACACGACCGAAGAGAGGTAAGGCGCAGGACCAACGGCTTCACGTGCCTTCCGAAGCACGGAATCGTCATTCTTTTCAGACATTCAGGTGATTCAAGCCTGCAATGTCCTAACCAAACTGAAAACATTCACACAAGGTGATGCTCCCCGCGGGATTCGAACCTACGATCTCCGGGTATTAAAGCCCAACGCTCTAAACACTGTACCACGGAGGCAGTGACTGAAATGACTATTATAGTAGTGAAGCACCTAGTCTACGCCTAGATGGCTTAGTGGGTATCGGGCCATAATAATTTCAGGGCTCTTGGTTCAATCCGGGTCGGGCATGTGGAATATTTGAACACACAGTTCGGGTCTGTGATCACCAATCCTTATTTGACAAGCATAGTGATTAAGCTAGTACCAAGCACTGTGGCGATGTCTTGAGTTCAATGATGGAGGCTATTTCTCAGAAGAATTTTTATGGTAAATTAAATTGCGAAATAAATACTTTGACTTTGACTCTGCAGTTGGACGTTAAATATGCCAATTATTTTCGTTACTATGAGTGAGATATGATGAAATACTTCATAACAACATGATTATTTCACCTGATAAAGATAAACATTATCAAGGAATATGATAATACGTTCTTAATTAAGTTAATGAATACTCCAAAAAATGTCTAAGTTTACGTATGTACGTCATTTATTTTACTAATGGATATCCTTTATTTATATTTTTTAATACAAAGCCATCTAGGTACATTCTAGGTAATAAGTATTCGTGAACTTTAACTGACAAAAATATTTATTTGCACTGTACGGGAATAAACCCACGACCGTATCAGGTACTACAGCTATGCTATATGGCACGCAGCCCACCTTATGGTAAGCAGCTACTGCGGTCAATTCCATTGAAGGACACTTTACCGGAAAGAATCGCTTTATGCCCTACGTCCTACCACACTACAGGCTCTTCTGATCTTCGAGCCATTTATATCAAGATTGCTCTCCCACAAGGCACAATTATGTTTCCGGAATACATCCAAAGCATTCGTTCAAATAAAAAGGTTTACTTACTGGTTTTCAAAAGGCAGATAAGGTTTGATATATTGACCTTTTTCTGCCAAAAAGAGAAAAGTACAGGCAAAGTCACGAGAATTTTGTTAGTTGATGATAAAACATAAAGACATCCCAAGGTGACTAATCTCTTTATCTAATCCTGATTAATTAATTTAGTAACACCAATAGTATTTGCCTTGTAAACATCAGAAAACAAAATGACGCCAGTGTATTATTTTTTAGTGTTTTCTGCAAGTATTTTGATAGTTTTTACAGAAAATACAGATTATAAAGGGTACGTATGTGTAAATATTATTACTTATAATCAAATTGACTAGCCCAATGGCGCATTTAATAGTGGGTTCTAATCTCAATCAGGACAACAATTGATTTGTGGTTAAACTGAGTCTAGACTTTTGTTTGTATTTAAGTATTTATATTGGCTGGGTTTAAGACCCGAGTTGGACAAAATTTGTGTCAGATTTTTCAAAAACAGCTGGGGTTTCTGAATTGACTGTGATAATTACCGCCCATGAACATCTGTATTCGAAACCATGGGGAAGACGAAGGGCTGTGGAAAATAGGGGATGGGATCGCAATTTTATTTAACAAGCCTTTCCTTTCTAGATACAAAGTCTACAATGTGAAGTTCACAACAGAAGATCAGCAAAACAATTTCCATAAGCTAAAAGACGATACGATAGACTATTGGAGAAAGCCTTCAGTAAAGCACGGTGTCGTAGGACAGGCTATGGTGCCACCTTCTCATATAAACTGGTTTGAGGATAGGCTTCAAGAACTTGGAGTAGAAAGGGAAGTAGCGATTGAAGATGTCTATGAGTAAGTAACAATTACAAGTTTCATCTGTTGTAATTTTGGTTGAAAAATCAGAGGCGCTGGACTGGAACTCATCCAACAAAAGTTGTCTACAATTTGAAGTAGAATGGGATAATGAGGCTTTACTTTCTTGACTAATTAAAAGACGGAGAAAATTTTAAGAATTTTTTTCTTTACACTACGGTGAATAATCTGAGAAACGTTTTGGAAAAGTACCTACCTATTCACCTAGAATATTGGGAGCACCCTAATACTAGGAAATATCCCTGCAGTATAAATAAAATCGCTAAGGGACTGTATTTTCAGCAAAAATTATACCTAAAAACACGAGCATATTCTATATACATATATTACATCGAGACACCGCTAAACAAGATCCACTCTTAGAAACAATGAAAGCTGTAGTTTGAATAAACAACCAGCCTCTCGTGTAACTATGTGCGTAAAATAGAAGTTCAATTAACTAGCTGACTAGATCGACCATTGTTATGTCCCGTTCGCTTTGTTTCGATCGTTAGGTCTGCCTGAACTGTAAGCTAAGATTTGACGAGTATTTTGGGGACTGTATACTCCCGTAACAGGGAAACCAGACCAATTATTAGATTGTGATAACACAGCCAGCGTTCTATGACTAGACAGATTTCCTTACTGTGTTTTCTCTCACCTCCAAGGTATTTGAAAGCAAGAATATAATCTTGTGTTTTAAACTAATTTTTTATACAACGTAATGTTTGTTAGGTTGTCTAATACCTATGGAAACAGCTATACCTACTTAATTTGGGAAAATATTGATCTATGTAAATAATGCCCTATGATAACTATAAATTTATTTTATTCATATTATTTTTAAAGAATTTTATACAAAAATATAGATTAGATTTTTATTAAAAATAATGATTATCATAATTAGCATGCTTATTACTCATGACATTTATTAATTAATGAATCTTTTGTTCTTTTCAGTTTAATAACTAAGAGAAGTGTAAATAAAGAAACAAGAATTACAAGAAATGATACAGTGGAACATTTTGATTATGAAGGCTATTATAGATATGATGTGGTAAGTTACAGTCCCAGCAAAACATTAAAAAGAAATAATTATTTGGTATTTCATAATGATTTTGATTTTGAATTTCAGATCCTGCGGTATATGTATGAACTTCAAGAAAGGTACACCAACTCAAGTACCATATCATTAGAAGTAATTGAATCAAGTCGAACTGAAGAAGGCAGACCCTTGGTATATCTCAAACTGACTAGCAGAAACGTAACGAATATAGAGAAGCCAATAGCAGTTATTGAAGCTGGAATAATTCCTAGGGAATGGGTCACAATACCTTCAGCATTGTATGTTGTCGATAAGCTGATAGGGTCTGAAGAAACGTCCCTTTTAGATGACTTTGAATGGATAGTGATACCAGTGTTGAACCCTGATGGATACGAATATACCCATACAAATGTGAGTTTTATAACATTGATTTTGTATCATTTATTTCATCATCTTATTTGTTTCTATCGCTTATTCCATTCATGTAGCCATGTGTTACCAACTGCATTTCTCATTTTTAAAATAATTGTTAATTTGCTTAACATTTCACCACAATTTTTTGAAAATACCTAATTAATATTTTTAAATTTAAAAGGTCTTTATTATTTTTCTTGTTTTCGAGTCGATGGCAAAAATTAAAGTCATCTAAAAACGACACAGTACTCGTATTATTTTTACAAAGAACTCTGTACACTCGAATTTTTAAGCAATAGTGAAACCTATCAACTATAAAAACTCTACTTACAGCTACGCTTATGGATGAAGAACAGAAGCACCAAAAGTCATCTCGGCTTCATCTGCCCAGGAGCCAATATCAACAGAAATTTTGATATAGACTGGTCAACATTTGACTCCAGTTCCAGTCCGTGCAGTCACATCTATTCCGGCACCGAACGTTTCTCAGAAGAAGAAAGCCAATTCATCCACTCAATTCTAGAAGAGAATGGAAGTAGAATAATACTGTACTTCTCTCTCCAAAATACTGGGGGGTTTATTTCTTACCCTTGGCTTTATGAGAGAGCAGCAAGTGGAATGTTCCGACAACATCTTCTGTTAAGCCGAGATATGGTAGCTGCTATGAATGAGACATATACATCTGGTATTGGTTCCTCAGTTTATGGAGACAGAGCCTCAGGATCTAGTACTGATTACGCAAGGAAAAAAGCTGTTTTGTATACATTCAATATAGATGTACCAGTGGGAGAATCTGGAGTAATGGTTGCTGAGAGTGATATTGTAAATGTTGCTGAAGATGTGTGGACAGCAGTTAGTGTAGCAGCTCATGGTATTTATACTTACGTGTAAGACAAAGTTAATTTTCCCTTTCAATAAAGAATCTTAGAACTTACTCTATTTTATTTTCAATGTAATACTCGTAAATACAAAACAAAACAGTGGTCGCAACGAAAATCATAAAGTTTGTTTAGTCGTATGTAGGCATAGATTATAAAAAATGTTTCTGTTAATAACAATATCAATATCTGAAATTTACTCTCCAAGTTTTAACGAAATTTTCTTTACAATTTCCATTCCTACCCTCTTGCCAAATCACACAATTTTACTCTGTCAAAACCACAAAACAATTGCCTGGATTTCTGTAGGTGAAGAGATAACCTAATAACATTTAATTTTCGAAGTTACATTACCAACTTAGCCGGATATTCTGTGGCACCAAGCAGAAATTGCTTAAGAAATCCCCGAATCAAATCAGGTCGGGCGACGATCGGCGCAATCACAATGGAATTTAATTTTAAAATCTTCCCCGAGCTATAGGGTTTAATATGCTCGAGTGAAATTGCCTACTCAACTAATCTCCAATATAAACTGTTCAATTTCTCTTCAAAATTTGAAACTTCGAAAGGTTTGGGTGACACCTGCGAAAACGAGAATTTAGTAATGAAATCAACTCAATTCTTTCTTTGTCTGCTTTCGATTTTAGGACGAATTCTTTTATAACTCTCTATTCTATAATTTCTTATAGAAAATTTTCTTATAGAATAAATTCTATAATTTCTCTCCACAAAAGAAAAAAAAACGGAATCCTTACTTTTGTCCATCCATCCGTCAGTATGTCTGTCCGATTTTCTCTCAAACTTCTAAGCATAATAATTTAATTCTATGCACTTTTGAGGAGATCAAAGTTAGTAGGTGTAAGTTGTTAATAGAATATTTGTAACCTAAAAATTGTACGGAACCCTCGGTGAGCGAGTCCGATTCGCACTGGCACGGTTTTTTTGACCAAAAAAAGCTCTTCAGGTATTTCTGGGTCAAATATTTCTGCAATGTTTAACAATAAATCATTGTCGTGGCGTTGAAGGTCACTGAGCCCTTAGTGAAAAGGGAAGATGTTTATCCAAATAAGGTAAGTATGGTCATCGCCCTCTACTTTTTTAATATACAGGCCAAAGGCATCCACTCATTGAAATCAAGTATTCGGGATTACTATGGAGAGTTGGGTACTGGGTTTATTCACCACACTTACCAAGTTGAGATCGGTTGGTACCCTGAGCAAGATCAAAAAATAGTCTTTGCGCAGGTCATTTCGTTATCTTTGCTCAGGGTACATAGAACTTACATGTCGCTCTGAGAACAATACTTTTACAAAGTCTTTTATGATTTTATCTTAGTTTGTTTGTTGTCTGAAAGCCTTATAGTTAAGCCAATTTAATTAAAACATTTTATTTAAATAAAAATGCTTTTTTAATAAGTCAACTTTCTCCAGGTTAACAATATGTTGGGGTCAGAATAATAAGAAGGTATTTTCGATGACAGTTACGACATAAAACCTGAGTGCGACTTATCACTACATAGTAGGTATAAAGCCTTGGTCGCTTCCCGTTGTCTGTCCCTACATGCTTAGATCTTTAAAACTACGCAACGGATTTTGATGCGGTTTTTAATAGAAAGAGTGATTCAAGATGAAGGTTTATATGTTTAAAACATCCATAATATAGTAGAGAAACACCATTGAATCCGTGCAAAGCCAGGGCGGATCATTAGTAAAAGATACATAAAAAATCACTTATTTTTTGCACGCGTAAAAAACATCTCGGCTCTAGTAAAGATCCTGTTTAGCAACGGAACCCTGGAGTGCAGTAGGAAGTATCCCGGTGACATTCCCGAACTGTGTGTTCCGATTCGACAACACTAACGTTGTGCCTTTCAAGACGACTAGTGATGGGACACGGTAACAAAACATCGATGTCATCCTTTATTATTTTACAATAATTTATTATTTGACAACCCATTTGATGTAATGGTTTTAGTACGAAGATATTGGTTAAAACTTTTAGAAGAGCCTAAAAGGTTAAGCAGGAGTGTGCAGCTTACAGTCGTATATCGGCTAATGCCCTTGCATTAGCCGATATACGACTGTAAGCTGCACACTCCTCACGCTCTTCCCCAAAAACGGTTGATCATAATATATGAAAAAAGTTTAAACATTTTATAGTCCACAACTTTTGTAACGGTGCAAATCTCATTTAAGCAATAGGAACCGAGATATTCACGAAAAACCGATGTGTATGGCCTTTAACGTTAAATGTCTTAAGACTTAGACACAATAGTATTTGAGTTTTTTAAGACAATATTTAGGATGACAAAACACAGGCTGTTTTTGAATTATTCATAGAATTTTATTTTTGATGTCAAATTGAGTTTAGTAAGCCTAAAATATAAATACAAATCCCACGAACCGCATCTTTTTAAAATACGAGTAAGTACATGAACAGTTTCCTAAGATTCTCTGATTTATAAACAAACACCATAGTTTAAAAAATACTCAATTCAACGTTAATTATCGATAAGAAAGCATACCCCATCACTTCTGTCCAGTGCCTGTCACGTCTTACCTCCGGGCAATATCCCTCCCCCTCTCCCCCCTTCTGCCGACGCGCGGAGGCATCCGGCAAATTCTTTACTTATTACTTACCTGAACTGAAAAAACAATACTGGATTTTCAAGCGGACATTTTCAAGCGCTCGTGAATTGTCACCAGAATTGCTGAAGTGGAAAAGTTAGGCGTTTTAAATTGGTTTTACAATGAGTGTCGAGTTTGTATGATGTTTTTATATGATTGAAAAGTTGATTATTTTGACGACAGTTTGTGTAGTAGATGTGAATAATTCTGATGATGAGAATCATTGAATACTGTGCTACAAGATGGGTGGTGTTTCTTTTTTTCAAGTTAACGTGTGGATGTAATGTATAATAATTCTTTGTAATATGTGTATTTAATTAATGTAATAAGTATTTTTTTATATTTTACGATAACTTAATTGAGCTTAATTATAATATATGTAACAGTTTGTCCATAGTTTAGTTTTTTTATGTATTATTTAAATGCAAAAGTTTTGGTAATTTGTGGTTCATTTTTTCACGTCACAACGAAGCAACGGATTGCGGATTTTGGTATGAAGTTATTATGAGATATGGTGTGGTGAGTGACATAAACTGGCTGACCGAAGGCTTCACAATATTTCTTTCTGTGATTGATAAAACATAATTTCGATCAATATTACGTTAAATGCCTAATAGAAAATCAATGCAATGCTAATGAATGGAAGCAAAATGTCATTTAAAAGGGGAAGACGAGAGAAATTAGCTTCAACTGACCAGGATGGACAAGGATAGAAAAATGTTTATGCTGAATTTTCCTGTATACGAATTCGACATAATAATAAAATAAATAGCTAGGCTTTAGGATGCGACGGGGTAAATGCGAAGTTAATCACCTTTCTTTTAGGTCAGACCCACATAAGTGTGTCTACATATAAAAAATAAAACAAGAAATTAATTTCTTAAAAAAGTTTTCATAATTTTTATTCAGTGTTCATATCCTATAGATTCTCTCAAACAAATAAATAATCAGTTTTGACGATTCCAGTATTGATCACGCGCGAAGCGAGCTCCAGTCTTAATGCCCTCCCAAGTCTCCATACCAGCCTGTCTGATAAACTCAGGCTCGACTAAGAAGCCATTCATGACTCCTGTTACGCCCCTGTACGCTGGGAGTTCATAGGTATAAGAGAACGGGACGCCAATAGAAGTGATGTAATCACTAGAACCACCAGACGCAGCATACAACACTTGGAAGACATTCCCGACGATGTAATTACGCTTGTTCGGCCACTTAACCCTATCGATGGCACGGGCTTGATTGACAGCGTTAAGGTTAAGAACCAAGGCATTGGACGGGAGCTGGCCATTACCGTAACCGTAGAGGATCATGCTACCAAAGCTGTGGACGTCGATAGATAAGACGATACGGCTGACGTGTTCAGCGAGGAGATCTCTGATGTTGGCAGTCTCTGGTTCAGAGAAGGCACGGCGACCGTGGTAGGTGTCCGTGCAAACGTTGTTGCTGGAGGCGGTGGCCCAGAAAATGTCCCAGTTGCGGTTGAGGTCGACGCCCATGCACACGTTGCCAGGCATGAAACCGGTGGCGCGGTTCTTCCTCCAGAAACGGCTCTGGAAATTAAAAGAGGATTCATTAATTGACCGACTTGATGACGCATTTGGTTGTGAATTAGTGGTTCTGCCCTGTGCACCAGGGGTCGTGGATTCGAATCCAAGACTTTTGGGTTCGTTCTATGTCTGGTTGCTTATATTGTGTACAAATATTTCAGTTTATATTTGTGATGTCTTCAGTGTTTCTGGTACTCATAACATAAGCGCAACAGTTTGGTAGTGTATTTTACTTTATAATCGTGCTGTGCGGTATTTAAATTACTATTTAAGTAAAAACAAGAGCACAAAACCTATAACGTAAGAAATTATGTATTTATTTGTGCATAACATGAAATAAAATTTATACAGGAGTATTCATCAATTTTACAGATTTTCCCTTTAAACAAAACACTACTGCGGTTTAAATCAATGACAAATGTTTGGCAAATCTAATTGTGCAAACCGCAATCCAATTATTGCAATAAATAAACATACTACAGTCTGTTCCACATAAGTTGTCCTTTAGCCGCTATATTGGCAGCATTGCCTACGCTTTGTAAAGCTGTCAAAAAACAGATTGAATGTATTGAAAAACAATACTACCAATATAGCGGCTAAAGGACAACTTATGTGGAACAGACTGTAATGGGAAAGTTTGTGTCATTGTTTGTTTTATTTAGGCAGGACTTAAAAAAACCAGTCAAATGAGTGGGAAAAATCCATTTTAAATTATGTATTTTTTTATTTCCCACATACAGATAGTTATTATCATCAGCCAACAGACATCCAATGCTAAACAAAGGATCTACACAGGTGGATTCTTTTTTTATGCTATATCAGCTGATAGACAGGCACACAGCCTATCTAGTGGTAGCTGCCTACCCACTGCGTCCTATTCCTTTCAGGGACCCTTAGGCAGAAAAAATCGCATAATATGCTGCCACATAGGCTCCTCTGATCTTTAGTCATTTGATTTTAAGTATACTGGCTCTAACTTTAAAATAGTTGGAACACAGCAAAAGCTTACGGCGGCAAATTTCACCGGTGGGGGATTCCCAAGATAGATTTGGTAGCACATTATAAAGAAAACTTACGTTGGTGTGAGTGAATTCGTAACCGTCAGGGTTAGCAACGGGCATGATGATCCAGTCGATGGTTTCCAGGAGGTCACGCTCTTGGATGTCGATGACCAGCCTCTCGATGGCGAACAGGGTCGCGGGGAGAGTCACCCACTCACGAGCATGGAGGAGAGACATGAGGAAAACTATGGGCTTACTGCGGTCCTGAAAAGAGTATTATTGAAATACAGAACTCTACCCTGTTAGGACCGGTTTAAACTCACAGCTGACGATTTTTAAATAGATCATTAAATTTTAGTGTAAAAGAACTTCTACTTCTGGACTGGTTGTGAGTGGTTACTTCGTGAATGTTGTCTTCCTTATTACTGTTAGTTTTCCAATGTATAATATTATTACCAAGGATATCGACTTTAGATGTGAGAACATGATTCGATATTTCGATTTTGGTAATTTTTTAGTGTCTAATGTTATCAAATAGTACTAGCAAACTTTCCACACCAGGATATAATCCAGAAGTAATAGAAAGTTACCTGGAAGTTAGTGGTGGAAATCCTCAGGTACTTCATGTCACGACCCTCGAAACTCCTTCCAGCAGAAGCCACAGATACGGTCTCTGGGTACGCAGCTGCAAGGCGGACGAGGTAATCGTCAATCTGGGGAATAAAGAAAAAACACATAACTACAATATTTATTCTTTTCTATTTGCCGGGGGATATAGAATACCAATATGTATAATATTTCGTTTTGCAATCGTGACATCATCAAGACGTGGACCGTTTTACGGACAGTTTTTTTACTCATTTTTTGAAAATGCATAGAAGGTGTTTTCTTTATCATAATTATGTTAAAAAGAATAACTAATCTATAAAATATAGACAACAGGCAAGAAACTAATTCTATTACACAAATATAATTCAATAGATATTATTTAAGACCAAGTAAAAGAAAACTGGCTAGTCCATGATCTGCCTACTCCCAATTTAAATACACAACTAGTGATAATGGTGTACCTAATTAGTGGGTGTACTTACAACTTGGAACCTGTGGATTTCAATACACAACTAGTGATAATGGTGTACCTAATTAGTGGGTGTACTTACAACTTGGAACCTGTGGATTTCATCGAAGTTTAGACCAGGGATTGCTCTGGAAGCATTGCCACTGCGGGCAGCGGCGGCAGACAAGAGCTGGTCTTCCAATTCCAGTTGTCTGAAGAGATGAACAAAAAAATAATGAACAACCAAAAGCTAACCAATAAATTGATCCTTAAGTGCGGGATACACTTAGTATTACAGACACGAAGATCAATGAAGATCCAGAGAATTTTACTAATGGAGGACAACTCTCAAGTACTTGACACAGTCGAAGTTATTATGCAGACAAAGTTATTTTAACAGCAGATATCACCTGTCCAGCTTACTCCCCAACGTCAAATGCGAAACGAAATTCACTCATGAAGTTTCCACACGAGTGGCTTAACTACTACGAGTATTTCTTAAAGTTGATTAAAATAAATTAACGGGGTATGAAATAAAACTTACTCTCTAATATTCTGGACTTGGACTTTGTACTCGATGTTAGCAGCAGACAGCACAGCTTCGAAGTCTGTCTTGACTACCTTTGGCACCAGGATGTTACCAGCACGCTCTGGGTGAGCGTATGTGAATATGTCGATGGCCAATTGGTTCTCCAGCTCGTTGACGAACTTGGCTTCTTCTGCATCTTTCACCGTGATTTCGTACAGAGAGTGGCTGGATGGAAAATAAAATTTTAGAAGAAGAACTAATGAGAAGTTCTTCAAGAACTTAATCCTAATCTACTTGACGTGTGATTGGAACATGATTATGATATGACAAGGCCAGTTAACTCATCAAAGACACGCTGTATTCTTGTCAACTGTTTCAAGAGTTTGACCTTCAGAATTATTGTTACCAGAAATTGCTATCCCCGAGTTTTTGACTTCTATTTCTTTTTCCTCCTCTAGATTCGACGATGATCTTTCTTTTAAATAGTTACGGTGCAATGGGAGCTAATTATGATTTTATTACTACTTTACTTAATACATCACATTTATTATCATCATTAGACTCAGCCACTCCAAAAATTACTTATAAAATATGATTAAGTAGGTAACTAAATAATTTTTAAGTAACGAAAAGATTTGTATAGCAAAATTAATAATCCTTTTATGGGTTAGGTAACTTGTATTTAATGTGTCTTGTGTACACATTATATTTTACAGTAGAATTCAAAAGGATATGACCTCCGCAAGTTTGTCAGTTCACCAATGTACATTATGTAACAGGACTATTATCCTAATCTCAGATTTTGGTTTAATTTTCTTTCCCCCGTTCAGATCAGCTCAATGCTCGAAGGTTTCATAATTATATATAATCAATTCTTACCCATCATACAGCTCATGCTTTGCACTCACTGCATAGATTGCACAGAACAGAAACACTGATTTCAAAAGGTTCGCCATATTGCCGAACCAAAGACCGCGCAATAGCATAATATCATTGCGTGTTAATTATTTATACCAATTCGCATAAATATATCTCAATCTAAATCATTTCCAAAGCATCACATTTGTTAAAGATTATGACACACTAACAATAATTAATTGAGAGATTACAAAGATAACTTATCAAGCCGAAAAACCAAAATAAACCGACTTCAAAAAAAAACAAAAAAAAAACTACCTAAAAACACTGAAAAGCAAAAAATAATTTTAATAAGACATTCATCAAATGCGCTTATTGTCTAAGCCTATTAATAACATTAAATTGTATTTACGTGCTAGGTAGGTACCTACTAATCTGTTTGAAGTCGGTGCCAAGCCAAATAGTAGGTACCCAGACTACGTACCTACGTCCGTGGATTATTTGTAACCCTGTATAATACATAAATTATTAGGTATGTATCATTTTTCATTACTTTTGGCTTGGCACCGACTTCAAACAGATTAGTAGGTACCTACCTAGCACGTAAATACAATTTAATGTTATTAATAGGCTTAGACAATAAGCGCATTTGATGAATGTCTTATTAAAATTATTTTTTGCTTTTCAGTGTTTTTAGGTAGTTTTTTTTTTGTTTTTTTTTGAAGTCGGTTTATTTTTTTTTTTAAAAAGTTTGTTTATTTTTCTATTTTTAGTGTGAATAATACGTAGGAGTGAGTAAAACTCTCTCATAATATTGATAACGAAAATACGAGTAAAATAGTAGAATTGTATTATTTGACAATATTAGGTATTCATTAAGTGTTCAGCACCATTCAGTAGACCAACTAAAGATGCAGCCCGCAAGAGGGACATAAGAATTAAGAAGTCGTACCCTTTAGCTTCCATCATCATAGTTGTACCTTCCATCATCAGCTTAGCTCCAAAAGTACATGAAATACAACTAACGGTCCACATATTCCTACAACACTGAAATAATTATCCCCTAACTCCTAACCGTTAAGGAGTTGTACCTTCCATCATCAGCTTAGCTGCAAAAGTACATGAAATACAACTAACGGTCCACATATTTCTACAGTACTGAAATAATTATCCCCTAACTCCTAACCGTTAAGGAGTTGTACCTTCCATCATCAGCTTAGCTGCAAAAGTACATGAAATACAAATAACGGTCCACATATTCTTACAATACTGAAAGAATTATCCCCTAACTCCTAACCGTTAAGGAGTTGTACCTTCCATCATCAGCTCATCAACATAAAGTGATGTCTATAGGACGCAAAAACTTAAATGGCTTCAGAAAAAACAAGTAACGCGTAGTGTGCGCCTATAAAATTTGAGGTTTGCCCTTGATTTTCCCGGGATCCCATCATCAGATCCTGACATGGTGACAATGGGACCACCTCGGAACTATGCACTTTCAAATAAAAAAAGAATTATTTAAATCGGTCCACAATTGACGGAGAAATCGACGGACATACATAAAAAAAAAAAAAAAAAAAAATACATACAGTCGAACATAGAACCTCCTCCTTTTTTGAAGTCGGTTAAAAATGGTAATCCGATTGGGCAAAGCCAATCTATGATATTGTTTCCGCAATTGAAGTTTTCTGTTGTGAGTATCTGAAGTTAGGTTATTCGTATTTTGTACGTTGCCTTTTCCCCCTGCGCATGGGGAAGGGGGGCAAGCTGGCCACATTGAAGTTTTGGAAGAGCTAGAGGCTAACTCAGCACTTTCAGATAGAAATCAGCGGGCTGGAGGTGTGGGGGCATCACAACGTGGATTTCATAAATCCCTGCTATTGTCGGGTTGAATGACCCAGTGCTCTCCGCCTATTCCATCACCCTCTGCAAGGGAGGGCTTAGTAGCCCGGGGATGGACTGGTCAATAGCCTCAAGGCTGGCACCGGCTCGCCCCAATCGGGTGTTAAGGAGAAACCGGGGGAGTTTAGTGGGTAGTGGATGCTTTAGGTTCGAGTCCCACACACGTCGGCTGGTCTAGCTGGCCTGTGGTTTTGGAGCATAAACGAATTCTCTTTTATGCTCCATAACCACACAACAGAAAAAAGAGAGGGTTTAGGCCACATTTACGCGCCTGCTGGTGGTGTTTTAGATTGAAAGGGCCACCTGTCACTTATGACACCACAGTTATATAGCTAAGTCTGTCATCAGCCTATCTTAGCCCACTGGTGGACATAGGGGCAAGGTAACCTCGGCGAATTATAGAGCGTAGAAGTCCAATGCATCACCATCCGCCCCCGACTTAGGGTGATGGCAAAAAACAGTTTTCGTTTTTATGACGCATACCAAGTCAAAGTAAAATTCTTTCCAGTCAAAACAATTCAAAGAACTTGCTTATCATAAGAAAGATAAGCCCTTAAGGTGTTTACTAAATCAAAGACGCTCTATTTCCTCTGATATGAAGTAAGAAATTATGGTCATACGTTCAGTTATGGTTACTCGTATAATCAATTTGCTAGCGCTTAATAACTTTGTTTGTTTGCAAAATTTTAGGCTAATATTGTGTGATTGAAAGAGTATTGTTACTTTCTTTTTATGCTATTTAGACGTGCCTAAAAGAATATCCAGACGTAGAAATAGCCGAAATCAGTAATAGCGCACTAATTTCATGATACTATATCTATCGAATATGTTATATTATGCTACCTTTATTGTCTGTTTTTAAAAAAGGAGACTGCGTCAATATCATTTGTCAGATTACTATCAGGAACATTTCTGGCAGGTGGTGAATCTGACCTTCAGTAATGCAGCTTAGAAGAACATATTTAATTTATATTTTTATCTCTTCAACCATTAAACTTACCTATTAATATTTGCAATCAAACTAGCTTTTTTAGATAAGATAAATTTGCGAAGGATGACTCATAAAGAACCTAAAATGTTGACCAAACAATATATTCAAGAACCATTATTGTTATTTGTTTTTATTTGTATTTTTCTATACTTTGTATTTTCCTTAAAAGAAAGCGACCTCTAATCTGTAGATATTGCGAGAATAGCACCGAGAGTATTGTATTTGTATTATCAAAAATGAAAGACATTTCTTAAATCATAATTTATTTTTATTGATTAATCAACACCAAATAACAGTCTCACAGATAAAAAAGTTTCAAATGGTAATGTCTGATGGGCTTAGGGGGCTACTCGGGCAATTTATAACTCATGCTCGCCCGTGAGTTATCAAAATAAGTCGATTTATTATTTATTAAATGAGGTCATCAACATAGTACAAAATTGTAAATTGATGATGAACAAACCTAGACCGGTTAGAAACATCGTGATTAAATCAAAATTTTAACAAACTGTAAATACCGTTGTATCTACTATGCTTGTTTTGCTTAAGTCTAATTAGTTCAACATATCTTTTCTACCCCAAAAATAATCACGAGCGAATCGAGCCCCAGTTTTGATACCCTCCCAAGTTTCAAAACCAGCCTGCCAAATGAACTCAGGGTCCACATAGAAACCGTTTAGGTTGCTAATGTTCCTGTACGGAGGAAGCTCGTAGGAATAAGAAAAGGGTACACCGACTGTAGTGACATAGTCACTGGAAATACCAGAAGCCGCATAAAGGACATTCATGACATTACCGACCCTATAGTAGCGTTTTGATTCCCACTTAACAGCATCGATTGCTCTAGCTTGGTTGACAGCGTTCAGGTTTAGAACTAAGGCATTGGAAGGAAGTTCTCCATTCCCCATACCATATAAGATCAAGCTTCCATGACTGTGCATATCTCCAAAGTAGGCCATGCGGTCGCGGTACTCAGCGATAATGTTTCTGACGTTGATGGTCTCCTGTTCGGAGAAGGCGTGGGGTCCTTGGAAGTTGTCGCGGCAGGGATGGTTGCTGGATGAGGCTCCCCAGAAGGGACTGTCGAAGTTCCTGTTGAGGTCGACGCCGACGCAGAGGTCGTCTTCGTAGAAGCCAGTGCGGCGATTTTTTCTCCACAGACGATTCTAACGTATAAAAAGATTTAAACATTTAGCACACTAATACGTTGCTATTTTCTTATTTTCTTGTAAAGATAAAAAATAAAAAGATTTGATTGGGCAAAACATATAATTTAATTATCGTTATGAGGACACCTGTACAAACATTAGTTTAATTAGAAAATTTCCTTCCATTGGCTTTTTTAAAGGGGAATAGCCTCTATATTTGAAACCGTTTGAATTGGTCTCACAGAAATAAAGTTGCTGGATGAATCCAAAAACGATGTTTGTAGGACCTAATGATCCTAAGATTAAAGTAAAACTGAAGATCATGATCATTATTCTTTAGTAGACTATGCCGTCTGTGATCTTATTTATCATACGTACTGCCTGTCAAGGGAAATCTTAAAAATAAAACTTCTACAAAGCAGTGAGAGTTTTACTTGACAGAAAATTATGTCAATCTTGGCTGAACATCGAGCAGGGACCTTATTAGACCATATTTTTTGTGATTTTTTGTTTTGTTTCTGTGTCTTTCATATTTCATAATTTGTTCCTTTTGTCTTTATTTTGTGTTTATAATTAAATTAATTGGTACTAAATAACTATTTTATTTCTTTCATACCACAGTTGTGTGAGTGTACCGATAACCATCAGGATTGGCCACTGGCAAGATGATCCAGTCCATAGTGTCCAGCAAATCTGGTTCCTGAAGGTCAATGACCAGCTTCTCGATGGCGTAGAGTGTCGCGGGGAGAGTCACCCACTCACGCGCATGGAGCAAAGACATGATGAATATCACAGGCTTGTTTCGGTCCTGGAAAGATTGGACAGAAGATTTTAACCTCTAATGTCATCAGCATAAATCAAAAAATAATGGTTCGCTTGAAACAATTCCATATGATGAACATTAAACAATTTCTTGCAAAACTATTTCAATCTCAATGTGGAATACGGTTTTTTACAAAATTTTGGAATTTTTCAGAAATATTTTGAATAAATGCAAAGAGGCGGGTCTAAGTGGTAAGATTAGTCCTAGACCATTACACGTAGGTCGTGTATTTGATTTCTGCTTTGGGTCTGGTTAGTTGTCCAACATTTTTAGAGTTGGACTGACTAACTCTACCCCTACAGGTTAAATCTGGTGCGCCTAATCAGAGGCTACAGTGTGCTTCAATGAGATAGGTGAAATGAGTTGTTAATGAGTAGTGTTCTAGAAAAAAATATTAAAGAAAGAGAGAAAGAGAGTTATAATTACCTCGAAGTTGGTGGTAGAGATTTTCAAGTACTTAATGTCGCGTCCTTCGAATGTTTTTGTATTGGACACAACAGTCACGATGTCAGGATACAAATCAGCGAGGCGGTCGAGGTATTCGTCTACCTGAAAACCATCAGCTACTAGAATATCTTTCTTACCTACTTCTTACTATAGTTACTTTTATTATAATTATACAGAATATTGTGATTGGCGACTTAGTTTATAATTTATATCAATTCATTATTTAATATAGATATTGTGTACTAATTACCTATAAATCATTTGACTTTTTTAAATTGGATATTATCTATGATTGATTTTGCATGCCTGCGAGCAGGCTGAACACATTGGACTTAAATATTTGTAAGAACTGTATAACTGTGTTTCTGGCAAATAAAAGGATTATCTATCTTCTTTTTCTATTTATCTATTATATATAAAACTCAAAGGTGACTGACTGACTGACTGACTGACTGACTGACTAACTGACATAGATATCTATCAACGCACAGCCCAAACCACTGGACGGATCGGGCTCGTAGATGTTATGACGAATTCATCCGCTAAGAAAGGATTTTGATCAATTCCCACGGGAACGGGAACCACGCGGGTGAAACCGCGGGCGGCCGCTAGTTATTATTATTTATGCGAACGTTTGTAACTCTTTCACGAAATACTCATTTAACTTACGTTTAATAAGCCAAACTAAATTTTTTCTTCTTTAGAGCGTTTTTTCCCGACCAAATCAGGGTACACATGTCATGATCCTGGATTAAGCAAGTCTAGCTGTTATTACTATAGAGCGATTGCCAGCTGACCTCTTCAGCCCTTACTTATTTTTAGAGTTAGCCATGTGACTGTGCATGGTTCCTCACTAGGGAATGCAATCTCGATCTCGCGAGATCTCGTTTTCGCGAGATCTCGGCCATTTTTTGCGAGATTGAATCTCGGTCGAAAACAGGACGAGATCTCGCGAGATTAACGAGATTGCACTCGAGCACAAAAACCTCTTCGAAGCCCGAACTGACACGGTAGGACTTGCGATCTGTCGGTTTCGTTTGGTGCGGGTGAGGCCGCGGCTTGAGATAGCGGTCGTGGGAGGAGGTGTCTCTTAGTTTCGTTCGTGTCGTGCGTGCAACAATGAGGCTCAAACAATGTTTGAGCCTTGATCATCAAAGAAGGATTGCTTGCCTCTCTGTCTTTTACAGACTCCACTTTGGCGATGTTCCTTCTCAACTGCACGACTTAATTTCGCCGCTCCGTTCCATCACTGAACGACTAGACTGAGACTCCATCCGTATGCAGTAGAGAGAGAGAGTTGAGACCGTGTGTAGGTACGGACTAAGCGATTTGCTTCGTCTTTTTTGAAACGGACTGCCCGGGAGTGGAACTCTCTGCCTGAGTCAGTCTTTCCTATCCATTATAACTTGGGGCTCTTCAAGGCCAGAATTAACGGGCTTTACCTAAGCAAGTGCGTTTTATAATAAATTGTAGACCGCATAGTTGTTTAACATCAGGTAACTGTGTGGTCAAGTGCTGGCTTAGTTCAAACATAAAAAAACATAAGTCTTTTGAAAAAAATCGTAAAAATAAATAGTGGTTTGTGATGTTTACGCGGTTACTATACTCATTAAATAAAACAACATAAAACTGATAAAAACTCACGATATATTCTACATTTAAAAAAAAACTCGACGTTTCGACCACTTTTAAACAGTCGTGATCACGGATTAAAAATATAGAAGATATCGCTAGTTTTTATCCGTTTTAAGTTGTTTTATGTCGTGCAAATAAATGTTTATCTTATAATACTTATGATTTTTATTAGAAAAAATCCCTAATGTATTCAAATATTGTGATTATTTGCAAAAAAACACACAAAACTGTTAATCTCGCGAGATCTCGATTTTAGCGAGATCTCGTAGTACCGATATTTATAATCTCGCGAGATCTCGCTTGAGCCCCAATCTCGCGAGATTTGCATTCCCTATTCCTCACGATATTTTTTGTCACCGCCGTGTTGGTGTAAGTCTGAATACCGAGATTCGTCTACTTACTACTTCCAGTCCGTGGATCTCATTGAAATTCAGGCCGGGACCAGAGCTGTTTCTAGAAATACGCACTGAGGCTGCAGCCAGGGCTTTATCTTCCATCTCTAATTGTCTATGGGTTAAAAAACATATTTTAGTACATATGCCCACTGCATGGCAAAGGCCCCCATCATTGGAATCAAGTCAACTTCACAATGCCAGGTACTGGCTTATTTATCACACGCTCGAGCTGTGATCGAAAAACCGACACAAATTTTGTCCTACCCTGGAAATGAAAACCGATCACGGCCCTGTAATCTTGACCATCAAGGTGTTAAGATGAAATGGGATGAAAACGGTTTGTAGTATTTTACGATTTTAGTTAGCCGTTCGCTATTTGATACAAAACTTTTGGAATGTAAAAGTGTCGTAGTTTACAAACACATACTTACTCCCTTATATTTTCGACTTGTATATTATAGTCGATGCCATGGGATGTCAGGACTTCCTCGAAGTATTCCTTTAGGTCTCCCGACACCAGGATGTATCCTTCGCGATCAGGGTGCGCGTATGAGAACACATCTATGTTGATCTGGTTCTCCAGACCATTGACGATCTTGGCCTGTTCTAAATCTGCCACTGAAACTTCGTAGAGGGAATGTCTGTGGAAGAAATTATTGCGATTAATAATTATAATACTTGATGGCTGTAATAACAGTGTAAAGTCAGTTACAAGACGTAAAAGGATGGTGTAGTGTATTGGCTGTATATGTTGGTTGTCTCATGCGCCTACGTCACGCGCCAGTCGGAGCGGTCGTGTACTGCGATTGTGTGCGTGTTGTGTGGTGTTGGTGAGCCGTAAAATATCCCAATAAGCAGGACAGTACAGATGGGATACCTACTTCAGTGCGAAAAACGTTTTATTTTGCGTCGCTCAATGATTGAGCGACGCTTCCTATTAAAGTGTCGCTCAATGGTATAGGCCGCAGTCGCCGCTTACCATCAAGAAGGCTGCAAGCCCGTCTGCCAACTGTTACGATATGAAACAGCAATGACATTTTAAATACTTCTCATATCAGTCATTTTGCCCGTACCTTAAGGATTTACCAACCAAATGATATAAATAGAATATACAGCGTGCAATTTTAGTCGTTGTTTTCCCGCAGTAAAATGATTCTATCTTAGTAGTAAAATAGAATAATAAAGTTATTTTTTAAGTGAAATCAAAAGTTTTACGATTATGATAGACGAAACTAGAACCAATAGTACTAGCTGCGTCATGGACGGTCACCGGCCGGGGTCATTGCCCTTCGCATTTATCAAAAAAATGATTATTTAATATTTACTCACATTTGGTTTCCATTTTCCCATCAAACTTTTAAAAAAAATCAAAAAAAGTTTTACAAAAATTTCAAAAAAAAAAATTCAAAAAAAAAATTACATGCCCAAAACGATAGTACTACTGAAGGTGAAGCATTCTGCTGCGGGAAAACAACGACTAAAATAACACGCAGTATTAATAGAATTTAACAATATTTACCCTTCGTAGATTTCATGTTTCGATAACCCAACAGAAAGAGTGGCAGACAGAAGAATGACGAAATGCAATGATTTCGCCATTTTGCCGGAGCAAAGATCACAGAATAAGCGACATGACCTTGTTGTTTTAATTTATACCAATTATCTTATTATCTTTTTCAAAAACTTCGATTTCTTCGGTATTATTGACATATCTGAAAGGATTAATCAAAAGATTAATAAAAAATACTGCTTAAAATGTACATCAAACAATTTATACCTGTTACCAAATTTAATGTATTACATAAATGTATGACAATAATTAATATCAGTCTATAAACCCCTGCTGGGCAAAGATCTCTTTGATAGGTAAAAATACTTTCGCTAACACAAATGACTTTCTTAGTATTTTATTTCTAAGTAATAATCAAAGATCCCAGTAAAATACAATTCCTGGACATTATGCACACAGCGCCGCACAGCACGGTGGCCAGTAATATTTTTTTTGAATATTTTAGTTTTTGACGATTCGTAAGTGCTTCTGTGGATGCCTTTATGAATAAAGATATTTTTGATTTTTATTTTCATGGAAAATATATCACTAACTTAGCCGAATGACCTACATTATAATCATTATATGTCAGAATAAACCAGAGTTTTTCTTTTTTTAACAATTTATGTTTTTTGGTCCTTTTCATGTAACTTTAAGTTACACATTTTAAATAGTGACTTTTTCATTTTCGTCTCCGTTAATGTAGGATATTACCACAATACAATACATTTAATATAAGCATCCAGACAAAGACAAAACCAATGTTCATTACTTAATTAATGTTTGTTCTGGGTAGGATTCAAACTCACGTTCCCAAGGCCAGGGTGCAAATGTGCCATCGGTCCAGTTAATACAATAGCAAATGACGTCATAATTATTTGTACATAATTCGTCGTTACAATGCAGTTTAAAAAAAAATATCAAAAATACAGTTTCGATTTTGTTTTGCGAATAGGTCGATGTGTGTGTCTGCTCGGGTATTCAGAGATCGGAGCTTAGAAGTTGGCCGTTGTAAAACACTGCCGTGGCTCACCAAGAACGTGAAGTTGATCCTTTGCCTGACAATTCTTCTGTCGTATTAGAATGCTGCCCCACTGAAATATGAGATTGAAAGAATAAAGAGTGCAAAATTGTCAGGGGTACCGGGTCCCAATTTTATCAAATTAAATGTTAAAAAATAAATTAAAACTATATCTTTTCGTTTAATTTCTTTTATTTAGCTCAACAAGATATAACCATATGTGATGACATCGCAATATAAGAAAACATTGCAAATAAATCTAATTTTGTAAAATCTCAAGCTGTAAATTACATAAATAAAGACTTTTTGCTTTACTTATTACTTCTAACCCAAAACCGAGTTGCAAACCTAGCACCAGTCTTGATACCCTCCCAAGTTTCAAATCCAGCCTGCCTTATAAACTCTGGCTCAACCAAGAAACTGAGAACAGTTCCCGACGTGTCCCTCCAACCGGGGAGCTCATAGGTATACGAGTAGGGAATCCCAATGAGCGTAGCATAATCACTGGAGATACCAGAAGCTGCATACAGAACGTGGAAAGTATTTCCAACGATATAGTTCCTCTTGGAAGCCCATTTGACACTATCGATGGCTTGAGCCTGGTTAACAGCGTTCAAGTTAAGGTTTAAAGCATTAGAAGGGAAGTTTCCATCTCCGAATCCGAAAAGAATCATACTGCCGAAGCTGTGAATATCGGCGAAGTATGCAATGCGGGTTCTATAGGCTGCGAGGAGGTCCCTGATGTTCCTGGTTTCTGGTTCGGAGAAGGGCTCGAGGCCGTGGAAGGTGTCCACGCATGGGTTGCTGCTGGATGCAGAACCCCAGAAGGTGCTATCGAAATTTCTGTTCAAGTCGACGCCGATGCAGGAGTTCTCGGTAAGATAGCCGGTGGCAAGGTTCTTTCTCCAGAAACGGCTCTGAAAAATATTAGATTAACTTTAAACATACTACTTTCTATGACATCGTTTGGCAGAATGGACTGTGGTTACCTGGGTAAAATATATCGGAAATCTGTTATAAGAAATTCTTCTGCAAGAAAGTTCTTCTTCCAGGATATCAATTATTTCGTGTGGTTGGATTCTTAACAGCAACGTGTTTCAAGTCGAGAACGATAATAATTAATTGGTAGCTAGGTATCATTCTGACACAGTTTTTCAAAAAATATCAATACATTTTAGTGAAACCTACACATATTTTGACTTGCCAAATCTTGATCATGTTGCAAAAGTACCCTCACTAGGTTAAGACAAAGCACTTAGAGATGTATAACAATAATTACTAGATATTGCAAGAAACCGTTAGATGTGGGCAGCACAGGACCAACAATTATGGAGGAGAGATTTGGGGGAAGCCTATGCCCAGCTATAGGCGTCACTTGGCTTATGATGATTTCAAAACTTACGTTTGTATGAGAGAACTCATATCCATCAGGATTAGCAATGGGCAGGATGATCCAGTCGATGTCTTCCAGCAGATCACGTTCTTGGACGTCGATGACCAGCCTCTCAATAGCGAACAGGGTCGCGGGGAGGGTCACCCACTCACGCGCATGGAGTAAGGACATGAGGAAAACTACTGGTTTCCTTAGGTCCTGGAATTGATAGCATGAAAAAAGGTAATTAACATATTATAAATTAAGTTTGTATGCTATGTTTACGAAATTCAAAGCAAAATTGCCGCTCTGGAAAGGAACCCACGAGATTTCCCTGGGGTCATCATCATCGTGATAGCATTGTACCAATTTTCTACTGAAGGAACTGCAAATAGTAGTAAAAACTGGTATCTACAAGTAAATAAGTAAATCAGATATGAAGGGTTGTTACCTGGAAGTTGGTGGTGGAAATCCTCAGGTACTTCATGTCACGACCTTCGAAGCTCCTCCCAGCAGAAGCGACAGTTACGGTGTCAGGGTATGCAGCTGCAAGTCGGACGAGGTAGTCATCGACCTGGAAACCAAGAGAATAATCCAATATCAACATGGGTTTCCTGCCCTCATCTCATAATTAGAATTATTTATGGAACGTTGGACAAGAGAAAACGCAGCATCATTGATATCTAACAACAGGTTGTTAATAATACATAACTGTCAAGTTATTATTTATAACTATTAGGGTACTTATAATACTTATTTCAAGGTAAATTAATATGTTATCATGTTATGTGAAATATTGAAACAATATGTTTGTTTTTTGGCGTGAAAGTTGTATTCCTTTTTAACCGACTTCAAAAAAGGAGGAGGTTCTATGTTCGACTGTATGTATTTTTTTTTTTTTTTTTTTTTTTTATGTATGTCCGTCGATTTCTCCGTCAATTGTGGACCGATTTAAATAATTCTTTTTTTATTTGAAAGTGCATAGTTCCGAGGTGGTCCCATTGTCACCATGTCAGGATCTGATGATGGGATCCCGGGAAAATCAAGGGCAAACCTCAAATTTTATAGGCGCACACTACGCGTTACTTGTTTTTTCTGAAGCCATTTAAGTTTTTGCGTCCTAAAGACATCACTTTATGTTGATGAGCTGATGATGGAAGGTACAACTCCTTAACGGTTAGGAGTTAGGGGATAATTCTTTCAGTATTGTAAGAATATGTGGACCGTTATTTGTATTTCATGTACTTTTGCAGCTAAGCTGATGATGGAAGGTACAACTCCTTAACGGTTAGGAGTTAGGGGATAATTATTTCAGTGTTGTAGGAATATGTGGACCGTTAGTTGTATTTCATGTACTTTTGCAGCTAAGCTGATGATGGAAGGTACAACTATGATGATGGAAGCTAAAGGGTACGACTTCTTAATTCTTATGTCCCTCTTGCGGGCTGCATCTTTAGTTGGTCTACTGAATGGTGCTGAACACTTAATGAATACCTAATATTGTCAAATAATACAATTCTACTATTTTACTCGTATTTTCGTTATCAATATTATGAGAGAGTTTTACTCACTCCTACGTATTATTTACACTAAAAATAGAAAAATAAACAAACTTTTTTTTAAAAAAAATTAAACCGACTTCAAAAAAAAAAAAACAAAAAAAAAACTACCTTAAAACACTGAAAAGCAAAAAATAATTTTAATAAGACATTCATCAAATGCGCTTATTGTCTAAGCCTATTACTAACATTAAATTGTATTTACGTGCTAATTAGGTACCTACTAATCTGTTTGAAGTCGGTGCCAAGCCAAAGGTAATGAAAAATGATACATACCTAATAATTTATGTATTATACAGGGTTACAAATAATCCGCGGACGTAGGTACGTAGTCTGGGTACCTACTATTTGGCTTGGCACCGACTTCAAACAGATTAGTAGGTACCTAATTAGCACGTAAATACAATTTAATGTTAGTAATAGGCTTAGACAATAAGCGCATTTGATGAATGTCTTATTAAAATTATTTTTTGCTTTTCAGTGTTTTAAGGTAGTTTTTTTTTTGTTTTTTTTTTTTGAAGTCGGTTTAATTTTTTTTTAAAAAAAGTTTTTTCACATGTGTACTCAAATAATTTACACTGCAAAAGTAAAATTCACATAATACTGAAGTGTCTCCATAGTTAAACATAAATAAGGATAAATATTTTGTCTTAATTATTAATGACTAAATCCCTGAGATATCAATAGAAGTGTCACGCAGGAAACAGGAAGTCTTACAAAAGTACGTCAGTGGGAAATCCCGTTTCTTTCCCCTAACTTGAGGTAACTTCTTTGATTGCTTCTACACAATGGTGCTGCAACGATGAAGACATTTTTGTGTCTTGCGTCAGATACGTCACCAATGACATATGCAATCAGCACTCAGTAGTAGACAGTTGTTTCAATTTACTAACATCATCATCAACCTATCACAGCCCACTGCTGAAAATAAGTGTGACTGCCTCCGTGGAACAGTGGCTAAGCCGCTCGGGTATAATAACACAGAGGTCGTGGATTCGATTCCCGCCTTGGGTCTGGTTGGTGGTAGGGCTTTTTCAGAGTCCGACTGGCTAGCTACCACTCCCACAGTTGAAATCTGCCGCCATAACAGCTCTGGCTGTATTCCGGCAATATTAATGTGGGAGCCAGGACACTTGAAATCAGAGGCTCGAAGATCAGATGAGTCTACAGTCCGGCAGCACATTGAGGGACGTTTCCAGGTGAAGCGTCTCTCAATGGAATAGGCAGCAGTGGCCGCGCCGCAGCCCGTCACTGACTTAGGTATTTACATACTTTTTGACAATAATATGCCGTGCTGGCAACAGAAGTTCGACTATGTCTGCAAAGCACCTTATAAAAGCGGTGGTCTTTTAGAATTGAACTTACGACGTCAAATCTGTGGATTTCATCAAAGTTCAGTCCAGGGATTGCTCTCGACGTTGTGTTGCTGCGACTTCTTTTAGCTGCTGCAGCCAGCAATTGGTCTTCTAATTCGATTTGTCTGTGAAGAAAATAATATTTGATTTGATTTTAATCATCAAAATCTGTTTAAATAATTTTATAAGGTAACACAATATAAAAATGTTTTAATTTTTTAAGTGAGTTAAAAAGCGAATGTATCGCAAGGCGTTAACCTAAGTATAGTCTCGTAAAACCCAGTGCGTCACTGTGGTGACTTATTTGATGGAAAATAACCCTTTTCAGTTACTTGTTGTCTCCACATTACCTTATTTCAAAGCCCTAAAGAAAAAAGGCTAAGAAGAGAGTGATAAATTGTACAAAGTTAGCCAACAACAAAATATAACTGAATTGTTGTTTTTAGATTATCCGCCAAGTTGAAACAATAATATTATATTATGTCATCAATGTGCCTATTTTTAAACTATAAAAGCAACCAATTAAAGTATTTTTGTGTCATCCTACACATAATCCTATTCTATAATGAAGATGACATTATGATTAGTTCATAGAAATGAGCTGTCACTGAGGACTCCTCTGATTTTTCTGACTTTCATTTCTGTACAGTACAGTAACTGGCTTCCGTATTAATATTAATAAATAATTAATATGTCTGGCTGGACATTATTCACACACCGCCATCCAGCCCCAAACTAAGCATTAGCTTGTGCTATGGGTGCTAGACAACGGATAGACATTACCTACTTATATACTTTTTTTTTGGAAATACATACATTTATACATAGAAACACGACCGATACAAACAGACATGTTCATGCACACAAATGTTTGTACCGTGCGGGGATCGAACTCGCGACCTTTGGTGTAATAGCCGACTTCTCGACCATTACACCAAATGGCTCGTCAATGTTGCCAAAAGACTGGATGTTATAGTGGCCGTTTTCACCCATGGTTCAAAAGTTTTACCACCAACGAGATCCAAGGCGGGACGGGCTGGTCAATAGCCACAAGGCTGGCACCGGCTCGTCCCAATCGGGTGTGAATAGGAAACCGGGGGAGTTAAGTGTGTAGTGGACGCTTTAGTCTCGAGTCCCACACACGGCCGCAGGTTTAGCTAGCCTGCGGTTATGGTTCATAAACGCATTCGAAAAAAGATCCAAGGTGGGATATACTACTTACTCTTTTATATTTTGTACTTGGAGTGTAAAATCGATATTTCTATATGACAAAATCGACTCAAACTCTTCCTTCAAATGTTTGGGGACCAGGATGTTGCCGGCTCTTTCCGGGTGGGTATACATGAAAATATCGATTGCCATTTGGTTTTCCAAGTCGTTAACGAATTTTGCTTCCTCCGCATTCTTTACTGACACTTCATAGAGGGAATGACTGCAAAATAAACACACACATATAAAAAAAACACAATAAATTGTCTTGAAGTGAGACAAATGGCTGATGTACTTTGTATACTATATCTATGACACCACAGAGGCTGTGATGTATAAAGATATACTTCCTAACAAATATTATAAATAGGAACTAAAATAAGTATCCATCTATCTGATACAAAGATACAAAGTGTGCACGTACAAACTACTGAACCGATTATGAAGAATTATGGTACAGACTTAGACTAGACTTTGCGAAAGGAAAGCTTACTCTTATTTTGGTATAATGCTTAGTTCCCATTGGCTAATAGATATAGAATTTTATTCGTCCTTATTTCACTTTGATTTTTGGTATACTTAAGTATAGTTTGGGAGCTGATGAGTGGCTTGAGACTTTAATCCAAGAAAAATATCACATTTCTGTGGGATAACATAGTTTAGTCCACGCGCATATAAGGCCAAAGAGGAAAGATTTGATTGTTTGTTTGTTTGTATTGAATAGGCTCCGAAACAAGCGCACCGATTTGAATTTTTCACTGTTGGAAAGCTACACTATCCCCGGTGAACATCCCTATGTTCATGTACAATCAAAAGCACGTCAGACTATACACTTTGGACTTTGTACCACTCTTATGTCGGGGGCATAAGTGCTATTATCGAACTGCAAGTGTTTACCGTGATGTGCCGTTGACCGTACTTTGATCCCGGAAATGTGGGAGGAAGGGGGGGTTATTTGAAAAAAGAAATTACGCGCGGGTGAAACCACGGACGGCTAGTGTTTCATAATAAAGTACAACTTTGATACTCACCCATCGTACATCTCATGTTTACCAAACACAACACAAAAAAATGCACTCAGAAAAACAAATTTTAACAAATAAGCCATTTTTTTACACCCAAACTTGTAATCAGTGTGTATTTAATGTTGTCAAATGTTACTAGAACTTTTCTTCTTTGCTTATCTTATTTTTTATCGGTTCCAAAGCTAAAATGGATTAACTATGATTAATAAGGTGATTAAAAGAGAATGCCTAAGACGTGAAAATCATTCGCCTGTAAGGCTAGCACAGACAACTATAGAAAAGATTACTTTTTATGCCCAACTGCAAAGTAAAGGCCTCCAGCATTTCCCTAAATACAGTCATCGTCCCAATAATTAGGCCAGAATTAACGGGATTTTCCTAAGCAAGCGCGTTCCATCGTAGACCTTATAGTTGTTCAACATCAGTCAACTTAGTGGCCAAGTGCAGCTTAGTCCAAATATAAAAAAACACCGTAAAATAGGTGCCTTCTCTCATACTGTTTAGTGATCTCCTACTTCTCTAAAACAACCCATGACTCATCTCGAAGCTGGGATAGTAAATTATTTAGGTACTTGAAAAAAACATGAATTGACATCATTGTGTTCTTCTTCTTCTCTCTCTCTCTCTTTATCTCTTTATCTCTCTCTCTCTCTGTACCTCTTTGAGTACTGGTTAATGAAATAGTGTGTTCTCCTGTGTATACACGCACGCTTGTAATTGTATTCAGTATATTTGCTTATCTTTTAGATTAGGCGTTGTGGTCAAAATTCAAGCTACTTATTAGGAAAGAAAAAACTAAAAAAGGAAATGGCAGTGGCACTGGCGTAACAACTCGCGCTAACCCTCTTGATGGCTTCACATAATTCTGTATAGAAAACACAGTACAACCTGTACAATAACTCTACATAGTAATGCTTCTGTGACTACAAAAAAACAACATGATCATATTAAATAAAACTTTATTTCATTACAATAGAAAAATCGATTTGTATTCTGTGCAGTGTTTTTATCACAATATTTTTTGGCAATCTAATTAAGCATGGCTTCTCACGTATAAGTCACGTGCAAATCGGGCACCGGTCTTAATACCCTCCCAAGTCTCCATACCAGCCTGCCTAATAAACTCAGGCTCGACTAAGAAGCCCAACACGGTGGAAGAAATGCCTCTCCACGCTGGAAGCTCATAAACGTACGAGAATGGTACTCCGACATATGTAGCATAGTCATTGGACGTGCCTGACGAAGCATACAGAACGTGGAAGGAGTTCCCAACAATATAGTTGCGGTTGGCAGGCCACTTAACATTGTCGATGGCACGTGCTTGGTTCACAGCGTTCACGTTTAGTGTCAACACGTTGCTAGAGAAGTCGCCGTTGCCGTAGCCGTAGAGGATCATGCTGCCAAAACTATGGATGTCAGCGAAGTAGGCAACTCGGTTGCCGTGTTCAGCAAGGAGATCTCTAATGTTGGCAGTCTCTGGTTCGGAGAAGGCGCGGCGGCCGTGGAAGGTGTCCATGCAAGGGTTGATGCTGGAGGCAGTGCCCCAGAAGGGACTGTCGAAGTTCCTGTTGAGGTCAACGCCGAGGCAAATGTCGTTAGGAAGGAAGCCGGTAGCGCGGTTCTTTCTCCAGAAGCGGGTCTGAAAAGATCGTAAAGATTTGAGGTTTTGTATATCTTCTCTTTTAAGAAACTAACTCCTATGACATTTCGGAAAGCCATAAACTCGCTTGAGACTACTGCAAAGCCTACTTGACTTAAGATTGCCTTGAATATAAACATTTCTTCTATAGCATATTCAAATAGTGCAGGAGATGTTGTGTTACAAACTTTTAACTAGGCACAAAATTACTGATTTTAACTTTCAAACAAATATTTAAGATGATAATGATACGTCCTGTCTGGATGTAATCGGCAACAGAACTAGTTACGAATAAAATGTTACAGAAATCCGAACTCTGAAACCCAACTTACACTGTTGTGAGAGAATTCATATCCATCAGGGTTAGCGATGGGCAGGATGATCCAGTCGATGGTTTCCAGAAGATCAGGTTCCTGGACGTCGATGACCAGCCTCTCGATGGCAAACAGGGTCGCGGGGAGAGTCACCCACTCACGCGCATGGAGTAAGGACATGACGAATACCACTGGCTTGGTATGATCCTGAAATCAATTGAAAAATAAAGCTAACAAACACAACACACACCAAATCATATCATCACTAGAGCTTTTTAATTAATGTCAGTTGGCAGAAAGGCAAAAAAATCTAAGGGAAGTACCATGCTCTTAAGGATTTATGGCCAGGCAATCGAGCTCTTTTTATGACACTTCGGTTGGTAGACCGACATACGACCCACCTGATGATAACCAGCCACTAACAATCTATTTGATTTAGGGACAACTAACTGCTGGGCCGCCACAAATTGTAAAGCCACACTGTATTCAGTAAACTTTGACTTTGAGTCTTTCAAGTGCACTAACCTAGCTTCCACTTTATCATTGCCCTTCATACCTATTACCTAGTCTCTGCCTGCTCTTAACTTTATCAAAATCGGTTTACAGGTTAAGGCTTAAGGTAACCACACAGTGACTTTGGCGTTTATATTTTATTATTAAATTAAAAAATTAAAATTAAAAAAAAATTAAAAATTTGTTTATTTACTTAAGTTTACAAGTTTACAATACAGCAGATATGACATCAGGATATTATGATAAAACAAGGGTAGAAATACATAACTTAAGTAGGCACAAGTAATACAAACACGAAAAATGGAGACAGCGGACCCCGCACTAGGCATAGCCTTTCCTGCGAGGGCCTTAATTACGATTAACAATAGCATTACGAGGTAACAATTTGAGAAGTGTTTTGAAGTTATACCTATAATTTAATTAAAAGTAAAGTAAATACATCTGAACATTTATAGTTACATTATTAATTGTAAACAAAAAAGGAAGTAAAATTGGAACACAGACAAATAATTAATGTACTAAATTTTGTCAGGCTGGTACCCTGAATGAACTGCTCTGTTTCTGAATAATTCCAGGTAAGTAATTCTTGGAAAATTTTTACTTTGTCCGCGTAATATGAGAGAAGGTGTAAGTTTATCTTATTGTTAAATTTATTATATAAATAAGGAAACAAGAACGAAGCAAAACGCCCAGCAAAAGCTGTTTTGACTGCAGGAACCGGAAATCTAAAAACGCGTTTGCCAGTCCTAGCACAGAGTCATCATTATTGATTAAAGCATCGCAATCTTAGTAGTTACCTCGAAGTTGGTGGTTGAGATTTTCAAGTATTTTATGTCACGGCCTTCCACACTTGTTCCGGATGACGCAACCGTCACAGTCTCAGGGTACTCCTCACCGAGCTGAACTAAGTAGTCGTCCACCTGGAAACCATGAGCAAAGACATGTGATCTTAGACAAAAATACGGAGCTAATGCAACTGGACGGAAAATATCCTACAATTTTTTAGCGGGTTGATATAAACTTGCAAAAAAAATTGAAGATTAAAAAGATTATGTAATCATTTCTCGTCGGTTCTTTTTCATTGATAACATCATTCAGAAAAAGAGCCACTTTGTTACATTGATAACTAATGACTCACAAATGCATCTCTGAAGTATGAACATAGAATGTTTCGATTGCTTTCAGGCTAATTGGAGCCATTATACTATGCGCCACTATTGCTATCAGGCTTATAATAAGCTACTTTAAAAAAATAAAGTTTTAGGATAGAAACTTACAACATCGTATCTGTGGATTTCTTCGAAGTCCAGACCAGGAGAATCTCTGGATGGTTTGTTACGATTGCGGGCAGCTGCAGCAGCGAGGACCTGGTCTTCCAACTCCAGCTCTCTGAAGCAATCAAAAACAATTTTATTTTCATGTGTATGAAATAAATATATCAAATTAGACATTAATGAACAAAATTAAATCAAAATGTTTGGTAGTCATGCTGCAGACGATGTGTGTCAATCGAAATTAGCTGGCTCGACCGGGGAAGTACCTGTGTGTACTTCCCCGGGCTGGCTTAAACGGAGAAAAACCTCCCTTTTACGGAACTAATTATAATCCTAAAAGTGCTATGTATAGTTTTACCGATAATTTGTGATATTTTTTATTTTTATACGGAAGCAGTCAGGATTACCTCACTCCACCTGATGGTAAGCGAATGTAAGGTCCAAATATAAGGTTGACTGGCATAATAGAATATAGTACCCATTGAGCCAGTCACCCTCACCCTGAAGGCCTGCTGAGATGCCGCTTCACGCCCCGCCTAAAAAGCCCAGGATTAAAAGAGGAAGGAAACACGAGAGCCGGAAGGGCATTGTCATCTAATTATTTGTTTGTTCTGAATAAAAAATAAATAGATATAATCTTGTTGAATACACTTACTCTCTGATGTTTTGAACTTCGACCTTGTAATCGACATTGTGGGAAGTCAGGATGCTCTCAAACTCGTCCTTCACTTCCTTAGGGACCAGGATGTATCCTGCTCGTTCAGGATGCGTGTACATGAATATGTCGATGGCTATTTCATTCTCTAGGCCGTTCACGAACCTTGCCTCGTCTTCAGTCTTCACGGGGACTTCGTAGAGAGTATGTCTGGGAAATAAAGGTTGGAGGTTAAACCTGCTACTTAATGACAAGACTTTGTGGATATGAAACAGATTTGCTTCTCTGCACATCTACTCATATGCTTATTTATTGTACTGATTATAATTATTATTATTAAGTTGACATTATATTGTTATTAAGTTAACATTATACCTATTTTATTAAGTTACATTGTAAAACGCAAAATAATTTAAAAAAAGGCTATCATAACTGTTGTGTTTCTTGCGGCACTTATTTTTAATAGGCCATTCACGAAGTGCTGGTAGGAAAAAAAAGTTTATGACGTGCAAAAAAATTTCATCATCATTTCAAATTGCAAAATAAATACTTTGACTTTAACTACTGAATTTTTTTTTATTACAGGGGCGGCAAACGAGCCAGCGGTTCGCCTGATGGTAAGCAATCACCGCCGCCCATGGACATCTGCAACATCAGAGGGATAACGGTAGCAACTTGCAATTTTGACTATTTTTTTATGTAACTCAAGACACAGATGCGCGTCAAAAGAAAATGATTTTATATTTACCCTTCATAGATCTCATGTTTGGCAAACACCGCTACAAACACTGCACAAAGCACTAACACAAAGAACGAACTGGCCATTTTGTCTGGCCAAACTCCACAAAATAAGCCACTAGGGCTCGTGCAGTATTATTTATACTTAATTAAATTAACACTGGGATTAGTGTCGTATCTTTTAATATAATTTATTGCACCAGAGATTGTGTATCAACATAAAAATCCGATAAATCCAGCTGGATATATTAATTTAGTCCTATTTTATTATCTTGTGGCCTTTGTTTATCTCAAGTTCGATGTCGGGGTTTAAAGTTCATCCAAGGCACTTTTTGAGATTGTGAGTGATTGACCGGAGAAGTACCAATTTATTATTCTCTTTTCACCTCTAATAGATTGACGTTTGTTTAGTGAGTGAGAGTGCCTATACCCCCCCCCCCCATGGCATCTTTCACCTTCCAATCTTCCCCCTCTATCTTATTTTCCATCCATTCGTCTATTGGCGGTAGAAATCACTTACCATACATAAAAAAATGGGAAAATATGCTACACTGTAGTGTCCGCATTATCAATCATATTAGCGACTACACAAGCTGGGGAAACACTGATTCACTATAAACGGATACGATAAATCATCATGATTTAGATAGAACAAGTAAAATTGATTAATAGATAAGCTGTGTCCATTGTAATTTGTATCGAATTAGCTGTGCTGAGCTGTGAATGTGAACTGAATGAAGCTGAAAATTGGTTGTTGTTTGACAGATTAGGGTAGTCTGATGTGCTGTTGACTGTACATTGACATGTTTCACGTATAAGTAGAGCGAAAGATACGATATAACTATTTTCGTCTTCTTATGGTGCCGTCTTCTTACGAAGGTTGATCATGAAGGCGATCTCGATTTTAGATACCGCCGCTCGAAACAGTGATCGGGTGCATTGGCGTAAGTTCTTCAGCCATGAAGATGATGGTGTTCTTCGTCTACCTCGTGATCTTTTACCCTAAAGTTTTAATTCTTGATCAAATGACATCTTCACTGCAAAATTCATATTATGCATCAGAACTCAGTCAAGTTGATGGATTCGGTTCCCGATGGGGCTGGTGTTTTTCAGAAAAACCTGCTAGCTTATACTCCTCTGCTACCCCCTTTACCCCCTGCTAGTTGAAATCTACCGTCACTTCCTTGGCAATGGCAATATTCATTTTGGAGCCAGGACACTTGAAATCAGGCTCTAAGATCAGTTGAGCCCATAGCGTGGCATAAAATATTCTATTATATTCCCATCTATTCTATTCTTGAGCGATTCTTCCTAATTAAGTTTGACTTAGTGAACTGGACCTCACGGGTGCTTACCATCAGGTGTTGCCTGCCAACTTCATGTGATGGCGCTGTGTGAATAATGTACATAGATATTTATTGCAACGAAATATTTTTGAACAATCATGATAACCAGTAGATTAATTGAATATTAAAAGATAATACATTATTAAATTATCAAAAAAAAAACACTACCTAGTGGCATGTTATAATATGTATGAAATGTCTATACCAACCAACTACTATGTTTTGACCGTTTTGACTAACTTTTTTATCAGTACTTATTTATCATACAATTCATTTATTTACAAATATGTTAGGGAAATATTTAAATATGTTAGGGAAATATTTAAGTGTACATCTAAAAACCAATGACGTTCAATCAAAAAACTAGACTCCCAATCATGCTCAAATATTGTCCGAAGCAAAAGTCTGCCCACCCGACTATTGGGCAGAGTTTTCGTTAAGTTGTATACAATTGACATTAAACACTAACTGCCACGAGATAAGGTGTTGATTTGAACGAATGTGTTAATGTCATCTGTGTCAACGCCGCTAGGACGTTTTTTGAGGAATTTTTCTTAGAGATTGGGTGTCTAGTTATATATTGAACGTCACGTCATTGCTAAAAACACATTAAAATAACTAATTGCACACCAAGTTTAGGTTTGGTTAGCAATTAAATTTTTTTGATGTGCAGTTCAGTATACTGAAACCTATTTTAAAAAGGAAATCAATTAGTAGATTAATCACTATCATCCTATTAGGTTGATAGGCAATCAATTAATATTATCATCCTATAGGATGATAGTGAATGATCTAATTATTGATTTCCTTTTTAAAATAGGCGCTATAACATATCTGAAATATAAATTATTGATGAAAATAATATCAATGGTCTTATCTTTAGCAGATAAAGTTTGGGTATTTTGTAGTATTCTATAAAGCTGTCTTTTCACGGTGCGTTTTGTTTTAAACGATTCATGCATATAAGAATTCATTGGTATAAAAATTAAGTGGTGTATCATTGGATAGCAGAATACTTGTACTTGTTGTGAACCAATATAAATGTTCATCATTGTCAGTCTGTCTACCTGTGGTTCACTCGTTAGCAACAAAACTTTTTAAATAGGTTTTAATATATTTTAAAATCCTACCAGCTCATCTTTTTCTTCTTTAATATCTTGGTCTCCTTTTTTGCTTATCTTTTATTTATTTCTAATGTGATTAACAATGGTTTTCATGTCTTAAAATCGCTGCAATAAATCGCAACGTAAAGAGCCACCTTTAAATGTGAAAACCAAGTGAGATAACTTTATCTGCAATAGTCACGTTATAAATGTAGGAAAATAGTCTTTCAGTATCAGAGGACTGTGTGGTGGGCAAAGATGAGGTTTCTGGTTCTGGCATTGTTCGCTGTCGTGGCGGTTCACGCCAAGCATGAGGAGTATATTGGGTCAGTAGTATTTTTGTTTACTTTAAACGGCAGATAAACCTGTCTCCAAGTCAAAAACAATAGTTTATTCCAAAATATGTTAACTAATTAATATTTAAGTAGCCAGAGGTCTTCAGAATCATTAGTCCTGGCCAAGTGTAAATCGGTGATTAGAGATCGGAATATCTTCGTCACTGAAAAATAACATTCCAGCATCATTATTGTGGACGCCAGTATAATCCTGAAAAAAAGTCTTAATGATCGCAACAATCTCCAGGATTAGGATATTGATCAAGTCCTAGAGGTGGGGAATATGAGTTGACAATCTAATTTTCTACGTGACTTTTATTCAACCGAAGTTTTTTTTTTTACAGATGGAAATCCTACTTCGTAGGTCCCCAAAACCAGGACCAGCTGAAAGCAGTAGGATCATTGATCAACATATTCGAACTTGACTTCCTTGGCAAAGCCACCGTCGGTCACGAAGGTCTGGTCCTGGTCAAGCCTGAATACCAAGATGGATTCACAAAAGCCCTTGAAAATTTCGGAGTTCCATTCAGAGTACACTCTAATGATGTTGCCAAGTAAGTAGCATTTAGATCTAAGTTACTAAAGTATTAAAAATATTTTCCAAAGATATTTAATTTATTTAAAACTTAAAATCAAAATGTATTTATTGCAAAATATAGATTCGCGAAATACAGTGGTATTACAAAAAAATACTTCATACTCCGGAATAAAAAAAGAATACATTTTTACAATAGTAACAAATCTAATCTATGTTTTTACTTTTCATCAAAATCTGCTTAGCATTTTGAAGTTGACAACTCTCAAGAATTGTCAATTGTTTAACTCCTTTAAGTTACTTTGTATACAACTTCTGTTTGCCTGTTGGTTAATGTGTACAATTTTATTTTTAGTGCCCTTCGGTTTGATGACGAGCAGATCGAATCTAGAAACCGAGAAATAACAAGAAACGGCGGCGCAAGGATTCCTTATAACAACTACCAGCCTTTGAGAGTGGTACGTATTTTTGTTAAAAAGTATGTGCTTACCCTGGCTTCACATGGTGTGTCACTTTGACAAGCATTAATATGTATACAATCACATGTATCCTCTAACTATGAACCTTATTGCAATCGTTTATGACCTTAAAGGCCTTACCCAGAGCAAATGACTTTGAGCATTTCACCTTCACTTACCCCCACCTCACCTCACCCCATACTTCGTAACCATCGGTAATAATATGAGCGCCATCTAGTTAACTAGCGCCAAACTATTACTAACATTATAAAGCCACTATTAGCAGACTGAATATTATTTGTCATAGAAAAAAAAGTATCTTGTAGATACACACATCATATAAGTAGAATCGAAATGTTTTTCAGTACGATAAAATACAACAAGATTAATTTTAATTTTTTTGTTCTCTGTTTGAAAATACAAATTTGAACTTTCATGTTCAAATTTGTAGTATGATTTTCAATACAAAAGAAGAATTCGATTCAAACGGTTTTTTCGATATTTTCAACGGATATCTAGATTGAAAAAAAACTCTTAGAGGATTATCAGAAGTTTTACGAGTAAAAATTACAGCAGGTATAGTCACATCAGGAGGTGTTCTCCGGGTAGTATTACCAGGGTGTGTTTTCAGGGTATTAACATCATAGGTGTTCTCCAGGAGAAGTATCATCAAAGGGTGTTCACCGGGTTGTTGCTTCAGAGGGGTGTTTTCAGGGTAGTCACATCAGGGGGTGTTCTCCGGGTACTATTACCAGTGTGGTGTTTTCAGGGTATTAACATCATTCAACGTGCAACGTGGTCACGACCCTGAGGATTGGGATACGGAAACTGCGTGCTATTTCTCTCGTAGAATATCTACTCCAGTCAACGAAGCTCTAACTTTGCCATTTTAGCTGAAAAGATGAATCAAAGGACAATGCTAAAAAAAACCAGGTTGGAATCAAATGAAAAGTATCTGTAAAATTATTGGTAATAATATGTAATTAAATATTCCATAGGGGGCATCATCGAAATCAATGGCGGTATGTGTGAAATTGCTTTCAGATTTTTAGGGGTCACATAAAGTATCAATTAAAGGAGTAAACAGATACAGTTGCGGTTTAAAAGTGTATAAAATGGCTATATCTAATATAATTATATTATATAATTGTATATAGTGTCCGACCGAAGGTTCGGTTTCGGTTTCGGCCGAGTTTCGGCCAAAAATCAAGTTTCGGCGGCAGTTTCGGTTTCGGCCAAAATTGGCCGAAACTTTTGCCGAAACCGAAACTGATTTCGGAATTTGTGTGCACGCTCGCCTAACTTCGTTTCACGCCGCAACGCTTTGGCGGCGGCGCACCTGTTTGGGAATTATTGTCTTGCGTCGTTCGGATAGCTCTGTAGCAACACAACATAGTCAGTGCGTTAAACAGTAACAATTAGTGATTCGATTATTGATAACTGATAAACATTTTGTTATGAGAACTTGATTTGAAAATAGTTATTTATGTGACTGTTGCATAATGAGGGTCATTAAAATACGAATGTGGTTTTATGAAACGAACGAAGTGAGTTTCATAAAAGGATCACATGAGTATTTTAATGCCTACTTATGTACAGTCACATACATAACTTTATCTTCATTCATACGATAAATGTCTATTTTAAAGTCAGGATCGATGTGAAACCGCGTGGAATATAATCCGTAGTACCAGGAGAGCAGAGAAGAACAAGAAGCAAGGCTAGCACGCGTCTTTCAAACTCTTTGATTTAATGAATAGTTACGCTGCGGTTATGCTCTCCTGGTACCTTTGAAAATACATCAAGATGTTTTGCTTACATATGTTAGCTTCAAATCCATTAACCCACTTAACCCGACCGTGTCGTAAACGACACACCAACTTTAAAAAAATCTGGAGAGATATGAGAGTATTTGAACTTATTTTTTTTCGTCGCGTTTGGCTATCGAGGACTCGGTTAGAAGTTACAAAATGTTTTAAGTGTGCTGCAGCTTATTTCCTTTGTGCTGGATGACCACAAATTTTCAGGTTTTTACGATGAGTAATTCAAGGTCAGATGACATATTATTATAAACACTTTTCTATTTATATGTGATATAATTATGATAGCTTGATTCATAAAGACTTAGCAACTGTAAAAAAGTTGATTATTTTATAACATATTCAGGCAGTAGTTAAGGTTTTCTTTGTACGTGTCGTAAAAGACACGGTAGGGAAATGTGCTACTATATAATACTTATTATTTTGCTACAGAAAATCACAAAAAACCCCTGACTTTGCATGCGATAGTCGAGGAATTAGAGCTAAAATCCCCGACTATTGATAGTTATGGTATCATGCCTCAGGAAAATTGAAATAACGAAATTACGGACAAGGACTCTGCAGATTTTGTGTCCCTTTGAATTCTACCGGGTTCTCAACTCAAGGCACCTGCTCAAATTCAGCAAGATTCTTCTGATGATAGCGGAGATGACACCTTGCCTTACCGTACGGCTTTCAAAATGACGGCGCATCGACTCCGGTCCTGAAAGCTTTACCATCAGACCCAGACACTATTTCTTCTACTCCTGCCCACAAGCCGAAGGGCCGATTCCGGCCACTTCAAGGAGCATTCCAAGACATGTTATGACCGCATCCATGGAACAATGGCTAAGCCCTGGTATAAAACCGATACCCGATAAGGTCGTGGGTCCGATACCCGCCTTGAATCCGGTTAGTGGTCGGACTTTTTCAGAGTCTGAATGGTTAGCTACCCCCACAGGTGAAATCTGCCGCCAAAACAGCTCTGGCTGTGTTCCACCAATATTCATGTGGAGGCCAAGAGACTTGAAATCAAAGGCTAGAAGATCGGATGCTACATCCAGTGTGGCAACACATTGAGCGACGCTTCCTGGTGTAGTGTCCCTCAATGGAATAGGTCGCAGTGGCCGCTTACCATTAGGTGGCCTGCGTCTGTCTGCCAACTGATCTAGTATAATTTTTTTTGAATCTTATCATACACTTTTCTTAAAAAGGTACAATAATTTTTTTTTGAGATATTGTGTGTAATTTTTTTGGGGTTTCCTAATTGAAAATGATGTCTATTGAAATCTACATACAAAGTTATCAAAGTAGTAGATTCCCCTACCGTGTCGTTTACGACACGGCATTTTCCAGCTTTTCTGGAAATCAAAAAATTTTTTCAATATTTTTCTGTGATTATTTATCACATAAATATTAGGTATACACAGTTTCAGATCAATTACTGAAAAAAAGTTTATTCAGGAACAAGTGGGTTAATTTTTACTTTTTAAGAAGACGTTCGAAATTTGAACGTAATTAAAGTATCGGTTACCGATACTAAAATGTAAACATTACGATGCAGCCACAGATAATTATATCTTAATGTAGGGCGTCTGCTCATCGCTCCTGACTATAAAATAGACATATTATGGTATGGATGTAGATAAAAATAATAAAAGTATTATTAATATGTTTTTTTGTATTATCTGTAGGTATAGGTACTAATATTAAAAAGAGGAAAGATTTGTTGTTTGTTTGTATTGAATAGGTTCCGGAACTACTGAACTGATTTGAATAATCTTTCACTATTTGAAAGCTACACTATCTCCGGGTGACAAAGAATACTTTTTCTCGGAAATGTGGGGGGAATGGAAGGATATTTAAAAAAGAAATTACGCGCGGTTGAAACCGCGGGCAAAAGGCTAGTCTTCTATATAAATGGGAGAAAATGGACCGACTGAATGAATTCCTGAATGACAATCAACGCCCAGCCCATTGCACAAGACCCAGGAATTTGAAATTTCGTACAAGGATTCTTTACAATGTGTAAATTCCCACTATGAAGCGGTTTTTCGAAATTAACCCCAAGGGGGTAAAAAGAGGGTTATAAAATTGTATGAAACTTTGTCATTTTAAAAGTTACAGTCTTAAAATTCGTGAAGTATATTTTTATATTTAGTGTCAGTTTCAAATAAAAAGGTGTTATTGAAAATTTATCCCCAATGGTGATTAAAAAGGGGTAAAAAAATCACCCCCAAAGGAATAAATTAGGGGTTGAAAAATAAAATTTTCCAAATTTGTACAGGGGTTCTTTATAATGTGTAAGCTCCTACTGAAAAAGGGTTTTTGAATATTTCACCCCTCAAGGGTGTTAAAAATGGTTTAATCGTTTTACTTTAAATCTAAAAGCGTGCTTTATAATGTGTAAATTTCCACTAAGAAGGGGGTTTTGGAAGTTACCTGGGGGGTTTCATAGTGGTTTAAAGTGTAGCCTACGCCAGCGAAGCCGGGGGCGGAAGTCTAGTATTAAATAAATGATTACAACAAAATTAATTAATTTTATTCTTGACTACGTGAGTTTCGGTTTCGGTTTCGGTTTCGGCCGAAACTGAAGCCACGGCCGAATATTCGGTTACGGTTTCGGTTTCGGCCGGAAAACCAGTTTCGGTCGGACTCTAGATTTATTATTATTATTTAATATACTAAAGCTGCGTAACAGTTTGTTTGTCTTTGTAAACGCGCTTATCTCAGGAACTACAAGACCGATTCTAAAAATTCTTGCACCAATGAGAAGCTACAACTTTACTGAATAGGTGCTAAAAAATATATTTTTATAAAAAATTATAAAAATATTTTTTTATTATTCAGTAACTATGTAAGTGATACTTTATGTGACCCCTGAAAAATTTGAATAGCAATTTCACACATACCGCCATTGATTTCGATGATGCCCCCTATGGAATATTTAATTACATAATTATTATTACCAATAATTAGAGATACTTTTCATTTGATTCCAGCCTGGGTTGTTTTTCATACTAGATGAGCATTGTCCTTTTCGTTAATGACCCCGTGGCGTCTTTCCATTCTATACAATGCCAGAACGCAGCCATAGGAAACTGCTCGAGTATATATTGTAAATAACTTTTTTACTAAGTTCTTCCAATCCATACACGAGCAGTACGCAAATAATCGCGTATACTTCGTAGTAACGAACAAGTTTTTCTTGTTCCATAATCTACAGCGCCAGTGCGCTTACGGACTAATCGTGTATATGTCGCGCAGGCAATTTGTATTATTCCGCCGTTTACATACGGCGTACTGAGAGAAATTAAGTTAAAAAAAAACATCTGAGGCGGAAAGCGACTCGGATGGATATAGGTTAGAAGGCTAAGGCGGGAGCGAAGCGAAGCGGAGCTCCCGCCTTGGCCTTCTTGGTTATTTTTTTTTTTAAACCTGAAAAAAAATTGCTACAAAAAATAGAATACTAGCAGGCCGGCCTTCAACACCCACCGCGACAAAAAATGTAAAATGGAAACACGACCTAGCATTTAACTTAATAATATTAATAATGCTCGTTGAAAAGCACTATTTAATCAAAATAATTATGATTAAGTAATTGTTTTGTATTTATTTCTACCTAATAAAGTTAAAATACAATTCCATATTTTACTAAAAAACTAGACGGAACACTTTTTAAGTGTAAGTAAGTTTGTAGTATAGTTTGGAACAAAGACGCGAGCATCCACGATACAAACTATACACGATCAGTACGCAAAATTCGTGTATGCATTGTAATAACAGAGTTAAAAACAGCATTACAATGTATACTCGAGCAGTTTCCTATGGCTGCGTTCTGGCCTTGTATAGAATGGAAAGACGCGACCCCGTGATAATGATAACATACTTAAAAATGCGGGGCGGGGTGGTGTCACCAGGGTCATTCGAAAAAATGGAAGAGGGTGAAAAATTTCTTTTTCCCGATAATCTCAAAAACTAACATAATTAAGAGAAAAAGTTTTAGACAAAAGCTGTAGAGAATTACTTTGTCTACAAAAAAGGTTATAATCATTTTACGCGTATCGCGCCCCGTTTGCTAGGAAATCGCGTACAATGTGCGAAAATTAGCACGAACAATGTTTTTCGCTATTTAAAACGGGGTTTTTTCATATTTTCCAATTGGAATGATTTTTATGCATCCTCCGACACACCCTAAGATTCCTTCTAATTTTTATAGATTTGGGTCAACAAGTGCGTTTATTATTCAGTAACTATGTAACTGATACTTTATGTGACCCCAGAAAAATCTGAATAGCAATTTCACACATACCACCATTGATTTCGATGATGCCCCCTATGGAATATTTAATTACATATTATTACCAATAATTTGATTCCAACCTAGCTTCTTTTTGAGCATTGTCCTTTTAGCGTCAGTTTCAGCTTTACAACTAAAATGGCAAAGTTAGAATTTCGTTGACTGGAGTAGATATTCTACGAGAGAAATAGCACGCAGTTTCCGTATCCCAATCCTCAGGGTCGTGACTGACCACGTTGCACGTTGAATGATGATAATACCCTGAAAACACCCCACTGGTAATAGTACCCGGAGAACACCCCCTGATGTGACTACCCTGAAAACACCCCTCTGATGCAACAACCCGGTGAACACCCTTTGATGATACTTCCCGGAGAACACCCCCTGATGAATACACTAGCGATTGGGAGGGTCCGCAACGTTTCACCAAAGTACACGTATTAAAATTGCTCCGTTTAAATATTATTCTAATAAGTGTAAAAAGTAAACAGTTTTTAGTAAATGTTGTATAAAAATGTGCGGCAAGAAATAGCGCATCCTGTGGTGTAAATTTTAAATCGTTTAGTTGACATTTTGGATGTTTTTTAACAAAATTAAACCAACTGTGACGGTTACGAGTGCAATATTGGATAAAGCATGTAAAAATAATATTGTAAAGTGACTCATGTTCCAACGGACCTCTGCGAGCAAACAATACTGATCTTTGGACCCTATTCACGTCTGTTGGTGCGCGCCATACTTCATCGCTTATTTCATCCTGTCTATACAACGCTCGGTGGCCGAGTGCAAATACGCTGACGTAATAAGTGAACATTAGTTCAAATCCCAAGTAGTCCACAAAAACTTTTTGAACATTTTTTTTGGTTTGAGATTGTTTAGTTATTCTTTTTTTATTATTCACTTTTTTTAACTATCATTCGTTGGTGTATTACATTGGATAATGTAATACACCAACTCAAGACTCATGACTCGGTCTTGGTTTGTATTGAATAGGCTGCGAAACTCCTGAACCGATTTGGAAAATTCATTCACTTTTGGAAAGTCACCCGGGTACTATTCCCGGCCCGGGTGACATACGACAGGATTATAGGATAATTATTGACAAAAGAAATTACGCGCGGGTGAAGTGAAACCGAGGAGGCGGCCTAGTGTAGTCAGTGAAATTTACCGTCGTAGGTACCTACTGATCGATTTGTAAAATTCATTCACTTTTGGAAAGTTATCGCGATTTTGGCGAGCCATTTGGTGTAATGGTCGAGAAGTCGGCTATTACACCAGAGGTCGCGGGTTCGATCCCCGCACGGTACAAACATTTGTGTGCATGAACATGTTTGTTTGTATCGGTCTGGGTTTTTCTATTTATAATAATGTATGTATTTACAAAAAAAAAGCATATTAGTAATGTTTATCCGTTGTCTAGCACCCATAACACAACTAATGCTTAGTGCTGCACAAGCTAATGCTTAGTTTGGGGCTAGATGGTGCTGTGTGAATAATGTCCAGAGATATTTATATTTATATTAAATCGAGCGTGTAGCATTCGCCATTGATAGTTTTACTACACTACTATTATTAAACAAGATAATTAAATCGTCCTTTCGCATTTAATACAAGACACACCTCAGCCTCACAATATAAATCGTCCTTGCGTAAACAAAGCAAGCAAACATCAGTGCTTGTTTGTGTCGCTAGGTGTCGCTGTCTCACCGATCTGTCACGTGTGTGAGCGAGCGACACGGGTTCCCCGTAGCACAGCTAGCGACCGACTGCCGCCCGCTACCCGTTGTGGGCGCGTGAGAGAAATGGCCGTCCGAAATTATGAATAATAATCCGTAAAAATCAAGAAAAGGATGATTTCCAAATTTTTTGCAGCCAATTTATAGTTTTTTTGATTGTCTATCGATGGGCGCAAGCCAAATTTAAAAAACACGTTTAAATTAGGAGGAGTGCATGAAATAATATTATTTTAGACGTATTTTCAAAGTCAGTTTTGGTAGTGATAAATAAAGATAAACACAAACTTTAAACGTGGAATTTTAAGATAAAACTACAAAGATTATTTACGTATTTTTTAAACTGTTGTTTAAGCATTAAATAAGGAGTTGAGAGCCGTTAAAAACAAGACTTTTGGTCTGGGTGACGCCTTCATTTTATTTCACGTGATTGTATACAATATTACCAGTGCCTGTTTAATCTCAGTTAAATCGTCTAGTACGTTCTAACATTTCTTAACGCCAAACTTAATGCAAATTACTATAGATAATTATATAGCTCCTTACGAAGCACGTTGGCATTTGTAAAGATTCTATATATTCATCGATTTTACTAATTTCTTCTAGTACGATGACTACGTCGATGACATTGCAAGGCGATTCCCCGACCGCGTCACTCTTGAGACTCCCGCCAACTCTTTCGAAGGCCGTCCCATCAAGGTTCTCAAGATCTCTACCACCAACTTTCAAGACACACGCAAGCCCGTCATCTTCATCGATGCCACCATCCATGCTAGGGAATGGATCGCTCCCCCCACAGTGGCATGGGCCATCCACAAACTGACCGAGAACGTCACAGAACCTGATCTTCTTGACAGATTCGATTGGATCCTGATTCCTGTTGCCAATCCGGATGGCTACCACTTCAGTCACACTTCCGTAAGTAGTTTATTTTAGAAGATATTGTTGCTTTACTTGATTAAGTTGTTCAATTATATCATTTAGAACTTATCGGTCAATGTTGCAATGCAGAACAAACTCCTCCATGATTAAAATTATGTCATCATTGCAATGATAGAGACTAGACACTTAAACAACACCAGGTTATAACCACAGATGATTCCATTCCCTTAGTTGGTAGTCATCTATGTAAGTAAATCCCTCATAGACATGAACGGGTTTTGAAGGTATGTCCCCCAACAAAGATACGCGAAACAGCCTATGCAACTACAAATTTTGTTTTGTTATTACTAGCTAACCACAATGACTTTTGCGGACGCGATGCAGTCCATACTAATTCGCAATTTTATTGTTGTTTACGCTCTTTGTTAATAGTTTCTAGAATTGTTTACGATTCTTAATGCTAAATGACAAAGTTAGAGACCACCTAATACGTTATCTAATTTAAAATTTTATTCCCAGAACCGTTGGTGGCGTAAGACCCGCTCGACCAACTCCACTGTGCTCAGCAGAACTTGTCCCGGCGTTGACGGCAACCGCAACTACGACTTGGCATGGAACACCGTCGGAGTCAGCAGCAACCCATGCGCTGACACCTACGCTGGACCCCGCGCCTTCTCCGAAGTTGAGACCAGGGTTGTCCGCGACCTCCTCCTCGATAACCTCAACAGAATCGCCCTCTACCTCACCATGCACAGCTTCGGCAGCATGATCCTCTACCCTTGGGGCCACAACGGCACCCTATCCCAAAACGCCTTCGCTCTTCAAGTCGTCGGCGTCGATATGGTCAACGCTATCAACAGAGTTCGTCTTCCCCACTTCCCCAACTATGTGGTCGGGAACTCCGTTCTGGTTATCGGATACGCCGCATCTGGCGCTTCGGAAGACTATGCCCATTCTATTGGCGTCCCTCTGTCTTACACCTATGAACTTCCTGGTTTAAGTAACACTTTGCAAGGATTCAACTTGCCTCCTAGATATATCCAGCAGGTTGCCATTGAAACTTGGGATGGTATTGTCGCTGGAGCGAGAAGAGCTGGCGACATGTTTTAATAAACCTTTAAACAATCTCTTATATACATGAACTGAAGTTTTTGCCTGTTGTGACTGCAATGTGATATATACTATTATTAAATAATTTATTATTAATTTCTCGGTGGTTTTAATAATTTTTTTCTTATACGCAATTATGTTTTGATTTTCAAGTTTTTATTTCGCAAAATCACCCTTTAAATTGATAATTCATTTTGTGTGTGTGGGTTTTTACAATTTTATTTTTATCCACGTAAATATCTAGAATATTTAATTAGCATCAATTACTAATTCAAAAACCCAAATGAAGATTATCATCTTTAGTTGCTTAAGAAGATTATCATCTGTTGTTTTCGTTGTTTACGTTCAAATCAGTGCCATATTACAATGATAAGCGTGAAAATGTATGAAAAAATTATCATTGATCATATCTTTTACTGATAAATGTATGGTATTTTGTAGAATTCGATAAAACTGCCCACTCGCGGTGAAATGGTTAGGGGCTATGAATGGAGCTTTATCATTTCTACATTTTTATTATATTTTTTTACATTATTGTTCCTGCTTAATGGTGACTTTTTATAATATCCATCATTTCTTTTAAAAAATGTAGGGAGATAAAGTGTTGATTAAATATACCTAATAAAGAAGAGAGTAGTGATATTTAAAGACAAGTCTAATAATATTAGTTCTAAAACGAATATGACCTTTTACTAACAAAACATAAACTTTTTGTTCTTTACAATCAGTGCATAAAGAGATTGAGACGTAAGAAAATGCCCCTGTTCTTATGCGCTTTTGTAATAACGTCATGAATTATACTTGAAATAAGAGGTCCTCCTCTGATTATGTCGTTAAACTTAATAATAACAATAATGTCCTAGCCAATATTTTACAATCAATCAACTACGCAGGTTATAAGTGTACAAGTGAGTGCGCAGGCACAGGTGTATTCTCTATTCCCTCACTCTCTTATCACAATGTGACAGCAGTCTGACTCGACCGAAGAGAGAGCAGGCGCAGGACCAACGGCTAAATTGCTTTCCGAGGCTCGGGGGTATTTTAAACCGCCAGCTTCCAGACTCCGGACTATGACTGAGCATTGTGGGCAGAAAGACCCAATCATAGATTTTTTGGGCTGCTCAAGTTTGAAATACCAGGTGGTAGGTTCCTGTACTGGGCCGTCTAGGTGGGTACCACCGCAGTGCCAGATATTTTCCCGTGAAATAGAAGTGTGTCAAGAATTTCTGTGTTTCGGGGAAAGGGCACTGAAGCTAGTGAAATTACTGGGTATATAAGACCTAATAACTGTCGTCTCTTAAGGCGGGCAACGCGCCTGAGACCCCAAGGGGGTCCCGGGTGCGGGCGGTGATCACTTATCATCAGGTAACCCACTTGCTCGTTTGCCCCCCTATAATATAAAAAAAAAGAAATCCTGGACGTCGCTTAAAAGTAAATATAATAGTTACTTTCAATACTATCTGGTTCAAATGCTATTAGGATACGAACTTTTGGAGTTGCGTGACGCGACAGTGATGACGACTTACACACACACAGTTAAGTAACGCATTGCTATTGGTTGCTAACGTTACGGACAAGCATAGTTGAAGTCATTTTTCGCTCAATTCCAAAAGGTATTACCCTATTAGCATTTAAATCGGATAGTACTAAGGAATTTCCAACCATGACCATCATGAACTAAACAAAACCATTACCAATCCCATAAAATCAATACAATTCTCAATCAAATTGTAAACAATCATGGCGATGAAAAAGAGCAACTGCCGAGTTTCTGGCCGGTGCCTTCTTGGTTAGAAAACAGCATTCCGAACCGGTAGAGTCGCATTACATCTATGTATATCGTATATATCACAATATAAATGGAAACTACTATTACAATTAAATATTTGAGTTCTTGACAATTCGTAAGTGCTTCTGTAAATAACTATATAAATAAAGATATGTTTGATTTAGATTTTTTGATTTTAAATCAAGTAATAATAGGATTCGATAATATCGCGACACGTGCGAGAAAATGTTAGATTATAAAAATGTACATCACCGCATTTACCTAATAATCATTAATCTGTTCCAAAGATTGTGATAACCGTCATATAATAGTAATTAATCACTTTGATTACAATTATCTTATTGTTTAACTAATAATACCCAAGTTTAATGGATATTTTTTATTATCAAGTGTCCTGAGTTTAATCACTTTAATCTGCAATATCGTTCCTAATTGTAAAATAACATTATAATATTTTAATTTTAGAATAAAATTTAATATATTTTTATGGCAGGTATAATGTCCAGAGATATTCATTATTATTATTTATTAAAACATCGACAAGTTCTACCGATCTCAGCACATCCCTAAGCATCCTAGGAAATGTGAATAGAATACTCTGAATTGGAAATTGATCCGATTCCGCACTGCGCTCAAACTTTCTCCTGCGATGAGAAAATTCCAATTAAACCTAAGTTTACATGCATCCAACCCGGAGAAATATGCTGATTTAGAATCGCAGAAGATTTTTAAGTAGTTTGCCGTTTAGAATACGGCTGGGTATTTGTTATTGAAAGTACGGTTGGTATACTCGTATTAGTTACTAGCTTTCCGGCCGCGGTTTCACCCAAGAAAGAAAAAGAAGAATTACATTGAAGAAGAAGATGAAAAGTAAACTTAGTATGTTAATTGGTTATTGAAAAAACTTAGAGAAATTATGTCGCAATTTTATTTACAAACATAATTTGTTTATTTACAGAATAAATTACATAAGTAGGTATTGACTATTCCACACAAAAATAAAAAAATTAATTGAGTTCAAATAAAATCGAAAAACCTAGAAAAAAATTTATACTTATATTTCATTTAAAAATAACTAACTTGGCACTTATTTAAATAGGTTCAATTTATATCAATACTTTTATCTGTGGAGCTGACAATCACACCGTGTTGAGATTAGACACATTAAGTAAACTTAGCTAATAATTTTCACATTTCTGTTTTTGGTGGGATATTATACTAATAATAAGAATAAAGGCCTAGTCCACGCGGCAGAACTCGCTAGCTTGTGGTTATGGTGCAAGCAATCTATCTCACAAAATAATAGTATATATGTAATCTTAAATGACATTTCAAAAGACCCGAAATTGACCTTTTTGACAATAAAATAATCTAATCAACAATTTGATGATTGATACCTATAATATTATCATATAAACAAAAATTTAATAGCTAATAAATATTACTGACAAATCTTTTTTTAACAATTTTTATAACTCTCTTCATTATAATAATCTTCATCTTTTATACAGCATTTTTGGAATCTGAATTGACCCTTAGGGCAGGAAGCGTCGTCGAAAACATTCCTAAAGTCTTCTTCAAAGGTCGTGGTTTCAACACTAGTGCTTCTAGGAGTTCCTCTAGGATACATGTTAGCACGTACTAGGTCATCTAGAACATCATCGTCAAAGAAGATCATCGATCCGTCATTCGGTAACTTCGTCGTTGATTTAGAAATGACTTTACTCTCAATTTTCACTATCACAAGTAAAAAAACGCAAAAACACATCAGCTTTTCCATTTTGGTGTTCACTTTGACACAATTTTCTTAAGAGTAAAACTGTCTCTTAGAAACTTGTTAATCAAACTTAATCGTAGAGACACTGAATTAATTTTCACTTTCCTACTTATATTATGTTCAAAGTTATTCAGTCACCTTTGAACTTCAGGCGCTCAATGAGACGGGTCTTGGCTTGATCGTTTTAATATAGTATGCTAAACTAGTTACGAGTATTTAATACAATGCTAATGCTTGCCACTCACTGGTTAAGCAAAGCGAGGCGAAACAGAAGCTAGTTCCAATTATGCAAGTTAGCTATTGAAATACTTGAATAGCTAATCATTGTTCCACAGTAAAAACCATCCATTATAAGGTGAAATTAATTCGTTTCAAGTTGTATTTTTTCAAGTTGTATTTTTAATGAAAATAGAAAGTGAGCACGATAACAAAATAATAAGTAAGTCAATAACACAATTATAGCACAAAATACTCTAAACGCTGCGTGCATAAAATAACATTACAGAAAGTCAGAATTGTGACGTTTTCAAGTTAAAATTGATAATAATTATGACATTCATTCATTTAGTAATCTCGGAACAGTTGTTGACAGCATCAACTCTGATTTAAACCGCATTTCCGCTTGGAGCAGATCATTTGGGCTCATGGTTAACCCTAATAAAACGCAAGTGATTATATTAGGCGGTTCAAATCTTTTATCCAGAGTTGTCAGGAGCGATTTGCCTCCAATTATTTTTGACGGAATCCAAATTCCATTCAGTAAAGTTGTGAAAAATCTTGGCATCTATGTAGATAGTAATTTATCTTGGGTTCATCAAGTAACCGAGGTTAGCAGAAAGATATTCGCTGCAGCAAGATCTTTAAATAGGCTGCGTAACTTTCTGCCTATTCCCACCAAAATTGCTCTTGTACAAGCCTTACTTCTTCCAATACTCGACTACGCTGACTGTAGCTATCTTGACCTTAACGAAAATCTCTTAAATAAGCTTGAGCGTCTCCAAAATTTTTGCATCCGCATCATTTTTGGATTACGCAAGTATGACCATGTTTCCGTTTACCGATCTCAGCTGAAATGGCTTCCCATCCGTCATCGGCGTGACGCTCATGTTCTATTCTTTCTGTATTCCATACTTATTAACCCCAAGTACCCTAGTTATCTTAAAGAGCGATTTAAGTTTCTGCTACCTGCCAGGGGTCATTTGCGATCATCCAACTCTCTTCATCTGCTGTTTCCCCCTCACTCTTCTCATTTCTACACGCAGTCCTTCACCGTTCAGTCCGTTCGTCTGTGGAATTCTTTACCACTCTTGATACGTCAATCCAAGTCATTGGCTATTTTTAAAACTCGAGTAAAATCTCATTTCCTTGCACTCTGAAACTTTTGCTATCTTATAATTTCTCTTTTGTGTATGTATAATAAATGTAGGTTTATGTATGTATATTAATATGTTTGTGGATATAATTATGTATATGTATGTTTATGATTTATTTTATTATGTTTGTTAATTAGATAAAGTAAGTAACTTTTTTTATATATTCAAATTGCATTGATTTACCCATTCTTTCGGTAGTCCTTTACTTGGGGGTTGTCTGGTAGAGATCGCTTCAAGCGATAAGACCGCCTATATTGTGCATTATTGTTCTTTTTTTATTGTATTTTTTATTTGTTTTTGTGCAATAAAGAATATTTATGTTATGTTATGTTATTCCTTTTATTATTATTTACTAGCACCCTGCCCTAGCTTCGTATGGGTGGATATTATTCTTGTCCTAATAATATTCAACCCAAGATATCTCGGGCCCATAGGGCCTTAGTAATTTAAATCATACGTGGGGCCAAAGCCAACACGCATATGTAAGAAAAGATTACTATTATTATACAATTCAGTGCAATCGTTATGAAGTTATGTGCGCTCATAAATTACGATTATTTTTATTCAACACATTTATTAATAAAGTAATAGACATCTTAGTAATCGTTTCACGCTATGTGGACATCTGACCTAACCAAAATTGACTCAGAAGTGCTGTAGGGAAAATACCGTGTTACCCATAGGACCAACATCTGTGAGTATGAGTTGTATTTGCTAATTTAATTATGCAATTAATTGCATAAGTTTATGCAATAAATATTGTACGGACCTGTTTACAAGCAAAAGTTGATACTGGAATGTGAACAAGGAAACGAATTAAAGGAAAATCTTTTGTGTACTGGACTTTTGTGATAGGATCACTAAAATAAATGTTATTAACATCAAATAAATATTGCACTACTTACGTAGGTACATCAGCTGGCCCCATAGTAAGTAGCTACTTATGTTATGGGTACCACAAATACAAATAAACATCCACAGACAAGACAAACTCAACTGTTCATCATAATGTTGGCCCTCAGTTGAATTCGAAACCACGACATTTAAGCAGGTTGACTATGAAATAGGACGCCTCTCGTTGGCGACTATGGTTCGTGCCATGGTCACCAACATGAGTGCGTGGGAGGCGGCCGCCTTCTTAAAGTTCTTCGCGAGGAAGTAATATCGCAGAAGAAGGAAGTGGAGTGGAAGCGCGAGGAGGACCCCCTCGCTGCACCCATCCAGCGTAGACGGCAGAGCTGGAGAATGCGTGCTTACGTAGGACGCCTCTTCTAGCCTGAGGGTTGACCTGCGGGCGAGGGTAGCTCCCTAATGCCCGCATTGCACAGGTCGCCCGAGCCAAGTCTGGGGGTCACCTCGTTTCTCTGACAGCCATCCCTATGCGCCACCCCGATTTGAGGCCTCTCAAGTGGATGGGCTGGTCAATAGCTACAAGGCTGGCACCGGCTCGTACCAATCGGGTGTGAAGGGGAAACCGGGGGAATTTCCTCTGGTCCACGGCCAGTTATTAAGTTATCTTGCTTATTTACTACAATCATACAACTATCCTATTAAAGTATTAGTCACTATAGAATCGTTTCTGAATCATTTCCAAACATGACAACTCGACAAAATATTCCTTAATTGGTCTTTTCAACTTTTGATCCGATTTTTCTTGTTGTCAAATATATTTCCTTCAATAAATGGATTTCACCTAATTTGGACCATGCATGGATTAAGTGTGCTCCTTGATTGTTTTAGGCTAAGAATAAGCAATATAAGTTCTTGATTTTTTTTTAATTTTAAAGCAATTATCAGCTTAGTGTAAAGTATTAACATTCTATTTTATTATACACATAAATGAAGCTCCCATAAACCATTTAGAATGTGCGTGGTATAGTTTGTATAAACTTAGCTATGAAGCTGTATTGATAAACTATGATGAAATCAAGAAAGAGAAAAAAGATTGCGGTCTCAGTCGCCGGATGCCTCGTACTTACGATCAGATTAATTCAGATTCAAATGCTATTATGATAAGGGTTGTATTTAACTGTACATCAAAAAAATACTGATTGTGCATCAAAAAATACGGATGCGCATCAAAAATACTGAATGGCTAACCTAACCTAACCTTTTGTGTGCAATCAGTTATTTTGATGTACATTTCAGTATTTTTTTGGACTCGTTCGCTGATTCGTCCCACAACACGTTCGTCCCAGACCTAAAAATATCCTTAAGGATAATACCTTTTGGAATTGAGCGAAAAATTACGTCAACTGCGTGATATTATTTTGCGTTGCTAATGCTACGCACAAGCGCAGTTGACGTCATTTTTCTTTCCGTTCCAAAAGGTATCCTAATAGCATCTGAACCAGATAGTATAAGCTTTTGACAAAGTTTAGAATAGTAGGGCGCTTACCATGTTTTTGAACTGGATGGCTGTTGTATTTCAGGATTTCTGGAATTCAATCTTTCAACAATAAAAAGGCCTTTCTTTGCGTCAGGAAATGCTGTTACGCACCGACCCGGGGCGTCCCTGACAAAACGGACGCCGGACCCCCTTCTAAAGCCGGGGGTCATTCAGAGACGGAGGTTCGTTCCGAGCGGTGTGTCGGACTCGCACTTCGGCCCTACCGACTAAAACCTGACCATGACCCTCGCAGCGCAGTGAGGGGGGAACCGAGAACCTCCATGCGAAGACAACGAAAAATAAAAAAAGGCCTAGTCCAACTATTCACGCGAACGAAGTCGCGTGCAAAGTTAGTCAGTCATCATAATACATGAATGCACGTGGAGTATAAATGTCATAAAAATTGTTAATAAATATTGTTTCGAATTACCTTCTTACAAAATGCAATTGTTTTAAAAGCAATTTATAAACATAGGGAAAATGTTCGCAACATAAATCTATGCATTAAAAGCATCTATTAATAAATATCGTTAATTAATGACTAGTAACTTTGTAACATGTTGCGGACTATTTCCTGTTTGTATGCAAAAATATTAACTAAATCTTCCTTAAGAATAAAAAGTGATGGATGACCTGTACATTTATGTACATACTTACACAATATACATATTATGTATTATTGTACTAAATTCCGCCACAAAAACTGAGCATCATTCCGTCATTTAAAGTCAAATGGCGCTGTGGGAATGACCACGATGTTATGTTATTTAATGTTCTATGTAATATATTTATATTTAATCATATCATATAAGTTTATAGTTTTAATTTATATAATTACCTATTTAGGTAATTATATGAATTAAAACAAAAAGTCACTCCTTCATCTTATTATTAAATCCAAAACTCATTAAGGCACGCGCCTCAGATAAAATTTATTTTTAGACTTTGGAGATTACAAGCTGGACACTATTTTTATCTTACTTACCACTGACCGTATTAATAACAAGGAAAAAATATTATAACTTCAACTACTTAACAGAATTGATAAGTAAAATGGACCTGCTCTCGAGTCAATAACTTATTAAGTGATAAAAAATCTTTCACCCGTACTGATTACCAGTCACTCGGAGAACTTAGCAAATAACACTTGTATTATTTGTGTAAAATATGAAAAGTTCTGTAGTAGTCTTCTTACTATTTATTATAATAAACGCTTGTGGAAGCGCATACAATTTGAAAGAGAAACATGGGACCCAAAACGCCACTCTGAGAGACACCACAACAAATTTTTCGAAAATAGAAGAAATTGTATTAGTCAGCAATTCGTCAGCTAAAGAAAGCAGATTAGAGATAGAGAAAAGAAACAACAGGACGGGTAAGAATTTCATAAGAGGTGGAACATGTCCAGAAGGCTTCGTGAAAGTTGGTTCATATTGTGTCAAAGATGACACTGAAAGGTAATTGCGAAGTGATTAAAATGAAAATAAGTACCTATTTACACAGTGATGTATGTGCATGGAAATAATTAAATTATTTGAATTCGTTGAGTGTTTTATTCCTTGGCTTTCTTTCGGAGTGAAATTCCTATATACATATCTAGAAACAAACCTATATATATATAGAATATTGTCGCGCTGCATGTTATTTTAGTATCGACTTCAAAACCAAAAATCGATCGGTCAGTCGATATGTCCAGCAGTGGACGTCTTTTGATTAAGATGATGATCGATCTGAGTTTATTTGGTGTATTTGTGTGAGTACCCAGTCCTTACTCTCAATGTCTCAGTCTGCATCTGTCATTAATGAAAACACATTTACCAAATACAAAAAATATATACTTATTTTGGGGTTTAAGAATCAAGAGTGTATGAAAATCAATCTTTGAGCCTTTTATTTCTCAAGTTTTGTCCCGATCTATTCGTATGCTTGCATCGTGATCCAAGATTTAACAATCCATAGTTGCAGGCGGAGATTCGAACCATCAATCTCATGAATGTGAAGTGATGTTTAAGACCACTCGACCACCAAAACTCCAACTATATGTCCAATGTACAATTATCTAAATCTGTTTTAGTGATTTAGGCAGAGCTTTTAATAATGTCCTATTAACAGACAACCAATATGTACCAAATAGTTGTAATTCACGTTTTGACGGTAAATGCTAGTCAACTCTGACGCCGCTAATGTGTGAATTAATCAGTGGTGCCGCATTGCGCCGCACGCGTCGCATCGATCACTGTCGCGACTGCTGCGCTGCTCATTACTGCCAGTTGCACTACTGCTGCGATGCCACTGACTGTCTGACACGCTGGGTTTTTAATAACTACTTTATTTGAGTCACCATCATTGTTGTGTACATATGCTCGTTTTAAGTGATGCGCTGCTTAATATAATATAAACTGATATCAAAAAATACCTAAGTAACTTTTTGCACGGTGAGGATCCAGATGAGCTACTAGAATTTAGGAACTAATTTTCATATGCATGTCGGGAAGTACTTTACACCATTGATCCTGTTTAGCGACAGTCTTCTATTATGAAAACAGCTAGTATAATTTGTCCATGAAATCTAACCTACATTATGAGGTTGCCTAAATTAGACATCCTGCACAAAGACGACCTCGCAATAACTCATGAATAGTAACAAATTATTTGACAGCAAATGCCAGTCAACTCAGACCTCGGCTAATGTGTGAATTAATCAGTGGTGTCGCATTGCGCCGCACGCGTCGCATCGATCACTGTCGCGACTGCTGCGCTGCTCATTACTGCCAGTCGCACTGCTGCTGTGATAGCACTGAGCACTGCCTTTCTGACACGTATAAATGTCAAGTTAATTTCTCAATAATTCTATAACAAATAGAGCAAATTCTTGTTTTTATGAACAACTTCCTGCCCTTTAATTGGGATACTAAACAGTCGACGATCGAGCAAAGTGGCGATCATTCATCACAACCAAAGATAGAAAACTGGACCTTTGTCCCCTAGCACAGTCAATCTCATCTAGCTCGGAGGAAAATCTTCCAGTTTTAGGAGAGATAGATTTCCTCCAAATATTATTATTGTAAAACTAAGTATCGAGATTCTTGCCGGTTCTTCTAGATAGATAACAAAATTTTGGATCCGATGGTAAAGTCACACTCTGTTACCTCGATTATATTGACGTAGTCGTCAATATAATCGAGGTAAACGCGCGGGTGAAACCGCGGGCGGAAGGCTAGTGCCTTCCGCCCGCGGTTTCACCCGCGCGTTTCTTTTTTCAAATATGATAAATTACCCTATGTTCACCGGGGATAGTGTAGCTTTCCAACAGTGAAAGAATTATTCAAATCGGCTTAGTAGTTTCGGAGCCTATTCAATACAAACAAACAAACAATCAAATCTTTCGTCTTTATAAAATTAGTAAAGATTCTTAAGTGCATCTCTGAAGCCTATTTTTGGATTGAAAGTATAATAGTAAAATTATTTCAAATAAAAAATAGTTGAGATAAAATAAATAATGAAACAAGTCCACTGTTTATTTTCTTTTAAACTAATTGTTTCCTTATAAATATTTTGTTAATAAATACTTCCTTGTTTATTCTTCAATTGGGCTTTTGTGTTAATTAGACAAACCCGGAAAGCAAGACAATGAAATGTTTTAATTTATGCAAAGTTTTCCTGTTACTTCTGAATAAAGAGCTTTACCTAAATATTTAAGCCCTTTCGTTTTAAATGATGTCAAGATCATAATTTCTTTTATCAAATAGTTCTTTATTTCGTTTATTTTGGATCATTTTCTTTCATTCATTTAATTTCATCATTTTTGAGATGATACTTATATTAAAAACTTAGCAAATAACAGCGTTTCACGTTAAAGTATTTCCCAAAACAGTCGCCAAATAATAACGTTTGTGGTAATTTACGCGAAAAATTCTAAATCACACAAATAAGCAAACATTTGAAGCACCAAAGGTAGAAAATTCAACATTCTAATTAATACTATAAGTCTTTACAACTTCTTTTTCTATCTCTGTAATTGTATGTACTTGCTCCAAATCTCTTTTAGCAATATATATTTTTAGAAGGGATTTTAAGTATTGGTATATTATTTTTTTAATACTTATTCATTCAAGAATATTGTTCTCTGATTACATGCGTTATCTAAGAGTGGCTTAACAAAGATAGTTTATGATCCACATCTGTAAAAGAGTAGTTCCTTTAAAGTCATAAAGATTTTGTAGGAAAAAATGTATATACCCGGCCCGATACCTAAACCACTAGACCATCTAGGCGTTAACTAAGTACTATTATAGATTAGTATTGGAATAAATGTTAAATGACCATTTTCCAATTTCACCCCTGTTTGAAGGGGCACGAGTAACTTACCATTATTTATGCAAAGCAAGCCGAATTAGTTGGACCCTTTTAATTTAATTGCCAGTTAGCTTTTAAAAAACATTACTTTTTGTTATTTCTTTAGCCCGTTTTTTGTGTAACAAGGGCCGTAACCCTTTGAGATTTATTTTGAGTATTGTAAGCACGGTAAGTTTGTCATTTTTATTGTGTGGTCAAGAGGTTTTTTACGAGTTAGTTAACACTCGCGCCTTAATTTGTAACACACACACTCGCTACCGGGTACAGCGGACCCACTACAATATCATGTATTTATTTCAAAACTATTATTTAAAAGTGGTTAGTATTTTTTAATATCATTAAAAATGTTCAAAAGGAAAACAAATATTTAATAATAAACCAATTTATTGTTTTTACTAAATCATTAATCCGTACAAAAATAAAAGGAATTTTAGCATACTTTTATGACTAAACTTAGACTAATATGAAATGAAATGAAATGAAATGAAATTATTTATTTGCGAGAAACAGGTTACATAAAGGTGGTCAGGTACAAAAAGTCAGCCTTGTTTCGCTATATACAGGGTGTCCCAGAACTCAACGTCAAGCCGAAACGGGGTGACAGGACTGATTGTAACCATCATGAGAAAAATAAGAAAAAAAATCTATCCCATGCAGTTAGGAAATTATGGGCTTTTAAGAAATACCTAGAAATTTGGTCAAAATGTAACCATTTTTCGGTTATTGTGGTTAATTTTTATTATTTTTGTTCATTTAAACTTTGGAACCGTAACCCTAAACAACATTTCTAGAACCACAGTCAAAAATAATGCCACAACTGCCCCAAGTTTTCTAGAATTAAGACTATTTGTTAAACTATGAATTTAAAATTTTCAAAATTGGCCGACTTTGAAAGGCTCTCCTTTAAAAAAAATGTACTAAAGTGCCTTGGCAAGTGCCATCAAAAGTTCGCGCATTTAATCAAGATTGCAAAAAGGTACAATACTTGCTAGTTTTATACTAAAAAAACTCTAGTAAAAAAATAAAAACGTCGAGTAACCCGATTTTTGCTAACCCATTTTACTCAGTTCAAATGTTTTTATTCGCACAAGCTCTTGGTAGTTTCCTTATTTTACGGCAAAATGATGAGAGAGATGGATAGTGGTCATGTTTGCCATGAGCGAACGAGACAGATAGTAACGCCACTTTTACCAAAGTTAACAAAACTAAGTAAAATTAATAAAATAATGAAAAATCTTGACCTAGTTTAGTTTAGGTTTATTAGAATAAACGTCAGATAGGGAAATAACATTTTTTATTACAATAAATGTTCAAATTGTTTACCATCAGCCTCAATACACGCCCTACATCTTATTAAAAAAGATCTAGTTATTAGTCGGGCATATCTTCGAGAGTTGATGTCCTCAGCGGCTTGAGAAATTCGTTCATGCAGCTCGGCTACGCTGTCAATAGGCTTTGAATAAACTTTTTCTATGAGAACGCCCCAATAAAAAAAAAATCGACGGGTTGCACTCCGGGAGTGCCGGCAGAAGTGAAAACTTGAATATTTTGGTATTCGCCATGCTCCACTAGGCGCAAATTGGTGTTTTATTTCAAGCGCCATCAATATTCAAGTTTTCACTTCTGCCGGCACTCCCGGAGTGCAACTCGTCGTTTGGTTTTATTGGGGCGTTCTTAAAGAAAAAGTTTATTCAAAGCCTATTGACAGCGTAGCCGAGCTGCGTGAACGAATTTCTCAAGCCGCTAAGGACATCAACTCTCGATGATATGCCCGACTAATAACTAGATCTTTTTTAATAAGATGTAGGGCGTGTATTGAGGCGGATGGTAAACAATTTGAACATTTATTGTAATAAAAAATGTTATTTCCCTATCTGACGTTTATTCCAATAATCCTAAACTAAACTAGGTCAAGATTTTTCATTATTTTATTAATTTTACTTAGTTTTGTTGACTTTGGTAAAAGTGGCGTTACTATCTGTCTCGTTCGCTCATGGCAAACATGACCACTATCCATCTCTCTCATCATTTTGCCGTAAAATAAGGAAAATAACAAGAGCTTGTGCGAATAAAAACATTTGAACTGAGTAAAATGGGTTAGCAAAAATCGGGTTACTCGACGTTTTTATTTTTTTACTAGAGTTTTTTTAGTATAAAACTAGCAAGTATTGTACCTTTTTGCAATCTTGATTAAATGCGCGAACTTTTGATGGCACTTGCCAAGGCACTTTAGTACATATTTTTTAAAGGAGAGCCTTTCAAAGTCGGCAATATTTGAAAATTTTAAATTCATAGTTTAACAAATAGTCTTAATTCTAGAAAACTTGGGGCAGTTGTGGCATTATTTTTGACTGTGGTTCTAGACATGTTGTTTAGGGTTACGGTTCCAAAGTTTAAATGAACAAAAATAATAAAAATTAACCACAATAACCGAAAAATGGTTACATTTTGACCAAATTTCTAGGTTTTTCCTAAATGCCCATAATTTCCTAACTGCATGGGATGGATTTTTTTTCTTATTTTTCTCATGATGGTTACAATCAGTCCTGTCACCCCGTTTCGGCTTGACGTTGAGTTCTGGGACACCCTGTATAACATAGCATGCAAACATATTTAGGAAAAAATAATGTGATTTGAGTTTACAATAAAAGATGATTACGTTCCCGATCTAATGTTGACAATTCAAAAAGTCGCTTACACTATAATAATTATTTTTAATTAACCAGGCATATATAATAGTTATAAATTCTGTAACTATCTATTTAAATGAGTACGAGACGAACTGGATCTTGGCCTCCGATATTGAAGTTCGCTATTTGGTTCGATCTTATGCCAGTCCCTCCCATTTAAGCACATCAAGTGCCTTCAGGTCTTTAGCAGCTTCGTCCCTCCAACGATATCTTGGGTTATATTTGGACCTGCTTAATATTTATGAATTATAATTAGTATCTGTAGTGGACTTGGCGTTTTTTTAAGGAATAGAAAGGTTGCCAGAAGACGAATAAACAATACTTACATGCTTTTTTGTTAATAATACTTACTAGAAATACCCAGACCGATAATAACAGCCATATTCAAGCACACAAATGTTTATACCGCGCGGGGATCGAACCCGTGGCCCAGAGGTCGAGATTACAGCACAGTGTAATGTAAATACCGTGCGTGGATCAATTCACGACTTCTAAGTGTAACAGCCGACTTCTTAACTATTACACAAAATCGATCAGTTTTAATCATAAACATTTATTTCCCAACAGCTCCGTGGTGAAGCAATCAATTTCCCCTCAAGGTTTAACCCTGCACCGCATCATAGGTCCTCGTGACCACAACAGGCCGTAACTTATTAGCGACTGATAGACGTCACTTGGCACCAGCTGGCGTGATAGCTACACGACACCGATAGGGTTGAGATGACTAGACTATGTTAATTATATTATTAGAGTTGGGATATAATTGAATAGATAAATTTGACACTTATCCGGTTGGATAAATAAATATCCCATTTGGTCCCAACTACTAGTTACTATTGTAGTACTATGGATGCCAGACAATGTATAAACATTATCTATTTACTTCTATGGCATTTTTATAGTAGAAGGTCTATCATGTGGGGAAACTGATTAGCTAGCTAGCTAACTAGCTTATCAGTAGGGCTTATCATCAACCAGAAGTTCAGTCTAATTTTAGTGCTAGAATTAGTGTTTCGATGCGGTCAGTACTGCCAAATCAATCAGACTAACTTTAGCTGAAACTGTTGCCCTATGGCACGTAATCAATTTCCCAATACAGATGTGATTGTCCTAGGTGAGCGGTAATAAGGCATAATTTTATTAGCTAGTTTTTTAGACTTTGAAGTGGTTTTTAGTTTTTAGTTGTGCCTCTGTATGTTATACTTACTACATATTTGTATGAGTACAAAATGTAGTTATGTACGGTATAAAAGTCGTAACGTACCGATATAACCGACACGGACACAATTTATCAACTACTTGTACATTTAATTATGTACACAAGGGCGTAAGTATTACGTTTTCACTTTTTGTGTATTTTTCATTATGAAGTTTTCTTTTAGTCGGTCCTGCAAAGCAAAAACATTATTGATGCAAAATGTGTAGTGTAACAATAACAAATACGAGTTGGACACTGTTCACACAGCGCCGTCCAGCCCCAAACTAAGCATATCTTGTGCTATGGGTGCCTGTCAACGGATAAACATTACTTATATATCCTTTATTTATAAATACATACATATTATACATAGAAACACCCAGACCGATACAGACAGATATGTTCATAAACACAAATGTTTGTACCGCGCGGGGATCGCACCCGCGACCTCTGCTGTAATAGCCGAATTCTCGACCATTACACCAAATGGCTCGTCTTTTTTTTTTCGATTTTGATAAACACACTCAGTAAACGTTGCGATATAAGCGCTTATCGCTTTGTTTCTGCCTTTTTCGCTTATGTAGGACAGCCGTTTAGCCCTTAATCACTGCCCTTAACCAAAACTTGAGGCAACTACAGCCCATAACTCATCAACGCCTGATAACCGACTGGAGTTATGATTGCCAGTTAAATTAGATCTGTTACAACTTCTATTAGCCTACTAATATCCGAATCCTACTTAATATTATAAATACGAAAGTCTGGATGTTTGGATGTTTGTTACTCAATCACGCCTAAAAGGCTAAACGGATTTAAATAAAATTTAGGACACGTATAGTTTATAACCCGGATTAGGACATAGGCTATAAAATTCCTACGGAAAACGTCTCATTCCCGCGGGATACTTGAAAAAATAAATTACTTAGGCGCGGGTGAAACCGCGGGCGGAAAGCTAGTAAATCTATATTTTATATAACAGTACTGGCCATTTTTAACAATATCAGTATAAATTGTCCTGAAAATGCATATGTCTGGAACCAATGATGCCTCGATGGTCTAGTGGTTTAAGTACCGTGCCGTGATCTCAAGTTCCTGGGTACAATTCCCGGGTCGAAATTTGTGTCGGTTTTTTGGACATAGCTCTGTTTTGTAATCACCAATCCGTGGCAAGTCAGTAGCCACCATTGTAGAAACAACTTGATTCCAATAACTTTGTTTTATTTATGACACCTTTTGTGCTAACTGTACTAAATCTTGTATTTCAACAATGGATTTGTGATTAAAATTACGGGTGGTCCCACTCGCCTGACGAAATAAATAAATAAAAACTAATCAGGCAACTGGGACCGCGGTCCCAGCTATGTAGTGGTCCCAGTCGCCTGAATCCTCATGAATTTACTGTCTCATCAGTGGAACATTTAGGGATGGCGATCTGAGATCGATTAATCGAAGAATCGATTTTTTCAGCCAAAAAGATCGATTTTTTAAATCGATATGTAGTACTGAATCGATTCAGTGAATCGATATTTCACCCTTGAAAATCGACATTCGATTTTATTTTATGTTTTGGTATAAGCCAAAAAAGTATTTACAATTAATTTAATGTAAGTAGGTACGCGTATTATAAGAGTGCTGCCGGCTGCCGGTTAAAGGATTATTCGAAAACTCGCGAAATGGCTGAATGTTTGGATTCCTGCGCCTTTCTTTAAGTAACGTTTGTAATCTTTGACTTTTGTCTGTATCTGTGACTGACATTTCTTGTTGCGTCATCATTAGAGGTCAGATATTTGGATGCATAATTATTTACCTAAAGTTCATTTTTGCTACAATATTATGGAAGCGCCTTCTTAAAAAATATTTTTCCTTATTAATCCCGCGATTCTGGGAAATTAGTACATGCGAATCTAGTCGATATCACGGTGGGAATTGACGTCTTTAGCATGTGGCATTTTTTTACCGACTTCAAAATAGGAGAAGGTAATATATCCGATTGGATGTATTTTTTTATATATGCCCGGCCATTTCTCCGTCATTTGTGAATTCGTATGATAAAAATCTTTTGAAAATTAAAGAAAAAATATGAGGCAATCTTTATTTCTGTTATAAAAAATTTAATTTGTCAAATCCAAAACCCCCAAATTTTTTTTATACAAAAGTGCACTCCATATTAACACCATAAATAAGTAAATATAGCTACACACGGCACATCCGATTTGATTCAATAATAAAAAATTAAATTTGTCGATCGAGTCGATTTTATCGATACAAAAGTGCTTTCCATGTAATGACAATACCTCAATTTGAGGTAAATATGCATCGGAATATCCGATCTTTATTTATAATACATTATAAATCAAATTGAAAAAAAGATAGATTTTTCAGAAATCGATCTTTTTTGCCTCGATTTTTTGTGGATCGATTCATTGGGTCACGATTCGAATCGATTCAAAAAATCTATTTTTTTCGGAAAGAATCGCCATCCTTAGGAACATTACGTAGGCTGGTAATTTATATTAACAATTTTTGTTCTGATGACTAGGTACGACTTATTGTACCCTAATTGTAGATATAAATATCATGTTTATTTCTAAAACCGTTTCATAATTTAGCAGTCTTTTTTGTCATTACAGGGATTTAGTATCTCACTGTGTTATAAGATCTCCTATGTTGTGGATTAACGAGTTTAAATTGTACTGATTACAAAAAAGACTTTTTTTTTCGTCATTTAATTATGATTTTTCATGTTTTAACTATCGTTTTTCATGAAAATGTCTTCATCGTCATCCTGTAGCAGTCAACTGCTGGACATGTGTCTCACCAAATGCTCGCCACTTTGTTAGACTTCGGCTACTCGTATCCAGCTCCTGTCAGCCATTCTGCGCAAACCGTCACTCCACCGTGCCTGATGATTTCCTACACTACGTTTACCGAGACGCAAAAATGTCTATCTATAATATAAAACTCAAAGGTGACTGACTGACTGACTGACTGACTGACTGACATAGATATCTATCAACGCACAGCCCAAGCCACTGGACGGATAGGGCTGAAATTTGGCATGCAGGTAGGTAGATGTTATGACGTAGGCATTACGCTTAGAAAGGATTATGATCAATTCCCACGGGAACGGGAACCACGCGGGTGAAACCGCGGGCGGCCGCTAGTTCAAGGATAATGAAATAAAACGAAATGAAATTAACTATACACGTATGAGGATTTTTGCATTCTATAGCGGACCAAAAGTTTTATCAATCGTATTCAAAAAAGTGATTTCGACATTGTCACATTGAAGTTCTTTAAGCCGCAAGACGTTGTGTGTTTTTCTATCTAAGAAAATAAAAAAAAAATACTTAAAAAAATATCTCGCGGAAACAACCTGAAATACGCAATCAATCATAAGATTTCGCACAATTTGTTAGTAATTTGCTCAGTCGTTTAATTCATCCACTCGCGTCAACTTTTCTTCTGACGGTCCCCGGTTCTTAATGAGAAGTAATAGCTCCCATAATGTCGGGGTTCCTATCAAATTTGCTGATCCTACATGACTGGTACGCGAATGAATGAGATTAGTAGGTCTTTTTTTAATTATGAGAGATAGGTGTTTGCGATAATTGAGGGAAAAAGGTCTGTTAGCGGATTGTGACCTTCTGTATTTGAGTGTCGTGGCCGCCATCTTGTTTTTTTCATTCAGTTGGCAACAGGCGCGCAGCCTCCCGGTTGCACGGCCATTGTGGTCCATTGAGGGAAATTTTAAGTAGCACTTTGCTTTTCATTAATGAAAAGCAAAGTGCTACTTATGTACATCAGGAGTCTAATTTTCTAAGTAAATAAATTGTATTAAAAAAACTGATGTTGTTTTCTTAAGTTTTTCCTTTAGCGTTAGGTATATTATTCTTTGCATAAAATGTACTGTCAAAATGACTCTACTTTTGTAAGCATTTCTCAATGTGCTGGCACACTGTAAGCTCTTCATAGCTTTGGGCCTTTCATTTTTTTAAAGTGTACTGGCTCCCACGTTCATATTACCGGAAAGCTTATAATGGCGGCAGACTTCACCCGTGGGAGTAGTAACTCATTTGGACTAAAAAAACCTAGGACTTTGTTCTCGAGAGGCATAACCACAGCTCCAACATATTTTTTTACTTTTATAGCGTTAACGCCTCGATGATCTAGTGGTTTAAGTACCGGGCCGCGATCTCGGGATCCTGGGTTCGATTCCCGGTTCAACACTTTATGTCAGTTTTTTCAGACACAGCTCGGGTTTGTGATCACAAATCCGCATTTGGCAAGCGTGGTGATTAAGCCACTACCCATCTTTGTAACGATGACTTGATTTCAAGGATGGAGGCCTTCGCCCTGCAGTGGCTGCAGTGGGACATTAATAGGTTGTTAGGCTGATACTTTTTATAGCGTAAGTAAGCATTTTGTTACCCCACACCAAACCTTAACATTATTATATAAATAGGAGATTTAAAACTAATTAGAGGCAAACACACGTGTGAGGCTAAAAAACATTTTACATTCATTCAAACCTAAAAATATACCGAGCAAGACTAATTAGAACAAAATTACGGCGAAAATTGTGTTGTAGATGAGATTACAGTAATTCCTCAAAGGTTTAATTCAGCACAGAGGCTCTATGAGGTAGGATATACGGACACGTAATGGCGTATAAAATATTGAGGAAGGTTGCGAAATATTCATCACATCTTAACATACAGGGAATATTGTTTACAAGTGGGTGTAGGATTTAGGCGTTGATTACTTTTTTTTTTGTTGTTTTCGAAGGAGAATGCGTTTATGCACCATAACCGCAGGCTAGCTAGACCCGCGGCCGTGTGTGGGACTCGAGACTAAAGCGTCAACTACCCACTAAACTCCCTCGGTTTCCCCTTCACTTCCAATTGGGACGAGCCAGTGCCAGCCTTGTGGCTATTGACCTGCCCGTAGGCGTTGATTACTGCAACTAACCTTCTTCTCAAGTTATAACTGGCAACCCAATCTTTTATTTTTAGTACCACGCTTCAACCTACTACAGGAAGTAAGGAGTTACTGTTGCGAACGCTTGTAACACCACAGAGGAATCATTCGCTTGTCGCGACGCTGTAATTTGAGGGGAAAAAATTAGGTTGCCAGCAAAGAAAAACGTTCCTCCAGATGCGAACAGAGGTTCTTAATGCCCACAACCTTCCTTGAATTGGGAAGTCAAAATCAAAAATTCTTTAAGTGTATAGGGACACTTCACCAGGGTCGCTCAATGTGCTGCCAGACTGTAGGCTCATTTGATCTTCGAGCCTTTTGATTTCAAGTGTACTGGCTCCCACATTAATACTGCCGGAACGCAGCCAGAGCTGTTATGGCGACAGATTTCACCTGTGGGTAACGAGCCAGTCGGAGTCTGAAAAAGCCCTACAACCAGACCCAAACCGAGACCTCCAAAGTCAAAGTATTTATTTTGCAATTTGATTTACCAAGAAAATCTTTTGCACGTCGACGTGAATGAATGGCCTGCTGACAATTAATTATAATATCATTGCCTGCTGAGAAGAAGTGCCGCAAGAAACTCAACAGTTTTAATAGCCTTTTTTAAATCATTTTGTGTTTTACAATATTAACTTAATAATAATATAATGTCAACTTAATAACAATATGTCCGTGTTTTATACCCGAGCGCCTTAACCACTTCCACGGAGGCGGTCAAGTACTTCCTCAGATGAGCGGTTCATAGGATCCACTATGCTCCAACTCTCCCATATGACAAGCGCAGCTTAGTTTCAAGCTACAGATATCAACTTTTAGGTATTTTTCAGTTTTCATCCACTACGTACAGGGGATTTATATTTAGCAAAATAATTTAAACCTAAGATCAATCTTCTTGTTTAAATAAAAATATTCACAATCCAATCCTGCCTGCATTTATAGTTCGCTTTTATTACGAAGAATAACAAAACCGATGCAGCGGCTCCGCCCTAGTCTATGCCGATACGATTTTCAATCATCCACCCCCTATCTTCGGAGGAGGGAATAAAAATATACCATTACCACAAATTTTCTTGTGGTACAAGTTACAAGAAAGTTTCCAATATGAATTATTATGAATTATGAATTTTAGTATGTCTTTTCATTTACATTGTAATATTATAAATGCGAAAGTTTGCTTGTATATTTGTCCGTATTACACGACAAATTAGGGAATAGTGTGTTATCTGCGGAAAATTAACATAGACATTTTGTCCTGGAAAATTGTGAAACGCTCGAGACCTATGGAGAGTATCATATACCTCCTGATTATTCCAGAAAACAATCACATTCCTGCGGGCTAACCTTGCATAGTCCGAAGCCGATTTAGATAAACTTGAGTACAGACAATTATTGATTAAATACACTTAAAGACAGACATAGACTATTATTTTAGGAAAGGACTTGGGTTACTTTTAACCTGGGACAACTTTTAACCTGCTCTGTTTCCATGGCATAACAAAAATATAAGTGATCACTATCAGAACGATTGAAGCTAGTTATAGATTATAATTGTAAATGTAACTTAGAGGTACTTCTTGTGTTAGGGATTACCAAGCTATCTCCTACAACTTGGGCCACAGCCACGGAATTATTAAAGAATTTGAACGACTGCCCTCACTCAAATCTAATTCAAGGGATATCCTTCAAAATCCTCACAGAAATGAAAAGGTGCGAATATTGGATCGTACAGTGTAATTGAATGATTCTTATCAAAATATTATTACTCCGGTGCGCGATTGAGAAACGAGTCTCAATATCGATCTTTTGTGAAGCATCCATTCTGTGAGCTTTTGTTGTCGTTCTCCTTGTAGAGACTCTTTTGACGTGCATTCGTAGAATTTCGTCTAGTATGTAACAAATGATATAAAAAGACAGCAAATCCTACTATTGTTTTATATGATAAATGCAAAAGTGTATATTTTGTTTTTCTTCTATCATGTGTGAAGCAAGGGATCAACGTGGTTTTTGGTACGGGTAAAGTTTGTGATCTGGAGAGTAACAACCGTTTTTATCCTGGAAAATTCAAGTGGTGTTTCCGTCATGAAAATGGAAGCGTATAAAGCCATCGAGGTAGTTTTACATGCTATTTTCAGTTCAATATGTTGTATAACGTAGTTAATAAATGTTCGCTATCACGCGCGGCGCGCGTTAGCGCTTGTTCACGTTGAACGCGCGGGCGCGGTGGCGGGCGCGGGCGCGAAATATCATACATATTATGGCGTAGTATGAAAGTGTTCACGTACAAACGCGCGCGCGGGTTATAGAGCGAGCACCGCGCCGCGCCCGCGCGTTCAACATGAACAAGCACGTAGCGTTTCGATCCGCCGACCGTTTATAATGGGTTGTGCATTCAGAAATCAACAAGACACTAGTCAGTGAGGTCAGTTAAAAAATAAATCGTGCTTGGTCAAGACGTGTGGTCTTTCATTTTCGGCGTCTTCCGAGGGCCACTCCTCAGACAATGCGAGGGTTGTACAAAATAGTTTAGCTTATTTCGATTTCACAATGATCTATCGGTATTTCAAAACAGAGCAGCAACACTCGTTGTTACTTTATTAAGATCAATGAGTTTATAAAATAAAATTACATATTCAAAGGGTTTAGAGTGCAAATTGACTCCGACTTAAACCCTTAAGATTTTAAAAATAATGCCTAGCTTATAAAATTAAGTTGTTAAGATTTAATACGATGAAAAAATCACGTTCTACATCTGAAGATTAAAGGGTAGCAAACAGTTTTCGTGTTTGTTGAATTTCAGATGTTTATAAAATTATTTTAAAATCTAAATTAGATCAGCCCGCTTTGCTCGCATGAAATTGGGATCTTTAAAGAAAGTGATAACACTCATTACTATCTAAAACGGTTGTTTAATCACGTAAGCTAGGTACGTTTTGACCGCCTCCTTGGAACAGTGGCTAAGCCGCTCCGGTATAAAAACACGTAGGTCGTAGGGTCGATTCCCGCCATGAGTTTGACTGGTGGTAGGACTTTTTCAGAGTCCGACTGGCTAGCTACCCCTACAGGTGAAATATGCCGCCATAACAGCTCTTGCTGTGTTCTGGCAATATTAATGTGGGAGCCAGTAAACTTTAAAGTAAAGGCTAAAGTCTGGCGGCACTTTGAGCGACGCTTCCTGATGAAGTGTCCCTCAATGGAATAGGCCGCAGTTACCATCAGGTGGGCTACGTGTCTGTTTGCCAACTGATGTGGTATAAAAAAGCACATTTTTGGTCCCTGAAGACCCCTTCAGGTATTATATTAATAATCAAATAATATTTAGAATGTACAGAATGGACATCCTCTACACTTTATTCTATATCTATATTAAAAGTTAAAATCTAAGTATGAAAATTCAATATATTGTGAAGTCCTAGATAGAGAGATGACATTAGTATTTTTTTAAGATAACACTTTGACGCACCGTTAGGCGTGTGCATTTGGGACTCTGGGTACGTGGGTACCATTATATCCTGCATAACAGCGTATAGTTAAATGTAAAGAAGGCCTCCTTAGCCGAAACTCTGTTAGAAGGACAATATCTTTATTCCTCAACAATCCAATCTTCCCTTTGTTAATTTAATGTTTAATGTTAGCAGTGCATAGTTAAGGTTTGGGCGCAACAGTGTTTATAATGCAAGAGTGCAGTCCAACAATTGCATCTCACGCTGCAGTGAGCAATGTCCATTATCTAATTCGTGATTAGCGACTGTTGATAATACAGGCTGTTAGTTTGGCAAACGAAGCGCTCGAACTTTTCGAAGACCAAACTCCAAGCAAAACGCAGAAGGAAGTCTCCTGCGTTTTTTCTTCACCCTGATCTTGTCAATCGCCAAAAATCAGAACTGTCCTGAATGTGAAGGAAAACTAGTGGGAGATGGCACGAAGAAGTCCCGAGTTCACACACGAACGCAAGTCTTACTAGCCTGAGGTTCAGGTGCTTTAACTCATTTTTCGCTGCACGGGACACGGGCGCCGGAGGATCTGATCTAGGAGTTGACCAGTCCCGTAATTACATTGAAGCGAATGCCACCTAACCGTAACCCTTAACAGAGCGCTCAGTCAAATTGAATTATGTCTACACAGCAACTTTACAGTACAACCTCATCGCGATACAAAACACAATATTTGGGCAATATTTTCTTTTTAACAAATTTTTATCAAAGAAACAAGGAAAACTGTCAGGAACAGACAGAATTTTTTGTCTTCACAGTTAGTAGACAGGCATTCAGTTATTAAAAAACGCTTCCTGATGAAGTGTCCCTAAATGGAATAAGCCGTAGTGACCGCTTACCATCAGGTGTGTTGCCTATCTGTCTGCCAACTGATGAGGTATAAAAAAACACATTTTCTTTCCTTTTCATCCCTGTATCACAGGTATGGCGGCGCTGAGCGCATTTCACGGTCCGTAATCACAGGCCCGGCGCTGGCTCGACGCGTAATTTAATGCGCTAACGTGTTTGTGGACCCGAGGCGAGCGTAACAGACACTCGCCGACTTGTTCCCACGTAATAACATTCTTAGACACCCTCTTTACATAGTACTCTTGGTAACATCTTGCAATGCGTATATTATTAGCTTTAGCAAACTATTCGTAGCATGCACAACACACCGAGATGGTTTAGGCCATGGTTTTATTATCTAGATACAATGGAGCTTTTGTACTAAAAACACGTTTATTTTCGTTCTGTTATGAGAACTTAGCATTATTCAGGGATATAAAGTAGTCCTGTAGTCCCACGACTTCACCAAATTTTATTAAAATCGGTTCAGTGGTTTTAAACTTTAGTACGTCACAGACAGATATATGTAGTTACTTTAGTGATCAAAAAATAAAAACCTGCTCTGGAGGCACCACATTAGCTATGGGTATACTCACAAACAACTCACAATTTCCAAGAAATAACAAGGCATGTTGACAATTGACATCACACTTTGACAGACAGCAATAATTAATGACATCTTATTGTTTTTTTTATTTGATTGTTGCCACTTAAAGAAATTAGTTCCAATATTTTTCCGCAATATGGCGAGGTTTTTTATTTTAATGGTCGGACTATAGTTTCTTCAATTTCATCAGTGTTAAATGATACGTTTATAAATACACAAAATATTATTTTATATAGAAATATGTATAATCTTCAAAGACAAACTTGAGCAGCGTAACTAGCCAAGTGAATAATAAATCTAGACGTTTATTACGGTCGTGTTTGTTAATTACAGAATCAGTAATAATATGCTAATTATTAACTAACTCGCGTACAGACCCTGGCGGGAAATAAACTTAGACTAGGAATGGTTTTAAATGAGGTTGTCGGAAGATTCAGGTCAGGGGCTCTCAACCTCATACTTTATTTTTACAACATGACATATATTGATCTGACCCTTTTTTAGCGAAGAGAACACTTTTCCGTGCCATAACCGCAGGCTAGCGACGCCTGCGGCCGTGTGTGGGGCTCAGAACTATAGGCGTCCTACTACCCATTAAACTCCCCCAGTTTCCCCTTTTCCCCCGATCGAGACGAGCCGGTGCCAGCCTGATGCGGTAGGCCGGGGTGGCGCCTAGAGAGGATCAACATTGATCTGACCCAAAGCTAAGCTAGCTTAAGCACTTATGTTATGGCATCACGAATAAATACTTTTATACAAATAAAAATCTAGCCACAGGACAAGTACAAATAAATCTTCATCACATGACTGTTTATCCTGGGTAGAACCCAAAACCTCTGGCGCATAGGGAAGGTCACTACCAAACGCGCCATAAGGTCAGTCAATGTACGATATTTTTTTATACCACATCAGTTGGCAGACAGACACGCACGCCTACCTGAGGGTAAGGGGTCACTGCTGCCTATTCCATTGAGGGACACTTTACCAGGAAGCGTCGCTCAATGTGTTGCCAGACTGTAGGCTAATCTGATCTTCGAGCTTTAGATCATAAGTGTACTGGCTTCTACATTAATATTGCCGTAACACAGCCAGAGCTGTTATGGCCGCAGATTTTACCTGTGGTGGTGGTAGCTAGCCAGTCGGACTCTGAAAAAGCCCTACCACCAACCAAAAACCATTAACATGCGAGAGTTGAAAAGCTATTAACACTACTTACATTATCTCAATGGAGCATTCTTTAAACAGCTTGAATCTAATTATCCGAAACAGACAAGGGTTTCAATCCCGTTAAAGTCAATAAAATTTGTTTGTACCTTTTTTGAGATTTATTGGAGATATAAATGTCCCATTAAAAGAGCAAGATTTTCATTTAATCCAAATCAAATATATTCAACAACCGTTTCAATATGTATTAGCGTATGTCATCATCATCATCGGACGAAAGACGTCCACTGCTGGACATAGTCCTATGTTTTCGTAGAGAATGCGTGAAGCACCTTAACCCCGTCCTGGGGGAAGGCCAGAGCCGTGTGTGGGACTCCCAACGCCCTAAAAAAGGCGTTGCTCACCTACCCACTGAGCCCCGCGGTACTCCCTCGTAGCTTTAACATGGGAGGGCCACGGGTATCAGCAACGGCTGGACATAGGATAGGCCTCCCTCCCCACTCAGTTTACTTATGCATTTTCGGGGAACAAACTCGCAACCTTGGCCCACTTCTCAATCTTCACAAGAAATCAGCCCTCAAATATAATATCCTGGATAAGTTTGAGAGCCGCTGATTCAGCGTCTGTTGTCTCGAAGTTATGGTTCTGAGATTTTCCGTATTCGAGTTATCCGTGGGGGTTAATCTGCCAGCTCGGGGCAATGTTTGCGTTAGATCAGGTTTGAGAAACAGAATGCAATTTTAAAGTTTATATTTGCGTTACATGAAGTTCAAAAGATATTGTATGACGGATTGTATTGTGATGCGATGGAACTCGTAACTTGACGGAAGCTAAACACATAGCATAGAGACGTACACATCAATACTTATATGTTTAGTAGGTAAGTCCTACTCCTACTATATAATATTATAAATGCGAAAGTCTGGATGTTTGGATGTTTAGATGTTTGGATGTTTGTTCCTCAATCACGCCTAAACGGCTGAACGGATTTAGATGAAATTTGACACACGTATAGTTTATAACCCGGAATAGGACATAGGCTATAAAATTCCTACGGGAAACGTCTCATTCCCGCCGGAATATCAATTTTGAAACTACTGAACCGATTTGAATAACTCTTTCACTGTTGGAAAGCTACACTATCCCCGGTGAACATAGGGTACTTTTGATCCTGGAAATGTGGGGGGAAGGGGGGATATTTGAAAAAAGAGATTACGCGCGGGTAAAACCGCGGGCGGAAGGCTAGTACTTATATAATATTATAAAGAGGAAAGATTTGATTGTTTGTTTGTATTGAATAGGCTCCGAAACTACTGAACCGATTTGAATAATTCTTTCACCGTTGGAAAGCTACACTATCCCCGGTGAACATAGGGTACTTTTGATCACGGAAATGTAGGGGGAAGGGGAAGGGATGTTTGAAAATATAAATTACGCGCGAGGGAAACCGAGGGTGGAAGGCTAGTATTAAAATATACAAAATATAATTATTATTAATTATTAATATTGTCAAAACGTCAGGTACTCTTCTCTTTCTCCGTGTACCAATCTAATTCTAATCTATTTTTTTTTTCAGATGAGAAATATTGTAAGCATTATATGACCGCAGGTTAGCGAGATCTTTTTTTTTTATGGTTTAGCGGGCAGACGAGCATTCGTGTGGCTCTCCGGACAAATCTCGACCCGTTTTTTAGTGCAAACATAGAGATTTTGTTTGAGTGTGCGTGCGGCAACGCATAAGTACAGTCAGCGTCAAAATGATCTGAGCGTTCACCACCAAAAATATCTGAACATTCTACAAAAATCAGGTGCATTTGCATTTGTTGTTTAAGAACAAATGACAACAACGATATTTGCACCTAAAAGTATTGTGCTAAGATTGATTTTTGTCAAAGTTCAGATATTTTTGGTAGGTTAGTTACGACTGTACTTACGGCACACATCAAGCCGCGCTAGATGCGTGCGTTTACCTAGGATATGAAGTTAACGTGCTGTGTACTCTTTTTTTCTACATGTACATAGTTAATAGTACTATTATATATTCTGTGCATGTAGTATGTTTAAGATTTATGCGGTACAAAATATCAACTAATCAATTTACCTTAAAATGAATATGTCAATCTATATATATAAAACTCAAAGGTGACTGACTGACTGACATAGATAGATATCAACGCACAGCCCAAACCACTGGATGGATCAGGCTGAAATTTGGCATGCAGGTAGATGTTATGACGTAGGCATCCGCTAAGCAAGGATATCTCGATATTCCCACGGGAACGGGAACAACGCGGGTGAAACCGCGGGCGCCCGCTAGTATTTAATAAATTGACTTCCTCATTCATTCTAATATCAGTATGATTAAAAGATAATTTATCTGGACATAGCAATTTCCTTATTGGGAGAGAAAAATGTAATTACTTATGAAATTATTTTCAAATAAGTGGAAAAGCTAAAACAGTTTGCATACGAATTATGTTGACATAAAAGTAAAGAAATAGTGGATAAGGCTAGAAAAAATTATTTCGTATAGTGTTACCCCAAATTCGATGAAATGGTAGAGACTAGAGATGCTAACTTCTACATCAGAGATGTAGAAGTTAAATATGGATATTGGCTATAGGTACTTACGGCACATACGGCGCAACAGTACCGCAATAAAAACTCAAAAGCAAAAAATAACTTACTTATAAAATGAAAATATTTTAAAACTCTGCATTATACAAATCTACAACTTTTAATATGTATTAATAAAATACATAGTATTATTACATAGTGGTAGATACATAAGATAAGTTCTAAATTATTAACATTTTATAATTAAGCTTTGTTTTGCTTTTTAGTTTAGAAAGTCGGTTATTATAAACGTGTTTTGTTTGAAAAACAAATTACTTAATACTTTGTTGAAGTATGAAGGGAGGTTAGAGCGAGCTAGGATTAGAGCTAAGTACTTAACAAAATAATGCATCCTAAAATACATAGATCTAATTTCATCATACGACCGAGAATCGAACCTAGGACCTCCGATATCGCCCTGCTACTACACAGTTCCTACCTGTGTATTATAGAGTATTTTCGCTGAATCAGCACAGATCAACTTTTCCCGATACTGCCATGTCCACATTATTCCTTACAGAGTAAATATCGGGATGTAATTTATCAAAGTCAAGGCATGCCCCACTAGGCGTTAATTAGGGTCTGTGCAGACGAGCGATTAATACAGCAAGTTTTAATTTTAATTACTAGCCTTCCGCTGCGATTTTGTCCACTTACACTTAACGACTTTTGACCGCCTCCGTGGAACAGAGGCTATGCCGCTCGGGTTTAAAAACATCGTGGGTTCGATTCCCGTCTTGGGTCTGGTTGGTGGTGGGGCTTTTTCAGAGTCCGACTGGCTAGCTACCACCCCCACAGGTGAAATCTGCCGCTGCCCGCTATAACAGCTCTGGCTGTGTTCCGGCAATATTAATATGGGAGCCAGTACACTTGAAATCAGAGGTTCGAAGATCAGAGAGTCTACAGTCTGGCAGCACATTGAGCGACGCTTCCTGGTGAAGCGTCCCTCAATGGAATAGGCCGCAGTGGTCGCTTACCATCAGGTCGGCTGCGTGCCTGTCTGCCAACTGACCTAGTATAAAAAAGGTTTCTTGCTCGTAGATTACCTCCATAGCAAAAGTATCTCCGTTGTGACCTGAAAGAAAGACAAGCAAAAACGTTTTATTTTTATTATCCTGTGGGACCTGAACATTGTCCAGGGATAAAAATATCACTGCCCAAGGCTGAGTCTGAGTACGAAATTTTATCGAAAACGGTTGAGTGGCATTGACATGACTGAAAACGTACAGTAGACAGAGTTTCTTTCGCATTATTTTTTAAAATCATCATCATCGGCCTGTCTCAGTCCACTGCTAGTTCATCATTTTTGAATGGATAAGTATAATTAGTATTTAAGTAAGTAAGTAAACTGGGGACAATGTTTATAAACAACCTACCAGGGAAAGTTACAATGCTTAAAATCTTAGAATATATAATTTTATGAACTGATTTTAGTAGCTCGTCTGCTCTCCCATTATTGCGTTTTGAAAGCCGCGTCACGAAGCGATACTACGACCATACGCCAGCGATATCATATTGCCAGTTATTATGGACCATGTATAAATAGACCTATCAAAATTGAGTGCGTGGAAGTGGCAACGGTATCCTGGGAATAGTGGCAAATGATCCGCATGCACCCGTGGTAAGGCACTTGGTGCGAACGATGACTGAGGTTGGAACCAGCATCTCCTCCGGGTTGAGTTCGCAGCGGGTGCCCCTAAGGTACATAATACAATAATAATATGTTATTTTGTTCATCACTTTTCTTTTCTTTACTAACAATAATTTTAATTTTGTAATTCTACTAACCCATGGACTGTATGTTGTCTGAATAAAGAAATATTATTAATATTATTATTATTAAAATAAAAACAAAATAAATAAATTAATTAATAAACACATTGATCTGAACCAAAGTAGCTGGAGCACTTGTGTTATGAATAAGAAAAGACGAAGGTAACTTAAATATAAATGCTTAAAAATACAAATATCCAGACACAGGATAAACACATTTTTTTTTCTCGGAGGAGAATGCGTTTATGCACCATAACCGCAGGCTAGCTAGACCCGCGGCCGTGTGTGGGACTCGAGACTGAAGCGTCCACTACCCACTAAACTCCCCCGGTTTCTCCTTCACACCCGATTAGGACGAGCCGGTGCTAGCCTTATGGCTATTGACCAGCCCATCCCCGGGTAAGACACAGGATAAACACATGGCGTGGACATTTTTCGGCTGAAAAGATGATATTTATTTTATCATCATTATCTCAGCCAAAAGACGTCCACTGCTGGACGTAGGCTTCTCCCAAGGATCTCCAAACCAATAGATCCTGCACCACTCAGGTCCAGTTCCAGTGGATTCCGGCGATCTTGAGCCACTCAAGAACCTTTCCGCTCCAACGGCCATCAGTCCTTCTTGCAATGTGTCCTGCCTACTGCTACTTAAGGGTCGCAAATCTTCAGGCAATGTCGGTGACCTTGGCCCTTCCTTCTTTTCCATATTTTTGCCCTTGATATTTATTTACTTTATACATATTTAAACAATAGGTCTAGGCATCTTACCGTGATCCCAGTATTTCCGCACAGCGACATTAATATCGTATCGTTCGCATTCGGCGAACGACTGAGCCCGCAATTTGCATTCGTCCCGCGAGCGTTTTTTTATAAGGGAGTGCTGCCAAATTGATATCCAATGTTACATTATCGATTTCAGCGCACTTCCCGGGTTTGCTTGCCGTTTTGATTATTTTAAAGGATTATCTTACATGGGATTGGATGGTGTATATAACATCCCTTTGAAAAATAAGTATACTATTACTGTTTCTATCCGTCTGATATTTTATTGATTCTTTGAAGTGTTTTAAATATTTTAATTATCCTGAACACTTACCCAATAAGCAAAACTCAATTTTCTGCCTCACTGTTGGCTCCTTTTATCTTCGAGGCGTTTAATTATTTATACAAGGTGGGCCAAAAGAAATCAACCTATTGGAAGATGCTCCTATTTTTGCAAATGGCCACAAATATCAATTCTGTTTTGACATTTGTGGACTAGACAGATGTAGAATACAAGTGAACAAGCCATGGAGCGATACACTCCCCAAGAACGCAGAATAAAGTGTCTATATTTTTGCGTAACAATTCGTTTGTGGTGTTGGCGCAGCGCGAATTCCGTCGCCGATTCCCCGGCGCGGCCGTTCGACACCGACTGTGCAAACACTGCGCTGTTTGGCCACCAACCTTGAAGAGTATGGGACCACACGAGACGTTGCCAGGAGTGGCCGGCCCCGGAGCGCCCGTTCTGCCGAGAATATCGCCGCTATTGCTGAGGATATCGAGTTGTCGCCGGAAACGATAACAGTGGACGTTGCACGCTATAGAGCCATGTTAACCGAGTTTTGCTGCCGCAATTGGACGAATTAGGACTGGTGGACATGTGGTTCCAACAGAACGGAGCAACGGCACACACTGCGCGAGCCACAACCAATATTCTGAAGGCGGCGTTCCCGGGTCGCCTCATCTCTCGTTTTGGCGATTTGCACTAGCTTGCAAGATCGCCCGATTTAACCGTTCCAGACTTTCATTTGTGGGGTTTTTTGAAGTCCCGTGTTTATGTGAACAGGCCCGAGACCCTGGAAGCCCTCAAGAACAACATTCGACACGAGTGCGAGAATCTGTCGCCCGAAGTTCTCGCCGAAGTGATGAGAAATGCCATAAAACGAGCCCGTATGGCAATCAATTTGACCGATATTACCTTCTCGACATGACCAATAAAATTTTGAAGGTTTAAATAAACATAATCAAAAAAAAGAATCGAAGTTTTTCATTTAGAAAAAAAAATTACAACATCGGATGACTTCTTTTGGCCCACCTTGTATATCAAGAATACTCTAAGTGTTATTATCATTACCTATGTTTAACAAATAAGTTATTTGTATTTGTTTTAATAACGGAGAGCAAAAAAAAGGATACTACAACTATCAACTATAACCAATTCATAGTAACTTCATTCGAAACACAGACAGACAATCGCACACTTTATTATATATTCGACTCCCGGATTCGCATGTAAACTCGGTAATGCCTCGAAATAGGCCTGTGACGTGATTGAAATAAAATCACTACGTTATTGGATATCGTTCCGTACATCTTTATCGCCTCGGGAGAAACTGGGGGTCAGCTTACACTGGCCGACTTTCAAACAGAATGAGGACCAGGTTAGTAAGACACGCGTTTTTTTTATGAAATTTTCAGTAATGCATGTAGCTTAGGGATTTTGATATGAAGTCGTAAGGTAAATTGTCTATATGACGTCATGGGGTTCCGTGAGAAGTATTGAATTGGTTTAAATATTTTACTCGAATGTATGCAATTTTGACACTGAAAAATAATTTTACTGATAGACAATAGTAACTTTACCTTCACGACTAAACTACAAGAGTGATTTTGATGAAATTTGGTACATTCTTAAACAAGACCTTAGAAAAAACGTAGACTTCTTTTTTATCCCGGGATAACGTGCAGTTCCCATAGGATAATAGAAATAAAAGTGTTTTGTTTCTCCTTCTTTCAAGTCACACGGAGCACAGATCGACGTGAATTTTGGTATAAGCATAGTTAGGAAAATGGAGAATAACTCAATAATAATAATAATAATAATAATAAATATCTTTATTTTCTCCACAATCTTTCTTAATTCTAATAGGTATGGACTAGGTACACAAATAAGATTGTGAGAGACTGGCGTCTGAGCTAGGCTAGATGCCTGTATTACAGAGCACCAGCTCTCTCCTCTCGGGATGGGGACGGTTGTATAACAGTAATTATGGCTCAAGGTTAGAAAGAAAAATATTACAATTTGTGAGGAAATTTAAAGAAGGAAATACAAAAAAGAACTTACATAATTATTGTTATGTGTGTGTGTGTGTGTGTGTGTGTGTGTGTGTGTGTGTGTGTGTGTGTGTGAGTGTGTGTGTGTGGGTGGGTGGGTATGTGTTCGTGCGTGCGTGCGTGCGTGTGTGTGTGTGAGTGAGTGTGTGTGTATGTGTGCGTGTGTGTGGGTGAGTAAGTATTAGTGAGTGGAATAGCGGAAATTTTTTAATTTACCTGTCAGGAAGGAGTAAACACTCGGTATCAGGGTAATTCAAAGCTTGTAAGTATTTGGTCAGTTTAGATTTGCAGGCGAATTTTGTGAGATGAAAGATGTTCAGTTTTTCATGCAATCTATTGTATAAGAATGGTCCCAGGAAACAAAAGAAGCGGTGTGAAAACCACGTTTTAAAGGGAGTTGAACGAGCTACGAGGTGGTTTCGCCGGGAAGTGGTAATTGTTGAGTCATATTTGCATATGTTGTGTTGTTTTAAAATTGTTAAAAGAATGAACAGTTGGCGTACGGAAAGGACTTCACAGTATTGGTAAAGATCATATGTTGGTGACAGCAGGGGTTTAAAGGTACAAACCTTAAGTACAGCCCTTTGGGCTCTTTCGAGCTTCATCAACACAGTCTTGCATGCACCACCCCAAGATGTTAAGCAGTAAAGTAAGACCGATTGACACAAAGCAATATAGACTGTTCTGACCAGGCCTGGATCAGCGACTTGACGAAGATTTTTAAAAATAAACATAAGTTTACGAAGTCGACAAGCGGTTTGATTAATGTGAGGCTGGAAGGTAAGTCTATTATCTATAATAACACCTAAATATTTAATGGATTCAGTGGAAGCGAGAGGTGAACAGTTACATAGGGAGGAAGAACAACTGGTATGGGAATGGGCAGTTAAGCGAAGATTTTCGAGCTCACGTGGTGGAATGCTATTGAGAGAAAAGGTTAGAAATTGGGTTTTGGTGACGTTAAGGGTAAGTAGGTTTGTACGAAGCCACTGAGTAACAGAGTCTAAGCCGGATTGGGCAAGACGGAAGGTCTCGCACCATGAGTTAGCAGAGAAGACAAGAGTGGTATCGTCTGCGAAAGAAATTAATTTGCAACCAGGAATTTTAAGGGAACAAAGATCATTAATATATACTAAGAAGAGCGTGGGGCCGAGGATACTTCCCTGGGGGACTCCGTACGCCATGGACAACTCAGAGCTTACATTGCCATTGATTGTAACCGCCTGACTACGACCAGAAAAGTAACTTCGGAAAAGGGAGAGTTGAGAGCCTCTAACACCTATTCCCTCCAACTTGGTCAACAGAATGGGTATCGAGACGGTGTCGAAGGCCTTGGCCAAGTCTAAGAAGACAGATAGACATTTCTTCCCCTTTTCCAGGTTTCTGACAACGTGGTCCGTGAAAGAATGGACTGCATCAGCGGTAGATTTGCCTGATCTAAACCCAAACTGACAAGGTGAGAGCAAGTTCATTTTCTCTAGGAAACCAACCAGTTGCGTATTAATAATACGTTCCAAAATCTTAGACAACGCGGGCAGGACAGAAATGGGCCGGTAGTTATTGGGGTCGGATCGGTCACCGCTCTTATGTATGGGGTGGACTAGGGCTTTTTTGAAGGCATCTGGAAAACAACCTGACGAAAGGCTAAGATTACAGATATGGCAGATAGAGGGAACAAGCAAGTGCCTTGCACGCTGAAGGATAGAAGAGGAGATATTATCCCAGCCAACTGCACAGTCTTGCCTCAGGGACGAGATGAGAGAGTCTACTTCGGACGGAGTTGTGTTAAGAAGGACAAAGGACTGGTTTGGGGGGGAGACGGCAGATTTTTGGGGAGAGGAGTTAGAAAGGGGTGACGTGCGAAGTATCTCCTCGGCAAGAGATTTTCCGGCCCCAGCAAAAAAAGAATTAACGTGATCGAGGGATCTGGATAGAGAAGGCTTAGAGGTCAGGAGATCGTTACAATCCGAGCGCTGCTTATTCATATTAGTAACGTCTCTAATCGCTTTCCATAATCTTTTATTATTGGTTCCAGCTTTGTTTATTTTTTCCCTGTCGTACGCAATCTTAATCTTCCTGAGAAGGGCATTACAAAAGTTACGATAGCGAGAGTAGGTTTTCCTCAGAACATCATTATCCGGGTCCTTTTTTAGCTTTTTGTGCATATCGTCCCTGTTTCGGATACACCTCAATAAGCCGGGGGTTATCCAAGGCTTGAGAATCCTTCGACGGCGAGAAAATTTGCGGGACTGTGTGTGCATATTAATAGCTCCTTGAAGTAATTCAATAAACAGGTTGGTTGCCTGGTTTGGATCGTTGAGTTCCAGTACCGGAGAAAAATCAACTTTTTTTAAGGTCTCCAATAGGTTGGGATAGTCGATAGTCTTTTTCATCGTGGTTGAAGGGTGCATTATTTTTTTCATGTTTAAGGCGAGAAAAACAGTTTCGTGATCCGTTACAGAAGACTGGATTACGAGACATTGAGCCGGAAGGGAGGTCTTTAAAAAGACATGGTCGAGACAAGCTAGGTTACGAGTGGGGAGAGTATGGGCTGGAAGTAGTCCATGAAAGGCAAGTGTATTCAAATACTCTTCAGTGTTAGGGTCTGGGTTTGTGGAAGATATATTAATATTTAGGTCCCCCGTAAGAATTATATTCTTATATTTATTTAAAGAAGCTAATATTAAATTTAGTGAATTAATAAAATTAACGGGATTACGAAAGGCGCATGGGCGATAGATAGCTATAATAACAGTGTCTTGCTGAGTTTCTATAAGGACACAACTGGCCTCAATAATGTTCGGTTCAGAAAAGGATACGCGAGACAAAGAGGAACTATAATAAATAACTACTCCATCGTTTTGGTTGGCAGGACTAGACGAAGAATAGGAGAAGAAACCCGGGATATTGGGAATAACCGGCTTGCTCGAGAGCCAACATTCTGTTAATATTATAAAGTCAAGATTTATGTTTATGTTATGTAATAGGGTTGAAAAATTATTGAAATTTGCCGATATGCTGCGGATATTTTGGGTAAGTATATTTAGGGATTTAACTGGCTGCATAATATTATTATTAGAAAGGGCATTAACAACCTCCTGTGCGTCACAAGAAGAAGCAGTACAAATAGATACATTATCTATATTATTAACTAAGTCAATATCAGCCGCGCCTTTTGGTCTTTAAGGAAAAATACTGAACGGTAACCCTATAAAACAAGTATGAAATCATGAATAAGTGACAACGCACCGAAGTAGCAGTGAAAAAGTCATTGAGAATAATTAGTGGCGATGTAGATTTCTTACCGAGTGTTATTAATAGAAAAATATGTTTGTTAAAGTAAAGTGTTTGATGTGTTTGTGAAGTTATTTGAGTGTGTAATTTATACAATCTTAGAATAGGTAAAACAATGCAATAACTTAATACTATTACAAGATAACGATCACGTTTCAGGACGCGTGTTTGGGGTGCTAAGGACCCGGTCGATATCAGCGTTCGTCCTAATCTGAAAGGCCGGCAAGCCATCAGACTGACGGACGAATATGCGACCTCGTCTCGTCCAGGAATACCTCCATTTGAGCCTGCGACACTCTTCACGCGTCCGGTGAAAAAGCTGGCGGTTCTCGCGCGTCAGCCGCTCATTCACAAAAATACGGCTGCCCGCGCCTCCGGGCGCGGAGGTCACGTTCCGCCTCACCCTAGCAGCCTGCAACATCTCGTCTCGTAAACTTTTCCGGGCTAACCTCACTACTACACGTCGTGGGCGCCCCGACGCCTCAGTAGGCGGCGCGCCGACTCGCTCGGCGAATACAACGTCGCGGTCCTCGACCGTAACACCCAGACGTGCTGCCAATACGGTCACGGATTGGACCGTAGATACTCCGCCCTCCTCTGGGAGCCCCCCGATGTCCAGGTCGGACAGAAGCGCCTCCTGGTCGCGCTCGTTGAGCTCCTGCTTCAACCCCGCGATGGTCCGCTCGAGCTCGGCGATTCCGCCCGCACCCCCGCTGCGGTCCTCCTGCTCCAGGGCATCGAGCCTGCGCTCAACGCTTGCCAGCCGCGCCCCCAAGGAGTCACGCATCTCGAGGAACTCTCGGCGGAAGTCCCTCATCTCCGCCATGAATGCCACCAGGTCTCCGTCAACGGCAGCTGTCGCTCCAAGAAAACGCTCCCCCGAATGCGCGGCAGGCGCCGCCTCGGTTCCGGATGTTTTTACGGGCGTATGGTCGCCCTTTCGGGAGCTCCTTTTAATACCGCAGCCGGGGCACACCCAGCCCTTGGCGACAGGAGCCTTATCGGCTAGGTTGACACATGCCTTGTGAAATTGCAACGGGCAACCCGCGCAGGCGGCAGCCGCCGCCGAAGACATAAACTTGCCGCAAGCCCCGCAGTTCGCCATTGTGTGCAGTCCGTAGTCCGTAGCGTTGTATGTAGTAATAGCGCACGTAGAAGTCGTAGCACTCGTAGTGGGTCGTAGCGAAGCAGCGCGGATATCACTCCTTATTTTCGTCGCCGTTGTTCACTGTTTAGCTGGTCTAGTGGCACCGAAAGCGCGTGCGACGCAGGCGGTCGGCGGTTCAAATCTCAGGAAGCGCGACAAAAAGAAACAGGCTCACCGCGAATCGAGGGCGCTCCGGGGTCTTCGGGGCAAAGCCTCACTTGTAAATTATATTTCTTCAATTTAATGTCCGACACGTCCGCACAGTCACCAAGCCGAAGCGAGAGTTAAAGAGTTCAAGCTAATATTGTCCTGAAAAAAATTTTTTTTCGGAATGATAGCGTATTGTCTGCACGGGCGAAGCTACGGTTAATAGGCTAGTATATTTACTATAGCAATGTGGCCCCCAAAGTTCTTATAAATGAATTTACAGGTACCGCGTCCGTGGAACAGTAGCTTAGCCGCTCAGGTATAAAAAACACGGAGATCATGGGTTCGATTCCCACCTTGCGTCTGGTTGGTGCAAGGTCCGACTGGCTAGCTACCACCATAACAGGTGAAATCTGCCGCCATAACAGCTCTGGCTGTCTTCCGGAAAAATTAATGTGGGAACCAGTACAACTGAAATCAGAGGCTCGAAGATCAGATAAGTCTACAGTCTGGCAGCACATTAAGGGACGCTTTCTCGTGGAATAGGCCGCAGTGGCCGCTTACCATCAGGTGGGCTGCGTGCCTGTCTGCCAATGACCTAGTATAAAAATTATTGTAATAATAAGTCGAAGTGTAATAATAAGTCGATCCTCGTACTTCGAATTATTATTACACTTCGACTTATTATTACACTGGCGCCCAACTAGCGGCCGAAACACGACCGAAGCCAGGTCGTAAGTTATTTTGCGTCGTCAAAAATTTTCACCCGACGTTTTGATTTCAAATGAGAAAAGTCGTTGGGAAAAATATCAAATTATAATTCTAAGTACGAGGATCGACTTATTATTACACTCCCGTTGCGACGGCCCGGCCTGGGGCTCGACGACGGTGATGTTGTCCGCTTGATCCGAGTCATCGGTGGCTGTTTGGTCTTCCGCCCGCTCGCGCTCTGCCAAGGGGCGAGTTCTAACTCGTCGCGGCGGCATGATAGGCAGGGGCAGTTTTTCAAACGCCGGGTAAAATTTTAAACGACGCAAAATAACTTCCGACCTGGCTTCGGTCGTGGGTTCGAGCCCCACGTTGGGCGCCAGTGTAATAGAATTTTAATAATAAATAATGATGATACAATTTTATATTTTTCCAACGACTTTCTTACATTTCAAAATCAAACGTCAACCCTTTTTTTCGCGTCGGCCAATCGCGTGGCAGTGCTGCAGAGCGCTGCCGCAGTCTATGGTATTAACGCGCTGCGATTGGCCGACGCGGCACGGTGCGAGCGTGCCACGCTGCGATTGGTCGAGGAGTCGCGCCAGGTCTCGAGTCCCTATATAGCGTGCGTTACATTATTTATTTATTATTTTTGGTGGTGACTAAGCCAATGCAATATGAACATTCCCCCCACCCCTTCTCTCGATGGGAATGGTGTGAGTGATATTTTTTGGTGAGTAGCAGATAAATCATCAAGTGAAGCGAAAGGGATGGTACGGTACTAAATTACATTAATGATTCAGAAAGCAAAGTTCTTGGTGTGACCACGTAGACTGTGGACTTATAGGCATAATATTAAACGACGAGCCATTTGGTGTAATGGTCGAGAAGTCGGCTATTACACCAGAGGTCGCGGGTTCGATCCCCGCACGGTACAAACATTTGTGTGCATGAACATGTCTGTTTGTATCGGTCTGGGTGTTTCTATGTATAATATGTATGTATTTACAACAAAAAAAGTATATGTATAAGTAATGTTTATCCGTTGTCTAGCACCCATAGCACAAGCTTAATGCTTAGTTTGGGGATAGATGGCGATGTGTGAATAATGTCCAGAGATATTTATTTATTTATTATTATTTATTTATTTATTAAACGATTCTTTCTCTGAGCGTTTATTCCGAATTAGTCAGGGTACACTTGTACGGTCAACAACACATCACGGTAAACACTTGCAGTTCGATAATAGCACTTATGCCCTTGACATAAGAGTGTTTCAAAGTCCAAAGTGTATAGTCTGATGTGCTTTTGACTGTACTATTATCCAGGATTTGGCAATTCCAGTCATTACATTGGAGAGACTGCCTTTGAACCTCCAAAACCCTTAACAGAAACCAGACTAACTGTATCATAGCTACACAGCCATTACTGAGCACGTAGTAACTTTTTTAAAATATCCCCTCCCCTCCTCCCTACATTTCCGGGATTAAAAGTACCCTATGTTCACCGGGGATAGTGTAGCTTTCCAACAGTGAAAGAATTATTCAAATCTGTTCAGTAGTTTCAAAATTGTTATTCCCGCGGGAATGAGACGTTTCCCGTAGGAATTTCATAGCCTATGTCCTAATCCGGGATAAAAACTTTACGTGTGCCAAACATCTAAATCCATTCAGCCGTTTAGGCGTGATTGAGTAACAAACATCCAAACATCCAGACTTTAGTAGGATAGTAGCATACGCACCATAATATAATATTTCACCATTTATTTTTAATCTTATTGAAGCCAGATATTGGCCATTACTTTCATAGACTTAGTAAAAATCACAAAAAATCTTTTTTAATTTTTTCAGACGTCTCAAGGATTATTTTCCCAAGTCTACAGCGTCTGTAGATTCGATACTCCAAGCCGTTTCTCTCAGATTTAATGTCAGGCATAAATCATGACCATAAGCGACGGGTGCACGGCCTGGACGACCCGCGCCCAATACCACCCTGTATATCAGTAGAAAAATACTTATCTTTGACCCTAATAACATATGTAACGCTAAGAATCTTTTAAATATTATATCTCTGGACATTCATACAACGCCGTTTAACTTATACTAAGCATAATTTGTCACTTGTACAAGGTGCCTTCATAGTTCTCTACCACACAAACCTTTGATGATGTTATAAACCTACGTTTCCGTTTGGTGAGTGAGAGTGCGGGGAGTTTCGCCTCCGTCCACTTGGCTCCCATGCCTCGCTCCCATGGGATCCAAAACGATGATGCGAACTCCCCTTCTCTTCTCTACTCTCCATCTCCATTCTCTATAGCCTCTCCTTCCTTACTCTTTCAAAGGCTTATCTTGCTGTGGGGTCCGGAGTCCGGAAGCACGTCTAAGAGTGGTGCCAAACGTATATTGTGCCTAAAAGTTTCAAAGGCTTAGTCACGGGTGCCTATGCGCGGGTCTGTTATCATTACGTGTCGCACGAGCTCGTTTTCTTCCCTATTTTATAAAAAAACAGACCATTATAATCTAGGATACAGGGTACCTAGGGCAATTGGTGAGCAGTTCTACTTTGAGCAGTTAATCAGCAATAGCCTGCAGTTACAATGAGCAGTATAAGGTACTTTAACACTTTCTCTTCCGAAGAAAAACAGAAGTGCCTACGCTTCTGTTCGGTCTAAACGCTCGCGTCCTTCTCTTCTTACCTTTTTTTTCTTCATTTCCCTTTCACTATAGCCATTCACCTACCCCGTGAAGCAACCTCTGGATCGAAACCACGTTCAATTTCGCAACTTGTTTATTAACAACTTCGTAGTAACAGTATTTCACAATTATCATTCCTTTTCAACAAATTTGGCATAGCTTCTGCTCCAATAGTGTACACGACCGAGGTCCGAGAACGAATACCCTACGCTCCGTCCAGTCGACGCATGGCCCGGCCACCGGCAGTGGTGGTGGGAGTAGTGGGGAAACACGTGACAAGCCATGCGTCAACCACGGAGCGGGAACTTTAACAAAACATTTTGATTGGCTGAGCTCTGCCGGAAGTTAATTTAATGTTTATATAACCTGTCGTAAAACATAAGTTAAATTATGAACTTATTCTAAAATTAATTAATATCAGTAGATCGTGTAATATTATGATAATATTATGATTTAATTTACCTTAGGTTTATATTTAACAAAACGACAACACCCGTCCTTTTAATTTGCCTACCGCTGTCATAAGAAACAGACCATCCAAAGTACCAATTAAAGTTACAGATTATTTAAAAAACCTAATCTAGCATCTGTATGGTAATCAGGGTGAATGGCGAGCAGTTGTTGTTTGAGCGGTTGATCGACGCGCAGCTGCGGACTTGATGCGGTCTGCGCCACTGCGAAGGAACTACACGAGCTGTTCATACCACAGCATTGATACTTGTTTCTTTTATCGCGGGTTTAACGATGATAAAATTAAATCAATGTTATAATAGTATGACTTAATAAAATTAAGTATTTTACTATTTTTAGGAAAAGTAGAGAAAAGTAAAATTTCTACTAGAACGAGCCGTTTTGCTAGTAAACAGACTGGACCTGAGGGATCTAACAGGCGAACGACCCATCGTTTGCGACCCTCGACGACTGCGGTGAGCGGCTGTCGTTAGGGGCTGCAACGACAGCCGACGACTCTCGACGACTCTCGACGACTGTCGCTGACAGTCGTTGCGGCCCCGCGCGACAGACGCCGAGGGTCGTCGGGTGTCGTTGCGGCCCCGAACGACAGCCGCTCACCGCAGTCGTCGAGGGTCGCAAACGATGGGTCGTTCGTCTGTTAGATGAGATCCCTAAGAGCAGACTACAGTGTTGAAATATAAATATTAGTGAGAAAGGTGCCCAGAGCTCAATTGAGGAGAACATGTTGATGATAGCAGGAACAACCTACACAGCTGTTAACATTGTGATTTCTCTTCAAAATACAGGGTAAATGATATACGTGTTATCCCTCTGGTACAAGCAATAAGCATCCATCGGTGACGGTTGTTGCTCACCATCAGGCAGGGTGGAGCCTTTAGCGCCAACTTCATTGTATAAAAAAAAATTAAGAAAGACTTTAACATTATTACCGACTAGATCAGACCAAACGTTTGGAGCTTCTTAACTAGTTCCATCTCAAAAGTCCTTCCCAAAGGTTAGTATACTCGTATGTCTGTATTTAATTTCATCAACCATCGGCGTTAATTACTTACAAAAAGGCACAGTATTTTTTGCATTTATACTCGTAATATTTGACGAGCCATTTGGTGTAATGGTCGAGAAGTCGGCTATTACACCAGAGGTCGCGGGTTCGATCCCCGCACGGTACAAACATTTGTGTGCATGAACATGTCTGTTTGTATCGGTCTGGGTGTTTCTATGTATAATATGTATGTATTTACAAAAAAAGTATATTAGTAATGTTTATCCGTTGTCTGGCATCCATAGCACAAGCTAATGCTTAGTTTGGGGCTAGATGGCGCTGTGTGAATAATGTCCAGAGATATTTATTATTACTATTTATTAATATTACTATGGAGTATACGCAACAATATTAGTTGATATTGGTATCATCAGCTCTATATTCATCCTCGTCAGGCCAAACGCCCGCATGAGGCACACTTGAGCAGCAGACTAGACTGAACAGATATGGAACCGCACTACCTCTCATTGCCCATGCTTTGTGCAGGGCTGGCGCAACTAGGAAACCATTAAATTGAAAAATAAAACAACTTTAATGTTTAAGAAAGTTTAACTTCACGATTTTGCAGTTGATATCTAAGTGTAGCCAATAACTTAAAATGCAGTAGTACCTAAAAAAGTAACAAAAGCCTCCGATTTTATATCCTACTAGAGCAAGGCCTCCATCGTTGAAGTCGAGTCCCTTGATGAGTACCGACTTTAACACTATTCGTGCCAAATGCGGATTAGTGTGCCAAATTTGACACAATTTTAACCAACCTGGGAATTCAACCAAGTACCTAAAGTCAGGGCCCGTTACTGCCTAGGTAGCCTACCAATTGTAGGCAAATCTAAAAGGTGTTTTTTAAATATCTAGAACCTGGATGGCGTATTCGGCAGTGATTTTGTTTACACACACGTCGTATCAAAATGTATTCAATTATGATTATAAATTATCTGTTTAGTAGTACTCATAGCACAAATTTCGCTTAGTTTGAGACCAGCCCCCCTAGACAAGCGGCATTTATGACGTTCGTTATAGCTCAATTTGCGATAGCGAATGTCAAATCCCATACTTTCAACACGTGACTTTTCTATGGCATCTGTCAAATCCATACAAATTGGACTTAGCGAAATTCGCCAGATATGAAGCGATGTCATCTTGTCTAAGCCCCCAGATAGCATTTGAAAAAAACCCAATCCAAGTATACTTATTTACTCAAAATTGAGTTTTAAAATATTTTAAATAAAAGTAAATAAAAAGTAATAACACTAATCCTTACCCGCCAACCCTGCCCCTCGTCCGTCATTGAGCAGCCAACACTAGCTCGCGCTTATTCCGTCCGCATAGAGTGCACTCTCGCGCGGCAGCGAGGCATTACGGAAAATCTACTTACTGTGGTGCTACTGTTGTGTACATGATGATATGACATAGTAAGGGTTTAAGCATGTTTTAGCATCAAAAGCATAGTCGACTAAAGCCATTGCGCTTGGTCATAGTAAGGTAAAGGCGTCTATTACCGCGGTATTTCGAGGAAATTTGACTTTAGAGTACAATATTGTGGAATAAGAACTGTCCTTGTCTAATAGGGATTTTTTGTAGCGTTCTATAGACTTTTAACTCCATACTTTCGCACTTTTCATGAATTAAGTTTGAAGCGTTATATTTATTTTAATTGTTTTTAGTCAGGGCTGCTGCGTCCTCTATTACCGAGGTATTGAATCTATTACCGCGGTATGGTGGCGCCTATTACCGAGGGTAGGAAAAAAAATTAAACTTAATATAATATAATAATAAAATACAATACTTAATATAACTTATTAAATATAATAGACGAGCCATTTGGTGTAATGGTCGAGAAGTCGGCTATTACACCAGAGGTCGCGGGTTCGATCCCCGCACAGTACAAACATTTGTGCGCATAAATATGTCTGTTTGTATCGGTCTGGATGTTTCTATGTATAATATGTATGTATTTACAAAAAAAGTATATAAGTAGTGTTTATCCGTTGTCTGGCACCCATAGCACAAGCTAATGCTTAGTTTGGGGCTAGATGGCGCTGTGTAAATAATGTCCAGAGATATTTATTTATTTATTTATATCCCGATGGTTTAGACAGAAGTTACCCTGTATCCTGTAGTACAAATAAACATCCAGACACAGAACAAACACAAATATAATGTTCATCATATAAGTGTTTGTCTTTGGTGGGATTCGAACCCACGACCCCTTACACATAGGTCAGGGTCACTACAAAACGCACCATCGGGCAAACCAAAAAAAAATGTATACATAATTACAATTAGTTCTTTAGTTACCTAGTAAAAAGTAAGTTTATCTATACAGTAACGGAACTCTAAATAATTAATTTTACCTGGTTATCATTCGGTAATAGATTAATTAAGGAAACTCTTATTCCGAGCCCTTGACCCTCGGAATTAGATCCCCATAGAATCTATTACCGATGTATGCCGCGGTAATAGGAGAAGAACAGAATGTTCTAAAATGTAATTCCGACCCATAAAAACTAATAAATTTATAAATACTTGGTGCCAGTTCGCAAAAAGAGATTTCAATCTTTAAGGATAACAGTATTTTACATCACTAGATACCCCGTATCATCCATTTTTTGACGAATTAATATTGCAATTTTTTCACGTCATTTTGGATACTCGCTACAAAAGTAGTCTTTCAATACGATAGTTTTTATAAAAATATAAAGGTTTCTACTGGACTTTGTATACATCGGAATTAGATTTTTAGTTTCTAGAGAATATGAGGAATGAAAAATATTAGAAAGTTCACTAAGATAATGATTTTAAATATACTTAATTAGCAAATATCTAGACCCTTAATATTTTCTATTACCGATGGTACCCTCGGTGATAGAATCCACCCTCAATTTTAGGCACCTATTACCGCGGGTTTTTAAAATTCATATTACTATGTATTTAGATATGATTTCACCATGAAAAGTATAAGACAATACGCTTATTAAACACATAAACAAGTAAACAAAACTCGAAGTCAGTTAGACAGTGTATAACATTTAAAATTACGTAACAAAAATATGAGTGCACTAGCATGAATTGCTCCGTTTTTGTATGGAAACCGCCTGCTCCTGCGCTCCCGTCGCACAAACTGATTTTTTTTATCCGTTTGCTTGTAGGCATGCTCACTGGCACCCGTTGGTTCGATGCAAAATACTACAAGTTACAACTTGTCTCAAACGGTATTTTGCTAAAGTTGCTGCTATTAATATAAAATGCGAAAATATCGAATACCTCGGTAATAGGCGCCGATTTTGCGTACCGCGGCCATAGGCGCCTTTACCTTATATGTATTTTAAATCACAAATAGAAAAGTACTTTTGTAACTCGATGGTCTAGTGCAGGGGCTCCCAAACTTATTTTGCCTACTGCCCACTGAGAATAATAGTTATTTGTTATACAAGAGTGCAAAGTTGCTTTTTAACCGCGTGTTCAATTTTGATGACCGAGCAAGCGAAGGATTTGATTCAAAATTAGAATCCTGAGCGTTAGCGAGGGAATCAAAAGAGCACGAGGTGAAAAATCTTTGCACTCGAGTGCAACACGTAACTTTTCATTCCACCTCCAGCGAGGAAATGACTAAATGCAAAAAAAAAGCAAATTGAAAAAGAACACCAAGAAGGTTCCGAGTCTGAGTTTTTAACAAATTAAAAAAAAGTTGTATGATATATTCGGCACCATAGAGGTAGCAGTAAATAGGTTTAATGTTTTTTTAATTCACAAACTTAGTGCACACGATGTTCTAAATTCAATTTACTTTATCCTCTAGAGAATAAAAACCGCTTTTCCACTCAGGTAGTGAAGATTAAAAATACTCTTTCCGAGATGGTGGGATGAAAATTAACTTTTAGCGCCCCAATGACGTTCAATTTTTAATTAAACGTCATTGTAGCGCCCCCATTTTTTTTCCCTACTTAAAAACCACTATAACTTCAAATTAAATTAATTAATTGTTGTGAGCTATTTTAGCGGAGATTAAGCATTCATTCTAAAAGAGACTTTTACTATAATCTGCAAGAGTTAATTTGAGACCTGTGCAGTGAGCACACCCCGAAGCCTTTACATAACGCCCCCTTTTTTTCTGGGTCTCTTACCACCCCCCTTTAGGCCTGCAGCGCCCACAAGGGGGCGTTATTGCCCAATTTGGGAGTCCCTGGTCTAGTGGTTTAAGTACCGGGCCTTAATGAAGTCATGGGTTTAATTCCCGCGCGTCGGTCAAAATTGTGTCGAAATTTTCACAAAAAGAATAAAACAAACAGCAATTTTTTATATTTTATTATTTATTTAAAAAAGCAAATTAACAAACATTTATAGATACGTGTACGGAGTAGTGGTAGTAGTAGTCGGAGTGGTAGTAGTAAAGTCCAAGGATGTCGTCTGATGATCAGGGCAGACCCTACACTCCTTATCGAACTGAGCCAAGGCCTTCTTATCCTCGTAAGGCTCCGTTTCGTTGCTGCACGAGCTGCAAGTCTTAGTGCATCCCAGTGGGGGGTGGTCTCCGAAAATGGTGCATATTTTTCTTAGGTACCTGTAGGGGATAAAAATTCTTAGTCATGACTCAGACAGTTCCTTTTACTCGTAGCTCCAACAAAAGCACAGCTTGTACGGTATTTGTACTTTGTTTAAGGAAACACATACGTATCCAGTTTCCAGACCAGTACTTGACAAACAGATTTGTTCATTCGCACAAACATGTATTGTATATACCGTGCGGGAATTTGAACCCACGATCACTTTTGATAAACGCCGTCTTCTAATAAATACACCAGATTGGTCATCAAAATCTTCTTTATCTAGAGAAATTACTGGGTATATGAGACCTAATTACTGTCGTCTCGGTGTAGCGGGTGCAGGGCGGTGCCAGACAGTAACTACTTAGTTACTGTTTGGCACTGAACTGTCTAAGGGCAGACGTGGCGCTTACCATCAGGTGTACGATGTGCTCGTCTTGTTACACAATGCAATAGAAAAAATCTTCAGCGGTGTCGCCTATGTCCTTAGGCTGTTACTACTTACCACCAGGCGATTCCATTTGATCGTTATCCTACTTTAAACAAATAAAAAAAACAATGCACCAAGTACCAACAAACTAGATAGAGTCTTCAAAAGATATTGTATACTATACCATGGAGCAGAGACTTCAAAGATGGTGCTCTTTGGCCCCAGTTCTATCAGAGGTGTTGTTCCAATGCCCAGCATCATGAATCTGGACGAAGCGACGGATGCCAGGTAACCTCCACCGTTCACGCATTCCTTGAAGCGCTCGGGGTCAATGCCCGTCTCGCAAAGGCAATAGGCGCTTGGGTTTCCTGGAAAAATAATATATATGTTAAAGGTATGCTTATGTACCAGCCTGTGTATGGCCTATTCCATTGAGGGATGCTACACCTGGATGCGTCCCTCAATGTGCTGCCAGACTGTAGACTCATTTGATCTTCGAACATAAAGACGACACCTGCCTACACATACACACCCACACACACACTCACACACACACACACACACACACACACACACACACACTCACACACACACACACACACACACACACACACACACACACACACACACACACACATATATACACAAAACCAGTAAGTATACTCACTAAATTTGTTTACTCATAAGTTAAAGTTAAATGTAATTATATTATATATCTTTTTAATTTAAGAAAGAGCGGGGTCTCCAAACACAGGTATTTATACTTAAATGGAGACTCCAGCCACGAGCTATGTACCTTTACTAAAAGATATCGAATAAACGTTTTTCATTTTTCATTTCAACCTCTGATTTCAAGTGTACTGGCTCCCACAATAAAATTACCGGAACCCAGCTAGAGATGTAATGGCGGCAGATTTCACCTATGGGGGTGGTATATAGCAAGTCGGACTCTGAAAAATCCCTACCACAAACCAGACCCAAGGCGGGAATCGAACCCGACCTCCGCGTTTTTATACCCGAACGGCTTAGCAACTGTTCCACGGAGCCGGTCGCAATTGAGCCTTGGGGGCTGACTGTAACTTCGTAGCAACATTTTCATAGTCAGAAGTTAGTTCGAAACTTACCTTCAACCTCACACTTCAAATACTGCGCTTGAAGAAACGTATTCGAGCTGAGGTCCTTCAACGCACACATCTGAGGAACAGAATACCTCCCACTTCCCAACAGGTGGAATTCTACCGTTATCTCCCCTCCGATGTGGTCAATTATCCATGGGAAAGTCTTCTCGAAGAACTCCCGGTCTTTGAAGACATCAGCGTACAAAGTTATCAGTGGGGTACTTCGGGCGAAGTGGAGGAAAAAGCAAAGAAATACTGTCACGATCATGTTTGTAAGAATTATAATAGGTAAACATTGGTTTGATTTTATATAGATGCGTTAAGGGTTGCGCATGATAATAGCTAAAACCACAAAGTGTACAACCTTCCTCCGTGCTTGGTATCTTCGTTTATATATCGGGAACACGTTCCCGCTTTAATGTATTGTTTTTTATGTCAGAGGCAGCAAACGAGCCAGCGGGTCGCCTGATGGTAAGCAATCACCGCCGTCTATGGACACCTGCAACACCAAAGGGATTGCTGATGCGTTGCCGGCCTATATGGTGTATGGGGGGTGTGGGCCTCCGGCACTCTCACAAACCAGACGAATCACAATAGTAGTCACTATTATTTCACGCTGGTGTTATGTGAGAGGGTGGTAGGTACTTCCCAGGACGAGCCGGCTCATTCGTACTGTAAAACAGAATGGCTCTACCACTACTAAAAATAAACAGCTACTACAATTATTCTATGAAATAATTAATGAGAACCATGAAATGTAAGGACATGTTCAAAGTGTCCAACCCTAAATAAAAAAAATCAAAACAACAAAATAGTTAAAATAGCACACGTGCAAAATTGGGCTTTATTTACATCGATTTACGACTTGGTCTGATTCATTAAAACTATTTACTGTTAATATATTTCACGTGCTTATGTAAAGAATACCTCATACTGAAATCAACAGAATGTTTTAACGAATCATGTAATTAAATGAGTCTTAATTGATTAATGAATTCTTCATTCTATTTCGATTTGTATTAAATAGCAAACGGCAACACGACTTTTAGTCTTAACCCCCGTAAAACTGTAACACCTAATGAAAATAAATAAATAAATATACTCTTCATCAGTAATTCTGGATCTAATTGACTACACACAAATTAAAACAGCAACACTTCCCATCCACTCTTTCATGCTTCTTTCATGATTGATATACCTACTATGACATAATTTTTTATTCAATGCAGAACTGCCTCTGTGGTACAGTGGTTAGAGCGTTGGGCTCTAAAACCTGGAGGTCGTGGCTTCGAATCCCGCGGGGAGCATCACTTTGTGTGACTGTTACCAGTTTGTTTAGGACATTGCAGGCTTAAATCACATCAATGTCTGAAAAGAATGATGATTCCGTGCTTCGGAAGGGACGTTAAGCCGTTGGTCTTGACTATGTTCCAAGTAGATCTGGTTTCCCTTGTAAGGGTTACGTAGGTCAGATGGCAAATCTAGGATAATAGTCGAAGCGGACCGTGTGCTCAATACTGGACGCAATCAGGAATACGCTGAGATGAAGATGATGATGATGATTTTCAATTCAATGAGGTTGGTACTTGGCAGCTTCATGGGACTTATATTGATGACTAGCCTTCCGCCCGCGGTTTCACCCGCGCGTAATTTCTTTTTTCAAATATCCCCCCAACCCCCCACATTTCCGGGATCAAAAGTATATCTATTTCTATCCCTATGTTCATGGGGGATAGTGTAGCTTTCCAAAAGTGAAAGAATTATTCAAATCGGTTCAGTAGTTTCGGAGCCTATTCAATTCAAACAAACAAACATACAAACAAACAATCAAATCTTTCCTCTATAAAATATTAGTATAGAAGTATAGATAATGATGATAACTATTACTAAAAATACATGTAACTACTAATATGTATGTATGTAAGTATGTAATGTGTGTACTATGATTAAATACATGTATGTATGCGGTTAGCCTTATAAATTTAAAATACTTCAACAAACATAATACGAATCTCGTTAAATGAGGAATGTTAAACAATTAAATGTTGATGGATTCAAAACAATTTTGAACCGATATTTTACAACTTCACTGATACAGTAAATTTTATGACCCATAGGTTTTTATCAATACATATAACGCTTGAGTATATGTAGCTATACTCGTATAGCTTGTATAAACACAAATAAATTTTGGCTATTCCACTTATCCCACCTAGCCATCCTACCTGGGTGGGAAAAGTGGATTTTTTTCCACTCTTCCCACTCGGGTGGTATAGTGGAATATAACTTCATGCGGCTTTTCCACTTATCCCACCCGGGTGGGAAATTAACACATTTTATAATATGTTTCTTTTAATTAACGTCTTATTTGTTTGGACGAGCCGTTTGGCGTAATGGCCGAGAAGTCGGCTATTACGAGTACACCAGAAGTCGCGAGTTCGATCCCCGCACGGTACAAACATTTGTGTGCATGAACATGTCTGTTTGTATCGGTCTGGGTGTTTCTATGTATAATATGTATGTCTTCTTATTCTTCTGAGCCTTCTTCTATCAGTAGTCTGATATAGGCCTCCTTCATCTCCTTCCATTGTTGCCTGTTGTGAGCAGTAAGCGCCCAATGTCGTCTTTCAATGTAATTTGTGGCCTACCCCTGGGTTTTTGGTCCCAAGGTACAGTCTGGTCTCCAGTCCAGCAATTTTTTGCACCAAGACTCTTGCTTTCTGGCTATATAGCAATATGTATGAATTTACAAAAAATATTATACAGCGTATTAGGTCACCCGAGGGACATATTTAAGGAGAGTGTTCAGCTATAAAAAACATATCCTTAATTTTTTTCATAATTATCCAAATAATTTATGTATGCATGAACTACCTAAAATCCCGTGTGCTGAGCGGCCGGTTACGCTCCAAACTCAAATTATACGCCAGTACAATTTGATCGTGAAGGGAAGAGGCCCGCACGTTACGCGGATTTTCAGGTTTCGACTAAGGTTATTGACAGATATTTACCAGAGTTTATATTGATTTATACTTATTTTGTTATATGGTAGCATGAACTATTTGGGGTTTAAATATGTCCCTCGCATTTCCTGTCATACTGTATAAGTCAGTAATAAATGCGTTACGGAGGTCGGATGACAGTCGCTTCGATGTAATAGCTGAACTTGTCAATTCTTAGATCACGGTGTAAGCGTTCCCTAACAAAACCCGTCCTCATTTGACACATATATGTATCTTTTAAGTCGAGTCATACACAGTATTTAAACAAGCCTATTGCTTTACACAATAGCCCGCATGAGGCACCGTCGCCATTCGTCCCAATACGATGAGAACAATAAATCACGCGCCCACTTCGATCCATTTCGGCGGAATTGTCCGATCGACGGCTGAATGAAGCCATTTCCACTGGTAACAGCCTGCAGCCCTGTGGAGTGACAATGAATGTACGGGCGTTACAGTTACCCATCATTGTAACTATGACACTATTTGCAATAAATGTAGGTTAGCTTTTTCCAGAGGCTTTACCCGCGTGATTTGATAATATTTGATCTATATTAAATTTGCATCTTAAATAAAAAACATAGTTTTTTATACAAAATGCAAATAGTTGTGTTTTTATTTATTTTGACTTAAATAGTCATATTTTTTTTTTAGAGAGAGAAACGATTTGTTATCGTAAGTGATCACTATCGCTTATGGACTCCTGCGACAAATTCTTGGATGCGTTGCCCGCCTTTGGAAACATAATTATGGAAAGCGGAGGAACTTTAAAACTAAGTCTGTAAGTTAAGCTACCACGAAAGTGCTTCTTTTTTTTTGTTTATTTAATACGCACTATAGAATTTTACCAGAACAAGACATTCGGACTCTACAAAAATACCACTAACGAAACCCAAGGCAGGAATCGACCTTACGACTTTTGGGATTGAGCCCATGTAATTAGCACTCTTCTCAGTTCTACGGAAGAAGGGGTCAGATTTGTTCGACTACAGAAATACTCCTAGCGCCATCTCTTAGTAATCTATTGAACTATTTAAGTACAATCTTGCTGCGTTAGATGTCGCTACTTTAAAGACTACTTAAATTCATAATTTATCATGTCATTTAAAAATACTGATATGTTTGTTGGTACAATAAATTCAGAAAACAAAGCAAAGAAAAAAAAACAGACTATTGTGCGAATAATATTTTAATTTACCTACTATATTTTTAGCACGACGATGCATTCGTTCAAGTAGTTGTTTATTAAATCTTCTAGCATCTATGAAGAATCAAGAGATGATTGCTCGAGTCACAGATTAGAGCAATGCACAGCAGAGTAGCAGATAATGGTTCGCCAGCCTGGAACGGAGCTCGGCACGGACAAAAGTTATCCTGGAATTTACATCTGCCGTGTTTGAATCGGCAAGTACGCTCGCTTCTATTCTCAATCATTGCATAGTTAGCAGTCAAGTACGGCTGACAGCAACTCGTATTTTGTATAATGTTGCATAAAATAAAGATATGCAAGACAAAATCCTTCGTTATGCAATAAGGCGTTCCATTTTCAAACTGCGCATTATTTATTATTTTTTCTTCCTGTTGCTAAAATTTTATATTAATCGCACTCTGTTTTACCTGAAACTGTAATTTATTTATTGGGATTCCACGTACTTTAAGTTATATTTTTGGGTTACTTTGACATCAGTTTATTTAATAGCTCAAAATACGACCCCCTTTTTTATACTAGGTCAGTTGGACTCTGAAAAAGCCCTACCACCAACCCAACCATATGCTGGGCAAACGGCCACTCTATAATAATAATATTTAACTGGTATCTCCCTCGGCTTACCCTTCACACCCGATTGATCTTTAACTGGTATTCAAAGCTAGACCCAGTATAAAAAGTTATGTTCATCCGTCAGCCTTTTCTTTGGCCTGCTGTTATTCAAAGCAATTTTTTCAATTTCAAAATGGAAGACTGCTGGTGTTAGACTTCAGTTCTCTCAAACGTCGAGGCCAGAAACGCCCTCTCCCGTTGAGCGTCGCGGATGCATCTTCCAAAGTCTAACACCAGCAGTCTTCCATAGGGTTACGATTTTGGCTTAAAATTTTTCTATGATTTCGGGCCTCCGGCACTCACCAAAGCCCGATTGCAGAGGTCCTACTCATCCGTAATTCTTCTGTGAGGAGGTGGTTCTCTGGAGAGCTGGCTCATTCCTACTGACACTTCTTTCCTCAACAGGTCATTGACGTCGAAGTGCTGGTAGGGAAAAAAAGATTGACGTGTAAAAGTATTTTTTTTTAAAATCTATTTGCAGAATAAATTTATTTTATTTTATTTTTTTATTTTGACATATACTTTATAAATCAGAACTATCATGTAACCCAGTAAGCTCAAAAACGTACTAACGTTAAAAACGCGAAAGTTGTAAAGAATTAATGTTTGTCACTGAAACGCATTAGAATTAGAACAGCTTAGTGACTATTGGTATTTATATAACGAATGGAATGATTTATTCTGCAATTGGATTTATATTAAATACTTTTGCACGTCAAGTTTTTTTTACTTCCTTTTGGATTCCTGGTCTTCAGCAGGAATAGGCCATAGTGTAACTGCTATCAAATACGTTGTGTATCTGTTTGCCAACTGAAGTGATATAAAAAAATAAGTAATGATTAAAATCAATATAAAAATATTTTTATAATTTTCAAAGCATTTTTTCTGCTTAATGGCGATATAAATATTGTAATAGTAATTAGTTTACTGTAACATTGAAGAGATGGCGCTGACGTAGCGTAAAAACAATACTAGAAGAAATTCAACGGGTTGGTTAAGGTCTCGGTAGCATAGTTTGTAGTGCATTTGCCCGGACAGCGAGGGGCGTGGGTTCGAGTCTCGCCTGATACCTGGATAAGTTGAATTTTTCCTAAGATATTCATCATCATCATTATCATTTCAGCCGAAAGACGTCCACTGCTGGACATAGGCCTCCCCCAAGGATCTCCAAACCGATCGGTCCTGAGCCTCCCGCATGCAGCGGATTCCGGCGACCTTTATAAGATCATCGGTGCACCTTGTGGGAGGCCTACCACGGCTGCAGTTCCCAGTACGTGGCCACGAGGACCTTTCCGCCCCAACGGCCGTCAGTCTTTCTTCTAAGATATTAATATAAATCTAATATTCCCCGTCAAGCAACCAAGCAAGTGCACTCGACCGCTCAAACGATCCCCCAACCTTCTAAAACAATACATGCCCCGTCCCCTCGTTTAATCGCGCAAATTACTAATCGCTCGAATGATTGCCCTCAAACTTAAGTTGTTCCTCCAATTTATGAAGGTTCTCCAGTTTGAGTTTTGAGAATACTTTACGCCGTTTGATTTTGAGGAGTCAAATTTTCGGAGCCCTTTCTTGGAACTGTTATTTTGTTTTATAACTTCGGTGAGCAGGATCAAGTTATTTTTTTTTATGTAACTTCGGCTAGCAGACAAGCACGTACCTGATGGTAAGTGGCCACCAAGGCCAATTCAATTGAGGGACACTTCACCAGGAGGCGCTCTATGTGCTGCCAGACTGTAGGCTCATCTGATCTTCGAGCCTTTTATTTCAAGTGTACTGGCTCCCACATTATTATTGCCGTAACACAGCCACAACTGTTATGGCGGCAGATATCGCCTGCATGGGTGGTAGCTAGCCAGTCGGCACTCTAAAAAAGTAGAATAATGTTAGATATAAGACTTCACGAGCCATATCACAGCAGACATGATGAAGGAACTACATTATTTGCAGTACAGCGTCTGGGCGTTCTTTGTGTTTTTCAAAAGGACTACTAATGAGCACTAAGGCTACTACCTCCATGGTTTTAATAAACACTTTCAGGACAAATATTTTAGACACAACGGAGTATGCAAAGTTGGCAGAAAACCCAACGTGCCTCGGACAGCACGTTAAGCTATTGGTCCTGCGTCTGATCTCTCTTCGGTCGTGTCAGACTGCTGTCCCACCATGTTGATGAGCATGAGGGAATAGGTAGTGCACCTGTGCTTGCGCACTTACTTGTGCACTATAATACAAATCGCCGTTTCTCTCGAAGACTATACAAAGTCGAAAAATTTGCAAAATCAAGTTAAATATACAGAAAAACTAAGCAGGTGATTCTTAGTTTGAGTTGAGAGAAGCGGCGAAATATCCTGCGTAGTTGGCAGATCGTAAAAGATTGGCCGCCATAGCCGAAAACTCGGCTAGGAGGACATTATTACACTCATAACACAAAATTAAGTGCTGAAGATTACTTTGTAATGAAATCAACGGATGTAATGTTGTCCAATATTAATTTATAAAAAATCCTCAGACTAAATATCTCAGAATAATTTGACTGAGTGTAAACCAAACCGATGGTCACCGTATTCACACTCATATTTTAGTATTTTTAGCACTCTCAAAGAGTCGCTTTGTTGTTTTAGGTAAAAGAACTGCTAAATAAAGTATTGTTTTTATGTTTTACTAAATAGAAATTATAGTCAATGAGATTCCTTTGAGAGATTTCCCAGTAATGTTTTAACTTTAAGTAGGTTCGTTTTGCGCCATTTTAATGTGGGTGTTAATTGATAATTAACAGTATGAATTTAACTTCCTGATGATCTAGTAGTTTAACTATGGGTCAGTTTTTTCGGATACAGCTCGAGTATGTGATCATCAAGCAGTATTTGCGCGTAGCGAGTTGAGCTAGAATATATAGGTATTAGAAACGAGTTGGCGAGCCGCGAGGAGCGAGTGCGTAGTCCCGATATAAAAGTGTACTCTGTGGTTCTGATCGAGTATCGCTAAGCGAGTGTTATCTTTCATAGCTCTTGTCGCTCAGCGACAAACTAGTGAAGCGAGTCTTCGCCGGCAGTGTGAACAGTTAGCGATCAACTATTTACATTTGCATCTCTTTTGTATATCTTTTGTACGTTTCTTGCGCGAGAAAATAGTCGATAGATAGTCGTTCTCTCGCCGGCGCGGGCGGTGGGACAACTGCCTCATCGATTTAGTACGCCTTTCCATATGTTGGAAATGGAGTGGCCACTACTACCTACTAACTAGCAAACTGTGGACACTCCATTTCTAATATATGAAAAGGCATACTAAATCGATAGGCCGCAAAATCTGTCTGCCGCTAACAGTTTGCCTACTGGGGACGCAGCCTTACTCTTTACTTTATTAAAGTGTAAAAGCTCATAGTCTAGCATATTTTCATATTTACCTGACAGAATCCTCCAAAGGGGGGTAATGTTTTCCCAATATGCATAACACTGACGCGTTCCGTTCCGCATAATTTGCGTTTCGTCCCCCGCAAGTGGCGTTTCGTTCCACGCAATTTGCGTCGACCGGTTGGGTTTTAAATGCGAAATGGAACGCTTTTGCTGCGAACGTTATTATTTATTATGGAAATGTTATATTTGGGTTGGGGATATCGTAATTTTTAAAGGGTTTTTGGGCATGTGAAATATTTAGAAGGGTTTTTTATTGAGTTTAACGCCAGTCGTGCTTGATGTAGCGTATTGAGTGTATCGAGATGGAATTGAAACACAATGGTGGTGTATAAAATCGATCGTGAAAGGTACTTGCTCCGATTCGATTCAATTAAATGGTGTAAAAAAGCTTTTTGCGTATCCCTCATCAGAGCCAAAGATTTGTAAGTATCATAGAGATTTAATTGTCGTTACAAAAACAATATTGATTTACAATGTTGCCCTGTCAATTTATTAATAGGACAGCTCATACAACCTATAAATTTTTTAAATGTTAGTTTCCGTCAAAATTAGGTAAATTGTATTAAAAATCATTTGGGGTGTCTGAGGTTTTGCGCATTTAACAAAACACGTTGTATAAATAGTCAACGCGGGCGGTAGGCTAGTTATACGATAAATACTCTCATCGGTACCTCTCATTTCCCATTTTACACCAACGTAAACCCATTATCTACGGTAAACAGCTGGCTTTCCGTCAATGTGATATTTTAACTCCATAAAAAGCCCCATTGTCGTTCGTAATCACTTAATCCCATAATAAACAATTACCCGATAGTGTAGCGTCGGGTATAATCGATATTAATTCAGGTGACGTCGAGTCGATTTAATAGAGTCTGCATCGATGCAGGCTCGTAAATAGGGAGATTGCGTTACAAAGGTGCTAGGGATGGGAAAGTGAGATATTATTTATCGATTTAGATAATTATGTTTATGGAAAGTATTAATGCATTTCACCGGCTTCGTGGAATAATGGATAAAACGGGTATAAAAAATGCAGGTCGTGGATTCGATTTCTGCTTTTGGGTTAATTAAGGGTTGCACTTTCTCTGAGGCTTAATTTTAGTTGTGGCTCTGGTTGCCTGTTAAGTGTCTTTCAATCAGAGATACCGGATTGGTTTAATCACCATGCTTGCCAAATGTGGGTTGATTATCACAAACGAGGTATGTTCGTAAAACCGGCACAAAATTTTGGTTGACCCATAAATTGAAACCACTACGCCATCAGAGCGTTCTTGATAAAAAAGACTTTGTAAAAACTTAATTTTTTCAAAGTCTTTTTTTATCAAGAACTTGAACTACTAAGAATTTCGATATCGATATGCAAATCGATAAATTTTATCCCAACACTACGTCATCTTCCAATCGGGACAAGGTAATGCAAGTACATCGAAGGAAAATATATCACCATGTTAGGAAGGAGATCAACTCCGACTACTCCGAGTCTGCTTGCGAGGTTTTATTCCGGACACAATTTTAATATGTTCCATGCAAAATATCTAACATACAAGGTTAATATTATAGTGCTCCTGTGGAACTTCTACATACATCTCCAATATCAACATGAGATAGATGAATCTATAATTATATAAAAAGGTAACTGACCGACTGACTGACATAGATAGATATCAACGCACAGCCCAAACCACTGGACGGATCGGGCTGAAATTTGGCATGCAGGTAGATGTTGTGATGTAGGCATCCGCTAAGAAAGGATATTTCGATATTCCCACGGGAACGGGACCCACGCGGGTGAAACCGCGGGCGCCCGCTAGTTAATTAAATAAATCTTCTTTAAAAATAAAAATGAATTGCTGTTCGTTAGTCTACTAATTTTAGTCTTGAAATAAATTAGTGGAAGTCCAGGGAAGGTATAAGAAAATATGGAAAAATTGCGAGGAAAATACTAAACTAAGTGATACGAAGTTCACCGGGTCTAAATAAATATTAGACAACAACACATCCATTGATCTGTCCTCAAAGTGAGTAGCGTAAGCACTTGTGTTATGGGTATCAGAAACAACGAAGTTACGAAGGACATTTATATACTTAAATACAAATAAACATCCAGACACAGAACAAACACAAATGTTCATCACATAAGTTGTTTGTCCTGGGTTGGACTCGAACCACAACCCCTGGTGCTGACGAAATTTTCAAACGCTTGTTATCAAAATAAAATTTATTTAAATAGGTATTTTAGCTTATCTTAGAATACATTGACATGGAAAGTAAGGTGAAACTACACTGAAAAAACGAATTGAACCGTAGTTTTTCAACCCTCCATATCCTATCCAAACAACATGCCCCTCTGCAAAAGTTTCAAAACAATTATCTGAATCGTATCATTTTCCGAGGCGTCAAATTGGGCCGAAAAATTGGCCCTTTTCGACGCAAAGTTTGATTGCTTCGCTGCCTTCCAGCTTTCTATTGTCTTTGCGAAGTGATACCAGGTTAGGAATAGAATATCCCTTTTTCTATTTGTTTTTAATTAATGTTATTCTATTAAGGGGGGGTGGGAGTACATAAAAGAGGCATAGACCGACAAACTTATCTGTTCCGGTGGTGGCGTCGCTACTGTCTATTTAGAACTGTCATTAAATATCGTTTTTGCATTGTATTTCACGTAGTTCCAATTTTGGCCACCGGAACAGATAAGTTTGTAGGTCTGTATTATGCGACGTCCAAATATGGCGCCGCGCTCGCACATTTCGTAGTTTTTTAAACATAGTAAACGAGTCACTAATTTTATCAAGTCAAACTCTGCGAATTTATCTGTAAATATTTAGTGGCTATAATTGAGTGAAAATTCAAATGTTAATTGGCAGGAGCTTAGACATAAAATACGAAAATCGTTAAAAAAAGGGGTAACTTTGGGATTTTTTTCTATCGAGTGAAGTTTATAAATACATGTAATTGAATGCGATTTTAACTAGATCAGATCCTTAACTGATACATATATTTTTTTTAGAATTGAAAACACTGATTTGTATGTCTCAGGTGGCTTTTAAAAACCATACGCGCGGCATCTGCGGAACTACACAGCCTTAATACTACAATAGTTTTTTTTATACGAGGTCAGTTGGCAGATAAGCACGCAGCCCACCTGATGGTAAGCGCCACTGCGGCCTATTCCATTGAAGGACGCTTTACCTAGAAGCGTCCGTCTATGTGCTGCTAGACTGTAGACTCATCTGATCTTCGATTGTCTGATTTCAAGTCTACTGACTTTCACATTAATATTGCCGGAACACAACCAGAGCTGTTATGGCAGCAGATTTTACCTGTAGGATTGGTAGCAAGCTAGTCAGACTCTGAAAAAGCCATTGGTGGTACCAACCAGACCCAAGGCGGGGATCGAACCCACGACCAAAACACCAATCTCTTGTCACACTGTTATAAATTCCTACTACCAAACATGCCCTTTTTAACACAGTTCCACATAGACATTATACACAGAAAAAGATCGACCAATTCTCCCTTAATTATGGGAAAATTCCCCACCGAATATACCGCTTCCCATGTTATGACAGAAATCTACGAGGACAAACGACGTCAGTCCACAAAAGTGACAGTCGAAGCTGAGAGATTTAACTTCCTTCAACTTCAGGACGAGTTTGAGTGACGCAGCATATCCCGTCAAAGAAAAAAATGTGGATTTAGGGATCATACAAAAATAAATGACTTCCCGGAATACGAAGAGCAAATAAATAGAATTAAAGTGACTGTCAGCAAATAATGGGCATCAACTTTTTTGCTTGCAAAGTTGACTATGATATTTGTTATTTATTTGATTGTAATAACTGCCTCCGTGATATAGAGGTAAGCGTTGGGCTCTAAAACCCGGAGGTCATGGGTTCGAATCCTGCGGCAGCAATCGCTTTGTGTGATTGTTTCCAGATTGGTTAGGATATTGCAGGCTTGAATCACCTGGATGTTTGAAAATAATGATGATTCCGTGCTTCGGATGGCACGCTAAGCCGTTGGTCCCGACTATGTTCCAAGTAGGTCTGGTTTCCCTTGGAATGGTTACAAAGGTCAAATGGCAATCGCTGTTGTGTCAATCAATGTTTAAAAAAACACGTAATTAATGGACGGCCCCTAAGATGGTCTACGTCTTTAATTAAATTGAAATAAAAAAGTTCAACGAACAGATGATTACATATGCAGCATTAAAATCTCCAGACCAGCACAAAAGCGCAACCCAAGTGGGAACTATTCAGCTTTCTTTTCTTACGAGGCACAACATGTAAATCTAGGCCATAGGAAATTACTTGACCAACAAAGAAAATATATACGCCTTTTATAATCGTCTACATGGAGCTTACACGTAGGGTGTCTGCATCCTGAAACCAATATTCTGGATATTGTGTTTATCAGTGTCGTCGACCAGGTGACAATTATGTGTCTGTATGACGAACTTTTTAATGTACTCGTAATGTATGAGAAGTCGGCTAACAAATACATATACATAAATTATATTTTTTTTTATTTCAGAGGCGGCAAACGAGCTCGCGTGTCGCCTGATGGTAAGCAATCAATGCCGCCCATGGACATCTGCAACACCAGAGGGATCGCTGATGCGTTGCCGACCTATGTGGGTATGGGGGATGTGGGCCTCCGGCACTCTCACAAACCAGACGGAACACAAATAGTAGTCAATATTATTTCACGCTGGTGTTATGTGAGAGGGTGGTACTTCCCCGGACGAGGCGGCCCATTCGTACTGTAAAACATGGTAAGTAAGCATGGCTCTACCACTACAAAAATATTAGAATATTTCGACAATTACAGTCATACACAGCATTTGCTATGAAAATTAGAAATTACTGACTAAAAAACAAAAATAGAAGAACAGTAAGTACTGTGATACGAAATTCAAGGTGGGCGTGTACCAACAGATGGAAGTAAGTGTCTTTTTTCTGTCCTTTTTAATGTCCTGGAAGATTCGTTGAAGAATCTAGACGTCTGGACACTCTACTAGCAAAGAAAATATTAAACAAAGATATCTATTGTTCTTTAGTTCTCCCGGTTTGTTAAGAACGGAAATTATGGACACAACTGAAGCTATTTTATACTTTTCATTCCTTTTTTGGATGATTAACCACTTAATCTGGTATTCTCGTTATACTAAATGGAACCTTTGACATTTTTTTCAAAAGATCGGAGAAGTACTTTTGACTCAACCATAGAAGACAATTAAATATACTTCATTAGAAATACAATTCTTTTGTCCGCCTCCGTAACATAGTGGCTAAGTCGCTCGGGTATAAAACTCGGGTCGTGGATTCGATTTCCGCCTAAGGTCTGGTTGGTTGTAGGGCTTTTTCAGAGTCCGACTGGCTAGCTACCACCCCCACAGGTGAAATCTGCCGCCATAATAGCTCTGGCTTTGTTCCGGTAGTATTAATGTGAGAGCCAGTATATTTTGAAATCAAAGGCTCGAAGATCAGATGAGTCTACAGTCTGGCAGCACATTAAGCGACGCTTCCTGGTAAAGTGTCCCTCAGTGGAATAGGCCGCAGTGGCCGCTTACCTCAGATCAGAGAAGGGTTTCTCTGATCCCTTTCTCTGATCTGAGCCGCTTACCATCAGACTGGCTGCGTGTCTGTCTGCCAACTGACTTAGTTAAAAAAATAATAATATTAGGAATAACACAAATTCTACCTTTTAGATCCCGTTAAAATTGAAATGGGGCCACATCGCATAGACCAGTCTTTGTCGATCTATAAAAATCATTAAAATCAGTAAACCCATTAAAAATTATAACATTTTCAATCTTTTTTGAAGAAAAAAATCTTCGGTTTAAAACAAAAGAAACCATTAGATCCAAAACAAGAAATATCGAGTTCTCACATCATTTTCCGAACGTTAAAGGAAATAAGAGAAAGCGCCATCCGACTTGGAATCGGTTAAATTGAATTGTGAGTCGATTGTATATGTCTTTGAGAACGGAGGGCTTGCGGACTTGTAACTCCCATTGTACACATATTACTGGTTTTGTTTACTATCGAAAGCAAACACTCGGAAATAGACACTATAGCAAATAGATGAAAATATTTAGTTGCAACAAGGATGTTACGGAGCTCCGACTTCGATTCCGTTACATCGCAACTTCCGATAATTTTAACACTTTCGGTTCCGATTTCGGTTCCGGAAATTTTAAATCGGAGATCAAAGCATAGCAATACACTACTTTTGGAGTCAATGCATTTGATTTAGCCATAGCCATACTGCGGAAAAATATTGGAACTAATTTCTACAAGTGGCAACAATCAAAAAAAAAAAGAATAAGATGTCATTCATTATTGCTGTCTGTCAAATTATCTATTGAACTGATGACAATAATAATTGTCAATCGTGGCTTGATAGTTTTTGGATATTTTGAGTTATTTGTGAGTATAACCATATCAACCAAGACGTTGCTATAACCACCCTACTAACTTAATAAATGCGAAAGTCTGGATGTTTGTCTGTTACTCAAACACGCCTAAACAGCTGGACAGATTTAGATAAAATTTGGCACACGTATAGTTTATAACCCAGATTAAGACATAGGCTATAAAATTCCTACGAGAAACGTCTCATTCCCGCGGGTTATAAATAAGGCGCGGGTGAAACCGTGGGCGGAAAGCTATGTAGTAGCTAATAATGTGGCGCCAATGATATCATTGTGTGGCGCCCTATAAACCAAGTTTTTATTTTCTTGGTCAGGCTTTACATTATGTGATTATAATTATAACGGGGCCAAGTAGAGGGACATAGGTTCCTATCCTTTATAATATAACATATAACTTTCACCTTCTTATTTAACCTTTTTTTCACCTTAGCCACAGAATATATACTAAAGCCTTAGCCCCTGCACTATATCCCCAGGTCCCGTATTACCCCGCGCGCGAAGCTACAAAACAAATGCAACTCGTTTCTTGAGATGCCTCCTTCATTTCAAATACTCCTTGATTCCTTGCAGTGGGAAATCGAAGTTAAGTTCAAACTGAAATGTTTACGGCTTATAACCTCCTTGACAACTAGCGCCATCTATTTGCTGTTGAATGTATTAATATGAAGGTTGGTAAGCATGCTTTTAATAGATTATTGTGGAATAAATTAAATTGAACACCGTTTTATTTCTAGACTAAAACTAACTCGATTAAAAAAATGGGTTGATTCGATTATAAATGTACAATAATTAAGAGAATAATTAGGTAAATCATTATAATATGTATAATGAAATACTAGACCCGACAAGGAAAGTATCAATAGGTACTTTAACAATAAAGTTTTTTTTTTCTTAATATCTAACTAAAACAGTTTTTGCTACAGAATCTTTTGGGACCGTGCCTTTTTTTTGGTTGAAATCTTGGGTTAGTGTTTAGTTACATGTTGCTCCGCGCAGAGACAAAATGTAGGGTCTTAATTGCTAATATAGATACAGATAAAATAAGTTTATTGCATAGAATCAAATTGAACGTCATTGCATAGAATTATTAATTTTATTAATTCTGTATGTAGTTTATTTATAAGTATCTTAGTCTAAGGTAATATTAAGTCACAGATTAAGTCGATATTCACCGACCATTAATTAATTTGATTTGATTGCCATTCAGCACCTTACTATTTCGCTAGTGGCAACAATTGGTGAGTAGACAGTGTATTATTTTTTATGTGGCATGCCACCCTAATTATTGAGAAACTTTTGTTCCATAGTGGCCGACTTTCATTGTTCTAACTAGTCAAAGCGTATAATGGTTCTGATTGGTCAAGTCTATTAAAACTTGTAAGTTATTGACGCATTACGTAGTAAGTGGCCATTAAAGTTATTAAGCACCAAGGGGAAATGAAGGGATCTTGTTTATTCATATTTTATGACATGAGTGCCATACCTGGGTAGGGATAACGTCAATAATACCTATTAATTTTGTTTCCTTTTTTTTTAAATTGACTAGGTAGGTACAAAATTATCAAGAAATATGCAATACTTAAAAATATGTAAAACAAAGCTAATGAATACTTAACTGTTTAAGTGGTTATGTAATTTTTTAGAACTCATTCAATAAAAAAGATGGATGGCAGGAGCTGGATACGAGTTGCCTATGTCCAGCAGTGGACTATTACAGGCTGACGATGATGATGATGATAAATAAAAAAGGAGTTATCACTTACAATGTTTTGATAAACTATTAATCTCGCTTAATTTGTAATTAGTATGTAATATGCACATAATTATTATGCTATCTATGTCTGTGGTATTATGTTTGTGGTTACTTTCCTTGTATCTGATGTCCATAACACAAGTCATTACACATACATTGATCTGATCCCAAAGTAAGTAGCGTAAGCACTAAGCACTTGTGTTATGGGTGTCAAGAACAACGAAGGTACCACAAATATTATACTTAAATACAAATAAACATCCAGACACAGAACAAACTCAAATGTTCATCACATAAGTGTTTGTCCTGGGTGGGATTCGAACCCACGACTCCTGGCGCATAGGGCAGAGTCACTACCAAATACGCCATCGGGCTAGTCAAGTAATAACAATAGATATTTATTTATTTTAAGTACAAATATTTTAAATAAACATAACAGATAATAAGAGTTCGCCTATTTTGGCAACATTTATCTATACGGGAGTTAAAAATGAATAAAAATACGTAATTCATTTTGCAGATTTGCCTCAAAATCTATTTATGTAGTGACTAGCGGCCGCCCGTGGTTTCACCCGCGTGGTTCCTGTTCCGGTGGGAATTGATCAAAATCCTTTCTTAGCGGATGCCTACGTCATAACATCTACCTGCATGCCAAATTTCAGCCCGATCCGTCCAGTTTGGGCTGTGCGTTGATAGATATCTATGTCAGTCAGTCAGTCAGTCAGTCACCTTTGAGTTTTATATATATAGATATCTTACACATACTATACAGAGCAGTAGAAAAGATACCATGTCCTCTTCCCTATATTTGCACAATAGAAAACCAATCTCAATGAAATTTTCATATTATTTTCCAGAAGGAAACATCTGTGTGGAATCTGAAGCAAACCGTCTTTGGAACCATGTTTATTCAGCCTGTGTTTCAGTTGCATATTACCTATACACTGAAGCCATATCATAGTCATGAGCAGAGCGATTTTGAAAATCTTGCAAACTTAGACTGCAAGTCTGAGAAACGTAGTTCATATTTTCGTTGTCCCAAGGTATGTATGCTTTTTTTTGCGCATAATGCACTGCACCATAACCGCAGGCTAGCTAGACCTGCGGCCGCGTGTTGGACTCGAGGACTAAAGAATCCACTACCCACTAAACTTCCCCGGTTCCCCTTCACACCCGATTGGGACGAGCTGATGAAAATCAGAAAGAAAAAGTATTTATTTGACACACGTTATACATTATACAAAGATAGTAGTGGTAGAGCCATGCTGTTTTACAGTACGCTGGCTCGTCCGGGGAAGTACCACCCTCTCACATAACACCAGCTTGAAATAATAGTGATTATATTGTGTTTCGTCTGGTTTGTGAGAGTACTGGAGGCCGGTCGTTTGTTTGTATTGAATAGGCTCCGAAACTACTGAACCGATTTAAAAAAACCTTTCACTGTTGGAAAGCTACACTATCCCCGGGTGGCATGGGGTACTTTCATCCCGGAGATGTGGGGGGAAGAGGGGGTGGACACGGACTAATCTCCGTGCACAAACCTTGCTGGTTACCTTGGCTTTAGCCTGAACAGGGGGTATATTTGTAAAAGGAAATTACGCGCGGGTGACACCGCGTGCGGAAGGCTAGTGTAATTACACTATAATACTATAATGATAAAATAATGAATATTTTCTCCACGCTTTACCACACTAATGTGTTACAACCCGAACTCAACTACTTTGTTTTCCAATTTGTTGTAAAGACTCAGAGTTAGCGGTAGAAGTTTTAAGTAAACATTTAGCGGAATTGCACCGCAGTACAAAGGGAGGTTTCGCTTTGAATCCTGTTTTCACTGGTAAGTTTGCGGACTCCACGAGACTGTGAACTGGTATCACTTTCTGCAGAGGATCTTAGTTCTCTCTTTGTAATTAAATCTATATCTATACTAATATTAGAAAGAGGAAAGATTTTATTGTTTGTTTTGAATAGGCTCCGAAACTACTAAACAGATTTGGAAAATTCTTTCACTGTTGAAAAGCTACCTACACTATCCCAAGTTGACGTAGGGTACTTTTGATCCCGAAAATGTGGAGGGAGGGTGTCCTGCGGGGTGCTCCTATCACCAACCAGAACAAGTATGAGTAAGAGGTTTAGCATTTGAGTTAAGAGTACTAGAAATATTACAGGATGTCCCAAAAATGACACGTCACAGTGACACTAGAGGTAAGCCAGCACAAGAGGCATCGAACAAGCCTAACATGACCTCAGTGAAAGATGCTCGGTTTTCAAGATATTGCCAATTTAAACTTTTTCTAAATTTTCACGTTTTTTAACGTGTTCAGTACTAGCATTAAGTCAGATATGTTTGGATTTTTTTTTGTTCTCTTGTTGCGAATAGTTGGTTAAGATGATAGAAGTGTTATTTTGTCGATAACTTAAAAAACGTGAAAATTTAGACAAAGTTTAAATTGGCAACGTCTTGAAAACCGAGCAACTTTTACTGAGGTCATGTTAGGCTTGTTCGATGTCTCTTGTGCTGGCCTACCTCCACTCCAGTGTCACTGTGACGTGTCATTTTTAAGACACCCTGTATACTTAAATACAAAGAAATATCTAGCAACAGAATATCACTACTGTTCATCACATAAATGTTTGTCCAGGGTGGATTTCGAACCCACTACACCTGGTGGTCAGTCGGCGACAGCTAGTCAAAAGTAAATTTAATAGCCATGCATTTGCTTCGTGGAAATCAGATATTAAATCGTCAAAGAAACTCAAACACAGGCAAACAGCCGTTTGACCTGATCTGCTATCTATTGATGCAGAAATACCCTGATGAACGGTTTGCAATGGTTAAACACATTACTCCGCACACGGCTAGTTCTAAACACAGCTCTCAAACAGTAGATTTCAAGAGCTTTTGGATGGATGCTTACATTGGCTCAATGATTGATTAGGTACCGTTTGGTTTAGTAGACTTACGGCCTGATTTACGGTTAGAATGACGCAGTACGTGGAAATGGATTGGCATGACTCTTCAAAGGAATTATGAGCGAATTATTTAGCAGATTCTTAGCTCGTGTCTCCTTTAGGCTATTTAGATAGTGAGCGGCTGACTTCTCGTTGACTGTCTCTGATCGACGTATGTAATCGAGAGTAATTACACACTCAGATATTATTTCAGATGTTTATTTTTACGCCAAATACAAATGAAGAATGAATCTCACAACAAATTCCCTCGCTATAAATACCGCTTGTCGGGCGGGAAAGTTATACAAAACAAAATGTGCTTCCGGTACATTTTAGTTAATTTATAATTTTACCAACAATTATTATTATTTATGTAATTCACAGTATAATATTATGTATATTTATTTATATTTTATTAAACACTTATTGTATTTTTAGATTACTTAAAACAGAAAAATATATTTACTTCGTACCGGAAGTAGCCGCCATATGCGCGCCATTACAACAATATTTTAAGATCAGTAAAAATTAATCATTCAATGTATATTTTCCTATCAATTCTTATAAATAATTAAATATGTAATCATGTTTACTTTAATATTTCATGGAATTCTATAATTAACAAATTTATTAACAAATTTAATAATAGTATATTATAATTCTACATCCGGTTGTGATGCCTTTCCGGTGCGTTATTTGGTGATTGTAAACAATATATATTGTCCTATTAATTCTTAAAAATAATTAAATAATCATGTTAACTTCAATATTAATTTTATGGAATTTTATGATTAACAAATTGATTAACAAATTTAATAATAATACTATTATAATTGTACATCCGGTCGTGATGCCTTTCCGGTGCGTTATTTGGTGATTGTTAACACTCGGCCATCCTGGATTTGCCGTGTTCCACCGCGGCACTCAGGCAGTCTTGCTTTTCCCGACATCTGTAGGCTGAAAATAATAAAAAAAAACGAGTATGCAAGACAAAACAAAAAAAAATGAATATAATTTCTATAGATTGTAAAAATTTCAGTCTAAGATTTTCATTGCCATTTCAATTGTTTATTGACTGTATTTTTCCGGTGCCAATTAATACATTTTGTCACTAAGACTTAAAATCACTAGAAAAAATATTATCGTAATGTCACTTAAAAAAAAAGAACCCAGCAGTCTAAAATATTTAACTGTATACTGTATCAAGTCACACAGACTAATCACTTTCACATAGCAATAGATGTTTGATGCTCTTGTCACTCAGACAATACTCATAATTTGTCACTCAGACAATACTCATAATTTGTCACTCAGACAATACTCATAATTTGTCACTCAGACAATACTCATAATTTGTCACTCAGACAATACTCATAATTTGTCACTCAGACAATACTCATAATTTTAAGCAAAGTACTTTAACCACAAAGATTTTATGTTCAATGTTCATAGGTCACACAGACAGTAATATTATTATATGTATCTTTGTCACAAAGACGAGTTTTGCTTGAAAGTCACACAGACAGTACGAAGATGCGTATTAATTTTAATTTAACTGATTTATCTATTTTTAAATTCATATTCCGAGGCGTCAGTTATTTATTACTAAAGTAATTTTATATTATATCTGATAAAATAGGAAGAAATCTGGAAATAGATACTGCAATAATCAACACAAGCCGTCTCAATAGTTCATTCTTTTATTTTGTAGTAATAATTAATTATTATTAATAACAATTTTATGTATTATTTATAAAATACAGCTTATTATTAAAATATTTACCTACTTACTATAGTAATACATTTTGATAACATAATTCTCAGGTTTAGATAGGCAAAATGATTTACATATTTATACTTTAATAGTTTATAAGACTAACTTTCCAGCAAATCGATTAAATCATCCCTGTCTATTTCCCCATCGCTAGATGAACTGTCCGTGTTTGGAATCATCGAGTTGTAAGGTCTTAATACGTCAGCTCGAACAACAGCTGTAAATTTTTTATATCCTTTTATGCCTTTAACGGTACAAATAGTATAGCGATCTAAATCAGACTCTACCTTACAAACTTTGTACGGACCAGTAAAAGGACTTTTTAATTTTTGAGTCACTTTAGAAGAAACATCTTTAGTAGCACCCCCTTTCCAAAGCACGAGATCCCCAATGGAATACTTTATACATTTCTTATGAGCTTTATCAAATCGTTTTTTCATTAATGTCATATTTCTATCAATGTGTAATTTTGCGGTCTCCCTTCTATCAGACAAATCCCTTTGTTGGGATACATTATCCTGAGGATCGTCTGTGGTACAAGCTGGTAAACGGCAGTTGTCATGACTAAACATAAGTTTGAATGGTGCAAACTTGGTCGTGCTATTTGGCGTGTTATTTATTCCCCACACTACATCAACAAGTTTATCGTCCCATACATTTTCACTCTCTGACATAGTGTTAAGGCCGTCTATAATAGTACGATTTACTCGCTCTACCTGGCCATTAGACCTAGGACTGGCTATTGCATTTAGGACATGCTTGAATTGGGATTCTAATGCAAATTGCTTAAAATACCTACTTGTAAAAGCTGTACCTCTGTCTGTAATTATACGAACTGGTTTCCCAAACTGTAAGATTATATCTTTAAGATGTTTTATAGTTTCTACAGAACTGCAGCTTTTAACAGGTCTAGCAAAAACGAACTTTGTAAAGGCGTCAATTACAACCAATATGTAAGCGTTTCCTCTTCTGGTTTTTACAAATGGCCCTAAGTGATCAGCATGGAGCGTGTGCATAGGTATAGAAGGTTTTTCTATTGGATGAAGTTCACCCTGCGTTTTGCCATAATTCCCTTTGCCATAAGCACAGTTGAGGCATGACTTTATATACTTTCGTATGAATCGGGTCATTTTTGGAAACCAAAATTGTTCTTTAATTATTGCTTCGCACCTTTCAAACCCTGGGTGTCCTATTTGGTCATGGTATTTCTGCATCAAGCCGTATTTCGCTAATTTAGGTAATACGAATCGTTCACCATAAAATGTTTTCCTATAAAGTTTATCTTCCTTCATTGTATAATTATTTGTAATATCCGGGTTGTCAGTTTTATTTTTTAATTGAGTAATAATGTTTTGTATATTTTCGTCCTGTAATTGAAGAGTGACTAACCAATCAGACTCTTCAATCATAAGGACTTCATCATTTACAGGGTTCCTACTTAAGGCATCTGCGTGTTTCATTCTATCTCCCGGGCGATATTCTATTTGCAAATCATATTCTTGTATAGCAAGCCACCAGCGAGCTATACGAGGGATAAGGTCCCTTTTAGTTAGGGTTGTTCGTAGCGCTGCACAATCAGTGACTACTTTAACTGGTATACCTATCAAATATATACGGAAACGCTTTAACGATTCAACCACCGCTAATGTCTCTAACTCATAGCTGTGATAAAACTGTTCCTCTTTGGAAGTGGTTCTACTAAAGTATGCTATTGGTTTTAGTGAATTATCAGATTGTTTCTGTAAAAGTATACCACCTAAGCCTAATTTACTAGCATCCGTGTGTAATTCAGTAGCAGCTTTACTATCATATATACCCAAGACGGGTCTCTCAACTAATTTATTCTTTAAAGTTTCAAATGCGTTTTCCTGTTCTAACTCCCATTTCCAAGGAACATCTTTTTTTTGTGAGTTTTGTTAGTGGTAAGGCTAATTCAGCAAATCCCTTTATAAACTTTCTAAAATATGAGGCAAGTCCTACGAATTGTCTTATTTCGTGAACATTTCTGGGACGTGCGTAGTTTCTAACACTATTAATTTTAGTCAGGCCTGGTCGTACTGTACCCGCAGAAACTTCATGACCTAGATAATCCACGCTAGTTTTTAAGAAGGCACATTTTTTTGCATTTAATTTCAAATTGGCTTTTTGCAGAAGAACCAGAACCCTTTCTAATAATTCTAAACCTTCTTCTACAGTTACCGTTGGTAGCATTACGTCATCAAGATAACACGCTATATTAGAGGCAACATCATTGAGTGCTAAACGTATAAGCCTGGAAAATACAGCTGGCGCATTGGCTAAACCAAAGGGCATTTTTAAATATTCATATTGACCTGTTTGTGTGACGAAGGCTGTTTTGTGTATTGAATCCTCAGCCATTTTAACTTGATGATAACCTTGAGCAAGGTCAAGAGTAGTAAAATACACCTTCCCAGACAGCTTTGATAGCTGATCTTCAATGTGAGGAAGGGGATACCGATCTTTAATTGTTTGTGAATTTAGGGCCCTGTAGTCAATGCACAATCTGTACTCTCCCCCCTTTTTCTTTACTAAAATAACTGGACTCGCGTACTCTGATATAGACTCACGTATAATGTTTGCATCTAAAAGTTCCTTAATTTTCTCGTCTACTATTTGATTCTCTTTATGAGACATTCTATATGGCTTATAATGAACCGCCTTATCGGTATTAGTTTTGATACTCATCTTAATCAGATCAGTGCACCCCAAATCGTTCGTATCCCTAGCAAAAACATGACTATATTTATTCAAAAGATTCATCAGTTGATTGGACTCTGTTTTATTTATTTCCCCGACATTAAGGTTACCTATCCCTGTTAATTCATGTCCTAAGGTAGTTTCATTTTCAAAAATTGTTAGAACATTACTATTCTGTATTTTTTTCGTAATGATATCTACAAGTTCAGCGCGGGCTATTAATTTATGCGCTGGCCAATGAATATCGCAATCACTCATATTAATAACCTTTAAATGACCCTCAACACAGACAACCCCGCTAGGGATGATATAACACACTTTACCCAATTGCACATAAACAGGTTTTGTAAGAAAAACGAAATCATCCCCTTTAGAATCTATATCTACAAATACATCGACTACAGAACAACTATGCTTATTTAAAGTAATATTTTGCTTTAAGCACACATTATATTTATATTTTTCAATAAGATTCCACACAATGCTTTGAATATTACAATTATGATCATCATCAGTTTTAATAAAAGTAGCAGTTTGCGCTGTTGTAACAAGACTAATACCCGGTTGGTTTATCATAGGCTGTCCAATAATTAAATCTATTCCACTAAGAATGTGCACCGTTAATTCAACGTAACCACCCAGACTTACATTATCGCAATGTACTTTTACAAATGCTTTGCCCAACGAACGAGTTTGCGCACCCCCAAAACCTTTCATGACCGTGTCAGAAGGCATAATTTTCAGACCAAGTTGTTTAGCTTTATCTAACGTTAGGATATTCGATTTACTTCCCGTATCTATGTATGCAAGTAGTCTACAACCCCCCACAAACACTGGACGCTTGTAAATATCCATAGCAGTATGTATCGTTGTACTTAAAATATCACTTACTTGTTGGGATTGTAATTTGGGCAGTGAAGAACCTGGAGCCGCCGCAAACCAGCAGGATGCCGTAGTGTGACCCATACGCTGGCACGTCGTACAATGCTGCTGCATTCTGCATTCTCGGGCTACGTGTCCAACTCTTCGGCAAGTGTAGCAGCGTCGCACACCAGCAGACTGTTGTGTTGTAGGAACTGTAGATTTTCCATCACCTCTCCTCCAAATCGTTCCCTTCGATGCTGCGGCTGCTTCAACTTTTCTATAATTTTCCAATGACGATAAATAACCGTAATACAGTTTTTCCGGCTCTTCACACTGGTATGCCTTAGCATTGGCCTGTAATTCTGCTGGAAGGCCGCGTATTATGCAGGATATTGCATTTTCTCCATTTATGCCGCATTTCTTGAGAAGTGAGACCTTGTCATGAAAGTATTTAGTCATAGTCTCACAATCCGTTTTGGTTCTTGCAAGCATTGCTTCTAGACGATCAACGTAGTCTATGGACCGCGGGAATGTAGATTTCAATGCGATTTTCCAGGTTTCCCATGATAGATTGTAATCATCCAAATCGTCGTACCATCGTCTTGCGGAGCCACGAAGACGCAGCTGCATTACAAATTGGCGGTCAGTACTATCCCACTCATACACGTCACCCAGTTGGTCAATCTTGTGCAACCATGTGACCATGTTGCTGTATTTGTCTTCTGGATCGAACTTCGGAATTACTTCAGCATCAGCGTGAGTTATTCGCCGTCGTTTTCTTGAAGGTTCAGCATTAAAAGAAAAATTTTCGTCTTCTTCGTCCTCACTGAGTGATGTTACCGACTCCTTTCGTCGCTTTAAACCCAAACCGGCAGCGTAAGGTCCCGACATTTTGTCCAAAATCCCACTTCTGAGGTGTAATCGAGAGTAATTACACACTCAGATATTATTTCAGATGTTTATTTTTACGCCAAATACAAATGAAGAATGAATCTCACAACAAATTCCCTCGCTATAAATACCGCTTGTCGGGCGGGAAAGTTATACAAAACAAAATGTGCTTCCGGTACATTTTAGTTAATTTATAATTTTACCAACAATTATTATTATTTATGTAATTCACAGTATAATATTATGTATATTTATTTATATTTTATTAAACACTTATTGTATTTTTAGATTACTTAAAACAGAAAAATATATTTACTTCGTACCGGAAGTAGCCGCCATATGCGCGCCATTACAACAATATTTTAAGATCAGTAAAAATTAATCATTCAATGTATATTTTCCTATCAATTCTTATAAATAATTAAATATGTAATCATGTTTACTTTAATATTTCATGGAATTCTATAATTAACAAATTTATTAACAAATTTAATAATAGTATATCCACTCAAACGTCCGCGCGCGTTTCGCTAGGTTGTCAGGACAGTCCGCGAGTCACGTGATACGCGCAAAATAAAATCGATAGGAGACGTATGCTAAATAAATGCTTATTACTCAGTAAATAACTCAAATATCGCAAAATGAAAAATACTAATGAAAGGCTCATTAGTTGACGATTTTTAGGCAATAGTTATGTTTGATTTTAACATTATATTCTATTAATGATCTTACAGTGAACTTTAAGAAATGCTAATTTTGTCCTAGTTTTCAATTTAAATATTTTTTTATAAGATATTTTTGACGTTTACAATATTAAAACAATTTTGGGTTTTAGGTAATTTAATGGCCTTTCATTTGGAACCAAAATCCCATTATAAATCATCTTAAAAATATTACAAATAAAATAAAAACTAAAGCTACATGATCTGTGAAATCGTGTACGTGAACTTTCACGTATGGTAAATTGTCTAATCCAGAATGAAATATGGAATATTTCAAGAAAGTATGGTAATAACCAGGCTATAATATTAATAAGTTTTCATATTAAAACATTTAATAACGATATAATATAAGAACTTTTTTAGATCTTCTAATTATTCACTAATAAAAACACAGAGTCACCGACCTATTTTTAATCCAAATTTTTACTTAAAAACTGACTGGAATCGCACATAATGTTATAAAATATGAAAATATGTAAGATTATAAATATTTTGATATACAAAACAATAATATTTTATTACTTACGGCATGATTTCTCGAATAAAATAGCTGGAGTCACTCGCGCACTGATCCACAAAAACAACAAGCAACTTGACAATTTATTTTTTTGTAGCCATGAGCCGAAGTTATGTTCCACTTGAAATAAGGTGTGGTACATATCATAGAGCGTCAAAAACCAGCAACACTACAGACTATAAACATCCACAGCGATAAGAAAAAGAAAAAATCAATCGGCGGGCGCGAATTCTTAAAAATGTAACTGTAGTTACACGGACTGTCCTGAGGTATATGGTCTCTGTAACTGTGGTTACAGTGGACGTATGAGTGGATATTATAATTCTACATCCGGTTGTGATGCCTTTCCGGTGCGTTATTTGGTGATTGTAAACAATATATATTGTCCTATTAATTCTTAAAAATAATTAAATAATCATGTTAACTTCAATATTAATTTTATGGAATTTTATGATTAACAAATTGATTAACAAATTTAATAATAATACTATTATAATTGTACATCCGGTCGTGATGCCTTTCCGGTGCGTTATTTGGTGATTGTTAACACGTATTAGTTGCTAACTCAAAATGAAGTTCTCAACTACAAGCATCAGTTTCTGCAACTTACTCGCTCACTGAATGATTCCGTAAGCAAAACGCCGCAAACTGCGTACAGTACGTACGTCGTACGCACGGCATAGACACTCTGTTTAAAATACAAAGGAAGGGGAAGTGGGTAGTTAGCCGCTCACTGTTAGCCTAATTGTGACTAACATGACGGGTTAAAGTTATAGCAGATGTCTTTAAAGCGTGGTAACGTGCAAACAGTCCGGCGGTTGTAAATGGAAAGACTCGAAAATAAAAAGTATGTGACAGACTATCTGGATAACTAAGTAAACAACAAGTCCCTAACTCCACTAGTCAAACAAGTGCTACTAGTGAAACACTATTCCCACTAGTCCGTGTTTCCGTGGCGTGAACAAAAGTAGCCATGTAACGCGCAACGAGCGACGCTGTATCGTATATTCACAGATGAATAATTCACCGTGTGTTTCACCGCGAGTTACGAATTGTTGACAGTCTGCTCCATTTAGAAAGGTTTATTTTCACAATCCCAGCTTGGAGTGTCCCAACGTGATCGCATCAGAAATGATTAGATCCGCAGAAGGACCAAGGTCACCGACATTGCCCGAAGAATTGCGAGCCTTAAGTGGCAGTGGGCAGGACACATTGCAAGGAGGACTGACGGCCGTTGGGGCGGAAAGGTCCTCGAGTGGTGGCCACTTACCGGGAAACGTAGCCGTGGTAGGCCTCCCACAAGGTGGACCGATGATCTCATAAAGATCGCCCTAATCCACTGGATGCGGGTGGCGCAGGACCGATCGGTTTGGAGATCCTTGGGGGAGGCCTATGTCCAGCAGTGGACGTCGTTTGGCTGAAATGATGATGATTTTCACAATGCTACCCACTGCAGTGGTAACCAGTAGGTAGAGAAAGAAAGTAGCATAGTTCTGAGCATTTTATCTAATGTGCACAATGTGTCTTCTCAACAAAGTGTCTTTTACATCATCATCAGCCTCTTGCAGTCCACTGCTGCACATAGGCCTCTCCAAATGTTGAACATCGTTAAAGAAGAATTTGTCCATAATCGTCACGCTTGGCAAGCGAATTGGCGATCTCAGGACGTAGCTTTCGCCCTGGTGACACTGCAGCCCTGCACCGGCCAGTTGCATTTGGCTACATACGTCATACTTGTGCTGCAGGTGCCACCTTTGGGCACTGGTCCTCCAGGGCTCACGGATTTTCTCGATTATAGTCTCATTCTTATACTTTATATAAAACTAATCAGTTATTGTAACAAACAAATTGTAAACAAACATGGCGATGAAAAAGAGTAACTGTCGAGTTTCTTGCCGGTTCTTCTTGGCAGATGACTGCATTCCGAAGCCGGTGGTAGAACCAATCTGTAATTGACGATTCATAAATACTTGATACAAGTTTACATGAATAAAGAATATTTTGATTTTGATTTTATAATTATTATTTAATTTTCATCATACTGACATTACTGACTACCAATAAAGAAGCATTATTATTATTATTTATGCATCCAAACATACGCGTAATGGAGTCATCACATGCAAGCATGTTATTAGTTTACAAATATTTATAATAACAAATTGCCTCACACTGAATTGAAGTGATTTTAAATCTGTCAGATAGTTTGGACGTTGCGTGAATTCATACCTATTCTATGTGCAAAGAGTGAACTTTGAATTAATTTTAATAAATATATTATATTATAATTATAGAAAAGTGAGGGAAACCATTAAGAGTTACATCTGATAGTAAGTGATCATTTCTTTTTTACCTATGCTACCTGCGACTATGACACTATCACTCACCAAACGAAGCCAGAAAGCAAGCTTTGGTTGGTGGTAGGGCGTTTTCAGAGTCCGACTGGCTAGCTGCCACCCCCACAGGTGAAATCTGCCGCCATAACAGCTCTGGCTGTGGTCCGGCAATATTAATGTACACTTGAAATCAAAGGCTCGAAGGCCAGATGAGCCTACAGTCTGGCAGCACATTGAGAGACGCTGGTGAAGTGTCCCTCAATGGAATAGGCCACAGTGGCCGCTTACCATCAGGTGGTCTGCGTGCCTGTCTGCCAACTAACCTAATATAAAAAATCAAAGCTACTTCTGTGTCAGGGTTATACTTTCCCGGTCGAGTCAGTCAGTCCATTTCGACTTCGGTCTGATACCGCGAATAACGGTGAGTTATCTATACTGCGTGTTTTTTTAGTCGTTGTTTTCCCGCAGCAAAACGCTTCACCTTTAGTAGTACTATCGATTTATGCAAGTAATTTTTTTTTTTTTTAACTTTTTTTGAATTTTTTTTTAAAGTTTGTTGGGAAAATGGAAACCAAACGTGAGTAAATAGTAAATAATAATTTTTTGATAAACGCGAAGGGCAATGACCCCATCCAGTGACCGTCCGTGACGCAGCTAGTACTATTGGTTCGAGTTTTGTCTATCATATTCGTAAAAATTTTGATTTGACTAAAAAAGGAACTTTATTAGTTTATTTTACTACTTACTAAGATAGAATCATTTTACTGCGGGAAAACAACGACTAAAATTCCACGCTGTATAAGGTTATTTATTATTAATTCAGTAAATTGACTAATCAAATGAAAGCCAATAACAGTAATGGTAATTAACAATAAGACATAGGTACGGTCAACAGCACATCACTGAAACACTTGCGATAATAGCACCTATGCCCCCGACATAAGAGCGGTACAAAGTCCAAAGTGTTACGTCTGACGTGCTTTTGACTGTACTTTCGCACAAACCAATATTGACACTATTAAAACATGTTTTTTTTCTGATGGTAATTGACTAATTGCCTATTCCCAACCCGACTCGCCTGTAATTAGACAAGTCGTTACCCAGCACTGAACCTTTGACCCCTACGTGAGATCCGTCTTAACCAGCTCTCATTCATCGTTAAGAAGTTTCTTTAATTGTTTTAAAACTATGAACGTCGCGTTTATGGAAATGTGGAAGCATTTGCAAACCCTAATGAGGTTTTACTTGTAAGAACTGACTTCAAACAAAAAAATTGCACCAAAAAGTGAAATAATAATTACGCCTTAAATTTAATTTAAAAAATTGAGCCGGTTTCAGCCAGCTTATGTACCGATGTAACCGACAGCAAAACGTCCAATCCTGGTAGGAAATAAATACTGACGACCAAAGGCATTTTTAAAAAAAAATATTTGCGGAATGAATGAGTTCATTTCGGTCCTACTGCCTTTTTTTATTCGAGAGTGCTAAATTGCATACTGAACAATCGTAATAAATAACAACGTACAGTCTGTTAATTTATTGCCTCTGGTCAAAATTCTAAATCTCGTAACAAAACAACCCTGTATTACCAATAATCCTTTGATACAATGCAAACCGCTAAACCTGTAAATGGTCCTCTGTAACCCTGTATAATGCCAGTTAGTCCTAAACAAAGGACAACCGCTATTGATATGTTAAATCGAAGATTGCTATTGTCATCACTGACAGATGAGTTTGTGATAATTATCTGTTAGATATAACTAAGCTGATTTAAATTTTGTCAATTTTCAAAAACAAGACAGCGTTGTGGCGGACTGATAAAATTTATCGCGAACTTAATAATTGTCAGTGGTGAAACTAACTGTTAAACTAATAAAAGCTGACGAAAACTATTGTATAATAATATAGATATTACAGAGGCCTGTCGCGTGAAGCCTTGTCAAACTTGCAAACCCCAGTGTAGGTAAACACGCTGAGGTAGATATTACTTTTTACACATAATCGTGAAATGGTCATAGATCCACAAATTGTATTAGAGTTAATGCATCTGAAAAATATACTTTTAAAAAATATGCAAATACAATTAATAGATTTATTGTAAAAGACTAAGTTTATTAAACTTTAACGAAAACAAAGCTAAAATCTACTCAAAGAACAAAAAATTGTAATAACGCCATCTACCGAAAACTGGTTAAACTAATAACTGCCGTGCAAAATGGCTGCTGTCTGAAGACGATTTGTTTCGTGACGCCATCTTTTTTATTGCAAAACCTTGATGAAGACTGAACAAATCAGGTACCTAGGTACCTACAATGGTACCTACTTTGAGATTATTCTCGTTCAGTTAACACACAATTCTTTTGTTCAGTTACAATTTACAATCACGCAAACCTTATAATATGTTAAATTTGCGTAACCTACATAATCTAGGTTTACATTTTACAAGACTTGGTTTAATCGCTTTACACCAAAAAAAAATATGGTTTAATCGCTTTAGGAAAAGCAAATTAGGTATACCAACCTAGATAACATAGCATTGTTGTTAAATTAAGTAACATTATAATTTACGACATTATAGATAGACGTATGATGATTTGTGGTTGATTTTAATGACTTTGTCCCCGTAAGTTTTGAGGTCAAAAAAGAAAGGGACGATAGGTATTTTTTTAATTGAAAAACCTAAGTTTTTTCGTGAATAAATCCATTCTCACACACTTTCACATTTAGGCCTACAATATTATAAGAAGGGGTTATTGACCAAAACATTGCTGACCTTAATTATCTATCAGAACTTACATAAATTGGTCCCGTAGCTAATATTATTATACCAGCCCCTATAGTTAGTACCTAGGTATTGACCTAGTATACTATGTGTAGCCCTTAAGTTTTATACATAGGTTTTGTAACAGATCGCATAATTTTGACAAACTCGTATAAACGAAGACAACCCTGATGATAAGCAGTAGGTACTAGGTATGCCTATCATTAACAATGATTATTGAATTAAAAAAAAACCTATTGTCAACCTGGCCAACCTACCGATGTAACCAACACCGACTTTATAATCCTTTTTTAATTTCTTTCAAGTCTGTTTTTTTTTTCCTTTTTTTGTAATTTGATTTTTTATTTTCTTTTAGTAATGTGAATAGGCCATGTGTGCCGGATGGACCTAGAAAGGTGGACCAAGATTGTGTCACTCTTTGGCAGCCGGACGATGGGGCTCGGAAAAGGGGCAGGCCCAAAAAGAGATGGCGAGACGATCTTGACGAATATATCTAAAATTGGCCAGAAAAAGCTAAAGATCGTGATGTTTGGAGGGATTTGGGGGAGGCCTTTGCTCAGCAGTGGGATCACCTATAGGCTATATAAAAAAATGTGAATATGGGTCGACGTTATGGGTCGACAAGTGTTCAATGAGAATATATCCTTCAAGGCCTCTTTACCAGCTAATATTGCTTAAAAATACGTTACTTACAAATGCATAAAATTAAGGTCATCATGCGTCAAAAGTAAAACGAGAAAGAGGCATAATTCGATTAGATTTTTCTAATTTAAATTGCATCAACGCACGTGATTAGACCGGCCACAAAACCGCAACGGGCCATATTGAGAACAGAACCTGCGGTTCGGTCTCAATACCACTATTCATGTTGCCAACACATTGGAAGCTTTTTTTTTAAATTCTATAGGTAGGTTGCAAGTGGAGCACTTATCCAAGATTGCACTACAACCTCCGTCCAAGCAAAACTAAGGAAGGCTGGGAAGTAAAGGAAAAGGCTAGTTAATAGCCGTAAGCCTGAAAAGGACAAGGGGAGTTTGGTGGGTAGTGGGACGCTTAAGTCTCAAGTCCCACACCCGTCCACAAAAGCTAGCCTGCGGTTATGGTTCCCTAACACATTGTCCCCCGAGAGTAAAAGGGGCAAAGAAGGTTGTGGGTATCCGCTACCACCCTTTTTCAAGGCTTCCAGCAACCACCATTTCCATGAAAATTACGCTCTGTTGATCTCATCATCATCATCATCGCAGTTCACTGCTGAACTTAATCTACTCAATGCTCGTCTCTCGTCTGATCCTTGGCTAATCGCATCCGGCTCCTGCCTGCGTAAATCGTTACTCAACTTTAGAGCGTAGTTAACGTCTACATCGATCTATAAAACCCACAGATACATCTCTGTGATAAAACCTCTAGGTAGGGTTGCCATCCGTCCGGGTTTCCCCGGATTTTTCCTGGTTTGAAGGGCGTCCGGTATGGGTTTTTGAAAATGTGTTTCAACCGGACACACTCACAAAATTATAAAAAAAAATTTTATAAAATATTTTATAAAAACAACTTTTTAGAGGTGTCCGGGGAAAAAGCAATATTTTGCTCAAATGTCCGGGATTTTTGCTTTGTTTATCTGGCTTCGGCAACTTAGGTGATGGCAGCCCTGCCTCTAGGCTACATTTCATTAGAAGAAAAATGATTTAATCGACCTTTGTTGCGGAAACCATAGATATTGATGCCTTTGGTAAGGCAAATGTTCATAGATTACCGTTAATCCATTAATTGCTCGTTTGCCTACTTCTTTTTAAACTAAAAAAATGCCTATTACAGCTATGATGGCATCAGATGAACTGAGTTCATGTTGTATCTATGTTATTGAGAACTTAATGTTTGGCAATTATAAACGTCCAATTAAAAAAACGTTAACTTGTAAACGGTTAACCTGTTCTAAAAACGATGATGGATATGCAAGTAGTTATGAATTATAGCCAAAAAGAAATGATGATTTTGTATAATATGACTTGGTGACAAAGTGCAAAAAAATAATTGGTTCAACACATAACCCTAATATTTCTAAACATTTTATAATAATGACAGAATTTTTGTTACAAGTATCAGTTTCGAAAATATTTAGACTTTTGCAAAACACTCCATAATAGCGCCAAAATAGCGTAACCAGTGTAACAGAACCAACAAAGGAACCAAAATTTTACACTTAAATATAAATAAACGCCCAGACACAAAATGAACACAAATGTTCTTCACATGCATGTTTGTCTTGGATGAAATTCGAACCCGCGACCTCTGGCGCATAGGACAGGGACACTTCCAATGCACCATCGTCCATCAGGTCAGTAAAATGTCCTTTATCTATTGTGTGTCTTTGCACATTTCAAAAACCCAACGGAATTCAACATGAGGTAAAAAAACGTTTTTCCTGTTCAGTATTAACTTTCGGAAAATACTGAATAATGTCATCCTGTAATTCAAGCAGTAGCTAGAACTATGGATGGCTGCCATACAACGGATAACCATTACTTATATACTGTTTTTGTAAATACATACATATTATACATAGAAACACCCAAACCGATACAAACAGACATGTTCATGCACACTAATTATTGTACCGTGCGGAGATCGAACCCGCGACCTCTGGTGTAATAGCCTACTTTTCGACCATTACACCAAATGGCTCGTTAATAGCCGGGCACTTAATGGAATAGGCTGCACTTTTCATCAGGTGGGCTGCGTATGGCAACTAAAATATCACAAAAAACATTAACAAATATACACATTGAATAAACTACAATGGCCCGTCTTATATTCTCTATTGTTTTTAAGAAGGACACAATAAGATACAGGCAATAAAATTTTCTTTGCGTCAATTTTGTTATCAGTGAAATTAGCGTGTGTTAAATTTCAGCTTCGCTAACTGTAAATAAGTATAGATAACTATTAGTTAACAAATCTCTGGGTCGGTCTGTCTGTCTCAGTCAATGCGCAGACGGCGGTGGAACAACCGCCTTCTTTAGAAAATTTTAGTTAATTTAATTTAGTTAATAATTTTTAGTGTTAGTTAGTTTTAGAATTTAAGAAGATTATTTTGCAAGCACGTAAGTATTTTTTGGTTTACTTTTTTTAAGTTACGAATTTAAACTTTTGATTTTTGAGTTTTGTTTGTGTTTTAGATTTTTTTTTCGTTTGTGAATTAAGCATTTGTAACTTTGAAACAATTTTTAAATTTAAAGTCGGTTGTGTTTTGTAAAAGAGTGGTTTCGTAATTGATAAGTATTCTAATACTGTTTTTTTTATTAAACACTTTTCCAACTTTTCCTTATAAAACGGTTTTTCAACTTTTCCTCATAATTAAGTTAAATGCATTCTTAATTAGTCTTAGTAATTAAAACGTCGATTCAACGCATAATTTGACGTAACTTGTTGGTACGTAGGTAGTTCTGTTTTCTTTGTTGAAATATTTAACAAATTCCAATCAATAAACAATTGAACTACTTTTATATAAATTTTTAAATGAAATATAACTTTTTATTATCAACCATTAAAATACATTCTAAAATATCGTAAAAGTCATTAAAGTAGCTAAGTGTAATTAACAAGTGTCTTTCGGTCAAGAAAGCTTCGTATGTTAACAAAAATAGACCTAATTCATTTTAGTTCAATTATTCAATTATTCGATGATATAGTGGCTTAAGAACTGGGCCATGATATCGGGTTCCTGGGTTCCATTCCCAGTTCAGATAAAATGGTTTTTTTTATACTAGTTCAGTTGGCAGACAGACACGCAGCCCACCTGATGGTAAGCGGCCACTGCGGCCTATTCCATTGAGGGACACTTCCCAGGAAGCGTCGCTCAATGTGCTGCCAGACTGTAGGCTCATCTGATCTTCAAGCCTCTGATTTCAATTGTCTCCCACATTAATATTGCCGGAACACAGCCAGAGCTGCTATGGCGGCAGATTTCACCTGTGGGGGTGGTAGCTAGCCAGTCGGACTCTGAAAAAGCCCTACCACCAACCAAACCCATAACGGGAATCGAACCCACGACCTCCGGGTTTTATACCCGAGCAGCTTAGCCACTGTTCCACGGAGGCGGTGACTTGATTTCATTGATGAAGGTTTTTGCCCTGGGACATTAAATTGACTGATAATTTTAACCTAGAAGTCTCAACCAATACTGTAACCAATCCTATACATATAAAGTGATTAAGAAACTGCTTGACCAACAGGCTTTCAACAATCTGTTAGGTATTTCCTTCTCGTTGTCTTAAGCAATTTATTGCATGTACGTTTCAAATTGCCCAGTAGCCTTGCTAAAAGTCCCAACTTCGATTTACCGTCAAGCTCTTTAGAAGTAATTGCATGAATAATAACAGTCATAATAATTATACTCTTTATTTTAGCCTTTAAAAGTTTTACATAATATTATTTTAATTTTATTATTAAACTTACATCGGAGGAGAAACGGAATGGATGTTTGCTACTATTTGAAATTTTAAAAAATAATATCCTAAAATAATAAACAGGCTGTCTTTTTTTTTAATTTAAAAGAAATCAGTGAAAGCTACTTAATTAAATTGACAGTGTTATAACAACATCATAGGAATATTAACCCAAGTAACTTATTAATTAGGGAAATGAATGGCCTCGCAGATTTCACTTTTAATAGTTATTAATGTATTAGGTACATACAGGGTGTCCCAAAAATGAGACGTCATAGTGACACTGGAGGTAGGCCAGCACAAGAAGCATCGAATAAGTTTAACATGACCTCAGTAAAAGTTGCTCGGTTTTCAAGATATTGCCAATTTAAACTTTTTCTAAATTTTCACAATTTTCAACGTGTTCAGTGCTAGTATTAGCTAGCTAGTAAGATAAGCTTAAGAACATTCGTTATTGTTGTAACGAATGTTTTTATTATTTATTTTATTATAGCAATAATGTTGCCGCAAATCGCGGCGGTCATCGAACCTACGACCTCCATGATTTAATCCAAGTGGAACAACCACAGTTCCAAGGAGACGCAATAATAACAAGCCATCGCTTATACTATAGTTGGCTGCTTATTATGTATTATAAGTACATGGGTTCAGGCTAACAAAAAGAGGATTATGTTCATACTGGATCGTGATTAATGGCAGGCTTGTCTTAAAACAAAAAAATATAGTTAAGGCTGTGTAGTTCCGCAGATGCCGCGCGTATGGTTTTTAAAAGCCACCTGAGACATACAAAACAGTGTTTTCAATTCTAAAAAAAATATATGTATCAGTTAAGGATCTGATCTAGTTAAAATCGCATTCAATTACATGTTTTTATAAACTTCACTCGATAGAAAAAAAATCCCAAAGTTACCCCTTTTTTTAACGATTTTCGTATTTTATGTCTAAGCTCCTGCCAATTAACATTTGAATTTTCACTCAATTATAGCCACTAAATATTTACAGATAAATTCGCAGAGTTTGACTTGATAAAATTAGTGTCTCGTTTACTATGTTTAAAAAACTACGAAATGTGCGAGCGCGGCGCCATATTTGGACGTCGCATAATACAGACCTACAAACTTATCTGTTCCGGTGGCCAAAATTGGAACTACGTGAAATACAATGCAAAAACGATATTTAATGACAGTTCTAAATAGACAGTAGCGACGCCGCCACCGGAACAGATAAGTTTGTCGGTCTATACCTCTTTTATGTACTCCCACCCCCCCTTAAGTCAATAGTTTTTTATTCTTCGCAATCGCAAGTCGATAAACTCTAAGCCCAATGACGCACAAATTTACAGTTTTTTTGTCTTCACATAATATGTGAAATAGCAGCATATCCTACTAATATTATAAATGCGAAAGCCTGGATGTTTGGATGTTTCTTACTCAATCACGCCTAAACGGCTGAACGGATTTAGATGAAATATGGCACACTTATAGTTTATACCCCGGATTAGGACATAGGCTATAAAATTCCTACGGGGAAAGTCTCATTCCCGTGGGATATTTTAAACAAAAAATTACGTGCGTGTGAAACCGCGGGCGGAAAGCTAGTAAAAAAATAAACGTACAAATTAGAACAACTTTATTGTCATCGCGCGTTTTTGACTCACGGAAACACATTAAAATATATTACTTTTCACTCCAACATTACTTTTGTACAAGGTTATACAAAACGTTAAATTGAGAATACCACCTGTGCAAGTATCACGTATAGTATTAATTAATATTTAAAACCACGAGCGTAGCATAATCAATTGATATGCGCATTACCGGTACATTAAAAATTACGTCATATTTTGTGTTAAACATAGAAATACGGTTTATACGGTCGTGTATTCATACAGTAAGCACAGCGCATCAACCAACCCTAAATATTTTTCTTTTCTCGACCGCCTCCGCAAGCCGCTCGGGTATACCCGGAGGTCGTGTGGGTTCGATTCCCGCCTTGGGTTTGGTTGGTGGTAGGACTTTTTCAGAGTCCGACTGGCTAGGCTAGCTACCAGGTGACAGGTGAAATCTGCCGGCATAAAAGCTCTGGCTGTGTATATTATTATAATTCTTAATGTCGGAGCCAGTACACTTGAAATTAAAGGCTCGAAGACCAGATGAGCCTACAGTCTGGCAGCACATTTGAGCTACGCTTGCTGGTAAAGTGTCCCTCAGTGAAATAGGCCGCAGTGACCGCTTACCATCAGGTGGGCTACGTGTCTGTCTGCCAACTAATATGGTATAAAACAAAATCTAAATGTTTTAATTGATATAGGATTCTGAAGCGTTAGAAATTAAGCTGAAAATCATTTGTGTAAATTAGACAGATAACCCTTTTTATATCTTAGGTTGATAATGCCTTTTTTTTCGGCGGAGAATGCGTTTATGCACCATAACCATGTATAGACCTGCGGCCGTGTGATGTTGATATAGGTACCTACATTACCTACTGTACATAACTAAATAAACTACATATACGTACTAAAATTCCTTGAAATCTATTGTTTGACTTATAATAACTTCCTTTATTTTTATCTTTTGTCTAAATGAAAAGCCTTTGTTAGTCAATTGGTTTCGGTTTTGGGGTCCTTGTTTCAATGCTCAAGTTTTTTTTTAAATTATATTTATAAGTTTATTTACGCACTTTCTACATTCCTACGTTGAAAGTGATTTTTACTGATTACTACACTACGCTGAAGGTTTGTGTCGCAGTAGTCTATGCGTAACAAAGGTTGCATAACAGCAGGCTGTGAATTAATTACTAATTGTTCAAAAATCGAGTTTGTTATCACCATTTCATTATCTGTGGTTATTACTAATCAGCTTGTCAAATGCATAAACTAGACAATATTATTTCCATGGTCAAATGCAAGTGCAGTGATTTGGCGAGCGCTTATCCAATGATGACCGACGTCACAATCAACGATAAATCGATATCAATTATAAAGCCTGTTTTCACATGCATTGTTTGACTATTGTCAATGAAGATGCATACGTGCAATGTGCATCTGTGAAGCCTATATAAATCAGGTATATTTTTATTTTGATATTTGATTGGGGACATTATTTGATAGCTATTAGGAGCAAAATATATTATTGTAATTAAAGAACAAATTAGCGACGTTAGAACCATAGTGATCCAAGTCACATTTTCAACTTTTTGAGAAAATGAGGAAAACGTGTTTGAACTTGTTCCTGAAATTGTCCTATTCCAAAGTGACCGATATGAGTTTGCTTATGAAAATTGCTATAATAAGCACTTGAATCAGTGTGGCATGAAAAATATGTCTTTTTTTGGGATGTTTATAACAAAATACCGCTTTTGACAAAAATGTCACTTGGATCACTATGGTTCTAACGTCATCTTACCTAATTAAAATGATTTTAAATAGTTAACCTGTTCCGTATTTTTCTTTTGAGGTACGAAGCCATTAAATAGGAATACAGGATATTTTTGGGCAAGTACAAGCCCAGTTTGGGACCAAATGGTGCTGTGTAAAAAACGTATTAAGATGTTTCACTGTTACAATATTTTTACTATATTCAGTACAGTCCATCAACTTTTTACATCTGACCGTGAAGTCAGAAGTTTTTACGATGCCTTTTTCTAACAAACAAGTGAATGTTTATTCGGTGCGATAAAAAGTTGTTCCCCTTTAATTGGCCGGAAGTGTTTAAACAACAGACAAGTTGAGAGATTATTTTAATGGTTGCTTTAGATAAAACAATTGAGTGCGTAAATGGAAAAGGTAATTAAGACGGTTTGTTATACTTTTTTAAATAACAGGTAACCGATTGAAATGACTGAGCAGTCAACTATTACACTAGGGGTCGCTGGTTTGATCCCCGCATTGTACAAACATTTGTGCGCATGAATGTACATAATATGTTTGTATCGGTCTGGGTGTTGATATGTATAATGTTTGTATTGACAACAGTACTGGGGCTAGATGGTCTTTGTAAATAATGACCAGGGATATTTATTTATACAGGGTGTTCGGAAGAACGTTGAACATACGATAATGGGGGGTAGTTGGGGTGGTCTGTTAACTAACTAGCCCAAAAGATTTCACCTAGGTCACAAGATTTTTTTTTAATTATTTTTTTTATAAATTTCTATAATTTTTCGGTTTTGTACCTTTGAACCCGTCTAACTTTTTTTCTAATGACCAGATCCAAATAATTTTTTCATTATTGGAATCTTAGTGATTGGTAGGTCCCTTTAAATAAACAGTTGTAAATTGCACATTGCTAGAAACAAAGTTATGGGCCCTCAAACATAAAATAAGAGTTAAAACAAATTTTCAATCTCAACTTCGCGTAGCATTTAAGAAATAAATAAAAGGGATGGATGACTTCTGATTTGTTAAAAACATCTCCAAAGTGTGAGGTTTCTAACGATATGTCGTTTGTTTTGATATCTTTTTTGTAACCAAAATTATTCGATGTTTTCTACCCAGGCGGACCATTTCGACGAAAATCTACTTATGTGAAAACCTAAATGTTTTGCGAAATTTATCAATGCAAAAGTCAAAATAACGAACTACTGGGATAGTGACATAAAGCAGGTAGATTTTTTCTCACTCTTGCACAAATAACGGCTATCTTTTCTCTCTTTCACTCTGTGTGGAATGCGCGGCGAGTGACGCTTCCCAAGAAGGTAATAATAATAATGTTTCACTCTAGTACACATACATCGTATCTTCCCTCTCTTTCGCTTTCGGAACAGGCGACTCAGTGTAAGTGACAGAACCAAAGAGGACAGAATTCTTAGTCGAAACTTAACTGCCTCTGCGGTCATACGTGCCCTTTGTGCCTACTCTTGTTACAGTTATCTTCGTTTTGTATTATTGTTATCAGTTGTTTTGTTAAGTTTTGTTTACGTTTGTTAATCGGTAAATGTCTTCATTTACCAATGAGGAATATGCGGCCATTTTAATGGCATATGGAAGAGCTAACTCCAATGCGCGTGAAGCGCGTAGAATTTATCAAGAACGAAGATAACTGTAACAAGAGTAGGCACAAAGGGCACGTATGATCGCAGAGACAGTTAAGTCTCGACTAAGAGTTCTGTCACTTACACTGAGTCGCCTGTTCCGAAAGCGAAAGAGAGGGAAGATACGATGTAAGTATACTAGAGTGAAACATTATTATTATTACCTTCTTGGACATTTAAGTCTCGACTAAGAGTTCTGACACTTACACTGAGTCGCCTGTACCGAAAGCGAAAGAGAGGGAAGATACGATGTAAGTGTACTAGAGTGAAACATTAGTATTATTACCTTCTTGGGAAGCGTCACTCGCCGCGCATTCCACACAGAGTGAAAGAGAGAAAAGATAGCCTTTATGTGTGCAAGAGTGAGAAAAAATCTACATTCTTTATGTCACTATCCCACTAATTTGTTATTTTGACCTTTGTATTGACAAATTTCGCAAAACATTTAAGTTTCCACATAAGTAGATTTTCGTCGAAATGGTCCGCCTGGGTAGAAAACATCGAATAATTTTGGTTACAAAAAAGATATCAAAACAAACGACATATCGTTATAAAGCTCACACTTTGGAGATGTTTTTAACAAATCAGAAGTCATCCATCCCTTTTATTTATTTTTTAAATGCTACGCGAAGTTGAGATTCAAAATTGGTTTCAACTCTTTTTTTATGTTTGAGGGCCCATAACTTTGTTTCTAGCAATGTGCAATTTACAACTGTTTATTTAAAGGGCCTACCAATCACTAAGATTCCAATAATTAAAAAAATATTTAGATCAGGTCATTAAAAAAAAAGTTAGATGGGTTCAAAGGTACAAAACCGAAAAATTATAGAAATTTATAAAAAAATAATTAAAAAAAAATCTTGAGACCTAGGTGAAATCTTTTGAGCTAGTTAGTTAACAGACCACCCCAACTACCCCCCATTATCGTATGTTCAACGTTCTTCCGAACACCCTGTATATAACGGTATCAGGGCGAAAAATATCTAATAAGAGAATAACATCACACAGATTAATTTCATCGCAAAATTGATTAAGTTTAATAGAAAAACAAGGGCAGGTACAGTCAAAAGCACGTCAGACTTAACACTTTGGACTTTGTACCGCTCTTATGTCGGGGGCATAAGTGCTATTATCGATCTGCAAGTGTTTACCGTGATGTGCTGTTGACCGTACAATAAGACGCGAAATAATATCTTATTACATTGTAATTCCACACGCGATGGTATTTATGCGGAACTCTGACACCTCGGTGATGACGGATAATATCCTGAGATTCCTGAGTAAACCTGTACAGCCTAATTGCTATGTAGCCATGATCATCATCATCATCATGTCGTTTGGCGAAAGATGCATGATCCTTACTCCTCTCAAACTTCCACCAGTCCTCAGCAGCCGGAGTCAAACTATTGAGCTCTTTCAGCCCCCCAGGAAACCTATAAAGTGGGCAGTCATTAACGACGTGCGCAAGAGTCTGATCAATGAATCCACACTCACAGGCCGGAGATTCCCTCAGTCCCCACCTGTGCGGTTTGTGGTTAAACCACCCGTCCCCTGTCTTAAACCGATTCAGGCCCAATTTTCCGTGTAGCAGCAAAACCAGCGGGTTTTAAGGTCGGTCTGAAATAAGGGTTTTCTGCGTATCTTCGAATGCCTCCCAAGATCGCTGCCACTCCGATTCTAGGCTGAAGTCGACGATCCGGCTTGTATCGGATTCCATGATTCAATTGGTGTAGTCTATGCCAGACATATCCAATGCAATTATTGCACTTATCAAATCCTGGATGGTGCCATCGTACCTTTTTTTGAGAGGCAGAAACATTACATTAGTTATGAAGTGCTTCTTCACTTTGGTCTTCTTTAATTATCTAACTTTCATAACCCAAGTTTGATATCACTACTTTGATATGCAGTTTGACTGTAAATGTCGTGACTTTAACACCAAACGTGATTGCATAATCGTTAATTTTAAATGTCAAGAGTTAGTTAAGTTTAACGACAAAACCGAATATTCGTAAAGTTCATTTGAACATTAAATTCTAGTTAAACAGTGCCACAAAATATAGAATTGAAACATACAGGACTCTAAGGTTGATATTAAATTCAATTTATAATTTTTTGTGCTACCAATCATACGTTGACCCTGCACCGGTACCCGAGTGTTAAAGCTGTTGGCAGTGTTGCAAAAGTGAAAAATTAAAAATCGGGAGAATTGCCCGCTCAGAATCGGGAGAAATCGGGAGATTTTTTTTATTCGAAATAAAACAAGAGTTTAATAAAAAATAATAGGACTTTTATTGATTTTCATCTTCATACCACTTCTTACTGGCTATTTTCGTGAACATATTTTAATCAATTTTAAAATTGAAGCAACATTGATTATTTTCCGCAATAAATCTTTTTGAATGAAGAAGACCTACCATTGACTCCGTGGAAAGTCTAATTCGCTGTTTTGTTTTCATTAAATTTATTGACGAAAATATTCTTTCCACGTTTGCAGATGAGTGTGGCAAACTCAAAACTTTGAAAACAAAGAAACAAATATGATTGAACTGAACATGCATGAGCCATCACCACATTTAATACTCCTAACGCTTGCCCAAAATTCTTCAGTTACATCGCTAAATGCCCTAATTTCTTTTGTGTTCCGGAGCAAACGCCATTCTGTATCAATATTTTCGACAAGGAACAAACATCCCATTCACAGCTGTGGTACTTAGAAAGTTTTATGAATGTATTCATTCATATCACGTGTACGTACAAGACAAAAACAATAGATTAGAAGCCCCGAACCCGAACATTCATTTTGGGATTTTATTGCTATTTTTTCGGGGAATTCCAAGTAAGACGTCATTATACGCCATTCTGTATCAATATTTTGTTAAGATTTACTGCCTAAGGGAATTGTCGACATATTGGTACAATCATCGTGATTTCGGCCTTTTTAATATTTGTGGTGGTGCCGTATATAGAAATCGGGAGATAAGGTCACTAAATCGGGTAATCGGGAGGAAAGAGATGAAATCGGGAGATCTCCCGATAAATCGGGAGCTTTTGCAACACTGGCTGTTGGATCTAAAAACGGAGGTTTTTTTTTATACCACGTCAGTTGGCAGACAGACACGCAGCCGACCTGATGGTAAGCGGTCACTGCGGCCTGTTCCATTAAGGGACACTTCATCAGGAAGCGTCGCTCAATGTGCTGCCAGACTGTAGGCTCATCTGATCTTCGAGCCATTAATTTCTAGCATACTGGCTCCCACATTAATATTGCCGGATTACAGCCAGAGTTTTATGGTGGTGAGTCGTGAGTCATAGTCTTGTTTAAGGCAAAGATTTAAAGTTTAAGGTAGAACTTTTTCAGAGTTCAACTACGTTACTTCCATCTTCACAGGCGAAAACTGCCGTCAAAACAGCCCTTGCTGTCGATGTTAGGAAACTCCGTAGCCGAAACCGAAACTATCGGATATCCGATATGAAAAAATAACCGTACCTAACCGTAACCGAATCCGAAATAAAAGTTTCGGATATAGTATCGGATAGGGGCGGAGCCTGATTGAGACAAATACATAGTTCGATGAATAGAAACGAAAGTGTTCTAAGGAATTTTACTTTTGAAATTCCCTAAATATCTAATATTCGTACCCGAAATTATCCGAAACTAACGGATAATCCGAAATAATTTCATATTCGTATCCATATCCGTATCCGGTATAATATTCATTCCTTTATCCGTATCCAATCCGTATTCGAAATTCATATCCATAAAATCCCTGTTGACGAGTGTTTTGAACAGTCTCGTATCGTTGATAAGGTTTATGACCCGTGGAACTACCACAGGTGCTAAAATTGGACAAAATACGAGTTATTATTATGTCATTCAAATATGTTGTTATTATGAATATTTATTTTTGTATTGCTTAATGTCGATATCACTATCACTGGGTCAAGTGAGAATTGACCCAATGGTCACGTGAATATTTGGACGAAGACAACCGGACACAACCAGTTCAAACTGGTTAATATCTTCTAACCTATTTATTGTACAACTGGATAGAAGTTGATATCTATTCACCTATACTGTATACAATAACCGTTTCCGTGGTACAGTGGTTAGAGGGTTGGGCTCTAACACCCGGAGGTCGTGGGTTTAAATCCCGCGGGGAGCATCACTTTGTGTGAATGTTTCCAGCTTGGTTAGGACATTGCAGACAGAATCACCTGTAATGTTTGTACCGTGCGGGGATCGAACCCGCGACCCCTGGTTTATTAGCCGACTTTTCGATCATTACACCAAATGGCTCGTCATGTCGTGATAATGATGTTTTTAGGTCGGTCAAAAATGTTGTAGTTTATATTATTTATTATAAATTAATTCATAATTTATTGTGTTTGGCATTGAAAATAATTCAAATTTCCTCGTCGGTCAATGCCTCCACACTAAAATAAAATCAGTCGAACTTGTTATTGATTTCAATATCAGATTTCCGCTCGCGTCAAAGATAATAAAAGACAATAAAAAAAGATAATCTAAACAAATAATTTAAAAAAACAAGAGTTGGTACAGTATATTTACAGTATTTTTTTAAATAAAGTGGAGTACACATAAAAAGAAGCACCACGTTCGCAGACCGAGACCTGGGCTGGTCAATAGCCACAAGGCTGGCACCGGCTCGTCCCAATCGGGTGTGAACGGGAAACCGGGGGAGTTTAGTGGGGCTAGCGACACCTGCGGCTATGCGTGGGACTCGGGACTAAAGCATCCCACTACCCACTAAGCTCCGGTATCCTCTTCACACCTTAAGAGGGACGAGTCGGTGCCCTTCTTGTTCCAATAATAACACATGCCCGGTATTCTGTTATAAGTATTGACCAGGAATTGAAGCCGCGGCTCGCACACCTTGACCCCTTGCGCTATCGGGGTCACGCAAGCTTAACTGGAAAGTTATCAAAGTTTATAATTTATATAATATAAATAGAGGTAACTATGTCCGTTCATAACACCACGCACGTGTACAAAAAGCCAAGGTCTGGACTATTTGAATCTGCGATAGTAGAAAATAAACATTACCGAAATAGCATGATAACTAAAATAGTTCAAATATCCAAGATAATATTATTATTGTTGTTATTGGTGTTATTTGAAGTGAAAACACGTCATTATGTAGGCAGCATGATAAAAGGTTCTTTCACAATTTTTTTTCTGTTTTTACAATATTGTAAGCGGTACACCTGTAAGCGGAAACTGCTGCCTATTTCATTTAGGGACACTTACGGCTAGCTAGGTGGTAGTGAAAAATCTGCACAAACAAGTTCTTTGAAATAATTTTTGAAGTGAAATTAAAATCTGCGAAAATTATGAAATATTGTTACGGCTTTGTGGAATTAACCGATGGAAACACGATTTGATGAAGTTGACTCGATAGAATAAATTCACAAAGTTACATATTTTTGTGTCATTTTATCTTCTTTCCTATGTTTTATTCATAAAATAAGTGGTTTGATATTATGAGTCATTTACCAAAATGAAGTTCATAGATAACTGGAGGTATTATAACTGATAGATTTTTTTTATTACATCTATCGATTTTTTTATCGATTATTCAATTTTCTATATCTCAGGTGGCTTTTAAAAACCATAAGCGCGGCATCTGCGGGACTAGACAGCCTTACTCATGAAACGTGGTGAAATGCGCTGCCACACTGCGGACTTTTCTGATCTTCGAGCTTTTGATTTCAAGGTTTACCTACTGCCAAAGCAATTATCGCGAATTTCACTTGGGGGCTGTAGGGGTTGGGGGCGGTAACAAATCAGTCAGACTCTGAAAAGTCATCTTTTGGACACCAAAGCACCTGCGGGCCCTGTGCGCTTACGACGCGACGATATATACTTCACAAAAACCCTGCCTCTAAAAATTTAAATACCTACCTAAAAATGTTTAAAACTATTACTGTATTTTTTCCTTTCATTCGACAATAATGCATAACCCAGCTCTGGCGCAGGCGCTTGAGTTGTCAGGTATACGACTTTGGGGTCCAAAACAAGTCCAAAAGGTTCAAAGTTGTCAGGTATACGACTTTGGCGTCCAAAAGGTTCAAAATACGTGGTGTACCTATTTGCAATTATTATTAAAAACAAAACAAAAGGCTATCTCACTTTGGTACAAAACATTTTTTTCTACAGCGAGGTAGATATCGCATAGAGTTAAAATATTTACATTGTTTGTTATAATTTGATTATTTCAACGAGTCGCGTGAATATTACAAGATATTGTAGTTAAGTAAGTTATGTTTTCAACATTTCAGTGCAACTTTATTGTGACATTGAGGTATGAATTAAGATAAGTATATAATAACAAAAGATATTTTAAAAAAGTTGTTTGAATGTTAACGATGACTCTTATCTTTAAATTATTTTATAGTTCAGATACCTAGTACATTTTGTAGGTACGAAGTTGTTTTTGTAAGTTCGACCGACTTAGTAGAACAGTGGGTCAAGCCACTCATGTCAAAAACCTCGGCAGTCGTGGGTTCAATTCCCATCTTGGGTCTGGTTGGTGGAAGTACCACCCTCTCACATAACACCAGCGTGAAATAATAGTGACTACTATTGTGTTTCGTCTGGTTTGTAAGAGTGCCGAAGGTCCACACCCCCCATTAGGCCGGCAACGCATCAGCGATCCCTCTGGTGTTGCAGATGTCCATGGGCGGCGGTGATTGCTTACCACCAGGTGACACGCCGGCTCGGCATGGTTGTGTTGCAAGCCCTTATATGCATAGTAGTCACTCACCACTTACCATCAGATGGGCCGTGCGCTTTCTTTGCCGCCGATGGATGGCGGTTTGTTCTAAATGGTCTCTCTCTGATCGGGCGCCTAACTTCAATTACTTCCGTATTTGATAATTAGTTGTCATGAACTATTATAATCAAAATGCGGCTTAGAATAATTGTTATTTTAATACCACCTTTATAGTTAACAATATTTGTGAAAAAATGTGATAGAAAGGTCAAAGTTCCAATCCTTATCACAATCAGGTCGTTTCCTACTCACGTATTTAGTGATATACCTAACAGCTTCCCAATTTTATTGTACCTATTTCATTTATTTATGTTTCATGATGAAACCGTTACATTATCAGAATAGTTACGCATAAGCTAACCACACAGTGATAACAATTTTTTTTGCAAAGGCGAGGTCAGACGACAAGAAATTAAGAATTTCAGCATCCTGTGCTTGAATATGTAATACTCGTAATAATGTCGTCCTAGCCGAGTTTCGATATGTAAAATATGTAAAAAGAAAGACATAGAGGATGCTTTTAACGTTCAGGAACACACAATACAGGATGGAGACCAAGCGTCTCATTTATTTATCGAAGAGAGGTCAGGCGCAGGACCAACGGCTTTTTTTTACGTGCTTTTCTTAGGGACGCTCTAAGATGTTATATGTTTATTCGTTGTCTTGTAACTTCAGGTGTAATAACCGACTTTTCAACCATTATACCAAATCTTCAAATACCAAGTCTTTAATCAAAGATTTATTCAGCTAATTTTCTTCTTGACTGACACGTTTCTCAGATATTTTCACCGCTGTCTGTATCTTAAAAGCGTTAGCAAAACATCATTTACGACTTACGTAATAACTTAAATGAGTGTTAAATGCGGTTGCTGATAGGCGCCATCCATCTAATGAATAAGAGAACAGAATTTTCATCATACAATATCATACTTAAAATTTAAAACTTCTTTATATTAGATCAGGTAACAAACAGGAACGAAGCCTGCATGATTCTATTGAGGGTGACTTTCCATGTGCGTGTAAACTAAATCTATTGGGACCCAACCTCTCCATTTCTCACAAGATCGTGCGAAACGATTCGCAGCAAATTCGCCTCTTTAAAACTCAGTCTATCGCTTGCACTTTGAGTCCTCGTGGCCTGTCTATTCTCGTGTTATAAGCTCTGTGGCGCTATCGATGACCGAGTCTAACTTGGTCAGGCACGCTACGCAATGTTATCAGCTGAGACATTGTCTCGGCACGTGCTCCGATACCAACTTTAATAATAGGAAATATAATTATCAACGTTTTCTGTAAAAAGAGCTGTTATGGCGGCAGATTTCACCTGTGGGAGTGGTAGGTAGCCAGTCGGACTCTGAAAAAGCCCTACCACCAACCAGACCCAAGGCGGGAATCGAACCCACGACCTCCGTGTTTTTATACCCAAGCGGCTTAGCCACTGTTCCAGGGAGGCGGTCAAAGCTTAGAAAGGATAGCTGGAATCCACTGAATACGGGTGGTCATTTGAAGATCTGTAATGGCTAAGTCTTTCGGTTGATGAGCGGCGAAACACTAAAGCCGATTGATAACCTGTTTTGGATAACTACATATTTATTGACAACACGTGAGAAAAACTGCGTGTAGATGATTAATAGGTATGCCAATAATTTTTTAACAACGCCTATTAAAATTTATCACGGACAAAAAATAACCCGTTATGACTTGTAATAAATTGGTATCTAGTGTGAGATTATTTTTTTTGCATACTTTAAATATTTTTTATCTTACAACCGGTTGATACCCGAACGTGTGACGCAAGAATCGAATAGGCATAATCTCTATCGCGGTGGTCTAGTGGTTAAAGTTCAGGGCCGTGGTCTCGGGGTGAATTCGATTCCTGGATCGGGTAAAATGTGTCGGATTATTTGGAACTTATGATTACCCGTATTTGATAACAATGGTGATTAAGTAGGTTTCGTAATTTGATTAATGATTTGGTTTCAATGATGGAGGCTTGCTGTAGAATTATGTAACACTAGGATTTATTCCTGATTCGTCCCAAAGTTTTGTCCTACATTCCAAAAAATACCCAGTTCGTCCCACATTCCTGTTCAGTTGTGTTTCCCACATGGGCGTAGTGGCGTAGTATGGTGGCGCAGGGTGGGTGTCATTTGTCCCACCCTGCCGCGTGTATAGTTTGCTAGTTACATACTATTTTAGACTGCTGCCCCACTCTGGACCAAAGGCTGTTTCACCCTTTTTTTACACTGGGAGAATGCATTTACACATTGCTACCCAGTACCCACCCCGTTGGTGGTTGGGGTGAGGATACGTGGGACTTCCCATATCACCCCCTGTCCCACCCAGCCCTTAGGTTGGATGAGGCAGCGGCAAGGGAACTAGGCTGCTCCACCCTAGGCCCATGGCTGCCCCACCATGAGCCATGGCTGGCTGCGCCCATTCTCTCGCCATCTCCTTTTAGTTCAGACAAACATGATAATATGCATAAATTAATATAATTCTTTTTGTTTCAGAATGATGTTCAAATACTTGGCAGCGCTATGCTTCCTTGCGTATGTGGCGGCGTCCTACGGGCATCCAACGGGGAACGAAATACTAGAGGACCAACAACTAGTCTTAGCCTTTGTTGTGAGTATTCAATATTTTTCATTGATGACCTCAGGCCATCAATAAAAGGTCATTGACCTGGTGTTATAGATGAAAAGTAAGCTTTTACGCTAGAAGTGGCGGGTTTGATCAGCGGTACATATCTTATCGATAGCAGAGTCATTTTAATACGCCACATTTGACAGTTCATTTATGCAAAAAAAAGTGAAACTTATGTACAGTCAACAGTACGTCAGACGTAACACTTTGGACTTTGTACCGCTCTTATGTCGGGGGCATAAGCGCTATTATCGAACTGCAAGTGTATACCGTGATGTGCTGTTGACTGTACATCAGAAGTAGAGTCTTATTTTCTAAATAAATAATTGTATTAATAAGAACTTACTGATGTTGTTTTCTTGAGTTTTATTCCTATTTTTAGGGATAGGGATATTTTTCTTTGCATAAATGAACTGTCAAGTGTGGCCTATTAAATTGACTTTTATTTAATTGTAGATACTAGGCTGAGTATTTCTTCTGTATTAACAAAAAATTGTATTTAAGTAATGTTTATCCCAAATCTGACACCCATGATACAAAGTATGCTTCTTATGTAGTTAAATAAAACACACATTTACCAAATGTTCAATGTGTCAAATTAAAATGATAACATAGCTCAGTTTGGCGCTGGATCTGGTAGCTGTGTGGTTAATGTCCATGGATATCATTATTCTAAGTAATTCCATGGTTAAAGTTTAAATAATGTTTAAAAATAGTAATTCTTGCACTGAATGTGCGCGTGGCCACATAAATCTACAATGATAATAGGGGCAGACGCTTACGTTTCGACCCATATAGACTATTTAACTATCTGACATTAGGCACAACACGAAAATAATGTATTACCGCGTCATCAGATATCTTATATAAGATCTTTGCTTGTCACTTTACCTATGAGTTCAAAGTGGGTAATGGTTTGATAAACATGGTTAAAACTAAAAGTTATATAATACCACAGATAATACATATTAGTAATACTGCCCATATAATTACTGTCAATAATTGACTCACGCTGGCTTCACATGATTCTCTATAAAAAACACACGTTACGACTACTGTTCATAGATGTGACGTAAGATGAAATACTAGTCATGATGTGAACAAAAAGAAGAAAGAAAAACATTTATTGACCCAAGACAAAATACACAAGATTACACAACAATTAATAATAGTTAAAATAAAACTAAAAAACAATTTCACTTAATAACTAAGTTAGAAAACCGGCCAACAGGGTTCTTGTCTCAGCATAAATGCTGCTGTGACATTTAGAAAGAAGAAAAGAGAAGATCTTCCTCTGAGCTAGGTGTCTTTGCTCCGGAGCCGCGGCACAATGTTCCTATAAGGTGTGTAATTGCTTGCGGAGACAATTACTTTATTAGCGCGAATCAGGATCGTATATCTGATTGGCTGTCTTAGGCTTGCGAGTGACGAGTCTTTAAATCGATGTTTACACGTGCACCTTCGCTGATTTACTATCTTTCGTTGATGTCGTCATTTCGTCATTCCATGCTATTGTTATAGAAAGCGCATTGCGATATCCGCTACACAATAATTGCTCCGGAGTGTAGGTACTATCCGGTTCAGATGCTATTAGGATAATACCTTTTGGGACGGAGCGAAAAATAACGTCAACTTATCCGTAGCGTTAGCAACGCAAAATAATATCTGTGTAAGGTGTAAGTCATCACGCATTTGACGTAATTTTTCGCTCAACTCCAAAAAATAGTACCTAATGTTAGAATTGTTACTTGCCCATAAGTTCTGAAAAGTTAAGAAAAAGAATCGTCGAACCGGTTGCATATTATAGAATTGTTGCATGCATTTATTAATTGGAGTTGGATGCCAGTCAGATTCAATGTTTTATATAATGCAATAAGCACTTAGGATCATAATTATCAATGTTTACATTAATGCGTATTAATGTTTTCACATTCGGATGTCAATAACGCGAACCTAGATTACGTTTCAAGTTCTTTGTCTTGATATCTTCTGGTTATAGGTATGTTGCTAATAATAATATCGAAACGCATAATAATGCGAAATCAGTAAGCAGACAGGCACGCAACTGATGGTAAGCGGCCACTGGTGCCTATTCCATTCAAGGAAACTTTAATAGGAAGCGTCGCTGTGGGCTCCTCGACTCTTCAAATTTGGCTCTTACATTAATATTGCTGATCCGACCAGAGTAAATTATCACGGCAGATTTGATCTGTAGGGGTAGTATGTAGATAGCCAGTCGGATTCTGATGTCCTAGTACAGTCCATATTCTACACTATTAAAATTGGGTCCTACTTCATTTTGCAACGTAATGATCTTCTAATAACAGAATTTAAAATAAAACAATAGGTAAAATCTATGCGTTGACCAAAAGCTTCCACACTCAAAATATGTACCAAAGAGGATATTTTGGTCTTTTTCCAAAATTGGTATATTAATTTCTCCTAATTTAAAAAAAAATCAACTACACACGGTGCATCTCGTGTGTGTCATTAGGTCATTCACAAAAAGCCTTATCGCAAAAACTAAGACCTACTCGTATCTTGTTTACCGAGGCACAAACTATATCCTTATCGAATTTCAATGTCGAATGTGCAATGCAGGCAGATTAACGTCGCATTTTATATGCACTAGTGTGAATAATAGTGTTACGACGATGCCCGGCAACGGAGCTTGCACGCGAAAACGGACCTCACTCTTCTACGCAATAAGGTTCATTCTCGCGCACGCCCGCCTGCTCGTTTACCTGCGCGCGCCCGCCCGTGCTTGTTTACCTGAGCGCGCGTTTTCATGTAAAGAATAATCCTGTTAGACCGCGTGGGCACGCGAGGCTTCTCGTATGTTCGAAGAAATTACTAGAGGGCCCGCGCCGGGTATAAATAGAGAGTGAGCGACGCTGCGAGCAGTATTCATTCTTCGGAAAGCGATCAGTGCGAACTATCCTGCGACGTTTGAAGTGAACAGCGTTTACCAGTGTTTGTTTTGAATTGTCTACGTAAAGTGTGAAGTGTAATTGTGTTAAAGTGGTGTATCTCAGTTTAGTGGTTTTAATAAATAATTGTCTTTTCGTAACCGGCATTTAATTTGAATTGACGTACCCCGTACCCGCAACATTGGTGTCAGAAGCGGAATTCAAGATGCCACGAGAAGACAGCGAGGGACGTGTGACGAGGAGCCAAACTGCGTCTTCGCAAGGAGATGAAGCCGCAAGTACGTCGTCAACGGGTTCAGTAGCAGCACAACCACCGGCTTTGGACTTTAACACCCTGGTTATCTTGATGAAAGAACAAGCTCGTCGACAAGAAGAACAAGCTCGCCGTCAAGAGGCGCAGCTAGTTCAACTACGAGAGGACCAGGTCCGTGGTCAAGAAGAACAAGCTCGCCGTCAAGAGGCGCAGCTAGCTCAACTACGAGAGGACCAGGCCCGTGGACAGGAAGAACAAGCTCGTCGACAAGAAGAACTAGCTCGTCGACAAGAAGAACTAACTCGCCGTCAAGAGGCGCAGCTAGCTCAACTACGAGAGGACCAGGCCCGTGGTCAAGAAGAACAAGCTCGCCGTCAAGAGGCGCAGCTAGCTCAACTACGCGAGGATCAGGCCCGTGGTCAGGATGAGTTAGCGAAGACTCTGTTGGGGGCTATTGAGAAAAAGCAGGCGGCGATGGAAAAGCAAATTGTTGCTGTATCGGACGTGGTAGGGCACATCAAGGAGGACGTACTTCAGGTGAAGACACAGCAAACCCAACACGAAGAGCGATTGACCCAGGTTGATGCAACGCTAGAGAAACACGATGTGACGTTGCAGCGACTGCACAATAAAATTCTGAAGGTTGAATCGCAAAGCGGTGCCGTACTTCCAGCACATATTGGGTCTCCTAGGATTGAAGTACCCCACTTTGACGGAACAACATCATGGGCAGCATTTTGGTACCAGTTCGAGACGGTGGCCAAAGGAAAGGGCTGGAGCGACGAAGAATCGATGATGGCGCTTACTCTAGCTCTACGTGGTGATGCCCTGCTGACGTTAGAAAACCTGCCTCCGGAAAGTAGGACCTTGGATGCTCTCCATAAAGCACTAGAGAGCAGGTACAGCGACAAACATCTCGAACACGCGTACAGAGCACAGCTCCGTGACCGCATGCAGAAATCGAGTGAAAGTCTGCAACAATGGGCCACAGAAATTGAAAGACTAGTTCGTCGTGCCTATGTCTCATGCCCAACGTTGGTAGAAGCAACCATCCTGCAAGCGTTCATCGATGGAATCAAGGACTCGGAGATCAGAGCAGCAGTTAGGCTGGGACATCATAAGACCTTGCAAGAAGCTTTGGCCCATGCCTTGGAGGTAGAAGCTGTACGCCAGGACCCTAGAACGCATAGACTACGGGAAATGGTGGTAAGGGAAAAACCATCATTGGGTCCAATGTGTTATGGCTGCGGAGAGAGGGGCCACATCCGGATTAGTTGCCCCAAAAGAAGATTGCCGCACAGAACGACAGTAGCGTCCTCAACCCAAGTGGACGCTGAAGAAGCTGTCGTTAAACTAAATGGAGCCAGGGCCGCGGGGCAGGCGCTGGCTGGTCAACATCAAGCCCCTACTATCACTGTATCACAGATGGGAAATGGAAACAACCTTTCAGTGGAAGGACAGCTGAACAGCAAAACATGTATCTTTACAATAGACACCGGTGCTTCAAGAACCATAGTGCGCCCGGAGTTACTGAAGAGAACTGTCATGTGGGGACGCAGACCTCTACCCATCCAGCTGCAAACAGCAACAGGCCAGCCAGTAACTGTCCTCGGTGAGACAGTGGTGAAGATAACAATTGGAGACCAGACCTTCGACTACAAGGTGCTAATAGCAAATATCACGGATGAATGCATCATCGGATTGGACTTTTTGAGAGACCAGAAATGTGTAGTAGACGTCTCTAAGGGAGTACTAAGTTTTCCGGAGCAAGAAGTATTCCTGGAGGGAGGATCATCGTGTGCAGTCTACTGCCTGAAAAATACAACATTACCGCCGAGGTCTGAAACTTTAGTACAAGTTAGATTCCCTCCTAATGTGTGTAAAGGACGTAGTGTAGTAATAGAAAACTGCGGCGATCATCCAAGTTGGATTACGGCAAGAACATTGGCAATGACCAGAGAAGGAGTGAAAGTGCGGATAATAAATCTTAGTGGAAATGAAGTACAGTTACGAAGAAACTGCGTGATCGGTCGGTGTGAAACGGGTTATTCTATAAGAAAGCTGAAAGGAACTCGGGAGCCAGAATCCTGTCAACGAGATGACGTCATGCAGCTTCTAGAAGATGGTAAGGATAAGTTATCTGCACAGGAACTTCAACAGGCTAAGAGGTTGTTACACGATTACAGTGACATCTTTGCAAAGGGTGACCATGATTTAGGAAGAACAGGCCTTGTTAAACACCGCATACACACGGGAGAAACGCAACCAATCAAGCAGACTCCTAGGCGCCTTCCGTTTGCCAAGGAAAAGGAAGTAGCAGAGATGATTGCCGAGATGCACAAGAACCGCATCATAGAACCTTCGACGAGCCCGTGGTCATCGCCTGTAGTCCTAGTTAAGAAAAAGGATGGCAGCACCAGATTTTGCGTTGACTACAGGATGTTAAATAATGTAACGAAGAAGGACAGTTACCCTTTGCCACGGATTGACGACACATTGGATATGCTAAGCGGTATGAAGTGGTTCTCAACAGTTGATCTAAAAAGTGGTTACTGGCAAGTGGACATCCATCCAGAAGACAAAGAAAAGACGGCATTTACCACTGGAACTGGAAATGGGCTGTGGCAGTTCAACGTTATGCCCTTTGGACTTTGTAATGCCCCGGCGACCTTTGAGCGGCTAATGGAGAGGGTTTTGGTTGGACTGCTAGGAGACGCATGTCTTGTTTACCTGGATGACATCATCGTCATGGGACGAAATTTCGCAGAACACCTAAGGAATCTGGGGAAGGTGTTCACCAGGATTCGAGAAGCAAATTTAAAACTCAGTCCGAAGAAGTGCGCATTCTTTAAGGAAGAAGTGGCCTATTTAGGACACATCATCTCAGCGAAGGGTGTGAGGACCGATCCAGAGAAGATCAAAGCTGTCCAAGAATGGCCCACACCAACAAACAAGACGGATGTAAGATCCTTTTTGGGCTTGTGCGCATATTACCGGCGCTTTGTCAAGAACTTCTCCGACATCGCCAAGCCACTTCATCGACTTACGGAAGACAAACGAGTATTTGCCTGGGACTTGGAATGTGAACAAGCTTTCAATAAACTGAAGGGACACCTTTGCACCAGTCCCATACTTGGATACCCGAACAGAGAAGGAAGATTCATCGTGGACACCGATGCAAGCAATACTGGAATTGGTGGAGTTTTATCACAAGAGCAAGGTGACCGTGAAGTCGTTATCGCCTATTTCAGCAAGTCGCTTTCAAAGCCAGAGAGGAACTACTGCGTGACTCGTAAGGAACTGTTGGCAGTAGTGAAAACTCTACAACATTATAGCAAGTACCTCATCGGCAGACAGTTCACCTTACGGACGGATCATGCAGCATTAAAATGGCTTTTGCAGTTCAAGAACCCAGAAGGACAAGTTGCAAGATGGTTAGAGCAACTACAGGAGTACAACTTCGTGGTGGAACATCGAAGCGGCAGAACGCATTTGAATGCGGACGCCCTTTCCAGAAGACCTTGCCCTGAGTCCTGTAGCCACTGCTCTAAGACAGAAACCAAAGAGGAAGTCCGGATTATAACCACCCAGGGCCTTGACCATGAATGGAGTGAGGACGCTATTGGGAAAGCTCAAAAGGAGGACATCGACCTGAAGAAAATCTTTGAATGGAAAGAAAAAGACCAAAGGCCTTCTTGGAGTGATGTATCGTCGTTTAGTCCCACTACAAAGAGCTACTGGGCACAGTGGGACAGTCTAGTAATTAAAGACGGAGTTCTGTTTAGAAAATGGGAGACGCCAAAAGGGGACCAAAGCAATCTACAGCTAGTTGTGCCCCGAAAACAAGTGGCGCCCTTACTGAGGTATATACACGATGGGGTATCTGGAGGACATTTAGGTGTGAAGAAAACCCTAGAGAAGCTGAGACAACGGTTCTACTGGATACACTGTCGAGAGGACGTTGAAGACTGGTGCAGGAAATGTACGACGTGTGCATCAGTTAAGGGCCCACAAACCAGGAATAGAGGAAAACTCAAGCTGTACAATGTCGGCGCCCCGTGGGAAAGAATCGCAGTCGATGTTGCTGGACCTTTTCCAGAATCTGAGGAGGGAAATAAATACATCATTGTGGTTCAAGATTATTTCAGTAAATGGCCTGAAGTTTTCGCGACGCCTAATCAAGAAGCTAAGACGGTTGCGAAGAAGTTAGTCCAGGAAGTGATCTGCCGATTTGGTGTACCCCTCGAGATACATTCAGACCAAGGAAGAAACTTCGAGTCCGCACTATTCCAAGAGGTTTGTCAACTACTTGGTATGCACAAGACTCGTACTACCCCAGCACATCCACAATCTGACGGCATGGTCGAGAGATTCAACCAAACGCTTGAAAATCACTTGGCTAAAGTTGTCGATGAACATCAACGAGACTGGGATCAGTACATACCTCTTTTTCTGCTGTCCTATCGATCTGCCGTACACGATAGTACTAGTGCCACCCCCGCAATGGTGAACTTTGGCAGAGAAATGCGACTTCCAGTCGATGCCCTGACTGGTACACCACCCGAAGCTCCGAAACCTGTCACAGATTATGTGGCTGACCTCCAGAAACGATTGGACGAGATTCATGCCTTCGTTAGAGACTGTAGTCTAAAATCCAGCGAACGAATGAAGACTCGCTACGATCGTAAAGCCAACACTACCGGCTTTGAAGAAGGGGCACTGGTTTGGTTACACAACCCACTCCGGAAGAAAGGGAAGTCACCAAAGTTCCAGCCAAGATGGGAAGGACCCTACAAGATCATCACAAGGCTGAATGACCTCACCTATCGGATCAAGCAAGGAACAAGGGGCAAACCTAAGATTGTGCACATTGATCGGTTGGCACGCTATTACGGATCAAATAATGCTCGGGACGAGCATGACTAAGAGGGGGGTAATGTTACGACGATGCCCGGCAACGGAGCTTGCACGCGAAAACGGACCTCACTCTTCTACGCAATAAGGTTCATTCTCGCGCACGCCCGCCTGCTCGTTTACCTGCGCGCGCCCGCCCGTGCTTGTTTACCTGAGCGCGCGTTTTCATGTAAAGAATAATCCTGTTAGACCGCGTGGGCACGCGAGGCTTCTCGTATGTTCGAAGAAATTACTAGAGGGCCCGCGCCGGGTATAAATAGAGAGTGAGCGACGCTGCGAGCAGTATTCATTCTTCGGAAAGCGATCAGTGCGAACTATCCTGCGACGTTTGAAGTGAACAGCGTTTACCAGTGTTTGTTTTGAATTGTCTACGTAAAGTGTGAAGTGTAATTGTGTTAAAGTGGTGTATCTCAGTTTAGTGGTTTTAATAAATAATTGTCTTTTCGTAACCGGCATTTAATTTGAATTGACGTACCCCGTACCCGCAACAATAGTATCGAGTAAATACCTATCAAGGGATATTTTTTCCACGTCGCCTTCTATCCCGAAACTAAGATTAGCTTGTACTTTAAAGGTGCAAGACATAGTTATTATATACTTTTTTGTAAATATATTCATTCGTATTATGCATTAAAAACCCACACACAAATGCTTCTACGCGCGGCGATCGAAACCGCAACATCTGATAACAACCTACTACTCAACCATAACACCAAATCAACCAAAAAGTAAAATTACACATTACGAACTGCAATTTGAAAACGAGGATCCATTGTGAAGTATTCAAAGCAATTAGTTCTACGGACGTACACATTCAGATGCAAATTTGAACCGAAAACAAAGGCAGCAGAGTTGACAATGGAACACCATAATTGGGGTCAGTGGTCATCGCGATGGCCTTAGGGTTTTGTGTCATCTATTGTTGGAGATAAACCTCGCGCGTGATTGCAGGGCCTGATTTACCCATAGGCTAATTAGGCTGCAGCCTAGGGCGCGAGGATCGAGGGGGGCGCTGAAATCGTGCCTTCGTATGCACTAATCTAGCATCATTGCATCTACCCTATTTATTTCAACTAGACAAAACATTAAAACTAAATGTGTGCTTGAGAGTCCCTGATTTTAACATTAAATTTTGAAATTCCAATACAAAATAATCTTCAATCTTCACGTAAACGCGCGTTTCTGTGAGGCGAATTCAACAAAAATCGCACCGCACACTACAATAGGCACTCCTCAGCGCAGCACATCAGCTCCGTAGCTTGCCGCGCGCAATGAGACCGGCTAATATAACGGGGAAAGAGACAAATGTACTGAAATACGCCTGAGTGTAAGCGAGTAAAGTATATTCAGCTCAATTTGCGACCGAGCGACCGTTTATTCCGACTAGTCCGATTAGTAGTTCGATCGTCGAACTGTTCGGACAATTTTTTTCCGAATAGTCCGACTGGAGGATCGAACTATTCGCGGCACACACACGTCCGACGTCACTTATTTTACCCCTTTAAGTAAGTTATTGTTCTGAGCCTACGATTCAAATTATATGGCCAAATCTGACGTTTACTGTGTTGTCAGCTTTTCATAAAATATAATTAGTGCTGTGATAAGTGAATGAACCAAAAAAATCGATTATCGTGGCAACCATCGATTATCGACGATAAATTATTCGTATTTTTGTACTTTTTATAAATAGTTGATTTTTATTGACAACCTTCACTTTTATTTGGTTCTAATGAAATAATTATTACACAATTATTATCCCTACAACATAAAAGCACGAAAAGGGCTTTTGTATATTCTAAAAATAATTACTTAGTTACTATAATTTTCAAATAAATTATTAATCAGTTGCTAAAATGTTTCACTGTTTCAAATGTTTTCTCTAGAGTAAATATTTAAAAAACTCAAGTCGATTCAATGGCAATGGAAACTATGTTGTCTATAGCCCTTAGGCCGCGTGGTCCGACCGGCTTGTCCGATCAATCGGACCACTATGTTTTTAATTTCCTGCTGGTTCGATTGATCGGACCATCAGGATTTTTCTAATCCTTGTAGTCCTACTGTCGGCTAACGACATTTTAAAAGTTCATCTTGTCCGATCGCTCGAACCACGAGACTTTTAAAAATCCTCTTAGTCCGACCACACTTCTTCTATCTTTCCTACCCTACTGGTCCGATCGATTTCAAATTGTGAGACCATAGCGAATTTGTGAGTACAAACAACTTCAACAACAATAAAGCAAACAAGAGTTGAGTTTGTGCTTTGTTTTGTTTTTCAGGAGGTGGTGAAATCAGCCCATATTGTACGACAATATGGGCCGGTTTCACCACCTCCTGATAAGCAGATAGTTTATCCGACAGATTTTTGACATGATATTTTTGTGAAAAACTTGTTACAATATCTGATGGATCGGTTATTTGCCACTTATCAGAAGGTAGTGAAAATGGCCCTACCGTTTTTTGGTTCTGAATAATCATTACAATTTTTTATGTTACGTAAATAAATAACAAGTCGTAACTAACAAACTAACACGATTTTCAAATAAAAAAAAAATTGCAACTTCATATGGATTTTATGATCTTCCTTTGTTATTAAAAAAATCCCAAAAAAAAATATTATTTTAAGAATTTTCCAGACGCATTTATAATTGTTATTAGTAGGCTTAATTTAATTAAAAAAAAACAAAAAATCCTCTAAACCATCACTACATACTTTCTTTCTTATGTTTTTAAAATATTATTTTTTTTTTAAAAATACATGACTAAAAAAATACTTTTTACTTTCTTTTGTCTTTATAATATTCATTTTAAATAAAAGAACAAATTTTTACTACTTGCTTTCTTTTGTTTTTACAATCTTCTGTTATTTCAAAAAAATAACGAAGACAAATATCGTTGCCCGATCAATCGATTTAACAGGAAAAAAAACGACCTAATTGTTCGATCAATGGGTCTATAAGGAAATGAATAGTCCCAGTAATTCGATAATCGGACCACGAGAACTTTAGAGTTCGATCAATCGAACCAACAGGAAATAAAAAACATGGTGGTCCGATCGATCGGACAAGCCGATCGGACCACGCGGCCTAAGGGGTCTGTAGAAACTAAGCCAATACAAGTCATGCTGCCAAACACGAGATGGATTTGGTTTACTACTTGGTAGCCTGCAGTCACTTTTATAGGTAGTATGAACCATGTTAAAATTTTCATAATACTACTCTACTCAGTTCCTACTTTTAGACCCGTCCCGTCCGTAACACACCTGGAGGGGGCGCGTCCTCATAATTAGCCTAGGGCGGTCAGAACTCTTAATCAGGGCCTGCGTGATTGATAACTGAGAAAATATAGATGATAGAATAGTTTGAATCGTCATTAAAACTGCAGATTATATTTGTAGAAATTAATAGGGATAAGCTATTATCAATATTGACGTAGTTCGTAGCATCAGCATATATGCACGATAGCATATTCCTATAAGCTTGTGTACCTACTCCAAAAAAAATGGGTAATTAAACGTAAGGAATCATAATCTTTGACCACTAGTTAAAATTATGACTACATTTTTGGGATACAAATACAAAATACTACTACCGCCTTTTTAATAATAGGTACTGATTAGGAAACGTCTGATATAAAAGTAGGTTTTACTAAACTAAACATACCAATAATAACTAGATTACAATACCCACATCAATGACATGGCCCGCAGAACTATTACTCAATATTCACCTGTCACTGGTCTCAAGGACAATGTCATATTTGTAACATACGAGGTGCAAGTGTGTCTATGTCACTGTTTAAAATTAATGAGGCATTCTGAACGTTTGAAAATTGGACTGTAACACAAGCATTATAGGAGTTAATATGCATAACCAGATTCATGTTTTAAGAGTTTAGGGTTAGAACACTGCCCTGTGGGACTCCTCGTAACTTACTAATGCATAGCTTTACTTTCGTTTAAGGTAACTTTATTAGTAAATCATGTTTGTTTGGGGTCAACGTTCCAAACCTTGCTTTAAAATATCTTTTATTCGCAACATTATTCAATAAATTTAGGAAAATGTTGTTTACTAGAAAGTCTTTTCATGGTCCGAAAATTCATCTATTTATTTTGCAATAAGTGTGAAAGGACACTTTCACTTTGTTTTGTGCATAAATATGAAACTTTTTTTATGAATCTTGGATTAATATAGTTCTGTTTTATTTTATATGAATTATTTTGTTGCAGGTTAACAGACATGGAGAAAGGGCACCAGATGCTGATGAATTATCACTGTCGAATGAACAAGAGAAGCTGTGGAACTTAATTGCTCTTGATGGATTAGAAGGACTCACAAACGTAAGTAAATCCTTTTCTGACTGTCGATATCGAATAAATCCAAAAGTAATTTCGAAACTGACACAAACAGTATATAATTATATCCAATATAATTTTAGCTCAAGAATTCATCAGGTAAATAAATATCGATAAAAAATATTGTAAAACACTGTCTATAACATTACTCGTATTAGTTTTTTAATATAGACAATGACTTACAAATTGTATTTTATTACTGTGACTGGTTAGTAATATGTATTTACTTAAGTATGTTACATAAGGCGTACATATAACCTAAATATAACTAATACCTGGGCGTACCGGTCCTGTCAAAAATTTTGGCCTTCTTTCTATTGCTCCGTCGAGACAGTAAAAAAAGCTAATATGTATACAGAATATGGTAGACGCATGTAACTGTTTGCAATTACATCATTATGTATGAAGCTTTACCAATTTATTTCTATTTTCGTTTCAATATACCAACGTGAGAAAATATTTTCTTTAAAACGTGAGCCTTTGAATATTTACCTCATCACTGTGTTTAATGGTAAGGGAAATATGGATATAATTTTCCTTATTCGCTTGCCTCGCCATCGTGTTCACCTTGATAACAATGGGGGCAAGATCAGACAATATATTACTGTGCGAAATAGACGAATTTTTTTGCCGCGGTTTATGTTAAGATGAATCAATTCACCAAAAAGATCTGGAAGCTGAGCAATTTATACTACCATTTCTCAAACTTGAGGGTGGTGGGTAGAGAACGCATATATGGTATTTTTAGATTTTTTATCTTGCGTATTTCCCACTAGCGATGAGGAAAACCGTAGTCAGAATAATCCATTGTAACTGTATGACTTGATTGGTTTGGTAATTCTGTCAAGAATTACGTCATTTCATCTGATTTCTTGTGGCTTCTATTATTTTGATTAAAAAGCATAATTTAATGAAAAATCTCTGATCACTTTAATCAATGCTCCTCAAAATGTGTTCAATGGATAAAATTAGGCAGTATTTTTTTTTTATTTGCTACTTTTGGCTCAACATGAAAGGTAATTAAATAATTTCCCTTTTCCAAATCCTCCAACCGTGGTCTAATTGAAGTTAAATTTCTATAGATGGGCAAACGACGGGCCTACCAGATAGGCAAGTTCCTGCGCCAACGCTATGGGTCTCAAGGACACGAGGTGCTCTCAAGCCTCTTCTTGAGGGATGAAATCGCTATCAGAAGCACGGATAAGGAACGGACCAAGATGACGATACAGGTATTTGATTTTGAGATTTTAAAAGTGTACTTTATTGATACATTCTGATGCTAGGTAGTTCAACCTGTCAAAATTCATATTATTTTTCATATTTTTATGTTGTCCCTTAGCTAAAATTATGAGGTTCCAAGTCATGGAATAATAAAACCATTTAACGTCATTAAATAAAACAACTTAAAACGGATAAAAAAAAATTGCGTATATTCTACATTTTGAATTTAAACCAGACGTTTCGACCCCTTTACAGCAGTCGTGAAATTTAGAATATTATACGCGAGTTTTTTATCCGTTTTTATTTAATTAGTAGTACCGCGTAAACATCAGAAACCACCATTAAACGTCGCATTATGTGGAATGAAAGAATCTATGGCATATGAACACTACTCCGTCTCAACAAAAAGGGGATGGGGAGTGAAAGGCGGAAGGAGTGAAGCCTCTAAGATACTTCTGCAAGAGATTGCTACTTCCCCAATCAAGTCGGCCTGTTTCGACAAGCTTTTGAAATACTTTTTTATTAGTAGCATAATTTTCTCCGATTTTATATCATATTCTTATAAAATATTCAATTTTTGTAAAGGTCGCCATGGCAGCTTTGTACCCACCGGAAATCGAACAGCAGTGGGACGAGGGTGTCGGCAAAGTTTGGCAACCAGTGCCCTACTACGCTGTGCCGCTATCTGAAGATTATGTAAGTATTTTGTGTAACTGTACTTAAATAAGTATAAATCTATTAATATTGAGAAAAAGACCATGGAAATCAAATCAGCATTGACCATCATTGCCAAAAATAGTGAGTTCAGGTTGTAAGTTCGATTCTCGTCTTGGGTGTGGTTGGTAGTTGGAGTTTTTCAGAGTCCGAGTCCTATGGGTGAAATCGGCCGCTATAATGGCTTTTGATGTAAAGTGAAGTAAAGTATCAGCCTATTATTGTCCCACTGCAGGGCAAAGACCTCCATCCTTGAAATCAAGTTATCGCTACAATGATGGGTACTGGCCTAATCACCACGCTTGCCTAATGCGGGTTGGTGATCACGAACCTAACTGAACTATTACTGAACTTTCACACCAGGCCCAAACGACACAAAATTATTTTATTCATATTGATAGTCACGGCTTCAAATGCTAGAATCACGTATTTTCCGAATGCACAAATCAAGAAAAACAAGCTGTCATAAACATCACAATTTCTCATATTGCATGTTCGTAAAACTTGTCTAAAATTATTTTTAATTTAGAACAATGACCTTATTACTTTTGACTGATATGTTAGCTTTAGGTTGAAATAAAAACAATTTTACATAATACTAAAGAATATGAGTAGGTAGGTATTCGTTTTTCTTATCGTTTGGTTACAGTTAGCTTAATTATCACGACTATATAGTCTTCCGCCCGCGGCTTCGCCCGCGGCTTCGCCCGCCTGGAATAAGTGTTGTCTGGGAATGGTCTCCAACTCCCAAAATATACCCGTACAAAAAATCACATCGATCCTTTGCTTCGTTGTGACGTGAAAGAAAGACAAACAAAAAAACTTTGTTACCCCGTAGAAACTTCAAATTACCCCGTGATGAAAAATTGCATAATACCTATGTAAAATAAAATAGGTTTCAAATTTCATTAAAATAGGTTGACTATTTTAGATGTAAAAGCAAAACAGACCGACATTAAGACAGAGTTACTTTCGCATTTAAAAGAATAATATGGATGACTGTTTAGTCCCGGAAATGAAAATAATGCGACTCAAAATTTTGGCACAAAACCCATTTACAAAATTTCTGTCCTGGGAATAGAACCTTGGAACCACTGCAAAATGTGACCTACACACGTAATTAGAACTTACAGATAATGTATATTTAATACGCAATTAATATTATCTCCGGGTTCAAAAGATTGCGCAGGCGCCGCTAAATCCCGTATTTTGACACCACTGATCCTCGTGTTGTTTATACAGTCTTATCTTTAGTTATATTACTATATCTTATTGTACTTACTTTAATTATACCTTATTAATTCATCCTACGTAACGTTATTAAGAATATAAAACAAACATACCTAAATAGATGAACTTTTGACCGCTACCAGAGATCAATGTTTATTTTGACCATATTCGTTTTACTGGCCAAGTTGGTGGAATGGCTGAGGACCTGAGGAGGCTTTAACACCAGAGTTCGCAGATTCAATTTCTACAAAATAAACTTTAAACATACTTTGTGAATGTATTGCGAAAAAAATATTATGCGAGATGTCAAACATTTTTGTGTTAGGTCTGTGTCTGAATGTTAACTTCAGGTGACTTCGTTGTTTCTAATACCCATAATACCAGTGTTTAAGATACTGACTTTTATTGCCCAACATATTTTTTTTCCGTTTATTCAAAGTCTAGTTTCCACAGTATAAATTGTTTGTATTAGGAGCATAGAAATATTATGTACTGACCAGTACTGACGTACTAGTAGCTCAATGATAAGGAGTTAGATGTTGTGCTGTAAAAAAATACCAAAGGTCATTGGGCATAATCTGACCCGGTCTTCGAAATATTTCCTACAGATATCAAATTATTTGTAAATTAATAAGGGCTAGCCTACAATTCATTGTGTGTAGTTGTCTTTTTTTTTAAACGCGGGAGAAATCTAAAAAACAACTATCTTTAGGTGCCCAACAGACTTGTATTGTTAGAGGGGGCAGACGAACACGACGAGTTCAGTTGCTCCAGCGTGTAATCAAGACACCCCTTCAATGCTAATAGTCTAAAAATGTCTTATCACTAGAGGATATTACTTATATTACTTATATTTTATTTTTAATTTTTGGGCAGATTCCCATACTCTCATTGATGCGACATATATCTTCGTAATATCATTTAGGTGCCCAACAGACTTGTATTGTTAGAGGGGGCAGACGAACACGACGAGTTCAGTTGCTCCAGCGTGTAATCAAGACACCCATTCAATGCAAATAGTCTAAAAATGTCTTATCACTAGAGGATATTACTTATATTTTATTTTTAACTTTTGAGCAGATTCCCATATTCTACATTGATGCGACATATATCTTCGTAAACTAGGGAAGTTTATCTAAACATCCAAACCAATTTTGTTTTTGTAGGCCGTGGGTATAGTTTCCATACTAAGTTGCCCAGTGACCTTTGTTTTCTTTCTCTTTCCATAGCTACGCTACTACTCTAACTGCAAGCGGTTCACAACCTTGATGCAGGAGGCTAAAGAGGCGTCCATTAACGAGGAGTTCAAACAGTTCGATGACCTCATTCCAAAGATCAAGGCTGAGACAGGGAGGAACTTTACCGAAAACCCGCTTCTGTTCGAGACCCTCTTCGATCTTATGAAGAGCCAGGTACATATTCCTTATTTTTGTAGTTTCGATTTATTTTTAAGAGAGTAGACAAAAAAAAGAAAAAGACGCTGGTCTGCCAACGTGGAACAGTGGCTAAGCTGCTCGGATATAAAGCCCGGTCGTGAGTTCGATTCGTATAGTAGCGATAAAAAAAACAAAAAAAAATTGCTAAAAAAAATTTTTTTTTCGGAACTTGTTATTTTTTACCATCAGACAAATCGCGAATTGGCCCATTCGCGAATGCACCGTTCGATTCCGTCCCTGGGTCTAGTGGGTTTTTCAGAGAACTTTTTCAGAGTGATGGCTGGCTAGTTACTACCTTCACTGGTGAAAGCCGCTATAACAGCTTTGGCTGTATTCCGGATTTTTGATGCGCGTGATCACTTTTGGAAAAATATACCGTGCACGCGCATCGTGACTTCTTAGGAGCGGCGCTTGTAAACGTGAAAATACTGCACAGGATTTTAGCCCTAAGGGTGATCACGCACGGGTGACCTCGATAGTACCTACACTTGAAATTGAAGACTCGAAGATCAGAGAAGCCTATAGTGTGGAAAGACATTAAGCGATAAAACTAAAGTCAATATATTATTTCACAATAGAAGTGGGTTTTTTCGTGCGAATTTATTTCGGGCAAATCGACTACTAACCCTATATTATATAACTTTATTTGCATATAGAGTATGTTCTTATTGCAATTTTTTTCCTAATGAACGACACCTATTGCAATGAAGGAATGATTTTTCATTCAATAAACCTTGTGTAATTTTTACTATGGTATAAAACACCTGTTTAATTATTATACTTTCTACTGTACCTACAATACTTAATTTATTTGTTCAAGATAGGAAATTCACTAAGAAAAATAAAGTTTGTATGCAACTGAGCAAAATTTGATAAAAACATGTCTGTTTATAATATTAGTATGTATGTTAACCCGTTGTCTGGCAACCATAGTACAAAGCTGTGCTTATGTTGAGGCTCGACAGCCGGCGCCGAAAGAAATTATAAGTTAACAATAACAATTGAAGCAGCATTTAAACTACTTTATCTGATCCGAATGCAATTAATCTAAATACGATCTAACAATGAAATTCCTTCCTGATTCTAGGTCGGTTTAGGTCTAGACATACCGGAGTGGGCTAAGCCACTTCTGCCTAGACTGGGAGAAGCCGCCAGACTAGGCTACAGGTTGTACTTCAGATCTGAAGAGATGAAAAAGATTGGCGGAGGTAAGTTAAAGCAATAACGATAGTTCAATTCAAAAACTTTCTGTTAAACATCTTAAAAAATACGTGGACCAAAAAAAATACGTAAAAATACTCGTAAGTATACCAGACGATAACAATAGAATATTTGCCTGGTTACTCAAGACAACTTTGCTTTTTTTATCATGATAAGGATATCATAGCCAAATAAAGATCTTTAGCAATGACAATACTTACAAAGAAGTCACATTCAGTGTGCAAATGAACTGATTTACTTAACTTTGAAAAAAGAAGGCGCTGTAGGTATTTAAGTAAGTATCCAAAGATATGTTTTTATGACTTAAGTTCATACTCAACGAAACAAATATCTATCGTGTCATGTAAAAGGTTACTTATTAAAAATCCAGACAGTGCCTTAGATTCTTAAATAAGCCCCTGTTTTTTTTTTTCAAAACATTCAGAAGCTTATTTAAGAATCTATGGAACTGTCTGGATTGTTTCACTCTGTCTCCTAAACCTATGTAAGTTAGTGAAAAATTATTCAAATATTTAATGTTCTGCTCTTTCGTACCGGCGAAAACCAATAAAAACTTCAAACTATGCCCTATAAAGGGTTTTGATTTGTTTGATAATGATACGACTGATTTTGAATAAATAAACACATCTTAAAAACACATTTAGAAACATTTTTATGTATCTCACACCATTTCATTTGTTTTGGGATTCGTTTATGAGTGGTATTCGTCGGGAATAGAAAATTACGATAAAAAAATACCATTGGTATTAATTTTTTGGTATTAACAAGGAATAGATCTAAATTACAGACAAATCATCATCATCCTAGCGTATTCCCGATTGCATCCATTATGGAGCTCAGGGTCCGCTTCGACCATGATCCTAGATTTGACAAGCCTGGTTATTACAATGGAGCGATTGCCATCTGACCTCCGTAACCCTACAAGGGAAACCAGACGTACTTGGAACATAGTCGGGACCAACGGCTTAACGTGCCTTCCGAAGCACGGAATCATCATTCTTTTCAGACATTCAGGTGATTCAAGCCTGTAATGTTCTAACCAAACTGGAAACATTCACACAAAGTGATGCTCCCCGCGGGATTCGAACCCACGACCTCCGGGTATTAGAGCCCAGCGCTCTAACCACTGTACCACATTACCACGGAGGCAGTTAAATTACAGACAAATATTAACAATAAATCTTCCTTCCACAGGAGTTCTCCTAAACAACTTTATGGAACTGGCTTCAGACATAGCTAAGGAAAAGCCCATCACACAGAGAATCAGGCTGTTTTCCGCCCATGACTTCAACATCGGAGCCCTGATGGAAGTGACCAAGGTGAAGAGCGACCAGAACATTCCAGAGTATGGCGCAGTCTTCGCTTTGGAGCTGTACAAGTCGAGGAGTACGGGAGAATTGAGTGTGGTGGTAAGGATTTTAAAATATTTACCTATATAAGTTTACATTTTATTAACGGGCAATATTTTAAGAATTGATTCTACACTAAAAATAAAAGATATTCATACAATACATTTTCTTTGTTAATACGATATTTTTCGAGAAAAACGAAGACTTTCATCTTGCTTTAATATTCAAAAACTACAACCTGTGTATATCGTGAAATACGCTTGTTTACTGTAATGACATTGCTTATGTCATTCAAAAGAGAGGGGAACGATTAAAAAGAAAGAGAACGGTGATAAGTGGAAGCCATGTTTAAATAATTCATTAATGAAAATAGGGTCATGCAAAGTTCATCTCATACACAGGTTGTTCTCAAAAATATTAGATTTTTTTGTTTGAAAAAGTTAAAAATGAAACTATTAGGAATATTTAAACGATATATCATGCATTGTGTATGTATTACATAAATTGATTTTCTTATAAAATATTGCCAATTAATAAAATGTAACCTTATATAGTTTAAGGACACTCTTCTTCTTTTTCCTTCTCCCAATCCTCATAACCCATACGTACGGACGACAGCAGATCAACCTACCCTAATCCGTCAAAAATTCTCAAATGAAAGAGAACTCTGTGTAAAGTGAATAAAGCTGAAAATTGGTTGTAGAAATTAGACAGATTAGGGTAGTCTGATGTGCTGTCGTCTGTACCTTCGATTTAGTTGCAGAGGTCAATGGGCGGTAACGATCACTTACCTTCAGGTGACATTTGATCGTTTGCCTCCATATTTTATGAAAAAATAATACATAATATAGGAAAGATTTCTTTTGCCTCTTCACTAAAAGATATCTTTCTACTCGAACTTAAAAGCCATTTCACCAAACCTCGTAAATAGAAGAAAAAACTAACGACGCTATAAACCGATAAAAGGTTCTCAATATTTTACAACACATTGTCAATTTTTCATCAGTCATAGTTTAGCTAATGGAAATTGCAACACCGACAAGAGCAAAGCTTTTATGAAGTTTAGCTAAATCGTGCGCCCAAAAAATACGTGTATTCATTTTATTTTAAAGTCAAAGTGGCTTTAGTCAAAGACCAAAGGGTAACCTGATGCTTTACCATCTTAATTATTATGTTTCTATATTCATTGATGCAACAAATTATTTGATTTGTTTTTTTTTTCGAATGCATGGTTTAGTTAAACGGTAGAATTTAAAGCTATGACAATCTATACTAATATTATAAAGAGGCGCTTAAGTGCCGTTAAGGCTCTTAAACCATGTAAACCAACATCTTAGTTAAAACCATTTTTTTTATTTCCAGCCTGTATACCTCCCACAAGCTGGAGAATCACGAGCGAATCCCCTCCACTTCCAATACTGTGAATCTGAAGAGTACTGCAGCTTCAAACTCTTCAGAAACAAGACGAAAGAATACCTCCTTCCAGAGCGGGAGTTTTACAACATCTGCGGCATCAAAACCGAGTTATAGTGTAGGAAGCCTTGAGTATTATGTGGCATAGTTGTAAGTTAAGTATGTGGTTTGATTCAAGAGAGATTTTGAGATAAGCTACAGACCTACAAACTTATCTGTTCCGGTGGCCAAAATTGGAACTACGTGAAATGCAATGCAAAACGATATTCAATGACAGTTTTAAATAGACAGTAGCGACGCCGCCACCGGAACAGATAAGTTTGTCGGTCTATACTGGCGTTATTTGTTTGGCTAGAATAAGTGTTTTGTCCTATCCGACCACATTCAAAATATCGGAAGGTGAAAGATGGACTTGAACTACTTTGGATTCATGGTCAAAGCATTTTTTTTTGATTCTGTAGATCTATTTCCAAAATATGGTTGATACGGTCAATGGAGTTTTAATAATAGAGTTTTTGTATTAAGTATGCTAAGGGTTTAACCGGTTGCTATTTTGATACAATGAGGCTTTTATAGGGTCCGTTGGTAAAAACACTGCCATGGCGTCTTGTCATAACTTATTTCAACGAGCGCCATTTTAAAACAACGAAATCAACTGGTAAACTGTCTTGAATTGGGGAGCATGAATCTCCTATCTGGTATTCACCGTGCTAAAAGTCTTCGCTAAGTCATAATACTCCACCGCTGAGTGAGACAGCATAATACTGTCATTTAGTTCCCTTTAACTGCCTCAGAAACAAAAGGAACGCATGAAATAAATGGACTATATACGTCAGTAATGACAACGCTTTGAAATGATGATTACATCATTAAGTTTGACTCCGTTTTGAAGCTGATTGACCTACGAGCCATTATAGCAGTTTCAACGCCATTGTCATCAAACCTTGACGAATTATCTCTGTGTGTGATGTGCGGCCATGGTAACATGTTATGTAACCTGTAATGTAATTTAAAATGTAATGCAATGTAATTTGATGTGTAATGTGAGATGATGAAGCCTGGAATTCTCTGCATGCGCCATTTTGAATTTACCGAGTCTTTTAATGAATTAAGTGTGTCTTTTAAAGAGTTAAGTCCTAAGTTTTCTACGTTCGACTGTCGCATTTTCAACCAGCCATAATCTCAAGGTCCTAGGTTCAATCGCCTAAAGTGTCGGGTCTTTCGAATACAGCTCAGCTTTTGATCACCAATCCGCATATACCAAGCGTGGTGATAAAGCCAATATTGTGACGATGATTTTATTTCTATTATAAAGCCTTTGCCATACAGGGGACATTTAATAGGTTGATACCTAGAACAAGAGATCTTGAGTTTTAGTGACTAAACCAATTTTGTTATTTTAATTTATTTTGTAAGACAAAGCCTTTTGCGTAATTTAGTTAAGTGTGGCCGCAGGATTTGTTTGTGAATGAATATAAACTTAATTATGTTAAGATGTCGTGTTACAAAATTCAATGTGCTGTGTTTTAATAGTTACCAATTAGTTATTTATGTGACTGTTGCATAATGAGGGTCATTAAAATACGAATGTGGTTTTATAAAACGAACGAAGTGAGTTTCATAAAAGGATCACATGAGTATTTTAATGCCTAATTATGTACAGTCACATACATAACTTTATCTTCATTCATACGATAAATGTCTATTTTAAAGTCAGGATCGATGTGAAACCGCGTGGAATATAATCCGTAGTACCAGGAGAGCAAAGAAGAACAAGAAGCTAGGCTAGCTCGCGTCTTTCAAACTCTTTGATTTAATTAATAGTTACGCTGCGGTTATGCTCTCCTGGTACCTTTGAAAATATGTACATCAAGATGTTTTGCTTACATATGTTAGCTTCAAATCCATTAATTTTTACTTTTTAAGAAGACGTTCGAAATTTGAACGTAATTAAAGTATCGGTTACCGATACTAAAATGTAAACATTACGATGCAGCCACAGATACTTATATCTAAATGTAGGGCGTTTGCTCATCGCTCCTGACTATAAAATAGACATAGGTATGTATGTAGATAAAATATTTAAATGACCTACTGATTTTTATTGTCAATTCTTACCAATTTTTATTTTATTTTAATATCTTAAACTACTGTATAATTCAGTTATTCTATGCAACTTTTTTCATGCAAAAAAAACAATTAAAAAAAAGAAGTTAAATTTTTTTTAAGAATTTCGGCGTCTAAGTAACGCCCGCTTCGCTTGATTGGCTTGCTATTAATAATTATATAAACAATTATATTTTATCGGCAACCCCATCACAACTACTGAGCTGTGATGGGGTTTTTGGGAGTATCACCATCCCTCCTGCAAACCACAAATGGTACTTTTTTTTCTTTTAATGGTCATTCAAACATCGGGTGAGAATATTTAAAATTATAATAAAGAAATATTTATCTGAATTATACAATACATAAAGCGTACACTTTTTGCCTAATTTTTCTTTTTCTTTCATAAAATGAACAAAATATAGATTATGGATAATAAACTCGACCTATAGTCTGTGATATTTAAAAATACTTAAGATGAATCCATGTTGCTAATATAAGAAATGAAACCCTAATAAATCGGTTACATATTAAACATTGTTTTTTTTTACTATACTAATAAAGATTGGGTTCGAATCACACACAGCACTAACTGACGATTCGGACACAGTTTATTCGGACACAGTGTCCGAATATTTATGTATGTGACTAATATTTGTGTTTATTTTGTGTCTAGATGTTTCTTTAAGCTACTTTCTTTGAGATCGAATGTGTGTGATGTCTGATAATTTGTTTATACTTTTTGTGATATTTTAGTTGCCATGCGCAGCCCACCTGATGAAAAGTGCAGCCTATTCCATAAGTATTTGACCGCCTCCGTGGAAGAGTAGCTAATCCGCTCGGGTATAAAACCCGGAGGTCGTGGGTTCGATTCTCGCCTTGGGTCTGGTTGGTGGTAGGGATTTTTTAGAGTCCGACTGGCTAGCTTCCACCGCCACAGGTGAAATCCGCCGCCATCACAGCTCGTGGTACGACGAGGAATGACAATTCCTTGTCGTGCCACTGGTGGAACAAGTTGGTGGCACGACGAGGAATAAGCCCTCTGGCTGTGTTGGGAGCCAGTACACTTGAAATCAGATGTTCGTAGATTAGATGAGCCTACAGTCTGGCAGCACATTAAGCGACGCTTCCAGGCGAAGTGTCCCTCAGTGGAAAAAGCCGCAGTGGCCGCTTACCATCAGATGGGGTGCGTGTCTGTCTGCCAACTGACCTAGTAAAAAAAAATTAGGTATTTTTTTATTTAACAAAATCCACAGCTCTTAGTCAAACACATTTTTTTTCATACTCGGTTCAGAAAACTGCGTGGTTTGAATAACAGTGAATTCCTTTTCATATCCAGTATTATCCAAAGATTTAAATCTTTGGTATTATCAACGTTATATTACACCAACTATTCTTTAATTAGGACATAGTACTGAGAGATAATGGTTACTGGGCGTCTTAGAACCTAGCTAATTTAGAGATACGAAATAAATTGAGGTTAGTTGCCCAGGAGCACATTTTAAATTACCTTCATAGAAATATTATGTATAGCTCAATGATTACCTTACGAATTATTAAACAGTTCATAAAGCTAATAAGTGTTGTCATGGTTACGACTTTCTATCAAAATATCTTTGCTTTATAATACACATATTTTATTTAGTTCCAATAGGCACATTAATGATAAAGGACAATGAAAATTTTAATGATTTCTATCTGTCAGCCCAAGGGGACAAAGCAGGGTGACAGATCGGAATAATTCAATATTTACACGGTTACTACTCATTAAAATAAAACAACTTTAAACGGATGAAAACTCGCGTATATTCTACATTTTGAAATTTAACCCCGACGTTTCGACTACTTTTCAGTAGCCGTGATCACGGTATGACTCAGGTGTTATGCGTCAAACAGTTATTTAATAACTTTAATGAAAATTTTGCTAAGAACAATGGGCCCAAAAAATTTAAGTTAATGTGCAGAGATGAGATGTATTCTATGTGAAAGACCACACACACACTATTTACTTTTATTACGATGACATCATAATCGTTCCCAGGGGAAAAAGGTATCGTCCATAATAATTTATTATTTTTATGAACATAAATAATTAACATAATAAACATATTTTTTTTATTAGGACCAATTTTGTTGACGCCATAATAAAAGTTGCAGGTGTTCATTGGATCTACTTCGTAGGCTATGTCCCAAATCTGCACAACATTATTTTTTTTGGGCCCAGTCTTTTGCATTGTCCTTTGTCAATAAAACATGTATGAAATGTCGACCGACCTCGTTAGTACGAGTATGGTAATGATATTTTATTCTGAGGCAAGAAAAGCAATTAATTATTTCGTTTGGCCCCATTAAGTTAAAGAATATCAAAAAATAAAGTTAGAAAGAGAGGAGGGGGACCTAAGAATCGAGATACAATGCCAATACAATGCAGTCAATTTTGCTTCAAGTAGGTAATGAATGGAGGAGTTTGGCCTCCAGGTTTTTCTTTAACTTCATGTTTGGCCCAAAATAAAAAATAAAACACTAGACACGCATTTGTAACTTGATTGTACGTATAGTTAAAAGTCTAGTTAGCAAGCATAAAAATAAATGCATTCAGAAATAATTTACAGAATCACACACCGACGCGCGACGTTGTCAAGTTAAAATAAACATTTAAACATCCCTACACAGATTTTAAGGAAAAAGTCAGAAACTTTGAGCGGGCTAATTTCTCAGGATGACAAGGGTTGGTGTTCGCAGCAATTTGACATCGTAGTAATCGCACCCTTGTCAGCGATTCGGTTATTGTACCCGTACAGAATGCAGGTATGTTTTAAAGAATATGTACGAAAATCCGTTAATCCCTCCTTCCGTATTTATTAAAAATAAAGAATCAGCATAAATATTTATGTCCCACTGTAGGGTAAAACATCTTTGAAATCAAGTCATCGTTACAATGATGGGTACTGGTTTAATCAACACTGTTGTATTGGTGATTATGAGCTGTGCTCATAAAAATTTACACAAATTAGCTACTTCGGCAATCGAACCCAGGACGCCGCGATCTCTGGCCGGTATTTAAAACATTAGACCACTGAGATATTGAGCTAAACACGTCAGACTAAAATTATAAAACTCAAATGCCTTTTATGCGGTCAATTTCGGAATAATGGTCGTTACAGCGCTTTGACAAACCTATTGCGCGTTTCACTAGCCTAAAAAGCGGTATCCCGCAAAGCGCACATATCTAATTATTAATCAACATGTGCACATAGAAATATTATGTACATGTGCACTATTCTATTTAATCAGCGTATCATGGACTAGCCCACTTGACCACAGACTGTTCAATCCGATACAAAACCGGACTAAACATAATGAAAAGCGCCTAAATCGTTTTAACAGCAAAACCGCAAATGTGCGTTGTAAGTGTTGCCACTGCTTTTAGTGTAGGAGTTGATGATACATTTTAAAGATTTTACGTGCTGCATACATATGAAACGTATTTCCCCATGTTCAATTAAAGTATGATAAAATAAAGAAAAAAATATATCGATATACATTACATATTGTGTATTTAACAAAAAAATATTCTGTCAAGCCTGGCAATACAAATCCCATGACAATTTATTTTATGTACAATGTTTGAAGTGGTTTGAAGCTTTATAATTGTATTTTTTTGTATGCATACAGTTTTGTTTTTCGTTATATTAAATTTAATGCTACATAGTGATGATTAAAGATGTCTAGGTGATTTATTTATTATTTAGATCGTGAAAGAAAACATAAACAACCTACCCTAATCTAAGTCGCCGGCACTAACACAACCGAATGGACCGCGACGACACGATACGAGATGGGCCATTTTCCTTGACCTAATTGTTTGAGGCTATCAGGACGAATTGTATCGTCATCTTTAAGACCTTTCCCCATGGGTCCGGAAGACTGCATTATACAGGCTTTGAGTTGCGGGTTACTGTGGTAAATGGTTTTAGTCAAGAATCCAGAATCAAATATTATTCAGTTTGGGCTTATACATAGAATAGAATAGAAAAAAGCGTGAGCGTTTGTGTCCAAGTCTCACAATTCACATCCATACTAAGAATTGGTCGTATAACGGTTTATTAATTCTCATTTTTGTTGTTCGATTTAGGAACTTGGATTGGACACCAACCTTCTTATGAAATGCAACGGTACACTGCAAGGCATTCTGAATCCGGATGTCAATCTCTTCTCCCCTGGTCTTAATGTCAGTGATGGTACAGCAGTATTTTGAATTTAGCTAAATAAGTCACTAGTTTATCAAAAACCGTCACCGTTAAAAATCATATGAACATCGATCATAACTACATCATAACTTAATTGACTCTGCGGTAAGTAAATTAGTAACTTAGTTATAAATTCTAATTATGTATCCCTAATTTGCTACACGATAGTGGGCCTAGCAAAGCTAATTACTAGGTATTGTGTTGACACATAGTATCAAAAGTGTAGAATAAATATTTATATGCGTATTTAACAGTGAAATTGAATTAGTAAGTAGGCAATTTGTTTAAAATTACATGGTTTCGGCAAAATAAGTGATCACAGATCACAGATATTACTTTTAACCTATTTCAGAATATAATCAAATTATCTGAAGAACTGTATCGTTTAAAGTGAATATTGTTGGAAGGTTTTATATTCAACAACATAAAACCTGTGCGGTTGCAAGCCAATCGCTCTTGAAAAAGTTTTACCTACCACTAACCAGAGTCAAGTCGGTCTTAAACCCACGACCATCCATGGTTATACCTTAGTGGCTTAACCACTATTCGAGAGGCTGTCGCCGTCAGGCTATGATTTCTCTTATTCTCGTGCGAAGTCAGGGCGAGCAACTAGTAAATTTATTCTTCTTAATTCCGCAAAAATACAAGAATAATGTTGTTAGTGACGTGACCTTATAACTTACGTTATTGAAGGCACTTCACGAACTAGTTCGCGGAGTACGCGAGCTATTCGTTTAATTAGAGAAGGTGGGCTATAATAGGCGAAAAGGTCCACACGCCGGGAACCCTAATTAGTCAGTTGCGCGGGAATGGATGGGCGAAAGTTTTGCCGCCTTGCCGCGCCCATTCTGAAAACTAATAATACCGAGGTTTGATAGATCACTTTCGTTCTTTTAAAGTTGGAAGTTTTGAATAGGAAAACCTGGTTAATGTGGGGCGGTTATGATTTATATCGCTAGGTGGCGCTGTCTGTATATTTCATCACTATTCCTCGAACTTATTCACAGTTATTAATCATAATCATAATCATTTATTTGTTCACACTACTCTAGACCGCGTGTCGGTAAACGTAGTACCTATAAGACGCCCATATGTCAGGTGGATTGACGATTTACACAAAATGGCTGGCTAGACTAACAGGGGATCGAACAAATAGTGGCGAGCTTTTTTTTATTTTATACATCTACATTTTTGTTTTGTCAACAGGCTACTTACATGTGTACAATATAATTTAAAAATTTCACCCAAGTTATACGCTAAATACACAGTGAGCGAATGGATGGCCGAAACTTCGTCGCAACTCGCAACGCAAGTGTACGGCAACTAACAATGCCTTGATAGATCACTAAGTCCTATTAGCTTTTACCAAAGCAAAGACTTAGAGTTCGAATAGGTATACGCTATGTTTGAGAGCGTAGGTACCTAATATACGTCGTAGAGCCGTGCTGTATTAGAAACTTGCTGAGAGTATATCAGTATAATGGTGCTAGTATTCTGTAATATGATTAATCACATAACTATGTGCGTATTATAAAATAAACGTACCTCATAACTACCGTACCGAACAAACGTTCCCAAGCCAAACTGTAATACTATTGTCAAATTATACCAGTTTTATTTATAATCTCCACTTGGATTTCATTTAAACATATTTGAAAGACCCGTAATGTTCCAAACGGAACAATATGTGTTACTCACACGTTTGCTAGTATACTAGGTATTATAGGTAGTAAGTACTCAGGCTAGTATACTATTTATGTATTATAGTAAGTACTAAGTATCGTTTAATTAGCGGAGGTGACGCTTTAATGGGCGAAAAGGTTTACCCACACGTCAGTGAGCGTCGGCAACCCCAATTAGTCACTCAGTGAATGAATGGCCGAATCTTTTGGCGCCTCACTGCGGCCATTTCCGCAACCAAGCTTTGATACACGACTTCGTTCATTTTACGTGGTAGGGAATTTTTATGGACAACTATTGCACAAAGTTTTGCTATTGAGATAAGTTTGGTAAGTGAGACTGCCGAAGGTACACTTTACTTTCCAAAGGCGGGCAACGCATCTAAATTTACATGGTTTAGATTAAGAGGTAAGTGATAAGAAGTTCACCGGGTCACCAGTCATAAATAAAAAATTAGATGCGAACCAATATTTTTATTTACAGATGTTCTATACTATACCTATTCATTTAATTTAGGTTAATATTCATGGCAACAAGTTTAGTATTCATGAAGAACCTTTTCAATAATAACCAATAAAATTATATAATCATATAATCAGGTACTTGATTTTGATACTGAAAGAAATCTTTTGAGCATTATAAATTGCAGTTCCATCTACTCCCAAACTAAGCATACTGTAGTGTATGTGAATATGATACTTAAAAGAACGATCGTCTCATGCCCACACGCCGCTTACCTGAGTAGCGGCGAGTGGGGGCCTCTCCCTATAAAAGGGCATACGGCCCGCCCGCCGAGACACTTCATTGGTGGACACGGAGCAGGACGGACGTGCGAGTGACGTCAGAGCAGTGAGCCGATATCACGTAATAAGCAAACAGTACATTTTGGCGACGAGTCCGTGAGTACCCAGTGTTTATGTTATTACTGAAAAATATTAAAACAGAAATACCCGTTAAAAAAAAAAAAAAAAAAAAAAAAAAAAAAAAAAAAAAAAAGTCATAGCGAATGCTCATTAAATAAAAACAACTTTAAACGGATGAAAACTCGCGTATATGAGTAGTAACCGTGTAAATATCAGAAATCACTACATAGCAAATGCTATTATTTTATTTGTTATAAGGTCATAAAATATTAAAGTAAATATGATTATTTAATTATTCTCAAGAATTGATAGAAAAATATATGATTAATGTTTCTGATCTTAAAATATTTTTGTAATGGCGGCTATTTCCGGTACGGAGTAAATATATTCTCCAATGTTTGAGTAATCTGAAACTATAATAGATGTTCGATAAAAAATTATACAGAATATAATCTATTATAATGCAATTTATATAATAATATTTTTTTTGTAAAATAATTTATTAACTAAAACGTACCTGAAGTACATTTTGTTTTGTATACTTTCCCGCCCGATAAGCGGTATTTAAACCAAGGGAATAAGTTGCGAATTCACTCTCGATTTGTGTGTGGCGTGTAATTACTCTCCGTTTACAATATATCGGTATCAAAGTTGCATAAATAATTAATTATCACATAGAATTGGAAGCGCAAGTTGTATAAAACATAAACGTAGTTATTTCTATGTTGCATAATTATGACGTATAAAAGTAATGAAAAACTGGAACACAATTTCAATTTTGTAGTTTGTGAGTAATCGATTAAGATTGGCTTCACGTATGTAAAAATAATTGGGTGTACAATTATAAAGAAGTACTAAATAACGAAGAAAGTTACAGTTACTGTTCAACTCCAGTCTCAATGCGCCGGTTTGAAAGACGGAATATTACAAAGTTATGTAAGCATAAACTGCGGGAGAGATCAAAGTCATGTAAACAAAAAGTTGCTGAAGCTTCCCCTGTCAACTTTCACTTCGTTTTGATCTAAACTGAACCTAACTCTTATCCCGAATAGGCCACCAACCTGCTAATTACTATGATATGGAACAAACTGTCGGTTGTCCATTGACTAAAATACATAATGGGAACTAGAACAATAAATAGTTCGAATTCCGTGTTTATTGCGGGTAAAGAAAAAATTATACCACTGAATTTATTAAAATTAAAATGTAATTATTGCTTTGTAATTTAACAGTAAAATTACTATTACCACAAGTAAACCAGTATATTAATTTCTGGGGCGCGGCCCGGATTCGTTCAACTTTTAATAATACGGAATTGAAAAAAAAAAAAAAACATCAGTCATAGCATGGATGATGCCCGTGTTATGGCTAGATGTTGTCGGGTGACGCCCGTTGAAGTGTCATAACACGGATGATGCCCGTGTTGTGGTTTGATGTTGTCGGGTGACGCCCGTTGAAGTGTCATAACACGGATGATGCCCGTGTTGTGATTTGATGTTGCCGGGTGACGCCCGTTGAAGTGTCATAACACGAATGACGCCCGTTAAAGCGGCATAACGCGGGTAATACCCGGTTATGACTGCAAGTTCCGGGTGACGCCCGTTGAAGTGTCATAACACGAATGACGCCCGTTAAAGCGGCATAACGCGGGTAATACCCGGTTATGACTGCAAGTTCCGGGTGACGCCCGTTGAAGTGTCATAACACGAATGACGCCCGTTAAAGCGGCATAACGCGGGTAATACCCGGTTATGACTGCATGTTCGCGGGTGACGCCCGTTAAAGCGGCATAACGCGGGTAATACCCGGTTATGACTGCATGTTCGCGGGTGACGCCCGTTAAAGCGGCATAACGCGGGTAATACCCGGTTATGACTGCATGTTCGCGGGTGACGCCCGTTAAAGCGGCATAACGCGGGTAATACCCGGTTATGACTGCATGTTCGCGGGTGACGCCCGTTAAAGCGGCATAACGCGGGTAATACCCGGTTATGACTGCAAGTTCCGGGTGACGCCCGTTGATTAACCATTGATATTTTATTTACAGGTGCCCGTTTTGTGGTTAGATGTTTTGCGATAGCGAAATTCAAGCTGTATCGCCGCGGAAGGTGAAGGGATGGGTGGCCATCCTGACCGCATTTAGTGACATTTGTTTTGAGTGTCTCCGTGTTTCGGAGGACACGTTGGGCTGTTGGTCCCAGCTAATATTTGATATATGTATGTACATAGATGTTGATCGTCGGGCTTGGGCGGAGGTCGTCGTTTGGCGTTTGGTCATTTGCGAAAGTGAATGTTGTTAAATACCTGTCAAGTTCAAGACTTTTGTGATAGTGGTTTAGTTTTGATAGACACAGATGTTTCCCCCGATGTAAGACCTCAACTTGATGCTATTACAGATAAATTTAACACCACTTTGCTTCCGGTATCCCTAATCACCGTGGCTAGACTAAACCTATGCAGATTGAATTAAGGGATCCAAATAAAACCGTTTGTCGACTGAAGAACGGAGTGTGGTACGCGAACGTATTGATGCCGCAGGCCGGTGTAGTTCGCCTCAGTTTATCGCCGTTGCGAGCCCCATTCTCCTTGTAAAGGAAAATAATGGAAGTGATAGACTCTGTGTCGATTATCGAAAACTCAACGATAACACAGTTCCCGATAGGTTTCCGCTGTCCTTAATTTCCGATCAGATAGCTCGTTTGCATGGTGGGCTACTTCACTACTGTGTAGTGCTGGCCACGACCGCTGAAGAAGCTCTTGAGGGTCTTTCAACTGTTCTTTCGATTCCTACTGAGAGGAAGTGTTCCTTCTTAAAACGGGAGGTAGAATACTTAGGATACGTTATCAGTAGTGGAGAGATAAGACCAAGATGATGTTCTTTTTCATGTTTTTCTGGACAAATACTTACGACAATATTATGTTCGATTATTGACATTTTCATTTTACTATCATTGATAGTTAACTTTTGTGTTACTTCTAGCTCTAGTATAATTGATTTTAATAAGATAGGCACGGGTGTTCCCATAGAGTCCAAGCCTAAACTTGTGAACCTACTAAAGGAGTTTTAGGAATATTCGTCTCTGGAACACCTTATGGTCATGCTTACGTGAACCCGTTAGAGATTCGACTAGTAGATACAAATAAGACCGTGTATCGTATGCCGTATAAGTGGAGTCCACAAGTACATGAAGTCGTTAGGAAAAATCACCCTTTTTTATTTGGTGCCCCTAAGCGTATCATTGCCGATCAGGGCCGGTGTTTTGCGAGTACTGTTTTCAAGGAGTTTTGTAAGTCGTATGGTATCAACTTGCATTTCATTGCTAGTGGTAACTCTTGTGCGAAAGGTCAGGTCAAACGGGTCATGAGCACTCTGAAAAAAAAAAAAAAACGCCGACCGCTGTCGAGTCCAGCAAAGAGCGTCATGGCAAGATGCTCTCCCTGATGTTCAGCTTGCGTGGAGTTAGTTGTACCATCAACAGGGTCACTAAGTCAAGTCCCCTTGAACTGTTTATAGGAAAAGTTGCTAGGCCTTTGGAACTTCTTAACGATGAGCCTATCGTAGACACCGATGCTGTTCGCGAACAAGCTGTTACTAGCATGGATAAAAACTCTAGCTATGACAAGTCTCATATTGACAGCATAAAGGCGAAAGTTCAACGTTTTGCTGTAGGTGATTTTGTTCTTCTGCAGTATTTATCCACTGCCCGAGCCAGCGTGGCTGAGATCCAGTCCCAGAGAGAGAGAGAGACCATGGTTAACAGTGTTGGTAAACGGAGTACTTTACACTTAACTCTGAATTTTCGAGGTGTGTCTGTACCGGTTAGTGACCCCCTGAAGCTGCTGAGCGTAAGGAGCTTAATGCCTAATGTCAAAATTATTTGTCCCTTTCTTCAACCTGGTTTCATAACTTCTAGCTGCATATGTTGGTGTGTAGTCGTAGCTCCGGTACAAACGAAGAGTGCGCGGCGCACATCCACTATGCAATCGATCTGTTTGCAGATAGTTTAGGACATCTCTTTTATCAATTTTGGAAAATATTAAATGACAATTATTGACTATTATATACTTTTGACATATTTATTTGTATGACATGAAAATTGATTGAAATGATTTAGATTGACATTGTGCCTAAGTATTATATTTTATTCTATTTAATTTCAATTGTAATAAACGTTCTAATTTGATTTAATTTAATTTGTTAATTTAATTCAATTTAATTTAATTTGTAATGTCATTTATCCTTAAGCGTTTTGGAATTAATTTTGTTAGCTTTATGATGTTTGATAAATAAATAAATAAATAAGTCCAACAATACAACCTATTACTGGTTATGTGGTATCGCTGGTCAAGTGAAGTTTTTAAAATAATCGCTGATTAAGAGACTACAAGATCGTGCGGAACGTCACGGCCGCCACCAACACCATCGTGCAGTGGGCCTCCGTAGAGGAGTTGCGGCTTCGTACCACGGACAACGAAGTCCGTAAGCTGAATGCGGCTCCAGAGGGAGTATCAGAAGTTTTGCCGCGAAGTCGAGGCCTTTAAGGCCATCCGATCAGAGGTTCCGTCTGGGCACATGCCCATGGATGTCGGCGTGTCTGAGGCGCCCACGGAGCAGTCCAGCATTGTGTCCCAGATCGGGGCCATGCTCGACGTCCGGCTCGAGGTGCTGGAGAAGGACGAGAGACTGCTCCTGCTAGTCCGGCCAGCGAGCCGTCGTCCACCTCTGCAGCGCGGCAGGCTGGGGATGACCTCGGAGGACACCTATGCCCCGTTCCTGACGAGACCAAAGAGAAAGGCCGCTGCCCGAGCTGCGGTAGCGCAGCAGTCCGTCGCTGCATGGCAGGGAGGTTGTGGTTTATTCAGATTGAACACCAACGCGAGGACGCGTGACGCTGTCAGAATGGCCGTGTCGGAGAACGTCCACCTTGATGATTACAAGACCGTTAAAATTTCAATCCTATAATCGATTTGATTTCTTATTTTAGTTCCAACTCGATTGTAAAGATGGCGTGATAATCGTTACTTTTAGTTCTTTTTAACTGACAGTAACCGGAAGCCAGTGTAATTCCCTTTTAACTTCATGGTGGCAGCACTAGTACTAACTAGTAGTCACTAACCTAAAGTTTAAATTCTTTTTAATGGTAGTATTGGCTTGCCGGACGTCGTTAAAATTAATTAAAATAAGAAAGAGGACGTCCGTTCTTTTTTGATTTTAATTTGAGGGGCAACACTATTGCATATCTAAACGGAAGTCAGTTTAGTTTCTTTTTTTTGAGAATATAATCCATTTTGCGGACATTCTATTTCCAATCACCCACGAGTGTACATCCAGCGATATCACGCTCATCTCCATTTTGAAACGGAATTAGAACGAGAGATCTCCTGTTTAAACAACAAACTCATGCAATTAATTCAAATTCATTAAAATAAGGAAGAGATGTAGTGTATGTGAATATGATACTTAAAAGAACGATCGTCTCATGCCCACACGCCGCTTACCTGAGTAGCGGCGAGTGGGGGCCTCTCCCTATAAAAGGGCATACGGCCCGCCCGCCGAGACACTTCATTGGTGGACACGGAGCAGGACGGACGTGCGAGTGACGTCAGAGCAGTGAGCCGATATCACGTAATAAGCAAACAGTACACATACCTACCTAATTTGTGCTTATGGGAGCGACTAACTAACGAACAAACATTATTTAATAATTATACTTTATCTGGTAAATAAATAGGTACATACAGTCAAGTGTCAAAGCGGTAGTTTTATATTAAGTGTGTTTGTTCTAGAATAAGAAATTAAAACAGGCTACTTCTTATCAGACAGGCCAAACATTTGCTACAGATTACGTTATCTCGTTTTTATAATAATTAAATAAACAGGTTTACTAAATTAAATAAACTCTATAATGTTTTATGTCAGTGTCTTGCCTGGAGGCCTACCATGAACTTTTAGTTAGCGATTCATTTCCGATGCAATTCATTTTAGGAACCCAAACTGAATCGCTAAAATTCGTACCATGAAGTGCCTTTAGCTGACTCGCATTTGCATCGCTCACGGAGGAATGAACGAACGAAATTTGTCTGTGGTCCGTGTGAGAAAGAGATAACGCTATACACTGTTGCATAAGTTAGTCTCTTTTACTCGTTTGGATGGGAAGCTAGCTGTCAAATTAAACATGACATAAGTCAGTCATGATTTGACAAATGGCTGACAGTACTTGAAAACTGCTGAGAGAAAATTACGTGTTTATAATATTGGAATTTAAAAGTCTTAGAAATTGCTTTTTTGCAGTAACACCTAAGAAACACTAAATACTTAACGGAAATACTTAAATTACGTATATTTTGACCATTAACTTTAAGTAAATAACAAAACGATTCAGTTTACGCTAAGAAAGCAACTTTTTTTGAAACGCTTACTTTGACAGTTTAACAATTCAGTTTAGGTTGAAATGTCACGTCATAGTACGAAAAATGAATGAATGAAAACAGTTTGCGATCCAATTGCCGACTTGATTTGGCGTCGCCCAAACTGAATCGCTATAAGGACGTCGTAGTATGAAATTGCGAGGCAGTTTATTTTAGGTCGTCAATTGAATCGCAATAAGAGTTCATGGTAGGCCTCCTGGTGGGTCTAATGCCGCATTTGGTAGTGATCCTGCCCTATGCGCCAGAGGTCGTGGGTTCGAATCCCACCCAGTAGGTATTAACACTTAGTATGTGATTGTTTGTTTTGTGTCTGGATGTTTATTTGTATTTAAGTATTGTTAGTTTGAATCAATAGATTTAAGAATATGTGTGTATTTTATGTACCTATTCTTGCAAGGTAAACTTTGCTATGTTAGTTTTGCGTGACCTTAGTCGGTGTCACACAACTTATGTGTAGAATTCCTATACAAATAAATAACTCAGTTCGAACTATTTTAAATTTTTCGGTACTGTTTGTGCTATCTCTACAGCTGGTTATTCTTTGCGGTTTGAAATAATAAAGGTCTCTTTGTAAAATAAGGTGACATCATTTAAATTATTCTACTAAGTAGCATTCACAAATATAGCTGACTCGAACGAAACATGAATAATAAGTTGTGGTTTTTGATAAGTATGAGTAAAATATCGAATATTAATAAACTATTAATGAAAATACGTAGCGTAAACCAAATAATGATTGTCTTGTGTTTTACAGTTAGTAATGAAGACCTCCCATCATGAGGAATAAAATCACCAGCAGTTACTTGCATAGAAATTGCAGTTGTTCCTGGTAGTTTGTTCCTGGTATCAAGCCCAGGGACTCTGCCGACGCGGCGATGCAGGAGCGCGGGGGCGTTTAGTGGGTATTCTAGCCCCAGTCTTAGAAAGACTGGGGCATGGAGCTGCACTGAGTCCCACACACGGCTCGCCTACCCCAGGCGGGTTATGGTGCGTAAAAGACTAAAAGCATTCCCCTCCACAAAAAAAAAAGGTTTTTCTGATCACGAATGCTCCGGTAATAAGTCAATAGGTAGGCTACTTGACAACGCAAAGATGACTTGGATAATGACGCAGTGTGGGACATTAAAAAAGCCTGGCTAACATTATTATTGGTTAATTTAAGGCATCAATCATTAATGAATTAATTTAGGTATTTGCGTTATTTACATAATTATTATTTGTATAAACAAGGTCATTAAAATAGAGCATGTGTATTTAAAAACAAATCTTTAGTTATCTAATTGGATAGATAATTAAACTGTATTGTGAATCTTACATTAAGACTAGAACGCAAAAGTCAAAACCATTTGGTGCGGGTGTTTCCGTTTTCATCCCAAGTTTTCATCCCACGAATATTTTATTCCGTTTTCTACCTAAAATATATTCCGGTTTCTACCCACTGCAGTTTATAATTGTTTTTTTGTACAGACAGAAAAATAATCTTAAACTATTTAAACTTTGTATACTTATAATTTGATGAATAGGTACTTATTTACGACGTCACTTCCTTGGCACAGACGCGCATACACACACACACAGGCACAGACACTATGTCTATTTCATTCAGCCGGAGAGGGAGTGAAAGAGAAAGCAATATTTCTAAAGAATATTGCTAATCTGTTATACCCTTTGTTTCTCTTATCTGTTAGTTAGTCGTAAGCACAGATTACCCCCAATAGATTCCGTATAGAGGGCCGTCAATAGTCACCACACATGGTTGCATTTGCTCCTATCCTTTGAACAGTTTTCCGTGCGCGCGAAAACGCACTCCCACCTGTTATGACATGGGCGGGCGGCTCCGGGCAGAACTGACCGATTTGGATTAGTTGAAAGAATGCCTTATATCTCATTAACTTCAAAAGCTACAAGGAAATAATGTTCTAACATAATTAAGCGAAAACATCACAGAACCCACTTAAATTATTACATTCCAGAAAAAAATAAACAAATTCTTAAAATACGATGATAAAGTAAGAAATTTGGAACAAAATTAGGCATTTAGTGATAATTTTCCCAAATTTCGTAATAAACTGACAAGTTTTTGTAAATAAAAAAATTATGAGCATAAAGAGGATTCAGGCGACTGGGACCAAATAAAACTGGGACCACGGTCCCAGTTACCTGATAACATTTTTAAATCGGTCGACTGGGACCATATACCTAATTTCCTTTAATGTACAGTTAACAGAAAAATCAAGTTATAACTCAGGATTTTATTTTATTTAGTATTACGGTCAAGTATTTTTGAAGTGAAAACTTCTGACTACACTTTTTTTATGGGGAAAAAATGTTAAACTCGCGCAGATTAGTAAGATTGATTCGCCATGCTCGTCGAAGTTATAGGCGCCCAGAAACACCAAAGAGAAGTCACACGGAATATCTAATGGCGGAATAGAATTTCATAGAAATAAAAGCGAGTGATGCAAAACTTCTATTTGAAGTACCAGGCGCCCATAAGTACCGAAGAGTAATCACACGGAATATCTAAATTCATCCTAAAATGGCAGCGTGGTGAATAAAATTCATGTAAAATAAAAGCGAAGTGATGCAAAACTTCTATTTGAAGTACCAGGCGCCCATAAACACCAAAGAGTAGATCGAAAATTCGTAAGACGGATGGAGAGTAGACAGGCGGTGCGGCGTTGTGTCAGTATGGATTTGTCATAAAAGTGACATTCGGTTGCTAAGTAACATTGGAATGAGGAGATGATTGTCATTGCAAATAAATATTACACCACGATATGTGCATCTTCTGACTTTATTATAAATATATAATAGGAGTAATGAGTACTTACTTTATGGTGTATAAAGTTAAGAGACATTAAGACTGATTTTTATATTATTGTTTTGAGGAGATTTCTGTTGAATGTTTACTTAGAATTACTCGTTAAGTAGGCATATGAGCCAACGTGATTTTTAAAACATAATTAAGACTGTTATACTGTTTAAGTAGGTAATACAAAAACTAACTTACCTTTGCAAAAATTAACTTTGTTTTATTTGTGACACATTTTCTGCTAACTGTACTAAATCTTGTATTTCAACAATGGATTTGTGGTTAAAATTACGGGTGGTCCCACTCGCCTGACGAAATAAACAAATAAAAACTAATCAGGCAACTGGGACCGCGGTCCCAGTTATATAGTGGTCCCAGTCGCCTGAATCCTCATAAACTACATTTCTTTCCCTTTCAATTGATACCCTTACAATACAATTAAAAACCAATTACTTCCGATTTTATTGCACGTATCCGGAACTACCGAGTCGCAAAAAATTCGCAAAGATGGCCGCCAAATAAGGCCCGCAACGCACGTTGAGTTTGCCGTGGATATTGGATATCATGTGCGAATTGGTTTTATATGAGGTAATGACAATGATAACCAAATGTTTACATATAATTATTTTTTTATTATAATATATAAAACAATAATTTAAATATTAAAACTAAACTCAAAATAATTAAGTTCGCTATGCCGCCGGTCTTTCTTCTTGTGATTTTTTAGATGTAGGATGAATAATACTTACAATCTGTGATTTTTTTAAAATGTAGAATTGATAATAGTACGAATCTGTGATTTTCTAGATATCAATATTCTAAAGACTTAGTTGTGTTAATTATGAATAAAGATTTTTCTAACAAAGTTTGTTTGTCTGCTAACGTTACTTACATAAGTTACTAAACAGTTATGTACTATGCCGTGGGTTGAAAACGGAGTCCATTTTTGTTGCGGGTTGAAAGCGGAATAATTATTATTATTTTTAACTCCTGGGATGAAAACGTGGGATGAAAACGGAAACACCCTTTGGTGCAATTCTCAGATATATTTCAACAATGACTTGTTAGGCGTCGTCAATTATGGTGTTGTAAAAAACAGTTGACCATTTATTTCGTTTACAACATGTGAGCTACACTTCAGGTAGCAGCACAGCAACCCCTCACCATTATGAGTGAAGTTAGCTATTGTTCGTTTACCGGTGTTCCACCAATCACATCACCGCTTACTTCACTCGCTTAATCACACGGGTCATGCTTGCTTGGCTGGCAGGCAAGCGTCGTGTCCGTGCCTTTAAACAAAAACAAATGCGATTATTGACGGTCCAAACTAACTTATAAACACGTACAGTGCCACAATTTCACATTGAAACCCAAAACAAATCAACATAACAGTGAAACGTATCGTTAAACAAGTGTCAACAAAGTTTTTGCTCTGTTTATAGTTGTGAACGCCAACCTGGCTAAGTTTGGGAGCGCAACAGTTTGTTCTTACGTCGCGCGCGCGTGGGTTTCTTTCGATTTTGTTAGGTTATATTCGTCTGCGAGTCGACCAGTCGCTCCGCGGTGTTTAGGTGGTGTTACCGCGTCGCTCGTTTTCTCCGTTGAAAACTTTTAGCTTGCGTACCTATATTATCGGTGATAATGTTATAAAACAGTTTTAAAACTCGCCGGGCTCCCCAAAAGTGGTGTTTTAAGTGTTCTCGTGTGCTTCAGTGGATGTTTCTGAGTGTGTTAAAGTGCATTCTTTGGTGATTCATCTGTTGAACAAGAAATTGTTTAGAATATCATAGTATACGTGTAAATGTATTGAGTAAAATGATGTGTAACAAGAAAAGTATTTGGTGAACGTGGGCATTTTTGGACCTCCGGCTGTTACTGGCAAGGATTGAATACGAAAAAGGTATTTATCTCATATATCGAACAGTTCTTACAATTTAGTATTAAACTAAAATCTAGTTATTGTATGATAATTTCTTTGAATAGATAAATCAATTGTACTTATTATGAAGTTAATTCTAAGACCTAAAAACCTAATTGAGTATGAAGATAACATAAATGGCTTGTAGTTATTTATTTAGAATCAATTAATAGGCACTAGTTGGCCTTTATTGACCTCACTATCGGACTAAGTAATGTGACTAACTGTCGTTTCGGACACATTTTATTCGGACACAGTGTCCGAATTGACACTTTTTAATTTTAATATTTTTTTACTGTCGATTCGGACACCGCGATATAAATAGCTGTTTTGTACAGTTAGATAAAAAATCTTCCTACGATTTCTTTTCATTATAAAAATAAAGTCTCAACGAAGCCTTCTACACGAAGCTATCGGTAATGTTTCTAAAGATGACTGGGTCAAATGTGTGAGGCATGCAGAGGAATTACAGGATCAGGATCTAGCAAAGGCAATTTTAAAAGATAAGAGAATACAGTCTCTGGTAATAAATTTACACGAAGATGACAGCGCTCCTGACCCGTGGTACAACTGCGATGTCCAACTGGTTGTACCACGGGGAAGTAAAGTTACCCATAGTTCAACTGGTTGTTCTATGATTGTTGTGCGTCCCCATGATCCATCTCCCTGATATACATGATATGTATTACAGGGAGTTGGACCAAGGAAAAAACAACTCACCCTTGATTCAGAATTCTCAGCAAAGTGGATTTTTTTGAACTAATGCGTGTCTGAAAATCTATTAAGGAATGGCGGACAAATGCAATCTTCTTTCATCAAACATAACTTTTCTGGATAACGTAAACTTTTTTAATAACTCCACTAAGGTCATGTTGCCCTGGTACCCTTTGCGGAGAATTCTAAATCAAGGATTAAAGGGGGACAACCACAACAATCATAGAACAAACAGTTTAACCATGGGTAACTTTACTTCCCCGTAGTACAACCAGTTGAACATCGCAGTTGGACCACGGGTCGGGAGCGCATTTTATAACTCCACTAAGATCATGTTGTCCTGGTACCCTTTGCTGAGTATTCTGAATCAAGGATTAAAAGGGGACAACCACAACAATCATAGAACAACCAGTTGAACCATGGGTCACTTTATTTCAGCAGTTGGACCACGGGTCGGGAGCGATTCCCAGTAGTAGGTACAACTAGTTGGACCAAGGAAAGAACAACTCACTTGAGTTGAACTATTGGTAAAGATTTTTCCCCATAGAACAACCAGTTGAACCATGGGTAACTTTACTTCCCCGTGGTACAACTAGTTGGACATCGCAGTTGTACCACGGGTGAGGAGCGCTGTCATCTTCGAGTAAATTTATTACCAGAGGCTGTATTCTCTGATCTTTTAAAATTGCCTTGGCTAAATCCTGATCCTGTAATTCCTCTGCATGCATCACACATTTGACCCAGTCATCTTTAGAAACACTACCGATAGCTTCGTGTAGAAGGCTTCGTTGAGACTTTATTTTTATAACGTAAAGAAATCTTAGGAAGATTTTTTATCTGACTGTACAAAACAGCTATTTATATCGCGGTGTCCGAATCGACAGTGAAAAAATGTTAAAATTAAAAAGTGTCAATTCGGACACTGTGTCCGAATAAAATGTGTCCGAAACGACAGTTAGTCAGTAATGTCCGTCTTTGGGTGTAAACAAGCTTCTTTGATCAAGCAACTAAATACCTAACTATGTTGTTTAATCTAAAATTTTATGAGTAACCTAACTAACCTTACCAAGAACGGATTGGTCATTTAGTTATTTTCTTAGTGCTACTGTAATCAGTATCAAAATAAAAGAGCCATCGTTTTTTTTTAGATTTCATCCGGCGATCGCTGAGTAGAAAGGGCTCAAATGGAATACCTACCTAAGTATTTCTTGATATAAAAAAAGTTATATTTTGTTACATAAATAGGTACATAACAGGTTTTTATGTTACATAATTTCTTAATACTATTTCTTACGTTAAATAGGTAGGTAAATGAACTAAAAAAAGTACCTACTACTTACCTACCAAGGTGCAAGGTGCTTATGAAAAATAAGATTGGTAGGTTTATTCGCTAAACATAAAATTTCTTCAACTGGACTTGGAATTTCAGAAATTTGGTACAGAAATAGAGTAGGGTTATAGGTACCTAAAATTCACAAGACAAGAAAAATTACCTATACATAGAAATGACTCGCCCTATGATCAGATCACAGAATAGGTATTAATACTTACCTAAATTCTATGGATCAGAATATCAGATAGACTTTTCCACAAAATTTTCTAAAGCCCTAGGTATATCAGCAATGAACTCAAGCTAAAGCAATGATCAATGATGGATAAATCATGTTTCTAAAATAAGAGCAGCCTAAGACCCGCCAAATAACATCAGCTACCTGCGTAGGATAATCCCGTTACATTTGGTTTAGAACTTTAGACGCTTCGCAGATTAGTCGAAACTAACACGAACAAACATTTTATAAAAAATACCCAGCCCCCCCGCTCACGGCTTAGCCCGCCTAGACTTTACGATGTTATTCTTAAAAAAAAAATCTGCGATAAAAAGTAGCTAATGGTACGAGACTCCCCAATGGAGCTCTTAAACTATGTACAGGTACCGGCAAACTACTTGAATATCGGGTGAGGATTGCGCAAAACATGAATTTTGACACGCCTGCGCGCTATTGGTCAGAAGCATACCTCCGAGCGTTCGGGAGATTCGCGCGCGCCATTGGTCATGCGCAAGTGCACATGCATGCCCGAACTTTCTCCCTCTCCGTCGACCGATGTTCAACAAGTTTGCCGATAGCAATACCTATTTTGTTTCCTTTGCTATAAGAAAAAAAACAGTATTCTTAAATTAACTGCCTCCGTGGTACAGTGGTAAGAGCGTTCGGCTCTAATACCCGGAGGTCGTGGGTTCGAATCCCACGGGGAACATCACTTTGTGTGATTGTTTCCAGTTTGGTTAGGACATTGCAGGCTTGAATCACCTGAATGTCTGAAAAGAATGATGATTCCGTGCCTCGGAAGGCACGTTAAGCAGTTGGTCCCGACTATGTTCCAAGTAGGTCTGGTTTCCCTTGTAAGGGTTACGGAGGTCAGATGGCAATCGCTCCATTGTAATAACCAGGCTTGTCAAATCTAGGATCATAGTTGAAGCGGACCCTGAGCTCCATACTGGATGCAATCGGGAATACGCTGGGATGATGATGCTATAAGAAAAAAAACAGTATTCTTAAATTAAACAGGCAGGTACGTCGTAAGAATAGTAATGTAGGTACAATTTGTTACTAAAAGCCTTTGTGTAAATAAGAGCCTTTGTTTAAATAAAATACCTACGTTATATTCGAAATTTGAATTCGTTTATTCTTATTGTTTCTACTTACTGTGTTATGTTATTTTCAATGTCTAAGGAATTACATTTTTGTTTATTTGAGTTTAGCATTAACTGGCCTGACACACGTGTGTACAGTTGGTAAAAATACCTACATAATGAATCACTAACATTACTTTAGTATGTTCTGTGCTAACATTAAAAACAAACATAGGTAAGGTACCTACATAGACACCTATTAGGTATTACTTATTTGAAAGAAAAGGTGAAGTCTACAGTTTCTTAGAATACCTAATAAGTATTTTCGTAATTTTATACAATGCTTGTTTGACTAGTGTCTAGGAAGGAAGGCCATTATTATCTCTTATTATAATCCTTTAAGAAAATTGTTAAATTGTTAAAATATAGGTATTCCAGTTATACTAAAGTAGACTTTTTGTATAAAATCGTTCAAAGGATCTCTTTAATGTAATGTAGGAGAACCTACGTCACTACCACAACATGAGGTGTACCTAATAACATACTTATAAGTATATACCTAGTTTATTATAAAGGCAGTTATACTTTACTTTAAAAGCTGCTGTAGCCGAGTGTGGTTTTAGATTTTTTTATTAGACCTTTAAGGTCGCTGGTTTAAAGTTCATATCCGGCTCGTCCGTACTACCACTTTCTCACATAACACCAGCGTCAAATAATAGTGACTACCTAGGTACTGTTGTGTTTCGTCTGGTTTGTGAGAGTGCCGGAGGCCCACACCCTCCATACCCCCCATACCTACCCCCTCTGGTAATGCAGATGTCCATTGGCGTTAAGTAGGTACCTCTAAAATTAATATTACATATTATGGACCGTTTAGCCGGGTCGGGAGGCTTTTGGGACCGGGACCGCGGTCCCGAAAGCCCCTTTTTGATTTTAATATATTTTTGCAGGGTCATTCGGGACCGCGACAGGTGGTCCCGAAAGCCACCTTATATTTAACCTTGGTCTACAAAAATAAATCTACGACACTTATCGAGATTTATAAGATAGTATGATTGAACTTGACTTTTCATACCTACCTATATGTTTTTATCATTGGTAATCATACACTTTATGTATGATAGGTATTCAGATCATACACTTGTATTTATGATATTAAGATACAGACTTGTTTACTATATTTTATACAACAATGCATCCCAATGCGTGCTTTGTCTTACTTAAAAAAATACCTATTTGCATTGTTTCCAAAGAAATACAAATAGGTGTATTAAAATAAATATTTTCTATCAGGTATGCCGCGTGCTCGTCTGCCCGCTATACCATAAAAAAAAAACAAGAAAAAACATATTTTCGCCGAACCCGGGAATTAAATCCAGGACACAAAGATTTTGTCCCGGTACTTTAACAATTCCCGCGGTAGGTACAATAGGGAACATGCACTATTTTTATTTTTGTCTTCATTTTAAAGAATTCCATGTAGAATAAACCACAGTTAAATTAAAAAATTAATACATTGTAATTTATCGGAAAAAATGCGGTTTTAAATTGATCGTTTTAATTTTCGCGCGAAAACAGACCTATGGTTCCGATGACATGAATGACGTCACTCAAGTCTTGTCACTGCCTCACTAGTCGACACAGACTAAGTAGAGAAACAAGTTCAGACCGCCATGTCACCTATAATGACTTTACGGCTTAGCAAGAATCTTGCAAGAATTGATCATGACATTTATTTTTTTAAACCTACTAACTTTGCGCACTGATCGTATCTTTTATTTTTTAATTTTAGTAGACGAGGGTGAATAACTTTATTCATCCATGTCTGTCAATTAAATCAATGTCCATTCCAGGCCATTCTATTTATTAATTTTGAAATTATTCTGGGTTCTGTATATAAAATGAAACAAATATGTAATTATTTATTAAGCTTTTTATTTTTTAACTTTCTTTTATACTTATTTAAAGCCTTTGTTTGCATCGATGGCAAAATACGTTTTTCGAGCCTAGTTATATCAGTCCCTTTCAAAATTCTGTTGTTAAATTTTCAACACGACCACTCAAGCACTTTAGCCACTGTCTTTTCATTTCCTCATTGTGAGGAAATTTATGCAATTTAACGTCCTTTCGTAAACTATTGCACGTGGGTACACAACACTTCCGAAACATTTTCGAAAATGTCGACAACACTCTATTTGTGGATTCAAAGAGGCGGAAATTAATCGACGCAAACACTTCTCATCAACACAAATAAGCACAATCCCGATATATCACTGATTTGTGGAATAAAAGGGGCGGAAATTAATCGACGCAAACACTTTCTTCAACACAAACAAGCAATATGGCGATTTAGGTTTTTGACAAAAATGACAGACCCCGCGCGGGTAGAGGGGGGCGAAGGAAACGTCATGATCGATTTTTGCACTGTCAATTATAAGACCATAAAGTTTTGAATGGGACATTACCAGGCGTGCTAGTCGAGTGGTCGTATTTCACTGTACTTGTTCGTCGCTGGCTTTCATACTTTTGCATATTTTTTCGAGTTTTGAAATATTTTTTTGTAAAAAATTTAAAATGGACTATCTATCAACATCAGGTGATCATAACAATACCACTAATATTCCGAAAAAAACCGTGTTTTATGCCAATGTGGACATTGGCATAAAAACACGAGTCAACACGGTCAACACACATCTATTTCAACAAAGTTTCCAAATTAATTGTTTTTGACAGGACCTTCTGACCCAAAACTGAGAAAAAAGTGGTTTCAAGCTGCGAAAATACAAAGTTTAACAACTATGATTTATACATACCGTAGTAATTTAGTCCCTTTCATTTCTACCCTTGAAAACTCTGCACTTTCGACAAATAAAGTTAGAACCATGTCAACACTAACTCTTGGTAAATTCCTGGAGTCTGCTTTGATGAACCCAACTTCCATATTTATTACAAAAACGCAATTAATATTCCGATAAAATAATATTTACTTTTTCAACCATATAGACCGACAAACTTTGTGTTCCGGTGGCCAAAATTGGAACTACGTGAAATGCAATGCAAAAGCGATATTTATTGACAGTTCTATACTGACAATAGCGACGCCGCCATCAGAACAAATAAGTTTGTCGGTCTAACGTCAAATAAGTTGATTGCTGTTTTAAAATACGTTTCGTTTCAGTTATTTTTAAATTCGTAATTACAGTTAAAAAACAACATTATGTAAAATAAAAATGTTGCAGTGACCTTTCTTTTATATTATTTTAACATTTTAGTCATAAAATTTTCATAATTATTATATACTAGCCTTCCGCCCGCGGCTTCGCCCGCGTGAACTATAGGACGTTATCCCGCGGGAATATCTTGTAAATTGTAGCCTATGTGTTATTCTGATGTATAAGCTATATTATTGTAAAGTTTCATTAAAATCAATTCAGTAGTTTTTACGTGAAAGAATAACAAACGTTCATCCATCCGCTCCCCGGCCGGTACCGCCGCAACCGCTATGTCCCTGCATTTTAAATCTGTAATATCTTCGAAACTATTCATTTAAATTACATGATGTAAAGGGCAATTATGATCTATATTACATGCACAATTTATTTATGGTACTTTATTGGATAAGGATTAATACTCTATTGCTTAAAATCACTTTTTCGTAAATAAGCCATTATTTTATCGTAATAAGTAAAGGAAAATGGTTATTGTGGGTTATCCCTAAGAGATAGACATATACCATCGCGGACTTTTTTGTAAAACTTTTTAAGGTGTACAATATTGTAGTACATTATTTTGATCTATCTCGTAGGGTTCAGCCAGCGTTTGCAATGTAAGCGCAAAAAAATGAGATTATTTACGACCTTCAATTAAAAACCTTTAAAATTATCAGTGTTTCTCTACTATATTATGCATGTATTATACATATAAACCTTCCTCTTGAATCAGTCTATCTAATAAAAAAAACCGCATCAAAATCCGTTGCGTAGTTTCAAAGATTTAAGCGTACAAAGGGACATAGGGACAGAAAAAGCGACTTTGTTTTATACTATGTAGTGATGCATCTTCCCTATTAGGAAAACCGACAATAGACAATGCAGTAGGTATTTTTGGAACGAAATTAAAAAAGCAACAGAATCTCACGGTCACAATCCATCTTCATTTGGCTTGGTGGAGTGTAACGAACTTATCAAGAGTGGAATAAATCCTTATTAAACTGTTGCCAATAAAGTGGCTACCTAATCCATGAGATAGCGGTTAGTGGTTAGTTACTGAGAACCAAATGGGTATTTCTAGTTGAAAATAAATACAGAGTTCGAAAATGGTTCGGATCAAAAGGGTTAATTTAGCAATTACCAGGCCGGGGAATAGGATGACGATGAAATCAATCTTAATATAGGATGTTATTGATGGGTTCCTAACTTCCTAGTTCCTACGAACCTTATTATGAAACAAAAAATACTATAAAAATTAAAACTAATCGAAATATAAAAATAAAAAAAACAATAGAATTGATAACCTCTTCAAGTTTTAAAATCAGTTAAAATCAATATTTTGGGTTTAGAACTCGCCTTTAAAGACCAATACTCCAATTACTTAGTAAGCATACACTAATAAAGAAAACAGTAGCTTCATAGCTATATAAGATAAAACAAACAGACACACCCATTTAACTGATATGAATAGCAAACATTTTCTTTTCATGTTTTACGCAAATTATTGTTATTAATTTTGTACGAGTAGTATTTATATAGACTCAAAAAGATTCCATAAACCACCAATTAAGTGTTTGCGAGCAGAAATAAGATAAACAATAAGTAACTTGAGTAAAAACAGTAATTTGTTTTGAGAATAATCCCGTACTTTCTGGTCTGTTGCCAAATTAACATTTAGCAGCTCAAATTTAATGTTCTGCAAGATAATTTCATTATCCAGGACAATAATTAACGTTCCCAGGCGTCGAGCGGTCTGTCGCATTTTTCCCTTATCGGCTTTTAAAATTACCAAGTGGCTCTCTTGAAACGTGTTCAAGTGCCTGATAGATAGTCGTCAAGATACTTCGTGCCGAAAACTTGACAACTCGTCAACTCAAGTCTGAATATGGGAGCGAAATTTGCATGGCAAAAAAATCCGTTGGCTACTTTCGTTGTCTTGAGGGCTTCAAAAAACAGGGTCAGTGGTTGGTTTTTGCCAGCCCCCTGCTAATGAAGTGGGTGTGAGCAACACAGCTGTTTAGATGACCGGTTTGTTTTTTTGCTCTTAAGGTTTTGTAGTGTGGGGTTTCTTCGATTGCCTTGAAGTAGGCGGAGTTTTTGTTTCCTTTTGTAGCCACTGAAAGAATAAGAATATGTAAATGCTGTCACCTGAAAACTTAAGTACTAAAGTAAGTATTCAGTATTACGTTAGTAAGTAGGTATTCTAAAGAATACGACGTTACTTTTGAAGAAAGAACATTGTATTTTTTAGGGACGTAAGTAAACATCATTTGACATTACTCACACAGCGCTGTCTAGCCCCAAACTAAGCTTAGCCTATATTACGAGTGCCAGACGACGGATAAACACTACTTACAACTTTTGTAAGACATAATAGGTAAATAGAAACACCGATACATTCACGTTCGCACCGTGGGGATTGAACTCGCGATCTCTGGTGTAACAGCCGGTATGTTAACCATTATTCTAAATCGGATATAAAACCAATTTCAACCAATAGCTTAAATTTATAATTTCACGTCTTTACTTTCAAAAAAAAATTCAACCCTTCTCTATTGGCGTCGAATTTTCGATAAAGGCTATATGCCAAAACTCTCAAACCTAAATAAATCTCAACTAGGTATCTATGTCGGGACAACTCAAATTTGGTCGATGCTACGATTGCATTATATTCCATTCTAATTAAATTGTTCAGATTGCACACAAAGAACGCATGCAATTTAGTAATTTGTACTGTATCCTTCCGAACTTCCGGTTCCAACAGAAAACACGGACAGATAATTATTTACGTGAGAAAACAACGCATTAGCGATAATATGTAAAAGTTAAACAAAATTAACCCGAACCTTACAACCCCTCGCAGGCCCACATCAGCCCATCCAAACAGAACTTCCACCCTGTTTGTCCAACTCGAAAATGTCCTAATTATAAGTTGATAACTTTTTGGAACTTGTAACGCCAAATTAACTACCTAATTAGAATTTACAACGTTACGTTTCGAAGTTTGCCGAAATTATCTGACGAATTTTTGGATTAACTTCGGACGGCGAACAATCATCGAAAATCAAACATTTATTTCAGAACGGCTTTGGTAAGGTAAATTTTTAGCTTGCGTAAAAGTTTATTTCGCTTCACTAAATCTGTATAAAGTTGATTATGTCATTGAAATCAAGGGGAAGTGGAAACCGATGGAGTTTAGTGGGTAGTGGTTAACCCGTACTTTCAGTGGCTAAAAAAGATCCCTGGCCTACTGTTGTGGTGCTTAGATGCATGCAAAATATATTTTACTATTTCGGAATGAGACAAAAACACTTTGTTCACTGTCATCACTCAACGTCAACGTTCCAAAGTTCGAACTTAGCATAGCTTGTATATCGTTATCGTCAAACATTACTTATTTATATTTATAGGTACCTACACCTTAGAAAACACCTTGACCTCTTTGTTGCATTAGCCGATTCTCAACCATTACACCAAATTGGTAGTCGAAAGTTAAATAATATATGAATTGGAAGAGAATTCTAGCAACATAATATTGATCAGACCTCAAAATAAGTTTCCAAGCACTTGTGTCGTGGACATAATGAGTACTGTCCTGTTTGACCAGTACTCAGATAAGGGCTTCGGTTACTGAACCGCAGGCAGAGTGTAAAAAACTGCGTTCAATAACTTTCACTTCGAGGACTGCGTGTTCAAAGAAATCTTCTGTCCCCTTGGGCGACCTCGATTGTGCAATGGATAAGTGCATCCAAATCGTAAACGGCCCTGCTCTGATTCCCGGTTTAATCAAAATATTATAATATCTTTGGGCCAGTGTCGCCATTGAGAGATAAGTTTATGTATCTGTACGTATCTTTGTATTTGTAAATTAAAAAAAAAGAAATCCGCATCATTTTTATCTGAAAATCAAATTATCACGACAATGTATCTGTCAGTAGTGGCTGGCCCTTTGTAAACGAATATTATCTAAATTGTCTTAGGTGTTCTTAGAAACTTACTGGGTTAGTATCAACTTTCATAGTAATATCCTCTAGTTGAATACATTCGTGTGCATCGTAGTGGCGTGTTCTCAATTAAAATTAATGCACCTGCGCTTTATATCTCGGCAATAATCATCATCAATTGTCTTCGGACAGATTCTATGCTACGATCTTTCTTTAGCGCATAGCGCACCCTATAGTACCTATATGTATTGTATGTTTTACTTGGCATTCTTTCACGCTTCAAGTCGTATAAAAAAAACACAGTAGGCTCAACAAATCCATCAGGGTACAGAAGGGAAACTTTGCAAAGTGGAAGTGGAGTTTTTTCGCTTTTTGGAAGCAATTGCTACAAAAGTAAGGCAAAAGTAAAAAAGCGTGTATTTTAAGTGTCCGTAAATACATTCAACGCGCCCGTTGCTATGACAATATTGTCGGTAGGAGGAACGCTCATAAAACGCGAAATTATGTAAATAATGTTAAACCTGTTACATTGTAACTTCCATTATAATAATGTAATGGACTACGAAAAGGATCTCTGTAATAAGAGATGACGAACATGCAAAAATGTTTCCAGATGCAATTAACGTTGAAACGGGACCGTTAAATTGTTAGAAATTCGATAGCTTTCTATAGGAATATTTCTATCTATAGCGTTATTTCCAATACGCTTTGGCCCAAACTTCTAATCCAAATGGCGTTCGCTTGGAGCAGAATGCAGGTTTTGGCAGGTCCAGTTAATACATCGGATGGAGCTAGCCGTCATGCTTCCGTAATCTTTGACAGGGGAACTAGATTAATTGGTTCATGGTCAGTAGCGTCTAGTATTAATGATTGTGGGTATTTTCTTTGCTAATGGGCCATTTGGTCAATACATAAGTAGAAAAATACTAACAAAGCCTGTTGAGATTTGTTCTTTGGTTCGGATGAAAACTGACGTACGTAATACTCGTATGCATTCGTACCGTAAATTGCAATACATCTTATAACATTATCTCCCTGGTTTGTATTCGTATTGGATCTAGTATGTGAATTATCTGAGAATACGGATTCGGCATGTAATATCGGGTAGTAAGGATTTGCACATGTTTTTTTTTATAGTATTGACTCCGAGTCGAACGATAGATGTAGGTATTATTTCTTACAAACCCATTGTTCAATTTATATTCCACTGAACAACATCATCATCATTTCCTTGCCCTTATCCCACGCTAAGTAGGGTCGGCGCAACATGTTTTTTCCCCTTTACACACTCCTATTAGCCGCCAATTCTACATTCACTCCTTTCATTTCCTTAACATAATTCATACTTCACGCAATCCATCCATCTCTTATTCGGCCTTCCTCTGCTCAAATCTCCGTCTTCACACATCTATCCACTGAACAACAATAAATAAAAAATGAATTTGGAAAACACCAACTACTCTATAAAGCTCAACTTGCACCACAGTCATAGCACAATTTGTTACTTAATTTGCTATCGGACGTACGATCTATTGTAAAGCCCGTTCATTTATTTCCATTCATTCAAAATTTAAAGTCGGCGAGCTTTCTATAGTTTTATATTGAGGACCACAAACCATAGACCATCAATTTCATTGACAGCATGACGCTGAATAAATACCAGTTCCGGTAGAAAAAATAGCGTACAACAACTCATTTCGAACATAGCTTTTGTTTGAAAGAATGCCTTCAATTTTGTTACATTGTGCCTTTTTTATTCGCAGAAAATAAATCCTGGTCACCCTTCCAGTACTCGGAGTTAGATTTATACGTGGGCGAATAAAAAAGGAAAGAAACAGTTTTAATGACGCCAATCATAACTGGGTCTTACAGCAGAAATTCATTTGGATGTTTTATTACCCTCCGCGAAGACGGAGGGGGATCTCGGTGAGGAAATTAATGAGGACTACTAATACGGCTTTAAAATATGAACAGCGTAATGAAAATATATACGTGGGGTTAAGGATTTTGCTGTAAAGAGTAGATACGGATTACTAATAATGAAACGAGAAAATTTTCCTCGAGTTTTATCAGGTGAACATTGACATTAAGACATGATAAGGCTTCCCACGACACGATCGATGTGGATTAGTGATTGGCTTACAATGTTTTCAACAAACTTTGTGTGCTCGTCTGGACACGACCAATTTATACTTTAACATTCCAGTCTGGCTCCTGATATGTTGAGTCATCCGCAAAGAGACAACAAGGACCGCTCGTCTCGTCGATTCAACCCTTACGTGCACTATACTAGGCATGCCTTTTAAGTTCTGTCGTTTCCATATTTCCCGGCAATTTTGAATTTGGAACTGTTCTATATTCGAATGTGTTTAAATTTTGAATCTCAAAACAGTTGAAAGTATTAGGATTAATGCTATTGTTTAGTCACAGCGTCGATTGGAATCTGTCAGGTAACGTACGAAAATGAATCTTTTTAAGGAAAATGTTCGTGCAATAATTTTCTACAACTTTAGACGAGGCCTGACACGGCTTCAGTGTCTTGAAGAGCTAACATCTGTGTTTAGTAATGAAGCCCCATGCCTCCGGACTGTCGAACGGTGGTATTTAAAATTTCAGCGTGGACATACTAGTGTTAGTGACAAATCTCGCGAAGGACGCCCAAAATCCGCCTTCACTGAAGATAACATCATCGCTGTGAGACAACAAATTTTTTAAGATCGTCATGTGACGTAACGAGAGATAGAGGCTCTATTAGGCATCTCAGGGACAACAATTCAAAAGATCTTACATGAAGCGCTTGGTGTGAGAAAGCTAGTTTGTCGTTGGATACCGCATCTGCTTTCCGACGATCACAAGGCGGCCCGCGTCATATGGTGTAAGAAAACTCTGCGAAGGTTCAACCGAGGAGAGTCAAATCACGTCTACGACATCATCAGTGGTGACGAATCTTGGATCTATGCCTACGATCCTGATTCCAAACAACAATCTACAATCTGGGTCTTTCAAGACGAGCCAAAGCCGACTTAAGTTTTTTGTTTTCGAAGCACTTCAAAGAAGATGGTGGCCACGTTCGTTGGAAAAACCGGCCATGTTGCGACTATTGCACTTGAAGATTGTAGAACGGTTAACGCAGAGTGGTATACCACAGTTTGTTTACCACAAGTCATCGCCGAACTTCGTAAATCTAACTCAAAGCGACGCATCATCCTGCACCACGACAACGCAAGCTCACACAGCGCTCGACAAACTATTGAGTATTTGAAGCAGGAAAAAGTAAAAATTCTTGACCATCCTCCATACAGTCCTGACCTAAGCCCTAACGATTTCTTTACATTTCCTAAAATTAAGAAAAGTCTTCGTGGTCAAAGGTTCCAGTTCGGTGAAGAAGCAGTCGATGCTTTCAAGTCAGCCATTTTGAACACCCCCACTTTAGAGTGGAATAAATGTTATAATAACTGGTTTGAGCGAATGGAAAAGTGTATTAAGCTACGTGGTGAATACTTTGAAAAACAATAAAAAGTACTATAAGGTTCTAGTTGTGTTTTTTTCTTCAAACGACAAAACTTAAAAGGCATCCCTCGTATATATAATATTTTTATACGATATTCAGATTCAGAAATCACCAGTTTTATCAAAGCTGCTAAGCATTAATCAGGCCTATGGAAATCCATGCTAGTATAAATTTATGGATTTTTACAGTGAATTTTTGTGGTCAATGAGAATTTTGTTATTGTACATTTCGCCAATTTGATGCGCTGTATCCTCTGTGTTATATTGTTTTCATCTACCTAGATGACTATGTTGTCTTGAAATTTAACTATACATAGGTCCCAACAGTTACTATAGATACGTGAACTTCTGTCTGATATCTCTCTCTTGATTGATAAGTTCCATTGCTAACTTTAATTATAAAATCCGCTTGTTAATGCGCTGTTTCCGGCTATATTCTATGATTTCCTGCAAAATCATGTTTAGAACCTGTAAGGCTGGTTTTAGTCTCACGCTGACGGCACGCGTACCGTCAGCGCTGACGGCCGAGATCTATGAACTTGTAGGAGCGTTTTTGAATGACGCGTAGCTATCAGCGCTGACCGCGCGCCGTGCGCGCTGACAGCTCCGCGGCCGTACGCGCCGCGCGTCGGCGCCGCGTAGCTGTCAGCGCTGACGACCGCGCGAGCGCCTCTGGCTTCAGGGAGCGTTTTAGTGTCGCGCGGAGCGAGCGTCGTCAGCGCGTACAGTCATGGCGAATCGCGAAGTGGATACAGGTCAAGTTATCGATGAGGTACACTTGAGGAAGATATTGTGGGATGCATGCGATACCTTTGCTAGTAATTCGTCAAAAGTTCTAGTTGACATTCGAAGGTAATTAAAGAATTTACTTTTGTCAGCCCTCAAAGTGCAATATAACAAGACAAATTCTCCTGCAACGGCTCTCTGGTCAATCAATGGATGAACATGGAGTCTTTTTCGTCGCCGGTTTTTATTATTTTGGGATAGATAGTACAAAGCAGTAATAATTAATACACTTCGCATTTTTGTCGTCGTCTGTACAGTAAGGCGGTCAGCACGAGACTAAAACGAGCCACGCTGAGCGTCAGCGCTGACAAACTACGCGCTGAGCTGTGAGCGCTGACGGTGCGCGTGAGACTAAAACCAGCCTAAAGGTATAATGTCGTCGGCTGTAGGCTGCTAGTAATCTATGGATGGACCGTAAGATAAATAAGTTAACAACTAAGCAAGATAGAGGCCATAAAATCCTCCCACGGACCTGAAATAAAATACTCTGTGTCCGCAACGCGACCACTGTGAAACAAAGAATAAATCAGTACCTGAACCGGGTAATAATTAGAAAAGTTTGGGAATTGAGAGCCACAGGTCCTGGCCAGAGTATTCAAACAATGGCCCAAATATTCAATAGGCAGCAATTCAATTACCGTAACCTCGGGTTGAACAAAATTAAATATCAGCACACGCGGTTGGTGAAGACTTCAAAATAAAAGGGATATTTTTTGGAAATTGTTTGTGGAAAGGTTGCGTAGGATAGGAATTCCATGAAATTTAATTTAGAAAGGTACATAGTGTTTATCAGGTATGCCCTTCAGGTACAATGGAGAAAATCATAGAGGCATATTTTCGACGAGTAATAAAAATCGTGTAGGTGTTTCATTTCGTGTACCTATTTTAAGCTGAGCAGTAAACAGCTTCTTTTTCTGCTACATTTATGGTTTGGACGTAACAAACTTAATTGGATTGACAATTTGACACGATGATGATGATGATAAGCGGCCTCTACAATATATTCGTATTTCAATGAGAGTCACTTCGTCAGTAATCATTAGTCCATTGAGTGACGTACTAAAGTTGAATGAGAGTTCATTTCAGCTCCGTACGTCAAAGATAAATTAAAGCATTAATATTGCCGGTAAGCATGCTAAAAGAACTACGATTTTACTAGCGATGTACGGTATTGAGTCCACAAAAAAAATCGCGATGAAAGACTTAGGTAAGTAAAAACTTTCATGGTTATTTTTCATTTCGCGGGCAATTAACATGTTTGCCTGTGCAGTTTGCGCCACATCGTGATTAATCCCCGACAATCGGAAAAATTCCTTGCATACAAGAGACATGTTGCCGCTGTGCGTAATGACGTCACGCGGCGCCACCAGCTCATCGCGGCGTCATCACCTTCGGGCTCGGCCGCCGCCGTTCGTCACCACCTTCGGGCTCAGCCGCCTCCATTCGTCACCACCTTCGGGATTAACCGCCACAATTCGTCCCATGGATAGAGCACTCACTCGACTTCGCTTGACCGCTACGCCCGTAGACCCTGCACCGTCTTCTAGTTCCTCTCTGAACCAGTATTCAACCTAGACAGTCTAACTCGCTCCTCCGCTCAGCTTCATTTCATTTTACGTTAAAAATGTGTTAGAAGCACGACTAGTAAAGTTAACAGAAGAGGAACAAAAGCAAATGTAAGCATGTCGCGTAATCGTATTAAGAAAAATAATTAAATACCTGTTTGTACTGCCTGTTAAAGAAAATGATTAAATCGTAAAGATACCGTCAAGATAAATGTAACTATATCTTCTGTTTTCTCTTGTACTATGTTACAGTTTATAAATAAAGATATTTTGACCTATATTTGAAACTAGGGAAACATGAGTGCTTAGTTCAATAGTTTTTCTGAAAGTAGAAACTGAAGCATTTTTTCTTTTCAATATAAATTAGCCTCATAAATAAAAGTTGTTGCCAGGAAATGTGTCATGGACTTTACCCCTTACAGCTTATATTACGTCTTACAGCTCGCGTTTCCGTCGTATAAAACAGCTGTAGCAAAGAAAAAAACAAGGTCCATAACATTAGTAGGGTCAATACTCTGTGGGTTCCGCACAAACATATTGTATAAAAATAATCCGTTTGTCATACCGGGCCGTTTGTGACAGTTTTTTTTAACACACCTTGGGTTTGTGATCACTAATCCGCATTAGGCAAGCGTGGTGTTTTTTTTATTGCTATGTGTAACAAGACGAGCAGATCGTACACCTGATGGTAAGCGCCACGTCGGCCCTTAGACAGTTCAGTGCCAAACAATAACTAAGCAGTTACGGTCTGGCACCACCCTGCGCCTGTTACACCGAGACGACAGTTATTAGGTCTCATATACCCAATGACGTTCAATTAAAAAACTAGGCTCCCAATCACGCTCAAATATTGTCCGAAGCAAAAGTCTGCCCACCCGACTAATGGGCAGAGTTTTCGTTTAGTTGTATACAATTGACATTAAACACTAACTGCCACAAGATAAGGTGTTAATTTGAACGAATGTGTTAATGTCATCTGTGTCAACGCCGCTCGGACGTTTTTTGAGGAATTTTTCTTAGAGATTGGGTGTCTAGTTGTATATTAAACGTCATTGCATATACCAAGTAATTTCACTAGCTACAGTGATTAAGCCAATGACTCATTGTTACAGTGACTTGATTTCTTCACTGATGAAGGAGCTCTGCAGTGGGACTGTTATTTTGTCATCCGTTTGTTAAAAATGTTTTGTTGCTTATTTCTTATGCAGAATGTAACCCTACCCACGTATGATTAACCACTCCGTATATCTTACGAGTTTTCCAAGCTCTGGTTACAGTCGCGAATTCTCGCAAATATCGACTTATGAAAACATCCGGGAACAGATCCGGCAAATTTGTTTTTAACCTATTACGAGTATAGTAAAGTAGTGGCTTTACTGTGGCTGGCGGTAAGTAAAGCGGAGTTCAAGTTGCACTGACCGTAAATGGTGGCCTTGGTTTTTCTTTATAAATAATAGACATTGTCTTGCTGGCTTAGAAGATGCGTCTTCACGCTTCGCTTGGATTATTTTCTGGTCAATGGAAGAAAGACACGTGTGTTTGCTAGACTCATTTCCGCTTTTTAATGGTACAGCAAATACAGTAGTTACCGTACTTTTTGATGCGTGCGAGAATGTGCTCTACGGTAAACATGTGACTTTGTAAACTACCTCAACTTATGGCTATAATGATTATGAAATACGGAAAGAACCAAAATCAAGTTTTTACTATAAAAGTGTAATTGTATTTACCTTCATAGGAAACTGTTGAACCAATAAAGGGACAAATGTATTCCCCCTCAAATCAAACGCCAAGTTCAATTTCTACACGTACGAAACGGATTGCTGAGAAAAAGTGTTGACAGACATATTGCCAATAAAGCAATTTTATATTTCCTTTCCAACTACGGAACCCAAAAACAATAAAGTACGTCTGTCGTACGCAAAGAAAATAAATAAAGTATTAATGAATAAAAGACCAACACGGAATGCAACGATGAAACACAGCGCCAATAAATTCAAAGAGATAACAGAGTTCATAATGGAGACTGTTGCAAAATTGCGCATACACGGTTTTGCAATATACCTCAAGCCACTCCCTTGCTATCAGTTTGAGTAAGCAAAGTTATCAGCAGGGTACTTGCAGGTCGGGTTATCAATACTATCAGCCAGCATTATCATATCAATAACGGCCTATTTCGAGGGAAAAAAGGCGTAAAATATTGCAGATGGAAACTACATAGTTAAGAGATACACTGAAAGTGCATTTTTACGAATAGGAAAAAAGATAATTTTATCAAGAGTGAGCAGGACGGACTACGATTTTGTTGTGAAATATAGCTTACGATGGATTTTTATGACTAAAAATATGATAATCTTATCTTTAAGGTGCGGCTGTTGTGTTGTTACAGTGAACAAACATTCAACTAAGCCATTGCATTAAATGTATCTACATTTATTTAAATTACCAACATCTTTTGTCGGCCACATCTTGCCTCAGGGCTTAATTACGATCGAGGGTGGTCCCGATTAATATTAAAAAACAAAAAAGATTTACAAAGTGTAATGCCTGAACTATTCCCGCCTTTGTCATGTTGGGGGTCAGATTCTTTGTCCGAATGGCTAGCTCAACTTATAAACTATTTTGACGATAAAGTTTTTTTTTTCAACTATAAGCATGCAGCCAGTCTGGCCTAGTGTTTGGCGGCTACCGTTGCCTATGGACTCTAGTAGTAAGAGGCATAAGTTGTGCTACACCGACTCTAAAATATAAAGGGTAAACATAATGTTGTCAGCAAAAAATAAGGTTCTTTCCGCTGCCAATACAATGGAGCTCTAAAGACTATTCTCATCGGCAGTCACATAGCACAACAGTGATGAAATGATTTTTAATGTTGTCTTTTGTAAAATGGAGGCGAACAGCACATTCGGTTGGAAGAACAATTCTTTTCTGCCTCTGATAAATAAGATAGGTACTTGTAATGAGATACTCAGATATTTATTTAAACGGATGTCTAATTCATTCCGCCAAGTATCGAAGATGTTACTAATGCAAAACTAGTTAGCAGGTTTCTTGAAAGTTAAGCTTTCGTTATCTGACTATAATTGTATTTCTAGTATTGTACTCAACTCCTTGAACAAACTTAGTTGTACGAGCTATGATATAACCAACAATTTCTCCTGTGAACATAAACGTTTTCCCCTTCAGTGTGTAGAAAGATTACCTGGCAGCACGTGTTATTTTGATGACCTAATAATGCTTCCTAAGTAGTTTGCCAATATTGGATAAATCTAATATTGGGAATTGGGTAACGTGAATATGTCGGGAAGTATTGTTCCTGTTGAAGTCAGAAGGTAGGATGTAGTGGATTTCATTTCTTTATGCTCGTCTAGAAAGCATGCTTACTACGCAAGCTCACAAGGCAACTTAGAAGGCTCCTCTAATGTTCTTGACTCTTTAATATCGGTTTCAAGGGGTCGCTCTAATGTAATCGCTGAGCTTGCCATATCCTAGATTGTAGTGCAAGTGCCAGCGTACTGTCTAACATGACTTATGAGAAGCAAAATTGGAGCTGATTGTAGCAACTAACAGATCTCTCTTCTTTCCAGTGCCATCCGACATGTTGATTTGCTAAATACTTTTCAACTTCGTAGTTTCTACCAGTATCAGAGGAAGGGAAAACACGTGTCACAAATGAGTTCCACCTTTTTATGGGACAGGAAAAAGAGTTGCAATGGGATAAAACGTCGTTTTCCGCCCGTTATCGGTCAGAAAAATACACATTTTCTATTCCCTGCTGTATTGAAAGTTGGAACTTTGACTGTCGAAAAACGTGGCCCAATGGAATATCAATTTGGGCCATCACCGATCTTCCCGTAGCCATCGTGCTAATGGCCTTTGTACAAAGCGACTGCGTCAGTCGCTTCGTGTTAATTAATATGTTTTTTATGTTTTTCTACTTCTAACGGTACTTTTTTCACAGCTAGAGAACAACTTTTTAGCTCAGTAAGGTTCGTGTTGCATTGCAGTTTTATATTTAACTGACTAACCGTGGATCTATTCAATTCGCTTCCATTCAAATCTTTCCTGCGCTAATGTTAAGTCTAGTCTATTTATAAAATCTTGTTTAGTCCACCTTAGTTTTTCTCATTTCTACTTTAACCGGTGAACGAAATTAACATGTCTATCTATTTCATGCTCTTGTAGTACTATGTTTAGTGTTTAGTGTAGACTAAGTTTAGTACCTATTTTGATGTCCTTTTAGCTTTAATGAAATTTCGAAAATATGTACACGAACTGAGCATGCAGTAAAATCAAATTATCCTCACAACTTTTACAAAGTGCCTTCTAGCTGGAAACCAAAGGAATGCTTGGATTATGAAAATCAGACAAAGGGTTGGTATACTATGTATTTTTTTGGAAATACACTTAATTTCTTGTGAATACCGATTCAAACTGAAATGTTCATAAACACAGATATAGCTTAGCCTTAACAGTCCTTTGCAGTTTTAACCTTGCCTTTGTTTACCATGACGTTTGTTATAGAATTCTGAGGACAAAACGCTTATCTGTCATAATTAAAAAATAATTTTGAGGTAAACATTTAAATTGCAACTTATAACATTCATGTTCTTCTGTTTGTTGTTTTTTTGTCATGCTCACATCATTTAAACTGCGTTAAACGGTTTAGCCGCAAAATTCACTAAGCATTTAATGTAAATATATCAAAATTGCCTCGTTTAATAACACCTCCACGCTCTAGTGGTTTACTGGTGGACCGTTAATTCTGAGTTCAATTCCCGGGTCGCCTGTAAGTTATTGATTGATTTAACGTGGATGTGAATCACCAATATTTGTTGATGATCATCACAGATTGAGTTAGTTAATGATAACTTACGAAGTTCTGGTAGGATAAAAAAGTTTGACGTGCAAAAGAATTTCATGGTAACTCATTTAATTTACCATGAAATTCGAAGTATTTATTTTGCAATTTTGCAAAATAAATAGGTACAGTCAAAAGCACGTCAGACTATACGCTTTGGACTTTGTACCATTCTTATGTCGGGGGCATAAGTGCTATTATCGAACTGCAAGTGTTTACCGTGATGTGCTGTTGACCGTACTTTGACTTTTGTTTTTGACTTTTAATAGGACATAACAAGCACAAGCGTATGTTATTATATTTTATACGAAACCTTGTGTTTTGTGTATCTCCTATAGGCCGTTGATACTTTTGTTATCCACAAGAACCACAAGACGCCTAAAAGTAAATTATATTGAAAAACGAAAACCACACATACAGAAGTTTAACAGCTAGTCTAAAATATTTAAAAACGCCTGCAAAGCGAGACAACGAAATCAATATAGCAAGAAAATTGTAGACAAATCAATATTTATATCTCTGCATTACGCATACCCTCTCTCGGGAACCGGAGGGCGCTGCGATCAGTCCAGACCCCCCACGCCCGGTGCACCCTTAATGCATTGCGTAGGGCATTGCATACCGCAACGCCCTGGCTGTAATCCAAAAAATTCTGGAGATTTTCTTTGCCCTTGATTCACAGTTGAATGCTTTAATTGTCATATGCTGTAGGGCAAAATTGTAAGAACTTTAAGTGTTTTTTTTTATGTCAGAGGCAGCAAACGAGCCAGCGGCTCGCCTGATGGTAAGCAGTCTCCGCCGCCCGTGGACATCTGCAACACCAGAGGGATCGCTGACGCATTGCCGGCCTTTTAAAGGAAGGGGCCTCCGGCATTCTCACAAACCACACGAAAAATATTACATTTACAGTATTTTGCTTAGTGTAACATTTCGGTGGTCTAATGGTTTAAGTACTGAGCAGTGATCCCGAACCCAGGACCCCTGATTACTGTCTGTAATTGCTATTTCTTAAATCATCAAATCAATCCAAAATTTGTGTCTAATTTCTTAACACGCCTCATGTTTGTGATCATTTACCAATTACTTTAGATAGAGTAGAGTTCAGATATAATTGGTTAGCTGTGTGCTTAGAAGTTAATGACAAGCATCTGCTCAGATATTAATGATTACTTGTATTGTAGTGTATGAAACTTATTAACATTTTAAATTGTTCAGAAGTATTTGGTCACCTTGTCTGCTACAATATATCTGACGCTGACTGTACTTAATATTGAGCTTAATTCCGTTACTTGGTATTGTTCAGTAAGCTTTTAAAAGCCGATTACGGTATGTAAACAAAACTTAGTGTATGGATTTAGATCGGAACCGAAACAGGTAAGGATTTATTATTACTGTATAATATTTTCATGTATTCGTACATACGAATACATGATATGACTTGTATTTCAGTAAACTGGAATCACTCACCTTTCTTTGTTCTTTGGTCTAGTGGCTTAATACTTGGCCATGATCTTAGGGTAGAGGACTTTAAAACTATATTATGCCAAGGTGGCAGAAACTCTGCTAGTAACTCCTTTTTGCCGCCAATATTAGAACAAATTAAAGTCTGCAGAAAAAATCAAATAAGAATATTACCTCTCTAGGCTAGATCTGTGGGCCCTGGTATACTACCAGTAGCACAAGTACGACTATGATCCAAGATTCAACAAGCCTGGTTATTACAATGGAGCGATTGCTATCTGACCTCCGTAACCCTTACAAGGGAAACCAGACCTACTTGGAATATAGTCGGGACCAACTGCTTAACGTGCCTTCCGAAGCACGGAATCATCATTCTTTTCAGACATCAGGTGATTCAAGCCTGTAATGTCCTAACCAAACTCGAACCCACTACCTCCGGGTTTTAAAGCCCAACGCACTAACCACTGTACCATGAAGGCAGTTAGCACATTTATACGATATAGGCACGAGCCAGAAATCTATTAACTCAACCATTCAAAACAAAATGCAACGAACCGAGTTCCGAAAGACAGATCTCCTTACTTGTTTTGTTGCATCCAACGTCATATTTCCCACCCGGTGCACATTACTCCGACTTAAATCTGATGAAATACGCGACCGCACAGGACGGTGGCCAAGAATATAGCAGAGGTTGGTGATGTGTCAACTCGGTTTACCAACTTGAGTTGATTCGAGTTTGGGTCACCGAATTGACTCGAGTTAAATTCTTACTAACTCGAGTTTGAATATTCTTCCATAGTCAACCAACCGTATGACACGGACATGATGAGTAATTGGCTAGACATGTACATACATACTAGATCGTTCAATAAGTCCCGAGACTAACTTGGAAATAGCGCATACATTACAAACACTTCTGTTTTTTAAAAAATACTTGCCCTTAAATAAAAGATATGTGTAATTTTTTTAAAAATGGAACATTAAAATATTGATTTTGAAGCCATTTAAGTGACGCTATGCTTGTAGTTTCGATACAATGGGAAAAAACGAGTTTCGCGTGTTGATAAAACATTGTTTTTTAATGGGAAAAAATACCGTTGAAGCACAGCAATGGCTTATAAAATGTTATGTGGGATCAGCTCCCTCTAAAGCAATCATTTGTCGGTGGTATGCCGAATTTAAACGCGGTCGCATGGACACAAATGATGGGGAACGCTCAGGTCGTCCAAATAAAGCAATGACTCAACAAAATATTAACCAAGTCCTCAAAATCGTAATGGAAGATCGGAAGATAAAAGTGCGCGAGATAGCCGAGATAGTGAAGATTTCAGCTGGTAGTGTTTTCACTATTTTACATAAAAATTTGGCCATGAAAAACCTTTTTTCCAAGTGGGTGTCGCGTTTGCTTACAACTGATCAAAAAGAACAACGTGCCAATGATTCAGAGCGATGTTTGGCTCTGATGAATCGTAATAAAAAGGATTTTTTACGTCGGTATGTGACAATGGATGAAACATGGATACACCATTTTACTCCGGAATCCAATCGGCAGTCAGCGGAGTGGAGAGCGGCTGGTGAAAGCCGCCCGAAGCGGCCAAAACCTCAGAAATCGGCCGGTAAGGTTATGGCGTCTATGTTTTGGGATGCGCATGGAATACTTTTTATTGACTACCTAGAAAGGAAGCAAAATATAAACAGTGACTATTACATGTGATTATTGGAGCGATTGAAGTACAAAATTGCGGATAAATGACATCAAATTGACAAAAAGAAAGTGGTCTTTTACCAGGACAACGCGCCTTGTCACAAGTCTGTGAGAACGATGGCCAAAATTAATGAATTTGGCTTTGAATTGCTTCCTCATCCCCCTTATTCGCTAGTCTGGGCCTCCAGCGATTACTGTCTGTTTGCAGATCTCAAAAAAACGCTCCAGGATAAAAAAAATTACTCAAATAGTGAAGTTATCGCAGCAACGGAGGCTTATTTTGAAGCCAAAGACAAATCGTTCTACACGCATGGGATAGAAAAGTTAGAAAAGCGTTGAAAGGACTGTATCGCTCTTGGAGGAGACTACGTTGATGAATAAAAAATAATTTCATAAAAAAAACCTTGTTTTAGTACTTAGTCTCGGGACTTATTGAACCACGTGTTCTAATATTACAGTTTTGATATCAATGATATTTTTTGAGAAATTCGTTTTAATTGGCAACTATTAATAGTTGACAAAACTGTCAACAAAATTGGTATGACAAAGTCACGGGAAATTTTTATTACGTAGCACGAACTACACGAAGTCTGAACCAAAAATCACCTAATTAAGTAAGTAAACATTTTAAAAACTGACTTATTATTCACTCAGGTAACTCAAGTTATTTTCAACTCGAGTTAAATCGAGTAATGTTTTTCCAGGTGATACATCTCTAGCCCAGGTCCTGTATATTAGACGTGGTCTGATTCACAGATTCACTTACCTGTGATAACTAGGGAATTTATCGCTTCGTATAAATTGGGACGATATCGTTATGCTTGGATTATCGGTAATTCCCTAAATTTGGATGTAAGCTTTAGTTTACGAGTGCGATTGTCGTAACTAGCGTCTTTGGATTATTTTATGACCGCGTTCGTATAAAAACAGTTTCGCTTCTATAGTTTCGGTTTAAAAAATCCGAAAGCTCTAGATCCGATATTTTTAGCCTTGGGTATTGTTTGGTTTGTGGTAGGCTTATTTCATAGTCCTAGCTAGCCACAATTGAAATAAAAGACTTTAAGATTAAAGGAAGAAAGAAAAAGGTTAGTTTTTACTAGGGCCCCTAAAACGGCATTGTTTCAAAAAAATTGCTATGCTATGGCTATAAAAATCTTTAATAAGTTGCCAACAGACATAAAGCTCATGCCAATAAAAAAAAAAAAAAAGGTTTTACATTCCTGGCTCTTAGGGAAAAACATTTACTGTGTAAGTGACTACTTAAATTTGTAATTTAACCGGGCCGTACTAATAATGTCAGATAATTATTTTATTTTATTCTTAAGAAAATGTTTGCATGCTGTGATTTATATAGCGGATCAAGGATCTTTGTTATTATAACTGACCATCTCATAAAACCTGTTCCTAGCAAATAAATAAATTTTCATTTTCAATTTCAAAATAAAGAGAGTAGGTAATTAATATAAAGAGGCTGCAGCACTGTACAAAATGCTTTCTTTAGAACTGTTCTCTCAATGGAATAGCTTAAATGCCCTCATACACAGGTACCGGCAAACTTGTTGAACATCGGTCGACGGAGAGGGGGAAAGTTCGCGCATGTGCACTTGCGCGTGACGTGACCAATAAGGAGCAGGCGTGTTAAAATTCGTGTTCTGCGCAATCCCCACCCGATATTTAAGAAGTTTGCCGGTACCTGTACCTACTTTGAACATTCTTTTTGTCTACTCTAAATCCAAACTTTACAAAATTAATAAAAGTTATGAAAATTATTTCTGAAGCCGATGTGGTTATTTCCGCTTACTTTGCCATCTTAAATTTGTGTTAAACTGATGTTTTTTCCAATATATAATATAGCAGCATCGTTTTGACCGTAATCTTCATAAACTGATAACGCCTATTGTCGGAATTAACAGGTATATTATTCTTAGAATCCCCAACGGCGTTTAAATCAAATTTTCTAAGAAAAGCCAGCAGGTATCTAATGACATTTTCTCGTTTCATTTTGATTGAACCGAGGCTGGTCTACGTTACGTTAATAACTTAGGGACGTGCCTAGTTTGAAGGCTGGGGTCTTAGACGCTATGATCGAACCGAAGAAGAAACACAAATATTATAGACTCATTCTTATAAGTTTTAACCTATCAAGCTCTGAAGAAGGTATATTTTTGACTTTCGCTCCGTGGAACAGTGTTCGGGTCATAAAATTTAAAATCGTGGGTCCAACTCCCGCCTTAGGTCGTGTTGTTGCCAAAATTAAGTTTTGTTTCTACGTTGTCAGGTTCTCATAAAATAAGTTGGCTTTGAGGCTAAACGACGCTGTGTAATTTTTTTTTTCAAGGATATTCTCTTAATAAAATATGTCTTTTATATATAAATTGAAAGCTAACGCGTTTTATTATAACATTACTTTTCAAAACATCATCGATATCATTTATTACGTTTACTTCATATCCCTCCCTATTTTCGAACGTTGGTGCGCTTTGAGGAATAGTTTAGTTGCGCTTAATTTGTTGCGCTTAAAAATGGTTGCGCTTCGAGGAATACCTCCTTATATGTGACTGATCTTTGTACGCGTGAATTTAAATATTTGAATACCTACATAATATATTTTTTTACCTTTTCTTGTCATTGAGTTTTATTGTTGCCTATGTCATGTGATGTATTGATAAAAACTTACAAAAACATACGCTGTTCTTGTAAATACATTATTATCCACTGCAGTAAGACTGTATTTGAAGTATTCATATTTTTATTCACTGATTAATTTTTCCTACTGCAGAAATTATTTAGATTAGCTTAATACAAATATATTAGAAAAAATTCAATTTGTCCAGGTATCAGGCGGGACTCGAACCCACGTCCCTCGCTGTCCGGGCGAGTGCACTACCAACTATGCTACCGAGACCTTAGTGGACCCGTTGAATTTCTTCTAGTATTGATTTACGCTACGGCAGCGCCATCTCTTCAATGTTGCAGTAATTACTACTTACAACATCCGAAAGGAATACTTTTACAAGTATTTACCAGTCTTTGAGAAGAGATTATTTTTACATTATATTTTTATAATTTTTAAAGCATATTGCCTGCTTAATGGCGATATTAATACAAATATATTAGAAAAAATTCAATTTGTCCAGGTATCAGGCGGGACTCGAACCCACGTCCCTCGCTGTCCGGGCGAGTGCACTACCAACTATGCTACCGAGACCTTAGTGGACCCGTTGAATTTCTTCTAGTATTGATTTACGCTACGGCAGCGCCATCTCTTCAATGTTGCAGTAATTACTACTTACAACATCCGAAAGGAATACTTTTACAAGTATTTACCAGTCTTTGAGAAGAGATTATTTTTACATTATATTTTTATAATTTTTAAAGCATATTGCCTGCTTAATGGCGATATTAATACAAATATATTAGAAAAAATTCAATTTGTCCAGGTATCAGGCGGGACTCGAACCCACGTCCCTCGCTGTCCGGGCGAGTGCACTACCAACTATGCTACCGAGACCTTAGTGGACCCGTTGAATTTCTTCTAGTATTGATTTACGCTACGGCAGCGCCATCTCTTCAATGTTGCAGTAATTACTACTTACAACATCCGAAAGGAATACTTTTACAAGTATTTACCAGTCTTTGAGAAGAGATTATTTTTACATTATATTTTTATAATTTTTAAAGCATATTGCCTGCTTAATGGCGATATTAATACAAATATATTAGAAAAAATTCAATTTGTCCAGGTATCAGGCGGGACTCGAACCCACGTCCCTCGCTGTCCGGGCGAGTGCACTACCAACTATGCTACCGAGACCTTAGTGGACCCGTTGAATTTCTTCTAGTATTGATTTACGCTACGGCAGCGCCATCTCTTCAATGTTGCAGTAATTACTACTTACAACATCCGAAAGGAATACTTTTACAAGTATTTACCAGTCTTTGAGAAGAGATTATTTTTACATTATATTTTTATAATTTTTAAAGCATATTGCCTGCTTAATGGCGATATTAATACAAATATATTAGAAAAAATTCAATTTGTCCAGGTATCAGGCGGGACTCGAACCCACGTCCCTCGCTGTCCGGGCGAGTGCACTACCAACTATGCTACCGAGACCTTAGTGGACCCGTTGAATTTCTTCTAGTATTGATTTACGCTACGGCAGCGCCATCTCTTCAATGTTGCAGTAATTACTACTTACAACATCCGAAAGGAATACTTTTACAAGTATTTACCAGTCTTTGAGAAGAGATTATTTTTACATTATATTTTTATAATTTTTAAAGCATATTGCCTGCTTAATGGCGATATTAATACAAATATATTAGAAAAAATTCAATTGATACCTGGACAAATTGAATTTTTTCTAATATATTTGTATTAATATCGCCATTAAGCAGGCAATATGCTTTAAAAATTATAAAAATATAATGTAAAAATAATCTCTTCTCAAAGACTGGTAAATACTTGTAAAAGTATTCCTTTCGGATGTTGTAAGTAGTAATTACTGCAACATTGAAGAGATGGCGCTGCCGTAGCGTAAATCAATACTAGAAGAAATTCAACGGGTCCACTAAGGTCTCGGTAGCATAGTTGGTAGTGCACTCGCCCGGACAGCGAGGGACGTGGGTTCGAGTCCCGCCTGATACCTGGACAAATTGAATTTTTTCTAATATATTTGTATTAATATCGCCATTAAGCAGGCAATATGCTTTAAAAATTATAAAAATATAATGTAAAAATAATCTCTTCTCAAAGACTGGTAAATACTTGTAAAAGTATTCCTTTCGGATGTTGTAAGTAGTAATTACTGCAACATTGAAGAGATGGCGCTGCCGTAGCGTAAATCAATACTAGAAGAAATTCAACGGGTCCACTAAGGTCTCGGTAGCATAGTTGGTAGTGCACTCGCCCGGACAGCGAGGGACGTGGGTTCGAGTCCCGCCTGATACCTGGACAAATTGAATTTTTTCTAATATATTTGTATTAATATCGCCATTAAGCAGGCAATATGCTTTAAAAATTATAAAAATATAATGTAAAAATAATCTCTTCTCAAAGACTGGTAAATACTTGTAAAAGTATTCCTTTCGGATGTTGTAAGTAGTAATTACTGCAACATTGAAGAGATGGCGCTGCCGTAGCGTAAATCAATACTAGAAGAAATTCAACGGGTCCACTAAGGTCTCGGTAGCATAGTTGGTAGTGCACTCGCCCGGACAGCGAGGGACGTGGGTTCGAGTCCCGCCTGATACCTGGACAAATTGAATTTTTTCTAATATATTTGTATTAATATCGCCATTAAGCAGGCAATATGCTTTAAAAATTATAAAAATATAATGTAAAAATAATCTCTTCTCAAAGACTGGTAAATACTTGTAAAAGTATTCCTTTCGGATGTTGTAAGTAGTAATTACTGCAACATTGAAGAGATGGCGCTGCCGTAGCGTAAATCAATACTAGAAGAAATTCAACGGGTCCACTAAGGTCTCGGTAGCATAGTTGGTAGTGCACTCGCCCGGACAGCGAGGGACGTGGGTTCGAGTCCCGCCTGATACCTGGACAAATTGAATTTTTTCTAATATATTTGTATTAATATCGCCATTAAGCAGGCAATATGCTTTAAAAATTATAAAAATATAATGTAAAAATAATCTCTTCTCAAAGACTGGTAAATACTTGTAAAAGTATTCCTTTCGGATGTTGTAAGTAGTAATTACTGCAACATTGAAGAGATGGCGCTGCCGTAGCGTAAATCAATACTAGAAGAAATTCAACGGGTCCACTAAGGTCTCGGTAGCATAGTTGGTAGTGCACTCGCCCGGACAGCGAGGGACGTGGGTTCGAGTCCCGCCTGATACCTGGACAAATTGAATTTTTTCTAATATATTTGTATTAATATCGCCATTAAGCAGGCAATATGCTTTAAAAATTATAAAAATATAATGTAAAAATAATCTCTTCTCAAAGACTGGTAAATACTTGTAAAAGTATTCCTTTCGGATGTTGTAAGTAGTAATTACTGCAACATTGAAGAGATGGCGCTGCCGTAGCGTAAATCAATACTAGAAGAAATTCAACGGGTCCACTAAGGTCTCGGTAGCATAGTTGGTAGTGCACTCGCCCGGACAGCGAGGGACGTGGGTTCGAGTCCCGCCTGATACCTGGACAAATTGAATTTTTTCTAATATATTTGTATTAATATCGCCATTAAGCAGGCAATATGCTTTAAAAATTATAAAAATATAATGTAAAAATAATCTCTTCTCAAAGACTGGTAAATACTTGTAAAAGTATTCCTTTCGGATGTTGTAAGTAGTAATTACTGCAACATTGAAGAGATGGCGCTGCCGTAGCGTAAATCAATACTAGAAGAAATTCAACGGGTCCACTAAGGTCTCGGTAGCATAGTTGGTAGTGCACTCGCCCGGACAGCGAGGGACGTGGGTTCGAGTCCCGCCTGATACCTGGACAAATTGAATTTTTTCTAATATATTTGTATTAATATCGCCATTAAGCAGGCAATATGCTTTAAAAATTATAAAAATATAATGTAAAAATAATCTCTTCTCAAAGACTGGTAAATACTTGTAAAAGTATTCCTTTCGGATGTTGTAAGTAGTAATTACTGCAACATTGAAGAGATGGCGCTGCCGTAGCGTAAATCAATACTAGAAGAAATTCAACGGGTCCACTAAGGTCTCGGTAGCATAGTTGGTAGTGCACTCGCCCGGACAGCGAGGGACGTGGGTTCGAGTCCCGCCTGATACCTGGACAAATTGAATTTTTTCTAATATATTTGTATTAATATCGCCATTAAGCAGGCAATATGCTTTAAAAATTATAAAAATATAATGTAAAAATAATCTCTTCTCAAAGACTGGTAAATACTTGTAAAAGTATTCCTTTCGGATGTTGTAAGTAGTAATTACTGCAACATTGAAGAGATGGCGCTGCCGTAGCGTAAATCAATACTAGAAGAAATTCAACGGGTCCACTAAGGTCTCGGTAGCATAGTTGGTAGTGCACTCGCCCGGACAGCGAGGGACGTGGGTTCGAGTCCCGCCTGATACCTGGACAAATTGAATTTTTTCTAATATATTTGTATTAATATCGCCATTAAGCAGGCAATATGCTTTAAAAATTATAAAAATATAATGTAAAAATAATCTCTTCTCAAAGACTGGTAAATACTTGTAAAAGTATTCCTTTCGGATGTTGTAAGTAGTAATTACTGCAACATTGAAGAGATGGCGCTGCCGTAGCGTAAATCAATACTAGAAGAAATTCAACGGGTCCACTAAGGTCTCGGTAGCATAGTTGGTAGTGCACTCGCCCGGACAGCGAGGGACGTGGGTTCGAGTCCCGCCTGATACCTGGACAAATTGAATTTTTTCTAATATATTTGTATTAATATCGCCATTAAGCAGGCAATATGCTTTAAAAATTATAAAAATATAATGTAAAAATAATCTCTTCTCAAAGACTGGTAAATACTTGTAAAAGTATTCCTTTCGGATGTTGTAAGTAGTAATTACTGCAACATTGAAGAGATGGCGCTGCCGTAGCGTAAATCAATACTAGAAGAAATTCAACGGGTCCACTAAGGTCTCGGTAGCATAGTTGGTAGTGCACTCGCCCGGACAGCGAGGGACGTGGGTTCGAGTCCCGCCTGATACCTGGACAAATTGAATTTTTTCTAATATATTTGTATTAATATCGCCATTAAGCAGGCAATATGCTTTAAAAATTATAAAAATATAATGTAAAAATAATCTCTTCTCAAAGACTGGTAAATACTTGTAAAAGTATTCCTTTCGGATGTTGTAAGTAGTAATTACTGCAACATTGAAGAGATGGCGCTGCCGTAGCGTAAATCAATACTAGAAGAAATTCAACGGGTCCACTAAGGTCTCGGTAGCATAGTTGGTAGTGCACTCGCCCGGACAGCGAGGGACGTGGGTTCGAGTCCCGCCTGATACCTGGACAAATTGAATTTTTTCTAATATATTTGTATTAATATCGCCATTAAGCAGGCAATATGCTTTAAAAATTATAAAAATATAATGTAAAAATAATCTCTTCTCAAAGACTGGTAAATACTTGTAAAAGTATTCCTTTCGGATGTTGTAAGTAGTAATTACTGCAACATTGAAGAGATGGCGCTGCCGTAGCGTAAATCAATACTAGAAGAAATTCAACGGGTCCACTAAGGTCTCGGTAGCATAGTTGGTAGTGCACTCGCCCGGACAGCGAGGGACGTGGGTTCGAGTCCCGCCTGATACCTGGACAAATTGAATTTTTTCTAATATATTTGTATTAATATCGCCATTAAGCAGGCAATATGCTTTAAAAATTATAAAAATATAATGTAAAAATAATCTCTTCTCAAAGACTGGTAAATACTTGTAAAAGTATTCCTTTCGGATGTTGTAAGTAGTAATTACTGCAACATTGAAGAGATGGCGCTGCCGTAGCGTAAATCAATACTAGAAGAAATTCAACGGGTCCACTAAGGTCTCGGTAGCATAGTTGGTAGTGCACTCGCCCGGACAGCGAGGGACGTGGGTTCGAGTCCCGCCTGATACCTGGACAAATTGAATTTTTTCTAATATATTTGTATTAATATCGCCATTAAGCAGGCAATATGCTTTAAAAATTATAAAAATATAATGTAAAAATAATCTCTTCTCAAAGACTGGTAAATACTTGTAAAAGTATTCCTTTCGGATGTTGTAAGTAGTAATTACTGCAACATTGAAGAGATGGCGCTGCCGTAGCGTAAATCAATACTAGAAGAAATTCAACGGGTCCACTAAGGTCTCGGTAGCATAGTTGGTAGTGCACTCGCCCGGACAGCGAGGGACGTGGGTTCGAGTCCCGCCTGATACCTGGACAAATTGAATTTTTTCTAATATATTTGTATTAATATCGCCATTAAGCAGGCAATATGCTTTAAAAATTATAAAAATATAATGTAAAAATAATCTCTTCTCAAAGACTGGTAAATACTTGTAAAAGTATTCCTTTCGGATGTTGTAAGTAGTAATTACTGCAACATTGAAGAGATGGCGCTGCCGTAGCGTAAATCAATACTAGAAGAAATTCAACGGGTCCACTAAGGTCTCGGTAGCATAGTTGGTAGTGCACTCGCCCGGACAGCGAGGGACGTGGGTTCGAGTCCCGCCTGATACCTGGACAAATTGAATTTTTTCTAATATATTTGTATTAATATCGCCATTAAGCAGGCAATATGCTTTAAAAATTATAAAAATATAATGTAAAAATAATCTCTTCTCAAAGACTGGTAAATACTTGTAAAAGTATTCCTTTCGGATGTTGTAAGTAGTAATTACTGCAACATTGAAGAGATGGCGCTGCCGTAGCGTAAATCAATACTAGAAGAAATTCAACGGGTCCACTAAGGTCTCGGTAGCATAGTTGGTAGTGCACTCGCCCGGACAGCGAGGGACGTGGGTTCGAGTCCCGCCTGATACCTGGACAAATTGAATTTTTTCTAATATATTTGTATTAATATCGCCATTAAGCAGGCAATATGCTTTAAAAATTATAAAAATATAATGTAAAAATAATCTCTTCTCAAAGACTGGTAAATACTTGTAAAAGTATTCCTTTCGGATGTTGTAAGTAGTAATTACTGCAACATTGAAGAGATGGCGCTGCCGTAGCGTAAATCAATACTAGAAGAAATTCAACGGGTCCACTAAGGTCTCGGTAGCATAGTTGGTAGTGCACTCGCCCGGACAGCGAGGGACGTGGGTTCGAGTCCCGCCTGATACCTGGACAAATTGAATTTTTTCTAATATATTTGTATTAATATCGCCATTAAGCAGGCAATATGCTTTAAAAATTATAAAAATATAATGTAAAAATAATCTCTTCTCAAAGACTGGTAAATACTTGTAAAAGTATTCCTTTCGGATGTTGTAAGTAGTAATTACTGCAACATTGAAGAGATGGCGCTGCCGTAGCGTAAATCAATACTAGAAGAAATTCAACGGGTCCACTAAGGTCTCGGTAGCATAGTTGGTAGTGCACTCGCCCGGACAGCGAGGGACGTGGGTTCGAGTCCCGCCTGATACCTGGACAAATTGAATTTTTTCTAATATATTTGTATTAATATCGCCATTAAGCAGGCAATATGCTTTAAAAATTATAAAAATATAATGTAAAAATAATCTCTTCTCAAAGACTGGTAAATACTTGTAAAAGTATTCCTTTCGGATGTTGTAAGTAGTAATTACTGCAACATTGAAGAGATGGCGCTGCCGTAGCGTAAATCAATACTAGAAGAAATTCAACGGGTCCACTAAGGTCTCGGTAGCATAGTTGGTAGTGCACTCGCCCGGACAGCGAGGGACGTGGGTTCGAGTCCCGCCTGATACCTGGACAAATTGAATTTTTTCTAATATATTTGTATTAATATCGCCATTAAGCAGGCAATATGCTTTAAAAATTATAAAAATATAATGTAAAAATAATCTCTTCTCAAAGACTGGTAAATACTTGTAAAAGTATTCCTTTCGGATGTTGTAAGTAGTAATTACTGCAACATTGAAGAGATGGCGCTGCCGTAGCGTAAATCAATACTAGAAGAAATTCAACGGGTCCACTAAGGTCTCGGTAGCATAGTTGGTAGTGCACTCGCCCGGACAGCGAGGGACGTGGGTTCGAGTCCCGCCTGATACCTGGACAAATTGAATTTTTTCTAATATATTTGTATTAATATCGCCATTAAGCAGGCAATATGCTTTAAAAATTATAAAAATATAATGTAAAAATAATCTCTTCTCAAAGACTGGTAAATACTTGTAAAAGTATTCCTTTCGGATGTTGTAAGTAGTAATTACTGCAACATTGAAGAGATGGCGCTGCCGTAGCGTAAATCAATACTAGAAGAAATTCAACGGGTCCACTAAGGTCTCGGTAGCATAGTTGGTAGTGCACTCGCCCGGACAGCGAGGGACGTGGGTTCGAGTCCCGCCTGATACCTGGACAAATTGAATTTTTTCTAATATATTTGTATTAATATCGCCATTAAGCAGGCAATATGCTTTAAAAATTATAAAAATATAATGTAAAAATAATCTCTTCTCAAAGACTGGTAAATACTTGTAAAAGTATTCCTTTCGGATGTTGTAAGTAGTAATTACTGCAACATTGAAGAGATGGCGCTGCCGTAGCGTAAATCAATACTAGAAGAAATTCAACGGGTCCACTAAGGTCTCGGTAGCATAGTTGGTAGTGCACTCGCCCGGACAGCGAGGGACGTGGGTTCGAGTCCCGCCTGATACCTGGACAAATTGAATTTTTTCTAATATATTTGTATTAATATCGCCATTAAGCAGGCAATATGCTTTAAAAATTATAAAAATATAATGTAAAAATAATCTCTTCTCAAAGACTGGTAAATACTTGTAAAAGTATTCCTTTCGGATGTTGTAAGTAGTAATTACTGCAACATTGAAGAGATGGCGCTGCCGTAGCGTAAATCAATACTAGAAGAAATTCAACGGGTCCACTAAGGTCTCGGTAGCATAGTTGGTAGTGCACTCGCCCGGACAGCGAGGGACGTGGGTTCGAGTCCCGCCTGATACCTGGACAAATTGAATTTTTTCTAATATATTTGTATTAATATCGCCATTAAGCAGGCAATATGCTTTAAAAATTATAAAAATATAATGTAAAAATAATCTCTTCTCAAAGACTGGTAAATACTTGTAAAAGTATTCCTTTCGGATGTTGTAAGTAGTAATTACTGCAACATTGAAGAGATGGCGCTGCCGTAGCGTAAATCAATACTAGAAGAAATTCAACGGGTCCACTAAGGTCTCGGTAGCATAGTTGGTAGTGCACTCGCCCGGACAGCGAGGGACGTGGGTTCGAGTCCCGCCTGATACCTGGACAAATTGAATTTTTTCTAATATATTTGTATTAATATCGCCATTAAGCAGGCAATATGCTTTAAAAATTATAAAAATATAATGTAAAAATAATCTCTTCTCAAAGACTGGTAAATACTTGTAAAAGTATTCCTTTCGGATGTTGTAAGTAGTAATTACTGCAACATTGAAGAGATGGCGCTGCCGTAGCGTAAATCAATACTAGAAGAAATTCAACGGGTCCACTAAGGTCTCGGTAGCATAGTTGGTAGTGCACTCGCCCGGACAGCGAGGGACGTGGGTTCGAGTCCCGCCTGATACCTGGACAAATTGAATTTTTTCTAATATATTTGTATTAATATCGCCATTAAGCAGGCAATATGCTTTAAAAATTATAAAAATATAATGTAAAAATAATCTCTTCTCAAAGACTGGTAAATACTTGTAAAAGTATTCCTTTCGGATGTTGTAAGTAGTAATTACTGCAACATTGAAGAGATGGCGCTGCCGTAGCGTAAATCAATACTAGAAGAAATTCAACGGGTCCACTAAGGTCTCGGTAGCATAGTTGGTAGTGCACTCGCCCGGACAGCGAGGGACGTGGGTTCGAGTCCCGCCTGATACCTGGACAAATTGAATTTTTTCTAATATATTTGTATTAATATCGCCATTAAGCAGGCAATATGCTTTAAAAATTATAAAAATATAATGTAAAAATAATCTCTTCTCAAAGACTGGTAAATACTTGTAAAAGTATTCCTTTCGGATGTTGTAAGTAGTAATTACTGCAACATTGAAGAGATGGCGCTGCCGTAGCGTAAATCAATACTAGAAGAAATTCAACGGGTCCACTAAGGTCTCGGTAGCATAGTTGGTAGTGCACTCGCCCGGACAGCGAGGGACGTGGGTTCGAGTCCCGCCTGATACCTGGACAAATTGAATTTTTTCTAATATATTTGTATTAATATCGCCATTAAGCAGGCAATATGCTTTAAAAATTATAAAAATATAATGTAAAAATAATCTCTTCTCAAAGACTGGTAAATACTTGTAAAAGTATTCCTTTCGGATGTTGTAAGTAGTAATTACTGCAACATTGAAGAGATGGCGCTGCCGTAGCGTAAATCAATACTAGAAGAAATTCAACGGGTCCACTAAGGTCTCGGTAGCATAGTTGGTAGTGCACTCGCCCGGACAGCGAGGGACGTGGGTTCGAGTCCCGCCTGATACCTGGACAAATTGAATTTTTTCTAATATATTTGTATTAATATCGCCATTAAGCAGGCAATATGCTTTAAAAATTATAAAAATATAATGTAAAAATAATCTCTTCTCAAAGACTGGTAAATACTTGTAAAAGTATTCCTTTCGGATGTTGTAAGTAGTAATTACTGCAACATTGAAGAGATGGCGCTGCCGTAGCGTAAATCAATACTAGAAGAAATTCAACGGGTCCACTAAGGTCTCGGTAGCATAGTTGGTAGTGCACTCGCCCGGACAGCGAGGGACGTGGGTTCGAGTCCCGCCTGATACCTGGACAAATTGAATTTTTTCTAATATATTTGTATTAATATCGCCATTAAGCAGGCAATATGCTTTAAAAATTATAAAAATATAATGTAAAAATAATCTCTTCTCAAAGACTGGTAAATACTTGTAAAAGTATTCCTTTCGGATGTTGTAAGTAGTAATTACTGCAACATTGAAGAGATGGCGCTGCCGTAGCGTAAATCAATACTAGAAGAAATTCAACGGGTCCACTAAGGTCTCGGTAGCATAGTTGGTAGTGCACTCGCCCGGACAGCGAGGGACGTGGGTTCGAGTCCCGCCTGATACCTGGACAAATTGAATTTTTTCTAATATATTTGTATTAATATCGCCATTAAGCAGGCAATATGCTTTAAAAATTATAAAAATATAATGTAAAAATAATCTCTTCTCAAAGACTGGTAAATACTTGTAAAAGTATTCCTTTCGGATGTTGTAAGTAGTAATTACTGCAACATTGAAGAGATGGCGCTGCCGTAGCGTAAATCAATACTAGAAGAAATTCAACGGGTCCACTAAGGTCTCGGTAGCATAGTTGGTAGTGCACTCGCCCGGACAGCGAGGGACGTGGGTTCGAGTCCCGCCTGATACCTGGACAAATTGAATTTTTTCTAATATATTTGTATTAATATCGCCATTAAGCAGGCAATATGCTTTAAAAATTATAAAAATATAATGTAAAAATAATCTCTTCTCAAAGACTGGTAAATACTTGTAAAAGTATTCCTTTCGGATGTTGTAAGTAGTAATTACTGCAACATTGAAGAGATGGCGCTGCCGTAGCGTAAATCAATACTAGAAGAAATTCAACGGGTCCACTAAGGTCTCGGTAGCATAGTTGGTAGTGCACTCGCCCGGACAGCGAGGGACGTGGGTTCGAGTCCCGCCTGATACCTGGACAAATTGAATTTTTTCTAATATATTTGTATTAATATCGCCATTAAGCAGGCAATATGCTTTAAAAATTATAAAAATATAATGTAAAAATAATCTCTTCTCAAAGACTGGTAAATACTTGTAAAAGTATTCCTTTCGGATGTTGTAAGTAGTAATTACTGCAACATTGAAGAGATGGCGCTGCCGTAGCGTAAATCAATACTAGAAGAAATTCAACGGGTCCACTAAGGTCTCGGTAGCATAGTTGGTAGTGCACTCGCCCGGACAGCGAGGGACGTGGGTTCGAGTCCCGCCTGATACCTGGACAAATTGAATTTTTTCTAATATATTTGTATTAATATCGCCATTAAGCAGGCAATATGCTTTAAAAATTATAAAAATATAATGTAAAAATAATCTCTTCTCAAAGACTGGTAAATACTTGTAAAAGTATTCCTTTCGGATGTTGTAAGTAGTAATTACTGCAACATTGAAGAGATGGCGCTGCCGTAGCGTAAATCAATACTAGAAGAAATTCAACGGGTCCACTAAGGTCTCGGTAGCATAGTTGGTAGTGCACTCGCCCGGACAGCGAGGGACGTGGGTTCGAGTCCCGCCTGATACCTGGACAAATTGAATTTTTTCTAATATATTTGTATTAATATCGCCATTAAGCAGGCAATATGCTTTAAAAATTATAAAAATATAATGTAAAAATAATCTCTTCTCAAAGACTGGTAAATACTTGTAAAAGTATTCCTTTCGGATGTTGTAAGTAGTAATTACTGCAACATTGAAGAGATGGCGCTGCCGTAGCGTAAATCAATACTAGAAGAAATTCAACGGGTCCACTAAGGTCTCGGTAGCATAGTTGGTAGTGCACTCGCCCGGACAGCGAGGGACGTGGGTTCGAGTCCCGCCTGATACCTGGACAAATTGAATTTTTTCTAATATATTTGTATTAATATCGCCATTAAGCAGGCAATATGCTTTAAAAATTATAAAAATATAGATTAGCTTAATTTCAAGATAAACAGAGTTTTGTACATGTAGGTACCCTATAATAATATTATAATAATAGGCCAGCCAGAAAGAACAGACATTGTGTCTTATCTCCTTTGTTGATCCTTGGACTTTCGAGTTCGACTAACATTAAATAGGTACTGAGTTCTAAATGCTATCAAATTACATAACATAGAGTAGCTTGACCTAATTTTTTGTGCCAGGGTGTTTTATTGCTCAATTTTATTGTTACGATTGTAGATGCTCCTTACTGCTAAATTTTTTGCTATAAAAACTGTGGTTATTGTAATACTGTGGTAGTTATTACGTCTCCATAAATATACCTATTCTTAAACTAAGATAATAAGTATACGAGTATGTACAATTTCATCTCATAGCACTACATAATTATCATCATCATCATCAGCTTATATACGTTCCCACTGCTGGGACACAGGCCTTATCTAAATTGTGAGATAGTGTGGGCCATACTCCACCGCATATTCACTAGATAAAAGAATTTCTTCAAATTTTTAAACGTCCACATTGTCAATTTCTATTCATACAAATCGACATTTTAGTGTTGACTATATTTACCTAGTTACCTACGTCTGCCTCGAATTCGTTTACCCTAGGCACTAACTGTGAAAGACAGAAATTAAACCAATTTAGACTAAATGTAAAGTGGCAGTTTTATTCTTTTTACCTTCCTAGGACAATTTTAAATCCAAGTTTTTAATTATTAGCACCGCTAGCTGAGCCAGAAAATAATTAGCCTAAGCGTTTATTTACTGACGAATTAAGCTATAATTGATGGCTTGTAAATAAAGCACAATTAGCTCGATGCCTCGATACAATGCACTAATGGATTGACATCGGCCCCTCAAAGCCTCAGATAACGTTGTGTGGCGGTTGTGAAATGGTTAATTACGGTTATTTACCTAAATTTGCCGTTTAATACCGATAGGGACAATATTAATAATAAAGGTTAGAGGGCTCTTTTGTAATGCGTGTGTTGTTGTGGGCAATAAACGGCTGCGCTACAAATGTTGACTGCTATTCATTTAATATTGTTTTCCTAGCGGCAAATTATTAAAATCCTGTCTAGTGCTCTCGCTGGTCAGGGCGCAGTTCAGGCGTCGTGAAATTTGGTAAACAAGTTACCTAGTCAGTCGCGTTTCGTGCGTTTTCGAAAATTTGCCAAGTGCGTAAGGTTATCAAAAATCCGAGTTAAGATTAAAAAAGCAGCTTAATAGTTCGAGCCTGGAATTGAACCCGGGTCCCCGATCAGTGGGATCGGTTGGTCAAAAGTTCAACACCAATAAAGCGTTGCCAATTCTTAAAGAAATCTGTAGATAATATTTTTATGGCGAAGTCTGTTTGTCTCTTTCTATTTGTGGATCTAAAAAGGACCTTCTTATTTACGATTTTTGATAATTTACTGTTTTCAGTCCAAAAACTCTGGACTGGTCGAAGCATTATACTGTCTCCGCATTTATCTATAATCGCTGAACTAATTAGTCAACCTCCATTTCGCCAGCAATGTGAACTCAAGATAATAATGTCATCTGATTTATAAGTATAAGTGGAATTTCTGCAGCCGCATTCAAAACAAGAAAATTTATGACATCAAAAGAAAGCAATTTTAAATTGACAAATTAAAATTTTGCTTAAGGCCTTACCCAGAGCAAATGACTTTGAGCATTTCACCTTCACTTACCCCCACCTCACCTCACCCCATACTTCGTAACCATCGGTAATAATATGAGCGCCATCTAGTTAGCTAGCGCCAAACTATTACTAACATTATAAAGCCACTATTAGCAGACTGAATATTAATTGTCATAGAAAAAAAAGTATCTTGTAGATACACACATCATAAAAGTAGAATCGAAATGTTTTTCAGTACGATAAAATACAACAAGATTAATTTTAATTTTTTTGTTCTCTATTTGAAAATACAAATTTGAACATGAAAGATTTTCAATACAAAAGAAGAATTCGATTCAAACGGTTTTTTCGATATTTTCAACGGATATCTAGATTGAAAAAAAACTCTTAGAGGATTATCAGAAGTTTTACGAGTAAAAATTACAGCAGGTATAGTACATCAGGAGGTGATCTCCGGGTAGTATTACCAGGGTGTGTTTTCAGGGTATTAACATCATAGGTGTTCTCCAGGAAATATCATCAAAGGGTGTTCACCGGGTTGTTGCATCAGAGGGGTGTTTTCAGGGTAGTCACATCAGGGGGTGTTCTCCGGGTACTATTACCAGTGGGGTGTTTTCAGGGTATTAACATCATTCAACGTGCAACGTGGTCACGACCCTGAGGATTGGGATACGGAAACTGCGTGCTATTTCTCTCGTAGAATATCTACTCCAGTCAACGAAGCTCTAACTTTGCCATTTTAGCTGAAAAGATGAATCAAAGGACAATGCTCAAAAAAAAACCAGGTTGGAATCAAATGAAAAGTATCTGTAAAATTATTGGTAATAATATGTAATTAAATATTCCATAGGGGGCATCATCGAAATCAATGGCGGTATGTGTGAAATTGCTTTTCAGATTTTTAGGGGTCACATAAAGTATCAATTAAAGGAGTAAACAGATACAGTTGCGGTTTAAAAGTGTATAAAATGGCTATATCTAATATAATTATATTATATAATTGTATATAATTAATAATTATTATTTAATATAATAAAGCGTAACAGTTTGTTTGTCTTTGTAAACGCGCTAATATCAGGAACTACAAGACCGATTCTAAAAATTCTTGCACCAATGAGAAGCTACAACTTTACTGAATAGGTGCTAAAAAATATATTTTTATAAAAAATTATAAAAATATTTTTTTATTATTCAGTAACTATGTAACTGATACTTTATGTGACCCCTGAAAAATCTGAATAGCAATTTCACACATACCGCCATTGATTTCGATGATGCCCCCTATGGAATATTTAATTACATATTATTACCAATAATTAGAGATACTTTTCATTTGATTCCAGCCTGGGTTGTTTTTCATACTAGATGAGCATTGTCCTTTTCGTTAATGACCCCGTGATAATGATAACATACTAAAAATGCGGGGCGGGGTGGTGTCACCGGGGTCATTCGAAAAAATGGAAGAGGGTGAAAAATTACTTTTTCCCGATAATCTCAAAAACTAACAGAATTAAGAGAAAAAGTTTTACACTCAGTTGCAGAAACGTCCATTAAAGTTAATGTGTCATTAAAGCTATTGCTGTCACTTTTTATTTCATGACAACGAAAAGTGACAGCATTAGATTTAATGAAGCATTAACTTTAATGGAGCTTTCTGCAACAGGGTGTTAGACAAAAGCTGTAGAGAATTACTTTGTCTACAAAAAAGGTTATAATCATTTTACGCGTATCGCGCCCCGTTTGCTAGGAAATCGCGTACAATGTGCGAAAATTAGCACGAACAATGTTTTTCGCTATTTAAAACGGGGTTTTTTCATATTTTCCAATTGGAATGATTTTTATGCATCCTCCGACACACCCTAAGAGATTTCCTTCTAATTTTTATAGATTTGGGTCAACAAGTGCGTTTATTATTCAGTAACTATGTAACTGATACTTTATGTGACCCCAGAAAAATCTGAATAGCAATTTCACACATAACACCATTGATTTCGATGATGCCCCCTATGGAATATTTAATTACATATTATTACCAATAATTTGATTCCAACCTAGCTTCTTTTTGAGCATTGTCCTTTTAGCGTCAGTTTCAGCTTTACAACTAAAATGGCAAAGTTAGAATTTCGTTGACTGGAGTAGATATTCTACGAGAGAAATAGCACGCAGTTTCCGTATCCCAATCCTCAGGGTCGTGACCACGTTGCACGTTGAATGATGATAATACCCTGAAAACACCCCACTGGTAATAGTACCCGGAGAACACCCCCTGATGTGACTACCCTGAAAACACCCCTCTGATGCAACAACCCGGTGAACACCCTTTGATGATACTTCCCGGAGAACACCTATGATGTTAATACCCTGAAAACACCCTGGTAATACTACCCGGAGAACACCTCCTGATGTGACTACCCTGAAAACAACCCCCGATGCAACAACCCGGTGAACACCCCTTTGATGATGCTTCCTGGAGAACACCCATGATGTTAATACCCTGAAAACACCCCCTGGTAATACTACGCGGAGAACACCTATTGATTTTTCTACCCGGGAATATCCTTGGGTCCTAAGTGGGAGTATCTTGAGGAAAGGAGTGACTGTTCTCCTCCCGCCTCACCACGCTGCGCTACAACCTCAACGCGCTCAACAACACCGGCCGCGGCCGCCAGCAAGCAAAGAGGCTGAAGCGAGCCACACCGCCGCTCTGGCCGATGTTGGTGATAGCTCAAAGCCGCTTGATGATACTACCCGGAGAACACCCCCTGATGAATACACTAGCGATTGGGAGGGTCCGCAACGTTTCACCAAAGTACACGTATTAAAATTGCTCCGTTTAAATATTATTCTAATAAGTGTAAAAAGTAAATAGTTTTTAGTAAATGTTGTATAAAAATGTGCGGCAAGAAATAGCGCATCCTGTGGTGTAAATTTTAATTCGTTTAGTTGACATTTTGGATGTTTTTTAACAAAATTAAACCAACTGTGACGGTTACGAGTGCAATATTGGATAAAGCATGTAAATAATATTGTAAAGTGACTCATGTTCCAACGGACCTCTGCAAGCAAACAATACTGATCTTTGGACCCCTATTCACGTCTGTTGGTGCGCGCCGTACTTCATCGCTTATTTCGGCCTATCTATACAACGCTCGGTGGCAGAGTGCAAATACGCTGACGTAATAAGTGAACATTAGTTCAAATCCCAAGTAGTCCAAAAATCTTTTTGAACATTTTTTTTGGTTGAGATTGTTTAGTTCTTCTATTTTTATTATTCAATTTTTTTAAATATCATTCGTTGGTGTATTCCATTGGATAATGTAATACACCAACTCAAGACTCATGACTCAGTCTTGGTTTGTATTGAATAGGCTGCGAAACTACTGAACCGATTTGGAAAATTCATTCACTTTTGGAAAGTCACCCGGGTACTATTCCCGGCCCGGGTGACATACGACAGGATTATAGGATAATTATTGACAAAAGAAATTACGCGCGGGTGAAGTGAAACCGAGGAGGCGGCCTAGTGTAGTCAGTGAAATTTACCGTCGTAGGTACCTACTGATCAATTTGTAAAATTCATTCACTTTTGGAAAGTTATCGCGATTTTGGCGAGCCATTTGGTGTAATGGTCGAGAAGTCGGCTATTACACCAGAGGTCGCGGGTTCGATCCCCGCACGGTACAAACATTTGTGTGCATGAACATGTTTGTTTGTATCGGTCTGGGTTTTTCTATTTATAATAATGTATGTATTTACAAAAAAAAGTATATAAGTAATGTTTATCCGTTGTCTAGCACCCATAGCACAACTAATGCTTAGTGCTGCACAAGCTAATGCTTAGTTTGGGGCTAGATGGTGCTGTGTGAATAATGTCCAGAGATATTTATATTTATATTAAATCGAGCGTGTAGCATTCGCCATTGATATAGTTTTACTACACTACTATTATTAAACAAGATAATTAAATCGTCCTTTCGCATTTAATACAAGACACACCTCAGCCTCACAATATAAATCGTCCTTGCGTAAACAAAGCAAGCAAACGTCAGTGCTTGTTTGTGTCGCTAGGTGTCGCTGTCTCACCGATCTGTCACGTGTGTGAGCGAGCGACACGGGTTCCCCGTAGCACAGCTAGCGACCGACTGCCGCCCGCTACCCGTTGTGGGCGCGTGAAAGAAATGGCCGTCCGAAATTATGAATAATAATCCGTAAAAATCAAGAAAAGGATGATTTCCAAATTTTTAGCAGCCAATTTATAGTTATTTTGATTGTCTATCGATTGGCGCAAGCCAAATTTAAAAAACACGTTTAAATTAGGAGGAGTGCATGAAATAAAATTATTTTAGACGTACTTTCAAAGTCAGTTTTGGTAGTGATAAATAAAGATAAACACAAACTTTAAACGTGGAATTTTAAGATAAAACTACAAAGATTATTTACGTATTTTTTAAACTGTTGTATATGCATTAAATAAGGAGTTGAGAGCCGTTAAAAACAAGACTTTTGGTCTGGGAGAAGCCTTAAATATACACATTCATATTAGTCTTGGATAGTGGCCATTAGTACCTAATGGATATGGATATCATGGTTAATGACTTAGATAAAATTCTGGATGTGGTTGTTTGAACATGCTTACTAACCCCCTGAGTGGGGGTTAAGCTAGGCCTGCCATGTGATGCAGGCAGTTACCGGTGGTGGTGTCGTGGCTGTCCATGATTTTAAGAGCCCATCAGCATCAAAGTACGACGGTGAGGGAGTATCTCGAGAAGTTTTAGTGGATAAACTCTGCCCTGTTTTTCATTAGAGCGAAGCAGCGCCCTACTCAGGGTGTCAGTCCTATGTACACCACCCTTTCCTTTAAAAGAATGTCGGAGCGCTTTCCTAGCAATTTTATCAAAGTAGCCGCGAAAAAGGCCTCAATTTTATACGTAACTAGCTTTCCGACCGCGGTATCACCCGCGCGTAATTTCTTTTTTCAAATATCCGCCCCTTCCCCCACATTTCCGGGATCAAAAGTACCCTATGTTCACCGGTGATAGTGTAGCTTTCCAACAGTGAAAGAATTATTCAAATCGGATCAGTAGTTTCGGCGCTTATTCGATACAAACAAACAATCAAATCTTTCCTCTTTATAATATTGTATAGATGTCCAGACAAATTCAGCTTAGACCTTCCCATATTAAAAGTCAAATTCAGCAGTATTTGATTGATAACCGTTGATAGACGGGCAAAATATTCCCTTAAATTGATTTCCTTCCCGACTTTCTCGTAATCATTTATTCGACTGTAAACGTAAACCCGGCCGGTTCAATAAATTAGTACAGTTACCAGCTGACATCTAAACTCCCCAAGTGTCCCTTGGACGCGTAATTACATCTCGAGTTTTAAATGTCATTCATCGCCTGTGAGGCGAACAGTTAATTTTACAACTCCTTACTCCGTTTCTGAATGCTTCAATGGAGAATGTTACTAGGTATGCCAAATCGCTTGAAATTTTGTCTCAGTAATGCCTGTATGTATACAAATACACTAGTTTTTGTTGTAGTCAAAAATACCTAGTAGTTTTGATTCTATAGGCATTCAAAGTTTCGAAAAATATCGAGTCCCGCTAACAGTCACGTGACCGCTTGTGACGTCACATCACAACCCGCCGCGCGGGCCGAGCCCGGCTTAGTACAAGTTGCATAGCTTGCGCTTGGCTTGTGCAGTATTTTGTTGTGTTTTCGTTAATAGACTTAATAGTAAATATTATTCAATTAATAATATGGACGAAAAAGGGCAATCGGATAATATAATCTACCTAAAATAGATGGATTAATGGTTGCGCATTATTTAACAACAAATAGTGATTTCGTTGCCGCCGAAATGCGAGGAATATCAAATAGTAAAAGTATCTACCTACCATTCAATGTTTCTGTTAAAGACAACAAATAAATGTAGGTATTATTGTGGAGGTTACCAATGTGGTAGTTACCAATGTAGTGGTTAGGTGTCAATAAGCAACACAACTCACAGATGTAACAGTCAGTTTATTCACACACGCACGATAGAACAGAAGGAGGTACAAAAGAGATACGGGACGTAATAAAGTTTATAGGGACACAAACAATTAACAATCTATTACGCAACTACGCGTGGTATTGAGCGCGATATAATGATTAGCACGGGTCATACGTCAAAGCATCAATTCTCGACTGGCGACAAGCCGGCTGCGAGCCCGGTGCGCGGGCGCAGGTAAAACAAGTCGTGCGTAGCTATAGTGCACCGGTGAATAGATCGCGCTGCATACTACGGGTATTACTCGGGTTTGCTTGTGCATTTAATTTAATATTTATATTTAAGTATTTTAATGTTTGTTAGCGTGACGAATGAATGTGATGTGTGAATGTGAATGTAAATAATGTATGTAAGTAAATTATCTGTACATAGTAAAATATAAAATCATAGATATATGAATTTTAATAATGAGAATATATAAGTCACCTACATCACTCCCCTCCAGAGACCGGGCTAAGGGCGATAATAGTCTGGAAACTGAACTTTCCTCCCTGAGCGTGATGTTCGTGTTACTGTAGGGTGAGGATCGTTAGGTTCTGGTGTACTATATGCATCAGATTGAGAGGAATTTAAAAATGGATTTTCTTTAAGTATTGCATTACCAGCGGCCAGTAAGTAGGCTGGTTTAAGTCGGTCTATACTTACTGTGACACTTTTATTTTTGACGCTAATTTTAAAGTTTTTAGGACCTCTCTCTAGCACTTCATGTGGGCCAGTGTAAGCAGGCAGAAATGATCCACGTAGCGTGTCTTCCCTTAGGAATACGTGGCTACAAGTGGCAAGATCTTTGTAAACGAAGATTTTATTCTTCGAGTGGTGTTGTGTTGGTACTGGGCGTAAGTTCTCAGCGAATGACTTCATGCGAGTTGAAAAGTCTGTTATGTCGGTGGTATAGCCATTGACATCGTGACCGAAAAATTCGCCAGGTAGTCGAAGTGGTTCGCCAAAGACCAGCTCGGCTGAAGAAGATCGCAGATCCTCTTTGACTGCACTTCTTATGCCAAGAAGTACTAGGGGTAAAGCCTCGACCCAGTTTTTATTATTGTGGCAGGTGATTGCCGCTTTTAATTGCCTGTGAAAACGCTCAACCAAGCCATTACATTGCGGGTGATATGCTGTCGTCCTGCGGTGGTCAAATCCAATTGTTTTGGACAATTGCTGGAATAGTGCCGACTGGAATTGAGCACCGCGGTCACTCACGATGGTGGTTGGACAGCCATATCTAGATACCCAGCAGGATATAAACGCTTTGGCCACTGTTTCGGCGGTGATATCAGTAAGTGGTACAGCTTCTGGCCATCGCGTAAATCGATCGACGGCTGTAAGGCAATACCGATAGTCACCAGCGAGCGGTAATGGGCCGACTAGGTCTATGTGGACGTGTTTGAAACGCGCGGAAGGTAAAGCAAGCGTACCTAACGGTGACGCGACATGTCTGTTTACCTTCGAACGCTGGCAGGTCAAACACGCCTTAGACCATTCACGGCAGTTCTTGCGCATTAAGGGCCAAACAAAACGCTGTGCAACAAGCTTGGCTGACGCATTGGCGCCTGGGTGGCTCAGCGAATGCAGGGAGTTGAACACCTGCTGACGTAATTGATGTGGGACAAACGGCCTAGGAGTCGGTGTACTGACGTCGCAGTACAATTCAGCGCGACTACCAGGAACGTTTGTCTTTACTAGACGGAGTGAAGATTCGCCTTGTAAATGAGATGCTAACTCGTCATCTGTAGCTTGGAGCTTGGCCATTTCGTCAAAGTCAACCGGTAATTGCAGTTCACAAATTCGCGAAAGTGTATCTGCGACGACATTGTTCGAACCTGATATATGTTGAATATCGGTTGTAAACTGTGATATCAGGTCGAGATGTCTGTATTGCCGCGGAGAGCAATTACTTTTTCGTTGTTGGAACGCATAGCACAGTGGCTTATGGTCGGTATATATTGTGAAATGGGTAGACTCAAGCATATAACGAAAATATTTAATACTCTCGTATATTGCAAGGAGCTCTCTATCATACGGTGAATATTTAGTTTGTGATGGGCTCAACTTGCGCGAGAAAAAAGCTAGAGGTTGCCAGGCTCCATCCTTGCGCTGCTGTAGGACTGCACCTATCGCTGTGTCGGAAGCGTCGGTAACAAGACCTAGTTTGGATTGGGAATCCGGGTGTGCCAACAGAGCTGCATTACATAGGCTCTTTTTGCACTCCTCGAATGCTTGTAATGCTTCACCCTCGATGACAACTGGATGAGAACCTTTAACAGAACCAGTCAAAAGAGCGTTCAAGGGTGCCTGGATTTGAGCAGCATTTTTCAAGAACCTCCTGTAAAAATTTACCATTCCCAAAAAACGACGCAGTTCCCGGACGGTTTTTGGGGCTGGGAAATCAGCGATGGCTTGTACTCTGCTGTTTAAAGGCTTCGTGCCATGCTCAGAGATGTGATACCCTAAGAAAGTCACTTGTGAAACACCAAAGACACATTTAGAGGTATTTATAAGGACACCGTAGTCTTTCATGCGTGTGAACAGTTGGCGAAGGTGGTTTTCATGCTCCTGTGCTGAAGAACTAAAGACTAAAAAATCGTCGAGATAAGGATAACAGAAATGAAGGTCTCGAGTCATTTCGTCAACAAATCTTTGAAAAGTTTGGCCTGCGTTACGCAAACCAAACGTCATAAAAGGAAATTCATATAACCCGAAGGGCGTAGTGATCGCCGTCTTCGGGATATCCTCTTTAAAAACAGGGAGCTGATTGTAAGCCTTAACCAGGTCTATTGTGGAGAAGACCTTACAACCGGAAAGACTATGAGAAAAGTCCTGTATGTGTCGAATTGGGTATTTGTCCGGTATAGTACGAGCATTGAGTAATCTGTAGTCGCCACATGGTCTCCAGCCGTTGTCTTTTTTAGACACTAAGTGGAGCGGCGATGCCCATGGGCTATCAGAAGGACGAGCAGTTCCATTGGCCAGCATTACGTCAAACTCCTGTTTGGCTATTTTAAGTTTATCAGGAGCAAGGCGTCGCGGTGAGCATGATACCGGGGGGCCTGGGACTGTGCGGATGTAGTGTACAGTTTTGTGTTTAATGATACCCGGAGTACCAGCAGGACGTGTTATTTCCGGATATTCAGACAAAATTTGATGATACTTACTATTACCGCCAGTTGAGACTTTAACACTCGAGACAAGACAATCAGGTTTATATATAGATGTTACCACACTGACATTGGTTAGGCTATCGATTAGTTTTTGTTTACTGATATCGACAATAAGACGGTAAAACGAAAGAAAATCTACACCTATTATAGGCTTTGTGACGTCAGCAATTACAAAGCGCCACGGAAACTTACGACGTAAGCCAAAGTCTAGATTTAACTGTTTATAGCCAAATGTGTCGATAACCGAACCATTGGCAGCACTTAGTTGATAGGTCGTTTTACACAATCGTTCACGAAGCGCAGAAACCGGGTATACACAAATGTCACTTCCAGTGTCTATGAGAAATTTGGTATTGGTACTACGGTCCGTAACGAAGAGGCGACCCGTTGTGCTGTGGCAGTCATTTGTCGCCATTACTGACTGCCTGGAGTGTTTCCCGTCGTCTTGAAATCGCAGGGCTTGACACATTTGTGGGCCTTAGCACCGTGTTTATGATGGTACCAACATACAGGGTGACGTCGGTAATTAGACTGGGATCGGCGTGAGGATGATCTATGTGAGGATGATCTATGTGAGGATGATCTACCGCGTTGTCTGGACTGTCGTTCTCTGCATCGTGGTATATGGTTGACACGGGTTGTGAGGGCACTTACTTGTCTCGTCAGTTCTGCCACTTGTTGTGTCAACTCGGCGATCGGTGATGACGTCATAGCCGCGACGTATTGTGACGGTGTTGCGATATCGTTAACTCGATCGGCAAGTTCAGCTAATTTTTCGAGAGGTAATGTTGTCTGAGATGCGATAATTGGTTGCATACTGGTAGGCAAACGACTCGTCCATATCGTTTTAAGGAAATCCTTAGGAATATCCGGTCCAGCAAGGTGTTGTAAGTGCCTAAGGAACTGTGTAGGCTTACGATCTCCTAGTTGCTCATGCATTAATAGTTGTTTCACTTTATTCTCTTGGGACACAGACAACCGCTTGATAAGCTCCGTTTTAAGATGATCGTAGTCAGCGGGGCCGGTGAGGATATCCTCCACTTCTGCGGCATACTGTCTGTCTAAAGCTGCCATTATGTGGTAGAATTTGATAGCGTCATCAGTGATCCGCATTATCGCAAATTGACCTTCCACCTGGGCGAACCATATTGCGGGTTTTTCGGGCCAGAATGGAGGTAGGCGAATTTGAATGGCCGGTTGGGCGGTAGCCTCAGCCACTACGGTAGGTTGCCGTGGCTTAGTATTTACTTTCGCTCCGGATGTGTCTCCTTCACTTGGTCTAGTAGCCATACCTCTTTAGTGCGTTCTGCTCGGGGTCACCAATGTGGAGGTTACCAATGTGGTAGTTACCAATGTAGTGGTTAGGTGTCAATAAGCAACACAACTCACAGATGTAACAGTCAGTTTATTCACACACGCACGATAGAACAGAAGGAGGTACAAAAGAGATACGGGACGTAATAAAGTTTATAGGGACACAAACAATTAACAATCTATTACGCAACTACGCGTGGTATTGAGCGCGATATAATGATTAGCACGGGTCATACGTCAAAGCATCAATTCTCGACTGGCGACAAGCCGGCTGCGAGCCCGGTGCGCGGGCGCAGGTAAAACAAGTCGTGCGTAGCTATAGTGCACCGGTGAATAGATCGCGCTGCATACTACGGGTATTACTCGGGTTTGCTTGTGCATTTAATTTAATATTTATATTTAAGTATTTTAATGTTTGTTAGCGTGACGAATGAATGTGATGTGTGAATGTGAATGTAAATAATGTATGTAAGTAAATTATCTGTACATAGTAAAATATAAAATCATAGATATATGAATTTTAATAATGAGAATATATAAGTCACCTACATCATAGTTTTGTAACTATAGGTAAGTAGGTACGTATGTACATATAGGTACCGCTCTTCTTAGTAAATTTAAATAAATACATACCTACATAGGTACATTGATATATATATTGCAAACTAGCTTCCGCCAGCAGCTTTGCCCCCGTTTCCCTCGGGAACTGTACATTTTCCCAGGATTAAAAGTAGCCTACCTACCTATATTATGTTATTCCAGACTTCGTCCAGATCCATTCAGTAGTTTTTGCGTGAAAGATAACAAGTAAACACACACACACTCACAAACTTTCGCGTTTATAATATTAGTAGAAACTAGGATAGTACCTAGGAATAAGAGCGGTAAGGTAACGCACTATCCGATCCGAATCCGATGCGAATCCAATCCGTCTCCGTGAAATAACGGTCCGGAGTATTTCTAGTGATACGAACTGGATCCGTCATCCGAATGTCTTTGTGATTTTGATTTCACGGAGACGGATCGGATTCGGATCGGACGTAGAGCGCTCTTAGGATGTAAGTAAATATAGTGTTGTATTTTTTTTACTTACAAAATACGTAAGGCCATTTATTTTTAAAAGAAGCTTATTTCAGTTCAGCAAGAGACAGCTATGGCGATGATGCTATTAGTCATGTTCAAATAAAAAGACCTACCTAGGTGATGTATGTAATGTAGAATCACGCCAGAACACCGCATACGTACCACACCTTATCATTGCATTCTAAACTGATAAGGATCAAGAAGTTTTAAATGTAACCTGCGAAGATTGTGCCGCCAGCAGAGGTGGCTGTAAACATACTAGGATTTTTAATGTGGCTACATCGTCGAAGCGAGGAGCCTCAACGTCCTTTGGAACTATAAAAAACAACTTTTCCTGCGAATTGGTAGTTGTATTTTTACATTTAGGCACACCACATGATTTCCTAGTATATGGATTGGACATTTTTAAAAGTATTTAGGTTTAATTTCGACGGCACGGGCGCCGAACGCTAGCGGACTGAGTGCGCCAGACTGAGCGAGTTGTACAATGACGTCACACCGGCACCGGCAACCCGCGCGTGCGGTTACAACTTGTTTTACTTCTAAATCGGAAACTAATTGACGTATCGAAGTAATTCTTTCACTAGTATTTTTTATTTTTTACAAAGAATATGGAGTGCTAATAATCAAAAATAGTTAACATTCTTCATTGAACGAGAAAGATTTTAAACACGACTCCGAGTACTCTTTCGTGCGAAATGAGATAAACAATCTGAGCTTAATGTTGTAAATGTTTGTTTGTATCTCATTCAAATTCAAAACAGCGTAATAGATCGACGTATTTTTAAATGGCAGACCGTAGTTTATGAAGTCAATTTAGAAGGCAGACTATGATTTATTTTTAAAAATAGTGCTATTTTATTTTTACTAAAAAGTTAGTTATGCATAATAAATTTCAAATACCTACGTGAATATACAAACATTAGACTTGCATTTTTTTTTGTACTGAACACTCGACGAATAGAAAAACATTGAAAAACTAAATCAAATTGTTATTGGACTAAATGGAAACAATTTCGTATCGAAGAAATAAAGAATCACGTTATTCGAATCGGTGACATACCTACATAAAATAACCCACCTTTAAAATCTCCTTTTTGAAGTAAGTTTAAAATGCACGTTAAGACAATACTGATCCAGTTGCTACGTCAAGAGGTTCAGAGGTTTCACGCCAACGATATTAAATTCGTTGTTTCACGCCAGTGGCTCCGATGAAATACCTGGACTCGCCAAATCTTGAATACCGTGAACTCCTATCATTCCTATGTTCGAGAGGGACAAAGCGTTTGGATAAACGATCGAGACCTAAATCTTGTTTTCAAAATATCAACTGATTTCGTACAGGTACCTGCAAACTTCTTGAATATCGGCTGGGGATTGCGCAGACCACGAATTTTGACACGCTGCGCGCTTTTGGTTAGAAGCATACCTCTGACCAACTTTAACTGTTGAAAAGCTACACTATCCCCTCGTGACATAGGGTACTTTTGATTCCGGAAATGTTGGGGGAAGAGGGTATATCAGAAAAAAGAAATTACGCGCGGGTAAAACCGGGCGGAAGGCTAGTAATTACATATAAAAGGAGACCGAAACGATTACATACAATCTTGGGCCTGAATGTAATGACATGTAAATGATGTGAATAAATAGATTAAAACTCATTGGTCCTTTACTGAAAATTCTGGTAGTTTAGACAATCTGAAAGCTGAGTTAATAGAGGTTTAAGTGGAAAACTGAGGTGGTTAAAAAAGTGGTATAAACACCTGTCCAGAGAGAAAGCAAGGGTCGGTCAAGTTAGGCAGGATCAGAAAACACAAAAACAAAGCAATGGTCGTTATCAATGAATAGAAATCGGAAAATAACACTCAAAACGCAACACGAAAACACAAAATCACAGACCAAGTATTACTGTCACTTTCAAGTCAACGTCATGCGTCAGTCCAGTTACAGATTATCATAATTTTTTAGACCATACCTCAAGTTATTACATTTTGGCCCACGATTTTCCATCTCCTTTCCTATGTAATCTTGTAGCCAACTTGGACATCATAATTAACAAAAACGATTGTGAATTATGACAAAATAAATTATTTCGCCAAGCGCTTGTGATCTTATTACGCCAAAAGTACCTACTTAATTGTTTTAATATGGAAAATAATTACATGAGGAAAATTACATTTGTTTTACCTATTTTTCTTTATGCCTGTTTTGAACATTAATAAAACCATTGAACTCATTTCATATTAAAATGCTCACAAAATAAGATATTGCTTTGAAATCCAATTAAACTGTTAGCAGAAGCTGGGCTCGTTACCGATTTAAGAGAATTTTTCTTAGTCATAATATTATAAAGAGGAAAGATTTAATTGTTTTTTTTTTGAAGTGAAAACTTCTTTAGCGGCGTTGTGCACTTTTTTTGTATGGGGAAAAAATGTTAAACTCGCGTCAGGATTTATGTGTCACGTGACCTGATCGAAAATCCATATAAAATTTGAAGTCCGGACACGTGTTTTCTACAAACTTATCTGTTCCGGTGGCCAAAATTGGAACTACGTGAAATGCAGTGCAAAAACGATATTTAATGACAGTTTTAAATAGACAGTAGCGACGCCGCCACCGGAACAGATAGTTTGTCGGTCTATAGACAATAATGGTTTTTTGTTCAATTTGACAGCTCATAAAGAAAAGTGCTTCTTATGTACATCAGGAGTAGAGTAAATAATTGTATTAATAAGAACTGATGTTGTTTTCTTGAGTTAATTTATTCCTTTAGCGTAAGGTATATTTTTCTTTGCATAAATGAACTGTCAAGTGTGACCTCTTCTACTATTATAGCCGCAGTGCGGTCGCTTCCTATATGCTTCCTATGCTACAAAGTGACCACAAAGACCTTAATTTGATATCCTGCAAAATTCAAAATTTAATTGCCGTAATAAAACATTTAAAAAGTTTGGAATATCTTTATTCGCCGGAATTATATAACAGTATTTTGTGGAAATTAACACCACTTCTCCGCAGTCTTTGGATCCGCTATGCTGCGGAGCATGCATCAGGTCGTATGAAGTTGGAAATGCTGTCCGATTTCCTGCGACATGAGGCTCGTTCTCACACACAGTTTGGCTTGTTACCCCAAATTCCCAGTGAACATCCTCGAAAGCGACATGTTGATTACTGTAACACCACTCGTGTTATTAACGATTCGGGAGTCTGCGGATTCTGTAAAGGGAATCATTTCTTGGCCGATTGCTCCAAATTCAAAAGTTTATCCGCAGATTCCAGTATGCAATTAGTTGTAAATTCCAAACTTTGTTTTCGTTGTTTAGAAAATAAATAGTTGTCAATCAAAAAAGTATGACATTGACGGTTGTCAATCATTTTATCATCGTTTATTACATGGCGTTTCAGTGTCACAGCAAGGAGTTTCTGATAAGTCTGAAAAAGTTTCTGATTAAATTTGAGAGATAAACTTTTTAATTAAATTGTCATGTTTGTGTACGATAGCGCAATAAATAAATATTGTATTTTACCACATAAATGATAGTACTTTTATACCTCTACCAATCAATTAAATCCCTAACCATTCCAAAATACATATCAAAAATGCACAACGTTAATATTCAGGTTTTCACTTATGCCGGCACTCCCGGAGTGCAACCCGTCGTTTTTTGTTTGTATTGAATAGGCTCCGAAAGTACAGGATCGATTTAAAAAGTTCCTTTACCATTAGAAGCGGACATTATCCCTGATGAACATAGGCTATTTTTGGAATGTAATAATGTTTTGGAATGTATTAATATGTGTTAAGCTAAATTAAATAACTATGTAGTTATATAACTGTATATAACATGCGTACTAGCACTCGCAAGTTGCTATGCCCTTGCAGGGCGTCACATAGGCACTTATATTAATGTAACAGCAAATTTTCCTGTGACATGCAATAAAGAATTTGAATTTGAATTACTTTTTGCCGCGGGAAAGGTTTCATTCCTACGGGAAAACGGGTAAAAGGACCACGGGTAGTAAGTTTTTCACTTCAATTACGTGTCTGTTACAGGTTGCCATAGCACCGCATTGTTGATTATGGATGATTATGGAATAAATCCTACCCTATACAATGATTTTTGGGAGCTGGCGAATAAATCCTGAAAAAATATCTCATTTTTGCGCGATAACGTATCGTATAGTCCACGCGAGCGAAGGCTAGTATTATTATAAACGCGTCGTGAGCCGGCCTTAGGTAGCCTAGTATTTATGTTATTCTGATGTGAAACCTTTATTGCTGTTTTAATCAGTCGTTTTTGCGTGAAAGAGTAACAAACATCCATCCATCCAGGCATACTTTTTTTGTGCTTCAGTTACTGAATTCTATGCTGCTTATATTAAATGATGTCCGTATCTTAACATTTACATTGTTTAATCACATTCCTTCAACGTATATAAATGTATCTGAAAGATTATACATACAATAGTGACAACTATTATTCTAAGTCAAAGCTTTTCTTTAAACTTGATTTACAACTTAATTTCTTTCACGATATTGATGAAACTTGCTCCATGACCAACTTAATTTACCATGTTTCCTGCAAGTAATCTGTTAGGCTCTGGTTCTATCCGATTCCTACATTCCTGCCGAAATACCTTTCATGGCTGAGTGGCGATATCACGTGAACGTCTACTCTTACTACTTAATTACACAATTATATACTTTTTAGTTTTAACATCTGAATAAAGATTATTTACTACAACGCTTGTTTTAAATAAACAATAAATTTTATAGTCGTGTTACATTTTCGAACTATCGAAATTGGTGTTTGTTTTTTGTTGTTTACCGATTGAAATTATTTAACGGATATTTTTGGTGCGTCACTTGTATTCTTTTCCAAGTGAAACTCTAACACATTCGCTTTGATTTTTTAATTTTTGTTGCGTCTAGTTTTAAACTAGGCCAGTAACAATAAATTAAGCTAAAGACTCGCATCCTGAAGGTTGAAATGATCTAAACGGGCCGTATCTAAAGTGGTTGCTTGCTGCTATTAAAATTAATCAATAGGCTTATACGCATTGCCAGTTGTTGACTAAACTGTTGCAATGTATGGCCTAGATAGATTGATCTAACTCTATGAACTAGCTTTGTCGTGTTCGCAAGGTTTTTGTTGATCAAGAAGTCTACCTTAAAGCCTTATATATAACGTTAACAAACCCGTCGAAATCGGTCCAGTAGTATTGGAGATTACACGAAACAAATAAACACATTATTTTTCTTTCACATATGATATTTATTAAAAAGCTAATAATGTGATGAACTAATAACTAATAAAAGATACTATTGTTCGAATGTATATGATTACTGATGATTTGATGAAGTAGGTACATGTGTGCGTACATTTCGTGAGAAATTATATTTTATCATGTAGTTAATCTATAAGAGTGGCAACAGCAATACACTTTGCTTACCTAGACATGTTTGCTGACAGCTTAAGAATATGAAATATAAGAATATCCACTATATTTTTCTCCTAAGGAAGTAGCACAAGACGGAGCTGTAATTCCAACTTTTGACCTAAGACCAAAACTCATTGGCAGAAATCCAACATATAAATTAGACTACAGCGTTACTTCGTTAAAATAATCGTATTTGCAATCAAGTTTAAATTAAACCATTTAAGCTGTCTCAAATAAAATGATTTAAATGTATAGTCAAAACACTTCTGACGATGATAAATGACTTCGTAAATACAACGGCAATGCAAATTGCAATTGATGGATTTAACTAAAGTTGATATTCAAAGTTGATTATTAAGTCTTAATCCTTCTAGCCCCGGAAAACCAGACACAATAGAAATTCTATTGTTAAGCGGCACGCGAGTGCCAGTTCGGCTTTGAGTGGTTAACAAGATTACGTCTAGTATCCTCTTAATTGACCAAATCATCATCATCATTTCGTATGGCCACATGAATCCTCAGATGTCTATGTCGAGTTGCCGCAACCAAATGTAATTTTAGTACATTGTCACAGAACGCCTCGTTGGTCTTTGGGTTAGTAACCTAGCTGTAATCTCCTAAGATAAATAAATAAGGGAATTGAACACAGTACCCTAGTACTGTGATCAATTCCCGGGTCGAGCAAAATTTGTACATAACACGTTTGTGATCATTGGACAAGCGTGGTGATTAAATCAGTACCTATCATTGTATTGATGACTTAATTCAATGATGGAGGCCTTTGCCTTTTTTTTTGCGAAGGAGAACGCATTTACGCGCCATAACCGCAGGCTAGAGACGCCTGTGGACTTGTGTGGGCTCGAGACTAAGTCCCACTACGCACTAAACTCCCCCGGTTTCCCCTTCACACCCGATCGGGACGAGCCGGTTCCAGCCTTGTGGCTATTGACCAGCCCATCCCCGGGTAACCCGACTTGAGAGGCCTCAAGTCGGAGTGGCGCCTAGGGAGGCCCACCAGAGAAACTAGGTGACCCTCAGACTTGGCTCGGGCGACCTTATCAAAAAGCCTTATTAGTATTGCTCAATCACATTACGGAGAATGATAGCTATAAATTAAATTTTCGAACTGCTATACGAATAATCGTTCCACCAAAAACCTTGTAAAACGAAACGACCAGTCCGACCCGCCCTTTTCGCGGTAAAGTTTAATAAGCTAAGGTGTTTAGGACGGAAGGTTACGAAGTCGATTCCCGACGGGGGACTTTGTAATTCGTAAACTGATTATACCGTGTAGAAGTAAGCTCGTAAAAATTGGGGCAAGGTTTCCCTCTTCGTCTGAATTCTGTTAACTTATATCTTTGAGGTTTTTGTGCCAGGAAATACTTAAGATTGTGACCGCGTTGGACCTTTTGTGTTCTAACGACCGCAATTTAGAAGCTTGCGTAACACGTGTTAGTCTCATGTGAGAAAGTGGGACAAAAACTATTCTAAGACGCCTAGGTAATGATCATATGAGGAAATTCTTTCAACTGCCAATGCTCTTTTGGAAGCCAGCCTAATACTTCCATACTACATTTGACTAAGAAATTGACAGTTGCGTAGGGCACGTATTTGGCTTTATAGGATTCGGTGTTATTGGGTTAATATATTTTTAATAAGTATTTAAGTGAGCAAATTATGCATAATAATGATCTGTTTTCAAATTAGGGTCACCGTAGGTACTTTAAGTGCACGCTGACGTACATCGAAAATCAGAATACGAATACATTTTGTTTTCTAAAATGACCTGCTTGGGACTCGAACCATAGCACTATCACTAAACATATTATGTATAAATGTATACTTGGACACTATCTCAGCGTCGTCTAGCTCCAAACTATGGGTGACAGGCAATAGATAAACATTACTAATATACTATGTATATGAACACAAATACTGGTACCGGGGATCGAACCCGCGACCTCTTTTGTAAACCTGACTTCTACACCAAAAACATATTTTTTATATTATTTCGTTGGTAATACTAACTTATTTAAACTAATCGGACATAATATGCTTTCTAAACTAAAAAAATCTATTTTACTTTTGTTTAGGTAAAATAAAGCGCCAGTGTGTGTCTTTCGGCTTTTGTTACGACGCCGAATAAAGTTCAAAGGATAATCTAGACGAGATACGTGGGAACGCGCCTGCTGCCTTAGAATTTATTTAGATGATATTATGATCACTCACTCAGTATATTTGTCAATCTACCAAAGTGGTTTGGATATTATTCAAGCGACATTTGAAGTGTTTTGAGTAATATATTATACAAATATGTGCTTGTATCTTTTTGCTTCAAAATGGAACAAATTATTTATAACCAGTAGAGGTATAAAAAGCCTTTTAGGAAACTGGTTTCCAAACTCCGGTTTCCATAAGGCCAAAAGGGAATTTTTAAATAAAAAAACAAAGAAAAATGTATACTAAAACTGTTTATACACAGTTATTTGATTTAATAACGTTTTATTCTGAATAAAAATTTTAAAATATTTGTGTAAACGTTTGAAGAACTAAATGTTAACCAACGCCGTAAACAACAATAATCTGGTGATTTCTGCATCTGACCATTAAGAAGGGGTTTTAGGTCTTTTCTTTTATTTCTTTACTATATTCGTCATAAAAATCATAAAATAAGTTATTAAAAATAATCTCCTAGCGTTTCCTTTTCCTTATCATCAGGCAAAATGACGCCACATTAGAACAGAGCAGCAAAGCTAGTATAAAAAGTGAACTTCAAAATTTTCTACTAAACCTAAGCACTCCATTTAGATATTTGTTCACCAATAACTCTTTTGATAGTTTTATTTTAAGTGAAACTGATACTTTCAAAGGTCCTTTATATAAGCTTAATATTAACATTGACCATCTTAAATGTGAATAAAAGAAATGAGTTTAAGTTAATCGACGAAAGTATAAATAGTTATTGACTTACTGGAGATGTTATCATGATGGATGGCGTACGCTAATACATTCTCGAGAGACTTTCGATTTGCTTTTGATAAAGAAATTCACAAACTGAATATAAAGTTAAAGAAACCTCTTGAATACTAAAGATAAGTTATACATAGGTTACGTGGTTATAATAATAGAATTGCATGTGACATAATTATTTATTTAATTATTTGAAATAAATATCTATTCAAGCAATAACATAGCACAAAAAAAAACCTTTCATAAATAAAGACTGATCACACCAGAGGGCCATAAAAAAACAAGAAAAAAAATAGGTACTATGTACCTATTTTACTTAACAATAGATTGGGATGTTCCTCCGGGCATTAATGAAAGGATTTTTTTTATTAAATCTACAAGTCGACACAAAAGCGTTTACGAGAATATTTGAATAAACATGGAATTTGTTACATGACATCACTGACAAAAAATTATAGTAATAGACATTGTTTGTTCGTATTTTATATTATATACCTACATAATTATTATTATGGTGATATATTAGGCACAGTTCTAAAAATATAATACAATTACTAATAACGTACAAATCAAATACATATATTTAATAAGCAGATTCTTTACGATTTTAGGAAATAAGGAGACTCATTACTTTTGATGAACTTAAGACAGCGTTAGAGCACGTAATGTTTCCCAGAAGTTACAGAATATATGAATGAAGGATTGTTACTATTAACTTTATACGAACTAAATTTTCGTACTATAGATTTAGGAGTTAGGTTGAATATTATCAAATTTTTGTGGTAATAGTAAAGAGACTTTAAGAGCTAAACATACAGTATTCTATTAAATCAAGCTGAAACGTAGTTCGGAAAGTATTTATTACCCATTATGCCGAGAAAGCATCACTGTGTGTCATTGTGCTAGTTCTTTTGTTGTGCCGATATTGGGCCAATAATTCACTTTGGGTGGGATTTAATATGTTTTGTCTGGAGGTAAAGTGCCTACGAACGTGCCGATCGAGTTACGGTCCAGGGTTTTGATAGTTTTACCTTTACTTTATGTTTTACTTTTCCAGTAGATATTCATAAGAGAATTGGAACCTTGGGATACAAGTTGTGATGACGACACATTTTTGTTGTAGCAGTAAACGATTTTACTCAGGTGATCTTACTCTTGATTCGTTTCGCTTCGTTTTTGGCAGAGAAAAAATATGAAAGTACAAGTAGTCCCGTTTTCGTTGCGTAAAGATAGATTCACAAAAATCGACATGCTTCTGTAGCAACAAGTATACGTGTACTAACTTAAAGTAATAAATATATTAAAATGTTAAAATGACAATCTAAATTCCAAAAGATGTTCAATATTCTTTCGACGTACGAAAATTCTCTTTTTCATTATTCAGTAGAAACCTGAAAATTACACCTAAAAATAAGATGATAAAGAGGCTGTTACCAGTTTCTCATTTATGATTCGAATCCTTAGTCCTTTCATAGAATTTATGCGCAGAAAAACTATGTTTTATTCATGTCTTTGCCACAGCGATTTATCGATTCGGCTCAATGAAAATAGCTACAGATTCCTTGAATCATTATTCAACATTATGAATTACAGGATTGTAATTAGGCTTTGTATCTAATATACAGTGGAGGGGCACCACATTCCTCTGTCGATGAGGGAAAATAACGAGCTTATAATAATGGTCAGTAAGACAAGATAATTGAGAGAGGTTTCATAAAATTATCTGCTATTATTTATTGTTGTTTTGGATTCTTCATTTAGAAAAGATGTTATTGTGAAGTTGACGACTTGTCTGTATAATTTAGGAACATTGTATGGCTTCAAGCGGAACGAATGTGCCGAATATACGACAAGATATTTTAAACACCTATTAATTTTTATATTCCAATAATTCTATGAAGCCAATCTTAAATCACACATGTAATATGAGTACCATATGACAGACTTTTGCTTTTGGCTTTAAAATTTTCTGATCGTATGGTACCTAATAAATAGGTCGCTAAATCCCGCTATGGTCGCTGATTAAAGAAATTACTTGTTACATTTACTATTGAAAATTCAATGTAGGGAGTTCCCTTACTTGTTCCTAGTTAGGAGCAAGTAAATTCAGTAATTACTGGAAGTAAAAAACATTAAAGATTGGAATCAGGAGGCCCCCAAGGTTCTCAATTAGGTCCTACAAGTAATATTATTAATAGTATTCAGTAAGTTTTTATTCACCACGTTTAGAATTTTCCGCATACCTATTCATTTTGGTATTGTGTCACAGATGGTTTTCGATTTCCAAGTGGTAGAGTTGGAGTCGCAAGCCTCTCCATCAATTCAATTCAGTACATTCAATGGTAGTAGACCAGTGGGGCTTGCAATACAGACACTCTGCAATATCGATATACATACGTAATATATTCCAATACTGAAGTGAAACGGTGTCGGATCATACGTCATACTTCGGAACAGGTGGTGCCCCGGGGAGAATCGCTCCGTCCAAGTTTACATACATTAAATAACTTGTGGTGGAGCTATGCAAATACTACATAAATAGTTATGGTCTTGCAATACATAAATAAATCATAAACAGTGCCTCGTTTGTAAAGAGGATTTCAATTTAACTGGGAAACCTGGGATTTGCGTATATACATTTTTATATAAAACCGGAATATTAAAGCTACGAGTAGTTTTTCTGTTTCCGGTGAAAATATTTTTATATTTTCTATCGATTATCCAGTTGTCTATAAAAATGTATGGTAGAGTTATGAGGCAGCTTTGTTTTTCAGTCGAAATAGGTAGGTATTTATGTATTTATAAGAGTTCGACCGAGGAAGTACCTACCACTCTCTCACAAAAAACAGACGTATACTGCTGCGTTTCGCTAGGCTCTTTTCTAATAATGAGTTGTGTACGGTTAGAAATAAATGCATTTTCGTTGGAGAATCTCTCAGCGTCGTCGATCCCTAAACTAAGCAAATTAGAAGAGTATTATGGGTGACAGACAACGTGTATAAAACTACTTACCTACATACAATATTTTTTGTATCTAAAATTCGCATGAGAAAATACCGTACAAATGCAAAAACATATGACATGATTAAAATGACATAAATTGCTTTAATAAAGAGGAGATATACCTACAAGGCTATTAACATAGACGCTGAACATTCGATTGTCAATAAATATCAAGTTATTCTGTATTTTCATGTGCCCAGCCATCGTAACGTATTATCTCGACTGACAAATCAAATAAAACTGTTTATGAAGTGATCTCAGTGGGAATTTTATTATCATTCTATGTAGGTTTACCACTAAAATGTTGTATTCCCAGGTGCTTTACGTTTTATTGTGCTGTCATTCTACTTGACTCACTCGAATTTGCTTCAAAATTGTTTAATTGGGGATTTCTGTTCACAACAGAATTTCGAACGAGATCATTTTTAGGTACACTTTCCAACTACTAGTGCGATAAAAATTACTGAATGATCAACAATAAAGGCACAGCCTTATTATACTTCATTGATAGGCTCTTGGAATTTCGAAAATTTGCAAACCTTTAGTCAGTGCCACTCGTATGATGTGACTTTAAAAAAAATGTCAGAAACAGCATCTCCTGCTTCAAATTAATCTGATCGAATGTAATAAGAATTGTATAGAACGCTTAGACATCAGTCAAAGTATCCTAAAAATTCTGCTCCGATTTGAAAGCTGGAACAAACCCAATTAACATTCTTGTCAATCTCATTAGTATATTTTAGGAAAGCAAGGTGAAATGCGAAATAAGTGAAGTTGACGAGTAGATATCGAGAGCAATCTACTACCATACGACTCACTCGAAACTTCATACCACATACGACCAAACTGTGGGACCAGCTTCCGGACCGATATGACATGGCAATCTTCAAGAAACGAGCATATCTCTTTCTTAAAGGCCGGCAACGTACTTGTGACTCCTCTGGTGTTGCGGGTATTATGGGCGGCGGTGATTGCTTACCATCAGGTGACCCGCTTGCTCGTTGCCTCCTTCTTACATTAAAAAAAAGGCTGGTGATATAATCAGCAGTAATGGCGCCGCTAAAGGCTAGTCGCTTGGGACAAAGGAGTGATAAGTGATAACGCACGTATTTCTGTCTTTTTGGGGCCAGGCTGGTGGGTCATCAGATCAATGTGTTTGTCCATATTTCACAAAAAACAGGCGGATGTTATTGTACAGAATTCGTAGTATTTTCTTAATTTATACTATAATATACTAGCCTTCCGCCCGCGGTTTCACCCGCGCGTAATTTCTTTTGTCAATTATCCTTCTTTTCCCCCACATATCCGGGATCAAAAGTCACCTGGGGATAGTGTAGCTTTACAGCAGTAAAATAATTTTCCAAATCCGTACAGTAGTTTCGAAACTTATTTAAAACAAACAAACGACAAACGATATGATATGACGTACGTACACGATTTATAAGTGCTTTTCTGTAGCATATATAAATAATTAATAAAAAACTTTTTATTACATAGGCACATTATGTACGCGTACATAGTTAAATATGCAGAACGATAAAAACAGAAATGTTTTGTTTACGTAAACGAAATAATATCCGAACCATTACATTTTCAATAGGACGTAATAAAACCATTATTGAAACAAAATTAGTAGCTGGCTTCTTTACTGGTTGCTACCAAATGAGATATTGCCAATATTGCCTATTATGTCAAGAGTGGATAGTCAGCTTTTTAAGAATTTAGGAAAGATCGGAAGAAAGAAGTTTTCTTTTCAATAATCTCGAAGGTATCTTTGGAATAAATTTACTAAATGTACTAAGAGATATGATCAGCTGATCAGTAGTAATGGCGCTAGAACTTTGGCCACTCGTCGCTTGGATCCTGCAGGACATGATAACGCACGTTTTTACTTTATTGTCCGTCGCTTTGGATCCAGGCGATTAGTGACCCTTAGTGTGGTTAGACCTTAGAATTTTTCTACGTTCTTGAAGAAACAGGTATTTTATAGGCAAAACTAGTTTTACTAATATGTTCGGTGTCAGCTCTCAATACACGGACATCAATTGAAATCATAGTCGTTGTTAATTAACATATCACATTATAATGAAATAATAATTTATTCATGTAAACTCAGTACCAAATATATTATTTATTACTTGATTAATCCATCTAGCCCCGGAAAACCAGACACAATAGAAAATCTATTGTTTACGCGACACCCGGCTTTCGGTCGGGTGTTTATGAGTTAAAATAACCTCTTATTTTGAGATGTTTTGGGAGATTTCCCCAAAAAACAAAACCATGGAAACACTAATAAGACCGCATTTTAATGCACATTATCTCTTAGGTCTGACCATTCCTTGTGGACTTTTATGGAAGACTTAGATGCCTTATCTACACGATGATAATAATGATATACGGTTAAAAATATTTCTATCCTGCCTATTTGTAGAACACACTGTATAATAATACTGTACCTGTCTTTTTAAGGCTTGTCAGTGTGGGGGTCATTGGGAAGCTTGAACTTTGGGTCTAAAAACTACGTCTATTATTAAACGATTTTGTTTTGTAAATGAAATGAAATCATGAAGCGAATGTATGTATTTCCATGAAACTTTACAGTTAGAATATTGAGGAGGTAACGCAATAAAATAAAATAGGCTGCAATCCAAGCTTCAGCCGCTAGCCCCCTTGTTATTCCAATATCCGTAGTAGATCAAATGAGGGTACCTGTGGCTGGGCTGGTCGATAGTCACAAGGCTGGCACCGGCTCGTCCCAATCGGTGAAGGAGAAACCGGGGAAGTATAGTGGGTAGTAGGCGCTTTATTCTCGAGTCCGACACACGGCCGCAGGTGTAGGAGCTAGCCTGGGGTTAGCGCATAACCACATTCACTCAAAAATAAAACAAAAAAAAAATGTACCCGTAGTAGAATGAACCCGTGTCTACCGTTCTGGTAGAGAAAAACAAGCTTCCAGAAATATTTCCCGGTGAATCAATCAGCTATGTAAATTCTTTCAATTTCGAACTGAATATTACATCCCATCTCATCTGACTTATAGAGCACAGAAACTTTACTCAATTTCGCTTTCATTTAAAAATACTTGTGCCGATATTAACTATCTTTTTGTTGTTGCAGGTAATATAGATCTCAAGTATCATCGGATTTTCTTCAATTAGAAAGGTATTAATGTATTGGACTGGTACACGAAGGATACCCACTAAACCCCCCCGCGCTCTTGCATCACCTTCGGCGGCGTCTCTAGGCTGGGACAGACTCTGACAACCAGAGACACCCTAGGGCGACATGCCCGCCTCTTACAGGGCGGGCCTCGCTTGCCTCCCCCGAACGGAGGGAGGAGGGATGAGTGCTGAAACTGGCCTTAAGTCAACTTCGTCGAATTGTACCAGAAAATTAGATTCCATATTTCGATAGTGGCCTTCATATTAGGCAAGGTTTTCCAAACGTAAATATAATGATTTCTTATCAAATTTCCGAAACCAAATCCTAACTCATCATATTGGCAATCTAAACTTGACAGACGAAAAATGCAAAAGTCCTTTGAATGTATAATGCATTTTTAGAAGAGTTCTGTCAGCCTTTGATCTATGCCTTTTGGTTGACGAAGTCTTAAAATAAATAAAATATCCTTTGACATTTTATTTAAGAAAAGACCTACTGTGGGAGACAGAAACTGATTAACATACTTTAAAGTTTATGGAAAAAATACCTTGAATATATTTTAAAGGCTATCTTTAACTTCGACAACACCTCTTTATTTTCTATCCCTGTAAGCAGGTCACATCTTTGACAAACCCTGCGCGAACAGATTTTTGTGGGCATTTTCGTTAATTGTTATGTTAATGTTCGTTTATTATATTAACCTAATCGGGAATCTAGCTTCAAACTGAAACAAATATTCTTAACAGTTGACTCAAAATGTTTGCGTCACGCTTTATTCCAACTGGAACATAGTTGTGACGGTGCAACACAGTTGTCAAATCCACAAAGGAAGAAATTATTCCGAAAGCGATGCATTTCCATTTGTTAGCTTATCTGACCTCGCCTCTAAACTATTCCACTGAAATTCCCAACTACAAAGCAATCCCTAAGGAATTAACTTCAACTCGGATCGCATTATCGATTCAGCTCTTAATTAATTAAAAGTTTAATTGCTTGCTTCTTTATCCGCGAAATAGATATAAATATGTATGGAGATTAAATTAAAGGGATTAAAAGTTTGGATTTATTCAAATTAGTGCTGGAGTGCAGGAACGATTAAAAAATGTGGAGTATCATGACATCCCAAAGATATTTTGGATTTCTGCCTTCGGTGGTAAGATTTTTCTGAGTCCGACCGGCTTACTAGCTGTGTGCTGATTTGGCGGTGAAAATTGAAATCACATTAACAAAAGTAATTTATAAATTCAAATTAAAAAAGATGTCAGGAGACATTAATTAATGATAAGATATTCAAATGAAGGCACTTTAACACGACTTCGATTTCGTCTAAACGAATTTCTTTTCGTACCAGCTGTCCCAACCGAAGACACTGTTAGATTATTTTTTGGACGTCAATAGAATGGACAAGTTGACAGACAAGTATTCTAAATCTGACTGTGAATTTTTTGCTTGAACGAATAATAATTATGCTAACAAGATTTTTTGTCCTTCACTAAATGAGGCCATGTGTCTTCTCTGCCGAAATCCTTTCTTAAACATTTGGATTCTGAGTTAAAATTTTTCAAATTTCAAAGGCATTTATTTATCAGACAGAAGTCTTTATAGAAGTTGCGTTCACAATTACTGCTGAAGATGCTACAATAATAGTATATAAAAGCATGCTACGTAATATCCAATCCCACCTTAAATCAAGTCATGCTTGATCGCCACGCTTTTGCCCAATATAGGAATTGAACTCCCATACCAAGCGATTATGGCCCGGTCTTTAACCACTTGGGCGAACATGCCAACAATGCTTTCAATTATAATTTAAAGTTTCAATAACTCTAATTATTATTAACAGAGATTTTTCAAATCTCTGATTATAAACTATTTAATGGAGAACTCCTTGAGCAAGTGAAGCAGCAGTTAAAATCCAGATTTGCTTAACATGACATTTATGTTAAGCAAATCTTGATTTTAACTGCTTCAAGAATTCCATTGCGAAAATAATAGCATGCGCTTATCCGTGGCGGCCATAATAGGGAAGAAACTTTGCACCAGTGCAGTGATGCACCGAACTGAACTGTTCGTGCAATTAAAATTCTGGCAACAGTATTGCAGCCAACACGAACGCCTTAGAAAACTTTTCGACTTCCGACGCTCCAATGAGAGGCTGTAAATTTAGCAAAAAGTTAAACTGGCCAAGTTGCAGTTAGTCGTCTGGCGTTCACTTGCTGTAACTTCCGACGTACGAGTTCAAGTCCGAATTGTTTTTTTCCTTCCGCTCGACCATACACTCAATATTCCCCCCACGATTCGTTCTACCCTTTTTTTCTGCAAGTTCACTTCGTAAAAACTGATACTCGATGCGTTCAATATGGAAACACACCTGTTTCAGCACAGTTTAATATTATTAGGAGTAAACCCCTGATCTCTTGAAGATTTCATTCGGTATTCAATGAATACGTGAACTGAGGTACGAGTACGTGCAAGCGATACAAAATCTTTGATACTTGCTTTTACTTTTCATCTACGAAACAAAGCCATATTTTATTTAATTTAGTACGAATTTAAATACTGGCCATCAATTGCTAAACTTTCAAAATCCGATAACATACAGCAAAAGTTAAAACAGTGAATTGTACTTATCAGTTAAATTGTAGATTTCCCGAAAAACATACAGGTAGGAAATTACTTGTAGCATTCCCTTTTTAGGAAATTAACGACTAAAGATTATGACCTTAATAAACTAGGCATAAGTATTGTTCCAGATAGAGTAGAAGCACAAATCTTTGTAAAATTTTCTAGTACATTTCAGATAATAACTGCTTTACGAAATAACTTCAACTATGCGTTGGTGTTCCTTTCTTCTGTAAATTCAATTGATTCCGCATAAAGTTATTAATCTCAACCCTTTTGTTTGCCATTAAACAATGAGGTTTAAGTTCAGCTACGGTTCGAGTATCTTAATTCCTACAAGTAGGATCTACAAAGAACCTGCTCCCACTGATTATCTCGCAAATTTTGATCGTTAATCTTATAATTCCTTACACCAATTTTCACAAAGACGTTAATGCGTAGATCCGGTATCTGCAGAATCTGTTGTGCTCTCAATTATGCTCTGATTCAGTAAGACTAAATTTGTACTCAGATTTAAACGCAATTCTCGTAAAAAGTGGAATTCGCAGTACTAAGTTGTGCAAAGATTTCTCTCCTCGGAACAATATTTTGCAAGCAATACATATATTAGGAGAAATTCTGGTTCCCGTACTTTTCAAAAACATTAAGAAAGGGCACGAAATAAATGTTTCCGAGTTCCTTCCTTCTCGTTGAAAAGGAGAAAGGTGATAAAAGACAACCTTTCATGCCATGCGCCACATATTTTAATCCTATCATATTCCATTCCATATTACATTATCTGTTCCAAGTTCCAAGTTACGCCCTCCACTCAAGTTTCAATAAGGATATTCAATTCAGAAGTTCCCACTTACTTTTTTACCTGTTTACGCCGCTTGTTTGGTCTCTTATTATTAAGTAAACAACTACGTGTATCGGATTATGTACATACGTAGTTGTTAGCAAAAAGCAAACACAAATATTGGTATAAAGTTTGAAATCCGTACGCAAACTTTGCAAGACCAATTCCAAGTTGGCGTTAGAAACTAAACGCTTGGAAGTGTAAATCAAAAGCCAGAAACTTGCACCGATGATAAGTTCAAACTGTTCTGTAGTTATTTTTTTGCTATGCAGACCGACGGCTTTAGTATAGACTGGACAGACAGTGGTTTCACCGGTTTCCCCACCACTTTCTAGCTATAGTACGTAAGTGGAGTCCACATTTTTCTAAATTCAACCTTACGGGTAGCGTATATGGATGACATTGTAATCTTTTCGGTTCCTTTCGACGTACATTGGGAGTGACGTTGAATTATCAGCTTTAGTTTGGGGATTTAAGAGTTGAAATTGCCTGGATTTGAGTATGCAGTCGGGCATAGTACGATGCTGATTGCAGGCCGTAGGCTGTTCTCCGAGCGCCGCATGGTACACCAGTATCGAGTAAAAAACAGGTAATGTGGACCGCTTGCAAATTGCGGCTTTGTGATTTTACAAATGGAAATAGTCGGTTAGTTATATAATACGCAGTTGTTTCTCTATTTCGTGTGTAGGAATTGAGTTTCTGATTTAGCTTCCAATTTCGGTAATGCCTACTGGTCAATTAGATTATACCAATTTTGATATTTAAATGGTGTTATTAATTTGATTGAAACGTAGATGATTTCCGATAAAATCAATAGGAAACGTATAAAATAAACTGAATTGTTGAGTAAATGATAATTTTGTTGATGGTATAGATAATGCCATTGATATAAGTAGCAACACATATGTAGATAATTATGTATCATCCATGGTCGTTTGTGTCGTCATTTGTCCCCTAGTCCGTTCGTTTATTTGAAACTGATTCATTGTTTTATATATCTTATTGGCAAAGATTAAAGCCCTAAAATCCTGTTCTAGACATAATACTTACCCATGTTTTTATTAGTATTTTTATAATGATCATTAAAAAGCGTTTTGCAAGACACTAATTGCCGACTTCTTTACATTTTAACGACGATTTGATATCAATTATGGAATCGGATAGATGCCTGTAAAAAGCCTCAGCTTTTTTATTTCTAATATTGAGATTAACTTTACCTGAATACACATACAAACAGTTATAAAAGGCTTATTTTAAAAGTTGCCGGGAGATGAGGAAAGATAGAATGAAGCTTCTTCTTGTCGGAGGCCAAGACTCATTTTGGGGTCGCTGCGCCATCTTAGTATTAGTAGTATTTTTAAAGTGTTTTTATTGGCTACAAAGTTTACGTTAGTACAAGTACTTAGCGTTTTTTTAGGTAAATTTAAATTTCTACGTTTGTGTATTGTGCATAGGATTATACGCTTGAATGCTGCCGTATAGTGGCCACAAGACACAAACCCGCGCTGTGTTCGATAGCTTAGACAAAACAAATTACACATAACATATATACCTACATATTACAAGTATTTTTTATTGTGAAACATGTTATTCCTAGAGTTCTACAAAAGCTCGTATCCAATAGGAAAGATAAACTTATGGCGTTTTCTATAAACAAACACGTGCAAAAACAAAGCCCTTACATGAAATGGATAGATAAATAACAAAACAACGCTAGCAGCCATGTTTAATCCCGGTGCGAAACCGTTAAAAGGACTTTTATAGCCATGGGAAATATCTTTATGAAAATGTACTGTCAGCAAGATACGAAACAGCACGCCACCTCTCGCTTTTACTAGGGAAGAGCGGTTTCGGTTTTAACCATTAATTTTTAATACTACTTCAAACTGTTTGTTTATGTGTAACAGTAGCTAAGATTCTTAAGGTTCATAGGTAGAATTGGGGGGGATCCAAAGCGGGAATCAAAGTAACGTCAACCTTACGTTTTATTCTGATTAGCCTTCCGCCCGCGGTTTCACACGCGCGTAATTCTGTTTTCAAATATCCCCCCTTCCCCCCTCATTTCCGAGATCAAAAGTACCCTATGTCACCAAGGATAGTGTAGCTTTCCAACAGTGAAAGAATTTTTCAAATCCGTTTAGTAGTTTCGGAGCCTATTCAATACAAACAAATCTTTCCTCTTTATAATATTAGTATAGACTAGACAAGTGATAGGACTATTTTAGAGTCTGACTGGTGAAATCTGCCGACATAATAGCTTTGTATGTGTCTCGGCAATATTAATGTGAAGTAAGTGTTCTTGAAATCAATGGCTAGCTAGAAAATCAAAAGAGCCTACTCTGTAGCACCATCATCATTTCCCTGCCCTTATCCCACGCTAGGTAGGGTCCTATTAGCCGTCAATTCTACATTCACTCCTTTCATTGTCATATCATACTTCACGCAATCCATCCATCTCTTTTTCGGCCTTCCCCTGCTTAAATCTCCGTCTACACACATTTATCTATCATAGGGATGGCGATTCTTTCCGAAAAAAATCGATTTTTTGAATCGATTCGAATCGTGACCCAAAGAATCGATCCACAAAAAATCGAGACCAAAAAGATCGATTTCTGAAAAATCGATCTTTTTTTCAAACTTTTTTTTTGTTATGTATTATAAATCTATTTTATTAATAAACAAGATGCATATTATAATTTTACTAGCCTTCCGACCGCGGTTTCACCCGCGCGTAATTTCTTTTTTCAAATATCCCCCCCTTCCCCCCATATTTCCGCGATCAAAAGTACCCTAAGATCACCGGGGATAGTGTAGCTATCCAACAGTGAAAGAATTATTCAAATCGGTTCAGTAGTTTCGGAGCCTATTCAATTCAAACAAACAATCAAATCTTTCCTCTTTATTAGTATAGATGATCTCTTAACAGTAAAATCAGGGAATTCGATGATAAAAAAATATTGTTATTACCATATCAAAACATCAGATCAGATTTAACAAGAAATTTATTTTTTAAATGTATTGGTTTACAAAGTTAAGAAAAAGATAATGTAGCTTACAGTTCCCAATGCTTAATATCTAAGCTTTTTAAAAATAATAGTCTGTCAAGTCTACGGGGATCTAAGCGGTTTCGTTCATCGCTTGCAATGTTTCCGGCAACTGAGAAAAGGCGCTCACAAGGAACAGATGATCCCACGATACTCATATACATCATGGCTATTGAGTAAACGTGGTTATAAATAGAGTTTTTTTGTTCTTGCCAGTAAAGTATAGGATCATACTTTAGGTGTACGACTGCCTGCGATAATTAATAGTGTTTAAATTCTTCGTTTAAACCTTGACTTTCCTGTGCATGTGCATTACATATAGAAAGTTGCTTTTTCACAAGCAACTTATGAAAATCCCAAATTCCTTTTTTCGTATCATTATCAGTCCCTTCTATTGCGTCGTCTTCTTCACTGTTATGTTGTGGAAGTTGTTGCCGTGTTATGTCTAAAATTGAAGTGTTTATTCTATTTATTGCTCGAGAACAAGCGACATGATCTGTAAAATGAATTTTTTTAAATCTGGGATCTAATATGGTTGCAGCAGCCAACAAATGGACTTGTTCGACATTTCCAAACCTTTTCTTAAGGCCTTCTACTATTAAAGTTCTAGTTTTTGCACCAATCTCAGTTGAAGTTTTCATAGTATTATATGTTTGTGTCAGGCAAGATACAATAGGTATTATTTTACAGGCTGTCACATAGGCCTCTCCCGATATTTCTTTAGTAATGACTTCTAATGGTCTCAATATAGTTATTAGGTCATTAATGAATTCTAATTGCTGTGCAGTAAGCATTGTTGGCGCTTTGGGATACTTGAGTAATATTGGCGCAATTATATCTGATAACTCAACAAATCTTTCTAACTGGTAAAAAATTGAGTTCCATCTTGTACAAACAGACTGTATTAGCCCTAAAGGCTTTGTTTTGTGTTCTTGAGCTTTCTTTAGGGAGTCAGCAGCATTTATATTTTGTTTGAAGTATGTAGCAATATCTTTAACTGCAGATAATAGATACTTTGCTTCATCTAGTCCGCCCTTATCAAATGGTTTTGATGCTACTAGGGGGCGTTCAAGTATTACGTAACGCAATTTGGGGGGAGGGGGGGGGTCTCGTAAAACGTTACGATGCGTTACAGGGGCGGGAGGGGGTCTTCCTTACAAAATGTTACGTAACGTTGTAATTTTTTTAAAATACAAAATTAGGGAATTAAAACTCCCAAAATGGCAACCCTTTTCATTTACGTTTAACGGGGAATACCTCGAATGTATAGTCTGGTCGCCAAAAATTTTTATAAAAAATAAACAAAATACGCAGGTTTTGCGGATTAAAAATCTCTTGTTTTATTATGGTATTATTACCGCAAAGGCAATTAAAAGTATACCAAGGATACTATAACATAACTTTTTGCGACTTTTGGGTAAAAATGGTCACTTCACTTGCGTGTTACGTAACGTTTAGAGAGGGGGAGGGGGGGTACAGAAAAACGTTACGGTGCGTTACAAGGGGGGGAGGGGGGGGTACAGAAAAACGTTACGGTGCGTTACAAGGGGGGGGAGGGGGGGTCAAAAATCTTCAATAATTGCGTTACGTAATACTTGAACGCTCCCCTAGGTTTAGTGTATGAGCAAAACATGGCATGTGTTTATTTTTGCCATAAACATCTGTGACAGCTTTAACGATATTTGCGCCATTGTCCGTGATAAACGCTGCTACTTTGTCATTTGTGATGCCCCATTTTTCTGTCATATTAATAATTACTTCTGCTAAATAGTCAGCATTGTGTGGTTCCGTTAGAGCAGTTACACCAAAAATTATGCTCATTAATTTAGTTTCATATATACAATGACCAGTTAAACCTAAGTAGCTCTGACTATTATGGGAGTCGGTCCAAACATCTGCAGTTAAAGATAATCCTTCTACTTCTTGTATTTTTAATTTCAGCTGCGCTGAAAGAATGTCGTATTTATCATCAATCATGTGGGTAATTGTTTTTCTGGCTGGAACTTTATATAGCGGTGCCACCTACTTTCATCAAATATTGAAATCCTGTTTTTTCCACAGTATTTAGAGGCAAGCCATCCTTTGCTATCATGAACACTATTGCATTGGTTATTTGACCACACTTAGCACCATTATCTGAAAATTAATATAAAAGGTATTATTTTCGTTATTTTTGATTCTGTATAAATCTCACTTTCATGAAAATTAATTAAAACCAGATTTCAGTTTCACATCTTACCTCGAAATGATTTTATATTTGTTAAGCAAGATGTCAATGTTGGCTGTTTTGAGACCGATACAGAGGCAGAAGAAGCCACGCTTTCAGTATTAGAATTATCAACATTTTCCAAATCTGGAACTGGCATGCTGTCTAAACTCATGTCATCAACAACCTAAAATAAGAAACACAGTACTTTGATTTATTGAGTTCATATTTTGTTCAAACTCAGTAGGTACATTGGAAAACAAAGAATGTGATGTACCTAAGTAATACAGGTACAGGTTCCACTAACTTGTTCATTTCCATCACCATTTCGTGCATTACCACATTTACCACCATTTTCACTCTTTTTTTTTAGACTTACAGTCTGAATTGTTGGATGACGTCTTAATAAATGATTACGCAAGTTCGTTGTGTTTCCCTTAGTTTTAACTTCCTGATAACAATATTTGCATTTTCCTCCTAAGTCTTTTTTTATGAAATGATTCCATATATCACTTTTACCCGACATGCTGAAAAAAATACATTTTTTCATCATTAAACTTGATAAAAATGAAATATTTAGTTATTAGTTACTAGTTTTAAGACTTTTATGTACATATAATATTCAAAATCCTATTAGTATTGATTAGCATGAAATCTTAAACAATTTAAAAGAATAATTTAAATGAAAAAAACATTGAAATAGTAAAACAATTAAATAGAAATAATAGTTTAACATTTTGTAAAAAAAATAACCTTTAAAGAGAGTAGCTGTAGATTAAAAAAGAAAGTATTAAACCTGAATCGATTCATCAGGTTAAGATTCGAATTGATTTAAAAATCGATCTTTTTCGGAAAGAATCGCCCACGGCCCATCCCTAAATTTTAACAATTTGAGGCTACCTATATAGAATTATAGATAAATGGACATAAATTGGTAGTAAGTAAAGTATGAATTCTTCCATAAGGAATTCCAATTAGTTTTTTCAATGCCCATTAGTGATTATTCGTATCTAAACGTAAATTTAAATGACTTACATAGTTAGATTTAATGATCGCAACTAACAGAACAAACTGAAATTATTAGCATCAAAGTAAAAAATAAGAAGCGCTTTACTTACCTAGTCTCAAGTAGTTATTATTTATTCTGCAACAAACACTACATAAAAATTCTACGTAAAAATCAGTATTTTTCGCTTTATGAAAGACAGATTCTACATCAACAAACAACAAATTTAACAAACAAATGAATGAATGAATACAGCAGAATAATATTGAATGAATTGATGACGCGTGTATGACGCAATAAGAATGAAATGAAGAAATGTCAGTCAGTCACAGATACAAACAAAAAGTCAAAGATTTCTTCAGAAGATTTCAAACCTATAGACCGACAAACTTATCTATTCCGGTGGCGGCGTCGCTACTGTCTATTTAAATCTGTCATTAAATATCGTTTTTGCATTGCATTTCACGTAGTTCCAATTTTGGCCACCGGAACAGATAAGTTTGTCGGTTTATAACTTTTTTTTTAAAGAGAGGCGCAGGAAACATTCAGCTATCTCGCGAGTTTTCGAATAATTAACCCTAACGTTTTGTTTATGTTTGGTGTCAGATATCTAGGGATGCCCAAACTTTAGCTTTGAATCGATCTTCTGGATCGTAATGGATCGCAACCCCGTGAATCGATCCACGATCTGAATCGTATTGCGTTGAATCGATCTTCATTCGATCTCCGAAGATCGTTTCGTAATCTTTAAATAAAATAAAAACTCACAATATTTTTCAAAATTGTTTATATTTGTGCTTATTTTAGGATGCTTATATGTATAAGACTAAAAGTAACTTTTCTACTGATGGATGAGACAAAAACGAATTATAAACTTAAAAACTTATCAAAAACTGAACAAAATAACAATCACAACAAAACGTCAGCGAACACTATGACACATGAGTACATAATATACAATATGGGCATGCAGGTCGTTATGTTTTTTCACTTGTAACAGCAACCTTATTACTACTGCATTAAAGGTCATTATAGATACAATACCAGAGGTAACTTAATAAAGAAATCATAGAGAAATAGCAAGAAAATCATACATGGTTCAACGCCATCTAGTAAAGCTTTTGGAACCTTTTTTTTTAAATGGCTTGTCAGAAAATCGCCCATTGTAGGTAAATACTTTTTGGTTTGTACCAAAAAATTAAATAAAATCGAATGTCGATTTTCAAGGGTGAAAAATCGATTCACTGAATCGATTCAGTACTATAGATCGATTTAAAAAATCGATCTTTTTGGCTCGAAAAATCGATTCTTCGATTAATCGATCTCAGATCGCCATCCCTAATCTATCATTCTTTTGGCGACATGTGTGTCTTCTCTCCTCATCACAGCAATTTTATGGTGCCTCTGGCACTTTTACTCACCAAACGAAGCCAGAGTAAAGTTACTTACACGCATACGTAACTTATTATCCGGTTAAATATTCCCAAATCAAAAAACTTCACAATAAAATCGATTGTGTCATAACCGAAATTAAAGGGGATGCAACAGTCGTATGAACCGAACCTGGAAATACGTTTCGGTTAATTTTAACTTCGGTTATAGTGTAGCTGACACTACTCTTAACCTTATTATGAGATCAGGGGAAGGTTTAATTAAACTAGTATTTTTTCTTCGCAACTCTGAGATGAATTCTTTCAAAGTAATAACCACTAGACGGTTGAACTTTAAGTTTTCATTAAACTTCCTGGTCTGTTTTGTACGCCGTTCAGGTAAATAGATCTAGGCGAGGATATTTCATAATAAATTGTGTATTGTTTATGTAATTTTTCTATGTATTTTTGAACCGGATCCGCGCGTCCGTGAAAGTGGCTGATGAGGTCGTCGTGGGTTCGATTTCCGCTTTGAGTTTGGTCGTTGGTTGGTTTTCGCAGTCCGACTGGCTGGCTGAAGAGAGAGACGAGAGATAAAATCTACCTCTATAACAGTTCTGGCTGTGTTCCGGCAATATTAACGTGAGAGATAGATTAAAATATCTGAACACAGTCATTGCCATAGCTATGACTGTGTTCGGATATTTTAATGTAAGTCCCATAGGACACAATTAATTTATGGAACACAGCCAAAGCTGTCACAGCGGCAGTTATACTCTAAAAGCTTATCAGTTCAAACCAAATCAAACTAAGAACCATTACCTAATTTATCTAAGATTTTTAAGTTAATTAACTATTAAATAAGTTGTTTAGTTATCTAAGGAATATTATCTAACTACCTACAAATTGGAACCGCGTTTACGAAACGTAACTAATACTTCAATTAACCGAAATCAAACTAGCGGTTTGATGTTTGTCGTTAAATTGGCCATAACTACGTCTTCCTGTGATGTAAACCATTTGCTTATCACGTTACAGTGACTTTATATGTATGGAAATTGGAATGTATAACAAACTCTTGCTATTGATGTTGATGTACCATATACAAATAATTACTTATGTATAAAGCACGTACCCATATGATTATCTCCACCCAGAGGGTGGGGATACCCACTAAACCCCACAGTGCTCCTCAAACACACTGAAGATATACCTACGAGGTGGCTTCTTTAATACGCTAAAGGCACGCTGCTCCAATTTATGGTTAAATGGCTTCTTTAATATGCTAAAGGCACGCTGCTCCAATTAATGGTTATCGGCTAATATGGAACATCTTTAGTCATTTTACCAAGAAGAGTCGAACAATGTTTGGCCATACTGTAGGCTTTGATTTTAAGTATTATTTCTCACAATTAAACATTTCTAGACCACAACCATAGCTATTATTACCTGAGCTACGTGGTGGTCGCTAGCTAGTCAGACTCTGAGAACAACTCCATTCGGAAATCGAACAAACTACCTCTAAGGTATGTTGAAACCTCTTAACTTAATCAAAAAACATCAAGTAGGTACCCGTTCGCCACACACAGTTCTACAAACTGATGACAGAAGATGCTGACTTGCGAATACGAATTACTATGAGATCCTGCATCACGCAAGCAATCATATATACATATATGACACACCAAAAATGGTACATTGAAGATGTTCCACTTACATATGGTACATTTGATTTCCTAAAGATACGAGTACATTGTTCCATGGAGCCCAACAAAAATAAAAACAATATTCAATATTACTACGAGTATGTAATTCATCGAAACAGCTTACTCCGTTTGTCAGGGCCCACAACTAGACAGTATTGCGAGGAAACTCATAAAAATCCCATCATGTGTTCGTCCTTGGAAGTAGGGTTACCAAATCCCGTTTGTTAAAAATTAGGATGGAGTAAAAAATTCAGGACGGGGGTTGAATTGGGTCATGCATACGGAATCGATCATCGGACGGTGTCGAATGTACTGGCGATCTTATTCGGCATCTTGAATGAGGATGGAGGAAATTGGAGGAGGAATAACTTAAGGGATGTTTACGTTAAAGTAAAAAAAATTTTTGCAATTTCCTGGATTCATTTTTTCAATAAATTGATCTGATCCCAACTTAGATTAAGAATTTATGTTAAGAGTATCAGGGTCAACGAAGATATCACAAATAAACAAATCTGAAGGAAACGAACATATTCAATCACTCTGAAACTCTGATACTTATCCACATTCTTAATTTCATGTGCAAGTCAGGAACATAGGTATTCATTGTTTTGTATAACATAACTCACAATTAGAGGATTCGATCCCGGTCGATTTTTCTAGTCCCGGGATTTCGGGATTATCAACAGTTAATACCGGGATCCCGGGATAGTCCCGGGATTATATTGGTAATAGAAAGTGGTTGCAAAAAGAAAGTAAAACATTAACAAACTAGGCCCTAATAAAATAGTTTAGTAAATTATTGCTTAGTTTGTTTATTTTATTTTACAATAAACTTAAATAAAACTCAATTTCTAAAAATTTGTCAAAAGAGATCAATGTTAATAGGACTTATATTTTAAATCAAATAGACCAGAAACTATAATTTACTTATTTAAGCCACGAAAATAAAACCTAAGAAATAACAACGCATCCAACGTCTTATCCGAAAGCAATACTTCTTTGTTGCACTCATTTATTGACTTATTCAGTGTGCCCCCGGATAAGGTGCACAAACGAAAATGGGTGAAACTACATCATAAATTATCGACAAAAAACATATTTTTTTTTCTTTAAATTTTGTAAAAAAAAAATCAATATTTACTGCTTTCTATGAACTCCATGGACAAAAAAAATAATTTCTAAAAAAGTACTGGTTTTATTTTTATGAAATAAAAACAATAATTATGCTAAATACTTTGTGTGTGTGATAAAATACTAAATAACTGGCATAATAGCGGATGTCAGATCATAATTATTTTTTTTGTACAAACAATGCATTTTTTGTGATATTTTTTCAATAAAACTTGAATTTCTTAAATTTATGTCCTCCTTACCGTCAAGTACCGGTACACAAAGTATTTAGCATAACAGCTATTGTTTTTATTTCATAAAAATAGAACCAATACTTTATTAGAAATTAATTTTTTTGTACATGGAGTCAATAGAAAGTAGTAAAAAAGAAAAAAAATATGTTTTTTGTCGATAATTTATGATATAGTTTCACCCATTTTCGTTTGTACACCTTATACGAGGGCACATATAAAAAATATATAAGTCCCGAAAATCCCGGGATTCATTGAATTTAATCCCGAAAATTTCGGGACTAAAATATGATCGGGATCCCGGGATCCCGGTCTTCGGGATCCCGGGATCGAATCCTCTACTCACAATGAGCTTTCGAAGAATAATAAGTGCAGTACTTTTGTAACGGTTATTAATTTATAATTATGTTCTTAATTTAGGTATACGTTGTATAGCTAATAGCAATGTAAGTTTAATGGCCACGTGTTGATGGTATAATGGTTTAATTACCGGGTCGTGTCAAGGCGGTTTTGGGTTAAATACCCGAATCGGACTGAGTGTATAGCGGTACATTTAGAACGTTCTCTATTATCATTTCTTTTGTTGTATCCTTTCAATGCAATCCCGTAATTAATTAACCCTTAATTCGCCAAGTGCGATTTTCTCAAAATTTCTCGTATAATAAAGATCTCAATTGCTCTTTTATGTCAAGGAGGATTCTTTGCCAAGTTAATGCTTGTACTTAATTACATTCTCTCTTAAAGCTTTTACACAAATTATGTTATCTGAAAAAGAGCGTCTATGTAAGTATCGTCAGTGATAGCTTAATTAATAAAGTTCACTCCTGCACACGGGATGAATAGATGTGGATCACAATCCATTAGATCCGGCTAGATTCACTCTGTCCTTGAAACAAATTACAAGATTCATAGAAAGAACGAGGATTCCTCTACCATGTGAGTGTGTTTTCTGGTGGATGTTTCACTCAAGGACCACTAATCATAAACTTAATAATACGAATACGCTTGTCTAACAATACACGTAAACATAAACAAAATTCCCTCAAAACTCAAACACATGGCCACAATACTTATAACTGACCCTTCCCAGCTAGATCACAAATCAAAGGCTTATGCCGGGAACAGGGCCTAAATAATGTGCCGTAACATAAAGCACTTATCTAGACACGCGGCAGCGTGTCAAGCCAAGTTCAAGCAAAAAAGAAAGGAACGGGCTAGCCAGCGCCAAGTGTATATTTACACGAACCATTTGGTGGCACTTTTGACCCTTCTATAACTTAATACCTATTTAACGTAAACACATGAAACTACGTGAGTTTAATAAGGTTCATAAGGACACCTAGAAGCCTAAATTTCATGAAGCTAACTCAAACGGTTATAAAGATATGAAGGTCAAAAAGTCGTAAAAATTAGTATTGACTCACTGACTTATAGTAGCAAAACCTAACGTGCTTCCAGATGACCTAGAAGGATGAAATTTGGAATCCAGATCGATAATTGTGTGTGACCATAGAAAAAAAATCTGAAAATAATAAAAAGTTAAAAATTAGGGGGGGAAACCCCCCCCCTCCCCCAATTTTTTAACTTTTTTCCATTTTCCGATTTTTTCCTACAGTAACACACAATTATAGATCTGGATTCCAAATTTCAACCTTCTAGGTCATCTGGAAGTGGGTTAGGTTTTGCTACTGGTTAGGGTAACAAAACCTAACGTACTTCCAGATGACCTAGAAGGATGAAATTTGGAATCCAGATCGATAATTGTGTGTAACCGTAGGAAAAAATCTGAAAATAGTAAAAAGTTAAAAATTAGGGGGGAAAATCTCCCCCACTTCCCCTATTTTTAAACTTTTTTCCATTTTCCGATTTTTTCCTACGGTCACACACAATTATCGATCTGGATTCCAAATTTCATCCGTCTAGGTCATCTGGAAGTGGGTTAGGTTTTGCTACTGGTTAGGGTAACAAAACCTAACGTACTTCCAGATGACCTAGAAGGATGAAATTTGGAATCCAGCTTGGTAATTGTGTGTAACCGTAGGAAAAAATCTGAAAATAGAAAAAAGTTAAAAATTAGGGGGGGAAATCTCCCCCCCTCCCCCTATTTTATAACTTTTTTCCATTTTCCGATTTTTTTCTACGGTCACACACAATTATCGATCTGGATTCCAAATTTCATCCTTCTAGGTCATCTGGAAGTAGGTTAGGTTTTGCTACTATTAGTCAGTCAGTCCTAAACGCGCGCTAAACAACCGGCCAACGCGACGGTGTGTCTTCGGCGGCGCGCGGCACCACATTAAATCTCAATACCTGCCTAGTTTTCTTTACAAAAAGTAATGATATCCCACCAAAAACATAAATGTGAAAAAGGAGAGCCAAGTTCAATACAAAAATTATGTTTGGCTGTGGGCTTCGCCGCAAAAAGAATGGAGATCTAATTGAGTGCCAAGTTCTATGATCTTAAAGTAGGTAAGATTTGACTTGGCCAGTTTTTATCAGATTTAAAATACATAAAATTATATAATATGTTGAATAACTTTATAAAATGACTGATGTAATAAAAACTGGCCAAGTCAAATCTTACCTACTTTAAGATCATAGAACTTGGCACTCAATTAGATCTCCATTCTTTTTGCGGCGAAGCCCACAGCCAAACATAATTTTTGTATTGAACTTGGCTCTCCTTTTTCACATTTATGTTTTTGGTGGGATTGCTGTTAACATAAGCAGCTTAGGCCATGTCGGATCTTACTATTCTTATAGGCAAGTTGGACGATAGATGCTATAATCTATATGTTTGAATACCAGCCAAATGCTAGGTCACACGTCTGTGTTATGGGAAAAACTTGAGTATGGTTTTCCTAACTGCTGTTTGTGTTCTTGATCTGTAAGGCCTCGTTTTTAACTCTTTGACAGCCGGCCATTTTAAAGCAAGACTCATGCCACCCGAACCCAGTACGTGATCGGCTGTCAAAGTGTTAAAATACGTTGTTGATATTTTTCACAAGGTGACAACAACCAATTTTATTGTGGTGGAGATTTCTTTTAACACCACCAACACACCTCTGGCAGCCGTTTTAAAGTGCGATTTATGTACTGGTTAATGCCTCACGCATGCATTCTACTTCTAACTAAAAGCAAAGTTTGTTTTTGTTTTATGAATGACTAGCCTTCCGCCCGGCGCGGTTTCACCCGCGCGTAATATCTTTTTTCAAATATCCCCCCTTCCCCCCACATTTCCAGGATCAAAAGTACCCTATGTTTACCGGGGATAGTGTAGCTTTCCAACAGTGAAAGAATTATTCAAATCGGTTCAGTAGTTTCAAAATTGATATTCCCACGGGAATGAGACGTTTCCCGTAGGAATTTTATAGCCTATTGTCCTATTCCGGGTTATAAACTATACGTGTGCCAAATTTCATCTAAATCCGTTCAGCCGTTTAGGCGTGATTGAGGAACAAACATCCAAACATCCAAACATCTAAACATCCAAACATCCAGACTTTCGCATTTATAATATTAGTAGGATTAGTAGGATAAGTATAAAACAAGGGGTGTTTGAACACTGCATGTACGAAAGCCACTTTGGTAATTACTTCCATTTAGACCAGTCCCGGTGGCCAAATTAAAATGATTACCGCCTCCGTGAAACATAAAACACGGAGGCCAAGGGTCCGATTCCCGCCTTGGGTCTGGTTTTGGTAGGGCTTCTTCAGAGTCCGACTGGCTAGCTACTACCCCCACGGGTGAAATCTGCCGCCATAACAGCTTTGGCTGTGTTCCGGCAATATTAATGTGGGAGCCAGTGCACTTGAAATCAAAGGCTCGAAGATCAGATGAGTTTACAGTCTGGCAGCACATTGAGCGACGCTTCCTGGTGAAGTGTCCCTCAATGGAATAGGCCGCAGTAACCGCTTACCACCAGGTGGGCTGCGTGCGACTGCCAACTGATCTGGTATAAAAAAAAGAATATAACTAAGCATTGATCCCGGTTACGCACGGGTGAAAATTATCGTTCACGAATCTTGTTTTGACAATAATAAACTTCAACACAGGTTTTCTCAAGAGACTACATCATGGGGTTCTCTAAGAAGGGCGTTAAAAGGGTTTTAAGGGGTCTGTCATGTGCCAGTAATGCCTCTGGACGTGTTGCAAACGTACAGTCAACAGCACATCACGGTAAACACTTGCAGTTCGATAATAGCACTTATGCCCCCGACATAAGAGCGGTACAAAGTCCAAAGTGTTACGTCTGTTGTGCTTTTGACTGTACAAAGGGAGGGAAAATTAATTTGCTATTATTATTCAAATTGCATAATTATACCCATTCTTTTAGTTTTCTTTTACTTCGGGGTTGTTTGGTAGATATCGCTTATAGACATAAGACCGCTTATATTGTGCGTTTTGTTCTTTTTTATTGTATTTTTGTCTGTTTTATGTGCAATAAAGAATATTTATTATTATTATACGGACGGTAACAGCTTACAATCAGGCGGTCTTAGAAAAACATTAAATATTAGTTTCATTTGGAGCAGCCGCTCTAAATGTTATCCGCGCACCAGCGTTGCTAGACGTCCCGATTTTGGCGGGACGTCCCGATTTTTAAATCAAAATTAAATGTACCGCGCGGGACAGGTTCAGTCCCGCTTTTCGGGGAGAACTCGACCGTACGTGCAGAGTGCTGAGAAAGAAAGGCGCGTAATGAAGATAAGAGTGTGGGAGAGAAAGGCTACGAGATGGCTTCTTTTGCTATCTATTGTCACGTAAACGTAATTTTAAGTCAAATAAAAACATAAATATTTGAAAACCTTTGATTATATACGTTTTTTTACTATGTCCCGCTTTTGACGTAAGAATCCCGCTAGTTTCACTCAAAAAGTACCTAAGTCCTGACTTGGCAAAAATAAAAACTGGTAACGCTGCCATGCACATACGTTTCGATAGGTTATTTTTAATTTAAATAGGATATTTCGAAGATGTGACTGGAAACTGTGGACTCGAAGTAAACGCTCTCGACTCGAAACTGCGCAACGGTTAACTTAGTAAACTTGCTTAGCCAACTCCTCCTTTGCACCAAATCAGTCGGCTATTTAGAACAATAGATAGGTATAACCTATTCGTTGTCTTTAAGTGAAGTCAGAATGAGATATTTTAATCGTCACTTACTCAAATACTACTATTCACACATCTTTTTATATGTCAGAGGCGGCAAACGGTCGCGGGTCGCCTGATGGTAAGCAATCACCGCCGCCCATGGACATCTGCAACACCAGAGGGATCGCTGATGCCTTGCCGGCATTTTAGGATGCGGTGTGGGCGTCCGGCACTCACAAACCAGACGAAACACAATAGTAATCACTATTACTTCACGCTGGTGTTATGTGAGAGGGTAGTACTTCCCCGGACGAGCCGGCCCATTCGTACTGTAAAACAGCATTGGCACTACCACTACAAAAATATATCATCACTTTCCAACAACGTCAAAATATCTCCCGAAAACAAGACAAACCTTCCCATCTCGCCGACATCAGTCCGACTTATAAAAAACTAGGCACCCTAAATCATACGTAGCAAATCCCCGTACATCTAAAGGGTACTCAAGTTGAGGGCCGAGATGAAAACATAATTCCCTCATGGCAATTCTTTACGCAAGTTTTGTCGAGGACAAGATAGTCTCATTTCTCACATGCATAGAGTTGCACAACTATCGATAGTTTCGCTATGAATAGTCGAACTTGAAAACTAGTAACACTATCGATAGTGCTATCGATAGATTAGATACTATCGATCGATAGTATCGATGGCACAAATTGACTAAAATACATACTATATACTTAATGCAATAGATCGATCGTATTAGCTCCAATAGTATCGATACTATTGGTAGTTTAAACTATCGATGCTACCGTTAGTATCGATACTATTGCATTCAATTAATAGTATTAATCTATGTGTGCTATCAATACTATCGATAATATAGATATTGTATCGATACTATCGAAATGAATGACGTCAATTATCAATAGACTATCGATAGTCGACTATACGATATCAAACGATAGGCAACTCTAATGCCTATTCGGACTTGTATTCCATATTTATGAACGTTTATCGGACAAGCAATACGAGCATTTCGGATGATGGTAAGCTTTGGACAATTAAAGACATGATCTGGGTCCAATAGGCTTTCGTTGGATGGACGTGTAATAATCTTCCTTTTATAAATGGGAAGAAGCCTATGTCTATAATAATACATTTATTGGCATCATCTACTAGTTTCTGGATTGTTGATTACGAACCTGGCACAAAGTAACATTTTGACAACGATAGCGAAATTCGTTAATTTCAAATTGTATGGATTTGACAGGTATTTTACAAAAGTCACGTGGTCATTCGATATTGAAAGTTCGGGTTTTGACATTCGCTATTACCAAATTGAGCGATAACGCACGTCATAAATGCCGCTTGTCTAGGGCCTTTGAGCTGTTTTCAAAAAACTAGAAACTTATTGTTTAGCATCAAAATCGAGCCCTGAGCTTCATAGCTGCGGTCAACCTGATAGTAAATGACCACTGAAGTACATTTAGTGGGAAGCATCGCTCTATGTTTCGCCACACTAAAGATTCCTTTGTGTTTCAAGTGTACTTACTCCCTCTTTATTATAGTGTGACCCGTGTGCACACCCTAATTACTTGTAACTGATAAAGTGTTCAGTATCAAAGAAGAAAATTTGTGATGATATCTTGGAATTGTTTGGACTTCAACCTTCTGCAGGGTTTCATCACCGTACAACACGTCACAAACTGAAGTTTCACTCTCATCACCTTGACGAGTGGCAAGCTACTACCATACGATTCACTCGAAACTTCATACCACGTACGACCAAACTGGAACCAGCTTTCTGCAGCGGTATTTCCGAACCGTTATGACATGGCAGGCAATCTTTAAGAAACGAGCAAATCTCCGGCAACGTACTTGTGACTCCTCTGGTGTTGCGGGTAACTATGGGCGGCGGTGATTGCTTGCCATCAGGTGACCCGCTTGCTCGTTGCCTCCCTTTTGCATCAAAAAAAATCTCCGAGTCTCCTAAAAGTGGTGCATGAAATAGTGATCCACAACTTAATTCATTTTATTTTCTAAATAGCAACTGAAATGTAAGGTACATTTCCTGGAGCAAGTTCTCAAACACATTTCAATATATCCCTGAATATATTTACACTGCTGTATCTCAGTTACCACCAGAATATGTTTACATAGTTATTTAACTCCCAAGTCTGAACTCATCTATTAAATTTAAACTTTGAAATTCAAATAATGCTTCCACCTGCTCCCGGCTTGCCTGATCTGCTAATCTGAATAACGTTCAGGGAAATATATATTTTAGGTGTCTAGTGTTCACGTGAAATTCTAAGATATCTCTGTTAAAATTCTGTAGTTATTTCCAAAGCTGTAAGGGTACGCGGAGATTGTGTCAAATCTTGCGCGCATTTATGATTTTTTTCTATGTGCATTGTACATATTTCCCACTAGCTCAGTGGTGACGATTGTGACGAAAAGCATCTTGAGGAAACCTGCCCAGTCGAATAGCCATGATCCAATTGGTCGTTTCCCGATCAAGTTGTAGTAGTGGTGGTAGAGCCATGCTATTTTACAGTACGAATGGGCCGGCTCGTCCGGGGAAGTACCGCTTCACATAACATCAGAGTGAAATAATAATGACTACTATTGTGTTTCGTCTAGTTTGTGAGAGTGCCGGAGGCACACACTCCTTAAAAGGCCGGCAACGCATCACCGATCCCTCTGGTGTTGCAGATGTCCATAGGCGGCGGTGATTGCTTACCATCAGGCGACCCGACGGCTCGTTTGCCGCCTCTGTCATAAAAAAAAAGAGGGTTGCGAAGGTCAGATGGCTCGCTCCGATGTAATAATTGGACTTGAAAAATCTTGTATCATGGTGCAAGCGTACGCTCAAAGAAAAAAACAGGCCACTGAAGCTAGGTTATATAAAAAACTAGCGGCCGCCCGCGGTTTCACCCGCGTGGTTCCCGTTCCCGTGGGAATCGATCAAAATCCTTTCTTAGCGGATGCCTACGTCATAACATCTACCTGCATGCCAAATTTCAGCCCGATCCGTCCAGTGGTTTGGGCTGTGCGTTGATAGATATCTATGTCAGTCAGTCAGTCACCTTTGAGTTTTATATATATAGATCTTTATTTCACCTTTGAGTTTTATATATATAGATCTTTATTATTTTACTTTATAGAAATTAGTTTTGTTCAAAGACCATTACTCGATATCATCAATTTATAACAACCTTTATACAGTCCTGGGTTATGTATGTCCCTTGAGTTATTGCTTGGTAGTGTACATTGTCTATAAGTTTAATAAAATCTGAATGATCGATGCTCCCTTAGGACTCTCCAAAGATATTATCTATAGATAACCTTTAGTACAATTACGGGCAATAAACCTTTCGATGCTTTTGTTTTAAATAATAAATTGGTCAGATTAATGTTTTTAATACTCAAACCACAATACTCGTAAGCATTAGTTTCTAAGGTGCATTGTGTTAAAAGTCTATCTTCTTTCTACGTCAAGTTGTAACTTTGGAACGACTGCCATTTTGTTTTTAGAGTAGCGTGTTCTGGCGTTACTTAAGAGACCTATGACACCTCGACTGTGATTTTTGCATAAAATGGCCAACTTTGGCGTTATCGATCTCAGAAACAAAAATACATTAACAATAATGACTTATTAAATAGTGTAGAGTATCTATTAGAATAGTTTGTAGCGGCCTTGCTTTTTCGAAATTTTGCTTAACTTTTTAATTGAACCCAAAATTGCAGAGAAAGATTTTCATAAAATGCGCGAAGGCACATTTTTAAGCTCCTGGATTGAACTACTGTTCTGAGCAAATTAAATAAAAAAAATAGAATGTTATCTCTTATATAGTCGTATAGTTCTTAGCGGCCTGGGATTTTTAAATATCTTTGGTTTTATATATAAAAAAACATCTAGTCCTAAAGCAAAAATCTTCGAAAATCGCTTTAAGTTAACTGTGAATTTCTCCTTTCTACGACAACACAATTAGGCAAAATATATACCAAAATAATTGTTACATCATGAGGAATGAAGATTTTATAATTTTAAACCATTCATTTATTATCCTATTTTGATAATAACATTAATATAACTGCAAAATTACTACAAAATGCGATGCGCTGGCCGTCCGAACTCAGTACTGCGCGGAGCGCTCTCGGCGTTGGACCTATGTCGAATTTTTTCGCGCCAGTACGATCGAGCGAGCGTCAGTATATAGTGCGGCTACCAAGTTTTCATCACGTAAGTATAATTATTTTTAGTGTTTGTTTTATATTGAATCTCCTACTCAAAACAAAATAAGGGCCTCCATAAAGTTTTTCTCAAATGTTGATTTATAAACAACTCGTAAGTTGATCACTGACAAAATAAAGTACCCACTATCACCTAGTAGGGATTATTCCGGACTGCCTCTACTAAGTCTGCCACCAGTAGGGGCAGTCGAAACTTTTTAGTTCCGTCTGCCCCTAGTAGGGGCAAAGTTTCAACTGCCCCTACTGGTTATTTAGATAGGTAGGAAGGGCTACCCCAGTAGATGCCTATAATATGTACCGTACGAATGCGGACTTGTTTTTGAGAGTATTTTTTTGCGCGACAAGACGCGACGACGCGACGATTTGAAGAGTAGCTGTCCAATTATATTATCATTATTATTTCAAAAATTTCGGAAAACAAATGCATGTCGGGAAAACAAATGAATGTCGGGAAAACATTGTTTATTGATCTGAAGTAAGAAAAACAGGTGCAAGCGATTTTCGACCTTATCGACATTTACCAAAATAATGGATTTTAATGAACCAGCAAAGGTAGTCAACAAGCGGTTGCGAAAAAGCAACAAAATTTTAAATGTCAATAAGGTTGAAAATCGCTTGCATCTGTTTTTCTTGTTTGTCTATTTATTTGAAGTAAAAAAAACAGGTGCAAGCGATTTTCAACCTTATTGACATTTAAAATTTTGTTGCTTTTTCGCAACCGCTTGTTGACTATCTTTGCTGGTTCATTAAAATCCGTTATTTTGGTAAATGACGATAAGGTCGAAAATCGCTTGCACCTGTTTTTTCTTACTTCAGATCAATAAACAATGTTTTCCCGACATTCATTTGTTTTCCCGACATGCATTGGTTTTCCGAAATTTTTGAAATAATAATGATAATATAATTGGACAGCTACTCTTCAAATCGTCACGTCGCGTCGTCGCGTCTGTTCGCGTCTGTTGTTACCTCAGAACTCTGTAATTATAAACCGTTTTCTTTTTTTTTTTTCATTTAGAAACATTTAAGTCCATATTGGTCCCGTTGTCATTACAATCCAGTTATGATGACGGGATCCCCGAGGAACTAAGGGAACTTCTCAAACATTATAGGGGCACATACCTACAAAGATTTTAATATTTTTAACTACAAATCAAGCATTTGCATTCAGAAAGTATCATTTGGTGTGGTAGAACTAAATAAGAAGACCGCAGATGGCCATCCGAACATATTCGGCAATATAGGCAGATATTATTTGATGACTGATTTGGAAAAACAAATACCGCTTTCGGTAATTTTAATAACTATTCAAGCATTTACCAGTTAATGGGCCATTCTACTTTTTTGTGACTAAAACCAGCAGTCCATTTAAGAAAAATTTGTAAATTAAAAATAAAACATTTTGGTAATCTAAGTTGTTGTAAATGTAGGGAACATACTCCTTTATTGTGTGCTAATGCTGGCAGCGAAGTTTTACCGGGCATTTTTGATTTATTGAAGGTAATAAGAGAAATAGGCGAGGAAAAAAACAACAGCGTTACTGAAGTCTGAAAGAAAATTTTGATTTAAAGAAAAGTCAAAATGACGTCTATTCTCTGAATTATTCTTTGACATAATGTTAAGTATCAGCTTTGTAAGTCAAATCACAAAAAATATTGAAGCAAAAAGGGGTTTTTACATGAAAACCGTGCCTGCGTTACCGAAACGAAGTTTAAAAACACTAAAATTTTCAAGAAAATGCAAGAAAGCAGTTATTTAAACTTGGGATTTATAGCAACACGTAGATTTCTATTTTTTTTTAAAGCTACCTACCAAGTATATTGCTATTTTAGTTGAAATTTACCAGTTATTGCACAAAAAATGAACCTAAATTGGGGGACAACTAAGTAACGCAGTTGCAACAGTAGTAACACTTAGTCTTTTCATCTCTTTTTATGTCCTTTTCTTCTCTTTATACTCATTATACACCTATTTCTTCAGTTCGTTTTTCTTTCTAATGTACGTTTTGACTATAAAATGGACCGATCGTCACATATGTCTTCTGCCTCTGCAAGCACAAGACGCCCTGATCATGGCGTCAAAGATGAAGCTTTGACGTGAAGATTACAACACAGGCAGCTCGTAGGCGTTGTTTTTCACTGGTGTTTAGCATTTCTGTGTTGTCTCTTTTCATATTTTTCACTTAAATCTTGTTAGCGTGTTTCTGCATGTGTTCCAGGAACAAGATGTACTTTTTAATGATAATATCACTGTTTTTTTCGCTGATATTACTGCCACATAGTGAGAAACGTACCATCAAGCACAATTTTTTTTATAGTTAATCAAAATGATCTCTGAAGCAACTCTCTCTCACACATACACAATTAATTTTTTGTACGTTTGAAATATCTCAAAAACAACAGCCAAACATTTTGTTTATTGGTCTATGATATTAGATATTAAACTTTCTTACTTTTTACAGTCATACAATCTACAAACCATTAATATTACTGCATTAAATTGTAATAAAAGCTTACAAATTACTGCTGCGTTGCCTTTACAACAACTGCGTTACCACATAGTTGTAACGCAGTGTAGCAGTAACGCAGGGGTAAAACATAAAGTATTTTCAAAATTAACGACTGACTATTCATTAAAACATAAGAAGAGTTTAATATTTTAGATACGGTCACATTAATAAATAGCTAAGTAAAAAAAAACTTTAATAAAATGTAATACTTGCAGATTCTCGGCAGTAACTCTGCGGACTTCGAATAAACACACGCATACCTTATTTCGCCTGTCGGCCAACTGGCTTGGCCTCTGCGGCCTCTTTCGGGAAGGTGCCACATGACACTTTTGAATCACAATCTAACAAACCGTCCAATGAAGCTAGATTTTTTAAATATTTGATTTTAAGTATAATTGCCTATGGTAACACCAGGTAGCAAAAAATTTACTCGACGCCGGGGACATGAATATAGAAATTTTTAAATGAATAATTATTTTACTAAAATAATTTTGCGCTGCATAAATAATAACTTTAAATTCTAATGCTTCCACCAAAAATATAAAATACTAAGTTGTCATGGGTTTTTTTTTGGTCATATGAAATTGCAATTTAGGACATCGCACAGGGACATCAATATTTAGTATGAAAAACAACTGAGTTACCAAAAACTACAACTGAGTTACCTAAAATATGAGAATAATTAATATGATTACATAAAAAATAAGTTCCCTAGGCATGCTTCAACAAGTATAAAATTGCGACATAAGTTAGTTTTCGCATGAATGTAATATTTGTGTTTATTAGAGAGTATATTTAAAAGGGGACCAACTTTTAGTCACAAAAAAGTAGAATGACCCTAATATTATTATTGTAGTGGAAGTCCAAAAGTTTTTTTTTTGTGCCAGATGTGCAATTTGAGGTCGGTTGTTTTGTCAAAATTATTTTGAGTTTACAAAGCTTTTTATGTTGTTAAATTATTCTTAATATTCATTTCGTTATTTTCAGCATGGGTCGAAAAAAACAAAACACAAAAAAAATTCAATTAATATAGACGAACCGCCAATAGCAGAACTTGAGGAGATAAATGCTAGGACGATAGAAACAGAATCTGAGAATGTAAGTATGAATGAACCCAAGAATTTTGAAGCTGTTATTCTATTTTCATATTTTATTAATAAATATGATTGTTTCAGGTGACAGATTACGTAGTTCTGCCTTTTTGCAGTTTGGACTGGTCCGGACTATTAATGAAAGTAGTTAGAGTTCCACGGAACGATAACTTTTGTAACATCGAGATGTTACCCAAATTGACACGCTTTTACTACGAGTGTCTGCTCCCAGAAATAGTCAACTCTCGAAAATCGATGAGATTTAGGCATATAGTATTCTAATCTAAACAAATGTTTGGCCTCGTTTGACTCTGTAATAAAAACACTGTCTTTCTAATGCTTTTTCACACCAAAATACCTAGTTACTTTATGGTGTTTTATACTAACCATGTAAATTGTCATAAGTTTTATTCTAATCTAAGCTATAACTTTTATCTAAAACGAAAAACGTCCTTTGCTAGATAAATGACAAGGTAATAAAATAAATTTAATTTTTAACAAATATTATCTGTCTCATTTATGATATCATCTTCATATTATAATCTGTTTCTTCACCTACTAGATCCATGGCACAAATGTGCGGGTATAGCGATAACGATTATTCCATAGAAACAAAACAACAAAACTTGGGAAAAGTATCATAATGGTTTGGTCGTTATTTCAACACAGTATTGTGGTCACGTGACCAATGAGTTGTCAAAACATGTCAAATGCCTATTCTCGCAGAGTGGAAATTTGTAATAGGCCTCTTAAATTCAAGAATTTCAGTTTTTAGCCTGAATTATTTATAAAAAATGGGAATTACACCATAAATGACAGCCGTTATTACTACAGAAGTAATCCTTGTTAAACAAAGTGGGAATCAGGTAAAACATGTAGCAGATATAATCACAAAATGTCTATGTTCACTCGGTTGTTTCTCTCCACAATATGGCTACCCTACTAGTTAAAAATCTTGGTATAAAAAGATGTCGCTTACTAAGAGCAAGAATGGCCAAAACTCCAAAAAACTCAAGTATGTAAAAGGCTCAGGTAATCTAGTACCTAAAAGCTTTTTCTCTGTAATAACAACTTACAGACGGACTTAATCTAATATTACGAGGTCTGTTTCTTTTAGAATCATTTTAATTACTTTGGAGGAGGGGGATTAAAAATATTTTTCTTCCGAAAATAAGAAATTCGGTCTGAGTTGTAATTAAGGATTTGTTTTATTTTGTTTTAATTAGTTAACCGAGAAAGTGGATCCGCAGAGATCTCGAAAGTTAGGGGCACAGGGTGAATTTATTAGGTGAATAAGAAAAAGAAATTTTCCGATGTTTACACGGTTACTACTCATTAAAATAAAACAACTTAAAACGGATAAAAACTCGCGTGTAATACCACTTTTTAGCAGTCGTGATCACGGATGAGTGGTCGAAACGTCGGGTTTAAATTAAAATGTAGAATATACGCGAGTTTTTATCTGTTTTAAGTTGTTTAATTTTATAAAGAAAATTGTTAAGAAATAAATACTTTTGATATAACTTGATCTGACCCCAAAATAAGTAGTTTACGCACTTGACATTGTGTTATGAGTAAAATAAAAACGAATGTCAACATCCATTGTCATTGCTCAGTGACTATCGAACTACATGCTTGCGAAATGTGAATTACCCGAAACGGAAACTGAACCCAGGAATCCCGGATTACGACCGTCAAACCAAAAAGGTGTATTTTAAGTTAAAACTTAATGGTGGAACTATGTATTTGCAATATTCTCGTTTCGAAATATTGTACATCTTGACACGTTTTATAGTTCCAAAAGTGCCATTTAGATCGGTAAAGTGCCCCGAAGTTAGAATGGATTGCACTGAATACGTGGTAACTGTTTTTGTAGACAAATCACATTGACCTGAATGACACTTTTAAGTTGTTTTTGGAGTATTGGGCCATTAAACATTGTAAATGTGGGGCAAAGACAAAATATTTTTTGTACTTCTGAAGATGACCGGTCAGCAACACTAGCATCGGCTTTTTCCTTTCGGGAGTGAAGAGGAAACTGGAGGAGTTTATGGGGTAGTGATATGGGCCTTCGCATTGGCTCCCACATTAATATTGCCAGATTCTTATAAAAAAGGTAAATCTATTCGCAGCAGACTTTACCCATGGTAGCTACTAGCAAGGAAGACAGAATTCGAAAAGGCCCTACCTGGTGGTACCAAATATCTTAAAATGACAAAATCGTTGTCTAAAAGTTGGTTACCAATCCATTAATTGACTGCCCAAAAACGTGTCGTCGTCAAAGAACAACTAAATTCTTAAATTCTAGTTATTGTTCTCAAAAATAGTCATCGTCCCTATTTAGCGGTTAGCAGAAAATACGTGCTAGAATATGATTAGACCGAAACTGGGACAAAGCCAGGCAATTTGTCACCGATCTGACTGATTCATTGGCTAATCGGTACAGTCGCCTACACGTGTTTAACGAATTGAGTCGGATCAACGTCATGACTAGGGTTGTCATTAGTCATGGAAAATGTCAATGATTACTTTTACTTTTTTAAAAGGCCGACACAGCACATTTGTTATTCGTCTGGCGTTGCAGATGTCTTTGGGTGGCGGTAGTTGTAAGTCGGGGTACCCGGGGATGAGCTGGTCAATAGCCACAAGGCTGGCACCGGCTCGTCCCAATCGGGTGTGAAGGGGAAACCGGAGGAGCTTAGTGGGAAGTGGACGCTTTAGTCTCGAGTCCCACACACGGCCGCAGGTCTAACTAGCTTGCGGTTATGGTGCATAAACGCATTCTCCTCCGAAAAAAAAGTGAATCAGCTCTGCTAATTACTCGACAGCCCTAGCCAAATCAAGTGTAGTGTTTCAGTTCGTTCGGACAGTGACATGACATCATTGCACTATTACTTAGATGCAGTGGCTTAAAATTATCGGATGTTACTTATAATATAAGTATACTTGGCTCAGTGATAGCCGAGTGGTTTCAAATATCGCTTTCCATGCGTATAGTCGATAGGCAGGTCAATGGCAGCAAGGCGGGTAGGTAAATACCTCTGGACATTATTCACACAGCGCCATCTAGCCCCAAACTAAGCACTAGCTTGAGCTATGGGTGCTAGACAACGGATAAATATTACTTATATACTTTTTTTTTGTAAATACATACATAACATAGAAACACCCAGATCGATACAAACAGATGTTCATACACACAAATGTTTGTACCGTGCGGGAATCGAACCCGCGACCTCTGGTGTAAAAGCCGACTTCTCGACCATTACACCAAATGGCTCGTCTTTGACCTAACTTTCTAGATTACTCCCAAATGCGTCATCGACCGAGTAGAATTCTCCAAAACATTTCTAGAAGTGTGCCTTGGTTTTTTAACGTTTTGTTTTCCTTTCTCCATTTTAGAGTTTAGACCAATAGACGTGCTTACTTCATCTAGCGATTTTGAACCTTATCTTTACAGGCGTAAAATACAGCACAATTTAACCTGTACGTGCTGTGGGTATATCCCAAGGGGTACCTTAGGCTCCAAGTTAAAACTGAAAACTAACCGGTAGGAACACACTCGTTTCAAGTCTCAAATGCATCCACCTTTGTTACTTGCCTCTTGCAACTGAAGTTTCCAATTGTAACGTTTGTTCAAATACGAGTTGTTTGAAAACGTATGGAACAGTTTGCTAATTGCAATTGTGTTTGCTGAATTGTTTTATCACTTTATGAACACGTTTTTAGTTCACCCATTCTAATATTATAGATTTGAAAGTATCCCTGTTGATTTGTGTCTGTAACGTCCTTTTTCATTAAAGATACATTCGTCTATGGCTAGTCTACTAGACCTTGGAAAAGGACATACTTATTCTACTGAAAATTATTTCAGGAAGACAAAGACGAAAACGGATTGTACTATTTCTGTCGCCTACGAATACCGTAAATTTTTAAGTTACTCTACAAATATTTAAGGGTTGATTTTTTTATACCAGTAAAGGTGATAAAGCTATGTTTCAAATGCACTTATGCTTTGAAACGTACTTGTGACTCTTCCTGTGTTGCAGGTATTGCTAACCATCATGTAATAAGCTTGCTCGTTGCCTCCCTCTTACATAAAAAAAAAGTTGAATATCTATCAACATCTTTTATATACGTCGATCGCGAGAAAATAAATCTTAACATTGCTACAAAGTAGGTATTACCTACTTTAGTTTGTATTTAAAACTACACTATATTAAAGTAAATTAAAATACCTCTACCCTTCGAAAGTTCAAAAAGGGAGTTTGTACACAAAAACAAATCTTTGAAAAAAAGAACTGTGCCGTACGTCAGTATATTTGCCTAACCCGTTAAAATGGCGGCCCCAAGCAAACCTTATGAAATATAAAAATATTGGATCCTCTCTTCCAGCCAACTTTGTATAAACTGACCCTGAATATTTTAGGAACTCATCGGTCCACCCGCTGGGAATCTGGGATTCAAACGCAGACACCTTTTCTAGTCCAACGTTGACCTCATATTCTACAGGAAAAAACACGCCTAACTTTTATGAGCTTTGAAGGTAAATAACACCATCCATTGTGAGAAACTTTGGAAACTTCTCTTAAGAGAGCCCCAGAGGCTTAAAACTGCCATAAAAAAATGAAAACGTGACAAGGGTTAGCAGGACTAAAGCTTCAAAGATTCCGTGCAAAATGAATTATGTATGTAGATTTATCTTGGCTTATTTCAGCGTTTTAAAAATATATTTTTTGTGGACTACTGTAATTGACAGGTAGCTAGACACGTAGCCGATTTAGGTACGATAGAGTATGTATTTTTCAAGTACCTTATAAATCTGAAACCTCATATCTAAAATAGTCGTCGTCTATCTAAATCAATCAACGCCTCGATGGTCTAGTGGTTTAAGTACCGGGCCGAGACTCGGGGTCATGGGTTCAATTCCCGGGTCGAGCTAACTTTGTGTCGGTTTTTTCGGACACAGCTCGGGTTTGTGATCATCAATCCGCATTTGGCAAGCATGGTGATTAAGCCAATACCCATCATTGTAGCGATAACTTGATTTCAAGGATGGAGGCCTTTGCCCTGCAGTGGGACATTAATAGACTGATACTTAAAATATTTGCGAGCCTCATTTATTTTAAGCACCTGTTAGACCTTATCTTAATAATTTGATTTTGATTAGGGTATTTTACATGGTTAATATTGCTGTTGACAGGTAAGTAAGCTGTTTATGGTTCAGCATTAATAAATAGTAAAACTAATGTTTATGGATTAAATTGTCGTTTCAAGTGTCATTTTCCACTAATCAATAATTATATCTAACAATCGCGTGCTAGTCACGGAAATTGCTCTACACCATTTAAGTGAAATGGGATACATAGCTGCACAGTGCATAAAAACAATTGCCGTTGGGCATGACAACGCATATTCGTGTAGAATGATGATTCGTCATATTTTTTTTTGTTATTCAAGTGTTTTAGCAGGTTCACTGTCCCACATAGTAGTTTAAAAATAGATTCTATGACAGTGAATGTTTTTGTAATTTTAATTGACTGTCGAATTAGACTGCTTCAGTCTTCTCTTAATAACGTGTACCTCATACCAACGAAACTTCATAAGGTTTCTGTTTTAAATGTATAAAGTTGTCAAAACTTTTGTCTAATTAATATTTTTTAGAAAATGTATTTATAATATTTCAGCTTCACACCACGGAGAAATTATTAATGGTAATTTAGACTCTAACTAATAAATAACATTACTTGTAATGCAGTAACTTATTTTTTTTTTCGGCCGTGTTACTTGAGGCGGGAATCCGAGTTGGGTCCGTTGGCTGTAGGGTTATCGTTCTTTTAAGTATAGTCTTACACTATACCTATACTTTAGGTACAACACACTTTATAGTAACGACGGATGCGACGGCCATAAAATCAATTTAACAGTAGAATCCCCGAGGAGCAATTAAGTATAACAAGTTGATTTACTGCCATGGCGGTATTGTGCCGACCAGACATCACTATAGGTATAATAGGTCTCCTATTATTCCTATTATAGCTTCCACTGAGATCGAAGTGGTTTCAATATGTACAACAACTTTAAATCATAGCTTAGTATTGAAACGTGAAACATTAAATAGATTTAGATTGAACTAGGTAATTATTTATAGACATGAAAGTTAGCTTTGGCAGGCGTTGCAGTATAAGACATACTTAATTCCAAAAAACCTTTATTCCGGCTAATATAGACGTCTTGAGTTATAGTCCTTTTGTACATATTAGGAGTCGAATTGGTGGTTTGAGTCCGTAGCTTCACTTTGACCCCGCAGATAAAGCGGATTCATTTTTTAAAATCTTTACTTTTATGGTATTGAGGTGGATTTTTTTAATTAGTTTTGGTTTTTGGGTAAGTACTGTTTCTGCACGAAATAAGTATGCATTTTAAATCTACTTTCAAACTTTTATCTGTTGGATTTGAAAACTACAAGAGTAATATTGCAACAGCTATCAAAAGTCATCTAACAACTAAATTTTGTTGCACTAAAATAAAAAATACCACCAAAAAAATATTAAAATACCAAATTGAAATATACAGACCGATACATGCTTATTATTAATGTACGCAAATGTTTGGGAGAAAAGACAAAAAAATTTATTTAAATTTTGTGCGGTAAAATTACTCTCAAAATCTAAATTCAAAATATTTCACAAGATGGCCGACGTACCACACCTACAAACTAGCAAAATCAGCCGTGATGAATACATTGGCAGCCAATGTAGTGTACAAAATGTAGTTTCCTGAGCACAGTTATACCTCTCTCGGGTGCCATTATGGATGTTCCAGCTAGCCAGTGTCGAGTTGCTGTCACAGGCCGTTGTGACATATTGCAGCGATTGAAAATGATCTTGATACATTTCTAGATGCAAAAGGAGTGACTTTAGACTACACGTAACGTAACAGCCTATTAATGTCCCACTGCAGGAAAAGACCTCCATCAAACGCAATCGATTTTGCAATGTAGATACTTGCTTAATTATCATGCTTCTAAAATGCGGATTGGTGTTGGAGTTCAGAAACTCGAACTGTTTTCAAAAAAATAGGCACAAATTTTGCTCGCCCCGGGAATTGAACCCAGGACGACCACGGTCTGGTATTTAAACCACTAGGCCCGACCTCAATTTCTCTTACCTTCTTACCATCCTCATTCCTCATAATTCCTTCCACCTCTTTCCATATTCCTTTCGGGCAACGCACCTAAGACCTAGTTGCTGGTGTTTATGGGCGCCGGGCGGTAGAATTCACTTAACATCAGATGTCACTTGTTAAAGATTTAAAATTCGTCTACATTCATATAGTGATGGATTTTTGATTTACCTCACCAAGACACACGGTTAGATCCGACGTTACATGTCACGACCGCCCTTTACTTCGGACTTGCGTCGACCTTGTTGAAAAGATCCCTTTGGAAACTTAACACGAGGGAGTGTTCGGGACACGTTTTCGAAGTTCCTTTTCCGCATGGTATCGGACATTTCATACGTCGATTTGATCCTAAAGTTAGTCGGTTAAGCTCTTGTGTTATTCAAGTCAACTTGTACATTAAGTATATTGTAAATATGTATACTCGTATAAATATTATATCCTTCGGTTAGCTGTCACTTTAAGTTTAAGGGTGTTAACAGATGAATCAATCTACCGTCGAAAGACGGTTTCGTATCAACGTGGATCGAAGTTGATCGTTAATTTAAAGGTTGAAACTATCTATCGACGTCGACTAATCGATTTTATCATCGATCGATCCATCGATTGGTCTGGTACACCCAAAGGCTCGAAGATCTGAGAAGCTTACAGTTTGACAACACATTGACTTATGCAGCGCCTGCTTAAGTAAACTTCTCCAATTAGGTAGACTGTACTGGTACTAAATGGAGGACATAAAACAGTGTGATAATGATTTAAATTTTCCAACGAATCTTCGAATATTTTGGTATCAAATACACCTTTAACGAAGATGAAGTTAGTCAGAACGTAGGAGTGTATCTGAAGCACGTAAGATCGTTCGCGATAGAGGCCCGTATCTCGCCAAGAACCCTGGCATCCACCCAGGGAAACTTTTCGTGTTATCATATTCATTCCCTACGCTGCTGAGAGGCAAAATGTCACGGTCTCTGGAGATGTACCGAAAATGATTTAGTAATCTTCTTTTACAAATTAATATGCAAAATTTGTATTTGCCACTAATTGAGGTGAATTTCTTTTGACAAGTATAGGTAGATTTAATAACGGTTACACCGGTATACCAAATCTTATTAATGTTGCACGTAAAACATTCCATCCAATTTAAGAGTGTTCTCACGAATACCTAAGTAAGCCCACACAAAAGTTACTTTAACCGCGCAAGCATAGAAAAAAGAATCCCACCAAAAACATAAATGTAAAAAAGGAAAGCCAAGTTCAATACAAAAATTATGTTTGGCTGTGGGCTTCGCCGCAAAAAGAATGGAGATCTTAATGAGTGCCAAGTTCTATGATCTTAAAGTAGGTAAGATTTGACTTGGCCAGTTTCCATTATATCAGTCATTTTATAAAGTTATTCAAAATAATTATAATATATTAATTCTAATAAAAACAATTACCGAGCTGGATTCCAAATTTCATCCTTCTAGGTCATCTGGAAGTAGGTTAGGTTTTAGTACTGATTGACTGATTTATAGTAGCAAAACCTAACCTACTTCCAGATGACCTAGAAGGATGAAATTTGGAATCCAGCTCGGTAATTGTGTGAAACCGTAGGAAAAAATCTAAAAATAGAAAAAGGTTACAAAATAGGGGGAGGAGGGGGGGACTCCCCCCCTAATTTTAAACTTTTTTCTTTTTTCAGATTTTTCCCTACGGTTACACACAATTACCGAGCTGGATTCCAAATTTCATTTTTCTAGGTCATCTGGAAGTAGGTTAGGTTTTGCTACTATAAGTCAGATAAAATCTAACCTACTTCCAGATGACCTAGAAGGATGAAATTTGGAATCCAGCTTGGTTATTGTGTGTAACCGTAGGAAAAAATCTAAAAACAGAAAAAAGTTAAAATATAGGGGGGGAACGTCCCCCCCTCCCCCCTATTTTTTAACTTTTTTCTATTTTTGGACTTTTTCCTACGGTTACACACAATTACCAAGCTGGATTCCAAATTTCATCTTTCTAGGTCATCTGGAAGTAGGTTAGGTTTTGCTACTATAAGTCAGTACTAATTTTTACGACTTTTTGACCTTCATATCTTTATAACCGTTTGAGCTAGCTTCATGAAATTTGGGCTTCTAGGTGTCCTTATGGATCTGATTAAACTCACGTAGTTTCATGTGTTTCGGTTCAATAGGTTTTAAGTTATAGAAGGGTCAAAAGTGACACCAAATGGTTCGTGTAAATATACCTTGGCGCTGGCTAGCCCGTTCCTTTGCTTGAACTTGGCTTGACACGCTGCCGCGTGTCTAGATACATAGTACGTTATCTTCATCTATGCCTTCGGCACACTTGACGGAAATTACGTCGCGGATCGTTCGCGACGGAACGCCAATACATGTAATTGCATATAAATTACAAATAGCGGGCACACCACGCGGAAGATCGGTCGCTCCGTCGCGGACAATGTTTATATGCAATAGCATGCATTTGCGTTCCGTAGCGAAAGTCCGCGACTTAATTTCTGTCAAGTGTGGCACAAAGGCTAACACAGCATCGCGCGCGACTTGTATGTGTGCGCCATAGTATCTCTGCGTCGCCGCACGCGGATTCAAATAAAATCTCGTCTCGTACACAAACAATGAGATTTTGTTTGAGAGTGCGTGTGTCGTCGCATTGATACTAATGGCACACAAATACAAGCCGCGCGCGGTTCTATGCATAAAGTTAACATACTGTGTACTCTCACTATGGCGCAAGAGTCGAAAGGTGGATTTAGACTAAAAGAACATAGAGCTAGAGCTAGAACTAGAGCATTCTTTCGTTAATATCTAGTGTAAACTAAAACTTGACGTATCTATTTACATCAAACGAACACCGAACTAGAACTAGAACAAGAATGTTCTTTCTTAATCTTTTGGTGTAAACAAGAGCTAGATCGAATGCTCTTTGCTCATTCGAGTCAATTCTTTGGTTGGTATTGGTAGTGCTTTGCTATGTCTGATTCTGACAGTGAAATCATTATTGCAAGTGCTGCATTTATTATTTTGAAGCAAAAACTCAAAAATAAAAGACGGAAGAGACGTTGGTGGGTTACAAATTTAGACATCTGGCATTTTGGTAGGCTTCTATCATTAATAAACATTTTTCTTGAGACCAATCCATAATTTTATTGATACGATACGTAAGTAAAAAATCGCTAGAACACAAGAACACTTTGATGAGACCGCTCAGTGGAGCGAGCGCGTCCGAACACGCTAGAATGTTCTAAGCAACTGTTCACGCGCTCTTGCGCCGTTTACATCGAGCGAGCGAGCATTCTTAGAATATTCTATAGAATCTTTGCGAACGCACTAAGAACAACGAAAGAATGCTCTACGCCTGTTTACACTAGAAGAATTTGACGTAGTGGGGATAGAATGAGCATTCGCTCGTTTGGTGTAAATCCACCTGAAGACAAACGTTAGCGCCAGGTGCGCGCGCGCACATCTGTCGTTAGAAAGAGATAGCTGCTGGAATTTCACTATAACCGTTTGTAATGTTTACCCAGCGGTGATCTATCGTATTACTATGAATATTTGAAGTAGGTTTGTAGTGGCATTTGTGAATTTTTTGTTAGCCGTTTTGATTCGTTTGAGTGTGCTTGTTTTTTATGAATATATTTGTCTGGTGATGTGATTGTGTTTGTTGCAATTTCTAACATAATGTACCTATAACAAGCAAGATGTAATTACATATTTACATTATTAAAACTTAGTTAATAATCAAGTCTTACGAATAAAATTTCGTTTCGTTCGTTAGTTTGCTCTTTGCCGCATTCAAGCATTTTGTTTTTCCCAAAAGGACTGGCAGAGGATTCTTTTAGCGTTAAGTCCGCCTTTTGTACCCAATTTGTATCTTAGTCAATGAATAAACAAATAAAGTTTCAGTTTCACCTCTATCAGATAAATTACTCTTAATTTATCTGTCAGATATCAATGTTGCTGCCTTTTCTAGGTGTTTCACATTAGGCATAAAACTAACGTGTTATTATTTCTTGTTCCAGGTAAAACCTTTGTCCTTTCTGTTGTAGTTCTAAAGGATCGCAGGTAAATTACTGATATTTTTACATTTAATACCACTGATATACGACCAACAACAAGAATACAAAGTGTTAAAATACCTATGTATGGATTTTATCGAATTCACATAATTTGTCATTTCCAGCGTATTATTTTATTGCACGCGACTGTACAGTAAAACTGAATTTTTGATAATTAATTGCCTCAATGGTCTAGTGATTTAAGTACCGAGCCGTGATCTCGGGGTCCTGGGTTAAATTCCCGGGTCGAGTAAAATAAATAATAAATAAATATGTTTCTCTGGACATTATTCACACAGCGCCATGTAGCCCCAAACTGAGCATTAGCTTGTGCTATGGGTGCTAGACAATGGATAAACATAACTTATACACATACTTTTTTTTAAATACATACCTAATTACCTACATACCTAATATACAAAAACAGATGCTCATGCACACAAATGTTTGTACCGTGCGGGGGTCGACCCGCGACCTCTGGTGTAATAGCCGAATTCTCGACCATTACACCAAATGGCTCGTCAAAAATTATTTCGGAGGATCAAGTTTTGTGATTTGTGTTTGACATTTCAAAATTGACGAAAGAGTGTCGTTGATTGTATTCGGCAAACAAATTACATCGAAATTTCTGGTGACTTAACTGGACCTTTGCGTCTGTTTATCATCATCTTACTAAAAAGTAGACAAAATGTTATATTTTCTTTCAAAGGTTTCTTTATTTTGATTTCGCTTCACTTGACTCACAACTCTCTTCGAGTCTTAAGTTTATCTCTTAATTAACAAGACCGATTTAATAACAAAACTTCCACAAAATTTAGCCCTGTTCCTTACGTAACATTTAAAATCTTTATTTATAGCTTTCTTCTCTTGCTTGATTGAGTTTCAGATTAATACCTTATATAAATAGCGTGCTAAAATAGCAAGAAAATACATATTTATCATCCCAAGGTCTCAAACCAAAACACAAAATAGGTAATTTATGAAAATCCGTTATGTCTTTTTGACGTCTAAATGGTAGATACGTATACAGGAAAAGCGGTCTCAATACATACTAAAGACAATATAGTATAGAAACGTTGTAAGGGGGTGAGATTCCAAATGTTCAGTAGGCAAGCGCGGTGAGTTCACGAGTACTAATACTGCGGTCAGATGTTGCTGTAATGACGCCGTTAGCCCTGCGGCTCGCTGCGGCTGCATTAGCTCTAACTATAAACTGCACCTAGCGAATATGACCGTATTATAGAAGGACGCAGTACATTATGTGTAGTGGTCAAGTAATCATTGCTTGATGAATTTTATTATAGTTGAGCAGAAAACCAATGCCCATGGTTTCAAAGTCGAAAACTTCATATTATGATTGGAAGCAATACATGAATGTTAAACATCATAACACAAAGATAATGTGAAGTAAGACTTTCAATGATATTCATAACAACACATAAAATATTATTCAATTACTGGAATTTCCTGTGAATTTAAAAAAACTTACACGGTCCTTTTCACAAACACAAAAACAACAAAAAATGTTATTGTGATGGATTGAAGTGGCTACTTCCCATTTGGTAAACCTCAATCTGTGCCTACTCAAAAGTTGCGTTTGGTAACATTTTATTTACTTCATACGTTTTTCATACATTTAGTCCCATTTGGTAAACTATCGAAATGGGACTAAATGTATGAAGTAAATAAAATGTTTACCAAACGCAACTTTTGAGTAGGCACAGATTGAGGTTTACCAAATGGGAAGTTTACCAAATGGGAAGTAGCCATTGAAGTGCTTTAAAAGGAAAACGAGGAGGGGAGAGAGGCATTTGCTCTAAATTAGGACAGTACGAGCTAATAATAAATTACATACAAAACTTACTCTAGACTTCGAAAACTTTAACTAACCGAAACCTAAACGGAGCTAGTTACATTCCAAAATGCGGCCTCTTTTAAAACTCCCGACTGAAGGCCTTACCCAGAGCAAATGACTTTGAGCATTTCACCTTCACTTACCCCCACCTCACCTCACCCCATACTTCGTAACCATCGGTAATAATATGAGCGCCATCTAGTTAACTAGCGCCAAACTATTACTAACATTATAAAGCCACTATTAGCAGACTGAATATTATTTGTCATAGAAAAAAAAGTATCTTGTAGATACACACATCATATAAGTAGAATCGAAATGTTTTTCAGTACGATAAAATACAACAAGATTAATTTTAATTTTTTTGTTCTCTGTTTGAAAATACAAATTTGAACATGAAAGATTTTCAATACAAAAGAAGAATTCGATTCAAACGGTTTTTTCGATATTTTCAACGGATATCTAGATTGAAAAAAAACTCTTAGAGGATTATCAGAAGTTTTACGAGTAAAAATTACAGCAGGTATAGTCACATCAGGAGGTGTTCTCCGGGTAGTATTACCAGGGTGTGTTTTCAGGGTATTAACATCATAAGTGTTCTCCAGGAGAAGTATCATCAAAGGGTGTTCAACGGGTTGTTGCTTCAGAGGGGTGTTTTCAGGGTAGTCACATCAGGGGGTGTTCTCCGGGTACTATTACCAGTGTGGTGTTTTCAGGGTATTAACATCATTCAACGTGCAACGTGGTCACGACCCTGAGGATTGGGATACGGAAACTGCGTGCTATTTCTCTCGTAGAATATCTACTCCAGTCAACGAAGCTCTAACTTTGCCATTTTAGCTGAAAAGATGAATCAAAGGACAATGCTAAAAAAAACCAGGTTGGAATCAAATGAAAAGTATCTGTAAAATTATTGGTAATAATATGTAATTAAATATTCCATAGGGGGCATCATCGAAATCAATGGCGGTATGTGTGAAATTGCTTTCAGATTTTTAGGGGTCACATAAAGTATCAATTAAAGGAAAGGTAAACAGATACAGTTGCGGTTTAAAAGTGTATAAAATGGCTATATCTAATATAATTATATTATATAATTGTATATAGTGTCCGACCGAAGGTTCGGTTTCGGTTTCGGCCGAGTTTCGGCCAAAAATCAAGTTTCGGCGGCAGTTTCGGTTTCGGCCAAAATTGGCCGAAACTTTTGCCGAAACCGAAACTGATTTCGGAATTTGTGTGCACGCTCGCCTAACTTCGTTTCACGCCGCAACGCTTTGGCGGCGGCGCACCTGTTTGGGAATTATTGTCTTGCGTCGTTCGGATAGCTCTGTAGCAACACAACATAGTCAGTGCGTTAAACAGTAACAATTAGTGATTCGATTATTGATAACTGATAAACATTTTGTTATGAGAACTTGATTTGAAAATAGTTATTTATGTGACTGTTGCATAATGAGGGTCATTAAAATACGAATGTGGTTTTATGAAACGAACGAAGTGAGTTTCATAAAAGGATCACATGAGTATTTTAATGCCTACTTATGTACAGTCACATACATAACTTTATCTTCATTCATACGATAAATGTCTATTTTAAAGTCAGGATCGATGTGAAACCGCGTGGAATATAATCCGTAGTACCAGGAGAGCAGAGAAGAACAAGAAGCAAGGCTAGCACGCGTCTTTCAAACTCTTTGATTTAATGAATAGTTACGCTGCGGTTATGCTCTCCTGGTACCTTTGAAAATACATCAAGATGTTTTGCTTACATATGTTAGCTTCAAATCCATTAATTTTTACTTTTTAAGAAGACGTTCGAAATTTGAACGTAATTAAAGTATCGGTTACCGATACTAAAATGTAAACATTACGATGCAGCCACAGATAATTATATCTTAATGTAGGGCGTCTGCTCATCGCTCCTGACTATAAAATAGACATATTATGGTATGGATGTAGATAAAAATAATAAAAGTATTATTAATATGTTTTTTTGTATTATCTGTAGGTATAGGTACTAATATTAAAAAGAGGAAAGATTTGTTGTTTGTTTGTATTGAATAGGTTCCGGAACTACTGAACTGATTTGAATAATCTTTCACTATTTGAAAGCTACACTATCTCCGGGTGACAAAGAATACTTTTTCTCGGAAATGTGGGGGGAATGGAAGGATATTTAAAAAAGAAATTACGCGCGGTTGAAACCGCGGGCAAAAGGCTAGTCTTCTATATAAATGGGAGAAAATGGACCGACTGAATGAATTCCTGAATGACAATCAACGCCCAGCCCATTGCACAAGACCCAGGAATTTGAAATTTCGTACAAGGATTCTTTACAATGTGTAAATTCCCACTATGAAGCGGTTTTTCGAAATTAACCCCAAGGGGGTAAAAAGAGGGTTATAAAATTGTATGAAACTTTGTCATTTTAAAAGTTACAGTCTTAAAATTCGTGAAGTATATTTTTATATTTAGTGTCAGTTTCAAATAAAAAGGTGTTATTGAAAATTTATCCCCAATGGTGATTAAAAAGGGGTAAAAAAATCACCCCCAAAGGAATAAATTAGGGGTTGAAAAATAAAATTTTCCAAATTTGTACAGGGGTTCTTTATAATGTGTAAGCTCCTACTGAAAAAGGGTTTTTGAATATTTCACCCCTCAAGGGTGTTAAAAATGGTTTAATCGTTTTACTTTAAATCTAAAAGCGTGCTTTATAATGTGTAAATTTCCACTAAGAAGGGGGTTTTGGAAGTTACCTGGGGGGTTTCATAGTGGTTTAAAGTGTAGCCTACGCCAGCGAAGCCAGGGGCGGAAGTCTAGTATTAAATAAATGATTACAACAAAATTAATTAATTTTATTCTTGACTACGTGAGTTTCGGTTTCGGTTTCGGTTTCGGCCGAAACTGAAGCCACGGCCGAATATTCGGTTACGGTTTCGGTTTCGGCCGGAAAACCAGTTTCGGTCGGACTCTAGATTAATTATTATTATTTAATATACTAAAGCGTAACAGTTTGTTTGTCTTTGTAAACGCGCTAATCTCAGGAACTACAAGACCGATTCTAAAAATTCTTGCACCAATGAGAAGCTACAACTTTACTGAATAGGTGCTAAAAAATATATTTTTATAAAAAATTATAAAAATATTTTTTTATTATTCAGTAACTATGTAAGTGATATTTTATGTGACCCCTGAAAAATCTGAATAGCAATTTCACACATACCGCCATTGATTTCGATGATGCCCCCTATGGAATATTTAATTACATAATTATTATTACCAATAATTAGAGATACTTTTCATTTGATTCCAGCCTGGGTTGTTTTTCATACTAGATGAGCATTGTCCTTTTCGTTAATGACCCCGTGATAATGATAACATACTTAAAAATGCGGGGCGGGGTGGTGTCACCAGGGTCATTCGAAAAAATGGAAGAGGGTGAAAAATTTCTTTTTCCCGATAATCTCAAAAACTAACATAATTAAGAGAAAAAGTTTTAGACAAAAGCTGTAGAGAATTACTTTGTCTACAAAAAAGGTTATAATCATTTTACGCGTATCGCGCCCCGTTTGCTAGGAAATCGCGTACAATGTGCGAAAATTAGCACGAACAATGTTTTTCGCTATTTAAAACGGGGTTTTTTCATATTTTCCAATTGGAATGATTTTTATGCATCCTCCGACACACCCTAAGATTCCTTCTAATTTTTATAGATTTGGGTCAACAAGTGCGTTTATTATTCAGTAACTATGTAACTGATACTTTATGTGACCCCAGAAAAATCTGAATAGCAATTTCACACATACCACCATTGATTTCGATGATGCCCCCTATGGAATATTTAATTACATATTATTACCAATAATTTGATTCCAACCTAGCTTCTTTTTGAGCATTGTCCTTTTAGCGTCAGTTTCAGCTTTACAACTAAAATGGCAAAGTTAGAATTTCGTTGACTGGAGTAGATATTCTACGAGAGAAATAGCACGCAGTTTCCGTATCCCAATCCTCAGGGTCGTGACTGACCACGTTGCACGTTGAATGATGATAATACCCTGAAAACACCCCACTGGTGGTGGTAATAGTACCCGGAGAACACCCCCTGATGTGACTACCCTGAAAACACCCCTCTGATGCAACAACCCGGTGAACACCCTTTGATGATACTTCCCGGAGAACACCCCCTGATGAATACACTAGCGATTGGGAGGGTCCGCAACGTTTCACCAAAGTACACGTATTAAAATTGCTCCGTTTAAATATTATTCTAATAAGTGTAAAAAGTAAACAGTTTTTAGTAAATGTTGTATAAAAATGTGCGGCAAGAAATAGCGCATCCTGTGGTGTAAATTTTAAATCGTTTAGTTGACATTTTGGATGTTTTTTAACAAAATTAAACCAACTGTGACGGTTACGAGTGCAATATTGGATAAAGCATGTAAAAATAATATTGTAAAGTGACTCATGTTCCAACGGACCTCTGCGAGCAAACAATACTGATCTTTGGACCCTATTCACGTCTGTTGGTGCGCGCCATACTTCATCGCTTATTTCATCCTGTCTATACAACGCTCGGTGGCCGAGTGCAAATACGCTGACGTAATAAGTGAACATTAGTTCAAATCCCAAGTAGTCCAAAAAAACTTTTTGAACATTTTTTTTGGTTTGAGATTGTTTAGTTATTCTTTTTTTTACTATCATTCGTTGGTGTATTACATTGGATAATGTAATACACCAACTCAAGACTCATGACTCGGTCTTGGTTTGTATTGAATAGGCTGCGAAACTCCTGAACCGATTTGGAAAATTCATTCACTTTTGGAAAGTCACCCGGGTACTATTCCCGGCCCGGGTGACATACGACAGGATTATAGGATAATTATTGACAAAAGAAATTACGCGCGGGTGAAGTGAAACCGAGGAGGCGGCCTAGCCTAGTGTAGTCAGTGAAATTTACCGTCGTAGGTACCTACTGATCGATTTGTAAAATTTTCACTTTTGGAAAGTTATCGCGATTTTGGCGAGCCATTTGGTGTAATGGTCGAGAAGTCGGCTATTACACCAGAGGTCGCGGGTTCGATCCCCGCACGGTACAAACATTTGTGTGCATGAACATGTTTGTTTGTATCGGTCTGGGTTTTTCTATTTATAATAATGTATGTATTTACAAAAAAAAAGTATATTAGTAATGTTTATCCGTTGTCTAGCACCCATAGCACAACTAATGCTTAGTGCTGCACAAGCTAATGCTTAGTTTGGGGCTAGATGGTGCTGTGTGAATAATGTCCAGAGATATTTATATTTATATTAAATCGAGCGTGTAGCATTCGCCATTGATAGTTTTACTACACTACTATTATTAAACAAGATAATTAAATCGTCCTTTCGCATTTAATACAAGACACACCTCAGCCTCACAATATAAATCGTCCTTGCGTAAACAAAGCAAGCAAACATCAGTGCTTGTTTGTGTCGCTAGGTGTCGCTGTCTCACCGATCTGTCACGTGTGTGAGCGAGCGACACAGGTTCCCCGTAGCACAGCTAGCGACCGACTGCCGCCCGCTACCCGTTGTGGGCGCGTGAGAGAAATGGCCGTCCGAAATTATGAATAATAATCCGTAAAAATCAAGAAAAGGATGATTTCCAAATTTTTTGCAGCCAATTTATAGTTTTTTTGATTGTCTATCGATGGGCGCAAGCCAAATTTAAAAAACACGTTTAAATTAGGAGGAGTGCATGAAATAATATTATTTTAGACGTATTTTCAAAGTCAGTTTTGGTAGTGATAAATAAAGATAAACACAAACTTTAAACGTGGAATTTTAAGATAAAACTACAAAGATTATTTACGTATTTTTTAAACTGTTGTTTAAGCATTAAATAAGGAGTTGAGAGCCGTTAAAAACAAGACTTTTGGTCTGGGTGACGCCTGAAGTCAGATAACCCTTTATAAATCCTTAACCAGTTTGACCCACGGCTCGGCTAATATTCAGAGCAGATGTTCTTAATTGAAGTTAACTAACAATCTCGAAGCTTAATTGCATGAGTGAGACCTAGAAATACTCGGACGTGGCTGTTTAGTGTTAACGTTGTAGATTTTCAGTTCACAATGTTTTCTGGATTAAATGCGAAGATAGGTTACCTACTCAGACCCTTTTTGTTATATTTGTAGTTAATATGTAATATAATCTTTGGAAATTATTCACACAGCGCCATCTAGCCCCAAACTAAGCATTAGCTTGTGCTATGGGTGCCAGACATCGGATATACATTACTTATATACTTTTTTTTGTAAATACATACATAGTATACATAGAAACACCCAGACCTATACAAACAGACATGTTCATGCACACAAATGTTTGTACCGTGCGGGGATCGAACCCGCGACCTCTGGTGTAATAACCGACTTCTCGACCATTACACCAAATGGCTCGTCAAGTTACCAGGCAGTGTAGCTGACTGTGCCAGAATTCTGATCCTACTTCCTACTAATATTATAAACGCGAAAGGAATGGAGGGATGTCTGTTACTCTTACACGTAAAAACTACTTTCTGAGGAGAATGCGTTTATGCACCATAACCGCATGCTAGCTAAACCTGCGGCCGTGTGTGGGACTCGAGACTAAAGCGACCACTACCCACTAAACTCCCCCGGTTTCCCCTTCACACCCGATCGGGACGAGCCGGTGCCAGCCTTGTGGCCATTGACTACTTGTGGCTTGAAACTACTGACAGACTGTATTACAATAATATGTAACTACAATAATATAGCTTTACTTCAGAATAACACATAGGCTACAATTTTTAAAGATTATAGTCTACGCAAGAAAAGCCGCGGGTGGAAGTCGAGTGTTAATATAAATCCACCAGGTATTAGACTTAATTTAAAAAAAAAACGAACTTAATTGCATTGTTGTTTACGTGTTTTGCCTTTCATTCTCAGTAAGAGTGTTTTCTGGATTAACCGAGGGTAGGCTCATTTCTTGGCCTAAATCTCGATTAATCTACGTAGGATTAGGTACACCAAGATCTAAGATTGTAAAGATCACATACATTTAAGCGATTGCCCTTGGACCAATACGGTATTTTACACCATGCAAGAAAAAATATAAAAGTGAATGTTTATTATAGATTTCGTATAATATAAACGAGAAACGTTGATATTAATTCATAAAAATGCATTATTAATTTTATATTTCCAATTTTAAAATCGATTTTTTTAATCTGTTTTTGAAATGTCAAAAACGCCGTTCGCCATAATGGGTTCCGACGTGACGTCACTCCGTTAGTAAACACAGTCGTGCTTTGAGAAGATTTGTAGAAATTGTCAAGTTATTATGTTTGTGAACGTTTATCTATTGCATCCAAGCACAAGACACCAATGATAAGGGTTTTAACTCATTATTTTCGAAAATATTTTCACTTGGTCTCTAACAACATCGTATTGTTTATCAACGGACTGACGTCAAAAGTCGAAGCAGCATGGCGGCTACTGTTTCCGCGCGCAATTTCAAAATCATAAATAAAAAGTAGATTTTATGGCATTTTTCGGTAATTTAAAATAAAAATAAAAATTCTACTGGTTCAGTACAACTTCAAGATTGATTTAAACCAGTTTTCAAAAAAGTGTGTAATAGCCTATTGGATCACGGTTACGGCAGATTTCTTCACTGGTGGTTCCAAACGTCGTTACACATACGCGAGGTCAATCGTTCGAATATTCACGCACGCATCTTACTAATATTATAAATGCGAAAGTTTGGATGTTTGTTACTCAGTCACGCCTAAACGGCTGAATTATACCCCGGATTAGAACATAAGCTATAAAATTCCTACGGGAAACGTCTCATTTCCGCGGGATATTTGAAAAAGAAATTACGCGCGGGTGAAACCGCGGGCGGAAGGCTAGTTTTTAATATGTGCGTATTTACCACTAGCTCGGCGGTGAAAACAGGTCCCTGCAAAGTCAAATGGTTGCGAGCCTTTCTTTCTTTATTCCTATAACAACTGATATAATACGACGAGCCTAATTCTAGATTATAGTGCAAGCGTCTACGACTAGTTTGGGACAAAGCACTTTGACTTTGACATACAGGTCTCTACAAAACAAGGTTGTTTACGTTTTGCAGATACAATGTTTTCTGGTGGAACGGAAAAGTTCTTAATTTCGCCAGCGCTGAGTCCCAATTAATCGGGGTACGATTAAACAAAGATCTAAGATTTGGCAAGTACCTACATGGAAGCGATTGCCGACCAACCCCCGTAGCTAATCCTAAACCGAAGAAACAGACCAACGGGATCATGGAAACAGCTAGTGTAATCTGATTGTGTTGGTTTACGTTGTTTTTCGTTACCTTGGAGCTAGTCGCGAACAAACATGTAGAAGGAATCCCTAGATGTGTATTGTGACTTGAAACATTGACCTGTTTCATTAAAACATACAAAGCAACTGGGTTTCCTTTCGTATTAATATTAAGATCAGAAGTCAGGTGACAAAGTCCAGAGGTTGATCGATTCCCGCCTTGGGTCTTTATCAGTGTCATCATCATCATCAGCCTGTGACAGTCCACTGCTGGACATAGGCCTCTCCAAATGCTCGCCACGCTGATCGATCCTCGGCCACTCGCATCCAGCTCCTGCCAGCCATCTTGCGCAGATCATCGCTCCACTTGGCCTTTATCAGTGTACGACACTGGAAACTACCCCACTGGTGCAATCAGCCGCTTTAGTAGCTCTCAGTGTGTTCCGGCACTATTCATGTTAGCCAATATAACTGGAAATTATAATAACGAACATAAAAAGAGCATACAGAGTGGTGGCACATTGAGCTATGCTTGAAGTGTCCAATAGAAAAACGTCACAGTGGCCGCTTACCATCAGGCGGGCTGAGTGCCTGTATGCGAACTACATATAATAATAAAGTAACATAAATATAGGAAAAAAAAACACCTGTGTTTTTAGTATTAATTAGTCTATTAGCAAACTGAGCTACGCTTCCTATTAAAATGTTCTAAACGGTAGACAGTAAAACCTGCTCGCCATCAGGTGAGCTTTGTGCCTGTCTGCCAGGTCAAGTTGTATAATTACTGACCGGGGTTCATACCGTAATAAATTTCCTCAAAATAAAGCGGTAGAAATTCCTGAAATGAAGTCTAGTTCAACTAGGGGAACAAAGTTGTGTGCAGGAAAAGTTTGTGCATGGACGCTGAATTGTTAGGTGAATTTAATGGGCTGGCGTCATTGCCTACTTTGTGGGGCTATGGAAATTATAAATCGTTTTAGCGAGAGAGAGAGAGAGGCTTTTATTACGGAAAGCTCGCATTTATGGCACAATAGCCTTTGCTTCTCTCGAATTTGTCAACAATTTGTTGATTTTCTATTTTGTGATACTTATTGAGCATAATATTGTTGTTAGGAGAACTTTTTGCAGAGCCTGATTGCCTTGTTACCACCTCCCCAGGGGACCATCCGAAATAGCAACTTTAACTATGTTCTGACAATATTAATATGGCAGCTAGTACACTTGAAAAAAAAAACTCACAAGAGTCAACCAGAGTTTACGAGTGTGATAGCATCTTGAGATTTATTTCCTGGTTAAGTATGGCTATCAATTAAAAACTTGAGTGTCAGCAAGCATCAATTTATTCTGTAAAATCGTACTGATTATAATATGTACTGAAATAATTATTTTTATATTAGCTTGCCATTTGAGCTCCATGGGTTACTAGGTTAAGTTAGTAACAAGCAAGAATTCTCGAATACCAAAACATATAGTTTCCTGCTCAATTTAACCAGTAGCTAAAGTAAAGGTTATGAACAAAACTTGGTTAAATTACATAGCGAAATTACGTCGTGCGCATACGAATATAATTTTGAGGGAAAATGGAATTGCTACGCTACTTTTCTAAATAATTACTTTGGTTTTCAGCTGTTTTAAGTAGCAAGAGGTACTGGAAATTTAAATGGCTTAGTAGTTTTGCTTACATCATTCCCAGTATTGGCCGACGTTCCTTGCATAATTGCTTATAGCTTCTCCTTTTGGCCAGTCCCCGCAAAAAGAGTCAAATTCCTCCACGTTTTGTTTTCTCTGCCTTTTTGTCGTCTACCATCGTTAGATGATTTTTGATTTTTTGATTTCTGGTTCCATCCTACAGACTTGACTTCAACTTGGCGATCTTTTGGCCTTTTTTTTTTCGGAGGAGATTGCGTTTATGCACCATAACCGCAGGCTAGCTAAATCTGCGGCCGTGTGTGGGACTCGAGACTAAAGCTTCCACTACCCACTAAACTCCCCCGGTTCCCCTTCACACCCAATTGGGACGAGCCGGTGCCAGCGTTAGCTATTGACCAGCCCATCCCCGGGTACCCCGACTTGAGAGGCCTCAAGTCGGGGTGGCGCCTAGGGAGGGCCACCCGAGAAACAAGGTGACCCTCAGACTTGGCTCGGGCGACCTGTGCAATGCGGACGTTGGGGAGCTACCCCCGCCCGCAGGTCAACCCTCAGGCCGGAGAAGGCGTGCTAAGTGAGCTTGGCGATCTTTTGGCCTGTAATTTGAGTCTTGGGACGGATTTTGCCTTTGGTGATCATATCTACCCTTCTAATCCTACAAGACCTATGAAATGGCCCTTTGATATATCCTGAGTTTCAGCTTATACACTAGGCCGATTTAAAAGAAATACATGGTTTTTTCGTCGAGTGTTTGGTCCTGATCAAGTGACTTCCACCATGATCCAGGCATTCTTGGCAAGTCAATTGATAATGGCTACACAGCAATCCGACTATGCAAGTTATTCTCACGATGTTTTCCATCATCGCCGAGGTAGTATTAAATACACGCAATAGAAAAATTCATAAGCGCGCTGTTGGCGCGCTGGGATTCGAATACGCTGAAAACCACTCCGCTACCAGACCTTTTTTTTATACTACGTCAGTTGGCAGACAGACACAGAGCCCACCTGATGGTAAGCGGCCACTGCGGCCTATTCCATTGAGGGAAACTTTACCAGGAAGCATCGCTCAATGTGCTGCCAGACTGTAGGATCATCTGATCTTCGAGCCTTAGATTTCAAGTGTACTGGCTCCAACATTATTATTGCCGGAACACTGCCAAAGCTGGCGACAGATTTCACTTGTGGGGGTGGTAGCTAGCCAGTCGGACTCTGAAAAAGCCCTACCACCAACCAGTCCTTAGGCGTGAATCGAACCCACGACCTCCGGGTTTTATACCCGAGCGGCTTAGCCACTGTTCCACAGAGGGGAGGCGGTCTTAAGCTTACTAATGAACTAGCTATGGACGAGCCGTTTGGAGTAATGTTTGAGCAGTCGGCTATTACACCAAGGGTCGCGGGTTCAATCCCCGCACGGTACAAACATTTGTGTGCATGAACATGTTTGTTTGTATCGGTCTGGGTGTTTCTATGTATAATATGTATGTATTTACAAAAAAAAAAGTATTTAAGTAATGTTTATCCGTTGTCTAGCACCCATAGTACAAGCTATGCTTAGTTTGGGGCTAGATGGCGCTGTGTGAATAATGTCCAGGGATATTTATTTATTTTATTTTATTATTTTATTTATTGAATATTCCCTCCAATAGCATTACTAATTCTGCCTAACTTCGATTGTAAATGCAAGCGAGGGTATAATATTATCTACTACTTTTAGAAATTGGAATCCAAGCTCCTGCACCGTTTGTGAACCTGGGAACTGAACTCGACAAATTGGATTGTCTTAATCCGAACATGTCTGACAGACGTTTTCCTTACGATGTTTTCAATAAATATGTTACGTCGTTTCCTCTGTAAACAGTACAATTTCTACGCTAATATCGGAATGAAATCGTTTTATAGTTCGGGTTATTTTCCAGTGGTTAAGTACTGGGTCGTGATTTCGGGGTCCCAGGTTCAACTCCCGGGTTGAGAAAAAACAATATTTCTGCATCACCCGATGTTTGACTGGTAGAGAATGCCATATGACATTAAGTCCATCTATAGTACTTTCATTTGTGTCATAAATAACAAATAAATAAAACCAACAGAGTGAGGCGTATGACTTACGAGTTTTTGAGACACGGGGTTGCAAACGACTAAACCCTAGTTCTAGTGTTTTAGTACCTAGCCATAACCCTAGATTATGGCTAGGTACTGGAATCACTAGAACAACGAGGCGTTCATACATGACCGACCACACACCAATTGCTTATTTCTGATTGCATTTGTTGTATATAGTATTCCAACAAAACTTTTAACTTATACACTTGAATATAAGCTTAAAGTCGCTTAACATGGAAATATACTTGCTTTTATCACAGTTCTCTTACTTGAAGAGCTCGAAGCCGCAAATGTCGGCCATTCCAAGTTGCGACAATAACATTTGATGGTACGGCTCTATTCATAGGAAATGGCAGCGATGCGCCTGCTGACATAGTAAGCTTCTTACGCGGGAAGAAAGCCTATGAACCGACGCATTGTAGACCGGGAGTGCATTCTTAAAGTTATAACAATTGTAAATAGAGAATTTCAAAGGGTATAGAGAAAAAGGTCTGATCCTTGACGAGAAAGAGACTTGCAATGGATTTTTTTTTAGTTTTACAGAACAATACACATTACACATGTACCTCGTGCCATCGAAACACATTATCAGCTAATAAAGTATGGGCTATGTGAAATAAACTCTGGTAATTTTTAACTAATATTATTAAGCAATTTATTTTTATCCAAAAATACATATAAAAATATTAACGTGTAATTTTTTATTTGTATCAAGGCACAAGCTATTTTTTTGTTAAGGTGACATGTAAAGCAATTCTAGACGGAAGCTAGCAATATTTAAATAAGATATAACGGACACTTGTTTTTAAAAATAACTTGCCTTAAAACTATTGACACAATGATTTTAACTAACATGAAACCAACTAAATGAGTCTTTAGTTCCCTATAATACGAGTCACTCTGACGAAATAACGACGTCACTATTATTCGATGTAACAAAGATTGTCATTGGTAAATATTTCATTTAGCATTAAGCCCCCAGTTGTAGTCTTAATAACTGACAAACAGCACTGCAGACAGCGGAGTAAGCTTCTTATAAAGAAAGCCTTCCTGAAGACGTCTAGACTGGGCGGCAGACGCTTAAATTGAATTGCGAAATAAAAATGATAACTTGGACATTTCTGGTCTGGCCTATTACGAAAATATAATAAAGTGTTCATTTTTAGACTTATTTCACACACAATAAAATGAAGTTCAAAGGTCTTCAAGTCGCGAGTTAATAGGTATCTTCTAGGCAAGCATGTGACAGCTTAGGCCGCATCAACGCTTTCCATCAGGTGTGATTGTGGTCAAATGCAAGCCTATAAATACATAAAAAAAAGGTCGTAATTATTTATTAATTTCATTGAATAATGTATAGTTTGTCCAGTATTTTTCTCCGATAGAAAATGCCCTAAAGAATTATTATATCAGCATTACGTAAAAATGTACTTTTCATTGTGTTCTCAACTGAAATTAATTAATAATATAATAAAATAATTGTTTACGTTGGTATACTTGTAAACAATACTCTAATACTCATTATCGACAGACAAGGGAAGTATATATTTTTTATTATTAAAGTAAAATTTTTGATGAAACAAAATCCGATAATTATGTTTTAATTGCATAAAAGATAAAAGCACTCTATAGCTTTATTAATTGGGCTGAACCCAAGCGTATTCTTTGTATTATCCACGGTAAAAATTAATTATAAATGAAAATGTTGTATAATTTACATGCCATTTACACAGCCTGAAGTTTTATAATGTCATATCCATATTACAACATGAAATTTTCCCTTACATTTTCGGTAATAAATATTTCGTTATTTATTAGTGTAAAACACCAAAAGGAGAATGACCGGTTCTGGACCAAATGCTGCCCAAGCATGGGAACACTTTAATTTGTTTCCTTACATGAATAGTTATAAAAAAAATATAAAATAAAAAAAATCCTGCCACGGATTTATAAATAAATAAATAAATAAATCCTGGACCACTCACACCAACTATTTAGTTCTATACAGAGCATTGCTCGTATTACAGGGATCTAAATAACGGATTATTGCCTAGTTCGGTTTTTGGGATGGGCTAGGCACCAAAACGTGAGACGTTCTGCATTATTTTTAGATACAATAATCTTAAACTTACCTAGACGACATGTTAGTGCCTACATGAGGTATTATAACATACGGTAATTATCATTTTTGTTATGTTTATCATCTCTGTAAACCATTTTTTTTTTTCAAATAAATCCATTGTTTATATTATACACTCTTTTATTTTCAAAATAAGCTGTTGGTTATGATTTTTGTTAATGTAAGACCTCTACATTCAATAAATTTTTTTTCTTAAAACTCCTGGGATAGATTTTGAAGCGCTTTGAGTTATCTACTAGTATTAATCTAAGGAACATTTTGCACTATGTCTCAATGTTGGGCGGCACTTGGTCCAACGTCCATACATAGATGGTCAATGTCCTTTGAATTATCGATGAAATCCGCAGAAACAGCTTCAAAAAAACAACCGAACAAGATCAAGAGATACATTTGTTTGCAAGAATTTCACCAAACGCGAAATGGAAGTGGAGCATAAGAAAATACCCCATCACGGTGATTAATGTTCAAGGAAAGAGAGAGAAAACAAACTTTTGTGTCCGCAAAGACCCATCTGTTACTCACCCCACTCCATAATTTCACTAGGTTTGTGCAATACAATTATTTAAAGACCCTCCATCAGATTTTGTGGACAATGCATGTTTGTCTAGAGACATTTTGCACTTAGCGGCCCAACCCCAAACTAAGCAAAAGGTGCCAGGAAACGGATGTACATATTAAAATACTCTGTACATTATTATTGTACATAGAAAACACCCAGAGTAGAAACGTCGAGTTTATGCACACAAATAATATCTTTGGTTGTGGACTTGCCGACTTTTTAATCATTACACCACCATATACTTAAAAAAAATTGCATACGTCTGTTAAATGTTTTAACATATGATTTTGATTCTAAGCTATCTTTGCACAAAGTTACCAAGTTCGTAAAAGGAGCCATATTTCCAACTTTCCCATATGAAACCGTAAAACAACTTTGTAACTGAACGAAAGACGCAAATCTGGCACACTGTTCATTTGAATATCCGACCATTACAATGAACTCACTGTGCTAGACCAAATCGGAATGGAAGCGAAAACCCATCATGCAGCATTTTACGACACTCGTAACTCGTAAATGAAACCTTAACATCGAAATGTTACTGAAAATGTGACTGATCTTGGACTAAAATGTTGTCAACCCTGTCTAGACCAGAAATAGCGAACCAATGGCACGCGTGGCAATATTTTGGGCACATCACCGATCACGAAATTCATTATGATTTATGAACTAAGAAAAAACGTGTGAAATGAGTATTTTACGACTATCGAGCGCAATTGATCCCACGCTACGGAGTTTTTGGGTGCGCGGGGTGGGTGCGGAATGAAAAACATTGCAAAATGTACATTTTTTGTAGTAAATAAAAAATGTTGAGTGTCTATTGTTATTATTTTCCAACTAATCGGAAAGTCAAAATTATTTGATGGCACGTCTATGACTTCGTAAAAATTCTTTAGAAAAAATGGCACGTTGATGCATAAAGGTTCGCCTACCCTGGTCTAGACCAATAAAGAGGAATGAAAGGACTATATTATTGTGTCCTATTTGATGCCAAGGAATGGTACTTCTGGGAATGTATTCAAATAGACTAAGTTTTGTGCGGTTTTACAAACCTATAAAAGTCGCAGAACGACAATTGGCGCCGGCGGTATTACTAGTATAAAGTGTAAACAATACAACACATTAACAGTTACAAGAAAAACAAGAACGTTTTTCGTTTCGGGTCTAGAAGAGAACCTGGGATAAAAAGCGGCTGAAGGAGTAAATAAAGTAATAATAAGTAGGTATTCTGAGACATTTTTCCATAATGTGTCATCAAGTCCAAACAAAGCCTGTGCTATGCTAGACACCTTATAAATATATTTTACTTTTTTAAATCCTAGAAAATATCCAGACCCAGCACACAGATGTTTGTAGTGTACGGAGTCCAAACTATCTACCACAGAAATCGTGTGCTATCTACTATCTAACTATGTTATATTGTACCTATATAGCCCAACCAATCGCTAAATCGGTTGTCAAATCCAAGCGAAATAAATCCCCCTTAACTATTTTGGTGATATAAGATTTTAAATATTTTAAACGTTTAAGTAAGGGAGGATATTTGCATATATGAACGAATGTTTGTTACGCTTTCACGCAAAAACTTCTGAACTGATTTATATAAAACTTTAAGATAAAATAACACAATAGTATAATATGCTACTTTATACGCAGTAAAAGCCACTAACGTCAGTTAGTTAAGAATTAAATAATCTTTTGTACTAGTAAAAGTAACTATTGGTAGTTTCCACCCACCGGTAAACCGAACCGTTATCTAGACACGCGGCAGCGTGTCAAGCCAAGTTCAAGCAAAAAGGAAAGGAACGGGCTAGCCAGCGCCAGTGTATATTTACACGAACCATTTGGTGGCACTTTTGACCCTTCTATAACTTAATACCTATTTAACGTAAACACATGAAACTACGTGAGTTTAATAAGGTCCATAAGGACACCTAGAAGCCCAAATTTCATGAAGCTTACTCAAACGGTTATAAAGATATGAAGGTCAAAAAGTCGTAAAAATTAGTATTGACTCACTGACTTATAGTAGCAAAACCTAACGTACTGCCAGATGACCTAGAAGAATGAAATTTGGAATCCAGCTTGGTATTTGTGTGTAACCGTAGGAAAAAATCTGAAAATAGAAAAAAGTTAAAAATTAGGGGGGGAAACCCCCCCCTCCTCCCCCTATTTTTTAACTTTTTTCCATTTTCCGATTTTTTCCTATGGTTACACACAATTATCGATCTGGATTCCAAATTTCATCCTTCTAGGTCATCTGGAAGTGGGTTAGGTTTTGCTACTGGTTAGGGTAACAAAACCTAACGTACTTCCAGATGACCTAGAAGGATGAAATTTGGAATCCAGCTTGGTAATTGTGTGTAACCGTAGGAAAAAATCTGAAAATAGAAAAAAGTTAAAAATTAGGGGGGGAAATATTCCCCCCCTCCCCCTATTTTTTAACTTTTTTCCATTTTCCGATTTTTTCCTACGGTCACTCACAATTATCGATCTGGATTCCAAATTTCATCCTTCTAGGTCATCTGGAAGTAGGTTAGGTTTTGCTACTATAAGTCAGTCAGTCCTAAACGCGCGCTAAACAACCGGCCAACGCGACGGTGTGTCTTCGGCGGCGCGCGGCACCACATTAAATCTCAATACCTGCCTAGTTTTCTTTACAAAAAGTAATGATATCCCACCAAAAACATAAATGTTAAAAAGAAGAGCCAAGTTCAATACAAAAATTATGTTTGGCTGTGGGCTTCGCCGCAAAAAGAATGGAGATCTAATTGAGTGCCAAGTTCTATGATCTTAAAGTAGGTGAGATTTGACTTGGCCAGTTTTTATCAGATTTAAAATACATAAAATTATATAATATTATGTTGAATAACTTTATAAAATGACTGATGTAATAAAAACTGGCCAAGTCAAATCTTACCTACTTTAAGATCATAGAACTTGGCACTCAATTAGATCTCCATTCTTTTTGCGGCGAAGCCCACAGCCAAACATAATTTTTGTATTGAATTCGTTATTCCAGAAATGTATCTATTCAAAAGTGAATTTTGACAACATATTATAGGGGTTTAAAAACTAAACCAGGATCGTGGAAAGCTGTACAAACTGGTACGGAATTAAAGCTTTTTTTTTTCGGATATGTCCGTGTCAAATAACCTTTTTATGCTTTTTGTATTGTACTCAGAATAGCGCCATGAATATTAGCGTTTTACCTATAGAACAAAGTAAAAATAGTATCAACCTATGAATTTCCCACAGCTGCGGGGCAAAGGCCTCCACCATTAAAATGATTCAATGACAGGTACTGGCTCTATAACCACGCTTACTGAATGCGAATCACAATCCCGAACTGTGACCGAAGAAACCGACACAAAGCTCGACCTAAAAATCGAACTCAGGGCCCGAGATCACGGCCAGGTTTTTTTTTATTGCAATGTGTAACGAGACGAATAGATCGTACACCTGATGGTAAGCGCCACGTCTGCCCTTAGACAGTTCAGTGACAAACAGTAACTAAGTAGTTACTGTCTGGCACCGCCCTGCGCCCGCTACACTGAGACGACAGTTATTAGGTCTCATATACCCAGTAATTTCACTAGCTTCAGTGCCCTTTCCCCGAAACACAGAAGTGCTTGACACAGTTCTATTTCACGGGAAAATATCTGGCACTGCGGTGGTACCCACCCAGTACAGGAACTAAAAAAACCTGGTATTAAAGTATGAATATACGTGGGCGAACCCGCTTTTTATTGTCCCACCACAGGAGTCAAACCTTGACCTCGACGCAGCGACACCGAGGCTGAAAGCATATTCCTATCGCAAAAGGTCTCAAAAATATCGTTAGTGGTGCGTTCGGAAATACACTAGGGTTGGCAATTTTCTCTGATACTCTTTTATGTGGACGCCTCGTTGGTCTAGTAGTTTAAGTACCGGGCCAAGATCTCGGGGTCCAGGGTTCAATTCCCGGGTCGAGCTACCTTTGTGTCGGATTTTTCGGACACTGCTCGGGTTTGTGATCACCAATCCGCATTTGGTAAGCGTGGTGATTAAGCCAGTACCCATCATTGTAGCGATAACTTGATTTCAAGGATGGAGGCTTTTGCCCTGCAGTGGGACATAGCTGTTACTTTACTTTACTTTTTTCTAAAGATTATATGGGTCGGGAGGCTTTTGGGACCGGGACCGCGGTCCCGAAAGCCCCTTTTTGATTTTAATACATTTTTGCAGGGTCATTCGGGACCGCGACAGGTGGTCCCGAAAGCCACCTTATATTTAATAATTATTTTGAGTGGTAAGTTGGGACCACAAACATTGGCCATAGTTCGAAAGCCAAAGCCTCCGTGGAACAGTGGCTAAGCCGCTCGGGTATAAAACCCGGAGTTTGTTCGATTCCCACCTAGGGTCTGGTTGGTGGTAGGGCCTTTTCAGAGTCCGACTGGCTAGCTACCACTCCCACAGGTGAAATCTGCCGCCATAATAGTTCTGGCTGTGTTCCGGCAGTATTAATGTGGGAGCCAGTACACTTGAAATCAAGGCTCGAAGATCAGATGAGTATACAGTCTGGCAGCACATTGAGCGACGCTTCCTGGTGAAGTGTCCCTCAACGGAATAGGCCGCAGTGGCCGCTTACCGTCAGGTGGGCTGCGTGTCTGTCTGCCAACTGACTTAGTATAAAAAAGTTTCTTTTATTTATTTTCTATCAGAATAGTACAAACAAAGAAAAAAACAGCTGTAGTAATTTAAAAATATCACTTTTATTTGAATAAGCACAGCTTTTAATTAAAATTAAACCTTATTAAGAAAACATCATGATTTACATATTATAATTATAATGATTTACTAAATGATTAAAATATGGTCGCCACGACATAATGCTGAGCGGGGGCCTTTTTGGTACTTTACGTACTAATATTTAGTTTTAATTGTTGTCATATAAATTGTATTGTAATCCTATATTTAAGTACCAAATAAACGTTATTCTATTCTATTACACTAAAACTTTATTTATTTAGAATCACAACTTTTAATTAATGGTAAACCAAAATAACAAAATAAGTTTTATGGTTTTTACTAATTAAAACCAGTCGTAGCCAGTCGGACTCTGAAAAGGCCCTACCACCAACCAGACCCTAGGTGGGAATCGAACAAACTCCGGGTTTTATACCCGAGCGGCTTAGCCACTGTTCCACGGAGGCTTTGGCTTTCGAACTATGGCCAATGTTTGTGGTCCCAACTTACCACTCAAAATAATTATTAAATATAAGGTGGCTTTCGGGACCACCTGTCGCGGTCCCGAATGACCCTGCAAAAATGTATTAAAATCAAAAAGGGGCTTTCGGGACCGCGGTCCCGGTCCCAAAAGCCTCCCGACCCGATTATATTATAACGTCGTCTGACACCCATTGTACAAGGAGTGCTTAGTTTGGAGCCAGGTATATTAAATTGTTTTTATTTATCTATCAATCCATTTTAATAATTGACATCCCTGTCAAGAAGTAGCCTTAGGGGAGTGAGCCGTAACTTGAAGACATTTAGTCTCCCTTCTAGAGTATAAAGGTCTCCCAATAACGAGAGCCTTACGACGGAAATCTAATTTTATTATTCATTTAGTTAAGGAAGTTAGGCGACTTAGGTTTTGAAGTACTTAAAACATTCCCACTACACTGTAGGACAGATTTTAAATAGTTACACTGTAGCTATTTTACGATACTACTGAGAAATACAGACATAGTCAGAGGCCATTTGGCGGCTGGATACCATCTGACATTAAGGTTTGTCACTCGCGCAACCCGCACTGGGCCCGCGTGGTGGAGTATGGCCCACACTATCTCACAATTGAGATAAGGCCTGTATCCCAGCAGTGGGAACATATATAGGCTGATGATGATAATTACCTCATTTGTTTTTTTTTTTGGCGGTGCAAAGAGCATTAATTTATCTTTTACCCACCATACGGCTAGTACATGAGATTACCTAGGTAATCTGCACTCTAACGGATTTTCGCACATTAACGGTAACATAATATTCCTACTGAAAATAATTCCCGCCTACATTGCCTTGAGTCATTACAGACATTCCTATTTTCGAGCATAATGGAAGATAATGAAGGAATGGAAGGAACAAAACATAGGTGGGAATACAGGAGGAATTACTGAGGATGCCGTTCGTTATTATCGTGGCCTGTTTTGTTATTAGAATGGAAATAATATGGGGCTTCTATGGCTTTGGAATTATTGTTTGCGTGTTTACTGTTTTAATAACTCGCGGTGCTGTTGGTTTTAACCCCCTGTGTAGTAAAATGAGGTAGGAAAATTAATTTCTTTTTATATTTTTGTAGAGCTCTGGTAGAAGTTTTAAGCGTCGCTTTTCAAGTGGCGTGATTATTCTCTACGAAAAATATTTAAAGCGTTTGTCTAAGCTTCCCTCTCACATAACACCAGCGTGAAATAATAGTGACTACTATTGTGTTTCGTCTGGTTTGTGAGAGTGCCGGAGACCCCACACCCACTCTTAATAGGCCGGCAACGAATCAGCGATCCCTCTGGTGTTGCAGATGTCCATGGGCGGCGGTCATTGCTTACCATCAGGCGACCCGCTGGCTCGTTTGCCGCCTCTGACATAAAAAAAAACTTATTCAGCATGCGCTTGCACTGATCCATTGGAGAGACTGGCATCTGACCTTTGCAACACTTGAATTCTTTCGGGCTTCATTAAAAGAAACGCTGTAAGAAATGTCTAAGATCAGAATGATATTTTTAACTAACTCATTACGTATCGTAAGAATAAAACTGTTTTGTTTGGGTCGATCTTGGTCAAATTAACTGCTAACTACCCTATTTTAACACAAGGTCACTGAAAAAGAAAACTCCATAAAAAGTTATTTGCAAAATTGCCGTAATAGGATGTTACTTAACAAATTAAGACGAGACAGCGTATTTTTGGTCTTCCAAACATAATATATTCATGAACGTAATATCCATTACAAAGAGTAATTTAAAGAGCATTGCCGAAGTTTCGGAATGTTTTCAACAAAGGCGATTATCGTAAATCAAAACTAAGCTAAACCGATTTAAACTAGCCTAACGCTATCCTAGAGGAGAAACTAGGTCAGAATTATGACGTGATTTAATAAAGGAGTGTCATTTCTGATATGGGGTAGTAATTAGTCATATTCCTAAGTAAACATGTCTAGAATATTCTCTAAGGATCACAGCGCAATCTAACCTCAAACTAATAAGAGGTACAGATACCGGCAAACTTCTTGAATAAAGGACACAAATTAGGATTGCGCAGAACACAAATTTTGACACGCCTGCGCGCTATTGGTCAGAAGCATATGTTCAACAAATTTGCCGATAACTTTATATTTCGTATTCATAGGCTCTAAATAATATGCACTTAGAATCGTAATTTAAGAGAGTAACTCTGCCACCGGATTCGGAACTTTAATAGCTATTGAGAAGAACGGGCAAGAATCTCGATCAAATTTTATACCATATCGGTTGTGCAATTTTTAAGACTGTTAATGACATCTGATGAATTTACACATAGAAAAATCCGTGCCAAGTGTATCATATCATTGTACATTATCAGCCGAAAGTGCATTTAATGCAGCCCCTACGAGGGCGGGCAGCGAGCCAATCAGCGCACTTGGCGCTCCCGACACCGATAAGTGCGAGCGGTCGTTACCAGTCAGCGTTACAACACACAATTATGGGTACTAGCCGACACAACGCTAGCTCGACCCGGGAATTGAACCCAGGACTCCGAGATCTCGGCCCGGTAAAACCACTAGACCATCGAGGCGTTATATGAATAAACAGGTATTTTTGCGTCATGTGGTTTAAAACATAAAAAATACAGTATTAGTAACCACTGTTTCGTGAAATAGTATTAACAAGGGATGTTACGGAGCTCCGATTCCGTTAAGTCGGACGGAACTTCCGATTATTACACTTTCGGTTCTGAAACTTAAATCAGAGGTTTTAATCAGAAGTCGAAGCATAGCAATACACTACTTTTGTAGTCCATTTGATTCAATTTGTTGTTTAGAGATTATTTTTTAAAGTGGACGATTCGCACTTTCGTGCGAATTTTTTTCGTGCAAATCGACTACTAACCCGATTTTTCGATGGTCTGTGTAAATTTGTTCTTGTAATTAAAAAACAATCTCTGAATGATGTTTTTATTTGTCCTTCAATAAAAATTGCCACTACTTTAGCCTCTGATCCGATTCCGATTCCGGTTCCGATTCCGATAAATCAAATATAAAAACTCCGATTTCGGTTCCGATAAATTAACCTCCGTTACATCCCTGGTATTAACTATTTACAAAAAATCATTATAGTGACTGGCCGATGCCGTTACACTATTGTAGCTTTAGGATAGGGGAACCATTGATTATAATAACACAGCTAAAGCTAATCGAATCTAAATATTTCGTTTCGATATTGTCCCTTATAAAGAAGACGCACATTGATAAATAATTGGCAATTTTATCAATGTAATATGTATTACATATAAGTTTATCGAAATTATAAAATACATTTAAGGCGACTGAGACCACATTGAACTCGGACCGCGGTCCCAGTTGCCCGGATTGATTTATTTTTAATATTTTTCTCCCGGTGACTGGGACCAAAACTAGTACAGTTAAACAAAAAAATGTCAAACGAAAAATAAAACAACCCTCTGATTGAAAACCATCATTAATTAATTATAATTTTAATAAAAAAAAAACACCCTTTCATGACCGTTCTTGTTATTTTAATACCACTTGGTTAATCTGCTGTAGGCATTTGTATTTTAATAGATATAGCTTGATTACCAGGCTTGTCAAAAGTCAATAACGTAATAGTCACATAACAAACTTGATATAAACAGTTTATACGTGAAAACAGAACTTACCCTTACTGCTTTTCACACACTTCGACAGAACAAACATACCCTACTGTTTTCAATTTTACTGCACAATAACGGTAATAGTTAAATCCAACTTTGCCCCATTAATAATAAAGTTCAAACTTCAATAAACATCCATTAGGAAAGATTAAAGTTAGTATTAGTGCATTTTTGTGAGACAACAGCTTCGTGTGAATTGAATCAAATGTGAATCGAAGTGTCGTATTTCAAGATGGGAACCGCGTTCGATACTTTTGTTTGAAAATAAAAGGGGAGTGACTTAAGAGAATGAACGCATGTTGATGTAAAATAAGTTTGATTCTGTGTTACAACCGTAACATTAAACGTCGATACGTTCAATGATATTTAAGAAGTAAACCAAACCTGTTTTTATTTTTAGTAAGTGTTATGAATATGAACGGTTTTGTCTGCGTGACGAATGAATGACGCAGTTTAATTTATCTCACGATTTTACTAATGTTATGAATGCGAAAGTTAATGAAGAAGGATAGATAAATGGGTGGGTTTTACTCGTTCACGGAAAAACTACGGAACGGATATAGATGAAACATTACAGTAATAAATTATAGATAAGAATGACACATAGGCTACTTTTTATGAGGAACGGAAGAGAGTGTCTAAATGCTAAACATTTTTAATACTTATACATTTAGTTTTAAATCCCAAATGATCAGTTATACCTAAATCTTGATAGCGATAAAATTTAATCTTGCTTTTCCGATGTAGCTACGACTTACAAAGCTACGAGCAATGACTACATAAAAAAGCGTAAAATATATTTAAATAAATACATAAATCCAATAACATAAATACCTATTACCTGATGTGTATACGTTTCATTTCCGACGATTGTACAGATACGAAAACTCGTTTCACAACTAAAATAGTCAGGAAATAGCATCGATCAGGATTCGAGATATTACAACAAACTGTATAAGTTTTGGAATGAATTATCATCATACAGTATTTACGATAAGACTAAAGGTGTGCTTCAGGGTACCGGGCAACTCGCGGCGAGGCCGGTACGCGTCTTCTCTAGAAACAACTGGGGAAGGCGGCATTTCCACAGCAAATCAAAAAAAGACTAGCGACGTAGTGACCTTAGTGACCTTCAAGAAAACAGCGTTATCCTTGCTCTGGCAGCGAATACATAATGCCTCTGGTGTTGTTAATATGCGATGGTGATCATTTACCATCAGATGATCGCCTCCGTCCGTGGAACAGTGGCTAAGCCGTTTGGTAATAAAACCCGGAGGTCGTAGGTTCGATTCCCGCCTTGGGTCTGGCTGGTGGTACGACTTTTTCAGAGTCCGACTAGCTAGCTACCACCCCCAGAGGTGAAATCTGCCGCCATAGCAGCTCTGCCTGTGTTCCGGCAATAATAATGTGGGCGCCAGTACAATTGAAATTAAAGGCTCGAAGATCAGATGAGCCTACAGTCTGTCAGCACATTGAGCGATGGTTCCTGATGAAGTGTCTCTCAATGGAATAGGCCGCAGTGACCGCTTACCATCAGGTGGGCTGCGTGTCTGTCTGCCAACTGATGTGGTATAAAAAAAAACCCAAAACCCAAATATCGATTGGGTTTAAGAAGATGGTTCTTCCCCGATCGAGCCGGCCCATTTCGACTGACAGAAACTTTCTGCGAGATGGCACTACCTTACTCACACTATATAAAAACAAGTTGAAAGTTAAAATCACTTCAAATGTGATAAATTGCCTCTTTCGAACGTGTGTTGTTTGCGAATAGGAAAAGATCGAGAGGAAGAAATAAAAAGTATACTTACACTTACAACTATACTTTCTGGTGAAATGGGTACCGTTGAAGCGCTCACACCTCTTGAGTGTTGACTTTGATTTGTCAAGTCAATTTGCCTTAAATGTATTGTTTTTTTAGGGTTCTGTGTCTTGTCCAAAGTTTGACTCCTAAACACGTTTCTTTCCGAAAAAAATAGTACCAATTAATATCGAGACAAATTTAAAAAGTGAATCCTAATTCCGAGTATAATAATAATAGATTGAGTTTTATAAACATTCAATTCATGTTTAGATCGTGACTGTTTTTCTACGATGTCGTGTGTAATTGTTTATATAAAAAATCGTGAGGTCTGTTTATTCATATTTACGGAAGTCGTGACGTAGGATATCCTCACTTTGATATTAATGCCCGGGTATGAATATTGTTTGTGGCGCTTAACTCCTTTACGTTATAAATATTCATTGATGTGTGTATAAACAAAAACATATAATCATTTATAAGCCAGTACACTTGAAATCAAAGGCTCGAAGATCAGATGAGCCTACAGTCTGGCAGCACATTGAGCGACGCTTCCTGGTGAAGTGTCACTCAATGGAATAGGCCGCAGTGGCCGCTTACCATCAGGTGGGCTGCGTGTTTGTCTGCCAACTGTTGTGGTATAAAAAAAAGCAAGTTATAACTTATACTGGCCGATGCGACGATGCTTGAGTAAAAAGTAGCTTCACTATTTCGGTTTGTTTGGTGAGTGAAAGTGCCGTAAGTCCGATGGTCTTCCTGATCCTCTACCTGTGATTCACAATAAAGTTTACTATGATTTATGATTAATGATTCTATACCCGTTCCTCGTCCCTCACTTTTCTTTTCTATTTACATTCTCAAGTTTAAATTAGTTGTAGCTTACGTTGACTTTTACAAAAACCCATCCGAATAAAGCTAAAAGTTAAGTTATAGGGTTTTTGTAAAAGTCAACGTTAGTAATGTAAAAGTTACATAATACCTCCTGTGGGTTCAGATCAACTGGTGTGATATTGCCTTAAATTATTATAAGCTTTCCGGCCCAGAATTATATTATCCCATTAGCATAACAGGCTGGCTATCATTTTCTAGCTGTGTGTTCTGGCGTTATTAATGTAAAGGATAGCACTTAAAATGAAAGATTAGGCAAGCCTTCATAATGGCAAAATATTTAAATGCTTCCTAGTGAAGTGTCTCTTAATGGAATTTGAAGATACGAAGAAGATTGACATTAGATGGACTTCCTGCTCTCGGTATTAAAGGTTTGAATAAAGCATAATTGTAATAATTATTTTATACAAAATTCAAACTAGATCATTTAGTACAAAAATCTAGACACGCGGCAGCTAAGTTCAAGCAAAGGAACGGGCTAGCCAGCGCCAAGTGTATATTTACACGAACCATTTGGTGTCACTTTTGACCCTCCTATAAAAAACCTATTTATTTAACGTAAACACATGAAACTACGTGAGTTTAATTAGATCCATAAGGAAACCTAGAAGCCCAAATTTCATGAAGCTAGCTCAAACGGTTATAAAGATATGAAGGTCAAAAAGTCGTATAAATTAGTACTGACTGACTGACTTATAGTAGCAAAACCTTACGTTACCAGCTCGGTAATTGTGTGAAACCGTAGGAAAAAGTCCAAAAATAGAAAAAAAGTTAAAAAATAGGGAGGAGGGAGTGGGACGGTCCCCCCCTATTTTTTAACTTTTTTCTATTTTTAGATTTTTTCATACGCTTACATACAATTACCGAGCTGGATTCCAAATTTCATCCTTCTAGGTCATCTGGAAGTAGGTTAGGTTTTATCTGACTTATAGTAGCAAAATGTACAGTAATGAAAACTGGCCAGTCAAATCTTACCTACTTTAAGATCATAGAACTTGGCACTCATTTAGATCTCCATTCTTTTTGCGGCGAAGCCCACAGCCAAACATAATTTTTGCATTGAACTTGGCTTTCCTTTTTTACATTTATGTTTTTGGTGGGATATATAATTATAAGTGTAATGTCATCAAAACAAGCCTTACATTTATCTTGTCAGACTGCTATCCCACTATGCTATGATAGTAAGGGCATAGGGGCTAAAGAAGTACAAAATCTTGAGTACAACTGTGCTGGATAATTTATCAAAAGACTGAACATTTCCATAAAGTATCTTTCGTCTTGACATATTCAACTAACGATTGAATAGGCAGCTACAAGGGTCGCATTACATCTTCGACCTCGTCAGTGGCCGTAAAGATCTTTTCTGAGGTCAGGCATTAACCTATATTTGAAAAAAAAATATTGTCAAGACGCGTGCATTTGTGCTTCTAATGTAGGTACGTTTCTGATCAACTCAACTGTCTTGATGCGAGTGACCGGTAGTAAAAGAATGTGTCATTTTACAATTTTCATGTTTAAAGTAACATTTACAATTCTAACAAGTGTCAAGCAACAACTACTACTATATTTGTAAGTGCTACACCTACTAATAGGTTCGAAGACGGTGACGGTCTGCAAGGAAAATCAGCAGAGTATTATGCGTAAGTTCGCCAATCCGCATCCATAAATAGTCTAGTTCGCGTCACTTCGATAAATGGACGCAAATTGGTGAACTTACCCTCAAGCTTCTCATCAGTGTTACTCTATACAGGCGTTAGCTGAAAATCGACAAGTTTGACTGTTTCCTCATTTGTTTTTATCGTCAGTATAAACCTATTTACAACTTTACTGGGCTTGGCGAATTTACCCTACGCTCTATAAATTTAAAAAATGATTATTTTTTATTATTACTAATCATTAATATTTTAAATATTTCGAGCTGTTTAAAAACGCTAGTTAACCTATCGTTGGACAATATTTTTCTATTTTCCTGAGAAGCAGGGGTCCGAATTAAGACGCGATAGCTTCGGGAACGGAGAGGGGCTTAGTGACACGTGTTCAGAAACTTTGTCAATCCCGAAAATGTGTTGTTATCCTGCATATCTTCACCATTAGCCCCACACTTATCAAATATGGTGTCTGTACGACATGTATTATGAAGGACAGGTTTGACAAAGTATTTTTTTTCAATTTTAAAGGCGGTTAAATGACATTATTTTTGTTTCGTTATTTTATAAAAAATAATTTATTTGGTGTGTTGACAAACTATTTCTCTATATTTAAAATTTTAACAGTAAAACTTTCGTCGAAATAGTTGTAACCGTTTTGGAAATTACCTTGCATAAAGTCAAAGTCAAAGACAGAATAAAAAAATCAAATGTTTTCTTTTTTTTTATTATTAAGTCTTTCTCATTCTTCATATTTTGTAGATAGTAAAAAATATATTAAGAGTCTAATGTGTTTTCGCTACATGCTTCTGAGACCTTAGGGGTAGGTATCTACGGGCAGCCTACCAACAATCCCATTCCGTGCAGCGACCTACACACACTAGTGCCCCGGGGAACTAGGGAGACACTACCAAAGTGCCGCATAAATACGCGCGTACGGCCGATAAATTTCGACCTACACCCCGTGTGTAATTCTTTAATTGTATAAATTCTTATTAAGTACTATTAAATTTCAATGTAAATACTTATTGCAAAAATCTTATGAAGCTTTATTATTATTATAATTTTATAAAGATATTTGAAACTTGCAATAAAACTCGTCAACCGTATATTCCACTCCAGATTACCTTACCATTAAGTGCACCCACAATCCCATTCCATGCAACCCAATTTAGTCACACTAGTGCAACCCGGGGACAAGTGAGGGAGGCACTCTGCCCGCACTCAAAGTGCCGCATAAACACACGCGTACGGCCGATAAATTCCGACCTACCCTCCGTTTTGTTCTAGACCCCTTGTAATAAGTCAAGTCCTGAGCAAAGATGAGGCCGTTCCAATAGGTAATATGAAAGTTGGGCGAGTTTCGGCTTTGTTCCGTCTTGGAAGGTTTCAGAGGTGGGTGATTCAAGTGCGTCGTCGTTTGTTCGGTTTTCGATCGATTTTCAAGTGATTTCTATGTTTTATATCGCAATAACGTATATAACATTAGAAAAAATGATTCAACAAATAGAAGCAGGAGTTCAATACATTTCCGATATTTTTAATTCAAATCCGACTTCTCTTAGGTTCTAACATCGTCGTTCTTGGTAGTCATATCAAGCCCAGGGACGCTGCCGACGGCGATGTAGGAGCGCAGGGGTTTTGTGGGTATTCTCCGTGCACCAGTCTTTCTTAGGACTGGGGCATGGAGCTGCACTGAGTCCCACACACGGCTCGCCTACCCCAGGCGGGTTATGGTGCGTAAAAGCATTCCCCTCCACAAAAAAAAGGCTCTAACATCGTCCATTCGAATCTATTTTATTTTAACTAATCTTTTCATCACCACCATTATCATCAGCCTGTCAAAGTCTACTGCTGGACATAGGCTTCTTCCAATGCTCGCCACTTGGCCAATTGAACTCTTATAGATTCTGATTCTTCAAACTAACTTACTTCAAGCATAGAATCGTATGAAATAGCGACAAATAAAAGAGCCCTGGACCGCAAAAATATTCTTTTCTAACCAAATATGCTATGGGAGCAACAAGAATTCAAATCTTTATTTCGACGTATGTTAAACGTGAACGTAGTGTGATACAAACCTCTTGTCGTGTTTGCTGATTCCTTCACTCAAAATAACTTCCCTTAGTGTATGCAATATGTTACGAGATACTATGGCGCTCAGGGCAGGGTTGCCAACTTAGGAGAATTTGCACTAAACTGGAGGATGAACAAGAAGGGATTTTGGTAAAAATTTTGTGGTTGTATTAATTTTTACCAATGTCTTTATAATCTCCAGCCCTCTCATGATGACTCACAAAATGGATGCTCAACAGAAAATACTACTCATAATATGTCGGTCTACTGTGAGAACGTGGTTCGACTTGGGTTTAGCTGGCTCATTTCGACTGACAGACAGGTACCTACCGTCTGTACTTCTGTAGCATGGCTCTACCACACACAAAATGGTATTTATGTAAGACAATGAATTAACATCCAACGTAAGTAAAGTTTCAATAAACTTATACTTTACTTACGTTAGAGAGAAAGAAAAATGGGGTAACATCACATGTAGTGAACTGACCCTCCGTCCACTTTGATCCCATGCTTCGCTCCCTGACCCATTGATATGAACCAGTAAGCACTTGTGTGTGAGGTACATAAGTACTAGAACCAACAAAGGTACCAAAAATATGAACTTTAATACAAATAAACATCCAGACAAAACACACAACTTTTAATGTTCATCACATGAATGTTAGGTACCAGTAGTTACTACCAGATGCTCCCTCGGACCAGTCGAATTTAAGAATCATCAATATGAACATTATGCGCCTCAACAAAAGCTAGCCTTGTGTTTCATAGTATATACATATATAATACACGGTGTTAGTTGAGTTTTATCATAGGATTTAGTGGTACTTCTTACAAAAAGTCGGTAACCCTGTCTGAGGATATGAAATTCTCAAAAGGACTCTGGCATTTCCACCGCTCCTGTGCCATTTCTAAATTGAAGCACACCGGAGCGTCTTAATCCAACTCTTGTTTTTCGTAATGTCTGTATAGAATGATTTGTTTTATGTGAAATAAGGAAAACAATTTTGTTACCTTCTGGCAAGCATATTAAAATGAAGTAATGGTAGATTAGAAAACCCTAGAGGTATAAGTTTATTACATACAGATTGAACAATATAATATTTTAAACGATGAAAGTTATTTGTAGTGGAAAGAAGATTGAAAAATGTGACGAATATAGACAAAATATTTAAGAACATCTTTTGTAAGCAATTTATAAAAATAATACACTATTTTAAGTAATTTTATACCGCTCCAGACGAACTAAGCAGAAATTGGTCACCAGACGACGATTAAATAGTAAATTTTGTTGTTACCCAAACTTTCATTCTTTTAGTATAAAACGTATTATCAATATTAATATATCAATTTGTATTTTTTATTGTTACAGGTAAGTTGTGAAGTGAGCAGAATACGACATAATAAAGAAAATAAAATAAAAGAAAGAAGATAAAATAAAGGTTTGTTTGTGAGGCTAAGTTTGGCTATACAAGTTAAGTGAGATTACTTTTTTAATCGCTTTCTGTATGTTGATCGTTACGCAGAATAGAATGTACACTTATGGCGTGGCTGTAAAAAAAGTGGTTTGCTGTAGCATTCTTAATAAAACACAGTCAGTAGTTAAAAATAAAGTATGCAAGTTTTTTCACGATGTTTTACGTCAGTCAGGATCACATAATTTTTATTTATTTATTTTTTAGTGGATAAGGCAAGTTTTTGCCGCGTTCAACTAAAAGTTTATTTACTTTCATATTATATAATTAATTTCATTTCTGTTATTTATTTTCATTTTATCTCATAATTTTTAATACGTGTAATTTTTTGCCCTGATTGGGATTACAGTCATATTAGTTTACTCCTTACCATGAAACTGGTCCTTTAGTTCTTTTGTATTTTGCATAAAACATGTTAAATTGTGTGTTAAAGCATGACAAGATAATGGCAATGGACACTTATTCCATTTTTCCACAATTTTTTCGACGGCGAACCACAGAAAACGGTAAATGAAAAACACTATGCAAATGTATATATTAGGGAGGCGAGTAGTTTTAATGCACTTTTCTCTTGGGAAATTACAAAATAAATACAGCTCACTTTAGTAAAACTAGACGTTTTATGCATTACGGTCGGGAATGCATCTACTACAATTATTTTGACGAAACATGAATGGGCTGCCAAGAATGTACAGTAAAAAACATATTTTCTAGAATACGCTTTTTAGTGCCATAATATAGTCTTTTGAGGTATGGTGCCAGCATCCAATTAAAAATTATATTTTTTATTCCACATCAGTTGGCAGATAGACACGCAGCCTACCCTGATGGTAAGCGGTCACTGCGGTCTATTCCATTGAGGGACACTTCATCAGGAAGCGTCGCTCAATGTGCTGCCAGACTGTAGGCTCATCTGATCTTCGAGCCTTTAATTTCAAGTTTTTAATAATATCGTTTGGAAGCTGAAGAGTGACTAGATCGAATACGAAACCTTTTGAGTCCTTTTTTAACAACTTGTGCTTATTCCGGGGCTGAACGGCGCCGTGTGAATAATATGAAAGGTTATTTATTAATTCATCATCATCCCAGCGTATTCCCGATTGCATCCAGTATGGAGCTCAGGGTCCGCTTCGACTATGATCCTAGATTTGACAAGCCTGGTTATTACAATGGAGCGATTGCCATCTGACCTCCGTAACCCTAAAAGGGAAACCAGACCTACTTGGAATATAGTCGGGACCAACGGCTTAACGTGCCTTCCGAAGCACGGAATCATCACTCTTGTCAGACATTCAGGTGATTCAAGCCTGCAATGTCCTAACCAAACTGGAAACAATCACACAAAGTGATGTTCCCCGCGGGATTCGAACCCACGACCTCCGGGTTTTAGAGCCCAACGCTTTAACCACTGTACCACGGAGGCAGTTGAAAGGTTATTTATTAATTGTTTATTATAATTAAGAGGGCTATTACAAATTTCCACTCTGCGAGAATAGGCATTTGACATGTTTTGACAACTCATTGGTCACGTGACCACAATACTGTGTTGAAATAACGACCAAACCATTATGATACTTTTCCCAAGTTTTGTTGTTTTGTTTCTATGGAATAATCGTTATCGCTATACCCGCACATTTGTGCCATGGATCTAGTAGGTGAAGAAACAGATTATAATATGAAGATGATATCATAAATGAGACAGATAATATTTGTTAAAAATTAAATTTATTTTATTACCTTGTCCTTTATCTAGCAAAGGACGTTTTTCGTTTTAGATAAAAGTTATAGCTTAGATTAGAATAAAACTTATGACAATTTACATGGTTAGTATAAAACACCATAAAGTAACTAGGTATTTTGGTGTGAAAAAGCATTAGAAAGACAGTGTTTTTATTACAGAGTCAAACGAGGCCAAACATTTGTTTAGATTAGAATACTATATGCCTCAATGGCATCGATTTTCGAGAGTTGACTATTTCTGGGAGCAGACACTCGTAGTAAAAGCGTGTCAATTTGGGTAACATCTCGATGTTACAAAAGTTATCGTTCCGTGGAACTCTAACTACTTTCATTAATAGTCCGGACCAGTCCAAACTGCAAAAAGGCAGAACTACGTAATCTGTCACCTGAAACAATTATATTTATTAATAAAATATGAAAATAGAATAACAGCTTCAAAATTCTTGGGTTCATTCATACTTACATTCTCAGATTCTGTTTCTATCGTCCTAGCATCTATCTCCTCAAGTTCTGCTATTGGCGGTTCGTCTTTAATTGAATTTTCCGTAGATAACGAAGGAAAAGAAACGTCGTGACCGGTAGATATCTTAAATAAAAACAAATATAAATTAAACATAACAATTAACCAGTGACTGATGAATTGGACAGTTAGTATACATTTTTTATAATTACAGAGTTCTGAGGTAACAACAGACGCGACCAGACGCGACGACGCGACGTGACGATTTGAAGAGTAGCTGTCCAGTTATTATTATTTTCAGAGATCAACTCTTTCTTATTATTATTTCAAAAAAGAGCAATCCATTTAATATGATGTGTGAAAATTTCGGAAAACAAATTAATGTCGGGAAAACAAATGAATGTCGGGAAAACATTGTTTATTGATCTGAAGTAAGAAAAAACAGGTGCAAGCAATTTTCGACCTTATCGTCATTTACCAAAATAACGGATTTTAATGAACCAGCAAAGATAGTCAACAAGCGGTTGCGAAAAAGCAAAAAAAATTTTAAATGTCAATAAGGTTGAAAATCGCTTGCACCTGTTTTTTTTACTTCAAATAAATAGACAAATAAGAAAAACAGATGCAAGCGATTTTCAACCTTATTGACATTTAAAATTTTGTTGCTTTTTCGCAACCGCTTGTTGACTACCTTTGCTGGTTCATTAAAATCCATTATTTTGGTAAATGTCGATAAGGTCGAAAATCGCTAGCACCTGTTTTTCTCACTTCAGATCAATAAACAATGTTTTCCCGACATTCATTTGTTTTCCCGACATGCATTTGTTTTCCGAAATTTTTGAAATAATAATGATAATATAATTGGACAGCTACTCTTCAAATCGTCGCGTCGTCGCGTCTTGTCGCGCAAAAAAATACTCTCAAAAACAAGTCAAAACAATTCGTACGGTACATAATATAGGCATCTACTGGGGTAGCCCTTCCTACCTATCTAAATAACCAGTAGGGGCAGTCGAAACTTTGCCCCTACTAGGGGCAGACGGAACTAAAAAGTTTCGACTGCCCCTACTGGTGGCAGACTTAGTAGAGGCAGTCCGGAATAATCCCTACTAAGTGATAGTGGGTACTTTATTTTGTCAGTGATCAACTTACGAGTTGTTTATAAATCAACATTTGAGAAAAACTTTATGAAGGCCCTTATTTTGTTTTGAGTAGGAGATTCAATATAAAACAAACACTAAAAATAATTATACTTACGTGATGAAAACTTGGTGGTCGCACTATACACTGACGCTCGCTCGATCGTACTGGCGCGAAAAAATTCGACATAGGTCCAACGCCGAGAGCGCTCCGCGCAGTACTGAGTTCGGACGGCCAGCGCATCGCATTTTGTAGTAATTTTGCAGTTATATTAATGTTATTATCAAAATAGGATAATAAATTAATGGTTTAAAATTATAAAATCTTCATTCCTCATGATGTAACAATTATTTTGGTATATATTTTGCCTAATTGTGTTGTCGTAGAAAGGAGAAATTCACAGTTAACTTAAAGCGATTTTCGAAGATTTTTGCTTTAGGACTAGATGTTTTTTTATATATAAAACCAAAGATATTTAAAAATCCGAGGCCGCTAAGAACTATACGACTATATAAGAGATAACATTCTATTTTTTTTATTTAATTTGCTCAGAACAGTAGTTCAATCCAGGAGCTTAAAAATGTGCCTTCGCGCATTTTATGAAAATCTTTCTCTGCAATTTTGGGTTCAATTAAAAAGTTAAGCAAAATTTCGAAAAAGCAAGGCCGCTACAAACTATTCCAATAGATACTCTACACTATTTAATAAGTCATTATTGTTAATGTATTTTTGTTTCTGAGATCGATAACGCCAAAGTTGGCCATTTTATGCAAAAATCACAGTCGAGATGTGATAGGTCTCTTAACGCTTAAACTGCCTACGCTTAATATTTTTAAATACAATCTACAAACATTTTCCTATTTCCATAAACGAAACTAAAAATAAATTTTTAGTATACACTAACGATGTATTCAATTTAGTTAATGTATTGATAAGACGAAACGGTATCTTATCTCGTAGTAAAATAGTTCCAAACGAGTTTACTAGCCACTTGGCATAGCGACTTATGAATGGACTATGAGTCAAATGTCTGACTCATACCAGATTGCAACGCCAAGTGAATAATAGCTCCGTTATCTGGTTTTAAGTTTAATGTTCAGAACAGTGTTGCCAAGTAAAATTTCGTAAAATGTAATATGAGGGACCAAAAAAGTGAGGGAATGGGAAATGCTTGCTTGCGCACTATAATATATTATATCCAGCGTAGTTGATCAAAAAGATTGGCCGTTGTAGCCAAAATTCGGCTGTTCGAATGGAATTCTTGTTTAGTATACTTATCCATAACGAAATGGTTAATCATTCGTCTTTTTTCAACTTTAAAATAACTAAAATCATGCCTTGTAATACCAGCTTCTTGCCAGTATAAAACCCGACATTCATTCATTGTACGAGCGACCGCGTAGAGAAAAAAAACATAAATGTATCATAATCTTCATTTCAAAACTTCTCATATAAAACCGAAAGATTTCAATAGCAGTATCAAAGACTACTTGATTATATGGATGAATAATTTATCCACATTGTACTCATCTTCCGCATCTGAAGATTATAATATGAACCTCAGTCGTCAATTCTGTCGTTTCTTGTGTAGTAAAAATATAACGATTTCATTCACTATCCCCTCTTAGTTGCGCCGAATCGAAAAAGGGGCATTAAGGGTTGTCAGAAGCACGATTTGTATTAATTCTTATTTTTTACTAGCCTTCCGCCCGCGGTTTTACCCGCGCGTAATCTCTTTTTTCAAATATCCCCCCTTACCCCCACATTTCCAGGATCAAAAGTACCCTATGTTCACCGGGGTTAGTGTAGCTTTCCAACACTGAAAGAATTATTTAAATCGGTTCAGTAGTTTCAAAATTGATATTCCCGCGGGAATGAGACGTTTCCCGTAGGAATTTTATAGCCTATGTCCTATTCCGGGTTATAAACTATACGTGTGCCAAATTTCATCTAAATCCGTTCAGCCGTTTAGGCGTGATTGAGGAACAAACATCCAAACATCCTGACTTTCGCATTTATAATATTAGGAGGATATTTTTGTTTCGTATAAAAAAAACATAGATTGTTAAAAACACGTTTTTATTTGTATCTGTTAACACGACGCCAGGTTTTTTGTACGTGTTTTGCCGTACACGTCATCGGAATAATGACAAAATAAATTAAAAGTTTCGTGTGCATCAAGTATGATTTTGCTTTCCGCGGCCCACATAGGTAGATTTGACCGATTTAGGCGGCCAAAATTATTTTAGCGTCTAATTTTTTTTAAATTGGAGTTTATAATAAAAATACGTCGGATTTTATTGAAAATAATTATTATTTTCAAAAAAACACAAAAAATAAAAAAATGAGAAAAACATAAAAAAAATGTAACTTAAAAATAACACAATGATTTTACTACAATAATAATTATATAAATAACATAATATGGTCATTTCATAGAAAAAATAACTAAAACTGACAAATACCTAATTATTAGTACTCAATAAGATAATTTTCTAAATAATTACATTTGACATTTATATTTGGTAAATTCTGTCTCATCATCTTCTGAAATAAATATTTGCGAGTCACTACTGTACTGTGTTGGCATTAATCAATTAAGTTTTTAATCAATTAATTAATTTGATTAATTTTAATCAGATTAAATTAATCATGATTAAAATAATCATGATTAAAAAAATAATCTTAATCATGATTATTTACGTTAATCATTAATCACTAATCATTAATTGATTAACTTGTTTAACTTGATTAATAAACTAATACATCTATCAACGTTATTAATTCTATATAATTATGAGAAATGTTGGAAATAATGACACATTTCTTAAAATGATTTTAATTATTATTTTAGAACAAAATAATAATTTCTTACGTTCAAATACACTGAATTCTAATTTTGAAGAAAATTTTCAATCAACTAACCTCCGATCTTTGCCGACAGACCCAAGGTTGCAAATTTTCAAATAATTATCCGATAATTATCTGATAACTGTATATTGTTATCTGATAATAATTATCTGATAAGAAATTGATAATTATACGATAATTACACAGGCCTGCAAAATGAGGGTCATAACTTCCTCTCTGGAATTTGATACCTGATTCTAGGGTATTTTGGCGCGCTGATTACGAATATGTACTCAGTTTTTCTCCATCACCTCCAGATTTTTCAAAAAAGGTCCAGATAGAAAATAGGAAAAAATCACAAGTTCTCACATAAAAAAATATATATTTAAAGAAGTACATTATTTTTAATATAAAAAACTCCTAAAATATAATAAAAACTTATTACTAGTCTAAATTACATGTAAATTTTATTTGTGGAACCTGTTCCTTTTTTCCTGGAAGCTTCAGTTGTGCTATTTTTGCTTCAATTTTCGGTTTGGATCGTCGCGCTTCAAGAACCAACAATAGTCCGCCATCATGTTAATATTCCATCTTCCTGGATACCGAACTTTAAGCTCTTTCAAATATTGGTGAAATCTTTAGCCTTGTTCATCGCTATCGGCTCCTAGATCTTATGGGTAGTAATCAATGTGCGAATTAAGGAAATGAAGTTTAATGCGCATATTACAACCCATTACACCAAAATTATAATCATTTTGGCCACTATTTCTTTAACATGGTCTTTAGGCTCTCTCCATAGCTTATGCGAATCTATTTTGAAGCAATTTTTCTGTCCTTTTGACTACTTGCGAAGTTCTAATAAACAAGTCGTACAATTTTTATGAAGAGTCCAAGTTTTGTCTTGGTTACTTAAAACGTATCCAAAATAACTTTTGTAAATATTTTTCACAAAACCTGTAATGCTGTTTCGTTGTTTTATCACCATAAATTTCCCGCAAATATTACAAAAACTATTCGTAGAATTTAAGCAACTTCGCGATGACTTTATGTTGCAAGATGCTCAGTTCAACTGTTAATTTTCTAAATCAGTGCAGGTACCTATACAAAAACCCTTTGGTTTATCTTTATTACACCCTTTTCTAATAATATTTACAACAATTAGGTAATATTACCTAATCATTGTGTATGAATGAGCTCATTACTAAATTAAGCCAAAATACCCCTTATTTTGGCATGTTTAATTCGAATTACTTATACTCATTATGTAGTAATTAACAAATTACTGATTTGCATTAATTTCTATGTCCCCTTACACTAATTAAATGCAATAAAAATTAAGCTGAAGTAATTTAATGACGTTTTATAAATTTTAAAATGTAGGCGTTCAGACATTTTTAAGCAAAATCTTAAATATTCAATATCAAAATATCCTGACGTGATGGATTTTTTTTATTATTTTTCTCGTAATCAGCACATCAGAAACTATAGAAAACGTTACTCAGATTTCAAAGAGGAAAACCATTGCAGACCTGTGTTATTTAATAATTATCCGAAAATTGTTAAATTATCAAGATAGTTATTTTCTCTGATAATTATTATAGATTTATTCGATAACTGAATATTGTTATCTGATAATAATTATCCGATAATTATCCGAAAATTGAAATTATCATTATTATCAAGATAATTATTTTCTCTGATAATTATCAGATAACTGTATATTGTTATCTGATAATAATTATCCGACAAATTATGTGATAATTATCAGATAGTTATCCGATAATTATCTGCTAAGTGTTAATCAATTAATTAAATAATATCTTAAGACCTGGACAGACAAAAAAACATGTCGCGTTCCGAATAATGTTTTATTTAAAAAAAAATTACGAACCAAAAAGGTTCTGTTCTTATAATTAACCAATATAAAAAAAATATTAACATTTTAGGTATTAATTTAATTTAATCGATTATTAAATTTAAGGAATGCTAACACTTTATTTACTGCTTTTGAACTTTGAAGTAGCATATTTATATTGCCCAACTATCGATAGTTGACCTTGAAAACTAGTAACAATATCGATAGTATTAATTTAAAACAATCGATACTATTGATAGTATTATTATTTAATAGTATCGATACTATCGATAATATTGCTTCCAATCAATAGTATTTGTTAATTTGCAATATCGATACTATTGATATGACTTCAACTACCGATAGACTATCGATAGGCAACTCTATTACGTATTGCATAAGCTGTTGCATGGTGTTGCTCTTCCAATAAATTAAAGAAATTAATAAATTAAGTATTTAATAGTTAATCAAATTTTATTAATCAGATTAATGATTAAAAATTAATGATTAAAAATCATAATCAAAAATTTTGATTAATGATCAATTAATCTTAATCAAATTTTTTGATTATGATTTTTAATCATTAATTTTTAATCATTAATCAGATTAACTTTGGGCCAACACTGCTACTGTAACACCAGAGGCATTGGCAGACTCTGTAACAAAAAGAAAAGGAATTACTAATAAGAAATATAATTAAATAAACGGTTTTTAGAGTTTTTACCCTGACAACTTCGATTTACTCTTATTTAGCGATAGGCGCTATTAGGCAGAAACTGTTAGTGTTATTTTAATTTTGAATATATGCCAAAATTATTGTGATATAAAGAATACCGGGGAAGACCGGGGAAGTATTTCAAAATGTCTTTTGAAGAATAAAATTTACAAAAAATTGCTAAGAAAAAAGGTGTTACGTTGAAATGCTTGTTAGATACAGTAAACTGACTAAATTTTTCATATTTTTTTAATTAATCAATAGATTCTTACCTGAATTATAGGAATCCATTGCATTCACTACACAAAAGTACGCCGAATTTTATTTGTTGCAATTTATAACACCACTTAAACTGAAGGCACCGAGAACCGATACGTACACTGCATGCGACGACCTGATTTCGATTACCTGTAGATTTGCACAGTCGTTAGCTAAAAGTTTAAAATTATCAGGGTAGGTGCCCTGGAATGTTAGGAACATAATGGTGTCAATTGTTTATTTGTGTGGTGATTTTCAATATTTCGACTTTTGGCCGCCTAAATCGGTCAAATCTACCTATGTGCGGCCGTTGAAAAACTTTTACACTGAGTACTACTGAGTAGTATTGGTGGGTCGAGGAAGAGTAAATGTTAACATGCTTTTGTTGATTATGTAGGATTGAGCTCTTGGGCGATTCGCACCGCGGGTCGAATAACTTGTGGTGCGAAACGCCCCACGACCCGAAAAATCAAGCTCTGGAGACCCAGCTCAAGCTGAAGTATACACAGATGAGATTTTTCTTTTGGTTTCTTGTTTTCGCTTAAGTTAATGGCATACAATTAAGTGATAAAGTGGATGTAAATTATATTTCTTTGCTTTAGGATGTCATAGTCATGATAAAACAATGAAGACAAATGTTTTAATTTTGATGTGATATCCAAGATCTAAAAACTAACATTCTTTTCAATGTATTGACATTGTAACCAGGACTTAAAAATTCTGTAATACCTACCCACCTTTTAAATTAAAATAGTATAAATTAAAAGTAAATTATACTGTACCAGCCCTGACTCCCTATACATATCGAAGGGACTTTATGGTTCCTTTGTGCGATACGATCCCCATCAGGGGAGGTGTAGTGTAGTTTTATACGGCGTTTTATTGATGCCAGTCCGTCTCCTGCCTCGGTTTTTACGCGCGGATTTCTATGGCGCACGCCTGTTTACAAATTTTAGGGGATAAAGGTGGATGTTCTGAGCGTGCCCGATATTTATTACTGTAGAATCTCGGGATTTGCGGTGGTACGTGATGATATGTGTAGCAGAAGAATACGGTATCATGCAATTTGTAAAGTACATATACCTACCAGTAGTAGGGAAGATGGGAATAATAATATTCGATAACATCACAATACCTATGCGCTGATCTGATTGAAACTGAAACACTTTTCTCTGCCGCAAATAAAAACTATTGTTTTTTATACAACATCAGTTGGCAGACAGGCACACAGCCCACCTGATGGTAAGCGGTCACTGCGGCCTATTCCATTGAGGGACACTTCACCAAGAAGCGTCACTCGATGTGATGCCAGACTGTAGGCTCAAATAAATATCCAGATATAAAATAAACACAAATGGTGAGGATTCGAACTAACGGCCCCTGGTCACAGATTATTAAATAGTTACTAACCCTGGTGCATAGAGCGGGTTCATTTCAATTAATTCTTTATTTATTATTTATTCATTAATTTTTATAGTTATGTTTCGTGTTGATAAGATTACTGGTTGATGAAGAAGTACAATACCTACTTTGCGGGCAAGTAAAAGTACAATACTTAGTGTTTTTATGTATTATATTTGTGTATCATTAATTACGCTAGTATAGACAATCATTTTGCTCAAACGAACAAGGTTTTAATCATGATTAGCTGTCTCACTGACGAGTCTTGAAGCCAATGTTTATTGTTTACACGTTACGTTCCGCCGGCTTGCAATCTTGCGTTCACATCGTCTCAACATACAAGAAGCGCATCCCTATATCCGCTTCGCAGACGAAAGCTAAAGGTGATTCTGAGAAAATGTAAAAAGCCCAGATTTATTTACGTCTCAGGATGATCTCGGCTAGAATACAAGTCTTAATACAAATATACAACAACAGCTACTGCAGTCTGCCATATTTCCAAGGAAATTTATGATTTCGCCACGATCCCACCGTCTGTAGACGCCTCTTGGGTGCCAAATTGAAAAATGAATAAAATTTCCTCTCTGTGCTCTTGTGTATTCTACGTTGCCGTTATAAAATGAAATTTATATTTCGGTGTAGTTAAGGACCATTTACGAATAAATTTACGAATGAACGAATGAATGGATAGATACACTGTCCCCGGTGAACATAGGGTACTTTTGATCCCGGAAATATGGTTGGAAGAGGGGATATTTGAAAAAAGAAATTACGCGTGGTTGGAAGGCTAGTGGGGTGAAACCGTGGGCGGGAGGCTAGTGTATGAATAAATAAACAACTAAAGTAACAAAATAATACCACGCATTATTACCAAATGAATATTTAAAATCGAATGCTTATGAATATGTACTACTGCTGTCAATGATACTACGAGTATTTTAATTGACGTAAACATACCGACGTTTCTGGCCTTAATTGCGAGCTATATTCAAACCAGGTTATCTCAGTTGACCTTCGGGTCAAATACCTAGAATCCAGGCCTCCGCTGATATGTGGTTCTCGGGCCCAATCTCCAGACTTAGCCATAAATTTGCTGACTGAGCATTTGAAATTAGACCGAATTGAACCGGAGTGATTTAGTGATTAAGGCAGTTCGAGATAGAGGTTGGGTTAGTCCATTCAAATTGGTCCCCCCTATTGGGTTATCACGTTGTCGTGGAGGGGGCTCAATAGCAGGGATGTTATGGATATGGTATTTCGGATACGGATTGGCTACGGATATAGAAATGATCGTTATACCGGATACGGATACGGTTACGGATATGAAATTATTTCGGATATCCGATAGTTTTGGACATTTTTGATGCAAAAATTCTGATGCTTATACAGTACAAAATATTTTGTCTTCTCTTTCGTTTTTGTAACAAGACGAAATTGAATTTCCTACACAAGCCCTCAATGAAAAACAAAGGTCTGGAACGGAATTGGGTCACCCTATAATATTGAGTAACGACGCCATTAATGTTCATAATAAAATAGTATTTGAATCTTCGTTTTACTGCGCCACTTGATTAAAAGAAGTAATAAAGTGGTAATTGCTCAAGAAATTAATTACAGAAAAGTTTTAGAATAGCGTTGGAACACAAAGTAATAATATGGAGGTCAGTACTCTTCGTCAGCACTTTGTATCCGGGTTTGACGGAAAATTTGTAACTGCGTTTACTGTTCAGAAAATCCTGTGACAAAGTTTGGAGGCTAGAAGTTTGGGAGTGTAAACACACCCGTTTGTTAGAATGCACGTAGAGCCGAGCGTCCTGCGCCTGACTTCTTTTTTTTTATACTACGTCAGTTAGCAGACAGACACGCAGCCCACCTGATGGTAAGCGGTCACCGCGGCCTATTCCATTGACGGAAACTTCACCAGCGTCGCTCAATGTGCTGCCAGACTGTAGGCTCATCAGATCCATTTTGGAAAATGAAATGAAATGAAACAATTTATTCTGTAAATAGATTTTAGAAAAATACTTTTGCACGTCAATCTTTTTTTCCCTACCAGCACTTCGACGTCAATGGCCTGTTGAGAATTGGACATTTCGGGAATTGGTCATTTTGAAACCGTAAGACATTTTGGGAATTATGAACTTAAAGGATCAGATCTTTGAGCCTATGATTTTAAGTGTACTGGCTTCCACATTAATGTTGCCGGAACACAGCTAAACCTCTTCTCTGTCGTGTCCTATTTTAGTTCCAGCGAATAGAAATCCTATGCTTCTGCAGTCTTTTGTAACCTGTAAAAAATTAGTTCATCTTAGGTAGTTGAGGTCAAAAGGATATTGAGCGATATTTTCTGAAGGCTGACCCTCAATAAAGGACGTTTTGACCTGTTACCATCGGTTGCCACAAATCTGTCTGCAAATTGAAGTACCTAGAGAAAATCAACTCAAAAACAAGGAATTGTAAAGACGAAATATTACTACGAGTGCCACCAATGCCAACGTAACACGTACAGTAAGTGTAAGACCATAATGGCCACTAATACATTTGTATGAGTCTTCATAATAAAGCAATCTGGGTTTTATAGAAGCTCTAAGACTCCTCATGTGGCCACAACACTTATACTGAATTCATAACACTTCTGGTCGAGTCAAAGACGTTGTATTTAGCTCTAAGACCCAAATAGTCGCAAAATCTGCAGCTCATCCCTTATAATCTCGTAATCCATCTCGCGTAACGATGCAAACAGATTTGAAACAACAATTCAATCTCGAAAGACTGCTATTCAGAAGCAACAATTCGTCGCAAACAATCTTGACGCACGCTGAGCCTCAAATATAAAGGATAATGTGTCACGCAGCATTTATCCTACTTAATTATGTAAAGGGATGCTGAAACAAATCTTGGGTGGCAACACTCGTTCCGCACTTTGAGGGTTGCCGCAAAGTAATCTTGAAGTTATATTTATTCAGGCTACTTACAAAGCATTAGCCTAATAGCTGTGGGATGTCTAGATACTCTGAAAGTAGTGCTAAAACTTTATGCTGCGTGCGTGTCGATAGTGACAACATGAATCTGTATATGTACAGGGATATTTATAAATAAATAAAATATCTCTGGACATTATTCACACAGCGCCATCTAGCCCTAAACTAAGCATTAGCTTGTGCTATGATGGGTGCTAGACAATGGATAAACATTACCTACTTATTTACTTTTTTTGTAAATGCATACAATATTATACATAGAAACACACAGCCGATACAAGCAGACATGTTCTGTTCATACACACAAATGTTTGTACCGTGCGGGGATCGAACCCGCGACCTCTGGTTAGCCGACTTCTCGATCATTACACCAAATGGCTCGTCAAACATAATAAACGTGTTATTGTTGTATGTTAAAATTATTAAAATTGGTTTTTACTACGAGTATGTGCTGCTCTGATATTTGAACCATACCTACTCTTTAAATATGTAATACTTTCTCACATTTTAATATGTGTTGGTAGAAACTGTAATAGAGTAACGTTTTACCTGCCGAACTTGTTCACTATCAAATAATTTGCTGCCAAAAAAGAATACCCAAAACGTACCTTCAAAGAGATTAAATCCATAACAGAATATTGGTTTTCTTGTACATTAAATTCTAAATTAATAAGCGGTTCATCAATATTAGCAACGTAATTACTGTCAATAAATGTATCTATAGGTTACTGTATTATTTCAACTAACTACTCGTAATAAACACAGCCTCAATCAGTGGCTTGATCAAAATCTTAATTAACAGCTGTCGACACAGCCCTACTCGTTCTTCTGTCAATTTGTTAAGGAATTTCGTCGGTATTTCGCGGCCGCCTCGTATGGGGAAAGTTGAATTGTGCCGAGATGATGTTGGCTCCTAATTGAATACCAGATGTTGTCGATTTACAGACTTCAGTCGGAATGTTTATGTTTTTGATGCTAACATAGATGTCTATCACATCCAATTCGATTTTCTACCAAATATAGACGAAAAAGGTAATGTGAGAATGTCCTTTATTCGTACCAACGACTAGACAACCATTAAAATTTTGTAATTTATTGATTTATACTGTACTGTAAACGTGTTTCGTGTATATTATTAATGGAATAGACTAAGATTTTATTAGGCCTCTATTTGATATCTAAATGGAGGTCATAGTTGTTATTGTACGTGTGTTGTCCATTTGTGGAAAATGTATTATATGTTTTTTAATTCCCTTCATTTCTTTGCAGATTTAAAAAGAAACCTAAAAGAGTGATAAAAAGTATTTCAGGAATTTCAACGGAATACAAAACAATCTAAGGTCCAAATGGTATGTATTTGGGCTTTAATAAAAATGAAACGAGCCTTTTCAGACAAACGTGGTGAATTAATAATCTTCTCGACAGTGCAAAACTCAAGAGATTTAATTTTCTTAACACCGCGCGTGAGGAAAATTGTCTCGTGTTTGAACACATACTCGTATTTATCTAAGGCGAACGTGGCGAATAAACTCATTATTTCTCTCGTATCAAAGAGATAAAGTTCAAAATACGGTAATTTCGTATTTAGGTGTCTGCCCTTTGACGACTATAATCTAGACATGGACACGACATGAAATTTTCACACAGATAAATAAATAAACATGCTTTGCTTGCTAAGACGAGGTTTTCCTCAAGGGTCAAGTCTGGGTCCCTTTATATATGTATTGTATTGTCTTCAGATTTTAATTATGTTACTTAAAGTGCTAAATAATGCAATACTACTCCTCAATACGAGCGAAAGTCAATGAAGCCTTCTGTTATAGGAAAGGTTACCTGTTGATATTAATTCGGCCTGAACTTTGACCATCTGGTATAATTACGAAAATTCGAATGTCTGGTTTGGGAGTCATCATTACGTCGCATAATAAATTACTTTATTACTATGAATGATGTGTTTTTCAAAGGGTATAATTTGACCGTTCAATAATGAAGTCTTATTGTAGATTATTTTGGTCAGCATGTCAATTTTATGTTCATTCATCCAATTTTTTTTTGTACTAAAGTTTAATATGTATTTTGGAAAGTTTGAATAGGTTGAAGAAAATGAAAGTAAATATGCTGAGGCTACTACTGACTTTCTTTATAAAGCATTTGATAGTGACCTATGCATAAGGCGCTGTGTGAACGAATTACCCTAAATAGTTAATGGCTTGTATTTAAGCGTACACCAAAAAAGGCTGAACGTACACCAAAAAAGGATGAAACATGCACAAAAAAAATTTAATTGCTAACCTAACCTAACCTTTTGTGTGCCTTTGGTTTATTTTGGTGCACGTTTCAGCCTTTTTTGGATATACAATTAAATATTTCCCATAGTTAATCATGAAATTACTATGTGTGGTGTGCTAGTTTCAGAACCACTTTTGCTATGGGACAGTTTAGAAGTTTCAAGGAACTGTGTCTATCACAATGTATGTATGTTGTATTTTCCCATTACTAATAAGATTCCCTTCTTCCAATTTTTAGCAAAAATTGGGGTGGTTTGAAAATTACACAACTGATGACTGGTTTATTTCCCTCCTCGGCTTATTTATTTATTCGCTGTATCACGAGGGGTGCGGGTGGTAGGGGGTGATTGTTACCATTAACAATTTAGTGTGGTGTTAAAATTCTGCCGGTGTTGATGTCTTATTAAAATAAGGGACCGAAGGGTTTAGAATGGGTGGTCGTCTCAAAGGATTAAAAGCTTTTAGTTGGACTAGCTTCTGCTACCTTGCTTTGTCTGTTTTAAATTGCATTAAAAAATTAAACATCCTCTTAGAATTTGTTTGAAGCTGTTATTGAGTTATCAATCGAAAAATTCGAAGCGCTAATTAACATTTTACATACTGTATGTTTCCAACCAAGAGAGAATTTTACTTATGAACTGAACAATAATACGATTTTCCATATTTACTCGAGTAAACAATCCACTTACGAGTAAATAAGGGCATGATAAGGGTCGTCTTGAGCTTTCATACGCATTGAGTAAAAATACCGATTACGGAAAAGACAATTACAATATTTTATATTATATGGATTTCATATATCTCAGTATGATGACGATACGCCCAAAACTATCAAATTTAAATTAAAACACGTAAAAATAACACATGTACTATCCGGTTCAGATGTTATAAGTATAATACCTTTTGGAGCTGCGTTACGCGACAGTGATGACTGACACACACACTGACAAAATAATGCGTTGCTAACAACGAATTTAAATATTTAATATCGTTGGTTGCTAACGTTACGGACAGGCGCATTTGACGTCATTTGTTGCTCAATTCCAAAAGGTATTATCCTAATAGCATTTGAATCTGATACTCGTAGTACAATCACACAATTAGCTTGATAATTAAATACCAACACTATTCAATTACCATCTGTTTACCCTGTCATTTCAAATTTTAATTTGTTACTTCTAATTGACTTGATCTACGTACATATATGTACATAGCGTTACGCACATATTGAAGCTACGCGTCTGTCTAGATCTTAATTAAATCTAACCTGCGGCTATATCTGACTTACAACAATGAGGTAACCTCATTCTCAGACCTTGTGCTTAATTATATACGTCGGATATGGTTCAGCATGTGCTCTTGAAGATAGAATATTCATTTAGTACAGATGAAGTCGACGAGCCATTTGGTGTAATGATCGAGAAGTCAGGCTATTACACCAATAGGTCGCGCCACAATTAAATTTGTGTGCATGAACGTGTCGGTCTGGCTGTTTCTGTGTATAATATGTAAATATTTACGAAAATAAGTTTACAAGTAATGTTTATCCGTTTTCTGGCACCCATAGCACAAGATAATGCTTAGTTTGGGGCTAGATGACCGCCTCCGTGGAACAGTGGCTAAGCCGCTCGGGTGTAAAAACACGGAGGCTGTGGGTTCAATTCCCGCCTTGGGTCTGGTTGTTGAGCTTTTTCAGAGTCCGACTGGCTAGCTACCCCCACAGGTGAAATCTGCCGCCATAACAGCTCTGGCAGTGTTTCGGCAATATTAATGTAGGAGCCAGTACACTTGAAATCAGAGGCTCGAAGATCCGATGAGTCTACAGTCTGGCAGCACATTGAGGGACGCTTCCAGATGAAGCGTCCCTCAATGGAATAGGCCGCAGTGGCCGCTTACCATCAGGTGGGCTGCGTTCCGGTCTGCCAACTGAACTAGTTTAAAAAAGAAGATAGCGCTGTGTGTATAATGTCCAGAGATATTTTCTAAATTGTAAACACGTACCAACAGCCACTAAGAGCCTGTCCAGATGACGCGTTTTCACTCGCGCGTTTCGAGACGCGCGAGTCGCGAGGTACTAGAGCTTCATACATCCCGTCCACAACAGTCGCGCGCACTCGCGCGTTTTTCTTTTGTTCAATTTCAAACGCGCGAATCAAATCGCACACAAAACGCTTCATCTGGGCAGGGCCTAAAATCCAGAATCAGGATTCACTCAGGTTACAGGCAAGCGTTCCCTGGCTCGGGACAAAAGCGCTCGGAAATTGAAAAGTATAATAAACAATTTCTCGCTCTTGGATGCTTCTCATTTCTCCTGTGTACACTTTCCAAGCATTTTTCCGCATACTTGTGCAATATGGAATGGTATTCCTTGATATTTTCTCAGAACTTACCTAACGTTTTACGAAAGTATTCTTTGTGTATTCCAGAGATTATATGTTAGATATTACTATTAATCGTAAGATGAAACAGTCACATCTGGCGCCAGAAGCAAAGTCAACGCCCAGTGGTTGTTGTTAATTACGCGATAAATACACATTAATAAAACAACTCTTAACTTCTTAGTCAATGCCCGTTTAGTTCTTGATTACAAAATGAGCTCGAGACTTTTTTTTATCCTACCTTTTTTTATACTAAGTCAGTTACCTACCTTTAAGTTAGCAGACAGACTCGCAGCCCACCTGATGGTAAGCGGCCACTGCGGCCTATTACATTGAGGGACACTTCACCAGGAAGCGTCGCTGAATGTGCTGCCAGACTGTAAACTCATCTGATCTTAGAGCCTGTGATTTTAAGTGTACTGGCTCTCACATGGCGGCAGATTTCACCTGTGGGGGTGGTAGCTAGCCAGTCGGGCTCTGAAAAAGCCCTACCACCAACCAGACCCAAGACGGGAATCGAACCCACGACCTCCGAGATTTTATACCCGAGCGTCTTTGTTCCACGGATTTGTGGATTCAGTGGTTTAGACTTTAGAGCACCTGTTTAAAATTTGTAAGGTCACGCGGGCTAGATTCGCGCACTAGTCACAAATAATACAACTAATCTAAAACTCATCCACATCCTCTCTAGCACCTAAGTAATTTCTTTCCTACCTTTAAGCTTTCGATTTCAAGTAAAGTCATTTCTACTGAATTGCAATACTTATTCATATTTTTAGAGATTACATTACTCCAAAGCATTTTCTTAGCAGCGAATTACTAGAACGAAAAATATATTATGTAAAAGGATATCTTTTCGATTCAAGTTGCAACTTTTTCACGTCAATTTTACCTAGAAATTACAAACTAAGTGCTCCGTCTCTTTTGATCCTGTGTCGTGGAAATCGGGAACGAGATTTGACTCGGGGAAAATTGGCGCAGCAATTTGTAGTAACTTAACATGTTCGGAAATTGTTTATGTTTTCTAGGTAGCTAATACATAAAGAAGAATGACAAATTATTATCTAAATGTATGAAAATCGCATGCTGATCCGGTCCCGTAATTTTTTTTTTTGTTATAAAATTTAGTGTTTTGTTTGTGACGTGTAAATACATTATGACCAATAAATAACCAGTTGCTCCGTCACGTCTTAAAAAAATAACAAATAATCATAATCATAATAAATTATTATTTATTGCGTGAAGAGGTTGAACTACATCTATTTCTGGTATTCCACGGGAATGACGCATTGTCCTGGGACAAAAATTACGTCCTTTCCCAAGTGTAAGTATACGCTAAACATTAAAGTTGGCTAAGCCCAAAACTTTTTAGTGGTTAAGGTGTGAAAGCTGAGATTGAGTTTTTTTTTTAAATATTAAATTAAATCGATAAACAATCGTACCTCAAAGGCAACTCAAAAACAGCGATATCAAAAACCATTCGGAATTCCGGCAACGCTTCCCCGAAAGCGTAATGGATACAGCTCCGTTCATTTTCATTTAACGAATATGCTTTGACGAAATTTACTTAACTCCTGTTAGTCGTTCCGTGATTTATCCCCAATTCAAACGAGGGACCGTCTCGAAGGAAGAGAGGCGTAAAATTCCCGTTAACTCTATCCCGGGCAGAGGCAGAATTGAAATTCCTTCGGGAGTGACTTGCAAGTTGCAGTCGCGAGCATAACTGAGAGGCATCTGATGAGTTTAATGCGGCACGCGCTGGCGACTTTGTCGCTAAGGCGTGCGATTAGTCGCAGAGGGTAAAAACCGAAGTGTGACTTTCCAATATCATAGTAGAAAGAGTTCGGACAAAGAGATTTTGTTTGAGATATATGATAGCTACTATGGCGCACACATACAAGCCGCGCGCAGGTAAACGTACTGTGAGTCTGTGAAAGGGTTGTATTTCCCTGCCCCCCTAGACAAGCGGCATTTATAGCTCAATTTGCGATAGCGAATGTCAAATCCCATACTTTCAACACGTGACTTTTCTATGGCATCTGTCAAATCCATACAAATTAGACTTAGCGAAATTCGCCAGCTATGAAGCGATGCCTGGTCAATAGCCACAAGGCTGGCACCGGCTTGTCCCAATCGGGTGTGCAGGGAAAACCTGGGGAGTTTAGTGGGTAGTGGATGCTTTAGTCTCGAGTCCCACACACGGACGCGAACTCTAGCTAGCTTGCGATTATGGTGCATAAACACATTCTCCTCCGAAAAAAAAAATAGTCACGTCGGGCCATTTCGACTAAGAGACAATTCTTAATTTCCGTCGAGTTATTAATTGGTTCATTTTACAATTAATGAGTACAATTTTAGAAATACTTCGGTAATTAATTTAAAAAATAATCATTATTAAACGCTACACAACCAGATCTATTAACAGTAAGCTTAAATCTCGCAATTCATTTGTCTAAGCGGAATTTAATTACTTTGATATTGTTTGTATAATTATAACGACTTATTTTAATGTCCGCCTATTTATCAATTAACCTTTGTTGTTTAATTAATTTATTAGGGCGGATATTAATTATTAGAAGTATCACAATAACATAATTATCTTGTTTGTAAGACACATTCATTGACATTAATTACGTTAGCCAAACTTATTTAGGAAGTCAGTGTGTTCTAACAATCCTCAATGATATGAATCATAATTAAATAGTAATTAGTAATATACAGCGCCATCTAGTTTCATACTAAGTCTATCGTAGACCGATTTGGTTTAATGGTTGTAAGTCGGCTATAACTGAGGTTTGCGGTTCAATTCCTGGACGATGCATATGTAGGTGATGCATATGGACGATGCATATAATTTAGTTATATCTTAGCGACTCACATTCGTATCTATTGTTAGACGAATAATTGGTAGAATCGAATTACACATCACTATGGTCACCGCGTACACTGCTCCGCACTAGCCGGGGGATGACAGATAGATTTACCGCGCTTGCAATGTATAACGCCGATTACTTAATTCCTAGTGTAAAAGTATATTAAATTGTAATTACCTAACAAGAGAAATGCATTTATATCTAAAACTATAGACGTAACAAGTATTACTTGAGTCTTAGACATGACTTAAGTTATCGTTTTTTATACATTATAAACGGTGTTTTTGAATAAAGTAAGAACTGCAACTGTATGGAAGATTTACGCAAGAATAAGGCCCTGCCCAGATGAGGCGTTTTCACTCGCGCGTTTCAAGACGCGCGAGTCGCGATGTACTAGAGCTTCATACATCCCGTCCACATGCAGTCGCGCGTTTTTCTTTTGTTCAATTCCAAGCGCTCGAGTCAAATCGCGCAAAAAACGCGTTATCTGGATAGACCCTAAGATTCTTAATTTTGAACGCTCGTTTGTTTTATACAAGTTAATGGTTATATAACGAATGTCTTAGTCAATTAATAATTTGACTCGTCTATTGATACGAGTGTCAGTCGTAAGTGTGTATACTACAGTCGCCTATCAAACTAAATTATGCAAAGCCGGGGGGCGAGTAAGTGCCGGTGATAGGCGACAACAGACGCGCATGCATATGCATCACGTGTCCCGTGACGACACGCACGGGTGCCCGGTCAAAACTACTTCAAACAACCCTATTTGAGTGGCTTTTTACGCAAGAACAGTTGGCAGACTGAAGCGCAGTCTACCTGGGTAAGTGACCACTGCGAAGCGCCAGAAGTCCAGAGTGAATCCTACTAATCCTACTTAATATTATAAATGCGAAAGTCTGGATGTTTGGATGTCTAGATGTTTGGATGTTTGTTCCTCAATCACGCCTAAACGGCTGAACGGATTTAGATGAAATTTGGCAGACGTATAGTTTATAACCCGGAATAGGACATAGGCTATAAAATTCCTACGGGAAACGTCTCATTCCCGCGGGAATATCAATTTTGAAACTACTGAACCGATTTGAATAATTCTTTCACTGTTGGAAAGCTACACTTTCCCCGGTGAACATAGTGTACTTTTGATCCTGGAAATGTGGGGGGAAGGGGGGATATTTGAAAAAAGAGATTACGCGCGGCTGAAACCGCGGGCGGAAGGCTAGTAGGTTATATTTGGGTAAGCATGTACCACCCTAGGCCGCATCACACTCACCATTAGGTGAGATTGTGGCAAAATGGTTAACCTTTTTGCATAAAAAATATATATTTGACAAGTAGGGACTACAGCATGGCTCTACCATACATTATCTTTTTGAGTAAGTTCATCTGAAACCCATAACAACACCATTAAACTGCATATTACTGCATATAAAGTTACCATTACAAAGTCGTGAGTTTTCCGTTTGCGCGAACAAGTTGTTCCATTTCATGTCCGAGACCCACTTCCTTTCGTCCTAACAAATGTGGATTTATAATGCGCTTACTAGTTTGTTGGGGCTTTGCGAATATATTTCGTTGTTAAAGTTTGAAGCACGGTTTAACTAGGGTTTCCATCTCTAAAATTTGGAAAACAGGACAAAACCCCGGATTTTAGAGTCCGAAAGCCGGACATGTCAACAAGATCTTTTAAACATATTCAATGTAATAAAAACAGTTGAAAATGACATAAATCACCTTTTTTTTTAAAACTCGGTCTACAAATGAAACCTTCCCCGGACGCTCCCGGGATGCCCTCTAAACTAGGACAAATCCGGGGAAACCCGGACGGATGGCAACCCTAGGTATACCTATTAGCAGTAAAGTAGTATTATTGCATTTATGACTGCCTCCGTGGAACGATAGCTAAGCCGCTCGGGTATAATACCCGGAGGTCGTGGGTTCGATTCCCGCCTAGGGTCTGGTTACAGGTGAAATCTGCCGCCATAACAGCTTTGGCTGTGTTCCGGAAAAATTAATGTGGGAGCCAGTACACTTGAAATCAGAGGCTCGCAGATCAGCCTACAGTCTGGCAGCACATTGAGCGACGCCTCCAGGTAAAGTGTCCCTCAATGGAATAGGCCGCAGTGACCGCTTACCATCAGGTGGGCTGCGTGCCTGTCTGCCAACTGACCTAGTGTAAAAGAAAGGATAAAAGTGAGAAAAACATTTTGAATTTTGACGTTATATTATTCTGTTACATAAACTGTTTAACGAGCACCTCTTTTACTTTTCTCAAAAAGTTTAAAGAGTAAGCGTTAATATATTTCAGATTTTTATTGTTAATTTCCATACGACCACTCCTGGAATGGTTCCAGAGTCTGGAACGGTTAGTGAAGTGAACTAGGGCGATCCAGGATGACTGCTGTAAATTGAGCGCCTCGAAATTGGGTATTCATTCCAGAGAATTTTGAACTTGGTGAAATCGTGTGTTCGGGACTTTGTGATAATACTGTTAATATTCTCTGTTTGTATTCTATTTGACTTTTATGTAGTGTTAGACGAATAAATCGTTCAATCGATTTATACAACACTATCTGGCATACCCCTCACTAGCCGGGAAGGATTTTGAGGATTTTTGACAGAGGAAACGAGACGGAATTACCGCGCTTTGGATGTGCAATGTCGAACTCTTGAAAAAGTGTATTTAAATAAGAATTATGAAGGGAAATGTATTAATCTCTAGTAAATCGTGAAAATAACCGTAACAGAATCAGAAGCAGGATTGAATTCACGTGCCCAAATAGTGTTTTTGATGATGATTACCGTGATTAATTGTGATCGCGAGAAACCGCATGAAAAGTAATTTTCTGTGAGAAAGGACAAGTAAACTGTGCTTAAACCTGTTTACCAAGCGAAAATAAGTACTTTAAATCATGAGTACACGTGTGTGTGTGTTTCTAAGTTGGAGATTTGGACTCTTGTGCATAGTTGACAAGTTACGACAAGTTGCTTTGGCTTTACGTTGTTCATTTATAGAAGCATGGTAAAGTGATCTACAAGCCATGGTTTGCACAGATTGCGATTGCGAAGTTCGTGGGACAATAAAATTCATTTGTCAGTCATTTGTTAAAATAAAACAAGTTCTTACTTGCATGAATGGGTGCTTGTAAGTAAAATGTGGGAATTGTGGACTAATCCAAGTGCTTAATACAAGCTTAATATAGTTTTAACATGTTTGCACATGTGCATGTGGTTTGTTGTGGCACATAAAAAGTTGTGACAGGTTTGTGAAGTGACGCTGGCTGTATTGGTGGAAGTTCAGCATGGTGGTAAACCAAGTCAGGTCTTGGTTGGTGAGTCCCAGAGTTGAGGAAGCATCCATCCATTTATGTTGCTGTTTGGTGAGCTGTATTATTCTATACTTTTATTATATAAGTAATTGACACCAATAAATTAAAGTAATATTTCCAAGGGGAAATAAATTAAAATGGACACTGGAGTAGTCAATGACAGATGTATATTTTAAGAAATTTATAGTGATGAGTTGGTAAAGTAAATTTAATTCATAATTAACAAAGAATTGGATTTGGTGTTAATTACTAACTTTGATTGCATTATCTTGGTGGTGTGCACCCACAAACAAGAAAAGGAAGTTGTTTGTGTGTGATATTTGGTGATTATTGGTTTACTTGTTTATTTATAATGAAATGAAAATAGATGGGGTGAGCATACACTGATATGCCACAAATAATAAAGCTTATTAGATAAATGTTTGGAGGTGATGTGAGCAACAAGCATCCTATGTGATGCTGGGCAGAGTGGAAGGATAAACTAATTGAGGCATTTCCATCTTCCAATAGTAAATTTACACAGATTAGGTAATTAGTGAATTGTGTTAAATTGCCAAGCGAACATTTCTTAAAGTTTTATTATAAAAAGTTGGGCATGGGATGTCTTGTCCAGTAAGTGAAAAAGTTAGGATGACTAAAGTGTGTAAGTTTCAGTGATGGCACTGAAGACATTACTGGTACTCACGGTAACAAACTATGTATTGGAGGTTGGTGTTGACACAACTGGTTATTGTGTCACTGGTACTCTTTTATATTTGGTCGGTATAAATATTAAAATATCAACATTGATTGATAACAGCATGTACAGTGCAGCACCTAATGTTTCTCAAGTAGTAAAATGTGCCTTATGCGAACAGGCATTGTCTCTGACAACGCTGTTAAGGACAGCAGAAATTTATTATTTAAAGGTATAGCAAATTAATTAAATTTTTACTTTGCAATGATGGGAGTCATGTTGAGGCAGATTGTTTTAAGAGGAGGAATTCGAATAAGGTTTGGTTTTGGTGTAATAAATAAGGTTTGGTCTAGGTGTAATATGGCCATGGATGAGTGCAGTAGGCAACCTAATACTGGGTCTTGTTATTAATGGCATTATGAGGCTAGGCAAAATGAATAGAGCATGCTGTTGCATGGAAAGAATATTTTAGGGTACGAGTGATGGATTCACATTCATTTATATTCACTATAAATTTATAATTACAAATTAACTTTTTCAAGTTTTCTTATTTTCAGTTTTATTTATGTACTCATAATATTTAAAATTACATTTAACAATAATATAAAAATGACAATAAAATGTTATTTAGAATTTTGGTAAAAGGTACATAATATTGAAAGTTATTATTGCAAAGATAGAATTTATTAAGGAAAACATGAGCTATAATGGATAGTCTAAAAGCAAGGGGATATCTAAATGGAAATTAAAGGATGTGTCCTTTAATTAGGATGAAATTCTGGCAAAATATGATTGTTGTTTTCTGATAACGGGTTGAAGCTGGAAATTTTAGTGTATAATAGTTAATAATTATTATGAAGTATTATATTGTAAAGCTGTCTTTATGACTTTATGGCAGTGATACTGGTTTATTTATCGGTGACAAAGTATGGCATGATATAGCAATCCAGGGTTACTAGTTTATTCAAGGGTGACAAAGTTAAGTAGCATGGCAGGTGTGACTATTCATCGGATGAATGATGGCAAAAAAAAAAAAAAATAATAATAATGGACCAAAAAAAAAAAAAAAAAAACAAAAAAAAAATATATAAAAAAAACAAAAAAAAAAAAAACAAAAAAAAAAAGGAAAAGAAAAAAAAAAGGAAAAGAAAAAAAAAAAAATTAAAAAAAAAGTTATGGTCCATAATTGTACAGTCAAAAGCACGTCAGACGTTGTCACTTTGGACTTTGTACCACTCTTATGTCGGGGGCATAAGTGCTATTATCGAACTGCAAGTGTTTACCGTGATGTGCTGTTGACTGTACCTAAACTAACTTAGTTCTAAGCCTTGCATGCTAGGTCATTCCAAATACAATTGTAAAATTGTTAATGAATAAATAAATAAAGTGAGATAGGTACCGTTGCGATGTGGCCGTGAGGGGATGGCATCGAACGGATACGATTGCGATGTGGCTAAGAGCGGAGAGCATCGAATTAATGCGATAGGTGCCGTTGCAATGTGGCCGAGAGGGGATGGCATTGAACGGATACGAAAATTGTGATGTAGCCGAGAAGGGCAGGTATCAAATGAATAAGACACCGTTGCGACGTGGCCGAGAGGGGATGGCGTCGAACGGATACGGAAATTGCGATTGGGCCGAGAGGGGAGAGTATTGAATAAATGAGATAGGTACCGTTGCAATGTGGCCGAGAGGGGATGGCATTGAACGGATACGAAAATTGTGGTGTGGCCGAGAGGGGCAGGTACGAAATAAATAAGACACCGTTGTGACGTGGCCGAGAGGGGATGGCGTCGAACGGATACGAAAATTTAAATATGGCCGAAAGAGGAAGGCATCAAATGAATGAGAGACCGTTGCAATGTGGCCGAAAGGGGATGGCATTGAACGGATATAAACGAGTTGTGATGTACTGTCGTAAGGGGCTCATGACGTATTGCCGTAAGGGGCTTATAATGTTACACTGCTGTAAAGGGATAATGGTGTACTGCCGTGATGGGCTCATGTTATAGTGTTAGGGGCCTATGATTTTACATGCTAAAAGGGGCGTCAGTTTATACTTGCCGTTATGGGTCTATGATTTTACATGCCAAAAATCAGTTAATAATCGCCGTTAGCGACTTGTGTTTTAACATGCCGAAAAAGGGGTAAGACGCTACAGGTTGTTGAGGGCTTATGATTTTACATGGCAATAGAGGCGTTAGACGATGCAAGTTGTTTAGGGCTTACGCTTACACAAGCCAAAAAGGGCATTAAACGATACGACGATCCCAGTAGGCGAGCAATTATAGTTCTGATTTTATTGTTAAGGATGTTTAAAGTTAATAGTGTTTGTGTTCGCTTTTAATTTGTTAAGTGAATTGTAAGTTAAACAACAAATACATAAACGATACATGCCGCTAGGGCTCAGTGATTGATCATGCCAACAGGAGATAACATGTAGTGTTGCCGTTACAGGACTGAAGATTGGCAAATGTACAATAAGAGCCAGTTATTGGCTGACTGTCATCATTAATTTCGTTATCATTAATTTTATTTGCTGTTAAGCAGGACATGGTTGATCACAATTTTAATTCAATATATTTGTTCGAACCTGTGTTCCACGAATAAATAAATTTGATTTGATTTCTCATAGTGATTGCTCCTGGCACCTTCTGTAAGGGAGCTTCTATCTAAAGTACCATGGTGTTGGTAAGAGAAACTTATTCCGTGTGAGGCCGTAATCTGCTGGAAAGAGCTGTGGTTCTATGCTGTGTTCTTGTGACACGGGCTCATGGACCTGTTCTAATTAACAATGTTGTCTTTTCCTTTATGTAGCTGAATTTTACCACTTTGAGCTTATCGTTAAGCTGTTCGTGACGAACCTATCACAGAAGAACATATAGCCGCTTGGACATCTAAAGGAAGGAGGTTCCTTCGGGGACGAAGGAATTGCAGGATGGCCGACTGTTAGACGAATAAATCGTTCAATCGATTTATACAACACTATCTGGCATACCCCTCACTAGCCGGGAAGGATTTTGAGGATTTTTGACAGAGGAAACGAGACGGAATTACCGCGCTTTGGATGTGCAATGTCGAACTCTTGAAAAAGTGTATTTAAATAAGAATTATGAAGGGAAATGTATTAATCTCTAGTAAATCGTGAAAATAACCGTAACAGTAGCTTTATTGCGGTGTTTAATTATACAATTTGTTACCTATCCAATTGTTTATACAATCGATCAACGATTTTCAGCTTTTTACAAAAAATAAAGTATGATAACATTTGACATAACAGAGCAACAATGAAATTGTATCCAACTGTATAAGCAATTTGTTTCATATCTCTAAGTGCAATACAGATGCAACATAAAAGACATCGGATTATGCAGTGCACGGGCATAAGAATAATGCACTCATGAATGCAGTAATACTTCATTTCCTGCATCGGATGCAATGATTCACTGGTACCAGCTGAGATGGCCCAAGGGCAGATGGGCTGATATGACCAAGTACAGACGCTAACAATAGTGTTCATATATTACAAGATTTTTGTAAACATCATCTTGGAAACGAATTTTGTATTTATTGACTGACTGAATTTGTTTTAGTTACTTAACTTATTTTTCAATTCAAAATACAAAAATTAATCCTGATTATGTAATCAATTTAAAGTAAAAAAAAAGTTTGTTTTATCTAATAATTTATATTAAATTTAAGTCTAGACAGTTCATATTAGATAAGCTTCATTGAACTTAACCTTTGTTTGTTTTTTGCTAAGATGTTCAGTATCTGTATTTTGATTGTGTTAAACATACAATTAAACCTAACAGTACACACCAATCATTACGTTTGAAACTAAAACAAGCTTGTTAAGAATACGAAAGACGAATACTAGATTTTTTCCCAGAACACATATCTGTGTGCCTATTCAATGTAAGCCTATTTCAATAAAGTATATTATGATTTTATTAATTTGTATCTACAAATTAATAAAATCAAAATATGCTTTATTGAAATAGGCTTCAAAGAGGCACTTATAAATCGTCAGAAATAAAAAGAAAGAAATAAAAAATAGAGTGACTCTACCACCGGATTCGCAATGCAGTTATCTGTTGAGAAGAACCGCAAGAAACTCAACAGTTACACCTTTCAATCGCCAATAATTAATCATCTCCGATTGACTAGACCAAAAATTAGTTCTATTTTTATTATAGAGACTTCCCGCGGTTTTGACGAAAAACTGAATCGAGATTCGAACCATCGACCTAACGCATGTGAAGCGCCGCTTGAAACCACTTGGCTACTTAAGCCCTTACTTATTAATCTATGCTAATATACAATATGACAGGAAATGCGAGGGACATATTTAAACTCCAAATAGTTCATGCTTCCATATAACAAAATAAGTGTATATCAATAAGAACTCTGGTAAATATCTGTCAATAACCTTAGTCGAAACCTGAAAATCCGCTTAACGTGCGGGCACTCTTCCCTTCACAGTACCTATTTCGTGCACTCGTTCAAGTACGAATCAAATTGTAATCGCGTACAATTTGAGTTTGGGGCGTAAATGGCCGCTCAGCACACGGGATTTTTAGGTAGTTCATGCATACATAAATTATTAGGATAATTATGAAAAAAATTAAGGATATATTTTTATAGCGAATTGGACTCTAAATCGAATTCTGAACACTCTCCTTAATATCTGTCAATAACCTTAGTCGAAACCTGAAAATCCGCTTAACGTGCGGGCACTCTTCCCTTCACAGTACCTATTTCGTGCACTCGTTCAAGTACGAATCAAATTGTAATCGCGTACAATTTGAGTTTGGGGCGTAAATGGCCGCTCAGCACACGGGATTTTTAGGTAGTTCATGCATACATAAATTATTAGGATAATTATGAAAAAAATTAAGGATATATTTTTATAGCGAATTGGACTCTAAATCGAATTCTGAACACTCTCCTTAAATATGTCCTTCGGGTTACCTAACACCATGTATATAAAGAGGAAAGATTTGTTTGTTTGTTTGTTTCGGAGCCTTTTCAGTTTCCAAAACTACTGAACCGATTTGGATAATTCTTTCACTTTTGGAAAGCTACACTATCTCTGTGTGACGGTACTTTTGATCCCGGAAATCTGGGGGGCAGGGGGGGATAATTGACAAAAGAAATTACTTGCGGATGAGAGGAGGCAGATGCAAGTTTTTCTAATAAAAATACAATAAAATCTGTATTCAATAATTACGATCCAGATGGATGAACAAAAGTCCAATTCCATAATTTAGCATGACGTAACAGTTGCATAAATCTGTTTGTGCAATGCATGCATCATCCGAAAGTCGCAACTAACTACTAACAAGAACTGCAGCCGGAGATAGCTCAGCGGCAGATATGCAGATATGACGTGGTACAGTCGGATACTTATTTAACATGACGCATTTATCAAGCGTGAAATGCCAGCAAAAGTGAAACTGTTCTACCAGAAGCGAAAGTGTTTTATCAAAAGTGAACGCGTTTGAGAAATTGTAATACTATGTAACTGCTTTTAGTAGAATTTTTTTAAATGATAAACTACCTAATTACTCAGGGCATACTTCCTAGTTTACCACAGAGAATGTATAAAAATCCCTTCCAATTACTCACCCAAATCAAACTCACCCGAATATTTAGATTTTATTTTTCTTGCAACAGTATTCATCAAAATTTATATGTTTTTTTTCTGATAAATTAAACAGAACACTATAAAATTAAACATCACTTGGTTAGGTTAGTTTAGAACTGCGACCAATAAAAAAAAAACTAAAAACGCGGGTGAGTTGATTTGGGTGAGTAGCCAACTAAGCCCTAATCTGTTTGTGAAATGGATGCATTTAAAAGTTGATAATTACTAACAAAAATGCCGGAGATATAATCAGCCGCAGATATGCAGACATGATATTTAAATTTTAAACACAATATGAAGAGTTCATCAATTTCATTTCAAATATATACCAAAAGAAAATATTTTATCTGCATACACCTAAAAACATCTGTCATAGGTTTGTTACCTTGCTTACTAGTTATACATTTTGACAGCGTCATGTTAACGACGCGTGACAAGGGAACCCCTTGGTATTCAATTTAAGAGGTAATGCTTCAAGGTATTCTGGCCCCATGGGGTGGCTATCTCCATTTATCATTTCGCCTATTAATTCTTTGGAAAATTCTGACATATTTCATATAGCACCATTAAATATATATATAATAAATTGTATTAACTAAGTGAAGCTTATGCGATCAAACGAGCAAAAATTATTTGAACAGAAGCAAAAGAAGACTCTCTGACCAAGCTTTATTGGAACTAATTTTTCCTTTTTTTGTTTCAGGTAGAGACTGTACTTATGCCAGAAGAGATTTTTCGCAGTGTTTGGTTGGTATAAACTAAATTTTCTACAAAGAGAGTGTAATTCGCCGTTTGTTAATAATATATGGATTATTTTTACTACTACATGTAATAATATGTGCATAATGAGCAGCAAAACTAGCAATTATTTCTACTAATAAATACATTCTGCCGTGTTAATTCATACAGCACTTTACAAACAAAACTAATTTAGTTTTCGTCTGAAAACGCTATTAAATTTTGTATTCAGCATTGCACGAAAAACTCCGACAGCTAAACGAATTCTTTCATGCCTTTACAAAATAAAGTTTGCCATTTGACTTTCGTGTCCGACTGTACTTAACAAAGCATGTAGCCGACAGTCCTAAGTCCTGCTATTTATGGTTTAAGTCGGCCACTTAGAATACAATACTATTGTTTAGCATTAGGATTCTTTATAAATATTTATTATATATTTAGTAGTAATGTTATCTAAAGAAATGCATAGTTGTTTAATAGACTTGATTTTAAAGTTATAGGGTTATTAAAATTTAAGTGTTTTTACAATATTTTTTATAATTTTTAAAGCATATTGCCTGCTTAATGGCGATATTAATACAAATATATTAGAAAAAATTCAATTTGTCCGGACATCGAGGGACGTGGGTTCGAGTCTCGCCTGATACCTGGACAAATTGAATTTTTTCTAATATATTTGTATTTAAATGTTTGTTTATAATTTCTTGTAAAAATGACAAAATCGTGGAAAATATTGGGTAAAAATTTTCAAGGTTATAAACGGCACTTGAAACTCTAGACAGTCTTAGATTTATATTTCAGATATCGGACTGAATTATTTTTTCTTAAAAACTGTTTGATCTTTTATTAAGACTAATGGTTTGCTTGAGACCCGAATTCTGGGTGTAGTACAGTACGTTTACTAAATATTTTTCTAGTAGTCTACTAAAGCAATAATATAAATGTTAACTAAATAATTATGGCAAACGAGATAGATTATACAATATATTGAAGATAGATATGAAATACTACTATTTATTATCCTTAATAAATGAAATATCCCTTAAAAGCAAGTGTGGCTTGCACTTCGGATTAATAAATTAATAATGTGATGCAAAGGACAACGCAAGAAGCTGTATGGGCCCTGTCCCCACCCACCAACAGACTTGGCACTAGTTTCAATATTATTATGACATTCCATATAAAGACAAATAACCATTTTTAATCCAAAAAATGACGGGGTATTCAAAAACAATAAAATCGTGCTTATGCCGTAGGCCTAAGATTCAGAATTGCGCTATAAGTGTCTAGCTTCAAGTAGACTCGACTGTAAAATATTTTTTAAGATTACATTTTGATTGAACACTTTTATTTAGGCCAGGGGGGTTACTCTTGATCGCCTGCACATTATTTTCACTATTAACTGTGTCAAAAAAATACTTGAAAAATACAACATTCAAATTCGATTTGCGTGAAATCCCCATTCCTACGGCGGATATCGTCATACAAAAAAAAGATCAGTATGGCAAGAGGTATAAATAGAGATACGTTTGAAATCTGTTGGTGGGTGGGGACGCTCCTTTGCATAGTCCTTTCATTTTATATAAAAAAAATACAGAGCTGAATCTAGGAAAACGCATTCTTTCAATATACATTAAAGATAGTAAAATATACATATATATCCAACTTAGAGCAAGATATTGAGACATTTATTTTAAAACAATAATTTTGTATTAGCAGTACGATAGAACTCCTCGTTGTGTTCCTAAGTTAGATATTAGACAGGCTTTTAGTGATAAAATATACTGGGTAGTTCAGTGGGTGGCAGGAGGGGGGATGGGGTTTCCATCTAAAAGGTATCACTATCGCCACTGTAAGACTTCGTGTTTGACAAGGAATCTAACATCTGTTGTTACTGTTAACTCTTGATTTCAACCTTTCACCACTCCGCCGTCACAGTACAAGGTATAACAGTAAAACTAGTAACAAAAATTAAAGCATTTAAAGTGCGATATTTGTAATGTTTCTTTTCGATTTTTTTAATTAGAGATATGTATTTGAAAGTCATAGTCACAGGGGCGCTCTTTCCATTCTATACAAGGCCAGAACGCAGCCATAGGAAACTGCTCGAGTATATATTGTAATGCTGTTTTTAACTCTGTTATTACAATGCATACACGAATTTTGCGTACTGCTCGTGTATACTTTGTATCGTAGATGCTCGCGTCTTTGTTCCAAACTATACTACAAACTTACTTACACTTGACAAGTGTTCAGTCTAGTTTTTTAGTAAAATATGGAATTTTATTTTAACTTTATTAGGTAGAAATAAATACAAAATAATTACTTAATCATAATTATTTTGATTAAAAAGTGCTTTTCAACGAGCATTATTTAATTAATATTATTAAGTTAAATGCTAGGTCGTGTTTTCTTTTTCCATTTTTTGTCGCGGTGGTTGTTGAAGGTCGGCCTGCTAGTATTCTATTTTTTGTAGCAATTTTTTTTCAGGTTTAAAAAAAAAATAACCACGAAGGCCAAGGCGGGAGCTCCGCTTCGCTTCGCTCCCGCCTTAGCCTTCTAACCTATATCCATCCGAGTCGCTTTCCGCCTCCGATGTGTTTTTTTAACTTAATTTCTCTCAGTACGCCGTATGTAAACAGCGGAATAATACAAATTGCCTGCGCGACATATACACGATTAGTCCGTATGCGCACTGGCGCTGTAGATTATGGAACAAGAAAAACTTGTTCGTTACTACGAAGTATACGCGATTATTTGCGTACTGCTCTTGTATGGATTGGAAGAACTTAGTAAAAAAGTTATTTACAATATATACTCGAGCAGTTTCCTATGGCTGCGTTCTGGCATTGTATAGAATGGAAAGACGCCACAGGGGCTAACTATTACATTCAATTCGAATTTTAGGTTTGTAAGATAAATAAATACCTATATGATAATTGGACATTTTTCATGTCAACTAAATTCGAGTTAAACAAAGTTTGATTGGCGGGATCGAGATGAGCGTTTTTTTTGGCACAACGTTGCCAATAAACTTTAGAGGGAACACTTCAGACTTACCTGCTAGTGCCACAAGCCAGGCTCGTTGTTTTTTGGGTGTAAAGAGAAAACCGGTAGAGTTGAGTGGGTAGTCGGACGCTTTAATGCCGAGTCCCACACACAGCCGCAGGCGTGCTTTGGTAATTAGGCACGTTCTTCTTCTAAGAGAGAACGGCTTGTTGCCGATTTATGTTGTTACTTGTTATATAAAATCAGCCGGAAAACCGAACTCTGGACACAGTTGCCTCAGTGCTTGATTATTGACTGTAAAAAGCCGTGGTGTCACTTTCTACGCGATCGTCCACTCCAATACTGACTACAATTGAAGCACTACAACGGTGAATTGAATTTCCCGGGAAAAATTAAGGTCGAGTGTCATCCGGAACTGGAGGACTGCCGTCTGTCAAACAAAATTGTTCCTTAGAGCTAGGACGTAAAGTGAATTTTCGTTTGAAAAGGACGCTTTAAAATGGGTGGTTGTGTTTTAGGAAATTTCCTTTTGAATGCATTCAGCTTTAGAAAAGTGTTTCAAAGAAATTTTAAGTTTGAAGTTTTTGGAATATTCAAACATGAAATACTCGTAAGCTTATACAAATATTGTCGTAGCAGGATAAATCTTTAGTCGAACCACTTTTAAATATCTAAAATGAATCATGTTTAAGGTATACGATCCCTTCAATTATAATGAGTACGAACTAACATATAATTTATTTTTCGGTATATTTGCACACGTCTTATTTCCTTTTAATGTAGATAAATATTAGAATTTGTTTTTCCCAAATTAATGGTATGTTTTGGTCGGCTATCGGTGATTTCTCGATACACTTCAAGCAAAATTTTGATAAAATATTTGTTCCACAATTGTAAGAAAATACATAAGACATCTACATTTACATTTTAAATCGAAATGTTACAAGCAAACTGACCCACAAAATATTCTGGACCATCGGAGTGGCTGAATAGAGTAGACAATGCCGTATTTACTCGTAAAAAGAAATCGCCCTTACAGAACTTACAAATCTTCCAGAGAAAACTAGTCGGTTTGTTGTTTTTATCGAAAAAGTTACCCTCTCAATAATTGGGGGCGGACTTCAAGGGCTCTCCTTAAGGTACAGTTCCGTACGATACGACTAAAACGTAGGTTCTCATAGACTTTATCGCTACAGTAATAGGTGATATAGTGCGCGTCAACTTAGTTGGCTTCTCTGAAGTTAGCTGCAAGCGTCGTTTGCGCAGGTGCGCTGTGGGGCTGCGCTGTAACCCTCTGCCACCTACATTTGTGTTCTGAGCAGGTTCTCGCACGATGTTCAGACAAGCCAATTAGGTTGACGCGTATTATACTTACTTAATCTAACGCTTGCCAAATACGGTTTAGTGATCAAAAAACCGAGCTGTCTGAAAATAACAACATAAATTTTGTAGTAAGGCGGAATCGTCGCTTGGAAACGTACCTTAAGGGTATTTTGAAACAATGTAGGATAACAATGAAGTTGAGTTTCGCGACCATCTTACACCGAATTCAACAAACTTTGATCTTTTCAATAACAACTTTCAGAAATTTTAGATTGCGGTATTGAGAATGATGGTCTAGAGATAATTGAAACCAATTCATTTTTCATTTCGACTCAATTTCTAAAACCATACTTTCAAAGTTTTGGTTAGTAACAAAAGTTATTTATCACACATAGTCCAAAAATACAGTCAAACTGCGAGCCATTTCCTCTATTTCGAACTTGGCTATAAAAGCATTTGAATTTTAGTGGCTTAAAATTCTTTCATAAGACATCAAGTTCTACTACCAATAACAGATGTCGCTAAATTGTAGCCGACTTTCGTAAAACACACCAAGATCCTACCACAGTCTAGACTTAGCTAAATTAGTTTCTACATCATAGGGATATCATATCTCCTACATAACTAATAAGATCCAATTTCAAAGGAACCATTCATCACCAATTACGTATCTAAATAAGACCTTTTGTATCCCAAGCAAATTCGTTGATCCCAAGGCCCAAAAACGTCAGAAAAACACAAAACTCGTACACAAAGAGTTTTACAAGCTTCGAATCGATCCTTTGTAAACGTTCCTAAATTAAAAAGGAGGCCGTTTATGGCACAAAACGGTTCAGCAATGGATGTAGAATGGTTTCCATTGCATGCCATTGCGCGGAATATCACATTTTATCTCTGAAGTCGCGTCGTTAAACTTCGCTAGAAGAAGTATCCCCTGATGAGGACACATCAGCAGAAGAAGGAATTAGGAAAGTGGGAAAACCATATCGGGTCATTTGGCCATGGGGCTTCTTACCTTTCCTAAGAACAAGACCAGGGAGCCCGCTCTCCGGAAGCGGGAGAAGTTGCTAGTTGGCCGAAGTCGGGGCATTTCCAGTTTTGTATGACGTAATTTATGACACGAACGAAAGTGAAAATATCCAAATAGAAAAAAAGGGAAAAGACGATTGTCCGGCGTATTTTTAACCGACTTGAAAAATGGAGGAGGTTCTATGTTCGACTGTATGTATTTTTTTTTCTTGTTTGATTTTGAGCTAACGGACAGAAAATAGTTCTGTAATGGCTTTGTTTACATTTCCTGGCTGCTACCGTCCGAAATAAGAACATAAAAAGAAGTCCTGCTTTGTTGAAACATGTCACATAGTTACCATAAGTGCTATCATTCTAGCCAGAATGAACATTGCGAGGTTTAGGGCTAATGTATAGGTGAATCGCCTAAGGGCGTAACACATTCGAACACTCCATTGTTATCATACATTGTAAAGAATCATGTGGGTCAGTATAGGGGGCTGGTCAATAGCCACAAGGCTGGCACCGGCTCGTCCCAAACGGGTGTGAAGGAGAAACCGGTGAAGTTTAGTGGGTAATGTACGCATTAGTCTCGAGTCCCACACACGGCCGCAGTCTAGCTAGCTTGCGGTTATGGTGCATAAAAGCATTCTCCTCTGAAAAAAAAATGTGGGTCAGTATAACAGAGTACTCTTAATACTGAAAGACAGTATAGGGAACGTGCACGACTGTGAGCGTTGGAAGGCAAACTCGCTGGCTCACTCAGTCGGTAAAGATTATTTATCGTATCGTGTTCAACAATGGAAACGCATCTTCTTTCGTAGCGTGGCGACGATATATTACAAGCGGGGTAGGAATGCAGATTAGCGCCACGACAGACGATAGGGGAGATTGTTTTAATTTTGAATTTATTGACCCTTCTCGTTTTCCATAACCGTTATTAAAGATCTAATTCTCGGGAGAATTCGCAATGTGACAGTTTTAAATGTTAGTCAAATTGGATGGAAGATAAAATATTTTTTATCCTAATTTAATTTATGTAAATTCAAACAGTTGTCTGTAGTCGGTGTATTTTGTTATAAGGAAGCATGCTGTTATGTATATCCTTTCTCGTAAAATGATAACTTTACTTTTAACATAACATTGATCATTTTATATTTAATATGGATATGCACTATGCAGTGATTTTGGTAGACAATATTGATCCTGCATTGTGTGTGACACAAATTAAAAATATAAACAAAAATAAAATTCTTATTGTGCAAAGTAAGACATCGTTAATGTCGTTTCCAAAGAGTGGTTATCCTATCGGATGACGGATACGTATCCGGTATGATTGATGTGATCCGACTCGAGTCTGGACTTCAAATGGAGCGCAATTTTAGTCTCAATATTGATGGTTTCAATGTTTTTACAGGTCATTAAAGTGAAGGGATTTGAAGATTCTGGTCTAGAGGAAATAAAAGTATAGTGCCATGAAATGTGTTCCGGCAGTATTTAGTGGCGGCAAACGAGCCAGCGGGTCGTCTGAGGTAAGCAATCACCGCCGCCCATGATGGACATCTGCAACATCAGAGAGGGGTCGCTGATGCGTTGCCGGCCTTTTAAGAGGGGGTGTAGGCCTCCGGCTGTCTCACAAACCAGAGACACAATAGTAGTCACTATTTTTTCATGCTGGTGTTATGTGAGAGGGTGGTACTTCCCCGGATGAGCCGGCCCATTCTTACTGTAAAAACACTCGTTGTGGACAATTAAATTAGTTTTAAACAAACCGCGTTTTACACAGTTTTGAACATCGCGTGTCTGTAAATATTTCTTTGTAGAAGGGCAAATGTAGATTAGCCGACAGACGATGAAGTGGATGGTTTTAGTTTTAAACTCTTAAATTATACAAAAGTTAAAACAACTACGGTAGGTAAGTGAGGTGTCATGAACTCTATACTTCTTTTATCTACATCCATACCATGTCTATTTTATAGTCAGGAGCGATGAGCAAACGCCCTCCATTTAGATATAAGTATCTGTGGCTGCATCGTAATGTTTACATTTTAGTATCGGTAACCGATACTTTAATTGCGTTCAAATTTCGAACGTCTTCTTAAAAAGTAAAAATTAATGGATTTGAAGCTAACATATGTAAGCAAAACATCTTGATGTATTTTCAAAGGTACCAGGAGAGCATAACCGCAGCGTAACTATTCATTAAATCAAAGAGTTTGAAAGACGCGAGCTAGCCTAGCTTCTTGTTCTTCTCTGCTCTCCTGGTACTACGGATTATATTCCACGCGGTTTCACATCGATCCTGACTTTAAAATAGACATTTATTGTATGAATGAAGATAAAGTTATGTATGTGACTGTACATAATTAGGCATTAAAATACTCATGTGATCCTTTTATGAAACTCACTTCGTTCGTTTCATAAAACCACATTCGTATTTTAATGACCCTCATTATGCAACAGTCACATAAATAACTATAGTGTTTTCTAATATTTACGCGATTGGTACCTACTTATTATCATAAAATAAATCGCAGTCGCCTTTGACTGTTTGTTTAGTCTGTCTGCTAACGGAACTAGTACTGAACATGCTCTATTTTTTCATCGCCTGGGCTACAGAATTTTTCATATTTGTGATAGAAAAAAAACAGACTACAAGTCCTACTTTAAAGAAAAATAGAACAAACTCTATTTTTCCTAAATAGGTCGGCCTGGATGTTTGGCTAATACTAGCAACTTATCTATAACTTTCATACAAGTAGTGACTGAAAAAAACGCTCAAGGGCTAGTTGGAAGAGCGCAGCAAACGGTTCCGTACTTATTTTGGCATGGAATAATAAATTCACGTATAAGCATTGCATCTTACCAAATGCCCTATGTACTTATACTTATATAAACACATGGAGCACGTTAGTACATAATATTTCTATGCATAAACATTATTTTATTTAAAATTAGCGGTCGCCCTCGCGGTTTCATCCGCGCGTAATTTCCTTTTTCAACTATCTCCCCCTTCCCCCATCCCCCAAATATTATATCTGATTTTCCTCGCTTTCCTGCGAAAATTAACAGACAGACAGATGTAGTTATCCCATAAGGTATTCTTTTTTTTTTCTTTCAAGTTGTTCATACGGAACCCTAAAAAATCTGGCGCCGACTCCAGCTCAGCTAAATTCTAATTTACTATTTGGAGCATGTGTTTCGAAGATCATAATTTAAGTTTTTATTGAGTTTCGTTGGCAAAACTCCCGATTGTAAGGGTTTTGTTTATGTAATTGAAGTGTGTATGTTATATTTTTTATTACCACATTAGTGGGCAGACATACACGCAGCCCACCTGATGGTAAGCGGTCACTGCGGCCTATTCCATTGAGGGACACTTCATCAGGAAGCGTCGCTCAATGTGCTGTCTGCCAGACTTTAGGGTCATCTGATCTTCGAGCCTTTTATTTTATAATAACTGGTGTATAAAATATGTATTTGAAAATATATACAAAAACATAAAATATGTATTTTAAAATATAGTAAAACATTATACAAGTATCGACCGTTGAATCAAGTTATGTCATTGTAATAAAAAAAAAACTTTGCGCTGCAATGAGCTTTAAAAAAGCTGATAGCTATTTCATATTATATTCTTTTTAATTACTTCATTATGATAATCGCGCAAAAGTTACTAACTGCAACAGGTATTTGTACTTTCTAAGCCTTGTTTTACGATAATAGGATTATAAATTGACTGTTTATTTATCAAACCCCGAATCATTCACGGTCCTATGTCAACAGCGCTTACCCAATTAATGGTGGGGCAATTTAATGGGCATTAACTGGTACGGGCGGCGACTGCCGTGTCCCGACAAAGCCTTTGTGGCAGCATTGTACTCAGACTAAGGATAGCAGTCCACCACTACTAAGATGCTACAAAGTAATCTACCAAAGACCAACCCATAAGTAAATGGGTAAGTTAGGTAGAGCAAATGTAGAGCATAGTATCCTCCACTCGTAGGGAACTACTAGGTGTGAGGAATCACAGAAGATCACATTGAAATAACAGGCCTTAGGATCAAAGGCTAGACGTTCTTTTCGAGGCGCAGCCCACGCACGAGGGTGTTTTGTTCTAGACTGGACTGAATATTTTCTGATTTGATCTCTACTCTACGCAGTGGTTTCTGATATTTACGTGATTACAATAACAACTCTTTTAATAAAACCAATTACAGGCAACATTTAAAAAAATCGACGTTTCGATTGGTTTACAGCAAAAGATAACTGGATTGTCGAATAGGTACATCTATCGTCACTTTTATATTCATTTTTGAGTCAGCAACTACATTATTGTCTTTACTTTCGTTTGATTCTTATCTATAGTATCCACGCACATTTATAAATTTTTAAGTACTTTTTTAAACAAATCTATAATTTTTTCGATCTGATTCGGGCGGGAATTGAACTCCTGGTGCGCCAGCTTTGAAATAACTTTTGAGCCATTGCACTATGGAGGTAGCCGAATACAAAGTTGTCATTAGGACGATAATAAACTAAGGCTGAGATGAGAATACCGAGAGATAAAAATATAAGATTGGAGTGACAAAGTTACTCGTCACATTCATACTTTAAAGTCGAAGTTAATCTTGAAGTCGTAAAAACGGATGAGATTCTTGGCAACCTTGGTTATGGATTGCCACAACAGTCTCACATCTCTATGTAAAATTTTACCTACATTGTTAAAGCAATCCTGAACACGATGGCGTGAAAATGTAGTGTTTTTTTAAATCTTGATCACACTGTTACAAATGTATACCTAGTCCTATTATATTATTATCTTTCTGCCGGGTAAAGGTTTCCATTATTAAATAATAACAAATAAATAATTCACACAGCGCCATCTTGCCCCAAACAAAGCATTAGCTTGTGCTATGGGTGTCAGACAACGGATAAACATTCTTTATATACTATTTTTTTGTAAATACATACTTATTATTATACATAGAAACACCCAGACCGATACAAACAGACTTCATGCACACAAATGTTTGTACCGTGCGGGGATCGAACCCGCGATATTGTTGAAAACGTTTGTTAACACTAAGAAAAACTGATCAATTCTTCTTCTTTGTTTCTCTCTATAACTATAAAAGTATAAAATCGCAATTGGTTAATAAAAAATATAACGATACATAATATTGTCTCTCTCAGTGGAAAGCCGTCCTAACGGGCGATTACGGAGGATAATGCTGGTCAGTAGTTTACGATCTTACAGTACACGGATTATCTGACGTATGGCAGACGTGGTGATTCATTGTTACTTGCCACCATTACCACCTGACTATGTTGGCACACGATGGTCGATTAACGTTTGATTGGATATCGACGGTTATGTTTACCCCTCTCACCTAAACAACTAACGTACTTGTAGCCTTACCGACTTACCAACGATTACACCACTTAGGTCATGAAAAAGTACCTATTTGTTAGTTATACCGTGACGGTAAAATTATACTATCTATATCTTGTAGTGGTAGAGCCATGCTGTTTTACAGTACGATTGGGCCGGCTCGTCCGGGAAAGTACCCTTTCACATAACACTAGCCTGATATAATAGTGACTACTATTGTGTTTAGTCTGGTTTGTGAGAGTGCCGGAGGCCTGCACACCCCATGCCCACATAGGCCGGCAACGCATCAGCGATCCCTCTGGTGTTGCAGATGTCCATGGGCGGCGGTGATTTTTTACCATCAGGCGACCCTCCGGCTCTGACATAAAAAAACAATACTTGTCCCAGAATACAGCATAAATATTATACAAAACCGACTTCAAAAAAAAAAAGAAACAAAAAAAACTACCTAAAAAACTGAAAAGCAAAAAATAATTTTAATGAGACATTCATCAAATGCGCTTATTGTCTAAGCCTATTAATTAAATTGTATTTTACGTGCTAGGTAGGTACCTACTAATCTGTTTGAAGTCGGTGCCAAGCCAAATAGTAGGTACCCAGATTACGTACCTACGTCCGCGGATTAATAAGTAACCCTTTATAATACATAATATTATTATATATCATTTTTTATTACCTTTGGCTTGGCACCGACTTCAAACAGATTAGTAGGTACCTACCTAGCACGTAAAATACAATTTAATTAATAGGCTTAGACAATAAGCGCATTTGATGAATGTCTTATTAAAATTATTTTTTGCTTTTCAGTTTTTTAGGTAGTTTTTTTGTTTCTTTTTTTTTTGAAGTCGGTTTAATTTTTTTAAAAAAAAGTTTGTTTATTTTTCTATTTTTAGTGTGAATAACACGTAGGTAGTGAGTAAAACTCTTTCATAATAATGATAGCGAAAATACGAGTAGAATTGTATTATTTGATAATAAATAATAATATTAGGTATTCATTAAGTGTTCAGCACCATGGGTAGGAGGAGAATGCGTTTATGCACCATAACCGCAGGCTAGCTAGACCCGCGGCCGTGTGTGGGACTCGAGACCGAAGCGTCCGCTACCCACTACACTCCCCCGGTTTCTCCTTCACACCCGATTAGGACGAGCCGGTGCTAACCTTATTGGCTAGTGACCAGCCCATCCCCGGGTTATCATCAGCTTAGCTGCAAAAGTACATGAAATACAACTAACGTTCCACATATTCCTACAACACTGAAAGAATTATCCCCTAACTCCTAACCGTTAAGGAGTTGTACTTTCCATCATCACCTTAGCTGCAAAAGTACATGAAATACAACTAACGGTCCACATATTCCTACAATACTGAAAGAATTATCCCCTAACTCCTAACCGTTAAGGAGTTGTACCTTCCATCATCAGCTCATCAACATAAAATGATGTCTATCGGACGCAAAAACTTGAATGGCTTCAGAAAAAACAAGTAACGCGTAGGCGCAGCCTATAAAATTTGAGGTTTTCCCTTGATTTTTCCGGGATCCCATCATCAGATCCTGACATGGTGACAATGGGACCACCTCGAAACTATGCACTTTCAAATAAAAAAAGAATTATTTAAATCGGTCCACAATTGACGGAGAAATCGACGGACGGACGGACATACATAAAAAAAAAAAATATATACATACAGTCGAACATATAACCTCCTCCTTTTTTGAAGTCGGTTAAAAATATGTTCACAAAAAAGCATTTTATTTACGTCATTGTAAAAGTTAAATGGATTGATGTTTCGTAATATAAAATGTTCACAGTCGCACAAATTAAAGTTATAGCAACTCAGTCGTGATTCTCATAAAATATCGCTGTTTTGAAAAGAAAGCATTAATCAAAAAGTTATATTAAAATCTTGCGATAAATGTAACTTTTAATTTTCTTTTTGTACTCTTTGAGGGATAGGTACTTTTTGCTTCCGCGTCATACAAATCTCGGGTCGATATTTTGTAGCTGTAACTTCATATAAGTACCCGTCAATGAAATAGGTTTGTGGTCAAAAGTCTCAGAAGTAGGTATATCTTCTTCAGTGCTAGATTGACCTAACTTTGGGCTCATAGTTCAATGTACTTGTACATTTATGTTCACTGTTACTGTGCTTGCGCGATGCAGAATAATATAGTATAGATTAAAAGCCTTCCGCAACTATGCCCACGTGGATTTTTCGACCTTTTCCCGCAGGAACGTGTTATCCCGGGATTAAAAGTAGCCTACTTACGTATTTTCCCGCGGTTTAGTCTATGTGTATACTGCGTGAAATTTTAGTCGTTGTTTTCCCGCAGTAAAATGATTCTTTTAGTAGTAAAATAGATTAATGAAGTTTTTTTTAGTCAAATCAAAAGTTTTACGATTGTGATAGACAAAACTCGAATAAATAGCTCTCGCGGTCCCTTGCCGTGATCCCCATTGCCGTTCGCGCTTATCAAAAAATTAATAATTCACTATTTACTAACATTTAATTTCCATTTTTCCTTCAAACTTTAAAAAAATAATCAAAGAAGTTCAAAAAATTAAATTAAAAAAATAAACAAAAAAAAACTGCTTGCATAAATTGATACCTAGTACTACTTAGGGTGAAAGGTTCTGCTGCGGGAAAACAACGAAGAAAAAAAACACGCGGTATAATAAGGTTAAAAAAGTTACGTAAAAGGGGCGTTCTACTCGTTGACCAATTTAGAAGTGGTTCCAGCTTTCTCACTTTCAGATAGCCTAGGCGTTTGTCCACCCACTCAAATTGTACAAAAAACAAACCAATCTGAAGACAGACATTCAGCAAAACCAACTAGAACATGAGCGAAACTAAAACAAAGTAAGCATAGAAAAGTAATAATAGGTATCAGTACCAATATTCGTCACAAAAACTCCATTAGCAATCACAAAGAACAATAGTTTGGCGGAAACTTTTCCATTTACCCTGCCTTCTATAAATTAGGCCTAGTTTAGTTAAACAATGTTACCAGATCAACTTTTCCCGAGTAAAAATACGTAGCAAATCGCATTAGCAAGTTTCAGTTGAAATGAATGAAAAAGAAAAAGTATTTGCTAAATGAGTCAATAACAAGTTGTACGTCAACAATGTACACTACAAAAAACATAAAAGCCGCTTTACACTTATTTAAATCAAGATGAAATGTTATTTCAGGAAATTCAGAAGTCAGGATAAAAGTATCCTCTTTTTAATTAAAAGTGTAAGTTATTTAATATACTCTTAGTTCAGAAATGAATATACTATAGTTTAATTCAATACTTTCCTGCAATACTGAGAAACCTACGAAACGACTGTACTTTGATTTTTTTTAATGCACATAATTCTTAGAGGGGTCAATTAGCCCGCGATTAAAATTCGTCCGGGCGAATCGACTACTAAAAATAAATTTTATTTTTGAAAGTGGACGATTCGCACTCTAACCCGAAACTAACCGCAAAGGGGTGTTTCTGTAAATTATAAAATTATCATTTTTTGTTGGTCATCGCCGGGTGTGAAGGGAAATTCGGGGGAGTTTAGTGGGTTGTGGTACTTGTGGGACGATGCTTTTAGTCCCGAGTCCCACACACTTCAAATCGGACAGTACACTAAAAACTAAGACAACCTAATGCTAAACAAGTCACAGTATGACTTCTCTTAACCCCGCCAACATGGCAACGCTGACTAAACACCAGAAAACATCAGTTCAAATGAGAACCGACGAGATATTAAGCACTAGTTAAATAGTATTGACTGAATTAACTTACGCTAAGTTGTTCCAAGTTTGCTCGTTACCCCACTTTTTGGGCCGCATTCTTGATGTCTCAAGTTGAATGCGTGTTACCAGTGAAGAAATCTTAGCAAAGTTGGCTTGATGCAGGAGTTTGGAATCAGTTAAAACACAGTATACGAGTGGTGACAGTGAATCTTTAGTTAGATTTACAGTTACAGCTTTGTAACACGTAAGAGCGTTTACACATTACGCTGCAGCAGAAGCGGTATCGCCGCCGCCGCGGTACCGCTGCATTAGTCCCCCTTGGATTTATATGGAGCCTTGCATACGACGCCGCAGCGGCGGCGGCGAGCCTACATACCGAGGCAGCGAAAAACGCTGCCGCTGCGGCGTTATTATGTAAACGCCCTTAAGCATTTGGTCCAGCGCCTGATACCTCCTTGGTCGAGTCAGACTGCTGACCAAATCTGATATGAGAGTGAGTGAAAATAGCGTGAAACTGTGGCGTACTACTAAAATATACCTTGCATAGTATAGAAGATCAGATGAGCCTACAGTCTGACAGCACATTGAGCGACGCTTCTAGGTGAAGCTTCCCTCAATGGAACAGGCCGCAGTGGCCGCTTACCATCAAGTGGGCTGCGTGCCTGTCTGCCAACTGACCTAGTATAAAAAGAAAAAGTTAGTTCATCGTAAAGATGGGTCGCCGCGTTGCCAAAACTCGGCTAGGACGACTTTACTAGCGGAATTTTTATCTTGATGTCGTGCAGAACTAAATATTCCATAATTAATTAATTATTTTTGAAGACACCTTTGTGTAATTCAAGAATTTAAACTTAGAGTTCGGCGTGACTTAAAACAAGGCGCTACATTCAGACAGAGAGAGGGGGACACGAGACATTGTTCACATTTATAATTGTATTAACTATGTAGGAACTATGTAAAAAGCCAAATTAATAATTCTACCAAATGAGTTATCAAACTCTTAATTTAATGCAAAATAACATTTTAGAATGTTTGGTTCTGTGTTGCCTAAAACTCGCCTTACTGCTTCTTGTTGCACTGTAACTAAACTATGCAATCAGGCCTCCGGAACTTTTAAGCGCAGTTGGATCCTCTCGTGAATTTTGTATGTGGTTTTAAATTTTATTCAAAGTGCTATTTTTGATACTTTCCGATAGTGCATTCAATGAAATATAACTTAAAGTGGTAAAAGTAAAAGTACTTATTTAGGCAGTAGCTTAAATCACCACCCTTGCCATTTTTTTACGAGCCATCTGGTCGAGAAGTTGGCTGTTACACTAGAGGTCGCGAGTTCGATCCCCGCACGGTACAAACATTTGTGTGCATGAACATGTCTGTTTGTATCGGTCTGGATGTTACTAAGTATAATTATGTATTTACAAAAAAGTATATAAGTAATGTTTAGGTATTCGTTGTCTGGCACCCATAGCACAAGTTAATGCTTAGCTTGGGGCTAGATGGCGCTGTGTGATTAATGTCCAGTGATATTTATTTATTTTAGTTTTAATTCGTTGCGGACCACATGTCACAGTGCGTATGGCAAAACACAAACGATTTTCTATGGTATTATTTAAAGGCCTCGACTCCTAACTCATTGTAAAGTTATATTTTAGCGCCCAATCTATGTAAAGCTGAATACATTGGTGAGAAGATGATACCGGACTGGCGCTAAAATGCCGCTACACCGTCGTCAAAGAAAACACTATTATAACAAAGGTTTAGGACCGAGATACGAGTATGAGCGATGGATTTGTTCAATATAGTTGAAAGGAATCTTTTCAACTGAGATAAGCATCTATTATATTCTGTAGTATTATGTTCGGGAATCTTTTGTGTTAGTGTGATATGGCGTTAATACAAGACAACAATGGCTTGAAAGGAACTGGCCTGTTTTCAACCTGGCTTTTCCATTTGATTTTTATTTTTCGCCTCAATATTTCTATTGGTAGTCTGTCTATGAGAGCTTATTTTACACCATATCATTTGACAGACAGACACGCAGCCCATCTGATGGTAAGTGGTCACTGCGGCCTATGACATTGAGGGACACTTCATCAGGAAGCGTACCTCAATGTGCTGCCAGACTGTGAGTGTACTGGCTCCCACATTAACGTTGCCGGAACACACCCAGAGCTGTTCTGACGGCAGATTTTTAGCTAGCCAGTCGGGCTCTGAAAAAGTCTTGCCACCAACCAGACCCATGGTGGGAATCGATCCCACGACCGGGTTTTATACCAGAGCGGCTTAGCCACTGTTCCACGGAGGCGGTCAAAAAGTATATTTAAAAGATTCCATTTTGATCCATCGAAAGTGGTTTTGTTTGATGATTTAACGTCAACTGGCGAGGCCACATCGTTTAATATTAGCAGTCATCGCGTGACAAACCGCGCTCGTAATGACTGATGCTCAGGGTTGCTGATAAGCGGTCTTGTTCCACGATATCATGACTTGTTGCCTATTTACTGTTTCGCAGAAATAACTAATTAGTCTGCTTGGTGTAATGAGGGTTTTTCAAAATGTAGAATCCGCTAGATAGCTCTACGTAGCTATAAGGTCTAACGGAAGATGTCAAACCGCCTTCATGAATGTAAAATGAACCAATCACGTTTTATTATCATCTCAAAATACCATGATCCCTACGACAGATGTCATCGGATTGACAGGATTTATGTTTCACAATTTATGATTGTCAAATGTATGCAGAAAAATAGCCTTCATGATCGCGGCCGCCAATTTAGAGATGTTCATTGCTGTCATCTTTCGTTTACAATTATTTATCGATTGTAAGCGAGTAAATTTGAAAAAATGTTTCGTTTATCCCTTTAAACGTAAAATCGTAAAGTAAAAAAACAATAAATTTGATTAAAAGTAGGTATAACACATTGGGTAAAAAATCAAATTGTGAATGCGATTCGAAAATAAGAATACCTTCTAAAAAGTTACTCAATTTTGCAGTGCCTATATTATGTCAGGATTAATCAAAAACACTCATTATTTGGTCAAAGAAATGAAAAATTTGTAAAAATCATCAATCTTCGTTTATATTTCACTATACAAAAATAACAATGAATACCAACAGGGCGAAAACGAAAACAACATCCGTGTTAAAATCGAGATCGGATTCAGATATCCTACAACAAAAATGGATAGTATATTTTTCAAGTTTTGAAACGCACTCGAATTATTTTGTTTTCTGTTTTTACAGCCCATCAATCAAAGTTTCATGTTTCGATGGCACATTTGATCCACGCAAATTTAAATTTTATTACGTTGTGTTAAAACCTAAATTTATTTGCGTGGTAGACCGCATGAAAATTGGAAGGATGTGGTTTTTGATACGAATACTTTATTGCGTCAGAGATTCATGAAAATACTTTATTGCGCAAATTGTTCCCGCAAAATGTCATTTTTATATAGATTCTTTTTATTTTATTAAAAGCAACTTGGGGCAAAATCTCCACAGAGTTGACACCTCCAAACAGGATCCAACCTTGCGGCAGACTGGCGGGATGATCTTTGGCGTGTCGTTGCACAGAACCGCAAAAAAAAAGGATAGTGAAGAAGGGTAGTGAGGCCTTTGCCCTGCAGTGGGACGTTATTGGCTTATAATAATAATAAAAATAAAACTGTAGTTGGTATGGTTGGTACACGATTTCCTAGGAAACGGTGCGCGATACGCGCAAATTGATTATAACCTTTTTTGTAGACAAAGTAATTTTCTACGACTTTTGTCTAAAACTTTTTCTCATATTTCTGTTAGTTTTCGAGATTTTCAGGAAAAGTTCATTTTTGCACCCTTTTCCATTTTTTTTTTCGTATGACCCCGGTGACTCACGACCCTGCATTTTTAGTATGTTATTACGGAGTCTTTAACGAAAATTTTGACACCAGTTTTAGCTTTTCATCTAAAATGGCAAAGTTAGAGCTTCGTTGACTGGACTAAATTCAAGGACTAGAAGACTAGTCTTTAACTGGGTTCCACACATAGAATTACTAATGACGTCATTAATTTTGTGCTCCCACATTTATATTGAAAACAGAACTGTTAAGATCAAGTGACAAAGGAAAAAGAGAATGTTACAATGCTCGTCTTTATTTTTGTAATAACAGGCAATTTGAGTTAAGCAAAGTTGTCAAGTTTCTATGCGCGTTCCTCGCAATAAATATTTTTCCCCGATTGTAAAATTACTCTATACTCCATCAAAGTTGTCTGAGAAGTTAAATATAAGGTCAAAATACTGGTAAGTTTATTTTTGTGTGTCGCGTTTAATAAGACTTTTTGCTTTTGAGAATATTAATAAAAAAAATCTGCGACATTTTCACGCTGCGTCATTAGCTCCAAACTAGCCGTTTGTATGTACTATTTATTATTATTATACAAATAAATATTGGACAACATCACAAACATTGGTCGGATCCCAAGTTATGGTTATCAGACATAACGGATATACCAAAAATATATTCTTAAATGCAAATAAACATCCACAAACAGATCAAACACATTTTTTTACTTAGTCAGTACATTACATAGTATTATACAGAATACGGCTATTTAAAAGTGCAATCAACCCCGTTGTCCACGTATTGAAGTTGTATACAAAATAGGGGGCATTAACGAAAAATAATTAGTTCATGCAAATGCATATCTACATACAGGAGAAAAAAAGAGCCAACATACAGAACAATTTAAGAAATAATTACTTAAATACATAAGGCAAGAACACGATAAATTAAAGGGTCCTAATAACCTGAACAAGATTTCTCTTGAACGAGGCAGGTGAGCTTGCAAATATATCAATTTCTGAAAATCGGAGGTTATATAATTTAGTGATTTTTTAGTATAACGAATATTCTGGATTGGATTCGAACTCACGGCCTTGGCGCTTAAGATAGGGTCATCACCAAATGCATCATCATCAAGCCAATCAAATTAGTGCTAAACAATGTTTAATAAAATATTAGACCGATGTGCCTGTCTTTAAAGTAAAGTCGTAGGTATATGAAAAACGATGAAAGTCGCTATAGCTTAACTTGATGTCAAACAAAAAACGTTTTCATAATTAGTTCACTTAATTACATGAAAGGTCGAAACGAAAAGTCATCCATATCAAATTATGCAAAGCCTCGAATGAAGAAAAACGGCCTTAGTATATTTTACGCCGGAGTTCATTCTACGGCTAAATTAATACCTACTCCCAGATGACAAAGCATTTTTAACTTTTAATTATGTTTGCATAAGTAATAATGCAATCAGGTGAATGTAAAGTATCCAGGCCATGTAATATCACAATGAAGGCAAAATAAATAATAAAATAAATATTTCTGGACATAATTCACACAGTGCTATCTAGCCCCAAACTAAGCATTCGCTTGTGCTATGGGTGCCAGACAACGGATAAACATTACTTATATCCTTTTTTTGTAAATACATACATATTATAAATAAAAATACCCAGACCGATACAAATATACATGTTCATGCACACAAATAAAATTAAATGTTTGTACCGTGCGAGGATCGAACCCGCGACCTCTGGTGTAATAGCCGACTTCTCGACCATTACAACAAATGGCTCGTGAAAAGCCTTCATTATTGAAATCTAGGCATCGTCACAATGATAGGTACTAGCTTAATCACCATGCTTGCCGAATGCAGTTAATGTAAAATCACAAACTTGAGCTGTGTGCGAAAAATCAAAAAAAAAATGCTTGCCTCTGCAATTGAATTGAACCCTGGACCTCGAGATCACGGCCCTGTACTTAAACCGCTTGACCATCATGAACATGACTGTTGTAGCGTTTGGGTGACATATTATGTATCTTATATACAAAAAAGTAATGTTTATCTCTATCTGACCCATAAAACAAGCTATGCTTTGCTTGGGGCTAAACGGCGCTGTGTGAATAATATCCAATGATGTTTATTTTCCTTATTTTGAGCCACCACAGCCACTGGTCTGTGATACGAAAAAGACTGATTTTTATGTGCCTAACACACATTCCATATTGAATTCCCTGTAAGCAAAAAAGTACTTTCCTACCTCGATTAATTATTGTAGTCGCTAAATAAGTTAAGTTTGTACCGTACGAGAGCTTCTTCGTAGCGAACTCGTAACACTCTTTAATTAATTACTTGTTTTCTTTATCAGCATGGGTTACGTAATAAGAGGACAGATAGAAATAGCACTTATAAACATCAGCAAGTAACAGGTGTTTTGCATGCATCGTAACTGCAAGCTAGCATGACCTGCGGCCTTGTTTGATAGACGGAAAGAAAGAAAAGCTTTTTTATTGACCACATACATAGCACAATAGTACACACTCTAAACCTTTAAAGAGAGGGAGAAAAAAAACAATAATGCAAAAAATAACACATAAACGTGGTCAATTACAGCCCTTTCACACGGTATCCAGTTTTGCAGGACCGGCTTTTTACTGTATCCTGCAAAACTGGACGGTGTGTTCACATGGCAGTTCAGTTTTGCGGGATCCAGTAAAAAGCCGGTCCTGCAAAACTGAACTGCCTTGTGAACACTGCTATTTAAATATTTGTGCGACTAAACGGGATCCCGCTTTTTACTGGACGACGGATCCAGTTTCTAGTGACAAAACCGAATGACACAATTCGACCGGATCGGGTTTTTGCAGTATCCCGCATGCGGGATGCTCGTGTGAACGCTAGCATATAACACATTCGCCATCAAACGGTATCCTGCAGAAAACGAAGCAAAAAACTGGACTGCCCGTGTGAAAGGGCTGTTTGGTCCCAACCTCAGCATTATGTTGCAGTATACAACCATTTGCAGCGCCGGTATTCTGGTGGGACCTATTGTATATACCATCATCATAATCATCGGCCTGTCTCAGTCCATTGCTAGACATAAGCCTCTCCCAATGCTCGCCACTTAGTTCAGTTATTGGCTATCATCCAGCTCCTGCCAACTATCCTACATAAATCGTCACTTCACCTGGCCTGAGGGTGTATTGTGGGTATATAGTGACTAAAAAACTGTGTTTGGAACTGTATTAAGGACACTTTTCTCAACAGCCATTAAATTCGGGTTTTCTTCACACCCAAAAGGGAGGAGACGAGGCTTGTGTCGATTGACCGGCCCTTGAAGTTTTTTTTTTATGTTAGAGGGAGGCAACGAGCATGCGGGTCACCTGATGGTAAGCAATCACCGCCGCCCATAAATACCCGCAACACCAGAGGAGTCACAAGTACGTTGCCGGCCTTTAAGAAAGTGATATGCTCATCTCTTGAAAATTACCATGTCATAGCGGTCCGGAAATACCGCTGCAGGGAGCTGGTTCCATAGGTCGGTCGTAAGTTTCCTGTCTTTTGCGCTTAAGAGTGAAAACGCAAGTGCGTACCTTATGACACATGCATAGTACCTAAGCGTATGCATATAACGCCATGTAGAGCTAATAAAGTCATCTCTCGACGCGTCACGTCTCGAGGTCTATTCAAATAATTGAGGCGCCTTTCAGACTACAATTTATTTGAAGCGCCTTTGTGAGACGATGGCCGCGATCCCGAAGCTTTTTACGAATCAGTCATGTTGGAGAATGTAAGCCACCGGTGTGAATTGACGCGTATTGGGAAAGACGTATCTATTCATCAAATTTTTCCTGGAAACCAAATGCTTTATTTATACTGAAAGCCTAAGTGTCCCTTTTATCATCATGGTTTTTTCGACAATTTCATTCGAAGCAGATTGCCTTTGCTTTTGGTTGCTAAGGAGCAACCGCATAGTTGTTTATCATTAGGCAACTTTATGGTCAAGTGCTAGTTCGTACAAATATAAAAAAAAAACATTTAAAGTAATTGCGTAATTGATACAACATTGTCGCGCTAAAATTGAGTTGGCTCTGTGCCTGATCTCTCTTCAATTGTGTCAGACTGCTGTCTCACCCCTTATTGATAGAGTAAGGGAATAGGGAGTGTACCTGAGCTTGTGTTGGTTGATCCGTAGTAGCCAAAACTGGGCGAGGAACATAATTTGACACACACAAACATAAGTACATAAGTTGACCGCCTCCGTGGAACTGTGGCTAAGCCGCTCGGGTATAAAAACACGGAGGTCGTGGGTTCGATTCCCGCCTTAGGTCTGGTTGTTGGTAGGGCTTTTACAGAGTCCGACTGTCTAGCTACCAAGTCTTATTATTTCTCTATGTACCAACCCCACAGGTGAAATCTGCCGCCATAACGGCTCTGGCTGTGTTCCGGCAATATAAATGTGGGAGCCAGAGTGAGCCAGTACACTAAACTTGAAATCAGAGGCTCGAAGATCAGATGAGTCTACAGTCTGGCAGCACATTGAGAGACACTTTCAAGTGAAGCGTCCCTCAATGAAATAGTCCGCAGTGGCCGCTTACCATCAGGCGGGCTGCGTGTCTGACTGCCAACTGAACCAGTATAAAAAAAATATTTTTGAATCCTTCAATTTACTTTTGATGCTTCTTCCCACGCAATTACTGCCATTAATGTTTTCAAACGAAGAGAAAACAAAAATTACTTATTCTTAATCCTAAAAGGGTGGCTGACCCTAAAAGTTACGAATTGATAAGCATTCCCTGTTAAGGTTTCTCAGCCATTTGCCATTTGAGGTGTATTTTTAATGATTCTCAGACGGTCGTTTATTCGTTTAAAACCACAGCGTTGGCACGGAAGCCATATTAATTCTGTTGCTCGAGAAAATAATGTGTTAAGTAATAGAATACTAATGCAATGAAATCTTTTGTTCTCTGCGTAGGTGTTAAACATACTGTTAGTCTGTTAGAAGTGTTGATGGCATTTTCTTTTTTTTTATTTCAGATCAAAATCCATATCATAAAAACAAAGAAAATTCAGCCACATTCAAGTACCTACATAAATAATACAAATAATTAAACCGACTTCAAAAAAAAAAACAAAAAAAAAACTACCTAAAAACACTGAAAAGCAAAAAATAATTTTAATAAGACATTCATCAAATGCGCTTATTGTCTAAGCCTATAAATAACATTAAATTGTATTTACGTGCTAGGTAGGTACCTACTAATCTGTTTGAAGTCGGTGCCAAGCCAAATAGTAGGTACCCAGACTACGTACCTACGTCCGCGGATTATTTGTAACCCTGTATAATACATAAATTATTAGGTATGTATCATTTTTCATTACCTTTGGCTTGGCACCGACTTCAAACAGATTAGTAGGTACCTACCTAGCACGTAAATACAATTTAATGTTATTAATAGGCTTAGACAATAAGCGCATTTGATGAATGTCTTATTAAAATTATTTTTTGCTTTTCAGTGTTTTTAGGTAGTTTTTTTTTTGTTTTTTTTTTGAAGTCGGTTTAATTTTTTTTTTAAAAAGTTTGTTTATTTTTCTATTTTTAGTGTGAATAATACGTAGGAGTGAGTAAAACTCTCTCATAATATTGATAACGAAAATACGAGTAAAATAGTAGAATTGTATTATTTGACAATATTAGGTATTCATTAAGTGTTCAGCACCATTCAGTAGACCAACTAAAGATGCAGCCCGCAGGAGGGACATAAGAATTAAGAAGACGTACCCTTTAGCTTCCATCATAGTTGTACCTTCCATCATCAGCTTAGCTGCAAAAGTACATGAAATACAAATAACGGTCCACATATTCTTACAATACTGAAAGAATTATCCCCTAACTCCTAACCGTTAAGGAGTTGTACCTTCCATCATCAGCTAATCAACATAAAGTGATGTCTATAGGACGCAAAAACTTAAATGGCTTCAGAAAAAACAAGTAACGCGTAGTGTGCGCCTATAAAATTTGAGGTTTGCCCTTGATTTTCCCGGGATCCCATCATCAGATCCTGACATGGTGACAATGGGACCACCTCGGAACTATGCACTTTCAAATAAAAAAAGAATTATTTAAATCGGTCCACAATTGACGGAGAAATCGACGGACATACATAAAAAAAAAAAAAAAAAAAAAAAAAAATACATACAGTCGAACATAGGACCTCCTCCTTTTTTGAAGTCGGTTAAAAATTAAATCAAAAATTTCAACATAAAAACAAATTAAAATGGAATTGAATTGAATGAAATCTGGATCAAAATTATAATAATAATTACATACAATGATTACAGAAAAAATAATAATAATAATAACAATAATATAGTATTAAATGCAAAGTTAAATTAAAATTAACACAAATTACGCATTATTCATGACGCGTTCGGTAGTTTTTTTTTTTTTGCGGAGGAGATTGTGTTTATCATCATCATCAGCCTGTAACAGTCCACTGCTGGACATAGACCTCTCCAAATGCTCGCCACGCTGATCGATTTTAGGCCACTCGCATTCAGCTCCTGCCAGCCATCCTCCGCAGATCATCGCTCCACCTGGCCTGAGCCAGGCCAGGAGATTGTGTTGGTGCACCATAACTGCAGGCTTGCGCATCCTACTGCTTACTACACACTACAATTCTTTAGTTTCCCCTCGACACTGAAAAAGGGCGAGCCGTTGTCTGCCTTGTGGCATTATCAACCTATTTTGATAAAATATACTGTCTTCAAAAGTTTAGTAAAAACACAATTCATCTCGCATCTTTGTCTTACGCTAAGTGTGGTCGGAGCATATTCTTTTCGTTTCGTTTCCTCTTAAGAGTTGTCAGCAAAGGCCTTGTATAAGTAAGCTGTAAATGTAAATGTGCTATTTCAACGCTATGTCATCACTAAGTAAGTAAGCCTATTAAAGTCCTATTATTCCCTAAGCTTTAAAAAAAAACCCGAAACAAGTTTTTGTCCGAAATGCTCGATCTGGACCAACGAAACATTTTTCCTCTCACTTGTAGAAAAAGAAAACATTTAATTCAAACAATTAACGTCTGATTGTCCTTCTGACCGCTAACTCAAACTGCCCAAAACTGTGTTAAAAGTTAGTAAATCAACTCCTTTTTAATTAAATGTTGAGAAGAAACTGCCTAGATTATATTAGATCAGAGGTCCTTTTAGTCTAGGATCCCACTGTTCGATTCTGCAGTCATCTGCTTTTTAATGAAATATATTTTAATGTGAATGTTGAAAAAATGTATTTACTGATTAGCTAACTATAGATATAGGTTTTTTTATGAAAATCAGCTATTTTTCTTAATTCTTTACATGGTTTCCTTTAAAATGACGTGCAACTGAAAAAAAATAGCTTTAATTTACTTGTACAAAAATTAATTGCAGATAATTCTGACTATTTTATATAGGCAACCTATTGCTAATCCGTTTTATACTTCTTGAAAATTCAATAAAAAATATTTCATTAAAAAAACAGATACATACCTGCAGAATCGAGCAGTGGGATCCTGTACTATTTAACTTTCTTGATTCGTCCGACTTATAGATGTCCGAGATTAACGAAGTTACGAACGTACGACTTTACGAGCTACTTTATGCACCTAGACTTTTTATTGTTATATAACCTGGGAATCGTAAAACGGAATGCCTAGGTCTAATTTCACATGTAGCAATCAGGCAATCAGCAGTTCTGTCTACTACTCTGTTAGGTCTTTCTTATATTTTCTAGTTTTACAGGACGTCCCTAGGCGCCACCCTGACTTGAGGCCTCTCGAGTCGGGGTACCCGGGGATGGGCTGGTCAATAGCCATAAGGCTAGCACCGGCTCGTCCTAATCGGGTGTGAAGGAGAAACCGGGGGATTTTAGTGGGTAGTGGACGCTCCAGTCTCGAGTCCCACACACGGCCGCGGGTCTAGCTAGCCTGCGGTTATGGTGCATAAACGCATTTTCCTCCGAGAAAAAAAAAAAGTTTTACAGGACGTACCTCATGGTTAGCTTCTACGACTTTAGTCTACACTCTGTTTTGTTGAAGGGTTTACATTAATCACCCGAGATGATAACGTATGGTAAGGTCAGTTTATGAAGCCATCGAGAATTACAAGAATTTTGAGTTAGGCCACTTTCATTCTAAGGGTACGAGATGAGCCTACAGTCTGGTAGCACATTGAGCGACGGTTCCTGATGAAGTGTCCCTCAATGGAATAGGCCGTAGTGACCGCTTACCATTAGGTGGGCTGCGTGTCTGTCTGCCAACTGATGTGGTATAAAAAAATAAATAAAGATAAGTATTTTTTTTATTTTAGTTCTAAAATTTGTTGTACTACCGCTTAATTTTTTTTAAATCACCTAAAAACTATCAAACCCACAATCGGAGGTCGCATATTCCCCAACACCGGAACGCCGCCGGTGCGATAACAAAATATTCCGCTATATATTCCCGGATCCGTTTTTATTCCGCTGTAATACCGTGAATTATTGTTTCATCATGCAACGGTTTCCCGATCCGATGCCAACATCCTTTGTTTTGTTTTTATTTGTGATTTTACACTAAGGCTCGATTTACATTTTCTATTTGATATTGTGTCAGGTCTCTAGAGCTCAATTGGGGTTATGTTGGCAGCAGAATCTTTTTGATTTGCTGTAACGGTATGATTTTCCTCCAAACAGGGTTTTAGTAGTGGTAGAGACATTAACAGTACGAATGGGCCGGCTCGTCCGGGAAAGTACTACCCTCTCACATAACACCGGCGTGAAATAATAGTAACTACTATTGGGTTTCGCTGGTTTGTGAAATTGCCGAAGCCCCCCCCCCCCTCATCCCCATAGGCCGGCAACGCATCAGCGATTGCTCTGGTGTTGCAGATGTCCATGGGCGGCGGTGATTGCTTACCATCAGGCGACCCGCTGACTCGTTTGCCGCCTCTGAAATAAAAAAAAGGGTGATACGTCAGAGGTGTCTCTGTTGTTACAACGTTACAAGCCGTTAACATCTGCTTACCATCACGCGATGGTAAGTTATAAAGTTGGCAGATACAGTTTAGCGACCATCGTGTAGTATCCCTTAGAAAAACCTTACATTTAATGTACGCCCTACTGTAGAGTACTTTTATTTCAAGTTAATTGGCTCTAACATAAATATTACCGGAACATGCCTCTTTTGCAGCAGATTTCACCTGAGAAGTGATGGCTACGCTATCTAATCGTACGCTCAAAAATTCTTACCTTCAATCAGATATAAGATGGGAAAAGAAGTCACAACCTTTTATAGTTTTGTAGCGGCACATGGTTAGTTCTACGGAAACAGCAAACATTTTGAATACTGTCTTTGTAACAAACATAGGATTCTTTGAACGTTATATAATACGCTGTAATATGATTTCTTATTCAATAAGAGCGCAATTTTGCGGTGATAGCTTCTTTTCAATTACATTTGTGAAATGTAGAGTGCTATGATCAAGAAGCTAATATTTACTTTATTGTCTTTTAGCCACTTTGCTAAGCTTTATCCAAAACAGTTTTATGTAATACTAAAACCTTGTTTCGTGGCAAGTCGTCCATTACAACTATCAGACTAGTCTGTCTGTCGCAGACAGTTCCACGGAATGTCTAGACTTTGCGAAGTGCTATTTTATATTACGCAACAACATGCAAACAAGCTAGTTTACAGTACAATTCCAAATCGTGTTTCTTTTTATTAAGATTTAAACTGCAGCCGAATGTGTGGGGGGTGGCTAAACATCGGAAAACATACATAGTGTTTTTTGTTACTTAAGTGACTTTGTAGATAACTAGATAAAACAAAATAAAATAGTTTCATTATTTAAGATTTTTTGTTCATAAATCTAATTGCCATCAGGCTGGGTCAAGCTAGTGGAAAGATTTTATCAATCTACAGGCCGAATATGGTCGCCATGGTTCGCCTTGGGTCTGGTTGGTGGTAGGGCGTTTTCAGAGTCCGACTGACTAGCTACCACCCCCACAGGTGAAATCTGCTGCCATAACAGCTTCAGCTATGTTCCGGCAATATTAATGTGGGAGCCAGTGCACTTAAAACCAAAGGCTCGAAGATCAGATGAGCCTACAGTCTGGCAGCACATTGAGCGACGCTTTCTGGTGAAATGTCCCTCAATGGAATAGGCCGCAGTGACTGCTTACCATCAGGTGGGATGCGTGCCTTTCTGCCAACTGATCTAGTATAAAAAATACGAACTGACTGCAGAATGGCTCTACCACACACCAAAAAATAATTTATAATGTTGGAGCCAGTACATTTCGTCTAGCTAGGTGGATAGCATGCCTGCGTATAATACCTAATCGTATCAGCGCAATCCATATTAACTGCAGTTTGAATTAATTAAATATTCGCAAGTGTCGCTGCGCACGACGCCATAATACATGGTAACTGGCATTACCATATATGAATATCGGCATTCCTGGCTGCGCAAGTTTCAAGCCATTAGGTCAAGGGGCTTGTAGACTGATACCGTTTACCCATTCAGCAGTTGTGACCACACCGTCTTTCCAGTGCAGGAAATGGCAGTGAGGAAACTATGCTAAAGGAGACATTTTATTTTTGTATGGAGGATAGGCCCACTAAAAATTGTGGCGGATAGTAATGAAACATATATCAAATTGTTCCTTAGAATGTCTAAAATCATTAGCAATATTGGTTTTTCTTTATTAAACGAAAATATTTAAAAAAAAATCAAAAATCCACTCACAAGTTATTGCACACTTTTAGTGGTTTCCAAAAGTAATTGTCTTTGTACGTTTCGTTGAAATCTCACTGCACAGTTAACACAACGGTTCGGTGGAATAGGGGCTGTACTTGATGTCATTTTCTTCTATTTTTCGTTGAAAAAAAGGAAAAACACAAAACCTCAGTTCAAAACAAACGGAAGGTATTGTTGCGGGTACGGGGTACGTCAATTCAAATTAAATGCCGGTTACGAAAAGACAATTATTTATTAAAACCACTAAACTGAGATACACCACTTTAACACAATTACACTTCACACTTTACGTAGACGATTCAAAACAAACACTGGTAAACGCTGTTCACTTCAAACGTCGCAGGATAGTTCGCACTGATCGCTTTCCGAAGAATGAATACTGCTCGCAGCGTCGCTCACTCTCTATTTATACCCGGCGCGGGCCCTCTAGTAATTTCTTCGAACAGACGAGAAGCCTCGCGTGCCCACGCGGTCTAACAGGATTATTCTTTACATGTAAACGCGCGCGCAGGTAAACAAGCAGCCCCGGGCGCGCAGGTAAACGAGCAGGCGGGCGCGCGCGAGAATGAACCTTATTGCGTAGAAGAGTGAGGTCCGTTTTCGCGTGCAAGCTCCGTTGCCGGGCATCGTCGTAACAGTATGATGAATGACACTCCAACCACTCCTGTCAATGTCAGTGATAACTGACAAACGTCAAGACGGAATCGCGTTCAGTTTCACGGCCTTAATATACATAGATATAACCATTTTAGCTAAAATCTTAAAAACACAATTAAATTATTTTTTACTGAAATCTCAATTCCCTAAAATAGATAAAGTAGACAAAACAAGATCTAAAACAAATAATCACCTCATTGAAATATTTTTTTATAACCAGCCCGACGTTTCTTTACACGCATTGTTGAACCTATGATCTTGTTTCAATCAAAAGTTATCTATGCCTTGACTTTAAAAAGATGGAATGTCGTGGACCGGTAGGCAAAACATGGCATTTTTATAAATTGATTTTATAATTCCCGTTGCATTTAAACGTAAACTTTTGTCTAATTGTCTAAAAAAATTAGTTATTAATTTAGGGAGTAATGTCATCACTATCCGCAACTGGGCCTAAAATAAAATATCTCCTTTAGCATGACACTCCCTGTCTAATTTGAGTAAAATTAATGCTAAGAACGGGTTGAAGTTGGAAAGAAAGGCTGGTCAATCGCCACAAGCTGAGAACTTAGTTCCGGAATCCCCGGAGTGAAAGGGAAACTGGGGAGATCAGTTAGGAGTAGGCACTTAAGACCTGAGTCCACGATTCTAAAATGTATTCATCTTATGAAAGTTACTTACATACTGTATAGTTAAAGCATACTCTTGGACCGTCTCTTACGGGCGTGGACTGGGACAGTTAAGTGAGAGGATAAAATAAAAGTGAAATTACTGGGTATATGAGACCTAATAACTGTCGTCTCGGTGTAGCGGGCGCAGGGCAGTGCCAGACAGTTACTGCTTAGTTACTGTTTGGCACTGAACTGTCTAAGGGCAGACGTGGCGCTTACCATCAGGTGTACGATCTGCTCGTCTGGTTACACATTGTAATAATAAAAAAACGTCTTTAGTCCCGACTTCCGCACACGGCCAGTTAACAAAGCTATAAAAAAATTCTAAGAGAAAACAGTTGCAAACATTCCCTAACCAGATCGTAACAAAACGTTTGTAGAAAGAAGAAGAAGAAAGATATTAAAATGAATCACTGCTCTTACCTCCACTGTGGCGGGTCCGCGTAAATTTATGATGTGCTAGCCTCTAAGAGGTTGCTATAGTTTATTGATCACTCGCCAAAACGCGTGTCTTTAATATTTGATGCAGGCGGTTATTAGCATAGATACACAGGTTGCCCGGTGTTAATTATTATCCGGGATGTATCTGGGACTAACAGAGATAAAATAGAGCGTTTAGAGCATTATTGATGGCAACTGAACTGTTAGTAAAGGTGGATGTTGGTTTAATATTATTACACGCTTCCGTCAGCAGATTTTTTATGTTTTTCCATGCGAACTGGGAATTAATTATCTCGGTATAAAGGGATGTCTTTATCCCTTTTCAAGGTCTAATATACGTCTCATTCAAAATATGTCAAAATCAGTTCAGATTTTAATCTTTTGGACGCCAAAGTGGTCTATACTTGACAAGCACCTGCGGGCAAAAATCAGCCTCTAAAAATATGAAATAAATATGTTTAAAACGATTACTGGTATTTATTCCATACATTCGACATTAAAGAATAACCCAGCTCTGGCGTACAGGACACGACATGCGACAGTGAGTTCGTAGCTTAGCGTTCAAAAGGTTAAGCATAACAGACAGAATCTCTTTTGTATTTATAATATTGACGATGATTCGATTTCAATGTAACCCTTTACCCTGCAGTAAGATATTAATAAGACTGATACTTTATCTGTACTCATATTATAAAGAGGAAAGATTTGATTGTTTGTTGTATTTGTATTGAATAGGCTCCGAAACTACAAAACCGATTTGGAAAATTTTTACACTGTTGGAAAGCTATACTATCCCCGGGTTACATACGGTACTTTTGATCCTGGTTAAGGGGGGACAATTGACAAGGAGAATTTTTTTCTTAGACAAGGTTTTTTAAAAATAATTCGCCCTGCAAAGTCATCGAACTAGTATTGTTAATTCTTTCAACGCTCACTTTATCTTCTGTTGACGATCAATAAAATGTAAGCACGACTTACCATCTGAACTCATAACAAGGCGAACACAAGTCGTGGACGCTATAATAATATAAAAAGCTATTACAATAATAAAGGGTATTTGTATTACAATGGTGCAACAACATATTAATGTCCAGACGTGTCCTGCATCTTAATTAGGATAAGTCCAGGAAATGTGGGTCTCGAAGTTCGTGTCGGTATAAATCACTTCGGTTGAAAATGCCGTTTGTTGGTGACTTTGAGGATAAGCCTTGATGGCCTAGTTTACTGACTTTCGAGGTCCTAGGTTCAATTCCCGGGTTGACCAAATGTGTTGACTTTGATTTTTGTAACACCCCTCGGATTTGTACTTAAAATAGTTTCGGGTTACGCTGTATCGTATCTAGCTAATGTATTAATTGTTACGATTGAACGGTTTACTTATAATAATTATTTCTTTACAGGTAAATACATCATCATTCATACATTGGTCATCTTTATCTCTTCCGATGAAATTACATTGTAGCCGTAAGTACCACTACATTAATTTGTATTTTCTGCAGACTACTCGAACAATTCTTTGACCACTAATAAGGAAATGTTCCTCTCGACTTCTTTTCGCCACAGTGGACACCATACTTTAATCTTTTTACCTGTCCTATCCTAATGCTAATCTTCTGAAAAATATCTAAAAAATCATAATGCCAACATCAAAATCTCTTCCAATTTCTCAAAACATCTAGCCAGTAATAGATCACAATGTTTAAGCTTGAGAAACTTTTATTGTCGGTCGAAGGTCGCCCGATAATAATTTGTATCGTACGGACTGGTATTATATGATGATAAATTATCCTAAACGTAGGTAAATAGGGCTGCCTTTAACGTTTCAGGGCATCCTGAGATAAGCTTTTACAAAAAATGCTAAGGTATTTTAGGCCTATATTATTATCTTGTACAGTTTTCTTATTCTTGGGTCATTACTGCTAATGGTTTGTGAATTTGGGTGACATTGTGGAATATCAAAGGTGAACTATTTTTTTATTTTTTACTCTCTCTTCTCCAGGACTCTTCACCAGGTAGCGTCGTTCAATGCGCTACCAGACTGTAGACTGTAGACAAGTGCTTACGCTACTAACTTTGGGGCCAGATCAATGTATGTAATGATGTCCAGTATTTATATTTATTTATTTGCAATACCAGCGGCATCATACTTGATGGTCATCTAGACTCTGGATGATTCGACGAGTGCTTGGCAACTATTTCTAATTTTCCTAAAATAACGCAAGCATTCCCCGGCTACCCTCCTGGAGAGCTAAGCACGAGGTAGGGCCCCGGACGCGAAAGATAATGAGTTTTTATCATCCCTGCGTAAAGTACGGAAAGACGAAAAAAAGTGGAGTGAAGCATGTCTGTACTAACCTTTTATTGTATAGGGTTCACTATTCCATTTCGAAAAACGTTTCGTCGAATTACAATTCATCGATGACAACTAGTCGATTATTTGTTTGAACGATGCGTTATTTACCCGAAAGTGGATGGTTCATTTCATTGAATGTCTTTTAGTCGACGATTTAAGACATGGTTAAGCCACGTCCATCATTTTGATGATGTTTTGATTTCAATGGTGGAGGAGTTTGACCTGCAATAGGACAAAGGACTAAAATACACTATTCAATGTGTATGTTCTTTATGGGCCATTTTGTGTAAATGTTTTCCCCGGGCATGGAAAGCAACAATATTGTTGATTCAAAGAAAAAAATGCAGTAAAATATTTATTTTTGTATCAATGTTTACATGTTTTTCTTGATTAGTGCAGCAAAATACACGTACGTATTACGATCTTCCCTATACTGTGGCACAGACGCGAAAATGCTTTGTTTGGTTTTAATAGTGAAAAACCCTCCTCGCATTTTAATTGTAGAACTCATTACCTGGACACAAGGAGAATGTTTTTATTTACGTCCTTGTGTAAGATATGCAAAAGAGTACTTTGTAATTAACATTGGGTTCTATGGTCTAGGTAATAAATAGAGAAATTAAAAACAAGAGAATTAAAAGACCCGCAGTGTACCAAATTACTTAAAAAAAAATTACTGTTTGTTATAAGAAAAGACAATTTCAAAAATACAGTACAGAGACTAAAATCTTACAATTAAAGATTGTACAGCCTCCTACAAATAGGCTATTACACACTTTTTTGAAAACTGGTTTAAATCAATCTTGAAGTTGTACTGAACCAGTAGAATTTTTATTTTTATTTTAAATTACCGAAAAATGCCATAAAATCTACTTTTTATTTATGATTTTGAAATTGCGCGCGGAAACAGTAGCCGCCATGCTGCTTCGACTTTTGACGTCAGTCCGTTAGTAAACAATACGATGTTGTTAGAGACCAAGTGAAAATATTTTCGAAAATAATGAGTTAAAACCCTTATCATTGGTGTCTTGTGCCTGGATGCAATAGATAAACGTTCACAAACATAATAACTTGACAATTTCTACAAATCTTCTCAAAGCACGACTGTATTTACTAACGGAGTGACGTCACGTCGGAACCCATTATGGCGAACGGCGTTTTTGACATTTCAAAAACAGATTAAAAAATTCGATTTTAAAATTGGAAATATAAAATTAATAATGCATTTTTATGAATTAATATCAACGTTTCTCGTTTATATTATACGAAATCTATAATAAACATTCACTTTTATATTTTTTCTTGCATGGTGTAAAATACCGTATTATTATTATGCTTCGAACTCCGATTACTTTGCTTGTGCGATGTAGAATTGCATCCACTAACTCATTTGGTCAACCAGTTATAGAACTTTTATGGTTGTATCTCAATGTTATGGATATCGGATACTATAAAGGTACCACAAAATATACAAACAGGCACAAAACCGAAGAGAAATGTCATCACTTATGTAATTGTCCTGGTTGGGACTCGAACCAACCCCTGGCGCATAGGCCAAATGGGCTATCGAGCTAGTCAACAGATAAACACAAAGGGTCCGGCCGTTATGCCCCCATTCCGGGTTGCCCCCGGCCGGTATGCCCCCACGGTTTAACGGAAAACTGGAACAATTTTTTTTTAAATGTGGGGGCATACCGGCCAGGGGCAACCCGGAATGGGGGCATAACGGCCGGACCCAACACAAATCGGCGATAAAAATATACACTCATTTGTATTTATGAAAATCTACATATTTACACAGAATCACTTTCGTCTTCACATCATCACTATTTCAGAGAAAGAGAGAAGATTATATAAATACTTCATATAACAACTTCAACAAGGTTTTACACGAATACAATTTAAACACAAACTGTCCCAGCCGTGGGAATTGAGTAAATTTGACAGGTGCCTGACATAAACAAATTCCCACATGGAAATATTACTTTTACGTACAAGCAGAACATGTTCATTGTAATTTAAATTTTGTAACTCGATTTCATTTTAACAGGTTCTTGTCGGTCTGTTTATGAATTCGATTCCCATGCCAGAACAAGTATTTCAGTATATTCATTTTAAAGTTATTTGACGGGCTTGATGTAGTTTGGAAAATGAAAACATATTTGCTATTGCTAGGATTACATAAGATGTGAAGGGCATAATATAAATATATTAATACATTTATTCACATGTCGTTTAGCCCCAAACTAAACATAGATTATATCTACTTAGGTGCCACACGACGAATAAACATGACCAGAAAGAGCTTGTAAAATGTAGATAGAAAAAAATCGTACTCGGGAATCGAACCCAGGACTTCAAAAACAATGTAGGTACCCAAATCACCAGACCGACAAAGTTATTCGTCACTCTGTGAAGTTGGGAAGCTGGAAGGTCTGGAAGAAACAAGAAACTTTTTGGTTCATAAATATGTTGAAAAGATTATCGGAACAGAAATGTTGGGTTGGGAGCTTGCGAGGTATTAGAGATTTGCGAGGTGTTTGTTGCGCAAAATTATACGGAATATTTTATATGATATCAAGAGATTTTTATTTATTTCATAACTCAGCAGAAGGGCCTAATGAGGAAAGGCAAGTAAAAGATAACTTAACAATGTAGTAAATATTTTGGCAATTGAAAAGAGTAACTGTCTAGTTTCTTGTCGGCTCTTCCCCACAGTAACGACGCGACGCGTTTTTTTTTGACGATTCATAAATACTTTATACAAGTTTACTGAATAAAGAAGATTTTGATTTTTGACTTACCTATAGTGAGAAATAAAAATAGTATCAGCAGTATCAGCCTATTTCATGTCCCACTTCAAGGCAAAGTCATTTAAATCAAGTCATCATTACAATAATGATTTAACTGCCACACTTGTTAAAAAAATTCGGGACTCGGGAATTGAACCTAGAACCCCAAAATCACGTTTTACTCATCATAATTATGTATATTGTATATGCCATTGGACACTGTGACATTCTTATTGCCACCTTTAAAATAAAAATATAGATCCAATGTTATTCAATACCGCAGCTTAAAACATAGAACTACAAAATATATAAATTGCTTAAATGGGGAATGTCCCAAATGTCCCTTCCGTTTGACATTTAATTAATATGCTAAAATACAAGGGAGGGTTATTTATCTTAGTCCAGTTTTACTTGGTACATGTGGGGTTCACGCACTGAACGGAAAACATTGGGTTGGAATACCAATCAAGAAATACTATATCAGACTTCCACAAGCTGACGCAATTGCTCAAATACATTTTGAACCTTTTCACTATGAACATAATGGTTTAAATATATTGCAGATTGACAAGATGAGGGTGATAAATACCGCTTCAATATACCTAGTACTTGTAGTCCTCAACAAGATGGGAAAGCAGTCTGACACGACCGAAAAAATCAGGCGTAGGACCAACGGCTTTACTTGCTTTCCGAGACACGGGGTTTTTTTTTCACCTCCAGACAGACTGCGGACTAAACGATTAATCAGTATTCTAAACAGGAAAACCCAATCACAAATTAGGTAGGTATTTGGTCAAATCTGGGATTTTAAGCCAGTACTCGTGTCGCTTTAAAATGCGGCTTGCTAGCAGTGAAAAACTTGCAGTGAAAAACTTGCTTTCTCAGTTGTACAGTCAAAAGCACGGCAGACTATACACTTTGGACTTTGTACCGCTCTTTACGTCGGGGGCATAATATCGAACTGCAAGTGTTTACCGTGATGTGCTGTTGACCGTACACTATTAAATTATAGTGAACCACGCGGCTTATTGTTTTTAAAATAGGTATTTAATTCTTTCATCTTATAGCAGATTGACTCACAAAAGAGAACGTAAACAAACATTTTGTAATTTGTTTCAAACATTCGAAACTTGAATTAATTGTTGCCAATATAAATGTATTACAAAACTAACACACCTAACGTGTAAGGACACGTATTTTCAAATGTACAGTGTGTCCGAAAAGGTGTATTTTCCGATGCATCGTTCGCGTGTATGTGCGCAGTATGTCAGCGGTCTGGGGTTGGTTTTGACGGCAGGGAGGGTATTCAATAGACAAATTCTTGGGCTAGGACTCGGACAGCTGGCCCACACTTACACTGTTGCCCGTTAATTGGTTTTGTAGATTTCGTTGTCGAAATAAAGTGTTAAACTAAAACCGGAAGGGTTCTTTCAAAGTGGGTAAACATTTCCTTACGAAGGTGATATTTCTTGTGTTATAATTTTGAACTTGAAATGTTCATTAGAAGGTCGCATATTTTTACTGCGTTAAGTATAAATTTTTGATTTGAGTATTTAAGCAACAAACGAGTTTTTGAGAAAAAGGTAAAGAAATTATATCCCACATGTGTTTCTCTTGAAAAACATCAAATAGCCAAAAATCTTCACCTAAAATGTGTTCATTTAGAAAGAATAAAAAACAATCTGAAAAGCAAATAAAGTAAGTTTAATAAAAATAATATATAACTTACAGTTTTGTCCCCTAGTCTACCTCTGTATACAGTACCAAATGTAAAGGTCAGTGACCTCAAACATTTTCGAGACAATATGTTTTCTTTTACCAAATCAACCAACTTATTCTTTTTCAATATTCACTGAACAATATAATTACCCCTTACCCATTCGCTTCGGTGTCACGGACAGCCGGAGTCACCCTGATGGATATACAGGGGCAAGACGAAGGGGATGAGAGGCTAAAATAAAAGGGATTATGGGGGAATTACGTCACCATGGCAACCGCGTCCCCTGGAAGGAATAACGACTCGTTGTCTTGCATAAAAAACATAAATATTATTACTCTATTCTGAGTTGGAAATTTGACTACCGTCCGCGTCCGGTAGGGTTCTGGAAACGGTCAAGTGCGAGTTGATTTATAATTTAATATTTTTTTTATTACTATATTTTGTTTTGTCAGCCCGTAATATCCCACTGCTGAGCAAATGCCTTCCCCAACTTCCTCCACTTCTTCCTCTACATGGCTACACTTTGCCAATCCCTACAGTGGCGGTCTAAATCATCCTGCCACCGTTTTCTGTCACTGCCTCGCAATGGTCGCACATCCATTTTTTACTTATTAATGAAGTTTTTTTAATTGTTACATAAAACAGTTTAATGCTTTTGTATTCGACGTGCTAGATATGGTTTTTAGTTTTTTAAGGGATTTTATTTAAATTTTGTAGGACCTACTTAGCTACTCCCGCGTAAAAAAATTGATTTTGATTTTATTATTGCGAGACTGTCTGCCAGACAAAACATTGATCTATCCTATGAAATATCATTCATCTTATACGAGTAAAACATCCTATCTTAGTTATAACAGTTCAGTTAACAGTAGAGTTGCGGCGTCCACTGTGAACTAAAACAAAGCGAGCGGACGTCATCAAAACAAACAGCAATGAAAATAAACTGACGGCGAACTGCGGACAAAGAGACTAAACTCCTGGTTCTACGAAAGTACGAATTTTCTTCAAGTTTATATTCCTAGAGAAAAGTGTAATGAAGTTCATGATTTACCGTTTTACTTTTTGATATTTGTGAAGTATGTTGGAATAGAATCAAAATCTTTTATATTCATGTAGAATTCATAGATGCACTGTGGATGCACTTATGAATCGTCAAGTGTTATTTTATAGACTAACTTTACTCCCGGCTTCACTTAGAACCGGCAAGAAACTCGATTGCTCTTTTCATAGGCCAAAAGTTTTACAACATTGATACACCATTTGAATATTACTACTAACTCATAGTCAACATACATACAACCAATCGTTTTTATTACGACAAATTTTAAGACCTGACTTAATTCATATTATTATTATTTTCCATCATCATCATCATCCCAGCGTATTCCCGATTGCATCCAGTTTGGAGCTCAGGGTCCGCTTCGACTATGATCCTAGATTTGACAAGCCTGGTTATTACAATGGAGCGATTGCCATCTGACCTCCGTAACCCTTACAAGGGAAACCAGACCTACTTGGAACATAGTCGGGACCAACGGCTTAACGTGCCTTCCGAAGCACGGAATCATCATTCTTTTCAGACATTCAGGTGATTCAAGCCTTTTCAAGCCAAGATTATTTTCCATCAGAAAATTAATTATTATATCATATTATTAAAATTTTAACCTTCGTACTCAAATAAGTAGTGGCGATAGAAATCATTCAACTTAACGGATTCAGTTGCTGATTCGCACTTTAGTGCGAATTATTTCAGACAGGCTTAAGCCACCATTGTAAGGGTTTCGCTGGGTATTACCCTGTTTAATCATCACGTTCAAGGGATGGGGGAATATTGCCTATTCAGAGGTCGAGCCCATATCACCCCGTCGCTCCCCCAGGCTATGATTGAACGTAAGCAATTCCCCTCGTACATCATTAAGGAAACGAAAAACTGAGCAAAATATCCAAACGAAAAGCGTTGTTATGTAATAGCACATTAACAATATTCGATAGTTTTTATTTTTTTTCATATTATTTAAACTTAGCCAGCACTTGACCACAAAGTTGCCTAATTTTAAGCAACTATGCGACCTACAATGGAGCGTGCTTGCTTAAAGTCCGTTTATAAAAAAATGTATTAACGCTTCTGTGGTAAAGTAATTCGAATCGACTACTAACCCAGTAAAGTAATTCGGCTACTCGAGATCGTGGGCTGCAATCCCGACTTGAAATCCCCCTCTATCACTAAAATTTTTTTTACACCACGCTTGCCAAATGCTTCAATCAAGGCGTTGCGTTTAAACTACTACTATTACTACCAACGAAAAGTTTTTCACATAATATCTAATAAAACACATTCTGTCACATAAACCGCGTGTTATCAACATGTAAATCGAACAGTTGTTCAGTTATCAGAGTGCTTTACGAAAAAAAAACTCATATAACCGTTAACTTTTATCTAACCCCATGCACAGTGCAACGAAACCAGTAACTAGTCTCTGTCTTGATGGTTGTATGTATGTTTGCCCTCTATATTCTCCAAAACTATAAAACAAATCGCAATAAAACTTTACGTTGCGTGATCCTGTTATTATTTATTTTTAATAATTTGAGCCAAGTAGGGAAGTATGGCATAAGGGGAGGCTCTTGCTCAACAGTGGGATCAAATTGGCAAAAAAAAAAAATATTTGAGGGCCATGATCTTGGGATCCTGAGGTCAATTTCATTCGTACGTATTTCTTCCTTCTTAAACTTCAATGCAGTCCGAGGCAAACAGCTAGGTTCTTGTAGTAAATCTATGACTGAATATGACAACCCAACCGGATATTGACCTCTTAGAAAGTGACTTAACTTTTGACATCATTACAAAAAACTTACGCAGAACAAGTTCACCGTAGTTTTACTGTTAACCCTGTATACTGTTAAAAGGAGGGTTATCAGCAATCAGTTTATCAATAACAAGAGGTGTTTGACTCGTACACGTGGATGAGTTAACCCTTTCCTGGCAAGCTTGGTCAAAAATACCCCACAAGAATTTTTCGCTCCGGAAAATTTTAGTTAATACCACTTCCAAATATTAATCCTTGGACGTTTTCCACTCAAAGCCGTGGCTCAAAACTAAGCAGCTTTGTATTATCCAGACAACGGATAAACATACCCCATTTAGGTAAATACTTTTTATTGTGAAAATTTAGTTTGGTTCGTGAAAGTGGAACATTGAGGGATTATAAAATAGCGTTGTTGTTATCTATCTATATAAATAAAAAAGAATTGCTGTTCGCTAAAACTCAAGAACGGCTAAACCAATTTGACTAATTTTATTCTTTAAATATTCATGGATTTCTTGTTCTATTAAGAGGTAAGATACGAAGTTCACCGGGTCAGCTAGTTTAAATAATAGACTTCTTACATAATCTTACTTTACAATATTTATCGTGTTCAAGAGCCAGAACCTTCACTTAAAAAAACTTGAGCAGAGAAGTCCATATCTCTATGTAAGCTTCTGAAGTACAGCAACCGGTTTTAGTGGGGGAGTTTAGTGGGTAGTGGCACGTTTTAGTCCTAAGTTCAACACACGACTATTTTAGAATTTGATTCCAAGCGTATTGTGTGGGACAAAACGAGTAAAGCAAATCTTAAATATCACCTTACATTTTCTTTTACTTCAAAGGGCAACAATTCTCAGTAAAATATAATATGTCCTTTAATAAATTCTTCTTTTTTCGTTGTCTTGTCCCAATTTAATCAGGGACATATTTTTTTGCAAGATTTCCTTTTAGCGGTTTTTTGACCGCCTCCGTGGAACAGTGGCTAAGCCGATCGGGTATAAAACACGGAGGTCGTGGGTTCGATTCTCAACTTGGGTCTGGTTGGTGGTAGGGCTTTTTCAGAGTCCAGCTACCACACAGGTGAAATCTGCCGCCATAACAACTCTGGCTGTGTTCCGGCAAAATTAATGGGAGCCAGTACACTTGAAATCAGAGGCTCCAAAATTAGATGAGCCTACAGTCTGGCAGCACATTGAGGGACGCTTCCAGGTGAAGCGTCTCTCAATGGAATAGACCCCAGTGGCCGCTTACCATCTGGTGTGCTGCGTGCCTGTCTGCCAAGTATAAAAAAAACCCTCAAAGCCTAAATCTGCGCTCGTGTGTTTTACTAGAGATTCAAGAAGTTCGTCCTATTACCCATTAAGCCTGTTTGCCCTTTACACCTACGATTTTTTTTTTGTTTTTCTTTACCCATTTATCTGACCTTGCGTAAGAAATATTAAACTTCATCTTTTTAAAAAAAATAACCCTCTGACAAAGCTTTCGGCAATAATATAAAAAGGTTCTCCTAGCCGGGCTTTGGCTTTGGCGGTCTGTCTTTGCGATCAACCGTTTATAGTGGACAACTGATACATATTATATATTTTTTATGCCAGAGGCGGCAAACGGGTCGCCTGATGGTAAGCAATCACTATTTTTTTTAATTTCTAATGGTAAATAGAACGAATAATGTGACTACTAACTGCCAATTTTATAGAAACCCTGTTTTTCTTTTCTTCGTTTTCAAGTACAAAGTTGAGTCATGCGTGTCAAAGTGAATGCAAGATTAGGTTCGTTATAGAAACTCGGCGCCCGTTACTCTCGTTTTCGTGAAAAGCACGCACAAACGCCATTCCGATAAAGATAACATGCCAGCGTTTTATTAATATGCATAATAAGCTTATTAAAACTGATACTTTGTTTTGGTTCATGGTGAGTTTTGGATCGAAAATATGTTATGGGGTTTTCTTGTGGGAAATTCTTTTATCCTAGCATTCAAGTTAGCGTTATTTAACGTTGTGTCTTCAAAAATCACGTAAAGCTATTTGTACTGCGCTTAAGTTTTCTTCAGTCAAGTAAAGTTGCTGACAACAACAAAAAAAAATTAAAGTATTGGCCTGTTTTATACTATTTCAGGAAACAGCACTTATTAAAATCAAGTCATCGTCACCACTATTGGCATTAGCTTCACCATCACGCTTAAAATTTTCAATACCCAAAACTGTGTTAGAAAAATCCGACGCAAAACTGTTTTCGAAGAATTCGACGCAAAACTGTGTTCGAAGAATCTGACAATACAATAATACAATAATAAAGAAAAAAGAAAAATAAAAAGAAATAAAAATACACGTCAAATTGGATCTGGCCTCAGCATTTGCTGCAGAAGAACAAGATCCGCTGTAGCGCTGGTTTTCAGGCCTGCAGGCAGGGTTTGGAAACTAAGGTAAACATGCTTAAATATATTTACACCATTTATTTGGTATCGGAATTTGTACGCGATACATATTTATATTTTTGTCTAAAACATTCCGGCTTTCAAAGGAAGCCTACAAGATTGACAAGTTAATGCTGTTATAAATAAAAGTATCAGTCAGGTCAGTAAGTATTATTTTACGCGTCACAAAATAAGTTATTTATAAAACAAGTATATAGGTGATGTTGAAGTTTCTGTCGTATTCAACTAAACAAGTAGAGAACTGGTAAACGAAAAACTTTGGGAGATTTTCTTTAGATTGTACAGTTAATTTATTTTTGGCATGACATTTAAGATGAAAAGGACTCTGACTTTGGTCTTCCAGAAGTCTTTTCTTTCAAAGACTTGACAACGAATTCATTTACCATTCAAGTTACTGGTTTAATACCTCTAAATTAATTAAAAAACCATAAAATATCTAAAAAGAAAAAAAAGGAACAGGTAATTCTCACTATTATAATGCCAAAACCAATCTGTCTGTGTTTTACACTTACACACCTAAACTAATCACTCCTAAATTAGGAACACATCACACGGCATGAGTTATGGATAGAATTAAAATGCAAAATGTGCTACATTAATAAATAATAATAAAAAACCACGGCCGTTTTCAGGAACGCATGATTTAGCTTTACAGCAACAGTTTACATTTTGTGAATGTGTTATAAAACACTTTATTATATTTTATTGGAAAAAAGATACAACACATTTTGCATTTTAATTCTATTTAGGATTATGATTTATTCTCTATTGGCGGTATTAGTTTGCGGAGTCTCCAAAAACTCTTCTTGGCAATCGGAAAGTAAGGACGAATTCTTCAGTTACGTAAAAGCAATGTCATTCTTTATTATTTATTTTACTCGTTAAATTAATAATAATTTAAGAGCTGGAGAGTGGCTACTATTAATACTGAAAAACTGATGAATTGAAACCACAATTCCATATTATCACCCAAATCACCTAATTAAAGATGTATGCTTTAAGCTAAGATAGCCAGCTTTCCATGTATTTTTCTACTGGTAATATCACTATACAAAGGGTCATAGATATCCTTCAAATTGGCTTGTTAGCCCTCGCAGTTCCGTTCTGGTACAAACACGAGCTTGTTACTGTCATTTAAACAGTTGCAACTTCATTTATTTTACTGAGAAAAGTGCCTGAGTGTTGTGACTTTTATACATTAACATTTCTTTCCAATAATCCGTATGGTATGGCGCCCTCTATATCTTGTATAGCATCGGCTTCTTACGTTCAACTGCTGGGCAAACGCCTCCATCGTTGAAATCAAGTGGTCACAATGACGGGTACTGGGATTACTTGCCACGCTGGTCATATGAGGATTGGTGAGCACAAACAAAATCCAGCATATCACCGAACTTCCGAACTTTATAAAAAAGCTGAATAAGTATATATTATTATATAAACATCCTCCTGTACCATCAATGTGAACACCCTGTTTATGGCAAATAAATTATTTTGAATTTTGAACCCAGTATCCCGAAATCATTAAACCAGTAGACATTAGTTCACATCTCGTGCCCACAAATTAATTAAAAAATAATGTCATTTTTGACAGAAACAAATCAATTAATTTCATGTAGCATTACTCAACTTTCGCAACGTTACCCTTGCTGTATTGCCCTCAATTTCCGAAGCCTCTTGACCTCAGGACAAACATCTAAATCTTCCTGCACCATTGAGCTGATACGACTTTGAACGTTAGTGATAGACGGCTCGTGAATATTGTTGTGTCTTGTGTCTTAGGATTTAGTATCAGTGCTTCAATGTACAGAGGTTATCACAAGTATAGTAGTTTTGACTGGTGGTTTTGGTGGCGCTAGTAACCCTGTCCTATGCGCCAGGGGTCGTGGGTTCGAATCCCACCCAGAACAAACACTTATGTGATGAACATTTGTGTTTGTTCTACGTCTGGATGTTTATTTGTATTTGAGTATTTATTTGTGGTACCTTCGTTGTTCCTGACACCCATAACACAAGTGCTTGCGCTACTTTGGGGTCAGATCAATGTATGTGATGATGTCCAATACTTATTATTATTATTTATTAAGCATAGTTTTATCAATAGATGTGTATTCATCGTGTAAGAGCCAGTGTACTTAAAATAAATTTCAAAGATCGTATAAATACTGGACAACATCACATACAATCATATGTTTTTTCCTGGGCGGGATTTGAACCCCTGAGGTATAGGGTAGAATCGGTTCCAAATACGTCGTACCCTTAGTCTTGTTGAAAATTGTGTGTGACTTTTTATAGAATACCAGCCAAGAGAGTCTTCGAAAAACTTGGGGTATAGTAGTTAGCCATTCAGATTAAGAAAGAGTCAACCAACAAAACGTAAGTTCAAAACCAAAACTCTGGGTTTTATACCTAAGCGGCTGAGCTTCGAGAACCAAAGACTGCTGTTAAATATTGCTCAATAATTCCTGACATTCCTATCTGAAAGCGACACTTCCCATGCGTAATCGTCGGGCGTGCTGCGGCATAATGCCGGTGACGGACAGCCATTGTCCGCCTCCCGCGAGACGGACGTGTCGCTATGATATCGCTTCCACTTATATTAACTAGGTCAATTCCTTCTAGCTTTCTCTGTCGAATATGTATGGATTATTTTTATGCAGCCAATGTCGCAAAATACACTGCTTTTGTGTCAAGTCCTAACTACCCAAAACTCAAGTCTAAGAGTTACTTTACAGCAAACTAGATCCGCCAATTCAGCAATTAATATTGCTGGAACACAACTGGAGCTGGTATGATGGCAGATTTCACGTATGGGGGTGTAGTAGTTAGTGGTGGTTAGCCAGTCGGACGAAAAAGCCCTACCGCCAACCAGACTCTCGGCTGGAATTAAAACTCCAAATCAATTCCAGTAAATTCGTTCTGGCTTTCTTTATTCAAATATGTTTTGACCACCTCCGTGAAACAGTGGCTAAGCCGCTCGCGAATGGAAACTTGGAGGTCGTGGGTTTAATTCCCGCCTAGGGTCTGGTTAGTGGAAGGACATTTTCAGAGTCCGACTGGCTAGCCCCCACAGGTGAAATCTGCCGGCATAACAGGTCTGGCTGTGTTCCGGCAATATTAACGTGGAAGCCAGTAGACTTCAAATTCAAAGCTCGAAGACCAGATGAGCGTACAGTCTGGCAGCACATTAAGCGACGCGTCCTGATGAAGTGTCCCTCAATGGAATAGGCCGCAGGTCCCGCTTACCATCAGGTGGGCTGCGTGTCTGTCTGCCAACTGATGTGGTATAAAAAAAATACTAATAAACTCCTAAACACAAATGTCTATCATTACGAATATTTGTCCTGGGTGGGTTCCATGACCCCTGGCGCACAGGACAGGGATACTACTAAACGCGCCATCGGGCAGTCCAGAAATATTTTTCTTCAATAACATCGGTATTACAACGGTATTATTAAGTTATTCTCGATCGTGAGGTCGAGGTCACCGCGTCACGGTATATCGTAAAAGCGTAAGTAATTTGGAGGGTAAATATAATTATCGATACAGGGAGTGGTAAATAAATAGTTGATCTTGATATTTGCTACGGTACGAGAGTTCGGTCATGGGAATTGTTTGGTTACAATTTATGTAGTCCGCATGTTACATTATGACATTTTAGGAAAAACGGAGGTACCTATGCCACCTGATGGCAGTAGTGTGTCAAAACCAGTTTGTATCTGATCCTAAAGTAATTATCTACATAGTAGTAGGTAATAAGTAGTGTCCTCATACTAGATATTTTCTTTGGTATCAGGTCGTCGTATGTGATGCTATCCCATATTCATATGTTTTATTACTGACTAGCTTCGCCTGTGAATTTCGAGGTACTGGATCTCTAACAAAATATGGTGATATTTATTTACTCAAAACAGCAATTCTTTATATCGAATACACAAAGCATCAAGGTTTTCTAATATGACTGCCATTTGTCTTTTTCAAACAATCTCCGCGACAAATGTATCCCACCAAAAACATTTTCATGTAAAATGTTGCCAAGACTAGACCATATGACTCGCACTGTCAAAAAGTTAATAGATCTCATGTAGAGCCAAGCTTCTTACTCTACACGCCCTAACTCTACAAGGCCTAACTTCACAAACTCTACACCATAGTCAAAATATGTGGCTAATTTTATTGATCTGGCATAATCCAAACCCAAGTTATAGGGGTTCAAAAAAAACGACGAAACGCTTCGAAAAAAGGTAGGTGGTGCCCTTGCGCGTCGCTTGGTTCGTCTTGGCGGTCCTAAATCATGTCTAGGAGTTTTTTATACTTCGATTAGCCTACCTAATGGCTTCAGGTTCTGAATTCCGATATTCTCACAAGACCTAAATACCCCCAATTGTACTTATCGGGAAACACAGACTCAGGCAAGGATTCCTACTTCACGGTAAGCATGATAAATGTCTAGGCGAAAATCTACGTATGTGCCTGTGCAATCTCGCCTCTATTACAACGAGTTACGGTTTATTCACATAATTACCTTATGATGGATGTTGTCGAAGATTAAAACCTCCACAATGAGAAAAAAAAAATATGTAACATCAATGTGAAGCGTAGAGCAGGGGTTCTTTTGAAATGTTCCTGAATGGAATTAAATGTGTTGGCCAGTTTCTATCAGATGCGTAATGTGAAGTCTTTCAAAATTTCCTAAATTAGGTTTCTTATGTACTTTTAATTTCGATTTATTGTATGGCTTTAAGATATCCTTTTCAACTTTTTCTTGTCCTATGACCTTCGGTACCCGAACTTTTAACATTCCTTGACATTTTGAGGTCTGTGCATAAGATAGAGTTGGGCTTCTCTCTGCGGCTGTGAAGGGGTTACCGGGAGAGTCTAGTTGGTAGGGATGCTTTAGTCCCGAATCCTACACACGGCCGTAGGTTTACAGTTGGAAAAAGGATAAAATGATACATAATATGCTATTTTAAATTTCTGACCTTATAATACCACCTAATATGACCTTTATGACCCTTGCTATTTGAGTGAAACGCACCGCACATCAATCAAGCCAACCCAAGATGAAGCCAAGGTCACACCGACCCTTGACGACAGACAGAATGTAACATGAGCTCAAATTCCGAAGGGTTAACGATGGGGTCCTACCCCACTTGGATGTTATGGTCATTTACCGTTATTAAGTTTTTGCCGAGAGACATCAAAACAATAATATTCAATCCTTAATGGGGTATAGAACGTACTCTCAATGGCTTTAGACCTTAAGATCATGATGTTATATTGTGGGCTTCTTTGTGCGATTATGACATGCATTTCGCCCATTTGCCCTTCGGTATTGTTTTTTGGTTACTGATGGAACTTTTCAGACACTAATGAACTAATTTTTACTTCCACAGAAGTATTCTACAAAGTCCTTAATACTCTGACTAGCAAAATAAATATGGCAGCCAATAAACAAAAAAAAATACTATCATAGTAGTAAGCTGCCCAAGATCTAAATGGATTTTGATAAGATGAAGTACATGATAGGCATTTGACAGAGTTTAGTATTTTTTTGGTCAACAACAGCATTAATACTTATTAAGCGTCCTAGTGACCAAGCGACCCTAAAGTCCAAGTTCCGTCCAAAAAAATATCAATTTATAGCCTTCAGTTTATGCGGGCAGTAAAAACTTGGGCCAATACAGGCGAAAGTTTTAAATAGCCTCCGAATCCGAGGAAATTGATATGTATTCAAGTTGTGGCATTAAGTCCTCTACTGTTTGGGCATTCTCTTTCTTCTATAACGTCATTGGTAAGCTACAGTAAAATAATAATAACTTTGGAAATTTTTATACAGTTTCAAAGTTCTACTAAGTACACCATAAAGTAAATGACACAGAATCAAGAGAAACGGTAGTTTGACAGCAGTGATATTTTCTGCAGAGTGACCCTCAAAAGAATAGGTTCATTTAAGAAGGAACGTAGACGTAGAAAAGTAAGAATTTGGTTTTTGTTTAATTATATTAGTTTGGTTGGGCTTGTGGGTATTTTCTGTGTAGGTGAGGAATGGCATGATTGCCTTTGCATTCCCACCATACCCCTTCAAGGGGACCCTGGTCTTGTAGGGTAGAAATTGTGGAATATTATTCTCATCCTCTGGGTGTGGCAGTCCCACATAACCATCGCTCCTGCGCGGGCGACTAATTGGGCAGCAATTTTCGTCTGTATTTAGAAAACAAGCTAATTCGTTGACTTTGGTTAGCATCGCAGCAAGAAATATTATGAGCCTACATATCAACTTGTCTGGCACCAAATAATTGGATAATATTATACATAGAAGAAGGTCATACTCGTATTTCGCTAAGAAGATTGACTTTAATAAATATAACTTGTATCTTGTAAATATCGAAGTTTTAGTCCATCAATTTCCTTTGGTACCTTCCTTTTGGTAAACCATAAACGGTCTGGAACCTCTACATACCCTTTTGAATTTTTGTGCTTGTAGCAAGCTTCCATGGACGTCATAGATTACAAGTTTGACCCCGAAACCATAAGCAGTAAAACCCTTCCAATTAATAACGTATCATATCCGTAACCCTAAAACAACAGCGTGATTAATAAACCGAGATTGCGCTGTATCGGTCTCCCGGACCCGCTCGATGCGTCAAATGTAGGGTTGGCGTGGCTTATAATGGAAATTCATAGGTTAAATGGCTCATAGGTAAGTGGATAGCGGCTTAGTTGATGAACCTCACAGGTCGTGAGAGATCAATTATTTTGAGGTGTTATTGGAAAAACTTTTCAGTCGGGATCTTATTTCATGAACGATAGCCAGTTGAGGATTGCTTGAATATGACTAAACAAGAACCCACGCTTTACCACTCTTTTGACTCTCCTATCCCACATAGCTCTTCACATTCTACTTCCATATTCTTTTCTCAAAACTGTGCAATGTATCTGAGACGCTCCTCGCAGATAACCGTGCTCCTGTCTCTTGGTGGCTTACCTACCTAAATTTTATAGAAGCCATCTACAATTCTGTGATTCGGATATCCGTTAACTTCTCTTCAATGAAGTAGCACAAAGGAGGTAGCCCTACCGTGATCCCATCACACATATAATAATAAACAGATGTAATAATAGTTAATCTCGTTAGCGACGTAGCTACACGTATGGGCGGTATCGCCGCCATTGTTCCGGGCAAAGTTACCGCGGATTACAGAGGGCGCTGCTATAGGTTACTTAACAATATAATGTACTTAAGAAAGTATATAAACTTAGATTGTCCTTTCAAGTTAGTACTCGTACTTAGAAGTTGTTTAGTTGTGAGAATAGTCTCATGCTCTCATAAATGAATCCCGACTCGACGCAGAACCAAAGGCTTATCAAGGCCCGGAGGTGTAAACATTTTTTTATGCTTGATCTGTTATCAGATCGGCACGCAGCTCATCTATTGGCCACTACGGCCTATTCCATTGAGGCCATTAAGGGACACTGGACCAGGAAGCGTCGCTCAATGGCACATAGGCGTAGGCTCCTCTGATCTTCGAGCCTATGATTTCAAGTTTACTAGCTCCCACAAATATCCGGAACACAGGCAGAACTGTTGTGGCTTTCGGATGCAGACTCCAAAGTAAGACTGATAATATTGGTCCGTATCGTAAGCATTACGATTAGAAGGGTGGACTCAAACCCTAAACCATTCTATTTGCCGCCGCTGTATGAACTTAGAAAAGGTCCTTTTTGTTTCGATATCCGAAAATATCTTCCATTCAATAAAAGTAGCAAAGAAAGTAAGTTTCCAATAAAACAAACTAGGGGCGAACAAAGCCACTCTTAGTTCTGACGCCGGAGTTATGATTGCTTTGACGCCATTGTGGAGGTTTATCTGAGGCACGGACCTTCGGAGGAACAACTTTATACCGACGATCGCTAGGGGCTATCGAGCTGATGTAGAAAACTTTATAGTCTCACTTGATGTTAAGCGGCCACGATAGTTTCATTGAGATAGCAGCTAGGTCTGAAGATTGTAACTATTGTAAGTCAATGAAAAGTACAGGTACCGGCAAACTTGTGGTGGGGATTGCGCAGAACACGAATTTTGACACGCCTACGTGCTTTTGGTCAGAAGCATACCTCTGACCAATAGCGCGCGCGGGCGTTCGGGAGATTCGCGCGCAGGTGCACAGGCGCGAACTTTTCCCTTCTCCGTCGACCGATGTTCAACAAGTTTGCCGATACCTGTAACAGTCTTTGAAACTCGTCACTCGTATGTCACTAAATACTGCCAGTCAGAAATCTAGGGCTGGTGCCTTGCGCACAATAGCCTCCACCATAACCACAACATTGGAGAATGTTACATCAGTGTCTGTAGATAAAAATTACACATAAAGCGAATAATGCGAAAAGAAATGAAGATACAATTGTTTACCCCAAACACAAACGATATTGAAATACGAAAACAAATTATATGTATTTTAATTATATTTTTCTGTTTTCTCATTTTCTTTTAATTATATTTTTCTGCTGCTCCTGTTTAGTCGTCACCTTTTCCGACAATTGTAATTCTGTCGGGATATTTTATTATTGGACGCCAAGAATTCCAACAAACAATTAGTCATTTATGTATCACACTATCCTCCAACAATTCTTTTTTTTAACATAACTCCCCATATCCCGCTTAATTAAAATAGATCAGCGTCCTTTGACACCCTATTTATCTATGAACTATCAACAATCGCCGTTTCGCACTAAACCAAAGAGTACTCTTATATATACTGAAACACTAAACTCCCAAATGGGACCTAGTACTCAGCGATCTAAAATACATTTTCAATGACAAAAGATTAGTAGAGTTGAGCGTCATTGTTTTTCCGTTGTAAATTCTGATAAACATTTTCTATAAATCTGCTAATTTGTTAATGACTTCAAAGTAATGCTGTGAATTGTTTTCAACCAGATTTAAACCACAGATGACGGTCCCTTTAATATTAATTACAATAGTCTGATCCTTTTATTGATAAATATTGTGGTAATGTAACGCGAAGAGCTGTTTAATTGATGTTCGATTTAACATCCAACGCATTAACATACAATTAGCAGTATGACAGCACATAAATGATTTTGTTATACCAGAGGGGGTGGCGCTTATTTTTACGGCCCGCTTGATGATAAGAGGTTACTGTCACTTTTGGACGCTTGTCACACCAGAGTTGTTGAGAGTTGTTACTTTAAAAGGCTGACTATGATTTTCCGTAGAAGTTCAACTATGCTACACCTCACATAAATGCTCTTTTTTGTCTTAATAGAATACGTTGTATCGGAAAAAGTCTACTTTCCCCCTCACCCATCCTATTCGCTGCTGTCTCATGTACTGCTTAGTTTAATAGCTCCAATACAGCAGTACTCAGCCGCGAACATGTCAGTGAACATGTTTATTGCGACCCAAAGCGACACGCGTATTCCTTCGTTTCCATTCATTATCAGATTCGAGGGGATCCCGTCGGATTTGTGGTTTGTCGAGATTCGTATCTTCAATTTCGCGGTCTTAATTTCGCCAGGAAATGTTTTGTTGCGATGTTCTACGTTTTTTTAAGCATTGTTACGCACGTTATTTTACTTAATAGGTCTGTAAAATGTCAACGCTATTTGGAACTCTAAATCTTGATGCTTTTGATTGTTTAATGCAGATTGGGGTATAATATCGCCGACAACATCTTGTTGTTCTTGCGTTTACGACGGTGGTATGTTAAACTTCTTCCTGCGTCCGTACCAAGATGGGTGACCAAACGATGGGTTAGTTTTGTGGGTTATAGGACGCTTTAATCCCGAGTCCCAAACACGCAGGTCTTGCAAGCGGATATGGTGTTTAAACGCATTCTCCTCCGAAAAAAAAGGGATTAACACAACCCGACATATTCCCATGGGAGACATTTCCCCTACAATGAAGTGTCTGAAATAACCTTTACGGTCCCCATAGCTATCGAAGTAACTTAACGAAACGTTTATGGGTCTATACCTATCGAAATACCAAACAACGGATTCCAGATTTATTGCAATCAGGGCTCACAATCTTATGGTGCAGATAGCGGTAATGCGCGCCATGTGAAGGGTCGAAGAGAAATATGTCTCTTGGGGCACTGCGGACCGAGCCCCGTCGTTTGGTATGGGTTACTGATTGACCCCTTTCAGCCTTTGCAGGTACAGTCAACAGCACATCAGACCACCATTATCTGTCAAATTTCTACAACCAATTTTTAGCTTCACTTACTTCATATAGAGTTCTTTTTCATTGAGATTTTTTGCCAGATTAGGGTAGGTTGATCTGCCGCCGTCCGTACGTGTGTGTTGAGTATAGTAGTATAATTCGTTTATTCATACTCATTAAGAACACTTACGTATAATATTACAACATAAATATAAATTTCGACGAGCCATTTGGTGTAATGGTCGAAAAGTCGGCTATTACACCGGAGGTCGCGGGTTCGATCCCCGCACGGTACAAACATTTGTGTGCATGAACATGTCTGTTTGTATCGGTCTGGGTGTTTCTATGTATAATATGTATTTATTTACAAAAAAAAAAAAGTATATAAGTAATGTTTATCCGTTGTCTAGCACCCATAGCACAAGCTAATGCTTAGTTTGGGGCTAGATGGCGCTGTGTTCACACAGCGCCATCTAGCCCTAATGTCCAGAGCTAATGTCCAGAGATATTTATTTATTATTTTATTTATTTATTATTTAAATGTTTTGACGGCGAAATGCCAATACTTCCTAACTAAAAAATGCCAACCTTACAGGTAACAAAAGTGTGTTTTAATCGAATGAAATCTTAGTTGTTGATGTCGTCAATACGTTTGGAAATAAATGCATTCTGTAGCGTTTGTCATAGAAAATGGAAATTGCCAATATAGGTGGTATTGATACTAAACCGTCGATAAGTAAAAATATTAATTTCGGCATTTTTAAGTTTGTAGTGCCGTAATATTACGAGTATCATTCGTCATAAAAGAAATGGTCAGTAATAGTAGATCGTCGGATAATGATGATACAACATAAGTAGCTAGAACAAGTGGGATCAATGTCCTCCAGTTAAACCACTTACGGTCAGACAATGGAACCAGTTGTGATATCTATATCGATCTATCGGTTTATCGAGCGAAGGTCGATCTCCAGTTAGTCGCCATCTTGGAAATGGTCTGAGCCACCCAAGTGGATCAGAAACAAAAGAAAGTATGTGAGAACGAATTTACTACAAACTATAAAGATTAATTTGATAAAAAAAATACCAACTACAGACAAAAATGTACAACCTCCTCCTTTATTAATCACAATTAAATCAAAAAATAATTTCCCATTGCTTATTTCAAATTACCACGAATATAATCTAGTTCCAAATGAAACGTACCAATTTGTACCAACGTTTATTAAACATTAAATTGAATATTTCAAATGTCAGAATTAATTGAAGGCTGTTTCTAGTTCAAATCACGTATACAGCGTTATTTTAATGTATTTCTAGCAATAACAAGTCACTCCATTAATCCCGAATAGAATTACATCCATTAAAATTAAATGAGATGATAATATTCACCCCTGCCTACCTTCCCTATTACGAATTTATGGCAAAATTTCAAATAGAATACGCAGTATTGATGTTTTAGCTAGAATCTGTCATCTTTTTTTTTATACTAGTTCATTGGCAGTCAGGCACGCAGCCCACCTGATGGTAAGCGGTCACTGCGGCCTATTCTATTGAGGGACACTTCATCAGTGAGCATCGCTTCAATGTGCTGCCAGACTGGCCAGACTGTACGCTCATCTGATCTTCGAGCCTTAGATTTCAAGTGTACCGGCTCCCACATTTATATGCATGCCGGAACACAGTCAAAGCTGTAATGGCGGCAGATTTCACCTGTGGGGGTGTTAGCTAGCCAGTCGGACTCTGAAAAGGTCTTTGCCCTGTGTGAGTTTATATAAACTAATACTTTACTTGTTTAATATTGAAAAAGGTAAAACCTTTTACAAAAGTATCTTCTGTATATTTATAACGTTCTTTGTCGCTCTCCGATGTTTTTGCTTGTACACTTGCAAATTTATGGACAATTTTTTTATCAAAAGTTGAAAAGTTATGTTAAAAAATGTTAATCAAGCCACTCCCGCTTCTATTTTTTATTCTGTCTGGCTTAGACTGGATTCAGTGTTGCTATAACGGAAAATTTACTGCGTTTCGTTGGATATGACGGGGGAGGTTATGTTTAATAAATAAGAATAGAATTGCGTTCCAATTAGTAAGGAAATATCTTTTAAAGTTACTGGTTTATTGTGATAGGATAAAGGTCAAATGATTATATCTCGTAAAATCTCAGTTCGTTCGGTTTATTCTCAGAACTGTATACTGTATAGCCTAAAATCTTCCCCTGTACGTCAAAGGTCAGCCTATGCCCTATCCTCTCTTACTTTGTAAATAAATCCATACTTACTAATGTTGTTAATGCAAAAGTAACTATATCTATCTGTTATGCTGTCAAGCGTTAACCACGGAACCAATTTTAGATGATAATGCCAGACTGTAGGCTCATCTGATCTTCGAGTCTTTGATTTTAAGTGTACCTACTGGCTCCCACATTAATACTGCTGGAACACAGCCAGAGCTATTATGGCGGCAGATTTCACCAGTGGGGGTAGCTAGCTAGTCGAACTCTAAAAAAGCCCTACCACCAACCAGACCCAAGGCGGGAATCGAACCCGTGACCTCCGGGTTTTATACCCGAGCGGCTTAGCCACTGTCCCACAGAGGCGGTCAAAAAGTCTGAGTTGTCTGAAGCTTTACTAGATTGCTTTACATAGCAGTATTGGGGGATTCTTAAAATGCACATCGGCATTACTGCTAAATTTAGAAGTCTGTGTATCGTCAGACTGTATGCAGTATTTATTTTCATGTTCACACAAACTCCTGTATTTAGAATTTGTATATACGATGTGTCGTGGACGTTTTATTGCTTCAGCACACCGTGTTGCAGGGATATATCTGTCCGTACGGCTTAAGCTAATTTTGGGTAGTAGTGGACAAGCAGTAATTAGTAATGGGCTAACAGTGATTAGTAACAGGCTGGAACTCGGGGATGGAACAGTTAATAGCTATAAAGATGAAACCAGCTCGTGGCAGTCGGGTGGAAAGGGGAAGTTCAGTGGGTACTGGGAGGCTTTAATTTAAGTCCCACACACGTCCGCTTTCTTTTGCTCCAAAAATTTGATAGTAATTAGTCTTCATTCGTCTTGTTTTTTGTACTATTACCGGATCGTAGTCTTGGGTACTGGCTTGACGGCCGCCTACGCGTTTTCACCCGTGCCTAATTTCTTTTACAAATATCCCCCATTTCTCCCACATTCCCGTGATCAAAAGCACCCTATGTCACCCAGGGATTGTGCAGCTTTTCAACAGTGAAAGATTTTTTCTAAATCGGTTCAGTAGTGTCGGAGCCTATTCAATACAAACAAACAAGTCTTTCCTCTTTATAATATTAGTATAGATTAATAAAGCGCTACTGCATTTATATAGTAGTCATGCAAATGCAGTAGAGCTTAATATGGAATACTAATTCGATTCAATCAGCCAAGCAATTAAAGAGAGCCATTAAAAATAAATTAATAGAAGTCTTTCCTTTCCAGATGAGAACGGGCACGACTGTCAGAGAGCATAAATTGTAAAAAGGTAAGGAATAGTTATTAATATTATTAATTATCTTTGTATATTGACTCGAGTGTACGACTAGGTCATTGGAGCATCCGAATCCCACCCAGGACAAACATTCTTATGGTGAAAAGAAACAATCATCAAGATGTTTATTTGTATTTAAGGCTAGTACTGTCACTAAGTGGCGGCCTCATCATCATCACCAACGTTTTAGTCGAAAGACGTCCACTGCACTTTCTCAAGGATATCCAAACCGACCAGTCCAGCGCCGAACGCATCCAGTGGATTCCTACACTGACGCTCTCATTGAATGACAAATCAATAATATTATAGCTTATAATTTCAAAATCAAATAATCCGATGTTATGTTTATTAAAATGAAGACTTCTACTTCAATTTATAAGCAAGCGAAGCCGATGGCGTAAGCTAGTTAATAAGTGACTACACTTCAAACTTTAATATTCATAAAATGTAATTAATTGCGCTGACACCCAATTAAACTATTTCAAAATCAACCCTGCAAACGTTGGAGCGCTGTTTTTCCAAACCTGATTTACATATGAAAATTAACCGAATGGTAATTAGGAACAATAAATTCATATGAAAACAATTTGAATAACGACGTTTTGTGAGCAGTTATACCACGACACTGTTAGTGCGTGACACAATTACATTAACGTTTAATGTACAGTTTTAGTTGGATTGGACTATAAATTAAACTGGAAAATTTTGGAATCCAATACGGTAATATTTATCGCCTATATTTTCGCGTTTCTCTTGATTGTGGTGGATGAGCTGTGGTATCCGGGTGGTTCCAAACGCCACCAGGTTCCAGCGCTAACGTTCGAATCCCATCCAGGACAAACACTTATGACTGTAATGAACATTTGTGTTTGTTCTGTGTCTTGATGTTTATTTGTATTCAAGTATATATTTGTGGTTCCTTCGTTGTTTCTGATACCCATAATATAATAACAATGTATGTGATGTTGTCCAATATTTATTTAATTATTATTTATTTCTTCACATGAGAGGTCAATAGTTCGAATCTCTGCACGTGTAGATTTATTTATGTGCGTATTAGCTTGGCGGTGACGGACTCTCGGTCTTTTCTAGTCAAATCAGGTCCCATTCCAAAAAGAAAGGGAATAAGTAGTTAATTTGGCGTAAAACTTTATCAGCAAAGATCATTCACAGTTCTACAAACCGATGACAATAGCCGCTGACCTACGAATTAGTATTAGTATGGGATCCTGCATCGCGCAAGCATAGTAATAAAAGACCAAAGATGGTACATTCGACCACGTTCTACGAGTATAGTACTAAAAGTAAAACTAAGTACAGTGAAATTACTGGGTATATGAGACCTAATAACTGTCGTCTTGGTGTAGCGGGCGCGGGGCGGTGCCAGACAGTAACTGCTTAGTTACTGTTTGGCACTGAACTGTCTAAGGGCAGACGTGGCGCTTACCATCAGGTGTACGATCTGCCCGACTTGTTACACATTGCAATAAAAAAAAGCTGATCTATGCCACATTGGATCCACAGATACATAAATGTGCTCACTTGTGCACTAAGTGCTGCATAATTGTCAAAATATTCAAATTGTCGTTGTGTACCTGTAAAACAATTTTTTTAAAGATTTTTCTTGTATTAAGACAGACTAACAAAAGCAAATCAGAAATCAGATTGAAAAATATAATGTAATGCTTAACAATACGGGCCCTATTCAAATGTATTGTCGCGTTGTACAAAATCAAGTTATTTATTCCTTCCTCTCTCTTCCTCCTCCATAAATCTTAGATCGCAACGACGCGTAAAAAGCCCAAATTTTCAATTCTACAAGTACATTAAGACTTAAAATAAACGGCTAAATGAATTTATTTACTCGGAAACGGGAGCGGATGAGATATGGCCAAGTTCTAAGTGAGTCTTTTAAAAATAATTAAGGGTTCTAATTTTGGATTGTGGGGAGTAAATCATTCCTGCAATTAGTGTAAGAAACTCTCACGTGATGAATGCTTTGTTGTATTGGTGTAAGCGGGGAACTTAAGGCGTCTTATAATATGTTAATAGATCGAAAGTGCATTTGATGCGCAAGCGATTTTGGGTGTGAATCTCACTTAGGACAAACATAATATGATCATATATCAGTAACTTTTTCTATTAAGTTAATATGATGAAAAGCTATTACTTTTATTTCTGGTTGATTTTGAGGCTAAAATGTAGCTACACGTTGGAGTGGCAATTTTTCTAATATCTTAAATAAACAGCGTATTCAAAAAGATATTAAAACAAAATAAAAAAAGCAATAAAAAGTAAAAAAAATATGAGATCTTTGGTGTGTAATTTAATAAACAAGTAATGTTATTTGTGCTATCCGATACAAATGCTATTAGGATAATAGATTTTGGAATTGAGCGACACATGACGTCAACTGCGCCTGTCCGTAACGTTTGCAACTCATTATTTTGTCGGTGTGTGTCAGTTATTATCACTGTCGGTTAACGAAACTCCAAAAGGTATTATCACAGCATTTGAACCAGGTAGTAGAGTCGGTTACATCGGTAAGTTACTTTGTATTAAGTAGTGCTCTTTTTTTCAAGATACCGTAATTTAACCCTAGAAAGAATCCACAGCATTTCATTTCAGTCAAAAGATATCCATCCTCGCTCAGATAATCTCACCTAGTCCTCCTCGATCCATCTTGTCGGGCCCGCAAATCGCTCATCTCTTGTCCTCTGTTCGCTGTTTGCCTACATCTCAGTTCGGTTTGACCGAGTTATCTCGTTCCTCTGATGAATTGCCTACAAACAATGTAAGGGACCAGAATCCATTCCAAATAGCTACCACGATTTATGCCAAGGGAAAAATGTCGCGACTACAATTTTCTTTGTGCAAATTCGGGATAGTTGACCGGTTTAAATTGAGCTTTGACGGGTTGTGTTGAGAGGTATGTCGCGTGTCTATTTGTTTTGGTCACGATTTTTATTAAAGCTAAGATGCGTGAGCCGTTAAAATGTTATTGTGTTCGTAGTGCTGAATAATATGTTGTTACAATTCTAATTTTTTCGACTTAAAGCTGTTTATTTATTTATAAGAACTTTATTGACCACACAAATTGGGTACAAAAGGCGGACTTAACGCTAAAAGCATTCTCTACCAGTCAACCTTATGCTGTTGATACAATAAATGTAAAATACTTTGCAATCGATTATTTAATAGAATTTATTTAATTTCAGCTTGCAGCTTACTCCCTTATGTATGCAGCCTTGCTATATTCCTGCCACTACAGCTTATCTCAGAGATTGATCAACAACAGAGAACATTGTCATATATACATTTATGTTACATAATTTACTCTAGTTACGGCCAGTTTCATCGCAGTCAGATAAGTTTCTTTATCTGTCAGATATCTTAGCTGTAACATTAGTCTTAGTCAGTAAAAATAAAGAAAAACTTAAATATAGTGTATAAGTGAGAACTATTATGAAATAGATATAAAGAGTATGACTCTCATGATCTCATAGGAATGTAGTAATACTGAAAATATTTCAAGAGCTGGATACTATTTTTTATACTACTTCAGTTGGCAGTCAGACACGCAGCTCACCTGATGGTAAGTGGCCACTGCGGCTTATCCCATTGAGGGACACTTCACCAGGAAGCGTCGCTCAATGTGCTGCCAGACTGTAGACTTATCTGATCTTCAAGCCTATGTTAGTGTACTGGCTCCCACATTAATTTTGCCGGAACACAGCCAGAGCTGTTATGGGGCTGATTTCACCTGTGGGGGTGGTAGCTAGCCAGTCGGACTCTAAAAAAGCCCTACCACCAACCAGACACAAGGGCGGGAATCGAACCCACGACCTGCGGGTTTTATACCCGAGTGGCTTAGCCACTGTTCCACGGAGGCGGTCATGGGAATGTAGTAATACGGACGGATAATGTAATTCTTAGCAAATTATTGGTGGTCTTAATTCAAAGAATCATCCGTTGTTTTATCTTTATACAGGATGTAATTATTGGTGGTCTTAATTCAAAGAATCATCCGTTGTTTTATCTTTATACAGGTTGTCCCAAAAATGACACGTCACAGTGAGTGTTTTTTTTTTTGTACTCTTGTTGCGATTATTTGGTTAAGATAATAGAAGTGTTTTTTGGTCGATAACTAATGTAAAATGTGGTTTAATGTATAAAAGTTAAAATTCGCAATAAGGCTTGCTCTATGCCTCTTGTTGGCTGGCCTGCCCCCAGTGTCATGTGACGAGCAATTTTTGAGACATCCTGTATAATGTTTGCATATATTTCGTCGCAACACATTGCAGGTGGTCATTAATCAACACGAATGTCGCTTCCGTTTAAACTTTAAAGAATTTCGTGTAATTTTTCCCAAGAATATTTGTTTTTAAGTTTCCTGCGTTGCCATTTATTGGCTCTGCTAAATCTTATAGGTATTATGCTTAAATAACAAGTTTAATGGAGTCCGCAATATATTTAAACTAGTTTTCTGATCTGTTATTATAAATAATGTTTCCTAATCATTAGATTTATTTTTTGACTAACTAATATTAGCCATTTGTGTTGACATGATGAAAAAACTTTTGAAGACAGCGTTTCAACTAAAATTCCAGTTTGTAAGCAAATTAATGATGTCAGTTAATGTTTTAATATTTTCAGTCGTGTAACATGAAAGTAAGACGGAAGAAAGTAAAGTAAAATGTAACAAACGTAACATTACGGCATCGCTAAAGCCAATTGACTCGTGAAGTGTGTTCCTTGTTGATATAATTAGATTCCAAGCCGATTCCATTAGAGTTAGTGTCAGGCGTCGCGATAAATGTTTCATCTGCGCCACTCAAAAACACTATAACTCATATCGGACGTAATGGGGGCGGTCGTAAGGCGTTTTTATGGTTCCTGTCAAATGTTTGACATATTACGGGTATGTACCGAGATGTGACGGTAAGCGACTTTGACATTGGACGTGACCTATTTCAATATTTTTTGGGACGTTTCTTATCGCTTCTGCGGTATTTTCAACGGTCGTAGCTACTTTTGGTCGGACCGATTTCGAAACTTAAGGAAGAACGTTATATTATTGCTGACTGCGTAAGCTAAAGATACGGTAAAACTTAGATATATACGACGATTATTAAGTAATTGTTAGGTAATTATACTCAGGGCTAGATAACATTCTGACATTAAAGCTGTCAGATAAATTACATGCTGTCCAGATTGTATTTTTTTTTTTGCTGCAGTGTAATAACCGGGCTTGTCAAATCTAGGATCATAGTCGAAGCGGACCCTTAGCTCCTTACTGGATGCAATCGGGAATGCGCTGGGATGATGATGATGACTTCTCTGGAAGAGCCTAGAGTGTAGCGTCATGTCTCTGGCTACAATTCACAACAAACCAATGACTTTTTAAGTTGTGGAAGGTTGGCTTTAACTATAGTATGAGATCCCACCGCATGATTCTGCAGGTATCTGTTTTTTCGATGCAACTTATTTTAAATGAATGGTAAGGAAGTATGCAATGAATTAGGGATAGGTTGCCTATAAAAAATTAGCCGCTAGTAAAAAGAAAAAAATTTTTTATTTTTAATTCGCTAATATATTACTTGTAACTATATGTTTTTTTAATGAATTTTACGACATTTGAAAGGTAATGGTGTCACTAATTGAAAAAAATATGGTTGCCAGCTCTCAGTCAGCCGCAACGTAGGGTTGCCAGCTGTTAACAGTTATATCAGTTTACACTCACCTGTTTTATTTTTTTCAATTTGTGACATTATTATCTTTCAAATGTCGTAAAATTCATTAAAAAAACATTTATGGTTGCCTATTATACTAGCGAATTGATAAAACAAAAAAAATTTTTTTTTACTTGCGGCTAATTTTTTATACGCAATCTATCATTAATCCATTACATATTTCCTTAACATTCATTTAAAATTAGTTGTATCAAAAAAACAGATACCTGCAGAATTGAGCAGTGGGATCTTAGACCACTATGAGTTTCGTTGAGAAGAGCTACAATATATGCTTACCCCCACACTACCAAATCTCTTCCGTAGTACCTACTCCAATAAACGATCTTTTTCGGTGAATAAACAACATTCCACTAGTGTCAATCCCTGCTTTGAACCGGGGAGATTAAAGCGCGACCTTTTTTATCGCGTCACAGACTGACACCTAAGCGATATTACTTCAAAGACGCCGGAACTTGTCAGAAAAAAATGTTCAATGTTTAGTCGGACATTTTACCATTGTGTTGATTCAAGATGTTTTCTTGACGTTTCAATCGTTATTGAAATGGCTTGTTCCTCGTCGTACCACCAACTTGTACCACCAGTGGCACGATAAGGAATTGTCATTCCTCGTCGTACCACTGATTATAAAACACAGACCTAGGCTATCTGATAAGTATTATATAGGTAACGGAGGTGAGTCTTTTGAAAGGAATTACTTGACTTGCCAAATGTATAAATGTTTGCATTTATTTTTTTGTGTAACGTCTCATTGGTATAGTGCTTTAAGGACCTGTTCATGATCTCGAGGTCCTGGATTCAATTCACGCGTCAAGCTTTTTTTATACTAGGTCAGTTGGCAGACAGGCACGCAGCTCTCCTGATGGTAAGCGGCCACTGCGGCCTATTCCATTGAGGGGCACTTCACCAACGTCACTCAATGTGCTGCCAGACTAGGCTCTGATCTTCGAGCCTATGATTTCAAGTGTACTGGCTCCCACATTTATATTGCCGGAACACAGCCAGAACTGTTATGGCGGCAAATTTCACCTGTGGAAGTGATAGCTAGTCAGTCGGACTCTGAAAAAGTCCTACCACCAACCAGACCCAAGCTGCCAAGGCGGGAATCGAACCCACGACTTCCGGGTTTTATACCCGAGCGGCTTAGCCACTGTTCCATGGAGGCGGTATTATGACTCAAAAGGTGCTGTTTTAGCATAAGCGTGACGTGACAGGTTTATATCACATCTATTAACTAATGTTGCTGATCCAACTTGCCAGTCAAATACCGAATTAGACATAACTGCAGATGCAAATGCCAATCTATCTCATCATGTAACGTATCCCTGAGGAATGGTCCGGTCAATGACACCGCACGTATCGTGTGGACAGTAATTAATATTAATACGCGGATGTTGTCCGGGTCTATTTGTCCAGGACTGTGACGCTGTTTACGTTGTGCGTCGTCCTCTTTACTGTGGCCTAAGTTATAAGAGTAAGAAGTGCCTTGGATTATTTAATGTCACTAATAACATTAATATGAAGGGTTATTACTATTAGGTTAACATAATTATATAGAATTGCATGGACTTTGAATACAAAGACGGACCTCGTAGCAATTATACCAATAGTAATTTCCAATGATAATCAGTTGTTGAATGCACTGAGTGCCACTGAGTGGGGTTCGGAAAAATATCTACCATCAAAACCACATAATTCTAACCAGATTAAGAAATCAAACCTTATGTCGCGAGAGGATCTCCGGAGTTGAATCTTAGTGACGTAACATAAACGAAAATCGCAAGAAACTTAACACTTACCCCAAACCCGTCGCTAAAGCATTTTTCGCGAACATTAAACACATCTCGTCGTTCGTCACAGTCACAGATCATCGTCTGTTTGCGGAGCGTGTCCGTGTCACAGTTATGGCCATGTCACAAATTGGAAACCCGTCAGTTGATAGTGCTTAAGTAACTAGAACTAGAAGTATCAATAGATTAGAGCTCGATTTGTCTCGTCGTAAAGGAAATGTGTAAGCAAGCTTTATGATTTCGGTTTTTCTTGCGTAAACTATAGTGAATCTAGTCCATTAAAAATAAATAAAAGGAGAATGTAAGATCAGACGAGACTTCAGTATGTAGGGGCGATTCTATTTGTCAAAGGCTTCCGCAATGTAAATATTTTACTATCTAGATTACTTACCTGTCTGCCTCAACATTGCTGGTTAAAGACCTCCCCCATGTACAGTCTGTCGGGTAATTTCCGTTAATTAAGAAATTCGCATGTCACTCAATGCTTAGCCCAAATCCGTCGATATAGCATATTTCGCAAGTATCAAAACACATCTCGTCACAGCTCACAGGTCATCGCCTGTTTGTGAAGCGTGTCCGTGTCCGCACGACTGTGGAAGCGTTATCGCTGCGGGAAAAATACGGAACCGAACGGACTAATGGATGTCACAAATTGGAAACCTTTCACTTGATGCGTCCGAATGTGAATATCAATGGTGGTCGCTTTGGCACTTCGCTTTTGAAATGTTTTGGCTAGTTTTCAGACTGCGGCTTTAACCGGCTTGCGAGTTCAATCGACTGTACAAAAGCAAAGGCATGTACAGTCGAATCGAATAAAGCTCAAAGGAGCTAACGTTATAGCTGCAAGATAATTAAACCTTATGAGAATAGGCCATGCAAGCCGCTTGTTTTCAGTCTTGTCTCTGTCTGCAAACTGAGCCACTAAAGCTGTTTACCTATATAAAAAAGTGTTTGAACATAATTCTAAAAAATCTTTTTTCGAATGAAGACTTTCTTCTTTTTCTTGTTTGGAGAATGGGTCGCATACTTGTAGTTTTTAGTGCAACAACGCTACTACCAATCGACAGCATTCTCACAAAGTGGCGCAAGCCTCCTTTAAATCGTCCCAGTTGCGAAAATTTTAGCTGACGTGCCTAACTTCAAAATTTCAGGACCTTAAACAGAACACTAACTATAGGAGCTTACAAGAGACTTCTAAAGAACCAATTTGATTCGGTCTTGTCTCAAAATCTGCAGATGACGACATTTGGAGTAGTCTGTATGTGGTACATTTACCATGTGACTTGATATTAAATTCTCAAAGATCAGTGTTACAACAATCGTCTTCATAAACCGACCGACTTGATTTGCGCGAATATAAATCATCTACATTGTATGCATATTGAAACAAATAATAATTCCAGTAGCACCAAACACTTACACTGAAAATAAATATATCACATAACACGTGAGTTAAGTGCTGAATAATGAGGTCAAAACAATACAAACTAATTACTAGCAGCAATTATCCGGAGGAAGTTGTAATTTTCACTGACTCACTGCGCACGCGCGTGTTGGTTCGTGAATGGGTGACGTCATCGGTGTGAGGTGAAGTTAGCGTTTTTACACATCTCATGATGTGCGCGGTCGTTATGATCTAGAGATGTACTAGAAATGGCTAGTGAAAGGACTAGATACGAATTGCCTATTTTTAATTTTTTGTATAAATTATTTGTGTTATTATAGATGATTACATTTCACTGAATCCTACGACTGTACATAATATGACTACAAATATGACTTTACTAGCTTTCCGCTCGCGGTTTCACCGGCGCGTATTTTCTTTTTTCAAATATTCCGCAGAAAGGAGACGTTTCCCGTAGGAATTTTAAAGCCTATGTCCTAATCCGGGTTATAAACTATACGTGTGCCAAATTTTAGCTAAATCCGTTCAGCCGTTTAGGTGTGATTGAGTAACAAACATCCAGACTTTTGCATTTATAATATTAAAATTAAAATAAGTAGGATTTCAAAAAAAATTAAAAGGCGATCCTTGTCAAAATATATCTTTAAAAAAACTAAAAGCCATTTCTTTCAAAACATCAAATAATCATTACTTCTGAACTGCGTTGATTTGTAACCATATTCAGAAAAATTGTCTCCTTGCCACGCAGCCGGTCGACTGCAGGTTTCTTCACGATGTTTTCTGTCACCGCCTAGCTAGTTGTCTACGCAACTAAGCATTCCACTACCCATTAAACTCCCTCGGTTACCCCTTATCCAAAGAAGGTCGACCTACCGCCTTGTGGCAATTGATCGATCCACAGCTCTTCCTATCTATTCTACTATATATGGTTGAAGTACGTAGTTTGCGCAATTACCTAAAACACTTAATTTAGGTCGCGCGTGTAACGTTTGGCGTTCCGCTTACTCAGTACTTTTATAATTAGCAATAAGTTATGAATTATATTGACTTGTAATAGACATTCAATAAAGAACCGTCTTACACTCAAGATGTTTTACTGAATCATCCTGCTACTTCATATGCAACTTCAACTCTCCAACGCAAGACACTTCATGGCGACCCTGCCAAGCCAACCAGGTTACTGAGGATCTCGCAGTCACAATCACCAGTCAAGAACATGGGAAAAACACAGTCGAAAGAACAAGTGGTCATCGCGCAAAACGCCAACGGTGAAGCAGCCGCCACCACCAAATTATCGCAGAGCCAAGTCCCCACGGATATTCTGATAATTGTAGCCGTGGTTATCCTCGTTGCCGCAGCAATCTATTACATCCTCAAAAAGTGCCGCAAGAGCTCACTCTTCACGCTTCACTCTGACTTTGACTTACCCGATGGCGCATTTGGTAGTGACCCTGCCCTATGTGCCAGGGGTCGTGTGTTCGAATCCCACCCAGGACAAACACTTATGTGATGAACATTTGAGTTTGTTCTGTGTCTGGATGTTTATTTGTATTTAAGTATATATTTGTCGTACCTTCGTTGATTCTGACTGACACCCAGAACACAAGTGCTTACGCTACTTACTTTGAAGTCAGATCAATGTATGTGATGTTGTCCAATATTTATTTATATTTATTTGAATGTGATTAGCGCCGCCATTGCCACATACAGTATGTTCTTTATCCACGTAGTTTATTCTCAGCCTGTAGGTCATTGGCTCGTATATTGCAGACGGCTGGCGCAGTGTTTTATTACAGTGGAGCCACTCGCATCGCTACAACATGACATTAGGTTATTAAAATATCGCGGTGATTCCTTGATATCCTGTCTCGAGAGAAAATAGTCTATGTCACCCGGGGATAGTGTAGCTTTCCAACAGTGCAAGAAATAATCGGTTCAAGTAAGTAGTTTCAGAGCCTATTTAATACAAACAAATACAAACAAACAATCAAATCTTTTCTCTTTATAATATTATTAGTATTACCTTACCTAGTATAGATTGGTAATGCTTTAATCTTTTTTTTTTATGCTATCAATATGTTAATTCTGACTTATCTGTAATAGGTACTCCGAGCTATTATAGTTAGCAAGTATGTGACGGTTAAAAAATAACAAGTTCTCATTCAAACCATAATGTATTATTTAAAAAAGAAACGAACCCTTAAATCTATTTTTTTATTTTTAGTAAATATTAAAAAAATGTCTTTTAAGACTTGCAAGATAAGGAGATATCTATCTATATCTCGTCTGCAAGCTTCTTAAGGCGAGACAAGAGCCAAAATAACCGGGATGCCGGCTAGATACACGGTAACGCACGGCTGCGCGGAATGTGCAAGAGATGCACTCGGCGCAGAGCGGATAGCGCGAGCGCGGCTTGGTATGCCTTGTTGACATGGTAAAGAAATTAACCTATCGTCTTTCAAAGCCACCATTTTCTATAATAATTTGTTTTCATTTCATTCATTTTCTATAAAGATTTGTTATAATAAAAGGAGGCAAACAAACGGATCACCTGATGGTGTGATCATTATTCATTTTGCGTGCCCTTAAGTAAGGGATTAGCGCTCTTCTCCTAGTCAGATCTCATCGGAAACAGTGCTAAAAGTGATTTATTCCAAAGCGTTTGAGCAGGCCAAAAACAATTGTCAAGATAAGCTTGCAGGTTGTAGACAACCAAGTATCGAGCTTATGTGAATGGAACTTAAACACTTTACAAGACCCTCCTTTGTAGGGGGCAACAGAAATTATGACGATCATGACAGGGATTCTTATAGCAATAAGTAAGTTCGTTCTGTACATCGTTTGGATTGACATTATCGATTGAATGCAGAGGCAATAATCGATTTCGATTCGAAAACACTTATAATAGTTTCTTTCGCTCCCAGGCTATTATAGCTGGAATATAGCCAGAACTATTATGAGTATAGCTTAAGTTATGATTGCAGTCCTATATTTGGCACGAGTGGTTCAATCAGTTACCCGTCACTGCATCGATAACTTGATTTCAATGTTGGAGGCTCAGCCAACGATTGATTTGTCCATTGGACGGGATTGAGCCCTACATGGGTTAATCATCGTATTTTCCTATATTATATATGAATATTACTTAATAATAATAATAAAAAGGACCGGCCTATGTGCTGTGATATCCCGTATGAGAGATACAATAATAACAATAATATAACGTTCAATTCAGGCAACACAATTACAAGAATTACAGGCCCATATTATAAATACCTTACAGACTAACATACATACAATATAATAGTACATGTAATATAAACATTAAACGTGAAAAGAAAAACTATCTTAGTATACCTATTATCCGCCTTGAGGCGGAAATTAAATCCAAAATTTGTGACAATGGATTTATGTTTGTGTCTTTTTCACGCAAAAAATACTGAATGGATTTATAGTAATCTGTATAGTAACACGTAGGCTTCTTTGTATCAACATACAAAGCGGGGTACAGATTATTTATTTATTTATTTATTTATTGATATTAGTTTCGTATTTATTCTGTGTATATGATCTGTTCGTTAGCACAGTTTGGGTCTAGATAGATAAATATTCTTAGCCAGTATTTGTACACTGCCATTTCGCCCTAAAGTAAGCAAACATGTACTTAACTATGGATGCCATACAACAGATAAATATTACTTTACATTTTTTTGTTTATAATAGGTATGTACATAAGATAAAAACAGAAACAACCCAGACCAAACCTGCGACCTCGTTTGCAAAAGCTGATATCTCATCCAATACTACTAATCACGATATATTTGTAAAAGAGAATGCAAAACATGCTGAGAAAAATGGGCTCAAAAAAAAATTTTTTTTTTTGGGCCTAGTCTTTTGCTTTATCATTTTAGGTCTATGCTCAAATCTGTTCCCTTATTTAAGTAGGTTCATTTATCATCAATTAAATCAACCTTTTTCTAAATGATGTTTTTTATAGCGTAACACATAGTATGTTATTGTCCACTCTCATCTTTCAATTATCATATTAATCCGTGGATGACGTCGTTGGTTTCTCAATTAACTATTTGTATTATTAATAACTGTATGTTACTAAAATCTATTGTGAAACTGTTTGTCTTCCCAAATAAATGAAAAAAAAAAAAAATACACCAAAACTGTTGTCGATCGGTGTACTATTGTCATGGGCTCCAATGTACAGGATCATAACCGAGGCTTCAAGTCAGATAATAAACCTGGGACCTTTCTCCGTTCACTGAGGAGATCGTAAAGTATATCCCACCAAAAACATAAATGTGAAAAAGGAGAGCCAAGTTCAATACAAAAATTATGTTTGGCTGTGGGCTTCGTCGCAAAAAGAATGGAGATCTAATTGAGTGCCAAGTTCTATGATCTTAAATTAGGTAAGATTTGACTTGGCCAGTTTTTATTACATCAGTCATTTTATAAAGTTATTCAACATATTAAATAATTTTATGTATTTTAAATCTGATAAAAACTGGCCAAGTCAAATCTTACCTACTTTAAGATCATAGAACTTGGCACTCAATTAGATCTCCATTCTTTTTGCGACGAAGCCCACAGCCAAACATAATTTTTGTATTGAACTTGGCTCTCCTTTTTCACATTTATGTTTTTGGTGGGATATCATTACTTTTTGTAAAGAAAACTAGGCAGGTATTGAGATTTAATGTGGTGCCGCGCGCCGCCGAAGACACACCGTCGCGTTGGCCGGTTGTTTAGCGCGCGTTTAGGACTGACTGACTTATAGTAGCAAAACCTAACCTACTTCCAGATGACCTAGAAGGATGAAATTTGGAATCCAGATCAATAATTGTGTGTGACCGTAGGAAAAAATCGAAAAATGGAAAAAAGTTAAAAAATAGGGGTAGGGGGGGGGGGGGGGGGTTTCCCACCTAATTTTTAACTTTTTTCTATTTTCAGATTTTTTCCTACGATTACACACAATTACCAAGCTGGATTCCAAATTTCATCCTTCTAGGTCATCTGGAAGCACGTTAGGTTTTGTTACCCTAACCAGTAGCAAAACCTAACCCACTTCCAGATGACCTAGAAGGATGAAATTTGGAATCCAGATCGATAATTGTGTGTAACCGTAGGAAAAAATCGGAAAATGGAAAAAAGTTAAAAAATAGGGGGAGGGGGGGGGATTTCCCCCCCTAATTTTTAACTTTTTTCTATTTTCAGATTTTTTCCTACGGTTACACACAATTACCAAGCTGGATTCCAAATTTCATCCTTCTAGGTCATCTGGAAGTACGTTAGGTTTTGTTACCCTAACCAGTAGCAAAACCTAACCCACTTCCAGATGACCTAGAAGGATGAAATTTGGAATCCAGATCGATAATTGTGTGTAACCGTAGGAAAAAATCGGAAAATGGAAAAAAGTTAAAAAATAGGGAGAGGGGGGGGTGTTTCCCCCCCTAATTTTTAACTTTTTTCTATTTTCAGATTTTTTCCTACGGTTACACACAATTACCAAGCTGGATTCCAAATTTCATCTTTCTAGGTCATCTGGAAGTACGTTAGGCTTTGCTACTATAAGTCAGTGAGTCAATACTAATTTTTACGACTTTTTGACCTTCATATCTTTATAACCGTTTGAGTTAGCTTCACGAAATTTGGGCTTCTAGGTGTCCTTATGGACCTTATTAAACTCACGTAGTTTCATGTGTTTACGTTAAATAGGTATTAAGTTAGAGAAGGGTCAAAAGTGCCACCAAATGGTTCGTGTAAATATACACTTGGCGCTGGCTAGCCCGTTCCTTTCCTTTTTGCTTGAACTTGGCTTGACACGCTGCCGCGTGTCTAGATGTAACAAGCGGTGCAGTTCACCGCGCTCGTGACGCCGGGCTAACTGTTAGCCGAATGCTGGTGGTGACCACACGTTTTACTCACCGTAAGACTCGTTAAATTTGTATAGTACAATATACTGCCGTTATCTTTTTTATTATATTTGAGAAGCCTCTCTATTTATTACATCATTCCCTACGTTTTCAACTCGTTAAGATTTTGCAAAACCTTTACGACAAAAATATGCAGGCATAATAATTATAACAACTTTCGTCGTAAAAATAGCGTGAGCATAATTTTTATTATACAAATAACACGATTCCAGATTATTTAAATAAAAAAAAATTCGGATGAGAATGCGTTTATGCACCATAACTGCAGCCTAGCTAAACCCGCGGCCGTGTGTGGGACTCGAGACTAAAGCGTCCACTACCCACTAAACTCCCCCGGTTTCCCCTTCACACCCCCCGATTGGGACCAGCCGGTGCCAGCCTTGCTATTGACCAGCCCATCCCCGGGTACAATAAAAAAACTGAATTTTAAGCATATTTTATTATAATATACATAGGCAGACAGCCAACCTAGTATTAAGTGGCAAAACTGCGGCCACTGCGGTTACTCACTTAACTCTTCAATCCCGAACCGGCACGCGAGTGCCGCTTAACAATAGATTTTCTATTGTGTCTGGTTTTCTGGGGTTAAAAAGACTAATAAGTTTTCACCGAAAACGGAACAAATTAAGGTCACGCATTGTTGTTAATGAGATCAAACTGTAAATAGACTGAAAATTTAATAATAATAATGTGATCCTATCGTAAAATTATTATTATTACTATCTAATTATCTTGTTTTGGTAAGATTATATATATTTTAACTTTTTTTTTCACAGGTTGACTGGCAGTTGATGCTTTTAGCGTTAAGTCCGCCTTTTGTACCCAATTTGCGTGGTCAATAAAGATTTTATAAATAAATTACTAAATTAAATTCTTTCTCATAATATTCTGCCAGATCGAGAAACCATGGCTACCCCGTGGAGGCATAACTGGCAGACATAACGGTGCTTTTGCTCAGACTTTGCCGGGCTATTTTGAACCACAGACTCATGCACTTGTTACTAATCTCTGCATATTACTCAGAACGTCTTGAAGCCAGATTGGACGCCATTTTAGTATTTTATTTTCGTCGTGACTGACGAAGATTGGATATTTTTATTGAGCGCCATCTAGCCTTACACTAAGCAAAACTTGCATAATGTGGACTTCATGTCCTACTAAAAATATATGTAATGCACAGAAAACTAAATGTTTTTGAGATGTGTGGTGGATCAAATCTGAGTCCTCAATCTTAGGAGATGAATAATCAAATAACTAATTTGTCAGATACATATTATGACGTCTTCTTATTGTGACGTATGAAGTTCACGTATCATGACGTCAACGAAAAGGAAAGATCTTCCTCCGAGCTAGGTGTCTGTGCTTGGGGACCGCGGCCAAATGTATCGTCTTGGTGTGTTGTATATGTTTAAGCTAGCCGGGAGAATAACTCTGCTAGCGCGACGCAGGATCGAATATCTGATTGGCTGTCTCAGTGAAGTGCGACTGACGAGTCGCGAAGCCAATGTTTATACGTGCACTTTTCGCTGACTTGCAATCTTGCATTTTTGTCGTCAGTCTGCCGTAGCGCATTCGGATAGCCACAACAAGATAAATAATTAAATAACTAATTCAGATACAAATTATGACGTCTTCTTGTATTGAAAATAAAGAAAAGAGACCGTTATCTAAATTACCTGACAGAAAAATTATCAGGACCTATAAACACTAAACTATCGAGACGTGCCAGTGTTTCAGTAAATGTCTTTTACCTAACTAGCCCATCGCGGAATGTCAGTATTACTAAAATGCATGGCCATTTATATTAAATATGAGACTATTTTAATAGATGGGTAGTTCCAACCCCAGTCGGAAACGCCTGACGTTCTAAACGACCATAAAAATTCTCACAACATTTTCAGCTTCTTGCATTCATAAATTGCATACAAAGTGCATCATATTCGCGACACTTGAGACGCTGCACTCTCGTAGCGTCAGCTTCCACATTCTGAACCGGCTGAGACGCGGCTTATTCATTTTGTTGGCATTCCGCCCTCTGCTTCTGTAGTAAAGTGAGGCGAGTGAATAGTTCGATTCTAGGTCCTCACTTGTTGTACATACGTATTAAACATGGTTACGACCAAAAATTTAGAGAGGAAATTATTTTGGCGGTTGCACCATAATCCATTTGATATTATCTATTTTGGATTATAAGATAATAAATAGATAAATAAATAAATATCCTTGGACAAAATTCACGCAATCACGCAACACCATTTAACCCCAAACTATAAGTGGAGTCATTTTAATAAGTAACATTTGACAGTTCATTTAAGCAAAGCAAAGTGCTACTTATGTACATCAGGAGTAAGGTCTAATTTTCTAAATAAATAACTGTATTAAAAAAACTGATTTTGTTTTCTTGAGTTTTATTCCTTTAGCGTAAGGAATATTTTTCTTTGCATATATGAACTGTCAAAATGTTACCTATTAAAATGACTCCACTATAAGCATAGCTTATATTATAGGTGCCAGTCAACGAACATTACTCACTTATTTTTTTTCGTAAATACATAGGTACATATACAACACCTGACCTAGACTGATACAAACAGACATATTCCTTGACCCGCGACCTCTGGTTTAGGTAGTAGACGACTTCTCAATTATTTCTCTTTTAGCGGTTGTCAAGTTTAGATATTTGTTAAACATATTATCTACCTTAGTAGTAATACTTCAGTCTGGTATGCATAGCATGTTTCTTGTACCAAGACTGATGGATAATGAAGTTCGCAATGCTCTTTAAAAAAAGATCAGGACATCCCTAAAACTCAACCCTAAATCTGCCACAGCTGCGCAAATATATTAAAAAAAAACAGCCGTTCTGTACATCTTATAACCCGCCGTATCCGCTGTTTGATGGCCTTAGAAGAGCTAACAGTGAGGCAACTCCGATAAACTTGTCTAATAATGACTTACTATAACCGCCTCTGTGGAAAAGTAGTTTAGCCGCACGAGTATAAAACCCTAAGGAGGAGGGAGTTTGATTCCCGCCTTGGTCTGGTTGGTGGTAGGATATTTTCATAATTTGATTAGACAATTTTTCAAAGATTTTAGCTAGACAGCTACAAGCAAAATCTGTCGCCACAACAGTTTTTGCTGTGTTCTGCCAATATAAACGTGGGAGCCGGTACACTTTAGTTGGTAGACTTAAAGATCAAAGGAGTCTGAACTATGGCAGCACATTGAGTGATTCTTGGCTAAGAATCCCAAAATGGAATAGGCCGCTGTGGCCAATAACCATAAGATAAGCTGCGTGCCTGTCTGTGTCGAAAAGTCCTACCACTAACCATACCAATCTCAAGCACGTGAAACGACGTTACATGCCTCTAGACCACCACAGAAATTCCATTTTCAAAAATTTATATGTTATTAACGGCCGTCTGTACCACGAATAGGTTATAAATTTTAATTTTGGTATTCCTAAAGCTTCAGCTTTGTCTTCACCGTGGTCTTCTGCGCTGTGAAGACCCTAATGGCGTTTTTATTGCCTCGCCGTAAGAGGCATAATATTGCGACCGACGTGTTATTAAACACCTGTCGGTAATAAGCGATGCGTGTAGAGCTTATTTGTTGCGGCTTGTATTGTCAATAGAGCGTCGAGGTGTGCTGAAAGATGTTTCTTTTATGATGACCTTGTCCACAACTTTGTACGTATGGATTGTGTCTCTGTCTGGACCTCTGCAGCATCAGCTTCCTCATGACTTGACTATGGTTACGGCCTTTGCCCGAACGTCTTCTCCCGAGTTTACCAGCGCGGGGTGGCATTTTATCAGGGATCGGTCCCTAAGTCACGCGGCGTAGTGTGGCGGTGTGGCGGTCACGGTCCCTTCTGAACACGTGCTCCGACTGCTTTGTCCGACTAATCGGACCACGTGAACTTTTTTTCCTGTTGGATCGATTAAGGAGTCGGACTATGAAGTCTTACCGTGGGACCACACTGATGGAGGCCCAGCTTAACCGCTTAGCTAACTGACGCATGACTTGGGGGGAACTTTATCACTGGACCTCTGGATTGTCTAGATGCTAATTTAGAAATGACATTTGGCAGTTGATATGTGCGTCAGAGGTCGATTCCCAATTCGATGGACAGACCTGATCAAATTGTTTACGCGGACTATCATAACCGAATGCGCTTGCAACGCGGCAAACCGTAGGAATTGGAGAGACATTTTGTTAGTGAAAATTGGCCGACAAGCACTGCAGGGTAAATTCTTTATTAAAATTAAGTCATCGTTATGATAATAGGTACTGGCTTAATCACCACGCTTATCATTAAAATATACCTTTTTTTTTGTTTTTACGCGCGGAATGCGTTACGCACCTGTCACTCTGTCTTGGGGGCGAAACAGAGCCGTGTGTGGGACTCCCAGTTTTAGGTCTACCCACTAAACCCCGCGGTACTCCCTCATCACCCTAATGGACGGCCACGGGTATCGGCAAAGCCCTTGCTCCGCGAGCCATCCGGCGACAGTCCATCAAGTGGACTCTTCGTACCCCCTATTGGTAGGGGGTTTGCGGAAGTGTCCTTGAGTACTAGGACACTTCCGCCCGTCGGCGGTGAGGCCGTGCAAGGCAGATCAGGGTGCCCACGCACCCGTAACCTGCTAGCCTCCACCTTGGAGGGGCAGTAAGAAACGGTCGAACGCCCGCCTCCTCCGCCCCGTCCTCCGCCTGCGGATCGCTGGTGCGAGGGGATCTTCCTCCCGCTCACGTTCCGCTGCCTCCTTCTGCGACATGACGTTTTCGCAGAAGGACGCTACCGCCGCCCAAGCCTCCTCACTCCCTAGCATGGATAGAACCACGCTGGGGAGGGTAAGCGCCTGGCCTACAACAGCGACAAGTTCGTTGCGCTGTATGGCCCACGCCTGGCACACCGCGAGAGTGTGGTGTGCCGTGTCTTCCACAGCGCCGCATGAGTGATCATTAAAATACACCTTAGGGTAAGCTCTTGGAAGCTTCGCCTGCGCTTTAAGGGCTTAATTATGATAAATATGTTTGCAACACCTTTCGTGTAGGTCGCATCCAGCTTATGTAAAACGTCATGTGGGTGGATTTTGTTTGATTCACTAATTGTTGCTAATTTTACTCATTTAAGTGGCACAAGTACAGTCGCGCTTGAAAATATGTTTTACGGATATTCAATTTTGTCGTACATGAAACCATATTGAACATTCCACAGCCACATCTAGCCCCAAACTAAGCATAGCCTTTACTATGATTTACTATGATATGCTAGACAACGGATTAACATTAATAGATATACGGATTAACATTAATAGATATACGGATTAATATAATAAACCTAGATAGTTTTTGTATACACTATCCATAGAATTACCATGACAGACATAACCGACCTAAACAGACAAATGTTCACGCACACATAATGTAGTATGTTTGTACCGTGCGGAATTCGAACCCAGAATCTTTATAATACAATAGCCGACTTTTCAACCATTAAACCACATCGTCGGTCGGTAAATATACATATTTACAAATATCTATAATCTATATATAAAAAACTCAAAGGTGACTGACTGACATAGATATTATCTATGTATCAACGCACAGCCCAAACCACTGGACGGATCGGGCTGAAATTTGGCGTGCAGGTAGATGTTATGACGTAGGCATCCGCTAAGAAAGGATTTTAATCAATTCGCACGGAAACGGGAACCACGCGGGTGAAACCGCGGGCGGCCGCTAGTACACTTATAATGTTTCACTTTTTCATTCTTATATATATCCATTATATATTTTTTGACTTTTTCTTAGAAACTTTCGAACATAACGAAGCATTGCTTGAAAGTGTTTTAAAGATTAATTCTTAGAATTTTTACTATAAAATATAAAATCGTGCACTTTTGTTAGGTTCATTTTTAACTTAAGCCTTTGAAAAGGCTAGTCAAAGGAAGTGGGGTGTCTTCTGTCACAAGCAAATAGAAGCTTAAGACGGGACACTGGATTTTATTCGTTAAAGGCTTTTTGTTAAAGACAATAAAATATTTTTGTTTATTTTTCATACTAAGTTTATCGAACTTATGGATTTGTGAACTTATTAAAAATTTAAATAATATGCGTTTTTTTATGTCAGAGGCGGCAAACGAGCCAGCGGGTCGCCTGATGGTAAGCAATCACCGCCGCCCATGGACATCTGCAAAACCAGAGGGATCGCTGAATTGCCTTGCCGGCCTATATGTCGGTATGGGGGGTGTGGGCCTCCGGCACTGTCACAAACCAGACGAAACACAATAGTAGTAACTATTATTTCACGCTGGTGTAATGTGAGAGGATGGTACTTCCCCGGACGAGCCGGCCCATTCGTACTGTAAAACAGCATGGTTACCACTACAAAACTTTTTCGTACGACACGGAATTATGGACACCCATCTGTATTTGGGAACCGTGATGATTAAGTCATTATTTATCATTGTAACGATAACTTTAATGGTGGTGTAGTGTAATTGAAAGTTTACAGGCTGATACATAATTATATTCAAAAGCGTAGTAAAAACACTAATTACATTTAATTGCGCGCCTGTACAGCTGTCTGTTCCGATATTACTTAGTTAGTCAAATTGTTTGGCTGAGCCTATTCCTAAACCAAAACGGTATTTAATTAGTCAATGGATTCTCGGAACAACATCACCCTAAGGTGAGTTTAGACTACAACATTTACTTGTATCAGAACATCAAGCATTCGCCGTTTTTAAATTTACTCGAACCTTTCTTCGAACACGACGCTCGATGTTTTGTCAAGGCCTTTTTTAAAAACCAACGAGCATATTGGTGTAACATTTCGACAAGCATATTGGTGTAACATTGTAGATCCGACATTTCAAAGAAGAATGAACGCAGGTACAACAAAATGTTACGGGTAAATGCTCACTCGCTGAAAGCATTTACCCATAACAAAACGCCGAGCATTCGCACGAACGTTACATTACATGGAAATGTTGAGACTAACCGAGCTTTTACCTGTATTGTACCATTCGTACGAACGTTACATTACACCAAAACGCTCGAGGAAATGTTGTAGTCTATACTCACCTTAATATTAACTTACCAAAGTAATAATAGTGAAAGTAACATTCTATTTGTTATTAAGTTAAACAATATCACTATCTATGCGTGACCTATTCGTTTATTTCTTTTTAATTGTATGTATGTTAGTCTGAAATAATACTAGCTGCATGCTCCGGCTTCGCTTATAGGTTTCTTTCTAAATTGGAATGGCCTGTTAATATTCAGAATAAATTTAGAATTTACTAATTAGCGAGACGTTAACGAAGATAAAATACCGTCTCCCTTCCAAAACTATTTGTAACCTTTTGTTTGTAAGTTACACACAGTTTTTATACGGAACCCCTCGACAAGCGTGTCCTGCTCGCACTTCTCAAGTTTTTTCAGCACAGAACAACACTAAATAATCTTAACTAAAGAAAAATCTCCATAATAATAACCGTCTTTGAAATTCAAATGATTCCGACTATCTCGTGCTTTGTGAAACTTTTCCCAGTACTGAAAATGCACAATCTTTTTGTTCAATAGCATTTACGTTAAATGCATCTTTAGCCTGTAATAGTGGCAATCCACAAAGCCTTTGAAATCCTCCGGAAGATCTGTCTGTATATATTGATGCTGTTAAAGGCACTTTGCAAAGGACCTCGAGTTTTAAAAATAGGTATGTAGCTGAGCGGAGGAGCGAGTAGACTGTATAGGTTGAATATGTACTGGTTCAGAGAGGAACTAGAAGACGGTGCAGGGATCCACGGGCGTAGCGGTCAAGCGTAGTCGAGTGAGTGTCTTCATCGATGGGACGACTGGCGGCGGTCAATCCGGAAGGTGGCGCCGAATGGAGGCGGCTGAGCCCGATGATGGTGGCGAATGGTGGCGGCCGCGCCCGAAGGTGGTGGCGAATGGTAGCGGTTGATCCCGAAGGTTGGGACGAATGTAGATGGCTGAGCCCGAAGGTGATGACGCCGCGATGAGCTGGTGGCGCCGCGTGACGTCATTACGTTATAGCGGCAACAGGTATATGGCTTTCTATCGGATTCAGGTACTGTGGAGTAAGTATACCTATCAATGGCTTACGGACGACGCATGGAACTCACAATTAGGATAAGTATATGAATATTTCCTTTTCATCGGGACAACTATCTTTAATCTTAAGAAATCTAGTAGGCTACGAACTTGCTTTCCAAGCTTCGTATGACCTACCATGTTTCTGTGTAACGGGAGTCTCGACACCAATGTGTATCGTACCGTAATCAAAATTTCGAGCTGTCAAAAAAAAAACTGAAACTAATTTCCTCAAACCGGGAAACGAACCCAGTACCCTGAGATCTTAACCCGATACTTTTAAACTACATCACAGATTTAAATTACTGCACCAAATTAGTCAAAAGATTTAACCCTTCAAACGCGCGCGGTATGTTTGCACGCGCGTCAACACATTGATTACAGCGATCGGTCCCGTGGACCATCGGCTAATTGAGGGCGGTGTTTGCGAGCTGCGAGCTTGTGTGCGATGCGGGCTGACTCCAGGGGAGAAAGATTTGTAGGTGTATTTAGGCAGTTACGAGGTGCCCTAGATTTGCAGCCCACAAATTATAAAGCTTGGTTATTTGAATGCCCACGTGCTGGACGTAAGAGTTATAAAATCAGAAACGTTGTACTTCTTGTAGCTATTATCAGTTTGTCGTCATTATAAGGAGCTCGGCAGTCGAGGCACTAGCTTCAGTATAAAATTGACTTTCGGCGATGTTAGTTATTGAATATGATCCCATGTTCAATCAAGAACCCCCTCTTTTATTGAAGTCAGTTTTGATTGTCAGCCATGCTTCGGAAGATAATTTAAGCATTCAGTCCATTTGGCCAACAACTGAGAAAACTAGGCTTTCTTGGATCAGTAATGTTTCTTCCATTAATCTTGTATAAGAACACAGACAATCAGACTTTTAAAAACAAATGAGTAATTTACTATAGATTAGTCAATTCTTGCACGCGCATCAACATTGTTTACAGCGATCGGTCCCATCATCCCATGGACCATCGGCTAATTGAGGGCGACGCGGTATTTGCAAGCGGCTGCCATCCCGGCCTGTGTGCGATGCGGGTGGACTCTGTAGAGGAGGAAAAGATTTGTACGCTTATTTTGGTTACAGATCTCCCTTTTTCAAGTGACCATAGTGTGCGAGGTGATACAAGTTTTAGCTTGTTAGATGGATAGAACTCTTGTGATTTTGTTGAAAAATAGAATTTTCGGCGCAATGACAGCTCAAATACTTATTGTGCCAATATATGCCTTTTATTCGCCAACGTTGTGCTTTCCCTACAAATTAAAAGGTCCAGTGAGCAAGCGATGCCTGGTGTAACAAGCGTTCATAGGTGATTTTTCTTTTTCATCTTCCGCACCGCTTATCATCAGGCATGACTTAGCGCCACTCTTGTAATTTAAAAAAGAGATTATGTGACAAAACGAAATTGTTATCACTATTAATTATAACACTGCAGACGCTGCAACTGATTTTTTAAATTAAATAACTTAAAAAATTTCAAAAACGTTTTTGTCGTACCTACAACATTTTAACCCTCAAATACGCACAGTATATGTCATTGTATTAAAGAGCGGAACAACATATTGCTTACATCAATCGACCCGGTGCCGGCTAATTGAGGGCGCTGTTTGCTAAAAGGACATCCGGCTTGTTGGACATTGTGTGTAATGTGGGCTGGAGCGATGCGAAATACGAGAATGTAGATGGGTATATTATTGATGAAGAAATAAATAAAAATGTATGGACTGGAATATTCTTCGCGAAACACAAACATTCGTAGTATTTTCCTAATAAGACACACCTTATTAACGTGTTACCTAGCCCTGCGGGAAAAAGGCGAGACTTTATTTATGTATGTAGTTGATAAAATACACGTTGATTGAGCCTCGTCAATTTTTTACTGTGTGAAAATCGAATTCATTTAAATTGTCATTTGAAAACACCAATCACACTGTAGCAGCTTTTAAAACATGTATTCGGCCATCCTCTAACAGGGAATCTCTCCGCCCGCATGTTTGGCCAGTTCATTGGCGCCAGTGCGCCACAAATTGACGACTCACTCTGCAAATAGCTGCTCTCAATTTGCCGGACGATATCAATTTATTAGTTTCGCGTAGTTGGTACAATTGTTGATGGATTGGCAAATATGCCTCGGCGTTCACGGGTTAACTTGGAATTTGAAGTTTGAATAAAAACAATGTGACAATTTCATTTCGACAATGAAAACAGTTTTTTTATGGACATTGCTGTTTATGATTCTAGTATACTCAATTGTCTTTTGATATTTAGAACGCTTTAAATTATTCGCGCCTTTTTTTTTTGTTTTTATTTTTAATCTGACTGCCAAGATGTTTAACTCCATAAAACTTAGGCAGCGCTTGGCCGATGTTAGTACTATTATATATTCTGTGCCGATGTTCTTTGAAAAGGGTGATCCCATACTAATATAAGTTACGTGCAACGCACTTTTATTGAGTTGCAGTAATAATATTCAATGCAATGTTATGTCTCTTCCATTATTCCTATTACAATAGCAATTTGTTTAAATTGGAGCGAGAGTAGATATTTACTGTCGTAAAAATATACACCTAAAGACAAAGTCTTAAGATTCAAATTGTCATTTCTTTTCAATGATTGCCTTTTCTTTGTAATTTCCACGGCTTATGACGGTAAGAAAAATGGTTCTTCAATACGTTCTATAATGCTACGAAATAGAAAGGCAGTGGTTTTTTAAGAAAGTTGCTATTTTGAGCCATTTAGTGTAATGGTCGAGAAGTCGGCTATTACACCAAAGGTCGCGGGTTCGATCCCTGCACGGTACAAACAATTGTGTGCATGAACATGTCTGTTTGTATCGGCCTGGGTGTTTCTATGTATAATAAGTATGTATTTACAAAAAAAAAGTATTTAAGTAATGTTTATTCGTTGTCTGGCACCCATAGTATAAGCTCATGCTTAGTTTGGGGCTAGTGGCGCTGTGTGAATAATGTCCCAAGATATTTATTCATTAATTTATTTATAATATTTGATGACTACAACATACAACAACAACCTAGCACAGTCCACTGCCGGACATAGGCCTCTCCAAACACCACTTGCATCCAGCTCATGCCAGCCATCCTGCGCTAACCACTCCACCTGGCTTTAGGGCGTCCAACACTGCGTTTACCGAGAAGCGGTCCCCACTCTAGAATCCCTTTACCCTAACGTTATTAGTTCTACGGCTGACTTGTGATAACTGAATTTCATTATTATGAAGTTTTTTTTGAAGTGAAAACTTCTTTAGCGGCGTTGTGCACTTTTTTTGTATGGGGAAAAAATGTTAAACTCGCGACAGGATTTATGTGTCACGTGACCTGATCGAAAATCCATATAAAATTTGAAGTCCGGACACGTGTTTTCTACAAACTTATCTGTTCCGGTGGCCAAAATTGGAACTACGTGAAATGCAATGCAAAAACGATATTTAATGACAGTTTTAAATAGACAGTAGCGACGCCGCCACCGGAACAGATAATTTGTCGGTCTATAGACAATAATGGTTTTTTGTTCAATTTGACAGCTCATTTATTAAATGCAAAGAAAAGTGCTTCTTATGTACATCAGGAGTAGAGTAAATAATTGTACATATTAATAAGAACTGATGTTGTTTTTTTGAGTTTTATTCCTTTAGCGTAAGGTATATTTTTCTTTGCATGAATGAACTGTCAAGTGTGACCTCTTCTACTATTATAGCCGCAGTGCGGTCGCTTCCTATATGCTTCCTATGCTACAAAGTGACCACAAAGACCTTAATTTGATATCCTGCAAAATTCAAAATTTCATTGCCGTAATAAAACATTTAAAAAGTTTGGAATATCTTTATTCGCCGGAATTATATAACAGTATTTTATGGAAATTAACACCACTTCTCCGCAGTCTTTGGATCCGCTATGCTGCGGAGCATGCATCAGGTCGTATGAAGTTGGAAATGCTGTCCGATTTCCTGCGACAAGAGGCTCGTTCTCACACACATTTTGGCTTGTTACCCCAAATTCCCAGTGAACATCCTCGAAAGCGACATGTTGATTACTGTAACACCACTCGTGTTATTAACGATTCGGGAGTCTGCGGATTCTGTAAAGGGAATCCCACCAAAAACATTCTGTAAAAAACTAGCCAAGTCTCGATGGAGCTGCTTGTTTATCTCTAAAAAGTAATCAAATCTAGACATAGTCGTGCCAAGTCTAAGGTTCCTTACTGCGATTTCTTTATTATTATAGTTAATGTTGTGTGACTTGGCCGTTGAAGGGCCAGACGGCCAAACGGACCTGCAACTCAACTTCGAAGGGCCAAATGCGACACTAGCGTCCAATTACCAATACCAGTATGGGCTATTATCTCGCTTAACAAACATAGGTAGTTACAACAGATATAACATTACATGTAAACAATTACAGATTGGTGCAATGGAGTAATGGAGCACCTGGTTTTGTACCCTTGTGTACCCTTCAACGGCCAAGTCACACAACATTAACTATAATAATAAAGAAATCGCAGTAAGGAACCTTAGACTTGGCACGACTATGTCTAGATTTGATTACTTTTTAGAGATAAACAAGCAGCTCCATCGAGACTTGGCTAGTTTTTTACAGAATGTTTTTGGTGGGATTTCACTTCTTTTTGTAGGAACGTGAGCATATTGATTTATTTTGTATCTATTTGGAATGAGACTATTCCCGTAAGAATTTAAAAGCCAATGCCCTATTCCAGGTTATAAACTATACATGTGCCAAATTTCATTTGAATCCGTTCAGCCGTTTCGAAATGGTTATTCCCGCGGGAATGAGACGTTTCCCGTGAGATTTTTTTAGCCTATGTCCTGTTCTAAGTCATGTGGATAGGATTGATAAGGTACTACTATCCCCACCCCCCCCCACCTCCCCCTCCCAATACTATCCCCATCCCCACACCCATTCCCACCCCCCTCCCATCCCCCCTCTCATCTCCTTTTCCCCTCCTATCCCCCTCCCACATCCCGTCCCCCTCCGATACCCCTTCCACTTCCCATCCCCCCTCCTCCCCCTCCCATATGCTATCCCCATCCCCCCACCTCCACCTCCCATCCCCTTCCCATTCCCCCTCCCGTCCCCCCTCCCATCTCCCTTCACCCTCCCATCCCCTTCCCCCCATCCCTCTCCCCTGCCCTTCCCCCCATCCCCCAACCCCTCCCATCACCTTTTCCCTCATCCCCCCTCCCCCAACCATCCCCCTTTTCCCTCCCACCCCCCCACTACCACCAAATGAAGCGGCTCACCAAGTTGAGTATTTTTTGTAAAGGCGGTATATATGTCGATCTCTAATAGTTTGGTTGGGCTCTTGTGTTTTCTAATCAGGGTCACCAGGTACTCCAGATCTTCGAATATACTAGTTTTTATAGTTTTCCCTTTATGTGGCCATTAAACCCTAACTCTGTACCAAATTTCAGCTCTCTGAGTTTATGGGAAGTACTAGTTCTATTATGATGATCATCAGTGAGTGAGTGAATGAGTCAGTGAGTGTCTGTCATAAATGCGAAACTTTGCTTTCGCTTAACTTCGGAACTAAATGACTTACAGCCTTGAAATTTTGGATTTTAAGTATGTGATTATAGCTTACTGGATGACGAAAATTTATGCGTTCTGGTCTTATCCAGAGGTTCTCAAATAGGGGCCTGAAAATGCGGCGAAATGGTTCCAGTAAAGGATGGTACGGCAGTGTTTGCTTCGCGCTCGACTTGGCGGGGGCACTGCCGTGCCCCCAGATCATTTGGCCGATTGCTCCAAATTCAAAAGTTTATCCGCAGATTCCAGTATGCAATTAGTTGTAAATTCCAAACTTTGTTTTCGTTGTTTAGAAAATAAATAGTTGTCAATCAAAAAAGTATGACATTGACGGTTGTCAATCATTTTATCATCATTTATTACATGGCGTTTCAGTGTCACAGCAAGGAGTTTCTGATAAGTCTGAAAAAGTTTCTGATTTCATTAATTCTGAGAGATAAACTTTTTAATGTAATATAAATTGTCATGTTTGTGTACGATAGCGCAATAAATAAATATTGTATTTTACCATATAAATGATAGTACTTTTATACCTCTACCAATCAATTAAATCCCTAACCATTCCAAAATACATATCAAAAATGCACAACGTTAATATTCAGGTTTTCACTTCTGCCGGCACTCCCGGAGTGCAACCCGTCGTTTTTTTTTTTTATATTTGGACTAGCGCGCTTGCTTAGGAAAAGCCCGTTAATTCTGGCCTTGAAGAGCCCCAAGTTGTATTGTGTAGGAAAGACAGATCCCGGCAGAGAATTCCACTCCCGCGCAGTCCGTATCAAGAAAGATGAAGCAAATCGCTTAGTTCGTACGCGCGGTATCCCCACTGTATACGGATGGAGTCCCTGACCGAATCTAGTAGTTCGATGATGGAACGGAGCTGGTGGAACCAAATCGTGCAGCTGAGCAGCACACTCACCAAAGTGGATTCTATAAAATACGGAGAGGCATGCAATCCTCCTACGATGATCGAGGCTCTGTAAGCTCTCGACCAGAGTATCGTCACCGATAAGCCAAAAAAAGTTCTAAACTGATTATATCTTTTTTTAACGGGTTTAATTAGACAGTTAAATTATGTGTTATTGTTTGATTTGTTACTTATCTATTTATTATTTTTGTTTCAGGTAATTTCTTCTAAGGTATTTGAAAATATGCAATGTGTGGCTTGATTGCTGCAGCGGAAAAGGTAACGTGAATAGTTATCAAAATAAATGTCCTTGAAGGTCATTCACACGGCGCCATCCAGCCCTGAACTAAGCATTGCTTGTACTATTAGTGCCAAACAACGGATAAACATTACTTATGCATTATACAACATGTTTTTTTGTAGATACGTTTTTACATAATTTTGTATTATTCATAGGGACATTGACCTATACAAACAGACATACTTTATGTATACAAATGTTTGTACCGTACTAGGATCGAAGTATCGAACCTACGATCTTTAGACAAACTCAAAAAAATCCCTGAAAGAACTTGTAACAAAACGCTATAATAATACTTTTTTAACCGAAACCAGCCTTCGATTTAATTGTATAATTTCTTGGAAAATCGTGACAAGAAATTGGTGTGCACGGAATCGGGTCAGCGCAATTACGGCAGAAGTACGGAGTTCGAATCCGGAGTCTAATTGCGAACACCACTAATTGATGCTTCCATTTTCCTTTCTGGAATTACAGAAGAGAATTTACTGCTAGATCACCTTGTATTTTATTTCAGCTTTTTTTTGGTACTAAAATGTCTCTAATTTTATACTATTTACTACATGACGTGATTTTAGAAGTTTTGTCACAGTTTTTTAGCACAAGTGTTGCTACTTTATAACCATGATTTGGTTATCACATTGAAGCGAATGCCTTCAGACCTCGAAGACATTCACATTCATTTTATTTATATCATTTGTTTAAACTTTATTGAACAACAAAAGTGAACAAAAGTTGAACTTAAAGCCTAATGGCATTTTCTACCAGCCAAACAGATAGAAATAGTGGGTAGTGGCACAGTATTACAAATTTGTTAAACTGTGGTAGTGGTAACGATATAAAAGTAAAATGGATGGGAAACAGTTCAAAATAAATTTACTAAATAAGAAGCTCAGCTCATGTAAGTGTAACTGGATGACGTTATTTCGTTTATATCTATTGTTATATATTATATTATATTGTTATTATTGCAATATTCTTGATCATCGGATGACGGAGTGGGGAAAATATCACGCCTGTGCAAGCTTTTAGTATTAATGCGTCGCCGTACGCTCACTCAGACAAAATCTCTTTGCTTGCACTGAGAAACGCATTGGGTGAGTTACAAGTAGGTACTACAAATAATTGTACTTGTAGTGTACAAGTAATTGTAGATTAATAGAGAAACGGGTCGAGATTTTATTTGAGTGGCCGCGCGAAGTAACGACTGCGGTGTATGAAGATAACTTACTGTGTGCCTTTTCTTCTATGGTTAGACATTATTTTCGAATTAAATCACAATATACACGTGTATATTTGGGTCAATCAACTTTTAAATGTCGTCAGGTAGAAAATTTGCCATTTTATTTTATAATTTCGTTTTCCACTTTTTTTTATTTTAGTATACAGATAAAATATTATTTATTACAATTTGACATAGAGCAGCGCACAGTTGATTTAAATAGAGCACTTTTAACTAAAAATTCTAACGAACCACGTGAAATCTGTCTCCTGGACCACTAACCTAAAATGGTTTTTAAACAATGCAAATATTATTTAAGAATAAAATAACCAGTTTGGTTATAAAATTTATATGATGTATTATAAGTTTACATGTATAAAAAAATCAAATAACGCATAACCTATGAAATATTATTGTTTAATTTGTCCCCAAGACAACTATTGTCTCATACGCAAATCAACTTTTCAATAAAACAGGAAATAATGATAACTAAGCAACACAATAATATGTATCAATTTATTTTGAATTGTAGTCATTGATCTGTAAAAGCTCCATGAACAAAGTATATTTTATAAAGTAAAACGATATGACTAAGTGTTTTTCATCATAGGGACAATTTAGTTGTCCAATTGACACATTTGGTTGTCCAAAGGAAAAATATATGACAAAGCGTTGAACTTTATAGGAAGGGATTATTAATGAAACAGGTTTCTTAAAGAAAGTATCAAAAGTATTATATTTAGGTATTAAAGGTTATTCCTAAAGCATTAGGATTCTCAATAACGCTAATAAATTTCAAACGTAATCAACATCCTTACAAATTATAGCAGTCTTTTTAATCAATTACATAGTTAACTTTCCTTACATTTATTAACTTAATATCGCAGTCTTCAATAAAAGTCTCATTATGACAAAATAATACTATGCATCACATCTTTATGTGGATCACAATAGGCTAACCTTTTGGTAACTTCCAGTAGCGTTTTCATTATTCGTATCAATGTTTTGTTTTTATGACCTAAAAAGAGTGAGACGATTTTTCACTCTTTCAGCTTTGTCTCTTATACAAGCCACAGGTTCGCCCGTGTGTGGAATATTGCTCTCATCTCTGGGATGGTTCCGCCAAGTACTTATTGGAGGCCCTCGACAAGTTGCAGCGACGTGCTGTGCTATCTGTATTGTCGGTGATCAAAAGGTGACTAAGACCCTAGAACCTCTTCAGCTACGTAGAGACGTTGCCAGTCTGAGTGTTCTCTACCGTCTCTATAATGGGGAATGTTCTGAAGAGTTATTCCAACTCATTCCGTCCTCTCCTTTCCACTCCCGAACAACACGCGCCGGACTGCGTTGCCATCCGCATACCATCCAGACATTGGTGGCCCGTACCAAGAGGTATAGTTCCTCTTTTTTACCTCGTGCCATTAGGTCATGGAATGCCCTTCCGGCTTACGTGTTTCCTTCCTCCTATAATCCTGGGCTTTTAAAGCGGGGCGTGAAGCGGCATCTTAGCAGGCCTTCAAGGTGAGGGTGACTGGCTCAATGGGTACTATGTTCTATTGAGCCAGTCAACCTTATATTTGGACCTCACATCCACTTACCATCAGGTGGAGTGAGGTAATCCATAATAATAAAAAATGATAGCTTTCCCTTTTCTGTCTCTTCCGTTCAGCCAACTTTTCTGGGTTCGCTTTAAGTCTCTCCCTATACCGTCTTGACTTTTCTTTTTCCGACAATCCCATACTCTAAAAATAAAAACAGTTAGTTAGTTAAAGCAACCCATAAATGCCCCACTGCGGTGCACGGGTCTCCCTCTGCTATCTACAGAGCTGAGAGGGTCTAAACCTTAATCCACACGCGCTGGCCCAATGCAGCTTGGTGGATCTGACACGCACGTCTATACATTGGTACTGCCCGGAATCGAATCAGGGATCCTCGAATTGAGAGTTCTAAGCCACCAGCGCTTAAAAATATTAACAAAAACCATGAAAAACACTTAAATTTCCTTGTTTAAAATCTTTTAGGAATCCTTTTGCATTATATTTGTCTCCTAGACAACCAAACTGTCCTAGGGACAACCAATTTCGTTGTCCAAGTGACTGGTTGTCCGAGGGACATTTACGCAATTTTGAGCTGCCTACTAAATACTTATGCGTTTTTGTGATTTGCCTCAACGTAAGATTTAAATAAAGATATAATAGTATTTGCTGCATAATAATTTAATACAACATTTCAATTACTTACGTAAATCCGACGGTGGTCCGATGGACTGACAATAAACACACGCACTCCCTCACACAAAACTCGGCCGGCTGACGCCGCGATGGTTGGTGAAATCAAGATGGCGGTAGGTCGTGTCGATCGGCGATGATCGGATTATGTTCAGCTTGTCACCTTGGACGCATCAACGCCATCATGTTTTGAATTTTCAGGTAATTCTCGGTTGTCCGGGTGACTTCAAGATTGTAGGGGACCAAAATTAAATGTACAAAAATCGTATTTTAAGTAAATTAAATAAGTACTCCAATTGTTTTCTTGTTAATTTAGATTCATATAAATAATTTTGAATAATTTATATGAATTGCCTAATAGTGTTTTTTTTCGTTAGACAAAGTTTTGTGATGCACTGTTAGTCGGGGACACTCAGTAATACCGTTTTTATACCCTTTTTGTCATTTGGACAACCAAATATCAACGGATAAATTACAAAAAAATTAATAGCTATTTTAATAATAGGTTTGTTAATGTCAATATTAATGGAAAATACACATTTGCAACAAATATTTTATATAGATATTTTAAAATAGGCCAGGGACAGGGTAATGTTGCCGTCGTACATTTAAAAGTTGATCGACCCATTTTTCTATTGATTCAATAAATTGGTCCGAAGGGGAATGATTATAATCGCTTTTGGTTGTCTGCACGGAAGGACCAATTAAAAATATTGTTTGATCAATAGTTTTGAAGAAAATTCGAGTTTCATAAATGTTTTTCATTTATCAACGTGTGTTAATTTTGTTGAAACCGATAAAAATATTTGATGGAATATGCTATACAACGTGTTTTAACTAAGTCAGTTGGCAGACAGGCACGCAGCCCACCTGATGGTAAGCAGCCACTGCGGCCTTTTCCATTGAGGGACGCTTCACCTGGAAGATATATACGTTAGATTGAAACATTATTTCATTTGTAACCAATCGGGATCTGGATCCTTCCCGTTGTCACAATATACAAGGTGTTAATTGAAGTAGGATGTGACCCGAATACTTGTAAATGCGACGCCATCGTTCAAATAGTTGGCGCTGTGTAAATATTATTTTGTTTCAATTGCTGCCGTTGTTGGCAACACTGGTTAATTAACTACTTTACTGTGTGCTCGTTTGAGCAAATCGTGATGTGAAAATACACTTGCGTGCCGAATTATTGGTGCAATTGGTATATTTAGAATTCATATTGATTTCTAACATTATATTATTTTCTAAATTGAATGATATTTTTTGTACACATTTAAAATATCGGCAGTGTTACTTCCACAGAACAAAGAAAATCTCCCGCTGGATTCACAATTCCTGCTTACTTACTGCGCTGGCTCAGCGACCCGAAGTGGGTCTTGGCCTCCGACATCAAGGAACGCCACTCAGGTCTGTCGAGTGCCAAAGTCTAGTCGGGCACTTGGAGTTCTTTTAGGTCTTTCTCCACTTTGTCCATCCAGTGATATCTGGGGCGACCCACTGGTCGTCCAAAGTATGCTCTTTTTACTGCCTGATCCTCACTCATTCTTTCGACATGGCCAAGCCAGCGCAGTCTGGCTACCTTCACAATTCATATGATTTTATCTATACAAGTAAAACATACGAAACAGCATCTCTACATAGTATTTTCTCTGTGGTAAATACAGAACACCTACATACAAGCTGTGTTTGAAAGTAATGCAAATATTCCATGGATTACATAATATACATATACTGTACAACACAATCGCACGTTCCAAAGCCATACATCGCCTACATCATACATATTCAGGCCGCATCATTCATCCATGCACGCGGTGGAGCTCTCGATATTCCACCGAATAAATGTTCCATTACGGATGTCTAAGAAAAACAACTCGCGTAAACGATATGATTTCGTACCAGATATGCTCGTATATGGGTCATAATAATATATGCGAACACGGAAAGTTACACGTTGGTAAAATAAATGTGCATCATCATCCAGGCATCGAAGTGATAAAAATACCCTTTGACACTTTTCGCACAGCACCCCAAACTAAGCTTAGCTTGTACTATGGCGCTAGACAACAAATATAAAATACTTATAAAGTTGTACGCTATTCATTACCAAAAACTCCTTTTTTTTTTGGTAAAACACTACATAGTATAAAGCAAAGTCGCTTCCCGCTGTCTGTCCCTATGCATGCTTAGATCTTTAAAACTACGCAACGGATTTTGATGCGGTTGTTTTAATAGATTCAAGAGGAAGGTTTATATGTATAATATATTCATAATATAGTAAAGAAACACCATTGCATCCGTGCGAAGCCGGGGCGGGTCGCTAGTCTAAGTATATATTATAAATTGAAACATCTACTTAATTAACAAAACAAGATGTTTTACAAAACCCGCTTTCTGTCAAACACTTGTACCTCAAGAGGATACGACCAAAATCCCACAGCCTAATAAATGTTTCATTACGGATCAAGAAATAGGGAAGCTACAAAAACGTCCATCCATATTACCGATCAGTCATAGGAGGAATATTGTGGTAATTTACCGCACAAATGTCTTAGGGGGAGTTTGGGAGGGTGTCTCAATCGGCCCTTTCTATGTTTAGAAAGGGACATTTTAGTCGCATTTTTGCCGTGTATAAGATCATTGTTACACCCCGATGTAGCTTGTATGTAAGAGAACGCATAAAGTACATTGACACCCTTAACAAAATGAAGAATTAATATTATAGGACATTATTCGCATAGTCTCGTCTAGCCGCAAACTAAGCCTATGCCTAAGCATGAGTGTGGTTGTGGGTCTGTTCCGGTGGCGACGTCGCTACTGTCGATATAGAACTGTCATTAAATATCGGTTTTGCATTGCATTTCACGTAGTTCCAATTTTGGCCACCGGAACACATAAGTTTGTCGGTCTATAGCTTTGTACTGTGGGTGTAAGACAACAGATAAACATTACTTATATCGAGACTGATACCTGTTTGTCTTTACTTATTTAATAAAAAAAAATCATTAACCCCAAAATTAGGCTACAAAAGATGGGCTTAAAACTTAAAGCATTTTCTACCAGTCAATCTTTGGGAAAAACGTACAGCTTTTAATGCAATAACGCCAGAATAACGATAACGTCATAATCAATTAATGATTCTCTAAGATGCATCCCAGACGAGCACCTGAGAGGACACGTTGCACCTGGTCCGGTCAATGACCCCAGATTACTTGAGGATTGTTAATGTGAGCATTATTCCTGGGCTTGGACAAGGATTCAGGAGACATTTGTTGAGTGAGGATTTAGAACTGTGTCATATTATAAATGGGACTATTAGTTTGCTTCATAGATCCGTTCCATCCACTTGAAATTAGATGTTTGATGATCAGAGAAACCCACAGTGTGGCAGAGCACTGAGCGATGCTATAAACCGACAAACTTATCTGTTCCGGTGGCCAAAATTAGAACTACGTGCAATGTCAATTTTAAAAACTGCTACAAGATATTGTTGCCAGTTGTTGCTGTTACAAATAAGCCATTAATTTCATTTGGTTAATCCAAAGTGAATTGTTAATATTTAGATATGAAATTCAAAAATAAAAAAGGTGTTTTGATTATTATTCTACGTTTTTATCAACAACAACTATCATTAAAATATCAAATTAACATTTTGATCACATTTTGCACAAGAACAATAAAATTATTTCTTTTCCGAAAAGTGCAAAAACGATATTTAATGGCAATACTAAAACGACAATAGCGACGCCGCCACCGGAACAGATAAGTTTGTGGGACTGTACCTGATTTATTGACTCTGGTAGCCATCGTGCCTTTTTTTTCTCTAAGGAGAATGCGTTTATGCACCTTAACCGCAGGCTAGCTAGACCCGCGGCCGTGTGTGGGACTCGAGACTGAAGCGTCCGCTACCCACTAAACTCCCCCGGTTTCTCCTTCACACCCGATTAGGACGAGCCGGTGCTAGCCTTATGGCTATTGGTAGCCATCGTGCCTGTCTTTCAAATGAAAGTATATAAAATCCTATTGTTCATTTTTAAGTCGAAATTATGGGTGCATCCAATTTGTCAATGTAAATATTTTACAATTATTTCATTAAAACTTTTGTTAAATGACAAGCACAGAAGACTCATCGCAATCTACCATTGGCTGAAATATTCATGTTTTATTTTGTATGAAGCAAACGAATCGCGACATCAAAGGATGCCTGTTGTTAATTTTATTGGTTGGTGTCGGTTTCATCCTCAATATGATAGTATGGCTGCATACTTTAAATAAATGCGCCAGAATAATTAAATAAATAAATATTCTTGGGCATTATTCACACAGCAGCGCCATCTAGCCCCAAACTAAGCATTATAGCTTGTGTTTAAACATTACTTATATACTTTTTTTTGTAAATCTTCTTCTTTTCGTGTCGATGACAAACATTCATATAAAGTCGGCCCAGTACTCGGCGACGCGTATCGCGTTATCCGTCGCACTGATTAGCTCACTCAGGGTACAGGTGACAGGGCACGTGGGGCAGGAAATTAAGTGGCGCATGGACTGGGGCGAGAAACCACATTCGCATGCGAGGTCTATCTCTCCGGTAAAACCCCACCTGAACCTGTTCTCCTTGCTACGCCCAAGGTCGACAATGGCAAATCATGTCCAAGTGGCAGGCTTTCCCGCGGTGGGACGATGACAACAAATACATACATATTATACATAGAAACACTCAGACCGATACAAACACACATGTTCATGCACACAAACGTGCGAGAATCGAACCCACAACCATTGGTGTAATAGCCGACTTCTCGACCATTACACCAAATGGCTCGTCAAAATAATTAAATGTTATCAGTGTTACATGTATAACACAATACCATTTTTGCTCAGGTATTAACCGAAAATAAGAGTAAAAAAAAAAACTAACTCCACGGATCCGAAAACAATTCCATTCCTATTTGTTACTAAGGCACTTAACTTTGTGCCAGTTCTACAAATCCAACGGTTCCACTCTGAATTGAAAAAGTTTTCCCACACGAGTGCAAAAAGCCGATTTGAGATCGAATCTGGAAAGGTCTAGTACTATTTGACGACGCTGCAGCTAGGAAACTTCGAAGATCGGACTGATATTTGCCTGACAATTGACGTAACAAAGACTTACAGTTTCAGATTTGAAACATGGTCGCCTTGTTTTTCGTAGAATTATTTGTTACATAAAACAAAACAAAAACAAATTGGGTGATAAATTAATTTGTCAACGATTTTGTCTTCTTTTAAGTTGACAAAAGAGACAACATCTTAGTTATGTAATAGATAAATTATAGCTTGACCAGGAAAATAAAAAACCTGGAGGCGCCACATTAGCAACGGTTATACCAACACTTGGTTGCTATGGTTATACTCACAAATAACTTATAATATCCAATAGTAACAAGGCACGGTTGACAATTGACATCACACTTTGACAGACAGCACTATTGAATGACATCTTATTGTTCTTTTATTTGATTGTTGCTACTAGAAGAAATTAGTTCGCCAATATATTTCCGCAATATGGCTAGGTTTTTTTATTTTAATGGTCGGGCTATACAGTTTCACCACTCACATGAGGTCGAGATAATTTGTCACATAAATAAGTTCTCAGATGCCATCTTTTATAAATTTTTACAAGAGGATTAGTTACCAACAAAATTGCCTCCTTGCCTCCTTCTGATAAAAAAGAAACAAAACAATGTAGCAGAAATCGGCTTGTATGCGAGAATTAGTTTATTGTTGGTTGTTTAGTCTATAGATTCGGCAACAAGTGTGGGCTTTTATCTAGTTCATTAACCAGATATATTGCATTCCCTCCGTGAAAGATTAGCGGAATTGATCACTTGAGTGCCTTACACGAGTAGTATTCCTTCTTTCTTGTTTTCTTCACATTAGTTACGGACGGTTAAACCTTTTTTTTTTTTTTTTTTTAACGCGGGGAATGCGTTACGCACCTGTCACTCTGTCTTGGGGGCGAAACAGAGCCGTGTGTGGGACTCCCAGTTTTAGGTCTACCCACTAAACCCCGCGGTACTCCCTCATCACCCTAATGGATGGCCACGGGTATCGGCAAAGCCCTTGCTCCGCGAGCCATCCGGCGACAGTCCATCAAGTGGACTCTTCGTACCCCCTATTGGTAGGGGGTTTGCGGAAGTGTCCTTGAGTACTAGGACACTTCCGCCCGTCGGCGGTGAGGCCGTGCAAGGCAGATCAGGGTGCCCCCGCACCCGTAACCTGCTAGCCTCCACCTTGGAGGGGCGGTAAGAAACGGTCGAACGCCCGCCTCCTCCGCCCCGTCCTCCGCCTGCGGATCGCTGGTGCGAGGGGATCTTCCTCCCGCTCACGTTCCGCTGCCTCCTTCTGCGACATGACGTTTTCGCAGAAGGACGCTACCGCCGCCCAAGCCTCCTCACTCCCTAGCATGGATAGAACCACGCTGGGGAGGGTAAGCGCCTGGCCTACAACAGCGACAAGTTCGTTGCGCTGTATGGCCCACGCCTGGCACACCGCGAGAGTGTGGTGTGCCGTGTCTTCCACAGCGCCGCATGCGTGGCACGATGGCGATTCCTCTCGTCCGATTCGATGCAGGTACACGCCGAAGCTGCCATGTTCGGTCATGACCTGCGCCAATCGAAACGAAAGGTAACCGTGTGGCCGTTCGAGCCAGTCCTCCAATACTGGCCCGAGTGCATCGAGGACACGACGGCCGGCGGGTGCGTTGGCGATGTCCCTCCGCCAGCGACGAAGGAGGGTTTCGCGTGCCTCACGCCGTACCGCACCCTGTTCTTCAGGAGCGGGGATGTGTCCTCGGGACCTCATATTAGCCATCCAGGTATAGATGGCGGCTAAGACGTCTGCTTCCAGGTCCCAAGGAGGAGTCTTTGCGAGTGCACAGGCCGCGGCAAAACCGACGGTTCTGTAGCACCTTGCAACTCGAAGAGCTATAGCCCTTTGTGGCCGCCGAAGAAGTGCCAAGTTATCTCTTCTGCTGAGAGAATCGGCCCATAGTGGTGTCCCATATAGGGCCATAGACCGAAGAATGCCGGCATATAAAAGCCGGCATTTGTCCCGCGGTCCCCCTATATTAGGGAGGAGCCAGCTGAGCCCAGCCGCTGCTTTCATGACTCTCGCCGACAGCCCACGCAAGTGCGGACCGAAATGCCAGCGAGAGTCTAAGGTAAGACCCAGATATTTCATCTGGGTCCCTACCGCCACTCTGACGCCGCCCACAGTTATGTGGGCGTCTGGCGGTATGCGCTTTCTGGAGCCGTGGAAAAATACGGCCTCCGTTTTAGACAGCGCGACCTTTAGACCTAGCATTTCTATGCGCTTGGCCACGAGCGACCCACCTATGGAGGCAAGACGGGCGGCTTCCTCAAAGTTCTTTCCCCGGGCTGTAACAAGAGTATCATCCGCATAGCAAATGACACTCATGCCCGGGAGAAGAGTGCCGCGGAGAAGCCAGTCATATGCAATGTTCCACAGGATCGGACCCATAACCGACCCCTGTGGAACCCCGGACTCGACGACGTATGTGTGAAGATGCCCGTCTTGATCTATCCATTGAACCGGCCGGCCCTTAAGGTAGTCTAGGATAATGTCACAGAGGTATGTAGGCACCCCATGATATTTAAGTGCCTCCTGAATCGTAGCGTGGGGAATACAGTTGAAAGCGTTCGCGATGTCGAAGGACACCGCGATCACTCCATCCCCAGACTCTGTCGCTGCGTGGACAACCTCTTTTAGACGGGTCAGAGCGTCGATGGTAGATCGTTTCTCTCTGAACCCGTACTGTGCTTCGGACAAGTCCGGTCCATTCGTCCTCAGATGCTCGACGAGACGCTGGGAGATTATCCTCTCAAACAACTTCCCCACCTCGTCGAGCAACACTATGGGCCGGTACGCGCTGGGGTCGCTCGCTGGACGTCCGTCCTTTTGGAGAAGACATAGTCGGCCCTCTTTCCAGGGTTTAGGGAACTTTCCGGTCACAAGGCACCGACTACGAAAAGTTCCCTTAGCCTGTCCGGCATTTGGAGGGTGGCGATAAAAACCACCCTCGCAGGAACTCCGTCTGGTCCTGGGGCCGTCTTCTTAGATCTGAGTCGTTCGGCTGCAGCACTCAACTCCTCCTCTGACACCGTTGGGGAGAGTTCGTCAGCAACGTACCCGCCTCGTCGCGGAGGAAGCATTGTCGGAGGGGTGTAAGACCGCGAACGAGTTGGAAAAAGAGCCCGAACCACCTCCCCCACAAATCTCGGCTGAAGGGTCTCTGTCAATGGCGGGCCGGAGACGCGTAATTTGTTGCGCGCCGCCCTATACGGCCTCCCCCACGGATCTCGATCGAGACCTTCTAGGAGCTCCGCCCGAGCGCTATCCTTAGCGGCGGCAATTGCCGCTGTTAACGTTCGTTTTGCCTCCACATACGAAGCATAGAGGCGATCTTCAGCCGCAAGGTCACGATGCGCACGGCGACGGCTTCGTGTATACTGTCGCCTCGCGGCCACACAGGTTGCCCGCATGGTTGCCAGGTCCTCAGTCCACCAGTAGACAGCTCGTCGGGGAGGGGGCCGGCGGGACCGCGGCATGCTAAAGTCGCATACCTCAGTAAGAGACTCCCTGAGTCGCGCGGCAGAAACGTCAACATTATCTTCGACCGGGGGTGACAGCCAGTCCACCACGAACGCCGCCTCCCTAGCCAGTCCTCCGTCTAGCCGAGTAAGTGACCAACGCGGAAAATGGGATGAGCCCCGTCGGCGTGTAGATCTGGCGTTCTGGGTGGAAGTAATTTCGAACCACACGTACCTATGGTCCGAGAGAGTCTCACTAAGGTCCACCCTCCAATTTTGCACCTGCGTTGCTAAGGAAGGTGTGGCGAACATGACGTCCACCACAGATCCCCCATTGTGGCGGACGCAAGTGTGTACTGTTCCCGTATTTAACAAACACAGCCCTGTCGACACTGCCCACTCCTCCAGTGCAGATCCCTTTGGATCAGTGGCTGGGTTACCCCAAGCCACTGATTTTGCATTGAGGTCACCAATGATGGCGACCTGACTTGGAACAGCTCTTCTCACGACAGCTGCAAGGACTCCGAGGAAATTCTTGAAGTCCGACAAGCGACGATTAGGGGAGAAGTAAACACCCACGAGTAAAATATTTTCCCATGCGGCGGCCACGTATCCGGGACCCCTCTCGACTAAGGAGAGGGGATGGGAATCTGCGGTAGACCGCGTCGCAAGCGCCACCGACCTGTCTGGATCCCCCAACCAGTTGCCGGGGATCGAGTATGGCTCGACGACTACCGCTACATCAACCGACTGTTCAGCCATAACCTGGAACAGTAAATCCTGGGCTGCCCGACAGTGGTTGATGTTTGCCTCTAGGATTTTGCGATGTCCGAATGTATTATTCATTATTCGGACATTACAACACCCTCTGCGTTCGACGTGACTGATTGGGCGCCCGTCTTAGCTGCGGGACGAACTAGTTCCCGTAGCTTTCCCTTCTGTGGTGGAGGATTGCATTTTGCCCCACCCATGTAGTGCTCAGCTGGCCGACCCGCCTCCGCGCATACTGCACAGTGCAGCTTGTCGGAGCAATCAGCGGACTTGTGCCCGTTTTTGCTGCAGCGACTGCAGGCCTCACTCCTGTCGTTCTTAGACGGACAAGTAGCGCGCGTGTGCCCAACACCGAAACAACGAAAGCACCGCAGGGGTCTTTCCTCCTCAAGTTTGACTGTGACCGAGCTCCACCCTATCAAAAGTCGGCCACTGTCAATAACGGCCTTGGCAGCGGCAACGGGACACTGCACCTTCAGAGTACCCATTCCGCGTCGACCAACTCGGATTTTCCCTGCTTTAATGTCCTCGGGACTACACTGCCCGATAGCCGCCAATTTCATCACTACCTCCTCACTGGTAATAGTGTCGTCAAGTTCAGATATCAACAGTGGGGAGCGTTTGACCGGTCTTGCTACTTTGGCCAGTCCCGCCACCGCCTCCGCTAGCTTGGTGGCAAACTTCTCCGCGTTGTCCGCACTCTGACTCCCTGGGAATTCAAAGAGTCGAGCCCCGGTCTGAGTCAAGCGGCATCTAGCAGGGAGTTCACTCTCGCCCAAATTAATAGCCGTGCGAGCCCGTGTCAGCACAGACTCGTACGTCTCTCCATCTTTTGTAGCATCGTCTGTTAGCGTGACGACCACTGCTGATGTCTTTGGAACCACTGGTGCTCTTTTAACAATTAGTTTTTGGCCTGTTACAGGAGCAACAGTAGATTTACCACCGGCTTTTTTTGCTCCCAGTTGGAGTGCGACTTGAGGGTGCGGAAGAGGCCGGGGCCTTATTTCTTTTTTTCTTCTTCCTCTGCTGGACTGTTTGCCAGCCTTCATTGGCTGGAGTAGTCGACGGTAGGAGAACATCCGGGGATGCTGCCACCTGATTAGCGGCCACGGCAGAGAAAGACCTGCCCGTAGAGGGAGCAGGCCTGTTTTTGGACGAACCCGAGGCTATAGCAGGATCGGCGTTGGCCGAGCGGGTATTGGTCACACTCGGGGCGCTTGATCTGCCCTTGCCTGTGCCCTTCTGAGCTGCAGGCACAGGCGCAGCGGGAGCCTTGAAAACCTCAGCTTTCGCTTTAGCCGCATTCTTCCTGTCTGCTGCGAGCGGCGGACGGACTGCGTCTTTGGCCGGTAAGAGCCGGTCCTCGATTGTTGAGAGCAAGGTTCTGGTGAATTTGCGCTCTTGAATGATAACCCCCTGTACGACCCGTTGGATAGTCGCTTCAAGGCTATCGGGACAGTTTGTGGATTGCCCTGTCTCCATTGGTATCGTCTCGAGAGTGATACTGGTAGCAAATGAATCTGCTGCTGAGGCAGAATTGCCTGATTTGAGTCGGGCCACCTCCCCTTCTAGTTCCGTCACGCGGTCTAGGAGCCGATCCACGATCGCCTGAAGTCGTTCTGTCTCCTCCGAAACACTTCTTGAGGCCAGTTCGCTGGCAACGGCTATCATTGAAAGGGCTCGTTCTTTAAGCCCCTTTTGGAAAGTGCCTTTTAGGTTGGAGGACTTTGAGGAGATCATTATGATTTCCTCTCCATCCTCTTTTGCCAGTTGAACTAACTCGTTCGCTGGTGTGTCCGTCAGGTTGTACGGGTAGGTAGCCCCGTAACCTCGCTTCAAACGTGCCGCTCGTGTCGCCTGCTCCCGCTTGGCAACAGTTTCCTCTAAATCGAGGCGTTGTTGCTCACGGTTTTGAGCGTTGAGTTCCCTCTTTGCCTCAGCAAGGCCGATGCTATGCGTCGTCGACAAAGTTCGACCACGTCCCCTCTTTGCAGCAGGTTTAGTGCCGCGTTTTTTTGACGTTGTTGTCGAAGCCTTAGAAGAATCCGAAATACACCCAGTGTCTTCCTGGCCACTGCTTGTGGCACTAGCCGTGCTAGACCTAGGTCGTTTCCGGTCATCTTTTAAGTAAATTGACCGCTGAGAAGCGATCGATACATTGGAAAGTGAACTTTCCTTGCTCTCCTTGGATTTCTTTTTTTTCTGACCTTTGGTTGGCTCTGAAACCAATGTCTCGGCGCTGCCAAATTCGGAAGCAGATTCAGACTTTTGCGTGATGGACGCACGCAAAGTCCTTTTCGTCATGCGGGGGTCGTTTGTGTCAACACGCGCCTTCTGGGCACGCGTCTTCACTGCCGAATCGTCAATTTCCGAGTCGCTTGTATCGCTCAATGTCCTAGGGATCGCCAGGTTATCGTTTGCTCCGCCCTTCTCGGGCATCACGTCGTCGTCTATAAGGTTTGAATTTGGGTTCGTAAAATTGTCCATACTTGTCCCACGAGCCGCAAGGGAAGTGGAAGTCCACCTCGGCATTGCCCCGCCTACCGAGGTAACCCTACTACACCTGGGGAGCGGGATGTGCCCCAGGGTTGGTCGCACGCGGGCCGACTTGACTCAGCCGACCACCCGTTTCCGGGCGCCCCGATGTCGCGCACCATAACATCGAGACTTTGAGGATTATTATTGTGGTTTTCTCCACTTGGGCCGGCCAGTTAAGGCAAGCCCCCTACCCCAGTGGCCGATGCACGAGACATGGCCGCACACCGGACTGATCACCAGGGCAGTATCGGCGGCAGAGACGACCACAGGGAACACTGCAGCCCACTCTACGCCCCTAAAGGTTTTTTAAAGAGGTTGTCTCCTCGCGGCTCTGCAAGCAGATCCCCCGTTCCTCTCAGTGAGGTTTACGGTTTGTTACTGGTTTTGGTCCGCGCCGGGATCAACCCGGTACCGCACATATCTGTACGGCATTCCACGATCCGCCACCTGTGGACGCGCCCGGTAGGAGACCAGAAACTCCCTCGGGACGGACGGTTAAACCTACCACAACACTACTAAAAAGATACTTGTTTGATTTTGTAAATACTCTTACGCCACGTGGTACGATCAATAGATAGCAGTTTAGTCTATCAAGTAGATGACCGTGTGAACTATGTATTTCAATAAAATTCTAGCTCTTCTAGCGGGAAAGTCTACAACTTCTTAAGTTTTACTCGTATTTAGGCTTACATTGATGACGAAGTGATATTATTCCACTAACGATTATCTTACTTAAGGCTGTGTAGTTCCGCAGATGCCGCGCGTATGGTTTTTAAAAGCCACCTGAGACATACAAATCAGTGTTTTCAATTCTAAAAAAAATATATGTATCAGTTAAGGATCTGATCTAGTTAAAATCGCATTCAATTACATGTTTTTATAAACTTCACTCGATAGAAAAAAATCCCAAAGTTACCCCTTTTTTTAACGATTTTCGTATTTTATGTCTAAGCTCCTGCCAATTAACATTTGAATTTTCACTCAATTATAGCCACTAAATATTTACAGATAAATTCGCAGAGTTTGACTTGATAAAATTAGTGTCTCGTTTACTATGTTTAAAAAACTACGAAATGTGCGAGCGCGGCGCCATATTTGGACGTCGCATAATACAGACCTACAAACTTATCTGTTCCGGTGGCCAAAATTGGAACTACGTGAAATACAATGCAAAAACGATATTTAATGACAGTTCTAAATAGACAGTAGCGACGCCGCCACCGGAACAGATAAGTTTGTCGGTCTATGCCTCTTTTATGTACTCCCACCCCCCCTTAACACATACTGCAGCTCTTCATAGACTATTGCAATAAAAATCCTGCATAGTACAATTTCATACAATTCAGTCACATTTCTAAACAAATAGAACCTGTAAACTCCGGTATTTAACCCGAGTGAAAGAACCATTTCTTCACACATTAAAAGGCACTTACGACAGCCGTCCCCAATCCTTTGAGTATAAAAATATCAACAGTTCAACTCTTCCAAATAAACCGCGATGCCGAGTCGATCTCTCGTCAATTCTCGTGAAGTAACGAAGGATCGCTCTCGTCAGGGCGTGTTTGCGCGTCGACATATCCTCTCGGCACTTGAGACGATCAGTACAAACAGTCAGTACAAACAGTTTGTACTGCTGCTCGCCGATCAAAGGTTAAGTGTTTAGTTCAATACGAGACGGGACGCAATGTGAAAAGAGACAACACTTTTTTATTCTTGGAGTTTGAGTGTTAATACTTTTTTATTCTTGGATGCACAAATGTTGTTGAAGTGGGTAAAGCATTTTTAATATGTTGCTTAAGCAGGCTTAGTGACATGTTTCCAGTAAGATCTTGAGAAGAATCAAATAACGTGCTTTCTAGACATGATAGATGTGATTTATTTAGAGACCCATATAGAAATATACCACTTTATTGAGGGACACTTCATCAGGAAGCGTCGCTTAATGTGCTGCCGACTGTAGGCTCATCTGATCTTTGAGCTTTTAATTCCAAGTGTACTGATTTCCACATTAATATTTCCGGAACACAGCCGGAGCTATATATTCGAAAATCCCAGGCCCTTGGGTGAAAGCTAATTTATCTATGGTTGTAGTGTAAAATATTAGTTACTCAACTCTATTCTCGTCAGTTCCGCACAAAGTACCTAAAGACCGCTCTCGTCATGGCGTGTTTACGCGCGCTTCGCCGAAAACCTCTCGCCGTTTGCTAGACGATCAGTACAAACAGTTTGTACTGCAGCTTTCCGATCTAAGGTGGAGTGTTTAAGGATCGGATGCGATGTTTCGAGAGGTACCGCACTACACTTTTAGTCTGAGCGTTTTCGTTGCAAAGTGCCTCTTACCTGCATCTACATTGAACCTTTAGTAAAGTAGACACATAATATTTTGTTAGGTTATTGCTATAACCATTTATGGATGAAAAATGAGAACCACCACTACCCACAAGACTGGCACCGGCTCGTCCCAATCGAGCGTAAAGGGGAACCGGGGGAGTTTAGTGGGTAGTGGACGCTTTAGTCTCAGTCCCACTCACGGCCGCAGGTCTAGCTAGCCTGCGGTTATGGTGCATAAACGCATTCTCCTACGAAAAAAAAGAGCTATTATATAGGTCTTTATCTCCAGCGATTTGTAACTCTTACGAAAAAGGACTACTATTCTAAGTAATTATTACAAGAAACTACTTTACTATACAAAAGAAAATACGCCTGTATATTCTGAAGTATAATAACCTTTCAAAGTCTACATTGCACGGCGGTCCCGCGTTCTAGGCGGAGCGGTCATAATCCCCTAGATTCTTATTGGGCTATTATATCTTATTGGAAATGGTGCAGAGCTTTAATAAAAGTTGTTTTACAATTAGAAAAGTATTTATTTAATGAAAATACGAAGTTATTTTTACAAAATACAGCCCAGAATCGTCTAAAATATTAAATAAAAATGTAATAAAATTGTCCCCCGTTTTGAAATGCTTTTTACTATTATAGTGTAAGCTTTTCATATTGGGATGTATACTCTAGATTGTGAAAATGAATTTCACAGTCGTGATTGTATTTAAAAAAAGTAAACATGATAATTATGTACAATATTTACATGCAAAAATTCTCACGTTTTTTCATTTTGAATTTCCTTAGGTATAATAAATAGCTTACAAAACAAATAACATTAAAATTATCCTACACCATTATTATACTCTTATATTAAATACTACCTTTACTCTAACTATACTTTTAATAAATCTAGGACTTCTTTCCTTAATAAGCCTTTTTTCTTTCTGGGGAGTTTCCGAAGACCAGTGATGAAGGGGTCTGAACATAACAAGAGTCTATTAAGTAAGTCGGTATTAGTGATTTCTCGTGTGAATTTTCGCGTATGATCTCGCCTAAAAGTTTTTAGATTTTTATTGTTTGATTCCGCTGCCTCCTCGGAAAGCTCCCCGATAGATAATAAGGCGTGTTCTGAAATATCAGACCCGTGGACAAGTATCTTGTGAACGGAAGCGGGAAGATTGTACCACGGATATTCCTGAACTAACTGAACCCAAATCTCAAAATAATGCCTTCTTGAAAAGGAACATTTCACAAAAGTACCTAAAAAGAAAAAAAACAAACTTAATAGAACAGTTCGTAGTATCGCTACCATTGCGACTACGAAGGCGTAGCAGATATCTAGGGGGTGCATAGGGTAAGCTTGGACAAAATTTCAACATGTATTTGATAAAAGACAGATATACCTTCATTTTTAAATAAGTAAGAACAGGTGCAATTGGGTGCAATTTTTTAAAATACTAGCTAAAGTCAAACTACGAGTAATATTATTTTTTTAAATCTGTCAACGTAGCATCTCGATTATATAAAAACTACGATAAATACATGCAAAAATTATAATGAAAATAAAAAAACTTACCAGTTTCTTGGATATCCATCACACAAACAGTTTAACAAACAAACAATTTCCGAGATATCACTAATGACAAATACCGTGCGGATGAGTCACCGTTAACAGCGATTGCAACAATTGCGATGCTTTCACTTTCGAGGTCAAACAGGTAGTGGTAATTGAAGTAAATGGGTCACATATTTATACCCCCAGGTAGCTTGTTTATTAGTCATTGATAATGTGTCGGTTAACCTAGCGATTTTCGAACTTGAGGTTCAGGGGGTTTTGGCCTATGGCGGGACCACCGTGCATTGACTACGTCATCTAATGTTATTGTATCGGAACTAAAGCCTTGAATTGAAAGAATAACCAAGAAAACATTATTATTTATACAACAAATAAGTATTCTTTGCTCGCCTTTGTCGTCTCACTATTGTGCTATTGTATAGTATTTTGTTAACAAATACGAACGTTAATGTGTCAACAAGTGGAAGCAGAAAGAGGTTAGCAGTCCACTGCTGGAGGCCTGATGAAAAGAACGGAATAAAATGCATCATTGTTCTTGACTTCAAAAAGAAATGCAGAAGTCTATGGATTAACTTACTCGATGAACTATTTCGCTGACCCTATTTTGTCTTTTTTTTTTTGTGGAGGGGAATGCTTTTACGCACCATAACCCGCCTAGGATAGGCGAGCCGTGTGTGGGACTTAGTGCAGCTCCATGCCCCAGTCTTCAGAAAGACTGGTGCACGGAGAATACCCACTAAACCCCCCCGCGCTCCTACATCGCCGTCGGCAGCGTCCCTGGGATTGATATGACTACCAGGAACAACCCTATTTTGTCTTGATAGTACCCAGTTAGTTGAATTGAAATCTAAAGCTCGAAGTTCAAAAACTCAGTGGGATAGACCTAAGTAGCCGCTTACCATAATGTGAGCGTCTCGCCAACGTACAAATCTAAACGAAGCTACGTAATTTTGTTTTGAGGATCAAATCCTATGAACACATATCCACCATATGTATTCACTTCCTTTGTTATGCCGTATTGCGCATCAGAATCTTTAAATCACAACGTAGCTCTTTAGGTAACACCAAATTAATTCCCAAAGGACACGTCAGCACGTCTTCCAGTCTCGAAACATCATTTGTCTTCGCCACGTGTCACAGTCTGACAGCTTACAGTGAACCATTTCCGCGTGTCTTTATGCCTGATGGGAATGGGAGGTGAAATCTGAAAAGTTTTTTTATAACAATTACGAGTAAAACCATGTGAATGAAATTCAAACAAGCAGTCATAAAAAAAGTTCGGGCCGGCATTCAAACTCACCAAACGAAACGTAATAATAAAGCTATACTCCTACGTCGATTTTCTGTGAGAGGGTCCATTGTGTAGTGGTAGAGCCATGCTGTTTTACAGCTCATTCGGGGAAGTACCACCCTCTCACATAACACCAGCGCGGCGTGAAATAATAGTGAATACTATTGTGTTTCTTCAGGCTTGTGAGACTGCCGGAGGCCTACACAACCCCCATACTATCAGCGATGCCTCTGGTGTTGCAGATGTTCATGGGCGGCGGTGATTGCTTACCATCAGGCGACCCGCAGGCTCGTTTACCGCATCAGACAAGCAATTATGAAAATCGATGACAATATTGACACACACCATTGATGTTACCTAACTATAGGGTTTTTCAATAAGGACGGGTAGATTTTTGCGGCCTGTGGTGGCCATCCTGTCCCGGTGACATTTGTCAAATCTTCCGTCCATCATTGAGCCACCTATGCCAAATCACCATGGCAAGTTAAACGACTGAACAGCGCGTGCAAGATTTGACAAATGTCACCGGGACAGGATGGCTGCCACGGGCCGCCAAAATCTACCCTATATTGAAGAACCCTTTAGTAACTCTAATGTGCCTATTACTTCACCGTAATGTTTACTACACTGTGCGGGATCCTAACCAAGCGGGATGCATATTTGATTCCGCGCAATACCGGGATTGACTGTACACTACGGCCGGGATTGGGCTAGCGGGATCCAAACAGAATACATGTTGTTCATCATGACGTGATGTGTTCCCCGGTCCGAGACATGTCGCGAATTTACTTATTCTTTGGATTTACTTGCGAGATTCATATAAATAAAGTAGGATCTAGGATATTTCGTTTTGCTATTTATGAAATTGATGTTTGAGAAGAGTATAGAACGCCTTAATGGTCTAGTGTTTTAAGTACTGGGACATGGTTTTGGGTTTGATTCTTGGGTAGGGCAAAAATTTTATAATTTTTTTCGAACACAGCTTGGGTTTGTTATCGTCATTTATAATAATTTAAGAAGATCTCCTGATATTCTTCTAAGAATTAGGTAATAATTTTGATTTAGCTTTTAGTGCTTCCCGCTGTTACTGCAGTCGGTGATGACGAGCAAAAACATCAGCAAAAGGGTTTTTAACCGTAATATTTATAGTTATAACATCGTTGAAAATGGATACAAAAGCATCAAATTGAAGTTTCAAAGGGGATGTTATCGAAATGATTTGCAATTTCCTCGGATTGATTGATTATCGTTCAGAAGCATCTGTGGACCGGGTTTTGTGATTTTTCAATTAGACTACCATTAGGGGTGACCTTGAAATGTCTTCTTTGCACAATGGCTGCCGAAAAAGAAACCTAGGTTTCTTTTCTGAACCTAATTTGGCAGGCAAGTTACATTACTCATTGGGCAGACTCCACGCTTTCTACATTAAGGCAATTTGGTAGATTTTTAAAGTAGGTATTCCATCAGACGGCCTTTTTCTTTTCGGTCGAATAAAGGTTAAGTGGCTGGTTTTTCTCAATTGGAGAACGTAAGCTTCTTATCATATTAAAGTGATGTTGCCTATATAGGTCTTTGGGGTAAACACTCTATTTAGGCTTTAGAAGGCTTATGATTTAAATAGCTTTCGACTATGTAATGTTTTTAGATTAAAAGATAATCTAAGTATGTTATAAAGAAAAGGTGTCGGATATTATTTTTGTCTCTACGGAATTCTCCATCAACCCAGCCATTGTATTTATTTATTTTTATTTATTTATTTTATTTTACTTTAATTAACACGGTATGTATGAGCTTGAAAGTAGTATCTTAACTTAAATACAGTCAAAAGCACGTCAGACGTAACACTTTGGACTTTGTACCACTCTTATGTCGGGGGCATAAGTGCTATTATCGAACTGCAAGTGTTAACCGTGATGTGCTGTTGACCGTACATTACATTTACTAATGATATTAGTAGGATAACTAATTTGACTGCCTCCGAGGTGCAGTGGCATAAGAGATGTGTGGTATGACAGTGAGGGAATAGTAAGTGCATGTGCTTGCGCAAGTGCGCAAGTAATTTTGCACTTAAAAAATATCTTATGTGTTTTAGTTGTTCCTAAAGATATGCATCCGTAAATCTCAGCTCCGTTGAAACTCGGCTCGGAAAATATTATTATTTTATGGATAACTAGCGGCCGCCCGCGGTTTCACCCACGTGGTTCCCGTTTCCGTGGGAATTGATCAAAATCCTTTCTTAGCGGATGCCTATGTCATAACATCTACCTGCATGCCAAATTTCAGCCCGATCCGTCCAGTGGTTTGGGCTGTGCGTTGATAGATATCTATGTCAGTCAGTCAGTCAGTCAGTCACCTTTGAGTTTTATATATATAGATATAACAGTTTCTTGTTTTTTTTTATTGTGTTGTTTCTCGTAGTCGTAGATATGCCAAATAGCACATTTTCTTTCAAAGTCCACTTTCTCTCATACTAACGGAAATAGACAAATTATAGCAACAGTGGCAAAAACCATTGCACATCAAAATAAATATCTCTGGACATTCCGGGATAATGGGGGAACCCGCGACCTTTGGTGTAACAGCTGTCTTCTCGACCATTACACCATTCGTCAAATTGGCCAGCCTCATATGTAGAGGTGAATCTACATCCACCTCTAACAATCTCACTGAAGTATCAGACAACAAGTTTGAGACTTAACCCCCGGGGACCGAATCCGGGACTCTACGCCTAATCCGAAGCTAAACGCGGTCTCAGCCATTTAGCGGTCGGCGCCCGTGAAACAGGAAGATTTACTTTTCGCGGAGATTTCTGACGGGGTATTTATCTTTCGTGTTGACCTGGAAAAGGAATAAATATTCTTAGATCTTTAGAAACACCGTCTGGCTTCAAACTAAGCAAACTTGTGCATTTTAAAAGCTCAGTAAAATGGCTCTACTTAGCCTTAACGTAAACAAAAGAGGATCCCAAATTGCCATGACAACTGACGCAACTCCGATGCGTTCTATCCGTTGGCTTTGGCACCGACGTACTGGCCCGCCAACAACGCATTTACGTGTGTGCAGGCTTTGCTTTAATTCAACATACTATGGACATCACAGAACAAGAATATTTTCTGGACATCATTCATCAAACGAAGTGATATAGCATGATATTATTAATATTATTATGTTTATAATTTTATATAAATAAATAAATATATTTTATGACTGTACGACTTTACGAGCTGTGATAGCCGAGTCGTTTACTCGTTCACTATTTTTAACCGACTTCAAAAAAGGAGGAGGTTATATGTTCGACTGTATGTATTTTTTTTTTATGTATGTCCGTCGATTTCTCCGTCAATTGTGGACCGATTTAAATAATTCTTTTTTTATTTGAAAGTGCATAGTTCCGAGGTGGTCCCATTGTCACCATGTCAGGATCTGATGATGGGATCCCGGAAAAATCAAGGGAAAACCTCAAATTTTATAGGCTGCGCCTACGCGTTACTTGTTTTTTCTGAAGCCATTCAAGTTTTTGCGTCCGATAGACATCATTTTATGTTGATGAGCTGATGATGGAAGATACAACTCCTTAACGGTTAGGAGTTAGGGGATAATTCTTTCAGTATTGTAGGAATATGTGGACCGTTAGTTGTATTTCATGTACTTTTGCAGCTAAGGTGATGATGGAAAGTACAACTCCTTAACGGTTAGGAGTTAGGGGATAATTCTTTCAGTGTTGTAGGAATATGTGGAACGTTAGTTGTATTTCATGTACTTTTGCAGCTAAGCTGATGATTACCCGGGGATGGGCTGGTCACTAGCCAATAAGGTTAGCACCGGCTCGTCCTAATCGGGTGTGAAGGAGAAACCGGGGGAGTGTAGTGGGTAGCGGACGCTTCGGTCTCGAGTCCCACACACGGCCGCGGGTCTAGCTAGCCTGCGGTTATGGTGCATAAACGCATTCTCCTCCTACCCATGATGCTGAACACTTAATGAATACCTAATATTATTATCAAATAATACAATTCTACTCGTATTTTCGCTATCATTATTATGAAAGAGTTTTACTCACTACCTACGTGTTATTCACACTAAAAATAGAAAAATAAACAAACTTTTTAAAAAAAAAATTAAACCGACTTCAAAAAAAAAAGAAACAAAAAAAACTACCTAAAAAACTGAAAAGCAAAAAATAATTTTAATAAGACATTCATCAAATGCGCTTATTGTCTAAGCCTATTAATTAAATTGTATTTTACGTGCTAGGTAGGTACCTACTAATCTGTTTGAAGTCGGTGCCAAGCCAAAGGTAATAAAAAATGATATATAATAATATGATGTATTATAAAGGGTTACTTATTAATCCGCGGACGTAGGTACGTAATCTGGGTACCTACTATTTGGCTTGGCACCGACTTCAAACAGATTAGTAGGTACCTACCTAGCACGTAAAATACAATTTAATTAATAGGCTTAGACAATAAGCGCATTTGATGAATGTCTTATTAAAATTATTTTTTGCTTTTCAGTTTTTTAGGTAGTTTTTTTGTTTCTTTTTTTTTTTGAAGTCGGTTTAATTTTTTTTTAAAAAAGTTTGTTATAAATACGGAAGCTTTACTCTTTCCCGCAAAAAATCTGATCGGATTTAGAAAGTATAAAATAATATAGTGTTTACATCATAACATAAGTATTAAACTATTAACTTATCACAACATAAGCTTATTTTTATCAAGACAAAATTCGAACAAAGCCGCTGACGGAAGCTAGTATTACTATAAAAAAGACTTGACATCGTTGAGCTTGAGCGAACCGTTTTTTCGTTTAATGTCACTTTGTCTTCTCCGGAAAGGTTATTTGTTCAACCTTTTTTCTATTTTTACTAACTTTAAGCGGAAATGCTTTGATGGAGGTCCTTGGGTCAAAGTTGAAATTATTTTTAGATTCAATTTTGTCTGTGTATACCTACGATATTATTTATAGGCACGAATGCAATCCATTAGCCATATTTTTTAAACTCGAAATGAGCATTGAGATGTTTATCTGTACTAAAGATGACATATAACAAACCAGTAAAGGAGATTCTATAAACCATTTATTTGCAACAAAGTACACAAATACAGACAAAAAAAAAACAACAAACGCCACGTAGGATTGTTTGAATTTTATATTAGGTTTATGCTTTCATCATCATCATCATCAGCCTGTTCACTGCTGGACATAGGCTTCTCCATTGATAGTCTATCAATGGGCTTCTCCCAATGCTCACCACTTTGATATCATTTCCACACACTATGTTATAATTTTATATTAAACCTTGGCGCCTCTTGTACTGGCGTTTAGGAAAAGTACAGTCAGCGTCATATAGTTCGTGATACGCAGGGTACTCTAATAAATAGACGCAACCAAATGTCGATAATATCGGTACAAACAAAGTTGTCTTATTGTTGTAAACAGTTTTGTCGCTCAAAAGGGCGATACATTTAAAATGTCATATAAATCGGTTAATTCAAACTGCCATAAATATGGTTACAGTCATCTCGCCAATGGTATCCAAACATTCTAAGTGTTCAAAAATATGGAACACATTAGAAAAATAAACCTTACGGCTATAATATTTAAAATATTATTTTTCTCATCAATAAGTATCTAAAAAATTAAACACAAAGTGAAAACGATAGAAACTACTGCTGTCCTTTTCATTTTAAGCACGACGTCATAGACTTCTTTTGTTTTGGATAGAATTTCAGAATTTCTTGCATAGCCATTTACGATATTTGGGGGCACGGCCGTGGTGAGGACCAAGTCGAGCAAAAAAGCCGGCACGGCCGTACCATTCTTTGCAGGCCATTCTCGATCCCCTATAGCTTCGTTTTAGACAAAACTAGAAGCTTGAATTTTCAGTACGGATGATATGTCTCAAGATATGTTAAAAAAATATAAGAAATAAACAGCTAGGTACAGCTAAATAGATGTTAACCTCAATGAATATGAATATGAGTTATTAGGTATATTTCGTATTTAATTTTACTTGGGTACGTAACTGAAATGAACATATTCCGTATTAACGATAAACTGAGCAGTTCTGATAAAGTTACGTTCGAACGTACATAAAGACTGACCCTTCATAAAAAAGCAAATCTACACTAATATTATAAAGAGGAAAGATTTGATTGTTTGTTTGTTTGTTGGAATTGAATAGGCTCCGAAACTACTAAACCGATTTAAATAATCCTGTCACTGTTGGATAGCTACACTATCTCCGGTATAGGGTACTTTTGATCCCAGAAATGTGGGAGGAAGGGGGAGATATTTGAAAAAATAAATTACGCGCAAGTGAAATCGCGGCCGGAAGGCTAGTCGCATAATAATAGGAAAGAAAAAATGACAAATTAATATGTACGACTGATGCTGATGGTTATTTGACATGCATTGACAGATAATAGAATTACATTCAAACACAAGATTGCGTAATGAGGTTTCATGCTAGCTTATTTTTCTAATGTGTTCCATGTTTTTGAACACTTAAAATGTTTGGATACCATTGGCGGGATGACTGTAACCATATTTATGGCAGTTTGACTGAACCGAATTATATGACATTTTAAGTGTGTCGACCTTTTGAGCGACAAAACTGTTCACAACAATAAGACAACTTTGTTTGTACCGATATTATCGACTTTTTGGTTGCGCCTATTTTTTAGAGTACCCTGAGTATCACGAACTATATGACGCTGACTGTACCAAAAAAGTACTAAAAAACGCTATCTTATCTGTTGAGTTTCTTGCGGCACTTTTTCTCAACAGGCCATTCACGACGAAGTGCTGGTAGGAAAAAAAAACCTTTGTAACTTGCAAAAGAATTTTATGGGAAATCAAATTGCAAAATAAATACTTTGTCTTTGACTTACCAAAACAATTTCCGACGCGTAAAATGTAAACACTATTAAAATGATAATTATAATTGAAGAGTGCCTAAATAATTTATCATATCAATCTTTCATCTCTGAACGTTAACGAACTGTCGACTTGTAAATTAAGTCAGCAATAATTTAATAGAAGGGGTAGGAATGGCGGCACGACATGCATACAAATGTTTGCATTTGGCAGCCCTTTTTAAGGGACTCTAGCGATTTATGGAGAGATTTTGCTGTTAGGCATTCCTCGTTGAATTTTAAAGGTCCTGCAAATGAGATTTGTTACAAAAATGTAATGTGTCATAATACTCTTTACAATTACGCCGGATTAGCCAGCTGAAGTGGCAGTGGGCTGGCCATATCAGCCGTAGAACCGATAACAGTTGGGGTAAACGGGTCCTAGAGTGGAGACCGCGTCTCGGTAAACGTAGTGTAGGACGCCCTCAGGTCAGGTGGAGCGATGATCTGCGCAAGATGGCTGGCAGGAGTTATATGCGAGTGGCCGAGGTAGGGTTGCCAACTTTTTTACAATAATTAAATTATATTTAGGCCTGAGAAGAAAAATAAACAGTTTTTTACAAAAATAGACGAGGTATTCCTCGAAGCGCAACCATTTTTAAGCGCAACTAAACTATTCCTCAAAGCGCACCAACGTTCGAAAATAGGGAGGGGGGTATGAAGTTAACGTAATAAATGATATCGATGATGTTTTGAAACTCTATTGTGCAGTGGATAGGGTCACTATGTCAAAATGTACTAGGGCAACATGACCTTATTGGAGAGTATTAATTTGTCAAGTATTTTTTATGAGTTGATTATTATGACGAAACAAGCGTATAGAAGAAAAAAGAGATTAAAAGCTGCAGAAAATACGAGCTGCAAAAAATACATGGCAAAATAAAATATCTCCAATAAGATTATGTTGCCCTAGTACAATAATATACCTTTTTTCTGTCCAGTGGTCATAATAATCAACTCATAAAAAAATTGTGACCCTATCCACCAGAGATGGACAGTGTCACAATTTTTACAATTTAGTTTTGTTGTTTCCGGGGGACAGCGCGACAAAGGAGACGGACAAAATGTCATAGAAAGTTGGGCCTAGATTTTTTATGCTACTGTTACACATGCTCATTTCAAGTATGAAAGCATGCTTCCATTAAGCAGTTGTCACTTAGAAGTATTAGAGAGAAAACACGGTATTAATATGATTCACTGTATTTTAGTACAAATAATAGAATACACTTATTGTTTCATTTCACTAAATCTTTACACACGTAACGAATCGTTTGAACACTGTTATAAGTAATTGATTTACACCTTTTTAAAATATTAAGAAATCAAGTAAATATCTTTCATAAATTAATTATTATTTTAACTATAGTAAATATGTATTTTAAAAAATACGGAATACAAGCCCAGTAGTAGTGAAGGCGTGTTGACGGCTTGCGAGTCGGGAGCAAAGTGAGTCGGAGCGCGTGCGCGTGCGCGCGCGTAACCGACGGCGGCGGGGAGCGTCGCAGTGGGGGAAACCGACAGCTTTCGCTCTGCCCGGACGTGACGTCACCGCGATGCGTTCGAAAATGCGATGCGATAACATCCGGCCGTCCTGCTCTCGCGTTCGTCCTCGAACAGCGTGACTGGCTGATGCATGAACTGGAAACAATATAATATAAAATGCTGTAGACTTGTTTTTCAAACTATGGTATTAGCTTAAAAACCGGCCAATTGTTTAAATCAAAAACCATTCCAAATGTTATGCAGAGCGTTAGATTATGGTTGAGTTTGTTATTCCATCGCCGGCCAACAAAACTCAACCAAATGGTTTAAACTAAGTAATGTTCAGGATTATCTTAGTTGTGTATCACCATGTATATTGCATTAGTGTTCACCACCGGATATCTATTGCACATATACAATCTTTAACTCTACTACAACTTTAGAATGTTTTAAGTGAATGCATAAGCCTATTGTTTAAATTAAATGTAAATTGCGAGTAAATGCGTTAAAATATTTTATTCATTTGTTACCTCAATTTTTGATAACATCCGGAGGGTCCTTGTCAGTGATCCGAATCCACGGTTTCATGTTCTCAACACATGCAACCCCATTATACCGCTTAACACTCCGTTCAGCTCCTCTCATATCTGCCACCTTGTAGCGATCGTGTCCTAGTATCTCCGTTATCTGGAAAGGGCCTTTGAAAAGAGGCATTAATTTGGTACTTTGTCCATCGTTGGACATGCTAGGTATTCTTATAACTACCAAGTCTCCAATTTTATAAGAAGTTGCCTCTTTTCTCTTTGCATCAAAAGTTGCTTTCTGTCTTTCAGCATCCTTTTTGATGTTCTTGTCAACCTTATTTCTTAAGGTAGTGACATCAACAGAGCGTTCGGTATCATCATCAGCAACCCCATCACTATTCATACGAATACGATATCCGAAAAAGACCTCGCTAGGGATGGCCGAAGTAGTTTTATTAATAGTGCTGTTGATACCCTGTTGAATGTGAGTAATATGCTGATCCCATTTATTATTGTCGCTATTTGCACCCATACTACGCAATGCTTCTAAAATTGTCAAATTATAGCGCTCAACCTGTCCGTTCGCGCGGGGTATAGCGGTCGCTATCACGTGTGATCTAATGTTTCTCTCGTTACAAAAAGTAGTAAACGCATTGGATGTAAATGCACTGCCAGAATCACTGATTAATCGCTTAGGGTTTCCAAATACTTTAAAAATTTTATTCAGTTCATTGATTACAATTTTAGCTTTAGTATTTTTAACTGCCGAAATGAATACGAATTTTGTGAATGAATCAACCATGACCAACAGATAGCAGTTTTGCTGTGTAGTCTTTACAAAGGGACCCAAGTGATCTAAATGAAGCGTATGAAATGGTCTAGCATATTTTGGAATCGGATATAATTTACCAGGCTTTTTCCCATGAGTGTTTTTGTAATATATGCAGTTTAGGCAATTATTAATATATTTTGAAACTGTTTTCTTTAAATGTTTGAACCAATATTTGGACTTAATTCTCTCAATAGTTTTGTCGACCGCAAAATGTCCTACATCATCGTGGTTAGCCCTAATTATTTGCCAAATGCATTTCTTTGGTACCAACCATCGTCTACCATATTCCGTGCGCCGATACACTTTATTGCCAAGTAACTCGTATTGATTAAAGATTTGTTTATTTTCTTCGGCCTCGCCTGACAACAATATGTCTCTGATACTGCATATATTTGGATCCTGAAGTTGAACAGACAACAGCCAGTCTCCTTCGGTAATACACATTACATTGTCCGCTATCGACATGACATTATTTATGATTGGATTGCGGCTCAGTGCGTCCACATGCTGCATTTGATTACCCGGCCTATGAACTATCTCGAAATTAAATTCTTGCGTTTGTAGTACCCACCTACCAATACGCGGAATAATTTCTTTTTTTTTTAATGCGTGTCTTACTGCATTACAGTCTGTAAAGATTTTAAATTCTACTCCTAACAAATAATGACGAAATTTCTGTAGTGCTACTACAACAGCTAATAGCTCTAATTCAAAGGAGTGGAATTTTTTTTCATCATTACTTGTTTGGCGGCTATAAAAATGTACTGGCTGTTCTCCCTTTTGTGTAACTTGAACCAATATGCAACCGATACCGTCACGACTTGCATCGGTGTACAGACGGATGGGCAATTTAGGATCGAAAATCTTTAAAACTGCATTTTCAATAAGTGCGTTTTTAATTTCAGTAACTGCTTGCTCTTGTTGAGGACCCCATTGCCAGACTGCATCCTTTTTTAATAATTTCGTAAGAGGATTACATAAAACCGCGCAATTCCTGATGAATTTTCGAAAATAATTAATTAATCCTAAAAACTGGCGTAACTGATGAACAGTCTTAGGAGTAGGAAACTCTTTAATGGCTTTAAGTTTCTTACTGCTTGGTTGTATACCACTATCAGATATTTCATATCCAAGAAAAGTAATATTATTCTGAAAAAATGAGCATTTCTCAAGATTTATAGTTAATCCGTTGGCTTGGAGAACTTCTAACACACTTTCCAAGCAAGCAATGTTTTCTTCTAGAGTTTCAGTGGCAATCAGCAAATCATCCATGTAACAAATGACTTTTCCAAAGCGTAAGCTACCTAAGACTGTATTCATCAACCTTTGAAAAATAGATGGACCATTACTTAAGCCAAAGGGCATCCTGAGGAATTCAAAATGTCCATCAGGTGTAATAAATGCAGTCTTTGGCACAGCATCAGGTTTTATTGGGATTTGATGGTAACCACTTTTAAGATCTAGAGATGTATAGTATTTACAGCCTTGCAGTCTGTCAATTAAATCCTCAATCATGGGCATCGGATATTTTTCCTTTACAGTAATTTTATTTAATAACCTGTAGTCAATGCATAGACGTTTTGCACCAGATGCTTTGTCCACTAACAGGGCAGGACTTGCGTAGGGAGAATTACTATACCTAATAATTTTATTCTTTAACAAATCATCAATAATTTCCCGTGTCACTTGTTTTTCAGATTCCGACATCCTATATGGCCTCGAGCATATTGGTTTGTCAGAAGTTAATTTAATATCTAACTCTACACAATTAGTTTTTCCTAATGTGGATAAATCCTTTGAAAAACAGCGTGGGTATTTTGAAAAAATGGTATTTAATAACTGTTCGTGTTTAGTATACTGGTTTACTTTCGCATTTGAATTTATATTGAATACGTGCATTAATTTGATTGGTTGGAAAGTCAGCGTATTGCCTACACGAGTATACATGATGCTACTATCTTCTGTGAAATTGCGACCGATTAATATATCACACCCACTCAAGGTATCAATGACATACATTAGTGTAACTAATTCAACAGTATCTACTTTTAAACTAACTGCAACAGCCTTAGTGACCTGAATAGTTGTGCTGTCAGTAAAACCTACCAAGTTAATTGGGGCGTTTAAACTAAATGGTTTTAATCCATAATTTCTAACACAATCTGCAGTAATTAATGAGCAATCACTTCCCATGTCGAAGAAACCTTCACAAGCAATATTATTTATAAACATTTTTTTGAAAAACTTTTGTTTACTTTTAGTTTCATTTATCATTTTAACTTCTACCTCATTCTCAATTTTTGTTTTTGTCTTAGACTTACAAGCTTTTTCTAAATGTCCGCGTTTATTGCAAAAGCTACAGTTAATGTCATCTTTTAAAGTGCAATTATTGCGCCTATGTCCAAACTCCCCACAACGAAAACATGAAATATGCGCATTTGTCAAGTTATTCCCGGTGCTACTGGATGGGTCGACCTTTATTTCCGATTTTTGAACATTCCCCTGCAGTGATGATGCTTGACGTGTCATAGATTTTATAGGTACATAATTTTTAGACTGTAATGTTTTCTCAGGGATTTTATAGATTTTACTGTGTAAAAATGATGCTAAGTCATCGCAACGTGGAAAATTCCCAGCTTCGGCAGCAGTACTAATGTTTGGATCACCAATTGAGCCCACTATAATAGAGACTACATCACGATCTTTAAATTTTAACTGTAATCTGTCTATTTTGCCTTTTTGCTGAAAGTAAAATTCATAAAGAGATTGATTGGGAAGCGGTTTTGTCTCAATTAATTGCTTTAATAACATATATGTAGGATCTCTCTTCTATCCTCGGATATAAACATAATGGAGCTGTACACTGGCTCGTTCACGCACGCGCACACATCAACACCCAGACATCCACTCTCGCCCTCGGCTCACGTGCGACTGTGCGACACTCTGTGCGGCGTGCGCCCGAGACAGTGTGTATCTATTTATATATAGATACTACCACAAACACTACATCCCTTTCTTATTAAAATAATTCTTTAATTCCGAATCACATTTAATCTCTGAACAAAATTGAACGAATACAATTTAGTCTTATAATTTACTTAAACTCAAAATTAAAATAATCCCTAATTATTTATCTTATATTATTAGTTTGTTCCGGACCCTCATTATTATATCTATCGTTTTCCATTCCCCTTCCTCTATTTCCTGTCCTGTTTGTTCGTTCTTCATATTCTCTTCCTTTCTCTTTTTGTTCTCTGTCTTTATTCCTTATTTCTAAATTTCGACATCGTCTTTAAAAAAAACAACTCTGTTGGAGATTTTCCGGTTACCGAGTGTGGAGTAGCATAATACATTAATTCTTAATTGATTGACGAAACGTCCACGACCGCAGTACACCACTTCTCGAAAAAATGCCGGCAAGACCCCGAAAAATGGCCCTGACCAATGAGTCGGTAAGCAATTAAGCATATATAGTAGAGATAAATATTCATATAAACTTTGTGTCAGGTCTTTCTTTTCAACGTGTCCTATTTTAAGCCTTTTATTATGTCGCGATTAAGACGCCTACGCCTAAAATACCAAAAAAAATTACAAATATTTTCGTAGCAGGGTTATTTTTGATTATGTTTCAATTACATCTGAGTTAAAAAGGTAGATTGGTCATCCACCTTAAGCGATGATTCACCACTAGAAGTTGCAGTAGAATTCCTAACTGATACGGTCTCAAACACATTATCAGAATTTTCTAAAATCTTTATAAAACCATCATCCAACCTTGGATGACGCCAGGCTTGATACGCTGCTTCAAACATTGCGATAAATTACACGCTGAGTCCCGTAAAGATTCTAACAATATGCACAAAATAAAACTTAAACCTGAATACTATAGTAAAGAAATAATTAAAAATAAATCAACTTCCAAAAAAACTATGGACCACAATGTCCACAATTAAGCAAATTGCTAATGATCAAGTTACTGCACCAATACCGCATGAACTTACTAAATTGAAAAAATCCGTGAAAGATTCCATAAATCAATACAACATAATATTTCTGCACAATAGGTAATCAACTTGCAACTAAGATAAATAAAAGTAGTTGCAAATAATTCTCCTCCAAACTCCTTTTTCCTCGAGCCCACAGACCCTCAGGAGGTCTTGGATCTCTTATGGAAAGCGCCAGGATTGGATGGTATCAGCAATTAACTATTAAAAACTATCGGACACCTAATTGCAGAACCTCTTACAGCCATTTTAATAAAAGTATGGCATCAGGAATTTTTCCTCATGAATAGAAAATGGCAGATAAACCACAAATACACAAAAATGGGGCTAAAGATAAACCATGTAACTATCGTCCTATATCTTTGCTGGGTACCTATTCTAAGCTTTTAGAGCGTGCCTTCGATACAGTTTCAAGGCGCTCGATTGGTTCACTAGTTATCTCTCTGATAGACAACAATGTGTCAGAGTAGGTGAACACATAAGCTCCTTGGAGCCAATCAGTTTGGTGGCCCGCAAGGGAGTATTCATACGCTACGCTGTTTATCATGTACTACGCTGTGTACATCAATGAAATAATGACTACCCCAATCCCAAATAGTAAAATATTGTCTATTTTGTCTCATTGTCAGTCATGGGAAGAAATCTATTGCACTATTTTTTTTTTTTTTATTTGCAAAAAGTTTTTCATGGCTAAACCAAAATATTTTCACATTGAACCAATGACGTTCAATTAAAAAACCAGACTCACAATCACGCTCAAATATTGTCCGAAGCAAAAGTCTGCCCACCCGACTATTGGGCAGAGTTTTCGTTTAGTTGTATACAATTGACATTAAACACTAAATGCCACAAGATAAGGTGTTAATTTGAACGAATGTGTTAATGTCATCAGTGTCAAAGCCACTCGGACGTTTTTTGAGGAATTTTCTTAGAGATTGGGTGTCTAGTTTTATATTGAACGTCATTGCATTGAACACTTCAAAATTCAAATTTCTATGCTTTCATAAAATTGATGCCTCTAAGTCACCACCTATCATTCCTAAAATCTTTCCAGTGCATGAGTCTGACTGTTTATGGTCAAATATTTTAACCTACGACATCAATTGTGATTGCAACCACATAGATAGGAGTACTTCACTAAAATACCTAGGTATTGTAATGGATGAGAATTTAAACTTTAAAATTCATGTAGGTATGTGCAACAACTGGCAGAAACTGGCTGGAGTGCAGAAACTGATACACATGTTTAGGGTGCTGAGATGTAACCGATGGTCAAGTGTTAAAGATGGTTTATTTGGCATAATGTCAGTCAGTACTAAATTATTGCATTTTGACTTGGGGAGGTATAGCATCTTCTACTCTCATAATATTAGAACGGGCACAACGGGAGGTACTGAAGGTGGCGTTAAGTAAACCCAGACGATACTCAACTACAGATTTTTATAACGAAGCCCAAGTGTTAAGCGCCCGCCGACTGTACATAATGAGAGCCGTGATGTTTATGCACAAAAACACTCTAAATTTACCAACGTACAAACTGCTACTGAAGAAAAGGGTATTTAAGCTTCCAATCAAAGAAGTCTAAAGTTCTTTTGCTCAACGTTTCAAATCATTTCTGTTTTCCGTATTTATAATAAAATAGTAAACATGAGTGACTTAAAGTAATGTTCAGTCCACCAAGTTAAATCAACAATCTCAAGGCTATCGATTAACTGGAACATTGCCCAGTCCGAAAACATCCTGAGAAAATCGGTTAATATTAGGTAATGAATGACAGAAACACCATTTAACATACAGTATTATACAAAATCCAATCACTCAAAATATAATGTCTGATCTTATCTTCTCACATTTTTTATCCAGCGCTCCCTACACACCATTTCATTATTTCAAGTGTTGTAAGGTTTAGAACTATTTAAGTATTTTGTTTTAGAATATTTAATTACTTTTTTTTTTCTTTCCTAAAAACCTAATTTTAAAATAACACAGAATATAATCATTGTATCACATTTGTGTACTAAACTTACAACATAATTAAGAGCTCTGTGATATACCTTCATAAGATAATGTTAAAAAACAAACAATTTTGTCAATCTAACTGATTTGACTCCCACGAGACAGGCTTTGCCTGGTGTGTCAAATTTATATTCCGCTAAACAGAAGATATAAAATCTGCAGAACTCCAAGTTAAGGGATGTTTTGTGATCGCATTATTTTCCAATGTAATGGAGTTTCTAACATCTCTGGACACTGCCCACACAGCACCATCCAGCCCCAAACCAAGCATTAGCCTGTGCCACGGGTGCCAGACAACGGATAAACATTACTTATATACCCGTTTTTTTACAAACACATACACATTATGCATAAAAACACCCAGACCGATACAAACAGACATGTTCATGCACACAAATGTTTGTACCGTGCGGGAATCGAACCCGCGACCTTTTGGTGTAATAGCCGACCTCTCGACCATTACACCAAATGGCTCGTCAAAAAAAACACAATATTCCAATTTAATGGACGTCTAAGATCGCGTTAATTTCCAATTTAATGGAGATTTTAGAACCGAAATACTTCCAATTTAATGGACGCCTAAGATCGCATTTGCTTCCAATTTAATGGAGATCTTAGAACCGAAATACTTCCAATTTAATGGACGTCTATGATCGCATTTGCTTCCAATTTAATGGAGATCATAGAACCGAAATACTTCCAATTTAATGGACGTCTAAGATCGCATTTGCTTCCAATTTAATGGAGATCTTAGAACCGAAATACCTTCTTCCAATTTAATGGACGTCTAAGATCGCATTTGCTTCCAATTTAATGGAGATCTTAGAACCGAAATACCTACTTCCAATTTAATGGACGTCTAAGATCGCATTTGCTTCCAATTTAATGGAGATCTTAGAACCGATATACTTACTTCCAATTTAATGGACGTCTAAGATCGCATTTGCTTCCAATTTAATGGAGATCTTAGAACCGATATACTTACTTCCAATTTAATGGACGTCTAAGATCACATTTATTTCCAATTTAATGGAGATCTTAGAACCGCAACAACTAGAATATAAACTTTAAACCTATACATATACATGTACTATAATATAAACTTAAAACCTATCCATATGGCCATTAATTTAGATTTGATTTTACGGGTTTTGTATCACTAAATAACATGAAATGTTTAAGCTATTTCTACCCACTGATATAATTTACTGCGTAGGTATATACTAGTATTTTAACGTTATTAAAATACTACACTCACTTCATCTACCGAAAACTCTTTTAAATACATTTATTAAACGTGAGCTTTTTAGTTTAAATTACCGGACTATCTGTGCTCGATAAACACAGCCGGCTCGACCCAGGAATCGAACCCAGGACCTCCACTACTTATTCAAACCACTAGACCATCAAGGCGTTACCTTCGCTAATTAGTAATCGTTAACTAGTATCACAAAGGCAAACCAAGGTCATGACGTAAATTACAAGTTATTTACATATTTCCCCTTTTTATCGAAAATAAAAATATTTTAGTCCGCCTCCCCTTTTTTTTTTAAATAACAGCAAATTACAAACGAAAGTACCTTTACCATGTTACATTTATTTTCGACAACGATAGGAATGTTAACGAGTAGAAAAAACATTGCATTTTGTCTTGGAAACTGGAACCGGTAATATTTTACTAGCCGGCGAGTACCTGACCATTCAAGCGTGACCGCGTACATGTATGTATTTCTCTGTTATTTTATTTTGTTCGGAAAACATACAGTGAAACAAAAACAGAATAATAAACACTGCTTAAGAAACAATACACCATTTACATGATTTATTGAGAGCATTTAAACATTTTGTTCTCTCACCTCTCTCTCAACAGACGAAAGTGGATATAAATGTTATGTGTACCTTTTTGCCCGTCGCCAAATGTAGGATCTCTCTTCTATCCTCGGATATAAACATAATGGAGCTGTACACTGGCTCGTTCACGCACGCGCACACATCAACACCCAGACATCCACTCTCGCCCTCGGCTCACGTGCGACTGTGCGACACTCTGTGCGGCGTGCGCCCGAGACAGTGTGTATCTATTTATATATAGATACTACCACAAACACTACAATATACATATTCCGCTTGGTTTGAAAAGTATTTGATAACTTATCGCGCCAGTGCTTCCAACGCCACGTGGTCCAAGTAGTTTCGTTTTTTTTGTAGAGAATCTAGCCAAGTTTTCGCAGTATTGCGCAACTTTTGTAACCCTTGATATTTTATCATAGTATCTGACCAACCAAAAGCATGGGCATTTGCTTCGAGCACATTAATCCACATATCTATATCATCCACTAACGGGTCAAATTCGGGAATTACTGACGATAATACCACATTCTGACTCACGGTTGGCGATCCCTTTCGACGTTTTTTCACTCGTCTACGACGATCACGCTCGCCGCTACTGCTCGAACTTGAACTCCGCTGCGGCGTATGAGCAGATGAACTGGAACTTGTAGACCGCGTTCGCTTGCGTTTGCGTCCTCGTGGCATGATGACCGGTGAGCGTGTACACGTACGATATTTCACTTCTGATATTAGAGAGAAAACACGGTATTAATATGATTCACTGTATTTTAGTACAAATAATAGAATACACTTATTGTTTCATTTCACTAAAACTTTACACACGTAACGAATCGTTTGAACACTGTTATAAGTAATTGATTTACACCTTTTTAAAATATTAAGAAATCAAGTAAATATCTTTCATAAATTAATTATTATTTTAACTATAGTAAATATGTATTTTAAAAAATACGGAATACAAGCCCAGTAGTAGTGAAGGCGTGTTGACGGCTTGCGAGTCGGGAGCAAAGTGAGTCGGAGCGCGTGCGCGTGCGCGCGCGTAACCGACGGCGGCGGGGAGCGTCGCAGTGGGGGAAACCGACAGCTTTCGCTCTGCCCGGACGTGACGTCACCGCGATGCGTTCGAAAATGCGATGCGATAACAGAAGCATGTGCGTCGGAATGCTGCTTTTAAATTAGCATGCTCATTTCGAGTATGCACGAACATTTTGATTTTTTTATTACTTCTTCTGTTGCCATAATGTTTTAAGAAAAAATATCGTGCCCTATTCTAAGCTGTCATTTGAATGGGACTGGATTCGGATGGACTCGGTGCATGCGACTCTGTAGGATCTAGTATTTAATGAGGAGGGGCGGCGCGATAGAGCGCAGCTCGTGTCACGCTTCGGTGGTGTGCACTACTCCCGCGCCGCACTGCGCTTTAACCCCGGCGCGACAAATTAAAAGATGACCTTATTTTTTTCAAAACCAATCTGCGCACACTAAGTAAAGAGATTTCGCAAAATTAAAAAAATTCGTGCATTACTGTTATCGATAGTTTCAATCAGTACCCATCACTATTCAAAAATAAAACGTTGGTGCGCTTTGAGGAATAGTTTAGTTGCGCTTAATTTGTTGCGCTTAAAAATGGTTGCGCTTCGAGGAATACCTCAAATAGACATTTCATTTTTAAAATTTTTAAAGATAATTTTTTTTTGCTTTTCTAGTGCAACATATCACTTTAGAGTCATTTTTTAAAGTTTATGCCTCATTACATTTAGAACTGTATTCTCCAATCAAATAAAAACTGATACTTACTGAAAACAGTATTTTGTATAGGTACTTTATTTTTGTTTGACAGTAAACGGTATAATGTGGTAAAAACAGTATAATACTGTTTTTAACAGTATGGTTGGCAACCCTAGGCCGAGGATCGATCAGCGTGGCGAGCATTTGGAGAGGCCTATGTCCAACAGTGGACTATTACAGGCTGATGATGATGATGATGATGACATAATTATGTACTAGCGGTCGCATCCGCGGCTTCACCCGCGCGTTTCCGAGATCAAAAGTACACTATGTCACCCGGAGATAGTGTAATAGCTTTCCAATAGTGAAAGAATTTTCAAAATCGGTTGAGTAATTTCGGAGCATATTCAATACAAACAAACAAATCTTTCCTCTTTATAATATTAGTATCTTAGATTCACTGTAGTATCTTCCGTGGTTCAGTGGTCAGTTAGTCGCACTTTAAAACTACATCGATCGCACTGATTCCGTGTATAAAATTTATGATTGGGTTGTTCTTTGAATAAAATCTAGGGGTTGCAGGTTCGATGCCCGCCTTGAGTATGGTTGGTGGTAGGACTTTTTCAGCATCAGTCTGGCTAGCTACCACCCCCACACGTGGAATCTGCCTACCTGGTTTAATTCCTCAATACAATAGGCACATAGGCTATAGCAGTTGCCACTTAATATTGAGTGGGCTGTCTGTTTGTCTCCCAACTGAAATGCCACAAAAATTATAAAGAGCTTAGACGATTTTACTTGTATTGACATTCACTCATGTATACAAAATCTGTACACTACAAGAGTCCATTGTTCTAAAGTTTTTTATAAAAACGTTTTTAAAAATACCCAACACCGCGCATAAACCCCGAACAGGCTTGGAACAAAGGACTCTGTTTATTTCACAAACTTTATTATTACCGACACGAATAAAAATTTGAGACCGCGACGAATCGCCCGCCGAACAATATCGGAAAGTTATCGATGGCTATTTGAGAACCAGTGCCACAAGCTGAACAGAACTCTTTATCCTTTCGACTTGTTTAAAAAAAGTTGTAAAGTATTATATTTTATTAAATATTTGTTTTTTTCGTTTTGCTTAGTTTTTAATTAGCTTTTGTTTTTTATTTGATTCCTTTTTATGGTATTTTTATGTGTTTCTTTGGGTTAGTTTTTCTATTTAATTTTTTAATGCCCTGTTAAGGATCTGAGCGACCTCAATCATTGAAACCAAGGAATCGTCAAAAAATGGGTTCTGGCTTAAAAACTTCGCTTGCCAAATACGGAGCTGCTTAAAGAACTTAAACATAGTTTACCTTTTTATACCTACCTATTGTGACAAATAAAAACTTGTTTATTTTTCCAAGTAAAGAGAATTTTCATCCTCAATTCATTACTTGGTAAAACTCCCAAATTCTTGAAGTACATCGTGCCCTAAACCAGGTTGAACAAAGAAATAATACCCGTCATCTATAAGAAGAATCCTCTTGAATAATGAATCTGCTTGGAAATTTACCGGGAGAGAAAAATATGACGGGAAAATCCCACGGCTTAATTGGGATAAGGTGTAAGGCAAGTAGATTAAAGGTGTTAGCTCTCGTCAAGGGAGGTTAGTAGGACAAACATTTTAGGAGCCTTTGGATGTGTTAATCAAAAGTTTGATGAAGTCTTCTTATTCCCGATGTTGGAAGATAGCTGGCTGGATATTATGTAGGGGGGAACGTATGTAGTTTTAATAATTTAAATAGACCAGACCGATAAAGTAATACAGTTTCATAAATACAGAAAGATCACACAGATTTAGCCGCTCCCGCTGCCGCGAAATTTGAGGCCGAGGCCTGAGGACACAAAATTAAATAAGTTTAGTGTTAAAATAGTCGAAACTATTTACTTAGTCAACTGTTACCTTTAAAATATGTAGACCTTTGAATCTCGTTATTGTCCATTTAAAATAGTATTTGAAATGGAGCTAAAAGTTAAAAATGTGTCTTTATATAGACACTAGAAAATAACGAGCATATCAACCTTCCGCAATAAATTTTCAGCTTCATATTTAAAGCAAATATTTCAATCAATTGAGACATTTAGGCATAAGGGGATCAACAAAGCAGGAGTGGTAGCACCTGCATTGCACGAAACCCAGTCAAAGTCGGATAGAAATGACAGGAATAATGTTTAGATAGACAAAAAATCAATATTTTCATCTTTAAAGTTCGTAATTACTTACATATTTTCAATATCTGACAGTGGCCTGCCGCAACGCCTACTCTGCCTCTCTCGCTGGCTTATAATAATTACAAATGTACTATACAGGCTTCTACCAGTACCCTAAATAGATCTGGACAAACGCACGGAAAAAGATATCCATAGTACTAGCTTGTTTTCTATATTTAGTATACACGTGAAAGCCTGATGAAAAACAAACAACGCCAGTAAACTTTCAGTGCCATACCCAATTAAGCGGAATTAATTTTTTAAACATGTTTTTCCTGCTTTTGCCCAGAATTCAAAACTTCGGGAAGAGGGCCGAATGCCTCCTGGGGGAGTACCTAACCCAGCCATGACATAAACATGAACACGCGGTTTTGGTATGGGATACATTCATTGTGATAATTACATTGACCTTCAGGTAAAAGTTCGTAGTTCGTTTCTACGAAGCACTATTAGACGACTTGTTGAGCGGGCTGAGCTGATTAAAGTAATTAGGTACAGATAGAGACTAGACCATGCAACAGAGATGAGAATGTTAAGATGGATGTGTGGAGTGACGAGAATGGATAAAATAAGGAATGAGTACATTAGAGCAAGTATGAAAGTAGCACCTGTGACAGAAAAGATGAAAGGGAGCCGTTTGTATTGGTATGGGCATGTGATGAGAAGAATTGAAAGGCATTAGGCATGTTACACAAAGAATGATGAATTTGAATTTTAGTGGGTGGAGAGGGAGAGGAAGGCAAAAAAAGAGATGGATGGATTGTGTAAGAGATGATATGAATGAAAAAGGAGTGAATGCATTGTTGACGAGTGACAGGGATGAATGGAAGCGGAAAACATATTGCGCCTCCCCAAATAAATTGGGCACAGGGCAGGGAGATGATGATGATGATAGACTAGACCTTTGTAAAAGACAAAGGCAATTTTGAATCCTGCAATAGGAATCAGATACCATAGGATAACATAAGGATATAAGTGTTTTTGCTTGTCCTTCTTTCTCGCCTCAACGAAACTCACGTGTCGAATCGAAGTGAATTATGGTATCAGGGTGGTTTGGGAGGTGTAGGGTACTAACTACTAATCCCTGTCACACACCCACTACCCCTTAGTGGCACTGTGGCGTTTAATGGGTACCTATACCTATCCTCTGGATAGGGGGGTCCCACATAACCCTAAGGGCTCTTTCAAATTAAACGTTTTGTGTCGGACGGCTGCGGTACGGTAGCCGCGCGTTTGCCGCACCGCGTACGGACGGTCGTTAGTTTTCATTATAGAGCATTGAGCTAATATTACTACTACATAATATTTCTATGTTATAGAGAAATTTTACTCACATCCGTCAGTTCAGCCGTCCGACACAAAACGTCTAATTTGATAGAAGTCAGTCATCCGACTTGCGTGTTGTCCTTTTTGGCCAGCACCACCCTGCCGAGGGTACGCGTAATGCATTCTAAATTCCCCATAATAAATAAAATAAGGCTAGTTTTATTAAATGAAACGTTTCTTAAAGACGCGGATTTACTGCCGACCAGTTTTACATTTGGTTAAACCAGGAATACCGCCAAAGTCACGTATGGACAAACGGACGCGAAACGCAAGCATGTGTTGTTTATTTGCTTTAACACGTGCACTGTGCATACTGCATTCAACTCTGACAATGAATTTTCTACCCTCCACCGTTATGTTAAGGTTTAATTTAATTTAAATCCTAATTGTAAGGTATAAAACCCGTTCGTGCTTGCGCGAGATTCTATTTTGGGATGTTTTCGAAAATGTGGACCGGAAATCATGTTTGGATTATGCATGGATTTGCACTTAGGGGGTTTTAACTGGCTTGTGATATAGATATGTTACCGGGCAAACCCAATTTCAAAATAAACTAGTTTTTTCTAGGCTAAACTAGCTTTTTCTTTTCACATAAAAGAAATAAAATATTTGAAAAAAAAACCGCTGGGTGAAACCACGGGCGGGAGGCAAGTTAAGTATATAAGAACAGAGTGCCTGTATGCCGACTTATGTGTATAAAAGTATATAAAAACGAGAAAATACAATACACCATCGAAAATTGGAGCTTACAACTAAATTAATAATTACTTTAATGAATTCTTTGTGGTGTACTTATTTTATTACATATTTTTGAGATATCATTATTTATTTTATTTATTTTTTCCAGGTAAAAAAATATTTCGCAGCGTTGCCTACAGTGTACGTGTATCGTAAGTCCAATAATTTCACTTTCACATTTGGTTTAATAATTATTAAAAAAAACTTTCTGATAAGTTTACATCAACTCTCTTATTACGATTACTTGATTTCAATGATGGTGACCTTTACCCTTTTTTTTTATTTTCGGAGGAGAATGCGTTTATGCACCATAACCGCAGGCTAGCTAGACCCACGGCCGTGTGTGGGACTCGAGACTAAAAATGATTTCTACATAACTTTTAATTAAATTTGTACTTCAAAAGAGGTGTTTAGGTTTTTTTTATAGTAGCTCAGTACATTGACTCACAAGGTGCTTCTTCACGCTTCGTTTAAAGGAACTCATGTTATAGGAAGGGGGAAATACATGAGCCGGCAGAGAGTTCCACTTCTTTATGGTTCGACAAAAAAAGGAATCATCGAACTTTTTAGTAAGCGATGGAATACTTTCCACGGTGAAGCGATGACAACGCTGACTAGAGCGAGTGGTTCTAAGCCGGAACGGAGAGGGAGGAATAAGGGAGAAGAGTTCCTCAGAGCATTCACCATGATAGAGGCGGTAGAAGACACTTAGCAAACCAACGTCTCTTCGCGATTGAAGAGGTTCGAGGGTTCTGGTGACCTCCTCATCACCTATAATGCGCAAAGCCCGTCGCTGCAATCTATCAAGGGCATCCAAGAGGTATCTGGGTATCTGGTATGGGCCTTATAAAATTCTCAAAGTTTAGATCAACAACAGAATTATTGACGGGACTTTAATAAGGAGTTCGCTCGTTTGTACGTCTTCGAGAGTAAGCCTTATCGTCTTGATTGCGACTAATTCTTAATTTCCCAGACTCCAGCTGACGCTAACGAGACGCGACAGGCTCGGGAATGAGCAAACAATCGCGAACGGGACGTGCTAAGAATCCAGTATTACACGTGTCTACAATTAAGACTTAGTTATTGTCTGAATTAGTTTTCTTTACCTGCAGCGCCTCTAGTGAAACTTTTGTAAGCTACTGTCTTAGCGTTGTCGCCGTTTCCCGATAGATGGCGCTTGGAAGTACAGCTGTTTCGATAAGTTCTATATCGCGGTGATAAGATTTGAACTTGTGTTGGTCCTATTACTTAATCTACTGAGCGAAACATGCACATGTAAACATCGGCTTTAAGACTCTTCACGGCTGTCTTGCGTACGTTTCTGTGACAACTAACCAGAAATACGATCTTTTTTGCTAACCCTACTACTTTTGACCTTCATACTCATTCATACGTCACAAATATGTAGGCAATAGATCAGTGTCACTAGTAAATGCGCCTTATAGTTATAATATTTTAAGTTTAATAATTGAAAATTGCTCTACCGACAAGATCGAAGCTCTTACATATACTAATATTGTATGGTACAGGTAACAGTGACTATGATATTCAAGTATAAGGTGAAGTGTCCCTAATTTATCCGCTAGCTAGTAAGTCAATATCAGCAAAGAAGCCGAGTGGCGCCTGATCTGAGATAGAGCACGCCGCTAAGGCTTGGTCATGCTTTGAACAAAGCCGGAAATTACTGCTGCGAGAGATAAGTTCGAGAATCCTATAATAATTTTTTTTATATTGTATCTGGAGACCATTAAGTGTATTTTGATGATCTGTTTGAGGTTCTGGCAACATTATTGTGGGAGCCAGTACACTTGAAATCAAAGGCTCAATGATCAGATGAGCCAACAGCCTAGCTAAGAGTTCCTCAATGGAATAGGCTGCAGTGGCCGTTTACCATGACGTGGGCAGCGTGCCTGTCTCGAATTGGTATAAAAAATGTAATGGTGAAGGTTAGTTGAGATTTTTGACCGCACAACAGTACAAAAATAAGTGTCCGTGAACATGTCTGTCTGGATCGATGTGGTTGGTATGAATTATAAATAAGTAATTTTTATTCGTTGTCTGGCAGCCTTAGTACATGCTATGCCTAGTTTGGGGCTATTCCGTGATTTGTGAATGATGTCCAAAGATGTTTTATTTAGTGACAAAAGTTTTGGCAACATTGAAACCTCACAGTAGCGACAGTGGTTCCATGTTTGCGCTTACACGGTTCTTATGTGGACCGCGAAGAAGTGGACAACATAAGTAGCTTATATTCCTAACTATTTCAATGTGAGGTTTTTTGTTTCGATTGAGAAACTTTATAACCACAGGCACAGCGAGACCATTGGCTATGTGTTGGGCTCAGGTCGATGCGAATACGAAGAGACAAACTCATACATCATCACACATAAAGATATATGTCGCGCCGATAAAAGATAACACGAATGGTACCTATATCAAAGGGATGTTTACACACCCCGGGATGGGGATGAGCAGCTGTCAAAACGATTCATTACAGTTAGTGATGTAAAAAAATAGATTGTCGATAAAATCTGCTCATTAATCTTTCAATTTAAATTAAGAAGGCGGCAAGTAAGATTTCGATTCTGATCGTCTTTCTTGATATTACCCCCGCAACCTCTATTTGGAATGTACTATCAGATTGCCTTTATGCTTAAGAAATAATTAGTGCATCAACTCTTTATTATTATCTAGTTAATCGTTGCGGATATAATTTTAGCTTAAATATGTTTTTTTTTTACTATTAATATACATACTGTAGGAATGAAAATACCGCTCCTATATCGATAATAAAAGCTAGAAACAACACTAAAGCTCGAACGATTTAACGTATTATCTTTATTTAAACGTTTCATTGAAAGCCTATTAATAATGACATGTATTTTTTTTTGGTGTACGTATTTTTCATAATACATTTATAATACAAGCCCGCCTGCTTCATCTATAATCCGAAACTCGTTCACTTATTAAGAAATACATTTTACAACCAGACTGCATCCGTGATGAAGTAAATGATTAATAGGCCACACTTAAAAAACAATGCTTAAAGATTTCAATCCGGGTCGGTTGCAAAATGACAATCTGGGTTTTTCTTTTCAGAAAATACTTGGTTTCAAGTGTTTCAACCCAGTCTAGTTGGTGGTGTCATTTTACCTCCGTACTTCAGAAAGCACGGAAGGCCGCTGGCACGGCCTGTCTTGTTCTACCTTGCTATGTAGGAAGGGAACCTGTGAATTTTATAATATTTTCGCGTTTTAGGTTAATTGAAAACATTCGCCACCGCCGCAATCGTAACTGGCTAGAAGGGTATCTGTTTCTGAACGAATAAATAATCATGATTACGAAAAAAAAACTTTGCGAATAGGTTAAGTTAACAACTCGTAACAAATTCCGAGGGGGACTCAACTATCAGCCTACCCCGGTAAGTACCAGACGAGGGTGCATCGTCCTAGGCGCGCCACGCACAGGAGATTTGTTCTTATCAACACGGATTGGAAATAAATTGCGCAGGGAATTGAGATCAGGGCCCAAGTTTGGGACGTAAGCGGAGCGAGCGATGTGAGAAGTCTGTATAATTCCGTTAAGATAAAATATTGTTATAAGAGTTTAGGATAGTAATAATATTGATTTTTAAGCACTTTGAGATAAATCTAGAAAATAGTAGATGTAATTATTAGAAAAGAGTTGATTACATTTTAAATTCGTATGCGTAACTCTCCTCCGTCGCCTCGATGCCTAGACATTCCGACAGGACCTAATATGTCCGAAAAAAGCCTACACAAAGTTATACAGTTGTAGTCGACACAGCTCGGGCTTGTGATCACCAATCCGCATTTGGCAAGCGTGGTGATTAAGTACCCATCATTGTACCGGTAACTTGATTTCAAGGATGGAGGCCTTTGCCCTGCAGTGGGACAGTAGATACATACTCGTACATGCGTAACTCTAAGCTTATCACTTGCCCCAAACGACGAGAATCACTAAAGGAATTTTCTTCCTTAAAATATAGATAGTGTGATATCGCTAAATTTCTACAGGGACCCAGTGCTTTGGTAATAGCCACTCTAACAAGAACAGTTTACGACGTACCTTTACAGTTCAAATTCCCACTTCATAAGTTTGTTGTACAGGAACACGGGCACTTGTAACAGACGGTGTAGTCTTACAGTTTCACTTTAGTAAGTGGTTCGTGTGTGAAGTACAGTTTTGGCAAGGAAATGGAGTTTCGTAGAAGAAATTTTCGTAGAAGATTTGTGGTTGGCTCGTTAGTAGCGATCTTGTGATTCTGATAGAGGTTTTATTAATCAAACAAAGCTTATGATGTCCAATCATCATTATTTTCATTAATACAAAGCAGTAGCAAATAAAAACACTTTATAAACCCAAAGGTCAATCCTACTAATAGGTATTATAAATGCCAAAGTCTAGATGTTTGTTATACTCAAAACGGCTGAACGGATTTAGATGAAATTTGGCACACGTATAGTTTATAACCCAGATTAGGGCATAGGCTATAAAATTCCTACGGGAAACGTCTCATTCCCGAGGGATATATGAAAAAAAAATTACGCGTGAAACCGCGGGCAGAATATTTTGCACTCCCTTCTCGTAAGCTCAAACTGGTAATGAGTGCAAATACTCAAAACCTAAACAAACGCATTCATTAAATCTTAACAAACACTCGTTATACCTCTCGAAATCCGTGCACTTCACTCACATCCCTATTTTTCAGCCTCCAATTTATATTCAAGTGCCGTCATTTAATAAACTAGGTGTTCATTACGGGCCGCGCAGATCAAACACAGGGGTGGTTAGTTACCCCACAATACAGCTTCGATGGCGATATTGAACTGCGGTCACAGTGAGGTTACAGTCAGCGAGAAAACCTACAGGAATAGGAACTGAGTCCACAATGGGGTTCAGGCGATCGGTAAAGAAACTTATGTGCATGTGCACTAGTTCATACTAAAATAGACCTTATCACATTGACATAAGAACACACTTGTATAATATGTCTCTGTATCTTATTGCGCGAATGTACATGTTACTCTCAGAAATCGATCAACCGGCTTCTGTTTTCAACACTTCAGTTACCAGACAGGTAAATAGACAGCGGGAATCTAATCTAAAATTGGACTCATTTTCCTGTGGCTACTTACTGTGGTTCGACTGGTTCTCGAATTTGGAATGGCCAAACTTAAGTTTTTGTACATATAAGTGACATACACTTTAATTTTTAGATCAGATAATCATCACTAGCATTCTTTTGTTTACGATTTCTTCTATCTATCAAGCCTTTATTTTAGCCTAATACCGCAAAACTCGACAAGCTAATCACTCAACATAAGTGTAGGTGTTTCACTGTCATTTCCCGCACTGTGGCCCAGTGTTGCCCCGGTATCTAATTGCGGATATTGGAAAAGTCATCAACAGTTGAACTTCGATGCTGGCACAGCTAAATTGCCTAAATCAAATACTTGAATCGTGTTTGTTGCGTAAATTATTACGGTGATAATTGATGAGAGTTCGGTATATTAACTGATACCAACTTCCGTATTGCGTGTGATACTGCACAGATTTATTTTATCGTCGATAATATGGACCTTGTGTAATGCTTTTAGAAATTGATTTTTGCTTAAAATCAAAGGCTTGAAGATTAGATGAGCCTACAGTCTGGCAGCACACTGAGCGTTCCTGGTGAACTGCCCTTAATGGAATAGGCCGCAGTGGCTGCTTACCATCAGGTGGGCTACGTGTCTGTCTGCCAACTGGCTTAGTATAAAAAAACCCATACAATGTAAACACCGCATCCTCATCAAGCGAATCAGACGTGAGTGCATGGAGCGCGTCGAGGACTCTTGGCGCGTGCCTCGTGTCGAGGCGCCGCGGGCAGTTGGTTCGTTACCGCGTTGGCATTGAGCCAGCCCGGTAGGTATGATCCCTTGTATATTAAAAAACTACATAGCTATCCGCTTAACGATATTCCATATTAGAAAGTAGCTATTCGCGCAGGTTATCGTTATCTCGCAGAAGAGTAACTTTTCCTGTATGTATGTATTTTTCACTCTCGAATAACCAAACTATTTCAATAGCAAAAATTATGTCGATCCACGAGAGAAAAACCAACACCTTGTATTTTTGCTATCTAATAGGAAGTAGGTAAGCATTTATAAGCCTGGGATAAAAAGTAGCCAAAGTCTTTTCTCATAGACTAGGTAGTCTGTATGTCTGTACCACAGATATTATACACAGTAATACTTGTACTAAATTGCATCAAAATCCGTTCGGCAGTTTAGGTGTTAAAGTGTAACAGATAAACAGAGCTTATTATCAGTACTAAATAGTACGCATTTATTTTTTATAAAAATGTAGGTCTAATGCAAGAGGTTTTTGTCGGAGCTAGATTGACTTTGCACGAGGACGTACTGTCTGCAGACAAGAAAAATTTAAAAGAACTTGGGAAGTAACAAAACAAAGCCAGACGTTATTTTTTTTTTAAAGTTCTCTGTTAAATACACGTGGCTTACACATTCTGACAAGATTAAGCCAAAGAAAAACAAAAATTTGTGAATAAAAAACTAAAACTAAATTAAGCCTAGCAAAATAATTTAACAAAAGAGCTCGAAGCAACGACTGAAGGGTCCAAAAACATTTTTCTAAGTTATCCGACGAGAATCCTAGTATTTAACTCGACGAAACCAATGACGAAACTAGAAAACTAAAGAAATCTTTTCTCTGTCAGCGGGTCTACTATTGTACTTGCTAATTTTCTAGTTGATCGCCTTTCGGTGACTTTTGTGGGATGCAATTCACAGGATATAGCGATTTTCAATATAAGTTCTTGTCGTTAAGTTATTTATGCTTCTATATCTGACGTCCAAAGCAATGTGAAATCAATAGGCTTGGATGGCGATCAAGGGTTTCATACCCGTGTTGAGACTGGTTATCTGTTCCAAGTCCCTCGACATGTATGGAACCCTGCCGATATTAAAGAACAACCATTTTTGCAGTTTATATTATAGTGCATTAATTAATGAGTGCGTAGCGCGGATTGCGTATGCATAGGTGCACATCTATTTTCGTCCATCTTAGGTATAGCACAAAATTTTCTTTGTTCTGTGTATAGCACGTTATAATGACATTAGCAATCTGACAGAAGAGAGATCCGTCGCAGGACCGAGTTTTACGTTTGTTTTCCGTGAAACATTGACATCTCTAACAGTCTTTCTCTTGCATAATCTAAGTCCCTTTTTTCAAAAGTGACAGATAATTTCGTGATAATTTACCTATCGAATAACGTAGATACTCTGGTCATTTTTCTAAAAATAATAAAACAGCATCAATGTTATTATCTAATACAGATTACCAGGCATTCTTGAAACTGCTCCCACAATTATTTTTTTATTATTTAAACTAGCTGTGCCCGCGACTTCGTCCGCGTGGAATAGTGACTTTTCGGGCAGCATATTTTTAATAACAAATACCGTCCTTTGGGTAGCTAAAAAAATTTACTTTACAGTATGCTTCTCTGTAAAGTATTTGCCAGAGATCTGTCTCTTGGAGAGAGCTTGCTGACGAAGTTGAAGACAGAGGACGGTAGAGTCGTCTCGTCACGACCTGAGCTTTTGGCCGAGATCGAACACTTTTATGGGCAGCTTTACGCGACGACACGAACGCCTGTCATTGAGGCCACAGATCGTAGAGCCAAATTGACCCGACACTACACGGAAGATATTCCGGACATCAGCCTTTACGAGATTAGGGTAGCTCTGAAACAGCTTAAAAACAACAAGGCGCCGGGGGAGGACGGAGTTACAGCGGAGCTTCTAAAGGCAGGAGGCCGACCGGTCCTGAAAGCTCTCCAGAGGTTGTTCAACTCCGTTATTCTCGAGGGTAAAACGCCAACAGCATGGCACAGGGGCGTGGTGAAGCTGTTCTTCAAAAAGGGCGATAGGACGCAGCTGAAGAACTACAGACCCATCACGCTACTGAGTCATGTTTATAAGCTGTTTTCTAGAGTTATAACGAATCGTCTCGTACGTAGGTTTGATGACTTCCAGCCTCCCGAACAAGCCGGATTCCGTAAAGGCTTTAGTACCATAGACCACATGCACACGCTGCGGCAGGTTATACAAAAGTCTGAAGAATATAATCTGCCATTATGCTTAGCGTTTGTGGACTATGAAAAAGCCTTTGATTCTGTCGAGACATGGGCCGTGCTTCGGTCACTCCAAAGGTGCCAAATAGACTACCGATACATACAAGTGTTGCAGTCGCTGTACGAAAACGCCACCATGTCAGTCCGCCTCCAGGACCAGAAAACAAAACCCATTCGGCTCCAGCGGGGTGTGAGACAGGGCGATATTATATCGCCGAAACTGTTCACTACTCTGTTGGAGGACGTGTTTAAGCTTCTGGACTGGAGAGAACTTGGCATCAACATAAACGGCGAGTACATGACGCACCTTCGCTTCGCGGATGATATCGTAGTCATGGCTGAGTCATTGGAAGGCCTAGGCACAATGCTCAACGATCTCAGTAGAGTGTCTCAACAAGTGGGTCTTAAAATGAACATGGAAAAGACGAAAATCATGTCGAACTCCCATGTCGTACCCACTCCTTTAAAAGTTGGGAACTCAACACTGGAAGTTGTGGACGAGTACATTTACCTGGGACAAAAAGTCCAACTTGGTAGGTCCAACTTCCAGAAAGAGGTCGATCGACGAATCCAACTCGGCTGGGCAGCGTTCGGGAAGCTTCGCAGCGTTTTCTCGGCCCGACTACCGCAGTGCCTCAAGACGAAAGTCTTTGATACGTGTGTGTTGCCAGTGATGACTTATGGAACGGAAACGTGGCCGCTTACAATGTGCCGCATAAAAAGGCTCAAAATCGCGCAAAGGGCAATGGAAAGGGCGATGCTTGGAGTCTCCCTGCGTGATCGCATCAGAAATGATGAGATCCGCAGAAGGACCAAGGTCACCGACATTGCCCGAAGAATTGCGAGCCTTAAGTGGCAGTGGGCAGGACACATTGCAAGGAGGACTGACGGCCGTTGGGGCGGAAAGGTCCTCGAGTGGTGGCCACGTACCGGGAAACGCAGCCGTGGTAGGCCTCCCACAAGGTGGACCGATGATCTCATAAAGATCGCCGGAATCCACTGGATGCGGGTGGCGCATGACCGATCGGTTTGGAGATCCTTGGGGGAGGCCTATGTCCAGCAGTGGACGTCATTTGGCTGAAATGATGATGATGATGATGATGCTTCTCTGTAGGTATACGATATGTGACGTATGGCCATCGGGAATGAAAGCATACAGGCTCCTAGGATTGCTAACCCGTGTCAGAGCCACATACAACTGACCGTGCGAGAAACAGCTGATACTTAGATCTACACCCACAACTTTCATCGTCTGACCTTGGGCTTTATTAATTGTAATCGCAAAACATAGGCTGACTGCAAAAAGTGTTAAGATGTGTTAACTAAACGTACAAATTTTATGAAACAAAAGAATTGCTAGAAAAATTAATTAATAACCTGAGCTTATAAAGTTGTACTTAAATAAAGAAAATCAAGATAAGAATTGCCTAACCTATACCAAATACTTATAAATTATTAATATATACAAACCCTAAATAAAAAATTAAGATAAGTATACCAAAAATCAAGGAAAGAAATGCCTAACCTATAACAAATGCTTACAATATTTATTTACAAATTTTTAAAGAAAATTAAGAAAGACGACCTAACCTACAAACAAACCCTTAAATATAAATAAATGAAATATCCAAACTGTCAGTATTCAAGTAAATCGCAATAATCGAATGCAACTACCTATTCGCCATACTCTCAGCGCGCTTTATATACGGACGCGCAGCTCAGGCGCGAGGCGTGTACCTTTATATTGACATAACTTTTTTATTTATGAACCGATTGACATGAAATAAACACTAAATGTTAAGTGAAGCTTACCACAATATATTAGTGAAAACCGCATCTCAATCGAATAAGCCGTTTCTGATATTAGCGTGCACAAACATACAGACAAACAGACAAAAAAATTTTTAATTACAATTTCGGGTTCGGTATCGATATAATAACAACCCCTGCTACTTTTTTTTATATATTTCCATTGTACAGACACCACTTTTCTACAAATTTATTATATGTATAGATTGGTTTACCAACATAAGAAACAGCAGACACATTTTAGTATTACAGCATAATAAATAAAGATCATAATAACTGTCCTTACAGTTATAGGTAAACACATCATGCAAAAAAGAGCTAGTAATTCGTAACATAAAATTTCCCACCTGTTACCTGTTTACCGCTTTCTCCTATACCTTGGGCGGACATCTCCTCCCCTATACCATTACTTGGCCGTCGGGGCTGATGTGGGCCCATTGTTTCATTCAGCCTTCAGGACTTGCCGATCAAAAACTCACATCTGCAGTCAAACAAACTTCGAGATGGATTTCATTGCTCGGAAAATGCGTTACGACTCTTGTACAAGTTTGATTACATTCGAATACAGTTGGTATGAAAGAGACAGAGTCTGTATGAGTTTAGTAAATGATTCATCGTTATGGATATAAATTCTTATTATTTTATTTATCAACGTTGTCATAAGAAATACATGCTTAACTTTGTTCACAAAGCGTATTTTTCCGTTTCATTGAAGATCCGGGCTCCTGTGTAAAGTCGCTCATTTTTTTCTATACATAATATATTTGATAAAATAAAACTGTAGAAGAGGTCGATTCTGTATTTTGAATATAAACTAAATACTTTCGGGTTCATTTAACCCAGAAATATGATTATTGGAATTTTTGTTCGCGTTTCGCACAATATTGTTTGACGTTGATAAACCTTTTGTTATGTAGGTCGGTCATATTTAGGTTTTTATTTATATCCAAAATTGTATATTTGATGTGAAACAGCAGTAGGTACATCTAGGGCTGGTCAATAGCCACAAGGCTGGCACCGGCTCGTCCAAATTGGGTGTGAAGGGGAAACCGCGGGAGTTTAGTGGGTAGTGGACATTTAAGTCTCGAGTCCCACACACGGCCGCGGGTCTAGCTAGCCTGCGGTTATGGTGCATAAACGCATTCTCCTCCGAAAAAAAAAAGTAGGTACATCTAGTTTCCAATAATTATAGAAATAGCACCTACGGAGAGCACAATTTCTGCTCTACACAATTTCTGATTTTTATCGAAATGATTAATAAATTTTGCACAAATCATTCCACGATGAACACCGTATTTACTCACGCAACTCTATTAATTAACAAATCCAACAATTAATTATAACTCCAGATAACATTTCTATTACAAATGAGCACGAGCCAAGAATTACATATAAATTTGAACCTTAACCCTTTGTAATTCAGCTTACAAAATAACCCTGTATTTATGAAAACCCTGTATTTATACCTTTTAATTATAACTGGTCATTAGGTTTGATAATAACTTGTTTACTTCGAGTTAATAGATCGGAAACGATGCTTCCATCAACTTATATTGCGGGTTGCTTTTAAAATCACGGATAAAAGGATTTTAACGACTTGGGGAAATGGCTGTTTGAATGATCGATGTGAAAGCCTATTAGTGACAAAATAGACCGTACTAATTGAATTAACTTTAAAGTGCGGCTCAATTTATAGTGGTGCGTTTAAAAAGCTCAAACGTTTGAAATAAATTGGAACTGTGTAGCGGCTATCGGAATGCGCTACATACGACAGACTGACGACAACAACGCAAGATTGCAAGTCAGCGAAAAGTGCACGCGTAAATATTGGCTTCGAGACTCGTCACTCGTACGATTCACATTCAATCCTGCGTCGCGCTAGCAGAGTTATTTTCTCGGCTAGCATATATAGAACACACCAAGTACCGTACATTGGGCCGCGGTCCCCGAGAACAGACACCCAGCTCGGATAAATATCTTCCCTTTTCGTTGACTTCATGATACGTGACTTCATGCCTCACAGAACAATCTGCAACAGGCAACCTACAAGATGGATGAAAGATCTTGCGAAGGTTGTGGAAAACCGCTGGATGTGGCCTGTGGGCAGTGCAGGATCGTCGTATGGCTGATGTGATGATGATGAAGTTGTAACATTTCTAGTGGAACTCTGAAAACTCTTCTTTTTTACTAATTTTATATTAATTGGGATACTTGAGACTACAGTATTACTTAGGACATTGTCGTATGAGAAGTTTTGACTAATCATTATGGCAACATTTACATAGTGAATAGCAGGGAAGTTGCTGTCAACATCACGGAAGAGATAAAGTTTGAACAGGGTATGTAAAGGCCCAATCTTCTTTCTCATTTACATAAATGACATTGTCAATGTAACAAACCATAAATGTATTATGTTTGCGGATGACATTTCCATTGTAATTTCGACAAATAAAAAACTTTATTCTATTACTGACCATGAGAGCGAAATAAATAATACTATTAACAAATTAATCGACTGGCTTGACATGAACAATCTAAAAATAAACTTGACTAAATCTAATTATATCAATTTTAATAATTATAAAAATACTGACTTGAATAAAATTAACGTTCGCTATAAAAGTACAAACATTGAGGAATTAAAACAACTGAAATTTTTAGGGTTAATTATTGACAAAGACATAAACTGGAAAACTCATATAGATAATGTCTGTAGCAGAGTGAACAAATTTGTATATGCATTAAAACAAGTCAAAACTGTAACGAACACAAAAACAGCCATTGCGACTTATCATGCCTACGTAGGTTCCATATTACGCTATGGGATAATAATGTGGGGCAACGGCACTAATGTAGATAGAGCTTTTATTGCACAGAAGAAATGTATAAGGGCAATTTGTGGAATTTCCCAACGTACGTCTTGCCGTCCTTTATTTGAAAAACACGGCATACTGACATTGACTTCCCTGTATTTATTTGAAATTTGTGTATTTGTGCAGCAACATAATGATCTATTCAAGCGGGCTCATCATATTTATCCTAGAAATCACAGAAATCCAGACAGGCTGGTATTGCATGATATTCCCAAGACAATGCAATACGATAAAAGTTGCTTATCGATGTGTGTCAAAGTCTATAATAATATACCCAATGAATTTAAAACTTTGAACTTAAGACAATTCAAAAAAGCCCTACACGATTGGTTTCTTAAAAAATCTTTTTACAATGTCAACGAATTCTTAAAGCAAAAATTTTAAACTGTGACATTAAGTTGATATAATTGTTATACATAGATTATGATGTGGATTATTAATATTATTGCATGTAATTTTAGTTATTTATTATGTTTTGATGAATGTTATTTAATAAGTTAATATATTAAATAGATTATTATTATGGAATAAAATTTTAGTTAGGTATAATAATAGTTTTGTAAATGTAATCTCGAATTTAATTTAACGCCAAATCAAATGTATTTGCATGCTTTAAAATAAGCTAAATAGGTTTAAGCACTATGTACGAACTTGATGATCTGTCATACCCTATTTACTGCAAATAAATCTTTATCTTATCTTATCTTATCTTAAAACGTTAATATTTTTCGATGTCCTAATTGATACTGTAGTCCCAACAAAGTCCCAAGTATCCCCCATTAACGGTATTCGTACTTATTAATCTGACTTTCTTCGTCGTCTATTTTTTGGTCACCCATTTTGTTCTGACCGCGATCGTTCATAACTGCTGCTAAACTGCTAAATGCTGCACTAAATTGTAAAATGCAACAGTTATCTAACATCAGTTAGGCGTCTACTAACTAATACAATTAGACGAAATAATGCGCAACAAATTAACAGAATTAACACCTACGATGGAAAGTATCGCGTTCCGCAACTATGACTGATAATTGGTAAATCGGACTAACAAGGCACCGACCTTATTTCATAGTCGTTGCAGTAATCTGTGAGTCATTCATTCACAACAGATTTGTGCATTTCCCTAAAACGGTTTAGCTAACTGCGCCACTTGAAAGCAGCACCATACTTGTATCTAAAGCGAATATGGTTGCTCATTTGAGATGCTTATACTATTACTTGCTATTTTTACTCCAATCTTTCAAACAGGAGGTTATTATAACGCCTGTATGAAAAAGCTTGTCAGAAAACAGGTGCGCAACTTCTTTATTTTTTTAGGAAATACTTACATATTTTACATAGAAGCAGCCAAACTGATTCAAATAGACTTTTCAAGCACGCTTTTGTTTATGCCGTGCGGGGATCATACCCACGACCTTTGGTTTAATAACCAACTTTTTAACCATTACAATCGGTTGTCAAGATAAAAATATAATCATCATAATAATCTCAAAAATACGCATCATGTAGATCTGTAGGTATTCCCACGGACGCCTTGCAAAAGGACCAGCCTATGTCTTAGAAATACAGTAATAAAAGGTCGTAGGTTCTTTTCCCGCCTAGGGTCTGGTTGGTGGTAGGGCTTTTTCAGATTCTGACTTGCTAGCTACCACCCCCACAGGTGAAATCTGCCTGGATGGAATGGAATAGGCCGCAGTGGCCGCTTACCATCAGGTGGGCTGCGTGTGTCTGCCAACTGACTTAGTATAAATATAAATAAATAAATGAAAAAGGAAGGAGCATGCTACCATATTTTAATGCACGGTGACAATGGACAACGAAGTGCGAACGGATAAATGGATACAGTCCCGAAAGTGCGAGCAGTGCGCCGATAAAAACAATTCGTTTACTGCATTGCCATTCATTACGCGATCCCAAGGCGGTATCCAGGGGATCCAGGGAGGTATCCAGGGGAGGAATTTTCATTTCCATTGACGCCAAATTGCCCGGTATCGACCAGGCGTTGGAGATAAGTATTAAGTACGGTCAACGTTCCCGCGGTAGGGTGGCTACGATCAAGAGAAAAAAATGCATTTTATATACGTAAAAATTTAAAAATATAACCGGAAAGGAAGATTGGAAATGTCAGCTTATTTAATGTCCCACTGCAGAGCTAAGACCTCCGTTAAGGTTCCACAGGGGACACTGTTATGTAGGTCTCCACTGGGCACAAAAACTGTCAAAAAAAGTATAATGATCGTTTCAAGCCGCAACAGGTTCTCCTAGGGCTGACACTAATAATCATAGTCTCGAAGATCAAAAGAACATACATTATGGCAGCGATGCTTCCTGATTAGGTATCCTTCAATGGCATATGCTGCAATGGCCGCATACCATCAGGTGGGCTTCGTACCTAGACGAAATCCAACCACTAAAATCTGATATGTCTATAGAGTGGAGAGAAAGAATAGAACACGGCTCATCATATGATTGAATAATCATCTTACGTTGTGTAGTGCTGCTGGTTCGGCAGAAATTTATTTTTTATGTCAGAGGCGGCAAATGAGGCAGCGGGTCGCCTGATGGTAAGCAATCACCGCCGCCCATGCACATCTGCAACACCGGAGGGGTCGCTGTTGCGTTGCCGGCCCATTAAGGGTGTGTGCCTCCGGCACTCGCAAACCAGACGAAACACAAAAGTATTCACTATTATTTCACGCTGGTGTTATGTGAGAGGGTGGTACTTACTAGGACGAGCCGACTCATTCATACTGTAAAACAGCACTATCACTACAAAAAATAAAAAAATATCAATCATGTCAAGTTTTGGTAATATGTTTTCAGGACATATCCATATGCAACGGTTTGAATTGGTATCCATACTCTCGACCTCACATTTGCTCCACCTAAATGAAGAATAAATGGTTTCTTACAGTTACGCGAACGCTTGAGATTAAACAGAGTCCTTACTATTAGGAATTCTTTTCCCTTGTGTTGTATCTTTTTCGTACGAGTATGTGCACTTAATTTAAAAAACAAATAGAACTCTAACATTCTCGCTTTGGGTCTGGTTAGAAGTAGGACTTTTTTCAGAGTCCGACTAGCTTGCTGGCACCTCCACAGGTAAAATCTATCGCCATAATAGCTACAGTGACCGCTTATCATCAGGTGGGTTGTATTTCTATCTGTCAAATATTTTAGCGTATGTGTGTTTTGTGCCTGGATTTAAATGTTTCCATTAAAGATATATTTAAAAAGACTTTTTATATGTGACCCACGTTGCCTTTTATCTTATTCTCTTTGTCAGCATAAATGTTAATAGCTACAGAATCTACAAAAGTGTCCTAAAATGCGCACAGATTACTTGTACATAAAACACTAAATATAAAATCCTAATTTGACCGTTTGCGACCGCTTGACAAAATGCGAATTTGACAGTTTGCGCCTAAACCAAAATCTCATTACATAAATATCTGTTCTAAATCAGATCTCGAACTAAAATTTTTCTATGTCTCGAACCCACAATATGCAAATAATACATAGTATCACTGCCAAATGTTCGCACAACTTTATCTCTACATTTACATTAATTTGTATTTGCCATATTTCCGCTGACACAATCTTTCCAAACACTTCAGGATTTAATATATCAGATGATCGGGAATAAACCGTATTTATTTATCCATTCTTTGTTCTGACAGCATCTGCTTCGTATAAATGATTCAAACCAGCGCTTGTTATAAATTGATAATTTGTTCCATCCCATCCATCAGTACCAATAAATCTCAATAAAATGCTAACGAAAGGGTTCTGGTATACTAATACTCTTGATGACTTAGAATTGATTAATTTAAATAGTATAACAGACGTAAGATGAATGTGGATGAGACAGATGTTAAAATGTTGTAATGTTCCTTTAGTGGCCGACAGGCATTAAACTACAGTGGTCGCATCAAGTATCTCACATTATTATTTCTAAGTCAAAGCTATTATGGCGGCAGATTTTACAAGTGGGGCCAGCCAGTCCGACTTTTAAAACTTTCTTCCAGCAATCAGAACCGACGACATCTGGAGCTTACACGAAGGCGGTCTATTTAGATTCTTTGTAGAAATTGACAGTTGACCAACATTTTTACAAAACATTGATCGACTTAAAGGGTCTGGAATTTTTGCTTTAGAAAGAGCTCAATGAGGTCAAAACGGGGCTAAGTTTTGCCTTAAAGGGTGTTCCGCTTCAGTGTTGGAATACATTTGCTACCTAGCCAATACCCACAATCGCCCGTATTTATTGTGCATTAGGTACGTTCGAGTTAAAAATATTTTTTCACCCATCCTGTGCCTAATCGTGACGCATATCGCTTAAGTAACACACCTCATTAATTGCTATTCATACGATGTCCGATGGAAACAAAGTTAATACGAACAGTTATGACGAAAATGACAACTGTATTCAGATAATACCTACAAGCGAAAAAATCTCCCACTTTTGTTTAGTAAACGTACGATTGTAATTTAGATGGCGCAGTCTCGTAAAGTTTCGGTTTATCTGCCAAATAAAATATTACTGCGTCGGGTCCTGCGCATTTCCACGGGGCACAACTATATGTTCAGGTGGGGTTACGTAAGATGGCATTGTTCGTGTCTGTGGGTAGATAAGGCTTACGATGTACTTCGAAATTTTGCGGTAAATTCAACTTTCCTTTGTTTAAGTGTGTTACGAATAAGTCATCTTGGCTCATTTATCAGAAGAGTGATAACGTAGAAGGAAAGGATTGTGTCTTGGTTTATTGAGAAATCAAAGTTCTCCCATATAGGGTTAGAAGTTTAAAAAATAAGGAGAAGGCGTCACCTACTTATAATTACTTATAACTGACAGATAAGCTTAATATTTTATCTGTTGGATATTTTTTTTTATTATAAAAAGACACAGATACATTCAGTAGTAAAACTACGGCGCTCAAACTCAGTTATTAACTTTCTTTCATAGTTAAAAGTAGAATTTGTAAACTTCCTTTTAACAATGCAGAAATCCGCTCTTCTTAGTGAGAGGGTTTTTTGTATCGAGGGAGTTTCAGAAATGATGATTATGTAACCACTATTAACATAGAGTTCAATGAGACAAAAAAAAATCTTTTTGTGGGCAAAGTTATTAAAAAGCATCAATTAAATTTAATTAACTACAGTGGCTCTACCGTTAAAACCACAACCCAATTTCCCGGTAAACATCCCTCGATAGTTTACATTCTAAACACCTTCATACTAAATCAGAATTTTTCACCTGCATCGTCCAAACAGCTTTTAGCGTCTACATTTTACTTCCAGTTAGTTTTTGCTGACACCGTTAGCGCAGTGCCTCGCATATGTGGAATATATGGTCTTTACTTAGTGTAAATTTGCACAGGATGCATCGCGCTTTAAATTAGGAACTTAGGATGCAGTTGCATTACTTGCATTCTCTTAGGTGAGAGCGCCACGTTAGTTTGCCCATAAACTTAGTTGCAAAGTGCCTATATGTAAGTTTCTTGTTATATTTCTATAAGTCGTGTAAAGTCAGTTATTGTTTTAAGAATTTCAAATTTCAAGTTTTAAAGATGCACATAATTACTTATAAATACACTTAAGAATTGTCAATTATTTCTTACATGTAAAATATAATTGCAAAGTTCAAAATGATTTAGGGCAATTTGGTGCGGTAGTTAAATGCGTCTCTTCTTGTTCCTTTAGTAAGTTATATGTAGTTATAGTATAGTAATATACGCCTCGTTGGTCTTGTGGTTTAAATACCTTCCCATGATCTCGAGATCATAGGTTCAAGTCCTTGGTAGCGCAAAAATTTGTGTCGGTTTTTTTACATCCAATAACACCCATTTATTTACCCATCGTTGTAACGATGCGCGATAACTTGACTTCAATGTCCAAGGCCTTTGCCATCAGCCATGAAATGGGTCACTAATTAGCTACTCTGCTTTAAACTACCAAAAAATTATGAGCGTGTACACCCAGCTCCCTTTCGGTACGATCAACGTATGACACCACATTTACTTAACTCCTGGTAAATTTCGAATTTCCTATTTAAAAGTATTTATATTAATTATCCATATTGTTATTCTCGACCGCCTCCGTAAAATAGTGGCTAAGCCGCTCGGGTATAAAAACACGGAGGTCGTGGGTTCGATCCCCACATTAGGTATTGTTAGTGGTAGGGCTTTTTCAGAGTCCGACTGGCTAGCTACCACCCCCATAGGTGAAATCTGCCGCCATAACAGCTCTGGCTGTGTTCCGGCAAAATTAATGTTTGAGCCAGTACACTTGAAATCAGAGGCTCGAAGATCAGATGAGCCTACAGTCTGGCAGCACATTGAGGGACGCTTACAGGTGAAGCGTCCCTCAATGGAATAGGCCGTAGTGGCCGTTTACCATCCGGTGGGCTGCGTGCCTGTCTGCCAACTGAACTAGTATAAAAATCCTATTGCATAATCTCTGGCACAGTCATAGTACCTGAATCAGAGATTCACAGACATTTAGGTAATTAAAGAATACGTTGATTCTCTAGAATGGGCTGAATCGTGCCTCGCTAAGCTAGCAAATCTGCAACCGGTCCAAACAAGCGGCGTAAAACCCCGGGCGATAAGCGGATTTAGCGCGGCTTCGCTTTTTGCTGCCTTGCGAAGCTTGAAACTTTTCTTTAAACTGTTAAGTGCAGGAGCGGAAAAAACTGCAGCGTTTGGGATGGTTTTCATTAAGTTTAACATTATTTAAGAGATTGGTAGGTACTTCTTTGAAACTTCAGTACCGCAAAATTGAAAAGAATTATCCAATCGAGCCAGTGCAATTAATTCTCTGGTAATTTTTTTTTAATCTAAAACTTTTCATTAAAGTCTTCCATAGTAGTAGTGCCTGCATTGTTATGTTTCAGAAACCTTTAGGTTAATACGTCGATTGTATAAATATTTATTTGGGTTCTGGCGAGTTTTTTCTGGAGGTTATAAATTGGACCAACCAAACTGAGGCACCAAAACGAAACTAGCAATTTTTCAATAAGGCGATAGCATAAAAACCATCTGGTGAGAAGCGAATTTAGCTTTCGCCTTTTGCGAACTCTTCTTTAACCCTTTCAACGCCAATGTTATATCAGACAAAAAAACAGGATCAAAAAAACGTTGTATTTTTACTTGCTTGAATGAGTTGAGTATAAATAAATAATTTTTTGGATTTTTTTTTAAATGGTCGTGGCGTCCAGGGGCACCATTTTCGGAAAAAAGCGTGGCAGGGAAAGGGTTAAACTGTTAACGCAGAAGAGGGAAAAACTGCAGATACATTTATCTTTGTTGTATTGTTTTATCCTTTTATTTGGATGATAAGCACGCAGTTCACCTGATGGTAAGCGTCCATTGCGGCTAACCCATTGAGAGAAATTACTCAGCATTGCTCAAAAAGCTGTCAAATGTGCAATCAGCCGCATGTCAGCCTACCTTTCTCTGTCAGATTTCTTAATCAATTTTTCAATTAGTATCCAACACGGAAAGTTTTGAACCAATCGGGATTATAATCCAAATGTAGGTTGATTTACTGCTTAATTGATGGGAGTTTAAGTTTTGTCTCTCTATCAAATTTAATCTCTATTATTATTAACTGTCGTCTCGGTGTACCGGGCGCAGGGCAGTGCCAGACTATAAATGCTTAGTTACTGTTTGGCACTGAACTGTCTAAGGGCAGACGTGGCGCTTACCATCAGGTGTACGATCTGCTCGTCTTGATACACATTGCAATAAAAAAAAAAACAATTTTGCCGGATCATAACCAATTGCGGGGATTCCCTGAGTACCCCGATCCCCGAGGCCCCCGTACCGGAGAACCCCAATTGACATAAAATAAATATTATGGTTATTCAAAATAAATCGGGGTTCTCCGGGACGGGGTCCTCGGGGATCGGGGTACTCAGGGAATAACCCCAATTGCGGCGGCAAATTTCACCTGTGACGACGTAGCTAGTCAGACTCTAAAAAGTCCTACACCTAAGTAATACTTATTAGTTTACCTATAATTTAACGCCAGATGCGTTGTGTGAAAAATACCAAGTACAATATCAATAAAGGAAATATTGTAACCATGTCCTTATTGTTCGAGCAGCTGGTATGTAACCCGTGAATGCTGAGGGGGGTCAATAATAACGTAACCTTTTAACTGGCTGATTGAACACAACACTCGCGCGCACGAAATGAATCGACATATTCACCACAGTGTAGCTACATGGATATTAAGTTTTATTTGAGGAATAATATCTCTCTCTGAATATCTCTGGACATCTCTGGACATTATTCACACAGCGCCATCTAGCCCCAAACTAAGCATAGGTTGTACTATGGGTGCCAGGTGCCAGACAACGGATACAATACATATATTTCTTTTTTTTTTTTGTAAATACAATACACATTATACATGAGACAAAGAGACATGTTCATATTGTTCATGCACACAAATGGTTGTACAGTGCGGGGATCGAACCCGCGACCTCTGGTGTAATAGACTGACTTCTCGACCATTACACCAATGGTCGTACATCGAATTCATTGTTATTTATATTATTTTCAGCAGCAGTCTTTCAGCTGAAATAAAATAATTATGACATTTCATTAAAACTTGCAAAATATTTGAAATTAAATCGAGAGATGATTCAAAGATGTCTTTCTGTCGTACATTTAATTGTTCACAAACACGCATTGTTGCCGCGACGTGCCATCATTCGCGATGGATTCGCAATATTGATAAATTGTAGCTTAAGTGGCCACCATTTGTGTTGTTCATTTCAATTTGCACGGGATGAATTTGCTTGTACATACTCGTTCATGTTTAGAAGAGTATTTAGCACCCACATATACTAAACTTTAGTCTTAACTCTTACATTTGTCGTCTTATCATTTATTAGTCCTTGTACAATCTAGATCAGTTTCTGTCAACGACTTAGTCTGCGTAGACTTCGGTTTAAGAAAAATATATTATGTACATAAACTCGTAATGTTTATTTTTTGTAGGTCTTTAATTATGATTTAAATCTTTGTTTTTTTATATTGGACAACATCACTACATTAATTTGACTCAAAAGTAAATACTTCGAGCATTTGTGATATGGTTAACAGATTCTTATCAGCAAAGATACGAGTATTTTAATCACTTCGCCTGCCAGAAATTCTTAGCAAAAGATGTATTATTAAGAAAAATATTTAAATCATCATTAGTATAAAAACAAACCATAAAACTTGCGCAATCCCTACTTATCTCAATTTAACTTTCACATTGAAATTTAAGACGTTTAAAATTGAGAGTGAGACAGGCGCAGCGTTCCCTTAATGTTAGAAAGAGACGACATTGATGGCCCGAGAGAGTTTATTGTGCGATTTATTGGCAGTAGCGACCATGTGGCGAGCGCGGGAGGGTTGATGCATATTGGAATGCAGGGGCCGCAGGATACGGGGTGTGTGTCTGCCTCTAATAGTGGACCAAGTGTCGCATAAAATGGAGAGAAAGAAAACAGTTGGAATTTTAGAGGGGCAGTTACATCGATTCGCCACTTCGTTTTTGTTGAGGTGAATACCTTTACTTACCGTGGGCTAGCGAAGCCTGTTGACCAATGCTCAGGTAATTTGTCAAACTATCCACTTCGGCCGATTGACCTCATCCAAGTACCTACACGTGCCCCAGCCAGTGAAAATAAGGCCGCTTTTTATTTATTTTTATTAACTAACAGGTTCGAGTTACATAACACCAAGATTGCAATACCATTGGTTGGTGGTAGGGCTTTTTCAGAGTCCGACTGGCTAGCTACCACCCACATACCACAGGCGAAATCTGCCGCCATAACAGCTCTGGCTGTGTTTCGGCAATATCAAAAACCCAGTTCACTTTATTCGTATGTTAGTCTGTAAGGTATTTATAATATGGGCCTGTATTCATGTAATCTGTTGCCTGAAATAAATGATATATTATTATTATTATTTATTCAAATAAAATAATTCAAATTTTTATTGCATGTCACAGGTAACATAGGTGTTAAGTACATCGATTTAGTGCCTAGGTGTGACGCCCTGCAAGGGCATAGCAACTTGCGAGAGTGCTAGTACGCATTTTATAACTAGTTACTTAACTTAGCTTAATACTATTACAATATTCTAAAGGTGCGTACAGACACACAACATAACATGTCATAAAACAATGTTATATAACATTTTTCATAAGGTGCGTACAGATATATAACAAAACATGACGTCAGAAAACAATGTTATACAAAATTTTATACAAATACTCCAGCTATTTATTTTGAAATAATTCCATGATGATTTATCTTTTAGATAACTTAGATACTATTGCTTTTACATCATGATTATCTTATCTTTCTAAACTGGCCCTAAGGCTAATTCACGATTCAGGTAGGTACACTGAGCCTCTGATCAACCTTTGCAAATCTGTCAAATTCCTGCAACCAATTTTCAGCTTAATGTTCATCGCAAAGAGTTCTATTTCAAGCAATGATATTATAATAAAAAAGAGGTAGATAGGTTATGTCAGTACTGAAGCGAAGTCAAAAATTGTCCACGGCGTACTTATAGACCGACAAACTTATCTGTTCCAGTGGCGGCGTCGCTACTGTCTTTTTAGTACTGTCATTAAATATCCTTTTTGCATTGCAAAAACTGACATTTCACGTAGTTCCAATTTTGGCCACCGGAACAGATAAGTTTGTCGGTCTGTCAATGCTTTCGCTCAGGTTTGCTACTAGCTTAGTTTTTTTTAACACAAGTATCCTATCTACCTCTTTTTTAATATAATATCATTAATTTCAAGTAAGTCTTTTTGACAGATTTGTAAAAGGTTGATTCGTGGCTCACTGAGTACCTGGTAGATTGTTCGTATAACCTCGCTCATGGCTTAAACCACGCGGCTATAATCGTAAGACCCCGCGCACAGCGGAACGCACTTACGCAAAATTACAGTTAACATTCGCCTTTACCCGGAATGTAATTACAAGTCTCACCTAAGACCGGGAGGAGTTACGGACACCGGGACTGATGGCTCCATAAAAATCACGAGGAGTTACGCGACTTCATGATAGCAAATTAAGATGTTTTTTAAAGAATATTTGCTAAGGTGACAGTTATGCAACTTACATGCGTACATTACTAAAAAATATTAAATGAAATTATACGTCCCTTTACAATACTGACGTGCTAGTATGCGGTCATTTCAGCCTATTTCCATTGAGAGATGCTTCATCAGAATAAAAAAGAATTAAAGAATTGATGTATAGAGTCCTTTTCACTTTTATTTATTTCTTTGTATAATTAGTAGTATTTGTCGTAGACATCTACGAGCAGACTAAACAAATGTTTGTGATTTGTTATGTAGTTGAGTTTTAAGCAAATCAAGAATTTGAATTTGAAAGAAGTAAGAAAGTGCATTTAGATATTGATTAAACACGACATAAGACATATTATGTGTTAAGGAGAGAAATCATTACTAAACCACAAAAATGTAGTTCATAAATCGTGACCATCGTTCTTATTTTCAGACCACCCATTATTATTCTAATGAATAAAACAGTCATAACAGATCTGAACAGAGAACATACACCAATAGAAAATCATCAATATAATTACAGTAAATATTACATAGTACATTATAGTACATATTTCTTTGTTCTATTTAACTCCAGCTATTTGACTTCCATTGCGTGGACATTCCAAATATAGACTCTGTAAAAATGCCATCTTTCGCCCTTTTTCAGGTAACTCCATAAAGTTAAAAGGTTCTGCCCTTCTGAACGGAAAGCCCTTCGAAATTAAATTATTTTTCTGTTCCGAACTCTGTATTAAAAGGGTGAATAGAATTTTTACGTGAGCGAAGAGTTGCTTGTTTTACTTCAATATTGCATGCGGAATTCCCTGGGGTGTATAACTGGCGTCCCGGCTTCGACGGGTAAAAAAAGGTTCGATTCTCGGTTTAGGTCTGTTTTGCGGGAAACCTTTTTTGTTTTAGCTGTTAGAATCCGAATTGCTTGTGTTAGCTCTTACGGTATTTTTTAAGGCACACCTAATGTTTTTAATTTCCATTGAAGAGGACAAAGAATTCCATTATTATATTAAGTGACAGTGTATTTAACTTGAGTTCAATTTTGAAAAAAAAAAACCTCAAACCACTAAACCTTGTTCAGCTTATACATATCATGTTTGCTCTATACGGGATGGTGAGCCCGACCCGACCCGACCAGTATTAGGAACAACAGGATCATCAATCACAAAATCAATCAATCAATCATCGTCCAACTTAACTAAACAATTCTAAGAAATCGACGAACGATTGTTTACTTTTATTATTTTATATATATTTGTTAAATACCTACCCACTTCTTCAAAGGTTCATGCAATTTTAAAAAAACTCGAATGACTTTACAATTTACGTTGCGAAATAGATGTAGATTCAAATTTAAAAAGCTTGCAATCACCCTAATTTTATTTGAACTAATTCATATTTTTATTAAACAATTCATATTTTTATTAAACAACTAGCGGGCGCCCGCGGTTTCACCCGCGTGGTTCCCGTTCCCGTGGGAATTGATCAATCAATCAATTCAATTTTTCTCGCCGTAAAAACCATCCTTGAACTCCAACGAACATTTAAAAAAAAAATTGGCCGAATTGGTCCAGGCGTTGTTGAGTTATGCGCTTACCAACACATTTTGCGATTCATTTTTATATTATAGAAGATATTTGAACAACTTATAGCACACAAGACATTTTTAATGACATCAAGAAATCCCATTACATTAATGTTCCCGTCTCTACAAACACTCGCTTGATAACATTACCACGAACGAGTTGTTTACGATAATATCATAAACAACAGAACTCTTTGAGTTTATTTATAAAGCGCATCTGTTAATGCCATACAGTACTTTACCGCTCTCAAAGTACATAAAACGATTCCGCTCCTTAATGCCGCTATTAAAACTACCGTTCCCGTTACACGTTCTATTTTCAACTGGCGATATAATAGCTTTTATTGCTCCAACAGCCGAAAACGCATCTGAAATACCATTTCCTTTGTTCCAGGTCCAAGAATCGAGACAAAATGCTCCGAGAACACTTGAAGAAACTCTGCTTCATAACCTTCATTGCCGCAAGCCTCGCAGAAGACTTCATGTCAAACTGTCCGCAAGAATGCAAGTGCGTCTGGTCAGGAGGAAACAAACATGCAGACTGCTCGAAGCAACATTTCGAGGAAATACCACAAACTTTAAACGCCGACATCCAAATCCTAGATTTATCAGGAAACGAATTATACGAGATAACGAGATACGCATTCGAAAACGCCCGATTGGTTAATTTAAAGAAACTCTATTTGAAAGAGTGCAAATTGAAAACAATCAACAGAAACGGCCTAAGTGCTCTCGCAATCATGATTGAATTGGATTTGTCTAATAATGAATTGAAAATGTTGTACGCAGACACATTCAAAGAGACAATAAAGATAAGGCGGATCATACTAAGCAATAATCAACTGGAGAAATTGGACGACGGGCTCTTTAACAACCTACCGTTTCTCCAGCAAGTTGATTTGAGCAAAAACAGAATAGTTTCGATCGGAATAAAGACTTTCGTTAACGTTCCAACCTTGAGAAGTTTAAATTTCAACGATAACAGACTGGAACGAGTCAAATTAGATACATTTAGTAGTTTGGCGTCGATCTCAAATCTTGATTTATGCGGGAATCCTTGGAGATGTGATTGCTACCTTCAGCCTTTCAGAAACTGGGTGATCAGCAAACACTTGCATACGAATCCTATAGAATGTGCAGAGCCGGCTAAAGTCCAGAACAAAACATGGCAGGAGTTAGAATCGAGTGACTTCGCATGCCGACCCAGCATCGTCTACCCGTCTACCAGTACCACCCTCCGTTCAGCCGATACGAACATAACCCTTGCTTGTCAAGTCACTGGTAACCCTCTCCCCGAAGTGAACTGGGTATTGAACGCCCAAATAATCGATCGCTCTTACAAATATCAGGGAGAGCTCAAGTATTACCTAGCAGAGAGCAATTATGAGAACAGCAAATGGGTCAACTTGACCATAGTCGATGCTGGCAGCACTGACAATGGCGAATACCTGTGCGTCGCCAAGAATACAGGAGGTGTTGAAGAGAGGAATTTAACTCTTGTCGTGACGCATACAGTGCATGACGTTATTGTACCTAGTGGTATGGACAACAGTATGCTTCCAGTTTTGATTGGAGTGTCGTGTACGGCGGCCATTTTGCTGATCATTCTGGTTATTTTATGCTATTGCTGCTGCAAGCGGCGTGGGTCAGAGAAGAAGGCTGATACGACGAACGGAGAGGCTCTGATCGAGGGTTCAGTGATACCGGAGATGGAGAAGAGCCTGATCACAGCGGTGAACCCGGTAACGAAACCGCCGAGGAGGTACGACGCGCCTCCATCCATCACCAGCGGAGCCACCGAAATGTCAGAACTGAATAAAACATTGCTGGACAATGATTCTGTATTCGGTAAGTGTTAAAATGTTTCTTGTTTACAACTTTAGTCGGCAATTAGCCTTGTAACTTACCTAATGTTGTTTTTTTCGGCGGTAGTTGTCGAAACTGATAACACGTCGCTCCGTTTTCATTTAATTTTAATTTCGTAAAAACAACTTTAATTTATAATATTTTCTACTATTTATTATCACATTAGTTTAAATCATAACCTCAAGTGAAAGCAGCACAATCCTATGAATATTTGTTAATCTGGAAGCACATACCTGCTGGCAGCTGTAATCCTTCTATAAATTGTGACATCCTTTATAAATTTCTATAATGTCAACCCTGGAGAGGATTGCTGAGACGCTGGAGGTCAGTCTCATGAAAAGAATGGACGAGTTTGAAGCACTAATTGATCCGTCTAAACCAGCCCCATCAGTGACGAACATCGATCAGGTGAACCGGGACTTCCAGGCATTTAAGAGTTCAGTCTGGCTTGTGATTAAACTCCTACGCCAACAAGTGGATGAGCTGAGCAAGGAGGTCGACATAACTGAAATGCGGCTCCGGAGGAAATTTTTGGTTGTCAGTGGTATCCAGGAGACAAACGGTGAGAACATCCAGGCCATAATTTCTGACTTGTTACATGCCAAATTGCAGTTGTCTAACACCAATATTAAGACCTGTCATAGATTGGGTACTTTCTCTGAAGGCAACTCCCGGTCTATCCTTGTGAAATTTGCTGATGTCTCCACTAAAGCTGCTGCGTGGAAGAACAAAGCCCGTTTGAAGGGATCTGGTATTGTCTTAAGTGAGTTTTTGACTAAGAGTAGGCAGTCTTTATTTGTTGCTGCTCGAAAACATTTTGGCATGCGTAACGTATGGACGCTAGATGGCAGTATCAACGTCAAATTGCCTAATGGGACTCGACGGCGCATCTGGACTGCTGCTGATCTTCGCGAGCTTACTACTGCGCATGGCATGTCTGCAGAGGCCTTGCAGGGCTCCCCCTCTGTGCCAAGTTTAAAGACTCCTTCGGTCGGGGCTTCTACGAAGTGCCAAGACACCACTCAAACCAGGCCCGTCACACACAATCAACCTAGGTTGAAGCGTTCTACGAGAAACAAATAGGTTCACTTTTCTGCATGTATAACTTTTTTCTACCTACTTTTATTTAATTGTTATTAAGCTTCTGGCTTTGAATATGTGGATTTATTTACGGTCACTCTCAGTTTTGAATATAAGGAATTACCCGCTTTGTAATTTGTTTTGTTCTCGTTCTCGGCCACTGATAACTGATTTGCAGTTAAAATTTTACTTTTTCTATCATGTCATGTCATGTGTCATACAATACTAAATGTCACTTGCTTGCGTTTTGTTTTGTTAAATACCAAATGTCACTTGTTTGCGTTTTGTTTTACCTTTAAATTTGATTTATTTTAATATTGTATGTAGACAGAGAAAATTGTATTACGAGTATGTGTTCAGTCTTGCTCGGTGGCCTGTTCAAACTTATCTACATAATTATCTCTTTTAGTCCTTGTATGTTGTTTTGTTATATTTTTTTTGTTTTTAATGTATTTTGTTTTGTTTTCTGTTATGTTATTGTTATTTTTATGCAGTTGGCCGGCAGGTTGTGCTGATAAGGTATAATTGTAGTACCGTTGTTTTCTTTATTATTATAATTTAATTATTATTTCTATTAATTTTTAGTAAATTTAAGTTATAAATTTTTTTATATTTATTTATTATATATCTTTTTTTTATAATGTCGGATGATGAATCTTTCTACTCCGCCAATGAATCTTCTGACTCCTTTCTCTCCGCGGGTCATGGCACGGATGACACACTCAGGGACAATATTAAACTTACTTTTAACAATGTTTTCAGCCTTAACATTTGTCACCTCAATGCGCAGAGTATCCCTTCCCATCATACTGAACTTCTGGATGCATTTTCGTGTAATAACACGCATGCTATCCTGATTTCGGAGTCCTGGCTGAAACCTAATCTTGTTTCTACTAGCTACAGTTTGCCAGGTTTCGTTCTTTTGCGTAATGATCGTGTTGGTAAGAGGGGTGGTGGCGTTGCAATTTATCTTCGTAGTGATATCTCGCATTCCACAGTAGCAGCCTCTCCGTCCCCTTATTCGCATTCAATCGAGTTTCTTTTTGTCGAGATTATGGTCAAGGGGTGTAAAGCACTCTTGGGCGTTGTGTACTGTCCACCGACGGCTGATTTCTTTGGTGACTTCGAACATATTTTGGAGGTTCACTCATCTTCTTACAGGCACGTTATTATTATGGGTGACTTCAATGTCGATTTAATGAAGTGTTCCTCTCGGTCGTCCAAGTTGCGAGCTATCCTTGAGTCTGTTGATCTTTTTTTGCTTCCTCTCAACCCCACTCATCATAATAAAGATACTAGCGACTCTTGGATTGACCTAATTATTACTTCCTCACCAGATCATGTCGTTAGCCACGGACAATTATCTGCTCCTGGTTTTTCTCGGCATGATTTAGTCTTTTTATGCTATAAATTAAAACCACCAAAACTACAACCTCGAGTGCGTTATTTGAGGAACTTTGCTAAGCTGGATAGAAGTAAATTACAGACTGATGCTTCTTCTTTAGATTTTTCTGCGGTATGGGCGGCTTCTACAGTCGATGACAAGGTTTCTCATTTTAACCGACTAGTACTTAAGCTGTATGACAAACATGCGCCTGTGCGGCCGGTCAAACTGAGGCGTCCTCCTGCCCCATGGATTACCCGAGGGGTTAGAATGGCTATGTCTAGACGTGATCGGGCCTTTCGGAAGTACAAACGCAGTCGTACTGAGGAGAATTGGTTGCTTTTCAAGAGAGCCAGAAATCGGTGTAATCACATGGTAAGAGCTGCCAAGAGACGCCACTTTCATGAAAATTTAGTGCAGGTTTCTTCTGCTGATATGTGGAAATTCCTCAATTCTCTTGGTTTCGGAAAATCTTCTAACTTAACTCCTAATAACTTTCCCCATTCCATTGATGATCTAAACGTCCATTTCTCCAGCACTCCTTCTATTTGTACTGTTATAAAGTCACAAACTATATCCGAGATCTCTAACTTGTCTGTTCCCCTATCTAACCTTTTCAAATTTAACCCGGTTGGTGACGACGAAATTCGGAAAGTTATCTCCTCAATTAAGTCAAAAGCTGTGGGTTTTGATGGTGTGAGCCGAAATATGCTAATTCCCATTATTGATTATTTATTACCCTTAATCACTCACATCGTGAATTTTTCACTCGATTCAGGTGTTTTCCCAAATATATGGCGAATGGCTCTTGTCCGTCCCTTGCCCAAAATTTCAAATTCCACCCTTCTTAGCCATTTCCGTCCTATATCTATACTCCCTTTTATGTCTAAAATCCTTGAAGCTGTAGTCCATAAGCAGTTTTCTAATTTTGTTTTTCAAAATAACCTTATAAGTCCGTTTCAGTCAGGTTTTCGCCCGGGCCATAGCACCACGACGGCGCTTCTTAAGGTTATTGAAGACATAAGGTCTGGTATGGAGGAATCAAAACTGACTGTCCTGGTCCTGATTGACTTTTCAAATGCATTTAATGTCGTTGACCATGACATACTTCTAGCTGTCCTTGCTCAGAGAGTATCACCTGAAACCCTGGAGTGGTTTGGGTCTTATCTTTGTGGTCGAAGCCAGGCTGTGCGTGTTGACGATCAGTTGTCACGCTGGTGTGATCTGATCTCCGGTGTCCCTCAGGGTGGGATTCTCTCACCTCTTCTTTTCTCCATTTTTATCAACAACATAACGGTTAATCTTGACAGCTCTTATCATTTGTATGCCGATGATCTGCAATTATACAGACAGGGACAGCCTGATAATTTTGCGGATGTGGTTGGTGGACTAAACCGGGATCTGGAGCGTATCCGTGACTGGTCGGCTAGGTATGGTGTGTCAGTGAATCCATCAAAGTGCCAAGCTATCATTATTGGTAACCCACGCCAGCTGGCTAAAATCGGTAATGCTGCTGATTTTCCGGTTGTATTTGACGGATTGGTCGTACCGTATGATTCGTCCGTTAAAAATCTAGGTCTTTATATGGATGGTCAATTAAGTTGGGATAAGCATGTCAACGAGGTTAGCAAAAAAGTATATGGGGCACTTCGTAGTTTTTACCGCCTTAAAAATTTTCTCCCTCCTGCAACTAAGGTGCTCTTGGTTCAAGCTTTATTATTACCGGTCATTGATTACGGCGATGTTTGCTGCTCTAATATGTCTCAGTCTCTTCTAAATAAGATTGACCGTCTTCTCAATAACTGCCTCAGATTTATTTTCGGTGTGCGCAAGTATGACCATATATCTCCCTATCGAGCTCGCCTTAAATGGCTTCCTATCCGTCAACGTCGAGAGCTGAGAACTCTTTCCTCCCTCTTTTGCATCCTAAAAGATCCTTCTGCTCCTGAATACCTTAAGTCTAAATTCGTGTTTCAATCTGATTCCAGCTCGCGCAATCTTCGTTCTCGCTATAGGCTTAATCTCTGCACCCCCTCTCATAAGACTAGTTATATCTCTAAATCTTTTACGCTCTCTGCCATTAGGTTGTGGAACTCCCTCCCAACCGATTTTCAATTGTCTACAAACAAGTTCCTTTTTAAAAAACGTATTCGTGCCTCCCTTTTGAACTCTCTTTAATAAAATTAGTTTTTTTTTTCTCTCTCTTGTCATGTCCCTTCTTTTTCCGACTCAATTATTCAATATAATTTGTATAATTTATTTCTATTTTTTATTTTTATTTTATTTTTTTCAGTTTTTCTTTTAAATTTCTATTTATTAGTGTAGGTATATAATTGTAGTAAGTATATAAGTATGTATATTTATGTTTATATTATTTTTTAATATTATTCTGTATTTTTAATATTATGAATATTGCCATTTCTACATAGGTTAATATCTCCTTTTAAATTACCGCACCAATCGCTCCTTTCAGTCACGCCCAATGGTTGACTGGTAGAGAATGCCTTATGGCGTTAAGTCCGCCAATTTGTACCTTTGTTGTGCAATAAAGTTTAAATAAATAAATAAATAAATGTTACGAGCCATTCCACCGCACCGTAGCTCCGCCAATCAAAAACAAATCATAACACGACCTACTCCATAAGTTTGTGCCCAAAGATTTATTTATTTACTAGCCTTCCGTCCGCGGTTTCACCCGTGCGTAATTTCTTTTTTCAAATATCCCCCCCTTCCCCCCACATTTCCGGGATCAAAAGTACCCTATGTTCACCGGGGATAGTGTAGCTATCTAACAGTGAAAGAATTATTTAAATCGGTTCAGTAGTTTCAGAGCCTATTCAATTCAAACAAACAAACATACAAACAAACAAACAAATCTTTCCTTTTTATAATATTAGTTTAGATTAGTATAGATTTAACGTGGGCAGAAACAGATTCACAGTTAAAAGCTCCTAAAGGTCAGTTAAAAAGAAATTTTGTTTTTTCTGCAAGTGACCTAAAAACTTGTTGCAGAGCGAATTACACGGAGGCGGAGTAGGCTGAGCTTTTTGAATAATTAACTGGACAGCTTTATTTAGAAAATAATTAATATTTAGGTTCTAGACCGAATTCCAACCTTAGTTTGGGATCTATAAATATGCTACGGCTTTGCACTCAGGTCCCTAAGTAAATTTTATTAATTAAAATAAATTGTTTTTGACCACAAATTAAGGCAAGGATTTTGATATGTCGACTTCATTAAAAAAAAAAGTTTATCTACCATGTTTTATAGCAAATGACAAATGTCACGATATTTATGCACATAAACGTCCGATTATACTAATACTTTTAAAAATATTCTGCTATAAAACACATAATTTCGTGAGCACTTTACTCGTAACTCGATAAGCATGTACTTAAGTTGTATCGATTTTGCGGCAGACACTCCAGAGAATGGCAAAATCCAAACAAGAGTCCACTTAAAACGCTCAAGGTTTATAGCACAATAAACATAAAAATTAATTCTTTGTTACAGCGCATAACGACGACGAGAAACGCTCTCTCGACTTCGATCATCCAACGAAACGATCTCAAGACGCCCTCAACGTGGAGTACGGTCGAACACCCGATCTGCTCATCTCCTTCCCGCCCAGAGCGGCGCAGATCTCCCCAGCAGCCAGCAACGCGTCCACCGTCCCCGACACCACGAGGCTGCCCCCCCAACTCAACCCAGTCAGCCCCATTCACTCACCAATCTACGGAATGACGACCAACCAAAACCTCTTCAGGACACTACCCTACTCTCGGTCGCAATCTCCCTTCACCGCACCTATAACACCACCAGTAGTCACCCCCAGACAGGGATACGTAACGATCCCGCGAAGACCCAGAGTCCCGAGCTGGTCAAGCACAGCCAGCACACAGATTCTCCCCAGCAGCGAGGCTCAGGAACCGCTATACGACAACTTGGGCTTGAGAACAACAGCTGATGGCTCCATTCTTTCTCTTGACAAGACCGGACTGCAAGCACAGTTCTCTCCGATGAGGAACAGACCCTTACCAGCGACTCCTGCAGTCTACCCTACTCCACATCAAGTTTATTACGCTCCCATCGAAGAGCAGGAGCCTGCACCATCTCCTGTCCCACAGTACATGACTAGCCCAAGAAACAGTATGGCGTCGCAATTATCGTCGCCAGGTCCGCAAGAACCAATAAACAGAATGAGTTGGACTGCTAAAAACACCTCCACACCACAACCTGAGCCTAGAAAAGCGTTATTCAGTACAGCTTCCGACGCACAATCGCAAGTTTCCGACAGCAGCACATTGAGCAGGAAAGGTAAGCCCGAAACTGGGTCCTTGAGAAGGAATCCTAAAATGGAGAAAGAGGAGGCCACGTCGCCGATCAAGAATTCTCCAGTAAAAGAAGACCCTAGGAAAAACGATGCGAATGTGTCGTTAAACCAGTCGGGGACTCTGGGGAGAAGCGGGAAGATTCCCCCGCGGCCGCCACCGAAACCCAAGAAGAAACCACCAACAGAGGTTAACCCTAACGAACCTCTGTTCGAAGACGAGGGAGAGGACGGCACAGAGGTGTAGTAATTAGTGGACTGACGTGACACATGACCAAAGTGCCAAGCTTGTAGTGACGTCACAAACAGTGATATCAGTGATTCAGAGACAACGTGCAATCGTTAATCGATTTCCCATCACGGTGCTCTTGTAAATATCAATCGTGCTAGATTTTTTACCTATTGCGTACAATTATAAACCCTACGGACCATTTATTAAGAGATTTTACTTAAGCGTTTATTATAATTAGCTATTAGTTTACACAGCAAATTGTACACAATGATTTCCTTTTAAGTATTTATTATTCGTGGTATTGGTTAAGAAAGGTAGCTAGCTTGCCAGTTTAAAAGTATCTGTCAGGTTTCGCAGTTTAAGACTGATTTTGTCTAAATTCAGCTACATCAGTAAGGATCTGTTTGAACCATTTGGAAACGTCATGATTTATGTCTTCAAGGTTTAAGGTGCTTCTAATCAGTTGCTATAGCGCGTCAAGATTGACTAGGCGATTGATAGTAGTTCCATCTACATTGTTAATTTTTAAATAGTTTTCTTGACGTGTTTTTGTTTTTTATTTCATGTCAGAATTTGTGCTTACAATTTACGTGCTAGTATAATCCGTTTACACTAAGAGCGTTTGTCCACCGCCACCGTCACCGGGCCGTCACCGAGAACCGAGTTTATTTCAGACCAATTTCAAGATGACGGCGCTCGGGTGACGGACGTGCGGTGGACAAACGACTCTAGTAAATGTATGTACCGCTACCTCGGTGCCACCGGACATCTCGTTCTCGGTGACGGCCCGGTGACGGCCCGGTGACGGCCCGGTGACGGCGGCGGTGGACAAACGCTCTAAGAGATGACATGTTATGATTTGTTTTGTTGTTTCCTCTATGTGGTTCTATATCCCGATCTTATTTTACATTCCTGTTAACATTCGAGATTGATTCCAATTTGGCTTTCCATAGTTTTGCTAGAGTGGTTTCGCTAACATTAACATATTTTGGAAGACTGATAAATGGTTGGCTTTTGGATTATTGATGATGTCAATAGTCGTTTAAGCGTATGTCATTGGTATTAACTGTCACAAGTGTTTTAAGTCTGCATTAAGTGATTCTGTGCATTTGGTTTGGGGTGGTTTTTATGAATGAGGTGTGCCACTAGTTTAATAGATCAGATCAGCATTTTTACTTATTCATTTATGTTGCCTCCATAGATAAATGTTCCAGCTTTAATCTTTTGTTGTGGATGGATTTATAATAGAAAGTTTAAAAAACATTTCCCCAACATAACATTTTTGATTTAGTGGAATACCAGCACAACTGTGTGTTATGTACGTCTTGTACATTTTAAGAATGAGATATATTGTTTTTTATCTACTGTATCTATAGAAATTTAAAATACTGGTGTTTGTTAGTTTGCTCTCAATTTTCTTGATAATTATGGTACTGTATCCATAATTTAAATATCTGTACACGTTGCATTGTTTATTTTAGCAGCTTTATTATTTTTACTGCTTTTTAGTGTTATTTCCAGCATTTAGCCTGTTTTCACTCATACCTTGGACAATATTAATGAGTTTCAATACAAATAAGTAAGAGTTTAGATAATACAATTTCGTAGCTATAACAGGAACAAATATAGGATCTCATTAACAAGGCAAACAGTGAATGCTATAAAATCATAAGTGCAGTGTTATATTGTTAGAAAAAATGTGACTTACTGTGTTAGTAATAGGCTCCATTTTTCCTTATAAAAAGAAGCTGTGTTTGTGGTTTAATGGCAGAATAGACATAAGAAAACTATACATTTGTTTATATAATATATATATATTATTTAAAATGCTCCGTGTATGGATATTAGTTGCATTTTGATTAGGCGTTTGATAAAATAAGGAATGTCGAAATTGTAGTAGATTTTACAAATCACATTGTCCCTGTCTAGAGGGCTAGGTGTAATCTAGATTGCTAGTTTTGTGAGCTTATTCTAGACTACGTCGGCTCTCTGGTCATTTGTAATAGTGTCTAATTCTTCTGTCAATTCAATGTTTGATATGTCGATATTTAGAATGTGAATCATGAAAGCATTACTTACGAACTGTCTTATATTATACACTGCTTGTTGGAAAATATTGTAAAATCAGTATAGTTCATAATTTCAGTGTTTGGACTTATGCTTAATTGTATTTGATTATTACATGAGTTGTATATCTTACTGTTGTAAATTAAATAATTTCCATTTTTTAATTATATAATTTACAACAGATTGCTAATGGTGATGTGTTTAAACCGCAATCTAAATCATGTTTAACAGAAACAGTATCTCCAATTTTTATCATATTCCTATTTTTTCGTATTTTGAAAATTACCGAACAATTGCAAGTTATTTTTATTTTCATTTGTATGAAGTATTGGTTAAAGCGGAATGTTGTGTAAGTATGTTCATTGGTATGGAACAACAACATATCGGTATCTCCCTCTCGTCGACAACTCTAACTACATTACCATATGTTTTTATGTCATATCTCAATATTATTGTTATGTAATATCAGTTGCAATACAAACAATTATATTTTGTTTAATTTACCTAATGATAAAGTCATCAGAGTGTACCGCCATTTTCAAGACACTGTTGTTGTAAATATATATAATTATACTTTTGATAAAATCTCTGAAAGCGCTAGTTCAACAATTTATAATAGCTAAGGAAAGTGTAGAATGAAGAAATGTCTTGGGAAATATGTAAGACCTACATTTTGTTGATTTACCGACCGCTAGCGGATGCTCGCATACTTCTCTCAATTTGCACGACAAAATGTTTTATACCCTACATTTTCTAAGATTTTAATAGAAATTCTTAATATTACTTAAACATGAATAATATTGTACTGTATTATTTTGATTTACATAGGAAAAAGCGGACTAACTTTTTGAAATGATAAAGAAAATTTGAAATGAATAACTATTAACTTTTATTTCAATATGGCGAACTCAAATTTTCTCACTACTAATACATTTATTTTGCATTCTTTTAAGAACGTCAACATTCTTATTCCTATAATAATAAAGATACAAGAATATGAAGGATGTTCAAGCTCTCCATTCACAAGAGAAAAGTAACACGAAAGCTTTCAGAAATAGTTAGCAAAAGTATACTTATCTCTCATCTGTAATATTTGTATGGCATTCTGATAACGTCAAGAGTCTTCAGTAAAGAGTTTTTATACTAAGAAGAAGGTCACTCACTTCAAGACTTTCTTAATGTAGTAGTTTCTCAAACGCCTAATATAAATCTAAGTTCCGTACAAATAAAGATTTTAACTTTGCATTTTAAGTTGCCATTGCCTGAAAAGTTACAAGAGGATTGGAGACAGACGCATTTGTGGCGTCATATAGACATGTGACGACAATGGTGCGTCATTGTGTCCAATAAGACTCGTAAATGCGTCATACTGCAAAAGCATACGACTATGCAGGCAGGAAAATTTATCAATTCGTCGTAATATCGAAGCTGTTTAGCTAAAACGAACTTTTTAACAATAACAGTAGCGCATATTTTTGTGATGAAATTCATTTATAGTTCCTAATCTAATTTTGTTTTTATCAAACGTCATACCCGTTGGTAGTTTTACTTAGTTTAAGCAAGTATTTTGTGTTACTGGTGCTGAATTTTAACCGTGATTATTTATTGTACACTTTTGACTTTTAGCTCGAAGTACATGACATTTTATTAGGTCTATGAATTAAGTTCGTTGTAAAGTTATTCAAGTAATAACTGCTGTGTGGTTACTTTCACGCCGATTGTACAATGTATTGAATTTTTACAATGTTTACTGTAGAAATCCAGTTTTATAATTCTAAGCGCTGTGTACATAGGACATTATTATTTAAACTGATTAAAGCTATATTTCAGTAATGTTTGTTTATTTTAAACCCTACTATGCGGTGGGCGCACATTTCTTCTAATTTGATTGAGCAACTAAACTACTACATATTATTAAGTTTAAAAGTTTAAGTTACTTATCACAACACACAGTAAGACTTTCTTAACATCACCAATAGATGGCGCTATGCGTTCTGAAATCGCGGTATCGTTTGTGATTTTCCGAGAGCTTATGTAGAGTCGCAGTAGGGTTGCCCTTCGTGCCTCAATCTATTGAGTAAGGAAATTATTGGGCCTTGGTAACTCTCGGCAATGTCCTAAGTGGGCGAAACAGTTTTTGGCAGGGCTTAGGTCGTCCCCTTGAGCTGCGGGCCTACTTTGTTCGCGGCTCGGGTGAAGCGATCTGCCCTTATCGAATATTTTCTCTTAAAAGTATGGATCAACTACTTATAAGTTTGTTTAATTAAATTAAAAAATAATGGACAAATACACATTTTTGCTGATCCAATGGCGCATTTATTAGTGGCCTATGCGCCAGATATCTTGACCGTGGGTTCGAATCCCACCCAGGACAATTTATATTTGTCCTGTGTCCGGGTGTTTAAATATTTTACATTTGTGGTACCTTCGTCGAATATGAATTAACATAAGCGGTCAGATCAATGGTTGTCCCATTTTATTATTCATTAAATTATTATTCAAATCGTCGCGTTTTTTATTTTTACTAATTTTAGTATACGGTGTGATGTGGTAATCACGACGTTATAATAAAATTAGTAAAGGTAAGGTAACAGTAAGTGTACCTATAGGTTTATGATATATCTATCTACATAATTATGTACATTTATTATTTTGTTTATATTCAAAACTAAATAATATTTATATTATTTAGTTACGGCGGTTGTCAACTCAAAAATAATCTGTTCAAATGATGGTAGATATAAATTTTTTGTAATCCAACTGACGCATGACATTTTAGTCTTTCTTTATGTATTCACATGCTGTCGCGATCGAATCGTCGGATTTTAAAATCGTGATTTTTATCTGTATAAAATATAAGTGTGCTTCTTTGCAACTTATTTGTAAAAAAGTAAAAGAATATTTAATTTTACATAGCTCAGACGCTTCACATGACATTAATTTAGAAAACATATCGGGAAACATCAAATGTTTGTAAATATAGTCCTCGCTTTCCAATTGTTTACATAAGAGGCCCCGATTGCTTCGGATTGCTTTAAAAATAACGAATCTTTGTAGTTTTAATTGAACCAAACATTTTTTACGGTAAAAATCACAGTGTCATTATTCCGTCAAAGACTAATTAAAATCAGAGGGTCAACTATTTTTGTAGTACGAACAGAGTGTAAGTGTTTACAAAAAGGTTGGTGTAAGTTTGTTTGTGAATACAATCAGTAATGGTGTGTAAATGAGCATGCTTTAATGTGGCGTAGGTAGTTTATTAATAGATGTAAGACTGCTCGAGACAGAGACTAGTTGTGAAAGAAATAATTAAAGTGGTTTAAAGTGAGAAAGTGTGGTTCACCAGTTGAAATCATAAGGTAAGGACAAAGGTTTTTATTTTAAACTAACTACTTAACTAGGATGGCTAACCTAACCTAACTAAAATTAGTAATTTAGTTTGTGACAATAAACAATACATAAATAATTAATGATGATGATTAAATCAGTAAATTGATATATTTTTTCATAAAATTAGGTGGAAATTAAGTGATGGTTAAGTGTCTTTTCAGTAAGGAGTATAATGTACAATATTTGTGAAGTACAAACTTCATAATATTAATTTAGTCTATGGAGTACAAATATTGTTCGTATTCCTGACTAAACAGACACTTAACCATAAAATTTCAGTAACAAAAGCGGTAAAAATGTAGGTATAAAATGAAGTTTTTCTTGGTTATTACATATTTTGGGCAGGATTTTTTACACTAGCGGGCATTGACTATCTATTTTTAGGCAAAATGTTTCTACTTTCACTTACGCCCCTTCTAACTAATGTGGACAATTTTTTTATTTTTATTTTATATTTTAACGACATATGTCCAGAAATGGTCGTCTTTCGACTGAATGAAGACGATAAGCAGCACATCAATACCTAATATTTAATTATTTTATTGCAAATTTTTTATGTTTTGGCTAAATTAATGTCCATTTGATAATTTGAAAGAAAGATTAGCGTAGGTCGATGTAGAGCTTTGTACCGAAACATTTTGTAATGACTTGTCTGCACACTATAGCTAGTCTTTGACCTCTTAACGTTTGATATGGACTTATGGCTACACATGATGTGTTATAGTTACGGCTTTAAATTTCTTTGATGCCTTTTGATTTTGAACAGACATCTGTAACATAAATATTTTTCAAGATAATCGTGACTGTGGTTTTTAATTATTACAGCTTACATATCGTAAAACTCCCTTCAGGTGCCTATCTCTCGTTGGTCTAATGGTGTATGCAAGCGGTCAAAATACCATTTCGATTACCGGGCCGGGCAAAATATGTTTTGAATTTTTTATACAATTCTTCAAGTATGCATTCTTCAAACGGCAAATGGCAAGGGTTGTGTTTAAGCCAATACATAAGTATTTTGTCGGTTTCGCAATTCGTCAATCCGCATTTAGCTAGTACCCGTCATTGTAGCGATAACTTGATTTCAAGGATGGAGGCCTTTGCCCTGCAGTGGGACAGTAATAGGCTGATACTTTTTATACGTCATGCTTATAACCTAGACTTGGTAAAGTAGCGAAGTAGGTGTTAAAGCACTATAGATAAAAACCTATATGCGTAGTAAAACTCTTAGCATATAATATTAATATTTAGGTGGTCGGATAAAAAAATCACAGCTCGTAAGGAATATGTACGAAGTGAGACGATTTAGGGATCTTTAGGTTGGATAATTTAAATAGTTGTGACTTTGTTTTTTTTTATTTTTTTTCTAACAATAACCGTATGTACTGTGATATTTTATACATTTATATTATGTAACTAGCCTTCCGCCCGCGGCTTCGCCCGCGTGAACTATAGGACGTTATCCCGCGGGAATATCTTGTAAATTGTAGCCTATGAGTTATTCTGATGTATAAGCTATATTATTGTAAAGTTTCATTAAAATCGTAACAAACGAACGTTTATCCATCATCCATGCGCCCCCCGGCCGGTCGGTACCGCCGCAACCGCTATGTCCCTGCATTTTAAATCTGTAATATCTTCAAAAATATTCATTTAAATTGCATGCTGTAAAGGGCCATATTGATCTATATTACATGCACAATTTATTTAAGGTACTTAATTGGATAAGGATTAATACTGTATTGCTAAAAATCGCTTTTTCGTAAATATGCCCTTATTTTCTCATTAGTAAAGGATAAAAATGGTTATTGTGGGTTATCCCTGATAGATAGACATATACCATTGCGGACTTTTTTGTAAACCGTTTTAAGGTGAACAATACCGTAGTACATTATTTTGATCTATCTCGTAGGGTTCTGCCAGCGTTTGCAATGTAAGCGCAAAAAAATGTGTTTATTTACGACCTTAAATTAAAAACCTATAAAATTATCAGTGTTTCTCTACTATATTATGCATGTATTATACATATAAACCTTCCTCTTGAATCAGTCTATCTAATAAAAAAAACCGCATCAAAATCCGTTGCGTAGTTTCAAAGATTTAAGCATACAAAGGGACATAGGGACAGAGAAAGCGACTTTGTTTTATACTATGTAGTGATACGTCACCGCCAATCACTGCCGCCCATGGACAACTGCAACACCAGAGGGATCGCTGATACGTTGCCGGTCTTTTAAGGGCTTTAGTTGACCCACTCTCACAAACCAGAGGATACGCAATAGTAGTCACTAATAATTCACGCTGGTGTTATGTGAGAGGGTGCTACTTCCCAGGACGAGCCGGCCGATTCGTGCTGTAGAACAGCAAGGCTCTACACTACTAAATTGAAGACTAATGCTACTGATTTTTGAAGTTCTGTAAAGGGATAGGCCGCAATAGCTACACCATCAAGTATGCTGCTTGCCTGTCTGCCAACTGAATCTACATACTCCTAAATGGTAAATGACGGTTTCAAATCAAATCAAATTAAACCATTTCGGTTACTATGTTTAGACTAGCCTTCCGCAGGCGGTTTCACCCGCGCTTAATCACTTTTTACAAATATCCCCCCTTCCCCCCACATTTCCGAGATCAAAAAAAACCCTATGTTCACCGGGGATAGTGTAGCTTTCCAACAGTGAAAGAATTATTCAAATCGGTTCAGAAGTTTCAAAATTGTTATTCCCGCAGGAATGAGACGTTTCCCGTAGGAATTTTATAGCTTATGTCCTATTCCGTGTTATAAACTATTATACGTGTGCCAAATTTCATCTTAATCCGTTCAGCCGTTTAGGCGTGATTGAGTAACAAACATCCAAACATCTAAACATCCAAACATCCAAACATCCAGACTTTCGCATTTATAATATTAGTAAGATAGTAAGATTAATAAGATATTATAATAATAAGATTACTATATTAAAGAACCCTCCAACCAGGCTCCACTCTCGCCTATCAATTTTTTGTCCCACTTTGGCTTATTCGGCGCCTAGCGAAATACAAAATACTCCGCCTTTGAGCGTTATGATAAATAGTTTCCTTGGAGAAATGCCTTTTTGCTGAGGGGAGCGGGTACGCTTCCTGTGCCGGCCTATGCTTATCCGAGGTGTTAAAATTCTTATGTTATGATATGGAGCGTTTATTTGACGACCGAGTTGGTGTTATGGTTGGGATTTTGGGAAGTCGGTTATTACAAGCTTAGAGGTCGCGAGTTCGATTCATATAAAGTCGGGGAATAGTACAAGCAATGCTTAATTTGAGGCTGGATGGCGCTATGTGGCTAATAAATCTTTGGACATTATTCACACAGCGCCATCTAGCCCCAAACTAAGCATTAGCTTGTGCTGGGTGCCAGACAACGGATAAACATTACTTAAATACTTTTTTTTTTGTACATAAATACATACATATTATACATAGAAACACCCAGACCGATACAAACAGACATGTTCATGCACACAAGTGTTTGTACCGCGCGGGGATGGAACCCGCGACCTTTGATGTTATAGCCGACTTCCCGACCATTACACCAAACGCCTCGTCAATATAATGTTTAGGGATATTTAAATGAAAAACATTTAATTTCCTAAAATACTAAGTACTTTTTGGTCTACGCCGAGGAGAGAACCCAGGGATATTTAAATGTAACTACTGGGCTACAGAGACAATCAAACACTATCACGACCATTGGTTAACCACAGAGGTTAAACAATATATTGAATCAGTTTTATAATCCTTTTATAATTTTAATTTATTAATACTGCATTGCATACCAATGTTTGCATTGAAGCATTCATATAACTCTTATTGTATGAATGCAGTGAATCCTGCGCGCAACCACAGGAACGATCATGTGTCCCAGATTTTAAATATGGCTTTTAATTACAAATTTAATTTTATGGCAACACCGCGGACGTGCTCGGAAATAATTAAATTTTTTTGATCGTTTCCTTTTCTGCCGTTGCTATGGTAACGGACAATGATTTTATGGCCACTATAGATATAGATGTGTCCAAGATGTGTCGCAGTAAGATAGATGAAGCTGTAGTATAATAGGTATGTAGTTATATCGCTAGGGATGTAATTATATACCAAGAGATTTTGAATAAAAACTAATTAAAGAAGTATCTTTATAGATGTAGGGCATAGGCAGGCAGTGTTTGTAAATATTGTAAGTCAGCAACATATCGTTTCAGTGAATTGATGGCGACCCACTGCTGGACATAGGCCTCCCCCAAGGATTAGGATAGGTTAAATATCAAAAAAATATTGGACAACATCACATCCATTGATCTGAGTCCAAGTAAATAGCGTTAGCATGGATCAGAATTAAAACGATGACAAACACAAATGTTCATCACCAAAATTATCAGTCTTGTACTTTGAACCCACAACCAGTGCCGCATAATGCACCGTCGCCATCAATTCACTGAAATGATATTGCTGACTTACATATTTTACAAACACTGCCTGCCTATGCCCTATACATCTATAAAGATACTTCTTTAATTAGATTTTATTCAAAATCTCTCGGTATATAACTACATCCCACTACATATACTACAGCTTCATCTATCTTACTGCGACACATCTATATCATAGTGGCCATAAAATCATTGTCCGTTACCATAGCAACGGCAGAAAAGGAAACCATAAAAAAAAAAAATTATTTCCAAGCACATCACGGCCAGCGGGAGAAGGGCAGATCCCCCACCAGGTCAGCACGGTCAACGATGGCGGCAATGTTTTCTCCTGTGGAGGTCCATCATACACCACAACTGGGTTATCACTGCCGCTCACTGCCTTGCGCCCAGGTGATGCTTAAAGTTTTTTATCTGACTATACTGAAGCTTCATTAATTCGATGGTGGCAGAATTGACAGTAAAAAAATATTATAATTAAAAAGTGTCAATTAGGACACTGTGTCCTAATATAATGTGTCCGATTCGTCAATAAATTGGGACACTATCCCAATGCAAAGCTTTCCAACAGTGAAAGAATCCTACAAATCGTTTCAGTAGTTTCGGAGCCTATTCAATACAAACAATCAAACATACAAACAATCAAATCTTTCCTCTTTATTAATAGTTACACAAGAAAATATAAAAATGACAATGTAATACGGTCTCCAGGAAACGCTTATTATTCGTGCATTCAAATCCTGTCTGCCAACAAAAGAGGCAATTTCAAAGGCAGGAGACTGTCTGCTGTCTAGGCTCCCCCCAGGCAGAGCTCAGATAAGATCTAGTACAAACGCAGGCTTTGCTGTTAGCGTCTAGAGATTTGTACTGTGCCTGGTTAACAATTTTCAGTTGTAGTCTAAAGTCTAAACAGATAAATGAATAAACGTGAATAAAATATTTATTTATTTAATGAATTTTTTTGATTTGATTTCCACGATACAGCCTTAGCCTAGTATATGTAGTTTAATTTGTATTTGTGGTACCTACCTTCGTTGTTTCTGATACCCATAACACAAGTGCTTATACCCTATACTTACTTTGGGGTCAGATCAATGTACTCGTATGTGATGTTGTCCAATATTTATTTCACTTATTTTTATAATACCTGTGACGGATATGGATTACCTCCTATTAACATGCAATCAGCGCGACTCCTTTGGACCTGGGTTCCGGGCCCGTTAGGACAATCACGCCAAATACGTAGACAATGCTAGGCCGTCTAGGTCATGCTACTGTTACCTAGGGGTTCCATCGGACTGCAAGAGAAATCATGTTGTTTTTCCTCTTCTTCACGAAAAAAGGCACGTAGGTTACCTGATGGTACGCGACCTAGCGTGAATAGAGACTTGGTACAGACGACAGCACATCAGACTACCTAAATCTGTCAAATTTCTCCAATCACTTTTGAGCTTTATTTACTTCAAATAGAGTTCTCTTTTAATTGAGATTTTTTTGGCAGATTAGGGTAGGTTGATTCTATGACTAGACCTTTAGAAAGGACATAGGTTACTTTTTATTACAGGACAGAGGTAGAAGTGTTTTTGTTTGTCCTTCCTTAAAAATATAACAACTGAGCAACGGACAGACGTAATTTATTTTTATGATTTTGAAAGCATTTTGCCTGCTTTTAAATATAAAAATTTAATTAATTTTATAGAAACTTCACATGCTTGCACGATAATTCTTATAGTTCCTAATAGCCGCGCAAACACAGGGCGTGGGCGAATTGTAAGTATTAAATAATGCATAAGTAAGTGCGAAAGCGCAGGTGAATCATTTTAGTATTGTGGCAACCACAGAAATCTAAATAATTATTTAGATTTCTGTGGTGGCAACCCTAGTTCCTTGTAGAGTGCATTGTAATTCAATGAACCAAGATGCAATAACAATATCGCCTATTTAGAACACGTTCGCCTATTTGAATACCGATTTCTACTGATTGATTATAAATCGATTGTGTGTCTTTCATTATTGTGACTGTGAGTGTAGGTTTGCTCACGTGGAAATTGATCCACAACGTTGAATTAATTGTTGTATCGTTCAAAAAAAAACTATTGTCAATATAATCTTACTTTTCTATCGTACCAGATAATTAATAAGTATTCACTATTAACTCACACATAAATTGATCGATATGAACCTAAAGCACAGAATATATAATAGACAGTACACAGGCCTTATCTCAATTGTGAGATAGTGTGGGCCATACTCCACCACGCTGGCCTAGTGCGGGTTGGTGGAGGGGTGCGTAAGGCAAGTGACCAACCTTAATGTCAGATGTTATCAAGCCGCCAAATGGCGTCTGACTAGGCTAAACGACTAATATCTACATTATAGTAAATATCAGCCGGGACTAACACCTTAACGTGCCTTCCGAAGCACAGAGGCGCTCGAAATAAATGTCACTAAATGTGGCCAGAATGGTCACCCATCCATTATCCGTCCGCGGCGTGGGTATTTGTTATCGCTAGCGAACCACTGTCACAGCTACGCCACGAGCGCTTCAAATGCAAATTGGTGTTCACAAACCCGAGCTGTGTCCGGAATCCGACACAAATTAGCTCGGAACTGGGAATCGAACCCAGGGCCCCGAAATCTCAGCCAGGTACTCAAACCACTGGACCATCGAGGCGTAGAGAAGTATGATCGTTACAACACAGATAACTTACCTAATGGAGGAAGATAAGTCGTCCGTCCCACCATTTGAATAATGAGGTTTGCACGAGGTTCCTGCAACAGCCCGGTACAGAGATATTTTGCGCAATCCAGGACTTCGTCTGCTCGAATTAAATTCGTGGTCTTAGTGCGAACGGTCACGAGAAAGGCGATTTTTCAGAAAATGCAACTCGTGAAAACAAACATTTTTTTTTTGTTCTTAAAATTTTGCTAACCACTGACAACGGATTTACTTCAATCACCGTTTGACAGCATCGTACCGCTCTTGGCGGTTAGCGTCAAGCGGTGACCGCAGTGCGCCTGGGTGCGCCGCCGCTCCCGCTTCCGCGAAATTCGACGTCGTTGCCTTAGCATGTACAGTCAACAGCACATCACGGTAAACACTTGCAGTTCGATAATAGCACTTATGCCCCCGACATATGTAAGAGCGGTACAAAGTCCAAAGTGTTACGTCTGACGTGCTTTTGACTGTACCATAACCGCAGGCACGGCAGGTTAGTGAGACCTATGCCCAGTCTCACTCACTGAGCTCCGCGCCGGTTTTTCCTTCAAACCCGAGAGGGACAAGCCAGTGAATATAAAAGATTACTGTTTTGATGTAGGGTTGCCATCCGTCCGGGTTTCCCCGGATTTGTCCTAGTTTAGAGGGCATCCGGGGAGCGTCCGGGGAAGGTTTCATTTTGTAGACCGAGTTTTAAAAAAGGTGATTTATGACATTTTCAACTGTTTTTTATTACATTGAATATGTTTAAAAGATCTTGTTGACATGTCCGGCTTTCTGACTCTAAAATCCGGGGTTTTAACGCGTCTTGTCCTGTTTTCCAAATTTTAGAGATGGCAACCCTATTTTGATGGTATTAAGCATCCCGCTGGCGCAGTGGCCCAACATGGCGGCAGACGGCGGCGGTTAATTAGCAAGAGCTAATGACTGAGCCTGTCGACGGCCACCCTGCACCGAGCCTCGCAGCTCTTATTGCTTAATCATTATTTAACAGTTTATCTATTGAATATAATACAAATAACTTGCCAGTACACCGGCATCTTCATGTAAGTTTGTGGAAAAGGATGACTGATAGAGAGATTTTTTTATACCACATCAGTTGGCAGACAGACACGCAGCCCACCTGATGGTAAGCGGTCACTGTGGCCTTTCCGTTCCATTGAGGGACACTTCATCAGGAAGCGTCGCTCACTGTGCTGCCAGACGTTAGGCTCATCCAATCTTCGAGCCTTTAATTTCAAGTGTACTGGCTCCCACATTAATATTGCCGGAACACAGCCAGAGCTGTTATGGCGGCAGATTTCACTGTGGGGTTGGTAGCTAGCCAGTCAGTCTCTGAAAAAGTCCTCCCACCAATCAGACCAAGGCTGGAATCGAACCCACGACCTCCGGATTTTATACCCGAGCTGCTTAGCTACTGTTAAATTATTTCAAGTGTACTGGCTCCCACATCAATATTTTCCATAACACACCCCAAGCTGACACGATAAAAGATCACAGATAATAAAAAACCGAAGACGGTAAAAATCCTACTGTCCAGTTGACGTTCCTATGACCTTTGGTTTATATCCACATTAGAGCGAGAGAGAGGAAAAATAGGCACTCTTATACAGTATGACAGGAAATGCGAAGGACATATTATTTAAACCCCAAATAGTTCATGCTTCCATATAACAAAATAAATATAAATCAATAAAAACTCTGGTAAATATCTGCCCATAACATTAGTCGAAACCTGAAAATCCGCATAACGTGCGGGCACTCTTCCCTTCACAGTACCTATTTCGTGCTCTCGTTCAAGTACGACTGAAATTGTATTCGCGTACAATTTGAGTTTGCGGCGTAACCGGCCGCTCAGCACATGGGATTCTTAGGTAGTTCATGCATACATAAATTATTAGGATAATTATGAAAAAAATTAAGGATATATTTTTTATAGCGAATTAGACTCTAAATCGGATTCTGAACACTCTCCTTAAATATGTCCCTCGGGTTACCTAACACGCTGTATAACTATCGAGCACAAGTAATTTATGTGTTTTACACGGTGTCACGGCGGGAACGATAATAACGTAACGTTTTACGTGAACCATAAATTTCCCCTCTTTTTATAGAAAAGCCACACCCGCCGTATCTCTTCGGTACGATATTACAAGTGTATTGGAATATAGGGTTTTTTTTCAAAAATGTTTATAAGTGGATATTGGCTTTGTAATTTAATACTTTGAAACCGCCATGGAACAGTGGCTTAAGCCGATTCCCGCTTTGAGTCTGGTTGGTGGTAGGACTTTTTTTAGAGTCCGACTGGCTAGTTACCACCCTACAGGTGAAATCTGCTACCATAATACCTAACTTAGGTGATATTCCGAAAAATAATGAATATATAAATATTGGACAACATCACATACATTAATCTGACCCCAAAGTAAGTAGTGTTTGCACTTATGTTATGGGTGTCAGAAACAACGAATGTACCACAAATATATACTTAAATACAAATAAACATCCAGACACAGAACAAACACAAATGTTCATTACATAAGTGTTTGTCCTGGGTAAGATTCGAACCCACGACCCATCGCACATAGGGCAGTGTCACTTGCACACAAATGCGGAGCCAGTGTGATCTAACTGAAGACTTAAAGATTAGTGGGGCCTACAGTGTGCTCGTACATTGAGCGACGCTTCCTGGATGAGTAGCCTTTAATGGATTAAGCCGCAGTGACCGCTTACTATCAGGTGGCCTGCGTGCCTGTTTACCAACTGATATAGCAAAAAAGTTAGTCAAGACAATTCGACAAAATGACAGTTTGTTTCATAAAGAATCGAGAAAGCAAAATCCGCAATCGCGTCGCCAACGGAAAACAGGAAAACTCAAATTTCGAACTATCCGCCAAACTCAAGATTAGATGACGTAGTACTGCGAACTTTGAAACAAAGATGGCCGACCGGCAATAATAAAACTAGGGCCCTTGACAAAGGGAGGACCAATTAAAACTTGGTTGCCGTCGGCGAGCAATGCCCATGTACAGGTTGGTTCAGCATAAAAAGAAATGTCAGAAAATATTTTTCTCTGTCTAAAGATATTCTCTGTAAAAAGAAATTATTTCCGGGAATATGATGTCCATGTTTTCTATATCATAGACAGCCATCTTTATCGTAAAAAAATATGTCTTGTTTCGCTAGCGTAGTTAAATTGAAGTGCTACCTTGATGCTCTTCTGATCTTAGTGCCTTTGATGTCAAGCCTACTGGTTGTCTGGTCTAGTTTATCCTTAATAAACTATCATTAGTTTGGCGCTGTATGAAAATATTAATAACAAAGAACCATCCGAAAGAATTATTTCTTTAAACTTACTCAGCCCCGTGCAATGTTTGTACAAAATAAAATACATAGCCCGCGGTTTCACCCGCGCCTAATTTCTTTTCTCAAATATCCCCCCCATTTCCGGGATCAAAAGTACTCTATGGCACTCGGGGATAGTGTAGCTTTCCAACAGTGAAATAATTATTCAAATAGGTTCAGTAGTTTCGGGGCTTATTCAGTACATCAAACAAATAAACAAACAATCAAATCTTTCCTCTTTATAATATTAGTATAGACAATTAGCTTTTTTATGCTAGTTTATTTAGCAGTCATAAAATAATCCGATAACATAAAGCGACAAAAGTAATTTCTTGGGCATATTTGAAGACAACCTGTATTTTCACGATTTTAATGCGAAAGATCTGACTTTTGGCGTGATTTATTGGATCAGAACTCATGTAAAGGACGACTTTATTTCAATAGTAGGGAGAGAAATTAAGTGATAATTTGTGTTTGAAAATATACTTTTTTATTTTATGTCAGTTGGCAGACAGGACATTACATTAAGATTTCAAAGTGACTTATCAAAAAACTGCGACCAAAATTCTGCTAAGTGCTGTAGGCTTCTTTGGTCTTCAAACCTTTCATTCCATGTGCCCTGGTTTCGATTCACTTACACAACCAGAGCTGTGACGGAGGCAAATTTTAGGATAGGGCAGCTCACAGTTCCCTGTCATGCTCCCTGTCATGTTAAGTCTGCCTGACTGAAAGATAGGAACTGTTTTTAGCCCTATCTAACCTGTATCTAACCTGTATCTAACCACACATAAAAAGTATAAACATAATGCTTTGACTTTGAGACTTAAAAATGCTGATTCGGAACCTTATATTTTGTACGTGACCCATTAGTTTTCTATTATGAAGGTCAAGAAAACATAAAATAAATTACTTCCTTCTGGTAATGTGCATTATGTGCATAGCCAATGCACTGCATTCCCTTTGCGTTCGAACAACGCATATGAATGTATCGCGATGTTATACACAGACGTGTGAAGAGTGGTGACACTGTTAAAAATTGAGTAGCTATAAAATATATACATATTATGTGTAAATTCTACTATTAGAATCTACATACCTACTAATATTAAAAATGTGACAGTTAGTCTGTCTGCCTGGAAATTACGCTTTTACGCTTAAACCACTGAACCGATTTTAAATAAATTAGGTACAGATATAGACTAGACCTTAGGAAGGGACATAGGCTTTTTTATTCTGGGATACGAGACGACCGATTTGATGTAATGGCTGAGAATTTACCTATTACACCCGAGCTGAAGCACTACTGGCTTGCCAAACCACTATCCCAACCTATGTTCCAAAAACCCAACACAATTTTGCTCGACCCGGGAATTGAACCTAGGACCAGATCACGGCCCATTAATTCGTGACACAAAAACTTTGAACAAGAACATTCGTAAAATAATTTTGTGACTTAAAAAGTATATTTATTTTACCGTGACATCGGGACACTGGCCACGTCCCGCCTCAGCCGTGCAAACAAACGCTTAATTAACAAAGAACATCTAATAACACGAAAAGTTAAACATTTGGAGAGTCGATGCTGCATACAGATTAGCTCTGGCAATTATCTGCCAGTTGATGAGAGATTAGCGAAACTCGTGGGTGGGTTGACAGGCCAGAGTTTATTAACTTTGTACTATAAATTTTAATTTAGACACACCAGTCAGTCTTTCAGTTTTAAGTACTTAACTTAGAATACTTGTAATTACCTACTTAGTGTTTATACTAGTTTTAAAGGGCCAGTTTCGGGGGAGGGGGGGGGGCGTATGTTTAGTGCGTAGTGTGACGCTTTAATCCCGAGTCCCATACACGGCCGCATGTCTCGCTAGTCTCGGCTGGTCAATAGCTACAAGGCTGGCACCGGCTCGTTCCAAACGGCTGTGAAGGAGAAACCGGGGGAGTTTAGTGGGTAGTGGACGCTAGTCTCGAGCCCCATTCACGGCCGTATGTCTCGCTAGCCTGCGGTAATGGTGCACAGACGCATAAATTTTCGCAAAAACGACAAAACAAAATATCACATCAAACATAACAGAAGATAATAATCACGATTGGGAAAGGTAAGTAACGATGCTGAAGACTTGTGTAGAAAATTTTAAGAATAAGATCTTGTAGAAATATAACAATAAACAGAAAAAAAACAGGACCTACAAAATCAAACCGAAAACACGACAATAGAAAAATTATGCTATTCAAATCTAAGCAAAGATTACTTACAGTGGCGAGACACCACAAAAGCTTTCGTCCACGATCCCACAAAATCCTTGACAATCTAATATCCATACGTCAAAAACAGATGGGCATCAGAAACAAATCATAAAACTCTGGAAAGTTAATCACAACTCTGAATGATGGGCACTCAACCTCGGGCGAGAGTAAAAAATTACAAGCACGCATGTTGATGCGCCATCGGATATTGTGATTGGCAATTTTTCTTCATCTTTGCGATGGAGGACTGTTTAGATGTACAGACTGTGAAGAAACTAGAGGCCTAGTCAAAGTAACATTTTGATAGCGATAGCAAAATTCGCTAACTTCAAAATTGTATGGATTTTACAGGTGTCTTAGAAAAGTCACGTAGTCAATCGATATTGAAAGTACGGGTTTTGACATTCGCTTCGCAAATTTAGCGATAACGAACGTCATAAGTGCCGCTTGTCTAGAGGGCCTATGCTTATATCATAGGAATGTGACATTCGTATTGATATTATAAAAATGTCAAAATTGCGGACTAATGGGAAGGCTAAAATCTTTATTGCCTCTTGGGCATTTTTTTTTATGAAAGTAAAGTTTTTCTTCCCAAGCAGCCATGCATGACACCTGATGGTAAGTGGTGACTACTGCCCATGATCAGAGGCGAATACAAGCTATCTCTCGTAACTATCGATTATCTCGATAGGTAACAAGATCAACAATTCGAAGCCCGTCGTAGAGTCACTCTGTAATAGTGATAATTTTTGATAATTCAGAAGGGCTTCTTCAAAGTCTACATTAAGGAATAAAGAACAATATTTTATACTTCAATATTGTTTTATTACAGTAACTAAGCCTTTCGCCCGCGGTTTCACCCGCGCGTAATTTCTTTTTTCAAATATCCCCCCTTCCCCCCACATTTCCGGGATCAAAAGTACCTTTTTTTCACCGGGGATAGTGTAGCTTTCCAACAGTGAAAGAATTATTCAAATCGGTTCATGTTTCCGAGCCAATTCAATACAAACAAACAAACAAACAAATCTTTCCTCTTTATAATATTAATATAGATTTACATTGAATTCTAAATACTAAACTAGTTATAACCAGTAAAATAATATATCTAACAACCAATATTCTTCAATATTCACTTCATCAGAAAGAATTGCTCAATGAGCTGCCATAATGTTGTCTCCTCAAATCATAGTGTACCTACTGGCTTTCCCATTATTTTTTCCGGTCGTAAGTTGTAAATCGTCCTCACTAAGGATGTGACCTTGCGAACTTTTGATGACATTTTTCGCGAATACGTCCTTCGCGCGAAGCTGCTTATTACGACAAATAGTACAGGAGGTCACGGTTTTGTTGTCGCATAAAACTATAGACATTTTGGAAAATATTGACAGTATTTTTTTAAAATTTCTGAATTTCCACTAGGAGAAGGAGGACCAAATGAGAAACTAGGAAATCCCCAGAAATACCTGCTTATTGGTGAAACATAGTGACCATAATATAATACTAGAATTAAATCAGTTTGTCCAAATATTTGGCAGGAATACCTGGAAAAGTTTATACATATTTTCTGTGCAGCTGATAATAGTTTTTTAGATTTATTTGAAAGGAAAGCTCTATTAAAATGGATTTATTGAAGGTTCGTCAAATAAAACTTATCTCTAGAATCTTTTGAAGTTATCGTTAGCCAGTCTAGCTTATGATTAGGGTTGCTACGCTGAAGTTAGACCTGTAACAATAAATTACAAATCAGTTACTACAAAGCCCATGCTACGTAACGTAACGTACGTAACAGGGAAACTAAAACAATCTAAGCATGGCTATTGGTTCCATGGCCATTTGGCAATAAAGGTTTCATTTTGACTTCTGTTACCACCAATCTAGTGGAACAATGCATGACGACAGATTTGGTGTAATGGTCGAAAAGCCGGCTATTACACCAAGAGGTCGCGGGTTTGATCCCCGTACAGAACAACAATGTGTGCCTGGCGATAGATGGCGCTAAGTGATAGAGAACGGGCGGAGGATCTAACTAGCGCTAGCGTGGCGATCCGCCGACCGTTTATGCTATAAATTAGGGCTGCGTAATTCAAAATCAATTAGAAATCACCAAGAAACAGCCAGTGATAAATAAATCACTCTTCGGTCAAGACCTGTGGTGTTTCATTTACGGCGTCTTCGGAAGGCCACTCCTCGGACAATGCGAGGGTTGTACGGTCAACAGCACATCACAGTAAACACTTGCAGTTGGATACTAGCACTTATTCCCCCGACACAAGAGTGGTACAAAGTCCAAAGTCTGACGTGCTTTTGCCTGTACAAAAACCGTAATTCCTTGCATGACACAACTTAACAGCCACATTGTAACCTCCTGATTACACGTCAGTCACTGTCGTGTCCCTATCATTTATAAATAAAGGCCACGCTAAATGCCAGTATTGATAAGCGTTCATTGTTTTGAAGACTTACTTAGTACTGATTGGATTTTGGAATTTCACAAAACAACTTCTGTGTAGTGTTGCTTTCTATTTTAATGGTTTTATTTACAAAAACCCTTCTACCAATAAGATAACTATTTATTAGCTACCTCCTGTACTTTCAAGTGAATCTGTTGTTTTTTGTTATTGAACTTTTAGTTCCATAAATAAACATCAATTTTTTTTAAGACGCAACACGTACACTTTAAATTAAAGATACCTTATAACCTCTTTTCCGATGACGCTAAATGGGATCAGGTTTCAATCAATAAAATAATCAAAAATCATTTTAGATAATTAAATAACAGTTCAGAAAAAAAAAATACATTGGAATTGTAATAACCTCCTCCCTTTTCATCTCAATTAATAACGAATACAGTCGATTTGAAAGCGGCGCTTTTTAGAGATCGGTTAAAAATACAGGTTCACCATTTCATAGTGGCTGATGACAACCCTAGCAGTAATCGTCTACTCCATTGCGAATTTCACAGTCGAGAGCGCTGGCTGCTCTCGAGTCTTTCCAAGTACGGACGGCTGCAGATCAACCTACATACTCTAGTCTGTCAAAAAATTCAATTGAAAGGGAATTCTATCTGAAGTAAATAAAGCTGATAATTGGTTGTAGAAATTTGACAGATTAGGGTGGTCTGATGTGCTGTCGACTGTACTTTGCAGAGTCAAACAGGTGTTGAATCAAACGGAGGGTTGAGCTGCGTGGAGGGGATTGCCTCAGTCCTGGATAATGACTAGTGTTCAGCTCTGAACACGTCAAAGAGGACGCTTTTGCGATTTGACGCTACGTTTATCTATTTGACCTAGTTTTAGAAAATCAAGAAAGGCGAGAAAATACATTTACAGGGCCGGCGATGATGCTTCTGTATTGCAAAATCAAAATCAAAAATTTTTGTTTGCGTTAAATAGGGTTTACATTGATGTTATAGTTATGAAATGTCCTTGCGCCTATTTAGCCTTTTGTCAAAGCATGCAAAAGTACAGTAAAAAATTAAATTAAATTAGACTAATTAACATAAACCTAATTTAATTGCTTACATTTCTATTTAAATTATTAACAATTAATACGCCTGTAGGAGACAGTCACGTTTGACTATCGGCTTCTACGGGAGATTTTTGGTATGCGGATAGTTTGAGAAGTGAAAAGTGTCATAGCTACTTTTTATCCCAGAAATTAATATCACATTTTTGGTGTAGCGTCCACGCGGGCGAAGCTTTGGGTGAATACAGAGAGTATATTTCGCAGAGATGGTAGCTTCTATTATCTCGAATTTACCCAATACGGTGTCGAATCTGACGCTCTGTTTTTTGTCCTTTCTTTTATCTACAACCAGGAAAATTTTTAGGTTTTATTTTATAAATTGTTTGATGTTGTGATAATAGATTTAAGTTTGATAAAACCTAATAAACGATTTTATTATTATTATGTAGGTACATTTTAGGATCTCGGGCTCATGGGGACCCGGTCCTTTGAAGCATGCATGGGGCCAAAGCCAACATGCAGAGGCTTTTTGGTACCATTTTCTCTAATCTGAATGAGTACATCTGCCAGGTTTTATCTCTAAACAAATATAGAAAATCTGTTCACAGACAACACCTGGCAAATGCAAGAACTATTGGTAAGATGAAAGAAAACACTAGTTTACATGGTTTTTGTCCTTGAAATGAAAAGTGTGTTTTCATATCACGTGAGATGCACTGAGTTTAAAAAAAAATATGAAAAAAATCCAACACGTCACGTTTCCAAAATATTAATTATTTTTGATTTACAAAAATGCCTACAAAAATATTAAAAAAGAAAATTTAATATGACTTTCCTTAGCTTTTATTGTATTTTTTTGAGTCTGTGTCTCTTATAACAGACCAGCAACAATCACCTAACATGGCTTAGTCCCAGTAACCTTGATAATTTTGTCAAATCCTGATGAAAACGCTCTCCATGTTCGTCGCTGACTTCTCCGAGGGTTTCAGGGAAGAAATCAAGTTGCGAATGAAGGAAATTAATTTTCAGAAACATGCTGACACCCATTCGTTGAAAATTATGTAATAAATCAGCAATTAACTGTCTGTAATTTTCATTTTTTTTTGTTGCCCAAAAACTCTTATAAAACAGTATTCCGTTATGGGATATCCTTTCTTAGATATAATAAGTTCACCACAAACGTAACAAAAACGGTCAGGATGTAGTTCACACAACCTTTTTGACATGTTAAAAACAATATTTATTTAACTGAACACTACAATGCAGCAAAATTTTAGGATGAATTCAGAACCTACTTGCGGGTAGTCTTAAAATGAAATGTGTTGATAACTTGATTCTTTGACGTAATAAAAATAAAACAAATATATGTTCGCGTTTAGTTATTGTCACTAAATAAAACGATATGAAATTCACTGGAAGGACATGAAATTTTTTATATTTTGTAAACTAGTGAAATTATTATTATTATAACATCGCCGGTAAGCGCGTAAGGTTTGAAAGCACCGGACTTTTGTCAACTGTGAAAGCAATCCGTTTCATGAGAGCCTCACTCTTCTCAAACTCACTTTGGCATAAACCACGATTCGATGCTAACCTCTACCGCAACTTTTACTAGATAAAACTATGTATACACAAGTTTCTCACATCTGGCTCGTAGGTGGAAGCTAATATCCTCGACAAATGCCGCCTGGCGGCCTGCCAGCCTGCCTACTATTGTGCCATTAATATGGCCGGCATTTAATTATGGCTTCAAAAATATGGAGTGTCTAATGGAAAGTTTTTGTGGCTTAAGCTCTACATATTTTTCGTAATTCTATTATTTTAAGTTTATGGGATATTAACAATGATCCTGGGATAGAAAAATGTACTTCTGTGGGTAATTGCACGAGTTATCAATCAAAATCATTTTGTTTATTTCTTTCTTTCTTTCTTTCTAAGCCAGTTTCATCACTGTCTAGTAAGTTTCTAATAATTCACTTATCTTTAACAATCTAACACATTATGGTTCTTGGTCTGAAATAAAAGATTTTTATTCATTTTTTATTTGAATTTTATAGAGGCGGTCTTCGTTTTCTTCGAGTTGACAAAAGGGACAGCACCTAAGATCAGCTTCTTACAGAAAAAAAAACAGGACCTTTAAGGATTTTGGTGTGCTCTTCACTCTAATCGGTGTCCGCGTTGTGGCTATTGACTGACCCAACATTACAAATCTCTCAACTAACACAAACAGCTACAAGCTTAAACATACAAATGTTCCTACCACACGTAAATCGGGTTCGTAACTCTAAACCTCTAATTAAACTTCAGATATCGTGTAAATCGAATCCGACCTCAGATTTGATTTCCCAACTATATAAAATCGGAATACATCAATACCACCATGCCCCTTGGGGCTACATTTTCTCAATTCAGAAGAAAAAAACTAGGGCACTGCCTGTGCCATAGTAAAAATAGTGCACAGTACGCTACCTTCATACATTGCACCGCGTAAACAAAATCTTGACTCGTTTTTCAGTGCTAACAAAGAGATTTTGTTTGCGTGTGCGTTGCCGCATACATATGGATGTTTCATCTAACGAATGCGGGTGAGCTACACTCGTACTTGTAGTTGTAATGCATGTAAACACGCGCTTTTGTGAGCGTAATTAAAGATGAGTAGCGTATCGGTCGAGACTGCTGAGCACTCTCGAGGCAATGCACACTAAGAAAATGTGTACGTATTACACAAGTATGGCTCACCCGCTTTCGGAAGATAAAACGTCTATACTAATGGCACACACATACATACATACATTATGAGCCATTTGGTGAAATGGTCGAGAAGTCGGCTAGCACACCAGAGGTTCGATACCCGCACGGTATAAACATTTGTGTGCATAAACATGTCTGTTTGTCTGGGTGTTTCTATGTATAATATGTATGCATTAAAAAAAAGTATATCAGTAATATTTATCCGTTTTCCTGGCACCCATAGCACAAGTAATGCTTAGTTTGGGGCTAGATGGCGCTGTGTGAATAATGTTCAGAGATATACAGATACAAGCCGCTTGCGATGCGGTGTTTGAAGTTACCTACTTTATACTCTCTACTATGCTATGGCACAGCCTGTGCTGCCTCGGGCGCGTTGCCGCGTTTCAATGCCGACATTTTCCGGTCGGATTTCTCCCGAGGACTGGTGCATCCCGGTTGTATACACCAGGACAGTAAATAGAAAATAGGGAGGGGATAACCAGTTCTTAAAGAAAGATATCGAGTCTCGGCGAGTGGTTCCTGCTGTCTGGGAAAGTAACACAAAGTCTTCTACTGAGATGTATGTTGGTACGAGTATGACTTCATTTATTAATATGTTGCGTTTGTATAAAAGAGGATAAAGATTTTTTACCTTATTAAAACAGGGCTCAAAATGATTCGTGTTCTTCGTAGAAGCGACACTAATCGCCTTAAGCTTAGCGGGCACCGTTTTGGTATACACAGTCCATTCTAAACGCTTGATATACAAGTAGGCTTTTGTCGATAACTAAATAAACGTGAAAATTTAGAAAAAGTTTAAATTGGCACTCGGGGATAGTGTAGCTTTCCAACAGTTAAAAGAATTATTTAAATCGGTTCAGTAGTTTCGTAGCCTATTCAATACAAACAAACAAACAATCAAATCTTTCCTCTTTATAATATTAGTATAGATATCGATATTCGCTCTATCGATAACCTTGCGGACAGCACTAGTGGGCAGCAGACGACTAATGCTTGTAAGCACAAATAGCAAAGCTAATAAGACATTATTTTCTCCACGAGGGCCGACAACTCCCGAGTGAAAAGCGACTCAAATTGATTTTGCTGGACTGGAAGGAAGGAAAATTCTAGAATGTACAGTGAAGGGCATAAAGTACTAGTATTTTTTATTTAATACAGTTTTTTTGCTTCCGTGGTACAGTGGTAAGAGCGTTGGGCTCTAATACCCGGAGGTCGTGGGTTCGAATCCCGCGGGGAGCATCACTTTGTGTGAATGTTTCCAGTTTGGTTAGGACATTGCAGGCTTAAATCACCTGAATGTCTGAAAAAAAATTATGATTCCGTGCTTCGGAAGGCACGTTCATGGCAGCACATTAAACGATGTTTCTATTATACATAAGTAGGTAGTTTTAATTTTACCATTCATGTATCACTACGTAAAACAAATTAATATATTATCAACACTAACACCCAAAAGATTATAATTACTGTATGACACGGAAGCGGCACGGGAATCGAACTCTACCATTCCCTTTGTGGCTTTGATTAAATATTCTTGTTTGCGAGGACAGTTCCTGCCCAGCATATAATTCACTGCGTTGTTTGAATATTGTGAGACTTGTCATTAAGTGGGCATTTATAATTAGCAGTGCAAGAGTTGGTTTGTCTGTATGTTCATACTTTACTGGAAACTTGGGATAAATTACTAAAACTTTTTTGTTAAAAATATTTTTCTATTTTTTTATGTTGTTTCTGGTGGCAGACAGACAAGCAGCCCAATTATGGTGAGTTAGTCTATCACCAAAAGGCGAGGTCCGTCCCGGGTGTAAAGGGGAAATAACTCCCTAAAGAGAACCGGTGCCCGGGGTAGTGCCACACACGGCCGCACGGCAGGCCTCGCTAGCCAGTGGCGTAGCGTGGGTGTCAGCCGCCCGGGGCGGAAGACAATTCTGCCGCCCTTTTTTTTGCTCCTCCAGTTGGCAAAGCAGCCCTCCCACCACAATTCTGCCGCCCCTTTTTTTTTGCTCCTCCAGGAAATTTCGCCGCCCCCTAAGAAGTGTCGCACGGGGCGGACCCCCCATCGCTACGCCACGCGCCACTGTCGCTGCCTGCGGTTATTGTTCTTAAACGCATTCTTCTCCGCATTAAAACACCCACTGATGGTCAGTGATCACCGCAACCTATTCCATTCTTAACTTTCATTTAAAAAAAGAAAGAGAGAATTACTCTGAGTTTCTTGCTGGTATCTTCTCAGTAGTAAAAGAAACAAATTTTTTAACCGGCTCACGAATCATATTCATGATTATTATTAAATTATCTGTGACATTCTTGCTTGACATTATATTTAATTTATTTTAATTTGTGAACATGTAGGTACCTACAATTTGACGTTTATATGTGCTTTATAGCCTAAATCTATATATATAAAACACAAAGGTGACTGACTGACTGACATAGATATCTACCAACGCACAGCCCAAACCACTGGACGGATCGGGCTGAAATTTGGCATGCATGTAAATGTAATGACGTAGGCATCCGCTAGGATTTTGATCAATTCCTACGGGAACGGGGACCACGCGGGTGAAACCGCGGGCGGCCGCTAGTGTAATAAATCTTGATATGCTGCTGCCACACTTTAGGCTCCTTTAATCTTCGAGCCTTTCAATTCAAGTGTACTAGCTCCCACATTATTATTACCGAAACACATCTAGAGCTAATTAGGCGGCATTTCACCTAGTTAGCTAATTGAAAGTAAACCCCCAAATTCTTACACAATTTCGTATAAATAAATGTTTGAATAGGCCCACGTTCTTTGTAAGTGTGCCCTTAAAATATTACATAAAAGATAAGTTGTATCATGAACCGATAAATATCAATTTACGTAATCAAGGGTAAGTCCCTAAGTCATTAAGGAACGTAAATTCAAAGTTATCTATATATAAATCAGTTCCGTTACATCGACAGAAGCAGGATTACCCCTTTGAGTTTAGTTTACAAATCATTTCAAAACCATAAATTTAGATGGGACGACATAACTTATCATAATATCATGTTACCCGTGTGACACACGCTCTAAAAGGTTATCAAACTTTATTCGTATGACACTCAGCACAAATAACTATACTATTTTTTTATTAAGTACTATTACATATAAAATAAGGTAGAATTTTACTTAGTGTCGCATCACATATTTTTACGCAGACGGACTCGTAGCCTATCTGATGGTAAACGGCCACTGTGTCCTATGCCATTATGGGACTATTCATCAAGCAGCATCGTTCAATGTGCTGCCGCTGCCAGACTGTAGGCTCTTCTGATCATCTAACCTTTGATTTCCGATTTCCCTAGCCAGTATTTTTACTCCCCCCCCCCCCCCCCCCCCCACCCCAGAAGGCAGGTACCGTTGACGATGGAATAATCAAAACTTCACACATACGTTTATATGTGAAGAATATTAACATAATATGATTTTCTTTTGTAAAACAAACAGCATTCATTTTAATAAATAAACTTTATAAATAAAAAAATACAAATAATATAAGTAACAAAAATAAAAAAACTGCGTCGGCAATACCCACTAAACGCCATTATAGTGCCATACACATAGCTATCTAGCCAGCTAACTAACTAGGTTTAGCATTTAATGTCAGTTTAACAACGTTTTTGTTTTGTTTTACTAGTAATTTTGAAATTAAGGTAGTCTCCATGGTTTTATATTATATTCGTCAAACTTGAGCACAGTGTGTATCGAGAGCAAGGGTGCCTAATAAGAAGGGTCGTAAATCATTACTGGTATAATTAAATGTTAAATCATTTTTATTCACACGTTAAATCAAAATGGAGGAACGTTCGTTTGAGAGTTTTTTATGCGGTATGATCTATTGTTTTTGTAGTCGGTACTGTTGATTGCTTTTTACAAAGCATGTTAAAGCAGATGAAACTAACCGATTAATTTCTTTATCATCATCATCAGCATTTCGCAGTCCATTGCTGGACATTGGCCTCTCTTATGCTCACCACTTTGTTTAATTCTCGGCTCCTAGCTCCTGTTGATTAATTATGAGGGCTGTTTGCATATGTCCCAAATAGATGGAGTTGGGGAAGGGGGTCTGGACCTCGGCAATATCATTCACCACATGAAGCGCAATAGTCTTCTATGAGAAGGTGGTACATCTTTGGTCGAGCTGGCCTCAACTATGCAGCATGGCTCTACCATACTTCAGACGAGCGATCAAACATCAGATTTATTCTTGAAAAACCATACACCGGCTTTGGAACTTTTGGCTTGTTTTTGACAAAGTATTAAAAAAAAAGAGTCTGACCATTTTAATTCAAAGCATCATAACGTGTGTGGGACTTTGGACCAGAAACGTTCGTCCCAATCCACAAAACCTGACTGACATAGATAGATATCAACGCACAGCCCAAACAACTGGACGGATCGGGCTGAAATTTGGCATGCAGGTAGATGTTATGACGTAGGCATCCGCTAAGAAAGGATTTTAATCAATTCCCACGGGAACGGGGACCACGCGGGTGAAACCGCGGGCGCCCGCTAGTCAAATATGTATATGAATGAGCCGCGCTTGTAGCGATTGACCGGGCTACGACACCTAACCCTGGTTCTCCGTGGGAGGTATAAACCCGCCTGTAAAAATAAAACCATCATTAACGAGTTGCGCAATCGAAGGACCGATCTCAATTGTCGAAATCGAATCAAAAACATTCGAATACAATCGATGGTCGCGTGTTATCCGGGGCTAAACAAACTCGGGTGGATTTCGCACTAGTGTTATTTGTGGACCAATATTGACTCGTATTATTCGGTCTGTCAGCCTTGTGAAAATACGCTAGATAACTAGCGTTGATTAATTCTCATTAAATCGGAAAGAGTAATGGCGGGTTTTACAGCTGATAGACAAATTCGTGATAATTTATCCCACCAAAAACATAAATGTGAAAAAGGAGAGCCAAGTTCAATACAAAAATTATGTTTAGCTGTGGGCTTCGCCGCAAAAAGAATGGAGATCTAAATGAGTGCCAAGTTCTATGATCTTAAAGTAGGTTAGATTTGACTTGGCTAGTTTTTATTACATCAGTCATTTTATAAAGTTATTCAACATATATAATTTTATGTATTTTAAATCTGATAAAAACTGGTCAAGTCAAATCTTACCTACTTTAAGATCATAGAACTTGGCACTCATTTAGATCTCCATTCTTTTTGCGGCGAACCCTACAGCCAAACATAATTTTTGTATTGAACTTGGCTCTCCTTTTTCACATTTATGTTTTTGGTGGGATATCAATACTTTTTGTAAAGAAAGCTAGGCAGGAATCGAGATTAATGTGGTGCCGCGTGCCGCCGAAGAAACACCGTCGCGTTGGCCGGTTGTATAGCGCGCGTTTAGATAGTAGCAAAACCTAACCTACTTCCAGATGACCTAGAAGGATGAAATTTGGAATCCAGATCGGTCATTGTGTGTCACCGTAGGAAAAAATCTAAAAATAGAAAAAAGTTAAAAAAAATGGGGAGATATCCTCCCTAATTTTGAAACTAACATGTTTGTTAAATTAAATCAAACTACTCGTAAGTAGTAAGGAAGAAAGCTACAACATTATTCACTAAAACCTAATATTAATTTACAACTTCCAAATCGCGTCTTACTAAACTTTCTTTTCTCTAATCTTCAAAAGACTACAAGAAAAAAAAATTGGAACAACAGCGAAGTGTCATGTCTTCCTAATATTTTGGAAGGACGAACAAACGTTATTAGAAACCATCTTTGACGACGAAACACATGTGATGCTCCATTTTTTATGTTATGAAGTTGTCGAACTTTTACGAACATGGCCTCTGGGGTTCCGTATCTTTTTGTCTCTTTGACAGTATTAACCTTTTCCACGCCAATGTCTGATATATCAGACAAAAAACATGATCAAGAAACGTTGTATTTTTACTTGCCTGAATGAGTTGAGTATAACCTAATAATTTTTTGGATTTTTTTTTAATGGTCGTGGCGTGTGGGGCACCATTTTCGGAAAAAAGCGTGGCGGGGAAAGGGTTAAAGATTGCATGGAATTTATTTTTGTATGAGTTAATGTCTTTTTATCTGTGGATTTTTGAGATAAGAAACCGAAACTGACAGTTGACAATCATTGGCCCTGATATATTGACATATTTTTTTATTTGTTTGCTTATACCTTCTCTGGACTTCCACGAATATTTCAAGACAGAAATTAGTAAAATTGGTTTAGCCGTTCTCGAGTTTTAGCGAGACAAACGAACAGCAATGCATTTTTATTTATATAGATTTAATACTAAAGGAACCCCAAAACACTATTTTTAAATCAACACCTCAATTAAGGGACTAAGTATTTCTTAGCATTTGTTATAGCAATAAAGAGTTTTAAAAATAAGTATGGAAAACAATCTGGCCTGTATCCATCACCTTCTAATTAGATGACTTAGAAAGGGATCTGTTGTTCTAAATATACAGGGTGTGTGGATTAGTCGAATGTCGCTTTGACTTCGTAATTAGTCTAAAACTGGTTTTGAATGGATTGTGTCCATTTGTTAAAGTCAGAAATATTTTTAGAATCTTAGTGGATACTAGTTTTGTAAGCAGTCTCGTGTTGTAGTTATAAAGGGTCACTTAAGAATAGGACAGTAAACTATTTTTCTTTTTCTAATATAAAATGTTCTTTAAAAATATTTGCTAACTAGTTACGAAGATCATCATCTTTGGTTGGATTGGCAGATCGTACTCAATTAAAAAAATTGTGCACCTAAACATGTCGGTTTGTATTAGTATGTATGTGACTTTTCTAAGTTGAATGTTTGTGTAGATACATTTGTTATGTACAAAAACAAAGTGTTTAAAAACTAAATTGAGAAAAAAGAACTCCCCAATCTCAATCTAGCAAATACAAAACTGCAAGCAATAATGAATATTGCCCATGAACTGGCTGAATTGCGAGAGGGTGCAACAATACCTTTGCGCCCTACGTCACTTCCTTTCAATGCAATACATACTAATACTATAAATACTCTGTCTGTCCGTCTGTCACGCTTCAACGGCAAACCCGATGTAATTTAATATTATAGATTAAATTTGCAACAGATATATACTTGACCTTATGAAAGGGCATACATAGGCACTTTTTATCCCAGCATAATGTTCAGTTTACCAGGTGGTAGGTTCCTGTACTGGACCGTCTAGGTGGGTACTACCGCAGTGTCAGATATTTTCCCGTGAAATGGAAGTGTGTCAAGCACTTCTGAGTTCCTGGGAAAGGGCACTGAAGCTAGTGAAATTACTGGGTATATGAGACCTAATTACTGTCGTCTCGGTGTAGCGGGCGCAGGGCAGTGCCAGACAGTAAATGCTTAGTTAGTTACTGTTTGGCACTGAACTGTCTATGGGCAGACGTGGCGCTTACCATCAGGTGTACGATCTGCTTTTCTTGTTATAAAGATCTTATGGGATAATAATGGATTTTGTTTTTCCGTTTTCCACACCGTAACTGAAATACAGATCGACGGAATTTGAGTATGAGAAACGTTTGGGATTTCGAAAGTGACATAAGCTTTTCATCCCGGAAAAATATTGAATGTGATATTTTTGGGATAAGGCTGGGATAAGGCCGTATGTACAAACATTTGATTTGGTGTACTGTATGGGGCGGAGCTGATGTTTATAGGTTGCACTTGCAAATCAACGCACTGTTCGTTCTGTTTATCCCCTTATATTATAAATTAATTACAAGATCAGACAATTCGTGCGGTTTTAATGGAAGCACGAGAGAAAGCGAGAGAACATTTTATTGCTGATGTTGGTGTTGCCAACACGGTCAATGCAGACAAAGCCGCGGGCGAAAAGCTTACTAATAAATATTGCTAAGAAATGTACGCAAAATCGCAAGAGGGTGCAATACCTTTGCACCCTACTGTCCCTCAATCCAATTTCCTATAAACAAAAACTGATAAATTCTCCCCTCGGATCCCTACGGAAGTCCCACCCCCAAATTACCGGAAAATAGGGGAAATGGGGAGAGTTAAACATTGCGTTGAGTGTTAATAGCAACGATTCGTGCCTCGCGTACGAATGCGTTTGTCAAGTTTGGAGATTCGAGATTTTGATTGAGCTATCTTATACCGGCACGTCTGACTTTTAGATGAGTAAATGGCTCGTTAGTATTAGAAAAGACATCCTCCAGTATTTGTATATTTTCGGTTAAAGTACCTAAGTGCCGTTCAAAAAATTAAAATAAAAACACTTTCCCTTAACTGGTAGAGAATCGGAATCAAAATAATTTATTTGCCCGAATAGAGATCAGATGTTAAATTAAGAGTTTGTGTGCATAAATCATTAATTTCATCAAAAATATAACATTTCTTAAAGTCATAAAAAACATTTAAAAATCAATAATGACGAATGAAGCTAAATTACATAAAATTATGAGTCACTTAATAGATTACATGAATAAATATCTAAATAAATCATAAATCATTTATCTAAATAAATATCTCTCTGGACATTATTCACATAGCGCCATCTAGCCTCAAACTAAGCATTAGCTTGTGCTATGGGTGCCAGACAACGCTGCCGTGTCAGGCCTGTCTCCGTTATCTCAAAAAACCTAGTTTTGAGTAAACGACTCCTAAAGTTTTTTTTTGCATTTATTGCCATTATATCTATGTTTAAAGAGATTTTTCCAAACTTATTTCATATCATAAGTTATTGTTAAGATGTACATATTATTGTGATGTAATTATCTTTTTTGTTTTATCTTTATTTTCTATGTTTTTTTCCAAAAACGGAGATAGGCGTGATAGGAATTTCATACAAATCTTGTTACGCGAAGGGCCGTATCTTAAGATACATGACTTAGCCGTGACAATTTGAGTAAGAATTATTTAGCCATACATGCATTTCTGCATTATTTTGTTTAGAGAGGTAGAATAAAGTAGGTTTTAATAAGAATCTTAATTTTAATCAGTCATATTTTAATAAGGAACAAAGGTGTAATCAAATAACAAGTAAATTATGACAAAACTGGAAATGGTATTCAAATAAACTAAAATGTATTTCTTTTTCATTTATCAACAAAAACATTACCTACCGGTCTACTAAATCAGTCTAAATATTATGTAGTTGCATAAGTCTTAGTAATTACCCCATAACAGTATAATATATAAGTAAACTACGTATCTATCGTGGTTAAGTCATGTATTTTAGTAGACACTTAACTGAGTTTGCCATAATCGCGTCTTGTCGACTCGTCAAGCGTTGTCTGTAACTTAAGATATAGTATTTAACCATAATATCGTAGTCAATCGTAATTTCTTCTAGAGCATTTTTTGGGATAACGGTAAGAGATAATTAAATAATATTTTATACACGGGATAGAAGACCCATAAAAACCACGAAAAACACTTGTTACGCGTAACTCATGTATCTTAAGTTAACTGACATTCGCCTGACACGGCAGAACGGATAAACATTACTTATATACTTTTTTTTTGTAAATACATACAGATTATACATAGAAACACCCAGACCGATACAAACAGACATGTTCATGCACACAAATGTTTGTACGTGCGGGTGGTCCTGGTGTAATAGCCGACTTCTCGACCATTACACCAAATGGCTCGTCAATATTAAATTAAAATAACATTTTATAATAAATTTTGTTTTGTATGTAAAGCCTAAACATTTTATACATATTATAAGGTCTGCCAGGAAATACTACGAACACTACTACAGTACGAATGGGCCAAGGAAGTACCACCCTCTCACATAGGGTTGCCATCTCTAAAATTTGGAAAACAGGACAAGACGCGTGAAAACCCCGGATTTTAGAGTCCGAAAGCCGGACATGTTATATTCAATGTAATAAAAAACATCGTGGTGTGCGAGCATAGAGCGTGTCCCGCGGGCGGTCCAAATTTTTTTTATTTATTTATTTTTTAAAACTCGGTCTACAAATGAAACCTTCCCCGGACGCTCCCCGGGTGCCGTGTAAACTAGGACAAATCCGGGGAAACCCGGACGGATGGCAACCCTACTCTCACATAACACCAGCGTGAAATAATAGTGACTACTATTGTGTTTTGTCTGAGGCTCAGAGGGGTATGGGGGGCCCCCAAAGGCCGGCAACGTGTCAGCGATCCCTCTGGTGTTGCAGATGTCCATAGGCGGCGGTGATTGCTTACTATCAGGAGTATCAGGCGAACCGCTATAGCAGCGCTATAGCCTCTGGCATAAAAAAAATGAAAAGCAGTATGGCAACATTGGGAAGTGTGCCCGAGACATTTGCATTTGACAATTTTTTCCTGGAATTCTGAATTAATGGTCTCTGTGACGACTGACGACCTCGCGAATAATTGAGCATGAAATATACAATTTCACGATTTACATCTCGAGATATCACGCCTTTACACGACTATATCGAAGTTCTTTGAGTTGACGATATTATTATGATAATAATGTGTCATAGTTTGTATGTATGTGTGACTTTTCTTATCTTCAACAAAAACATTAGCTCATCACTCCACCAGCCCTGAGAGCGTACACCATGTTTACCAAGCCGTGGATTCCACTCTAGAACACGTTTACCATCAAAGGTTATCGGTTCTTCTGCTGATATGGACATTGGACAACCCTCTGCCACTTCAGCTTGCTAATCCGGCGAGCTATGTCGATGACTTGTTCTGATCTGCTCTGATCTTTGAACTTGATTTTATGTCTGCTGGTTCCCACTGGGGTCAGATCAAAATGTGTAATATTTATACAATTTATTAATTTATTTTATTTTCCTTTCCACGAAGGCTGCCCTAGCCGGCACTTATTTATACAATATTGAAAAAGGAAAGGTAAACAAGTATTTCATGTAAACCGTGACATGTAAAGACTTTCTCCGTGTTTGTTGATGAAATTTGTCTTTCTCGTGGAAACGGCTCGTCACCGCTCGCTCCAGAGGATCACAAATGTGGATATCGCCGATCCTTGTTTACGTGCAATTGAATCCGTCAGCCGAGTAAAAGGCTGTTGTTTTTACTGCTCATTTGAACGTCGCACATGCGTATATGTTCTGTAGCGTCATCTAAAAACATCAAAAATAGATTTGACCGCCTCCGTGGAACAGTGGCTAAGCCGCTCGGTCATAAAAACACGGAGGTCGTGGGTTCGATTCCCGCCTTGGGTCTGGTTGGTGGTAGGGCTTTTTCAGAGTCCGACTGGCTAGCTACCACCCCCATAGGTGAAATCTGCCGCCATAATAGCTCTGGCTGTGTTCCGGCAGTAATAATGTGGGAGCCAGTACACTTGAAATCAAAGGCTCGAAGATCAATTGAGCCTACAGTCTGGCAGCACATTGAGCGACGCTTCCTGGTGAAGTGTCCCTCAATGGAATAGGCCGCAGTGGCCGCTTACCATCAGGTGGGCTGCGTGTCTGTCTGCCAACTGACATAGTATAAAAAAAAAAAAAAAAAAAAATCAAAAATAGTACTACCAACGAAGATTCTGAAAAGCTTTGTGTCCAATACACACCGGTTGTAATTCTTACTTTTTTTGTTGCTCTATGGAATGCCGCCTTCTCCGGTTGCTCCCGATGACGAGCCTCGCCACAAGTTGCACGGTACCCTGAAACACACCTTCCGATGGGGTACGGAAAGATAGTCTTAGGCTCTCCCCCAGGATTCGAACCTGGCCTACCAACTAAAACCACAGCGGCTCTCCTACGCGCATTTTGGAGAGTCCCGGCATCTAAAAAGTTATGTCCCGGAAAACCTCCCAGATTGCAGGTCTTACTAACCTAAAGTTACCTAGGTTTATTCTCCTCCGAATAAAGAGGGCTGTATGTCAGACTTGATTTTGCTTTTATGGGATTTGGGATTATTGATGAAGACGAAAAATTCATTTTCTTTTTTTATGAAAGATTGCTACCACCCATTGACACCTGCTGCAACTAATATCTCTGAACTGCCCACTCTCAAGAAAAGGGTTTGCAGGTAATGCAAAATAGCGCGTCCAATAGGGAGAAATCCGTACCACCGCGCTGCGTTCCAAAACTCAAATTATAGACGTCGGGGCTGCGATGGCTAAACTGAAGTGGAACTGGGCTGGCCAGGTCTGCCGCATGGATCCAAATAGATGGGCAAAAATAGCCACTGATTGGGTACCAAGCGACGGACACCGAAAACGTGGCAGGCCAAGGCGAAGATGGCGGGATGACTTAAACGTCTTTATGCCTGAATGGCAGCGAGTAGCACAATCCAGGGAGAAGTGGCGGACAGAAGGGAAAGCCTTTGCTCAGCAGTAGGATCAACACGCATAGAAAAAATAATAGGGAGATAATAAATGTTTATGTTTAATATAATAAAAATATTTTTTATCGCAACCAAATTTTAGCAGAGCTCAGACGCAATAAGTTCTTTGGTGCAGTTTATTTTCCGTCGTGACTTATCTTATGTAGATGTGACAAGCGCATTATGCGGGCGTATCTTGTCTAGGCAATGCTTTTACATGCAAGTTTTTATTTTTGTTTGAAACCAGACTTGTAATCTAGAGTTATATACTTACCACTGTCGTTAATTTTGGCCGCCTCCGTGGAACAGTGGCTAAGCCGCTCGGGTATAAAACCCAGAGGTCGTGGGTTTGATTCCCGCCGTGGGTCTGGTTGGTGGTAGGACTTTTTCAGAGTCCGACTGGCTAGCTACCCCACACACAGGTGAAATGCCGTCGTAACAAGTATGTTATGACGGCAGATTTGACCTGTGGGGGTAGTGGTGGTGGAATACCACCACGCAGGCCCAGTGCCGGTTGGTGGAGGGGTGCGTAAGGCAAGTTACCAACCTTAATGTCAGATGTTACCAAGCCGCCAAATCGCCTCTGACTAGGCTTGACGACTAATATCTACATTATAGTAAATATCAGCCGGGACCAACAGCTTCATATTTTATTTTAGAATGATTTTAATTATTTACAAAAAATGGTAAACTAACTAATTAATTGCTCGAAATGGGCTACATTTTCATGGATACACAAAATTCTTCTAACGAATTCACTTTAACTTGACCCATTGAATTAATAATTGAGGATTTCATTGTTTTCCTTTGTTTTTTAAGAGAGATTTCATCCTTATAATTATTGATACTAACGATCGATGCAATAAAAGTACAGGGTGCAACTTTTACAGATTTTCGTCGGTTTGATTACCGGGTGCGACAAGCGAATTTTTTAAAATCTTTTAATGCAGTTTTATTTCTTTTTAAAATAAAGGAATGTATTCTTTGAGTAAATAGTACTTTCCCTTCAGGTGGCATTACAAAATTCCACCCTGTATAAAATACAATCTTCATTTGAATACTATTACTAGTCATACAGTTTTGTGTTAGGTTAAAGTTTATGTTCATTTGAAGAACATAATAGGTCCAACCAAACTTACAACAACAGACACGGCAGGCATGCATTAAGTCATAAAAGTCAACAATGTCGGTGACGCTGACGAACAACAACAACGACAAACAATAAAAGTGCGCAACATGTCGCGACGAGCAATAAGCTTAGACATCCCCTGCAATAAATGTATTTTTACACAATAGATAAGCGCACTGTCCACTTGGGTAGCGAGGAAGCTTTGCGATGCGATATTACTAACTTCACTTCTGCTCCCAGACCACTCAAGTTCTCAGGTAGGCACAATATCTTAAATGATGCAAAAGTAACGTTGCTGTTATTAAACTACAAATCAAAGAGACAAATGTTAACCACTCAACGCCGAACCGGCACTCGGGTGCCGCATAACAATAGATTTTCTATTGTGTCTAGTAATCCGGGGCTAGAAGGATTTAAGAAACAATGTTACGCTTTTGAAATTATTGTATTCCCAAAATAGCTCGATACGTATGACAGCTGTCATGATGAGTTCACTAGTGATGCGGTAAGGTTGATTCTTGATTAAATGAACACCGACTTTGAATCGTAAAAATGGTTTTTTAACCTATTGTCAATCAAATATGATTCTACAGTTTGGATTTAGGATGATACCTGCGACATGACGTATCACAGTTATATTTCTAGAGTTAAAAATCGACAAGTAGCTAACCTAACTGCAAGATTAAGTATCTTTAAGAAGCATTCTTATTTTGAATCGCATTCACATTTAGATTTTTATCCAAGGCATACTTTTAATTTAATCAAATTGATTATAACAGTTTACAAATATATACAAAAAAGAACTAAACATAATTATAAATAAAAAATTTGGCCGAGGTCTCCGTCCATCAAATTGATTGATTTTTTATTACATGATTACGAAACATTTTTTTCGAAATTTCATTCGTTTTCAATCGTAATTATTGTGGGCAATAATTACTAATAAGCAATAATCGTAATTAATAATAATTATTGTAAGCGAAAGATGACAGAAATGAACATCTCTAAGTTGGCGGCGCCGGCAATTTATGAATGCTATAATTATATATGTTTTTTTTGTAACCAAGGAACAAACAATAATTTCTCTTGCTAGATATAAAATATATTTGTTATTTTTTAACAATCAGCTAAGCTGTGGTGATTTGAGCCTACTATGTAGACAGAGGTCATAGGAAAACAGGTAAGCGCATTTGTCCTTATTGCCTTGAAAGCGTACACTGCGAAGAGCAGTTTTGCGGGAATTTCTCAAAACACTAGCAAAATTGCCTTGAAAGTAAATATCCTTGGACATTTATCACACAGCGCCATCTATTCGCAAACTAAACAAACTTGTAGTACGATAATGGTAAAAACATGCCAAGATAATTATGTATGGTGTACACAGCAAATGTTTTTTTTTTTATTCTCATGTATCTGTGCAATGCAGCGTTGCCAGACGTCCCGATTTTGGCGGGACGTCCAGATTTTTAAGTCAAAATTAAATGTCCCGCGCGGGACAGGCTCAGTCCCGCTTTTCGGGGAGAACTCGACCGTACGTGCAGAGTGCTGAGAAAGAAAAGAAAGGCGCGTACCTACCGCGTGTAATGAAGATAAGTTTGTGGGAGAGAGAGGCTACTGACATGGCTACTTTTGCTATCTCTTGTCAAGTAAACGTAATTTTAAGTCAAATAAAAAGATAAATATTTGAAAACCTTTGATTAAATACGTTTTTTTACTATGTCCCGCTTTTGACGGAAGAATCCCGCTATTTTCACTCAAAAAGTACCAAAGTCCCGACTTGGCAAAAATAAAAACTGGTAACGCTGGTGCAATGGCTTATGGTCGCAGTTTAAAGCAACACAGCCGCACCAGGGTTCTTGAGGTTAAATTCCGGGTCGGATCAGAAATTGGAGATTTAGTTTTCCAATTCGGAAAATCGATCACAGATCGGAGTTCGCGTATCGCCTGTGCCTCAGAAAGCACGATTTGCGACTTATCTCTCTCAACCAGGGCTTTTACACACGAACAGCAGTTTGCTGTCGACGTTTATATCTGTAGTCAACGTTAGGAGGCGGCGCCTAGCTGTCGACATGCCGTCGACGTGCTTACGCGTTGGCGGCTGCAGCCAGCAGATGATGTGATGGCATCGTCATCGCCAGCAAGCTGTCGACACGTCAGCGTATGCTGTTGATGTGTCGACAGCTAGCTACCGACAGGAGACGGCGACTGCAGTCACCTCTGCCGTCGTCAATTTGCTGCTCGAGTGTTAGAACCCATAGCCGAAACTCGTCTAGGAGGACAATATGATCCTTACTCACAATGCAATTTTCAACAATTGTGTGTGCATTGTTTTTCACTACTTTAAGTCCGCATTTCTACTGATCCGTAAGTCCGTGGTGGTAAAAGGATTGGTCCATTAAATTGAGGAAACACAAACTTTATGAACAGTTTGGCCACGGGACACCTCTGAAGGAGCAGTACCTGTAAAATCGATAGTAAATTCATTAAATCTAAGAACGAGCGAAAAGAGCAGTGTGAAAGTGGATTTCATTAGCGAACGTAGTGGGCGATATAATTATTTTAATAGATCCCGTGAATCCGTAGATTTTGTCGGGATTGCATCGACTGCACAGGAATAATGGCAGCGCTTGCGTAGTGATGTGCGTGATTAATATATCGAGTATGTGAGTGTAATGCCTCTGAATAGGGGTGGTTTAGGACCGGGATTGCAGCGCCTAAAATGTTCTACTAAATTGATAAAAATACAGTAAGTTATGTAACAAGGAAAATCCCCCAGCATCGTGGTTCCAAATCGAGATTAGATATAGTATAATGCGAAAGGTATCTGTTTCATGCGTAAAGCACTAGACCGATTCTGATGTAAAGTGGTACATAGAGAGACTAGACTTTAGAAAAGGACAAAAGCTATACTTCTATTCATCCCCTGGTAATGCTCAATTCCTATAGGATAGCAGAAATAAAAGTCATTTTATTTCATCAGGCGACCCACGGGCTCGTTTGCCGCCTCTGACATAAAAAAAAGTTTTTGTTTATCATTTAATACATTTTTATTTATTACGTGTCCTTTATCTTATTGTACGTCAATATCTAACTTCAAACCTACTGTACTATCATTATTTCAAAGCAAATTAACAGCTGAAAAATTAAAGCGAATGATGAGCGGTTTTACCATAGTCATAAGGATGAAAGATTAAATACACAGCTATTTTATTGTAAACTTTACCAAAATAAACCCGCTCCCTCAACTAGCGACAGTGGAAGGGAGCAACGGAAATTTAATACTAAATTAGGCAGACCGCGTCCCTGTGCACTTGTTATCTTGCACTCTACGGCCAGTGTGCAGCTGCAGATTATCTTAATAATCCTTAACTCTGGAGAAACATTGGAGCTATTATCATTTCTTGTTTTTGTAACTGTAAAGCTAAGGCTTGGAATTGTAGTATAAGTGTTTTTGAGAGGTTTTATCTTATTCGTATAGCTAAGTGATTCGTATATAATTATTGCAACATTTCCCTTCTTAACTCAGTAATAGCTATCTTTTTAATTGACTCATTGGGGAATATATTCATGCCCTGGCATCTATCAGGCCGCTGTGGCCGCTTACTATCAGGTGGGCTGCGTGTCTGTCTGCCAACTGAACTAAAACAAAAAAATCGGACTATTTTTTTTTGTTACGAAACCGATATTAAGTTTGGATCGGCCACGTCGAAAGAATGGCAGAAGACCGTGCCGTAAAGCGAGCGTACGCGGGTCGACCGGCTGGCCGACGTCCTATTGGCCGCCCTAGGTACCGTTGGAGTGACGAGGTGGAAAAGGATCTGTGCACCCTCGGCGTCATGAACTGGCGGGAGGAGGCCCAGGACCGGCCGAGGTGGCGTTAATTAATATCGGAGGCCAAGACTCTCTTTGGGTCGCCATCATAGCCGAGCCGAGCCGAATATTTTCACACACAATTTTATTTTTCCAACAAGGCAATACGTTTTAACATGGGCACTAAGTTGTCTGGACTAAGCGGCACTGTTCTATTTCTAGACATTTGATAGACAATAGATCTTAAGACTTAAAGTCTTAGTGTCGATTGCATCAGCGAACACTAATAGTGAGCTGTGGACTCGACGCACTCTATTTTAAGTGATGTGACTACAACGACTGCATTTTAACGACTATCGATAAAGGAAGTTAATTTTGTAGCATTTATAGACAATTGACACTCGATGTGTTTCTATGTATGTTCTAACTTCTAGACAGCAAACATCGTGGGGAAACCTTAATAATCTTAAGATTCGGTTTACCCATGGTTCCATTGGTCTGTTCTATTTGCTTGCCAAGCTCACGGAGCTCAGAAGACAATCGCTCAAGTGTCGCTTGCTTATTCTTGGATTATGATTAAGATGTACCCCAACGAAAATGAAAAGAAGTTGTTAAAAAAACATTGTGAGATTATTTTTTATCTTTTTACTACGAAGTTTTCATGTTGTACCACTTAAGAATATTTAAGCATAGCTCAATATGCTGCCATACTGTAGGTTCCTCTGATCTTTGTGCATTTCATTTCAAAGTTTGTGTTACATGGCATAGCATTCCATCCAATAATAGCTCAGCCATAATTATCAAGTTATTGATTAACTATATCACAATTGAGAAGCCTTAGCCTGTACTCAGCAGTGGGAACCTATATAGGCTAGCTGATAATGATGATGATTAAAAATACTTGTTAATAGATTGATTAAGATACTTCGGACTTCGGATACAAAAAAGAGGATAAAGAAAAGATTGTGAGACCTTTCCGATGCCAGCAAATATATATTTTCGAACTCAAATATATCGGAATTCTTCGCAAATAAATGTTCAAAGTAACATCGCAGATATCCACTGGCTCATAATATTCCCCGTCGCCCAAGCCGAGCAGTTAACAAAATAAATTGACGTTCGAACTCGGACGTTTTCGGAATTTTCTCGGGAATTTCGCTTCTATCGATATTTATGGCTTCCGAGAGAAGCGCTGCACTAGCCGTAAAGGGTGTTTAAAAATTCTATTTCGCAGTTGCAATCTCGGATGTTTCATTTTTGAAGGTGCCTCTTTTTGAATCCATATACCAATAATTAAAATGTAAAAGAAAATCTGTTTGTTTGTCTGTTACACTCTCATACTGAACCGATTTTGATAAAATTTGGTACAGATATAGACTAAAGCTTTTTTAAGCATAATTCACAATTAACTTTATAATGTCCTAGGCTGCCGCCCGCGGCTTCGCCTGCGTGGACTAGTGCTGGAATATTCTATTGGTACAAAAAAACAACGAACTATCGACACTAGTTCCTGTAAAATTCAGGCAACACTTGCTATATTGTAGAATAAAGGAAATTACGGGAACGCCAGGATTGCATATACCAGGAAAAAAAGTTAAGAGCTTTGCAGCTGGATAAAAATGGAATACGTATGACATTTTGCAATGCTATGGTACATTTACTAATAGGGCTGTTTTTGGTGTCTTGTTCAGAAACACCTTCACCCAAGTCGTAATTTTTATGAAACTTTCGTTGACAAGACGGCAAGGGCCACCTCAGCCTATCAAGGGTACATCAAGCAAGGGGTGTAGTCGATAAACTTCGCCCTTTCTAGGGTGTGGGACACGTCAGTTTCGGGGCCCGAGGGGGAAGATACGTAACGTATTTCCTGGTTAAAAAAGACGGTGCTATGCTATGCGGGAAATCGATTCTATCAAATAAAATCTTTGTCTTTCAATCTGAAACATGCAAATTCTAGACTAAACCTAGAAAGTAACATTTCTACAAAAACCCTTCTCCTTTTTCTCTGGTTTCCGAGTCGCTAAGCCTATTGCTACTTACTTATGAATTTTAAATGCTTATATTTTATTTAGAATATAAACAATCCGTCGACAAGGCGCTTTCATTAGAATTGAGCTGTGTTCAAGCGAAGCGATATAAATTTATTTTATCTACATCCATACAATAATAAGTCTATTTTATAGTCAGGAGCGATGAGCAAACGCCCTACATTTAGATATAAGTATCTGTGGCTGCATCGTAATGTTTACATTTTAGTATCGGTAACCGATACTTAAATTACGTTCAAATTTCGAACGTCTTCTTAAAAAGTAAAAATTAATGGATTTGAAGCTAACATTGTAAGCAAAACATCTTGATGTATTTTCAAAGGTACCAGGAGACCATAACCGCAGCGTAACTATTCAATAAATCAAAGAGTTTGAAAGACGCGAGCTAGCCTAGCTTCTTGTTCTTCTCTGCTCTCCTGGTACTACGGATTATATTCCACGCGGTTTCACATCGATCCTGACTTTAAAATAGACATTTATCGTATGAATGAAGATAAAGTTATGTATGTGACTGTACATAATTAGGCATTAAAATAATCATGACGTGATCTTTTTATGAAACTCACTTCGTTCGTTTCATAAAACCACATTCGTATTTTAATGACCCTCATTATGCAACAGTCACATAAATAACTATTACTTTTTATTAAGTTCATTATCTGGTAGCGCCATGCTGTAGTGGAGAAGGCGTGCTCACGTAACGCGCCTCTTCTAGCCTGAGGGTTGACCTGCGGGCGAGGGTAGCTCCCTAACGCCTGCATTGCACAGGTCGCCAAAGCCAAGTCTGGGAGACACCTAGGCCCGGTCCGGTCCGGGTGGCCCTACCTTGGCGCCACCCCGACTTGAGGCCTCTCAAGTCGGGGTACCCGGGGATGGGCTGGTCAATAGCCAAGGCTAGCACCGGCTCGTCCCAATCGGGTGTGAAGGGGAAACCGGGGGAGTTTAGTGGGTAGTGGACGCTTTAGTCTCCAGTCCCACACACGGCCACGGGTCTAGCTAGCCTGCTGTTATGATGCATAAACGCATTCTCCATCAAAAAATAAAAGAGCCATGCTGCAGGCAATTTTTATCTGTCAGTGTAGGCTAGCTCGACCGGGGAACTACCCCCTTACAGAAGACGACGTATGAGTGATATTAGGAGTAGGTAGAGTAGTTTTGCTATTGCGTGGCGTTTGGTGAGTGGCCTATAATATCATCCACGTAAACCGCACGTCATGCGCACGCTTTCGTAAATTGACCGCCTTCGTGAAACAGTTGGCTAAGCCGCTCGGGTATAAAAACACGGAGGTCGTGGGTTCGATTCCCGCCTTGTGGCTGGTTGGTGGTAGGGCTTTTTCAGAGTTCGATTGCCTAGCTACCACCCCCACAGGTGAAATCTGCCGCCATAACAGTTCTGGCTGTGTTCCGGCAATATTAATGTACACTTGTAATCAGAGGCTCGAAAATCAGATGAGTCTACAGTCTGGCAACACATTGAGGGGGGTCCCCTATATGAGTGCGAAAGTTGATAGTTCGATTTTCATTATATCGAACACGCTGTGTCGATAATTCAGTAGTACGATGTTTTATTACATCGATGGTTTGTTAGTGCGATGTAACGTTTGTGCGATAAATCTTGTTGCGAAAAACCATACAGCGATTGCTCATTAGTTCGATAAAATTTATTATTTCTAATAGTAAGTATGCGGCTTTAAAACGGCTACTATCATCCCTGAGATTTAATTATTAGCCTAATTTTGCATTATAGACGTTAAGAAAATTCATAAAAGCAGCCTATAGAGACATTTAAATTATCGAACTAATGAGCAATCGCTGTATGGTTTTTCGCAACAAGATTTTTCGCACAAACGTTACATCGCACTAACAAATCATCGATGTAATAAAACATCGTACTACTGAATTATCGACACAGCGTGTTCGATATAATGAAAATCGAACTATCAACTTTCGCACTCATAATTCGTCCCTCGCATGACTAACTGGCGTAACTAGAAAAAGGCAAATTGTACAGGGCAACCTATTTTCGGTTCAGAACTTGATATCTTGAGCTGTAGAAAATGCTAGGCGCGTCTTACATACAAGTTTATTATATATATATATATATATATAAAGAGAAGAGCATCAGTTTGCATACAGTACATGGTCCAGTAACATATTATATGTATTTATTTTTTTATTTGCATATTAAACAGCTACGCCACTCTGTGATAACTTTGTTTTTGTATTTAGTTTTGAAAATTGACACTTACGCCATCACGTGTATAGTGTTTTGGGAGGTAAAATCACAATGGGTCATTCGCTATTCAACCGTTAAAGAGGACACTCGCACAGATTTTGACAGAAGAAAAAACACCTCGAAGATGGATACCACAGCTGACGAAGCCACCCAAGTGATTGCACTACTGCAATCAGGGATGCGGCAGTGTGATGTCGCCCGGTAACTGAACTTGAGCCGTTTTTGGTTCGAAGAGCGTACCAGCATTTTGTAGAGACCAGTGGCTACATCCGAAGACATGGGTCCGGTAGACGTCGCTGCACTTCGGAAAGAGACGATCGTTAACTCTTTAAAAAATCGTTTCGCCAATGCTTTGGAATTGTAACAGCATCTCCAGGCAGGTCGCAGAATCTATCTTCTCTACGGTTAGAAGAAGACTGAAGGAGAAGAAGATAGCGGCCCACAGAACTGCTACGGGTCTAAAAATGAATGCAGTGCCGCGGCGAGCCCGCATTCATTTTGCTCGTGACCACTTCGACTGGAACCTTGAGCATTGGGGAGCTGTGCTCTTCTCAGACGAGACAAGAGTGCGTGTTGTCTACAACGACCAACGCAGAAGAGTACATCGAAGGCAGGTTGAACGGTTCGCCCAAGCCTGCATCCAGGAGACGGTGGAATATAGGGGGCGGATCCTGCATGTTCTGGGGTGGCATGTCGGTTGCCGTCAAAATCTCTCCTGGTCTGGAAGTGCATGTTATCCCCTTTGCCGATTCTTTTGACGAGGGGCTCACATTAATGCACGATAACGCTCGCGCTTACACTGCAGCGATCGTGGGCGACATTCTAGGTCCCAAATCTCTGTTGAGCAGTGGCTAGCAAGAAGTTGGGACCAGAATCCGATGGAGCACGTCCGGGATCATCTTAAACGGAAGGTCCGATCTCGTGATCCCGCTCCTTCGACTCTTCAGTAGCTCCAAGATGCGGTGATTGAAGAATGGGAGCTTATAATAATAATAATAATTTATTTCAGAATTAATTCCATAGATTGTTAGTAATACATTTGCATAATATATAAAGATTAGTGTAAAAAACCAAAGCAAAAACAAAACAAAATTGCAGACATAGAACCCGCCCCAACCTGCAAGTAAACCGTCTCTTTCTTATCCCAGAAGAGTTTTTGAAACTAGTGAGGTTCTTGAGGCCGGTATGGAAGCGGTGTTCAGAAGAAAGGGGGATGTCACTAGATTTTTAGTTAATTTTAAGCCACATAAATTGTAAATGTAATAACAATAAACAAAATGTTAAATAGAATTGTGAACATAATATCCTCTACATAAGGTTTAAGAATTTATAAAGAAGAATTTTAAGAGGCGATTTTTTGACGCCGAATGTTATAATTCACATACTAAAACCTTATTTTAAGTTAAAGTCACTATTTTATAAAAATCAAACGCTTAAATGACGGCAGTTGTAGATAGTATCCTTAAAAATATATCACTAAATGTCATTATACGACGTTTAGTGATATATTTTTACCATACGCCACTAAAATGGATTTTACTAACAGTCGTTTATGCATTTACGCCAGTTAGTCATGTTTTTTTTTTTATCCAAGCAGATACGTTTAAATTCCTACTCCATAAATATTTTCTCCTGAAGTCCTCTGCATCGTCGCTCACCTGTCCCAGTCGTTAACCGTATGTACTATGTATATATTTTATATATTAATATTATGTAATAAGTATGTATATATATCGCACACCCGGTAAAAAACTGTCATAACACAAAAACAGGCTAATCTCACCCCTTGCAGTTAAATATTATTTTCCTGCAAAAAGTGAGATTAAAATAATATTATTTTATTGAAAAAAGTGAGACCCGTCTTGCCTCTACGTTAAGACAGTATTTTAGCGGGTGTGCGATAATGTCGTCAATTATTATTAAGTAACAAAATGACTCTACCAGATTTGGCTATTTTTATGTTATGACAGTTTTTTACCGGGTGTGCGATATATATCTTATTTTATTTTTTTTTATTTTATATTTTATATAAGTATTTATTTATCATATTTTATTTCGTTTATTTCTGTTATTTTTTAAGTTTTAGGTTAATTGGCACTACCCACTGTTTCTTTCTGCTTGGCCTAAAGGTTGACTGGGAGAGAATGCCATGAGGCATTAAGTCCGCCTTTTGTACTTGATATGTGCAATGAAGCTTAAATAAATAAATAAATAAATACGTCAACGGTACAGGCAGCTCTATCTTTACAACGGCGATAGATAGAGATATAACGATTAGTGGAATCCGTTGGAAAATGAGTTTTAAATAAGGTCATGTATTTAAGTCAGTTTTGACAAAAATGTCAGTTACGCCAGTTAGTCATGCGAGGGACGAATATAGGGGTGTGGTAGGTGGTAGGTAGGTGAAACGGTCCCACTCTGGAATAGGCCGTAGATGGCCACTTACCATTAGGTGGGCTGCGTGCCTGTCTGCCAACTGACCTAGTATAAAAAAAGACGATTGCAAGACTAACGCTTAAATATTGTAGTGTCCAATGAGTGGGAACGGTGCGTCAGCTTGGATACAGTTTAAAAGGTAACTCTTACTGCATGTGAGAGGGTGGTGATTCGTTTTTTTTTTAGAATTTAAATAACTCTTTTATAGGATAAAAGCAGGCAACGTTGTGGTCAAGTGTTGGTTTAGTTCAAACATAAAAAAATATAACAATGGTCGCCAAACGGATTATAGTCAAGAGCTGTGTCGATCTAGCTCAGAGGATCGACGGCACAATATCTATCTATAGCAATATTAAGCAGTGGATGACAGCCCCACGCCAGGATGAAGCTTGCACGAAATATTCACGACTCAAATCCAGCTCGGATCTTGTTTCTGATTCCTTTTGTGCTTCGCCTTTGAATACCTACCCTACGGCGACAGACGGACGGGAATTAGCTTCTAGTTTCGACATGTTGCCGTATCGATATCGAGATTGTGCCTACCACAAAATAAAAAGGGATTTCAGAAAAACCACTTACGCCATTATCATAAATAATAACCTAAACTTGCCTGGTGCATTAAAGCGCTGCACAGACGTACACCTAGAATTATAAAAAAAGACACTGTTGTATCTTGTGTTAGACACATCTTTTGCCGTGTCAGCAATGAAAAGTGTACATAAGTGTCTGCGCAGCCCCGTTACTTATAATATAATTTTATATTCTGATAACTATTATGGAATTTCATTGGCAGTTGCAAGTTGTTTTTTTTTTAACTTTAAATCGTTTGAGAATGGCTGTAAACTTAAGTAACGGAAAAATATTCTTGCGAATGGCTGGTGGTTTCTGATATTTACGCGATTACTACTCATTAAATAGTTAAATCAAATAAAATCAAAATCAACTCAAATCAATTTACTTAATTCTTAGAACTACACTATCAGCTAGTACAATCATTATCTTAAGATTTAATTAACTTTATGAGCCTGACCTAGGAAATCCTGTGTTTCAGGCGAAAAACAACTTATATAATACTAGCCTTCCGCCCGCGGCTTCGCCCGCGTGAACTATAGGACGTTATCCCGCGGGAATATCTTGTAAATTGTAGCCTATGTGTTATCCTTATGTTTAAGCTATATTATTGTAAAGTTTCATTAAAATCAATTCAGTAGTTTTTACGTGAAAGAATAACAAAAGTTCATCCATCCGCTCCCCGGTCGGTACCGCCGCAACCGCTATGTCCCTGCATTTTAAATCTGTAATATCTTCGAAACTATTCATTTAAATTACATGATGTAAAGGGCCATAGTGATCTATATTACATGCACAATTTATTTATGGTACTTTATTGGATAAGGATTAATACTGTATTGCTTAAAATCACTTTTTCGTAAATAAGCCATTATTTTATCGTAATAAGTAAAGGAAAATGGTTATTGTGGGTTATCCCTAAGAGATAGACATATACCATCGCGGACTTTTTTGTAAAACTTTTTAAAGTGTACAATAGTGTAGTACATTATTTTGATCTATCTCGTAGGGTTCAGCCAGCGTTTGCAATGTAAGCGCAAAAAAATGAGATTATTTACGACCTTAAATTAAAAACCTCTAAAATTATCAGTGTTTCTCTACTATATTATGCATGTATTATACATATAAACCTTCCTCTTGAATCAGTCTATCTAATGAAAAAAACCGCATCAAAATCCGTTGCGTAGTTTCAAAGATTTAAGCATACAAAGGGACATAGGGACAGAGAAAGCGACTTTGTTTTATACTATGTAGTGAAAACAACAGGCTAGTATTGTTAAACGGATACAATCACGGTTTATCCGATAAGTGGTTTTATTCATTGAGAAACTGCTGTTTGTTCTGAGTGGTATCTCTGCTTGAACGCACTGCCTAACTTACATTGTGGTCTGGGTTTAATCTCATGTACCTTTTGATAGGGCCTAACCCTTTATTCATGTTAGATCAATTAAATTGGATTCTGTAACGAGTTTCCGATTACCTTTTCCGCAGTACAGTGGCTCTTTCTGTGCTTTACTTAATCTATATCTATTCATAAAGGTTGACTGGTAGAGAATGCTTTTAGCGTTAAGTCCGCCTTTTGTACCCGACTTGTGTGGTCAATAAAGTTGTTATAAATAAATAAATAAATATATCTACACTAATATTATAAAGAGGAAAGATTTGATTGTTTTTTTGTTTGTATTGAATAGGCTCCGAAACTACTGAACCGATTTGAATAATTCTTTCACTGTTGGAAAACTACACTATCCCCGATGAACATAGGGTTCTTTTGATCCCGGAAATGTGGGGGGAAGGGGGATATTTAAAAAAAAGAAATTACGTGCGGGTGAAACCGCGGGCGGAAGGCTAGTATTGTTATTATAGTGGTTCATCCTGATGATAGGTAATAATTATGCACTCATTGGTTGTAAGTACATAGGTCGTCAAATACTCTCAAGAGGGTTGTGTATCTGACGGGCAGCCTAAGTATAATAAATAAATTAATTTAAAGGGTTTTTAGTAAACAATAGCAAGGGTCCAAGCTGGAATTAAATCCTTCCATCAATGGGACATCCAGACTGAGTTGGAATTAATCAACGCGTTATGTCGATGACATAAGGTGCAATTTGCCGTGAACTGATTAATAGTTATGCGGACATTACGACGGACGGCCACAATTGATTTCATATTGTGAACAGGGCCTTAATAAGGGATGGCCAAAGAAATGGTTGAGAAGTCGGCTACTACACCAGAGATCGCGGATTCAATCCCCGCACGGTACAAACATTTGTGTGCATGAACATGTATGTTTATATCGGTCGGGTGTTTCTATGTATAATATGTATGTATTTACAAAAAAGAAACTAATTTTGTATAAGTAATGCTTAGCTTGGGGCTAGATGGCGCTGTGTGAATAATGTCCAGAGATTTTCTTATTTAGTTTTTTCTTCTATCTATCTATTTATTCAGCCCGTGTCCACCCACTGTTAACAGGCCTTCTCTCTTCCGCGCCTATCTGTTTTTTCTTGACTTTTGGCTATTGGCCCCCACTCCATTAGGCCTAAGTCCGGCCCTGGTATTATGTTACTGACAGACGACGTGATTGACTGCGTATACGCGGCGATCTGTCTTCTGTTATTATTATTGCGATATTTATTGTCATTTCCAAATTGTTTCCCGTTTTTAGGGCACAATGTTCATTTATTCCGGTATTTATTTGTAGGTTTGGTGGGCATTGTGGGAGTAAAACAATTTGCAGTCTTAAAAATTATATTATATTTTTACGAAATTAAAAATTGCAATAAGGAAAAACCGCCACCGCAAGGCAGATTAACGTAGCCCGCAACATTTCGTAAGGTCATGGGAAATTTTGATAAACGTAGGTATTTAAATGATAATATTTACATGATAATGTCTTTTAGAAAAGATTTAGACAGACTCTTAAACATTAAATATACGAAGTAATTATTTACAGCATGTTGTTAATATTATATCAATATGAATGTTGACTTTAATTAGACCATCCTGTACTTGGATTTTTAGCTCCTAGTTTCAAACTGAAATCTCAAATAAATAAATAAATTTTATATGGGAGCCAGTACACTTGAAATTAAAGGCTCGAAGATCAGAGGAGTCTACAGTCTGGCAGCACATTGAGCGACGCTGGTAAAGTGTTCCTCAATGGAATAGGCCGCAGTGGCTGCTTACCATCAGGTGCGAGTCTGTCTGCCATCTGATGTTGCCAAACGAATTTGTTCTAGCTTATTAACTTATGAACATTTCTTAATTATTTACTTTTTAACGAGTACACAATATTAAATTGAACACCCATCAATACTAATATAATGTATTATGTAATGAAGAATGCATTCTCCACAGTCTTAAAAAGCTATTAATATTACCTTCGATCCTGACCCTTTTTTCGGAGGAGAATGCGTTCATTCACCATAACCGCAGGCTAGGACTCGAGACTAAAGCGTTCACTACCCTCTAAACTCCCCCGGTTTCCCCTTCACACCCAAATTGGGACGAGCCGGTGCCAGCCTTGTGGCTATTGACAAGCCTATCCCGACCCTAAAATCTGACCTATAAGAGCCTTTTTATACAGTCTGATAAATAAGATCGAAACCGCACATTCTCATATTAGAACAAAGCATTGTTTACGCTATTTTCATGTTTTTCTATTAGATTGACCCAGAATCTCAAGATATTCAAATTGCTACTATGCCTTATTAATATCAGCTTCATCAGTATTTTCCATTGCTATACGATTTGGAGCCTTGTTAACCAGAAAATAGAGTCGGTTATGGTTATAAATGGTCCAGATTGAATCGGTTTGACCCGGATTTGGCTGGTACGATCTGTCAAAGGGCTATTGTGGCATGAGGGCTGTCACAAATCAGGGTGGGGTAACTAAAACTGCAATCGGTCGATGTATGATTTCTTAAATTGAATGTCCAAACTCCTTACATAACCACAGGGCAGACTGAAGTCTAGAAAGCTGAATTTGTGCACTGTAATTTTTTTTAAGGTATAGCGGGCAGACGAGCATGCGGCATACATGTTGGAAAGTGACTAACTTCGTGCAAAAAAAATTCTTGGTAAATCAAATTTCAAAATAAATACTTTGACTTTTGACTTTGACTACCGCTGCCCATAGACATCTGCAAATCAGGTGGAATCACAAAATATGCGCTGCCGGCCTTTAAGGAAGGAATGCACTCTTTTTTTTCAAGGGGTATATGTATTAGTCGCCTGAATCCTCTTTTATTCCTATTTTGTTTTATGTTATGTCAGTTTATAGTGGTAAGCGGTCACTAGGCCCATTATTATATTCATAAGGTCTAATATCAATCTAATATGCATTACACGTCTTGCTGATCTAGTGGTTTTAATACTAGGCTATGATCTCAGGGTCCTGGGTTCAATTACCGGGTCGATCTAAAGAACAATGGCAAAGTCCCATACTACGTTTGTATTGGATAAAAATTAGGCGTCTATGATTTAAAAAATGCTTATACACTAGCAATTGTATTACATAAACATTTCCAAAAAGAATTTTAACAAACGGTGGTTGCAAAAAAAAGTTATAAGTATTTTTGTACTTTGAGGTTATGTTGGTAATAGAGATGGGTAAATAGCCGGATGGTTTGGATTATTAGCGATTATTATCCATTAGTAGCCATTAATAGCCATGCAATGGCTAATAACCCTGCTATTAATGTTTTTGAAAGAAATAAATGTTATTTTTTTGTTTTATTCTTATTTTGACATTACTAACCACATGAGTGAAAAGAGCGGGTGTTCTTTATATATCATTCAGGAATTTGAGCTAATAATATGGCGCGTTGACTATAGTAAAACCTACAAAAATTTAAACCGATAAGTAAAAGTGTATAGTAAATAGTTATTAGCATATTATCTATCTATATTATATAAAGCTAAATTACCACTCACTGACTGACTGATCAGGGCCATTTTTCGGCGTGTTGCTGACCCTTTTTCGTCTCGTGATCTATGGCGGACTTGGACAACTCGTCAATCGAAATTTGTCTATGGTAGGTGCGAAAAAAAAATCCAAGATGGCGGCCATGTTGGTCATTCTATCTCTGTCACTATCAATCGGACGAGCACGAAATTCGGTAGGGGTGTAGTCTGTGGCGAACGATTCGACTTTAAAAAGTAAAATGTCAGAAAAACAAAATGGCGGCGCCGCCATCTTGGGTTGAAAATTGAAAAATCGACCCTTTTTGGGGGGGCTCTAACTCTGTGATGAGCATAGATAATTTCAAATTTTTTTTTTGGGATGTGTTGGAAATATAGTCAGTTTATAGGATATGGCAACACATTAAAAAAATCCAAGATGGCGGCGGCGCTGGCGGTAAAAAAACTGACTGACAAAATTTTTGCAACTTTTCAAAACGAATTTTCTGGTAGATGGCAACACTAGAGGGGAACGAGTCCCCGTGCCTTTGGAGGGTAATTTATCAGAGTGTTGCCACGGGGGAAAAAAATCTACCACGTTCATAGTAGTTTTCGGACTTTTGGTACATTTAGTAGAAAATGACTTTTTGACAGCTGGCGAAAATCCGAGTATGCAGTTTGGTGGCAACCCCGGTGCCGAGTGGCCATCTGGTATTTTTTTGGAAATCGCCTGGCAACACTGGCAACGACGGAAGAAAATCGATTTTTCGCCCTCGCTGGCTTTGAAAAAATCCTCTGGCAACACTATGCGTCACAGGTTAAAAATTTTAATGGTCATCGATGCGGTATACGATGTAGTTTTAGTAAAAAAATTGGCAAAAAATATACAAGATGGCGGACGCGCTGGCGGCCAAATTTGTAAAAAGTTCTTTTTTGCAAAAAATTAAAATCGATTTTTCGTCTACTTGGCAACACTCTATGCGAAAACGTTGTATAGTGCGGGAGCGTGTCTTAGCGTCGAGTATTGCCAGGCGTAAAAATATTTTGGTAGTTTTTGGTAGATTCCGCTCCAGGGGCCCAAAAAGGGTCGATTCGAAATCGGGCATTAAGGGGAAAATTGGGGCCACGAATCTATAGTTCGGCGGGCCCCTAATGACTTTCTGGTAGTTTCGTCGACGAGAGCTGGCAACACTGGGAGTGGCGAATTTTACAAATTTTTGGGGTGTCGTCACTTTTCACGAGTTGGCGGGGCCGTATTATACATGGTAGAAAAAAAGTAAAAATGATGTTCGACGCTGTCTATGGTGTAGTTTATGGGAAAAATACGCGCTGTCAAAAATTCAAGATGGCCGCCGCGCAGGAGAGCAAATTGCAAAAAGTACTTTTTTTCGAAAATTTCAAAGCCCGTTTTGACTGATTTGGCAACACTTTACAGAGTTGCTTTGTATAGCGGCAAGGCGGGGCTCTGTGTCGAGTGTTGCTAAGTGAAAAAAAGATTTGGGAGCTTTTGGTAGTTTTTGCCACAGGGCTCAAAAAAGGGTCGACTCGAAATACGGCATTTGGAGAAAATCTGAGTATGAGGAATCATGTCTTCCGGGGTTCCTAATGACATCATGGTAGAGATTTGACAATCACCTGGCAACACTGGGTGTGAGGGGGAAACGAAAATTTTCGACATGGCCCTCTATCTCGAGTTGTTTAGACAACTGGGTGAAACAGAGAAAAAAAGTAAAAATGCAGTTCGATGCGGTATATAGTGTAGTATATGGGAAAAATACGGGATCGGCAAAATTCAAGATGGCGGACGAGCTGTCACAAAAAACGTGAAATTTTCTTGTTTTCAAAACTTTCACATTGATTTTTCGGGCAGTTGGTGAACCAAAAGAAAAGTTCAAATGTACTAGGCGGTTATGAGTTTTGGCGTGAGGTATTGCCAGATGAAAAAATATTTTGGGAGATTTTGGTAGTTTTTGACTTATGCCCCAAAAAGGTCGAAAATAGAAATAAAGACTTTTCGCAAAAAATATTCCCCAGGCGTGATAGATTGTGTACCCCAAAATGACATTTGACTATTTTAATCAATGGCAACTGGCAACACAGGGAGTTGTGGAGGCTCAAACTTTTTCGGAAGGGGTCCCTTTGAGAGTCTCTGGAGAGGCCAATATGGGTCGCAGAGTAGCTATGTAAAATCTATTATTTGTGAAAATTAAATAGCATTAAGGAAAAAATGTGAGAAAAATTCCAAACAATATGGCGGACGAGCAAGCGGCCATTTTGGAAAATCTTTTGTTTGCGAGAATTTTTAAATCGATTTTTAAGATAAAAGGAGGTATTTTAGAAGAAAATGTTGCATGACCTTTGTTGTTGCGACGGACATTTCCTAACAGATGGTGTATAAATTTACCCCATTTTCAGGATAATTTTGGAGATTTAGGGGAAAATGTTAAAAATCGAAATATCAATTTTGGGACAAAAACAAGTATGAGGACCTGTCAAATATCGTCTTTTGTTTTCATTTCAGCCCAAACTTTAGTAAAAATTAGTGCGGATTGGAAAAAAAATAAAAATCAATTTTGTTCTACCAAAGGGATTTCCCCATACATTTTGTACTGGACTTGGAGCTTTATATGGAACAGCGAGTTTGTATGAAAATATTCAAGTGTTTGAAAGAACGTTATTACGAATACGTACCAAAAATGGTCTTATGTGATTAATTCAAACACACTGTTTGGCTCTAAAACCCAGAGGTCGTGGGTTCGAATCCCACGGGCAGCATAACTCTGTGTGAGGTTAGGTTATGTTAGAACTGCGACCACCAGAACCGAATTCTACCCATTTTACTTGGTCAGGACAGAGAGAAAGTATTTTGTATATTTACTATCAATCATCAATCGCCGCGTAGGGCTAAGTCCGGAGCGGCCTTGAACGGAGCCCTAGGACGTAGTTTATGTATCTTTAGGCGTTTAAAAAGGAATAAGGACACTGCTAAGTACGGTAAATAAACGTCAATTATGTAACTTTGCGAGGCCGCAGGCCGAGCTGCGTTAGCGAGGCCGAAGGCCGAGCGCCGCGGAGGGCGAAGCCCGACAGCGGCCTTGTACAAAGCACTAGGACTCCGCTGATGCCCCGCACAGGCGTTAAAAAAGATTATGGACATTGCCGCGACCAGTCCAATCCAGTCATGAAAATTTTGCGAGGCCGCAGGCCGAGCTGCGTCAGCAAGGCCGAAGGCCGAGCGCCGCGGAGGGCGAAGCCCGACAGCGGCCTTGTACAAAGCACTTGGACGTAGTTGATGTCTCTTTGGGCTTTTAAAAAGGAATTAGGACACTGCCACAGAAACTTAACACCAATTTTGTAACTTTGCGAGGCCGCAGGCCGAGCTGCGTCAGCGAGGCCGAAGGCCGAGCGCCGCGGAGGGCAAAGCCCGACAGCGGCCTTGTACAAAGCACTAGGACTCCGCCAATGCCCCTCTCGGGCATTAAAAAAGAAAAAGGACACGCTCACGGACAGTCCAACCCAGTTTTGTAAATTTTGCGAGGCCGTAGGCCGAGCTGCGTCAGCGAGGCCGAAGGCCGAGCGCCGCGGAGGGCGAAGCCCGACAGCGGCCGCTGTCGCGCAGCGACCTAGCTCTGGGCGCGACCGCAAAGCGGGCGCCCCGAGCTAGTTATGTAATTATAAAGTTCAACTATGGGAAATACCCAAGCACTACTCGTGCATGCCTGGGTGATTCCAGAATTTTACAAATTTTTGAAGTGAAAACTTCTGTAGCGGCCTTGTACACTTTTTTTATAAGGGCAAAAAATTTTAAACTCGCGTCAGGATCACGTGACCGTCAGGATCAAAAATTCGTAAGACGGACACTTTTTTTTTGTTCAAGCGCCAATTTGCGAAATTTTAGTTTTCACTTCTGCCGGCAATCCCGGAGTGCAACCCGTCGTTTTTTTAATTCGCCGAAGTCGTATGAATCTATACGGCATTAGATAATTTCGCAAATATTATGAACATGCACTCCATGTCGTAATCTTGATGTGCCATGCAATAAATATAATATATCTTATAATTTTATAATAAAAATCATCAAAATTTCGCATCAAACATCATTACCATTCGCATATTTTTGTTGGACACCGAAATATTCGTTTAATTATTTCACGTAATTTGAATGTATACCCGTGTTTGGTTATTTAGTATTGTATTAGACATTTACAAATCAATGTTACGAAGTCATTCAATTTCTGAAATAAACACAAACGTTTTTTCGGAGGAGATCGCATTTATGCGCCATAACCGCAGGCTAGCGACGCCTGCGGTCGTGTGTGGGGCTCGAGATTAAGTCCCACTACCCACTAAACTCCCCCGGTTTCCCCTTAACACCCGATTGGGACGAGCCGGTTCTAGCCTTGTGGCTATTGACCAGCCCATTCCCGTGTACCCCAACCTGAAAGGATTCAAGTCGGGGTGGGGCACCCAGGGAGGGCCACCCGAAAAACAAGGTGACCATCAAACTTGGCTCGGGCGACCTGTGCAATGCGGGCGTTGGGGAACTACTACCTTCGCCCGCAGGTCAACCCTCAGGCCGAAGAAGGCGTGCTAAGTGATCTCGCCTTCTCCGGCCCGGCCGTCTACGCCGGAGGGGAGCAGCGAGGGGGTCCTCCTCGCGCTCCCGCTCCGCTGCCTCCTTCTGCGACATAACTTTCTCGCAGAAGGAGGCGGCCGCCTCCCACGCACACCTGTTGGCAACCATGGCACGAACCATGGTCGCCAACGAGAGGCGTCCTCCGCCTAGTGCCGCGATAAGTTCGCGGCGCTTGTGTCGCCAGGCCGAGCACTCAAGGAGAGTGTGTTCGGCCGTGTCGTCGGGAGCGTCGCAGCGATGACACTGCGGCGTCTCCTTCGGACGGGGGACACGGTACAGGTTGTGTCCGAAACATCCATGTGCGGACGAAACCTGCGACAGGCGGTAGGTGAGGCTGCCGTGCCGGCGCTCGACGCACACTCCCTCAACACCGGACGAATGGCCTCAATCGTCCAGTGGCCAGCACTTTGGGCTTGGAGAGCTTCCGTCCATTTGGCCAGGGCCCAGGGTCTCTTCCCTGGCCTGGTAATGACCTAGCGCCAACTCCTCCAAGCATGGTCGCTCCCCCCGCATCCTTGCCGCGACCGGAATTCGATGCACCTGGGCCAGAACCAAGGCATCGAATTCCCAAGGCGTTGTCATCATCATTCGCGTCATTACTGTTTTTTTTCCATGGAATCGTAATGGTGTTTTGTAAATGGTAATGACGTATGCGTGCTTATTTAATAGTATTTTAATAATTTATACACATTTTTCCAGTGATATTTTGATAATTACTTAAGTCATGGTAGAAACAATGTCTGTGTAGTGAACAATATTGATGTGTGTGAGCGAAGTATGATACCCACGTTAGCAGAAATAAAATACGTAGAAGCCCATAAACCATAATTACTGATTCAATTACAATACAATAAATTAAAAAAAAACATAAATTTCTCTAAGATACATTAATAGCAGGGTTATCATCCAAAATCGGCTATTAATGGCTATTAACTGCTTTTAATCGATTATTATCCATGATGTTATTAACCGGATTATTAGCATTACCCATCACTATTGGTAATGAAACAAATCCTTGTTTATTTTCTTCTTTTAGTAATTAATAAAATTATTTTTAATTAAAATAGTCATCTTAGAAGCAATCAGAGGAAAAATAAACAGTCTCCTAAAACATTTATGAGAATTCTGGACCTTTTAAATATCGTATATGGCTAAAGTACAAACCGTGCAAAGCCAAAACCTATAAAAAAAATAGACTGTCAAACAAATTGCTTTGCAGTTTCCTGCTGTCAAAATAACTTTGGTAGCAGTGTTGCAATTGGCAGATAGTTAAATATTACACGAGACAGCTTTAAAAGTTACATTTTTACCAATAAAGAAACATTACGCTATTTTATGTACGAAGGGAACTTCCACTGTGCTATTTTTAAATGATATATAATTTCTAAGTTACACATTGCATTGAAATAAATTATTTTTATTCCTTTCTCTTATTATTGAAAAAAATATAAATGTGTTATTTTTTCTAAAGCGGCAACACAATCGCATTATTATAATCAACTGAGAGGTTTTTATAATTCATGATTTTATATCAGCCTTTAAATAAAAATGTGTTATGATGTAAAAATCTGGCTAATTCAAATAATAGTTTTTGTATAAGTCAAGTTTTAAGACACCTTAAAAACGTGCAGGTATAAAACTGCCATTGTTCTTTGTGTCTTAATTTTAAACGCAGGTCAAGTTTTTTATCACCAATCTGCATTAAGAAGGCGTGGTGATTAATCTAGTACCCGTTATAGTGAAAATTACTTGATTTCTACATATAATTAAGGCCTTTGACCTGTGTGGGACTTTAAATAGGCCAATATTTTACTTTTTAACATCAAAATTTAATACTTAATTAAATAATAGCACACACACAAACACACAACACACGAATACACTTACACACACATTTACACACCATAATGCTAGCACATAATAATAAGTTTCTTGTTTATTTTATACATATTATTTTGTTTAAGTTAATATTCTTATAGCCGCATTGCCTGGTATTTTTTTTTATTGATCCTCACAAAACAGGCCTGTCAGTGTGAGAGTCACTGAATCTTGTAACTGTATTTTTAAAGTTCGTTGGTAAATAAATATTTTTCATTTTCATTTATTGAATAAAAATGACTCTGTTGACAACCCTATAATGGATGTTTTTATTTCGTCCAATTCGAGCTTTGTAGTGACCACCCTTGTAAAGGCATAAGGGTTTGTGTTACGGGTATCATTGTCCAAACGGAATGGGATTAAATGGATTTTAATGGATTTACATTGAAAGTGGTCTTATGCTGATTGAAACTGGGCTTATTATACACCGTTTGATCTTTTTTACATTGGTTTTCGTAATATTTAGTTTAAAAAGGTTTTATTTAATATTTCTAATTGACATTGCTTTTAGAGAACCGTCTCCACCAGACCGTTCTTCAATGCTCTTTAAAGGAGATTATTTATAGGACATTTTTAATAATAACGACGAGCCAATTGGTATAATGGTCGCGAAGTTGGCTATAACACCAGAGGTCGCGGGTTCGATCCCTGCACGGTACAAACATATTTTGTGTGCATGAACATGTCTGTTTGTATCGGTCTGCGTGTTTCTATGTATAATATGTATGTATTTACAAGAAAAAAGTATATAAGTAATGTTTATCCCTTGTCTTGTTGCACCCACACTATGCTTAGTTTGGGGCTAGATGGCGCTGTGTGAATAATGTCCAGAGTTATTTATTGTCTAGAGACAGATAGGTATTTTTTAGTAAGCGTCGTAGGTATGTCTGATAGAGCTATTCTAGAGACTCATTGCTCTCTAAAATTTAAAAACCGACAACTTTCATGAGTAAGTGAGACAGAGGGGATCTTTCTGAAGAACAAATCATTACATTTCATTAGGAAGCCATCAACTAAGCTCCACGTGTAAAGGGGAAACTAGAGGATCTCCTTGATCTCCTTCACACCTAAGGGACAAGCCGCGTACCCGCCTTGTGACGGCTCATATTTGTCCGTTGTCCTTAATTTGGGGCCCAAAGACACTGTATGAATAAGGGTTTCTATTTATTTATTTATTTAAAACGTTAATTTACTCATTTCAACACAAAACTAAAACGTTTAAACAAGCGATTACTGCTCTTGCCGTCTGTGACCTACGAGATATTTTACAGCCCGATATTGACGGCCATAAAACTCGTCTTATCCTTTTAGTTTCTCTTTACTGCTTTTCAATATTTTTATGCCCCAAAAACTGGACATACGGACTGAAAGTACTTTTGGGTTCTGTAGCGATGAATAATTTTTCAACATCTTTATAGAATCGAAACGTTAATTATAATAAACTTTACTTTTTAATTAGCCAAAACACTACTATGTTTTACCTTTTTTATTAAAGAACATTGTAACATTTATTGTTTAGATTTTATATGGTTGTGGTAAACGGGTTCAAGAGTTCAGTGGAGACCGCGTCTCGGTAAACGTAGTGTAGGTCGCTCTCAGGCCAGGTGGAGCGATGATCTGCGCAAGATGGCTGGCAGGAGCTGGATGCGAGTGGCCGAGGATCGATCGGCGTGGCGAGCATTTGGAGAGGACTGTTGATTAGATTTTATATTGTCTTAATGACAAAAATACATCTCATGAAAGTTTAGTTTGTTTTTAGATAGTTAGCAAAAACAGATGACTTACTACAGGAGATGAAAAATAAAACTATTTGTTTAACAAGACATAAAATATGATTAAGTTATTTATTGGTAACAAACGTCTAGGGAAACCGAGGTAGTAAAGTGCAGGCAAGCATAAATATTAAAATTGTTATTACGAACTACCTATATCAGGAGCGAGAGAATAAACTGGGATCTTGTTTCTAGGTTTAAATCGATTGTGGAAGCTATATTCACTGATAAATAATATTAGCCTGTCAGTTAACTAAGTTTGATTGCCCGAGTGTATTTTACTACTTTAACCCTCAGAAATACCTATAATATTTTTACAGGATAAAAAATCCATACCAAAAGTCAAATCGAACCGTTGCTCCGCTGCGACCTAAAAAAGGACAAACAAAAACACATGTCCCTTCTTAAGGACTGGTCTATGTCACTGCCTAATTTTATCACAATCGGTTCAGTGGTTCCGGCATGATAGCGTTACAGACTGACGTAGTTACCTACTTTCGCAATTTTTAATTTTAATATCCAATGGATGTTATCATATGATTTTTTATTCTATGAGGGTACTACTTGGCAGCTATTATGGAACATCCAATACTGAAATTTTAGGCTGTATTCCCTTCTACGAGTAATTTTGGAAGTCTAATGTCATTCACAGTGCAGTGTTGTGCAGCGAATGTATATTTATGAACCCGCTAACCCGGCCTATCGTGATGTAAGCCTAATTAGAAATCCTGTATCTGACCGACTACTGGTGCATCTACCTACTCGGGTGAATATGGAACAAGAGTATGAGTAGTATGAGTTAATGTTCATGGCATGAATGTTTGTCCGGGGTGGTTTTTCACCTTTCAGAAGTGAACTCTAAAAGCAAAACGTACCTACACAGAGACAGATTTCCTACATGACCATAAAAATATCTTTTTGTTTCATCCATTTGGGCAAACCACAGAAAAGAAAACTTTCTTGTTCTGAGGGGCAAACTTTAATGTTTCTTCAATATTTGTCAGCCGGTCCAGTACCACCACCACTTGCCACGGCTTCGCTCGCTTGAAATTTAAAATTACCAATGAAGAGAATCACTAATTCGGGTTGTGTTTGAAGAATACGACACTTTTGCTTAACCCGAACATTGAACCCAGGGCGTTATACGTTTTTAAAAATTATTTGTTTACCGCCCTGACTGCAATTCACATGGTTGTGGCACAGATTATTAAATAAATAGTTACTAGTTATGGTTACCTAATCACAACCATGCAGTAAATAATAATCATAAAAAAATCACAATAGCTTAGTTATTCTAATGTTGTGATTTTTAGAAACAGTGACTTTTGTTTACACAGTTTCATTTACGTCAAAAATAATATCCCTCCCTATCGCAATAATAGTACAGGATCCCACTGCTAGATTCTGATCATTAATTCAAAATTAGTTGTATCAAAAAACAGATACCTGCAGAATCGAGCAGTGGGATCTTAGACTTTAAGGGCAGATCGCTTCACCCAAGCCGCGAACAAAGTAGGCCCGCAGCTCAAGGGGACGACCTAAGCCCTGCCAAAAACTGTTTCGCCCACTTAGGACATTGCCGAGAGTTACCAAGGCCCAATAATTTCCTTACTCAATAGATTGAGGCACGAGGAGCGACATTACTGCGACTCTACTTACGCTCTCGGAAAATCACAACGATACCGCGATTTTAGAACACATAGCGCCATCCATAGGTGATATGAGGTAAACTAGAATTATTTTTGTTATAAAATAAACTAGCCTGAGATGATTACGTTACAAAGCTTAGATATTAAACGGTTGTAAAATAAGTACAAACTCCACTACAGCAAAGACAATTTTTACGCCATAATCATACAAATGAAAAACAATCATTTCGTCACATTCGATGTAACACAAGTCGTATAACAAAATTAAAAATAATAATAAAATTGTTTAAATCAAAAAATAATAATAATGAACGAATTATTGTTCAGTGATTCCTCATTGGTCCTAGATTTGGATTTCGGGGTCTAGTGTTCAATTCAATTCCCAGGCCGGGCAAAATTTGTTGTAGGTATTCGAAGGCCGATTTGTTTTAATGGTTACAGGTGCCGGCAAACTTCTTGACCATCCGTCGACACAGTAGGGGAAAAAGTTCGCGCATATGCACTTGCGAATTAGCGCGCGGATCTCCAGTCGCCCAAGGGTCAGAGATTTGCTTATGACCAATAGCGCGTAGGTACGCTTCTCAAAATTTGCGTTCTGCGCATTCCCCACCCGATTTCAAGATGTTTGCCGGGATCTGTACTATTCGTTATTACCAAATGAAAGGTGGGTTCAATGCACAGTGAGTGGAGTATACAAAAATCAATTTTGCAGGATAGTGGACGGAGGCGATCAAAGCCTCTGCAACCTTCTGAGTAGTTAGTTGATTTATTACCATTAAACCAAAACGGTCATCGAATATTACCATTATCAACAATTGCCCGTTGCGTCATAACAGTTAATAATTTGATGAGCCAATCAATTGTCCATTCTGTGGAGCTATTACACCGCATCGTGGGCCATTATGACAGCCGTATTGCAACAACTGTCGCGTGCAAGTAATGCAAGCGGTAACTCACCCGCGCCTGCCGCGAATGGCCTCTCGCGCCCACTCGCGCCCACTCTGGGCCACTCGCGCCCACTCGAGCCGCGGCCGCGGTCATTGAAGGGTTAAATGTAAATAAGCGGGTTGCACTTGATTTGTACTGAAAACGTACAAATATTGTTAATGTGAAAGTATCCTTTTCAGGCAACTTAAAATTAAAGGCGATCTTTAAGTGTCCCAGCCAATAATTTTAAGACTAGATTAAATGTATGTGGATGGAAGACAGTTAGAGCATAATGATAGTGGACGTACTTTATTTTTGAACTTATAAGTAAAATGTTTAAAAAGTATTTTATTTAAATTCACAGCCAACCGATTTTATCTATTGGACGCCCACGTCTTTGAAAATTAATTTTATAAATAAAGTTTAGTTTTACAATATTTGACGTCAAACTATAAATATTTTCTTGGTAAATCTTATACGATATCTCGGTAAATATAGTCTCTAATTTCAAGCTCAAAATTAAAATAAATTAGTTATTTACCATCGAAATTACAACATTAGTTATAGGCAGGGTTGCCATCTTTAAAATTTGGAAAACAGGACAAGAAGCGTGAAAACCCCGGATTTTAGAGTCCGAAAGCCGGACATGTCAACAAGATCTTTAAACATATTCATTGTAATAAAAACAGTTTAAACTGTCATAAAGCACCTTTTTTTTAAAACTCGGTCTACAAAATGAAACCTTCCCCGGACGCTCCCCGGATGCCCTCTAAACTAGGACAAATCCGGGAAACCTGGACGGATGGCAACCCTAGTTATAGCCAAAGGATTTTGTGTGAAACAAAAGATTTAATAATGGCAAAGTCGTGATGCAGATCGTAGAAGTATTACCCTCTCATAGAAGATCTCGACCTCTCTTAGAGAGTTAGTCTTAGATAAGTTCTAGCTTTTTTACTCCGCCACACAAGACTTCTAAAGAAAATGGGCTGCTTAACCAGAACATAGTGAAATTACTGGTATGGGTATATGAGACCTAATAACTGTCGTCTCGGTGTAGCGGGCGCAGGACAGTTCCAGATAGTAACTGTTTAGTTACTGTTTGGCACTGAACTGTCCAAGGGCAGACGTGGCGCATACCATCAGATATACGATCTGCTCGTTTTGTTACACATTGCAATAAAAAAACATCCACCAATTTTGGAAACTTCCTTTCCTAGATGATTTTTCGGGACCTCATTGTGTATCAAACAAACCCTATATGTAGTAGACTAAGCAAGCTCTTTGCCCTGCGGTGGGGCATTAATTTAATAGGCTGATTCATCATCATCTTTGCGTATACCTAATTGCATACAGTATGGAGCCCAAGGTCTGCTTCGACTATGATCCTAGATTCGATAAACCTGTGACCCTAGACAAGCGGCATTTATGACGTTCGTTACATTTCAATTTGCGATAGAGAATGTCAAAACCCGTACTTACAATATCGATTGACGTGACTTTTCTAAGGCACCAGTCAAATCCATACATTTGGAAGTTATCGAATTTCGCTATCGTTGTCAATAATGTTACTTTGCCTAGGCCCCCTGGTTATTATATCAATGAAAAATGACAATGTACGTCAGTTCAGCATACCACGAATTCCAACTCAAATAACTATAGACGTAATCTATTGGCTAAAATATCATTGCCCAGTGCGCTTAGTGTTAATGACTGACGGGGCGGAGTGGGTCCTAAACAGCATACGTCGTGTCATGTCAGCCGCCGTCACGCTGCCTATGACATGTCTGACCGTAATTCAGCTGCGTATATCAAACTTGAATATCCGTCAGTGACTCCGTTTGACTCATAAAGCAGTCTAAGCACTTTCACCGAACGAAGCGTAATAGCAAAGATACTTCTCGTGGGTCGATCTTCTAAGACAGTGGTACTTCCGCAATCGAGTCGGCATGGCTCTATCACCGATAATCTTAAATTATTACCAACATATCTTCAGTTCAGGTGATTGCGACTACAAATAGTAAGAATAATATATCGTTCTCTTCTCAACAACCCTCACTCAATGTGCCACCATTAACCAAAAAAGCGAAAACAAGAAATTGTAGAAATAAACCATTAATTTGTCAGATAATTGTTCGGCTGGCAATAATTCACTAAAACAACTCCTATGCACCTTCTTCGGGTACCGATTCAGGGCAACATTTTAGGCATTACATTATTTCTATATAGCGCCTTCAACCATGGTTAATCGCATAAGCATATTAGCTGGACAAAACAGCCTGAATCGCTTGGTCACCTCTCCCTAGCACAAAAAGCACTTAAAAATGCACCCCACCGCAACAATTCCTATAAAGCAATCTAAGAGATTACTGGGGACGTCTACGAGACCCATAAATCGACCATCCCCTGTTTAGGCAGAGCCAGGGCCCGAGTCAGGGTCAAGACGGGCCCCGCTTCAAATAAACTCCTGCGTCTGGTTAAAGGAAACGTTCAGGAATAGCGAGAGGCGTTGCAATGAAGTACGTGTTTAAGAGTTGAAATGTATATTTTCGGTCCTATTACATTTTATTGTAATCTGTGTTGTTTTTACATTGAGTACATCAATAATGCTATATAATATACTGCTGAAAGGCTACACTGCATAAACCTACTCTACTTAACACAGGTTCTTTTTGTGCTTTGCGTAGATTACAGCAGCGTGGAGGATTCCGAATTTAAGACATTCGTCCTACATCCCACTCAACTTCCCTAGTTTCCCCTCCACCTCGAAATGGACAAGCCAATGCTCATCTCGTAACGATTGACGGGCCCATATTTTCTCAAAGAGCCCCCAAATTATCCTTCGTCCGTCCCTGGCCTTAACGTAGTGGTATTACCTGCATTTCCCCCGCGAGCGGGAGTGTTGCCAGTGCAGTTTTATGCGCTTTTGCGTCACGTATCGTCCACCTGATGTTTGTTACTCGTAAAATTTACCTAACTTCTATTTTTGTACAGAAAATCGCATTGTCTAAGAATGAGGAATAAAGAAGTTATGAATAAAATATGAAAGATAGAGCACAGTGGATGTTCACTCGAATGAACCGCTCATCGTGTGTATCTCAGCCTTACAGAAGATCGCATTCGCTCTAATTCCTGTTCAAATGCGGCATTCATTGATACAGTGAGCCGTTTCTGTCTGCCGCGTAAGTTCCACATCGGAAATCTTATTTAAAGAATGCTTGCATTAGGTATCAATCTTTCCCGAAGCGAAATAAAAAAAAAACAACTGAAAGACGAAAAATCAATGTTCTATCTTGTTTTAAATATACTCGTAGGTACTTACGAAATTGCCGAATGAAGGTTTTATGTCAATTCAAATTATCTTATGTATTAACGTCATTGTATGTATTGGATAATTCTGACTTTTAATTTGTTTCTTTTATAATATTAGTTACTTTTCAATAATTTTATTTTGCATAGGTACTTACTTAGATCAAACATACAGTAAAGTATTCTTAATCAATCTAGTTTTACTTTAAATTTCAATAGACAACGGCCACCCCGCCCCACTTGATGATAAGCGAAAGGAAGTGTCCCTCAATGGCCTAAAGCCCACTAAACCACTGAGGGACACTTCAGTAGAAAGCATCGCTCAATCTGTTGAGAAACGGAGCTCCTTTGATCTGCGAGCCTTCCATTTCAAGTACATCTTAATAGCTTAACCATTATACAGGCAAGGGCCAATACAATAATTTAGATGTACAAATACAAAATATAATTTTCAAATTGCTAGGTATAATAATTATTGGTCTCAGCGACATTATTATCATCAACTTAGATTATATATTTTACTAGCCTTCCGCCCGCGGTTTTACCCGCGATATTTCTTTTTTCAAATATCCCCCCTTCCCTCCGCAATTTCGGGATCAAAAGTACCCTATGTTCACCGGGGATAGTGTAGTTAACCAACAGTGAAAGAATTATTCAAATTGGTTCAGTAGTTTCGGAGCCTATTCAATTCAAACAAACAAACAAACATACAATCAAATTTTTTCTCTTTATAATACATATTAGTAAAGAAGTATAGATAGGGCATTGAAGATTTGTGTGTGGAGGCTGGTTTTCTTACTAGATCACTTAATTTTTTTTGGTTTTTACATGTTTTATATTAGTACTAGCGGGCGCCCGCGGTTTCACCCGCGTGGTTCCCGTTCCCGTGGTAATTGATCAATCAATCAATTCAATTTTTATCGCCGTAAAAACCATCCTTAAACTCCAAGGAACATTTAAAAAAAAATTGGCCAAATTGGTCCAGGCGTTGTTGAGTTATGCGCTTACCAACACATTTTGCGATTCATTTTTATATTATAGATTAAGATTAAGACTAGGTTTCCATTTTTTAAAGGATTATTATTGTTTAAGTGAACTTTGTTTTGAAATAAAAAAATCACAATGGCGAACTAGTAGGAAGACCAAAATCTTCAATGCCGTTTTAAAAAATGATTTTTCCTTAAAACTACCAAAGCTTGCCACTGTTGGGCACAGGCTTCGTAAATATTTTACGGCTCTCTATCAAACAAGAGCCAAGTCGCTCTTCAACCTTTTGTTTCGTCTCCTTTCAGACGGATTCCACGTTCAGGCATCCTTCAATAGTATTTATTTAAAATAAATCAAACCTCGGCCAATTTAATTGTGACAGTAAAACCTTTTTCCGCTCAACAGTGGCACGTCAAAAAAAGAAATAAAAGTAATTTGAAAAAAGTAACGGAACGCGGGAAAATTTTTCATTGGAGCATTCGCATTTCGAACAATCCATCTTGATCGCTGGCACGCGGTGCGTTTTTTGCCGCGCTTTTTATAGTTGGACTAATCTATCTTGATCCTTGCACCAGGCATGAATAGCACCTGTGGATTTATTGGCGAAGTTGGCCCGTGAATTGATAGGGTTTTTCTCATTTGTCTGATTTAATGGTCTTATAGTACCCTTTTGATAGTCTAGTAACACGTTACGTTATGTGTGTGCTTCTATTAGATTATTTTAACTTGAGTACCTATGTAGCTTTCGACAATTTAAAGTCTAAATTAAAAGATGCTAAAAATAGTATTCAGTAAGCGGTGCCGCTCAAAATTTGGCAAATTACATCACATCCTACCCTAGATGTGCGTGCATCTAAGGTAGGATGTGATGTAAATTGCCCAATTTTTAGGTATAGCTAATTTTAAGCTTTAATGAGAAGTTTTAGACGCTTAAATGAGAGTAGTACACAATCAGCATGGGGCTAATTGTTGCCAGCCATGGAATCAGGCTGGGGCAGCCATGGGCGCAGGATGGGGCAGCCATGGGCCAAAGGTGGGGCAGCAGTCTAAAGAAGTACTACCTAGGTATTTACTCGTGGCACTGTGGCTACGCCCATGACAATGGACACCTTAAGTACCTTACGTTGTCATTGTCAATAATGAAATAAAAGTAGCCACATTACACATATTAATTTACAAGAAAATGATAGAGCAAGATAATTTTTAGCATCGGTTCCCTTTTTAAGTTATATGGTTCGTCAATCATGTACAGTCAACAGCACGTCAGACGTAACACTTTGGACTTTATGTTACCGCTCTTATGTCGGGGGCATAAGCGCTATTATCGAACTGCAAGTGTATACCGTGATATGCTGTTGACTGTACATGTTTCGTTTTTTTTCTTTTATTTAAAGGTAAACAAAACAAAATACGGTTTCATTTAATGAAATCCAATCAAAATCCGTTATTTTTATGGAGTTTTAATAAATCCAGACGACGAATGCAGTTCCAAAGCAATTTAAATTCATAACGACAAAATGCGTTGCCCGGTGTTGCCAGCATTGACCACATTTCACCTCCAGACGTCCGCAGCCCGATAAAAACGCATTAATGACGTTCATCCCGCCCTGTTTATCCCATTAATCAAGGGTAAATACTGAAAAAGCTTTAAATCGACAATCTCGGTCGTTCGTAACAATTTAAACGCAATAACCTTCACATCGGAAAATGAGGACCTGATAAAGTTTGAGTTATTGTTTTAATGGCCGCAAATGTGGGATAATGTGTTCTTTGTTTTGGTAATATGACCTCAAAGGAAGGTCTCTCATCCATGAGATAGTTAATTAAGTAGTTTTACACAGATTCGTATCATAAAATCAGAGTAAAGAATGAATATCGTTTTGGGTTTTAATATAAAATGAAAAGCTTGGATAGCGCCATCTAGAATTTTTTTTGGTACCTACTAAGTGCTCTGTGTAGTTTTTATCTTTCGCAATAGAGGGAGCCACAGTAGTGGTCACTACTAGCTTTATTTTATTTTAATTCTAATTTTTACAAATGTCACACAAATTTTTTAACTCAAAAAAAGTTGATTAATTGTGATAATTACAGAAAAATATGGAAAAATAGTTTATCGATTGAAGGAAGAAACTGATAGATCTAAACGCATATGCGTGTTTCTTTAAAAAAAGTTATACACAAACAACATGGTGGATCAGCTGTTTTCATTTTTCTCAGACCGTAATTTGTTTTCGTAAAACGGCGTATTGTTATGGTTTCATAGCCATGTGTGAATTACAATGGGCTCCATCGCATCGGTGCTGCAATGGCATTGTCAGACATGCGGCCAAATCAACCCAACGGAGAGTGTGAAGTGTTTAAAATGTGGAACGAAAAGGTTGTCTGGTCATGACACTGAACAGTCAAAAGGATACAGAGGAGATTCTTCGCCTGAATACACTAGTCGGACTGGAAAAAGCGAAGGAACTACCCCTGGCTCGGAACCTATCGTCATACCAACGGAAAACAACTTCAATAGGTGAGTTTTTCTATTGGCAGTTATTAGTTCATTGTTGCTGCTGTCATCCGCCTTATCGATTTTTCATGACCCCTATTTAGGTTATATTTCTATTGTATTTCATTGTTTCGTGAACAGAGACGAAGTTCATTAACAAAATTATTCGTTGACACGGTTTTCGTTGTGGGTGTATGTCAGTAATTTCATGAAATGTGACTTTACAACACAATGGCCTTTGGTATGTGGTGTAACTATTGTTCTGGTTAAATTTATATTAGAATCAGTCATTTGGAATCAATTTTCGTGTTGAGCGGTGTAATTTACAGAGTAGGAACGTTTGTATGATCAGTGGATCAGTTTATACATGTTAATGTTGTTTATAGCATTAAATTTGTGTTAAAATATTGCTTGCTTTGTTCTAATTCCTATTCAATAAATCATCAATCTATTCAATCAATTAGGGTATATTTTATGGTAATTTAACTGTTCTTCCAGTGTCCTATTAACTTGTAGTATCCATTTCAGTCTAATTTGCGTTCATACTGGTGTTGTAAATTTGTTATTATTTCTTTTTGGATATTTTGCATTATAATTACAAATATCTACTTAAGTAAGTGTATAAAATAGAGTGCAGGTGTATTGAAATATTGCTTTGATTTTTTTAAATAATTTAACTAGGTATTTTTAATATTACAATTATTAATCATATTCCGATTCTTCTATAAGAACAGCTTTACGAGAAAAAGTGTAACAATTTATTAATGTGACAGTTTAGCAGTTCAAACTTCTTTAAATATGTTTTTTTTTATAGTATAGGGGGCAAACGAGCAAGTGGGTCACCTGATAATAAGTGATCACCTCCGCCCATAAGCATATTATAATAAATATGAAATAACTGTAGTATCTATAAATACAAAAGGACTGCCTTAGGTGGTCTACTTGTGCATTGTTGAATATCGTTTAGATAATAAATTGCAAATCAAAACTGATTGATTTCTGTTACAATGTTTTGCAAAAGGTGGATTTATTCAAACCTTTCTTGCACCACAAAAGGCGGATCTGCCTAATGGCATTCTTTACCTGTCAATCTTTGGGCCAAGCAGATAAAAGAGTAGGTAGGTAGTTCTTACAGTCAAAAGTAAACAAAAAGTAACCGTGATTACAGGACTTAAGTATGCCTTTAATTATTTAAATATTTCTGCAAGTTAAGCCACACTATGTTGATTTTTAGAACAATAGCAGGGCATTGTGTTTCTGACACAGAATGCAATAAAATAAAATAGAATAGAAATTGTTTTATTAGGCACTAAAATGTCACATGATAAAAATTTTGTGCTAACACAAAAAATTGTGACAAATACAACAAACACAAAAATTTTATAAGAAAAAATCAAAATAATATCAACAATGATTACCTCAATGTTCTGTCTAGTTGGGGTATAGCTCAGTTAGCCTGGCCATGGCACTGGTTTTTTAGCGGCAACCCATATACATTTTCTCTATTGCATAACAGACTTATCCAGCTAATTATTATGCTGATACAGCTGGTATATTTACAGTTGGAGTTAATTTAGAGAAATTACTGGGTATATGAGACCTAATAATTGTCGTCTCGGTGTAGCGAGCGCAGGGCAGTGCCAGACAGTAACTGCTTAGTTACTGTTTGGCACTGAACTGTCTAAGGGCAGACGTGGCGCTTACCATCAGGTGTACGATCTGTTCGTCTTGTTACACATTAAAATAAAAAAACAATATTTATGTTGTTTGTCAGCGGATGGTCGTGCGTGGGGTCGGCGCCGGACGCGAGCCGCGCGTGGCGCTGCGGCTGCGGGCTGCGCAACGTGTCCGCCGCCTGGCGCTGCGCCGCCTGTGACGCGCTCGCGCCGCACGCGCCTGTCTACAGGTACACATAGCATAATATATGTAATATTAGAGAATAAAATGACCTTGTAAACTAAAGGAGAATCATGTTCATGTTCGAAGTATCACAACATAACTGGCCTTCAAAGAGAATAATATTTCTACTTACCATACCATCTGATGACATCCTTGGCTTCATGATTTCATCGGAAATATGTAGTAAATGATTCTTATTATTTTGTTGCACAAATCAGATACTCATATCAATAGACGAGTCAAAGTATTACTTAAGTCTAAGACATTACTTACAAAGCCATTTTTATACAATAAACAAGCTGTCAAAAGAAAAAATTTAATTAGTGTCAAACATTGTTTAACTCGTCTTTACATACGAAGGTGAGACATGGTATGTTTTTTAACATGCATACAGGTTTATAAGTCACATCTAAGTAGACTGTTACTCCACTAAAATGTGTTAAGACAAACATAAAGCAAATGCTATTTCAGTTAGCAGATAACCCACCACTGCAACCTATTCCATTGTTGAGGTATACTTAACTGGTGTTGCCACACTGTAGGGCGTAGTCTTATCTGATATTCAAGCTGTAAATGTAAATGATATGTTTTCTTTCTTTAATATAGTAATCAGCTTTGAATTGACTGACCACAATGAGCAATGGGTATTTATAATCTTTTGATGTTAAATAAAGTTTGTTACGAAACCATAAGAGACTCTTTAAGTGTAATTAAATTAAAATTAAATTAAAAATTGTTTTATTGGCATTAACAGTAATTGATCATAAGTAATTGATCAGACCTTCTCATCTTATTTTCAGGCTGTCTGATGATGAGGATCAAGCTTCAGGGATGACGGACAAAGATAAGTCTGCCAAAGGTAAATAAATATACTCAAACATTGCAATATTTATTGGGAAATATTTAAGTGTAGATCCAAAAAAGGCTGAAACGTGCACCAAAATAAACCAAAGGCACACCAAAGGTTAGGTTAGGTGAGCAATTCAATTTCGTTGGTGCACGTTTCAGCCTTTTTTGGTGTATGTTCAGCCTTTTTTGGTGTATGTTCAGCCTTTTTTGGTGTATGGTTAAATATAAGCTATATTTTTTTATGCTTCCGAACAGGACAATGAATTGTTATTATGTTCTTTCCAGACAACACTATGATAAGATCCAACACCCTAGCAGTCCCATCGTATAAGCCTACATCGAGTTACTCCGACGCTCGTCGGCTGAATCTCGACTTACAGTCGCTTCGGTTGTCCCCGACGCAGCTTACCGACCACGCTCACGGCGTGACGCGCTCCCTCTCCCACGGGTCCGTCATTAACTCCCAGCAGAAGTGGTGGAAGGTTGACGAAACCAGGGGAACCATCAACAGACCCACTAGTTTGATGGTCTCTGAAAGATACGGGTACAACACCCATTACAACCCTCGCGAGTCGTTTCTCAGAAGCCTCCACACGGTCACCAGACGACCGAAGAAGTGCAGCGAAAGCAAGTCTAATTGGGAGCTGAATTACGTCAAAGAATATCAGAGGGAGCAGAGTAAGGCACTGCATTTGAAGAAGTGGGCTTGCAGTAAGTGCACTCTAGAGAACTCTGGGATCAGGACTCACTGCGAAGCTTGTCTCTCGCCGAGAGTGTCTCCGCTGTCCCGGATCCCTAACTCGAGAGGACTGAGCGTGACGACTTTGGGCAGGCATGAAACGTTATCAGGAAGAGACGGTGCGACTTCCCTTCCTACTTCTGGAGGGGTCATGATAACTGTTCCTGACTGGCCTCAGACGGGAAGCACCACGTTAGGAGGGTCCTTTCGAAGGTCGATCAGCGCTCAGAACTCCCCTGAAATCCGGCCGACTTACCGAAGATCGTTTTCGGAGCAGACAAACGCTGACAGACCTATCGGCAAAGTCATATCGAGTAGACGAAGTCTCAACGATTATCAGAAGTCTTTAGCTAGCTACTGTGGAAGTCTAACGCGCCCAGAAGTCAAAGATTTAGACAAGAAGATAGACGAAAATTGCGTCGAGTTGATCGACAAGGAATGCAGTTGGGACACGAACGCTGAGGGCGTGATATACGCTTTACCGAACAAGGGGAAGTACAAAGACTTGAACTTGCAGTTGCAGGTGAATAATAACGGTGCAAGGTATTCATACGTGTCGGTTCAGGATACTAAGAACGTGATGAGTAATTCGCAGAACGAGGCTTTGTATTCTAATGATATAGGGGACGGTGATTATGCTAGGATAGATGAGTTGCTTGGGGCTGAGAACTGTATATCTCCGGTGAGCGAGTCGGTGGGTGCCAGTAATATTAGAACGTCGCACATCGGGGCGAAGGAGCCGAAGTACAACATGCTGCCGTCTGTCGGGAAAGTGTCGCATAATCCGCGGGAGGCGTCCAAAGTGCCTTCTTCACAGCAACAGTCTTCGTAAGTATAACTTATACATATTCCTCATATCTTTCAGATCCTAAACCTTAATCGGATATTGGGAAAATAGATCCCACCTCAATTTGAACCTAATGTACTTGTAATAAAGGCGAAAACCAATGAAAATTTTTACTACCCATATTCGATTAAGGAATGTCCCAGTTAAATTGAAAGTGAAATTACAATCCTTGAAAACATTAACATTTTCAGAGTTATTAAAATACGAACGATGCTGTGAAGCAGCATAACCACCACCATATCAGGCTGTTTGTGGTACTCGATTTCCCACTGCTAAAGTCTCTTTTCTCCTTCACACCCCAATGGATGAGGCGATACCCTCAATGTGGCTAGTAACTGCTATCCGCTATTACACAACTGCTGAAGATACTTCATTGGGATGAGGCCGACCTGATCTTAAGCAACTACTGTAGACTATTCCATTGAGGGAAGCTTCACCAGGCAGCATCGCTTATGGTAACTGCTGGCTCCTCTCACCTTCAAGACTATTTCAATCTACTTTAATATCAGCAGCAGGCAGCCAGAGCTATTGTGATGTTGCCTATACAGACAAACACTCCAAAAATTGACCCACCAACAATATCCAATTGTTATTCATCCATCACCGTCCCCCCACAGCCGCGAGAACCGCATGTGGCAGTGTAACGAGTGTTGGTTCGCGTACAACGCGTGGTGGGCGCGCGCGTGCGACGTCTGTCGCAGCGGTCGGCCGCCGCACGCCGCGGTTACGCTGGCGGGGAGGGAGCCGCCTCATGGACATGTTACGCAAACACCTACGCATAACAGGTGAGGAAGATGTTATTTTACTGCTTCATACCAAATTTTAGTTTGCATGTATAATGATTGTATTCTCGATTCTATTTAAATTTAAGTAACAATTGTCTCTAAGTAACACTAGACCTAGGCTTCCGCCCGCAGCTTCGCTCGCGTGGACTTTACGACAAGAAGATAATCTTTTCCCCGCATAAAAAGTCACCTATATATACACCCAAGGCCTAGTCTATGTCTGTACCAAATTTTATCAAAATTGGCTAATTTCTTTTTGTTCCTGTGCTGGCAAAAGGTGCTGACCTGTTTTATGCTCCTCCGCTGGCTAGAAGGGTATTTTAGTCAAAGTCACTATTTGTCTACCAGATCACCATTTTTGTTTCCACGAAGGATACTCATCATCAGCCTATATAGGTTCCCACTGCTGGGACACAGGCCTCATCTCAATTGTGAGATAGTGTCGGCCATACTCCACCAAGCTGGCCTAGTGCGGGTTGGTGGAGGGGTGCGTAAGGCAAGTGACCAACCTTAATGTCAGATGTTATCAAGCCGATGTTATGAAGATGTATTTGACTTTTGACCGCCTCCGTGGAACAGTGGCTAAGCCGCTCGGGTATATAAACACGGAGGTCGCGTGGGTTCGATTCCCGCCTTGGGTCTGGTTGGTGGTAGGGCTTTTTCAGAGTCCGACTGGCTAGCTACCACCTCCACAGGTGAAATCTGCCGCCATAACAGCTCTGGCTGTGTTCCGGCAATATTAATGTGGGAGCCAGTACAGAGTCGAGTCTACAGTCTGGCAGCACATTGAGGGACGTTTCCAGGTGAAGCGTCCCTCAATGGAATAGGCCGCAGTGGCCGCTTACCATCAGGTGGGCTGCGTGCCTGTCTGCCAACTGACCTAGTATAAAAAAAAGGACACTGCGCATAAGTTATCTGGTTTGATTAGATTACAACAAAACTTGTTACTGTTGCTAAACCACAATACAGTAATAATTCCAGATCGACATCGTCGGAAGCCGGGAGCAGCAAGTGCGAGCCGAACCGCAACGAGCCGAAGAAGCTGACGGTTCCCATCGCGTCGCTCGACCACGATCTGAACAGCGATGAGCTTCTCTTTGCTGTTGGTAAGTGAAAGAAGATTAGCTATTAGAATCTTCATATAAACATTTTCTACCGAGTTATGTGATGGCAGACAATCTTTCCGATAAATAATGACCTTTACGGATTATATAGCAGTTATACGGTTGTTCCAAGTAGGTCTGGTTTCCCTTGTAAGGGTTACGGAGGTCAGATGGCAATCGCTCCATTGTAATAACCAGGCTTGTCAAATCTAGGATCATAGTCGAAGCGGACCCTGAGCTCCATACTGGATGCAATCGGGAATACGCTGGGATGATGATGATGACGGATTATATAGCAGCTTCATAAAACTTGGCATAGCCATAAGGCTGGCACCAGCTCGTACTAATCGAGTGGGAAGGGGAAACCGGGGGAGTTTAGTGGGTAGTGCACGCTTTAGTGTCGAGTCCCACACACGGCCGCAGGTTTACCTAGTCTGCGCTCATGGTGCCCGAATGCATTCACCTACGAGAAAAAAAAGCTAGTCGAGAGTTGAGGTCGTGTTGTGTACTTGGGACTATCTCCGTACCGCGCGTGAATACGTTGATAACTCGAAATGTCGTTTTTTTTTTTAGCTTAAACGCTTCTGTGACCTTATACCCTACCGGTATTAAAAACTCAACTCGAAATACTCAAACAAAATCAAATTATTGCTTTCGTACATAAGTGGGTATCTACAATTTTGGCCATAAATATTTGATAAAACGACATGTCAAATTAATAATACTTAACTGACAGCGTTTATATTATTGCATTTCGATTTATCAACATAAGTCAGAACATGCATTAGTTAATATATCAACATATACGTTTGTGGATTTGCGAGTATAATATGACAAAATCAGTTATCAAGTTATGAACGTCTTTGAGTACGAATCACACACATATTATATCGAGTTATCTAGTTAAGCACGCTATCAAAAGTTGATATATTAAGGAATATTTCGAATTGTCTAGTTTTATTTTATAATAAAATCACACGAGTCATAACAAGTTCTTTATAATGGACAGCATTATTGTTTATATAATAACCAATCGTGAATTGTTACGTTTATTATCTTTGACAATACTTTCAAATATGCATATAATTTAACTTTTATAAAAATAAAATCATTTCATCGTTTTAAGAATTTGATTTGATTTCATCATTTTGGTAATTTTAACTCAATTGTAAACATGTAGGGCAGGTTTATACTTGAATGGCTTTCTTATTACAAGTCACTGCAGATCTGTAGGTACATGCTCAAAATCGGTTCGTTCATTCAAAAGATCGTGTCGGAACTTGTCTGTATTGAGTATCTCGTTGTCGAAGGTTTTATTGTAAGAACGTTACTTAAGTGTTTTGTATTACAACAACTATTTTTATGAAGAGAAACCCTTTATTCCCATTTGCCCCCACAAAGATTGCCGCCGGAGGCAATGGGGAATAAAAATTCCCAGTTGCCTCCGGAGGCAACCGGGAAGTTATTGCCCCCACTTTAGCTTCGCTGTACATTGCTGCTGTCTCTCCCTCGTAAATAATGAAAGCATTAAAAAACTTATTCAAAACCTACCCTTTAGAGATGATATCATTTAGGCTATAGAAAATTTCTAATATTGTAGTTGGTTATCAAAGTAACAGGTACGTAAGTAAATTTTAAGCGAAAGAATAAAAATACAAGAATCATTTATATCATAGTTTATTTTTATTGCTTATGATTAAACATGTTTATATAAAAAAAGAAACTGGTCATTTTGTATCAACTTTTTAAATACCTACATCAATTGATACATAGGTTTCCCTTTGATTTTCTGAGAGCAATTCTTCTTAGTGCTAATTGTACTAAGAAAGTTCTAGTATGTATACCTTTAAATTTATAAATATAATCAGAGTCTCATTTAGTACGTACAATCATTGATTAATCGGCCAACTTAATTAAGTTGTTTCCGTAGAACTAATCTTTATTAATCTTTTGAACTTGAATCTAAAGTTCAGTATGGTTCAGTACAGATTATCTACTCAACGTGTAAGAAAATAAATAGCGTTCTTTGACACAATGTAAAGTCCAATTTCGCATGAATATATAGATGCATCACGCATTCAGTTTTCGTTCACACAAGAACGAATGATAATAATTATGGATGAAATAAGGTGGTTGATTTTTATTTATTTTAAATATATTTATATAAATACTATGAAGTTAAAATCCTAAAACCCTATTTTATTATGTCAAATGTTGATTATCTGTGATTTAAACTTATTGAAAATTTTAAGTCTTTTAGAATAGTTTATTATAAACAAGAGAGCCTGATTTATGCGTGAGTAAAAAGTTTCTTATAATATTATAAGATTTTCATATTATAAGTATTTTCTTCTATAATACATCTTTCTTAGTACAATTAGCACGAAATATACTCATAAAAGGAAATCATAGAAAAAACTATGCAATAATTTAAGTCTAAATGATATCATCTCTAAGGTACAGGTTTTGAATAAGTTATTTCATGCTTTCATTCTTTACGAGGAAGACAGCAGCATTGTACAGCGAAGCTAAAGTGGGGGCAATAACTTCCCGGTCGCCTCAAGAGGCAACTGGGAATTTTCATTCCCCATTGCCTCGGGTGGCAATCTTTGTGGGGGCAAATGGGAATAAAGGCTCTAAAAGATCCAGCATTTCATTAATTTTATAAAAATATAAAAACAGACAATGACGAAGAAGAAAATACAGAAGACTATGAAATTTTGAAATGTCTATTTTTTTTTCTTGTTATTTGGTACAATTTCATAAATTCAAAAAGAATATAGGATTTTTATTGGTTTCTGCAATTAAACTTTGTTATTACTTCATTTGGTTTTTGTTTTAATTCAATAATTACAGTTTGAATTTATATCTTTCTTCAGTGAATAAGTTGATAAGTCGTCGGTGAACAACTGGATAAGTCTGTTTTTAAGCGCATTAACAAATATTACATTTATTTTGTAACGTAGACTTAAAACAGGTCCTAAAAGAACCTTAATTCAACAGTTAAAAAAGTAATCATCATTAATTTCTATTTACCAGTAGATCGTAAACTTTAAATTGGCTGCCCTGAAAAGTACGCAAAAATGACATATCAACTTATTCACGCGCGGTACGGATCTATACCCACTGAAATCTTCTTTCTTTCTTTCACATAAGACTCATAAGTTTCAACGTCTCCGCAACGCCTAAGGCCCTCCGCCCATGGAGCTACTCAAAAGGAACTAATCACAAACTCAAATTACTAACGAGTTTCTTGAGCGTCACCGCCATACAAAACCATAGAGGTTCGCACACGACGCGACTAGTTACTTAGTACTAATTAGTTCCTTTTGAGTAGCTCCATAGGCGGAGGGCCTTAGTCACATCTCCAACTTATCTACCTCTGTCCAGATTCGAACCCGCCGCCTGCCGCTACCACAGCGGCGGCCACGTGGTCCTGCGGTCGCTGCACTTTGGTGAACGATGCCGATGCAGCTGCTTGCGCCGCCTGCGCAGGATCTAAGCCGCAGCCGCATAACTACTGGTCAGTCACTATATTCACTTAGATATTGTCCTCCTATCAGAGTTTTCGGCTCTATATATTTTTTTTCTTTTTTTTTTAGACATTATTCACACAGCGCCATCTAGCCCCAAACTAAGCGTTAGCTTGTGCTATGGGTGCCAGACAACGGATAAACAATACTTATATACTTTTTTTTTGTAAATACATAGGTACATATTATACATAGAAACACCCAGACCGATACAAACACACATGTTCATGCACACAAATGTTTGTACCGTGCGGGGATCGAACCCGCGACCTCTGGTGTAATAGCCGACTTCTCGACCATTACACCAAATGGCTCGTCAATACACTAATATTATACTGTTACTGTTTAACTTTATTTATTAGATTTTACGTAGTTGTGCCCTAGCAGGGCAAATGTGGGTCCCATTTTATATTTAAGACTATCTGTAATCACCTTACACAATGAAGTAGGGTTATGAAAAGAGTTTACAAGTGATACAGGAAAGCACAGGTGCAGACCCCATTCCCTCACCCTTACAACACGGCTGGATAAATATGTGACATCGAAGATAGATCAGTTTATGACCACGGGGATGTTTTACACCACCCTTCCAAACTACGGTTAGTGACCGAGTTTTTTTGGACAGAAAAACAGAATCATTAATTTATGGTCTGACCCGAGAATTGAACCCAGGACAACTGGCGCGGACACTGCGTTTGCGACCTTCTAGCCTCTGCACTACGGAGGCATTCAAGTGCAGCATTGTGCGTAAAAATGATACTACCGGGTATCGGGTGCTTATGATCGCGGACCGAGCAGACTGTGCGTACATGGTCCAGTGTTGTGCACTGCATGCCAACGCCGTAGTTTAGAGTGACTTTAAATTTTCTAATATCATTATTTATTTATTATTTGATTTGATTATAATTACTAGTATTTTTTTAATTTTTAATTACATTATATTTTAATTGTCACGTGAATTTTAGTTATTTATTGTTTGTTTAATTTAATGTGAACTTTGAATTTTATGTTTTTTATATGGCTATTTGCTGAAATATATGATTTGAATTTGAATTTGAATTATGGGCGGATCACTTATCATCACTGACCCACTTGCTCTTTTGCCCCCCTATAATATAAAAAAAAAACTCAGATACAACTATTTAAGTGCAGTAGATGTCATTCTGCATTGTGATAAATAATAAAAAAACTTATTTACATTTAATATTTCAGGTCATGCAGCTCATGTACACTACGGAACCCTCTGTCAGCGAACCTCTGCCTCGCCTGTAAGACGCCCCCGGTCCCTAAGCATGGAGTCCCAAGCTCGTCTACAGAAGTCAACCATAGTGCCATCGGTAAGAAACTATTATTTTTAACTAGCACACACCAGAGACTTCGCCCGCGTTTCATCCATCTCTTGGTACAGAACTTTAAACTCCTATTTAACTCTTTAAGATAAATTTTCAAAAATACCTTTATAATTGAAGCTTACTATGTCTAAAATGTGTGAAATGAAGATATCAAAGGTGTAGAATACCTCTTTATTACCACTCTTCTTTTTACTCTTTTAGTCTCTATCATAATTTGTACAGTCATGAGCATTGACATGTTTATAGACTCATTCAAATATGAACCTTATTGCAACAGTATAAGACCTTATCTACCTTTGGTTGATTCAGGTCGCAGTCCTTCCCCCCGGAGGAGCACAAGGCACACTCCAGCGCTTCCTCGAAGAGCTAGGCACAAAACTCCTCCGCCTGAACCTAAGTGAGTTTATCTATTTATAAGTATCATATTGCTGCGTTGGTTAAACGGTTACAGTACCTGACTGTGATCTCGATCTTGGGCTCGATTCCCGGGTCGAGCAAAATTTGTGTCAGTTTTTTCGAGCATGGCTCGGGTTTTGTGATCTCCAATCCGCATTTGACAAGCGGGATGCTTAGGACCTATCTTTGTAGCAATTTATTCTATTGGTAGATCCCTTTGACTTGTGATAGGACATCAATAATGATATTTTTGTGTCCAAAAAGGGCATTCAAACCATTTTTGTTGCCACTATTCGCTAGTTAAAGTAACATTGTTGTGTTTCCAGGCAGGAAACGAGTGAGTGGGCGTGTACCGAGTGTACTTATATGAACGCTAGTAGCGCCCTCTCGTGCGAGATGTGCCAGTCGCCGCGGACCAGGCTGCTGCCCGCCGCGCCCGACCAGCCTAGCTTGGACGATTCCGACTCGCGTGAGTGTATGACTATCATCACTTAGTGTATGAACGCTAGTAGCGCCCTCTCGTGCGAGATGTGCCAGTCGCCGCGGACCAGGCTGCTGCCCGCCGCGCCCGACCAGCCTAGCTTGGACGATTCCGACTCGCGTGAGTGTATGACTATCATCACTTAGTGTATGAACGCTAGTAGCGCCCTCTCGTGCGAGATGTGCCAGTCGCCGCGGACCAGGCTGCTGCCCGCCGCGCCCGACCAGCCTAGCTTGGACGATTCCGACTCGCGTGAGTGTATGACTATCATCACTTAGTGTATGAACGCTAGTAGCGCCCTCTCGTGCGAGATGTGCCAGTCGCCGCGGACCAGGCTGCTGCCCGCCGCGCCCGACCAGCCTAGCTTGGACGATTCCGACTCGCGTGAGTGTATGACTATCATCACTTAGTGTATGAACGCTAGTAGCGCCCTCTCGTGCGAGATGTGCCAGTCGCCGCGGACCAGGCTGCTGCCCGCCGCGCCCGACCAGCCTAGCTTGGACGATTCCGACTCGCGTGAGTGTATGACTATCATCACTTAGTGTATGAACGCTAGTAGCGCCCTCTCGTGCGAGATGTGCCAGTCGCCGCGGACCAGGCTGCTGCCCACCGCGCCCGACCAGCCTAGCTTGGACGATTCCGACTCGCGTGAGTGTATGACTATCATCACTTAGTGTATGAACGCTAGTAGCGCCCTCTCGTGCGAGATGTGCCAGTCGCCGCGGACCAGGCTGCTGCCCGCCGCGCCCGACCAGCCTAGCTTGGACGATTCCGACTCGCGTGAGTGTATGACTATCATCACTTAGTGTATGAACGCTAGTAGCGCCCTCTCGTGCGAGATGTGCCAGTCGCCGCGGACCAGGCTGCTGCCCGCCGCGCCCGACCAGCCTAGCTTGGACGATTCCGACTCGCGTGAGTGTATGACTATCATCACTTAGTGTATGAACGCTAGTAGCGCCCTCTCGTGCGAGATGTGCCAGTCGCCGCGGACCAGGCTGCTGCCCGCCGCGCCCGACCAGCCTAGCTTGGACGATTCCGACTCGCGTGAGTGTATGACTATCATCACTTAGTGTATGAACGCTAGTAGCGCCCTCTCGTGCGAGATGTGCCAGTCGCCGCGGACCAGGCTGCTGCCCGCCGCGCCCGACCAGCCTAGCTTGGACGATTCCGACTCGCGTGAGTGTATGACTATCATCACTTAGTGTATGAACGCTAGTAGCGCCCTCTCGTGCGAGATGTGCCAGTCGCCGCGGACCAGGCTGCTGCCCGCCGCGCCCGACCAGCCTAGCTTGGACGATTCCGACTCGCGTGAGTGTATGACTATCATCACTTAGTGTATGAACGCTAGTAGCGCCCTCTCGTGCGAGATGTGCCAGTCGCCGCGGACCAGGCTGCTGCCCGCCGCGCCCGACCAGCCTAGCTTGGACGATTCCGACTCGCGTGAGTGTATGACTATCATCACTTAGTGTATGAACGCTAGTAGCGCCCTCTCGTGCGAGATGTGCCAGTCGCCGCGGACCAGGCTGCTGCCCGCCGCGCCCGACCAGCCTAGCTTGGACGATTCCGACTCGCGTGAGTGTATGACTATCATCACTTAGTGTATGAACGCTAGTAGCGCCCTCTCGTGCGAGATGTGCCAGTCGCCGCGGACCAGGCTGCTGCCCGCCGCGCCCGACCAGCCTAGCTTGGACGATTCCGACTCGCGTGAGTGTATGACTATCATCACTTAGTGTATGAACGCTAGTAGCGCCCTCTCGTGCGAGATGTGCCAGTCGCCGCGGACCAGGCTGCTGCCCGCCGCGCCCGACCAGCCTAGCTTGGACGATTCCGACTCGCGTGAGTGTATGACTATCATCACTTAGTGTATGAACGCTAGTAGCGCCCTCTCGTGCGAGATGTGCCAGTCGCCACGGACTATGCTAGACTAGTTCAGGTGCTGGCAAACTTCTTGACACTCAGTCGACGAAGTGGGGGAAAGTTCACGCATGTGCACTTGCGCATGACCAATAGCGCGCGCTATCGGTCAGAGGTAAGCTCTAAGGTTGGTCAGAACCAATAGCGCGCAGGCATCTCAAAATTTGCGTCCTTCGCAATCCCCACACGATAGTCAAGACGTTTGCCGGAGCCTTTTTTACTATATGTATGCTGTGATTTGATTTTTATTAAATGGAAGCACCTATTGTCCTTATGTGGGCATTATGCTTATAATATTTTCTTTAAATATGACTTTTTGTCAACAGCGGAAGGATCAGACGGGGAGCGACAGGAGAGCACGCCCATGGAGATACTGCGACTGCGCGAGGAGAGCCACGCGTGGACGCAGTGGCAGGAAGTTCTGGCGCAGTGTGCCGCGGTGAGTGGTCCACTGTGGCCCATTCTAACGAGAAACACAAGGAAATATACAGCGTGGAATTTTAGTCGTTGTTTTCCCGCAGTAAAATGATTCTATCTTAGTAGTAAAATACATTAACCCTAGAAAGATAGTCTGCGTCAAATTGACGCATGTGTTTCCGAAATATAGCTCTCTCTTCCTAAATATCGCGAATCCAGAGCTGTGCCTTTAGGACATTTCATTCTTCACCGGGAGCTACTATGTGACGTATGTATCATTATGGTAAGTTTAACCGATTTAAAAAAATGACGACTACGTGAGTCAAAATTACGCATGATTATCTTTTACGTGACTTTTATGATATTGACTTGTATGGTAGTTTGATTTTATTTTAGCTTATTATTACTGTATATCGAAACATATATTATCAATTTGTTTTTATACATATTGAAGCAAATATAGAAAGCAATGGCAAGTAGAAACTTGGACGAAGATCGTATCCTGGCCGCTCTTATGCAAAGCAACGGCGAGGTTCCTTGTCAAGACACCGTCCAGTGAAGTAGACGACCACGAAATTGAAGATGACGTGCAAAGCGACACAGAAGCTTTTCTAGATGAGGTACAAGGAGAACAGGCGACGAAGTCAAGTGGAAATATTATCCTAGACGGGCAAAGCTGTACTGAACAACCAGTCTCCACATTAGCCTCTCATAGAATTATATAGCATAATAATGATGTGTGCCAAAGTTGTTTCTAACTATTTTTTATATAACTTTATGTTCCTAATATATATATAAGATATTATAATTGTTGATTTTGTACTAAAAAAGCTAACTATTGAAGTAAAAAACATGAGTTTTAATTAGAAACAACAAGTGTTAACTTTTTTTATCTTTTATGCAGAAGTTTAAAGTTTTTGTTCTTTTTGTATAAATAAATAATTATTAATTAATTACTTGCAGTATTAATTAATTCCAATATGCGTGTAAATATATATTAACTTACAATTAATTGAAATAAATTAATGTACCTTGAATTAGGGCTAACTAAAAAACATGCGTCAATTTTACGCATGATTATCTTTTCCGTACTACACAATATGATTATCTTTCTAGGGTTAATAAAGTTCTTTTTTTAGTTAAATCAAAAGTTTTACGATTATGATAGACGAAACTCGAACCAATAGTACTAGCTGCGTCACAAACGGTCACCGGCCGGGGTCATTGCCCTTTGCGTTTATCAAAAAAATGATTATTTACTATTTACTCACATTTAGTTTCCATTTTCCCATTATAATTTAAGAAAAAATTTCAAAAAAAGTTTTAAAAAATAAAAAAAAAATTACTAGCATAAATCGATAGTACTACTGAAGGTAAAGCATTCTGCTGCGGGAAATCAACGACTAAAAAAACACGCAGTATATAAAAATAATTTATTCGCTAGAAACTCATGAGATTAGAAACTCATATTATGAGATTCATAAAATGAGATCATTAGAATACTCATATTAAGTGCTGCTACAATGTAGGCTTTTCTAATGTAAGAGCCTTAATGTCAAGTGTACTGCTTCCCACATTAATATTGCCGGAACATAGCCAGAACATCAGTGTTTCTGCTTCTTTGTCTTATATAGGCACTTACAGGCAGTAGCTGTTCTTTGGCGAATGATGCTCTAAGCATTGACCTTATCGTGCTTCGGCATAAATGTGCAGCTATTATAAACATTTATAATCATTCTGTAAGTAGTTTTGTAGCTTCATTAACTACCTACCTTTTTATACTAGGTCAGTTGGCAAAAAGGCACGCAGCCCACCTTATGGTAAGCGGCAACTGCGGCCTATTCTATTAAGGGACGCTTCACCTGGAGACGTCCCTCAATGTGCTGTCAGACTGTAGACTCATCTTATCTTCGAGCCTCTGATTTCAAGTATACTTATCATCTAAACCGTTACTTTTGCCCTCAGAGCGGTCAACCGTACGCAGACACGTCGTTCCCCGCGTCAGCAAGGTCGCTATACTACAGTGGAACAACCGAAGCAGGTGCGGCCACTCGCTGGCTCCGGCCCAGCCAGATCCACACTGATGCCGACCACCGCACGCCCTGGGTTGTCTTCCGCGATCCGAGGCCTTCTGACATCTCGCAAGGTAAAGTCTTTGATCAAGAATACTTACTTACTATAACCTTTTTTCTCTCGGAGGAGAATGCGTTTATGCATCATAACAGCAGGCTAGCTAGACCCGCGGCCGTGTGTGGGACCCGGGACTAAAGCGTCCACTACCCACTAAACTCCCCCGGTTTCCCCTTCACACCCGATTGGGACGAGCCGGTGCCAGCCTTGTAAAGTGACTGCTTTATCATAAAGTAAAACATAATTATTCTGATTTATATTTTTTAGTCTGATTACGAGTTTCATGGAAGACAAAATGCGTTAGCTCCATGGCACATTGGACAGCCAACTTGTGTCCTACTTACGAGACCCACCCACCAGACAGACTTAGTTTCTGTTTGGCATTGAACTGTCTAAGGGCAGACGTGGCGCTTACCATCAGGTTGTACGATCTGCTCGTCTTGTTACACATTGCAATAAAAAAAAATATAACAAAAATGTTAATAGGATGAGTTATTATGCACTTCCTATCGTTTCTAGGTGTCCTAGGCAACTGCTGGCTGCTATCCGCACTGGCAGTGTTGGCAGAACGCTCTGCGTTAGTCCGCGGCGTGGTGGTACGGGGGGAGCCCGCCGTGGGGGCGTACCAGCTGCGCCTGTGCAAAGATGGCCGCTGGCTGACCGTCACTGTGGACGATCTGCTGCCGGCTAATAAGAAGGGGCATTTGGTCTACTCGCAGGTGGGTAAAGATGAGAAGGAAAGAGATTGTAAGAGTAGTAAGTAGGTTTAGCTTTTTTAATAAAGAGAAAGAAATATAAATATAGAAAGGAAGAGAAATAAAAAAGCAAAGAGTGTTAGAATTAGAAAGAGTGAGAAAGAGAGAGAAATAGAGAAAGAAAATGTGATAAGAAAGAGAATTGAGTATTCGACAAATATAAAAAAAAAATTAAAAAAGTTTTTAAACATATTAATTGTGCGATTTTTTTTTGTCTTGACATTTTATAGTACAGTCGACAGCACATCAGACTTTGTCAAATTTCTACAACCAATTTTCAGTGATATAGTTCCTTTCAATTGAGAATTTTTGACATATTAGGGTAGGTTGATCTGCTGCCGTCCGTACCTATGACACTGTGTCACTATAATGTTTTTAATAAATAATTTCGAATTTAAATTATGTAAGAAATATGTACTGGTTTTGCGTTAGATTTATGTAAGTAAATATGGTTAAATTTTGTTGCAGGCAAAAAGAAAACAATTATGGGTGCCTTTGATAGAAAAAGCTGTTGCAAAACTACATGGTTGCTATGAAGCCCTTGTTTCCGGGAGAGCTATCGAAGGTAAGTAAATGTTATGACTTAAAATTGTCACTTCTGATGTATTAAGTTGTTGTAAATATGTAGAATTTTCTCAAAAAAATTAACGAAATTTGATAATTAATATAATTGTAGTGGATGCGTGGTGGGAATATCTCCCCATCTCTTTCATACCCGTGCGACTAAATGTCAGTGTCGTCATGACAGAAAATAGTTTTTCGGTTACTTGATAGTTTTCCCTTCCACTGGATTTAAAAGACTTATTCCTTACACATTTCTGATGAACTGAATAAAAATGTTTCTCTTTTCTGTTTAAAAAATTCTTAAGTAACCAATTGTCTTTACTTTTCTTTTGGCCCGTTTTTATAGCCTTACCGGGAAAATAAAAAACCTGCTCTGGAGGCGCCACATTAGCTATGGTTATAGCAACACTTGGTTGCTCTGGTTATACTCACAAATAACTTACAATATCCAATAGTAACAGGGCACTGTTGACAATTGACATTACAATAATTTGACAAAACAATAATAATTAATGACATCTTATTGTTATTTTATCTGATTGTTGCTACTTAAAGAAATTAGTTCCAATATTTTTCCGCAACATGGCGAGGTTTTTTTATCTTATTGGTCGGGCTGTACAAACATTATGTTTACTTACACCATAGTGCATTTCTTCCAGGTCTGTGCACATTAACGGGAGCGCCATGCGAGTCAGTGTCGCTGCAGGCGGGTGGGGCGGCCGGCGCGGGGGGCGGGGTACCGCTGGAGCAGCTGGACCGCGACCTGGTGTGGGCGCAGCTGCTGTCCTCGCGCCAGGCCTGCTTCCTCATGGGCGCCAGCTGCGGCGGCGGGAACATGAAGGTTAGACTCTATCGCCTTGCAGTAAGACTCATATTCGCTCGTGAGCAGTCGCTATAGTTGGTTCGGCACGAATCTCGCTACACAGTTTCCCCACTAGGTGAGACCTGGTGTGGGCGCAGCTGCTGTCCTCGCGCCAGGCCTGCTTCCTCATGGGCGCCAGCTGCGGCGGCGGGAACATGAAGGTTAGACTCTATCGCCTTGCAGTAAGACTCATATTCGCTCGTGAGCAGTCGCTATAGTTGGTTCGGCACGAATCTCGCTACACAGTTTCCCCACTAGGTGAGACCTGGTGTGGGCGCAGCTGCTGTCCTCGCGCCAGGCCTGCTTCCTCATGGGCGCCAGCTGCGGTGGCGGGAACATGAAGGTTAGACTCTATCGCCTTGCAGTAAGACTCATATTCGCTCGTGAGCAGTCGCTATAGTTGGTTCGGCACGAATCTCGCTACACAGTTTCCCCACTAGGTGAGACCTGGTGTGGGCGCAGCTGCTGTCCTCGCGCCAGGCCTGCTTCCTCATGGGCGCCAGCTGCGGCGGCGGGAACATGAAGGTTAGACTCTATCGCCTTGCAGTAAGACTCATATTCGCTCGTGAGCAGTCGCTATAGTTGGTTCGGCACGAATCTCGCTACACAGTTTCCCCACTAGGTGAGACCTAGTGTGGGCGCAGCTGCTGTCCTCGCGCCAGGCCTGCTTCCTCATGGGCGCCAGCTGCGGCGGCGGGAACATGAAGGTTAGACTCTATCGCCTTGCAGTAAGACTCATATTCGCTCGTGAGCAGTCGCTATAGTTGGTTCGGCACGAATCTCGCTACACAGTTTCCCCACTAGGTGAGACCTAGTGTGGGCGCAGCTGCTGTCCTCGCGCCAGGCCTGCTTCCTCATGGGCGCCAGCTGCGGCGGCGGGAACATGAAGGTTAGACTCTATCGCCTTGCAGTAAGACTCATATTCGCTCGTGAGCAGTCGCTATAGTTGGTTCGGCACGAATCTCGCTACACAGTTTCCCCACTAGGTGAGACCTGGTGTGGGCGCAGCTGCTGTCCTCGCGCCAGGCCTGCTTCCTCATGGGCGCCAGCTGCGGCGGAGGGAACATGAAGGTTAGACTCTATCGCCTTGCAGTAAGACTCATATTCGCTCGTGAGCAGTCGCTATAGTTGGTTCGGCACGAATCTCGCTACACAGTTTCCCCACTAGGTGAGACCTAGTGTGGGCGCAGCTGCTGTCCTCGCGCCAGGCCTGCTTCCTCATGAGCGCCAGCTGCGGCGGCGGCAACATGAAGGTTAGACTCTATCGCCTTGCAGTAAGACTCATATTCGCTCGTGAGCAGTCGCTATAGTTGGTTCGGCACGAATCTCGCTACACAGTTTCCCCACTAGGTGAGACCTAGTGTGGGCACAGCTGCTGTCCTCGCGCCAGGCCTGCTTCCTCATGGGCGCCAGCTGCGGCGGCGGGAACATGAAGGTTAGACTCTATTGCCTTTCGGAAAGGTTTATAATAACTTGCAAGTAGTCTTTGCCAAGGTTTTGGCAATATAATATAATAATGAGACTCAGATGGTGTTATAGTCTATTTATTTCGATAAAAGTAATGCTTATATACTAGTGTGGTGCTTGTGTATTTCAATCCTAACTTATCGTCTTACTTATCAATTAAATCTATCTTAAGATGTGCTCTATCGAATACGTGTAAAAATGTACTTGCTACATAGTCCACATTTGGTTTGAGTCTGCAATCTTCGTTGTTACATTCTTTTTCCACAATGTAAGACCTGGTGTGACCTAATGGCCGCTTGCTGTAGCGACGGGAAGAAGTTAGACTCTATAGGCGTTAAGTCAGCTTGTGACGTATGTATGGAGGTCACTATTCGTAGCGTCAGCGAAAAGAGAAGATCTTTTTTCGAGTATTGATGATGTGCCATCTGAGTTACTTAATTTGCTAGCGCGAATCAGAATTGATTTCTTTATTGGCTCTCTTGATGACGTGCGCTTGACAAGTCTTGAAGCCGATGCCTGCTGTTGCAATTTTCGCTGACTTCCAATCTTGCTTGGGCAGCGTGTATCTCTGTCAACTGATCTAATATAAAAATCATTTCTTCCACAGGTTGACGAAGAAGAATACCAGCGTCTCGGCCTCCGCCCCCGGCACGCGTACTCCGTCCTCGACGTGGTGGAAGTGGCCGGACCCACCCGCCTCCTGCGCCTACGCAACCCCTGGGGACACTACACCTGGCGGGGAGCCTGGGCCCACGGCTGCCCGCGCTGGACGGACGAGGCCAGGCGAGCGGTGCAGGCGCACACGGGCAGCTCCGACGCCGACAGAGACCAGGGCGTGTTCTGGATCAGCTTCGACGATGTGCTCAAGTGAGTGATGGTCAGTACACGTGGCGCACGGCTGCCCGCGCTGGACGGACAATGTATTTCCGTGTAATGGAACGCAACCCTATATAATAGTGGTGCAACCTTTTTTTGTTTACGTTGGTTGAAAAGCATTACGCGCCATTACTATACCGAGGGGGCAGGGCGAGGCGGGGGACTCCCAGCGTTGCTCCGCCCCATAATGAAAGAGGGCGGAGTTTATCCACTAAAACCTCAGCGATACTCCCACGACGAAATAGTGGTGCCGTGCGCGTCTAGCGTCTTGCTCTCTCAGCTCTGCCATTCCAGTCGGTAACTTTTGTTTGCCGCATTTCACAGTATTTATTAAACAAAATAATTCTATTCAAAGCAACTCCTAATACAAACTATAAATTATAAAAAGCGAAGAATTCACTCCACCAAAAAATAACAACATACAACTTGCCGTGTACTGCATTTTATAAACTCTGTCCCTTTCACACAGGTACTTCGACTGTATCGACATCTGCAAGGTGCGAGTGGGATGGCATGAGGTCCGCCTAGCGGGAATCCTTCCGCCTATGTCCTCGACTCGCCACCTCACCTGTCTATTGTTGACTGCTACACAGCCAACGGAAGTCGACTTTACGCTGTTCCAAGAAGGGCAAAGGTGAGATTTCATAGTCCGAGACTAAGCATGGCTGGAACTATGGTTGCCAGACAACAGATGAGAATGATGTCCTTGTGTTTTGTATAGCCCGACCATTAAAATAAAAAAACCTCGCTATATTGCGGGAAAACTTTTTTTTATTTGATTGTTGCCACATGAAGAAATTAGTTCCAATATTTTTCCGCAATATGGCGAGGTTTTTTATATTCCTGGTCAGGCTTTAAAATCGTTTTTTAATGTCCCTGGTGCTTTCCAATGCCCATTATTCATCTTGAAGTTTTGTAATATAATAATTTATTGATGTATTATTTATTGTTATTTTCAGGAATTCAGCGAAGAGCCAAAGGTCTCAGCTGGATTTGTGCGTCGTAGTGTTCAGGACTAAGTCTGGGCCTAGCGCTCAGGTCGGCAAGCTCGTAGCTCACAGCAAGAGACAGGTTATTTTTTATATTATTTACCAGTTTATAACATGTTTACATCATACATCTTCGGTCGTGTCAGACTGCTGTCCCACCGTGTTATGAGAGTGAGGGAATAGGGAGTGCACCTGTGCTTGCGCACTCACTTGAGCACTATAATATATCCTGCGTAGTTGGATTATGGCTGCGTAGGAGGACATTACATCATACATTGTATATATCCCGAGAAACCTGAAACCTTTGACCGCTTCCGTGGAACAGTGGGTAAGCCGCTCCCGGAGGTCGTGGGTCTGTTTGGTGGTAGGGCTTTTTCAAAGTCCAACTGGCTAGCTACCATCCTCACTGGGGAAATCTGCTGCCATAACAGCTCTAGCGGAGCCAGTAGGTACATTTGAGATCAAAGGCTCGAAGATCAGATGACCCTCCAGTTTGGCAGCACATTGAGCGACGCTTCTCGGTGAAGTGTTCCTTAATGGAATAGGCCGCAGTCTCCGCTTATCATCAGGTAGTCTGCGGTGTCTATCTGACAAAAACAAAACGTAACATTAAACCTAATTTTCAGGTCCGCGGCTTCGTAGGATGCCACAAGATGCTAGAGAAAGGCTTCTACCTAGTAGTATGCCTGGCCTTCAACCACTGGCACACCGGCCTAGAGTTAGCCGAAAGCGCTGCGTGGCCTCGCCACGTGCTCGCCGCCCACTCCTCCAAGCCATTAGCTGTTCAACGACCTGCGCTGCACCCGCATATACTGGCCGATGCCATCATAGGCCTCACGCTGGCCCGTGGACAGAGGCATGAAGGGCGCCAGGGGATGACTGCGTACTACCTCACCAAGGTATGATAAGTGTCATAGAATAGTTCTTCTAGAGGTTAGTGTTTCAAGCCACTCGCTGTTTAACGACCTGCGCTACACCCGCATATACTGGCCGATGCAATTATAGGCCTCACGCTGGCCCGTGGACAGAGGCATGAAGGGCGCCAGGGGATGACTGCTTACTACCTCACTAAGGTATGGTAGTGTCACTGACTAGTTCTAGAATTAGCATAGACTAAAGCAACGTGTTCGTTACACACTCCTTAAATCCAAGCCACTTGCGGGTCAGCGAACTGCGCTTCGCCCGCTTTAAATGTGTAAGCTGGCCAAATCAAAGGCTTAAAGATCACTCAGGGAAATAAGCCGCATTGGCCGCTTACGTTGCTAGTTTGATTCCTGCACAGGAGAAACATTTTTGCGTATGGACTTTCATTTGTTAAGAGACGAGTATCTCTCATGTTTGTCAGCTGTCCGGTACTGACGTGACGGTCAGTTCTAGCTAAACTTAGTTTGGGTCCAGATGGCACTTTGTGGTTTATGTTATATAACATGACCTATATATGACCTATAACATATTTTTTCTTCTTTTTATAAATGGAGTCTATCCCGCGCACGTTTGCGATTTAATAATGTGCATTTATTTATATGTAATTGTTTCAGGGCTGGGCCGGCTTGGTAGTGATGGTGGAGAACCGGCACACAGACAAGTGGATCCACGTGAAATGCGACTGCCAAGAGAGCTACAACGTGGTCTCCACTCGGGGCGAGCTGAAGACCATCGACTCTGTTCCACCGTTGCATAGGTTTGTTTAAACTTCTTCAATAAGGCCGTGCTGCCGTAGACACTTATTGTTGCCGACACCTTTGTAACATTTAATTATGTTACTAGTGGACATAAAGAGCGTGCGTAGGGAAAGATGACAAGACACATAAATGTCTATGTCGGCGCAGCGCTTAAGCGAGTATATTATTTTCAAACTTATCTGTGGTTTTAAAGTCACTGCTAATATCTATAGACAGTGGTGGTGTCTAAATCACTTACCAATAGGAAGCTCGTTAAATCTTTTGCCATATTTAGTATAAAAATAATAATTAGGGCCAATTTATACTGGCCATAATTCGTTTTCTTTGTATATGTTATGAACTTAAGTTACTTCACGTTATGTTGAACTGAATACTTGCATTAAGGGCCGGTTTCTGTCAGACAAGTTCCTGATATATTTTAGATATCAATGATCTTCTATTGACACATGTCATTTCTTTTCACAGACAAGTGATAATAGTCCTAACGCAGTTAGAAGGCAGCGGTGGGTTTTCCATAGCACATCGCCTTACACACCGCCTAGCGGCAGGCGCTCGTCTTCAAGACTGGGCGCCCCACGCCGACGACGAACCACGCCATAGGCCTCCTCTGGCCCGCCGCCTGTACGGCCTACACGCCCCTAGGCTTATCACGTAGGCCAACCCTAGTCCAGGTATAGTCGAATATAAAACATGGAATTTGAAATTTTGAACAAATTGTTGTGATTGTTGTTGCTTGTTCTTTTATATCAGTTGTGTATTAGAAAACGAATTTAACCATTTCGGAATCGTTTCTAGTTGTCGTAGGATCTTGGATTGGAGCATCTTCGACAGCATAATATCGTCAAGATAAAATTTAAAATTTTCTAATTGACCTATGAAACGTAAATATTACTTGATATATTTTTCGTGTGCAATTATTTGACCAATTGAAGAAGTTATAATTATTTAAAAAAATTAACAATTGAAGAAATTCATAAAATTCATATGTATTTTGAATGTAGATATTTGACAGAAGTCAAAAGAAAATTCATTGCCCAATACTTAACTTCTAGGTATAATTATCATTAGACCTGTTTCTATGCGTATATTAAAGCTATAAAGCCTAGTTTATGTGAAATTATTACATTAGATTTTAATGAATAAGAATCTCAAATAGGTCCTTGCAGATGGAACAAATTTTTCTCGGCGATATATACACTGTGTGGCACTTGTAATTTCTGGCTTATGCGCATAGAGAATAGAATGTAAACTAGGCTTTATTGATTAGGCAGATATTGAAGGATAACACAAAGATAATACACTAAATAATATATGACAGAAAGTAGATAAAAATAGAAAGGACACTGATGCTAGATTTTATATTTTGAATCTCGTATGTTTTTCAGCTATCATAGATTTAAGAATAACCTAAGTTTTGATACAGCACGAAGCGATCACCGAACCCATTGTTAAATGTACAGAGTCACTCCATTATACCAGTGTTACATAGTATTACCGATCTTAAGATAAGCGATTACATTTCAAAATGGCGTGAACGCGTGTCGAAGCAATATGGTATAAAGTGTAATATCAGTAGTTGGGGCCCTTTTTCTGTTTATTGATGAAGTAGTTTCTTCTATGACAAAAAGTAAAGGCATTATGGGTAGAGACTTTAAAAGCCATTTCGGCTTACACTGTTTTAGTCCCTATATCTATACGTATGGCATTGTCGTGAAGATGGATAATATTTTAATGATTCTACTATTATATATGGCCCTTGAAATCACACATTGTGAAAAATGTTTGACTTATTTAATGATTGCAAATTAAACTCGTCAATTGTTCGACTTTACATCAAGATAAGAAATGAGATCTCATTAAACAGAGAAAAGACCAAAACTACATTTAATGACAAAATAGAATAAATGTACGTATTGATCTAAGTCTAGTAAAACTGTATCACATAGCCGATAATATTTTTTCTACTACGCATAAAAATAGTTGGAACTCCTAAGCGGACGATTCGACCAATCATTTAACAGTTGGTTTCTTAAACATTTTCTCAGGGATTGGTCGATTCGGCCGCTGTTGCGATGTATTTTTGCTGTTGTTCGAAGTATGCTAAAGCGGAGTGTTATTTTTGACAGAGGATAATGTTAAAATTCACGTTGCTACGATATATATCATCATCATAAGTATGTTTGACGTCAAAATTACATATTTTAAATTCGGTATATCATGTTTTAAACCTGGGTGATAAAATAAAGATATAAAGTGCTAGTTTTGTCGTCGAGTGTATGAAACGCGTCACACAAGTTTAAAGCTGCGGAATCATATCGAATCGGTTCCTAAGTTTCTTAAGAAGTCGCCACTGTAACACTTATTTATACCAAATTACTGTTTTATGCTGCCAATAACATCAAAGGCTGCGTCCCTAGTAGGCAAACTGTGAGCGGCAGACTGAGTGAGCCGCAAAGTGGCGAACTGAAATTTAATTTTCGAACGTCGCGACCTGTTTTGTTGGGAGTCAGCCGCTCACTGAGATAGTCGGCGCGCGTAACGCCGCAAACTGCGTACAGTGAGCGCGAAACTATCAAACTGTGGACACTTCATTTGTTATAATTATATGGAAAGGCATACTTAATCGATAAGCCGCAAACTCAGTCTGCCGCTAACAATTTGCCTACTGGGGTGGGGACGTAGCCTAAGAGTCGGCGATCAGAAATTCAATACAAACAAAACGTAAGTTACTTTAGTCCATAAATGTCTCAGCATCTCTAAATAGTAATAATCTCTCTAATATGCCTATTGATGTTGATTTCACAGCTGTAAGTTTGTGTGTCGAATCGTGTGATCTTTCGAATGAATTTATACAAATGGAAGTATTTACGTTTAAAAATCAGTTGATTCGTCAACCAAGTAATTAAAGATTGCCTACTTTTTATAGAAAATTCTAGTTTTATTTTTTTTATAAAAATAATATTTCAGTGATTGAATAAAATAGTAAGTCAAAAAACTTCATTATGCCTATGTCTTTTAAAATGTATTATCAACAAAGGTTCATCAAAGAACATTCCCACTGAACAAACTTAAAGAGTTATTCATTTTATTATTCGAGTACTAAAATTATTTGTTTTAACGACACACAAAACTCTAATGTGCTAAGTGAGTACTTTCATTATTGTAACTTTCGTTCGAAAGATAACCTCATTCATTATATCATAAAATTAGCTATTGTATAAAATATAACACAATTTCCAATCATTAACAATAATGGTATTCGGTAAATAGTAATTGTTGTATGTAGTTGTATTTATAATGTACACTTGAATATCGTTACGTCTTGTGAGAGAACGTGGTATTTCATTGAAGTGTAAATGTCATTTCGATTTAGAAGATATCGTGATGGAGAAATTATGGAGAAATTATTTATTATTATAATGGTTCAACCTTTTTTTACTTTTGACAGATGCTTAAGTACTATATTATTCTACGATTTGTGAGAGTAAACTTGGAAAAATGAATGTGTAGTATGTGTACACTGCCACATCGTATAACCGAAAGGATGAAGGATTCTAGTAATTGATACAAGTTTTAAACAACGATGATTCATGCCTCAAACCTGTGACAAGATTGTCACTTTGCCCAATGGAATCTGTAACGCACTCAAGCTGACCTGTCAAAAGTAAAATAAACGGTTCGGTGTAGTGTATAAGTTCCATAGTCGAGTAAGAGCTCATTCACACTGATCCGTCAATGACGATTCGTGTTCTTTTATGAATGAACTCTAAGGTGTTAAAGATTGAACATTTAGTTCGTGATTTTGAATATTTAATTAACAAAACAAAGGCTCAAAGACAATATTTGTCAAAAAAAAAGCAGACGCCATTCTATGAAAGCAAGTCTTTTGTTAGACTTAGCAATGCTTTCTATTTCCTTTGCTTTTCTAATAGGCTGTGTTGTTTATAGCAATATTATGAACTCTCATTTTAATTTTTGTTTGAAACTAGTAAATGCGTGAAGGTCCTAAGAGGCGGTGAAGCTCAGAGCTAGACTTATGTCGCTTGCGCATGAGTTGTGTGCTTGTCCTGCGCACAGTGTTATAGGGAGGGGCAAAAGATCCTTGGGTCTGGTTGGCGGTAGGGCTTTTTCAGAGTCCGACTGGCTAGCTGCCAACCCCACAGGTGAAATCTGCCACCATAACAGCTCTGACTGTGTTTCGGCAAAATGAATGCGGGAGCCAGTACACTTGAAATCAGAGGCTCGAAGATCAGTTGAGCCTACAGTCTGGCAGCACATTGAGCGACGCTTCCAGGTGAAGCGTCCCTCAATAGAATAGGCCGCTTACCATCAGGTGGGCTGCGTGCCTGTCTGCCAACTGACCTAATAAAAAAAAAAGATCGGCCTCGTTTTGGGGCCGGACACACCTCCACCGGGCACCCCAAGGTGCCTGAGAAGCAATCCGGGTAATGAGCGTAAGCTCGAGGCCCGCAGATGCCCCTCCATAATGGCGAATAACCCCTGGTGTGCTTGCGATCGTCTAGACGGCTAACGCCAATTCAAAAGAGAGCGGCATAGACAACACAGCCATATAGACGATAAACGTAATTTGGTTTTAAAATTATCACTAAATTAATATTACTTTGATGGAAAATATTATGAAACGTATGAGCTAATGTAAATGAAAAATTAAACTTTAGATGTAAGGCACCTTTTGCAATCGGTGTCCTCTAATATACATAATTATATTAATTATATTGAAAAACATACTTCTTTCATAGCTTATAACTAATAGTTATAAAGTATAAAAATTAAACATACCATTGATTATGGAACTTGTACCTAATAATATTCTAATTTATGTATTAAATGACGTTTGAATAAAACAATGACAGCTATCATGAAACTAATGTAAATATTATACTGCTTTATAGAGTAGAATTAGGCGAATCAAATTGTTTTTTAATTGTTTTAATTTTAACTAAAAAAGACAATAGGTTATTATTTAACGTTTTAAAATTAACCTTTAGAATTGGTTTGTGACATATTTTTAATAATGTTGATTTTATACGTGTACGTAAAAAATATAAGGTAAGAATAATTCGTCGGTCAAAGTTTTTAAATATTAGATTGTTATGTAACCTCTTCTAAAGCCACCACTAAACCACTGATTCCATAGACAACTGGATAGACGATTAGTACCAAATTTTTATCCGATTTGAAAATCGCCATATTGGCGCTGAGAGCAGTATTTAGTGTACTTGGAACTAATAATAGTGCTGACTTTCGCAGATAAACTTCGATAATGCTGTCAATGTCAATGGCTGTCCATTTGAAGCGTAGACAGAGAAAATTGAAGTCATTTTAGTTCCCAGTACAATTGGGGGCGCTTCAAATCGACAGAAAAAGTAGCTGTCATTTCAATGTCTATAGCCACTCCAGCGTAATACGCTGAGCGTATTATCATAGAGCTCAGTGCTTTTAACCTACTTGAGTCGTCAAAATATACATGAAGATGGCAGCAGTAAACCTTATAAATAGGGTGTATAGCCAAATGCCAGCTACAATTCTACAAAACAACAAGAAGAAGAAGAAGAAGCATTCCTTTTGTTAAATCATCAGGCTTAATCATCAAATGTGGCTCTTAGAAGAGTTGCATTTACTTAATTTATTTAAATTATCGGTTTTATGTAATTATATAATATTAACATTGATTTAAGGCCAATTGTATTATTAAAGTCGCAATTTGAGATGGTTTGTGCGGAAATTTATAGATTGCAAAAGGGATATCCAATGACCTTTTTTTCGGATTTCCGTGTAAACCAACACAATTGCATCGACTTTTTTAAAATTATTTCCATAATACTCATTGTTAATTTGGTTAGTTTTAAATATTTAATGCGATTTTAAAGGCATGAGCTAAAAGGGTTTTGTAGAATAAACAGAACAAAATAAATCGAATAAAAGACCAACATTTCAAAATAATTTTTTTTGAGAACATAATATTAAGTACTACATTATATTGTTCTACGTACAATAAAGAAAATATTTTATTCTTATTTGACAACAAGAACAAAATCATGCAAATGTATGCAATTTGTTAACAAAAAAAGATGTAAGAGCTAAGGCACTTAAAATACCTATAAAATTTGGTAATATTCAGTGCCCTTCTTTCCAGTGGTATATTATATCATGCCTTTAAAAATCAAATTTGTTTAAAAAAATATATTTTAATATATTGTAATAATAACAAAATCTTGCCATTAATTTGCTTTACAACGATATTTTAATTCTAGTGCTAGGATATTTACTTGGCCTATAAACGTACGTGCAATATTTAATGAGTGAATTCACTTATTTTAATTTAAAAGGATACTTTATTGATAGAGGCAAAAACAGACAGCACATTCTATAAATATAGCATAATATTAATCATTGTAGAATTACTAGATTTATTAATGAATGATAGGTAAATGGTGCGGCGCAAAATTGTTGCCGCAAAATTTTAAATTATATCAGCATGACTTAAATTAAAAAGAAACGTCTTATAGTAGCAATACCTCCTAGGGACATTTTATACCATATCAAAGGTCATTTTAAAACATTAAATATTTATACTTGGAAAAGCTAATGATTTTCTTACAAGGTTACAAATCCACTTGAAATATCTAAGGGCGAAAAATCAAATTAGACGTTTTGTGTCGGACGGCTGCGGTACGTAAGCCGCGCGTTTCCGCACCGCGTACGGACGGTCGATAATTTTCATACAAAACACGCGGTGTGGCAACAGTACGGTTGACGTCTTGCTGTCGAGCGTTCGCGGTACGGACGCCGCGTACTGTTGCCGCACTGCGTGTTTTGTATGAAAAATAACGACCGTCAGTACGCGGTGTGGCAAACGCAAAGCCGTACCGCAGCCATCCGACACAAAACGTGTAATTTGAAAAAGCTGTAACAGTTTCTAATTCTAAATGTTATGAGTCACATACGACTCTTGAATAAAACAAATGTATGAAAATTTTTTTTTAGTTTATAAATTCAAACCCAGTAAAAAATGTTGTGACAAATAGTAAAATTTATTTTCCTTGATCGCATTATGCGTGAAAATAGCAGTTTTGCGTCGCACTATCATGTTAGTTAGACATCCCAAATTGAACCTTATCTCAGCGCCTTAGAGCTCTAATGTCGTAATCACGTATCATATACATAATGTAAACAATTTGTACACTAATAGAAATAAGCTTTTATAAGGTCAGGTGTGGAATGATTTTTTGGTACTTTTTTTCCGAATAGACTTTAGGAATCTCGTTCACACTCGGTATTGTGCCATATTCGAATTAAATAATACCTACTCTGTTCCGTGTTTTTGTATGAATATTTGGATATTACAGTAGTGTATTTAATTTAATATTGTAGATTTTCTCGACACTAATATGAGGGTTGTTTAAAAGTTATTTTAAAATGTGGAATTAATTATAGTGATTTTAAGAACTGTTCATGGTCTATCCCATTTTTATTAACATTCTTTAGTTTTAATTGTTTTTTTTTTCTTCATGATCAAAGTTATTTAGTAGTGTAAAAGTAATTTGGGATGCTTTTGAAGCCATTTTTAGCTGAAATAGGCTGTAACTGTCACAGTAGAATTGCAGATACCGCGATTATATGTATGTGTGTTCTTTGTTGCAAATAAATTGTTTATCTATCTATTATAAATCGCGCAACATTGTTATCTATTCTATCGATAAATTGTAATTTGCACGATTGAGTACAACACAATTTAACGCATATCTATTAAAATACCGTTTGATTACAATTGGTCGCTAGTTAAATTGCCAACTGTACAAAAGCCTGGTCAGTTTTGCTGTTGAACATTCTGTGACTATAGAGCTACGAATAAAATATACGTATCAGGAAAATAAAATGAAATTACTTGAATACAAGATTTTACTGTGTAATAACTAACAGCTATTTAGTGTGCTAAAGAATATTAAAAAAAACGTGTTCTTTCGAGGCAGCTAGTTTTAAACCTAAATTACCTTTTAAATTACCCTCGCGCTTGATTTTCGAAAGCCTTTACATTAAAATTGTTTTATATAAATCTAGGAACAGAGTGCACTGACTTGTATTTCGATGTATTTTGATAAACACGGTTTTATCATTTCCGATATATTGTAATGATGTTATTTTGTAGCAATCGAACGCTTATTTTTTCGTGTTAGCTGACGTGGATGCATGTTATAAGTATTTATAATAAGAATAAGTAAATAAAATTATTTAAATTTGAATTTGTTTTTGTATTATTTCTTTAGTACCAGGAAAAATGTGTTTTTATGTGGGAGGAATGACGAATGGTTTCAAGTATTAAATCGAATCGAATCTAGAATTTACCCATAGGCCGGCGGTGGCTCCTATAACCTGCATAGTTATAAAATTGCATTTGGTCTAGGACCCTTGTCAAGGGTAACAAAGGTTAGATGGCAGTCTATTTTACGTCATAAACTGGACTTGCCAAGGCCTAGATTATGCTTCAAACGCACCCTAACAAGATTAGGACAAAATGCTCTAAGAGAAAATACATAGGATGATAAATACAAATATTGGTCCTTCGATCCGGATACCATTTAGTACCCAATAATAGTACCTTCAACTGCAACACGGGTACCGACGGAGCGGAAGTGTGAAGGAAGGCCTAGATGGCGCTGCCGTTAGCGTGCCATTTCCGCCGGTCTTCTTCAATATCAAAGACAAAGATGTAGGTATCTTGACTGGAACAACCATTACATTCTAAAATAAACTCAAAAAAGCTGTGGCGGTACTGACTATGCTACGATTATGAAACATAAAGTGGATATCTCCCGCCTCTGGAGTGGGAAAACCATTGGCAGTTTATAACGTAGGTTTTGTAAGAAAATTATTGATTTGAAATTACTTAGCTTTATTTGGAACTAAACAAATATTGCTTGTGCGGTCAAAATTGAAATTTGGTACAAAAATCGTTCATAACGATGATCCTATTGGAAACAGGCAACACAAATGCATGGTTTGTAACTGTGCAGATGCTGTGATTAAATATTTTATTCAACTCCCACCAGGTGGGACGAACGGGACCACCAAAAAGGGCATTGAAGATTTTGTTCTTCCTACTGGTCCGCCATTTTTTTTTTTTCAAAACAGCGTTTACTTAAAATACTTTCAAAAATGATACTTAGTAGTAATACGAACGCGCAACGCTTACGCGCGTTTAGGCGGGCAATGCGTCTGTTTCTAGGGTGCTTATGGGCGGCGGTGATCACTTACCATCAGGTGACCCACTTGCTAGTTTGCTCCCCTAATATATAAAAAAAAGATTAGTAGGTAAGCCAGCCTCCATACAAAAATTCATACCCTTTTATCTTGAATTTTTCTGTCACTTCCAGTAAAGCAGATGCGTGTCAGCTCATTATTAGCAAGGAATTTCATCCCAAAGGGGAAATTACACTGTTTCATGGGAATTTTTAAACCCCTGATGGTTTCATAAGCGCCTCTATTGCAGGTGGGATGAAAAATGTTTCACTCTGCCTTTTAATAAGGGTGTTTATCTGGGGTTAAACCTAGGTCTTAGGAGATGAAATAATTAAGGTAGGTATATAGCGTGTACTTAAATAAATTCAGGGATATTAATGACCGATTTTGACGACCTTTAGTGTAATGGTTGAGAAGTCTGCTATTTCACCAGAAGGTCACGGATTCGGTACCCGATTGGTACAAATATTTGAGTACATGGACTTGTATGTTTGTATCGATCTGAATTTTTCTATGTTTAATAATGTACCTACGTATGTAAAAAAGTATGTACCTATATAAGTAATGTTTATCCGTAGTCTGGCACCCATAGCACAAGCTAAAGCTTAGTTTGGGGTTAGATAGCGTTGTGTTAATAATGTCTTACTTACGATATATTTTTTTTTAATATTATTTATTATTATATTTTTTATGAAAACCATAAACAAAATAGTTATACCATCTTAACCGCTAATATTAGCGGTTAAGATGGATGTATAGTTCTACTAACCGCCGTGTTATTGATATACGTAATCTAATTCATATTGTTTGTGGTTAATTTCCTATGGGAAAGGGTAGCGTGCGAACCCGAGTAAGAGTCATATATCAAAATCGGACATTTACCAAATTGCCTAGTTATTTATGTTCGGTTAAATTATTATAATGTGAATTTGTTAGATGGTTTTTTTCTCGGTTTATTACGAGTATATTCATCCGCCTCTGGAACAGTGGTTTAGCCCGGGTCATAAATCCCGATGGTCGTCGGTACGATTCCCACCTCGAGTATTTTTGTTATTAAGTAGGTGTAGGGCTTTTTTTGAATTGCTAGCTACACTTTCTATTTAATATTCGTGAGATCAAAAAAAAAAAACAAAAAAAAAACTACCTAAAAACACTGAAAAGCAAAAAATAATTTTAATAAGACATTCATCAAATGCGCTTATTGTCTAAGCCTATTAATAACATTAAATTGTATTTACGTGCTAGGTAGGTACCTACTAATCTGTTTGAAGTCGGTGCCAAGCCAAATAGTAGGTACCCAGACTACGTACCTACGTCCGCGGATTATTTGTAACCCTGTATAATACATAAATTATTAGGTATGTATCATTTTTCATTACTTTTGGCTTGGCACCGACTTCAAACAGATTAGTAGGTACCTACCTAGCACGTAAATACAATTTAATGTTATTAATAGGCTTAGACAATAAGCGCATTTGATGAATGTCTTATTAAAATTATTTTTTGCTTTTCAGTGTTTTTAGGTAGTTTTTTTTTTGTTTTTTTTTTTTGAAGTCGGTTTAATTTTTTTTTTAAAAAGTTTGTTTATTTTTCTATTTTTAGTGTGAATAATACGTAGGAGTGAGTAAAACTCTCTCATAATATTGATAACGAAAATACGAGTAAAATAGTAGAATTGTATTATTTGACAATATTAGGTATTCATTAAGTGTTCAGCACCATTCAGTAGACCAACTAAAGATGCAGCCCGCAAGAGGGACATAAGAATTAAGAAGTCGTACCCTTTAGCTTCCATCATCATAGTTGTACCTTCCATCATCAGCTTAGCTCCAAAAGTACATGAAATAACTAACGGTCCACATATTCCTACAACACTGAAATAATTATCCCCTAACTCCTAACCGATAAGGAGTTGTACCTTCCATCATCAGCTTAGCTGCAAAAGTACATGAAATACAACTAACGGTCCACATATTTCTACAGCACTGAAATAATTATCCCCTAACTCCTAACCGTTAAGGAGTTGTACCTTCCATCATCAGCTTAGCTGCAAAAGTACATGAAATACAAATAACGGTCCACATATTCTTACAATACTGAAAGAATTATCCCCTAACTCCTAACCGTTAAGGAGTTGTACCTTCCATCATCAGCTCATCAACATAAAGTGATGTCTATAGGACGCAAAAACTTAAATGGCTTCAGAAAAAAACAAGTAACGCGTAGTGTGCGCCTATAAAATTTGAGGTTTGCCCTTGATTTTCCCGGGATCCCATCATCAGATCCTGTAATAGTGACAATGGGACCACCTCGGAACTATGCACTTTCAAATAAAAAAAGAATTATTTAAATCGGTCCACAATTGACGGAGAAATCGACGGACATACATAAAAAAAAAAAAAAAAAAAAAAATACATACAGTCGAACATAGAACCTCCTCTTTTTTTGAAGTCGGTTAAAAATAGCGACATTTGATTACGCTAAAGAAGATGAAATTACTTAAAAAGATTTGAGTTGAAACTTTGTATTGCCCCTTGGGTTCATTTTGTACCGTAGCGTAGCATAGAAATAGACAAATGCTGGAATCGAAAGCGAATCATCTCGTTATTATACAATGTAACGCCCTGTAGGGGATTACTTCAATTTGTAAAGTGTTTTGTATCTTATCAATGTCAAGGTACATATATGTCTACGCCAGTTATTGTTTGTTTGCAAAATTATGTAAATACTGGCTTTAGGGAGGTTAGCTAAGAGCTGCTGAGAGGGTCGCAGGCTCCAATATCAACAGCCTATTAGGACCAATTAAGTTTTAGTTCTACATCATCATCATCAGCTTGTTACAGTCCACTGCTGGACATAGTTACTGCGCTGCCGTTCCGTCGTTTCAACGAAACTCTCTTCCGTCACCTCGTCTCTCTTCTCCTTTGCGTTGCGCGAGCGTTGCGTCGCCGTCCGTCATGACAACGCATCGTGTGGCATGTCGTTCAGTTTTAAATGCAAAACAATGGAACGACACGGCTCACTCGACGTAGCGCTAACGCACCGCAGCCACAACGCCCCCGTGTGACACAACCCCCATTACTGGTGTAAGTACCGGGCCAAGATCACGGGGTCCTGGGTTCAATTCCCGGGTCGAGCTAACTTTGTTTCGGTTTTTTCGGTCACAGCTCGGGTTTGTGATCACCAATCCGCATTTGGCAAGCGTGGTGATTAAGCCAATACCCATCATTGTAGCAATAACTTGATTTCAAGGATGGAGGCTTTTTCCCTGCAGTGAGACATTAATAGGCTGATACTTTACTTTACTTTATATGTATTAGGTACGCACAAATTCTTACAAGTTATTGTCTCAATACGTGGGTTATAGACAATTTCAAATCACTGTGGTATTCCCAGACACGTCCTATTACAGAAGGGAATGCTACAAGAATTCCATATTCACTGTAAAAGTCACCCAGGCATTCCTATGGGGACTTGTGGCAACGAATGTAAGGAGAGTGGAAGTTTTGCAAAATTGAATCTTATGTGTGTAAGAATAAAGAACATTGTACAACATCAGCAGTGCCACTGCACTATTTATAGGGTTGTCAATATTGATTGTACGGTATGGTATATTAATATGATCGATTGTGTATTTTTTTTTATACAACGTCAGTTGGCAGACAGGCACGCAGCCCACCTGATGGTAAGCAGACACTGCGGTCTATTTCGTAGTCCCAATCAGGACACATATTCATGTGATAGACATGACGCGTGCTTTTTATTTGTATTCAAGTACAAATTTTGAAAGTTGAGTTATTGGTATCACAATCAACGACGGTAACACAAAGGTATTCATTACAAATTAACATCCAAAGTTCATCAATATTAATGTTTGTCCTAGGTGAGATGGCTTAGCCTTATGCAATACAAAATTGCAAATTTATATTAATTCGCCATGCAATGCACGCAATGCTACCCTGATTTTTATCAAGTCTTAAAAGAAATCGAACGTATAGGTATCGGCAAACTTGTTGAACAACGGTCGACGGAGAAGGGGAAAGTTCGCGCATGTGCACTTGCGCGTGACCAATAGCGCGCGCGAATCTTCCGAACGCCCGCGAGCACTATGGATCATAGGTACATATGCTTCTGACCAATAGCGCGCAGGCGTGTCAAAATTATATTCAAGAAGTTTGCCTGTATGAAGAAACGAAGCAACCCTACCTTTGCGACCGGACTCGGCGTATCGCGTGCACGGAATGCAATGTGCATTGCGTTATGTTGATAGATTGCGAGATGCTCCGGCTGCATATCAATGCGCAATATTTGTGTAACTAAATATTCTTATTTCGGATTTTATTTTTAAACCTTTAGTCAACGCTTTTATGCTAAGGTGGCGGTTCTTTTTTATCTCTACTTATTAATATATTCTCCATCGTAGAAGAAAAATCAAAAAAGACGCTTGGTTTACCTACTAAACCCGGTGTTCTATATATAGAAGGTTTAACCGAGCTTTAACTTCCACAACTAGAAAATCGATACGAAGTATAATATAATAAGGGTTGCCATCCGTCCGGGTTTCCCCGGATTTGTCCTAGTTTAGAGGGCATCCGGGGAGCGTCCGGGGAAGGTTTCATTTGTAGACCGAGTTTTAAAAAAAAGGTGATTTATGACATTTTCAACTGTTTTTTTATTACATTGAATATGTTTAAAAGATCTTGTTGACATGTCCGGCTTTCGGACTCTAAAATCCGGGGTTTTCACGCGTCTTTCTTGTCATGTTTTCCAAATTTTAGAGATGGCAACCCTAAATAGAACAAATAAGAGATTTGGATCTACTTACTTTATAAATTAATTTATTTACATAAAATAATAAAATATCCATTTGTAACAGTATTATTACTTTATTTTACACGTATATTTCATTATTGTTTGTTGTTATAGAAATATTTATAAAAATTGTATAGGATAGATTAGATACGGCAGGTTATAGACAACTTTTGAAAACCCTATCAAAACGAGATTATTTTATTGATTAAATAAATAAAAACTGAGATTAACGTCATCTAAATAAATGACGACCAATAAAAAAATCAGTCAATGAAAATGACAAGAATTTGAGAATGTTATTCTATTTTTTTTGCTGACATATATATTGCCTACGCTTTGTAAATCTGTCAAAAAAACAGATTAAAAGTATTGAAAAACAGTAGTACCAATATAGCGGCTAGAGGACTTCTTATCGTGAACGATCTGTAGCCTATGACGTAACTACCTTTAAGAGCTGCGCGTAAGTGGATAATTCACAATCCGTCAGATTAAGGAAAAATAAAAGAAAGTAGACCTCTTTGGTGATTAAACTTTTTTTATACAAAAATGGCATTCAAATCTACGTCCAGCCTGATACCCGTTACCGTCTACTACGCAACGCTCCCATCATCAACAACCAGATCGTCAGTGAAACCACACTTCGTCCTCCAAGTGTCGATATCCATCGCATTCTCGGAGGTGATCTGAACGAACTGCTCGTAGTCACATAGGCGCCCGCAGCCTGCCACCTTGAAGTAAGCGACTTTTTCCCCTGGACTGCTCAAGTAGACGGGCTGAAAAAAAAAGAATAATATTTATCTTTTTCTGTCCGTAAAAGCTGTAGAAGAGTGGTTTCTAATGTCGCTACATATGCGCAAAGTTCAAATCTTGGCACGCTACGTGGGATATTTCTACGTATTGATACTGCACTACGGTCAGTTGCAGAAACGTCCATTAAAGTTAATGTTTCATTAAAGCTATTGCTGTCACTTTTTATTTTATGACAACGAAAAGTGACAGCATTAGATTTAAAATGAAGCATTAACTTTAATGGAGCTTTCTGCAACAGGGTGTTATCCTTGTAACATGACAACCACGAAATGACATAAACGAATGACAATTTAGTTCCACTTATGCTCAAGAGGTGGCAGCACTACTCCTTCATATAGTTCTCCTTCCCATAGTTTTTGGTTAGTATGAAGTCAAGATGTAGAAAGTAACATGTTAGGCTACTGGGATGACCACAAGTGAAAGTTCATGTACCTACAGCCTTGTTTTTGCTCACCCTCACCAGGGGAACTCTGCTTGGCTAGTTCCGTAATAGAAGACCGTACGAGTTTGACTTTGTATTGGCGGCAAATGGGCGGCAACGTCGTTCTGAGCTCTTCGTCTCACCACTAGTCCACTACTATATCCTTTCAACGGCAGTATTTACAACATTAACCACTAACTCGTTGACGGAAAACATCGTGAGGTAACCTGCACAGTTAAATTATAATGGTTGTGTGACCATGATCCAATTGGTCGAGTTCCCCTGTCAAGGATTACGGAGGTAAGATAGCAGTTGCTCCAATGTGAAACTGGACTTGCAAAGTGGATAATGTTAAAAGTCTAGATCATGACAAAACGAACGGAGAAAGGATAATTCTGTAATTTAAACTTACCACGACGACGTACTGTCCAGTCTTCACCACCCTTCTCAATTCTAGTGCGAATGCAGATGCGTACTTGGGTACTCTCAAAGGGAACTCCACCTAAACATAACACAAGTTATAAGAACACTGTAGAACCATTTTTTCATCACTTCAAACTCCTTTTTGAATTCTCTCTCAATGATTGAATTCTTAGATTAAAACAAAAATGTTTTGTTTTAATCTAAGATTGAATTCTCTATATCTTGACGAGCCACTTAGTGGTAGTGGTTCAGATGTCAGCTAAGACATCAAAAGGTTGCGGGTTCGATTCTCGCATGGGGTAAACATTTATGTGCATCAACATGTCTGTATCGGTCTAGGTGTTTCTATATACAATATGTTTTATTTACAAAATAAAAGTATATAAGTACAGTTTATCCGTTGTCTAGGACTCATACTACAAGCTAATGCTTAGTTTGGGCTTGATGGCGGTGTGAGAATAGTGTCTAGAAATATTTAAATAATCATAATTCACATATACAGTATGACAGGAAATGCGAGTGACATATTTAAACCCCAAATAGTTCATGCTTCCATATAACAAACCAAATATAGTTAAATCAATAAAAACTCTGGTAAATATCTGCCCATAACATTAGTCGAAACCTGAAAATCCGCATAACGTGCGGGCACTCTTCCCTTCATAGTACCTATTTCGTGCACTCATTCAAGTACGATTGAAATTGTGTTCGCGTACAATTTGAGTTTGCGGCGTAACCGGCCGCTCAGCACACGGGATTTTTAGGTAGTTCATGCATACATAAATTATTAGGATAATTATGAAAAAAATTAAGGACATATTTTTATAGAGAATTGGACTGTAAATCGGATTCTGAAAACTCTCCTTAAATATGTCCCTCGGGTTACCTAACACCCTGTATATAACAATCATACACACTAAATCATCTTACTTGTGTGATAGAGAGGAACGAGAACACGTTGTAGTCATGGGCTGAGTAAATGCGCATCCTCTGAGTCTCTTCACCAGCTTGGATTTTAGCAGCGTACTTGTAGAATTCTTGGAGAAGGACACCTTAAAAGAAGAAGTTTTTTATATAGTTGTAGTGTCGATTTATTAACATCTTCCAGTCTCGGTGAATTTTTTAAGGTTGAGATACAAAGCCCGGTTAAACAGACAGTAGAAAATTAAATGAGTAGGCAGTAGGCTTATAGATATGTATTATAGCCTTCCGCCCGCGGTTTCACCCGCGCGTAATCTCTTTTTTCAAATATCCCCCCTTCCCCCCACATTTCCAGCATCAAAAGTACCCTATAAATATAGTGTAGCATTCCAACAGTGAAAGAATTATTCAAATCGGTTCAGTAGTTTCAAAATTGTTATTCCCGTGGGAATGAGACGTTTCCCGTAGGAATTTTATAGCCTATGTCCTATTCCGGGTTATAAACTATACGTGTGCTAAATTTTATCTAAATCTGTTCAGCCGTTTAGGCGTGATTGAGTAACAAACATCCAAACATCTAAACATCCAGACTTTCGCATTTATAATATTAGTAGGAAGTAGGACTTACCAGCTTGAAGAGCAATGTAATTCTTATCTCCGAACACAGTGTTGATCGCCTGTCCTGCTGCTGCTTCTATCTCTGGGTATACCTCTTGAATATCTTCAGGAAGTGGTAGACCTAAGCTGACCTGAAGGGAAAAACAATTTTATCAAGATCAAAATATAATATTTATGCCTACTTTAATCATAAGGCAGAGGCTGTAGAGTTGTAGACAGAAGCACCTATAAATCGTTAAATTTATAAATGTATGGCTTTGGAATGTATCGAGTAGATGTATCGAGAAAAATCGTCAAGAATTTGGATAGCTTCATAACAGCAGTCACGTATATATCTACTCTTAACAATACAAAAAAATACTAAGGGTAAGGCCTCATTTGTTTTTAGCTGTTCCAATAAATACCATTGCTCGGTAAGGCATATTGTACGCTCCTCTAAACTTTAAGCCTTTAATAATGGATCATATTTACAGATGGGGATGGTAGCTAGCCAGTCAAACTCCTTGTCTTACTACTTAGGTTCAAACCTAATAATAGATGTGGGCAGGAATCAAATCTACATTTTCCTCAGTTTAAGATAACTTTTTTGCAGGGGAGAATGTTTGAAAGACCGGCGCCTGTCTTGGGACTTGGGACTTGGGATTAAACACAAATAATCGTCCCATCTATATATAAAACTCAAAGGTGACTGACTGATATCTATCAACTAACAGCCCAAACCACTGGACGGATCGGGCTGAAATTTGGCATGCAAGTAGATGTTATGACGTAGGCATCCGCTAAGAAAGGATTTTGATCAATTCCCACGGGAACGGGAACCACGCGGATGAAACCGCGGTCGGCCGCTAGTTATGTACTAAACGCCAAGTGGGACGAGCCGTTGCGTCTTGTGGCGATGGATCGGTTCAGTTTTATATTTCTGTAGCGAAACCTAATAGTTTTGTTGGCTTGGGACTATGTTTATTATTTGGAACAAATTATAGGTCGTAGGTTTCCTTATGATAGTATAATATGTACATATTATGACTGCCTACAGCAATATTGAAAAGCTTTCATTGGTTCAGGTAACGTAACGTAACGTTTTTGTATTAAAATGAGCTTTGGGAATTACTTTACTAAAACTTCCATTACTAAATGGTGTGGAGAAAGTACTCAAATCTATCTATAGACATTAAGCTTGGAAATATTTTGCACAAAAGAGATTAATATTAACATTTGATAACAGTAAGAGGATTGGAAGATACATGCAATGCGATCGAAGACGTTTTTTTTTAATTTTTACGCCTTTTTTTTAAAGTATCGAAGCACCTACCTTTTTATTATTATTATTATTGACTAAAACGAAATTACGGAATGTTTATTAAGTAGGTTAGGTAAATCGCAGCACAAACTTTGCTTCACTTTAATCTGGTAATATCGATAACAAGAAAAATGCTGAAAAAAAATCGACATCGATAAATGCGCGTCACTTTCTTTGACAATAGGTAACTAATTGTATTTAAAATACGTAACAGTAACTGGAACTTGAGGGGTGTAACTTTTAACTCCCCTGGTAACTGGAAAGTTGCGATCTCTAAATTGAGGTCTGTACCTAATTGTAATTATTTTTGCTTAAATGCGAACAAATACTGTTATTTGTTCGCATTTAAGCAAAAATAATTATCAAGGGGTAATTTTGGATGCCCATACGAGAGGTTTGATGTTTGGTTAATGCAACTGATATTCAGGGTAACAGGATTTAAGATGATCAAATAGTACCGGTTTAGTACCATGCTGTTTAACAGTACGAATGGGCCGGCTCGTCCGGGGAAGTACCACCCTCCCACATAACACCAGCGTGAAATAATAGTGACTACTCCTGTGTTTCGTCTGGTTTGTGAGAGTGTTGGAGGCCCACACCCCCCCTTAAAAAGCCGGCAACGCATCAGCGATACCTCTGATGTTGTAGATGTCCATGGGCGGCGGTGATTGCTTACCATTAGGCGACGCGCTGGCTCGTTTGCCGCCTCTGACATAAAAAAAATCCGGTTTGTCTCTTTCGGATGTGAAGGGGTAGCTAGGTTATTAATATTTTCGGAACACAGTCAAGCTAATTATGGCGGCAGGTTTTAAATAGATACAATGTGAGGTTGATAGCTAGTCTGAGGAAAAGCCCTACCACCTACCAAACGTAAGGCGGGAATCGACCCTCGATTAAGCTTTATGGCTTGAATCAGTGGCGTAGCGTGGGTGTCAGCCGCCCGGGGCGGAAAACAATTATGCCGCCCTTTATGGCAAACATACACGCAGCGGGGGGGGGGGGGAAGACAATTCTGCCGCCCTTTTGTGAAATTTTGCCGCCCCTTAAAAAGTGCCGCCCGGGGCGGACCGCCCCCCCCCGCCCCCCATCGCTACGCTACTGGCTTGAATAGCGTAAAAAGTCCCGGGGAGGTTATTTTAATAGAGCAGGCCAGGTAGGTGAAAGAAAATAATATAATAATTCTCTCATATTTTCACGGTTAATCCTGTAATAACATTACAGAGTTTGTTTTTCCCACTTTATGAAGGTATGTTTGAATAACTTCATGTTTATTTATTTATTTATATTATTGTAAAGTAATCCTTTTTTGTTTGGGCATAAATCATCATGTGATATTAATAGATTTGTTTTTAGATAAATAAATAAATAATAAATATGCCTGGACATTATTCACACAGCGCCATCTAGCCCTAAACTAAGCATTAGCTTGTGCTATGGGTGCCAGACAACGGATAAACATTACTTACCTATATACTTTTTTTTTGTAAATATTATACATAGAAACACCCAGACCGATACAAACAGACATGTTCATGCACACAAATGTTTGTACCGTGCGGGGATCGAACCCGCGACCTCTGGTGTAATAGCCGACTTCTCGACCATTACACCAAATGGCTCGTCATATAGTTAGATATTTTTTTAGATTCAATAAGGTGTCTGTTTTTTTTGTTTCATTTATAAATAAGGTTTACAGGCACGGCGTGTTATGTCTGTAACCCCTTTGTCTTTGATGTTTAATTCACATGTTGGATAAAATATAAGAAATCCCATTTACCATGACTTAGTTTTGGAGATTATAACCGCAGGCTAGCTAGACCAGCGACTGTGTGTGGGGCTCGAGAATAAAGCGTACCACTACCCACTAACCTTCCTCAGTTACCCGTTTCCACCCAATTGAGACGAGCCTGTTCCAGCCTTGTGGCTATTCAGGTCGCCCGAGCTAAGTCTGAGGGTCACCTTGTTTCTCGGGTGGCCCTCCCTAGGCGCCATCGCCGGGTACCCCGACTTGAGAGGCCTCAAGTCGGGGTACCCGGGGATGGGCTGGTCAATAGCCACAACCCTGGCACCGGCTCGACCCAATCTGGTGTAAAGAGGAACCGGGGTAGTTTGGTGGGTAGTAGACGCTTTAGCCTCGTTTCCCACACACGGCCGGAGGTCTAACTAGCCTGCGGTTATGGTGCATAAACGCATTCTCCTCCGAAAAAAAAAAGCCTTTTGGCTATTAACCAGCCCGTGTTTAGCATGACCTTTTGGCTGGTCTTTTGTCGAATCTTTAACGAATGACTAGTTCCTCACTTCTTAATCCAACCTCCACCAAGAAATTAATAACCTACCTGAGAATTATAAACATCGTAGACTCCGTAAACCATAGGCGGCATTTGCGAGACGTTAACGCCTGTCCTCTCTGAGAGGAAGTCCAGTACTCCGGAGTACCGCCGCATGGAGGCTGGCTGCGTCCTCATCAGGCCTAAGTACGCGTCCATGAATGTGGGGCAGTTCAGGATGGCCAGGTTCTGTGACAAAAAACAAAGATATCGTCACTGTATTACCAGGTGGTAGGTTCCTGTACTGGGCCGTCTAGGTGGGTACCACCGCAGTGCCAGATATTTTCCCGTGAAATAGAAGTGTGTCAAGCACTTCTGTGTTTCGGGGAAAGGGCACTAAAGCTAGGGCACTAAATATTACTAGGTATGAGACCTAATACCTAACTGTCGTTTCGGTGTAGCGGGCGTAGGGCGGTGCCAGACAGTAAATGCTTAGTTACTGTTTGGCACTGAACTGCATAAGGGCAGACGAGACGCTTACCATCAAGGGTACGATCTGCTCGTCTTGTTACACATTGCAATAGAAATAAAAAATTGAGAAATAAATAATTCCTCAAATCAAAGTCTACTTTGGATGGGTAACTTTCCTAAAAGTTCTTGTCAGAAATAACAAGATCATATTACGAAGAATATGACGCCAAGCCTGTTTACGGAGTGTACTCACAGAATCATATTTCGCCGGAACAGTGGTATACGGGACGGGGGTCCAGTTGATGTACTGGCTCCAGTTGTCTTCTCCTGCAGGGTACACCGCTGCCATGGCACTGAGGACGGTCATCTTGGCGCGCGTGGAGTCGGTCGACCTGATGTAGATCTCAGACCGGTTGTACTCCGAAGAGAGGAACCCATCGTATCGGTCTCTGATGAACTGTCCAAGTTGATAACCGCGGAGTTTACCTCTCTAAAAAGAACAAAGATAGCTGAACACCTCCTCACGGCTCACGTGTTTCCTTCATCTTACAATCCTGGACATTTTAGGCGGGGCGTGAAGCGGCATCTCATCAGGTTTTCGGGTGAGGGTGACTGGCTCAATGGGTACTTTGTTCTTTTGAGCCAGTCAACCTTTTATTTGGACCTTACATCCGCTTACCATCAGGTGGAGTGAGGTCATCCTGATTGCTTTCATATAAAAAAAATCATTTTTTGGTGGAACAGAAGTTCTTTCACTCGTGTACAACTTTGGTCGTGGGATAAATTCCCTCTTGTTCGTGATAGGATTTTTACATTATTGTTATTGTAAAGATACTGCAAAAACGGAACAAACAACTAAAGAGGGAATTTAAACCTCCGACCAAGGTTGAATAATGTCGTTCGTGTGTGTTATCATTAAATAAATTAATAAATTATAATTTATAAATAATAATTATTGATGCGAACATTATTGGCGCGTGCCTGCTGCCTACAGGATGGCAGCAATTAAGCGAATCATTCTGGCGAAATGTCGTTCAATGGATTGGATTTTGGTAACCGCTAACATTATGTGGGCTATTTTGTGGCCATGAAGATTATTAAATTATTTATTTAAATAAAATTTTTAGATCTTCATGATAAATGAGTATGAGCAAAATACTTAAGTATTTTCTGGTTACCTTGGTAAGTTGCCCGTAGCCATATGGTTCAGTCAGTTCAGCCAGTCTCTCAGGATCAGTGCTCAACCCCAAGGTTGTATCAATTGGAGTTCTATCGCCATGGCGATGTACCTAAAATAGTACATGAAAAATTTGAATGTTACAAAGTTAAGTATGTATCTATTACAAAATGTTGTAAATAAAAAATAAATAAATAAAAATTCGTTTATTTACTTAAGTTTACAAGTTTACAATACAGAAAATATTACAGGACAAGAGTAAGAATATAAAACTGAACTTAATTAAACTTAAGTAGGCACAAGTAACAAAAACACGAAATTGGAGACAGCGGACCCCGCACTAGGCATAGCCTGTCCTGCCATTACGAGGTAACAATTTAAAAATACTGTTTTGAAGTTATTCTAAAAATTTTAAAAATTTAAAAAATTTGAAAAGTAAAATAAAGTAGGTAAACAAAGTACGAACATTTACAGTTACATTATCATATAAAATATTGTAAACAAAAAGGAAGTAAATTGAAACACTGATAATATACTAAATTTTATTGTGTCTACAAAGTTACAATGCAAGACAAAGGCTTACACTTTTTTAAATCAAATCGTCTACAAATGATTACTTGGGTTGGTGCCACTCGGGCGTTGCGGCTGCGCTGCGTCGACTGAGCCTATTTAATAATCTTTAACTGAGCGTTGACGTTTCGCCGTTTTTCATTTATATCTGAACGACATGCCACACGACACGATGCGTTGAAATGACGGACGGCGACACAACGCACGCGCAACGCAAAGGCGAGGAGAGTGACGAGGTGGGTAAGGCCAGGCCCAGATAACGCGTTTTCACTCGCGCGAGGCGCGAGGTACTAGAGGTTCATACATCCTGTCCACCTGCAGTCGCGCGTTTTTCTTTTGTTCAATTTCAAACGCGCGAGTCTAATCGCGCGTAAACGCCTTATCTGGGCCAGCTCTAAGGGAGCTGCGTTGAAACGACGGAGCGGCAGCGCAGTATTTAATAGCATAATAGCTGCGTTGACGCAGCGCTCATCTCATGTGGCATTTACTGCGTTGAAATATTTGCGTTGCGACGATGCAGCGCAGCGCAACGCCCCCGTGTGGCACCACTCTAAGTGGCTAAAGCGGAATGCAAAACTTGTCATTGTTCTTGGGCTCAAAAAATTGATGTGCAGAGATAAAATGTACCTCTTCTACGTGAAACTATAATAAACGTATAAGTAATAAACATATTTTTTTTTCACTAGGACTAATTTTGTCGACGCTATAATAAAATTTAAAGGTGTTTATTGGATCTACTTCGTAGTCTATGTCCCAAATCTGCACAACAATTTTTTTTTGGCCCAGTCTTTTGCATTGCCCTTTACACTTTAGACAGGACTTACTTACCAAAAATGAGAAGACCAGCTCTGTCCCTTTCAATAAACTGTCATTGGCAGATGACAGACAGGCCGCAGCCACCAAAAGAACTAGGACTTTAATCATCTTGCCGATTCACCCTGTTGATATGACAACAAATTTTTCTTAATTTTATAAAAGAAACTAGGTATAACACCTACAAACTTGAAATTTGACTGGTAGGTTTCTTAGACGGTAGACATCCGCTAAGAACGGATTTTACGAGACTCAACTCATAGCCACTCAAACGTCCGCGCGCGTCTCGCTAGGTTGTCAGGACAGTCCGCGAGTCACGTGATACGCGCAAAATAAAATCGATAGGAGACGTATGCTAAATAAATGCTTATTAATCAGTAAATAATTCAAATATCGCAAAATGAAAAATACTAATGAAAGGCTCATTAGTCGACGATTTTTAGGCAATAGTTACGTTTGATTTTAACATTATAATCTATTCATGATCTTACAGTGAACTTTAAGAAATGCTAATTTTGTCCTAGTTTTCAATTTAAATAATTTTTTTATTAGATATTTTTGACTTTTACAATATTAAAACAATTTTGGGTTTTAGGTAATTTAATGGCCTTTCATTTGGAACCAAAATCCCATTATAAATCATCTTAAAAATATTACAAATAAAATAAAAACTAAAGCTACATGATCTGTGAAATCGAAGTTCACGTATGGTAAATTGTCTAATCCAGAATGAAATATGGAATATTTCAAGAAAGTATGGTAATAACCAGGCTATAATATTAATAAGTTTTCATATTAAAACATTTAATTACGATATAATATAAGAACTTTTTTAGATCTTCCAATTACTCACTAATAAAAACAAAGAGTCACCGACCTATTTTTAATCCAAATTTTTACTTAAAAACTGACTGAAATCGCACATAATGTTATAAAATATGAAAATATGTAAGATTATAAATATTTTGATATACAAAACAATAATATTTTATTACTTACGGCATGATTTCTCGAATAAAATAGCTGGAGTCACTCGCGCACTGATCCACAAAAACAACAAGCAACTTGACAATTTATTTTTTTTGTAGCCATGAGCCGAAGTAATGTTCCACTTGAAATAAGGTGTGGTACATATCATAGAGCGTCAAAAACCAGCAACACTACAGACTATAAACATCCACACCGATAAGAAAAAGAAAAAAACAATCGGCGGGCGCGAATTCTTAAAAATGTAACTGTAGTTACACGGACTGTCCTGAGGTATATGGTCTCTGTAACTGTGGTTACAGTGGACGTATGAGTGGCTAAGGGGGTAAACAGGGGGTCCACACGTACGAAGTCGCAAGTGACCGCTAATATCTAAAGATCTAGATCAGTATATTCGCCATTTGATGACCTAATTATCAGCAACTCCTGCTTACTTCATTTCTGTGCTTGAGCCGCTCACACTTTATAGACTAGTTACAAGTATTAATTGAGACTAGGGATGTAACGGATGTACATTTAACGGAACCGAAATCGCAATCGGAGTTTTTAAATTTGATTACGGAATCGGAACCGGAGTCAGCACCGGAATCGGAAGCAGAGGCAAATTTATTATTATTAGGTATATTATCACAGATAATGAACAAAAATCAACATGTTTCTAATTAAACAACAAATTAAATCAAATGAATTGAATTCTAAAATATGATATTATAGGTATTTTATAAACAAAAGTTTTGTAACAAATTAAATCAGAATAAACTACAAATAATAATAATCCGCCAATAATCGAACTAAGTGGCGAGCATTGGGAGAGGCCTAGGTCTGAGACAGGCCGATGATGATGATGATAGACTCCAAGACCCCTATTTGCTATGCTTCGACCTCCGATTAAGTTGTGGAACCGAAAGTAACCGGAAGTTCCGAAGTATCGGAATCGGAATCAAAGCTCCGTAACATCCCTTCCTTAGACTAAGACACGACTTATGTTATTGTTTTTACAACATATGATGTTTTTCAATGAAGAAATAACTGCCAAAAGTAAGAATACTTTGGCAATAATTAAATTTGAATTAATTCTTACTTTTGTCAACTCGTTTATTGTATAAAATTGGTTATTTAAATAATGTCTTCTGACTCGTCTATTGAAACAAGTGTCAGAAAAGGAATTTGCCGCATATTTTACATTGACGAATATGAATATTGCGAATAATTTAACACTATGTTTGTATTGTAGCTGAATTTGATATGGTGGAAGCAGATGAGTTGACGAAAATATTGACTAGTCTCCGTGAAGTGAATGTCTATAAATTTAATATATATTTTATTAACAAGGGTGCGGCATAAATACTAGTTACCTACTTATTAACACGTGTAAGTATGTACGTGTTTCAAACACGTACACATACTTAGGTACACTATCTGATCACGATAGTGACGTAATCTTGCCTTATTTATCACAAAAACTTCAATTTGCATTAATTACAATAGGCGTTTAGTACCACGTCAGTGGACCAACAGGCACCAGTAGCGTGGCGATGGGGGGGTCGAGGGGGGGCGGTACTTTTTAGGGGGCGGCAAAATTTTCTGGAGGAGCAAAAAATAAGAAAAAAGGGGCGGCAGAATTGTAAAAAAGGGCGGCAGAATCGTCTTCCGCCCCGTAGGCTGTTTTGCCAACTGGAGGAGCAAAAAAAAAGGGCGGCAGAATTGTCTTTCCGCCCCGGGCGGCTGACACCCACGCTACGCCACTGACAGGCACGCAGCCTACCTGATGGTAAGCGGCCACTGCGGTCTTTTCCATTGAGGGACTCTTAACCAGAACTTTGATCTTCAAGCCTTTGATTTTAAGTGTACAAGCTCCCACATTAATACTGCCGGAACACAGCCAAAGCTGTTATGGCGGAAGATTTCACCTGCAAGGGTGGTAGCTAGCCAGTCGGACTCTGAAAAAGCCCTACCACCAACCAGACCCAAGGCGGGAATCGAACCCACGACCTCCGATACCCGAGCGGCTTAGCCTCTGTTCCACGGAGGCGGTGTAGTCTTTAAGAGTACAAATATTCTATAAACTTACTGCACAAACAGCGTTTTCGGCTATACGATGATAAGTCATTGAACTTATCGTCCTGTGCGTTTATATATCACCATTATTATGATTACCCTATCTTTATTGTTTGGGGATTTCCGTATCAAACATTCGGACTTTAGCAAATTATTAATCTTTTTTTGCTTAAGACAGATTAATTTACTACGTTTATTCAACGAATTTAATATCGTTGCGTTTATTGCAAGTGATAGGATACGTCATCCGACTTTCACAGACTGAACTGGATTTCAGGTGACTGCACTATAATGCAGGTTTATGGTCATGCTAAGCCGTTGCAGCAATGATAGCTATCGCCATAAAGTCAACTTCAGTTCCTTTGTGGTGAGGGTCCCATCTGGAAACATTCATAAACCTACCGAAGATTTCGAGGACGGCTACCAACGGACACTGCGCGCTTCAAGACTACCTATATACCTATAGGGTTGCCATCTCTAAAATTTGGAAAACAGGACAAGACGCGTGAAAACCCCGGATTTTAGAGTCCGCCGGACATGTCAACAAGATCTTTTAAACATATTTAATGTAATAAAAAACAGTTGAAAATGTCACAAATCACCTTTTTTTTAAACTCGGTCTACAAAATGAAACCTTCCCCGGACGCTCCCCGGATGCCCTCTAAACTAGGACAAATCCGGGGAAACCCGGACGGATGGCAACCCTACTTATATATCATAATTTTGTTTTAATATTTTCTTTATGTATGTCTAGTATTATTTTGTGCTAAGAGCCTGTAATTACTTGTAATTGTGTTGCTCGAAATGAACGTTATTATTATTATAGCTGTTTTTTGCAAGACAGATATTTTTTACATAAATTAATTTTGTCACCCTCTATCGGGGGTATTGGGGACATGTTCATGCACACAAATGTTTATATCGTGCGGGAATCGAACCTGCGAGCTCCAAAATAGCCGTCGCGTCGTCTCGATTACACTAAATTATCAAAATGTAGAACACAGTCAACTGCTCGCTTTAGCGTGGGTCAGTACCGAAAAATACTCAGATAATAGAAATAATCAGCGGTCGTTGTCTCACTAAGCCTATACTGCGTGGCATTTTAGTCGTTGTTTTCCCGCAGTAAAATGATTCTTAGTAGGAATAAATTAATAATTTTTTTTTAGTCAAATCAAAAGTTTTACAATTATGACGAAACTCGAACCAATAGTACTAGCTGCGACGCGGACGGTCACCGGCAGGGGTCATTGCCCTTCGCGTTTATCAAAAAAAATGATAATATTTTACTATAGTAACATTTGGTTTCCATTTTCCCATTAAACTTAAAAAAAAAACAAAAAAAAGTTTAAAACTTAATTCTAAAAAAAAAACTATCAGAAATTACCTTGTATACATCGATAGTAGGTAGTGAAGCGTTCTGCTGCGGGAAAACAACGACTAAAAAAAAACACGCAGTATAATATAAGTAAAACTATTTAATGTCTACACACCCTTTTTCCTAACCTGCTTCAATAAAAATAAAAACATATGTTTACAAGCGTAGTGTACGGGACAGCCGGCATAGCCACTATGTAAATAGCAATAGTAACTACATAGATAATAAGGTAAATAAAGTTATGCACAAGTGTTGTTTTATTTAATATTAAGACGTGCGTAAAATAGTTTATAGTTTTACCTTTATTTCTTTGTTATTTCATAGTGTGTAAGTGTATAGTTTTGTTTTCTTAATAGTTTTATTTTTGCTTTGTTTAAATTGAATAGTTTCATGTCTCTATTGTTTATAGTTTAGCTTTAAGACATGTTTTTCGATTTTTTAAATTGTTATTTTGAGAATAATAAATAAATATGTAGATAACGCGGCTCTCCTACGGTATGCACCAGTCTGTCTCGCTCCTTCATAGCTCGCGCTCCGTCGCACTTGAGCGAGACGTACCCTGTAGAACCCTGAAGAACAGACTGGTTAGGCTAGGCTGGCATAGTTATAGTAGGAAAGGACGCATCATTACAGCATTTTTCGGCGTTTTACTCTCCTCCACGATTCTTCCCTGTTGGAACGGGGGTCAGAGCAGCGTCGTTACCGTTGGGTAGGCGACAACCCCAGCACCCCACCAATAATAAATGTGCACGGCGTCACAGCCGGCAAGAGGCGTCGTGCATACGTAGCAGCGTTGCCAGACGTCCCGATTTTGGAGGGACGTCCCGATTTTTAAATGAAAATTAAATGTCCCGAGCGGAACAGGCCCAGTCCCGCTTTTCGGGGAGAACTCGACCGTACGTGCCGAGTGCTGAGGCACAGAATATATACTGAGAAAGAAAGGCGCGTAATGTAGATAATAAGAGTGTGGGAGAGAGAGGCTACTTGAGATGGCTACTTTTAGTATCTATTGTCACGTAAACGTAATTTTAATTCAAATCAAAACAAATATTTGAAAACCTTTAATTACTTACATACGTTTTTTTTAACTACATATGTCCCGCTTTTGACGGAAGAATCCCGCTATTTTCACTCAAAAATTACCAAAGTCCCGACTTGGCAAAAATAAAAACTGGTAACGCTGATTACGTAGGTAGATATGATTCACAAAAGTTTTTAGACAAAGCAGACACTCCTACACGCACGGTGCATACCCTTTTCATGCATTTCATGATAAATCAAGAAAATGATTAGTATCCTTATCGATTTCTTTATTGTTTTGTTATCTACACATAAAAGAATCTGTTCTGTTTTTAGATATTGAACAAATTGTACAGTCAACAGCACATCACGGTATACACTTGCAGTTCGATAATAGCGCTTATGCCCGCGACATAAGAGCGGTACAAAGTCCAAAGTGTTACGTCTGACGTGCTTTTGACTGTACCATCGAGGACACTTGCGCGTGATCACTTTTGGAAAAATATACCGTGCACGTGCATCGTGACTTGTTAGCAGCGGCGCTTGTAAGTAAACGTGAAAATACTGCACATTCTTTGACGTCCGTGACTGCACATATTTTAACCTTTAGGGTGATCACGCGCGGGTGAGCGCGATAGTACCTGTAACTATTTAATCATCTGTGCCTAAACAGGACTGGTCACAAGGCTGGCACCGGCTCGTCTCAATCGGGTGTGAAGGGGAAACCGGGGGAGTTTAGTGGGTAGTGGACGCTTTAGTCTCGAGTCAAACACACGGCCGCAGGTCTAGCTAGCCTGCGGTTACGGCGCATAAACGCATTCTCCTCTGAAAATGTGTTTTGTTCAGTTTTGCTAATGTAATTCTGAAAAGAAAATGTGGTGTGAAAATGTTCTATTTTTGTGGTCTTCCATTATTTCAAAATCAGTATTAGTGTAGTATAAATTTTCTCATGCACATGCACCCTAAAATTATCCCAATATATTTTATAAATTGGTATTGTAAGAAAAAGGAAAAACCATACTACTATTAATTATACATGCATAAACATACACAATTGGAAAATAAATAAAGAAGAATACAATCCTCAATTAAAATATAGAAAAAGAAATTACCTACATTATAGAAAAAACACAACATAAATTATTGTAACATACTTAATTTATATCTCAATAATTATATGGAATCATAATATCATAATAATATTATATTTAGATTTAGAGACAGTTGACAAAATAGATAGCATACTTTTTATAGTTATATTACCTATTAATAGTAAAACAATAATAGGATAAATAATAAGATAAGAAAACTTGGACAAGCCGTTTTAAGCCACGATAAAAAAATTGAATATTTAGAGCAATAAAAGTGGTGGAATATTTATACTATCTTAGTCACTATAATATACCTATAATATTCATACTAATTTTATAAATGCGAAAGTAGCTGTCTACTAGGTCGCCCTAGCGGTTTCACCCGCGCGTCATTTCTTTTTCCAAATATCCCCCCTTCTCCCCACATTTTCGGGATCAAAAGTACCCTATGTCACCCGGGGATAGTGTAGCTTTCCAACAGTGAAAGAATTATTCAAATCGGTTTAGTAGTTTCGTAGCCTATTCAATACAAACAAACAATCAAATCTTTCTTCTTTATAGTAATAGTATAGATTACGCGTTCATGCTAACTCTTAAACACCCGACCGAAAGCCGGGTGTCGCGTAAACAATAGATTTTCTCTTGTGTCTGGTTTTCCGGGGCTTGATGGATTAAACTACTGAACCGATTGAATTTAGTATACTGGACTAGACATTAGAAAAAATATTAAAAGAGATTGTATTGATATAATAATTATTGTGAAACTTTGGCGATTCAAAAGAGTAACCAGCGAGTTTCTTGCCGGTTCTTCTCGTTAGATAACAACATTCCGAATCCGGTGGTAGAGTCACTATGTTACCTTGATAATTGAAGATTCATAAGTGCATTTCTGAGGCCTATGAATAAAGAATATTTTGATTTACCTAATTTGATTTGATTTGAGAGAACAGGCTATTTTTGAAATGCTTAGGTCCCATGGGATAGTAGAAAATATAGATCGGAATCGACGTGATTTTTGATATATCGTTTTTATTTATTTTTTTATACTAAGGTAAAGGCGCCTATGGCCGCGGTACGCAAAATCGGCGCCTATTACCGAGGTATTCGATATTTTCGCGTTTTATATTAATAGCAGCAACTTTAGCAAAATCCCGTTTGGGACAAGTTGTAGCTTGTAGTATTTTGCATCGAACCAACGGGTGCCAGTGAGCATACCTACAAGCAAACGGATAAAAAAATCAGTTTGTGCGACGGGAGCGCAGGAGCAGGCGGTTTCCATACAAAAACGGAGCAAATCATGCTAGTGCACTCATATTTTTGTTACGTAATTTTAAATGTTATAAACTGTCTAACTGACTTCGAGTTTTGTTTACTTGTTTATGTGTTTATCTAAGCGTATTGTCTTATACTTTTCATAGTGAAATCATATCTAAATACATAATAATACGAATTTTAAAAACCCGCGGTAATAGGAGCCTAAAATTGGGGGTGGCATCTATCACCGAGGGTACCATCGGTAATAGAAAATATTAAGGGTCTAGATATTTGCTTATTAAGTATATTTAAAATCATTATCTTAATGAAATATGAAATATTTTTCATTCCTCATATTCTCTTAAAACTAAAATTCTATTTCCGATGTATACAAAGTCCAGTAGAAACCTTTATATTTTTATAAAAACTATCGTATCGAAAGACTACTTTTGTAGCGAGTGTCCAAAATGACGTGAAAAAATTGCAATATTAATTTGTCAAAAAATGGATGATACGGGATATCTAGTGATTTAAAATACTGTTTTCCTTAAAGATTGAAATCTCTTTTTGCGAACTGGCACCAAAAATTTATAAATTTATTAGTTTTTTATGGGTCGGAATTACATTTTAGAACATTCTATTCTTCTCCTATTACCGCGGCATACATCGGTAATAGATTCTATGGGGATCTAATTCCGAGGGTCAATGGCTCGGACTAAGAGTTTCCATATAATCTATTACCGACTGATAACCCAAGTAAAATTATTATTAAGGGTTTCGTTACTGTATAGATAAACTTACTTCTTACTAGGTAACTAAAGAACTAATTATGTATACATTCTTTTTGTTTGCCCGATAGTGCATTTTGTAGTGACCCTGACCTATGTGTTAGGGGTCGTGGGTTCGAATCCCACCAAAGACCAACACTCATATGATGAACATTATATTTGTGTTTGTTCTGTGTCTGGATGTTTATTTGTACTACAGGATACAGGGTGACTTCTGAGTCGTAGACAGAAACCACGTTTTCTGATGAAGCTACCCAAAGTACCTAAAAACGGAGCACTAATGGTAATCGAAATTAGTCAGCCTCATTAATTAATTAAAACAGAATAATAATGGCAATCCCTACTCATTTTCATCTAATGGTCACCCTACAGACCAGACCACGTGACATGTTTGTGATGTCTCTTCATGTTATGATGACCTATAACTAATTGACGTTATCAGGGATAATCATTATCACCAGTTTTCAGCCAGTAATATGAAGAAGGTTTTATTAGTTACTAGCGAGCGCCCGCGGTTTCACCCGCGTGGATCCCATTCCTGTGGGAATTGATCAAAATCCTTTCTTAGCGGATGGCTACGTCATAACATCTACCTGTATGCCAAATTTCAGCCCGATCCGTCCAGTGGTTTGGGCTGTGCGTTGATATCTATCTATGTCAGTCAGTCACCTTTGAGTTTATATATTAAGATTAATTTAACAACTGATTAAAACCTAGGGTGACCAAAGGTTATGACAGATTTACAAATTTAATAAAATTAAAGTTTAATTTTTTCTCCTACCCTCGGTAATAGGCGCCACCATACCGCGGTAATAGATTCAATACCTCGGTAATAGAAGCCGTAGCAGCCATGACTAAAAACAATTAAAATAAATATAACGCTTCAAACTTTATTCATGAAAAGTGCGAAAGTATAGAGTTAAAGGTCTATAAAACGCTACAAAAAATCCCTATTAGACAAGGACAGTTCTTATTCCACAATATTGTACTCTAAAGTCAAACTTCCCCGAAATACCGCGGTAATAGACGCCTTTACCTTAGGTCAGTTGGCAGACAGGTACGCACCCACCTCGAAGGGACGCTTCACCTCGAAGCGTCGCTCAATGTGCTGCCACTGCCAGACTGTAGGCTCATCTGATCTTCGAGCCTCTAATTTCAAGTGTACTGGCTCCCACATTAATATTGCCGGAGCCAGATGTTATGGCGGCAGATTTTACATGTGGGGGGTGGTAGCTAGCCAGTCGGACTCTGAAAAAGCTGAAGCTTTTTAGTTGAAACTATTACACCCAACCTTAATTTCTATAAATATCATTCATTACAAATAGCAGCAGAAGTATTTTGCATCAAATATGCACAACAGTTCTAGACTGTAGGTATCCCGTAACATTGCAAATGAGGGTCTTGCAGGAATCCGATACTAAACCGATAAACGAGACTGCGTCTTTCACTGGACCGCATTATCCTAGACGGAACCAAGCGCCTTCCATTGATGATGCATTTGACCACAGACACTATGTCTGTGCATTTGACCTTTTTTGCGTAGGAGCATTCGTTCTCGTATTTATGTGCACGACCAAAATATGGAATTCTTGTTCATCAGATACGACTTGCAAGTGTTTAAAAGAGTGCATTCCTTCCTTAAAGGCCGGCAGCGCATCTGTGATTCCACCTGATTTACAGATGTCCATGGGCAGCGGTAGTCACTTTCCATCAGGTATGCCACATGCTCGTCTGCCCGCTATACCGTATTTTTTTTTAACTAATCAATCTACCGTGTATTCTACCGTCACCTATCTCACACGCAAATTTTCCTGACGGTAAAAAAGTCATCCAGTATAAAGTTATCCCAGGCTTTAAAGAAAATACATAATCAGCTTTTGGGACCGGGACCGCGGTCCCGAAAGCCCCTTTTTGATTTTAATATATTTTTGCAGGGTCATTCGGGACCGCGACAGGTGGTCCCGAAAGCCACCTTATATTTAATAATTATTTTGAGTGGTAAGTTGGGACCACAAACATTGGCCATAGTTCGAAAGCCAAAGCCTCCGTGGAACAGTGGCTAAGCCGCTCGGGTATAAAACCCGGAGTTTGTTCGATTCCCACCTAGGGTCTGGTTGGTGGTAGGGCCTTTTCAGAGTCCGACTGGCTAGCTACCACTCCCACAGGTGAAATCTGCCGCCATAATAGTTCTGGCTGTGTTCCGGCAGTATTAATGTGGGAGCCAGTACACTTGAAATCAAGGCTCGAAGATCAGATGAGTATACAGTCTGGCAGCACATTGAGCGACGCTTCCTGGTGAAGTGTCCCTCAACGGAATAGGCCGCAGTGGCCGCTTACCGTCAGGTGGGCTGCGTGTCTGTCTGCCAACTGACTTAGTATAAAAAAGTCTTAATAATTAGTATTTAAAGTTATAAAAAGAAATATTTTATTGATAAGGTTTAACTAAAAGCTGTGATTTTAAGATTAAAAAATATTTTGTGTGCTATTATTATACATTTGTGTTTTAATTAGTAAAAACCATAAAACTTATTTTGTTATTTTGGTTTATCATTATTTATTTATTTATTTATTTATTTATTGCATGTCACATTGCGATATAAAGGTCTTAAATATTAGATAGGTGTACATGTGACGCCCTGCAAGGGCATTAGCAAAAGAGGGCTTTAGTTGACTTCACACTTATTAATATAAGTGTTAAGGCAACCAAAGTTCAAATAATTGTTTTAAATTAATAATATATTAATAATAATAACTACATTAAATCGAATTATCATTAAAACAATGTTCTTCGTGCGTACATAAAGAAAATTTTTGCAATTAAATTATAATTAATCATTCAAACATTAATTATTTTTGTAATAATTGTAATAATATTTAAATAATATCCAAATAATAATTAAATAATAAAAAAATTAAATATGTAATAATTTAACATAAATAATCCAAATGATCTTTGTATTATTTATGTCAAATCACCATTATTACAGATAAAATAAAACAAAAACGTGCATTGAACTACCCATTATGGACCATCAAGCTTGTCATCAAAAAATTCTTGTAACTTATAATAACACTTATTAATAAGGAATAATTTAAGTTTATTAATGAAAAGCGGGGAAGATTCTATATTTTTTATAGTGTTTGGTATGTGGTTATAAATATTTATTGACATGTTATGAGGACTATCTGAAACTAACTTTAATTTAGAGAAGGGAACTTTAAGTTTATTCATATATCTATTATTCCTTTTAAGTTTTTTTATTGGAGAATATAAATAGGGATGTTTCCTTATAAATTTGCAAGACTCGAGGATGTATAAAGAGGTAAGTGTCAGGATTTTATGTTTGATGAAGTACGGCCTACATGATTCCATTTGTCCAATATTCGTAATGATTCTCACGCATTTCTTTTGCAGAATAAATATTTTATCCGCTTCACATGAGTTGCCCCACAGGATGATTCCGTAGGAGATTCTGGAATGGGCATAAGCGTAATAAGCCGTAAGGGCAGTCTTAAGATCAGTCACTTTTTTTAGGTGTTGGAGTGCATAAATAAAAGAAGACAGTTTTTTTTCAATTTTTTGTATATGTTGTTTCCAATTCAAATGCGAGTCTAGCTCTACGCCAAGTAACTGGGCCGAGTTTACAGTATCTAGTCTTGTATTTTTAAAGTTGTAAGTTATTTGTAATGCAGGTTTTTGATACGGTTTAAATTGAATAATTTTTGTTTTATTTAGGTTGAGTTTAAGATTATGTAAGTCTAGCCAATTAACAATTTTATCTAAGGTCGAGTTTAATTTAATTTCAAACTAAACTAAAGTTTACCTTTAATTTAGTTAAAAGGCTAAGGAAAACTATTGGCATTTTTAGGAGACTTAGAGACTCAGCTAGTAGGGAACTTCTCATCTTAATATATAAGGCTTTGTGTGAACCACTAACTGGATATTGTCTTTCGGTCTGGGGAGGTGCTGCTAAGACTACACTCTTGGATGTTGAACGAGCCCACAGGTCCCTTCTCAAAATTATGTTAAAAAAGCCATTCCGGTATCCCACAACCATCCTTTACAAAGAAGCCGAAGTCCTCACGGTTCGTCAGTTATTTGTTTTGAAATCTTGTTTAATTAGTCATAAACGCCTGTTAGGGTCAGAAATGTACAAATCACTCCTATGTAAGCGAGTCTTTAAATTACCCATACCAACTATCAACTCTCACTTTGCAAGCAGATTCGGCGACTCAATCAGAGCCAGGGTCTACAATGCCGTAGTAAAACGCTGCGACATTAAGACTAGTTCGGTTCAGGAAGCTAAATTAGTTATTAGTAAGTGGCTGTTTACGATGGACTACTCAAATACAGAGGAGCTTATTACATAAATGGTGTTTGTAAAATTTATATTGATCTTGGAAAGTACTAATATAAGTCATGTTTGTAGCATTATTATTGTGTAATAAATTAAGTTATTCATCTCATTTATGGTTCCCCAAGATACAGGCTAAGCCTAGTTTGGGGACCTCTGTCTCATAAGTTTAACTGTATACTGTCTGTGCACTATAATTGTAATTTTTATTTATTTTATTCTGTAATGTATGTTCCTTCTTTTTTGTGCAATAAAAGAAATATTATTATTATTATTATTATTATTAATTAAAAGTTGTGATTCTAAATAAATAAAGTTTTAGTGTAATAGAATAGAATAACGTTTATTTGGTACTTAAATATAGGATTACAATACAATATAAATGACAACAATTAAAACTAAATATTAGTACGTAAAGTACCAAAAAGGCCCCGCTCAGCATTATGTCGTGGCGACCATATTTTAATCATTTAGTAAATCATTGTAATATGTAAATCATGATGTTTTCTTAATAAGGTTTAATTTTAATTAAAAGCTGTGATTATTCAAATAAAAGTGATATTTTAAATTACTACAGCTGTTTTTTTCTTTGTTTGTACTATCCTGATAGAAAATAAATAAAAGAAACTTTTTTATACTAAGTCAGTTGGCAGACAGACACGCAGCCCACCTGACGGTAAGCGGCCACTGCGGCCTATTCCGTTGAGGGACACTTCACCAGGAAGCGTCGCTCAATGTGCTGCCAGACTGTATACTCATCTGATCTTCGAGCCTTGATTTCAAGTGTACTGGCTCCCACATTAATACTGCCGGAACACAGCCAGAACTATTATGGCGGCAGATTTCACCTGTGGGAGTGGTAGCTAGCCAGTCGGACTCTGAAAAGGCCCTACCACCAACCAGACCCTAGGTGGGAATCGAACAAACTCCGGGTTTTATACCCGAGCGGCTTAGCCACTGTTCCACGGAGGCTTTGGCTTTCGAACTATGGCCAATGTTTGTGGTCCCAACTTACCACTCAAAATAATTATTAAATATAAGGTGGCTTTCGGGACCACCTGTCACGGTCCCGAATGACCCTGCAAAAATATATTAAAATCAAAAAGGGGCTTTCGGGACCGCGGTCCCGGTCCCAAAAGCCTCCCGACCCATAGTTTTAAACATATTTTCTTTCATATTTTTAAAGGCAGGGTGCTTGTCAAGTATAGACGACTTTGGCGTCCAAAAGGTTAAATTTAGGTACTGTATGATACGTGGGGTATCGTCCCATAAACATTATCTTGCCACGCTTGTACCTATATCTCTATTTATTCATATTCCGTGCCATTATTAATTTCTAGTAGGCAGTAAATAATTCAGATATTATGTTGATAGCTGTTTATTGGATGAAACGCGTGAAGTACCTGATAGCACCGTTATGACGATATCCAGTATTATTTACATCACTTTATCTCGTTTACAATGCCATAAATGATATCATGAAATACTATCCTGCATATAGTGAAAACACTGGTCACTATGAACATTGCATATTAAGCACTATCTAATACTTCTATGCTAATATTATAAAGAGGAAAGATTTGATTGTTTGTATTGAATAGGCTCCGAAAATACTGAACCGATTTGAATAGTTCTTTCACTGTTGGAAAGCTACACTATCCCCGGTTGACATAGGGTACTTTTGATACCGAAAATGTGGGAGGCAGGGGGGAATATTTGAAAAAGGAAACTACGTGTGGGTGAAACCGCGGGCGGAAAGCTGATAATAATTAATAAATCTATGGAACAGTGGTCTAGACTATCGGTCTAGAAACTTTTAGGCAAGGTATACTCGTATAAAAAAATCAATATCATATTTTTATATTATTTATTAGAACAAAATAGTCAATACAAAATTTATAAAAAGTATTAAAAAAAGTATTAAAAATCGTATTTACAAATGGAAAATATTTACAGCACATATTTACAATTAATTAACGACAAACACTGAAACTTATAATCACCATTATAATGTTAACTAAAGCTACATTAAAATAATGGCTTTTAATGTCAAATTACACATGTGGACAAAACTAGGGAAACGCTTTTAAACGCTTACTTTTTTTAAGTCTTGGAAACAGTTGAAATATTTTGACCACATTAAAAATGGGATATTTTTAAGACGTGTACTACATCAAAAAAATACTGCTAACCTAACCTTTTAGGTTAGCAATTGAGTATTTTTTGGATGCACTTATCAGTATTTTTAGGGCAGTTAAAAAAAACCCCATTAAAATTATTACAATAAACCCTCTCATAGATAATTGTGAACATCTCGTTCAGGTAAATAAACATTAAGCTGGGCTTACCTCGAATGCATTCTAACGTCCGGAAATTAAATAAAAGAATGTTTAAGTTACATACTTTTTTGTGTGTCCCTTAATTTTGTCCACTTGCGTAATTAATGCAGTAAGAACGAAAATGAACTAAAATAAATAAAATTTTAGTAACTTAATGTGACAGCATCTTAACTAAAACATAAGCTTTTCCTTTTTAACCTATAACTAAGCCGTGTAAGGTTAAGACTTTTGTTTTAAACATTTAATAAAAATTATGAAATAGGCAGTGTAATTTGTGAATCGTCACATTCTATTTTGAAAACTAACAAATAGTATGATCAGATAGAAGTATTAAATTTACAGACATAGAGAGAAAGGATAAAGAGAGAAAGAGAGAGAAAGAGGGAAAATGATTAATAAAGGTTTAGGTACTTTGTTTAACTGTTTCAGCCATAATTATCTGGGCAGTTCGGCCCTGTTAATTAACTACCTATATTAAAATAACCAAATCAGCAGTCTTGGTATAATATTAACGGTGGCTTATTTAGTCTACTCTTCAAGGATGAGTCCACACAATCTTTAGCGTACACAAGTTAATTCACATGTTAACATATTATAATAAATCGTATCTCGATATAAAAAGTCTTAAACAATAGAATCGCAGATTAAAAACCTTTTTTATAAACTCGAACATCGAAATTTGGTTACTTTAAAGTGATTACAGCAAAGTAGTCACTAAAACTATTCAGCTTAAAAAATATTTAAGCTAGTCGTATTGAAGCGTAACTATAACACGATGGTCGTAGATCGTAAAAACATAACATTAATTAATTAGTGAGCTAGTAACAATAAAGAAAGAGAGAGGTAGATAGAAAGATATAGAGAGGATAAAAAAGTCTTAGAGAGGGAGTAGATAATACTTAGAGAGGTTTTATCCATAATACTGTAGACCGTGGTCGGCCCTACTATATGTATATTATAATCGTAAAGGAAAAAAGTCTTAGAGAGGGAGTAGAAAATTAGACATCTTATCCGTAATACTGCGGACCATGATAGTACTGGTCGGCCCTGCGGTCTATTATAACCAGATTAGCAGTTTTGGCGGGATGGCCGTGGTGGTAGACCCATTTCTTGCCCGCTGCGCCCCCATCTTTATGGAACGTCGCGTGGTGGTGGCGGCCATGGCTGTCGTGACCCCCCGCCGAGCGGTGGCCCTGTGAAAATAAATGCATTTAAATTAAAAAAAAAAATGGGTTTGGTAGCTGTCACCAATTGGATTTTGCATTTACATTAAATTAGATTGAATAATAATATATAACCTCAAAATGGGTTGTTCCGTATAAACCGCTAGGCTAGCTAGCTAGCCGTCTAGCGTCTCACTCAACCTATTTCTTAACACATCCTTGAATAGAATTCCTTTTTTTTTGCGTCAGGACTCAGGAAATGCTTTTACGCACCGGCCCGCTGTCCCTGACAAAACGGACGCCGGACCCCCCTGCTAAAGCCGGGGGTCACTCAGGGACGGAGGTTCGTCCCGAGCGGTGTGTCGGACTCGCACTTCGGCCCTACCCGACTAAAACCTGACGATGACCCTCTCAGCGCAGTAAGAGGGAATTCAAATAATTTAGGTAAATTTTCTTAATTCAACCAACCTAAATGCAGTCCTTACTCATCCCAAGATAGGTAAATATTCCAAAAAAGTATGGCCAGCAAAACAACGTTATGACGGATTTGTCACCAAAATGTAGCATACTTGCTTCAGGTGTCACGCTCAATATGCTGCCAGACTGTAGACTCGTCAGACCTTCGATCCTTTAGTTTCAAATGACCGGCTACCACAAATTAATATTATATAATTATACAGAAATAAAAAAGTCAATTAAAGTCCCTCGATGGAATAGGCCGCAGTGCCCACTTACCATCAGGTGGGCAGTGGGCTGAGTGCCAGCCACCTTCAGATAAAAATAAAAATACTCGTAAGTGTCATATTAGAAGCAAACTCGTGGGTAGACCACAACTAACCGTTTTTAAATCGCATTTTTAAACTTAGCTCCAGATAGCTGGTTCTTAAACTCAATAATGTCTTCTGTCGAGAAACAGGAATAAGTTTAATCTGTTCAGCGTTCGTTACTACTCTAGTACAAGTTTATTGTGAACTACTTAATGTATACGGTGCAATTTACAATAGGGCAGATACTTATAGGCTACAACGTTTTTTATTACTATGCATCTTAAAATAAAATAACTTTGTAAAAAGACATAAATACCTAAGCTACTTTTAATTTGGTCCATTTATTTAACTTATATTAGTAGGAACCCAAAGAAAAATCTTTCAAAAACCCCGTTTCTATGAAGTGTGAGTAATGGCAGTCCCCTCAAAACCGATAAAAATGCAATTTCAATTCAAATTAGGTACCACGGACCCGTTCAAATAACCTTCACCCTCTCAGAAACTAATAAACTGACCAAAATGTGTATCACTTTATCTTTCAACTTCCAAGCCACTTTGGCAGTTTTAGTTTCAGTGAGTGTTACCTTTTGTTAAAAAGAAAATCTTAATGAAGTCTTTAGCTGCGAAGTAATATTCTCATTAAAGGATTCAAGGAATTATTTTCGAAATTAATTTCGAATAAAATTTAAAAAGCAACTTGAAGCTATAAGTTTATCGATTAGGGACCAATTAATTATAAACTCCAATATTTTTCCTTGCATACGAAAACTACACTGAAAAAACTACACGGCTATAAATAAACAAGTTGTTGCTATTTACAGCCGAGTAACTCGCTTCGGAGGGAGCCTGCAAAGTTTGTTGCTAAAATTACACAAGTCAACTTTGTTAACGTTGTTGGTAATATAAACCCAGTAAGTTGGTCAAAAAATAGATATCCAAGGTTGGTTGCTTCTAACCTATTCACTCAGTAAACTTAGCAAACCTATTATCTATAGTGAATCGAGTCACTCTGTTAACAATAGCAAATTCAATCGGTCACTGCAACAACTAACTTGGTTAAAGAATAAACACAACTGTCGTCACAGCCAACGTGCTTTGTTGTGTTTAGCAAAGTAATTCAGTAGAATCAATTATTTTGCTTTGTAAAACTAGCTAAGTAGCTTGAATATTTTTAATCATGTATACATATTGGGTAGGGACAGCCAACCTACTTTGTTATTTCTACTCAATTCAAATTGGTATATATAGCAAAGTTACTTGGTATTATCAATCGTGTTCATTGGGTAACTACAATTAATATACTCGGCTATTTCTAGTCAATTAAAATTGGTATATTTAACCGAGTTACTTGGTATTATCAATCGTGTTTATTGGGTAACCGCAGCTAAAATACTTTGTTGCAAGTAAGTACCAATTTAAACGACACATATTAAGCTAGCGTGTTTTTTTTATATCCCATAATCTATGGTTGATGAGACTGTAAAGCTGAACGTCTTTTACTATGGGACAAACTCTGAAATCGCGGAAAAAATCTGCTGTTTCATACAAAAATTAATAACAAAAAAATCACAATGTATGAAACAGCTGATTTATTTCGCGATTTCAGAGTTGGTCCCATAGTAAAAGTTGTTCAGTTTCACCTAGAATTATGGGATACAAAAAAAACAACTGACCTGTGACTGTACGTAAGGCTTAATATACAATGTAAGGTCAGCTCATACTGAAAATGTGTAGTTCGATATGTTGTCGTTTATACCATTGTTACTCACTGTGCAGTAGGCAAAAATTTGGCATGTCGGGAAAAAAACCAATGAAATGAAACGTTCTGCGTCTGTAGTAAACAACAGATACATATTTTGCCGACAGACCAACCGTAAAGGAACTGAAAGAAAATGATATACATTAATGTTTGTTTTATTCTTTCTTACACGATACATAGTATGTCTGTCGTCACAGATCAAAGGTAACATTTAACATTTCAGGTAACATTACTGGTTAGACTCGTATACTCCTCTTAAATTGTACTTAGTCTTAAAAATATGGCTCAATATTTTTATCTTTGCTGCTTTTCTTGCGCGCCTTTGCCAGTTCAAATATTTTTGGCTTGATTGTGGGGAATTTTTCAGTTATTTCGGTAAATTATTGTCCTTTGTACAGGTTGACAAAATCATTTTCTAGCTGTGAACAAATAAATGAAACAAAAGTAAGTATACAAATATTTAAACTAAATCAGTAAAAAAATCTAAAAACTGAACTCTCCAGAAGATATCCTTCCTACTTGTATTTAATTAAAAAAAGTTGTTGTGTATGTCTACTTACGTTTAATAACTTCATTATATTCTTCCAAACTCCATGCTGTAAGAAGATTTTTAACCTCTTCATCCATCTTTTAGATATATCTAAAATCCTGTTTTCACTTAACACTCGCGCGGTAAAATATCTGCAAAAAAGTAGGTAATTGTTTATTTTTGTCACTTCACTGTTATAAAATAAACAAGGCAAAATTCATAATAATGTTTAAAAGTGGTTTTTATATGAAAATAGGAACAACCTTGTAGGTGTGAGGCAGCAGCGCTTCAAAAGACGTTCGTCACTCAACTATGATTTAAGAGAAATGGCCGAATTCACAGGCTATGCAGCCAATTCCTTGTTTAGTTTTATCAAGTTACAACTCAATTTTTAATTTCATTTCTTCACATCTTAGCCTACTTCCTTCCAAAAGGGCATCTTGCAGTTTTATCTCGTTTTCCAATTTTTTGGCCTTCAAATGGGCTACCTTGGTCTTCACCTCCCCTAATTCAGTCCATGTTTTGTTTGTTGTAGTGCCAGTGTACGTTCTTTTACGGTACCGCCTCACTTCGGATGTACCTTGTTTATCCTAAAATACAATATTGTTCGCATTAAAAAACAAATAAATGTGGAGTACATACATAAAGTCACATCATATCTATACACATAATAAAACAGGAATAATTAAAGTCTGTACATTGAAGATATTTATGAAAATAGGTTCATATATCATATAAAGGGATAGTCAGATAAGTACCTGTAACGTCTCTGTCAAGGGGCTTCGCAACATAGCTGGAGTGTATGTATCCCAATTTTTGAGATTGTTATCCTTCCTAGGACGGTCGAATTCTTCCATTTGTAAACTGTCATTAGCCTAAAAATAAAAATTAATATATTTAAGGGGTGGCATATTAATGTAACAATCATTTTTACCTTTTTAATAATAGCTGGACTCTCAATATCTTCTTTGTACTGTAAATCCTGCAAAACAATGCAAATCAATCTATTAAAGTATATTGTAACACTTATCTAATATCAATCAATATAAATCAATATGCACCTTCAATGTGTCTGTACCACATACCACCACCACATTTTGGCTTTCATTATCCTGTAAAAAGAAAAATTTGTTACTATTATGATTTTCATACTGTGTCACTTGTGGGATAGGCAGAGAAAACAGACTGCGAAACATACATAACTCCTATGAATATCATTGTAATTATTGCTATATAACATGTTTAATGTTTATAGTCTTTATTATTATAATTTTAAAGAATCGAATATAACTTAAAGCACATTCTACCCAAAAATTGAGTACTTTCATGTGAACATAATTTTAACCAGTTATGCTAATCACTGTGATATAAATGATAGGTGATAAATATATTTAAATGACTATTCATGTTTCCTATGGCCAGCAACTTAATCTTTTACAGTTTTCTTCATATTTTCCCATTTCTTTTTTAATACTTTGCTGCACCTAGATTAATAATTAATAATACTCCATTAATATTAGATTAATACTCCATTGCTTAGCAAGAAATAAACATTTTATTAATGTTTGCTTATATTAGAAGTGCAAAATAACATTATAAATACCTGTTAGTTGTGTTCTGGGAATTGAATTCTAATGCAATCTTATCCCATTGCGCTTGTTTTGCCAGGATACCGCATCACTCTTTTTATTTTCAATAATTTTAAAATATGTGATGTGAATGTGATACATATTTTTTGTAAAACCTCCAACATAATTGTGAAGTTAGGACTTCTTTTTTTGGGTGTATCCATAGTATTCTGAAACAGAAAACGAACCTTTACGTTTTGTTTTAAAAATCAAAGCAAAGATCTTTATTAAAATACTTTAATTTACAACGATTCTATATAATCTTTACGCTTGGAAATATTTTTAGGTAAGGTAACTCACACTCACACTATTAAGCTTAAATTATAAAATCCACATATAAAATAAACCGTGAAAATACTTACAAAGTAATTCTTTTTGGTAACCAATCCAAATACAGTAGATTCAGACTACGGCGGGATTGAAATACGCTTAGAATAATATTAACCCTTTCCCCGCCACGCTTTTTTCCGAAAATGGTGCCCCACACGCCACGACCATTAAAAAAAAAATTCCAAAATATTATTAGGTTATACTCAACTCATTCAGGCAAGTAAAAATACAACGTTTCTTGATCATGTTTTTTTGTCTGATATATCAGACATTGGCGTGGTGGGCACGAAAATGGTTTGTCTGACATATCAGACATTGGCGAGGAAAAGGTTAATAACATATTCTAAGGAACGCCATTTTTAAATTAAGCTTCACTAAACATTTCCAATGTTAATTGCCGAGCTGTGCTTATTTACGAATAGATAATTAACTTGTATAATGTTCACTAATGCGTTTATTTAATGGCAATATTAGTAAAAAATTATGATAGATTCACAGCTCGCGAACGCAGCACGAGAGTAGGAGCGACACATTGAGTAATCGATTCGTGGCTGACTGGCTGCACTGAGCAAGTAAAAAGACTGGAGTGGCGCGTCTAGCCAACTATGATTGTTTAAAATTAAATAACTTACTTAACAATAAATAGATAAGTATGCTCGTCTATTTTTTACCGAACTACATGTTTATTTTTAACCAAGTATGATTGTCTAAAATCAAATAACTTACTTATCAATAAATAGATAAGTATGCTCGTCTATTTTTTACCGAACTTCATGTTTATTATTAACCAAGTATGATTGTCTAAAATCAAATAACTTACTTATCATGAAATAGCAATGTAATCTGTCTATTTTTACCCGAACTCGGTGTCAATTTCTAGCCAACTATGATTATGTCTAAAATTAAATAACTTACTTATTATGAAATAATAACGTTAGCTTGTCTATTTTTGCTAGTTTTTGTTAGGGGTAAAATTTAACGAGTCGGTTATTTAGAAATAAATAAGTACTTTGTAAATAACAACCAATCATTTTTAGCAATACTTGCTTCTATAATATTAGCAAAGCTCTATTGCCCATTTTAAATATGTCTTGGTTGAATGCAGCCGAGTAATTTTTAACAGAGCTAAATTGGTACTTTGCTAAAGCAAATTTTTTTCAGTGTAAAGATTTTGATTATTATCTAATATACTAAAAATGTGATGCTTCTAAACTGTGCTTACTATTTTATTTTTCTACTTGCTTTTTGCCCGCGGTTTAACCCGCGTGTAATTTCTTTTTTCAAATATCCCGCGGAAATGAGACGTTTTCCGTAGGAATTTTATAGCCTATGTCCTAATCCGGGTTATAAACTATACGTGTGCCAAATTTTATTTAAATCCGTTCAGCCGTTTAGGCGTAATTGAGTAACAGCGCACACTACAACTCGCGTTGTAGGTGGACGCTGTGTAATATTGGGGAATACACGCAGCATTTCCCACCGAAGCCGACGCCATCTTGGGCGCAACTATTTTTCTCTAATCTAATGTCTATAGGTTTACATTACCTTGTGCGTTTGGACGTTACCGCCCTTTTCGAAGTGACCCGCTTCACCTTTATGCTTTTCATGGTGGTCGTCTTTAAGGTTGCCTTTCTTAAAGTTCCCGCCCTGGAAAACAAAAAACACAATTTTTTTAATGTCACATCATTTTGTGGTATTGGTTTGACTGCCTTCGTGCTGCAGAAGCTAGTAAGGTCGCACTTGTAAGCAATAACCGCGTCCTGGGTTCAACTCCCGTGTAGAACCAGAATTTTGTAATTGGGTTTTTCAAAATATTAGAAAAAAATTAATATGTCCAGGTATCAGGCGGGACTCGAACCCACGTCCCTCGCTGTCCGGGCGAGTGCACTAATAACTATGCTACCGAGACCTTAGCGGACCCGATGAATTTCTTCTAGTCAAATAGATTTTACGCAACCTCAGCTCCATCTCTTCAATGTTGCAGTAATTACTACTACAACATCCGAAAGGAATATTTTTACAAGTATTTACCAATCGTTTTTCTAATATTAATATTATTTATATCGCTATTAAGCAAGCAAAATACTTTTAAAATTATAAAAACTATAATTATAAGACGACACTTTTATTAAATTGCAGAAAGCATGCATTTTAAACACCTGTAGGTTAACTAGAATTTTTTTACAGTTAGAATAAATTTTAACATTTAAACTTCAATAATTCTCACTTGGCCTCGGCCCGTGAATATTATTATAAACCGATGTTTTGTAATTATAACATCGAGTCTATTCAAATAGAAGCAAGAATAATAATAATTATCGGTTCAAGAAAGAATAGTCTCAGTCCGGAACCAGGGGTCCTGGATCAGACCCAACATTTTTGATTTGTTTTTTTATCTGCAGAATATTCAGCCACAGTCCGGAGTTCCACCAAAAGACATAACATAATATTATTGAAATGCTTGGTATTAAGCGTCTTTTTTAACCTTTAGACTGTGATGTTGGTCCTACTCGGGAATCGAATCCTGGGCCCAGAGCCCAGCCGCGTGTGGAGCCTACCTTTTTATTCGGAGCAGAAAGCTTTTATGCACCATAACCGCAGGCTAGCTAGACCTGTGGCCGTGTGTGGGACTCGAGACTAAAGCGTCCACTTCCCACTAAACTTTCCCGGTTCCCCTTCACACCCGTTTGGGACGAGCCGGTGCCAGCCTTGTGGCTATTGACCAGCCCATCCCCGTACTTCTGCATGACCTAAAGTACGTATTAAAGACTAAAGTATTACATTCGACTGGTTGATAATTTATTTAGTAAAGCACAAAGATGTAAAACAAAAAAAATAGGGAAAAATCACTTGTTAATGAGTGACCCAATTTAATAGGGAAAGAGTTGTAAGACCAATTACTTTTTCTGTTTTAATCAGTTTTAATGACATCGTCTGAAGGAACCGGATATTGTATTTTGAGTCTTTTCCTTAGTAAAACGTCAAAGATTACCAGTAGTTAATTAGTGACAGATAAAAAGGGGAAAAGGATTATCGACCACCGGCTGTTTTAGGGAAAATGTGCTACATTTGAACACCTCCGTGGAACAGTGGCTAAGCCGCTCGGGTATAAAAACACGGAGGTCGTGGGTTCGATTCCCGCCTTGGGTCTGGTTGGTGGTAGGGCTTTTTATGAGTCCGACTGGCTAGCTACCACCCCCACAGGTCAAATCTGCCGTCATTACAACTCTGGCTGTGTTCCGACAGTATTAATGTGGGACCCAGTACCTACACTTGAAATCAGAGGCTCGAAGACCAGATGAGCCTACAGTCTGGCATCACATTGAGCGACGCCTCCTGGTGAAGTGTCCTCTAATGGAATAGGCCCCAGTGACCGCTTACTATCAGGTGGGCTGCGTGTCTAGACAGACGCCAACTCTGCCCACCAGACACTAAAGTGCAGTAACCGCAAAATAACGATTGCGAGAAAACGCCATGTAAAGTTAAGAATTTGAAATAAAAAATAAGCAGATGTATAAACAAAAAAAAAAATGAATCCAGAAATGTTCTATAGGATATATCCTCATAAATAAATTTATAAATAGCCATTTACTATTTTGGCGCGTATTACTGAACCGCCATTTTTATTAAAAAATACATTGAAACTGATTAAAACGCAGTATAAAGTAGCATTACTGCGTTTGGATTCGTTGTTTTGTCAAGAAACCCAACTAACACGCAGTAAGGTGAAAAAAAAATACTGCATGTTAGTTGGTTTTATAGATTTTTTTTCTATAAAACCGACTAACATGCAGTATTTTTTTTGTGTTCGTTTTACTAGTGCAGTAAGAAAAATAGCTACCTAGGTAATATTTTATAAAACGTTTATTTTTACATAATTATTAAGCATAATTCAACTTAATGAAGTAAAAATCACGTCATATCAAAAATAAAAACCTTCTTCTAATCCAATATAATACTATATATACTGCACTATAAATATACTGCATTTTAGTTGGGCGACCACGCTAAATTGTTAATATTATTGGTTTTGCAGTAAGAGTACCTAAAACTGTTAAATAAAAACCACCTAGTTGTCTGAGAAAAAAAATAGTTAATTCAGCAGAAACCTTATGAAACCTGCTTTCAGAATCACTAATAAAACGAAAAATCATAAAAGGGCTATTACTGCAGCACTTTAGTGTCTGGTGGGCAGAACTGATGTGGTGTAAAAGAAAAAACAGACATAATATTGTGCGGGGATCGAACCCGCGTCCTCTGATGTAAAAACCGACTTCTCGACCATTAAACCAAATGGCTCGTCAAATAATAATAATCGTCAATATTGTAGTTATTAGGAACATCAAAATGAATGCGGGTTTCCCTTGCAAAACGTAAAAGAAATTGTAGGTAAGCTACGTATCATCCAACTGGATTAAATAAGAAAAACCCACTAACGCGTTAGTCTCATTTCTAAGAAGATAAAAAATAATTGCAGTTAAGAATTAATGTTTCCAAGTTAGCTTGCATTTAATTAGCGAAGAAGCATAAACAAAGTTAGTCAGATTATTACTAAGAAGCTGGAGGCGTTCGCTAACTTCTGTTACATAGATTTAAATTGCTGTGGAGTCAGCTTTGGCACTTTAATAAAATTACCCTTTCTTTTATATGAAAATCTTAACCACTAGTAAACAACCATTAATGAGGCGCTCGTGGCGCAGCTATGACAGTGGTTCGTTAGAGATGACGAAAGTCAAGCTACCCACGCCGCGGTCGGTTAATGGATGGGTGATCATTCTGACCACATTTAGTGACATTTATTTCGAGCGTCTTCGTGCTTCGGAAGGCATCCCGGCTAATATTTACTATTGTAGATATTAGTCGTCAAGCCTAGTCAGAGGCCATTTGGCGGTTTGATAACATCTGACACTTGCCTTACGCACCCCTCCACCAACCCGCACTAGGCCAGCGTGGTAAAGTATGGCCCACACTTTCTCACAATTAAGATAAGGCCTGTGTCCCAGCAGTGGAAACGTCTGGAAAGGCTGATGATGATGATGATGTACTTTTTAGTACTTATATCGTAAAAAATATCAGATTTAAGTTAACTCATTGACTTTATTGTGGCAGCCTCTCTTAATGGAATCGGCGGTAGTGGCCGCTTAACAATAGGTTGTCTGTCTGAAACGACACAAAAAAAAAACGAAAAGAACCCAGTTCGGAATTATAATAGAAAATACACAAAGGCAGACTTGAACTCAACCTGAAACCTAGATACCTACTAACTATGTCAGTTATTATGAAACACAAAATAGGTATTTGCCACGAAAAAAGGTCATACTTACGCATAATAATCGCCCTAGATTTGCCTGAAATATTTGAAAGTTGATTTCATTTGAATAGATATTCATCAAAAAAATTATTGTAAAAAATGTTATAAAATCGTAATCATTTTAATTTTAGTACTTATAAAGTGGACAGATTTTGTTTGTTTGTTTTTATTGAATAGGCTCTGAAAGTACTAAACAAATTTGAAAAATTCTTTTACCGTTGGAAAGTTGCATAGTTCCCGGGTGACGCGTGACGTAGGGTACTTTTGATCCCTAAAATGTGGGGGAAGGAGGGATAATTGACAAAAGAAATAGCGCGCGGGTGAAACCGCGGAGGCGGCTGGCAGCTAGTGAAAATTAAGTCTGTCCTTTTTACGAATCTTAGAGCTGGCCCAGATAAGGCATTTTACGCGCGATTTGACTCGCGCGTTTGTAATAATTGAACAAGAGAAAAACGCGCGACTGCATCCACATGCAAGCCGCGCGAGGTAGGTACTAGAGGTTCATAACTTCATACATCCTGTCCACACAGGATGTATGAAGTTATGAACCTCTAGTACCTACCTCGCGCGGTTCATACATCCCGTTCATATGCAGTCGCGCGCAGTCGCGCGTTTGTCTTTTGTTCAATTCCAAACGCGCGAGTCATATCGCCCAAAAAACGCCTCATCTGGGCCTGCTCTTACCGTTTGCTACAAAATACTCACACCTGACAATTTGCTAATCTGTCATTTTGCGTTCCTAACGTTAAAGTTCTACGCCTAAGCCGTTAGAATCAAGTTAATTTATATGGGAATTTTTCTAATTACCTACGCTACCAGCGGGTAAAAGCATTTTTATTCGGACAAAAAGCTCGAGGTCTACAGAGTATTAGACATTTAACTATCAAAATTGTTGATATTGGCACAAATAAACGTTTCGTTTAGATCTATTGCCACATACTCGTGATAAAATACCCTATTCAAATGTCACACTGCAAGGCTCCATCATTGAAATTAAGTTATCGCTACGATCGATAGGTAATTTCTTAATCACCACGTTTGCCAAGTGCGGATTGATGATCGTAAAACCGTGTTATGTCCAAAAACTGACACAAACTTTCCCAGGATACCCAAGATCTTGATCTGCGGGCGGGGGTAGCCCCCCAACGCTCGCATTATACAGGTCGCTCGAGCCAAGTCTGAGGGTCACCTAGTTTCTCGGGTGGCCCTCCCTAGGGAGGGCCACCCTTGAGGCCTTGAGGCCTCTCAAGTCGGGGTACCCGGGGATGAGCTGGTCAATAGCTATAAGGCAAGCACCGGCTCGTCCTAATCGGACGTGAAGGAGAAACCGGGGGAGTTTAGTGGGTAGTGGACGCTTCAGTCTCGAGTCCCACACACGGCCGCGGGTCTAGCTAGCCTGCGGTTATGGTGCATAAACGCATTCTCTTCCAAGAAAAAAAAAGGATAGGTACCCAAGATCGCGGCCCCGTTCTTCAACCACTAGACAATCGAGACGTTATTGCCACACACTTGGTGAAAAAATAGTCACCTAACCTACTTGTCGAGAATAACCGTGAAATCACTCGATACCGAATGCAAATCGATCTGACATCGTCTCCATGTTTTTGTAATACTCGTTTGGCCTCACTCGATTATTGGAATCGATTAAAATAGATGCAATAGGGGTGAAGGTCTAACAAGTACCTAGTTGGAAAAGATCGAAAGTCGATTCGATTTAAAGAATTGATTTACTCTTTTGTAACCAAATCAGTGACGGAGTGGCTAGTTGGTTCTTTTGAAAAATGTACTTCAGTTTTTGAAAGTCTATAATAGTCCAGAATCAAGATTCTGCATTGCGATTTCTCGCATCAAGGATGCGGCTGCCCACTTCAGGATTATGTTAACAGCTGGTCTGCGCCTGTTTTGTCAGGAGTGAGTATCATCACACGGCCGCAAGTCTAGCTAGCCTGCGGTCATGGTGCAAAAACGCATTCTCCTCCGAAAAAAAAAGGAGTAAGAGTATGGGAATAGGACTTTTTCTGTGTTTGCTGTAACGGAGATTTGGCTAGCTTAGTCCAGCTATTGTAGTTTATTACTAAACGCTTCAAGTATAATCTAAATTGTCATAAAAATATATCTTTTTTAAATGTATAGGATTTCTGACCTCTTTGTGCTCACGTTCTTTGTGGAAAGCGCCGTGTTTTTCTTCTTCAGCGGAATCACCGTCTTCTTCGAAGAACTCGACTTTTTTCTCGTATTCTTCTTTTTTGTGGATGTCGTGGCTCCCTTTCGTGCTGTGGCCTTTTGAATGTTTGCCCGACTCTTCGTACTGGAACATAAGGTTAATGCCATCGGCACTGTGGTGTTAATAAATATACATAGAAACATTTTTAAAAAATCTGGGCACAAATATTTTAATACTATAATAGCTTGCATTATGGTTGCCAGACACAAAATAGTGTCCTAGGTTTGCGCCGGGAGGAATGATTTCATAATTATGGCACTGGTATCTACCAGTCTCTGTAGTGTGTGTAGTCTGGTTTCGTACACTATATCTATAGTGTCCGACACAAGACACGTACGTCTACGTCTGCGAACCGCCTATTTCAATGGTTTTCGGTATTCGAAACATTGTCATCACTAAGTTGACCGATTAAAAACATTTTAATTAGGTCAACTCATCCCGCGGGATGAGTTCAAGCGGCCTCAGTTGACTAAAGAGCCTCGTATACATTCTCCCTGTCGAGAGGTGGAACCAGGTGGTAGGTTTCTGTACTGGGCCGTCTAGGTGGGTACCACCGCAGTGCCAGATATTTTCCCGTGAAATAGAAGTGTGTCAAGCACTTCTGTGTTTCGGGGAAAGGGCACTGAAGCTAGTGAAATTACTGGATATAAGAGACCTAATGACTGTCGTCTCGGTGTAGCGGGCGCAGGACAGTGCCAGACAGTAAATGCTTAGATACTGTTTGGCACTGAACTGTCTAAGGGCAGACGTGGCGCCTACCATCAGGTGTACGATCTGCTCGTCTTGTTACATATTGCAATAAAAAAAAGGTAATGACGTCATACCTTGGCGTGTTTTTTCCCATGCTCCTCATGGTGGTGGTCGCCATAATGGCCGGTCTCTTCATGGTGGCTCTTGTCGTGGCCGCCATGGTCATGATATTTGCCGAGGTGATCTTCTTTGTCGTGGTGACCCTTGGCGGTTTTCGAATCCTCGTGGATGCCCTGAAACCAGATAAAGATGTATAAGCACATGGTTTTATTCGAAACAAACGACATTTTTTGCAGAAGGGGAAATGCGTTTTAGATCATTGAGCTGCTACAGTACATAATAGTTCTATTTTTAAGATATATTATTTTAATGTAATGGGAGGCAGATGGGCAACGCCAGAACCGCCCACCCATAATAGACTTCTGCAACACCAGAGGAAGTACAAATGCTGCCGACATTTAAGGATGGCGCGCACTTTTTAAAAAAAAGTTTTGACTATAAGGCTGCGTCCCCAGTTGGCAAACTGTTAGCGGCAGACTGAGTGAGCCGCAAAGTGGCGAACAGAAATTTAAATTTCGAACGTCGCAACCGGTGTTGCTGCTAGTCGGCCGCTCACTGAGATAGTCGGCGCGCGTAACGCAGCAAACTGCGTACAGTGAGCGCAAAACTAGCAAACTGTTGACACTTCCTTTGTTATATATGGAAAGGCGTACTAAATCGATAAGTCGCAGACTGTCAAACTGTTAGTCTGCCGCTAACAGTTTGCCTACTGGGGACGTAGCCTAAGACATAATTACGTTTGGAGCGTGCTCCACCAAAAGGGGCCGAAAGGTATAGGTGGGACTTACTTATCTCATGTAACTTTGAGGTTATCTTGTTTTCAACATAACGCTTCATACCACTGGAGATACAGATTATAAGGAGTTCGACTGCTGGTGGCTGATTGGTAAGATAAACAGTATTTTAAATAAATAGATAATGCTGAAACTCTCTTAACTGTATCTGTTGTACTCTGTCTGTATCTAGTTTATTGGTGAACTGTACTTAAGAAAGTAAAACATTTTTAATTTTTATATGAATTCAATTATGAATTAGAAGAATTAATTGTTTCACTGTGTTACACAAGGATGTAAAGTACAATCGTTTTATTATCAACAGTTAACATAACAGGCATGCAATTACTATAATAAATGGAATAAGAACAAAAAACAATTTCATTCAATTTCAACTTTTCTTTATTATGTCTAACTAAAATATTAGTAATCTTAGCATAGCTAAGAGCAATTAGAAAACTATTAAGACATAAAATATGCACTTTTCAATCATATTAGATCTTATTTCTAGGAGAAGTAGGCGTTAATTAGTTTTAAAACACCTGCCTTTGTCTAGTGATTTTGATAATGAGATTTTTCATCTCAATAGTTTTAAAGTCACATCACGATTGGAGGAGACAAATTCGATTATCAACTCTTCTTTTACAGCCAAAGAGTTAAGCTTCAATTTGTATAAATTAATTTTGTAAGGAGGACCGTCAATGGACCTACCATAGGTTGTCACTCAATTATCGATTTGAATTACGATGCTAGGGTGAGTCACTACAGGCGTATCACTTCAGTGACAAGATTCCTGCGGTGGAACGGTGGCAGGAGAGTTTGAGCTTTGTGTACCGTCAACTAAATGCTTACTTTACCAAATATTTTGGGTGTTTCTAATAACCTTTGACATTGTGGATTTTTATCCCTAAATAAGTATATTTTGTTAGACTTAATCTGACCTTTAATGTGTAGTTTCTGGTTCCCAAATTAATCCCGAGGCAGCTTTGGATGCGTACCGAAGCTGTAACGGCGACAGATATCTAGTTAGCCACTTTCCATGGAGGCGTTTTGGTCAGTAAGAAATGATTTTTCCGGAATTTTGGCCTTCCGGAACTTTTAAACCTTGCAGGCGTAGAAATTTTGATTCCGACTCGCATACCGTTGTAAGTTGTAACGTATATTGTGGATGTAATCTTATGTAAGTGGATATAAAAAGTGCCCACATCTGCGCAGGGAGGCTGATTTTATATTTACTGGGGGCTAATATGGGCAAGACACAAATTGTCATGCCTATGCAGCGCCTTACCAATGAGAACCATAAGGCTGCCCCACGTTTTATAATAATCGGTGACCGACTTTTTGTAGGTGACAAATAGAACGTACTGATAGCAATGGAGCAACGCACACATCCTACAAAAAGTCGGTCAGAAATACCATAGAAATAAAATCGGTCACCGATTATCGGTCCTACAAAAAGGCTTACGTGGGCGGCAGCCTTAGTAGGGGCTGTAAGTCGTGAAGTTCACAAGTCAATTATACCCGGAGCGATTGTACATTCGCGCAGAGATTCCGCCGGCTTTAATTAACCCATCGCCGCTGACAGATGTCCATTCTTGTCCCGCCTTCGACTCGCTGCGAGCCGAAGTTAAGGTGGCACCCACGCAGGTATCATAGGTAGTTAGTATTTAACATTTTTGATTGGAATATTGGGTATTTAGCGATAAATTGGGCCTTGACAACGGAAATAACGATAATCTATTTTGTTTAATTTTTATATTCAACCGTTTTTTATGACACTCTCGGACATCGCCGTCCTTATAAAAACATTTTACACCCTTCTTGATAAACCCCATGTAGAATTATCTAATGAAAACCTCGGTGGAAAGTACATAAGAAAGGAAAAACGCGCGTACGCGGGAGAAATTAAAAAGAGATAATATGTTTAAGTGTCTATCCAAAAATACTGAAATGTATATAAAAATAACTAATTAGGTTAGTATTTCAGTTTTTTGATGTACATTTCAGTATTTTTTTAATTTGCAGTTTAATACAAGCCATTTAAAACACTCAGGATGACACAAACAGAAAATATGTTCAATGTTCATGCACACAAATGTTACTTCTGTGCAGGAATTGAACCCACTGACCTAAGATGTAGTGTTGTAAGGTGTAGGTGTAGCTGATGCTAAAAAGCATTTTGTATGCTAATGATTTACGGAAATTAAAAGCAAAGTATTGCTAATCGAGCAAATTTTCCTTTAAATTCTGGCATTGGGTGGAGATTAGTGTTATAAAATGTAAATAAAAGTACACCACTGAAACAAAAAGGGTGCGAATAAATTAACCCTTATATTTCACGATATACCCAAAGTTCCCTTCAGCTAATTAAACAATTCCATATTGGTATATAAGTAGGTACTCTGAGTAATTTTTTATTTGGTTATTTAGAATGGCGAAATTTATACATAGATCTCTTTTTTTAGCGGAGAAGAACGCATTTACGCGCCTTAGCTGCAGACTAGCGATGTCTGCGGCCGTATGTGGGCTCGGGATTACCCACTAAACTCCTCCAGTTTCCTTCCTCCACCCGATTGGGACGTAAGACGGGGTAAAAATATTGGCATTGGTAATACTCAAGGCTCTGCTCTGCCCTTCCCGCTGGCTTCACATCGCACCCTAAGAATGAAAGTGACCTAGCTCAAAATTTGTGTAATTCTCGATTTTTTTTATAAACTGACCTTAAAAATCGCATCAGCGCACTCTTCGGTCTCTTTAACTAGTTCTGCTAGCTATTATATAAGTTTTTTTAAGGTCAGTTTATGGAACAATCGAGAATTACACGAGTTTTGAGTTAGGTCACTTTCATTCTAAGGGTGCGACATGATCTCCATCGCCCTCTATTCAAAACAAGATACGGGAACTCTACTCAGTTTTTGTTTTGAGATTAGTTAAATTCAAATTCACGAAACTGAAAATTAATATCAGCCGAAAGCCGTCCAGTGCTGGACAAAGACTTATTCCAAGGATCTCCAAACCGATAGGGCGTGCGCTACCCACGTCCAGTGGATTCCCGCATTCTTTGCGCATAGTAACACAGTGAGTATAGACTACAACATTTCCTGGAGCGTTTTGGTGTAATGTAACGTTCCTGCGAATGCTTGGTGTTGTGATACGGCTAAATGCTTACAGCGAGTGTACATTTACCCGTAACATTTTGTTGTACCTGCGTTCATTCTTCTTTGAAATGTTCGTACCTCTTCATCCGCGTCACACCGCACCCGCACAATACATCACCCGCGCTCGTGCAAAGGCTATATGCTCGTTGGTTTTTTTAAAAAGGCTGTAACAAAATGGCGAATGCTCGATGTTTATTTATTTATTTATTAATATGGTACACCAACAGCATTATTTATACTAATAAACATAACAATTTTTAGTATAGTAAAGTATTGTACTTATATAATATATATATGCCAATTATAGGTATACACATCTTTGGTAACAAAAATTATGAAACTAAAATTAATAGGAACTTTAATTTTTTTTTTCTTTTTTTAAATAACAAATTAAACTTCAGTGAACTGAAACAGCTTCAGCAGTTTTCTTTTGGTGACTGATAAGGAATCGTTAAAAATATCCAGGTCAGGTTGCTTTGTGGATAAACCGTTGTACGCGGTCGAGATTCTAGAAATCGGGTAGTGGAAACCCAAATTAGTACGACAATGGGGAATACCGAATAGTTTAGTAATGCGAGATCTAGGATATTTATATGGCACAGAAAGATTAAATTTTTCAAGAAGGGACGAGCACGAAATATTACCGTTAATTAGTTTATGTAAGAAGGATAAATCGCAATGTACACATTTTGAAGCGCTTTAGCCTAAGATTATAAGGATGTCTGTGCAAGATGCCTGGTGAAATAAAGGCAAGGTGCCTCGAGAACGCCCGCTGAGTACCCTCTATGCGCTGAGACAGCTCGCTGTACACAGGGTTCCAAACAACAGATGCAAATTCTAGATGAGAACGAATAAGACTATTATAAATTATTACTTTTGTACTTGGTTGTTTGAAACCCCGTGCACATCGCCTCATGAAGCCCAACATGCCAGCCGCCTTGCTGACTATTTTGTCAACGTGAACGTCAAACTTAAGCCGTTTTAACTTAAGATGTTCTGATACAAGTAAATGTTGTAGTCTATACTCACCTTTACAATCCAGTCAAAGAATTCCGATGGTCAATATTTCATACTACACCTGAGATGAAACTTACCTATTCAAAATAATCTATTCAATTGCCAAATGAACATGTTTATTATGCCCTCCACAACATGTTTTGAAAACATTTAATTTTAGACAAGCGAAAACAAATTTAGCCGCACAATGCAGGCTCTCAAAACAATGGTCGATTGTTTCACCAGTGAATTGACTTGGATCATAGATTGAAAATAAAAGATGCAATATTTTAACATCATATTTGAAAATAAAGTACGTCCTAATCTCTTCTCATTAATAAGCAACTTTTAAATAACTATACGGTCTACGATGGAGCATGCTTGCTGAGAAGCCCGTATAATGTTGGCATCCGAAGAGCCCTAAATTAGGAAAGACTCTCATGCAAATCGTTCCAACAATCAAATCGTTTCGTAAATAAATTAAACGTAAATTACTTACCTGTAGCGAAGTGGCGATAATTATTGATTATGAAGCATCGCTCAATGTGTTGCCACACTTAGAAGAGGATCCGAACTAAGAATGTTCTGCACCGATGCAATGTGTCAACCAGATGAAAATCATATTTTGTCAAATGAAATAAGTTTCTGAACATATTAACTAAGGGATGGTCATACTTAAGTAAATTAAATTAAAAAAAAAAACAAAAGCAACATGCAGTTGCTTACCGCTTTGCCCCCGGGTTCGAAGATGAGAAGTATGCTCCTCAATAGTCTTTGATTTGGGTCCGGCCGTTATGCCCCCATTCCGGGTTGCCCCCGGCCGGTATGCCCCAACTGTTTTACCCAATCTTGGCGAAGCAAAAGATTGATTATAATATTCGAAATGTTATTTCTTATTTTTATGTTAGACATTATTTTTTAATGGTTTATTTATACGACATAAAGGTTTAATGTAAACTATGTCTATTCGAATTAAACATGTTTAATAACTCATTTGAATTAATATAATTAATTGACTCTTTTTTACCTTCGATCAAAGTATAATGAAAAGTCAGTATTGATTTACCACTGGATATAATTTGCAAATGCTAACCAGGCTTGTCAAATCTAGGATCATAGTCGAAGCGGACCCTGAGCATCCATACTGGATGCAATCGGGAAAACGCTGGGATGATGATGATGATATTTGCAAATGCTAAAGTTTTATTGCATACAATTTATATTATTAATGATTGATTGCTCGTTTGCTACTAAAGATTTAAAAGATCAAAGTGAGAGTAAATTAGTATTTGTGGTCCTTATCAATCCTTGAATGGTGATGGAAATACATTTCATATAAAGAAACGACTTATAGGAGGGTTTTTTTTTTTTTTTTTTTTTTGAACTCTGGTGATTTATTATATAATACTGATTTTAATATTTTATTTAAAAGATGCGTTTGTGGTTTTTTTTTTGTTTTTAGTTTGGTGTTTAGCCGTTCGCTATTTGATACGAATCGACTTTTGAAGTTTGTATGAGATGTTTGATGATGAAAATTCTAATGAGGCTGTGGATTAAGTATAGTTGGTGGGATTAATTATAAGATGATGAATGTGAATTCAGGGATTGTTCCCCTAAGGCTGTGAGCTATTATAGTCTTTGAGTGTGGTAACTATATATTTACAAAGATGGTCAAAAGAGACAATGGTTTGCTGTTTTTGTATGAGTTGATGGATTTGATAGGGCGAGACGTTGAAATGTGCACATATCAGCTCATGCTCTGATCTCTGGCAGGAATATCTGGGACATTCTTTGAGGAGGTGATCTATTGTTTGTATTTGGGATGTGTCGCAGTTGCATTTATCTGTGTCTGTGATTTTGAAGCGGTGGAGATATTGTCTGTGGTATCCATGTCCCGTTAATATTTGAGTGATGTGAAACGATGGTTTGATTTCTTTGAAAAGCTGTGATATGCTGTTTAGGTCTGGTAGCCATTGACGCGTAAAAGCGCCAGTGTTTGCAGATTTGTAGGTGTTAGCATGTGTGATTTGATGGAGGTTTTGAACGTGAGACTTAACATAACTAATGGGGAATTGAGCAAAATCCAAAGAGCGATCAGACAAAGCAGCACTTTTAGCCGCAGCATCAGCTGCTTCGTTACCGGCAAGTCCAACGTGGGCCTTGACCCACACGAATGTGATCTGTCCGGTATGGAGTTTTAGAAGGTTATGTATGGAAGTGGCAATAGAGTTGATGGTGTCCCTATTGGCCAGTTCCTGGAGTGCTGAGTGGCTGTCAGAGAGGATAGCCGCTCTCCCAGTGCCTGTGTCAAGCACCCATCTGACTGCATGCTCGATGGCGAGCAATTCTGCCTGGAAGACGGAGCAGCTGCTATGCAGCTTGAGCTTCCGGGTGATAGGTGGGCTTTGCGGTTTATAAATGACATATGCTGCTCCGACCATCCCATCTTCTAGTTTGCTGCCATCTGTAAATATTTTGGTTCCGTCAGATGGGCAGACTCGATCAATATCGTCTTCCTTGTGTGCGAGCGAAAAAGTGATGCCTACACGCTCTGCTGGATGGGGTAATTGAGCAGGTGGAGTGGGCTTTTGTAGCTCAATGTCAGAAGGGAGAAAATGGCAGCGGCCATAAAGCTTTGTGCGTTCTGTAGTTCGTACTATGTCAACTTTTAAGTCGAGAGGAGTTAGTTGTGCCAGGGCTATCGCAGCGTTGGCCGATATAGTGCGAAAGCCTTTAATTATTTTTATTGCAAATCCCCTCTGGAGTGATAGCAGACTTTTGCATACTCTTTTGTATTTAGTGGCATCACCCCAAATGCCCGCAGCATAAGTAATAGTTGGTTCTATTACATGTGTGTATAGAGTTTTTATATTTTCGGATTGAATACCCCAGGTGGGGCGTATGAAACGGCAAAGTGTTTTGTATATTTTGAGAGCTTTAGCTACTGCATAATCTACATGTTTAGTGAACGTTAGCTGATGGTCAATGATAATACCTAATAATTTAATGGTCGGTTGGAATTGCAAACGAGTGTTACGATGGATAATGCGTGCTTTGCGGGCCGTCGGGGTAAAACCAATGAGTTGTGTCTTGGAGGGACCAAACGTCAGCTTGGCGCCCTCTCCCCACGCTGTTATAGTTTCCAGAGCCGCTGTAGTAGCTCTCTCCAGTTCCAGTGTGCTGTTAGCCGTGCAAATGAGCAGCACATCGTCCGCATAGGCCTGTAAACTGCATCCTGGAGGGAGTTCTCGCTCAAAAAGCTCATCGAGAATGACATTCCAAAAGGTTGGTCCGCAGACCGAGCCTTGGATGCATCCGCGAGTCATAAATTTAGATGCTGAGGAATCAGCGTAATTTAAAGTTACCTTGCGGTTATCTAAATAATTCCGGATGATCGCGTACAGGTTTCTCGGGCATCCAGACTGCCGGAGGCGTTGCAGCAGTTTCGGCCACCAGGCGTTGTTAAAGGCCCCCTGGATATCCAATGACACCGCCACGACCATTCGCTTGTTATCTTTTGCCGCTCTAATGTCAGAAACAGCTTGGTTCAAGGCGTCAACTGTTGAGGTCTGTTCCTTGAAGCCAAACTGCCTAGGATTCATGCGTTTGGAGGAGTGCAGGTGGTGAGTGAACCGCTTGGTGATAAGCTTTTCTAGAAGTTTGCCAAAGACGTTTATAAGGCCGATGGGGCGATATGAGGTGGAGTCATTATAATTGGCTTTATTGGGCTTTGGCACTGTAATTACCTGCGCCTCCTTCCACGTATCGGGAAAATAGGAAATTGCGAGGCACCTATTAAGCAGAGCTGTGATAGCTTGAGGGAAGCAATTGCAAAACATGGAGACTATGTCGGACGTCAGACCGTCGGGGCCTGGGGCTTTATTAGGATTCATACTCTCAATACTGCTTATGACTTCTGCCGCAGTAAAGGGTACGTCGTCAGGCGTATCTGGATCCAGATGGCTAGTTCTTCTAGTTGATCGGTGCGTGTCCAATGTATCTGCCGTGTCATCTGGGTAAAAGGTATCAAGCAGTCGCTCGGCAGTTTCATGGCTGCTTGTTGTGTGGACACCATCAAAGGCAAGGGTCATAGTCGGCTTGGGTGGTGGAGGAGGGTTTGAAATTATCAGAACCATTGATATAGTATTAGAAATATGTACACATACTTTATTCAAGCTATCGGTGACGGGTGGAAATGAATATAAGAAACAGACAGGCGTACGTTTTGGTTTACGTATAAAGTTAAAATTCCTATTTCCTTTTATCTTGTTGTCCTATGATTTTGTTACAAATTTTTATATAGACCGTGAAAAGTCGCAGACCGTCTTAATGCGATTAAGAGGCCTCCGTAAGTTTGGCCGATATTGTACCTACAGCGGGTATCAGATAAACCTACCCTAATTTGTCAAAAAATCACAATTTAAATGGAACTCAATACTATGGACGTTAAGCTCAAAATTGCTTGCTGAAATATAACAGATGTTAACAGATGATTTTATGTTGATCTGCTCGAAGCAGTTCTGTAGGCATTAATATTTTTTACGATTGCACAGAAGGATGAAATGACGCGGTAAACTAAAGGTTCATTATGAACTCGAGCGGGTGTGGTTTACATTTTGCACGGCTAATAAATAACTCTTGCTTTATTTGATTAGTGAACGAGTTAATCAAACATGTCTCTTTTTTCTTCTATACAATTGGTTCGTCATAATACGAGTAATCAACCCGTAAAAAAAATCCACGACAAAAATTTCACAAAAATGATACATCTCCAGTAAGGTCATGTTGCCCTAGTACATCTGTAAATTATTCTCTTAATTTTTTTATGAGTTATTTATATTCGTGATGACTGTATTAAATATACAATATTTCTGATTCGGGACGAAACGCAACTCAACAGAAATGTGGGACGAACTGGGAATTTTTTGGAACGTGGGACAAAACTTTGGGACGAAACGGAATAAATCCTATCGGTATAAGTATGATTTTTCATAAATACCCAATTGAGTTTCCCTACTATGTACCTAGGTAAGTCATTATTAAACATAACGTTAGTTTTTATTTCAAAATTACATACACGTCGGTTTTTTTTAAGTATTTTCTAGTTGATATTCTCAATATACTATTGATCGAAGTCACATTAGTGTTTACAATAGTTAAGGCACAGACATACACAAAACTTACTCTAACCGAGTGGTAACAGTACCAGGGTTTGGACAACGACAGCTTCGACTTCAGACGTTGCTGCACACTCTTTAAGAACGTCGGCGTCGGTGGTACAGTCATCTTTGCACAGTTCAACACATTAAATATTTAAAGGTAAAATGTCAGCTTTTATGGGCTTGGGGCTGTTACAGGCGGAAACCGCGCGCGGATTGTTATACATTGCGGGTTTCGTACAGGGCGTGCGCGACGGAATGTTTTAAAAATGCTGGCAATTATTACTCTATGGCTGGCAATGACTTATAATACTTAAGCCACTTGACCATCTAGGCACCTTATTTAAGAGACATCATAAGGTACTATAAATATATTAGAAATCAATTTGTCCAGGTATCAGGCGGGACTCGAACCCACGTTCCTCGCTGTCCGGGCGAGTGCACTCCAACTATGCTACCGAGACCTTAGCAGACCCGTTGAATTTCTTCTATACGCTATATACGTCAACGCCATCTTTCTAACAAAACCATTTTTTTTTCTAATATACTCATATTAATATCGCCATCAAGCAGGCAAAATGCTTTAAAAAATTATAATAATAGACATCATTAATTTAATCAACAGCATACATATTATGGTAATACGAGAATTCTGTAGTTCTCAATCTATACAAATATTTTGAAGACAAAGGACCCTCGTTAGTTGAATATTCAATTAAAATAAACAAATATCAAACTTGTATATTATACCAAACTGTTTTCTACCTGGTTGACAGGATTTAAATAGATTTTAATTAAGGCAAGATCAAGTAACGGCAAAGAAACATTACTTACTTATCCATAGAAATCAAATTTAACAAAGGAAAAAGTTTTATTAAATTCTACATTTTGAACTGCCGTTAAAAAAAGAGAAGGTAGTTAATTCGGTATCAGCTCCTTAGCTGGTACCGGCGTAACCAAAACCAACTTCGAAAAAAAATACACACTTAATCGCATTAAGCACCAGAAAAAGTACTATTTTTTCTTTTTAGTGAATTTTTTTAATTGTTTTTTTTTTTTAGCTAGAGATCTCCATTGTTTTGCTGAAATGAGGAGATATCCTCTAAAGTACCTGCCTAGTACCTATTATATTTTGCAACTTGATTTATACCACTAAATGCTTTGGCACGTCAAAACTTCTTTTTTTTATCTTTTTAGCACTTCGACATAAATGGATATTTGAAAAGTGATAAGTGTGCCTTCTCCGGATGGGAGGGGGACCGGTAAAGTTATAAAGAATGTAGCTGTGGAAACAGCGATAGTTTTTTTAAGTTACTTTAATTGAAATCTAGGCACACATTACACATATCCCAACAGATGGTAAGCGGCCACGAAAGCCAATTGTTTCTCGTAGCAGCGAAGTGTCCTTCAATGGAATTCCATTGAAGGAAACTTCACAGGAAGCGTTGCTCAATGTGCTGCCACAAGGATCCTCTGATCTCCAAGCTTCATTTGTGTATCAGACTCAGTACACACACTTTTATATTGCCGAAGCACAGGCAGAGCTGTTATGGCAGCAGATTTCATCTGTTATTTGAGTGAAACATAAAATGAAGATCTTACCTCGTAAGCCTTTTTTCCGTGTTCACCGTGTTTCTCAAAATGTTCGGATTTGTGTTCGCGACCGCCACCTGAAACAGTAAATATTGTACAGGTCCCGGCAAACTTCTTGATTATCGGGTGGGGATTGCGGAGAACGCGAATTTTAATATGCCTGCGCGCTATTGGTCAGAAGCTTACCTCTGACCGCGAATCTCTCGTACGCTCGCGCGCGCTATTGGTCACGCACACGCAAGTGCACTTGCCCCCAGTCCGTCGACCGATGGTCAACAAGTTTTTATAATGGGTACTTAAATAGGAAAATCAGACACACAAAGGTTCGTAAAAAAATTAAAGGCAAACTAACAAAAAAAAATATAATGCATTCTCCTCACAAAAAAAATGTGTAATAAGCAACAAAAACAACAAAAAAAAAATCGGTGCAGTCGTTTTAAAGTTGCGCTCACATACTTTAGTATTTTGGCTATTCATAATAATATTTATAAAAATATCTATGCATTTTCTAAACATTGTATGTTTACTTGTTTACCAATTAAATAAAATAAAAATGAAGTGACGAGAAGTATGAATGAGAAATCGTCAAAGTCCTGTTTCTAAATGACTACTCAGTAAAATGATCTAGACAGCTTGAAGAGATGGCGCCACTCTGCAATAAAAAGTCTGTATTTGCACGTCGCCTCATTTGAGATGCATTTAGTTTAGTCCTGTGCAGTTGGATTAGAAATTGAATCATACAGCTCAAGCACTTCTGACGTGTTCTCGAAGAACCGTTAGCAAAAAAAGTAGGTTAAGAATAACCTACCCAACTGGACATTCTGAAACTTGACATTTTGCGAATTGGACAATTTGCGAATTTGACATATTGCGAATTTTACAATTTGCGAACTTGACAATTTGCGAATTTGACATATTGCGAATTTTACAATTTGCGAACTTGACAATTTGCGAATTTGACCGATTGCGACCGCTTGACAATTTGCGAATTTGACAATTTGCTCCTAAACGACGACGTAGCCAACCTTGGTAAAAAAAGTTTCGTTAAAATACTGGCCATCCGGTTTTCCACATTTATTAGTAGAAATTGAACAAAAAATTAACCGACGTCAAAAATTTATGATACAGAATAAAACTTAGAAGCAAGATTATAAGGGAAAATAAAATACTCATAAGGCACGTATGTATTAGGTAGCTTAGCCTACGGGCAAACAACCGACCGAGGTCCTTTACATTTTTTCATCCGTCACCATTTTTATAAGTATGAATTAGACTGATACACTGAAAATAAAAGGCTTAAAAAATTAGATAAGACACGAGCCTTTTTTTCCGGAGGAGAATGCGTTAATGCACCATAGCCGCAGGCTAGCTTTTTTTTACAACAATAAAATTAACGGTGTGAGCTTGACTGGCTGTAACTTCTTTCAAATCGTATTTAATTTACCAACATCGTAATTATTTTCGAGAAAAATACTTTTACAGTTAAACAGTTTAACTTTCCATTTTCATTTTTTACACTTTTACTATTCAAATTATAAGATAATCGAGATGATACAGCCATTGTAACTGCGCAACCGTGACGGGTCGCTTGCGCATGCAAATTGGACTCAAGAGCTTGGCATTTGTGTCGAAATTTGAATGAAATCTTCCTTGAAGGTTAACGCGAAAATGAATTTTCAATGCGTGTTTGATTCGACTTTACTTGGTATGATTGAGTGTGGTTTTTCCGTACCTAATCCATTATGTAGGGATGTCTGTAGTAATAATGACGTAAAAGTTTATAGTATCGTGGTATGGTGTGGTTCGATGGAGCATTCGGTAGTAACCTAGAGACCCCAGCATGGGGTTATTTTAAAGGGCGTGAAAAGATTACAGGGTCACAACTCACAACCTGCGATTAAATTTGACGAGCCATTTGGTGTAATGGTCGAGAAATCGGCTATTACACCAGAGGTCGCGGGTTCGATCCCCGCACGGTACAAACATTTGTGTGCATGAACATGTCTGTTTGTATCGGTCTGGGTGTTTCTATGTACCTATAATATGTATATGGCGTTATGTGTCGGGTGGTTACATTCCCTCTAATATGGTTGAGTGAAATTATGGCTGGCACATACGTCATACTTGTGCTGCAGGTGCCACCTTTGGGCACTGGTCTTCCAGGGCTCACGGATTTTTCTCGATTATAGTCTCATTCTTATACTTTATACTGTATGGCTTGGTATTCTAAAACTAATCAGTAATTGTAACAAACAAATTGTAAACAAACATGGCGATGAAAAAGAGTAACTGTCGAGTTTCTTGCCGGTTCTTCTCGGCAGATGACTGCATTCCGATACCGGTGGTAGAGTCACTCTGTAATTGACGATTCATAAATACTTGATACAAGTTTACATGAATAAAGAATATTTTGATTTTTTGATTTGATTTGATATATTTACAAATAAAAGTATATAAGTAATGTTTATCCGTGGTCTAGCACCCATAGCGTATGCTTAGTTTGGGGTTAAATGGCGCTGTGTGAATAATATTCCGCCACACATAATACCTCTGGTGGTGCAAGCATCCATTAGGTGATAGTAACCGCTTACAGGCTTGATCGCCAATTTCATTTCATGGTATAAAAAACAAAGGCGGATGCGCCAACACTTTGAGGAACCCAGGGAAAATATTCATGTCAACATTTAAGTTGATTCTTTATTTGTGTTTGAGTATATTCATGCAAATAAATTGTCCTCGACAATATTACTAATTTGTTGGTTTCAAGTTACCTTATACGTGTCATTACATTAGGAACTCCTTATCTACAAAGTTAGAGATTCTTTAGGAGATTGGAACTTTACAAGCTTACATATTGAGAACGCAAATTGGTTGGTATCTCAAGTATATTATACAATATGTGCGAAAAAACAAATTTTGAGCCTTTGAAAAATGTTAAGCTACGAAATACAATTCCATACAATTTGCGGTGAAGATTTATTTCCGTTACAGTCTTAACGATAAATAAATCTTTTACTTTCAATAATTGAGTCATGAATGCGGTCGCAAACCACCTAGACCGTTCACTCTCACTGCAAATCGATTTTGTACGGAACCACAGATCTGCTCGCAATTGGGGTTTCCGTAAATGGCAAAGGATCCGGGTTGTTAAATAAGAATAATAAAGTGTAGAGCTGTGGGGACGTGGTTTCAATGGTCCCTATCTTCGTCGTAAGGCGGATGTTCCTATGTGGCGGAAAACCTTATGAGAAAACTGAAATGGCTGTGATATTCTATTGGCCAAAATAATCTTCTATTTTGGTCAATACGCCGTTTATTCACAAAGGTCCAAAATTTAAATATGTTTCCTATAAATTATACTTTACACGAAGTAGGCATGGACCTAATTAGTCGGAACACGCTTGGGAAATAAAAGGGTCTTGTTTCTCTAGATGCAAAAACATTTTTTCCAAACCATTCTCTGTAACATGTTTACTTACTGAGTATTTTAACATGTACGAGTATGTTGAGGGAGCCAATACATTTGGAATTAAACGTAAGAAAATCAGAGAAGATTACGACAGGGCACAAAACAGACCTGAGGTAAAAAAATATGTTATGAAATTGAAATAATTTTGATTTTATTTTGATACTAGCCTTCCGCCCGCGGTTTCACCCGTGCGTAATCTCTTTTTTCAAATATCCCCCCTTCCCCCCACATTTCCAGGATCAAAAGTACCATATGTTCACTGGGGATAGTGTAGCTTTCCATCAGTGAAAGAATTATTCAAATCGGTTCAGTAGTTTCAAAATTGATATTCCCGCGGGAATGAGACGTTTCCCGTAGGAATTTTATAGCCTATGTACTATTCCGGGTTATAAACTATACGTGTGCCAAATTTCATCTTAATCCGTTCAGCCGTTTAGGCGTGATTGAGGAACAAACATCTAAACATCCAAACATCCAGACTTTTGCATTTATAATATTAAGTAGGATTATACAAGAAAATCCTTAATTGCTTCAAAGGGTATTTATTTAGGTAATAATAGACTGTAAGTTGCTAATTATGGTGGCAGATTTAACCTGTGGGGGCGGCAGCTAGCCAGTCAGACTCTAAAAAAACCCTACCACCAACTAAATGTTTTCGTGGTGGTAGAGCCATTCTGTAACATTAATACTGAGATTCAATAGTGCATCTTTGAAGCGTATATGAATTGAAAAAAAAAATCTGTTTTTTTTTTGTAGTCTACGCAGGGAGGCTGCGGGTGGAAGGCTAGTTATTTGCAAGGAAAAACATACATTTTTTGTTTCTACTCATGGAAAACGCGATACAAAGGGATGTCATATTATCCTTGTTGCCAACTGAATAAAACATCCTGTAATTATAAACCCATAACCAGTACAAGAAGATCTATTTTGCTGTAAGTTAAGAACCAACACTAGTGTCAACTAATTTTTGTTTTATCGTAGAAATGCTTAGCTGTAGCATCTTATAAAAAATGTTGTTTAAGTTAACATAAGGAAATGAATGTTTGAACTTGACAAAAACATGTATTGGAGCTAATTAAATCTATAATTGGATTATTAACATGGCTGTAAAGTTACTATAGCCCCACCATTAAAATAAAAAACTTCGCCTATTGCGGAAAAATATTGGAAATAGTTTCTTCAAGTGGCAACAATTATATTTAAAAAAAAAAACAATTAGATGTCTGTCAAAGTCTGATGTCAATTGTCGTTGCCGTTTTTTTTCTGTTATAGTGTTGCCATAACCAAAGCTAGAGAAGAGCAGGTTTTTTATTTTCTTGGTCAGGCTTTGTAATAATAAGTTCATAAAAGTAGGTAAAAAGTTTTAGAGTAAGAAGATACAAGTTAATTATCAGGCTATTAATAAACTTAATTTCAATGATGGATTCCTTTGCCCTGAAATGGGACATTAATAGGCTGGTACTTATTTAAAGAAGGAATTATTTTCCGCGGAACACGCACTTACAAGTTCTTATTAAGTTATAATTAAGAAACTTGAGAAGCCAGTAATAGGTCGAAAAATATGATGTTCGACTGATGAGTTTCAAAGATTTTTGTTCCGCAAACAATGTTTGGCAGGTTTCACGAACAAGTACATAATAAACTGTTTGTTTGTTTGTATTGAATAGGCTCCGAAACTCCTGAACCGATTTGAAAAATTCTTTCACTGTTGGAAAGCTACACTATCCCCGGTGAACATAGGGTACTTTTGATCCCGGAAATGTGGGGGAAGGGGGGGATATTTGAAAAAAGAAATTACACGTGGGTGAAACCGTGGGCGGAAGGCTAGTAATAAATATTAACCATATTCCCGTATTCCTACATTCTGTATTTGCCGGAGACTTCTTACGTGGTTCAGTGACTTAGTTCGTACTTCAAAGCGGCCGCGTTCCTTGTTTCAAATCCCGGGGTGGACCATTTTCATCAAAGCATAATGCATTTTTACGTAGGTAATTAGTAAAAGTAAAATAGCCTATCGAAAAGTCATTTAACGATTTGATAGGCTTTTTTACTGTACGTGTCCAGACTGCATTGGTCTACAAAGGTCGATGATCTCGTAGACTACATCCGAAAGAAGTCCAAATGCACAAGGGTTGAGCGATTGGATTCTCGCCATAAAGTCAACTACGGTTATTTTGTGGTGAGAGTGCCGTCCCATCACCTGGAGACTTTTATGAAGGAGGACTTCTGGCCGCACGGTGTCGTCTATCGGAGGTACCAAGGACGGCTACCAGCTGACTCTACCATTTTCTCTCATTTGGATTACCCATTTTTCTTGCTTTTCGTTTCACAGATTCTAACATTGCTATAATGGGCCAATAAAGATGTTGCTAAATTATTACATCGAATTGACCCTTCCACGCTTCTATAAAGAACTTCTAGCCCCATTTCGCATTCCGGTCAGTTAGCGAGCGAAGACAGGTGTCAATACACCCATCTCTACGTTTGACGTCGCTTTGATAAAAAGGATATTATCTATGTTTCGTGTTGGGAGGCAAATTGATAGCTGTCTAAGCTTGCGTATAGGGAATGATGTAGAAGAGTTGAATTTCGTCAGTGGCACTAGCCAAAGCGTGTTCGATATAATGAAAATCGAACTATCAACTTTCGCACTCATATAGGGGACCCAACCAACCTACTAAGGTTCGTACAGTTTTAAAGATCAATAATGAGCATCGGAAACAATCGTAATACATTACAAAAACACTTCTATTTTTCATAGGACATAAAATTGGATGGTAAGCATATGCATTACTAAGTAAACAGAAACCACACTGATATTCAGTAGAGGTTAATTCCGGTTGGTAGCCCACAACCTACTTCACATTTACAATACAAAAGTTAATTCAGATTTCAGCTTATACATATTAGTGTTTGTATAAACCTTGAAATCGCTTTCCCAATCAGTTCAGCCGCAATCGGTTATATAAGTTTAATTTCGTCCGTTTTGAGGTCTAAGTGTAAATTAGTAACTTTATGACTTGTGCGGTAATTCGGGTTTGAAATATGGAATTGGATTTGTTATTTTAATCGTAGAATAGAAATGAAGTCTCGGAGGAGGCTTGTAAATAGATTTTATGGTAGGTTGGATTGTTGTAGGTGCGGAGATGTTTATACGCAGTCATTTTTTAGTTTCATCATCATTATATCTGAAAAATGTCTACTGCTAGACCTTTCCTGCTCACCGGATTAAACAGCTAAAGTGGCCCACTGCTGGCCATATCAGCCGTAGAATCGTTGATGGTAAACGGGTTCTAGAGTGGAAACCGCATCTCGGTAAACGTAGTGTCGCCAGGTGGAGCGATGATCTGCGCAAGATGGCTGGCAGGAGCTGGATGCGAGTGGCCGAAGATCGATCAGCGTGGCGAGCATTTGGAGAGGCTTTTGTCCAACAGTGGACTATAACAGGCTGATGATGATGATGATGAGACGTCCCCAAGGATCTCGTAACCAATCAATCCTGCACAATTTGAATCCCATGGATTCCCGCGATTTTTTTAAGATCATCTGCCCACAATGTATGGACATGGAGCCCTTCCACACTCCTCGTAATGTGCTCTACTGCACTGCCACTTAAGATACGCAATATTTAGGCTATGAAAGTGACCCTCCGAGTGGTTCTCCTTCGTATCTCAACATTTCTGATGCGATCATGTAAGGAAAAGCCAAACATAGCCCTAACCCTTGCTTATGCAGAACAAAGGCCTCAGGTATTCATGAATGTATGTACAGTTACTATTTTCAAAAAAGCTTAGAATATCTTCGTGTTAGCCAGTACACAAGATTTCTTGTGTATTATTACTTACGGAGTTATTTAATGACTTCCTAAATGTTAATTAAGTAAGGTCACTTTCTGTATGTTTACGGAGGTCAGTGACATTCACTTGTTTGTCAAGAACCAATCCTTTCTCAGGTCAAAAGGTGAAGAGAAAGTCATTAAGGTGTCACTGAAATACCCCTTAGGTAGAATTAATGGTTTTGTCGAAGTCTCTGAAATAATAATAATGCAAACAAAATGCCTGGTATGATTTTATTGGATTTTCATTTAACATTTTTGAACTTAATGAAAGGATTTTTTGTATTTGAAGTTTGATTATATATTTGATATGGATGCACGTATAAATTGCTTAAATCAACATCAAAGTAATTTATGAACATTAATATGTAATTTCCCAAATGACAAACGCAAGCACCCATATTATTTTCCGGCCGGCAACCATTATGAACCTTTAAAAAACTTTGAGATTTCGTACCTTTTTTTAAATGCTGACTGACTTATGACGTCCGTTATCGCTCAATTTGTGATAGCGAATGTCAAAACCCGTACTTTCAATATCGATTGACCACGTGACTTTTCTAAGGCACCTGTCAAATCCATACAATTTGAAGTTAGCGAATTTCGCCATCGCTGTAAAAATGTAACTTTGTACACATACATAGCCTTTTGTAAGCTGCCCACGTTTTTTTCCGTACGTCATCAATAGCAACACACGTATTAAGACTTTCCTCTTGAGACTTGTTTCTAATGTAGTTTAATATAGTTATCCTTTTACCCACGTCCAAACTTCGCGACTTAATAGGCCCTTATACATCAATAATAGATTGTTAGGTTTATTTCGGACAAAATGAAGCCCAATGTATTAATAGAACAAAAGCAAACTAATGGTAGGCTGGACTTATCATGTTTTTTTTGAACCTGTAGAATAAAAGTTGATTCAATTTCCAGACGGAACGGACGTTTTTTTTATATGCATATTCGGGGACTATGTTAAACATGACAGTTTCACTAACGTGACACAGCGCTATCTGAAAATAAACGGTTTGCGTAACGGCGATCCAATTGCGTTTCCCACAGATACGTAAAAGTACCTACGTTTATACTCATATTTAGGCTGCAGTATAGGTAACGCGTATTTAAAAATACTATAGTAACTATTTTGCTTTCTTTCTTTCTTCTCAACATTTTTTTAACTCCATGGAAGTTTGTTTCTCGATACAGTTTTGTTTAATAAACATTTTGTATCGCACGACATCAACCAGCCGCCTTGGATTCCCTGGACCTTTTTTGGATTTTGGACTTTATTTATTTATTTATTTATTTATTTAAAAAAGGTACACCGACAGTATACATATCCAACATTAGAAAAGATGCTTAGGCTATTGGTACAGGTCTTATACATATACCTTTTATAGGTGTACACAACATTGATTAGAAATTCACTTAAAAACACAAATTAAACTAAAAAGTAAAATAACAAAAGTATCAAAAACAGTATCAATAAACAATAACAACATTGGAACTGGAGGTTTACTACCTTCCAGACAATAAATCCACCAGCTTTCGTCTGAAGCTAGGCAAGGAGTCGTGAAAGATATCAATGTCCTTCAGGTGAAGTTCATTATATGTCCCACAACATCTGGCCAGAGGAGCGTGATGTCCCAAGTTAGTTCTGGCTGGAGGCAAGGCGAATATCTTTTTAATCGGATGTCGAGGTAAGCGAGCCGGCACTGACAACTTTACATAATTAAACAATTCTTGACCGTTCAAGTTTCCGTTGATCAGCCTGTGCAAAAACACTAGGTCCTGGCTAAGTCGACGCCGTCGAAGAGTATCCATTTTGAAAAATGACAGCCTGTGGTCGTATGGTGATCTGTGCGATATACCCGGAGAACTAAACGCTAGATGTCTCGTGAACGCGCGCTGAATACTCTCCAAGCGCTGGGAGTAGACGACATATGTTGGATTCCAAGCCACACTTGCATATTCCAAGATGCTCCGAACAAGGGTACTATACAAAATTTTATGGGTACTAGACAATTTAAATTCTTTGGTATTTCTTCTTAAGAATCCTAACATTTTTGCTGCTCTCGTCACAATGTTGTTTACGTGAGAGGAGAACTTAAGCTGCCCATCCACTGTAACACCCAGGTCCCTGATTTCATTAACCTCAGCCAATTCTACCTTGTTAATGTTATAAGTTGAGGGTAAAGGTTTCTTTTTCTTGGTAAATTTAATATGAAAACACTTACTGACATTTAAGGTCATACCGTTCGTTTCGCACCAGTTGTAGATATTATTCAAATCATCCTGAATAAGCTTGACGTCGTATGGAGAGTTTACCGGTCTGTATATTTTTAAATCATCCGCGAACAATCCAAAATCACAGTATTTAATTTGTAAAGCAATGTCGTCAATGAATATAAGAAAAAGTACAGGTCCCAAGTGGGAGCCCTGGGGTACACCTGAAGAAGCATAGTATACCTTTGATTCATACCCGCCAACAACAACGACCTGAGGTCTCATTTTAAGGTAAGAACCAAACCAGTGAAGAAAAGCACCCCGCACACCCTTAATATGTAGTTTTTTTAACAGAATCGAGTGATTGACTTTGTCAAAAGCACTAGCAAAGTCAGTGTATATGGCATCTATCTGAGTTCCGCTGTCAACATTCTGCGCGACTTTGGAAAGAAACGCCACCAAGTTGGTCTGAGTTGAACGCCCTTTTCGAAAACCATGCTGATACTCAGATAATGATTTATCTACGTGGTTACTAATTATGGGGTTAATCAAGGACTCAAACAATTTTGAAAAAGTTGACAAAATGGAAATAGGGCGGTAGTTTTTAACATCACTGGCGTCGCCTTTCTTATAAATGGGTATTATTTTGGCCTTTTTCCACTCAGTAGGAAATACACCGTCCTGGAGTGATCGGTTAAAGATTAAAGTTAATGGTTGTGACAAATAAAATCCGCAACGCTTGATGAACAGGGGTGGTATTTTATCTGGACCAGGACCCTTGAGCACATCGAGATTTTTAATCGCGTCGGAGACATCAGACACAGAAAATTGTATGTCAGATAGATTCGACAACGTCGAATCACCAGACCCGAGATCAGGAGTCGGAGAATCCGTAGGCGTAAACGTAGACTCAAAATGTTCTGCAAAAAGGCCAGTTATCTCAGAACCTGAAACAGCGGTAGAATCGTTTAAATGCATTCTAGAGGGAAGAGTTGTTTTATTGATACGTTTGTCTTTGATATATCGCCAGAAAGATTTTATGTCTTTTGATATATTATTCTCTATATTTGCTTTATAGTCATTGTAGCATCTGTCTCTAAGTTTATGACAACGAGTTCTTAGGATTTCATATTCCAGCTTGTCTCTGGGGTTACAGTATTTGCGAAATTTTTTGCGTAATTTGTTTTTCTCGGATAGTAGTTTAATAAGGTTTTGACTAAACCATTTAGGATATTTTGACGTCTTAGGTCGGTGCTTAGGTACAGATTTTTCAATGACTACATTCAGTTCATAATAAAATTTTGAAACCATTTCGTTAACGTTCTTGCAAGATTCAAACACAATATTCCAATTAATGCACTCCAGTTCAGAAAAAATTTGGTTATAATTTGACTTATAAAAATTAAAATCAGATCGAGCTGTAGACTGAAGGCAGGTAACATTTGAACGTTCCAACGAGACCAACAAGTTAGGATGCTTACAATCTAGATTACTTAAAATATCCAGAGGTTCCGATACGCCAATGTGTGTCATATTGCTCAGGACAAGATCCAAGTATCTGCCGTCATTATTTGGTATATTATTAATCTGCTTCAAATTATTGAGTGACATAAAATCAACAAGTGCACAGCCCATAGCGTTGTCATAATTCGAAGGAAACATTTGGTTGACGGTATCGTTACCTCTATTCCAATCAATAAAACCTAAGTTGAAATCACCAACCAATATTAAATTTTTAGTTTGGCTTACAACAATATCAACGTTGTTTAAAAAACTTGACAAAGTATCTAATTTAACTGGTGGAGGAAGATAGACTGCACATATAGCAATGTCAGAAATTACATTGCCCACCTTTATTTGGACTGATACCCATAGATCCTCAGCGCTTGTTTCCCACTGCTCGACTCTAACTGATGGGATATTTCTTGATACAGCAATCAAAGTCCCTCCCCCATCCCTTTTACTAGAATTTGAAGTTTCACGATCCCTTCTATAAACCTTGTACCTCGAATCAAAAATTTCACCACTACATACGCTAGAGTTCAACCAAGTTTCGGTAAACACTATAATATCATAATTGTTAGAAATAATGTTTTTATACACATCACTAGTTTTAGTTCTAAGACCACGCACATTCTGATAGTACAACTCAAAATCAACTTTTGCTAGGCCTCTCAGGATTTCTGAGTTGAGGCAATCAAATCAAGACTCTCCGCATTCCGTATAAAGATAGCTGGGCTATACTCGTCTCGACGAACGTAGACACGACCGTTACGAACCCACGTAAATTTGAACGCTTCTTGTTTAGCCTTCAGCCGAGCTGCAGCGTGTAGGGACTTATTGGCTGGGGACAAGTGCTCAGACACAAACACGGGCTTAGGTGTGCCTGCAATGCCAAGATGTTGAGTTGAAAGTTTCCCGTGTGGATTCTTCTTATTGAATTTAGCAACGGCGGCAAGCATAGCGTCACGATGACGGGGGCTGCGTAGTTTGACTATAACGGTGCGAGGTCGATCGCCTTCCTTATTTAATTTAGCAACTCGTGTAACCTTATACACATCTTCGTCTCGAACATTGCAATCAACAGTGGCAGCTATTTGAGCAATAACGGTAGGTAGACATTCTGATTTGTGTTCAGGAATTCCGTTTATTTCCAGGTTGGACTCCCTCATGTTCTGTTCAGCTAAGCGGAGTCTTTGGGAGAGATCGTTAACATTAGATTTCAGGGTCTCATTGTCCTTCTGCAGTTCAAGTATTGTTGTAGACTTTTCATTCAGCTCAGCCTTCACTTCTTCAAATTGATTCTTTAAGTAAGCAACAGATTCGCTGAATTCCGATATGCGTTCATTGATAGATTTAAGTTGAACGGTAACCAACTTATTAATCTTGCCCTCAATCACGTGGGAAAGTTCCTCAACAAGTATTCTTCTGAGAGAGTCTTCTGTTACATACCGACTACATACCGACTTATTTTATAGTTCTTTTTATGATATTATTTTTATCCGTTTACACTATTTTTGTTTCATCAGCTTATAAAGTTTAAGGACCAGATTTATTAAAGGTAAACTCTACTTAGTATTTGCTTTGTAGTATTTAATTACTATGCAGTTTTACTTGGAAACGGAGCATACACTCCTTTGCATATAAAATAATAAAATGAATAATTTTATAGTTCCTTTTATGATATTATTTTTATCCGTTTACACTATTTTTGTTTCATCAGCTTTTATAGTTTATGGACCAGATTTATTTAAGGTAAACTCTACTTAGTATTTGCTTTGTAGTATTTAATTACTATGCAGTTTTACTTGCATATAAAATAATAAAATGAATAAGTAAAAATAATAAAATGAATACACTCCTTTGCATATAAAATAATAAAATGAATAAGTAACCGCTCTATTATAGAAGAAAAAAATTTAACACAAAAAATTAAGAGGGTCAGACATCCAGACAACTTATCTTCAACACAAATTACTATAAACACTAGAGTGGCCGTAAAATGACATTTCGCAAGGATATGAAGGCGGGGGCGTTTCGTCCCTTATTTTCATTTCATAAGCCAAGGGACCCGTTTGGGCCACAATTTTTTAGCCGGATAGAGTAAGGAGAGATTGTAGTGGCAATAGAATTAAGGTTTGAGACGTACTGGACACTCTGTTATTGTTCCATGGCACGATATTTTTTGTCTTTTGTACCATGGAGGTTTTATGTCACGACACCGGCAGCTAAAAATATTTTAAGTAGTATACTTGACAAATTAATACTCTCTAATAAGGTCATGTTGCCCTAGTACATTTTGACATAGTGACCCTATCCACTGCACAATAGAGTTTCAAAACATCATAGATATCATTTATTACGTTAACTTCATACCCCCGTCCCTATTTTCGAACGTTGGTGCGCTTTGAGGAATAGTTTAGTTGCGCTTAATTTGTTGCGCTTAAAAATGGTTGCGCTTCGAGGAATACCTCGTATTTATCTGTTGCCTGGCCCTCATACAACTTTACTTGTTTGGGGCCAAAAAGAACCTACTTTTTAGTCGGGTAGGTAGGTAAAAGATGAGTTTGATTGTAGTGGAAAATAGCAATCGATGTAAGGTTAAGACGATAAATGACGTTTTTTTTTTATTCATTATTAATTTTTTGTTATTGTTTTGTTGACTAGTCCCATGAAATTTTTCTCTTATTTCAAGTGTGCGATAGTCTTTATTCACAAATAAAGAAGCCTATATCACACTTGAGATAAGGCCTACAGGCCAGTGTCCCAGCAGTAGGGACGTATAATTATAGGCTGTTGATAATGAAAAAAAATTTGACATTTGTAATATGAACAGTAATTTATTATTTTTTATTTTTATGGAAAGGGGCACTTACGGTAGAGCAGCACCTTGAGCGACGCATCCTAATAAAGTGTCCCTCAACATAATAGCTAGCAGTGGGCGCTAAGTGGACTGTGTCTGTCTGCCAACTGATCTAGTTATAAAAGGTATTCATGAAGTTTCTTTTGTTGTCTGTTTTGTGAGTGATAAATAGTGACATTACGAGAGGACATGCGAGGTACATTATTACGATGTCCCTACGGCCTAATCTATCTGTGTTAGTTTCATTTCTGAACTTGAAGATAATGCCTTATTTAGGCTTATGCTATAGCAGTTTTAATCTAGGCCATTGTTGAGAGAAATGATGGCAATTATGAATACGAAGAGGTGATGGTTTTGAAAAATCTGTATTTTTATTCTTTTTAGTCTGTTAATTTTAATAACCAGCGTTCCGCCCGCGGATTCGCCTGGGTAATGTGACGTTTATGTCATATTTTTCCGCGATAAAAAGTAGCTTAATCATCTGCCTCCAAAACCAAAAATCACGTGGATCAATTGGTCCGTCGCTACATGAAAAGACACACAAAAACACTGCTATTTCTGGTATTCCATGGACACTTAGCTTTATGCCGGAATGAAGAGTAGACTTAGTAAATACCAGGCTTGTTAAATCTAGGATAATAGTCAAAGCGGACCCTTTTTTTCGGAGGAGAATGAGTTTATGCACCATAACCGCTGGCTAGCTAGACCTGCGGCCGTGTGTAGGACTCGAGACTAAAGCGTCCACCACCCACTAAACTCCCCCAGTTTCCTCTTCACACCCGATTGGGACAAGCCGGTGCCAGCCTTACGGCTATTGACCAGCCCATCCCCGGGTACCCCGACTTGAAAGGCCTCAAGTCGGAGTGGCGCCTAGGGAGGGCCACCCGAGAAACTAGTGACCCCCAGACTTGGCCCGGGACCTGTGCAATGCGGGTGTTGGGGAGCTATCCCCGCGCGACAGTCAACTCTCAGACTAGAGACGGCGCGCTACGTGAGCACGCCTTCTCCAGCCCGGCCGTCTACGCCGAATGGGAGCAGCGAGGGAGTCCTCCTTGCGCTCCCGCTACACTGCCTCCTTCTACGATATTCTTAGTCAAAGCGGACCCTGGGCTCCATCCATACTTATATTGTTATTAATTTGACATTATATTATTATTAAGTTATTATTGTACAACACAAAATGATTTAAAAAAGGCTATCAAATGTAACTGTTGAGTTTCTTGCGGCACTTCTTCTCAACAGCAGGCCATTCATTCACGTCGAAGTGCTGGTAGGAAAAAAAGTTTATGACGTGCAAAAGAATTTCTTGGTAAATCAAATTGCAAAATAAATACTTTGACTTTGACTTTGACTTTACTGGATGGAATTGGAAACACGCTGAGATAAGGATGATGATGAGAGAGTAGCTTAGTCATTTCCTAAGGTTTAGCCTAGCCTGTTACAAATTTTCAAAATTGTTTCAGTTGCTTAGGCGTGAAAACGTAACCAACAGACATATAGACATATTCTTTTCCAGTAAAAAAATAAATGTATTGACGTGTCTGTTTTTTTTAGCAGAGGCTTAGGTAATATCTACTCTCGATTCGGGCAAAGTGTTTTATAAATTTTTAGGATAGTTCGTGCTCTTAATTTAGATTGCTTAGCCATTTTATAACGTAACTATGATTGCAGAGAGTAATTGTTAAGCTTACAACGACAATGGATAAGTACCCAATAGGTACACTTTCAATTCAACTAAAAGATAATTTCGAAGGCACTTATCTTGACTAAAATAAAACTATTGCCGTAACATGGTTTTTCGGTCAAAAGCGCATTCATCGAATCTAATTGATTCTATTGTGCTTTAATTCACTTTTAACAGTGTGAGTAGTGTAACTGATTAGTGCACAGGTTAAAAAAACTTTCTTTTTACTAAAGCAAACAAGTCGAACGGAGAAACAAGGTTTTTTTTATTGCAATGTGTAACAAGACGAGCAGATTGTACACCTGATGGTAAGCGCCACGTCTGCCCTTAGACAGTTCAGCGCCAAACAGTAACTAAGCGGTTACTGTCCGGCACCGCCCTGCGCCTGCTACACCGAGACGACAGTTATTAGGTCTCATATACCCAGTAATTTCACTAGCTTTAGTGCCCTTTCCCCGAAACACAGAAGGATTTCGATACAAATTACTAAAAAACGTAATGTTAGTATCGTATCTAAGTAGTAGTAGAAGTAGTTGGTATCGTAATGAGGAACAAAACGCAGATTTGATGTGTAGTGTGCCACAGACCTAACAGGAAAGCCCTAAAGTTATGCGATTATAGACAATCGTTATCTGTATTGAAAACCTTGTCTAGATCTTGACCTGGTCTAGACCAAAACACAAATAAGATCTTTATTTACAATAATTTATTATGACCACCTGAACGTATTAGCCTATTTTGTGTTACGCAATACTTTTGAAAATAATATTACCAGAACGTAAGAAGTGTTTTTCGGTGGCAAATTCAACCCATACGTAGATAGTTCTAACCAGTTGTACTCTGAAAAAGACCTAAGGCAGGAATGAACCTATGAACTCCGGCCCTTTTCAACACGGCCTCTGATTATGTATGCAGGCGTGGGTAATTCTTTTAAAATGTCATGATCATTCATAATAATATACTTCAATATTTATTACAGGAATTTGCCGTTTTGTGTGTCAATAGAAGGCGTACGTAGGTCGTCTTTTCATGAAAACTTTCCCATTCAGACACTGAGGTCATAGAATCGATGTCTAAACAATAACATCAAAACACTCCCACGCAACATTATTTAACTTCAAGAAATTGTTTCAAATTCAAGTAGACTCATAATAGTCTACTAGAGTCTACTAGACTTCCACCTGCGGTTTTACCCGCTAAAACTACACGACATAATCCCGCAGGAATGTGTCTTCGCGATAAAAAATTGCCAATGTCACTTTCTGGCTCCTAAACTATCCCTATACCAAAAAACATTTTGACGTGAAAGAAAGACAAACAAAAACATATTTTTGTTATCCCATGGGAACTTCTCCGGATACAAAGTACCTAGCTCATGCGCTCTTCCGAAGTCTAGTTTAAGTGAACGCTGTTTTGAAAAATAATCAAAATGGCGCACCAGATGGAAGGCCAAAATTTTCAATGCCCTTTATTATGGATTATATGAACTAGACTGATGTCTCATCGCAAAACAAAACATCAAAGAACCTACGCAACCATTATTGAATTCCACGGAATTGTTTCTTTTACAAATGTTTCGAGTAAACTATGTATTAGGTATTTACAAGTCACTTGGTTTAATTATGAGGAAATAGAAAATGATTTACTTACTAGGAACTCCGTACAAAGCATATTCGAAAAGACACTATTGAATAATACAATTACTGATCGAACTATTTTAGTAGTTGATACCTACTACTTTTGAAGTTTGGGATCACCAGTAAAGACGGGATTTTTTTTGTGTGAATTATAACTTTCGTTTGTTTTTGACTTTTGACTTTGCGCCCTACTTTTATTTTATTTTATTTAAAAAAAATTAACCTAGTAATGTAGTACCTAATTTTATTTGTATGAATATAGATTAAACCTACTTAATGCATAGCTCTATGAGACGTTCCTTAACAATACAGCATCCGGTTCTAAGACGTAAATAAAATACACTTTTTTAGGATTCACATAGACCAGCTTACAAATTGAAAAAAGAAAAGTATAATAAAAATCAGTTCATCCAGCAAAAACAAACCAGTCTTTAAAGCCTAATCCATTTTGTAAAGTCGGTTAAATAATGACTGTCGTAAAGCAATCTACACTTCTCAAAACATGAGCGTTTCTTTACGTTCAGGTTTCTAGAAATGCTGTCAATTCAATAAAAAAAACTATTAAGACTAGTAACTACAATAAAATAAAAGATTTTGGACTCACCTTTCTCATTTTCATAGTCTTCATGTTTCTTCCCTTCCTTGTGGACGGTAGAAGCCGGCACTGCATCTGTGACATCACTCACTTCATCAGAGTTAGTAGAAACAGTGTCATGGGCTGAAGGGCCTGATTCGAAGGCAGTTGTTCCAAGACCTGATGACCCTGCCGCACTCGCGTCGGATCCTGTCCCACTTGCTCCAGTACCAATCGCCGTGGCATTTGTATCATTACCGGTCGCACTAGGTCCTGTAGGATAATCTACAGCAGTGGCTAAATCTTTGGAAGCTGTATCCTCAACAGTTTCAGCCGCGGAAGTATCAGCCTCAGGAGTTGTGGTCTTATTCTTACGTCTTTTCTTATTTTTCCTAGTCTTAGGGAAGAAGAGAGTCGGTTCACCTTCTTTCGCTTCCGGATCCTGTGGTACTAAAGATATACGAATATTTTCTTCCGGTTCTGGAGTAGAAGTTGTAAATCTAGAGGAGAATCGAGTTGTCGTTGGTCGCGTTTTTGTTGTTGGTTTATTTGTAGTTGTAGTTGTTGTGGTGGAAGTCGTTTCCTCTGAATCATCGTCGTATATCATGTAAAGATGTGGGTTTTTAAATACGGAAAGTTTACCCACTTCTTCGTTCTTATTGCCCTTTCGGATATTTTTCTTGGGCTTTTTCGTAGTTGTTGTGATCTTCGAAGGGCTCAATCTGTACTTTTCATGCACTGATAGTTCTCTTTCATCATATTCGTCGTAATCGGAGTCTTTTTTACGACCGCGAACGTCATATTTGTCGTGTTCCTCATTACTTCCTATTTTGTTTCTTTCATGTTCTTCTTTGTCGATCTCTTCTTCTTTCGCTTTTTCAGAAATAGCTCTCTGCTCTTCTGCATGTCTGTCTTTTAATTCATCAACACTATCAAGAATGCTGGCTTTCCTCGCATCACTTTCACTCTGAACTTCTTCTACATCTGATTTTCGTTTTTCGGAACTGCCTTCTTCGTAGTCGAGATCATCTTCATATTTTTTCGATTTTTTCTGAACCGTTTTGGCTTTTTCTTGTCTATGTTCTTTTGAATCTTCACTTACTGGATCAGCCGGTGCTTCTTTTACTTCTTCTACGCGCTCTTTAGAGACGTCTGTATTTTTGTCTTGTTTCGGTTTGTTGTTAGTTAGCGCGTTCAAAATGATTGCCGTTCCTTTATTTGGTTGCCCTTTACTGATGATGTTAACAATACCTTCAATATCAGAAATGTCAGTATGGTTCACTGGTTTGTTACGGTCCACAGCTTCCGCAGGCCGATTCAGATCTGACCAATCCTTCTTCTCGTAATATTCTTCACCATCACTCTCCCCTTGTCCTTTATCGTAATAATCATCACCTTCTGGTTCAGCAACGGCTCGCAAAATAAAGTTTACTGGTGGTGCCAATCTCTTTTTAAGTTTAGATTTGGGCACAGGTTTAAATTCTCCAAGTTCCTCGCCCTGTTTGTTTTTAAAAGGCACCCAGTCAGGAAAGAATTCGGCACTTGCTTCACGTTTAGTCACATTTTGTTTTTCACTCACTTTTTCTAAACTTAGCGCGTTAAGTCCTAGGAACACTGTGGTCAGGTAGACGGCTACCAATGATAGGTTCATGCTGGAGGTGAGCATTGTGCGCCTGCGCACGCCAAACTGATTGCGTTGGTATGACCACTATTATTTATATTGTTTGTAAAATGATTCTCTTTGCTGCGGACGCTAGTCGCGGCGTTGGGAAAGTGTGGATAAGGTTGACTTGTGATTTTCAAACAATAAAGAAGAAATATAAGTAAAGATGTATATTTAGGAATAAGTATACAAAAGCATAACAAAATTAGGCAACACCAAAATAAAATGCCCAGGGTAAATTGACACTATTACAACAATTATGTTCTGTTACGAGTCTCAATAATGTTATTTATTTAAATTATATGTAGTAAGTACTTTGGTTAATAACTAAGAGATGGCTTAAAATATTTATTATTAGTTTATATTTTGTATTGGCTAAAATACATAAAAGTAAATAAGTATCAGCCTATTAATGTCCCACTGCAGGGCAAAGGCCTCCATCCTTGAAATCAAGTTATCGTTACAATGATGGGTACTGGCTTAATCACCACGCTTGCCAAATGCGGATTGGTGATCACAAACCCGAGCAGTGTCCGAAAAAACCGACATATAAAAAATACATACAGTGATTATTATTCGTTTTTTTAAATGTATTATTACGGAGTTATATTTATTATTATAACAGTATAATTTATAACCCTCTGTAAAATACAATTCAACACCGAATGTGTTTTTGCGCATAATTTTATAACGACCCTACCCATTTAAATTTAATTTTTTGTTGTTATTTTGTTAATGAAAAGAATTTACAGAAATAAAATATTCTGCCTCTTATCCATACAATTATAACGTTGATCGAATCGAGGAGCCGGTGCCGTGAAATCTTCGATGCAGTGCAAGGCTGCTTCAGAGATGCGTTTTAAGCGCGTTTTTTCTGAGACCGTAATGTTGAAACAGTTATTTTTTTTTTGAGCCTGACGGACATTCTCACACAAAAACCGGCTTGATCTAATGTACCTTATTTGTTATCTTTTTTTTCTATATTTTATCCACCGCTTCCTTGAAAAAAGAAATAAAATAAAACAAATGAATACTACAGACGAAGACACGTTTGTATCTTATCCGACACACACTTGGCGATCGACTAACGACTAGTAAATATGTAATCAGCCCTTCCTGCGCAGATGTATACATTTGTGTTCACTTGTACATATTGCATGTCACAATGGTGTTCCGTGTCTGCAACAAAAAGTACGCGCAGACACTACTATACTAGATCTTCGTCACATTTGACGGAAATTACGTCGCAGATCTTTCGCGACGAAACGCCAATAATCTATCTATATAAATAAAAATGAATTGCTGTTTGAAAACTCAAGAACGGCTGAACGGATTTGACTAATTTTAGTCTTGAAATATTCGTGGAAGTCCAGGGAAGGTATAAACGTTGAGAAAATATGGAAAAATGGCGAGGAAAATACTAAAAACGACAATTTTATTTTCCCATACAAACTGTTCTTACCTGTCAAACGTTTGATAGGTAAGTGACACGAAGTTCACCGAGTCAGCTAGTTGTATATAATAATTACAAATAGCGGGCACACTACGCGGAAGATCGGTCGCTCCTTCACTGACAATAACTTAAACTGACAAGTGGCTTATGTTGTGTCGTTCGCGTTCGAACGCTGCGGTCGGAACGCTTCTCTGTGCCCCAAGGCCGGATTGTCGAAACTGTAGTGTGTTTGTTTAGGACATCGTCGCCGTCCGTTGCCCAAGCCGAGGAGCGGGCAAAAACAGGGTTACTGACCTTTCTTTACTATATTTTCTTTGATGAACCGCGACCGTATCAGACTGATTGAAACTAAAATTTGTCTAAACTGCAGTTAAGCGTGAAACGGAATGTTTTTAGTTTCTATCACCTGGATTATAATAATAATAATAAATAAATTTGTTTATTTCTAGAACACTTTACAAAATTAGTACAATTATCTAGCGGATTTGTTGTGATTATTTTCTATTTATTTATTTTTTTATTGCACATAAAAACAAATAAAAACTACAATAAAAGAACAAAAATGCACAATATAGGCGGTCTTATCGTTAGAAGCGATCTCTACTAGACAACCCCCAAGTAAAGGACTACCGAAAGAATGGGTATATCAATGCAATTTGAATAAAAAAAAGTTTAAAAAAATGTGATTATGAGCCAGTAAGAGTCGCCACACTGAAGGTTCCTCTGATCTTCGAGCATCAGTTTGAACTGTACTGGCTCCCACATTGATATGGCTGAACACAGCTGAAAAGTCATGGTGGTAGATTTCACTTAATATTCTGACTGGTGGCAATTAGTCGTACTCTAAAAAATTCTTAACACTAACTGGACCCAAGGGGAAATCAAACCTAAGACTTCCGGGCTTTATACAAGAACGGCTAAACCATTGCTCTACAGAGGCGATTAAAATTACAGAGCATTCGACGAATTACATATCTACATAAGTAAATTACATTTAAAGTATCAGCCAATAATGTCCCACCCACTGCAGAGCAAAGGCCTCCATCCTTGAAATCAAGTTATCGCTAATAATTTCCAGAGATATTTACCTATTTATTTATCGCTGCCTGCAATGATGGGTATAGGCTTAATCACCACGCTGGCCAATTGGTGATCACAAACCCGAGCTGTGTCTGAAAAAACCGACACAAAGTTACCTCGACCCGGGAATTGAACCCAAGACCCCGAAAGCGAATTACATTTTCCAATTACAATAATAATTATTATTATTTCTCGATGTTTTACTGGATAAACAATAATGTTGTTTTACCTACCTACTAAACGAAGAAGTTCAAATCAATTGACAATATAAGAACTGCAATTTCCGTGCACATTTATATTGCAATTTAAACTAACAGAACGGAAATAGAGTAGTTGACATGACATAGAAATGAGAGATATGTAGCCACTTGTTCGTAATGAATCGTATGTGCATGAGTGAGTAAGGGAGGTGACAGTCAGGTCCTAATGTGGGACGTACCTTTGGCACAGAAGCAAAGACTACTGCAGTTCCTGTGATAAGTTTGTTTTTCCGTTCCAAAATTGGGTACGAGACACATAATGTAAAAAAAAGTAATTAAAGTATCAGCCTATTAATGTCCCACTGTATGGCAAAGGCATCCATCCTTGAAATCAAGTTATCGTTACATGGGTACTGGCTTAATCACCACGCTTGCCAAATGCGGATTGGCGATCACAAACCCGAGTAGTGTCCGAAAAAACAGACACAAAGTTAGCTCGACCCGGATTGAACTTAGGACCCCAACATCTCGGCCCAGTACTTAAACAACTAGACCATCGTCACCATCGAGGCGTTCACTTATTGTGTTTCTTATAAAAGAATCAACGTTACCGCGTAAACATCAGTAAACACTAACGTTACTACGAGTTTAGATAGCACAATGCTACGGTTTAGTTTTTTAAGTACCTGGGAAAACCTATGAATTGTCCGGGACATTAGGATTTAGGACTAACCCAGAACTGATGGTGGGAGATATTTCATTTATGAGGGAAATACTTCGTAAAACCAGACTTATAGGTCCAATTCTGGACTCTTCGCTTCCAGCTGGACGGGCCACTTTCCATCCATTGGGAAAATATCGGGACGTGCATAACACTTTTACCCGATAACATCACTAGAATGAGTGTAATATCAGTCTGGAGACGGCAGGTTCAAAGTTTCTTTCAATAAAGAACTTATTTGATTTTATTGCCTTTCTTTTATAAACTATATGTTATTTAAACTTATAAATTGTATCTGTTATCCTGTTTATGAATGCTTTTTAAGATCTTAATGGTGAAAGGAATATAAATGTGTTTTGTATATACCGTAGTACAATCTTTCCGTTTCATTTCATTTTATTTTATTTATTTATTTATTATCAACATATTTTGTATTTGAATATTTCACAAAAGAAACACAATAACACTTAATTGAAAGAAAAAAATAATAAAAATACATAATTATAGTTAATACAAAGCAAAAAAATAGTTCCCACATTAATATTGCCGGAACACAGCCAAAGCTGTTATGGCGGCAGATTTCACCTGTGGGGGTGGTAGCTAGCCAGTCGGACTCTGAAAAAGTCCTACCACCAACCAGACCCAAGGCGGGAAACGAACCCACGACCTCCGTGTTTTTTATACCCGTGCTGCTGGCTTAGCCACTGTTCCACGGAGGCGGTAAAATCCTCCGTCAATATTTCAGTACACTTGAGAATTGAAGACTCGAAGATCAGAGGAGTGTACAGTCTGGCAGCACATTAAGCGACGCTTCCTGATGAAGTGTCCCTCAATTTAAAAGGCAGCAGTGACGCTTACGATCGGGTGGGCTACGAGCCCGTCTGCCAACTGATGTGGTATAAAAAAATATAGTCAAAACATAAAAAATACACATTGCAACTCAATTCTAGGTGAAAAACAACTATTGAATAGTACACTGCACATTATACAAATAGCAATGAACACGGATATAATAGTCCAGTCATTTTAGGATTTCACCTCGGAATTCGAGATACCCAGCTGTAAGTCTGTAAATACTTAATTTAATAGTTGCGTACACCCTACCATATGTAGGTTTTGAGACAAGTTTTAGGGTGTCAATATACAAATATTTACAGACTTACAGCTGGGTATCTCGAATTCCGAGATTCATGCCTAATTTAAGCTTAAATGACTGGACAATAACCAATATAAGTCTACAATCTTCCTTGAAGAACAAATTAATTTAAAGCATTCCTTTCCTACCCAAACGGCGGTTACTGACCGAACATAATTGTTTATTTACCCTGGGCACAGAACATATACTAAAGTACCCTGGGAACATGATTTACAGAGTATAAATTATGGACATTGCATTATCTTGAAACGCTAATTTATAATTACGTGTTTCATCTTGCAATTAGAGTGAGGGTAGTAAAAAGTACAACGTCAATGTGAGTTTTTTGATTATTATTTAACTAAAGCTTCGCTCAAAATTTTTGAGCATACTATTTCAATGGCACTGACATAAAATAATTAGTTAGTACCTAGTTTATTGTGGGGTGGTAACTAGCCAGTTCATGGTAGGACTCTTACAGAGTTCCGGAGCAGAAACTACGATAGCTTGGTTAACAACACAGAACACAGCTCCACAGAAGCGATCAAAAGATGTATGTATCTTTGTAATGTCCTCCTAGCATAGTTTTCGGCTACGGCGGCCCAGCTTTTACGATCAGCCAACTACGCAGGATATTATAGTGCACAAGTGAGTGCGCAAGCACTGCAAGCATTATCTTTACCAGTTTGGTGAAGAGAATCAGCGTGAGCTAGCTAGCCATTACTTGCTAGCCATGATGTAATTAGCCAAAGTTTAATTTCTCTGCTAAGGGTTTCTAATGATTTGCGACAACATGTCATGAACATGTCTGTTTGTATCGGTCTGGGTCTGGGTGTTTCTATGTATAATATGTATGTATTTACAAAAAAAAAGTATATAAGTAATTTATCCGTTGTCTAGCACCCATAGTACAAGCTAATACTATATATAATAGTATAATGTGAATAATGACCAGAGATATTTATTATTATTATGTAGGTACATTTTAAGATCTCGGGCCCATGGGGATCCGGTCCTTTGAAGCATGCGTGGGGCCAAAGCCAACACGCAGAGGCTTTTTGGTACCATTTTATCTAATTTGTGATGGGTACATCTGCCAGGTTTTATCTCTGCATAGATATAGAATCTATCCAAAGACAACACCTGGCAGATGCAGGAACTATTGCATAAATAAAAAGAAAATAAGCCAGGTTTATGGGGTGAATATGATGGACCGGTTACTAGGCTATTGTTTGAGACTGCGGACGTCTGCCAAGAATAAAGTCTTATTATTCAAACGCTTGGAGTACAAATTGTACGAATCTTTATGAAATTAAATATCTTCTTATTATTTCATAAACTTCGAAGTTACATTGGTCGATTTATTTCATTTACCAATTAATTTAATTGGGTCATCAGAGCAGGAATCACATTTTGATAATTATGAGATTTAATTAATCCCGACATTTGGCAAGTAATTGAAACATCTGGGGAAAAGGTAGCGTTTGCGATAAGACACTCTAGCACGTTTTGTATTATATATTTCTTCTTGTTTTGTTTATCCGGATTCGATAACCGGGTCGTGAAGATCATGTTTCGTTTACAAACCAATCGACGGTTAAGGCTAGTTACAACACTGTTAGTAAAGTTACTGATTTATTTGTAAGTTTTTTTTTTTGCGATGTGTAACAAGAAAAGCAGATCGTACACCTGATGGTCAGCGCCACGTCTGCCCTTAGACAGTTCAGTGCCAAACAGTAACTAGCAGTTACTGGGCACCGCCCTGCGCCATCTACACCGAGACGACAGTTAGGTATTAGGTCTCATATACCCAGGAATTTCACTACAGGTTTAGTGTCTCTCAATTGAATAGGCCGTAGTAACCGCTTACCATAAGGTGGGCTGCGTGTACAATATCTAAGCTGACGCTTACCCTTTAAAAAATAACTTATCTGTCGTTTAAAAATAATTTTAGTGAAGAATTTAATTCTCTAAGTTGTTATTGTTTGTTGAGTCAACAATTTATTTATCGCAACATACCGTGGCCTATTGCGAATACCTTTGTCCAATTTAATCTGACGATTTACTACGGCTTGTATTGACTTTAAATTATATTTGCACTTGTAATCTATTGACCCTACATCATTTGAATTTGTTAATTTTATGGCAAGTTACTATTTTTAATATTTAATTTTGTGAGATTTTAAATAAATAGTATAATATACCGCGTGTTTTTTAGTCGTTGTTTTCCCACAGCAGAACGCTTCGCCTCAGTAGTAAGTAATATCGATTTATGCAAGTATTTTATTTCTTATTACAATTATTTTTACTTTTTAAAAATTTTCTTTTCAAAGTTTAAACAGAAAATGGATATCAAATGTTAGTAAATAGTGAATTGAGTGTCACTTTCGTAGATTAAAAAAAAAGTTTAAAAATTATCCTTAATTTATTTTAAGAATTACTTCTTTCATCATCGACCACATCACTGACAATATAACACTTTAATAAATTAAATTTAGTGCAATGTGCAATGTACAAGTTAGAGCACCCAACAAAGATAGATTTTTGTTTGCTTTTCCTCTAGTTCTATTGATGGCGGTTGTAATTCAATTTAGATAATTCACGGACAATGCCCACACCACTGAACGGTTTTTAAAACCTTTTTTGACGCGGAAGAATACTTTTCAATAAATCAAATATTTTCATAAAAGCAATTACAAATCATCATAAACTACAAAAAAAGCAATAAAAGTGTACATCAATATTACGTTTATTGTATTTATTATAGAATAGTTAATACCACCACACGTTAGGGTCAAAGTCGACCGATTCAAAAATGTTATCAGGTAACTGGGACCGCGGTCCCAGTTTCATATGGTCCCAGTCGCCTGAATCCTCAGAAATGTTGCTTGTGCCATCCTAAGAAGAGCACTTCTTTTTTCTAGAAAAAAAAGGGGCACAGCTTAGTGTGTACCCAATAAAATCCTCTGTGATACGTCACCACATACGGATGTGGTAGCTATTAGCCAGTCGGACGAAAAAAGTAGTTGTATAAATATACGCCAACTTTTCATTAATATTAAATAATAAAACTTCAGACGAAAATCGATCAGATACAAAATATATATTTCTTACAACACAAAAAACAAAATCCAATTACATTTTTCTCATTTCTTTTTTATACATTAAATGTCAACTCCTACTAATGTCCAAAAAGGTTGGTACACAAAAAAAAGTTCATCAATAATTATTTGGTGTTTGGACATTCCGCCCACCATGGCCAGAATGGTCATCATTCCCGCCCACCATGAATCACTAACAAACGAGAGTGGACTGTATAGATATAGGTAGAGATGATAAGCTTTAGATCAAACATGGTGAGAAGGAACTACCTACTTGACACACCTATAATTAAAACAAAACTAAAAAATTATTACACATTAAAAAAACATACAATAAAATTGAACAACTCGTAGATAACATATTCTAACGCTAACATAAGTTGATGTTTGTAACACACGTACAAAATAACAACAAATTAACACTAATACTAACATTTAAATTAAAATAAACTAATAGAATTGTCTGTTGTTGACAATGATACAATAATACTTTAATAAAAAATAGGCATTATTCAGCTATAGGTAAGACACAAAGTTTCAATACAGGTCGTGTAGTTATTGTGTCCTTGCATTTATACTTACAACCCTAGTAACATTGTCCAAACCATTGTGCTTGTCTGAGATGACACCCAATAACTATCTCGTGAGAGGAAAATCGTCCTCCTTAACTACAACTACATCCCCAATATTAGGCTCTGTTCTTTTGTTTGCCCACTTGTACCGATGCATAAATAGCCTGGATGTTAGATATTTATCATCAATGTCAGCCATTTCCGGATGACCAACAGCTGCAGCTTTCGTTATGCCTTCGTGATCCAAAAAAGGTGTCAAAGTGGTAAGTTTGCTTTTCTTGTTTACTTCACCCTTAAGTTCCAGATCCTTTATTTCATTTCCGAAGTGCTTAGCTTGACATACTTCAATGCTGATTCTAATTGCTTTTGATAGTTATTTGCTAGTTAACCAACTTGGTAATGTTTTTGCTTCAATAAACTTTTTCGCCTTTGTTATAAATCTTCTACAATAAGCCAGTACTCTAACCATCTTATGCAGAGACGAAAACTTGGTCCACAATTTAAATCTATCATCTTTGGTATCATGGAAAACTTTCTTTTCTTTCTTTTTCTAGATCTGTGTCCTTTACTTCTTTTCTGTCATACTTAATAGTTTGTTTACTTAACCATGCAGGGTCAGTTTTCCAGAAAGGTAATGTATCGCATTCTGACGGATTGACTCCACGAGAAGCACAATCTGCCGGTTTCTCAGTAGACGACACATGTGACCACTGATCTCTATCCAATATACTTAAAATCTCTGAGACTGCTTGCGATGAACGTTTTCCAACGGCTTGGATGGCTGCTCAACCAAACCAGTACGAATGTAGAGTTAGTCCATGCGTGCAAACTTGCCTTTGGTACTTCCAGGACTTCAGACACTTCCTCCAACAAATTTGCTACTAGAACTGCACCGCACAGCTCCAGCCGTGGGACAGAAACTTGTTTTATTGGAGCAACCTTCGTTTTGCAAGTGATGAGTGTGACCTTAACGCCTCCAGATTCGTCTATTACCCGCGCGTAGACAACAGCGGCATATGCATCGGTCGAAGCGTCACTGAAGCCGTGTAACTCCAGTGTCTTAGAGTTTTTATTTATGCCAATCCAACGTGGCAGGCGAAATCTGGTAAGTTCTATAAGCTCACCCCGGAAAGTAATCCAATCACGTAACAGCTTTGTTGGTAGCTCTTCATCCCAACCAATTCCTGCTAACCATAGCTTTTGAATGAATATTTTTGCATTTACTATGGCTGGAGCAATCCATCCCATAGGATCATACAGTTTAGCGATATCTGATATGACTTTTCTTTTTGTTACAGGTTCACTGATGGGAGGTAGCTGCACGGAGTACTCGAATTCGTCGGTTCGTCGGTTCCAGGTAAGTCCAAGTATTTTAATGATTTCATCTATCTTGAATTCCAAATTGCTTTCTAGTTTTTCTGTTTCTTTGCTTATTGCCTTTAGTAGTGTTTCATTGTTGCTAAACCATTTCTGTTCAAACCCTCCTTTTCTCAATAGTTCGTTAATTTCTTTATAAAGTGTTCCTTCTTGTATTGTTTCGCACCCCGTGAGCAAATCATGGATATAAAAATCATTTAAGATTCTTTCAGATGCCAGTGGATACTCCCTACCATCATCAATTGCGATCTGGTGTAACGTTCTCACCGCAAGATATGTCGCTAAGGCGGTGCCAAATGTTACTTGCAGCAGACGAAGATGTTGAAGTGGATCATAAGGCGTGGGTCGCCAAAACAAACGTTGATAATCAACATCTTCGTTAGCCGCCAATATTTGGTGATACATTTTTCCTATATCAGCCACCAAACAAATCGGATGAAGTCTCCACTTCATCTTCAAGTGGCGCAGATCCGATTGAAGTGTTGGCCCGACCATCAGCTTGCTATTGAAAGACACACCGTTCTTGTCCTGACAGGAAGCATCAAAGACAACTCTCAGCTTGGACGTGGTGCTGTTCAGCGTTACTACAGCGTGATGAGGTAAGTACTCACTATCTGATTTGTTAATCTCATCACTTGGCTCTGCTTCCATGTGGCCTAGCTCCAGATATTCATTTTTGACATCAGTGTAGAGATCGTTAAGCGGCGGAGACTTCAAAAGGCGCTTTTCCTGCATAAAAAATCTGCTCGTAGCAATTTCTTGTGAATTTTCTGACTTGCAACTCGGGTTGTCATCTCTAAAAGGTAACTTTACTACATACCGCCCTGAAGAATCTCTTGTGGTGGTTCGTGTATAAAAATCTTCACATCTTTGTTCTTCGGGAGTGTACTGTAGTCGGTTGGTAATGCAGTCAGACTCCAACTCTTCATCAATAACCTTAGCATGTAGAGTTGTTATTCTAGAACCGCCTGTTGCACCTTCAGTGTTATTTATTAACTGCCCAGACAAGACCCATCCGAGTTTGGTGTTTTGTGCAATAGGGGTTCCTATTGGACTCTTGACTAGCCCCTCAGATAAGATGAGGCAATAAACTTCTGCACCTAGCAGCAAGTCTATTTTGTTAGGCATGTTAAAATGAGGATCTGCTAACCTCAGTTTTGGCATGTTAGCCCACAATTGGATATCAACCTGTCGTTCAGGAAGAAGTGAGGTAAGTTTACTTAAGACATGTACTTTAACTTTAATCGTGAAAGTCGGATCATGTATTGATTGCAGTTTAACGTGAACTACGTACTTAGAATTAACAGATGTACTACAATCACTGCCTACACCAGAAATGACACTTTTGCTTACTACCTTCTTCAGTCCAAGTAATTGGACTGCAGACTCCGTTATAAACGAAGCCTGTGATCCTTGGTCCAGTAGAGACCGAAGTGTCACCATCGATCCGTTGTTTGATTCTGCTCTAACTAAAGCTGTTGGTAAAAGGACTTGACTCTTGTTGGTAGAGTAGCAAGTGGTGATGTTAGTCTGATCATTTTCACCTGATGTTGTCGCTGTTGCCGCGACAACATTGTTACTACTATCAGGTTGCGTGGTTACCTGAACATGGTTAGGTGATACGTTGGCGTGGTTTGAATGCAATAGCGAGTGGTGTTTCTTCTTACAAATTCTACACCGAGTGGGCAAACGACACATTAGAACGGAATGATTAGCGCCTAAACAATTAAAGCATAAATGAGACGTCTGAACAAAGTTACGGCGGGATAACAGGGTTTCATTTGCGAATTTTTTACAGTTTCCTAGTTTATGATTACTGTCAGAACAATAGGAACATGGAACGGATACCTTATTAATATTATTTGTTACTGCATGATGAGAATGAGTATTCCTTATAGTTTTGGGATTCAAAAATTCAAGTGATCTAAATCTGTGCTCTAAAAAATCCAAAAATTGTTTTAATGTTGGTAAGTCATTAGTCTGGTCACAAATTTTTGCTTCCCACTATTTACGTGATTCATTATCTAATTTTGAAGACAAAATATAAATGACAATAACATCCCAATTTTGGGTGTTGACACCGGCATTTTTTAAAGCATTTAAACACTCGTTAGTGGTATCAAAAAGTTCTTTAAGAGAATCTGAATTTTCGTGAACAATATTCTTTTGACTGAAAAATCGTTTTAAAATACAGTTTAATATATATTTCTTATTGTTAAATCTATTGTCCAAAAGCTCCCAACACACTGAATAATTATCACTGGTTATTGGTAAATGACGTAGTAACTGTTCTGCTTCACCAGTTAAATAACTTTTTAAATAATGTAATTTTTGTACCTTGTGTAGCGAGTTATTGTTGTGTATGAGTGAGAGAAACAGGTCCCGGAACGTGGTCCACTCCGAATACTTCCCTGAGAAGCTGGGTATCGCTATCTTCGGAAGCTGCACACTGACTTGCTCTCCATCGCTTCGCGTTTCCTTGGCGACCTTGTTGGAACAGCTCTCTAACTTTTCTTTTAACTCGGTGGTAAAATCTATGTATAATTCTTCGGTCTTGGTATAAAAATCGTCCGTAAAATATTCCAATTTCGCATATTCAGCATCCGTAACATATGAAAAAAGGTCTTCATGTACTTTATTAAAGGTTGTCCATAGTCCATTTAAGCTTTCAATCCTTGTTTCAATATAGCTTGATGTTAATCTTTCCTTTGGCGATTTTTTGAAGTTTATCCTTGCTTTTTCTATTCTTTTGTAAACATCCAATTGGGCTCTTATTTTTGATTCCATTGTAATTTGGTTTTCTTAGTAATTTGCAAAATAAATTATAAATCCCGTGATAGATTACTGAATGTTTTATATGTATGTGCCGTAAATTCCACAACTCACTATAGAGCGCCACTGATAATTGCATCCGGCGACGAAGAACCAATGTATAAATATACGCCAACTTTTCATTAATATTAAATAATAAAACTTCAGACGAAAATCGATCAGATACAAAATATATATTTCTTACAACACAAAAAACAAAATCCAATTACATTTTTCTCATTTCTTTTTTATACATTAAATGTCAACTCCTACTAATGTCCAAAAAGGTTGGTACACAAAAAAAAGTTCATCAATAATTATTTGGTGTTTGGACAGTAGTACTACCTAAAATAAAGTTCAAGTTCAAGTTTTGACCTACTCCGTGAAACAGTGGCTAAGCCGCTCGGGTATAAAAGCCGGAGGTTGTGGGTTCGATTTCCGCCATGGGTCTGGTTGGTGATAGGACTTTTCCAGAGTCCGACTGGCTAGCTACCACCCCCACAGGTGAAATCTGCTACCATAACAGCTCTGGCTGTGTTCCGGCAATGTTAATGTGGGAGCCAGTACACTTGAAATTAAAGGGTTGAAGAACAGATGAGCGTACAGTTTGGCAGCACATTGAGTGACGCTTCCTAATGAAGTGCCCTTCAATGGAATATGTCGCAGTGGCCCCTTACCATCAGGTGGGCTTATGTGGTACAAAAAAAAAACATCAAAAAATGCAATGCGCAAAGCTTCACTCAGACTGCTAAGAATAGAATTGACTGTCAAAGAGAAGTCTTTAATCTTTAGAGGCATTATACTGCGTCTTTTTGTCTTCCCGAACACTCGATTAAGTTAATTTAAACACATTATCTTCAGAACTGCTTCAGTCATTACAGTTTTCCTGGGCCGAACGTTGATAAATTCTATGCAGGTTGCAAATTTATTTAACGTATTTAAATAAATTGGGTTGTATTTAACTGCACATCAAAAAATACTGATTGTGCATCAAAAAATACTGAATTGCTAACCTAACCTTACTGGTGAGCAATCAGTTATTTTGATGTACATTTCAGTATTTTTTTGATGTACACTTAAAAATATAATCCATTTTCTTACTCTAACTGCCGCTATGGTACAGTGGTTAGAGCGTTGGGCTCAAAAACCGGAGGTCGTGCTGCAGATGTCCGGGCAGCGGTGATTGCTTACCATCAGGCGACCCACTGGCTCGTTTGCAACTTCTGACATAAAAAATACCTACCCTTTTTTACCACAGACAAGTTTGGAGCTACATAGCTTTTATGTGGAAAATTTTCAAGGATTTAATTGTTTACAGAATCGTACTGATTGTAGGCGAGAGATTGGCGCAATACATTTACCAACTCCGGGCAAGGCCGTATATAATTATTTATCTGCATCCAATTGCCCTTAGATGATTTGACTGGCCCGATGGCGCATTTGTTTTGATCGCCTGCGAGGAACAGTGGCTAAGCCGCTCGGGTATAAAACCCGGAGGTCATTTTCAGAGTCCGACTGGCTAGCTACCACCTCCACAGGTGAAATCTGCCGCCATAACAGCTCTGGCTGTGTTCCGGCAATATTAATGTGGGAGCCAGTACACTTGAAATTAAGGCTCGAAGATCAGATGATGATGAGATGAGATGATGAGATTTAAGATGATTGAGATGAGATGATGATGTGAGGTTGCCAATGTACTTCATTTTTGGTATTTCTTTCCAATCCAATCCATATTTGCTTTAGTATCTCAAGAAACCTCTTGTAGTTTACCAATTATTACACCGATTGATTGTAGCATAAACAACAGACAAAGCAGAAACTGTAACCATGGTCCATTTGATACAATTTGGTTCAATTTAAAATCAGTTAACACACTGTTACAAAACCACACTGTTTCGTGTTAACGTAAACGTTTTCTTCTTATTTTTCAATGTAGTTTTTTGTGGCTCCAAATGTTACCTATAAAACTATAGGTATTAAACGCCTCGATGGCCTAGTGGTTTCATTACTTGGCATGATTTTGTGGTCGTAAGTTCAAGCGAGGGAAAATGGTGTATGATTATTCGAACACAACTCGGGTCTGTAATCAATAATAATCATACATCATATCATGCACATCATTGTGAAAATCACTCGATTTCGAAAGAGGTCGCGGGTTCGATCAGCTTAATTGTACCTATATCGGTCTGGGTTTTTCTAGTATTATTTATATGTATTTACAAAAAAAAGTGTTAAAAGCTAAGAAGCTTGTATGCTTAGCTTAGGATTAAATGGTGCTGGGTAAATAGTGTTTCAGGACACACTATTGTAATTTTTAAAAATAGGTCTCAATTCGAGATATTATTAAAAGTTTCCAATTTCCAATGTTAAAGAACATCGTTAACTACACCCTAGCCTGTGAAACGCTATCTTTAACAACGTTGGCGTCAACAACTGTAGCCTATAAAGGTAGATTCACATTCCTCGCGTAAGACCTTGTCGATTTAAGACTTTTTTCAATACTATGCTTCGTTATATTTAGCATTAGATATAAAAAAAAAACAAAGAAGCAGTGTTCGTAAACTTTGAAATTTTGACAAACGGCGGCCATCCGACTAATTCATATTAATAAATGCGAATGTTTGTTACTCAATAAACGGCTGAACGAATTTAGATGAAATTTGGCACACGATAGTTTATAACCCGAATTAGGACATAGGTTATAAAATTCCTACGGGAAACGTCTCATTCCCGCGGGAATAACAATTTTGAAACTACTGAAACGATTTGAATAATTCTTTCACTGCTGGAAAATTAAACTATTCCCGGTGAGCATAAGGTACTTTTGATCCCGAAAATGTGGGGAGAAGGGAAAGGGAAGGGAAATATTCCCCATATTTGAAAAAAGAGATTACGCGCGGGTGAAACCGCGGGCGGCAGGCTAGTAATTTCTAAATACGCCAACTTAAAAAATCTTTTGTAGTACATACGCATTTTAAATTTTTAACCATTAGACCAACAGGACGTCAGGTCAGATAAATACTACGAGTAGTATAAATCCTCCTTTACCCCAAACGCGTAGAATTATCAAATTACCATTTATCTCCGCAAGAGAAATCTAACTTGAAAACAAAACCATTTATTTTCAAATTCGCTTTTTGCAAATTATAAAAGATCGGATTATGATGATGGTAATTTAAATTCTTTTGTTAGGTATAACAGTTTTTTAATGATATTGCGATTTTATTCAAAAAGTAATGCGTGAAGCTGCGGATGGAAGCTGTAATAATAAATAAATATCAAACACCATCAGTTGATCTGATTTCAAAGTAGAATAAGCAATAAATTGTGTAATTGGTATCAAAGCCAACCAACGTACCACACATATATTTTGTATAATTTTATATATGTTACAGCCAAAGTGATCAATCTGGATATTATATAATAACTAGCCATTACATAATATCTACTCAATTTGGTTAAAGTGATAAATGACACTGAATTGATCACATTAACCAGCCATTATATATAATATCTTCATAGACTTGGATAATGTGATAAAACAATGTCTGACTGATATTTTTTTAAGGAAATTATATTATAAATTTAAAGGAATGGATAGATTTGGGTTAGGTTAGGTTAGAACTGCGACCACAAACGCACGAGCCGAGCGAGCGAAGCGAGCGTGCCGCGGCAGCGGCCGGCGAGTGCCAGAACCGAATTCTACCCATGTTACTTGGTCAGGGCAGAGAGATAGTATTTTGTTTATTTACTATTAATGTAACGCTCAAAAGTCGAAAACGCTCATTGAGCGGAAGAATAGCTCACAACGCGTTGTGGTCACAAAAGTTTTTTTCAGGTTTAAAAAAAAATAACCACGAAGGCCAAGGCGGGAGCTCCGCTTCGCTCCGCTCCCGCCTTAGCCTTCTAACCTATATCCATCAGAGTCGATTTTCGCCTCCGACGTTGTTTTTGTTTAACTTAATATCTCACAAAATATAGTCTCCTCTGTGTGTCAGTACGTTGGATGTTTTACTGTGACCGCAACGCGTTGTGAGCGTTTTTGATCTTTGAGCGTAACATATACATAGTTTGTACAACTATTTATACACTTTATATGTCAGTAACGTACGTATTGATTACTTTGGCTAACTTGGACCAGCTATTATAAATAACATCCGGATAAAGTGATCAATTTATCACATTGTCTAGTCAATTTGGTTATTATATATAATGACCAGTCATTATATATAATAGCTAATTGATCACTTTGACTGTAACACATATACTTAAATAGCGCATCGATGGTCTAGCAGTTTAAGTACATTATACAAGCCGGTACTACATAAATACTTAATTATATATAAACAATCTGACAGAAAAAACGCGAATGTTCATTACATGAATGTGTGCCCTGGGCGGAAAGCAAACCTACGACCCGTAGCAGAGAGTGAAAGAGATAGAGGGGTAGAGAAACAACCAAAAGTGAATAAATAGGAAACTATTATTTATTGTTATAATAATTATGTTGCCGTGTCAAAATATTAAGTAACTTTGGCAAACTTTTGTAAAAAAGACAATTTATGTTATTAATATAGGACTAGGTATAACAAATTCTAACAAAAAGCACAAAAGTTTAGTAACCTAATATTTTTGTTATGTATTACATTACACACACATTAATATTGCTGGAACACAATCAGATCTGTTATGGCGGCAGATTTCAACTGTGGTAGCTAGACAGTCGGACTCTGTAAAAATCCTATCACCAGACCCAAGGCGAGAATCGAACCCACGACCTCCTAGTTTTACTAGTCATCGTAGTAAGTTCATACTAATCGCTTAAACAAATGACTTAAAAGGATCACTTGTATCGCTACCATCAGTATTTTACTAGTAAATGGTATTTGTTAATTGTTCCATTGATGATAATATCATAATTATTCTGAGTTTAATTAAAAGCGACTAGCTGTTGTTAGCTTACCCATTATCAATTTAAGTCGTGTATGAAAAAAGGTTATTACAAAATAGAAGATTTTCTTAATGATGGAGATCTGTACGTACATACTGGTAGGTAGTAGGACTGCTTTACTCCCAGTCCGCGCAATCTGTATTATAAACTGTTGTGTCATTGTTGCTGTACCTAGGTACATAGTGTAGCAACAGCAACATCGTGTTTTTAACGTGTTCAGTGCTAGCATTAAGTCAGATAGCCCTCATGTTTGGATTTGTTTTTGTACTCTTGTTGCGAATAGTTGGTAAAGATAATAGAAGTGGTATTTTGTCGATAACTGAAAAAACGTGAAAATTTAGAAAAAAATTAAATTGGCTTTATCTTGAAAACCGAGCAACTTTTACTGACGTCATGTTACCTACGCTTGTTCGATGCCGCTTGTGCTGGCCTACCTCCAGTGTCACTGTGACGTGTCATTTTGACGTGTCGTTTTTGGGACATCCTGTATAGCCTATTTTATATCCCACTGCAAGGAAAAGGACTCCATCTTTCATCATCTTCATAATTATGGCTATGGCTATTTAAGGCTAGTTTACTCGACCGGGAGTCAAATCCAGGATCCCGAGATCAATGCCCAGTAATAAAAGCACTAGACCACCAATTAAAAAAATATTATTTCACTAGAATTTGTTCCAGTTGTTCGTAAATGTTATTTAAACAAATATCCGTAAAAACACAAAATGTTCTATTTTCTTACAAAACTGCTATTGTAATTTGAGTCGTGGCACAGATTTCCAACAAATATCAGAGGACACGACAAAACACTTTGATGGCGAGATCTTAGCGTAACCGAATATCGCTGAATGAGACGCGAGTTGGAAGAGCGAGGAACCTTATGATTATGTCAATATACAGACAATATCATACGTAGCCAAGAGCATAATATACAGGGTGTCCCAAAAATGACACGTCACAGTGACACTGAAGGTAGGCCAGCACAAGAGGCTTCGAACAAGCCTAACATGACCAGAGGGATCGGTGATGCGTTGCCGGCCTTTAGGGGGCGTGTGGGCCACCGGCACTCTACACAATATTTTCATCCGAATATCATCCAGCTTGGTACTTTAGTTGCAGCTGTGTTTTTTGACCGCCTTCGTGAAATAGTGGTTAAGCCGCTCGGGTATAAAAACACGGAGATTCCCAAACACGATTCCCACCTTGGGTCTGGTTGGTGGTAGGGCTTTTTCACAGTCCGACTGGTTAGCTTCCATCCCCACAGGTGAAATCTGCCGCCATAACAGCTCTGGCTGTGTTCCGGCAATATAAATGTGGGAGCCAGTACACTTGAAATCAGAGGCTCGAAGATCAGATGAGTCTTCAGTCTGGCAGCACATTAAGAGACGCTTCTAGGTGAAGTGTTCCTCAATGGAATAGGCCGCAGTGGCCGCTTACCATCAGGTGGGCTGCGTGCCTGTCTGCCAACTGATGTGGTATACAGGGTGGAAAGTTTCAATGGGGCAGCCAAGGGAGGTACCTTAATCGTTGCAGCTACAAGAAATTGGTCTTAGGAGACTATCCATAATTTTTCAAAAAAATTACATTCCCATTTACAGATTTTAAAAAAAATGTACGGTTAGCAAGAAAATTACCATTTTTTACAAAAAAACTTTTTGATGCTAATCGGTCCAATTTTGTACGCTGATCAAAATCTTCTATGGGACCAACTGAGGTTTCAGTACTAGAAAAGTCACAAATCAAAAAAAACTTTTCCCATACATTTTATAGTACTTAGATTTTTTGTGAGGCCATAAGAAGAGGTAACTTTTTGTTGTAGCTACAAAAAAATTATTAAGAAGATGCTTAAGCAATCAAACAATAAAATTATTTAAAAAATAATTATTATTTTTATTAAGTAATTTTACTTTATGATATAAGGTGCTCAAAATGTTCTCCATTTTGATTAATGCATAAATGTATTCATTTTTGTACTGACCGCGTGGCGGCCAATAATTATTTGGATGAATTCCATATAAAATTGTACAGAGCAAGTATTTAATTCTTCGACACTGTCATATTTCTTTTCATAAATTTCATTTTTTAAATAGCCCCACAGAAAGAAATCAAGCTCATTTTTGCAAAAAAAGAATAACTAAAATATACCATTATAAAAAGAAAACAAAGTTCGAAATTTAAATATTATTTGAATTTGAACTAGGTAGGTAACTAAATCTTTTTTCAGAAAACTATCGAGGTTACGTAAGTTCCAATTGAAATAAAATTAATTTACTGATGTATGGGAAAAGTTTTTTTTGATTTGTGAGTTTTCTAGTACTGAAACCTCAGTTAGTCCCATACAAGATTTTGATCAGCGTACAAAATTGGACCGATTAGCATCAAAAAGTTTTTTTGTAAAAAAGGGTAATTTTCTTGCTAACCGTATTTTTTTTTTAAAATCTGTGAATGGGAATGTAATTTATTTGAAAAATTATGGATAGTCTCCTAAGACCAATTTCTTGTAGCTACAACGATTAAGGTACCTCCCTTGGCTGCCCCATTGAAACTTTCCACCCTGTATAAAAAAATATATAATTCATCTTCGGTCTAATTATATCTTATTTTTAATGTATAGCCTGACCAGGAATATAATAAAACCTGCTCTGGAGGCGCCACACAAGCTATGGTTATAGCAACACTGGGTTGCTATGGTTACTCTCACACATAACTCACAATACCCAATAGTAACAAGGCACCGTTGAAAATTGACATCACACTTTGACAGAATCATCTTATTTTTTCTATGATTTGATTGTTGCCACTTGAAGAAATTATTTCCAATATTTATCCGCAATATGGCGAGGTTTTGTATATTCCTGGTCAGGCTTTACAGGACGCCCAAAAAACTGAGTACCTAAGTAAATTTTAATGACGTACCTACCTATCGCAATTTAAATGTTATTACATGGAAAACATGTTTGTTATATTGTAACCGTGACCTATCTTATTTAAAAAATATGACAGCTTGCGGTAGCATGTGTTTATGGTGATACTATAGGTTCCTGTACTAGGCCTTCTAGGTGGGTACCATCGCAGTGCCAGATATTTTCCCGAGCAATAGAAGTGCGTCATGTTTCGGGGAAAGGGCACTGAAGCTAGTGAAATTACTGGTTATATGAGGCCTAATAACTGGCGTCTCGGTGTAGCGGGCCCAAGGCGGTGCCAGACAGTAACTGCTTAGTTACTGTTTAGCACTGAACTGTCTAAGGGCAGACGTGGCGCTTACCATCAGGTGTACGATCTGCTCGTCTTGTTACACATTGCAATAATAATAAAAAAACATGGTTTTATTGAAACATAATGCAGAGTCAAAGTTTGGCGTGCCAATAAATAATTCAAAAATATGTTTGTGGAACACACATTATTTTGCCAAAACAGATTTTAATCTCCTTTACCGTTCGTATACTTTTTTAATATCAGAGCTTCTAAGAAACATAATATTAGTAAGGCGAAGAAACTTCAGTGAAACTGGAAGCCATATCTCAAACATAAAATTGAAGACAAGATTTGTGACCTTGTTTTCAGTATTGTTTACTACTCCCTATATTATACTATGAACTGGATAAGACATTAATTTAAAAACTTTTAAAAACCACACTTGCCAAATGCGGGTTGACACAAACCTGAGCTGTGTCCGAAAATACTAATAAATAATTGAACCCAGGACCCCGAGGTGTTTGCCCGGTATTTAAGCCACAAGATAATCGGGGTACACCTAATATAAAGAAAGCCTGACCAAGAAAATTAAAAACCTGCTCTGGAGGCGCCACATTAGCAACACTTGGTTGCTATAGTTATACACACAAATGACAAAAAATAGCAAGGCATGGTTGATAATTGACATCAGACTGACAGACAGCAATAATGAATGACATCTTATTTATTTTTTTATTTGATTGTTGCTACTTGAAGAAATGAGTTCCAATATTTTCCGCAACATGGCGAGGTTTTTTATTTTAACGGTCGGGCTATAGTTATGAAGAATAAGGAATAAAGTGACATCAATCTCTACGCGCGTGGTGTCATTGACATTAAAATTTATTACAAACCCTTGATACACAATGGCGGAATATAAACATGTATTCACGCAACGCCGAGAGACGGTAGGACGTTGAACGTCACGTCATTATGCGTGATTTTGGCGGGCGGAGTGGACGTGAAATAATAATGAGGCTCTCGATGCGGCTTGGGGACACACGGACAGATGAAACATGTGATAATAATTTTGTTCAAGAGTACCCTGGTCTTCCAATCGTCACAAAACGGATACTTGCTCGTCCATCTTGAGGTGTGAAGGGAAACCGGGGAAGTTTAGAGGGTAGTCGAACAAGTAGTCCTGTCTGAGTGTCCTGTGTGGCTTGGAGTGTGAGTACAGAAGGCACGAAACACCATTTCCTCCACCTTCTCTCAATGACTTAAAGCCCTTTTCCCTCTTCCATATTATTTACTGAAAGACCCATAAGAGACCCTAGTTGTGGTAATGTGAGTTTAAAAAAGTGAAAAATTAGTAAAAGCAAAGTAATGTCCATATTGGGTTGCCAGAATTTATTCTCGTTCATGAAAAAAAAAACTGTCCAGGAACTACAAATATGTTCTTTGATTACAAAACGGTTTCCAAATACGTCACGACTAGGTTTTGCCCGGAAGAAGATGTTCCAATTATAGTGGGAAATCGCCATTTGTTTGTTTATATCTATGAAGCTTATATTCCTTCTAGTCTGTATGTGAAATCAGTGAAACAATAACAGTGTTAGCTGCAGTGCACACTGGACGCAGCAAGTCGCGAGTGGAAAGTACGGATAGCAAAACAACAACGATACGCTTAGAAATTTATAATAAGCAAAAAATCTAATTCTCAGTTGGAGTACCTAATTATTCTCGACTATGTTTTTGTTCAGCTTTATTTTTTTGTTTTATTAATTTTTTGTTATATTGTAACTCGTAACTATTTGTTTATCTTTTAAAAAGATGATGTGACGAAGACTGTATGAGGTAGGTGCGTGTATAATCTGACCCAATATAGCTTTGGCTGAGTTCCAAAAATATTATACCTAGTGGAAGTACGAGTACACTTGAAATAGAAGACCAAAATACAGAATCCCACTCAGGACAAGCATTCATGTGATGTTTGTGCTTGTCTTATGTCTGAAAGAAAGAAAAAAAGAAAGAAAACATTTATTGGCCTAAGACAAAATACCTACATAAGATTAAATATAATTAAAAAAAAACAAAAAAAAACAATTTTACTTAAAAAGTAAGTTACAAAATAGGCCAACAGGGCCTCAGCTGCTGTGACATTTAGAAAACGGCACGACAGCGCTTCTGGCAGAACCCATAAGTGTTTATTGTCTTTATGTTTATTTACACGTTGTTTCTGTTACTTATTACACAATCTGCTTACTTCTGACTCTTCTGTTATGTTGTCCAACATTAATTTATAAGTTTTCAAGAGTTTTTTTACATGTTTTTTCTTTTGCTACCACTCCACACTTATTAGCCACTCCGAGTGGAAACAAACATAGTTCAGATACGTCTGTTGTGCTGCCACTACTCGGTGTCAATATTAAACTTTGAAGAATGTTTCTGTTTTTATAATGAAAAAGTACTCATATTTCCGTCCGGGTGTACTACTCGTATATTCGATTCGATGACGATTACGGTTGGATGTTTTTCGTAATAGGTCGTATACTGCCTTGTTTTTTTAGTCGTTGTTTTCCCGCAGCAGAACTCTTCACCTTCAGTAATACTATCGATTTTTGCAGGTATTTATTTTTTTAATTTTTAATAGTTTTTTTTTTTACTTTTTTGAATTTTTTTTCTAAATTTGATGGGAAAATGGAAACCAAATGTTATTAAATAGTAAATTATATTTTTTTTGATAAACGCAAAGGGCAATGACCCCGGCCGGTGACCGTCCGCGACGCAGCTAGTACTATTGGTTCGAGTTTCGTCTATCATAATCGTAAAACATTTGATTTAACTAAAAAAAAAAAAATTATTAATCTATTTTACTTACTACGAGTAAGATAGAATCATTTTACTGCGGGAAAACAACGACTAAAATTACACGCTGTATATTTATTTCAACTTTAATGCACAATCAGGAGTACATAAGGCGGACTTAATGCCTACTGGCATTCTCTGCCAGTCAACCTTAGTACGATATCCGTCGCTCGCTTGTTAGAATAGTCGATATGATGTTGTCGTATGCCTTGTGAGGTATCTCTTTCTCACTTTATTTTTCAATCGATTTTTCAATTATGTGTCAGCCTATTTAATGCCTAAATGCAGGGCCTAGGCCTCCATCATGGAGCGGCTAAGGCACGTAAAAGTGTTCTCCTCCGCAAAAAAAAAGGCCTCCATCATGGAAATCAAGTCATAGTTATTAATTTATTTATTAATATTATTAAGCCATACAAATTAACAACTATTACAATAATGCGTGCTGTTATAAAAGATAATAATAATAAATCTTTATTTGCTTATAATAAATATTTATTTAATAATAAATATTTATTGCCACGCTTGCCAAATACAGAATGATGATCACAAACCCGAGCTGTAAAAACATAAATTCCGACACATTTTGACTGGCCCGATGGCGCATTTGGTAGTGACCCTGACCTATGCGCCAGGCGTAGGTTCGAATCCCACCCAGGACAAACTTATGTGATGAACATTTGGTGTAATGGTCGAGAAGTCGGCTATTACACCAGAGGTCGCGGGTTCGATCCCCGCACGGTACAAACATTTGTGTGCATGAACATGTCTGTTTGTATCGGTCTGGGTGTTTCTATGTATAATATGTATGTATTTACAAAAAAAAAAGTATATAAGTAATGTTTATCCGTTGTCTAGCACCCATAGCACAAGCGTATGCTTAGTTTGGGGCTAGATGGCGCTGTGTGAATAATGTCCAGAGATATTATTATTATTATTTGAGTTTGTTCTGTGTTTGGATGATTATTTACATATAAGTATATATTTGTGGTAACTTTGTTGTTTCTGACACCCATAAGACAAGTGCTTACGCTATTATACTTACTTGGGGTCAGATCAATGTATGTGATGTTGTCCAATATTTATTTATTTTATCAAGACCCCAAGAGATTAACCACTACATCATCGGAGACGTATGTAGGTAAGTTCATTCATTTTTATTAAATAAATTAAAGACTATGAGGAGAAATTTCGTCAAATTTAATTTGGTGTGAACCTCGTGTGTGAGAGTAGGAACAATAATGCGTGAACACCCGCAGGCTTTTATATTAAGGCGTAACGGCTAAATATTTATCACTTCTACCCATAGACGCGACATATAATAAACAAACTGTTAGCGGCAGACTGAGTGAGCCGCAAAGTGGCGAACTGAAATTTAAATTTCAAATTTTCTTTATTTAGGACAACATGATCCATGGGTTAGTATAGAATTGCTTAAAATTTAGTGTTAGTAATAAAAAATTAGACTTAAGTTTAAATTAAAGGTAAAATAAGGTAAAATTTCGAACGTCGCAACACTCGCAACCGGTGTTGCTGGGAGTCGGCCGCTCACCGAGATAGTCGGCGCGCGTAGCGCTGCAAACTGCGTGCGTACAGTGAGCAAAAAACTAGCAAACTGTGGACACTTCATTACTTATATATGGAAAGGCGTACTAAATCGATAAGCCGCAGACTGTCAAACTGTTAGTTTGCCGCTAACAGTTTGCCTATTGGGGACGTAGCCTAAGAGGTTGAGCGTTGTGGATTTTCCAGCGCAAGAAACCGCGTGCGGAAGGCTAGTTTCATAAGTCACACAGCAGTTGAAGTTTGTACGTCTGTCTGGACATAATCTTCGCGACTAATCATTCGAAAAATCCTACCAATAGCTCGAATAGATTGAATGTCCCATGAATATGTGGACAAAGCAACGAACACAGCTAAGTAAGCCATAATAAATTAGTTTGTTAATCTTATTGGCGATTACACAGCATGGCGCCCTTTCTAATAGTATTGGCAAAGCCTACTGTCATAGTAATTGCATCGTTAGTAATAATAAGTATTAAGGAAGATGTTGTTGCAAGAACAGAATAACTATAAAAAGATTTGGCGCAATGATTTCGAATGGCTATGATAGGAAGTTGGTTCATTTCCCGCGGTGTACAAAAAATTGGCTTGGGCGTTTATTATTATGTAGATGTATTAACTGTATTAACTAGATGATAGTATTGTTTCAGCCTATTAATGTGAGAGTGTAGGGGGCACCCCCCCCCCCCTTAAAAGGCCGGCAACGCATCAGCGATCCTTCTGGTGTTGCAGATGTCCATGGGCGGCGGTGACTGCTTACCATCAGGTGACCCGCTGGCTCGTTAGCCGCCTCTGACATAGGTAAAAAAAACCTTATTCTTTTTTTGACGTCGGTTAAAAATGGAACAATATTAATCTTTGTTAATTATACATATATTAACGTCTGTTCTATATACATTTGTAATCAACTCTTTTCATAGGGATACATTGACTTTTACTCTTCAGCCATACCAAGAAATATGATATCGAAATGGCGGGACGCCAACTTGAATCTCTTAACATTATGACATCACATACACTCGAAGAACAGCTCTCTAAGCATCTTTCCAGCACACACTTAGCTGGAAAGGATATAATAATCGAATAATGTGTTGTAAATGTTACCGGAAATGTATGCAATCCAGGAATTGTGTACATTTCCTAGGAAATGGAATACAATTCCGAAGCTATTTAGGAAATGAATAAAATATTATTTTAAAAATTCTTTATTTCATACATATCCTAGGAGATTTACACATTTCCTAGGTTTATATAATTCCAATATTGTATTAGGAAATTAACGTTTTACCATTCATTTCAATTATCAAAACACTGATATCTTAGACGTTTTACATTTCAGATTGCTATTTAGAAAATGTATAGATTTCCTAGGAAATGTGTGTAATATAATTTATTTCACACATTTCCGGGCGACTTTAGGAATTACATACATTTCCTAGAAATTGCATAAAATGACGGATAACATACATTTCCGTTAACATAGGTACAAAGGTGTGAAAAGACTGCGTGGGTAGAAACCAAGGAAGTTATAAATAGCCACACTCTGAACTAAAAGAGAAGACAAAATTTTTGACCTCAACTTGCATTAACAATAAAGGACTTCGAAGATTATATTGACGAGCCATTTGGTGTTAGTCGAGAGTTGAGAAGTCGGCTATCACACGTCCAGAGGTCGCGGGTTCGATCCCCGCACTAAAACATTTGTGTGTATGAACATGTCTGTATGTATCGGTCTGGGTGTATTTATGTATGTATTTACAAAAAAATATAATTAATGTTTATCCATTATCTGGCATCCATAGCACAAGCTGGTGCTTAGTTTGGGGCTAGATGGCGCTGTGTGACAGTTTTTCCTATTAAGGTACAGTATAAACATTATATCATAACCTGATATTAAAAATAGAGGCCTTTGCATTGTAAGAAATTAATAAGATGATAGGAACATTATGCTGAATGTTGCATAGACAAATTGCCAGAAAATGAAACAAAAAACGTGTTCTTTCAACCCATTGCTTTAACCTTTAGATAAAAGCTTCTGCAGAATCCATTTCAAACACAATGTGATGCAATATGTCGTCAGAGCTCGTGACGTCACGCGGTCACGGGCATAGGGCGAGATCCCACGCCTGTTTTCGCTCCGCCCCATTTCTTTATACAACGTGTCACGTTAAATGCGCCAAATCTGAAAATAGTTTTTTTATTAACTATACTATATCAGTTGGCAGACAGACACGCAACGCAGCCCACCTGATGGTAAGCGGTCACTGCTGCCTATTCCATTGAGGGACACTTCACCAGGATCGCTCAATTTGCTGCCAGACTGTAGGCTCATCTGATCTTTGAGCTTTTTGATTTCAAGTGTACTGACTGGCTCCCACATTAATACTGCCGGATCACAGCGATGTTATGGCGGCAGATTTCACCTGTGGAGGGTAGCTAGCTGGTCGCACTCTGAAAAAGCCCTACCAGTTTGATCATAATAACGAGCAGGATCGATTAAACCACTTTTTAATTATAGGTCACATTTTTCAAAATACCTACCGTCTCCTTCCGCGACAAAGCGTTGACGCAGATGCAAGAAAAGACCAGAATTGCCAGTACAAAAAAACATAAAACCTTTTAATTTTTTAAAATGTGTTTTTCCTTTCAGAATTAGGTCGATTGAATTAAAAATCATTTGGGGTGTCTGAAGTTTTGTGCATTTAACGTAGCACGTTGTATATTTCACACAAGCATTATGTATGCTATTACGTACCACTAATTTAAAAAATACGCTTGTATAATAACTTATAACTACTAGGTACTAAGCTATACTAAAAGGGAAGATATTTTTTTCCTTAACTTACAAGACCAATAATTGCGGGTGTCGAACCCACGACCTCTTGGTGTAACCTAATGGCCGTCATCTCAACCATTACTCTCCTTATTACACCAAATAAGGAGGGTCCTTAATTCGACCGTACTGTTTTATTTCTCTTCAGTTAGCAGAAAAATACGCTACCCACCTGTTGGTAAGCACTGCGGCTTATTCCACTGAGTGACCAAGCATCGCCTTTAAGTGCTGTCAAACTGAAGGCTCCCCTGATCATCGAGTTCTTCATTTCAAGCGTACTGGGTCCCATATTTAGATTGCGAAACACAATACAAGTAGCTGTTATGGCGACAGATTTCACCTCTAGAGGTAAAAGAGTAGCCAGCCAGTCGGAGTTCGGAGGGTCCTATCACTATCGAGACTCTAGGCGGGAATCAAATCCACGACCCCTGGCGCACAGGGCAGGATCACTACGCAGTGCGCTAACTTCCTCATCAGCCTCCGAAAACTTAACCCTCAATTTTCACCTATAGTGATTAAAAAGAAGTTATCGGGTATAGGCGTCCCCGCCCGCCTTACGCCTACTGGGCGGGCCGTATATAAACGCGCGGGAACCGTCTCACCGGCCAGTGTGTACTGGGCAACTGGCTTGCCCGAGTGTCTGTGTATCGTGCCCTTAACATTTTATCGACGACAGGTAAGTTGAAAACTAAATCCTTTTCTGAAAATTTAAAAAAGTTTTGCGGCAAATAGATTTTATTGCGTGTGGAGGTGGAGGTTTAAGCGTACGTGTCTTTTAGAAGTTTGTTTTAGAACTTTTAATTGTTATTTTAAAAAGACCGTTTTAATTGATGCGTTGAATTTAATTTTTTGTCCATTTTTTTTTTTCAAAAAAGAAATTTGGTAAAGAATTTTAATAAAACTTATGAAACTTTTACAGTTGCTTTTTATGGCATATCTTATGTAATAAAATCACATATAAACTTCTTGTATTTTTTAATTTTTTTAATATAGTTATTTATGTTTAATCAGACTACCGAGACAATGAGCTTACGTAAATAATTTCTGTAAAGTTATAAGTTTTTTTGAAACGTGTATAAGTTACGAGTATAATAAATTAAGTCATCAACTAAGCATTTAGTACAACTCAAAGAAAAAAGGATATAAATAATTATACAAAATTCTTATAAATATTTCATAAAAAAAAAAACCAATATTTATAAGCGTTTTGAATTATACATCTGGACTAAAAAGAAAATGCTAATTTTCATTATACGGAATGATCAGTGCTTTAATAAGTGATAATTTTGTCAAAGATAAATATTAATATAAGTATTTAGCATTAAAAACGGATACTACGAAATAAATGAAACTGAAAGTAATACATAAATTTCTACATTTGTTAATTATTTCAAATTATTATAAAAATACCTCCCGAATTAAGAAACACTTCCTTTGAAGTCGGTTAAAATTCAACTTTAATGTAGGAATAATTTTAAACGAAATATTCATGTGGTTTGATATTTTTTACCCATACACAATTGCTGTTCGTTAATCTCACTAAAACTCGAAAACGGCTGGACCGATTTGACTAATTTTAGTCTTGAAAATATTCGTGAAAGTCAGGTAAGGTTTAAACGAAGAGAAAATATGGAAAAATTGCAAAGAAAATACTAAAGTAAGTGATACGAAGTTCACCGGGTCAGCTACTAGTAAAAAATTGAAATGAATAAGTTTCTAAAAATAATCGTTTAAAAAATTAAATAGAATTAATAAGAATTAAATAGAATTACCGAAAGGTTTGCTAAATAGCTTGGCTTTATACAAAGAAAGCTGGCTTTTTTTTTAATCTTCAAAATATCTACATGTCTCAGAGCAAAAACATAGAAATTAACATACCTTTAAAAAAATATTGAATTTTGAATGTGATTTCACGATTCATACTTATTGATTAATAATATGCATTTGCATATTCGTAACCTACACCAAAAAAAAATTGGACTAACCTATTAAATGTGACACTGCAAGGCAAAGGCATCCATCATTGAAATCCAGTCAGTGTTACAATAATGGGCTATGGTTTAATCGTCACGCTTGCCAAATGGTGATCACAAAACCCGTGTTGTCTTCTAAAATACTGACACAAATATTTCACCGATAATTGAATCCAGGACCCATCCCGAGATTATGGTCCGATACTTAAACCACTAGACCATCGACGGGTATAGAATGTTAAGATTCTGTCTTTGTTCACTCGTACGTATATTGAAACAATAAATTAAAAAAAAAATTATCATCATCTGAGCCGAAAGACGTCCACTGCTGGACATAGGATTCCCCCAATGTCCTCCAAACTGACCGGTCCTGCGCCACCCGCCTCGCTTTCAGTGGATTCTGGCGATCTTTAAAACCAACATAACCGCCTCTGTGGAACAGTGGCTAAGCCGCTCGGGTTTAAAAACACGGAGGTCGTGGGTTCGATTCCCGCCTTGGGTCTGGTTGGTGGTAGGGCTTTTTCAGAGTCCGAATGGCTATCTACCACCCCCACAGGTGAAATCTGCCGCCACAACAGCTCTGGCTGTATTCCGGCAATATTAATGTGGTAGCCAGTACACTTGAAATCAGAGGCTCGAAGATCAGATGAGCCTACAGTCTGGCAGCACATTGAACGACGCTTCCAGGTGAAGCGTCCCTCAATGGAATAGGCCGCAGTGGCCGCTTACCATCAGGTGGGCTACGTGCCTGTCTGCCAACCTGACCTAGTGTAAAAAAACATAAAACATTACATCTTGTTGTGTTGAGATCTAAGGCTCGAAGATCAGAATAGCCCACAATGACGAGTTTCTTGGGCATGCTTTGAAAATGTGTTGGACCTCCATCCTCCACCATGGAAATATTATGGAGCTTTAAACCCCCGCATGGGAGCACCCGGGGGTATTCTTACGCCCCCGACCTTAGCCCTCACCATCAGTTTGGCTGCGTGTCAGTCTGTTGTTCAAGGATTTATTTATTATTTCAGTTTGGCCCTGAAGTGGGATAAAAATTAGCTGACACTTTATACTTTGAATAAAAATGAAGCTGAACAAGGTAATCGATTGGTCGATTGCAAACTTGTAAAGTTATTGCTGAAATACATTAATACCCGTATCGAAAGCTCTTATTTAAATGGGGTAACTTTTAAACAAATTTCAAGAGTTCTGCGAGTTGTGAAATAATTTTTCGTAGGTAATTAAACGTGATCTTATTATCGAATAAATAAATCGAATTCTTAATTTACTTTCACGTAAGCATTTTAGGGTTAAATAAGTGTAAACATTTATTCATTTACAAAAAATAGTTTGTCTAGATGCCAAAATGGCCGGCCATCAGGTGGAAAACGCGCTACCAATTGATGGTAATCGGCCACTTTGGCCTATTTCAAGGGCTGTTAAATCTTATACGAACCTCATCTTTCTCTCTGATCGAGGTATAGAGCAGACAATAAGGTTTTTAAGCAATCGGGACTTAGCACGTTCATCCCACTCAAAATCAAATAAAAAATATTTCAAAAATTCACTATCAATCGTCATAAAAACAGAGTGACTCTTCCACCGCGGTGCCACCGGTTTCGGAATTTCGTTATCTATCGAGAATATTTTTATTTATTATAACCCGCTACCTCTTGGGCTCTTGTCGATATCTGTCATCAAAATAAAAAGTAATAATATGTACCCCGACCATTAAAATAAAAAACCTCGCTATATTGCGGAAAAATATTGGAACTAATTTCTTCAAGTGGCAACAATCAAATAAAAAAACCAATATGATGTCATTCATTATTGCTGGCTGTCAAAGTGTGATGTCAATTGTCAACCGTGCCTTGTTATTGGATATTGTGAGTTATTTGTAAGTATACCATAGCAACCAAGTGTTGCTTTAACCATAATAGCGAATGTGGCGGCTCCAGAGCAGGTTTTTATTTTTTTCGTCGGGCTATAGAAAAAAACATTAAACATTCAGTACCATGTAAGAGTTTTTGTTATACCGGTAACCCTTGCGACAAAAATACAAATACAAAAGGACATCGTAATAATAAGACAAAGGAAATTTTCCTTATCATTAAATGTGTTTTTCAACATTAAAAGCAGTTGTTGTTGTCATGTTTGAAATATCCTAAACATTACATGACCTTTTTTTTCAGGAGATCAATTTAAATGTAGTTAGATAAAGTTAGTTTAATAACACGGAATGTATTAACAGCCCTATATTATATCGGCCACAAATCTATTTCTATAATCAGTAGTTTATTAACTATAGTTTGATTTGTTGTTCAAGTAACTTGACATAATTTGTGAGTAAAATCTCAATTCACCAATCTGCATTTCTGACGTTATTATACAAGATGTGCGACATTTTACTCTTACTATTTATTTACGGGACGCCCTAATAATAAATAATAATAAATATCTCGGGACATTATTCACACAGCGCCATCTAGCCCCAAACTAAGCATTAGCTTGTGCTATGGGTGCCAGACAACGGATAAACATTACTTATATACTTTTTTTTTTGTAAATATTTGTTTAATGTTGTAATGTTTGTACCGTGCGGGGATCGAACCCGCGACCTTTGGTGTAATAGCCGACTTCTCGACCATCACACCAAATGGCTCGTCAAATCTAAATAATAATCTATCGTTTATTTCAGGCAACACAATTACATGAATTACAGGCCCATATTATAAATACCTTAAAGACTAACATACATACAATATAAATAAAATAAAACCTATTTTAGTATTGCCGCCTTAAGGCGGGTCGAGTCAGCTGGTAGCCGTCCTCGAAACCTCCGATAGACGACACCCTACGGCCAGTAGTCCTCCTATAAAAGTCTCCAGGTGATGGGTTGGCACTCTCACCACCAAGGAACCGAAGTTGACTTTATGGCGAGAATCCAATCGCTTAACCCTTAGAGTGAATTTGGACTTCTTTCAGATGTAGTCAAGGAGATCCTCGACCTTCGTAGACCAATGCAAAGATGGTTTAATTGTACTCAATAACGTATTTTTTTAAACCCGTATATTATGTGACGTATCTTGCCTCTGAGGGAGCGATCGGGGTTCATCAAAGGGGATTCAAGTAATAATATTTATCAAATTTTAACCGGTTCAACACCGTATAAATATATTTTAAATTAAATATCATATTTCAATACTCAATTATTAATTCTCTAGAGCTCCCCCAATAATTCAAGTAATACCAACGCCAACGCCAAAGGTACGATATCAGAACAGACATCCTGTATAACATTGATGACGTGTAGTGTAGCTTTATTTATGATTACACATTTCCCACTGCATGGAGAAGGGTAGAATACTTTTGTAGCCTTTTAAATACGAGCTCCACCTTTGTTAACTATTTGTTGAGGTACAACAGCCCTTTCTTGGTTTTTTCTTTGTGAAATGTTCCGTAAAAATATGTTAAGGTTCTGAGAAATTAATTCATAACACGTATTACGTATCTTTTTTAATGTAAATGTATAGAAATCTGAAAATATCTTTGGACATTATTTACCTAGCTATACCTAGCCCCAAACTAAGCATAGCCTATAGCCTAGGTATTATGGGTGCCAAACAGATAAACATGCCTTATATAACTTTTTTTTTTGTAAACATAATCTTATTATACAAATACATAGACAATACTGACAAACAACCGTGTGGGTATCAGGCCGCGGTCTTTTATAACCGACGCGACTTCTCAAACATAACGCAGTAATTTTAACGAAAGGACTATGCAAAGGAGCGTCCCCATCCACCAACAGATTTCAAACGTATCTCTATTTAAACCTCTTGCCATACTGATCTTTTTTTTGTATGACGACATCCGCCGTAGGAATGGGGATTTCACGCAAATCGAATTTGAATGTTGTATTTTTTAAGTATTTTTTTGACACAGTTAATTGTGAAAATAATGTGCAGGCGATTAACCCCCCTGGCCTAAATAAAAGTGTTCAATCAAAATATAATCTTAAAAAATATTTTACAGCCGAGTCTACTTGAAGCTAGACACTTACAGTGCAATTCTGAATCTTAGGTGTACGGCATAAGCACGGTTTTATTGTTTTTGAAAACCCCGTCATTTTTTGGATTAAAAATGGTTGTTTGTCTTTATATGGAATGTCATAATTATATTGAAACTAGTGCCAAGTCTGTTGGTGGGTGGGGACAGAGCCCATACAACTTCTTGCGTTGTCTTTTTTATCATAATATTAACATAAGTTACGTTTTTTCTTCATAATATTTTCAATAATTTTGCCCGCACCAAGATTAGAACCAACCAACACGCATAGGCATTGTTTGACACTTACCACACTCAACCATCGGATTTGTGCAAGGAAATTATCAGCACGTTGAAGAACTTTAATAACAACTAAAATTACAAATACTACTACTACTACTACTCCTGTGGCTGTACAAAATTACAACTGATTGTCTTAAATACATTTCATTTAAACTAAAAAAAAAAAACAACAACTTTATTTGCTTTAAGCCTCGTCGTATCGATTCGCGAGTGGCCACCCCAATGCAAATCCTGACTCAATTGTCCGTCTCCATTTATCACCTAAATGCATCAACGGAGTACAATCTGGGCAAAACTAACCAGAAACAATGAAAAAAAACTCAACCATCAAATAACTTAAGTAAAGAGTTGTCGTAGCTAAAGCAAGACGATCCTCGTAGATTACAATTTGATATTTTCCCAACGACTTTTCTTATTTAAAATCCAACGTCAAATCTGTCTCGCGTCGGCCAATCGCGTGGCAGTGCTGCAGAGCGCTGCCGCAGTCTATCATATTAACGCGCTGCGATTGGCTGACGCGGCACGGTGCGAGCGTGGCACGCTGCGATTGGTTGAGGAGTCGCGCCAGGTCTCGAGTCCCTATATAACGTGCGTTACACTTATTAAATATTTCCTCATATTTTTTCCTTGGTAATAAGCCTGTCATAGGTCGACTGTAATAAATCAAATAGCTTTACCTCTAATTGACAAGTCTTCTATTTTCCTCATATCGTAAAAATACAACTTACAATAAAAAACCAATGAAACGAAACGAAAGTCTCTAGAGATGTAGAGGATTCGTTATTTTTATGTTCTTTGATTGTAATAAAATTTACATTAATATCAATTTTATTTGACTAGGAACAGGATCACCACTTTTTTTTTAGTTTTGGTTGGCACATCTCTATTGTGATCCCAGTATCAACCTTGGTAGGTGCTTTTCTGATGTTTACGTGGTTACTACTCATTAAATAAAACAACTTTAAACGGATAAAAACTCGCAATATATTCTACATTTTTAAATTTACTCCGGCTGGCTAGCTACCACCCCCACTGCTGTGGTAGCTCTGACTGTGTTCCGACGAAATTAATGTGGGAGCCAGTACACTTGAAATCAGAGGCTCGAAGATCAGATGAGCCTACAGTCTGGCAGCACATTGAGCGACGCTTCCTGGTGAATCGTGAAAAAAAAACTCTCTTGAAAGAACATTCAACCTAAATAATTTCTTAGAAATAATAATCATACTAGCCTTCCGCCCGCGGTTTCACCCGCGCGTATTTTTTTTTTCAAATATCGCCCATTCCCCCCATATTTCCAGGATCAAAAGTACCCTATGTTCACCGGGGATAGTGAAGCTTTCCAGCAGTGAAAGAATTATTCAAATCAGTTCAGTAGTTTCAAAATTGTTATTCCCGCGGGAATAAGACGTTTCCCGTAGGAATTTTATAGCCTATGTCCTAATCCGGGTTATAAACTATACGTGTTCAAATTTCATCTTAATCCGTTCTGCCGTTTAGGCGTGATTGAGGAACAAACAAACATCCAAACATCCAGACTTTCGCATTTATAATATTAGTAGGATTTTTTTGCAGCACAAATGAAAACAAATTATTAGACCGATTGAAACGAATGAACCTGAGGTCGCTAAAATGTTTTATAGCACTGTTTATTTCCCAAAGGGCAATATTTTTATTTAAAGATAAAATAATCCTAAGTTTGTATTTATAAACTGAGTTATATTACGGAAGGCCCAATGGAGTAAGTGCGTCCCTTCGCATAAATTCTAATGACTTATTATTTCATGCCAGACGTTTAAATATCGAGAACAGTAGCCTTTCTTGGATTTAGAAAAGAAAGAAAATATTTTAAAGGACTAACAAATAGCTTGAATGTCTCACAGCAGAGTAGATCGATCGACGAGCCATTTGGTATAATGGTCGAGAATTCACCGGTCGGCTATTACACCAGTGGCCGCGGGTTCGATCCCCGCACGGTACAAACATTGTGTGCATGAACATGTCTGTTTGTATCGGTCTGGGTGTTTCTATGTATAATATGTACTATGTATTTACAAAAGTAAAGTATATAAGTAATGTTTATCCGTTGTCTGGCACCCATGGCACAAGCTAATGCTTAGTTTGGTGCTAGAGGGCGCTCTGTGAATAATGTCCAGAAATATTTATTTATTATTTTATTTATTTATCTTTATCGTTGAATTTAAGATATAGTCACAATGATGGGTACTGGCTTAAACGCCACGCTTGCTAAATGCCGATTGGTGATAATCTGAGCTCTATTCTTGAAACCAAAGCCTATAGTGTGGTACAGGTACCGGCAAACTATTTGGATATCGGGTGGAGGATTGCGCAGATTTGTTTGTATTGAATAGGCTCCGAAACTACTGAACCGATTTTAATAATTCTTTCACTGTTGGAAAGCTCCACTATTAATTACGCGCAGGTGAAACCGCGGGCAGAAAGCTAGTATTTAATAAAGAGACCTAGTTGTATCTAGTTACTCTACTTGCGCAAGTAACTTATACAGCTTAGCAGAGTTCTCAAGCTCATTATGATATTACTTCGTACCCAATGACACTAACTCGCGCAAGTTTGAGACGCCGATATTGCTTTGCCACCCTTTGTCTTTTAAGGCTGTGTAGTTCCGCCTGTTCCGCAGATGCCGCGCGTATGGTTTTTAAAAGCCACCTGAGACATACAAATCAGTGTTTTCAATTCTAAAAAAAATATATGTATCAGTTAAGGATCTGATCTAGTTAAAATCGCATTCAATTACATGTTTTTATAAACTTCACTCGATAGAAAAAAATCCCAAAGTTACCCCTTTTTTTAACGATTTTCGTATTTTATGTCTAAGCTCCTGCCAATTAACGTTTGAATTTTCACTCAATTATAGCCACTAAATATTTACAGATAAATTCGCAGAGTTTGACTTGATAAAATTAGTGTCTCGTTTACTATGTTTAAAAAACTACGAAATGTGCGAGCGCGGCGCCATATTTGGACGTCGCATAATACAGACCTACAAACTTATCTGTTCCGGTGGCCAAAATTGGAACTACGTGAAATACAATGCAAAAACGATATTTAATGACAGTTCTAAATAGACAGTAGCGACGCCGCCACCGGAACAGATAAGTTTGTCGGTCTATACCTCTTTTATGTACTCCCACCCCCCCTTAAGCAACTTGCATCAAGAAAGTTTGTCTTTAATAAATACACGTGCTTTACACAATTTTGCTATATATTCGATAGCTGTGAAATTAGGGATCACTAATGAAGGAGATGATAGAGACATTAATTTGATGAATCATTAAAATCTTTCGCTCCGCTCATCAGTGAAACATGTGCAGTTTCAAGCTCGAAACATATTTCGACACAAATTAAAATGGACTCAACCGTAATGGTGCGTCTATGCTTACGAAGCGAACACGAGCGGCGCACGAGCGGAGCACGAGCCGATCCAAAATTCGTGTACTGTGGACGGACTTGGAGCCTCGAACGAGCGCGCTTCGAGCATTCGTTTCGTGCTCGACTGTGCTCCGCCCGTAGACAGAGAAAACTATAGACAAATTGCATACAAATTGATAGTATCTATCGCATTCACACAAGAAAAAGAGGGCGATACGGATAGACCACGTAAAAGAAAGAGATAGAACTACACAATTTTTTGTCTCGCACCGCGTGCCGGTTTTTCGATATTTAGGCTGAAACTATGTTCGAGGAGAGATCGTCGTAGGCTCGTGGCAGGCTCGTTGTGCGTCCACACTTGTCACGCGAGCAGAACGGTTCGACTCGTGCTCCGCTCGTGCGCCGCTCGTGTTCGCTTCGTAAGCATAGACGCACCATTACGGTTGAGTCCATTTTAATTTGTGTCGAAATATGTTTCGAGCTTGAAACTGCACATCGACGGTTAAAAGGAAATAGGGGATAAGCGACAAAAGTTGAAATGTTCAGGAGAGCCGTTCAAAGTTTTAAATTTTAGAAAAACTGACGTATTTTTGTCATTTATTAAGATATTGTGAAAAGTGAAACAGATATAAAATCAGATAGACATGGTACAGTTACTGGTATACTTAGTTTTAGTGATTTGACGTTATTTAAAGTAGTTTTTGTCGCTTATAACCGCAGCTGACCACAGCTTTTAATTTTTGAGTGAGGAAATATGGCATAAGATACACATGACAAAATCAAATAATAAAGGATAAGAAGCATATGCGACATTCCAACTTATCATTTCACAAGGTAAAAGGGTATAAGCGACTAGACCGTTCAGTCAATATTATAGGAAAAGAAGGATAAGGTACTTTTCATAGTGGTTGTATAAAAGATAATAGGGCACAAGAAACAGTCGGCATTCAAAACAATACCAGGATATAAGACATAAGTTACACACAATGTCGCTAATGAAGTAGCGCAACCAACACAATCCTTAATGAAAATATCTAAAACAGATATTACACGACACCGCAATAGAGTCTCTAACTTCTAAAGTAGGGTGAAATTGCTTGGGAGTAAAATTTCACAGAAACATACTAAGGATCTATCTTAATAAGAGGCCTATTACAGTATACCCTGCTATAATTTTACACTAAATGGTAGATTTAAAAGATAATAGCTCGTCATTTCATAGGTATTTACTAACGAGCAGATAGTACGATTTTTATTGAAATAAAAAAGGAGTTTTTGTTACCTACTACTTTTTAATCAAGAAAATCAAAATTAACCCCCTTACTAATAAAACACGAATCGCATGTTTCCTGAAACGTTGTTGTTTTACAAAGATACCATGTTTTGTTTAACGGTGCCTTTTAATTTTAAATTGCGAAGCTATCTTTATTTTTGTATAATGTTTATTACTTTTTTAAATGTTTACACTTTCTGTCAAATGTTGACAGTTATGAAAGAAAGAGACAAAACAGTGTTTTAGCTAAAATAGGTCTTTTGTTCCCACAAAGGACTATAAAAAAACATTGTTTTCTCTTACAACTAAGAACGCTTACTATCTATTAAGGCATCGAAACTCGGGTTTTTGGGTAGAGTAATCAAAACCCGGGTGGGCCGGTTTTTTCGAGCATTTCGAGCTTTTATTGTAATTATTTAAAATACACTAATCTTCGTTTATATATTGATATCCTGCAATGAGTACAAAATATAAAGGATGAGGAAGAATTTAAATAAATTAAACAGTCTTTACAAATTACAAATACAGTTTTAATGTTTAAAAAAGTGATGAAGATTTATTTTTTCTTCAGAATATCTTAAAACTTAGTAAGTACTTAATCTAGTCTTTTTTAAATTACAGGCTTGCAGAGATTAGTTTTAACATTAAATGAATTATTTTGGTAACATTCTCTTCTATCTATCTAATCACCCCGTATACACCCACTGTTGAGTATAGACCTCCTCTTTGTCACGCCAAGCATTCCGGTCTTGTGCAAGATTCATCCAGTTGACACCGACGAACCTGACTATATCATCCGACCAAACGGTTTGGTTTTTCCGTTCACTTATTGTATTTAAAAAGCTAATAAAAATAATATCTTTCAAAAACATTTTTGTATTATCACAATCTGTGGGATCAGTTCCGAAATCCTGGAAACTTGCTAACGTGCAGCCTTTGCTCAAAAAAGGCAGCCGTACAGCTGTCCCTCAAATTACTGACCAATAGCCATAAACTCCATTCTCTGTAAGGTAATGGAGCGTACAATCAATAACCGCTTGCTTGCATATTTAGAAGGTAACGATCTTCTCAGTGATTCACAATTCGGGCTTCGAAGAGGTAGGTCCACTGGGGACCTTCTTATATACGCAACGCATTTATGGAGTGAGGCTATTGAAAACCATGGTGAGGCCATTGCTGTTGCCTTGGACTTGGTCTTTGACAAGGTCTGCCACGATGCCCTTATTGGCAAGCTTCCCTCCTATGGGATCCCCGCTGCAGTTTGTGCTTGGATAAAAGATTTTCTGACTGGACGTCGCATCAGAGTAATTGTTGATGGGTTCTCCTCCGGCTCGCGAAAAATAAATGCTGGCGTCCCTCAGGGATCTGTACTCTCGGCTACACTCTTTCTGCTGCACATTAATGATATTTTGGCTACTCCCGGAATTCAGGGGTATGCTGACGATAGGGCGGTAGTCGAGAGATACTTGTCTTATGTACATACAGGTAGCGGTGAAACTGAGGCCTTAAGATCAGACATCGTGAACAAGTTGAATCAGTCTCTCCAAGTTGTCTCAGACTGGGGAGATGCCAATTTGATCAGTTTGAACCCCACCAAAACGCAGGCGTGTCTTTTTTCCACCAAAAAAAGCACATTTGAGATGGCTCCCTCTTTTCGTGGCGTATCTGTCCCTCGATCTGACCGACTCTCTCTGATATTTGGTATGGAATTATCTTCCAGCCTAAAGTTTGGGAGCTACATAGAGTCTGTAGCAGCATCTTCCTATAAAAAGCTCGGAATCCTTTCCAGAGACAGGCGCTAATTCACTGCGGAACAGCTCCTAAACCTCTAAAGAGCTCAAGTTCGTTCCTGCATGGAATATTGCTGCCATCTTTGGGATGGTTCTGCTCGATACCAGCTGGCTGCTTTGGACTCTATTGAGCGGCGTGCGAAGAGGCTTATCAGTGGCGATACTTTGGTCGAGAGCTTGAAGAGCCTCGATCATCGTAAGAAGATTGCTTGCCTCTCCGTATTTTACAGACTCCACATTGGTACTCTCTAAAGTGGAGTCTGTAAAATACGGAGATATCACACTCGTGCTGCTCAGCTGCACGATTTGGTTCGACCAGCTCCGTTCCATCATCGAACTACTAAACTAAGCGATTTGCTTTATCTTTCTTGATACGGAGTGCGCGGGAGTCGAATTCTCTGCCGGGATCTATACACACATACCTACACATTACAACTTGGGACTCTTCAAGGCCAGAATTAACGGGCTTTTTCTAAGCAAGCGCGCTCCATCGTAGACCGCATACCAATCCTGTGGGTCCCGATATTATTAAATATAGGAGCGCACGAGTCACGCTTGTTCACGCTGTCACAGCGCGCGGCTGAGTGTTGCGGGGGGACTAGCGACGCGTTTAGAACTGGTTTTTGTGGTATTTAATAGCATAAGCCCCGACTCGTTATTAAATCCTTATTTGGTATTGCGGTATAAGCGACGTATACGTATGATTGTAGAACGTGGAAATATGTTATAATCGACACCATGATACCAAATCTAATTTAAGTAATACGGAATTAGCGACAATTGTTTTTATATTAGTAAACGGAAGTAAGGTATAACCACCAGTGTCATTTGAAAATCAATTTAGGTAATAGGGCATAACCGACTTGGCTGTCATTAAGAACTGAATGGAAATAGGGGATAACCGCCAGAGTAATATAAGTACGCAGTGTGTATATAGGGCACAAGCGCCATAGCTTCTTGGCACCCTTGTGAAGTAAAAAGGTATTACCGACAACAAACCCAAATTAAATCATTTTTGTAGGGGTACAATCACCTTTATAGCAAAAATGATCAGAATTTTCGTCGGTTAGCAAAAATAACACCATGAAAATGTATTTTTTTGCTTGGGCATAAACGCCAAAAAAGTCATCGTAGAGCCATGGGAGTAAGCGCATTCGAAAGAGCAGAAAATTTTAAGTCCAATGGCATATATAACTCATTTTTGACCAAAATGTCGCTTATGCCCTATTTCCTTTTAACCGTCGACATGTTTCACTGATGAGCGGAGCGAAAGATTTTAATGATTCATCAAATTAATGTCTCTATCATCTCCTTCATTAGACGCACCATTACACATCTATAAATGACAATTCGAACAGCATCACTTTATATACTCAGCACACATTCAAAACTCAGGAAAGCAAAAAAAAAATCAACAAAGCAAATAAAAAAACACATCTTTTGTTTATAAAATAATTGTTACGCGTTGCAGTGACGTCTGCTTTGAACAAAAAACACATAAAACGTGACATTCGTTACGTGGTTGGGGGTAGGAATTTTTGTGACTGTATTTTTATAATTTTAAAGCATTTTGCCTGCTCAGAAATATCATATCAGAACAAAAACTATTTATCCAGATATCAGGCGGAACTGTAACCCACGTCGCTCGCTGTATGTTGTGTAGTACTTGCTGCAACATTGAAGAGATGGCGCTGAAGCTAGAAGAACGGGTCCGCTAAGGTCTCGGTAGCATAGTTGGTAGAGCACTCTCCCGGAAAGCGAGTGACGTGGGTTCGAGTCCCATCGATACCTGAACAAATTGATTTTTTTCCGATATATAAATATCTTTGGACTGGCTGGCTACCAGCCGGGTAGCTAGTACACTTGAAATCGAAAGCTTGAAGACCAGATGAGTCTCCAGTGTGGCAGCAGATTAAGCGACGCTTTCTGGTGAAGTTTCCTACAATGGAATAGGCCGCATATCTACTTACAAAACAATCATAAAAAACATTGTCACGTGTTTGTGACGTTAGTTTGTAAAAAACGTAAAACCTGGACATTCGTACATCCGAATAATGTATTCCCCAGACTTTTGTCTGATCACGTAAACAGTTTAATTGCGAAAATGTATACGTAGCTCATTTGCATGCCTTGGACATAAACTTTTTATCGCCATTTTACTTTATTTGATTATCGAGTTTCGCATACCAACGCGGAAAGTTAGAAGGTTAGAAATAACTTTTGTACAATCAATATTCTCGTAGAGAACCCAGCTAAAAATGACATGGATGTACTTGTACATAGTCAATGATACGCCAACCTTAAAAAATACCTAAACGTCTGAATTGAAAGGTAAATCCAGGTAAATCTATGATCCTGCGCAGAAGGGTAGACTCAGTACACCTCCAGCCACCAGTCTACTCAATTACTTTCTACAGTCAATTATTTTCTGTCTTGTGTCGGATACTACACACTAGTTTTGAAATCATCCTTCCCTGCGCACTTGTAGACGTAGACAGTTGTTGTGACGACTTAATTGTGGCGAAAAAATTACGTCGCGGATCTTTCGCGACGAAACGCCAATGCATGTAATTTCGTATATTATTGTGTTAGCGTTCCTTCGCGAAAGATCCGCTAGAAATAGAAAATTATAAAAGTCTTCTGAAACTCCATACCGGACAGATCACATTCGTGTGGGTCATGGTCCACGTTGGACTTGCCGGTAACGAAGCAGCTGATGCTGCGGCTAAAAGTGCTGCATTAGCTGATCGCTCTTTGGACTTTGCTCAATTCCCCATTAGTTATGTTAAGTCTCACGTTCAAAACCTCCATCAAATCACACATGCTCACACCTACAAATCTGCCAATACCGGCGCTTTTACGCGTCAATTGCTACCAGACCTAAAAAGCATAGCACAGCTTTTCAAAGAAATTAAACCATCATTCCACATCACTCAAATATTACAATAACGGGACATGGATACCACAGACATTATTTAATCCATAGGAAAACCTGTTATTGGTATTGCTTAAAATTTTACACTATAAAGTAATATGATTTGTAAAAGCTGTTGGTTTTCGAAATAAATAAATACTTCCACCGCTTCAATGGATCACAGACATGGATAAATGCAACTGCGACACATCCCAAATACAAACAATAGATCACCTCCTCAAAGAATGTCCCAGATATTCCTGCCAGAGATCACAGCATGAGCTGACATGTGCACACTTCAACGTCTCACCCTATCAAATCCATTAACTCATACAAAAACAGCAAACCATTTTTTCTTTTGACCATCTCTGTAAATATATAGTTACCACACTCAAAGAGTATAATAGCTCACAGCCTTGAACAATCCCTAAATCCACATTCATCATCTTATAATGAATCCCACCAACTAAACTTAATCCAGCAGCCTCATTAGAATTTGAACATCTCATACAAACTTCAAAAGTAGATTCGTATCAAATAGCGAACAGCTAAACTCTACTAAAAACAAAATACCTATCCCAAACGCATCTTTTAAAATACATACTTAAAATTCTCTGGATAGAAGTAAAAGTTGAAGTAAACCAATAACACTTATTGTACAAATAACCCACGCTTGTTCCCACTAGCGGATGTAGCACGTGTTATATGAAACAAAACTAATAAACAGAAACACATTTATTATACATATTTCATGTGATTCTCACTTGACGCTTTTTCGTATTAGATCGGCAAACTAACCAGTGGGTAACCTGATGGTAAATGGTCACCGCTTAACACACAACACTTGCGTCGCACTTGTGTAACCGGCCTTTGAGGAAAGAATTTACTTGATTTTTGAAGGATCTCAAGTCGTATTGGTTTGGAAATACGGTTGCCGGAAGGTAGTTCCACAGTATAGTCATAGGTGGTAAGAACTGTCTTGAGAAACGCAGTATGCTAGGCCACACTCATCTACCCATGGATGGGCTGGTCAATAGCCACAAGGCTGGCACCGGCTCGTCCCAATCCGGTGTGAAGGGGAACCGGAGGAGTTTAGTGGGCAGTGGACGCTTTAGTCTCAGTCCCACACACGGCCGCAGGTCTAGCTAGCTTGCGGTTATGGTGCATAAACGCATTCTCCTCCGAAAAAAAAGACCACTTATCTAGATACCTATAGCTACTCGCATAGTTGAGCTAAGTTGAATCGCATCGGAATGCTATGGACGAGTAAAGAACGCACATTCTTTTGAGTAAGAATAAAAAATAAGTTGTTACAAAGTGTTGCAAAGTCTGCATACTTTTTATGATGAGCAACAAACTTTGTAGAAGAATCTTACGTAGCGCTTACAGCCCGTTCACACTAGTCGTAAGTAGCATAAGACTAAAAGTCGAATGCTCTGGTCACCATACACTTTATATGGATCACTGTTCACATTGGATGAGACGCGATTTTTAGTCTAAGTGTATGGTGACCAGAGCATTCGACTTTTAGTCTTATGCGACTTACGACTAGTGTGAACGGGCTGTTAACTGTGTAAAAAAACAAGTTGCTAGAGTTTGGCAGGCCTACGGCCGCCCACCAGGGAGCGTCGCTCAATGTGCTGCCACTGTAAGGTCATCATGAGCCTTTTGTGAATTGAATATGATGAGAGTTTACAAATCTTGGTCAGCAGGTGGTAGGTTCCTGTACTGGGCCATCTAGGTGGGTACCACCGTAGTGCCAGATATTTTCCCGTGAAGTAGAAGTGTGTCAAGCATTTCTGTGTTTCGGGGAAAGGGCACTGAAGCTAGTGAAATTACTGGGTATATCAGACCTAATAAACTGTCGTGTCTTAAGGCGGGCGCCTGCGACCCCAAGGGGGTCTCGGGTGCTTATGGGCGGCGGTGATCACTTATCATCAGGTGAACCACTTGCTCGTTTGCCCCCCTATAATATAAAAAAACTCTTGTATACTGTATTGATAAGATTATAATATTTCGTTACGGAAGTAATTAATATAGCTCTTTTTATTCTAAGTTTCCTCATTATCTTTTATCTAAAAAAAATAATTATTATGACGTACAAAGTCAAATTCAAGTGTAAAGTTTGCAGCAAAGATTTTAATAACAATGAAAGTTTTTGATATGCTTATAATAAGAATAACGAGGTCTTTTATTTTGAATCTGTAACATGAACCTTCTTTCATCCATAGTATTTATATTTATTTCATACTTCCACCCGCGGTTTCACCCGCGCATAATTTCTTTTTTCAAATATCCCGCGGGAATGAAACGTTTCCCGTAGGAATTTTATAACCTATAACCTTATCCGGGTTATAAACTATACGTGTGCCAAATTCCATCTAAATCCGTTCAGCCGTTTAGGCGTGATTAAGTAACAAACCCCTTGAGAAAAAAAAATTTTTGCAAACAGACACGACCTGTGCCTGAATCTATAAAAAATGGAGTTTGTATAAAAAGTTATTAGAAAACTCACACACTGGTGTCAACTTAAATCGAGTTCGGCCCTTGCTTCCTCATATGAATATTTGCAATGAAGGGTTCAATATTTGGGGTCCATAAATTTAATAGAAACCCAATAGTAGACGGATTTATCTTTGAAACCCCTATGGATAATGGGTTCACTATTCCATTTCGAAAAACGTTTCGTCGAATTACAATAAATTCGTCGATGACGCCTCGTCGAAAGTATGAATGTATAAGTATAGTATTTTTTATTTTGTATGTATGTAGAAGGAAGCTCAGAAAACGGTGGCGGGATTATATAGACCGTATGTACAGTCAACAGCACATCACGGTATACACTTGCAGTTCGATAATAGCGCTTATGCCCCCGACATAAGAGCGGTACAAAGTCTAAAGTGTTACGTCTGACGTGCTTTTGACTGTACGTACCGCTGTGGGATTTGGCAAAATGCAGCCATGCAGAGAAAATTTGGAGGACGTTGGATGGAAGAATCCCTTTCTCAGCAGTAGGATATTACAGCTGGAAAAAGGAAAACATATCCCAACCGAAACCAACATGACAATTTTATTTTTTTACTAGTTTTCCGCCCGCGGTTTCACCCGCACGTAATTTCTTTTTTCATATATCCCGCGGAAATGAGACGTTTCCCGTAGGAATTTTATAGCCTATGTCCTAATCCGGGTTATAAACTATACGTGTGCCAAATTTCATCTAAATCCTATAAGCCGTTTAGGCGTGATTGAGTAACAAACATCCAAACATTCAAACATCCAGACTTAGGATTCTGATTGAAAGGTTAACGAGTAAGAGCATAATGGTGGAATAACTATTGCCCATAGTCACTTTCGGCTTGTTTCGCAGAATTATGTTGCTACTAAGTGAATAATTATGTACTTTCCCTGTCGAGCTCTACCGCACCATCTCCCTCTTTTGAATTCGGTAAAAATTATCATCATCATCATCGGTAAAAATTATCAGGAATACGTTGGGATGATCCCAGCGTATTCCTGATTGCATCCAGTATGGAGCTCAGGGTCCGCTTCGACTATGATCCCAGATTTGACAAGCTTGGTTATTACAATGGAACGATTGCCATCTGACCTTCGTAACCCTTACAAGACCTACTTGGAACAAAGTCAGTACCAACGCCTTAACGTGCCTTCCGAAGCACGGAATCATCATTCTTTTCAGACATTCAGGTGATTTAAGCCTGAGAACTCGTTAAAAATGTTCTTTGAGTTTCAAAAACACATCTTAAAGCTTTCATTTAGTTTTGTTAACAAAGGTAATGTTTTAAGTATTTTATCCGCACCACGCGATCCCCTCATCACTTAGAACAACAGATTGTTTAACGTTTTCTTGTTTAACTAGCGAACTTGTTGTGCATTTGGATTCTTCCAAGTCGATCATGTTTGTATTTGAAACTCGTCTTTAAGATCTATAAATAGGTGTATCAGGCAAGCAGTCCGCCTGATGGTGAGAGACATATAACTTACCTAACCAGGAAACGTCACTCAATAATGGCAGGCAACTTTCGTCATTAATAAGTAAACTTTTTTTTATACTATGTCAGTTGGCAGACAGGCAGGCAGCCCACCTGATGGTAAGCGGCCACTGTGGCCTTTTCCATTGAGGCACGCTTCACCTGGAAGCGTCGCTCAATGTGCTACCAGACTGTAGGCTCATCTGATCTTCGAGCCTCTGATTTCAAATGTACTGGCTCCCACATTAATTTTGCCGGAACACAGCCAGGGCTGTTATTGCGGCAGATTATACCTGTGGTAGTCGTAGGGGGTCGGACTCTGAAAAAGTCCTACCATCAACATCAACTGGAGCGATGAACTCCAAAAATAGGTGAGGAAGCCAGAACATTCACAGCAGCTTGGCTTGAGACTAAAGCCTCGCACTACCAACTTAACCCCCCAGGCTTCCTCTTCAAAACTGAAGAGGGACGAGCCAATGCAGTGCCCGCCTATAGCGGTTTACCTGCCAAGGACCTGCTTGCGTTTATGGTGCTCAGACGCATTCTCGTCCACAAAAAAAGTTTACACGTTGGCTAATTGTCGAATAATTAATACTCTGCGTTCTTCTTTCTTTCGAGCAATCTGTTCCGATTAAGTCAGGGTACTTTTGCACTCGATCCAGTATTTGACAAGTAAGTTTATAAGGCTTGCACCGGCTCGTCCCAATCGGGTGTGAAGGGGAGACCGGTGGGTAGAGGACGCTTTAGTCTCGAGTCCCACACACGGCCGCGGATCTAGCTAGCCTGCAGTTATGGTGCATAAACGCATTTTCCTCTGAAAAAGAAAAATAATTTGACAAGTAAAGTTATAACATGAAGAAACTGCAATCTGACTTTAGACCAATCGCATCATGGCTACACAGCCTTCGACCGTGCAAGTTTCCTGTTGATATTTTTCGTCACTGCCGGTAAATACGAAAATAAAAATCCATAGCATTATGGGTATTATAAGTGCGAAGTACGTGTTGCAATTTTGCCAATGTCCCCTTGAAATATTTGTCCGAATCACTTCTCTAAGTAGTGGGCGACGCGGTCGAGTAGTCGTCAAACTTTGCCGATTACGGACCAAATTCAAAGCGAGTCTAAATAGTTCCAAAATTATATTTAAGTTGACGAAATGATTAACTGTTACTTCAAGTTTCGGGTCTTTTATTGTTAGGAAAGACATCAAAGGTTAATGACTTTGTTTATTGACTTAAAACGATTATACATAGTTGACTGATTTGGTGTGCCTAATACATAGTTGAGAAGTTGACTAGTGTACCAAAGAACGCAGGTTCGATCCATGCACGGCTTATACATTAAATTTGTAAGCATCAACACGACTGTATGTTTTTACTGTACTGAAAATAATCCCTCTGCGATCAGTCACAGAATATCGTGACCAAAAATTCACCTTCGTGATGATGCTTGGCAGTCCACAGCTGGTCGCTTTTCACGCTTTTCTGTTGCTCTCGAACAAAACATATAATACAATTCATTGTTGCCAGTGTCGGCTATTACACCAGAGGTCGCGGGTTCGATCCCCGCACGGTACAAACATTTGTTTGCAGGAACATGTCTGTTTGTAATTTTGTATCGGTCTGGATGTTTCAATGTATATTATGTATGTATTTTTAGATATAAATGCATTTCTCTTGTTAATTACAATTTAATATACTTTTACAATATTAGCAAATAAGTAATCGGCGTTAAACATTGCAAGCGCGGTAAATCTATCTGTCATCCCCCGGCTAGTGCGGAGCACCGTACGCGGTGACCATAGTGATGTGTAATTCGATTCTACCAATTATTCGTCTAACAGTATTTACAAAAAAAAAAAGTATATAAGTAATGTTTGTCCGTTGTCTGCCACCCATAGCAAACGCTATGGTGTTTATTCAACAGCTAGTTATTTGACCTTCTGTTAAGATTGGACGCATTAGGGAAAAGCTCGGCTTTGTAAACACTATTTAATGAAATTGAAACTCGAAAGCCAATCGGCTTAAGCTAATTACTGTGAAATTGGTGTAATGTAATTTTAGCCATAATGAATGGAGGTTACATTAATTAATTTTAGTAAGTGCAAAACAGAGTATAATTAACATTTTCATTGTTAACGCTTTGTGGCGCAGCTGTGACAGTTCGTAGCGATAACGAAAGTCAAGCTACCCACGCCTCGGTCGGTTAATGGATGGGTAACCATTCTGAACACATTTAGTGACATTAATTCGAGCGTCTCTGTGCTTGGGAATGCACGTTAAGCTGTTGGTCCCGGCTGATATTTACTATGTATATTTATTAGTCGTCAAGCCTAGTCAGAGGCCATTTGGCGGCTTGATAACATCTGACATTAAGGTTGGTCACTTGTCTTACGCACCCCTCCACCAACCCGCACTAGGCCAGCGTGGTGGAGTATGGCCCACACTATCTCACAATTGAGATAAGACCTGTGTGTCCCAGCAGTGGAAACGTATATAGGCTGATGATGATGATGATGATGCCTGTTAACATTATCAACAACCACGTGTGGTCTGAGGGTTCATCAGTTATACGCTTGGTGACAGGCTGGAACCAGCTCGTCCCATTCGGGTGAAAAGGGGAAACCGGGGGAGTTTAATGGTAGTAGGAACCCCGACTCTTGGCGCATAGGACAGGATCACTACTTAATGCCAAGGCCTTATTAATTAGGCCGAATTTATGTTATTAGATCTTCCTATTATACATTCTGTCCCAAAAGTACCCGGAAAATATCATTTTAAAGACCTGTGTTAGAGACATTTCAAAAAATCTTTTTGCATTAAATTGGTACAACTGTCATTGGTTGCTGGTGAAAAATAATCTTACCTCTGTCGAGTATTTTGTGTGTAATTAACATTTATGAGAAACAAGTTTTGTGTGTAACTCGTATTAAAAGTGTATCGAGGACTGGTTGAAGCGTTGGCGTATGTTTATTCCCTCTAATCAAAGTTAATTTAAGGAGGACAAAATTAATTTGGATGATTTTACCTTGATTTTACCTTATTTTTTGGAGAATTTTATTTACAATTTCCGGGTACTTTTGGGACACAGTATTATATTCTATTCTATTCTATTCCAAAACTAGTAGCTCTTTTCATAGAGTTAACTAGGGTTAATTAACCCATCTCCGTCTAAAGGCTGCGAATGAAAACCACGCAACTAAAATTTCCGTATTATAACCGCACCAGAAAGACGTGATCACAAAATTCAAATTTAATTAATTTATATTAACTCCGACGCTTAGGTGATTGTTTATTATTAACGTTTTCGGCGAAACAATGTCACATTTATAGGCATGACTGAACCGGGAATGTACCGTGTGAACTCAGGACCTTTTGTTCATCTATTTTCTATTTAGAAGCTCATGAAACTTCAAGAAAATCCTGGAGTATGTAGTATACGCTTTGCATAATCTATTTAAATAAAACTCAAAAGTGACTGACTGACTGACATATAGATATCTATCAACGCACAGCCCAAACCACTGAACGGATCGGGCTAAAATTTGGAATGCAGGTAGATGTTATGACGTAGGCTACCGCTAAGAAAGGATTTTGATCAATTCACACGGGAACGGGAACCACACTTGTGAAACCGCGGGCGCCCGCTAGTAATACCATAATTTAATTTGTTTATTTTGTTTTAAATATTAAATATGAACAAAAAAATATATTTTATCTCCATAAAATATAATCATAATTGTATGATTAGTGAATGGCTGAATGAGTGATTTTGATTCAATCGTTTACCCTATAAAAAAATAACCAAGTGGCGAGATGTTAGATATTAAGTTATAATCTGTAGTGGTCATAGGTACATGATGGTTTTGCAAAAAATTTGCGAAGGAAAAAAAGATTCTACTTTAAAGTTTTTTTACAGGAGTAACCCAAAAACGCTTCATTCTCTCAAACACACAATACGTGGTTGTTATTCACGTCATTGTAAATTACTTTCACTTTGTAATCGAAAAACTTGGATAAAAATAATTGTTTATCAGACTACAAAAACTTTTTCAAGTCGAGGTTATGGTTGAATATTTCTTTTTTTTATTTTATGATAAAAAACATAATAGAACGCAATGCTATTTTAAATATTAGATAAAATAAAACACTCTAAAACAAATTAACTCGTGGTTTATTTAAGTCGAAGTTTATCTTTGTCCGAGCGTTTTGTCCCGGTCTATAAGGGTACGCTCGCACCAGGAAACAGAATTTGACAACACTAGTTATTACGTTGAAGCGACTGTCATCTGACCTCCGTAACCCTTAAGGCTGTACCCAGACCAAACGTTAAAAAAGTCTTGTTTTTCTACTCCTTATTTAATGCATATACAACTATTAAAAAAATACGTAAATAATCTTTGTAGTTTTATCTTTAAATTCCTTGTTTAAAATTTGTGTTTATCTTTATTCATAACTACGATAATTGACTTTGAAAATACGTCTAAAAGAATAGATTTCATACATCTACTTCTAAAGTAAACTTTTTTTTAAATTTTGGCTTTTGCCAATCGATAGACAATGAAAAAAACTATAAATTGGCCGCAAATTTTTTTTCAATTAACCTATCATTGATTTTTAAGGATTATTATTCATAATTTCGATCAAAGTTCGGACCGCCATTGCCCTTGCTGTTTGTATGTACAAGGTCATTTGCTCGGGGAGCCGCCTTAACAGGGGAACTAGACTAATTGCTATTAGGAGAGATGCGCTACCGGCCTTCAAGGCTCATCTCTTGAACATTTGCAAGTCGTATTGGTTCAGAAATAATAATCGCATTCCATAATTGACGATGAAATGACGTGTTTACAAGATCGCAACGGGACAGATATAGATTCGATCGATTTCCCTGACATGTCTGTTTGTACTGTTCCCGGTGAACAACAGATCGATAAATGTAATATTATTGACCGCCATTCTGAAAAGGATGTAAGATTAGAACATCAACACTATTACCGTTTTTGGACGAAGCTAATCCCCCCAGGCCACACACTGAAAAAAATTTGCTTTAGCAAAGTACCAATTTAGCTCTGTTAAAAATTACTCGGCTGCATTCAACCAAGACATATTTAAAATGGGCAATAGAGCTTTGCTAATATTATAGAAGCAAGTATTGCTAAAAATGATTGGTTGTTATTTACAAAGTACTTATTTATTTCTAAATAACCGACTCGTTAAATTTTACCCCTAACAAAAACTAGCAAAAATAGACAAGCTAACGTTATTATTTCATAATAAGTAAGTTATTTAATTTTAGACATAATCATAGTTGGCTAGAAATTGACACCGAGTTCGGGTAAAAATAGACAGATTACATTGCTATTTCATGATAAGTAAGTTATTTGATTTTAGACAATCATACTTGGTTAATAATAAACATGAAGTTCGGTAAAAAATAGACGAGCATACTTATCTATTTATTGATAAGTAACTTATTTGATTTTAGACAATCATACTTGGTTAAAAATAAACATGTAGTTCGGTAAAAAATAGACGAGCATACTTATCTATTTATTGTTAAGTAAGTTATTTAATTTTAAACAATCATAGTTGGCTAGAATGGCCGCCGCGCCACTCCAGTCTTTTTACTTGCTCAGTGCAGCGAGTCAGCCACGAATCGATTACTCAATGTGTCGCTCCTACTCTCGTGCTGCGTTCGCGAGCTGTGAATCTATCATAATTTTTTACTAATATTGCCATTAACTGATAGTGTATACATGTTTGGTTGAATAAACGCATTAGTGAACATTATACAAGTTAATTATCTATTCGTAAATAAGCACAGCTCGGCAATTAACATTGGAAATATTTAGTGAAGCTTAATTTAAAAATGGCGTTCCTTAGAATATGTTATTAATATTATTCTAAGCGTATTTCAATCCCGCCGTAGTCTGAATCTACTGTATTTGGATTGGTTACCAAAAAGAATTACTTTGTAAGTATTTTCACGGTTTATTTTATATGTGGATTTTATAATTTAAGCTTAATAGTGTGAGTGTGAGTTACCTTACCTAAAAATATTTCCAAGCGTAAAGATTTTATAGAATCGTTGTAAATTAAAGTATTTTAATAAAGATCTTTGCTTTGATTTTTAAAACAAAACGTAAAGGTTCGTTTTCTGTTTCAGAATACTATGGATACACCCAAAAAAAGAAGTCCTAACTTCACAATTATGTTGGAGGTTTTACAAAAAATATGTATCACATATTTTAAAATTATTGAAAATAAAAAGAGTGATGCGGTATCCTGGCAAAACAAGCGCAATGGGATAAGATTGCATTAGAATTCAATTCCCAGAACACAACTAACAGGTATTTATAATGTTATTTTGCACTTCTAATATAAGCAAACATTAATAAAATGTTTATTTCTTGCTAAGCAATATGGAGTATTATTAATTATTAATCTAGGTGCAGCAAAGTATTAAAAAAGAAATGGGAAAATATGAAGAAAACTGTAAAAGATTAAGTTGCTGGCCATAGGAAACATGAATAGTCATTTAAATATATTTATCACCTATCATTTATATCACAGTGATTAGCATAACTGGTTAAAATTGTGTTCACATGAAAGTACTCAATTTTTGGGTAGAATGTGCTTTAAGTTATATTCGATTCTTTAAAATTATAATAATAAAGACTATAAACATAAACATGTTATATAGCAATAATTACAATGATATTCATAGGAGTTATGTATGTTTCGCAGTCTGTTTTCTCTGCCTATCCCACAAGTGACACAGTATGAAAATCATAATAGTAACAAATTTTTATTTTTACAGGATAATGAAAGCCAAAATGTGGTGGTGGTATGTGGTACAGACACATTGAAGGTGCATATTGATTTATATTGATTGATATTAGATAAGTGTTACAATATACTTTAATAGATTGATTTGCATTGTTTTGCAGGATTTACAGTACAAAGAAGATATTGAGAGTCCAGCTATTATTAAAAAGGTAAAAATGATTGTTACATTAATATGCCACCCCTTAAATACAATTTTTATTTTTAGGCTAATGACAGTTTACAAATGGAAGAATTCGACCGTCCTAGGAAGGATAACAATCTCAAAAATTGGGATACATACACTCCAGCTATGTTGCGAAGCCCCTTGACAGAGACGTTACAGGTAGGTACTTATCTGACTAGCCCTTTATATGATATATGAACCTATTTTCATAAATATCTTCAATGTACAGACTTTAATTATTCCTGTTTTATTATGTGTATAGATATGATGTGACTTTATGTATGTACTCCACATTTATTTGTTTTTTAATGCGAACAATATTGTATTATAGGATAAACAAGGTACATCCGAAGTGAGGCGGTACCGTAAAAGAACGTACACTGGCACTACAACAAACAAAACATGGACTGAATTAGGGGAGGTGAAGACCAAGGTAGCCCATTTGAAGGCCAAAAAATTGGAAAACGAGATAAAACTGCAAGATGCCCTTTTGGAAGGAAGTAGGCTAAGATGTGAAGAAATGAAATTAAAAATTGAGTTGTAACTTGATAAAACTAAACAAGGAATTGGCTGCATAGCCTGTGAATTCGGCCATTTCTCTTAAATCATAGTTGAGTGACGAACGTCTTTTGAAGCGCTGCTGCCTCACACCTACAAGGTTGTTCCAATTTTCACATAAAAACCACTTTTAAACATTATTATGAATTTTGCCTTGTTTATTTTATAACAGTGATGTGACAAAAATAAACAATTACCTACTTTTTTGCAGATATTTCACCGCGCGAGTGTTAAGTGAAAACAGGATTTTAGATATATCTAAAAGATGGATGAAGAGGTTAAAAATCTTCTCACAGCATGGAGTTTGGAAGAATATATTGAAGTTATTAAACGTAAGTAGACATACACAACAACTTTTTTTAATTAAATAAAAGTAGGAAGGATATCTTCTGGAGAGTTCAGTTTTTAGATTTTTTTACTGATTTAGTTTAAATATTTGTATACTTACTTTTGTTTCATTTATTTGTTCACAGCTAGAAAATGATTTTGTCAACCTGTACAAAGGACAATAATTTACCGAAATAACTGAAAAATTCCCCACAATCAAGCCAAAAATATTTGAACTGGCAAAGGCGCGCAAGAAAAGCAGCAAAGATAAAAATATTGAGCCATATTTTTAAGACTAAGTACAATTTAAGAGGAGTATACGAGTCTAACCAGTAATGTTACCTGAAATGTTAAATGTTACCTTTGATCTGTGAAAACAGACATACTATGTATCGTGTAAGAAAGAATAAAACAAACATTAATGTATATCATTTTCTTTCAGTTCCTTTACGGTTGGTCTGTCGGCAAAATATGTATCTGTTGTTTTACTACAGACGCAGAACGTTTCATTGGTTTTTTCCCGACATGCCAAATTTTTGCCTACTGCACAGTGAGTAACAATGGTATAAACGACAACATATCGAACTACACATTTTCAGTATGAGCTGACCTCACATTGTGTATTAAGCCTTACGTACAGTCACAGGTCAGTTGTTTTTTTTTGTATCCCATAATTCTAGGTGAAACTGAACAACTTTTACTATGGGACCAACTCTGAAATCGCGAAATAAATCAGCTGTTTCATACATTGTGATTTTTTTGTTATTAATTTTTGTATGAAACAGCAGATTTTTTCCGCGATTTCAGAGTTTGTCCCATAGTAAAAGACGTTCAGCTTTACAGTCTCATCAACCATAGATTATGGGATATAAAAAAACACGCTAGCTTAATATGTGTCGTTTAAATTGGTACTTACTTGCAACAAAGTATTTTAGCTGCGGTTACCCAATAAACATACGATTGATAATACCAAGTAACTCGGTTAAATATACCAATTTTAATTGACTAGAAATAGCCGAGTATATTAATTGTAGTTACCCAATAAACACGATTGATAATACCAAGTAACTCGGTTAAATATACCAATTTTAATTGACTAGAAATAGCCGAGTATATTAATTGTAGTTACCCAATGAACACGATTGATAATACCAAGTAACTTTGCTATATATACCAATTTGAATTGAGTAGAAATAACAAAGTAGGTTGGCTGTCCCTACCCAATATACATGATTAAAAATATTCAAGCTACTTAGCTAGTTTTACGAAGCAAAATAATTGATTCTACTGAATTACTTTGCTAAACACAACAAAGCACGTTGGCTGTGACGACAGTTGTGTTTATTCTTTAACCAAGTTAGTTGTTGCAGTGACCGATTGAATTTGCTATTGTTAACAGAGTGACTCGATTCACTATAGATAATAGGTTTGCTAAGTTTACTGAGTGAATAGGTTAGAAGCAACCAACCTTGGATATCTATTTTTTGACCAACTTACTGGGTTTATATTACCAACAACGTTAACAAAGTTGACTTGTGTAATTTTAGCAACAAACTTTGCAGGCTCCCTCCGAAGCGAGTTACTCGGCTGTAAATAGCAACAACTTGTTTATTTATAGCCGTGTAGTTTTTTCAGTGCAACAGAGTGGTGGCCTATGGGTGCTTTATGATCGCGCGGCAGACCACAACCGCCGTTTGACCGCCTACGTGGAACAGTGGCTAATACATAAGCCGCTCGGGTATAAAAACCCGGAGGTCGTCGGTTCGATTCCTGCCTTGGGTCTGGTTGGTAGGACTTTTACAGGGTCCGACTGGCTAGCTTCCACCCCTACAGGTGAAATCTGCCGCAATAACCACACTGGCTGTGTTCCGGCAATATTAAACAATGTCACTCACTTCGTTCGTTTCATAAAAGGATCACATGAGTATTTTAATGCCTAATATTATGTACAGTCACATACATAACTTTATCTTCATTCATACGATAAATGTCTATTTTAAAGTCAGGATCGATGTGAAACGGCGTGGAATATAATCCGTAGTACCAGGAGAGCAGAGAAGAACAAGAAGCTAGGCTAGCTCGCGTCTTTCAAACTCTTTGATTTAATGAATAGTTACGCTGCTGCGGTTATGCTCTCCTGGTACCTTTGAAAATACATCAAGATGTTTTGCTTACATAATATGTTAGCTTCAAATCCATTAATTTTTACTTTTTAAGAAGACGTTCGAAATTTGAACGTAATTAAAGTATCGGTTACCGATACTAAAATGTAAACATTACGATGCAGCCACAGATACTTATATCTAAATGTAGGGCGTTTGCTCATCGCTCCTGACTATAAAATAGACATATTATGGTATGGATGTAGATAAACAGTATTATCAAAGAAAACAGAGTAAGTTCTACCATTTTACAATCACGTCTTGGCTCTTTAGTGTATTAAATAATATTAAATGCTATTAATGGAAGTCGAGCAAATATTTGCTTTATAATGTTCGCATTTTCGGCGCCAAATTAGGGGCCACTTTGAAACCAGTATTCTTGACCCGTTCCAATAATAAGTGGGAAATTAGAAATGGAGGTCAACTAAAAGTGGTCGAGGTCGAACTGTCTTTTAAGGAAGGGTGGCACTGGATTTCAATGGTTAAAAGATTAAATACAATCAATTTAAATAAAAATCAATTTAAATTATTCGTTCAATTGTATTGTCTGGTTAGTGGTAGGGCTTTTTCAGGCTCCGACTGGCTAACTACCACCTCCACAGGTGAAATCTGCCGCCATAACAGCTCTGGCTGTGTTCCGGCAATATTAATGTGGGAGCCAGTACCTACACTTGAAATCAAAGGCTCGAAGATCAGATGAGCCTACAGTCTGGCAGCACATTGAGCGACGCTACCTGGTGAAGTGTCCCCAATGGAATAGGCCGCAGTGACCGCTTACCATCAGGTGGGCTGTGTGCCTGTCTGCCAACTGAACTAGTATTAAAAAAACTTCAAAACAACTGCACCGAATATGATAAATATTATTTTTGGTTGCTTATATTCGTTATGTTGAGATCAGTAAGTGCGACAGAGAAAGAAAGCAATCTGTAGTCACAAGGACAACGATATTTCAATATTTAGTCCAATCAACATTTACAACAGGTTTAAGATCCTAAGATTGTTATCATAAAATTATCATATTAAAGTGGAATTCTGAATTACATAATGTTTTAATCTTATTTTAACGTAAAACCTTTTATTCATTTACTGTTTATTAATAACGCATTGTTAACAGGCCTTCATTAGATCCTGGATTCAATTCCTGATATTATGGTATTAATTTCCATTTATACAAAACTATGTTTATTGTTACAGGTATGTCTGTTTGGACTACGACACCCGTTGTCATTACACAATAAGCCACAACATACGAGTAGTATACTTACCAGGCAAGTTTAAATAAAAGTAGGATTTTTTTTCTTACAGAGAAAAGGTTAAACATTTTTTTTATATTATAGGTGGGCAAACGAGCAAGTGGGTCACCTGATGATAAGTGATCACTGCCGCCCATAAGCACCCGAGACCCCCTTGGGATCGCAGACGCGTTGCCCGCCTTAAGAGATTATTATCTAACATTTATCTTATTATATTAACCATGAGGAAGATATTTATAACAACAACAACAGGTTTAAACCATCTCTGTTTCAACCGTCACAAAACGCCAGTTCGGATTAACGCTAACCCTAATACAAAGCAGGGGTCTTTCAGGCCGTTCGCCGCACTGCACCGACGAGATATGTGTTAATAAAGGTTGGGCTAACACTGGCTCAAAGAGTGTTGACGTAACCCGGGGCCGTTTAGCTTGCGATAAATGGGTATTTTGTACCCCTGTAGTTTAGTGAGCTAGTTTCGAGAACTTTTCTAGATATGCACCTTACTAGGTGCTAACTTATCTTGAAAAGTACAGGAAATCGTGAAAGTGGAGTATTTTTTTTTCTTTTTTCGCAGTGCAAAATCAAGTAATGCTTTACTCGTATCTATGAAGCCAGACAAGACAAGCAATTTTGTTTAAGTAAGTTTTCTTAAATATATACAAAAAAATTAAAATAAAAAAAAACCGGCCAAGTGCGAGTCGGACTCGCCCATGAAGGGTTCCGTAGCAGCAAGTATCATCATAATATAAAAGTTCTTGTAGTTCTTTGTAAGTTTGATCGACGTTTTTATATTTGAGTTGATTGAATGAGAGGAAAATTGCGGTTTACGATTTATGACGTTTTAAAAAAAAACTAATTACTTGATCTCGTTCAAACCAATTTTCAATGGAAGTTTGCAAAATAATGTACATCATATATTTTTTTTAGTTTTATCGTTCTCTTATTTTAGAAGTTAGAGGGGGGGTGACCAACATTTTACCACTTTGGAAGTGTCTCTCGCGCAAACTATTCCGTTTAGAAAAAAATGATATAAGAAACCTTATTATCATTTTTAAAGACCTATCTATAGATACCCCACACGTAAGGGTTTGAAGAAAAAAAAATTTTCGAGTTTCAGTTCTAAGTATGGGAAGCCCCAAAAATTTATAAACTAATTACTTGATCTCGTTCAAGCCAATTTTCAATGGAAGTTTGCATAATAATGTACATCATATATTTTATTTAGATTTATCTTTCTCTTATGTTAGAAGTTACAGGGGGGGGGACCAACATTTTACCACTTTGGAAGTGTCTCTCGCGCAAACTATTCAGTTTAGAAAAAAATGATCTATGAAACCTTATTATCATTTTTAAAGACCTATCCATAGATACCCCACACGTAAGGGTTGGATGAAAAAAATTTTTTTGAGTTTCAGTTCTAAGTATGGAGAGCCCCCAAAATTTATTATTATTTTTCTATTTTTGTATGAAAATCTTAATGCGGTTCACAGAATACATCTACTTACTAATTTTCAACAGTATAGCTCTTATAGTTTCGGTAAAAAGTGGCTGTGACATACGGACGGACAGACAGACAGACAGACAGACATGACGAATCCATAAGGGTTCCGTTTTTTGCCATTTGGCTACGGAACCCTAAAAACGGAAACAGAACATCCATAAAGCCGAGTTTTTGGCTTCGGCAGACCAACGCGGGATATAGGATTACCCATATCCTGCGTTGGTCTGCCGAAGCCAAAAACTTTTATTAACACTCTGACTGCCACCTTTATATATAATTTTTCAGTACAACAGGCCATGCGGTCCGCCGGCGGTCGCACCTTTACCTACCCATGCAGGCCGCGGTGTAAAATCTGTAACGAGTTTAGCACGCCATACGGGCGGCTGGCGGACTCACTGTTAATTTCTACCAGCAAGCCGTGCGGTACGCTGTGACCTCGCAATTTCTTATTAATTTTGTAGTGCATGGTCTGCTGTTACAGAAAAAAGAAGCTACTAGAGGCAAAGTTTACTTTGTTACCTACAATTTAAAAAAAACATATGGCTGTATCTTTTCATTTAGAGGATTACTAGGGTATTAATCACAGAAATAAAAAAGCAACTTAAAATTAAATGGAACTTAGATTTATTCATAAATTGACATAACTACTGCCCTACAATTGTGCAATGGAAGTTAGCAAAGCATTCTGACTCCGACTCTTCGTCTGTAGACGGCTGGTAGTCTGGGTCATCTTCTGAGTCCGACGTAATAATAAAAACTTAGTATAAGTACCAAAATGCACAAGAATGCAGAGAGATTCCACAAAAAGCGCGCGAAAATGCGACCGTTGCAAGCCGTGCGGGCGACCGGCGGACTAATGATTGCTTGTAGGTGTGGCGTGACAGACTCGGTAATATTGTTTGTAATAACAAACATTTAGTTAAGATTTTGGCGCGAAAGATGCGGTGCGCCGGCGGCCCGTATGGCCTGCTCATGTCGCTAAGTGCAATATATAGATGGCGTGACTTACTCGAAAACATACGTCCCGCCGGCGGACCGTATGGCGGTGAGAGTGTGTATCAATTGTGCACGTGTGAGCAGCAATTAATGTATCAATTGTGCACGTGTGAGCAAGCACAGGTGCACTCCCTATTCCCCCATCCTCGTATCGGAATGGGACAGTTGACAGTGGATCAGACTGACACGACCGAAGAGCACGGGGGTGTTTTATAGTCAACTTCGAGATCGTGACAGAAAACAGAAAAATCCATTTTTTTTATACTAGATCAGTTGGCAGCCAGGCACACAGTCACTGCGGTCTATTCCATTGAGGGACACTTCACCAGGAAGCGTCGCTCAGTGAGCTGCCAGACTGTAGGCTCATCTGATATTCGAGCCTTTAGTTTCAATATTATAAGGAAGAAAGATTTGTTTGTTTGCATTGAATAAGCTCCGAAACCGATTTGAATAATTCATTCTCTGTTGGAAAGCTACACATAGGGTACATTTGATCCCGGAAATGTGACGGGAAAGGGGGGATATTTGGAAAAAGAAATTACGCGCGGGTGAAAGCGCGGAGGCAGGCGCTATTTATATTTTATATAAAACTCAAAGGTGACTGACTGACTGACATAGATATCTCTATCTATCAACGCACAGCCCAAACCACTGGACGGATCGGGCTGAAATTTGGCATGCAGGTAGATGTAATGACGTAGGCATCCGCTAAGAAAGGATTTTGATCAATTCCCACGGGAACGGGAACCACGCGGGTGAAACCGCGGGCGGCCGCTAGTTGAGTTTAAACTGGTAACTATGGAGTAACGAAGGCTCGTATTTGACTTGCTAATCGATTGTCTGTCGTGTTAGTTCACATATGATAGTATTGACATAGGTTTGCAAGCGATGACATCACTACAATCTATTTTAGACCCGAACACGTGGAATAATTACTATTTAACGCAATTTAGAAGTCCCGACGGGTGATATTGTAAACTTGATCATAAACTAAAATGAAGGATAAATTTTACTTTTTTGGAGGTAAATGCATTTGGTTACCATGACCGCAGGCTAGCTAGACCTGCGGCCGTGTGTGGGACTTGAGACTAAAGCGTCCACTAACCACTAAACTCCCCCGGGTTTTCCTTTACATCCGATTGAGACCAGCTCTCGTGAAGGGTGACTAGAAAAATGAATCAATAACAAATAACTTGACATTGTGACATCAATCCGTCTTACCCGTCTTTATAACTTACTAAGTCAAAAAGTGCCCGAACTTGACATTAACCATCAGAGCCTTCCCAAGTTTCTTTCAATTTTAAAAAAGAGTGATGCCCCTCTTCTTTCTATTTTTTTTGATCTCGTAATTTTTAATTTTTGTCTTATTTCTCTTAATGTTAAAATCAGTTAATTTTTTTATTGTTATGTACAGTGCATGTTGTGGTTGCCTGTAATTGTAAGAACAGTTAGCCCTAAGCGTAAATGTTGTATTATGTTTTGTAAGTAATGCTGTATCTTATGTTGGTGATCCAATAAATAAATAAATAAATAAGACAACATCACTTACATTCTGACTCCAAAGTATGTAGCATAAGCACTTGAGTTAGGGGTAGTTTATGGTGAGCAAAAAGCTTTTTTTATACTAGGTCAATTTATTGGCAGGCACGCAGCCCACCTGATGGTAAGCGGTCACTGCGGCCTTTTCTGTTGAGGAATGCTTTACCTGGAAGCGTCCCTCAATGTGCTGCCAGACTGAAGACTCATCTGATCTTAGAGCCTTTGATTTTAAGTATACTGGCTCCCACATTAATATTGCTGGAACACAGCCAGAGCTGTTATAGCGACATATTTCACCTGTAGGGGTGGTAGCTAGCCAGTCGGACTCTGAAAAAGCCCTACCACCAACCAGACCCAAGGCGGGAATTGAACCCGCGACCTCCGTGTTTAATACTCGAGTGGCTTAACCACTGTTCCACGAAGGCGGTCGATTATTGATTATCATTAGTTCTGTGTCTAATATTATATAAATACTTAAATGCACAATATTATTATTATTTATACGAACAAATCCAAATCTAATAACTGAGTAATTTCGTTTACAAGTGTTCCATACCCCGTTTATCAGTTTCAATTCAAAATTAAGATCTTGGTAATGAGGAAGCAGCGCAGTCTAAGGCAGGTGATCGGAAATAAACTTGGGCGCTATCACTAGTGCATCCGCCTATCACTGGTGCATCCGCCTATCACTGGTGCATCCGCCTATCACTGGTGCATCCGCCTGGATGCGTCGCGGAGGTTGCACTTGTTGAAGTCACGTGCAATGTGAAATTGGAATCAATATTAGTGATTTTTGATGTTGCTGTTTTTATTGTACGGTTCTAATTTTGAAACACACGAAAGCTTCATATTTCTTCTTTAGATAGCCAAATCAAAAAAGTACCTTATAAATAAATATTGGACAACATCACATACATTGATCTGACCCCAATGTAAGTAGCGTAAGCACTTGTGTTATGGGTGTTGGAAACAAACCGCCAACTGAAACTTTGAAAAAGTCCTTTACTCCTTGGCCATTTTTCAAACAATAATAAAAGAGTAAAATGCCAACTTCGATAGGAAATAACCTGCGCGCCACCGGAAGCCGGCGCCAGAGGCGAGCAACCTTTTCCGGACGCGGGCGGCGTCAATGCACGCTGTATTATCTCTGCAGTTTATTGTACCTACTCGTATTATTAAAATGTTGTTTGATAGGCTTTTTTGATATTTACGCAATTAACTGTTACTCAGTAAGGCCCAAGTCACGATTACCGTGCCCAAGTCATCAGGCGTAAATATTGTATGGCTTTTATTGGTTTTTTAAATTTTTACGTATGGCGTGCCTTTCCAATGTTGAATTAAAAAGTTTTTAACGTAGAAATAATTCTTTGGTATTTTAAATTCGAAACTATGGCATCCGTTATAATTTTAAAGTCGCTCTATTATTACTAAGCGATTTATATATTATTTGTAGGGTTCTGTAAAACCACGGAGCTAAATAAAACTAGAGATAAAAATGTCATATAATATTTTTTTAAATAATTCCGTCCAAATGGCAGTGCTTGACTTGATTCTTTTATGCCTCTCCAGATGATATGAAAGGGATAACCAAATATAAAGAATCTGTGCAAAAATATTTAATTTACAATATTATAGATTTGTTTACAAAACACACCATACAATAACGATAGTCAAAATCAAAATTAAAAATATTCTTTATTCATGTAAACTTGTCAATGACGTGTTGTTTATTGAACGTCACTGAAACTTGTATAAAGTATTTTATGAATCGTCAATTACAGAGTGACTCTACCACCGGATTGGGAACGCCGTTTGTAGTAAAACTGTATTAAAGAAATAATATAAAATTGCCACAGCGAAATTAGTACGACACTCTCAACAATATTCAATGCGCCATTTATTCGTATTTATTTTCGTTTATTAAAAATTCGAATGTGTAAATTCATCAGACCGAATGCATGATGACTACTTGCATTAACCCCGCACGTGTACGTTGTGAAGTCACATACAATTTATTATTGGCTACGGCGCCTTTTTTCTTTTTATTCTAGATATTTATTAACTTTGGCTTACATTATCTCACAATTGAGACAAGGCCTGTGCCCTAGCAGTGTGAACGTATAGGCTGATGATGAGGATGATTCTATATTTATTTCATAAAAAGTTTAATAATAGACAAAAATACAACAAACATTTATCTGTTCCGGTGGCGGTGTCGCTATTGTCGTTTTAATTTTTGGCACTTTTGGGAGTAAAAATAATTTTATTTTTTATGTCCAAGTGTGCAAAATGTGATCAAAATGTTAAATTGACATTTTAATAATTTGTTGTTGTTGACAACAACGTAAAATAATAATTAAAACACTCCGGCAATATTAATATGGGAGCCAGTACACTTGAAATTAAAGGCTCGAAGATCAGATGAGCCTACAGTCTGGCTGCACATTGAGCGAAGTATCGCTCAATTAAATAGGCCGCAGTGACCGCTTACCATCAGGTGAACTGCGTGTCTGTCTGCCAACTGATGTGGTATAAAAAAATGATAATCTTAGGTCATGGTGGTAGCGTGTCCACATCGGGAACACTCGGAGAAAGAACACTATACTTTTATTATAATTTCAATATATTTTTATATTGGACGAGCCATTTGGTGTAATGGTCGAGAAGTCGGCTATTACACCGGAGGTCGCGGGTTCGATCCCCGCACGGTACAAACATTTGTGTGCATGAACATGTCTGTTTGTATCGGTCTGGGTGTTTCTATGTATAATATGTATTTATTTACAAAAAAAAAGTATATTAGTAATGTTTATCCGTTGTCTAGCACCCATAGCACAAGCTAATGCTTAGTTTGGGGCTAGATGGCGCTGTGTGAATAATGTCCAGAGATATTTATTTATTTATTATTTATATATAACTACTATACCTGTCCATTGTTCCGAGTTTGAGCTGAATTCCACATAACGGAGCAAAGTGCAACAAAGAAATTAAAACTTTCATCATTGTTGCGGGAACTGAGATCGCTGCACTGGTAACTTGTAATAACAGACTGAAGACTCTTTGATTCAATAAAACGGGACAACTCGCTAAATATTTTGCAAAAGTTTCAATAAGTGTTGAGTTCTCTTATATCTCTTATATCTCTAATAAGCGTTGAATCTCTCATTTAAACCACACATCGATGCCTTAGCCACTAGACTTCGTAAAATGATATTTATATTTAAAATATTGCGCTCCATTACAGATTCAAAGATTATTAGACAAGTTTACCTGGCTTTGTGCCAATCAATAATTACTTACTGTATCACCACTTGGGGTGGAGTCGGGAAAACTTTGTTACTAACCATCGAAAGGGCTCAGAGAGCAATTCTCAAGGTAGCTACTTTTAGCCCTTTCCTATTCCCTACTAACATTTTATATAAAAATTGTAACGTACTAACAGTTAGACAGTTGTTTATAATGAATATAGTATTAAAACAGCACCTAGATCTCCCTTACATTCCTACACTCATTAACAAAAGGCGAAAGGATATTGTTTGCATATCAAAAACAATATTCAAACATGCATTTACATCTAAATTTTACATGTTTCTAGGTCCACTTCTTTACAATAGACTAAATGCATTATGTAACATATATCCCCTGTGCTACAGTAAATGTAAAAATAAACTCGAAATGCCCTCCAATGTATGTCCTACGAGGATACAGAGAACTTATTAACCGTATTAAAGTAGATAGATATACAAGTATTGTTATTTTATAAAATAGGTATAAGTAGTTCCATATTATTTAACATTTAGTATTTATTTTTAATTTTCACCTGCCTATTTTACTAAGTGATATAATTATTATTTGTAGACCATTAGAATATAATTTATATTTTCGCCTGAAACACAGGATTTCCTAGTTCAGGCTCATAAAGTTAATTAGATCTTAAGAAAATGTTTGTACTAGCTGATAGAATAGTTCTGAGAATTTTAATAAATTGATTTGATTTGATTTGATTTGAGTTATTTGTTTTGAGGGAAACATCAGTGATATTATTTTCATTATTTTGTTACATTTTCCTGTTTTTTAATGCATGTCCGAATTTCGGCTACGGCGGCTAATATATAGGCCAGGCATATATTGAGATATTATATTGTAGTGCAAAAGAAAACGCACAGATGCAAACTCGGTTGTAAATCAGTGTCAGTAAATCTTCAAAAAGAGCACAAAAGACAGCTTTTTCCATCACTATTTGGACCAAACCTTCCTAATTTAATTTACCAGTGCCAAGCCGAAATCGCAACATATTTGAAACGTTTCTTACTCATCCACCACTCATATGTTGATTACGTTCTTTCGTCCCACTGACAAGTAGGGGTCTAAGAGGTCTCAAGAAACCGCTAATGCTCCCTTTGACCGAGGGTTACCTGGGACCCTTTGTACTATCTTGGATTTAAAAAGCTACAGATACCGGCAAACTTCTTGACTACCGGGTGGGGATTCGCAGAACACGATTGGTCAGAATCATACCTCTGACCAATAGCGCGCGCGGGCGTTCGGGAAATTCGCGCGCGATATTGGTCACGTGAACTTTCCTCCGTCGACCGATGTCGAACAAGTTTGCCGGTACCTGTACAAGACATTATTTTTGTGACATGTGACGGGTTAAAAATAGCATTGTTGAGTGGATGTATTTATTTGAGAGGCTCAAACGCATAAAGTGCTCTGTAATAAGCAGGGTTTGTGGGTTTATATCCCACGCAAATCATGAACTTAAGTATGATAAACATTATCTTTTTTCTATATTCAGATATTTATAGTTATCAAATCCATTATCCGACCCAGATCTGTCTAAAGGTCACACAATTTTAATAAGAATCTTTGCGATAGTGCTTCTTTGAACATTACGGGTTTTTAAACTAATCTGGAGACTTAGACAAAGTAACATTTTGATAGCGATAAGGAAATTCGCTACTTCAAGTTGTATGTATTTGAAAGGTGCCTTAGAAAAGTCACGTGGTCAATCGATATTGAAAGTATAGACCGACAAACTTATCTGTTCCGGTGGCGGCATCGCTACTGTCGATTTAGAACTGTCATTAAATATCGTTTTTGCATTGCATTTCACGTAGTTCCAATTTTGGCCACCGGAACAGATAAGTTTGTCGGTCTGTACGGATTTTGACATTCGCTATCCCAAAATTTAGCGATAACGAACGTCATAAGTGCCGCTTGTCTAGGGCCTCAGGGCGGACTGTTAGCCTAGTAAAAAAAGTAAAGTATCAGCCTATGAATATCCCACTGCAGAGCAAAGGCCTCCTTAAAATCAAGTTATCATTACAATGATGGGTACTGGCTTAATCACCACGCTTGCCAAATGCGGATTGGTGATCACAAATCCGAGCAGTGTCCGAAAAAACCGACTCAAAGTTAGCTCGACCCGAAAACAAAGAAGTTAAGTAAATATTCCACGCTAGCCGCTTACCATCATTTAGGTAACGTGCCTTTAGCCAACATTTAATAAAAACATCATTTAAAAATGCGTCAATTTATCTCTAAACCAATAACCTTAAAATAACACGGTATTGAACAGACAGACCTTCCAATTACCACCATCAAAACATACCCTTTGTTAGCAATTGAAACATCGAATTCAAATCGAAGACAATTATCCGAATATATCGAAAGAAAACAATTCAAATGTAGGCTTGGGAATCATTCGCGTGATTATCCACCATTGTGTGAAATGAATTTAATGAATTGATCTTTCGAAATATTGTCTGAACGTAACGTACCTAATGAATATTGGTTCCAGTGTTGCCAGGACAATTGTTTAGGAATGCTACAATGGGGAATATGTAATGGCCTGTTAAATCTCTCATCATAATAGCTCTGGAAGTTCCGGAAATGTTAGGAATCAGAAGGTACGCTTGACGAAAGGCAGTCTTACAATGTGACAACATATTGAGCGACTCTTGCAAGTGTCTGTCACTGACTTTGACTATTCCCTATGAGTATTGCTGATTAGATACCTACCTAATGTCATCATCATCATCTCAGCGTATTCCCGATTGCATCCAGTATGGAGCTCAGGGTCCGCTTCTACTATGATCCTAGATTTGAAAAGCCTGGTTATTACAATGGAGCGATTGCCATCTGACCTCTGTAACCCTTACAAGGGAAACCAGACCTACTTGGAACATAGTCGGGACCAACGGCATAACGTGCCTTCCGAAGCACCTACCTAATGTAAGCAGAGCCAACTGCATTGCGCAGCGCAATTGCATTAACAGAATTAATTTCAAATTGGAATGAAGATTTGTTTATGGAGGCTGGCTTACTTAGACCTACCAGTCCCACCATTTTAACGTTTTTTCAAAACAGGGTTCACTTAAAATTCTTTCGAAAATGGATACTTAGTATCAATACAAACATAAAGTGTCACATTTCCAAGATATTAAAGTAAAACAATCAAGTAAGTCAAGTCAAGTAAGTAAAAGTAAAACAATATAAAGAAAAAAACTTTCCTTGCTTATACCATTATCTTGGAAAAGTGTCACTTTAATACTAATAAGTAAGTAAGAAAAGTTTTGGTTGGTAATTTATTAGTTAAGTGACAAATGTTTGTTTTACCATTTAATTTTTTTATTTATATGGTTTAATTTGTTATTGGGGTGGTTTGAAAGCTAAAATAGGCTACATTTTCCTGAAAAAATAGTTTATTCCTACGGGATAGCAACATAATATAATTTACTTGGGCGAAGCCGCGGGCTGAAGGCTAGTTTTCAAATACAATATGGAAGTAAAGTCTAACACGTATCATTTATACATTCATAAATTTAATTAAAACAAGGCCCGCATGAACTCGTCAGAAACACTGAACTGAACAAGTCTGAACTGTGTGTAGCCATACAATAAAAAAGAATTCCAGAAGGACCAACCCCGACATGTCCGAATTATAGTTTGCTACCACAGATTATATGGAACAACTCAGCACTTTATTTCTTTTGTGTTTTTATAATTTGTGTGGTTTTATAATTCGACATTATGCAACTTCATTAACAATGGTTCAAACTCTTTGCAAGTTGTATTTTTCCTGTTGTTTCCATTTTGTCGTCAATTTTGTTTTGATGACACGTGGCTGGAACCAGTTTAGACTAAAGTTTGTTGGAAAACCTTTAAACATAACGTGTGCTGTGTACCGAAATAAACAAATGCAACATTGTTCGGAGCGGTCTCTCTGCTTGGTCGGGCCGCCTTACGTAGATGTGGGGCAGCCCTAACAAAGGAAGTTACGTATAACGCGAAATTGTTCATACAATGGACGAGTTAATATATTTTGTTCGGTTAGTTAGATGTACTCTATTGCTTAACGAGCTTCGAGCTCATGATGAAGACGTGTTACCTAAGTATTTTCCCTTTGAAAGATATTGTTTTAATAATAACGTACTAGCTCAAAACATCACCCTTAGGCCGCGTGGTCCGATCGGCTTGTCCGATCAATCGGACCACTATGTTTTTTATTTCCTGCTGGTTCGATTGATCCGACCATCAGGATTTTTCTAATCCTTGTAGTCCTACTATCGGCCTGGATTATATAATCGTTCGTTGTCATCTATTTTTATAATTCTGTTCAGTGGTTCGTCGTCTCGGTCCGAATGACCGGGCGTGAGTTCGATTCTCGCCTTTGGGGTTGGTGGTAAAAAAAATTACACATACTGGCTAGCTACCAACACCACCGCAGTTGAAATCTATTGTACCAATACTTTTAAAATTTCGTATCAATTCGCGACAGGCTATTCCAATGCAACTCTTACCATTTAAATTAACTGTCTCCAAGAATGCATCCACAATAGTACAATCTGGGCAAAACTCACCAGAAACAATGAATCAATATTCTTTTAAAATTATTTAATTAAAAAAAAGTTAAGTAACGTATCGGTTTTACAACGGTAAAGTATTTATATGTAACGTTACCCCTAGTACCTAACGTTACATTATATGTAACGTTACCAGATCTAATAAAAGTTACCTGATCTGCAAGAGGTAATTCCAAATATTAAATTCTAAACCTTATTTTATACCCTGATGCAATAGCGTCTTTAATTTAAACCCTCAAGATCTCTTTAGAAATTCGGCATACTCAATAAGTCTCTCTCGTAGTAGGTAGTCAGTAATATTTCCCCTCACAAGGGTGAGTTAAACATATCGCGAAATTGTTCATACAACGTGCGAGTTAATTTGTATGGTTCGTTTGCTCGACTCGAGACTTAATTCCTACTAATGAAACAATGTGCGAAGATTGCCGCGGGAAGGAAATAAACACGAGGAATCTTGATATTGCTATTATCCTTTCATAAACGAGTATTTCATTGAAACTATTTCCAGTTCGTATGAAATATATTAACGGAGAATGACAGAAGCAGGAATGCAATAAACTTAATATTCATTAGTAGGTAGGTACTTGCTTAATTTCGTGCTAGAACTTTGTACTTTAAAGTGACGGCCGCTAGTAGTAGTAGTAATCCAGAGTTTTAATCCCGGATCAGACCAAACATTTGTAATTGCATGTTTTTGTTCAGAAAAAACCTTCTAAACACTGGCTAAACCACTCAGGCAGTGTGGACGACCACACGGGGTTGGATACGATGTCTCGTCGCACCCTTAGAATGAAAGTGACCTAACTCAAAATTCGTGTAATTCTCGATTTTTCCATAAGAGCATAATCTACTCGTATAACCCTGTAAAGAAAAAGTGACCTAAGCAATTTCTAAGTATAACAGGGTCAGCGCACTCTTCGGTCTTTTTTACTAGTCCCGCTAGCTAATAATAAAGGCTTTTTAAGGTCAGTATAAGGAACAATCGAGAATCACACGAATTTTGAGTTAGGACACTTTCATTCTAAGGGTGCGACGTGGTCTGCCTGCCTGTCTGTCTGCCAACCGACAAAAATAAATAAATATAATGAAATATCCTGTGGTCTATAGATCTCATTTCCGGGCCAGACACAGTCAAACAGGCCACTTGGAATTTGTAATTGTAACATTGTCCGACCCTTATGAATTTTCATACCCACGAGGGTTATTAATTGTGCTAAATAGATTTACGATCGTTGCTCCATCTGACGGCTGTAAATATCTATAAAACTGTCCAGTGTTTAGGTCAGGGGGTATACTACCTCCCATTCGCGAGTTACCTTGCCTTTTTTACTCGTACAAAAGAGAATGCGTTGAACCAATTAGTAAGTGTATGTCTTTGATTGTTCAATGTGATTGTGATAAGGATTAAATAAATCTTATTCTATTCTATTCTCTGAGCGAGTCACGAGGTTTAAGGTTGTAGATTGCACGAATAGCTCGGAATGTGGGGGGAAGGGGGGATAGTTGAAAAAGAAATTACGCGCGGGTGAAACCACGGAGGAAACCGCTAGTATGCAATATTTTATTCAATGAGATATAAGCCTTGAGGCCTGTATCTGTTCATCATCATCCCAGCGTATTCCCGATTGCATCCAGTATGGAGCTCAGGGTCCGCTTCGACTATGATCCTAGATTTGACAAGCCTGGTTATTACAATGGAGCGATTGCCATCTGACCTCCGTAAACCTTACAAGGGAAACCAGACCTACTTGGAACATAGTCGTTAGCCGTATGTACTGTGTATATATTTTATATAGTGTATATATTTTATATATTTATATTAAGTAATACAGTGGTGGACATATAATTAAAGACACTGAGGAGATATTAAGTTTTCAGAGTTTACCTACCCTTTATACTTTTATTGTATTACATTTATTATCTTGCAATATTACTTAAATTGTTCTTAGGGTTATCGTAAAATGTTTGAAGTAAAATAAAGATACTTAAAATGTTCTATTAATTTTTTTTGTTGGTAAAGTTTATTGCAAGCAGTACGAACGAATACAAATACCTGGCCAACTAATTAAAGACAGACTCATAAAGTAACTATAAAAAAATCAACTTAGTAAATTTTGAAACGAACTTGATTTTAATACATGTTGGACGTATTTTAAAAACATAAAAACACGACATTAATATTTTGTCGCATGTCCTTTAGCAGCAATAAAAGTCCAACCCCGCCTAGGCATTGATGCCTTCAAATTATTGCAGGTTTGAATCGAAACTGCACCCATGCCGTTTTAAACGTCGAGTAAAGTTGATGAACATTACTTGTATGTTTTTTTCCTTTAATTTTCTTCACATTAGATCACATGTTTTCGATCGGGTTAGTGTCGGGTCAGTACGGTGGCCAATCTAAAACTGTTACTTATTGGTTCCTTAGCAATTCTTTGACTCCTGCTGAAGTGTTTATGGGATCGTTATCGTGTTAAAAAGTCTATATCACCGGCAAATGTTCATTGGCGTAAGGAACAAAACTTTTTCTAAAATACTCCTTTAATAAATTTATTCCTGCTACCTTGTATTTTTTTTTATTAGGTCCCACATCTTTATCAGGAAAATATCCTCAAATTTTTGTATTACCCCTCAATGTTCGAATGTTATCTTTGTGTACTTTGGATGCATTTTTTTATTTGGGGGACGCCTAACGTAAACTTTTCCTTTAGAGTTAACCATATTAATTAAAATTCTTCGGAAATAAACACATTTTTTCTCAGTCTTTCTGTCCCGATGTGAATATTTTTGGAAAAATCGTAATTTTGTTCCTATTTTTTTTTATTCCTTCAAACGAAGGATCTTAGAAAAAATCTTTCAAAATAGGGTGACTTCCATAATTTCCTTCTAATCGTTCTGTTAGATACTACTTTAGACCCATTTACACCAAATACTTCATAACGCATGACTTTTGAGCTATTTGATAGGTCTTTTTTAATCAAATGATGCTATTTTTGAGGTGGTTGTTTTTCTCGGTCAAAATTTCCTAGGCATGTGAACCGTATAAAACTTCTTAAAATTCCGGATATCGTCTATAATCATATTTTAGAGCATCGTTAGTGACCTTTTAATGTACTGTCCGACCAACCTTTGATATAATTTTTTTTTAATTTTCTTCCTTTACTAGGGAGAATCGCAACTTTTTCTCTTTCCCATACTAATTCATTTTTATCACAATAAATACTTAAAGCAAGTTAAAAACTAAACTAGTTTTTGCTTGTCAGGATAAAATCTGCATAATAGAAAAAGTTAAAGTGCTCCTTTTATGGTTATGCTAACTTTAGAACATGAAATACGCACTGTCTTTAATTAGCTGACCAGCGAAAAATGTATCGACAAAGTTTGTGTTACATTTAAAAAAGGAAATAAGACTAAAATATTGCTTTAATAACTTTATTTCTGTCCGCATTTTAAAAATACGACAACAGTGTACGTATGAAAACCAATAAATATGGAATTAATACTTATCTGGGTCTCTAAATACCGTTTATTTTGTTGTACGTAGTCAACATCAAGAGTGTCTTTAATTATATGTCCACCACTGTATGTATGTATATTTATGTAATTTTATATTGTGTATTTATTTATGATATATTATTTCGTTTATTTCTGTTGTTTTTGTTTTCAAGTTTTTTATTTATTGGCACTGCCCACTGTTTCTTTCTGCTTGGCCTAAAGGTTGACTGGGAGAGAATGCCATGAGGCATTAAGTCCGCCTTTGTACTTCATTTGTGCAATGAAGCTTAAATAAATAAATAAATAGTCGGGACCAACTGCTTAACGTGCCTACCGAAGCACGGAATCATCATTCTTTTCAGACATTCAGGTGATTCAAGCCTGCAATGTCATAACCAAACTGGAAACAATCACACAAAGTGATGTTCCCCGTGGGATTCGAACCCACGACCTCCGGGTATTAGAGCCGAACGCTCTAACCACTGTACCACTGTGCAACGCTATATTCAACTCAAGGGAGAAAGTGCACACAAACTCTTTTTTTTACCAGAGAGTACATTTTGCTTTGCCTTTAACGTTTACAACACTTTTGTATTCCCCCTCACCTTTGTTCGGCTGGTTCGACATAAAAGCAGCGCAAGTTTCAGCCATAATAAATTTCGCCCAAAAGTGTAAATCTTTTGGAGCAAAACAAGAGAATAAGCTTCAATTTTAACATTATACTTATGCACGCAGCACTTAACTAATATAAATTGTTAGCATTATCTATACCTATCTAAACTATCAATACTAATATTATAAAGAGTTGTTTGTATTGAATAGGCTCCGAAACTACTGAACCGTTGGAAAGCTACATTATCTCCGATTGACATAGGGTACTTTTGATCCCGGGAATGTAGGGGGAAGGGGTTCTATTTTAAAAAAGAAATTACGCGCGGGTAAAACTGCAGAGGCGACCGCTATAAAGTGTATAAACGTTGTCTAGCACCTACTAATACAATCTATGCTTAGTATGGGGCTAAATGGCGCTGTTTGAATAATGTCGTATGAACATATTTAAAGCTAAATGTATCAAAACAACAATAGCTTGAGTCTATAGCTCCAAATCTAAGCTTATAGAAACCTACAGCTTGATAAATGCCCTGAAGTTTGAATTTGACAAAACTTAATATAGATTAACAGATTTTAATTAAAACATTGATGCGGGCTCTATTGTACCTACATAGAACTCATCTAAAAGTAAGTCAAAGCTATGAATATTATTCTCGACGACGTTTTCGTAAAGCGGAGAATGATGAATGCTTAAAATGGAGGCCAGTTTTGGTTGTTTTATGATTAGTATTTTCTAATACGTCACAACTAATGTAGAAGCATGAAAATGCTAATGATCTTTTTTATGTTGACGCCTCGATGGTCTAGTGGTTTAGGTACTGGCCTGGGATATGGGCCCTGGGTTTAATTCCAGGGTCAAGCAGAATTAGTGCAAAATTGCAATCCCCGCACGGTACCAACATTTGAGTGCTTAATAAACTTAGGATTCTCTGTATTGGTCAAGGTCTTAAATCTTAATTATGTACTAGTCTTCCGTCCGCGCTTTCGCGCGTAATTTCTTTTCAAATATCCCTCCCTTACCCCCACATTTCCGGGATCAAAAGTACCCTATGTCACCCAGAGATAGTGTAGCTTTCCAACAGTGAAAGACTTATTCCAATCGGTTCAGTAGTTTTGAAGCTTATTCAATACAAACAAACAAACAATAAAATCTTTCCTCTTTAAAATATTAGTATAGAAAATTGTGTGTTTATCACTTGTCTGATAACTTTTATACAAAGTTATTTGACAAGCTTAGGGCGATGTTCGAGGCTTTCGTATCAAGTTAAAAATTTAAGAAATTTCTAAACTACCTAGCCTCAGAACCTAGTTCTAAAAATTCTATTTCACTTCGCATCGCGTATCCGATCCAGATTCAAATTCGCATCCGTTTGCGCGGAAGTTCTCCCACAACAACTCTGCAGAATTCGATGCCACATCAGTTTTAATAGTCACTATGGAACCTACCTATATTCAATGTAGGTTCCTATTATGTAACTTCATTTATCCCACATGCGGTATAAAACCTTTTTAAAAGCCTAGTGAGTCCGACCGTGTGTGGGACTCGGCACTAAAGAGTCCCACTACCCACTAAACTCCCCGGGTTATTCCATTACACCCGAAAGGATCGAGCCCGCCTTATTTTTCCTTAGACGTAATTCACGCATGCACGCACTCTGGTATAATAGCCCGACGATTAAAATAAAAAAACCTCGCCTTATTACGGAAAAATATTAGAACTAATTTCTTCAAGTGGCAACAATTAAATAAAAAAAAACAAAAGGTTGTCTTTCAACATTGTTTTCTGTCAAAGTGTGATGTCAATTGTCAACCGTGGCTTGTTATTATTGAATATTGTGAGTTATTGTGAGTATTACCATAGCAACCTAGTGTTGCTATAATAGCTAATGTGGCGCCTCCAGAGCAGGTTTTTTATTTTCTTGGTCAGGCTATACGAGTATCATGGCCGACTTATCAACCATTAAATCAAATCGGTCCTCTTTTGTTTAGCAGTTATTTAAACATTTAAAAATGTGTGGACGGCAATATCAATGGTTTTAAATATCATTCATCAGTTGACAGATAGTCACGCAACTCACTTGATGGCAAGCGGCCACTGCGGCATGTGCCATTGTGGCACATTTCATCAAGAAGCGTCGCTCAATGTGCTGCCACATTGTATGTTCATCTGATCTTCGACCCTTAGATTTCAAGTGAAGGCTTCTTCATTAATATTGCCTGAAGAAAGCCAGAGTTTTTATGGCGGCTAACACCAGAGCGGGTAATAGTTTTTTTTTTTTAATTAATCAATAATTTATTTTGTGTATATAGGTCGCTTTACAGTAATGGTAGGTTTAACATGCAGTTCCTCTATATACCGCCACTTGGCATACAAAAAATTAATTACAAAAATATTCAATTACATTAAACAATAAACTTAATTAAATTCAAATCATCATAATATATGGTTAATAAATAATATTGCAATGTCAACTTAATAGAAATTAATGGATTAAATAGGTACATAACAATAAATAGGTACAATAATATTAATGTCATTTCAGGGGCTAAGATAATTTAAAACAGTCAATAGTAATTTATTATATATTTATTTAGTTAGTAGCCAGGTACAATAAGTACTTCGAGGTGTAATAAATTCACCAATAACCGATTAATAATACTTATGTCAACATAATTGCGTGTCAATACAAAATACTAGAAATCTAGCCATCCCAAGCTAATTAAAATTTCCAAACGATAAATGAAAATGGAAACAAAGCCACATATTGGGGTACCTAGCTACTTTAGCATAAATGGTATTGTGTTAAAGCACAATGTCGATTTCGAACTGTCAATTGCACTAGAGCTCTGTGTTCGTCATATTAATAGAGATTTGGATTTCCTAATTTGGATATTTTAGTGAAATACGCTACATGGAATACCTATAACGCTACTACACATATAATGCAAGTCCAAAATAAACATAAAACAAATATCCGCCGCCGCAAAGACGCCATGGGTCTGGTTGTTGGTAGGACTTTTTTACAGTCCGAATGGCTAGCTACCACCCTAACAGGTGAAATCTGCCACCATAACAGCTTTGTTTGTGTTCCGGCAATATTAATGTGGGAGTCAGTACACATGAAATTAAAGGCTTGAAGATCCTACAATCTGGCAGCACATTGAGCGACGCTTCCTGATGAAGTACGTCTTAATGGAATAGGCCGCAGTGGCTGCGTGTCTGTCTGCCAACAGATGTAGTACTAAAAAAAACCGCCTGAAATTAATAATATTTATACAGTAATTAGAACTTTGGTTAACGTAATACTCGCCATTGTAAAGGTAATAAAATTAACGAGGTGTTGAATATCTGATTCAGATTGTTAGTTAAGCAGCAATGAATATCATAATAGCCGTTAGTTATAAAGGCTTATTCTCCGTGCAGGCGCCGTCCAGGAAGGACCACGTAGAGGGTTTCACGAAGCATAACGTGATTCTCCCCACCTTGGCCGTAAGGGAGCTTCGCAGGGTTTTTAGCACTGGGTAGCTCCAGACGGGGAGCCCCACATAACCGCCGGCGGCGGGTATGCAAACGGATGTCGGTACATTGCACTTTTGCATTGCGACATTTCGCCTATGTTCACAAAAAATGCAGGATTTGGTATGATGGTTTAGTAATCTGTGACCAAATAGATCGTCAAATAATCTGCCTCCGCGGTACAGTAGTTATAGCGTTGGGCTCTAAAACCCAGAGGTCGTGGGTTCGAATCTCACGGGGAGACTAACTTTTGTGTGATTGTTTTTCCAGTTTGGTTATATGTAATATTACATGCTTGAATCACCTGAATGTCTGAAAAGTATGATTATTCCGTGCTTTGGAAGCCGTTGGTCCCGACCATGTTCCAAGTAGTCCTGGTTTCCCTTGTAAGAGTTACGGAGGTCAGATGGCAATCGCTCCATTCTAACAACCATGCTTGTCAAATCTAGGATCATAGTCGAAGCGGGCCCTGAGCTCTATACTGGATGCGATCGGAAATACGATGGGATGATGATGATGAGATCGTCAAACAATACAATACAATTATTTTTATAATTTTAAAGCATTTGGCGATATTGATATAAATATATTAGAAAAAATTGAAGTATGGGGGATGTTGTACTAGTAATTACTGCACCATTGAAGAGACGGCGCTGACGTAGTGTAAAATCAAAACTAGAAGAAATTCAACGGGTCCGGCTAAGGTCTCGGTAGCATAGCTGGTAGTGCACTCGCCCGGACAGCGAGAAACGTGGGTTCGGGTCCCGCCTAATATCTACCTGGACAAATTGATTTTTTCCAATATACTTATATTAATATTATTTCGGGGCACGGCAGTGCCCCCGCCAAGACGAGCCAAGCGAATACAATATAAGCACGAATAAGTAAATTTATATTGTCAACAGATACCCGTCTGTCTCATGTAATAACTTCCCGGGCAAAAGCGACTATATTATAGTCACGGTACATTGAGCGCGCGATATTGAATTCCGATTGACTAATCGCTTTGTTGCCTTGTATCGTTCCACCTTTATGTATCACTTTTATAAAATTTCATCAATGATACTGTATATAAAAATAGCCTTCCACCATCCCACGTAGACTATACTATGAAACAGTGTTGCCAGCGAGGTCTTGTCAAAAGTCATCTGAGATGTGTAAAAGTAACCTTTTGTAGGAAAAGTAACCATTAACCATTTTTTTGTGAGCAAATAAAAAAACCGACAGGATACGAACGAATCCGATCATTGATTTCCATAGACCACTGGATAGACGATTGGTACCAAATATTTGATCCGATTTGAAAATCGCCATATTGGCGCTGAGAGCAGTAGCAGCGAAGATAAACTTCGATAATGCTGTCATTGTCAATGTCAATGGCTGTCCATTTGACTCATATTCTGAGCCATTTGAAGTCATTTTAGTTCCCAGTACACTATTGGGGGCGCTTCAAATCGACAGAAAAATTATCTGTCATTTCAATGTCTATAGCCACTCCAGCGTAATACGCTGAGCGTATTATCATAGAGCTCAGTGAATCCGATTGTCTGGGCGAGTGAGACAGACGGTTCAGTTAGGCATAGATTTAGTATATTTTTTGCAGTAGGCATTAGTGTGAGAGATTTATGTTGTTAGTTGAAAAATGCGTTCCTCACGCAAATTCCAAAAAAACACCTAAATGTGACCTTTTGTGTCGTGTAACTTAAAAGTAACCTGAAGGAGTCAAAAATTAAAAGGTTACAAAAGTAACCTTCTGGCAGCCGAACGCTGCTATGACATTATCCCCCAGGTTTCCAGGATAAAGTGAAGCCAGAGCTGCTCAATAGCCACAAGGCTGGCACCGGCTCGTCCCAATAGGTGTAAAGGAGAAACTGGGGGAGTTTAGTGGGTAGTGGACGCTTTAGTCTCGAGTCCCACACACGTCTAGCTAGCCCGCGGTTATGGTGCATAAACGCATTCTCCTCTGAAAAAAAAGGATACTAAATAAAATGGAGCCTCTACTTTCTAGCTCTCCAAATATTCGAACACCGTTCGATCCGAGCTGTACCTACCCATCAAATTTGTAAGTTGGTGTTAGAACTTTTCAGAATCCGACTGGCTAGCGTCCACCCCCACAGGTGAAACCTGCCACCATAACAGCTCTGGCCGTGTTCCGGTAACATTAGTGTGGGAGCCAGTACACTTGAAATTAAAGGCTCGAAGATCAGATGAGCCTACAGTCTGGCAGCACATTAAGCACGCTTCCTGATGAAGTGTCCCTCAATGGAATAGGCCGCAATGACCGCTTACCATCAGGAGAGCTGCGTGTCTGTCTGCCAACTGATGTGGTATAAAAAATTAAATTTTGTGGTTTAGACGGAAAAGCGTAATAGACAGTCAGAGAGACCGACAGAGTCACTTTCACATTTATTATTAAACTAGCCTTCCGCCCGCGGTTTCACCCGCGCGTAATTTCTTTTTTAAAATATCCCCCCCTTCCCTCCACATTTCTGGGATCAAGAGTTCACCGGGGATTGTGTAGCTTTCCAACAGTGAAAGAATTATTTAAATCGGTTCACTTGTTTTGTTATTCTATTCAATACAAACAATCAAATCTTTCCTCTTTATAATATTAGTAAGTACCTATAAAATATTGTATTGTACAAGAAAGGGTTATTTTCCTTTTAATAAATTGTTTCTCTTCATAAAAACCTTACTCAAACTTCAACGAATGTTTGAACAAAAAACAACGGCGGAATTAGTCAGCATTTTTTAAAAATCACTTAGCAACGTTCAAGGACATATTATTTTTTGGCTTTGTTAATTTCAAAATTTCATAGGAATTTTTTTCTTTATTTTTCTTTGTAATTTTCAGAACAACTTTTATGTTGACTTAAAAGCGTAAAGCTAACGTAAGGTAATTGGTTCGACAGTGTCTGTGTTAGAGTTTTTTGTATTGTACCTTCTTGCTGTTAGTGGTATGTCGAAGATGAAATGCTATCACTGAGCTCTATGATAATACGCTCAGCGTATTACGCTGGAGTGGCTATAGACATTGAAATGACAGATAATTTTTCTGTCGATTTGAAGCGCCCCCAATAGTGTACTGAGAACTAAAATGACTTAAAATAGCTCAGAACATGAGTCAAATGGACAGCCATTGACATTGACAATGACAGCATTATCGAAGTTTATCTTCGAAAGTCAGCACTATTATTAGTTCCAAGTACACTAACTACTGCTCTCAGCGCCAATATGGCGATTTTCAAATCGGATCAAATATTTGGTACCAATCGCCTATCCAGTGGTCTATGGAAATCAGTGAATGCTATAAAATAGAAGAAAAGAAAGAAAAGCTATCATTCGTTAATTTAACGCGCCCAACATGACCAATCACAGCGCGGCGTGAAAACTCCCGAATGCACATTCGGTTTCAATCGTAGTTTCGGCAAGTTTGCCGCTGAAAACAAAACTAAACCGAAACTCGTGTTTTTGCCGAAACTCAACCGAAAACGAAACCGAAACCGAACATTCGGTCGGACACTAAAATAAGGTCATTTATTGATTATTATTGAAATTGAGTCTTATGTCGCTTATTAAAAGTTATGTAGAGATAACTTTCAACTTTTTCTAACTTAATTACTTACTACTACTTACTACGCTGGCTCAGCGATCCGAAATCGTTTCAGCTCATAATGTCAACTTCTCATAATGTCAACTGGACTTAAAATTCACATTTCTTATAACGTCAACTTCTTAGAATGTCAACTTCGCAAAAAGGCAACTTCCCGAAATGTCCACTTCTCACAATGTCAACTTCGCATAATGTCAATTCTGGCAGTCGCTGGCCGCCGCCGCGGCACGCTCGCTCCGCTCGCTCGGCTCGTGCGTTTAGTGGTCGCAGTTCTAACCTAACCTAACACAAATTTAAGAGTTGACATTATACGAAGTTGTCATTGTGAGAAGTGGACATTTCGAGAAGTTGCCTTTTTGCGAAGTTGACATTCTAAGAAGTTGACGTTATAAGAAATGTGGATTTTTTGTCCGGTTGAATTTATGAGAAGTTGACATTATGAGCTGAAACTTCCGAAATGGGTCTTGGCCTCCGATGTCAAAGCTCACCATTTCCTTCGGTCCTGTGTCAATTCCACCCAATCATGCACGTTAAGTGCCTTAAGGTCCTTGGCGACCTTGTCCCTCCACTTTCTAAAGTCAGTTAAAAATATAAAAAATACTGCTAACAACTACAAAAGTGCAATTTCGTGAGTAATGGAGTAGTTTTACAACGCAATAAGTTCGGGTGTGTTCATAAGGATAACTATTAATTATGATAAAAGCCAGACGCTATTACAATAATACTCGTTCATATGTTAACATCACTAATAGAAAGGGACACTAATATCTACTAGACAGGGTACTTCTAGCTATAAATTATTTCCTAAACCTATGTTAATATATCGTAAATACCCTGAAAGAACAAAATCTACATATATAAAACTCAAAGGTGACTGACTGACTGACTGACTGACTGACATAGATAGATATCAACGCAAAGCCCAAACCACTGGACGGATCGGGCTGAAATTTGGCATGCAGGTAGATGTTATGACGTAGGCATCCGCTAAGAAAGTATATCTCGATATTCCCACGGGAACGGGAACCACGCGGGTGAAACCGCGGGCGCCCGCTAGTTAATATTATAAAGAGGAAAGATTTGATTGTTTCTTTGATTGTTTTGAATAGGCTCCGAAACTACTGAAGCGATTTGAATAATTCTTTCACTGTTGGATAGCTATACTATCCCCGGGTAGCATAGGGTACTTTTGATCCCAGAAATGTGGGAGGAAGGGGGGAAATGTAAAAAAAGGAAATTAAGCGCGGGTGAAACCTTGTATATACCTTTAACATCTTCAATACAAAAGTCACTCTATTAAAACTCAATTGTTTGTGTCACACTGCTTTTATTTAATGAAAGAGTGTCAGGAATAAAAACATACCTGGCGCAATCGATTCTGATTCTGATCTCTAAATTATCATTCAAACTTAAATTTAATTATTGGATGGAACTGTAACATACTCTAAAGAGTATTTTTTGCGTCCTCATAGCCAGTGATAATGATAAAGTCAATATCTTCACAGAACAACCCCAATACTTGATCCAACGCCAAATGGAAAGTAAGCAAATCTCGTCCTAAGTTCATTGTGAAACCGTTAAGTGGATTCTTTCTGCTTGCGGTATCTTTTAAAAAGGTCAAATAGATAGGATAGGATTATTTTTTATAAAGTTCTTTTATTTTTAGATAGATAGATGGATATACTCTTTAATGCACAATATTATCAAGTAAAATAAATATGTTTACTTATTTGAGTGGTAATGTAAAATGTAGGCGGACTTATCGCTAATAGCTACGAGTAACTCCAAAACGTCGTATCCTAATAGCATTTGAACCAGATAGTACCTTTTCGTAGGTAGAACGCCAAAATTGGAACCATCGACCTCACTTTTTTACTTTTTGGCTACCACAGCTCTTAAAAAACAAAAAACAACAAACAAAAATAGGTCTTTACATCAAAAATTAATCGCAAATGCGAGAACCTAATAAAGATCATATTCAGATTAATAAAATCAAACGAAATGGTCACAAGCGAATTAATTTATAATGAGGAACACAGATGCGTCCTATCAGTCCTTGGAGCGTCCCGTGGGAACATGCGTGGAAAGAAAACGTAAAAGGACGCTAATAAAACCGCATGTTATAAAAATTATTCAAATTCACTATTATACGACTTTTGGGGGTCGAGAATGGGTTTTATGTCCATTGGGTTGGTCCGCCTTGGGTCTGGTTGGTGGTAGGGCTTTTTCAGAGTCTGACTGGCTAGCTACCACCCCCACAGGTGAAATCTGCCGCCATAATAGCTCTGGCTGTGTTCCGGCAAAATAAATGTGGGAGCCAGTAACTACACTTGAAATCAGAGGCTCGAAAATCAGATGAGCCTACAGTCTGGCAGCACATTGAGCGACGCTTTCAGGTGAAGTGACCCTCAATAGAATAGGTCGCAGTGATCGCTTACCATCAGGTGGGCTGCGTGCCTGTCTGCCAACTGAGTTAGTATAAAAAAAAATTGGGTCTGAGTCTCCTGAGGGTGATTGGCCACTGCGGTCTACTCAATTGAGGGACACTTCACCAGGAAGCGTCGCTCAATGTGCTGCCAGACTGTAGGCTCCTTTGAACTTTGAGCTTCTATTTCAAGTGTCCTGAATCCCATATTAATATTTCTGTTAAAGGCACCACCTCTTATTCTTATTTTTTATTACCTCTCTATATCTATATATATAAAACTCAAAGGTGACTGACTGACTGGCTGACTGACATAGATAGGTATCTATCAACGCACAGCCCAAACCACTTGACGGATCGGGCTGAAATTTGGCATGCAGGTAAATGTTATGACGTAGGCATCCGCTAAGAAAGGATTTTGATCAATTCCCACGGGAACGGGAACCACGCGGGTGAAACCGCGAGCGGCCGCTAGTCCTAGATATAATTTTTTTGACGTACAAACAATATTACTGTAAATAATTTAGAGTCAAAAGCCGTCAGACTATACACTTTGGACTTTGTACCATTCTTATGTCGAGGGCATAAGTGCTATTATCGAACTGCAAGTGTTTACCGTGATGTGCTGTTGACCGTACCTAGAAAATCTAAATAGACATATTCAAATTAAAGCTGACTAAACAGACATCTTATTAGCTCTATTTACATAATTATATCGCGTCAATTTGCCTAAATTTATGCTAAAAATAAAAGCGGCAATTTCCATACAAAGTTGATTGGGCGAAAAAATGTACAGATAAAATGAACATCATGTTTCTAATGGTGCGGAATGTCTCGCCCTTGCGTTACACTGAAAGCGAAACGATATCGATTATATTATACAAATTAAATATAACATACTTAATATAAATATCAATGATATATACTTATAAGCAATACACACTTAACGTTTTTCGACCGCCTCCGTGGAACAGTGGTTAAGCCGCTCGGGTATAAAAACCCGGCAGCGGCGGCAGATTTCACCTATGGGGGTGGTAGCTAGCCAGTCGGACTCAAAAAAGTCCTACCACCAACCAGACCCAAGGCGGGAATCGAACCCACGACCTTCGGGTTTTAATACCCGAGCGGCTTAGCCATTGTTCCGCCGAGGCGGTCAAAAAAAAGTAACCCATTCCATTTACTTCACCGGGAAGCTCTGCTGAATGGGCTGCCATACTTATGCCTCTCATTTTCGAGCCTTTGATTTTAAGTATACACACAATACCGCGTTTAAATTAAAAAAGAAGTTAGTAAGTGCAATAATTTACTGCGTTTCACCTTTATTTACCTTACAATTTACATTACAGACTTAATATACACATTAACAAATTGCTCGTGACATCTAAGGGGGCATTGAAAAGGGTCAAATTATAACCTTTTAAAACATATTCACATCGAGGTACTGGCATGTGACATTTTGCCATAAGATTTAAAGACAAAAGCTTCAAACCTCATTTAGTCTACAGCTAAAATCGAAAGCCCGCGATTGTACAACAAAGAGAAATGTCAGATAAGTTATTAGGAACTTATAAATAAAATAAATAAATATCTCTGGACTGTGTGGATAATCCACACAGCGCCATCTAGCCCCACACTAAGCATTAGCTTGTTTCATGTGTGCCGATAATATTAATTCCATGTGTGTGCCAGACAACAGATAAACAATAGTTAGGTACATACTTTTTTTGTAAATACATATTTAGAAACACCCAGACCAAAACAGACATGATCATGCACACAAATGTTTGTACTGTGCGGGAAGCGACCTCGGTGCAATAGCCAACTTCTGGACCATTGCACCAAATGGCTTGTCGATATAGAGATAGATAACAATGACACGGTTTTTTAATGATAAAGTAGACAAAACCAAGTTTTTGAGAGATAAGTACATTATTTGAACGCTGACATACTGAAACTGACCATTCAAAGGTTCCAGACAGTCACAATATTAACCTTAACCACAAAGTTATTGACTCACCTATTTATAGAACTAATGTACGTAAAGTTTTCGTTCAAAAATGTACTAATGAAACCTGTCAAAACGTCACAGTTTAAACATCGAACACGCAATTATCGTTTCAATTCGATTTAACAGCATTTCAACGGGTTCCTAATTAAAATTTCGCGTATTATACTTCCAAGTAACTAATCAACAGGTAATAAAGTTGTGATAATACACGCGAGGCTTTTACAATATTTTCTTAATACCACTTCGGTTTATTTTTATGTCATAAAGTTGGCAATCAAGCATACGGCCCACCTGATGGTAAGCGATTACCGTAGCCTATGAACGCCTGCAACACCAGAGGTATCACGTGCGCATTGCCGAACCTTTAACAACCTTTTCACGCCCTTCTTGAAGGACCGCATAATGTAGTCCTGTGGGAACACCTCGCCGGGGAGCTCATTCCACAACCTTAGCGTATGCGGCAGGAAGTTTCTCTCAAAACGCACAGTACGCATTTTGGTTTTAGTGTGTGTGGATGAATTCTCCGCCGATGGCGAGCGGTGCGATGGTGGAAAGTGGCTGTAGGCATCATGTCATACAATTACCTAGAGCACTCCCCGTTGTACAAACGGTAGAACACGCAAAGGGAGTCAGTTAGAAGTAAAGCTCACTGTTGATCGTAAAAAGCTACTGCATAAGGAAGCATCGCTCAATGAGTAGGCGCGCTAGCAAAGAGAAGACTTTTGACAGCGCGAATCAGGATCGAATTTTTACTTGGTGTTTCTTGATTGATCAAGTTAGTCGTAGGTAGTTTTATTTTTATCACATATATTTGTGCTAAGCACTTTACCACAAAGTTGCCTGTTAATAAATAACTATGCGGTATACGATGTTGCGCGCTTGCTTAGGAAAAGCACGTTAAAGCTGACCTTAAAGAGCCCCAAGTTATATTGTGTAAGAAAGACTGATCCCGGCAGAGAGTTCCACTCCCGCGCAGTCCATCTCAAAAAACACGCACAGTAGTTAAGTGTCGTCAGTGGTATGTAACTCATGCTGAAAGTCGCTACATCACACCACCTCCACTTTTGAAATCATTAATTCTTTAATCATCTTGGAATATAAAAGTATATGATTATTCAAGTACATTATGAAACCAAGTCAAAGTTTGTAACTATCAAACTTCTACCGTCAAGTCTTGTTAGAACGGCAACGATATTAGAAAAGGACGTAAATTATATTGTATTATGAAATTAAATGAGAAAACCCACGTCTCTAGCGACAAACTTATGTTGAGAATAGACTAATTGAATTTGACTTTTCAACTCTTTTAGAAATGGGAAAACTTTGTCATATCAAATTTCCCTGAAGCTTTTGAGAGTAAACATACGATAATTTAATATGAAGTTAAGTTTTACTACTTTTCTTGGTTTGTTTGGTATCATTGTTAGGCTGGTTTCAGAATAACGCTGGCGGCACGCGCGTTTCAGCAAGTATCGCTGATCTTGTAAGATAGCGACGATTTGAACTGCAAAGAAAACCGGCAGTGTATAACGCTACGCACGTGCCTACGCGTGCCGCCAGCGTAACTCTGAAACCAGCTTTACTGCGTTAGAAGGAAAGGTGTGTTTTGCTGACTGTGGTTGCCGGCAGGAGCTAGGACCCCACCCTCTCGAGGAGGGTGGTAGCTTTGTCCGAAATTTGACCGCCTCCGTGCAACAGTGGCTAAGCTAAGTAGGTCTTAAGTTCGATTCCGGGTCTGGTTGGTGGTAGGGCTTTTTCAGAGTCCGAATTGCTAGCTACCACCCCTACAGGTGAAATCTGCCGCCATAACAGCTTTGGCTGTGTTCCGGCAACATTAATGTGGGAGCCAGTACACTTGAAATCAGAGGCTCGAAGATCAGATGAGTTCATGAGTCTACAGTCTGGCAATGGAATAGGCCGCAGTGGCCGCTTACCATCAGGTCGGTAGGCCTGTAGGCCAACTGACCTAGTATAAAAAAAATAATCGAAGGGCTGAATCACTGCTTCCGCTTCTCCCTTCATCATTTTATAAAATAGCGGGCAGACAAGCTTTCTGGGCACCTTATGGTAAGTGACTACCGCCGCCCATAGGTAGACATCTGCAACACCAGAGGAATCACAAATGCCCTGCCAGCTTTTAAGGAAAGTATGCGCTTTTTTCTTGAACCTCCTCATACATAATATACCTAATATAATAGTGAAATAGAAGTGTGTCAAGCATTTCTGTGTTACGGGTAAAGGGCACTGAAGCTAGTGAAATTACTGAGTATATGAGACCTAATAAGGCAACGCGCCTGCGACCCCAAGGGGGTCTCGGGTGCTTATGGGCGGCGGTGATCACATATCATCAGGTGACCCACTTGCTCGTTTGCCCCCCTATAATTAAATAAAACATATTAAGTATCCTGCGGCCTTTCTTCCTCTTTCCCTCTATATTATTTTCTGAAAGGCAGGAAACGCATCTTAAAAACCTCGTCGCAGGCTCTTATTCCCAGTGATTCCTGCCTACTATCACCTAGGGTGACAACCGAGAATTTTCTTCCCAGTTGTCACCCGATTGACAAATTTTCACTTACGATTCATATCAGAGGGATCACTTCCCATTTAGGAGTATCTACTTGTTAGTTAGCCTCACTCTTTCATTAAAAACAAATAATTATTGGACATGTCTTCGGTAGTATTTTCCCTATAAAGTTAATTTGTTCGCATCGTTAAAAAAAAGACGAGGGACACATTATTATTTGCATATTAATAGGAAGACGCCACTTCAGTATTTTGAAAGCTATTTTTGTACCGCACCGCACGTGATTGGATGCCGTATAAACAAAACAAGTATTGTTTGATTATAGTCATTACAAGATGCGGTACAATCGATAAAACAGAAAGGAACGTGTTTTAGGTTTTTTGCTTCATCCTTTAGGGGCTTAGAAAAGAAAATTAGGGGTTTTTGTCCAAAGGATTATACAGATTTCTAGCTGCCTGCGGGGTATTTGCGCAGATGAAAACTACATTAAAAACAAACAAATAAAATGACTTACTAATCCGATGTAGTTGCTATGAGTTTTCACAAACATAACATTACATTTCGGTGAACCGGCATTTTTATGGTTTTTCAGGTAATCAAGTCGAAAAACTTCTTGAACCTTGAATCTGGTCCGTTTTCGCACTACGCGAAACCAACACGACATCAACACAACATTAAAAGTTGTGTTGATGTCGTGTTGTCCATCCCTTTTTCACTAGCACAACTCGAACGCGCGAAAACGTGCGAGGCGGGCTCGCGCTCGCAAGGAGTGTTGTGTTGGTGTTGAATTGTTGGTTCAAAGTTGTGCTGGTGTTGTGTTGTCCTCGTGTGTGAGAAAACGGCGCATACATTATTATGTCGGTTGGAGTTGTCACAACATTATGTTGTGTTGATGTTGTGTTGGTTTCGCGTAGTGAGAAAATGGCCGTAGGACTATTCTACCACAATTTACCAGTGAAATCTTCCGCCAAAGTAGCTTTGACTGTGTTCCGGCAAAATAATGTAGGAGCCAGAACATTAAAAATCAGTCTCGAAGTTCAGAGAAGCCTGCAAAATAAACGATGATTCCCGGTTAATTGTACGAACGGCAGCAGATCAAACTACCCTAATATGTCAAAAAAAAAATTAATTGAAAGATACACTCTATGTGAAGTAAAAAAAACTAAAAATTGGTGGAAGAAATATTACAGATAGCCTTCCTCCCGCGGTTTCACCCGCGCGTTATTACTTTTTTCAAATATCCCCCCCTTCCCCCACATTTCCGGGATCAAAAGTACCCTACGTATTTTCACCGGGGATATGTAACTTTCCAACAATGAAGAATTATTCAAGTCGGTTCAGTAGTTTCGGAGCCAATTCAATACAAACAAACAACCCTAACCTACTCCCCTACTCTGTAAACCCGACTTGTTATGAAATAAATATTTTTGTATTAAAAAAACAAAACAATAAAATCTTTCCTCTTTATAATATTAGTAAGATTAGGGTAGTCTGATGTGCTGTCGACTGTACTTCAATGAATAGGCCGCAGTGGCCGCTTAGGTGGGCTGTGTGCCCGTCTGCCAACTTATCCAGCATTAAAAAAACAGGTGGGCTGCGAAGGTCTGCCAATTGGAGTACATAAAAAGGCAACAAATTCTATATTTCACGGGAACTGGTATCTATGAAACTAGTGGACTGTATGAATATGATTATATTCAATAAATAGACCGTGAAATCTAATAATTTGTCCGCGTAGTCATCCTTGCGGAATAGTGTTACGTACGAATAAAATTATGGATAACCGATTGGACAATTCGGGACTATTTTTAGTATTTTTATCAAGAAGAGGGTGCAGTGGGCGAGCCTTCTTTTCAACGATTGCATAAAGCTTGTTTTTGCGTGGTTATACATAATTATAAGAATTGGAAACCAAAATTACACATATCCAAAAATATGGGTTTAAAAGGGTACCAAAAAAACTTCGTAATGTGTGATGGGGAATTCGATTTTATCGGTGCTTTAGTTGATAAATTGTATCTTCAGCAAAAAACATACTATGGAAAGTGTATCTTAGAGGAATGTTTCTATAAGAATAACATTTCACGAAATTCAAGGCGGGAATCAAACCCACAACCTCCGGGTTTTATACCCGAGTGGCTTAGCCATTGTTCCATTGCGGTCTAATATTTTATGACACAGGCGTTTTGCGTCAATCTGTTTTACAACAGCACATGGATCGCCTATCACAATCCCAGTGTCGCCGCGGGCAACTTTCATTACCACGAAATATCACGCATCGTATCAGCTCCAATTACCTCCAGTGAAAACGCCGTTTCGGAGGGCGCCAAATGAAATGGAAAGCACAGTAAGCGATATCTATCAAATATATTTGTGTAAATGTTACCCTTGAGTAGTTTTCGAGATATTTTGACGACCGTTTTAAGGCGATTGGAGCCGCCAAGTAGCGCCCTTATTGAATAAAAATCATATCAAATATTAATTTAACACAAAGATTAAGAAATCCTATGTTGCGTTTGTAAAAAAGTTACATTATCAAAATAACACTTAAAATGTTACTTTTGTTGTAGATTTCATAAGTACCTAAAACGGCCGTTTTTGACAATTAAGGATACTACAACGAATACGCCGTTTTAATAACGTAAAAATCTTAACGTAAAAACATTGATATGCCACTGATTTAAATAGATCTAAAGATGTATCGTATGTTTTATCTACTAATTGGAATTATTTTATTTCGAAAAACCTCCATTTTACATTCCGTTCCTCCATTTCCATATCACATTAAAGTCCATCAACTTTGCAAGTTTCGTTTGGAAATTTCGTTTCCCTTAGGCATAGTAAATCCAGATCCAACACGACAAAACTTAGTAAGAAACATTTGTCATATTTAGGGATCTTCCGATACTAGTAAATACGAGTATGTACTCGATACCTACTTTTTATTCGATACCAAGTACTTTTAGCATCGAATCAATCTTGCGATACTTACTCGGTATCGAAACAAAAGTAGTTGGTATCGAATCGAATCAAACCTGACCATATTATTACCCATCTTATTTATAATTTCCGAACGCATCAGAGAGAACGAGAGCGACAGCTTTTTTCTTTCGCTCGGTTAGCGTTGGCAGTCGGTTCGGTAGACCGACAAACTTATCTGTTCCGGTGGCGGCATGGCACTACCGAAGTCAATAATATGGACATATTTCACTAAAACCAATGAAAAAATAGCTTTATTTTTGACCTCATTAAATTATTATCCTTGATTTCATTTAAAAAAATCTAAAAGTATCGATATGAGTAGTATAAGAAATCAGGTGGCCAAAGAAAAAACAAAATCAACACCGTTCCGACTTGTTGAGCGTTCTCAATCGAAATGCCCCGTTGCCACCGCGAACAGCGCTTTATAAAGCCCCTCTCCCTACCCAAGTTCCGTCACAGCAGGTAGAAGGGTCGTTCTACCTGCGCGCAGGTGGCTCACAAGAATTTATAAAAAATAATTCTTTACATTGACTCTTACAGTAGGTATCGATACTTTAGGAGTATTTATATGAGTAGTATCGAAAGACTATTTGAGTACTACTCATATGAGTAGGTATCGATACTTTGGTGGTATCGGAACATCCCCAGTCATATTTGGAAACCCGACAATGGGTATCAGAATATTAGCATGCGCCACTGGAATAATGTTTCAAAATCTGTTTAATTTCCCACCACAGGGCAAAGGACTCTATCACTGAAATCAACATTTATAGCTACTCTGTGGAGCTACTATTGTCTATAGATACTAATATTAAAAAGAGGAAAGATTTTGATTGACTCCGAAACTACTGAACCGATTTGAATAATTCTTTCACTGTTGGAAAGCGACACTATCCCCAGGTGACATAGGCTACTTTTGATCCTGGAAATGTGGAGGGAAGAAGGAGGATTTTTGAAAAAAGAAGTTACGCGCACGTGAAGCCGCGAGCGGAAAGCTAGTACATAATAATTCTATGGAAATCTAGTGATCAGTGTAATTGGTGATTTAAAACCCTTGCTGTGTTCGAAAAAGTACCGCTATGAAAAAAACACATAAAAAATCTTAAAACAGTACACAGACGATCTTTTTACCGAAACAATATTGATTGATTACTTATTCTTCATTATTTAATAGGCTACAGTAGTCGCTCATCAGGTAGGTTGCGTGCTCGGGCTGGTCAATAGCCGCAAGGCTGGTACCGGCTCGTCCCAAAACCGGGGGAGTTTAGTGGGTAGTAGACGCCTAAGTCTCGAGTCCCACACACGGCCGCAGGTCTAGCTAGCCTGCGGTTATGATGCATAAACGCATTCTCCCTCAAAAAAAAAGTGGGTTGTGCCTGTCTGCCAACTAAAGTGACAAAAAAAGCTGCAGTGCAATAAGAAATACGTAAATAAACCACTTTAATAATAATTCCAAAGAGTGTATTGTTGCCGCTCCTCTGCCTGCGCCTTTGTTATAATTGACATGATCTTTTGTATTGACATTAATATTTTCAGTGACATAAATTTATTTTGTATTGTATTAATAAGCATACCTCAACGACAAGGAAGCTTGGACTCGCGCCTTTGCATTGTATAGAATCCCGATAGTATCAACAATGTTAACTTTGCTATACAGTAACACATTAAATGTTATAATTCAATATAAAATTAAATTTATTTTTCATTCAAAGAATCCTGAAGAGTTTGTAACCTTGGCGGTCATGCTCGCTAAAATGTGCTTGGGGTGGTGGCGTTATGTGTCGGGTGGTTACATTCCCTATAATATGGTTGAGTGAAATTATGGCTGGCACATACGTCATACTTGTGCTGCAGGTGCCACCTTTGGGCACTGGTCTTCCAGGGCTCACGGATTTTTCTCGATTATAGTCTCATTCTTATACTTTATACTGTATGGCTTGGTATTCTAAAACTAATCAGAATTGTAACAAATAAATTGTAAACAAACATGGCGATGAAAAAGAGTAACTGTCGAGTTTCTTGCCGGTTCTTCTCGGCAGATGACTGCATTCCGATACCGGTGGTAGAGTCACTCTGTAATTGACGATTCATAAATACTTGATACAAGTTTACATGAATAAAGAATATTTTGATTTTGATTTTTTTTGATTTTGAATCCGAATCCACCAATATAATATCGATACCTGTAATCTCAATTGACGTAAGGTAAGGCATATTTGGGCCAAAATCAGTTATGAATGCCACCCTACTCAGTTTTTTTTTCTCTTTTTTTCTGTCCTAACATCTGGCTGGTGAACTAATTGCCCAATTTCTCTTTATGCTAAACCTGATTAAAGGCCTTCGCCATGTCAAAGCTAACCGCCAAAGCCTCCCCCTTGGGAGACCAAGACACCGCTGTTGATGCTTCAGACACTGAAGAAGCTGGCAATTACTTTCGAATGCTTGAAGGTGATAGGTGTAGTTGGTTAGATCTAAGTGGTTTCCTTAGAATATTTGATGCCAAAAATTTGCCATAACAGCCTTGGCAAAGGATGAGAACGTATGAGTTCCGGAAGGAAGTCGCTGACTAGCCTGCTGATTTTGCTAATGTGCTGAGACATAGCCTGGGCTAAACTCCTGACAATAAACGTAAATCCTGATAAATTGTCAGAGGTCAGCAAAAGATCCAGCAGGAAAAATGAAAGATAATCATTCTGAAGAGCGTGGATGTCCAGAGAGGAATTCTCTCGCTTTTACAAAATGCAAAATGTAAGTAGGTACTAGAACAAAACGCGTCTATTGAGTATACTACAATGTTTTTAATAAAAGTTAGTAAAACAAGGATCGCTTGTAGCGTCCTACACAAAGGCGTTTGAGGTTGCAACACGTTGTTCGAGTGGGTTGAAGTGGGTGGGAACGATTTTGTCCGGTCCGATCTATAATAATAATAATAAATCTTTATTTCAGATCCAAACAATCCATAAAATAACCAATTAAATACCATGTCACAATATTACAATATTACATGTCACATTTATCATGTCAATTTCATACATAAAAATACACATAAAACTCAATACCTATACCTTCCAAGTAACCCTAGTTGTACGTAATGCATTTTATTAAAATATTTACTCTATTAATTTCTTTAGCAGACACATTTTTTATAATGCTAGATCAGTAGGCAGGCAGACACACAGTCCACCTGATAGTAAGCGGTCACTGCGGCCTATTCCATTAAGGGACCCTTCACCAGGAAGCGTCGCTTAATGTGCTGCCAGACTGTAGGCTTATCTGATCTTCGTATTCTGATCTGATTTCAAGTGTACTGGCTCCCACATTAATAATGCCGGAACAAAGCCAGAGCTGTTTATGGGCGACAGATTTTACCTGTGGGGGTGGTAGCTAGCCAGCTGGACTCTGAAAAAGTCCTACCACCAACCAGACCCAAGGCCGGAATCGAACCCACGACCTCCGGGTTTTTATACCCGAGCGGCTTAGCCACTGTTCCACGGAGGCAGTGAAATGTATTCTTAAACACATATTTCATCTTTTACTGTGGAAAACTGGTAAATTATTATGAAATGTGTTTAAAGCGTTTATATGATGATGTGTGTTTATCTCCTTTACCACACAAGTCATAAAATTACTTCAAATGTTCAAATTTTACGCTCTCGTCAAAAATGCACACGTGCTTCGATTATGGATAAAAATGCGAACACACGCTTTATGAAGCTGGTGTTAACAGTTTACACCTGACGTGACGACACGACTTCGATACGATGCGCTGTACGTCGTATGACTTAAAAATTAAGTCTTGATTTTCATGGATACCTTTTTTTATATTGCAATGTGTAACAAGACGAGCAGATCGTATACCTGGTGGTAAGCGCCACGTCTGCCCTTAGACAGTTCAGTGCCAAATAGCAACTAAGCAGTTACTGTATGGCACCGCCGTGCGCCCGCTACACCGAACGTCGTTTTTTTTGCATAAACGAGATTTGCCAAATCCTGAATCTTAGTACGAGCGTACCTTGATCAGACTGGAATAAACTGTTAAAGAAAAAAAAGTTTTTATTGATTCTCATACACGTTGGCAAAGTAATAAGCGTTGGTGCCCTGTCTTTGATAGTCAGGTTAAAAATCACTAAGAGTTTATCTAATCTAATATAATAAACTAAAGAGTTTTTGATTGTTCGTTGTATTAAATAATCTCTGAAACTACTGAACCGATTTGAATAATTCCTTCACTGTTAAAAAGCTACACTATCCCCGGTGAACATAGGGTACTTTTTAACCCCGAAAATGTGGGGGGAAGGGAGGGATATTTGAAAAAAGAGATTACGTGCGGGAAAAATCGCGGGCGGAAGGCTATAAAGTATAAGCACGGAACATTCTCATAAACAGCGTATCGTGTAAACCCCAGTCTAGGTCCGGAGAGATCTCTAGATCGAGATAGGGCATGCTCTAATCAACGGCACATGTCTGTTAATTAAACAGCTCGGGATAAGGACACATTGGAAATACTCGATATTTACTTACACTCGCACTGACACAACAGCTCTACTCAGTGAAGAAATTTTTTTATACTACATCAGTTGACACATCTCACCCCCCTAGACAAACGGCATTAATGACGTTCGTTATCGAACAATTTGCGATAGCGAATGTCAAAACCCGTACTTTTAATATCGATTGACCACGTGACTTTTTTAAGGCACCTGTCAAATCCATTTTTTTTTAATGGACTCTATCCCGCGCCTGTTTGCGGCGCGGTGATTCTGCCAATGTCAAGTGATTATTGGGAGATTCTCCTTGCGTTTAAACATTGGTGTTATGATGTTTTAACGCTTCATGGAAACACTGGAGGATACTCTCAAGGTCACGGGGGAATGGACGCCATTGCGGTAAGAGCGTCTCATCTACCGATGAGACACACTACACGCAATACCCGTCCATTCAGTCAATTTGTTTCGATTTTCTTATTTATAATACTTCGTTACACTTTATTGAATGAAAATCACACCACTTTTCAACACCAAACTGCACTAGATCACAAATAAAAATATTTAAAACTAAAAGACGCGTGGACCCATCGCCTCCAGTGAATCCTCCAAAAATCCATACTAAAAATACTAAAGTAAGTGGTACGAATGATAAGTCCCAGACAAGTATTTTCGCTTGTCAGATAAAACATCACCTGTCCAATAAACATTAATAATGATTGATTCAAAATAACATTTGACTTTAACCTTAATGCCATGTCATCATTTTACGAATTACAAGCAATACACTTGATTGGTTATATGAAAGGACAAACATTAATGTAATGAACATTTTTGTGTCAATGTTTTCTTATTAATTGTACGCCTATTTGAGGAAACATTCATTGAGAAATTGTTATACTTATAACTCTTATAAGTGTGAACCTGTATGGGAAAATATAATATATGCTTATATTATAAAGAGGAAAGATTTGATTGTTTGTTTGTATTGAAGGCTCCGAAAGTACTGGACCGATTTGAATAATTCTTTCACTGTTGGAAAGCTACACTATTCCCGGGTGACATAGGGTACTTTTGATCCCGGAAATAATGGGGGAAGTCTATTATAATCGTAAAACTTTTTATTTGACTAAAAAAAACTTTATTTTACAACGACTAAAATGCCACGCAGTATAGTTAATTTAGCAAAAAATATTATTAAATTACCTACTCGTGCGTGGGCGAATCTTGTGCCGATCAGCCCCGCATGCCTTATCTCTCATCTCGCTCCGTCGAAAATCCATCGAAAACGCTTACCTTTCTGACGAGAAAAATAAACGGCGATTTTAATTTGAAAATGGGACCAAAAATAGAATATCCTTGCTGACGTCACCCTTTTTGCAAATATGTTAGCAAAGTCTTTTTATCTATATAAAGAGGAAAGTTTTGATTGTTTGTTTGTATTGAATAGGCTCCGAAACTACTAAACCGATTTGAATAATTTTTTCACTGTTGGAAAGCTACACTATCCCCATGTGACATAGGGTACTTTTGATCTCGGAAATGTCGGAAGGGGGCGATAATGTACTAAAAAAAAATGCGCGCGGATGAAACCGCGGGCGGAAGGCTAGTTTTTGACTTTTTTCCTGCAACTTCGGTAAAAAAATATTTTGAAAAACCAGAATTTAAATGGAACCAACTATGAGACTCCATTTCTGTCAACGATATGTTTTATGTCTCACACCTAACCATAAATAACGAACTACGTGAGAAAATAATTCATCGATTGTAATTAAAAAATTGAACGAAACTAGCATCCTGTGTGTGACGTCACCAATTTTGCACGAGGATTTATTATAGAGGCAGTAAAGTCAACTGAACGCTTTATTATATTCTGTCAAACGATTTTTTTATAGCTATCGTGCCTTTATTGGTTTGGTACCGGTTTTTAGGGTTCCGTAGCCAAAGAGAGACACTTCCAAAGTGGTAAAATGTTGGTCCCCCCCCCCCCCCCTGTAACTTCTAAAATAAGAGAACGATAAAACTAAAAAAAATACATGATGTACATTATTATGCAAACTTCCATTGAAAATTGGTTTGAACAAGATCAAGTAATTAGTTTTTTTTTAATACGTCATAAATCGTTAACCGCAATTTTCCTCTCATTCAATCAACTCAAATATAAAAACATCGATCAAACTTACAAAGAACTACAAGAACTTTTATATTATGATGATATTTGCTGCTACGGAACCCTTCATGGGCGAGTCCGACTCGCACTTGGCCGGTTTTTTGTATACTAAAATGTAACTGGCAGCCAATAGGCCTATCTGATGGTAAACAACCTATTGCTGGGTTATTCCATAGGTACTTTTCCGGAAAGCATCCCTGGTCAACAGATTGCATGTCAAAAAGAGTATCAGCCTATTTAATATCTGACTACTTCTGCCTCTGCATCCGGTTCCGACTCCGGTTCCGATTCCGATAAATCAAATTTTAAAACTCCGATTCCGACTTCGGTTCCGATAAAACCTCCGTTACATCCCTGTTGCGTGTTTCGAATAATCTTCTGTTTCTAAGAGTAGGTAACTTTCGCATAATATAAAGAGACAAACATCTTTAAATAGGTCTCCAAAAATCAACTGGATTTACGCAAACGTTCCGTTCTGTAGATTTTTTATCTAAACCGACTGCCTAATTGTACTCCTCTCACTCACTGGGACCCCTGTAATTGTAGCTTATGAATAAAGAAGAAAAAGGCACAGGTACTATGACAAATGTTTTATTAGTATTAAGCATTCGCTTCGCTATATTAAACCCTAACGTCCTAATTTTACAGTCAATTAAACCAAATCTGGGCTTCATATAAGAATACTAAATTATTCTGAATCCCCCAAAAATATGAAGGCTCTTGAAATACAAATCCTTATTATAAAAGGAGCCAGCTATAGTTATACTATATTGTAGGGTCTGCCTAAACTTACGACGACTTATTGTCGAAAATATGTAGCTAAAGCCAAACTAAGAAAATAAAAAACCTGCTCTGGATGCGCGACATTGGCTATGGTTATAGCAACACTTGGTTGCTATAGTTACACTCACAAATAACTCACAATATTCAATGATAACAGCACACAGTTGACAATTGACATCACATTTTGACAGACAGCAATATTAAATGACATCTTATTGTTTTTATATATGATTGTTGCCACTTGAAGAAATTAGTTCCAATATTTTCCCGCAGTATGGCGAGGTTTTTTAATTTAATGGTTGGTCGGGCTTAACAAACAAAAAAATTAGATTTCCAGTAGCTACTGGCAATTGACTCTTGGACTTTTCGATGACCAGTGGTTTAAGCTCTACGCAGACAAAGCCAACACACACACACACTACACAAACAACACATACAATCACACACAAACACACACTATTGTAACATTGTATGTTAGAGGACACTGCGCAGGGAGGGCTGATGTCATATTCACTGGTGGCTAGTATCCGGTACAAGATAAAAAAAGTGTCTGTGTAGCCTTAGTGTTTTACAGATGAACCTACAGTCTGGCAGCACATTGAGCGACGCTTCCTGGTGAAGTGCCCCTCAATGAAATAGGCCGCAGTGACCGCTTACCATCAGGTGGGCTGTGTGTCTGTTTGCCAACTGAAGTTAAGTAGTACCCAAACTCAGCATGGTTTGTACTATGGGTCGTTTAGACGCAAATTGTCAAATTCGCAAATTGTCAAGCTGTCGCAATCGGTCAAATTCGCAAATTGTCAAAACAATACTTGAATTTTTTTTGTTAATAGGTATCAACATTTTATACATAGGAACACCCAGACGGAAACAGATACGTTAATGCACATAAATGTTTGTATAGTCGACTCCTCGAACAACAAACAAATTGAATCTTCAAATAAAATGTGTACTTTTCATAATATCTCTGGTTTTTTGCTTTTTGAGTCGCCAAAAGTTAGTCTGCACTTCGGACGATTTCCTGTGCAAACAAATTGCCCACTTTTGTTTGCAAACAGAAAGGAGAGCAATTTGTTTTCGGGCATTTTGTACAGTCAACAGGAGAATTAAAATTTTAGATTAACTCCGCACAAAAGAGTATGTAACTTGCGGGCAAGGTTGCCAACTTTGCATGATTTTAGACTTTAGCTTAAAAGTAGATTATTTCTTTTTAGTTGGTGGTTCTTTTCAGCTGTACCCTTGGGCTGGTACTATAATAGTAACGTCAAATTAAAATAGTTAAGCATTAATGTGGTTGTGAGAGCCAGTACCCTTGAAATCAAAGGCTTAAAGATCAGATGAGCCTACAGCCTGGCAGCACATTGAGCGACGCTGGTGAAGTGTCCCTCAATGGAATAGGCCGCAGTGACAGCTTACCATCAGGTGGGCTGCGTGACTGTATTAGTCCCGTTGGTCTAGTGGTTGAAATACCTGGCCATGATCGCGGGGTTCTGGGTTTACTTCCCGGGTCGGACAATTGGCGGATTATTTTGTCACGATGTACAGTGACGTGTCCGTGACAAAATCTTAAAGCCGACATTTACACACTTTGGCTGACTTCTATACTTGCGTTGATGTCGTCAGACCGTCCTATGAGCACATTCTATAACCGCCTCAGTACAGTCTGGAAGCACATTGGGGGACGCTTTCAGGTGAAGTGTCCCTCAATGGAATAGGCCGCAGTGACCGCTTACCATCAGGTGGGCTGCGTGCCTGTATGCCAACTGACGATAGTGTAAAAAAGAAGTAAACACCGATATTGGCTCGATTTCACGCGGATTCGAAAAACCATGTTTTTGAAAAACTGACGTGTTTTTACTGACTGATGGCCTAAAATGGTTTCTTTTGTGAAATTATACAGCCATAAAAATTCCAAAGGGGTTAGTGCTCAAAGTAGAAAAAAAACAACATTGGTGTTAACAACATTGTGTGAATGAGTTCGGTGATTACACTAATGAAAATCTGTTAAACACGAATGGTGTTAAAATTACCCTAATGATGTCTAAACATTTAAATTAGTAATTTAAAATAAGAATACCCGGATCTAAGCAGTAGTATTTGTACCTAAATATTTTTTAACACAAAAACAAATTCTTTAATTCTCAATAATGTGTAATATCCTCGAATTACCGACCAAACATCACCTCCATTCTCTGTATGATAATGGAGCGTACCTATAATTAATACCTCACAAAACCGTATGAACTTAATTTTAATATTGTACTCTAGCCAGCCCTAAGAGAGCCATTCCATTGTAAGCGGAGCTAGTGGGCAAATTAAAAACAATAGCAGTTGTTGCAAACGCATCCCTAATTATAATTGAATTATGACCTGCACGCTTCTTACCACAATTTCTTTTAGGGTCCCCTTGGAATATTTTTATGCTTTATCAGTTGGCAGACATACACTGCAGCCTAATAGGACAATAAATTGGGTTTTTCTGATCGGAAAATGCTCAGTCAAAGTAAAACTTGAACTCGGAAACAATTAGTTTTGCGCCCCTCGGTTTTGTCAGACTACCATTTTTTGTCAGAGGCGGCAAACGAGACAGCGGGTCGCCGTTTGGCAAGCAATCACCGCCGCCCATGGACATCTGCGACACCAGAGGGATCGCTGATGCTTTGCCGGTCTTTTAAGAGGGGGTTGTGGGCCTCCGGCACTCTCAAAAACCAGACGAAACACAATAGTAGTCACTATTATTTCACGCTGGTGTGTGAGATGGTGGTACTTCCCCGGACGAGCCGGTCCATTCGTACTGTAAAACAGCATGGTTCTACCACTACTGATAATAAAATTAAAGTAGTGACGGAATAAAGAGTGCACCTGTGCTTGCGCACTCATTTGTGCTCTTTTATTCTGAAAAGTTGGTTGATCGTCCGAGACTCGGCTATAACAACATTATTATTATTATGACCATTCATTATCATCAGTCTATATGTCGCAGTAAGTATACGTTCCCACTGCTGGGACACAGGTCTTATCTCAATTGTGAGATAGTGTGGGCCATACTCCACTACGCTGGCCTAGTGCGGATTGGTGATGGGGTGCGTAAGACAAGTGACCAACCTTAATATCAGATGTTATCAAGTCGCCAAATGGCCTGTGACTAGGTTCGACGACTTTCTATATAATAGTAAATATCAGCCGGGACCATAAGCTTAACGTGCCTTCCGAAGCACGAAGACGCTCTAAATAAATGTCACTAAATGTGGTCAGAATGGTCACCCATCCATTAACCGACCGCGGCGTGTGGGTAGCTTGACTTTCGTTCTAACGAACCATTGTCACAGCTGCGCCGCGAGCGCCTCCCATATGTTATGATCATAATCCTCCCGAACTCCAAACTAAAACGCAACTCGAACTTGACCGTTTTTTTATCCCATTTTTCCGAGTATGCACTAAGGCTAATTACAACGTATGGTAATCGTTGGCTGGCGTAATTTGACAAGGGAACTTGCTATAATGAGTTTAGTCAAACTGCCTACAGTTGAGCTGTTTAACTCAGTTTTGGAACTTTAGGGTCATTAATCTAATATGTATGTATCGATTTTAATACATTAGTTAGGGACATGAGCTATCTAGATATAATTATAATAAAGAGGGTACAGGGGAACAAATTATTTAAATTTACGATAGGATTAATAAAACCTTTCAAATACATTACAATACAATATAATTATCATAATCAGTATGGGGTCCTTCAAGAACGGCGAGAAAAGGTTTCTAACTAACGAAAAGAAATCGTAGGAAGATTTTTTATCTGACGACTGTACAAAACAGCTATTTATATCGCGGTGTCCGAATCGTCAGTGAAAAAAATATTGAAATTAAAAAGTGTCAATTCGGACACTGTGTCCGAATAAACTGTGTCCGAATCGACAGTTAGTCTTTCTAACAGGTCGGCAATGCGCACGTGACGTGATACCCCTGGTATTACAGGCGTTCATATTATGCTACGGTGACTGCTTACCATCAGGTGGGCCGTATGCTTGATCGCCAACTTTATGGCATAAAAAAATTTGACGGTCTCTGGAGAATGGTAGCCAAGCTACTCGGGCATAAAGTATAGAGGTCGTAGGTTCGGTTCCCACTTCAGGGCTGGTTGGTTTAAAGCCTATAATGCCGCGGGTTCGATCCCCGCACAGTACCTACAAACATTAATTTTTTGTGCATGAACTTGAACATGTCAGTTTGTATCGGTCTGGGTGTTTCTATGTATAATAAGTAGGTATGTATTTACAAAAAAGAGTATTTAATGTTTATCCGTTGTCTGGCACTACAATATTTATTATTTATTTATTTATTAAATATATTATATGAAAATGTAGTACATAGGTATTTTATTTTAAACTAGATAGCGGTCGCCCTCGAGGTTTCACCCGCGCGTAATTTCCTTTTTCAACTATCCCCCTTCCCCCATCAAAGTATCCTTTGTCCGTCTCCTGGTTCTAAGCTACTCTCCACCAATTTTCAGCCAAATCGGTTCATCCGTTCTTGAGTTATAAATAGTGTAACTAACACAACTTTCTTTTTATTAGATTACCCACTGTCTGGGAAAACGTTATACGTCAGTGTCAATCATTATCGATAATACGATATGAAATAAAAACCACTCACGGAAAACATTAAATTCTAATTACAGTACTGATAACGGCACGTTACGCTTATCAACACGTTTTTAATATTTTATATAAATGGCTAACTATATACTATTAACATTACAGTTTAATAAGGCCATTTTCTGTTTTTACTCCTTTTCTTAAAAAAGCTTTTCTTTATTTAGCCTCATATTTTAATAAGAGCTAGTTTTTTTTATAATACTAGGCCAGTTGGCAGACAGGCACGCAGCCCACCCACCTGGCTGATGGTAAGCAGCCACTGCAGTCTATTCCATTGAGGGACACTTCACCTGGAAACGTCCCTCAATGTGCTGCCAGACTGTAGACTCAGTACTATACTTTAGTTTGTAGGTACTGAAGTTTATTATTATATTTTTTTATCAAAAAACAACAGCTTCTTTTATTAAAAATCGAAATAGCGCACCAGAAACAATAAAAAGGTTATATTATTTACAAATTAAAACAAAACGCTTTATTACTTACCTTAAAATGGAATAAACATTTGTGGCTATTTACAAAGTAAGCCACCTGTCTATTTGTCAGTTGAAGTACTTACTTAACCAAAACAACTCCAAAGAGCAGTGTAAGCATCAGAAAAATAATCTGTACAAATCACTTCTCGGAAAGCGAAAGATGGAAGGAAATGGTCCAGGAAAGTTAGTGGGTGACAAAATGACAAGTCCATTAGCAGTAAAACGAACTGTCAGAATTAAATAGGCGCGAATGGCCCACTGCTGGGACACTTGAAGGTCCGTTTACGGACATTTAACGGCCTTCCCAAATGTATCTTGGTAATTTTGAATAGTGACGTGCCGGACTGTTGAAATTGTTATCCGCAGATACGGGTACCTGTATGAATTATGGAACTAAACTTTACTCTTAATGTATTTGACAAGACGGATAAGGCCTACTGTCCACGGCGGCGTAGCTTCATAGACGCGTATTCGTCATTATACGCTTGGTGTACGCCTGCTTGCAGCTTACATACAAAACTATGTAACTCTGTCGACGGAGCGTCAAAGCCAGCATGCAGCGACGCGAGCGTGACGTTGACGCTCCGTCGACAGAGTTATATAGTTTTGTATGTAAGCTGCAAGCAGGCGTACACCAAGCGTATAATGACGAATACGCGTCTATGAAGCTACGCCGCCGTGGACAGTAACGCTAACAGTAATCATTGTTGATTGTTAGGGAGCTCTCGGACATAAACAAGAAATAACCAACAAGGGCAAGGCAACAAGCAAAACATGATAATAAAATTATAAACCACTAATTTTACCTTTCGGTAATAAGCAGTCTGTCAAAAATACGTTCACTCTTATAGAGTGACACCTGATGGTAAGCAACGGTGATTTACAGCGTTGGCCTTTAGTACAATCGGAAAATCACAACGCTACCGTGAATGAAGTCAGGATAGTGACATCTGTTGAGAGTTTGAGTAACTAGTATTTATATGGTAAAGTTTAGCTTATTCTCTGTTGCTCAGTAATGGTTCATATAGGTGTATTATTATTATTATTATTTTTTTTACTTTTTATTTTATTTTAATTTGTTAGTTTTGTGACTTTTTATTTTACGTGATGTTTTTTAAAGGAAAAAATCGGTACCCTTTTTCAGATAGCGGGACATAGGAACTATTTAATGATGTTTTTTAAAGGAAAAAATCGGTACCCTTTTTCAGATAGCGGGACATAGGAACTATTTAATTGTTTATTTAAAATACGTTTTATGCAACTGTGCAGACTGTAGAAGCTTGACGCTTGTTATGTTATGATACATACAAATAAATTAACTGCGTTATTACCTTTCGGCAATACACAGCTTGTCAAAAAGTCGGTCATAACCTTGACCTATTCCATTTTTGAGGGACACTTGATCAAAGACAAGAAGTGTGGACCTAAGTACTTTCGGAAAATCACAACACTACCGTGAATGAACTAGGGATAGTGACACCTGTTGAGTATTTGTGGAACTTTTCGTAGTAAAACTCAAAATGTCCGGGCGACTACACAGGCCCAAAAAAAATGGCTTGACGCGTCCGGGCCGGGCGACTATAGTCACCCAGCTGACCCTTTTCTGTTTAAACTGTTTTATCTGTGATACCATAGCGGATATTATGCTTTTTCTTAGTCATAGTAATGGGTCTCTATTAAATTTCGCGTCTTTTGGACGGTAAAATAATACGACAACCCAAGTTCTCGATTTTTTAAAAATTAAATTAAACATTTCGGGGGGGGGGGGCATTGTGAGTTCTGTGTTTAAAATAAAACTATTAATTTATTTAATTAGATATAATAGGTACTTATATCGTATCGTATATCAAATGAGTCCTCAAGATGAATACTTTATGAATATCACTAAACATCTATATTGTACAGAACAGAGTGTAAATGACGATAAAATCGACTTGAACATGGTTTTTCGCGCCGGTTTTACGTCATTTTTGTTTATTAAGGTAAATAATTTTTTAAGTACTTTAAGATAGTTATTGTCATTTAATAGTCATTAAAAATGATTCTCTATAGTATCAGCTATGCTATACACACACACATGTTTTTATTTCGTTGTAAAGCTTATTATTAGTTGCATCCAATCCACCCCGCGGATTTTCACGCGTAGACGCGTGACGCATTTGCAGCATCTCCGCGCGGACGCGCGAGTAAAATAGCAAACGGATAACGAGACAAGGAGTATATTAGTAATAAGTCATTCCTACCTTAAAGGCCGGCCAGTGCATCTGTTAGTTCCAGATGCTGCAGATGTCTAATTGGCGGTAGTTAGGTACTTACCATCAGGTATGCCGCAAGGTAGTCTGAACGCTGTTTCATAAAAAAATATCCCTTTTAGTCCTGCTAATATAGTTTGAACAATTTTAATTCTCCGATATCTATATGCCAGTATAAAAATTCAATTTAATGATAAAGATCTTAATAGGCAGCTAAATTAAATAATTCTACAACCAAGTGATTGTATTATAAATAGTTGTAAGTATAAATTGTATAACGTTTCAAAGTATTTTTCTAGCACAATTTAAATCAAAGGCTCGAAGATAAGATGAGCCGTCTGGCAGCACATTGAGCGACGCTTCATGGTGAAGACTTAATGAAATAGGCCAGTGCGAGCGATGCGTGTCTGTCTGCTAACTAATGTGGTAAAAAAAAAATTATAATACAAAACAAAATTCCGACTAAATTCAACAAAAGCTAGAATTTCCAAAAAAAAAATACGGATACAGACATACCTATGTTTTTCTCCTTTGGAGATTATAGCACATCACTAATTTTATTATAATGCACGAGAAAATGTATTGTGTGTACAGTTGTCGACTAACAACTATAACTTTTATTACACAGAATGGAACAGTCCTTCAACTGTGACAATTATTAGGTATTATCAAAGTAAAGTGTACACAATTTAATTTTGACGCGATATTCAAATTCTCCTTCCGCAATTAGCAGTCAAAAATTAATTAGACTATTCATCTTCATTGTTTTACCATTTTTTTGACTTTCGTTGCCTAATTTACGTTCGGTTAATGGAATGGAGAATAAATTAAAAATTAAGCCAATATTTACGTAGTATGTGGCCATTCCGATCCGTTCCAGTAAATGATACTTTAGCTTAAAGGATTGGGCAGAGCTAATCATAGATAGGTACCTACTATCCACTGCTCCACATTTGAATAGAATATAATAAGAAAATAATAAATGTCTTTTTGGTACCAACCTATCTATTTATATAAATAAAAATGAATTTCTTTTCGTTAGTCTCGATAAAACTCGAGAATGGCTGAACCGATTTGACTAATTTTGGTCTTGAACTATTCGTGGAAGTGTAAGGAAGAGGAAAATACTAAAGTAAATGATACGACGTTCACCGGGTCAGCTCGTAAGATAATAAAATGAACAAAAAATATTCACAAAACGTACAACAAAACATGCAAGGTAGGTACTAAAATGGTATTTGCTCAGTCGTTTGTAAATGTTTACCTACGTAAACCAGAAACTGCGACAAAGTACTGTATAAAAACAAGCGCTGTAACACTATTCGTATTGCCACCACGCGTTGAATTAAAAAACTCCAACCAGAACACTATTGAAAAGTAGTATTTCAATAAAACTTTGTAAAATACCGGCTGTACAGTGTACAGTCAACAGCACGTCAGACGTAACACTTTGGACTTTGTACCGCTCTTATGTCGGGGGCATAAGTGCTATTATCGAACTGCAAGTGTTAACCGTGATGTGCTGTTGACTGTACACAGCCCGCTCGATTGAATTTTAAATGAGGGTGTCGCGTCCAACTCACCCTGTATAAATTGAACCTTTGACAAGGCAAAATATACTCTATCTGGTTGTAATAAGGCTCGGAGAGAGGTCGAAGGATAGAATTTTTTACACTTTTGTGCGAGTGATCTCATGCGGAAATCTTAACAAACAACTAACGTGGAAATATGGTTTTTAAAGAAACAGAACGGGATATTATAGACTGTGGAGTGTTTTTCTTACTGATACCAAATCAAAAGCGAAATATTTTCTAATTGCACCGTCCGTTGCTGCATCTAACTATTCAGGCTTTTGTTCAAGCAGTTGCATTGCATCGTTTCACATTTTACATTTAGGTGAACAGTTTTACGAGCAAAAATATGGAATCACGACTGTTTACATTATTTTTTCTTCAGCATCTATTTAAGTAATAAATAATATTGTTATCATTTCATAGCCCATTACTTAAGCTTTATAATGATATCAATTTAACCTTTAGGTTTTTAAATGATTATTTGCTTTTTTGCTTTTGCCCTATATATAGGAATCTTACATCGCACAAGCTAAGTAACCGTCGCCGGCTAGCTATTATACGACACACCAAAGTTGGTATAGCCTGGCCATAAAAATAAAAAACCTGCTCTGAAGGCGACACATTAGCTTTGGTTATAGCAACACTTGGTTGCTATGGTTATATTCACAAATAACTTACAATATCCAATAGTAACAAGGCACGGTTGACAATTGCCATCACACTTTGGCAGACGGCAATAACGGATGACATCTTATTTTTTATTTGATTGTTGCCACTTGAAGAAATTAGTTCAAATATTTTTCCGCAATATGGCGAGGTTTTTTATTTTACACTGCGTGCCTGTTACCACGTAGTTATTTTTAGGTCAAAGATAAAAAATAGTCTACAAATAGATTCCTCGCCTCTGGTGAGTCAGCCTTTAGTATGAAACAAGCTTTTCTGCTAATTAGCCTTATTAAGGGTCAAGCATGAGCCGAGCTCAAACTGCTGATCCGATGGGACTCGGGAAATCTTTTTAGATATCTCTTGAAGAACCTATTAACTCGGTAATACTCGGCTTTTAAGATACTAGCCTTCCGCCCGCGGTTTCAACCGCGCGTAATTTCTTTTTTCAAATATCCCCCCCCTTCCCCCCACATTTCCGGGATCAAAAGTACCCTATGTTCACCGGGGATAGTGTAGCTATCCAACAGTGAAAGAATTATTCAAATCGGTTCAGTAGTTTCGGAGCCTATTCAATTCAAACAAACGAACAAACAATCAAATCTTTCCTCTTTATAATATTATTATTAGTATAGACTAGTGATGCGCCCCTGCTTTACTTTAGAGCTTATTAGAAAAATTATAGTTTATGGTTGTAATTGAAGTTTCCTAGCACAAGAAACTTTTTGGCTTTAGTGTTTTTTTTTTTGGATTGGCTAAAATGTGTTGCAGCCTGGGACTTAGCGATCCCTTGGGTTCATAGATTTAGTATATTTTTTACTTGGGTTGCAAATGTCTATCGGCGGCGGTGATTGCTTACCATCAGGCGTCCCGCTAGATCGTTTGCCGCCGCTGACATAAAAAAAACATACTGCAACATAATAACAATTTTTGGGCTAAGACTTTATGTAAAAAGTATCTAACGTAATAGTGTTTTAGCATAGCATACATGAGAGGGTCAAAAAAGTAACGTGTGTGACTAAAGTAACAGTCTGGCAACGCTGCTTCGCACATACAGCTACGTAGACTAAAGCCTAAAAAGACCTAACATATTTCGCTTGAATTTCTTCTAACCCAGCCCTATTAAGAACGAAATACTAAGCTGTCCCAAAAGCCTCGATTTACGCATTATAATTTCCCTTATAAAAGATATATTTTTGCATAAATCGCCCTAAATTCAGGAGTCTGGTCCAATATTGCTAATTATATTTGCCATTCTGACGTTATAAGCCGTCCTGTAATCCAGGATTGAAAGGCGAGAACAAGTTAACATCCTATTATTCGTTCCGACAGGTCAAATAGCTGATTATGCTCTACCGTTCATATTTTTGAAATATAAACAGAGTTCCGCTAAGCGGATTTCTTCCCGTCCTAAAAAAACAATCTGAAAAATTACCTTTAGATTGAGCTTTTGTGCTCATTTAGTGTTGCCTATCGATCTGGATTATCGATAAAATTATTAAACGACAAATTTCATAACTATCAACTGCAGTTGTACCGATAGAATCTTTACCTATAAATCTTTGAACGTGTCAATACGACGGAAACAGTACAATATCATCGATACTATCGATTGTATTTTGTTCGTTAATAAAAAATAGTAAATAAAAACTATCGATACTATCGATTGCATTTTGTTTGTTAGTTAAAAATAGTCGATCGTTTTTAAATATCGATACTGAAAAAACTATGAATAGTATTAGAGTTGTTTTTAAACAAAGAGTTAATGTCGATACTTTGTAATTTACTTGTTCTCCAGATGAAAAATATCGATAGAAAAATTATCGATATATTGGCAACGCTAGCTTAAATATTGCATCTATATAATTGAGTTTAATCACTTAGTCCTGTAATGGTAAGCCGCACTTTTTTTGCGGCCGGGGTACCTACCAATGTGATTTTTTTTGTAACCGCCTTCGTGGATATAAAACACGGAGGTCATGGGTTCGGTCCTTGGGTCTGGTTGGTGATGGGCCTTTTCAGAGTCCGACTGGCTAGCTACCACCCCCACAGGTGAAATCTGCCGCCATAACAGCTCTGGCTGTGTTCCAGCAGTATTAATCTGGGAGCCAGTACACTTGAAATCTAAGGCTCAAAGATCTGATGAGGCTACAGTCTGGCAGGCTAGTACAACAAATAAGAATCATTGTCATCAAAACGGGGCCCCGTTTTAATAACGCAAAAAGTCTTTATCCTCTTTTATTCAAACGCAACATAGGAGTTCTTAATCTTTGTATTATTAGGTATATAATGATTTTTATCTACATCCATACCATAATATGTCTATTTTATAGTCAGGAGACTCAGGAGCGATGAGCAAACGCCCTACATTTAGATGGCTGCATCGTAATGTTTACATTTTAGTATCGGAAACCGATACTTTAATTACGTTCAAATTTCGAACGTCTTCTTAAAAAGTAAAAATTAATGGATTTGAAGCTAACATCTTGATGTATTTTCAAAGGTACCAGGAGAGCATAACCGCAGCGTAACTATTCATTAAATCAAAGAGTTTGAAAGACGCGAGCTAGCCTAGCTTCTTGTTCTTCTCTGCTCTCCTGGTACTACGGATTATATTCCACGCGGTTTCACATCGATCCTGACTTTAAAATAGACATTTATCGTATGAATGAAGATAAAGTTATGTATGTGACTGTACATAATTAGGCATTAAAATACTCATGTGATCCTTTTATGAAACTCACTTCGTTCGTTTCATAAAACCACATTCGTATTTTAATGACCCTCATTATGCAACAGTCACATAAATAACTATTTATTTAATGAGGGCGCCACTTGGCGACACCAATCGCCTTAACTCATACTAATACTAAAACATTTTAGCAGACCGCCCCCGGGCCCCGTAAGGATCAGTATCTTCTTCCGGAATATTAAAAAACAAAGTGTATCTGTTTGTTTTGTTAGGATTGTTTTTCTTGCTCTCAAAGTCTTGGAACAAATCCTTTAAACCGCCCTTAACCTATCAGCTTATGTATTCCGATAATCAAAGAAAACAGGATAATTCGAACTCCTTTTGTTTTTGTTTGCTTTGTTATAATATAATATATTTTTCAGCAGGTTCTTTCTGCGGTTAGATTATTGTTTATTATTTTTTCGGCTGAAATGATGGTGATTGCATAGGCCGAGGTTACCGCTTATCATCAGATAGCCTGTATGCTTGCTTGTCTGCCAACTAAAGTTAAAAAAATTAAGACAGTGTGTGAGACTCCCGCCCGGCGCCCTAAAAAAGGCGACGCTTCGCTCCCAGGATAAAAGAGGCCTACCATCTAACCTCAAACTAAGCATTAGCTTGTGCTATGGGTGCAAGACAGCGGATAAACATTACTTATATACTTATATACATACATACCATATTATACATAGAAACACCCAGACCGATACAAACAGATATTCATGTACACAAATGTGCGGGGATCGAGCGCGAGCCCGCGACCTTTGGTGTAATAGCCGACTTCTCGATCATTACACCAAATAGCTCGTTCAAACTCCGAAACCCATGGATAGCCACGATACACCGGCAACGGCCTGTTTTACACAGGCCTAATGTGCCCTCCTCTCAGGGAAGCTGCTCTATATTTATAACTGATCATCTTTCATTATATTCTGTATTCAACGCACGAAGCCTTCAAAACAACTAAGTCTAATTTTATATGTCTCTAACAAAGTCCAAGTTAATAACTAAATTACTCCTAAAACACTCAAACTTCGCGAAATAAATGAGAGGTATGAAACATGATTAGCGGTGACAAAGTTGGGTAACACGGAAAAATTGCTGTTTCAAAGTCACATGTGTGGTGTGAATAATACCGAGCCATTATGATCCCGCGTCGAGTGTGTCTCATCTTATAACTGGGCTCATGATAAGCTGTTTGTAAAGGGTTAATTTTTATGTTGGTTAAATATAATACAATTTGACAACAAGCTTTTTTTTTTCTTTTTATACAATTTCTTGAATAAGAAACACCGAGATTTTTATAATATTGAAATATCTTGTATATTTTCGGAGATATAGTGTTGTATAGTTCACGATTGGATAAAGAGAAAGCTACATGCACGTGACGTTACCTGCCTATAGTAGTTTTTTAGTTTTGTTATTTAACAAGCGTTTTTCAGTGTCGATAACTGTTTATTATGAGGACGCCCTCGTCGGTTGAGCGCCATTCTCATGACAATAAAAAAAACCGAAGAAAAACTAATTAAGCCCATCTTTCACAGAATGCTGTACACACCATTCCCAGTGTACTTCCTCCTCCTGGGCTGCGCGTTATGCGCGCCCGAGCGCGTGCAGTCCGAGCACGACGCGCCCGACACGCTCGCGCACGCTGAGCACGATGCACTCGCGCTTGAGAAGCGCTCGCCGCACTACGACTTCGGGCTGGGGAAGCGAGCGTACAGCTACGTGTCCGAGTACAAACGACTGCCTGTGTACAACTTCGGACTGGGGAAGAGGTAAGCACATTTGATTTGACTAAAAAAAACTTTAATAATCTATTTTACTACTAAGATAGAATCATTTTACTGCGGGAAAACATTGACTAAAATGCCATGCAGTATACAGGGTTTAATATTTATCTCACCCAAATACAGATTGGTTTAAAATAATGTCAAAGATTGCCGTTTACTAAACGCGTGGACTTACATAGTTGCGTAGTAGTTTATTCATAAGTCAACATCATTTTATTATATTAGGTTAATAAAAAATATAGCCTTTAAGCTTCCAAATACATAATATTTCATATACATAGTTATTTAATTAAATCTCTTACATAATTATTTGATTGCAGATCGCGCCCTTACTCCTTCGGGCTAGGCAAGAGGTCCATCGACGAGGACTCTTCCGCCGAAGAGTTCAATAATGAAGACCAGACGTTGGCGGAACTGATCGACCAATACGAAGATTCACCAGGTAAGATCATCTCTCGTCATTGGTTTTAAGAAGTTGTACACACAAACCTACTAAGCACAACCAAATTGATAAGATTTTCAATTACTTACACAACGATCCAGATTTGTAAGTCCAGTTATTTTATTGGATGAACTGCCATTTAACTTCCGTAACCCTTAGCAGGGTGACCTAGACAACACAAATACAATTGTAATGTAAACTTCAATGGCGAAATACTGATAAGCGCGTTTAAAGTCAAATTATTTTCTTGGCTCGGAGTCAAGAGTTCAACTAACGGGCCGAGTCGAAAATATTGGATCTATTAGAAAACTTTCAGTTCCAGTCCAGGGCTTCTAAGAGATTGCGACTGTGTAGCTGATCTCTTTTCAGTTATTTCAAGCTGCTATCCAATTTTAAACAGTTTACTTTTATTATGATATTTTGTTTCGTTAGACTCTCCTACTACATTAATATACAAGGAAAGAGAGCCCAATGAAACAAAATAAATAATAAAATTTGATATTCAGAATTAGCAGAGTTCAACTCTTAAATTAAGTAACTGGAGTTCGGTAACCGAAGAAGTTTCATACACACTTTCGAAACAAACAGATCAAAACTTCGATAAGTCATAATAAGTCTAAAGACCTTACAATTGTACATCATTATCCTAACTCACCTCTAATTTTACAGTATACGAAGAAAAACGCGCTCGGCCCTACAGTTTCGGCCTTGGCAAACGCTTCGCCGACGACGACGGCGAAGAGAAACGCGCACGGATGTACGACTTCGGACTTGGCAAGCGACTGCCGATGTACAACTTCGGGCTTGGGAAGCGAGCGCGCAGCTACAACTTCGGACTAGGGAAGCGCTTGAGCAGCAAGTTCAACTTTGGCCTTGGCAAACGGCAGAGGGACATGCACCGATTCAACTTCGGCCTTGGCAAACGGTCCGAAGACGCAGCTCTCGACGACAGTGATAATTATTTTGAGGTTTAAATTATTTGTTTTATAAGTTTGGTGTGTTAATTTACGTGGGACCTTTAGTATTATTTGAACTTTAAGTAAACACTTAGGCGAAATTAAATGCTGGTTACTCTTCCATGAACTGTGGAAATAAAAACTAGTTTTCGTAAAATTATTTAACATTTGTTTATTTATTTGGTCGGTAAAATAAATATTATGTTTATAATACCAATTACGACATGGGTGAGGTAGCCAAAGGGGCTAGTTATGTTATTAACGTCTCGGTGGTTTCATGGTTTAAGTACTGAGCCATGATCTTGGGGACGTGGGTTCAATTTAAGTATCGGTTCTAATAATAACGTCTTGATTTCCATAACGGAGGCCTATGCTTTGCAGTGGGACGTTAAATAGGCTGATACTTTACTTTATGATTTTATCAAATTAATATAAAATGTAACAATGTTTTATAGTCAACACAGATTCCGATTTTTAACCGCATAAGAAAGGGCTTAATCAAAATAATTTTGATACTTTTTACAATTTTTAAATTACCGAAAACTCTTTTGAATTTCCTTGTGAAAACTCCAGCCAATTTTCACATGGAAATACAAAAACGTTTTCACATTTATATAAGCCTGATTTTATCCCACGTAAATTTTCATATGTGATTTAATAAAATAGATATTTATTTATCTATAAGAACTCGGACTGGACTTTTCAATTGTTTTATTAAATTCGATGTAGATTTTGAAAATTAATTAAATTATTAATTGAAGTTAGTTGGAGTTAGCAAAGCAAATATTTTTATGGTATATTTAGTTACTACTTGTAACGTAATGCAATATTCTGCTTCTAATTAAAAATACCAATTATGAAAAATTTCAAAATGTATCGATACGATGTTGCATTTCAAACCCTAATTTTGTAATTATTGTTAAAAAATTGTAGTTATATATTTATGTAAAAGTTAAATAAAAATGCTAGTTAACGTAATAATGTAGTTACGATTCCTTCTGTTGTCACAATCACAATTATGTATTATAAATTGTAAATACATATAATTATTTATTTTTGTATAAATAAATACTAGTTTTGAAATTTAAATTAAACCAAATCCATTGCGAACATTAGCATTTAGTTTTACTTATTATGTAATTTTACGTCTAATTGTTATCTTTTATTTTACATTTCCATAATTTAAACTTGTATTTAGTTAAGGCTTTTAAATTATAGTAAACAAATCTAGTCATTTTAATTATACAGGAATCGTAACACTTTACTAATTACTGAGTAAGCGTATAAATTAAGTTTTCCTAAGACTAAAATGTGTTGTTTTGAATATTAACCATTGATTATACAAATCAAATTAAAAATATACAGATAATAGAGATATCGCATCATTGAATGTTATTATTTTTGTATTTTTTTCATCCCCTTTTTTCCTAAGCAATTTTTTGTGACCCTACCCTTTTTGCCAGGGGTTATGGGTTCGAATCCCCCCTACTACAAATATTCATACTGTGATGAAGTTTATTTATTTATTACTATGAAATTTATTTGACGCCTTATTGGTCTAGTGGTTTGCGTATGGGGCAGAGATCTCGGGGTCCTGGGTTCAATTCCCGGGTCGAGCTAACTTTGTGTCCATTTTTTCGGACACAGCTCGGGCTGGTGATCACCAATCCGCATTTGGCAAGCGTGGTGATTAGGTATACCCAGTGCCCATAATTGTAACGATAATTTGATTTGAAAGGGGGCCTATGCCCTGCAGTGGGACATTAATAGGATTATTTTACTTTGAAACTGATAACACAAGCAAAACACTGCTGTCTATTCCAACGATGAACTTTTAGCCAAGAAACTCGCTTTATGTGCTGCTACTTCTTGTGTACACGTCATCATCAGCCTGTGATAGTCCACTGCTGGACATAGGCTTCTCCAAATGCTCGCCACGCTGATTGATCCTCGGCCACTCGCATCCAGCTTCTGCCAGCCATCTTGCGCAGATCATCGCTCCACCTGGTCTGAGGGCGTCCTACACTACGTTTACCGAGACGCGGTCTCCACTCTAGAACCCGTTTACCCCAACGGTTAAAGGTTCTACGTACTCGTACTTGGCAAGTAATCGGTGAAAGTATACCTACTGTGTAATATACTATGTGAAAGTTAATGCTACTAGCATAATGCACTCAATAAAAAGAAAAAAATAGCTCTACCTACTCCTACTCCGTAAAAAAGGGTACAATGAAGACACTTATTTATTCTGAAAATACATTGTATTAGAAACACAATTAATAGACAAAATTGTGATGACACGATTAGCAAATAACTCCAATCGTGATGACTTAATGATAATGTTTAGGTAGGTTAAATTAATGTGTGATGTCTATTAAACCTATATAAGTTTTAAGCTGACTGCTGCTGTTCATTAAATACCAATGGGGTTCATCGGGAGTCACGTGACTGGGTCACCACATTAGACGTCGCCATTCTAGTCAGTTATGTTAGAGGAGCCAGATTTTAACATCTCTTCTAGACCTTGTGTTCTCGGTATGAACACAGGTATCATGATAGAATAAATAAAAACTGCTACAAAAAAACATACGCTGTTAATCGTGTTTGCCAGCACGTTCCACGTATCCACATCTTCCACATTCACCGTTTCTGATGTCAAAAGTTGGCGTTGCGTCTCCCACCGAGGCCATAGGAAATATTTTCCATGTGATCCCGACACAGTCTTGCTAATATTGCTCACCCAACTCGGAGGGCTGGACTCTTTATTTCGTAACTTTAGTAAAAGCACAGTCAACACCACTAGATACATGTTGAAAATAATTGAAAACCTGTAGAACAGCAGAATTGACGGCGTCGCCTCACTATGTTTCGGAACCTCCCACCCTATTTCAGTTAAATACATACAATGACACATCACTCCAAATATCATCATCAATAAGCGATTTTTGTCAGCAACGTCCAATAATATTGATGAAACAGTCAATAGAGACAAGACTATGGACGGGCATATGATCGCAGCTCCAATGGATTCTCCGTTCCTTGCCAGAACAAAAGTTATTTTAAGCTGATGAGCACTATCGCTAACATTACTAACTTCTTCATAATCCACAATAGTCCATTCTGATCCGTGTTCCGCTCCGTTTAATGTCACAGCTTTTTTCAATTGAGAATTTATATGAACATTTTTCTGGGGAGCTGATATTCCATATTCTAGCGTGCATCTCGTAGTATCGTAAGGCCAGCTCATGATATTTGTTTTGCATTCCACTGTTTCAAGCAACCTTGGGACGCAAATTACCGAACCACTGCTCTCAATTCTACATTCTGTGTAGGAAAAGGGAACGAATTCGTCATGTCTGTTGCTCAAAGTCAGCTGTGGAGTCCAGATATGGTAACTTTTGTAGATAGTAGTAGTAATGCCTCCGTATTTCGATGGGTCCCAGGACAGTCGTTTGTCGGTCCAATGCACGGTCACCCAGCTGTACATGCTGAAGAGATCTTCACTGTCCAAGTCAAAGTATTTCAGAAGGAACCAGAGTTTAACTTGAGTGATATTGTCCTTGCTCGGATTTTCGTACCACTTGTAGTCGCATTTTAAATCTTCGTGCAGTTTCTTCTCCCATTCTTGGGACAAACTTCGGTTGTCTAAGACGCAGTCACTTCTGCAGATATTTATGCAACTGAGCAGGAGTAGTACGAGTGCATGCATGTTTGGTGAGAGACTGAATGTGATAAGATGCTATACGCCCACCGGTGTGCTGTGATAAAATCACGGATGCCATGATCGGGTTACACAGCCATGTTTTATTGCAAAAAATATTGTTACTAATCATCGGGCGTATATTATTTTTTTATTTATTTATATTATATTTATAAAAACTTTATTGACCACACAAGTTGGGTACAAAAGGCGGACTTAACGCTAAAAGCATTCTCTACCAGTCAACCTTTGGGAAAAACGAAATGCTTAAATGCAGCAAAGAGCAAACTAAAAAAGAAAAACCTAAAAGACACACTATTTTACCAAAACAAGATAGTTAAATAATAAACATACACAAATACTAACTTGTATTATTATAATTATATATATATACATACAGTCGTGGTCAACTAATTAGGGACGCTATATGACTAAAACACAAGATCGTCCCTCAAGTACGAAAAATAAATCTCTATGGGGCTTTGAAGCTTATAGTAATTCATAACAAGTAATTTGGCTAGTATTCCTAATATTAAAAGGCCAGGAAAGCCTATAGCTAGTTGAGATCAAAATTATTTAAATAAATAAATCCTTGTCACTAACACAATATTGACTTTATGGATGGACAACTAATTAGGGACACGTAAAATTTTAACTGTAAATCTAAATAAAATGGTAATTATTTAAGTGTTTAGGACATAAAAAGTTTTCAATAATCAAAATAGAATATAAAACATATCATTAAACGTATTTTTTATAATCAGTATGATTTTTTTTGTTGGTTATAACCATTTGACATCAACGCAGCATCAATGCAATCAAATTATTACAGGTTTCCAAAGAAATATTATTCCAAACACCTTGAAATGTCCCGTAAAGCTTATTTTTAGTGCCAGTACGTTGAGCTGCATTTTCTTCTTCGCTTCATACCATAAGTGCTCTATCGGGTTTAGGTCTGGGCTGTTTGCGGGCCATTCTACTACCAACACTGACTGCTGCGCTAGGCACGATTTAACAGAGTGCGCGGTATGTTTTCGGTCGTTTTCGTGTTTAAACAGTCCAATAGACGGGTAAGACTTCTTCAGCATACTATATCATTGTTTCCTTCAATATTCCTTTGCATTGGAATTGATCAAGTTTACTTTTAATTATTTTTATAGGCCCCACTCTATGTCTAGAAAAACAGCCCCAGAATTGAATATTGTCGCCTCCATGTTTCACCTGCTTTTTCGTGTACTTTGGATTAATTTCGGACTTTATAAGTCATTGCACGTATTGTCTGTATTGTCTGCCATCGAATGAGATAAGATTTATACTGGTCTCGTCAGAAAACCGCGAATTTCTCCATCGAGCAACAGTCCAATGTCCATACTTTCTTGCAAACGCCAACGGGCTGTTTTTTTGGAACATGGAGTAGGATCTATAAAAATAATTGAAAGTAAACTTGATCAATTTTAATGGATTGAATATTGAAGGAAACGATGCTATAGTATGCTGAAGAAGTCTTACCAGTCTAATGGACGGTTTAAACACGAGAACTACCGAAAACATACCGCGCAATCTGTGAAATCGTGCCTAGCGCAACAGTCAGGACGGTACTAGATTGGCCCGCAAGCAGCCCAGACCCAAACCCGATAGAGCACTTATGGTACAAAGCGAAGAAAACAGTTGCAGCTCAACATACTGCCAGTAAAAGTCAGCTTTATGAGACATTTCAAGGCGGAATAATATTTCTTTAGACACCTGTAATAATTTGATTGCATCGAAGCCGCGCCGATGTCAAATGGTTATAGCTAATAAAGACAACCATACTGATTATAAAAAATACGTTTAATGATATGTTTTGTATTCTATTTTTATGAATGAAGACTTTTTATGTAATAAATACTTAAATAATTACCAGCTTATTCATATTTACAGTTAAAGTTTTACGTGTCCCTAATTAGTTGTCCATCCCTAATTCAATTGTGTAAAAGAGGCAATGATTTTTTTATTAAAAAAAAATTGATTGGCACCTGCTATTTCTTTCCTGACCCTAAAATATTTAGAATACTAGTCAAATTACTTGTTATCAATAGGTACAAGCTTCAAAGCCTTGCAGAATATTTTTTTCGCACTGAAGGTACGATCTTATGTTTAAGTGATAGAGTGTCCCTAATTAGTTGACCACGACTGTATATACATACATACACCTAATATTGATGATGATGTCCTAAATAATGATTCAAATTATGGAAAGTGAAAACCTAGATAAAAATAAATACCACGTCAGGCTTTTAACAGGAAATCACGAACTTGCCTTTTAAACGCAAACTTAATTGGAGCTTTCCTAATACTGACAGGGAGACTATTAAAGAGACGTGTAGCATTAAGAGTAAAGGAATCGGACATGAAGCCCGTATGATAAAGGGGAGTAGTGAGCGCCAATGAGCTAGCTGATCGAAGTTGACGGTCATGGGAATCACAAAGAAATTTAAACTTACTTTTTAAATAATCAGGAGATTTGGGATTGAAAAGAATGGAAAAGAGTGAGCAGAGCAATCTAAGCTGTCTGCGCTGACGTATAGTGAGCCAGTTAAGTTGAGACCGTTAAGAAGAGACGTGATCACGTCATAAGATTGTTTTATTCTATACGTTCTTTATTACTGCTTTGATATGGTAGTTAAATTCGATGAGATCAATCTTCGTAAATAATTGTAATTCAGTTAATGAAATATAATTATCAAAACATAACAATACCTATACTAATGAGATTCTGCACAACGTCATGCCTACAAACTAACACAATCAAAACAGACTTACGACTTTTCAAGCAAATAAAATACTTTGACTCGTAATATTATGTCACCAATATGTGTATTTATACCAATGACGTTCAATTAAAAAACTAGACTCCCAATCTCGCTCAAATATTGTCCGAAGCAAAAGTCTGCCCACCCGACTATTGGGCAGAGTTTTCGTTTAGTTGTATACAATTGACATTAAACACTAACTGCCACGAGATAAGGTGTTAATTTGAACGAATGTGTTAATGTCATCTGTGTCAACGCCGCTCGGACGTTTTTTGAGGAATTTTTCTTAGAGATTGGGTGTCTAGTTGTATATTGATCGTCATTGATTTATACATTCTAAATATGATTCGTCTACAATAACAGATGAAATTGAGAACATTCTATTGTCTTCTTTAACTAAATCCTGTAAGAAGCCTCATACATCTGACGTGTATTATTGTCACGGAGCAAATATTAAATAGACTTGTCGTATCGTGTTTTTATTTCATACTTTTAGAGGCAGGGTTTTTGTCAAGTATACATATACGTCGTTGGCGCACAGGGTCCGCAGGTGCTTGTCAAGTATAGACGACTTTGGCGTCCAAAAGGTTAAATGTAAAAACATTTTTTTCTGTCCGGTTTAATTATAACATTGTAGTTATAGCCTTTACAATCGCACTGTTCCACCCACCCACTACTAAGAATACTGATAATAAAAATTCTCCGGAACCACATCAAAGGAAGGTGGACTGCAACTCTACATAGTACTTGCTCTGTGATTATTGCATTGATATACGAGCACTCTTGTCACGGCGTAGGTTTCCGCGGCCGCCATTTTTTCCCCTTTGTGCTCGGTCCGTGAAAACAGGCTAATGGGCCGCTAAGATTTTTACAACATTTTCCTGGTAATGTATCGCGTAGATTCATGGGGCGCGTTATGACGGGAGTGTGTGGAATCATTTCTCAGATTGTGCATGGTGATACGTACATTATTTCTTTACGTGTGGTCTAAAATTATATAATTTGGATATAAATAAAATAAATAAATTTTGATGAAATAGATGTTGTTTGGTCCCTTAGTATGCCTTTCCTAAAAGGGCAAGTTTTATTCTATTTGTATTATTTTCTGTATATTTTTATTTATTTGACGGCTTCTCTTATATATTTTATTACTTGCAGATTTCATAAGTCCTCTACGTTGCGCTTTTATTTTTTAATGTTAACAATAAATTCAAAACAATGAATGAGAATTGGTTCGCGGCGCAAGTGGACTGTAAACGGAGTCTTTGGTTAGACTAAAAAAAAAAGAAAAAAAAAGTGGGTCGGAATCGGAAACCCAAAGGTCCTAAAATCCTCAATGGGTGTTAAAGGCAATTTATTATATCATCATTTTAAAGGAGACCGAAACGATTACATACAATCTTGGGCCTGAATGTAATAACTTGTAAATGGTGTGAATAAATAGATTGAAACTCATTGGTCCTTTACTGAAAATTCTGTTAGTTTAGACAATCTGAAAGCTGAGTTAATCGAGGTTTAAGTGGTAAAAGTGAGGTGGTTAAAAAAGTTGTAAAAATACCTGTCCAGAGCGAAAGCAAGGGTCGTTCAAGTTAGGCAGGATCAAAAAACACAAAAACAAAGCAATGGTTGTTAAAAATTAATAGAAATCGGAAATAAACACACAAAACGCAACGAAAAAAACACAAAATCACAGACCAAGTAGTACTGTCACTGTCAAATTACTCTTTGATTTCAAGTCAACGTCATGCGTCAGTCCAGTCACAGATTATCATAAACTATAATCGATTTTAATCGATAAACATTTTTATTTAATTTTTTATGTTTTTTTATGTAAATATGTCTATTTATGTACAACACAATGCATTTTATTTCTTTTTTGAGTTATTTATCTAGTATATTGTTATCTTTTTTAATTGTGTTAGCTAATAATTCTACATAATCGATTAAACGACAATCTAATATGTATTTTCAACTTTTTTTATATATCTTCGCTTCCAGATTGAGAATCACGCTGATTTTTGATATTTCAGCATAAATAAATATGGCCATTTTTTTAGACCATACCTCAAGTTATTACATTTTGGCCCACGATTTTCCATCTCCTTTGTACCCTATATTACCTAGTCAAATAATGTTATGTGAATAATACACTTCTACGTGTTTTTGTGTTTTATTACTTATCACTGTGGTCATAAAAATTATGATTAACTAGCTTCTGCCCGCGACTTCGTCCGCGTGGACTACCTTTTAGTAGCCTAAGAGGTTTCGTACATCAACTCGCGTACTCCTCTGCTACCCCTCTCGTGTTCTTCAGCGAATGATTGGATTTTGCACTGCGGAGCCCTAATCATAGGCTTAAGGTAGCTATTGCAGTATGCTCCTATAAACTATATTAAAAGATTTTTTTCCTTCAGCATAAACATGTAGATTTTTTTAGCTTTGGAAACACGTGAGCAAGCCACATAAAGCTGACCGTGAGAAAAACATGGCGAGCCCAAATGTATGCCTGCTGTATCAAGGTCTGACCCTGCGATTTGTTTATCGTCATTGAAAATGCGACTTTCAATGGGAACTGCAGGCGTTTAAAATTGAATGTAAAGTTGTTGGGTATAATTGGGATGCGCGGTATAAGAACATTGTCTCCATTAGCTTCTCCAGTTAAAATTGTGGCTTTCACAATGTGCCTTCCTAGTTCGGTAACTCGCAACCGAGTACCGTTACATAATCTTGGCGCGTCCAGGTTACGCATTTACAAAACGGGTACACATACCTTTAATTCCAACTTGTGTGATGGCAACCCGGACAACTCTAAAGAGTTTAGGAATTCTACGGGATAACTTGCCCCGCCCCCGCCCGGTTCGCCCGCCACCGCGTATCGTGCACTCATTTGTCAACGCGTAACTATTAAAATCGTCATATTTTAGACAATTCACACAAAATCTTTGTAAATTCTAGCCTAAGCTATATTATTGTAAAGTTTCATTAAAATCAATACAGTAGTTTTTACGTGAAAGAGTAACAAACGTTCATCAATCCGCCCCACGGCCGGTCGCGATCGGTACCGCCGCAACCGCTATGCCCATGCATTTTAAATCTGCAATATCTTCGAAAATATTCATTTAAATTACATGCTGTAAAGGGCCATTTTGATCTATATTACACGCACAATTTATTTAAGGTGCTTATTTAGATAAGGATTAATACTGTTTTGCTTAAAATTGCTTTTTCGTAAATAAGCCATTATTTTCTCGTTAGTAAAGGATAAAAAATGGTTATTGTGGGTTATCCCTAAGAGATAGATATATACCATCGCGGACTTTTTTGTAAACCTTTTTAAGGTGTACAATATTGTAGTACATTATTTTGATCTATCTCGAAGGGTTCAGCCAGCGTTTGCAATGTAAGCGCAAAAAAATGTGTTTATTTACGACCTTTAACTATTAAAATCGTCATATTTTAGACAATTCACACAAAATCTTTATAAAATGTAGCCTATGTGTTATTCTGATGTATGAGCTATAATATTGTAAAGTTTCATTAAAATCCATCCAGTAGTTTTTGTGTGAAAGAGTAACAAACATACTCACAAACTTTCGCCTTTATAATATTAGTAAGATAGGTCAACATTATGATTCTTAAGGTCGGCTTCTACCCCCACCTTGTGCTGCGCATTAAAGTTTTAGTTTGCGAGATTTAAGCAGTAGGTTAATTGAAGATTTATACGGCAACCCTCAAATCACGCACATACCTTTAACTGGCGGCCATTATTATGCTTCACTCATGATTAGACGAGATTACGTCTTTCTTTAGGTCCGCGAATAAAACATAATTCCAGTCATAAAATATTCAATGACGTGTGTCCGTCGAAGATATGAAAGTAACGGCCTGTGTTCATACAGGGCTAAACCGTCGTATAAAATAGCAATTTATTTTTCATTTTATCGCTCTAATGATGCGGAATCTGCCAGTTGGGTTACACTCGGTGTGCGCTGATAGGGTTAATGAGGATTTTAAATACTTCAAGTCATCACCTGTGCTTGGTTGATATGCTCAGTACTTCAATATTATTTTGTATGAATAAAATACGAGTAAGTAATTAGAATTTTCTAGTTACTTATTCTATTCATACAAAATTTGACGGAATGCTGTGTTTGTTGAATGTCGTTAGTCACAGGTAAAGTGACATTTCTCATATAAAGATTTTTGTATGTATGATCATACTATAAACTGTATTGTATTGTAATTTAAATTGTAAACAAACATGGCGATGAAAAAGAGTAACTAGCGAGTTTCTTGCCGGTGACTTCTCGACTAGATAACAGCATTCCGAACCGGTGGTAGAATCTCATTGCATCTATGTATATTTATTAGTATATTGTATGTATTAAAATATATATGTATGTATTTTATGTAAACTACTTTTATACTTGATTATTTTAGTTTTTGACGATTCGTAAGTGCTTCTAAGAATGCCTATATGAATAAAGATATCTTTGACTTTGACTATCTCACACGCAAATTTTCCTGACGGTAAAAAAAGTCATCCAGTATTTACAATATTAGAACAGCTGTAATGAAATCATCGGTCTGATTGTGGACGCAAAATGCGAGTCTGGCCTATGCTTGGCATTGCATGATAAGTGCACTCGAATATCAATATGTCACACTAGAAGCGCAGTGAGACAATTCCAGCATGAAATTCGGATTGTTGCTAAAATAACATTTCAAACTGTGACGAACATTTGTCTGTTATTATTTTTAAAATGTTAAAACATTTTGCTTGTTTAATGGCGATATTAATATAAATATATTACAAAAAAATCCATTTATCCAAAACTGTAATAATTTGGTCGGCTATCAAAACAGAGGTCACGAGTTAACACGTTGATTGCGGCACCAAATTTACTGAACTTACCCAGGGTGCGACATGAACTCCATGATTCTCACGCAGGACTCCACTGCGGTGCGTCATGAACATCATTTGTTCACATTAGTTAATAGATTCAAGAGGTCATAACTATTTGAAATTGAAACATTTTTGTGTGTTCTTTTTTTTAAAATGTAGGTAATATGTAGTAGTTTCTACAGCATAAATCGTTTTAAATTCTGATTTGTACTTCCCCAGATTTAGGAGAAAATGTACTACCCTGATTTCATGAGAAACATTTTGCCATGCCGCACTGTGTTAATGAGACGCCTAACGAGTAATAGTGATGGGCAAGCAATAAAAACCAACAATACAAATCAACAATTCATCATAATCATTACAGTGTAACAGCCCAGTATGCTTAACTTAAATGAAATGTCTCTAAAATCGCAGTAATTAAGGAACTACAATCAAAATCAACAATTAAATGCTAATCATCATCATAACTTAAATTTAACGTTATTTAAATTTAAAGTTAACTTAAATGAAATATGTCTCTTATATCACAGTAATTAAGGAACTAAAATTAAAACCAACAATGAAATATTAACCATCACATTTGCGTTTAATTTGATTTGTGTGCGGACGTTGTGCATCACTATGCGCGACTGGCGAGAATGGCGCGCCCGCATTCGGTGCGGCATGAGGTGCAGGGGCGTGACCATATACTGGCCATGCCGCACACAGCGCAAAAGTACACAACTCTGTGCGACGTGAACATTATTTTGCCATATCTGTTTTTGATAAATTTAGAACCTTTTAAAAAAAACACTCGGAAATATCTATTTGTTTCTTTCTTACTCATAGAACAACATATGAAAAACCCCCCCGCACCGTGGTGAGAAACACATTTTTCTGCACCGCACGCTGGTAAAGTCAAGCATGGCCCTATATTGGTCATGACGCATGGAACGTGTTAAATCCGCACGGTAGGTACCAACTTTATGTGTATTGAACAGTATTGAATATGTCTGTTTGAATCGGTCTGGGTGTTTTATCCGTTGCCGGGCGCTCATAGTACCTACTACAAGCTTTGCTTAGATTGAGGCTAGACGGCGTGTGTGAATATAGTTACAAGGATATTTTATAAATTGACTCTAAAATGAGTAAATATTACCTAAGCAGTCTAAGTATCGCTATAAACCACATCTGTTTCTGATTTAAACAATTTCATTTCATTTCATAAAAAACAACGAAGGTCCCACAAATGGACATCCAGAACACAGGAAAAATCCAACATAAACTGTTGTCGTAATTTCAATGTATAAAACCTTTTTGAGTCTATAAAAGTGAAAAGTGTTGCCTCACTGGCACTGCTCTTTTTGGAACTAGGCCGTGGTGGCTGCGGCTCGATTCCGTGTGCATCCTGCTGCAATCCGGTCAGATTCGGTTAATACGCAGAACGCGACACCACGCCACTCTATGTAATTTACAAGCTTTACATGCTTAGATTTTAATGACGTAACCATAACCAATGCTACTTATAAAGACTGCGAACCACTGATGAATAAACGTAGCTTACAACTGCGAAAGCATCTGAATTCAAAAAAATCTAAGGACATGTTTTAGCCCCCAAAAGTGTAAAATCAACAACCAGGAACTGAACCCACGACCTCTGGTTTTGACCGTGTGGCTCGGCTATTGTTAAACATTATGTTTGGAAAAGTTCCAGTCTATATTTTCCAGAGCTTTGATCTTCTTTAACCGACTTCAAAAAAGAAGGAGGTTCTCAAAGCAGGTGATACATTTTACTTTTTAAAGTAACATTTCTGTTTAAACATAAATAACAATTAGTAACTTCCCTTCTACAATTCACTACGAACCTAAATTAATTAAAGTCGTGGAAAAGAAAAACCCAGATGAGTTTCATAATTGTGTGACATGCCCATTCACCGCCCGCGCCCACGATAATTGCGCTCTCATTGTCCGTCTTCCACACTTTCCTGATTGTTATTCAAATTTAATTAATTAAAAAAATATTTTAGTTAAGACGCCGTGAAAACTGACGTGTTAATATTCTGTGTCTCTTGCGAGGTTACTAAAACCTATTAGGCGGAATACACTTGTTGTCTTGTGGGGTCTCCCTTATAAGTATCCACGTAAATGTACATTAATGCCGAAGATTGCTACGTTTAAAAGGTAAGAAATACTAAACAACTCTATGTAAATTAATTTCATTTAGAAATTAAAAATAATAATCACTAAAATAATATGAGCACACATAACTTGAGAACAACACCAACAAATTAAATATCTTCTGTTAAGTTAAAACAAAAAAGACCATTTTGTATCGGGGCAAGATGTCACCATTGAACTACAATTACTAGCGTACTTGTTGATGTCACTGTGTATAAAATTTCCCAGGAAACTTATTTTACTATCCGATACAAATGCTATTAGGATAATAATACCTTTTGGAATTGAGCCAAAATTATGTCAACTGCGTGATGACTTACACACAGATATTTTTTGGCCTTGCTAACGCTACGTATATAATATTTTAAATTCTCTAATGGAATTTAAGATCTCCCAAATTAGTCAAGATGAGACCACCCGCATGCAAGTATTAACGTTAGCATTGAGTTAAGAGGAAGTTTTATAACGACCATTTAACAACCCTCGCACGGAACTTTTCCTGACAGTGAATAAATTGTTTTGTGAATGTACTTATGATTTTCCATGAGGCATGTGTAATGTGTATCTATTGTCAAGATTGTACTAATAAGGGTAATTTTACGGTGCTTACAGTGTAGCAGCACAGTAGTGTAGGTACCTAGCTTAGGTACATACTTTTTTTAATTGGCTTTGAATAAGAAAATTATCATTTTCTATGGACTATATCAAAAAGTTATGAAAAATCACAGTTTTTATTCCTCAATTAAGATACTTTGGTATTGGTACCCTAGCAAAAAATAAACAGAAGTCTAAAAAAATGCTTAAATTTTGGCTGACACTTTATGGACAAAAATAGATGATGAGTCCTTCACTAATATCGGACACAGTAAAAAAACAAAGCTGTTTCTCAAATCAGTAATATTAAGAGTAAGCGCTACAAGCTCAATAACGATATAGTTTGCGGTCGACCAATTATCGGCAATAATTTCTTTAGGTGCCTGTGATCTCTCAACGAAAGCGAGCGTCTCCGAAAAGTGGTCAACCAGAAACTCCGGCGACTGTACGTAAAGAATAATTAGAATAGAATTAATTATTTGTTTAGGTACAACCTGTGACATGATTTAGCGCAATAAAAATAAACGAACGGGTTTGGCTTAAAAATTATTTTTGAGAAGGGTAAAACTAATTACAATTAATTAATTTTCTGCTTTTGTAATCGCCAAAGTCCCCTTTATAAATTATATACCCAATAATTTCATTAGCTGGGGTCTGGTTGGTAGTAGAACTTTTTCAGTCTGGCTGGCTAGCTAGCATCCCGACTAGAGGATTCGATCCCGGGATCCCGAAAACCGGGATCCCGGGATCCCGATCATATTTTAGTCCCGAAATTTTCGGGATTAAATTCAATGAATCCCGGGATTTTCGGGACTAATATATTTTTATATAAGTCAATAAAAATGTGCGTGAAACGAAACGCACTTACTTTCATTTGACGTTAAACGTCAAAATTTGCCGGCCATCTTGTTAACACAGCTGATTGCGTTTGTTTCTGCTAACGACAGGTGGCGGATTAAGCACTTAAGTGTGTAAAATAGTGTAAAATTATTTCTTGTTTAATGATCTTTCTAAGATCATTAAACAAGAAATGAATCTTTATGAGGCTAGTTCCACACGAGGTTATAATTTGGAGAAGGCTTATAAAAATTTATTGACGATTCCTCCAACTTCCATCGAGCCTAAACGCGCGTTTTCCGCTGCTTCATATTTGTGCAACAAATTAAGAAGTATGCTTTCGGATGAGACGTTGGATGCGTTGTTATTTCTTAGATTTTATTTTCGTGGCCTAAATAAGTAAATTATAGTTTCTGGTCTATTTGATTTAAAATATGAGTCCTATTAACATTGATCTCTTTTGTCAAATTTTAAGAAGTTGATTTTTTTATGGTTATTTGTGAAATAAAATAAACAAACTAAGCAATAATTTATTAAACTATTTTATAAGGGCCTAGTTTATTGATTTTATTAGAAGAAATTATAATTTTGTTTTGTTTTTGAAGATTTAAGTGAAGATTTAAAATAAAAGGTTGATTTTGTTATGTTTTTCTTTCTTTTTACTTCCACTTTCTATTACTAATACAATCCCGGGACTATCCCGGGATCCCGGTATTAACTGTTGATAATCCCGAAATCCCGGGACTAGAAAAATCGACCGGGATCGAATCCTCTAATCCCGACAGGTGAAAGCCACCATAATAATCTCTGGTTGTATTTTCCAACTGGTGTATGTAGCATAAGAACTTGGCTATCCAATAGAAAGTAAGTATATAAAAGGACAGCAAAAGTCGCTGTTTGCAGCCGCAGTGAGCATAATGCGATTAGTCGGTTGCAAGCGCCCTCTAGGAGCTCTTTACTGTCTCTTACATTTATATCGGGAAATGCATTTATTTCTTTGAACCATTCGGAGTTAATTCTCGTGGCATTTATGTCGCTTCTCAAGTCATATTTCCAGGCACTTGAATGATTTTTTCCCGAGAATGTAATCTTTCTTCTTTTAGTTCGGCTGATTTGATATCCCATCAACGTGTAAGTAATTTACCCTAAAAAAGACTGTTAAGTTAGGAAATAATAAAGTAGATAATTTCAGCATGATTTTGACTATAGCCGCTAATATCAGCTAATAACTAGGTTTAGGTTTAGGTTTAAAGACATTTATTCTCATAAAGACATTACGCCACTTACATGAGAACATAAGTAAGTACATTTAACAAAAATTAAATACTAAATACGTTAAACGTAACGTAACGTTATACGTAACTAACCACGCAGGACATATTTAGTACCTATAATAAGCGCCAGAACCAGATTACTCTCTCCATAGGTACAGTAATTATGAATTTCTAAGCAGGAAATGAAGTGAAAAAGGGGTATAAAAATATTTTAGTATGTCATTATTTCTGTCGTTGGGTGTGGTGTCATTTTCTGGTTGGAAATAAAGAATGACGTAATTAGTCGTCGTGTCAAGAAGTTAGGAGATTCAAACAAAAAGCTGTTTAACAATTGTTGCCTATAATATAAAAAAATGTCATTTTGGCTTATTAAATGTAAGATTTGGCCGAACGGAACTATTTTTTTTATACCACATCAGCTGGCAAACAGACACGCAGCCCACCTGATGGTAAGCGGTCACTGCGGCCTATTCCATTGAGGGACACTTCACCAGCGTCGCTCAATGTGCTGCCAGACTGTAGGCTCATCTGGTCTACGAGCCTTTGCTTTCAAGTGTACTGGCTCCCACATTAATATCTCCGGAACACAGCCAGAGTTGTTATGGCGGCAGATTTCGCCAGTGGGGGTGGTAGCTAGCCAGTCGGACTCTGAAAAAAGACCTACCACCAACTCTGGTTGTTGCCAATCCAAGCCGGGAATCGAACCCACGACCTCCGGGTTTTATACCCGAGCGGCTTAGCCATTGTTCCATTTGTTCCACAGAGGCGGACAAAACTGATGGTTAAGGTTTCATCACAAGTTCAAAACCTTTGGCTTCGGCCGATTTTAGGATAAGCAGGGCCCTGGCTTCAGCTACCGTGTCTTTTGGTCATACCTAGTTCAGAATTGTGCTCACCAACAACTCGCCAAGCGTCCTGATTAAATTACTTAGACCCTTTACTTGGCAAAGATTTTTTTTTGGTAAATATTTGTGATTTGCACCCAACGAATTTAAATACCCTATCGTTGTTTGCACCATAAATATTGGATTAAGGATGAGTCAAAATCGTATTTTTTTAAAAAAGTGTGCATTCTGGTGCTGCAAGTATAGTGTTAAAATTAACGTTTTAAAATAACTCTTTTTTTAATATCCTCACATTGGTAACTGAGGTCTTTCACAGTAAGTTATAGAGTAACTTCATGTTAATGTTGTTAGTTTAACACTTACACCTGACATCAAAGTTTTCTATACTCACACTTAAGTTATAATTAATTAGCCACTCGCTCACAGGTATCGTAAATTGTCCTGCGGTGTCTCTGGTTGTCAGGGTCCGTCCCAGCCCAGAGACGCCGCCGACGGCGATGCAGGAGCGCGGGTGTGTTTAGTGGAGTATTCTTTGTGCACCAGTCTTTATAAGTAAAGACTAGGGCATGAAATTGCACGAGTCCCACACACGGCTCGCCTTCCCCAGGCGAGTTATGGTGCCTAATAGCATTCCCCTCCACAAAAAAAAAGGTATCGTAAATGGTCAAACTTTGTTTATTCAATTAGACAAGTATATTCACGTTTACCAAATAGTATAAATGTGAACCTTATGGTATTCACATAAAACTTTTCGTCTACATATTACTAGACGAAGCTACACAGGCTAAGGCTACGTCCCCAGTAGGCAAACTGTGAGCGGCAAACTAACAGTTTGACAGTTTGCGGCTTATCGATTTAGTACGCCTTTCCATAATAGTTATTTATGTGACTGCTGCATAATGAGGGTCATTAAAATACGAATGTGGTTTTATGAAACGAACGAAGTGAGTTTCATAAAAGAATCACATGAGTATTTTAATGACTAATTATGTACAGTCACATACATAACTTTATCTTCATTCATACGATAATATGTCTATTTTATAGTCAGGATTGATGAGCAAACGCCCTAGTTACCAACATAATCTGTATGTAAAAGTTAGTTTAGTACTGTCTTATTTAATGACTGACGTTTGTAGTTTTTAAAATCCATAAACAATCTAGACTCGAGTTGATTTCGATTCTCAAATCGATTGTTATAATTTCAGCATCGAATTAAATGTATAGGAATGGAACATAAAATTACTAATCGACTAATTCGATAATCGAAAAAACCTATTAATTTTTACTTTTAAAGAAGACGTTCGAAATTTGAACGTAATTTCGTATCAGTTACCGACACTAAAATGTAAACATTTCAATGCAGCCACAGATACTTATATCTAAATGTAGGGCGTTTGCTCATCGCTCCTGAATATAAAATAGACATATTATGGTATGGATGTAGATAAATAACAAATGAAGTGTCCACAGTTTGCTAGTTTTGCGCTCACTGTACGCAGTTTGTAGTGTTACGCGCGCCGACTATCTCAGTAAGCGGCTGACTCCCTTCAAAACCATAGCTCAATATAGACCGACTAACTTATCTGTTCCGGTGGCGGCGTCGCTACTTTCGTTTTAGTATTGTCATTAAGTATCGTTTTTGCATTGCAAAAACTGACATTTCACGTAGTTCCAATATTGGCCACCGGAACAGATAAGTTTGTTGGTCTATACGTATGACAGCTGTCACTAGTGATGAGGTGCAGTCGAATCGCGATTATACGAACACCGATTTTGGATCGTAAAAATTGTTTTTTTCCTATTGTCAATCAAATATGATTATAGAATCAAGAAACTATAGAGTTTGTAAAATCTAGGATGATACCTGCAACATGTGTTACAGTAACATTTCTAGAGACGTCGATTTATACTGCAAGATTAAGTAACTTTAAGAAAGTATTCTTATTTTCGAATCACATTTAGATTTTTTATCCAAGGCGTTATACTTTTAATCAAATTGATTAATTTTTTATAGTTAATATGATCTTACGTTTAAAGTAATAAACGAAACTATGTTTTCGAAATTTTACCCGGTAACAATCGATAAAAATTGAAAGCGAAAGATGACAGCAATGAACATCTCTAAGTTGGCGGCGCCGGCAATCATGAACGCTATTTCTCTGCATACATTTTGACAGTCAAAAATTGTGAAACATTAATGCTGTCAATACGATGACATCTGTGCGAAAATTGTTCTGAATTTGAAATTTCAGTTCGCCACAAATTTGCGTCTCACTCAGTCGGCAGCGAACAGTTTGCCTACTGGAGACGCAGCCTAAGTGGTACCTACTATCTTTGAAATAATACACGAAGTTTCTTGATTAATTCTCTTGTCATTTGATAGGTGAAAATCAATATTTGCTATATCAAATAACAATCAAAGGAAGAATACGACGACCATTGTAGTTATTTTTGGATGTCGCCTCGTCTTACAAACACCATTTGCTTTCTTGTAAAAAATATTGATGTTTACTAAACCGCTTGTACTTACCAAAACTATAAAATATCAATCAAATTAAATATCATTGTACATTATTAACACAGCCATATTCTGTGACACAGCGGTATTATCCTGACCCAAACTGAGCATAGGTTGCACTAACTAATTTATTTTATAAAGAGGAAAGATTTCAGTGTTTGTTTGTTTGTTTGTTCCGAAACTACTGAACCGATTTGAATAATTCTTTCACTGTTGGAAAGCTACACTATCCCGGGTGAACAAAGGGCACTTTGATCCCGGAAATGTGGGGGGAAGGGAGGGATATCTGAAAAAAAATTACGCGCGGGTGAAACCGCGAACAGAAGGCTACAATTTATTATACCTAATGCATGCTAGTAAGTATCGAACCCGCGACCTTTGTAGTGCGACTGTAGGCTCATCTGGTCTACGAGCCTTTGCTCTCAAGTGTACTGGCTCCCACATTAATACTGCCGGAACACAGCTAGATCTGTTATGGCGGCAGAGTTCACCTATGGGTGGTAGCTAGCCAGTCGGACTCTGAAAAAGTCCCTACCACCAACTAGACCCAAAGCGGGAATCGAACCCACGACCTCCGGGTTTTATACCCGAGCGGCTTAACCAATGTTCCATGAAGGCGGTCGAAGTTAACATATATTTTTGTTTGTATCGGTAGACCAATATTGTGTCGTGTTTATTAATACAAAATATTTTGTTATTGTAATCATAATTATATCATAATAAAATTGTCGACCTATAGCAGAAAATTGCGACTTTTCAAATAATTATTATGCAAATCTAATAATATCCTAATAGAAACCAAGATTTTTATCTTTATGGGTTATTTGTGTACTAAAATAGCTCATAGCAAATTGAAACCACTAATTTGCTACTCAATTCGACGTAATTAGAGATTATTATCAAAGTAAAAAGTCATTGGCCTAGTAGCTATTTCGGGCTTTCAAATTGTTTGAGTAAATAAAAAAAAATACAATACGCCTTAGTCAAATCCTTTGAGTTTACGTCCTGTCCTAAAATCAAGATGAGCGGGACGAACTCGAATAAAATATATTTTTATTTACCTATCTAGAAATGAATAAATTCAATTATATTTTATCTACATCCATACCATAATATGTCTATTTTATATTCAGGAGCGATGAGCAAACGCCCTACATTTAGATATAGTATCTGTGGCTGCATTGAAATGTTTACATTTTAGTGTCGGTAACTGATACGAAATTACGTTCAAATTTCGAACGTCTTCTTTAAAAGTAAAAATTAATAGGTTTTTTCGATTATCGAATTAGTCGATTAGTAATTTTATGTTCCATTCCTATACATTTAATTCGATGCTGAAATTATAACAATCGATTTGAGACTCGAAATCAACTCGAGTCTAGATTGTTTATGGATTTTAAAAACTACAAACGTCAGTCATTAATTATGACAGTACTAAACTAACTTTTACATACAGATTATGTTGGTAACTAGGGCGTTTGCTCATCAATCCTGACTATAAAATAGACATATTATCGTATGAATGAAGATAAAGTTATGTATGTGACTGTACATAATTAGTCATTAAAATACTCATGTGATTCTTTTATGAAACTCACTTCGTTCGTTTCATAAAACCACATTCGTATTTTAATGACCCTCATTATGCAGCAGTCACATAAATAACTAATTGATACCATTCGCTATACCGTTTAACGCCTCAATGGTCTAATGGTTTAACTACTGGGCCGAGATCGTGGGGTCCTGGGTTCAATTCCTGGGCAAAAGTTAGCTAACTTTGTGTCGGTTTTTTCGGACACTGCTCGGTTTGTGATCACCAATCCGCATTTGGCAAACGTGGTGATTAAGCCAGTACCCTCAGATCACCCAGAGTACACCCAGATCATTGTAACGAAAACTTGATTTCAAGGATGGAGGCCTTTGTCCTGCAGTGTGACTTTAATAGGCTGATACTTTACTTTTTTATACTGTTTATCCACCTTTTCTTGCGGAGAATGATTTTAATCACCATAACCGCTAGCAAGACCTGCAGGCGTGTGTAGGACTCCGGACTACAGACGTATCTCACTACCAGCGTTGCCAGACGTCCCGATTTTGGCAGGACGTCCCGATTTTTGAATCAATATTAAATTTCCCGCGCGGGACAGGCTCCGTCCTGCTTTTCGGGGAGAACTCGACCGTAGTGCAGAGTGCTGAGAAAGAAAGGCGCGTAATGAAGATAAGAGTTTACAATACATTTTCTATGGCTACTTTTGCTATCTTATATTGTCACGTAAACGTAATTTTAAGTCAAATAAAAAGATAAATATTTGAAAACTTTTGATTATATTACGTTTTTTTACTATGTCTCGCTTTTGACGGAAGAATCCCGCTTTTTTCACTCAAAAAGTACGAAAGTCCCGACTTGGCAAGAAAAAAAAACTGGTTACGCTGCACTAAACTCCCCAGTAAACAATAAATTAGGTATGACCCTTTCGTTGTTCTATCGGTTTGCTACGCGATTTCTATCTGGTTTTCGTCCTTGATCTTTGTGAGCTTCGAGATTAGCATCTTACCCTCGCGTAAACAAAGAATTTGCGTCTGCGTGCGGTCACCGTAATTATACTTCAGAATTCGTCCTCAATATTAGTATAATGTACACTTGTAGTATCGCTTTAAATGTGTTACCCTTTAGCACACAATTTTAGAGTATTTATATAAAAATACCATATTTTAAAAAATATATTACAAAATTTAATCGTTACTTCCGGTCGTATTAATTTGTCGGACACATCCGATTCCCGCCAATCTACAAGTGGCGCCACCTTTCCTTTGCCGCCATGCCCGCCATGTTCTATAAACCTTCATTCGCTATTTGTGCTTCGCCCAAACGCACGCAAACGTTACTCAAATTCTAAATTCCGTTAGTAAAAGATGAAAGTTTTAAAACAGTGAAGATTCGTTAGATTTTAAATTTTATTTTTTAGGAAAATACAATACCCATGGGCAGAGTTCCATGGGTCGCTTTTTGTTCAATTTCGTGTCTAAAGCGAAACCCAAGGTCTTATGCACGCAGGGACATCTATAGGGTGATCCCACGCAAAGACTAACGAACTGTGTGTCTGCTTGCAGACCCAGCTCGAATTGAACATGGCGATATACGATGAAATTTGAAACTGTGAAGATTCGTTATATTTTAAAAAATTTTTTTTTTAGGAATATGCAATACCCGTGGGCAGTCCCATGGGTCGCTTTTTGTTCAATTTCGCGATTTAAAGCGAAACTCAAGGTCTTATGCACGCAGGGACATCTATAGGGTGATCCCACGCAAAGACTAACGAACTGTGTGTCTGCTTGCAGACCCAGCTCGAATTGAACATGGCGATATACGAAGAATCTTTGGAGGCTGCTTTGGAGGCTTGTTGTTAGTAAAACACGGTCAGAGCAGTGAATAGTGAATAATTTATTTGCCAAAAAGCGCTAAATATATACATAAATTAAATCCTCAACTAGCGATGTCCTAAACTAGCAACACTCCATGTTGCGTCTCTGTCTCGCAAGACGCAAAGTCGATGGTCCGCGCCGCGCATGCGCGCGGGCGTTCGGCGGTCTTCGGCGCGCTCTCGCGCCTCGTCGCGTGACCGTTGGATTGGAGGGGCGCGAGGTAACAAAACCACCTCGCGGCGCGGGGCGCGTCCATTCGGCGGCGGCGATCGGAACAAGCGGACGTGGCTGGAGCGGCGACTCGGCGAGTGCAAAGTGCATCGACATGTGCACTTGTGAAGAACTGCAGCGCGTTGACACGATGATGTGTTGACGTGCTGTCGGCGTTGTTGTCGCGCTGCTTGCGTTGACGCGATATCGCGTTGTCGCGCTGGCTGCGTAGACGCGAAGATCGTGATGTGAAGTGAAGATTCGTGTTGCTATGTGAAGATTGCGACACGCTGTTGCGGCGATATCAAAACAGTCCTTTTGAGGGCTATAAACAGCTCTTTTCAGAGCTTGCTAGCCGTGTGCTAGCAAATCCTGTTTCTTATGACGAATCTTGTTTCTTATCGACATAAAAAGTCTAAACAGCTCTTTTGAGAGCTAACTACTAGCCATAGCGCTAGTATTCTTGTTTCTTACGACAAGATTAAAAGTCACAGTGTAGTGAAGCGTAGACCGTAGTGCGTAGTTGTAGTTTTCTCGTAGTGTCGGCTGTAGTGCGTAGTGTAGTTGCCACAATACTCCCCCTCAAGTGAAACGTACCGGCAGCTTGATAGTGCGACCGCGACGCGTCTGCTTCATGGTGTCAGTGCTTGATGGTTGTGACGTCATATTCTGGGCGCGTGCGGTGGTACATTGGGTTTGAGGTAAAGGTGTGGTACTGGTAATGGTATGAGGTAAAGGTAATGACGGTTGAGGTAAAGGTAAAGGTTGTGAAAAGGGTATTGGATGTGAGTTGACTTGCTGTTCCTTGTTATACTGTGGCTCTTCTAACAGGTAAGCTGGTTTGAGTCGGTCTATTGAGATGTTCGATTCTCGGTCGGGTAACTGGATAGTGAAAACTTTTTCTGTTCGTTGTAGTACTCTGTAGGGTCCTTCGTAGGGCTGTTGTAGAGGTTTCTTGACTGCGTCGACTCTGATGAATACGTGAGTGCAGGTTTGTAAATCTTGATGAACGAATATGCGTGGCTTGCTATTGTGATGAACTGTGGATGATGTCGGCTTGTTATCATTAATTATACCACGTAACTTGTCTACGTAGGTATAATCTAATGATGTAGGTAGCGTTGATGTTGATGTGAAGAAATCTCCCGGCAGGCGTAGGTTGTACCCGTAGGTAAGTTCGGCGGGAGTAACTCCGGCGTCGGCGCGAAGCGTGGCGCGTAGTCCAAGTAGTATGGTAGGTAGGTACTCTACCCATGACTGTGTGTCGGCCAGCTTCGTGCGGAGTGCGGTCTTGAGTGTGCGGTGCCATCGTTCTACGATTCCGTTGCTCTGCGGGTGATAGGGTGTAGTTCGATTTTTCTTAATTCCCATTATTCTCATTAGGTTTGTGAACAGCTGACTCTCGAACTGACGGCCTTGATCACTTGTTAGTGTTGTAGGGCATCCAAATCGACTAATCCAGTGCTTGTAGATTACGTCGGCGACTGTATCGGCTGTTATGTCGGTTGTCGGTATAGCTTCGGGCCATTTTGTTTGTCGGTCGATCATAGTGATTAGGTATCGGTATCCTTCTTGGGTAGTAGGTAGCGGTCCGACGATATCGACATGTATGTGTTGAAATCGATCAGTTGGCGGGAAACTTGATGTCGCGGAGTAGGTATGGCGATGTATCTTGCTTTTCTGACAATCTATACATGTTTTTGTCCAGTTGCCGATGTCCGCGTTCATGGATGGCCAAAAATATTTTTGTGACGTAATTTTTCTAGTCGTTCGGGTACCAGGGTGACTGATATTATGAACGCTTTTAAATACGTCATAGCGATGTTCTGTAGGTATATACGGTCGGATGTTGCTCGTTGATGTTTCACAGTAGATTTCGATGTCGGTGTTGGGAATAATAATTTTCTTGAGTTGTAGGTTATCTTGTTGTAATAATAGCGGCAATGTGGGATCTTGTTGTTGTGATTGCGCTATTTCTTGATAATTTATTGTAGATGGACAGGTGATGGTTTCTATTCGGCTTAGGGCGTCGGCTACGATGTTATCTTTCCCGCTGATGTGACGGATGTCTGTTGTAAATTCGCTTATGAAGAGTAGTTGTCTCGTGCGTCTTGGTGTTTCGGTTGTTGACGTTATCTTCCCCATAGCGAATGTAAGCGGCTTGTGGTCGGTGAATATGATAAGTTGACGTCCCTCGAACATTTTTCTGAAGTGTTTGACGGCCATGTAGATTGCTTGTAGCTCGCGGTCATATGTTGAATACTTCGTTTGCGCGTCTGAAAACTTCTTTGAAAAATAGCCGAGTGGTTGCCATTTTTCATTGACGTATTGTTGAAGTACTGCGCCGGCTGCTTTATCGGATGCGTCACAGAATAGGGCATAGGGTGCGTTGTGTGACGGGTGGGCTAGCAGTGTAGCTTCACTGATGGCGGTTTTGCATGCTTCGAATGCGCTCGATGATTCTTCGTTCCATGTTATTATTGTTTTGTCACGCTTTTTGACGTTATGGAGGTGAGCGTTGAGCGGCGCCTGGATGGTTGCGATGTTAGGTAGATGTTCGCGATAGAAGTTTATCATGCCGAGGAATCGTCGTAATTCTTCTATTGTTTTCGGTTTGGGATAATCGTTGATTTGTTTTATCTTTTCCGCGGGTGGCTTGATTCCTTGTTGTGAGACGATGTAACCGAGAAACTTTACTTCCGGTTTGCCTAGGTTACATTTGGCGGGGTTTATTGTTATCCCGTGGTCTTGGAATCTTCTTAGGACTGTGCGTAGATGCTCTCGATGCTCAGATACTGATGATGAAGCCAAAATTACATCGTCGATGAATGGAAAAACGAAGTCTAGTCCGCTAAGTACTTGATGGATGTACCGTTGGAATGTCTGGCCTGCGTTCTTGAGTCCCGGGCACATTCGCGGAAATTCGAATAGTCCCATCGGTGTTATGATGGCTGTCTTCTCTATATCCTCCTCGCGGACAGTAAGTTGCTGGTAAGCTCTATTCAGGTCGAGCGTGGAGAAGATGGTCTTGCCTGACAGCTGATAGGTGAAGTCCTTGATGCGCGGGACTGGGTAGCGATCAGGTTTCGTGATTGCGTTCAATCTTCTGTAGTCGCCACAGACTCGGATGTCCCCGTTTTTCTTGGGAACGATGTGAAGAGGTGATGACCATGGGCTCTTGCTGGGACGGCATAGGCCTTGTTCGACCATGTTCTCGAACTCTTTCTTGACTTTCTCGTAGCGGTGGGGTGGGATGGGTCGAGCGCGGCAGTGGACTGGTGGACCTTCGGTTTCTATGTAGTGCTGGACGTTGATCTTGTCTGTGATGTTCATTGATGTTAGACGCGTTGTCCCGGGGAATTCGGCTAAGATGTCGTGAAATGACTCTTGTATGTCTATGCTTCTTATCGTTGGGATATCTGTAGCGCGAACCGGAGCGTCGATCTTCAGGCTGGTGACGTTGTCGATAAGCTTCTTGTTCTTGAGGTCGACTATGAGCTGATGATGCTTCAAAAAGTCGGCTCCCAGTATAGGTTTGGATACGTCAGCGATGATGAATTTCCATTTGTAGGGACGGCGTAGGTTAAGATCGAGCTCTAATGTTTTTTCCCCGTATGTTGATATGACGGTGTTGTTTGCAGCGTAGAGCTTGAATGGAAGCGGTGATGATTTCTGGCCTTTTATTCTAGGTAGGACGGATATATTAGCCCCCGTGTCTACCAAGAATGATAGTCCGGTCTTCTTGTCACGGACAAATAGGCGGTATGTATGTTGAACGTTGGTGTCCGCCTCCGCCAGCGTTCGATCTAGTTTTCCGAGTTCTTTGATTTGTGATAAGCGCAGGGCGATGTGCATTTTCTTGCTTGATCCCCGAAGCGGCGGTGATAATAACAGTATGGTGATGGTGACGCTGAGTTTTCTCTACTCCGGGATCGAGAGTGGGTGTTGCGATGTTGATACTGGCGATGGTGTGGCGGGAATCTATTTCTTCTGTAGTTATGTTGATTGTTCTTTAATTCGGCGACTTCTAGTGATAATTTTCTTATTTCTGCGATGAGGTAAGTTGTTTCTGATGATGATGATGGTGGTGGCGGTGGTGATGATGGATTGACGGCGGCGATGTGGCTGTCTCGCATCTGCTCCATCATTTTGTCGGCGAGTAGAGCGAGTTCTTCTAGCTTCGCCTGCGTGCTGAATGATTCGCTGACGGCGAGAATGGATCGGATGTGTGGAGGCAAGTGGTTAGTCCACATGATGCGTAGCGTGGCGTCCGGGATGCGATTGCGGGCGAGTTCGCGCATACGGCGAAGTAGCTGTGTGGGCTTCTGATCGCCGAGTTCCATCTCAGACAGTAGCTTCTGGAACTGCCTTGTGTCTGACTCCTCGTAGGCGGCGATCAGTCGCTCTTTTAGCGCCTTGTAAAAATCGGTCGCCGGCGGGTTGTATAGCAGGTCGGTGATCTGCTCGATGTCCTGCTTCTCGAGCTGTGCGATGACCATCTGGGCGAGTTGCTGGTCCCCTTTCTTCAAACCGTGTGTGGCAGCCTCGAAACTGTAAAACCAGAGCTGCGGTTTGTCGCGCCAGAATGGTGGTATCCGCATCGACAGCGAGATATTGGCGACTTCAGGCTGGCTGGCTTGTTCTGATGGCTGATGGTGTGCCGGTGTGGAAGCGGTGGTCTGGCCAGGTTTTTCTGATGCTGGTTGCGGCATTTTGTCCATAGCTTGCTGATTAAAATCGGGCATAGCGTATGGGCAAAATTTTCTTCAGCAGGGATTTTTTCCGGCAGAATTTTTCCAGCGGAGGGCTTCTGGGCAGGGATTTCCCGTTCTTGATGGTGGTATTCTTCTTTTTCTTCCAGAGGTTTCTTCTGTCGGGGTTACCACTTTGGTGGTAGCTTTAGAGGCTTGTTGTTAGTAAAACACGGTCAGAGCAGTGAATAGTGAATAATTTATTTGCCAAAAAGCGCTAAATATATACATAAATTAAATCCTCAACTAGCGATGTCCTAAACTAGCAACACTCCATGTTGCGTCTCTGTCTCGCAAGACGCAAAGTCGATGGTCCGCGCCGCGCATGCGCGCGGGCGTTCGGCGGTCTTCGGCGCGCTCTCGCGCCTCGTCGCGTGACCGTTGGATTGGAGGGGCGCGAGGTAACAAAACCACCTCGCGGCGCGGGGCGCGTCCATTCGGCGGCGGCGATCGGAACAAGCGGACGTGGCTGGAGCGGCGACTCGGCGAGTGCAAAGTGCATCGACATGTGCACTTGTGAAGAACTGCAGCGCGTTGACACGATGATGTGTTGACGTGCTGTCGGCGTTGTTGTCGCGCTGCTTGCGTTGACACGATATCGCGTTGTCGCGCTGGCTGCGTAGACGCGAAGATCGTGATGTGAAGTGAAGATTCGTGTTGCTATGTGAAGATTGCGACACGCTGTTGCGGCGATATCAAAACAGTCCTTTTGAGGGCTATAAACAGCTCTTTTCAGAGCTTGCTAGCCGTGTGCTAGCAAATCCTGTTTCTTATGACGAATCTTGTTTCTTATCGACATAAAAAGTCTAAACAGCTCTTTTGAGAGCTAACTACTAGCCATAGCGCTAGTATTCTTGTTTCTTACGACAAGATTAAAAGTCACAGTGTAGTGAAGCGTAGACCGTAGTGCGTAGTTGTAGTTTTCTCGTAGTGTCGGCTGTAGTGCGTAGTGTAGTTGCCACAAATCCATCAACTGGTTCAAATTCACACTCGGACTGCCTGGGGCTGTTCCGTTTTAATCCGCACTTGGACGGCCGTCAGGCTTTGTATAATGCTCCACCGCGAATGACGAGAAAGTGTTATGCACTCTGGATACCAAAATGATTATCCGACGCAAAAACCAAGCGACCGAAGAAGACATCGCTGGAGCCGCCACGCCGCGCGCCGAGCCCCGTCGCAGCCGCCGACCACCGCCGACCGCCGCAGCCGCAGCTACGATTCACGGGTACATTTACGAGCGAACAGGTATGAACCCTGATTTATTCAACATCTTCGGCTCGATTTTTATCATTAATTGAACCCATGTGGGTATCGATGACCAATTGGTTTCACAAATTAATGTGCAAACCTCCAACCAATTATTAAGTTCGATAGATTTATCGATTCATAGCAACTCGGCGAACGAACCGAAGTGAAAACGGCTCTCTTGAAGATAACAGAGCGATGAAGTCGAAGCAGATGCCCTATGGTTATAAACCGTTTCGACGAGGTCCTGGCGTGTCAGCTCGACCAAACACGACCGTGGATTATTCCAACGCCCGGTGACCACGACACGGCCTCAGGCAGGACCTCCTAGAAAAACCCGCGAGCGGTAAGTAGATCAGGTGTTGACTTGACTATAGAATGTTGTTCAGAGTGCCAATGAATCAGTTGAGTCCCCATATTATAAACACTAGTTTTCTTATAATTTAAGCATAATGCCTGCTTAATGATGAAATATTTCCGGGTATCGGGCAGGGATCGAACCCGCACCACTTTACGGGCACAACTATTCGCTCGGATATTTAGTACTTATGACCGGTTTTATACCGCCACTCACTGAGTGTCGTCAGTGACATAGCAGAGCGCTAATGATGCGTGTCCGAGTCGATTTGTATTTATGTGTTTAAAAATTATTTCTTGTGGCCTCCGTCCTTGAAAACGAGTTATCGTGTTATCGTTGCAATGATCGGTACTGGCTTAAACACCACGATTACCGGATACGGACTGGTTTCCCGAGTCGGGAAAAAACAGACACAAAGTTATCTCAATCCGGGAATTAAACTCGGGACGCTGAAATCGCGGCCCGGTGCATAGACAATCGAGACATTTTTTGTTTTTAAAAATGATGAATATTATTTTTCTAATTGATATCGAGGAAAGACATATTTTTTATGCCTTAATAATGAATATTTACCCTATATTCACGTAAAACACGTCACATTAAATACTCCGAATTCAAAGTTACGGAGTATATATTCTGTGGTTACGGTTCGGTTTGTTAATTGCTCATTAAACGAGATTTATTATAAAATTCAAAAGATTGGTTTATGCATGATGCTCATATAGGAAAAAGACATTGAATTAATGTGATTTCCTTTTAAGAAGAATGATTATTTCATTCGATTTTGATAATGACTTTATGTAAGAACATAATAAATATTACAATAAGAAATTAAATTAAGAGATTTCTGTTTAGAAAAATGAATATCAGTTCATTTTGCTGTAATACAGTTGGATACGTGTCAAAAAATTGGAAAGAATATTTTTGATTTTTATAAAAGAACACAACGATTAAAAAACCTTTTTGATATATATATATTTAATGATAATATTAAAAATACATAATTGTATTGATTGAAAGTCATTCATGAACACGATTGAATATCCTTTATTGTTGTGAGAGAATATAATATATATTTTTAAAGCCTCTCAAAAATGGGATGCCGAGTCGACACGTTTAGTGGTCGGAACGCATTACTACAATAAAAGTCAAAGTCAAAGTATTTATTTTGCAATTTGATTTACCAAGAAATTCTTTTGCACGTCATAAACATTTTTTTTTTCTCCTACCTGCCTACCTACCTACCTAATATATGGAATAGTTCCTTCTTTTCCGTGCATTTCGCGGGTCTAGTTATTGCATTGGATTGACTTCCGTAACTGGCCTTCGTGATCCTTTCTTAACAGAGGAGTGGGACTGATTGTATCAAAACTACACAACCATTCTACTTGCGAAGTTGCCCATCACCGCCGAGCTCGAGGTGAATACGCACATGGTAAAGTCCATGCGCGCCAAGATCCGAACAATCAACCTCGCGCATGTGATTGGACATTTGATACCAATCGGCTATCACAGATCTTAATAAGAATATAAATAGTTGCTAACAACAAGTCATGTCGTTTTTTAATAATTTACAAAAAAAAAAAAAATTTGCAATGGTTTATGACTGTATGGAGCATAGCAATTAATTCTTACTTTTTACGCCCATATTACTGGTAGAGAATGTTTTTCTGCATTAAGTTCGCTAATAATTGTACTTGTTTCGTGCAATAAAGTATAAATGGATAAACTAATTAATTTTATCACAGAATGAACTTTATAGTCTGTTTTTTCATTGTTACGGTAGACAGAGAGTAACCTTGATCGCCCTGATAATGCATAAGTAAATTTAAAATATCCTTTGACATTATTCATGCAGCGCCATCATGCCACAAACGGTACAGGGCGTGGGTTGTAAATAACTAGATAGAGGATAAACATGAAATAAATTATGTTTAAAACATCGTACATAAAAAAGTTTTTAACTTCAGGTTACTTAAGATATTTGTTTGTAAGCGGCTAAATGAAACGAATATGCGTATTGGCATGTAGACCCTTTCTCGTTATAAATAACAATAATAATACTTCGGGTTGCTCGAGGTATATTTGTTGGTGAGGCGTGTCCACGTTAAGTGTAACAATTAATTATGCGTCTTGACGATTACATTTAGATGCGTTGTTTTTTATACTTAAATATTTATTAAATATTTATTTTTGGTAAGCCGTATTAACGATTAGAGCGGGTACACATTGGGCACTCGGCGTTGCGTTGAGCGCGCGTTGCTTGACCAAAAACGCGCGCTTGCATGTATACACTTCAATATAACTCCTAGTTCTCGAAACGCGCGTTAGCAAAACGCGCGTTGTAAAAAGCTTAATGTGTACAAAGCCTTAATGCAGCTATTATGCATTGCTGCAATTAAATTCCGACACTTTGTTTTTTTTTTATAATATGAGATATTATATTACATAATAACGACAGGCATATTATGCATTTACGGAAAATTGGAAACAATTTATTCTTATGTATATGCTTTCTCATCTGTCGTTGGCATATTAAAAGCAAAAAGCTTATTGATTGCATCAACTTTGATATCCTATGTTCACGATACATAAGGGTTAGAGAATTATTGAAATTAGATTTATGTTACCTTATTGCTTCTAATTTTCGCACAAAAAACATTCAAATACATCGTCAATAAAAAAGTAATAATGGAGCTTGTAGCACTGTCTTCTAAACACAATTCGTATTGAACATTACAATACAATATGACTATATTGACTAGTAGAATTGTTATGATATCTTTTTGGAAAATATCATTAAAATTAAATAAAACAATAATTATTTTATAGCAAATATATTTTAATTTGCCAGACGCCGCGAACTTATTCGTTAGTGCAAAGAAACCTGTTGCTTTGATTAAAAGCAACATTGTAAATAGCTATATTTTACGGGTAATTACAGAATATTAATTTTATCACTAGAAATTTTATAGGCGTTTTATACGCTCCAGCCTACAAAACTGAATAAAATTATAATAAGTATATCATGAAAGTCAGAATGTTTGTTGTTGTTTTTTCAGGATCATTGTATATTCTCAAAAACACCTGCCATTAGAAAAATTTTCTACTCCTTTAATTTTGTTTTGGAGACAGTTCATAGAATTCAAATAGAGACAGTTCAATAGAATTCAAATAGAGCGGTTCATAGAAGTCAAATAGAGAGAGTTCATAGAATTCAATTAGTTTGTACATGTTTAAATAAACATTATTTTGACAAAAATGACATTCGTGATTAAAACGATATCGTTCGGTTTCAAGGCAACCTACCTAAGATAAAATATATTTAGCTAATGCTTTAATGATTAGAAATGTCTGTGTGTAGTAGTATGTCTGTGACCTGGAATGTTGCCTGGATTTCGAGAACGAGTTAGTCAAACTCCCATCGACAACAATCTTTTACGAGTGATCTATAATTTCAAAGGTTGTACTGAATTTACTAGACTTGAATTTACTAGATGTAAGAGAATTAAATAAGACGTCATGATATTTCCTGACTATGCTCTAAACATCTACAAGTGTACATTATACTAATATTGAGGACGAATTCTGAAGTATAATTAATGATTAAACGAACTTACCTTAAGTGAAGTTCAATCATAATTATACGAAGAATTCGTCCGAAGATATTAGTCTCCCTCCCACCCTAGTACATATTTATTTCATCAATAAAATCCCAGCAGGAAATATCAAACGTCGCAGTCCACTGCTGGACATGCCCTCTGCCAATGCTCCTACGCTTATTTCTATCTTCGGCTTCTAGCTGAAGATATCAAACGCAACTCTAAACTAAATGAAGGTTTATAGAACATGGCGGGCATGGCGGCAAAGGAAAGGTGGCGCCACTTGTAGATTGGCGGGAATCGGATGTGTCCGACAAATTAATACGACCGGAAGTAACGATTAAATTTTGTAATATATTTTTTAAAATATGGTATTTTTATATAAATACTCTAAAATTGTGTGCTAAAGGGTAACACATTTAAAGCGATACTACAAGTGTACATTATACTAATATCTTCGGACGAATTCTTCGTATAATTATGATTGAACTTCACTTAAGGTAAGTTCGTTTAATCATTAAACATTTGTTAAATGGTTTAGGAGCGCGTTTCTTGTCTTCTTTACGACATAGGGAGGAGGGAAACATTTAGGGATATAATTTTATTAAGCATATTTTACCTTATATCTCGAAGATTGGGGGCTCGTCCATACTTGATTTGCAGTGATCGGTAATCTTTCTACACGACAACTTTCATTGTTTCCACTCTAATATAATATATTTAGTAGTCAGTGTAAGTAATCACATCTTTTCGTCACACACATCCACTTACTGTATTTGAACAACACCCGTCCGTCACACACAATCGAATCACGACTGTCGAGTAATAAATAAGTAATGTACTGTTTTCTTAAATCAATCTACCGCCATTTTCTAATTAAATTTTGATGTTGATGCCCACCCGCTAAGTTAGATTTATTTATAATAGCTTACAGGCAAACATTTTAATATCGAATCTCGGTTATTGTTCACAACAGCATTTACAATAGTTCTATGTATTTTATTATCAGAAAGTAAGTAGGTAGGGTAAGAGGTACAATTATTGGCACTTTAAGGAATTTCGCAACTTTAAAGGCCTGTAGAAAATCAGCCAATTTAAATATCGACTTAAATTTGATTTCGTATGATTCTTTATTTATTTAAGAATAGATTTAAACGGGTTGATAGTTAAGAAATGTGTTAGAAATACGAAAATTTTTGCAAAATATGAAAAAACACCGAAAGTCACTATTGTTGGCACCCTAAAGTACAAATATTGGCATAGAAAAATGTACAATCGTTGGCAGTGCCAATAATTGTACATGTGACCGTGCCAATAACTAATCGGATCGCCTGATAGTGATGGGAAAAGTGAAATCTATATACTTACGAGTACCTATACAAATAATTTGCCGTTCGTTATAGGCGTTAAAACTAGAGAACGGTTGAACCGATTTGGCTAATTTTGGTTTTGAAATGTTCGTGAAAGTCCAGAAAATATTTAAAAATGTGAGAAAATAGAGGAATTAGACGTAGGTCTTGCTTGGCGGTAATTGGAACGCCAAGCACACCACGTGGGGCTCCCCCTCGAACAATCCGTTCGGCGAGGACCTAATGTCCTGGGCACTCAGCTTGGGACTAGTGATCCTCAACAGGGGGAGCACGCCGACCTGTGTGAGGTCGTCGACATCACCCTGGCCACCTCACATTTGGCGGGCCGCTTCACCCAGTTGCGGGTGGCCGACCGTGGCGTGGCGTGGTGACCTTTTCGGATCATAAATATATCCAATTTGGTATCTCCGTAGGCGGCCGTGGTACTCAAGTCCAACCGAGGAAAACATCCCGAATGGACGTAGGTGGACAAACTCAACCCCCCAAGTACAGCGACATTGCTGGCTCTTATATAGTCGGTATTAGCCACTTGAAGCCGATGACCGAGGAGCAAATGCGGCTGATACAGGAGGCTATCAAGGCTTCAACAAGGTGGTAGATGCTAGCCTCAGGGGGGTACCGAAACTCTTGGGTTTTGCCTACAAGACCGGCTGGATATTGGCGACTGCACAAACCAGGGAACTAAGGACTGGCTTTAGGGCTTAATCCGAGAAACGGAACCATGGCCCGGTGCAAAGCTCTCTATTATACCAGAGAGCGAACTGCCCAAGCCAAAAGTTGGGACCGCATTCTGCCCCGGAGCAATTTATGCTATGGGTGCAGAATGAAGATCTCAACCCAAAAGTTTGGAGGGTTCTCCACACGAAGGAGGAAGCGACAGGATCTATTGTGACCTTCTCTCTCGATGACCAGTCTGTGGAAGCCCTCAAAAACAACCGTGGAGAGGCCAAATTTGGTGTGAGGATAGTTGTCTTCAAAATCAAAGGAGGCCAGGAGACGGAACCCCCAAAAGTGGCGAATCTACCGCCCACCACCAGGAGCGTAAAGGAAGGAGGAGGAGGAGAGCGTTGAAACCCTCGGGAGCCTCCAAAGGCTCCCAAGGCTTAAAGCCTCCCCCTCCGAAACCTAAGGCCGTCGCGGGACCCTCATCTGAGGGTACCCAAAGGGCCCAAACGCGACTGGGAGGGGGAATTTAGCGGGAGCGCCGAAGGTACCAAGGGTTTCCCATGATATATGTAGATAGTTAGCTCACTTTTTATTAGCTGAGTAAATATACAGTCGTTTTAAATCGCCGTGTAAAAGTTTACCTATTAGTAGAACTTATAATGCTTTAATAAATAAATTTTACAAAACAGTGGCACATCACTATTAGAATTTCATAAAAGCTGATACAATTATTGGCACCCTTCGAGGTACAATAATTGGCAGTGCCAATCGTAAAAAAAGTACAATTATTGGCACTGCTAAAATTTGAAACCACAATAGATAAGAAGACAAGTAGGCATTTTATGAATAGAACTTTCGAGACTGGTTAAAACACAATCATAACATTAACAGCGATTTTGCAAAACCGTATTTCAATAATTGGCAGGGGGTGTCAACGAACTAGTTCTCCATACAAACAAAATTACAATTATTGACACCCCCTAAAAGTTTTTTTCCAACAAGATTTACGATTGTATTTGCTGCAAAACCCACCATTTAACATCTTATTTAACTAAAAAACATTCACTGACCAGAAATTATCTACAAAATAAATAGTAATAAGTCGTTAAACTTACCCTGCATTCACAAATTTTCTTAAGGAATCACGCACAAACTGGTTTCTCTCGGGACCATGACCGAAAAGAATTTTTTCTAGTGTTGCCAGTTGTAATTATTTAAAAACTACTATTTAGTGTTGTAAATGAATAATTGAACTTTTATTCTAAATCTTTAGTTTATGGATTTTTGCCGCGAAAAGCTTAATATTTAAGTTTAAAACCCAGAGTGCCAACAACTGGAGGGGGGCCAACATTAGTATAGTTTACCCTACTATACTCTACTTTGTTCCCAACGTATCAAAAATAGACGCACTACAACAAAAACGGCACGTACGCAAGTCTCGCTGAAAACAGTCCCAAATGGACTATAGCTGCGTTTCTTATTCAATTTAACACAAACAGGGCTCGTGCGTCCTACCTGTCTCGAGAAATGCACTCGGGGGACGCATTTCTTTACTTACAAGGAATATGATTACAAAGTTTCTCTTTCAACCTCTGAGGATACTTACATGCTAAATGAAAGATAATTTTACTTTTCCATTAAGTTCGAGTAAACAAGCAAAGTAGATCTTACGATTTGAAAGTTTTATGGGGCTAGTTTTAATGTGGGACCCAGGGGGCCCAGACAAAGTAACATTTTGACAGCAATAGAGGAATTCGAATTGTATAGATTTGACAGGTGCCTTAGATAAGTCACGTGGTCAATCGATATTGATTGTTGATGATTGAAAGTACGGGTTTTGACATTCGCCGCAAATTGAGCGTTAACGAACGTCATAAGTGCTGCTTGTCTAAGGCCTCGATACCACAGAACACACTCGGTACACTTAAAAGGGCTCGTAGGTCGAAGAAGAGCCTACAGTATGGTAGCACATTAAGCAATGTGCTGGAGAAGGTCGCCGCTTACCATTAGGTTGGCTGCGTGCCTTTTTCTGCCATCTGATATGGGGACGATCGGGAATAAACCTTCCGTAACCCCCAAGATATACAAAAAATAATATATTTGGTATGTACTAGATTGATATTTTTATTTATACTAAGTCAGTTGGCCGACAGAGACAGCCCACCTAGGTGGTTGGATAAGACGGGTAAACACTTTACCGGTATTACTACTGGTAGTAAGAATGGTAGTAACACGGGCAATAAACGGTTTGCGTGGTCCGTTAGAAATAAAATTCCTAACCGACCACCTAGGTGGTTGGTTTGGGTGGTCCGTTAGGAACAATCCCTGCCTGATGGTAAGCGGCCACTGCGGAGTATTCCATTGAGGGAAACTTCACCAGGAAGCGTCGCTCAATGTGCTGCCAGACTAATCAGATCTTAGAAGCCTTTGATTTCAAGTGTACTGGCTCCTACATTACTATTAATACTACCGGTATACAGCCAGAGCTATTATGGCGGCAGATTTCACCATTTCACCTGTGGGGGTGGTATCTAGCCAGTCGGACGCTGAAAAAAGCCCTTGGGAATCGAACCCACGACCTCCGGGTTTTTTTTATACCCGAGCGGCTTAGCCACTGTTTCACGGAGTCGGTCAAATATCTAGTGATAATATCTTGACTTTAAATTAGGGAGTATGGGACAGTCTAAGGGGACAGTAAACAATGAAAATCACTACTAAAATAAAAACCTTTATTATTCTAATTAATACTAATTAGTAACTATTACAAGAAAGAAGGAAAATTATAAGCCAGCATAAATGTAACATAATAAATAAGTCTAATAGTCAAGCGCGCAGAAGAGCGCGACGCCGCGCTTGATCCAGTGCGCCTGCGGCTTGTGCGTGGCCAGCTCGATGGTCATCACGTAGTTGGTGGAGTGGCCGGTCGTGGACAGCGTGCCGGCCCGCACCAGCGTCTTGTACGTCGGGCACTCGTACAGCCCCTGGGCTAGCTTGTGGTTCTGCTCTGGCTTCATGTAAATTATCGCCATTTCTGTCACATAAGATAAATAATAATTATAATCAACCCGTCCTACAAAATAAAAAACCTCGCCATATTGCGGAAAAATATTAAAACTAATTTGTCCAAATGGCAACAATAAAATAAAAAAACAATAAGATGTCATTCATTATTATTCTGTCAAAAAGTGATGTCAACTGTCAACCGTGCTTAGTTACTATTGGATATTGTGAGTTATTTGTGAGTATAACCATAGCAACCAGAGCAGGTTTTTAATTTTCCTGGTCAGGCTATAGATGATATAAAAATTACTTTAATATGATAAATACTTAAAATAATAATATCCTCCTAGCCGTGTTTTTGGCTCCGGCCAGCAAAGGTGAGCGCGCAAAAGCACAGGAGCATTCTCTATTCCCTAACTTTTTGTGCTTTCCCAGCCTCGTAAGTCAAGTCGCACTGCCAACAACAAAGCGTCACACAGCAATATCTCTGGAACACAGCAGAGCACACTGGTGCCGGCTGTGTTCCAGAGCAGTCTTCTTAACATAACAACAAATCGGTCGTCAAAGTCATCAGTACACTTGAAATCAAAAGCTCGAAGATCAGATGAGCCTTCAGTCTGGCAGCACATTGAGCGACGCTTCCTGGTGAAGTGTCCCTCAATGGAATAGGCCGCAGTGGCCGCTTACCATCAGGTGGGCTGTGTGCTTGTCTGCCAACTGATCTTATATGAACGCGTAGGGTGTATGTACCGGTGTAGAGCTCCTTGGGGCGGCTCTCCTCCAGCGACATGTCGCCCATGTTCCAGCGCGCGCCCTCCAGGTACAGCCCGCGCACGCAGCAGCCGTCGTCCGGCCGCTTGGCGCCAGCGCCTAGCCAAGTAGGGTGTATGTACCGGTGTAGAGCTCCTTGGGGCGGCTCTCCTCCAGCGACATGTCGCCCATGTTCCAGCGCGCGCCCTCCAGGTACAGCCCGCGCACGCAGCAGCCGTCGTCCGGCCGCTTGGCGCCAGCGCCTAGCCAAGTAGGGTGTATGTACCGGTGTAGAGCTCCTTGGGGCGGCTCTCCTCCAGCGACATGTCGCCCATGTTCCAGCGCGCGCCCTCCAGGTACAGCCCGCGCACGCAGCAGCCGTCGTCCGGCCGCTTGGCGCCAGCGCCTAGCCAAGTAGGGTGTATGTACCGGTGTAGAGCTCCTTGGGGCGGCTCTCCTCCAGCGACATGTCGCCCATGTTCCAGCGCGCGCCCTCCAGGTACAGCCCGCGCACGCAGCAGCCGTCGTCCGGCCGCTTGGCGCCAGCGCCTAGCCAAGTAGGGTGTATGTACCGGTGTAGAGCTCCTTGGGGCGGCTCTCCTCCAGCGACATGTCGCCCATGTTCCAGCGCGCGCCCTCCAGGTACAGCCCGCGCACGCAGCAGCCGTCGTCCGGCCGCTTGGCGCCAGCGCCTAGCCAAGTAGGGTGTATGTACCGGTGTAGAGCTCCTTGGGGCGGCTCTCCTCCAGCGACATGTCGCCCATGTTCCAGCGCGCGCCCTCCAGGTACAGCCCGCGCACGCAGCAGCCGTCGTCCGGCCGCTTGGCGCCAGCGCCTAGCCAAGTAGGGTGTATGTACCGGTGTAGAGCTCCTTGGGGCGGCTCTCCTCCAGCGACATGTCGCCCATGTTCCAGCGCGCGCCCTCCAGGTACAGCCCGCGCACGCAGCAGCCGTCGTCCGGCCGCTTGGCGCCAGCGCCTAGCCAAGTAGGGTGTATGTACCGGTGTAGAGCTCCTTGGGGCGGCTCTCCTCCAGCGACATGTCGCCCATGTTCCAGCGCGCGCCCTCCAGGTACAGCCCGCGCACGCAGCAGCCGTCGTCCGGCCGCTTGGCGCCAGCGCCTAGCCAAGTAGGGTGTATGTACCGGTGTAGAGCTCCTTGGGGCGGCTCTCCTCCAGCGACATGTCGCCCATGTTCCAGCGCGCGCCCTCCAGGTACAGCCCGCGCACGCAGCAGCCGTCGTCCGGCCGCTTGGCGCCAGCGCCTAGCCAAGTAGGGTGTATGTACCGGTGTAGAGCTCCTTGGGGCGGCTCTCCTCCAGCGACATGTCGCCCATGTTCCAGCGCGCGCCCTCCAGGTACAGCCCGCGCACGCAGCAGCCGTCGTCCGGCCGCTTGGCGCCAGCGCCTAGCCAAGTAGGGTGTATGTACCGGTGTAGAGCTCCTTGGGGCGGCTCTCCTCCAGCGACATGTCGCCCATGTTCCAGCGCGCGCCCTCCAGGTACAGCCCGCGCACGCAGCAGCCGTCGTCCGGCCGCTTGGCGCCAGCGCCTAGCCAAGTAGGGTGTATGTACCGGTGTAGAGCTCCTTGGGGCGGCTCTCCTCCAGCGACATGTCGCCCATGTTCCAGCGCGCGCCCTCCAGGTACAGCCCGCGCACGCAGCAGCCGTCGTCCGGCCGCTTGGCGCCAGCGCCTAGCCAAGTAGGGTGTATGTACCGGTGTAGAGCTCCTTGGGGCGGCTCTCCTCCAGCGACATGTCGCCCATGTTCCAGCGCGCGCCCTCCAGGTACAGCCCGCGCACGCAGCAGCCGTCGTCCGGCCGCTTGGCGCCAGCGCCTAGCCAAGTAGGGTGTATGTACCGGTGTAGAGCTCCTTGGGGCGGCTCTCCTCCAGCGACATGTCGCCCATGTTCCAGCGCGCGCCCTCCAGGTACAGCCCGCGCACGCAGCAGCCGTCGTCCGGCCGCTTGGCGCCAGCGCCTAGCCAAGTAGGGTGTATGTACCGGTGTAGAGCTCCTTGGGGCGGCTCTCCTCCAGCGACATGTCGCCCATGTTCCAGCGCGCGCCCTCCAGGTACAGCCCGCGCACGCAGCAGCCGTCGTCCGGCCGCTTGGCGCCAGCGCCTAGCCAAGTAGGGTGTATGTACCGGTGTAGAGCTCCTTGGGGCGGCTCTCCTCCAGCGACATGTCGCCCATGTTCCAGCGCGCGCCCTCCAGGTACAGCCCGCGCACGCAGCAGCCGTCGTCCGGCCGCTTGGCGCCAGCGCCTAGCCAAGTAGGGTGTATGTACCGGTGTAGAGCTCCTTGGGGCGGCTCTCCTCCAGCGACATGTCGCCCATGTTCCAGCGCGCGCCCTCCAGGTACAGCCCGCGCACGCAGCAGCCGTCGTCCGGCCGCTTGGCGCCAGCGCCTAGCCAAGTAGGGTGTATGTACCGGTGTAGAGCTCCTTGGGGCGGCTCTCCTCCAGCGACATGTCGCCCATGTTCCAGCGCGCGCCCTCCAGGTACAGCCCGCGCACGCAGCAGCCGTCGTCCGGCCGCTTGGCGCCAGCGCCTAGCCAAGTAGGGTGTATGTACCGGTGTAGAGCTCCTTGGGGCGGCTCTCCTCCAGCGACATGTCGCCCATGTTCCAGCGCGCGCCCTCCAGGTACAGCCCGCGCACGCAGCAGCCGTCGTCCGGCCGCTTGGCGCCAGCGCCTAGCCAAGTAGGGTGTATGTACCGGTGTAGAGCTCCTTGGGGCGGCTCTCCTCCAGCGACATGTCGCCCATGTTCCAGCGCGCGCCCTCCAGGTACAGCCCGCGCACGCAGCAGCCGTCGTCCGGCCGCTTGGCGCCAGCGCCTAGCCAAGTAGGGTGTATGTACCGGTGTAGAGCTCCTTGGGGCGGCTCTCCTCCAGCGACATGTCGCCCATGTTCCAGCGCGCGCCCTCCAGGTACAGCCCGCGCACGCAGCAGCCGTCGTCCGGCCGCTTGGCGCCAGCGCCTAGCCAAGTAGGGTGTATGTACCGGTGTAGAGCTCCTTGGGGCGGCTCTCCTCCAGCGACATGTCGCCCATGTTCCAGCGCGCGCCCTCCAGGTACAGCCCGCGCACGCAGCAGCCGTCGTCCGGCCGCTTGGCGCCAGCGCCTAGCCAAGTAGGGTGTATGTACCGGTGTAGAGCTCCTTGGGGCGGCTCTCCTCCAGCGACATGTCGCCCATGTTCCAGCGCGCGCCCTCCAGGTACAGCCCGCGCACGCAGCAGCCGTCGTCCGGCCGCTTGGCCGGCGCCGCCGCCAGCGCCTGTTCATGAGCCAACTTAAGCAACAGCCTGCGTTTCTCTAAAGGATCGTATCAGAAATGAAGGGATCCGACTGAGAACCAAAGTCATCGACATAGCGCGCCGTATAAAGGTAAGCGTCCACAGGTCTGCATCGCACGCATCGGACGCATCGCACGCAACGGATTTTAGTTTGCCTTGCCTTGTATAAAAACTCATACAACAGCGTCCACTGATCGGCATTCCGTATAACGTCATCGGCAATGCCTACCATGCGATGCATATCGATGACGTCATACGGAAAGCCGATCAGTCGACAATCAGTGGATTGCTGATACTCGCGTCGGCAATCCGCTCACGGCCGAACAGTGGACGCAGTCTGTAAAATTAATTAAGGGATTCACCCGAGCTGAAAAACATCTCTTCTCGCGCAGCACACAGCGCACCGCACACATCTCCGCTTTGGTGGAGTCTCACGTCTCACCCTTAAGGGTGACGGAGGACAGGTGGCAGTCGCTCCAATGTACTAACTGGACTTTGCCAAATCCTGGATCATGGTGCCAGCGTACCCTTAGTTCATTACGGAACGTACGGAGAAAGAGCTATAAATAAATTAATAAATATAAATATCTTTTTTTTTGGACACTATTCACACAGCGCCATCTAGCCCCAAACTAAGCATTAGCTTGTGCTATGGGTGCCAGACAACGGATAAACATTACTTATATACTTTTTTTGTAAATACATACATAATATACATAGAAACACCCAGACCGATACAAACAGACATGTTCATGCACACAAATGTTTGTACCGTGCGGGGATCGAACCCGCGACCTCTGGTGTAATAGCCGACTTCTCGACCATTACACCAAATGGCTCGTCAAATATATATAGCTGTTATAGCAGCAGAATTCACCTGTGGGAAAGTAGGTAGCCAGACGGACTCAGATCATTATAATAAATAGAAGATCGAAGATCAGATGAGCCTACAGTCTGGCAGCACATTGAGCGACGCTTCTTGGTGTAGTGTCCCTCAATGGAATAGGCCGCAGTGACCGCTTAACATCAGATGGGCTGCGTGCCTGTCTGCCAAATGACGTTGTATACAAAAAAAAATAGTAGTTACCTCGAACGCGTAGGAGATGGTGTCGATGGCGATGACGTGCTTGCGGGCGTAGTTCTGCAGCGCGCCAGTGAGGAACGCCTGCGGGAAGTAGAAGCCCGAGATCCAGAACACCTTGGGGATGCCCGCGTCCGCCCACTGCTGCATGAACTGCACGCGCAGGCACAGGTCCTTCACCCACGCCGCTACACAACACAATCACTTATTAAATGCAATCCCGCTCCGGTTGTTGAATTCCACATAATGGAAGAAATGTACATATCTTGGGTGGAACTGGAAAAATCTCGATTTATAATCATGTTTACAGCTCGATCGAACCTACCAACATAAAAACGCCGACCGCCCCCGTGGAACAGTGGCTTAGCCGCTAAGCCGCTCAGGTACAAAAACACGGAGGTTGTGGGTTTGATTCACGCCTTAGGTCGGGTTGGTGATAGGACTTTTCCAGAGTCCGACTGCCTAGCTACCACCCCCACAGCGGGAATATGCTGCAATGAGGCCTACAGTCTGGCAGCACATTGGGCGACGCTTTCTAGTGAAGTGTTCCTTAATGGAATAGGTCGCAGGGGCCGCATACCATCAGGGCAGGTCGCAGCGGCTGCATTTCTGTCTGCCAACTGATGTAAGTAGTGTAAAAAAATTACTCTTCAATTACAACCACTTTTCAGATGTGTTATAATATGAGTTATGCCTCAAATATGCTTGACTAGAGAACAGGGCAGATTTTTTTTTACAATAAGGGCGGTTTTCAAGCCTTTAACCCGCCATCTGGTAAGGGATGGCAAGCAGTAAATTAAAAATAGGCCTGAATTGACAACCTAACGAAGTATGTTCATTTTTCTTACCCGCCATCCCTGGTGTAACCACCATATGAATCTGTCGTTGAGATGAAAAGTAGAACTTACCCAGGGGCTTGAGCGAGGGATAGGCCTTCGAGCTCCACATGAGCGGCACAGCGTTCCGCGCGAGGCTGCCGGCCATGCTCTCCAGCGCTTCCGACATCACCACGAGCCCCTTCAGCGCCTTCAGCAGGTCCCGGAGCGAGTTGTTGATCACCCCGAGCAGACGGTTGTAGCGGATCGCCTCTTGGATCAGTACCGTGTTCAGTGACTCTTTGTACGATACTGGGTACCTGGAAATAATGAGATTATACACTCACAGGCAATTAAACTTGGCCTCTGGGCTTTTTTCATACAAACATGGTCACTTTAGCGTCTCATAGATAGAAAATAAAAAAAATTCAAATATCCCCTCTTCCCCCCACATTTCCAGGATCAAAAGTACCCTATGTTCACCGGGGATAGTGTAGCTTTCCAACAGTGAAAGAATTATTCAAATCGGTTCAGTAGTTTCAAAATTGATATTCCCGCGGGAATGAGACGGTTCCCATAGGAATTTTATAGCCTATGTCCTATTCCGGGTTATAAACTATACGTGTGCCAAATTCTATCTAAATCCGTTCAGCCGTTTAGGCGTGATTGAGGAACAAACATCTAAACATCCAAACATCTAAACATCCAAACATCCAGACTTTCGCATTTATTAGTAAGATTTTCTCCTCCTCCTCCTCGCGTCGCATTCCTCATTACCGAGGGTCGTGATTCTCCACGTGAGGAATTATCCTGTCTCTGACGATGGTTCGCCATCTGTGACGGTCTTTGGCCACGTGGAGAGTATCGTGGAAGTTGGTGTCTAAATTCGAGCGGATTTGGTCTGACCATCTGATTGGACTTCGGCCCCTCGGTCTTCTGCCGTCAATCTTCCCGGTAACGATGAGCTGTTCCAGATTATTACCGTTTTTCCTTGCAATGTGTCCAAAAAACTCATTTCTGATTATTTATTTACAAAGACACAAGATAGCATGTACTTACGTAGTGGTGATGTACTTCTGGTCGAGAGCGGGCGGCACCACGGAGAGGATCTCCTTGGCCGCGCGCTCCGTCATCTCCTCCGCCGACAGGCCGCCGCCCCCCGACGCTTCCTTCGGCTGCAGGTTGCGAAGCGTGTCTGGACGAACAGGGAGAATGTCAGTTACAATCTGAATCAACTTAACTGGCTTGTCTGAACATCGTGCGAGAACCTGCGCAGAACACAAATGTAGGTGTCAGAGGGACACAGCCGCGCTTCGCACCTGCGCAAGCGACGCACCAGCTAACTTCAGACAAGCCGATTAAGTTGACGCGGACTAGCGTGTCTGGACAAGGAAACAGGGAGAATGTCACTTACTCGTATTCGTCTTTTTGACCGCCTCCATGGAAAAGTGGCTAAGCCGCTCGGGTATAAAACCCAAAGGTCGTAGGTTCGATTCCCGCCTTAAAGTCCATCAAATCTAAGAAGTACCGTTTGACAGTTCATTTATGCAAAAAAAAATTACCTTACGCTAAAGGAATAAAACTCAAGAAAACAACATCAGTTTTTTTTAATACAATTATTTATTTAGACTCTACTCCTGATGTACATAAGTAGCACTTTGCTTTGCATAAATGAACTGTCAAATGGTACCTCTTAGATTTGATGGACTTCAGGTCTAGTTGGTGGTAGGGCTTTTTAAGGGTCCGACTGGCTAGCTAACACCCCCACGGGTAAAATTTGCCGCCATAACAGCTCTGGCTGTGTTCCGGTTCAGCATTAATGTGGGAGCCAGTACACTTTAAATCAGAGGCTCGAAGATCAGATGAGCCTACAGTCTGGCAGCACATTGAGGGACGCTTACAGGTGAAACGTCACGTTCGCTGACTTGCAATCTTGCGTTGTTGTCGTCAGTCCGTCGTTACAAGTAAAGCTAATAAAAGCGTGTTAACAATCGTGATCAGAACTCACTCAAACAGGTGTTGGTCTCGGACATGGCGTAGCTGATGTTGGCGTTGCTGTGCAGCCCGAACAGCGACGGGTCGTCGTTCAGCGGCAGCGTGCGGATGTACTGCGTGTAAGCTTCCACGTTCGCCGACGCCGGTTGCTACAACATTATTAATCAATACTTCTATACTTATACTAATATTATAAAGAGGAAAGATTTGATTGTTTGTTTGTTTGTTTGTATTGAATAGGCTCCGAAACTACTGAACCGATTTGTAAAATTCTTTCACTGTTGGAAAGATACACTATCTCCGAGTGACATAGGGTAGTTTTAATCCCGAAAAAGTGAAGGGAAGGGGCGGAAACCGCGGGCGGAAGGCTAGTGTATAATAAACGAGTAGTTTAACAACTTTACTCATCATCATCATCTCAGCGTATTCCCGATTGAATTTATTTATTTATTTATTTATTTATTGAATCTAGTATGGAGCTCAGGGTCCGCTTCGGCTATGATCCTTGATTTGACAAGCCTGGTTATTAAAATGAAGCGATTGCCATCTGACCTACGTAACCCTTACAAATTAATGTGAGAGCTCGTACAATTAAAATCAAAGGGTCGAGAAGTCGAGAGATTCAAGCTTTTGATTTCAAGTCACTTAATGTGCTGCCACAATGGAAGTGCGGTAACACATTAATCGACTCTTCCTGTATAAGTGTCCCACAGGCCTCTGCCTCAAATTTCCCGGAAGCGGAAGCGGTAGCAATAGCGGGAGCGGGCGCAATAGCGGAAGCGGGAGCAATAGCGGGAGCGGAAGCGAGGGAGGGCGCGGGTGTGTGCACATGCGGTCACCGCTTCCGCGAAATTCGAGGCCGAGGCCTTAGAGGAATAGACCGCAGTGGCCACTTACGATCAGATGGGCCGCGTTCCTGTCTACCAATAGAATTATAAAGGTTCTGTATACCTGCTTGTACGCGCCGCTCTCGTCGAACATGAACCGGTCGGAGAGCACCTGCGACGAGTAGTAGTCGCCCAGCAGGCACAGCAGGCAGCGGCGGTCCCAGTCGTCCGTCACGCGCCCGCCGTAGTTGATGTGCCCCGCCGTGTATATCAACATCTGCGTAAATCGGCATCATAATTATCATCAGCCTATTGTAGTCCATAGAGGCTTATCGGTGACGATGCTTTGGTCGAGAGCTTGCAGAGCCTCGATCATCATAGGAAGATTTCTCGCCTCTCCGTATTTTACAGACTGTACTTTGGTGAGTGTGCTGCTTGGCTGCACGATTTGGTTCCGCCACCTCCGTTCCATCATCGAATTACTAGACTCGGTCAGGGACTCCATACGAATACAGTGGGGATACCGCGCCTACGAACTAAGCGATTGCTTCATCTTCCTTGATACGGACTGCGCGGGAGTGGAATTCTCTGCCGGGATCTGTCTTTCCTACACAACACAACTTGGGGCTCTTCAAGGCCAGAACTAACGGATTTTTCCTAAGCAAGCGCGCTCCATCGTAGACCGCATAGTTGTGAAACATCAGGCAACTTTGTGGTCAAGTGCTAGCTTAGTCCAAATTAAAAAAAAAAAAAAGTTGGACAAAGGCCTCCCCCAACGGACGACAATTCGCTAGCATTAGGTGGATATGCTTATAAACGCCACCCTGGGCAAGCGGATTGGCGATCGTAGGACGTAACTTATGCACCGAATCTGATATGCACAGTAAGCCTCGGATCAACCTTTACAAATCTCACATAAAGTCTCACTTGAAATAGAACTTAAAGTGATGGACATTAGGCTAAAAATTGGTTGCAGCAATTTGACAGATTTGTTAAGGTTGACCAGAGGCTCATCGACAAACGTATAGCGTATCTATTTTTTAAATTTTATCCTAGAACATACATTTTTTACTGCGCTATCCAGTCAAAAACTAAGGATAGCTTGTACTATCTTTATCAGACAACGGATATAACATTTTTGTTTATGGGTGAATCAAATTTTTTTTTTTTATTTTCTCTGTCCCCGGAGTTCATTTTATTTTCACATTGAAACTAACTTCAATTTAATATTTTGTTCTGTTATCAAAATTTACTTAGATAAGTGAACTTTTAGTTACACTCAAACATTATCATTAATGGGTATAAAGATTTTTGTATGGAGGCAGGCTTACCTACTAGTCCCTTTTGACTTCTTTTCAAACCAGTAAAGTGTCACATTTCCAAGATATGTACAAGGTGGGCCAAAAGAAGTCATCCGATGTTGTTTGGCTCTCATTTTTTTTCTAAATGAAAAACTTCGATTCTGTTTTTTGATTATGTTTATTTGAACCTTTAGAATTTTATTGGTCATGTCGAGAAGATGATATCGGTCAAATGGGCGCCGTCACAATTGATTGCCATACGGGCTCGTTTTATGGCATTTCTCATCACTTCGGCGAGGACTTCGGGCGACAGATTCTCGCACTCGTGTCGAATGTTGTCCTTGAGGGCTTCCAGGGTCTCGGGCCTGTTCACATAAACACGGGACTTCAAAAAACCCCACAAATGAAAGTCTGGAACGGTTAAATCGGGCGATCTTGCAAGCTAGTGCAAATCGCCAAAACGAGAAATGAGGCGACCCGGGAACGCCGCCTTCAGAATATTGGTTGTGGCTCGCGCAGTGTGTGCCGTTGCTCCGTCCTGTTGGAACCACATGTCCACCAGTCCTAATTCGTCCAATTGCAGAAGAAAATACTCGGTTAACATGGCTCTATAGCGTGCAACGTCCACTGTAGTCGTTTCCGGCGACAGCTCGACATCCTCAGCAACAGCGGCGATATTCTCGGCAAAACGGGCGCTCCGGGGCCGGCCACTCCTGGCAACGTCTCGTGTGGTCCCATACTCTTCAAGGTTGGTGGCCAAACGGCGCAGTGTTTGGACAGTAGGTGTCGGACGGCCGGTGAATCGGCGACGGAATTCGCGCTGCGCCAACACCACAAACGAATTATTACTCAAAAAAAATAGACACGATTATTCTGCGTTCTTGGGGAGTGTATCGCTCCATGGCTTGTTCACTTGTATTCTACATCTGTCTAGTCCACAAATGTCAAAACATAATTGATATTTGCGGCCATTTGCAAAAATAAGAGCATCTTCCAATAGGGTGATTACTTTTGGCCCACCTTGTATAAGCAACCAAAGTTTTATTTTGTTTTACTTTGATATCTTTAAAACGTGACTCTTTACGGGATTTTGTCCAATGACATTTTTTGTTTGTATTGATATTAGGAATTTTAAGTTAACGCTGTTTTAAAGATAAATCAAAATGGCGGACCAGTAGGAAGGCCAAAATCTTCAATGCCCTTAATACACATGTGTCATCTAATTAGCTTGCTCACCCTAAGCGGCACCTCTGTGTACTCGTTGAGGAACATGTGCAGCTGCGAGATGCAGATGCGCAGGTCGCCGTCCGTGAACTCGTACGGGATGTTGAACCCCAGCGGGCCGAACTTGCGCCGCTCCAGCACCACGCCGTGGAACAGGCACAGCGAGAACAGCAGCCACTGCACAACACGGTCGGATAAATAGATATTATAGTCATTATTGCAAAAATATCACATAGAAAAATACGTTACATAATTTAGTGACATAATATAGGCGCATTACCAATAGCGACCTCTTCCAGTCAACCTAGAAGTAGAGGAAAAGTCAAAAATTACTTGAAAAAAAGTTAACATACAGAGGATCCACGTAGGAATAAAAGATTTGCTATGATAGGTGAGTAAGTGTGCTGGATGAAATATCGAGTATATTCTTTCCTTGTGACTCTTGTAAGTATTCTTTAGACGCTGGTCTGACGTAGACACATTTAGTTGCCGAAACGGCACACTATTGTCTTTGTCTGCGAAGAGAGGACTCATTTCATATTCACTGGTGGCTAGTATCCGACATAAGACACAAAGGTATCTATGATTGCGCAACGCCTTATTCTTCTTAAGCAGCAGTTAGTCTCTTCGAAAATAAATCAATAAATATTGGATATATTTTAATGTTCGACACAATGTAAATTGTTATGAATAAATGGAATTGAATTGAATTGAATTGACAAAATCACATACATTGATTAGACCCCAAAGTAATCGTAGGAAATTAATTCATTCGCATAAATTTTAACTGAAAATACTCAATAAGTTAACAACGACACTACGTCTTTTTACACTAAAATCTAGATACTCAATGTCTAAATTCTTTACATTGCAAATACATTATTTCCACAGGACCAAATATAGTAGTGTGATGTGTGTAACTCATCTACAATAGACAATGAAATAAACCTTGAAATTGGGCACTTTATGGTCACCGGAGGCCATGTACTCCGCGAAGTCCGGCACTTGGTTCATGTACGCCTTTAGTAAGTTCGCCTTGATGCCTCTAGGGGGCTCCACCGTCATTTTGTATCCTAGTTAAATAACGCTATAATGAACTTCATATGGACAAAGATATTTCCGAGACGCTATGGCAATTTTGCAGGTTAGGTGACACTTTTAAATATCTGGTCCAAGATACTATATAACTTCCGGCCGATTTCGACCATGGCGACCACTTTGACTCCTAGTCCGGTCTGCGCTGATGCGCTCTCAGATGGCTAGCATACTAGAACAGTATAAGTAGGTTTGTTGGAGCAAAGGCCACCTTAGGCCTTCTCGGGCATCGTCGGGCGTCGGCGTCTCCCCACACCTGCGCACCAGCACCGGGCCATCACACTTCGCGATTCGATCCCACCGGCACCGAGCGCGTTCCTCTTGTCCAACCAGCGAATAAACCATCTTTATAATAATTACAGTCCACTCATTTAAAAGTCCTTTAGTTAGGACCCTAACATTGGTCCTTCGAGCCGGATCAATGTTAGGGTCCTAACTTGTTAATAAGTAACGCCTCAAAAAGATGGTAGGTACAGGTCGATTAAGTAAAGCTGGCGCGTTCAACACATTCACACGTTGTGCCTGTGTAGTGTCTGTAAATAAGCGCGTGGCGTGGCGTCGCTCTGAATGCATATCATGACAAGCCTCTCTGTTCCTCTCGCGCGCGGTCAAACTTATAAGTACAAGGGTGACAGTTATTGTTTTGCTTTTGCTACTGTTTACAAAGACAGTTTTTTTTTTTAATTAAACCCAGTGAGAGTGCCAGCTTTAGTTAACCGACCTGTATAGCACCTGTATAGATATTAGTAGTCAAGCCCAGTCAGAGGCCATTTGGCGGCTTGATAACATCTGACATTAAAGTTGGTCACTTGCCTTACGCACCCCTTCACCAACCCGCACTAGACCAGCGTGGTGGAATACGGCCCACTCTATCTCACAATTGAGATAAGGCCTGTGTCCCAGCAGTGGGAATTTATATAGGCTGATGATGATGATGATAACACGTAAATGGTACCGTTCTGCAGCAGCGCGACGGGGAAGTGCGGCGAGGGCGTGGACGTGAGCCACAGGCGGAAGTCCTTGTGCACCAGCTCCGGCTGGATGTGCTCCACGTTCAGCTCCAGCACCGGCATCCACGACGGCGACAGGTGGCAGTTCTGGCGAACGACCAGCGACGTTAAACAGTATTCATTTTTGACTCGAGTACAATCTGTCTAATTTTTGTAACGCAGCATGATTTGATCCTACTAATTTTTTTATAAATTTTATTATTATGTTGTTTGTATTTCTTGTATACCTCCCTTTTACAGGGTCATTTTCATTTTTGCGGGCTTTTGGCCAAGCAAACATTATTATTATTTATTTTATCTACATCCATACCATAATATGTCTATTTTATATTCAGGAGCGATGAGCAAACGCCCTACATTTAGATATAAGTATCTGTGGCTGCATTGAAATGTTTACATTTTAGTGTCGGTAACTGATACGAAATTACGTTCAAATTTCGAACGTCTTCTTTAAAAGTAAAAATTAATAGGTTTTTTCGATTATCGAATTAGTCGATTAGTAATTTTATGTTCCATTCCTATACATTTAATTCGATGCTGAAATTATAACAATCGATTTGAGAATCGAAATCAACTCGAGTCTAGATTGTTTATGGATTTTAAAAACTACAAACGTCAGTCATTAATTATGACAGTACTAAACTAACTTTTACATACAGATTATGTTGGTAACTAGGGCGTTTGCTCATCAATCCTGACTATAAAATAGACATATTATCGTATGAATGAAGATAAAGTTATGTATGTGACTGTACATAATTAGTCATTAAAATACTCATGTGATTCTTTTATGAAACTCACTTCGTTCGTTTCATAAAACCACATTCGTATTTTAATGACCCTCATTATGCAGCAGTCACATAAATAACTATTTGATGATTGCAGGCGGGTTCAAGCGCCCACTGAATGCAAAATGTTCGTTCATATCGCAGAATTTCTTTTTTTTTAAATGTCCAATCCTTGAAATATCCATTTCAAAAACGTATTTTTCTTTTCAACAACCATTAATTAATGTACCTTTCTCAAAATTCCTATTTTCTTTCTTTAACCGAAATGCTCAACTAATCCGGGATCTGTGAACTATGTGCATGAAACTTATACGATACAATTTGTTATTTGGGCATAAAATACAATAAAAACTTACGAGTATCAACCTTTTCCCTCTTCTATGTACAAAAGACATAATTATATGTACTAAGCTTTCGGTAGAAGAAGGGTTGATTACCTGGAAGAAGACCCAGTTGCCGAAGTCGCAGCCAATCTTCATCATGGCTTCGGCCAGCGGGCCCTGGCCCTGCCCGAGCGAGATGCTCTCGAAGCGCTTGCCCATCTTCATCTTGTCCGCGAACTTCATCAGATCTGAGACACATACGTTCCATAAGTATGTACAATTGATGTGTTTGAGGATATATTATGTGAAAAGGAATGTCATGAAGTGCGCAGAAGGTAACGTAGATGAATAATGAGAGATACTGTCACGTTTCAATTAAAAAAGGAATAGGAACATAAATATAGCGGATGTCGACTAGGCGAGGACGTGATCAAGTGACAGACAGACACACATCCAATCTGATTGTAAGCGGCCACTGCAGGTTATTTTATAAAGGGAGACTTAACGTGCAGACCCTACAGGTTCTGCTATTTATTTATAGAAACTTTTATTTCAAGTATACTGGCACCCACTTTATTATTGCCGAAACGACGGCAACGGTTCGGCTCCCCGCGAATCTATTCCCAACGGCTGGCGAGCGGTCACGACTATTTAATTTTAAGAATATGATACCATTTAGAGGCACCGCAGTTATAAAGTTCACTAGTTTCTACTTACTTCAATTATTTTGACGAGCCATTCTGGGTGTATCTATGTATAATATGTATGTATTTACAAAAAAAAGTCTAAAGTAATGTTTATCCGTTGTCTGGCGCCTTAGCAAGCTAATGCTTAGTTTGGGGCTAGATGGCGCTGTGTGAATAATGTCCAGAGATATTTATTTATTATGCCATCCAACCACCACCTAGTCCTGCCTAGAGTGACGGCTTACCAGCGGCGGGGTCGGTGCCGGTGGACAGCACGAATATGATGGGCGCGAGCGGGTCGGACTCCGCGTACAGCGCGGCCAGGTCCGCCGGCTGCGGCTCCACGAACCGCCCGCCCAGGCCCACCACCACGTAGTCCTGCCCGGGAAACACACATCACTACCCAGTCTGTACACCTATCGATCTAAATTTAGATCAATAGATTGAGCTAATAAACTACATGCCACATTGAGTGCTTATACACTCAATTCTATAAAACTGTAAATGAGATTTCAATTAAAAAAGCACTGAAAAATACTTGTCCAGTCTCTAGCTTTAAATGGGAAAAAAGTCATCGAAATCGGTTTACCCAATAAAAAGGAATTAAATTAAATTAAAATATTCATTGCATGGTAAGAATGCGGTGGCACAAATAAAAACAAACAATTTATTTAAGAACCTGCTATTTTCCTTCTAGCTAAAATGAGATAATCATTGTCCAATTCTAAAGCACAGACCACAACAGGAACGAACTTTAAACAAATCACGCTTTCACAACGGCATGAATGAAGCGAATCTTGCTTGCAAAGCAAACTTTGTTTTGCTTCGTTTCCTTCAAATTAGGTACTATAGTCGAAATTGTATAGGAATCGTTACCTGCAAACCGGGAACTAATTTATCAGGCCGAAGACACTTCAGTACAAGTAACTTCTGGAAGGCATCCAGCTGGGAATCGAGCGGTTTTGGATATGGCAACCTGGAACGAAACACTTCTATTATGTCAATCCTTTTATAGCCTGACCAGGAAAATAAAAAACCTGCTCTGGAGGCGCCACATTAGCTATGGTTATAGCAACACTTAGTTGCTATGGTTATACTCACAAATAACTCACAATATCCAATAGTAACAAGGCACGGTTGACAATTGACATCTCGCTTTAACAGAATAATATGAATGACATCTAATTGTTTTTTTTATTTGATTGTTGCCATTTGAAGAATTTATTTCCAATATTTTTCCGCAATATGGCGGGGATTTTTATTTCATCGGTCGGGCTTTAAATATCATCACAACTCACTTGTGCGGGTTCCAGGCGTCGTAGTAGGTCCTGAAGAACTTGATCTGCTGCGGGAACTCGTCCAGCACGAACCAGCTCATGGTGGGGATGGACGCCAGCTGCTGCATGTCCAGCCACATGCGCTCCGATATCCACTTCGGCTCAGGGTTGTCTAGTTCCTGGGACACCATGACAAAGTCAAAATCAAAGTCATTTATTTTGCAACTTGATCCACAGGTCAATTTCTTTTGCACGTCAAAATTATTTTATCTTACTAGCGCCTTAAAGTGAATGGCCTGTCAAGAAGAAGTGCTGCAAGAAACTCGAACAGTTATTTTTTTTTAATACATATTGTGTCATCTTTATATTATTTTTTATAAGTACACTATAGCCAAACCAAGAAAATAAAAAACTGCTCTGGAGGCGCCACATTAGCTATGGTTATAGCAACACTTGGTCGCTATGGATATACTCACAATATCTAATAATAACGAGGCACGGTTGACAATTGACATCACACTTTGACATACAGTAATAATGAATGACATCTTATTGTTTTTTATTTGATTGTTGCCACTTGAAGAAATTAGTTCCAATATTTTCCGCAATATGGCGAGGTTTTTTATTTTATTGGTGGGGCTATACTTTTGTTGCGTGTACCTGTTCGATCTTGGCGCCGTTGAGCAGGAAGTTGAACTCCGTGGCGCGGATGGTCCCGCGGTCCAGCAGCACGCGCGCGCACAGCAGGAACGCGAACAGCAGCTTGTGCCGCTCGAACAGCGACCGGCACACGTTCACGTACAGCAGGAACGTGAAGTGCTCGATTATTATGTACACGCGCTCCATTATGTCCTCTACACGCACAATACACAAATTGATGTAATGATTTAAAAGAAAAACCCTTTTTATGGACCACATATAAACGTACACATAAACATTAAAAGAGAAAAAGAAAGAAGACAACCAAATAACACAATTAAATGTCAATTAGATCCCAATCTCAGCGTAAGGCAGTTGTCCCACCACCGGCGAGAGAACGACTAACTATCGGCTATTTTCTCGCTCAAGAAACGTACAAAAGATATACATTCCGTGTAAACAAAAGAGATGCAAATAAAAATAGTTGATCGCTGACTGTTTTCACACTGCCGGCGAGGACTCGCTTCACTAGTTTGTCACTGAGTGACAAGAGCTATGACAGATAATACTCGCTCAGCGCTCGTTTCTACATTCTAGCTCAACTCGCTACTCGTTCATCGTTGCCGGTGGGACAACTGCCTTATACTGTAGTGGTATACAACCATCTGCAGCTCTGTTATTATTCATATTTTCAAATGACATTTTTCAACTTTTAATGCTAATATTGGTAATTCATGCTGTAGGCAATCCTTGTCTTTTAATCTAAATGGGCCGGCTAGACCGGGAAAGAACCAACCTTTTACTGAAGACTAACGTTTAAGTAAAAGTTTTGCTATTTCGTTTCGTTTGATAAGAAAGAGACCAGAGGAACTGTGACGAAAAACATGAGGGAACCTTCACAGTCAAGCTATGTAACCAATTGGTCTAGTTCATCTACCAAGAGTTACAGAGGTCAGATGGCAGTCGCCCCACTAAGGCTGACCCCACATTTGGCGGGCGGCGGCGGAGGTGGCGGGTGAGGGGGTAGCGAGCGGCCGACCGCTCAAAGATCGCGGCGGGCGGCCAGCGTGCACGCGGGGAACGCCGAGGGAGCCCGCTCCAGAACCGCGCCCGCCTAATGTGGGGTCAGCCTAAATAACTTGTCAAATCCGGAATAATGTTTAACCTGACTAGATTAAAGTTTTTTTTTAAACCAAGTCAGTTGGCAAACAGACACGCAGCCCACCTGATGGTAAGCGGCCACAGCGGCCTATTCCATTGAGAGACACTTCACTAAGAAGCTTAGCTCAATGTGCTGCCAGACTGTAGACTCATCTGATCTTCGAGCCTTTGATTTCAAGTGTACTGGCTCCCACATTAATACTGCCGGAACACAGCCAGAGCTATTATGGCGGCAGATTATACCTGTGGGGGTGGCAGCTAGCCAGTCGGACTCTGAAAAAATCCTACCACCAACCAGACCCAAGGCGGGAATCGAACCCACGACCTCCGGGTTTTATACCCGAGCGGCTTAGCCCTGTTCCACGGAGGCGGTCTCCGGGCGGGTTTTAATATAATATACCCATAGCAGCGATACGATGACTCACCGTTGGGCTCGGTCTCGGCCATGCTGCGGACGAACAGCTTGACGAACCACTCGAGCGAGTACTGGTACATGGGGTCCACGTTGGCCATGCCCGACAGGCAGAAGAACAGGATCTGCCCGCGGTTGGCCACTGGCACATAGTCCTCGCGGGCTATCTCTATCTCGCCCGTTGTCTTCTCTATGTCAACCACTTTTATCTACAAAAGAAATTAGCTCCATCGGTACCATAGGTCAAATTTCACGATCGACATTTTATAATTTTAATTTTTTTCGGAAGTCCAATTATTATTGAACATTCGAACAGTAGAAACCTTGGTACCAATATCATATTTTTACCTATATCGTTTTTGTTAAAAAATCCACGAGATCACAACTATTCCCTTTATAGTTATAAGACTAGTACGTCTGAGCGAACCTTCAGCTGTTTTGGCAACACTGACCCCAACTTCAGCTTAGGCCAAAATCTGTTAAAGCTTTGGCCGAAGCCAAAAGTTTGAGTTCTATACATGTTGGATCGATATTACAATATTTTTTAACTTCTCTCGTGGAATTTCCTGAGAAAACTTTCAGTCGAAGATAACGCTTAAACCGAAGTTTCGGCTTCTGTCCAAATCTTACCTTTGATCAGACTTTTTATAAAAACATTTATACATTAACAAATATTCACTGACCGTAATCTCAGCGCTCTTAATCTTAATCGCCTCCAGCGTGAGTATAAGCGGCACGTCGTCGACGGGCGAGCCCTGGCTGTTGGACAGGCCGTAGAGGATGTCCGCCTGCATCTCCGCCAGCTGCGACGCCATCTGCGCGCGCGACACGATCAGCTGCCCGCGCAGCTCCTCCAGGTCTGGTCGCTCTTGTGCCACTACGATGGACAGCAGCTGTTCTGCTAGACCGCTGTTATAGGATAGGTTACATGACGGCACTGTTTAATCGGGATTTAATAATAATGTCCTCCTAGCCATTGAAGGTTTCGATAAAAAAGGGTTTTCTCTTAGTAATTTTAAGTGTTATTGTATGTTACTACTAGCGGGTGCCCGCGGTTTCACCCGCGTGGTTCCCGTTCCCGTGGGAATTGATCAAAATCCTTTCTTAGCGGATGCCTACGTCATAACATCTACCTGCATGCCAAATTTCAGCCCGATCCGTCCAGTGGTTTGGGCTGTGCGTTGATATCTATCTATGTCAGTCAGTCAGTCAGTCACCTTTGAGTTTTATATATTAAGATAATGATTTAAATAAATCATTTTAAATTTGAATCAACTACGCAGGTTTTATTATAGTACACAAGTGAGTGCGCACGGACAGGCACACCTATTCCCTCACTCTCATAAATCGGTAAGATAGCACTCGATTGATCGATCGATCTTCATTTTTAGCCTTATGTACAGTCAAAAGCACGTCAGACGTAACACTTTGGACTTTGTACCGCTCTTATGTCGGGAGCATAAGCGCTATTATCGAACTGCAAGTGTATACCATGATGTGCTGTTGACTGTAGAATATTAATAAAAACTGAAGTAACTGCATTCCTGTATGTCATCATCCACTAGCGACACCACACGCCGCAAGTTTTAGCTAAATACAGTTTGTTTTTACGGTTTTTTTAACTTCAACTATATAATTTCTGTTGGCAACACCAACAAATTATTTTATATATTTTTACGTTAGCAACAATTGCCCATTGTTTCTCTTCTCGCACGACCGCTAACGCGGCAAAACGTATTCTTTCAACTTAATATAAGTGTGCCATAATAAACTGTGTTTTCAAGCATTTCCGACTTTAATTTCCCACCGAACAACCACGTCACTCTTGCCACCAGCAAAAATTACAGTTCACACCAACAATTTCCACGACTCACCTCGGGACGAGAGCGAAGTTGACGATCTGCACTTTGACGGAGGTCTCGGGCGTGTACTTGGGGTTGGGCAGCTTGGTGGTCATGTACAAGCGGAAGCCCGCCATATACGGAATCAGGGAATCACCCAGTTTCAGCACCATCTGACCCGCTTGACGGAAGTATTGCCTCTGTAGAATATAAATATGTCAGGAACAGAAGGGTTTAATCGACTCCACTAATATCTAATAGCCCAAATTACATAATCAAAAATATCTTGGTATCAAAGGTAAATTTGTTTTTTACCACCTTCGCGTATTCCGCCAAGTGCTGTGACAGGGGTCTTGTAAAAAGCTTGTCAAAACATTTTTAAGAGTAACTATCGATTTTCTTGTCGGTTCTTATTAATTAGATAACTTCATTACGAATCCGGTGGTAGGGTAGAGTCACTATAACCTTGATAATTGACAATATATCAGTGAATCTCTGAGGCCTACACGAAAAAAGAATATTTTGATTTATCACACACATTCGATTTACCATAAATAAAACATCAGGGATGATGATATGAAATAACTCGCATGTTTATGCTACAGACAATTTGTCCCAAGATGCGCGCCTGCGACCCCACGGGAGTCCCGGGTGGGCGGCGATGATCACTTACCATCAGGTGACTCTTACTTGCTCTTTTGCCCCCCTATAACATAAAAAAAAGATGCACGTACCTTTAGAACAGGGTCCAGTGCAGGATCAAGCTCTTGGCCGACGTTCTCCAGCAGGATAGGCTTGCCAAACCTCAACGCGGATTCGAAGTTGCGCAGTAAGTCGCGGTCATTCGGTTTCACAACCACCAATCCTTCTATTTTGCCCTGTAAACATAGATTTGGAATATTGCAATAAAAAATATAAAAATCTTAAAGATTATGCCTCTGGTATTTGGTTAGACTTGTTTTGTTGTATTACAAAATCTATCTCGAGGAAGCAATGTATTTTGAAAAGGCTGCAAATAAGATTTTTTTTTGTGCTGCCATCATTATTCCTTAACCTTTTCCACGCCAATGTCTGATATATCAGACAAACCATTTTCGTGCCCACCACGCCAATGTCTGATATATCAGACAAAAAAACATGATCAAGAAACGTTGTATTTTTACTTGCCTGAATGAGTTGAGTATAACCTAATAATTATTTTTTTTTTTAATGGTGTGGGGCACCATTTTCGGAAAAAAGCGTGGTGGGGAAAGGGTTAAATTATAGGGTTGGTGACTTGCGACTGATGCCTATGGTGTTATAAGCGTTTATAGGCGACGGTTACTGGTTTAATTTTATTTTTATTTTTTATTTTGTACAAAATCCACAGCTCTTAATAATGAATACAAGAAACTTTAATTCTAAACTTACAGCTAATGACGGATTTCAAATATAATATTTGTGTTACATAAAAATAACAAAAACAGAAAGACGAACGGACGCAGATAATGGTCGCATGTAAATAGATTGCTATAAGACGGGCCGTACGCTTCAGGCGTTCATTCCAATAACCACTGAAGTCCCCGTTTCCCTTTCACACTAGTGCACCGGTACCCGCCTAGAAGCAATTGACGCCTGCACACGTACCATGGCGCGGATCCACTTGTTGGCCTGCGTCTGCGGGTCGATGATGAGCGGCCAGCGCCGCGAGTTGGACATCAGCACCGCCGACTCCACCGACAGCGGGTCGCGCGGCAGACCGTACATCTGCCACGTCCTGCACACACACACACACACGTATAATATTTATACAGCTGAACATATAGCGGGGTAAGTTACATAATTCTATGAATGTGGGAGCCAGTGCACTTGAAATCAAAGACTCGAAGATCAGATGAGCCTACAGTCTGGCAGCACGTTGAGCGTTCCTGGTGAAGAGTGCCTCAATGGAATAGGCCGCAGTGGCCGCTTACAATCAGGTCGGCTGCGAGTCTGACTTAGCGCTTATTTGTCTTTGAATAAAAATGTCAATGCGTTTGCAGTTTTGAAGTCAAACAATATTACCACAAACTATAATGAACGTTACTTATTATTTACTTTTTTAATATCATTGGTTGCCACCAGGGGCGTGCATAGGTTTTGAGACTAGGTAGGCAGTAATTTTTTTTTTCAGGTCGATAGGAAACAAATACCTACCATTGGTATTTGTTTTTGGTATTATAAAGGGATAGATCGAAAAAATTTTTTTTGTGCGGACGGATAAGAACAACATTGTAAAACATGCATATTTATTGGAAAATAAATAAAAAACTCACATACGCTAACTAGATCAAAAACGTCAAAAAAATTAGCCCAGCGCGCACCAGCGCGCCAATTAAATTATCGTAATATGTATTTTAATTTTAAGTGCATCAAATGAATATAGGTACCTATTTTTCTGCGTGATAGTAAACTTATATTAGGCGTTGGCAAGAAACTAATCCAATCATAATTTATCTAAACAAAACAAAACTTAATTTGGGGGCATTCACATACCGTACATTGTCATTTCTCCATCGTCAGAATGCACTCACTTCACACAATGTTCCGTGTTGCTCGAAGACACAAAGATTGTTTAAAATATCAGTGCACTTCACACAATAACATAGTAAGTTATTTAAATAGCAATTAAAAGATTTAAAAGTTTTAACACACGCACCCCATGACATGAAGATAGGTTATCCGAAATGTAAACACAAACAAAAAGCATGATTTTGACCTTGACGTAAAACAAATAACATTTCATTACTTTTTTAAGTCAATAACTTCTGGGTGTGTGTTTTCAATGGGAAAGTAAAATCTATCTATTATGTCAATATTATAAAATAATTTTAAGATACAAATCAGCTATTAAAATTGTGATAAATAATATGAAATGATTAAAAATAGTTGTACGCTGATACAATTATTTCTTTTAGCGCCATCTATTGAAGTCGGTGGGATTCACAAGAACTGACATGTTTGCTTGCTTAATGCGGAAGTAGAAACGTCTTTAATTAATAAATATTGTTATTTATTAGCTTAAACATAAAAAAATATGGATTATAATTCGTCTTTTATTATATTTTGATTTTTCTGCTATAAAATTATCGTATAAATCAATGGTTAGCCAAACTTAATTCTTCGATTAGGCTTGCTTACCCAATGCGACTATTTAAGAAGTCGTTCTTTCTGGTTATTGTGCTATACGCAGGAGTGACATTTCCATTTTGTCGTATAACACATTTTATACGAAAATGTTTTTTGACAAGTTCGATTGTATGGAGCTTGGTAGGCAGCGCTCGGCCAGTGCTTACCTCGCTTCTATACACACGTAGGTATACGTATAGGTCATGAATGCGCCGTTTTGATGAAATTATGAAGTGTTGGGGGAATAATTTAATTTCTGATTTATGTTTTTAGATTTATTATTACAATAATTTTTAAGGATTTCCGCGAATGATTTTTAAAAGTAGGCACTGCCTATCTGCCTATATGGGATGCACGCCCCTGGTTGCCACTGTACATTAACTTGTTTGAGCTTGCGAATAGTAAATATGAATCAAAAGATTTTAAAATCTATGCTGGAATATTTACCTGATAAGCACAGGATCTCCAAGAATGGAAAGAGGAGTGGAACCATCTGTGTGAGGGACTGCCACTTCCTGTAATGTAGTTAAGAATTGCATGATGAGTTAGAAAATATAGTTTTATCATTAATATGGAAATATAATACAGTTTAACGCATGTTTACTCGTGTACTTGCTGTTAAAATACCACAGAAGCACAGAACATAAAATTATTTAATTCTTTTGCGGCTTAATAATAATAATTGTTGCTAAGCATTGTTTTTTAATTCAATACCTCCATGTGGTGCATCCATTCTGCGAGCAGCTCTCGTCTAAATTCATCAGTGAAAGGCGTGATGTAGCCTACGGCACCTAAATAAATAAACAGAACGTCAAATCATTTCATCGTCATTTTGAAGATCCGTACTGATCAGAGACAACTAGCCTTCTAAGTTAATTATATGACGTTATTCTGCAGGCATGGGATATATTTAAGGACAAAAAAAAATAACAGGAATTTTTCATGTTGCTTCGCTGCGACGTGTAAGAAGAACAAACAAAAACACTCCTATTTGTTTTATCGCATAGAAATCCTATGCCTATGACCTTTTCTAAAGTCTAGTCTATGTCTGCACCAAATCATTCAGACAGTTATAGACTTTCGTCTTAAAAATATTAGTATGGGTAAACATTATTCAATATTTCATATTCTATGTGTTCTTATAGCTGGTGGTCAATTTGACGACTTTTAAGCAACCTAATTAAATCCAGCAAAACAACTGTTTGAAATTGGATAATGTTGTAGTAAAACTATTCTCACATGCGCTTATAAGAATGTCGCCAATCAAACTGACTATATCGACGTCCAGCTTCTTGATAGTGCTGATCCAACGTACTCGTTCGCTTGACAGCCCGTTCAACAATCTAAAAAAAATACAATATACCAAGCATTTTTTCGTATAGAAACCTTAAGAATGAATTATTAATATTATTATAGAAAATAATTAAAAGATATGTACCTTCGAATTGCGAATAACATAGTCATTGTTCATATTTTCATCGAGTTGACTTCCCTGCCTAATAACCTAAAACTATTTTGTCTTTTTTTGTTTTATGTATTTTTGCGAAGATAAAAAGTTAAAGCACCATAATCGTAGGCTTGCGAGACTTGCGGTCTTTTATTACCCACTTAATACCCACCCCGGGCTGCATTCGAAGTCCATTGCCCGGTTGACGAGATTACCTGTTGGCGCGGTCCATGCGCGCAAGGCACTGGTTGATGTCCTCCTCCATCTTGCGCTTCTCGTCCTCCTTCTCCTGCAGGTACGCGTTCAGCTTCGCGATGCCCTCCAGCAGTGCTTGCATTTTCGCCTTCGCGTTTGCCAGCATTGCTACACAAATAATTCAAATATTTAAGAAAAATAACACGAAAAATACCCTAAAATGTTCCGAATGATGCGTGCTAGACAAATGACTAAAGTTCCCTTACCGCCGACGGGCTATAGAAACAGCAATATTCGAAAAAAGATAGCATCAATTTGGCTACGAGATTATATGCACTGTGGCTTCAAACTGTAACATAAATAATTTACATAAATAAATAACATAAATGTTAAAAAAAGACCATTATTTCTACTAAAATTTTTTTTAATTATAAATGAAACCTTTTTCTCCACAAAAGATTTGCGAGAAAATATGAAAACGTAAGGTATATATTAATTGAATCGCCATTATTCCAAACTTTACCATGGATTCGTCAAAATGACAAAAGTGCACGTGATTATTTATTTGGTAGCCAATTTCGACGTGTGTCTTCGTAAAATATAAAAATATGCATGATTGTGGCCACATCCTTTTATAAAAAAGTGAAAAATATGCACTATCACTTTTTCATAAAAAGATGTATGATCTTAAACAATTTTGATTAGTTTTATCAATGAAACAACGCTGCACCTTCGACGGCGGCGAGGTCCTTGGTGGCGCGGTCGAGCGCTTCCTTCTTGGGCGCCACGGCCTTGTTCACGTGGTAGAACTTGTACATGGCGTGCACCCACATGCACAGCGACATGCACGCCTTCGACACCTAACACACAATTTAAATAAACTGTTTTTTAGGTATATAGTGAACAATCAACATTCATAATCATAATCAGTGAACGAGCCTCAAAAACATCTAAAAATTTATTAAGATACCATAACGTTTACCATTATTCGGGTATCGATGACACTATCTTCTTTGTATTTTATTAACGAAAAAGACAATGATATTATCAGGAACTTATTTGGCAGGTGATACAGGCTTTTAGTTACAATTGTGACGGAATCATATTTGTGCCCAAGTGCCACCTTTAGGCCAAACCTTAAACCTTTACCTTTAGAGCGTTTGTCCGTCCGTCACCGAGAAAGAGATGTCGGCGCCGAGGTAGCGGTACATACATTTACTACAGTCGTTTGTCCACCGCACGCCCGTCACCCGAGCGCCGTCATCTTGAAATTGGTCAGAAATAAAATCGGTTCTCGGTGACGGCCCGGTGACGGCGGCGGTGGACAAACGCTCTTAGGGTCAAATCTATTCTTAAATTAATTTTAATTCTATTTCTAAATCCAAAAACTGTATGTCTTGGTAATGTTTAATTCACTGATCTCTATGACACTGGATGGGCGATTGTCACCAAATGTTTGATCCGATTTGAAAATCGCCATGTTGGCGCTGAGAGCAGTAGTTAGTGTACTTGGAACTAATAATAGTGCTGACTTTCGCAGATAAACTTCGATAATGCTGTCATTGTCAATGTCAATGGCTGTCCATTTGACTCATGTTCTGAGCCATTTGAAGTCACTTTAGTTCCCAGTACACTAATGGGGGGCGCTTCAAATCGACATTAAAATAGCTGTCATTTCAATGTCTATAGCCACTCCAGCGTCATACGCCGCGCGTATTATAATGGACCTCAGTGGTTTAATTGAAATGAAGATTTATAATAAAAAATGTAAAAGATTATGCATAATTATTTTTCGAATTTCTTGCCGGTTCTTCTCGATAGATATCAACATTCTGAAACTGATGGTAGACTCTTTACAATAGTAGACGATTATAAGTAGTAGACGATTGTAAGTGCATCTCTGAAGCTTTCATGTTTAGGGAATATTTAGATTCATTGGTTTCTGTTTCACGTCCTCACCTTGAGAATCTTGACCGGGTCATAGTCCGGGTTGGCGATGAACCGCTTCAGCTTCTTGATCATGTCCTCGGTGATGGACTCCTTGTCGAACTTCATCAGCGAGTCGAGGAAGGCGGTAGGGTCGGCCAGCATCTGCGATCCTGGCTTCCAGTAGTTCAACACCTTCTCGCCGAACGACGCTCCAGGCTCCTGCAATGTTTATACACATTTAGATAAAGTTATGCATAACAGTGAATAGTGTCTAGAGTTACAGTTAATAATTTTTATATTTTATACAGTTTGGTTTGACAAGATCTTGACTTTGAAAATTGTTATGGCAAAGGGTAAAAATGGTTGTGAACTTTTTTGTCCCATATTGTATGTTGTGACACGTGTCGGTCAAGTAAGCACTTTAACTCTCATTTTTTAATTCTATGGAATACTGCCAGCTGGTATATTTTAAGACTAGATGCCCTAAACCTTTTCTTATAAATATAGCCCGACGAAAAAAATAAAAAACCACGCCATATTGAGGAAAAATATTGGAACTAATTTCTTCAAGTGGCAACAATCAAATAAAAAAACAATAAGATGTCATTCATTATTATTCAGTCAAAGTGTGATTTCAATTGTAAACCGTGCCTTGATCTACTATTGGATATTGTGAGTTATTTGTGATTATAACCACAGCAACTAAGTGTTGCTATAACCATAGCTAATGTGGCGCCTCCAGAGCAGGTTTTTTATTTTTTTGGTCAGGCTATAATATCTGGACTTGCCAAATCTTGGGTCATGGTACAAGAGACAAGTTTGGGACACATCGCTTGAAGTAATCGCGTAAATATCAGAAACTCGTCGTACCTTGATGGGCTTGATGTCGAAGACGACGCAGAGCGACTCGATGACGAGCACGACGCCGCCGGGCGGCTTCTTCATGGCCTTCACTTCCACCACGTCGTTGCGGTTCAGCTCCTGCAGCGCCTTCTCCGCCGCGCGCAGCGCCGGCATCGCCTCGTCTGCAACAGTACATTAAATTAGTTATTTATGTGGCTGTTGCATAATGATGGTCATTAAAATACGAATGTGGTGTCACATGAGTATTTTAATGCCTAATTATGTACAGTCACATACATTACTTTATCTTCATTCATACGATAATATGTCTATTTTATAGTCAGGATCGATGAGCAAAGTTAGTACTTAGTACAAAATCATGTCATAATTTGTAGGTCAATTTGAATAAATGACGTTTGTAGTTTTTAACATCCATAAACAATCTAGACTCGACTTGATTTCGATTCTCATATCGATTGTTATAATTTCAGCATCGAATTAAATGTATAGGAATGGAACATAAAATTACTAATCGACTAATTCGATAATCGAAAAAACCTATTAATTTTAACTTTTTAAGTGACGTTCGAAATTTGAACGTTATTAAGGTATCGGTTACCGATAATAAAATGTAAACATTAAGATGCAGCCACAGATACTCATATCTAAATATAGGGCGTTTGCTCATCGATCCTGACTATAAAATAGACATATTAGGGTATGGATGTAGATAAATAAATAATACATATCCCTGGATACTTTTTTCACACAGCTCCATTCGGCCCCAATAAATATTGCTTGTATTATGGGTACCAGACAACGGATAAACATCTAAATATATATAACTCAAAGATAACTGACTGACATAGTGATCTATTAACGCACAGCCCAAACCAATGGACGGATCGGACTGAAATTTGGCATGCATGTAGGGCTTATTCCACAAATCCCCTTAGAAGATCCCCTTCGCAGGGGATTTGTAGACTTTTTGTCCAGAAATCCCCTTCGTATTGGTCTAAGGGGATTTCGAGACTAAAAGTCTACAAATCCCCTTAAACAATATTGAAACTTAGTTTTTTTTAAAATTAAATACAGTTTGTTTCATAATCACATTCTTTATTATTTTGGAACATAATGTACGAGTAATAAATCAAAACAGAATAAACACCTTCAATAATTTTCATCATTATTAAGAAGTTTCATATAACTTAAATTTCTTATAATAATATTCCTACTTGCAATAATTAAAGCATGACACAGATAATCATATTTTCACATTAATCACAGAATGTTTGTACAATAATGATATACCTAGCTCCTTAATACTTGCAATAATTAAAACATCACAGATAATCATATTTTCACATTACTCACGATTGTTTATTTACTTTAGAATTAGTTATGTACCTATAATCGCCATAAGGCCCATGAGTGAGAGGGAGCGCGGTATATGCTTCGCTATGCTCGCACGTTTTATTGGCCTGCGTGCAGCGAGACATTGCGTTTACTATAGTGGCACCACGAATGGATACAGAAATATCCACCTAAAGGCTATAATAATAAGATCCATACTCCTGTACAATACACATTTTGTCGGCTTATCTGGTTCTCGAAGGGTTTTTGTCCATTCTTCTATGATTCCTGGAACTAGCTGGGGAAGAGTTTACAAATACAATTTGCAATTTTTATCAGTTAGTTCAGTTAGTTGTAACATGTCAGTGAGTCAAGTGCGCTGCGATTTTTAATCTTTAATATGGCTGGTAGTTCAAGTGGTGCTGGTGGTGAACTGGAGTACATTAAGAAAAATAAATCTACGGTACTTTTACACGCTGGACATCAGTAAGTACTGTGTAAAAACCAGGAACAAAAATAATTCTATTCTTTGGGAATGCACACACCGAAAGAAATCTAAATGCACTGGATCCATAACTATTCAAATAAGTCAAAAAATTGTTTTTTAAATATTACAGGTAAATGACTGAAAGCTAATGAGATGAACATAAAATACACGGTGAGATTGTGTAGTGTTTGTGAAAGTCATAGCACACTATGTGTATCTCATGATTCTTTAAAACAACTTTCTTCTTTTTTGAAAATGCCACTAATGCATTATCAAAAAAGAAGAAAGTTGTTTTTTTAATAACTTACTGTATCTATAAACTGTATGAGAAGGAATTATTTAAAAGAAAAGAGTGAATTGAATTACAAAAAACAAGATTTTTAACGTGTTCATATAATGACGCGCCCATTCGGAGCAGAATATAAGTATACGATAATTATCATCGCTGCATTCCCAAAGAATAGAATTATATTTGTTCCTTGTTTTTACACAGTACTGATGTCCAGCGTGTAAAAGTACCGTAGATTTATTTTTCTTAATGTACTCCAGTTCACCACCAGCACCACTTGAACTACCAGCCATATTAAAGATTAAAAATCGCAGCGCACTTGACTCACTGACATGTTACAACTAACTGAACTAACTGATAAAAATTGCAAATTGTATTTGTAAACTCTTCCCCAGCTAATTCCAGGAATCATAGAAGAATGGACAAAAACCCTTCGAGAACCAGATAAGCCGACAAAATGTGTATTGTACAGGAGTATGGATCTTATTATTATAGCCTTTAGGTGGATATTTCTGTATCCATTCGTGGTGCCACTATAGTAAACGCAATGTCTCGCTGCACGCAGGCCAATAAAACGTGCGAGCATAGCGAAGCATATACCGCGCTCCCTCTCACTCATGGGCCTTATGGCGATTATAGGTACATAACTAATTCTAAAGTAAATAAACAATCGTGATTAATGTGAAAATATGATTATCTGTGATGTTTTAATTATTACAAGTATTAAGGAGCTATGTATATCATTATTGTACAAACATTCTGTGATTAATGTGAAAATATGATTATCTGTGTCATGCTTTAATTATTGCAAGTAGGAATATTATTATAAGAAATTTAAGTTATATGAAACTTCTTAATAATGATGAAAATTATTGAAGGTGTTTATTCTGTTTTGATTTATTACTCGTACATTATGTTCCAAAATAATAAAGAATGTGATTATGAAACAAACTGTATTTAATTTAAAAAAAAACTAAGTTTCAATATTGTTTAAGGGGATTTGTAGACTTTTAGTCTCGAAATCCCCTTAGACCAATACGAAGGGGATTTCTGGACAAAAAGTCTACAAATCCCCTGCGAAGGGGATCTTCTAAGGGGATTTGTGGAATAAGCCGCATGTAGATGTTATGATAGGCATCCGCTAAGAAAGGATTTTGATCAATTCCCACAGGAACCGGAACCACGCGGGTGAAACCACGGGCGCCCGCTAGTTACATATAAAGTTCGTTTTTCTGAAGCTGACTGAAGATGTATGGCGGATCATTAAAATTTGAAATTAATGGTCATGTGTCAGATGTGACATTGCCAATTATCCCGAGTACTAACATCAAAAACTGAAAGACTAGTAATAACGTAAGTACGTAAGTTTGATTCACTGGAGGGTAGGCGATGGGTCCACGCGTCTTTTAGTTTTAAATCTTTCTATTTGTAATCTAGTGCAGTTTGGTGTTGAAAAGTGGTGTGATTTTCATTCAGCAAAGTGTAACGAAGTGTCATAAATAAGAAAATTGAAACAAATTGACTAACTGGACGGGTATTGCGTGTAGTGTGTCTCATCGGTAGATGAGACGCTCTTACCGCAATGGCGTCCATTCCCCCGTGACCTTGAGAGTATCCTCCAGTGTTTCCATGAAGCGTTAAAACATCTTAACACCAATGTTTTAACGCAAGGAGAAACTCCCTTTTTCACTTGACATTGGCAGAATCACCGCGCCGCAAACAGGCGCGGGATAGAGTCCATAATAAAAAAAAAACGACGGGTTGCACTCCGGGAGTGCCGGCAGAAGTGAAAACCTGAATATTAACGTTATGCATTTTTGATATGTATTTTGGAATGGTTAGGGATTTAATTGATTGGTAGAGGTATAAAAGTACTATCATTTATGTGGTAAAATACAATATTTATTTATTGCGCTATCGTACACAAACATGACAATTTATATTACATTAAGGTGACGCCGCGTTCAACTAAAAGTCTGAAATTCGGCGCGTGCCGCCCCCCCACCCCGCACATTTATGACGAGAGACGAGCACGGAGCAAAGAGATCCGCGCAATGATGTTTTATGCTATAGATATGTTACGTTCATATTTAAATCTGTTCCATTGCACACATTGACAAATATAACTGAAAGATAAGTGAGACAAAAGATACGAAATAGCACGCAAATGAAAGAGATAGGTATAATTTGACGTATGAAGCATTGGATCCGCGCGTCCACTGAAACCACTGACCTCCATTATACAAGTACGCTGGACAGGCGATCGCTACCAATTATTTGATCCGATTTGAAAATCGCCATATTGGCGCTAACTTCGCTGGAGAGCAGTAATTAGTGAGTGAGTGTACTTGGAACTAATACTAGTTCTATACAACGACTGAATTTTGTTATCGATAAAAACTTTTTTAGATAAAGTGCCCTCTTTGTGTAGCTAAATTAAGTACGGACGGCAGCAGATCAACCTACCCTAATTTGTCAAAAAATCTCAATTGAAAGAGAACTCTATGTGAAGTGAATAAAGCTGAAAATTGGTTGTAGAAATTTGACAGATTGGGGTAGTCTGATGTGCTGGCGACTGTACATAGGTATCTTATTATTTACTCTCTATGGGGAGGGATAGGTCCTTAAGAAAGTATTCTCAAGTCACTTATTATATTTAAATAAAAGAAAAAAGTTATTTCTAATTTTTTAAAGACCCCAAATAATGATTATAACTTTTAGATAATTCCAAATGTCATTGGCCCGTATTTATAGACAGGTCTCAACTATGAGATCGATCTTAAGATGACTCTTGAAATAGTGGTTTCTGATGTTTACGCGGTTACTACCACAGATAATAATATAAAAATAGTAGTTACTACTCATTAAATAAAACAACTTAAATGGATTAATCGCGAGTTTTATCCGTTTCAGTTGTTTTATTTAATGGCTCTTGAAATATTATTTTTAGATAAAACTACAACTACGGGCTTTAGTCTAAAAACAACGTTTCGAGATAATATGTGACAATGCTCCGAAATATTCTAGAATTAATGCACGAATAAAATTTCATTGTCTAGCCCAGATTATTTGCAGAGTCAAAAAATGTCTAACTTTCTCACCGGTCAGCAATTGAAAGGTACTTAGCACGTGTTATTTTGGTAATCTTTTTTAATAATTATGGTTTAAAATCATCAGACTGGTTTAACATAATTATACACAATCATCACAAATCATTTTTTTTTCTATTTTGTTGTCATATCAAGTGTTTATTATTGTAAGAGATCACTATGTCCCTTTAATAATAAAATAAAATTATCGACTAAGAAATGACATAATATCGACATGAATTTAGACATCCCTAAACTAGTTCCTATGGTTTGTTAAATCTTGGATAATCTCTGCGACAGCTGTCATCGATTTGACAGCTGTTAAATTTCACAATTTTTGACTGTCAAATGTATGAAGAGAAATAACGTTCATGATTGTAGGGTCCCGCCCACTTAGAGATATTCATTGCTATTATCATTCTCTTACACTTAATAATCGATTATGAAATTGTAACACATCGGATTTTTTTTTTGTATCTCTTTAAACGTACAATTTTATAATAAAAAATCAAATTAATTAGAAGTCGGTTTGGATATAACAATTTGAATATGATCAAAGTCCGAAATTCGTGTAAAAGAGCACATGACATGTGCTACGAGTATCAAAAATGACGAAGTTACCCCAAATTGGTACTTAATTAAATATTAACATCCAGACACAGGACAAACACAAATCTTTATCACCTAAATGTTTTCGCATAGTCATAGAGCATGCCAAACAAATGTGTCCTTTGTTTTAAATCACTTTTACTAGAGGTCCTCAATCGTTCAGTGTAGATCGATAGAGGAATCGATTACTTACGAATCGAAGTTTTAACATTCGTTTATGGTAAGACTACGCCTCTAGAAATGTCACTGCCACACCTGTCGCAGAGATCATCAGTTCCTTCAGAGTTATTTTACCTTTGACAGCTGTCAGTGTCTTATTCCATGCGGTCGTTTGACGAAGCTCCTCGCATTTTTCTATTTAAAAATGATAAATTTATCTTGTATTATGCCAAAAAGGATTCAGAGTAGTGGTAATAATATTGTGTTATCAGTACGTGATTTTTGAAAGAGAAAAAGACATTATAGGCCGTTTAATCCCATTTGGAAATGTTCGCCATTTGAAAATGCCGCCATAACTGGTTAGCAAATAGGGTTACCTTACCAGTGTGCAACATTTTACCCCAATGTGATGGAGATAGAATGTTGTGATATATAAAAGACAAGACATAGGTATCGATTGTTCGAAGCTATAATTAACCCACTCAAATGAACGTTTTCCATTATTTTAGGTCTATCAAAAAAAAAAAATAGCACCAGTTATCAATAAAAGAAAATTGTACTGCCTCCGTGGTACAGTGGTTAGAGCGTTGGGCTCTAAAACCCGGAGGTCGTGGGTTCGAATCCCGCGGGGAACATCACTTTGTGTGATTGTTTCCAGTTTGGTTAGGACATTGCAGGCTTGAATCACCTGAATGTCTGAAAAGAGTGATGATTCCGTGCTTCGGAAAGCACGTTAAGCCGTTGGTCCCGACTATGTTCTAAGTAGGTCTGGTTTCCCTTGTAGGGTTACGGAGGTCAGATGGCAATCGCTCCATTGTAATAACCAGGCTTGTCAAATCTAGGATCATAGTCGAAGCGGACCCTGAGCTCCATACTGGATGCAATCGGGAAAACGCTGGGATGATGATGATGTATTGGATGATTTTAATTTATGTGGAGTCTAGTAAAAAGGCGAGTTGAGAGTTAAAATGTGGTACAAGATGCAAACAATATTGTCAAATTAACAGAAGAAGCATTGCAATCGGTCACTCACTGTTACTACAGATGAATGGCAAAAACAATGTGAACATGTTATCCACATCGAAGACCAATTGTCCGAAAGAGAAGTAGGTACTTAATGGATGCTGAAATGTACAAGTTCATAAGAGAATTAAAAAATTAATCTGATACTGAATCAGACCAGACGGCATTTCTGAAGACTCGAGTTCAACGGATAGTGATTGTGCGTAGTCAGCTATCTTTTTAGATCATTCTTATTCACAATAAAAAATAATATTATAAACATGATGGTGAATCTTAGAAGCTAAATATGGCCACACATATTTCAGGTTGGGCAAACAGACTGTATAGCCAGTCCAGCGTACTATGTATATGATGGAGGTCAGTGGTTTGAATAAATATTCGAAAAACAAAAGCGAGCGTGGGCGGAGAGCAGTTGACATAGAACCGTCTCTGGCAATAGCCGGGAGCGTACTGCTGGGGCCGCGCGACGCAAGACGCTCTTAGAAAACCCGCTCTAAACGAAAAGAGCGTATGCGACAAAATGGTTTTATCCGTGTGATTTAAAAACTATAAATGTATTATAAATAATATATGGCCCAATTATAGTGTATGGTTCCGTGATTATATTTAGTAATTTTGAAGGCTTAAGTCGCTTCCGATTGTCGTAAAAATGACAATCCCTGTTTTTATAGAGGTATTTTTGATTAATTGTTCTGTGTTACAAAAGTTTACCAATCGTGTATTCAATTGGACTAAACAAAGTCAAAGACATGATGAATCCTGCCAATTAATTTTATTTTCTTAGCTTAAGTCATTGCTGAGATAAATCGATATCCTTGCAACACAAATATTCAATTCGTCGTCTTAAAAAGTTTATCTCTCAGAATTAATGTAATCAGAAACTTTTTCAGACTTATCAGAAACTCCTTGCTGTGACACTGAAACGCCATGTAATAAATGATGATAAAATGATTGACAACCGTCAATGTCATACTTTTTTGATTGACAACTATTTATTTTTTAAACAACGAAAACAAAGTTTGGAATTTACAACTAATTGCATACTGGAATCTGCGGATAAACTTTTGAATTTGGAGCAATCGGCCAAGAAATGATTTCCTTTACAGAATCCGCAGACTCCCGAATCGTTAATAACACGAGTGGTGTTACAGTAATCAACATGTCGCTTTCGAGGATGTTCACTGGGAATTTGGGGTAACAAGCCAAACTGTGTGTGAGAACGAGCCTCTTGTCGCAGGAAATCGGACAGCATTTCCAACTTCATACGACCTGATGCATGCTCCGCAGCATAGCGGATCCAAAGACTGCGGAGAAGTGGTGTTAATTTCCACAAAATACTGTTATATAATTCCGGCGAATAAAGATATTCCAAACTTTTTAAATGTTTTATTACGGCAATTAAATTTTGAATTTTGCAGGATATCAAATTAAGGTCTTTGTGGTCACTTTGTAGCATAGGAAGCATATAGGAAGCGACCGCACTGCGGCTATAATAGTAGAAGAGGTCACACTTGACAGTTCATTTATGCAAAGAAAAATATACCTTACGCTAAAGGAATAAAACTCAAGAAAACAACATCAGTTCTTATTAATACAATTATTTACTCTACTCCGGATGTACATAAGAAGCACTTTTCTTTGCATAAATGAGCTGTCAAATTGAACAAAAAACCATTATTGTCTATAGACCGACAAATTATCTGTTCCGGTGGCGGCGTCGCTACTGTCTATTTAAAACTGTCATTAAATATCGTTTTTGCATTGCATTTCACGTAGTTCCAATTTTGGCCACCGGAACAGATAAGTTTGTAGAAAACACGTGTCCGGACTTCAAATTTTATATGGATTTTCGATCAGGTCACGTGACACATAAATCCTGACGCGAGTTTAACATTTTTTCCCCATACAAAAAAAGTGCACAACGCCGCTAAAGAAGTTTTCACTTCAAAAAAAAGTATGGCTTGTCTGAACAACGTACGAGTACCTGCGCAGAACACAATGTAGGTGTCAGAGCACCTGCGCAATCGACGCTCGCAGCTAACTTCAGACGAGCCAATTAAGTTGAATCGGACTATACCCAGGTCCCGCTGTGCGTCCTCCGCCATAGCGATAGTCTCGGCCGCCATCTTCTCTGCTATCGCCTGCTCCCGCTCCACTTTGATACGAGCCTCCTCGGCTATAGCCTACATCAAACACAAAAACATTGTTAATGTGTCAAGTAAAAGTGTAAGCTTGATTAATGTCCCACTGCAGGGCACAGGCATCATAAAGTTATCATTAGGGCGCATTCAAATTAGCCGCAAAGTGCCGCGCGGCTGCAGCGCGACTGCAGCGCTGCGTCCGCGCGGCACTCTATTCCCATAGTAAAAATACTAATAATAGACGCGCGTCTGCAGCGCGACGGCAACGCTGCTGTCGCGCGTTTATTATTACTATGGCAACCGCGCGGCTAATTTGAATGCGCCCTTACAGTGATGGGTACTAGCCTCATCACCACGCTTGCCAAATGCGGATTGGTGATCTAAACCCGAGCTGTGTCCGAAAAAACCGCCACAAAGGTAGCTCGGACCGGGAAGTGAACCTAGGTCTCCGAGATCTCAACCCGGCGCACATTGAGCGACTATTCTTGGCTATGAGTTTCTCAATGAAAAAGGTCACAGTAGCCGCTTACCATCAGGTGGGCTGCGTACTTGTACGCCAAGTGATCTATACTAATATTTTATACAGGAAAGATTTGATTGTTTGTTTGTATTGAATAGGCTCCGAAACTACTGAAACGATTTGAATAATTCTTTCACTGTTGGAAAGCTACACTATCCCCGGTGAACATAGGGTACTTTTGATCCCGGAAAGGGGATTGCCAGAAAGCCATAGTAACTTAGGCCCAGAGTGCACAACATATTTAATCACATGAATAAAATCTAAATATTCGTACTTGATTTGTCGTCTTCTTCTTTTTTCAGTTTAAGTTGGGAAAAACATTTATAAATAATTAAGTATTTTAACGATTTTTCCTTTACATGATGTTTACATGTCACTTCTGATGTTTGATATTAAATAAGAAATTGGTCCGAAATAGTTTATTTTTAATTACGTTTTTCGATATAGCGGTAAATATTTTATAAAGTGTTAAATATTATTATTAAAGACCAAATAATTAATGTATATTTATGAATAAAGATAAATTGTTTTAAAACTACCTTTTATAATATTAATAATTAATAAATAACACTATAAAATATTTACCGCTTTAACGAAAAACGTAAATTGATTTCGGACCAATACTTTTTTTTTTCTTTTTTCTTGGCACTGCACGGTTTGTGCATCGGCCACTGACATTGATCATTTATTTTTATTCTTCTTGTTGGTTGGTCCGAAATTAATAACGTTTTTCGATAAAGCGGTAAACATTTTATAGTGTGAAATAATAATAATTATAAAAAGTAGTTTTATACTAATTTATTATTATTAATAAATATACACTTATAAATTGGTCTTTAATAATATTATATAAGGTCAAAAAAAAACAGATACAAATATTTTAACCAGACATTCATTAATGATAGACACACACAGTGCACTATGTATTATTTATATATCAATACAAATTTAGGTTTTTACTTTTTCAAACAAAAAAATTTAATTATTTTTAAGAACAACCTGTGTATAAGATGACCTCGCGTGAACCCATTTTCATTCATGAATAATCTAAATATGGCTTCTACATATCGCCGTTCTCCCTCATTTCATTCGTTCTCCTCTTTCCCTCATTCATTCATAAACTATTCTGCTTATCGCCGTTTTCTTTCATTTTACTCTTTCTGCACTCTTCCCACTCTAATTCATAAGCTGTACTGGTCATTCACAAATTTGTGTCAGCGTGTTGCCAGCCTACACTGCACGACTTGCACTTAAATTACATTACATTCTACTTGACATAAAATAAATCAAACACAAAAAAGAATAAACAACGAACATTTGTTCTTCATTTTAGAATTTGACTCTCCATCACACTTTTTCAGGCTTTGGACTGACAAGTTAAGGAACTCGTTATTTGTTTCGTAATTTGATTAATAATGTAAACTTTAAAATATAAATAATTAAAAAGGCTAAGCATGTTTACCTGTTAAAGTCAAAATTCATCAATATTAAAAACTACGATTATTTACAAATTAAACACATACGTACCTACTTACATTAATTGTTGGATGTGCGTAATGACGCACACACATTCTGGCACGAATCACGATCCAGGCAATGCCTCCGCACAGAACACAACACGTCTTGCTCACCTGTTCCTACCTCCATTACGCACACACATTCAGGCACGATTCAGGCAATGCCTTCGCACAGAACACAACACGTCTTGCTTACTCCTCTCACCGCCCCAAGAACCCGCCAAAAGAAACCTCTCCTCGTAGAGATCTCGCGCCCGCAACAATCTCACCAGCGTCGTGATAGCATAGCATACGGCCATGTTAAAGTATTTTAGGGATAAGTAGCGATACGGCGCGTCTTAGTTACGTGCGCAAACAACAGAACACTAAGACGTGCCTCGACGAACTAAATCACACTCCCGAGTCCCACGTCGAACACCTATTACTGCACAGTGGTCAAATTGATTTGATTTTAAAATATGTAATTTAGATATTAAATATTTTACTTAAAACTTGTTTATCGTTACATTCGTTTTAATTGGTTTAACGTTACAGTTTTAGAGCTACCCCTCCCAAAATGTGTTTTTAATTGGTCGCTTAAAGTTACGTTAATTCGAAATTCACGATTTCACACAATAAGTTTTCTCTTTTCCTTTAAAACAAGAGAAAACAAACCTTTTTAAATTGGAACAGGTAGAAAATATGTATCTAATCAAAACCAGTTTTAACTGCAAAAACCAGGCAAAAGTGGTTTTGACCGGTGCCCGTGGTTAAAAACAATTTTGACTGATTTTCGTAGTCGAGTTCGTTTGTTTTCATTGACTTAAATTAGTTTGGCCTAGGCCAAACTAGTTTGACCTGAAATGGTTTTGACCGATCGTTAGAATTAATATCAGGCAAAACCACTTTTGACTGCAAAAATCAGTCAAAACTGTTTTAGACCAAGGGCATCCGACAAAACCACTTTTGACTGCAAAAATCAGTCAAAAATGTTTTTGATTAAGGGCATCCGCCAAAACTACTTTTGCATGATTTTTGTAGTTTAAAGTGGTTTTGACCGGCTACGAGTTTTGACTGTAAGTCTGTAACATATCTATTGCTATAATAAAAAATGACGTTAAGAACTTCTTTACGTTTAGATTAATTTGTAAGTAGAAATAAAGTACCTATCTACCTAATTTCCCGAGGTGCCCGAGATCACAATCACACCAACCAACACTAGACCAACAAGTTATTACCTCTCAGTATGGTCTTGCAAAACAAACTTTAGTAAAATGTTTAGGTAATTATTGTTCAAAAACCATGTTTGAATAGCTATTCCTAATTGGGTAGTTTTTAAAATAAAGTAACAAGTACAACAGAAAGTAATGTAGATTTGGGTACTTATTGGTAACACGATTGTTTCAGTGTAAATAAAAAAAATACAAATAAAGTCATACAAAAAAAAAAACAATTTATCTAAATTAAATTTTAATCTAATTGATCAGACCAAACCACTGTGCGTTTGTAGGTGGGGAGATCGCGACACGTGTAAGAAGAAATGGCGTATTTATCGGCCCCTTTTATCCGTTTTGTGTTAAAAACCGCCAAAAGACGGTTCCTTTGGCGGTTTGTAAGCAAAGCGGCCAAAGGAGTCGATTCGGTCGCTAGGCGGCTTCTTGAAAGGGAAGCGCGGCACGTGCCGACCGCAGCGGTTATCTCAAAGGGAAGTAACACAGAACAGTAGTGATGGCGGTCAATACACGAATATTTCGATACTTTTATGTTAAAAGATTTTGTTGTGTTACGAGAGATGTTTTATCAAAGCAGTTAAGATGCTCGAAATAGAAACGATAAAGATTTAAATTGAAACTGCCTCCTTGATACAGTGGTTAGAGCGTTGGGCTCTAAAACTCGGAGGTTGTGGGTTCGAATTCCGCGAGGAGCATCACTTTGTGTGATGAAAAAATTAAAAAGATTTATCATGTGTCGTTTTCATGCTAGTAAAGTGATTCGTTTACATTTGTGCACGTTGTTCATGTTTTTGGACTACGACTTTTCTGTGGTTTATAAAAGTAAATGTATGCCAAACTGCAGGGAAAAGGCCTCCATCTTGCAATGATGGCAAGCTATTGTTACTATGATAGGTACGGGCTTAATCAACATACTTGCGGATTGAAGGACGAACCCGAGCTTTGTCAAAAAAAAAACAACACCAAGTTAGTCCGACCCGGCTATTGAACCTAAGACCCCGAGATCTCGGTACGGTACTTAAAAGCGTTGGTTTATAAAAGTGACAAAGGAAAATTATGCAAAGGTCAACTTTAAATTAAATTTTTATCGTATTTTAAAATAAATTATTATCGATCGTAATATTTACTCATTGGTAGATAAGTACATCACTAGTGTCCTTCCGATTGTTCGGTCTTTTATTATTTTAGTTAGCTCGCTTGTTTCACGGTAATATCTTGTGTCCTCGGATGGACTAGTGGCTCCGGGGCCCGGGCTATGAGCAATTTCACGATGTACTCGTAGTGTAGTTTGTTTTGTAGAGTTAATAGTGAGATGTGTGTGTAATGAAAGTGAAAAATATTGTACCATTTATTCAGATCACTGTTGTGACAGTAATCGTATTATGGTCGGATTACGATGATCGCCATGGTACCCAGGCTTGGGGTCGCCGGGATCAGCGCCTTTGGACTTTTTCTGTTTTATGTTAAATGTTATCCTATTAAGTAAAAAGAACGAACTTAGTGTGTGCATGAGCAGGAGTATCTATGGTGCACGAGAGTCTGTTCGAGCTGTTGTACCTGGCCGGTGTTGAAAGACCATATGAAGGTGAGTAGGTACTTAGCAGTAGTAGTTTATGTAGTTATCAACAACTAATAAAAGGGATGTTACAAGTGTGGTAAAGTAGGCAGGTGCCGGCAAAATTCTTGACGCTCGGTCGACAGTGGGGGAAAGTTCGCGACTCAAATTCGTGTTCTACGCAATGCCCACCCGATTTCAAGAGGTTTGCCGGGACCTGTAACCTAATTGGTGAATTCGAAATAGTTTCTGGTTACGTTGTCGCGCACATCGCGGTTTTTTGTCCTAATTTTTTTTTAACTGTTACAAATTTCCCTAAGAGACTAAAAAACGGTTGAACTGTTGCTAAATTACTCAGATCTAGAAACAACTCCCTACGCTGGTAACACTGATGGGGGGCCGGCCCTACAGCGGGAGAAAGAGCGCGATAGCGAAAGAGCGAGTAGGCAAGAAGGGGGGTGGGTCCACCGCTACGTGGACACGGCCTGTGCGTACGCGGTTTCTTTGTGTAGAGTTCAATGTTTGACCTTTCTAGTATTGATAGTAAACTAACGGCGTTTTACGTGATACACAGGATGTAGTATTTGACTATTTAATCATCACGGAATTCGTCCTTTTTCTCGAAAACTAGCGCGTAAACAATTAATAAAAAATATATGAATTTATTTTAAATTAAATGTAGAATCAGTCCTCAAAATATTTGTGAAAGATTTTGTTTGACCTTATATAACAATTTATAAAATATTTTCCGCTATAACGATTATCGCAATATAAAAACGTAAGTTTCGGACCGGTATAAACATACGTCAGTAGTGAAATGTAAAGGATATAGTCGTTGAAATATTAAATAATTTATAAATGTTTTTCCCGGCTTCTACTGAAAAAAGAAAAACGCGAAAAATCAAGTACGAATATTTAGATTTCATTCATGAAATTGAATATGTTGTGCACTCTGGGCCTATTTTCGGCGTTTCCCTTTGGGGGAAAGGAGGAGATATTCGAAAAAAGAAATTACGAGCGGGTGAAAGGCTAGTCTATCTATATATATAAAACTCAAAGGTGACTGACTGACTGATTGACATAGATATCTATCAACGCACAGCCCAAACCACTGGACGGATCGGACTGAAATTTGGCATGCAGATAGATGTTATGACGTAGGCATCCGCTAAGAAAGGATTTTGATCAATTCCCACGGGAACGGGAACCACGCGGGTGAAACCGCGGGCGGCCGCTAGTTTAGTATATAAAAACGTTGAGTAAGAACAGTTACCGAGTCGATGGCGATCTGGTCGATGACCTTCTTCGTCTCGTCGGCCGCCTTCTCCATCAGCGGCTTGAGTTCCGCCAGCTCGATCTGCAGCTGCTTCACCTCTACTTCAGTCTGGTTTAACTTGTTCAGACCTAGAATATTGGCCATTAATTATAATAAAAAAAAATTTGGACAACATCACATCACAATCTATATATACAGGGTGGAAAGTTTCAATGGGGCAGCCAAGGGAGGTACCTTAATCGTTGCCGCTACAAGAAATTGGTCTTAGGAGACTATCCATAATTTTTCAAAAAAATTTCATTCCCATTCACAGATTTTAAAAAAAATGTACGGTTAGCAAGAAAATTACCATTTTTCACAAAAAAACTTTTTGATGCTAATCGGTCCAATTTTGTACGCTGATCAAAAACTTGTATGGGACCAACTGAGGTTTCAGTACTAGAAAAGTCACAAATCAAAAAAAACTTTTCCCATACATTTTATAGTACTTAAATTTTTTGTGAGGCCATAAGAAGAGGTAACTTTTTGTTGTAGCTACAAAAAAATAATTAAGAAGATGCTTATGCAATCAAACAATAAAATTATTTAAAAAATAATTATTATTTTTATTAATAACTTTATGATATAAGGTGCTCAAAATGTTCTCAATTTTGATTAATATAAATGTATTCGTTTTCGTACTGACCGCGTGGCGGCCAATAATTATTTGGATGAATTCCATATAAAATTTTACAGAGCGAGTTTTTTAATTCTTCGACACTGTCATATTTCTTTTCATAAATTTCATTTTTTAAATAGCCCTACAGAAAGAAATCAAGCTCATTTTTGCAAAAAAAAAAAAAACTAAAAGCATCTACTCGCAAAAGCACACCACACGCAATCAGATTTTAACATTAAGCAACAAAAGAAAGTACCTACGCATTATAAAAAGAAAACAAAGTTCGAAATTTAAATCTTATTTGAATTTGAACTAGGTAGGTAACTAAATCTTTTTTCAGAAAACTATCGAGGTTACGTAAGTTCCAAGTGAAACAAAATTAATTGACTGATGAATGGGAAAAGTTTTTTTTGATTTGTGACTTTTCTAGTACTGAAACCTCAGTTGGTCCCATACAAGATTTTGATCAGCGTACAAAATTGGACCGATTAGCATCAAAAAGTTTTTTTGTGAAAAATGGTAATTTTCTTGCTAACCGTACATTTTTTTTTAAATCTGTGAATGGGAATGTATTTTTTTTGAAAAATTATGGATAGTCTCCTAAGACCAATTTCTTGTAGCTGCAACGATTAAGGTACCTCCCTTGGCTGCCCCATTGAAACTTTCCACCCTGTATATTAAACTCAATGGTGACTGACTGACTGACTGACTGATTGACTGACTGACTGACATAGATATCTATCAACGCACAGCCCAGCCAGACCACTGGATGGATCGGGCTGAAATTTGGCATGCAGGTAGATGTTATGACGTAGGCATCCGCTAAGAAAGGATTTTGATCAATTCCCACGGGAACGGGAACCACGCGGGTGAAACCGCGGGCGGCCGCTAGTATTGTATAAACTTGTGTTATGGCTATCAGAAACAACAAAGATACCATAACTATACTTAAATAAAAATAAACATCTCGACACAGGTCAAGGACAAATAAATATTCATCCTACTTCCTACTAATATTATAAATGCGAAAGTCTGGATGTTTCTTTGTTCCTCAATCACGCCTAAACGGCTGAACGGATTTAGATGAAATTTGGCACACGTATAGTTCATAACCCGGATTAGGACATAGGCTTTAAAATTCTTACGGCAAACATCTCATTCCTGCGGGAATAAATTTTGAAACTACTGAACCGATTTGAATAATTCTTTCACTGTTGGAAAGCTACACTATCCCCGGTGAACATATGGTACTTTTGATCCCGGAAATGTTGGGGGAAGAGGGGGATATTTGAAAAAGAGATTACGCGCGTCATATTATAAATGTTTGTTTTGGGCATGATACGTGCGTCGTGGGTTCGTACCTTTGCCCATGCCCACACTACCAAATGCGCCGTCAGGCTATACTCCATAAAACGTAACATGATTAGAATGACAGCTGTCAAAGTGTTGTGGCTCTCTCGCTCGCTCTCAATAAACCTCTATCGATGTGTCTCATCTCTAAGATTTTTTTTTTTGTAGAGTGAACCACATCGATAGGGGTTTATTGAGAGCGAGCGAGAGAGCCACAACACTTTGACAGCTGTCATTCTAATCATGTTACGTTTTAAGGAGTATAGTCAAAGCCATTTTGAAACGTAATAAACCAAAACCAAATTTTCCTGTGACTTGATTTGATTAAATTACATAATATTATAGTCGAGTCATTTTAATAGGCCACATTTGACAGTTCATTTATGCAAAGAAGTGCTACCTATGTACATCAGGAGTAGAGTCTAATTTTCTAAATAAATAATTGTATGAATAAGAACGATATTGTTTTCTTGAGTTTTATTCCTTTAGCGTAAGGGATATTTTTCTTTGCGTAAATGAACTGTCAAATGTAGCCTATCAAAATGACTTGACTATAAAAACATGACATCTTTGTGTCACTTTTGTAGAGCCTGCGTGCGAGCGTCCACCGTGGATCCGCTCTCGCTCCCGCAAAAATCGAGGCAGAGGCCTTATACGATGTTGATAAGGTTTATGAGAATGTATATAATAGGCAAATGCTGTCTGTACCGGTCTTGAGCGCGTCGGACTCGGTGAGGATGGCGAGCCGCTTCTTGCGGAACATGTCGGCGTATGCGCCCAGCATCTCCATGTAGGACATAGGCGTGACGTAGTTGAGCCGGTTTAGTTGCGCCAAGAACCGCGCGCTTGCCTCCACCACGGATTGGTGCGCGAAGCAGCACACAGACTGCAAACACACAACATTCTTCACTTATGACATCTATTCTATTTATTTCAAACAGTAGGTACGGAGTATCGTTAAAAGCACAAAAAGGACAGTGTCGACGCGCACTATACTCCTTAAAACGTAACATGATTAGAATGACAGCTGTCAAAGTGTTGGGGCTCTCTCGCTCGCTCTCAATAAACCTCTATCGATGTGTCTCACTCTACAAAAAAAATAAAATCTTAAAGATGAGACACATCGATAGAGGTTTATTGAGAGCGAGCGAGAGAGCCACAACACTTTGACAGCTGTCATTCTAATCATGTTACGTTTTATGGAGTATAGTAATTTGTCTGGGTAACAATAGATTTTTTGTCACTGTCACGCATCCAACTGCGCGAACCTACATAAGCGATGGTGTTCGAGGGGATAATGACGCAACTGTCACGGTAACAAAAATCACAAATGCGCGCCGGCACTGAAGGTGTAAGTGTGGTGCGCTACATACGACAGACTGGCGATAACAACGCAAGATTGCAAGTCAGCGAAAAGTGCACGAGTAAACATTGGCTTCGAGACTCGTCACTCGCACGCCACTGAGACAGCCAATCAGATATTCGGTCCTGCGTCGCGCTAGCAGAGTTATTCTCTCTGCCAGCTAGCTATTTTACGATTGGTAAATACTTTGTAAAAGTATTCCTTTCGGATGTTGTAGTAGTAATCACTGCAACATTGAAGAGATGGTGCTGACGTAGCGTAAAATCAATACTAGAAACTAGAAATTCAACGGGTCCGCTAAGGTCTCGCTAGCATAATTGGTAGGGCACTCGCCCGGACAGCGAGGGATGTGGATTCGAGTCCCGACTGACACCTGGACAAATCGATTTTTTTCTACTCGTAATATATTTATATTAACGTAAGACTCACCACCATAGACTCGATGATCTCTTCGGTGGTCTGCAGCTCGCCCATGTTGTGGAAGAAGTGGTTGGCGACCGACTCGAGCGCCGACTTGGGCCACTCGCTGAACCAGTCGATGGTGCAGCAGTTCACGAGAGACGGGAACTGGCGCAGGCGCGCGCGGAATATCTGTACAACACAGGATCTTCTTAATGAGCTTACCAGGTGGTGGGTTCCTATACTGGGCCGTCTAGGTGGGTACCACCGCAGTGCCAGATATCTTCCCGTGAAATAGAAGTGTGTTGAACACTTCTGTGTTTCGGGGAAAGGGCACTGTAGCTAGTGAAATTACTTGGTATACGAGACCTAATAACTGTCGTCTCGGTGTAGTGCACGCAGGGCGGTGCCAGACAATATCTGCTTAGTTATTGTTTGGCACTGAACTGTCTAAGGGCAGACGTGGCGCTTACCATCAGGTGTACGATTTGCTCGTCTTGTTACACATTGCAATAAAAAAAAATGTTCACTCACCTCTCCCACGGGACTCATGACGACGACGATGTGCAGGTTGCTGCGCACGCGGCGCTGGTAGCAGGCGAACAGGTTGGTCTTGGTCGCGGCCAGGTTCATCTCCATGACGGCGTGACGGACGGACATGTAGATCTTGTCGAGGTCCTCGGCTTCGTATATGTTCGGCACGTCGCCAGAACTCAGGATATTGTTTAGGTCTTCGAGGAAGGATTCCATTTTTATCTGGAATGACATAAAATTATTAATAATAAGACCAGGACATAATTTTACAGCGTCGTCTACTTCAAAACTGCGTCTAGCTTTTACCATTGATGCCAGATAAGGTGCCGCCTCTGTGGAACAGTGTTTAAGACGTAACGCACAGACAGACAGTGTAAGCGTCAGCTAAGACTTTGGCTAAACCATTCTACCTGTTTTTTTATGCCAGTTGGCACACAGCCCGCTTGATAGTGAGTGGCCACTGCAGCCTACGCCTAATGCTCTGACAGCGACTGCCGAGCGAGACAACACATGCATCTCTCTCACCTGAGCGTCGGAGAAGAGGAAGACGATCCCGCGGTTGTCAGCGCCGGCCTTGATCATGGTCTGCTTGAGGTCGTCGCGCCACTCCTGCTGGCCGTACGCCTTCGTGATCTCGATCTGGATGCACGTCAGCTCCGCCATGTTCGCGGCCAGACGCGAGAGCGACTGACGACCTGATCACGACACATGAATGAAAATGAAAAACATGCAAGTAACTCTAAAATGTTCCCAATGATGCGTGTCAGAAAATTTACGAAAGTCCCTTTACCAACGACGGCCACAAGACACAATATCGATCGCTGTTAATTCCATTGCACCCTACGTATTACAAAATCTAATGCCGTATTAAGTTAAAGCCGTAATGTACGGTAGTTAGCGACGTCGATGAGACTGTAAACACGATTATAAATCAGGATTTTTCCACGCAATCATGTCATTTTACTAGTTCTATATCTGTGCTTAAGCTTTGCTCGACTTTGAGAAAATAATACAGAGGGGAGGGTCATGGGGGGACGCCGATAAATCGCTCGTCGCTTTCGGGTGAGAAGCAGAAGTCGGGGTTAAATAGTGGCTGGCGAGACAATTTGACGAGCCATTTGGTGTAATGGTCGAGAAGTCGGCTATTACACCAGAGGTCGCGGGTTCGATTCCCGCACGGTACAAACATTTGTGTGCATGAACATGTCTGTTTGTATCGGTCTGGGTGTTTCTATGTATAATATGTATGTATTTACAAAAGAAAAGTATATCAGTAATGTTTATTCGTTGTCTGGCACCCATAGCACAAGCTAATGCTTAGTTTGGGGCTAGATGGCGCTGTGTGAATAATGTCCAGAGATATTTATTTATTTAATTATATTTGGCTCCGAGTTCCACACACGGCCGCAGCTCTAGTTAGCCTGTTGTCATGGCGCTTATTTCTTCGCGAAGAAAGTTTGGTTATGGTCGTGGACGAAACAGGGAGAGGGAGTAGGAATCGTGAGTTGGCGAAGGTATTGAGACGAGTGTATGATAGTACCGGAGCCGCCCATGCCGAGCAGCAGCGCGTTGGCCATGGGCTGGCGCATGATGCGCGCCAGGCGGCACAGGTGCGCCACGGCGTCCTCGAACAGCACCAGGTCGATGGGCACCGTCGTCGACAGGTTGTACTCCACCATGTAGTGCCCCAGCACGTAGTCCATCTGCGGCAGATGCCCACACCTCACTCTAAAGTCACACACACTACTCTACACTAGTCGCGCTAGGCCAGCGTGATGGAGTATGGCGCACACTATCTCACAATTGATAAAAGGCCTGTGTTCCAGCAGTGGAAACGTATATAGGCTGATGATGATGATAAATAAATAAATATTTTATTTTTGCATTAACAAAAGTTCTTATTAGATCTAGGTAGTTGTCAGAGCATGATGATGACTAAAGTCTCTGCTTCGAACTAAGTGGGCAGCGGAGCAGCTTTGGTAGCGGCGCGGAAGCATGGCGGGCAATGTATTCTCGAAACCGCAGGTAGATCGCGCAGTGATTGATATTTTTGCGATCAAAATGTCTAAACGGCGGCGACACCACTAGGGAGCGCACCCGCTCGTCGCATGCTCCCGCCCCAACGCGCCGCCCTAACGCCCGCTAAATTAGAGGGAGAGGCCTTAAGTGCAACGCAGAAGTAAACATTTTGTTACCGATACGGCACACCATTGTAAAAAATTCTAAAATAACAAATGACAAAACGCTAGTTTCACCTACAATATTGAAATTGTCTACATAATTATAATTACCACAGAATAATATCTATGACACATTTCACCAATGTTGAACAGTTCCAGAGAGATATCTTAGACACCTATTCATTCAACATAAAAAAACAAGTTGACTGTACTGTTGTTGTACTGATCTCTAAATCTCAAACGCATACCTCCTCCTGGTCAGTAATCTCGACGTACTTGCGCTCGTCGGCGCCAATGTCCATGAAGTCGCCGAACAGCATCAGCCGCCCGCCCACAACATCTTGACTCTTCTTGCCGAATTCCGTACGAATCTTCTTGTTCAACAAGCTATAGTTTATAACGAAAAGTCAACATTTTATGTCACTTCAGTTGCCAGACCGGCATGCAGCTTACCTGACCGGATGCAGCGGCCTATTCTATTGAGGAACACTTAATGGACATTAAGTGTTCCTCAATAGAATAGGAGGACTCCTAGCCGAGTTTCGGCTACGGCGGCCGATCTTTTACGATCAGCCAACTACGCAGGATATATTATAGTGCACAAGTGAGTGCGCAAGCACAGGTGCACTCCCTATGCCCTCACTCTCATAACACGGTGGGACAGCAGTCTGACACGACCGAAGAGAGATCAGGCGCAGGACCAACAGCTTAACGTGGCTTCCGAAGGTGATTCAAGCCTGCAATGTCCTAACCAAACTGGAAACATTCACACAAAGTGATGCTCCCCGCGGGATTCGAACCCACGACCTCCGGGTATTAGAGCCCAACGCTCTAACCACTGTACCACGGAGGCAGTGAGGAACACTTAACCAGGAAGCGTCGCTAGTCGGAGCCTACATTGTGGTAGCACATTGTTGCCACAATGTAGGCTTCTCTGAATATAAGTTTTATGTTTTATTTTATTTTTAGATTATTATTATTATTATTTTTCTCTTACTTTTTTGAGAAGTTTAAATTGGGTTCAACTCGTATTTATTTCTTGCTCTTAAGTTTTGCACTGCCTACTTTATAAAATTAATTAAAACTTTTCCTCTACCTTAAGGTTGACTGGAAGAGATTGCTATTAGCAATAAGTCCGCCTACATTGTATCATCCAATCTTGTAACATATTTTTTAACCGACTTCAAAAAAGGAGGAGGTTCTATGTTCGACTGTATGTATTTTTTTTTTTTTTTTTTTTTTTTTTTTTTTTTTATGTATGTCCGTCGATTTCTCCGTCAATTGTGGACCGATTTAAATAATTATTTTTTTAGTTGAAAGTGCATAGTTCCGAGGTGGTCCCATTGTCACCATGTCAGGATCTGATGATGGGATCCCGGGAAAATCAAGGGCAAACCTCAAATTTTATAGGCGCACACTACGCGTTACTTGTTTTTTCTGAAGCCATTTAAGTTTTTGCGTCCTATAGACATCACTTTATGTTGATGAGCTGATGATGGAAGGTACAACTCCTTAACGGTTAGGAGTTAGGGGATAATTCTTTCAGTATTGTAAGAATATGTGGACCGTTATTTGTATTTCATGTACTTTTGCAGCTAAGCTGATGATGGAAGGTACAACTCCTTAACGGTTAGGAGTTAGGGGATAATTATTTCAGTGCTGTAGAAATATGTGGACCGTTAGTTGTATTTCATGTACTTTTGCAGCTAAGCTGATGATGGAAGGTACAACTCCTTAACGGTTAGGAGTTAGGGGATAATTATTTCAGTGTTGTAGGAATATGTGGACCGTTAGTTGTATTTCATGTACTTTTGGAGCTAAGCTGATGATGGAAGGTACAACTATGATGATGGAAGCTAAAGGGTACGACTTCTTAATTCTTATGTCCCTCTTGCGGGCTGCATCTTTAGTTGGTCTACTGAATGGTGCTGAACACTTAATGAATACCTAATATTGTCAAATAATACAATTCTACTATTTTACTCGTATTTTCGTTATCAATATGTATTATGAGAGAGTTTTACTCACTCCTACGTATTATTCACACTAAAAATAGAAAAATAAACAAACTTTTTTAAAAAAAAATTAAACCGACTTCAAAAAAAAACCAAAAACAAACTACCTAAAAACACTGAAAAGCAAAAAATAATTTTAATAAGACATTCATCAAATGCGCTTATTGTCTAAGCCTATTAATAACATTAAATTGTATTTACGTGCTAGGTAGGTACCTACTAATCTGTTTGAAGTCGGTGCCAAGCCAAAAGTAATGAAAAATGATACATACCTAATAATTTATGTATTATACAGGGTTACAAATAATCCGCGGACGTAGGTACGTAGTCTGGGTACCTACTATTTGGCTTGGCACCGACTTCAAACAGATTAGTAGGTACCTACCTAGCACGTAAATACAATTTAATGTTATTAATAGGCTTAGACAATAAGCGCATTTGATGAATGTCTTATTAAAATTATTTTTTGCTTTTCAGTGTTTTTAGGTAGTTTGTTTTTGGTTTTTTTTTGAAGTCGGTTTAATTTTTTCTTTTATAATTTTGTGCAATAAAGAGTATATCTATCTATCTATCTATCTATATTTCCGTACTGACTCCAATGTTTTTATAATTGCCTGAAAGAGTACCAAAGTTATTGTGGCAGCAGATTTTACTTGTGTAAGTGGTAGCTAATCAGTCGGACTCGTCTCAATCACTGTTCCAAGAAGGGGTAAAATTGATGTATTCTCTTTGTTTACAAAATATATCTTGTTTTTTTCTAAAAGTGGTAGGCAAACAAGCAAGCGTGACACCTGGGGAACGGGTATGAGGAGAACTAAAAAGAATGAGAAGAGCGTGGGATGGGCCTTCGGCTGTCTGGGACTCACCAGACGGCCGGTTGTATTATGATAATAGTAATATATGGTTACATGAGGCGCTCGTGGCGCAGCTGTGACAGTGGTTCGTTAGCGATAACGAAAGTCAAGCTACCCACGCCGCGGTCGGTTAATGGATGGGTGACCATTCTGACCATATTTAGTGACATTAATTTCGAGCGTCTCCGTGCTTCGGAAGGCACGTTAAGCTGTTGGTCCCGGCTGATATTTACTATAATGTAAATATTATAGTCGTCAAGCCTAGTCAGAGGCCATTTGGCGGCTTGATAACATCTGACATTAAGGTTGGTCACTTGCCTTACGCACCCCTCCACCAACCCGCACTAGGCCAGCGTGGTGGAGTATGGCCCACACTATCTCACAATTGAGATAAGGCCTGTGTCCCAGCTGTGGGAACGTATACAGGCTGATGATGATGATGATGGTTACATAAGTGTAAACTTACTTGACGAACCACAGGCGATCCTCGGCGCAGACCAGCCGGTCCTGGTACACGCGCTGATGTTCGTGGTACCACAGCCGGATAACGTCGTCTTCATCCTGGTTTTCATTTTAATTTAAATTAATTCTTCTGCGAGCGTTTCGTGACGTGAACTAGTGCGGGTATGGTTAGAAGTCAAACCGCCATCGTGAACCAATCACGTTTTAGTAAATACATTCGATCATAATACCTCCGTTAACCTTAACAGGGAAACCAGACCGAAATGGGTCATGGCTACACATTCGGCTGTGATGTTGCCTCAACATGTTATCCATTACCTCCAAGCTACTGGTACGATAATGGGCCAGCCCATCGCATAGCCTTACTGTTTGAGCGACGCGAGTCTTCGTACGTGGCGACCTCGCTGGGCGAGGGGGGTAAAGTAAAGTAATCATTTTGTTGCATAGTGAAATGTTTTAGTTTTTGACGTGACAACGTCTTATAAATTGGTTTGCCGGGTGACACTTCAAGAAACTGCGTTACGCTCCGCTCACGTTATGCGCTCACAATGAAAGCGAGTGAGAGGCACGCGTCCCTTCCACTCGGGCATGGTCAGCCCGCCTAAGAGCGAGAGAGACAGACATAAAAAGTCGTTGTCACGTAAAACTTTCGCCCGTATACCGACTTTACAGGCAACCAATTTTTTTATTGCAATGTGTAACAAGACGAGCAGATCGTACACCTGATGGTAAGCGCCACGTCTGCCCTTAGACAGTTCAGTGCCAAACAGTACCTAAGAAGTTACTGTCTGGCACCACCCTGAGCCCTCTACACCGAGACGACAGTTACTAGGTCTCATATACCCAGTAATTGTGAAGCCGACCGAGGCCATGCGGACATGTCCCGCCATCGCCCGCCACCCACTTCGTCCCCGCGAGCTTAAAAAACATAGTGGTCCGATTGATCGGACAAGCCGATCGGACCACACGGCCTAAGGGGAGCTCTCAACCTCTCTAGCCTTCACCTCTCTCTCTCTCTTACCTTGACAAAGTTAGGGTCCATCATGAGTATCCCCTGGAACACCTTGCTGAGGTCGCGCAGGTTGAAGGTGTAGTGGGACTTGGTGGGCGTGGGCAGCAGCTCCTCCACCAGCGACGCGAAGATGTCGATGGACGCCTTCAGGAACGGACCCTCGCGCACTTTCACCTCCTTCTTGATGTTGCGCGTCCACGAGCATAGGATTACGTTGAAGATTCCGTACTGGAACAGACAAACACGTTACGTTATTTTTGATACCAATAACACTAGTGCATAACTTACTTTAAGGTCATGGTATGTTGTCCAATAATTAACATCCATCTGCCATTTTTTGACCGCCTTCGCGGAAAGTGGGTTCGATTCCCGCTTTGGGTCTTATTGGTGGTAGGACTTTTTCAAAGTTCGACTGGCTAGCTACCCACAGGGGAGAAATCTGCCGTCATAACAGGTCAGATTGTGTTTCGGAAACATTAATGTGGGAGCCAGTACACTTGAAATCAAAGGCTCGAAGATCAGATAAGCCTACAGTCTGGCAGCACATTGAGCGACGCTTCCAGGTAAAGCGTCCCTCATGGAATAGGCCGCAGTGACCGCTTACCATCAGGTGGGCTGCGTGCCTGTCTACCAACTGACCTAGTATAAAAAAACATCCTCGTCGATATCTCGTGAGGGCCATCGATCAAACCAAATTATGACTTATTTTTATTCTGAGCATTTACTGTGCAATTAAATGAAATGAAATAATTTATTCTGCAAATAGATTAAAAAAAGTACTTTTGCACGTCAATCTTTTTTTCCCTACCGACGTCAATGGCCTGTTGAGGAAAGAAGTGCCGCAAGAAATATAATAGTTTTGCTTTTTTTAAAAAATATTACAAATTATAAATTAAAAATTTTGCATTACAAAATCAATTTATGTCAAAGACCAGTAAATATTAATGCCAATACCCTTTGTATTAGGATCATGTCAATTACAAAGTAACAAAGGCGCAGGCAGAGGAACGGCAACAATAGTACTCACATCTACAGACTTCTATCATTTAGATAGTCTTCCACTTTATAATAACTCTTCTTGATGAGTTTGATGTGTGACTTAAACTTGGGTATTGGTAAGTCAACAACATCTTGAATGGGACAATATTAGCCCGTGTCTCACCTTGCTCGCGTACTCCATCTCGGTGAAGGAGATGTAGTGGAAGTGTCGCATGAGCCGCATGGTGACGGGGTTGCGGCCGCCGCCCGGGGGGCCCATGGCCGACACGATGCCCACGTCCACCAGCATCTTGAACTCGCCGATCACCTGCCGGTCGTACCAACCTGACAGACAGATAAATAAATTAATAAATATCTCTGGACATTATTCACACAGCGCCATCTAGCCCCAAACTAAGCATTAGCTTGTGCTATGGGTGCTAGACAACGGATAAACATTACTTATATACTTTTTTTTTTTGTAAATACATACATATTATACATAGAAACACCCAGACCTATACAAACAGACATGTTCATGCACACAAATGTTTGTACCGTGCGGGGATCGAACCCGCGACCTCTGGTGTAATAGCCGACTTCTCGACCATTACACCAAATGGCTCGTCAATATCACGTAGTGATCTTGATAAGATACCTTCCCTTTACATTATAGTATAATTCTCCTCTGCAACACGTAGCGCACGTTCAATATTAGTATATAAACTGCACTCAGTAATAAAGATGGATTCATTCACTCTATACAAGACTGACTTTCATTGTGCTACCTAATCTACCCATCAGCCTCCATCTCATGGGGGCCCTGGAGGCCCAACACCACATGGCGACCGTGACACCGTGACTATTTGGGACAAATAGTTGTGTGCGATGCACCACACATCGCAGAACTTCATGGGTGTCAAACTACGAAGAGCCTTCCTCGTCGAATTCATCAAGCAAACAGAACCAGAGGAGATCAGCTTTTCCTTGCTGCTGTGGCTTCATCTACCAACCATGGAGACGTCGAAAAATTTGTAAGTGTACAAGCCTATTTTTTCAACCTTCTAACCGGGATCATGGGATAACGGACTGATTAGGAGCTGAAGACAAAGAAAATGGCCCTACTAGAAGATAAAATTCTGCAGCCGTTTTACTGCAAGAAGCGCGCTGGAAAGGTGGAGATACAAAATGGAGGCGCCGCCGGGAGTTCTCGGGGGCCTGATGCCGCCATCCAGTGTAAATAATGTATTGTGTTTAGTGTAATGTAGGTGGATATAATTTTGTTTTGTTGTAGTTACTTTAGGGTTTATATTTATAATATGTAGATTGTTAATTTTCAATTTAATTTTTAAAATTCTTAACCGCTCTGTTAGCAATCCAGGATTTAATTTTATTTAGGTATTATAGTGTGAATTTATTTTAATATTCGTGTTGCGTTTTGTTTTTCAATGGAATGTACGGTTTGGTTTTACTTAAATAGCATCAATATGTTACAATAGACAGCAAGGTCAATAACAAACGACGGTTTTAGCGCGTACAAGCGAAAATTTTGTCACGTCAGCGACGTTCAGGCACGCGTTATGAACTCAGTAGCGCATAGTAAACATTTTATTAATTGATGATTAAAGTTATACATAATGTTATTACATAACAATAACATTTTCAATGTCACAAAAGTAGTGTTTATTTATAATTTTTTAATTTTTGGTAATGTTTAAAGGAGACTTTGGATAGGAAAATGAATGACAATTTTAGATGAGGAAATAATTTGGCTAATGAAGTAGGAAGTGCAATTGGACTGATCACCCAAAAGTAATATCTTATTTTTATAAGTCAAAATATTCATTAAAGTAGTGAAAGATATAGAATGATATTTAATTTTGTGAAATGAATGACGTGTTATTATAATATTATTACGATTTTTTTGTGAAAGATAGAGAGATATTTAATTCTGTGAAATGAATGTGTTAATATAATAGTATTACGGGGTTTTTTTTTTTAAGAAGTATTAAATGTTGTGGTACAAATATGGTACATTAGAGATCAGATCCTTCATAAACGCGATCTGAACAATGTTCATCGCTTAACACTGTTGGAGACAGTATAGTCTTAAATTGTGATACTCTATTTTGATAATTGAGGTACAAGTGAGGGTCTAATCCTTCCATTCGATCATGGTGAGAACGAAGTTCCTCCGTGAGATGAGTTGGAGTCCAATGAAGACTTAAAATATGAACTCCTCAAGTAAAGGTTGTTGTTGTAATATGTACACAAAATACCTCGATTTATATTTTTGTTTATAAAATAAAGTACCAAAGAAAATTGGCCAAAAGGTGCCAAAAATGAGAAATATATGTACCAAGAGTAATATACTCATAGTGTTGAGGGCTCTACATTTTGCATAGATCAGGATTCTCTACTATGGGAGGCGCGCCGAAGACGCAACTATAGGAGATCTGATTAAAATATGTAAACATTAAGTATGTTATTGTAGAAGTCGTAATATGTACCGAGAAATGGTGAAAATAAATTGTATTGAGTAAATTATGTTGCGAAGAATAAGCAAAGGGTTATGCAATGTTAATGTTGATGATTAATACGAAAAACGATCGTGTATAAAAGGAAATAATGAGGCAAGTCAATGTATAAAATAACACAGGAATATGTCTTACTAATATTTTTGTATTATAATATTGTGTACATAAATGAAATTATGAATAAATGTGTCATAATGTTGAACAAAATACGTTGCCAAGTTATAGATTATGGAAAAAAAAGTTCCCTATAAATTGAAAAAGAAGTCATTATAATGATTATGAAGGTTATTTATACTTGAACTATTAACTACGTAAATTATGATGAAAAAAAATATGATTGTATCGATATATTGTTTAATCTTCTTGTGAAGGAAAATAAATGAGTGTAATGTTAATGATAAAAATATTATGTGAAAGAGGAACTACTCGTAATAGAGAATAATAGAATACTCGTATGAAGTCGAGAAATTTTATTTTCAGATTTTCTGTATTTTGTATAATAATGGTTTATTATTAGGCAAATTATTTTGACCAAATGTTTTTAAAGTTGAATAACTAGTACTTTAAATATATTAAATTACTTATGTTATTTTTTTTGGGAAGTATGCGATTGCTAACAGAGGCGAAATGTTTTGTATTATTGTTAATTTTGAGATCTATAGTCAAATTGTTATTTTATAAAATATTTTTAGAGGTAATTTGTACTATGAATATAAGTTCGTCCTTTCAGGGGAGGGGTTACAAAAAGCACATGTTGATGCTAGGAATAATTTGTTAAGTACAAGAATAGAACTAAAAAGTTCTTAGAGTAAGGGCACTCTTCTCAGGGGAGGGACGCCTAACGTTTCAGGGGAGGTGTGATGGATGGAATAAATAAAGGAATATCACGTTCTGATCTTGATAAGATACCTTCCCTATACGTTATGGTATTTCTCCTCTACAACACGTAACGCACGTTCAATATTAGTATATAAGCTGCACTCAGTAATAAAGATGGATTCATTCACTCTATACAAGACTGACTTTCATTGTGCTACCTAATCTACCCATCAGCCTCCATCTCATGGGGGCCCTGGAGGCCCAACACCACAGTACAGACGTGATAAAATGTTAGTCAATAGGTACCGGAGAAGTCCATGAACTGGCGGAGCAGCTCGATGGGCGGCTGCGCGCCGTAGACCTCGAGCGCGGGCATGTTGAGGTCGTCGATGAAGAACACCTGCCGCTTGGTGGGCGGCGGCCCAAACAAATAGGTACCGGAGAAGTCCATGAACTGGCGGAGCAGCTCGATGGGCGGCTGCGCGCCGTAGACCTCGAGCGCGGGCATGTTGAGGTCGTCGATGAAGAACACCTGCCGCTTGGTGGGCGGCGGCCCAAACAAATAGGTACCGGAGAAGTCCATGAACTGGCGGAGCAGCTCGATGGGCGGCTGCGCGCCGTAGACCTCGAGCGCGGGCATGTTGAGGTCGTCGATGAAGAACACCTGCCGCTTGGTGGGCGGCGGCCCAAACAAATAGGTACCGGAGAAGTCCATGAACTGGCGGAGCAGCTCGATGGGCGGCTGCGCGCCGTAGACCTCGAGCGCGGGCATGTTGAGGTCGTCGATGAAGAACACCTGCCGCTTGGTGGGCGGCGGCCCAAACAAATAGGTACCGGAGAAGTCCATGAACTGGCGGAGCAGCTCGATGGGCGGCTGCGCGCCGTAGACCTCGAGCGCGGGCATGTTGAGGTCGTCGATGAAGAACACCTGCCGCTTGGTGGGCGGCGGCCCAAACAAATAGGTACCGGAGAAGTCCATGAACTGGCGGAGCAGCTCGATGGGCGGCTGCGCGCCGTAGACCTCGAGCGCGGGCATGTTGAGGTCGTCGATGAAGAACACCTGCCGCTTGGTGGGCGGCGGCCCAAACAAATAGGTACCGGAGAAGTCCATGAACTGGCGGAGCAGCTCGATGGGCGGCTGCGCGCCGTAGACCTCGAGCGCGGGCATGTTGAGGTCGTCGATGAAGAACACCTGCCGCTTGGTGGGCGGCGGCCCAAACAAATAGGTACCGGAGAAGTCCATGAACTGGCGGAGCAGCTCGATGGGCGGCTGCGCGCCGTAGACCTCGAGCGCGGGCATGTTGAGGTCGTCGATGAAGAACACCTGCCGCTTGGTGGGCGGCGGCCCAAACAAATAGGTACCGGAGAAGTCCATGAACTGGCGGAGCAGCTCGATGGGCGGCTGCGCGCCGTAGACCTCGAGCGCGGGCATGTTGAGGTCGTCGATGAAGAACACCTGCCGCTTGGTGGGCGGCGGCCCAAACAAATAGGTACCGGAGAAGTCCATGAACTGGCGGAGCAGCTCGATGGGCGGCTGCGCGCCGTAGACCTCGAGCGCGGGCATGTTGAGGTCGTCGATGAAGAACACCTGCCGCTTGGTGGGCGGCGGCCCAAACAAATAGGTACCGGAGAAGTCCATGAACTGGCGGAGCAGCTCGATGGGCGGCTGCGCGCCGTAGACCTCGAGCGCGGGCATGTTGAGGTCGTCGATGAAGAACACCTGCCGCTTGGTGGGCGGCGGCCCAAACAAATAGGTACCGGAGAAGTCCATGAACTGGCGGAGCAGCTCGATGGGCGGCTGCGCGCCGTAGACCTCGAGCGCGGGCATGTTGAGGTCGTCGATGAAGAACACCTGCCGCTTGGTGGGCGGCGGCCCAAACAAATAGGTACCGGAGAAGTCCATGAACTGGCGGAGCAGCTCGATGGGCGGCTGCGCGCCGTAGACCTCGAGCGCGGGCATGTTGAGGTCGTCGATGAAGAACACCTGCCGCTTGGTGGGCGGCGGCCCAAACAAATAGGTACCGGAGAAGTCCATGAACTGGCGGAGCAGCTCGATGGGCGGCTGCGCGCCGTAGACCTCGAGCGCGGGCATGTTGAGGTCGTCGATGAAGAACACCTGCCGCTTGGTGGGCGGCGGCCCAAACAAATAGGTACCGGAGAAGTCCATGAACTGGCGGAGCAGCTCGATGGGCGGCTGCGCGCCGTAGACCTCGAGCGCGGGCATGTTGAGGTCGTCGATGAAGAACACCTGCCGCTTGGTGGGCGGCGGCCCAAACAAATAGGTACCGGAGAAGTCCATGAACTGGCGGAGCAGCTCGATGGGCGGCTGCGCGCCGTAGACCTCGAGCGCGGGCATGTTGAGGTCGTCGATGAAGAACACCTGCCGCTTGGTGGGCGGCGGCCCAAACAAATAGGTACCGGAGAAGTCCATGAACTGGCGGAGCAGCTCGATGGGCGGCTGCGCGCCGTAGACCTCGAGCGCGGGCATGTTGAGGTCGTCGATGAAGAACACCTGCCGCTTGGTGGGCGGCGGCCCAAACACGCCTCGCCGCCGCCGCTCCAGCTTGCTGTCGATCACGTCCTAAGGGCAAAGATAACGTTTAACTTATTAGACAAACGAGAAAGTGGATGCGTCGAGAACCTTTACGCGCGAACACAGTCATAACGCGCGTTGGCGAGTTACTGGGGTTCAATCCCAACAAACACGCAAGCTGCTTAAATTGCTTCTGTACCACCTGAAGGTTGTATAACAGCCGTTCAAAGGGTTTATTATACTTCTTAAGTGGTACAGTAGCGTATTTAAAAGCGCTTTAACAGACGTGCGGTACAATGGTCGTAGAGCGGTAAAATAATCCCCAAAGGAGATACAAAGTCATATTATAGAGTTATTGTACAGGCATTAGATGTAAAGAAGAGGTATAAGTAACTTTTGTAGCGCTCTGAGATCTTGTAGAAGGTTTTTGTAGTTAAAGGCGTTAGAACAGAGTTATTAACTTCTTTTGAAACGCCTTAAGTTGTATATTGTATACTTGTATAGGCTTAAGCTGTTGAGTACAGTTAATGAAATCCTTTGTAATGCTATATCTACAGCAGATACATAATACTCTATAGTAGCGCCTAAGTCGCTACAATTAAGAATTGTACAGCAACTTTATGGCAAATAGCTGGATAAGGCATGGCAAACACTCCTTATACAGGTAAAAGTGTATAAATTCCACTACTATGGCCATTAAAACGGCTGAAGCCGGACTAGAGAGGGGGACTAAATAAAACATTTAATATAATTAAAAGATGTTTCATATATTTTGCAGTTCTGAATTTGGTTCCGATTCTGTCGGCACTTGAGCTTCGGCGTTGTCTGAAAGTATTATATACGTAGGTTCAGATTGAGGTTCAGAAGCTTTCCCGTAGCCCATTGCAGCTGTTGAAATATTTCCACAGTTTTCTTGTAGGACCTGAAAAACACGAATTTGATGCAAAAGTCTCCAGATAATAAGTCAAGTGTAGAAGGGTTTTAAGATTCTGACCGCGGACTCCTAAATAAAACGACCTCTATAATAGGGTATCAATTATCCATTGTACAGTCTTGGGTTCTTAAAAGAAGTATTAATTGCTGCTGTACACCTCATAACGTTTAATAGCACGTTAATACCACAATTGTAGAACCCAAAGGTCTAGAACGGCAAATACAAGCGCCATGAATCGGTAGAAAGGTTCTAGTAAACTCTGAAGGCTGTTGTAGCTGAGACGCCATTTAGCTTTTATAAAATTGATTTTCAGAATACTAATTTATAATTTTTAAATCATAAATATGTACAAAAAACCGAACTCACGTAACTATTTTTCATCCATGACACTAAAAACTACAAACAAAGCCTAAATATCTTTTACAAGCTAAATTCAAAATTCACAATCTATAATTAAATGTATTTTTTATCAAAAAACTGCATATATAGAAGGGCGCGTGAAAATATTAGCGAAAACATATGTATATATTTACAATAAACTGTTACTCGCACTTGTATTTCATACGAATAAAAGGAAAAAACAACACTTGACTTACCTGTTTATTATTTTTCATTTACTCACTGCAATTCACTGTCATATACTTTCCAAATGGCTAATCTTATTAAAATTATAGGTTATGTTTTATAAATTCCTCTGTATCGCCACTGTATATTCAATAAAGAACCGTAAACTTTAAATCGGAGATACAGACGCGGTTTAATAAGGTGCGAGCGCTACAGTCGTGCTATAATAAGGTGCGGGCGATACAGTCGTGCTATTACAACTTATTTTAGATACTTAAGCGTATACTATCGCTCGCATAGACCCACTGTAGACCCTATAGCCGTACAAAATGGGCCCTTTTGGGGGTACAGCGGTGGTTTAAGCGCTTGTACATATACTGTAGATCTTACTTATGGAACCCATGCCTTTATTAGTAACTTCTAACCGGCAAGTATACGGCTTGTTATAGAGCTTGTGTGCTAGTTGGGATATATTGCGTCCACGAGCTTGTTTAGCGGCGATATTGGACAAAATGTAAGGCCTCGTCTCGAATTTCGTGGAAACGGAATCGGGGCGCACGCAGGCGCATGGGCGGTAACCGCTTGACGCGGGCTATCACGAGCTGTCACAAGCGGTGCGCTTCTTTTAAGCAGCTTGACAGAAGCGCACCGCACAGCGGGAAGTGGAGCGGGAAACGCGACACTTCCGCTCCGCTTCCGCAAAATTCAGAGGCCTAAAACTGACAAAGAAAAGTAATACAGTTTAAGGCAGTTACTAATTAAAAGGCCAGCAAGTGTTTGGTATTCTGTCCTGAGGCCTGAAATTAAAACCCCTGCTAATTAGTTCGCGATCTTGTATCGTCGTCCATACCTGCGTCTGGTTGGCGGAGGTCCGTGCGGAGAAGACGATGAACTCGCAGATGAACTTCTTGTGGAGACCTCGAGACAGCTTGGAGGTGATGGTGACCGTCTTGCCCGTGCCGGTGGGCCCCACGCAGATCACGTGGTTGTAGTTCGCGATCTTGTAGCCCAGCAGCGCTGCGCTGCGCACGTTGTCTAGAGTCGGCACTTCGATGTCTGGTGAGGACATACAGATTAATACAATTAAAGAGCGTTTTATCACAATGTGACCGAATTCATTGTTCTATTAGGGATTTTACAAGATTATTTCTTGCTTTGTATTTAAATTTGAACTTTTTCATGTCTCTTATGACTTCGCCCGTGTGGACACTATGACGTATCGCTTAGGAATGTCATATTTTTTGGGATAATCAGTCTATGCCACCCAGAACCAGACAAGTTCATGAACACAAATGTTTTCACGGGGATCGAACCCGCATTCTCTGGTGCAATAAGCAAACCAATTAGACCTCTAACTCGGATCCGCAGATCCGCACCTTTGCTTCGCGTAATTCGAGGTAGAGGCCAAAGACCAAAAACCGCTTCTTGAAATGAAATGTTGACTAGAAACCAATGACGTTCAATTAAAAAACAAGACTCCCAATCACGCTCAAATATTGTCCGAAGCAAAAGTCTGCCCACCCGACTATTGGGCAGAGTTTTCGTTTCGTTGTATACAATTGACATTAAACACTAACTGCCACGAGATAAGGTGTTAATTTGAACGAATGTGTTAATGTCATCAGTGTCAAAGCCACTCGGACGTTTTTTTGAGGAATTTTTCTTAGAGATTGGGTGTCTAGTTGTATATTGAACGTCATTGTTCTGTTAGGGATTTTACAAGATAATTTTTTGCTTTGTATTTAAATTTAAACTTTTTCATGTCTCTTATGACTTCGCCCGTGTGGACACTATGACGTATCGCTTAGGAATGTCATATTTTTTGGGGTAATCAGTCTATGCCACCCAGAACCAGACAAGTCCATGAACACAAATGTTTTCACGGGGATCGAACCCGCATTCTCTGGTGCAATAAGCAAACCAATTAGACCTCTAACTCGGATCCGCAGATCCGCACCTTTGCTTCGCGTAATTCGAGGTAGAGGCCCAAGACCAAAAACTGCTTCTTGAAATGAAATGTTGAGTAGAAACTAATCTAGACACGCGGTAGCGTGTCAAGGCAAGTTCAAACTAAGATTATGATAATGACTCACCCGCAAACTGCCACTCGGGGTCCACCTCGTACTCCTCGAGGTTGGCCATCCAGTTGTACCAGTACGGGCTGGCCGGCTCACCATCGTCCGTCGGGTCAGTGAACCCGCCGTCGTGCAAGCTGTAACAGTTTTATAAGCAATCTCAACTTTACGTGACCGCTACGGGCATTCTAATCGAAATGTTGCAGGGCGTAAGCAAAATCAAGTAATTGTTACAATGGATAGATACTAGCATATAATGTAGGTAATATAAGTCATAAGTCATTTATTCCATTTAAAACAATTAAAAATATATAGCAGGATATCAGGAAACGGTTTTGTAAGTTAAATCACTGGACACTTAAAACCGACTGCTAAGAAAGAACGAGATGGTTTGTCGTCAAATCCTTCTTAGACGAAAGATTCCATAGTGGAATCATTCATAAACTAATAATTCTATCGGCCAATCGTTCATTGGGTAAAAGATTAAGTCATTCGAAACTAATAGTTCTAGCGGCGAAACGTTTTTATATGGAAGGTTCTGATGTCGAAATTTACACAAACGAAACGTTTTGTCAACGAACAGTCAGATGTAGAAACAGATATCGGAGATATGTCTCCAAATCCTGCCAATGCGTTAACAATAGGGTATTTGACTGTAGTTAAAATTTTAATATTTTGTGATTGTATTTAATAATACAACACAGAAGTATAATATCATTGAAAAAATATTTAAAATCGGTTAAAAAACAAGTGACTTACAAAGCAATTATTTCCAGTATCTATATCTGTCTCTTTCTAAAACAACATTTTATATGGCGCGTGTATGGTGCTACTGTTATGTGACGTCACATCGCTCTCCTTGTCTAATCGTGAAGTTTACAACGCTCTAACTTCGAAAATATTAAAAAAGCCGATTTTCAAAATTTTAAAAAGGTGCTGTTTTTAGGGTTCCGTAGCCAAATGGCAAAAAACGGAACCCTTATGGATTCGTCATGTCTGTCTGTCTGTCTGTCTGTCTGTCTGTCTGTCTGTCTGTCTGTCCGACCGTATGTCACAGCCACTTTTTACCGAAACTATAAGAGCTATACTGTTGAAAATTAGTAAGTAGATGTATTCTGTGAACCGCATTAAGATTTTCATACAAAAATAGAAAAATAATAATAAATTTTGGGGGCTCTCCATACTAAGAACTGAAACTCAAAAAAAAATTTTTCATCCAATCCTTACGTGTGGGGTATCTATGGATAGGTCTTTTAAAATGATAATAAGGTTTCTTATATCATTTTTTTCTAAACTGAATAGTTTGCGCGAGAGACACTTCCAAAGTGGTAAAATGTTGGTCCCCCCCCCTGTAACTTCTAAAATAAGAGAACGATAAATCTAAAAAAAATATATAATGTACATTATTATGCAAACTTCCATTGAAAATTGGTTTGAACGAGATCAAGTAATTAGTTTATAAATTTTTGGGGCTTCCCATACTTAGAACTGAAACTCAAAAAAAATTTTTTCTTCAAACCCTTACGTGTGGGGTATCTATAGATAGGTCTTTAAAAATGATAATAAGGTTTCTTATATCATTTTTTTCTATACGGAATAGTTTGCGCGAGAGACACTTCCAAAGTGGTAAAATGTTGGTCACCCCCCCTCTAACTTCTAAAATAAGAGAACGATAAAACTAAAAAATATAAATGATGTACATTACCATGCAAACTTCCATTGAAAATTGGTTTGAACAAGATCAAGTAATTAGTTTTTTTTAAAACGTCATAAATCGTAAACCGCAATTTTCCTCTCATTCAATCAACTCAAATATAAAAACGTCGATCAAACTTACAAAGAACTACAAGAACTTTTATATTATGATGATACTTGCTGCTACGGAACCCTTCATGGGCGAGTCCGACTCGCACTTGGCCAGTTTTTTAAATAAACTGTTTAAAAGCAAATAAAAATATTGTTGACAAATACCCTATTTGTAAGACAGAGCAGCTACATCACTCACGTGTAATCATAAACCCGGCCCTCCTTCGGGAAGAGCGGCTTGAGCCCGTTCTCGGTGGTGAGCTCGCGCATGAAGTCGGAGAAGACGGCGCGGCCGTTGTGGTCGCACGTGGCGCCCACCGACCAGATCACCGCCCACACCACCCAGCATGGCGCCAGTTTAGCTGACACACAGAGACACTAATGATCTACTTGTTTCTTTGGTGGACTACCTACACTAATAGTCTAAGATCCGAACTAAGGTCGATCTTCATCGAGTTGATAATAGAATGAAACTTATTTTATTATGAATTTAGCATATTAGAAGACATATTAAAAATGGGTTGCCTAAAATTATCCTGGACAGAGTATGTGAAAGAGCCTGAGCTTGGGGTTAATTATTTTTAAAAAAAATTTTTTTAACAAGATTCCAAATTTTTGCAGACTACCATATGTCAACGTGATCATAATAAAACAGCGCTTATGATGATATTTGAAAAAATCTATTATCCAATCAGGTGAAATTAACTGGTATCGACACATACGTGTTTATACCTGACAACCCAGTAGTCCCCCCACGTAAATAATAGAAAACCCAACGGCTGCACATTCTATACGTTTTGTACGTTAAGTCAGGACTATTAAAAAAAAGAAAAATTGGTCGGTCCAGGATTTTTTAGGCAACCCATTTTTAATATGTTTTCTAATATGCTAAATTCATAATAAAATAAGTTTCATTCTATTATCAACTCGACGAAGGTCGACCTTAGTTCGGATCTTCTACTTTAATGAGGGAGGCAAACTAGCCATCCATCGTGGCACCAGTTTAGCCATTAAGTTGAAGAAAAAACTAGAGGCAAACTCCTCCATACCTACTTGAAGCAAAATTGATCTATCCTTAGGTCCTCCTCCTCTCTTTCTAATTTTATTTTATAGAAAGAGAGGAGGGGGACCTAAGGAGCGCTATAAGCTATGCAATGGCTTAAAAGGCTGACGATGATGATTAAGCAATCAACTGACGATGATGATCAAGAGAGCCGTTACCGATTTGATCAAGGCTGAGGTGTCATCGACACCACAGAAGTAAATGCACAAATCCCCTTTTTTTTGTTTGTATAAACTTAGTGTAGTAGCTTATAAAAATATATGGATCATGCTGTGTATGCTATTTATAGATTACTGTCTAGTCAAACTTAATATTGTATTAATTTGATGGCTGTAAAATTGACTGTGATCTGTTTGCGTACCTATTATAAATAAATAAATAAAAGCAGTACTCACGCAGCATGGCGATGAAGGGCGGGCCGGGCGGCGGGCGGTCGTCCTTGCCGGTAAGCGGGCGCATGCGGAAGTCCAGCAGCTCGAGGCACTTGAGCACCAGCGACGAGTCGATCGACGTCACCAGCTCCGTCAGCTTGCTGCGCAGCAGGTTCAGTGCCGGGTACAGGTACGCCGTGATCAGGTTCGGGAGATGCTTGCGAAGGCTTTCTGCTATCTGCAAGGAAAATTTTATTTTGATAAACGTGGTTTCGCCTCACTACTAGCGCAGCGGTGTCACAAGGTTCCCCCCTATTTTTAAACATACAATATTATATCATAATTTAACATGGCTTCATTTTATTTATCCTAATAATAGTTAAGCACAACTTAGCACAAATTTTTCATATCATAATTCTATAGGCTCATTTTTTAGACATATCTACTTTAAGCTTAATATTCTGAAGCCTAATGCACTCAGGGAAAAGGTAAGTTTTGGAAATAATTGGCGGCTTGGAGGTGGCCCATGCGCAACCCCCACCTCACCCTGACTTTTTGTTACACTATTAGATAAATCAACAATATGTCTAACAACTTCATACAAACCAAAATTAGTGCAAAAAAAAAGTCTAAACTATATTTATGGTTACTGAAACATTACGCCAAAAAAAGTTATGTCAAAAAATTATTATTACAAAAAGAAATGCCTAACTCGTTACGCCAAATTAAATTAGGACAAAAAAAGTTAGTCGAAAAATAAAGGATCCTCTGTCATGATGGTGATGCTCACCGGCGGGATGTTGCTCTTGAGCCAGGCGTTGACGAGCGGCGGCAGGCCGACGACGCGCGTGTCGAGGTACACCATGCCGCAGCGGGACACCGTGGCCGGCGACGCCACGGCCAAGTCTGCTACTTCGAAGATCATGCGCTGCCGGTCCGTCAGCTTCATGATCTCGCCGCTCGATAAGCACAGCTTCTTGTTGTCGTCCAGCACCTGCCACAACCAGTAGTCTAAGATACGTATATAAAACGACCTTCACCGATCGAGTAACCGGACAAATTGTATTTTTCATGAATTGAAATATTTTAACGAATGTAACGGTGATGGTAGGCAACCCATCAGCAATCAAACACTTTCAAAGATATTTTTAATTAATTATATAAAAGGTTATTTTTTCAATACTTTCACCGATCGAGTAACCAGAAAAATTTAACACCAATTTGAAAGTCGGAAGTCCATAGAATGTGCAAACGTAGGGTTGCCTACTTTTTTTTCTTGTCAACACTATAGGGTCACTTTATTTAATCAGGTGATTAAAAAATGGTACATCCCTTCACCGATCGAGTAACCAAATAAATTATATATCAAAATAAAGATTTTTTTTTACGAATACGAATGTGTACGGTTGCCTATGAAAAACTCGTCAGAAATTAGGGTTATATAATTAATTCATAAAATATCCTTGACAGGATAGGGCTATAAATTCTGATAATGAGTGTTACCGTATTCATGTTCTCGATCCAGACGGCGTCGACGGGTCCGTCGAACACGTACCAGCGCTTGTCCATGTCCTCGACGGCGATGCCGCCGCGCACCAGGCTTGATAGGATCCCGTCAGTCCTACCACATAGTACAATGATAATATAACGACAAATGATAAATAAGATACTAGATATTTCATATTTTTTGAGATTATTAGCGATGTTTTTCTGGATGACAATAAATTCTTTGTCACTCACTATCACGTCACTAAACTCTTCGTTCGAAATTCTCTCGTTAAATGGATCTCGACGTTTGTCCATGCAATTGGGTCTAAGCCCAAGTTTTTGACTGTCAGATGGATGGTGAAAAGGTTTCGTAAGAAGACGTATGCTTTTGAGTTTTTTTTACCTATGTTTTTTTTAAATGATGGGTATTATTGTGACAATAACTTGAAGTTTTTGTCCTGCAATGGTAAATTCTTCCTTTTTTAGAAAATAATAGAATAGTACTTTAACAAATTGTTTGGAAAATGCGATGCGCCGAAATTTTTTTACGACGTAGCGCAGCTTAGATCTACTTTGTATTACAAACCAACATCTTGCCATAATAAATATAAGTTCTTATGAGAAATAAAAATAATCTAAGCCTAAGTAACTCACCACTCATGAGTCTGCAGATCAAACTCCCCGTAAAGCTGTCCCATGGTGATCGACTTGGGGTTGACCACGAACGTGTGCACTGGCGTGAACGGGAACCCGTCCGGAGCCAACTTTCCCTTGATGGCGGTCAAAGCATCGCGTAGTACTTCGTAGCACTGTGTTGAGTAAGACAAGTTAAAGACGTCAAAAACAAAAATAAAAATGTCAAAATCGACATAGATTTCTAAAATTTGGAAGGGCTTTTTGGTCCGCCATTTTGATTTTTTTAACAATACAGCGTTAACTAAAAAAAAAACATTTTTTCAAAAAAAGCAAAAGCAAATAAAAAAGTAAAACTTTAATTGCTTATTTATGTTTTTTCTTATCATGACATTTTATGTTTGTATTAGTAGGTAGGTATCCATTTTTGAAAGAATTTAAAGTGACGCTATTTTGAAAAAAAAAACAAATTGGCGAAACAGTAGGTAAGCCAGCCTAAAAAACTATAAAACCTTCATATTCCTTTAGTTTACCTTAGTTTTCCCGGCGCCCGCTGGCCCGACCAACATCAGCCCGTGCCGCACGACAGTCGTTTCATACAGTTGTATCACTTTGAAGATGAATGCTGCAAACCAAAATGTAAATAATGTCAAGGTTTTAATTAATTTCGTTTTCATCCATTTATTTACAATGGGCCAATGACGTTCAATTAAAAAACTAGACTCACAATCACGCTCAAATATTGTCCGAAGCAAAAGTCTGCCCACCCGACTATTGGGCAGAGTTTTCGTTTAGTTGTATACAATTGACATTAAACACTAAATGCCACGAGATAAGGTGTTAATTTGAACGAATGTGTTAATGTCATCAGTGTCAAAGCCACTCGGACGTTTTTTGAGGAATTTTTCTTAGAGATTGGGAGTCTAGTTTTATATTGAACGTCATTGCAATGGGCACAACCTTATTTCTTACTGAACTGAACCAATTGATTACACTTGAAATCAAAAGGCTTGAAGATCAGATGACACCTACAGTCTGGCAGCACATTGATCGACGCTGGTGAATTGTTCCTCAATGGAATAGGCCGCAGTGACCGCTTACCATCAGCTGGGCTGCGTGCCTGTCTGCCAACTGAAGTAGTATAAAAAGAATTTACATACCACAACCAAAAATTATTATTTTACCTTTTACATCTAAGTAATATTAGTAAAGTCATAACATACTGTATAGGTCATCGTATCCTCTCTTGACCAGCATGTTCCTGATAGACTGCTCCATAATACCATAGTCCACTATGGGAATCTCCACGCGCGGAAACAGGTCAGAGATTATACCTAAAAAGCAATATATTAAACAGTTTGGCTATAGTTGACATTTTTATATTTCATGGCTGTATTCTATAATGCAACACACAAGTATAACCCTATTTAAAAAACATCTCGAATCGGTTAATACTCATGTGAGTTACAAAGCAATTAATTTCCATCCATCTCTTTCTAAAACAACTGTGCTACTGGCAGATGACGTCACGTGCTTGTAGCTCCGGTAGCCCGAGATGATCCACCTGGCCATGTCGGAGGCGTCATAAGGATGCGGCTAAAGTCTTGATGTCCACAACGCCACCCGGCAAGCGATGCCCCAAATTGCCTTGTGTGGCAGGCAGACCGTCTGTACAGACGGTCCGCCCACTTGGCCACTCTTACCCGTTGTCCTAGGTGAACGACAATCGCGATAACGCGACGCGACGCGGCCTAACGCGAAAATATCCAAAAGAAGTTGTGTATGATAGTGTCCTGCGTTGTCGCGTTAGTGAGTTTGCGACGAATGCGGACTTGTTTATTGCGCGACAAGACGCGACGACGCGACGACTCGAAGAGTTTCTGTCCAATGACCAATGAAATGCAAATATCTGTAGTACTAAGTATTTAAAATTAGAATTTTTCTAGTAATAACACAGTATACTTATCTATAGTAAACAGTACTGAACTGAAAAAGGAGCGAATCCGATGCATTTGCCGCGTTTGTCGCTCTCACGGGCCTCGCATGGCATAGGACACAAGTCGCATGAAGTATTGATCGCTTTACGTCGAATTGCCTCGCGTCGCTATTGTCGCGTCCTGTCGCTCACCAAGGACAACGGGTTAGTTCACCGGAGCCCACCCGGCTACTTAGCCGCGACAAGGTGATGGCCCATCCCGCCCATCGAGAGAAGACCACACTCTAGCCTGGGTCGGTAGTAGTGAACCAACCGTTGAACAGCAGCAGGTCGTCGGCCAGGAACTTGGGCACGTTCACGTCCCGGAGCGCGCGCAGCACGATCTGCCGCTCGTCGGCGTCCGGCATCTGCCGGATCAGGTTGCCGGCCACCAGGATCACCGTCTAGACCACACTCTAGCCTGAGTCGGTAGTAGTGAACCAACCGTTGAACAGCAGCAGGTCGTCGGCCAGGAACTTGGGCACGTTCACGTCCCGGAGCGCGCGCAGCACGATCTGCCGCTCGTCGGCGTCCGGCATCTGCCGGATCAGGTTGCCGGCCACCAGGATCACCGTCTAGACCACACTCTAGCCTGAGTCGGTAGTAGTGAACCAACCGTTGAACAGCAGCAGGTCGTCGGCCAGGAACTTGGGCACGTTCACGTCCCGGAGCGCGCGCAGCACTATCTGCCGCTCGTCGGCGTCCGGCATCTGCCGGATCAGGTTGCCGGCCACCAGGATCACCGTCTAGACCACACTCTAGCCTGAGTCGGTAGTAGTGAACCAACCGTTGAACAGCAGCAGGTCGTCGGCCAGGAACTTGGGCACGTTCACGTCCCGGAGCGCGCGCAGCACGATCTGCCGCTCGTCGGCGTCCGGCATCTGCCGGATCAGGTTGCCGGCCACCAGGATCACCGTCTAGACCACACTCTAGCCTGAGTCGGTAGTAGTGAACCAACCGTTGAACAGCAGCAGGTCGTCGGCCAGGAACTTGGGCACGTTCACGTCCCGGAGCGCGCGCAGCACGATCTGCCGCTCGTCGGCGTCCGGCATCTGCCGGATCAGGTTGCCGGCCACCAGGATCACCGTCTAGACCACACTCTAGCCTGAGTCGGTAGTAGTGAACCAACCGTTGAACAGCAGCAGGTCGTCGGCCAGGAACTTGGGCACGTTCACGTCCCGGAGCGCGCGCAGCACGATCTGCCGCTCGTCGGCGTCCGGCATCTGCCGGATCAGGTTGCCGGCCACCAGGATCACCGTCTAGACCACACTCTAGCCTGAGTCGGTAGTAGTGAACCAACCGTTGAACAGCAGCAGGTCGTCGGCCAGGAACTTGGGCACGTTCACGTCCCGGAGCGCGCGCAGCACGATCTGCCGCTCGTCGGCGTCCGGCATCTGCCGGATCAGGTTGCCGGCCACCAGGATCACCGTCTAGACCACACTCTAGCCTGAGTCGGTAGTAGTGAACCAACCGTTGAACAGCAGCAGGTCGTCGGCCAGGAACTTGGGCACGTTCACGTCCCGGAGCGCGCGCAGCACGATCTGCCGCTCGTCGGCGTCCGGCATCTGCCGGATCAGGTTGCCGGCCACCAGGATCACCGTCTAGACCACACTCTAGCCTGAGTCGGTAGTAGTGAACCAACCGTTGAACAGCAGCAGGTCGTCGGCCAGGAACTTGGGCACGTTCACGTCCCGGAGCGCGCGCAGCACGATCTGCCGCTCGTCGGCGTCCGGCATCTGCCGGATCAGGTTGCCGGCCACCAGGATCACCGTCTAGACCACACTCTAGCCTGAGTCGGTAGTAGTGAACCAACCGTTGAACAGCAGCAGGTCGTCGGCCAGGAACTTGGGCACGTTCACGTCCCGGAGCGCGCGCAGCACGATCTGCCGCTCGTCGGCGTCCGGCATCTGCCGGATCAGGTTGCCGGCCACCAGGATCACCGTCTAGACCACACTCTAGCCTGAGTCGGTAGTAGTGAACCAACCGTTGAACAGCAGCAGGTCGTCGGCCAGGAACTTGGGCACGTTCACGTCCCGGAGCGCGCGCAGCACGATCTGCCGCTCGTCGGCGTCCGGCATCTGCCGGATCAGGTTGCCGGCCACCAGGATCACCGTCTAGACCACACTCTAGCCTGAGTCGGTAGTAGTGAACCAACCGTTGAACAGCAGCAGGTCGTCGGCCAGGAACTTGGGCACGTTGACGTCCCGGAGCGTGCGCAGCACTATCTGCCGCTCGTCGGCGTCCGGCATCTGCCGGATCAGGTTGCCGGCCACCAGGATCACCGTCTAGACCACACTCTAGCCTGAGTCGGTAGTAGTGAACCAACCGTTGAACAGCAGCAGGTCGTCGGCCAGGAACTTGGGCACGTTCACGTCCCGGAGCGCGCGCAGCACGATCTGCCGCTCGTCGGCGTCCGGCATCTGCCGGATCAGGTTGCCGGCCACCAGGATCACCGTCTTCACCGCACGCATGCCGAAGTCGTAGTGGTCCTGTATATTATAAATATTATAATAAATAAGAATAATAAGGGGGTGGCCTTTGCCCAGCAGTGGGACAATACAAGTTTAGACAAAAGTTGTAGAGAATTTTATACTCTACAATTTTATAAAGGTTCCAATCTCATTTAAGCAATAGAAACCGAGATATTTGCGAAAAAACTGATTTTTATGACCTTTGACCTTCCATAATATCTTAAGACGCGTACACGATATCATTTGTGACTTTTGTGACAACGAAGGTTTATACCAAATTTTAGCTTATTATCTTTTATTCCGGTGTGAAAACCATAATATGACTGGGCTATAGATAGCATTGGCGTGATGACTGTTACCAATTTTGTTTGACGGAACCGATCTATGTATATGACATTTTAAATGTTACGACCTTTTGAGCGACTATATTGTTGACAACATAAGAAACTTTGTTTGTAAATATTATAGACATTTTGGTTGCGTCTACTTAATCCAGCACCCTGAGTGCCACTAACTATATGACGCTGACGATTTCTGCCAATCACCTGCGAGGACAGTTGTTCAGAGCTAAGTCTGAAAGTGGTGGTGATCTTCCCAGCGAGTATCTTGGCCTCGAAGAACCCGTAGGAGAAGAGGGATATCTCCGCGATGAGCGCGTAGTCCGGCACCATCATCGCGATGGGCCGGAACAGAGCCTTCAAGTTGTCCGGAAGCTCTGTGCGACCTGCAAGTATCGACATTTTTTATCCAATAGGCCAACTACGGTCCAAGGGGCAAGGCCTCTGCCTCGAATTTCGCGGAAGCGGGAGCGGATCCGCGGCGGGCGAAGCACGCACGCAGGTGCACAGGCGGACGCTGCTTGACGTGGACTGTTATAATCTGAATCAACTTAACTGGCTTGTCTGAACATCGTGCGAGTACTTGCGCAGAACACAAAGGTAGGTGTCAAAGGGGCGCAGCCGCCCCCCGCACCTGCGCAAATGACGCTCGTAGCTAACTTCAGACAAGACAATTAAGTTGACGCGGACTATACAAGCGGTGCGAACCTGTCAAGCGGTGGCCGCCCGTGCGCGATCGCTTCCACTCGCGCTTCTCTTCCGCAAACTAAGAGGCAGAGGCATTGACGGGAGAGGATTAAACTTTATTTCTTTTTGCCGGTGTTACAACTTACATAAGCGTCAACTTGTGGTGCCTACAAAAATAATGTCAAAACATAACTACGGTTAAGCGGAAACATTGCTGACAAAACATTGCTGTTTACTATGTTCTTAATGTTGTTCTGTATAGCTCAGTCAAACTGATTGGTCGAACGACGAAAAGTTTGCAGAGATCCAAACGACGAAATAGACAGTCTCTATGGCAAAGTAGTTCCGCGACACAGATTTAAGCCCAAAAGTGGAATCCGTTGCTATGGTTATACGCATAAATAACTCACAATATCCTAGTAATAAGGCACGGTTGACAATTATTGACATCACACTTTGGCAGACAGCAATAATGAATGACATTTTATCAATGACGTTCATTAAGCAACTAGACTCCCATTCACGTTCATATATTGTCCGAAGCAAAAGTCTGCCCACCCGACTATTGGGCAGAGTTTCCGTTTAGTTTTATACAATTAAATAAATAAATAAATAAATATCTCTGGACATTATTCACACCGCTATCTAACCCCAAACTAAGCATTAGCTTGTGCTATGGGTGCTAGACAACGGATAAACATTACTTTTATACTTTTTTTTTGTAAATACATACATATTATACATAGAAACACCCAGACCGATACAAACAGACATGTTCATGCACACAAATGTTTGTACCGTGCGGGGATCGAACCCGCGACCTCTGGTGTAATAGCCGACTTCTCGACCATTACACCAAATGGCTCGTCAAATTGACATTAAACACTAACTGCAACGAGATAAGGTGTTAATTTGAACGAATGTGTTAATGTCATCTGTGTCAACGCCCCTCGGACGTTTTTTGAGGAATTTTTCTTAGAGATTGGGTGTCTAGTTGTTTAATTGAACGTCATTGCATCTTATTGTTTTTTATTTGATTATTGCCACTTGAAGTAATTAGTTCCAATATTTTTCCGCAACATGGCGAGGTTTTTTCATTTTTCTCTGGTTCATCTCTCTCTCATTGTCTGGTTAAGGGTAAAGATTAACTTGAACGTGTTGTACGCACCCGCGTATCCCGGGTTCATAGTGATGAAGACGGAGCAGGAGGCCTTGAGCGGCAGCTCGCAGCCCTCGAACATGAACTTCTCCAGGCGCAGCACCTGCGCCTTCTGGATCGTCACCACCTGCGCCAGTCATCGCATCATCAGCCTGTCGCCACTCTTGGCCATAGGCCTCTCCAAACTTTGCCAATGCTCGATACTAGATTACTCGCATCCACCTCCAATCATCGCAATCGTTTATTTATTTAAACTTTAATGCGCAGCACAAGAGTACAAAAGCGTATTTAATGCCTAATTGCATTATCAACCAGTCAACCTTTAGGCCAAGCAGATAGGAATAGTGGGTATTGCTAACGGGCAAAAGAAAAAGAAAAGTTATAAAAAAAACAATAAACATATACTATCTGGTTTAAATGCTACTAATAAGAGTAAAATATGTTCCTTTTATGCCAAGATATTATTGACTACTTTGGGCTCTTAGATATAATTGGCAACGAGGAGGCTTCTTGGGGGTGCAGTACGGGTTTTAATGATGCACGTAGACTTTATAAAAAACTTGATGTAATATACACACATATACAAAAGACTAAGTATGAGGTGCGTGTGGTCTGCGCGCTGTCGATATGGCGAGTGTGTGAGCGCGCCGCGCGTTGCGGGAGGTTCGGCCGGCTAACCGGTTTTTGGCGTTAACATAATTGAGCCGACATTTCAAAAGATCTATATATATAAAACTCAAAGGTGACTGACTGACTGACTGACATAGATAGATATCAACGCACAGCCCAAACCACTGGACGGATCGGGCTGAAATTTGGCATGCAGGTAGATGTTATGACGTAGGCATCCGCTAAGAAAGGATATCTCAATATTCACACGGGAACGGGAACCACGCGGGTGAAACCGCGGGCGCCCGCTAGTGTAAAATAAATAAGTTTTTTTTATAAGAACAAACCTGCTGGGCGACCACGGAAAGAACTTCAATATCAATTCTGTTGAACTCGTCGAAACACGCCCACGCTCCCGACCTGTTATAAATAAATAAATAACATCACATACATTAATTAAAATTATATTACATGTTTCCAGTCATGGAATCCCCTTCCGGCTCACGTGTTTCCTTCCTCTTATAATAATGCTGGGCTTTTTAGGGGGGGCGTGAAGCGGCATCTCAGCAGGCCTTCAGGGTGAGGGTGACTGGCTCAATTGGTAGTATGTTCTATTGAGCCAGTCCAACTTATATTTTTTGGACGTTACATCCGCTTACCATCAGGTGGAGAGAGGTCTTTTTTTATTGCAATGTGTAACAAGACGAGCAGATCGTACAGTACACCTGATCGTAAGCGCCACGTCTGCCCTTAGACAGTTCAGTGACAAACAGTAACGAAGCAGTTACTGTCTGGCACCTGCGCCCGCTACACCGAGACGACAGTTATTAGATCTCATATACCCAGTAATTACACTACAGTACGGTACAGTTACATGTTTATTTTTAATGAAATTTTGTGCAAGAATATGTATCTATGACGTCCAAAATTGATGTCTTTTCGAGTTTCAAATAGCATTAAACTTGTTGCGCCGATCCTACTTAGCGTGTGATAAGGGCAGGAAAATGATGATGATGAAAAAGCCGCATCACACTTACGCTGCAAGACCCTTGAAGAATTTCCCCATAGCCATGTAATCGAGCTGATCGGAGCAGTTGAACACCACGCATTGGACAGCCAGGGCCTTCGCTAAATCCTTCAAAAAATATTGAACATTATCATTAATCTGGTTGGTGGTAGGACTTTCGAGTCCGACTGGCTAGCTACCACAGGTAAAATCTGCCGCTATAACAGCTCTGGCTGTGTTCCGGTTCAGTATTAATGTGGGAGCCAGTACACTTGAAATCATAGGCTCGAAGATCAGATGAGCCTACAGTCTGGCAGCACATTGAGTGAGGCTTCCTGGTGAAGTGTCTCTCAATGGAATAGACCGTTGTGGTCGCTTACCAACAGGTGGGCTGTGTGTCTGTCTGCCAACTGACTTAGTATGAAAAAAAATAAAAAAAAACCACACACTCGTTTGTGTCTCTGTTACGTTTATAAGCATAGACGGATGTTTGTTACTCTTTCATGTAAAACTTCTAAATGGACTTAAGTAAAATTTTGCAAAAATATTAAACATGAGCTACAATTTATAAAGATATTGTGTGAATTCCCGCGGGATACCGTCCTATAGATCACATGGGCGAAGCCGCGGGCGGAAAGCTAGTCAAAAACATATAGCAAGGTAGAGACATTATAGCCTGACCAGGAAAATAAAAAACCTGCTCTGGAGGCGCCACATTAGCTATGGTGATAGTAACACTTGGTTGCTATGGTTATACTCACAAATAACTCACAATATCCAATAATCACAAGCCACGGTTGACAATTGACATCACACTTTGACAGAATAATAATGAATGACATGTTATTGTTTTTTTATTTGCTTGTTGCCACTTGAAGAAATTAGTTCCAATATTTTTCCGCAATATGGCGAAGTTTTTTATTTAATTGGTCGTGCTATAGAAAGCTGGGGGAGAGATGTGGTGTGATACCTTAGTGGTCTCGGTCTTGCCGGTGCCGGCGGGCCCGGCCGGCGCGCCGCCGAACTTCAGGTGCATCGCGCACATCAGCGTCAGGTAGCAGCGGTCCGTCAGCGGCGTGATCACCAGCCGCCCGCTGACACACACACATAAACAGGTCATCATCAGCCTATATACGTTCCCACTGCTGGGATACAGGCCTTATCTCAATTGTGAGATAGTGTGGGCCATACTCCACCACCCTGGCCTAGTGCGGGTTGGTGGAGGGGTGCGTAAGGCAAGTGACCAACCTTAATGTCAGATGTTATCAAGCCGCCAAATGGCCTCTGACTAGGCTTGACGACTAATATTTACATTATAGTAAATATCAGCCGTGACCTGTTGGTTACGTTACGTTACGGTTACGTTAAGCTGTTGCTTAACGTGCCTTCCGAAGCACGGAGACGCTCGAAATTAATGTCACTAAATATGGTCAGATTGGTCACCTATCCATTAACCGACCGCGGCGTAGGTAGCTTGACTTTCGTTATCGCTAACAGGTACAATAAATTATAATTATGAGTGATAGATCCACACTGCAGACAGTTCATCGAAATGAGCCGACTCGATTGAGGAAGACCCACCCTCGCAGAAATTCAACGTATGAGTAATAGCTTTAAAGGTGGCAGTGCTGAAGGCCCCCATCTCTCTTCCATCCCCACTCTCTATAACCCTTCACGTTAAATAGTATATCTAAAAATAAATGCTTGGATCACGTTTTACGTACTACGATTCGGAACAAAACGCTCGAAGAAAGAAGAACATTCTATAATTTTTGTTAACATTTTACCGTTAGCATACCTATCGATACGCGTGTTGTCTTTCACTACTCTTCGCCATAAGGCCCATGAGGGAGAGTGAGCGCGGTATATTCTTGGCTATGCTCGCACGTTTATTGCCCCGACATATTATTATCGTACATTGATCTTTACCTGTTGTCATTGTAATAACCAGCCCCCCTAGACAAGCGGCATTTATGACGTTCGTTATAGCTCAATTTGCGATAGCGAATGTCAAATCCCATACTTTCAACACGTGACTTTTCTAAGGCATCTGTCAAATCCATACAATTTAAAGATAGCGAATTTCGCTATCGCTGTCAAAATGTTACTTTGTCTAGGCCCCAGGCTTGTCAAATCTAGGATCATAGTCGAAGCAGACCCTGAGCTCCATACTGGATGCAATCGGGAATATGCTGGGATGACGATAATTGACGACGTTAGAACCATAGTGATCCAAGTGACATTTTTGTCAAAATCGATATTTTGTTATTAACATCCCAAAAAAAGACATATTTTTCATGCCACACTGATCCAAGTGCTTATTATAGCAATTTTCATAAGGAAACTCATATCGGTCACTTTGGAATAGGACAATTTCAGGAACAAATCCAAACGCGTTTCCCTCGTTTTCTCAAAAAGTTGAAAATGTGACTTGGATCACTATGGTTCTAACGTCACTAATTGATCTGTACCTGTTCCCGAGGTACTCGCAGGAGTAGACGAAGACGGAGTTGAGCGCGCGCACGTCGCAGTGGTTCTGGCTGAACTGCTTGTAGTACGGCGACGTGTCCAGCCGGTTCTCGTCCTGGTAGATCTCCGTCGACTCGCCCTCTTCCAGCTCGTACATGTCCTTCACTATGCTGTAGTATCTGTACGAAAAACAATTTAAATATTACGACTTATTACCAAAAACTGCCATGTAGTAGTCGTTTTATATGAATGAGGTCGATTGCTTGAAACTATGGACTTTAAATTTTCATATTTATTAGCCCGACCAATAAAATAAAAAACCTCGCAATATCGCGGAAAAATAATGGAACTAATTTCTTCAAGTGGCAGCAGTGAAATAAAAAAACAATAAGATGTCATTCATATTACTGTCAGTAAAAATGTGATGTCAATTGTCAACCATGCCTTGTTACTATTGGATATTGTGAGTATAAACATAGCAACCAAATGTTGCTATAACCCTAGCTAATGTGGTGCCTCCAGAGCAGGTATTTTATTTTCTTGGTCAGGCTATACCAATCACTCGACGGCGAGGAACAACATTGTGGATCAACCTGCACAGTTGAATAGCAGTGTAGCCATGATTCAATTAGTCTAGTCAAAAGTTATTGAAACAGCAAAACCACTGATCTAAGCCAGGACACACTTCAGCTCGAGAGCTACATTCAGCTCCTTGTTGTTAAGAGAAATGCATGTAATTTTTGACTTTTCTCAAAATATTGCTCTGGTCTAAGCAAGCCCGATCTAAAGATACGCGGCGTGCTTTCAATACTCCTCGTGGCATTCTCACGACGGGACGGTACGATCAGTGGAATTCAAGTATTTGAATTTGACCTAACAAGATGTCGATAATGTTGCGCTCATGTCTCAACCGTCAACCGTGACGTGCCTTCCCAAATGTTTTTAATAGAAAATGTATAAAAAAAAATCTATGAGAAGAAAGTGGTGCGAAACGGACTGAAGATATGCGCTAAAAGATCCCACTTCGTCTCAGTCTGTCTTGCTCGTAAGCCAATGATCAGCTTTGGCTGTACCTGAGCTGGCAAGTCCACTGGAAGTCGGACACGTTCTTGACGTTCTCGTCGACGAGCGTGCGCGTCACGTCGCGCGCGTGCACCTCGATCACGATGAGCGCGCAGACCACTTCCCGCTGGAAGAACGTCAGCTCGCCCTTCACCAGACCGCGGAGGCTGTCCAACTGTAACAACAGACGTCTTAATCCCACTGGAAATAATAGATGCATGCTATTCAACAATAACTACTCGTATATCTTTTCTATATCACTATTTCTTTCTGCTTGGCGTATTTAGTCCGCCTTTTGTACCCGATTTTGTGCAATGTAGTTTAAATGAATTAAGAAAAATATTTAAGTGTAGATCCAAAAAAGATTGAAACGTGCACCAAAATAAACGAAAGGCACACCAAAGATTAGGTTAGGTTAGAAACTTTATTTTTTTGGTGCACGTTTCAGCCTTTTTTGGTGTACGTTCAGCCTTTTTTGGTGTACGGTTAAATACAAGCCATAAATTAATACCAATGTTTTCAATACAAGTTTAGGCTGTATTCGCCATTTTCAATTATGCAGAGAATTTAACAGTTCGATTCCTTAATCCGCAAACCAGCCAACTCCATTTTGCTAAAGTTTACAGGAGACACTAAAAACTTTTTAGTTTATTTTCTGAATAAAATATAAAGAAACTGAAAATCCCATTGGTGCATTATGTCACAAAGTTTAATATCTTACTAGTTTTATTACTTAATAACACACCATTTAAAAATTAAAGCGTTTTTTTTGGAGTTGGCTTTTTTGCCAAACACCGAAAATAGAGCAAACGTGTTTTATTTGTGTCAGAATGGACAACTCCTTTACCCAAAATCTATTTTTCCTCCAAATAAGTTCAGACACCAATAATAAAAAAAAGTATACATGGATATTAATAATGATGATATCTCATAAAAGCTGAAGTTTCAAGCTTTCAAATGACATTATCATTTTTATTAAAATGTTGTATACTTTTACTTAAAACAATGTTTGAATGCAGAGCGCTGGAGTCGATTTGGTTGCTCGCGAGTGTATTTTTCAACTGTTGCAAATCTAAATACTTTTTTTCGACTGTCCCTACGTACAGTATCGAAATTGAAAATATGCAATTTTTTTTACAGCTCTAATATATTCCATTTTTAATATATTTTCACACCCAAAAGAGAAAAAGCAATAAAATGTCCATTAATCCATATTTTTCATTAGTACAATATCGATACTTAACAATCGACCCAGCGTAAACGGTCGAATTTTGAATTTCGATAATGTACGCAGAGACGAGAAGCGAGCGATCAGCACGAAACTGCCACTACTAATGTTATACGCCGCGTCCCGCGCTCCGCGCACCCACGCCTGGCGCTAGCCACAGATACCGTGTTGAAACGACGTGGATGACCGCGATTTAAGCGCTTACGAAATTTATTTTACTCTACGTATACTATCGAAAGTCCCAGATTAGATTTTGTACATCGTTAATATGTTTTGTGAGGGTGTCGAAAGTAACCGTTTCGATATTATTCGGTGGTGGGGATTTTTTAAAAATATCGAATCAGGCACATTCATTAATATACGCGGGTGCATTATTTAATGACCCTATCGAAAGTACCATTTACGATAGTTTCATTTGGAATTATTTTTATTTCGTTGCTTTATTTCGATAATATACCACAGAACAAAATCTTTTCAAATGCAATTCTGTGGTTCTACTTACTTCATAATGATAAAATAATCTTATTTTAATCAATTCAAGGTCATCATTGCCAAAGAAAAGCATTAAAAGGGATGATTGACGATGAGCTATCCTCAGATAGGAATTGGCTAGAAGTACCAACAACATTAGTTCAAAACAGTGGCGTAGCGTGGGTGTCAGCCGCCCGGGGCGGAAGACAATTCTGCCGCCCCCTTTTTTTTTTGCTCCTCCAGTTGGCAAAGCAGCCCACGGGCCGCCCTTTTTTACAATTCTGCCGCCCCTTTTTTCTTTTTTTTTTGCTCCTTCAGGAAATTTTGCCGCCCCCTAAAATCTAATAAAGCTAATCGCTACGCTACTGGTTCAAAATGCAAATATTGATGATAATATCTAGAGTTTACTTGATAGCTCGGAAAATACTCCAATAACATCTCCGTATGCAGATAATGACTCACCAAACCATACACCATTGCCTGTTTCTACAGCTGAACAGAAAGCAAAAATAAACAAATATTTTTTTTTAACGGGCTTTTCCTAAGCAAGCGCGCTTCATCGTAGACAGCATAATTGTTTAACATCAGTAACTTTGTGGTCAAGTGCTAGCTTAGTCCAAATATAAAAAAACTTTTTATTTCGGACAGCGTGGATCCATAATTTGTTAGTAAACAATTCTTAAAAACTACGTTAGTATCTAAAACTAAAAAGATAACGCTGTCACGATAGGTGAGTGTGTTAAGAGTTACTAAAGAAATCTATTTCTGCAGTAAATTTCCGCACCAGGCACCTCCACAGCTGTAATGTGTAGGTATCTATCAGCCATCGTCATCAGGATGCTGTTGTGGCTGTCCCGCGTCCTGCGGATCAGGGATACCGTTTTTTTTTGCGAATGATGGCCATAAAGCCGCCAGTTTGATATTCTGCAAACATTCCCGATGCGCTACAAAAACGAGCCCCAACATCATCCTTATGACAACATTATATTGGACACGTAGGGTATTTAGCGATCGTTTGGAGTACGCAGTCCACAGACTTCCCGTGTACATGCTCTGGCAATAGGCTTTGAAAAGCGTAATTTTAACTTGTTCCGCACAACAGGTGAATCTGCAAGCCAACATATTTCCTCTAACCACCAGAGCCCTACGTTCCCTCTCAATAACGTCATCGTCTCTATGGTCGTCAGCAACGATATGCCCCAGATATTTGAATTTAGTAACACGGTTAATGCCTGTTTCATTCAATAAAATGAAGGAAATGTTACACGTATTCTTGGGACATTTACCGACGGCCTTGAAAACCATGTACTCTGTTTTTTTGGCATTATACAGTAACCATGAGCCCGTGATCAGCGGCGTATCTCTCACAGACACTCAGCATCTCTCTAAGACCTCCCATAGTAGGGCTGATACTAACGCCGTTAATTCGACATCCAACACGCATGCTGCTCAGCTCCATTATGAGATCATTTATATACCTATGTTAAAGAGAATGAGAAGAGAGCCTCCGAGACAGTATTCGCCCATCCAACATAGTTTGTTTGGTGTACCAAAACCTAAACATGTTTATGACTCCCTCCGGTACACACCCCTGCTCCCCAGCTTCCTCCAAAGCATGTTATACGACACTAGATCGAAAGCCTTAGAGAGATCCAGGAAACAGGCGTATACCGGCGTCCTGCGATTCGTGTAATATTTTTAAATTTTGCGACATACTACTAACACATCTGGAGACAACTCCGATGATTCTGATTATTAAAATAACATTGCAAATAAAATAATTAGTATTGTTATTAAATTAATAAGAGATAAGAGGTTCTGTTTTGTTTTAGATTGTTATTTATTTTAATGGATGTATAAGAGTTATTTTTTTATTTTATAAAAAGCATGATTCACTTTATAAAATTGTTGATTTGGAATATTAATGTAATTTTATAATTTTAAAATTATATACATTCTATACACATTATATAAACATTATACCAATAATAAATTTGGCTGTGATTATAATTATGATTACTTGTAGAATTAATAACTATAATTATTACTATCATTACAGTAACTATCATTACACTAACTTAATATCATTACAGTTATTTATTTACACCTATATTAGTTAATTTTAATACGTATAGTATTGAAACAAAAAAAATACTCCTATTTACTGTATTGAATTTGCCACTTTCAATATTTTCCTAATAAAAAAATCCGACATAAATTATCGAAAGAGTCACTTTCGATAAACTTTGGTAACTTTTATTCGACATAAATTATCGAAAGAGTCACTTTCGATAAACTTTGGTAACTTTTATCCAAAGTATAATATCGAAACTGCCTTTTTCGATATTTTTAATAATCGATGAACGTAATAAAGTATCGAAAGTAGAGTTTTTCGAAAACTATAAGGAAATTAGATGCTAGGGTATAACATATTTGTTAATTAATGCAATTTTGATATACATCCCAAATTAATCGCAGTTAGCTCTATAAATATAGATTTTGTACATAAAATTAACTTCAAAACGCTGCCCTGTAAAGTACTACATTTCCATTTCGATACTATACGTAGGGACAGTCGTTTTATTTTTTTTCTACGTTCAGTATGTAGCTTGAATCCAATTAATATTGTTTTACATTCGTTTACAACCAAATACCTTGTTTTGAAATCAGTTACGAAAATAATCTGCAGCTACAACGTAATCGTGCTGTATCGCCATACAAAATGGCCGACTGAGCGGAGTTGGCTGTCAAAATTGGCGCGTTCTGAAAAAGCTTGGAGTTGTCTGATTTTCAAACAACAATTTACGAAAAAAATAGGCTTAAAATGGAGTTACTGTTTTTTCGAGATTACGCGGAGTTATAGTAGGAAGAAAACGGCATCATAATATTTTTTTTGACAAAAATGGAGTTGGCTGGTTTGCGGATTAAGGTATCGGAGTTGTGATTCCTCCGGTGTTGCAGATGTCTAAAGACCGGGTAGTTACATACACCACTCGTCATCCACGAATGCCTGTCAACCCACTATTTCATAAAAAAATGTTACCAACCATAGCGAGGTTCTCGTCGTAGAACTGGTCCATCCGGTAGTCCTGGATGGCCTGCTCCACGCCGGCGGTCCAGGCGGTCTGCGAGCCGGCGATGACCACCTGCCCCGGCCAGCGCAGCACCCACTCGGCGCGCGCCATGCCCCACAGCTCCTCCAGGCCGGCCACCAGCGTCAGGCGGACTGCAACCACGTGTTAAGCTAAAGTCAAATGTTAAAAAATGATAGTCGAAAGTGAAAGTCAAAAGTGAAAGTCAAAAGTGAAAGTCAAGAGTGAAAGTCAAAAGTGAAAGACAAAATTGAAAGTCAAAAGTGAAAGGCAAAAGTGAAAGGCAAAAGTGAAAGTCAAAAGTGTAAGTCAAAGTGAAAGTCAAAGTTAGTCAAAAGTAAAAGTCGAAAGTGAAAATAAAAATGAGTCAAAATGTAAAAGTCGAGAGCGGAAGTGAAAGTCGAAGTGAAAGTCGAAAGTACTAAGTCATGCAGTTATCATGATTGATCGGTTACTGTAAAATCTACAGGCTTCAAGTGGTATTTGTGGTCACATTGGCAAAAAGTATCTAGATTGAACTGTAGAACTTGTACTTGTGGCTGATCTTCAGGATTCAACTGTACTACAGACTCACTGGTATGCCTCATGGTGTCCTCGAGCAGCAGCAGCCACTGCTCCACGTTGCTGGACGGGTAGAACTTGTACTTCAGCTCGACCACCTCGCCCTCGCTCGAGTGCATGTGGCTGATCTTCAGGTCCGCCTCGAACGTCACCTAAGAATAGGTATATTATTGCTTTTAACAAAAAATCTATAGCCTGACCATTAAAATAAAAATCCTCGCTATATTGCTGTAAACTAGTGGAACTAATTTCTTCAAGTGGCAACAATCAAATAAAACAACAATAAGATGTCATTCATTATTGCTGTCTGTCAAAGTGTGATGTCAATTGTCAGTGTCTTGTTATTATTGGATATTGTAAGTTATTTGTGAGTATAATCATAGCAACCAATGGTTGCTATAACCATAGCTAATGTGGCGCATCCAGGGCAGGTTTTTTATTTTCTTGGTCAGGCTATAAATTACTGTGTCAGGAGAGCTTAACTTGGCTATCGGAGAGTCAAAATTTGAAGATGATTGTCCCACTATGGTCACCAAGGAAGACGAAGTACGCGACCCTTAGGCAGGGTTTCTGTGCGTTGATTTTATTACACCCGCTATGATACGTTGGCGATGTTTTCGACGTAGTAGACTTTTTTTTTCCTTTTTTTTTCGGAGGAGAATGCGTTTATGCACCATAACCGCAAGCTGGCTAAACCTCCCGGGGATGGGCCGGTCAATAGCAAAGCTGGCACCGGCTCGTCCCAATCGGGTATGAAGGGGAAACCGGGGGAGTTTAGTGGGTAGTGGACGCTTTTTTAGTCTCGAGTCCCACACACGGCCGTGGGTCTAGCTAGCCTGCGGTTATGGTGCATAAACGCATTCTCCTCCGAAAAAAAAAAAAGGCTAGCTAAATCTGCGGCCGTGTGTGGGACCCGAGACTAAAGCGTCCACTACCCACTAAACTCCCCCGGTTCCCCTTCACACCCGATTGGGACGAGCCGGTGCCAGCGATAGCTATTGACCAGCCCATCCCCGGGTACCCCGAACGACGTAGTTGACTGGGAGGCTACCTTGGCGATGTTCTCGAAGCACTTCCTGAGGTGCGGCTGCACGGCGCGCGGGTTGCGCGACTGCGACAGGATCTCGAGCAGCTCGTCGTCGCTGAGGAAGAAGAAGCGCGGGAAGCGCAGCCGCTTCAGCTCCATGTACTCCGCCAGGCCGCGCGACACCACGCCCAGCAGGTGGCGCGCCTCCACCAGGCTGTCCAGCAGCCGGCTGTCCGGGCAGATCAGCATTATCTGCGACAAGACATGGGGACGTTACAACGACCCGCCTTGGGTCTGGTTGGTAGGGCTTTTTCAGAGTCCGACTGGCTAGCTTCCACCCCCACAGGTGAAATCTGCCGCCATAACAGCTCTGGCAGTATTCCGGCAATATCAATGTGGGATCCAGTACACTTGAAATCAGAGGCTCGAGGATCAGATGAGCCTACAGTCTGGCAGCACATTGAGCGACGCTACCAGGCGAAGTGTCCGTCAATAGAATAGGCCGCAATGGCCGCTTACCATCAGGTGGGCTGCGTGTGTGTCTGCCACTGCCAACTGACTTAGTTCATCACTGACCTTAGGACAAGCAGCGGCCGAGCTCATAATCCTGCGCCAGATTCTCTCCATGGTGCCGTACTTCTTAGCCTCGAGCGGCAGCTGGCGCGAGATGTCCTCCGACGTGAAGATCGGCTCCAGGTACATCCATTCTCTGGATAACAAACACGGTGGAACTTTACACGAATTAATGCAGCCGTGGTAGGTCTTAGGTACTCGGATGATCTCATAAAGACAGCGGGTATACACCGGGTGGCACAAGACAGATTGCTTTGGACTAGTTAATAGCCACGAAGCTGACACTAGCTCCTCCCAATCGCGTGGAAATGGGAAACCGAGGGAATCAAGTGGGTAGTGGGACGCTTCGCTTTAGTCTAGGATCTCGCACACGGCCGCAGGTTTAGCTAGCCTGCGGTTATGGTGCATAAACGTATTCTCCTCCGAGAAAGATTGCTTTGAAGGCCGCCTTGAACGGTGAAGGATGGTCGTCACTCACTTCTGGCACTCGATCCACTCGTCGACGACCTTCTGCGTGAGGCGCAGCTTCTCGTCCCAGTCGGTGATGCGCAGCTCGAAGGCCGCCTTGAACGGGCTGAAGCCGAGCTGCTGCGTGGCCAGCAGGTGTTCGTCCAGCAGCTGCAGCGTCTCGTCCGCGATCTTCATTATGAACGTGCCTGCCGTACATTATTACTGGGTAAGCACAACAATGTAATATCCTCAAAAGAGGTGCAGCGTCAGCTTAAACTTTGTATCTGGATCACTCCAATGACGTTCAATATACAACTAGACACCCAATCTCTAAGAAAAATTCCTCAAAAAACGTCCGAGCGGCGTTGACACAGATGACATTAACACATTCGTTCAAATTAACACCTTATCTCGTGGCAGTTAGTGTTTAATGTCAATTGTATACAACTAAACGAAAACTCTGCCCAATAGTCGGGTGGGCAGACTTTTGCTTCGGACAATATTTGAGCGTGATTGGGAGTCTAGTTTTTTAATTGAACGTCATTGGGATCACTCACATAAAATAATCATCTGCTGACGCAATTTAAAGGCATGTGAAAGGAGAGACAGGTAAAGGGCTAATGGAGGTTAGGAAGGAGGGAAAAGAAGGGACCCCTTCTTTTCGGGTCGGGAAAAGAAGGGAGATCGGGTCTCCGGCACTCTCACTCGCCAAACAGAGTGTAGTAACAAAATTATTACTCATTCATTGATTTTCTGAGACTGAGTGGTATGTACTTCCTTGGTCGAGCCGGCTCATATAGACTGACAGACATCCATATTATCATATATTGATACGTATATTGTACGCCACCTGTAGCCTTGTAGGGCGCGATCTCCATCGCCTTGGCGGCCCAGTCGGCCTGCATCTTGTCCAGCGACTGCTCGATCACGTACTCCTTGCTCGCCAGCTCGCCGATCAGCGAGCAGCTCGCCGTACTCGCCATGCCTCGTGCTGTACGCTACCTGTAGCCTTGTAGGGCGCGATCTCCATCGCCTTGGCGGCCCAGTCGGCCTGCATCTTGTCCAGCGACTGCTCGATCACGTACTCCTTGCTCGCCAGCTCGCCGATCAGCGAGCAGCTCGCCGTACTCGCCATGCCTCGTGCTGTACGCTACCTGTAGCCTTGTAGGGCGCGATCTCCATCGCCTTAGCGGCCCAGTCGGCCTGCATCTTGTCCAGCGACTGCTCGATCACGTACTCCTTGCTCGCCAGCTCGCCGATCAGCGAGCAGCTCGCCGTACTCGCCATGCCTCGTGCTGTACGCTACCTGTAGCCTTGTAGGGCGCGATCTCCATCGCCTTGGCGGCCCAGTCGGCCTGCATCTTGTCCAGCGACTGCTCGATCACGTACTCCTTGCTCGCCAGCTCGCCGATCAGCGAGCAGCTCGCCGTACTCGCCATGCCTCGTGCTGTACGCTACCTGTAGCCTTGTAGGGCGCGATCTCCATCGCCTTGGCGGCCCAGTCGGCCTGCATCTTGTCCAGCGACTGCTCGATCACGTACTCCTTGCTCGCCAGCTCGCCGATCAGCGAGCAGCTCGCCGTACTCGCCATGCCTCGTGCTGTACGCTACCTGTAGCCTTGTAGGGCGCGATCTCCATCGCCTTGGCGGCCCAGTCGGCCTGCATCTTGTCCAGCGACTGCTCGATCACGTACTCCTTGCTCGCCAGCTCGCCGATCAGCGAGCAGCTCGCCGTACTCGCCATGCCTCGTGCTGTACGCTACCTGTAGCCTTGTAGGGCGCGATCTCCATCGCCTTGGCGGCCCAGTCGGCCTGCATCTTGTCCAGCGACTGCTCGATCACGTACTCCTTGCTCGCCAGCTCGCCGATCAGCGAGCAGCTCGCCGTACTCGCCATGCCTCGTGCTGTACGCTACCTGTAGCCTTGTAGGGCGCGATCTCCATCGCCTTGGCGGCCCAGTCGGCCTGCATCTTGTCCAGCGACTGCTCGATCACGTACTCCTTGCTCGCCAGCTCGCCGATCTCCGCGATCAGCTCGCCGTGCACCGCCATGCCTTGCTTTAGGCACATCGTGAACGTCTGCTTCTCGTTCATCGTCACCGTGATGCCTGAGTGGAGAATCAAGTATCAAGATGGCATGGGTCGTCGTGCAAAACACCAAAACATTTAAGGATAATGATTCCACATTACAAATAAAACTAATAAAAGCTTTTACGCGTGATGTACCATATAAAAACTACTCTACGAAAGAAATCATGCTTCATTTGTTGTTCATATATTTTGTAAACAGTGCTAGACCGACAGGATCAGCCTTGTCTAGTTTTTACGGGTCCCGGAATACGTATATAACACTCTTAAAGACTGACACGATGGCTGTCTGATTTATAACTAAAGCAAGTTATTAATGTGTGCCTACACACTTCCTAGTTGACTCGAAAGAGTTAATATCATTTCCAAATCATCATGATCTCATCATCTTACCAGCTTTCTCCATGAACTCGTTCCAATGCCGCTCCTTCATTCCAGGGTTCCTCACCGCTTGGATGATAGGAATGAGAGGCCGGAACTCGTCGATATCGTCCTGAAAAAATATACTATTTTACTACAGGCGATCACGAGTTTATCAAGTCAATTTGAAAACCTTTTTAAATACGCTATCAGCGGTGGCTCAACCCATAAATATAAATCCCTGGACATTATTCACACAGCGCCAACTAGCCCCAAACATGCCCAAACTAAGCATAGCTTGTACTATGGGTGCCAGACAACGGATAAAAAATACATACATAGGTTCTTTTTTTTGTAAATACATACATAATTATTATACATAGAAACACCCAGACCGATACACACAGACATGTTTATGCACACAAATGTTTGTACCGTGCGGGAATCGAGCCCGCGACCCCTGGTGTAATAGCCGACTTCTCGACCATTACACCAAATGGCACGTCACATCGATGTAACACTTTATCTTAACACCATCTACCAACGCTACCCCTGCCCCTCTAGGACGGAACCTGCCTACACAACGGGCAAGACGCTAAACCGTGTGATTATCCTACTTATAATATTATAAATGCGAAAGTCTGGATGTTTAGATGTTTGGATGTTTGGATGTTTAGATGTTTGGATGTTTGTTCCTCAATCACGCCTAAACGGCTAAACAGATTTAGATGAAATTTGGCACACGTATAGTTTATAACCCGGAATAGGACATAGGCTATAAAATTCCTACGGGTAACGTCTCATTCCCGCGGGAATATCAATTTTGAAACTACTGAACCGATTTGAATAATTCTTTCACTGTTAGAAAGCTACACTATCCCCGATGAACATAGGGTACTTTTGATCCTGGAAATGTGGGGGGAAGGGGGATATTTAAAAAAAGAGATTACGCGCGGGTGAAACCGCGGGCGGAAGGCTAGTAGTTTATAAGGCTTCTGCTTCGCGGGAGCGGGAGCGCTTGACAAGAGCGCACCGGTCAAGACATCTTGCGACGGCCCGCGGCAAGCGGCTACCGTCCTTACGTGCTCTCCCACTTTGCCGCGAAATTCAAGGCAGAGGCATAAAAATAAATAGAAAGAAAGAAATATGTCGATGTATAATTACCCGTATGGTGAGCGCGACCTGCTGCACCTTGGGCAGGTCGGCGAAGGTGCGCACGCACTTGACGATCGTCTTGTAGTAGTCGTTGATGAGCGGCTCGATCGCGTCCGCGTCCACGTACATCAGCGGGTTGTCGAACCACACCTCGCGCGCCTTCAGGAAGTCTGCCAGAGAACAAGAATACCTTTTTAAAAGTTGAGAATTCAATGAATGTCCCAGCTGATTGGGGAAGCAGCTGAAATTATGGCAGAGTCCGTTCCATCATCGAATTACTAGACTCGGTCAGGGACTCCCTCCGTATAGAGTGGGGATACCGAGCGTACGAACTAAGCGATTTGCTTTCTTCTTTCTTAATACGGACTGCGCGGGAGTGGAATTCTCTGCCTCGATCTATCTTTCCTACACAATACAACTTGGGGCTCTTCAAGGCCAGAATTAACGGGCTTTTCCTAAGCAAGCGCGCTCCATCGTAGACCGCATAGTTGTTTAACATCAGGCAACTTTGTGGTCAAGTGCTAGCTTAGTCCAAATATAAAAAAAGCAGCGGGTACTGGCCGAAAGTACTCGGAGATGGGCCGGTGAAATGCCAAATGGTTAGCTTCGGCTCTTCCCTCTCGTGTGGGGGGAGAACTGAGATAGTTGGACAATCATAATACAGTCCCGAGTCTTAGACACACGGCCGCAGGTCTCGGAAGCCTGGCGTGTTTTTCACACAAAAAAAATATCATATGACTTTGTTTCAACTAATACAATTTCGGCGAAGGGGATGACGGACTGCCCGAACAACTGCCGCTGGTTGAGGATCCTGCCCCACTCCTGGGAGTCCTTCATTCCCTTCCACGCTCTTTTTTATCCTACTTTCTGCTACGTTAATCATGAATTCAGCTGGTCTTTGACAAGTTCATCTGCAGTCCCAAGAGGATTTACCGAGGGATTGGCCGGTTAATAGCGACAAGGCTAGAACCAGCTCGTCCCAATTGGGTGGAGGAAGAAAACAGGGGTAGAGTAATGGATAGTAGGACGAACGTCCTTCATCCCAAGCCCCACACACAGTCGCAGAGGTCGCTTATTAACTTACTACTTACCATGATGGCACAGCGACCTAAAGAGAATGTTAACACACCATAGACATATAGCTGTGTGCGTGTGCGACACGAACGGGTCGATACCTGCCTACGGTGCCAGCGGTGCGCGCCCCTCTTGGCCCCATTCGGTCGGCGGACTCGAGAGGAGTCACACGCACAAGACTAGTCATACCATTCAAATACATCTCTCATTTGTAAACCAGTAAACGTTTCGCAAAAGTATTATCGTCGTGTTCATTTCTGCATCCCCGACCTCGAACCTTACCAGAGAATCTTGGCAGACGTCGCTAGTCTATAAAAAAAGGGGGTGAGAGAGTCACTACATCACACTAGAAAGGGTGGAATTTAGCCAATTACCCCCGGAGATGCCCTCCTTGCCTGATGTTGGTGTCTTGAGAGACGGATGAGAATTTTGTCACCCAGCTATTTATTGATCGCCGAAAAGTTTAATTAATAATCAAGTGCAGCTGTAAGCAGGGTGTAGTTTACCCAATAAACCTTGGAGTGGCCCTCCTTGCATGATGTTGGTGTCATGGAACACGGTTGAGTTTAACACCCAGCTATAAAGCGATTACTGAATAGTCTAGTTCATAATCTTGTGCTTACTGAGTGACTAGGTTACCTGAAGCGGTGACCCACAGGTTCCTGTAGGGTTCGAACTCCTTGACCAGGCGGTTGAGGTCGGCGAAGGGGATGACGGGCTGCCCGAACAGCTTCTGCCGCTGGTTGAGGATCCTGCCCCACTCCTGGGAGTCCTTCATGCCTTTCCACGCTTTCTTTATGTCGTTCGCGATCTCGTGCACCTGTTTCAACAATAATAGACAGTCAAATAGACTTTTTTTGTACATCTTTATGTAAGCTGAAATTACAGCTACACCAATGAGTTATATAGCAGATTAGTTAATTTTAATATTGTTAAAACAAAATCTCGTGTTGGAGGTCAAATTCAATTCGGGTCTTAGGTTGACAACACAACCGCGCCCGCCATATGTGGGGTCAGCCTAAGTAAAACAAAATCTCTGTTTATAATCCTCTCGTCACAGACCGAAACTAAGCCTGCTCAGCCGTTGGTCCTGCGCCTAATCTCTCTTCGGTCGTTTTAGACGACTGACTGACCGTGTAATGAAAATGAGGGAATAGAGTACTCTCCATTCACCACACCTGTGCTCGCGCACTCACTTGTGCACTGTTATATTCTACATATTTGGATAATCGTAGATATTGGATGCCGTAGCCGAAACCTCCGCTATGAGGACATTATTATCTCGGTACGGTATGGAAGAAATCCCAAGAGGAAACCCTGCTGTACTTCATAATTGGACCAAAGGGAAACAATGGGGGTTTGGTGGTTAGTCCGTCCTCAGGAGTACCACATAACCTTTAGCCCATCAGGGAATGCGTAGGTGAGGCATTCCTTATCTTAAAAAATAATGGAGGACACTATTATACACGATGTTTTTTTGCATCCTTGCCATATTTACAGAGGTAGCTATAATACGGACACTAAACTCAAATCATTAAAAAAATAGTGACCTAAAATTTTGATTTTTAATCTTGATTATTTAATTTTATCGACAATCTGTTACGCACACCATTAACTAACGTAGCGCATACACACCACTGTTGTCTGTTCATCGGCACAAAAGAGCCGCGGCGATTGCGCTCTCTTTCTAACATCAGGCGCGGGCGGCTTGGCCACGCCCACTTGGTTTATTCCTATTGCGACTTTTGCACGTGCGAGAAAAAATTATTTATTCTTATGTGTACTGCAAAACCAAATTTTCTTAAAACTTATTGAGCTTTATTTATGGGAGTCTCTTTTATCTAAAGTAATAGGTACTGTACCCTTCTTTTATCCCTATAAATATGGCAAGGATGCAAAGTAACACCGTGTATAACTGACCCTGGAGAAGTCGTTCTGCAGCGTGAGCGCCATGCACTGCGCGCTGAACATGTCGATGCGGTCGAACATGGTCTGCTCGTCCTGCTGATGCAGCTTCCAGAACTTCTCTTGCTCCTCCTCTAGGAACTCTGTTGTCGCGACAACCTAGCAACACACACTTTACTATCACCACAGATAATACTATAATTGTGTAAAATTTTAAAAATACAAAACAATATAAAACAAGTCTTTAATTATCTTGAAAGAATTAAATAAATCGTTTATGCAGCTACAATACTTATAAACAGAATAAATACAAACAGTGACAAACTAATCCAACTTCCTACTAATATCCTACTTCCTACTAATCCTACTAATATTATAAATGCGAAAGTCTGGATGTTTGTTTGTTCCTCAATCACGCCTAAACGGCTGAACGGATTTAGATGAAATTTGGTACACTTATAGTTTATTACCCGGATTAGGACATAGGCTACAAAATTCCTACGGGAAACGTCTCATTCCCACTGGAATAACCTACTGAACCGATTTGAAAAATTCTTTCACTGTTGAAAAGTTACACTATCCCCCGTGAACATTGGGTACTTTTTATTCCGGAAATGTGGGAGGAAGGGGGGATATTTGAAAAAAGAGATTACGCGCGGGTGAAACCGCGGGCGGAAGGCAAGTGCAGACATAAAAAAAATGCTGCAGATATTATGTGCCGTTAAAAACGGAGGCAAACACTGATTCATCACCTTACAAGAGTAGGCCCTGGCACCCCAGGTTGGATTAAAAGTGTCTAATGCAACTGTGTCTAGATTATCAAAGAAAGAGAAAAAAATATTGAGAGTGATGATAGAATCACTTGGAACTTGATTAAAACAAGTCCTTTGCCTTGCAGTGGGACATCAATGAGCAGATAATTACTTTTTACTTATCGGTCGAACCGATCTTACCTGTTTAGTAATGTTGAGCGGCCAGCCAATAGCTTCCCAAAGCGCTTTGAAATCGTCATTTTCCAAAGGCATAAAGAATGCATCCAGCACTTCATAATCCTGAAAGAAATCACAGCGTCATTTTTTTTAAATCCGTTTAGTTAATTATAGCCTGACCAAGAAAATAAAAAACCTGCTCTGGTGGCACTACATCAGGTGCTATGGTTATAGCAACATTTGGTTGCTATGGTTAAACTCACAAATAACTTACAATATCCAATAGTAACAAGGCACGGTTGACAATTGACATCACACTGACAGACAGCAATAATGAATGACATCTTCCAGTCGGTACAGCACCGCATGGGACGCCGTAACCCAACTCCAAAAGGTCGTATCCTAATAGCATTTGAACCAGATTGAGTGTTGTGGATAACCGACCGTGTGCACTTTCTTCATGATATCCTCCTGCGTCTTGAGCGCGAAGGGTATGGACTCCATCCACTCGCGTATCTCGAACACGTGTTCGATGGTGTTAGGCTTCTCGCCGAGCTTGCGCATGATGCCCTTGTACGCCTGGATCACGTCCTCCACCACGTTGCGGACCTCCTCCGCCCACATCGTCAGTAAGGCCTTGATGATGTCCGCGCGCTTCGTCACCAGCAGTTGCTAAAAGTATTGCAATTAGAATAAATAAAAAGATCGCCAAAATAAACTTAAACTGGGGGTAGATCACATAAGAACCTGGGGGCCTAGACACAGGAACATTTTGACTGCGATAGGGAAATTCGCTAACTTCAAATTGTATCGATTTGACAGACAGGTGCCTAAGAAAAATCAAGTGGTCAATCGATATTGAAAGTACTATCCGGTTCAGATGCTATTAGGTTTGTACCTTTTGGAATGGAGCGAAAAATGACGTCGACTGCGCGCGTAGCGTTATAGGTGATTTACACTCGCGTACGAGTCGCGAGACGAGGCACGAGCCGAGGCACAAGGTGAGAGTGTAAACAGACGCTCGCGGCTCGCCTCGCGTCTCGCCTCGCGCCTCGCAGCGCTCGCGTCCGAAGCGGTTTTTAGGCACGAGTCAAACAAAGGACCTCGAACAAACGCGAGCGTTACCACGAGAATGTGAACACTTACGATCGATCACGCGACGCGAGCTGTGAATACGAGACGAGGCACGAGACGAGGTACGAGGCGAGAGTGTAAATCTCTTATTAGCAACGTAAAATAATATCTGTTTAATTCATCACGCAGTTGACGTAATTTTTCGCTCAATTCTAAAAGGTATTACCCTAATAGCATTTGAATCTAATAGTACAGGTTTTAACATTCGCTAACGCAAATTAAGCGATAATGAACGTCATAAGTTTCGCTTGTCTAGGGCCGCTGAGCGCTGGGCCAAAATGGCTACAACATCGAAACGGAAGAGGCAGACCAGACACAAAAAGAGTAACTATCGAGTTTCTTGCCGGTTCTTCTCGTTTAATCCTACTAATATTATAAATGCGAAAGTCTGGATGTTTAGATGGTTGGATGTTTGTTTGTTCCTCAATCACGACTAAACGGCTGAACGGTTTTAGATGAAATTAGGCACACGTATAGTTTATAACCCGGATTAGGACATAGGCTATAAAATTCCTACGGGAAACGTCTCATTCCCGCGGGAATAACAATTTTGAAACTACTGACGCGATTTAAATAATTCTTTCACTGTTGGAAAGCTACACTATCCCCGGTGAACATAGAGTACTTTTGGTCCCGGAAATGTGGGGGGAAAGGGGGGATATTTGAAAAACGAGATTACGCGCGGGTGAAACCGCGGGCGGAAGGCTAGCTGTTATAAGTAATTATAATTATTTATAACCATAGGCCCGAGCAGCTCTGAGGTGGCTTGTGCTCACAGATCAGCTTTTGTTAGTGCACCTACAGAGACCAGACACACCTTGAGTGTATCCACGTTAAGCGCGAAGGGGCCGATGTTGATGTACTGCGGCAGGCGCCAGATCAGATCCTGCTTGGCGTCATAATGCATTTGGACCTCTTCACGCGTCTCCGAAGCAGAGTGCTTCTCTTCACGGAACGTTCTAAAACATACAGAAAAACTGTATTTATCACTTTTGTTTTAACTTGTATGATTGAGGTCATTTGGCAGACAGACACGCAGCCCACCTGATGGTAAGCGGCCACTGCGGCCTATTCCACTGAAGGACACTTCGCCTGGAAGCGACGCTTAATGTACTGCCAGACTGTAGGCTCATCTGATCTACGAGCCTCTGATTTCAAGTGTACTGGCTTCCACATTAATATTGCCGGAACACAGCCAGAACTTTTATGGCGGCAGATTTCACCTGTGGGAGGTAGCTAGCCAGTCGGACTCTGAAAAAGCACTACTACTACCAACCAGACCCAAGGCGGGAATCGAACCCACGACCTCCGTGTTTTTTAACCCGAGCGGCTTAGCCACTTCCACGGAGGCGGTCAAATTAATTAATGATGTTTACAATTGAGATAAATAGGTATAGTTTCACATGATTGATTGATGGACTTTAATACTCTGCCGGCCTCTACATAAGGAATGCCATCTTTTCTAGAAATCATTGTTAAGTGATCAATATCCTACTTCCTAGGTATAGTTTCACTTCACATGATTGATTGATGGAAGGGGGAGTAAGGCAAGTGACCAACCTTACTGTCAGAATCTGTCAGATGTTAAGCCGCCAAACAGCGTCTACATTATAGCAAATATCATTTTTGATTTATTTGATTTATTCGAATGCCTCCGTGGTACAGTGGTTAGAGCTCTAAAATCCGGAGGTCGTGGGTTCGAATCCCGCGGGGAACATCACTTTGTGTGATTGTTTCTAGTTTGGTTAGGACATTGAAGGCTTGAATCACCTGAATGTCTGAAAATAATGATGATTCCGTGCTTCGGAAGGCACGTTAAGCCGTTGGTCCCGACTATAATAATAATAATAATAATAATAATATCTTTATTTCTCACTACAAACTTAAACATAGTACAAAAACAGTGGTTACATAGAACAGACAAAGTTTGTGTGAGACTGATGTCCGTTATAGGTAGAAAATACCTGTGCCACGGATCATCAGGCCCACCACTTCGGATTGCCAGGAATTCATATATTTTGAGCAGTGAAGAGTAATTAACAAAAGATACAAAGATAATTTAACAAGGTAGGCTAACAGTATATATATTTTTTTTTTTTTCTTAGGATACCATTAATGTTGTCAAATAACAAGAAACACAACATAACCACATAGTGTGTGTGTGTGTGTGTGTGTGTGTGTGTGTGTGTGTGTGTGTGTGTGTGTGTTTATGTGGATGGGTGTGGGTTTGAGTTTGTGAAGTGTAAGTGATTAGATTGCTATACATAGCCATTACAATACAACAAGTAAATAAATAAATAAATAAGATTAGTTTAAAGAACTGACCAACATTGAGACACTATCGTAATACGGTTATCAACTTTTCCGTGTCGTCATAATTATGTTCCAGCAACCACAAAGCAACGGATCTTTTACAATCATATCTTGTAAGTGAATATATAGGTAGGATTTCATTAATTTTATTATAAAGATAGCCACCTAAAAAGCAGAAGAATCTGCGTGCGAACCCTGTATTACATGGTTTCGCAGCACAAACTCTTCCCCTTCTACGTATATTGTCATTAAGGTGTGGATCATACGGGACGAGTGAGTGTTTACGCAGAAGTATGGCAAGTATAAACAGTTGGCGGACAGTGAGTACCTTCCAGTGCTTGTACACATCTGTGGTGGGACAAGTGTAAGGGAGAAAAGCACTAACCTTAAGTACTATCCTCTGAGCTCTCTCCACTTTTAAAAGGTGGGTTTTTGCAGCACCACCCCAAGACGAAATACAATAGCCCAATAAGGATTGACACAGTGACAGATATACTGTTTTGATGAGAGAGTGATCGGCAATATGCCTTAGAATTTTAAATATGTAAATTAGTTTCCTAATTCTTCCCGCCAAGAGATCAATGTGGGCTTGAAATTTTAGCTGGTTGTCCAGCATAACACCCAAGTATTTAACGGTGCTGGTTGAAACAAGTTCCGGGCAGTTACATTGTGCTTTAGATAAACATGTGCCGGAGTGTGATACAATTTTCAAATGGCTTGGAATGTCAGCTTTAGCCAAGGAGAAGGTCATGTACTTGGTCTTTTCAGTATTAAGGGCCAAAGAGCTAGCATATAACCAGTCAGATACTGTGTTTAATCCCTCTTGAGCGTAATGGAATGCTTCGGGCCAGCTTTTACCATGGAACAACAAGGCAGTGTCATCAGCAAAAGCCACAATACTTCCACATCTCAACTTAATCTGACATAGGTCATTGATGTAGATGAGGAACAATGTGGGACCGAGAACACTTCCCTGGGGAACGCCAAATGTAACCGGCAGTTCAGTACTTGTCCATTTATCCACCTTTACTACCTGCGAGCGACCGGATAGGTAACTGGAAAAGAGTCTGTGGGCTAGGCCCCTCACGCCAATCCGCTCCATTCGATTTAATAGGGTTTCAACTGAAACCGTATCGAATGCTTTGCGCAAATCAATGAAGACACCCAATACCTTTTCTTTCCCGTCCATGCCTTCTACAATGGTTTCAGTCAGACGATGAACCGCATCATCTGTAGACTTCCCGGAACGAAAGCCATATTGAGAGTCTGATATTATCTTGTGCTTGTCCAGGAAGTCAACCAAACGCCTGTTCATCAATCGCTCCAATATTTTGGATAGGACAGGAAGAAGGGATATAGGCCTATAATTGTCCGCGCAGCACCTGTCCCCCCCCTTATAAATGGGCGTAATGACAGCTTTCTTGTAAATATCTGGGAAGACACCAGTTGACATAGAGAGGTTACATACAAACGTGATGGGTGGAATCAAAATGTCGCGATGACGTTTGAGAAGGCGGCCAGAGATAAGGTCATAACCCACAGCACATGCGTCCCGAAGGCCCATCACCAAACTTTCCACTTCCGATTCGTCAACGGGAATTAGGGCTAGTGACTGTGCTAGCGGAAGTGAACTGCTGTTGTCAAGTTGGGGGGAAGTGTCCCCTCTACTATTTAGGCCAGAAGCAATGTTTTTACCGACATCTGCAAAATAAGAGTTCACATTGTTGACAGTATCGTGCGGATTACCCTGGTTCAGAAGTTCTAAAGAAGTGTTGGTACCTTTATTTGAGTGCGTGAAATTTTTAATAGTCTCCCAAAGTTTCCTACTGTTTGTGTTGTTTTTCCTTATTTCCTCCCTTTCGTATGCACGTCTAACCTTTTTCAATAAAGAGTTGCAGAAGTTTCTGTAGCGTTTGTATGTCAAGGCCAGGTGTGAGTCGTCTGGGTTCCTTTTGGTTTTTTTGTGTAGACTATCCCTGTTGCGCATACATCTGAGTAGTCCAGGCGTTATCCAAGGCTTCTGGATTCTTTTACGCCTAGGTACAGTGACCACACTGGTGTTCTCTGTAATTGCCTTAGTTAATAGGTCAGTTAAAAACTTGGCGGCCTCATTAGCATCAGTCATACCATACAAAGGCGAGAAGTCAAAGCCCTGGATAGCCAAATCTAGTCCAGCATAGTTGACACAGCTTTTGGTTTTATTAGGGCCAATTGAACAGGCCCTACCAGTATCCATCTGTATGGCCACGCCATTGTGGTCTGTAATTGAGGATTGTAGCACCAGACAATGGATTTCCCTATTTGATTTGACCATAACGTGGTCCAAACAGGTCCGATTGTGAGTTGGAACATTATGTCCAGGGTGAATATTGAACTCAGCCAGGAGATTCAAATAGTCCCAGGCGCGCTGATCCGCTGTCCCAGTAGCTATGTCAACATTAATGTCACCAACAAGAAATATATTTTGAAAAGCTTTTAATTTGTTCAGAATAACTTTTAAAGAGTTTATGAATGTTAATGGATCTTTATATCCTGGTGGGCGATAAATACATACAATGACAGTAGAAGAATCAACCTCAATTAATAAGCAGTTAGCGTCTCTAAAATGGGGCTCCTCTATGCGTGGACGATTATCTATTTTAAAATAGACAACGACTCCCTCATTTTGGGTTAAATTATTTTTGGTGGCAACATAGTCATACCCCTGGATCTCTGGAATAGATCGTGTAGAAGAGAGCCAACATTCTGTCAAAATAAGAAAATCCCAGGATAGTTGTGTTCTCATTAATAAAGTGACAAAGTTATCAACATTGCAAGAAATACTCCTTATATTCTGTGTCAGGATTGTTAGGGAGTGTCTTCCACTGTTAAACAGATTTGAACATTCTTCAGGATCACAGATGGTTACCCTATTAGTTTTATAGGAGTCCAAATCATAGAAAAGTCTGCTTTCATTTATTTGTCTATCCAGATTGGTTCAATTGGGTCGGACAGTGCACGTAAATGAAGATTAATTTTGGGGTTATTTCATGATTATATATGATATTATAATATTGTTTAATAAATTTCCCAGTAAGCACAACAAATACATAATCGTGTAGTTTATTATTAATTGAATAAATAATTAGAATGTAGAAAAATTGAACATTAATTGCTAGTTTCTGGGTGTAATAGGTTTCCTTATGGAGCGTACGGTTTATGGGAACCATTAGCAATGTCATGTAAAAATTATAGCAATCATGTGTCATCCAGCTGTTAGTATATGTGTGTGTGTGTATAGTAATTATTATTATGTAATTTAATGTGAGTATGTGTGTTTTAGTAAGTGTAGGTAATAGTGTGAATGGTTGTGTTGTGTATAATAGTTTTGTAAATATTTGTGTATATAATGAACAATGACTTTTATGTTTATGAGTACGAGTATGTAAATTATGCGGTTTAGTTATTCTTTGTATACTATCATATTTGCAGTTATAACATTCAAACAGAAGAAATAAATTAATTAGTAGGTACAACAGTAAGTAAAAAATATTTAATACTATACTAGGGCTGTAATCCGTATTTTTGTAGGTCCTCCACGGCGTCGATACGTAGCGAGGGTTGTCCCTCCGCCACTCGGATGTAAACCTTACTGTAGGAAGTCCAGCACGCAACGATCTTTCTAGTTTTAACGAGTCCTCGGGCCAGAAAAAAGATGTGCCTAGCTTTCAATGTCAGATGTTCTGACAGATATATATTGTGAGTGGGTCCAGGGATTTTTATATGAGAGGTATTTAGCGGAGGTTTTTTGGAACCCTTCATGTCTTTGTTGAAAGTCTTAGATTTTATAATGAGCGAATCTCTTCTTGAGGTCGTGGTAATATCAAGTACTATTGATGACGACTTTGTGCGGTAGATGTCTCTTATTTCACTCGAAGCTAAGGTGGGCTGGAGGCCAACGGCTGTCCCGATATTTTTTGCTATGCCAATAAGGGTTTCTTTGTTTTCATTGTCCACTTTGGGGACGTTCCGAATTTCAAGCTTAGTTGCGTAAGAGTTTTTTTCTAGCATATCTATTTTGTTCTCAAGTGTGTTAATTTGTTTCTTGTATGAATTATTTTCCTCCTGTAGTTGTTGCATTTTTAGAGTCATTTCATCGTATTTACTAGAGATAAATTCCACAGATTTTTGAATGTCGGCGTTTTGTTCCACTATTTTATTCATTTTTGCATCCTGCTTAGCTGAGAATTCCGCGAACATATTAAGAAGACGAGACATTCCGTGATCCATATCATCTTCGTGTTTCCTTTTCGTCCTTCTCGAGATGTATGAAAACTGGTTAGTATCATCTTGATTTGGATTTGTGATGTTTATTTGTGAGTCAGATGCATAGTGGTTGAGAGGAGTTGTTGTTGTAGGGGTCATTACCGTCTTTGACGGGGTGCGTGCAGTCGACATTCTTATGCGCGGTCCTGAATATAGGCTTAAATGTATCGCGTAGGCCTAAATTTGCCGTCGGGTCAGTGATTCAGCCGGTGGAGGCGGAGTGCGCGTGCGCCGGTGTAGTGGTGTCTGGGCGGGGCGGCGAGTGTAAATGTCGCAGTGTGCGTGCGCGCTTGGGTCTGAAGGGGTGTGTCATGTGCGGCGTCGCACAGTGTGATGTATGTTCGTCTCGTTCCGTGCGCTGCGTCTTACTCACACACTTGCTCCGCAGACTGGTTGGCGCCATATACACATGTATCACTAGGTAGATAAGAAAATATTTGACGCGGATTGCCCGTGAGTGCGACCGAACACCTCGGCGATCCGGAGTGGAGTGCCTATGTTCCGAGTAGGTCTGGTTTTTCTAGTAAGGGTAACGGAGGTCAGATAGCAATCGCTCCATTGTAATAATCAGGCTTGTCAAATCTAGGATCATAGTCGATGCGGACCCTGAGCTCCAAACTGTATGCAATCGGGAATACGCTGGGATGATGATGATGATCATTTTGATTTATTTGGGTACTCACTCGACGTACTCCTCGATGTCGAGCATGTATATCTCGCGGTACTCCTCGTACTGGCGCATGTAGGCCACGAGCGGGATGATGGACTTGCGGTACGCCTTCAGCAGCCGCTCGCGGTACTCCACCACGTTCGGCTCCATCAATCCTACCACAAGGAATTATAGCAATTTTTAAACCTTCAACCTCATCTTTGAAAACTAATTGTAGGTCTTAGGAGAAAACAAAGGTAAGAATAATCACAATAGGGTATTTGATTGAAATTTTAATATTTTGTGACTGTATTCGATAATACAACACAGAAGTATAATAAAATTGAAAGAATATTTAAAATCGGTTAAAAATCAAGTGAGTTACAAAGCAATTTATTTTCAGTATATCTGTCTCTTTCTAAAACAACATTTTATATGGCGCGTGTATGGAGCTACTTGCATGTGACGTCACATACAAGTAGCGCTCTCCTTGTCTAATCGTGAATTTTACAAACTCTGTAACTCCGAAAATACAAAAGATATTTCAAAATTTTAAAAAGCTTAGTGCTATTTATTAAATAAACCGTATAAAAAGCAAATAAAAAAATTATAGTCAAATACCCTATTAACAAGGCTTTCGATGAAAAAAAAAGAAATAGTCTACCAGCGCATGTATTCCCTCCTTCCTATGACATAGGGTCCTTCAAACGAGGCGTGAACAGGCACTTTGTGTGCCGGCAGAGTGAGGGTGACTGATGCTACGTCCATTACGTTGCACCAGTTTTTGACCGCCTCCGTGGAACAGTGGCTAAGCCGCTCGGTCATAAAAACACGGAGGTCGTGGGTTCGATTCCCGCCTTGGGTATGGTTGGTAGGGCTTTTTCTGAGTCCGACTGGCTAGCTACCACCCCCATAGGTGAAATCTGCCGCCATAATAGCTCTGGCTGTGTTCCGGCAGTAATAATGTGGGAGCCAGTACACTTGAAATCAAAGGCTCGAAGATCAGATGAGCCTACAGTCTGCCAGCACATTGAGCGACGCTTCCTGGTGAAGTGTCCCTCAATGGAATAGGCCGCAGTGGCCGCTTACCATCAGGTGGGCTGCGTGTCTGTCTGCCAACTGACATAGTATAAAAAAAAAGGTGTCCTCGCGTCTGAACTTCACTTACACTTAACATCAGGTGGAGTGGTAATTTTCCGAGCTAAGTATACAAAAAAAAGTACAGCACTAGATTCGGGTCATTCATCCAGGGGCTACGGTGCCACAAACAGGCACAGACAAATTTGGGGTTCCACCAATGACGTTCAATTAAAAAACTAGACTCCCAATCACGCTCAAATATTGTCCGAAGCAAAAGTCTGCCCACCCGACTATTGGGCAGAGTTTTCGTTTAGTTGTATACAATCAGGTGGACAGAGGAAAGCAGGTGGTAGTGGGCCGCTTTAATCTCGAATTCCACACACGTCCGCAGGCCTAGCTAAGCATTCGGTTACAACGCATTCTCCTCCTAATAAAAAGATACACCAAAAAGAAGTCATAAATCATTCTCTATCTCACCGATGGAGGTGAGGAACAACTCCTTGTCGAAGACCAGTCCCGTCATGATCATCGGGTGCACCTGCGGGATGAAGTGGCAGCGGTACAGCATCTCCCGGAACAGACGCTGGATCACGATCTGAAAGAATAATGTTTATTTAGTTTATTTGCGCGAATCTCAGTGAATAGGAACGTTTTGCTGGCGCACGGAATCATCCATCCAAATAGAAGTGTGTCAAGCACTTCTGTGTTTCGGGGAAAGGGCACTGAAGCTAGTGAAATTACTGGGTATATGAGACCTAATAACTGTCGTCTCGGTGTAGCGGGCGCAGGACCAACGGCTTTGGCTTTTTTGAACTATTCTAAACAGTTAAGTAAGCAAAGATGAAAGACAACAAAAAATGCGGGTACCTCGAACTGTTCAGGCGGCGTGGTGTAGTAAGGGCCGTCGTTGGACATCATCAGGTGGAAGTAGAAGAGCGTGACGGTGGGCGAGCGAAAGGGCGAGTTGATCAGGTCCGATGCGTCCCACTGCCAGTCCTCCTCGACCCAGTACGTGCACAGGCACGGCGTCTCGCACAGCGACACGAACATCGCCATCGACTGCTCGATGCAGTATCGCAGCGCGTACTGACCAACAACAATTAGATTTTTTAACTGACTTCAAAAAAGGAGGTTCTCAATTCGACTGTTTGTTTTTTTACTTACTCCTTTAGCACACTGCAGCAAATGCTAATAAATAAAGGCGTTAGTGTTCCGTTTTGCGTCGCTTCCGTGTGTTCGTGTGTGTGTACGCAATCGCTGCAGTGTGCTAAAGGCGTTAGGTGTTTATAACTTTTTACTAAACGAACCAATTATAAAAATATTTTTTTGTTTGAAAGCTGGTCCGTGTTATATGGTCCTATTTCTATTATTTCATTGACTTTTATGTAAATGATGTTCTAATTTATAACTTGACTTAAAAGTATTTGTTTCGGTCGGCACTTTTATTGCTGGAATTATTGCCGAATTTAAGTGATTTTCAATAATATTTATTATACTACGAGGGTGAAATACTAGCCTACAGCCCTGATGGAAAGCGTTAAACTGAAATAAAGATAGATAAGGTTACCTGCATGCGGAACCTGACTAGCTGCATAAACCGGCAAAGTTTGCTGACACCATAAAACTCCCATTTCTTCTCGTATATATTGAACCACCTGGTAAATACTTATATTGAAGTCTACATAGAAGCTATTCTGGAACTCCACGAACAATCTATTAGAGAATAGGCTTGTTTCCACTAAGAATGAATCGGATGGCTTAGAGTTTCTAATGATTAATCATGATATGTAGTAAACAAGAAAACAACTTTTTTACTAAAATAATATAAGATTACAAATATTTTTGGAAATTAAAATCGGCAAATTTACTTATTTAATCACGTGACATTAAACAACAATCAAATCTCGCAAAACACCGGTTGCAGCTGTATAATGATCTCGTCGACTGACATCAACAAACTCGATTGTTTCGCGAGGATAGACGTCATTCAAGACGCCATGACAGTCTTGGCCTTTCCAAAGTTAATTTTAAGTTTATTTCTAAAAAAGCAAAATACTTATGAAAAAGGCCTATTTTTCTAAAAATAATATATATTTGGGGTAAAATAGATACTAAACTATAGTTTTAAACGAATTTCCAAATTTTGTCAACTAGCCTATTGAGGAAGACCTATGCCCAGTACTGGGTCGAAATAGGTTAAAGAAGACAATTTTTTTTAGTGAAATTACTGGGTATATGTGACCTAATAACTGTCGTCTCGGTGTAGCGGGCGCAGGTGCCAGACAGTAACTGCTTAGTTACTGTTTGGCACTGAACTGTCTAACGGCAGACGTGGCGCTTACCATCAGGTGTACGATCTGCTCGTCTTGTTACACATTGCAATAAAAAAAGAAACCTATGCTTTGAGGGTACTTTATAAGTCGAAAAGACACAAGTTATTTATTTATTTGTTTTTATTACCAAGTGTAATAGTGATGACACACTTTCATATGCAATGACATTAGAGGATAACATTTGACCAATTATTAAAATTTATTATAGCCATCTCGTTTCTTGGTTGAAAAGAAGTTAATATTTATATATATACACAAGTTAAGATGGCGTCGGCCCGCCAAATGTCATAACAATGCTTTCGAAACAGCGGAAACATGGTCGTCTCTGTCGCTTCTTTTGACTTTGTGTGATGCCGTCTCGCTTATCGTCAGTGTTAAGCTCGACACGAATTTTCATGGGCCTTAACATGTTGTTTGAAACATCAAGCAAATATCTGATATTTTTATGCCATTTTTTGCAAACAAAATTACGGTAAGTGTCATTAACTTACCCTTTACCAACATCTCTGAAGGACATTCTGATCGCATGCGCAGTGTTATTCAACCAGGTTATATTGAGATATTTCAACATCTGCAAATAAATATTAAGACATAAATCGCGAAATTATATTTCTTATGCTAGGTCAGTTGGCAGACAGACAAGCAGCCCACCTGATGGTAAGCGGTAACTGCGGCCTATTCCATTGAGGGACACTAACCACTATCAGGAAGCGTCAATCAATGTGCTGCCAGGCTGTATTAGAATAGACAGAATATTGCCGGCACACAGCCAGAGATGTTATGGCGGTAGATTTCACCTGTGTGGGTGGTAGCTAGCCAGTCGGACTCTGAAGAAGTCCTACTACCAACCAGACCCAAGGCTGGAATCGAACCCACGACCTCCGGGTTTTATACCCGAGCGGCTTAGCCACTGTTCCACGGAGGCGGTCAGTATTTCTATTTTATTAAGGGACACTTCGCCAGACCCCGTGCGTGGCCCAATGTGCTCCCCGATACACTGTATAAAATACGATTACTTAAAATACGTCTGTACGTCAAATATATTTACAAATAAAATATTGCGAGGGTTAAGAAAAATTCTCTAAACAAGAATCTAAAAAAAAGTTCTAAAATCTTCCTCGTTTAAGTGTCCCTTAATGCCAATGGCCGCAGTGGCCACTTAGCATCAGGTGAGCGTGTCTGTCTGCCAACTGAACTAGCATCAATAACGTAAACATCTAGTCTAATAAGTAAATAATAGCTTAGAATATCTAAGCGACGTACCATAGACGTGCAGTGTTGCTGCGCCGCGTCGAACTCAGCCAGGCTCACGTTCCTGCCGTAGTTGGCCGTGAAGAACAGCATGGACTCCACCTTAAAGACATTTAGTATCAACTCAACCTATTAAAATAAACCAAAAATCGAAATTTTTTATTCATTAATTTTTAAAATATGCACGTAAATTATACAGTGTCTCTAACACCGGCTTTAGAATGCTGTTTTTATTGCAATATGTAACAAGACGAGCAAATCGTACACCTAATGGTAAGCGCCACGTCTGCCTTAGACAGTTCAGTGACGAACAGTAACTAAGCAGTTACTGTCTGGCACTGCCCTGCGCCCGCTACACCGAGACGACAGTTATTAGGTCTCATATACCCAGTAATTTCACTTAAAAATTTCATTTATTTATCGAGAAGAATCGACTAATATTATATTTTAAGAATAGATTGGGTTTCAAGCGACTAGTCCTCCAAAGGTGGCACCTGTTATCCCATTGGCCCACAAAGGCGTCCATCATTTAGTCATCGCTCCAGCGATAGATTCTGACTTAATCACCACTTTAAATATATGCCTAAACCACTGATTTCCATAGACAACTGGATAGGCGATTAGTACCAAATTTTGATCCGATTTGAAAATCGCCATATTGGCGCTGAGAGCAGTAGTTAGTGTACTTGGAATTGGAACTAATAATAGTGCTGACTTTCGCAGATAAACTTCGATAATGCTGTCATTGTCAATGTCAATGGCTGTCCATTTGAAGCGTAGACAGAGAAAATTGAAGTCATTTTAGTTCCCAGTACACTATTGGGGGCGCTTCAAATCGACAGAAAAAATTGCTGTCATTTCAATGTGTATAGCCACTCCAGCGTAATACGCTGAGCGTATTATCATAGAGCTCAGTGGCCTAAACGCATTCTCCTCCTGCAAAAAGGTACCTTCAGGCACTCGTCGACGACGAGGTGTATGCACGACACGGACTCGGTGAGCACGTATAGCGAGAACCACTGGTTGTACTCCAACCGGCCCTTGAAGTCTTCCATCACGCATGGGTGCCGACCTGCACACGTAAGTTTTTTTATACTAGTTCAGTTGGTAGACCGGCGCGCAGCCCACCTGATGGTAAGGGGCACAGCGGTCTATTCAATTAAAAAAAAGAAAAGAGAAAAGAGACTCTTACACTCAGTTGCAGAAACGTCCATTAAAGTTAATGTGTCATTAAAGCTATTGCTGTCACTTTTTATTTCATGACAACGAAAAGTGACAGCATTAGATTTAATGAAGCATTAACTTTAATGGAGCTTTCTGCAACAGGGTGTTAGCCAGGAAAAGTCGCCTAATGAGCTGCCACACTGTTGGTTCCTCTGATGTCAAGGACCTTTGATTTCAAGGATACTAGCCCCAAACTATCTCTGTCTAAGGGGATTTAGAGAGAGATAGTTTGGGTTTACCCGCATGCATACGTACCTACATATAGCGTACGAAAAATCACTGCGTTATTATTATAAAATATGGAGCCTTGCATACGACACACTGACCGTATTCCGGGACGGGCGGCACGTAGTCCTTGGTGGGCACATTGATGAAGTTGTAGAGATCACGGTACTTCTGTATCGTGTATATTATCTTCATCTTGCCCTCCATCTTTCTGTACAACAGCTCTGCCTAAAAGTCGAATTTGGTATATTATCTATACAAAAGTATGAAAAATTCTGGCCACATTACAATTTGGCCTATTCATATTTTGAACTAAACTTAAAAATTCGTAAAAAAAATATTATTTTAGCCTTAAAATGAATTCCTTGTATTTGACTAAACGCTTTGATAACCGGGTTCAAACACCGCCTGCATTAGGTTGATGGTTCGAATCGCGGCCCACATCTACGTGAGATTGGAATTCCCAGTACCCACGTGAAATTAATATTGTGCCGAAATGTTTTTTAAGTCAAACTGCCGCACTTAGAGACGCCAATTAACGCTAATGTCAGATTTACATATTTTGTCATTGAATTTGAGTCTTTATTTTTATAACTAGCCTTCCGCCCGCGGTTTCACCCGCGCGTTATTTCTTTTTTCAAATATCCCCCCCTTCCCCCCACATTTCCGGGATCAAAAGAACCCTATGTTCACCGGGGATAGTGTAGCTATCCAACAGTGAAAGAATTATTCAAATCGGTTCAGTAGTTTCAAAATTGTTATTCCCGCGGGAAGGAGACGCTTCCCGTAGGAATTTTATAGCCTATGTCCTATTCCGGGTTATAAACTATACGTGTGCCAAATTTCATCTAAATCCGTTCAGCCGTTTAGGCGTGATTGAGTAACAAACATCCAAACATCTGGATGAAAGTCTGGACTTTCGCATTTATAATATTAGTACCTAACCTAACCTAACCTCCAAAAAAATAAGTCCATGTTATGGTAGGTACCTCCTTCTTGAGCGCGCTGAAGTGGTCCTCGTCGATGTCGCGCGCCTGGCGGTGCACGCGCACCAGCCGCGCCACGGCCGGCATCAGCTGCAGCGGCATCATCGGCAGCCCGTGCAGCAGCAGGCAGTCCAGGTACAGGTAGAACCTGGGACACACGACTCCTTCTCAACTCTCCGTTCACAACATTTGGATCAAATCACGTTCCAGACAAGCGTAAACGGCCACTTCGGCATATTCAATAAACGGACAGTTCTCAGAACAAATTAGCTGTGTGCCCATGTTTTTAATTTTCGGCGTTTATTTTTTGAGCGGACCAAAATCTTTCGCTACCGAGTTTTGTCTACCACCGTTTGGCAGGCGTAGGAAGGGATGAGTTCGGCAGCCACCTGGAAGAGTTGGCCACTTGCCAACCCTTTCAGGAGGTGATCAACGAGCAGGAGGTGCGGGGGCATTACAATCAGGCAAAGATGAGTAAGCAGTTAAGTGGGTAAACTCCACCTTTTCAGGGCGTTAGTGTCCCACACACCGCTCCCCGCCGCTGATGGAGTGTGACGGTATGTAAAATATTCCCCGAGGAAAAAAAAAATCACAGATCTCGTGCCTTTCACGACCTTCTGGAACATTAGAAATGTACTTAGATGGGGCAAACTATAATGAAAACATCTCTTTGCGCAAGTGATACACAAGGGTTAGTAGCAGGTACCGTCGAGTAACGTTATTTTTTATAAGCGGACTACGCCCTTTAACAATGCTCAGGTTTTTTCGCCTTTTGCACACACGCTTTCGTCCGCCAGATGTGGAATCATCAGCATTACCCAAGCCACGCTATTCCTACGTTCAAGAAGACGAACTATGTAAAAAATCAACATAGTCTTTTACTTGAAGGAACTTTCTACTTCATGTGTCAAACAATTTATCTTAGAAAAATATATCTGGGGGCACGGCAGTGCCCCCGCCAAGTCGAGCGCGAAGCAGACACTGCCGTACCATCCTTTACTGGAACCATTTCGTCGCATTTTCAGGCCCCTATTTGAGAACCTCTGGATAAGACCAGAACGCAGAAATTTTTGTCATTTAGTAAGCTATAATCACATACTTAAAATCCAAAATTTCAAGGCTGTAAGTCATTTAGTTCCGAAGTTAAGCGAAAGCAAAGTTTCGCATTTATGACAGACACTCACTGACTCACTCACTGATGATCATCAAAATAGAACTAGTACTTCCCATAAACTCAGAGAGCTGAAATTTGGTACAGAGTTGGGGTTTAATGGCCACATAAAGGGAAAACTATAAAAACTAGTACATTCGAAGATCTGGAGTACCTGGTGACCCTGATTAGAAAACACAAGAGCCCAACCAAACTATTAGAGATTGACATAAACCGCCTTTACAAAAAATACTCAACTTGGTGAGCCGCTTCATTTGGTGGTAGTGGGGGGATGGGAGGGGAAAGGGGGATGGTAGGGGGAGGGGGATGGGGGGAATGGGGTTGGGAGGGAGATGGGGAGCGGGATGGGAGGGGTAAGGGAGATGGGAGGGGGAGGTGGGCGGGATGGGGATAGTTATGGGAGGGGGTGGTGGGGGCGATGGGGATAGTAGTACCTTATCAATCCTAGGGAGGTGGGGGGGATGGGAGGGGCGATGGGAGGGTGAAGGGAGATGGTAGGGGGGATAGGAGGGGAAAAGGAGATGAGAGGGGGGAATGGGAAGGGGGATGGGAGGGGGGATGGGAATGGGTGGGGGATAGGGATAGTTATGGGAGGGGGAGGTGGGGGGGATGGGGATAGTAGTACCTTATCAATCCTATAACATGTATAGTTTATAACCTGGAATAGGGCATTGGCTTTTAAATTTTTACGGGAAACGTCTCATTCCAAATATTCCTACAAAAAGAAGTGAAATCCCACCAAAAACATTCTGTAAAAAACTAGCCAAGTCTCGATGGAGCTGCTTGTTTATCTCTAAAAAGTAATGAAATCTAGACAAAGTCGTGCCAAGTCTAAGGTTCCTTACTGCGATTTCTTTATTATTTTTATAGTTAATGTTGTGTGACTTGGCCGTTGAAGGGTACACAAGGGTACAAAACCAGGTGCTCCAATACTCCATTGCACCAATCTGTCGCCAGAACCGCTACCCATTGACGATGGAAAATTGCCACTTGGGAAACGTTGATTCAATAACCAGTCAATTGTAGGTTTAATAAAGCTGCGTATTTCAACGTACTGACGTATAAAGAATGTTCAACCTAAACATTTCCGTTGAGCATTCTGAATACGTTAGTGGGTACAAGTCAATTTACCTGGTTTTGTACCCTTGTGTACCCTTCAACGGCCAAGTCACACAACATTAACTATAAAAATAATAAAGAAATCGCAGTAAGGAACCTTAGACTTGGCACGACTTTGTCTAGATTTCATTACTTTTTAGAGATAAACAAGCAGCTCCATCGAGACTTGGCTAGTTTTTTACAGAATGTTTTTGGTGGGATTTGCTTTATCAGTACATCACGCAATCGATAATGATATTTGGAATGGACAATAAAACAAATAAGTTCTCATGGTTTACTTCAATGACACCGCTCTATAGGCTTTCTATAACTTAAGCACTTCGATGACACCACTTTATACGCTTAACTAAAGCTTTTACTCTCAAAGTCGTGGGCCTTTTTCGTGGTTATAAGGGTGTTAGAGGACTCTGTAACGCCTCTTTTACAGGTAATCTTAAGTATTTAATTCTCAACGAACACCTTGATACAACTCATGTGAGAGTCTTTTTAACGCTACGGTGCTAGTTGGGCCAACCGTTATCAATACTTTACGTGACTCACCAGTCCACGCGCCGGACAACTCAGATAAAAAGGGCGCTACTACCACCTAAACGGTTATAGATAGCGAGGTCCGGTTTTTTGTAAACTGTAGCCCAACTAATTACCCCGATACCTTTTTTTAATTTTGTCTCTATCGTTTTTCGTTTTTGAGAAATTGTTGATTTAAGTTGAGAAGACCGTAAAAAATCACAACATTTTTCGACATTTTTGCACTTTTTCGAAAAAGTTTTTGAATTTTTCAAAATAAAATTTCACCGTCTTATAGACCTCGTCAAGACGCGTCTTTTGACACCTTGTTTACCCAGGTAACCCCAAAATTGACGACACCAGAGCGATGTCGCACTTTCACTGAAATTGGCCCCCTACCAACACGATCGAAAAAACATTTCCAATGTTAAAAATTACGAATCCACATCCACAAAAAAAATTCACAGAGTGTACTCAAAGCTCTCGGAACAAGAAGGATTGCTATTGACACAAACTTTTTCACCCATGACGCAAAAATGGGTATACTTTTTTTTTATTGCAATTTATGTAACAAGACGAGCAGATCGTACACCTGATGATAAGCGCCACGACTGCCTTAGATCTGGCACCGCCCTGCGCCCGCTACACCGAGAGGACAGTTATTAGGTCTCATATACCCAGTAATTTCACTATTATAAGTTAGACTTGTCTGTTGCACCGTAGTTCCTGAATTAATGAACTAATTTGAGTGCATGTCTTTAATCGTAAGCTTAAGCTATGGTTTTTTGCTGTTTTTTGTAAATTAAATTAATGGTTCAAGAGCCATAAGCATTTCACCAAAACTAGGTATTGCAAAATGTTTGATCTTACTATTGATTTGAGATTAAGACTACTCACCGGAGGTTGTTCTCGACCTCGTTGCGAAGGTCGACGGCGAACTTGACGCGCTGAGCAAACGTCTCGGGGTCGTCCGCCTTGAACATCAGGCGGATGCGCGGGATGCTGCACACACCAACAAACACTCTTAAGGACACTTTTGTGGCTTTTGTCGGATACATTGACGGCCCGTACCAAGAGGTATGGTTCCTCTTTTTTAGCCCGTGCCATTAAGTCATGAAATGCCCTTCCGGCTCACGTGTTTTCTTCCTCTTACGATCCTGGGCTTTTTAGGCGGGGCGAGAAGCGGCATCTCAGCAGGCCTTCAGGGTGAGGGTCACTGGCTCAATGGGTACTATGTTCTATTGAGCCAGTCAAACTTGATATTTGGACTTTTCATCCCCTTACCATCAGGTGGAGTGAGGTTATCTAGACTGCTTCAGTATAGAAAAAAAAATTAGCCACCAGTGAATATGAAATCGACTTCAAATCGTTCCTCCTTCCGCAGACGCAAACATTTTTGTGTCTCGTTTTGACAAAGTGTCTACATTGTATAGTATACGTCGGAAAATTATTACACCACGTAAGTACACAGTGTGTATGTGAAAAAAGAAGTACTTACTTAAACTTTCTCTTCGTTCCATCGAGAGCCATAACCTCCCATCTGTCGGTATCCTTGTCGTAACTGAAAGCGGCCACGTTAATCCACTGCGGAAACAGTAAACATTTATATAAGTTAGTCAGCAATAGGAGTTAACAACAATTTTTCAGGAATAATTAACATACAATGTAATGGAAACCGGGTTACGGATACAGCAATCTTAACGATATGTAGCAGCAAATTGAGCGACTCTTTCTGGCTAAGGCTAACCTTACGTGGTGGCTTACGTGGTGTATCTTAATACAAACCGAACGGCGCGCGGCGAGTCGGCGCGCAGCGCATTAACAAAGTCGCAGAGGAAATTGTATTTTATTATCAGTTCTTAAGGTCGTATTCGCATCGTACTAATACATATTGCGGCAGCCGGTCGGCTCCGCGCGCATGCTCGCGCAAAATGCGCAGCGCCGACTCGCCGCGCGCCGACCCGTCGCGCGCCGTTCGGTGTGGTAGTTCCAGAGTCCCTTTTTCTTCGGAAGAGCATGCGTTTCGTTAACATAACCGTAGGGTAGCTAGACTTACAGCCGTGGGTGGGACTCGAGACTAAACCTACCCCGCGGCTTTCCCCTTCCCATACGATTGGGTCATTTGGGACTAGCTGATGCCAGCCTTGTGGCTATTAACTATAGGCTGAGTCCCACAATCACTTTTCATCTTAGGCTGTTTTTTTTTTAATTTTTTATTGCAATGTGTAACAAGACGAGCAGATCGTACACCCGATGGTGAGCGCCACGTCTGCCCTTAGACAGTTCAGTGCCAAACAGTAACTAAGCAGTTACTGTATAGCACCACCATGCGCCTTCTACACCAAGAGGACAGTTATTAGGTCTCATATACCCAGTAATTTCACTAGCTTCAGTGCCCTTTCGTGAAGAAGTGCTTGACACACTTCTATTTTACGGAAAATATCTGGCACTGCGGTGGTACCCACCTAGACGGTCCAGTATAGGAACCTACCACCTGGTAAACCCGCTGAACGTTAGCCAGCTGATCTAGCATAAAAGACAAGTTACCTCATACAAGTTGTTGAGCATCTGAATGGTGTCCCCGGAGGATGTCTTGGCCGCCTTCCCCTGCTCCTTGGGCAGGAAGGCCAGCCCGGGGCACGGGTACTGCTCCCCCTCGATCATGCCCAGGGACAGCCACTCCTCTGGTATGCTGGACACATACAGATCCATCCATACTATAAATATCTCTAGACATTATTCACACAGCGCCATCTAGCCCCAAACTAAGCATTAGCTTGTGCTATGGGTGCCAGACAACGGAAAAACATTACTTATATTTTTTTTGTAAATACATACATATACATAGAAACACTCAGACCGATACAAACAGCCATGTTCATAAACACAAATGTTTATAACGTGCGGGGATCAAACCCGCGACCTCTGGTTTAATATCCGACTTCTCGACTATTACACCAAATTGGTCGTCAAAACCAATATTATAACTATTTGATGGGCCATTTACTGTAATGGTTGGGAAGGCGCCTATCACATCAAGAGGTCGCGGTTTCGATCCCCGCAGGTTACAAAAATTTTTGTGTGACCAAGCCTGTTTCCATCGGTCTGGGTGTTTATATGTATGAATTAACAAAAAATATATAAGTATGTAATGTTAATTCGTTGTCTGGCATCCACAGTACAGATGTTTTATCTCACGTGCGCGGTGGGTCGTGCTTGTTGTAATGCATGCGAACACGCGGTCGTGTACGTAACTTAACGTTGTAGCGGATTGGTCCAGACGAGGCTACGCACACTAAGAAAATATGCATGTTTAACACAAGTATGAGATCATCATATCATATGGCGAAAGCTGCATGAAACTTTACTCCTCTTAAATCTCCAGACTTAATAGCTGCAACCAGACCTCTGGTGTAATAACCGACTTTTCGACCATTATACCAAATGGCTCGTCATATACAGTCCAAGACTTACCGGCAATCAAAATCTGTGTTGTCAAAGATCTCCAAATCCATCTTCGGGTACGGGCTGTACAGTCCATAGTACTCCTGGTCAGTGAGCTGGAACTCCGAAGGCGGCAGCAGCCAGTATGGTTGAATTCCGAGACCTTGGAGCATTTTCTGCAATGACGTCATAAATCAGCCCAAAAGATTTTTAATGTGAAATCTTTAAGTATCTATATATGTACTCGTATTCTCATATAATTCTGTATTCTCATCCATTTAACATACATACATAACATATTAGGATTGACAACCAAAAACATAAAATCGGACACAAATTTGACCCAGTCCATGCATCCAGGACCCTTAGAATATGCCCTGGCACTATCACACCTTACATACACCTTGTCTATCCCATCAATAGTAATAAGCTATACCTTTCCATAAATAGTCAACAAATAGTCCCTTTTGTAGGTGTAACATGTCTTATGAAATAATTCAAGAGATTAAATGTAGCAGTCCAAATCAAAAGTGACCTTAACGCGGTAATGTGTTTTTTACTTTAGATGACTGCAAAACTTTTTCGGATTGATCTTTTGAAAAGTAGTACACATGTAGTGAAATGGTAGTTCAAGGAAGTGGGCGTTAAGAAAAGTAGGACGTAAACAGAATAAACATTTAGAAAACTGGACTTTCAGGGCAGTGGACGTTGAGTGTAAATAGACCTAAAATAACGACTTTACATTCCGGTAATAAGACGTTTAGTGCCTGAAGGGTGAAAACAATCATCTTTTCAAAAATATTTAAATATTCTTTAAAAATCCCGTAAAATAGTTACCGCTATAAGGTCCCTTTTGATTTGGACGACCACAAATCATGAATTGTATGCAACCCTTACTGGATGTTATAAACATTATGCCAGTTTGAAAGCTGTGAATGATGCTGGGTTTAATTTAGAGGCTTAAAGAGAGAGAGGTACTAAAAAAGTAAATATATCCCAAAAAGAAATTAAAAGAACCTTTTTGGGTCACGCTGTGCTATGTTTATTGTACTCTGTACTTTTACCAAAAATAAATCAAATATAGCTTGAAAATACCTTGATATTGGCTGCAAGGAATTTTCTTCGCAAGCGTTCAATTTTCACCAGCCGTGGTAGTTCTTTTGGTAGCACAATGCTAAGAAACTGAAGCTTCGGCACAAACGTCTCAAATGGAAATTGCTGTGAATTTATTAAAATTGTTAATATAATAAAATAATATCAGAAAACATCACATACATTGATCTGACCACAAAGTAAGTAGCGTAAGCACTTGTGTTATGGGTGTCAGAAACAATAAAGGTACCACAAATATATAATTAAATACAAATAAACATTCAGACACAGAACAAACACAAAATGTTATTAAGTAACTTACATAAGTGTTTGCCCTGAGTAGGATTCGAACCCACGACCCCTGGCGCATAGGACAGGGTGGTCACTACCAAATGCGCCATCCTGTCAGTCAAAATTAAACAAACAACAAGTAAAAACTTAAGACATTTTGTTTTAACAATCATATTAGTAGTAATAACAATTAATGCAGCCAAATCAGGAATGAACTTTGTTTAAGTTTCAATAATAAATTACTATACTTTGATGAAATACCCAGTCATTTCAGTGTAACTATTATTCTGCTAAATGTTTTCACCAGAGTAGATTTTGCTAAAAATTTTTGAAGCATGACATCTCAGACGAAATGAAAAACTTGGTCTAAGCATGACATACCTAGATAGAATTGGAGGCTTTTCCACTTCCTTTTTTAACAACCAGTCTATTATTATCACTAATTGGGCATTGTATCTAAATATCTGTAAGTATTCTGCAAGTTCCTACTATACGAAAAGATCCTGCTGAACTTACAATGCTTTCATCTTCTCTGTAAGTGGTCCAGCGTCCTGGAGGCAACAGTAACTTTGGTTTTTGAGGTTTTGGAAGCGATACAAGAGTCGGCGCCAATTTGTCTGTCTTTGCCTAAACAAATTATTTCAAATAAACCTTCTTGCAATACAAATAATAGAATAAATCATGATGATCTAACGCGAACCGCGAAGTCCGCGAGCGAACGTGTTTTGAAATAATTCCGCCAAATTTCGAACGACTGTCATCATAACAAATGGTGATACTCTGTGGTGTGGTGTGGGTGACCAGCACAGAACAATATTATAGGGAGGTGACCAGCTCTTTTAGCGTGTAGCGAGCGAGAGTATTTAAAGTGATAAAAAAACAATTTTATCGATATGATAAAGCGAAAGATTTCAGCAATGGACATCCAATAGGCGGGGCTAGCCAATTTATTTCTCTGCATACATTTGACAGTACAAAAATGTGAAACTTTACTCCAGTCAAACCGATGACAGTTGTCGGTAGTGATGGTCAACTCGAGTCACTAACTCGAGTTAACTCGAGTTGGGCTTAACTCGAGCCAACTCGAGTTGAATTCTCTCTGACTCGAGTTTGAAAACCGACATGGAGCGAAGTTCCCTAAGTATTATTTTTCTCTTTGGAGCGAAGTTTACCGATTGAGACTGTTCATTCTTAACAAACAAGTGTCACATTTATGTAGATTTGAGGTTAACTTTAAAGTGCCGGTTATTGTTGTAGTTTTTCGTGTTTTAAATTCCTTTTTTTTTACTATTAATGCGAAGGTGAGGGAATAAATTGGTAAAATCCTACTATCCTACTAATATTATAAATGTGAAAGTCTGGATGTTTGGACGTTTGGATATTGTTACTCAATCACGCACGGCACGGCTGAACGGATTTAGATGAAATTTGGCACACGTATTATAATTTACAACCCGGATTAGGGCATAGGGCTATAAAATTCCTACGGGAAACGTCTCATTCTCGCGGGAATAGCAATTTTTAAACTACTGAATTGATTTGAATTATTCTTTCACTGTTGGAAAGCTACACTATCCCCGGTAAACAAAGAGTACTTTTGATCCCGGAAATGGGGGGAAGGGGGGGGGATATTTGAAAAAAGGGATTACGCGCGGGTGAAACCGCGGGCGAAAGGCTAGTTTTAAATAAACAATAACTCTTCCATATAGTTAACTCGAGTTACACAACTCGAGTTCAACTCGAGTTACGTGAATTTTAACTCGAGTTAACTCGAGTTCTGTTTATTCCGAGTTGGCCCATCACTAGTTGTCGGAGAAATCATGCTAGATTTTAGAAAAGATAGTGGCTTCGGCGTACAGGCATAGAGAAGTCTTTTAAACTGGAAACGTACAGGCGTGAAAGAGAGATAGAGTTACTTTTGCATTTATGTATAAGGCTACGTCCCCGTAGGCAAACTGTTAGCGGCAGACCGAGTTTGCGGATTGCGGCTTATCGATTTAGAATTAGTACGCCTTTCCATAATAACAAATGAAGTGTCCACAGTTTGCTAGTTTTGCGCTCACTGTACGCAGTTTGCAGCGTTACGCGCGCCGTCGCCGACTCAGTGAGCGGGCGACTCCCAGCAAAACCGGTTGCGACGTCCGAAAATTAAATTTATTTCAGTTCGCCAGTTCGCCACTTTGCGGCTCACGCTCACTCAGTCTGCCGCTATCAGTTTGCCGACTGGGGGACGCCGGACACAGCCAAAGTCAGATAAAAATATTGGTGTAATGGTTATGAAGTCTGCTATTATATTACAATAAAAGATCGCAGGTTGCATTGCAAAACATTTGTGTTGTTTGTGTGCATAAACACGTATCTTAGTGTAGTTAGGGGTGTTTCTATGTATTTTAAATATGTACCTATTTACAAAAAAAGTAGGTTATGTATTGTTTATCCGTTTTATTGTATTGTAGGGCGGGGCCAGGCACCCACATGGCACAAGTCAAGCTAATGCTAAAGTTTAGACTTGATGGGACTATGTGAATAAAGTCAAGGAATATTTATTTCTTTATAAAAATAATCCAAGTATCCAACACATCTGGTTTCTTACACAACTTTAAAATACTATTTAAATTTTTGTCAGCTACAAAATATCTACAACTTATTCTATGGCGAACTTATTGGCAGAAGCCCTACATAGAACATAACATTTCAAAAGTACCTGTAAAATAAGTTTCATTCGTTTTTTGGCACAAATAGCCTTCGAAGAATCATCTTTTGTCATATCGGATACTAATTCTGAATAGTAGCCTCTTTTAGGTATTGAGTCTCTTGTTGTATTATCATAAACCACATCCTGCTGCCTTATTTTCTTCTTTTTACTATACATTATCAATATATTAATACACACTTAATATTAATGTTATCTTATTATATTATTTAATTTTATTAAGCGCATTTCCCATGAATGTCACTAAAGTCAATATACTTTTAAATTTCGAAAAAGATTTTATAAGGAACAAGTTTACCTTTATATTAATTTAGAGCGAAAGGTACTCTAATATGCAGACAAAAAATGTATCAATAATAAATAACTGATAAAAAATTGTATGCTTTACGTATTTACACGGTACACCGTGCGTACAGTGCAAGTTCAACTTTTATTTATATTTTTGAAAAATCTGGCCAAAGTTTTGGACAAAGCCAGGGCCAAAAAAAAAAACAAATGTCAATTTGACCTTTCTATCTCTTTAGGGTGACCATATGTCGCAAATTTTTGCCATTTTGGCAAATATGATGTGACCCCTTATTTTTAACTAATTTAAACAAATCTTGTGTTCTCTTCCTCGTGGTCTCGTGTTAAAACGCCCATTGAGTATAAACATTTGTTAGGTTTAGGTTTAAAGACATTTATTCTCATAAGAAAAATTACATTTCACTTATAATGAGATACAATACGTTGTTTAAATATTACAGTTTTGTTTTGTGGGCGGTACTCGCAGCGACGTAGTTTAATACAGATATACAAATAATACAATATTACTATTAGGCTATCTATTCTGTAGATGTTCCCCCCAATGAAACATTGCGTTGCGGGCAGTGCGTGGCAAAATCCCCACACTTGAGATGTTCACCCTGACATTGACAAAGTAAGTCAATCTGACTGACGTTTTAATTTAATTAAACAAAATTTTACTGTAAATTTTGTTTGACGGGTAGGAAGGTTATTCGTTTGTGGTTATCGTTAATATTCTTTTGGTTTTCTCTTGTTACTTTTGCTATAATGTTTAATGTGAAGTCTATTTTTATTTAGATTTCATTGTAAAGCCAAATATATTCATTGCAATCAGTCACAACCTCCGCCTGAATAAAACCAAATTTAGTGCATTTCTGTGATTGTCTGTCTACTGTTCAATAAAAATAGCACGGTTTGTTAATGTCGGTGTTGATTTACGGTAAAGAATATTCGAAGTATTAGATACAGGGTTGTTATTAATCGATCACCAATCTAATCTAACCTACAAAAATACTAAGTTAGCACTTAAAATACTAAGTTAGCACGTAAACTACTTAATAAAATGCTACCTTAGTATTTTAGGTGCTAGCCTACTATTGTTTTGTGGATCAGTTTATTATTTCTCTTTGTTATACAATTCCTTGCATCGCTCAGGCTTATGGTCAAAACCTTTGTCGGGTCCACATGTTTTCTCTTTTGATGGGCATGAAAGCCTGTTCTACTTAAACTTTCTTACATGAACATGAAAGTGGAAGTAATGATTTCTGAAAATGAAATGACTTGTTTGATACATCAAACCATTATTTAATTCTCTGGCATCAATATATCCTTTATGTCTTCTATCATCACACAGTGGTGGTGGCTATTTAAGCCAACATGTACCTAGGTATTGTTTTTAGGTAATTAACCCTTCGTGTACCAGGTGACTAAAAAGCAGTTTTGGCCCAAAGTTAATCTGATTAATGATTAAAAATTAATGATTAAAAATCATAATCAAAAAATTTGATTAAGATTAATTAATCATTAATCAAATTTTTTGATTATGATTTCTAATCATTAATCTGATTAATAAAATTTGATTAACTATTAAATACTTAATTTATTAATTTCTTTAATTTATTGGAAGAGCAACACCATGCAACAGCTTATGCAATACGTAATAGAGTTGCCTATCGATAGTCTATCGATAGTTGAAGTCATATCAATAGTATCGATATTGCAAATTAACAAATACTATTGATTGGAAGCGATAATATATTATCGATAGTATCGATACTATTACATAATTATACTATCAATAGTATCGATTGTTTTAAATTAATACTATCGATATTGTTACTAGTTTTCAAGGTCAACTATCGATAGTTGGGCAACTCTATTAAATAAATATGCTACTTCAAAGTTCAAAATCAGTAAATAAAGTGTTAGCATTCCTTAAAATTAATAATCGATTAAATTAAATTAATACCTAAAATGTTAATAATTTTTTTTTGATATTGGTTAATTATAAGAACAGAACCTTTTTGGTTCGTAAACTTTTTTTAAATAAAACATGATTCGGAACGCGACATGTTTTTTGTCCGTCCAGGTCTTAAGATATTATTTTTAATTGATTAACACTTAGCAGATAATTATCGGATAACTATCTGATAATTATCACATAATTTGTCGGATAATTATTATCAGATAACAATATACAGTTATCTGATAATTATCAGAGAAAATAATTATCTTGATAATAATGATAATTTCAATTTTCGGATAATTATCGTATAATAATAATAATAAATCGTTTATTTCAAGTATCATAGACTCATTTACAAATTATTGAATACAATGTCATAGGTTTATAGTCACATTACATTAAAATTAAATTACAAAATTAATATAATATATACAAATTGATAACAAATACAGAATTAATAACAAATACAAATTGAATTAAAATTTACAAATACTACCTACTGCTAATCACTGCTACAAACTGCATGTTACGTCTTCGTTACATGCAGCCTGCAGCAATGATTTATATAATGGCAGTCGAGCCTTGCCGCAAATGCGGCCAGCATGCTGTTCGGGCTCCCACGCACGCGCCTTATCAACGAGGCTGCTCGCTTGCGCATGGTGGTGTAAAAACAGTCCACTCGCGCTTCTGCAAACATTGTTGACGCGCTGCAAAAGCGTGGGAGCCCCATCAACATCCTGAACGCGTTATTGAACTGGACTCGGAGGGCGCTGTAGGCCTTAAGCGCATAGTCAGACCACAGGCTGCAAGTGTAAAGAGAGGTGCAGTAAGCTCTAAAAAGAGTTACCTTAACCTCATCCGAACACCTAGCAAACCTGCGAATCACCATATCGCACACCCGGTAAAAAACTGTCATAACACAAAAACAGGCAAATCTCACCCCTTGCAGTAAAATATTATTTTAATGCAAAAAGTGAGATTATAAAAATATTATTTTACTGAAAAAAGTGAGACCAGCCTTGCCTCTACGTTATGACAGTTTTTTAGCGGGTGTGCGATTATGTCGTCAATTATTATTAAGTAACAAAATGACTCTACCAGATTTGCATGTTTTTATGTTATGACAGTTTTTTACCGGGTGTGCGATATTTGCCCTGACCGACAGCGCCCTTCGCTCCCGCTCAATGTCAGCATCATCCCTCAGAGTGGCCGTAACCAGGTGACCCAGGTATTTAAATTGATCTACCCTTACTAACTGTGTTCCTCCAAGAAATATTGGAGGCATTTCAGTCACCCTGTCCTGACCACCCAGAAAAACCATGCACTGGCTCTTCTTGCCATTATACACCAGTCCATGATCAGCTGCATAATCCTCACATATTCTAATGAGCTTTCTAAGCCCGCAGACCGAAGCGCTCAGCAGCACCATATCGTCCGCGTAGCTTATGTTATTGAAACATACGTCATCTATGTAACAACCGATATGCTGCTCACTGAGCGCCTCGATCAGGCCGTTAATGTAGAGGTTAAAAATTGTGGTTGAGCTCAGCCCACCTTGCCTCACACCACATTCCAGTCTGTACGAGTCTGACATCGCGCCCGCCCACCTTACGCTATTCACCTGATTCGCATACCAATATTGAAAAACCTTAACAATTTCAACCGGAATATGGGACTCTCTCATTTTCCTCCACAATATGTCATAGGACACGAGGTCAAAGGCTTTCGATAGGTCGAGGAAGCAGGCATAGACAGATGTTTTTCTCACATTATAGTATTTGACAGCACTCTTCAAACACAATATTGCACTTTCTGTCGACAGTCCCGGGCGAAATCCAAACTGATTATCCTTAAAATGCACATGTTTATTTAATTGTGTATTAAGTATGCACTGTTTCGTCCCAGTGGGACGAACGTGTTGTGGGACGAATCAGCGAACGAGTCGCATCCGACATAGTGAGAAACGATAAGAAAGCGCAAAGCGACTTTCTGCAGCGGGCAAAGCATCCGCGCTAAAAAGTTTGTTCTATCTAGAATAATTTTCATAGATCTCCTTCTGGAGATATTTGCTACCTCTGAAAGTGGAACACTTTGCAAATATCTTCAGAGCAAGGCACTCTTTTCTGAAATTGCTTTCCAACAAACTTTGTTTTAAACTGATTCATGACTTTGTTGTTTCAAACGATGGGAGACTTTTAATTTGATTGACATTGAGGAAAATGAATTGACTATTAAATTGTTTATTATATAAATAAATTGACTATTAACTAGACTTGGCTTCAATAGCCTTTTAATGAAACTAAAATAAAAAATATGTACCGCAGACAATGGCTGAGTTTCCTTTCCCTGTTACCAAAACAGGGGCAAAGCATACAAAAAAAACCGGCCAAGTGCGAGTCGGACTCGCCCATGAAGGGTTCCGTAGCAGCTAATATCATCATAATATAAAAGTTCTTGTAGTTCTTTGTAAGTTTGATCGATGTTTTTATATTTAAGTTGATTGAATGAGAGGAAAATTGCGGTTAACGATTTATGACGTATTAAAAAAAAACTAATTACGTGATCTAGTTCAAACCAATTTTCAATGGAAGTTTGCATGGTAATGTATATCATATATTTTATTTAGTTTTATCGTACTCTTATTTTAGAAGTTACAGGGGGGGGGACCAACATTTTACCACTTTGGAAGTGTCTCCCGCGCAAACTATTCCGTTTAGAAAAAAATGATGTAAGAAACCTTATTATCATTTTTAAAGACCTATCCATAGATACCCCACACGTAAGGGTTTGATGAAAAAAAAAATTTTGAGTTTCAGTTCTAAGTATGGGGAGCCCCCAAAATTTATAAACTAATTACTTGATCTCGTTCAAACCAATTTTCAATGAAAGTTTGCATAATAATGTACATCATATATTTTTTTTAGATTTATCGTTCTCTTATTTTAGAAGTTACAGGGGGGGGGACCAACTTTTTACCACTTTGGAAGTGTCTCTCGCGTAAACTATTTAGTTTAGAAAAAAATGATGTAAGAAACCTTATTATCATTTTTAAAGACCTATCCATAGATACCCAACACGTAAGGGTTTGATGAAAAAAAAAATTTTGAGTTTCAGTTCTATGTATGGGGAGCCCCCAAAATTTATTATTATTTTTCTATTTTTGTATGAAAATCTTAATGCGGTTCACAGAATACATCTACTTACTAATTTTCAACAGTATAGCTCTTATAGTTTCGGTAAAAAGTGGCTGTGACATACGGACGGACAGACAGACAGACAGACAGACATGACGAATCCATAAGGGTTCCGTTTTTTGCCATTTGGCTACGGAACCCTAAAAAATGGAATAATATTTTTTTGTAAATAGTTATTTATTATTTTTAAACTATTTTCATTCCTTTCTCTTTCCTAAGGTTTTACACTGCGGTTGTGCGCCTTGTTGTCGGTCCGGACAGTCTTGCCAAGAGTGAGTCCCTCCGCAGTAATTGCAGAGTTGCTAACTCTCTTTACACAAGGTTTTTGTGTGTCCGAACCCTAGGCATTTTGCACATTGCACCAGGGGCGATTGGTCCTCTACGGATCTCTTTTCGAGACCTTTAAGGACCGTTCCAGCCTTGTGCAGTTTTGACGACACCTCTAACACCGGGTGGCACTGTTGCACGTTCCTTGCCCTCCTCCTGTACCTAACTCGCATCCACCGAGTCGTCCTTCCCGAGGTCCGAGAACAATTGCTTGTTCTGGGCTCTCAGGATGTCGACCATTTCTGCGTCTGAATGGTATGAGAGGACGTTGCAAACTCTCACCAGTGGGTTTTGCGTCGTTGCCTCTTCACGTTTAAGTTTTTGTTGCTGCTGATCTTTTCGCGCAGTTTTTTGGCGTCCTCCTCCTTTTCGCAGCTTAGGACCACCTTGCGGTTCTTCGCCTTCCTCACCTTGTCGACGGTTACTCCCGTCGTTTTGAAGTCTAGTGTGTTACGAATCGCCTCAATGACATTGTCCCCGGTATTGGTGGGGTCTGTCGATGAGACAATTATCGCGTGACTAGGCTTTGGTGTGGGTTTGGCTTTCACCTCTGCCGCGTATGAGACGGGGTGTTGTTTCGTCTCTAGCGGCGCCGATGATTCCTTCTGCCTGAAGGAGGATTTTATGCATGTTAGGGTTTTATTTATCGCTTTGGATGTTGTGGCCATTTCAGTCACATCCGCTCTTAGAGGGTTTATCAGACTCTCCAGTTGCGTCTGCTGCGTATCCGAAATGGCCATTTCCGCCGCCAAGCCAAGGGCCCCTGGTTGTTGTGGGCCTCCGTTTGTGTAGGCGATGTCCTTTACCTCGTTGAGTTCTTCGAGGATCTTTGTCGTCTTCACCACTATAGGCCTCGTAGCCTCCGCCAGTTCCTCGTTGAGGTCTGACCGCGTCGCTGGTTTGGGGCCCTGTAGAAGTGTTTTCACCTCCGCCTGGTCTCCCTTCAGCTCCGCGATCCAGAGACAGCGCGCTCGCCTCTCTTGATCGTTCCCATGGCTACGTCTAGCTTTAAGTAGTGGATCTCATTCGCTAGATCCCCGAGTTGTCCTGTGATTTTGCGGAGGATACCCATCCAGTGCCTCTCAAACCTATACGAGCTCGTCCTCTCTATGGCCGACTCTGGCTGTCACTCTGAGCTCTCGCTTGAGCGTTCTTGAGCTTTCGAGTGGCTCTTTCCCTATAGTGAGATATTCCATCGCTTTTTGTGTCGCGAGGTCTTTGCAGACTCCCGTCCGGCCTCCTATTGATGGTAGGATGCTGGGTCTGCCGCTCTCGCTCTCAACGTCCGTCCAGTTGTCGTCCGTTGACGCGCCCTCGTCGCCCTCCCAAACTCCTTGGTCTTTTAGATCCGTGTCTAACTGGGACCATTGTTTTTGGGGTGTGGTCGGTGTGGCTTCCTCGTCTTCTTCCTCTGATAGTTTCGGCTCCGTTGGTGTTGTGGAGATGACGAAACTGTAGTGGTCTTTGAGGGGGATCGCCGTTTTTGGGTGCGCGTCATGGTCCTTGGACTGGTCGGATTCGGCGGGGAGTACCTCTGTTGGTTTGTTTATTAACACATGCGGTGTTTGTGTTGGTGTTTTAGTTGGTGTGGGGGGTTGTGGCTCCGGCTTTTCTTTCGCAGGCGTCGCTGTTGATAAGTCTAGCAACGAGACGTCCGCCAGTTGCCTGATGTCGTCCGCTGTCGACATGCGTGCTGCAGCTTGCGCATAATATAATTATGTTTAATCATACCATTTATTCCGGCATGATTGAGTAAAGCAAAAAATATTGTCAATGGCTATTAAATTTGGGGTAAGAGAAACATAAATAGGTTTGGGACAGGGGTGAAAAAATAAAAAATAAAGTATTGTTTGTAGTTCAAAATATAATTTTATTCATACTCAAAAACTCAAAATGTTCATAAATAGACTAAACCAATTCAAATCAATCAAAATCAATTTTATCTAATAGCTTTATTATTAGTTAATATAATAATATAATTAAACTTAGGACAGGTAGGTGAGTCTCTCAGTTTTATTCTCAAGAAATAAGAATGGTCAGTCTTGTACTATTCAATGTACTTCAATAACTAACAATGGCACCATGTAAAGAGATCATATTTGGCTACTTCCCATTTGGTAAACTTCCCATGGTGGTAAACCTCAAACTGTACCTACTAAAAAGTTGCAATTATATTTCTTACATAAATAAACTGTAAGTTTCTAAAAAAAAAAAAAACTAACTACTATGCGCCGCTTGCATACATATTCATAAAACATTATCTAAATGTCTTAACATTTATGAAAAATATAATAATAATCTTCTTCGTCTGGAAGAAGAAACTCGTTGGGTCTACGAAGATCTTGAAGCAGGTGACTTTCTTAACTATAGATATTGCTGGAACAGTATCATCAATCTAGTTTTTTGTGTGTTTAAATTTTATTGGCTTTTTGCAAGTTTTGTAAAACCTTGTTTCATACATTCCATTAGGATTCATTTAAACACAATAGGGGCAAATCTTGCTGTGGTCAGGGACACTTTTTCTGAAGATCAGGAAAACTGCTAGCCTTGGGGACATATTTATGAAGATCAGGAACACTGCTTGGGCCTCACTCTCCAGCAACACATTATTCTTCGCGATCACGTTCGCCCAGACAGTTGTTTTTTTTATTTCCTCAGTTTCTAGTTTTCTTCTGTTTGCTTGTCTTTTCTTTTGAACGGCCAAATTTTGTTTTCGCCCTGGCTTCCTTTTTAGCCGCTTTACTCTTTTTCCGGTCCTGGACTTTTTAATTTTTTTCTTTTTTGATATATATTTTTATTTTCATAATATTCTCTCTATTTTGGAGAAGATATATACAGCAAGCGGCATGATTTCTCCGCCAACTGTGCGAGGTCTTCCAAAACTTAAAGCTCGAGGTGAAAATAAATGTTTTTTTAAGGAAGAAGATACGGTATGCAACAATTAATACATTTGTTCGATCTACTACCATTATATCAGGCATATTGGCAACAATAGTCTTATCAGTGATGATGGATCGATCAACTTATCATGATGAGACAAAAAAATATGATGCTTTAAACAATTTCACATCTATGAGCTGATATGAATTCGTTTAAAGCATCCATCAATGCACAAAATGACCCCGCATGTACACGTATCACACGCACAGGGAGCACAATTTGCAACGCGTTCTGGCATTGGTTCTGGTAGGGAAATGGCCAGTTTTTGGCACCTGAGCCGGCGTAGGGAGTTGTGAGTTGTACTTCTTCAAAATTTGGTCGGCCAATTGTACACGAAACTTGAGCATTTGAGTTATATTAGTTTTAGAATTAAAAATTACATAGGCGTTGTGAATGGAGTCGTTTATTAGTCTCCGAAACAATTTCTTGTACCAGACTAAATTTCTGATTCTTTTTACGGGGGAATAGGCATTTTTGCAGGCGCAAGAGCTGTTTTTTTTTGTCGACACCCCCCATGGTAAGATTGTAGTCTAGCGCAACTTGTGGTTTAAAGGAGGATGCCAATTCTGGTCCACCCCCTTCAATAGCTATGTGTGTTACATCACTGGATAGGTATTTTTGAGCTGAATAAAAGTTACTATGGCGCCAAGTTCCAAATCTTAGTCCGTTCGGAGTTATTCTTTATTAAACATAGTAGTTTTACAGGATCCAAAAATAATGTTAAATGTTTTATTTTACAAAATGATGATCTTAAACAGATGTAATCGTTAACAAATGCTTTTTTATAAAATAAAACAATGTTTAAATATTTTAATAATAAACATTTATTTAACGCCGCCGTCCGTACCGCTTACCAGTTTCATTGTCCTGTTAATACCCACGGAATGAAAAACAAGTGGAAGTGTGATACGACAGATTTACAACCGAGACCGGTGTCGCCAAACTCACACATCGAACTGTAAATAGTACAGCCCACTACTAGTAAACAATACTTTTTATTGGTCACATTTATTTTATGCCAAAATAGCCTAATTGATTGAAGTCTGTAGCAAAAGTATACTTTGACACTAACAAATAAAGTTAAGTTGCTTTAAGGCATCATGGTACTTGCGACGTTTAGAAACTTTATTCAAACTAACTTCATTTTACAACAAAGTTCAGCTATTGCACAACAGATGGCAGTGTACAATACGGAACGTAACTTTAAACTTTACCTTGATGTGAATAAGGTTGACATTTGCTTAAACTTGTTAAAGGGTATCCGCCAAAATTGCCCCAGTCCCGGCGCAAATGAATTGTATCTCAGATTTTAGATAATTATTAGTAGAAACAATATCAGGTGTCGCTATTTCCTGATTCGGTGGCTAACATGTTTTTTTTGCCCAGAGAAGTTTCATAGGCGCTACATGCAAACATGACACTTTTTTAGGAAAAACTTCATTTTACTGTACTAATTGACATTGAATTGGCAAAAAATGAATAAAAACATGATATAAATACATTATTACATATGTAATATAATGTTCCTATCCAAAGGCCATTTTTTGAAAAACTTAATTTTACTGTTTTAATTAACTCATTAACAACACAAAAGTGTAGGTAATTGCAAAAAATGAATATAATAGGTACATATGCGTACACACTGATATGTATAACATCATAATTATATACATTTTGTAGGTATCTTTGTTTTATAAGGAAAAGATTATGCGCATACCTGCCGCCTTTAGTAACCGGTGTTTATAAACCTTTCTCTATAGCAGGACTTATTATTTTTTGTATTTTTATATACATTACATTCGATATAAACATGTCCCTCAAACAACACAGATACACAACATAACAACAATAAACTCGATAACAACATTATGTACTAGGGTATATGTGTGTGTTTTATTCATTTTTTGCCAATTCAATGTCAATTAGTACAGTAACATGAAGTTATTCCTAAAAAGTGTCATGTTTGTATGTAGCGCCTATGAAACTTCTCTGGTCAAAATAACCATGTTAGCCACCGAATCCGGAAATAGTGACACTTGATATTGTTTCTACTAATAATTATCTAAAATCTGGGATACAATTCTTTTGCGCCGGGACTGGGGTTTTTTTCTATGGGATTTGGCGGAAACCCTTTGTCCGGTCCTTGCATAGTGCCGTGACATAATATTGACATTATCGATTATCGAGATTGAATCTATTAATGTAAATTAAAATGTGCATACAAAGCCATACCATAAGGTAATTTTGCTCAAAAAAATTAAAATATAGGTTTAATTTTATTACAAATATTGACCACCATATCTTTATTACAAGCTTTTAAGTTAAAATGTGTTCTTGTGTCTTTAAAATGTTACAAAACAAACAACGTTTACCGGGCATTTTTTCATTATAAGTTTATATTCGAAACTCGAAATTAAATTGCAAATATTAATTCATAATGTTAGAGTTTTAGTAGTATAGTAGTCAGTAAGGTAGTGGTAACTACTTGAACGAAATAATGACGGGAAGATAGTAATAAAATGTGTAATCTGTTTCTACATAATACTGCTACGAATAAACTATGTAGGTTTAAATAAAAGAAGTTTCCATTTTAAAGCGTTTTATTATTGACCTTGAAATAATTTATGTACTTGTTCAAAAACTGGCGTTTAGATGGTCTAACGTTTGATTTCAAACAGTGGTGTATTCGAACATTTATATATCTCTCAACAATTGCTTTAATCAAGTCGGTAATATGATTAGAGGTGGAAAATTCATTAATTCACCTAATTGATGGGGTGCATGCAATGTCGTTAAATAAGTCAGTTCCAATAAACTTTCGCATAATTTGGTTTATCACTATTTCCTTTCGAAAATCCCCCATTACCAGAGATTTTAAAAACATTTCCGCTGTTTATTAATTTTTAAGACATCTGGTGAGGGATATAGCAAACCACCTTGATCTTTTGCAATAATGAATTTGTGAAATGGATGAAAATGATGTGTCACTAATGCACTAACACAAATGTCACATTTAATTTTTTTGATAAATGTTCGGACAATGTAACCTGCTATATACCCTATCGCTTGGTTATTGAAATCAGAGAAGTGCACTGGGTCCTCGATTTCGGATTCATCCTCGATAGGATGGATCATCTTGTGACACAATGTCTTGGCCTGTAGTTTTATTAATTCGTTCAACTGCTGATGTACAGTTTAATTTTAGTATAAAAACTACTGTTGACTGACTGAGACTGCAGACCATGCATAGTAACTTCATTTAAGCCTATGCATCGTCTGCAACAGGCTTAACAAAATATCGATATCGATAAACCTGCAATCCTACCATACCTATGTACATCCTTAAATGAGAAGCGGAGAATATTCCAGAAGACTAAAGATGATGAGCGTAGTCCAAAACAAGCTTTATTACATAGACTTTAAGGTTGATTTCAGATTGAATTTTTAATAAAGTTTTATTTAAAATAATTTCTTAGATATTGTTGTTGTAATGCTATTTAGATACGTACCGGTGGTATGAAACACCTCCATTCTAAAGATTTTTTGTTGTGCTATTATTTCCACACTGCAAAATGGAGCAAATCGGCATATTCGCAAGAGCGCAACAAAACCGACCCAACTCGATGACAACTACGACTAAGCTCGAGTAAGCAGTATTCGGCATAGTTGCGGCAAGCGTGCCCCGCCCACTTCGCACTTCCACTTGTTTTTTATTCCGTGTTAATACCTACCTTATGAGTGCGAGTGAGACCGATAAAAAGGTTTTTAACTCAATGATCTGTATGTTAGTATTTACATAACATGCATATAGTGCAGAAAAGCAAGTAAATATTATTAATTGGTTGCTGCTAAAACTACAGTGTTTAATAAAGAATAACTCTGAACGGACTAAGATTTGGAACTTAGCGCCATAGTAACTTTTATTCAGCTCAAAAATACCTATCCAGCGATGTAACACACATAGCTATTGGAGGTGGGACCAGATTTCATAGAAACTCTGTCATCATCCTTTATAATAACCATGTTTTTCTTTTCCACTGATTTCCACTTTGTGGTAAGTGGAAGTCAGTGAAACTAAATTGGAATCTTTCCACACCACAATCGAAAGATCCTGGGTTTGACTGCTGGCAACCACCCCCGTGCGCATATTTAGCTTCGTTTTGCTACGAAGGCTGTCCGGTACAAATTGCCGATTTAGCCGAAGAGTCCCGCCGATATCTGTTTTGCGAGATTTTAAGGTTCGTGACAGTAGAGGCGAGTTATAAAAATCGTCCATCAGTAAAATGTAGCCTTTGTCTAATAGAGGGCGAACAAGACGATAGACTATTTGGGACGTGGCCCCCTCAGGTTCGTTCAGCCACAACCGGAAAGGGTTCCGGGTCCACACTTTCTGATACTTCGTGGCTCTTTCCTGCATAAACCTCCATCTTCCACAAATAGATAAGGTATTTCTGTTTTTTTTTTTAACTTCTCTGATCCTGTTCGGGACTCGCATAACTCGTAGCTTTTTATACCTACCCGAGCAGCTTTGGTGGCGATGAGTTGGGGGAAAGAGAGTCTCCCTTTCCAAAGAAGGAGAGACTTCACGTGTAGAGCGCTCAGGTAACGAAGTGTTGTCTACGAAATGCAGACATTTCTTAATTAAACAGAACCGTCTGAAGGACCGAAAGTTGCCGATCTAAAGATCGGGCAGTAGTGGGTACCACTCTTTTTCGACGAGATTTTTGACAAAGCTGTGTAACATGATTATTCCAAAGAAGGTCCATAACTTAATTCTATTATTTCTCATCCGATGTATCTGCATAATATAATGTTTCAACACTCTTTCGAAATCTTTTTTTTTCTTTTCATTGTATTTATCTGGCTCTACATTTTTTAATTTATCCCTATAGTTTCTTTGCTTCTCTGGCACCTGCAATAAACATGCAGAAAATCATTGAATAATAAATAAATTAATGTGAATGTGGCAGTCTGCGAGAGAAGGGACCAGTAGTGTAGGATTGAGCATAAGTATATCGTAACGTAACAAAAAAATAACAGAAATCAGAACTGAATTATTTTAGATTATCTTCTTACTTATGTAAAATGAACGTAAAAATATCAGGGCATCAGAAGTTGGGTCACTTAAAGACGAACGCTATCTATTGCAGACAATTCCAGCCCAAGAAAATATACGCTCCGGCTCGACGTTAGTAGTTAGTTTTTTCCTTTCCTTACAGGATTGCATTGTGAATGCGTAAAAATAATTTAAAATCTTAATATAGTAAAAATGTTTTCCTTGTTTAAGGCCTTAAATCGTGGTGCTGCTACAGTGTCTAATCCGCCAGAACAAATGCAGATTTAGGAACCCTTACACGCTTTTGCTGTCATAAAAAACAGAAACTGAGTGAAAATGCTGTTAATAATAATGAATCGTCAGAAGAAGGAACTTCAAACGAGACCCAAAATGAAACCAATGAAGAATACCGAGAGAATATTTCTGAAAAAGAAAAAACTTCCCAAGAAGAAAATGCACAAATTTTGAAAAGTGTTGCAGTTGAAGATAATATATTTTATTATCTGTTTTTTATGACTATATTTGCAAGTCGAAGATCTTTGGTTAGAAATTCTCTCGTTAAAAACACATCAACTAGTTGATATGCGCAGTTTTCGGATTTTCCTGGTTGGCACACAATACTATTTTGTAATCCTCTTTCATCTTGCCGTCGTTTAATATTGCCTCTTAATTAGGATAATTCTTTGATATTTCTCATAGGTTTTAAACAAAATCGGTTATTATCGGGTGTTTCTTTCATAGCATCATTTAATTTTGGTAACTTGTGGTTCATATTTTCCAGTTATAAAAGTATCCAACTTACTGAAATGTGAGCAATGGCCATCAATATGCTTTGCTGGTTTTCTTATACTTTTTTATAATTATCTTTTATTAAGGCGTCTCCCCTAGCCAATGACCTTGAGCATTTCACCTTCACTTACCCTACCTCACCTCGCCCCATACTTCGTAAAGATCTGTCATAATATGAGCGCCATCTAGTTAGCTGGCGCCAAACTATGACTAACATTATAAAGCCACTATTAGCATACTGAATATTAATTGTCATAGAAAAAAAGTATCTTGCAGATACACACATCAAAAAAGTAGGTAGTCGAAATCTTTTTCAGTACGATAAAATACAATTTGGAGACCCCTCTTACCTTTGAAGAAGCGCGGTTGGGGGCAGTGAGGACACCGAACATCCCTAACCGAAGACTCCGGCTGAGAAGCGCTTGGTCGCACAGCACAATTCATTTAACCAGAAAATGCTTAAAACTAAACAAACAACTTAATAAAACTTAAACTTATAAATAAGAAAAACACAAATAATAATAAATAAAAGTCAGTTGGGATGACACTGTCGATGTCGGGACGACACAGGCGCGCGCAGTCGGGTAAGCCACGCCGCAGACCCTATGCGCAGACCGCTTGCTCGGGGCATCTTATTGGCCGGAGCTGGACGTTGCCTAGGGACCTGCAGCGTCTATGGCGTCCTGGAATTCAGCAAAACAACAGCTTCAAGAAAGGTTCTAAGAAATTTTGTTGTCTTCCAAAATATTGCACTCTTCGGCGCAAATTTTAATCTCGCTTTTACTAATCTTATCAAGCATCTCGTTTATAGGTGCCCGATTACAACAATGCGCCAAGCGTTCGAGCATTAATAGTACGCTATGCCAGCGTGTCGGTGACGCTGTCTTTATACTTGGTACCTACGTGTTTCGGATTTCCAAATAGTTCACGCGGTTGGTCGATCGGTTTCATCATTTTCCAGCTTCTGATGAATCATGAACAATAACTTCTTGGCTATCTGGCAGTTCATAAACAAAAAGACCACTTATAGGGTCTACAACTAGATCCTCTGTAGAGTCTTCAGATATTATGAATAATCCTGTACTACTATCTAATATTAATTCTGTTTCTATGTTACCTAATTTAATTCAATTGATGTAATTGGCGCCTGCCGTTTTATGCGAATTCAAATAAGTAAATAAATAGAATAAATAAATAAATATTTTAACAGAGTAAGAGCAGACTTTTAGTCCATTGTAAGTGCAATACAATCTCCCAATCCTGCTTCCTGCTTATCTTTATCTTTTTCTTGTCTAGCTCCATTTTTCTTGATAATGTGCTCTTGATAACTGTGCTCATCTATATTACCTTCCTGGTGACCAACACAAACATCGCACATATCTTTTATGATAGTATATTTTATACCCACAAAAAAACATAATGGTTTTTATTAAATGTGTATCTACGGCAGGGGAATCAGTTTCTCTGCAGTGTTGTTTATATGCGTTAAATACATCAGGCATAGTACGGTAAACAGGCTCTAAGTATAATTTCCACGAGACTTAATGGAGCGAAACCATGCGAATCTTCAAAAACTGCGAAGTCCTCCTTGTACAGTTCATGTTCATCTTCTGGTTGGTCAATGAAAGTCCATGTGAACTGAGGCAAATTCAAGATAATACCAGCCTTTTGCAAAAAACTAATACCCAGTAGTGTCTTGTTGTCGGTACTGTTAAGTAGGACCATAAAGCTGGTCAAAATATTACGTCCTGCCAGAACGACCTCTGCCTTGAATGTGCTGACCGCGGTGCACCATCTGCGAAAGTGACATTAACAATTGTCTGGTTAAAGTAGCCCTTGTCCTGAAGCATTCTGTACAAACTTGCTGAAGCCACATTCGTATTAGCCCCTGTGTCGATATACGCTACCAGTTAGGCCTTCTATCTTTACGAACAGGTCTAGCTTTCGTGACCAGTTCAATATTGACTGCGCAGATTCCTATGTCTTCTGTTTTAATTGCATTGCTGCACTTGGGACAATTGCTTCTATTTAGTTATTTATACATATTTATTTATTTAAGAAAATATATAAAAGTGGGTACAAACATGTCCTACAAAACTATATAGATGGTTTGACTGCAGGATCCAGTCTCCTTTAATACTACTTTAATATTACGTCTAAGAATATATCTCCACTCGCTATGCATACTCAGCTTATTGTGTGTGTTAGTTGGGTGCATAGTTGTGTTGCTTTCAGCTCTCTTCTTCTTACGACACACATCCGTGTGACCTAGATTCTTGCAGTAATGACACCGTACTTTACCTTTTGGTTTCATAGTGTCAATTGTTCCGGATGAAGATGGTGTGGGTAGCTCCGAGAGAATCTGATCCACCCTCGACCCGACCTTAGCAGATCATCGAACGTCTTTATGTATTCTCTGGGGATGCTGGAACGAATCTCGATTCTGACCTGACCAAATATCATATCTATCTGATGTTGTTCCGATGAGGTAGGATCAGGCAGTTGGGATATCAGTGCCCTTTTCCTAGATATGTATGTGTCCATACCCTCATCATCCCTCTGCTTGTCACCTACGATCGCTTGATATAGGAGATATGCCGGTTTCTTGGGAGAAAATGTGTGACTTAACCTCTCCTGTAAGTTTGACCACGTAGGCACGCTGTCCTTAATTCCTTGCCACCAGGTTAAAGCATCACTCGTTAAAACAAGCGGTAGTCCAATGATAGCCTCTTCATCTGGGATCTTCTCATTCATTTTGTAGACGTTAATTGCTGTCAGGAATGCCTCGAGCTTGTTACTGTCCTTTTCGCCGTTATACTTGATCTGACATGATGCCCAAGTTTTTTTCTGCCCTCCTGATACGGCAGCTAGAAGCAGTTGCAGTTGCTCATTTGTCATAGCCATGATACAATGTGGTTTTGGTCGCAGGCCAGCCATTGTAGTATATCTTGCGGAGTCCTATTGGCCCCTACGTTGCGCGCCACTGTGATACACTCAGGCGACAATTAACAAAAAATCCACAATGTAGAAGTACTAGGCTTTAATTAAATAGCACTATTACAGTACAAGGGTGCAACAATGTAAGATGCGTAAGTGGGCGTACTATAAGTGTATCCAACGGAGTGAAGTACACCTGTGTATGCATGCGGTGAGAGTCTCAATGCCGTCCCCAAGGTATGAAGCGGCCCGAGAGCGCTAGCCATAGAGTAACGTGTATTATGGGGGAATAGAGTCATCAGCTTTATCGCCGATCAGCGCCATCTCGTGAAACCAAAACCACCATTTTACACCTAGTCCCATTTCCATCGTCATGTGCAGGGAAATGCCCAACATCATCACGAGCTTTTTCAGCCTCAGGGCGAATCTCTCTTAGCCGTCTTGGTATAATTTGCATCATTGAGCTACTGCTGCTACTTGGTCGACCTCTTTTGGCACCCTTAGACTCAAAGGCTTTGGATATTATCCGTAAGTATCTGTTTCAGGCAATCACTTTCTTCTTCACTCAAAAGTGGAATATTGATATCTATTGAATGTAAGCAGATGTCATCGTCTTCACTAGGGAAAAGCTTCCTGGTGTCGGGAGACTCGACTTAGGCTTCATCAATATTAATGAGGGCTCATGGTATATCTTGTCCAAAAAACTCGGCGAGAATCCGTCAGAGGTTTGCGTTTTTTGCATCGAGGACACAGTTGCTAGGGATATGTAATTCTGCTTCAAATCAGTCAACAACCCCGTTTAGGCGTAACTGTAAAAAAATCAATCTTAGCTGAAACGGGAGAGTTGACTATTATTAATTTATACATAATTAAATAATTATTATCATAAATCTTTAAATGTATGAATTCTAGATTAACAAAAAATCACAATTGCTTTCGAATCTAAGCATGATTGGGAAATAAAAATGGGGTTGTTGATCTTTCTATGCACTTAGAACAAAACCAGTTTTTGCAGGACAAACATTTTCCTTTCTGACTTAAGAGAAAGGAAGAGCATTTGTGACATTGAAGAATTAATTGTCTTTTCCCTGGTGGTTAGATTATAACTTTCTTTCGATCAACAAAGTTGTGACCTCCAGCATTAGAATCAACATTTTGAACTTTCATAGGTTTACTAGTGTCTGATAGCTTGGATGAAATTGAACTATTTTTTGTATAAGTTTTTGGTTGTAATCCTTTCTTAACAACTTTATCAACTATTTGTACGTTCATTGCAAGTAATATAATTGCAAATCTTCAAATAAGTTGTTGTAAGGAAATACAGGAATCTATCGATGTAAATCATTATTCACCCAGGTCCGATTCACTTTTTTGAAAATCTTTGGTGGAGGTTCATCTGCATAGGAATTGTCGGATTCAATGGATGATTTTTTTCTTGACGAGTAGATTTACTCTTAATCTTGTAACGCATGACTGCGAGACTGCATACGAGAACCGCGAGACTGCATGCAAGAACCGCGAGTCAGCATTCGGAAATCGCGAGACAGCGTACGAGAACTCCGACCGTGATATGACGTTCCCGAAGGCCCTGCTTCAGATTCTATGTCAGCAGGCGCTTGTAGATCTTTAGAAGTAGATGCTAGTAGTACCACTTCGCACCTTGCATTTAATTGTGGTCCTGTAAGATTGTTTACAAAGCCACCTTCGTCTTCATCGGCTGAGTCTTCATCTGAACCAACTGCAGGGTCTGGAGGCTCGATAAATAACATCTGAGGTTCCAGCTGTTCATCTTCTAGGATAGCTAATGCTTTAAGTAACGTACAATTCCTACAACAAAAATAAATCTTGTATGTATCGGCTAAAACAAGAAAAATCCAAAAAGACTACATACTCGTAGCAGCCTAGAGATGCCGAACGGCTATCCCGACACATTACTCGTGCGATATATTGAGCACAAATGTAAAATTAAGTTATATTTATGTACTATCAAGACAGATACTCTTATAAGAACGAAAATAATAGCACTTCAATGTAAAATTACTAATATGACCCACTTACTTGAAAGGCACATCCATTTTTTACAATATTTTTTCAAACTAAATGACAGCTGTGTGCAACGGTCGCGCGATGTCTAGTTCTTGAAACGGCGTAATGAGATCGATATCTATCTCTTTCTAGCACTAAGAAAACAAGTTGACACTTTGTTTTAGCCACTCATAACAACGTAAAGCGCGCTCTACACTTAGCCCGCGGATCGCGCGCGATAGCTGCGAAAGGGCGCGAACGCTAAGTGTGGAGCCGTTTCGCATATTCTTCGCGGTTTCGCGCTTTGTTCCCCAATTTTTGTCGGTTTTTTGTTCCGCGTCAAAGGGAGCGCGAAGCGCGAACGCGACGCGACCGTGCATGACTCCACACTCGCAGTCCGCGACGGTCAGTATTGTTCATAAAGTAACTTATTATGGGGGAATACAGTCATCAGCTTTATCGCCGATCAGCGCCATCACGTGAAACCGGAAGAAATTACATTTTTCTATATCTCATAATTAAAATACGCTAACGCGCATATTGTTAGGGACGCAGCAACAGCTACTTCGACGTCCATTTCATTCAACGTTGCGAACTTAACTGTGAAAATACCGCGAACCATTGCGAGTGTAGAGTCATTGTTGAATTCGCGGCAAGTTTGCGGCGCGAAATCGCGCCGTGATCCGCGGGCTAAGTGTAGAGCGTAAAGTTAAACATCTGAAAATGGGTGCCGAACGGCACCGCTAGGTCGTAATGGGTTAACATCAGGATCCTCTGTGTACAAAACTTCTTTCCAAGCATTACAATTTCGGTATTTTTTTTTTTGCTTTTAGCTTTTTTCGATATGTAACCAATAACATATTCGAGCTGAGCATTTATTTTCGGGTTTTTCTTTCGAGGGTGGACCTACGGACGCGAGTGACAATGACAATGTCTGCACCAAAATGATTTTATGTTGTAGTCACAAAAGAGTTTCTCACGCAAAAGTTCAATGTTTTCAATCGTATTTATCCAATTATTTATAGTTGGTACAGTGCCATGACTGCCTTTCATGGTAAAAAATTTCATTGTCATCATTGTCAATCAAATTTACTCTCGACCGTACCGCTGGACCATCAATCCCCAGAGAATTTCAATCGGATTCAGATCTGATATTGAGAGAGCCAACGCACAGTTTGAATATCAAGCTGTGCCTGGGGCCAGTCCTGAACCACCTGCGCAGTATGCATGGGCAGTGGTTAAAACATTGACTTTGATTATTCTCAATATAATGTTGTTGTCTCAGCTAAATTAACACTTGACGTGTACCAGTTGCCGGTATATCGGTGGTGGCTTTTGTCGAACAGATCTCTGCACAAAGACATAACAGCGTTTGTTGGTGTAGTGTTGGTCCTGTTGTTTTTCTTTTCCGCATAGATACTAAGTTTGTTTGTACGTACTGTTAGGCCGGGCCTTGATGAAGTCTTTTAAAAAAAGGATAATTATTACAGCTAAAAGAAATACAATGATTTGATTTGGAAGAGGCAACCGTCACGCGCGAGTGGTAGTGAAGAACTGGCGAGCCCGTGAAGCGGGCGAGCCAACTCAGGCAAAAATGCTGATGCCGCAGGATTTTCTGGGCATCAGGGGTTTTGGTTTGGGTCATCGGAGGGATGTAACACCTCCCCCGGGTTTAATCTCCTAAGTTTATGGGTTTAAGTAAAATTATATTTTATAGGTTTCTACGAATTTTGGGGAATGAGGTTTCTGCGTTCTGTTCAGATTCAGATTCTACTTTAGGGGTGATAATCGCGAGTTCAACTTGTTCGACATCGTGAATGCTGCCTGTTTTTTAATTTTAGTAAAATTACTATAGTACTTATAAGCTATAACAATATAATTACGATTATAATTAGAAATAAGATAAATGACGAATAATGTGCCCCGATTTATTGATATGTGGTTCTTGAATAATTTTATCTAATTCGGTTACAATTTTATCATATAGTGTATTTTCCAAAATTTACTTTATTCAGGTCGAGATCCTTTAACTTGATGTTGGGTACACCATCGGCCATTTCCTTAAATTTACGGATATTACAACAACTATCATAATTCAAATGAAAGTCTAAGTTAGATGAAGGTAAAGTTATATTTAATAAATTATTTTTAGGTATCAATTGGGTATCTTTACAATATGCTTTACAAGATGTCGGGATTTCTATGATTTCGGTTCCTATAATATTAGTTTCTAATGTCTCGGAATTTGGACAGTCTACTGACAATTTGCTTAAGGTGGATTGAACAAATATCTACTTATTATTCCGGAGTGATTTCCAAACGTCCAAATTACCACGGATAAATTCCGTCCGACACTGATTAGGTAGCTTTGTTATCACTTTAGATAATAGTTCACTTTCACAATTGGGGTTTTCACTGGTTGGGAACACATTCACTGATTCACAGATATTATTGGTGTTTTTGCACTTTTCGAGGGAATCCAGGTTATTGTAGTGCAGTTTGTCCTTTGTTATAAGGATATACTTATGGCTAGGAATTTTCTTTCAGGGCCAGCGATGATGGTGAGTTCTTCGACGGTTGCGGGACACAGCGGGACACGGTGAGATGCAGCGGGACACGGTGAGATGCAGCGGGACACGGTGAGATACGGCGATGGTGCAGTGTGATGCGGCGAGATACGGCGAGATTCTCAGTTCGAACTTGGATTGCACTTGCACACACTGTTTGTTCACTTTGATTCTTCGGACGCGATACCGAGGATTTTACAAATCCCTTAAGCTGCCACCAATGTTAGGCCGGGCCTTGATGAAGTCTTTTTAAAAAAGGATAATTATTACAGCTAAAAGAAATACAATGATTTGATTTGGAAGAGGCAACGGTCACGCGCGGGTGGTAGTGAAGAACTCCAACTCAGGCAAAAATGCTGATGCCGCAGGATTTTCTGGGCATCAGGGGTTTTGTATACATCGGAGGGATGTAACAGTACGTACATATTATATTATCCAGGTAACTCATCATTGCGTCTTGGAGATCGTTTTTTCTTAGACCATTGATAAGATTTCTTGACTTCTAGAACTTCTATACTTTTTATGCACTTAAATATAACCTGCTTGTAATCTTCGAAGTCATACACTGCATCTTGTCGTTTAATATGTGATTTTATATTGCCATGTACGCCATCTGCAGTCATGCTAGTATCATAATTATGGCCCTTTGTCAAATATTTAAAAGTTATGCTTTCTATGTTTTACAATCCACAGTTCACTAGAGTTACAAGAGCAATATACAGGATACAATTTTTATTTTGACTTGTGCAATTATCACACCATATAATATTAGGTGTTGCATGTCTCTTTGGTTTTCTAGATAAGCTATTAATGCATCCACAATGTTATTGGCATCCCTTCCGGCCCAAGCTTCGTGCCAAAGAAAACAAATTGTATTTGTGGTTTTTTTTTTATATTTTAATAAAATGTGTTAAAATTCTGAAAAACAAATGAATTTCGGGGAAACAGGTGAATGTCGGGGAAACAAATGAATGTCGGGGAAACAAATGAGTGTAGGGGAAACAAATGAACGTTAGGGAAACAAATGAATGTCGGGGAAACAAGTAAAGGTAGGATAGCAATTTTTTTTATTTCCGCGACGGACCATGATTTGACACTTTCCTACACTTATGTATTTTTCCGCACTATTTACGCACTATTTATTCCCGCACGCGCGCACTCACTCATGCTTTAGACGTGAAGAACTCGTGTTTGGGCTGGAACTGGAACGCGTCCTGGGTTGCACCGATGGGAAGAGGGGGCCGATACTGTCGGAACAAGGATCCCCGCAGTGTATTCCTCGTTACTTCCGTAGCTATCCAATTCAGGTGGCATCGTTTATATGCACGATATTATGCAGTAAATCAATCCGATGATCATCACCAGTACGACGACGGAGAGTAAATTGGTGGTGGATAGATGAAACTTAAATTCCTCCAATTGTGAATGATTACTGCCGCCCGCTGCATTTTGCACGATGATCGTTTCTTCCTTTGACTGCTGTTTGCCCATTGTTGATATTTACTTTTAACACGTTCACTTCTTGACACGGACGATAATAGAAAGAAAGCATCTTGATTCAATTAAAGCAACTTCATTAGCCAAGGTGCAAAAATTCCATCCCAAATACGGAAAACACGCGCAGGTCGAGCGCGCGGCTCGAGTTACCGGGCAAAGTTCGTGACCGTCGGCAGGGTCGCCATATACGGATAGAGTAGGAGAGATAAATAAAACGTAAGACTAATGATTAAATACTGACGTTATTGAATAGTGCAATGGTTTATATTTTCATTATATACGTAGGTAGCAACAGGTACAAATCTATTGTACCACTATAATGGGCACAAACCTGTGTTCTGAATGGGTAACTTGTATCCCACTAAGAGGGGCACTAGCATCTTTCATCTTTTTCCAATGGCGTATAAACAACATTAGATGGCCCTCCTCTAGATTGGTGGCAAGCAGCACGGTCTGTCCTTATTTTATTCTTCAACCTATTTTTGAAAATGGTCCTATACTGAAATAAAAATTTAAAATTACTACGACTACTACATGCTGTTATATAGTACTAGTTATAGTTATTAAAGCATAAAAGTATATAGATAAAGCAGATATAGATAACCTTCCTTAGACCACCCCGCACCATTCCTTAATAGCACCATCACCAATGCAATTTAATGTGCTCGCTACCTCATCCCACAGTCGTTTGTTCCGTTGTCGCCCTTCTTTTGAGCGACAGTGTCCTAAAGCTAGGTTTTCATGGCTTTCCAAGAAATCCAGAAGCTTCTCAAGCTGTAAATCGCTGACTCTAGAAGTTTGCGACCCAGCGGCTATTGTTTAGTTAAATCTAAAATGTATTTATTATTTATAACACGCAATTACGTTATTATAAGTCTACATGTTATGATTTTTCTTTTACTAATAATAGCAAAAGGTCAAAAGGCAAAACTTAGTTTTTTGTACTTTTTAGATACAAGACATTTACCTCTTTAATTAATGTTAATAAGAAATAAAACCTTAAAACCCGAACGACTCGACTATAACAAATAAAAAGAAGAAATGAAATGAAAATTAGAACGGGAACAATCCAGCTTCGTTAGTCGTATTTTCAAGTGGCTAACATTTCAAACTAAGATTGGAAACGTGTAAAATATTTCTTACAATGTTAATGACTGACTCCAGTTTTATAAAATAAAAACACAAACTTAGCATAACATTCTTCTTATCCACTCCTAATACATCATTTTGTGTCATGCGAGTTGCGACATAAATAACGTCAAATACAGGCGTCTGACGCCTGTATTCATGGTACCTATAAGATTAAATTAAGGTACTTACAGTATTCAATCTGCTTTTATGTGGAGTGTCTCTGTTTAATAAAATTGACATTGCTTCAAAAGCAAACCATTTACTATTGTATATCTCTGAAGTTCCTGTAAAAAAGTTACTTCATTTTCTAAACTATAGAAATATTTTTCAACAACATTTTGTAAAAAATATTAATAAAATTTTCATACCTTTACCAGTCCCACAATTTATTTTACTTTCATTTTCTCTCTCTAGAAGCAAAACAATAAGGTGATCATCTTATTTTTACAGTTTTGGCCCGATGTACCCATAGCTTGTCCAATATTTCTGTTATGTTTGCTGGTGTCTTCACCAGGATCATCTAGATGCAGTTCCTTTATACCAGACAAAACATTCGTTGCCTCAACAGACTCATACTTAGTCACTTTCACTATCACTGTTGAGCCCAACTTGAATGATAAAGTCTTCAATTCTTCCCTCGTTAATTACCTCTTTATCGTCCAGTAATCTGCCTCCGTGGTACAGTGGTTAGAGGTTGGGCTCTAAAACCCGGAGGTCGTGGGTTCGAATCCCGCGGGGAACATCACTTTGTGTGATTGTTTCCAGTTTGGTTAGGACATTGCAGGCTTGAATCACCTGAATGTCTGAAAAGAGTGATGATTCCGTGCTTCGGAAGGCACGTTAAGCCGTTGGTCCCGACTATGTTCCAAGTAGGTCTGGTTTCCCTTGTAGGGTTACGGAGGTCAGATGGCAATCGCTCCATTGTAATAACCAGGCTTGTCAAATCTAGGATCATAGTCGAAGCGGACCCTGAGCTCCATACTGGATGCAATCGGGAATACGCTGGGATGATGATTATCGTCCAGTAATCGTCTTCCAACCTTTTCACATGGTTAACTTCTTTCTTCCAATCCTCGGCTGATAGGGAAGCTATGGCTTGTTTCGTCAACCATTCTATTTTTTTTTCTAGCTGATCAACATTTTTATCTGCCACTCTCTGTTTCATGAGATTCCACACATACTAAAGAGGGTTCAAATCACAAATGTATGGTGGTAACCTCAAACTTTCGTTATAATAATAATAATAATAATTCATTTATTTGCATGAAATAGGTAACAATAGATGACAGATTATTAGTATATAAAAGTAAACCTTATTTCGCTACATACATATCATAGCATGCAAACATACAAACATCTTTATAAATACAGAGGAGCATCAGCCACTAATTAAACATTAAAATACTCACTTACACTATAAAAATTATGTTGTAGTAGCCAAGAGTATAAGTCTTTTTTAAATTTAATTGTTGGTAAAAGTTTAATGTTGTCAGGCAATTTATTGTATATTTTAACAGCCATTGCATAGCAATTTTTTAGATATAGTGTCGTTCTGGGGGTAGTCGAGAGCACTAATCTATCGGAATTTCTGGTGCTTCTGGGATATACTTCCGACGCTTTTTTAAATAAGTATAAATGTTGTTTTACAAAACAGGCCATTTCATAAATGTACAATGAAGGCAAAGGCAGAATATTTAGTTTTTTGAACAATGTTTTGCAGCTTTGTAATGGGTGTACCTTACAAATTGCCCTAATACATTTTTTTTGTGTTATAAAAACTTTATGAAAGTCTACGCTATGACCCCATAAGATAATGCCATATCGTAGAAGAGAACCAACATATCCATGGTAAGCTACCAAAGCTGTGTGTTGAGATGTGGTTGTCCTAAGTCGACCAAGAGCATATACGAATTTGTTCAATCTTTTACACAATTCTTCAATATGATCTCTCCAACAGAGTTTTTTATCTATTGTTATTCCTAAAAATTTCACACTTTGGAGATCGTCAATAATATTTTTATCGAATAAAACATGCATGTCATTAATTTTATTGAAATTCATAAGTTTTGTCTTAGTCAGATTAACCATTAAATTATTAGATGTAAGCCATGTCACTATTAACCACTCAATCCCGAACCGGCACTCGGGTGCCGCGTAACAATAGATTTTCTATTGTGTCTGGTGATCCGGGGCTCGAAAGATTAAATCTATTGTGTTATGAATGTCAAGAAGATGATTTTCTAATGAATTTATTTGAGATTTTACTATAATAGATATGTCATCCGCGTACAAGATCATTTGATGTGGTGTAATTTCTGTGATATCGTTTATATATATTAGGAAAAAAATGGGGCCAAGAATGCTGCCCTGAGGTACACCGTATTTATTGACTTTGTAATCAGATTTGAAATTAGTAACAACCCGTTGTGTATTTAGCGTGGTGACCTCTACACACTGTTGCCTATTATGCAAGTACGACCTGATCCAGCCCAAAGCTCTTCCTCTAATTCCACTACATTCCAGTCTCTGTAGTAGGATGTCATGAGACACAAATTCAAACGCTTTGGTCAAGTCGAAATATAACACTGATGTCAAATATTTTTTATCTATATTCAATAAAATGTTATGTACTAGATTGAATGCCGCTAAGGTAGTAGATTTTGCTTTTTGGAAGCCAAATTGTTCTTCTTTAATAATACTATTTTTAACGCAAAAATCCATTAGTCGCGTATAAAATGCTTTTTCATAGACCTTTGAAAAAACAGAAATAAGGGCAATCGGTCTGTAATTACTTATTACACTAGTATCACTCTTTTTATGGAGTGGTTTTATTATAGACCTTTTTAATAGTTCGGGGAACATGCCCTGTTCAAATGAAAGGTTAATCAGATGAGCTAGTACTTCACATAACTCATCCTTACACGCCTTTACGACCTTTGTTGATACTTCATCAAAACCTTCAGTGTTGGTGTTATTAAGAGATGAAATGATGTTTTTAACCTCTGTGCGGGAAACTGGAGCTAGGAAAATTGTATTTTGACAGCTTTTAGTCAAAGTGGATTTAGGTTTTATCGAAGTGGTTTCATTTGTTAGGCCTAATAGATACTTATTAAAAGCCTCAGCTATTGCTATTGGTTCTGTCAATAACTTTTCTGAAGTGTCACATTTTATTTTACTAATACACTTCGGAGAACTTGGTGCGTCTTTTTTTATTATGTTCCAAGCTGTCTTACAAGAATTGCGGCTATTTATCATACGCTTATTGTTAAGTATTTTTTGCGAAGTTACTATACATTTGTTTAATATGCGTGAATATGTTTCATAATTTTTCTTGTTATCTTCAGATTTATTTTTATAGTATTTGAAGCGTAAGTTTCTTTTTTTTTGACAACACAATTTTAATCCTTTGGTAATCCAATTCGCTTTTAACACTCTATTGATTTTGATATGATTAATTGGAAAGCATAGATCATAAAACAGTTTAAATATATTATAAAATTTTTGAAAGCCTAAATTCGGGTCCGATTCCATGTATATTTCAGCAAATGATAATTTTTTTAAGCAATTCGTAAACTTTTCAATGTTTTCGTCGCTGTAGTCTTTTTTCGTAAGAATCCATGATTTGAGTTGTCGGTGTTTACTTTCTACTTGAAATGTGAGTATTTGTGCCGTATCGTGGTCTGACAGCCCTAGTGGTAGTACAGTGCCTATGGCTTCGTTAATATTACCAATAATATGGTCAATGCAAGAATTAATTCTTGTTGGTGTATTTATGTATAATTTTAGATTGTAATTATTGGTTAAGAGCGTTAACTAAAAATGCGTCGCGTCGAGTCTTCGAATTTCGGGTTTCGCGCATGCGCGCCAGGTCAAGATAAGCAATGTCTGGCTGTAGTCAAAGTAATAACTTTGATCCTTTTGATTTAATTTTAAATATTGTTTATTTTTAACTATTTATATTAGTCAATATTTCAAATATACTAAATAGTGTGTAGTTTTTATATTATATTCTTACTTACCCTTACATAATCATAACAGGGCATAAGTAAGTGTGTGTTGTAATATAATGGGTAAAATATTTATCAATGTAGTAAACATTGACAATATCTTACTGTTTACATGAAGTACCTAGATTTTATAAGAGTAGCCAATTAATACTAATAAAGTAATCCTTCCCAAATGTGTGTGTAAATACTTACTTACCTAATGAAAAGTGTTGACATAAATGTAAGTCTTTTAAGTATGACCATTCGATACGTAATTCAGAAATAAAATACCGAGTTCAGAATACCATTTTTATAACAATCTGATTTAGACCTATGAACCGTTTAAAGTCAAATGTTAACATCCCATTTGAATAAAGCACATCACATTTTGAGTGTGCCTACTATGTATTACAAAATTGTTCTGTTCAAATTTCGTTTACAAAATAAAAGTAAATATTTTCATCAAATAACAACTATTACAAATGACATTATGTAGACTTATCAAAATGTGTGTTACCTGTTAATATGAATAGAATTACATTTTAATTTCAAATGAAAATGAATAACTTTTATTCAGTTTAGGCTGATACAGCACTTGTGAATGTCAAAGAAGTTATGCCACCGTTTTGCACTATACCTACTTACCATTCAGCTCTTGCCTTAACTAAGGATTCTTCATTTCCTTTTCTTATTTTTAAATACAGTAGAATCCGTTTATTATGACTCCGCCTATATTGACCAACCCACGGGACCAATCGGTTATTATGACGTAATTACACTAAGAAGTTTTTTTTTCGTGTAAAATCTTTGTTAAAATGTCGGATATAATGACTTCGCTTACGGTGACATGTCGCTTATTATGACCTATTTTTAATAAATTGTCCGGTTTTAATGACCGACATGATTCGTATTGTTCGTTGATTCCCGACGACGTTTGGCACGCGGCTCGTTTTTGTTTTAAATCCAAGTAGTAGTTGACACTTGAAGGTCATGCATTGTTTTTAGTGATATCCTGTGAAAAAAATGTCATCTCAACGTTGTAAAACATTTACAATTGAGGGGGAAAAATGGAGAATCATACTCATACAACCGCATCAAGGAATCGTTCAATTGAACCCTTTTGGATTTAAAATATTTAAATTGAACGATTCGAAAACCGCGACAAGAAATTAACGCATTGATACTTAAAATATGTAGTTTTAAAATCATGAGAAACAAAAAAATAAACTTATTTTTAAAAAACGCTTTGTATGACGTCCACTTATTATGACGCGTTTGTCAATTCCCATCGATGTCATTATAAACGGATTCCACTGTAGTTTAGCTTTATTTCCCACTAGCGGTTGCCCTCGCGGTTTCACCCGCGCGTAATTTCCTTTTTTAACTCCCACCTTCCTTCCCCCTCCTATCCCCCTACCCCCTCATATCCCCCTATCCCATCATATCCCCCTTCCCCCTCCTATCCCCCTACCCCCTCATATCCTCCTACCCCATCATATCACCCTTCCCCCTCCTATCGTCCTTCCCCCTCCTATTCCCCTACCCCCTCATATCCCCCTTTCCCATCATATCCCCCTTCCCCCTACTATCCCCCTACACCCTCATATCCCCCTAACCCATCATATCCTCCCTCCCCTCCTATTCCCCTACCCCCTCATATCCCCCCTACCCCATCATATCACCCTTCCCCCTACTATCCCCCTTCCCCCTCCTATCGCCCCTCCCCCTCCTATTCCCCTAACCGCTCATATCCCCCTTCCCCATCATATCCCCCTTCCCCCTCCTATCCCCCTTCCCCCTAATATCCCCCTTCCCCATCCCATCCACCTTCCCCCTACTATCCCCCTTCCCCCTCCTATCCCCCCTTCCCAATCCTATCCCCCTTCCTCCTCCTATCCCCCCTTCCCCCATGAAAGTATCCTATGTCAGTCTCCTGGGTCTAAGCTACCCCTCCACTTATTTTCAGCCAAATCGGTTCATCCGTTCTTGAGTTATAAATAGTGTAACTAGCCCAACTTTCTTTTATATAATATATTATATAGATATAGATATTACATTTTTTATCCAATTAATGTAGTGTATATAATATTAACATAAATTCATAACCATAGTCTTATAAAATATTTACTCAACATAGTACTAAGAAGTGTCGGTTGCGCTTTAAACTGTACCACGCTACGCAAATCAGCGATGTTTGCGGCACAGCCGTTTCTGGGTACGAGCGACATACGTCCTGCCTCTGAAGAGCCCGGCGGCTGACTAATTTGAAATGTTTTGCGCGGAGTGTTTTATAGCAGTTTAAAAAAATGTCTATAAAATAAATTGTGCATCATTATATAGGTTTTATGTATTCAAACTTAAGATAATATGTTCTTCTTTTAAGTTAGACTAAAAACTTTTTGTAAATTAAAGAAATTAATGGTAAATTTTGCATGTTTACAACAGTGATTTCTTTGTAATTTCGCTGTAAATGGATTTGAATTTCGTATGAAAATAATCTCAAATTTAACTCATACCCCATCTAACTATTTGCGTAATGATATGTAGACTTGCATAAAAAAGTAAAATGTCCTATTTTTACAATGGTATTAAAACAATTGAGCTTCGAAATCGATGTTAAAAGTGAAGTTTATAAAACACTGCTCGGGTAAATTGTCAGTATTCACAAATACTCCATAGAAAGAAAAGTGGTATGGGCTACGATTTTAGACAAAGATACTGTTTATAATAATTTGTGAGTCGCATGTTTCTTAGATCACGTTTTCATAGAAAATATCTCGTTGAAAACTGCCTATTTTGAGTCAAAACGGCGATCGACGGAGTCAACAGTCTTAAATCGGTTAGAGTAGTAGAAGCTTTATTTTGTACCAGAGTATTAATATTAAGGTCTCCCACGATCACGACTTTTTTATTTAAGCGGTGCGATAGATAATGTAGCATTGTTTGGAATAAATCGAAAAAAATGTCTATGTTCGAAGTGGGTGTTCTATAGATACAAATTATTATCAAGTTATAGTTAGTGATTTCAATTCCACAGCATTCAAATGTATTAGTTAATGCCAGGTTATTGATTTTGTCTATATGTTTAAATTGTTGACCACGTTTTAAGAGGATACAAACGCCTCCTCTTTTTTTATCCCTAGAATAAAATGAAGCCATTTGATAATTATTCAAGTGAAAATTTTGCTCACACCCTGACTTCAAAAAGGTCTCTGACAAACAAATTATATCAGGTTCTTGTCCCGAGTGTCTTAGGTTGTCTATAGTGAGTTCTAATAGATCTCTCTTGGAGATGGCGCCCGCAATGTTTTGATGTAAGATTCGCATATTACAATCACTAGTCACGAAAATTATCTCCACTTATAACATTTTTTTGAATTTCAGGAGTAACGCCTACACTGTGATTTTGGTTCTTTGAAAGTTCGTTGCCGTGATCAGCCAGTATTTTATCTATTGCATAATCTTTTTCTGGCCTGTGTTTTTTTAACAATATCAAAAGTTCGTCCTTAGTCCAAGACTCGTTGAATTCTATCAAAATCAAAAAAATCAAAAAATCAAAATATTCTTTATTCATGTAAACTTGTATCAAGTATTTATGAATCGTCAATTACAGAGTGACTCTACCACCGGTATCGGAATGCAGTCATCTGCCGAGAAGAACCGGCAAGAAACTCGACAGTTACTCTTTTTCATCGCCATGTTTGTTTACAATTTGTTTGTTACAATTACTGATTAGTTTTAGAATACCAAGCCATACAGTATAAAGTATAAGAATGAGACTATAATCGAGAAAAATCCGTGAGCCCTAGAAGACCAGTGCCCAAAGGTGGCACCTGCAGCACAAGTATGACGTATGTGCCAGCCATAATTTCACTCAACCATATTAGAGGGAATGTAACCACCCGACACATAACGCCACCACCCCAAGCACATTTTAGCGAGCATGACCGCCAAGGTTACAAACTCTTCAGGATTCTTTGAATGAAAATTAAATTAAATTTTATTGAATTATAACATTTAATGTGTTACTGTATAGCAAAGTTAACATTGTTGATACTATCCGGATTCTATACAATGCAAAGGCGCGAGTCCAAGCTTCCTTGTCGTTGAGGTATTCTTATTAATACAATACAAAATAAATTTATGTCACTGAAAATATTAATGTCAATACAAAAGATCATGTCAATTATAACAAAGGCGCAGGCAGAGGAGCGGCAACAATACTACTCACTTCTACAGACTTTTATCATTTAGATAGTCTTCCACTTTATAATAACTCTTCTTGATGAGTTGGCATTTGATGTGTGACTTAAACTTGTGTATTGGTAAGTCAACAACATCTTGAGGTAATTTGTTAAATAACGTAACACTTAATCCAACAAACGAATTACCTATTTTATGAAGTCTTGTTTTCGGAACGGCTAGCTTATGTTTATTTCTAGTGTTTAGATCATGATGATGAGATTTTTTCGGAAATTCATGTAGGTTTTTTCGTACATACATAATACAATCTAAAACGTATTGAGATGGTACTGTTAATACACCAATTTCACTAAATACATTTCTTAGGGAATCACGCACTTTAAGGCCGTATATAGCTCGTATTGCCCTTTTCTGAAGTACAAAAATAGATTGTACGTCAGCAGCAGATCCCTATAGAAGTAACCCATATGACATGACGCTATGAAAATAGCTAAAATACACTAGTCTCGCCGTTTCCACGTCTGTTAAACGTCTTATTTTTCTAACAGCATATGCGGCTGAGCTGAGTCTCCCCGCGAGGGCAGTGATATTCGGACCCCATTGCAGTTTCGAGTCTAGAGTTATGCCCAAAAAAACCGTTGAATTGACCATATCGATAGGTTCACCATTCACAGTGATATTGGGAACAACCTGCCTCACATTTGGCATGGTAAATTTTACACATTTGGTTTTTTTGGTATTTAACAACAAGTTGTTAATAGTAAACCAGTGCAAAATTTGTGAGACAGAATTACTCACGTCGACAAATGATTGTTCATATCTGTCAACTTTGAAAATCAACGAGGTGTCGTCTGCGAATAGCACAATCTCACATAAGTCTTCTGTAAAGTATGGGAGATCATTTATATAGATCAGGAATAGCAGTGGCCCCAAAATTGATCCTTGGGGTACTCCCATAATAAGGGGAGTGCCGGAGGAGTCTACTCCATTTATATTTACTTTCTGAATCCTGTTCGTTAGATATGATTCTATCAGGCTCAGTGAGTTGGCTGAAATACCATAATGCCGCAGTTTCATCAGCAATGTATGGTGGTCAACACAATCAAAGGCTTTCGATAGATCACAGAACTATCTTTCGATTGGCCATTGTAGGTGGCTTATTAATTTGCATGCTGTGATAAGGTGCATTTTCCATTACCACGATGCTGTTTGCAGGGATATTTGGAATTAATTTTTCCTTTATATATGTTTGGTCCCATTCATTTCATCGTGGTAATCTCCTTTTTTCGTTTTTGATTTAAATATTAGTTCTGATTGCCAACAGTTTGAAACTGTATAATGCGAGTGTATCCATGTTTCGTCCAAAAATATTACAGGCTTCTTGTTAGCTCCTAAGGCATCATTACGACAGATTCGGCGCACTTTTGCTCTCCAGGCTTTTATATTGCTCCTTTCAAGTAATACCGTTCTATTTTTACGGCATTTTTCACATAATCATGAAACCTCTTATATCAATACTATCAGTCAAATTGAAATATTATAATGTATGCTTTTCTGGTTGTTCTATCTTCAAACGTTCTATGTAGCGTTTTTGGAACTCTGCACCAGTTAACGGCATCTAAAAGTTCAAAAAATAAATATGATTGCTTAGTAAGTATTATTATTTTTACATGAAATAGAATTATTATATTATACATTTTTTTTTTCAGTAGAAGATGTAGTGACAAGCATTGAGAAGAGTATGCTTAGATGGATGGTATGCATATCGAGAGGATGAGGGAAATGTTGAAAAAGGAAGGCCTAGAAAGATGTGCCATGACAAAAATAAGTGAATTTAATTTATCTCTTTATAATATTTTTATTATTGCTGTTTTAATAAATAATTAATTTTATAAAGGATACAAAATTTTACTTGTCTATTTCAGGCATGTCAGAAAAACTGTGCATAGAATATCAAGAAGGTAAAGTTTCTGTCTCTACGTTAGAGTTGTTCAAAACCGTAAAGCAGTATAGCAAAACCAATGAACTTTCCTTCATACTTTTCAGGCTTAGGACTGTCTATCAAAATCGGATATGATTAAATTTTTGGTTTTCTCCACGACCTTCTCCCAGTCTTCTTTTGTGACTCTGTCACATGCTTCATTTAAAAGCGTCTTGATTTTGTTTATGCCAAAGGGCGGCGCTGTGTTGTGACGGGCTGCATAACCTTTTAAAATATAAACTCGAATTAGGAAACTTCAATAACATTAAGAGAGTGAAACATGAATTACCTACTTTCTAATTAAATTTTAATATCAATGAAAACAGTTAACGAAAAATTTTATTTTAAATTATACATATTTCAAGTTTTCAGAAATAAGTAAAATAATAAAAACTCAAATACCTTTGATTTGGGCCCATATCAATTCAATTGCATTGTATTGGCAATGGTGTGGTGGAAGGCGCAGAACTTGGTGCCCATTGGCTTGAGCCAGCTCGTCTATCTCGTAGCGTATTTTTTCTTCTTTGTTTTTTTTACGAGCTTCTCTAATTGCGGTTTCATCATTTTCATATTGGCCTCAATGCCGTGCCTTTCCAGCCAGGCGACATGCACTGATTTTTTTTCATTTGAAGAAGGTGCCTTATCCACCTAGAAAATAACATTAAAAAGTCAGTTTTAAAAATTCTAATAATTTATTATTAGGAATTTACAAATTCACTTTAAGAAAGTCAAAACTACAATGAATATACCACGCTTCACTACAAAGTGTGCATTCCTCCGGGGTAAAAGAATAAGATAGATAAGATGACATATCTAGGAAAACACTCACTACATTTTCAGCATGAATCTATTGTAAAACATTACACACAAAAGTACCTACTCTACCTGTACCTGAACTGAATGATACGGTGCATTGTCCATGATTATTATTGAAGGCTCAGCGAGACTAGGTAGCAATTGTGTTGTGAACCATTCTTTAAATACAGCGGCATTCGTTTCTTCGTGGTAATCCGTGGTGTTTTTTGATTGGAATGACAACAACCCATTTTCAACGAACCCGTTGCCAGCTGACTCTGCGTGGCATATTATGAGCCTTGATCCTTTACCCATGGGCGCTTTTGACGTAGAAGCACTAGTATTGTCCGTCTATGTTCGGCTTATCTTCAATATCCTTTAGTGCTTGTTTAGTTTTTGGATGGTTCTCACGGAAGGCATCTTGACGTTTCTGATCGCGCGGAGGTCTTGGTTTTCCTCTTGGGGGCGACTGGGGTGCCCTCTCTTCCTCTTCAGGGTGGGGCTCGCGCCACGACTGATAACCATGTTGTTGACGGTTGTTGTTTGGGGGGGGGGGGCGTTGACGGCGGTCTCCGCGGTCTCTCCCACGTTGGTAACTCATGATGATGGTTCTTTTCTGGTATCCAGAAAATAGTGTGTGGTTAGCATTTAACCACGTCTCATCAAGGAAGACCACGTTGTTCCAATCGGTTATTTTCTTCGCTTCGCGCAAAAAGTCGTTTCTTACCAATAAAATGTCACCTCTTTCCATAAAAATTTTGCGTTTATTTGTTGTGCAATATTGAAAACCAATTTTTTTCATTAAGGCTGACAACGTGGTCTTACCGCCATTAAAAAGGCCAGCTTCTTTTAAAGAGCACATTTACGAGCTGCTCCCCATGCCGAGATACCATACGTAGTTATTGATTGACACAAGGTGAAGTAAAGCATTTTACTGGTTTACATATTTACATATTATTATTTATATTTAGACACCCCACATAAATTTATTATATTTTCCAAGAAGAAAGGATCTTGGCACTTGAATGTTTGCTTTTTCTTTTTGTGAGAATCGTTTTACGGTGGACAAGGGTTGAACTCCTAGATTATTCGATGCAATTGAAACGATAGAATTATCCATCCACTTGACAACAATAACACCATCATCCTTACTTATTGCAGATTCATAATAGCATCTTTCCTTTTTCTTCATCATTTTATTTGTTGTCAACTTAGGGCACTTTTGTAGACGGTTTTCCCTCACTGTTCCAGTTGCTCCATAACCTTGCTGTCGAAAATAGTTTAGCAGGTTCAAACTTGTAAAAAGATTATCGAAATAAAAATGATATGGCAGTTTCTTCTTATCAACATCGAACTCGTCTATAAGCAAAAGTAGAGGGGCAGCACATTTTCCAAAATGTAGTTCGTATTCGGAATTAGCGTTTACCGCTTTGCCTTGGTAAATATCAAACGTTATCAGGTAGCCATCAGGAGTGCACAAACTCCACAATTTGTACCCGAACCGAATGGGTTTTCCCCTGATGAACTGCTTGTAAGAATTTTTACCGTAGTATTTTACCATCGATTCGTCAAATGAAAGATTCTGCTCAGGCACGAAATTTTTCATAAAGTTAGCTTTTATTTTGTTCATGAACGGACGCAGCTTCCACATTTTATCAATAGCATTTAGATGCTATTGATAAAATGTTAAAATGCTAACTTAGGTTAGCGTTGTCAACACAATGAATAAAACGCATTATCTCCTCAAATCTGTTTCGTCGCATAGCATTACAAATAAGCTCATTTCTTGTGTCTTTCTCTGTACTCATAGCATATCTCTTTCTTAAAGGCCGGCAACGTACTTGTGACTCCTCTGGTGTTGCGGATATTTATGGGCGGCGGTGATTGCTTACCATCAGGTGACCCGCCTGCTCGTTGCCTCCCTCTAACATAAAAAAAAAACTCCAATAAAGTCGTCTGGGGGCGTTCAGATTGCATCATTTTATTTAAGTCGTCAAATATTTCCAATGAAAACTCCAAAAACTCTAGATAGAGTTTGTTAAACGGGTTTCTTAACATATACAAAATGTTATCTGTTGCTCTCAGCCGTTCTGTAAAAGCTGCATCGGTGAAGAATAGAATTAGGGCCTCATACTGCTCCAATAGACGTGAAACTGCAGCTCGCAATGATAGCCATCTCGTTTGACACGGGTGTAGCATCTTGTGTGGTTTTAGACTTAAGAAACTTTCAATATTGCACTTCGTTTTGGGCTGCTGTTAAAATAGTTATACATAGATATCTCGAATTAAATCTTCTGGTTCCCTTGGTAATTTCAAACATGCATATGAGGCACATAAATGGAATGAGTGACAGATGCACTTAACTACGTACAAATTCGGAACATCTGCTTGGAACCTCGTTAATAATGAATTAAGATGGCCCATCATGGTGTTTGCGCCATCTGCGGCAAATCCAATCATGTTTTGTTTGTATGGAATTCCATTGTCCGCAAAAAAAAATATTATACATTCATAGATGTTCATTTTGTGCCGTGCGGGGGCGGCACTAAAACATGATATGGACCATCATACGGAGATTTAAGGGGTCGCCTAACTGTATCGTCCCTAACAAAAACGTGGCTACATGATTTTAAATCTGGATGAACAAAGAAAGAACGATTACTATAAGACTTTGCGCTCGGCCTTAATTTGCTTTTAGCCGATATTGCGGCCTTCAATGACCGGTGCCAAGCCAACGTTCTACCATACCGTTACTCTGTGGGTGGTATGCAGTAGTACGTATTCTCTTAAATCCCATTAATCTCATTAAATTATTAAACAAATAACTCTCAAACTGTCTGCCTTGATCAGTTGATTATTTCACGGGACAACCATAACGTGCTATCCATCCTTCAAAAATAACTTTAGCCACACATTCTGCTGTAATCTCTTGGACTGGAAAAGCTTCTGGCCATCGGGTTCTACGGTCTATATTCGTCACACAATATCTATAACCTTGAATTGTTGTGGGTAAAGGAACAATAATATCAACGTGAATATGTTCAAAACGATTAACTGGTGGAAATGCATTAAACTCTGATAAAGTATGCCTGTTTACTTTTGACCTATATCCTTATTCATACTTGGCCAAAAGAGTTTTTGTTTAATTAACTTTTTGGTTGTGCGAATACCCGGATGACTTAAATTGTGAAAAGAATCGAAAACTGTTTTCCTGAATTCCTGCGCTAGGTATGGTCTGGCACAGTTCGTTGAAGTTTCGCAATACACAGTGTCATTAAGCAAACCAAGTAGGCTGATATATGTATATCATCGGCACCAGCTCCCGATTGAATAGACTTCTTAACTTTCCCCTTGTAGCTCCTATAACTTGACATGAGGTAATCTTTTTGCTTTTTCAATTTTTCTTTTGGTATTTCCATCACAATACTTATCCGCATATAAGCATCGTGCTGTTTCAATTTATTTTTATAGTCTTTTAAATTAACATCCCACAATACCGGCTCTGCACGACAACAATCAATAAATGCTAGTTCTAACTCGTTATTCTACTTTGTCAACAATGCCTATAGCACCATTGACAAGACCCAAAGAAACATCTATATTTCGTTAAAGCTACTTTTACTCCTTCTAATAACTATAGTTTTTTCTAAGCCTGCTGTTATGGAAGCATCCTCCTCATACTTTGCCTTTTTTGATCGATTGTCAGCCTAACCAAAAGTCAAATACATATTTGATTATTCGTTAAATAATGTATTTAACCACCCGTAATCGAGGGATTAATGACATGATTAATGGGATTATATTAAAATTAACTAATATTATTTCCTGGTGATGACTGGGAATAGACCCCGGTCTGTCACTTTCCGTCGTTGATTACACCTTTGCGATATTTCCCTTTACTCTCTGTAGATCCAGTAATCAAGATCCATTTGGTTCTATTGAGAACTTTTTTTCCCAATAAATCTATTTTAAAAAACTACGTCACATATTGGATCTATTGCATCTACTTAGAAAATGACTAGATCCATATTGGTTCCATTAAGAATCTTTTTTCTAATTCAATCTATTTAAAAAAAAATGCGTCACAAATTGGATCTACTGAGAATAAACTACGAAGCTGACGTTATAAGGCCTGATTTTTAAATACATACAACTTTAAAATAACTGGTAAATGAGAAGTCAGATATTAACAATCTGTGATTGATGATTCCTGTTGTGAGATATGCAAAATTTGCGAAAATTGCACCTCATTTTTATTTATGTTTGTATTTAGATTGTGGTTCCAACCTTCCGCGGCATTATTGGTGCGATGACGTAGCCCATACACACACCAGATTTTAAAATATTCATCTTTCATCCAATTATTTTCGAAATAATAAACGAATTTATTTAAATCGTTGTCAGGCATAATTTCTTTCTTAATATAATTCCAGCCCTCTTCTATATATAATTTTCATGGAGTAGTGGAAGTACTGAACAAATTATTGTTAGATCAAAGTAATTAATTTTGGATCTTAAAGATAAAAAGTATTACCACTGGAACCAAATTTTCTTCTTAGAACCAAATCATCAAAATTGGATCTAAAGACAAAAGGTATTCTCACTGGAACAAAATCAATTTGATCATTGGATCTACAGATGATAAAAGTTCTTGTTAGAACCAAATCATCAGAAATGGATCTAAAGAGAAAAAGTTTTCTCAATGGAATCAAATGGATCTTGATCACTAGATCTACAGAGAGTAAAAGGAATTTAATAAATGTTTTCATCGTTAAAACCATTTTATAATTTCGATTTTGACCCCCACAACAATCGCTCCATAGTACCAGATGATCTATGGACCCATTTTATTTTTAATGTAATTTATTAGGCATGAACCAACTTCCTTTTTTTTGAGGAGGGCAATGCATTTACGCACCATAACTCGCCTGGGGAAGACGAGCCGTGTGGGACTCACAAGAATACCCGCTAAACCCCCCCGCGCTCCTGCATTGCCATTGGCAGCTTCCCTGGGCCTTGCATCAGCCTACTACCAGGGACCTGGGATCCACGACCAGCTTCACCTTCAACCCATACATAACAATGACCACTGTCGTTAGGCCCTGCATGAATTCCGCAGTTATTTATGTGTTGACTTTATTTATTGGCTTTCAAAATCATTTTATAACCGTGTTGTTATAATTGTAAGAAAAAAAAAATCTTTCTCCCTATTTTTTTGCCGTAGACTTAGTACCTACATACATATATTATATGAAATGAACTTACCGCTTCCCAAAGATAACAGATTTTGTGCCGACTGATCTGCCTTGACTGAGTTTCCTTTTTCTGCTAAGAGTTTCAGGATTTTCGTCTTTACTAAAGGAAAATTTCCCGTGAACATCGAGTTTGCATTTGGATATACTCAGTTGAAGTCAGATAGCTAAGAATACAGTAGATAATTAAAAAAATCTTGGAGAGTTTGCAAGTTCACGTTGAAATAAGTTCAGGTTGAAATATAAATTAAACTGTACAACATACCAATTTATAACCTTTTGGTAAAGTCAAGGTCGGAAATGTTTCAAAATGTCGATTGTATGAATTGTTATTAACTGAATTATTTCGGGCCGTGAAAGTGATGCGCCATTTTGCAATCACCGTACTCTGCGGGCTTGAAGATGCCTTCAGCCAATCAAGACAATCACGCGTCGATGATTCAGTAGCAATCGTTTTAGAGGTAGAAAATCCTACCGTTAGTACCGTTAGTGGTCTAACGCGTTTAGACGAGTTACTGATTCATGCACTTTCGCTGCAACTGCCTTCGCTGCTACTACTCTTTCTCTTGTTAGTTTGAAGTGACCTCCTATGAGTAATTAGCCGATTATGAAATAACCCGCTTGCTTGGACCACTTTACCGTCATTAACGTGATAAGGCACGTAATATAGCTCAGCAATTTCGCCCTTGAATAAAGAGGTTACTTCTCTAGCCCATTGTTGCCATACATCCTTTCTTATCGAGGTGAAAGGGATTCCTCTCGTAGTTGTTCAGATGATTCGTCTAGATTCTGAGTTGCACTATTTCTTGCAATACTTGAACCTGTCTCGGAGGAAGCATTATTTTTAAACACAATTGTTCAAAAAATGATATTTCTTAGTAGTACTAGCAGCTGATCCTAATCTCTTTTATTTGGTCTTTTTTGAAAAAAAAATCCTTCAATTTCTTCCATTCTTTAAGATAGATTTACCTGAAAAAATTAATTTAACTTAACCCTTAAACGCACAAGACGTTGATTTTGCTTGAAAAAAAAAAATGTTATGGGTCATAAAGTCGTAAATAGATAGCAACATATTGAAAAAAATCCTATGTTGTTTTTTATGTAAAAAAATTGTGTAATTTTTTTTTAATCGTTTTTGATACAATATGCAATTGATACAGTTTGCAATTTCCCAGCTTACATCGCATACGTTTTTCTGTGCGTTTTTGCTCATGTCCTAAGAGTACATCGCCTAGCCTTATGAATGATGAAGGAGCTAGTTGCAAATACTTTATTCGTTTGGCTGGGGGTTCTTCCTGGCTGCAGCTTGCGCTTGGTCACCTCTTTTGACTAGGTGGTATGTATAAGTACAAAGACTGTCCGCTAGTTCCGTTCTAAACTCTGCCATTATTGCTTCTTTTGCAACACCTTTATTGGTTTGCGTCTAGTTCCATTAGCTCGTAAGGATACTCCGTACGAAAGTCATGGATTGTATTCTCTGTGTATACCTCACCTGCGAATTTGACATACGAAAAGCACGCTACATATTAAGTAGATCATCAGTTAAGTGGCAGACCTTCATCATTATCTTCACAAGCAGTTAAAACCTACGGCTCTTCATCTTTGTCTACCTTACTTTCAAGTTCTGCTCGCAATTCCTCTAGTTGCAGAACAATCAAGATCACCGTCTGAACATTATGTCTCCATTTTCCAACTTATGTAACCAGTGTTCAATATTATTACTATTAGATAAAAAGTCTCCGCGAGTAAGTTGACAGATTCCTGTGCGCTGTGCATTCGGTTTGTGGAATCGGTAAGCAGAACATCGCCTTTGTTTGTGCTGGTGGACCTCAGAACCCTATATACTTGGTCCTGAGTCCTAGCAACTTTAATTTTCCTTCTGTTCCTATTTACTTATTTCTTTAATTTTGTTAGGTTATCGTTCCACCAGCATATCCTGGGCTTGTACCTTGTTTTTTAACAGAAAGCTGTGATCCACATGTAGTCTGTATCCACGAAGTGTACCTTGCCACAAACTCTTCGATCTGGTCAGCATTGGTCAGGTCCTCAACCACTACTCTCAGTATGACCAATCCGTCCTCGACGAACCCCAAGCGAAGAGTCTCCCTGAGCTTTGCCCAGTTCGCCCCATCCGTCTTGTATCGGCGTGTTGTTCGGCTACCTGTGGCCGGGTCGTTGGATGATCCCAGCTCAAACGGTATTGCGTTATGATTCGAGCTAGGGATCAGTCCTCTACAAACCCTCCAGCCCCCACCGACGGAAGAAGATCAGGACCACAGGCCGTTACGTCGGTGTAGCCAAAGATTTCGTGAGTCCCCCTCACAGTCTCAAAAGTTGTAACCTTTCCTACGTTGAGGACCGCGAGATCTGTCTGCGCCAAGAAGTCGGCGACCATTTTGCCCCGCTCGTTGGAACGTTGGCTGCCTTACCACAGAGACCATCCATTGGCATCCATACCTAGTAGCGACCCCCTTGGGCAAAATCGTTCTATTGTGCGACCCACGAGTTCCAGGCGTGCACTGGCCTCGGAGGTTTCCAACTGCGGTTCTAAGTCTGCTGCCAGCAGTAGAATTTGCTGTTGGCCAAGACTAAGCATTTCAGCCGATATGCAGTTGGAGCATTCTGCAATTTTTTTGTATATACTAAATATACAAAAAAAATTGACGTGATAAGACTTGAAACAATTTTTATCTTGTGACAAACATAAATACGCATCACATTTCACGCACCGAATTTTTGAATGACTGCCACATTTTTCCATTCGACAGGATCTAGGCGCTTTTATATCATCACTGATGGGGGTTAGGTATTAACTGACCCACAAAAATTCTTGCCTGTGGGCGAGTTTATACCATTGACAGTTTGTTAGTATTCATCTGGCCCGAATTTAGAAGTGGCCGCGGCCCAGTTAACTACTTGCTAAAACCTTAGGGGTTAACTGGACTGGAATAAAGTGTAACAAAAACAATATTGTCAATAACGATTTCGTAACTAAATTAAATACACTAATATCGAAAACAACTAACCAAAATATTTTCTAATTAATAAATCAGCTACTTTTTTTTATAAATTATGCACTTCTAAGTTTCATTTAGTATTATGATATATAGATAGGTACACTTTAATGCACAAAAGCAGGTCTTAAGAACTAGGCATTACAGACATTATAGTGTACAATTTCGGCGGTCTTACTGAAGGCTGCGCTTTTTTACAAATTACTTAATTTCTCGATACAGTGACCAAGTGTAATTTCATTATCAATAAGTTCGCGTACAGCCCTGTTTATTATGTGATCAAATGAACTTTACAGTGAAGTTCGATCATTTTATTATAAGAGTCGCTCCATTCGAAGATATAATACCTTGTAGTCCCCTTAACATACATGGCAACGACGCACTTTTAGAGATTTTTTAAAATTTAATTGTCAAGAAATTAAATCTTAATTTTATTTTACTGACATCCCTAAAACTCGGTTTATATACAGGCAACACTATACAAGTCTACCTATCTACGTTCACTTGCTCTACAAGCTCATCCTTTAGAGATTTGAACGTATTCTTTCTAAAATCAAGAAAGGGTTTGGGGTGGGTCTGGTCCTTATATCTTCGAATGGAGCGACTCATATAATAATGATCGAACTTCACTGTGAAGTTCATTTGATCACATATTATATTTCGTCGCTCCATTCTTCAGATATAATACCTTGTAGATTTTTAGAGACCATGATTTTAAAAGAACATGTTATTTATTTTACAGTATATTATTATAAAAATGAATAAAAAACTAAATGAATTATTAATCAGTTGTTTTTATTCTATGTACTTCATTATACATGTACCTTACAAATTATTCAACTATGTTAACTTTTTAGTGATTGATTAAATAAATTAAATTAATCGTGGTTGAATACAAACAGATTGTGCAAATCATTTTCTCTAATGATATTTAATTGCAAATGTATGATTATTTGTCCATCCTGCTGCTTAACGTATCATATATTTTTATTTTCTCTGAAAAAAAGTAAAAATAAAATCGGTTGGTCACGACCAGGTGCTGAAGTCTTAATTATATCTGTGATAGCAATGGTGATTCCATTAAACAAAACCTTAATGTTATCTAATTAAATTAAAGATAATGTCTGTACCCTCTGGGCAGTGCATAAAGCTAGCAAAATTGCTAGTTTCTTTGTAAGTTTTTCAAAACTAATTTCTTTGTTTGGATACCAATTAGATACAAGGTTGAGCACTATCTGTGGGTCCCATGCCCATGTATATGTATATTTTGCTTTTAAAGGTTTTGATTTATATACGCCTTTTAGAAGTCGTTTTATGCACTCATCTGAACCTATGTTGTTACCTAACAGTAAAGAAAGAGCTGATCTGTGACAGTTAAGGGTACCATAGCTAGCGCCCTTATGGTACTTTTGTGTCAAAAATGATATAACTTCAGAAAAAGGACTATCAAGACAATTTAGGTGCCGCTTCACAAAACTGTATCCAAGCTTTATAGGTTACGTTGTACTGCTTTGTAGTATTCCGCGAGAGAGATGCAAGCATCAGGTCTATAGCCTCGGCTGGGATATTCCGTTTGACGAAGGCTTGCCGGATAGTATCGCTGCAGCCAGCGTGAGGTGTCGATGCAGCGATACTATCCGGCAAGCCTTTTTTCTTTTATTATCTCGGCGTGGTACTCTGTGTACGTACAGTCGTACACTCATCATGGTCAGACCATTAAGGCGATCTTCTGCCATGGTAAGAAGCACCATGTTTTTAGTCTTCTGAGGCTGCTAAAGGATCGCTCTACTGTATAGGTCGTGCATAGTAAAGCGATCAAAACTTTCAATGGTTTTTCCGTTTCGGGAAAGAAGGAATTTGTTTCTTTTAAGACATCAACAACTGTTTCTCGCACTTTGGTCGCTTTGCGGCTAGCTACATTTGAACTCTAGGGGGGGGGGGGGGGGGGGGGGGCAACTGCCCCCCCTGCCCCCCCTTGGCGACGCCCTTGTGTGGGAATGTTTCACAATAGTCTCAATTGTCGTCTTTCTGGATGATCCGGCCGAAAATGTGCACTTTTTTCACAAAATAATGATTTAAAATTGAATAAATTATCGGCCGGATAATCCTTGTAAAAAAGTTTCCTTGTGAAATTTTATCATTCTCGTTATCAATAATGACTTGAAGGTGCATGTGAAGCTGCGGTGCCGGGGTTATTGTTCCAATTATAAAATTGTAAGCTCGTACTTGTCCGACAAAATTCTCAATAGGGTCTGAATTGTCTGGATCTTGGCCTCATTATTGGCTTTATTTTGTTAACATCTTTAGCCCCATAGCTCGTAGCTTTTTGAAGTGTCCAATTTTTTTTTAAGTGGGCACGGATTTTTGATTTAGTTAATGCATATGTCGCAGTAAGTTAGTTAGAGCCGTAATATAGTTATGTACCGAGGGTTATAACTATATAACGTAAGATAGTTATAAGGAAGCGATTTATAACTATCTTACGGCTACAATCTAGTAATATGGTTATCTGACTAGACTAATCTAGTTTTATAGTTATAAATCGACTGGGGCGACTAAGAAATTAACGGAGGTCTAAATATTTTATAGTATGGAATTATAGATGAGGTGTAATAAATTATAACTTGGCGACTAATATTATTAGTGAGGTAATAAACATTGTATAAACGGCCGGAGGCGAAAATCGACTCGGATGGACATAGGTTAGAAGGCTAAGGCGGGAGCGGAGCGTAGCGGAGCTCCCGCCTTAGCCTTCGTGGTTATTTTTTTGTTAACACCTATTCCCTAAATTAACGAAAGAAATCTATTTTAAATTACGTACCTATACGGACTAACACGTTTTATTACTAAAAAGTATTGAATGTAACTAATTGTAGGTTACAAAATGTTGATAGAATAAAAATAAAGACCAATTTATTGTTTTATTTTATTGTTTGGTAGATTTATAACTATGGAACTGGATTAGTTTAGTCAGATAACCATATTACTAGATTGTGGCCGTACGATAGTTATAAATCGCTTCCTTACAACCATCTTACGTTATATAATTATAACCCTTGGGATATAACTATAATACGGCTCTAACGAGTTATTCGTCATCTCGCCTGAAAAAAACTGGCCCGATCGGGCGACTTGGCACATTTCAAATTTACCTAATATTTCTGTCGTCAACTCGCACGCTCATACAAAGTACAGCCAGGTAAAAAACTTTGACATTATATTTGGAAACTACTTCGAATAAGCATTAAATTTTAAAATAAAGCTACAGACTTACAGTTGTTGTTTTATATATGGAAAAGATTACATTATTAAGTATATCTATAAAAATAAAATATTTCGGCTGTACACTTCAAAGAAAATTCTGACTAAGCTATTAAACAAGTGCTTTTGTGATTTTTTTTGAAGCTGATTATAATTTGGTTTAATATGCTTTTATATTTAAAGGCACTTAGTCCTTATCAGAGTGGTTTTCCATTTTATTGTACGAATTATTGATTAGGTTTGTGGCGTGGATTATCGGGCAAGGAGGGAATATTGTAATAAAATGCAATCACTTGATAATTACAGAACTATAATGATTTACTATGTAACTATTATATTAACAAAATTATAGAAGGTTGGTATGATGATTATTGATTAAAACTATGACGTCCGCCGAGTACATGATTGCGTGCGCGCTCTCTCACAAATCCATGATTATCCAACCTCTAGAACTCTTAAACCAGAATGATGGCCGCCTCCTCAGTACTCCACGTCACGTCAGAGTGACAACTCTGTTTTATTCAAAAATCACAACCAAGGAGGTAATTGATAAAGGTCTTATTCTATCTTAATTCAATAATTTTCAACGGAGCCGTCATATTTTTGAGATGTTGATTTGTGAAATATATCTAAAATTATGATAATAATAACATTTTGTTTTATTTTCAAGTCCAACCATAAAATATTAAACGTTTCTTAAAAAGGATTTTTGTAGCTGACTGTACATAGTTACCTCACATTTTTATGGTCGGGCGAGTTGACGACAGAAATTTTAATAAATTCTAAAGGTGCCAAGTCGCCCGATCGGGCCAGTTTAATTCGGGCGAGATGACGAATAACTCGCTCTAACTATGATACTGCGACACATATACTGCGTGACTTTTTAGTCGTTGTTTTCCCGTAGTAATCAATCAATCAATCAATCAATAATTTTATTTGCAGAATATGGGTATAAATTTGGTCTTAAAATTAGGTATACATTGTGCCATCATATTTAGCCGATTGGCATGCAAAGATAATTACATAAAAAAAATAAAGTTCCTAAGGTCATACAATTATTGGCAAATTATATTATATTTTTTCATTGATCAAACATCAAACAAAATCAGGTCAAGTTTCACAGTCACAAAATAAAATTAAATACATTTAACAAAACAAGGAATTAACATTAATAAATTAGAAATTGTCAGACAGATATTCATATAGAGAGTAATAGCCCTTCGACAGCAGTAAATCTTTTGTTTTGTTTTTAAACATACGCTCATCTTCTGTTTCAAGTATGTATTTTGGTAGGTGGTTGTATATCCTAGGTGCCATGCAGAATATGCTTTGATTAAGTAACATCTGTTTGTTCGGCGGAATGCATATTTTTAATTTATGTCGTCTACTGATCATACTGACAAAGTAATTGAGGTTGTTTTTAACAAATTTTACAGTTTCAAAAATATAAATGCAAGTAAGTGTTAAAACTCGTAACTTTATAAAGAATGATCTACCTACAACTGTCTGTTGGTTTGAGCTTACATATAGCCCGTATGCATTTCTTTCACATTTGTATGTATATAGTAAAATGATTCTATCTTAGTAGTACAATAGATTAATGAAATTTAGTCAAATCAAAAGTTTGTGTTAGACGAAACTCGAACCAATAGTACTAGCTGCATCGCGGACGGTCACGGGTTCATTGCCCTTCGCGCTTATCAAAACAATTATAATTCACTATTTACCAACATTTGATTTCCATATTCTCGTCAAACTTAAAAAAAGAAGTTAAATAAAAATTACTTGCAAAAATTGATAGGACTACTAAAGGTGAAGCATTCTGCTGCGCGAAAACAACGATAAAAAAAACGCGCGGTACCTAATATTTTTAGTTATTTTTAATCTTTCGATTGCTTCTTGCCAAAATGTATGTTGAGGAGAATCTTCTCTGACTCTTGGCTGTCCGTAGTGGTTTCCCTTTATGTTTTTTTGAGAATGTTTCTGCTCCGTAAACACTTGTCAAATAGCTATTCGAACTATAATTGTATGTATTTCGGTACTATTATTGTTATTTGTAGTGCCCTTACAGGGTTCTTGTTTTGGTTATTATGCTATTATTAAGTTTTTTTTTGGCAATATGCACACAGCGCCATCCAGCCCCAAACTAAGCATTAGCTTGTACTAATATGGGTGCCAGACAACGGATAAACATTACTTATATACTTTTTTTTCTAAATACATACATATTATACATAGCAACACCCAGACCGATAGCCGATTTCTCGACCACTACACCAAATGGCTCGTCTTTATATACAACAAGAATAGCAAATAAAGATTATGATTATGATGATTACAATAAGGTTAAGTTAAAGTTTTGTAAATTATAAGAATTAAAACATGAATTAATTTAAAGATCACTTTTATTTTAAAATATAATATTTTGCTCAATTTTGCATTTTCCTGGATATTTCCAATAACGCCGTTGCGATGTTGCCAACTACGTGCCTAGGGTTCGATGAACGTCAGCGGCGGCGCTCAGGTAGATTGCTCTGAGTCGTGGGAGCTGGAAGTGAGGTGGTGATTAGTCCTAACTCCCAAACCACTTATGAACATATGCGGGTTGTGTGATTGATGCGTGCTTATTTTAAAATATTTTCATTTCTAAATAATCGGAATAAAGACTTACTTGGGGATGATGTATGTATAACGTCTTGCTGAGAAGTGCTGGGTACAGGCGATAACACACGATGCTGGGAAGTGCTGGGTACAGGAGATAACAGGCGAATGCCATGCATTTCTTCGTCCTCCTGTGTAGGTATTGCGATGTTATCGGGTAAATCTTGGGGCCGAATCTGAAAATATATTTTTCAAAGAATATTAATTAAATAATAGCGCCGTCCAGCCCCAAACTAAGCATAGCTTGCACTATGGATGCCATACAAACAACGCATAAACATTATATACCTTTTTTGTAAATACACAGATATTATACATACAAACACCCAGAGACATGTTCATGCACAAATGTGTGTAACGTGCGGGGATCGAACCCGCGACCTCTTGGTGTAAATGGGTCAACCAAATAATCAAGGCAAAAATAAAATTGGCATAAAATAGGTATTAAATGTGTTACCGATTCGGGGAATGGGTCAACTGCTAAGCCTGAATCGCCTGTAGCAAATTCTAGGCCTCCCATAACTGCCACCAGTCTACTTTCTAATGCAGACAAAGTGGGCAAATTGTCTCCTCTTCCACCACCAGTGCGCCTCATTGAAGCAGTTAACTGCGCACAATGCTTTTTCAGCCCACATTTCTTTTCAGCCCAATACTAAAAACGTACAGTTGTAAGATTGGATGAATAAATAAATAAATAAAAGATATATTTTTGATCCGTATTAAAATCGAAAGTGTAGATGTAATATTATCAGCATACAAAGACTTAAAACCTACTCTTATAACTAATAAAACACATACCTTAGCCCATCCTTGACCGTCTTTAATTGCTCCTCCGAGAGCATTTAAGGACACCGCTATATTTGCCCATTTTTGTTTTGTTTCCATCTTGCCTTGGGCCGTCCGAAGCAAACCCTTGGCAATGCCAGGATTTTGCTCCAAAAATTCCACCAAAGTTTCCAATTGGGCAAAGGTAGGGCGATTCGTCATTGTAACTGAAAGCATACAATTATATTTAGTGGAACTATAGATTTTATGAAATCATAACAAGGACAATCATAAACTCTCGATTTAATAAACAATAGTTTACCAAATACATTGTTATCTGCTAGAAACTTGTAACACCAATTTCCACAATATGCCACCTGTGATTCACAATAAAGTTTTATTATGATTATGATTATGATTGTTAATCTAATAATTTACCTTTTATTTTTATAGACGTATTGTTATTGACTTACCTTTGGTAGAAATCACTTTGTAATTTGTAAATAACAACAACAAACAAACTTTGAATCAAACTTCTTCAAAAGGAGAGTATTTTTTGAAATCGGAAAACTTTTACGACAAACTTTTTTGTCCACGTTCTTTGTAGGCAAAGATCTTAAAGTGTACAGCCAAAGTCATGTTTCTTTTATGATTTCAAGCATTTTCTTACACCCAAGTAAGTTAAAATGGTGATATTAATCATAAGAATTTATATTTATATATAAATTAATTTTTCTATTTGCTATTCATAAGATAAATACTTTCTAGACCCTAATACCTGTTCAATGAAATGAATAGAAACAACACTAGTGCAGCCCGGAACGCAGCTAACTTCACGCATGTTTAAATAATCTCAAACCAATTCCAATTTCAATCCAATGTTGACAATATTGTTTTCAAGAGTACCAAATCACGTGACTGCAAAATTAGGATTGGAATTGGATTGCCCTTGCATTGGGATTGATATTAGTTTCAAGAGTAAGCACCCTGATCTCTCAGATAGGTAAAAGTTTGAGTTGGCAAGGCTTTAGTTAAAATATCTGCTAGTTGCTCTTTACTTGAAACATAATTGACTTTAATTAAACCCAACTCAACCTTCTCCCTTATGAAATTATATTTGACATCTATGTGCTTTGTACGCTTATGATAAACAGGATTATTAATCAATTTAATGGCACTCTGGTTATCAACAAACAGTGTAACACATTCAAAACATTCACCCAAGTCTGACATTATCTGTTGCAACCATAAAATTTCTTTTGCAGTCTCACAAGCAGCTACAAACTCTGCCTCGGCTGTGGAGAGAGCTATGGTCTTCTGTATGTTATTGGTCCACCATTCATTTTAAAAATGTAACCTGTAGTTGATTTGCGAGTGTCTATATCACTTGCAAAATCAGAATCCGAATACCCGATTAGATCATTGCTTTCTCCATATTTTATGCACAAATCTTTAGTATTAATAAGGTATCTAATAATACTAATATAAGGGAAAAAAACTAATTTCCGTATATAATTTAAAAATGTTATTCCTAATTTTTTCTTCTCCATAAGGTTTCTTATCGTTTCTATAACTTAAGATTCATGTTTATCTAGTGTGTACTTGTCCTTGCTTCTCATTTTGTCACACATGTCGCGCGACACCTTAAACTTCGTACAGTTCCCCTGATTTTGAAAAAGTTGTCTTGCTCATAGTTTTATTTACATTCGATATGATTAACTTATTACGCATCTTGGTCTTCATTGTTCACTTGGCTAAATATCCTTTCACAGTCTGCAAAATATACTGCGTGACATTTTAGTCGTTGTTTTCCCGCAGTAAAATGATTCTATCTAAGTAGTACAATAGATTAATGAAGTTTTTTTTTTAGTCAAATCAAAAGTTTTACGAATTTGATAGACGAAACTCGAATTATTAGTACTAACTTCGTCGCGGACGGTCACTTGCTGGGATCATTGACCTTCGCGCTTATCAAAAAGATGATAATTCACTATTTTCCAACATTCGATATGCATTTTCGCGTCAAAATATAAATTTTTTTTTTCAAAAAAGTAAAAAAAAAAATTATCAAAAAAAAAAATCTAAAAAAAGTTACTTGCAAAAATCGATAGTACTACTATAACTGAAGCATTCTGCTGCGGGAAAACAACGACTAAAAAAACACGCGGTATAATGAAAAATTAATTCGTTTTAACTAATGTTATATAAATATATTTATTATTAAAATTTACAATCACTCACTGAATTCTTCTATGCCAGCCAGACATATCACTATCGCCATTGTCGTCTTTCTTCGTTTCGCTGTCCAACGAGCTGTCTTCTCCTCCAAGAGATATTATAAATTCTCTTGCTTGTACTCTTGGAGTCGATCCTTTATCCAGTATTCTTATTCCGATCTTTGAACATGGTTGACCTCCTTTTTCCAGTCATCTACTGTAATTAATTGAATTACTTCCTCAGTCAATTTTTCGATTTGTCTTTCTGACTGATCAATGTTTTTGTCTGCCATCCTTTGTTTTACCAGATTCCAAATGTATTTATTTGGATTTAAATCGCAGTGGTAGGGTGGCAAACGAATGACTTCGTGCCCATGTTCTTTTAACAACTCGTCAACGACATACTTCTTCTCTGGCTTATTTGCTCTAATGAGCTGTTATAATTCTGGTTTCGTCATTTTGAAATCAAAATGTATTTTATGTTTCTTTAGCCAACTCTGCATCTCATTTTTCAGTGCTTTTTGATAAGGCACCTTTTTAGCCTGCGTTGAGTGGTATGGTGCATTGTCAATCACAACTACGCCATTTGGGGGCAAGTTGGACAACAATTTTTCTTTTAGCCACTTAACAAAATTGTTTGTGTCCATTTCATTGTGGTAATCACCTGTCTTACTTTTGCATTTATAAGGTAGTTCTGCCCTAGGGATAAAGCCGTTTTCGCCACCCGCATGGATCAGAATCCAGGGTTGACCAGGATTGGTGTTTTTCATTACACAAGTTACACTATTATGAAGACTTAAGTCGCCTGGGTAATTATAGCTTTTGACAATTTTCGTGCAATCCAACCTGATATTTATCCAGTTATTTGTTTGATTGTTGATTCTGAGCAATTTTCGTTAATAAGTATTTCAGCTAGAATATTAACATTATTCTCGGAGCTTTTATCGCTAGGTGTAGAAATGTCAGATTTATTTTCATCTACGTCGATAGCACGAAGACCTAAAGAAGAGTTAATATTTAAAATGCCAGAAGATGAGCAGGTGGGTATAAAAATATGTTCTAAAGGAATACAATTGCCACTAAAGGAACTTCGTAATTATAAATGATTGAAAATTCGTTTGTATAATGCTTTGAATTGTATGGTATTAGGGTTATTATTATATCCTCCTTGAAGCCGAATAACTCCGCTCACTTCATTCAATTGATTGGTGCCATTCACTTCCGTTTCCATATCCATGAGCTTCGTTCTAATGGCGTCGGTTGTAATAATTTGTATGCCCGAATGTTCAATGGCCATAATCATCGGCATGAATTTTTCAGATAATCCGGCTAGTAATAAACAGCCAATCCAGTTATCACTGATACTAAATCCTGTACCACTTAACTAGGAGTAGAAGGCATTGTCATTTAAATAAATAAATAAGTTTATTTAAATGTAAGAAAGTGCTCGCAATCTTTTATTGAATTTGGAACTTTATTGTAGATTTTAGGCGCCATTACAATACACTTTTTTCATATGTTGTTCTATATGAGATTTGATTGACAGTGCATACCAATGTACGGTTTCGTTTTCTATGAACATAGAGTAATAATATATTCCTCTAGAGGGGCAACCTAACATATTTTGTTTGAAAACGATTCTGCCGAAGTAATATCTACGTCACTACATTTTCTCTATGGTCACTACGCTCTGATTGGCTGATCAAACGTCAAGAGGGATGAGATAGTGCCGCCAAGTGCACTAGCAAAATATATCGATATCGATAAACAATGCATCAGTATAGTTAATATTGAATAATACTTACGTGTTATTTCGATTACGTTTTAATGAAGTATCAATATTATTTACTACGTCTATTTATTAATATATTGTCACCAAGCTGCAGTGCTGCCCGCGACTACGTTTGTATAGAATTATCGCACTTTCTAAGTAACCATATGGAAGTCATTGAGTTAATTCAGTGTCTTATCTATCTATAAGCAATAGCTAGTGTATTCATAATTAGAAAGATGTACTATCGAGGTCACCCGCGCGTGATCACCCTAAAGGCTAAAATCCTGTGCAGTATTTTCACGTTTACAAGCGCCGCTCCTAAGAAGTCACGATGCGCGTGCACGGTATATTTTTCCAAAAGTGATCACGCGCGGGAGACCTCGATCGTACAAATATATTTAAAAAACATAAGATGCCTGATAATATAAAAAATGGGATTGTTTATTTATACTGAAATAAAAAAAAACAGACGCTAATGTCAGACTTTTTTTAATAACTGTTGAATTGTGTACATATACATTTCTGTTCTTTTATAAAACTGTACTTGATTATTTTTGGATTCTCACTTAATCAGGATTTATCACTACATAGTATAGAGTCGCTTCCTGTCTGTCTGTCTGTCCCTATGTATGCTTTGACCTTTTAAAACTACGCAACGGATTTTGATGCGGTTTTTAATAGATAGAGAGCATAATATAGTACAGAAACACAGATAATTTTAGAGGTTTTTAATGTAAGGTCGAAATTAAACACAATTTTTTGCGCTTACATTGCAAACGCTGACTGAACCCTACGAGATAGATCAAAACAATGTACTACAGTAGTGTACACCTTAAAAAGTTTTACAAAAAAGTACGCGATTGTGTATGTCTTGTCTATCTCTTAGGGATAACCCACAATAACCATTTTCCTTTACTTATTACGAGAAAAATAATGGCTTATTTACGAAAAAGCGATTTTAAGTAATTCAGTATTAATCCTTATCCAATTAAGTACCCTAAATACATTTTACATGTAACATAGATAAATATGGCCCTTTACATCATGCAATTTAAAATAGTTATAACAAGTTTAGCTTAAAATTAATTTATTAAGTAGTTGGTAAATAAATATATTTTTGAAGATATTGCAGATTTAAAATGCAGGGACATAGCGGTTGCGGCGGTACCGGCGGGGGCCGGATGGATGAACGTTTGTTATTGTTACACGTTAAAACTACTGAATTAATTTTAATGAAACTTTACAATAATATAGTTTATACATCGGAATAACACATAGGCTACAATTTACAAGATATTACCGCGGGATAACGTCGTAACGTAACGTAACGTATATAAAGTTATGTAGTATTTGAATGTCTTAAAATTAATATTATGATGAAATTATCTATTTATTTATTTATTTTTTCTAAATAAAAATTACTGATTTTTGTAATGAATTAGTTTCGTATAAACTCTTCTAACTGCTTGTTTCTCATTATAGGTCTTCTTTTTGCTTAGAAAAGCTAACCTAGTATCTATATACTTTTTTGAAACACTTTTAGTCAAATCAATTATATGATTTGTTTCGTCTGCGTAATATTGGTGGAACTGATATTCTGGAAATAATTTTTCTTCGACGAAACTACTAAGTACCTGATGGACCAAAAAATTGCTTGTACATTTTCGTTTATTTTCACTTTCAATAAAATATTTTTTTATGAATTGCTCAGAACGACGACAAATTTTTTGCACACTAGCAGAAGGATATATTAAGCCGCCTTTATCTCTGTAAAAAATAAGGCTTTTCTTATTTTCTGATAAAGACACCAACGCTTCTATGCAAGTGCAACATTTTATGCGTTTAATTAGTGAGCTTGACACATATCCTGCTATGTATTCTATAACATTTTCGGAAAATTGTGAAAGCTCCACAGTTTCCATTCCGCTATCAAATTCATATTGAGTTTCATGATCTTTGGCAATAATGGCCTCTTTGTTTAATCTGGGAGCTGTTGTCAAGTTAATTCTTGCAATTGCCGAAGAGCAATTAAGTATTTGGATTTTTTCTAACGGTATGCAATTACCTGTGGACGTTTGTAGCAATTCAGTGTGAACCAAGCATTTTTTGTAAATTGCCTCGAATAAACGAGGAGTAGGGTTATCATTTAAACCACCGTGTGATCTTATGTTAGCAAAAAATAACGCAATATGATCTTGCGAAATTTTATGCACTGGTAAGTATTTTATGGGACACGTTGCATCACAAATTAAATCTTTAAAAATGCTTTTAGTGCTTTCTATAGCCACACAGAAACCAAGAAATCCAGTAAACCGCGGTGAATCTATTAGTTTAACTCGTTTAATGTTGTTTCTTATTTTTATTTTTGCGGTGACGTTCATTAGAAAGTTTTTGCACTCCTCTAATTTTTGAAAGATTTTTTTATTATTATCGATGTTCAATGCCTGTTTGAATCCGTACCCGTGAACTCTGGAATCCATAATGTCGAAAAGGTCATTTATCAATTGGATCATTCTGGATGTGGCACCGACATTTTTAAAGTCATTCAATTTTAATTGCTCTTCACAGAAATCTAGTGCTGTAGCAACACTGCGGCTAAAGAGCTGGGTAGCCAATTTAACCTTCATGATATTTTTTTGAAATGTACGTGTTCAGCGCGTAATTTATTGGCTAAATGAAAATTCTCTTTCTCTTGGAGCTCTTTGCAAGAGCTGCAAAGATTTAATGTACTCCCAGCATATGATTTCGCCATTTTCATCTTCAAACTCTCGATATTGTTCAAAAGTGTTTCTGAGTAACTTTATCATATGTACAGGATCTAAAAAGATGAAAACATTAGCACCCGTCACAGGATGTTTAAAATAGGTCATTAGTTGGTCTTTTTCTAATTTGCACCCTAAAAGCTTGGCCATTCCCAGGTTCGCCGGACAACCGTCGAAAGTCAATGCTTTTATTGTAATTTTGTTTTCATAGCAAAGTTCAAGTGCTATATTAACAATATTTGCTTTTTGCTCTCCACTGGTTTTGTCTACTAGAAAGTAACCAATAGGGACTTTAAAACTGCCATTAACAGGAACAACTAGAAGCACTAAAGCGTCTGTGCATTCATTATTACAGTCAGTTTCCAGTTGGTTGCCGAAGTCCACGTATCCAAATGTTCGTTGCGTAAATGGTTCATATTCTATCTTGCTCTTTATCTTCATTTCGTCGAACATGAGGGTGTATATTAATTCTTCCTTTGACACTTCAGCTCTGCTTTTTAATGCGTTAAAGGCTTCTTTTGTAAAACCTGGCCTACCGTCTACCGTCTGATACCATTTTGTAAGAGTTCGTAAGGACGGTAAACATGTGCTAAATGTATTTCTGACGTATTTGTATGCCTTAGTGGAATAAAAATTTAACGTTAGAGCGAAACTTCGCAGTTCAGGCGAATATTTCTTCCTTACAACTTTACCTGTTGCACTTCTCAAAATCTGACGTTTAATAATTTCTTTGTTAAGTACACCTATGTTTTTTAAAACGTTAGCATTTTCTGCGTCTGTAAGACGTTTTTTTTCTAATTCAGTTATGATGCCTTTCAAAGATTCTACTCTTTTTTTATAGTAACGTACTTTGTTTCTTAATAACTTGATTGTTTTATTTTTATGCGTTACATCCTGTTTTAAATCTAAAATACGTCGACAAAGACGTATTTTAGTCGGAGAATGGAACTGTGACGGAGTTTCAGGATCAGGAGCTTTTCGTTTTTTTGCCCTTGGTGTAGTTGAAATCGGCTCTATTTGAGATGCAGATGATGGGATTGGGCTTGTATTTTCAGCACCACGTTCAGTAGGTACTGATGTGTTACTCTGAAGGGCAAAAATTGAGTCAGTTAACAAAAGTAACAGCTTAATTAAATTAAACTAAGGGATATAATCTTACCACTAGAGGCAAGTAAAGAGTAGGAATAGCAGTTTTAAATAAGAAGCGTCGTCGATTTTTCGTAGTATAAAAACAGTCTTCTGTGAAATGCCTGGAACATACAACGCTATATTCGGTTGGAAACCAGTTTTCCCTTTTTGTGCAATCAATCCATTTTTCTTTCAGGTCCGGTTCCTTAGGAAAACTGTAAAACAATGCAAATGTAAATGAGTGCGTAAGTACGTAATAAATGCAAATGCATTTATACAAAGTAAAACTAAATTTCTGATTATTTTGAAAGTTTTGACTTTATACCTACTCAAAAAATAACACTAGTTTACAGTAGGTACATTTTTGCTGGCGGTAATGATGATAATAATACTTAACACTTTATATAAAAATTTTACTGCTATATTGAAAAACGTAATTAAAATTAAACTGTTTCGGACCAATGTCTTATATAAGAAGTTGGTCCGAAACAGTTTATTTTTAATTACGTTTTTCGATAGTGTTAAATAATATTATTAAAGACCAATAGGTAAATGTATATTTATGAATAATAATAAATTGGTGTAAAACTACTTTCTATATTTATTAATTGGTACCTTATAATATTGTTTAACACTTTCAAAAAATGTAATTACAAATAAACTGTTTCGGACCAATTTCTTATAAGAAATTATTGGTCCGAAACCGTTACTTATAATTACGTTTTTCGATACAGCGGTAAATATTTTATAGTGTTAAAATTTAAAATGTAGAATATATCGCGAGTTTTATCCGTTTAAAGTTGTTTTATAACCGCGTAAACATCATAATCCACTACGCAGTAAGTACCTACAATAATATTCTTTACTCTCACATCAATATCGATACACTACTTGATTTTAAGTAATGCATGCTCCGTCACAAGGCGATTTATTATTGTATACCAATTTTATATTTAAGATTCTCATGTAGTGAACTTTTATGTTCTTTTGAGAATAAAGGATCTTTAAACCGATTAATGAAATACAACACTAGACAAGACAGAGACGAAACGATCATAGACTAGAAAGAGATGGCAAAATATGGATTGCGTTATGTGGGAGCAAGACGCGTAGACATACGTCAACCATTTTAGTTTACTTGTCCAATTTAACTTGAGCCGTGAGAAAATTTTATAAATATTATGCTTTTTAGCTGCAACTTACCGATGAAAGGTTATTCCGTCTGTTTTATAACTTGATGTTCTGCTGCTTTTTCCACACCAACGAATGGAACAGTAAGCCATTATGTAAGTACTAAATTGAAAATTTATTTCCGAATGACAAGTGACGTACGCACGTATCTAGTACTGGTTTTGTACTGTCTTCGTAAAAGCGAGCGTCAACATTTTAAGTGCAAAAGCACTTAATGTTTGCACAAGCAGATGGTCTTACGTTACCTCTCTAGGGAATATTATTACTCTATGTCTATGAACAACCCTGAACAAAGGAGACATTTTATTTTTGTATGGAGGATAGGCCCACTAAAAATTGTGGCGGATAGTAATGAAACATATATAAAATTGTTCCTTAGAATGTCTAAAAATCATTAGCAATATTGGTTTTTCTTTATAAAACGAAAAAATTTAAAAAAAATCAAAAATCCACTCACAAGTTATTGCACACTTTCAGTCGTTTCTGAAAGTAATTGTCTTTGTACGTTCCGTTGAAATCTCACTGCACAGTTTACACAACGGTTCGGTGGAATAGGGGCTGTACTTGATGCCATTTATTCTATTTTTCGTTGAAAATAAGGATACACAACAAATTGATATGGGTAGGTTGACGGGACTTAGTAAAGTACAATGGACCAATAACACTATGAGTTTTAGTTTCCGGTTTATATTCCAATCCAAAAACGTTAATGCTTATGTTATTCAACCGTTCTACTTTGCTCATGTCTGATAGCTTAACGGGAAATGAAATCCCGTTAAAATTCAGTTTGTTCTGATGTGTACTATAAGAACTAACACGGTTACCGTTTTTGGATACTGGATATAAACCAGAAAGTAAAGCCCACTTTAGGCATTGTTGGTCCGAATTATTCACATTAATAACCGCTTTCTTAAGCCTAATATCATATGGCAGTTCGATAAAAGATGATCCTCGTAAAGGATTAAAGGTCATTGGGCATATCTGACCCGCTGGCGGACATTAACCAAAATAGTTTAAAACTAAGGGGAATAATATGACCTTTCATTGCATATTATTATTTTATTAAAAATCAATGGAGGACAATTTACAAGATCGTTTAAAACAAATAAAAAACAAACAGTTTCAGAGGATTTTATTTCATCTTTTAAAGGTAAAAAAATATTTTCAATTCCAAACGAATGAAACAGTACTATACATATATTTTGTTAAACCCAACACATCAGGGAAGACAAAGAATAGAAGAATACTACTGCTCATGTATACACGGCCGCGCGCCGCACTCTCGGGAGCTGCGCCCATATCGCTAGCATAGTTTGTTATCTATCTTGGGCCAGACATCAGGAAGCAACCGAAGGAACCGCTGCCTTTTTAAATGATCTGATGCTTGATTTGGATCAAATAGAATAAAAATACATGAATGAATTAGCGTTTTATTCATCTTTCCTATATACGTTTAAAACACTTGGATTTTTTGAGATTCCCGTGGATCACATTAATGTGACTAATGCCATAGTAAATCAGAGCCATATGTCAATACACTCTGCTATATTTCGTTTGTGTCCGCCATGGGTATGGTTTCCATACTAAGGTGCCCAATGACCTTTATTGATATTAATTTCCAAAGAATTTATCATCTTCAAACTCCAACCACTATCTTTTCTTTCAAATTCACTTACTCTATGCGCTAAATTTTCTTTAAGAGATTCGAGAAAGATTTCAATATTATCTGATTCATTTAAAACATAATTTTGAGTTTGAAAATTAAAATCATTACATAAATCTTTAGTAGGTTGTACAAAATTAGCTAATAATATAAAATTCACTTTAAAAGTCTGTAATTTTGAAAAACTATCTCGAATCAAAACTGTTATATCATCTTTTATTAAATTTATAAATGATTCTGGGGTTTCAAGATCTTTAGGACCTGTTGAAGATACTACTCTGTATGTAAAAGCTCGGTTTCCAAAAGCGGATCCGATCAAAGTTACATTGGGTAAAGGAGAATGACCGGTTCTGGACCAAATGCTGCCCAAGCATGGGAACACTTTAATTTGTTTCCTTACATGAATAGTTATAAAAAAAATATAAAATAAAAAAAATCCTGCCACGGATTTATAAATAAATAAATAAATAAATCCTGGACCACTCACACCAATTATTTAGTCCTATACAGAGCATTGCTCGTATTACAGGGATCTAAATAACGGATTAGAGCTTAGTTTGGTTTTTGGGGTGGGCTAGGCACCAAGACGTAAGACGTTCTGCATTATTTTTAGATACAATAATCTTAGACTTACCTAGACGACATGTTAGATCCTACATGAGGTATTATAACATAAGGTAATTATCATTTTTGTTATGTTTATCATCTCTGTAAACCATTTTTTTTTTCAAATAAATCCATTGTTTATATTATCTTTTATTTTCAAAATAAGCTGTTGGTTATGATTTTTGTTAATGTAAGACCTCTACATTCAATAACTTTTTTCTTAAAACTCCTGGGATAGATTTTGAAGCGCTTTGAGTTATCTACTAGTATTAATCTAAGGAACATTGTGCACTATGTCTCAATGTTGGGCGGCACTTGGTCCAACGTCCATACATAGATGGTCAATGTCCTTTGAGTGCATACGTAAAGCGTTATTCTTGTGTGATTTGCTTTTAAAATGATTAGTAACGTACCTTTTTCTAACTTCTATGTTACACACTGAACACGTAACCATCTCTCTTAACTTATTATTCGAGGATAAAAACGTTGAAGATAACTTACGTGTTTTCCACTGTTACGCATAACTCTACAAGAAGTTCATCAAAATATGCATCAAACATATCCTCTTGTTTCAAACCATGCGAAGGCGTCAAATCTTTAGTAACGTCGACTCGTGGTTGTTTTGCATTATTTTGGTGAATACTGTCACCACTGCGCTTTAAACTTCTTTTTGGTTGAATACCAGCACTAAAAACACAAAAAAAAATCGTACTTAAAAATACTTACAGAAATAAAAACAACATGGTAATAATATTATTTTTATACTTACATAGCTTCAACTTCCTCACATAACTCTGCAAGAGGTATATCAAATTGGGAATCAAAATTATTCGCTTGTTTATCCACATGTTCAATTCTTGGTCGAATCAATTTTTGCAATGAACTTTGTACTGGCTGCCAGGGATGGTCTAGTTTACCTAGCGAAGAGAAATAATAGTATAAATAAACGTATAAAGTAAACCTGCAGCAACCGACGTAGCAGACGAGGTGAATCATGAGGTGATTAGGTAATTAACTGCCGAGCAAGGCGAGCGCCGCTAATGATCGTTTAGTTAATCATCTAGGCAGATATGGACCCCATAGCTATCTCCGTAACTATGCGAGATAGAAGAAAACGGATCAGTGCAATCGCTCCAAGTCACCCCCAAAACTTTTTTTTTTTTTTTTTTTAGGTTCACACACCCGAAAGTGGGCCACACCTCGCCTTGATACTTGATACTTACTACTAACATCGCATTTTTAAAATTGATTTTATAATTCCCGTTGCATTTAAACGTAAGCTTTTGTCTAATTGTCTAAAAAAATTAGTTATTAATTTAGGGACTAATGTCATCACTATCCGCAACTGGGCCTAAAATAAAATATCTCCTTTGGGTGTTGTCTAACTTTCCTGGATGTTGGCAGAATGGCACATTATAACCATGCACGCTTTATATGATAATAGTATGGAATATATAAGAAGACGAAATGAGAAACATAATATCGTCTTTGTCTAACATTATGCATAAAAGTCGAGACAACTCTATACCTGTCAGTTTTGTTATATTGGAAAAAAACATTATGACGTCAGACGTGTGCCGATCCGTCATAAATTGACGCTAACGGTGTAAATTGTGTTAAAAACAATAATAGTGAAAATACTTATACGCTTATGCTGAAATATAGTGAGAAAACAATCCTATACAGAGTGACATTGAAGTCGTTGGTCATCCTTTTAAAATAAGAACATACTCATGATATAGAGTCCTTTCCCCAAATATGAGGCAAATCCAAGATATAAATTATGGTTTTAAAATACCTTAAAAATTATTCAAATAACAGAGCTGCATAGTAAAACATATATCGAGAACGAGGTAAGGAGTATAATTAATTTCTACTAAATAAAAAATATTGTTTACATACATACCTGTCCAGTTAATTTTTGACGATATTTCTGCCCAAGCTTTCTTTGTTACATCTTTCCTAGAGTAATCACTTAATGAATGATTACTTATATAAGCAAGGAAATGTTTCGATTAGGCTCACAAATTCTATAACTTTTGCAGTATTCATTATAAAATAATATTTTTTTGCCGCTTCCTTTTACGCCAGTACGCTACGACTATCGTAATGACACTGAACATGAACACCTCATACGATACGCTGCAACACCGCCTCGTGTGCGGACTTGTTTGAACATGTTCTCCTGCTCGTATTGCTCTCGTACTACGCGCGTTCTACGATACGCTTACGATACGACGCCATGTGCGAAGGACCTAAGTTACACGCGGTCTGCGCGATTAGACGAGAACAAAACATGACGCGAAATACACTTTCTTTCATATAGTTCCTAAGGTATTTAAAATAACTCAGTACTTCAATGTTTCCGTCTAGTAAGTATAGATTCAATGTTTCCGTCCATTGGATATTTTTTTGAAACATCTATAGTAACAAGATCGGACTTATTTTTCTAATATTTCAAGGTTTAGCCTGATTCCTGATGAATTTTTGTTTACTTGACTGCATTTTTATTTCGCTTTTTCGATCAAGTTTGTTAGTTGTTTGCCCGTAAAAACATAAATGTTCGTAATTTTTTGTATGGAAACAGACCAATCGTTTACCTAAAAAGTTTTTTAGATTTGACAAAACCGTGTAACTTGATTTATCCTATAGTCAGGATTGTTTTGCCGAGTGACATCTTTTATTAAAATGAGAATGAATCATTTTAATAAAAGATGTCAACCAATAATAATAATATTAATAACACACTTCTTTGCATGATAATGCGAATGAATTAACATAGATTTTCTAACTGTAATCGGCAAATAAAACCAAACAAACAACTTTAAAGCGAAACAAAACTTAACAATAACTATAACAATTAAAAACAGTAACAAATAACAACGATTATAACGCAATTAACAACAAAAACAGAGAAATTAATCCTAAAACGTATCAACAACTATGAAATTGACAATGACGTAAACTTCAATTTCAATTTGACAATTTAAACAAGATGGCTCGTAATTTAGTTCTTCCACCAAACTCCAGAGGCGCTGTCGGCTTCGAAAATTACCAATGTTCTAAGTGTGCCCCCCCCTGGTGCAGACTGAACTACATCGAAAGGCCCACATACATCGACACCATCTGCGCCAGGACCCCCTGCTGCGTTCCCAGCGGACGCGGATGTAGGGTGTTCTAGACATCCGCGAATGACTTCACCGTCGTGTGTGGCAGCCATAACCTATAAATAGATTATGGTATCAAAAAAGCCTAAGTAAACAAACTTTTGACTTCTGGCACTTCGCCGGCCGCTACCGCGGCACGCTCGCTACGCTCGCTCGGCTCGTGCATTAAGGAATATCATACTAATTTAACTTAATCTATTTTATTATACATATACGTAATTATTTAGTACTCAGGAAAAAATATTTTCCGCCAGGCCTCGGCCTTCGCCTCGGCCTCACCAATTAGGGGAATAAATAAAATCAGTTTTTTATATTAAAAATATTATTTATTATTGTCACAATTAAGAGAAGTAAAAGTAAAATAAGCTTTATACTTAACAACACACGAGATAACATACTGATAAAATAATAATTAGCATTTGACTTAATAGGTAAACCAACAATATTAAAACCGATCATAGTTGTACCAGCATGAGAATATTATGTGACCGAAGGTGAGATAGGCTTCCAATAAAACTCTGGTTTCGTTGTTCTTGTTGTATTTCGACAGAGATTACACTTGCTCTTCATCTATCGTACAAAATAAGTGACCTACTAAACGATTGCAGCTACTTTTATACATCACAAAAACCGCCAACTCGATGAAGCTTGAAGCCGTTTCCTAAATTATAACTTCCGGTACAATGTTTTTTAAAATTACAAAGAGCATGGTAATATAATTAAACATTATAAGACGCAACAATTATTATAATTAATTTACGGATTTATTTATAATGAGTAAACATTTATTCAAACAAAAATGCACTTTATGCCAAATGCAATTTCTATTAACACTACTTCCGGTGGCGGGGTAAATGATATTAATAATTAAAATTATTAACAGCGGATCGAAATAAAATAATTATTGCATTTAGAAAATGCTTAAAGAATTAATTAACATGAATTATTATAACTTTTATAACAATATCAAATTATTTCACATTTATTCAGAATGCAAGGTTGTGACGTAACAACCTGCCATTTAAGCTGTAATTTCTTTAAGCGCTACTTCCGGTGGCGGTTAAATAAAAGTAATTAGGGTTATTAAATATCAATCGAATAAATAATTATTACCTATCAAAATGTTAAACTATTTAAATAACAATTTATCATTACATTATCTAACTCCTTTAAAGAATAATCATTATTTATGCCGATGGGATGTGACGTAGCTCAGGGACGGGAACTATTTTCTAACACTCGGCCATCCTGCTGTAGCCGTGTCCCACGGCGCTCGAACGGCATCCTCGCTTCCGTGCCATCAGTCACCTGGAACAGTGGACAAAATAAAAGGGGAGAGACTTGTCGCAAGACATTTTAAACTAACACCATTTATGACAATACCGGAACGACGTATATCTTTCAGACTGGTCAGTCATAAGGACTCACGTAAGGATGAACTTGTACATAACGAGGTAAAATTCTTTATAGTCATGAAAGATTAGATGAATCACACAGATATTTAAGTAGTTCATAAGACTGATAAATTAGGTCACAAAGACGTAAGTTTACTTCGTTAACTATACAGGCAGCATAAGTAGGTCACACAGACGTTTGTTTTTAAAGTACACTAGATGGCATAGGTAGGTCACACAGACATTACTTATATAACTTATTAGATCGCTAGCTTAAATAGGTCACACAGACATTTTCTATGTCACACAGACGTTTGTTTATATAATTAATTCAACAGACAGGTAGCGTACAAATAGGTTACACAGACATTTTAGTCTATATAATTCATTTGATAGATAGCAGAAATGGGTCACACAGACATTTTCTGTGTCACACAGACGTAAGCCTATATAACTCAAAAGACAAGTGGCGTAAATAGCTCACACAGACATTTTATATGTCACACAGACGTTTACCTAAATAAATTATTAGTCACAAAGACGTTAGTTTATATAATGCATAAGTCAGATAACGTAGAGAGTTGTAATCATCTGTCACACAGTCACACAGACTAAATGTTATTTATTTTTCTACAACGAGCGTTTTTAATTATCCTGTTTATTTCAGTACATAATACATATCTTTATTTTTCAGATAGCTGTGAGTTCGAATCTGCTGATGACACTCGCTGGTTCTACTTGGTCAATAAAACTATTTAAGTTACTGTTATTTTTAAATTAAAATATACTTTATTCTTTAGTTTCATTTACAGTTACATATACAATTTAAAGTAAAATCATACCATTAATATATATATCTACAAAGTTGTTGTAACAGATTTCATTTTATCATTTACATAATATATCTACAAAGTTGTTGTAACAGATTTCATTTTATCATTTACATAATATATCTACAAAGTTGTTGTAACAGATTTCATTTTATCATTTACATAATTTTCTGTTATTAACGTAGCACAGCAATTACAACAATATAAAAAATTAATGATCTAAAGCACTTATTAAATTTTTAACTTTCGAGTAAGTCTATGAGATCATCTCTATCAACTTCCCTATCACTAGATGAACTATCTGAATCAGAAATGAGAGGTTTGTAATGTCTCAACACCTCACCTCTCACAATTGCATTAAATTTTTTATACCCTTTCATACCTTTCACACTACTGATTGTGTATCGATCTAAATCAGTTTCTGCCTTAGAAATTTTGTAAGGACCCGAATACGGACTTTTTAGTTTTTGAGAAATCCCAGTTGAACTGTCCCTGGTAGCCCCACCTTTCCATAAAACTAGCTGTCCTACTGAATACTTCCTACATTTCTTACGGGATTGGTCAAATCTTTTCTTCATGAGGGTCATATTTCTATCGATATTTAATTTGGCAATGCTTCTCCTATTTTCTAGCGCTTGCTCCTGCGCAGCAAAATCTTGAGATTGTTCTATAGGGTAGGCTGGCAAACGGGAATTTTGATGACCGAACATAAGTTTAAATGGGCAAAATTTAGTGGTTGCGTTTGGTGTATTATTTATTCCCCATACGACGTCAGGGAGTTTTTCGTCCCACGTACTCTCGCTTCCGGACATAGTATTTAGGCCATCTATAAGTGTGCGATTTACCCGCTCAACCTGTCCGTTAGACCTGGGACTAGCTATGGCATTCATAATATGTTTAAACTGCGTTTCCTCTGCGTATTGCTTAAAATATCTACTAGTAAAAGCTTTTCCTCTGTCTGTAATAATTCTAGTAGGGAAACCAAACTCTGTAATAATACTTTTCAGATGTTTAACAGTTTCCACAGAACTGCAGTTTCTAACGGCCCTAGCGAATACAAATTTCGTAAACGAGTCTATTACCACAAGGATATATGTATTTCCTTTCCTAGTTTTTACAAAAGGACCTAAGTGGTCAGCGTGTAAGGTGTGCATAGGTACCGGTACTTTCTCGATTGGATGTAGCTCGCCCTGTGTTTTTCCATACTCCGACTTTCCATACGCGCATTGTAAGCACGATTTAATATATTTCCTAATGAACCTTGTCATCCCGGGGAACCAAAACTGAGCTTTGATAGTTTTTTCACATCGATCGAAGCCCGGATGCCCTATTTGGTCGTGATACTTTTGTAGCAGTCCGTATTTTGCTAATTTGGGAATAACAAACCGTTCTCCGTGCAAGGTTTTCCTATACAAAATATCATCTCTAACTATGTAGTTATTAAGTATATCAGGATTAGAAGTGGGTTCCCGTAACTGTGCGAGTATATGTTGGATATTATCATCTTGGAGCTGTAGTGTAACAAGCCAGTCAGATTGGTCGATTTGAAAGATAGGTTCTATGCAAGGATTCCTACTTAGCGCGTCTACGTGCCTCATTCGCTCTCCCGGGCGATACTCTATCTGCAAATCAAAATCCTGTATCGTCAGCCACCATCGGGCTATACGAGGAATAAGGTCTTTTTTAACTAACGTGGTACGTAAAGCCGCACAATCTGTAATAACTTTAACAGGTATGCCTGTCAAATAGATGCGGAAACGTTTTAGCGACTCTACTACTGCCAGGGTTTCAAGTTCATAGCTATGGTAAAACTGTTCTTCTTTGGACGTTACTCTACTGAAATACGCGATCGGCTTTATACTACCATCAGGTTGTTGCTGCATCAGTATGCCACCTAATCCTAACTTGCTTGCGTCAGTATGCAATTCTGTTACTGCTGTACTATCGTATATACCGAGTACTGGCCTATCAACAAGCCTACATTTTAGGGTCTGAAATGCCTCTTCCTGCTCTGGACCCCAATGCCAGTCTGCGTCTTTTTTTGTAAGTTTTGTTAAGGGAAGAGCGATTTCAGCAAAACCACGAATAAACTTTCTAAAGTATGACGCTAGTCCAATGAACTGCCGAATTTCATGGACGTTTCGTGGTCGTTTGTAATCCGCAACACAATTAATTTTAGATTGGCCAGGACGTATTGCACCTGCAGATATTTCGTGACCAAGATAATCGACTCTAGTTTTTAGAAAGGAACATTTTTTTAAATTTAGTTTCAAATTGGCCTTTTGCAATAGTTCAAAAACTGTCTCTAACAATTTAATTCCTTCATTCACAGTTACTGTAGGGAGCATAACATCGTCAAGATACGTTGCTACGTCATTCTTGACCTCATTCAGAGCTAGACGTATTAGTCGAGAAAATATGGCTGGAGCATTCGCAAGTCCGAATGGCATTTTTAAAAATTCATATTGTCCGGTGGGTGTTACAAAGGCTGTTTTATGAATAGAACCGTCTGCAAGCTTTACTTGGTAATAACCTTGGGCGAGGTCCAGGGTAGTGAAGTAACATTTCCCTGCTAGTTTCGAAACTTGATCATCAATATGTGGTAGAGGATAGCGATCTTTTATTGTTCGAGAGTTCAAAGCCCTGTAATCTATGCATAACCTGTAATCCCCGTCTTTTTTTTTTACTAATATAACTGGACTTGCATATTCAGACATCGATTCACGTACTACACCGGCATCAACTAAGTCCTGCACCTTTTCGTTTACAATTTCGTTTTCTTTATGAGATAGCCTATATGGCTTGAAGTGAACCGGTTCGCTTGTTGTTGTCCGGATATGCATTTCTACCAGATCTGAGCAACCTAGGTCTTTAGTACTTTTAGCAAATAAATGGCTATATTTATCAAGAAGGCTAAGAAGTTTGACATAGTCAGTTTCTTCTAATTCACCTACATTTATCTCATGTTTATCTTTCAACATTGAGTTATTTCCTAACGAAGAAGATGTATCGAGAGTCATCACATTATTAATACAATTTGGGACCAATGACACCAACTGTGCTCGTGCTACTAATTTATGAGCTGGAAATGAAACTGCTACATCGCCCACATTTAGGAATTTGAGACGCCCTTCAATGCATATAATCCCTCCAGGAATCACATAGCATAAGCTACCTAATTGAACGTAAACAGAATTTGTTAAAAATATCAAATCCCCGCTTGATTCAATGTCCACAAACACTTCAATTAAACCAACGCTTTGAGGCGGTATAGTAACATCACGCTTAAGACACACATTATATTTGGAGTTAAAATCTGAATTTTGCAATTTCACGTCGTCTAGGCAAGTATCCGTTGCAGTTATTTGAGTAAATCTAGCAGAATTTGAAGTGGTTACGAGGCTAACACCAGGTTGATTAATCATTGGCTGACCGATGATAAGGTCTATATCGGACAAATCACAGTCCGTTATTTCTACTTCACCGTTTAAACATACATCGTCTATGTGCAAATTTATATGTGATCTACCTAGCGACTGCGCACAAGCACCTCCAAACCCTCTCATGATAACGGCAGACGGTAAAATTGCAAGTTTTAGCAAGTTTGCTTTACTTTGAGTGAGAATGTTTAATTTGCTTCCAGTATCAATATAAACTGTTAAATTTACTGTGCCGATGCATGCCGGGCGTTTGTAGATGCTTAAATGAATATCAGCATTAGTAAACATTATGTGACTCACACGAGACTTCTGAAGTTGCTGCTGCGTTGACCCAGGAGCGGCTGCAAACCAGCAGGTAGCGGACGTGTGGCCGGCGCGGTGGCAGTAGTCGCAGCGCTGGTTGAGTCTGCAATCCCGTGCCTCGTGTCCACCTCGCCGACAGACGTAGCACCTTTTGACTCCATACTGCTGTTGCGCCGTCGTATTTCCATCAGTCGTACCTCTTCTCCACGTAGATTTTCGCGACGTCATTGTAGCTTCTACTTTCTTGTAGTTCTCGAGACACGACAGGTATCCATAATAGAGCATTTCCGGTGTTTCGCATTGGTACGCTTTAGCGTTAGCACGCAATTCAATTGGAAGACCTCGGATGATACACGAGTTCGCATCTTCTCCACTCACGTTGCATTTTTTGAGAAGTAATATTTTGTCGTGGTAATATTTAGTCATTGTCTCAGCATCTTTCTTTGTTCGTGCCAACATAGCCTCAAGTTTGTCAACAAAGTCTATTGACCGAGGGAAAGCTGTTTCGAGGGCATGTTTCCACCCTTCCCAGTCCAGACAATAGTCATCTAAGTTGTCATACCATTGTCTCGCTGAACCACGGAGTCGTAGTTGCATCACGAATTGCCGTTCCGTTGATTCCCATCCGTATACATCGCCAAGCTGGTCAATTTTGTGTAGCCAAGTTCGAACGTTACTGGCAGTATCCTCAGGCCGGAATTTAGGGATGACTTCGGCATCTGCATGAGTTACTCGACGTCGCTTGCTGGCCGACGGCGTGGAGTGGGTATTTGAAGAAAAAAAATTTGGGTTTTCTTCATGATCGGATGTTTCTTCTTCGCTGTATTTTCTTTTTATGCCAAGTCCATCAGCATAGGGTCCCGACATTCTTCGATATCCCACTTCTGAGATGTGACCGAAGGTGAGATAGGCTTCCAATAAAACTCTGGTTTCGTTGTTCTTGTTGTATTTCGACAGAGATTACACTTGCTCTTCATCTATCGTACAAAATAAGTGACCTACTAAACGATTGCAGCTACTTTTATACATCACAAAAACCGCCAACTCGATGAAGCTTGAAGCCGTTTCCTAAATTATAACTTCCGGTACAATGTTTTTTAAAATTACAAAGAGCATGGTAATATAATTAAACATTATAAGACGCAACAATTATTATAATTAATTTACGGATTTATTTATAATGAGTAAACATTTATTCAAACAAAAATGCACTTTGTGCCAAATGCAATTTCTATTAACACTACTTCCGGTGGCGGGGTAAATGATATTAATAATTAAAATTATTAACAGCGGATCGAAATAAAATAATTATTGCATTTAGAAAATGCTTAAAGAATTAATTAACATGAATTATTATAACTTTTATAACAATATCAAATTATTTCACATTTATTCAGAATGCAAGGTTGTGACGTAACAACCTGCCATTTAAGCTGTAATTTCTTTAAGCGCTACTTCCGGTGGCGGTTAAATAAAAGTAATTAGGGTTATTAAATATCAATCGAATAAATAATTATTACCTATCAAAATGTTAAACTATTTAAATAACAATTTATCATTACATTATCTAACTCCTTTAAAGAATAATCATTATTTATGCCGATGGGATGTGACGTAGCTCAGGGACGGGAACTATTTTCTAACAATTAACAATATCGGGAGAACCTATAGGTCTATTACTAAATCTTCAATCTTAGTTTTTGAATTTATACTAGCGGTTTTTAATTCTTTTTTTACATCGTGGATAGTATGTCCACCGTAATTTTTTTCCATTTTTCAATGACAATCGTCTACAATTTTCATAATTACCAACAATATTAGCAGTACCAAAAGAACCCTTATTACCAGTTAAATAAAATAAAATCTCAAATGAATCCTGAGAGAACAAAGGATCAACTCGTAAATCATCATATTAATAATTAATTTTTACATTAAAGTAAACGATTATATTTTTAACTTTATCATAACTACAGGTCACTTGGTCTACATACACAAATTTAAATAAAACGATTCTGTGACATTGCCCTTCTAAATATAGGTTGATTAGAATACGCATCGTTTTTCCAGTAATCACTCAAACGATTATAAACCGGACGTCAAATTCCGCGGCAGCCGGTCGGCTTCGCGCGCATTCCGCGGCACACAAGCGCGTAGATTTCGCATTTTTTGGCCGAGCGGACGCAGTCGGCTGCCGGCGCATACGCGTTACGCGCGCATCCGCGCCGATGCGCGCCGCCGCGCGTCGACGCGCCGCGCCGCGCGCCGTTTGATGTGAATCCTACCTTTATATGTGTATGATTCCAGAGGTTTCTCCATTATCATGGAGAAACTTCTGGAATTCTAGTGGATTGCTTAAACTTTGTGAATTCCACTGCATAATATTAAGATCCATTATTAGAATTATTAGAAGTGCAGTTTATGAAGTAAAGTTTCTTGTATCATTTATTTTATAGATGTTGTAATCATGGGGGTGTCTTTTTGATTTAAAATAATTTATCTACATCCATACCATAATATGTCTATTTTATATTCAGGAGCGATGAGCAAACGCCCTACATTTAGATATAAGTATCTGTGGCTGCATTGAAATGTTTACATTTTAGTGTCGGTAACCGACACTTTAATTACGTTCAAATTTCGAACGTCTTCTTTAAAAGTAAAAATTAATAGGTTTTTTCGATTATCGAATTAGTCGATTAGTAATTTTATGTTCCATTCCTATACATTTAATTCGATGCTGAAATTATAACAATCGATTTGAGAATCGAAATCAACTCGAGTCTAGATTGTTTATGGATTTTAAAAACTACAAACGTCATTTATTCAAATTGACCTACAAATTATGACATGATTTTGTACTAATTTGCTCATCGATCCTGACTATAAAATAGACATATTATCGTATGAATGAAGATAAAGTTATGTATGTGACTGTACATAATTAGTCATTAAAATACTCATGTGATTCTTTTATGAAACTCACTTCGTTCGTTTCATAAAACCACATTCGTATTTTAATGACCCTCATTATGCAGCAGTCACATAAATAACTATTTAGTTATCGCTTCTGTAATTGTGTTCATGAAAAAGTTAGATTTCATAAGATTTTGAATATTTGTCTCAATGTTTGACATTGTAAGTTGTGGAAACGATTTTTCATTGAATAAAGCAGAGTATTGCGTGGCCCGAGAATTTATTTTATTTTCTTCAATTTAAGTTTTTTTTTGGACAATGGTTTGAAATCGCGATGTGATTTCCACCATAGTTACAGCACTTTGCATTTTTGATATCCTCCTTACAATTTTTAAAGCTATGGTTTTCAGAGCATATTGATTCTTCAGAGTTTCTATTAGCAATGTGACCGAATCTTAAACATTTCAGACATTGTTTAACTGGGGGGACATAGATATTCTAAGGAAGTTATTGAGAAGGCGGTTTTATTGAGAAGAGACTGAGACATTAGAGCAGCAAACTATCTATCAAAGCTTAGGATCAGTACCTATGTCTTCTGTGTTGTCTTTTAATAAATTATAAAAAGCTTTGGCTCTTAACTTGTGTATTCTATGTTCGATCATTAGGTTTTTTTTTATTTCTGAGCTTTATTCATATTTTAGTCTTTCTTGTAAAACTATGCAAGTCGAGTACATAGTACAATCTGTGCGTGGAGATCCAAAACCAATGCTCTCTAGTAGGAAGCATTTCTTTGTTTATATAAACCAGACTTCTTATTGACAAATAACGGAGCTTTAGAAAATTCACTCATTCATTGTGCATACCAAAAACCATCTCTTTAAAAACTTTTGGTATAGGCAGGGTTAGGTCACTAGTTTTTTTTTTGAGCACTTGTTTATTCTCATATCTATCTCATATTTCAGTGTATCCTTTGTACAAGTTTCAGAATGTTCTTTATATTTAACAATTGTTGTCCACAGTTGTAATAGATATTTTTATTTTTTTAGAAGGCTTGTTAGCTAGTGATAAAAATGCAACGGGATTTGAACCCACGCCCTCCGGGTTTTAGAGCCCAACGCTGTAACCACTGTACCACGGAGGCAGTTTTTAGGTAAGTATATTATTATATTTTATAAAAACGCGCTAAAATTCCTTATGTTGTGTCAACTTTTTGTACACTCGTCTTCGTCGTCTAATGAACGGAAAATACTTTCCATTTTAGAAATGTAATGGAATCGAACGTTGAAATACTTTTGAATAATGCATTTTATTAAACTTATTTTATGATCTGCTCCTGCGATGCCGCACTTCACAAAATCACTTTTGGGGTTAGATTGGTTTGGAGGTTTATTTATTTGTACCGAATGGTAGGATGCGGTGTCCATTATTATTGCTCTCCTAAATTATTTAAAAGACCTATAAACCACTCTTTAATTTTTTCATAATTCATCTCCTCACGGTACTCCGTAGTTTTCTTGGATTTAAAAGCCAACTAACAATAAAGGACGAATCCACTTGCTGTGCCAGCGTGACAAATAATAAGGCGTTCGCCTTTGCCCTCCGGTTCTTTGGTACACGATTGAGCCGTATCGTCGATCCAACTTTTACCCACTGTGTGGTTGGCGTTTAGCCACATTTTGTCTAAAAAGACAACTTTGCTTCAATCACTTATATTTTTGGTTTTCCTTAAGAATGTGCATCTTGCTAAGGCAATGTCAGTCCTCTCCATAATAATCTTTCTTTTATCTTTCTTTCTCTATTGAAAAGGGGTGTAATGAGTCTATGCATAAATCAAGTTAATCCTTGTCAATTTGTGCTTTCTGTTCAACACTAATTTTTTACTTTTATACGCGTTTTTACTTTTTGCCTTTTAGTTTGTTGCAGGGGCGGTTCTAACGGCGGACGTTTTTCCGAACTTGAAGTACTTGGTTCAGTTCGTTCGCCTTGCGATTCACCAGCCGGCCACAGCGGAAACATTTAGCATTGACACTGTTTACAGGCGTATCCACTTTTTCTATCTCAATTCCTTTATTTTCTGTCCCCTCTAGGCACAGTGATCTTTCAATATCAAATAGCCTGCCGATCTCTAAGGCAGTTTTAAGTGTCAAATCCTTTCCTTTCTTGATCAGTTTTCTCTTTAAATCCAGATTTACACATTTTTCCACGAGTTGGTCTCTCAGCGCTTCGGCTTCAAGTACGAGTTTGTTGTGATGTATGCCCAGATTGGTCATCACTTCCGAACACCGTCAAATAAACTGCATGACGTTTCCGCCTTAAATGGCTTTTTAATTTGGCGGTGGATGTCTAATAGCTCAAGACATCGTGGCATTTATTACACGTAGCTTTCGGTTTTGTTATCTTTTTCAAAGTGGTGCCAAATATTACTGAAATTTTTACGTACCACCGACATAACTAAAATGTACCTAACTAATTTTCACTCAATCAAATTTCCAAAGTTAAGTAATATTAACTATTTAATAATCTGTGGTAATATTTACACGAATATACACACCTACTCTACAATTCGACACAGTTCATCTATTTGAGAACTTGTACCTGAAGTTGAAGGTTGATATTTGTCATCATTGTGTATACAGGATACAGGTTGCAGCATACCTGCTTCTTCAAAATGTTTCTGCTTTAGGATGATTTGTCAATGCCGAGGTAGAAGCAACTTCGCCATGTACCACCACGCGAAATAATTGAATTGGACCACACAATGTACAATTTACTTTTGTCTTATCACTATCGTATTCATTAAATAATATCCACACAGCGATCTTTTACGTCCACTCAACTTCAAAAACGTTCGTCGACGTAACGTAAATAATTTTCACACGATATTATGCGGAAACTGCAATATTTACTCGAAAGAACGATGCATCGACTGAGCGAGTTTATCTGAATCTGCGCTGATTTTCATACCGGAGCTTTCTATTGCCATTAGCCGCCTATATTGTGCGTTTTGTTATTTTTTTATCGTATTTTTGTCTGTTCTATGTGCAATAAAGAATATTTATTATTATTATTATCATTGGCTTGTATGTATCGGGTAGATCGGAGAGAAGCAGGGTACCGAGCCACTCGTCGTCCACTTTAAATCCGATGTTGCGCAGTTCATGAGCTGTCGTGACAACTTTGCTAACATATTCTTCTACATTTTGACTTTCGGCGAGACTTGTCGTACATAATTCTCGTAGTAAACCTACTCGGAGTGTTAGCCCTGAGTAATTTACGGAGTCCAATAACAAAATTAGTTTTGATTTTGCTTTTAGATCGCGTTTCGGTTCCACGGGGCCGCTATTTTCTACACCATCCCATAGTTCCTCGAGTTCAAGATAAGTCGTCACTTCAAATCTCCAGGTTGAATAATTATCGCGGCCTGTTAATTTCTCGTTAACGTCAACGGATTGTTTGAAGACACTTTTATAGAAGTTTGCCGGTCTCGCGTGGTTATGTTGAGGTTAAGTTTTTGCACTTTTATTTCAAAAGTCAGATTTGGCACTGTTCCACATTTACAGGGCATCTGGGCCCATAACTGTTAGTTTTAAATGATAGAAGACGGTTTATATTGATATTAACGTGTATTTCATATAAGTTTTACAGAGGCACAGGTGAAATTACGAGTGTACATCGCTCGTTAGGCCCTCAGGCCCTATAGGCGACTTCGCCACACACGCTGTATTAGACGATTGGTCAACCACCGACCCTACCCGACCATTCACATACGTCGGCCTGGATTATTTTGGGCCACTTTCAATTGCCGTGGGACATTTCATAATCGGATTTTTAAAGTGGTAAATATGCCTTTTAGAAAGTTTATTTGCCAAGTGGATCCCCTCCTCGTTTTGCAAAATATTTAACTGTTTTAAGAAATTCCACTGTGTCAATTTGTCATTTTCGTCAAGGAATACTTTTTTTGCTTCGAAATTATTTTTTATAAGTTTAATAATGTAACTATGATCTACAATGATAGTAACCTCGTTTTGAACATTGAAATAGGGTGAACCACGGAAAAAAAATAAAGCCCCTGGTACACCCAGTTATCTTGAGGTGAACTAATGAAAGAAATAATTGCCCTTGGTAGACCCGGGTGAACTATGAAGGTGGACCATGGGCAATGACTGAGCATTTTCCACTTTTTGAACCAGAACAGCAATGAGCTCATTTTGTATTATTGGACTTTAACCTGGCCCGTAGGTTTGCAGCAACTCTTGTAAAATAGGATCGTATTTGGCTAATAACTCAACGGGATCCCTTTTTTTCGCATAACTTTTTTTGTCCTAATTTAATTTGACATAACGTGTTTGGCATAATTTATTTTGTCATAATAATATTTTGTCATAATTGTCCTTTCGCATACTGTTTCAGTAAGCATAAAATGTTTTTTGCCATAATTTTGATTTGCATAATCTTATTAAACATTGTTTATTTGTCTTAAGAGTTATTATAGTGTAACAGTAGGTTAAGGTGCGGCGGGGGTGGCCCTTGGGCCACCCCTAAGCCGCCAACATGTTTATTTATATAGGAAAAGTATTTCCAAAAGTTATGGCTTTAGAATATTATGCTTAACAATTATTATGCTTAAAGAAGTTATGCCTAAAACATTATGCCTACAAAGTTATGCCAAAAGAATATTATGCGTAACTATTATTAGGATAAATAAAAGTATGCCATGTTAAATCATGACAAAAAAGCTTATGCGAAAAATTAGGGAACCTAACTCAACAACACTCAAAAAAATTCCTTTTGGACCTGAATCGGTGCCATATACCGTTTATCTATGGCCACGAAAAGCTAAATTACAAGTTGAAAGTGTTAGAGCATTGACACTTCTTGTCTTCATGGTTTAGTTTTTAGATCATTATTGTCTTACCACTTCTTCATCGATAAAGCTTCCAGTACTTCCTGCATCGAGCAAAGCTTCTAAAAATTTCCCGTTATGGTTACACGGATTGTGCATTAGACGTCAACCGAAGACAAGAAGCGATGTTTTCTACTTCTTCACTCGCGACAACGGCGTTTACATTACTGCTTTTGCATACTTTTGCCAAATGTTCTTGTTTTCCACACTTCAGACATGTTGTTTGTGAAGCTGGGCTGGGCTGGGCTGTCAGCATGCAATATATTTTAAACCACTCTAATTCATTCAATTTCTCCCGTTTCACCAAATTGCTTTACTAATAAAGCGATAACATCTTTTTTTATTAGCATTTAAAGGCTTTGTAGTTGCTTCCATCACAGATAGCTCTAAAGAAATTCTCTTATTTTTTTCAAAGTGCCCAGTGTGTGTGTGTGTGTTGGTGTAGCTATTATGTTAAATGTTGTAAAGTGTTAGTGTGAAGTGTGGTATGGTTCGTAACAAGTGAATACACACATTGCTACTTGGCAAGCTTTGCAATACATGATCGTCCGTTTCTTACAGACGGCGCATTGGCGCTTTAGACTTTAGTCGGTCTGGCTTTCCGGGCTTGATCACGTCGTACTGTGCCGGGCTGTGTACCGTTGTTGTGATGATGAATGCGGTGGGCTTAGGAGTTCTATGTGCAGTAAGTGGGTCATTTATTAATACTCTCCGGAATTTCCGGTGTGTCAATGACTGTGTGTGTTTGAGTAAAATGTGAGCGTCATCAAGGACACTAGAGCGTTCAAAAGCAGTCTAAAAATTTCTTTTATACCAAACTCTAGTTCGGCGTCGTTCCATGGGATATGTCGCAAGTTGCTGGTCCTTGCGATCCACTCCACCCATACAGATATTGTAATCAAGCACAACTGTCGGCTTGGATGTGTCGAATTTTCCATCCTAATGGGGTGGCCCTTGTGCTTAAGACCCTTTAAAAGTCTGAGCACAAGAGCTGGGACTTTTCCAGAAACTGGAGTATCGTCTGCTACCTTCGAAGTGTCATGGCCTGCGTGCACTTCGAAGTGCCAGAGATACCCAGTCTGGGATTCGCAGACCTCGTACGTCTTGATACCCACTGGGGTCCTAACTAAAGGACTTAAATGAGTGGACTGTATATTATAAAAATGGTGGTTTATTCGCGGTTAGTTGAAGAAGAGGAACGCGCCCGCGCAGGTGTGGGGAGACGGCGACGCCCGACGACGCTCGACGATGCCCGAGAAGGCCTAAGGTGGCCTGTGCTCCAACACCCACTGTCGCTCCTTTATTGCGGATGAATTGATTAATATCAAGCCAACCCTTCCACTGGTTGAGACTCTCATTAACCCTAGAAGCCCAATCATATTTCACTGGCTATAAAGCCCAAACATACGTAAAAATGACGTGTAAAAATAAAATCGCTCTATTTTATTTTATTTTTTAAGTTATGATCTATTTAAAGGGATTATTTATTAAAAATACAGTTTTCATTAATAAATAAAATACTTTTTAGGATAATAGATAGATATACTCTTTATTGCACAAAATTATAAAAGAAAATATGTTACAAAAATGGGTGATACAATGTAGGCGGACTTATTGCTAATAGCAATCTCTTCGAGTCAACCTTAAGGTAGAGGAAAATTTACTCTTTATTAAGACAACTAGCTGTGCCCGCGACTTCGTCCGCTTAGAATAGTGACTTTTAGGGCAGCATATTTTGAAAAAACAAATACCGTCTTTTGGGTAGCTAAAAATTTACTACTTTACAGTAATGCTTCTCTGTATACGATATTTGACGTATGGCCATCGGGAATGAAAGCACACAGGCTCCTAGGATTGCTAACCCGTGACAGAGCTACATACAACTGGCCGTGCGAGAAACAGCTGATACTTAGATCTACACCCACCACTTTCAGCGTCTGACCTTGGGCTTTATTAATTGTCATCGCAAAACATAGGCTGACTGGAAACTGGACTCGTTTAAAACTAAATGGAATGAGAGGAATTCGAGGAATGAAAACACTTTCACCTTTTCCACACCGTGTTAAAATCTCTGCTTCTATCAGATTTTGTTGTAAATTGGTCACTTTTAACCTGGTGCCATTGCAAAGTTTTGGGGGGCTTAAATTTCTAAGAAGCATTTATGGGTACGCCTACTTTTAATTTTATTTTATGTGCTGGTAGTCCAGGAGCATTGAGGGATTCTAAAAATTTTACTGGGTATCTTGTAGATTCTTCTTCTTCCATGACTCTGTTAATGGAGATATTGGTACTCAACATAATCCCCCGGAATATAGCTCAAAATTTCAGCGTTTATTGTTGCTGCTTGGTCGTTTCGTGGCGTCAAAAAGCTCTTTCGCAAAGCCAGGAATTTGCGCAAGATGGTATTAAAATTTGCGTTGTGTTTCCATACACAGATGATATGAGGTCTCGCATTGATGAAACTATGTTGCATAGGTTTTCATTAAGAACAACTTTTCCTTGTTCCTGCGGATACATAAAAATTGGTGACAAAAATTATTCATCATGCAATTGTCTATAAAAATGTATCTATACTTTTTTTCCTAAGAGTAACCATTTCAGAGATATGGCGATTTTTTTTTTCATGTAATAGGGGGGCAAACGAGCAAGTGGGTCACCTGATGATAAGTGATCACCGCCGCCCATAAGCACCCGAGACCCCCTTAGGGTCACAGGCGCGTTGCCCGCCTTTAAGGGTGGAATATGCTCGCTTCTTAAAGGTATGCATGTCGTAATGGCTTGGAAACACCGCTGCGGGAAGCTTGACAAATATCAATGTTGTGTTCACTGCATAGGCTTTTTTGCAACACTGCGCTTTGGTCATCCGCCTTTATAGCCGCCGCAATAGCGTCGTTTCTTTGGTTTTGGCTCATCATTACTATTTTCTGGAGATGCTGGTACCACATTTTTTAAAACATTTGTTTAGAGTCCTCTTCTAAGTGGGCGCCTCCAGTCGTTTTTGCATCCAAGACGCCGTCAAGTCTGTGCTTAATTTTTTCGTCCTGGTTTAGATGTTGGCGGGACCCCATCTTATATTCAACCTAAAATAAATCACTACAATAAGAAATTGGAAACAATACAAAAGTTGAAAGCCCAATCATACGTCGAAATGACGTGCAACATCTTCATTGCAACAAAATAGCGGAACTTACCTTGATGGAGCAATCGTGTCCTGCGAGGTCTTGATGGCTACTGAGTTGGTTCGGAAGTTCGAAGCGATCCGATGGTAAACGTTAAAGAGATAGAGATATTTCGCCGCGGTATACGTCAAATTTACGTAGATTGGGCTTCAAGGGTTAAGAGCGTCATTTTGCGACAGCTCGTACAAGGTCGAAAATTTGGCATTTAGATGGTCAATTATGGGTTGAATTTTAAAAAGTTTTGCCTTGGGTCGAGACAAATGGGCTGTGTTAAAACTAATATTGTTATTAAATTGCAGGCATCTTGACAAGAGCAGGAAACGATCCATGGGTCATCTCCAAGGAGAATTTATTTTTATTTTATTTATTTAGGAAACAAACAGTCGTTTACATTAATTGCAAAGATTCATATTATATCTATAACAGACTTACAGTTTCACTTATTATATATGAAAAAGCACGAGACAGTTGTTTAGTATTTAAGCTATGTAATAAATAGTGATGACAGAATCTAATATAGTTCTTTTGGAAGCTCATATTCGTGGCAGCATTTTTTCATTATTTTTAATCCCGCCCTGATTGTCAAAATTAATCATTGCTACGCTCAATCTGTTTTTTGATTTATTTTTAACTAAATTTAACTGGCTGAAGACTCTTTCCACTTCACCATTGGACCATGGCAATGAAAGTATAGAGACGGCAAATGAACTAATTTCATTAAAGGGATTTTCCGTTATGGAATATTTAAATGATTACAGTAAAAATGTATGATAAAATTAAATAAAACAATGAATATATTATTTAAAAATGTTGCCTATTCTGAATCACTATCTTTAGTCGAACTTAGAGTCAGAGTTTATTTGAGCAATTTCCGTAAACTCGAATTTAAGTGTTTGATTGAAGATTCAGCAAATCCAATGATTCATCAAACAAAGGTTTCTTTTTCTTTTCAACCATCGTTGGTCTTACTGCTTAAATAAGCGGATCGGACGAAATAAGAAGGAAATTAAAAATATCTTCATTGGAATCTCACTCTGCTCTTCTTACGTGAGTGATGTTCTCTAAATCTTCTGAAGTCCTTGTTCCTCGCTTCTGAAGCCTCTTCAGATAAACTCCCAATCGGTACTATTGCGTTAGTAGCGATAATTTCGGCTCCATGAAGCAGTATCGTGTTCACTGTTGATGACATGTAGTACCAGTTGTACAATTCAACATACTTCTCAGCAGTTATTTTTTTTTATACTAAGTCAGTTGGCAGACAGACACGCAACTCACCTGATGGTAAGCGGCCACTGCGGTCTAATCCATTGAGGGACACTTCACCAGGAAGCGTCGCTCAATGTGCTGTCAGACTGTAGACCCATCTGATCTTCGAGCCTTTGATTTCAAGTGTACTGGCTCCCACATTAATACTGCCGGAACACAGCTAAAGCTATTATGGCGGCATATTTCACCTGTGGGGGTGGTAGCTAGCCAGTCGGACTCTGAAAATACCCTATCACCAACCAGACCCTAGGTGGGAATCGAGCCCACGACCTCCGGGTTATAAACCCCAGCGGCTTAGCCACTGTTCCACGGAGGCGGTCAAAAAGTACGCATATTTTTAAATTTGGAAACATTGATGGGTTCACCTGAAGGCTTGCAAAATTACAGCAAATCTTTGGATCAGTTCTTCATCTAGTCCAGTGATAGGCCGCAGTCTTTTCAGGAAATTCAAAGAATCGTCGTGCGGTGTTGCCGTCGTTAGTTGAGCCATAACCTTGTTTTACAACATCGATTAACAGGTTGAGCACCGTTTTAAACCTGGCTTGGATAGTTTTCTTTCTTGCATCCACTGCAGTTTTCTCACTTTCCCCTCTAGCAGACCACTTCTTAATATTTAATTTATATGCGATATATGCAAAAGACATTCTATCATGTTTATGCGCGCATGTAGTGAAGCAAGACCGAGCTCCATCAAGTCTTCTTCTGTTGATTTATTTTTTACTTTTTCCAAGTTCATCTCCGAAGGTTTCGCCAAACAAATGTAGCACGCTGCATTCGATCTTACGTTAGGAGAAAGGTATGTTTATATTTTAGCATCAACCATGGTGAGCATTAGCTTATGACTCACCATATGGCTATCACAATCAGATGGTTGGAGAGCTGATATCTCAGCTTTGACTCTTTCATTTTCATCCTTTACCACTGTTTCACTTTCTTTAACAAAGGTGAACTGTAATGGACGACAATACGCTGCTGAGCAAGGTTTCGGGTTCTCCCAAACTGTAATGCCTTCATTTTCAGTGGGGATAACGAAGTCCTGAAGATACTATAGTCATCTTGTATAGAATCCATTTTCTGTTTGTGTGGATGCTCCGTCGAAACTGTATTTTGTTATTAAAATGAGTTCTTTATTTTGTATACTTTCTGGCAGAGATTTAATTATTCTTTTTGCTGTCAGATCTAGCAAAGCTTGCAGTGAAAGTTTTGGCTGAGGAATCTGTTGCCCTAATTGAATTTTTCGGTTCTGGTGGAAAGCATACTTTCTTCTCTTTTTGCACGTAGTAATACGAAGGATACAAGTGTAAATTGTGATAAACGAAAACTGAATTTTTAACATGATTTTGAATCTGATAACACATAAGTTTGTATTGTTAGTACTTGAATGAAGTGAAAAAATGACTTACCTTCCTAATTATTTGACAGATATTTTTCCGGCGAAGGGCTAAGTATTTTAAAACATCGTATCGTTTTTAAATATGCAGTCTATTTTCTTTTGTTCTATTGCTTCTTTAGGTGTTAAATCAACAATTTTGTAAGGACATTTAACTTCCACTATCGAATCTTCTTCTACAAGACCATCAGGACTTGCTGCCAAAAACGTTTTATGTTTATCGACGAATAATCCACATTTCGATATCAGTAGTCCCGTTTCTTCTATGAATTGCTGTATTGCTTCAACTTCCTTTTCTTTACCATAATTTGTAGCAAGAGTGCCTTTTGATAGTCCTATTACTGATGTTGTTTTTCTTAGTTTACAAATTCGACCGAAGTTGGATGCTGTAAGGTGTTTACGTCTTTCCACTGGCCACAACCTATTATCGCTTTGGCCTACAGTGTTTTGTTCGAGCTCATCAAAAGACATCGACGATATTGGCTTCTAGCATGCACAAACAAATATCCCGCATTATAATACGTCTTTTATGTTTTTGCATTAATATCAATTATCTGAAGTTAACGTACAATTCGTGGTTTGAAACGATTAAATAAAAGTTATGTTATTAAACAATTTGTCTGACTGTTATCTACATTGCTGTCAATTCAGCTAAAGCAAGTTCTTTCAATGGTTTGACAGCGGTCGAAGATATGTCAGTATTATCGAATTCATCAGCGTCCAAGTTCGGCAGGTTTTCATCAAATGACGGCGCACTCTGCCGCCCAATCAAATCTTCTAACTTAATCAAGTTTTCATCAAATGACGGCTCACTCTGCCGCCCAATTAAATCTCCTAACGTAATCAAATTTTCATCTGTATTTGAAGATGCATCTGCAAACAAAAATATGCCCCAATGAATCGTTGTGAGTAAGCTCTATTTTGATAAACTAAGTAGGTATAGGTATAAGTGTAACCTACCTAACATTTCATATCATTAATTAACCCTAAAAGTAAAAGAGAAAGGCGCCTGACTAGAGTCAGCCTATTATCCTAGTCAATCAGCCGACTGACTATGATACTAGGAACAACCATAGCTACGACAAGCAGACCATACACATAGTGTACGACACAATAAGCAAGTTACAAAACCATTAAAACCTTGAACTATCATAAAAACATGAGTAATACCTACCTAATTGAACAGTTGCAGTTTTGTTTGTTAGATATAACTATCAACAGGCACTGTGAACAAACAAACAGAAAAATATTTAGGCAAACGTCATCTAAACCTATTTCAAATTAATAGCATTAGTAAGTAGTAATTACATATTTATACTTATGTGATTCCATGACGAAGTCGTCATAAGCTTGAGAGATGAGATTGTCATTTATCGCCGTCGTCACCGAAATATTCAGAAAATCATTATGTAACAAAAACACCATTATAAAAGTTGCTTTTTGTATTTATGAAAAGCTACTCTCGCGTTAACGTATTTGGGACTAATTTTCAATAGCACAATTTCAAACGCCAACGACAGTTTAACTGTTATATTATCAAAATCTGAATTAAAATCTGGCAGAAGCAGTCATACGTGAATTTATCAATAATGGCCAGCACTAGGGATGTCGAAAGTGAAAAAAAATATCGATATTGGCATTGATATATCGCGGAATCATTATCGATATATCGATATAACGGCAAAAACAAATAATTGTGGTTTTAAAATAACAGTGTATTTAGCTTAGCCTAGCGCAATAATATCAATAGTAATTTTTATGCAAAATGTAAATTATTTTAATGTACAAATATCTCAATAGAAACGAAGGTATTTTTATAGTTATTCTTTTTTATTAGACAAAATAACATACATTAGACAAAAAAAAGCGATCTTCTAACTTTTAATAAATCAGGCAAACCAGTATTTGTCCGATAGTGAAAGTAGAAAAACTCTGCTCTTTACATGTTCCGCTGTCTGCCGGCTTCTATTGTTAGGAACCGCAAGATTTACGGCAGACGCCACTCTCTCTGAAGGTACAGAGGAAGCCTTAGGTGTCAAGTATTTAAGTGCCAGATTCGAAAGAACTGGGGTATAATGTCTCGTGTCTATCCAAAACTTTATCGGGTTTTCCTTACGGCATAGATTTGGAGCATCTAGGAATTGCTTCAACTCGTCCGGCATTCTGTTACTTCGAGAAACTAGATTAGCTGCATTATTGCTGGCTGCAGCAGCTAGGAGCTTTTCGTGTCGAGACCATAATGATTCTGACGTTGAAGAATTTTGTGTTTCAGGCATTGTGTCAGTATTAAGATTAGGCGAAAGCTGTCCTCGTCGCCTGTGTTCTGCGCGTATTTCATCTGAAAGCTCAGTTATTGCTTTTGAAACGGCCAGTGCGGAACTGAAGTGAATCCTCTTGAAACGCGGATCTAAAATTGTAGCTTTTGCCAAGTATACATTTTCCTCCAGGGGCCTTAGTCGTGTAGTAACCCCTTCCAACAAACTGGTTTTTACGGCAATACCTAATGTTGTTGAGGGTTTTTCGTGTTCCAGTCCTTGCGCCAGCAAATTAGTAATTGGTATTGCTAGACTAGCACTCACATAATGATCACCAGTGCTGGCCCAGCACCTACAGCCACCTATAATATATCTTAACTTGATAATCTAGCCTTAACGATAAAATTATTTTTTTTAATTAGTTGTATTTATTACTTACCCTTTTGTTGATTTTCCTTTACGGAATCAAAATTTATCTGTTTTGAACACATTTTACCAGCTAAAATCACATTTAGTTTAATACAATTCAATTATTTTATAATTTTCCAACCAGTTTGCGCGCGGGCAACAAAACAAAATAAATGTTTCAAGTGACTGCTAGCGCCACCATACGGTAGGAAAGCGTTACGCTTAAATAATTGTTTTTCGCAGTAGCTGCATTGACTCTGAGCTACTAGAACCCTCATAGATAAACCAGATAACAGATATTTAACTGTTTTTCGTTGATGACCTTTATTATAATTGTAGTGTGATGTAATAACTGAACGCAATTTGTATTATTTAATCTGTAACATTATATAACCAAACGCAAGTGACAAGTACAGACTGCCCTCTGCAGTGAACCTGATGTAACAATGTTGACAGCCAACCTAACCTATAAATGTATGAGATAAAACGGCATGTTGTAAAAGTACAGACGGTTAACGAGAGAGTTGAGTAACTGTACAGTAGGCAAGGGACGCTCTCAAGACGCTCTTCCATTTGCCCGTGGGCCGTCACGTAGGACTGAACCATTGTAACCTTAATTAATAATAATAAACCCCAAGTGCTTCAAACATCATCGTCTCATTATATATACCCTTCCCAACTTCAATACATGGCGCAGCCGATTCAAGAACCTGAAAACTGCTGAAAACTAATGAAATTTGAAAATTCTGACGAACTTCAACAAGCTCAAGTAAGTGACGAGATGACCACTCCAATTGAATATAAAATGCCACAGCCGCTGCAACTCGAATCAGTGGGCGATATGCTAATGAAATGGAGAAACTTCAAGCAAGAATTCAACGTGTTCATCTTGGCAGCAGGTTTGGAAAAAGTAGCCGAAAAAAGGAAGTCCGCCATTTTGCTAAACTGCATTGGACAAGAAGGTCAAAATATATATTTCAATATTCTAAAGAAAACTGAAGAAACCCCATCATATCAAGAGCTGCTGAAAGAATTTGATGCATATTTTGAACCGAAGCAAAATGAGCTCATAAACACATTCAACTTCAACGCTAGGAATCAAGAGGATGGTGAAACTTTCGACAGTTTCTATTCGGAAATAAGGAAATTGGTAAAGAATTGTAATTATGAAAACCTAGAAGACAGAATGCTAAGAGACAGAATAGTCATGGGCATTAGAAATAAAAAACTGCAACGGAAACTTCTGGAAAACCGAAATTTGACTTTAGACTCTGCCGTTGATCACTGCCGAGCAGCGGAACTATCACAAGAACATGCCAAGATAATTCAAAAACAAGAAGAAACACTGAAGATTGATGCCGTCCACCTGCAGAATAATGAAGCTAAGTATAAAAATAGTTATCCCAAAAAATCTTTTAATCAGAAAAGTGTTAACAATAATTACAATAAAAACTTTTATCAATGTAAAAAATGCAATAGAGAACATGGACCAAGGCAGTGTCCAGCCTTTGGAAAAACCTGTTCCATTTGTAATAAATTAAATCATTTCGCTCAAGGATGTAGACAGAAAAAAGTAGATGTTATCAATCAAATTGAAAACAGTAATAATAACTTAGTAAATGATTTGTGACTATCTAAAGTTTGCCATTCGATAGGCAATAAATATTGTAAGACTGAATGGTCAACAGTACTAAGAACTGAAAATAAAAAAGTTTCATATAAATGTGATACTGGGGCTCAAGTAAATGTTTTATCATTAAAAGATTTTAAACTTATTGTCGATGATGAGATTCCTAAGTGGTCTGAGACAAATATTGTACTAGAAGCATTTGGGGGTAATAAAATAATGCCAATAGGTAAAGTGGTCTTAAATATATATATGAATGATGAGAGTCAAAAGTTTCCTACTGAATTTTTAATAATAAATGAAAATGTTCCTCCGATACTGGGTTTGAATTCATTAATAGAACTAAAATTGTTGAACTTGAATAATATTAATATTAATTCTGTACCCTCCAGTAATAATAATATTAACAGCATTAATTTAAAAAACAAAGATAAAATTATTAATGAATATCCTGAACTTTTCCAGGGCATAGGACAGTTTAAAACACCGCTGGAGCTGCACACTCAACCAAATGCGCAGATTGTTATCAAACCACCACGACGTGTTTCTCATGCACTGATGGATCGGTTGAAGGACAAATTGAGAAGTCTAGAACAAAGTCAGATTATTGAGAAGGTAGAACATCCAAAATCATTCGTAAGTAATCTTGTTATAATAGAAAAAAGTGATGGTAATTTGAGAATCTGTTTAGATCCACAAGAATTAAATAAAGTATTAATAAGAGAATAAGTAGGTAAGAATTGGGGTTTCTGGATCAACAGAGATCCAGCAACCCCAATTCTCACACTATAAATTCAAGTTTTCAAGTATTCGATTATTCAAGTTTTCAAGTATTCGAGTATTCGACTTCACCTGTCAGTATTTATCTAATGATTATTGTTGTAAAATAAAAGTATTCAACTACTCCTGCAAGTATTCAGATGACGATTTTGTTTATAAAACCTATTTCTTTTGTAAACTAGTCATATTAATTTAGTTTTCATATAAATATATCAGACAACATCATATGCATTGATCCGACATGTTTACAAATCAAATCCATAAAAGTAAAGGAATGTGTCACGTTATCACAACATTCACAACCTAATGGAGCCTCTGCGAATGAGTAGGTAAGTATAAACATTTTTTATGAATCTATCAGACACAAAATATCAAATCAATGCATACAATTGACATGATCAATGTAAGTAAAGGTAGCCTTCTAAATAATAAAAAAAAAGACGGATTTCAGTTTTAAAAGGTATTTATTCCATATTTTTTTGCAACAAAAAATTACGTTAACTTTCGATGTATTTTATGTAACAAATCTTTCGCACACTTATACACTTCGTCTGAGAAAGTGTACTCAACTACATGCTGTGCACAAATATCTGCTGTACAATCACATTCAAAGTTTTCTGTATTATTTAATTCATCACAGTCAAATATTTGCAATCTTATTATCTTAGACCTCGGGCCCTTGCTCGGTCTTTTAATGTAGGATGAATATACAACATCTTTTGCTTTTCTTTTTTTTATGTTATCGCTGCCATGGATAGAACCGACTATGTTATTCGGCTCGTCTATTATGAGAGGTCGCTCCCGTTCTAAGTAGTTCATCACATTCTGTCTTAATAGTTGATCACCTGACAGCGGTGAGTAGCTAATATCAAAATCGCGGGATTCCTGTAACAAGGATAAGTACATTATTTATTAGAAATATACTATAAATTTAAATGTTGTTTGATTATAGATATTAAAAGTAATAATAATAATAATAGATAAATAGAAAAAATGAGAAAGGCTCTACTTACCGTCATTTTACAGTTCGTCGAAAATTAGTTTTAAAAAGACTGACGACCACTTTTAAACTGTTTTAATGGTTTGTTTTATGATGGTTTTTATACGTTTTCTATTTTGCTTGCTAAGATTTTTTTTTACAATTGATTTCAAACCTTAAAGTATACAATTTTAAAAGAATTTTTCGTATGATTACTTAAATGTAATAAGAATAAATGTTGTAATACATAGGAGTAAGAAGAGGGTACGGTCCCCTACTAAATGCTACTAACTCATCGTTGTTGCAAATTATGAAATAGAAATGAGTTAGCGTCATACAATATGCATACTGAGTCTCATTTTAACAATCTCGATAGACTATCATTTAATCTTATGGTAAGGGACACAGGGATTTTTGCTGATGTCGCTAATTCGTATGATGACGCTTTTTAATTACGTTGATTTTTTACAAATATGGAAAAATTGTCCACGTGGTAAGCATGTTCAGCTCAGTGAAGGAGTGCTATTTTATCTCAGATAAATCTTCATCGAACATCGAGATTGACAAAATGTAAGTACCTTATTTTATTGATTATCACTATTCTTTATTTCTCTATTCATTCATATGTGCACCACTAATATACTTATTTATGTTTCAGGTCTTCAAGTCACAAACACTCGCTGGAATATTCTGACGATGAGCAACCTTCAACTTCACGTCACACCTACAAGCCTTCCAAGACCACCTCACTTCCAAGATCAGCTGCATCCTCAAACAAAATGTAAGTACCTTAATTGATTCATTTTCACTATTCATATTTCTCTATTCATTAATTCTCTATTCATGAATTCAAGTTTTCTGTTTTTGTACATATCACTTTAATATATGTACTTATTTATGTTTCAGGTCATCAAGTCACAAACAAACACTGGAATATTCTGACGATGAGCACCTTTCAACTTCACGTCACACCTACAAGCCTTCCAAGACCACCTCACCATCGGCTACATCCTCAAAAAACAAGCGCAAGAATAAAACTATTACCCCAGCGACCCTACGCAAATACTACGAGTTATTCGGAACAGACAGTGAGGGAGACGTTGAGGACAACAAACCAACCCAAGAAGGTAATTATCATATGTATTCATACTTCACCCAAAAATACTCTAAAGTGTAGCCAACAAATGAATAGAACGAAAGTTAGGACATACATATTACCTACATCAGTCTTCAGATATACAATACAGAAAGTAAAGGAATACTTAAATACTCAAATAAAAATAAGAGATGGGTAATAGATCTAATAATAAAAAATATTACTGATTGTGATACAGAGGCGTGGATGCATCTTATAAGGTTTATAAAAGTTTCGTTACGACAAATTAAACAATGCTTCATGTTTATTAAATATAATGAAAATAAGCCTCTAATAAATTAATTAATTTATCCATCAACAGTATCGAAGAAGCCACGGCATACTCCTCCTGCGGTTAACGAGCCCATGTCAAAGAAGCTGAAGAGCAGCAGCTCTCGTCATGGTACCACTACCGCCTGCGCAGCGCTCGAGCCCGGCATGAAGGCCTCTGCACGAGACGTCTTCGGTAGTGACAGTGACGACGACCACTTCCAAATGGCAGAAAAACCGGGTAAAAAGGCTCCTAAGATATGTTCGTATTTAACGAAGCGAGTGCCTCAAGGTGTGTCGCGGCAAACGGATCTTGATAAAGATGGAAGCCATTATATAGAATTAAAAGTGTACAAATCATCTGAAATTAAAAACATTCAGCCTATGAACAGATGGCGTCATGCTATAATGACTATTAAAAATCAAACTGATGCAGACACTGAAGCGTGGACTCATCTTACCCAATTTATAAAAGCAACGCGACAGGAATTCAAACATTGTCCTCCTGAAATAATTAGTGGATACTCAAATAATATTTAGCTATTGATATTTTCATTATTTTAGTTAATCTTGTATTGTATAAACTTATTATTATATTATATAAACATACATAATCTATAACCACTAGGTATAATTATTAATATAAACCATGTTTTATTATATTTATTGTTTTTTTTCCTCCCCAGCTTCATTGTGTTCAGCTGCAGTAACCCAGAAAACTGAGCAAGATAATGAATATTATATAGAATGTGAAAAATGTAGAATTACAATGGCTCGAAATGAATATAGATATCATTTGAAAACTAATTTACATAAATCCAATAGTTTGATAAGGACTGAATTCGATAACATTGATATTATTGCGACTGCATTTAAAAATCGATTGATTACATACCGATTAAATCCCTCTCAGAAAGTCGAGTACCTCACACCAGAGGCGTTTCTGAGCGGTTATCAAAACGATATTATAAAACTAATAAGCATGTCACTACGAAAACATAAGTGCATTAAGTTGAATTTTGAATTATTTGCATATTGTATTTTACCAAAGTCGAATGAAAAGCAATTGAAATCATTTAACACAAAATATGAAATCGTTTACCAATCTACAAAAATTGATGAACTGTTGTTGAATGTATTAGATATATTTAAAACTAAATTAGCTGAATTCGAACACTGCGAATCTGGCTGGGCCGTAACATCCATGAGTCATTTAGAAATAAATATAAATAAATACAGTCCTATGAGAGGCGGAACTTATATTGAATTACCAAAATCGATAAAACAAACGAAAAGTTGTATTAATATTCAAAACACCGACAATTGTTGTTTTCTTTGGAGTATAGTTGCTGGACTTTTCCCAGCAAAGAATAATGTGTGCAGAGTACAGACGTATCCACATTATTCTTCTGTTCTTAATATAAAGGGAATGTCCTTCCCACCTTCATTCGCAGATATCAGATTATTTGAACGCAACAATCCTGATATAAGTATTAATGTTTATGGGCTAAACAACAAATGCTATGTCACTGGTCCTCTATATTTATCAAAAAACCGAAAAATTGATCATTTTAATCTATTATATTTTGAGCGTGAAAATAAAGAACATTATTGTTTAATCAAAGATCTTATCCGATTAGTGAAGCGTCAAATAACGTTGCATAAAGGTAAAATGTTTTTATGCGAATCTTGTTTACAATTTTTTACACGTGAGTCTAAGTATCGATCTCACAAATGTAATGGAGTTTTGACTGTATTACCAGAAAAGGGTTCTATATTGAAATTCATGCATTATGAGAGACAGCAAAAAATTAACTTTGTGATTTATGCTGACTTCGAATGTTTATTATTAGATTATACAGAACAGAAATCCAAATACGTTAAAACATTAATTAAACATCAACCTTGTAGTTTTGGTTACTACATATGTTGCTCACACGATAAAAACTTAAATAAATATGTTGCATACAGAGGTGTTGATTGTGTTCAAGTATTTATCAAATCATTAATGAAAGATGCTGAATTTATTAATAATATACTATCATATTCCAAACCAATGTTGAATTTAACAGCTGATCAAAAAAGTCAATATCAAAAAGCCACAATTTGTTATATATGCAATGAAGTATTACTTGATGACAAAGTGCGGGATCATGACCACGTAACTGGGATGTTTAGAAGAGCGGCTCATTCTCATTGTAATTTGATGCATAGAGTATGTCCTTTCATCCCAGTAGTATTTCAAAACTTATCTGGTTATGACTCACACTTGTTTATAGAGGAGTTAATGAAATATAAAGGTTCTGTCAAAATAATTCCTAAGTCAAAAGAAAAGTACCTATCAATTACAAAAATCATTGAATCAGCCAATAGCCAACGGCCTATTGAGCTCAAATTTATAGACTCTTATCAATTTTTAAGTTCAAGCCTTGATAAATTAAGTAATAGCTTATCTGAAAGTGATTTTGATAACCTGTCTCGTGAGTTCACGAACAAAGTGCAATGCAGTTTACTTCAAAAGAAAGGTGTTTATCCATATGATTACATGGATAGATGGTCGAAATTCGATGAAACGCATCTTCCTTCAAAGTCAAGTTTTTTACTTTTCAGTTCAATTTACCTGCTACAATGGATAAGAAAAGAAGTAAACTATGGGGTTTTTTTTCGCAGAACAAAGACGATAAGGCAAAATGTGTCAATCTTTGTCATTCGTTATATTCAGTAAAAGGCGGCTCTACTACAAATTTGAAAAAGCATCTCATAAAAAAACACAGATCAACTTATGAAGCCATCATTCCATGTTCCGTGTCAGATGCAGCAGTTCTGGAAGCTCCTATACCATCAACTTCAGCAAGTACAGAATCTACTAATCCTGTAATTAAAACAAGTGAAACCAATTCGCAGCAGACTAAGTTAAGTGCATTTATTAAACGTCCAATAGGTGTAGAGAGAGAGAAAAAAATTAATGATTTAATTTTTAAAATGATAGTTAAAGACATTCAGCCCTTTTCTGTAGTTGAAGACACGGGTTTTAAAGATCTTATTAATTACTTAGAACCAGGTTACAAAATGCCTTCTAGGTACATATTAAGCAATACTTTGTTGGATGCTCAATACTTAGAAGTTCAACTAAAATTAAAAGAAGAATTGGAGAGTGCAAAATATGTATCGATCACCACCGATGGCTGGACCTCGAGGGCAACAACTTCTTACCAAGCTGTAACAGCCCATTATTTATTAAATTGGGAGTTGAAGTCTGCTTTATTAGGTTGTTTCGAATGTCATGAGCGACACACGGCCGAATATATTAAAAACTAGCCTTCCGCCCGCGGCTTCGCCCGCGTAAACTATAGGACGTTATCCCGCGGGAATATCTTGTAAATTGTAGCCTATGAGTTATTCTGATGTATAAGCTATATTTTTGTAAAGTTTCATTAAAATCAATTCAGTAGTTTTTACGTGAAAAAGTAACAAACGTTCATCCATCATCCATGCGCCCCCCGGCCGGTCGGTACCGCCGTAACCGCTATGTCCCTGCATTTTAAATCTGTAATATCTTCAAAAATATTCATTTAAATTGCATGCTGTAAAGGGCCATATTGATCTATATTACATGCACAATTTATTTAAGGTACTTAATTGGATAAGGATTAATACTGTATTGCTCAAAATCGCTTTATCGTAAATATGCCCTTATTTTCTCATTAGTAAAGGATAAAAATGGTTATTGTGGGTTATCCCTAATAGATAGACATATACCATCGCGGACTTTTTTGTAAACCTTTTTAAGGTGAACAATACCGTAGTACATTATTTTGATCTATCTCGTAGGGTTCAGGCAGCGTTTGCAATGTAAGCGCAAAAAAATGTGTTTATTTACGACCTTAAATTAAAAACCTATAAAATTATCAGTGTTTCTCTACTATATTATGCATGTATTATACATATAAACCTTCCTCTTGAATCAGTCTATCTAATAAAAAAAACCGCATCAAAATCCGTTGCGTAGTTTCAAAGATTTAAGCATACAAAGGGACATAGGGACAGAGAAAGCGACTTTGTTTTATACTATGTAGTGATTTGCATATTGTATTTTACCAAAGTCGAATGAAAAGCAATTGAAATCATTTAACACAAAATATGAAATCGTTTACCAATCTACAAAAATTGATGAACTGTTGTTGAATGTATTAGATATATTTAAAACTAAATTAGCTGAATTCGAACACTGCGAATCTGGCTGGGCCGTAACATCCATGAGTCATTTAGAAATAAATATAAATAAATACAGTCCTATGAGAGGCGGAACTTATATTGAATTACCAAAATCGATAAAACAAACGAAAAGTTGTATTAATATTCAAAACACCGACAATTGTTGTTTTCTTTGGAGTATAGTTGCTGGACTTTTCCCAGCAAAGAATAATGTGTGCAGAGTACAGACGTATCCACATTATTCTTCTGTTCTTAATATAAAGGGAATGTCCTTCCCACCTTCATTCGCAGATATCAGATTATTTGAACGCAACAATCCTGATATAAGTATTAATGTTTATGGGCTAAACAACAAATGCTATGTCACTGGTCCTCTATATTTATCAAAAAACCGAAAAATTGATCATTTTAATCTATTATATTTTGAGCGTGAAAATAAAGAACATTATTGTTTAATCAAAGATCTTATCCGATTAGTGAAGCGTCAAATAACGTTGCATAAAGGTAAAATGTTTTTATGCGAATCTTGTTTACAATTTTTTACACGTGAGTCTAAGTATCGATCTCACAAATGTAATGGAGTTTTGACTGTATTACCAGAAAAGGGTTCTATATTGAAATTCATGCATTATGAGAGACAGCAAAAAATTAACTTTGTGATTTATGCTGACTTCGAATGTTTATTATTAGATTATACAGAACAGAAATCCAAATACGTTAAAACATTAATTAAACATCAACCTTGTAGTTTTGGTTACTACATATGTTGCTCACACGATAAAAACTTAAATAAATATGTTGCATACAGAGGTGTTGATTGTGTTCAAGTATTTATCAAATCATTAATGAAAGATGCTGAATTTATTAATAATATACTATCATATTCCAAACCAATGTTGAATTTAACAGCTGATCAAAAAAGTCAATATCAAAAAGCCACAATTTGTTATATATGCAATGAAGTATTACTTGATGACAAAGTGCGGGATCATGACCACGTAACTGGGATGTTTAGAAGAGCGGCTCATTCTCATTGTAATTTGATGCATAGAGTATGTCCTTTCATCCCAGTAGTATTTCAAAACTTATCTGGTTATGACTCACACTTGTTTATAGAGGAGTTAATGAAATATAAAGGTTCTGTCAAAATAATTCCTAAGTCAAAAGAAAAGTACCTATCAATTACAAAAATCATTGAATCAGCCAATAGCCAACGGCCTATTGAGCTCAAATTTATAGACTCTTATCAATTTTTAAGTTCAAGCCTTGATAAATTAAGTAATAGCTTATCTGAAAGTGATTTTGATAACCTGTCTCGTGAGTTCACGAACAAAGTGCAATGCAGTTTACTTCAAAAGAAAGGTGTTTATCCATATGATTACATGGATAGATGGTCGAAATTCGATGAAACGCATCTTCCTTCAAAGTCAAGTTTTTTACTTTTCAGTTCAATTTACCTGCTACAATGGATAAGAAAAGAAGTAAACTATGGGGTTTTTTTTCGCAGAACAAAGACGATAAGGCAAAATGTGTCAATCTTTGTCATTCGTTATATTCAGTAAAAGGCGGCTCTACTACAAATTTGAAAAAGCATCTCATAAAAAAACACAGATCAACTTATGAAGCCATCATTCCATGTTCCGTGTCAGATGCAGCAGTTCTGGAAGCTCCTATACCATCAACTTCAGCAAGTACAGAATCTACTAATCCTGTAATTAAAACAAGTGAAACCAATTCGCAGCAGACTAAGTTAAGTGCATTTATTAAACGTCCAATAGGTGTAGAGAGAGAGAAAAAAATTAATGATTTAATTTTTAAAATGATAGTTAAAGACATTCAGCCCTTTTCTGTAGTTGAAGACACGGGTTTTAAAGATCTTATTAATTACTTAGAACCAGGTTACAAAATGCCTTCTAGGTACATATTAAGCAATACTTTGTTGGATGCTCAATACTTAGAAGTTCAACTAAAATTAAAAGAAGAATTGGAGAGTGCAAAATATGTATCGATCACCACCGATGGCTGGACCTCGAGGGCAACAACTTCTTACCAAGCTGTAACAGCCCATTATTTATTAAATTGGGAGTTGAAGTCTGCTTTATTAGGTTGTTTCGAATGTCATGAGCGACACACGGCCGAATATATTAAAAACTAGCCTTCCGCCCGCGGCTTCGCCCGCGTAAACTATAGGACGTTATCCCGCGGGAATATCTTGTAAATTGTAGCCTATGAGTTATTCTGATGTATAAGCTATATTTTTGTAAAGTTTCATTAAAATCAATTCAGTAGTTTTTACGTGAAAAAGTAACAAACGTTCATCCATCATCCATGCGCCCCCCGGCCGGTCGGTACCGCCGTAACCGCTATGTCCCTGCATTTTAAATCTGTAATATCTTCAAAAATATTCATTTAAATTGCATGCTGTAAAGGGCCATATTGATCTATATTACATGCACAATTTATTTAAGGTACTTAATTGGATAAGGATTAATACTGTATTGCTCAAAATCGCTTTATCGTAAATATGCCCTTATTTTCTCATTAGTAAAGGATAAAAATGGTTATTGTGGGTTATCCCTAATAGATAGACATATACCATCGCGGACTTTTTTGTAAACCTTTTTAAGGTGAACAATACCGTAGTACATTATTTTGATCTATCTCGTAGGGTTCAGGCAGCGTTTGCAATGTAAGCGCAAAAAAATGTGTTTATTTACGACCTTAAATTAAAAACCTATAAAATTATCAGTGTTTCTCTACTATATTATGCATGTATTATACATATAAACCTTCCTCTTGAATCAGTCTATCTAATAAAAAAAACCGCATCAAAATCCGTTGCGTAGTTTCAAAGATTTAAGCATACAAAGGGACATAGGGACAGAGAAAGCGACTTTGTTTTATACTATGTAGTGATGAGATATATAGGTTGCTCTTGGATTGAAACATAAAAAATAAAATATCTGTCTGCGTTACAGATAACGCAGCAAATATGAAAGCGGCTATACGATTAACCAATTATGAACATTTGCCGTGTATCGCTCACACGCTTAATTTAGTCGTGCGTGCAGGACTCCAGGATTGTGGACTCGGGGAGTTGATAAAAAAATAAAATCTATTGTGGAACATTTCCACAAAAGTCCAATAAGTACAAAAAAACTAATTGCAATGCAGGAGCAGCTGAGGCCTAATCAAAAACCATTGAAGCTAAAAATGGACGCAGTGACCAGATGGAACAGTACCCTGGACATGATTGAGAGGCTTTGTTTACTCCAAGAACCTTTAGAAGCGTCTCTTGGAATCCTACACAACCCTGTAGAAAATCTTACGGAAGGCGAATGGCAGACACTGCCAGAAATAATAAAAATTCTGAAGCCATTCAAGCAACTCACGGAAGAAATGTCTTCAGAAAAAAAAGTGACTGTGTCAATGATCCTGGCTTCGACAGAGAGCATGATGAGTATTTTTTACAATTTAGATGCACATATTATTACAGATACAGGAAAGAAACTGGCAAACAAAATAATAACCGAATTTAAAAGTCGTTTCAAGAATTGTTACAGGCACCCAGTATTATCTAAAGCGGCACTGTTAGACCCGCGTTTTAAAAAGCTAGCGTTTAGGTTTGATGGATCAAGTTATGAGTCTGCCAAAGATGCATTGAAAACTGAGCTGCAAAACGAATTTAACTTTCTTAAGCAGTCAGCAGAACCTAACGAGAACGAATCGACGTTAGCTATATCTACTGACGACACTGACGCTGATAACGCCTCAATATGGAAAGATTTTGACACTTTAGCAATGGCAGCGTCTGCTTCGAACTCTACAGTTAGCAGCAGCATAATTACTATGAGGCAATATCTAGAAGACCGCATCATTCCTCGAAATGAGTGTCCTTTGAAATGGTGGCAGGCGCGGGCAATTCTATACCCTGAACTCTCAAACTTGGCTGAGAAATATTTATCAGTGATGGCTACCTCGGTACCATCTGAAAGGACTTTTTCCAAATCGGGCCAAATATTAAGTGAGAAGCGCAGCTCTATTCAACCAAAGCGAATGGAAAAGGTTTTATTTTTAAATATGAACCAGAGATTCCTGCCATAAAATGTTTTTATTTAATATTTTTTTTTACTCACCGATCTCGTCCGACATTCTACTTCCTCCGGATCCCGGCATTGCAGAAGTGGTAGACTCTGAAACATTTTAAAAATGTTATTTCAATGTCCTTAAACTCTGCAAAAAAAACTTACGAATATGATACTAACCAGGTGTAAATCCAAGAAACTCTATTACGGTATTATCTATAGGCGACGGCGAAGAAATCTTCCGTTTCCTGTCAATAACAAAAATGTAAATAGGATGTATTTTGTTAAGACGATACAAATGTTTGACTTTATTTGACGCCTGGTAACGTACTTCGCTTGAGACCGCGCTAGCAGAAGACGAGAAGGGTGGTAGTCCTCATCGATAGGGTAGTCCTCATCGATAGTCGCGTCTGAAATAAAGATAGTAGGTGTAGGTTAAAGTGCTGTGTGAGCAAGCGCAAAAACTGATTTCTGAGCGAACCTTCAGTCTTACCCGGTATAGGCTCAGATGTGCTCAGAGCTGATATGGAAGGTGAGCCCAAAGAAAGACGAGAAGGGTGGTAGTCCTCATCGATAGTCGCATCTGAAATAAAGATAGTAGGTGTAGGTTAAAGTGCTGTGTGAGCAAGCGCAAAAACTGATTTCTGAGCGAACCTTCAGTCTTACCCGGTATAGGCTCAGATGTGCTCAGAGCTGATATGGAAGGTGAGCCCAAAGAAAGACGAGAAGGGTGGTAGTCCTCATCGATAGTCGCGTCTGAAATAAAGATAGTAGGTGTAGGTTAAAGTGCTGTGTGAGCAAGCGCAAAAACTGATTTCTGAGCGAACCTTCAGTCTTACCCGGTAAAGGCTCAGATGTGCTCAGAGCTGATATGGAAGGTGAGCCCAAAGACTGCCCTGCCATTCCCGCCACAGCTTCCGTTTCTGGGTTTAAGAGGTCAAAGTTAATTTACCAATACGAGTATGAATGATAATCTATATAACAAAAAAGTTTTGAACAGACCATGAGCACGTTTCTGATGCACTTCCCAGGTGTAATAGTTATTATAGTTCTATACGCAGGTATGCAATAATATATAATAATATATTTAAATAACATTGTCAGAAATACTTATTTAATATTAATTTAACTGTTAACCCAACATACGGCAACACCATTTGACGTCTGCTGTCAAATCGCTATTATAAAAGCAAGATGGTTGCCGTGTCTTGGGTCAGTCGCTCACTGGGAGCCGTGCTGTTCACTTGTGTTCTATAAGTGTTGTGAAGAAGACGGAATAAAAGTTGATTATATCGCTGAAAGGAGTTATTATTTTTCCTGACCGATTACACAGGGTTGGGGAACTTTGGAAGGTGGGACACTTGGTACATCGGGTAAGAGTGGGCAGTCCACCCTACGCCTTGTATCTCCTTTCTTACCCTTGCCCTTCCCCTTTCTGTAAGAATAGCATTTATCAAAAATAAGGTTGGGCTTAGTTAAGTTACATAATGTATATACATATAAAAAAGTACTTACTTTGACTCTGGAGCATCAGGTAACCGAAAGTTGCCGACTTGCTTGTGGTCTTTCAAGTCGGCCAACCGATTTCGCAGCTCCAGAGGCATTGCTGCAATCCGCTTTTTGTCCAATTGTTTTGCAGCCCGGACCAACTTTAGCTCGTCAAGCAAGTTGAAAAATATTATTATAATATATATTATAAAAAATATAAGATAAAAAAAATTGCGTGTGTTAAATATTTTTAACTATTTGTGTTAATTTTACCTTTTTGATGGCCCTGGCTCCGGCCCTGGCACCGAGCTGGATGAACCTGGCACCGAGCTGGATGGCCCTGGCACCGAGCTGGATGGCCCTGGCACAGAGCTGGATGGCCCTGGCTCCGAGCTTGCACTCACCGTTAGTCCGGGCTTTGCACTCGCCGATTCCAAACTGAACAGAAAAGTTGCTATTTATGTAACACCAAGTCCTAGTTTTGTAAATTAATTGAAGTCACAAAAAATAAAATAAATTATTTGTACATACTTTGCAAAGCCTAACTTGCGAGCACATCGCAGTTTCTAGCTACCCTTTCCCTTCGGCACCTTTTTCGGCGGCATATTTTTTTTTCAAAAGCGGAGTCTGTTAACAAAATTTAAAAGAATTTCATCATCTACCACCATGGCATAAAGAAAATACATATATTTGTTTACTTACCTTGTAAAATATTAACAAATCCTGCGAAATAATCCACAAATTCACCAACTAGCACAAATAGCAACAAGAAACTTTTCACACGATTGCGCGTAAACCAACTGTCACCTTTGACGTGATATTTTTTCTTTTTTTTCCATAGAGCCACGTTATTTTACCGTCTCACCGCCTTACTTCACTATTTACGATGCGACAAATGTATAGTAATACGCCTGAGTGTAAGCGAGTAAAGTATATTTCGCTCAGTTTCCCGCCAAGCGACGCGTCACACCGTCTGTGACCCACAGAGTCACACGGGCATCTCAGGTACAAAAGTCATGTGGCTTTCTGAGTCACAGGGGCATTTCAGCGGTAATATGTAGTTAGTAAATCAATAAACATTTATTAAGGTTGACGAGTTATTTTACGAGACAGAGGTAAAATAAAGATATTTAGAGATATTTTAATAATTACATTATAATTTTAGATATTTATAAATATACAGGATTATTTTTAAAAACCTATCCATTTTTTTTGGTGGCTCAGCTGATGTTATAGAACAACTTTTCCAAAAAAAAAATAGCCTAAAACCATTTTGAAAATCCGACTCCCCATACAAAGGTACATAACTGACCGGATCTAATTGTATGAGGAGACGGATTTTCAAAATGGTTTTGGGCCATTTTTTTTATAGATTGTCTTTATCACCTGCTGAGCCACCATAAAAAAAAAACAGGCAAGACTTTAAGAAATAACCCGGTGTAGAGATATTATGAAAATATCTATACAAAATCAAATATCTCTTCAGGAACACAATCGTCCTCGTCACCATCAGCAGCATCTGTGCCAGGGCCAACGGGTCTACATACCACGTCTTTGAAATATTTCAGTTCTGGAATGTCTTGCCACTGGTGTCCGAAGTGCTTTTTCAGTAACTTAATTACGTCGTCAATCTTTTCTTGCTTGATGTTGACAGTGGGTTCTGTTCTGTCAGGTATCAGTTGTGCTAACTTTTTGCCTCTTTTAGGCAAAGCTTGGCTTATGTCGTTTCTGTAGGAGACTTCACCACGCACAAGAATCTTTCGAGACTCTTTCTCTACAATAATAATCCGTTTGCATTTACTTATTTGAAAGTTCAGGCTCTGTGTATTTTTGAGTATATTTTTGCAAGCTTCTTTCCAATCATAAATAGGGACTTGACGAGTCACTCGGTAGATACTTGCATTAGAAGACATTAAATCAATATACTCGTCAGGATTTATTATGTTTTCCAGGCGTCGGATTTTCTTTTCCGTTTGCGCAAAAACTCTGTCTGGAGGAATAAAGCTGTGGCCTGTTACTGGGAAAATTAGTTCTACCTTTGAAACATCACTTTTAGAATCATGTAGCCATTTTGCAACCATCCCAATCATAGTGGAGTTTTTGTTTTGGCCTCCGCAACAGTCGCACGCAAGCCTGATGATTTTTTTCCCTTCTAAATTTACTAGTGTTTAAGCAATGGTGAACACAAGATGCGATTTCGTTTGAGCCTTTTGGGGCCTCATCCTCGGTCCAAACATAGGAGTACACATTTTTAGGTGTTAAGCTCGATTTGGAGTTGCCCTCAACAATAGTAAAATTATATATGTATGTATAACTGCCTCGAATAGTAGGTTGATTGATCCGGTACCCTGGGCATAGGCAAATTTTTTTGGCAGTCGAATGTGAGAATAAGCATCTCCGGATTGTCGTCCTTCAGTAGTTGAAAAAAGTATTTTGCTCTTAACTTATGAATTCTGTACTGTGCACGAAAAGATTAATTTTCAATGTGGTTTTGAGATCTTTTCACTTGTTCCAAGAGTTGTAGACAATCAGAACAAACGTCAAGATTTTATTTTTATTCGAAAGATATTCTTGTGGCATTATATTTTAAATATGATTTCTGGCATATGACTGCCACGGCTGGCTCGGATGTAGTCCAATCTGGACGTCCAATTTTCAACGACTTTTTCCAACATTTGTGGCCGTATATCAGCAATAACACGGCGAATGTTGTCTTCCAAACGGTCAAGCGTTTGTGGCTTATTCGCATAGACCAATGACTTTACATAGCCCCACAGAAAATAGTCTAGCGGTGTCAAATCACAAGATCTTGGAGGCCAATTCACAGGTCCAAAACGTGAAATTAGGCAGTCACCAAACGTGTCTTTCAATAAATCGATTGTGGCACGAGCTGTGTGACATGTTGCGCCGTCTTGTTGGAACCACAGCTCCTGGACATCATGATTGTTCAATTCAGGAATGAAAAAGTTAGTAATCATGGCTCTATACCGATCACCATTGACTGTAACGTTCTGGCCATCATCGTTTTTGAAGAAGTACGGACCAATGATTCCACCAGCCCATAAAGCGCACCGAACAGTCAGTTTTTCTGGATGTAACGGTGTTTCGACATACACTTGAGGATTAGCTTCACTCCAAATGCGGCAGTTTTGTTTGTTGACGTAGCCATTCAACCAGAAGTGCGCTTCATCGCTAAACAAAATTAGCTTATGAAAATCGGGAACAACGGCAATCTCGTTTTGGGCCCATTCAACGAATCTACGCCTTGCTTGATGATCGTTTGGCTTCAATTCTTGCACGAGTTGGATTTTGTAAGCACGCAAACCAAGATCCTTCCGCAAAATCTTCCATAAAGTGGATGGACACAGATCCAATTCCTGTGCTCGATGGCGGATGGATACATTCGGGTCTTCCTCAATGCTACGCTTTACAGTAGCAATAGCTTCTTCTGTACGCACCGTATGATATCTCTGGGGATGCGAGTTATCAATTAGAGTAAACGTGGTGTGAAAACGTTCCATGGTTAATCGAATTAACTGCTCTGATGGACGATTTTGTCGACGATAAAATGGACGTAGTGCGCGATACGTATTCCGCACAGAACTATTATTTTCAAAATAAAACTGCACAATTTGCAGGCGTTGTTCAGGCGTGAGTTTATTCATGATGAATTGCCAAACCAAACTGAGAATAAATCACTTGACAGCTGTCAAATCGGTCGCCATCTTGAAAAGTAATGCAAACTTAAAGTTCTATACCTCTAAAAAAACACCCGTTATGACTTCGTCACCGACAATCCTGGAGTGGCCTGTATCTTCATACATCCGGTACATCTTGGCAATGCTGAGACTGGGATCAATGTATATTTTCTGTTTTATCAGTCCCCTGCAGTAATGAGAATCCAAAGGTCTGAATTTCATGATAAATTTCTGGACGGATTCCAATTTTGATCTGTAAGCAAATTTCTTGCGATCGCCACCTCTTCTCTCTTGACGCGCTAACTCCATTTTCAGCGAATCTTTTAGTGACACCCTTTATTCTCCCCTGTTTAATGTTCAGGATACCGCAAAAGGCTTGAAGGCAGACTGGAATAAGTTTTTTGGTCTTGTGATGCGGTATAAAAAACTTGTTAGAAAAAGTTCTTGGGTTTCTCGCATTTTTTCTTGATCGTTTAAAATATCGCTGGTATAAAACTTTTGATGGAAGTAGAAAACGCAGTTTGAAGTTAAAGTGTGACATTTGTACGTGTCTTTTTTTTTATTGTGCGTACATGTGGGTTTCTTCGGCAATGACTTTGCTGAGTACCTGAAAAGATTTCAAATTTTAATCGATAACGTCATCATACTTAGTGAGCTAACTACCTTTAGGACAGAAAACATTGTAAAAGTAATGGATTTTAAACAAAACGACTGCCATCTTCCGGTTCTCGGATCGGTTGAAGATAACTATGTACTTTGAAATGAAATGGCAGATTTTACGCGAACCATACAAGCATTACATGCATTTCAAGTTGTGTAAAAACAATATACAAATTAAACGGCATATAAAGTATCTTTAGAATAAAATCTAACTTCATAACCTAACCTAAATTTAAACTTATGCCAAAATATAAAACCGGCCAGTGTGAGTCGGACTCGCACACCGAGGGTGCCGTATAGTAGATAATAATGTTCTACAAAATCTATGTTGATTAAAACTAGCTAGCGCCAATAACGGCTGACATATTTAACTTTTTAACACTTCGTTGTATGAGCGCCATCTAGAGGATAAAACTTGTAACAGTTTTTAGTATTTGTTGTTGTAGTGGCATCGGTAATACATATTCTGGGAAAATTTCAGCTTCCTAGCTATAGCGGTTTACGAGATACAACCCGGTGACAGACAGCCGGACAGATGAAAAGACAACGGAGTCTCAGTAAATAAGGTCCCGTTGGTCACCGTTCGGATACGGCTCCTTAAAAACTACTTTCAATAAAATTAGAAAGTTTCTTTAGTGAACGTTACGTACTACTTCAAAATAGTCCGGCCCTGTTGACACTTTTGACATGGCTAGCCCGGACCACGTGTTCAGAAAAAAAGTGGAATTTGTACTTCTTCTGCTGTATTTTAGCGGTAGCACTTCCTTTATTCTTCCTTTTTGCTAATTCTGGAGGCACAACTTGTATTATATTATCCATTTTTGAATAAATTACATCGAGCGTCGTCTGATCAGCACGTGCGAAAACAAAGAATGGCCGCCATGACACACTCTAGACGGTCTGTGATTGGCTGTAATGGACTTGGGCTGGTATGATTTGAAGCGTGTGCGTGACTAAGGCTGAATTGAAAAAATCTATCAACTTTGATCCTTATTTTCTTTATGAAGTTATGGACAAAGGTTGTTTTGATCTAAAGACAAAACATCGGCCATCTTTAGCTCAATCGAAAAAAAAAAAGAAACGTCTCATGGTTTGGACGTGACTTAGGTGATTTTGATATGCGTCTACACAATAAGCCAGATGTAGTGCACATAAAAGAAAATTTTGCAGACTTGGAGCCATGAAAAGAAATAAATGTATTGAAAAGAGGGAAATCTATTTCAGACTTAAAAAATATGGAGTTACATCGACTTGTGGCTAAAAATACTATTAGCAGAGAAAAAAAGAAGGACTTAAAAAGTATGATTGAATACTTGCCAGAAAATTGTCAAGAATTCTACAGGGATTTGTGTAATAATTAATATTTAAAAATATCGGCACTTAGCCCCAATAATAATATAATTAGTATGGTACTTACCCCTTATGTAAAGGAAATGTTTTGTACTTTGACCCATTTCTTTATTCGTTAAAATAATAATGATGTTTTGTTCTCAAAAATAACTTGCAAGTCTTGCAACTAATGTTATCATATGGTTCATTATGAACAGTACCTGTTTGATATCTTTAATCATATTAGTAAGCCAAATAATACGTTGATTAAAAAACTAATGCATTTTTATTCAATTTCTCCATAATTGTATTTTGGCACTTAGCCCATTTGTAAATTCCATGCCTCAATTGTTTTTCGCAGTAGCTGCATTGACTCTGAGCTACTAGAACCCTCATAGATAAACCAGATAACAGATATTTAACTGTTTTTCGTTGATGACCTTTATTATAATGTTGTCAGGGCATGATCAGAGGAAATAAAGTAACAAAATTTAATCTTCTTTTGTTGATGAACTTTTATAATATTTTAAGGACAAGCTTTCAAATAGAATAAATAAAATTGTGTAAATAGCTTATAAGTGTCTGAACTCTGCCGCAGCCTGAGTATACATTTGATTTCGCTTTACCCAAATGCTACACGAATACTACAACCAGCAGATGTTGCTGCATACGAAACACCAGACCAGAGAAGACCAGATTGTCTTTGCCCATTTGATGCAAACAATGTGGACTACAGCAAATGGTTACCATCGCATAATGAAGATAGTCCATCTGAAATAGAAAAAGAGATAATCCATTAATACGAAGACTACAATAATATAATAATAATACCCCGCCAATAAGTTGTGAGCATTTCAAAGCGATATTTAAAATTTGGAAAGAATTCAAAGGGCTCGAGGAAACCAATGAAAGTTTTCTCTATTCACAACAAATAGCCACAAAAGAAGTTTGTGAATACTATAGTGATACTGATCGCGTTACTTAAGATATAGTTTCAGACCTAATACTCGATGAACGCACTGGAGAATTGATACTTGATAAACGTACAGAGTTTAATAGTGAACCTGGACAGCAAAGTTTTGATGTAATAACAACTGTGGCAGAAATACACAACCATTATAGCCAAAAAAAATTATTCAAAGATTCAAAAGTACAAAATAATGACTCCATGTTGGCAAAACACATTTATTTTTGATGTATTTTGAAGAATAAAGAACTTTTATTTTACGTATATATTTTGTTTTATTTAAAGAAAAACACATACAGGTTATTACATAGTATAAACCAGAGAGAACGCATTGAGTAGACAGAGCTATAGAGCATTGGTTTTAAAATTTAAGGCAATGGTGTACAAAGTATTTAGCCTATCTAGTTAATAACACACCCCCTTAATTTTACACCCTTTGTCTTATACAATGTTAAACAAAGTTATTTTAATATTTTTAAGTTTACAATATAAAGCAAGTATTTATACATAGGTATAAATGAACTTTTACAATCTTAGTTTTTTAAAAATAATCTATTCGTTTACAATTTAATGAATCTTAAGTTAAGGAAATTTAATGCTTTTACTTTTAATTATTAAAGTTATTTAGATTAAGCATTTTATTCTTAAATTTAATGAACTTTTCTGAACCCAAACTTTTAGTCATACAATCAGCTAAAGGGGATTGCCAGACAGCCATAGTAACTTAGGCCCAGAGTGCACAACATATTCAATCACATGAATGAAATCTAAATATTCGTACTTGATTTGTCGCCTTCTTCTTTTTTCAGTATAAGTTGGGAAAAACATTTATAAATAATTAAGTATTTCAGCGATTTTTTCCTTTACATGATGTTTACATGTCACTTCTGATGTTTGATAATAAATAAGAAATTGGTCCGAAACAGTTTATTTTTAATTACGTTTTTCGATATAGCGGTAAATATTTTATAAAGTGTTAAATAATATTATTAAAGACCAATGAATAAATGTATATTTATGAATAATGATAAATTGTTTTAAAACTACCTTTTATAATATTCATAATTATTAAATAACACTATTAAGTATTTACCGCTTTACCGAAAAACGTAAATTAATTTCGGACCAATACTTTTTTTTCTTTTTTCTTGGCACTGCACGGTTTGTGCATCGGCCACTGACATTGATCATTTATTTTTCTTCTTCTTGTTGGTTGGTCCGAAATTAATTACGTTTTTCGATATAGCGGTAAACATTTTATAGTGTGAAATAATAATAATTGTAAAAAGTAGTTTTATACTAATTTATCATTAATAAATAAATATACATTTATTAATTTGTCTTTAATAATATTATTTAACAATTTATAAAATATTTTCCGCTCTATCGATTAAGGCAATATAAAAACGTAAGTTTCGGACCGGTATAAACAACGTCAGTAGTGAAATGTAAAGGATATACTCGTTGAGATATTAAATAATTTATAAATGTTTTTCCAGACTTTTACTGAAAAAAGAAAAACGCGAAAAATCAAGTACGAATATTTAGATTTCATTCATGAAATTGAATATGTTGTGCACTCTGGGCCTATTTTCGGCGTTTCCCTTTTCATCACTTCTGATATAGTTAATATTAATCAATTTCTTATTTATTACATCCTTTAAGAAATAATATTTTATATCAATATGTTTTGTTCGTTTAGAGTTTTCATAATTCTTGGCTATGCTTATTGCACTGCTGTTATCTACTAGGAGTGTATTTGTTTCTCCGGAACAGTTGAGATGTTTTGCAATTCCTTTTATGTTGAGAAGATCTTGTGCTGTTACAGCTGCTGCGACATATTCTGCTTCTGCAGTTGATAGTGCAACACAGGGTTGTTTCTTTGATGACCAAGCAACAATGTTGTTGCCATGGAATATGGCATTGCCGCTGACACTTTTTCTATCTATACCATCGCTGGCCCAGTCTGCATCCGAGTATGCTTTTATGTTGTAGTTTTTACTTTTAGTATATATTATACCTTGTTCTCTGGTACCTTGTAGGTATCGTAGAATTCTTTTGCCAGCTTTCCATGCTGTCTTGTTGCATTTATCAAGGTATCTACTTAGATAAGACACGGAATAGGCAAGATCTGGTCTTGATATTGTATTCAAGTATAAAAGGCTTCCTATTAATTCTCTATACAGATTTTTTAATTTTTCACTTTCTTCTTTTTCTATTTCAGGATTTATTTTGAAATTAACTTCCATAGGAGTCTTCGTTTGTTTGCATTCTTTCATGTTAAATTTTGTAAGTATTTTTTCAATTAATTTTGTTTGTTTTATTTTTATTTTATCTGAGTTTCTTTCTATTTCTATACCCAAAAAACTTTTTGCTTCTCCTAAGTCTTTAGCATTGTATTCTTTCTTTAGTGCTTCTATAATTTCTTCACTTCCTTTTCCTATAATCCAGATATCGTCAACATACAATATCACCCAACAATTTTCTTTGTAGTATAAACATGAGTCATATTCAGATCGTTTAAATCCTTTTTCTTTTAGAAATTTTTCTATGGTGTCATTCCAACATCTTGGAGACTCGTAAAGACCATATAAAGCTTTATTTAATTTTAGAACTTTGTTTCTATTTCCAGATATATACCCTTCAGGGGGTTTAATGTATATTTCAGATTTAACTTCACCATTTAGGAATGCTGTCGGAATATCAAGTTGCCTTATTGGTAAGTCTTCATTTACTGCTTTGGATATCATCAGTCTAATGCTTGGCATTCTTGCAACAGGTGAGTACATTTCTGTATTATCATAGCTTTTCTGCTGAAAGCCTCGTACAACCAGCCTGGCCTTTTTGTTTCCATCTTCTTTAAGTTTGAATAGCCATTTGGTGTCTATAGTCTTTTTATTTTCAGGTAAGTAAGTTTCTGTCCATGTTCCAAGTTTTACTAATGCATTTAATTCTGTTTCTATTGCTTGTTTCCATCCTTTATCTTTACAGGCTTCTTGATAGGTATTTGGTACTTCTGTAGATGCAGGTTCATTTAATGCTATATTAGTTTCATATTCATTAAGGTAAGTAGGTTTATTTACTCTGCGACCTGATCTTGTTTGTATTTGTCCTTTTTCTTCCTCTGTATTTATTTTTCCATCTTTTGTATGTATTACTTCTTCTTCTGTATGTATGTCTTCTTCTTCTGTATGTATGTCTTATTCTGTATGTATATCTTCTTCTTCTGTATGTATGTCTTCTTCTGTATGTATATCTTCTTCTTCTGTTTGTATGTCTTCTTCTGTATGTATATCTTCTTCTTCTGTATGTATGTCTTCTTCTGTATGTATATCTTCTTCTTTTGTATGTATGTCTTCTTCTTCTGTATGTATATCTTCTTCTTCTGTTTCGTTATTTTGATTTTGAGTTATATTAGGTAGTATTATTATTTCTTCTTCTTCTTTTCCTGGTTTTATTTTACCGAAGATGACATCTCTTCTAATTTTTATTTCTTTTCTTACAGGATTCCATAGTCGGTAACCTGTTGGACTGTAGCCGACCATGATGAGTTCTTCACTTCTTTCATCTAACTTCTTGAGTGGAGTTAGTTGTTTTGCATATGCGGAGCAACCAAATGTTTGAATATTTTTTACATTAGGTTTTCTTCCTGTCCATTTTTCTGCAGGTGTTTTTGTCTGTCCTTCTTTTGGTATTCTATTTAACAGGTAAGTTGCTGACCGTACCGCTTCTCCCCACATATTTTTGTCTATTTCTGCCTGAAATAACATAGCTCTTACTTTTTCCATTAGGGTGCGATTGAAACGTTCAGCTTTTCCATTTTGTTGCGGGCTGTAGACGACAGTGTAGTCTAATCTTATACCTCTTTTTCTGCACCAATCTTTCAAATTAGCACTCGTATATTCTCCACCATTATCGCAACGGATCATGCTGACTTTTTCACTTGTGTGTCGTTCCACTTCTTGTATATATTCTTTCAGGTAGGTAAATACTTCACTTTTATGTGCAATCAGGTAAGTTTGTGTAAAGTCTGTATAGTCGTCAATAAAGGTGAGCACATACTTTTTATTATCCCAGGTTGCAGGTGTAACTGGACCGCACACATCAGTATGTATGGTATGTATTATTCTGTCAGCTTTGTGTCTGTTGTAGAATGGTAGTCTTGTTTGCTTCGCTTTGATACATATATCACAGTTTCTTGACATTTTATCTATTTGTTCATTAGTTATATTTATTCCGTCAACTGTTTTTAATATATTTTTTAATGTTTGTTTTCCAGGATGACCATACCTCATATGCCAGTCTTCAGGAGTTTCTGATTTACAAGACAATATAGCATCTTTAGTATTATTAGTAATGTTTATATTGTATAAGCCACTTTCATTCTTTTTTCCTTTTAATATAATGCTGTCATTTTTCTTGATAGTCACATTATCTTTTGTAAATATAACCTCTCCATCTTTTTCAGTAATGGCATGGACTGACAAGAGACTTTTCTTCAAATTTGGCACAAATAAAACATTTTCAAAATTTACTTTTTCTGTCTGAATCTTACCTTTAACATTTGACTTTAAAACATTATCTTTATTTGCTGTCTGTATTTTAATTGAACAGTCTTCTTGTTCGTTTAGTAGTGCTTCCTTGTTTGTCATAATATGAGACGAGCACCCAGAGTCAATCACAAATGTTTCTGTAAGGAATGAGATAGCTCCTTTCTCCTTTTTATCTTTCTTTTCTTTATTTTTGTTGAAATAGCAATCTTTTTCTTTATGATTGAATTTTTTACATATGGTGCATTGCTGATTTCTATTGCGATTGTAATAACAATTGTTTTCAGAATGGTTTTCCTTCTTGCATATTGAACACTTTTTAGTCTTTTTATTTTTCTTATTTGCTGCTTTGAATGCAACTGTGTCTTGATTATTTTCACTACTTTTATGTCTTTGTTGTTCCAGCAATAACCGGGCAGTAAGATTATTTACTGTTTGTTCTATTTTAGGAGTAGATTCCCATGCTGTTACAAAATGTTTGTATGTTTCTGGTAAAGTTGAAAGTATTTTTGACATTAACATGTTATCATTTATTTTCTTGTTTTCTGTATTGAGGCTGTTTAACTGGTGGGCATAGTTTTCTAACATACCAATATGGTGGTTCATGTCTTTGCTGATATCATATGTATATTGGAAGAACTCTTGCAATAAATGACATTTTTGCTGACTAGTTTGCTGTTGGTACATTATATTAAGTTTATCGTACATTTCTTTGGCACTTTTACACGACATTAACGATGATAGTAATTTCCTGTCGACTGTGCTTATTATCAATCGTTGCGCTTTCGCGTCTAGCTGCATTTCTTGTTCTGTAGGTTTTGTATTTGTAAGCCCATTTGAGACAATATTATGTAATCCTTCACTCTTGAATGTAATTTCTAGAGATGCAACGGATATCCGGTTACTATCCGGTATCCGGCCTATCCGGCCATTATTTTACTATCCGGCCGGATACCGGATAGTTGCGCACTATCCGGCCGGATACCGGATAGTGATTCTGTTTGGTATTTAACTTTGAAAAATGCTTAGTATACAAGAAAACAACAACAAATTATCATTATTCGTATATTAGTATTACATTTAACGTATCTACAATTTAAACTTATCAAAAAGCCTCATTTAAAGTAGTTAATAAATCCTATGATCAGCATTAGTATTCATTCAACCAATCATAGCGTATCGTATGTTAATTCCTAAACAACAAAATATAAAATAAGTTTTACCAAATATGTATATAAAAAGAGAGTTTAAATTTTTAAATTAACTAACGGCAAATTGTGGTGAATAAAAACGAGATTCTCTGCATTTTTGGGTAAAAGACGATTCCTCCTATTTTCATAAACAAGTCCTGCCTCTGCTACATGGTGAGGACAGATATATTTGGGCAAATTTTACCAATATTGGGAATTGATTGGCGTTTGCTGCCTACCATGCATAAGGGTCACTCTGTCGATCAACTCGGTCCATTTTTAAGTAAAAGTCAAGCTCGTTGGCTATAGCACTATTTGTCGTATCTTCGGTTTGACTATTATCTTGAGCGACTTCGTTAAAGCAATCCCAAAATGTTTCATGAACCCTTCTTTTCATTGAAGGCGAATCACCTTCACTCCTATTTGAATCCTCTTCGCTACAACTCATTTTTAGGCCCTCCAAACCCTCCAAGCCCTTGAAACCTGCACGATGCGCCCGCCGCCAAACTAAAATGTAGGTATCGTTTGGCCGGCCGAATATTCGGCGGCCGGATACCGGATATTCGGCCGGTGATCAGGCCGAATATCCGGTATCCGGTATCCGGCCAAACAACTATCCGTTGCATCTCTAATTTCTATAGTGAACTTCCACATTGAAAATGATTTTTCATCAAATAAACGATGAATATGCTTTGTAGCGTCCTCCATTTTGATGAAGAATTCGCCGCACTTCTTGTTGATTTTACCGTTCTTTATCTTACTGTTTTTATGTTGTTTTAGTCGGCACTGTTTTAACTACTGATCTCAGCTACCATTTTGATGTATTTTGAAGAATAAAGAACTTTTATTTTATGTATATATTTTGTTTTATTTAAAGAAAAACACATACAGGTTATTACATAGTATAAACCAGAGAGAACGCATTGAGTAGACAGAGCTATAGAGCATTGGTTTTAAAATTTAAGGCAATGGTGTACAAATTATTTAGCCTATCTAGTTAATAACATTTATGACAGTTTAGAAGAAAGAAAATAGAGCTAAAGTGTAGAAGAATGCAATATTAAAAGTAATATTTTTGAGAGACATGAGACTAAAGAAGTTAAAACCAGAAACCGAGAGGCTGAAGTTGAAAAGATTGTAAACATAGAGAATAAAATAATTAATACTGATATAGATATTGTAAGAGAAAAGACTGAAGAAGAATTGAACCATATTCATCAGAAAGACAAGAAGAACGAAGAATTAATCTAAACAAACAGAAACAGGAAAGGGAAGAAGAAATGGACCAAATAAATCGGAATGACTCTACAGCAGAGAACAAAGAGATGGTTAATGTGATGTCGTCAAATGCCGTAATAGTTAATAAAACTATTGTTGATGAGAGTTTGTCTACTCTAACGTTGAAGTAATTGATAATATAGATAATATGATATAAGAGTCAGCTGATGGTCCAGTGTTTCACGTCTGTGGCAATGTCACATCTGGTGTTCATTTCTGCGTTTTTTGTTCCAAACCTGTGCATGCTATTTGTGGCATTACTTGTGGCGAAGAAGTTATTGGATCACAAGTAAAATGTTTTCTTTGCCAAAAAGAACAATTGATTGTTAGTGAAAGAGATCAAGCACATCGCGGTGTTATACGTGCTGCAGAAAAAATGGTCGATAACAACGTCAAAAAACTTCTTTTTTAGAAATAAAATGGAAATTCCGTGTTTTTGAATGTACCAAAAGTTGACCGCGGACCTTTTGACACCAAAAATATTGCTGGAAAAGTTGTTGATTTTAGGAACGGAGTATACAAAATCGGAACGGGCTCTGGAACAATTAAAAATTGGGTTTCGCGGCAGGATCTACAGGCGTCGTAAAAAATATTGCAAAGTTATATGGGAATTGAGAGATTTTTTTTTAATCGTTGAGAGAAGCTGTTAATTTCCAATCTGCATTTGGAGATCAAGGCTTTGCTAACTAGCAAAAAATCAGTGCTGTACGAAAAGATGCGCATTTTATTGGAGACTTAGTATTTTAATTTAATCATTAGATAATCAGATTTTAATGGAGAAACCCCACGTATGTACACCAGACTTCAATAAAAATGTACTTGACAGCTTTATGGAAGATTGCAAGATGAAAATTAGTTCAGACGATATACCAGCCGTACCGTCAGTTTTCAATAAAACTATTTTTTATATTTGGTTTTATATTGCTAATGAAAAGCCTGATGACAGCAAAAGCACAGAATTTAGAAAATATATGCTTTCGAAATGGCTGCGCCCGAACTTTCTTAAGGTATGGTGCAGTTTTGGTAAACGCCATCGTACAAACAGCTTTGCAGAAGGAAGGGTGGCACAATTAACTAAATAATGAGGTTGCTAAAAAGAGACCCACGATTCTAAAACTTCTTACAGTTTTACATAAAGATGCCAATTTATTCAGCGTAAAAGCCAACCAACCTCCAAACCGTTCGCAAGCGTGATTCGTTCGATCGAGACAGACGAATATAGTATGTATTAAATAGCTTGACCTTATTCAAAGCTTAATAATAATGAGAGATAGGCTTCCGTTTTTCGTGCTATTTCCTACCTATTCTTCCCCATAGTTCTGTCCCTTTCTCACAGCTACTAGCGCCATCTGGCGCCGGTGGCGGCACACCAGGCAGTGTTCGCGATTTGGATAATTCTAACATGGTGCAAGAGTTGAGAAACGAGGAAACAGTCGACCAGCCGGGCCCGTCCAGGCGTCGGTTGCGATCAACTTCGAGCAGCTCGTCGAGCAGCTCGTCCAGTACGGATTCTTCAAGTTCAGACTCCTTAAAGGGTATGTCTAAGCGCCTGACATCATAAGCGTAGCAAGCGGACTCGACGGTCCGATTCTAAGTTTGAAAAATTGTTTGAAAGTGAGTGATTTACGTTACCAGTTAGAAAATAGAGAACCTCTACTTGATTTAGACTGTATATCATTGGAACACGATTCATTAGATCAGTTTTTGCCAAATGACCAGCCTTTAGAAAATATTGCGGCTACCCCCAAAACTAGTAATGAATTTTCGTTCGATATTGAAACCAAACTTAAAGAGCCCACAGTTCCGAAGTCCTCTGATGTTTATTTGTATATACTTAATCATGTACAACATTTTAATACAAGTGAGTGGTGTAAAGTGTGTTATGCAGACACGCAAAAGAATTATTGTAGATTCCCGGGTTTTGTCGAGCTCGACGCAAATGATGAAATTAAAGCATTCGATTTATTACGCAATTTACCATGTCTTTTTGTCTTATTAAACAGAGAGAATGTTTCCAAAATACAGTTAAAGACTTGTTAAATTGGTTAAAAATCCAAGAAAACTTAAATTACTATTCCATTCAGGATAAAGTTGTAGATTTATTTCAAAAAGGCGAGTTTACGAAAATATCATCCGATCTTTTAAAGTTGATTTGTGGTCATAGGGCAGAAATTATTCAAATGCGTAGGGATGGTATCACTAATCATATTAGGGATCCTTTGGTGAAGTCAGTAGTAAGAAAAATCCCACCATCGAACGAGCATCTTTTTAATGCAGGTCAATTAACTACTGTCTTAGAAAAAGCTGGCGGTGTGAAAAAAGCATTTATGCCACTTCATCGGTCCAACACCTCTGCCTCGCAGGCAGCGGCGCCAAATAACAGGACCGTTTCCCATCCCTCGCAGGGAGTGGTTGACCGATTTATAAAAAAAAAAATTAAAATTAAATTCGTTTATTTTCAGATGTCATAGATCCATATTTAGGTTAGTAACAATGCATACTTAATAACTAGATTAGTAAAGAAATGTCAGCAGAAATTACATTGAATAGAAGAGCATGAATGTCCATTAAATTAAAGTGAAATGTCAATAAAATAAAATAAATTGAATTGATTAAATTATTAATTGTCGGGAAAATAAGATTATATTGAATGTCTCATTATCAAATCAAATAAAAACTACTAAATTATAATTAATCAACAAATAATTTAAATTACATTAAATACTTATTTACTACTACAGTTTGTCGGAGACGCAGCTAACCCCCTTTAGGGCGGTAGACCAGTAATGTAGGGACGGACAATCATTCTTCTCAGCGAACAATTTCAGAATGACGTTGGAACTGCCCAGTATTCGGCTTCTTGTAGAAAACATCTTTTTACGCATTAATGCGTGAAAACCATTAACATGTGCATCGGCAAACATACCGGAAGCGCCCTCGCAGGGTAATTTTACTGGTGGATCTAGTTATGTTCAATTTCAACCACCTTACTATGGACCTTCGCAGGGTGAACAAATGCGTCCTCCGCAGGGGCATACTTATAACAATCGTAGAGGGGCAAGCACCTCTAGGGGTTCATTTCGTTACCGTCAAGGGCGACAATACAAAACTAGTGACCAATTCCGAACAAACCGAAAGTTTACAGCCTCAAGCTCAAACTCTAAGTCCGATACTACAAATAAAAAGAAAAAGTTTTGACTCGTCACAGCAAGTCGAGGGTTTCAGAGCAGGGCAACTCACAAAATTCTACACAGAAGAGTAGACAGGAACTTGAAAACTGCGGTCACATATACTGCGACGGAACTTTTAAATGCGCGCCTAAACCATTTCTTTAAATTTACAGCATCCATGGTGAGGTTGAAAATATCGTTAAATCTTTAGGCTATGCTTTATTACATGACAAAAAAAAATCGACTTACAAAATAATATTTAAATTGTTAAAAACAACAATACCTAAAATGCACGTCAATGTTTTCACAAGCGATTTTGAGGAAGCTGCCGTCAGGAGTTTTTTAGCAGTATTTCCTAACGCACAGATAATGGGATGCTATTTTCATTTTAAGAAAGCACAAAAAAAAATCTATGGACTTGGGTTTAGATAAGAATAGCATACATAGAAAACATGTTGCTTTATGTGCGGTTTTGCCACATTTACCGCTGGAAGACTTGGATGACGCCTGGCTCTACATCATGAGCGAATGTCCTCAAGGAGGAAGTATTTCTAGATTTAACGATTACATTGTAAATCAGTGGCTCGAACACAAGTTATGGCACGACAAATGGTCGTGTTATAACGTAAAAAAAAACTAATAATTATACAGTCCTGAAATAAATAAAATTTTCAATAAAAACAGAGCCATAAATCTGTCAAAACTTTTAGATTGTTTCCAAAAGAATTGCAATCATTATGCCGAAATTAGAGTAAAAATGGGTTATTCAAATCATCAAAAACATGCTGAAATAAAAAATAATATAATCGAAAACACAATAAAAGATTATAAAAATGGCTTAATTTCAGTTGGTCATTGTCTAGAGAAAATAAGATTCTGATTAATAATAATTTATTTATTTGATAAGTTAGATACTTAATTGCCCTATTCTTCAAGATTATTTAAGAATCTTAAAGATTGTGATTTGTGATTTTAAACAGTCTGTGATTTTACATAAAAATAGAGTATTTTTATTTAGTTAAAAGGTGTCTAAGAATAAGAAAACTTCAATATACATCTCTATGTAAAACAATATTTACAATGTATTTGATCTTGTCCAAGTTTTTATTGCAATTATGAAAATAATTATGTGATTTTTTATGTTAAAGTAGAGTATTTTCATAATTCACTAAACAGGTAGCTATAAGAAAACTTCAACATAGATCTCTATGGAAAACTATATTTACAATGTTTTTGATATTTGTCTAAGTTTTTGTTGCATAATTATGAAACAATCTGTGATTCTAAAGAGCAAAAGAAAGGAAAATAATAGAAAAATAGTTAAAAAAATATCTTTTAAATAATAAATATTTTCTTCTATCGACATTTTCATTTCTTAATCCCCGCACTATGCGCGTTAAATTCGTAGGTGTGCTTCGTTTTCTTTTCCGCATGGCGGAAGACACGGATGCTGTTGGACATATAAACGGATTTGTATTGTGTACAACCAGCTTTATCATCTGTAATATGATTTAATCTATGGCACTAAGCCATCAGATACATTCTCTATGTATTTCTTTTTCGCGCTCTTCCTCCCTGTCTGTCACCATGTAGTAAAAATAACAATGTGTGCTCCGAATAAATAAATCATGAATCTTGCATAATCTCAAGTCCGTGTTTTAATCAAACTCCACATAACCACTCAACAGGTTATGGGCCATCGCAGTAATGTGGAGAACGATCGATTTATGGACTAAAAGTGAAATATCGTATTACCGTGAGTATCGTCAAAAGTAAAAAATGGCGACCTCCAATCTTCCGCAATTGAAACCTAAGAATTTCAACAACTGGCTATTCAGAGTCCAGTGCTTACTCGACGAGAAGAGTTTATTGCACACGCTGTCGCAAGATTCAGTAAGAGAAGACGACACGAAAGAGTTTAGCAAGGCCAACGCTAAGGCCAAAAGCATCATCGTATAATGCATTCTGAAACAGCTAAAGAAATGGTCAAGGTACTCCAAGAAATGTTTCAAAGAAAAAGTGGGTTTGACGCAAATGGTGCACTTCGCAACTGGTACACCATGCTCAAATGGTGCACTTCGCAGCTTGTGCACTTCTCAAATGGTGCATTTCGCAAATGGAGCACTTCTCAAATGATGCTTTTCGCAACTGGTGCACTTCTCAAATGGTCCATTTCGCATTCACTTCGCAAAACGTGCAGTTTATTAAGATAAGTGGAGATTTGGATGGGTAGTCTAAAAATGAAAATATATTTGGTTTTACGCAGAATGTTTTATAAATATAATATAATAAACATACATTTTTTAAGTACAAAAACTTTTAGTTTTGCATCGCATGTATGTTGGGTTACCATTACTGAAAATAAATACAACGTAATTTACATCTCTATCAATCATGTAATTTAATTTAATTTAATAAGTGTAAGCAGAACTTTTGCATGCCAGGTTTGTATTTATTCGAATGTGTTTAACAATTTTTGTTTATTCTGCGTAAAACCAAATATATTTTCATTTTTAGACTACCCATCCAAATCTCCACTTATCTTAATAAACTGCACGTTTTGCGAAGTGAATGCGAAATGGACCATTTGAGAAGTGCACCAGTTGCGAAAAGCATTATTTGAGAAGTGCTCCATTTGCGAAATGCACCATTTGAGAAGTGCACAAGTTGCGAAGTGCACCATTTGAGCATGGTGTACCAGTTGCGAAGTGCACCATTTGCGTCAAACCCGAAAAAGTGTAATCACAATTATCCACTTAAGAAGAAAAAAAAACTTGAAGAATACTTCAATTTTGATTTTATTGTAAGAGAGCTCGAGTGTGCGCAAGAAGTACTCAATGAAAGGGACAAAATAGTGTGTCTACTGACAGGGCTGGACACAGAATACAATTACTCCAAGGAGAAGAATGTCAACTTCATAGAAAAAATGTATGAACGAGAATAGTTTAATCAGACCAACTAAGAAGTGGTAGCAGAACACCTAGGTGATCCACGGGTACAAAAAGTTAACCGTGGAACACCTAGGTGATCCACGGGTACAAAAGAGTAACCGTGGAACACCTAGGTGATCCACGGGTACAAAAAAGTAACCGTAGAACACCTAGGTGAACCACTTAGGTGTTCCACGGGTCATAAACCCTGCCATCTGTCATCCCAAGCCAATTTGTGTGAGGCGGGAAATTTGAATCACCTATATTATTCACTTGGATTTTAAATGGATAGATAGGCGCACCCAGACCAGGAGAGTAGCCTCGGAGGTACTCCTCCGCGACTGCTCACCTGGTCTGGTTGCGCCGTAATGGCGACTAGAATGAATCTAGCATTTCGTGTGTTGTATTTTATTTTATGTACTTATAAATAATTTTAAGTCACGAAGATGATAGACTCATTTCCAGTCCCTGTATCTTCTTTGAGAAACCAGGGATAAAAAATAAAAATAAAATTTTAATAATAATTTTAATTTAATGTTATTAGCGTAATATACAATCACCATTTAACACTATTATTAAATTTCAACTTATGATATGAATGATTTACGTTAAAAAAAGAATACACAAGTAATATTTAACCAGACAAAATTATATGAAAAAAGTTATAGTAAAAAATGTGATAGCATTGTGAATGCATAAAAATAATTTAAAATCTCAGACAAAAGTATGTTATTGTGTTAAAGACAAATATATTTAGCACATTAACATTACTTGATTGATTGCTATGACTATTTTTCCGCGACTTATCACTAGGACAACAAGTACTTGGAGCAGTAATTTGGTATTTGATATACACATTAGGCGTATGTTCGCCGTATACTGGTTATGTATTCAAAGCCGGTAGTACTATTTCATGGGGTTGTTACAAACAGTCCTGCATTGCACCTACCGAGGCGGAGTACTTACATTAGTCTTAGTGAAACCTGTAGAGAAGCGGTATTCCTTAGGGCACTGCTTAGAGAATTGGATGTTGATTGTAACGTAATTTAATACTGTGATAATCAATCAGCTATCAAAATCGCTGAGAATCCCGTAAATCATAGGCGTACTAAACACATCAGTGTCATTATGTCAGAGATATAGTGGATAATAATTATGTTACACTTTCATATTTGCCAACTGAAAGTATGTTAGCTGCTATTTTTACTTAACCGCTTGGTCGCGTTAAACATATAAGATTCACAGAGGAACTTGGAGTCTTGTGAAGGTGCCCAGGTTAAGGGTGGGTGTTGATATGCGACCTCTCTGGTGTGTCTCTGGTCGTATATCAACACATTATCGTCGAGAGAACAACAGTGACAAACAGTACCTTCAGCCAGGCATGACCTTTCAAAAGCTGTATGATCTTTATTTGGATGAATTTAAGACGGTATATGGAGAAAATAAAAAAGCGTGTCGTTTTGTACTTTTAAAAACATATTTTTCAAAAAGTTCAATTTGAAGTTTAAGTCATTAAAAAAAGATACATGCAACATATGTGACAGATTAGCTATACAGATAAAATGCTGCACATAAGACGATAAAAAGCAAGTTTGTTGCAGGAAAAAGATAACCATTTAGTATTGGAGCTAAGAGCGGAATATCAAGCTAATTATTACTATTTATAGTTATTTAAGATAAATAATCAATTGTTATGACTTTATATTTTAAGGTTCTAACTTCCGGTTTCATATAATACAATTTATTAATGTTACAAATGCATTGCTGCAATTCTTAAATGAGGAAAATGTTTCCAAGACGTTTTAAGAAAGAATTGTATGTTTAACACACATATATTTTAATTAAGTTATAAGTACTCTTAAAATACATATTTGTAAACAAGGTTTCACTTCCGTTTCGCGGGTTTTTGTTGGGAGATGTCATGGGCCGGGCAAACAGGGGGCTGTAAGTTGTCAATGGAGTCGACGTCGTTGAAAAGATAAGTTGATAATTATTGTTGGCTAGACTAGAAAATTGTGTAATGATTTCTAGATCCATGTTGTCTAAAGTAAATAAACCATTGTGATAATCCAGCTGGAACCAAATCTATTCATAGGACATATTCTTAAATCTATTCTATCTAGAGGATTCGATCCCGGTCGATTTTTCTAGTCCCGGGATTTCGGGATTATCAACAGTTAATACCGGGATCCCGGGATATTCCCGGGATAGAAAGTGGTAGCAAAAAGAAAGAAAAACATAACAAAATCAACCTTTTATTTTAAAATTTTACTTAAATCTTCAAAAACAAAACAAAATTATAATTTCTTCTAATAAAATCAATAAACTAGGCCCTTATAAAATAGTTTAATAAATTATTGCTTAGTTTGTTTATTTTATTTCACAATAAACATTAAAAAAAATCAACTTCTTAAAATTTGACAAAAGAGACCAATGTTAATAGGACTCATATTTTAAATCAAATAGACCACAAAACTATAATTTACTTATTTAGGCCACGAAAATAAAATCTAAGAAATAACAACGCATCCAACGTCTCATCCGAAAGCATACTTCTTAATTGTTGCACAAATAATTATGAAGCAGCGGAAAACGCGCGTTCAGGCTCGATGGAAGTTGGAGGAATCGTCAATAAATTTTTATAAGCCTTCTCCAAATTATAACCTCGTATGTGGAACTAGACTCATAAAGATTCATTTCTTGTTTAATGATCTTGGAAAGATCAGTTTCTTTAAATGCTTCAGGATTTATAGTTAGTTATGTATAGTTTAACGTCAAATGAAAGTAAGTGCGTTTCGTTTCACGCACATTTTTATTGACTTATATAAAAAATATATTAGTCCCGAAAATCCCGGGATTCATTGAATTTAATCCCGAAAATTTCGGGACTAAAATATGATCGGGATCCCGGGATCCCGGTTTTCGGGATCCCGGGATCGAATCCTCTAATTCTATCCTATGCTAACCTAGAAAAGTGTATGACTAAAGTGTTTAAAAATGGAGATTATGTCTGTACAAATGTGACATGGATAACTATTAATTACGATCCATTGTGTGTCCTTGAATAAATATCTTGTATTGATATATTTTGCTTATTTATTTAGTTTCCTTATCTAAAATTATCAGGTTCTTAAAACTGTTTATATGGAAAGTCATTACATTATGATGAATACCTACGTAAAACCAGTACTACTTACTTACTAATATGTTCTTGCTCTAATACGCGACTGTCGAAAATTTAAGAACTAAAATGAATAATGACATTGAAAAGTCAAAAAATGATGAAGGTTTTGAGTGCCTTACTTACGATTTAGAAAAGACCCTGCCATTGCCTCGAATCCGTACTAACATAGTATTTTACAAGCACCAGTTATGGTTCTACAATTGTGGCATTCATGTTGGATCCAGTGATACAGGATATTGTTTTGTATGGGTAGAGGGAGAAGCAGGAAGAGGAGCCCAGGAAGTTGGCTCCTGTTTGGCATTTTACATAAAGAACATGTTAGGTGAGGGCGTTCAACATCTCGTCTTATGGAGTGATTCATGCGGAGGACAAAATCGCAATATAAAAATTACATAATATCGCTCATCTAGTACTACAAAGACGGAATTGTCAAAAATTGAAAAATGAGTTAATGATGCCAAAATGTTCCAAAATGGTCAATACGTTTGGTGCTACAAAATCATTTTTACTGTTCAACAAATGGCCGTATAATGGCGCCAATGTCTTTGTTGCAACGGTAAAAAATTAAAAAAATGGACCCGCCCTGAGTGCAACGACGCCATAACGGTCAGTTACGCGGGACGCCCCGTACAGTCACAACTTACACATTAAAACATTTACAAATTACAATGCAACAATGACACAAATGTATGATTTAAATCATTTTATGTGTTTTTTTTAATACTTACCCGTGAGATTTTTATATATTGGTGATATTATACTCTAGTTATACAATCAAACATCCTAAATGTCCTAGTTGCAGTTACAAATAATATAAAATGAAATAATAAATCCAAAAATAACTCTAAAAAAAACTTTAAAACGCCGTCCTGTAAAATTTGCAAAATGACAGTTACGTCTTTGTAGTATTGGATGAGCGATATATTATAATTTGTAATATTTAAAAAAAAGGCAAAACTGTTGAGTTTCTTGCGGCACTTCTTTCCTTAACAGGCCATTGACGTCGAAGTGCTGGTAGGGAAAAAAAGATTGACGTGCGAAAGTATTTTTTAAAAATCTATTTGCAGAATAAATGATTTCATTTCATTTCATTACGTCCAATTAAAGCTAGAGAAGCTGAAAATACCACCAAACGCAGGATATTTAAACCGCCAAAACTCAACTTCCATGCTAAAGATTACACCGAACTTTTTTTGTGGCAAGAGTGTCTGGTGTTTACACCGCCAGTGCTTCGACACATTTCCAATCAAGACCTACAAATGATGATTAAAGAGAGGAATTTAGACATTGATGACTTTCCTTGTCACACACAATCTGTGGAAAGGTGTGTTAAAGTTGTAACAGAGAGGCCTCACAAAGTGTAACTGACGCTAGTTCTAGAGATGGTTTTATAAGAAACAGGTTCCAATCTCGAAAAGAAATGCTAAATTTTGCGATCAAAAATAAATTAAATTTTGTCAAAGATCATATTATATGTTTTTCTTTTTTCATATGTTTATTTGTGCCTTGTTAAACAAATTGCACTAATAAAATACTATATCACATTGATTTTTGTATTATTTCAGACATTCGCTTTAGTTGTGTAAAAATGTTAAATTTACAAAACTTCAAAGAGTGGTAGAACCCTGAAGACGATAAAAAAACTACAGTTTTGTTAAGCTTTTTGTAATGTGAATGCAATTCTGAAACTTTTGACACCTCTTGCGATGTCGTACCTCGATTTTTCATTTTTCTCATACATGAACGTGCATGCTATTTGTGGAATTACTTGTGGCGAAGAAGTTTTTTATCACAAGTAAAATGTTTTCTTTGCCAAAAAAAAACAGTTGATTGTTAGTGAAAGAGATCAAGCACATCGCGGTGTTATACGTGCTGCAGAAAAAATGGTCGATAACAACATCAAGAAACTTCCTTTGTTAGAAATAAAATGGAGATTCCGTGTTTTTGAATGTACCAAAAGTTGACCGCGGACCTTTTGACACCAAAAATATTGCTGGAAAAGTTGTTGATTTTAGGAAGGGAGTATACAAAATCGGAACGGGCTCTGGAACAATTAAAAATTGGTTTTCTCGGCAGGATCTGCAGGCGTCGTCTAAAAAATATTGCAAAGTTATATCGGAATTGAGAGATTTTTTTTTTATCGTTGAGAGAAGCTGTTAATTTCCAATCTGCATTTGGAGGTCAAGGCTTTGCTAACTAGCAAAAAATCAGTGCTGTACGAAAAGATGCGCATTTTATTGGAGACATAGTATTTAATTTTATTTATAGGATAATCATATTTTAATGGGGAAACCCCACGTATGTACACCAGACTTCAATAAAAATGTACTTGACAGCTTCATGGACGATTGCAAAAAGAAAATTAGATTATACCAGCCGTACCGTCAGTTTTCAATAAAACTATATTTTTATATGTATTTGGTTTTATATTGCTGATGAAAGGCCTGATGACAGCAAAAGCACAGAATTAGAAAATATATCAAGAATCAAGAATCAAATTCATTTATTCAATTTTGGCTCGTATTATAGCACATATGAATGTCAAAATTTACATGTCACAAAATTATGATAAATTTAATAATAAGTCAATAGAAAATAAAAATAAATGTCACAGATAAATAGCAATAATCATCATGAATATGATTCATGAGCTGGTTCAAAAAAAAAATTTTTCTTTTTCTTTTACTACTGAGAAGATACCAGCAAGAAACTCAGGAGTAATTCTTTCTTTTTCTTTTTTTAAATTTGTATTTGTTACAAAATAAAATAATAAAGTTGTATACAAAATTGTGCGGGCTAGGGTGACCATGGATTCTTATCGTTGAGATAATCGTCTACCTTATAATAACCTTTCCTCATTAAACATTTTTTAAGCGATGATTTGAATTTTGGTATTGGTAATTCAATGAGATCTTGGGGTACCTTATTAAACATTGTCACACTTTTCCTACCTTTACGAGTCTTATTTTTGGAACGGCAAGTTTGGCTTTATTTCTTGTGTTATAATTATGTTGCTCGAATTTTTTAGGAAAATTTTCTAAATTGTTACGCACATATAATATACTGTCGTATATATATTGAGAAGCTACTGTTAGTACATTTATTTCCTTGAATTTATCCCTTAATGAGTCTCGGGATCTCAAGTTGTAAATAGCTCGAATGGCTCTTTTCTGTAGAATAAATATTGTTTCAATATTGGCCGCTGCACCCCATAGCAGCAGACCGTACGACATAACGCTGTGGAAGTAGCTAAAATAAACATATCTTGCCGTTTCAACATCAATTATCGATCTGATCTTTCTAACCGCATAGGCAGCCGAACTAAGTCTTCCTGCCAGGGCCGCAATATGAGGACCCCATTGGAGCTTACAATCTAAAGTTATTCCTAGAAACACAGTAGAGTTTACAGTTTGAATAACTTTTCCATTCACAGTAATACTAGTATCTACCTGTCTGACATTAGGCATAGTAAATTTTACACTCTTAGTTTTATTAGCATTGAGTAACAAATTGTTACTTGTGAACCAATTCAATATTTGTGAGAGGGCACTGCTTACATCGTCAGATACATTTTTATGTCTTTTGGTTTCGAAGATCAAAGAAGTGTCATCTGCAAACAGTACCGTCTCACAAAGACTTTCAGTAAAGTAAGGCAGATCATTAACGTATACCAAGAATAGGAGAGGTCCCAATATCGAGCCCTGGGGCACCCCCATCAATAACGGGGCGCCGGAAGATTATGGGACGTTTCTATATGCTTTCGTAATGGCTGCGCCCGAACTTTCTTAAGGTATGGTGCAGTTTTGGTAAATGCCATCGTACAAACAACTTTGCAGAAGGGTGGCAAAACTGAATAATGAGGTTGCTAAAAACAGATTCTAAAACTTCTTACAGTTTTTACAGTATAAAAGATGCCACTTTATTCAGCGTAAAAGTCAACCAACCTCCAAACCTTCGCAAGCGTGATTCGTTCGATCATCGAGACAGACGAATATACTCGTATTATGAAGTGTCAAATGAAACCACTTAACATTGAAATTACCGTGGGACACCTAGAAAAGATGCGTTAATGATTACTTGTATCATTTACCTGCCATGTTGATTCTGTGATAAAAATAAATAATTGTGATGAGAAGTTCCAACAGATTAAGAGGACATAGTAAATGAAGTTTTAGTGATGTCGAAGATTATATTGGTGTCAACCACATACTAAAAGAAACCAGTGGATCCGATTCTGAAATTGAAGGCGAGGAAGAATGTACATCACCAAGCGGAAGATCTAATTTTCATACTAGAAACACTCCTTCCGTATCGTCTTTGCAAACCTCATCAGACGAAGAAATGTCTCTGTCAGAGTTGCGGTCTCGCCCCAGAAAGAAATTTTTTTTTGCAAAAAAATCGAGGTCGAGTCTCCGCATTTTCGTTCAAGAACATAACAACAAAAAATCGTAAAAGAAAAAGAAGGTATAAAACCAGAGCACAGAACGGTTATAAACGCTTTTTCTATACTTCTTGAAATCTTATTTGTATTTATGGGTTTGAGTCAAAATAAATGTACATTCGTAAAAAATATCGTGTCCACCACCTTCAACTCATAATTGTGGCTATGTCTATTGCATTAAAACTATATTTATATTTTTTCTAATTACAGTGGACTATGTTTAAAAACAATTAGATGTTATATTTACACTGACATTCATAGTTATTTTTTTACATAGTAATATATATTTTAGATTTTATTTTTCCATACATTTGAAACATGTCCATTTCACTACTTCGTTACGATAATAGCTCAGAATATCCAAAATTCCTTAACCCGGCGAGAGTGTGGCGGGGTGTGACATACCCCAGTGTTCGTTTGTATCGATATATAATTTTATTGTTTTATGCGACGATTTCGTGGCTTCGTGTAGCTGGAAGTGAAGAAGTGAGTGAGGCAATAGTGGCGTGATTTTAGTGTTACGTCAGCCGGAGTTGGAGTTAGACGAGCGCAAGCGTATGTGGGGTACATTTTACTGACTGAGCATAGGCTGACTTTCACCGTTTTTAAAGTGTTCCTATATTATAACTTGTTTTTTTTTATTTATTTCATCAAGGATTTCATATATTTTAAGATTTCAGAGGTTTTTTTGTTTAAATTTAATTTTTTTAATTTGATGCGCCCGTGCTATGATTCTGTAACCGAAAATTAGTGTCTTAATAATTGTTAATGAAATGTATTAAAATATGTTGATATATACTCATTTCCTTGCACTCTGAAACTTTTGTTATCTTATAATTTCTCTATTGTGTATGTATAATAAATGTAGGTTTATGTATGTATATAAATATGTTTGTGGATATAATTATGTGTATGTATGTTTATGAATTTATTTTAATATGTTTGTTAATTAGATACTTAAAGTAAGTAACTTTTTTTATATATTCAAATTGCATTGATTTACCCATTCTTTCGGTAGTCCTTTACTTGGGGGTTGTCTGGTAGAGATCGCTTCAAGCGATAAGACCGCCTATATTGTGCATTATTGTTCTTTTTTATTGTATCTTTTAATTTGTTTTTGTGCAATAAAGAATATTTATGTTATGTTATGTTATACTTTTTTAATTTAAAACCATCTTGAGGGGTAACTAAAGAAATAAAGAATACAAAAATTTAAGTTCATTTTAAAAATAACAATAATACAGGCAGTTTTGTTTTGGGGCATGTCATACCCCGCCACATACTTGATGTAACATTTTTTCACCACACTCCCGCCGGGTTAAGAAACTTACAATTAGAATTTAATCAAATATTCTTAAAGTACTTGGCCTTCTATTTTATAGATATTTTACTGCCTAGCTTATCAAATATTATGAATAAAAATTTTCAATAAAAACCTTCTCGATTTCGTCCTGTGAGAAATAATTTGTGAGAAAGGCTATTTACACCCTCATACGATTATAAAAACTATCACCTCACTACATTTTTTAACGCTGGCAACATCTGACATCACTTATTAAAAAGAAAAAGTGTCAAACTCCTTCTGTGTCACTGTGTGTTGTTGTGTTTATTTACGTCTTCCATATTTCTTGTGAAAAGTCCTGTGAGACAGCAGTTAATATCAAGAAAGGTAAGTAATATTTTTGTTTATTATAAGTGCCAAGCATTTTGATAGTAAAGTGATTCCGATACATCAGTGTCACACTTTCAGAGTATCCGATTTTTAGGTTATAATCAATTAAAGTGATTTAAAAGTTGCGTATTGGTATGTCTGTGAGAAATGGTTGAGCAAAAATGTAAGAAGTCGTTAAAAGTAAGGTACGTTATACTGGTCATATTTCTCACATGACTGTTTCTCAAAGTACATATTTTACATTTACGTACTGTCTGTGTGTTTTACCCCGGAATGTGATGTGATGATAATAATAATATAATAATAATTAGGGATGTGACGACCCCATCGCCCACTGGCTTACCAGTGCAGTTAGTCTCCGCAGGGCAGCTTGTGGCGAGCTGTTGGTGTGTGGCGACACCACGGACCCGAGACCTCCCGGGGGAACTCACCATCTTCTCCCCCACCTCTGGCTTGCCTTAGTTGGCCGTCCAGAGTGGAGCGCAAGAGCTATAATTATGTTCGAAAGGGTGGAAGTGCTCAATCTGCGTAATAACGGGGAACGGCTGACCGGATTACCGCGATCCAGAAACCGGTGCACACCTCTCGGCACCCTTAGCCGACCACGCCGGTGTTGCGCCCGTGCTGCCCGCGACCCTAGTGGCCGCTTAGAGTGGTAGCTGTTTTTCGGGGGCCCATCTAGTGGGAGGCGAGTCACCGTCTGCCATGATTATCAAGATGAGACATTTGATATGGCAGGCGTCCCGTTGTCTCATCAATAGCCCAGCAACCAGTCCAGCAATCACCTTACCATAGACCCGAATTAGTTTCCCTTCTCTTTGCAATAGTCCCTGCACTTAGCTGGCGCTGTCTTTGGCTGTATCTCTTCCATGGTACAGGCAGAGATAGTGACAGCTAGGTGTACGTATCCCACAATAGAATATCGTATTTCAAAGGGGCCTCTTCGTGTTGGATCTGTATCCCCACGTACGCCTTCCAAAAGGACCGGACCGGCCTCTGTGCCGTGATATCCCGTAGGAGAGATACAATAATAATAATTATAAATGCGAAAGTCTGGATGTTTGGATGTTTAGATGTTTGGATGTTTGTTACTTAATCACGCCTAAACGGGTGAACGGATTTAGATGAAATTTGGCACACGTAGAGATTATAACCCGGATTAGGACATAGGCTATAAATTCCTACGGGAAATGTCTCATTCCCGCGGGAATAACAATTTTGAAACAACTGAACCGATTTGAATAATTCTTTCACTGTTGGAAAGCTACACTACCCCCGGTGAACATAGAGTACTTTTGATCCCGGAAATGTGGGGGAAGGGGGGATATTTGAAAAAAGAGAGTACGCGCGGGTGAAACCGCGGGCGGAAGGCTAGTGTGATATATTTTTAACAGATTTCAAAAAACGAGGTGGTTGGAGTGTTTGTGTTTGTTTTTGTGTTTTTTTTTTATACAATGTTTTTTTTTATACTACTTCAGTTGGCAGACAAACACGCAGCCCACCTGATGGTAAGCGGCCACTGCGGCCTATTCCATTGAGGGACACTTCTCCTTGAAGCGTCGCTCAATGTTTCATTAAAAATTAAAACTTATGCATATAGTATAACTTTATTATCTTTCTATCGTATAAATATACCTAAAATAAACACTTTTTACTTTAATACTTTTTTCTTACTATTATTAGTTTCGCCCACAATCTCCCTCAAATATGATCTGACACTTGAAATTATAATTATTACTATCCGAAAAAATTTAAAACAACCTGAAAGTATCAAATATCGTAAAGATAGATATAAAACAAATACTTTTAACTCTTACATTATTTTGCAGATTTTTTTTTTAAAAACTTAATTTTTCAAAAATATATTTTAAATGCGCGAAAGGCGAAAGTAAAAAGTATTTATTTTTAACCGACTACAAAAAAGGAGGAGGTTCTATGTTCGACTGTCGACTGTATGTTTTTTTTATGTATGTCCTTCGATTTCTCCGTCAATTGTAGACCGATTTAAATAATTCTTTTTTTATTTGAAAGTGCATAGTTTCGAGGTGGTTCCATTGTCACCACGTCAGGATCTGATGATGGGATCCCGGGAAATTCAAGAGCAACCCTCAAATCTTATAGGCACACACTACGCGTTACCTCATTTTTCCGAAGACATTCATTTTTTTGCGTCTGACAGTCATCATTTTATGTTGATGAGCTGATGATGGAAGGTACAACTCCTTAACGGTTAGGAGTTAGGGGATAATTCTTTCAGTATTGTAGGAATATGTGGACCGTTAGTTGTATTTCATGTACTTTTGCAGCTAAGCTGATGATGGAAGGTACAACTGTGATGATGGAAGCTACAGGGTACCTACGACTTCTTAATTCTTAGGTCCCTCTTGCGGGCTGCATCTTTAGTTGGTCTACCCATGGTGCTAAACACTTAATAAATACCTAATATTGTCAATAAATACAATTCTACTATTTTACTTGTATTTTACCTACCTACTAATCTGTTTGAAGTCGGTGCCAAGCTAAAGGTAATAAAAAATGATACTTAATAATATGTATTTATACAGGGTTACTGATTAATCCGCGGACGTACGTAGTCTGGGTACCTACTATTTGGCTTGGCACTGACTTAAAACAGATTAGTAGGTACCTAGCATGTAATAAACGTAATTAAAATTATTTTTTGCTTTTCAGTGTTTTTAGGAAGGTTTTATTGCTTTTGTTTTGAAGTCGGTTTAATTTTTTTTATAAATATATTTAAACGATAGAACGAGAATAAAGTAAATTATATACAAAATAAAAATAAATAGTATAAAATAAAATAATTAATAAAGTAAATAAATAAATTATATAAAATAAATAATTATATAAAATAATAATAAATCAGTAACGTATATTTTTGCTCCCATTTAGATGCCAAAGTCGAACGCGGAATGTCTGAGAGATTATAGAAAAAGACTAAAAGATAATCCCGAAAAGTATGAACAAGTAAAAAGAAAACATCGTGAGTATATGCGGTCAGTTAGACCTTCTGTAAAGAACCTACCAGAACAAGAGAGAAATAAACTAAGGGAACAATGGAAAAAGGCAAGCGAAAAAAACGTCAAAAGCAGAAGGATAAGGAAAAGTGCCAAAAATGTAAGAATTTACAGCAGAAAGTAAAATTATTGGAAGAACAAATAAATAATTTGACACGTGAAAATAAAAGTGTGAAAAAACTGGCATATAGACGTAAACTTAAACTAAATGATATACAAAAAAATATGAGATGTGAAATGATGAAAAATACGTTTACGACACCGGCTAAAGTAGGCCAGTTATCCACAGTAGTATTTTCAGCTTTGGTTTACCCACCCAATGATCCACACGATGAGTTAACCCCATTGACCCAGACAAATAATTTTATTTGCAATACTATTCCTGATGTACCAGAAACTGACAGAGAACGTGTCAAAAAAAAATACTACAACTTAATGTATTAAACAAATCTTTGGGCGATGAATATAACAATGCAACTGACAACAAAACCAGATGGATTCTGAAAAATTTAGTGTCTAATGAGATTACAAGAAAATACAGACTTAAAAATGAACTTTCAAAAGGCCTTGGACTTAAAGGAAGAATTCGAATACTTACTAAAAAAGAGACCATTTACAAAGAAGCTAAGGAAATCCGCGATTTTTATAATCGTGATGATAATACCCGTATGACGGCAGGCAAGAAGGAAACTAAAACTCACAAGAAAATAAAATACCAGAAAAGATTTTTGTTACAAAGCTTAAAAAGATTGTACACCAAATACATCGCAGAGGGTGGTAAATCATCATTTTCTACTTTTTGTCGGAATAAACCAGTTTACGTGACACGTCCAAAACTAAGCGACAGAGATACTTGTGTTTGCATCAAACACAATAATTTATCACAAAAGGCAATCAAATTGCACAAACTAAAGATTTTAGATACGCACAATTTAGATATGTTAGTAATGTCTGTTGCATGTAATATAAACTCATATGAGTGTATATACTCTAAATGTGCCACTTGTAAAGCTAAAAATCCATTGTTTAATATAGAAATTGCCAATGAAACTGAATGTTCATGGCTGGAATGGCAATGCAAACAACATAAATACGTCAAACGAAATTCCGATGGTACTACAAGTTCTCAAACCACAAGAAAATATGTAAACGAAGCAAGAACAGGCACAATCTCAGAATTGATTTCATTGTTTACAAAAGAACTAATTTTGTTTAAAACTCATTTTTTTAACATAAATCATCAGTACTCAAAATATCGTGAAGCTATAAATAATCTTAATGAATATGAAGTATGTATATTGGTTGATTTCTCGGAAAATTACTCATTTAAGCTTTCCAGTGAAATTCAAGCGATGCACTTTGGTGCCTCCCGAGCACAAATAACACTTCACACTGGAATGATTTATTTGAAAGACCACAAACCAAAATCTTTCGTTTCTATATCACCGAACAATGACCACAATCCTGGTGCAATATGGGCGCATTTGCAGCCAGTAATCGAGCACGTGAAAGCAACGTTTCCCATAGTCAATGTTCTTCATTTTTTTTCCGATGGGCCTACCACTCAGTACAGGCAGAAGAAAAATTTTTTTCAAGTCGGTCAACTACTACAACAAAACGGGTTTTCGTATGGCACGTGGTCATTCTTTGAAGCAGCACACGGAAAAGGAGCTGCCGATGGCGTTGGTGGTGCGATCAAACGGCTGCTGGACCAGGAAGTCTCGCATGGAAATAGCGTTATTGATACGACGAGTGCCATGAATGTTTTGAAAGACATAACTAACGTTCAACTTTTTTATGTATTGGATTCCGATATTAAAGAAAAGCAAGGTCGGATCCCAGATAATTTGGTACCGATACCTGGAACAATGCGGATTCATCAAATAATTTGCCAGAACAATATATTAAAGTATCGTGACCTTAGTTGCTTTTGCGGAGTTAAAAGAGGTATTTGTGCCTGTATCGACGTTAAAACGCACAATTTGATTAAAAACTCGCAGGCATCTAATTCAGGTGAAACTTTAACAAGGCTGAAAACAACAAAAAATCAAAAAATTGTAGCAAAGACACGCAAAAGTAAAGAAAGAATTGAATCAGAAACAGAAATAGACAGCGAAATCACCTATGCTGAATCTGATAATAGCATAAACATACCAGAAACTTGCAGTGATGAGAGCTATGATGTGGCTTGGGTGACCCAACAAACGGATAATACTGGAATGAGTATTCCAGGACCTTTAGGTAATGTCCTTCGTTTACCTATAATATTCTCCAGTCGTGCTGCGTACTGTTTTGTTCATTTTTGTTTTTTTACATTTCAGACATATCAAACAACGACGAGTTTCGTGAGTTCGAAAAAGTGGACACTCCTGTTGGACTATTGGAAGAAATATGTAGTAAGTATATTGCGTGTAATATTGGCCTGAAAAAATAGCTTAAAAACTGTGTTGTGTCCAAAAGTTGTAACTCGCATTGAGAGGGTTTTGTTAAAGACGAATAGCTCCGATTTCGCTGGTTCGAATAAAATGAAACAATGCATACCAATAAAATGATATAACGTACATTTATTATCATTGTTTCATTTTCAATCTGGGAAATCCTCTCAACAAAATTCATTTATTTAAATATGAATGTACGCAATATACGCAAATTAATTTTAAATCATTTAAAAATACTTTATTACCTACACCTTGCAATGATCTAATTTTATTTTATCGGTTCTAGTGGACGCAAGGCAACCTTTTAAATAGTTTGACAAAGTGTGCAGGTATGTAGGGTATTTATATAAGTACTTACATATAATAAAGAATTCGATTGTTGCAGATAAAGTAAAAAGAAATATAGTTCCAGAAAAACCTGAAGTCACGGAGAACATTAGTTTTGACATAAAAAAATATACAGGAAAAATGAAACTTAAGCCTATCGATTTAAAAACTAAAATTAATATACCCGGATTAAAGGAATCTATGAGTGATACAGATTTTGGCGATACAAAAGAATATCATGAATTTCAATTGAACAAATTCCACGAAGGGAGCTGGGTTGTAGTCAAGCATGGAATTTATTATTTTATTGCTAAAATAATTTCAATTCATTGGAACATATACAAGGTATTAGGCTTAAAAAAAGTAAATAAGAGTCTTTTTGATTGGTGCGACGAAGAAGATATGGTTACAGAAACGAATATTGTGTTTCAATTAGAAGAGCCCAACGTTCTCGATACAGGGGCACTACTATTTCATAATTTACCTAATTTTAATTATATTTAAAAAATTAAGCATTTTTATTATAATAAGCATGCATCATGTATAATAAAATAAGATTCATTTTGGATACTGTTAGTCCCTTTATATTTGTGAATAGGCCGCAGTGGCCGCTTATGATCATGTGGCCCAAAAGGAGAGCGGGAACGAGGATGAGGAGTTATTCGTCATCTCGCCCGAATTAAACTGGCCCGATCGGGCGACTTGGCACCTTTAGAATTTATTAAAATTTCTGTCGTCAACTCGCCCGACCATAAAAATTTGAGGTAACTATGTACAGTCAGCTACAAAAATCCTTTTTAAGAAACGTTTAATAATAAAATAATTTAAGAAACATTTAAAGATATCAAAATAAACGACATATCGTTAGAAAGCTCACACTTTGGAGATATTTTTAACAAATTAGAAGTCATCCATCACTTTGTTTATTTTTTAAATGCTACGCGAAGTTGAGTTTCAAAATTTATTTTAATTCTTATTTTATGTTTGAGGGTCCATTTCGAAAAAGCAGGCTAATTTCCAATGCTGTATAAAAACTTCTATTTGTCGTAGAGCACGGAGTATTAGACCGTTTGAAAGAGGATTTTTTTCTCATTCCGAATCTGCAATAAAAAATTGGCTTGGGTGTGGGGTTACTACGTTTCCGCTTTTTTGCGTCGATATTAATAAACTTACCTCCAACGTACATGAAAAACACTAAAAACATCCACATTTTGACAATAAATTTCTTAATGCATGTCGCAGTTTTATATGCGCGGGCGCATTAAAAGACGCTTAAGGGGTGTCTGTCTGCCAACTGACGTCGAATAAAAATTATTATTATTATTATTTTATTTTATTTATTTAGTCGTAGAACAAACTTCAGAGTGACGTATCTATTAGTGGCTAAAAGCAAAAAATGTAAACAAAAATTCACAATACAACATGAGTATACAAGAGTGTAATATGTAATGTATTCACATTATATTGGTTTAGATATCTTTCTAGACTAAATACAAAAACACCATGAAAACATTTGACTTTTTTGTTACATTCCTGTATATCTGAATCATTTCATGTCATAAGTAGGTACCTATTTGTTCACCAGTAAAAACTTACTTTGTGAGAAATGTGAGAAAGGTTTCTCACTAGAGTCATGTGCGAAATGTACATTTATTTTGATTTATACCCTTATAACGTCTTTTGGATTTCCTTTTCATAGGTTTTTCTGTCATAAAGTTCTTCTGATATTTGTACACTGGAATAAAAGTTGTCTAGATAAATTGAATGACCTCCATCGTAATACTGATCTAATAATAATTTTACAACCTTTTCCCTCCTACTGTCAAGTCTTGCGCCCCTGTACATATAGTTTTTTCATACATATACCATTCTTTTCGGCCGACATGTAAAATTTAATGCCATACTGACTTTGTTTTTTAAATATTTCCGAAATCTCAAGCGTCCTGTCCAAAGTATTAATGATTCATCAATTTTTATTTGTCATCTCTTTACTTGGGTAATATTATAGTTTTCATTGTATTGTTAAATAGTTCAATCAAGGAGCAACCTTTTTTAATACTTTGTGAACCCTGAATTTTTTGCACATTTAGTGCCTTTATAAACATAAAAAAACGATTCCTGGTCATATATTTTCCAATATTAAAATCAACCAGATAATGTTTCTTCCAATAATCGGATATCTTATTTAATTTGATGATTCCCATAACCATTACTAAACCTATAATATCTTAAAGTCCTCCAAGTTTATTGGTTTCCATTTTTGGAATCTTGCATGTGGACCACGCCGTCCGTTTTATATTTTGCGCCATTTTCATTAGTGCATGACAATAATAAATTGAAAAAATTTGCAGGCCTGCATTTCCAGTGGATCTAAAATTATTTCTTGTAGTTGGACACCCAGGAATCCAATTCTCCTATACCTTGGTAGCAACATTTTCTAGGAAATAATCATTTACAGTCATACGCTCAACTAAGCTTTACTGGTAAGTACAATATCAATGTAAGAATAGGCATGTAAGTTGTAGCTATTTTACACGTTTGTGATTCTTTCTTCAATTTATTAAAGTAGAACTCGTTCATTTTGACGTTGACGTTTTGAGTAAGTAGGTATTAATTTAAAGTTAAGCTACTGTTACACATGCTTATTTCAAGCATGGAAGCATGCTTCTGTCAAGCAGTTGTCACTTAGAAGCATGTGTGTCGGAATGTTGCTTAAAATTTGCATGCTCATTTCGAGTATGCTCCAAAATCGACAGGCGTGCGATTTTTGCGCATGCTACCTGCGGCGCGGGTTGAAGGGGACGTGCTTAAAGCGCGTCTAAACAGGTTTGCTTATTGAGCATGCGTGTATCGATCAGTCGTTCGCAACAGACAGAGAGACAGATAGTAGTTTGAACTGACAGAGAGCGAGACAGCACTCTATAAAATGGAATGTGGATGAATGACAGAAGCATACTTAAATCCTTGCATGCCGATTGCTAGCAAATGTGAACTGCTCATAAGCATGCTCGTGTGGAGCATACTTAATAAGCATGCGATTTTAGAGCATGTGTAACATTAGCTTTATTATTTTACAGAAGACAAGAGCACACAAACGAGAGAAGCTGATATTACCTTTATGGTGAGAGGACCTGAAGACAGCATATATGAGAAAACTTATACCACTCGCACTTTACCAGATATTGATTTACGTGACAGAAGTATCACTGATGTCCGCAACGCTGACGTTGCAAGAATAGTAGCTTTTGAATTGGAAAGCTTGCCTGAAAATAAGCGTATCCTAGGGTATTCAAAGATTATTCAAACCATTGAAACTATTAAAAGAGAAATATTATTTCAAGGTGAAGCGTCGCGTCCTTGTAATGATGAAAGTAGCCCTAGTAAACGTACATGTGTACATACAAGCGAAAAATCGAACTTGTTAAAACTTACTATCTTGAAAAACATCAAAAAGATGTATGGAGAAGATAAATAATTTCGATATTTAAACTTACTATTAAGTTAAATAATTTAACTTATTTATTTATTAAAATAAAAACAAAAGAGTTTTAGAAATCAGTTTAATGTTGTGAAAAATTAAAAAAATTATGAACAAAAAGATTGGTGGTTAAGAGGGCACTTGACGTAACACTAGCGAGCGCCACTCTCCAAAAAAAATTTATTACTCTGTGACAACACAAAATATCAAAAATCTGGTTTGTTGAGCAAATTATGAAAAGGTCGCGTTACTTTTTAGCACTTTTACATAGAGTAATGACAGGAATGCACTGCTTTTAGGAAACCTAAACATTATTGTTATTAACGACGCGACATTTTCTTAATTTGCTTAAACCAGATTTCTGATATTTTGTGTTGTCACAGAGTTATAAATTTTTTGTAGAGTGGTGCTAGTGTTATTACGTCAGGTGCCCTCTTAACTCAATGTTGATAAGAGTTAAGTGATTAATAATGTTAATAATCATCTAAAAACTGGTATTTTAATGAATCAAGTAGCAAATAACAAGTTTTCTCAGTTAGATAACAATGTAAATTCAATAATAATTTCTCTTTGTTCATTATGTGTTAACAGAATTAAGATTTAAAAATATTAGAAAGTAAACATCTGAGTCTACTAAAAGCAAAATCAGCAATATCCACTATTTTTCAAAACTGACATTTTGATGCCGCCCTATAGTTCGTCAAGTTGGTAACAACATCACAAAAATATAATTTCGTTCAAAAAAAGCATTATCCAGTAGAAAAACTGGTACCAAAATTGACTTTGGCGGCAAAAATAGCAATATCCACTAATGTCTAGTGCAGAAGAAGCAATATCCAATCAGCCAATCACAGCACGCCATTTCTCATACTTTTAATATGGCGGAATTTGTTGTGGATCACTGAGCGCGTCTCCGTTTTTAGTTATTTTAATGGTAATTTTCAATAAAATTTGGTCATAAAAGTAAAAAGTCAGAACTATGGATTGTTCTCCTAGGCCGGTGGATAATAAGTTTGCCCGAAAACGTGTCGCCCACCCAGAAAAATGGAAAAGAAATGTGGCCAAAGTGGAAAGGTACGTATGCGCTGATTGTACAATGTTGATACTTTGATTCAACCTATAGTAATTCTGTAGTACTTATTTTCGACCGCTTTTTTTTTTTTTTAAAAATGTATGTTGTGTGGTATGTGTAAGTAAGTATATCATGTTGGAATACAGTGATTAAAGGAACCATGGATTGGAGTGGCACCTTAAACAAAATTCATAAAAATTCTAAGTGTTTTTTAGTTCAGTCCAGTGCACCAGTTAAGAAAGTACACCCCAAGCAAGCCAGGCAGCATAATAGTTTATTTACCTAGACTTGATAAATATAACCAAACCCATACAGTAGTCCGTAATATTAATATCTACAAGTAATTCTGTCTGTCTTCTTCACGCCTAAAAGCCGATTTTGAGCAAATTTGGTCCAGAGATAGATTGGTTTCTGAGAGGGTACTTTTTAATTCAGGTGGAAGCAATTTTATCCGAGTTCCACGTGGGCGAAGACACCGCTGGAAAGCTAGTATTATAAATGCGAAAGAAACTCAGTCTATTTGTTTATAAACTCTTCACGCCTATACGAAACGGCTGAACTGAATTTGATGAAATTTTTACAAAGATACATTAAATTATACAGTCACGCGTTATTACATTTTTTTCTTTTTTTTTCAGATATTCATCAAAGTGTGCTCTTGTGAGACCTTTATGTAATCACAAGAAAAAATTTGAGTGCAGATCACTTACATTGCAAGACATAAAAGCAATTCATGATGGATTTTACAAATCCAAAGAAAAAAGCAAACAAGACGCTTTTATATTGAAACATTGCACGGCCAAACCAGTCAAACGACGTCGTCCAACCTCTAACAAACACAAACCAAAATCTATGCAAGTGTCGTACTATGTCCGTAGTCTTTCATTAAAAAAACGAATGCCTGTTTGTCAAGCGTTCTTTTTAAAAGTTCTACAAATAAAAAAATACAGGGTACAAACCGTTATGAAAACTTATTATAATACGGGTACTCTTCTTGAAGAGAACCGAGGAGGCGATCACGTTTCCCACAAAAATATTCAGAAAAAACTTGCAGTAATGAATTTTATTCAAAAATTGAACTGCGAAGAACCACATTACTGCCGCAGCAACACTAAGAGATATTACTTACCAGCGGAACTTAGTATCAATAAACTCTGGCGAATGTATAATGCACAGACTGAACCAGACTTAAAAGTAAAGAATTCATATTTCCGCAGCGTGTTCACAAGAAACTTCAATTTAGGTTTTGGGACGCCCCGAACGGATGTCTGCTCAGTTTGTTTGCAACATGATGTGAAAATGAAAACGGAGAAGGACACTAGTATTCGGAATGACTTGATCATAAAACAAAGAGTGCACAAGTTGAAAGCAAAAGCTTTCTTTGATTTCGCCAAAGAAAACTCTCCGGATTTATTAACGCTTTCATTTGACTGCCAAAAAAATCTATGTTTGTAAATTTCAAAAATCTAAAAGATTTAAACTGAAACGCAGTAACAGAACTAATAATAATATTCTGATCAAAGGTAATATCAATTACAAACTAGACGCTGGTGTTTTTAAAAACGTGAACCGCCCAAAAATGCTATCATCAAATATAAATCCAATTGAAATACCCCCAATAAACAGGGTCAATTCAGCAAAAGCAAAAGATGTAAAAAGATTCCTAACAAACCACTATGGTAATGATTGGGGCGCGATTGAAAGTTTACACTTTTTTGTGCCATTAGTGTCTGGTCAACCTGATATTCACAACGAGAACCAAGAAGGTTCTGAGGAAAATGGTAGTGAGGAGCTAATGTGCGAGCCACAGGAACCAATTATGAATTTAGTTATTTAAATTGACAATAAAACTATTTCAAGTATCAATTTTGTTTATTTGCACTATCCCTACAAAATCGTTCCAACAAACACAGCAATATCCAGCTACATGAGATTCAAACACAGCAATATCCATAAGTTTGTAGCATAAACAGCAAAATCCAATCTTTATTTCTATCTAACTTCTTTTTACTTTAATAATCTGTACTTTTTTTACGCAAAATGTGTGGAAGAGTAAAATTACATGTTATCACAAAAGCCTTATAATTTTTGGAGCAATAAATTTTTATTGGACCAACCGCGAATTGGCCCAATCGCGAATTGGACCAACCGAGAATTGGACTAACTGCGAATTGGACAAACCGCGAATAACATGAATTGGCCCAACCGCGAATTGGACCAAATGCGCCTAAAGGCCGCGAATTGGCCCAATCGCGAATTGGACCAACCGAGAATTGGACTAACTGCGAATTGGACCAACCGCGAATAACATGAATTGGCCCAACCGCGAATTGGACCAAATGCGCCTAAAGGTTCAAAAGTTGTATTACACCTTACCAAATGGTCATCTACAATTATAACTTTCGATTGTGGTAAAGATGATTTAGTAGCATTATTTTCACTTTTTGCACATATGTCAAGGGTAAGTGGCACAGTTTTAAAGTCATTTGCATTACAAATAACAGGTTGTAAAGATTTATCATTGGTTTGATGTCCGTTTTGTTTAAGATTTTCTAGATTCAAAGTTAAGGTAGAAGGTGCAATATCTTGAGGTGAGTCTCTTTTACGAGTTGTAGTAAGATGGTGATCATAGCTTGTTGTCTTTAGTTCGTCATGGTCTTGTACAGATATGGTACTTTCTGTGTGATAACCATTAACCATTCCAGTAATTCAAGCAAGTAGATACTAATAAAGGGACTAAAAATAATCCACAGACGGTTACAACGCTCTGATTGGGATTAGTTCCGTCTTCAGTGCGCGAAGGGCCAGGAAGAGGTTGGTCTGTGGAATTTATTACCATTTGGTGCGGATGAGCAAACTGGTCTTCAGTGAACGAAGGACCAGGAAGAGGATGGTCTGTGGTTTGGCGTAGAATTTCGCGATTATTCGAAATATCAGTTAACGTGTTTATATCATTTAATCCAGTAGACTGTTCCTGTTGTTTCTTCCACTCTGCAAGTTGGTCCGGATGAAAATTTTCTTCAGGAATAGCATTGCCGTTAAAAGGGAAAATTCCGGCTTTTTGAAACCCAGCTACACACACTTGGGTTCAACATTGGTCCAAACTTCACCAATTAACTTTGAAAATTCTTTTTAGGTAAAACTTGACCAACGTGTAGTCTTTGCCACTTCACTAAACTGTGATCCCATTTATCTTTAAAAGATTTATTCACAGCAAGATCTAAAGGCTGAAGATGATCGCTTGTATGTGGTGGTATTTTCAATATTGTGATTCCTGCTTCTCGGGCAATTTCAATAATATTGAGCTCTACATGTGTAGAATGTCCATCGTAAACAAGTAATATGGGCCGCTTTTGTCCCACGGTGGGTAAAAATACTTTTTTAAAGAATGTCTCAAACACCTCAGTCTCCATCCAACCGTTTTTAGTAGCCGCATAAACAGTGCCTGGGTAGCTTTCTTTAGACGTCCACTCATCCCAGATATTTTTTCCTTTAAATATTATGAGTGGAGGGGTCTTATCACCGCCTGCACTGCACCCCAGCAAAACTGTTGTATTGTCTTTACCAGGCGATGAAATAGTTCTCGTGGAGGCATTACCTCTCAATCCCACCACTTTGGTTTTACTAGGGTCTTTACTAAAGCTTGTTTCATCAAGATTCCATATTTGGGATGGTTTGTCATGAAGTCCTAGCTCGTCTAAGGTATTCTTTAATAAATCGTAATATGAATAAATGACCCAAGGATTACAAGCTTTTTTGCGCGAATTTTTCACAGCTTGTGGCTTTTTAACAGCCAAATTGTGGCGTTGTTTAAACGACAAAAACCAGTCTTCTACAGAAAAATAACCAGATATTTTTCTTTTATATTTTTAATATTGTAGATTTACTTAAAATAGTTTTCCTTGTTGAATCTGTGGTGATGGAAGCACTGCATTTTTTTTTACACCTCCACAACGAACTTCCATTTTTATTCTTTATATTGAGATTATAATATAATTCGCAACAAAAATAATAAAAAGCCGGAGAAACATTGTGTTAACTTTAAACCAGTATGAATTGTATGTTATAAAAATAAAAGTGAGTACAGTCAAAACCTGATATAGCGACATTGAAGGGACCTTATAGTTGCCGACGTTATATCCGATTGTTGTTATAAGCAATACACATACATATATACAAGTACAGTAGTTATATTATAATAGGAATCCATCTAGTATATGTATAGGTTATGTATGTGAACTTGTTGTCAAATGAAATGTTAGAAAAAAATAAAAATATTTATTAAGAAATAATTAGAATACAAAATGTACTTAGCTGCTTACAGTACGGGTTATAAGACTACACTAGTTTTTAAAGTAATCAGTCATTTTAGTCTGTTTTTTTTTAGCCCAGCCTCAAATAATTTTTGCATTTTACATTTCATACTCCTCAAGGTATGAGTATCATCAGTGTTAAACTGGTCATTAAAGGCAACAAATTTTTGCAAAACTGTTATAGCGTTAAGAGCCTCGGAAATTGTTGTTGGCTGAAACTGTTCTTCAGAGTCTTGCTGGTCTTCGTTTTCGTCGTCAGTGTTATGATTTTTACTTTCAGCTTCTGCAAGAATTTCTTCCTCAGTAGCTAAGGCGCACACGGCGACACTGTCATCTATTCCAACAAATTCCTCTATCTCAATTCTCTGTTCTGTATCAGTACATCTTTGCCACTGAGCAACCAATTCAGCAAGTGGTACATTGTCATCTTCATTTGCAGATTGTATCATTCTCGCTAGCGGAATATCATCGTCGTCCTCCGCTTGTGATGGAGAGAGATCTTTGAAACCTGCATGCCGAAAGCAGTTACCTATAGTGGTCTCTGTGACCTTTTCCCAAGCTTCCGATATCATTAGGATTGCATTCAGAACACTGAGACTTTTAGTATCTTTGATGTTTTCAATATTCTGTATCATTGCTAGCACTTGAAGTTTTCTGTATTGTGTTTTTAAAGCTTTTATCACTCCTTGGTCCATGGGCTGTAAGACAGAGGTGACATTCGGCGGTAAAAACACAAGCTTTATGCATTTCAGATTGGAGACTACAGGGTGAGCGGGACAGTTGTCTACTAGGAGAAGAATTTTGTTTCCTCCAGACTTCAATTCTGAATCACAGCTACGCAGCCATTTTTCAAAAATTTGCGATGTCATCCAGGATCTAGTGTTATTTTCATAAGTTACAGGCAAAGATTGAATGTTAAAGCAACGCGGTTTTTTAGCTTTTCCTATCACCAAAAGTTTTCTTTTACATGAACCAGTCATGTTTGCCGCAACCAATACTGTAATTCTTGTTTTGGACAACTTTCCGCCCTTGCATTCCTCGCCTTTGAATTTAAGTGTTTTGTCAGGGGTTAAATTGTAAAACAATCCTGTTTCATCAGCATTAAAGATTTCCTCTGGTGTGTATCCTTCGCACAGTGCAGGCCACTTATGAGAAAGCCACTCTTCAGACACTCCTTCAGGAACGCCAGCCGATTCACCGCAAACTTTTCCTGCCACAATATTATGACGAGCACGAAAACGTTGTACCCTAGATGACGAACACTTAAAATTCTCCTTACCCATAAGACGAGCAAAGTCATTGGCTTTTTGTTGCAGAATCGGACCACTTAATGGGACGTTGTTTGCCCTCTGATGTTTAAACCATGTTAATAAAGCATCTTCTATAACTTTATGTTCACTTGTCCTCGCTCGTTTCAGTTTTAAAGAGTTGTTTTCGAAAAGAACTTTTATTTTATCTCTATTCTTCCAAATCGTTGATATCGTAGAGTGCGAAACTCCACATTCCTTTGCAATTTCACCATTCGACTCGCCATTTTCTAATCTCTATATGACATGAGATTTTCTTCAATAGAAAACACTTTTCTCTTTTTTTGCGACATGATAACGCATAAATGCACGGTCTAATCAAAACCAACACTATAAATCAAGCTGTCACTCACGCAGTAATTTAGCGCACTAAACATTTGGTGTAAAATATGCGAGGTCAAATGGCCGGGAAGAGGTTCGGATGAGGTGGGAGAAAGTGCGTAGGTAATAATATGCACGCCTAAATATTCCTTCAAGGCTTATCAATATGGTTTAAAATCGTCCGTATTGTTTTGTTCTGCTTTGACAAGAAGCGGTTGGTCGTTATAGTCGATGAATATAGATAAAATTTCGTCGTTGTAAGCGATATGTCGCTGTATCCGGTGTTGTTATAGGCGGTATGTTTGCTGAATAGTTTACTAGAGATTCGGGCGGGACCTTACAATCTGGCTGTAATAACCGATCGGTCGTTGTAAACGATGTCGTTATAATCGGTTTCGACTATTATAAAATTCGGGTTAGACATTTGAAATCTAAATGATTTTAAGAAACGCCCTGCAAGCTAGGAAACATACCATACCTATTTTGGCCCAACTGCGAATTGGGCCAACTGCGAATTGGACCAACTGCGAAATGGCCCAACCGCGAATTGAATCAACCGAGAATTGGACTAAGTGCGAATTGGTCAATTTTTTTTTAACGTTGGCCAACTGCGAATTGGACCAAATGCGCCTAAACGCTTCTAAGGAACTTAATTTACTTCAAAACGAACAAAATACATTGTTATCCGAGTTTGCAGCCCAGGAAGGCATAAAATTTATCTTTACTCCATCTTACGCTCCCCACTTTGGCGGTATTTGGGAATGCGAAATAACAATGTCAAAATATCTAATTAAAGGCGTTATACATAGGAAATTCGCATTTAACCTTTTAGGAGATCTCAACGATTTTTGCACAAGTGGATGCCATAATTAATGGTCGTCTCTTATGTCCTCTGTCTCCATCTTTATCATTGGTAGGCCACTCAACGCGCTACCAACACCTGCTCTGGAGGCTGTCAACGAAACCCGGCTAGAAGAACTACGACAACAATTTTGGAAACGGTGGCAAAGGGTATACTTGTCAGAATTACAAGTTCGAACGAAATGAAAGCAAGAAAAAACTAAACTAAAGATCGGAGATTTGGTGCTGTTGTGTGAGGACTCCCTTCCACCGCTTTGTTGGCGTTCTGGACGAGTAATCAAATTGTTTCCTGGACCAGATGGTATATCCAGAGTGGCAGACGTCAGGACCTCTACTGGACGCTACCGACGCCCTCTAGTTTGTCTGTGCCCACTTCTCATCGAGGAAGACTCATCAATTAGTTGAAGAACTTCGTCCTTCAACGGGGGGGGGGGGGGAGCATGTTTGCGCCGATAACGCCTTCCAAATCTCTACAAGCAAACCTGCAAAAACTCATAAAACTAACTTCACTATTTGTCAATGTAATTACGTCATATTAACTGTCAATCACTGTCAATTCATCATCACATCTGATTGTTAAAATTATTATTCAAATAAGCGTCCAGTTGCACATCGAGTTTTTTACTTTTATTCAAGAAAATTCCATTGCGTCGAGGAAGGCGCAAACATTGGCACTACTACAATCAACTCATGGGTGCTTATGAAAAAAAATCTAATTGCTAAAGGTGTATCAAAGAAGCAACTACCTAACCTTGGAGAGTTACGTAATTGTCTGGCTGTCACACTATGTAATATAGGTATTTCTGGTGGTAGTAAAAGAGGGCGCCCTGTCTAGAACGCGAACTTCAAATAAAAAAGCAAAAAGTCGCTCCCACCAAAAGATGTGCGCGTAGATGGATCCGAATAGTGGCCTGTATTTGCCAACCGGTTACGGTGCAAGATGCCCAATTGTAAGGGCACCACACAGTGGTCGTGTACCAAATGTAATGTACCGTTGTGTCTAAATCAGAGAAATAACTGTTTCAAAGATTTCACACAAAACTGCGCCCTAATTCTGACAAGAAAGCTGAAGTACGACGCGCGACGTCCCACAGCTATACAAGGGTGGGACACTGATCGCTGTATCTAAAGAAATGAAATTACTGGGCCTTACTATCGACGATAAACTCACGTTTAATCAACATGCAGCGGCATGTGTGCCGCACGGCACTGGACGTGTACAAACAACTCGCGAAGGCAGCCAAGGCTAGTTGGGGCTTACACCCCGAGGTGATACGCACAATGTACATGGCTACAGTTGAACCAATCATCATGTACGCATCCAATGTGTAGGCCCCTGCTACTCAAAAAATTGGCATACGCAAGCAATTGGACACTGCAACTGAAGGTGAAGCGTTCGGCTGCGGGAAATCAACGACTAAAAACACGCAGTATAAAAAAATATACATTACAAGACGATTTAACCAAGTACTCTCAGGAGTATCCGATGCAAACATGCTCCGCCGAGGAGACTGCTAGATCATTTGTTAAATATATGTATACGAGTATCTCACACAGGCATCCCTAAGATGATCGTTACCGATTAAGGTACAAACTTTAGCTCCGAAGTATTTAAACAATTAGAAAAACTTTTTGGCATTAAGCACATCTTCACATCCCCGTACCAATCCTCAAACATGTAGTGCCCTTGAGAGGAGCCACTCCACTCTCAAAGAATATATTTTGAGATCGTACATTGGAGAAAACCAACACACTTGGGATCTTTACATCCCGAGTTCTATGATTTCATATAACTCAAATGTGCATAACACAACAGGCCTCTCACTCTTAGAGTTACTATTCGGTTTCAAACCTTATATACCAAGTAGTATATGCACTCGATAATAACACCTATGACGACTATATCAGAGCCTTGAATCACCGTTTGTACTACTGTATGCAGAAGGCCCTTCTTAATATTCAATCATCCAAGGAAAAGTCTAAAACTTATTATGATTCCCATACTAAGCCAGTTAAATACAACTCAGGCGATATGGTATACATCCGTTGCGATCACAAACAAAATATGGAAGCGTGTAGAAAGGTCCTTATAAAGTTGTCAAACTAAATGGCAACCACACTGTAACGCTTTTTATTAATCGTGTAAAATGTTCGTCACCATTATGACGAAATAAAATTAGTAGCTGATGCTACGTCAAAAATATGACGTGATTAATGCACCCGTCATATAATTTATAATAATACATCAACATAATATTATTTCTATTACAGGTCAGTGCATGTACGCGTCACATGCGCTTACTCGTACGTCACGCAAATCCGCGTAAGCTCGGGCCATAGAGTAACTTATTGGCTCGGGCTTAGTCACTATTTAATAATCTGTGGCTGTACTATGACAGACTTTTAGACGTAAAATTCATTAATAATAATTAAAAAATATTACTTACCTCGATGTAGGTCACATAAGCCCCAACCTGGAAAAGGTTGATTCCCGAATTGAAAAGATAGGCATATTCTGTAACTCTCTTATATCTTCTAAGGTAAACTCTGATTGCCTCAACTCACAGCGTTAAAAAATCAACATCTTAATAATATCAATTGAAACTGAAGGTAAAATCACAAAAGCCGATTGCATCCTCGTTAAACAAGGCTGTGATTGCCAGAGGTTTAACTCAGAAAGCTGGCAAAACATTCGTTATGCAGATGTACAAAAAATGTTTTAAGCGACTCCAGCCTTCACCACAGATTAATAAATAAGTTACTACGTAACAGATCCATCACTTCCCTGCAAAACGACCAATACCTACGCTTTCTCAACTCAACTTTGTAGCTGTCAAGCGACGCGAGTAAAAATGAACTTAAAGGCTTAGACTCAACGGAGCGTTTCAAGTGCACATCGCGCGATGACGTGCGGCCGGTGGTTTGAGAATACGTTAGGGTTGGTAAAGAGAAAATACGCAGTAAGGTAGGTAAACGTGCCGCGCGACTCCACGGCGGGCGTGTGGCACCCCTCTGCTCACTTGTGCGTTCGAGCACACGGCTAGCAATAGGTGCTTATCGCGCGACCTTGAGCGAGTGACGGAGGCCTGCCTTCACCTCGTTGAAAGTAAACGGAAAGAAGTTCGGCGATTATCCTGTCTTCGTCTCATAATTTAAAGTATTAACAGACCATCGAATCTGTGCGCTCCGCACCGCGACCTTGGTGCGGTGCGGTGTGTTTTCGATCGTATGTAGGCCCGTCCGCCGCACATTATTATTATTATTACTTGTGCGGTCTGTTCGATGGCAAATGCATCGAACTCGGTGCGATCCGGTAACATAACAGTTCGCTCGTCTGGAGCGCGCACCGCACCGTTCGGCGCATCAGTTGAATGGTTACCTCAAAGCGGGAAGGACGTACGTCGCACCATGTCGGGAAATAGTGAAAGGGACGTTATAGTTTAAGTCCTAGAGACTAATCCTTAAATATATTAGCCTCATGTGACTGTAATTCTGCCTGCTTTTTAGGTAAAATTCAGCCCATTCTCTCCTTTTCTTCTTTTTTACAATGGGTAAAGTTGACGTTACGGCAATAGCAGCGACTGCTACAGCAATCTTCGCTTTTTTAGAAAGTGGAGCCATAATTGAAAGAACCGAGCAGCCCAGCGTACAATAGACGATCGAAACAGTTCACGCGCCGCTGAAGAGCCGCTGTGGAGCCGGACCTACTTAACGTGTTGGGGGACTGTCATGCTGATACACCCGAATGGGGCGAAAATATCTTAGACGACATTTCACAACGGTGGGAACCTATTTTAAAATTAGGTCTTACCAAAGATGTCAGAGAAGGTATCACTAAGAAATATCTTTTCCCAAAAAATATGCCTCTGTCGAAACCTCCGGTTTTAAACCCAGAAATATCCGCTGTTTTAACGGAAACTTCAAGAAATCATGATGTCCGTATATGCAATAAGCAGGGGCAACTGGGACACGCTCTTGCTGCTTTGGGCAAAGTCATGACAGGGTTGCTCACAAAGACTATAGAAACTCCGGAGATACTTCGTATCCTCAACGATGCTGGAAGATCATCGTAGATTCTCATTTTTCGGAGACGGAGACTCGGCGTTCTTTGATTATTCCTTTGTTGGAAAAGTCTTTCGTTGCACCTATAAAGTACCGGAAACGAGATACCTATCTTTTTGGTGAGAACCTGGGCGAGTTTATAAATTCTGCGCGAGGTATTAAAAAGACGGGACAGTTAATAACACCACCTGTAGTTTCGACCTCGGGAAACTCGAAAAGCGGTCCGCAGAGAAGCCAGCGCTACCAACGCGGCATGCCAGCGGGCCGCAGCACTGCACCTCGCCCGCATCAGTCCTACCAGCAGCGCCGTCAGCAACAATACCAATGGCGACCTCCTTCTCCTCCGCCTGCCGCACGACGGAACCTGCAGGCGCCGGGACAGCCGCAGAGCGGCCCCTCGCGCCCCCGCAATGCCACCTGCATTTCGTGATCTCGGGGTCCAGGACTCCATTCCCGGGTCGAGCAAAATTTATGTCGGATTTTTTGGACACAGCTCTGGTCTGTAATCATTACGAAGTTATTTCATTTGTTATTCATGATAATTTTACTTCAAGAGTAGATAACATGAATACTAAGTTATTAGGAAAATGTTATGGATTAATAAATGGGATTTTATCGTAGGTTTGTTATTTGTAATCTTTGAAATTTATTTTCTTTATTAATAATGGTTTTATAATTTCGCTATCATTTTGTAATAAAGTTTTCACCTAGTAATTGAAGCGACACAAAACAAGGTCCACGAAGCAAATACGTTCGGACGCATTGCTTGCCTTTGAATGCATTTGTGTTTCCGGGTATTTAGCGATTCACCCTTCAAACGGTAACTCTTTCACAATGGACATTATTTTATCTGTAAAGTCACTCCCCAACGTAGCTTTTCTTTAAGTTGGTCGAAGTACTTCCTGAACAACAAAATTTAATAATTGAGCATTATTATAAGAAATAAGATGTAACATCTTCTGTTACAACTTTCATATTGGTGGAATTGTTCTGGGCCTTTGTATCTGCTGCGGTGGTATCAGTGGAATTGTTCTGGGCGTTATTATTGTTTTCATGGTTACCTTCACCTATGTTTTCCTTTTCTTTTCCTTCTAGTTGATCGTTTTCAGCACTTCCGAAATGCTGCTGATCTGCGCTGGAACTTGCCTCATTTTCAATATTGTTATTTTCTACTCTTTGTTCATCTCCTTGTACTTTTGGGTTTTCATTTTTTTGCGTTTTTGTAAGTTTTATACGCTTTCGTGTAGTTGATGCCCTCTCAAGTTTCGCATTTTTTCTTTTATTTGCATTCTTGAATACACCTTTGAAAAATTCTTCATTTTGTTTCATCGTATAAGTGCAATCCCAAAAAAAATTCATCTCCCAAAAAAATTAAACTATATTTTTGTAGCATTTCAAACTGATTTCAATGCCATCAGAACGACTGCTACCACTCCAGGAACACTGGCATAGAAAATCACGTGTGAACATTATATCTATTAGGGTATAGGCACAGTTGATGCCCTTTCCACCAGAGCACACTATAGAATAAGTTTTTTTTAACTGCTCTCTAGCCGTTTTTTCAGTTCCTCTTCTATTTTTTTTTAATTCTTCGATATTGGCAATTGGTGTGACATTAATTGCTTTATTTTCAGCACGGAATTTTGATGACCCCACAGAAACAACTTTAGTTGCATTGTGGTCGTTGAGTTGCAATTATCAATTTGGACAGAAATACATGCCATGGAATTCATTACATGTTAGTTAGTTACCTACTTAGTATTTTATTATTTTTATACCTATTATTTAAGTAAGGAATACAGCTCCTTGTTGCATAAAGATCCTTAATCAGTGCAACAACAAGAAGATCAGATCCGATTCTTATAATAAACGTGTAGTAGTTGTTCGAGATGTGAAGAAAGATTCATCTTCCGAGAATCCTGAAGACGTAGTCAGTCCATCTCCGGTTAGGAGAAATGTGTTTCTAACCAGAGAACTTAAAAGTAATTAAATATAATTATCTAAGTTTTGAAATTAACCTGAATTCAGTTTAATAAAATAAGATAAATAAATAAATACACTCACCGGCAATAAAACCTGGCCACTGGGCTTTTTTCATACAAACATGGTCACTTTAGCGTCTCATAGATAGAAAACTATTTGCAGCTGTGCAATGATTATAACGCCAAAAGCCCGATTAACAATCACAACTTTTTTCTCAAAAAGGAAAAACAATAAACCGAACATGTCAGTTGTGACACTAATTGTCACAGATGTCTTTTACTATCGACGAAATTGTACAAAACTGGTCCGTTAGTTGTGTGAAGAATGCATTTTAAAGTAAATATTAATGCTGAAAATTAAGAGTAATTCTGATAGCGACAAACCAGTGACTCCTAAAAAAGCTAAAATAACAAAGTTTTACCAAAACTCAGCCACTTCAGCTATCACTGAAAGAGTTTTTCCTGTAATGAATCTTAAGTGGCGAGAAGAGAGAAATAGAGAATCAATAAATTTAATTAAAAACTAATTGTTTATTTATTTAAATTTTAATGTTGATTGTCAAACAAGCTTTGTAACATTTAAAGATATCAAAAAATTGTAAGCATGTGCTAAAAGCACACAAAAATACGTTTTTAAAGCAATAAAAACAAAATATTTGAAAAATCCTTTTTTTCTTCCTAATACTTTATTTTTTTTTCTATCCAAACTGATCCAAACCACTTTATACGTTTTTTTTGTCAAAAAAAGTTGGCAACCCTACGCACGACATCTCACGTCGCATCGCAAGAGCAAAAGCCCAGAGCCGTTGAACACGGTCACCATGTCCCACAACGCGCAACTTGAGCCGCGAGTCGACATCGAGAGCTGCTTAATATCGCCATTAAGCCGGAAAAATGCTTTAAAAATTATAAAAATAATGTTATAATCTCTTCTCAACAAAAAAAAGCTTTAAAAGTCAAATTACGAACAGAAAAAAGGCATATTGCACGGTGCGTTGGCCTAGCTCGTCTTCCTGTGCAATTCAATTCACAGTAAAAAGTTAATTATGAATATTATGTTATGAGCAAAAACCCTAGAAATCCATCAGACGGGTTGCAAAAATTTAACAAATACAATATAAGCAATGGTTGAAGAAAAATTAAATGATGATGTCTTGCTCTTGTGGTAACGAAAATATAAGAACTAATAATATTGTTGAAGGATAGCAAGCGAAAATTAATAGATATATTGAAGAAAATATCCAACATTGCCACAATTATTGGATATTTTGTTAACGGAACATAAATCATACGATTTAAATATTGAAGGTAAAAAGAACAAAAAGTATCAAGCAATTTACGAGGAGATTGACCAGGCGTTGAAAGGATTAGAAGAAAAAAAAATTGTTGGCCAAGTGCGAGTCGGACTCGCCCATGAAGGGTTCCGTAGCAGCAAGTATCATCATAATATAAAAGTTCTTGTAGTTCTTTGTAAGTTTGATCGACGTTCCTATATTTGAGTTGATTGAATGAGAGGAAAATTGCGGTTTACGATTATGACGTTTTAAAAAAAAACTAATTACTTGATCTCGTTCAAACCAATTTTCAATGGAAGTTTGCATGATAATGTACATCATATATTTTTTTTAGTTTTATCGTTCTCTTATTTTAGAAGTTAGAGGGGGGTGACCAACATTTTACCACTTTGGAAGTGTCTCTCGCGCAAACTATTCCGTTTAGAGAAAAATGATAAAGGAAACCTTATTATCATTTTTAAAGACCTACCTATAGATACCCCACACGTAAGGGTTTGAAGAAAAAAAATTTTTGAGTATCAGTTCTAAGTATGGGAAGCCCCAAAAATTTATAAACTAATTACTTGATCTCGTTCAAACCAATTTTCAATGGAAGTTTGCATAATAATGTACATCATATATTTTTTTTAGATTTATTGTTCTCTTATTTTAGAAGTTACAGGGGGGGGACCAAAATTTTACCACTTTGGAAGTGTCTCTCGCGCAAACTATCCAGTTTAGAAAAAAATGATATAAGAAACCTCATTATCATTTTTAAAGACCTGAATCTTAATGCAGTTCACAGAATACATCTACTTAATAATTTTCAACAGTATAGCTCTTATAAATTCGGTAAAAAGTGGCTGTGACATACGGACGGACAGACAGACAGACATGACGAATCCATAAGGGTTCCGTTTTTTGCCATTTGGCTACGGAACCCTAAAAAGCCCTTTTGCAATTACGTTTTAACGGTTTGATTTACTTAATTTAATTATATAAATAAATACATAACATAATGGTGTATTAAGAAATAAACTTAATAGTATAGATCAGTGTTTGATAATATTGTATTAGATGAGGACTACATTACTATATGGTTGCGTGAGAAAATAAATTCTTATACTGCAACTAGAGTTTTTGGAAAAATTCTTGTTTGCAACTAGTTGCTTAAAAAGAAAAAAAATTTTTATTCGTAACTACATTGCCTACAAAGAATAAAAATGTCTTTTTCTCAACCGGTTGCGAAGTTTAGTTGTCATGACCGCCGAAACTGGTTGTTAATGAAGATGATATTATTAACTCCGGTCTCCGTTCAATGTCAAGACTGCGTAGCTTCACAGGGGGGATGTAAACACGCAATAGCTTTTCTTATGTGGGTTCATCGCAGAACCAGCATGCACTTTAGTAGAATGTTATTGGAGAAAATCAAAACTGTCAAGAATTGGAAGTAGCCTAAAATATATGACAGCAAAAGACTTGTCCGAGGGCAGGCTCATGTTGCCAGCAAATTCATCTGTTTCGATGAAGTTTTTGGAAGAGGGACATAAGAGAAAAATTAATTACTGTGAACTTTAAAAATATAAAATCACTTATTGTCAAAACTAAGAACAAGCCCTCTCCATGCATTAACATACATATATGCAATTTTAAAGAATGAGCCATTCATTTGCTTTTCACTCTCAAGTTGTGTGTTAGAAAAATATCAAAAAATAAGAGGGTTTCGAACGGTAAGTTGTGTTTTTATTATAGATTATTTATCATGTTAGCGTTTAGAGAATGAAGCAATTATTTTAGTCGTTTTAATATTAATTTTAAAAATGTGTAATAAAAATTGGTAAATTAAAAGATTTTGAGGTGGCAACCCAAAAACGGCCATTCGTGAGTCGATGGAAAAATAATGACAGCTACTGAAATTTTATTGTTAAAAATAGTTTTTCTTTATTGATTTGGATTAAAAACCTGCTGAATACAGTTATCTGATTAATTATTTCAATAATCAAGAATCACACGTGCAATTGAAATTCTAGATTGAGTTTTCAGAATAAATTACCAAAATAATATTTTTTCGAGTCGAGTATTGGTGAGGGATAAGTAATTTTTTTTTTAAATTTCGACACTACTATTTTGAAACTATGATGCTGTCTAATTAATAACAATTCACTTGTATGTGGTTTGTGATGCAGTACTTAAAAATATGGACATAGTGTAACGATGGCGGGGAAGTGCACCGATTCAAGAATTTTCAGAGAATGCGGATTAAAACAACGATTTGAAGCTGGACAATTTGCTGGCTTATTATTAGGCGATAGAAGTTATCCTTGCACACCATACTTGTGTACACCTTTGCTGAATCAAAAAAACAAAGATATAACCGTAGCCATACACGAAACGTTTCCGCTGCCTATTAAGAGGATTGGCAGTATTGAACACAGCAAGGGAGAACTAAGAGAAATTGTCATAAAGGAGGACTTGTTTCCCGGTGAAGAAACATATGAGCAACCAAATAGGGAGGCAATACCCTCACCGCGTTTTTGTGATTTATTTTTGGACGATTGGAAAAAAATACATGGAGCCTGAAGCTGAAAACCCCGTTGAAGCATCGGAAAGCTCTTCCGATACTTCCAGAAAGCGAAAGAAAGGTCTATCACATGTCTTGGAATAAACAAAAGAAAAGATTAAGGTCGCCCGCGTCTCAGGAGTGGAATAGTCTACTTCATCAGGACGCAGTGCACCAAGACGTTCGGCTAAAGGCTTTTGGATGCAGATACAAATGTTCTTCTAAGCTAACATTGGATGACCAAAATTCAGAATTTGTGAAATTCTATTCTTATGAGACAGCCATTGAAAAAGATGTTTATTTATTGGGATTGATTATTAAATCTGAAATCGCCAGACAACGATCACGATCAAATTCACAGATAAGTAAACCTCGAGCTGCTACATTTACATATTATTTAACTTCTGCTGCCAGTGAAAAAAAAAACAGAAGGTTCCAAAAGGAATGTTAGTATAAAATATAAAGTACAGTCTAGAGATCATTGGTACCAGTATGCCAAAAAACGTTTCTAGATGCATTGAAATAAAAAAGACAGAGTTCCAATGGCTCTCCTCCAAAAGAACGTAGAGGTGGAGATCGGAAAACTTTAATGTTTAAAGCAAAAAAGGCGTCTGTTCAAAGTTTCATCGAAAAGTTCAAGGCAGTTGCCGATCACAAACTAATAAACAATATCTGCCAAACGTATCATATTAGCCGTTGTAACAGTCATCATACCTACCTTTTTACAGTGTAACAATTGCGGAAATTGAAACTCAAAAAATGTTTGACGAGCTTTTAGCCAAACGAGTAAGAAGAAATTTGGAGCCAAAGATTGAGGAATCAACTGAGCGTCCTGGTTCTTGTGCTGAATGAGCAAAATACCTGTTTCCGATGAGGACAAAAATATTGTTAGCGCCTAGTATTTTAAGATAGAGTGTGTGTGTGTATGGATAATTACGTAGCGGATGCTTTAAGTCGAATTGAGATTCAACATACGGATAGTGACTCAATGGACGTTAATTTAGATGAAGATTTAGAATTGCTGTCTAGTGCACCTTCATCAGAGAGAGATGTAGCTATGTCTACTTCTTCTAGAACTCATCAATCTACTATTTATTCAAATCAGTTTTGTAGTGACGAAGGTATACCAATTATTCATGCGTATCCTCCTAAAAAATTACGTAGAGTAGTTTTCGAGTTGGCCCCTTTTAAAGAAGCGAAACGAACAAACGGTATTTGATATTTTTCGATACCGCCCCAAACGAAAGCGAGGAAGTTATTAAAGAATTCATGTTAGAATACTTACTTCATGAAAAATATGCTTATATTATTCCTAATGATGAGTTATATTATAAAGTATCTGAAATATATCGAAAATATCTTGATCATACTAAATTTAAGCCAATTAGATATCATCAAGCCAAAATCATTAACTGAAATTGACGAAAAGGAAGAGCAACTTAAATTAATTAAAGAATATCATTTACAAATGGCATTGAAAGTATTTATAAACAACTTCGTGAAAAATATTATTGGGAGAACATGAGAAAACAAATTAAACGTTTTGTTTTAAAATGTCAATCATATCAAAAGGAAAAGTATAAAAGGCACCCTTATACGACTTTGCCAGTAAAAACTGAAACTCCAGATAAGCCAATGGAAATTTGGCATATAGATTTTATGTCATTAGAAAGACAGTGGTATTTAACTATAATAGATAAGTTTTCTAAATATGCAAATAATTAAATCAACTGAAAGGAGTCAAGTGTATGATACTTTAGCTGAAATATTTGCAATGATAGGATCCCCAAATAAAATGTTTCATGATGGCGAACAATCTTTTTGTAGTGAATTAATAAATAAAAGAGTTGTTCCAAACGTATGAACCATTGACCATACGACGTCCCTGCAACATCATAAATCAATTCGGACATAGAACGATTACATAGTACGATTCAAGAATTATTTCGATTACAAAGAGAATCAGATTTAGATCAAGATCAGAAAATAAATTTTATTACTCATGCATATAATAATACACGTCATAGTATAATAAACATGACCCCGTTCGAAGTGCATTTCGGGAGAAAACCAAAAATTCGAAGTTTTGATAATTTACGTGTAGTTATGCAAGACTATACGGCAAGGCAAAAAGAATACGTTACCGAATTAAATAAAAATATTCACGAACTTTTAAAATCTCAAAAGTCGAATAGAAACGAACGTAGGTATTAATAAAAATTTGAGACCGCCAAAACAATTTCGAATAGTTGATACGGTTTATTTAAAAATTAGTAGAGCGGAAAGACGTAAAACAAACCCAAGATTTTTACGTCCTTTTACCATTACGGAAATCATTTTGAAGAATTAATTGTTACAGAGTCCTCGTCATCGGTTTCAAGTTCAGAAAACTTACTAGAATTATTGAGGGAAAATGGACAATTATTCATAAATTAGAAATAAAGCCTATTTTAGAAAGTGAGGAATGGTTATTAAATGTAGTCAATCAAATTAGCATTTAAAAGTTAAACGATGTAAAATATATTTATGATAGAATTATTAAAATTTTAAATCATGTAGGGGAAATATGTAATCACCTTCATTTGCAAACTAGAGTTAAGAGAGGTTTAATTAATGTATTAGGGACTATTATTAAAGCAATTACTGGAAATTTAGATCAAGAAGATATTAATAATATCTAAAGCGACCTTCAAACTTTAAAAGTAGCATAAAATAAACAAACAGTAACAGATGAAACATTAGAAGATTTTAATAGGCAAATAAGTAAAATTACTAATATTCAAGAAAACTTTGATGCTCAATTTAGAGAATTAAATAAAAAAAAACATCAAAATGAAATTGCATTGAGATTGTTATTTCATGCTGAAACTTTACAAGAGTTAGCTGAAAGATTGTCAACTGCTATTACTTTTGCTGAACATAACATGTATCACTGTAGTATCATGTATTACAACAAACATTAAATTTTATTAATAAAGATGTAATGAATTCTTTTAATATAAATGAAATTGAACCATTTATAAATGTTAAATGTAAAATTATTGATTATTTTGTGTATTTTATGTTATATTATTATTAAACCTAATTATTCGTAAACTTCCAGAGGTAAGTGGTGTCTGTCTCTTCCCATCGCAGTTAATTGTTCAACCGTTCCCGTGTATAATCCCGATTGTTCTTGTGTCGCTGGCGGGATTAGGTTTTTATCGTCAGGTGTGAGTGAGTAGTCCTGTTTACCGACCTTTGCTAACTTTTCCCAAAATTTGTCATTGCTCGCTATCGCTATATGCCTGAAATAAATATAGTATATGATGCAGATAAAATCTCAAAAAGATTTAAAGATATGAAGCAGATCAAGGAATTAGCAGTTCAGAGCCAGCATAATGTCGCTCAATATGGATGGTTGGGACTGTTATCCACAATTACTTTATCCATAATGTTCTTCAAATAATTTCAGATCCAAGGTTTGTTGGAAAACATGGACTTCAAATTTAAGGGGGGACAAAAAACGCCAGACACAAGGCTCACATCCTAATTTCTATCATGAACCTCACAATACCTCATTATGTAAAACAGAAGGTAATAACTTAACAAAGGAATACAACATGTCTGCGCCATGGACCTCAAGAGGCGAGAAGCCACGCAAGCAGGAGCTACTTGACGACAGTCCAGTATAAATACCGCGAGGAACATCGCCCAGCTGTCATTCCACCACCAACCGTTAGCATAGTCGTCGTCGTCGGCACCAACTGTTCTCGTGCTCAGGCGCGCGAACAGTCCATGCATCTAACTCACCCACAAACAGAGCCCTGGCACTTCTGAATCGGTTTACACACGAGTTTCAACATATCGACATTTTTAATGATAGTATGGGTCTTATTGTGTTATGTCTCAGAGTGTTTTTATCAAGTTATTTAAGATAGTTAGCGTTTTGGTACCACACTGTAAGCCAACTATGTATTTGTTTGTCAATAAATAAATAGTCACTATCCAGTGGTCTTAAATAAGTTTAGATTAATTTAGCGTTATAATTTTTTTAACTTCAATTAAATAAAGATTTAAAAAAAAACAACTAATTTGACGCGGCCGTCACTTCGATTTTTGTTCGCATCGCACCAACGCGCTAATTCGCTAATTAATATCGTTTATAGAGAAATCCCGCGCCCCAATCGAAAATAATCCTCAATAAAGTGCTTCAGTTGCTGTATACCCCGTGGACAAGAAGGACTACAGAGGAACGCCGATAAATTCAGGTCAGTCTCTCACGTATTCCCTTCTATTCCCTATCCTATCGCCCTCGTCTCATGATTGCGGTGCCTGTTCCTAATGCAGTAATTCCGGATCCTTTTAACTTATCCATTGAAGCCAAACCAATAATTTTTGCCGATACTTTTCATTGAAAATCAAACCGATCAAACCGATGACGCAGTCCAATAAAGCGAAGAAAATATTGAGAAACAGGAACATAAAAAAGTAAACTAAAATATTTAAGTAAAAAACACACAGAAGTCAGGTATTACCATCTTAACAGATACAAAACTGAAATTGCCACTGCCTTTGAAGAAGAAAAATATTAATTCTTATTTGCACAATAACGAAATAAGTAACTCAATCCATCCAAAGAGAAGAAGAAATCTGAACTTTTACAAAGACAAGGAAGAAATTTTGAAAGTTTCTGAAGAAGAATAATTACATTTCTACCTAATAATAAAAACAAAATTATATTTTGTGTTGATTTGAAAAAATAATTTTAAGTTTTGTTATTTTGTTTTATATTATGTTATGATACATTTATGTTAAACATTAGCACTGTTACCACAAAAGATTTAGACTAGGTTTTAGACACTGTTTAAGTGTCTAAGAAAATGTCTACCGCAAATCCATGTTTAGCGTTAAACGCACTTTAAAACACTATTTAAAACATTGTCCAAGTTAAACACCCTGAACTCCTAGTTTAAAAAGTGTTAAACCTCAAAAATAATTTCGTTTTCTTTCACAGTTCACACAGTTTGTTCGTGGCGATTTTGGTGAAATTGTATTTAATTAGCGTGTATGAATTATTTTTATTGTTTTGTAACAAATGGGTGACTTTGCAATAGATTTAGTAGACATTAACGATATGGAAGATCTAGAGGATTTATCAGAAATTATACGATATACGATACGAATACCAAGATATCGCATAAGGATGAATCCATTTATTAAATACAGTGATGACGATTTTAAAGCTAAATATAGGTTTTCAAAAAGATTTGCTTTAAAAATTGTTGAATTGGTAAAGGATGATCTTTCAAAGTCACGTCAAGGTGGATCTATCTGCCCACAAATACAAGTCGCAAGTGCTTTACGTTGTTGGGCTCGGCACGAAGTAAGTTTGTATTCTAAGTATAATACTTACCTACCTAGCGGCCTAGTTACCATTTAATACAACTCAAAAACCTATATACATTTGTCAAAAAACCTTATAATTTTCTTTCAGATTCAGGATGATACTGGAGACCTTCATGGCATTTCACAACAAATGGTCAGCAAATTGTGTAAGAATGTAGCAATTGCTCTAGCGAAAATAGCATGTCGCTATATTTCAATGCCCACCACATTATTAGAAGAAGAATGTATTATGAGAGAATTTCGTAGCATTGCAGGTTTCCCTAGTATTATTGGTGCAATCGATTGCACACATATAAAAATTAAACGAGTCAGAGGTGATGCCAGTGAAGCTTATGTCACCAACAGAAATAAAATGTGTTGTAATTTACTTCATTGTACTTCTAAATACCCCCTAAATACTTTTTAACCTCAATATCGACCGGGTATTACTGCAAAAAAATACCAAAGATTTGTTAAGTAAAACACACATATTAGTTAAAACTACTATTTATTAATACTTTTTATTCAAATATCAATGGTATTCATCAACTATAACATCTAATAAATGTTCTACGGGTGCAACGAAAGGCGCGGGTCGGGAGCGGAATGTGTGCTGTACTCCCGACCCGCGCCCGACCCGCGCGCCGTTCTCTGTGTTTTGCGCTTTAGGTTACCAATGGATTGGTTTCTTTGGCTTTATAGTTCTGCACAACATCGTGTCGTGTTATCCCTTGTATTAGCGATTGTTTTGAATACTATAACAAATAATTAAGTATTATTAATAACGAGAAACGTATACGTTTGAACATGAATATCTCTGTTCTCCGGTTGATTAGGTGATTGCCGTCATAGTATAAAATTAAGAAATGATCATTAGCTTTCACATAAAATATATTTTAAAGCTGTTGGTCTTACGCCCATTTTGACCATGACTCTTTTGTGTTTCACCTTCCTATCAACTATATTCCTTGCATATAGATACGGGAAGTACAGACAAGTATAACAATATTATACCCATAGTCTTTATATTACTTCCCGCGTTATTACCAAATAAAACAAAGAAAACATACCAAACCATGTTCCGTCTAATAAAAAGCCAGATACCCGGTTGGAATCCTAAGTCATTTACTTTAGATTTCGAAGTAGCTGCAATGCAAGCAATTAAAGCTATTTTTCCTGGAACCCCAGTCCATGGTTGTTATTTTCATTTTTCAAGAAGTTTATGGAAAAAAGCCAAAGAGCTAAGGAAACACATTAAAAGATGCACGGCTTTGGCGCATTTACCACGAGAATTAATCGACGAGGGCTGGTTATATATTATGTCTCGTTGTCCAAATGAGAAAAATGTTACAAAATTTAATGATTATTTTGTGAACACGTGGTTGAATGAAAATTCAATACTAGCAGACAAATGGTGTTGCTATACAAGCAACACAGAACAACAAATATGGTGGAGAATTGGCATTCCACCATAAACAAGCAAGTAAAGAGCAAGCCAAATAGCGTTGCTCATTATTTAACCCTTTTGGAAAAAGAAGCGAATTATTATAGTTCTCTTTTGAAAAATGGGAGTAATATTTTTGAAAAACAACAAGACACGTGTCAAATCAATGAGAACATTGCCCATGTTATTGGGCGAAATAAATGTTGATTTATGCATCGAATTATTAATTAATTAAAAAAGTAACAATGGCTAATTTAAAATTATTGTATATACAGGATATGTTTGGTTAATACCGTAAGGAGCCGATAAGTTCTTATTCAGCATGTCTATATGAATGTTTTGCCATTGTCAAAATAATTATGTAAATTGCGAAACAAAAAATTCAACTCTCCATACAAATAATGACCGATCAGCTGATCGAGTTAGTATGAAAAGTTCGCAATTTCCATTTTTTGATAGTGACTAACATTTGTGTGGACATACTGTATGGATACTTTTTGGCTCGTTAGCATATTTACCAAATTCAGAGTACACACATCTTGAGATGACTGATTAAAATAATTATTTTAAATACTTGATTCTGTGATACTAAATTGTGATTTTTTATAATTAAGCGGTTAAGATTTTTTATGAATACCTAAAGGTTTTTTTATACCATATATTAGTCGTGATTAAAACTTAAGTGTTGATTTTTTAAAGATAAATATTTAGATTAAGACTGATTTAAAATCATTGATAAACATATTTGATTCTGTGATTCTAAGCTGTGATTTCTTATTAATAAAACTAGTTTTAAGATATTTATGAATATATCACGTGTTATTTTTTCGTTCATATTAGAGTGTAATCAGTGGAATTTTTTTATTGTTTTGAGCAGTCATAATAACTTAAACATTAATATGTAAATAAATATGTAATTCAAACTTAAGTGTTTCTATTTTCACAATTAATCCTTTATTTTTACAGTATTTACTTTTATTATGATTTAAGTATAAAAACATGTTTATTGTTGCATTTCTTATAAATAAATAAATCATGTTTTGTCTTTTATTTCATTGACTTGCTGACGGTACTAAATCTCATGATGTTACAAAATTAAATTAAATGGGACGAATCGCAAAACAAAAAATAATATATTTTTGAATTCACTGTTTCGTCCCAGTGGGACGAACGTGTTGTGGGACGAATTAGCGAACGAGTCGTTATTTTTCATGGAATGTACAGGTAATGTACGTAATTTTTATTAACATTCGGACCTACGCATTTTACCGGGCTCGTTAAAACTGCGCAGGCACGCTTACGTTCGTTCCCCAACCTGACCATCAAGACTTTTACGCGGGAAACATCGTTCGCTCCGTAAGAACGGGACGCGCGAACGACCGACAGTCCGCCTACGGCTAGCAACGCGCGCGCTTATTCGTTCCTTGTATAAATTCATCTATTTCCTAAGTTTCACTGTATCTCTTGTATTTGCTTATTTTATTAATATACTTAGTTTGTTTATACCGCAAAACCGTGTCGTGAACCTCATTTCACACCCTGGAACTATCCCCTGCCATATTCAGAGTGGACGCTCCCCATTGAGGAAGACAAGCGCCGCAGGCGCCGCATACCAGCTGGAGCCGCCGCTGGACACCCGAACCATCCTCTGCTTTCAAATGCAGACCAGATCATGCCTCCCAACTACGGAGTAGAAGATTTGGAGCGCGACATTAATCATTATTAGAATTTCGTCGCGCACTTGGGCCGCAAGTCATCTGGAATGCTAAGTGGGCCATGCGCCATTGACTATGATGGAGGCGGTCAGAAGCGACTGCTGACATCTAATTATTGTGCTGAACTTTGTAACCCGCCCATCGAGAATTTTGGTCGCCCACTAGCCCCGAACGACTATGCGTATGTTAACCCGCCTACAGGAGATTTGAATGAGTTCTGGAGTATTGAAGTGTTAGACGCGAACGAGATGTTTGTTGGAGCATTGAATCTGCTTGGAGAGATACTGCAGGCTCCAATGGTGAACAGAGCACAGGCTACGAGGTGTGAGTTCCTCGCCGTGCAACGCGCTACACATCGGTATACCGCTCTCTTAAATAATATGATGGGCTGATAAGCCCAACCTCTCTGGCCCGGGGTAAACTGGCCAGATGAGTAGATGAGAGCTGGATTTTAAACAAGACGCGTAGACCTAACAAAAGTAGAAGAGGCGACCCTGATACTCAGGGATGACGAAGGCCTAGAGAAGACTGACGATCCGTTTAGGGGGAGGGGGCGGTCTGGTAATAATACAACCGTCGGTTTCTTAATTTAATTTATATTATTTTAAGGGGCTAAATATGCCTACATCGAGAGGCTAATTACGTATTTTACTTGTATGAGGATCGCTGATGCGGAAGCCCTAAGTAGAACACCGAAATATTGCGAAACCAAGGAATCGCTGACACTGCAGCGTGCCATGCAACGTGATCGAGCCATCGAACACCGGACTTTCGTCATCGGCGTCACTTTGAATCTAGCATCGATCGGGTCAATTAGTTTTAGGAAATAATTTTATTGTAATACTTTTATTTAAATAAATTTAGTTTTAAAAGTAAATCGGTTTTTTTTTCGATCCTGCGGCTGCGACCTTCGTAATTGGCTACAGCAGATATGTGGAGGATAACAATATATATTTGCTCCTTACTTGCTAGATCCAAAACTTCTGGAGTCAAATCCGTGAAGCCAGGTATAAACGATGCGCCTCTGTTTAGACACCAAATTGTGCTTACATAAATATATTATATTAATATGTATGTGTACATGAGTATTGTGTAAGTTGTATATGCCTCTATACATGTATCTGAGCTGTAATAGGACTGATATTGTGTGATCATTGGTACTTCCAATGATTGCACAATATCAATCATGTACCTATATACCTACCTGTATTCTTGTACCTACCTAGTCTATTAGTTATTAAGTAGTTAAGTGAGTACTTCAGTTTTTACTAATGTTTACCATCCACGAGAGCTACTGCCGACAAACTGTTTTGCAGTTTGGCAGATTAGTAATTAAGTACCTACTGTAACTGTGTTAAATAAAATAAATTAAAAAAAAAAAAAAAAAATGAGATTTATGTGAGTCGATAAAGAGAACCACTGGTCTTGTCACAGGAATGCTATCTATAAAATGTTGGAAAAAATCTAAAAACAAATCATTGTTTATCCAGCCCTTTTCACTCAGTTTGATAAGACAAGGGAAATCAGAACTTTTCAGTCTGTCATCCCATCGTTTCCCTTTAAATATAATCATTGGCAGTATTGCATCACCAGCCACATTCACACAGGGTAACACCGTGGTTGTTGTTCCTTTTTCTCCAAACGTTTGCTTGTAAACATGCGACTTTCCTGTGACTGCAACTATTTTCCCACTCCTCATAACAAACGTAAACCCACTCTCGTCTAAACTCCAGATTCTTTGCGGATTATTTTGCACTCCCAGTTTTATATACAAATCTTCAACCGTTTTATAGAAATCATTCAAGTCACTCAGTCCATATAGATGCGTATATATTCCTGATGATCTCGTCCCTGACGGCACGCTTCCACTGCGCGCTGATATTCAGAATATTCGATGGTGTCGTAGAACGGAAGATTCCCTAATCCCCCCCCTGGTACCACCCAGATAAGCAATTACACCACCATGTAATTCCGATCTTCGCTCAACACGAGCCCGTAGACGGATTCCCTCATGGGACACCGGCACGTTCCACAGATTTATCGTAAATACACAATAATATCGTTCGTTCGACAATTTTAGTACACCAACACTTTAATATCTTGTCCAACCATCACATAATTTTACAGATGCTAATAGATTACAATCCCTTTGCAATATTTATAGCGACTTCGCCATTATTAACCACAACCGAACGCAAAAAAATGAAAGGGTAGCCGACGGAAAACGTCGCTGATTGGGTCAAGCGAGGTCAAAAAGTCAAAAAATCAAGGTCAAGTGAGGTTAACAGTCGAGTCTGGCATTGACATGGATTTTTGTAAAAAGTGTTCGGATACACTCTATAATAGGTTTAATAGATTAAGAACTGTTCGGATGTTGGTAAATTTTGTAATAGTGGAGTGGCAACACAGAATAAATATGGAAGTTCATGTGAAATGGCGTTGTTTAATTTTCTATTAATTATTCTATTTAGAACATGGCGCAGTCGGTAGGAGTGTCCGGCATATAATAAAGAGTGTCATAATTGTGGGCTAAAAAATAATTTTGCTGTTAGCTATAAGGTGCAGAAAAAGAAAGTTAAAGAAGTATAATAAAATTGTAGAAAAGTGGTGTCAGTACAATGAAAATATACAGCGTGGAATTTTAGTCGTTGTTTTCCCGCAGTAAAATGATTCTATCTTAGTAGTAAAATAAATTAATAAAGCTCTTTTTTTAGTCAAATCAAAACTTTTACGATTATGATAGACGAAACTCGAACCAATAGTATTAGCTGCGTCACGGACGGTCACCGGCCGGGGTTATTGCCCTTCGCGTTTATCAAAAAAATGATTATTTACTATTTACTCACATTTGGTTTCCATTTTCCCATTAAAATTTAAGAAAAAATTTAAAAAAAAGTTTTAAAAAAATTCAAAAAAAAAAAACCAAAAAAAATTACTTGCATAAATCGATAGTACTACTGAAGGTGAAGCGTTCTGCTGCGGGAAAACAACGACTAAAAAAACACGCAGTATAAGAAAAAAGTAGCAGGGGTTGTTATTATATCGATGCAGAACCCGAAATTGTAACTAATTTTTTTTTTGTCTGTTTGTCTGGTTAACATAGAAGAAAGTTCAGACAGTGAGTCAGAAAATTTACAATGTAATTCTGCAAAAAGTACCTATATACAAAAAGAATTTGGAGTGGTATGAAGTAATAAATATTGAAGGCAATAAGATAAAGTGTAAAGTAGATACAGGAGCGGATGTCAATATCATGCCGTTAAGCTTGTTTAAAAAAATTACTGAAAAGTTCAATTTACAACTTTTAGAAACAAATATTAAATTTGGTTGACATGCGATGATGCGTCGCTTGGCGGGAAACTGATTTAAATATACTTAACTTGCTTACGCTCGGGCGTATTCCCTATATTTTTGTCTCATTCTCCCTTAAAATAGCTAGGCAGTGAGACGGTAAAATAACATAGGCTCAGTAGAAGAAAAAATAAAAAATAAATGTCAAAGTTGGCCGGTCGTCTGCGCCAGTCAGTTGTCTTTTTACGCGCGGGCAGAGCTCGTTCATGAATTATTTGTGGCGGTTTTGTGAGTGTTTTGTGTAGGTTTTGTGAGTTATTTCGCTGGATTTACGAGGTAAGTGAACAAATTACATGTATTTTCACCATAAAACACAACATTTGACTGTTTTTGGAGATAGGAACTGAGATAGGAACTGAGATAGGAACTGAGATAGGAACTGAGATAGGATCTGGTTGCACTAATTTTCATATTTCTAGTTATTGGTTGATGCTATTGTCAATATATTTGTTTACTTTGTAAGAATATTAGACTAGTTATATTGTATAACTTTTAATTAAGACCTCGAAGTGGTATTTTTTTATCTAAGACACTCCAAAGTTACGCCCGGGCGGTAACCGGGCGCCCGGTCACACCCGGGTGTGCAGGAAAAAGTGCTTTAAATAAATATTTTTGTATAGACAAGTGTATATTTACATTTATTACCTGCGGCGTAGCCGGCTCTTGTTGGCTCCAATTGGATGCTCCAGAATGTGGTGTGCCTTTGCTTCGAATAATTTACCCGCGGTCGGGGTGATGTTTTGCGGCTTACTGTGCCGATTGAGGAGGGTCAATATAAGACTGATGCGTAAATTGCGATGAGGGATAGAATGAGATGAAGATTTATTATATGTATATTATGAAAGAATTCAATACAGATACATTAAACAGTCTACGAAAAATTTTTTTGTACCACACCCTAGTCCTCTTAGATATAGAGGGGCGCACGGCGCTGCCGTCACGTAAATATCGAGTCCATATATTTTTTATCGTTTAAATATAAATAAAGCCTTGTTTCTTAAGAAATTAATAAGATCGTCTAATTTGATTGTTTTATTATTATGCGTGACTAAATTGTTTTTGTGTTCTTCCTATTCCTTCTCACATTTTTCTAATATTCATACGTTGTAAACCTCAAGTTCAAATTATATTTCATCGCCATTTTTTATATTTTATTTGCCAACCCCAGTACCCACTCAAAGTCAGGGAAAATTAAAATTCAAGACACTAGTCTTTTTCTACAAAAAATAATCAGTAAATTCAATCAAGAACTATACATTGGACCTTCGGAGCCGCATAAATCACCAGGAAGAATCAGCTAAGGGTCTGGCCAATCGTTCCTTTTCCTTTCCCCATCTTTCCATTTTAATTGTACTAAAACTGTGCTTATTTTACTTAGATTCCGGAGTAACGCGTCAATTACACGCCAAGCAGTTTACAGGAAACTGGTGAGTACCCTATCTTTTCTAAATCGCCAATATGAGTGTTGAAAACGTGTCGGGTCGCGCTAAATCTTTTAACAGTTTGTTTGTGCCCACCGATAATGACGGAAAATCAATTCGGGAATTAAATAAAAAACGCGGTTCGATCAAAAGTAGACTGACTTTGTTCGCAAAATTTGTAAATTCTCTGCAAGGTGCTTCTCACTTAAGCGATAGGCAATTATCGGAATTAAAATTACGAAGTGAGTTATCTAAATCGTTATTGAGTGAATTTAATAGTATCCAAAATTCGATAGAGGAGTTAACAGAAACAGAAAGCGATCTTTCGTTCCAGTTAGAAACTCGTGAAAAATTCGAAAATAGTTATTACGAAAATATGGCTGAAGTAGATTATTTAATAAAAAGATTTAGTGTTCCTGATATAACTAGTAACGATTCTAAATGTAACGTAAAATCGGTTATAAAGTTACCAACTATTTCACTACCCACATTTGACGGATCGTACGATAATTGGTTGGTAATTGCACAAGTTATTAAATCGATTGAATGCACATCAGAAAACTACATAATAGCTTGGGATTTACTAAATGATAGGTACAATAATACTAAACTATTAGTACATAATCATGTAAAGGCTTTATTTTCGATGCAAAATTTAAATAAAGAGTCTGCCTTTCATATTAGAAAATTAATTGACACAGTTTTAAAAAAATTACGTGCTTTAAAGGCGTTAGGGGAGGCAACGGAACATAGGGATACTCTGATCATATACATTATTACATCAAAATTAAACGCATTAGTCGAGAAGGAATGGGAAGAACACAAAAACAATTTAGTCACGCATAATAATAAAACAATCAAATTAGACGATCTTATTAATTTCTTAAGAAACAAGGCTGACACTTTGGAAATGATTAAAGCGCATAATTCTTCTTCATTTTCCAACAGCAAGGTCTCTTTAGAACAAATCAAAAATTCGCCTCAACGTAAAATACATACTTTCGCTTCAACAAATAATAATTTAAATTCAAAAACTACCCGCACATGCACATTATGCAGGGGGAATCATGCGCTTTATTCATGTTCCAAGTTTTTGGATTTAACAGTCAAACGCCTCGACGGTCTAGTGGTTTAAGTACCGGGCCGAAATCTTGGGGTCCTGGGTTCAATTCCCGGGTCGAGCTAACTTTGTGTCGGTTTTTTCGGACACAGCTCGGGTTTGTGATCACCAATCCGCATTTGGCAAGCGTGGTGATTAAGCCAATACCCATCATTGTAGCGATGACTTGATTTTAAGGATGGAGGCCTTTGCCCTGCAGTGGGACATTAATAGGCTGATACTTTACTTTACCTAACTTTAAATATAAATAAAGAGTAGTTCTGGTAAAAAAGCAGTGCAAAGTCAATTTCTATTCAAGTTCAATTTCAAATCTCAATTCAATACACAGCTACAAATGTTCGCAAAAATAAGTGATACGAAATTAGTGTTTAATGAGTCAAAAAATATATGGACCTATAAACTTTGAAACATTCTTCTAACTGTTCAGTGAGTGAGTGACTATAAATTACACATCCCCCCGGTTTTCCTAGGACTGTCAAGCACAATACAGTGAACTTAATCAAAACGACAGATGGTCCTCCACTTTCGTGCCGTCCTCGCCGTTTAGCCCCGCAAAAACTTATTTCAGCCAAGAAGGGGTTTGAAGATATGGTGCAGTCTGGCATCGCACGGCCTTCTAAAAGTCCCTGGTCGTCTCCTCTTCACATGACTTTGAAGAAAGACAACACTTGGCGACCCTGTGGTGATTACCGCGCACTCAATGCCAGGACAATACCGGACCGATATCCTGTCTGATTAATTCACGATTTCACGCATAATCTCACAAGCGCTAAGGTTTTTAGTACCATTGATCTCGTAAAAGCCTATTTATCAAATTCCAGTGGCTAAAGAGGATGTCCCGTAGACAGCCATCGTAACCCCGTTTGGCCTCTTCGAATTTCCTTTCATGACTTTGGTCTTAGAAACGCTGGTCAGACCTTTCAAAGGTTTATCGATGAGGTCACACGGGGTCTAGATTTCTGTTTTCCGTACGTGGATGACATTTTTATTTTCTCCGCAAACGAGACCCTCCACGAAAAACATTTGCTGATTCTTTTCAAACGCCTTCAAGAGTATGGTGTTGTAGTCAATCTATCAAAATGTGTCCTTGGCGCTCGCGAAGTCACATTTTTAGGATATAAAATTAGTGCTGAAGGTACTTGACCTCCACAAGACCGCATCCAAGCCATATTAGATTTCCCACCCCCAAAAACTGTTTAAGGCGTGCGACGTTTCCTTGGTATGCTGAATTACTATCGCCGTTTTACTCCTCATGCCGCTCAGTTCCAAGCTCCGCTAATAGATGCCGTAGTCTCAACCAATGGTAAAGGTGCTAAACCATTTATATGGTCGCCTGAGCTGTTGGAGCAATTTGAGGCTTGCAAAAAGAGTTTGTCCGATCATACCTTGCTCCAACATCCAGTAAATGGTCGTCTGGGGTTGTTTACCGACGCTTCCAGTGTTCATATCGGTTCCTGCTTGCAGTAGTATATTGATGGCACGTGGTTTCCTCTTGCTTTTTTTAGCAAAAAGTTAACCACCAAACAAGCACAGTGGCCTGCTTATTACCGTGAGCTGTTGGCGGTGTACGAAAGTGTGCAACATTTCCGTCACATTCTGGAAGTTCATCCTGATCGCTTGACGAATCGCTTGCAATATATTATGTTGGATCTTTCCTGTCTGATCTCTCATTGTCTTCAATGCTTATTGAACTTTTCTCTACAACACCTGTATTCTCTTCTATATCTGTCTGGCGCCCTCTCTTCAACCAAAACCTCTACTGTGTCATTCATATGTCTCTCCATGACCACAAAATCCCGTGCCACAATTATTTTATTTGTTTTCTGGTCATAATCTGTAGCCTTTGGTATTTTCTGAATACCCAACCAAATGTAACATTTGCGATTTTTTGTCCCATTTGTTATGTCTCACTTTTGGAATGTGGACCATATCTGGACTCCCAAACACTCTAATATGTTGTAGATCGGGTTTTCTGCCAGTCCACATCTCATATGGGGTAGTATTATTGTCCAAAACTGCTGCTGGTGTTCGATTTTTCAAATATACTGCCGTATTCACAGCTTCCGCCCATAAGTGTTTGTCGAATGAAGCGTCATACAGAAGACAGCGCGCTTTTTCTACAATTGAACTATTGTATCTTTCACTTAGGCCATTCTGTTCCGGTGTATAAGGCCTTTTTTTTGGTGAATTATCCCATGTCGCTTTAAGTAATTCTCCATCTCCATTGAGCAGAATTCCCCACCATTATCGGAACGCAATTTCTTAATCTTTTGTGACTGCTGATTCTCAACCTGCTCTTTGAATTCACGAAAATACTTAAAGGTCTCATTTTTTTCTTTTAGAAAGTACCTAAACAAAACACATCCGGCTGTAATCGTCAAAAGCGTCTTAGTGAGCGCATCCAACGTGCCTGGAGTGATAATGATATCTCAGGGTAAGGAACTTATTGTCCACAAGCATATAGAACCAAGTAAAACTCCATTCGTTTTAACAGCAAAAGATGGGGATTATCTGCATATAGGAGGACAAATATATCAGATGACGCAGGAAACCTTGAGAACTGGATATGAAATAGTAATCAATGTGACAGCCCCAACTTAACATGAGTCCTTAATGGATCTTGTTGTGGATGGCTGAACAAGTGAATCTCGTATTCCACAACTCCGCGAGACACCCTGGGCCCATAACCTGATGAAATAATAAAACTAGCGTGGTGATTTGCAACAGACTCATGGACTATTTATTCATAGACAATAAAAAGAGTATACAGACAGTTTACACTCATATACCGATAGATGGCTTTAGTAGTATGATATTTTCTTATTAAGTTACCATTTTTTTTATAACAGTGATGACTCCATTTTTATGTAATTTTTCATTACTTTGTTATTTGTAGGACATTTTATTTCAATAATGGCATCTCTACATATTCCATCTGGAGATGCCGCAATCATGGGGTATTTTTGAGAAACAAATAATCCACATGATGTAACTTTTTTCCCTACTTGGTTTGCTACCGCTTTTCGAACAGATAACTCCAAATTTCTTCCCCTTTTCATTGCTGCTGTATCAGGTATTTTGGCACTCATAATGGCAGCAACTAATGAACCATTTGTAGTATGGCAAACGCTGACCTCATGTGCTTTAGAAGCTGTGATACGACCATATCTCAACTCGTACCACAAACTACTTTTTGCTTGTTTTCTCGTTGATTTTTCGATAGTCTTTATAACATTTTCATCAAATTTTTCTTTCATAGATTGTACTACTTTATTGACATCTTTTATAACTCCTGAAGGTTGCCCCATCATAAAATGATGTAATGAATACTGTGTGACACCTGTATGTTGGAAGTCTCTTTGATATTTGAGCAGTTCGCAGTTTTAATACTTTTCTTTTCCTGGCTTCCGAGAGAAATTCTGAAAGGAGCGCTGGTGAAGTTGGAAGCTGTGGAACTTCTTTCTTACATGTCTTCTGCACAGCCATGTACATATTTAATTGTTGTGCCTACTCTGGACAAAGTGGATTTTTTCCAGTAACAGTCCACTGAGGTGCATGCAGGTTCCTCACTTCGTCGATGGACCCACATTAGAAAAGCCACAGCATGCTTGCAGCCTCCAGCTGAAGCTGCGCAGTGATGGCACTGGCAACTGACGACATTGCTATCGTTTTCATTTACTACCATGGTGACATTGTATGATTTATTCCTCACTTTGTGCTCAGGGCAGATTTTGCACAGAGTAAAGTTGGCTGCACAAGTTTTCAGTCACTCTGTTGCAGCAGGCATGTTTGCCAAAATAGCAACAGGTAACACCCAAATCTATTGTTTCTTCTCATAAGCTGTTGCGAATAGGTACTAAATAAATAACGTTCCAACTTTAAAATAATTAGACTGTACAATTTAACGGTGACCATAAGTCGTGATGTTACTGTATACATACATTTTTTAATATTAGAAATTATGCTAAAACTAATACATATGTATAAATCTTGACCGATACCTTATAGTAAAGGAAGTAGTCCTAAACAAATCTTTTTGATAATTTTCAGGGGACTTGCAATCGGATACATTAGCCACAGCTGAACTTTTATCCACAATGGACAAGTTGTTTGACAGCTTAAATAGCGAAAGGCCCGATTTAAGAAGAGGCAAACCATTTGCTACAAACATGTCCAAAACATCATGCCATTCAGAGCTGTATAATTAGATGATTTTTTTTTACAAACATGGAATTTATCGGTATTGCAAGAACCCCACCATCAGAGCAAGGTTGGATCGCTAAATGCTATAGAGAGGCTATGGAAAAATTTGATATTCAAATATAAAAATATAAAATCCTTAGCAACGCGTCGGCTACAACAAGATCCCCTCGAAAATTTATTTGGTTGCAATAGAGCAAGCTGCGGTGCTAATACCAATCCCAATGTTGTGCAATTTGTAGCAGCCCTAAAAACGGCGATTATGTTAGACATAATATGTCACGTGGAAATTGAGAGCAAGATGAAAATGATTGCATGTTAAATAACTTTAAAAAAATATTTACACCCACTCACATACGCCCTGCTGAAAATGCCGAAGAACAAATTGCTCAAGCATCAGGTTCTCTCGTAGCAGATTCAGTAGATGAAAGATTGTTGGAATTTTCATCTACTGAATCTGCAGAATTGCAAGCTTGTGCGTATGTGTGTAGATTTCTGTTAAAAAGACAAAATAAAATGTGTCCTGCATGCGCAGTATTTTTAAGATGCAAAGAAGATGAAGTAATTCATAATTAAAAATAGTTGTCGATCGGAATAACATAAAATTGTAAAATGTACTCCAGTGACAGTTTGAAAAACAAACCTTAACACCGTACATTCAAACTTGCCACGCGTTCACTGGATGTAATACCACTTCAGCACTTTTTAACCAAGGAAAACTGAAATTGACATCTCTTGTTGCCAAACACGAAGACATTCGTACTGCCTTGGACTGCTTTAAGGTTACTAATGCAGAGCCAAACACTATCGCTTATGCCGGAGAGAAAGTCTTGGTAAGGATGTATGGTGGAAAGTCAGCACAAATAATAACAATCAAAATTGTCGTTAAATTGAATCACTCTTGATCTGTAAACAATTTCAAATCAATTTTCTCTTTTCAACCAACTATGAACTTAAAACAGCGATTGTTTAACATAATTTATTAATGAAAAAATAATGGTAATGTTATAAAAAAGCTTTAAACATACATTATAAGTTCAATACAAAAGTTTAAAACGACTTCCCAAGTCATTAACATATTGGACGACTTGTCTACCATTTCAACATTTATGATCCTGAAAGTTTTGCACGCCGCAAGCAAGGCAAAATATGCTATTTTCCACCAATATTGTATCACCCATGTTTGCAGAATAAATGATTTTGATTATGAAAGTATAATTTATTAATAAAAAAAGGAAGTAAGGGTGAATAAAAAAGGGTGATGTGATGTTGTGTAAAACTTTTAAAAGAGATGCGCTTTGGCACTATGCATATAACGGAGCCTAAACGAAAGAGAAAATTAGAAGTTATTGCCGGTAGAAGTGTTAACGAAGAAGAAGTGGTAAATCAGGGTAACAGTAATAAAAATTATATGCCGACAACTTCTGGACCAAAATTAATAAAAGGTAAAGGGAAAGGTATAGGAAAGAAAACTATTAAAAATACGCCCTTACAAATTATCCAAACCGACAATGCAATTTCTAACAAAGTCAAAGATACGGCTAACGAGATCGAAGTGTGTGAAGAAATACATATTAACCAAAATGAAATAAAAGGCATAGATTTTTATTATGATAACTTGGAATCTATGCCTATAGTTTCAGGTGAAGATTTAGATTTAGGGTACCAAGAAGAAGTTTTAATAACATCTGAATGCGAAACATCGCACAAACTGCCCACAAACAAAAAAAAGGTTGAAATAATTTCCGACATCAAATTGAAATTACCATTGCCTCTGCCTTCAACAAAAAAAGGATTAATTCGCAGTCGCTGCCATTTTCAAAGAAAAGAAGACATTCAATAAATTATTATGATAACGAAGATGATATTTTAAAAATTTTAAAGGAATACAAAAAAAAGCCTTCAACAAAAAAAAGGATTAATTCGCAGTCGCTGCCATTTTAAAAGAAAAGAAGACATTCAATAAATTATTATGATAACGAAGATGATATTTTAAAAATTTTAAAGGAATAGAAGTATTTAGAATTTTTTGATTGATTTCATAATTTGTATTGATTTTATAATAAATTTATGAATAAACTAAAAAAACAATTTTATTTAAATAACACATTCATAAAGTCTCTTACCAATCGTCAATTCATTATTTACATTAAAAATAAAACTTTTTATTTGTACCAGCCCTAGCCATTTTTTCCATTCTCCCCCGTCCTGTTCCCATTGACCCCAACTGCGGGGTGAATAGGATTGAAGCACATTTTTAGCAATTTCTGTTAAACTTTAACTATAATTAATTAAAAATGTACGGGAATCTAGAGCCTTAGCCATCGGAATCATATGAATGATTAGTAAGTTATAAAACAGGAAAATATTATCATTGAGAAAATAGGTCTTAAAGTTGAAAATTGTTCCTATTCACCCCGTTTTACGGTATTATTAAAGAAATAATTAATGAACACTGTGAAGAAGCTATAAAAGGAAGGGAACCTGCTCCTCGAATTTTCAAAAGAGCTTTAGTTAAAATAACTGAACAAGGGTTAGACTTGGCCGCGAAAGTACCTGTGCCAAGTTTTAAAGAAAAAAAGAATGCCATAATATACCGACGCCGCAATAAAAATGCTGGCATTTCCAGATGCAGTGTCGATTGTCCGTTAAAAAAAGTCGAGGTAAGTATTTTATTATTTTACATATCTCTTGCTCTGTAAGTAGTCACTTACTTCCCTGAATGCCGGGGTGTATGGATATCATTACAGCATAGATCAAAACCTACCATGTAATGTTCACATTACAGCATAGGTTTCAAAACCTATCATGTAATGTTAACATCTTATTTACTCGAATCGGAATCGAGACAATTTTTATTAGAATTTATGAAGATTTTATTTTTTAAATATCGAACTATTTGTTTCGCAGTCACAATGTATGTTAGTTGAAATCTATGTAAAAATCGAACTGGCCAGCACGATTTGACGCGCTTGCGTGCCATAAAATCGTGAAAAGTAAAAAAGGCAGTCGACTAGCTAGGCGCGAAAGTAATTTTTTTTTTCGTGTTTTGGAGTTCTTTCTCAAAAGTTAAGTTTTTATACTTACCTCACAATCGATATGTAAAGCAGAGTGTTTTCCTCGGGTGTAAGCATCAATTGCATACTCGGGCTAATTAGCGCCCTCGCTGCGCTCGGGCGCCAAAAACCTCGTATGCAATTGATGTCATACAGCCCTTGGTTAACAATCTACTATAACCGCCGAACTCAAAAACCTACCGACATTTAACAGTAACAAGCTACCAGAGTTTTTCCGAAACTGTTACTGTTACTGCCGTTTCAATAACAAACTTGTAGTTACGAGGACATAAGGTATCCATGGATAATTTCGATATCTCTGGTTAACGTATCCCTCCGAAGCGTTCTGAATGCCTAGTGTAAGTTTTCACGTAAAAAAAACGTCACCATGGCGTTTGCGTTTGAACTACAATTTGTATGAAGAAAATACGGCGCCTCTGGTGGCGAACCGTGAAACTAAAAACAGCGAGTGTGGGTTTTTAACGTTTACTATTGTCGATGCGTATTCAAACGCATCGAGCGCGTTAAGCTGATTTTGGACGTTTCTGCGAGTGTAACTTGAAGTTTTGACAGATTCGAAAGTATTGATACGTAAACTTTGTAGTTTGAGTAGTCACTTAGGATTGAGTCGGTGAGAGCACAAAATCAATAAGATTCTTTACATCAAACCGAGTTTGTTTTGTGATTTGGATAGTTTAAAACAATTTAACTATGTCAGCACGTCATTTCTTTGCCTGGAACATGTTAGTGGCTGCTGAAAAGCTCAAGATGAACGTATTCATCTTCGGCGACAAGGAGCTTTGTTTCGGTTTAATTTTAATGCAATAGTTAGTGAAACTAGTTAATTCTATTTTAATAGATTTTATTAAATCTTTTATATTAATAAATTAATAAAATAAATACACGTAAAATTCAAAAGAGAACTATGGATAGAGATGACACCCAGAAATTCTTTTAGTATTATTTTATTAGTCTTAACCATGGGTCTTAGCGATTGCTGGATGCACAATTTATGCGTAGGGTTCTTATAAACTACCTAGGAGCAAACAGTTTTACTGACCTCTTTTCACTAATCTGTTGGTTTACTTTCTCCCGTGGGATCACCGTGTACGCACATAATTGAATAACAAATCACTGTAAACTATACCGTTTCTTTTGTCTTTAGAACAAAATAATTACACTTCCATGAAATTCACTATCACTTCGAATTGTGTAGAACCTACTAGTTTTCATTGTTCTTGGTTCAGAGATAATATTTAAAGAGAATTGCTTCTAGTTCTATTCGCGACGAGAAATACAAATGAGTGTATTCTTTCTGTCACGAAGTTTGTTTACCAAAAACGCGTCAACCCATACGATCCCAACGCAATTTGACACCGAAGATGTCTGCCCTTTTTACTCGTGTAGCCAAACATGAAATGGCAATATGCTCGCTGATAAGAACTTATTACCCGCCCATTATAAATATTACTTTTGTAACAGAGACTTGGGTACAGGGAAGTAACGTATTTAATTTGGTCGTATATATTTCTTCGACTCTCAAGAACGGTAACTTACAGAAAAAAACTTAACTTTCGAACAAGTGAATAAACGTAAACTTTTTTCGACTAGTACGTTGAAACCTACACTCACAAGTTTTAACGATACGAATTAAGTTGAGTTAGGTCGATTAACGCAGTAGTAGCGTTTGTCGATTTATAGTTTAAAAGGTACACTTGGCGTTCTGTTTTCGCATCTTAACAAATGGCTGCACGATTAATATTATGATATTTATTTTTATTTGATTTATGGGGATATTACTATAAGTAGTAATTTACTTGTAGATTTAATAAATAAAATCGGTGAAATACGTGCGAGCTCAAGACAATAAAACGCACATTGACATTTATTTGACGCTCCCGGTACTTTAAGTTTTATCATACATTTCGGTGAAACTTTGGTTTGAAACTTTAAACATATTGTAGTAATTTTCGAATTGAAAGAAAGAAAGAAAGAAAAACATTTATTGACCATAAAAAAAAACAAAACGAAAAATACAAAAATTAAAATACACAAAAAATACAATTAAATAAAATATAAATCATAAAAAAAGAAGTTAAACAAAAAGAGAATAAACAGATAAAAACACAATGGAATGTATGGCCAATAGGGTTCATACCTCAGCATAAGCTGCTGTGCTGTGAATTGAGCAGAAGATGGCTGAACAAGTGAGTATTACTTATAACATACTTACTCATTTTCTTGTCAATTTCATTGAATATGCTTGGTAAACACGAGAACTTGTCGTTTTCAGATTAGGGCGAAGGCGCTGAGCAAAGACAGCATTGTGCTCCCGCTCAATTTAATTTTCAACCACAAAGTCATCACATCGAAAGTAACAAATGCAACAACAACAAATTAAAAGAGGCAGCCTGGAAATCGATTGCGCAGGAGCTCAGCGCTATGACGGGGGAGATGCGACGTGCTGACCAACTTCGCCTTAAGTGGGAGAATTTAAAAAAGGCTGCACGAAAGCGAAGTGCATTCATTCGCCAAAACAATCTTAAGGTTTGTAATTCTAGACAGAGAGATAATTTTTTTTAATTTTTGTTGTCCTCAACTTTGTTTTAAAAATATTTTAGTGTTACTAATAAACGTCGTCATCGGCCGCCGCTCTTCCCGGGCATCTCGAAATTCTCACGCAGAGGCAGCCCTGCTAAATTTCACGCACACATTTATACGTGTACAAACGTCATTTGCCACTGTAGTAGTAGTTTTGCGGGCGTTGTATGGAGTGTCCGGGGTGTGCCGGAAGTGTGATCCCGTATGGTGGTAAGGGTGGTCTATTGGGGAAGGCAGGAGGACCCCTTAGGTACAGGGAAGTCCCGACTGTAGAGCAAGAGGAGTAACCGAGAGGATTATTCTCCAGTGATTGCAGCTCTCAGATGCACTCACGGTGCCAGATGCGGCTTTTGCTGTGTTGGAACAAAGTTATGAAGACAGAGGGTTATTATAGCAGACCACGTAGGCCGGATATATGAACAAACGAAGAACTTGACGGACCAGATGTACAAGATTAGGACTAACTTGAGCCGCTTGGACACTACGACCCAGCTTCCCGGCTTCAAGCCTGCTGTGAGAGGTCAAAAGCACCAGTCTGTGAAGCTCAGACCAGATCAGATCTTAGAATGGCCAAGGTCGAAACAGTATAACAGAGTAATGCGGTCTAAAAGATCGTCCCCTTGGGGAGCTGGTGTGGCTGCCGGTGATAGATCATCAGTTGAGTTGAGGGATGATGCTTCGGTCAGCGTAGCTTCAAATGCCGACCAATTTAAAACACAGGTTCTGGAATCTGGCTTGATCTCCCCGGAGCTGGGGCTAGTCATGGAGCAGACTGGATCCTACATGGAGTACTCTGGGTACATATATGTACCGATTATCTATCATATGCCACACTTAGCCACAGCAAATTTGATAGGAAAAGGAGTTGACTGCAATATAACAGCCAACAAGGACCATCAGGACCTGATCATCGGGTTACTTAAGGAAGAAATAGGGACTTTAATTCCAAAAAGGCAGTTAATCCGGAAACGGCGCTTCATCGCTACTATGATCCTTCGAGGAGCTGTGGCTTGGAACCGAGCATCTATCTGGTCTCTGCAGGACACCGTATCTTCTCTAGACAGCCAAATCCAGAGCATCAAAGAGCACAATCAGATAGTAACCAACAGCATAAATACTATGGTAGATAATCAGCATGCTATACATCATGCTGTCGATCGTCAAGCTAGGATCCTGAGAGAGTTCATGGAAAAGAGCACATGTGATGAAATGATAACAAATTATTTCAGAGAGGTATATTCCACATGGCTATCATTGGCTCCTAACGATTTTGCTCGGGTTGTAGATAGTGCACTGTCTGGAAAAATTACTCCGGATCTTTTGCCAGCAACGGATGTCCTCTCGGTCTTGTTTAAGCACCCTGCAATTGTATCAACTGCTTACTCCGCAGATATGACCCTATTGCATGAGTTAGGAAAATTCTCACTCCATCAAGTGAACTATGACCCTTACCCCATGGTTTCAGGGGTCATGATATTCCCAAGAATCTTGGTAGATAGGTCCGCCGCATTGATGAGGGTGCATACCACACATTCTACCACCGAGGGGGGATACAGGAAGCTTAAACTACCTGATGTGGTTGCATGCAAGACAAGAGGTGATTGTTGGGAAATTTCTCCTACAGCTTGTAGAGAGATGCTGACACTAACACTATGCCCTAAGACCACAAAAATCGAGTTCAACGGCTGTATTAAGCACATAATGGAAAATAAAAAACAGAGAGTGGAAGCTTTCGACAGAGTCTAAGACAGAGGTTGTACCCTTTGATGGTGGAGTACTCATTAGCGCATCAGATACAAAGGGAGAAATTATGGTGACTCAGGGGAAAGAACTTATTGTGCACAAACAGGTCGACCCAAGCCCTGACCCAACTGTACTGACTTCGGCGGACGGGGATTACCTCCACATTGAAGGGCAGATTTATCAGTTATCTCAAGAAACTTTAAGGACTGGGTATGAAATTGTTGTGAACCTGACCGCTCCAGCTCAGAAGGAGACACTGGAGGACTTGACCATAGATGGTTGGGTTAGTGAATCGGAGATACCCCAGCTCAGGTCTGCCCCTTGGTCACCGCCTGATCACTATACATGGTGGGTTCTAGTGGGGGCCCTAGTGGTCTTGTTGGCTCTTGCTGCCATACTTTTCCGTTACAGGTTCATGCTCTCTAGACTGCACTCTAAGGTAAAAAATGAGATATCAGGCTGGGTCAATGTACCAAGTGCTCCCCCTGCTTATCAACTGGGTGCTGCCGGATCAACCCCTCTCGCAGACATGGTTGTGTAGGTGATTGAAGGTCCTCATATTTTCTATTACCTCGTTTGCATTTTTAGGTTATTGCAACTATTGATATAAAATATGCCTTATTAAATGTAACTCTGATTAAGATATCACTGTAATGCTTTAAGGGTATTAAAGATAGTATTAAGAGGTAATCTGAAGGTGACAGTTATTAGTATAAATGTATTCATCATCACATTTCACCCGAATCAAATGGTAAAATTGAGTTCACCAGTATGAACTGTCACTAATTCGCGACAAATTGGTGGAAGTGCTAGGATTTTTAATTTCCTCTAGTTGCAATGAAATGCGATCATCAGTTTAATTTGATATGAGTTTATTTGACGGTCGATTGGCGCAAACTACCAATTACCTTGACGAATTTAAAATGATACATTTCGAACTTCAGATTTAAAAATATTATATCATAATGGGCGAGTTGGTATTACAGATTCACCCAAAGTTACAAAGGAGGAAGAAGCAATTAAACATTTCAACGAAACTGTCCAGTATAAGAATGGAAGATACTATGTAAAATGGCCATGGACTCAATACAATCCGGAAATACCTACTAATTTATGAATTAGTTTGACGACTTAACAGACTTTTGCAAAGATTAGACGTTTCAATGCTACAAGAATATAATTGAATACTGAAGGAACAACTTGACGCAGGCACTATTGAAGTAGTGGAAAAACCTTTCACAACAAATTATCCCACCAAACATAACCTTCCCCATTACATAGTGAAACAGCATGGCAAAAGAGCCAGTATTGTATATGATGCATCAGCTAAAAGGGCAAATGAGCTGAAATGAGAATATGCACAAGGGACCATATTTTATATGCTACAATATCTAACAGCACTGCTGCTCAACTCGAGCCTGCAATCAATTAGCTGTCGTAGCTGATATTGAACGAGCCTTTCTGCAAGTTGGCCTTCGAGAACAAGAAGAAGGTTACTCGATTTTTATGGCTGAAGGAAATTAACGAGCCTTTGAGGGGTGAAAATATCTTCATATTTCAAGAACAAAATGCTAAGTTACTGGAATCTGTTGCTAACAAGTGCTTTGTAGATAACTGCCTTGAAATTCCCGGGGCAAAAACATGGCAGAAATGGTGTTTGCGAGATCTAGCCAATCTTTAGATACGCCTCTCTCTTTGATACTTCAAGATGAGACGAAAAAGGCTAATAAAGAAATAATAAAAGAAATAGACCCGCCATGTAATATTCACGATTTTGGCGGACTTTGGGCACACCTACGATAACTACAGCCGGATTCTTACGCCAGAAGTCGAATATGCTTCGACATTGAATTTGACCTGATTTGAAGACAACAGCTTGATTTATTACATAAAGCATTTGACTCTCAGGAAAAATAAGATTCAGAAGATTTCGTGTTAAGCTTACTGTGTGATGAGACATTACCAAGTTCAGTGATGAACGTGACTTTAGTTAGTATATCAACTGGAACAAGGAACTGGAAGAAATATGTCAGGACGAAAACGACGATAATAATGAAAATAAGGATGAGACAAATATTTTAACTAAAAGAAGCAGAGATAAGGCAAAGGATGAAACTGAAGACTACATGGATGAGGCACAGAATGGATGGGAGAAAATTATGGATGAAGCAAAAATTGGAACCGAGAAAGCGGTTGCTCTAGCCAAGCTGCATGCTTCTGGTTTTCGTACCAATTTGTTTGGGAACCTTCTCTTAAACCCACGAAGCCAGTCACGTCCAGCCATCTCATTGACTTCCCATGATTTTGGCATTTTAATATTATTTATTTTTGCTACATACTGCGATTCGGCACAATTCTCTTGATGTGAGCCCAAAGAAGTTATCAGCACATTCGACTATAATAATCGTAAATGGTCAGCTCCAGTTCGTGGGTGAAAACCCTGTTTACCGAATAATTTGGCTCCAATCGGTGTATTTCTCCTTTTTTAAAGATTTTACATATCGTTGCGTTTGATACGGTATGTCGCATTGTTTTGCTGCCCATTCGAATACTTTGTTGACCACTTACATGAAGGTCAATTGCGCTTTGCATTTGGGCAGCGGTGGTAGTTCCTTTTTTCTTTGTGATTTTCGGGATTTTAGGTCACGAATACCAAAAACTCTCGGTGACACACGCGTTCCTCACCGAATCTTGCCAGCGACTGGAGAGGGAGGAGCGCGGTCGGAAACGTGTTCGTGCATGCCGAAAACGCAGAGCGGCAACGTCGCGTTTCCGAGTAAGATGGGGTGTCTTATTGTGTACACATTGCTCATTGATGCCACCCCCACCCTAAGCAACACAAAGACTTTAAAACTGAAACTTAAATTTTACTCTTTGTTATTAAATAGGTTATCCATGCACACCATAACTGTTTACACCATTGCTGAATCCGATAACAGATGCAGAATAAAGATATAACCGAAGCCATACACGAACCAGACATACAGTTGTGAGTGGCTTCGGCCTATGGAAGCAACGTTTCCGCTGCCTATTAAGAGGTGTTTGGCAGTATTGATACAGCAAGGAAGACCATTGTGGCTTTTTATGTGCTACATAACATTGCAATTGTCATGAAGGAGGACTTGTTTTCCGGTGAAGAAACATATGAGCATACAAATAGGGAGGCAATTACGTTAAGAGGGAATGTTAGGAGAAGACAGTTTATTCAAGATCACTTTTCCTAAAATGAATAAAATATTTGTCATAACATGCTTCTTTATTATTATTTTGTCTGTCCATTCAAAATCCGAAATCTATTAATATTAAGAATAATGTACAATGAAAAGAAATTATTTTTTCAAGAATTTGATTTGCATAACATACCTATGTATTCTTTAGCATGTTAGATTTTTACCCTACCAGTTCTTTTTGGGTTATTCCCTGAGTAACCCGATCCCTCAATGCCCTCTCCCGGAGAACCCCGATTTATTTTTATCATGATAAACTCAATTAACAGTCAGTTTAGCTCAAAAGCACCGTCAGCAGATAATATGTTAAAAACATTTTTAATACTTACTTAAAATTCAAGGACTTTAAGGATCAGGAAAAAATGATAAAGTCTTGCTTGGTTAAGGTAAATATTATATTCAGATAATACAATATAGTCTTATAGAGCAATCACAGGTTTTAATTATTTTCACAACAAGTCCTTTTTCCTTGGCGCGGCGAAACTAAAGGATCCACGGAAGGCCATATTGCAATGCAATTGCAAACATGGAAGTGCATGTCCTGTTGGGTTACCCGAACGTTTGTTGCACCTAAATTAAGAACAAGTCTATCCCCCTCTTCCCCCCACATTTCTGGGATCAAAAGTACCCTATGTTCACCGGGGATACTGTAGCTATCCAACAGTTTTACAAATCGGTTCAGTAGTTTTGGAGCCTATTCAATTCAAACAAACAATCAAATCTTTCCTCTTTATAATATTAGTAAGTATAGAAAGTATAGATATTAGGAAGTAACTATGGCAGTGGTTTACCTGGTGTACAAGTAGAGCTAATAGTGACACAAGTAAGTAATTTTATCTTAGTAGAATCAACTCATAATTATTATACTATGTTAGAATCTTCACAAAAAAATTTTAGGCCTACCTATTCAATTTAAAAATGGCTTATTTTAAAAAATAACACATTTTACTTGATTGTATTGTAATACCCAATTAACTAAACGAAAATTTTAAAGAAAATATTTAATTACAAACAGATAATTTTTTTTTGCATCAAGAACAGCAGGAACATGGTGATTATGGCGGTAACCCAAGCACATCCAGATCTAGTCAGCAAGAGGCAATATACCTTAATGAAGAAACAAGTGACAATGTTATTTACCCTATATTGCCAAAATACTTTCTTCTATTCTATTATAGTACTTAAGGTAACAAACCGTAAATGTATAATTAATGTGTTTTTACAGAGCACAAATCAAGAACTTTGTCAGAAGCACATGCTCTGTCACTGCCGACAATGACAATGGCAGAGTTTTCTCCACACCGTTGAGAGCCATTGCCACCATTTCCTACAACCGTTGCCACACCTCCAGCAGACCAGGGCGCCAGATTTCGCCAAAGGCGCCAGCGGCGAGGGCCCCGGCTTACAGCTCAAGATACTAGGTAACAATTGGTGTCAGTATCTCAAATGAGGATCCAGTTCACATCAAGTAATAACTGAGTAATTGATTTTAAAAGTTTGTCATTTGTTGGCAAAATAATATTTAAAAAAGTGTTTTTTTTTGCCATACAAAGTGGTGAAAAATCTGTACGTAAACGTACCAAAGGACACATTGTCTTTGATATCTCCTCCGTCGCTCTTTTGGAATATTTGCATTATAAGGGGATATTCGGTATTGGCTGTATTAGGGCCGGTATTTCAGTTGTGGTAGTTGGGCGGAGCCCAACCTAACCCAACCAACCTTTTTTTTTTTTAGCGGAGGAGAACACTAACCTAACCTTACATGTAAAGCTTTTTTGGTTGTCGAGACCACGTGACCATCACCTTAACGTAACGTATGAATGTTGTTGTTTCAGATCGAATACTGGATAACGCGAACTCAGATCGAAGACGACGTTCGATCTGCGCCTCAGTTCTCTACTTCGCCTCCTCCAACTTACAATCAGGCCATGTCTCGTCGCGGTGCTGGCATCGGTGGCCTCCGTGCTCGCGGTTTTCGCGGTCTTCGCGGCTCACGCGGTCACGGACGCAGTTCCTTTTCCTTGATGGAATCGATGCCGAATTTCGACCTCGGTCTCGACGGAGATATGGACGAGGTATATTATAATTGATTTAATATTTCTCTATGTCTTTGTTCTTTTTATTAAGTATATGTAATTGGTTGTGGTATATTAAATAAAAGACATGATATATGATTGAAATAATTTTTTATTTAACATTAAACCCATTCATTCGTAAACTTCCAGTGGTAAGTGGTGTTTGTCTCTTCCCATCGCAGTCGATTGTTCAACCGTTCACGTGTATAATCCCGATTGTTCTTGTGTCGCCGGCGGGATTAGTTTTTTATCGTCAGGTGTGAGTGAGTAGTCCTGTTTACCGACCTTTGCTAATTTCTCCCAAAATTTGTCATTGCTCACTGGTATGTTTCTACCCGTTCCTTTGGGAATTGCGTATTGCGCGTTTTCTACGTTTTCAATAATATTGACTGTAGTGCCTTCCGCTAGTGACATTTCTATGTATTCCTTTAATCTTAGGAATAAATAATAGTGAAGATTAATTTCAATTTGGCATATTTCAATCCCGACGTAGTCTGAATCTACGCCTCAGTGCTGCCGTAAGCGTCAAAATAATTAAGCGACATATTTCTTGACCTTAAGTGTGTCCCAAGTTAATTTTTAGTCAAAATATTTAATAATTGTGTGAATTTGGATTGGTTACACAAAAGAATTTAATAATATATGGATTTTTTAATTTAAGCTAAATACACTGGCCCGCAATAAAACCGAACTAGATTTAAGATTTTTGTGTTATACTTACATATCAATATTCTCATGTAAATGGATCCTCTGTAATCTTGTTTGAGAATAAATATACTCACCGGCAATGAAACTTGGCAACTGTCGAATCACAGTTTCAAAAATTGCACGTTTGTATGAAAAAAGCCCAGTGGCCCAGTTTAATTGCGGGCCAGTGTAGTTACCTAACCTAAAAATATTTCCAAGCGTAATATAATTAGAAAGAATCGTTGTAAATTAAAGTATTTTAATACAGATCTTTGCTTCGATTTTTAAAACAAAACGTAAGGGTTCGTTTTCTGTTTCAGAACACTATGGATACACCCAAAAAAGAATCTTCACAAGTAGTGAGTTAGAGGTTCTACAAAAAATATGTATCAAATATTTTAAAATATTTGAAAATAAAAAGAGTGATGCGGTATCCTGGCAAACAAAACAAGCGCAGTGGGATAAGATTGCATTAGAATTCAATTCCCAGAACACCACTAATAGGTATTTCAATATTTAAATAGATATGACACTTCAGAAAATACATATATGATTTATATTTGGAAAAAGTTTAAACTGTGTGTGGCGAAATTAAAAAGCGACTATCATTTGCTGCAGTAAAACGTATTTTCTTATACTAACTTTAATTTAGGATGCCAATCTTTAAAAAAAGAAACATGCACAAGATGTGTTGGTTTTGCTAATAAAATAAAATATTGCATGTCAAATGAAGAAAAGGAACAATAACAAAACAAGAAGGAGCATCACTTAAAAAGAGCAGAAAACTTGAGGCTAAAAATGAAGGAAGATTTACTTAGGGCAAGTGTTGACAAAACATTTTGTACGCGCCTACAAGGATGTGCGCGCAGGACGGCGGGGGGCGCGGTCGGGCCCCGCGCACGCAGCGGCCAGCGAGCTCCGCGCATGCGCGGTACGACACAAGTCGGCGGCGAGACGGGCATACGCGCGGGTCGCTCCCACGCATTTAGTGGTTGATTTATTTATTATACTTCTAAAGTATAAACTTCGTATCATTTTCTTACCTCTCGTAACAAGGTTTACACATTTGAATGTTTAATATTCGACCTTGAAAAGACTCTCCCGTTACCTCGAATACCAACAAGTATTGCGTTTTATAAGCGACAATTGTGGCTTTACAACTGCGGTATTCACACTGGATCTGATGACATCGGCCACTGCTACGTCTGCCTAGAGGGAGAAGCTGGCCGTGGAGCCCAAGAGGTTGGATCATGTATTATTAACTTCATTAAAAAGAAATTACATCCTAAATTAGAGCATTTAGTACTATGGAGCGATTGTAGCGGTGGACAAAACCGCAACATAAAAAATGTACTTATGTTAAAAGCTTTATTAAATTGACAACAAACATTGAAGACGATTACATTAACCAGGCTCTAGAGAACCACTTAACTTACACAAATTTTGGCTATTGATTCCATAAGCTATTATAATTGTAATTGAATATCAACAAAGAAAATTAGAAAATTACTTGGAAAAGTAAAGAAAAACCCTTTGCATGGCAAGAAATTGAAAAAATTTAGTGCGGCTACTTAATATCTGAACTAAAATTTACTCAGATTATGTATCATTTATAAGTAGTACTGGTGAAATATGGTCTTTGAACCCTAGGTTACGACATTTAAAATACAATCGGGATCTTGGTTAAGATAGGTAGAAACTAATAATCAGGTAAACAAAAAACTGGCTGCGTTCCGCGCCCCCCGCATGTTGCCGCGATTGTCGTCAATAAACGAGTGCGCAGCGAGCCCGCGTTTGACTTACCTGTCCCGGCTTTCCCGAAACATACATGTTTAACAGTGGCGACGTTTAAGCGTGTTTTTGTTCAAATGAAATGATGAACAAGCATCAAGTAGAAATATTGTGTAGTTTTGATCACAAACTACAATAATGGAAGTCGTACAAGGTCGGTTAACCCAGTATCTTGTCGCAAACAACATCGACAAAGAAGTGGACTCTACAGGACAAAAGCGTTAAGCCTTACTCCTCAGCGCACTCTCCGAGGACACTTGCAGCCTAGTTGAAGACTTGGCGTTGCCCAAGGACATCGAGGATGTGACATTTGAGGAAGTTCTAGCTCTCGTGGACGCACATTTCACTCCGAAACGTGTCGGATTTGGCGAACGACATAATTTTTAATCGTCTGTGCAGCAGACGGGCGAATCACACAAACAATGGGCGGCGAGATTACGTTTTATTACCGCACTACCTCAGCCTGCTAAAACAGGTAAACTTATTGTATCATGTCAAAATATTACAGATTTTTTATTTTATAACCACTTAGCCTTATAATTCCCAACTTGTTGAGGCTGGCTTCTTATCTCACGTTTATATAAATTGATTGATTGGCTTTACTAGTGCTTCTCGAGGCACGCAAATGCCAATGAATTTATAACACACAATGCAATCCATTGCATTTGGCAACGCAACGTGGACATCCAGGAACTTATATCATATTATTAACTTGTATGTCCAAATCTGTTAGTAGCCTTAGCAAGCCCAGAAGAACAACAAGAAAATGTAATTATTAATTTTAGTTAATTAGGTAGTTGAGTCCTCCAAGTTACAAGTACATAACTGTTATATGTGTCTCTGATGACAGGAAGTTATTAGTGTCATTAGTGCATAAATACAAAAACATTCTGGAAAATAAACAATGTGATGGTGCGACATGGAAACAAAAAAGAAAAAGCTTGGGAGGCTATAGAAAAAGATTTTAATGCTCAATCCGGAATGACTTTTCGATCCAGCAAAGCATTAAACATCAAGTACAAGGGCCTAAAACGATCTGTGCAGAAGAAATCCGCAGCAATAAGATCAGATCTGTACCGTCCTGGTGGTGGACCAAGCACATCCACAATCTGGATAATACCCAGGTAAAAATCAAAGATTAGATTTGTCTAAGCACTGATGGCCTGGAAAGTCTTTATGACTCAGATGTTTTACCTGCAACACAAAATGAAGCTGAGTTACCCTTGATGAAAATACTCATAATAATTGCTCTGTTTCGTAAAAGTACATTTACAAGTTTTTGAATCATAGGAATAACAATATTTTCACTTCTTTCAGATGATGGTTTAAAACTGTCAATGGAGGAATATATGGTAATGCCACCAGTTTCTAAGGACTTCGATATGGCGACAGATAGTACTCAACCTAGTATGTGTACAAATTATCTCCATTTTTAAAAAAATGTCATACAAAACTTCTTTTAAGTCATAAAAATATTCTCTAATGTAAATTGTTTTTTTTTTATAGATGACCCACTGTCGGAAGAACAAAACATGGACAAGGTGGCAACTATAGAAGAATCACTTCTTAATAAGATTGATGATAGGTTGTGTGAGTAATAATCTTATTTACTTTGATAAAGTTAAGTGTATGAATTAAACCTTTACTTTATTTTAAAGACAAATTATTAGCAAATGATTGCAGCCCAACTCGGCCACCACATCAAATATGGGATGAGAGATTTTCTTCGACTGGTTAAGTCGAAGAAAATTAAAAACAAAGAAAGAACAACAATTGCATTTAGATGTATTTATTATAGAAATAATAAGCCTATCATACAGCAAAATGCTTATGGTATTGCTGCACATCATATAAAGTATCTTATAAACTTAGGTTTGGGTTAGATTTGGGTTGACTACGTTTTTAACCTGCAATGTACTTAGATGCATCTGCTCAGGATTTGTTTACATTTCTTATTTCTTATTACAGGAAGAACCCCAAGAGAGACGAAGAACTCCTTTGAAAAATTATCAGAGGCAAAGTTGGAGTTGGTACAGCTGCAGAGGCAATTATTAGAAGAAGAATTACTGGAAAAAAGGTAAAACGGGAGTTTGAAAAAAAAGTACGTCTGTGGAAAGAAGAAGAGTATAAATTAAAATTAGCGAAACTTAGGAAAGAATTGAATGAATGATTTTTTAATAACAAAATGTTTTATTTTTATTAATGTAGAATTACAAATCATTATTAATTATTCAGTAATGGTAAGAAATACTTTTGCACTAGTTTATTTCCCATAATTATTATTATTCAGATTTGGTACTGTATCATGAAAGGCTTTAGACGCAGCTTTTGGCCTACTATTTTACTGTTGGGCTCAACAAAATTGAGCTAAAAATACTCATCATAGAAGTTGTGACATATGCGCAAGACTCTGGCCTTATTATAATAAATACTGTATGTGACCAAAGCACCGTAAATGTTGGTGCTATTAATGAACTAATTCATGAAACGAAAAGGAATGGCGTCATGATTTGGTCTTGATAATAAGACCAAATCAAATGTTCGATGTACCACATTTGATAAAGAGCATCCAAAATAATTTAATCAAAACAAATGATTTATATATGTATATAAAAATGAAGAAAAAGTTATAAAGTGGGAGTATAACGAAAAAGTATTATTATTACTGGACAAGTTAACAGAAGAACACATCAATCCAGAAGAAATTAACAAAAAAAGAGTTTAATCAGTCAGCAACCCAATTATTTAACCACAGCGTTGCAGTAGCGACTGAACACATGACTGCCAGGGGTGACCTTCCGGAACAATGCAAACAATTAATTGAAATAACTTTATTATTAGATATTTTATTAAACAGCCTAAATGGGAACAGTTTTCATATCCCTAATGGGAAAAAATTCAACATCCTCTGCTCAATCTACTCCACGTTCCCATGACACTCCAGACTCCCAAGATAATCCTTCCAAGATGCTCAAAACAACGAAGGCACTCCGTTCACCGATACTACTTTCAATTGATATCTTTATACAACCTAATTTTCAATAAATACAGGCTGACAGGTAACCCGAAGGACATATTAAGGAGAGTGTTTGGAATCCGATTTAGAATCCAATACGCTACAAAAAAATATATGCTTAATTTTTTGCATAATTATCCTATTAAGTTACGTATGCATGGACTACCGAGCGCTTAGAAAAAATGGCTCTGGAAAATACCACGTGTGCCGGCCGGCCACAGTGCCGACCGGTCACACCCCCCGCCCCCGCGGAAGGCCGTATACAGAAAGAAAGCTGGAAACTTATAAGCGCTTACCGGCGCTTGCCAGCGCTGGTCCGTTCCACACAAAGGAAGCAGGTTGAAGCAGACCAAGCAAAATGTCGTGTAGTTTTATATTAATTTTAAATGGAAGCGCCCAGCGCTGACCAGCGCGTGTTGAAGCTTGTCGGAACTTGTCAGCGCCGATCAGTGCTTATCGGCGCGTGTTCATATATTTTCCTGCGCGGGTTATCAGCGCTGGCAAGCGCCGGTAAGCGCTTATAAGTTTCCAGCTTTCTTTCTGTATACCGCCGAACACGCGCGATCCTTCCCGACGCGGGCGCCGGCCACTCTACGCGAGTGCGCGGGAGCCGTTACCCGTTACCCCGTTAGTCTGTGCGAGTGCGTCGGCGCTTCCGCAAAGTACCTAATTCGCGTGCACTTCCCAGTTCCGTGTGCAAAAATGTCATATTCTAATGAAGAATATTAGGACATGGTGCGTGTTTACGCATTAGCGAACGATAGTGTTCGAGGCGCGATTAATTTATACCGAGAAATGTTTCCTAATCGTAGAGTGCCGTCCTACAATTTAATGTTAGGCGTGAATCAACGCCTCCGAACATTTGGCCAGTTCACGGTGCCGACACATGCCCGAGGAGGTGGCCGAGAACCATACCCCGTCCATCTGCAGGAAGCCATCCTGGAATACTTCCAGCAGAACCCCCAGTCGAGCACCAGGAACGCTGCAAGGCGTTTCCGAGTTTCATAGTGGACTGTGTGGAATCTCCTCCACCAAGAAGGGAAGCACCCGTACCATTTTAGACCCGTACAAGAGCTCGGGGTCAACGACCACGAGCCACGAGTTACGTTCTGCCGGTGGTTTTTGGCCAATTTGGACAAGAAAATTTTATTCAGTGACGAAGCCACATTTACAAAAATGGGCATTTTTAATGTCCATAACGAACATTGGTGGAGCTTTGAAAATCCTTATGTGACGCGACAGGACGCTTATCAACATCGATTCAGTGTCAATGTGTGGGCAGGGAATTTAAATAATTGTTTATTAGGGCCTTATTTTATCGACGGGAGACTTGAAAGTTTGTCATCTTTAAACATTTTAAATAGTGTAGTGACTGAAATGTTGGACGAGTGCCTCTCAGTGTTCTGCAGAACTTATTTTACCAACACGACGGAGCGCCCGCTAACTACCAAATACGAGTGCGCAACTTTTTAAGCGAACACTTCGGCGACAGGTGGATCGTGTGGTCGTGGAGGTCCCGTGCCGTGGCCGGCACGCTCTCCCGATCTCACTCCTTTGGATTTTTATTTGTGGGGTAAAGTTAAAAGACTGGTTTACGCTACGGAATACTTCACCAGAGACGAGTTAAAGGTGCGTATTACGGACGCTATTGGTTGGAAAGTGATATCGAATGGCCAACTAATTTTACTTGTGTTACTCGAAGTGAACATTCACAGTGTAGTGAGAGTGATTTAAGTGAAAACCTTAAAAATCTGCCGGCTAGAACATCTACACCAGAACCATCTACGTCCAAATTATTTACACCTGAACCATCAACATCACATTTTACACTTCGAAAACCCTTTGAAAAATTGGGTAATAGGCAAAAAAGAAGACGTGTAGAAGAGCTTAATAAGTCATTTTCTCTAGAAGAATTGAATGCGGCCGCATCAATAAAAAATCTTCAAAGTAGTGGAAATACTGAAATAAAAAAGATTATGGAACACTTATACAACCATCCGGAAGTAATCGATAAAGTGAACACCTGTTTAAGCAAAATAAAGATGGAAGTGTATATACACCAGAAAAAGCATTAGCTTTATTTTTATTCCTTAACCTTTCTAAGTGGCAATTTAAGAGATTCCGCTGAAGAACAAAACTCATCGATTTATCCGTCATATTATAGGCTAAAACAGGAAAAGATAAGTGCTACCCCTCACCAGCAAATATGAGAATTACCGAAGACAGAGCTACAATTCAAATTCAAGCTTTATTAGATTTGACCACATCTAGGTTATAAGAGGCCATGGAATTTGATATTTCATCGAAAGCTGAGCTCAAACTCATTTCTAAATGGGGTTTTGATGGAGCGTCAAGCCAAAGCAACTATAAACAAAAAAGGATTAGTGCAGATTTTGACGACTCTAGTGTGTTAATGGCTAGTTTAGTACCTTTAAGGCTTATGCGTGCTAAAGAAAACAACATTACAAAGAATACGATTACATTTACATATAAAACGATCCTTTTTTTTATAGTACCTAGTTCAGTACATTGGCTCCACTTAGCCTGATGGTAAGCAAAAGGGGAACCCAAATTACCATGACAACGGACGCAACACCGTGGCGTTCTATTCGTTGGCATCGCAGTACTGGCTGAAAAGGTGCTTCTTCACGCTTCGTTTAGAGGAACTCATGTCATAGGAAGGGGGGAAATACATGAGCCGGCAGAGAATCCTCCTGGGGAAATAAATATAAACAACTGTGCTAGTTGCAGGGATAATAACTACAGTTTGTCCCAGTTTCAAGAACTTTCTGCAGCCTTCAATTTACTAATAATAACACCGAAAACATAAAGAGCAAGCCATTGTAAGCTTTCAGCTTATTGGGAAAACGTTTCTGTCGAATCAATGAATTCAGCTGTTCTTAAAAAAGAGAGGGAAATGGCAATAGTAGAAGGTCGTGTTGGTGATAACGGAATACCGATAATTGACGTAATTGTAGATGGATGCTGGACGCTGGTGTAAAAGAACGTATAAAAAGAATTACTTAGCACTATCTGGAGCTGCTGCTATAATTGGCAAAAAGTCAGAAGCGGAATTGTTTTTGGGCGTAAAAAATAAGTATTGCTCCATATGTGAAGGCGGATAAAGCGATAAATGTAGCAAAAGAACACAAATGCTACAAGAATTATAACGGACCCTCAACTACGATGGAGTCTACAATTCTCGTAAAAGGTTTTAAGTCCTCCATAGAGATTCATAATTTGATTTATGGGAGGATGGTATCAGACGGTGATTCCAGTACACATGCACAACTGCTTAAATGTCGACCATATAATAATTACTGTCAAAAAAATTAAATGCCGCAACCACTTGCTTCGCAACCTGTGTAACAAAGTAGCAGCTCTTTAATCAGATAGGTAAATATATTCATTTTTGAAGATAAACTTTACGTAAAATAGAAAAAAATAATTATTCTACATTTGAGACGTTAAAAGCACTTGTGGAAGACAAAAAGAATGACACTTTTAAGCAAATATACAAGAAAACATCAAGACTCATTTACAAATGTTGATTTATGTATTCAATCGTTACTTTCCTGAATATACCGAAGAAGCTAAAGTTGATCAAAAACTTATTCGTAACTCTTTTAGTACGGACGCTGGAAAAATTACTGAAGAAATCCAGGAAGAACTCATTGAGTTACAAAATGATACAAACTGCAAGGATGCTTTTGAATCGAATCCACTTTGAGAGTCGTTTTGGTGTAAAAAAGCAATTTTTTATGATAAACTTCAAGAATTCGCCTTGCGCTATTTAACGATTTCTTCAACAACTTAATTATGTGAACAAGGCTTTTCTGCTTTATTGGTAATTAAAAACAAAGCGAGAAATCGTTTGAAAGTAAGTGATGATTTGCGTGTATCTTTATAGTTTCCAATAATCCTTATATTACACAACGAATATTTTGATTTGTTATAGAAGTACTGTCAATAGATGTTATTATTGTATGTCCTTCAATAAATCCTTTATTGTTTCAGGTCGAATGAATGACTGCGATGAACTCTTCCCGTCAGACGATGAGGCAGGATGCGGCGCCACAGCCTCAGGTGTCTGTTAGAAAAGCGAAGCGCTCGAGAGCATCGGGCTCCGAGCATTTGAAAGCATCAACTTTGCACAGCTCTGTCGTCAGACCTCCAGCTAAGCAATTTAAAAAAAAAGTGAAGATACATCCCATATCCAAGCCACAAACAACAAAAGCCGATTTGTTCGGGAGCGATACCGACGATGAAAATGAGGTGTTACCAAACCTCGGCAACCACTAGTCAACGCCAGACACAAGGCTCACATTTTAACTTCTACCAAGAACCTCACAATACCTCATTGTGTAAAACAGAAGGTAATAACATAACAAAGGAATACAACATGTCTACGCCATGGACGTCACGAGGAGAAAAGCCACACAAACAAGAGCTACCTTACGACAGTCCAGTATAAATACCGCGAGGAACATCACCCAGCTGTCATTCCAACACCAACCGCTACCGTAGCTACACTGGAGTATACTCCAGTGATCTTAATTAAGTTTAGTTTAATTTGGAATTATAAAATTGTAACTTCAAGTTAATAAAGTTCTTTTTAAAATCAAGAGTTTCAACTATTTTGACTCACTGGTAAAAAGCTTCAACCCATTCATACATACATAACACGCAGGTTAGCCAATGGGCATTATAGACATTGTCACCCAAATAAAACGTGCACTCACTACGTCGAACTGAATTTTGTTCAAAATTCGTGGTTATCCACAGCGGCACAGTACGTTTGGTACCTGATCCAATTAAGTGCCTGACCAAATTGGGTCGCCGAGACCTGCAGGACGCGGAGCATGTCGAGAAGTATCGCGTGCCGATTTGCGATAACTTCGGTTGTTTGAGCGACGAGAGTTTGTACGCTCCGTTGTCGTTGGCGCTGGCCGAGCGGTACGCTTGCCCGAATGTTGACTTTGTCGCGTTTTTGAGAGTTTTTGGGAGATGCTCATCTTTTTGCTCGCTTGTACGTTTCTCCGGCGAGTGGGCAACTGCGCTACTATAGTACCTAGTAGTAACTAGTACTTTTGTCGATGACATTTTGCATTATATTTTTATAATTTTTTAAAGCATATTGCCTGCTTAATGGCGATATTAATACAGATATATTAGAAAAAATTCAATTTGTCCAGGTATCAGGCGGGACTCGAACCCACGTCCCTCGCTGTCCGGGCGAGTGCACTACCAACTATGCTACCGAGACCTTAGTGGACCCGTTGAATTTCTTCTAGTATTGATTTACGCTACGGCAGCGCCATCTCTTCAATGTTGCAGTAATTACTACTTACAACATCCGAAAGGAATACTTTTACAAGTATTTACCAATCTTTGAGAAGAGATTATTTATACATTATATTTTTATAATTTTTTAAAGCATATATTTTAATATATCTGTATTAATATCGCCATTAAGCAGGCAATATGCTTTAAAAAATTATAAAAATATAATGTATAAATAATCTCTTCTCAAAGATTGGTAAATACTTGTAAAAGTATTCCTTTCGGATGTTGTAAGTAGTAATTACTGCAACATTGAAGAGATGGCGCTGCCGTAGCGTAAATCAATACTAGAAGAAATTCAACGGGTCCACTAAGGTCTCGGTAGCATAGTTGGTAGTGCACTCGCCCGGACAGCGAGGGACGTGGGTTCGAGTCCCGCCTGATACCTGGACAAATTGAATTTTTTCTAATATATCTGTATTAATATCGCCATTAAGCAGGCAATATGCTTTAAAAAATTATAAAAATATAATGTATAAATAATCTCTTCTCAAAGATTGGTAAATACTTGTAAAAGTATTCCTTTCGGATGTTGTAAGTAGTAATTACTGCAACATTGAAGAGATGGCGCTGCCGTAGCGTAAATCAATACTAGAAGAAATTCAACGGGTCCACTAAGGTCTCGGTAGCATAGTTGGTAGTGCACTCGCCCGGACAGCGAGGGACGTGGGTTCGAGTCCCGCCTGATACCTGGACAAATTGAATTTTTTCTAATATATCTGTATTAATATCGCCATTAAGCAGGCAATATGCTTTAAAAAATTATAAAAATATAATGTATAAATAATCTCTTCTCAAAGATTGGTAAATACTTGTAAAAGTATTCCTTTCGGATGTTGTAAGTAGTAATTACTGCAACATTGAAGAGATGGCGCTGCCGTAGCGTAAATCAATACTAGAAGAAATTCAACGGGTCCACTAAGGTCTCGGTAGCATAGTTGGTAGTGCACTCGCCCGGACAGCGAGGGACGTGGGTTCGAGTCCCGCCTGATACCTGGACAAATTGAATTTTTTCTAATATATCTGTATTAATATCGCCATTAAGCAGGCAATATGCTTTAAAAAATTATAAAAATATAATGTATAAATAATCTCTTCTCAAAGATTGGTAAATACTTGTAAAAGTATTCCTTTCGGATGTTGTAAGTAGTAATTACTGCAACATTGAAGAGATGGCGCTGCCGTAGCGTAAATCAATACTAGAAGAAATTCAACGGGTCCACTAAGGTCTCGGTAGCATAGTTGGTAGTGCACTCGCCCGGACAGCGAGGGACGTGGGTTCGAGTCCCGCCTGATACCTGGACAAATTGAATTTTTTCTAATATATCTGTATTGACATTTTGCATGGTGAAATTGATCTTCCTTCTGCATTAAATACAATTAATGAGTTGCAAGAATTGCTGGGTAAGGGAAAATTTTGAGTTGCATAAATGGTATTCTAATAGTTCAGAATTAATATCGCAAGTTCCCCCTGAAAGGCGTGAAAAATGCCACTTTTCCTGGAGTTTTCAAGGGTAATAATACTCGTACCTATCGTGGATGTAGACGTGGATATCAAACGCCACATTATTCAAGAAATAATCCCCACACTGAGCTTATGCAATCATTGGACGTTGGACGACAGACAATCTTCTCAAAATTTTGAGGTACAATCGCCATTATCAACTCACAGTCACCAGTCTCAAGACAGTGAACACTCGTCTTATACTGAACTTTTTAATTTTATTAATGATACTGAGAATAATTAAAATGTTTGACTATAGCCTTTCCTTTGATGAATAAATAAATAAATAACAAATTAAATATAATTATTTTATGCCGGAAAATATAATACGGAATGCCGTAAAAAATGGAAACTAATCAGGGACTGGTTGTGTAGTAGGGAATTGGGCATTCTGGCTCACGCTCTTTCAACATAACCAAAGTTTTAGTTTTCAGTCTAAGTGAATCGTTCAACTTTAGAGCGTGTTTGAGAGGCGCCTTGCGGGGCCTTCTATTGCACTTGCTGATGTATCATTATATTATATTTATTTAATATTGCTCATAGATTAGTCTCATATGCCATCAGTATCTCCTAAACAACAATCATGTCCGCATCACAAATACTGACCGAAATAACCGCGCGTTGCACCCTTTTCTCCTTGCACCACGGTGTGCAACTATTCCACATAACGTCATCTAATCATTTACTCCCGGAACATAACGAGTATATGGCGATGTTTGACGCGCCCGTGGGACATTATCTACTGGATCCCGATAATCCTCACCCCGACATGGTGCTGTTGTATGCAACTATTCCACATAACGTCATCTAATCATTTACTCCCGGAACATAACGAGTATATGGCGATGTTTGACGCGCCCGTGGGACATTATCTACTGGATCCCGATAATCCTCACCCCGACATGGTGCTGTTAGTCACTGACGAGTTGGGACTTCGTCACACTAGTGACGATCATATCACGTTCGTGGAGTTCTCGGCGAGCCGTCTATTCTTGTGTGTGCGGTGGGTGTATTTTAACACTCAGGGGTTAGAGGAATTAATAGAGACTCTAAGTGAGTTAGTGATAACAATAAATGCTACAAAAGATACAAGCGCAAACAAAAAAAAAATCGACGGGATCAGCAGCATCAGCTAAAAATTCAAAGGGGCATTTTTATGAACGTTTAAGATTTTTAGAAAACACACCATCAGAACGGCAATGCTGCACCAGTGTAGAACAAGAACAGCAAAGCTCCGCCAGTGTAGAACAAGAAGTTACTAATACCTCCTCTGAAATTGGACATAAAGATATTCCTCCCGTAGCCGCAGACACATCCGCACCCGGATATGGTGGTACTAGTCGCCGATGAATTGGGACTACATTACACTAGTAACGATCACATCACGCTCGTCGAGTTTTCAGCGAGCCGACTTTTCTTACGTGCACGGTGGGTGTATTTTAGCACTCAGGAGTTTGAGGAATTAATAGACTTTAAGTAAGTGAGTGATTAACATTAAATGCTACAACAGATACAAGCGCAAACAAAAAAAATCGACGGGATCAGCAGCATCAGCTAAAAATTCAAAGGGGCATTTTTATGAACGTTTAAGATTTTTAGAAAACACACCATCAGAACGGCAATGCTGCACCAGTGTAGAACAAGAACAGCAAAGCTCCGCCAGTGTAGAACAAGAAGTTACTAATACCTCCTCTGAAATTGGACATAAAGATATTCCTCCCGTAGCCGCAGACACGTCTGTACATAATACTCCTTCAAGGGAGTTACTAGAGTCTGTACCAAGAACTCAAAAATCTACGGGCAAAAGAGAGAGAAAAAAAACGAAAGTGATTATTTTTAGATTGGTATGATATGTTGTAAAAAATGCAGAGGCTGGTTTAAAAAAGAAATGACAAATTCTGTGATGACTCAAGCCCAAGCCGCTCAAGTATAATTTGTGTAAATTGTATAATGACCTATTTTTTCTGAATTTGTATATCTACTTATACCTAACAATTTTATGTAGACTTGTGTAAATTAAAAGCGTAATTTGGATACTTTTAGACACTCTTTCGCGGCGTTGACTATAGGAGTGCTGCCGAGTACAAAGCACCCGGAGCATGGCCCTTAGTCAACTACCCTTAGTATTGAGTTAGTTATGTTTTTTAGAGAAAACATCGTAACGATGACATAAGGTCGTAATTATATAATTGTTTATCATCGTAGCGTACGACATAAAGTCGTAATTATTATAATTATGGTAAAAAAAAATTCTGTGTTTTGTTAATGTACTGTGTAACATTTTTTTTAATACTTACCAAACTTTTTAATCTGTAATTAATGAAGAAGGAAAAGGTTTAAATAAAACCAAAATGTAATTTCATTGTTCATAATTTATTTCAGTAAAGAATTTGTAATCATAAATAATTTTGTGACGAACATTGTAACGATTTCAAAACAACGGTGTCGGGTCACGTGCGTAGGTAAGCGCTTAGCACTGTGTCAGCGCATTCCTGTGTGCCTTGTGCGCTAAAGTTAGTAAGTTTTAATATTAGAGTAATAATTTAATTTTTGTATGACAATTGGAAATATGTATATTTTTTTGTAAGAGGGGGATTATTGTGGGGTCGCCGTGACGCAATACATTGAAATAGCATATTGCACGATCAGCAGAACTGTAGTTGTAGCGACGCGACTCGGGCCCCGCAGTCAGTCCGCTCCACCCGAATGTAATGTACCTTTTTGATTACTGAACACGCGACAATAAATTCGGTCAACGTAAAATACCTTTTAATTAAAAAACCCAAAGTGAACCACTACAAGAGACCTCCACACCATCACCAGATAATCAGTTTTACGTTTGTGTCTTCGAGAAACACGGAACATTGTGTAAAGTGTATTTCTGACGACTGTGAAGAGGTCTTTTTTGAAGGAGGGTCGTCGTCCGACTTAGACTACGTGCCAGAGAAAAGTAATTTCAGTGTTGGCTTCCTTTCTAATGCTTTAGAATAAAGTACGAGCTCCAGTGAAGAGGTGCTTGATGAAGAGACAGTTGTGCTTACTAGAAGGGATAGAGTAATGAAAAGGAAACGCTGTCGTAAGGGTCAAGCAGATCAATCGAAATGGAAGATTAAGAAACTAAACAGGTGTAAAGGTTTCAAGAAGGCAAGTAAACAAACAAACACTGTTAAGACTAGCTAAAAGCTTACAGGAAAGATGTGGTGGACATACCGAAGTGAAACATGGGGGACCGAAAAAAGGTTTGAACAATGAAACAATGATTTTTAAATCTTATTGGGCACTAAGTTCTTGGTAAGCTCGTCAAGTATACGTCGTACGAGCGTATTATCGTAATGGTGATTCAATAGTGACTGCTCAACGTCTGTATCGTGCGGAATATCGTACACGCCACGCACCAAGTGACGATAGCATTGGGAAATGGATCAGGATGTTCGAGAATACATGTGCGACAGTTAAAATTCAAAACTCTGGTCGTCCTCGTTCAGTTCGCGATGAGGACACAATTTAAACAGTTGTGGCGGTCGGTTCGTCAAAATCCGTTTTTATCCATCCGAAAGCGAAGTCAAGCGTTGAACATCAAAAAATCGTCATTACATTCGATTTTAAAGAAAGACATCTAAAAGCCTATAAAATTCAATTGCTTCAAGAATTGAAGGATACGGACTATGCTAATCGAATGAATTTTGCGAACGAAATGCTGTAGCGATTTAATAACTTTAACAACATACTGTTTAGCGACGAAGCAAATTTTCACCTTAATGGTCATGTTAATAAGCAGATTTAAAAATAATCCCATTTGTCCCCCAAGGGGACAAACGCCAGAGGGGACACCGGAATTGTCGGTACTGGGCAATGGAGAATACGAGACGAAAGCATGAACGACCCCTGCACAGCCCAAAGGTCGTTGTTTGGGCCGCTATGTTTGCTAAAGGCATAATTGGTCCTTATTTTCATGAAGAGCAACTAGGCCGAGCAATCAATTCCTTTGCCATACCTCAAATGACTCAATGGAAGTTGTTAACGAATTATTCCCTAATAAAGTCATTTCGCGAAGGGGTAACATCAACTGGCCTCCCAGAAGCCCCGACCTTAGCCGTCTTGACTATTTTGCATGGGGATACCTTAAAAGTAAGGTTCATCAAAATAATCCGACGAACCTAACCCAGTCGAAGCAAAACATCGGGTCAGAAATGGAAGCAAAATCGAGAGCTACATATGTGTCAACGTATTATCGCCAATCTTTGTTCCCGTTTAGAAGAGTGACAGCAACGTAACGGTCATCATTTGGATAACATCATCTTTTCCAAATAATTTTCCAATCCACATGCTAATAATAAATAATAAACTTTTTTATTGCTTATAAATAATTCTTGTTTTATTGAACTTACAAATACCAAATACCCGTTACCCTTTCTGAACACCTTGTATTTATCAAAATAGTAATGATTCTAGGACTGAAAGTAATGCATCCGATTCAATTCAAGAATTTTTTGACAGACTGCCGAAAGTAGAGTCCCATTACTGCAGATCAACTTCCTCAAAATAATATTTAGAGCTGTGTTGTTTTTGTGTTTAGTGTGCATGGTGATCTGTACGATGAATACAAAAAAGTTTTATTCCAATAACAATAAAAAACGATATTGTGATGCGTCGTTTGAGAGGAAGTACCGCAAGCTTAATTTGTTTATTTTTAAACCCAGAAAAGACCAATGCAACAAGTATGTATAAGGAAAAAGTATAAATGTACCGGTTTAATAACAATACCGGTACGATATTGAGTTTAAAACTAATCGCACTTATTTTTTTGAAGTTGCTATTTTAAGTCTTATAGTCTTAATTCTGCCCTTTTCCAGCATCCTCTTTGTACTCTAAAATCTAATAAGCATACCACGTCAGACCCACAAAAGCCATGCAATAGGGATAAGATGCTGTTAGAAAGACAGGACGATACGGGCTATGCTATCGCCACAATCTGTCAAACTATAGATATGTTGACAAAACCAAACTAAGAGGTAATGACTATAGTAGTAGATGACTATAGTAAAAAATCTCAGTGATGCTACAAGATTATTATGTAAACATTTCAAGTACACTGACATACGTCGAAAGATGATCAGCCCATTATTAGACAAAAATATAGACCTCAATCTGAAGGATAATAAGAGTTCTGAGTCGAGAGATGTCATAATAGTGGCATTGAAATTGAATATCACACCGATAGTTCTAAAATTTAAAATGATTGTAAGCAGTACGTTGACGTTCACAATATTTCGACAGTTCACAATCTCGCGAGATAGATTACAATCTAACGGTATTTACAATTTTAAGGTGGTATATACACAAGTCGCTGCGAAGTGGCGGACGAACGCTTGCACTTCTCCCCCCGCCAGTGTCGTCGAACTCGAACTCGCCACGAATAATCAAAACAGTGTGCTGCAAATGTATAATCTATTGTGTTTGCCATTAAAAGTTAGTGTGCAAGATTCATCGTTTTTCTGGGTGCAAAAACACCCCCCAACCCTTACAAGTGGTCTTCGAGCCGAATCTGATTGTTGGAACAGAACGTGGTGCGTCGATGTTTCATACTCCGAAAAACAAGATGGTGAACACACGCAGCACAACACAAAAGGAAAATCAAAAAAACCCGAGCAGCCAATCGCAAAAACAAGATGAAGATCAAGGAAAATTTAAGATTTCATTTCAAGGATTAAAGATTTCAAATTTCAATTTATTATATTAGCCCGGTTCTGACGGAACCGTGGACAGACGTCGGACCAGAAAGGCTGTATTTTTTAAAGAAAGGAATGATTTGGTAATAGCCGGGAGTAGCAGGTCGGTGCAACATTTTGATTGTTATTAACAACACTTAAATAGTACAAATTGTGATGGTATTCCCTTATTAATATTTATCTTATAGCATACAGATTATCTTTGAACCCATTTTACGACCCCTGTCGAATGAGCTAGATTTTGTAAAATTTTAATTTCATTTTTGTGTTCTACCCTCGGTGTGTGGGAGTTCAATAAAGTTATTTGTACAACTGTTTTACATCTATTTTTTTTCTTCTTAAATATCCCCTAGCACAAGGGTAACAACCATTTTTTATATATTTTTGTCCATGAACCTCTCGGGCATTTAAATAGGAGGATTTCATGTGACAGGGGATACAACACCTTCTATTTTATCAGAAGCCTCAACGCCTGATCATGATCAAAAAAATGAGATGATTAATGTCAAACTCCGTTATGTCCACTTCACCCGAATAATTAAAAGTTGTGTTCGAGGCATATTATTACATCATGCTGGGACGGAAGTTCAGGAAATCTATGAATCCATACATCCATCCATAAACCATCGAATCCTTGAGGATGGCCTTTAAAAGTACCGAAATGCATAAGGAAGAAACTATTAATAACTATATTTTGAGGTTACGGAAGAAAATAAAATATTGCGTTATCTAGTGATATTGAAGAAGAATCACAGACCAGCACGAAGCAGTAGAAAAATTAATTTTTTCATAACTTTAACGGAAATTCCTAAAAAAGTGAGGTGAATTGCTACTGGATCAATCTTTAGAGATGGCAGGAATATTTGAATTAGAAAAAATATGGAAAGAAAACCAAATTCAGAAAGCGGAAGTTCGTTTAGTGTACACGTAATCATATGCTACGGATATGGAATAAGGGGTCATAATGCATAGGATCAAGATTGCCCGTAAGTTGCTTGCAGTATGATGTACAGATCCCAGAACCGACACACGTGCTTGAGCGCATGGCCCAGACGCACTTTCAAGAGGAGCCTGTATTTCCATCCGCCGCATCCAGTTGCTAAAGGTAAGAAGCTGATCGCTGCTGTTAGAGCAGTAAAAGAAGAACTTTGAGTACGTATAAGGCTGCAGAGAGATATAGATATAGACGAGCCATTTGGTGTAATGGTCGAGACGACGGCTATTACTGGGTGTTTCTATGAATAATATGTATGTAAACTTTTTTGGAAACATCAAGAGCTATGGAGCGAGAAACGTAGCTTCAAACACAGTGGCGTTTAAGGAGCTTTTAAGGCATTTTTATTGAATAATAATAACTCTCCTCACTCTAGCGGAGCGAACTGCGTAGAGGACTAAAACAAGTGGCTTCAAACGCTACATTTTCTAATTTCTGAAGAGCAAAACGATCCTGATGTTTCCCAAATTCGTAGTATACCTTTTGATACAAATTTTTTTAATGTTGAAAGTAATGAATTTGGTGATGCTGGACAAAGAAATTATGCTTGCGGGTCCTCACCAAATGCTTAAAACAAATTGTGAAATGTCGACAATGCAGACAAACTTTATCGGACTCTGATACCAATAACGTGAATAAGAAATATACAAGAGCAAAAGAATATTGCAATAAAAAGTGGTTAACTTATCCAAGTCCTCAATTAGAAAATTGATTCCATGAGCTTCAAAACCTCACCTTAAAAATAATGAAAACAGATACCCCAAAGGTTCAAATCAAACAATCAATACTTTTTTTTTGCCGAAATGGTAATAGGGTTTCCTTTTGCAGTCAAAAGGAAACCCTATTACCATTTTTGTTGTTTTCCTTATGAATAGGACAGTTCCTATTCATAAGGAAAACTTAAAAACATTTTTTGTAAGTACTATAATCAACATATTGTTACGTAGTTGGTGCAGATCAATTAACAGAATTTTATCTGGTAAAATTGTATTTGAAGGTGATGATAAGACCAAAAATGCAGCGCAACAATATTTTAATAAACATCTAATAATAAAAATTTAATAAAAAAAATTTATGAACCTTGATGTTTTATTTATAGTCCTCTCTTTTTCTCGGAAAATGTCCAGTAAAACAATTCGTTCCTGGAAAACCCAGACCAGTAGGCCTAAAAAAACTTTGTGATTACCTCATCAAGAGGCTTGATATTAGATTTTGAGATGTACCAGGGTAATACTTCGCCGTTCCCTGACACTACACTTGGGCTAGGCCCATTTGTTGTTCGGACACTATCTGCACCGTGTCGCCTGTCGGGAGGAGACGCCGCGGTGTCATCACTGCGACGCTCCCGACGACACGGCCGAGCACAAACTCGTTGAGTGCCCGGCCTGGCGACACGAGCGCCGCAAACTCGTCGCGGCGCTAGGCGGTGGTCACCTCTCTCTTGCGTCCATGGTGCGAGCCATGGTCACCAGCAAGAGAGTGTGGGAGGCGGCCGCCTCCTTCTGCGAGGCCGTAATCTCGCAGAAGGAGGCAAAGGAGAGGGAGCGGGAGGAAGATCCTCTTTCCGCTCCCCTCCGGCTTAGACGGCCGGGCCGGAGAGGGCGCGCTCACGTGCGCCCTCTTCCGGCCTTCAAGTTTACAGGCGAATTAAGAAAGCAAAAAATTTTGTCTTTAAAACGGGAGCTTACTGGTCAGCAAGCTATGTTTTCAAAACCCATTCAAGATTCAGAAACAGCTACAGAAGTTAGTTATGAAATTTCTCGAATGATAGCAAAGCGAAATCGCCCCTTCAATGATGGGGATTTTGTAAAAGAATGCATAGAATTGCCGCTAAGAAAGTGTTCAAAAACTGATTTGGACTTATCAAACTTATCGGGAGTTGCGACTGACGGTGCTCCTTCGATGATTGGTGTCAATTCTGGGCTAGTTACTTTGCTGAAAAGGCATCTGCAAGAAAAAAACATGAACGCTGAAGATCTCATGCAGTTTCACTGCATTATACACCGATTATGCTAATGGAAATGAAGAACTTAATAGTAGTTTTGATATTGATATATGTACCAACCATTGAAACAGAAAGATAACTTAACTTTAAAGAACCAGTGAAGAGGATTTGAAAACTGGGGTCACGTCTGTACGAAAGGAAAGTGAAAAGAACGAAGCTCTTCAAAAACAAGTTAAAGAAGAATTCTTCAAAAAAATTAACCTCTTACTGAATTGGAAAACGAGATGGTCCAGTTTAAACGACGATTGAAAGATTTTGCATTGCTACCATAGCACCACAAATCTTTTAGAGAACGCTACCCTGAGTCAGTAGTACCGATCCACAACTTAATTTGTCGGATGATTCAAAATATCAGTGCACTACCAAAAAAGGGTGCTTCACGGCGGCTCGCTTTCGGCTCACTTTTACAACAAGTTCGCAGTCACTTTAACAATGTGCCTGGACGAATAATATAATGGCACCCGTAAAATGGCCGCCACGCACCCCGGACTTGACAGCTTTAGATTTTGATCAATGAGGGAAATAAAGATAAATTTCTTCGCCCAAAAATCTTATCCGCGTAAGATGTAAGTCTTGTGTCTACAAGACTTACATTCCAACTTCTACTACGATACCCACAATACTTCATTGTTTGTGACATGAAAAGGAAATAAATAAACAAAGGAATACAAGATGTTTGTACCATGGACCTCACGAGGCGAGAAGCCACACAAACAGCAGGAGCTACTTGACGACAGTCCGGTATGAAAACCGCGAAGAGCATCAGCGGGTCGTTATTCCACCAGCAACCATAGTCATTAAAACACTGGAGTATCCTCCAGTAGTTTTAAATTAGTTTAGTATTTTTTTACCTAAAATTAAAATCTTTAAAGTTTCTTTAACTGTTTTGACTGGCGCCCAAGTTGAGCTCGCAAAGCTGTTTTAAAATCAAGTTTAGCTCCAAGCAGACCTTTGAGCTCCAGCGACTTTGACAGCGTGACTTCTGTTGGCAACCCCAACATTAATAATTAAAAAATGTATCGCGGTCTCGCTCTCTCGTTCCTCTTCACTGTAACAGCTCGCATGTGAGCTCCTTATTTTAATTTAATTAAAGTGGTTTATAAGTAAAGGTGTTTACTTTGCAACTCGTCAACATCAGCCCGCAATCCATACAGTCCACAGAAGCATTATTTCCAACATGGTCCTTCGAGCCGGATATATGAAGCTGGAGATAGGCTCTTGAGTAGATATGGAAATGTTGCCTATGATGGAATTAAGTTAGTGGAACCCATGGCAACATTGAGAATATCACAATTGGCAGGCAGTCATCGCCCATTAATTCCAGAATTCACTGCATTTAGAGAACACGTAGAGAATTCAGTTATAGAAATGAATGCCAGGATGGCAGGTCTCTTAGCACTCAGTCACCTAATAAACAATCTCCAGCGAGCAGAGATCACATTGGTAGTTTTCGGATCATTCCGTCATTGGGGACATCCCTATATAGATTATCTTACAGGGTTAAAAAAATTGGAGGAACAAGTTAACATGAACAAAGATATAGATGAGGATTATGCGGATGCTCTTGGAAGTGACTTGGCCTACATCGTGCTTGAAGGGAAATTTAGAGAAACAAAACAATGGTATGTCCATTCACACTTGATTTCGGAAGATCATCCTTTCTACCAACATATTAAAGAGAATACTTGGCCGACGCCTAAACAAATAGCAGATTTTGGAGATAACTGGAACAAGCTGCCACTTAGAGCATGTTTTGACGTTCCTGATATGTTGGACCCCTCCATCATATATTCAGATAAGAGCCATTCTATGAATAGGTCAGAGATTATAAATAGTGTTAGAAAAGATCCTAACCATCCGATCCCATCAAGGAAAGTTCTGGAGACATTATTGAAAAATAAAGCCACTAATTGGAAGGAGTTCCTACAGAGAATCAATGATGAAGGTCTGAAGAGAGAAAGCTTAGCGATTGGTTTGAAGGGTAAAGAGAGGGAGTTGAAATTATTTGGTAGATTTTTCTCACTCATGACCTGGGAACTTAGGGAATATTTTGTTGTAACTGAGTACCTGATCAAAACACACTTTGTGCCTCTATTTAAAGGGTTAACCATGGCAGATGACTTGAACACAGTTATCAAAAAGTTAATGAGAAGTTTACCTAAAGATAGAGTAACTGTATCTCGTCCTTTTCAAAAGGTAGGCATAGACTTTGCTGGCCCGTTTCCTGTTAAAATGTCTTCTTTAAGGAGGTCAGTCATTGGTAATGGATACATATGTGTTTTCGTTTGTTTTGTTACTAAGGCAGTTCATTTGGAGCTGTGCTCAGATTTAAAAACTGCTACCTTTCTGGCATCTCTTAGGCGATTTATTTCGCGCAGAGGTCTCCCAACAGAAATTTATTCTGATAATGCCTCTACATTTAAGTGTGCTCGTACAAAATTGCATGACTTGTATAAATTAATTAAATCCAAGGATCACCAAACACAGGTGCAATCGTTTAGTGCTGAAAAAGGCATAAATTTTCATTTTATACCCTGTTACTCTCCAGTGTTTGCAGGTCTTTGGGAGGCATGTGTAAAATCCACGAAACATCTTTTAAAAAGAACTGTACAAAGGTCAATACTTACTCACGAGCAATTGTCAACTGTATTGTGTGAAATTGAAGCAGTACTGAATAGTAGACCACTTATGCCATTGTCTAGTGATGTGAATGATTATTCTTACCTGTCTCCTGGTCATTTCCTAGTGGGAACTACATTGAATGCATACCCAGAAAAAAATGTTTCTGAGGAGCCAACTAATAGATTAAGGCTTTGGGAAATTTGCACACAAATTAAACAATCCTTTTGGAAAACCTGGAGCAAGCAGTATCTGAATTCCTTACAATCTCGTCCCAAATGGAGAAATGCAATGCCCAATCTACAAGTTGGCTCCTTGGTAATCCTTAAGGAGGACAACAGTCCACCAATGCATTGGCCAATGGCCAGGGTTATTGATGTTTTTCCTGGCGCTGATGGTTTGGTAAGGGCGGTAGAGGTAAAGACAGCTAATGGCAGGGTTCACAGACGGTCTGTGACAAAGGTGTGTTTATTGCCTATTGATTAGATTTAATTTGTACTATCGTTTGACATTGTATCTTTTACATTGTTATTAAGTTGGTTTTTGCCTTGACACAATATACAGTAATAGGTAATTATCCCTGTAAACCTTTGCAAGTATGTGACTTATTTGTTAATGTAGTAGTTTTTACTTCTACTCAATTTTAATAATATGTAAGTACGGTATTACCTACCATAATTGTACATTAGTACTATCGTTTAACATTGTATCTTTTACATTGTTATTAAGCTTGTTTTTGCCTTGACACAATATACAGTAATATGTAGATAATTAACCCTGTAAACCTTTGCAAGACTTTTTAGTTATTAAGAATTTGGAAATGTAACAGTTTTTACTTCTACTCAATTTTAATAATATAATTTATGTGAGTACGGTATATACCTACTATAATTGTGCATTTACTTCCAGTTTCACCTTCCGTGAGCTGGAGCATGTTGGCAACCCCAACATTAATAATTAAAAAATGTATCGCGGTCTCGCTCTCTCGTTCCTCTTCACTGTAACAGCTCGCATGTGAGCTCCTTATTTTAATTTAATTAAAGTGGTTTATAAGTAAAGGTGTTTACTTTGCAACTCGTCAACATCAGCCCGCAATCCATACAGTCCACAGAAGCATTATTTCCAACAACTTCTTTAAGAGCGTTGAAATGCGTCGCGTCGTGTTTAGGTAAATGATTGAATTTCACTCACACAGACATGCGCGCAAGTTCAAACGTAAGCGATGTTTTGCTGTAGTCAAACTTATCAAGTTGATCCTTTTGAATTTTAATATTGTTTATTTTTAACTATTTTTATTAGTCGATATTTTAAATATACTAAATAGTGTGTAGCTTTTATATTATATCCTTACTTACCCTTACATAATCATAACAGGGCATAAGTAAGTGTGTGTTGTAATATAATTGGTAAAATATAATTATCAATGTAGTAAACATTGACATTAATTTACTGTTTACATGAAGTACCTAGATTTTTTAAGAGTAGCCAATTAATAATAATAAAGTAATCCTTCGATGTGTGTATAAATACGTGTTGACATAAGTCTTTTAAGTATGACCATTCGATACGTAATTTAGAAATAAAATACCGATTTCTGAATGCCATTTTTATTACAATCTGATTTAGACCTATAGACCGTTTAAAGTCAAATGTTAACATCCCATTTGGATAAAGCACATCACATTTTAAGTGTTCCTACTATGTATTACAAAGGTGGGTATCACTTAATTAAACTGGCCAGCACGATCTCCGAACATGAACTCAATGAAACACGTCTGGGTATTCTGGTAAGAAGAGTTCGGCAGCGAAATTCAACTCCCTGGAATGTCGAAGAGCTGAAACTGGCATTAATGAAAGAGTGGGACAATTTGCCTCAAGAAATGATCGATATCAATGCACCATCGCCATTTCCCAGTAGACACCGTTGGACACCGAATGCAAACAATGTGTTCTCGAAACCTCAACATAAGTTCTTTAATCAACAACGATTTAATCAACTAACTCCACAAGCCTCCAGCGTGGCTTACCGGAAAATACAGACGTATCAATGCGAACAGCACCGCCTTTAAAACCCGGTCAAATATTCGATATACATCGATGCATCGAACTCACTCGATGTTTACATTACGATACATCGAATTGACCCGATGTTTTGAGAAGCTGTTGATTTCTTCGATGTATCGATATATTTCATGAAAAATCGAATGAAATGTAACTAACTACCTAACTAGCTAACTACTGATTATATTAAATGATTAAATTGCTTAAATTAAGACGACAGAAACCATGTTAGCGGTTGGTTGGCGTAATCGAGAAGTTGACATTGGTAACACTGCGTCAATGCGCTGCTGCGTGACAGCTTAATTAAAAAAAAAAGTTTGTTGGTTGACCGTTGATGTTATAGTGTTTGGTGTTTGGACAATCTGATTATTGAAGTGAAAACTTTTAATTATAATGTGGCAATACAACTAATTTAATTGGTCATATAAAAAATATTCATAAGGCTGCCTTTCGAGAGTTTCAAAGTGAAAGTTCGGAAACTTCTCATATCGACATTGATAAAATGAGCCACAATACACAATACGTTGCCAATGATGCTGATTCGCTCACGTCTCACAAACTCTGCTGATATTATAAAAAATGTTGCAACTAATGATATTGCCGTTGGTCCTCCAGCTCTAAAACGTCAAAAGATTATTACATCAAGTTTTGAAGAAATTTACTCTTATTCGGCAAGTGGTGATAGAACTCTAAAAATAAATAATGCCTTAATTTATATATATTTGACCGTCAAATAAATTTAAGTATTCAAACTTTTCTCCCAACTATCAGGACCCTAATTTCGGATGAAAATGAAAATTTCAAGACCGCTCAGAACCAAAAGACGGATCACAGAATAAAATTTAATCACGTAAAATCATTTTTACCATAATATTTTATATAATTTTGTAACAGATTAACCTAAATTAAAGATATTTATTGATACCGGTAGCCAACGTTCTTTTATCACTAAGAACGCCCAATAAAAATATTTTTCTGAATTTTGGCAACCAGAAGAACTTCACATAGAGTTACACATCATAATGGTATTATAGAACCTCCTTATTGGCAAAAATACTTTGGTAAAGGCGAGGGAACTATGAAACTTTATATTTACGATTTTAGTAATAAATATAATATTTTATTGGGAACGGAAATTAACTGAACAAGCTTTGCGAAGCAAGCGAAAATTTATTTAAAAGAACGAAAGCTTACGATGCAAGATTATCTGTCTATATCCATGTACCTAACCAGAGATTTAAATCGTTAGATGCGCCCTTGCCATCTTGAACTCAGCAGCAATTTTAGAGGCAATTGCCTGCCACTTGACAATTTCGTGATTCTGGGTGGTAGCCGAACTGCGCCTTTAGAAACTATTAACAGTACTTGCTTTGGTTTTAAAGAAAGGAAGAAACAGGACAGTATGAATACTTTTGATTGCAAATGAACACGTCAAACATCCCGCAAGGTGCAATCCCCTCCCTAGCCCACTATCAATTTGAGATTAATCCCTCGGTGGCATCAGCAAAGGAAGGATCAAGAACTACTCCGCTGGCGTATACTAGAGAGAAGTTGTTGGACCTCCTCAAGCAAGTATCGATGCCGGAGGACAAAATTCCAATCATGGCCACGATGCTGGAGAACAGGACTCCCCGTTTGTTCGCCTTGCTGTTGCCTCAGCTTAACCCTCATGCAAATGTGAGCGACGATGCATCAAAGAATGGTCTTGACCGACAACAAACAGGCGGTCCGGTTGTCTCTATAAAGTGGGATACATTATGTTTAGGTACGTCCTTAAAAGATACAGGTTTACATAATTCTGGTATTGAGATAACAAATCATAATACGGATGATTATTATCGACCGTTTTTATTGAGGTTTCGCACGATTTAGAAATTGAACCGATTATATTAAGATTTGTTATCCCATCCATTAATTTACGTGCATTTAAATCAATGATTAAATTGTGTTTACATAAAAAATCTGCACCAATAATTGGCTGTTTAACATCCGCTACAATAAATGTCCACTGAAATGCTCTTCGTAATTTTAAGTCTAAAGTCATTGAGTATAAACCGTAAGTTTTAATTTGCGTGCCATTTGCGGCAAATAATTTATAGAATCTTTAGAGATGGCAGGAATATTTGAATTAGAAAGAAATATGGAAAGAAAACCAAATTCAGAAAGCAGAATTGACTAGTTTAGAAAAAATTAAAATGTTATTTTTGGAGCTTTTCAATGATTATATGCTTTCCATCAATGGCACCCAAGCAATGATTAAATTGCCACTTTTGTTCAAAACCTTTTGCAGTGTCTAACCAAGCTTCTTCTGTTTCAGGAAACTGCAGCCAAAAAGGAAAGAAACACAATTAAAAAGCAGCAAAACGTGATTATTAAAAAAACAGCAAGATTTAATTGATAGTGTCAAACAACTAATTGATAGCTCGGGCGAAGAGAGTTCAGCAGATACTTTTGGACGCTCTGTTAGTTCAAAACTTAAAGAACTACCAAAATTACAACGCCGTTTGGCAGAGAAGTTAATTGGAGAAATCATTTTCCATGCCAAGCTAGGAGAATTGAATTCGAACACTAACATTACTAATCAAATATTTGCGTTCGGAAACATCCCGCTTGCGCAAGAAAGGGAACACATTTAAAACACGTCTCGCCAATGCTACAAAACTATCAATGGACGTTAGTTTTAACAATGTTGTAAAACATGTGACAACTTTCGCAAAACTATTTCTTAATATGCAACTGCAGTCCACAAAAAAAGTAAAAGACGTCGTTTTACATCTGAACAAAAAATTCTGTCATTGTCACTTTTTAAAAGAAGCCCAAAAGGCTATGCTTATCTAAGCAAACAAATACTGTACATTGCCTTCAGTTAAGGCAATGAAACGATTATTGAGTCACATCAAACTGCATCCCGGTATAAATGCAATCATATTTGAAAAGATAAAAAACCGTAATGCAGAAAGACAAGCGTGACCGGTAACTTTAGCTTGATATTTGACGAAATGTCTATAACACCGCAAGTGTTACAACGCTCAAGAGGATAAAATAGACGGTTTTACCTCAAAAGATGCAAGTAATGCTCTTGCTAATCATGTTTTAGTGTTCATGATAAAAAGTGTGAACCAAAATTTCAAGTAACCCATTGCCTAATATTTTACAAATTCAATGACAAAAGTTTAATTAAAACATATAATTAAGAGCGTTGTAAAAAATTTACAAGATGTAGGTGTTACTATAATTAACACTGTATGCGACCAAAGCTTAGTAAATGTAAGCGCTATCACAGAGCCAGTAAATGAAAATAGAGAAAGAAGTATAATACCAATATACTGTTGCACGCGAAAACGGACCTTATTGCGGCATAAGGTTCATTCTCGATTGCTCCCGCGCGCTTGTTACTCCCGAACAGATCGCGCGGTTTCGCGAATCATCTAAGAAATTACCAGAGCGCCTGGGCCGAGATTGTAAAGTGTAAAGTTGTGTTAAAGTTGTGTATTTCGGTTTACGTGTTTCAAATAAATAATTGTCTTTTCGTAACCGGCATTTAATTGAATTAAAGTACCCCGTACCCGCAACAATACGATGTTCCTCATCTAATTAAAGGGATACGAAATAATTTAATGACCAAGGATTTACGTTACACCGTCAATTCCTAAGAAAAAATGTTAAATGAGAATACTTTGAAATAGTGTATCATGCAGATAAGTCGCACGGGGAACTAGGACTTTTTAACACAAATGACTGCGTATGTTACAAAAAACTGTATTACCATCATTAAAACTTTTGCGTCGTGTCACGGCATTATCTTGGTGACTAAATAACTGATTTGTCATCCGCTAGATGGTTACTGGTACAATATTGATGTATTCATGGCATTAAAATGGCTCAAATTCGCTCGAGTCCAAAGTAATTATTGGAATGTCAGTTTCCGGTACTTGACACATTCAGTTACGTTTCTGTCGGTACTTTACTGTTGTCGGTTGAGTTTTTCATGGCGAGAGCGCTGTTTAGTTAATTACATTGCTAATTGGTGTCTAATAAGTTTGGATTGTTCTGGGACGGTTCCCGTATTGGGTTTATATTTTTTGTAATTGTGTGTTTTCACTTCTGTTCAGTTTGTGATGTAAGATTGTTTTGTCCTAACTGTTCGCTGGTTGATGTGAATTTTATAAATAAAACAAAATTTAATACTTGTTACGTTTTACAAATGACCTGATGAATATTAAAAGGCAATAAAGACAATAGATATCACCTAATTAATATTAAAGACCAATTACTTTTACGATATGACCTAATGAATATTAAGAAGCAATAAGACAATAGATGTCACCTAAAATTAAATAATTAAACACTAAATTTTGCGATAGGAAGTCCTTGATTATAATTCATGACGCATTCGAGGAATTTAAAAAGACGAAACCAGAAACGAAACATTAACAGTCTCGCAATACATTTCGAACGGACAGCACATGGAAGCGGCCGCGAACTTCTACCACATAATAACGTCGGCGGACATTGAAGAAGAGATAAAAAATAAAGGCGCATATCCTCTTGTACACGAGTACAATGAAACGTGCGAGATCAGATGTAAGTGGCAACATGATGCCCAACAAGAAGACTGTAGCTACGGATGGCAAGAACTCGACGCAGACAGACTGCGACAAAGACGACTACGGAAGAATGGACTGGGCAAAGATGAGGGAGAAGAAAATACAAGACTATGTGCTGGACCAGAAGGGACTGTGGAACTTGAGGGAGATGGCAGCTATATGTAGAGTCAGATGGAGAAACGGACGAGAAAGACGATACTCCGTCGGAGGAGGAAGTGCAGAGAGACTTGGAAGAAACTCTGACAGCGTGGCGGGACCAGTACGTGGCGTCGGTACGTATGACGGAAAACCAGACGAGGAAATACGCAGCATTTATGGCGGACCTTACAAACTCATTGCTCACCATAGAGGAACAAGAAGATGGCATTGGCACATTATCTACATTAGTAATAATAAACAGTGGGGATTTAATTCACAACTGGGACGAATTATTCGAAGAGGAACCTACAAGACTAGCAGCATTGACTGTGTGCCTTGTCTACGCGAGTATCTTTATTCCGGCGATGGTCGTCAAGTCGTACAAGATGTTCTCGACGACGAACATATTAAAGCTTGTCAGTGCGCCGGTCATTCGTGTGGAATGGACAGCATCAGTGAATGGTAGAAGAAAAACTACGAGACTGAATGTTTCGAAAGGCGAAATTCAATATTTGGAGATGAAGGCGGCACACCTGCGGAAGAATACGGAGGAGTGGTGGATGCAGCTGGTGAAGCCGGTAGCAGTGGCGTACGTAAACGATTACGGCGCGGAAGTCAAGTTTCAAGCCGAAGATGGGCAAATTTTACATGGACGGAAAGACAATGCAGTCAGTAATAACTGCGGACAAGATCGCAGCCTGTATAGTAGAAATTCAAGTATTATTTTACGGCGCGGAAGTCAAGTTTCAAGCCGAAGATGGGCAAATTTTACATGGACGGAAAGACAATGCAGTCAGTAATAACTGCGGACAAGATCGCAGCCTGTATAGTAGAAATTCAAGTATTATTTTATTTTTATGCGAAAACAGCGCTTTTTCGGAAGCCCAGGCTATGGAAGTGCTTGTTAGATCGGCTGAAGGGATTGAGTTTATCTGCTCAAAACAGTACGCAGAAAGGATCAAAAACTACATCCACATTGCAAGAATTTTGGTATTTCAAGAATCGTTAAAGCAGAGGTTCGAGAGGGCCAAGGCGAAGTACGAAAAGTACAACGAAACGACCGAAGAGTATATGGACACGGCTACGTTGACGCTGACGAAGATGTTGAGCGCGAATAATATCAACGAAGCCAACTTTGCGAAATGGACGTTTATGTACTTTACGAGCAAAAGCGGTAAGAGAAACAATCTGTTCTTTTTCGGACCGCCATCGACTGGCAAGACGATGCTGATGACGTCTTTGGTGGAGTGCCAGTTTAATAACTGCATACTGACGGGACTGACGCCGAACTCGAGTTTCAACTTTAGCGGTCTGCTGCACTGCAACGCGTGCTTCATGGATGAGTGCAAACTGACGGAGAACCAATTTGAACAATGGAAGCTGCTGGCGTCGAGGATGCCAATGACGACGGACGTCAAATACAAGGACAGATGCGACATCAACGGATGCGTCCTGTACACATGTAGCAATTACCCGATAGAAATGTACTGCAAGGTGCCGCAAGCGAAACAAGCCGTGGACGAACGAACAATTCGGTACGAATTTTATACAAAAATCGACAAATATACGACAATAGCGCCGCACGTGTGGGAGAGACTGTGGAACAAGTATGATTATCAATTGTAATGTATTGAAATAAGTATCCGATCGAAATGTATTGCAAGATGGCACAAACGAACCAGGCCGTAAACGAACAATCCGATACGATATATAATACGAAAAAATCGACAATGTTATGTGTGTGTATTAAAAATAAATAAAGAATTTTTTAATCATATGTTTTTGTTTTTTTTTAATATATTATATAGATTAGGTTAATATACAGTATGACAGGAAATGCGAGGGACATATTTAAACCCCAAATAGTTCATGCCTTCATATAACAAAATAAGTATAAATATCTGTCAATAACTTTAGTCGAAACCTGAAAATCCGCGTAACGTGCGGGCACTCTTTCCTTCACAGTACCTATTTCGTGCACTCGTTCAAGTACGACTCAAATTGTAATCGCGTACAATTTGAGTTTCGGGCGTAAACGGCCGCTCAGCACACGGGATTTTTAGGTAGTTCATGTATACATAAATTATTAGGATAATTATGAAAAAAATTAAGGATATATTTTTTATAGCGAATTGGACTCTAAATCGGATTCTGAACACTCTCCTTAAATATGTCCCTCGGGTTACCTAACATCCTGTATATACAGGGTGTCCCAGAACTCAACGTCAAGCCGAAACGGGGTGACAGGATTGATTGTAACCTTCATGAGAAAAATAAGAAAAAAATTCTACCCCATGCAGTTTGGGAATTATGGGCATTTAAGAAAAGCCTAAAAAGGACATCGGCAGAAATGGGCTCGATCTTAAGCGTTCGTTCCACTATTCAAAATATAATTAATATTCGTTACAAGATTTTTAATATTTAAATTCAATTTTAATTAATATTTTTACCCCGGGATAAAAATATAATCTAATAAATGAAAATACTATTGGTTTTGTAGTGCATCCGGTGTGTTATGTGCATAGTGCATAGTACGTCCGGTAGAATAATAATAATGTTGCTAGTTAAGATACTTAAATACTGATTTTCCGGTCAGATCCCATACAAATGACAGCTTAGAATAGAGGTACGATAATTTTCTGAAAAAATTATGGCAACAGAAAAGTCAAAAAAAAATCAAATGTCATACAACGTCTGTCAATCATTCGTTTCTGTTTGTTTTGAATAACATATGTGAATAATTTTGTTTTGTCGTTATTGTTGGAATGCTTGGTTTAATATTTGACGACTTTCGCTACGTTTAAATGACGGTTTCAGCTAAAACAAACGACCTAAGCTTTTCTTACAACGGATCCAGTGAACTCGACAATTGGGGTTATTTTTGTAGAAATCAAAATCATCCTATAACTATTTTTTCCCAGGGAGTGGATTTATAAATTGTGGTGTATTTGGAATATTACTTCATTTTCTACATAATAATAGTAAATCGGTAAGTGTAATTCATAAAAAATCAAGGCCCAACGTTCTATGGATGTTCGCCCGTGTTCTTTGGTCAAACTGTAACCATTTTCGGTTATTGTGGTTAATCTTCATTATTTTTGTTCATATTAAAACTTTGAAAAGCAGCCCTGCTAAATTTCACGCACACATTTATACGTGTACAAACGTCATTTGCCACTGTAGTAGTAGTTTTGCGGGCGTTGTATGGAGTGTCCGGGGTGTGCCGGAAGTGTGATCCCGTATGGTGGTAAGGGTGGTCTATTGGGGAAGGCAGGAGGACCCCTTAGGTACAGGGAAGTCCCGACTGTAGAGCAAGAGGAGTAAGCGAGAGGATTCTTCTCCAGTGATTGCAGCTCTCAGATGCACTCATGGTGCCAGATGCGGCTTTTGCTGTGTTGGAACAAAGTTATGAAGACAGAGGGTTATTATAGCAGACCACGTAGGCCGGATATATGAACAAACGAAGAACTTGACGGACCAGATGTACAAGATTAGGACTAACTTGAGCCGCTTGGACACTACGACCCAGCTTCCCGGCTTCAAGCCTGCTGTGAGAGGTCAAAAGCACCAGTCTGTGAAGCTCAGACCAGAGCAGATCTTAGAATGGCCAAGGTCGAAACAGTATAACAGAGTAATGCGGTCTAAAAGATCGTCCCCTTGGGGAGCTGGTGTGGCTGCCGGTGATAGATCATCAGTTGAGTTGAGGGATGATGCTTCGGTCAGCGTAGCTTCAAATGCCACCCAATTTAAAACACAGGTTCTGGAATCTGGCTTGATCTCCCCGGAGCTGGGGCTAGTCATGGAGCAGATTGGATCCTACATGGAGTACTCTGGGTACATATATGTACCGATTATCTATCATATGCCACACTTAGCCACAGCAAATTTGATAGGAAAAGGAGTTGACTGCAATATAACAGCCAACAAGGACCATCAGGACCTGATCATCGGGTTACTTAAGGAAAAAATAGGGACTTTAATTCCAAAAAGGCAGTCAATCCGGAAACGGCGCTTCATCGCTACTATGATCCTGGGAGGAGCTGTGGCTTGGAACCGAGCATCTATCTGGTCTCTGCAGGACACCGTATCTTCTCTAGACAGCCAAATTCAGAGCATCAAAGAGCACAATCAGATAGTAACCAACAGCATAAATACTATGGTAGATAATCAGCATGCTATACATCATGCTGTCGATCGTCAAGCTAGGATCCTGAGAGAGTTCATGGAGAAGAGCACATGTGAGGAGATGATTACAAATTATTTCAGAGAGGTATATTCCACATGGCTATCATTGGCTCCTAACGATTTTGCTCGGGTTGTAGATAGTGCACTGTCTGGAAAAATTACTCCGGATCTTTTGCCAGCAACGGATGTCCTCTCGGTCTTGCTTAAGCACCCTGCAATTGTATCCACTGCTTACTCCGCAGATATGACCCTATTGCATGAGTTAGGAAAATTCTCACTCCATCAAGTCAATTATGACCCTTACCCCATGGTTTCAGGGGTCATGATATCCCAAGAATCTTGGTAGATAGGTCCGCCGCATTGATGAGGGTGCATACCACACATTCTACCACCGAGGGGGGATACAAGAAGCTTAAACTACCTGATGTGGTTGCATGCAAGACAAGAGGTGATTGTTGGGAAATTTCTCCTACAGCTTGTAGAGAGATGCTGACACTAACACTATGCCCTAAGACCACAAAAATCGAGTTCAACGGCTGTATTAAGCACATGATGGAAAATAAAAAACAGGCTAAAAATTGTGAGTGGAAGCTTTCGACAGAGTCTAAGACAGAGGTTGTACCCTTCGATGGTGGGGTACTCATTAGCGCATCAGATACAAAGGGAGAAATTATGGTGACTCAGGGGAAAGAACTTATTGTGCACAAACAGGTCGACCCAAGCCCTGACCCAACTGTACTGACTTCGGCGGACGGGGATAACCTCCACATTGAAGGGCAGATTTATCAGTTATCTCAAGAAACTTTAAGGACCGGGTATGAAATTGTTGTGAACCTGACCGCTCCAGCTCAGAAGAAGACACTGGAGTACTTGACCATAGATGGTTGGGTTAGTAAATCGGAGATACCCCAGCTCAGGTCTGCCCCTTGGTCACCGCCTGATCACTATACATGGTGGGTTCTAGTGGGGGCCCTAGTGGTCTTGTTGGCTCTTGCTGCCATACTTTTCCGTTACAGGTTCATGCACTTTAGACTGCACTCTAAGGTAAAAAATGAGATATCAGGCTGGGTCAATGTACCAAGTGCTCCCCCTGCTTATCAACTGGGTGCTGCCGGATCAACCCCTCTCGCAGACATGGTTGTGTAGGTGATTGAAGGTCCTCATATTTTCTGTTACCTCGTTTGCATTTTTAGGTTATTGCAACTATTGATATAAAATATGCCTTATTAAATGTAACTCTAATTAAGATATCACTGTAATGCTTTAAGGGTATTAAAGATAGTATTAAGAGGTAATCTGAAGGTGACAGTTATTAGTATAAATGTATTCATCATCACATTTCACCCGAATCAAATGGTAAAATTGAGTTCACCAGTATGAACTGTCACTAATTCGCGACAAATTGGTGGAAGTGCTGGGATTTTTAATTTCCTCTAGTTGCAATGAAATGCGATCATCAGTTTAATTTGATATGAGTTTATTTGACGGTTGATTGGCGCAAACTACCAATACCTTGACGAATTTAAAATGATACATTTCGAACTTCAGATTTAAAAATATTATATCATAATGGGCGAGTTGGTATTACAGATTCACCCAAAGTTACAAAGGAGGAAGAAGCAATTAAACATTTCAATGAAACTGTCCAGTATAAGAATGGAAGATACTATGTAAAATGGCCATGGACTCAATACAATCCGGAAATACCCACTAATTTATGAATTAGTTTGACGACTTAACAGACTTTTGCAAAGATTAGACGTTTCAATACTTCAAAAATATAATTGAATACTGAAGGAACAACTTGACGCCGGCACTATTGAAGTAGTGGAAAAACCTTTCACAACAAATTATCCCACCAAACATAACCTTCCCCATTACATAGTGAAACAGCATGGCAAAAGAGCCAGTATTGTACATGATGCATCAGCTAAAAGGGCAAATGAGCTTAAATGAGAATATGCACAAGGGACCATATATGCTACAATATCTAACAGCACTGCTGCTCAACTCGAGCCTGCAATCAATTAGCTGTCGTAGCTGATATTGAACGAGCCTTTCTGCAAGTTGGCCTTCGAGAACAAGAAGAAGGTTACTCGATTTTTATGGCTGAAGGAAATTAACGAGCCTTTGAGGGGTGAAAATATCTTCATATTTCAAGAACAAAATGCTAAGTTACTGGAATCTGTTGCTAACAAGTGCTTTGTAGATATTTGATATCAGGTGCACAAACAACAGAGGAGGCACTTGATATGTACCAAAAAGCGAATACAATCTTTAAAGAATTATCAATGAACTTAAGAGACTGGGTCACAGAATATATAATAGTACTAACGTACAGAACGGACATTCTCCGCCCCGCACGCATTTAGAATACCGCACCTCACCCCCGAATTTTCTGAGCGGACAGCGGTCACTTGAACTAGGATGTGCATGAAATTGAACGCACATGAAGTTGACGCGTACACGTCATGTCATGATTTTAAAAGAACAATGGCAGTTTTATACCTGCATGTTTTTAAGGTGTCTTAAAACTTGACTTATACAAAAACGATTATTTGAATTAGCCAGATTTTTACATCATAACACATTTTTATTTAAAGGCTGATATTAAATCATGAATTATAAAATCCTCTCAGTTGATTACAATATTAATATCTTACGCGTTTGTGTTGCCGCTTTAGAAAAAATAACACATTTGTATTGTTTTCAATAATAAGAAAAAGGAATAAAAATAATTTATTTCAATGCAATGTGTAACTTAGAAATTATATATCATTAAAAATAGCACAGTGGAAGTTCCCTTCGTACATAAAATAGCGTAATGTTTCTTTATTGGTAAACATGTAACTTTTAAAGCTGTCTCGTGTAATATTTAACTATCTGCCAATTGCAACACTGCTACCAAAGTTATTTTTACCGCAGGAAACTGCAAAGCAATTTGTTTGACAGTCTATTTTTTTTATAGGTTTTGGCTTTGCACGGTTTGTACTTTAGCCACAGATGATATTTAAAAGGTCCAGTATTCTCATAAATGTTTTAGGAGACTGTTTATTTTTCCGCCGACTGCTTCTAAGATGACTATTTTAGTAAAAATTAATTTTATTAATTACTAAAAGAAGAAAATAAACAAGGATTTGTTTCATTACCAACATAACCTCAAAGTACAAAAATACTTATAACTTTTTTTTGCAACCAGCGTTTGTTAAAATTCTTTTTGGAAATGTTTATGTAATGCAATTGCTAGTGTATAAGCATTTTTTAAATCATAGACGCCCCAATTTTTATCCAGGTCAAACGTAGTATGGGACTTTGGCATTGTTCTTTAAAAAAAATCAAATGCATATATCAAATTAAAAGAATACGAAAAGAATAAACAATGGCTATGCTATTCATCAGAAAAGTTAAAGGAGTGCTTTGGTGAAATACAAAATATTGTTATAAATACATGCAAACAAAAACTTTATCCAAATTTTTTTAAATCTAACATAAAAATGTTAATTAATATTTTCGTAAACTTCGATGTTTGTAACTATACCATACACAAGGAAGAATTATAAAGATATTTCGCAATAAGGTTCACTCTCGCGCGCGCTCGCCTGCTTGTTTACATCCGCGCGCGCTTGTTTACACCGGAAGATAGATCCTGTTCACTCGCGTGCTTTCGCAAATGATCGAAGAAATTAATAGAGCGGCCGTGCCGGGTATAAATAGAGAGTGAGCGACGTATTCATTTTTCGGAAAACGATCAGTGCGAACTATCCTGCGACGTTTGAAGTGAACAGCGTTTACGAGTTTTTGTTTTGAATTGTCTACGTGGATTGTAAAGTGTAGAGTTGTGTTAAAGTTGTGTATTTCAGTTTAGTGGTTTGAAATAAATAATTGTCATTTGGTAACCGGCATTTAATTGAATTGACGTATCCCGTACCCGCAACAATATATTATTTTACCCCACTTTTGTGTCAGTCATACGGTTATGCATGCAATAGTTTGTTATGAGACTGGTTTTTGAATTATCACTCATTACAAAGTATTGCATGCCTAACCGTAGGATAAAATACATTTTAAAATAAAATCATTAGTAGGTATAGGAACCTATGTAACGTCTAACTAAAGTTGCGGAAAAAGGTTTACAGAGGTCGCGCTAAGTCAAAGCGGGTTGGCAAAAAAAGTCCGTAAGATGTAGGGATGCCCGATACGTATCGATATTTTGGTGTATCGATACAACGGAATGCGATATAACGATATTTTGTATCGATACACATCATTGCGATATTTGGCTATATCGTATCGCTTCGCCCGAATATTGCATCAAAAAATCGTATCGTACCGAGATCGAATCTTGTTGCCCAAAAGGCAGTAGAAGACACACGTTGCTTAGATGCTATCATAACGAAAGTCAAAACTATTGTAAAGTTTTTCAAACAGAGTGTCTCAGCTCATGATGATTTGGTGAAACTTCAAAAACATCACGACAAAGAGCCTAAAATATTAGTACAGGAAGTAACAACAAGATGGAATTCGAAGCTATACATGCTCCAACGTTTCGTTGAATTGAGCGATTATATTGGTACTATTCTTTTACAAAAACCTAAAGCTCCGACAATGCTAAGTGGCACAGAAATAGCTATTGTTAAAGAAATAATCAACATTATGGACCCTATTGAACATGTTACAAAAGAGATATCAGGTCAGGAATACGTGACGAGCAGCATCGTAATACCTTTGATAACTTGCATGACTAAAGCAATAGAATCTGTAAATATGCAGGAAACTTCCGATGTAGGCTCTGAATTCAAGGCCAAAACACTGCAGATAATTAAAAAACGTTTTCAAAATGTTGAAAAGGTTCACTTGCTGTCAATATCTACAATATTAGATCCCAGGTTCAAAAAAATATATTTTTCTGATGCTGAATCATGTGCTAAGGCACTAAATGATATAACCGGATTATTAAAAGATACTGAGCCTGAGCAGTTAGCTTCGACATCGGCAGAGAATGATAATACCGAAACAGATTCTTTTCCAAATGAAGGAATATTATGGCAGTTTCATAACCAATTGGTATCTGCATCCTATCAAAATTCATCGAGACAACAAGGAATGGACGAGATCTTGAAACAATATCTACGAGAACCGCTACTAGATAGAAAATCGGATCCCTTAACTTACTGGACAGCAAGGACTACAGCTTGGCCAAATCTCAGTACTTTAGCACTTAAATATTTATTTATCAGTGGTTGCGACGTCAGTACCATCAGAGCGTTTATTCTCTTCAGCTAATAATACGCTAACAGAAAATCGAAACAGACTAGACCCACAACGTCTGTCGAAATTGCTGTTTCTTAAGAGCTTAGATTTTAAACATTGGCAGTTGTAAAAAAATATAATCATATTAACTTGTTATGTTCACACATTCGAATGTGCTAGCTAAACTTTTTTTCATTTTTCTTGTACCTCCTTACAAAATTTTGTGTTAAAAATCTTAATTAAACTTACATACGTCATCTGAATTATGAGTTTTACTTTTGGGATCCAATACGATATTTTAGATACGATATTTACAATATCGATACAAAGGCATTCGATACGTATCGTGTATCGATACAATCACTCGCGATACATTACGATACGATATATCGATACACAACGGTATATCGGGCATCCCTAGTAAGATGGCTCTCTATTCCTGTAGTATATTACTTTTCTCTATGATTGCAATCACGAAATGGATGGACAATAAACCACCAGGCCAATTATGCTCCGGTAAAGTCATCTCAAAGTGATTTTAAGGCTGTGTAGTTCCGCAGATGCCGCGCGTATGGTTTTTAAAAGCCATCTGAGACATACAAATCAGTGTTTTCAATTCTAAAAAAAATATATGTATCAGTTAAGGATCTGATCTAGTTAAAATCGCATTCAATTACATGTTTTTATAAACTTCACTCGATAGAAAAAAATCCCAAAGTTACCCCTTTTTTTAACGATTTTCGTATTTTATGTCTAAGCTCCTGCCAATTAACATTTGAATTTTCACTCAATTATAGCCACTAAATATTTACATATAAATTCGCAGAGTTTGACTTGATAAAATTAGTGTCTCGTTTACTATGTTTAAAAAACTACGAAATGTGCGAGCGCGGCGCCATATTTGGACGTGACCTACAAACTTATCTGTTCCGGTGGCCAAAATTGGAACTACGTGAAATACAATGCAAAAACGATATTTAATGACAGTTCTAAATAGACAGTAGCGACGCCGCCACCGGAACAGAGGTCTATGCCTCTTTTATGTACTCCCACCCCCCCTTAATGTAATGTTGATCATAAGTTGACATAGTTTTATGCTAACTTCCTATGTCACATCAAGATCATATCACAGTCGTGTTCTGTGTCGCATTTTAGTATTGCTATGCTTGAAAAACAAATTGCGCAAACATGACTGTTTTCGTTTACAATGACGAAATTATAAAGTTCGCAACATTTTTAAGCTGTTGTTAGATGTTTGGTGACATAACTACAACTCAAACGTGACATACAAGTCATCTATTGGTCTTCATAATCTGAGGTCAAACCGTATAGGTCTGGGAAGTGCGAGATGCAAAAAAGTAAGTACCTACCTTTTTTCTTTATTCATACTATTAAGTCAATCATTGTGTGTTATAAATAATAAATACTTTTCAGAATTATTTAAACAATGGCCGTCAGATCGCAAACTTCTAGAGTGTTTTACAGCTTGAGAGTTGAGAAGCTTCTGGATTTCTTGGAAAGCCATGAAGACCTAGGTTTAAGACACTGTCGCTCAAAAGAAGGGCGACAATGGAACAAACGACCATCCTAGTTTGCAGCAAATATGAGAAAATATGAGATTCCTAGAGTCAGGGCACAGCTTTTTGGTAAATTCTGGTAAAATTGAATGCGCATTAAAGTACCTACCAGCAAATAATTTATTTGCCAGAAGACTACATTTCGACGATGAGAACTTGCAAAAAGACCTAAAGTAAGCAATATTTTATTAAACAAGTACATAGTTGTATATTACGTATTGTTTATGATCGGAAGTTCCGTCCGACAGACGTTAAAAATTGTTCTATTGTTTCGTTCTTTTATGAATAATTTTATGGTGAAGAAATCTTACTTTTAAATCAAAGCTTGTATTCACTTTTCAGGAGCAGACTGCCATATTTGAATATTGAAAAAAAATCACAACCAAGAATTCAATCTCTTATTGATGTTCAACCTGTAGCTGCTCTGTCACAGCCCAGAGCCCAGCCTCTAATAGACATAACCAATACATATGCTCATCCTGCAGCTTGTGCATCACAATCAAGAGTCCAGCCTATAAAGGGGACTCATAAAGATAATCTTGGATTAACACCAAATAAAATACCTGGACCCTCTCGCTTGACTGTTAATCATCTGGATGCCAATGAAAAGAAACAATTCAACAAATGTCAGAAAGTGGGCCGTCTTAAAAAAGGACTGAAATATTTGAAAAGATTATTTAAAAGAAATCGACAATAACGATGCTGTTAACCGGCTTGGAGGACATGAGCCCAAACAATAAAACAGTGTTTAATTTAAATTTAATCATACATTTTAGTACATTATATGGTCTTTAAATAATGTGTCTTTATTTATTATAATGAAATGAGTACGCTGATGTTTAAAATTATAAAGTTATGTCTAATACATACATAATATTATGTACCTGTTGTTTTTATTTTTTTGCCATTAAGGCAGACGTGCGGCGTGCGTCTGGTTCCAGGTGTGTAGTGGTGAGCCAGTGTCTGTCTGAAGGGTCCTACAAAGACGTTAAAAAATACTGCCGAGACAGTATCTTCTTCGATGAACTCTTCGATAGCGTAAATGGAGCTGCAACTCATGGAAGCAAAGCAAGCCAAATAGGAAAACCTTTGCGCTCAGCAGTGACCGTAACATCACCTCACTACCAGTTTCGGGAACACGCCATAAAAAACTAGAAAAAATCGAGTACATAGATTCAGTAGGTAATAAAAAATCTGTGCCCTCCTTGAAAAAATTGTAGTGGCTTTGAAAAGTTATATAAGGCTGTGGCAATTCTCCATGTTTTTTTACAGAAATTGCTAAAAGAGGGTGCAGAGAATTTCATATTCAAGATGAAGAAATATTGCAGTTGCTTATGACAGATAATAGTAACGGAGAAGATGACTTACAGTTAGACGAAGAAGAGCAGTTCATAGCTCAAGATGTAACAAATGGAACCGTTGTTGTTGAAATTGAAGATTCTGTTCAAGAACCGACAAATCAACCTCAGTACCCACCTGTTCAGATACTTCAGAGACATATTAAAATTGAATTGTGATCAGCTAATGTGTATTTATCTATTTATATCTATTTAGTTAATGTATACTTACTACAAAAACATACTAAAAATGGACAATGTACAAAATTAAATGCTATAGGATAAAAGGGACTATTCTTATAGCATCATGATCTGATTAACTTTTATCTTTTCAGGTGTTGCGTAATAGAACCATATTTAACTATTTTATGAAGCGGTTAATTCCAATCCGAACTTTGTTTTTGCACCAGCATTGGAAAGGGCCATTTGGCACCAAATTCAAAACAAAAAATGAGATTAAAGCTAGCGGCACTAGTGTTAAGTCATTCCGTTGCAGCTGGGATGTACGCGAAAATATCCCAAGGTACGGCGATTCCAAGTGGAGTAGTTTCAAAAGAAGACCCTTTTAAAACATTTTTTAACTATTTATGCATCTATCCATTTTTTTCATTAAGTTCTAGAGTAAAAAGTAGGAACCCTTAAATATAGTTTAGCCATCCATCTATCCGCCCTAATTTGTCAAAGCATCCTAGCTTCTACTCTACCTTAGACAGCATCGACGCTTACCACCACTGACTGAACTACCTAATACCTACTCACTTTTTTATAATTCCAGGAGAATTGACTGCAGACGCCATTGTTACTGCGAATGTTATTTCGTCGATGGACCAATTATTATTTGTCGCAGTCAATAGTGATTCTCCAAACTTGCGAAGAGGCAAACCCTACGCCACCAACATGACGGACCAAACTCCACATATTTATAAAATATTTCAAAAAATGAATTTTATATCACTGAAATTTATAGGAAGCCCGCGCCCGCCCCCTCACAACAACGTTGGATTTGAACCATTAACAGTTTGCTGCGGTTATGGAACCATATAAAAAAATAATAAAAGTTCATTTACATTACACATTCATATCTTCATTGCTTGGGTTGAGAGTTTCTCATGAGTCTTCAGAGGTTTTTTTCATCAACGTAAACTTGTCCTGTTCTATTGTTAAAGTAGCAATCAACGTCATTTTCCAACATGTAATATTTCGAAACCCATGCGAGTAATGTGGTTTAATTAAAAAAAATTGCAGAACAATAAATGTGAATAATGCAAAAAAATATTTTTGACCGATTGTCCAGAAGCCATTCACACATTCACAAGTTTCAAAGAACTCGAAGACAGTCTTAGCTCATTAAATTATGTCAACAAGAATATGATAATCGTTGTATTTCACATACTTAACTTTTCTAAATAATTGTGAAACCCATTTAGATTCAAATAAAAAAAACTAATAAACCATAGCACATTTTGCATTTGCAGAAAGATTCATAATAATGAATAATAGAGCAATGGAAGAGGAGGAGGACGATGATTCAAAAGGTGAAAATGAATTCAATTATATGCAATCGATCAGTTCCGAATGACTGATTACAAAAATAATAACCTTCATTACATTGCTGGCCAGGGTCCAGGGTTTGGAATGAATTTTCTTATAATTCGCCTTCATTGGGGCGCCGCCGCGCCGTATAGAGTCCTTAGGCTTTAATTGTGTAGGTAATGTTATACTAGAAAATATATTCACGTCGTTCGAAATCTCGAATATTTTTTATACGTCGTTTGAAAGTTTGAAACTTTACACATGGTAGGGAAGAAGACAAATGAAGATCTATTTTTTCTTCCAGAGCAAGTGAAACAAGCGGAGGCTGGCAGAAATCTCCAAGCAGCGCTAAGAAGCGATTCGCGAGTTAGGCGAAATGGAAGAAGAGGCAGCCAACACTAAATATGAAGCGGAGCTCGCTTTGGCTGAATTCGAGGGTCCATGCTTCACGACGGTCTGTCTCCTATATATAGCGTGGACGCGAAGACTTATTCAAGCTGATTCCCTCACTTCATGTCAAATAAAAAGACATCAAATGAGATGAGAACGCCACATGACCGGAGGCTGATGAGGGAGAAGTTAACCAAAATGCGTAATAGAATTCCGTTAAGGCCCTGATTGTATGCGAAGGCTGGATTATGCCGAACTTGAAGATAAGTTGTTTCCACGTTCCACGTTGTACGTGGGCGGTCGCTGTGAGACTGACCGTCAGATCGTCAGAGTCGGAGACGGAGATGGTAATCTTAAACAAAGGATCAGTAACAAGTAATCCGATCGTAGGTCATTCCATTTTCACAAAGTGTTGACGTTTTATCCAAGACAATGCTTGTGCGCAAGTCAACACAAGGATCATATTCCAATATAGGTAGTTACTATCAAGATACTTACAATGCCTCGTTGTGTGTGACAAAGGGTAATAATCGAACAATGGAATATAACATGTCTGCAGATTGGACCTCACGAGGCGAGAAGCCATACAAACAGTAGAAGTATAAATAACGTTTAAACGGATAACATAAAAACTTTTTCTATCTGATGCCAATATTTCTCTCTATTGAAGTCTCATGGAGACGTGTAGTTACATCAACAGTACACGAGCAACCAAGGCAAACAAAACATTTAGTGCGATTTTGTCAATTATACGTGTTTTCGTATGTAATGCCATTGAAATAAACGTTTTAAACGTTGTTTCGTGTTTACTTAACGACTGAAACCCTAAATTAACAATACAACACCGAAGTTACAAGATAAAGGTACCAAAGATATTTAAGTAACAGTCACTACCGCTTTAGGGCGCTGCGAGTAGTTTACTTCACGAATACATTACGATTTTATGGATGTATATAGTCACCTGCTAACTTTTATTTACTTAAAATGTAACCAATTGTAGTGGGTTTCATTTCACGAAAACTTATTCATAATTTGAAATTTTTATTCGATTAAAAAATGTTTTTATTACCAACTGTGCAGTGCTACTCGGCGAATTGGCCTATACTATAGAGTTACCCTAAAAGGACCCCTTTCTGGTGGGGTAACCTGTACCTTGGTCTACAAGGAGTCCCGACTTTACTTCGCTAGATTTAAACGTCAAAAAGGAGACTACCGATTCTGAATTGTTACTCGTCATCATACTGTGTTACCAATGTGGCTGCGTAAGCTGTCCGTTCTACCTACACGACTTTTCCCTTGCTAAACAGTTGTCTGCCGATGTCTAGCGGTCAAAGGAGTAACGAGAAAGCCGAAGAATTCATAAACTCGATAACAACATTTAAGACCATCGATGATATATTAGAGAAAGTTGCTGTGGATGTCCTGGACCTCTCTTTACCAGCAAGGGCAAGGAGTAAATAGTGAAGTAAGAAATTGGGACACGGCTCTTAAACTTATTCGCCAAGCGTTGCTCAATGTGCTGCCAGACTGAAGGCTCATCTGATCTATGACCCTTTGATTTCAAGTGTACTGATTAATACTGCCAGAACAAACGCAGACCTATACACCAATAAAACAAGAATTCAAGCAAGCAGTCAAAGACAAAAAAAAGAACCCAACAAGAAAAATCCAATTGCGAGAAACATAAGGCGTTTGTTCCACCGCTGGCGAGAGAACGACTATCGGCTATTTTCTTGCTCAAGAAACGTACAAAAGATATAAAGATATATTCCGTGTAAGCAAAAGAGATGCAAATATAAACAGTTGATCGCCGACTGTTCACACTGCCGGCGAGGACTCGCTTCACTAGTTTGTCACTGAGTGACAAGAGCTGTCAAAGATAGTACTCGCTTAGCGATCAGAGCTCACGCCGAGAGGCGAGAGAGAAACCAGCGGTCATTTCTCTACTACAGTGTGCATCTCAGAGTACACGTATTTTTATTTATTATGAATATCGAACAATAAATAAATAAATATCTCTGGACATTATGACGTCAGACGACGATGATGATGTATAATATGATAGGCTTTGTGTAGTGGCAGCGGCAATTTTGAAAAAACGGAAGAAAATAAGGAGAAATAAAGAACAATTTAGATGGAAAATATTAATTATTTCCGAAAAGATTACAGTGAGTTCAAACTATTCTACAAATTAACAAATGATCACTTTCGCGTATATTTTAAAATGAAAAGAGATGAGTTTGAATATTTGCATAGTTTAATAGAAACTATGCAAATATTCAAACTCATCAAAGAAAAATACAAATTATAGAGAAGTTATTAGTACGGATGGCAGCAGATTAACCTACCCTAATCTGTCAAAAATTCTCAATTGAAAGAGAACTCTATGTCAAGTGAATAAAGCTTAAAATGGGTTGTAGAAGTATGACAGATTAGGGTAGTCTAATGTGCAGTCGACTGTACAAGAGAGCGTCTCGTCATTACATTAAGGTAAGATATGATCTAAGACTTCGTCACTTATCGTGATTTCAATGGCAGGCTTTGAATCTTGGGTCTCTTCGTTTCGGCTACGAGTAGTATTTTCTTCAATTCCAATTTGCTGCGAACCAGAACCGCTGGGTTCAGGTGAGGTAGAATCGAGTCGAGAAGTATAATTTGTCTGATTTGTAGAAGGGCGTGAGTTGTAAGCATAATCGTTTGAGAAGTAATCGGAATGTGAATAGTTTGTATTGGCAATATTTTCTTCTGCATCCATTACCAATTGAAACAGATTTCTTTTTATTGTTCTTTGATAAAACTCCGGCATCTGCTTTGTACTTTGGTACATTGAATCAAAAAAAGCTTTCAAGGCATCACCTGATGTAAGTTCTTTACGTAGCTCATCCCTCTGCGCAGTTCGTTTTTCTTGATTATCCTCCATTTCTTTTAAAAAATTTAACAAGGTATCTTTGTCACAATGAATTATTGCATCCGTCTTACTTTTTTTTGGAACCGTTTTGAATTCTGCTGGATCTCGAGTAACACCTTTATTAGCCCTTTCCTCCAAACTTGGCGAAATATCAGGAAGTGGTGTAACATTTGTATCTCGTTCCGCATTTGTGTTACTCGTATGTGGAAGCAAAAATTCCATGTGACTCATGTATTTCCACGGTTTAATGGGTTTCTTAAACTGGCCACTTTTAGTCTTTTTAATTTTTTTTAATTTTTCGCGGTGCGTGTCTCGCAAATTTTTCCACTTGATTTTTGCCTGTGTAACTGTAAATAAAACAAATAATTATAACAGGTCCTATCAAAGAAATTTCATGTTAGTAACTAATATTATTTGATATTTTTATTTATTTTCAGATTTCTTAAAACCGGAACTACATATACAGGCATACAGCACTGTCAAAAAGCTATAGAATAGGCCGTTGTACGCTCTCCGAAATAATCCCAGAAGTATGTGAATGTATATGGACCAAGTTGCAGCCAAAAGTAATGAAGCTCCCTACTAAACCCGAATGGAAAGTTATAGCAAAATACTTTTATGATTTGTGGAATTTCAATAATTTCCTTGGTGCAATTGATGGCAAGCACGTGGTATCTTTTTCGCCCCGTAAATCAGGATCACAGTATTTTTTATAATTTTTTAAGCTATTGCCTGCTTAATGGCGATATTAATACAAATATATTAGAAAAAATTCAATTTGTCCAGGTATCAGGCGGGACTCGAACCCACGTCCCTCGCTGTCCGGGCGAGTGCACTACCAACTATGCTACCGAGACCTTAGTGGACCCGTTGAATTTGTATTAGGATCACAGTATTTTAACTACAAAAAAAGGGTTTAGGTTCAGAATGTTCAATTCCCAAAATGTTAACATGGTGCAAAACGTTCATGTCCCGAAATGTTCGTATCCCAAAATGTTCATTTCCCGAAATGTTCATGTCCCAAAATGTTCATATCCCAAAATGTTCATATCCCAAAACGTTCATATCCCAAAACGTTCTTATCCCAAAACGTTCAGATCCCAAAATGTTCATATCCTAAAACTAACAAGTTTTTCGTATTATCTTTATGAATTTAACAAAATTTGTTAAGTTGTAGGTTTATCCATAAGTCACATTTCACATTTCTTATGAATAAAAAATAAAAACGTTATTGTTAAAATTATTTCATAATCTGTCGCAACTTGCAATAACTAAACGCAGTTTACTGCGTGGTTATGTCAATGTATATTGTATTTATACAATATACATTGACATAACAGCTATACATAATTTATATATTATAACTAATTCTAAAACTTGATTCATAACTGTTTACTATGTTATATTATTAAATAAAAGTAGTTGTAAAACAACAAAAACCAATGAAGCACAATAAGAAAATGTGAAGTGTCCAATAAATAAAATCTTTTTTTTATTGCAATGTGTAACAAGACGAGCAGATCGTACATCTGATCTGATGGTAAGCGCCACGTCTGCCCTTGGACAGTTCAGTGCCAAACGGTAACTAAGCAGTTACTGTCTGGCACCGCCCTGCGCCCGCTACACCGAGACGACAGTTATTAAGTCTCATATACCCAGTAATTTCACTAGCTTCAGTGCCCTTTCCCCGAAACACAGAAGTGCTTGACACACTTCTATTTCAAGGGAAAATATCTGGCACTGCAGTGGTTCCCACCTAGACGGCCCAGTACAGTAACCTACCACCTGGTAAACTAACTTAACAATGGTTGTTAAATTCATAAAGATAATACGAAAAAATTTTTAGTTTTGGGATATGAACATTTTGGGATTTGAACGTTTTGGGATATGAACATTTTAGGATATGAACGTTTTGGGATATGAACATTTTGGGATATGAACATTTTGGGACATGAACATTTCGGGAAATGAACATTTTGGGATATGAACATTTCGGGACATGAACGTTTTGCACCATGTTAACGTTTTGGGAATTGAACATTTTGAACCTAAACGAGTTGTAGGTTTATCCATAAGTCACATTTCACATTTCTTATGAATCTATACATATAATAAATTTGTAGAAAAGTGGTGTCTGTACAATGGAAATATATTAAAAAAAAGTAGCAGGGGTTGTTATTATATCGATACCGAACCCGAAACTGTAATTAAAATTTTTTTTGTCTGTTTGTCTGTTAGTCTGTTTGTCTGTTTGTCTGTTTGTCTGTTTGTCTGTTTGTCTGTGTGTTTGTGCACGCTAATATCGGAAACGGCTTATTCGATTGAGATGCGGTTTTCACTAATATATTGTGGTAAGCTTCACTTAACATTTAGTGTTTATTTCATGTCAATCGGTTCATAAATAAAAAAGTTATGTCAATATAAAGGTACACGCCTCGCGCCGCGCCTGAGCTGCGCGTCCGTATATAAAGCGCGCTGAGAGTATGGCGAATAGGTAGTTGCATTCGATTATTGCGATTTACTTGAATACTGACAGTTTGGATATTTCATTTATTTATATTTAAGGGTTTGTTTGTCTTTCTTAATTTTCTTTAAAAATTTGTAAATAAATATTGTAAGCATTTGTTATAGGTTAGGCATTTCTTTCTTTGATTTTTGGTATCTTAATTTTTTATTAAGGGTTTGTTTATATGAATAATTTATAAGTATTTGGTAGGTATAGGTTAGGCAATTCTTTTCTTGATTTTCTTTATTTAAGTACAAGTTTAATTAATTTTTCTAGCAATTCTTTCGTTTCATAAAATTTGTACGTTTAGTTTACACATCTTAACACTTTTTGCAGTCAGCCTATGTTTTGCGATGACAATTAATAAAGCCCAAGGTCAGACGATGAAAGTTGTGGGTGTAGATCTAAGTATCAGCTGTTTCTCGCACGGTCAGTTGTATGTGGCTCTGACACGGGTTAGCAATCCTAGGAGCCTGTATGCTTTCATTCCCGATGGCCATACGTCACATATCGTATACCTACAGAGAAGCATACTGTAAAGTTTTGTGTTTAACTGTTTTTATTTTCTATCGATAAAATCATAAGCCCGGAAAGCAATCCCTGATGCAATGGGACCACGGGGAATGAAAATTACCCGTGGACCCGTTAATGGGTCGACCCAACGGGACCACGGGTAAACACTCAAATTTTTAGCTACCCAAAGGACGGTATTTGTTATTTAAAATATGCTGCCCGAAAAGTCACTATTCCACGCGGACGAAGTCGCGGGCACAGCTAGTAAAAAATAAAAACGTTATTGTTAAAATTATTTCATAATCTGTCGCAACTTGCAATAACTAAACGCAGTTTACTGCGTGGTTATGTCAATGTATATTGTATTTATACAATATACATTGACATAACAGCTATACATAATTTATATATTATAACTAATTCTAAAACTTGATTCATAACTGTTTACTATGTTATATTATTAAATAAAAGTAGTTGTAAAACAACAAAAACCAATGAAGCACAATAAGAAAATGTGAAGTGTCCAATAAATAAAATCTTTTTTTTATTGCAATGTGTAACAAGACGAGCAGATCGTACATCTGATCTGATGGTAAGCGCCACGTCTGCCCTTGGACAGTTCAGTGCCAAACGGTAACTAAGCAGTTACTGTCTGGCACCGCCCTGCGCCCGCTACACCGAGACGACAGTTATTAAGTCTCATATACCAAGTAATTTCACTAGCTTCAGTGCCCTTTCCCCGAAACACAGAAGTGCTTGACACACTTCTATTTCAAGGGAAAATATCTGGCACTGCGGTGGTTCCCACCTAGACGGCCCAGTACAGTAACCTACCACCTGGTAAACTAACTTAACAATGGTTGTTAAATTCATAAAGATAATACGAAAAATTTTTTAGTTTTGGGATATGAACATTTTGGGATTTGAACGTTTTGGGATATGAACATTTTAGGATATGAACGTTTTGGGATATGAACATTTTGGGATATGAACATTTTGGGACATGAACATTTCGGGAAATGAACATTTTGGGATATGAACATTTCGGGACATGAACGTTTTGCACCATGTTAACATTTTGGGAATTGAACATTTTGAACCTAAACGAAAAAAAGCATTTTCGATTGTATTGTTAGCAATTGCTGATGCTCATGGAAGATTTATAATGATTGATGTCGGATCAATGGGAAGATACAGTGACGGCGGAATATGTACAGATAGTCATTTTTATAATGAGTTGCAAAACAATAGATTGAGATTACCCGAAGATGAACCCCTATATGAAGGAGGTTTGCCTCAGCCTTACGTTTTTATTGGTGACTGTGCATTTCCGTTGATGGCACACTTATTACCTTACCCAATCATGAAAGGTTGGATAATGACCAGTTAATATTTAATTATAGACTGAACAGAGCACGCCGAATGGTAGAAAGTGCGTTTGGCGCGTATGTTGCTGCACAAATGGCGCGCACGTTTGGCGAAATGCGTTTAACATCAGTATGTTTATGGTAAAATTAATATTGATTTTATCTATGTGTGTTGTAGATAGATGTTTAACAAAAAACTTACCACTCGCTATGTTTGTTTTCTTTAAAATGTCCTTCCAAGCTGCGTCTTTCACTTCTAATTGTTTATATGAAGACAGATTTGAGTCCCAAAGACGGATATTGTCGCACACATTTAATAAAAAACTCATCCATTGTTACTTGGAAAAAACTTCTTTTTACGTTGGGAACACGTGTATCGCGTGTGCAGGTTAGCGCAGGGCTATACGCTTGGCCGCCTTGTTGCCGTTACCATTTGTAGACAACTGACTTATATAATTTTTCTTAACTGCCTAAAGTGAAAAGTTTTATTTTATTACTCATATTAATGTATTTTAGCTTTATTTTATTTTCTAGTTCTGAAGAAGACAATGTTTCTAAACTTAATCATATACTCAGTATCACAAAAGTCATACATAAATAACATTTCAAAACATCTTTTACAGTACCCGGACTACCCGGTGATAAATATTGCACATCGAACTTTGGAAAGAGACAATCGGTTTATTTCGGCTTCGTAGAGCGTTATCTCTGTCGCACACTACCTATATGACTGACACTCAGAAGAAGAATAGTTCTTCTTCTGAGGACTGACAAAACGTCACTGTCAGTCGTTGTTCAAGTGCGATAGAATGCGGTCGCGTCCTATTCAAAATACATATTGAGAGTTCTTAACACCCCCAAATTTAAATAATTTAAAGTTGTACTATGGCATCTTTAGGAAAAAGAGGGAAACCTTTACGAGTTCAGTCACGCGCGGAATTATCTACAATGTTTATAAATATTTTGTAACCGAAGCTGACAGATTAAAAAAAAATAAGATGAAAATGTAAGTTGTTATTTTAAGAAGGTTCAAGAGCGAGTTGCAAATGCCACTGGAATTTCAAGAAGAACTTTGAACAATTTTAACGAAGTTAGTGTACTGAAACACATTCTGCTGAAATTATGTTCAGCACTCCAAAAAAAGGGAGACCAAAAAAACAATTTCGTTTAGATATGGAAGACTTTGATTATGATGTTGTTCTGGTGTATAATTTTCACTTACGATTTAATGAACTGCCAACAATAAAATCAAACCATATCGCTGGTGGGACGAACGGGAAGTGAAAATAAGAATTCCCGTTCGTCCTACTGGTGGGACAAACTTGGTGGGACGAACGGGAATGAACCAATTGTAATGGGTCTGAAAAGACGTTGAGAAAAATACTTCATGAGATGGGATTTCGGTTCACTAAAATGGAAGATAAAGTTCCAATGGAAAAGTACGATGCAAGTCTCAAACAAATGGAATACCTCGATAAAATACGCAAATTTCGCGAAAAAAAAAATCATCTACATGGATGAGTGCTACATACATACATCACACACTAAAGGGAAATCTTGGAGTTATGATAAGAAAAAAGGAGTAAAAAGCCAATTTCAAAAGTTTGATAATAAATAGTTCATGCGGGAAATGAAAAAGGCTTTGTACCCGGTGCCTTTTAAACGTATAAATCCACAGACCTAGCAGCTACAAATTCATGGGAGGCAGTATAAGATTGATTGTGAGAGTAAGAGAACTAAGGCTAAGGACTTGTTGTGGTTCAGATTGGATCTTGCTGATGCCTTGATTGCGTCTGTTCCTCAAACCGATAAAGCTTAGGAATATACGCATGTTTTTATCCATTTAAAGTTGTTTTATTTAATGAGTAGTAACCGTGGAAATATCAGAAATCACTAAAGCTTAGATGAAAATTCTATTCCTGAAACATCGACCAAAGATATAGACCGGCAGCGGCTCCATCGTTAGATAAACGATTGGACAAATTAAACTTTAACCACTTTCCTCACTTTGATGATCTCTCAAGAGGAAGAAAATTCAGTTTGGAAACCTGTACATCTTTCACTAATATCCGTTGTATGAAATGCAATGTTTCAATGTGCAATGTTTGCTTGGCCCAAAGGTTGACTGGCAGAGAATGCCATTAGGCATTAGGTCCGCCTTATGTACTCTTGATTGTGCATTAAAGTTTAAATAAATAAATAAATAAATGTTTATTTGTGCCTTGTTAGAAATAAAAATTGATTCCGAACTCATCATACCACCTAATTTCTTATTTGACTAACAATGTAACTAAGAAGATTGATTTGTTATGTTAATTAATGCTGTCGAAGATATTTTAATTGTTTTAATTATGTTTTTAACAGATATCATAGGTAATCTAATTACTGTTTTTAAGTCTAAAAATATAGAGAATGAAGGGTTTTTATTAAAAACTCTTGTCATTAAAAATGTGATTAATATGTGAGATTAAATCATTATAATGATGACTGAAAAATAAGGTTAATATAAATAAATAAAACAGTAAATAAATAAATTTTTTATCATTTTCACAGAGCACACAATCCTACGTTAGAAGGGTTAAACCTAAACTGTATGTTGGGGGGAAAATAGAAGGGAGGGATTTTTTCAAACATTTTTGCTGGGGACTTTGATTGCTATGGGTCACACATAATTAGAAGTTTTTTCAGTTTTAATACTTTTTTTGTGAAAGGGTTAACAGCTCGTAATAGATACGGGACTGTTTGTATTTTGTGCAACAGAGATAACGCTCTACAAAGCCGAAATTAGCAGATTGTCTCTTTGCCACTGCAGCGGCTGGCGACAGAACCGAATTCACTACTTTTGATTGCCTGATTTTATATATGAAAATCAGTCAATAAGGATATTGACCGACACCCTCAGTCAATAACCTTATTGACTGATTTTACCAGTCTATAAGGATATTGACTGGTTAAGGGTTTTGACTGTAACATATACGCTGATTATAAAGAGAAAAGCAAATGACATCAGGAAGGAATTCAACAACCCCACTGTGACGACTGACTTATGAACAATGTTGAGATATTTCATGGAAGCCTTTATGTTGGAATGACATGTCAATGAAGGAACAAACATGTAATTTACACCAAGCAGAACATGTGAAACATGTTTTTTTTACTAAACTGATACATGGATGGTATCATATCTTAATACTATACATATAGACTTTAAAATTTAAATCTTGTGATATACACTTAAACAACTTAAGAGCTAACAAAATATAATAACAAATCATTTCATTTGGCATTTGTGAGCAAGGTCTGTTTCAAATATTATTATTTTTTTTAACCTGAATAAAGGCAGATAATTTAGATTTCAGTGGGTAGACATCTTTTAAAAGACGAGTTCTAGCTGTGAACCCATATTGAAAAACGTTTGCATGGAGTTGAAAAAACGTTCTGAACGTTCATGACGACAATTCATTGGGTATTATTCATCAAATACACCATAAATGATATATTTATTTTATAGAAAAAACGAAAATATGTATGTGAAGTTTTAAAATGCAATTGACCAACCTCATCATTGCACAAAGAATATCTGTATTTTTACTTAACGACGGAGTGGAATCGACTCTCTCCATTTACAATGAATAATGAACAAGAACTTGATGAACGAAGTTGATAAATTGATGAACAAAATAACACACAACCAACGCGATTGTATTTCGCACAATACACAACGCCTCGCTTGAAAACGATAACCAACGGTATTATTTTGTTATGTATGTATTTTCTTAGAAGCCCAGACAGAACATGAGAACAATAATCACCACACTAACACATTAATGACTTATATAGATGCACGGACAGGAATTCAAATGAATTCAAAACAAAGAGTTGCTTGAGACCTCAGGAAAAAATCCTTGTTCTAAACTTGAGACGGATGGGTAAAGTAGGAATTTAAGCTTATGTAGTTATTCATCATTACAATTAACAAACAAACGAACGAATTCAACGAAACGAAAACGAAAATGGTTGCTCACACAGACTAGAAAGAGAACAAGTTGTTGCTCACAGCTACACGCTACTACACTTGACTGATTGACTGAGACAGGACTAGGGTTGCCAACATTTCATCAGCGAAATATAGTATTTTCCAAAATAAGGTGTAAAAAAATATAGTACATTTAAAAGAAATATAGTATTTTATGGGAAAAACAAAAAAAGAGACAAATATGTATTTATTAATTATTTATTTTTATAAAAACTATATTTTTTTGCACTTCTTGCACTGTCTAACAGTTTTTTGTTTAAAATAAAAGTGTTATATGCTTTGTCACATTCAATTTTTTAAATTAATATAAAACATAAGCTCATTATGGAGTCTTTTTGTTATTTTTCGTTTTTTAATCGGCGTTAGCGGCGCACTAGAATTTGACGCACTTTCGTTGTCACTTAGTGACAAGTCACTACCACTATCCATACCTAATTTATTTAGGTTTTCCATTTTTAAATGAAATAACAACATCTAATTGAAAACAATTCTGCCGATAAATAAATAAAGCAGACCAAAATCTCGTTTGACGACGTCAAAATTGACGTCAATTTGACATTGACAAGTTCGTTACGCTAGCGTTCGGATACACGTTATCGCCTATCGGGTACCTACTTTAAAGGCGCGTTCTTATTTTTTTTTTAATGAAGGATTTGTTTGTTAGATTTGTCGGTGTTGAAAATATAGTATTTTTACGTACTATATATTTTTTCAACAGTATATAGTACGCAGACCCGAAATATAGTACAATACTATATATTATAGTACGGTTGGCAACCCTAGACAGGACAGAGTTGGTTGACAGTTGACTTCTGTCATGCATGTAGCATGTCAGTAATTCATGGTTGCCAGATGTGATTTTCTATTTCTCCCCAAAAAAAATTTTTTTCTCCAAAACGATACTATGTTTCTTAGTTTTACCCATAAGCCAAAAACCAAAAATAATAATAATAATAATAATAATCATTTATTTCAGGCAATATTTACATACAGAGATGTTAATTATATATAAACAGAGGCCCATATCATAAATACCTTATAGTCTAACATACATATTCATAACATTATATAAAAATACAAAAAAAACAAATTATGCCTTTAGGCGCGCGATGTCTGTTGGTAGCCGTCCTCGAAATCTTCGGTAGACGACACCCTGCGGCCAGAAGTCCTCCTTCATTAATGTTTCCAGAAAATGGGTCGGCACCCTCACCACAAAGGAACTGAAATTGACTTTATGGCGAGGTTCCAAGCGCTCGACCCTCAAAGTGAATTTGGACCTTCTTCGGACATAGTCTACGACATCTTCCACCTTCGTAGACCAGTGTAATCTGGACACGTACAACTGCGTCGAGCGTATTTCAGGACGCAGCGGGTCATCCGGGCGGGTCGGTGCGGTGCCGCGGTGGTTGCGGCTGGCAGGCTTCTTCTTCTTCCTTACGACTTTGATGAAGCCCTCCTCATCGCATTGACTTTTCGGTTGGCTATTTTGTGCCAACTTCTCCTTGTTCCCCGATTTATTTAACTGCCTAGATGGTGTGACAGCGGCGGCGGCGGCGTAGGCACGGATCGGGGGTTCCGCACCAGCACGAGGTATCGGCTTCGCAGCGGAGCTCCCAGCGGGGCAGGCGGTAGGGCGGGCAGCGGGGCGGGGGACATCACGTGGCGGCGAGTCGAGACATAATGTCCAAACTGCCCACGGATGCATTTTGCGCCCCGCGACGAGTGTTGACGTTAGAGGCCTCGGGCGACCTACTTACCGAGCTATTACGCAACGCTAATAACTCGACACGCAAGTCGGCGATGGTAGAATCCGAAGCCTCGATTTTCAACTGCATCGCAGCCAGGCTCGCCTTCAGGGTAGTGATGTCCTTCAGCAGCCTGGTGACGTCGACGTGGTCGAAGGTGACAGGGGGCAGCTTGTGCAGGTCCCTTGCCACAAACGCAGGCACGTCGTCCGGGTCGGTCTCCTTTAGCAACGTGATGATGTCCTGGAGACTCTTCTCGCCTTTTTCGTCCCTCCTGCGGGACGGCATTCTGTCGGCTTTACCGAGCGTCTGGTAGAGCAGCACCTTGCCGCTGCAAATCTCCTTCTCCGAAAAGTTGGTTTTGCAGATCTGCATGATGCTGATCTCGTCCATCGTGTCGATGGCGTGCTGGATGAACGCCAACAACTCGTTAGCTATGAGTTGCTCGGAACCCATAGCGATATCGGGCAGCGGCTAAGCCGCGCAATTCGCGAAATAATTAAAATTAATTCGGGTCAGTGACTTGCGAACGCGACCATTGCTGAGCGCGCATCGCACTGCACTGAAAAAAAAAACACCGATTTGTTTTTTTGCCCGTATTTCTATGTCGTATGTCTACTATTAGCATGGAATTAATATTATCTATGTAACCGGAATGATATCTTCAAAAAATTGCATTTTTGAAAATGAACACTATCCCAATGCATTAAAGTTTATATTTGCTTGCGTTTTACGCGAGGCAAATCCGAGACGAGAGAGATATCAAGACGGGAGTAGCTTGTCTCGTTCTTTCACATCGCCAACACGCAATGACAGTTCAATCATAATTAGAGTGACCATGAATACTAGTTCTATGGCAAGGACGGAGGCGTATCTCGTTCTTTCATATTGTCAGTTTAAGAAATGTTTTTGGGCAACAATTTTGCCTGACCAAAAACTTAATTTAACGCTTGTATTTTAATGTTATTTTTACAATGTATTAATCTACAATTATATATTTGCTTTTTTTTCGTTCAATGTATTCTTAAATTTGAAAAAGCGTAAATGTTATAAATTGTCTTTTTTTATTTCTTAAGGTAGTTACCCCGTAATATAGCATTATGTGATGAATAAGACCAGGAGCCTTTCTATCACATTTTTTGCACTGTCTACATCATTTTATAACATCGTCTTAAACAACACAGCTCTCTATAAACTTATATCAACGGTTGAATATGAAGTTTTGCTGACGCCACAACCGACTGTTGAAATATTTTAACATGAATGGAGAATGTTACTAGGTATGCCAAATCGCTTGAAATTTTGTCTCAGTAATGCCTGTATGTATACAAATAGACTAGTTTTTGTTGTAGTCAAAAATACCTAGTAGTTTTGATTCTATAGGCATTCAAAGTTTCGAAAAATATCGAGTCCCGCTAACAGTCACGTGACCGCTTGTGACGTCACATCACAACCCGCCGCGCGGGCCGAGCCCGGCTTAGTACAAGTTGCATAGCTTGCGCTTGGCTTGTGCAGTATTTTGTTGTGTTTACGTTAATAGACTTAATAGTAAATATTATTCAATTAATATTATGGACGAAAAAGGGCAATCGGATAATATAATCTACCTAAAATAGATGGATTAATGGTTGCGCATTATTTAACAAAAAATAGTGATTTCGTTGCCGCCGAAATGCGAGGAATATCAAATAGTAAAAGTATCTACCTACCATTCAATGTTTATGTTATAGACAACAAATAAATGTAGGTATTATAGTTTTGTTACTATAGGTAAGTAGGTACGTATGTACATATAGGTACCGCTCTTAGTAAATTTAAATAAATACATACCTACATAGGTACATTGATATATTGCAAACTAGCTTCCGCCAGCAGCTTCGCCCCCGTTTCCCTCGGGAACTGTACATTTTCCCAGGATTAAAAGTAGCCTACCTACCTATAAGTTATTCCAGACTTCGTCCAGATCCATTCAGTAGTTTTTGCGTGAAAAATAACAAGTAAACACACACACACTCACAAACTTTCGCGTTTATAATATTAGTAGGAACTAGGATAGTACCTAGGAATAAGAGCGGTAAGGTAACGCACTATCCGATCCGAATCCAATCCGTCTCCGTGAAATAACGGTCCGGAGTATTTCTAGTGATTTACGAACTAGATCCGTCATCCGAATGTCTTTGTGATTTTGATTTCACGGAGACGGATCGGAATTCGGATCGGACGTAGTGCGTAAGCGCTCTTATGATGTAAGTAAATATAGTGTTGTATTTTTTTTTACTTACAAAATACGTAAGGTCATTTATTTTTAAAAGAAGCTTATTTCAGATCAGCAAGAGACAGCTATGGCGATGATGCTATTAGTCATGTTCAAATAAAAAGACCTACCTAGGTGATGTATGTAATGTAGAATCACGCCAGAACACCGCATACGTACCACACCTTATCATTGCATTCTAAACTGATAAGGATCAAGAAGTTTTAAATGTAACCTGCGAAGATTGTGCCGCCAGCAGAGGTGGCTGTAAACATACTAGGATTTTTAATGTGGCTACATCGTCGAAGCGAAGAGCCTCAACGTCCTTTGGAACTATAGAAAACAACTTTTCCTGCGAATTGGTAGTTGTATTTTTACATTTAGGCACACCACATGATTTCCTAGTATTTGGATTGGACATTTTTAAAAGTATTTAGGTTTAATTTCGACGGCACGGGCGCCGAACGCTAGCGGACTGAGTGCGCCAGACTGAGCGAGTTGTACTATGACGTCACACCGGCACCGGCAGCCCGCGCGTGCGGTTACAACTTGTTTTACTTCTAAATCGGAAACTAATTGACGTATCGAAGTAATTCTTTCACTAGTATTTTTTATTTTTTACAAAGAATATGGAGTGCTAATAATCAAAATTAGTTAACATTCTTCATTAAAAATACTATTACTAAGCAGATCCGCAGATTGCATGTTTGAATTTGTCTCACTTATCCGAAACTTATTGTCACCCTATTAGAAAGGGACAAGCAAGCTGCTCTGTCTGACTGTTTCGCTCGGCTCGTTTTTTAGCCACGAGAGCACAGTCTAGTTAGTTATATTACGTTTATGACTATTAGTAACCAAACTACTAACAATAAAGTCGAAAACTCAAAAACAGTTGGTTGGCATTTTAAATATGACACTTTGTCCTCGCCTGACCTAGATTCGCGAGATTCTGGATGGGGAATAGTCAAAAATTTTAATAGACGCGTTCGAAACTTTTTCTCCAAACATTTCTTTCTCTCCAAAATTTCTCCAGGAGCCAAATTTTTACCCAGAATTGCGAGAAAAATACCCAATCTGGCAACAGTGCAGTAATACCACACTCCACAGACTATAACTTGTTTAAATCTTAGATGATCTCTGCGACAGCTGTCATCGATTTGACAGCTGTTAAATTTCACAATTTTTGTCTGACAAATGTATGAAGAGAAATAACGTTCATGATTGTGGGTTCCCGCCCACTTAGAGATGTTCATTGCTTTTATCATTCGCTTACACGTAATAATCGATTATGAAATTTTAAAACATCGGAAAATTTTCATTTTGTTTATCTCTTAAAACGTACCATTTTATAATAAAAAATCAATTAATTTGATTAGAAGTAATTCGTCAATTTCTTTTTATTTATTCGACCATAAAACATCACAATATGTACTTACTTATGTACTTAATCTGACAATAACCAATAACCTTTATCTGTAAAGTCCTGATGAAAATAGATGTATCTCTATGTGATGGACATTAAGCTGAAATAGGTTGTAGGAATCTGACAGGCATGGTTGCATTGCTGCAAACTGTATGTACAGTCAGCGTTTCGTCAACCTACTCAAATCTATAGGAAGCTGAAAATTTAGGAAAACAAAAAAGAGCACATGACATGTGTTACGAGCTTGTTTTAATCTAAGGTTACGAGTATCAAAAATAACGAAGTTACCACAAATTGGTACTTAATTACATATTATTAACATCCAGACACAGGACAAACACAATTCTTTATCACCTAAATATTTTCGCATAGTCAAAGAGCATGTCATGTGTCCTTTGTTTAAAATAACTTTTATTAGAGGTCCTCAATCGTTCAGTGTAGATCGATAGAAGAATCGATTACTTACGAATCGAAATTTTAACATTCGTTCATGGTAAGACTACGCCTCTAGAAATGTCACTGCGACACCTGTCGCAGAGATCATCAAAGATTTAATAAAGTATAGTTAGAAGATACAGACAGAGTATAAAAGTATAATTTGTGTTCCAAATCAAGTTTAGGTATACACGTTTTGTACCTACTAAGGGCATCTCCATGTGTCTTTATAGACCGACAATATTTCCGATTGCTATTTAGGAAATGTGTGTAATATAATTTTATTTCACTTGATTTCACACATTTCCGGGCGATTTTAGGAATTAAATACAATTCCTATACATAACACAAGTGCTTCACGATTTCTTACTTTGGGGTCAAAGAACAATGTTTGCGATGTCGTTTAATACATATTTATTTTTTTATTAAATATAATGGTCGTTTATTATTGTAATTATAAATGGGTGGTTTTGAATGCCTTTTCTTCAGCTGTGGAACCTCAGCGGTGCCTTTTGTATTTTTCAAGTTAGTTTTACCACAGATAACATAATACTAGTGAGTCGTAGATAGAGTAGGTGTAACCTTTCTTCTTCTGAGGGTGTAACAATACGCCGCGCGTATTATAATTGACCTCAGTGGTGTAACACATTAAAAGCAGTTTTAGTTTATATACATTAAAATTTATTGTGACTTATAAACCAATTGTTTATTATACATACATTTCTTATATACTACAATATTTTACGTACGGGAAGTTTCATCACTGAAAAGACCAGGAGGAAATTGGAACTGGTCACCAAGAATAAATACATACATTGATCCTGAGTACACTGAAAGCTATGGCCAATTATCATAGCCAAAACTTGGCTAGAATATTATATTTGTAACTTATTAATGTGTCTCTGGCAAATTGGTTTCAGAATAAAACTGTTAAAAAGCGGTCGATTTATTCCTTTTTTAAGCAATAGCAGGCAGACGAGCTCGATGCACATCTACACTTGAAATCAGAGACTCGAAGATCAGATGAGTCTACTACAGTCAGGCAGCACATTGACCGACGCTTCTAGGTAAAGCGTCCCTCAATGGAATAGGCCGCAGTGGCCGCTTACCATCAGGTGAGCTGCGTGCCTGTCAACTGACATAGTATAAAAAAAAACTGTTGGTGAGGGTGACTACCGCCGCCCATAAACATCTGCATCAGATGAGTTACAAACGCACTGTCGATCTTTAAGGAAGGAATAAACTCTTTTTTTGCAGATTCCATATTTAGATTGTTGGTGGTTGAAGTGTAAGGATGAGGGTTCAGTGGGTAGTGGAATGAACGCTCAGGTGAGGTCGGGAATGTGAAGGGGGAACCCGAGGGTTCAGTGGGTAGTGGGAAGGGGCCTTCTGTGGGTAGTGGGATGAACGCGCAGGTGAGGTCGTCGGTAAAGTTGGCCTCTTTGGTGACCTGGGCAGTGAGGTCGGGAATGTGAAGGGTGACCCGGGGTTCAGTGGGTAGTGGGATGAACGCTCAAGTGAGGTCGTCAGTCAGGTTGGCCTCTTCGGTGACCTCGGCAGCGAGGTCGGCGAACTTCGCCACGTAGTCCACGCTCGATTCCGCCATCAGCGACTGCAGCTGAGAGTCCACCTAAGCAAAACCAAGAATCAAAGTCATTTATTAAATTTACACCTAGGCAGACTATTTTTAATTCTTTTTTAAAAAATAATTTTAACAAAATATTGCAATATCAAGTTAATAAGAAAATGTTGTCTTGACTTAACGTAGAAAACGTATAGAATGTGCAGCCGATGGGTTTTTGAAGGGGAACCAGGGGAGTTTAGTGGGTAGTGAAAGCTTTAATCTCGAGTTCCACTCACGGCTGCAGGTCTAGCTAGCCTGCGGTTATGGTGCATAAACGCATTCTCCTCCGAAAATAAAAAAGAGGGTGTTATTGGTTGGTGGGGGGCACTGACGGCGAGCGAGGGCTGCGGACGGCCCTCCAGGTGGCCGAGGAAGCTGCTGAGGGAGAAGTCCTGCACGGAGCCCTCGAACCAGCCCTCCGTCTCGCGCAGCAGCCGCGACGGCGATAGTGACATCGATTCCGACGGGAGGAAGTCTGAAACATAAAAAAAATATTATATTATTTATAAAGAAAATAAAAGTCAGTTTAGCCCGACTATTAAAATGAAAAACCTCGCCATATTGCGGAAAATATTGGAACTAATTTATTCAAGTGGCAACCATCAAATAAAAAAACAATATGATGTCATTCAATATTGCTGTTTGTCAAAATTTGATGTCAATGGTCAACGGTGGTTGCTATAACCCTGACCAAGCCTGACAAAAGTATTGAAAAGGCTCCGAAACTACTAAACCGATTTGAATAATTCTTTCACTGTTGGAAAGCTACACTATCCCCGGTCGGCATAGGGTACTTTTGATCCCGGAAATGTGGGGGGAAGGGGGGGATATTTGAAAAAAGAAATTACGCGCAGGTGAAACCTCGGGCGGAAGGCTAGTAATATTCATTTCCATACTTTCTTTTAAAATTATTTATAATTTTTTATAACACAGCAAAAGTTAAGACCCAATAAAAGAGGCAAATTCTCTTGTTTAATCGTCTAGGGACCTACAATCCAGATTCCATTCTAGTATAGGTTCAATAGAAAATAATGAACAACTATGAAGCCTTTTCTAATTCTGTTTGTTGAAATAAAATGTTTAATATTTTTTTTAATGAATTATGAAAATGAATGCTCACTGGCAATGTCGGTGGGTTCCTCAGCCTTGGCGCCGTTGCTCGGCCTCGCTTCCAGTGGGTCCTCCGCCGCCTCTGACATCGACGAGTCTAGCCTCTCCAGCTTCACCTCTTCTTCCTCTGTAACAAAGATAAAGTATCAGCACATAACCGCCTTCTTGAAACAATGGCTAAAAAAAGTAATAGTAAAGTATCAGCCTATTAATGTCCTACTGCAGGGCAAAGGCCTCCATCCTTGAAATCAAGTTATCGTTACAATGATGGGTATTGGCTTAATCACCACGCTTGCCAAATGCGGATTGGTGAACACAAACCAGAACTGTGTCCGAAAAAACCGACGCAAAGTTAGTTCGACCTAAGCGGGTATAAAAACCCGGAGGTCGTGGGTTCAATTCCCGCCTTGGGTCTGGTTGGTGGTACGGTATACGGCAGAGTGATCATTGCCGTACGCTAATATACGGCAATCAGGCAATCATAACATGAGAAAGTTTTGGGTATATTACTAGCTATGATATTTTATTTACGAAATGCAGATAGAATGTCATTGAATTTTTTTAAAGTTCATGTTTGAGAATATTTTTCTTTACATGCAAATTTAATAAATTGTAGTGGTTTTTTTGGAGTTTTCTTTTCTTCTTTCAAGTTTTACATAATATGGTAATCCTACCAATGACCAGCGGAAACAGTGACCGCCTCAGTGGAACAGTGGCTAAGCAGCAGGTATAATAAAAACCCGGAGGTCGTGGGTTCGATTCCCGCCTTGGGTCTGGTTGGTGGTAGGACTTTTTAGAGTCCGATTGGCTAGCTACCACCCCCACAGGTGAAATGCCGCCATAACAGCCCTGGCTGTGTTCCGGCAGTATTAATGAGGGAGCCAGTACACTTGAAATTAATGGCTCGAAGATCAGATGAGCCTACAGTCTGGCAGCACATTGAGCGACGCTTCCTGAGGAAGTGTCCCTTAATGGAATAGGCCGCAGTATCCGCTTACCATCAGGTGGGCTGCGTGTCTGTGTGCCAACTGATGTGGTATAAATAAACAGTGGTATGGAGTAAGTGTGGTACCTGTGGTGCGTGCGTCTGCGCCGGCGCCGGGCAGCGGCGTGATGGGGATGCGCCGGTCGCCGTCGTGGAAGTAGAACTGCCCGTTCGACTCGCTCAGCACGTAGAACATCGATAAGCTGCAATAACATAAAGCGACGTTAGAACCATAGTGATCCAAGTCACATTTACAACTTTTTGAGAAAATGAGGGATACGCGTTTGAACTTGTTCCTGAAATTGTCCTATTCTATAGTGACCGATATGAGTTTGCTTATGAAAATTGCTTTATTAAGCGCTTGGATCAGTGTGGCATGAAAAATATGTCTTTTTTTAGGATGTTCATAACAAAATATAGATTTTGACAAAAATGTCACTTGGATCACTATGGTTCTAACGTCGTCTTATACCTATAGTAATTGGTTGGTGGTAAGCGCTCGTGGCGCAGCTGTGACAGTGGTTCTTTAACGACAACGAAAGTCAAGCTACCCACGCCGCGGTCAGTTAATGGATGGGTGACCATTCTGACCATTTAGTGACATTTATTTCGAGCGTCTCCGTGCTTCGGAAGGCACGTTAAGCTGTTGGTCCCGGCTGATATTTACTATAATATGTAGATATTGGTCGTTAAGCCTAGTCAGATGCCATTTGGCGGCTTGATAACATCTGACATTAAGGATGGTTACTTGCCTTACGCACCCCTCCACAAATCCGCACTAGGCCAGCGTGGTGGAGTATGGCCCACACTATCTCACAATTGAGATAAGGCCTGTGTCCCAGCAGTGGGAACGTATATAGGCTGATGATGATGATTTCGAGCGTCTCCGAATCTAAACAATTTATCTATTTACTGCTAATTAGTTTGGGGTCTGAAGTCTGATCGATGTATGACATTTTGACCTATTTATATAGAACTAACTCTGAGGTGGAAGTGGGCGGCGGCTTCGGCAGTATCTTGGGCGGGGCCGGGGGCGAGTTTGGTACGATTTTCACCGGAATCAAATCTGAAAACAGGATAATTTGGAGTCAGTTTCACCATTCACAGATAAAAAACGGATGACTGTTTCTTTTTTTGAAAATTGACAAAAAAGGCAGCATTTCAAAGATAAATTATTACCCAAAAAACGTTTTAGTTGTAAATTTTCATACTTGAGGAAAGAATTCAGCATTTATAAAAATTAGAAGTTTACGACATTTTTTGTTTCTTAGTTGTTGGGTAAGTAAAATTTTACTGAAATGAAATGATTTATTTCTGCAAATGGCTTTTTAAAATAGTTATTTATGTGACTGTTGCATAATGAGGGTCATTAAAATACGAATGTGGTTTTATGAAACGAACGAAATGAGTTTCATAAAAGGATCACATGAGTATTTTAATGCCTAATTATGTACAGTCACATACATAACTTTATCTTCATTCATTGTAGGTCAATTTGAATAAAATACATTTTAAGAAGACGTTCGAAATTTAAACGTAATTAAGGTATCGGTTACCGATACTGTACTAAAATGTAAACATTAAGATGCAGCCACAGATACTCATATCGAAATATAGGGCGTTTGCTCATCGATCCTGACTATAAAATAGTCATATTAGGGTATGGATGTAGATAAAAATACTTTTGCACGTCAAGTCTTTTTTAACCTACCAGCACTTCGACATGAATGTACAACTTGTAATCTAAATACTTTTGGGCAAGTGCCCTACCCTGCCCCACCGTGGCTATAGACCGACAAACTTATCTGTTCCGGTGGCCAAAATTGGAACTACGTGAAATGCAATGCAAAAACGATATTAATGACAGTTTTAAATAGACAGTAGCGACGCCGCCACCGGAATAGATAAGTTTGTCGGTCTATACATGCCATGATGTGTTACACATTGCGTGGTATAGTCGCGTCAACTTAATTGGCTTGTCTGAAGTTAGCTGGTCGCGTCGTTGGCGCAGGCTGCGTCCCTCTGATACTTCATTTGTGTTCTGCTCAGGTTCTCGCACGATGTTCAGACAAGCTAATTAAGTTAATGCGTATTATACTCACTTGTTCGGACAGGACTGTACGATACTCAAAAATGATCTGAGAACGGTCTCTGAATGGTGAACCTCTAATAGAATGAGCCTTAACGTCAACTTATATATGGCTGTAAAATTGACTGTAATCTGTTGTAAATAAATAAATAAATAAACTTGTCGCTTAGTCAGGCAAGCTTACAGTGGATCCCTCCCGCAGAGCATAAAGTCTGTCACGGCGAGGATGGCAAACCAACGCAGATATGCACTGGAGCTTGGCAGACTCGGCGTGGCTGGATGGCCTAGGGCCTAGGTAAAGGGCTATAGAGACCTTCAGCCAGACACAGCATCTAACCCTCCCTCGGTCTAAGTGGGAACACCGGTCAGTACACACTGCGTGGGACTCACTGCTGGGCGGCGGCAGCTTGGGCAGCAGCGGCAGCAGGCGCTGCACCACCACGCGCCGGTCGGCGAGCCGCGGCCGCCCGCGACGCCACTTCGGCATGCCCTCCAGGCTCATCGTCTTCTGCAGCTGAAAGTAACACGGATACATAATATACATTGTATATCCACATATATACATAAATATCTCTGGACATTATGCACACAGCGCCATCTAGCCCCAAACTAAGCATTAGCTTGTGCTATGGGTGCCAGACAACGGATAAACATTACTTGTATAATTTTTTTTATATATGACGAGCCGCACGGTACAAACATTTGTGTACATGAACATGTCCGTTTGTATCGGTCTGGGTGTTTCTATGTATTGTTGGAATATAAATGCATTTCTCTTGATAATTACATTTTTATATACTTTGACAATGTTCGGCATTAAACATTGCAACTCAAGCGCGGTAAAATCTATCTGTCAATCTCGCCATCGTACGCGGTGACCATAGTGATGTGTTAATCAAGTGAACCATTTATTCGTCTAACAGTATAATATGTATGTACTTACAAAAAAATATATAAGTAATGTTTATCCGTTATCTGGCACCCATAGCACAAGCTAATGCTTAATTTGGGGCTAGATGGCGCTGTGTAAATAATGTCCAGAGTTTTTTTTTAATAATGGTGTACTCACGTCACTGGTGGGCCGCGGCGCGATGGGCGTGGGGTGGCGGAACACCGGCGCGGCCGCCGCGCGCGACTCCGCCGCCGGCTGCCTCTGCGCACATATAATAATCTGCTTTGTACTTGTATGCTAGCCGTCCCTAAAATAAGACTTCATAGGCTAGCCGTTCCTAAAACAAGATTTCTTAACACACCACTTATAAACCATTTTTTATGCAATTTTCAAAACTATTTCACAGTTTGTTGACCTTTGTTGTTTACCTATTTGTGACGTCATTTGTCAGAGCAACCAGGCGCCATAGCAAAAATTGCGTTTTGGCGCGTAATTTTTCAATTCAAACTTTAACATTGATTTTCTCCGTTTAAACGACAGATCTCAAGGAAATATTAAAACGGTTTGCATTTTATGCAATAATAAATAATATAAAACTATTTTCCAGCAGTAGTCAAATAGCCTATTAACAATTTAACCTCAAGATGTTGTTGACTTACCAATACACAAATTTAAGTCACACATTAAATACCAACTCATCAAGAAGAGTTATTTATCATAAAGTGGAAGACTATCTAAATGATAAAGTCTGTAAATGTGAGTGCTATTGTTGCCGCTCCTCTGCTGCGCCTTTGTATTGTTATTTGTATTGACATGTTACTTTGTAACTGACATGATCCTTTGTATTGGCATTATTATTTACTGTGACATAAATTACATAATTTTTTAATGTTAAATTTTTGAATTTGTAATATTTAAAAAAAGAGGAAAAACTGTTGAATTTCTTGCGGCACTTCTTTCCTCAACAGGCCATTGAGGTCGAAGTGCTGGTAGGGAAAAAAAGATTGAAGTGCAAAAGTATTTTTTTAATCTATTTGCAGAATAAATTATTTCATTTCATTATGTGTTGTGTTATATTAATGATTTTATCTAGTTGTGTATATCGTGTGTATGTTAAAACTGCGTGCACGCGCAGATTGTAGGTAGGGATTATGTATGCGTACCTGCTGCGCGCGGCGCGGCGGCAGGCCGGGAGGTGCGCAGGCGCAGCGCGCGGCCGCGGCGTGCGGATTGCCCGCCAGTGCTAGCAGCCGCTTCAGCCTACACACAAACAACTTGTAGCAATGCAAACTGTTTATAGAAAATTCCACGAGGGAAATTAAAATCCATTGTAAATGTAATATCAAGTGAAACTGTATAAGTATTTTTTCAATGTATTCTAACTTGAATACTGAGATCCCAAAGAAACCTTTAATTTCGACCCAAGTTTCAGACGATTCTGGCCTCAGCCGAACTGGTCGAACTTCGGCCGAACGCGTAGCCAAAGGTTCGGGCGGACCCTTAGGCTGCCTGTATAATTCTCCGTTTCTCCGCTCCGCTGCCTCGCCCCGCTTCTGTGGACAGGCAGCCTTACTATGCCTTGAATGTTCGACCTTTCGCTGAGCAGTGAAAAGCCGAGCTGCGGCTGCGAGGGCGGCGGCTGCGGGCGGTTCACCAGCTTGCTGACCAGCTTCAGCGTGCCGCAGCTGCCCGACGAGGACTTGTGCTCCGGGGACGCGAGCTGCTCACCTGCCGTATTGAGATGGATAATATAAATCTCATAGTAATCGTGATTCGATAACTTCTCTGTACGTAAAGGTTTTTCCCCTTTGAAACACGTACACTGTTAGTATATAAGCTGCACACCTATTGTAACAAGATAGACATAATATAGATAGATTATACACATCACTCAAGGAGTCTAGATTAACATAATTACTACTCGTACAACCCAACCTCCATCGCATGGTGGCCCTGGAGGCCAACACCATTACAGTATACCATACTAAGTCTTAGTTCGCAAAATCTAGGGTGATACCTGCGACAGCTGTCATCGGGATTGCGCCAGAAAAGTTACACAATTTTTGACTGTCAAAATGTAGGCTGAGAAATAACGTTCATAATTGGCCGGCCCCAAGAGATGTTTAGTGCTATTATCTGAATTACTGACGACTCGGACACATTCGTATAAACTTAATTTTTAAATTAAAATTAAAATTGTTTTAACATAAAGTTCCATAATTCAAAATCCATCAATTTGATTAAAAGTGTGTGGGACTCGAGACTAAAGCGTTCACTAACCACTAAACTCCCCCGGTTTCCCCTTTACACCCGATCGGGATGAGCCGGTGCCAGCCTTGTGGCTATTGACCAGCTCAATAGGTCTTGCTAGTCTGCGGTCATGGTACTTAAACTTATGTTTTATAAACAACTAGCCGTCCGCCCGCGGTTTCACCCGCGCGTAATTTCTTTTTTCAAATATCCCCCCCTTCCCCCCACATTTCCGGGATCAAAAGTACCCTATGTTCACCGGGGATAGTGTAGCTATCCAACAGTGAAAGAATTATTCAAATCGGTTTAGTAGTTTCGGAGCCTATTCAATTCAAACAAACAAACAAACATACAAACAAACAAACAATCAAATCTTTCCTCTTTATTAGTATATAAGATATAAGAAGATTAGTATAGATAGAAGATAGAAGAAGAAGATAGACACCTGTACAAAACTGGCTGTTCGTCAGTTTCCTCTTTTATATTTAATTTATTTCGATTTATTTCGATAAAGTACATATCATTTTCTTCAATAAAATATTGATTCACTTTTGACCAGCATTCTCATGGGTTAATTGTTAGCTGGGGACCTCCTCTACATTCCCTTAAAAGGATCGGTACACATTACCAGTAACCCTGTATATTATGGATATAGCTTACCTTTCCGCTCGTCGCCGGAGAGCGCGTCGTTGCTGTCCTGGCTGAAGGCGTGCTTGGGCGAAAATATGTCTGTGTCGCTCTCGCGCGCGCGGTCTCCCTCCTCCACTGAACTGTCGCCCCCCTACAAACAATCCCACGAAACTACTGTCAAATCTTTTTACCAGGTACTGGGCCGTCTAGGTGGGTACCACCGCAGTGCCAGAAGCACTTCTGTGTTAGGGGAAAAGGGCACTGTAGCTAGTGGAATTACTGGGTATATAAGACCTAATAACTGTCGTCTCGGTGTAGCGGGCGCAGGGCGGTACCAGACAGTAACTGCTTAGTTACTGTTTGGCACTGAACTGTCTAAGGGCAGACGTGGCGCTTACCATCAGGTGTACGATCTGCTCGTCTTGTTACACGTTGCAATAAAAAAAAACCCGAGCGTTTAAGTTAGGCTACGCTTGCACCTAGATCCAAGATTTAGCAAGTCCAGTTCTTACATTGGAGCAATTGCAATCGACCTTCGAATACAGTTTTAGTGGTACTAGCAATGACGTTCAATATACAACTAGACACCCAATCTCTAAGAAAAATTCCTCAAAAAACGTCCGAGTGGCTTTGACATATTAACACATTCGTTCAAATTAACACCTTATCTCGTGGCATTTAGTGTTTAATGTCAATTGTATACAACTAAACGAAAACTCTGCCCAATAGTCGGGTGGGCAGACTTTTGCTTCGGACAATATTTGAGCGTGATTGTGAGTCTAGTTTTTTAATTGAACGTCATTGGGTACTAGGTCAATTGGATAATGACTACACAGTCAGCAAACTATGCAAGTTTGTTCACGACGTTTTCCGTTACCGCTGAGCTAGCGGTGAACACGCACAAAAAACCCATAGGTGTGCCTCGAGATTTGAACAGTGTTACAAGCAATAAAAGCATCTTTACGGACGGTAACTGGTATGGTGTAAAGCCTGACTAGAAAAATAAAAAATCTGCTCTGGAGACGCCACATTAGCTATGGTTATACGAGTAGCAACACTTGGTGCTATGCTTATACTCACAAATAACTCACAATATCCAATAGTAACAAGGCACGGTTGACAATTGACATCACAATTTGACAGAATAATAATGACTGACATCTTATTGTTTTTTATTTGATTGATGCCACTTGAAGAAATTAGTTCCAATATTTTTCCGGATGGCGAGGTTTTTTATCATTAACAAAATTCATGAATACAAATGTTTAATCTAAGGTTTGGAACTCTTGTCCTTTCACTACATCAGTTGTCAAGAATATACCTTATCAGCTTTGTCAGGTTTGTCCTTTTTCTCAGAGGCGACTGGATCAGGCTTGTGAGCTTTCTGCGGCGGCTGCGGCGGCTGCGGCAGCGGCGGCGTGGCCTCCGCCCACCAGTAGTCCAGTTCTAGCTTCGACCGGGAACCGAACTGGAACAATATGTTTTTTTTATTGCAATGTGTAACAAGACGAGCAGATCGTACACCTGATGGTAAGCGCCACGTCAAGGTATCAGGCGGGACTCGAAACTCGCTGTCCGGGCGAGTGCACTACCAACTATGCTACCGAGACCTTAGTCGACCCGTCGAGTATTAAGCAAGCAAAATGCTTTAAAAAAATTTAAGAATAAAAAACCTTAGAAGGTCATCCGGTATCCAAGTATCCGTCTTCAGACTCGCTTTCACGAAATCCCTGCAAGTAAATCTTAGATTGTTACCATGAAATACAGGTCGCCTATGGTAAGATCCACAGTATTTGTCTCCTCTAACTAATCTGTCTTGTTGCAAACCATAATAATAGAAGGTTTCCAAAGGAGATGGATTCAAAGTATCCCTCTTCAGACTCGCTTTCACGAAATCCCTGCAAGTAACCGCCTCCGTGGAACACTGGCTAAGCCGCTCGGGTATAAACCCCGGCAGTCGTGGGTTCGATTCCCGCCTAGGGTCTGGTTGGTGGTAGGGCTTTTTCAGAGTCCGACTGGCTAGCTACCAGCCCCACAGGTAAAATATGCCGCTATAAGAGCTCTCGATTCATCTGTGACAGGTGTGGCAGGAGGTGTCGTGCTGCCATCCGACTTCATAGTCACCGGAGACGTTGCACCCCCCAAAATTTAAGAGCAAAGATGCTGTGGCGGTAGTGTTAATGTAAGAGAAAAAAAAACTTGGATTCTTACCATGAGATACAGGTCGCCTATGGTCAGGTCCCCAGCATCCAGCTCACTCCAGCCCCTCCTGATCTGCCTAACAGCCAGGTCCACGTCGATATCTGGCTTGGGTTCCTCCTCCACCTTCGGCCCCTCCTCGGCCTTAGGTCCCTCTTCAACCTTGGGAGCCTCTTCCGCTTTCGATCCTTCTTCTACCTTGGAACTTTCTTCCATCTTGGCGCCTTCCTGGTCTTTCTCTATGACCAGGGTGTACATGCTTCCTCCTCGCTTCTTTGGGCGAATACGGAATTTTACCTGTTTGAAAATATTTAATTTATTGATGGGAAACATACAACATACAAAACAAGATTTTTGCTTGCTCAGCTGCCCATATAACATAAAATTCTTTATTGCACACAAAAACAAATTAACAATTACAATAAAAAGAACAAAAATGCACAATATAGGCGGTCTTATAGCTAGAAGCGATCTCTACCAGACAACCCCCAAGTAAAGGTCTACCGAAAGAATGGGTATTTAAATACAATTTGAATAAAAAAAAAATAAGCCCACAAACCAACTCAATAAAAAAATATGAAAAAACTCTACAAAATACAAACCTTCAAGTTCTTGAATTTAGTCTTCTTCGCCTTTTCATTCTTCCCTTGATCACTCTCATTATCAGTGTCGCTCTTATTATACTTCTCATCATCTTCCATCTCCGAGAAACTATCCTTCTCTCTTTCAAACATATCCTTATCTCTTTCTACATCTTTGTCCCTTTCTGCCAAATCTTTCATCTCATGCGCGTCTATTTCGTCATCTGCTGTTTCTTCTGACTTAATTTCTTTTTCGTCTTCTGTGCTGGGTTTCTCCTCGTCTTCTAGAATGTTCTTGTAGTTGGCCATCAGCTCGATGCCGTCTATCGCAGTCTCATCTATGTGCATCAGCTTGTTCGATTCCTCGTCTAGTTTGATCTTCTTTGGGTCTGCGTCTTTTTCTTTGTCCGTCGTGCTGTCTTTGCGTTGTCGTTTCGGCGTTCGAATTTTAGCTGCAAAGAGTCGAAAATAATTATGATAAGCTTTAAAGGTTCCTGTACTGGACCGTCTAAGTGGGTACCACCGCAGTGCCAGATATTTTCCCGTGAAATAGGAGTGCGTCAAGCAGTTCTGTGTTTCGGGGAAAAGGCACTGAAGCTAGTGAAATTACTGGGTATATGAGACATAATAACTGTCGTCTAGGTGTAGCGTGCGCAGGGCGGTGCCAGACAGTAACTGCTTAGTTACTGTTTGGCACTGAACTGTCTAAGGGCAGACGTGGCGCTTAACATCAGGTGTAGGATCTGCTCGTCTTGTTACACTTAACTGTCTTAATTGTAGTCATAAGATTGTGAAGTTGTTGTAGGGTTTCCGTAGGGTTACGAAGGTTAGATGGCAATCGCTTGTAATCACAAGGCTTGTCTAATCTACCTTGAGACCCTGAGCTCCATACTGGATGCAATCGGAAATACGCTGGGATGATGATGATCAGCAAGGTGAGGACTCACAGGCGGCGTGGGCGTCGCGTCGCTGCGAGCACATGCGCGCGAGGTAGGAGGAGAAGCAGATCTTCTGGCTGGACAGCGCCTCGCTGGCGCTCACCACCGGCAGCTACCTACCACCTGGCGATGATCAGTAAGGTGAGGACTCACAGGCGGCGTGGGCGTCGCGTCGCTGCGAGCACATGCGCGCGAGGTAGGAGGAGAAGCAGATCTTCTGGCTGGACAGCGCCTCGCTGGCGCTCACCACCGGCAGCTACCTACCACCTGGCGATGATCAGTAAGGTGAGGACTCACAGGCGGCGTGGGCGTCGCGTCGCTGCGAGCACATGCGCGCGAGGTAGGAGGAGAAGCAGATCTTCTGGCTGGACAGCGCCTCGCTGGCGCTCACCACCGGCAGCTACCTACCACCTGGCGATGATCAGTAAGGTGAGGACTCACAGGCGGCGTGGGCGTCGCGTCGCTGCGAGCACATGCGCGCGAGGTAGGAGGAGAAGCAGATCTTCTGGCTGGACAGCGCCTCGCTGGCGCTCACCACCGGCAGCTGCACGGCCGCTGTCGGCGCGGGCCCCACGTGCAGAGACAGCTTGCGCGGCTGCTTTTGCTCTGTCAAAGTATTTATTTTGCTGTAATGGTCGAGAAGTCGGCTATTACACCAGAGGTCGCGGGTTCGATCCCCGCACGGTACAAACATTTGTGTGCATGAACATGTCTGTTTGTATCGGTCTGGGTGTTTCTATGTATAATATGTATGTATTTACGAAAAAAAAATATAAGTATGGTTTATCCGTTGTCGTAATGCTTAGTTTGGGGCTAGATGGCGCTGTGTGAATAATGTCCAGAGATATTTATTTATTTATTTGATTTACTATGAAACATTTTTACTATATTATGTACATAGATATTAGTCGTCAAGCCTAGTCAGAGGCCATTTGGCGGCTTGATAACATTTGACATTAAGGTTGGTCACTTGCCTTTCGCACCCCTCCACCAACCCGCACTAGGCCAGCGTGGTGGAGTATGGCCCACACTATCTCACAATTGAGATAAGGCCTGTGTCCCAGCAGTGGGAACGTATATAGGCTGATGATGATGATGATATCGTAGGCTCCTCTCATCTTCGTTCGATTAAAGTTTGACTTCCGCACAATACAAACATGTGTTTACATACACTTGTCTGTTTGTATTGGTGTGGGTGTTATATAAATAATGGGTATTATGTAAATAGTGGGTGTTATGTTATATATTTATTTCTTCATTATCATCACATTGCAGGACATTGCAGGCTTGAATCACCTGCATGTCTGAAAAGAATGATGATTCCGTGCTTCGGAAGGCACGTTAAGCTGTTGGTCCTGCACCTGATGTCTCTTCGGTCGTGTTAGACTGCTGTCCCACCGTGTTATGAGAATGAGGGAAAAGGGAGTGCACCTGTGCTTGCGTGCTCACTTGTGCACTATAATTTATCCTGCGTAGTTGGCTGATCGTAGAAGATCGGCCGCCGTAGCCGAAAACTCGGCTAGGAGGACATTATCATCACATTAATTCTTACCCTGCACGATGATGCGGTCCGTTTCCAAGCCGAGGTGCTCCTCCAGGTCCTCTCGATCCTCGTCCTTGTCATCCGCTCGCGTCTCCTGGAACCCATCGTCCTCCTTCTGCTCGTCGAAGCACTTGTCTGCGGCTTTCGTCTCTGGCTTAAAGTGCGACTGGACTCGTGTTAAGGATCTACTTTTCTGATCTTTTAGTGAAAATCCGGAAGCGAAATGGATAAAGTTCGTATAAAGCTAAGCGTCCACAGGCCCGCATCGGACGCATCGGACGCAAACTCATACAACAGCGTCCACTGGGCACTGATCCGCACCGTGTTAGTTATTAATTCGTTTGATGCTATCCGTCCGATGCGTGCTATGCGGGTCTGTGGACGCTTGCCTTAAATAGACAGATAAAATATAACCTACAATCCACAATAACTTCGTAATTACTTTAAATACTGGTAGAGAATGCCTTATGGCGTTAAGTCCGCCATTTTGTACTATTGTTGTGCAATAAAATTTAAATAAATAAATAATAACACTGCATATAATTATTTTAAAGTAATACGAAGTTAATTGTGGATTTTCTTTCGTTAGTTACCATTATTTCTGTCATTTACAGATAATGCACTACAGAAAACAGTATAAAATCGTCGGGACGACATTAAAAAAATTTATACATAATACATTACTTATTTCAGGAGAATAAATACATAGTTTCCACGTGTATTTGCTACTTCACAATATTTACCTCTAAACAGCTAGCTGACTAATAGTCACCATTATCACTAACTACCGACTCACACGCATCACACATTACCAAGACTGCACATCCATTAATTATAATGAGTGTAAATTTAATTGTTCCGTCGCATCTCAGCTATTAATGAAATGATCATCGCTTGTCTGCGATATGAGGCAATTTATCACAGGTTTTCTTAATCGTGACCTGATCACACGAGTCATTTGTTAGAAGTCGGTATCGGTCTGGGTGTTTCTATGTATATAAATGTTTGTATTTACAAAAAATGTATATAAGTAATGTTTATTAGCTACATAAACATAATCATAATAAATGACATCCGACAGTGTCTGGCAACCATAGCACAAACTAATGCTTAGTTTGGGGCTAGATGGCGCTATGTGAATAATGTTCAGATATATTTATTATTTGACGAGCCATTTGGTGTAATGGTCGAAAAGTCGGCTATTACACCAGAGGTCGCGGGTTCGATCCCCGCACGGTACAAACATTTGTGTGCATGAACATGTCTGTTTGTATCGGTTTGGGTGTTTCTATGTATATTATGTATGTATTTACAAAAAAAGTATATAAGTAATGTTTATCCGTTGTCTGGCACCCATAGCACAAGCTAATGTTTAGTTTGGGGCTAGATGGCGCTATGTGAATAGTGTCCAAAGAAAGAAAGATACCTATTATGATTATGTAGGTACATTTTAAGAACTCGGGCCCATGGGGATCCAGACCTTTGAAGCAAGCGTGGGATCAAAGCCAACACGCAGAGGCTTTTTGGTAACATTATCTCTCATCTGAATGGCTGCATCTATTATAGTACGAGATCCCACTGCATGATTCTGCAGGTATCTGTTTTTTCGATGCAACTTATTTTAAATGAATGATAAGGAAGTATGCAATGGATTAGGGATAGGTTGCCTATAAAAAATTAGCCGCAAGTAAAAAAAAAAATTTATAGTTTTAATTCGCTAATTTATTACTTGTAACTAGGGGTCACAAAACCGGTTTCACCGAAACCGAAAAAACCGGCTAAACCGGTTTTGAACCTATTTTTGAAAACCGGTTTGGAAATTTGACAAAACCGGGTTTTTCGGTATTTTCGGTTTTGATTTATCATACTATTTAGTAGATATTAAAATTATGGTTTTCTTATGTTTTGTTACTAAACAGTTTTTATACGAATGTCTCAAAATGACCAGGGCCGTAAAAGTAAAACTAAAAATAAATTCATGACATTAAATTCATATGTACCCCAGAATTTCGGGAGTAGCCAACTGATCATTAACGTGCAGCAGAAAAAAATGTAGCCGAGAGCACAGATTCCTGAGGAAAGCCAGCATTTATTTCAAATAAGTCGGAGTTGAACCCATCAACATCTACTCTGGGGGCCTAGAGAAAGTAACATGTTGACAGCGATAGCGAAATTCGCTAACTTTAAATTGTATGGATTTGACAGATGCCATAGAAAAGTCACGTGTTGAAAATATGGGATTTGACATTCGCTATCGCAAATTGAGCTTTAACGAACGTCATAAATGCCGCTTGTCTAGGGGGGCTGATTCGACGTCCAGTCAGAAAATCTTGGATCCAAGCACAAACTGTAGCGGGGATCCCATAGGAGGGAAGCTTGCCAATAAAGGGCATCGTGCCAGATTTTGTCAAAAGCATTTTTATGTCCAAGGACACAGCAATGGCCTCAACGTGGTTTTCGATAGCCTGGGCTTGCTCCATAAATGCGTTGGGCAAATAAGAAGGTCCCCCAGTAGACCTATCCCTTTGAATCCAGAATAGGGAGCCTCTGAGGAGATGGCTTAGTAGACTAAATACGCAAGTAAGTGGTTATTAATTGTAAGCTTTATTATCTTACATAGAATGGATGTTATGGTTATTGGTCGGTAATTCGAGGGGTCGGTAGTAAGTTTCCACGACTTTGAAACTAATCCCTCCCTCAGAGAGAGAGAGGTGCAAACGTGTCAAAACTGGAGACAGCTTGTGTGCATTACTCTGTAATACTCTCGCTAATATCCCATTTGGACCAGTCGCCTTGTTCACACCAAGACTGCGCAGAAACTAAGCAACTGACGAATTTTGGTGAACTGAAATGTTGATTCATCACGAAAAAGATTTGGTGGCACATGGTTAGCAGCATTTAGGTGTGAATTGCAGGCAAAAAGATGGATGTGGACCTAAGTCTACAGCTGGATATGGGCCTCTCCAAAAACTCGCCCCTTTGTTGGATCCTCGGCTACTCGCATTTAGCACTTGTCAGCCATCTTGCGCAAATCGACACTCCACCCGGCATTAGGGCATCCTACACTACGTGTACCGAGACGCGGTATCCACTAAAGAATCTGTTTGGCCCAACGGTTATCGGTTCTCCGGTTGATATGGCCATCCCACTGCCACTTTAGCTTGTAAAGCCTGCGACATCGGTTCTGTTCGGTTCATTTTGGATTCGATCATAACTCTTTCTATAGTCTGCCCAGCGACTTGAACTTGTGGACCAGCCAAAAAGTAGCGGCCGATTCCTTTTGAGTACGAGTCGCACGTACTTTGTCGTGGTGGTTACGTTTGCGCGCCTCACAAGCAGTCATAAATCAAAATTTTGTAAGTACTAAAGTTTTAGTGTTAGTGCAGTACCGGGAATTCCCGGGACATAGTTAAAATTTTCCGGTACCATAGATTTTTTAATTTCTGTATTTAATTTCTCGGTTCTGAAAATAGCGGGAATTCCCGGGAGCAATCCCTAAATGTTACTGTTTACAGTAAGACTGTTTATAAAGACTGCATTATTAAAGTAGAGTTCTTTGAAATATAGTTTTATTGCAAGTTAAAAAAAATCGAAATCACCGAAAAAACCGGTTAACCGGTTTTGCCACCGAATCAAAACCGAAAAACCGGTTTTCTAAAATATCTCCGGTTTTGTGACCCCTACTTGTAACTATATGTTTTTTTAATGAATTTTACGACATTTAAAAGTTAACGATGTCACAAATTGAAAAAAATATGGTTGCCAGCTCTCAGTCAGCCGCAACGTAGGGTTGCCAGCTGTTAACAGATATATCAGTTTACACTCACCTGTTTTATTTTTTTCAATTTGTGACATTATTATCTTTCAAATGTCGTAAAATTCATTAAAAAAACATATGGTTGCCTATTAGTTGCGAATTAATAATACCAAAAAAAATTTTTTTTTACTTGCGGCTAATTTTTTAAACGCAATCTATCACTAATCCATTACATACTTCGTTAACATTCATTTAAAATTTGTTGTATCAAAAAAACAGATACCTGCAGAATTAAGCAGTGGGATCTTAGACCATTATAAATTGAGTGTATAAAGGATACAGGCGGCGTCCACCGGGCCTGCAGCGCGCGCAAGAAGTCCTTCAGCCTCGTGCGCAGCGGCAGCGCCACGGCGGCGCGCGGGTTGTGCGCGGCGGCCTGCACGCGCGCCCACGCGCACGCGTCGCGCGCGCGCAGCACCACGCTCGCGCGCGAGCACACGCGCGCACCGCACGCGCGCTCTGGTCAATGTTACTACTATTTAACATCTGCGCAGGATTTAGGCCTTGTCCAGGAAGGCGATTTTAACGCGCGAATCAAGTTGATTTCGCCGCGAAATACGCGCGATGATCGTGGACGCACGTATTAGTACCTCGCCAACGCGCGTTATGTGTTCGCGTGTAAAGATTCGCGACGAATTCGCCTTCCTGTATTTTGACCGCCACCGTGAAAGCGAATGTGAAGCTCGCCAGCAGTCACGACATTGGTTTGGTGCGCCTCTTTAGCGCAACTCATGCAAGGCTCGTATAAGGGTTCAAACAGACGAGCGACCCATCGTTTGTCACGCATCGTTTGTCGCGGATGGTGGCGAACGATGGGTCGTTCGTCTGTTAGAACCCTAAGGCGTGTGATCTGCGCGCATTCAATTATCGCACTTACAGTTCAGACGCTTGAGGCGCGGGCAGAAGGAAGACGCACCCGAACAGTGGCTATCGGCTCGGGTATAAAACTCAGAGGTCGTGGATTCGATTCCCGCCTGCCTGGTTGGTAGTTCATCAACGCGCATAACTCACCGGTGATCTGGTTAAGCTTGCGCAGCGCGCGGCAGGCGGGCGTGCGCACGCGCAGGTTGCGGCCGCGCGCGCGCACGGCTATGCTGCCCGCGCGCACCATCTCGCCGAGCCGCGCGCACGTCTTCTCGCTCACCGACGCAAGCTTCTTGCGCAGCTCGCCGTAGTTTATCAACGCGTACAGCTCTTGAGCTACTTTCTTCACGTCTGTGAAAGATATATAGTGATAGATATATTAAAAAACCATAACAGATTTTTTAATACTAGACCATATTATGTGGCAGATAGCCCACTTTTTTTATACAGGTTGATTTTGAAGTCATTGGCATCCATTTGGCCAATGAATGTACTTATATGAAGGTATGTTTTTACGTGAAAAGGGGTGGTGTCCGGCGTCAGCGCAGGCGCAGGGACGCGTGCAAAGCGGGTATGAAGCATGGGTGACATTGTTTGTTTAGGTGAATTCCGCGCCCCAACATGAATAAATTCATGTTATAGCAGAGCCTGTGTCGGGAGGCCAATGAAGTAGTTTCAAGCTTGTATGTTATTTGAATAATAAGTTTTAAGGCATTTTAAAACCATAATTTTATATCTTGGATTTGCCTCATATTTGGGAAAAGGACTCTATATCATGAGTATGTTCTTATTTTAAAAGGATGCTAACGACTTCAATAGCATCCTATATACTTAGCCCGGCATATGACCCCACTCCACCTAATGTTAAGTAGAAGTGAATTCCAGACGCGAGGACAACTGGTACAACGTAAGGGACGTTGCATCAGTCACCCTCACTCTGCCGGCCCACAAAGTGCCTCTTCACGCCTCGTTTGCCTATGTCATAGGAAGGAGGAAATACATGACTAGACTATTCCATTTTTTTTGGTGGTGAGACAAAAAAACTAGTCACCGAATTTCTTTGTGCATGATGAAATATCAAAAACTCTAAATTGGTGACTCCGGAGAGCAGCGCGCCTGATGGTAAGCGGTAACTGCGACCTATTCTATTTAGGGACACTTCACCAGGAAGCGTCGCTCAATATGTTGCCACACTGAAGGCTGTATATGTATTTGTAAAATATATCGGCCATAAACTTGAACACAATAGAAATTAGGTATTATTTACCATAATAATAAGTCCACATTAGCAGTCTACATCATAACAATATGAATAATGAATGCTGTTGTATTTAATTGTGACAAATGGTTTCATACTCTGTGTAAGCGAAGGTAACTTCTAATGCACGTATACATATACCTAAGTTTACATCTACCGCAATACGTTTATATTCACCTTTAAAAATAATGTCTCAAACAAATTTAAGTTAGTCGTCAATAAACTTGCAATAGAACACAATGACTTTTTCTCATTCATATCTCCTCCAAGTGTACCAAACCAAGCAGTAGTGAACCTTATTACATCCACCAAATGTTCTGATTTAAATTACAATTAAAGTAACAGTAAGTACTAGTTAATAATAAAATCGCAGGAATCAAATTGTGACGTCACGTGTTTTGTTAACCGAATATCTCAATAGGAGTACACTAAACGCATACAGAGTATGTTTTTACGTTAGGGGTTTTTCCAAATCAATAAAGAGAGTTCTGAATAACTTCGATATCCTCATTCAATAAATTGAATACGGTTTACTGTACAATATGCAATCTATACTAATATTTTAAAGAGGAATATTGAATTTGTATTTTGCAGCCGATTTGAATAATTCTTTCGTTGGAAAGCTACATTCTCCCCGGTGAACATAGGGTACTTTTGATCTCGGAAAAGTGGGAGAAAGGGGGGAGTACCTATTTGAAAAAAGAAATTAGACACGGGTGACACTGCGGGCGGAAGGCTTAGTTCGTCTATAAAACCTAAATTTTAATGGATCAACGACCTCTTTTATTAGAAGACAGATTTGGTGTAATGGTTGAGAAGTCGGCTATTACACTTGGTGGATGCGGGTTCGATACCTGCGCGGTAAACACATTTGTATGCATAAACAAACATGTCTGTCACAAAAAAAGATCCGTTGTCTGGCACCCATAGCACAATGCTAATGCTTGGTTTGAGGCTGGATAGCGCCTTGTAAATAGTGTTCAGAGATTTATGTATAATGATAAAGAGAGATTTTGACCCAGGGAAAACCTTACGTACCGTTTACTGCCTTGCAAACTTAACTGACATTCTATTCTATTTCAGAGTAGATTGATTAGCATACTTTTTTCTTATATTAGGTCAGTTAGCAGACGCACGCAGCCCACCTGATGGTAAGCGGCCACTGCGGCCTATTCCATTGAGAGACGCTTCACCTGGTAGCGTCGGTCAATGTGCTGCCAGACTGTAGGCTCATCTGGGGGCCTAGACAAAGTAACATTTTGACGGCGATAGCGAAATTCGCTTGCTTTAAATTGTATGGATTTGACAGATGCCATAGAAAAGTCACGTGTTGAAAGTATGGGATTTGACATTCGCTACCGCAAATTGAGCTATAACGAACGTCATAAATGCCGCTTGCCTAGGGGGCAGGGGCGGATTTTGAATTTTTGTGGGGCCCTGGGCTAATACTGCTTAGGGGCCCTACCTTAATTACTCAACCAATTGCCATTTTAGTCAAAAAACTGTTTTCTGTAGTATATATATAATTATGTTAAGTACAGGAAGAAAATAGGAAAACAAATATTTTATTTATTTATTATAACATTATGTATTTATTGCAAAATAAATTGACAGGTTATGTTACTATAACTATAAACCTCTATAAACAAACTTTTTGCATTTTTGTGCTGTAAATTCTTTTATTTGGTCATCGCACTGTAAGTCCTTTCTTAAATCGCAATATAAAAAGAAAGCACAGATAAATGATTTAATCGATAATTCGACATTGTTGTCCTGTATTTGTTTTCTATATTCGACTTCCTGGAGGAAGAGCGCTTCGTTTCAAAGCTAGTGATCGGCATCGTTAAAAAAATCTTAAAGATGGTACTTATAGCTGTTTAGGAAAACCTCAACAAGATTCTTTTCATAAATTAGCCAAAAAAAATTCACTGCAGGAGGTGTAAGACTCTATCTTAGACTGCAGTAAGTAAGATTTTAACTGAATGCACTCATTTACTAAATGTTCGTCTACGTCATTTGGATAATAATAACCAATTTTAAGTACACTTTCCAGATCTATGTTTTTAATTTTTGTTTTGCAAATCCATTAAAAAAATAATGTTCTTGCTATATGTCTCATAGGCTTAGCTTTTATTATTTCAATCCATAATCATCTTTTATCCAACGCAACGTTAAGCGTGTCTCTTATAAATTTTTCTACGCCGTTTACTGAGACTTTATCTGAAAATTTTGAAGTAATGCATCTCTTATTTATGTCACTGTAGTCTGTTCCCACACTAGTACTCATTTTTTAGCTTTCTCTTCGTATTCCTATTGCTTCTGATCTGATCGTTGCCTTATGTTTTCACGAACTCTTTTAATGACACAATTCACTGCCTTCACCAATGGCTAAACCAGGGCTCTGTACTTTTTTATTAACTACATTAAATCTTTCCAAAATTTCTTCCCAAAAAACAATCAAATTTGCAGTTTCTGGTTTCGCCAGTTTGTTAAATAAAGGGGTAAAAAGATTTTTGTATGAAGGCTGGCTTACCTACTAGTACCGCCATTTTAAATTTTTCGAAACCGCGTTCACTTGAAATTCTTTCAGAACTAAGTGGATACTTAGTATCAATACATATACAAAATGTCATTAGACAAAAACCCGTAAAGTGTCACATTTTCAAGATATAAGCAAGCAACCAAAGTTTTATTTTTTCATGTTGATTTTTTTTTTTCAAAATAGCGTTCACTTGAAAATCTTGAAATTCTTCCAAAAATGGAAATCAACTTTTTTCTTTTTGCCGAAACGGAAATCAACTTTTTTCTTTTTGCCGAAACTATTGAGAATTTTCTTATTGCCATCTTAAATGTACCTATAGTCGACGATAGCAGAAGTGCGAAAAAAATAACAAAATTGCGTCGAGCAGGCGATAAGCGGATCCCATTAATATGGTTTATGAAAAAAAAAATCAAAAGAGATTTCAAGCTTGTTTGGTCCTACAAACTAGCTTTAACTAAGCTTTAATACACGTAATATACCGATCGAAAACAAGCGACGACGGGGAATACCCCGTTGCATTTGATAGATGCGCACGTGAGTTAATTGATCGCAGTGTTGCTAACCTTATGATGTCTTTTTTTAATCTAGATATTTTTTTATTATTGACAATATCGTCTATTGTTTTTAGTTCGGTTGGGGGCCCTCTGTATCCACGGGGCCCTGGGCTGCAGCCCAAAAAGCCATTAGGTAGATCCGGCCCTGCTAGGGGGGCTGATCTTCGAGCCTCTGATTTCAGGACAATAATCACAAATTATCAGAAAATAATTTCTTTAGTTAAGTAATGAGTACTTTCACGACCTATGCTATCGTGACGCCATTAAGAACCATGGAATATTTACACCGGTTAACATAATGATATACTATTAGAAACAACTGCCTTGATTCTTACATCAATGTTCGCATAATGACTACCTATGACATCTATACAATATAATCAAATTGTAGAGGAGGTTCATTTATACTAATATTATGAAAAGGAAAGATTTGATTGTTTGTTTGTTTGTATTGAATAGGCTCCGAAACTACTGAACCGATTTGAATAATTCTTTCCTTGTTGGAAAACTACACTATCCCCGGGTGACATAGGGTACTTTTGATCCCGGAAATGATGTGGGGGGAAGGGGGGATATTTGAAAAAAGAAATTACGCTCGGTTGAAGCCGCGGGCGGATGGTTAGTTTGTATACCTATAAAAAAAGAACTCTTAGGGGTCTTCATACTAGTAACTTCATTCAGAAATATGATCAATGATATTATCTTTCTTTGTTTGTGCAGAAGTTAATATAATCACAATAAGCACCATAATCGCAGCGAGACCAGAGGCTGTGTGTGGATCTCGGGATTAAAGCGTCCCACTACCCACTGAACTCCCCCGGTTTCCCCGAGCTGGCTGGCTCAAGTATATCATTTTTTTATTTACACTCGATCTGTTGTTAAATCTGATGGTAAGCGGCCACTGCGGCCTATTCCTTTGAGGGACTATTAGCCTACCAGAGTGCTACCAAATTACTACTTATTATAATACTATTTATACATTTTAAACATCCCAAGCACACAAAACATTAAATATCATAAATTTCAGAAAATAACCATAATAATTTAAAGACCGGTTAAGTACATCTAGTTTGAATATGATATTAATACAATTGTTCACTAGCCCATGAAAAGGCACCGGATTGTTTACGAATTTTTGATGCGTAACTATGAAAGTATGGTCGTAGGATTGTAGACTATAATCCTTTTGAAATAAAGTCTAATATTTTAAAGCAAATCTTACAGTACTTAAAATTAATATATTTTATTATAAAAGTGTAATGTACATAATTGTTGTAATTTTTTTTATGTCAGAGGTAGCAAACGTATCAGCCTATTAATGTCCTAATGGGGCAAAGGCCTCCATCCCTGAAATCAAGTTATCGTTACAATGATGGGTACTTGCTTATTCACCACGCTTGCCAAATGCGGATTATCGATCACAATGATGTGTCCGAAAAACGACACAAAGTTACTCGAACCGGGAATTGAACCCAGGACCCCAAAATCTCGGCCCGGTACTTAAAACCACTAGACCATCGACGCGAAGCGAGAGGAGGGGAAACTAAAAAGGGGAGTTTAGTGGCTAATGGGACACTTTAGTCTCACGAAATGGCCGCAGTTAGCTAGCGCGGTCGGGGTACCTATACGCATTCTCCTCTGGAAAAATTAATGTTCAGCAGTCGATGACTTTTTTCTATACAGCTGACCCGGTAAACTTCGCATACGTTTGACAGGTAAGAACAGTTCGTATGGGAAAATAAAATGGTCGTTTTTAGTATTTTCCTCGCAATGTTTCCATATTTTCTCATCGTTTAAACCTGCCCATGACTTACACAAGTATTTCAAGACTAAAATTAGTCAAATCAGTTCAGCCGTTCTCGAGTTTTAGCGAGACTAACAAACAGCAACTCATTTTTATTTATATACGTAGATGGCGATGATGATAAAAGCCATACTTACTCTCGTCGAAGTGCACGTGCTTTGAAAGTTTGTGCCACGTCCGGTAATAGAAGTGGCTGACCTGCGTCTTAGTCTTGAGGTTGGCGTCCGGCATGCCCTTGCGCCGCATCTTCGCGCAGATGTGAGCTGTGATCGCGTCGAAATCCTAAAAAATCAAAGTCAAAAGTCAAATTTATTATGTTTACATTGGCTACAATGAAAAAATACCTAAATTAAAAAATTTAAAAACCCCGACACGAAAATCCCAAACAATCTAAGTTAAAAGTGGCCTTTAACTGACACCCTTAATCAACTAATTTTACCGGTCAATAACCCTCTTATTACAAAAAACATCGCTAAAACAGGTTTAAAACTGTACTAGTTAGTACAGGTTTAGGTCCGGACTATTTTTTAAAACTTTCCTTATTACAAAACAAATACCAACATAAGAATAATTTACTGGTACTAACTCGTTCAGTGCGTTTCATTTTACAAGACTTTGTTTTATGACATGTTTTAAAATCTTTAAATATGATAGTAAAAAATAATAATTCTTTATTTATAAATATGTTTTAGTAATGTAAGAAAAAGTAACATATATTTTTAATTTTCTGTTCACAAATTTAAGTGATTCTTTTCAAAAATTGTCTTTCTATACGTAGAACGGAGCGGAATTTAAAAAGTGTTATCCTTTTGACGTTTGAAAGTTAGTCCATAGTAAAACTAGGGGCATCGGCGGACTTTCTTGGGTCTAACTTTAGTACTCGAAATGAAGTAAAACTTCGTTTTGTAATAGCGTTTGACTTTAGTCAGGAGTTTAGTCAGGACTAAGCTCGGTTTAATTTTTAAACCACGTTCTGTAATAAGAGGGTAAGGGTTTCGACTGGTTAAGGGTTTTGACTGTAACATATCCATATATAAAAGTTAATTACTAGAATCGATATGTCCTTAATCGGGTTTGAACTCACGACCTTTGCCTTGGAAAAACGACTACGATTACATACATTGTTGTTGCAAATCAGACTTGATTTGCTTTAATTTGAACTGACTACTAATTAGAGCTTAATTTCTTTCACGTGAAGCCATTTAGCTACTTTGTAATATGATCTGTCGTCAGTGTTAGAAGTAGGCAAATAAAAGTAGCTTACGACACGACGAATATATTCTTAAATAGAAATAAACATGCAGGCCCAGGACAAACACAAGTATTCGTCACATGAATGTTAGTCCTGTGTCGGGATTCGAACCCACCACGCTCAGGTTTGTGATCACAAATCCACACTTGGCAAACGAGGTGATTTTAATTAAGCCAGTACCGTTCATTGCAGCGACTCGATTTCAATTATGAAGCCCTTTGCCCTACAGTGGGACATCAGATACGCTGGTACTTACTATCCGGTTCAGATGCTATTAGGACACCTTTTAGAGAGGATTCAGGCGACTGGGACCACTACATAGCTGGGACCGCGGTCCCAGTTGCGTGATTAGTTTTTATTTTTTTATTTCGTCAGGCGAGTGGGACCACCCGTAATTTTAATCACAAATCCATTGTTGAAATACAAGATTTAGTACAGTTAGCACAAAAGGTGTCATAAATAAAACAAAGTTATGGTCCCAGTCGACCGATTCAAAAATGTTAACAGGTAACTGGGACCGCGGTCCCAGTTTCATAAGGTCCCAGTCGCCTGAATCCTCCTTTTAGAATGGAGCGAAAAATGACGTCAACTGCGCTTGTCCGTAGCGTTAGCAACGCAATATAAATCTGTGTATGTGTAAGTAATCACGCAATTGACTTAATTTTTCGCTCAATTCCAAAAGATATTATCCTAATAGCATTTGTGTCTGATAGTACTTTACCTTTCCATATTCGTTGAGCGCTTCAAAGAAGAGATTCTTCTCGTCAGTGGACCACAGAGCCTTGGGCATTCGCTGCTTCACCGTCGGGAACTTAAGAGGGTCCTTGTCGTCTATCTTGTTTGGAGTCTCGCATTCAGTCAGATCTGCATAAATACATTAGACAATTCAGCATTGGTCAGCCGTGGTAGGCCTCTAACAAGGTGGACCGACGATCTTATAAAGATAGATAGAATCTACTAGATGCGGGTGGCGCAGGACCGATCGGTTTGGAGATCCTAGTTGGAGGCCTATGTCCAGCAGTGGACGTCTTTTGGCTGAAATAATTATGATGATGATGATCAGACATTTTTCACTCAGCCCCAGAAATAAGCATACCTTGTACCTACTATGGGCAACAAGGGTAAACATCAATGACGTTCAATATACAACTAGACTCCCATTCATGCTCAAATATTGTCCGAAGCAAAAGTCTACCCACGCAACTATTGGGCAGAGTTTCCGTTTAGTTGTATACAATTGACATTAAACACTAACTGCCACGAGATAAGGTGTTAATTTGAACGAATGTGTTAATGTCATCTGTGTCAACGCCGCTCGGACGTTTTTTGAGGAATTTTTCTTAGAGATTGGGTGTCTAGTTGTATATTTAACGTCATTAGTAAACATTTATATATTCACCGATCGTTTGTGCTGTGCAGGGATCGAACCACGGAGGTTGTAGTGTAGTCGACATCTAAACTATTATCTAATAGAAATCGAACACATGTTCCTTAATCGGTACTAAATGATCTACAAATAGTTGGTAGCTCCTTTTTTAAACCTCTTTTGTTTCTGAGCATTATAAAAGCAATTATTATGCACCAAATTGAGCTCGTGTGGCTTATTGAACTAGCGGTTTCACCAGCGCGTAATTTGTTTTTTCTATCCCGCGGGAATGACAATTTTCTCGTAGGAATATTATAGCCTATGTCCTAATCCGGGTTATAAACTATACGTGTGCCAAATTTCATCTATATCCGTTCAGCCGTTTAGGCGGGATTGAGTAACAAACATCCAAACATCTAAACATCCAAACATCCAGACTTTCGCATTTGTAATATTAGTAGGATATCCACAAACTCTCCGGTTTTCGCTTCACATGCGAGAAGGAACGAGCCTGTGGCCGTCATGTGGAGAGTAACCGGCCGCTTAAGCTACTTTTTTTAACTTGTATAATCAAAAATCAAATTAAAGTTTCAAAGCCACAAAAGGACGTTGGTAAGTAGCTATGTACCTATGTGTAATTAAAAATCTATTTTAACGCATCGCAATGATGTAATTATTCAAACACTAGTTCAGAAACATGTTTCTGCTGAGTATGTGTACCAGAAAGAAACTCTAAAAAATTCATTTCATTAAAAAAACGATTTAAATATTACATAAAATGTAATGAGTGCAAAAAGTGCGGTCAAGCAGGGTTATATTTTAATTCCGGTTTGTTTTAATCTGAGTTACTATTATCGAGATTAATTTATGACTCAAAATTTGGCCTTGAAATGTGTTATGTAAGTCAGTACAAGACATTTATTTATTATCAAAGTTTATGAGGAATTAGCAACCTGCGGCATTGCCAGCTCTGATATATAAAGTTTATAAGTAGAACAGACTCAATGTGGGAATCGTATCTCTACAGCTTAGACGGAGGACACTACGAAGGCGGTCATAAAATTCGAATACTAGTTTTGTTCTTCTGAAACCCTCTTTCAGAAAAAAAACCTAGTACACAGCAAAATATGACGCACGTGCGAGTAGGTCAAAGATGCGTTGCTTGTCTCTAAAGGAATATGGAAGGAGAAGAAAAGGTAAAAATTGAAATGGTTGTTACCATATGCGTGAAGTCTTGGCTAGGCACCTATGTATATTTTTTCATGTGCGTGCGTATTTACTACTAGCACGGCGATGACGGCAATCGTCACGAAACCTGCACAGTCGTATTATTGTGTAGCCATGATCCAACCTGGTCACAGTCTGGTTCCCTGTTAATTAAGGCTAACGGCGGTCAGATGGCAGTCGCTACAAAGTAACTGGACTAGCCATCTTGAATCATAATGCAAGCGTACCCTGACTTATTCAGGATAAAACGCTCGGAAAAAGAAGAAAGTTACCGTTGTGTTCATGCAGTCCTTCTTCGGAAACCTTGGGGTGGGTGGGTACCCTAAGGCCCTATCCCAGGGTAGGAACAATTAACCCTAGGTTAGACGTGTTTTTCGGGGTCCAGGCCCACCGCAAGATAAGATAAATTTACCGTCGGGTTGTCCGTCTGGTCGTTTCTTCTTATCCTTATCAGCGGCGGGGTCGAGCCGCAGCTTCTTGATGACCCTGGCGCTGGTCCGTTGCTGCTGCTGCGTCGTGAGGGAGCCCAGCAGCTCAGTGCGCTCTGGCTCGGCTGGGGCAGTTGGAGACATCGGTAGCTCCTTCACACCAGCCTGGAACAGGAGGACGTATTCATTACAAATGTCTTTTTTTATGAGAGGGAAATAGACACAAAATAACCCAGAGGTAAGACATCTTTCCGGGCTCCGGACTCCCGAGATGAAAGGGAAGGAAAGAAGCTTTTATGACACCTGATGGTAAGTGATCACCACTGCCCCATGGATATCTGCGACTACGGTCTCTCAGGTACGAAGGCCGCCTTTGAGGAAAGAATATGGAGTGAAGGGGAAATTAAGGTGAATGGTAATGGGGATAGGAAGGATGGAGGGGGATGGAGTTGAATGGAGGGGGTTAGGACCTCCAGCGCTTTCACTCAACTAACGAAGCGCAATAGCAAAGCACTCGTACGTCGATCAATAATCACAAATAGTGAGAGGATGGTGGTTATGGTGATTGTTTCGAAGCTAGAATACATAGGCTACTTTTCATCATCATCATAATCAGCCTGTAATAGTCCACTATGCTGGACAATTGACATAGGCCTCTCCAAACGCTCGCCACGCCGATCGATACTCGGCCACTCGCATCCAGCTCCTGCCAGCTATCTTGAGCAAATCATCGCTCCACCTGGCCTGAGGGCTACACTACGTTTACCGAGACGCGGTCTCCACTCTAAAACCCGTTTACCCCAACGGTTATCAGTTCTACGGCTGATATGGCCAGCCCACATAGACTAGTTTTAATCCCGGAAAAATAACTCATACTTCCAAGATTATGTCCACGTAACGGGCGGTATAATACACGAAGGAAAACCTGCAGACGAAAGGCTAGTGTTTTATAATTGTATCATGACTGGCCCGAAGGTGCATGTTGTATTGACTAGGGAGGGAATCAAGCATCGATTTCTTTCTGAGAACCATATTTAATTCACAGGACGGAACCGGGAGTGGATTTACTAGTTACAAATATCAAGCATATTGACGAACTATTCATAACTTTAATCACCCTTTAAATCATGTCAATGACCATGAATTTGACTTCATTCATAAAGTTCTTCTGAAACTTAATTAACCGGTACATTTCTAACAATTGGACGTCGAAGCGTTTAATAATTTTAATATACACGAGTGTTCCAAAATATATCACTTCCGATTGTTGAAGGTTGTTGTCATTTAGCAGTCCACTGCTTGTTATTTTAAAACTATTATTTAACGTCCGGAAATGTTTTGGAGTCCGTGGTTCTGTTCGAGTATGAAAGAAACAGTATAAAAGATTAGTAGGATTGATCACTACTTCACGCATGCCACTTTATGATATATTTTTTTATGAGACAAAGCAAATCGGACCACCCGATGGTGAGTAAAAAAAAAACATCGCTACCGCACATGGATGGACAATTGGACACCTGTGACTACGGACTCGCTTTGCGCGCCTATGGGAAAAGAATATGAAGAGAGAGGGAAGGTGACAAATTATGGGGGATAGGAATGGGGATAAGGAACGGGAGGGAGGGGTAAGGTTTATCAACAAGATACCATAAATGGTAGACAATAACATTTTCATGAATACAAAAGTTGGTATTGATCCATTGTAGTAGATGACTTCACAACCATTACAACAATTTGTCGCCACTGTTATTTTGACATATTTAACATAGTTATATTTTTAAGTAACAGATAGTGTAGTAAATTAGTAATTTACTAATGTCCATACAATCCTTTAAAATTCTGCATTAGGTACAGACCAATTAAGAGAGGAACATTCCTAATTGTTCTATTAGCCCCGATTACCTAATGGACATTAATTCCTATCATGCATATTGTGTTATCTTTAAATAGTATATTAGTTCTCAGAAAATAACAAAAAAGTTAGATGTGTCGTTATCGTAGTCGTAGTTAGCCCGGCAGGTTGCCGTGGTTAAACGGGGTGAGTACAATCCTGGACCCCCAATAAAAGACCAGCATGGCAGCGAGAGAGGAAATAGTGGGAGTTTTTAGTAGGTAGTACCCCCTTCCCGACTTGAGCGGGAACGGAAGGAGATAGTCCCACATACCCCCGGCCCGACCATCAACGGACGGGATATGCGTAAATTGCGTACCTAATGCATTTCATCCCACTATAAAAAAAAAGATGTGTCGCAGTTTCCATATTGCAAAGGGTTTTGGCTAAGCATTTTACAGTCGGAATAAGTATAATAAGGCATTATATCACAAACAATGATACACGCGATTTAACAGTTACAAAGGAAATATTACTTACATTGCGGAAGTACTAAAATGGCCTAATGAGTTTGGGTGCAATATTTAGGCAAAATTATCATTTCATGTCAAGCCTCATTGACAAAGTGGTCCATAATTGGCCCATTTAGCAGTTTTTAATCTCGGGGTCCTGGATTTTATTGGAATTATTCCGATCTGTCACCCTGCTTTGTCCCCTTGGGGTGACAGATCGGACAAAAAAATTCGATCTGTCACCTCGTCGGGAACAGGGGGACAGATCGAACTTCATTCACCTCCTCAAAGTTTTATCTGTCCAGGTCGTACAAAATTTGGGTCAGTTTTCTTACACAGCTCTGTATTTGGCAAGCGTGCTGATGGAGCCTCTGACGACAAACTTAACGACTTCACAACCACGTCTTGACGACTTGATTTCAACGTTTATTATTTTCATAATTTTTCAAGCATTTTGCCTGTCTAATGGCGAAATAAATATGAATACATTAGAAAAAAATCAATTTGTCTATGTATCAGGCGGGACTCGAACCCGCACCCCTCGCTGTTCGGGCGAGTGCACTACCAACTATGTTACCGAGACCTTAGCGGACCCGTTGCATTTCTTTATAGTATTGATTTTACGCTACGTCAGCGCCATCTCTTGGAGGTATTTGTCTTACATTAGGACATTAAAAGGCTGATCCTTTTTTAGTTTATCATTTTATTTGTCATAAATAAATTTTATCAAATAAAATTGTAATGTTAGTGCAATGGCATTATAAACGCTTTTTGAAAAATCTTCATTATGCTTAAATACAACTTTTTGTATATTTATATACAAAAATCGAAAAAAATAATTCTAGATGTTTAATTTATTATATACCTAGGTACCTCACTTAACTGTATGCACAAACATTAAATGAATCTGTTGTACTGTCCGGTAACAGTCCGTTTACCGTTTAATGAATAATGTTAATGATAAAATCGTGTTGTTATTTTAACATCCTCCATGATTTGATCAAATTCCTTAGGGAATTGACCAAATCCCTGTTTTTATCATATCCCTGCGACATGTATATTTCTGATGTGAAACAGCGAGCTATTCCAACTCGTACGTACTTATATCAACTGATCATTTTATGAGTCAGATCAAATGTTTTTGGATTTTTCCAGAGTTTGTGATCAGCCGCCACTTGGCACGTGTGCTGAATGCTGATTGTACCAGTACCTATCATTGTAACTGTAACCCAAAAATAAGTAAGTATCAGCCTATTAATGTCCCACTGCAGGGCAAAGGCCTCCCTCCATTCTTGAAATCAAGTTATCGCTACATCTAGCCTTCTGCCCGCGGTTTCACCCGCGCGTAATTTCTTTTTTTTTTCAAATATCCCCCCTTCCCCCCCACAATTCCGGGATCAAAAGTACCCTATGTTCACCGGGGATAGTGTAGCATAGTATAAATATCGCTGGACATTATTCACACAGCGCCCTAGCCCCGAACTAAGCATTAGCTTGTGCTATGGGTGCCAGACAACGGATAAACCATAGTCTGTGGGATAAACATTACTTATGTACTTTTTTATAAATACATACATATTATACATAGAAACACCCAGACCGATACAAACAGACATGTTCATGCACACAAATGTTTGTATGGTGCGGGGATCGAACCCGCGACCTCTGGTGCAATAGCCGACTTCTCGACCATCACACCAAATGGCTCGTCAACATATCCGCCACATCCAAATGTATTTCCGTATACGATATACTTGTTATGTCTGTAGTCGTGATTTCCTATCCTAGGATATTTTAGTAACAAAATTATGGCAGTTCGGTAGCTTAGATGCGTGCTGCCGATAAATCTTACTCACCAATTCTTAGGTCTTGCCTCTACTTGCAATGATTTTATACTATTCGACGCGTTAAGCGATCCATCGCCTAGGGTTCTTCAATCGTTTAATAAATTAGTCGACATCAATTGTCTCTCTAATCAAACACCTTGATGGTCTAGACTCTAGAGCTTTAAATACCGGGCCGTGATCGTGAAATTACCGTGTTTAACACAATTACAATAAACATAATTGTAAATTGTAATGGTTCATATTACATACACGTGCCGGAATCAATCTCGTTTAGATGCGGAAGAATATTTTCGTCTTTTTATTTGTAGCTTTGATAGTCAAGTGATGTAAGTACCAGGCCATTATTTCCGGGATCTTGGGTTCAAGTCCAGGGTCGTGCAAATTTTGTGTAAATTTTTTCGTGGGATTTGTGGTCATCACCTATCTTAATGTATGAAGCGTGGTGAATAAGTCAGTGCCCAAGATGGTGACGATGGCGTAATTACAATGATAGATGCATTTTCTGACGAGCACGAGCAAATCATCCAAAACATGATTTGCTCGTGCTCGTCAAGCATGGTTTGTTTTGCACATGATTTCTCATCGGTCTTGTCTAACATGTTGTTGCATTGAGTGAGGGAATAGGAAGGGCAATATACTTGTGTTCCATAATACACCCTTCGTATGGACGCCAGCAGATCAACATACCCTAATCTGTCAAAAAAATTCAATTGAAAGAGAAGTTTATGTAAAGTAGATAAAGCTGAAAATTGGTTGTAGAAATTTGACAGATTAGGGTAGTCTGATGTGCTGTTGACTGTACCTTGTTGGTTAATAGCAAAGATTAAATAAGTTAAGTATTATTCAAAAGTTCCGCATCGGTTGTTCGTTTACAACGTTATCATCACAAATGATATATCAAAGCACAACATCTCCATATAGAAGTCAGAACGTAAAACCTTCCATCAAATACAGTGAAGTGACTGCCGTAGCACCAGTTTTATAATCCTTTATACGGAGACTTGATAAATCAATTACCTAATTGGGCAACATGAAATAAAGTATACATAAATTAATAATGACTTTATGGTAATTAGTACGACTTAACAAAGCTCATTCATATAATTTACAAATTGTTTAGTTAAGCACTAAGTAGTGTTGTCTTCAGAAAAAAGAAGTAGAAAAAGACAATTGATATTAAAGGACGCACTAAAAACGCTGAGAGTCAATGGACACCGGTCATAACCGTCGATTCGACGTCGAGAAGAAGCGATAAAATAAAAACATCGGCAGGACATCGCGGTTCACGTACTCGGGGCGAATCGCGCAAGTCGCGAGCGCACTTTTCAAAATAAGAACGAAATAAATATTTTTTTTAAAAAGGAATATTTTTAAACCTGTGATATTTTTTATTGGAAAATAAATAGATCGCATAGAGCCTTTTTTTAGAAAAATAAAGAATTCCTATTAGTTTTAAGTTTTAAATAACAGTGAATTATAATTTATTAAAACAAAATGGGTGTGTCTCTAGTTTCTAAAGTTTGCCTGTTATGTGTTGTGGTATATTTTTGCGACGCTCAAATAGTGCCCCATGAAGCGTATTTATCAGTGGTGAGTTGAAAGAATTATTTATATATCTAGTAAAAAGTAAAACAACAACATAAAAAAATAAGAAAATATTTAAATAAAAATACATATTTTAAAGATTGAAATAAAGGGTGATTTCCTACTTGTTCAAAATGTTGTACTTCGATGCATGTTTAGAATAAGAAATAAACAAAAAGATAATAATTTTCATTAACACACCGCAATTTTGATAACATTGTTCTTTTCTTTACACTAAAAATTAATGTGTATTATTCTATTTTTTTTTGCATACCTAAAGCATTCAAGTGTTCATTTAATTTTTTTGGAAAAAATAACTTAATTGCTGATAGATCTTTTTTCGGCTTTGCTGATTTAGCTTGTACGTTTTTGTAGTAATACTCGTATTATCTAAATATTTTTTTATTAGTTGGCAGACCTGCCAAAAGGAAAAGAGAAAAATAAGAAGAGACATCCCTTTAAAAAATCGGAAAATGATTAGTGAAGTAGGAAAACAGTTTTAAGTTTAATATTGTATAGAATAGGTATAACACAAGAGGACGGGAATATAAAAATGCTCATAAGGTACGCGACCCAGGTCTTTACCTGATCAGAATAACTTTGAAGTCTATTTTTATGCCAGTTGCCAATTATATTTATTTTTATCCTGTATGAATATTTCTCAAATAAAATGAGGTTCATCACACACACTTATCACACACATGAAATATTGTAACGAATCACAAAACCAGCACAGTTTACTCCAACGGTTATGTCTCCAGCCCTTTAATCCTACTAATATTATAAATGCGAAAGTCTGGATGTTTTGATGTTTGTAACTCAATCACGCCTAAGCGGCTGAACGGATTTAGATGAAATTTGGCACACGTATAGTTTATAACCCGGATTAGGACATAGGCTATAAAATTCCTACGGGAAACGTTTTATAATAAGACATTAGCGCCACACAGCTGCTGGCGTGACTAAAGCTCGCCACTAAAGGCGTTCCTCCCACTACCCACTAAAGCCCCCAGTCATCATCATCCCAGCGTATTCCCGATTGCATCCAGTATGGAGCTCACGGTCCGCTTCGACTATGATCCTAATTTGACAAGGATTAACCAATGTCATTACGAATTTAACAATTCCATAGACACATAAAAGAAAAATATCGTATTCAAGTGTATTTACATATGGAAGGCGATCCTGGCCGTTGAATGTAAGTCGACAAAGAAGACGGCAGTAAAATGACAAATGAATTTAAATGAGAATAATACGCATGTGCGTCCTTCTCATCTGGAAAACAGCCCAGTCATCGCGTGCATAGTGACAGGACACAGTACACGAAATTGTGCAGTGATCCATTGCCTTAAATAAAATATATCCTGGGAAACTATTCACACAGCGCGCTGCAGCGTTGTTTAGCCCCCGCCCCAGGCGAAGTGTCCCTCAGTGAAATAGGCCGCAGTGGCCGCTTACCATCATCCCGTTGTCCCCGTAAGCCGAATCTACGTTACGGGGACAACGACGTGCCGCGCGCTGTCCCTGTGACGGGGACAACGGGAATAAACGCAGGTGGGCTGCGTCAGCGTGTCTGTCTGCCAACTGATTTAGTATAAAAAAAAAACTAAGCATAGATTGTATGTAATACGGGTGCCAGACAACAGACAACCAGCACTGTGGGTCCTAGACAACATATAAACATTACATAAGTATAGGTTGACCTCAATGACGTTCAATATACAACTAGACACCCAATCTCTAAGAAAAATTCCTCAAAAAACGTCCGAGTGCCTTTGACACTGATGACATTAACACATTCGTTCAAATTAACACCTTATCTCGTGGCATTTAGTGCTTAATGTCAATCGTATACAACTAAACGAAAACTCTGCCCAATAGTCGGGTGGGCAGACTTTTGCTTCGGACAATATTTGAGCGTGATTGTGAGTCTAGTTTTTTAATTGAACGTCATTGGTTGACCTAGAAAGTATTTATTACGAATGTATTTGCTGAATAAATTATTCCATTTCATTTTACACCTTTTTTTGGAAATTAAGCGTTATTAAAAATATTAGCTTCGCAATCTTTTAATCGTAACAAATTATTGTCACAATCAAAGCGATTAAAAAGTAACTAGCCGGGTTTTTAGCCTTGTGCTTTCACGGCAAAAGCAACATTTTGAACCTGGTGTCCTATTAAATATTGACGATTCGTACGTGCTATTTATATACCGAATATTTTTTATTATATCCAGCTGAAGAGATCACCTACTACGATTTAAATAAACTGTGACAGGTATGATTTCGCATCACGACGTCTTAATAGAAATGTCGGATTTCTTATATAATGAGAACGCATTAGCCATTTATGTTATCTGCGAGCTGCAATACAATGTAATATGATAATATCCTGTCGTTTAGTCGCGGTTCCTTTGTGTTAACTAATTTGAAGATAGTTAAAGATAATAGATTTATTTCTTATAATTAAGTACTACAGCTACGGCATCAGACTAACACGATCTCCAAGATATTGCGAACATTATATGATCTTTCTATACGGCTTAAGATCAATCGCGAAATACATTGAATCACCTGGGGTTCTATTCCCAAAGGAAATATACATTTGTTCATATAAACATTTATCTGTCGGTCTTGATGTACCTATGTAAGAAAGTAAAAGTATGAAATTATTTGACATCCATAGTACAGTCAAAATGCACGTAAGACGTAACACTTAAATTCGGACTTTGTACCACTCTTATGTCGGGGACATAAGTGCTATAATCGAACTGCAAGTGTTAACCGTGATGTGCTGTTGACCGTACAAGCTATGCTCAGATTGCTCAATGGCTTGACTGGGGTTTCAATATTATTCAAGGATATTAAATCACTTGCCCTTAATTCTCTAGTCTACTTTACAAGTTACAACTATCACATAACCTACGGAAAGTTTTCAGTTATGATTAACATCGATCTCACAAATCTGACCTTGCGAATGTCAGAATGACAGCAATGAGGAAGACACCCAAGTAATTTGTATTAATGCAAAAGGACCCTTTATTCGTCGAGGAAACAAAATTACTGTTCGACTTGCAAATACTTATAACGGCGCGTGACGACAATTTGAATTTGGGATTCGCTCTAGGGTGTCCACATATTAAGACATTTAAAGATATTCCGACAGAGCTTTAAGAGACAGAATGCGTTACAAAATCATGCTGGTCATTTTTTTTATAATTTTAGAAGCTGCTGAATTACCGACCAAATATGTAACGAAAATTTTATTATAATATCATTGAACGAAAATGTATCAGCCAGCGAAAACTAGAGTCCTTGGAGTACCAATATCATCCCAACTTTGGGAACCATTGTGTTCAAAGTTGAAACCCAAGCAATATTGAAAAAAAAAACAAACATTAATATGCATTACCAATAAACCTGGCGTTTGTTTTCTTGTGAAAAAAATATGCGACGTTGCGATGAAAATAATTTATGAAATTAATTAATGTTATATTACTTTTTAAAGGAAATTATATATCATTTTCTATTCGCACTTTGGGTTTATGTTCTTGTTCTGCTACTAATTAACACAGCCATATTTCTTCTACCTACTTAATTAGCGATCCGGAAATGTTCGCCGCGCGACATAGCTGCTTTGTCGCCCTACTGCCGGCTTGCGCTCGCGCATCTTCATGACATAATAAGAATAAACGTGCGCTGAATGATACACTTCCATTGTTTACGTTTTTATACGTTTACGTATAGCCAACGGGCGCACTGCGGCCTTGAGTAACTTGCTGCCTATGTACTTGGGAAAATGCAATTTCTTCTGTCACGCTTTTACACTTAAACCACTGAACCGATTTTGACAAAATTAAGTAGTGTAGACTGGCAAAAAACAGGCAAATTTTTATGGGATGTTTCGCCAATACAACGATATCTCTCAAAATCATGATATTGATATTTTTAACACAGAACAATATGTATTCAAGAGGGCTCTGAGAGCTCTTTATGACTGATTTTATAATTATATTAAAATATGTATTTTTATTTTATTGAAAATTGTTTATAACTTTAGTTTTATTTTATATTATTTTTTGATTAATTAATTACTATCTGATGCCAACATTCCAAAAACATGTCTCTTAAATTATTATTATTATGTAAAAGAGGTCCATGTAGACTGATAAATAAACAAATTATTATTATAGGCTAATTTAATTGCATAAAAATAAATAAGATTTTTACTGGATAATGCCCTATAGATGCCCTATAGAAAAAAAAAATGAAAGTATAAAAAATATAAAGAGCACTAAATCTGCCCCTCGTCCAGATTTTGAATCAAAACAAAACAATTAGTTGTTACTAAAATACGAAGGACGTGCTTACATTTAAATTACAAACACAAACAACTTGATAATCAATAGTAAAAAAAGGGATGAAGTGTACCTACATCAAAAAAATACTGAAATGTACATCAAAATAACTGATTGCACACCAAAGGTTAGGTTAGGTTAGCAATTCAGTATTTTTTTGATGCACAATCAAATCCGTATTTTTTTATGTGCAGGTGCAGGTAAATAGGTAGGCAACACGTAAAAAAAATAAACAATTCAAAAACACTGAATTCATTAAACTCAACACACCTGATGCCGTTCGCTTATTTATTTTATTTATGTTACAACGTTTTATTAGAATCAAGGCATAATGTTATTCAAATCAACATATCTTATTCTGTCAGTATCATTCATTTGCTATTCTATTGATCACATAAACACAAAACAATGATGCGTATCTTCTCGGGATAGTTGACTTTCTGAACCAATAGTCAACCTTATTCTAAAAAATAGGAGGTTGTCAATTTGCCTATTTTTTTTATACAAAATCAGTTGGCAGGCAGGCACACAGCCCACCTGATGGTAAGCGGTCACTGCGACCTATTCCACTGCGGGACACTTCACCGTGAAGCGTCGCTTAATGTGCTGCCAGACTGTAGGCTCATCTGATCTTCGATCCTTTGATTTCAAGTGTACTGGCTCCCACATTAATACTGCCGGAACACAGCCAGAGCTGTTATGGCGGCAGATTTCACCTGTGGGAGCTAGCCAGTCGGACTCTGAAACAGCCCTACCACCAACCAGACCCACGGCAGGAATCGAACCAACGACCTCCGGGTTTTTATACCCGAGCGGCTTAGCCACTGTTCCACGGAGGCGGTTAAAAGTCCTAGTATATTTTTTACCTGTCACCGATTACTTCGAGGATTATTTGGCATTTAAAATTGATTTAGTCCATCCAACGAGCTCTCTGGATCTCTTAAAATAAAAAATATACTCGGTTCAAGAGTATAATTTTAGTTTTTTATTTTTTGGACGGACGGGCGCGCGGGCGCGGGCGGTTTATTCCTCTGCGCTCTCTGGTGTTACAAACATCCATTGACGACTGTACCTATCGGCTAGAGTATCAGGCGGGCCGTTAACCCTTTGACCGCCGAACTAAAATGTTGTCCGTGCCCCCAGCGCCAGAACAGTTTTAACCTATACAAATGATCGCAAACAAAAAAAATATATTTTGCCCGCCTAAGTTGTTTATTTGCTGCAAAAACAACAACAAACATGGAAGCTTTTCACACACAACAGTTGAAATTTATGGTCATTGACATTTAAAGCACTTAAAGCATTTGGAGAATTCATCGTTACGGTCAATGTCAATACTAATATCGAACAAGGAAAGGTCAAACATGTAGTTTAAAAAATATTGGTCTCGATTTTTTCATTATAGAATACCTATCATAAACAAAATAATCGTACATACAATAGTATTGCGATAAAACCACGAAGTCATGGGTTCGATTCTCGCCTTCGGATAGACTTTAACAGATTTGCTGTATTCACATCTTCTAAAACAAGATAGACTGCTAATATTTCACATCAGCTATTTAGATCTTCAGAATTAATTATAGGCTTTATGTTACCGAGTACTAAATAGACATAACAAAAAAAGTTCCATAAAAATCCGGAGTTTTCATATGCGAACGAGTCAGACAAACAGATAAAAAATCAAAAACATTTTGGCTTCTATATATAACTTGCATACAGACCCCTAGCAATATATACTACATATTCAATGTACAGACCTGACCTCTGCAGTTTTATTAGTATATATTAAGTTTAATGCTTTGTCAAGTGTAATTTCGATCGATTATTATGAAAATATTAACGTCAGCTCTTTCCTGCCAAGTATAGAGCAAGGATGAGTATGACGCTGACATCCGCATTTTTACGACGGTCGGAGTGGTTCGACGGCTCGCCTCGGTGTGCGAATCGAATTTCTTCAATTTATTTCAAGAGCACCCTATTACGAGCCGTGGCGTCTATTTCCAGTCATCACCACTGGCTTTGTCACCACTGGGGGGGGATGAATGGGAAAATACTCCCGATTGGTAGGTAGTTGAGTGACTTCAAACGTTGCTTCAAATTCGTGTGATTGATAGTTAGAATATCGGCCCGCACCTCTATGTTACGAAGCTCACCTATTTCTCGATGGAGCTCAGGGGTAAAGGAAAACATCGTGAAATAAGGACTAAAAAAAACACTTCCAATTCTCCCATAGGAACTGAGCATTATTGGACGAGCCATTTGGTGTAATGGTCGAGAAGTCGGCTATTACACCAGAGGTCGCGGGTTCGATCCCCGCACGGTACAAACATTTTTGTGCATGAACATGTCTGTTTGTATCGGTCTGGGTGTTTCTATGTATAATTATGTATGTATTTACAAAAAAAAAGTATATAAGTAATGTTTATCCGTTGTCTGGCACCCGTAGCACAAGCTAATGCTTAGTTTGGGGCTAGATGGCGCTGTGTGAATTATGTCCTGGACACCTGAGATATATAAAAAAAAAATATCCCAGATTAAAAAGTAGTCTCCTTTTCGTTTTTTTATAGACTAGGTCACTTGGCACGCGGCCCATCTGATGGTAAGCGGCCACTGCGGCCTATTCCATTGAGGGACGCTTCACCTGGAAGCGTCGCCTAATTAGCTGCCAGACTGTAGGCTCAACTGATCTTCAAGCCTCTGATAAAGGTTTCTAAGGTCTAGTCTAGTCTAACTCTGGTACCACTACACAGGTACACTAAGTTAAATTTACAATATTAGTAGGATTACAAACATACATTACATATTTATTTTTACAGATTATCACGTTTACAGAGTAATCGCAATAAACTAATTGCAAAACACCTCTTGTGCACATAATAATTAATCATTAACGCCTTAAGACGATCAATTACCATGATAATTTTTATTCATCTGCGGACCGTCTTGTTGTAGGTTTTATTACCTGGCTGTCCATAAACATTATCTTGATTCATCACATATCTCTAAACTAATTAAAGTTTGTACTATTGGTACCAGGCAACGGATTAGCAATTAAATTATTTTTTCATATAATATCTGCTAATTGCCTTCCGGGCGTGACCTTTTCGCGCAGGATTGACCGCCTCCGTGGAACAGTGGCTAAGCCGCTCGGGTATAAAAACCCGGAGGTCGTGGGTTCGATTCCTGCCGTGGGTCTGGTTGGTGATAGGGCTTTTTCAGAGTCCGACTGGCTAGCTACCACCCCCTCAGGTGAAATCTGCCGCCATAACAGCTCTGGCTGTGTTACGGCAATATTAATGTGGGAGCCAGTCAGTACACTTGAAATCTGAGGCTTGAAGATCGAGAAGCGCCCCTCAATGGAATAGGCCGCAGTGGCCGCTTACCATCAGGTGGGGTTGCGTGCCTGTCTGCCAACTGACCTAGTATAAAAAAAAATACATTTTATTAATAAAAACTATATTCACATCTGAGAGAGTATAAATTCAAATTCAAATTTTATTTGCACGAAAAGTGGTACAGATGATGGTAAATACAAGGTAAAATTCGCACAATTCACCAGTATGGCATGCAAAATTTTCGTAATATTCCTATATGGAGCCACATCTTATACATATACATACAGATTAAGAAAAATCTATAGATGTACGCCAATTATCCAGCTCACATTATGTGTTCCAACCTTTTACTTCATGCACGTGCAAATATAAACGGTTCCATTCTTGACTTTATATTTAGACCCAGATAATGGATCAGCCCATTAAACACCCAGGATCATCAGAGAAACAATAGCCAACATTATCGCGTGCAGATAAACACTGGTATGGGAACATGACAAAATACCAACTTAATTAATTCAGCCGATAATCTGTCGTCACTACTTAATAATCTTAATGACATGCTTTCTATGGAAAGAGTCTGAGAAAAAATTAAAAAGGATAATTTGAAAAAACTATATTGCGATCATCAAACACGGTGTTAGTTAAATGAAATGTACGTATGTTTACGATAACTAAGAGCTAAGATCTTATTTGTTTATTAATTGCACAACAAAAGAAAGCTTTGAAAGGCGGACTTAATACAAAAAGACATTAGATAATCTTTTTACTTAACCCAAAGGTTGGCAGATGCCAAGTAAAAAGAAATACTTAGCTATCAATGGCATATTGGACTCTGTAAAAGTCCCGCTACCATCCAGACATGACAAAAATCCGCCTTTACGGAGACAATGACGATCGCGGTAAACGATTCTTTGAGTTTAAACTTTCTGAACATTTTGATAATCGTAGCTCTATCTCTTTCTAGCCACAGCTAATATCAGCGGCAGGCTACCCAGTGGAGAAGCACCGTGCCACCACAGCAGACGGCTACATACTGCAGATCTTCAGGATCCCAGCTGGTCGGCGGTCAGCGAGACGGTCAGGCGCACCTTCTGCCAAGGGGAAGAAGGCTGTGTTGCTCGTCTCTGGCCTGCTAGGGAGCAGTGGAGACTTCGTAGTCATGGGGCCTGGGAAGAGCCTCGGTAATAACTCAACTTCTTCCTGTAGTTTCGTAGTTTCTTCCTTATTTAATCTTGCGATTAATTATCATCATCATCAGCCTATATACGTTCCCACTGCTGGGACACAGGCCTTATCTCAATTGTGAGATAGTGTGGGCTATACTCCACCACGCTGGCCTAGTACGGGTTGGTGGAAGGGTGCGTAAGACAAGTGACCTACCTTAATGTCAGATGTTATCAAGCCGCTAAATGGCCTCTGACTAAGCTTGACGACTTATATCTACATAATTATACTTAGTAAATATCAGCCGGGACCAACAGCTTAACGTGCCTTCCAAAGCACGGAGACGCTCGAAATAAGTGTCACTAAATGTGGTCAGAATGGTCACCCATCCATTAACCGACCGAGGCGTAGGTAGCTTGACTGTCGTTATCTCTAACGAACCACTGTCTCAGCTGCGCCACGAGCTCTGACGATAAATAATGCAAATTTAAGGCGACAGATCCACGACCCTGACAGAAATTTTGTGGCTACCACCTGAGGTCTGACAGTAGCATTTGCATAGAGTTCGTCGGGTCAGCTTCCGCCTTTACATGTTAAAATTGAAAAACGCCTTGATAGCTCTGACCGAGTTCTGATAATATTGAGGAAATCTACAGTCAACAATAGCATATGATCACTTAGAACGGTGCTTCCTGGTATACTATGTTACCTTTATAATTATTGACGATTTATAAGTGCATCTCTAAGGCCTACATGAATAAAGATTATTTTAATTTATAACCGGCTTACTATCAGGAAGGTTTCCAACTTTGTATAAAAAATAGCATATCCTCATGCAAGCCTAACTAAAGAATAATTTGTAAAAATAAGTATTTGTAACTAAGTACATAATTATCTTTCCAGCATACATGCTAGCAGACGCGGGGTACGACGTGTGGCTCGGCAACTTGCGAGGGACAGTTTATTCTGCACATAAAAACATGACCAAAGACAACCCAGCTTTCTGGGAATACGGGTAATCTTCTTTCTCTCTTTTATCTCTTTCGAACATATTACATCTTTGAAACAATGATGAAGGCACACCAAAAACGTCTGAGAAAACTTCGCAATAAATACGTTGCAAGGGGCTGAGAATGCTGGCATTATAAATGTAGGCGCTAGCCAGCACATTCTCCATCAAAAACTCCAACGAAAATTATACAGTAAGGGCAGTAATGGCTGCATAACTGCGTGATCTAATAAACCTGGTGGGGATCCAGGTTATGGAGGTTTAACGGCAGCCAAATCTTTGGACTTTTTAAATCCTGAATCATGATGCAAGTGTACCCTTACTAGATCACAATGAACTCTGAAGGTTTTTATGTTTACTTTATCAGAATAGGTCAGCAGATTTCGCTTTTAGCCTATCTATATATTTGTACACGTATGCACTCTTTTCTTCCGTACCACACTTTCTTTAATTCTTCTTTCTATACCTCTGTATTCTTGGATAATAAGTCATCATCATCCCAGTGTATTCCCGATTGCATCCAGTATGAAGCTCAGGGTCCGCTTCGACTATGATCCTAGATTTGACAAGCCTGGTTATTACAAAATGGAGCGATTGCCATCTGAACTCCGTAGCCCTTACAAGGGAAACTAGACCTACTTGGAACATAGTCGGGACCAACGGCATAACGTGCCTTCCGAAGCACGGAATCATAATTTTTTTCAGACATTTTTTTCACAAGATGAATCATCTTATCGACAGGTTCCACGAACACGGCGGGCTGGACGTGCCAGCAATAATCGATAAGGTCTTAGCCGTGACGGAGCTGGCGAGGATCATGTACGTCGGCTACTCCATGGGTACCACGTCCTTCTTCACCATGATGTCGCAGCGGCCCGAGTACAACGACAAGATCGTCGCGTTCGTTGCGCTCGCGCCGGCTGTCTACATGGACAACATCAGGCCGCTAATCACGCTTAGCATGAAGAATTTTGATTTAGTTGTGAGTGTTTGATACTCCTAAAATACATCAATTTAATGTCACTATTCGACACTAACAGACATATATCGGACTAGGTTTACGTCCGCGATGAGACCCCGCAAGAATTGTAAAAGCTCCAGCCTCTGAACTAACTTTTATTAACGATGCTTATTCGTCATGGCTGGCAAAACATAAGCGCGATACGAAATATGCAAAAAGATGAGGAACGGATTGCTTGCGATTTTAGCGATATGTATTAGTGCCTCCCAGCTCCCAAACAATCCACATAAGTACGAGTAAAGTTGTTCTATTGCTCTGTTGCGAAGTGAAATAGGCTCCCATAGTACAGGCTATGCTTAGTTTAGGGCTAAAAGGCGCTCTATGAATAGTGTCCAGGGACATATTTTATGCAGAACATGATTCCACTTTACTTCCAGAACGCAGCACGACGGAGAGGGATGCTGTCCTTCGCATTCTCTCAAGACACCCTCGCCTTCGTGGCAAGCAGCTTCTGCACCGCCAGAAACCCTGACACTGACATCTGCATGCGGATTTTGTATTACATCGTTGGCGAAGATTACGAACAGCATGATTGGGTATGGTTGACCTCCTTTTGCGTATTCTACCATTTGTACATAGGACATAAGACTGCCTTCAGCTCTGTTGTGCAGTAACAAGCAGGTTGCCGTTGCACTTTAAAGCAACGGTCGCGCCAGGGTTCTATTTATCTGTCCTAAAAATACTCAGAAACAGACCGGAGTTAAAAAGTTCGCAGTGTTAAAAACGTCTCGTGGCTTACAAAACGCGTAAAGCCGTTGATCTTCATCGATCTTGTCAGATTGCTTGTGATTGATTACCTGAAATCCCACGCTCCTTTTGTCTTTGAGATAATAAGCCAGTCGATGAGTTATCAATCTTCTGTTCCAGGACATGACAACAACCATTATAACAAGATCACAGCCAGCTTCGTTCCGTCAGCTCGAGCATTTTGGCAAGATTGCTATGACAGGTGAGTAAACTTGTGGAGATATCCTTTACCACGACTACGCGTGAGCTGGAGTTATGTCAGATCACTTTCAAAATAACTTTCCGCATGGGCATCTCAGAAGTAGACTTGGGGTCTGGCTAGCATATACGAGATGCACATTATAGCCTTTAGCCACCCTCTAGCGCGTGGATGCAGCGAAATTGTGGGGATTAAACATATCTGGCGGAATTGCTCTTTCTTCTTGCTTTTAACATGCATTTAACAGAGCAAAAATAAGAGCAACCGTACAGTCGAGTTCAATCGTTCGTTATATTTTGTTGGGGGCAGTTGTAAACCATACATATACTTTCCCTCGCCTCTCAGCGTTCATTCAGGGCTGCCTAAGCGGTACGTCGAAACCCATTTTCCTCTCGGGTAGCCCCGAAATCCCTGTTAAACACTTTTGAACTGATCTTTGTTCTGACTGATGAACGTGTCTGATATGTATTTATTGTTTCAGGCGAGTTTACGGAATGGGCCGACGGCATGTTTGGGGCGGTGGTGCCCTACAAACTGGAAAACGTAAGGGTACCGGTGGCCATACTATATGGAGAAAACGACCAGTTGACTGAGAAATCGGTGAGGCTAATTCGTCATCTCGTCATTTATTCTTGAAGCTGTAGTTTTTTGATTAATGGACGCCCAACCGTAATATCAGTACAATCCTAGCGTTTTCCCGGTTGAGTCCTTACGGGGCCAGGTGTCACATTCCTACTGTTACCCCTCAACTTCGGAGGGTCTTGTGCTTCCCCTGTAAACTGATGAGCCTATTGATACGCATGTGATCCGACACGACGCCAAGCCAACACTTCTTAGCGCTTGTTCACGTTGAACGCGCGGGCGCGGTGGCGGGCGCGGGCGAGAAATATCAAACATATGGCGTAGTATCGAAGTGTTCACGTACAAACGCGCGCGCGGGCTATGTAGCGCGTGTTCAATTCAACGTGAACAAGCGCTTAGGGTTTGATTTCAAGTGTTCTGGCTCCCAAAATGTTATTGTTAGTGGTAACTCGGTTGGGCCTTGTAAAAGTCTTGAACTTTTTTGAAATGACATATTCTTTTGTTGACAGCAAATATTGCGGCTAGCGAAGAAGCTGAACAGCACCGGAGTCCTGGAGTCCGTCAAGGCAGGCTGCTCCTGGCCCAAGTTCAACCACCTCGACTTCGTATTCGCGAAGGACGTCGGAAACATGCTAAACAAGCCGTTGGTCAAACATATAGGACAATTATTTGATAAATATTATAAACAATGAATTTGTTGTTTCTTTTCCAACATTATCTTTATTGATGTTGGCATACACAAACCACAAAATATCCTAGCTGTGTTTGAAAAATCTGAAATTAATTTTTCCCGACCCCAATATTGATTCTAGGATCAAATAAAATCAAATTTAAATTGGAATCTAGAGAGCAATAAAATTTATAGTCTCAGAACCAACCAAATCGTTTGCTAGTCTCGAAATATTGGTGAAAGTCCAGGGAAGGTTTAAACGATGAGAAAATATGGAAAAATTGCGAGGAAAATACTTAAGTACGTGATACAAAATTATTTCCGAAGTTATTAATTACACTTATAAAATTAATAGGAACAAGGAATTATAATTCCTTATTCCTAATAATTTTATAAGTTTCTTCTTCACACATTGGTTTCTAACTTGGTATGTCATTCAACACAAAGGCCTCCTCCAAGTCATGCCAGTTTTTTTGGTCTCTGGCCAGTTGTTGCCAAAGTGGTCTTGCAGTCTGTTGTATGTCATCTGCCCATCTTTTTAATCTAATAGTAGCTAGCTTTCTAGCCCCGGTAAGTCATTGGTCTTCCTCATGATGTTAAACTTTTAGGTGTAAATGGAAAACAGGAAACAGAAAAAATATATATATAATCGATACAAGAGTAGTCTCTATCACCCTAAAATTAGAGTGTGAAGTCCATTGGGAGAGCGCGGAAGCCGGTTTCGCTTGGGGTTTGATGGAATGGCCCGTTGAAAATTGTGCGAACCCTGGGTTTCGCTTGGCGTTTAAGTGGTTAAAGCAACGAATTTAAATACGTTGGGTTAAAGTATTTTCTTACCTTGCACACAGCAGCTTTAGACACAGGTGTGGTGTTCTTAGTTGTGACCCCTTGCGGTGTCACTGCACTTGCTGGTTTTTGGTCCAACACCACCGCACGGGTAGCCTCTGTAATAATACACATTACTATTTCTGGCAACTGATCTTCACAAGGTGTGATAACAGAAAACTTGTCATATCTAAAGGAAATCTATTTTAGGCCAATAAAAAACCAACAAAGGTAGATATTTTCTTATAAGGGAACCTTAACTGTATCTGCAGTACTTATAAATATTTTCTTATAATATCTACTGATTAATTCTGTAATACTATGTTAAAAACATAAGTAAACGTAAGTTTGTGAGAATGCATGTACCTATGTTTGTAACTCTTTCACACAAAAACCACTAAACGTATTTAGATGAGACTTATACAGAAATTTAGCTTATAGATCAGAAAAACACATGGACTACTCGTGATGAAACGCGGGCGGGCTAGTTAGTAATAAAATAAATATTGGTCATTATGTTGTTTACTAACAAAATTGGCGCTAACATGGAAATCCGTAAATTACTTCAAACATTTACCTTTGTTAGGCATTTTCTTTGAAAATTAAGGCGTAAGTGCTACATCTGAAACTATTTCTACACTTTTTCATTAACAATATTGCAATTTGCAATAATTACAGAAAAAATTAATTTGCTGGCCAGCCTGGCCTTGGCCTGCTGACAGCTGAGGAGCCGAGATTTAAACTTGTCATTTTGACATTTGTTTTTTTTTATATTTGCGGTACAAGGAGATAAGTTTCTCTGTTGTTCCGTCGTTCCGTGGAAACAAGAGAGTGAGATAAGTATTAGTCTGTTGATGTGTTTTAGTTTCCATGATCGTCTAAAGATGAAACAATATAGAATAATTTGTGCATTATATGCTGTAAACTAGCAGCCGCGCCTGCCGCACGCGGTTTCACCCGCGTGGTTCCCGTTCCCGTGGGAATTGATCAAAATCCTTTCTTAGCGGATGCCAAGCAAGCCCACCCACGGCCCACGTCATCATAACATTTTACCTGCATCATGCATGCATGCCAAATTTCAGCCCGATCCGTCCAGTGGTTTGGGCTGTGCGTTGATAGATATCTATGTCAGTCAGTCAGTCACCGACTCACCGTAGGTAGGAAGGACCTCAGAACAAGAATGCCTTTAGTTCTTGTTCTGAGGGTAGGTAGGACTAATAGCTAAAAAAAATAGTTTCGCCAGGATAACGTTTTCAAGCGTTACGCTGGCGGAATCGTATTTTCATTAATATCTCAGAAACCCCACTAGGCACAAATTTTATATTTAGTGCACATTTACAGCATATAATGGACAAATTATTCTATATTGTTTCATCTTTAGACGTGCTAACATTTCGCGCTTTCCGCCAGAGTAACGCACGTGATATTTGTGCTTTATTGGAGACATGACATCAAAAAAATTATAAAACAAAAAGTCAATTTGACATTGGCTAGAAATGTCAGCGGAGTGTGACTGTGTGACTCCGGCACATTTACAATTTGCTTTGAATTTTAACTAATTAAATTAATAAGTGATTCATGTAAATATTAAACGATAAATTAGTCATAACTGTTACGTTTTGACTACCAGCCATGGACCTCCACCGGCCGGTCGACCCAAATAAGGTAGAACATTTTCGTTATTTGTACAAGTGTTTTATTCGCAAAATTCCTATTAAAATCATTATGTAAATATTATTTCTTCTTTTTAGACCTACGAAGAGTTAACCTCCGACGAAAAATTAAGGTAAGAGTATTGTCTATTAGTTTAATTAATAGTTAATCATAGCATATGGATCTGGTATCATCTTATCAGTTTGTTTTACTGGCCTTCATAGTATTAATAATGTGTGTAGTAAAATTACTGGGTATATGAGACCGAATAACTGTCGTCTCGGTGTAGCGGGCGCAGGGCATTGCCAGACAGTAACTGCTTGGTTACTGTTTGACACTGAACTATCTAATGGTAGATGTGGCGCTTATCATCAGGTGTACGATCTGCTCGTCTTGTTACACATTGCATTAAAAAAAATGTTGAAGAAATATCCGTTGATACTTCATATTTTTAACTGTACTTTGTCATATGTTAATATTGTTTTAATTTGTGACTGCTATTTTTAAAATTAGATTTTATAATGTTATTTTTAATGTTCATAAAGATGCCTACAACCTAACTTTACTCGGAAGTTATGAAAAGTATGCACTGTTTAACTATTAAGAAGCTGGTTCAGATGTAAAAGAATATCAAGAAAATGTTAGAAGTAGAGATTTGTTAACCACTCAACGCCGAACCGGCACTCGGGTGCCGCATAACAATAGATTTTCTATTGTGTCTAGTAATCCGGGGCTAGAAGGATTAAATAAATACCTTTTTATCTCCTAAGTAGTTTCTTGATTAGATAACTAATTTATTTACAAGAAGACTTAGGGCAATATAAAGTCCTTGACTTTGATTTCACTGATTTTTTAAGTGCAAAGGTATTTACAATTACAGTATTTCTTTTAAATGTATTTTAAGTCCCTACAATATTAAAAAGATGGAAAGTTAATTTATTTCTGGTATAATGTATGACACAATTTTTAACTTTTTAAGCCTAAAAATAATATTAAATTCTGGTATATATTTTTTTAAATTGTTGCCACAGATATGACCACCAAAAGCTACATGAAATGCACAAAGGCCATGAATCGATGCACACGTCAATGGTATTGGTACTCATCATCACGTTGATCGTGGCGCAAGTTATAGTTGTCGAATGGAAGAAGAGGCATTATAAATCTTATGCAGTAAGTTATTTTTATATAAGTATTCAAAAAATTTTAATTTTAAATTATGGTACGTAGCTATCTAAATCTCTTCCCACCAAAACTTCCCAGAAGAAACATACATCTTAGTAAAAAACTACGGACAGAAGACCAATTTTCCAAAGATAAGGAATCTGAAACTATGACACTCGTGGAAATTGCTAACAGCGAGATGAATACCATGAAGAAGTATAATAGATTGGAAACAAAACTCAAAACAATGATAAAAGAAACCACAAACAAGGTTGACGTAAGCAAGCTTAGTGAAAGAACAAAGAAACTGATAGAAACAAGGAAAATTTTGATGTCGAACAGAAAAGAAAAACTAGCTGAAATTACGAAAATTAGCAAGCAAATCCAAGAAAACATGAGAAAAGACAGGCAAACAATAAGAATCCAAACACTCAACAAACATATTGAAAAGGCGGGTAGCTGCAGGAAAGCTCTGAGAGAGTTAAAAGACACGGGTAAAGAATGGATTTCTAAAATGAAGAGCAAACAACAAAAAACAACACTAAAGAGAAAAGAAATACAAAAAATAGCTACTGACTACTACCAAAATCTCTACGCTCGCACAGATATCACCACAAATCCTGGAACAAATTCTAAAACTTCATCACAACCAATAACAACTCCAGAACCAACTAGTGAAGAAGAAAGCATACCACATATTCTTATCTCTGAAGTGACAAATGCAATCAACTCGCAAAAACTAGAGAAAGCACCAGGGCCAGATAGAATACCAAATGAACTAATGAGAGGTACGATTGAAGAGCTAAGTCCGGCTCTAACGAGGTTATTCCAAGACATCTTAAATAAAGGAACAATACCAGACCAATGGGGTGAATCCCACATCATACTCCTTCATAAGAAAGGGGCAATAGAAGACATAAACAACTATAGACCGATAAGTCTAATGTCAAACATTTACAAAGTATTTGCAAAAGTAATACTCAATAGAATATCATCAATTCTAGATGAGAATCAACCAGCTGAACAAGCAGGATTTAGGAAAAGTTTTAGTACAATAGACCATATTCATACAGTAAAACAAATATTACAAAAGTACAACGAATACAGAAAACCACTTTACATGGCGTTCATAGACTACTCGAAAGCATTCGACAGCCTAAATCATGAACAGATATGGTTAAGTCTAAAAGAGCAAGGCATTAACGAGACCTATATAAAAATCATTCAAGATATCTACCGAAAAAGCAGAGGAAGCATAAAACTAGAATCGTTAGGAAAACCCTTCCCCATAGAGAAGGGAGTGAGACAAGGCGATCCCCTCTCTCCGAAGTTATTTTCGGCAGTACTTGAGAGAGTATTCAGGAGATTAGACTGGGACAAATATGGGCTTAACATAAATGGTAGACGTCTAAACAACCTCCGATTTGCTGATGACCTGGTTCTGTTAGAGGAAGACCCCAAAAAATTAGAGTTTATGGTACAAAATCTAAAAGATGAGAGTAGAATCGTGGGACTAGAAATGAATGAAAAGAAAACAAAAGTGATGACCAACTCAACAAAAGTCTGCATTAAAATTGATGACAACAACTTCGAGTATGTTGACGAATATGTGTATCTGGGGCAAATAATTTCTTCCAGTGACCAAATGACCAAAGAAGTCAACAAAAGAATTGCGTATGGGTGGGGCAAATACTGGTCATTAAAAGAAATTATGAAGAACAAGGAACTGGCCATGCACATAAAAAGGAAGACATACAACACTTGCATCCTTCCTTGTATTACGTATGGATGCGAGACTTGGTCATTAACTTCACACCACAGAGACAAACTCGCAAAGTGCCAACGTGCAATGGAACGAAGCATGCTCAACGTTAGGCTACAAGACAAAATTTTGAACTCCGACATCAGAAACAGGACCAAGGTTACGGATATCCTTCTGAAGATAGACCAGCAGAAGTGGAGGTGGACAGGCCACATGCTGAGAGACAAAATGGAAAAGTGGAGCAAACAAGTGACCTTTTGGCACCCCAGAGATGGCAAAAGGAGTAGAGGTCGTCAGGCAAGACGTTGGGAGGATGACATTAAGTCAACACTAGGACCCTTATGGACGAGAGTGGCTTCAGATAGACGGCATTGGAGAGAATTGGAGGAGGCCTATGTCAACAGGCAATCGGTGTTAAGAGACATACTATAAAAAATAAAATAAAAATAAAAAACTTGTAATGTAACTTACACAAGAAAACATGTAACTCTTACTCCGAATAAAGGCTATATTATTATATTCAAAAAATTTTATGAGGCAGGCGCATGTTTCTATAATTTATAATAATTAATTAATATGTTAATAACATTCTTAATAACACAATAATCAGTAGATGTGATCACTGATAATAATTGCCGATGGCGATAAAATAATAAGATTAGGTGATACTAATTATGTCAATACCTCCAGATATCTTCAACAAATGCAAAGGGGAAAAAATATGCAAAACTTGACTTCAATAATGTCTATCAATGTTCAATGTAGTCTTATGCCTTGCATTGGGACATTGAATAGCAAACTTCGTGTTTGTGTAAAAGTCACATTTCCACCCACCAGGCCGCGCTTCTTCAGTACGCTACATGCACGCTTGAGGTGCCCCTGAAAGTAGGACTATCCACCGACAAACTTATCTGTTCCGGTGGCCAAAATTGGAACTATGCGAAATGTCAATGTTTGTTGCCAGTTGTTGCTGTTACAAATAAGCCATTAATTTTATTTGGTTAATCCAAAGTGAATTGTTAATATTGAGAAATAGATTTCAAAAATAAAAAAGGTGTTTTAATTATTATTCTACGTTGTTATTCAACAACAACAATTTATTATTAAAATATCAAATCAGATAAGTTTGTCGGACTATAATTATGTCTGTCCCGCGAGAAACGAAAAAAGTCGGGACGACTGACGACGCTGACTAAAAATATTATGGGCCTAAATTATTTTTTTCCCTTAGTTCTTCACGATGTGCGCGATGTGGTCGATCCCGCTGATGATCAGCGGACGCAACGGCTGGTGGAGGTTCATCAGCATCTGGGCGGTCTTCACGCTGCTCACCGCCGTCGTTATTAGGAAGTGCTCGCATAAACCCATGTCGGTCACCACGCCGAGGTCAGTACAGAAATACCAACCGTTTTTTATAAACTAGTGTGGCTAAATAGTCTAAGATCCCACTGCTCGATTCTGCAGGTATCTGTTTTTTTTACTAATTTTAAATGATTGTGAAGGAAGTATGTAATAGATTAGGGATAGCATGCCTATAAAAAAATCGAATTCGCTAATATAACTTGCAACGTTTTTTAATAAATTTTACAACATTTGAAAGATAATAATGTCACAATTTCGTACGGTTGACGTCTTGCTGTCAAACGTTCGCGGTGCGGACGCCGTACTGTTGCCGCTGTTGTTGTTGCTGTTGTGAAGAATAACGACCGTCCGATACGCGGTACGGCAAACGCGCGGCTACCGTACCGCAGCCGTCCGACACAAAACGTCTAATTTGAAAGAGCCCTTAGTGTATTTAGCACTCACACTCACTAATCAGAGTGCACTATTGCACTATTACTCAAACTTGTGTGGATGGTACCCGGACTCACGACCTCCGGGTTTTACACTAGCAGCTTAGGTACGGTCAACAGCACATCACGGCACACACTTGCAGTTCGATAATAGCACTTATGCCCGTGACATAAGAGTGGTACAGTCCAAAGTGTATAGTCTGACGTGCTTTTGACTGTACTACAATAAATATACTGTAAAGTCTGTAAATGATAAAAAATCTGCTTCCAGATTAGTGTACAAATGGTTCTACCTAATATACAAGCTAAGCTGCGGCTTAGGCGTGTTCGGATACGTGGTCATGATGCTGACGTTCCTCGGCGTGAACGTTCTGTTCGGATACAAGCCTCAGGCGTGGATGGATGTCGGACTAATGTTTTTGTTCTACGGGTTGTACTTCGGGGTCCTGGGAAGAGATGTTGCCGAGTACTGTACAGATAAGATGGCTGCTTCTATTGGGGTGAGTTAGATCTCTTTAAACTACTGCAATTTACTTACTTACTAAGGCAGTTGTCCCACCAACGGCGAGCAAACGGCTAACTATCGACTATTTTCTCGCTCAAGAAACGAACAATAGATATACATTCCGTGCTGTTCACACTGACCGGCGAGGACTCGCTCCACTAGTTCGTCGCTGAGCGATGTAGTGATGCACGCACACCTCCCTAACTTACTCTCTTATATAACTAATGTTAACGCCATTTGAGTCAGTATTAAACAACACTTTGATCGGCAAACACTCTTTTATTAATATACCTGGTCACCACCTTTACATGGCGACCCTGCCAGTGCTGCCTCGCGGCAGTGCTGTGCAACGTGAGTCAAAGAGTCAACGATTCGGAATTTTATATAAGTTTTTATTGGAAAACTACAATGAACACTAAGTGCGATTAAATAAAATGAAAATGGACTAAATAAAGGGTGTCTCAGCATTAAGCGGAATGAGCGTGCGTAAGGAGTGGTGGTTTGAGCTGGAGCTCCCGCCCCATCGAGGATAATTATTTTTCTGGACTTATGGAGAGACTGGCTGATATGGAGAGCGCTGCTATGGAGAGCGCTGTTGTAGAGAAGGCTGTTGAGGAGGAGACCTAGGCGCAGGTGGATTGTCGGTGCCAGAGAAGTGAAGTAGAAGAGAATGAAGAAGAAGTGGATGGAGCCGGCAGTAGTTCCTGACCATGGAGGGGGCTGCCGCTGGGAGGTTGACGTGTCGCGAACGGCAACCTCAGAAAGTGATGTTTTGGTATTGTGCTAAGTAGTGAAGTGGCCCGATATTTTTTAGTAGTATTTTAATCTCTTTTTATAATCGTAGTACTTATTACACATTTTTTTTTCTCTTCTTATATTACGAGCCCACTGTTAGCAATTCAGTAACTATTGCGTAAAAATTCCGAAATTCCAAAACTTAAAAAGATTTATTAGGTTAATAAATAATTCTATTATCAAACATTGAGATGAAATCAAGTGATAGGATTTGGAAGACGTTGATGATGAAGAAAGATTTTTTTTTTGAGGTACCTACTTGACGAGATTTTTAAACATAATACCTATTCTTAAAACTGATTACAGATTTTAATAAATCTACGAGCTGAACTGTTCCAGTACAGGTACGTACATTGTTAATTTAGGATTATGTATTTGGACAGTGATTAATCAAAATTAGTTAGGTGGATGACAGGTATGGATGGTAAAGATTTCAGTAACTCTTTTTCCCTAGCTAAGTCGCTATAGCTAAGTGTAATTATAAAAATCAATAAGTCCGATCGAACCGATAACTTTTACTTATTTTAATGCTATAATGCTTGAAATTAGGTTTATTGAAAATAAAATAAAATTATTTGATTAGATTATGAATTAATTATCTGTCTAATAGCTAATAGGTAATCTATTCTATTTATTTCCGAAAAAGCTTAAAAGTATTACAATTTGTTGTGCAAGAATCAAGTCCAAAGTGCATCGGCGAATGCAACGCTGACGCCATACATTTTACACGCGCTTCAGTAATTTGACCGCCTCGACAGCGAGTACATAGTTAGTAACTCTGATTTGCACTTGCCCTTAAACAGTTTGTGTTGTATTTGATTTACCTTTTACCTAAAGTACCCATGATACGTAATTATATTTCAGAACATTTGACTAATCCATATTTAAGGCTAGCGCATACCGGTGAATAAGCTGATAGTTGCGAAATAAACTTCTATTGCATAGGGTTGTCACTAGTCAAACGTAATCAAAATTTTATTTTCTCAATAATATCTGCAGTAACAAAAAGATAGGTACTAAACTGATCACACAAGTAATAGTAAAAAAAGGGGGTTGTACTTAGTTAGTTGGTTGTTTTAACGATTGTTAAGTTTAGAGCTATTCATCAGGTTTTACGTTCTAAAGAAAATCTTATAATTGTTTTTTTATAGATTATGGATTTAATTAACTTTTAGCTTAATAAATTTTATGGTAGAGTTTTAAATTTATAAATTGTTACAAAAGTATAAATATTTATTAAAAGTTTATAAAATGGTGTACAACCCTACTATGATTTATAATTTGTTGACGTACTACGTAGTTGTAATTCTTAAAAGGTTTTCTATTCATTCTCTAAAGTCATTATTTTTATACATCGAGATTTTCTGTTAGTTAAAAGCACCTACAGTCACCAGCACAAGTTACTAGCAAAATTTCAAACTTTCCCAATAGCTTCATGCGTTTGACAACTGCAAACTAAGAGAATCGGGAAATTACCTTTTAATGTTAAAATGCAAATTGTTTATTTTTCTAATCAATATAGCACTTCCATTTCGGAAAACTATTAAATTCATATAATAAAAACATTGCATTGAATGACACATAATGCATGTTTTATGATGATGTCACTTCGATTGCATTCTATCTGATTAGATGTAACTGTTACCTTATAAGTACGTGTAGCTTACAATAATTGCAAGTCTTTGCAAACAATCGTAGCCACCCAAGTAGCGGTTTCTGATTTCAATTTACAAGTATTCAACGAACATGACTATATTGGAAGATTTGAGAGTTGTCTCCTCAAGAGATATCATTGTATATGGAATAAGGGTTATGAAAATACTTACGGATATGTGACAAAGTAAAATAAGGTTAAGAAGATGAAAAGGGAATGAATGTTTAAAGGTTTAGGTTGCAGGTTAACGGCAGTATTAAAAAACTTTTTGTTATCAATTGAATGCAATTAGGTGCTGTCTAGAAAGATAATAATATGAATGGAATAAAGGATTAATGATTCTGAATGGTTTTGGAACGAAAATTGGATGTGAGAATTCTTTGGCTGACAAAGTAGAAAGAAAGTGCTGTAGGGCTGATCACCCTGTAACATTTGTAATATTTTGTATGTTAAAGTATTCATTTAGAATGAAAAATAGTTAGTATAGAATAAACATTCTTTTGAGAAGGATTTTTGTATGGAATGGAAATGTGTGTAAAAAAAAAATGAGAGAAAATGCAAGTATGCATAAATGGTACTTTAGAGATCAGGTCCTTCAGGCTAAATGCGAGGTGAACGAGTTTCATCGCTGAAACCTGTTGGAGGCAAAAGTAGGTCTTAATCCGTGATGCTCTATTATAGAAAATGGTACATGGAGAGTCAAATCCTTCAAATCGATCATAGTGCGAACGAGTTTTCCTCCGTGATATATGTTGGAGTCCAACAGAGGCTTAAAATGTGACCTCCAAAAAGAGGGTGCGCGCAACCGTAGTAAAAAATATATTAATAAAGTCGACTATAAATATAAAATATGTACCAAAAGAAGTGATAAAAGGTGAAATGAAATTAAAAGGCCGGCCGCCTTGAAACAAATAATAATTATGTACCAAGTATGATGATTATCATGATAAGAATTGAGAAATTATGCATGAAAATAATTGTGATGATAAAATGTATGAAAAGTAGTGGAAAAATGAATTTGAAGGAGCTTAACTACTTATTATGAGAGGATAATAATGATAGAGAATAAAAGTTATAATTAATGGAATACGATTTCATTTTATGCTATGACTATAAGACGAGGAATGAGAGAAATGTAGGAATAAAATTATGGATTTGTTGTACTATTTTTTTGTTGAATACTTGTATTGCACACATTAAGAATAAATTAAATAAGAGAAAAATGATTCAAATTTTGAATTTAGATTTTGAAACAATCAAAGGAAAAGAGATTGCATATACCTACGTAAAGAAATTTTATTTATAGTATTCTATTTCACCAAATTATTTATGTTCTATCTGTAGTCGACAACATCATAACTTTTCTCTTTAAATTACGGTTAATAATTTAGTAAACTAAAATCACTTCATGACTAATTGCTAACAGTGTTGCTACTATTATTTTATGTTAAATCCTAATAAAGAAAGATGTTTTGTAACAAGTTTACTTACAATTAACATAAACAATATTGAGTGTCAGAATTATTCACGATAAGAAGAACCTTTGGTTACTTCTCTATTTTGTTTTGGTTTTTTTTTTTGACAACTGATAATTTGTATCAAAATTGTTTCAAATGATTAAATAAAGGTTTACCTTGAATGTAATTCTGAAATAGTTTAAACATCATGTTTATCATGTAATCATTATAAATTGTATGTATACTTACAAAATGTATGTAAGTTGTTCCTTAAAGTATGCATGTACAAGTATAAATAATTAAAGTTCGTGCCGATTGAAGCTATTGTCAGTAAAATAATTTCTTTTAACAAATTTTGATAAATTCTCAATCTATAATGTTTTTCTGTATAATAATAATAATAATAATAATAACGTTTATTTCGAGCAACACAATTACAGGTAATTACTGGCTCATATTATAAATACCTTACAGACTAACATACATATAATATAAACAATAAAAAAAAAGAAAATTTATTTTAGTATATCCGCCTTGAGGCGGGAAGAGTTGTATAGTTCTTGGAAATTATGATGGTATTTTTTTTTTATTTTGATAATAAAATAATTACATTGTGATTATTATATAACTGCATATTATTGATATATTTTTATTTCAAAATAAATATGATTATATTGTGTAACATTAAATTGTGTCTGATCATTTTTTTGTAACATTGCGTCTGAAATGTATGAATTCGTTTTATTATGTAAAAACAATTGTTTATCCTTTTAAATAACTCAAAACTTTACCTTATTCTATGTAATAGTGTACAATCTCAGAATTATAATACATACTTATCTATTACTTACTCAGAGCACAAAGTGCACCGAGAGCAATCAATTATTGGATTTTATTTTTGTTACTATAAATTATTGGTTATATTTCTTGTATTTCAGACACGAAGTCGTACGATGTTAGAAAAAACATATTAGTTATATCTTTAGAATTACATACTTTTAGAAAATTGCTCAGGAAACTACTTTTTATAATTGTTAAGTTTGTAAACAGAAAATGGAATTTTATATAGTCATGAATTTATTACAAAAATATAATAATTAATAATTTTGCATTTGTTCACTTTCCTTTCTTTTTAATAATATTATAATGTAGACAATAAATTTTAATGAAATTTCTGTATTGAGTTCATACATTTTTAAAGTTATCATAAAAAAAATTGTAAATTTTTTTTTCTTAAAAAAAAAGGGGGGAGGTGTAGTGATGCACGCACACCTCCCTAACTTACTCTCTTATATAACTAATGTTAACGCCATTTGAGTCAGTATTAAACAACACTTTGATCGGCAAACACTCTTTTATTAATATACCTGGTCACCACCTTTACAGCGACAAGCGATCGCTCGGCGATCAGATCTCGCTCACTTCTGTTCAATGTGAGCGAGTGGCGCGAGTAATCTCCCGCCTCATGCGTCCACTCGCTCATAGCCCAGCGACAAAACTATTGGAACTACACACTCGCTCGCACACACAACTCGTTTTATAGTTCTAGCTCTCCTCGCTACTCGCCTAAGGGTTACTTTGAATCTGGAGGGCAACTTTGGCTCCAATTAAAGAAGATTCAACTACTCGCCACTTTACAGCGAAAGCAGTATTCTATCTAGCTCAAGCCTTATACGAGCTTATAAGCGCGTCAACGCTCGTACAAGTGGCGCATGTGGCTAAATACGCGTCTACGCGCGAAATGCGCTTCCTAAAAACTATCTTATACGCGCGTATAAGACGCTAATTTGAAATGTTCGCAGCAGTTAATAGTGAACGGCGGTTTTTGATTCTTAACCTGTCGTCATACCTCAGGACGTGATTAGTAATTGCGCACAGACTAGAACTGAATCAATCGATCAAGCACAAGCTATTGCTTAGTTTGAATGTCCAACGATAATTATTCATAACTAATATTATTAGTTTTTTATATTAGTATATTGTATGTATCGAAATATATATGTATTTTTATGTAAACTACTTTTATACTTGAATATTTTAGTTTTTGACGATTCGTAAGTGCTTCTAGAATGCCTATATGAATAAAGATATTTTTGACTTTGACTTTGACTTTGAATGTGGAAATGCCGTAAAATTACGATTAATGGATTGATTTTGTGTTTCAGTATTACACAAAGGAGGGCATGCCGACGCGGCAGCTCGAGACGAATGTTTGTGCGGTCTGCGGGAACCAGCTATTGGTGGACGTAAACGAGGAGGGCGTGTTAGGTGGGTTGATATTAATAATGTGCTCCTAACTGAGTTTTTGGCTACGGGGCAGACCGTCTAGGTGGGTACCACCGCAGTGCCAGATATTTTCCCGTGAAATAGAAATGTGTCAAGCTTTTCTGTGTCACGGGGAAAGGGCACTGAAGCTAGTGAAATTACTGGGTATATGAGACCTAATAACTGTCGTCTCGGTGTAGCGGGCGCAGGGCGGTGCCAGACAGTAACTGCTTGGTTACTGTTTGGCACTGAACTGTCTAAGGGCAGATGTGGCGCTTACCATCAGGTGTACGATCTGCTCGTCTTGTTACACATATCAATAAAAAAAAATCAACTTCATACATATAATTATGATTGTTGTGGTTGCAGAGAACACGTACAAGCTATCGTGCGGGCACGTGTTCCACGAGTTCTGCATCCGCGGCTGGTGCATCGTGGGCAAGAAGCAGACCTGCCCGTACTGCAAGGACAAGGTCGACCTCAAGAGGATGTTCACCAACCCGTATCCTTTGCTAACCACTAAAACGACTTTTATTTAATTTTTTGTTTAAAATAAGCCAGTGCCTGACTATGCGTTTTACGATAGAGCGCGCTTTTTTATACTAAATCAGTTGGCAGACAGACACGCAGCTCACCTGATGGTAAGCGGCCACTGTGGCCTATTCCATTGAGGGACACTTCGCCTAGAAGCGTCGCTTAATGTGCTGCCAGACTGTAGGCTCATCTGATCTTCGAGCCTCTGATTTCAAGTGTACTGGCTTCCACATTAATATTTCCGGAACACAGCCAGAGCTGTTATGGCGGCAGATTTCACCTGTGGAGGTGGTACCAAGCCAGTCGGCAGCCAGGCGCTTGTTTAGAAAAACGTTAATTCTTACCTTAAAAAGCCCCAAGTTGTAATGGTTTTGTTTGACCAAGGCAATGTTTTTCATTTATGTTTTATTGCTATTTCAAAGTCAAAGTATTTATTTTGCAATTTGATTAACCAAGAAATTCTTTTGCACGTCATAAACTTTTTTTCCTACCAGCACTTCGACGTGAATGAATGGCCTGCTGCTGAGAAGAAGTGCCGCAAGAAATTTCTATTCATTTGATAAGCTACATTGACTATTGTAGATGCCAGTATGTTGTGAAGCACCTGTCAAATCCGTATCCACCGTTTTTTTCTATTATTACCGATATAACATGATTCCTTAACCCACCGTTCAGTTGGGACCGACCGCACATACTGTTTGGTCAAGTGCTGGACTGGATCCGGTGGCTGGTCGCGTGGCAGCCGCTCATCCTCTTCCTCGCGCAGGGCATCAACTGGCTGCTCGGCCTGGAGTGAACATCATCATCATCATGGATATAGGCCTCGTCCAGCGATCTAGAGTATCAGAGGAGTTTGCTAACGGATTTCGATAGTTTGACGAATCAAAAGTATCGATAACTTTTTTTTTTTTTTTTCGGAGGAGAATGCGTTTATGCACCATAACCGCAGGCTAGCTACCGCGGCCGTGTGTGGGACTCGAGACTTAAATGTCCACTACCCACTAAACTCCCCCGATTTCCCCTTCACACCCAATTGGGACGAGCCGGTGCCAGCCTTGTGGCTATTGACCAGCCCATCCTATCCCAGTATCGATAACTGTCAATACCATCGAATTGTTTGATCCGATAGTATCGATACTAATTTTTTTTATTCTTTATTGCACAACATAACGGTACCAAAGGCGGACTTATTGTCACATGGCTACTATCACATACAGTCACAAACATTTACATACATGTATACAAACTCATTCAAATATGAACCTTATCGCAAGACCTCATGACTTACTGTACATTCATTACATTGATCTGGTCCCAAAATACTCGTAAGTAGCTTAAACACGTCTGGTGTTATAGGTACCAGAAACAACGAATAGCGACGAATATATGGACGTAGTTTAGCAAAAACGTTCCAACCCACAACCCAGGTGAAATTGACTTGATATGATCAATCCTTCTATTTTGTTACTTTTCATCATTACAACATAAAAATTACGAAGTTTGAATTCGGAAGCTGAAATTTTTATGTTGTAATCATAGAATAACTATGGTTGTAATGATGAAAAAGTGTCAAAATAGAAGGATTGATCATATTAACTCAATTTCACCTGGGTTGTGGGTTGGAACGTTTTTGCTAAACTACGTCCATATGTTTAAAACAACCAGACAAAGCAAACACATAAGTTTATCGCGTAAATATAAATATCTCCTGGGTAGGATTCGAACCCACGACTGGCCTATGCAGGGTCACTACCAAATGCTCCCTCGAGCTATTCAAATAACGACAGCGTTGATAGTAATCCTCTAAATAATTTCCTATATTACTGAAATCACGTCAAACTATCGAAAGACTCGATAACCAACTCTTCGGCATCCTTGTATTACCGTATTTTTACAAACGCGCCATTCATTTATTATGTATAGACCGACAAACTTATCTGTTCCGGTGGCAAAAATTGGAACTACGTGAAATGCTATGCAAAAACGATATTTAATGACAGTTCTAAATCGACAGTAGCGACGCCGCCACCGGAACAGATGAATTTGTCGCACTATAAAACAATTTTGACAGGTTGTGATCACCCCTACCACGTGATAGAAATAAGAATCGTTATTACTCCCTCCCCTTTTTTATGTAAGACGTGATCACTATAGTCGAGTCATTTTGATAGGTCAGATTTGACAATCATTTATGCAAAGAAACATATACCATACGCTAAAGGAATAAAACTCAAGAAAACAGCATGAGTTCTTATTCATACAATTATTTATTTAGAAAATTAGACTACTCCTGAATGTACATAAGTAGCACTTTTCTTTGCATAAATGAACTGTCAAATGCGGCCTATATTTTTTTTTTATGGACTCTATCCCGCGCCTTTTTGCGGCGCGGTGATTCTGCCAATGTCAAGTTAAAACATTGGTGTTAGATGTTTTAACGCTTCATGGAAACACTGGAGGATACTCTCAAGGTCACGGGGAATGGACGCCATTGCGGTAAGAGCGTCTCATCTACCGATGAGACACACTACACGCAATACTCGTCCATTCGGTCAATTTGTTTCAATTTTCTTATTTATGACACTTCGTTACACTTTACTGAATGAAAATCACACCACTTTTCAACACCAAACTGCACTAGATCACAAATAAAAAGATTTAAAACTAAAAGACGCGTGGACCCATCGCCTACCCTCCAGTGAATCCATGCGGCCTATTAAAATGACACGCACGACTATAACAATTTTGTATAATGCTAGACATAATAAGTGAATGACGCCCCAATATGATGGTAGGAACGTAGTACTAAGTTCAACAGGAGTTTGTGCAAGCTTGCAGAAAGTAAAAAGTATGGACAGGTTTCAGTACATTAATAGTTATTTATGTGACTGCTACATAATGAGGGTCATTAAAATACGAATGTGGTTTTATGAAACGAACGAAGTGAGTTTCATAAAAGAATCACATGAGTATTTTAATGACTAATTATGTACAGTCACATACATAACTTTATCTACATTCATACGATAATATGTCTATTTTATAGTCAGGATTGATGAGCAAACGCCCTAGTTACCAACTTAATCTGTATGTAAAAGTTAGTACTGACATAATGACTGACGTTTGTAGTTTTTAAAATCCATAAACAATCTAGACTCGAGTTGATTTCGATGCTCAAATCGATTGTTATAATTTCAGCATCGAATTAAATGTATAGGAATGGAACATAAAATTACTAATCGACTAATTCGATAATCGAAAAAACCTATTAATTTTTACTTTTAAAGAAGACGTTCGAAATTTGAACGAAATTAAGGTTCGGTTACCGACACTAAAATGTAAACATTTCAATGCAGCCACAGATACTTATATCTAAATGTAGGGCGTTTGCTCATCGCTCCTGAATATAAAATAGACATATTATAGTATGGATGTAGATAAAAGTCTTACTGCAGGCCAGAGGCCTCCATCATTGGAATAAAGTCAAAGTACTATGGTGGATACTAGCGTAACCATGCTTGCCATATGCGGACTGGTGATCACAAACCCGAGCTGTATAAGAAAATTTTTATTTTATTTTTATTATTGCAATGTGTAACAAGACGAGCAGATTGTACACCTGTTGGTAAACGCCACGTCTGCCCTTAGTTCAATGCCAAACGGTAACTTAGCAGTTATGTCTGGCACCGCCCTGCACCCGCTACACCGAGATGACAGTTATTAGGTCTCATATACCCAGTAATTTCACTAGCGTCAGTGCCCTTTCCCCGAAACACAGACGTGCTTGACACCCTTCTATTTCACGGGAAAATATCTGGCACTGCGGTGGTACCCACCTAGATGGCCCAGTACAGTACCTACCACCTGGTGAACTGTAACAATTATGATAATAATATGTGCATGAAACTGGTCCTAGGGTCACAATTTATGTTAGATTCGAAAATAGCTCAGGTTTGTGATTACCAATCCGCACTTGGCACATCAGTTCGCAGACAGACACGCAGTCCTCCTGATGGAAAGCAGCCACTGCGGCATATTCCATTGAGGGACACTTCACCAGGAAGCGTCGCTCAATGTGATGCCAAACTGTAGGCTCATCTGATCTTCGAGCCTTTGATTTCAAGTATTCAAAGCTTGCTGGCATGTATCCGTTATTGTGACGAAGACTTAATTTTAACGATCGACGCTTTTGCCCTGCAGTAGGACACCAATAGGCCTTTATACCTTTGACTTTTATGCGAAACAAGTTTATCTTATCAGTATACATCGTTATCGCGCGGGCAGTTTGGGGGCGACGCATAGATGACCGATGAATAGGGCTGTCACACGTATATAACGAGTATTAGAATATTTGCATGGTTTTTTATTCTTTAAATTAAAGCCTTCCATGTTATGTATATTCCTTATGAGGATAAATAGAATATTATTTCTATTTTGATATTGTATTCAAAATTGGGACAAAGTAGTGTAGAAGCGTTGTTTAAGTTACAAAACATTCTCTGAGGGTTGATTCAGTCCAGTAAGTCAGAAATTGACATCATACAGCTATAAATGAGTAATTAGTAGAAAAATAACATTTTCATAAAAGTGGTTAAGTTATCGAAACCGAAAAAAATCGTAAGGTAACATTGTTGTGTCAGTGGTCGATTTAGGATTACAAATAGATTCAACGCATAATATCGATTTAAAAATCGATATTTTTATTGGTCAAATATAATTTAAAAAAAAAAGATCCATGCGTGGCAACCCTATTCATCAGTATCCACGCGTCGCCCCGAAACTGCCCGCGCGATAACGATGTATACTTATCAGAAACAAACATCACAGCAGTTGACTTGTAAATACCGTACTGGAAAGACGGCTGTGAAAATAGCTGCATTAATCTACTGTTATCTTAGTATCATGACAATAATACTTTTGTTAATGTCATGCTTTTGTTGCCGCCATAACAGCTTTGGCTGTGTTCCGGCAATATTAATGTGGGAGCCAGTACACTTGAAATCAAAGGCTCAAAGATCAGATGAGCCTACAGACTGGCAGCACATTGAGCGACGCTGGTGAAGTGTCCCTTAATGGAATAGACCGCAGTGACCGCTTACCATCAGGCGGGCTGCGTGTCCGTCTGCCAACTGACATAGTATTATAAAAAAATGCTAAGCTTTTATGGACGACTGTAAAATAAGGAGCCCATCAACTTATCCCTAATTTGGCTAAAATCTCAATTGAAATGTATATCTATGCAATTGACATTAAGCTGAAAATTGGTTGTGGGACTTCGGCAGTTAGGGTAGCTTGATGTGTTGTACTGTATGTACAAAAAATGTTTTCATTTTATTCCCGTGAATACCAAGTGATGGAAAAAAAATATTCGCGAATGTATGAAAAATTAAAATTGTAAATTCATCGAACATTACCTAGTCGAGAATAATAAAAATAAATAAATTATTACAGTATTGATATAATATTATGTAAATATATTAATTAAAACGGTTCCTTTGTGCCTGAGCATTTTACACAAAGGAAAATTATATACAGTGTTAATGTTGGTACTAAAGGCTTAGGGCGAACGCTAAAACTCGCGTTTAGTGCATTCCTCTGTGGGCAGAAATAGACTTTCTATCGGCTGAACTGAGTGTCTGTCTGCCAATTGAAGTTGCATAAAAATTTATATAGGAAAGGAAATGAAGAATTTAAAACATTATTTTTAAACAAAATACTAAACTGTATATACACTTACGGGCAAAAATATGGAATCACCCCTGTTATTTTAACTTTCTTTAGCAAATAATCATTTAAAAACCTAAAGGTTAATTTGATATCATTATAAAGATTGAGTAATGGGCTATGAAATGATAACAATATAACAATATTATTTAGTTACTGAAGAGATACTGAAGAGATAGATGCTGAAGAAAAAATATGTTTAAAGAAACAGTCGTGATTCTATATTTTTGCTCTTAAGTGTAGTTTAATAGGATATTCCTCACGAACTTTTTAGTGATACTTATAGTAAATAATTAGTATAGTGACGAATATCCGGCTAATATAGAATTTAAATCAATGGCAGTGAAGTTGTTATTTCTTCCTAAGTTTTGTGCATTTATGTTAATTAATTATATTCGTTGTTATTTAGGTGTTGCTTTTAATAGTTCAGAAAATTGGTTATTTACGTTAAAAAAATGTATGATGTTTTTAAATTTATTTTTTAATTTTAGATAATATGCAAATAAGCTATGAAGAGCGTTTTAAATGTTGTCGGAATTCAAAACAATCATAAAATACAACAATTGGCTTAGGTGGCTAGTCACCCAAATCAACTCACCAGCGTTTTTTTTTTTATTGGACGCAGTTCTAACCTAACCTAAGCCCATAGAGTAATAAAAACGCCTAAGCCTTACCAATTGATGTTAAACGAATTGACTTTTATAGTGTTCTGTTTAATTTACCAGAAGAAAAAAAAAATTTGATGAATACTGTAGCAAGAAAAATAAAATCTAAATATGTTTGATTTGGGTGAGTACTGAGTAGCCACCTAAGCTAACAATTAAATACAAAACATTTTGTACATATTACATAGATTTAAAGTAGAATGTTCGCAAATGTTGCGCCTGGCCACAGAACAAACATTTGCCGAATTTTTCATGTGGTTCAATAGGATAAAAAATATTTGGTTTGTATTAGATATACATCAATTAGCTTTTACATAATGTAAGTTGTATTAAGTACATCACTTTAAGATAATTAAATATTAAATTATTGAAACTGTACATATAAAACCATTTATCCTTTTCTTTGAAATCATTGGAAAAAGACACATTATTTGATTATGTCGAAATGAGTAATGCAATTTGCAATTTGAAGACAAGTAACAATTTCTAAATTATATATTTTAAATAGTTTTTTTTCGATAAAAAAAAAAGAAAAAACCACACAGCATTTTTATGGCACTTATTAACCGAATAAATATTACGACAAAAAAGAAGGCACATTTTCAAGTTAGTTGTTCATTTGCCTCGTTTCTGAAATAAAATATATTTCGTCAAATTATCTTTTGTGTCATTCGATTTTAATGGTTTTAATAATACTTTATGTAGTACATAATATGTATATTTCTTTTTTTGGTGATAATAATTATTTTTCTTGTGCTTTTAGTAGTTGGTAGGTACTAACCTATCTATCAACGTTATTTTTTATTGTCCCTGGCTTAATAGTCATAGTATTATTTCAAAAAGCTATCCTTGTTGGTCTTATTTTACAACTTTCTCATAAGTTCCTTGTAATACATATATCTGTGGGATTCATTTGGTGTTAGAGCCTATTCACACGTAGACTAGTCGTGTTTTTTCACGTATCGTTTTTTTTTCACGATTCGTTATTTTTTGACGGAAGCAATGCTTTTTAAATACCTATGTTCACACGCTTCACGAATCGTGAATAATGACGGATACTGATACGTCTTTTAAAAATCACGATTCGTTAAAAATCACGTATTGGCTTTTGAAAATCTATTGAAAATATTTTGACGAATCACGATTCCGTATTCAATGTAAACATCCATCCGTCAAGGCGTATCGTGTTTTTTAACGAATCGTCAAAAAACACTAACTCTAAGGGTCGAGAAGTCGGCTATTACACCATAAGTCGCGGTCGCGGGTTCGATCGGAGGTGATCCGATGCTCGTTTGCCTCTTTCATATAAAAAAAATTTTTCAGTTAAAACAGTTTCAAGTGTTAATGTATATGTCGCAGTAAGATAGATAAAGCTGTAATATAGTTATATGCCAGGGTTATAACTATGTAACGTACGATAGTTATAAGGAGCGATTTATAACTATCGTACGGTCACAATCTAGTAATATGGTTATCTGACTAAACTAATCTAGTTCTATAGTTATAAATCGACTGGGGCGACTAAGAAATTAACGGGCGTCTAAATATTTTATAGTATGGAATTATAGATGAGGTGTAATAAATATAATTTGGCGACTAATATTATTAGTGAGGTAATAAACATTGTATAAACGGCCGGAGGCGGAAATCGACTCGGACGGACATAGGTTAGAAGGCTAAGGCGGGAGCGGAGCGTAGCGGAGCTCCCGCCTTAGCCTTCGTGGTTATTTTTTTTTTAACACCTATTCCCTAAATTAATGAAAGAAATGGTTTTTAAAATTACGTATTCGGACTGACACGTTTTATTAATAAAAAGTATTGTAATGTAACTAATTGTAGGTTACAAAAAGTTGATTATAACAAAAATAAAGACCATTAAATCGTTTTATTTAATTGTTTAGTAGATTTATAGCTATGTAACTAGATTAGTTTAGTCAGATAACCATATTACTAGATTGTGGCCGTACGATAGTTATAAATCGCTTCCTTATAACCATCTTACGTTATATAATTATAACCCTTGGCATATAACTATAATTCGGCTCTAACTATGATACTGCGACATATTATACGATTGCAGTTTCCAACCCCATAATATTGTTTTGTGTTATATAATAAATGTATATAAATTATGTATTTCTCCATTCCATTCTTTTCTAAAATTCACAGACATTGTGTATAGTAATAATACAATAATTACTTGGAGTTTTTGTAATGATGGTGTATAATGCAATTTGTAGTTATTTTGTACAAAATAAATCTGATTCAATATTTTTCCTTTTTGCGTTTTTACTGTAGACATCATTATTTTAGTACAACAATTTACAATAAGTCCAGTTTCAGATATTTACTCATTTTTTTTTAATTATAAATTACAGGGAAGTAACTCATATATGTAACAGAGTTGAAACTGGCTCTAAACTTTTTTATTGAATTTTTCTAGAAAAGAGTTTTTACGATTTTTTCTAGAAAAGAGTTTTTACTAGTTTCCAAAAAAGAACTTCGCAAACTCTCGCGAAACGTCAAAAAAAAAAACCAAACGTTCCATTTTCCAACATCTGTCAGAGCTTTAATTGTTTCTCAAAATGAGGGACAAGTCCACCGTGCCCGAAACAATGTAATTCGTATTAAAACAAATCAAATAAAAAATTTCGTGTTAACATTCATATCTGAACGTGTAAATTGTGTGTGTAATAATGTTTTCGTCTACCGCAAGGTGCTGCATCGTGGCCACCAGACACCATGGCATTAAGAATAACAACATTGCCCAGGTGGTGACGAGCTTTGGTGAGTCTCCTTTGCATGGTATATTTGCCGTATTGCATAGTCCACTTTATCGCAAAGGCCGCGTTATAAGTTGTGTGGAAGCAACATGTGTTCAGGTGTGAGCCATGGGCTCAGGGTGGGGTAGCCATGAGCCCAGGGTGGGGCAGACATGGGCCTAGTGTGGGGCAGACATGGGCCCAGGGTGGGGCAGCAGCCTTAACCCTTGGCATGCCTGGTGGTAAAAAGTTACGAGTTATGCCTGGTGGGTCTCTCAGACCCGGATTTACAATTCGTTTTTTTTTTTACTTTTTCTATATATTTTAGTTTGTTTGGCATCCTAATGCTTTCTAAGGGGATTAAAAATATAAAATAATGCTAAAGACATGTCATTTGAATAATATTTATTGAAATAATTGTAATTCAACTACAGTCATTTTATTTTAACAAAAAATAGTCACTTATTCATGGATATCATATTATTATTATCAAACTTAAAAAAATCTGAAATCAGGTTTTATTTCTCATAAGGCACTACTATATGCTTATACAAAATAATACAATTTTCAGTCTCCTTCACCTGGATCAACATTTTCTTAGGATTTGAAAGATTTCAGGAAATAAATGAGTGTAGCTTTTGCATACATAAAAATATCTTACAATATACTGTGTATTGCGGTCTTTATTGACTTGACAAACATGACATATTCGTTTTATTCCAGGAAAAATATAATATTATCCTCCTAGTTGCAGCAGTTTCGATCCCACGTTGAATCTAGAAAATCTACAATAAATTATCAACATATCGTCAATATATACCATTTTGCTCAAAACTATCAATTAGTAAAGGAAACTAAATAAAATTTACTTACGTAATTAAGTTTAACGTAAAAATATACATTAAAAAATAACTTTTAGCACACAAATATCAATAATCCCACAAAAAATAATATAAAATACTTACTTAAAAAAGTCACGCCGCATGCCTGGTTGGGTCTGAGAGACCCGCGCGCACTTTACACTCCTTTTTCTACCTTGAAAAGTTCCTGCAGACTGAGGAAAATGGTGGAGAATATACAGAAGTTCATAATAACCAGCTACTGAGAGCGGTAGCGCACGAAATTCAAATTTAAGTGCACAACAATGATTTTCATGTCACCCTGGGTCTGACAGACCCATCCAGGCATGCCGAGGGTTAACTACCTAATATGTTACTTGCGAACCATAATCGATTTCTTACCTCGGGATTTATTTACGGTGGAACAGGGCGCTTAAGCCAATAAAGCCTTGCTTCTTCCGCCTTTAACTTGAGGCAATGGGGATTTTATATGATCGGCGTCTGGACCCAGCACCCTCCAGTGGCCTTTGAGCGACTCTTATTATATTATGTGGTCTTTGGGGAGAGGCCAGTTTTCGGATCCGTAAGTCGCATTAAACAGATATCGCTGCTAGTGGATCGTTTAAAAAAAAAACTAGCAGTCCAGGCGAGTGAGTTTTTTCTCCAGACTCAGAAACACTGAACCTTACCTGATCTTTCATTTCCGCAGGTATCCGCAACAAGCACGACAAAGGCTCGTGCTGCAAAGACGTAGCCCAGACGGAGGGCAAGCAAGTGGAGCCCTGGCCGAAGCCCGACCCGCCGCCGCCGGCCTGGCGCAACACGTGCCCCTCGGAGCCGCAGCCCCCCAACTACGACCCCTACCGGATCAAGGTGCCGGATGTGGTCGTGCCCCCGCTGCCTCCCAGTAATGCAAAGGTAAATAAACGTATTAGTGCCTGTGAAGATATCAGACATTGTTTCCCCAAATCAAAAGTGTCTACACACCTAAGCACCCCGCGGCACGCCTCTCATCGTTCTACAGTTGCAGTTCACAAATTGTGAACACTACATTGTATACATGTCTTGTGAATTGAAGTTTTGATGTCGCGACTATCGTACCGCTGGCGGAATTTGGTGTGTAGACACCTTATGTTGTAAGACTTACAGGCTTATTTCTTTATACGCTTTTCTGGCACTAAAATGACTGAGTAAACGTTTACATTATTTTAGAATGAATTTTAGCCTATAACATTATTGTTATTTACTCCTCGAAGGACCAATTTGTGGTCGTTTTTGCTATTGTCCTACTAAGTCACCGATTAAAGTATATTCAACCTTAAAATCGCTAGTTCATTAGTTAAATATATTTACTTTAGAGTTACAGGGCATAGTTAACAATAGTCATTCATGTGATCTTTTTTCGCTTAAATAAATAACAGATTTATTTAGTACCTTACCTTAGCGACACGTGTTCCGAGTGCGTTTGACGAAATCAGAGCCCCCACGCCGTGGACATTAAATATCTAATGAATCCAGCTTGTGCTTTGTTCATCAGCGGGCGGTGGTGCTCACCCAGTCCGGACAACACCAGGGCCCCCACCAACAGCAGGGCTTCCAACAGCCGGGCTTCCAACAACAACACGATTACGGCTACCAACAACAGCACGGCGAGAAGCAGGACGAAGCCAGCGAGGAGGGGTTCTTGGGTATGCTCAAACGATGGTTTGGAGGCGGCAAGTCCAAGGAAGAAAAGGGCAGCGGAGATCAGATGATGGTCGGTGACGGAAACCCTAATTGGCATTACGTACGCTCGCACTGAATGGTAAGGAGTATTTTTCGGGGGCTGTTTTTCGTCCAACGCACTCTACACGCGAAGAACAGAAGAACTCAATGTGATTTTTCGACAGGAAATACCAAACGAAGACTCGAGGGAGCTGTTCAAAGACCCCCAGTTCCACATTGGGGGCGCGTGCCCCGGGTCTGTCCAGGATCTGTTCTACAATTCCCCCATCGTGCATCCTGATTACTGGAGACCAAAGCCTGAGAGGAAGTTGCAGGAGTTTGTCAAAGAAGCTCTGCCCAAGTTGGGGTATCATGGGAAGAGTAAATACAAGTACGCATTCCATGAGCCTTGGAAGCCATTGGACCGGTTGAGCTTGCTGGAACGAGCTGAGAAAGAGGAGGGGGAGTTTCCTGAGGAGGCGAGAACCTCTGAAGATGCGGAGCTCGCTGAGAAGACGGACAAGCAACTTACGTGATTGGGCTCTGATTTCCGATACAAAATTAATTCTGAAAATTTTGAAACCAATGTCGCCTGGTACTAAATAAATTCTGTATGAAACATCTTTCTTTTAATGCAAGTAGTGTTAGGGTCAGTTTCACTATTGTCAGATAAATTCTTGCTAATTTATGATTTAAAAATATCTTAGAGCTCTCTATTGTAGAATTTCAAAAAGAAATCGTCTTTATTTCTGACAGATTATCAGAAAAACCTTACGTATCTGACAGTTGTGAAATTGGCCATTTACGAGTAGTCTTGCACGTAAGGTATAATACGATTCAACTTAATTGGCTTGTCCGAACATCGTGCGAGTACCGCGCAGTACACAAATGTAGGTATCAGAGGGGTGCAGCCGCGCCCCGCACCTGCGGAAACGACGCGACCAGCTAACTTCAGACACGCCAGTTAAGTTGAATCGTATTATAGTTCATTTCTTACTCTTGTGACACTAGCAGTTCTGAATTACTTTAAGATAATCTCTCTTCTAGAAAACCTACTGAGACATAAGTAACACACGGACTGGTAGGTTAGAAAATGAATCTAAGGTGGGCGAGTGTATTTACGCAATGTAGTACGACACTATACGTAGCCCACACACCAAACGTGGACGATAGAGGGAAATTTAAAAAAAACTTACAAAAACGTCATTGATACAGAAAAATTGCTTACAAAAGTATTTCCTAGATTCGAATCCTACCATGGACAAGCATTCATGTGATGAACATCTGTGCTGTGTCTATTATAATGTCTGGGACGTTAATTTGTATTTTATGGGATCAGATCAATGAATGTGTCATCTTTCTTCGAGCATTTTGTTCCGAACTAACCTCCGAACCAGGGAACTAATCCACCGATGGATTAGAGTGGACTTGTAAGCGGAATCTAATCCATTCATGGATTAGAGTATACTACTACGCGGAATCTAATCCATGAATGGATTTGAACAGTGGATTAGAGTGGAATAGAGCGAACAATCGGATCCATGGTAAAATCAGGTATTTATACTCGTAGGTAAACATTATTTTACTGTAATTACTTACTTCTTTCGTTGTTCTAAACAATTATATAAGAAATCTCGAATGCCATTACACTGACGACGAGTGGTCGTATCCGCAGCCAATGCTGGAGTGCGCAAAGACCAAGGGTCCGTGCTCGGTGCGTCCCATCCCGCCCGCGCCGCCCTGCCCCCCGCCGCCGCCCAAGCCCTTCCCCTGGATATACGTTTGGGCCGTCGCTTCCTTCTTCGGACTCATGGGCTTGGTAAGTCGCACTAATATTATAATAATATAGCCTGACCAAGGAAAATAAAAAAACCTGCTCTGGAGGCGCCACATTAGCTATGGTTATCAAACTTATCAACACTTGTTTGCTATGGTTATACTCACAAAATCCAATAGTACCTAACAAGGCACGGTTGACAATTGACATCACACTTTGACAGAATAATTATTGTTTTTTATTTGATTGTTGCCACTTGAAGAAATTAGTTCCAATATTTTTCCGCAATATGGCGAGGTTTTTTATTTTATTGGTCGGGCCGGGGCCATAGATGTACTATTTCTATGGATCGGGCTATACGAAAAAGTTTGTGGATGGATGCCACCCGTTTATAACAAGCTCGTCACTTTCGGAACAAAAATGACTTTTTCCAAAGAGGGGACGATCTGGTGAGTTAATGTGTGTATGAGATTTGAGTGGGTAGTCTGATGAATTCTTTTATATTAGCTAAGACTAGCCTTCCGCCCGCGTAATTTAATTTTCAAATATTCCCCCACATTCCGGGGATCAAACGTACCTATGTTCACCGGGGATAGTGTAGCTTTCCAAAAGTGTTGCTTGTTCACGTTGAACGCGCGGGCGCGGTGGCGGGCGCGGGCACGTTGCTCGCTACATAGCCCGCGCGCGCGTTTGTACGTGAACACTTCGATACTACGCCATACGTTGATATTTCGCGCCCGCGCCCTCACTAAGAATGATTCAAATCGGTTCAGTAGTTTCGGAGCCTGTTCAATACAAACAATCAAATCTTTCCTCTTTATATTATAAGTATCCTTATGCTAGTCTATTATGCTTTTGCTTGCAGATTTATCGAATACATTTATGGAGAGAAGAAGCCGAAAGACTTAGTGAAAGTACTCCTATATGTTAGTAGATATTTGAAATATATTCATATCTTGCTGGCATATTCTATGATGACAAATCTTGTAATGGTCTTGTAATGAACTGCCTCCGTGGTACATAAAATATCTGCACATTTGACAAAAATCAACCTTGCCTCAAGACGTCAAAAAACCAATGACAGCAAACAATATTTTTTACACATAAAAGTATTGTGCTAATATTTATTTTTGTTAAATAAATATAATATATAAATATCTCTGGACATTATTCACACAGCGCCATCTAGCCCCAAACTAAGCATGAGCTTGTACTATGGGTGCTAGACAACGGATAAATTACTTATATACTTTTTTTTTTGTAAATACATACATATTATACATAGAAACACCCAGACCGATACAAACAGACATGTTCATGCACACAAATGTTTGTACCGTGCGGGGATCGAACCCGCGACCTCTGGTGTAATAGCCGACTTCTCGACCATTACAGCAAATGGCTCGTCAAATTAGTATTTCGGTTCAAATACTAGATCTGAGCGAGTGAGCGTTCAAACCTACCAAAAATGTTCAGATATTTTTGGTAGGTTTGAACGCTCACTCGCTCAGATCATTTTGGCGCTGACTGTACATACTTTTCACTTTTCGATAGTCCTTGCTAAACCTACGTAGCATCATGGGTTCGATCCCCCATAGTCATAGATACGATTCAGCTTAAAATCAATCAGTGGAAAATCGCTCTTCCTCGAAAATAACTTTCAAATTTTATCCCATCAGTCAAAAGCACGTCGACGTAACATTTTGGACTTTGTATTTGTACCGCTCTTATGTCGGGGGTATAAGTGTTATTATCGAACTGCAAGTGTTTACCGTGATGTGCTGTTGACCGTACTTACAACATATTATGTGTTTTGTTGAAACTGTGAATAATGTCTATTTACGACTACGCTTTATATTTTTTTAAACTGTGATATCTATGGATATTTATGTATTTTATGCTGTGCTATATTTCTGGGCGGACACAGGGCGTCCCCGGCGCAAGGTGAAGCGGCCATACCACGACGCGGACTTGCCGGCGTGCGTGCAGTACCTGATCGTCGGCGCGGGCGCAGCCGGCTGGGCGGCCTACCGCGCCATCATGGAGCACGATAAGACGGCTAAGGTGGGTCGAAGAGATAACCCGTTAGAGCTCTGCTATGACGCCATGGCGACGTCGCTGGCTGCCTTATCCAAGCAGTTATTATTTAAATGTATGGGACCTAAAAGTTCTGCCTTACAAAGCAATGAATTCCCAGTATGTCACGGCGGTGATCACTTACCATCAGGTGACCCACTTGCTCGTTTGCCCACTATAATATAAAAAAATGAGCCTCTTCCTAAAACAACTTTTTATACAGCGCGTGGATGGTGCTACAGGCAGGCGACGCTACGTGCGTGTAATAAAATAAAAAACCTCGCCATATTGCGGAAAAATATTGGAACTAATTTCTTTAAGTGGCAACAATCATATAAAAAACCAATAATAGTCATACATTATTGCTGTCTGTCAAAGTGTGATGTCCATTGTAAACCGTGGCTTGTTACTATTGGATATTGTGAGTGATTTGTGAGTGTAACCATAGCAACCAAGTGTTGCTATAGCCATAGCTAATGTGTCGCCTCCAGAGCAGGTTTTTTATTTTCTTGACCAGGCTATATACAACTCTATATTTCCGAAAACACAAAAGTAATTTCAAAATTGAAAAAATGCCAAGAAACGTGTAAAAAAGCAAATGTAAAACTTGTTGTCAGATATCCTATTGTGTCTCTCATTGCAGGTGTTCTTCGTATCCAAAGAGGACTGCATCCCGTACGTGCGGCCGCCGATGTCGAAGCACATGTGGTGGAACCAGGAGCCGCCGGACCTCACCACGCTCAACTACATCGAGGACGGGCGGAGGAAGACGTGAGTGTTCATAATATCATTGTCTTATTAGAAACATAACTAATAATCCCCCTGACCAAAAACAACCCCTAACGGTGATCCCACACGGGCGCGTTGCGCTCTGCGTTGCGGTGGCGGAGCGTCGTCGATGCGTTATATTTCATACAAATTGAAGGGCATGCCACACGGTCCGTTGTGGCTACGCGCGTCGCCGCAACGCGTGCGCGACGGACTTGTAGCCGAGAGACGAAGCGGGGGGAGTGGTGCAGCGCTCCGACACCACGCTTGGACAAGGCAGCGCGTTGCGACGACGCATCGGATCGTGTGGCACCCATTCCGTCGAGCGCTTGCGGTGCGTCGTCGTAACGCAGCGCAACGCGCCCGTGTGGCATCACCCTAAGATCACGCAGGATGATATAGTTCACAAGTGAGAGCGCAAACACAGGTGCACTCGCTAATTTATAACTATCATAAAATAATGACAGCATTCTGATACGACAGTAGATATCAGTCGCAAAACCAACGACTTTACGTGCTTTCCGAGGAGCGGGAGTGTTTTCGGGCTCCGGACTATGACTGTATTTTCAAAACAGAAAAACCCTATTACAATTTTTTTAACCCACTCTAAATTCAAATCTAGGACTGCTGGCGCACTCGTTGCTTCAAAATACGTTTTACTAGCCACTGCACCACAGAGGCATTAAATTAGAATCAAAATGTTTCTGGCATGTTCATATTAATGAACATGCCAGAGCAAATATTTGGGGCGACTCAAGAGGGTTTTGCCAGAATTCCAGCACTGCTGTGCTGTTAGTCTAATAGTGCTGTCACAGTGCTCGAATTCGGTATTATTTCGCGGCATTCGGTTTCAGATTTCATTAACTTCTGCTCAGACGTAGACACTTTGTGTCCACTTACCCACATACATTTGTCAACCTGTTGATAAAATGCTTTCACCAGTATGTACCTGGCGGAATGCAAGAACTTCCTGGACCCGGTGAAGTTTTACCGCAAGAAGGTGGGCCCCGCCGTGTCCATCGCGACGGGCTGGTGCGTGCTGCGCGTCGACGCGGAGAACCACGTGGCCTACATCAAGACCATGTGCGGCGAGCAGCCTATGTACTACGAGCGGTGTCTGCTGGCGCCAGGTAACTTCCACATTTTTTTTTAAATTTGGACTGAGCCAGCACTTGACCACAAAGTTGCCTGATGTGTAACAACTATGCGGTCTACGATGTAGCGCGCTTGCTTAGGGAAATTCCGTTAATTCTGGCCTTGAAGAGCCCCAAGTTGTATTTTGTAGAAAAGACAGATCCCGGCAGAGAATTCCACTCCCGCGCAGTCCGTATCAAGAAAGATGAAGAAAATCGCTTAGTTCGTACACGCGGTATCCCCACTGTGTACGGATGGAGTCCCTGACCGAGATTTCTTGTCCCCAGGATCCAAAGCGAAGAGCCTGTCGATCTTCACGAAGGCCCCGAAGGCGGTGCGCGAACGCGTGGTGACGTTCCGCACGATCCGCGACCTGGAGCTGGCGTTCCGCAAGGTGAAGGCGGCGCGGCACGTGGTCGTGCTCGGCGGCGGCACGCTCGGCTGCGAGCTGGCCTGGCATCTCGGCAGGATGAGTGAGTGCTCTCGTTAACACGCTGTGCGCGACCGCGTGGTGACGTTCCGCACGATCCGCGACCTGGAGCTGGCGTTCCGCAAGGTGAAGGCGGCGCGGCACGTGGTCGTGCTCGGCGGCGGCACGCTCGGCTGCGAGCTGGCCTGGCATCTCGGCAGGATGAGTGAGTGCTCTCGTTAACACGCTGTGCGCGACCGCGTGGTGACGTTCCGCACGATCCGCGACCTGGAGCTGGCGTTCCGCAAGGTGAAGGCGGCGCGGCACGTGGTCGTGCTCGGCGGCGGCACGCTCGGCTGCGAGCTGGCCTGGCATCTCGGCAGGATGAGTGAGTGCTCTCGTTAACACGCTGTGCGCGACCGCGTGGTGACGTTCCGCACGATCCGCGACCTGGAGCTGGCGTTCCGCAAGGTGAAGGCGGCGCGGCACGTGGTCGTGCTCGGCGGCGGCACGCTCGGCTGCGAGCTGGCCTGGCATCTCGGCAGGATGAGTGAGTGCTCTCGTTAAGGCCGTTTCTCCACCGCCGCCGTCACCGGACTATCACCGAAAACCGAGTTTATTCTGACCGATTTCAAGATGACGTGACGGCGATCGTTTGTCCACCGCGACCGATCACGGCGTTTAGTTTGTTCCAGCTGTCACTCGTAGTACCGAGCTTACGTGACGGCAGTGTGTGGACAAGACAAACGTGTTTTGTATGTGTTAGACCATACCGAGCCATCAATGACGCTCAATTAAAAAACTAGACTCACAATCACGCTCAAATATTGTCCGAAGCAAAAGTCTGCCCACCCGACTATTGGGCAGAGTTTTCGTTTACAGCCCGTTCCACATAAGTTGTCCTTTAGCCGCTATATTGGCAGCATTGCCTACGCTTTGTAAATCTGTCAAAAAACAGATTGAATGTATTGAAAAACAATACTACCAATATAGCGGCTAAAGGACAACTTATGTGGAACGGGCTGTAGTTGTATACAATTGACATTAAACACTAAATGCCACTAGATAAGGTGTTAATTTGAACGAATGTGTTAATGTCATCAGTGTCAAAGCCACTCGGACGTTTTTGTAAGGAATTTTTCTTAGAGATTGGGTGTCTAGTTTTATATTGAACGTTATTGCGAGCCGTGGTCTTTGTTTACTGCAAATACGCGCTCAAAACTATTTTATTTTATATATTGTATAATGTATGCTTTTTTATGTCTGTAGCCAATAAACGTCTTATTTATCAATTCCTTTTTTGCTTGGCGGTGAAATTGCTCATAATTCCTCAGACAAAGTGGTGAACGAGGAGCGGCGCAAGCGCAACAAGGAACCGCTGGAAGACATCGAGTTCGCGCTGGTGTACAAGGACAAGGGCGTGCTGTCCAGCATCCTGCCAGAGTACCTCGGCGAGTGGGCGGCCGAGAAGATCCGCTGCGAGGGCGTCACGCTCGTGCCTAAAAGTCAGTATATAACCATTGTTGGAGACACTTTTTAATCGTTTTTAATCCTAGGAACAACGTTAGTAATGTCGGTTGGGCGCATTATGTCCAATTCGCAAAAGGTCCAGCGCGCTCAAAATGTCCAATTCTCACAACGTCCAAATCTTAAATTGTCCAATTAGCAATTTGTCCAATTCGCACTTTGTCCAAATCTCAAATTGTCCAATTAGCAAATGGTCCAATTCTCAAATTGACCAATTCAAATAACAGTTGTTTAAATGTTTGTTATATGTAGATATTTTATTACAAGTAGCAGTATAAAGTGATTCTAACTTAGTAGTAAAATTGAAAAATGAAAATTTTTTTAGTCAAATCAAAAGTTTTACGATTGTGATGGACGAAAATCGAAGTTTTCTTTTTCTTCAGAACCTTTTTTGTTTTCACTATAACAATATATTCTAACTAGTTTGTCCTGAAATCGTGTTTGGCCGGTAACGCATTACATAATATGATGCAAACAATAAACATGTTTTTATAAATGAAAGTTGGTGTCCCAAGCTACGGGCATGGCTTAGTTTGGCAACCTATGGAAATTATGCGAAATGTTTTTCTGTTGGTAATTTTACAATGTCTTAAAATAATAATTTTGAATTTGAAAGTTTATTCGTTTTTTTTTATACTGGGTCAGTTGGCAGACAGGCACACAGCCCACCTGATGGTAAGCAGCCACTGCGGCCTATTCCATTGAGGGACGCTTCACCTGGAAACGTCCCTCAATGTGCTGCCAGACTGTAGACTCATCTGATCTTCGAGCCTCTGATTTCAAGTGTACTGGCTCCCACATTAATATTGCCGGAACACAGTCAGAGCTGTTATGGCGGCAGATTTCCCCTGTGGGGGTGGTAGCTAGCCAGTCGGACTATGAAAAAGCCCTACCACCAACCAGACCCAAGGCGGGAATCGAACCCACGACCTCCGTGTTTTTATACCCGAGCGGCTTAGCCACTGTTTCACGGAGGCGGTCGATGTGTATTGTGTACAGGGATATTATATTATTGGTTGCTTGTAGATATAATTTTCACAATGTTATTCCAGCTCAAGTATACGACGCGTTTCCCTCACGTGACGGGCGGTTAGAGTTGACGTTGTCCAACGGCACTTCGCTAATCACCGATCTTGTAAGTTGCAAAACTGTTTTTAACTAGATTTTTCTATGAGAATATTTACCACTAGTTTGACGCTTCCCTCATTTTATTCATAATGATAGATAGATAGATAAACAATTTATTTGCAACAAAGGATACACATACACACAAAACAAAGGTTTAAAAGGTTTAAAATTCATAAAGTTCAAGTTCCATTGCGTAGAATTCTTTGACTTCGACTTTTCTAGTATCGATAGTAAACAAGCGTATTTCAAGTAATACACAGGTGTAGTATTTGACTATTAAGATAAAGGTCTTTGTTTTTTTCAAAAACTTTCGTATTATTAACAAAAAAATTGTATGAATATCTTTTATATTTAGTGTAGTCATCAATTCTTAAAATATTGCCAGTTAAAGAGATTTCGTGTAGGCGCAATTAACCATTAAGAGCCCAAAGTAGTCAAAAAATATCATGGCATTAAAGGAAAATTAGTCTTATATCTAGGTAGTTATAAAGTCCATTTTCCTTTGATGAGAATACAAGCGAAATAAACGCTCGGAGAAGAAAGAAACCGATACCGATCGATAACCGTTGGGGTAAACGGATTCTAGAGTGGAGACCGCGTCTCGGTAAACGTAGTGTAGGACGCCCTCAGGCCAGGTGGAGCGATGATCTGCGCAAGATGGCTGGCAGGAGCTGTATGCGAGTGGCCGAGGATCGATCAGCGTGGCGAGCATTTGGAGAGGCCTATGTCCAGCAGTGGACTGTCACAGGCTGATGATGATGAAGAAAGAAACTGATGTGACTGACATAGTTGGTTGTGTGGTGTCTGGTAGGTGCTGGTGGCGGTGGGCGCGGACCCGCGGACGGAGATGGCGGAGCCCTCGTTCCTGGAGCAAGACAGCGACAACGGCGGGTTCCTCGTCAACACCGAGCTGGAGGCCAGGACGCATCTCTACGTGGTGAGGATATTGACAGTATATTCGCAATCTTTTTCATTCATATAACATTGTTTTCCTTTTCTATTAAATGTAGGTTCATATAAATCATCCAATTCCGCCTTAAGCTCACTGCAGCGAATGCGAAACGAAATTTGATTTTCTTGGTCAGGCTGTACTTAACTGTTATAAACTTCCTAGAATATCATAAAATTTGATGTACGGGCAAGCGCTTACACATTATCGCGTTACCATTTTTACTTCATACTGCGCTAATTAGCCAGTGTGTGTTCGGCAATCAATCGCATCGATCGCGTACTCATTATCATTCTATCATTTAGTCGTAAGACTCGTTCTATCAATATACCTATCAGTTCTATCAGAGACTTTCACTTCTATCATCTAACAACTATCATAAAAAGGTGTGCAAACCGTACATTGATATTCAAGAATTTTCAAGATCTTTTACGTTATACTCGAAAAGTAAAGTTTGTGTTTTCTCTTTGAAATAGTACGAGTACAATATTGAACTTCTTGGGAAGAATCGTCGTATCAGGGCAAGAAATTAAATAACGTATAGTTAAGTCTCATGGCACTATAGTCAAGTCATTTTAATAGGCCACATTTGACAGTTCATTTATGCAAAGAAAAGTGCTACCTATGTACATCAGGAGTAGAGTCTAATTTTCTAAATAAATAATTGTATTAATAAGAACTGATGTTGTTTTCTTGACTTTTTTTTCTTTGCATAAATGAACTGTCAAATGTGACCTACTAAAATGACTCGACTATAACACACTACTTATACTTTTTTTATACATTCCAGGCTGGAGACGCCGCCAGCTTCTACTCGCAGTGGAAAGGCCACCGCATCCGCATGGAGCACTACGACAACGCCGAGGAACAGGGCTACATCGCCGGCGCCAACATGACCGGCTACTGGGCGCCCTGCAACGTCGAGCCGCACTTCATACTGGAGCTCGGGGACACCCTGCATATGGAGGTAAGACCTTTTTTTTCCGACGGAAAAAGTTTTTTGTTCAAAGACTTTGGACCGCCTCCGTGGAACAGTGGCTACGCCGCTCGGGTATAAAATCACGGAGGTCGTGGGTTCGATTCCCACCTTGGGGTCTGGTTGGTGGTAAGGCTTTTTCAGAGTCCGACTGGCTAGCTACCACCCCTACAGGTGAAATCTGCCGCCATAACAGCTCTGGCTGTGTTCCGGCAAAATTAATGTGGGAGCCAGTTCACTTGAAATCAGAGGCTCGAAGATCAGATGAGTCTACAGTCTGGCAGCACATTGAGCGACGCTTCTAGGTGAAGCGTCCCTCAATGGAATAGGCCGCAGTGGCCGCTTACCATCAGGTGGGCTGCGAGCCTGTCTGCCAACTGAGAAAGTATAAAAAAAAAAAACCCCAGCCGGAAGCCAGGTCAGAGGGGAATCCCAACTCCCAACATTTATTATTTATCATAGATACATGTTTAGTAAATAAAAGTTTTGTTTTTGTTACCTACTCAGTTGCATACACAAGTAAAAAAATTTATTAAAAATTCAAAGCATTTGTAAAAAAAATTGTAACCCAGTTTTAGAACGTATCCGATGCCAGTGCCACGCGTGTTGGTTACTGCGGATGTTCGGGGACTTCCCCGCTGTAAGTTTCGGTCAACAGCGCTTAAAAATTTGCGTATATTTAACCCCCCCCCGCCCCTGCAAATTCATCGGATGGAGGCCGATAAATTTGCCACAGGCCTCGAACGGTATAGTTACGCCACTGATTGGAGTGCGGTCCCCGAGCACAGACACCTAGCTCGGAGGAAGATCTTCCCTTTTCGTTGACGACATGAAATCCTTCATTCGTCACATAACAATCTATCTATCTATGTATGTGTCAGGTGGTGGGCGAGGTGGGCGCGTGCATGCCCACAGTTGGTCTGTTCAAGCAGTGCGCGGAGGAGGCGCGCGCGCAGGCGCGGGCGGCGGGCGGCGACCGGCCTTGCTACAAGAAGTAACGACATGTTTACTTATTTATATTATAGCCTGACCAGGAAAATAAAAAAAAACCTGCTCTGGAGGCGCCACATTAACTATGGTATAGCAACACTTGATTCCTATGGTTTTACTCACAAATAACTCACAATATCCAATAGTAACAAGGCACGGTTGACAATTGACGTCACACTTTGACAGAATAATAATGAATGACATCTTAATGTTTTTTTATTTGATTGTTGCCACTTGAAGAAATTAGTTCCAATACTTTTTCGTAATATGGCGAGGATTTTTATTTTATTGTTTGGGCTATAGTTTTCTTTAGGTTCGGCTTTACTGTCTGGCGATGTAAGAACCCTTCGGGCGAAAGGGAAATAAATTTTGGCTTTCCTACCTGGTCCGCCATTTTGACTTTTTTTTCAAATTAGCGTTCTCTTATAATTCTTTCAAGAATGGATTCCTAATCTCAATATAAACATGAAATGTCATTAGGCGAAAACCTGTAAAGTGTCACGTTACAAAGATATAAACAACCGAAGTTTTACTTCATTTTATTTTACTTGAATATCTCTCAAGTGTGAGACTGGTGCGAGCCAGTTTTTGAGGTCTGGTGATGATGATGTTTGCAGGAGCGAAGAGTACAAGAACAGGTACAAGCGCGGCATGCTGTTCTACCTGCGCGACGAGACCGTGGTGGGCATGGTCTTCTGGAACATGCCGCCCATCGAGGACAGGAAGATGGTCGCCACCGAGGTGAGCACCTGTCCCGTTAGGAGGCCCTAGACAAGCGGCATTTATGACGTTCGTTATCGCTCCATTTGCGATAGCAAATGTCAAAACCCGTACTTTCAATATCGATTGACCACGTGAGTTTTCTAAGGCACCTGTCAAATCCATACAATTTGAAGTTAACGAATTTCGCTGTCGCTGTCAAAATGTTTCTTTGTCTAGACCCCCTGATGAGCCATATTAGCCTCGCACAGTAGACCACCGTTGTGCGTAGTAGCTTGGCTATTTTCGACTAGCCATTTTATGTAGTGGTTGAGAAGTCGGCTGTTATAAGAGGTCGCGGGTTTGATTCCCTCACAGCACAAACATTTGTTTGCATGAACATGTGCGTTTGTATCGGTCTGGGATCTGGGTTCTATGTATATTATGTATGTATTTACAAAAAAAATTATATAATCATGTAATATTTATCCGTTGTCTGACACCCATAGCACAAGCTAATGCTTAGTTTGGGGCTAGATGGTCTGTGATGATGTCCAGAGATATTTATTCATATTATTGGCCCAATCCGCGATTGGTCAAATGGTGAAAATGGATCTGTTAGAAGGCTTCGTCTTGTCTTCATGGTTTTTTTTAACCTGTTAAAGCTGGACCTATCTGATCTTCAATAATCTATTTCACCCTCAGTTGCTGCGGGCGGAGCCCTCGTACAAGGACATCAACCTGCTCGCCGAACTGGTGGGCTTCCCGGACACCAAGTGCGACTACACCGCCGCCGAGGAGCTCATCGAACCTGGCCCTTGCATCAGGAAGTAAGCTCATTTGTTACAGTACCCGGCAAACAGCTTGAATTTTGGTGGGGATTGCGCCAAATAGTTATTTATGTGACTGTTGCATAATGAGGGTCATTAAAATACGAATGTGGTTTTATGAAACGAACGAAGTGAGTTTCATAAAACGTCTATTTTAAAAAATTCTATTTTAAAAAATGTCTATTCTAATGTCTATTTTAAAGTCAGGATCGATGTGAAACCGCGTGGAATATAATCCGTAGTACCAGGAGAGCAGAGAAGAACAAGAAGCTAGGCTAGCTCGCGTCTTTCAAACTCTTTGATTTAATGAATAGATACGCTGCGGTTATGCTCTCCTGGTACCTTTGAAAATACATCAAAATGTTTTGCTTATTAGCTTCAAATCCATTAATTTTTACTTTTTAAGAAGACGTTCGAAATTTGAACGTAATTAAAGTATCGGTTACCGATACTAAAATGTAAACATTACGATGCAGCCACAGATACTTATATCTAAATGTAGGGCGTTTGCTCATCGCTCCTGACCTGACTATAAAATAGACATATTATGGTATGGATGTAGATAATTTTGAGATGCGCGCGCGCTATTGGTGCATAACGCTTGTCACCAAAGGTACTTTAATCTACTCCTTTAGATAATAAAAAAAATGGTGCCGTGTATGTCAAAAATAGAGACCGACTGTCGTTTTTTATTGCCATTAAATATCATTTTAGCACTTTTGGGAATAAAAATTTTATAGTGAGCAAAAAGTGATCATAATGTTAATTTGATTTTCTAATAATTGGTGTAATTGACAAAAAACGTAGAAAAATAATCAAAACACCTTTTTTATTGTTTAATTCCATTACTCAATATTAAAAATTAATTGATTAACCGAATAAAATTAATGGCTTATTTGTAACAGCAACAACTGGCAACACTAACCTGTAGCAGTTTCAAGCAGTTTTCAAAATTGACATATCACGTATAGACCGACAAACTTATCTGTTCCGGTGGCGGCGTCGCTACTGTCTATTTAAAACTGTCTTTAAATATCGTTTTTGCATTGCATTTCACGTAGTTCCAATTTTGGCCACCGGAACAGATAAGTTTGTCGGATAATAGTTCCAATTTTGGCTGCCGGAATGGTTAGGTTTGTCGCTCTGTAAATAAAGGTTTGTTCTGACGTGGTAATTATTTTTTGTTTCAGTTGGCGTGTTTTCTGATTTCCTGCTTCGCCCACGTTTTTTTAAAGTGTGAAAAATGTTTTGGAATGTAAAAAAATTATAAGTAAAATGTTTGTACAATATTATACAGTAAACGGTAACATACAGTATTTGTTTTATTTATCATAATTTTGATCGCCTCCGAGGAACAGTGGTGAAGCTTCTCGGGTCATAAAACGGCGATCGGGTTCGACTCCCGTCTTTGGTCTTGGTTGGCTGTAGTTTCTTGACTGGCTAACGGCAGCAATATGAGCGGCCGCGGTGAAGGGTGCCTTACCATTCCAAATAATAATAATAATACATTTATTAATCAGACAACAAGATCCAGAGTGTTAGTTACAAGAGCTTATATCCTATGTTAGTACAATTAAAAATTAAAGTAGGTTACAAGTGACTTAATTCTAACAATAAGTTTACCAATCAGTGGACAGTCCCCACGATTGGCTATGGCATCCAAAACACTATTGCGGCTGTCGCGAACCCGCCTGAGCAATGAACCTGCTTTTTTGCGCAGTATTGTCGGGAAACTGTCGACCTGCGCATCCGCGAACATGCCCGATGCACTACACCATCGCGGCAGCCGCAGCAGTGCCCTGAACGCATTATTATATTGAACGCGAAGGCCGCTGTACGACTTTTGGGTAAAGCTAACCCACAGGCTGCTCGAGTAAAACGATGTACAATATGCCCGGAAGAGTGTTATTTTGACAGTGTCAGAACATCGAGCAAACCTGCGGGCCAACATGTTAGCCCTTTTCGACAACGATCTTCGCTCTCTTTCAATATCTGCGTCATCTTTTAGTGTGTCTGTGACAATATGACCCAGATATTTGAAAGATGTCACTCTACAAAGTGGGGACCCATACAGCATGATGGGAGGCACAACATCTGGGCATTTACTGCCTGCCCTGAATACCATGTACACACTCTTGTTTGTATTGTAAATCAGACCATGAGCCGCTGCATACCTCTCACAGATACTCAAGAGTCTTCTAAGTGCGCTTATCGAGGGTGCCAGCAGCACCATATCGTCTGCATAGCTTATATTGTTGACGCATATGCCTCCAACGTGACAGCCGACACGAGTACCACTGAGCTCCTCGATCAGCGCATTCACATATAAATTAAAAATTCTAGGCGAGGACAGCCCACCCTGTCTAACCCCACATTCACTCTTGTACTCATCCGAATAGACATCAGCCCATCTCACACGATTTATCTGATTCCCATACCAGTACTTGAACATAGAAAGGAGATCAGCAGGTAATCCCATCAGTCTCAATTTTTCCCAGAGTACATCGTAATCAACTAGATCGAACGCCTTGGACAAGTCTAAAAAACAGGCATACACTGGTGTTTTCCTGTCAGTGTAATATCGGATGGTATGCTTGAGTGCCAGAATAGCGCTTTCCGTTGATAGGCCAGGCCTAAAGCCAAATTGTAAGTCGTGAATATTCACGTATTTACTAAGCTGAGAATCAAGCACACCATCAAACACCTTGGCCACCACAGTTGCCAAGGAAATAGGCCTGTAGTTCGATCTAGCTGACACGTCACCGGTTCTGTTTTTGACAATTGGAACCACTATTGTCTCCATTAGCTCCCGCGGCAGATATGAATGAACCAAACAAATATTAAATAACAGAGCCAGTATCCTAAAGAGGTGAGGCCCCGCATTTCGCAGATGCTCGATGCTGAGACTGTCGTGTCCCGGTGATTTTCCTCGTGTCATTGATTTAATGATCTTCTCTACCATTCTGCTAGTTATTGTTAAGCTCACAGAGTCACGACGCGTCTCAGGAGCGACCATGCTAGGTTGTTTTGAATCCAAAGGCGATTTTACAGAAAAATGATTTTTAAATAAGTTCGCAATGGCCTTTGGATCACTAACACCGTCAACACACGCAGGGAGGCCAGGTCTCGAATTCAACTTGTTTGTTGACTTCCAAAATCTTCCAAAGTCCCGCTCTTTATGGTGTGTAGCTAGAGCATCCATTTTGATCTGCTCCTGGTGATTTTGACACCATTTCAATTTTCCCTTGAAGACTTTTCGGCTGTACACCAAAGCCTTCCTGATTAGTACACCTAGCAAGTGAGTGTCTGGCAACAGAAATGACCAAAAAGAATATAAAAAGTATGGGTAGTTACCGGTTTGTCCACTTGTCGCTAACAGTGTGTCGAGTAGGTACATACCACCCTGGTGCCCTGCCCCGGTACCGGGGTCGTTGGGAAAAAATTGTTTTATCGACGGGGCGGCAGTGTGTCTCCACTAGTAGAGACAAGTCCACTTTTTTTTCTACAAGTCCCCACCAATGATTGTCGGTATTGGTCGGTATAGACCGTTTATTCCCGGTCGTCCCCACTCATTCGTCCCCACATGTCCACTTTTTTTTTTCACTTGTCTATACCAGATTGTAATTAAATGGTTTATTGTCAAAAGTGTGGACTTGTGTGGAGACCGCTTCTGCCCCACCGTACCACCGCCCATACCCCTAGTAGTGGTACGGTGGGTCTAAAACCAAACCACTGAACAAACAGGGTTGTGGGAACTGTCAAGAAGCCACAAGAAGCATAATATTTTTTATATTATGATTTTTAATAGCGTTAAAACAAGTGAATGTCAGGAAAACAAATGAATGATGTCGGGGAAACACGTGAAGGTAGAAACACATTTTCTAGTGATGTGAAGATTTGAAGTATAAAAAACAGGTGCAACTTGCAAGCGATTTTCGAACTTTATTGACCGTAGAGACAAGGTTTTTGTTTTTTCTATTCCGTGATATGGACCAAGGTGGACAAACTGGAAGAAATTTTGAGCCAGGTTCAATCTCAATATCTCATTGTCACAAAATTTTCTCTTAGTCAAAGTTCTTGTAAATCCATTGCAAAGATCGGTTTATTCAAAGATCCATTGATCTTCTTTATGACAAACTAGCCTTCAACCCGCGGTTTCACCCGCGCGTAATTTCTTTTTTCAAATATCCCTCCCTACCCCAAACATTTTCGGGATCAAAAGCGGTTCTTCCGGGTGGTCAAACTATTTTGAGTACCCTACCTACCCTATGTTCACTGGGGATAGTGTAGCTTTCCAACAGTGAAAGAATTATTCAAATCGGTTCAGTAGTTTCGGAGCCTATTCAATACAAACAATCAATTCTTTCCGGTTTCCTCTTTATAATATTAGTATTAGTATGTACGAGTAATCGTTAATTTCAAGTGTCATAGACTCAAAGATAGACGTATCGAGCGAGACTTTTTTTTGGTTCCTTGTGTAAATGGCGCCTATGAATTCCCTTAATAGGGCGCGGATAGATGAAATTTTTCAATGGGTAAATTGGTTTTCGCAGTTATCTCAACTTTAAGGTTCAAATTATGGTGGCAACTATTTGACAACCGCCGTAATATAGTTAAGGCATAGTTAAGGAAACACGTAGGCACAGATTATCATAATTATAGTTATAATCTTAGATTACTGAATACCTAGTTACTACGGCACAATATTGAGCGACCAACTCAGACCAAATAGGTTTTTTATTTATGTCTGAGGCGGCAAACGAGCCAGCGGGTCGCCTGATTGTAAGCAATCACCGCCGCTCATGAAAATCTGTAACACTAGAGGGATCGCTGATGCGTTGCCGGCCTTTTAAGGGAGTGTGTGGACCTCCGGCACTCTCACAAACCAGACGAAACACAATAGGTCTGCTAAGGTCTGAGGACTCTTACTGGTTAAGTGTTACAAGGCTGGCACTGGCTTGTCCCAATCGGGTCGGGTCATCGGGTGTGAAGGAGAAACCAGGGGAGCTCCACACGTCATCCTGATGAATCCTGAAGTCACGTAAAATTATGTTTAAAGAAATCTGTGGTGGGTAGGTTATCGCCATAGTTGAAATTGAAGGCAACACTAGTAGACCGCATCATATCGAGAGGCCCCAGATGAATGTTTAGCTTTCATTTCCAAAAGGTATTATCCTTATAGCATTTGAATTGGATAGTTATTTTTACCACATATTTAGAATGAGATTTTATTTACAAAACTGGCCATTTCAATTTAATCTTTAATGTAGCCACTAATTAAATTATACTAACGGCAACACTGTTCAGCAAGAAACTGGCCAAAAGCAAAATGCCAAGCCAAAAATGGTTGCCGTAATAGGCCGTAATGCCGTTTCGTTATCTTTCGTTTTTTCACTTAAGTGTCAAAATTGACATCACCTGAGAAACCATAATTTTTGTGATTTTTAGTTTGTGGCTGTTGCAGAAAATTGAAAAATTCAAGCATTTACCCACGGACCTGAGCTTTTAGGTCCCTCGCATTTACCTATAAAAATAAAGAATATTACGAAATAATTTGCCATGCGAGTGTGTTGTATGGAACAGTGTGGCCTAAAATTGGGGAGCAGCTGCATAACATGGCTTTTTACAGGTTAGTGTTTGATAAGTAGGGTAGTGGTTGTCTAAAATTATTAATCGTACTTCAATGAAAAACACATAATTGTAAAGAAACTAATACGTATATATTATAAAAACCGGCATGCGAACTCGTACATAAATTGGGCTGAAAACATTATTTTTAAATTGCTAACATACCTACCTAATTATCTATCGTAAAACGGGGTGGAATGGCACGATTCGTTCGTAACTTTGAGTTTGATTATCATTAATTATTTTTATGCCGGAATATACGCTTACATTATTTTCATATGAGTCTTATTGTTTATTTTACAATTTTATAATAATTTTATTAGTTTTAATCATGCATTTTGAAATAAATTGACAAAATGTAAAGGTTTCTATTCACCTGGGATATTGGGTGAAAGGAAACGCCAGAGGGGTGAATAGAAAAATTTACTAGGGTTGTTACAAACATGATTCCTTTGAATAATCACATTTAATCAGTGGGTACCAACTTAAACCTATTCAAGATATAAGTAGATAGGAATGAATTGAACACTATCATAACATTAGGATATTTTTACTGAATATGAATACTTCATGGCAGAAATGTCCTAAATAGGTAGATATATAAAAAATGCTTAGGTAGGTAAGTTTTTATTAAATTAAAAATATAAATCACAGACAGTTTCATTTTAGGCACATTGAACACTTAAACATTATTATTTCTTAGCATAACAAAACTATAGATGAAAGATTTATGTATTGTAATTATGCGCTTTAAAAAGTTACGAAATACACAAGATCTTTACTAAAATAAAATTCGTCACTATCGCTTATTCCCCTGGTTAATAACATTTGAATAATGAGTGTCGTCGCTACGCTTTCAAAATCCGCTATGTACATTTTGACTATCGCTTTCCGCATTATAAAATATATCTGTTTCACTATGTGTGCTTATTAAGTCCTTTTTGTGATACTGTATCTTCGATACTAGCGATCTCAATCAAGTTCGAGTATCACATAAAGGGCTTTATCTGGACATCGAGGATGAAACAGAATATATTTTTAATAACGGGAACCAAAAATCAAAAAAGATTGCAAGCGCAGTGAATGTATCTGTAAGTAGCACACTGTTTTTATGTTAGATGAAAATAAAATGTGTGTTAATCATTTACCTAACAACTTATCAAACAAATGTCATTTAATTGAAAAAAAAAACTAATTAGGTGAGTTTTCATTTACAATTGGGCACATTTAACACTTATAAAATATGGGTACATATGTAATTTAGTATTATTTAAAGCATAGGTATATAACTTTGTTACTTTGATATAGACTCTATATTATAGTAACAAAGTTATATGCCTATATTATTTAAATATATACATACCTATTTATATATAAATATTCTATATTATATAGATACAAGTACTTTTTTTTGGTAATTAGTAACTTTGAAATCTTACGAACTATACTACTGAATGAAAATATTTTTTTTCTGATAGACATCAAAAGTTGTATGCCTCAGTTAAAGTCATTGTATGTTCTCATCCATCAAATCTTTAAGGATATCGTTCTCATTTTTGTAATAAGACGGTCTTTTTGAGGGAATAGATTTTATACCACTTGTACTAGGTTTCGGTTCATCATCAATAACATGTTTTGTTTTTGTAATATAAGAATTTTTCAATATGTTTTTACATTTATTGACGTGTATTTCCTTAGAAAAGGTTTCAATAGAAATAATGTTGATTTTTTTGTTTTGTTTCTCTTTATTTTCAATATTTCCAATTGTAATATCTGCTAAGACTTGTGAGCTTGTGTTCAAATCTCCAAATCTATCAATATTATCTTCATCACACATTGGTAATCCCAGAGAGTATTCATTTTCTATTTCAAATTCATCATCATAAATGATTGGCATTGATTCTATATGAAAATTATCACAGTCTAATGTGATATTTTCATATATTTTTTCATTTTCTTCATTATTTCCTGTCTCTTCAGTATTTTTTTCATTTTGATCGATTACATTCTCTTTATCATTATTTTCATTTTGTTTATTGGACTTTTTTCCTTTCCCCTTTCCTTTTTTAGATATCTCTGTAACTTTATTAGCCTCTTTCCGTATTTTATCTTTTACATCTCCGTCTACAGCATCAACATAATCTTTAACCAACTCTTCAGTATTTTTATCATTTTTATCGATTACATTATCTTTTGTAATATTTTCATTTTGTTGATTGGACTTTTTTCCTTTTCCCTTTCCTTTTTTAGAGATTTCAGTACCTTTATTAGTCTGTTTTTGTTTTTTATTTTTTACATCTTCTTCAGAATCCACATAATCTTCAGTTTCATCATTAACCCTAGAATTTATACCTTCAGTTCCATCACCAACACTTCTCCCAGCAATTACATTTAACTTCCTTTTCCTTGTTGATTGCTTGACGGTCGTGGTTCCATAGCGTAGCTCCTTAAGTAAGTCCAAAATTGATTTTTCCACTTCTTCTTCACAATCTTCAACTGGCAATCTGTTTAACACCTGGTTTTGGTCGATAGGATTAATTCCTGTTTTTCGGAAATCAGCCAATATATTGTTTTTTGCATTTTTATGTAATTCTTCCATAAGCTTTTTTAGAAGTTTTGGAAAATATCCCTTTGGAACACAAGATTCTTATTTACCATCTTTTTTCTTCCACTCCAGAAGAATATTACGCCATGCAATTTTCATCGGTCTAAAGTAAGCCACATCTAAGGGCTGGGTTAAATGAGTGCTATTAGCTGGTAAAAACACGAAACATATATTATTCTCTTCTTGGCACATTTGTATAACGTCGATCGATAGATGAGAGGACAGATTATCCCCGATCAGACATTTTTTCCCCACTTTTCCCCTGGAATACGGCAGAATAATAGTTTTGATCCAGTCTTCAAATATGATGGATGGCGTCGAACCACCCACTTTGAGAACGATTGTACCGGGTACCAGGTCGCCCGTTTTCAGTCCAGGTGTCGTCGGCCTTATAAACCACGTAGGGGGGCAGTACGTCTCCAGCAGCTGTCGCAGACATCATGATGGACACAGAAGCTTTCGAGTGGTTCATGACTCTTTCTGGGTATTTCGTTCCGCGTTTAGTTAATATTTTTTTTCGGCCTGGGTCATAACATAAGTTTGTCTCATCGTAATTTATTAAGTTTTTAGGATCAATACCAGATAGAGAGGTTTCTAATTCTTTAAAATATTCTTTGATGGACTCAGGAGATACTTCTGCCCTATTTCTTTTAATATATTGGCAATTTCTCTGTGTAATTTCATTTTTATGACGCTTAAGAATATTTGCTAAAAAGTCAGGACCGGGTAAATTGTCTTTAAATTTTAAAACAGTTCTTCCTATTTTGTCTAGGTAATTTTTAATAAAATATCTAAAATCCAAAGAATCAAGAGGATACCCCCAATTAGCACAGATATTGATATATTTGATCATGACGTGTTTCTCCACTTCCAATGAAAAAACTGTCTGACCCCCCTGTTTTTTCATAGTTTTAGTGCAGTGCCTGTATAAGACAGATTTATTGATGCCATATTTATCAGCGACTGTTTTAATGACACTGTTGATTTAATTCTTGTTTTTTGGTATTCATGAATAGCTGCGTTGAGAAACTCCTCGTCATATTTTTTGTATCGCCTGCCTCTAGGGTCAGTCAGGCTTATATTGTCGCGGCATGTTACCTACGAAAAAATACATTCCAGTAAGAAATCCACATATATATAATAATACCCCAACGATAATCTTAATCTTGCTCTGTACCGCTGACATGGCATGTGCATGAAAAATTTCATCATGATAGGTTGAGTAGTTAAAGCATGAAAGCGTAACAAACTACAAACAATCAAGGAAATTCACTTTCGAATTTAAAATATGAGAAAGAAAACTATTTTCTTTCCAATTTATAACAAATCAAATTATTATTATTTTTATTCATGTTATTCACTCTTTCAATAAAAAAACAGGTAAAAATAATATTTCGAAAAACTTTACTACAAGCGACAACCCTAACAGCATTGTATCTAATAACCCCCTTCGTATTTCTATTCAATAATTAGGCAGCACTTACTATTACTTGTTAAAAATAATGGGCACTCACCAACGCTTCAAAATATACTTAATTCGTTTGTGTAACTGTACTATAACTAATTAAAAAACACCAAGTTTTGCGAGCCTAACTTCGGAGCGAATTACACAGTCACCTTTATAACGTAATTTTTCTTCTGTGTCTTACTCCAGAGACAATCGAGTGTTGCCATTTTATAAAAAATATAACGGATTAGTAAAAAAAAATACACGCTTAGGTTCTATATGCTAATGTCACTCGGATAATTTGGGTTGTAAAACTTTTTTGCTTTTGTGTCTAATCACCCCGTGAATTCTATTAACCCCGTTTTACGGTACATAGAAAGATGAACGTGAACAAGTCTTATTAAAAAAAATCATTCAATATTCTACACTATCTTTTACACATCAAGTTTTAAATTGTTTTTTTTTTAAATATGCTATTTAGATATGCAGCAATGTGATTTAGCACAAAAATCACATGCGTAGTATCCCTTCCTAGTCTGTGAAAATCACTAAGAACAAACAAATCACCTTAGCTATCAATCATAAGCAAACTACAGCTAGGATTAGCAATTTTATGTGTTGTCGAAATATTCATGAAAACTGGATACAATAAAATTGCAAATTTTAAACTATTTTCAATAAAATTGTAAGATATAAAAAGTCTTGTCTGTTCTTTGGACATCTTAGTGAGTCATGCAAGTATAGGAACATAGTATAATTGATTCTTCTTCATTAAAGGATAAAAAAAGGAATGTTGTTAGCAAAAATGGCCTCCAATAGAAGTATAATTGTATAAATAATATTATCTAATAAAGCTACCTGCTTTCATTCTACTGGAGATTTTTTTTATGCTGTATAAATTATGCGGTTTGGGATTTATATGGCACTGGGACAATTATATGCCTTATATTATTATAATTATTGACGAGCCATTTGGTGTAGTGGTCGAGAAGTCGGCTATTACACCAAAGGTCGCGGGTTCGATCCCCGCACGGTACAAACATTTGTGTGCATGAACATGTCTGTTTGTATCGGTCTGGGTGTTTGTATGTATAATATGTATGTATTTACAAAAAAAAAAAAAGTATATAAGTAATGTTTATCCGTTGTCTAGCACCCATAGCACAAGCTCATGCTTAGTTTGGGGCTAGATGGCGCTGTGTGAATAATGTCCAGGGAATGTCCAGGGATTATTTATAATTAAAATGTTTTTATATCTCTTTTTAGAACCATTCTTTCCTTTTCAGAAGGTGTTCATGCTCAATTTGCCGCCAGATGAGCCTGTCATTTTCATTCAGGCTTGTCACTGCCGGTGATATGTCCCTGTTGGGTGTGAAAGAAAAACCAGAAGGGAAAGTTTAGTGGGTAGAGGACTGAACTTCTATAGTCCCGAGTCTTCTTCACGGCTGCAGGTCTTTCTATCCTGAAGTTACGGTGAAGCATTTTCCTAAAGTGTATTTTTCACATGTAAAGTTTTCTTCTCTTTAAAAGTCTTCTTGAAAAAGAAGGATGCATCTTGTGGAACAACATGTATAATTCCTTGAAGCACATTAATTTATAAAATTACTTCAGCGCCAGGGGCAATTTTTATTTTATTTTATTTATTTGGAATAACAACAGCCTTTACATAATGTATAAACATTAACATTCAAATAATCACATATAACTTAGGCCAAAACAGTTATTTACAGTATTACATAATTTTGAGTACTAAACATGCAGGAGTCTTTGACATTTTTAACTTTAAATATTATTTTTCTTTTCATCTTAATACTTGTGCCTTCTTTAATATTCATGAGCAGAGTTGGGCAAAATTTATTCGAATGATGAATAACGAATGAATAAATTGCTTGTTCGTTATTCACGAATAATAAATAATTTTTATTTAAAGGAAAATTATTCGAATGACGAATAAATTATTTTATTCATTAGTCGGATAATGAATAAAAATAAAACAAGGAATAATAGCATTTAAATCAAATATTTATTCGCTTTCAATTATCACGTATTACAGTTATTATGATATTAGCACATGATTATTTCTTAATATTTGTTTTCATCACTACTCTTTCTTCAAACATGTTGTCAGACAATCTGCTTGATTTTGGCAGGTTTATCATAGTGGCGTAAGAAAAAACGCGTTCTACTGATGCAGATGAAGGCAATGGTGTATTGTATTTTTGAAATATAGTTTTTATTTCAGTATAGCGATCTAAAACATTGAAAGTACGATCTTCTTCAGCAAAATATTGAGATACTATTACATCAGCCCTGGTTTTCGAAGATTGCTTTTGTATGTCATCAGCTTTGCTTCCCGAGTCTGATTCGAAATCAAAAAATGAGTTTTCTGGATCAGCAGCAACTCTAATTTCAGAATTCGAAAGATTCTTGGACACTTCTTTTGCTATTTCATGTTTGAATAATGTTTTCATCCTTCTTTGTTCATGTGGTGTAATGCAACTAAACCATTTGTTCTTGAATCTCGGGTAGGTTAACGTTGCAATTACAGCATGTTGACCTTTAGGCGTAAACAGTTTAAAAAACTCGTCGAATCTTTTTTCAACGCTTTGCCTGTATGTTGCTGCTAGATCATGGCAGTACCTAATTGGAATGTTCTCTAATTTTTGCAGTTTCTTGCGTAAAGCCATTAAACATGGAATTAGAAGTCCATAATACATTATTGTTTCTCCTTGCAGTATATCTAAAGCCTCGGCAATAGGACATGAACATGTGATATATTTGTTTATATATTCATATTCACGGTCACTGATGTAATTTCTGAGGCACAAAGCTCTATGCAGTTGAATGTTCTTGTCTTTGATGGAGTAATTGTATCCCAAAAAGTTATACTTGAAATATTCTGTTTCAAGCCAGTCGTTATATTTGAGCAGAAACCTGGTAAAAGAAAATACATTTGTTATAAATAATAAATAAAAAGTAATGAAATGAAAAGTAAATGTAATATTTATACATATGTCAATGTAATAGAACATAATAATAGGTAACACAATGTAATGCATAGTCACCTTTCATTGCGGGATCCAGCCGACTTCCATTTTTTCTCAATTTTAATCGAAAATGTTTGATTTTCGACTTCAGTCGTTTTTCAATGGTGTCTTCATGTCTTGTCACAGTAGATTTAGACATTACAAACTGCAGAATTTTTTCGGTTTGCTCAGTCTTCAAACAGATCCATTAGAGAAATCGAGACGGTCTGTTCTAAAACATGAAAAAAAAAAATGATGCAAACTCGTGCGAAGTCAAACCACAACTGTGATGGTCTGTGTGTCTTATGTATACAGGAATTATCTCTTGCCAGCTCTCAGCAATGTGGAGTAACAAATCTGGATTTGGATGTCTAATTGGCTGACTGTTCTGTGTATCTCGTATTAAAAGACAAATGCCTGAAGATTTAATGTAGAATTGTCAACTTAACTGTTAGCGAGTGACATTGTTGTTCCTTTTCACTCTCGCAAAAGCAATCAATTTAAATTTTGATTCTGGAACAATCTCTTTGTTAAGTGGTTAATGCCCGCTTTTTTTCAAGCCAGCTGCACATACTTTAGGATCTATTTCAGTCCAAATTTATCCAAGAACTTTTCGAACCAATGTTCGAAAAGTTCTTGGATTGCCATTCGACCAAAGATGCATTCCATCTATCTTTAACCCGGCGTCATGGGGGTGTAAAATTGTTACACGGACATGGGGGCTGACTGGTCATCATTACCCAGATAAGGAATGTGAATATTTCTGTATGTAGGTATTTGAGAAAATGAGAATTTTGTTGTAACATGCAATAATTTACTTTATGAGGATAATACAAAACCATGAACAAAATGAAAATAGAAACTTTTATTACTATGAACAAGGTTTTGAAAACTATTAACTAAAAATCAACAAATTTGTATTTCCCTAGCAAAACTTAACATTTTAAGTGCTCAATAACAAGAGTTTTTCAAATAACGGCGTCGTTTTATGTTTGACTTTATTTTTGCCATGTATTATAAGTCTGTTAGGGTAAACTCATCTAATTTCGTGACAAAGGCATCAAAGGTCAGAAACTGCAGAGTCGTCTAGGTTCATGCTAGCTGATTTTAATGGATTGGTCCCAGATGTGCCAGCAATAACACTGCCGTCCAGATTCGTGTTTACTGTTGAAACAAATGGAGTTAAACAACGTGCACGAGGGACAGTCCATTTTGAGCGTTTTTATTTGGATTTTGCTCCAATTTGGGCACTTTTAAAATCTCGTCTAAATTATGTGTAAGGTTTTGTTTTGAAACAGGAGCTGGAATTACAATTTTTTCTATAATTTGAAATTTTAATGTGGTATTTAGTTAAGCTGGTTCTTCTTCATGAAGTGAAACTCCTTGATTGAAGGAGCCTTGTGCTCCTATAATTTCAGAAGAGTTTGGATGTGCTGGCAGATAGGCTTAGACAATAAGCGCATTTGATGAATGTCTTTTTCCAAATATTTTTTGCTTTTCAGTGTTTTTGTAGTTTTTTTTTAATTCGGTTTTTTTTTGTTATGTTGTAATAAGTGTTTATCTCTGGTTTTTTCTTTTCGCCAGTAGAACTATTAATACTGTCATCATAGTGAAGGCTTGACATCAGTATGAAAGTAGAGTGTATGAAAAACAAGAGTAATATCTTTTTGGAAGGCAAATCAAGAGGTAAAGCACCTTTACGCGATTTTATAAATACAGGTGGTATTTGCTTCTTGTTCTTATGCAGGGTACCAACTGACGTCAAATTTATGTTCATTCAAGCCAGCTGCACATTTTACGATCTACATATCGCACACCCGGTAAAAAACTGTCATAACACAAAAACAGGCAAATCTCACCCCTTGCAGTAAAATATTATTTTCCTGCAAAAAGTGAGATTATAAAAATATTATTTTACTGAAAAAAGTGAGACCCGCCTTGCCTCTACGTTATGACAGTTTTTAAGCGGGTGTGCGATTATGTGGTCAATTATTATTAAGTAACAAAATGACTCTACCAGATTTGCCTGTTTTTATGTTATGACAGTTTTTTACCGGGTGTGCGATATTTCAGTATTGAAAATCTACGAGTCGAAGGTCTTATCTTAGTTTTTTTTAATTCGGTTTAATGTAAGCGGACAACCAAATTCAGCGGTGGCAATTAGAACTTTGACAATTTAAGATTCTTCTTGTGGAGACAGTCGTGTTGGATATCCTACAGGCTTGTCATGTAATTTGTGGACTTTGTTCATAATGGTTTGCTTTGGTATGGAGAACTGTCGTGCAACCTCTCGCGACGTTAATTGCTTATATTGTACCATCTCAACTGCTAGTTCAAGCATTTCCTTAGATTTTCCTCCCTTTTTTAACATTTACTCAACATTACACCAAGTTTAACATAGGATTAAAAAAAACATTATATATTTAGTTTACCAGACTTTTTCTTAGCATTAAAAATAAACATTTTAATCAAATTAACGAAAATATTTTCTTTGTTTAACATTATCGTAATAGGAACATAATTTCTTAAAATCATAATGAGTATCATTTTTCAGACTTATCACTTATTGTGGAACTTAAAAAAACAGTTCTGATCCTTAGTCAGACATAGATAGACGTCGCATTTTGATTATCTTGCTCGGGATCTACTGGTGCAATCGGGCAACCTGCATTTTTGAGGAGCTTTGAGTGTGTCAAACATTGGCCAATGATTGTAGCCATCATATCGTTTGTCAGGTGATGGCAGTACCGCAGGTTTGTACTCGCAGCTTGGCGCTATCAGAGCTACGATAAGTCCAAGTCATCGCGAGTTATTTTTCTGGTCGGTCCACCTAATAAATACTCCACAATCGATAAACGAAATGCTAACAAGTCCATGACTTCATTTTTACGCATATTGGCTTTTCGTGCATCGTCTCGTTACTCCAACCATGAGTTTACGATGTATGGAGCGTTGAGTTCGGTTTATTGTTTTTACTTTTTGAGAAAATTGAGCGGTTCTTGGCAATTTTTGAAACTGTGATTCGACAATTGGGCGTATGGGCTCTCCATTGACGTAATAATCATTGCACAGCTGCAAATAGTTTTCTATCTATGAGACGCTAAAGTGACCATGTTTGTATGAAAAAAGCCCAGTGGCCAAGTTTTATTGCCGGTGAGTGTATTTTTTTTTCAATGTGCAAGCAATTATCGCCGTGGTTTTTTTTTTCAATTAATACTAAAGCTCTATATCTACTTACTAAAACAAATCAGCTCTGGATCTGTTGTTGTTGTCCTTGGGATATTCACGAATTTATTTTTGTGCCAAGTGCCTAGGGGAGAGTGGGTAACAGTGGATCACTTTTTTTTAAGCTCCACAAATCCCAAGTTTATGCCTAAATCTTTGATAATTAACCACAAGATACGTCGTTAATCTACAAAAACAAGTGCAATTATTGGCAAAAACGGCATAAACTTACAAGTTATAACAAGTTTTTAAAAAAATGCCTTCCTTCCACCTCTTCATACATATTTTTTCGAACATAATTTGTATCACGCCATGCCTTTAAATCTGATGCCTTACTTATTATTTCTACATGTGTTTTAAAAAACAATTGCCATTGTTGCTCCAGATTTTCCAAGCGTGCCTCTATGTATGAAGAGGTCAACCTATCTTTCGGAGCCTTTTTAAAATTAACTTTGGCATTTTCCATAGTGGCCTTAGTGGCCTCCTGCATCAAAAACAATGACTCCATTATACAAAGAAAGTAACTGGGTATACAGTAATTAAAACTTAAGCAATAATCTACCCACACTGTACACAATAAAACACAAATTAAAGTCTATAACACAATCCTTCCGATGAAACAACCTGTGGCACCGAAGCACAGCTTGTAATAATTTTACTATTTAAAATAGTATTGATCCAATGAAAAGTTTGTAGAAACTTTGCAAATAAAGTCAGTAATAGTTGCAAGTGCTCCTTGTAAATAATAGTTAAACTTGTCACCTCAAAAACTTCTTGTAGTGGTATTTTGCAACTCCAAACCTCGGCTCCTCCCGCGCGTTTTCTACCGCTCCGGTCAATGACCTGGATCCTCCTCTGCTACGGCGTCACCGCTGACTTCGCTGCAGGGCTCTCCGGGATGCAGTCCACACCCCGAAGATAACTTGTACTTGCGGGTGAAATTCTACCGCCGTTGACGACAACCCAGACAATTTTCTTTCTCTCTCGATGGACCATGAACACGGCATAACCTCCGTGCACAAACCTTGCTGGTTACGCAGATCGTCGTCTTTGGGCTGATAAATCTTCAGAATAATTAAAACAGCCTTTTTCCATACGAAACAAGTTGCCAACATTTATTACTTTTGTGTGTTTTATCACAATAGTGAGAGTTTTACAATAAATCAGCTTTTTGTTCTGTTACAATTTTTACGAACAACGAACGAACAATTAATAGGCTTTCATCCAAAGCAATATTCTGGGCCGGTGTATACATATTTTGAAACTTCGTGTTGAGATGCAGCAGCAGGGGTCTAATTTTATAAAGTCTGGCCTCACAAGGGTCGAGTTCTAGTGCACACATGTCATTGTTATCGTTGAAATGAATGCACTTGCTGCTGATATTAAGGAAACGATCAATCGACATGTGGGCACTAAAACCCGGAGTGTAGAAGATGTCCGGGTTCGAAATCCTCTTCGAAGTACTCTTCGATGCGCGACTTGACCACAATCCCCATCGCGAGAATCAGCCCGAAGTATACGTACAGTTCGTCCGGCGTGGTGTCGTACCATCGGCTGATCCTGCTATTAGGATGGAGACTGCTGTTCGCAAACGTCTCAGAGGCCACCTGCTGCGCATATTTGTTTGTTTCTTCGGCAATTTTTTCCATAATAGGCCGATCCCATATTTGGGTGAATATGGTATACGGATCGACGTCTGGTGTTTTCCGACCTACACCAGTAACCAAAAATGGTTCCCGCCGCATCCGAGGTGGTACTGGAGGGTTCGGGAAGTTCTCCCAGCAAAAAAAATTGGGCCCCCAAGGTTGCTCCGTCGACGACAGGGGTACATCGACGGGCTCCAGTTCTGAATCTGCCCGCAGTGGTGCTGGGTGTTCGGCAACACCCTCATCGCCAACGGCGATGTCGCTGTCCAATGGGGTCTCCATTAGGCTCCGGAAACCCCTTGGGATTGGAACAGCAATGGTCCCTTCGTCGTCATCGCTGCTGGCCGAGTCGTCGTCACTTCCTGTAAGAAATAATTGCTTTTGAATTGGTGGGCATCAGAAACTTAACTGCCTCCGTGGTACAGCAGTTAGAGCGTTGGGCTCTAAAACCCGGAGGTCGTGGGTTTGAATCCCACGGAGAGCATAAATTTGTGTGATTGTTTCCAGTTTGGTTAGGACATTGCTGGCTGACCTGAATGTCTGAAAAAGAATGATGATTCCGTGCTTCGGAAGGCACGTTAAGCCGTTGGTCCCAACTATGTTCCAAGTAGGTCTGGTTTCCCTTGTAAAGGTTACGGAGGTCAGATGGCAATCGCTCCATTGTAATAACCAGGCTTGTCAAATCTAGGATCATAGTCGAAGCGGACCCTGAGCTCCATACTGGATGCAATCGGGAATACGCTGGGATGATGATGACAATTTTTACGAACACACATGACAATGAAAATTTTCTTACCCCACTTTTTTTTAATTTTTTTTTCTTGGCACTGGCTTAATTAAACCCGCACACAACTATAAAAACAAATATTTCCACTTTCTGATAATATTTCAAAATTGTCTGAGATTCGGTTTGAGGTCAAATTAAATTAGATTAGCGTAAATTAATGTAAGAAAGATCTACGTTAAAGTTGTACATGCCTTGCTTCCTCTTTGTAGTACCAGAAAGAAAACGTAGGTTTTGGTAAAATCATCTTAATATCATGCAGCGCTACCGTGCCAATTTCTGGCACGTCAGTCTTGTCGTGCCAGCATTTGTTTTGACGACGTCAATATATTAACAGTCCAAGCCTTCTTCAAATGGACTCTTGGATGTTTTTTTTCTTAGACTGTCGCACCTGTTACGTAGTAACTAATACCTAATCTGTGAAGTCGGTTATTTTCGTTGGCTGGCCTGGCACCCTTCTGTTTTTGTATTTCGTAAATATTTTTTTGATGATACTTGCAAGCGCAAGCGCATTTGGTACTATTAATGTGAAAAACATAACAGATTTTTGCTGTGTAACCAGTTTTATCTTGCGAAACACCTCGAAATATGTTCAAAGATAAGTGACAATATAAAAGTTGTTGTCAAAAATAGACCTCTAATTTCGGTGGTGGATAGTGCAAAAAGTTAATTTATCTAATGTTACATTATTAAACTACAATATTGTGATTGATCTCAGTAAACAAGTGGTGAAAACACTTTTTAAAATTACGTGCTAGTTTTAAAGTTATAACAAAAACAATTTCAAAAATACAGTATAACGACATTATTTTGATTTCGCTGTGCGCGACGCCGAGCTAGCAGGTTGGTGACTCACAGCGGCCAGCAACGATCACCGGCCGGGCGGCTGCTGACACGCGAGCTAACTGGACATTTTACACGGAAGCAGCGGAAGTCATCCCAGATAAACAAAGACTAACTTGTTCTCTTTGTAAAATAAATACCATACCACCAAAAGTGCACGAAATTCACTATTTCACTATTTCCCCTTCAGCTGAATTTTTCCTGATTCTCCATATCTGAACTCGGGGATCGTTTTTATAAGCGAGATTTAGAAGAAATTCCAGCATTCGAATCCAGGCATGAAGCGGTGTGATACCGTTTTCCAGGGGCGCTGTTGTTGACGAATCGCATGTTATTGAATAGGTTAGTTTTAGATTGTTGAAATTAAAAGCTGTTAGTTTGCAAATTGGGCATTTAAGTTGGGGTTTTAGCAAACGCCTTCCGAGGGTGGACCCCTTCCCGAGCCACGCGTAGATCTTCATCAGAAATTAAAACAGCAAGTAAAATCTTCCGTGCTTTGCCTTGAAAAATTATGTAGGCACTTAGCACAAAAATAAATTCGTGAATATCTCAGTAGCCAACAGATCCAGAGCTGATTTTTTTAGTAGGTAGATATAAAGCTTAAGTATTAATTGAAAAAAAAAACACTGATAATTGCTTCAAAAAAAAACTTAAAAGTTATTTGCTTAAAAGATATTTCTGTTTTATAACTAGTTTAAAAAACCCATAATTAAGTAACACAAATTACAATAAAAATTGTCCTAAAAGATCCAAAGGCAAAAAAAATATTACACATTTCTGTATTTTCACCCCTCCTAAACAGCCAACTTTAAATTTTTTTTCTCGAGAACTGTCAATATTTGACCCGGGGTTTCTTCTAGTCAATTGATCAGCATAACTACATATGTATATCCATTTTCGGGGTCAGTAAAAAATGTTTGCTCCCGATGTCTCTGGGAACACTGTGCGTCCTGATGAAGCTGCAATGCAATTGAATATGAATTGTAGGTTGAGCTTGTATAGGGGCGTTTACTTTTTGGAGTCTGTCATTTTCCCCAAATAGCTCTTCATCAACATCAAAATTTGGTTTAAAATATTGATCAGCAAGAGACAAATCATCATGAATCGATATTGTCGCATCCGTGTCAGTTTCTGAAAGACAAGCATCACGTTTGGATATTTCTGATTTAATATTTCTATGTTATCAGCATCATGACCTTCATCAATTAGCGTATTTGAATCATCTGCCATATAGACAGAATCATCATGTCCACATAGTTCCCATGGTTTTAATAAATTTAAAACCGTGGGTGGCAAGGGTAAAGATTTTACCTTCTTTAGCCTGTGCTGCAATCGTACATTCGTAATAAAGGGATCAGATGATTCAAGACCTCTATGAAATAAATCCAACATAGTGTTTTGGCGATATGATTTGCGGCTGTGGTGCTCTCTATTGTAGCGTCAAAACTTGTTTCATGCTTCCCCAGCCTGTTCTGATAGTAGACCGATAGGTAAAGAGGAGCTCCGTGTAATGTCTTTACCATGTATTAAGATTTTATGTAAAATTACGGTCATGGGATACCAACCGTACGCAGCTCCATATTTGACTGCTACTGTTTTACAGAATTCACCAAACTTTTCAGTGTCAAGAGGTTATTCACAGTTCAAAGATATTAAAATTGTTTGAAGGTCATCAAGTAACCACGGTTCAAGGCCTAATATTTCGGCAAATATTGGGTGATTCTTATCACATAAAAGCGTGCGAGCGATATTGCCATCGTTAATGGTACCAGAATTTGGTTGAACAACATCCACTAGTACTTTCAGTTCTTTTGGAATTCTGTCTAGGTATGAAACGATACCATTGAGGTATCGATACTTTTACTCGATACTGTATCGGACGTCAAGTATCGATATTTAATCGGTATCGATTGAAAAGTATCGATACTTACTCGTATCGAATAGTTTTTGAAAAATTTAAGTTAAAACCAAAAGGAGTGTTAAAATTCTTTATTATTAATATAAATTTTCCAAAAAGAAGTCTTTTTTAGTAGCGCTCCCTAAAAATATCAATTTTTCTAAATGTTTGCCTGTTAGGCGATTTCTTGACGTTGTTATTGTTGCGCCAGCTTTGAAAAAGAGCCTTTCGCAGGGTACAGAGGTACCTACTATGTTTAAATAAATGCCTGCTTGCTTATATCAAGCTGGGAACACGAGCTTTAAATCTTCCCATTCCTCCAGTGGGTTAGATTTTAAAGCGCAGACTGGATTTGCCAAATAAATTGACACTTCATCGGCTTTCGAGGAACGCTTTCGCTTCTGGCCAACTGCGTGTTGTTTGTGGTGTGACCAAAAATCAAAATCTTCGCTCGCTCTTTCATCTTCAGACCCACTGGTGGACATTGTAGTATTTTCTATAATCATGTATTTCAATTTTTGAATTGCCTACCCACACGCACTTGCGTCTTGGAAATGGAGGTTTTTGAACCGGGCATCTAATATTGTTGCCAACGCTGCAAGTGTATTAAATTCAATAAGACCAAATCTTTTCTTGCATTCAGCTAGCAGTTTCATTTGCAACTGTGTAATACATTCTATTGATGATGTAAAGTTAGTTAGCTGCGATGTGAGACAATTTATCATGGGTATGATTTTAGATAAGGTTACATAATTTTGGCCTGATGATTCTCGTGTAACAAATTCGAAAGGTTTAAACAATGGTACCAACTTTATACGCCAAATGAAGCAGGAACTCCAGAACACGAATCCAGGCATGCAAGGGACTTAATCCATATACAAAAAGTGATTTATCTATTGGTAGTTCAAATACAGAGTCTAACAAGTTGAAATGAGTAGATGTAGCTTTACAGAAGGGGCATCTGAGTTGGGATGAGGTATCAGTCACTATAATTAAAACTTTACAATCGATACAGGTTAAATATAGTTCAGGCCTAGCCGATATTTTATTGCCATTGGTTGTTATTATTTCCAGGGTCGTTAATTTGTGAATCTGATCTTCTCCCCACTTGTTTTCAGCAAGTATCAAATCTTTTGTTTCTTTGCGATATTGAATACACAATGGACGGCAGGTTCTATCGGATTGAGGAGTAGGGTTTAACCATAACACAAAACTAGGTACTTTCTGTTTTTAATTGTAGGGGTATGAATGTATTAGCAAAGTTTTTCCGCAACAGTTTTTTTTTGTCACACCCCCTTTTAGTCGGGAGGCCTTAACTTAAAAAGAGGGAAGTGAAAAAAAATCTAGAGGTTACAAAATTTTAATTGTATGAGCTTAGGGGAGTGGGTACAAGTTCACGGTCCGAAAGTATACAATTGAGCCTTTTCACAATCACTGCCCTGGCAAGTCCGGTCGATGTCCTCTGCAGCAGAACCGGATCGGTGTAGTGGTGCACAGTAGTAGAAGCGTACGGCGAGGATGAGTGTGATAGAACACCCGCGACGGTATCCGTAGGGTAGTGGAATTACGCACACGAGGGTAGGATCTCGGTGCCCGTAGAATGGAGTAGTGCCAGTAGGATGGACCCTGGAATGCCGTAAATCTGACATTTTAGCAATGCCCGATTACGCTGTCTAGCTGCTGCAGTCATAGGGGTCAAAGCAGGCGACAGGAAGCGGTGCAGATGATTATGAGTTGCATATAATATAGTGATCAATGATGAGGCGATAATTTATTTATAATTAAATTGATACAAGGCAACTTAGCACTCGCATGAAATCAATGAACACATTACAAACTACATGATTTTTTTTTTTTTCTAAAAGACGGTAGTATGAAGTTATTACAAAATTAACACCAGCAAAATCTAAAACACAATAAGAACATATACATTGTCATGAGAATAATAACGTTCGCAATCTGTACTGTGAATTATAAATATTACAATATTAAAGAACAGTATATTATTAAAGATAAGAAACTTCGACATTACATCATGACAATGCATACCAATAAAACACTAAAATTTAACTACGCGTGACACTACTATTGCTAGGAAGATTACAGTAATTAATAAAACTATTTGCAACACTTACCCAATATTTGGGGAACAAAATGCACAGAACTTTTAAACCAAATCGATAATATCGATTAATTTTTAAATTTACGTAGGTAGAACGAAAGAATATTGCTAGGAAGTGTACGTGTCCGACCTCCAAGGCGTCTCGTAACAAGTGGGATTCGGTCTCGGCTCGGCGCATGCACATCAGCCGTTCGTTCCAGATCCTTCCACCCAACCGGTCTGTTGCCGTAAAACTAAAAACGAAAATGTAGCGGTGCAAGCGATAACTTACTTTATATTGTGAAATGTGAATATCTACTTTTCTATTAAGTTTTATTTAGTTTATAGGTTTAAATATTTAATTCTAGTTAATTAGTTAGTTTAGTTTAAGTTTTAAGATCTTAAAATATAATTTTATAATTTAAGTTAACGCTAGCCGTTACAACCCGCTCCTAGTCCTAGATTTTTCATTACATCCTTAGGTAATGTATCCATGCCAACATAGATTTCAAAATCCAATTCTAACCCACAAAGTTCTTAAGCCCAATAGATTTGGTTTGGCTGGCACGTATTGCCGATATTCCGTTTAGTCGCATAATGCCTAATTCGCAAAATGGCTACCGAGTCTCGAAAGGACTACTTCGCGAAACGCCCACTTAGCTAAAGGACGACTTCGCGTAATGCCTAATTCGCTAAAGGACCAATTCGCATAATGGCTATTTAGCTAAATGCCTAATTCTCGAAAGGACTACTTCGCAAAAGGACTAATTCGCAAAATGGCCAATATTTACCAAATGACTTAAAATTAAAATTAAATAAAATACCAATTAGATTCATTGGTAATTTATTGTTTTTTTTTTTATTTATGAACAATATTCAATCTAGATGTTAGCTTCTTTAAAAAAAACGAATTATTTAAAGACCTATGTAAGTACCAGGAAAGCAGAAATTCGTTGGAAGTTGATGGTGGTTATGCCAGATTACTTAGCTCAATAAGGGTCAAAATACATAGTTTAAATTGAACAATCATATTATTATTTCAAAGTAAAAGTACCAGGGCGTCAGAAATGAATTTACCAACTTCCATTGAATTTCTGCTCTCCTAGTACTTTCAAATAAACAAGAACCTAAGTTTCAACGCACGACGATACCACCCCGGTGACAATCTAGAAGGGGACATATGGGAATAAAGGAAAAAAACGTTCTTATTGTACCTTTCCGCTGAACTATTAAAATAAATAAAATAAAAATGTTTATATATCGGACAACAAAAATCCAAAAGTGTTAGCATAGAAACTTAAAGACTAATGTTAGTACTTAATAACTAAAAGGGACTTAGTAATGGCGCATAGATGCTCGATAAGTGGACAGTCCCCACTATCGGCGATGGCCTTAAGAAGGACACTGTTGCGGCTGCCTCGCACTCGCCGTAGCAGTGAGCCGGTTTTTTTGCGCAGTATGGCCGGGATATTGTATCACATTCGTTTTTTTAAAGAAATTAATATCTAGAATGGCTATTGTTCACATATAAAAAAAATCTAACTGGTATTTGATTTCATTTTAAGTCATTTGGTAAATATTGGCCATTTTGCGAATTAGTCATTTTGCGAAGTAGTCCTTTCGAGAATTAGTCCTTTAGCTAAGTAGCCATTATGCGAATTGGTCTTTTAGCGAATTAGGCATTATGCGAAGTGGTCCTTTAGCTAAGTGGGCGTTTTGCGAAGTAGTCCTTTCGAGACTCGGTAGCCATTTTGCGAATTAGGCATTATGCGACTAAACGCGATATTCACAGCGTCCGGAAAATGGTAACATTTGCTCATCAATTGACATATTATGTTCGGAGCGTGGCAAACTGTGGCATTTTCTCAGAATGCGGTCTATCAGTGGCCTGATTTTCTACAACTTGTCATTAGCATTTGGCTGGTTTACGTCCACCAAGTGCAGATAGTTTTGGAGCTAAAAAAACGATCACGTGTGATGGTGTCCCTAACTACAGGTACGCAAAGATCCCTACTCCAATAAAGCTTCCCTTGAGGATATTTGAGGGAGCCCATCATCAGGTGCACGTAGGGTTGCCAGGTCCCGTTTTGTATTGTAGAGGATTTGTTTGTAGAAATTATAGGACTAAGGACGGAATCAAAGGACGTGATGATATTTTTAATAAAACGCTCTGTAGTAATATCAGAAGAGATATTTAATTTAAAAAAGACGGAGTGCACTCTCGGAGTGCCGGCAGAAGTGAAAACTTAAATATTATTAACGTTAAAAAAACACAATCTATCCTGATCTTATTTTGGTGTTCAGTACCTCGGTCGTGTTGTTTGAGGTTACTCAAACCGCCGTTACTGATCATGAAATCTCTTTTGCACAATATGCAATGAGTTTTAAAAATGTTATCTTTACATGGCCTCACCCATGAAAAACAGGAACTCCATTCCTCCCTGTATTTACAAAGCCGTTTGCTTTTCTTGGCGCTTGATTCGCCACCACTGTTAGAATCTGCATCTGAGGATTCTGATGACATTTCTGATGTTTACACACTACAAACACAACACTATACACCGCAGTAAATGAACAAAGTACGAGAATTTTCGGGAAAATGTTTCTTGACCTCGTCACGTCCGTCACCAAGCGGCCAGCGATCGTCCAATGCGCGCCGAAATGTCCGACTAACCATGCACCGAAGCGCCCTCCGCCCTTCCCCCGCGCATCCTCCCGCGTCCGGGCCGCCCCCGCCATGACCGTTACGTTGCTGGCACTCTTCTAAACGGGAACGAAGATTGGCGATAACACGTTGACACATAGCTCTCGATATTGCTTTAGCAGACATAGCGGCCCAATCAACGACCTTTGGGCTGTGCAGGGGTCGTTCATGCTTTCGTCTCGGATTCTCCATTGCCCAGTACCGACAATTCTGCTTATTAACATGACCATTCAGGTGAAAAGGAGACGGGCGAAATTCCATAGAAAGTTGGGCCTAGATTTTTTTAGGATTACACTTACATATTTACTCTTATGATGTAGAGAATAAAGTATAGTCCAGTGCCATCATACAATACCATGCTGTATAGTGCGAATTATTATTCTCCTTGAATATAGCAGAATAGAAGAGAAGCCCTATAAATTATTTGAATTCCAAGATATCCATGTCTTGTACACAGGTTTGCTTTCGATAATTGGGTCTTATTTCACGGATTTTCACATTTGTGTAACAAGCAATACACCACTTTCTAGAGTGAAGGCCTCCTCCAGACCTTTCCAGGTTTCCCTGTCCTTTCCCTTGCACATTTGGATGTGTAAGGGAAAGAAGGGATAGAAATTTTTGAACTTTTTTCAGCATTCATCAATGAAAATTTAAAAAAATTTTGAAATTTTCATTGGTGAAAGCTGCCCGTGCAGAATTCCCTCGTAGAGAGTTGTTAATTACTTCTCTCACTGGAACATCATCACCATTTTCTTCGCCACCCTGATGATAATCTTGCCTTTGCATTGCTATATTATGCAGTACTGCCAAGGCAACAATGTATAGTTTTGTGTTCTCCAATTTTGTTGTAAGTCCCCGTAGTAAACACCGAAACCTGCTTCCATACTCCAAAGCATCTTTCCACGGTGTTACGGGTCTTAATGTGTGCTCGGTTGTATTATTCTTCCTTCTCTGTAGTAGGATTCAGCTCAGGAGTAAATAAATAAGAAAAACAGGCATAACATCCATCTCCTAAAAGTCTGCCTTTAAATTGAGATTGCTCAAATCTTTGTTTTAAGCGACATTCATTGAATATTCTGGAGTCATGTGTACTGTACTGCCTCGCCAATGTGCCACTATATCCATTATCTTTAAATTTGCATTTGACACAACCTGGAACAATGTCACTTACATTTCAACCTTAAAAATTAAAAAATAAGTGTATATCTCTGTCATAAATCTACCAAAATAATTTCATTCTAGATGAATTGGACTCAAAAACTCACTTGAACATTTATGGAACTGTATCCTTTCCTGTTGATGTAGTATTGTGCCACTTCTCCGCCAACTTTTGGGATACGAATATGTGTGCAATCAATAGCTCCTATCACTTGCCTAAATCCACACAATGCATGAAATCCTGCGATCACTTCATTTTGTTCTGCATCAGTTTGGGGAATTTTGATCCATTGAGCTCTTTTTGCCACTATTGCTAAGGCAACTTGTCTGCATATAAGCGAAATTGTTGGCTGACTCATTCCACCAAGGTCTCTTGCATCATTTTGAATCTGTTAATATAAAATAATACTAAGCTTTAATTATAAATTAAGGCACAACTGAGTGCATGAAAATAATTGATAGCATAACTATAGGTATTGATGAAACTGTTAATTACCGCTCCACGGGCCCATGTTTTTATAGCAGCCAATACCTTCAGATGGGGCGGTATAAAGCCACCTCTAGCATCTCCAGCTAGATCATTTTTCACCATATCAATTATAAATACGGCAGTTAATCGATGAAATCTGTACCTCTATTTAAACTCAGCTTCTTGAAGTTCTTCTAATGGATTCTTACACACTTTATAAAATTTCACACGTCTCATTAATGAAGTCTGGTTTTCCAACTCATCTATTTCATCTAACAGCCTCAAGTCATTAATAAAATAATCTCTATCCATTTTTACGCAACAGAACAATGCAAATAAAGGCAAAATCAAATGATCACAGATGCGATGCACAAGCACAAAGGCAAAATGTATTAATACAAACAAACAAATGTAAAAACAAAACTGTCATGGCGGCAAAAACCACCATACTCTATGTTTAGTCGGTCGTTAAACTATGTATCATAAAGGACCTTAGACCTTAAAGAATCTTAGACCAAGAGTAGAGACGGATTAGATTACTTCCTTCTTACTCCTTATTTATTAATAGTGAATTTGATTACTTCGAACTTAAGACTTGCAGTAAAGTTATTCTTGCTCTAATCTTTGTTTATTAATAAAAGTGTTAATGTTTTGGCTTATTCTCATGGTTATTTTTGACCTATGTCTTTGCAAAAAGGTTTTCACAAAATCTGGACCCGTTAAGTTGTCGCGAAATCTTTTTCAGTTACAACTTATCGTGTTATTTGACATGTTGCTGCCATTTTATTTTTTTAAGGTGTTGCCATTTGTGGAAAAGAAATATTCTACTACAATGTAAGTCTAAAATCTTTGATCCGAAAACTTCCAAACGGATCTTAGGACTGAGTAAGCGACAGGTACGCATCATGGTTAGAACCATTACAGGACACTGTTGTCTTAATAAGCACATGACTGTAATGGGTCTACGCGAGTCGAGGAAATGCAGATTCTGTCACACTAGCGACGAAACACCTCTGCATATACTCACGGACAGCGAGCCATTGATGCACAAACGTAGCCTTATTCTGGGGAAGCACATTCTACAACCAGACGAGGCTAAAGATATCCTCCCCAAGAATATCCTCCTCTTCGTAGAAGAGATTGGGCTTGGAGAGGAACTGTAATCTAAGTGGCGTTCACAATAGATCAGAATTGGTCGCAGTGACTGTGGAAACACGAAGCCGCTATTAATAATAATAAAAAAATAAAAAAAACATCTCGTCAACGTTATGCGTGACGTTCCAAACAGAAGACCAATTAATATTTGAAAGTTCTTTATTAATTGAGTCATAATCACTCATGTAAAAGTTTAAAAATCTAGATGGTTTTGGCTTAAATGCAGTATGCGCGAAATTGGTGAATTGAATATTAATACTTGGATGATGAGAATCTACTGGCAGTAGTGCGTGCTTATTTTCTGCTACGTCTACATTTCTGGGGTCACTACTAAAAACTAAATCCAGGACCCTATTATTTATATTTTGAACACGGTTGCATTGGTGCAAGTTGTTAAAAGACATCGCGTCCAAAAGGACAGTATCTGCAGACCGAACCGAAGGGCTGAGGGCCGAGGGCCGGACCGAAGAGCAATATCTGCTTCGGTATCGATTTCTTGTATGGCTTCTACAAGGCCGGGATTCTCCGCAATGTCGAATTCCATGGGGAATTCAAAAACATTGCGCAGCCGCATTGGGTTGTCGACGAGGTCGGCGTCTTCGTCGACATCACTGCCGACGTTGGCGGTATTAAGGTCCTCCAGGTCCCTTTCGATGTCACCGTCGACTCCTGCAGCATACAACAATCAAATTTTTAAGTTTGTAACTCACCGATCTCGTCCGACATTCTACTTCCTCCGGATCCCGGCATTGCAGAAGTGGTAGACTCTGAAACATTTTAAAAATGTTATTTCAATGTCCTTAAACTCTGCAAAAAAAAAAACTTACGAATATGATACTAACCAGGTGTAAATCCAAGAAACTCTGTTACGGTATTATCTATAGGCGACGGCGAAGAAATCTTCCGTTTCCTGTCAATAACAAAAAAGTAAATATGTATTTTGTTAAGACGATACAAATGTTTGACTTTATTTGACGCCTGGTAACGTACTTCGCTTGAGACCGCGCTAGCAGAAGACGAGAAGGGTGGTAGTCCTCATCGATAGTCGCGTCTGAAATAAAGATAGTAGGTGTAGGTTAAAGTGCTGTGTGAGCAAGCGCAAAAACTGATTTCTGAGCGAACCTTCAGTCTTACCCGGTAAAGGCTCAGATGTGCTCAGAGCTGATATGGAAGGTGAGCCCAAAGAAAGACGAGAAGGGTGGTAGTCCTCATCGATAGTCGCGTCTGAAATAAAGATAGTAGGTGTAGGTTAAAGTGCTATGTGAGCAAGCGCAAAAACTGATTTCTGAGCGAACCTTCAGTCTTACCCGGTAAAGGCTCAGATGTGCTCAGAGCTGATATGGAAGGTGAGCCCAAAGAAAGACGAGAAGGGTGGTAGTCCTTATCGATAGTCGCGTCTGAAATAGAGATAGTAGGTGTAGGTTAAAGTGCTGTGTGAGCAAGCGCAAAAACTGATTTCTGAGCGAACCTTCAGTCTTACCCGGTAAAGGCTCAGATGTGCTCAGAGCTGATATGGAAGGTGAGCCCAAAGACTGCCCTGCCATTCCCGCCACAGCTTCCGTTTCTGGGTTTAAGAGGTCAAAGTTAATTTACCAATACGAGTATGAATGATAATCTATATAACAAAAAAGTTTTGAACAGACCATGAGCACGTTTCTGATGCACTTCCCAGGGTTGGGGAACTTTGGGAGGTGGGACACTTGGTACATCGGGTAAGAGTGGGCAGTTCACCCAACGCCTTGTATCTCCTCCTTTCTTACCCTTGCCCTTCCCCTTTCTGTAAGAATAGCATTTATCAAAAATAAGGTTGGGCTTAGTTAAGTTACATAATGTATATACATATAAAAAAGTACTTACTTTGACTCTGGAGCATCAGGTAACCGAAAGTTGCCGACTTGCTTGTGGTCTTTCAAGTCGGCCAACCGATTTCGCAGCTCCAGAGGCATTGCTGCAATCCGCTTTTTGTCCAATTGTTTTGCAGCCCGGACCAACTTTAGCTCGTCAAGCAAGCTGAAAAATATTATTATAATATACAGTAGAATCCCGATTATCCGGATCAATTAAAACCAGGGGTATTCCGTATAATCGAAAATCCGGATAACCGATTTCAAAGCAAATCAAATAATATTTAAGTTTTAATAATTTTTTATTATGTAATGGGTTTTACTTAGATAATACGATACATAAAAAACGAGCTGTAACGATAGATAATGAATTACATAATACCTATGTAATTTAAAATTTTGGTTGGAAATAACTTGTTATAGATTTTTGACGTAATGAATCACATCTTTTTCTCGCAGCCAAGTCCCTGATGCGCTTCAGTTGTAACAACTGTATGGGATCCGATTCGTCCTGTCTTTCAAACCACTTAAAAGCAACATCTAGAGCTTCAAAAGCTTCTGCGTGAGATGGTACTTGACATACATCCCCAGTTTCAGTCTCTTCTTCTTCTTCTCTCTCGTTACTGTTTAAATCCTCAATGATTTCTTCATCAGTTAATATTTGGAATCCAGGGTCTTCACTATCGCAGTTCAGCCACTCCCTTATATTCTCTTCATCGCACCCTTCACCAATGCTAAGAATTTTCATTGCTTCGGTTATTTCTTTAAAATCGTCGTGCGGTTTAATTGAAGAATCAGATAGAGTTAATTTTAATAATTTATTCCATGCCCTTTTTAATGTTTGCAATTCCACAGAATTCCACGCTTCTACCAGCATATAACAACAATCTTTTAAATTAATTTCTTTAAAAAACTTTAACAACGTTTCTATTTCACTGTCGTCTGCTGATAAAAGACGACGCAGTAGCTGCTTTCTGTATAAACGTTTTAAAGTTTCAATGACACTTTGGTCCATAGGTTGCAATATCGATGTTACGTTAGGGGGCAAAAACTTAACCGTGAACTTCCCATTTTCTCGATTTAGTGTTTCAGCGGAAGGGTGCGTTGGCGCATTATCTAATAACAACAATACATCGCCCTCTTTTCCCACGTCCTTTTGAAATTTCTTCACCTCAGGAATAAACGTATTTTCATACCAAGTAAGAAAAATATCTGTGTTCATCCACGCTTTTTGTTGGTTAGCGTAAGTTAAGGGTATTTTAACATTTTTGAAACAGCGCGGATTTTTTGATTTACCAATAAGTAGCAGTGGCAATCGATGTGTTCCTTTAGCGTTTGCGCAAACCATATGTAACTGTAACTCTGTCCTTACTCACTTTGTGCCCCGGTGCTGCATTTTCACGTCGCGATGCTAATGATCTGCTTGGTAGAGCTTTCCAATTAAGACCTGTTTCGTCCGCATTGTATACAAAATCTAAATCGTATTTTTTTTCATCTAGAAATTCTTTCAACTCGTCTACAAAAGAGTCAGCTGATGCAACGTTAGCAGACAGTTTTTCTCCTTGAATCTCCAGTTCTCGAATTCCATGTCTGGATTTGAATCTTGCTAACCATCCACAGCTCGCCTTGAAAGAAGTGTCACCACCAAGTTTTTGATTAAAATCCAATGCTTTTTCACATAACAGAGGTCCAGATATGGGCTGACCGCATGCTCTCTTTTGTAAGAACCAAGTAAAAACTGCATTTTCCAGAATTTCATTTTGAGATTTTTTCATGACTTTACGTTGCAAACTTCCATCTTCTTGCTCAAGCGCGCAGGTGAATTTCATTATGGAATCAGAATTCTTTTTAATGTCTGATATCGTAGAAGTTCCGACACCATATATTTGTGCCAACTTACTGCCAGATTCACCATTTTTTATACTCTCAATTATCTTCATTTTGTCTTTAAGAGACAACACTACTCTTTTTCGCTTGGACATTTTAAATTTCCAACACAAAACGTAAACAAAAATAAAAGACAACCTTTCAGTTGAACGCTATCAAAGAAAATGAAACAATAACAAACACTATCCCGCAAACAAATGAGAGCGGGAGTACACCGTCGGAGGCGGGAATAAACTTGTCGTAACATGTCTCGTTGCGCCGTCAAAACATTTTTAAATTAATAATTAGAGCCGAGACGAATGAGTCCGGATAATCGGATGTTCGGATAATCGATGTTCGGATAATCGGGATTCTACTGTATATTATAAAAAATATAAGATAAAAAAAATTGCGTGTGTTAAATATTTTTAACTATTTGTGTTAATTTTACCTTTTTGATGGCCCTGGCTCCGGCCCTGGCACCGAGCTGGATGAACCTGGCACCGAGCTGGATGGCCCTGGCACCGAGCTGGATGGCCCTGGCACAGAGCTGGATGGCCCTGGCTCCGAGCTTGCACTCACCGTTGGTCCGGGCTTTGCACTCGCCGATTCCAAACTGAACAGAAAAGTTGCTATTTATGTAACACCAAGTCCTAGTTTTGTAAATTAATTGAAGTCACAAAAAATAAAATAAATTATTTGTACATACTTTGCAAAGCCTAACTTGCGAGCACATCGCAGTTTCTCGCTACCCTTTCCCTTCGGCACCTTTTTCGGCGGCATATTTTTTTTTCAAAAGCGGAGTCTGTTAACAAAATTTAAAAGAATTTCATCATCTACCACCATGGCATAAAGAAAAACATGCAAAATGTTACATATAAAATGTGGCATAACCCGGCCCCGGCTTTCTGCACCAAGCCTTATATCATACCGAACTTTACGTACGGGAGGCGTCTGTTAGCATCTGTTTTAAATTCGCAATTTGCAATCCTTGCTTGATTTACCGTAATTCTGCAAATTTTATTTCGTATTCCGGTAGATTATTAGTTAATCTAACTTATTAGTTTCGATTATTATGATAATGTAGTAAAAAAATATTAAAACTGAAGACGAACATTCGATTTCTGACATCAAAAATATTTTCAACGAACATTTTGGTCTCCAAAAACAGCCAAATGTTGCGTTCTATGGTGAAATCTTTTCAAATACATATAAATTGTTTACTTACCTTGTAAAATATTAACAAATCCTGCGAAATAATCCACAAATTCACCAACTAGCACAAATAGCAACAAGAAACTTTTCACACGATTGCGCGTAAACCAACTGTCACCTTTGACGTGATATTTTTTCTTTTTTTTCCATAGAGCCACGTTATTTTACCGTCTCACCGCCTTACTTCACTATTCACGATGCGACAAATGTATAGTAATACGCCTGAGTGTAAGCGAGTAAAGTATATTTCGCTCAGTTTCCCGCCAAGCGACGCGTCACACCGTCTGTGACCCACAGTCTCAGGTACAAAAGTCATGTGGCTTTCTGAGTCACAGGGGCATTTCGGCGGGTATCTAAATTTTGACATGTTGCTGCCATTTTATTTTTTAAGGTGTTGCCATTTTGAGGAAAAGAAATATTCTACTACAATGTAAGTCTAAAATTGGGGGCGTGTAGACCAAGCTTTAAATCTAAAATTGACTGTATGTTGCATTCCCGGTTTTGTTCCTATTTACCCTGGCCTGGCCCTATACACCCCGTTTTACGGTACATAATTATGAATCCGACATACGACAGAAAAATATACAATTTCTCAATAAATTATCCTCAGTAAACAAGGCAATCAACATTTTATCAATCATAATTTAAAAAAAATCAACTGATAATGTAAATAGAGCTAGCTAGCAAGTAATAACTTGAACTTGAATCAAATCATGATATCAATCATGATTTTGATATTACCACAAATAACATTACACTACAGTATACCTGTTACAAGAACTATTTTCTCCGCTTATTTCTATAATCAAGGCACATTTTTTGTAATTTGTCATTTTCATCTATGTCACTTCTATTGCCTTTAAGTATTTTATTAAGGTCTTTACAGCAATTGAATAAAAAGAAATTACTTGCAAAGCCCTCAATCGCAATTATTACATCTTTCTTGTGTTTTGTACGGCATAATATCGTAATTAATATTAACGGATAACACTGTTTTTATGTTTTTTTTATGTTTGGGACTGTACTTTGGTTCTTAACTATGTAGGTGACCAAGTCTTGGATTTGTGAAAATTTACTTTATTAAAAAGTCTGTTGATGGATATACCAATAGCTTTTTTTCGATAGATGTTCTCTTGTTTCAATATAATTTTCAAAAGTTTTTCTATCTGTGCATAAGTTATTGCAACAGGTCGCAGAGTTTTTATATATTTTTTAACCTTTTTTAGGCATAACCAGCAACGTATTCCAATGCAGCCATTATTTTGGGATCTCTTTTTTTAACATTAAAATCTCCCAAAACTCGGTCACCAAGGACATATGCAAAGTCAATTTCTGTAACAAGTCTTACTGCAACTTATTCTGAAAAAAAAGTGCAGTCAATGATTTGAAAACATTTTTGCAACTGTCTTCTTCACAGTTTGTCCCTGGAGAATGATTGCTTATATTATTTATTAATAACGCTGTAAAGGCGGTCTTCTCAAACCCACAACATGTGGGGTTTGTATTTCGTGACCCATGGCTCCGTAAACAACCAAAAAAAATCTCCAGGGGGTCTTGGTTTAAATGTCTCATCCATATTGATTTTACATCATATTTAAAAGCTTTTTTTTTAAATATATCATGTTTTTTATAGTTATAATCCAATTCTTAATTGATGGGACTTCACTTGTTTTTCCAGAACTATTTTTATATTATCTTATTGTGTAATAGGGGTTCGTGACAAAAAGGCCCACAACTTCAGATTGGTATGGTTTATTGGTTTAACACAACACAATACAAGAGATACTCCACCGAGAGCGCGGTATTACGAAAATGCAGGGTCCGGAATATCCAGGAGGATGGATGATTCTGTACGCCAGCAGAGGTACCTCTTCCTATCACTATATTTTGCTAAAAGGTCCAATAGATCCAGTGGATGTTATCGTACTGTTAGGCCGAGCCTGGGTGAGGGGGTTTTAAAAAAAACATTTATTATTACGGAGAGGTTTCCATACATCTACGGTTCCTCTAATGAACTCTGTTTTACGTTGAACTGGGATTTCTGTAACTACATTGGCTAAGAGGATACTTTCGCAGCTAGGGTTGGCACTTGTTGGGAAAACGTTCATTAACTTACATATATAATTTTCATCATCTATGTTTTTACAAACTTCTAAAGATTCTATATTGCTATATTGAGTCTTGTCCTTAGTTATAGCTATGTATTTAATACTAGGAGTATTACAGTAAATTAGTCCGGTTTACTTGAATTATGAGGTATGGGTAATGGAATAATATTATACAAATAAAACTCTTAGGGTTCTACCAAGGGTATCTGCAATACAAACATAATTTTGTGATTCATGTAATAGCTAATAAGTTTAGATACAGTCAATAAAGTATGAATTTTTCGTAAGTCTAATTCTACTGCCAATTCTAAATTATCTGGTAAGTATAAAGTATCTGTAATTATCTGCAAGCTTTTGGTATAACTGTTTAGGATTAATGACTGAGGGGTGAACAATGTTCACAGTACTAAATAGAATCGCGTTGGTTATGTCTTCGATTTGAAATGATAAATAAACTAGGGATGTTTCTAAAATTGTTAAATACAGAATTAATTTGGGAATTTATTACTAAGTTATTTGTGATATTAGAAAGGTTTTGGTAGTTTACAGAGAGCTTGTCGATAGCTACGTTCAGATTTTCTTCGTTAATTTGTTTATTGAAAGTTTCATTGAATTTACTTAAGACACTTTTAGTTACGAGTATATGTTCCTTTATAAGCGAAGCCAATCTTTTCTGGTTATTGTGCACATGATTAATGGCAGTATCATACTTAATGGCATCATTTTCATCTAATGTTCCAAATATCCGTTTCATAGCAGAACCTATTTCATTAATCCAACCACGTTTAAGCCTAGTGTCTATCAGATGGGTTATTGATGAATATGCCATCTGAAGAACTCTAAATCTGATATTGAGAGATTCAAACATGCTAGAGCATTCTGAACTATCTGTTGCCTCCATTCGTCCACAAAGATATTCGACGGTAGCAAGTACGGACCCAACGTTTTCTATATGAGGTTCTATATGAGATATATTTAACGGTATAATTACGTTAAGGTGCTTATTGATTATTTTAGATTTTCCTACGTAATCAAAATAGATGCCGGGACCTGATGCTATGTATTTGGGATACATGGTTTGGTGTGGTTGAGGCCGACACACTGAAATAAGAGAATATGAACAAATGAATAAACTAACTAATGATAAGTAGTCTTAAAACCTAGAATCAGTGCTTAGGTACTAACTTAATACTACCTTTACCCGCTATGGGTCATTGGGATGGACACCTGCTAATTTCATCCATCGTAGTGGTGTTTAACATGGCAATGACCTTATACGGGCCTTTCCATATAGGAGAGAGAGCTTTCTGGAGCCGTAGATGGTTCCGAAGGTAGACGTAATCTCCTACCTTATACTGGATAGCCCGTGATCTATTGTCATAATAGGTTTTTGATCTATCTTTTGATCTTTGGATATTCTCAACTGCCTTGCTCCAGGAAAGTTTAAGGCGATGGTGCAACATTCTGACGTAGTCAGGGTAAGTAACAGGGATGAAGGTTTTGTGACCGAAAAGAAGTTCGTAGGGAATAAAATTAGTAGTGCTGTGAACAGCGGAATTGTAGGCTAAAATAGCTGTATAGACGTAACGAGGCCAATCATCTTGGTTCTCGTTAATATAGGATTTTAGGTATTCTTTGAGAGTGGAGTGGCTTCGCTCAAGGGCCCCTTGAGTTTGAGGGTGATATGGGGTTGACAATAGTTGTTTAATCTTGAGGAAGCTCGTTCTTTTAAAGAGGTCGGCCGTGAAGTTTGTTCCCTGGTCCGTGAGAATACTTTGCGGGATTCCGAATAAGGATATGAAGTGGACTAAACAGTCAGTCGTTTCTTCTGATGAGACGCTGCGGATAGGATAGGCCACGGAAAATTTCGTGAGGTCATCCTGGATGGTTAGGATGTATTTCAGTTTGGCGGGACCAGATTCTGGAAGAGGACCAACTATGTAGGTCCAGAGCGATTCTTTGGAATGGGCTAGTGGAGGTAGTTGTGATTTGCATGGGAGCTTTGTGTAAATAATTCAGACCTGCCTTTTTAGGGTTCCGTAGCCAAATAGCAAAAAACGGAACCCTTATGGATTCGTCATGTCTGTCTGTCTGTCTGTCTGTCCGTCCGTATGTCACAGCCACTTTTTACCGAAACTATAAGAGCTATACTGTTGAAAATTAGTAAGTAGATGTATTCTGTGAACCGCATTAAGATTTTCATACAAAAATAGAAAAATAATAATAAATTTTGGGGGCTCTTCATACTTAGAACTGAAACTAAAAAAATTTTTTTTCATCCAATCCTTACGTGTGGGGTATCTATGGATAGGTCTTTTAAAATGATAATAAGGTTTCTTATATCATTTTTTTCTAAACTGAATAGTTTGCGCGAGAGACACTTCCAAAGTGGTAAAATGTTGGTCCCCCCCCTGTAACTTCTAAAATAAGAGAGCGATAAATCTAAAAAAAATATATGATGTACATTATTATGCAAACTTTCATTGAAAATTGGTTTGAACGAGATCAAGTTATTAGTTTATAAATTTTTGGGGCTTCCCATACTTAGAACTGAAACTCAAAAAAAATTTTTTCTTCAAACCCTTACATGTGGGGTATCTATAGATAGGTCTTTAAAAATGATAATAAGGTTTCTTATATCATTTTTTTCTAAACGGAATAGTTTGCGCGAGAGACACTTCCAAAGTGGTAAAATGTTGGTCACCCCCCCTCTAACTTCTAAAATAAGAGAACGATAAAACTAAAAAATATATTCTAGAGCTCAGAAGCATTAGGGCGGATGTTGATTTTGTCAACTTTACAGGACAGAGCAAAATAGAAATTAAATTTTATCGGCAAATATTTTAATAAGTACAGACAACACGTCAATGATTTCTTTGCATTTATTTAGCGAAATATATAGCTTTCCTAGCTGTATAATTAAAATTTAAAAACAATGTTTTTAAACAGTGAAAAATTAACTTATTTTAAAAAAAACATGATATCCGCCTTTATGCCACTAAAATTATTCAATGTTTTTGTTCAACTGATTAGTATGTGCCCATATGGCTTTATGCTTTTAATTTATGTAATTTAATGTGATTAAATGTGAGGTGTATGTCCAAATATAACGTTTTGCCTAAACAATAAATCAAAATCTATTAAAACTTAACAAGACTAAATTGCAAATGCGACTTTATTGTGTTCATTTATTAACCGTGGTGCTTTTAGCAAAAAGTCGGACATCTCTTAATTAACTAGACTTTTTACCCGCACTTAGTTTTACACGGGTGTAACAACACATACAAACTTATAGTTTTTTTACTTATTACATCCATACCGATAATTAACACGGTTGATTAGTAGGTACGCGTCAAGATAAAGGTTATAAAGATCAATAGAAAGGTTTGCTTATTTATACTAAAGTATTTTGAATGTAGGTACTAAAGGCACCTATGATAGACGCGGACCAGCTACGGACAGTTTTTTAATTAACAATTAAAATTATAACATAAATCGGTTGTGCCAGTATTTAAGCTCACATACCAACTGTTTTTGACAGCCGATAGTCATTTCCATGCCGATGTTTTATGGTTGTTAGTAACGCCGTATTACCTCTTTAGTGTCGGGAATCTTAATTTCTTATAAGAATCGCGAAGCCCTTTAAGTAGGTACACTTAACGTTTTATTTTGTGTTAGGTGTATCGTCGTTGTTGGATTTCACAACTTTTAATGATTTATAAATAGAAGTAATACATTACTTTTATGTTATAACCGAAATTACACTGGTATACTAAACCTAAATTTTACCGGTGTCCGTTACTGGATATTATTTAAGCACGTACACCCAATCATGGACAGAGTGGCCATTAAGAGGATTTCATTGTTTTTGTTTTCTTTAATACGTCATACGCCTGCTTACTTAAGTAGGTATATTTTACTGTTTCTAATATAAATCAGCAGTAAATTATTTATGTATCAAATAATGGACCTAATGGAAATTCTGTCCATGACTAGGTGTACATATTAGATCATCCTATAAATAAGTCCAAACCAAGTACACACAAGAACAAATGACCAAGACTATCGAAGAAGTAAGAGTAATCGAGTAAAGAATTGCAAAATAGAGCAATGAAAAGAGAGCCGCTTGCTCCTAACTTTAAGACAGATTCACGAAATATTTCCATAGATATGTTACCGGCCAAACCCGACTCCAGGACAAACCAGTTTGGCCTAGGCAACATAGAATAAAATGATTATTACAGTAAAAACAAAAAAGGTTTTCAGGGTATAAAAAAACCACGAAGGCTGAAGCGGGAGCTCCACTTCGCTTCGCTCCACCCTTGGCGCCTTTTAACCTATATCCATCCGATTCGATTTCCCCCTTAGTACAAGCTAGTTTAGCCTAGGGCAAACTAGTTTGTCCCGAAATCGGGTTTGGCCGGTAACAGATACAATAAGAAACGGATTTCGTTAAAGTTGGCTTTTTTCTCTTTGGCCCGGAGTGTGTCTGAAGATCTTTCGTTATATCTAGTCTTAGCATAAGTTCTGTCCCAATTAGTATAAGGGTATTTGAGTCTGAGTAATCCGTCAGCAGAAAATCATGGAAAATGAAAATTTCCTCTAGGAATATGATATTATCTGGTATGTATTATAAAAGAATACTTGGGCTTATCGAAAAAGGACAGGTCATCTGTTGACTGCACCCTTTCGTCTCAAACGAACTACGAGAGCAAAGAAGTTGTTGCAGAGACACGCCACGCGGTGACCATGGAGGAGTTCTTTTTACAGATGAGATTTTTTACGGTTGAAGAAAAAAATCATAGTCAAAATGACAGGGTACCCAGCATCTGTGATGTGTGAAACGTAGGGGTGACAAAACTCCATTTTTGTGAACCAAGGGTGAAGACACGTGAAACTACCTAAGACAGTTGCCGCAACTATCATGGAGTGATCAACCTATGTCCCAAACTTCAGAACCTGAACGAACATGAAAGAAAATTCGAATTATAGCCACCAAACCACCCCGAGGCATGGCTGGATAATTGATGTCATTAATTGGAGGTCTGGCATTGGATCATTTACGTCCATCATTGGTGCCTGAGTAGTAGTGTTATTTTTTAATAATATTTTATTTTACTGAACATTCAACTGAAACTGAACATTGAATAATGACTGAGAAAAGAACATTTCATTTACCTTCAAGTCCAAAAGAATGTGTATTGAAAAATGAACCAACTACAAAGAAAAAACCAAAAATGTTTCCTTATACTGTCCATGACTGGTGACTTTTCCTTACTTTACGTTTGTCGTCCATCAATTTATTACAACTAAAACTCCACTTTTAATCACTATAATCAGTTAACAAAACACCAACAGACCAAACGTAAAACAAAAACACCGAAATGTAAACAAACAATTAGGCTTGCAAGGAGCAAAGGGACAGACGGCCAGACATAGGATCGCGCAACGACCAACAACAATGTATCTCATTACACTTACACTGATTCAGTGTCAGTCATTGGACACGCCGTGACCAATGGATAATGCCCGATGTCGCTAATTTTTTGGCACCATATTTAGAATAGTTCACATCCATAACGGTTTATTTTCACATTGGCCCACCAATGCATTTACAAAGTTACTAAAGCAAAAGGCATAAAGCCGTATATCTGCAACCGTTTTAATGTTACTTATAGTAATCTTAGAAGCATAATGTCGGAAGTTTAGTTATGATGAATATTTTAAATCACTGTTTGGACCGAAAAGGCGTAACTCTTTTTACGTAGCCTTTGTGCGAATAATTTTTTTAGGCATAAGGGCCAAACTTACAATCCACCAAAAGAAAGATACAGCAATGTAGACGCAGAGAGATGGAAGTGAAAATAGAACCTTAAGGTTCTAATGATTTTAGAAAAGCTGTTAGAACCGACATTATGCACGAAATTATCTCAGCCCAGAAAAGAGATAGAAATACAGCTCTCAGTGGTATCGAAAGAGAAAGAAGCGCTTTTCCTAGTTATTCAATAAAAAAATTTTGCCCGATGTGCACATCCGCCCAAATGCTTCTAAGCTCTATATGATGTACATTACCATGCAAACTTCCATTGAAAATTGGTTTGAACGAGATCAAGTAATTAGTTTTTTTTTTAAACGTCATAAATCGTAAACCGCAATTTTCCTCTCATTCAATCAACTCAAATATAAAAACGTCGATCAAACTTACAAAGAACTACAAGAACTTTTATATTATGATGATACTTGCTGCTACGGAACCCTTCATGGGCGAGTCCGACTCGCACTTGGCCGGTTTTTTTATAAAAAAAATCGCGAAAAATTCTGTGGGTCATACGACTTCGATAGCCGATGCGAGTAGTGGACTGTAGATGGTGGACGGTCGTTACGGGTAGGAAGTAAAACACGGTAGGTGCTCTGTCTGCAATGTGCCCTGGCAAGGCTGAGGTCGGTGCAGGAGAGTATTCCGACGGGTCTTGATCTTCGTGTTGTTCCGATGAAGCGAGCGATGTAAATGAATTTCGGGGGCTAGCGGCCCTCCTTTTATACGATTCTAGGGCCGCCCCCTCTCCCCGCACCTCACCTCACCCCTAGCGGGGGACAAACTCTTTATTTCTGGTTTTGCATAGGTTTTTACAGGATATAAGTTTACAAAAATACATTTTTCTTATTAACTTAACCTCACCTCTTCTTTGCATTTGAGCATTAAGTCGTTTAGGTTCAAAATGTTCAATTCCCAAAATGTTAACATGGTGCAAAACGTTCATGTCCCGAAATGTTCATATCCCAAAATGTTCATTTCCCAAAATGTTCATGTCCCAAAATGTTCATATCCCAAAATGTTCATATCCCAAAACGTTCATGTCCCATAAAGTTCATTTCCCAAAACGTTTATATCCCAAAATGTTCATATCCCAAAACAACTATTATGTCGTATTATCTATATGAATTTAACAACCATTGTTAAGTTAGTTTACCAGGTGGTAGGTTACTGTACTGGGCCGTCTAGGTGGGTACCACCGCAGTGCCAGATATTTTCCCGTGAAATAGAAGTGTGTCAAGTCTGTGTTTCGGGGAAAGGGCACTGGAAAGTACTGTAGTATAAATACCCACGATTTAAGGGACGGGGGTTGGGGGGAGGGGGGAGTGGGACCCCTGACATCCCCCCAAGGGGGGAGGTTGCGGATTGCGATAGTTTCTAAGATATGATTTTCATTTCAATTTTTAAACAGAAGAAAAAAAATAACCACGAAGACTAAGGCGGGAGCTCCGCTGCGCTTCGCTCCCGCCTTAGCCTTCTAACCTATATTCATCCAAGTCGATTTTCCACTCCATTGTCTTTTATAATATTCTGGAAATTTCCATAAATGTAATTGATTATATTGTATTTACTGCGTTTAGTTATTGCAAGTTGCGACAGATTATGAAATAATTTTAACAATAACGTTTTTATTTTTTTTTCATAAGAAATGTGAAATGTGACTCATGGATAAACCAATAACTTAACAAATTTTGTTAAATTCATAAAGATAATACGAAAAAATTGTTACTTTAAGGATATGAACATTTTGGGATCTGAACGTTTTGGGATATGAACGTTTTGGGATATGAACGTTTTGGGATATGAACATTTTGGGATATGAACATTTTGGGACATGAACATTTCGGGAAATGAACATTTTGGGATATGAACATTTCGGGACATGAACGTTTTGCACCATGTTAACATTTTGGGAATTGAACATTCTGAACCTAAACCCATTAAGTGTGTCAATTATTACATTGAAAGTCTCAATGCGGAATTTGTCTCTAGGATTCAAATCAACTTCTTCTGCATTTCCATCATTTACTTGTTTCTTCCAGGTTCGTCTTCGAGTTTCCTTATATTCCCCATTAGGAAAAATTTTTCTTGCCTCGCCTTCAACTTTTTCAAATTGATTCCTCATTTCAACGAGATGATCTGATAAAGAATGATACAAATTGGCACACGTTTTAAGATCTAATCCTTCTTCTTGGAGCCCTTTACTGGTGCGACGAAAAACTTGTAGAATATCATTCCACAAAGTGAGCATAAATATAAACTCAAACTCTTGCATTTTGTTTGAAATATTTTGTGCTTCTAGCCTAGTCTCCCCTTTTTGGTATAACCGAATGAAATTTTGTATTATGGGTTATTTTGTAAATAGCTAGGACAGTTTTTTTTTAATTTTAGATTTTCTGTTTTCTTTAGGCTTAGTGGTTAGCCTCGACGGGTCGCGGTTTGGCGGTGCGGGTATGACCCATGTCGGGTCTTTTTCTGTGTTCACACGCGTTCGTTTTCGTTTCGCAGCTGCCACGGTTTCAGTTTCACTTGTGTCTTGCGTTTTCTTTGTTTTTCCTCGGCGACACTGTTCGGCGAACTGTAACACGCGCGCTGTTGTTCGCAGTAGGCGTGTCCAACTTGAGAAGCGCTCGATGTTTGGGAGATGGGCGAGGCCTGGCTTCTCTTGTATAGCGTTGCATTTTTCCTTTTCCTCGCCAGTCACGGGTACCTCGACTTTCTTCTCAGTTGGCCACGTCGATTCGTGTTAACGCAGGAAGCTGGGGCCGTTGAACCATCGATGTTGCGTGCTGAAGACTAGCACGCTGATCAGCTGCTAATGCTAGACAAGTACGAGAAGAGTTCAAAAAATATTTTTTCAGTCTACGTTAATATAGTGGGTATTTAAAATTAAACTAAATAAATCATACTTACATTCAACGTTGTGTTTATTGTTGTCTTCGGAGTTAGTCTTTGGTTAAGAAAGGAATCTATAGCATCATAATATGCAAACCATATAGGTTTGTATATTTCGTTTTCGCCAGCACCCGACTTGGAGGAATATTCACCATTTTTCTATATTTCCTGTAAGTCTCAAACAGAGACTCTTTTTTTCTTTTTAAGTTCAGGTACTTCTATTTCCACTAACTCTGCGAGTCGGTTCCACGCATCGTGATTTAAACTTTTGTCCTTGTAATGCCGGTGTTTGGCATCCCATAAAATGGGCTCGGATTGAAAATATTCAATGAATTTTAGTTCCAGTTCGTTATTCCACATTTTGGTTGACACGTCCTACCCTCGCTACTTACTATTCGGCACTGAGACAAAACGAGCATGTAGTAGTGTTCTCTTTTCACGCCCGAGAAACCCTTTGTCTCGGGAAATTTTACCGACAATTAACGGAAAACACGAGCGCTAGAACGAGAAGGCGAGATACTACTTACATTTACGCTTCTCGGGTGTTCTCGGGGCTTCTCTGCGACACCAGCTAATATCCTTAACAAGCCATTGCCTTTCAACGTAGTCTAGGAATGTATTGATATTTTTATTTTCAGTGCAAGTATACTGCGACTTAATCCTAGCAATAATGGTAATACTGAACACACAAGAGAAAAAACAATTCTCTTCAAGAGATATCAAATCAAAATCAAATCAAATCAATTTATTAAAATTCTTAGAACTATTCTATCAGCTAGTACAAACATTTTCTTAAGATCTAATTAACTTTATGAGCCTGAACTAGGAGATCCTGCGTTTCAGGCGAAAATCTTAATTAAATTCTAAAGATCTACAAATAATTATATCACTATGTGAAAAAGGTAATTAGGTGAAATAAATAAGTGCTTAATACTATGGAACTAGATATAGTTTATAAAATAATAACAAGTCTAACTACTTCAAAATGGTTAATATAGAAAGGGTAAGAAGGTTAATTGGGAATATTTTGGTGTACTCTAGAGTGGCTGTTAATAATTCAAACTAGGTTTGAGTTTAACAAGATTTGCAATTAAAAGGAATTAAAGTTACATGCCGTTACATGCCATGCCGATGCAGACAGTGGCTATAGCAAATTCTTTTACTATAAAAACATTATTGTTATTTTGTAATCCTTGAAGATACACGATTATTGTATTGCTATTCATGATATCTTCTTAACGATATTACTCAGTGGTTAATACTCGAATATACAATCGTTTAAAATCAAACAATAAGCAGCTGTCTGGTGCTTCTGGTATTTCTCGGTCTGTTTCGATTTCAACTTTCACGTCGATCGAGCCTTTTAAAGTTTCTTGTTGCCTTGAACAATCAATTACAAATAATGGCGCAAAGGCTCTGACCGACAACGTCCGTGATAGAGTGGCCGAGCGAGTCGATTTTACAGCAAGTCACGCTAAAGGAATAAGGGAATGTCAAAAGGAATGAAAAGGAAAGCTTTGGCCCGATATTTCCTTGGTGCGATGCGCTGCTGCCGTGCCTTGTCTTGGATGGCGGCGTGTTTCACTTTTCACCCCGTGGTTTGGCCGATCGCTATTCTGATCACCACGCGGTGTCGATATTTCGCGACTTTAAATTGTGAAACCGTCCTGTCACGGTCGCCACTTTGTTAACTGTGGCGGGCCGCGGACGCTTGGCGGGGTGCGCAGGCGTCGCGGGGGCGGTGGCTGTTGCTCCCCGCTCCGGCCCCGCAGCCGCGATTGTTCCTGGCATCAGCCGATGCAAATAGTGGCTATAGAAAATTCTTTTACTATAAAATCATTATTGTTATTTTTTAACCCTTGAAGATCCACGATTATTGTATTGCTATTCATGATATCTTCTTAACGATATTACTCAGTGGTTAATACTCGAATATACAATCGTTTAAAATCAAACAATAAGCAGCTGTCTGGTGCTTCTGGTATTTCTCGGTCTGTTTCGATTTCAACTTTCACGTCGATCGAGCCTTTTTAAGTTTCTTGTTGCCTTGAACAATCAATTACAAATAATGGCGTAACGGCTCTGACCGACAACGTCCGTGATTCGATTCGAAACGTCGATTTTACAGCAAGTCACGCTAAAGGAATAAGGGAATGTCGAAAGGAATGAAAAGGAAAGCACTGGCCCGATATTTCCTTGGTGCGATGCGCTGCTGCCGTGCCTTGTCTTGGATGGCGGCGTGTTTCACTTTTCACCCCGTTGTTTTGCCGATCGCTATTCTGATCACCACGCGGTGTCGATATTTCGCGACTTTAAATTGTGAAACCGTCCTGTCACGGTCGCCACTTTGTAACTGTGGCGGGGCGCGGGCGCTTGGCGGGGTGCGCAGGCATCGCGGGGGCGGTGGCTGTTGCTCCCTGCTTCGGCCCCGCAGCCGCGATTGTTCCTTGGATCAGCCGATGCAGACAGTGGCTATAGCAAATTCTTTAACTATAAAATCATTATTGTTATTTTTTAACCCTTGAAGATCCACGATTATTGTATTGCTATTCATGATATCTTCTTAACGATATTACTCAGTGGTTAATACTCGAATATACAATCGTTTAAAATCAAACAATAAGCAGCTTTCTGGTGCTTCTGGTATTTCTCGGTCTGTTTCGATTTCAACTTTCACATCGCAAATTCTTTTACTATAAAAACATTATTTTGTAATCCTTGAAGATCCACGATTATTGTATTGCTATTCATGATATCTTCTTAACGATATTATTTAGTGGTTAATACTCGAATATACAATCGTTTAAAATCAAACAATAAGCAGCTTTCTGGTGCTTCTGGTATTTCTCGGTCTGTTTCGATTTCAACTTTCACATCGATCGAGCCTTTTAAAGTTTCTTGTTGCCTTGAACAATCAATTACAAATAATGGCGCAACGGCTCTGACCGACAACGTCCGTGATACGACTGTTGAAATCTCGCATACTGTTCGTGAAATAAAGAAAACTTATGTTCTGAAAAACTGACATTCAGTCCCTCATAAGCTCTATCTTTCTCTAAATGTTTTAAAAGGTTTTTCTTTCAAGATCTGATACTTTGAACTCTCCAAACAGTTTTATTTTTTACAATATCATCTACGAGTTTACATGTATTTAACTTATTCGTATTAAGATTCGTATTGCTTCGTAATAATACTAACTCGTGTTTACAATTAATTATATTTTTTTTCATAATCTTCTGCAAATCCTAATATCTTGTTCAATGGTATACTCGTAGATGCGGAAAACGCTCCACCACTAGTATTGCTTATTCCTGCAGTTGACTAGTTCCAGCAATTGCTGCTCTTCAATTATAGCTGTTCTATTTTGCAGTAAATCATGAAGCCGCTCCTCTTGGTTGTAATAATTTAATATAAATTTAGCCACATCCTGATCATAATAATATGGATTAGTGATAGGATTAGAATCAATGTTTTCCTCAAAATTTGGACCGCTACAACGCACTTGCGAGAGCAAGTGACGCAGAAGCCCCAACTCTCCTACTTATTGGTCTGTTTTGATGTCGGTACAGTATTAATTTTTGTAAATAATTTATTCTCAATAATCGGATGGCAGATATTTCTATTAAAAATTTCTTATTATTCTCGGTGGCTTTTCATTCAAAACAGAGTTCCTTAAATTATTCGATGGAAACTTTTTTCAGAACCTTCAGAATTTATATCTGTACGTAATTTAGCACGAAGGTTACCAAGGGTCGGTTATTTTTTTTCAGTTAAGTGAAAATTGTGAATGCATCGTTCTATTTCAAAATTGTCTACGGCTGTAACTGGTTTTATTCCCCTCCCGACTCAAAGTCAAACCAGTATGACAAAAAGGATTTTTTTCTTTTTTGTCGCACTACCAATTTTTCCACACCATTTACCGTCTCAGATCGAGAGTTGTCAGTCCAAAAAGACGTTCTTCCATATGTTTTAGATATGCCACCATCTCGTCTTCTTCTTTTGATGTACATAAATATAGGTTTTTTAAGGCCCAAAGGTACACCAATTGTAACTTCACCATCTTCTTTCATTTTCTTAACATATCGCTCCAAAGTAGTCTGAGGCACTCCGTATTCACAAGCGGCTTTTCTGTAGCCCATTTTTTTACTTAATACTTTATCTATAGCTGTTTTCATAGAAATTGTTGACCACTCTCCTCTTTTAGTTTTTTTCTTGTATGTACGTACCATTTTTATACCTGAAAAGTAAAATCGTATTAGGAACGTACCTATTTATAAACATAGATACCTAAACGAAGACCCACTTTCCCATGTTGCCCCTATACCCCATCTTACCCCAAAGGCTGACTTAGAAAAAAAAATTCTCAAAAAAATAAATATAACTGAACTTTTGTTCAACTTTACCACAACAAAGTAAACAACACTAACAACCATACACGTGGAAAGACATAAATTGGGTAGTCATAATTACCTTACAGTAAAGACGTTTTTAACTGCGTAAAATTAGATCGACGAGACACTCAACGTGATTTTCGTTTGTAAACAAAAAACGCGTGCACTCCCGCTCACAGTTTCTGTCGCACTGACGGTTGATCGAGAATGGCTTCCTATTGGCTTATTGCTTTATGTTCGCAAGAGTCTAGTTTCTTGTATGGTGCGTGACCCCGTGTTACCTCGCGTCCCTGTCATGCCCCCCCTTCCCCTAAATCATTTCCGAACTGTATTAACGAGTGAAATCAACGCAACCGGTACAATTGAAAGTACTAAGCACCCGAATCGATTTAGTAATTCCTAAAATCTTTACTCTATAGCCTAGCCCGGGGTAGATCTTCTATGTTGTTTAGGGTGAGAGGCAGGCTTCCTGTTTCCTTATTTCACAACACAATTACTTGTGAGCTCCGTCAGTTGGGAATCTATCTTATATTATTCTAAGACGCACTCCATACATGAGAATGATCAAATTGTAATTAATATTATAATTAATTGTCCACGTTTAAATAGTATTTATATTCCTCGACTTTTTCAACACGACACTGATAGTGCAATTCCCCAATCGAAAATCTTACAAAATTACTCGCACGCAACTCATATACACTACGACACATAGGAGATATATAGCCCTAATTTAACCACATAAAGGTCATTGGGCATAATCTGACCCGGTCTTCGAAATATTTCCTACAGATATCAAATTATTTGTAAATTAATGAGTGCTAGCCTACATTTCATTTTGTGTAGTTCTTTTTGTTTTTAAACGCGGGAGAAATCTAAAAAACAACTTTCTTTAGGTGCCCAACAGACTTGTATTGTTAGAGGGGGCAGACGAACTCGACGAGTTCAGTTGCTCCAGCGTGTAATCAAGACACCCCTTCAATGCAAAAAGTCTAAAAATGTCTTATCACTAGAGGATATTACTTATATTTTATTTTTAATTTTTGGTCAGATTCCCATACTCTACATTGATGCGACATATATCTTCGTAATATCATTTAGGTGCCCAACAGACTTGTATTGTTAGAGGGGGCAGACGAACACGACGAGTTCGGTTGCTCCAGCGTGTAATCAAGACACCCATTCAATGCAAATAGTCTAAAAATGTCTTATCACTAGAGGATATTACTTATATTTTATTTTTAATTTTTGGTCAGATTCCCATACTCTACATTGATGCGACATATATCTTCGTAATATCATTTAGGTGCCCAACAGACTTGTATTGTTAGAGGGGGCAGACGAACACGACGAGTTCGGTTGCTCCAGCGTGTAATCAAGACACCCATTCAATGCAAATAGTCTAAAAATGTCTTATCACTAGAGGATATTACTTATATTTTATTTTTAATTTTTGGGCAGATTCCCATACTCTACATTGATGCGACATATATCTTCGTAAACTAGGGAAGTTTATCTAAACATCCAAACCAATTTTGTTTTTGTAGGCCGTGGGTATAGTTTCCATACTAAGTTGCCCAGTGACCTTTTACCTTTATCTTTTATCATACATAAAATCAGTCTGAATAGATAGAATTAGATACATAAATTGTCGTCCTAACATTTTTATAAGGACAACAACCGCCATAGATCTTAGATAAACGTCACGTCATGTTGTTTTTGTTAGACGTGTGTAAATTAGGAGTGATTTGTAAAAAATTAAATCTGTCAAAGAAGATTTATAAATCCGTAACTCCCACGCATTCTCAATCAATCTTTAAATCCTTGAGACTACGGTTCATTTTAGATTGCTTGAACGTGGAAAGATATAGAGTGAGACGACTATTGCAAGATTACGTGAATTAAAACGACACGGGGAATAATGCAAGAGTTTGCGCACGCGTAGCGTAATGATTCCTCGTATAGGTAAATAGGAAACTATTCCTTGCGCCTTTGTCATAAAGTAAAGTCTTGTGAATTTAAATCGTTCCAAAAAGTCGTTGAATTGTTATCAATTTTTAAAAACTTTATCTTTATGATTCTTGTCACTAGAAGCAATGGACACATTGGTAGTTTTACCTTTCTATAGGGCTGCCATTACCTACTTTCTTTAAAGAATGCTCCCTGTTTACACAGTTAAAATGAAATCAACATTATCAAAATCTACTATGGATCAAAACGTCAATCTTTACTTCACTCGCAAATACGGAATTAGGCACACGCACACCCTATCTCAATGAACACATGAAAGTAAGTGGCCCCCCGAATCCAACCCCCCTGCCATTTATATAAGGCCAGCGGGGCACCATAAAAAAGTGTCCACGCCCACAAGCCGCTGCAACTAAACGCATTACCAAAAATTCAAAGCGTTGTCGACTTTACCTAGGTACCTATTTTTACGCCCCCAAAATTATCTAAAGCGAGTACGCTGTTGTAACGTTGTACAAATTCTCCTATTCATATTTTTTTCCATGTATGGCAATATTGGCAATTCAACCAATCACAGCGCCCGTTCGATCAAAAATGCAAATCTCATGTTCAGTGTGGCAAGTGCAATAACAAGTTTGTTGTTAGTGTACAATTTGCTGAGTATGTGACGCATGGTTGAGAGTCGAATAAAATTAATATTTATATTTTTCAAATGTTTATTAGTATAATTATATTTTTAATTGTTTAAGGAGTCAATATTCTTCCAAAGTAAACTAGTTCCTTTATTTTCTAAATTGATTCTGACATTTAGTAAACGTTTTTTTTAGTAGAATTAGGATCGGCTGGTAGCTGTCGGATTTTGAGGTTGGTCACACTGTCTACCGGTTACTTTCACTTTATTCGAGGATGGACCCGAGAAGGGCATTATGATTTGAATTTCATATTTTATTGCTGGCCAAATTATTGTCAGCCGAAATGGCAGATCCAGCGTTTTTGGTGTTTTTCCACATACTCCTGGTAAGTGGTTCGAAGGATTTTATTTATTCAGCGATTTCTGTTTGGTTGAAAATGGCGTTCCTCTTATGAACCGACATCTTTCAGGTTGCCGTGATGGTATTTCTTGGGTGGCGGGAAGCCGCATATCTTCGTCGCGAGGAGTTCCAAAGGGAATCCTGTGACAAAGCTGGTAAGACCCCTCCTTTACATGTTTCATGGTGTCCACGTATTCTCCTGGTTTTGTTTCCGCCGCTAACCCTGGAATTGTTTCTTTTCAGCGGTGGGATATTAATTATATTCAAGATTTTAATCAAAATATTTATTATCTTCAAAATATTTAATTGCGTAAGGCCGGTTCTGACGGTGCCCGTGGGACAGACGTCGGACCAGAAAAGCTGTATGTATTTATAAACAAGGAATGATCTGGTAATAGCCAGGAGTAGCAGGTCGGTGCAACATTTCAATAGTTTTTTTTACAACACATAATTAATAATATTCATGGTGGTATTCCCTTATTAGTGGTTATCTTTTAGCCCCAAATTATCTTTGCAACACCCCAAAGTTAGAACCTATTTTTACGACCCCTGTCGAATGAGCTAGATTTTTCTAGAATTTAAATTGTATTTTGAGTCTACCCTCAGTGTGTGTGGGAGTAATAAAACTTATTTGTTCAACTGCATCTCATCTTTTATTTCTTTTTTTTAACTCCCCCAGCACGAGGGTCACAACCAATTTTTTTATATATTTTTTTGTCCATGGGCCTCTCGGGCACATAGATAGGAGGTTTCCATGTGACACTGTGCCTAAAAAATTTCACTATAGTTTTACATTTAGTGACTAGCGTCTTTAGTTCTTCAATATTTTGTGAGGTTCCGCGTAAAAGATTATTTAAGGCATGAATAATATGCTCAGCTGCATGTCTTCTCACAGAAAGAGGTATATCCGTTCTTATTGGTCGTCGCGGCCCTGGACGAGATGAAGGAACTCCTTATTTCTGTAGCAAAGTCCTGGCAATCGATCGGCGGAAGTTCAGTGTGTCCACGTCTGATCCCCATATGATCGAGCGAGCAAAAAATTAATATTGACATCGACATCAATCAACCACATCAAACTCTGATGGCTATGTGGTAAACACCGTCATTAGCATCCAGCCTGTCCACACCCCCCACAAATTGATTGTGCTGATGAACAAGGTTTAGTCAGTCAATATTTATGTATTTTCCGTTTGGCAGCAACTGATTTATCGACGCGCTCTTTGGATGGGGTTTTTTGGTGGGCTTCTCCTCATTTTTTTAATGCTAAACGCACCGTCAGATGGTGATTACGTTTTAAAAACTGTTTCACCCAATCTCTTCCAGGAGTGTTATTTTTAAACTTCTAAATAGAACGGCCACATTTGTCGAGATATGTTTTAATGGTAATTTGGTTGGAGATCATACTCTGTTAATGGAAATTCGTAACATTATTTCTATGTGTGATGCGATAGCGTCCTCTTCTTCAGTTGTGAAAGTAGGTGGGGACCCTGGTAGCCTTGTATGAACCTTTTTGAGCTTGTACACCAGGGTCCGACGAAGAATGTTGTTGCGTTCGTCATTTCGGACACGAGACTTTCAACTGCTTCGTAGCTCAATATATTTTTTCGTTTTACCTTACATTTATGACTTTCTAGTCTGGCATTGGTGTTGAAAATTCGTCTCGTGCATGTTTTGCCATGTATGTATTTACGCGGATATCTGAGCACGTTGTTATTTTGTCCCCCACATGTCCCCCAACCAGAGGGAACGGTAGATAATGTCAATTTTTTTCCTTCAAAGGTTTGTACCACTTTGAATGGCATACTGCAACAAAAATAAATTATTGCCAAATATGTATTATAATTTATAATTAGTCCCTGGAACTATCATATTTTTCTTCGTTGATAAAATGTATAAGCAGCTGGCTATTTTGACTAACAGTTTGAATGTGAAGTACCTAATAACTTTGTGTTGCATGTGGTGGGTGATGGAAACGCCATCCTGAGCGTGCTCAGCGACAAGCTGGATAGCCCCCTGCTGCGGCACTGGAGGCCTACCATGAACTTTTAGTTAGCGATTCATTTCCGATGCAATTCATTTTAGGAACCCAAACTGAATCGCTAAAATTCGTACCATGAAGTGCCTTTAGCTGACTCGCATTTGCATCGCTCACGGAGGAATGAACGAACGAAATTTGTCTGTGGTCCGTGTGAGAAAGAGATAACACTATACACTGTTGCATAAGTTAGTCTCTTTTACTCGTCTGGATTGCAAAGCTAGCTGTCAAATTAAACATGACATGAGTCAATCATGATTTGACAAATGGCTGACAGTACTTGAAAACTGCTGAGAGAAAATTACGTGTTTTTAATTGGAATTTAAAAGTCTTAGAAATTGCTTTTTTGCAGTAACACCTAAGAAACACTAAATACTTAACGGAAATACTTAAATTACGTATATTTTGACCATTTACTTTAAGTAAATAACAAAACGATTCAGTTTACGCTAAGAAATAGCAACTTTTTTTGAAACGCTTACTTTGACAGTTAAACGATTCAGTTTAGGTTGAAATGTCACGTCATGGTACGAAAAATGAATGAATGAAAACAGTTTGCGATCCAATTGCCGACTTGATTTGGCGTCGCCCAAACTGAATCGCTATAAGGACGTCGTGGTATGAAATTGCGAGGCAGTTTATTTTAGGTCGTCAATTGAATCGCAATAAGAGTTCATGGTAGGCCTCCTGGGTTCAAGCACAAGTGCGTGTGCCCGGTGCCCCAGAGGGTGGTAAATACCTTAATACGGTATTTTACACCATGCAAGAAAAAATATAAAAGTGAATGTTTATTATAGATTTCGTATAATATAAACGAGAAACGATGATATTAATTCATAAAAATGCATTATTAATTTTATATTTACAATTTTAAAATCGAATTTTTTAATCTGTTTTTGAAATGTCAAAAACGCCGTTCGCCATATTGGGTTCCGACGTGACGTCACTCCGTCAGTAAACACAGTCGTGCTTTGAGAAGATTTGTAGAAATTGTCAAGTTATTATGTTTGTGAACGTTTATCTGTTGTTTTATCCTTTGTTTTATTAACATCGCATCATGGAAGACGGATTTGTCAAAGCAGAAAGTACAAATCTACCAATGATAAATGCTTTAATGATGGCAAAACTTTTTGCGTCCAATCCCGATTTCTGTTCTGCAGAGTTGAGAAATGTTAAAACAGCAATTTAAGTAGGTACCTATTGCATCAAGTACATATTACAATACCTAAGTAAAATCACACGATCAACACGATAACACAATATATGAAATTTCAATTCACTACATAACATACATAACCTATAAATACATAGACGCAAAACATGATGTTTGTTTTGTAACATAATGAAGTTTTCTTATATTTATTCAATAGTAAAGGTAAAACACCACACCATTACTTACATCAAAGTGGTCTTCACAGAAATAAAGCCTAGTCTTTGTGGACAATGATTTTAGATCTCTTCTTGCCAGTTCCAACCAAGTGTTTCTCATAGTAATATCACTTGGAACTTGAATCCACAATTTTTCTGGCGTTTTTACACTCGTATTCTTGCATCCAGGCACACACAAGACACCAATGATAAGGGTTTTAACTCATTATTTTCGAAAATATTTTCACTTGGTCTCTAACAACATCGTATTGTTTACTAACGGAGTGACGTCAAAACTCGAAACAGTATGGCGGCTACTGTTTCCGCGCGCAATTTCAAAATCATAAATAAAAAGTAGATTTTATGGCATTTTTCGGTAATTTAAAATTAAAATAAAAATTCTACTGGTTCAGTACAACTTCAAGATTGATTTAAACCAGTTTTCAAAAAAGTGTGTAATAGCCTATTGACTGTACTTTTACTAGCATAGATCCTAAGTAATTTGTATACTAACATTGTTATGGGCAAAACCTCCAATATTTTATTTTATTTTATCTTATTTATTGTATAATTTTCTTATAGATACTGCTGAAACAGCTGATGCTGCCAGTGCAAGCACACAAGCTGGTCAAAATTCAAGTGGGTGTGGTAGTGGTGTTGTTGACAATGGCGTCACTACTAGCATAGGTGGCGGTGGTGGTGCATCTGCTGCTGTTAACTTTTGCATTCCTCGCTCAAGTGTCAATCCCTTACAACCCCAAAAAAGGCAACGCGTCATGTCACCTTATTTGTCCAGGTCATTGTCTGGTTGACGGAACACTCGGCGGCATTGGAGATGTACTGCAGGGAACATTTTGAGCAGTTACACCTTCACAGATTTGCTCCACGATGTATTCTTTTGTTGTTTTCAACGTCATTTCATTAAATGCGTGTTGTTTAAATCGGGGATCCAACAATGTGCTAACTGCAATGTTCATGTTTTGGTGTAAGTCTTGGAACCTCCTGTTCAGGCCCATTTTGACATTTTGCACCAAATTTTTAACAGGAGCCAAGTACTCCTCGCTGTCAGCTATTTTACTATACAAAGTGGTAAGCCCCTGGGTTACCACAATGGCTTTGCTTGCGGTCAAATAATTTTCAGCGCTAATTATTAACGTGGCCGCGTACAGTGGTTTTAGAACTTCACAATACTGTTTCAGACTTCTCCATTCTTCCATAGGAATTTTTGGCAAATCGACGTTCAGATTAGGGACTGTTGCCTTAATTGCTTCTTGCAGCTGTAGGAAGCGCTGTATAATTAATAAAGTGGAGTTCCAACTGGTAGGAACAGAAATAATTAGTGCCAATGCATTGCCCTCCGCTATGCCCTGTGCGTTATGTTGCGCTCCGCTATCAATTTCAAGTTGTGGGAGTACCATCCGAAATGAGGGTAATGTAAGATGATACCCGCACATTCCATATTTGCGGCATTGTCGGTAACAAAAAAAATAATCTTTCCCTCTAAATTCCACAATTGTACTACTGAACTTACAGCCTGCGGAATATTTTCCGCAGTATGCGATCCGTCAAGAGGACTGCACTGCAATAGTATAGATTTAAACTCCAGTGTAGTCTTGTTTATAAAATGTCCCGTGACTGCAGAATAAGGCTGCATTGCCCGTGAAGTCCAGCAATCAACGGTCAAGCACATACTCAGGCATTCCTTGTCTACAACGGCTTTTATATTTGATATGCGTTCTTGGTACTCCTGTTATAACAGTATTCCTGAGAGTGTTATGCGACTCGGCAACTCGTATTTAGCCTTTAAGCCGCGAACAAACGATTTGAACCCTTCATCGCTAACAATGCTGAAAGGTTGGCAATCTGTAGCAACCATATTTATTAAAAGTTTATCCAGGTGAGACTTTTCTTGTCCAGGTCATTGTCTGGAAATATTCATTATGGTGCGAAATAGACTCCAAAATATCTGCGTCTCAGAAGCCCCGCTCTGTCAATTACAAAATCAATGATGAGGTGGAGATGTACGTGAAGCAGGGAGTCATAGGGAGAGAGGAATAAGCAGAAGAGTGGTGGAAGGGCCACAGCATGATATCCTTCTCTAAACAAAATATTGATAAAAAAAATTTTTTTATATTAGTTGTGACGTTAGTGCCCTGCGTACGGGCTTTCTCCAAAGCCGGCAATGGGTTACCTGGGGTGGGTGGGACCTAATCTCTTCAAACAAGGTAGCTTCACTTCAGGTAAGTTCGTTTAATCAGAAATTATACTTAGTACCTTGTTTTCGAGATTAGAACTTGTAGATTTTGAAAGTAAAGACACAATTATTGCTGACTGTCAACAAAAAAAGGCTGTGCGGGAAAATGGTAAAGGAGTTATTTCAGAAACTGAAATTATACTATTGATTAATAGAAAGTACAGTTTACCTTATCATAATCAAATAGAATCATTACAATCAAATTGTAACAAAAAAAATTATGCAGGTACAATAGAATCATTACAATCAAATTGTAACAAAAAAAATTATGCAAAAAAATTAATCAAATCAAATCAAATCAAAATATTCTTTATTCATGTAAACTTGTATCAAGTATTTATGAATCGTCAATTACAGAGTGACTCTACCACCGGTATCGGAATGCAGTCATCTGCCGAGAAGAACCGGCAAGAAACTCGACAGTTACTCTTTTTCATCGCCATGTTTGTTTACAATTTGTTTGTTACAATTACTGATTAGTTTTAGAATACCAAGCCATACAGTATAAAGTATAAGAATGAGACTATAATCTAGAAAAATCCGTGAGCCCTGGAAGACCAGTGCCCAAAGGTGGCACCTGCAGCACAAGTATGACGTATGTGCCAGCCATAATTTCACTCAACCATATTAGAGGGAATGTAACCACCCGACACATAACGCCACCACCCCAAGCACATTTTAGCGAGCATGACCGCCAAGGTTACAGACTCTTCAGGATTCTTTGAATGAAAAAATAAATTTAATTTTACTGAATTATAACATTTAATGTGTTACTGTATAGCAAAGTGTATTATCAGTAGCGAAAGAAACTTAAATGTATTGACAAACTACGTCGTTTTATTTCTTAACCATTAAATCATCACTAGGTTATAGGCACTAGGGTATAGCTGTGTTTAATCTAATCATCACATCATTTTTAAACATTTCGTGATTTACAACATTTGTAATTATGTATAGTAATTTTATAATCAATTATGTAAGTACTCAACCTAGATTATTGTTATCCAGTATGGATAATGCGAACGTTTGAGAATCATTAGAGTTAATAATATCTCTATGGTAAAACTTCGCAAATACGTCGGACCTTCCGGTCCAACCCGCGGTGTTTCTAATCTGGTCAATATTGACCCCTAGACGACTAGCGTTTGAGGTGGACGCGTGCCTCGTCGACTGAGCTGAGAACACTGAGGTGTCGATACCGCTCTAGACAGCGTATCCTTGATCCACCTGCTCAGTGTTTGACTAGTCACTTTCTTGTAAGGTTTTTCAAGGCTTATAAATAAGCTATCTACTTCACCTCTAAGATGCTTTCTTGTCCTGACGCCATTGTTACCTCTAAGATGCTTTCTTGTCCTGACGCCATGTACGCGGCGAAGAATCACTGGAACTCCGACTCGAGCGACGCCGGCGTTTGCGCCGTTTTTTCAGCTTTTTCTCCATTCGTCGTATTTTCTTTAATAATCTATCACTATCTTCGTCATCCGAATATTTTCTTTTAGGCATATTGACCGAAAGAAACACAAAAAGACACAAATTTGGAAAAAAAAAGCAGGAGCGTGTGGTGAACGACGTACACTAGAAACACGAATGACGTTAGCGCCTCAGCGCACCAAGCGGCCGATCGGGGAAACGCAGCAAGTGCCGCGCTCCTCTGTAAGCATTTTATTTTCTAGGTTCCAAATCCAAAAATATATATTTTTTAATTTTACAAATATTATTTTTAACTATAGTGTGGTTGAATGGCGAGCTAGTACACGGTACTACAAGTTCTAATCTCGAAAACAAGGTACTAAGTATAAATGAAATCAAATACCAGTTAGATTCATTGGTAATATTTATTTGTTTATTTTATTTATTTATGAACAATATCCATTTTAGATGTTAATACATAAATATGTATTTACAAGTTGATTATTATGTATATAAAACAATGAACTTTTAAGTACGCCTGGCTTAAGCTGTTAACTATTCTTTACTTAATTGCTGAAAACACAAATAAAGAAATTAAATTAAGCCAGACAGTCCTAAGCCTGTGGTAAGTACGAAGGAAAGTTAAATGAGTTTGTATACTTTGCTGAAAAACATGTTAGTAGTAAGTAGATAATATGTTTAGAAATGGCCTTAACGTTTATTTCTGACTTCCCGTGGAATCATTCCATGTTATGTACGACTTTTTCTTTCCTGACCTCTTCTGTTGAAAGTTACGCTAGTTAGACTCTATTTATACACACAGTTAGTTACCTTTTTGTCGTTTTAGCGCCGAAAGCCTCTTCATTTTATTGGTATCATGAATAAAATCTATCGCGAAAGAAGTCATGGCGACACTCTTTTTCTCGCCGCAAATAATAATTTCGCTTCGTATTATTTGCTAAATCGGTCACAGCACTAACATTTACAGAACTTTGGTCAAACTGTGTTTACAATATTAAAACCAGCATCATGTGCATGTTTAATAACATCTTTAATTAGATTTTTTAACTCGATTTTTCGAAACGAGTTTGTAAAATTATAAGCAATGGGCTGCTTAAAATAATCTTAGACCCTTTACCATGAAGACCAAGGCGTGGTCTGCAAATTAATTGCCATCAGTTGTAGTAAACCCATCCAAACAATCTTTTTGGGTTTTTTAAAAAAAGTGTGGCGTTATTGACATCTCATCTAATATAAGACTGCATAAGCGATCAGATTTGTCTTTGCTTACAATAGATTTTTTACTCTTTGAAAATTATTTGGTTTATGCCCGGAGTCAATTTAATTTTCGATAATAATTGCTTCATAGTCTTAATTGAGGGAAGCGATAAATATTTATTAGGAAGTCCATAGCCTCTTGGACTTCTTTTGTATAACGACAATGACAAAACTTTTTGCTCAAGAGTGAATCGACGACCTTTATTTTTTTTGCAGATTGCAATTGCATTTTTAAAAACAATTGGGCTATTAGTAAAAGTTTCTTCTTGCGGTTCTTTCTCTATGTTTTTATTTTCTGTTTCTTGTAGTTCATTTGTATTTGATGGCAATATCTCTGATCCCTGTTCAGTCATAGTGTTGTTATCAATGAAAGGTCTCTCTTCTTCTACTGCAAGATTTTTTTAAAGATGAGGTGTATCTTCCAAAATATCTTCTTCGGATATACAAGGTGGGCCAAAAGAAGTCATCCGATGTTGTTCGGCTCTCATTTTTTTTCTAAATGAAAAATTTCGATTCTGTTTTTTGATTATGTTTATTTGAACCTTTAGAATTTTATTGGTCACATCGAGAAGATGATATCGGTCAAATAGGCGCCGTCACAATTGATTTCCATACAGGCTCGTTTTATGGCATTTCTCATCACCTCGGCGAGAACTTCGGGCCACAGATTCTCGCACTCGTGTCAAATGTTGTCCTTGAGGGCTTCCAGGGTCTTGGGCTTGTTCACGTAAACATGGGACTTCAAAAAACCCCACAAAAATAAAACAGGAACGGTTAAATTGGGCGATCTTGCAGGCCAGTGCAAATCGCCAAAACGAGACATGAGGCGACCCGGGAACGCCGCCTTCAGAATATCGGTTGTGGCTCGCGCCGTGTGTGCCGTTGCTCCGTCCTGTTAAAACCACATGTCCACCAGTCCTTATTAGCCCAATTGCGGCAGAAAAAGCTCGATTAACATGGCCCTATAGTGCGCACCGTCCACTGTTGTCGTTTCCGGCGACAGCTCGACATCCTCAGCAACAGCAACAGCGGCGATATTCTCAGCAGAACGGGCACTCCGGGGCCGGCCACTCCTGGCAATGTCTCGTGTGGTCCCATACTCTTCAAGGTTAGTGGCTAAACGGCGCAGTGTTTGCGCAGTCGGTGTCGGACGGCCGGGGAATCGGCGACGAAATTCGCGCTGCGCCAACACCACTGACGAATTGGTTACGCAAAAAATTAGACACGATTATTCCGCGTTCTTGGGGAGTGTATCGCTCCATGGCTTGTGTACATAAATTCTACATCTGTCTAGTCCACAAATGTCATCACAGAATTGACATTGGTGGCCATTTACAAAAATAAGAGCATCTTCCAATAGGGTGATTTCTTTTGGCCCACCTTGTACAATTGGGAAGACAGTCTGATTTATTTTTAGCCCAAATCATATATAAACTCATACCTTCATTAGGGTGTCTGTTGTCAAGGGCATTTCTGTCCTAGTAGAAAAAATCATTGAACTGTTGTTATTTCTGTTCTGAAAAGATTTATACAATTTCATTGTCTAAATATTTGACGAATTCACTCTGTGCTGGATCAATAATTTTCTCGTTAGATGAGACTTGCCTCTGTTTTATTTTTGAAAAATCAATATAATCGGGTCCGAATGGAAAGAGCCTCTTTCCACAATAAAAACAAGAATTTAATAAAAAGTTTAGATCAAAACTAAGGCAGTGAGCCTAGTTGGCTTTTTCACCTTTTTCTTAGCCTTTCTAGCTGCTTCGATTGCAGCTAGTTCATCCTTCACGGGAGTGTCAGTTTGCGTCTATATCTTTGATTTCCTTTCGGTTTCTGTAATGGTCTAAAAACTTCAGGTGAGAATGGAATTGCTGTCACAGTAACTGAAGTATCTCGGGATGTAGATGCTACAGGTGTTATATCTTCAGTGGTTGAAGGTATCGTGATAGTATTAGGAATTACACACATCAAAAGTGTCTAGGGATCAAGTGAATATTTTTGAAATAAAAATTATTTAAGCAATATTTACCAAATCCAGTCTTCCAGGACAACTTCTTACTTTAATGCCTATGTTTTATTTAACTGCTTACCCCTATATTTAATAAAAATAAACTAAAATTGATGTTTTTGCAAATTGTGGGAAAAAACTCAAATTAACGGCGTCAATTAAATGACATAAAAATGGCAAAAATGATGATTTTGCTAATTTTTATTGTAAAGATAAGAAAATTAATAATCTGTATTTCCACCATTAACAAGTATCACACAATTACAGCGATTTGGCATGCTTAAGATGAGTTCATCAAAATCACTTTGAGGAATGGCCGCCCATGTGTTTTGTAACAAGTTAAAATGTTGTTGTGGAGTATGTACGGTATCTTGACTAATATAAATAGTAAAAAATAAACAATATCTAAAATTAAAACAAAAGGATCAAAGTGATTACTTTGACTACAGCAAGACATTGCTTATCTTGACCTGGCGCGCATGCGCGAAACCCGAAGTTCGAAAACTCGACGCGACGCATTTTTCGTTAACCCTCTTAATAGGCACACTGCTTCCCTCGGTAGTGGAAGTGGAAGTTTATGTTTTCTTTCTTTTATCCCAAAATCAGTAATTACGGGGTCTGAGGAGATCAGTGCCCTGTGGAATAAATCAGACATTGCTGCTTCACGGGTGGTTTTTCTAGAATGGTGTTCTCCATCAAACCGCCAGTATTTATTTCGTGTTTCCGCTCCTTGCTCCGAGAGCATCCCAATTGGTAAAGGTGACAATTCTATTATTCTAGCACCATGTACTAGAATTTTATGAAAAGTAACTGTCATACACCCTGTTGCAGAAAGCTCCATTAAAGTTAATGCTTCATTAAATCTAATTCTGTCACTTTTCGTTGTCATGAAATAAAAAGTAACAGCAATAGCTTTAATGACACATTAACTTTAATGGACGTTTCTGCAACTGACCCATAGGGTGCCAGTTATATTTCTCCACGTCATACTTGTATGCTAAATTTCTACAAAAACAGCCAAATTTTGCTGGATCAATGGGCAAGTTACTTGATAATACTGTCAAAATGACGTAAATATCGTCGAGAAGCCCTTTATCGATTTTCAAAATTTCGGCGAAAGTGGCACGATGTCGATCTGAAAAGGCGGTCCGAGCCGTATTTCCGTCGTTTGTAGTACCTGAACTAGGACGCACCACATCCACCAATAAACCCATCTTTTCTCTGATTTCGGCTTGGACTTTCTTCTTTCGCTCCTCTACTAAGCGGTAATCTTCCGATTTTGTTGGAATTCGCCATCGTTTCACCTCAACTTTATAGCCAAGCTTAAGAACGAATTCTAAAGCTCTAATCCAGGCGTGCAAGGGGCTTATTCCGTATTTTTAATCGCTCTTCTTCAACTGGCATAGAAAAAGCTATTTCGAGATTATTAAATTGAGCTGACGTCAAATCACAATAAGGGCAGCGTAATTGGGAAGATGTATGTAAAATTGCGTTTAAAACTTTTCCGTCGATTGCTGCGCAATGTAGTTGATGCTCAACTTTTATTTCATGGCCTTGAGTTGTCTGTGTCATCAAAGGGGTAAGATTATCAATTTGTATTTGTGTATTTTGTTTTTCAGAATTAATTAGTTCGTTTGATTCCTTTTTATATTGAATGTGTAAGGGCCTGCAATATCGATAAGACTGAGGCGTAGGATTCGTCCATATTATAACATTTGTATTGGTTACGATTTGTAGTGGAGTATAAGTGGTTGCAAAAATGCTATTTTCGTCGCCCCCTGCATCTGAGAATGATTGTTTGTAGAGAGATTGACCAGTTGATCCGTCGAATCCCCAGATGCCTCTAAAAGTGCAGTCTATTGACTGGATTTGGTTTTCTGTGCAGTACTTGACGAAAACTTCGTCAGTTAAAGTAAGTAGACGATGAAAAGTGTGCCGCACTAAACTATTAAAAGGTACAGAAGCATCTCTTTATTAGATCAGGGTAACAGGCTTTCTTTGCCTCTTGTACCTTGTAATATGGCGGATATATGTCAGAACCACGATTTTTCATATCTAAATGAAATTTATGGTATGTCTCGACTGACAAATTCCTATCAATCATGATGGATATGGCCTCTTCAGGAGTGTATGGTATAGGAGGAGGACTCTCAATTTTCTTTAGAATTTCCGTTGCTGCTGTTTCAGATGCCAGGCACAAATTAATAACGGTTTCTAAACTTTTGAAACACGTATTTGGAAGAGGATTCTCGTTAATTTTTAACGAAGCAACATAAGCTTTTATTTTATTACATGTGGCGTTTTCATCGAGAATGTCTTGAAGATTTTTCTGGGACCTATGATGATGAGCCCTGCTCAAAGTTTTAAACTTTTTACTCCTTGGAGATAACGTTTCGCTTTCAGCTTCCTCAGGAATTCTCCCTTTCAATTGTCCGCTTATAAGTGTCCCGCTCAGCCAGTTTGCATGTTTTTTTAAAAAATAAGGTTCCTTTACAGTCTCTCAATAATTTTAAGGTTTTACTAATGAATGCTGTAAATATGCTATTGAACTCATTACTGTTCCGTGATAATTGGTATTGAGGACCAAAATAATCAACAATAACACACATCCGTTCAGCTGGCGATAAATCCTTGACTTTTCCCTTAAATAACTTAAAAGCTCCTAAGCGAGTTAACACTTTCGTATTGGAACAACTTCCACAATCTTCTCCTCGTGTATTTGCCAACACCCCCGGAGGTTGAAGAGTGCCGGTTGTGGCGCTATCCACAACTTCACAAAATGCCGCTCGTTGACCAGCATGAGGGTTGGCGCCTCCATGCCCTCCTGGCATTAAGTCCTCTGTTCGGAGCCCAGAAGGACATCCCTCAGCAGGGCGGGTCAGGTCTTGCTGAGGCAAAGTGGCATCATGAGTCCGGTGCGGCTCCATGATGCCTCACCCCCGGTCCTCCATGCTACATGTATTGACATGGGGTTTTGGCATTTGCTTTACGAGAGTGGGCTCCTTCCCATGTCACATGTAGCATATCATCGAAACGTTCGTAAAAAGTTGAAAAATATAATAAAATAAATCTGATTCCGGATAAATTAAATATTGGCCTAAAGTCACACTCACAACCCTAAGCACAACAAATCCGGATATAATTTATATTACTTGTAACTTCTGAATAACGAAGGGCTTGTTTAAGCTATCGTTTGATATAAGAATCTCGTTCTAATACGGCGTTATAGTCAAACAAAAAAAATAAAACCGAAAATGATAAATAAATTTATATTTCTTGATAGGATCTTAGTAACTCTACAAAAACTTGTCAAAAGGTACACCTTTTGACAAGTTTTTACTAATACTACAGTAAATTAATACTACAGTATTGTATGTATATTTAATTGAAATAATCAAAATTTAAATAACACGTATAATTATTTTGTTTTTTTAATTTTCGTGAATTTCCGGTCCCAGTTATAGGCAAACTTTGATATTTTTTTCCAGAAAATGTATAAGCCATATCGATTTCGGAGTTTTACTCTGATGTTTGTAATGGTAATAACTATTGTTTTCTTCAATAAAAACAAGATGAGACAAAATGAGGGTTTTTAACACACTGTGCAACGGTCGGTTCTAAGGCTGGTACAAAATAAATAAAATTAATATGAAGTAAGAAACCAACTAACTACCCCCGTGTACCCCAACGGTCGGTTCTAAGGCTGGTACAAAATAAATAAAATTAATATGAAGTAAGAAATCAACTAACTACGAAGAGCAAGGAAGGCAAGGTAGTAGAGAAAGGAAGAGAAGGTACTTGTTTTATTACACTGCATAGAATAAATAAACTATGCAGTTTAAAAAAACAAGTACCTATACAAACAGATTTTTCGCAAGCGGCACAGTAAAAATGGACTAATTTCTTGCAAAGGCAACACCTGCGGCGTAGCCGGCTCTTGTTGGCTCCAATTGGATGCTCCAGAATGTGGTGTGCCTTTGCTTCGAATAATTTGCCTGCGGTCAGGGCGGGGATGTGTTGCGGCTTGCTGTGCCGATTGAGAAGGGACAATATCAGGCTGATGCGATGAGGCATAGAACGAGTTGAAGATTGACTATATATTATAAAAGAATTTAAAACAGAAATATTAAGGAGTGGGAGCTTCAATCGGCGATTCCTGGGCTTGGGGTACAACTCTCTTTGACGCTTGGACTAAAAATCGCCAGAGGTATCCAGTCTGCGACTCACAGAGCTCGAAAGTTTTTCTCCTAATCTTGGCAGTTTTGTTTGTAATGAATTGATTGATGCTGAGCCATCCCTTCCACTGCAACAATGATTCGTCAAGTGCTATATTTTGGGATAAGGTGTACATTTCTTGAAATTTCAAGTTGCAGTGATCAATGATGGGCTGTATTTTGTACAGTTTGGCTTGTGCCGGGCTAAGCTCATGTGCACACATGTTCCTATTATTGTTAAAATGGAGGCACGTAGTTAACAGCTGGAACTTTAAGAGCATGTGTGCACGGAAGCCAGGAGTAACAAAAATATTCCCATCTGAGGACCAGTACTCCTCCAATTTATTTTTAATCACGATCCCCATGGCCAGAATTATGGCAAAATACGTGTATAGCTCATCTACACACGTATTTTGCCAAAAATTAATGCGGCTCCACGGGCCGAGGCTGTTGTTGTGACCATGTTTGTATGAAAAAAGCCCAGTTGCCAAGTTTCATTGCTGGTGAGTATATTTTTGTATCGCAAAAGTATTAGTATTGCGTATATGGAGGCTATAATAACTCGGAGCGAGTTTTATTTGATATGTGCCAACTGCGAATAATTTCAATTCTTCAGTTGCTAGAATTGGAAACTCATTAACATTGTTCTGATCAACATTAATATTTTCAAAACCAATTCTATTTCGGTTCAGTCGTTTAGAGTCGATATAATCTACTAAATTGTTATTAATCTTTCAAGCCCCGGATTACCAGACACAATAGAAAATCTATTGTTACGCGGCACCCGAGTGCCGGTTCGGGATTGAGTGGTTAACGTCCATCTGCTCACGGATTATATTTATGAAATCATGAGCCTGGGCATTTGTTAAAGCCGCAGCGATACGGAGATCAATAAAAAGTGTGGTAAAGATATGTTGCAGAAATCGTGACGAAATATTTTAAAGTCGCGTTTCAGTCTACCGTTTACCACCTCTACTGGCAATAGGCAAATGGTAAATGTTGCCGATGGGCTTAATAATAAAAGTCCGTATCGATTTAGTAACGCGTTTAATTTTCCATTTTTTCACAACTGACGTTAATATAAATTTTCTCCTAAAACAAAACACTTATTTTCTTTTAAAAATACAAAAAATGTGTAAACAGGTTTGCGTCGGCAACAGTACACATTCGTGATTTGTTTGCCTGGATTGTGATTAGCTGATTCGATCACCTTGTTTGAGATTGAGGCACATAATGCCAACGTATCCATGTGACTCTAACACGGGTGTTCAAGCCCAAGCGAGGTGAATAAAATAGGCGAATATATTTTAAGCCTTTATTGAGGTGTCAAGCAATAGTTAAAAGTACCTGGTGGATCAAGCATTTACAAGGGTATATAAGTAATCAATAAATCGAAACGATGGTGCGATGTAACTCGGCATAGCGCCATCATTGACATATCTCGGTATTAGTTTGTACTTACATTTTGTTCCGCTTTACAGGGTGGTGCTTTTGCACTGCCACATTTGGTTATAGAAATATTAAATTAAATTTTAAATAAAAATAAAATAATTATACAACGGGAATATAGAAATCTTCTGTCCAAAATGAACACATCCCCGCGGGTTGTAATAAGTTAATAACCAAAGAAGAACCCTATCAACATCATTTAAATGGCTATTCAACATGGATGCGTCATTTTGAATCGCAGCGTGCGGAGCAGATAAATCTATTATGTGTCCATCACACGTAACAAATAAAAATGGTTTTAGAAGATTTCTGTGCTTTTGGAGGCTGTAAGTAACTTTATGAAAAGAGAGGTTGGTACTCTTCTGTATGTAGAATCGCAGATTATGATGGCTTCTCCGTGATTACCAAACAAATCATTTGAAACAGCAAGATTTCTTTCTTCTATTTGGTCTTTAGTTATGTGATCGAAACCTAAATGACAAGGGAAAATTATTTTTATTACATAATGAATTATTAGTTACATTTTTTGCAAGTTTTGAATATTCTTTTCCTACAAACTTTCAAAAAGAAGCCACTGACATATGATAAGCTGGCAATCTGTTTTATATATTTTTTTCTTTTCCGCAATAGGCGTAATATTAATAAATGTTCAATATCAACCTGCTGAACACGTTCATTGCTTTTTACTTCAGGACTTATGATCAAAGCCTCTAAGCACTCACAAAAATCGTCTTCACAATTATTACCAGCTGCATGTACGCTGGATAAATTATTTACTAATAAAGCTGTATAAGCTGACTGAAATGTTGCAGGACTGGGGTTTGTATTTCTGCATCCATGGCTTCTGATGGCCCCAAAGAAGTTTTCGAGAGGGTCTTGGTTAAGGTTTCTTGTCCAAATGGAGGTAATATTGAGACAAGCTAACTTTTTAACCAAGTATTGTAGTCCTTCTATTGTCCAAATGAAATTTTCTAATGTTGGTGTAGTTTTTGTTTTGCCATCTTTATCTTTAAATTTCATAGTTATCATAATTTTTTTCATCTTTTGCCACAGTTCATTGTGTACTGATGTATGTACATAGGTGTCACAGGACGTAAGAATGGTTTACCATGTTTATTTCTTTTTCCGTAGCTCGAATTCATGCTATCAAATAGTTTGTCGAACATAATTAGTAGGTCTGCAGTGTCCTGGAATTCAGCAGGTATTATACCTTTTTCTGAAAATAGAAAGCACAAATAACTTATATAAATATATGTTACGCTCAAAGATCAAAAACGCTCATTTAGCGGAAAAATAGCTCACAACGCGTTTTTTTTTAACCAGAAAAAACGCAGAAAGTCATTTTCGCAAAATGTCATTTTCTCAGAATGTCATAGTAGCAAAAATGACTTTCTGCAAGAGTGACCAATTTTTTTGAAATGACATTTTGCGAAAGTGACGTTTTGCGTCACAACCCTCTGGACAATATCTTATATCTATTCTTGGAGAAAAGTTTACGAAAAATTTCTGTTTTCATAAGAGGATCGGTTGAAAAACAATCATCAATGGTTTGCATTCGGATGATACCCAACATCATCCAGAATGTAAATAGACATAAGATCTCATCTGCATTCATGTCGTACCATAATTTTGCAAAGGGGCCATAAATTCTACCAAGTTTGGCTGCGTAAAGATTCGTCTCAGTGACAATATGCTCTAACACTTCATCCGGCCACAGACTGCGGAACGCGGAATAAGGGGAGTCATGAACATTGACAGAACCTGTGCGCTGAACCCTGAAAACCTCTGCTTGGCCTAGAAACGGTTCTGAAGAAGAAAACAACTCAAAAGTTTCCCTGGTTTCTCCGCCCTCCACGATATCGTCGCCCTCTCCATCACTGACGCCGTCATCACCATCTTCATTCTCATTACTACGCGCTTCTGGTACCCTTACCCGTACCCTTGAAGCATTTGTCCTTATTCTATCTCTACGTTTCCTCTCGTCCTCCGCAGCAATCCTCAACACACAAGGGTTTATGTCGTCATCGGTCTTGTAAACTTCTACAATGGGATCACCCACCCGCCACTGCTGATTACGACCATTCAACCAAGTCTCATCTAGAAATACGACTTTATTCCAGTCGGATATGCTTTTAGCTGCTCTAAGAAAATTGCATCTCGCCAACACTATGTCGTAACGTTCCATGGCAAGTTTACGTTTGTCACTCTGTTTGAATGAAAATCACATATTTTTAATAATTCTCCACATTGAGGAACAACTTACTTGCAGTAAACCAGACTCTTTCAGAGATATGGCCAATTTATTTCTCCTTGACGCCGTTTTCTTTGTCTAAATATATGCCTTTCCGCGATTTCAGATCGTTTCGGCTCCAAATGTTCTTTTACTAGTTTAGTTATTTCAACAAATGATTTATTTCTGGAGTACGTGGTGAACACAAATCACACATTAATTCATAGCACTCCGCGCCAACAACCGTGACCAACGTGGCGACTTGCAACGCGTCGTCGATGTCTTTTAATGCTATAAATTGTTTTACTCTGCGTACATACGCTTCCCAGTCATTGTTAGCAAAGTTATACGGCTCGATATGTCCGATGAGCATTTTAAAACAATGGAATATCACACGCGTGGTTGCACAGACTAGGAAGGGATTGTCCCCTAACCCCTTCCTTATATCTTTTTTATTCTATAGGCTTTTGAATGAAACTTTTTATTTTTTAATTTCCAACAACCAACAACAAAGTTATAGCTCTTCTAGTTTTTTTTTTCTTGGCTCCTCACGGTTTTTATTTAAGCCATTTCTGCCACATAATGCACTATTATAACTAAACTTATTCAACTGCTTAATTATCAAAATAAAGAGATTTGGAAATAAAACAAACATCTATTATATTAAATGATTGGTTTTTTAATTCCTTTTTATACTTTTCAAGAGCTAAAGCCTGATAATGAGGCAACACTTTATTCCGAAGGCGGAAAATGTCCACACCCTTTAAAATCTTATTTATAATATTGCACCAATTTATTTATCGTGAATCTTATTATGATCTCAACAAAATATGTTTGAACTATAGATCTATGCTCACACTACTTAATCGAACGAATATATGGAGAAAACTACGATATTTATTGTTTCTTTTAAGTTATTTCTATGAGCATTGTGCTTCAAGTATTCGGTCTTGTCTTTTAAAATAGCACCAAAGAGCATTACTACTTCTACGGATGGGTACAGCAGTTTCTCTTTCTTTTTACATTCCTTGTACTCTCGATTATTGATCCTTTTATGAATTGAAGGATCAGCCGCACCGGTCAATGATTTTTTGCAATTGACGCATTTAGTTCTATCTTTATCTTTTTAATAACCCATCCTACTGTGTAGGCTCTAGAGTGTACGTTTAGGCGTTCTCTACGAGCTTGTTCAACATCGTTTTCCCTACTCCATAGAATTACCCAGCGACTGATCGCCAGAAAAAACAAAGCACCTCCTTTACAAAAATAAGCAATTCGGGCGAAAACTTTACATATGCTACAAAATCTCGAAAACTATGCATGCATGGCGGCGAAAGCAGTCATATCAATGTCATATGTCGAGTGAAGCGCCCGGCCTTGAATGAGTCATTTCCATTTTTCATTCCCCCAGCGTTTCTTAAATTGCTGAGGTTGTGGACGAGTGGCTGCTTTTGTGATTGCAATCTAAAGTTATGTTGTTTGGTTGTATTGCGGGCGGCACTGCTTTTAGCTTTTGGGTAATGGTAGGGTCGACCATTGTCCCTCGAAGGCTGTTGTGATTGTGTACCTTTCTGTCTGTCTCCTGGCTGGGAGTTGGTTGATCTCTTTCTATTGAAGTAAGGAAAAAACTTTCTGATATCGATATTAGAGCAGTCTTTCACCGCTTTAGATAACGCTTCATCAGAGAAAAGATATGTATTAGAAGGAGATATTCCGTGCAGTATCTCATTCAAAGCTTTATTTTGTGGTTTAAAGATACCTCTTCTCTGCTCTATAATTTCTGCTCTCCGGCCACAAACGTATTGTAAGAGGGCATCAGACTTTTTTCTAAACTTTGAGTCATTAGTTAATTGCCAATCTTATTTTTCTTGTAATTGGCTTGGGATTAATTGGTGAACTAGTCGCTTACTGATGCTGAGCTTCGGTTCCTACATTAACACTGCCATTTTCAAAATCTTTATAAACGTAAGGAACCAAGTCTGTATAAACTTTCGAGCCAAACTTTCCATTCAATTTGTAACGCTGTTTCTTCCTTATTCTTCAAGAAACTAACAAAAATCACTTAACAAAACTCGCCAGTACGCGAGCGAAAACGAAACTGACGTTCTTTTTTTTAACGAATATTTACGCGTCATCGATGAAACATAGACAATTCTCGGGGCTTTTATTGTCGTCCTTATTTATTTCCTTTACTTTGTACCAGTTAAAGCAGGAAAGAGACTGTAGTCTCGAAAAGACCTTGCCACAGACCGTGTGCTTAGAAGCCCGGACACTGTTTTTTGACGCCGGACTTGTCAAGTCCGCTCAACAGCTCAGAGGTTTTTGGATTTATATTTTTGACATGTGATCTTATAATGTGTAATTGTACTATGGGTCGAAGTAGCCTGAGATTATATGATTTTTTTTTTATTATTTAGCCTTTGTGGTTATTTTTAACACCCATTCCCTAACTTAACGAACGGCAAGTGCAACGTCTGCTCGTTCCATGATAACCTTTCTTTTATTATTCTTCTTGTATGAAAATCCAATCTTATTTATCAGGTTTGCAGGGGATGGTTTGTTTCCTTTATATAAATCAACTTCTCTTAGAGAAACACATATTTTTTTCAGCGTTGGAAATTCATACATTGTTTTATAGGCATAAACGTAACGTAACGAATAGCAGCGGCATCGAAGTCATCGACATCTGTCACTGTGCAATTTGCCTTTCTTTTTTTGTTTGGTGTCACCAATTTCCTATCTGTGTCTTCTTCCAGCTGATTTGAAATTTTCACCGATTTTTTCTATGCTGTTGCGTGTTACTGTACGTCCGATGCCAAGAGCATGGTTACATGGAGTATGGAACACGGTTATAAACTTGTTCCAATGGCACTATGGGTCCACCATTTTGGTTCTCGCGTTCAAAGTAGTTCTGCAAGCGAACCACAAACTCCTGACTTTCACTGTTGAGCACTGTTTTATTTGTTCTTTTTGGCATTGTAGCACAAAAAAATCAAAGGTCAATAAACTCAACAAATAACCACAAAACTTAGCAAATGACAACAGTCCAAAGCATGTAAAATCAAATACGGAGGAACTTAACACAAGCAAGTGACGACTTGTAAGCCGCCAGCGTAAATTCCTGCGGGGTGCAGTATAGTTATTGCCGCGATTTATCCAAACGGACGTTCTAATCAAATTAATTGTTTTTTTTATATTATAAAATTGTACGTTTAAAACATTTCATTTCGTTTATGCATATTCAGACTAGTTTAAAGTACTAGGACTAATCGAAGATGGCAGTGATGACTTACGATGATACCAATAACCCATTAGTGCATAAAGTTTATTAACGCCTTTTTCATTATGATCACTATAATATATTATCATCCTTGACGATTAAATGACATAAAATATTTAGTTTATGTGAAAGTTCAGATTGTATAGCCCGTCCGATAAATCGGACGTTATGCATGGCGAACACAATTGCTGTTAAAAAAGGTTAAAATAAAAGTACCTATTTTATGAAGAAAGGACAACGCAAGAAGTTGTATGGGCTCTGTCCCCACCCACCAACAGACTTGGCACTAGTTTCAATATAATTATGACATTCCATATAAAGACAAATAACCATTTTTAATCCAAAAAATGACGGGGTATTCAAAAACAATAAAACCATGCTTATGCCGTACGCCTAAGATTCAGAATTGCACTGTACGTTTCTAGCTTTAAGTAGACTCGGCTGTAAAATATTTTTTAAGATTACATTTTGATTGAACTCTTTTATTTAGGCCAGGGGCGTTACTCTTGATCGCCTACACATTATTTTCACAATAACTGTGTCAAAAAAATACTTGAAAAATACAACATTCAAATTCGATTTGCGTGAAATCCCCGTTCCTACGGCGGATGTCGTCATACAAAAAAAAGATCAGTATGGCAAGAGGTATAAATAGAGATACGTTTGAAATCTGTTGGTGGGTGGGGACGCTCCTTTGCATAGTCCTTTATTATAAAAAGTAGCAGAAAATTTAGATATTTTACTTTATGATGTGGTATGCCATGTGGCACTTTGGGGCCATAATACATCACATTTCTGACACTGAAATTTACTTTTCCCTCCACATTGGTTTGCACACCGACGTTCAGTATTTATTGGGACCAGCCAATGTTCCTTGCCGTCGTAGCTCATTGTTTTGCTGGCTTGCGACCTTGATGTGGCAGTGTGCCATGTGTGGACAGTAAGCTTCTTGCTATGAAGCGTCTAAAAACGAATAATTACTCAGTGTCTCTTGTGCAGCCATTCTTCCGAGCAAGTAACCAGGCGTTTACTACCGAAACTTCTACTAAATATGCAAATATGGGCCACCACCGCTTCTTTATACGCATCCGAGTTCGTAAATTTGCCACAGCCTGGTCGCATTTGTCCACTCCACCCATATACTTATTGTAATTTGAAATAAGTGATGGCTGGGGGACTTGCACTTAGGCTTTTTTTTCGTTTGACCAGCGGGTTGCAGATGTAGGTAATTTAAGATATTCAAGATGATGATGATGTAATCATAATAACCTCGCGCCTCCTTCTTGAATTGTTTTACGTCTTTGACAGTGCAGTTTTCGATTGTTTTCATTATTTAAAAGTAAGTATTATTAATCAGAAATGGCACATGAGATCACATTTTAGGTTTAGAGAAATCAACTTTTTCTTAAAGTAGGTACATACGCGTGTAAAATTGTTTGAACTTCACTCACAATTTGTTTTCATCCTTTAACAGGATTAAATCTGATAATGTATTGTCGTATGTATTCTTCCCTATTTCATCAATAACCGTCTCTCTTTGATCAGTGTTGAGATACTGTTCATTGGTAGTTGACAAAATATATTGTGCTTCATTACTATTGTCGTCACCAGCTGTATAATGGGTAGGACTACTAGGAGTTCCAGTGTGGTTCAAAATTGCTGGAGAAGTTCGATAGGTAGGAGTTGGACTGCGGCTCAATGTACTGGTTGGAGAATATGCAGGCATTGGTGCATAGCTAGTTTTCATATTACGATGTAATGGAATATTGAGCTGCGTATTTTGTTGATAATTTGGTCTGTAATTATCATGTGAGTAAGAAGATGATTGTGAACCAGTGGTCCTGATTGATCTAAGAAGCTGCATTATTCCGATTTTAAATTCAAACTTTTGGCTACTCGTCAAAACCCTTAAATCTGGCAATAAACTTTTTAAAAACATAAGATCAGGATCATCTTCTACCGGGTGCAGGTGATATCCGGTAACATCCGCAGTTTTAGATTTATTTTCCAAAGCTTTTACAATTGAGCTTTCATATCGTTAAATTTGCCCGAACTTTTGTTGTATTTGTGGGTTACTAGAGGACGTTAGGACGAAGTGCTGGTCGTCGTGGACGCAGTTGTAGAAATGGAAGATGTTGCCTTTGTCGTTGTAATAGGTGTCCCATTTTCTAGTTCTTGTCCAGCGTGTTCGTAGTTACCATCGTTGGTACTATAAAAAATAATAAAACCAATATAAATTAAATGCATTAAGGTTTTCTGCGTTTCTGAAATTTGAACACCAAAACTACTTATACCTTGTTATGTCATTGGGCGACGATGTCAATATAAGGGATTGTTTATTTTGTAAGCGACATTTATTTTATTTCCATTGGTATACAGGGTGTTCGGAAGAACGTTGAACATACGATAATGGGGGGTAGTTGGGGTGGTCTGTTAACTAACTAGCTCAAAAGATTTCACCTAGGTCTCAAGATTTTTTTTAATTATTTTTTTCATAAATTTTTATAATTTTTCGGTTTTGTACCTTTAAACCCGTCTAACTTTTTTTTAATGACCAGATCCAAATAATTTTTTCATTATTGGAATCTTAGTGATTGGTAGGTCCCTTTAAATAAAAAGTTGTAAATTGCACATTGCTAGAAACAAAGTTATAGGCCCTCAAATATAAAATAAGGGTTGAAACTAATTTTGAATCTCAACTTCGCGTAGCATTTAAAAAATAAATAAAAGGGATGGATGACTTCTGATTTGTTAAAAACATCTCCAAAGTGTGAGCTTTCTAACGATATGTCGTTTGTTTTGATATCTTTTTTGTAACCAAAATTATTCGATGTTTTCTACCCAGGCGGACCATTTCGACGAAAATCTACATACGTGAAACTTAAATGTTTTGCGAAATTTATCAATGCAAAGGTCAAAAGAACGAATTACTAGGATAGTGACATAAAGCAGGTAGATTTTTTCTCACTCTTGCACAAATAACGGCTATCTTTTCTCTCGATGGTGCTTGTACACACAAGCACAATCAAGATGACGTAAGTGTTGTGGATAGACACGTTTAAAAGTCGGCCGAAAAGTTTTTTGTACCAGACCATATTTCGTACCCTCTCCACGGGGAATGATTTTTAGATTTTTTCTTACTTTTAGAAAAAAAAAGAAAACATTGTTAAAATCAAAATATCTTTAACCTGAAAATAACTAATCGCATAAGTCGTTATTTTAAAACAGATCTGATTAACAGCATCCGCTTGCAACCTGCTTCTTCTTTAAGACAGCACATAATATCCTGACTTTGAAAACATCCTTTCTGAAGGCACAGACGTTGCTGGCACCGATAAATATTTTAGTGCTAAAACGTTAAATGGCTCTAAGTGTTTGTTTGTGCTCCAAAAAGTGCCAGCACTTTCAGCTGCTTTTGCAGTTTCAGCTTCATCATGCTGGGGCTCTGTCTCCAAGTACAGTTTACCTGGCACTGGCTAAATGTTCTTACCGCACGAAGCCATTATTTAAGATTAAAAAAAGACAAAGAGAAGGTTGTCTAATAAACTAAGTAGAAACTAATTACTTACGTTACGTTGATTTCCTTCGTTTTTACGTAATATGATACCCAACTAAAACTTTTTGAACAAAAGAGTGAAATAACGAAACACGCAAGAGAACGACGGAATTACGAAACAGACTGACTGAACTGAAGTTTGTCAACTGTGTTGCTCGAAGATTGCAAATGGTGCGGTAATTCCCCGATCATAGACAACAACAGATCAACTTGTTGTTGGTCTGACTTTGGTGTTCGGATACACAAAAACCGAAAATAATCGTTGTCAAAAACTGGTGTTTATCGGTTATTTAAAAAACCGGTTTTTTAGGTTATTCTAAAACCTGTTTACATCACTAGAAACGATTGTAAGCCATGAGCTCCCCAAAAGCCCCTACCCTAAGCTGTTCAAATATGGGATACCAATATTCACGCTCAACATTTACGATTACGAGCGATTGCATAAGAGGTCATTTTTAATTTACTAATACGAGTGTGAATGATAAAATCTATATAACAAAAAAAGTTTTTAACAGACTATAAACACGTTCCCAAGGTTGCGGTACTTTAGCTGGTGGGACACTCGGCACGTTAGGTAAGAGTGGGCAGGGCACCCAACGCCTTGTGTCTTCCTGTCCGTTGCCCTTGCCCTTCCCCTTTCCTTTTCCCTGTCTGTAAGAATAGCATTAAGCAAAAGTTAGGTTGGGCTAAGTTATAATATGTATATACATTTGGAAAAGTACTTACTTTGACTCTGGAGCATCAGGGAGCTTAAAGTTTCCCACTTGTTTTTGGTCTTTAAGCTAAGCCAACCGTTTCCGCTGCTCCAGGGTCAACTTGGCGACATGTTTTTTATCCTGCGCTTTTGCCGTCTGTGCTTATTTTAATTCGTCCACCAAGCTGAAAAAAAATATTGAAATCCGATAAAAAAAATTGGCGTGTGTTCAATATTTTTAACTATTTATGTAAATTTTACCGTCTTCATGGCCCTGGCTCCGAGCTAGATGGCCCTGGCTCAGAGCTTGGTCCTGGCTCGGCACTCGCCACTTCCAAACTAAACAGAAAAGTTACTATTTATTCCGAGTCCTAGTTTTGTAATTAAAGTAGTCACAAAAAATTCAATAAATTATTACTTTGTACATACTCTGTAGGGAAGCCTAACTTCCTAGCACAATGCAACTTCTGGCCCGTCGATTTTCCAGACAGCATTTTCTTTGGTGGCATTTTCAAAATAAATAAGCGGAGATCCTGTTACCAAAATTTTTTTTATTTATTTAATTTTATTTATTTATTTATTTTATTTTATTTCTAATAGAATTGGCATAAAAAAATATGCAACAATACATATAAAATTTATCAACTACCGGTTGACATAAACCGGCCCCGATCTTCTGCACCAAGCCTTATATCATACCGACCGCTACTTACGGTAAAAAAGTTTTTAAAATTCGCAATCCTTGCTTATTTACCCGTAATTTTGCAAAATTTATTTGTATTCCGGTTGATTTATTAGTTAATCTGCCTTTGTTCTTAGGCATTAGTTTTTTCTTAAATAATTTTTTCTTGTTTCTTCAATAAGATCATTTATGGCACCTACATTTAAAGTGCCTTGGTCACAAATTGTAGCCAAAACAATGAAACCAATATCACGCAGTCTTTTTATATTTTATTTCTCTTGCTAATATCTCTTTTGGTGTGCTTCCAGAGCAAAATGAGTAGTATATAGGCTGTTTGTAATTTCTCATAACTCCTCGTATCATAAAAACCAGAACGTGATCTGCAATTTTTTGAGTGGCTTCACCAGTATGGTTTACAAATCCCGATATTTTATCTTTTTTTTGGTTGTATTCAAAATGTGGAGATAGCGCCATCTCATCAAAGATTAATGTGCTTTCACCATTCTTCATCTTATTAACTCTGTTTTGTATTTGCTTAAAAATATTATCATTTATGCCAGGTCTTAAATTGGCACTCGACACCATTCTCGAAAGAGTCACAGGAAGTGGTAATGAAATTATTCACATTTGATGCTATAGTTGACGAAGAACTTGTGTTATAATATTGTTTATTGTTCAAAGAGAGATTCATCGCATACTGAGAAACGGCGCAGAGGCAGTACCGTACGTTACTGTGTTAAGCTGATACATACCGATAGGCTAATTAGGATTTTCCCTCCAGAGAATTAATTGTAAATTACGTTGATCCGGTTGTATTAATATCTGCCTATACATTTTTTCTACGTCGGCGCAAGCTACAAATTTAAAGTCATTTGTCCAACGGAAGTCAAAATAGTCATCTGATGGAGCCATGTCTCGTAAATGTCTGTCACTGGCCTCCTCGTCTCTTTCAAGTATTTCACTTATTAATAAGAAAGGCCAGTATTGTCCGCTTGTTAGTCCATCACTGTCCGAGTCATGACCGGCGCATCCACGTTAACGTCTAAGTGTTCGTCGTCACTATTTTGCTCAGCCAACCAACACTCAATGGTTTCCTCGAAACCGGCGTCGCCGACTGGTACAGAAGATGTTCCAGATGGCCCAGGTACTGGTTCTAAAAAGATAAGTAAAAGATTAAATTACAATAACATTGTAATTTCATACTTGTATATCTATACTAATATTATAAAGAGGAAAGATTTGATTGTTTGTTTCTTTGTATTGAATAGGCTCCGAAACTACTGAACCGATTTGAATAATTCTATCACTGTTGGAAAGCTGCACTATCCCCGGTGAATATCTGGTACTTTTGATCCCGGAAATGTGGGGGAAAGGGGGGATATTTGAAAAAAGAAATTACGCGCGGTTGAAACCGCGGGCGGAAGGCTAGTATAACAGTCAAAATACACACCTGAGTCATAGATAATCTCTACAGAGAAAAGATCTACACCAGCTTCCTCGTGTATGGGCTCTAAAAAGAAAATAAAAACATTAGTTATGCTAATACAAAACGAGGCTAAAAACAAAAATATAAATTAAAAAAATACATACCTATATTGTAAATAGAGTCACCTGATGGTCCAGGCACAGGGCCTGTGCTGGGCAAATCTGGACAAATCGAATTTGAAAATTAATGAAGCTTAATTAACAAACTCTTCAAAAGAAATAGATACCCTTTTAATAGAAAAAAAATCGCACATACCAGTATCAGTCGGCGATTGTGATCCATGATGAGAGGGTCTAGGTTCAGGCACCAATAAATCTTGTTGGTTTTCATTGTCTGAAAGAAATTAAAATATCAATGTATAATTTTTTGACAGTCATTTTTAATAACATATTTTTTTATTATAATGTTGTAACCCTTACCCATTGCACATTCTTGCGTCCCCACCACAACGCATGGGTGTCGTTCCGAAGAAGACAGACGTCTATTAACAAGAAAGTCACAATAAAATAGCTGAAGGGTTCTTTATTAATATATTTAATATGAGTACTAGCCAAGTCAGTCTAGAAAATTGTAATTATGCTTACTTTGTTTTGCGTTTGCGTGGCGGGGCGACCGACAGCAGCACCCGGTGAAGCCGCGCTTCGCGCTTTCGCGAGTACAGTTCTTGCCGTGCCTGAGGTGATAAATTTGCCACAATCCTGTTTTCCAATTGGCGTCTTGCTCTTATCTCCTTCAGGGTGGCAAGAGGTCTAAAACAGATTAACTAAGTATTTATTGTAATAACAATGACAAAACCACTTAATTGAACCATGTTTATTTATTATGAACCTTACCCAGTTGATGCAGACACTTTTGGGGCTGCTGGCACAGCTGAGACAGTTGGAGTACTTCTGCCTCGCCCTCGCTCTCTAGTCCCTCTAAAAAGGTTTAGTTTAGTAAACACGCGATACATCCATAAATTGGTCTTGGTCATTTAAACATTATATAAGCAGGTCCCCCTTCTTGCAAACTGCGGTATGCCGTGTTAGTCTCCCCCTCCGGCTCCGAAGACGTCTCGGCGAGGGAGCCAGGACTGGTGTAGGTCCAGACTTGACGCTAACTGCCGTAGACTGGGGCTGGAGTGGCACCTTCCTGGGTCGTCCGCGCTTACGGAGTGGCGCAGTCGGAACGGGCAGGGGTGCTGACTCAGGGCCTTAGAACTGCCGGAGCGCTGGTGCGTGGTACAGGCGGATATTTCATAAGAGCTCGGTCCATGAATGCGCAATATGATTTACGGGCCATTCCGTTTAGGAGCTAATTTAGCGCAGAACCTTTGAGCAGATTTACTTAAGAGATGAGAATCAACTACGACGAAGTCTCCAGCCTTGTACTGTGAGCTTGGACGTCGCTTCTGGTCACAGTTCCTTTTTTCCTCTCTTTATTCTTCTCTTGTCTTCCTCTCAGCTTTATTTAGTAAGCGACTAGCGTATTGAACTGAGTGTTCTTGTTCACCCTTCCCCTGCACTAAAACCTCTTCTATCGTATGATTGTTAGCATCCGTTTTCAGTACGTATGGCTTAACTTAGATGGGTCAGCTTGTGCTTATCTTAGGGATTTTGAAAGACGCTTGCGCAAGTTATCGAATGCTTCATCGATTTGATCAGAATTCCAGATCCAAACTGCATTTGTGGATCCTGGTTGTAGATCTTGGCCGTATAACTTCAGGCCGTAAGTATTACGTATACTTCAGGTTGGTATTGGTATGATTTATTGGTTTATCTCAACACAATAAAACGGAATATCCAGAGGGATGGATGATTCTGTATGCAGGGTCCGGAATATCCAGGAGGATGGATGATTCTGTACGCAGGGTCGGGATTATCCAGGGGAATGGATGATTCTTTACGCAGGGTCTTTTGGAGTGAAAGTGTCTTCATTCCTTCTAAGGAGATCTTCTAACTGCTACTGTTCCCTATCACTAAACAAGTTAATTGACGCGATATCACTTTTGACTAGACTCGAATAACTTATCTAAGTCAGCGGACAATTCTGTTTCGTCGTCGTACGTAGTGAGGCTATTTTCGCATCAAAATAAAGCGAATCTAGTACGGGAGAATGTCCGTCAAACATGAGTCGTGGTCGTTTGTTTGGTGGTGTGGCAAGATCAAGTGGAATCAATGGTCCATATACCTGTCTTGGTGGAGTGGACGCATTGGTTATGTTGGCGCTCTCTGGCATCTCCGGAGTAGTCTGAAGCGGAACTGCGGCCTCATTTGTTCAGCATCCATGGCAACTTCGGTTGTTACAGGCTTGGTTGGCTCTAAATTCTCTCCAGCATCTTCCGAAATAATCATGGAAGGCTGCGGTGAAGACTCTGGCGTGCTCATCATCGGAGACACCACTTGTGGCAGTCTGAATTCTGCCTCCAACTTCTCGATGATTACTTCGTTTATACTCTCCTCTTCCATCTCATAAACGATCGAGGGCTCATCGATGAAGCGGCAGGTACGTTGGGGTATATTTAACACCATCATGGCATCCATTATGAAGCCTACTCCCAACAACGTAATATTATTCGTCGCTTGAGGCAAAACGACGAAAGACGACGGTACTATTCTTCCAAATATTGTAATGGGCGCTTTAACTGTTAGGACTGATTGTTTTTTAGAGATGCCATCTGCGAGTGTGATACTCATCACCTTCTCCTGGAATAGGTATCAGCTGGTGGTACAGAGAGTATGACGCTAAGTTGGATCTGGCTCCTGTGTCCACTTGGGCAGTCCCCTTGATGTGGCCGATCTGTATCCTAAACCACAGGTCGCAAATTGATACTGACTAGGTTGATACCACAAAAACTAGCCTCCTCTGATGGTGGTCCTCTGGCTGAACATTTTGGACAGCGACTGCGAATAACGCCTGGTTCCCCACACCCATAGCAGGAAAATTTGGCCCTTTCCGTACTCGCTGTTGGCTTTGCAGATTCCTTTGTGTCAAGAAGTTCTGCCTTAGCCTTCTTCCTACATACTTCTATGCTATGTCCTGACAGACGACAGTATCCACAGCGTTTTGACCTCTGAGCGGGTGAATTGATGGGTTTAGGCTGGTTGTGAAAACTAGCTTTCTCATCCAAGTTTCGTTCGACCTCCCTTGCCTTTTCGAGTAATTGGTCGAAAGTCTTGACCTGTTCTCTAGCAATCTTTTCTCTGACCTCAAACTTTATTTGCCCATACACAAGGTCAATGAGCTGGTCTTCAACCCGTGTGTGGCTTTCGGGTAGCTGTGCAATCAGTGTTTTTTTACCGCTTATAAAAGCCTCGGTTTTTTCATCTCTCTGGCTTATTTGCACAATGTCTTGGTAGATGACGTATGGTAACTTTTTGGGCGCGAATGTGTACCTCAGTCTTTCTTCGAAGTCGACCCATGACTTCACTTGAGCCTTCACGCCCTGCCACCAGGTTGCAGCATTGTCAGTCAGTACCAACGGTAATCCACTTATAGCATCCTCGTCCGTAATATGCTCCAGTTTCTTGAAGTCATTAAGAGCCGCCAAAAATGCCTCAACGTCAGCACTGTTCTCTGCTCCTCCGTACTTCGCCGAGCATTGTGCCAGAGTGCTCGTACCACGAGTACCTCCAATCTTGGCAAGAAGCTTTTCGAATTGTGCCTCCGATAGACTCATTTTCTCCTGTGTGTATTTAGAACGTTTGTCAAATACTACCCTAGCACGCGGAACCGAAAGAGAAGGTTGCCTGTGTGGTCTTGGTCTTAAGTTATATGTTTTGATCCGAGCCTCAAGTTGGGACGCCAGTTTGTAAGTAAATAAATAATAGGTACAATGAATTAATAAAATTAAAAGAAAAATACAATGAATAAAAAAAAAATTATAAATAAGCGAGAATAAGATGTATGATAGATATTATTATAAAATTTAAAATTTGTAATTAATAAATTCTTCAACACTATAAAAACATTTTTCACATAGAATGTTATATAATTTGTATTTAAATTGTCTTATTGGTAATTCTTGTACATAATTACAATAACAGTTTCTTTGGCGGCAGGTTGTTGAGCAGGACGGTAAAACTAACCGATTAGGAATTATTCCGATCTGTCACCCTGCTTTGTCCCCCTGGGGTGACAGATCGGACAAAAAAGTTCGATCTGTCCCCCTTTTTCGCTATCTTTTTCATACTCTCCCATTGGGCTTTTAGATTATCTGCTGTGCGAGAATAGTGGCTAGTTCGGCTATTGTACTGGTCTGCAATAATTTGCCACTGAGCTAATTTTGTTTTTATGGTCACACCATCAGTTTTTTTATTTTCTAGAATGTTAAAATGAAGTTCAACTAGGCTCAACAAAAGTTCCTTTTCGGAAAACAGCCAATTAGGACTGCGTTTACGCTTATCCTCATGGAACTGCATGAGGCTTCTGGGAGTGTCGGTCTGAAGATGAACAAGTCCAAGACGAAAATTATGACCAACTTACCGCGACGGCGAATTAATAATTCGTTGACAACTGCCCAATAGAGGTAGTTCACGAATACGTCTATCTTGGACAACGTTTATCTTTCGACCGGGACTCTCAAAAGCAGGAAATCGCTAGGCGCGTGCAACTAGGATGGGCTGCCTTTGGAAAGTTGGAGGATATTTTTAAAGCAAATATCCCACAATGCCTGAAAACCAAGGCATTTCACCAGTGTGTCCTGCCCATTCTTACTTACGGATCAGAAACATGGCCCCTCACTAAAGAGCACGTGAATAAAATAAGAGTAGCTCAGAGGGCAATGGAGCGTGCTATGTTGGGAATCCACCTGCTAGACCGCATACCAAACATGGAAATTCGACGACGAACTAAAGTTGAAGATGTAGGTATGCGGATAGCAAAGCTTAAGTGGAGATTGGCGGGTCACTTGGCAAGACGGCAGGACCAAAGGTGGACAAAGGCAACAACAGAGTGGTGGCCAAGGGGTGCATTACGATCGCGAGGCAGACCACCAGCTCGTTGGTCGGATGATATAGTCAGGTTCGTCGGTGTAAACTGGATGAATCTTGCACAGGACCGGAATGCTTGGCGTGACAAAGAGGAGGCCTATACTCAACAGTGGGTGGATACGGGCTGAATAGATAGATAGATTACGCTTATCCTTACTCATTTTGATTAACACAATATTTTTGGCTTGCTTCTTTAAAAAAACAAGAAATACAATATCCAACGATAAAAGCACATTGAATTAAACAAAACTTGATATTTCACGACACACAACAACACGTTTATTCGACACTTTGACAGCTACGTTTCCACACTATAATACCTACTGCAGAATCGAGTTGACACGATATTACTTTTTAAACTGTCCCGTTGTAGGACAACATTTATTTGCTGGGTTTTACAGTTTATGTACAAAAATAAAAATCCCTCTGCTAATCGCGTAATTTTATTCTAAGCATAACTATACTTTAGATTTCGTGGAAAAACGACTATGGATTTACTCGAGATTAAAATCGTGGAATAGATTATTCCTGGTATACGAGTAGTTACTCTTGTATAAATTTAGGTTTGGTCAAATCCGCCCTTAGTAACTTTTAAATTATTTACAGGGGTTGCTAAATAATAAAGTCTTCGGCTACTTGCCGATGAGTGGCGTGGGTGATGCGTGGACAAATCCTATAATTAATTGTATGGGGGACAAATAGGAATTACAATGTTTTGTCTGTCCCCACACATCCTTAATGTTCTATCTGTCCCCCTATCGGTATTAGGGGGTTAGGGGGACAGACAGAACATTAAGGATGTGAATAAAGTTTGAACTGTCCCCTCTTCGCAGGGGGACAGATCAAACTATTTTGTCAGTTCTGTCACCCCAGGGGTCAAAGCAGGGTGACAGATCGGAATAATCCTTTGAAGATGTGTTGTTCATTCATACTAGCAAAAGATACTGCCATCTGGTGAAAATATTATTTTCCTCTTTTTTTTTAAAATTGTTAACGGTCATGGTTGATTTATGGACACCTTTAGCTTTAAGGTTTATTTGCACTCCCTTACTTTTTTTGATATTTATAAAGACTGATCATTATTTCCAAAACTTAATGGATCTTCTATTACTATTTAGTCTTCACAGCTAGCAACAAATATCTCTTCGTGTTTTTCTAACGCCGAAGTTTCATCTTTATTTAATAGTTTCTCAAAATATTCTATACGATTACGTTTTTGCATTGCAGATCTCTGAGGTTTATCTTCCTTTTCCTGTTGAAGTTTGAATTTGTGTGGAACTATGTCCTGTTTTAGTTTAATTCTTCCCCCGACCAAGAAATAAATATAAGTATTTAATATACAGGGTGTCCGGTGGGAAAGGACACATTTCATTTTAGGCCCAGGACAACGGTTGCGTTTATTGATGATATTACTCCCTAAATTAATAACTTATTTTTTAGTCAATCAGACAAAAGTTTACGTTTAAATGATACGGAAATCATAAAATCAATTTTAAAAATGCGATGTTTTGACTATTTCATACCTTTATAACCGATCCACGACATTCCATCTTTTTAAAGTCAAGGCATAGATAACTATAAAAACAAGATCATGAGTTCAACAATGCGTGTAAAGGAACGTCGGGCTGGTTATAAAAACAAAATCAATTATTTCAATGAGGAGATTATGTTTAGATCATGTTTTGTCTACTTTTATCTATTTTTGGGAATTGAGATTTCAGTAAAAAATAATTTAATTGTGTTTTTAAGATTTTCGCTAAAATGGTTACACCTATATTAAAGTTGTAAAACTGAACGCGATTCCGTCTTGACGTTTGACAGTTATCACTGACAATTGACATTATTGACAAAAGTGGTTGAAGTGCTTAGAATAATAACTTAAAGAAGGATTTGGGTCTGGTTAGTGGTAGGATTTTTTCAGAGTCCGAATCAATTGTAGGCGCTTACCATCAGGTGGGCTGCGTGGCTGTCTGCCAACTAATCAAGCTTAAAAAAAAGACAATCAGCTTAGCAACCCGCGAACTGTATTTGTTATTTAAATACCTACCTCTTTGAAAATGCTGCTTTCACAATATTTTTCTTTTTGGACTCGTAAAAAAGTCGGATACGCAAATATCTTTTTATAATGAGCCTTGTTAAATTGTTGGTATAATGTTTCACATTTATATGTTCTTCTGCTTCGGAGAAAAGAGAACTACCGACAAGTTTTTCTGCAATTTTCAGAGAAAGTTTTGTCTCTGTTTGGTCTACATTATTTTTCCCTGATATATCCTTTCGCAAACAATTTTCGGCTATCCCACAGATACGGTATACGGCTTCCGACACATAGATTAAGCCACCCTTGTGTTTGTTGTTTCTTGTGTAACCAATTTGTGGAACCAAAACTTTTTTTTTGTTAGCATGCTGTCGATACATGCTTGACATTTAATTTTGTTACTTAAATATTTTGCTACATTACCAGCAATGTAGCCAACGATATAATTTTTTATGTTTGGATCGTCCGTTAAAGATGTTAAAGAGGCAATGTCCGCATCAGATGGCTGGCTAGTAGGTAGTTATTGGGCATTCTAATTCACTTTTATCACTATACCACAAAACCAAATAAAAGTGAATTAGAATGCCCAATCGCCAATGCGATTGGGCATTCTAATTCACTTTTATTTTGGTTCCGTGATACAGTGATAAAAGTTAATTATAATACCCAATAACTCCCTCCTTTTTAATATTCTTTATCTTCGATATAATACACAGATCGACATATGAAACAATATGATGTTACATTTTGTACTCACCTGAAGACAGGTTACTGCACACACTTTAAAGTAAAACTATACTTCACTACTTTTTAATTTATTATTACACCGGAGCCCTTTATGCGAAGTGGCCGATTGCTCAAGGTTTCATTCTAGCCCGATTGGTCGTACCAATGTTCTGTACTCGGTTCAGACTTAGTAACTTTGTACTTTTGTCCTAAGAGTATCCAAAATCTTGGCACCTAGAAATAGTACCTTCACTAGGCATTTCAGGGTCCACGGCGGAGGCAAAAATTATTCTCACTTTACTGTGTAACGATTACAACACGAGCCCCTTATGTCCAGCGGCCGATTGCTCAAAGTTTCCTTCTAGCCCGATTGGTCGTACTGAACATCTGTAATCTTTTTAGGTTTACTGAGCGCTATTAATCTAATTGTTACAAGAAATTGGCACCTAGAACAGTACATAATATGTATATTCTAGCCTGATTGGTCGTACCAATGTTCTGTATTGCATTAAAATTTGGTAACCACGTTGTCTGCTCAACCCAATCAAACCACAAATGTTAGCACCTAGAAATTAAACCTTCACCAGACAGTCCAGGGCCCGCGACGAGAAAGATTCGAGTGATTCGAATAGCACCTTATTCCCATAAGCTTAAATATTTAAACGTGTAAATGCAATTTGGTTCCGTAGACATTTCAGTTCGGTATTTAATCATTATTATAATAAATTATTAGTCTATTTTATTTGTAGGTGTAACAGCCAAAACGTGCACAATATATTTACATATAATATACAATGTTATAAAATATAAAATATTTACATATAATACAAAATGTATAATATATATTTTGCATAAATTTATAATACGTTGTGTATAATGAGCAAGTTTTATGTTACTATGCGAATTATTATTAACTAATTATTTTAAAAATTTTTCGTTGCGTACCGCCACTTATTTGTGTTACCACAACTACTCGCCTGCTGCTCAAATTTTTATTTTAGGTATAGACAAACTAATCCAGTAAACCTTTCAATGGATAAATAATTTAATCACGAAATTACATTACAAAAGCAAAGCATAGTAGGTAATCTTATCCTATAGAAACCTTCCATATATCTATACATATAATAAATCTATATTATATTAACCCGCATTTAATGTATATTATTTACGTGCGGTCAATGGGTGTATGCAATCTTTGCTTTTTATAGTACTTAAATTTAAAGTAGGTAAACACCTAAAGGATTTTATATCAATAATAAGGAACTCTAATATTGCATGAAGTGTATTGTTACATGATGTTGCAATACATTAGTAGAAGCAGTGACGACGGTGTTTTGCTGAAACATCAGTTTGCAGTAAAAGTACTGTTGACAGCGTCATTAGTTCAATATTGTTAACCAATTAATTACTTTATTTTTTATGTCCTAACAATATCTATTATTAGGTTTGTTCCATGTGTCTGGTTAACTTCTTTGTCAGATAATTAATAAATAAAGAATGAATTTAAGTCCAAAATGCGGAAGCGGTAAAACTTATATTAATATATTAATGCTTTTAATATTAAATCAGAATGATGATTAAAATTGGATAGTTTCCAACTAACCATCCAATTTAATGAAATTTGGAATCAAGATACCCAGGGAAGGACGTAGGATAGTTTTTTGTGATATAGACGTTGACCACGGGGACGAAATCGGGCGACCGCAGTTTTTAAAGTATAATTTGGTTCTTTTTCTTCATTATGATATTATATGATAAATAAAACATTTTGGTTATTTCACCTCCGATAGATTATAAAAAATATGAATTAGTTAGTTAATATGTCTTAACGTTATGATTATGAAGTATAATTAATATGCCTTGCATAAGGAAACATCAATAAATATTTTTATGTCGACTGTACTGCACCTAACTGCACGCATATTATTGTAAATTGATACATTTGTTTTTCACAAATTGTCTTTTAGATCGTTTCCGTCAATCGGTACAATATTTGCCGGTGGTTATAAACATTTTCACGATTTTTAACCGACATCCAAAAAAGGAGGAGGTTTTCAATTCGTCAAAATCTTTTTTTCTTTTTTTGTGTATTATTAGAAGACAACAGGACCGATCTGAAGAAAAATGATTATGTTTGAAACAATATTATACTTCCTAGGTAGTTCTAATGTCATCAGTTTAGGATATAATAAATGGTCCAGGAAAAATTAAGGGAACTCTTCAAATATTTGTTGAAGTGGAACTAATGATGAAGACCACCAGTAGTCATGAGATCTATTCAATACAAAGTATTTCGCGACTTGTAATACCTACAATAACTTTCATACGGTTGCTAAGTTGTTTCTGTGATAAACTTGAATGTTTCTGTGAACATCTAACACCTGTATCCCCCAACATGATGCAATAAATGTTATGATTTATGAATTGACGGTGAATCTACCTGGAGAACTCCTTCAAAAATCATTAAAAAAACGATATAAGTTAGAAAATTTACACACCTAGCTACTAATATGGAAATTTTTTTTTTTTTTTTTTTACAAAGAACCTTTAACCGGTTTCGAAAAAGTGACCCTATTTTTAGTAAAAACAATATTTTACGATTAATTTAAGACTGTCATAGTTTACAAGGAAAAGGTTGAGTACCCCATTTGCTTTACATGTACCTAGTTTTAAATATATTGAGACTTCAAATCAATAAAATATCATAACTTCAGTGCTGCTCCATTGTGACTATCACCTTCGACGTGCTATTCAGTTGCTGTGACCGAGGATCCGCTGCATAAAAATCATGTTCGTAAGTCTTATAAATAAATTATTTTATTATATTGAGTTTATTATGTTCATGATAATTATTTTATATCATTTGTTTTAGGTCGGACATTTATTACAACTCCAAGTCTGCCGCTAAATCGCGCAAAGTTTATAAAAGCGAGGTCTTTAATTCTGAAGACGAGGCAATTGACAAACAGTAAGTTATCTTTCACAGTGATTTATTTAAATTGATTTGATGATTTAATATATGATAAAATTTAACAATCTATCTCTGTGTCTACAGGCTTGACCAACGACCACGCAGGGCGAGTAAGAGGCAGTTGTTCGAGTCCGACGAGGAGGGATCGATTATACAGTAAGTTTTAATGAACGTATATCATTATTTTTAGTTGATTTTAAATAATCCTATAAACTTCTCAGTACATACTAAATAGGTACATTTTTAATAAAGTTATTAACAATTAATTTCTAATTACAGACCAGACCAACGACCTCAAAAGCTGACCAAGAAACCGGTGTACGAGTCAGACGACGAGGAATCAAATAAACGGTAAGTTTAAAGATTTAGTGTATCATAATTTTAACAGGTTATTTAATTTAGTGTTTTTTTAACTCATGGATCATCATGTCATCAGGTCACGTCACAGACTAATTTTCCTAAGTTATTAATTTTCTTATGGAGTAGAGTTCTAGAGAGTTCCATAGTTTATTTACATCAATTGAAAAAAGGTTAAAAATATTTTTAAACATATTTTCATTCATATGTAATGTTGTATTTTATTTGCAATTTACGTAGCTTATTTAGTTTTAATCAACATCTATTTATTAATTTCAGTACAAATAAGACCGCGAAAAAGCCAAAAACTACGAAACGCAAGACAGATGAACGCCCTAGCGTGGAAAGACGAGGTCGACCTGCTACAGCTGGGTGGAATCTAAACTTCAACGACGAGGCGGAGGAGATCGAAGCCTGCCGCACGCGCAAGCCGGCGAACCCTCTGCAGTCCGTGCTGACGCGCCGCGTGGCCAACGGGAGTCTGCGCCGCACCGCCTCGCTGCCAGGTGATCTGTTTGTAGAGCTGCGGCTCTACAACACTAAAGAAATCAAGTGCGTGGACCCGAAAGATCGTTGGCAGCACTCGGTCTTGTCGTTGAAGTACCAGACGGATTCAGAAGTTGATGAATTGGAGTTACTGCGTCAATTCATCAAACGAGTCCGTGAGAAATTTGTAGAAGAGGGGACGTTCTTTGCGGATAAGAAAAAATAACTTTTGTTTTTTTACTTACTACTACTTAAGTACCTAGTTCAAATAATATGTAAGTTAGGTAAAATTTTTTTTAAGATTAGTTTTGTTTATTCTAACCGGTGTCCAGTCTATTTAATATATTTATTGAAGCCTATCCTTACAAAATGACAAAAAGGTCAATATATTGCACAGTTTGCGATGTATCTGTCAAAAGCAATGCTTTTTCTGCTCACATGAAAAGTAACTTACATAAAAATAACTCTGCTATACAATTAAGTGATGGCATAGAAAAAGTATGTAGCGCGTTCCGTAATCGAATCGCCTCGTATCGACTACGCGCTACTAACAGCGATGCGGAGGCGCAGATGCCTGCTGAATATCTGCGCGGCTTGCGCGCGCGCGTCCTTCAGCTTTTACAAGCGCGCCAATTAACGTTTAATAGTATAAAAGTCAATTTTGAATTATTTGCTGAATTTTATCTAAGAAGTAATGGCTCAGACAGTTGTGAAATTAAGTCTTTTGCTACCGAAAACATTGTTATACACAAAAATTTTGATTTTAACGAAATTTTTTCTCAATTACTTAGTATTATTTCAAGGAAAATTGACGAATTTCAAGATCGTGATAGCGGTTGGCTATTTTTACGTAATTTACACTTAGAAATTAATATTAATAAGTATAATCCTCTAAGAGCATCTAAATTTATCGATTTACCTAAAGCTTTGAAACTCAAACGGGCTTGCATTAACATTCAGAACAAAGATCAGTTTTGTTTTTTGTGGAGTATAATGGCAGCATTATTCCCGGCTGAAAGAAATGCACACCGAACTTCATCTTATCCACATTTTGAGAGCGTGCTCAATATCAAAAATATGTTATTTCCCGTAAATTTTACTGACATAAAAACATTTGAAAGAAATAATCCTGGTATAAGTGTAAATGTATATGGGCTTAAAAATAAAACTAATATTGTTGGTCCTTTATATCGCACTCAGAATAGGAAAAAAAAACATATTAACTTGTTGTTTATAGAAAAGGGAGGACTTACACATTACTGCTTGATAAAAAACTTAAGCCGTTTGTTGAGATCACAATTAACAAAACATCACAGCAAAATATTTTTTTGTGACGATTGTATGATATTTTTTGAAAATGAATCTAAACTGAATGCTCATGTGTGCGGTGGTGTGGCAACTATTTTACCGAAGCGCGGCACGCTTATTCAATTTAAAAATTATGAAAAAATGCAAGACATGCCTTTCGTAGTTTATGCAGATTTTGAATCATTATTGCAGACCAGTCCGAACGGTCCTAGTTCAACTTGTACGGAAACATTCCAAAAACATATCCCGGCTGCATTTGCTTATTATGTAGTATGCTCATATGATAGTTCCTTAAATCGGTACGTGTCTTATCGTGGTAAAGATTGTGTAGAGAAATTTATTGATAACCTTAAAGAAGATATATTTAAAATATTTGAACTTTATAAAACAACAGTACCAATGAAAAAATTAACTATTAGAGAAATGGAATCATTCTGTACAACAAAATTATGTTATCTTTGCAATCAAATGTTATTTGATGATAGAGTTCGAGACCACTGTCATCTAACGGGAAAATATCGTGGTGCTACACATTCATATTGCAATCTGAAGTATCGTTTACCTCAATTTGTGCCAGTGTTTTTTCACAATTTGTCTGGCTACGATAGTCATTTATTTATAAGACAGTTGGGGCAAACATCGGGACCAATAAAAGTTATAGCTAAAAACAAGGAAAACTACATATCATTCACTAAGTTTTTTACAAGAGATGATAATGATTACATGGCCGTTCGCTTCGTAGATTCATTTAAATTTTTAGGCACAAGCCTCGAAAAACTAGTGGCTAGTTTAAATACCGAAGATTTTAAACATTTATCAAAATTTTTCCCGAAAAAAGAACAGTTTGAATTGTTAAAACGAAAAGGTGTTTATCCGTACGAATACGTAACTAATTGGGAATCATACGAGGAAAAAAAAATACCTTCACGAGAATGTTTTTATAGTAGTATAAGTGAGTGTACCATTTCACAGTCTGATTACGAACATGCAGAACGAGTTTGGAAAACATTTAAATTAAGGAATCTTGGCGAGTACACAGATTTGTATTTAAAATCAGATGTACTTTTATTAGCAGATATTTTTGAACAATTTCGACAAACATGTAAAACTAACTACAATTTGGATCCATCGTTTTATCTTACGGCCCCAAGTTTGAGTTTTGACGCTATGCTTCTTAAAACAAAGGTAAAACTTCAACTGATTGAGGACTTAGAAATAATACGATTAATACAGAAAGGTATCCGTGGAGGTATATGTCTATGTTCCACTAGATATGCAAAGGCAAATAACCAATACCTCTCTGATTATGATCCGTCTTCCCCTGATAACTACTTATTTTACATAGATTGCAATAATTTGTACGGTTATGCCATGTGCTCGTATTTGCCTCATTCCGATTTTAGATTGTTAAATAAATCAGAATTTAATGCTTCTGACATCTTAAACACCCCAGATGACTCTGAGGAAGGTTTTATTTTGGAAGTAGATTTAGAATATCCAGAAAGTTTACATGATTTACATAATGAATTACCTTTTTGTCCACAAAAATTTACTCCACCTGGGTCCAAAACATCAAAATTGATACCAAACTTATATGATAAATTTAATTACGTTATCCATTATGTGCATTTAAAAGCATGCTTAAATCATGGGTTAAAATTAAAGAAGATTCATAGAGTAATAACATTTAAACAAAGCCCTTATTTAAAACAATATATTGATTTAAATACGGAATTAAGGCAAAAAGCAACATCGACGTTCGAACAGGATTTTTTTAAATTATTAAACAATAGCATATTCGGAAAAACTTTGGAAGACCCAGAAAAACGATTGGATGTAAAACTAGTTAATCAATGGGTAGATACTGAAAACATAACGAAAAAACAACTAACTGCTGAACAATTGATAGCTAGACCTAATTTTCATAGTTCAACAGTTTTCTCGGAGAATTTTGTTGCAGTTCAAATGAAACCTGAGTCCATAATCTTAGATAAACCTATTTACATAGGGTTTACAGTTTTGGAAATTTCCAAAAGTCATATGTACAATTTCCATTATTCTGTTATGAAACCATTTTATGGTTGCAATTTAAAACTTTGTTACACAGATACCGACAGTTTTCTCTACTCCATACATACCAACGATATTTTTAAGGACTTAAAGTTTCGATTTCAGTCTTATTTTGATACAAGTAATTATGACAAAAATAATTCGTATGGTATTGAACTTAAAAATAAAAAGGTGCCTGGTTTATTTAAAGATGAGCTAGGGGGGCAGCTTATAAATGAATTTGTTGGCTTAAGGTCCAAATTGTATTGCATCAAAATAGAAAAAAAAGAAATAAAAAAGGCAAAGGGCATAAAAAAACCAGTCGTTATGAAATTGTTATTTGAGGACTACAATAATGTCTTATTACGTAATGAAATTATACGTAAAAAGAACATTGTTTTTAAATCCATTAAACATCAAATATTTACTCAATCTGTTGATAAAGTAGCTTTGTCGTCAAATGATGATAAACGTATTTTATTAAAAAATAATATTAACACATTGGCTTGGGGTCATAAGTCCAGCTTTTTTTAATCGTAGGTAAATTAAATAGACTTGACCACAAACACTCTACAGTAATTAATTTAATTTAGATTGTAAGTTTCATTGTCAAATTAGTTATATTTAGTAATTTACGAGTAAGTACAAATAAAAATAATGTTTGGTACATACATTCTTTTTTGTATATATTTTTAATGTTGTAAAAAGTGAATATTGTAAACTGTTATGGTACATAATAATATTAATAATAAAGTTCTATTTATAAGAAAATGTAGTTGTTTTATTTTTCTTGACTGCACCGAATCCTAATCGAAACCTATTAATTAAACCATGCATGCCTGTTGATGCTACTGTATGAATAACTAGCGGCGCCCGCGGTTTCACCTGCGTAGTTCCCGTTCCCGTAGGATTTGAATAAAATCCTTTCTTAGCGGATGCCTACATCATAACATCTACCTGCATGCCAAATTTCAGCCCGATCCGTCCAGTGGTTTGGGCTATGCGTTGATAGATATCTATGTCAGTCAGTCAGTCAGTCACCTTTGAGTTTTATATATATTATTATTATAGTGAGATTATTGTAAAAACATGTTCTCATATGTTGCATTTAGAATATTACTTTCGTTTGCGCACGTGTAGACGAGTAATATTTAAATTTAGGTCATATAATTTGTTGATTCTACAAGTCTCGGTGAGGATGTTTATTTAATAAAATAGGTACAGTCAAAAATCACATCAGACTATACACTTTAGACTTTGTACCACTTTTATGTCAGGGGCATAAGTGCTATTATCGAACTGCGAGTGTTTACCGTGATGTGTCGTTGACCGTACATGAAACATGCACAAACTTGTTTCGCATATTTGCTGACATTATAATTACTGCAGTTTCAAAACTTTTTTCACCTCGTAAACCTTTTCATTTGAGTCATTATTCAAACAACTTCGTTAAGAGATACACACAGCGTGAAATTATATGGTAAGTTTCATTATTTTTTTCTATACTGGTAATTAATTATTTTTACACCTGGTTGTTTTATAAATATTTTAACATGGTGTATTTTTTTTCGCAGATAATGGCAGACGGCTCTGATATATTATCTCAGTGTACTCAAGACCCGTTGGAGAACTCTGATGATACACCTATTATGTTATCACAGTACGCCTATGATCCGTGGGAAGGACTTTCACAGGCTTACCAGGATATACTAAACAGCCAGAAAAAGCCTAAAACTACTCAAACATTGCGAGAGAAGAGGTCAAGGAAAAAGACTGAACCAGTAAAAAAAAATCCTAAATCCTATGTCATCAACAAGGAACGAGGCAAAGGCTTAAGACTGATACAAATACGAATTTGCGACCTCACAAGTGAACCTTCTTGTTCGATTTCGCGGGAAGCTAGCCAAAGCGATGAAGACATGGACGTGTTGCTCAGCGCGCAGTACGTCGTTACGGAACCAGTAGACGAAATATCCGACATGACAGAGACAATAATAAGAAAAATATCCAAAACTCTGTGTAGTGAATATTTGTAATTAAATTTAATCCTTCTAGCCCCGGATTACTAGACACAATAGAAAATCTATTGTTATGCGGCACCCGAGTGCCGGTTCGGCGTTGAGTGGTTAATAAAATAAAATTGTATAAGCTAGTAGTGGAAACTAATTAGGCTAGTGTGTTAGTTATATTTCTTAAGTCATAATGTATTATAATAAGCTGTATGTTGTATGACAAATGAAACGTAAAATAGTCAAGTTCTAGGTAGTTTTATTAATAAATTATATTATAATATTTGTAAATTTTATTTGAAATAAATATAATGTGGTGTTATAATTGGTTTTTTTATTTTTTTTTTACGTACTTCCTGTTTATTATTGAAATTGAAGCTAGGGTTCAAGTAAAACAAATTATTTCAAAACATTATTTATTTTAAAAACTAAAGATTTACTTTGTTATCTACACACCATTTTCGAATACATAAAACATTTTTTAATGCACAAATTTTCTTATGAGTAAAACAATTATAAACTAACATATTTTTACAATAATTATTACAAAGAGAAATTAAATTAGGAACACCTAAATAACTTATATCTGTAATATTATTGTGACCACATAAATCTTGAATCCATTTTATCTTTTCCTCTCCCTTTACTATAATTTTTCTGTTATTTAAATAAGGTTTAATAGTTCTTCGAAATTCTCTGTAATCAATATATCCTTCACTCCAACGATAACCTCTATTCTTTTCAATCCAAAATACTCCTTTCCTTTCTTCTTCAGTTAGTGCATTAAACGGGAAGGGAGGTTTTATTAAAAATACATGAGTATGTTCTTCGGTAGCTATAGCTAGTTCTTTTACAATAAAATCATTTTTGTAATCTTTAAATCCTTGAATATCTACGAATATTGTTTGGCTGTTCATGATAGCTTCTTTACAATATTACTCAAGGGTTTGTACTCAAATATACAATCGTTTAAAATCAGGCAATAAGCAGCTGTTTGGTCGGGTATTTCTTGGTCTGTTTCGATTTCAACTCTCACGTCGATTGAACCTTTTAAAGTTTCGTGTTGTCGCGAACAGTCGATAACAAATAAAGGAGCCGTGTCTCTGAATTCCTTCAAACTCATTAACGGCTCGGATCGACGTCCGTGATACGACTGTTGAAATCTCACATATTGTTCGTATAATAAAGTAAATTTGTCATCTGCAAAACTGACATTTAATCCTTCGTATGGATAATATGACGAATTTAAAAATACCCGAACATCACGTACATGACAATGATCAAACTCGGCCATAGACAACTGACTATTATGTTTTCGATTTGTTTGTAATGCAACCACAACAAATCGTGGTTTCTCTATTTGAGATGATGTTTTAATAGCCCAAGAATGCTTTCTTGTTTTCGGTAGTAATGGATATTCATAGAGGTCCCAACTACGAAACGCAAATGGAATGGATCTATCTTTCTCTAAGAATTTTAATAAATTTATTCTTTCACGATCGGACACTTTGACGTGAGGCACTCTCCAAATAATTTTAGTAATTTTAATATCATCCAGTACTTCTCCAGTGTTTAATTTAATTGCATTCAGATTAGTATTGCTTCTTAAAAGTACTAACTCGTGTTTACAATTAATTATAATTTTTTCGTAATCTTCTGCAAATCCTAATATCTTGTTTAACGGAATGGAGACAGAAAATGTTCCACCAACATTTTTTATGCCTTCAGTTGACCATCCCCAAACTCGAGCATATTTTGATTCGTTTTCATTTAGGGATAGATAAGACTTAATTGTTGTAGTTACACCTGCATTTTTAATTTTATCTATTTCTATCCCATTCAATTCGTATCGAATATCTTGAAATAGGAATAATGCTGGATTATTAGTGAAATGTACATTCGATACTTTTTCCTTAGTTTTGCTATTATACACATTTACTTCTCCTTCGATATATAAACTGCTGTGTGATGGGAGCACGTATAGATCTTGTTGATTGATAGGAATTCTTATTTCATCATTTTTGTTAAAACTTGTTACGTATGGTTTGTACGAGTGATACTCAAAACTTTCGATGCTGTTATCGTATGATGTTTGTTGAGATACATTTAAGATATTCATTTTATCAAACCAATTAGCTTCAGGAAATCCTTGTTAGTTTTGGTAAGCTTCTTTTTTAGCTGAAGTGGTGTGCTCTTGAGAGGTGTTCTTACAGAAATGATTTGAGAACACGATGTGGTCGAGTTTTTATTGAAGTTTATCATTTTTGCTTAAAATGTAAATATAGTTGCACTTCTTCACCTCGTAAATTTATTTCTTTATTATCAGCATCTAACAGTCTTATGTTAATGGCGTTAATAGAATTTTGATTAACCGGAAAATAAATCAGATTTTTAGGAATTTCAATTATTCTATAACCAGGTGGTACATTTGGCACAAATTCATAAATTATGTGGCTTGATTTTCCGTTAACAAACGAACCACTGACTACATCGCATTCGATCCGCACAATGGTAGTTGAGAGAATGCTTACAGGGTACTCTGAATCAGTACTTATATTAGCATTTATTGTTTTCGTTCCAAAACCTAAAATTTTACCCAATGACCCACCTTTGTTGAAATGAACATCTTTGGAACAAAAAATACTTGTTTTCAATGTATTGTTATTGCAAGTAAGTTTAAGTGCAGTGTTTTTGATGTTACTTTTTAAATAATCACAAATATCTTGAAGCTCATAAGAACCTTCAGGTATTTCGATGACTTCATTTTCACCATAATAAAACTTATTGTTTCGTTCATCTATATTAGGAATGGAGTTAAACGTTGAAAAATATAAAAGACCGCACTCATAGTCTCCTCGAAGTTCTAAAGTTGGGGAATAGTTTGTTGTCAAGGAAGCTCCGCTCCCAGTTATGGACACAGTAAAAGACATTTTTATACTAACATTTTTATTTATTCTCTTCATTATATAAATACATTTTCCAATAATTTCTTAAAAATTTCAGACATAAATGACCACAGTTTTGGCTACCAAAGGCTTGATGTCTTATATAATTATAGTTTATAAGTAAAGGATACATATATTTGACAAATTCTAACGGTGGTTTTAAATTACCAAAACTATCATAATATTCTACATAATCGTTTTGTTTAACAAAGGCTACCCAATGCGTGCCAAGATTTTTGTTGCTATCCAAATTTAATATTCCGCATTCGATTTTTTTTGGTTTGGATGGTAACGTATCTCTCATGTAAACACCCCGGAAATAAGGAATATCACTAGCATGTTCTAAAATGTCTAGATTAGTAAGCGCACGTCTAGGTAACCTTTTAGTTAGTTTTTTGATGGATTAAGATATAAACCCGTCCCTTTTTTATGAGGTTTGATATATAATCCTTTTCCAAGAGCTACCGCTTCCATCATTCTGTTATGTCTTTCAGATTCCTGAAGATTCCTTTGTGCTACCTTAGAATCATTAACGGCTTTGGCTATACCCGCTGCACCTCCGGCAAGCGAACCTAATGCTGACAATCCCGCAAATATGGGAATGAGTGGTAAAAGTCCACCACACTTAGGGAGAGGAATAAAACGCGGTATACGGATTCCTTTCTTGTTATTGAATAGTTTTTTTGCCGCTGCATAAGCATACTTTATTGCAGAGGTATGGTCTTTAGATTTTAGTTTTTTAAGTTGAGACTGTATTTTTTTAATTCCCTTCCTAAATGATTGAACACCACTCCCTGCTCGAAGTTTTGCCTTCATCATATTTTTTACTAACCAAGATGCAAGTTTTTCTCCTTTGCTCGCATCTTTTGATGTCGATCTTCTTTTGGCCATATTTAAAAGTTCTAAATCTGCTTTACGTCGAGTTTCTGAGTCTTTATTGATATAAGCAATATCGTGGTGCATGCAAGCTCTGTCCAATTGATTTATCCCACGTTCACCTTTAAGTAACCGTTTTCGAAGTTTTGTACCGGGCCCACAAAATTGATACCCAGGTAAATGTAACTCGAAAGGCAAACGATCTATTAAATTATTTATTATACCACTGCCTTCTTTCATTGATAATAATAAAGTGTGATAAACCAGTGATTATACGTTATTTATATAATAATCTAAATTAATTCACTTTTGTTTATCCAACTGTTTTCTTTATTACTTAATCCTAACCATTTGACAAACAATTTATTTCCTTTTCTTCTGATTACTTTTTCAATTAAGTATAGGTCTGGAAAATTAGTTTTCAATAGTTCATACCCATAAAAAGACCCGAGAATATTTTTATTTTGCTTATCTGCTATTTGGTACGTTAAGGGATTGGTTTGTTTAATTTTAACGATACGAAAAATTTCTGTAGACCAATTAGGGGTATAGCCTTTATAGAAATCCCCTTTGTATTTACTTATACGCACAAAGTCGCCAACTCTAAATTTAGATTTTTGACTAATTATTTTTGATTTTTGAGTTTTGATAATATTAGATCGTACTAAAATCTCATTCGAATGATTTACATTGATCGGCTTAAATTTTGTAATTCGATGTACAGTACTGTTATAATTGTTAACTACAGCATCTAAATTTATTCCAAACCATTGATATTTTCCGTGAAGACTAAACAGTTTGTAGAGATGAGACTTTATGGTTCTTATTACTCTTTCTACTATAGACGCTTTTTTGATAGAGAAGGTAGAATAATGATTTATTTTGTAACTTTTCATTAGCTGATTGAAAGAGTCGTTATAAAACTCTTTACCTAAATCTGTTTGTAAATTTTTAGGTTTTCGTTTTGATTCAGCTAATACACTTTGCATTGCATCGGCAACACATGATTTAGATTTTGCCTTCAAAGGTCTAACCCAAACGTATTTTGATAACGCATCAATTACAACGAGGATGTAGTTAAATCCTTTATTTAATTTAGAATATTTTTGAAAATCCATAAGGTCAGCCTGCCACAAGTCATCTATGCCTTTTATAATAGTACATTGGCGAGGAAAATTTCTTCTCGCTGGTTTATGAAGTTCATTGACAATATCTTGTTTACTCATTTTTGTTAGAATTCACTTCGATCAGACGGTTCACTTCTTCTTTAGTATAATGAAACTTAGTCAATCTCTCAGATGACGCTTTTTCCAGACTTTGCAAATACTTCTTAACGTTAGCGTGGACTTTGTTTACTTCTATTTTTATTTCTTGCATCAAATTATCGACGTATGCTTTATTCACAGCTTCATCATCTTTTTCAGGAAGTGGCAAGCCTTTCAATCTTGATGCTTTTAAGTCGAAGTCTCCTGTTTTTGATTTGCTTAACGTGTCTGTAAGGGTATCAACTATTTCATCTAATCGCAAGCGTTTATGAACGTGATGTCCAAATTTATCTATGTTCATTGTTATGATGTTGAGTTATTGTTGATAACTGAATACTTTATACAAAAGTACGTTCTTTTTATTTCGTTTTCTTAATGATGCCTGCTTCATACAATTCTTCGATTATGGCGGTGATTTCGTTTTCTAATCCAGTGTTACCAGCGTCTCGGGATGCATAAAGCAATTTCAATCGATTTACTAACTCATTCGGATCATCCCAATAAACGTAATCAGTATTATTTTTAACCTTTTTCATAAGATTAATTCCTTTTCCAACTGGAAGACTCTCAACGCTACCAGTATTGTTTCTAGATAATTTAAATAAAGGTTTAATAATATGCATATATTTGAAACCTTTATTGCTAATTATTTGTTTTGATGAATCATAGTTACGTCTATGTGCATTGGTATCAATAAGTAGTAATTTATAGATTTGTAAATCTTCATCTGTGATTAAATCTAAGTTAGGTGTTCTTTTATACAGCAATTCCTTTATTCCAGCAGTTTTTTTCAAACTTCGATTCCCAACTTTTATAATACGTCCATTATCATAAACACGAGTTTGACCGAGCATAAGTTTTCCTCGGTCATTTCTAATTCCAAAAGGGACATCTTCCATTACATCTGATGATGTAGACCAAGACAGGGATTGGTTTCTTATACTCGGTGATGACTGAAGCGACTTGAATGAACTTTCACTCACATTAGGGTCCTCTGGTGTTTGTGGTGATACGTGCTGGTGGTGATACGTAGGAATATAGTCCATGTCTTTCGTATCCTCAACAAGAGTTTTATACAAGTGTTTCAGGCTTTCTATGCATATTAATATTCCTCTAAAACCTGTTTTACAATGACCACTTAAGATTGACTCAAAACTCTTAAGTTTAATCCTTATGGAAATCCTTTTTGAGAACTTTGTAAATAGCAGCACAGGTTTCTGGTATAATTCGCCCTAAAGATTGAGGCGATATTATTGCTGAATATTTTAGGCACTCATATGATCTTCCTGTTGCTAGAAATCGTAAAGTAACTGTTAATCTCTCGTGTGCCGAGATAGCGTTCCTCATTACAGTGTCTTGCTTCTCAATTAGAGGAGTAACTAACGTTAGAAGTTTCAAGTAAGTTTCTTCATTCATTCGTAAATAATTACAATAATCTTTTGGCGTGATCCTCAATTGTTTTAATAAATTTGCATGAGTAAACTGTTTTCTTTTCATTAACCACTGTTTGCACCACTCTACTCGATCTTTTCTTTTTTTTTGTTTAATTTTTACGAGTAAAATACCCAAGACGGCTACACATCATCGTCTGTCACCGGTGACGCCATGGCGTGAACTGCCGATTGGACAAATCAATTTGATCGTGTGTGGTGTATATAGACGAACTGCAGATTGGATCCAATCGATTGGATCAAGCCGATTTGACGATGGCCAGCATTATTCGGAAGGTGTCGTGTGGCTCCGTGAGGTTCGCCGTTCGGTGCATATGGTACTTTGGCTCTCGCGGTGGGTTGTGCCGAGGATGCGCGTTACAATCTCCCCCTCCGGATCTGATGGCGTCCCGACGAAGAGACGGATCTATGATGCCTGATTAGCCTAAATAAATTTCATCCTCTGTAGAGCTGCTTGTGTATGTTTTCAAGCAGTCTTTGCATTGAATTTTTTTTGAAATTTTTCGGCATATGAAGCCAGCAGTATAAGCTGAACATTGAACCTTTGTTTTTTCTAACATTACTTGATCTTTTGATATTCTTGGACTTGTACATTCGCGTTCCTGTGAAGTGGATGGTATCGGAAGCGAACTCTTAACATTTATATTTTCATTTTCCACTGGTGCATCATCGAATAGAAAATTTACATCTAATAATGTATCCCCATTATCCACTTCACAGTTAGCAAATTTAGAGTGAGGGCTTAACAAGTTTGACAAAAGTAACGACTTATATGAATGTAGAAACGTGTTAGTGTCTGGGTTAATATTACGATAATTCAAAGCCCTTATCCGTCCAAAAAAGTTTTCTAACGGATCTTGGTTAATTAACCTTGGATAAAAGTATTCAACATCATATTTTTCAAATAAATGTTTAGATAGGCTAATAAAGCTCTCTAAGGTTGTAATCCAACCTTCTAGGGATGGAACACGCACAATTTGAGGTTTTCCTGCTTGTAAAGCTAGTTTACTTGAACTATCTTTAAATTTCATTTTTTTTATTTTCTTGATGGCTTCTGTCCAAAATGGTCTATGTCGTGAATTAATTTTAACTGCTTTTCGCAATTTGCCTTCAGCTGCACCACCAGGATGGCAATTGACACTATCAAATAACATGTCAAAAAATTCAACGACTTCTGCTGTTGTTTCCATGCTGCTAGCCGCTCCAGTGCGAAATTTATCTAAAAAGAAATAATACATAAATGTTAGTAAAGCACAAAGGATTATGAATCTTTAAATGGAATTTTTAATTATTTACCAACTAAAATTTTTTTTTGCAGGAAAATATTGCTTCTGCATAAAACTCTACGGATTTATAATACCAGTTCTAGGAAATGATTAATCTTAATAATAATAGGAAACCATTACAAAAAAAAAATCCTTTAATTTATTATATGCTACTATGTAGTTCATGCATAATTTAGTAGTAGTAGACTTACTGAGTGCATGGGTATATTTCAACATAGCTGCAGTTCTAGCACTAAACACTTAGATAAATATTTACACAAGCATCTTATTAATTTCAACAAGACCAGAAATAGGATGCTCACCAGTTTCAGGTGAAGACAGAGGTACACCATGCGCTATTTCGGCGTCCGTAAACAAGCACGGATACAAGAGCCGTAGTCTTTTGCCTTGGCAGTCAAACTGCTCTTTGTCGAAGTGTTTTTTACAAACACGTCTTCGAAGCAATTGCTCTTTGGAGAGTCCGATGAGGAGAGAATTAGTTGGCACTAGGAAGGACATCCATAAGTTCCTTAAAGTATCGTCCTTGTGTAAACTAAAGAGACGATGCGTCTCCCTAGTTGCGTTGCAACCACCGACACAACACTTAAATCCCATGACGATAGATTAACAATCTTTAGCAGCACACAAAAGATTGGAAAGCACTGTATCTAAGAACGGAGGAGAAATTGGATATTTTGGATCTCAACTCAAGCGAAACGTGAGGATACACAAAACACCAGTGGACTCGACTCGGATGTTTGACACAATGCGGCCGCCATCAACATCAAATGCCAATAAAGTCAAACGTCAAAGTTTCATCAAAATGGCGGCCCAAGATGGCAGACCAAGGCGGGTACGAAAAACCACAAAAGAGGTAATAACTACATTTCCCTGTATCTGTACGGGTACCTTGATAGTGTATATCTTCTGCTTCTTCTTTATGCCATCTGCCAGGGTTACACTTGCAGTTTCCTCACCAAATCTGAGCCCAAAATCTCGCAGCTTACAGAAGAGTGAATACGAAGCAACACTTAGCTTTGCTCCGGTATCCAGTTGTGCACTTCCTTTAATGCCGTAGATTTCAATAAACACCGGTCTCTGTCTTATCTCTGCTTGTACATCGACTGAGCAGAAACTCAGGTTGGACTTGAGAGCGACGGCGTCCAATTGGATCTGACGACTCCAGGCGCGCCGCAACCATAACAAGAAAACTTTGGTTTTGAAGGTGATGGCATTTACGTATCAACTTCCTGTGTCTCACGAGATTTTGTAGTGGCTGATGCAGATGGTTTTTCAGATTTCGGCTTCTTTCGACAAACTTCAAACGTGTGCCCAGGGAGTCTGCAAAAGTTACACCGTAACTTCTTTCTGGACTTTGGTTTATCAATCTGCTGTTCCGGATTTCTTTCTTGTATGCTGTTCTCGATACCTCGTGCAGTTTGCAGTAGATCATCAAAATTGGCTATAGAACTTCTTGTGATATGTGATCTAATATCGATATGAAGCAGGCCGAATATCATGTCGATCTGCTGTGCTTCAGTGTGCTTCGGGGACGGCAGCATTGAGAACAGCATTCTTTTCTTAGCCACAAAACGTTCGGTAGCAAGATCCGCTGGTTGTTCTTCGCACATTATTTCCCGATACACCACATAAGCTGGTTTCTTGGGTGCGAAGGCATTACGCAGTCGTTCTATGAAGTCATCCCATCTTGACGTCATCCTTTATTATGCCCTGCCACCAAACAGCAGCATCACCGTGCAGAACAAGAGGAACGCCCATCAAGCTTCTTTATCTCCAATCTTCTCGACGGACTTGAATGTGTTAATGGCCGAAATAAATGTTTCCAGGTCTTCATGGCCACGGGTCCCGTCGTAGGTATGCGTGCAGCTTGCCATTGTACCGCTCCTCGTGGTCACAGATGTGATTGACTGTATCAAGTGAGCTAATTGAGCGTCACTTAACGTCGTCATGTCGGTAGTCGTCTTCGTAGCGTCTTCACAGCTGACAGGATACGTGGTAACTCTTCCTTATTTCGTTACGTGGTAGGTCGGCCGCTCGTTGGTCGCCAGTGTAGCCAATAACAAATGCCGATATACGTTGGTGGTAATTTAATGAAAGGATGAACAATACAGTTAAGAGAGACGTGAGACAACGTGCACGGTCCAGATGGTGTTCGTGGATACGAAGCGCCACCGTACGCATGCGCGGTCCCTATTTAGTCTGTTGGTCCGGCTGAGGTGCGGAAGCGTCGCCGTGCGCAACAGAACTGAACTGTAGTACGCGGCGCTCGGCCTTTTATACCGGCCAGGCGGCTGCTTCGTTGTTAGTCGGAAGGCGTCGTGTGGCTCCGTGAGGTTCGGTGCATATGGTACTTTGTACTCGCGGTGAGTTGTGCCGAGGATGCGCGTTACAATAGTAAATATCGGCAACGCATTCTTTCGTTTTATCGTTTTCTTCTTTGTGACTTTAACTTTTAAATTATTGACATATTCTTTGTAATCATCAAGCAGTTTAAATATTTCAAGAGTTAAGGGCTCTTTTCATTCCACATTTTTTAGGATTTCCTCTCGAGTTCAAGACGTCAAAGAAATCTTTAAATATTTTTATGAAATCTGCAATAGGTTCACTTTCCGCAAATTCTGGTAATAACTCTTCGCAAGCCTGCAATAATTGTGCGACACTTCTTAACAGTTGTGTTATTATCTGCTGGCGAAAATTAATATGGTGGCTGGTAAGTTTGTTGCCTGTCCGCAATGCTTTGACGTCTTGTATCTCTTGTAGGCGTTTGACATACTTCCAATTAACTTCTTTGCCATTTTTATCAATAAAAACATTTTTTGACTCAAAACTGTTTCTGACCAATTTTAATATAATATATGATCAAACGAACTTCTGAAGTGAAGTTCGATCATTATTATATGAATAGCTCCATTCGAAGATATAGTATTACCATGTAGTTTCCCTACGTACTAGGTAGTGTCGCACTTTTAGATTTATATCGATTCTAACTAGATATTCGATTTAAAAACGTCACTATTGCATCCACCCTACACTAGCTCTGCAGCTACTTTCTCATTTCTTTAGAGATACTAATCATACCAAAACCTTTAGGGTTGAGGTGGGTGGGTCTTTATATCTTCGAATGGAGCTATTCATAAAATAATGATCGAACTTCACTTCAGAATTTCGTTTGATCATATATTATATTTTCATAGCTCCATTCTTCAGATATAGTATTACCATGTAGATGTTCAGAGAACTGGATGAATAGACAGTCATCATTAGTTTTGGTATGAACTGAGTTGAATAAAACAAACAGATAAACATAATCAGTTTTATTGTAATAACTTATCATAAAGCCTCAAAAAATAAACAATTGTTAACTTCTTATATAATGTAATATTATCACTTGTCTAGATCTATATACATAATCTTAATTAATTATTATGTTCAATTACAGACCTAGCTAATTCTTGCGAAATAATGGGACGATTATAAAATTTCGCAAACGTCTGTGATGTGGCGGTCCATCCGGCAGTTTTTCGGATCGCGTCTAGTGATACCCCTGCCGCGTGAGTAGTCGAGGTTGCGGCATGCCGAGTGCTATGAGCGCTGAACTTCGTTACGTCAACGCCGCTCTCTGCTAACATGATTTTGATCCATCGACTGATGGTTTGAGAGGTCACCGGTTTATATGGACGTTTATAGGTTATAAATAAATTGGAAGAATCATTTCTAATATTTTTTGTAATTTCTAAGTAGTCTTCTAAGCATTTCGCCGGACAGATACTGGGTTTGTCAGTGAAATAAGGTATGACTAATGTTGGTTGCTCTCTACTGACTGCTGTAGTTTTGATTTTTGTAATAGTTATTATAATCTGTTCTTGATGAATTACAATACAATTTGTTTTAATTAAAGACAACGTTTGTACACGACTTGCTGTGCAAAGAGCCAAAAGTGTAGCCAACTTTTTTGAAATTTGGCATTATGTTAAATCTGTATGAGGAAACCATTTTTCTATGAAATCTAAAACTATCTGCGGATTCCAAACAGTATTGTATTTAGGTATGCTCGGTCTACATTTAAAAACCCCTTTAAGTAATCGTGACACCTGTTCATCCGAACTTATATTATTACCCAGAAGCAGGGATATAGCTGAGCGATGGCTATTTAGCGTGCCGTATGAAGCTCCACTCTCATATTGTTTAGTCAGAAACAAAATTACCGCTGCTTTTGGTGCTTCTAAGTAGTGAAGGTGGTTTATTAAACAATAATTCCACCATAGTTTAAAAGTTGTGTTATATTGCTTGACAGTATTTGTTGCCAATGAAGAGATCATCAACTGTATCGCTTCTGATGGAACCCCTTGTTTTGTGAAGGCTTCCCGGAGACAATGGCTGCTGCCAGGGTAGTCTGCGCGGGTAGATGTATCCTGTAATTCGACCGTATTGCATTTTTTAGAAAAATGATTTCTGATATTATAATATTACTCAACAAAGGGAACCATACTTGAGTAGGCCAGTAAGGAAAAACAAAAATTCCGGTAGATTGTTCACTAACAATTTTTTGCAAACATTTTTGAATGATTGCAAAGGGAGGAAAGCAGTAAAAATAATACTGGGACCATGATATCGTAAAAGCATCTACAGTAAGCGCGTCCGGGTCTGGTTTCCAGGATATGTATACCCTATATTTGGCATTGGTGCGAGATGCAAACAAGTCTATATCAATTTCACCAAATTTATCGACAATTTTTTGAAAAGCATTAGAACATAATTCTATTTCAGTGTCTGGATTAACTTTTCGTGATTCCGTGTCAGCTTCTTTATTGTCTTTAGAGTTTATATAAGATGCAAACAACCACAAGTTGCGCTCTTCGCACCACTGCCAAATGGACCTTGATAAGTCGTTTAAATGTGGGAATTGTATGCCGCCCATTCTGTTGATATAACTAATTGCCGTTGTATTATCTATTCGCATCAATATAGCGCAATTTGTAACATTTAGGGCAAAACATTTAAGGCCAAAAAATGCTGCTTGCAGCTCCAAATAATTAATGTGATATTTTTGTTCACTTTCTTTCCAATAACCATTAGCGCGCATTTTGTTGCAAACTGCGCCCCAGCCTGATTTTGACGCGTCAGTGAAAATTTCTAATTTGTATATTGGAAGTGTAATAAAATTTTTGGAAACTAAAATGTTTCTTTCCCACCAGTTTAAATCAGGCAAAATAATACTTGAAAGTTCCATTATTGCATCGTAATTATTGTTATGTTTTTTCAAGGCGAGATATTTTTGTCTTTCAAATATCTTTGTGTATAGCCAACTATATCTCAGTGCCGGACATGCGGCTGTCAAAACACCTATAAATTGAGAGAATTCTCGAATGCTACATTTCTGTATTGTTTTAAATTTCTGTACTAGATTTAGTATGTGAGATTGTTTGTTTTCTGGTAAAAAAATAGTCATTTTTTCTGTATCAAACATATAACCTAGAAATTTACATGACTTTTTTGGTTCTAGTGAGCTTTTATCGTAATTTATAATAAAACCTAAACATTCAAGGATTCTAACGGTTTCGTTCACGTTCATGAGACATTTTTCGTACGAGTCCTCGATACATAAGGTATCATCTAAGTATGTAACTGAGCTAAAACCCTGTTTTCTTAAATAACCGATAACTTCTTTCATTATTTTTGTGAATGTTCTAGGTGCTGATGATAAACCATAAGGAATTGCATTAAATTCATACGTAATTAAGTTTTGTCTGTCATTTTCAATTTGAAACCTTAAATACTTTTTATGTTCCGGATGTACAGGAACTAATAAGTACGACTCCTTAAGATCAATACTAGCCATATAACTGTTTTTCGATAACAACGTACACACACTTCTATAATCCTCCATTTTAAAATGTTCGTTCTCTAGGTATTTATTAAAACATTTTAAATTAAGAATAAATCGGTCTGTCCCATTAGGTTTTGGAATCAAAAATATGGGTGAAATAAATTGTTCCGTACTGTTTTGACACTCTGAAATAGCTCCTAAGTCAAGAAGATTATTTAATGCAAGTTGCATCTTTTGTTTTTCTATAACCGATAAAGATTTATTTGTTAAATGCGGTCGTGTAATATTATTGGTTAATGGCAGACGATAGCCATTTAAAATATAATCTAACACAGTTTTATTATTTGTAATATTGAGCCAACAATTATAATAAAATGATAATCGACCTGCATGTACCTGAACTATTGACGTGTTTGGGCACGTTGTCTGGAGACTGTGGCTGTTCTCGCCTGCGACTGCGCTGCTGGCGGCGGCGGTGGCGGTGCTTGAGGGCGAAATTGTCTGTTCAGGTGTCCTCTGTTCGTCGTGTATGCTCCGCGCCCCCCCCTGCTCGTCGACGAGAGATATCGAGGAGGGGGAGGTGTCCAGTTTCCCGTGGGTCTGATTTTTGATGCAGATTGATGTTGAATAGTTTTTTGTGGCATATTTCTTTTGATTTGCCAACCTTGTTTTTCTATGGCTTTGGCGGCCTTTATTTTTTCCGATAATTTACTGCCAAATAAGAATTCATCTCTTTCTTCTTCTTGTATAATGTTCAATATAGATTTGTCTAGGCACGGAGTTATACATTTCGTGCGAATTTGTGTTTCTGTATGATGAAGATCCGTCAAAATTCTAAAACCTTCTGAAAGATATTTTATTATTTCTATTTTGTTTCCCTCGTTAAGTATTAATTCCATAGCCCTTGAAATCGCAGTAATTCCTAATCCTAATTGATCTTGTTTTACTTCCATCTTTTTATCTCTCGCTCGAACTGCTTCTGCAACAGCAGCAGCTATCTCTGGGTTCAAACTTGGCGATTTTAGTAATCTGCAGTTATCAGGGACGTGGTGTTGCTTCAGAAGATTTTCTTTCGCGTCTTTTGTCAAACCTTTCTTTAGTATTGGCAACCAGCGTTGTGCCAAATCATTGTGAATATTGGCTCCATATTTAGGGCTGTCTGCAATGGGATCGCCTAATGCAAGACGTATTTCTGGATCAAGTTCAATAGGTGCTTCATTAGAGGTTTCTGGAACCACATTAATCTGCTCGAGTGGAGCCTGTGGAGTATCAGATGACTCGAGGTCATTTTTTGAAATGTCTTCCGTGCGTAACGGCGATTGCGATGGTTCGCATAATATTGGTGCACTCGATAACGATATTGTGGCGGGTATTTGTGGTAACGAATCATCCGTTACATTAGGGTAATCATAGTTCGTACTTTCAACGTCTTCAATATTATAATTTTCGGGTAGTTGGATATCTGAAAATGTATAATTTTATTTCAATAAGAATTTTACGTAGGTCTTTTTTTTTTTTTTATTGTAGGTAATTCAAATTTACATAATTCATTTGCAACAAATCTGTAGCATAAATGTGCATACATAATATACATGTATGTTTTTGCCTTCGTGAATGACTCTCGGTCAACCTCCAGGCTTTGATTTTAGCGTCATATCTAACCATCGTGTGTAACTCGCGGTTACCCTCCAGGTAGACTTATAGACGCCGTATCGCACACCTTTATTTCTTAACAATAATACGATAACACTTTAATAACAATAAAACTTACCCTGGTTTTCGGTATCAGATTCGGAATCGGAAAATATAATATTTCGTCGACGTTTGTGCACTTTTTGTTTTTCTTCTAGTTTTTTAATTTTTTCTTTATAACGTTTTATTTTATCTTCTGCCTTTCGTTTCGGCATTTTTGAAACGTAACGGTTTTTTAGAAACTAGCAGTAGGTACGTGCGTTCACTACCGCGCACAAAAAAGGAATGAGAAAGTAGCTGCAGAGCTAGTGTAGGGTGGATGCAATAGTGACGTTTTTAAATCGAATATCTAGTTAAAATCGATATAAATCTAAAAGTGCGACACTACCTAGTACGTTAGGGAAACTACATGGTAATACTATATCTGAAGAATGGAGCTATGAAAATATAATGATAATCTCATGTAATACCTAGTGGCATTGTAATCTCATTGTAGTGGCAATGATGTTCAATTTACTAGATGTGGCGTTTGAAGGTTTAGGTCTAGGCACCTGCACTATACATGTGTATATATCCATCTATATAGGTTTATTCTTAAATAATAAACTTCCAAATCAGGATTTGAATCCCAATTTTCTAATCACCTCCCTGTTTATAATTTTTTTTCTATTATCCAATCACCATGCCGCGAAATTATAAGCCAAATCCAAGAGGTAAGAGGTACAGAAAGTACGACGAAAATACCATAAATGAAGCTGTGGCCGCATATGCCAATGGCAATTTTTCTTTAAAGGCGATAGCTGAGAAATACAGTATCGACAAAAGTGTACTTTATAGACATAGTGTAAAAACGATGAAAAAACAAGGAGGGCAAACTGTTTTATCAGAAGAAACTGAGGAGTGCTTGATAAAGTACATCAATATATGTGCAGAATGGGGATAACCGTTAGATGCACTTGATTTAAGGCATATCGTTAAAGCGTACCTTGACCGAATCGGCCGAACAGTGCTTAATAAAAATAATTTACCTAGGCCCGACTTTGTTGCGAGTTTTCTCAAACGGCACAAAAACCAAATTTCCCAACGACAGCCAAAAGAAAAAAAGAGCAGAAGTTTCACCAAATACAATAAAAGACTATTTGAAAGAATTAGAAGAGTCATTGTTAGGCATTGATCCGAGCAACATTATAAACTACGACGAGACCAATTTAACCGATGACCCAGGACGAAAAAAAAATCATAACCAAACGAAGATGCAAGTACCCAGAGAGGGTGATGTATAGCTCAAAGTCTTCAGTTTCACTGATGATGGCCGCTACAGCCGATGGCGTTTTGCTGCCACCGTATGTAGTATACAAGGCTCAAAATTTGTACAATACATGGACGGAAGACGGACCACCAGGAGCGAGATACAATCGCACGCAATCCGGATGGTTCGATATAACTGTTTTTGAAGATTGGATTAAAACGATGGTTATACCTCATTTTAAAGATAAAAATGGAAAAAAGTACTTGATTGGCGATAATTTATCATCGCATTTATCAATGGAGACAATAAAACTGTGCCACGAGCAAGAAATATCGTTCGTTTTTTTACCAGCGAACAGTACACATCTCACACAACCACTTGATGTGACATTCTTCAGACCAATGTTATGAAGATAGCCTGGCGAAACATTGTGTTAAAGTGGAAAATTCTTTTTCTGTTGATACTGACTTGTGGGACCATCGGAAAAAAAATGTATCGTATCTATACCAGGATAATTCAACTTAATGTAATTTAAGATGGGCTCAAGGTGCGCCCAAATGGCTTCGGGATTATGCGAGTTGTCAGGTGAAATTGTGCAAAAAGAGACTGGCTTTTCGTTTTTGATGTATAACACTCCCGTATGCAGGGTAACCTGACTTTTAGATGGGCCAAAATGAGTAGCTTGAATCTCTTCGCTATGCTTACAGACCCAGTTTTCGGAAAAATCTATATGAATTGCTACCTCATTAACGTCCAAGTTATTTATGCACTTTTTATATTGTTGGTACTGATGAACCATATTGAATACATGTTTTTAATGATTCTTATATCTTTGTTAAATATTCTAATTAATTCATTGACTGTGCCCTTTTCTTTTATCTTCACCATCTTTTTTGTTTTCTTTAAATTTCCCTTATGTATGTATTCGTGGTCTTTGAGGGTCCATGTAAACCATGATGCATCTTCAATATCGTCAACCTTTTCTTCAATAGCATTTTCAGAGCATATGTCACATGCCCCATACATACAATCTTTAAATGTTCTGTCACATACCAATTTAGAAATAACTTCAGCAAGATCATTTGTTTCAAATACTCCATGTGACTTAAGTGCATTAATTTTGAATTGTATATTACTGTGCTTGATGCATGCGCAGGTTTCTAAGTCTTTCAATCTGGGTGCAACTATGTAGAATGGTCTGTATTTCTTGAATGTACTGAAACTCATGTTTCCATTTTCCTTAATGTACATCATGAAACTAGTCTTTAAGCCTAAAGTTTTTGTCAACTTCGTTTTCATTTTATATTTATTTACCAAATTCGCGTCCACGATGCCTTTGAGTACACTTTTGTCTTTATTGGATGATGACTTGTATTTCTCCTTGAGAGCTTCAGTTAGAACGTTGTGTTCGAATACCACTTTTTTGACACTTTGTTTCGTAGGAGTATCAATATTTAATTGATTAACAAAATTTTCGGTTTTCTTGTGAGGAGTTTCATTAACAAGGTCAATAGAATTGAAATTTAAGAGATCATTGCTTCGTGTTTCTTGTATTTTTTTCAATATATTTTCGTAATTTTGATTCATTTTAACTATTTGCTGCTGCTGAGTTCGCATTTGCCTAAGAAGATTGTTGTAACCTTTCTTCAAATTTTGTATGTCAATACGAAGCTTGGTGTTCTCTTTTTCCAGATTTCGTTGAATACGTCGTTGCATGTTTCTTTCAATGTTTCTACTAAATTCTACGAAACATTCTCTTGGGGAATGTTATTTTGCGATGTACTGGACGATTGTTCGATGTTTTGTTCGGTATGTTGTTTTTCTTTGTTAATGTTTTGTAATCTCCAATTTCTCCTCCGCTCTTCCATTTGTGCCGTAGTCATATTAGCTACTTTTCTCTTATAAGATTTGATCGCTCTTTCAGTACATTTCTTTTGTATCTCATCATATTTCTCAGGATTTCTTTCTTTTAACTTATCTCGGTATCTTTTAGACTTCTCTGCTGATGTGAGAGGCATCTGAAAACAAACGAGAATATCGAATTTGACGACCTCCGGGCCTCCGTCGAATGGTTATGCACTAAATGATTAATTTGGAGGTCCCAGGTTCTAATCATGTTAAAGGCCAAATCTTTGTGCAATAAAAATCGAAATTTGTGCCCGAGTCACGGCTGTTTATATTTATAATTTGTATTTATTAAAAAAAAAACATTTTATGTAGTATATAACTATCTAGTAACCACAACACAAGCCACGTTGCTAAGTTCGAAACCATGAATGGCGCCATGTATCTGGTCCGAAAATATTTATTTTTATTTTTTATTGTGAGAAAACACTACGAAGAAGAAAGTAACTAAAATTATTTCGTTTTAACAGACCAGCTGATAAAGTTGCTGATAGAGCCACGGTCCTGGGTTTAAATGCAGCCCAAAGCTATTTTTTTTACGATGACTTTTCTATTTATATCTGAGGGGTCTAAATGCAAATCCTACTCTATCCAAAAAAAAAACAAAAATAGTTTTTTTTGTCTGGCAACACCTTTAACTTATTCTCTATATTTTTGTATAATCAGTTAGTGACAAAACCGCCTAAAACCTATATTAAAGTGAGTTCTAAAGTCAGAGTGAGATTCAAAAACAACACTATCCACATGCTTGAGATTCAAAAACTACACTATCCACTTGCTTGAGTGCAGAACTGCCATTGTCAAATTTCGACCAATCAGCGAGCAGGAGCCACAATGGCTGCCGGTACTGTTTTGTCGTAGAGTTGTTTAGTGATTTTAATTGATTTCGTGACGTTTTATTGCAAAAAATGGAGGTAAATATCGCTCCAGTCACAGGAAACAAAGCAAGGAAGAGATCCCGCAATGAACAGGAGTGGAAACGTAACAAGAAAAAGCAAGAAAGGTAACTTTTCTAAGGTGCTAAACTGGTTGATCATTTGAATGGTTCATGCAACAACATACAATTTTATTCAACCCCAATTAGGAGGGTTCTATGGTTATACGCAAAACTTGTACGATCGATAGTTCGAAAACGAAAGTTAACTGACGCCTATGACTTCCGACAATTTCAAGACCAATATCCAAGTATTTATTGTACCTATTTTTCAATGCAGATTAAAATAACAGGCTCAATTCAAAATTTATCGATAATGGCTACCTAAAATTATTAACTATGAATTTATTTTTAACTTTTATCTACAGGGTGGCCCTGAAAATCGTGGATCAAACGAAACCGGGAGATAAAGGGGGTTATTACCGACATAAACCCCTCAACAGTAAAACCTCACATCGACTCTACAAAAAATTAAAGCTATTTTTTGTTTTGAAAAAAATAATGCCTTATTTTGTAATCAAATGGCAAAATAATGAAAACAGATTGTTTTTTCTTTCTTTTTTTTGTGTTCAATTATTGTCAAAGAAAGCATCTTTACATAAAAAGTATCTTTACCACTGTGGGGACACAAATTCGTGAGTAATGGCAACTTTCTTAAAAGAAATTAAGTTTTACGAAAAATCTATTCCAACTTCAAAACAGTACTGTGAAAAAAAAATGTATGACCGACAAGTGACCCTGTATCAAAAAAATTTGCCTGTTTTATCACCATTTAAATGAGGTATAACACTTGGCTATTTTGTAGTTAACTTATTTTACAAAACTTGTTTATTGGCGCCAAGTCTAACTTTCAATAAATTGAGCGATCAATAAAAATCGTTATTCGCGTTGATTATTTTCACTCTTAACAATCCTAGAGCTTTAACATTGGAATAAATACCCGGTATATTTTGTCCTTTTCACACTCGGGTCGGGTACGTACCCGACTCGGGTCGTACATACGATCCATTGTTTTTTGGCTCAGGTACTTAGGTACCGCTTGCGCGTACGTTTGGCCCACCGCTCCCGCCGCGGCGGCGAATCAGTGACTCGCTACCGCTTGTTATTACGCACGTGTTCTGCCGGTTTGCTCTTCAACGTCTCCTGAACGGACTCGGATTTCTTGTCTAACTGTGACCTAAGCTTGCCATGCGGACTCTGTGTGATTTCTTGCCAAACTGTGACCTAAGCTTTCCAATCGGACACTGATTCTTGAAGCCTTCCCTCGTCAGCGAGAGTATGCTGACATGCATTACATCTACGGCTTTTGTAATGGCCACTGTAAGAAGAGTGGAGTACAGTCAGCTGTACTCCACTCTTCTTACAGTGGCCATCTGGCGTAGCGTAGGTCACAGTTAGGCAAGAATTAGTGTCCGATTGGAAAGCTTAGGTCAAAGTTTGGCAAGAAATCACACAGAGTCCGCATGGCAAGCTTAGGTCACAGTTTGGCAAGACTCACAGTCCGTATGGCAAGCTTAGATCACAGTTAGACAAGAAATCCGAGTCCGTTCAGGAGACGTTGAAGAGCAAACCGGCAGAACACGTGCGAAATAACAAGCGGTAGCGAGTCACTGATTCGCCGCCGCGGCGGGAGCGGTAGGCCAAACGTACGCGCAAGCGGTACCTAAGTACCTGAGCCAAAAAAACAATGGATCGTATGTACGACCCGAGTCGGGTACGTACCCGACCCGAGTGTGAAAAGGACAAAAGATACCGGGTATTTATTCCAATGTTAAAGCTCTAGGATTGTTAAGAGTGAAAATAATCAACGCGAATAACGATTTTTATTGATCGCTCAATTTATTGAAAGTTAGACTTGGCGCCAATAATCAAGTTTTGTAAAATAAGTTAACTACAAAATAGCCAAGTGTTATACCTCATTTAAATGGTGATAAAACAGGCTAATTTTTTTGATACAGGGTCACTTATCGGTCATACATTTTTTTTTCACAGTACTGTTTTGAAGTTGGAATAGATTTTTCGTAAAACTTAATTTCTTTTAAGAAAGTTGCCATTACTCACGAATTTGTGTCCCCACAGTGGTAAAGATACTTTTTATGTAAAGATGCTTTCTTTGACATTAATTGAACACAAAAAAAAGAAAGAAAAAACAATCTGTTTTCAATATTTTGCTATTTGATTACAAAATAAGGCATTATTTTTTTCAAAACAAAAAATAGCTTTTATTTTTTGTAGAGTCGATGTGAGGTCATACTGTTGAGGGGTTTATGTCGGTAATAACCCCCTTTATCTCCCTGTTTCGTTTGATCCACGATTTTCAGGGCCACCCTGTATATTAAAGTATATTTTTCTAACTCCATTTAACTACAGTCTAATATTTTTTGTAGGTATGCACCAAAGACATTACCCGATTTTAAACAATTGGGAGCAAAATGTAAGCACTGAAAAGGAAACTACAAATGCCATGAATTACATTCCCAGGATGTCAAAAAGTTTCATGCGTCTTTTTTCGCAAAAAAAGAGAAACGTCACCAAGATAATTTCATTTTAAAATACATGAAAACTAAAATTCCAGCTCGCCGTAGACGCAAAGTCGGGCAACGTAAAGAATCTCAAACATACACTGCCTTATATGTGAAGACGTTCACTAAGCCATATAAGTTACTCAGGGTGTGTCAAAGAGTATTTTTACTGATATTTAATATTGGCGTTCATAGACTTCGATCAATTTCAAAAAAATTTTTACATTCCGGACAGCTACCTGATGACCGACGAGGTGGAGATAGGGTCTCCCAAAAAAATTTTGAGAAGAAGCGCAGTGTAATGCATTTTATAGAAACATTTAAATGTATCGAATCGCATTATTGCCGTTCTTCAACATCTGAACGAAAATACGTAACTTCCGACCTCAATATTAAAAAAATGTGGCGCATGTACCAAGAGCAACAGAGCAACGACGCCTTAAAAGTTAAAGAATGCTTTTTCCGAAATATCTTTAATCGACATTATAACATAGGTTTTGATTCTCCACGCGTTGATGTGTGCAGTAAATGCACTGAACTTACTGAGAAAATAAAAAAGGCAAAAAAAGACAAAGATGAGGCCACAAAAGCCAATTTGATGTGCTATTTGCGTATTCATAAACTTAAAGCAAAATGCTTTTATGAATATTTACGAGAGCGTGATGGAACTATGTCATTTGATTGTCAAAAAAACCAGGTGCTTCCTAAAGTTCCGGACCAAATTGCCTATTACAGTCGTCAATTATATCAATATAATTTTACGATAGTTGTGGGAACTAGCACCAATAAAATTTCCAAAGAAAATGTATACTGTTACGCCTGGACCGAGGATACACATGCTAAGTCTTCAAATGAAATAGCTTCGGCAGTATTTCATCAGCTTACAACACAAGTGGACTTTACCAATATAAAGAAAGTCAGACTAATGGCCGACGGCTGTGGGTCACAAAATAAAAATAGTACTCTAATTGCAATGTGTGCTCACTGGCTTACAATTTGTGCACCTCCAACTGTAAAAACAGTTGAACTAATTTTTCCTGTCCCAGGCCATTCATTTATGCCGGCTGATAGAGTGTTTGGACTCATCGAAAAAGAAATAAAAGCCAAGGAAGTAATAGTGCAGCCATCAGAGTATATTGCTATCTATGAAAAATTTGGCAAGGTAATAAAGTTAGGATATGACTGCCCTGTCAAAGACTGGAAATCATATGGACTTAACTCTTTGCAGCTCCCTGGACAATACCACTTTAAATTTTCTGAATGTAAAAGATATTACTTGAGAAGAGTAAAAAATAGTCCGCAAAGATTTATGTTGCGAGGTGAAGTTAATTATAAAGTAGATTGTGGTACCTATAAAAGTGTAATCAAACACAACGTTCTGTCATTGGCAGAATTTGGTGTGAGAGAAATCCCGCGAGATGAAGTCAATGTAGCCACATTGAAACTAAAAGATGTGGACAAACTATTACGTAAACATTATGGGGACAATTGGAAAATTGATCATGGTAATGATATGCTTTACTATTACAAAAATGTCTGTGAAAAAAATACAGATAATGCAGAGAACAATGTGGAAGAAGAAATAGAATTTTGCGAGTATTTAGAAGAAGTAGGTTGTAGAATATAAGATTATAAAGCTCTGAGAGGAAGAGTGGTGTAAAGCCAAATTTTTTTGCTACAACTGATAATTATAAAGAAGGACCATAATTTACGATTAAAAAAAAATAGGCTCGATTTAAAAAAAGGGTCACGTCCATATTTTCGTACAAAAAAGGTTACTTTGAAGTTTTGGTTCGCCAGTAATTTGGGTCACCAGTGATTGTGATCTTAGTGTAATATGATGACGCCCATCCAGAGACAATATGGAGGAGGATCAGATCGCTGTAGATACCAAAATCAGATAGGCCGTTTACGTATCTTTAACGTTCACAAAAAGACAACTAAAAATAACATCGAAATGGGTAGACCACGCAGTCTGGTCTGGGGTGACTACGGTGGCGTTTGTTGTTTACAGTGGTGTCTGGTTCATCTCCGTGCTTTCTCTGTATGTCAACATCATATTCCCAGATCAGACTGGCGGGGAACCAAGGCTACTACGAGTAAGTAAGCTCATTTGTATGGAAATTTGCATGTTGCTCGATTTTTTTGCACAAAAGTGTACTTTGTAACATTAAATGCTAAAAATGTGATTTTTCAGAACAATTTATATTTCTATAATAAAATACTAGAAAAATTGAGTAGATATTTATTTCATTTTTAAGATCAGTTTTAAAAGTATCCATTAATTAGCGGTCAAAAATTAGTAGTTCATACCTCATACCACCGTCGACTGATACTGTGTTCATAGCTTCATACTACATAAACCCATCCTTGTGGAAAGTGAAGGACAAAATCTCTATTTGTTCGTCTGTATTGTTATTTTGTTCTATATTTATTTATTTATTTATAAAAACTTTATTGACCACACAAGTTGGGTACAAAAGGCGGACTTAACGCTAAAAGCATTCTCTACCAGTCAACCTTTGGGAAAAACGAAATGCTTAAATGCGGCAAAGAGCAAACTAAAAAAGAAAAACCTAAAAGATACACAATTTTACCAAAACAAGATAATTAAATAATAAACATACACACATATTGATGCAGTTCTGTGTCTCTTTATCAATTGAAGAAAATAAAATGTCAATTGAATTAGCTTAAACAGCTGCTGTTGGGAATCATATCGGCATCGCCGAACTCTTGTGCAATACTCACACATGAATTATTGATTATTTCAATTATTGGTGTAATACTATTAATTGCATCACTGCATGTGGAGTTTGGTATTTCAATATAAGGATCTACATTTGCGTTAGTGCTATCATTTAATTCTGCATGTATATTTAGGGCTCTATCTGGATTATCAGGTTCAATACTATTTAAATTAGAATTTGCCAAACAGACCAGCAACTGACCCCTCGATTTCGGTGGTAGCATTTTCCTACAACAATATAAGAAAAAAAATAAGTACCTTTAAGATAACAATAGTCCACAAAAATACCAAAAAAATACAACAACATTGCTATTTCGTTTTTTAAATTCGCGGCAATTAACATTGTCCATACGTATTAATCAAAACTTTGAATACATTCTCGCGATTTTATCAATAATAGAATAAGCTACTTAACCACTCAATCCCGAACCGGCACTCGGGTGCCGCGTAACAATAGATTTTCTATTGTGTCTGGTAATCCGGGGCTTGAAAGATTAAATTGAAAATTATTACTTCTGAAAACAAACCTACATTCGGCAACAATATTTTAAGTACCTTAAAATGCGGTATTCTGTTTAGCAATAATGTTTTATGCTTCACGGTACAACAAAAATAACTTTTTTGTATTTAGCAATAATAAGTCAACTGTGTTATAATATATATTTGCTTAGAAAAGTACCAATGAATGATATTAATAGTATCAAACTAAGATTATTTTTATATAGTAAACCTTAGCCTTTGAATTATCACTATACAACTATTTAATGTAGTGACTTTCCGATTTTTAATAACTACATAACCCATAAAAAAAACGCCGATGAAAAATCTCAGTATAATAAAGAATTACTGACATACCTTAATGCCTTCATCATGAATTACGTCAAACTCACTGCAATAATTATTTTTTTAATGTAACCAAGTAACAACAATGAGTACATTAATTATTATTTTAAGTTTTACGAGTAGTCAATTGTTGGCAGTTCGCCGCGAAACACTGAATGACATTTGACAATACTGAGTTAAGTCTCATAACTTGTTAAACGAGTCAGCAGATGGCGCTACTGTGAACGTTGTCTGTGTTATGGAGCTTGATGGTTTATTGACGAATATTGTTTATGGGATGAATGATTTGTTTTATGATAAAATTATGTTTTTTCATACTTATATCGTTCATGTGACTTAAAGCTCTTTTGCTAAATATTAAGAATGTAAGGTTTTATCAAAATACATAAAAATCTCCGAAAGCAACTTTTTGTGGGTTAACACATTATTGCTTATCACCGTATAAAAGTAAAGTATCAGCCTATTAATGTCCCACTGCAGGGCAAAGGCCTCCATCCTTGAAATCAAGTTATCGCTACAATGATGGGTATTGGCTTAATCACCACGCTTGCCAAATGTGGACTGGTGCCCGAAAAAACCGGCACAAAGTTAGCTCGACCCGGGAATTGAACCCAGGACCCCGAGATCTTGGCCCGGTACTTAAACCACTAGACCATCGAGGCGACAGCCAAGGGTACACAGGAAAACAAGTGACTTCGTAAACGTAATCGTAATTCGCATATATGGTCGTTCGCGTTCACGGTCCGATGGTTCACGGAGGTCGGTGGAGCGCCGGCAGCGACGCGAGAAGCGAACGCAGCAATATCACAAGCGTAGGCGTCATGGAACTAAGTCGACCTTCATGTTCTAGTATGGATTAGTTATAATAGTAAGAATACGATTCAAAAAAAAAAAAAAAACAAAAATCAAAATATTCTTTATTCATGTAAACTTGTATCAAGTATTTATGAATCGTCAATTACAGAGTGACTCTACCACCGGTATCGGAATGCAGTCATCTGCCGAGAAGAACCGGCAAGAAACTCGACAGTTACTCTTTTTCATCGCCATGTTTGTTTACAATTTGTTTGTTACAATTACTGATTAGTTTTAGAATACCAAGCCATACAGTATAAAGTATAAGAATGAGACTATAATCGAGAAAAATCCGTGAGCCCTGGAAGACCAGTGCCCAAAGGTGGCACCTGCAGCACAAGTATGACGTATGTGCCAGCCATAATTTCACTCAACCATATTAGAGGGAATGTAACCACCCGACACATAACGCCACCACCCCAAGCACATTTTAGCGAGCATGACCGCCAAGGTTACAAACTCTTCAGGATTCTTTGAATGAAAAATAAATTTAATTTTATTGAATTATAACATTTTTACCAATGTGAATAGAGTTAATTCGGAAGATGAAGGTACTAAAGGTTAAAGCATTCGTGATATAATGGATTTGATCATATTATTATCACTAATCTTGTCGGCGCCTAAAACTCAGAATAATTTAAGTATGTCGTCGAATACATTACCAGAGTTCGATCCTGCCAATAAAGAGCAAAGTATAGATCTTTGGATTTCAAAAGTAGAAGAATGTGCGGTTATGTATGATTGGTCTGATTCGCAGTTGCTACATTATGCGTTGCCTAAATTAATGGGACTGGCACAAATATGGTATCAGGGATTAAATTCTTTAAACCGTACTTGGACAGAGTGGAAAGAACTGCATTATTATCATAAAATTAACTTGCTTAACCGATGCGATATAACAGGAAAAAGGGCAGTAGATTATGGCTTGGAGTCTTGTCATACTTATATTATTTCTTTTGTGATTTATTGTATTCATTCTTTTACGTTTTCCCTCGGGAGCATGTACGGTTTACGTACAATATTGTATTGCTGACTACGCGACCTACATTGACCCGCCCGACGAATTAATATTTTATGTTATAATTAATCAGTTACAAACATAACTCCAAACTGTTAACTTCTTATAAACGTAAACTTTTTAAACTCAGTGTTTTTACTGCAAAGTGAAATACTTTCTACAACTACTCCATCTACTTCTACCACTCTTCGTGACCCATACATATTAGTAACGATTACTTCGCCTTTGTTGTTTACGTACTCATCCATACGATTGCAGTTCTTGTGAACTGCCTTGCATTTTCTAAGCAAATAGCCACATAGATAGCTAAAAGCATTTTCTTCTGGGAGGTCGAAACGATAATCTACAGTTCCAACAGTCAAAACGTTCAGTTCCTTGCTTTCGATTTCTGGTAACTGGACAGTGTTACTGCTATCTTCGACAGCGACTAACAGTTGGTCAATATCTTCGGCACAATTTGCGAATTCTGAGTGTCTAATAATATTTGTTAGGAAAAGTTTTCTGAAGGCAGCTGCAAATTTATGTTTTGTTGGCCCACGGCAGTTATTTTCTTGTTGTCTAATAGTGCCAAAGGAGTTTTCTAAAACATTCTGATATAGTCTTCGAGTAAAAAGGAAATTTAAACTTCTAAAATCAGTTGACAGTTGTATAACCGATTCTTCTCCAAGGCTTTTCAGGCATTTCAAACTGTTTGTAACATTTTTACCGTTTTTGTTGAAAATAACTTGTAATACTTTCATTTAATACTCTTGCTGAAAAAAATGAATTTTTATATTTGAATGTTTCGTTGCATGAAGAAGCATTCAAAATATCAAACATTTCGTTTATTAATTGTATTAAATCTGCAAATGCCATTAGGTTTTTTAATCAGAAAAATAGGAGAACAATATTGACCTATATCTAAACTACATAATTGTATTGCTTTTTCTTTAACAGTTTGATTTCTATAGAAATCTGTTTTATTTCAAAATTTAAAAAATTTGTTATTCAATGGAATGGTACTTTAGTGAGGTTTTTCTCTAAATAATATTTCATAACCTCTAACCCAATCTAATATTGTTGGGTCATACTACTGACCTGAGTCCAGCTATCTATAAAATATTTAAGCCTGCCTACCTCTTCCATTACTTCCTTTGATGTTTCTTGAACTTGTTGTATGTGTTCCGTTCCTCTTCTCCTGCATCTTTCCACTGTAATGTTGCCCCCCTGATGTTGCCCTGGGTATCTTCACACCTGGACGAGGGGGGCCCCGCCAGTTTAGAGTTCTCTTAACCGGACCACCCTTTGATGTAAACGGGGACCGAGAAAATACAGTCCACTCATTAAAGGGTCTTTTTGCTTCTGGAATTTTTAGTTCCTGTCCAGGTTTCTGGACAGAAACTAAAAATTATATCATGTTATCATGGATTTTATTTTGTCTGTGAGGTTTTCTCCAAATAATTATGACACAGGGTCCAAGTCGATGTGTCCGTATTGGTCTTCATAGTCTTCTTATGTGCAGACTTAGAAAAATCCATGATAAAATGTCCTTCTTTCTTGCATCTAAAATATTTTGTTGCTTTCGAACAAACAAGGCAAAAGCCGACTCACTCTTGTCACTTCTACAAAGATTTTCTTGCAACAGTTTCGCTTTCACTATCTCATTGGTGAGGGTTGTATTAGAATTTTCTATCGCCATAATCAGTGGATCAAAGTCAGCCGTCAACCCACTCAATATAAGCCCGCTACAAAATCGTCGTCAAGTGGCGATCCAATCTCATTTAACTGTTGTGAAACTTCAGTGATTTTGTTAATGTAGCTCTAGTCCATGCAACCGCTGTCACTTATTTTAGTCGCAAATAGTGTTCTCAGGAGTCCTAACCTGCGACATAATCCCTTTATCTTTGTAGGCTTTTTCCAGACTGCTCCACGTTTGGTGGAGGGAGGCACGCTTTGCAGAAAAATGCGTCAATTTGGCGCAGTTTTTAAAATCTGACACCAAGGCCGGGCATTCTATTTCTGCTAGAACCCCAAAGGGTTTGTTGCAGTTAATAAAATATTTAGTTTTAAAATTTCATGCATGTTCCCGAATGTGGAGATAATATTAAGATTTTTTTGACAATGAGTGTTACTCATAGCAGCGGCGAAAGGTCTTTTTCAGCACTTAAAAGAGTAAAAAATTACTTGCGCACCACACCCCGCCAGCAAAAACTTGCAGCTCTCTCGCTAATGTACGTACATAGAAAGTGATTTTTTGTGGAAAGACTTGCACTAAAGCACAAAAAAGGGCTTTTGTATAATCTAATAATAAACTCATAATTACTATAATTTTCAAATAAATTATTAATTAGTCTACAGATTCTTCATCAAACTTCACACACTACACACTAACCTGTCTCGCTTAATACCATGAAGTACTAAAATACTTTTTGGCATACTTTGATCTTAGAATAATAACATATTCTAAGACTTTGATAGACTTCTTTGGTAAACTTATTACATATTCAAACACTCTTCTTGCTCTTGGAGTCTTTTCATTTTGATTGTTTCGTGGACGAAATCTTTGAGAATTTATTTCTTGCAAACATCTCTGCAGATAAATGTTTTGTTCCGTATGGTTTTTAAGGTTAATTTTGTTGAAGACTACTTCAATGTCTTTTTTACTTAATTTATTCTTGCCGTTGCAGCAACTGGAAAATATTTCATAGTATGGTTTTTAAGATTTCTTTAAAGTTTTTTAGTTTTTTTCCACTCTTCTCGCCTAGATATTAATAATGTTAATTCTATGCCTTCAACAAATTCTGAACCTAATTTTGAATCTGGTACAAACAAACCACTTTCTTCTTTCAGCTCATGTGGTTTTGAGAAATGTCAGCAGATGAAGGTGGATTCAATGTCAATAGATGCGGCGTTTCAATAGATGGTCCGTCGTTTAAATTAATTGATAATTTTTTAGAACTTTGTGCACGCTGCGGCGCCTGGAAACTAAAAAAGACCATTTTAGATTAACTCCACTATTTAGCTGACATAATTAAAGAACAATGGCAATTTTATACCTGCATGTTTTTAAGGTGTCTTAAAACTTGACTTATACAAATACGATTATTTGAATTAGCAAGATTCTTACTTAATATCACATTTTTATCTAAAGGCTGATATTAAATCATGAATTATAAAAACCTCTCAGTTGATTACAATATTCATATCTTACGCGTTTGTGTTACCGCTTTAGAAAAAATAACACTTTTATATATTTTTCAATAATGAAAAAGGTTACATAAAAATAATTTATTTCAATGTAATGTGTAACTTAGAAATTATATATCATTAAAAATAGCACAGTGGAAGTTCCCTTCGTACATAAAATAGCGTAATGTTTCTTTATTGGTAAAAATGTAACTTTTAAAGCTGTCTCGTGTTATAATTAACTATCTGCCAATTGCAACACTGATACCAACGTTATTTTGACAGCCGGAAACTGCAAAGCAATTTGTTTGACAGTCTATTTTTTTTAATAGGTTTTGGCTTTGTACGGTTTGTACTTTAGCCACTGACGATATTTAAAAGGTCCATTATTCTCATAAATGTTTTAGGAGACTGTTTATTTTTCTTCTGACTGCTTCTAAGATGACTATTATTAAAAAATATATTTTAATAATTACTAAAAGAAGAAAATAAACAAGGATTTGTTTCATTACCAACATAACCTCAAAGTACAAAAATACTTATAACTTTTTTTTTGCAAGCTCCGTTTGTTAAAATTCTGTTTGGAAATGTTTATGTAATGCAATAGCTACCGTATTTTTAATCATAGACGCCCCAATTTTTATCCAGGTATAACGTAGTATGGGACTTTGCCATTGTTCTTTACGGCACAACTGTGCGTAATATTACCATGACCGTGAGCTCGTATGGCTCCAAAAAAAATTTCAAGCGGGTCTTAAAATTTCATAATAGTAAGGATTTTATTACCAGGCTGTGTAATTTTGAGATAATAAGCTGGAACGATTCTATGGTTTTGATCCAGCTAGAAATCGATGGCACCATAGCCCGCCCACCAACAAACTTCATCGATTTTAAAATGGGAATACTTTTTTTCCACAACCTCAGATGCGGTGAGTGTGGTTACACAGCTGACCTGTATATTTTCCCTTTTTTTGTTAACTGAAATTTCCACGAGTCAAATAATTATTTGATTATAATCTGTCGAAAAACATTAATAGGTCAGCAGTGTCTTCACATTCTTTAGGTATTCTTCTAGGTTCTGAAAAAAACAAGTAATTAGAATTCATTTTTCTAGTACTAATTAGAATTCATTTTTACTGGTACTGGTCCATTAAACCCATAAGTGTAAAAAAGAAAAGAAAAATTAATCACCTGCTGCAAACCCCATAGCAATGCTGACAGTCCGACTAAACACCTGTGTGGCGAATCTAACTTTCATTTTCGGTATTAACTTCAGCATTACATGTCGTGCTGTTAGTTTCGGAGCAAATCTGGCACCTTTATAATTTGTTTTTTTTTTTTATATAATGCCACCAAATGCTGCCACTTTGCAACACGCTTTCTTCCGTTTAAATTATATTCTAGGTTTTTTGTTATTAAATTGTTTCTAATTTCTTTTATACGGTAAGGTGGGTCATAAATTGGGTAGATCTTTTGGCCACCATTTTCAAAAAATCTGCCCTTAAATTCTTCTTCTCTTCTTAAGTAAACTTCTTTGGTTTCGTTTATTAACATATTTATTGATGCCATGCCCCTTGATCACATGTAGTCGATATCACTTTAAGCCCTGTCTCTTAGAGTTTTAAAATTAAAGTTTTTATCAGGATTTTAATTGGTTAAAGGTGCTTGTTGTACCCTTGCAGAAAGTATACATAATGGATTGTTTCAATTTTTTAACAACTCCTCTTATCATGAACACTAACACATGGTCAGCAAATTTTTGAGAGCGTTCAGTACCATTATCACAGAATCCTCTAATTTTATCATTATGTTTGTCATATGACAAATTGGCTGCAATGGCGATTTCATCGAAAATTAGTGTGCATAATTTGTGACTGGCGTGGTGCATTCTTGCTACTCTATTTTTTAAATTATCAAATATTATATTGTTATATCCAGGCAATTAAAATATTTTCTGCAAAACTTTATTTATTGTTGTCCTTTTTGGAAGTAAGGGACTTTCCTTTAGTCACTCGCTGCTACAAGTGCCAACAATACGGCCACGCACCTAAATCCTGCCGGGAGACAACACACACATGCGGCCACTGTGGCGAACAAGGACATACCATCAAAGAGTGTACGAGAAGGGCAGAGGATCCAAAATGTGCTTCTTGCTCTCCGTTTAAAAAACCAAGCAATCATATAACGGGTGCCGCTGATTGCCCGGCAAAAATGATGGCCGAAAAAAAATTAATTGAAAGCTAAAGCACAAGCTAGCCAACATAGACCACTATGCTCTTTAGTGTTCGATGAAGTTGCTATTAGGCCTCAATAAATATGGGATGGCAAAAAGTATATTGGGCTTGTAGAGATGGGAACACGTAGAAGAGGGTGCGCCTTCATCTTCGCAAGCCTTGGTTTTCCTTTATCACGGTTTAAAATTCCCCTGGGATATTTTTATGTGCGGGAAGCCCAACGGCGGAACAGAAGGCCAATTTAATAAAAATGTGTCTAGTTAAGTGTTTTAATTCAGATGTTGATGTCGTGTCTCTCACGTGTGATGGACATTCAACCAATTTTACAGCACTAGAATTATCAGTTGTAATCTACATCCAGTGCAGCTACAAACTACTTTCAAACACCCAATTTGTGATTCTCAAGTAGCTTGTTTCCTCGATCCTAGTCACGACATAAAATTATTAAGGCATCATTTTCAAACGAAAGGAGAGTTTTTAAATGGCGATGAAAGAAAAATTAAATGGAGCTTAATAGAACAATTAAATAAGCTTACATTTGGCTAACAAATTATCAAAAAAAAAAAAACACATACATTTCCAGAATAACGTAATGAAAGTTAATTATAGCTACTCAAAACTTTAAACATTTTTAAAGATAAACTAAAACTGCCCGAATTTGTAGACTCTGTCGCAACAGAAAACAAATAAATGACATGTTCGACATATTTAATTCTAGGGCTATGACAAATTTAAACTTAAAAAAAACCGATCTGCTCTCAAAATACGGTAGACCAACAGCTAGACCGTCCTACTTAGTTAATCAACGGCCAAAAACGGTGAAAACAAAGAAACCAGAAGTAACCAATATGACGTCTGTGAGTTTGACTGAGTAGCAGTTCCAGCAATTGTTAGCAGTTACCCAAAAAGTTGAACGGAAGGGTTCTTTCAGTAATTGTACAGCCCGATTCAAAGGAGGTATAAACACTCCCGAAGTGGAAACGTTCCTGGCGGCGGCATCGGTATACAAAAAAGTAGAAAGCATCGACGATGAGGATGCATTAGCCGGTCTACCACTACTGCTAACTGACGACGCCCTGGTGTGGTGGATGGGCATTAAGCAGCAAGACAAAACGTGGGATGACTTTCGGAAACGCCTAAGAAATGCGTTCGCGCCTAAAAATAATGTCCTACATTTTATATCAGAAAATAATAGAGGAGAAACAGGACGGAGTGTTGTCTAAAATATTCATCTCCAGGAAACGTTCTCTGATCGCGCAATTGAACGGCCCAGCACCAACGGAACAGCAACAAATTGACATGATTTACGGGCAGCTCCGTTATGACATTCGAGAAAAATTGATCCGCAACTCAATTAAAGATTTTGATGATTTGCGTGAGAAAGTAAGAGAAGTGGAGCGGAACATTTCAGAAAAAGAATTATGTAACCCACTAGTGGAAACAACGAAAAACGAAAAATTTGTTAAACCTAAATTGAGATGTAGCTTTTGTCGACTTATTGGCCATACAATGGATGTTTGCCGAAAGAAGATAAAAGCTGAGTTGTCAGAAGCCCATAAAGGGTCGGAAATAAGGCCAGCAGAAGCAAAAGAAGGAGTTCAGCCCAGCACATCAAGCGGGAAGCCGAAATTATCCTGCTACGGCTGCGGCGAACTAAATGTTGTGCGTAGTCGTTGCTTAAAAAGCCCGTTGTTACAAGATGAAATATTCAAGGTTTTAGGTGACCTAAAAAGGTACATAAAATAATTGTTCAATTATCCTAAACAGTATCATGCAATCGTTTTCTGAGCTACCCGGTGTAATGTAGCCGACACAACACAAAAATAAAAATCTATTATTCAAATGAACAGTCGCACAAACCATTTCAAAAATGTAGCAATCTATCGACGCGTCCGAGAAAAATGACTGTCGCAGTTCGAATCGTTGTGTGGCCACGAGAAGCGCGCCGCCCTGCTTCCTACCGTCTCTCATCTTGTAGCCTTGTGGTACTATTTTTCGCATCTTGAATAGATTCGTTGCAGCCTGTTTCAGTAACTGCGTGTAAGTCTGCATTTAATGACTCTACGTACTATCGAGGTCACCCGCGCGTGATCACCGTTAAGGCTAAAATCCTGTGCAGTATTTTCACGTTTACAAGCGCCGCTCCTAAGAAGTCACGATGCGCGTGCACGGTATATTTTTCCAAAAGTGATCACGCGCGGGAGACCTCGATCGTACGTAATCCTCTAACATTTTGGTAAAATATTTGTATCTCTGTTCTACTCTGGGGTTATTTTTTTTTTTTTTTTTGGTTGGCCTACGAAACCAAATCCTCTCACTATATTCGGCGTTAACAGGCCACATTTCTGCAATATTCAATTTATTTTAATCTTGTTCCGGCAGACTAATTACAAAGGATGAATAACGTTCTGTATTATGGTTGGTTTTTCTATTTTCATACTCACTTCCGAGCCACATAAACTTTTGACGTAATCTGCTATAGCTTCTTCCGTAGTTTCTGGATGCAACCGCCATACATGTAGGTGTTTTTCTTTCCAAAGCTATTAATCCCTTAAACTCTGTATTCTTTCCGATTCTAACATCCTTCCCCGATCTGTTTGATTTTTTATATTTCACTGTAGAGGGTCATACTTTGAAGGTAACCCGCTGAGCATGATGAATGCTAAGAAATCATCATCCAGAGGTGCGTTGATATCATGCAGTTGTTGTGACGGTTCTTGTAACTTGCTAAGATAATTTTCTATGCTGTTATAGTCAGAAAGTTTTGTGCTGAACAGCGTTTTCAACAATCCTAGTCTTCGCATAGACCCTTATCTTCATAGGCTTTGCTCAGGTTAATCCAGGCTCCTCGGGCATACTCTGCGTTTCTTATGTGAGGAAATGCACTTGTTTGCACGGACAAGCATATTCGCGCTAACGCCTTCTGCGATATTTTTTTTCAATTCTTCGCTCGATTTTGTTTCAACATCAGCATCGATAGTATCCCAGAGGTCTTCTATATGAGAATCATTGTCATCATGAATTCCCACGTAGAATAGTTTTCAATCCCCCTGAGTTTTTCGATACTTTGAAAAGGTGATGATGTGTTTCCAGCCATTTTTTCCGACTTGCACGAGTTGCATGCGTTTTGATGTTATAGGTAGTTGAAATTTACTCGTTTCTAGAGAAGCTAAGTAATCATTTCTATTTATGAGTTTACATACTGTTCTATAGTCTTATAATTTGAAGTGATCAGTATCAATAAAAGTGTAAAGTTTTTTTCAAATTTGAAATAAATCTGAAAGTGCCATTTGGTTTTTTAATCAGAAAAACAGGAGAACCATATCTATATTATCTGAACTACATAAGGAAGAATGTTACTGGGTATGCGAAATCGCTTGTAAGTCAGTGTAAGCCTATGTGAATAAAAAACACACTATTTTTTATTTCATGCCAAAATATCAATTAGTAGATTTTATAGACATTTAAAAATCCCGATAATTTGCAATCGCCGCGTGTTGGCGCTGCGTTGGTGTTACGTCACAGTTCATACACTCGCGCGCGCAGTACACGGCCGGAGACATAGTGATAACGTACTTAACCATACTCAACGCTAGTCAGTAAATTGTTGTTTCATTTCGTTTTTGATTTAAGTATATTAGGAACTGTTATCTTCATAGTGAAATTTACAACATGAATTAAGAATATGAAAAGGGCAATCGGATAATTTACCTAAAATAAATGGACTAATGGTTGCCCGCTATTTTGAAAAAAATTATTTTTGTTGCTGCCGAAATGCATTTTTGTTCGGACAGGTGTACTAAACCTTTTTTGTGATATCGCATCTTATTACAACTTCATAAAGTTGTTTTATAACTGTTTCCTATTTTAGATCGGCACGAGACAACTATGGTGATGATGCCATAGGTTACGTTCAAATAAAAAGAACAGGTAACATTTGTACCGTAAAGTGTAGAATCACACCAGAACACCGAGTACGTACAAAACCGTATCATCTTGGTATGCAATGAAAATATAGAAGAAATTCTAAATGTAACCTGTGATGATTGTGCCGCCAGCAAAGGTGGGTGTAAACATGCGGTAGCACTTTTAATGTGGTTGCACCGTCGAAGCGAGGAGCCTGCAACCACCTTTGTGAAGTGTCTCCAGATTTACCGGTCTCTGGCGGCATCTGTACTAAATCGCTTACCTTGTCTGAGTGCATCTTTGTTTAATTTTGCAGTCTTGAAGATCTCAAAAGGGCTATAGACGATGTTAAAACAAAAAAACTAGCATCGGCAGATCAGCAGAAACTTATAATTTTCCAAAGACAACCCTTTTTACTACCTAAAGAAAGCAGTGACAAAACAACCAAGGTCTGGACGAAAGCCTTTATTTACAGACGAGCAGGAAATGCAACTTGACGATTATATTATAAAGTGAAGTAAACTTTATTATGACTAACCATTAAAAAGAAATCGCCAAATCGCTTACCAATACGCGAAGTAAAACAAACTTCCACACAATTTCGAGTGAAACAGCTATCTGGAAAAGATTGGTACTACAATTTAATGAAAAGACATCCCAGCATATCTCTGAGGACATCTAACTTCACTGAATAATATCACTGCGTTCAACGAAACTGAAGTTAATGTTTTTTATAATAATTTGAGGGTCAAACAAGACAAACATCATATTCAATCTGATAAAATCTTTAACGTCGAGGAATCTAGACCTGAAAGACTTCTAAGATCTAGACGGAAAGTACCTATCCTGAAAATGGAGCTAGATATCAACGACGAAGAAGGAGTTCAAGTAAAAATGGTAAACCAAAACCAGACTTATACCTTGGACCAGTTCCGAGAAATGATGCTGCTGGTTTCTCGTCAGCAGGGATCTTTTGCATCATCAAACATTACTTATGACGGATCCAGGAACACGGCAGAATCTCTTACAAGACCGTGGAGAATATACCGGATGCAAGATGCATTAAAGAGTTTACCCTTGGTTTTGAAAGAAGATGCTGCGCTTTGGTGGTTAGCTGGACAAAGGAGAATGACCGGTTCTGGACCAAATGCTGCCCAAGCTTGGGAACACTTTAATTTGTTTCCTTACATGAATAGTTATAAAAAAAAATATAATAAAAAAAATCCTGCCACGGATTTATAAATAAATAAATCCTGGACCACTCACCCCAACTATTTAGTCCTATACAGAGCATTGCTCGTATTACAGGGATCTAAATAACGGATTAGTGCCTAGTTTGGTTTTTGGGGTGGGCTAGGCACCAAGACGTTGTGAGACGCTCTGCATTATTTTTAGATACAATAATCTTAGACTTACCTAGACGACATGTTAGTGCCTACATGAGGTATTATAACATAGGGTAATTATCATTTTTGTTATGTTTATCATCTCTGTAAACCAATTTTTTTTAAATAAATCCATTGTTTATATTATACACTCTTTTATTTTTAAAATAAGCTGTTGGTTATGATTTTTGTTAATGTAAGACCTCTACATTCAATTTTTTTTTTCTTAAAACTCCTGGGATAGATTTTGAAGCGCTTTGAGTTATAGACTAGTACTAATCTAAGGAACATTGTGCACTATGTTTCAACGTTGGGCGGCACTTGGTCCAACGTCCATACATAGATGGAGGACTGTTTACGCCATGCTTTAGCACCACAAAAACCACCTCATCTGGTGTACCAATAACTATTTTCTACGCAGCAGGGCCCTGGAGAACTGACTGAAAACTTCATAGCCAAGAAGAGAGCGCTATTTGCCAAGCTTCCACCTTCAGCTCACCTGGAACATCAGCAAATTGGTATGATTTATGGGGTTATTAATCTAAAGATCAAAGAAAGGCTCACACGTGCAACAATGGATTGGCAATTACGTTTAGGCGCAGAATGTCCAAGTTGCAAAATGTCAAGTGGTATCAAAACGTCCAAGTCTCAAAATGTCCAAGTCGCAAAATGTCCAAGTTGCAAAATGTCCAAGTCGCAAAATGTCCAAGTTTCAAAATGTCCAAGTTGCAAAATGTCCAAGTCGCAAAAGGTCAGAATCTCAGCAATTAAATGAAATGAACTCTGTTACTGTAATGGTTTTTATTATTAATCAAAAATTTTAAGAGTATAATTATTTATTGTGATCTTGTTATTACAATTTTAATTTTTAATGAAACTAATGTGTGTTCATGTGAAATCACGTAAAAATACGTTTAATTAAATAATTTATATTTTCTGTCAAAAACTGTCTTTTAGTCTCCTATTATCCTTTGTATAATAGAGATTAATAATTTTAATAATTAGAGATTCGATGTTTCATAATACAAAGGATAAAAGGAGATTGAAAGACATAGTTTTTGACAGAAAATATAACACACTGTTAGGTAAATTGCACAGGAACGATATAAATATAGGCCAATTTTTAAAGAAAATCGTATTTTTACGTTACTTTAAATGATTTCACGTTAACACACATTACGGCCGGTTCACACATACTCCGTTTTACTGTACCGTTTTATCGTGTACGTTTTTTTTTCGTCGATGGTGTATGTATTACTGTATCAGAATACTGTGCCATGTGTGAATTCGCTCATATAACTACATACGCCATCGACGAAAAAAAAACGTACACGATAAAACGGAACAGTAAAAAAGAAACATGTGTAAACCGGGCTTTAGTTGATTAAAAATTGAAATTGTAATAACAAGATGACAATAAATAATTAAAGTCTTTATATGATGTTACATGAGTATATATTATGTATAATTATATTTGTTGATTAATAATAAAAACCATTACAGTAACAGAGTTCATTTCATTTAATTGCTGAGATTCTGACCTTTTGCGACTTGGACATTTTGCAACTTGGACATTTTGAAACTTGGACATTTTGCGACTTGGACATTTTGCAACTTGGACATTTTGCGACTTGGACATTTTGAGACTTGGACGTTTTGATACCACTTGACATTTTGCAACTTGGACATTCTGCGCCTAAACGGGCAATTAGAATTGTTTTTTGCTTATTAATTTAGCTATGATTTTAATTAAATATTGAATTTTTTAAGTAGTAAACTTAAAAAGAACTACCGTACTGTATTTTTTGGAAGTGTAGAAAAAGCAAGTAGGCCAACCTACTAAGAATTATGCCGCGAAAGCGTAAATCTAATCTTAGTCATAGCTCTAATAAAGCTCGAACAATGAAAGTAGCTAGACTTAACGAGACGTTCCCACACGCCGAACTGCGAAGGCTTGAACAGGCAGAGCGAAAAAAATCTTTTAATATAGTTTATAGGAGCATACTTCAACCTTAAGCCTATTATTAGGGCTCCGCAGTGCTTAGTTACCATATTTCTTATGTTGACAATTCAAAATCCAATCATTTGCTGAAGAACACGAGAGGGGTAGCAGGGGAGTACGCGAATTGATGTACGAAACCGTATAACCTCTTTGGCTACTAAAAGGAAGTCAACGCGGACGAAACTTATACATGTGCCTACAACGTTTGGGATACACCTTTACGGAACAAAATGCCACGATAACATTAGCTGATGGAGTCAAGCGCAAACAACGTATCCTTGCTGTACATGTTCCCGTCAACATCTGTTCAAAGACAGTGAATACGACATTCATCGTGCATCCAGAATCCCGAGAAAATCAAACGTTACTGGGAGTAGGATTTATAGAAGATGCAGGTTGTCTACGCCATCGGCTAGCATCGCTCGCTCACTCTCCCTCGGGTCACGCACGACGGCGTACGCGCGCACGCCCACCCTAGCCTTTGCATTGATCCAAATTTTATCTCAATCTCAAGGCATTTGTAACTTAATTTCCAAATATAATATTGTTTAAGTCAAACATGGTTTGATTTACAACACAGGTATTATTCTCAATTTACTGCGCACACCTGGCATTTTATCCACGACCCAGAGATGGAAATGTGGAATACGAGTTGCGGGAAGAAAATACAGCGGGAACAACGATAGCGCATATTGAGGCGTTGGTTTCAGGTGATAACTCGGACATAATAGCCTCAACAATCAAAAGCATGTTAGGGGAAATGCGTATGCCTGGCAATGTTTCACCAATGGCGATAACACCGGCTGGACCACAGTAATATGGTGACAGCAACACCGACTGTTACTTTGTAACGTTGTACAAATTCTCCTATTCATATTTTTTTCCATGTATGGCAATATTGGCAATTCAACCAATCACAGCGCCCGTTCGATCAAAAATGCAAATCTCATGTTCAGTGTGGCAAGTGCAATAACAAGTTTGTTGTTAGTGTACAATTTGCTGAGTATGTGACGCTTGGTTGAGAATCAAATAAAATTCATATTTATATTTTTCAAATGTTTATTAGTTTAATTATATTTTTAAATGTTTTAGGAGTCAATATTCTTCAAAAGTAAACTAGTTCTTTTATTTTCTAAATTAATTTTTATATTTAGTAGACGTTTTTTTAGTAGAATTAGGATCGGCTGGTAGCTGTCGGATTTTGAGGTTGGTCACACTGTCTACCGGTTACTTTGACTTTTTTCGAAGATGGGCCCGAGAAGGGCGTTATGAATTGAATTTCATATAATCTTTATATTTGCTTGCCTAAATGGCAGATCCAGTGGTTCTGTGTTTGTCCACATCCTCCTGGTAAGTCAACCGAAGGATTTTATTAATTCGGCGATTTCTGTTTAGTTGAAAATGGCGTTCCTCTTATGAACCGACATCTTTCAGGTTGCCGTGATGGTATTTCTTGGGTGGCGGGAAGCCGCATATCTTCGTCGCGAGGAGTTCCAAATGGAATCCTGTGACAAAGCTGGTAAGACCCCCTTTACATGTTTCATGGTGTCCACGTATTCTCCTGGTTTTGTTTCCGCCGCTAACCTTGGAATTGTTTCTTTTCAGCGGTGGGATTTTATTGATTGGAATTATATTAATTATATTCAAGATTTTATTCAAAATATTTATTATCTTCAAAATATTTAATTGCGTAAGGCCGGTTCCGACGGCGCCCGTGGGACAGACGTCGGACCAGAAAAGCTGTATGTATTTATAACAAGGAATGATCTGGTAATAGCCAGGAGTAGCAGGTCGGTGCAACATTTCAATAGTTTTTTTACAACACATAATTAATAATATTCATGGTGGTATTCCCTTGTGGTTATCTTTTAGCCCCAGATTATCTTTGCAACACCCCAAAGTTAGAACCTATTTTTACGACCCCTGTCGAATGAGCTAGATTTTTCTAGAATTTTTAATTGTATTTTTGAGTACTACCCTCAGTGTGTGTGGGAGAATTAAACATATTTGTTCAACTGCATCTCATCCTTTATTTCTTTTTTTAACTCCCCCAGCACGAGGGTCACACCCATATTTTTATATATTTTTGTCCATGGGCCTCTCGGGCACATAGATAGGAGGATTCCATGTGACAAAATGGCGCCCAACTTTTGATTTCATTAAATTTTGGTGTGTTGCACAAGGTTTTCTTTATATTTTATGTTACAACATTCCTCTCTATTCTTTATCGCCCGGACCGCAGGGAATATTGTGTGTGTAACATCTGTCCTGGCTGTTGGCATTTTTTTGGTTTGGATTAGAATATACAGAAGGCATAGGAAGTAGAGGGAGAGAGAAGGAGAGGAATTGTGTGTTTTTTTTGTTTTATGTTTTATGTAAAGGATTTTTTTTTTGTGTGTAATTTTGGGGTACCACCGACTTCACATTATTGAATTTATTTTTTTGTTACCGTGTGGGAAGTTCTTCTTATGTAAAATTTAAGTTTCACATATTCTTTTTGTAACTATAATTAGTAGTTACTATTTTAGGACTACTAATTAAATAGTTGAATTTTTGCTTCAATATTGTTTTCCAGACAATTGTTTTTCATTTGATAGTTTGAAAAGTTATTTTTTGTTGGGGAAATATTTTGCCTTCATTGAGAAAAACAAAACTCAATTGTTATTTTTAAAGGTTAGTTGTCAAATTCACTTACATTACCTTACTATTTTTTAATAATTTTTACAGTAAAGGTTAAGAAATTGATAATATTTTTTTTAAATATTTTCCATCATTGTGAAACTTAAATACATTTATATTGACCAAATACTTAAATATTTTAAAGATTTTTTTAGTTTATTGATTATGTTTTGTTTATTTGTATGAGAGGACCTTCCTATAACGATTATTTTCTTTGTGTTGTCAATAAGAAATAAAAAACATAAGTGTTGTTGTTTTATTTTTCTTTAGTAAGAAAATATTATATTTTGTGTTTTCCCACTATAATATTGTGTAAACTTGTGTGAACAATAGTGTGAACAATTAAATTTCTTTGCTTTGTACCACAACTTAATTAATTTAGTGTGGACAATATTAATTCATATTTTGTTAAAATACAAAACAACTTAGATTGTTTTAGGTACATACTTACATAAATGTTTGGTATTTAGTTAATTGTAAACACTTGAGTAAGTAAATAAATACTTACTTATTAAATTGAAATTTTGTGGGTTTCCAAGTTATTGTATTGGATGATTGTTTTAAATGTAACTTTTAAGAGATAGTAAGTAACTCTTAGAATTGTTGTAATTTTTGCTTGGAGACTAGTATTGTTCGAAGTTAGGTAATCATTTTTCTTGGAAATAATTTTTAGTTGGCTATAGCCAAATAGTTTTTTTGTATCCTGTATAGTTACCATTTTTTAAGGCACACAGTGTGCACATTTTGTAATTGGGGTTTGTTTTGATAATAGTTTTTTTACATACCTACCTACATTTGATAACAATTTTTTTTAGGTTAATACCACCAAGTAACTTAATATTTTCCTTTATTAATGCGGATAAATTTAGAATGGCAAATTGGCACCTAAAGTTGAAAGTGTAGGGTCAATAGGTTTTATCGCCATTAGTTATGACCTGGAGAGAGTTTTGACGGTCAGTCGATAGGATCATGGCATTCCTCGGTAGTGTATCGAATCTGATATATATTCGGCACACGAACCAGTATGAGTGAAAGGGTGCATACAGGCTATTTTTACTGTATCACTATAAGTTCGGATGGTGAGGTATGTAAGGTTTAGCAGTATGAATGCGTGAGGTATGACAGAGTTAGGGAATCGCTTGCAAGCTAGATGGTCGACTGTTCCGGTTTTTGTTGTTGTCTTGATCCTTTTTGTTTGTTTCTCAAAGGAGGACAAACGTTTTTTAACGAGCCCCAAACCATTTTTTATGCCATTTTGCATAGGTTTGGCCTAGCTTTGTTTTTTTTTATGCTATCATACTTAGCGAAGATACGAGCGGTATTGATGCAATTTGGGATCTTTTGTAAGACACATTTTTTTTCTCTTCCTCGTCAAGGCACGAATTAATATTGGCCTTATGCTCATTTGCTCATAGGTTTGCTATAAGTCAGTTTTTATTATTCCTCCAAAACTTGTGAAGATTTAACTATCTTTTTATTATTGTCTAGATCCTTTTTGTTTGTTTCTCAAAAGAGGACAAACGTTTTTTTAACGAGCCCCAAACCATTTTTTTTATGCCATTTGCATAGGTTTGGCCTAGCTTAGTTTTTTTTTTGTGCAATCATACTTAGTTACGATACGTGCTTGGTATTGATGCAATATTGGATCTTTTGTTAGACATGTTTTTATATTCCTCGTCAAGGTTCAAATGATGTTTTGCCTTATGCTATCTGCTCCTATGATTGCTGTGAGTCAGTTTTATTTATTTTATTTTTCCTCCAAATCTTGTGGAGATTTAATTATTCCAAGGTACAGATGACCTAGGATTTTGTTTTTTTTTAGAGATTGACGTTTGCTGTCATCTTTGTAGTTATGCATAGTTTTGCATTTTAATATTTTTTCTCAGTATTGAGTATTTTTAATGGAATTGTTTAGAACGTCACCTCTACAAGAGTTGCGTTCAAGTACGGTCCATCATTTTTTTTTTCTGTTTGTGCATTCGTTTTGGTGTTGTCCAGTTTTGAGAATGTGCGGTTTTGTATTGTTTTGTGTCAGTTTTGGTGATGTTTTGTGGACTAAGGTTAACGGTTTTAGTTTTATTTTAGCGGTTGTTCAAATTTGTTTTGTTTTTACTTACGGTTTTCATTTCTTACTAAGACGCTGAGGGCAGCGATCTTTTTTTCAGGAGGGGAGGTATTGTAACGTTGTACAAATTCTCCTATTCATATTTTTTTCCATGTATGGCAATATTGGCAATTCAACCAATCACAGCGCCCGTTCGATCAAAAATGCAAATCTCATGTTCAGTGTGGCAAGTGCAATAACAAGTTTGTTGTTAGTGTACAATTTGCTGAGTATGTGACGCTTGGTTGAGAATCAAATAAAATTCATATTTATATTTTTCAAATGTTTATTAGTTTAATTATATTTTTAAATGTTTTAGGAGTCAATATTCTTCAAAAGTAAACTAGTTCTTTTATTTTCTAAATTAATTTTTATATTTAGTAGACGTTTTTTTAGTAGAATTAGGATCGGCTGGTAGCTGTCGGATTTTGAGGTTGGTCACACTGTCTACCGGTTACTTTGACTTTTTTCGAAGATGGGCCCGAGAAGGGCGTTATGAATTGAATTTCATATAATCTTTATATTTGCTTGCCTAAATGGCAGATCCAGTGGTTCTGTGTTTGTCCACATCCTCCTGGTAAGTCAACCGAAGGATTTTATTAATTCGGCGATTTCTGTTTAGTTGAAAATGGCGTTCCTCTTATGAACCGACATCTTTCAGGTTGCCGTGATGGTATTTCTTGGGTGGCGGGAAGCCGCATATCTTCGTCGCGAGGAGTTCCAAATGGAATCCTGTGACAAAGCTGGTAAGACCCCCTCCTTTACATGTTTCATGGTGTCCACGTATTCTCCTGGTTTTGTTTCCGCCGCTAACCTTGGAATTGTTTCTTTTCAGCGGTGGGATTTTATTGATTGGAATTATATTAATTATATTCAAGATTTTATTCAAAATATTTATTATCTTCAAAATATTTAATTGCGTAAGGCCGGTTCCGACGGCGCCCGTGGGACAGACGTCGGACCAGAAAAGCTGTATGTATTTATAACAAGGAATGATCTGGTAATAGCCAGGAGTAGCAGGTCGGTGCAACATTTCAATAGTTTTTTTACAACACATAATTAATAATATTCATGGTGGTATTCCCTTGTGGTTATCTTTTAGCCCCAGATTATCTTTGCAACACCCCAAAGTTAGAACCTATTTTTACGACCCCTGTCGAATGAGCTAGATTTTTCTAGAATTTTTAATTGTATTTTTGAGTACTACCCTCAGTGTGTGTGGGAGAATTAAACATATTTGTTCAACTGCATCTCATCCTTTATTTCTTTTTTTAACTCCCCCAGCACGAGGGTCACACCCATATTTTTATATATTTTTGTCCATGGGCCTCTCGGGCACATAGATAGGAGGATTCCATGTGACAACTTAAGCGCTGTCTGAAGATTGTCCTAGTGTGAAACCCTTTGAAGTCGAGCCTGCATTGCCTGAACTAAGTGCATATGAAAAAAAAAAATAAAAAACGAGTTAAGTAATAATAATTTAATAATTCTTTATTCTCAAAAGAAGAAGTCTTGTATAAGTCTGCGATATTGAAAAATTTTGATGCGTATAAGCTGTATCTTCAACTTAAAAACTCGCCTCTGGTGTGATACGTTTCCACAAGTGCTTAATTTGTGCAATTTATTTTTAACTCTGCCTGTGACTGTGGCATCTGAGGAACGATCATTTTCAACTTTGAAGCGCATTCACACATAATGTTCGAAATACTCAAAAACTCTGTGGAAAAGCAGTTGCTAATTAAAATTAAAAGTTAAACTAATTTTTACAACAGTGTTTTATCCTATTTTGTTTAAAAAACAGACTAATTGCTTTAGAATACAAATAAGTCTTAGGTCATCGTAGGTGGTGGTAGTTTTTCTGATGGTCACAATAATTAATAGTTTCGTTTGTTTACTTTTTAACCGACTTCAAAAAAGGAGGAGGTTCTATGTTCGACTGTATGTATTTTTTTTTTTTTTTTTTTTTTATGTATGTCCGTCGATTTCTCCGTCAATTGTGGACCGATTTAAATAATTCTTTTTTTATTTGAAAGTGCATAGTTCCGAGGTGGTCCCATTGTCACCATGTCAGGATCTGATGATGGGATCCCGGGAAAATCAAGGGCAAACCTCAAATTTTATAGGCGCACACTACGCGTTACTTGTTTTTTCTGAAGCCATTTAAGTTTTTGCGTCCTATAGACATCACTTTATGTTAATGAGCTGATGATGGAAGGTACAACTCCTTAACGGTTAGGAGTTAGGGGATAATTCTTTCAGTATTGTAAGAATATGTGGACCGTTATTTGTATTTCATGTACTTTTGCAGCTAAGCTGATGATGGAAGGTACAACTCCTTAACGGTTAGGAGTTAGGGGATAATTATTTCAGTGCTGTAGAAATATGTGGACCGTTAGTTGTATTTCATGTACTTTTGCAGCTAAGCTGATGATGGAAGGTACAACTCCTTAACGGTTAGGAGTTAGGGGATAATTATTTCAGTGTTGTAGGAATATGTGGACCGTTAGTTGTATTTCATGTACTTTTGGAGCTAAGCTGATGATGGAAGGTACAACTATGATGATGGAAGCTAAAGGGTACGACTTCTTAATTCTTATGTCCCTCTTGCGGGCTGCATCTTTAGTTGGTCTACTGAATGGTGCTGAACACTTAATGAATACCTAATATTGTCAAATAATACAATTCTACTATTTTACTCGTATTTTCGTTATCAATATTATGAGAGTTTTACTCACTCCTACGTATTATTCACACTAAAAATAGAAAAATAAACAAACTTTTTTAAAAAAAAATTTACAAAAGTAATGAAAAATGATACATACCTAATAATTTATGTATTATACAGGGTTACAAATAATCCGCGGACGTAGGTACGTAGTCTGGGTACCTACTATTTGGCTTGGCACCGACTTCAAACAGATTAGTAGGTACCTACCTAGCACGTAAATACAATTTAATGTTATTAATAGGCTTAGACAATAAGCGCATTTGATGAATGTCTTATTAAAATTATTTTTTGCTTTTCAGTGTTTTTAGGTAGTTTTTTTTTGTTTTTTTTTTTGAAGTCGGTTTTCAATTTGACTGTTTACTAACAAAAGGGTTTCAAATATTTTTCAAAGTAGGTAACCAAGCATAAACAAAAAGACCGCATGCTCACGCATACAACTTAAACTCAGAAGGCATTTTTCAAAGGCATCATTATTAAACTTGAACCTCGCACATAAACATCAGTGCTGAGCATTTTGGTAAGAAGATTTTATACTCCGGCTTCCCTTCTGAAAATATTCACTCTTCGCCACTGATGGACATCAAAAGCAAACGAAAGTTATAGCAATACTGGTCACTATAATATAACAGCCGATTTTGAAATGCAATCAGTTCTGTTAGCCTGTGATTACTTTTCTGATCGCCATACAAGTCAATATTAAAGAATTCATGACGAACACTGTTGCAGAGTGGAATTTAGCAGGAAAGGTTAATTTTGTTGTCAGCAACAATGCTGCAAACGTACAGAAGGCTTTACAGGACTTAGGTTGGAAACACTACGGTTGTTTGGGACATACACTGAATTTGATAGTACAAAATAGTAGATGGATTAGGCGGCACAGTCAAACGAGTTGCGTGGACAGGGGTGAAATCAAGAAAAGTTATTCTTAATTCTGCCGAAGATTTCTTTTTGTATATGGAAAAAGAAACCAAAGGCATATATGTCACATTTGTGTCTAAAACTGACATTGATGATGAAAAAGCTTTTCTTGACAGCGTCTGGTTACACATCCTTCCAATCAAGAAAATTCAGAGCTATCACCATTTCAGAGCTGTAAATGAGAGCGAAATTGCAGTGGCACAAACATCTAATTCAGAAAACACTGTTGTGAAGGTTAAAAATCACAATGAAAATAGTGACTGGAGCGATGACGACGGGATTCCTCTTTTTGCCTTTGTTGCGGAAAAGGAAGACATTCCTCTTTCTGCCTTTGTTGCGGAATCAGAATCAGAAGTATCGGAAAAGGAAGAAGAGATTGAACTTTTTAAAAATGGTACGGAACCCTCGGTGCACGAGTCCGACTCGGACTTTGCCGTTGTCTGATTATGAACTCATCCACCGTTTCATTTTCCATATTTAAATTTCTAAACTTTTGTCTCTCATAAGCTGTATTGACCTCTGAAACGAAGTAATTTGTAAGTCTCTTCTTACACTTTTTGTACTCGTTGGCACCATCAGTCTCGCCATCTTGTATAGTGTCATATATCTCCTGCACCTCCGGTCCGGCTTGGTGTAGTAGTCGGCTTTGTTTTTGCTTGTCGCTGAGCCCAATCTGACCGTTTATGTAATACTCAAAGTTTCTCAGCCAAACTTTCCATCTTTCACCCGCATTAGGTTGGTCGAACGGGTTAAATGTAGGGCCGGTCGCCCCCAGCGAGTATTCCATTGTTTCGCCAAAATATTCTATATCCTGTTACTTTTCGTTGCAATTCCGCTTCGCACGCAACCGTTGTGTATCCACGTCGCCAGAATTGTACAGCTTTTCTTGTTTGTATAATAAAACTCACGGATTTAACCAGATTTCTGTTTATTGTTTCCTTACACAGTTTTACAAGAAGCTACATCTGTCAAGCACTACAGCGCCACCAACCTCATAGATGGTGCGTTCGGATAATCATAATAGTATATGCGTTTGGATACAACTCTTCAGGCACCAAAGAGGCACTTATAAATCTTCAATATCAAGTTACAGCAATAAAGGGATTCTACCACCGCTTCGGAATGTAGTTTTCTACCAAGAAGAAGTAGCAAAAAACTTGGCAGTTACTATTTTGAATCGCTAAGTTTGTTTTATACATAAGTTGGTTTTCTCTATAGAATATCTTCTAATAAGTATACGAGAATGGTGTGAATCTGCTGGATTCACTTCACGAACCACGAACCAGTCCCCGAAGGTGGCACCTGATCACAAGTATGACGTATTTGTCAGCCATCATTACACTCAACAATATAAGAGGGAATGCAATGATCGCTCACATCACATATCCCCATCATCTTAGAAATGACTACTTAAACTCAAGCCATTTAATTAACATGAAAAGAGGAAGGAAAATATAAAAGTTTAAACTGTAGGACATAGTGCACAATGATTAAAAAATACATTTACGTTACATTCTTCATCAAGAAAAAAAGTGCTTTGTATCATCTGGTTTTTTCGTACATTGGGCACCCAAGCTTCTTTTCTCCTGCCGACGCGTAGTGGTGTGAGGAACCCCACCGTTGGGGCCAGGGGTATGAAACTTCCATTCAAATGAATTTTTCTTAGAAACTAGCGCCATCTAGCGTATAGCTGACGTCGTAATTTCCATTGGGTTTTTGTTTATTCACGCTAGATGACTCTCAAGAATGTTAATTTGGTTAAAAAACAATATTTTGACAAAATTTGCACGATATTAATAAAACAAATCATATTAATTATCTACATTTTTTTTTAAACAAACTGGTACAAAAACATAAAAATTATTATTTGATCGAAAAATCTTCTAAATATTTTTTTTAACGGCAACTTTCCAATTTTGCATAAAAGTACGAGTTTGAACTTTGAACTCTTTGAAGTTAAAACGAACTTAGACGATTTGTGCAAAGAGTGATTTGTGTTTCGAGGTGTTTTCGTTGCGTTTCCTGTTCTGTGTTTATTTTACGATTTTCTCACGACCTTTGCATTCTAACTACACTTGGCAAACCCACCGGACTTGAAGACTGTGTTAAACTTGGCTTTCGATTGGATCTTGACTAGCAATCGATTTGGAAATGTCGACGAAATCGAAATTTAAGTGTAATTTCGGATGTGTTAAATGATGGTAAGTCACAAAAGTTTGTGCTTTGAAGTTATAACTTTGCATTAAATCTCTCATAATCCACAAATAGTACTTGCATGTTGTAATCAATCATGTCACTCATTTTGTTTTCAGCTCCATTGCATAAATTTCCCAGTGGAAGTATCCTAATGAGGAAAAATTTAACGCATGGAAAGCAGTATTAGATGAAGCCACACAAAATAGAGGTCATTATTATATTTACTTTAGCGTACGAATTTGTGGCGATCATTTTGAGAATAAACTTAAATCGCCAAGTCGGCGATTAACAGCGAACGCAATACCTACTTTGAATTGTAAGTAGTTTGAAATTACTAAAATACTTTTTCCTTTAGAGTGTTTTTCTTATCTCCTTTTTTTTAGAACACTTTGTCTGCCCTTTAAAACTATATTATGTTGAAAAGCTTTTATAGTAAACAACGAATTTATGAACGAAAACCTTAAGGAAAAAGAGAATAAATAAGTAATAATCATTTTAAACTTCCTTGTTTGTGGCTGTCTTATCTTATATTAAGCATTTCTGCTATTCATTACCTACTACATTCATACCATAGTTTCAGCGGTTGGAATGCAAATTAGTATTTAAATTGTAATTAAAAAATAAACAACAAAAATTAATGAAAGAAGCATTACATGGTGTTCAACAGAGCCCAGAATATTTTCCTAGTTATTAAGTAGAACCATTGTGTACTTTTTTTTTGTATAATTAAACTGATATGCAATGACTTTGTTATGTTATCAATAAAAGGTTGCATATTTCAATGTTAGCAAAATAAAAATTACATGCAAATTATTATATTAAATGACTGTTACATTTCAGTGCAACATTGTAGCAAGGAACCTGCACCAGCTTCCTCACATGGAATTAGAAGAATCTCATCTCAGAATCTGTTGAATGAAGGTATGTAAAAATTTAGTATGTAGTCAAAGAATGTATAAATAAATAGATATTGGATAACTGTAATGTTAACCACACTTCGGAATTTAATAAACTAAAGGCTGTACATTAAACAATTAAAAAATATGCATATTCCTCATTCCAAATGTATGTATGTTTCAGTACTACCACGTGAAGACAATCAAGGCAAGGAAGTGGCACCGGCTTCCTTACAAGGAATTGAAATTTGCCAGTCACAGGATCTGAAGGTTCGAGGTATGTAAATATTCAATATACATATAGTGGGTGGAAGTATAATTGACAATCCATTTGGTGTAATAATCGATAACTCTGCTATTACACCAGAGGTCGCGGGTTCGATCCCTGCACGGTACAAACATTTGTGTGCGTGACCATGTCCGTTTATATCGATCTAGGTGTTTCTTTATACGTTTTTACAAATAAAAGTAAATAAGTAATGTTTATAATATATGTTGTCTGACACCGAAAGCACAATCTAATGCTTAGTTTATTGCTCGATCGAACTTAGTGAATTATGTCCAGAGATATTTATTTATTACTAGTGGTTTCACCCGCGCCTTATTTCTATTTTTAAATATTCCCACTTTTCCGGCATCATAAGTACCCTACGTTAACCGGGGATAGTGTAGCTTTCCAACAGTGAAATAATTATTCAAATTGGTTCAGTTATTTTGGAGCCTATTCAATACAAACAAACAATCAAATCTTTCCTCTTTATAATATTAGTATAGATGTATTTTATATTAATATACCTATATTAATATGAGTTACGGATCTGAACCCAAATTAAATAGAGTGCCTACACTATTCAATTTGAGTTCAAATTGCTTAATTTGCAAGATATTTTTTATGAATTATTAATATAACATATTTATTTATTTCTAAAACTGACTTTCAGGTATTAAGAAGCATCATCACCAGGCCCTGGATGGCACTCTACAAAAGTTGGAAAAAAGCTGAAACTGGCTGTAAAGCTTGCCAAATCAGAAAGCTTCCTCAATTATATTGAAAAACTACCATTACACAAAAAACATTGTTTCATCCTAGTGATAAGTTTAATAATTTAATGAATGATATTTAACTTGCTTACAATTAATCCGTTCTTATTGCGAAAAATACCTCGGACTTTGGATAGACGACAAACTTACGTGGAAAACTCACATTGAGCATGTTAAAACTAAACTTATGTCAGTGTTGGGAGCACTGCGTAAAATAAGTCATCTTATCCCAAGCAAGAAAGAAAACGATATTGTTCGAAGGAGTACAGTTGTATAACAAATTGCCTAATCATGTAAAAGAATGTGAAAATATGAATAGTTTTAAAAATAAGGTTAAGCAGTTTGTAACTAATTCCCTATAGGTGTTCCATATACATAGTTAATAAGTTTTTGATTTTGTTTTTTGTTTTATCGTCTATTTTTTAAATAGTACCAGAGAAAAATAATTGTTAATAATATTAGTCTCATTTGTATCTCATTATAAGTGAACTGTTAGTTTGTATGAGAAATAAATGTTCTTTAAACCTATATTTACTATACCATTGTGGCATGTCTCCGCGAATGGCCAGAATCAACGTTAATTATTCCAAAAATCAATTTTTTTGTAAGCGTTGCATACGATTTTAATGAAGTCATAACTTGTACAAAACATAAGAATGATTTAATTGATTTTATATCCAATCTTTCAATCAAGTTGATTATAAATAGTTGGTGTTGTCGTGTGAATAGATTATTAAATGGTAAATTATCTAGATTTGATAGGAATGACCCAATTAAGACGCAGGCATTTGATTATTTTAATAAACGTAGACGAAAATAATTAAACCAATCAAGAAATTAATTAAGTTTTTGATTATGTTAAACGAGCCAAAGTATTAATTGAGTTTAAGACATTATTTTTTTGTTTACGTTTTTATGCATACATTATACGATATTTTTACATTTTAATCTTGCGTTTTACAGCTCGTTAATTGCATAAAAACGATTATTTACATAATGTCTTAGATTAAAGTAATACTTTGATTCGTCAATAAATTCGAGTGTTAATAATTACATCATAACATAAGAAATTTAACTTTGCTAGGATTGTGCCCTTCGTTTGTTCCTACCTAATACTTGGACTAGTTGATTTTTTTCTGCTGTATTAATTTCCTGATTTTCACCATAACCATGCAGGTGAAAAGCAGGAGGGAGAAAAGAAAAAGAAAAGCAAAATAATAATAATAATAAATCTTTATTCTGTATCGTATAAATTGAATGACAGATTTATGATTGGGAACTCCTTTTATGCGCAAAGGCACTTGTGTTAGGAATTCCCGCTCTTCCATAGCAAGGTGTGTAAGCGCCTGAAATGAAATGCATAACAGTGTTCATAATGCTGTGACAGCATATAAAATAAGAATGTGTAATATGTAAAGAAATACATTTATAATTTGTCTATGTTTGAATACAGTAATAAAAAAATTGGACGTGTTTTCATTTTCAGGAAAATCGGTGGTCAATTGAAACGCTCTAATAAAAGTAATTTGTTTTTAATTACTTAAGAGAGCGTTAAGTTTGATTGCCGATTTCTTGCACCTAATTAAAATAATTATTATTCCAAATAAAATGGCAGACGTAGCGCCATCTACAGCATATCGTCAAAAAGAAAAAGCGCCATCTATCGGGATAAAAAGTAACTGTTTGGCATTTTGTACTGCCACCTAGTGTAAAGATAATGCCAACAATTTTTATTTACATTCAAGAGTTGCGCATCTATTTCTTTTTTATATGTATAGTCTATGGTTGGGGCCGATCTTATCCCCTCCTTTGCAGCACTGCGGGAATTCTGCGGACCGCCTGCCGGGTGAGACCCATGAGTGAGGCCCAGCAAAGCTTACCTGCACAGAAATATTTCTGTGCTTACCTGGCAATAGGGCCCGGATGCAGATCGGACAATGCGGTTCAGGCAATAGACAGATTAATTTAGACTCAGTATCGTCAGTACTACTAGAATCAGATTCAGTCACATGAATAATAAAGCTCGGGGTATGTGAATCAGTCGCAATATTTATTAGGCCATCGAGCCGCATCATTTTGTCTTCTTCTTTTATTATATGCTGGATGCACTTTCTTCAAGACACTGTACCAATCTTATTTAGTCCTTCTTTTACTAACTCCTTAATTTCCGCCATTTTAAATGTTTTGTGATTACTAGAGAGGTGATGTCGAGAGGTCTACTGAAACATATCCTGAAAAAGGAGAGATTTTAAAAACAACGGCACAAATTATGGGAACTTCGGAAAAAAACTATTTCCAGGATCCGGAACGAAAATAAAAACACTGGAAAGATATCTTCACCAGATCGATCTAAACCTAAGTATGACATTGTAAAGAACTTGGACGACTTTACACTTACAGCTATATGAAGAAAAGTACACCAGTGTTATTTTGATAAATAACTGCCCACAATTAATAAGGTATTAAAAGCCGTAAACGACGACAAGGATTTGCCATCATTCACCCGCTCGACAATGTATAAAATTATGAAAAACCTTAATTTTACATATACGAAGCGCTCCAGAAAAAGCATTTTTTTGGATAGACCGGACTTAATGGTATGGAGAAAAAATATTTAATGAAGATTTTAGATTATAGAAAAGAAAACAGGAAGATATATTACACTGACGAGACATGGGTTAACGTCGTTAACTTAACGAAGGGCATACGTCAAACTATGTGTGGGTTGATGACGACATTAAAAGTAGTCGGCAGGCCTTTTTAAACGGCTTGTCGATAGGACTCAAAAATCCCCAAAAAGGAAAACGCCTAATTATAACCCATATTGGCAGTACTGACGGGTTCCTGGAAGGAGGCGAATGGATTTTTGAGGCGAAGAAGACTGATCGAGAGGGCGATTACCATGGAGAAATGGATGCCCACAACTTCGAAAAATGGTTTAAGAAAATTTTGGATTTGGTGGAACCGGGGTCGGTTATAGTCTTAGACAATGCACCGTACCACTCCAGACACGCCGAGCGAGTGTCAAACATGAGTTGGAGGAAGGCAGATATACAATCCTGGCTGCAAGATAAAGGCATAAGTTACGAAGACAACGAAATAAAGGCTGAACTTTTAACGAAGTTCAATAAAAATAATTATAATAAAAATGCTGTTGATGAAATGGCAGCCAGCAAAAATGTGATTATTTTACGCCTTCCTCCCTATCACCCTATTAATGGTTCAACTAACAAACTATGTCTTACGAAGATACAGGGGCATTATTAATTGTTTGCCATATTTTAATGATCTTAGATGTACCTATTTAATTTGTTACTTTTTGTCTCTGACACTTCTTTCCGTTTATTTTATTTATGTATAGTTTTTATTTTTGTAATTCATTGATAGATAAGAATAAGTCTCACGTTTTTGTATGTTGATAAATAGAATATAATAAATATGTTAGACCCTCTTCTGCCTGAAACACAGGTTAATCCTAGTTCAGGCACATATATTTCCCTGAGCTTTTAGTATAATGTAGATTTTAAGATCAAATATTGTGAGTTAAGTTTTTAATAAAGATTTTATTTATTATTTTATTATTGGTCCTTCAGGATTCGCCGTCTTATTTCGGATTTTTGAAATACGCAAAACCTTTAAACCGACTTTATCATTCGGAGATCTTCAAATTGTGGACTTCAGCAACGCTAGACACCTGCCGGAGACTACATATTATTCATCGGCCAAGGAAACTACGCACGCATCTACATTCGCCCGAATAAGTCATTTGAAGGACAGCGCGCGACTGACTTTGGACCCCGCCACACTTTGCGAGACATCGTGGCATCAAAATCGAACGGTCATCGTCATTGGTGATTTGAGCCAAGGATTCACTCAGTGGAAGCTTTAAGATACGTGAGTTCGTTATTATTACTCTTTATAACATTAGTGTAGATAGGGTAGACAATCACATTATCAGCATTATGATTTACAAGTTTATGGATGTCTGAAAGTTAATTCAGTGATAAAATGTTTGTTACAGCTCACTACACTGATGGAACACCTGTCAGTGAGACAATATTAAACACATCTAACGTAATCCGGTTTTTGGACGACCTTTTCGACAGTGTGAATGGAGCCAGTCTGCAAACGTAAGGCTGTCACTGACAATTCACATCATCATACATGCAAAATGGAAATAAGCAATTGTGAAATTAAAAGAAATGAAATTTATAGACAAAAATAACAAAAGAGTCACAGTTCCTAGTATAAGTAACTGGATTACCACTTTAGAAAGTATTATAAGGCTGTGGCAGTTTTTTAAAAATAAGAACATTAAATAATGAGGCCCACATACTTGAACTCTGATTCAATAGAAATTTTTTTTTGGACAGGTCAGGGCTTATAATTTTAGAAGCAACAACCCAAATTGTAACAGCTTCATAAATACTTTTAAACCCCTTTTGATTACGAGCTTCATAAAATTTCACAGTGAAAGCTACAATTGTGAAGAAGACAGTTTTCGTCAATTATTAAAAATAAACGATATATTTTCTCATAACTTCCATCAGCCTGATATCTTGTGCCAAAATAATATTGCTTCATCAAATGTGAGTGATGTACTAAATTCCATTGAAGAAGCCAGGCAAGAAAGATTAAATATACATTCACGTGCGTACAATGCTGGATGGGTAATAAGAAAAATATACAATAATAATAATTGCGTGGAATGTACAAAAAAAATAACCGTGGGAAAAACACGGAAATTCATAATTGGATCACGCACAGGGAATATAAGCTTATGAGTAAGAGAAGTTTAATGTACCCATCCGAATGTGCTGTGAGAAGTTTTGGTGCAATTCATAAAGAAACAAATAATTACTTAGAATTAAACGCTCATAAAGTCCACATTTCCAAAGAAATTAAAGATAATGTAAAGTTAAACCTAAACATTAATAATAATTTGTCATGTGAATTGCATCAAAACACTATACCAGAACTCTTCCTGGACATAACTATAAAATTAGGAATACATAATTGGTGCAATATTATTAATAAAATATTGAGAGGCACTGATATTATCAGGTTGAAGCGAAGCGGTCTTCCTCCTATGCAAGCTAAAGCACTCTCGAAATATGAAAAAAAGCTTTAAAGAAATAAATAAATACTGTAAAATTAAACATATGTTTTATTTCGAAACATAACTACTTAAACTCTACCCAATATTTAAAGCTAGTGTTTAAATAGTTATGTTCTATCCAAATTATAAAATGCAATTAAAATACGCATTATTTAGAGCTCACGCCCGCCGCGGTTCACTGGCTGTTTGAAAATACTACGATGTATGGAGCGTTGAATTCGGTTTATTGTTTTTCCTTTTTGAGAAAATTTAGCGGTTTTTGGCAATTTTTGAAACTGTGATTCAAAAATTGGGCGTTTGGCCACTCCATTGACGTAATAATCATTGCACAGCTGCAAATAGTTTTCTATCTATGAGACGCTAAAGTGACCACGTTTGTATGAAAAAAGCCAAGTGGGCCGTTTTGCCGCTGAGTGTAGTTTCTTACGAGTATAGTGCTGATAATGCATCAGTTAATTATGATTGCATTTGTTCGGTGTTTCAAACACTAAAACAGTTAAATCCTGTGATGGATAAGATAAAGGAATATCACGTAGTGATCTTGATATCTTCCCTATACGTCGTTATGGTATTTCTCTTCTGCAACACGTAGCGCACGTTCACATATTAGTATATAAGCCGCAACCTCGATGATAAAGAACTCCATAAGACTGACTTTCATTACTCTACCTAATCTTCTTAAAAGCATCACATGGCGACCGTGACATCGTGGAACAACTAAGTTGTGCGGAACTGAAGGAAGACCCAGTGGAGAAGCAAATCATGGCGAACGTTACAAAGGAAACATCGATCTGCTGACCAACCGGAACGAGACGATGTGTGTGCTCATTAGTATGGTTGGGTCATATTTACCCTTTTAGACGTTTGGCCACGTCTATCTCTGGGTGCAGGTGCAACTCGACTAAAAAGTGGTGAAAAACGAAGAGGGGGGACTGTTAGCTTCAGCTACTGAGAAGTACGGCAATGTCGCACTATAATTCTGTTAAATACACGCAATTTAAAATGGCGCGGGTCAATTTGACCCAACTGTGCGCTCCCCGGGTTAATGGCAAGTCTCAGTTGTTAAAAAAATTTAGAGCAGTTTGCAACAGTGTGATCAAATTACGTAAAGATAAACGATGATTTAATCAGGGGAAAATTAAATTATTGAGGGCAACGGAAATTAAAGAAAAAATCGATAGATTCTTAAAAGACTTTTTACAAGAGGTAGATGCTGTTGGATGGTGGATTTGAAATAAGTCAGGTAAGCCTGTAGTTTTAAGTACTAACCCAACATTTTGTCTCTGCGCGGAGCAACATGTAAACACTAACTTAAAAATGTCAACCCAAAAAAGGCACGGACCCTAGTCTGTGAAAAAAACTGTCTATTTAAAAAAGTCAAGTCTATTTCTGAACAATTTTTAATAACACTTGAAGAGATGCGATCTTTGGTAATATTAAAAACTGCGCTCTCGATTATGCTAGTGGTAAACTGTGATGAAGCTCAACTTAATCAGCTTATAGATGGATTAGAGTTTTATAACGTTTCGGCGCATAATGGTAAAAATTTCAGTTGTATAGCTATAGAGCTGTTAGGATGATATTATGTAATTTTTTGTGAATTGTGACTCCCTAATAACAAAAATATAATAAAAGGTAATTTGAGTTCTAAGCAATTCAATAATATTGACATGGCTTTCTCAACACCAATTGTAGATGACAGTTTATTGGTTTACGGCATTGATAGTGTATAGAGGAAGAGAAAGGAGAAGGAGAAATTGAAGAAAGTATAACTGATAAATAAATTAAGATAAAAGTGATATGATTACAATTAGCTTTTGTGATTATCTTGTATTCTATAAACATATTTTAGTTGATTTTGATTTGTTCATTATATTCTACAAAGGATATGTAAAGTTGATTACATTTTGGTAATTTTGATTTATTAACTAATTACCAGTGTATGCACTTATTTACCCTCTCACTCAGTTCACTCACACAGACAATCACTGTCTCGTACGCACCACGTGAGTTGCGAGAGCCACCGGCGAGAGTACGGAGCGTGTTGGTAGTCTGTCCATTAAGTGCGTGTACGAGCCTGTGAAATATCCCAAAATAGGACTTCAATGGTTTACGGGGTTAGCCCTTTACATTTCTGGATTCGATGTTTGGAATTTGTACTAAAACTTGGATATAAAGTCGAAATTCGGCGTTTGAAGACAAATCGTTAGGCGTTGGTGCAGCTGTGATTCTGCATCTATCAAAAACTATACCTCGTGGGAGCTGCGTGTTTTTCGATCGATACTTCACATCGATTCCTTTGTTAGAACGTTTGGCCAAAAATGGTTTGCATGGTACAGGAACTGTAATGCCAAATATGGGATACCAGATAGAGGAACCTTCAAATTCAAAGAGGACCGCAAAATGAAACGAGGCTATTTAGAACAGTTCGTTAGTGGCAAAGTAGTCGTTGTAAAGTGGATGGATAATGAATCCGTTTTAGTCTCCTCAAACTGTACTTCTGCTGATGATCAGGTGAAAGTATTTTTTTTTTTTTTATCCCTGGCTTGGTATTTCCAGAGTTTACTCTTGTGTTATGATAGGATAATTTTTAAAATTGCAAGAGTTTTGCCAGTCGCTATGGGATACGACGTAGCATAGAAGATGGTAGGAGTAGAATAATTGAGAAATTATGGAGAACATGAAATTGAATGATTATGTAGGATGAATATAAACAGATGTTGGGGTGTCAGAAAGTTAGGTATAGTTTCCCGTAAGGCTAAGAGTTATTATAAGTTTTAAGGGTATTTACAATGTATTTGCAGTAATTATCAAAAGATATTATAGTTTCTTGCTTGTGGATAAGGTGTCGGATATCATAAGGTGAAATATTGAAATATTTACAAGTTTCTTGAAAGTAAAGAGATGGGAGAAAAAGGAGAATGCATTTATTGATATAAATCAACCACTCGTGATTGCCAACTATAATAAAAATATGGGGGGAGTGGATGTTCTTGACCAAAGTATTGAGTACTACCGAACATGTATGGAGACTAAAAAATTAACTTTAAAATTTATTCTTCATTTTTTTGTTGCTAACGCTTGGAGAATGTAGAAAATCCATTCCGATTTAGCACACACTCATAGAGGTCAAGTAATGGACTTGCTAGGTTTCAAATTACAAGTGGCAGATGGTTTAATCAACACACCAAATCGTCCAAGATTGATCTCAGACGAAAATGAAGAGGATGTTGAGAACCAGGAACCCAATCACCCTTCAAGGAGGTATTGTCTGCGCTTGCCCGTTTCCGAACGCAGCCGATCCCGCGCGGGGCGCGCTTCTTCCCCACAGACTACTTAGAGATACTAAAGTATCAGACAGCCAACTTCCATAAAAAAAATAGAGCTCACGTTTTCATTTTGACAACTGTTTTTTTTTAAATGTCTGAGCAAAGGGTCGGCATAAAGACATGCAGGCTGCATATATATAATTTCTAATTCTAATCGAATTTGATTAAAAATACTAGCTAAGTTGTTTGGTTGTTAACATTACAGAAATCACTACAGAAGGCTCATCAAACTCGAGCAACTCGAGGAGCTTCACAGTGGATTCTCCGACACTGCGTCCAGCTGCAGGCATTACAATAAAAGACTTATCAAACTCAAGTCAGCTACAAAGTAACGAGTCGATTTTGTTGCCACCACCGGGTCCACAGCGTATCGAATCGAATTTGCTCCCGAAACCGGGTCTAGAGAACGAGTTGAATACGGTGCGACTGAGAAACTCTGTTAGTTTTTTGGTAACTACAACAACAACTTTGAGATAAATAAAATAAAAATATTCGTTACTATAGCTCTCCTTTGTGCAATTATATTATTAATCATGACATTATTTTCACTTCCGTATATTTTAAAAAAATAAAGGGGTTTGAAGATTTTTGTATGGAGGCTGGCTTACCTTGTGATACGCCATTTTGATTTATTTTTCAAAATAGCGTTCACTTAAAATTCTATGAAAAATCGATACCTTACATTAATACAAACATAAATGTTATTAGACAAAAATCTGTAAAGAGTCACATTTTAAAGTTATAAGCAATTTAGTTGCTTATAACTTTTACGGTTTAGGGACTTCATCATTTTAAGATTTTTTTGTGTCAAGTTATAGTTCACATAAAATTCATTCAAAAATGGATACCTGACATCAATACAAACATAAAATGTCATTAGACGAAAACCCTTGAAATGTCACGTTTTAAAGATATAAGCATCTAAAGATTTATGTAGAGTTTTTTTTTGTCTCAAGACGTAATAGTTCACATAAAATTCATTTAAAAATGGATACCTGACATCAATACAAACAACTAAAGTTTTATTTCTTTACTAGCAGCCGCCAGCGGTTTCTCCCGCGTGGTTCCCGTTCCCGTGGGAATTGATCAAAATCCTTTCTTAGCGGATACCTACGTCATAACATCTACCTGTATGCCAACTTTCAGCCCGACCCGTCCCGTGGTTTGGGCTGTGCGTTGATAGGGGTTTGACGCAAATGGTACACTTCGCAACTGGTACACCATGCTCAAATGGTGCACTTCTCAACTTGTGCACTTCTCAAATGGAGCATTTCGCAAATGGAGCACTTCTCAAATGATGCTTTTCGCAACTGGTGCACTTCTCAAATGGTCCATTTCGCATTTGGTGCACTCCGCAAATGGCAAATGGTGCACTTCGCAAAACGTGCAGTTTATTAAGATAAGTGGAGATTTCGATGGGTAGTCTAAATATGAATATATATTTGGTTTTACGCAGAATGTTTTATAAATAATATAATAAACATACATTTTTTTAGTACAAAAACTTTTAGTTTTGCATCGCATGTATGTTGGGTTACCATGACTAAAAATAAATACAACGTAATTAACATCTCTATCAATCATGTAATTTAATTTAATAAGTGTAAGCAGAACTTTTGCATGCTAGGTTCTGGCGAATTGTGCGATCAATTAAATAAATCTAACATCTGTTATACCACTTTTCATGCTAATAAATGAATTTTTATTTGTATTTGTATTTATTCGAATGTGTTTAACATTTTTTGTTTAGTACTTGTAAAATGTATGTTTATTATATTATTTATAAAACATTCTGCGTAAAACCAAATATATTTTCATTTTTAGACTACCCATCCAAATCTCCACTTATCTTAATAAACTGCACGTTTTGCGAAGTGAATGCGAAATGGACCATTTGAGAAGTGCACCAGTTGCGAAAAGCATCATTTGAGAAGTGCTCCATTTGCGAAATGCACCATTTGAGAAGTGCACAAGTTGCGAAGTGCACCATTTGAGCATGGTGTACCAGTTGCGAAGTGCACCATTTGCGTCAAACCCGTTGATAGATATCTATGTCAGTCAGTCACCTTTGAGTTTTATATATGTATACGAGTTTGTGTTGAAGGTGACACTTTACGAGTTTTCGTCTAATAACATTTTATGTTTGTATTGATGTCAGGTACCCATTTTATAGTACATACAGGGTGTTAGGTCATCCGAGGGACATATTTAAGGAGAGTGTTCAGAATCCGATTTAGAGTCCAATTCGCTATAAAAAATATATCCTTAATTTTTTTCATAATCATCCTAATAATTTATGTATGCATGAACTACCTAAAAATCCCGTGTGCTGAGCGGCCGTTTACGCCCGAAACTCAAATTGTACGCGATTACAATTTGAGTCGTACTTGAACGAGTGCACGAAATAGGTACTGTGAAGGAAAGAGTGCCCGCACGTTGCGCGGATTTTCATGTTTCGACTAAGGTTATTGACAGATATTTACCAGAGTTTTTATTAATTTATACTTATTTTGTTATATGAAGGCATGAACTATTTGGGGTTTAAATATGTGCCTCGCATTTCCTGTCATACTGTATATAGTTTCTATTTAATTTTTGGTTAATTCTTTTATTTTTCAATTAAATCTAATTCATAAAATAAAAGACTTTTCACTTGTTCAATCGTTTTTTTTTTTAATTTTGTTTTATATTTATTTAAAGCTTTTAATTGCATACAAGGCAAACTTTTATTTTCCAAGCGCGAGACATCTAATTATAGGATGGTGTAACAGCATTTTAGCTTTCCCATTATCTGAGGAAGCTAAATTGCTCACCAGACTTTATACAATTTGTTTAAGTAGTATTTGATAGGTTATAAGTCCTTTTATTAAGTATATCTATTTTTTGTTGACCATACGGGGGTGACATAGTCTCTGTGTGACTAAACCCCTTTTAAATAATAAAGATTAAAAAAAAAAATCCTTGCCTTTTAGTATCCTATTAATTACATTACACCAATTAAATACAGCTAATCGAATGGATAATGTTAGAAAATATTCTATAATAATAGACAATGAGTGCCCAAACTTATTTCTAAGGTTACAAACATAAGTTGGTATTGATTACTTGATTTGATGGTACTTGATGGTATTGATTGAGGTTGAGACATCGAGAAAAGTAAGTATTATTTGTATTCCTTCTTTCGACTTTCTTTCTTTACTTCTTTCGAGTTCTGGGTGGTACAAACAGTTTAATCCTTCTAGCCCCGGATTACTAGACACAATAGAAAATCTATTGTTATGCGGCACCCGAGTGCCGGTTCGGCGTTGAGTGGTTAAGTGAACGTGAGGAACGTGCTGGCAAACGAACTTTGGTAATAAAATTAATTTTTGATAAAAGAGTTGGGGAGTCAAGATGACAGTTGTGTCGCTTAACTTCAAAGTCGGATAAATCCACTCTAAACGTTTAGGAGATGTTTAACAAAAAGTTATAGTTATCTTAATTCGGTTATTTAAAACGCAGTATTTTTTTTTACTGAGGCAACAGTATTGAATAAAAAAATCCTGTATAGCGAATTCAGTAATAAAACTATCCACTCTGTAATAAAATTGATATTAAGTTTGGTTTTACCTTCATCTTTATATATATTTCAAACAAAATTCAATATTTCTTCTAAATCATCATCTTCATTTTCTTCTTCATATTGTGTTGGTCGGCCTATAACGTTCTCACTATTTAGTACTTTTTTGTAGTACTGAAGTTGCCCCAGCGATGCCCGGTCTTGACCAAAGTGAGTTTCCAATAACTTGCGAATATCCACTAATTTTGCCTCATTTACCAGAACACCAATAGCCAGGCTTTCTGGGCTAAAATTGTTGAATGATTGGCCGCGTTTATTTATTGATTTGGCAACACCCGTATCGGAATAGTAGGAATTTCCCCACGTATTAGCACTCGTTCTCCATTTAAAGTTATTATAAATCTTTTGCATTTCGTAATTTGGAAGTGAAAACTTTGAGTCGACTTTAACACATTGCGGTTTTGCGCCTTATAATCAAAAATGGGAATGTCAGTCCCTAAACACAAAACTGTTGCGTGCTCTTTTAAAATATCTATGTATTCTTCAGGTGTTAATATTGTTTCCAATTTCTTTATCTTCTTTTCTGCCAATGCGAACACGCGGTCTGCTGGCAGAAAAGAATGGCCAGTCACTGGAAAAATTACCTCTATATTTTTGACATTGTGCGAGTTCATTTTTATCCAATACATCAAGGCTCCCAACAAAATTGAATTTTTATTCTGGCCTCCGCAACCATCGGCCATGAGGCGGATCTTCTCTATTGCACTTAAATTTAGTTTGTTCAAACAATCAATTACTGCCGAGCATATTTCGTTTGAACCTTTATGTGATGTTTCTTCTGTCCAAACGTACGAATAAACGTTGTCTTTGCACAGATAGCTTTGTGATGATCCTCTAACGATGGTAAAAATATAAAAATACAAATTGTTAATCTATGCGACCAGCTAGTGGCGAAGTATATAAAAAAGGAGGCTGGCTACGAACCAAGCAATTTATCTTTAATAAATGGCATATTAAATAAAATTACTGGGCCTGCCGCCCGCACTACAAATTCCAACGGTATCCCGGAAAACTGGGAGGATGCGATTCGTAGAACGCTAATTAACAACTTTGCCGATCATCGCGATGAGACATCGCTTTAAACGGTTGGTCTGTTCTTACCCAGTTCAGGTGATGTAGCCTTAGCTACCCATATGTATTAAGTATAAGTCGACATAAGACAGTCTTGAATACACCTCTATAGTGAACAGACATAACTGTGTTGTTTAATTCAATAATACTTATACTATGGCGACCCTGCCATACGCGTTCCTAGAACTAAAGGCGTAGCAGGCGAAAAGTTCAAGCTCGTGAATGTGTGTCTCGGTGCTTGGTACAGTGACTTTTAACGAACAATGAATATCGTGAATTTATTACCGTCGGACGCACTCAGTGCTAATACAGTCGAAAATGAGGAAATCTTATTCCAAAACCGAGGATAAGGAAGTGATTATTACCCAAAACGCATCGGGAGGATTAAAATTCCATGTCGCATAATCTAGTTTAAAAGTGATAAAGTAATTGAGAAAAAAGAATTCTTCTTCTGTCGGTATTACGACGAAGGCCCGTCGAAAAAAAAAAATGTATAACCCGAACATTATCAAACATTTGTTTTGCCAATTTTAAAACAGGTATAAGATGTTCCCATATGGCATTCGGCTCGTGACAATTATCATCACTTACTAGCAAATGATTGTACGGTCAAATTTGTACGGTCAAACCAGATTTGGTTTTTGTTTCACCGTCAAATTGAAAATTGTGTTGTATATTTAAGTGTAACTCGTTAATAAATAAATCACTTGTTTTCCCCGGAATATCATTCCAGTATGTAACGTTATAGAATTTTTGGAACCGCCAAAATGCATTGATTGTACTTCTTGATCCAATTTACAATCGAAATTTTCTGAAAAGTCACACAATATTGCAATTTCGCCGTCTTCCAAATTTTGAATACAATTACGGTATTGTTTTTGTTGCTCTTTTACATTTTAATAGTGTTTTTGGAAGCTTTTTAATTGAAGTTCAAAGTGAGATATCAAGTCGTCCACTGTACCGCTTATCTCATCCTTTTTAATGTTTTTGTTGTTTGCACAATTCCTGACTTTGTATAAGATTTATTTTCTTTTTGCCATTGCCACCAAGTCACTTCATGATCAACTTCATTTCTTTTATATTCTATTTTTGAATCTTTACATTTATCGCAAGTGTTGTATTAATTCTTTTACAGTTCTAAATGACATAATTGAGTTTTCTGCAAAGCTTCGAAAAGAAATTAAAAATTACTGTGCTTTATACACAGACAGGTTTCTCTGACTTTTGGTGTAGGTAGCAATACGTTGAACGGTTTGTAGTTTTAAAATGTCGTGAATCCATACTTACCTCCTTCTTTTTTATACATATATATCTTAAATAAGTTAAGCAAAGTATCGGTCAAATATCTTATTTGTTTAGTCTCTCCCTTCTTAGACCTACATTCTTTCTTTTCAGCTGTTACAAACTCTATGGTGTAAAAAAAATGTTTAAAAAGAGAAATGTCACATGAAATGTCACTTTATGTCACTTGAGATAATTCAACTCACTCAACGTCTTGTTAAAAATATAATTCCCAGCTTATTTGTAAAAAAAAACAGTAGTTTCAATCAATAAATCCAGCACCAGCTGTGCAACGACTTATATCATCGCGTTCATAAAACAGCCTAATTTCTTCCTTAATCTTCGTACTCAAATTATCTCTTCTTATTGCTAAATCGAATTCTACTTTTAAGACCCAAACATTTTGCAATCACTTGAGATCCTTTCTTATCTTTGGCTGTTTTAGTAGTAACTATTGATCGTAATAATTTCTTCTCTTCATGTGATTGACAATGCGAGTACTTTTCTTTTAAGGACAACTGTAGTATCTCATGACGGCTTGAAGTTTAGCATTCGCATCTTCTAGTGTTTTTACATTCTTTTCGTGTTTACATTTCATTCTAAATAACTGCTTCCTTTATCGGCTTACAGTTGTTACGAGTTGTTTAACTTTATTTAAGGTTTTGGAGTACTTGTCCTTAATTTTTTTGTACTTAATCTTAAGCGAATGTATGTTTGCTTTTTTTTTCTTGTTTTGGCTTTGGTTGTTCTTTGGAATTTTAATTTTTGATTCCGTTTTTGCTCGCGCCACCGTCTCTTCTTAATTTTTTCTTCTTCACTTAGTTCTGAAATTTTTTTTTGATTTTTCTTTAGTCCTTTAAGTTGTTACTTTCTTTGGACTTCATGTTTTATAGGATCTAGCTTTAATTTTTCCCTGTATCGCTTTGCTCTTTCTGCTGGTGTAAGTGCCACGACGTTGAGATCTGCAAAAAGCGAGTATTTATTGTTAATTCTGTTTAAATCAGCAAAAGAAATATATTTCTTCAATTAATTGTGCATATTTATTTTATTTATTTAAAAGTTGTATCCATTTTACGTTATCAAGGGAGTACATTATGGTCCCCTAGCTCCGCCATTAATTTTTAATAATTATGTAGAAGTTGAGGCATTTACTCAAAAATACGCTTTGTAGTGCACTCTACCGACATTACCTTTATTAAAACACGAGAGTAGCTTTTCATAGACTAAATATATTTCTCTTCTAATAGGCAAACAAAAATAGTACAAGGCAAAGATAACTAATTTGGACATAGACAACTGTAACAACTATTCAAAGACAAAGACAAATCATTTATTTGCAAATTTGGGTTTACAAAGTAGGTCTTAATAGTATAATATGGTTTCTCCAGATTTAGCCATTCAGCATGCAAAATATTTTTATAGAATTAATGTTATTGTGCGCTTCGCGTTAGGTAATTACAATTAATTAAAAATGACAAAAAAAGGAAATCTTAAGTCAGTTAAAAAAAAAATACAATATTTCAATTATATAATTATACAGTTATTAAAAAAAAATATGTCAAGAATGTCAATCTAGAATTCAATATACAAGTTAATTTTTCAAAGATAAAGATAATTGTTAAGATTATAATTATAATTTGTCACTTAAAAAGTCATTCACATTATAATAGCACTTATTAATTAAAAATGATTTGAAATTAATTTTAAATAATTTGTCATTTAGTTCTTTTATTTTATTTGGTATCTTATTGTACACTATTGGAGCCATGCATACTATACTGTTCCTTAACAATGTAGTCTTAGCAGGATGTAAGCAAAGCCTATCACCATCGCGACGATTACGTGGAACTGTATCACACAATCGCGGATAGAGTTGAGAGTTGCTTCTTACAAATAAAGCTACCTCCAGGATGTAAAGCGACGGAAGTGTTAGAATTTTATGCTGGATAAATAGTGGCTTGCAACTGTCACTGGATCGAAGCCCAAACATGGCTCGTACACAACGTTTTTGTGTTTTAAAAGCTACCTCTTTGTTCGTTGAATAGCCCCAGAAAATTATGCCGTACCTAAGAACAGACTCAACCAAGCCGTAATATGCAGTTATAAGCGTGTCGGTGCTGACTGTTTTCGACAGCCTCAGTAGGGCAAAAGCTGAACTACAAATTCTTTTACACATTGCATCTATATGACACTTCCAATTTAGTTGTTTGTCGATTTGTAGTCCAAGAAATCTAGCGGTATCGACTTGTTCAATGTGATCGTTTTTATAGGAAATTTCCAAATTAGAGGGGCTTTGAGATCTCTGGCTAAAATGCATTAAATGTGTTTTTTTTAAATTGATTTTTAAGTTATTATTATTAAGATATGAAATTATGGATGTCAGTGATTCGTTTATGTCATATTTATAATTATTAATGTCATTACAGTTAATTGTTACAGTGCAGTCATCGGCAAATAGTGTCATGGGTTGGTTAATAGCTTTTGGCATGTCATTAATATACACTAAAAAAAATATGGGGCCCAAAACACTACCCTGCGGAACGCCATACAAAATTTCACGCTCATTTGACTCATATAATTCTTCCACTTTTGTCTTAGGATTCAATCTAGATATTACAGTTTTTTGACGTCGATCACTTAGGTAAGACTGAAACAGAGCTGAGATATTACCCCTTATGCCATATGCTTCTAGTTTGTGTATAAGTATTTTATGAATTACATAGTCAAAGGCTTGAGTCATATCACAGTATAAAGCACACACAGGAGATGATTCGTCGACATGAGTTATCACATGTTTATAAAAATCCATAATAGCCATGTTTATGTTTTTCTTTTGTCGGTAGCCTTTTTGTTCTTGACAAAATATTTTTTTATTTTCTAAGTACGCGTTTACTTTTCCGTGGTAATATTTCTCAAATATTTTGGCAAAAATTGGTATTAATGCAATTGGCCTGTAGAAATCCATTAATTATCTATTGTCCTTCTTAAATAATGGCTTTATAATACTAAGTTTTAGATCATTGGGATAGATGCCTTTTTGTATGCTAAGATTGATTAAGTAACTTAAATGATGACAAATATGTTCATTTACAGCTTTGATTATTTTTGTTGAAATACCATCATAGCCAACACTGTTCGTATTTTTAAGACTTTGTATAATTTTAAAGACTTTTTGAGGTAGGCAAGGGGCCATAAACATTGAGTTCGGCTGGGAAATGCAGTGACTACCAGAAATCTGGCTGTTTACATTTGGTGGCTTAATTTTGTCAACAAAGTAGTCGTTAAAAGCATTAGCTATTTCCCTAGGATCAGTTAAGTCCCTATTATTTACTTTTATCTTAGAGATGGAATCACTCGGCAAACTGGATCTCGCTTCGTTAATAACTTGCCAAATAGTTTTGGATTTATTAGAAGATGTTTTTATTTTGTGATTATTTTGAGCACGCTTCGTCAACTTAATAATCTTCTTTAAAAGTTTTGAATAGACAGTATAATTTTGTTTATTAGTCTCTGTCGGCTTAGTTCTATATTTCCATAACAAAATTCTTTTTCTTTTGCTACAGATTTTTATGCCGCGTGATATCCATTTTGGCTTCTTATTAACTTTTATTAAAATTTGTTTTTGAGGAAAACAAAGGTCGTAGAAGAGCTTGAAATCAGTGAAGAAGTAACGATATGCTATTGTTGGGTCATCGGAGTTGTACATTTCCGAAAACTGTAGGCTCTTTATGCAAGTTTTGAATTTTTTTATATTTTCAGTGCTGTAATCTCGGACTAGTTTACGCCAATATTTGACTTTTAACGTTTTTTTGACAGGTAATCTTATTAATTGTGCAGTATGGTCTGATAGGCCTAATTCTAACACTTCAGTCTTACACTTACTACTATAGTTATGTGCAAAGTTATCAATACAAGTTCCACTGACAAGTCTAGTCGGTTGCTTCAACGATATTTTTAAGTTGTAGTTTAACAGTAAACATTCCAGGTCCATTGCAACATTATTATTACTCTTTAACATATCAATGTTGAAGTCACCGGCCAATAATATTTTATAACCTTTCAATTTAGACACATTGATTAAGACATTTTCTAATTTACTAAAAAATACGTGCAGATTGTTTGGGTTTGGAACACGGTATAAACAGATAATTACAATACAATGATCAATTAATTCTATCGCAGTACATTCAAACTGGTTGGCTACTGACATTTTTTTAATTTCCTTTAGTTCTCTGAACTTATGCTCGTTATTCACTAAAATACATGCACCGCCTCTTTTACTATTAGTTCTACTAAAACACGCAGCCAATGTATAATTCGGGAGGTTAAAGTAAGACTCACATCCCGCCATGAGAAAATGTTCTGTGACGCAGATAACAGCTATGTTTATGCCTCTCTCTTGAAGTTCTTCCAAATTGATTAAAAGAGCATCCGATTTGCTAAATAATCCAGCTATATTCTGGTGTAGTACGTGTAAGCTTTTAGTCTCGAAAAAATAGTGATTCCGCGTCATTTGGATCCATTTTATTGTCTTCAGTCAAGTATTGTTTTTCTTCAAAATTATAATAATATTCTATGTCATTAATTAGTTTACATAAGTTGTCAAATATCTTTCGTATCCCACAGTTATTAACACTGCTGAGATATTTGTGGAACATAGTGTAGTCATAGTCTAGGTATTTATTTGAGTCCAATATATATGCATGCTCATGAGTCATAACATCTAAGTAAAGGAGATTGTTGAAAGTTTCAACTCTCCAATTGAACATATTATTTAACCGTCCATATTTGTAGGTGGGTAAGCAGAGTATGACATTGGTATGTTTTATACGTTGTAAAATATTTCGTATTTTATGAATCAAATTAAAATAATCTTTAGTAATCTTGAAGTCTTCGTCTCCTATCATTATAATGCAAAAGTCATTTTTTGTGAATTCTGCCAATTTATTCTCTACTCCAAACAATAACTGTTCTATATTCGTATTTGGTATAATATAGTGGCACATTTCTGTATTATTTTTCATAGTATTTTCTGCTATAGCTGTAATCTTGTTTTGTTTATTAGAGCTTAGTATACAAATCTTTTTGGCCTGGTTCTTAGAAGGGAGAGTTTCCGGGTTTAGCTCATTCGTTGTATCCTTATCTAGGTTTTCTATGTTTTCTGTATGGCTTTTCTGCATATGTTCTTGTTCCGAGGTTGCTATATAATTTATTGAATTTATATCCGGAACTTTTTGTGTTGTATTGTCAGATGACCGGGGGGCATTCAAAATTGAGTCAGAGCTAAAAGTTAATTGTATGTGGTATGGTAGTAAGTGGAATGACTGTAACTCTTCCTTCATAGCTTCACACCACTGTTCTTTCTCTGCACCACTCATGACATCTTCATAGGTAAGATTTTCATCTCCAATGTCTTCCTGGGTGGGCACACATACGTGACTGTACCCATATCTCTCTGGCGGCTTTCTGACACGCTTCTGTGTAACAGGATCAGCGCCTGATTCAAGATCATTCACTTCTTCATCTGATACACTGTTGTAATCTGTAGAGCTGCAGGAGCTTACTGAAGATGGATCTTCATCTGGTACATATGTGTCATCATTATCAGGTGGATCTATAACTGAACTCTCAGACTTTTCTTCATCTACCTTCTTCTCCTCCACCACTGCTGGTATTGAGTCTGAGTTTGAGTTACCATTCTCTTCTATTATCACCACATCTCTACTGGTAGCTATACTCTTGGATATTGGGTTATATAACCTGTAACCTTTAGTATTCTCTGCATATCCCATAAGAATGTGTTTTTCCGCCTTCCTGTCCCACTTCCTTCTTTTGATTTTAGGGACGTGAACCATGGCCGTGCTTCCAAATATCCTTATGTGGCTGAGGTCTGGTTTTTTACCCGTCCATAGCTCATATGGGGTTACTGTTAATCCTGATGCTAATGTTCTGTTTCGAAGGTATACTGTGGTATTTACTGCCTCACCCCAAAACTTTATATCCAGATTTGCATCAAACAATAAGCACCGAGCTCTTTCCACCAAGGTTCTATTTAAACGCTCACACATGCCATTCTGTTCTGGCGTATATGGATTCGTTTTTTGATGCACTATGCCTGTTTTCTTCAAAAAACTTTCCATATCGGAGGAACAAAATTCTCCACCATTGTCAGTCCTTAGTACCTTGATGTACTTCCCTGTCTGCCTTTCTACCATGGCTTTAAACTCTTTGAAGTACACCAATACCTCGCTCTTTGACTTCATGAAGTAGACGAATGCCATTCTGCTGTAATCGTCGACAAATAGGAGAAAATACCTTGACATTCCTATTGAGACTGACTCCATGGGACCGCACACATCCGCATGTACCACCTCTAACACACTCTCACATCTGGAACCTCTGTGTGAGAAAGGCAGTCTCGATAATTTCCCTTCACAGCACGTGACACACTGGGACTTGTCAATTTCAGCCTTGTCGGGGTAATTTATACCTTTTACAGCGCCATCCTTCATTCTGTTCAGGTCCTTACTGTTTATGTGGCCCAACCTTCTATGCCATAATATACTGGTTTCTTGCATTGCTGAGCTTGCCAATAGACATGTTTGTTTTATGTCTAATTTATACACTCCATTCATTAATACAGCTTTTCCAACTAGAATATTTCTTTTGTTAAATATCTTACAGACATTTTCTTCAAATATTACTTTGTTTCCGTTTCGTATTAACTCGCTAACTGATAAAAGATTTGTTGTTAGGTTAGGAATGCATAAAACATTTTTCACAGTAATATCAAACTCTGAACCTTCTACTACTGTTGTCAACTTCGTATTTCCTGAGCATAACACTGGTACTGTTGTTTCATTAGCTACTACAATATGCTTCATCGCAGGTTCATATGATATATCAGTCAGACATTCTTTGTCGGAAATCATATGCGCACTGGCACCGGAATCTACATACCAATCTGTTTTCTTGTACGCTGAGTTTAAGAAAAACGCGCTGAACACTGTAGTTTCCTTTTCTTTATTCATATTACACTGGTTTTTATAGTGTCCAAGTTGTTTACATTTGTAACAGCGTATTGTTTTGGTATTTTTTGACATTGACGTTTTTGAATTTGACGTTTCTGCAGTGCTGCCAACCGGCTTTCTGCGCTGCGGCCATTTTCTTGCTAAAAACGCACCATCTGTTCCGGTATTACTGCCAACCTCAGAACTCATATCTAGTAATTTGGATTTAATGGCGTCCGTACTAATTGTCATCCCTGAATGTTCAATAGCCATTATCATAGGGGCAAACCTTTCCGTCAATCCAGCCAATAATAAACATCCAACCCACTCATCTGTTATATTAAATCCAGTACCGCGTAATTTCTGAGCTGTTTCTACTATTTGTGTAACGTACAAAGTCATTGTTTCACAATCTTCTAACCGAATTGAGATTAGATGCCTCAATAATGAGATTTTTCTTTGAAATCCGGAATCGTCGAAGAGTGATTTCAGGCGTTGCCACACATCCTGGACAGTTTTCTCATTCTTGATATGCACATAAAGCGATGAATCTATAGTCATGATGAGTTTAGCCTTTGCTTTTAGGGAATCTGCATCGGGTAATCCACCAGGATCCTTCTTGTTTATGTCCACTCCTTCAAGAATCAGAAAGTTCTCAGCGGCAAATGCCCACTCGTCGAAATTTTCTCGACCCTTGAGCTTTGGTACATTCACGATGTAACTGCCGGCCATTGTTCAAAAATTGAGTAACTGTTTTTTCACTACAATTTTTAATCTGAACCGATTTTGCCGGCTCAAACACTTTACAGCTCTTTACACTGTTGAATTTTATAATATATAAACTGTTTGCGCTGATTTTAACAGATTTAAATTTGCGAGATACGAGACTGGGCCCATAACCTATTAAAACACGAGAGTAGCTTTTCATAGACTAAATATATTTCTCTTCTAATAGGCAAACAAAAATAGTACAAGGCAAAGATAACTAATTTGGACATAGACAACTGTAACAACTATTATTTTGATATTAATAATAACAACCTTTGTATTATTTACTAGTAGCTTAAACACATTATTTACGTACAGTACAACTATTTTCTTAACACACAAATTCATACAAATACGAAGTTTGCCCATACAAACACAAAGATTGCCGAGAGCTTAAGAAAATAGTTGTTCTGTACCTATAACAAAAACGTAGGTAATTATTGCTTACAGCAACTATTACAATTTGGAATACTTGTATGAAGCAAATATCTAAATTACATCTTAAAATATCATAATTAATGTGTTTTTTAAGAACACTACAATACGTTTTTTATGCAAATTTCCTAAATTCATCACAATTAATAAAAATTCATCACAATTATTATTATTAAAGCGTGTTCCAAGTTACAAAATACCCAAGAACACGCAATAGGAACAAATTGGCTACAACATAATCAAATATTCCGACGGGATAACAACATTGGTGACCCCGAGAATTTGGGTACGGAAGTCAACGCAGCGCGCGGCGGGGAGTAGGGAGACTCCACAACAGCACACCCGGGAACTGTTGCGAACATCAGAGCCGGAAGCCAGAATGGCGCAACTCGAGGTCAAAAAAACCCAAGCGTCAGGGGTATTAGTTTCGGCACGTGTTCCCTAATTTTAGACAGATTAACCACGCCATAGGTTCTGTCAAGTTGAAGCAGTAATAACACCATAAAAATGGTCAGACGAATCGAAATACCATTTCGTTCTTGGAAAATTAAATAAAGAAGCAATACAACAAGTCACGGATATATTGGCTGATCCACCTACCTCCGGAAAATATGAAACATTAAAAAGCAGACATATGGAAGTTTATAAAGAATCAGAAATAAGAAAAATTCAAAAACTCATCGGCGAAATGGAATTGGGCGATCAAAAACCTTCGCAATTATGACGGCTAATGTCGGGATTAGCACGTGACAAAATTAAAAATGGTGCTTTACGAATTTTATGGCAAAATCATCTGCCTAGTTGGGTCCGAGGAATACTTACCATATCAGACACTCAAAACGCAATAGAAACTTAATTGGCGGCAAAATATCCCGACGGGATAACAACGTAACTAATCATGATACAGAAACATGGTTCCATCTCGTAAAATTTATTGAAGCCTCGAAAAGACAAATAAAACAATGCGCTATGTTTATGAAGTGTGAAGAAAACAATCAGCTAATACATTGTTCTAATACTTATACAGTATCGGCATCGAAGAAGTCCCGACTATCTCAAGTGCCTGATGAGCCAGTGCTCAAGAAGTCGAAGAATAGCAGCTCTCGTCATGCCGCCCCCGCTGTCGTAGTCCAGGCAGCGCACGAGTCCGGCACCAAAGCCTCGGCCAGAGACGACATCGGGAGCGATAGTGATGACGAAAACCTCGACTTATATGAGAAACCGGGTAAAAAACTACCTCCTAAACTACTCATATTTTACAAAAAGAGTCCCTCAAGGCGTTTCACGTCAAACTGATTCAGATAAGGTTGGCTCTCATTACATTGAATATAAATCTTCAGAGATCAAACATTTCCAAACCAATGAATAGATGGCGGCATGCTATCATAACAATAAAAAACCAGACTAATGATGATACCCAAGCATGGACGTATTTGACAGAATTTATTAAAGCCACTCGGCAAGAATTCAAACATTGCCGACCTGATGTAATAAGTAGTTATTCTACTATTTAAAAATATAATTTAAATAATTATATCAATATATTTACTATTTCATTATGTTATTCTCTTTTATAACCCAATCTTCCTCTTTCCTCGACTCAAAGAACACCTCAGTGGGATAAAATTTGACGACGATAGCGTATCCTAACATGATCATCTTAATCTCTCTAAAGTCAGTGCAAGATGGGTGCCGCGAATGCTGACCGCACCTCAAAAACAAGTTCTAGTGGAATGCTGTAAGAAGTTTTTAGAGCTCTGTGGAGAAAATTCAACGAGTATTTTCGACCGGATTGTTACTGGGGATGAGACGTGGGTTCATCACTATGACCCTGAGAGCAAACAAGAGTCAATGCAGTGGATAAAAAAGGGTGCAGAGCCCCCAAAGAAGTTTAAAGTCACCCCATCCGCCGGAAAAATAATGGCTGCGGTTTTTTGGGATTCTAAACGTATTCTATTGATAGAATATACTAAAAAGGGTGAAAGCATCACGGCAGCATCATACGCAAACACATTGCGTAATTAAAAGAAGCAATTAAAGAAAAGAGGCGAGGAAAACTGACAGCGGGTGTGTTGTTGCTTCATGACAACGCGCCGTTTCACACGGCCCGCGTTGCGAAGGCTGCTGTACGAGACTGCGGCTTCGAAATGAATCATCCCCCGTACAGTCCAGACTTGGCCCCCAGTGACTACTTTCTTTTCCCGAATTTGAAAAAAGATCTTCGTGGAAAGCGATTTTCCGACGATGACGAACTGAAGGCGGCAATTAATACCCATTTTGAAGAGACGCCAGAACAATATTTTTTAGAAGGTTTAGAGAAACTTATTTCTCGATCTAATATTGAGTGAATACACTTAGTATTGAGGTTCTAGGGGACTATATTGAAAAATAGATTTTTTTTTTAAATTTCGTGTTTTCTTTCATGCCCATACCGAGAATACATTGAACGCTCCTCGTATGTAGATGAAGAATACAAAACACTGACAACATTAAAAAAATTAGAAGAGAAGAAAATAGGAAAGGAAGAATTCGACTTCTATAAAAGTTAAAAATGACAAACACAAAAAATTGGTGTCAATGCGTGACTCAAAAATAATTCTTGAAGAATTTCATTAATTTTCATTACTGTCGTTTTTGAGAGAGGAATACATGCCTGCAGAAGAAGATTCAAATCTTAATGAATACGAAAAAGAAAACATGGATGAGTCCTCTCAATCTGACACACGATCAGTGCCATCTGTTCCACCCCGAGCATCTCAACCACCTCATGAACTTTCACCACCATCTACTTCGCATTCGGAAACACCAATTAATTCACGGAAACGTTTAAACGCTGAGATCCGTTCTAAATATTTGGAAATCGTTAAAAAGAAAATTAAAATACTGGAACAAGAAGTAGCTAAACAGAATAACTCAGATAATATGGTAAAAACAGGCGATTACTTTTTCTTGATGAGTACATATACCTGAAAAGTTGACTCCTGTTAAGAAAATGCGACTGCGAAATAGAAAAGGCAGGCATTGATGAATGAAATTTCCATGTATAGGGAAAATCCCTATGGCTATTATTCAGAAATTACCACCACATAGCAATAACGAGTTTAATAAAATCAGTATCACACACAGAAACGAAATGAGTAATAAGTAGGTATCTTATCTGTATCGTATTACCTACCAATATAGCAGAATCAAAAGGCTGTTAAAAGAAGACCGGCGAAATTGGGCCTGATTTTAGGTGTTCGTTACACAATTCAAAATATCTATATATATAAAAGAAAGTCGTGTTTGTTACAACACTTATAACTCGAGAACGGCTGGACCGATTGCCATGGTTTTTGATTTGTTGGATTTGTTTCCGTCCCGAATAGCAGAATACATCTTAAAAGGATTTTGATCAATTCCCACGGGAACGGGAACCACGCAGGAGAAACCGCGGGCGGCCGCTAGTATTTAATATTTTTAACTAGTTAAATACAATTTTATTATATTTTTTTACCAAGGGATAAAAAAATAATCTAATAAATGAAAATACTATTGTTTTTGTAGTGCATAGTGCATAATATGTCCGGTAGAATATCGTAGAATAATAATAATGTTGCTAGTTAAGATACTTAAATACTGATTTTCCGATCAGATCCCATACAAATGACAGCTAGAATAGAGGCACGATAATTTTTCTGAAAATATTATGGCAAATTAGCAACAGATATTATGTAAAAAAAATCAAATGTCAAACAACGTCTGTCAATCATTCGTTGCTGTTTGTTTTGAATAACTTATGTGAATCCTATTTCTTTGGTGTTATTGTTCGAATGCTTGGTTTATATTTGACTTCTTTCGCTACGTTTAAAGAACGGTTTCAGCTAAAACAAACGAGCTAAGCTTTTCTCACCCAGTGAACTCGACATTATGAGGCTATTTTGTAGAAATCAAAATCATCCTATAACTATATTTTCCCATGGAGGGGGATCTATAAATTGTAGTGTATTTGAAATATTACTTTATTATCTACATTATAACAGTAAATATGTAAGTGTAATCCATAAAAAATCTAGGCCCAACTTTCTATGGAATTTCGCCCGTCTTCTTTCCTAGTAAAACATAAGGGGACAGTAGTAGGGAATTGGGCATTCTGGCTCACGCTCTTTCAACATAATCAAAGTTTTAGTTTTCAGTCTAAGTGAATCGTTCAACTTTAGAGCGTGCGTAAGAGGCGCCGCACCAATTCCCTACCATCACTTTTTATAAATCATATCCTTCCTTAATGTGACAACAGCTGACACATTTGTAAACATCTCTGATATTATTCATTACCTACAAATGAGCCTGCTTCCGCGCGCTCTATAGTTGAATGATTCACTCTAGACTGATAACTAAATCTTTAATTACGATCGCGATCCAGAAAGCCCAAATCCCTACTTTTACACTCATAAACTGTATTTATGGAGAGTGATAGCTCCACATAAGCTATAGGATGAGTATACTACCTACTACTATTTTATTTATTTATGTATTACGGAAAAGTTGAGGTAATGAATCCTGACTAGAGCACCTAGTATTAGCTTCAGAATAGAATATAGGTACAATACAGAGATGCGGACCGAGATTTGAACCATGGACCTCATGTACCTATGTGGGGTATACATACATTTTATTTGTCATAATACAAAATCATTCTTACTTAAAATAACAATCACTTGCTTACATTCCATGCTTATCTTATTTATTAGTCTTGAGGCTCGGTATAAGAGATGGTGATTCCCTTTTTTGGATAAAGGTATTTGTTTGTAATATAGGTTTCTTATTGCACTTGCTGATGTATCATTATGATATTTATTTCTTTTAATATTGCTCATAGATTTAGTCTCATTCGTTATTAGTATCCCCTCAACTATAAACATGTCGGACTCGCAAGTGTTGTCAGAAATCATAGCGAGGTGTACCCTGTTCTCTTTACACCACAATATACACTTATTTTATATATCCTCGTCGAGTCATCTTACTCCAGAACACGTCGAATATATGGTGATGTTCGACGCGCCCGTGGGGCATCCTCTTGTGGATCCTGACAATCCGCACCCGGATATGGTGGTACTAGTCTGTGATGAATTAGGACTACAATATACGAGTAACGATCACATCACGCTCGTCGAGTTTTCGGCGAGCCGACTTTTTTTAAGTGTACGGTGGGTGTATTTTAACACTCAGGAGTTCGATGAATTAATAGAGACTTCAGGTGATTAACAATAAATAGTGTGTGTGTATGTGTATGTGCATGTTTTTTATTAATTATAATTATTATTATTATTAAATTTCTTTTTTGTGTTCTGTTTGTGTACAATTATTTATTTACCTGAAACGAATATCTCAGTAACAGTATAGTGACCTAAGTATAAAGTATCCATATTATTTCTATTTTAAAGCTCGTTTTTTAAATAGCGTATCTAAAGAGAACTTAAGTTTTTACTATTCACTCTTAATTGAGTTGAGGTAATTATACCTATGAATTAAACTACTCGTAAGAGTGTGAAACTTTACATATGTACCTATATTATTTGAAAGAATTTACAATTTAGAACCCGAGACAGCATAAAACCGTTCCTGCTCCGTAGTACACCTAGCAAGTTCACCTGGGTGGACTACGGGCACTTGTTCTGACCCATGGTTCACCTGGGTGAATTACGGAAACCGAAGCAGACCCGTAGTCCACCCTACATTTTTTATGATAATTAAAAGATATTTTATGAGCAGCTGAATTTAGTCAAGTAACTTAAGTCATGTAAAATATATAGCTATGAATTAAACAAATAAAGAAATAAAACAAATAACATTTATTTGAGAAATATTTACAGATAGATTACAATGACATTGATAATATTTATTACTTTTATTACATAGTTGATTAACTAATTTTTATCGATTACTTCACGTACAGTTTTATATATTTCATCTTTAAACATATTTTGAACAATATGCTGACAGCATATTTCAGCATCACATTTACAAATCCCTTCTTTTTTAAACTGGTCCGCATCGTAGATTTCTAATTTGATGATTTTTCGACCCACCCCTGAGATAGCATAAAACTACAATTTTATGATCATTAAAAGATATTTTATGAGCAGCTGAATTTAGTCAAGTAACTTAAGTCATGTAAAATATAGCTATGAATTAAACAAATAAAGAAATAAAACAAATAACATTTTATTTGAGAAATATTTACAGATAGATAACAATGTTATTAATAATATTTATTACTTTCATTACATATTTGATTACTAATTTTATCAATTATTTCACGTACAGTTTTATATATTTCATCTTTAAACATATTTTGAACAATATGCTGACAGCATATTTCAGCATCACATTTACAAATCCCTTCACTTTTAAACTGGTCCGCATCGTACATTTCTAATTTGATGATTTTTCGCCCCACGGTAGGAATTTTGATATATGAATATGTCTCGTTTTCTTTTGTTCGTTTTCTTGATACGCCTGATCCTTCACCAACTTGTTTCCCATAATTATCTAGACCTTGATTAGGTTGATTATGTTGAAAGAGCGTGAGCCAGAATGCCCAATTCCCTGCTACTACTGGGGACATCTCGTCCCAGTCCAAAACTAGGACCGACACAGATAACGCAGCGAATATGAAGGCGGCTATACGATAACCCGATTGTGAACATTTGCCGTGTATCGCTCACACTCTTAATTTAGTCGTGCGTGCAAGACTCCAGGATTGTGGTTTCAGGGAGCTGATAAAAAAAACATTGTAAAACATTTCCACAAGAGTCCAATAGTTACCAAAAAACTAATTGCAACGCAAGAGCAGCTGAGGCCTAATCAAAAACCATTAAAGCTAAAAATGGACGTAGTGACCAGATGGAACAGTACCCTGGACATGATTGAGAGCACTTGTTTACTTCAAGAACCTTTAAAAGCGTCTCTTGGGATCCTGCACAATCCGGTAGAAAATCTTTCGGAAGGCGATTATCAGACACTGCCAGAAATAATAAAAATTCTGAAGCCATTCAAGCAACTTACTGAAGAAATGTCTTCAGAAAAAAAGTAACTGTTTCAATAGTTCTGGCTTCGACAGAAAGTATGATTAGAATTTTTCACAATTTAGATGCAAATATTATAACAGATACAGGAAATTGGCAAATAAAATAATAACGGAATTTAAAACTCGAAAGTCCAAGAGTAACGAGTACCAATTGCTATAGTAAAGTAGTAGTATTGATATACAGTAGAACTCCAATTATCCGAACTCCGACTATCCGAATCGCCGATTATCCGAATCACAAAAAATTGTCCAAAAAAAGTCTAAGTGCGCTATTATTCTTCCCCCCGCGAAGCCAGTGTTTGCGCGTCAAGTCCTGACTTGACTTGTCTTAACTTGCCGTTGTGCCTACACTGACTTCCCCCCGCGAAGTCAGTGTAGGCACAACGGCAAGTTAAGACAAGTTCCGGCGCATTGCAGTCACGGCGCACCTGTCATTGTTTGTTTTGATTAGCCAGTGTGCTATTGACCTTGCTCGAGGACGCTACTCTTTCGCTACGGCTTACTTTTGTTTGTGCGTGTACAATACTGTATTGTTTTTATACCATGGCTTCGAAAAGAAAACGTGTTGTGCTATCGTTAGCGGACAAACTGAAAATTATAGAGCAACTCTGTAGCAACTACATTTTTAACACGTTTTCGATAGGGCACATTTATAAGATTAATTGATAAGTAAGTCGATAGGTTGGGGTTTGAATAGACACGCACCACAGTAGTATATAAGCATTATTTTTATTATAATAAATTAGACTATAACACCATCTGAGTCTCATTACTTATACCTTGCCAAACTTTGGCAAAGTGGTGACCCGACGACGCTACGAAGAAGATAAGCAACATGAACCAACCAACTTGCAAAGCAAGCAGCGGCCATCAAGAAATATCTGAGGTAGCGGCTGGAGCTACCGTTTTATCCCGCATTCCGGAGTTTTGGAGGGATCAACCCGCATTATGGTTTACACAACTGGAGGCCATATTAGCAGCGCAAAAACAAGGCGACGATTATAAATATTTTACGGTTATAGCAAAGCTGTCTAAGGAAGAGATACTACAGGTCAGTGATATTATTACCTCTCCACCAGCCACGGAAAAGTACAAGGCCATCAAGGAGCGTTTAATTAATTGCTACGAGGAATCAGAACAGCGCCAATTTCAAAAATTATTGACTGAGATGGATCTGGGTGATCAAAAACCATCGCAACTTCTTCGCAAAATGCAGGTTCTTGGTAATGGAAAAATGAGTGATGAAACTATCAAACTTCTATGGTTACGGCTTTTACCACCATCAGTTACCACAGTCCTGGCAGTTACAGAAGGCATGGATATAGGCAAAATGAGTCAGATCGCCGACAAAATTGTAACAAACTCAAAACTTACCGAGGTGTCAGCTGTAAACGAAAACATAAACAATGGGCAACCAAAGTTCCAAAGATCAAATTGTATACAACTCCGATAATTGTCTGAACCAAAAGGAAGCTGACCAACTTAAGGACCTTGTATTGGAGGAATTACGGTGGACGAGAAACATCGCAATAAGTGAAATCGCCATCATGATGGGTATTTTCCTCATTTACGGAATGCTGAAGGTCATGGACAAAAGAATGAAACAACTTGCAAGAAACAATCAGCACAAGTGCAATGGATGACCTACACAGGGAATGCCTTGACCTAGTCAGCGCGCCTTCACAACAACAGTCAGCAATAATCACATTAGCAAGGTTAAGGTTGTTATTTCTATATTATCATTGTATTATTTTATGAGTTCGTTGTTCAGGCATAAAAATTGTAATAATTTTTATTTTTATTTTTTTTAAAGGGGGGTGTATATGTAGCAACTACATTTTTAACACGTTTTCGATAGGGCACATTTATAAGATTAATTGATAAGTAAGACGATAGGTTGGGGTTTGAATAGACACGCACCACACTAGTATATAAGCATTATTTTTATTATAATAAATTAGACTATAACACCATCTGAGTCTCATTACTTATACCTTGTCAAACTTTGGCAAATTTGATAAAGGTGTAACGGGTAAGAAGTTGTCTGAGATTTATGGTGTTGGACAAGCAACGGTTTGCACAAACAAGCTTGGTTATTCATCTTTTAAGGCTAGTAACGGCTGGCTAAGGAATTTTAAATTCAGGCATGGTGTACGCGAGTTAGATTTGGCTGGTGAGAAGCTTTCAGCAGACTCTGCAGCTGCTGAAAATTTTATTGAAAAATTTAAAACTGCATCAGAATCCTATGATCCGGAGTTTGTTTATAATGCCGATGAAACTGGCCTTGTTTGGAAAGCATTACCAAAAACCACTTTGGCTTCTAAAAGGGAATCTAGTGCCCCTGGACATAAGGTCAGTAAAGAACGTGTTACAGTGCTTAACTGTGCCAACTCCACTGGAAATCATAAACTGCCACTTCTTTTGATAGGAAAATCAAGAAATCCAAGAGCATTTAAAAACGTAAAAAAACTTTCTTCTACAAAAGTCAACCCAAGGCCTGGATGAATGCAGCTTTGTTTACCGAAAGGTATGATGAAGTGTTTATTCCTGAAGTGAAAAAGCACCAAAAATCGACGTTGCCTTGATAAACTGGCACCCATTCGAGCAATCTCTTTTTTTTTTTTTTTTTTTTTTTTTTTTTTTTTTTTTTTTTTTTTTTTTGCTGTGGCAACACTCCGGCTAACAGCTGATCTGTACCGGTCCCGTATTTTAATTTCTTTAAAATTAAATAAATACTACTAATAATGCCCAATATCGTTCACAATACTAAAATAAGTGTTAAACAATAATAATTAGTATAAAAGTTACATGTAAACTAAGTGAAATATGTGTTTATAGTGATTGTGACAAAATCATCTGGCAGTTACTTCAACTGTTCGAATATTGTAAATCGTTATCATCTCTTCAGGTAAATTACTTGTATGTACTTATTTTGCATACAGTTAATTGGTTTATAAACGTAGTGAACCGTGTCGTATCGAGTTTTCTTTTGTTAACGGAACGCGCAAACAGGTTATAATTGTTTGACAAACACCTATAACCTCATATTGCTCATTCGACGCCTTGAACATATTTGTTATTCTGTTATTTTTATAATATTATTGACAATAACTTTATCAACATGATGACTCGCAGTGCATTAGCTCAAAAACTAGATATGGCCTTGAAAGAATTAAAGGCAACCAGGGAGTCGAATGAACAAATGCTGTTGGAAAGAGATGATAATGAAAGGGAAATGTTAGAAGTCATTAATAGGAATACTTTATTAAAAAAAGATATGGCCGAGATGCACACGCAACTCCAATTAGTTGTAGATGATAGGGACAGGTTACAAGGCATAGTGGACGGGTTTGGCGACTGCAGCGAGGACTATGTGCGAGGGCTCCGGCGCATCACCATGCTGGAGCACGAGCTGCAGGAGGCGCACCACCAAATATCGCATATGGAGTCGGAGAAGACGGACGCTTTAATCACCCACAACCAGAGCCTTTTTGACGAGTTAATCGGTAGTGCACCCGGCCTGGTTTCTGCCGCAGTTGACTCGCCATCAACGGATATAATTGACTTGACAGAGGATGTTACTATAAATTCGGTCCGTTCTATGGCAATTGTCAATTGCAGTAGGAACAAATTTAGAAAATATGTTAAAATAAATAGGTATATCAAAAAAACCCAAAAATTAATTAAGCAAAAGAAACAGTGTTTTAAAAATGTTCAGTGTATTAAAGAACGAAGACGTTTAGGTGATGAACTTGATGTGTACACCATTATGTTAGAAAATAATATTGTAGAACATGACAAGCATATAAAAACATTACAGTCTGAATTGTGCCTACTCAAAAATCAACTAGAAATAATGACCAATAGATATAATTACACAAAAAAAGAGTATGGGGAATATGTTTTGGCAGTCAAGGCACTCACAAGCAATTCTATTCCAACTTGTTCTAGTCCAGAAAGTCCAGAATCTGTGAGTTCCCAGTCAGAGTGTATTTCCACTACTCAGGACTGCATAACAGAAATAACTAATAATATAAATCCTGTTATCATGTACAGTGACGATATTGGGAAAAATATGGGCCAAATATTAAAAAATAAAATAAATAGTCCAATAATTAATCACTGTTTGCCTGGAGCCACATACAGCGATATTTTAGAAATAATATGTAAATCAAAATATGACCCCAATACAACTTTGATCATATTTATTGGCAACAGAGGTAATGTGAACAAAAAGAAAATTATAATGCACTGTGACAATCTTATTAAATTAAATGTAAAAAAGATTATTTTGTTCACATTGCCTTACCTAAAAGGGGCATTACAAAATGAAAATGACATCAGATACAAATTAAATATGACATTAGATACTGTGACATTTGGAAATAAAAATGTATTTAATTTGATTGACATCAATAAATTAATAAGTAATCATGTATACTTGACAAAAGATAAATATTATCTTTCTAGTTATATTAAAAGACAGATAGCAATATCGCTATCTTTATTTTTTATGTACTCAGCCAAAGTCTTGGCTAAACTACCTGCTCCTATTGAGCAGTGTAAAAATGACATGTCTATTAACATGACCTTGGATACTGTTCCAAATAATTTAAATTAAATTTTAAGACAAAAGAGAATAACTCTGGCACTCATATTACAAAGGATAAGTCTAGTAGGTACATAAACTTAGTGCACCAAAATATACAAGGCCTGCCTGGCAAAGAATTACAAGTGGGGTTATTCCTTGACTGTATGGATATACATGTCTTGTGTCTAACCGAACATTGGTTAAGAGAACACGAATGTTCATTTTATATTGACAATTTCAATACTGTTAGTTCGTTCATAAGAAAGTCTGCTATTCGAGGGGGATCACTCATATTAGTACATAATAAATTTAAGTCAAAAGCTCGTAACGATATCTCAGCACTTTCTATTGAGCGAACTATAGAAATAGCATGTGCAGAGGTTGAGCAATTTATTGTTATATGTGTTTATAGACCACCTTCGTCTGAGTACACATTATTTGAATCAACTATGGAAGATGTCTTAAATAAAACATGTAACTCAAGAAAGAAATAGTTAAAACTGACAAGGATACAGCAAATGCATTTGAATCATTCTTTTCTAGTGCAGCCATTACGGCAACAAGTCAATTAAAATCAAGCACATGTCTAGCCAAAACTTTGCTAGCATCGAGTGTCGATGAGTGCAAAACATCTTTTAAATTCAAGCACATAACTTCTGATGATATAATTAAAACCTTTAAAGAACTGAACATTAAAAAAACTAAAGATTTATGGGGTATTTCAACTGACCTCCTCAAATCAATTATAGATACAGTCTCACCTCATTTAGCTTTTATTTTTAACCAATGTATTGATGCAGGTCAGTTCCCAAATCTAATGAAAAATAGCAAAATTATCCCTCTTTTTAAAGCAGGTGATAAGAGTGATCCCTCTAACTTCAGACCAATTTCTATCCTACCTGCGATGAGTAAAATATTTGAAAAAATTATTTTTCATCAGCTTCTATTTCATTTTAACGAAAACAAATTACTACATAGTAACCAGTTTGGTTTTACTAAAAACAAATGCACCACTGATGCCGGTGTTGCACTTCTTAAACATATATTTGATGCTTGGGAGAACAAACAGGATGCATTAGGTATCTTTTGCGATTTGTCTAAAGCATTTGATTGTGTAGATCATCAGATTTTGTTAGAAAAGTTGAAGCATTATGGTGTTTCGGATAATTCACTTTGCCTTATAAAGTCATATCTTTCTGATCGAATACAAAAAGTAGATATAAATGGTACTACCTCAATTGGCGCGCCTCTCCAAATGGGCGTGCCCCAGGGTTCAATATTGGGCCCATTGCTGTTTTTAATCTATATTAATGACTTGCCTTACTTCACTAAAGACTTATGTGAAATAGTATTATTTGCTGATGACACCTCGTTAATTTTTAAAATTGACCGCGGTAAAGAAGTTTTCGACGACGTAAATAATGCTCTTTCCCAAGTACTCCATTGGTTTTCAACAAACAATCTTTTATTAAACTCAAAGAAAACAAAATGTGTCAAGTTTACACTGCCTAATGTAAGACAGGTCAATACGACGTGCATTACTGTAAATGGTGAACCCATAGATGTAATTCAGTCTACTGTCTTCCTTGGGATCACCATGGATTCTAAGCTGCAATGGGGTGCCCATATCGCTGCTCTGGGAGGAAGATTAAGCTCGGCTGCATATGCAGTCAGAAAAATAAGACATCTTACAGACGTTGAAACGGCGAGGTTGGTTTATTTCAGCTACTTTCACAGTGTAATGTCGTATGGTATTTTGTTATGGGGCACCGCTGCCGATATACAAGCTATTTTTGTGCTTCAGAAACGAGCAATTCGCGCCATATATAAGCTTAAACCACGTGACTCACTGAAGGAACTCTTTAAGGAAATTAATATTCTAACCGTAGCATCACAGTACATATTCGACTGTATCATGTATGTACGCAAAAACTATGATTTTCTAAAAAAAAAATCGGAATGTCATAGTTTTAACACAAGAAATAAACATAGGCTTGCCGTTCCAAGCCTCAGACTCAGTAAAACTTGTAACTCATTTGTAGGATTAAGTATAAAAATGTTTAATATGTTGCCACAAACTTTTATTGACTTGCCTATACATAAATTTAAATTAAAAATTAAAGAATGCCTTATGAAGAAAGGCTATTATAAAATAGAAGATTATTTTAATGATAAAAATTTGTGGACACATTAAGTTGCTTCCTAGCACATGTACTCTGCCTGCGCCTTTGTATCCTCTGCCTGCGCCTTTGTATTGTTATTTGTATTGACATGATCCTTTGTATTGACATTATTATTTATTGTGACTTAAATTATTTTTGTGATGTTAAATTTTTGAATTTTATAATTTTTAATTTGTAATATTTTTTTTGAAAAAAGGCAAAACTGTTGAGTTTCTTGCGGCACTTCTTTCCTCAACAGGCCATTGACGTCGAAGTGCTGGTAGGGAAAAAAAGATTGACGTGTAAAAGTATTTTTTAAAAAATCTATTTGCAGAATAAATTTATTTCATTTCATTAAATTTATTTCATTTCATTTCATTTCAATCACACAAAAAATGGTGAACAACATGTCAGTGTGGTGCGGCAAACTTTTGCCAACACTGTTGTTTACGCGCTTTAAAGGTCATCACTTTTGTATTGCTATTTTGAGACTCGCCGCGCTGCCGATAGATGTCGGTAGCATCCGTTGGTGATGGGCTATGGCCTCTGCGCGTACGCTCGCCCCGCACCTCTCGCGAGCTCTCAGTCTGCCGCGACCCGCGCTACTCGTCGGTCCGTTGAACGTCAAGCCGCTTCCGCGCTTGCACTATGCACGAGACGCTTGCTGTGCCACCCGCCATTTTGTATTTGCAATTTCTTTCACCGCGATTGTGCTTGAAGATTTGAACTCTTGCGTCTAAAAGACTGTTTGCAGTGCACGCTTACCAATCATCATTGGCTTCATCTCATCATTGCCTGTTCGCCCTCCTGTATTACCACGGATTGTACCGGTAAGTCGAAAAATGGCTGTATGGGGGTGGTGATCTTTGATGACGCGTACCTACTTTTAATTGCACTTAGCAAAGTTATATTCCGCTTGTTCTTCTTTAACCTTCTTTCTCATCATTTACGCAACCCGCATTACCAACTGTAAAGTAACTTTATTTATTTTTTATCATTGTACATTAAAAAAAAAATAAAGGTCTACCGACATTTGCAGTGGATGAATTATTTACGTCAGCTGATAATAATTCATCGAACGAAGGACACGAAGTATTAAGGTTGCCGCTTTACCATTGCGACCTCAACCCGATTAAGAAAATCTGGGGCCTTGTAAAAAGAAAGGTGGCGGATAAGAACGTGGCACAAGATCCAAAAGAAATTGTAAAATTAACTGAAGAGGCCTTTGAGTCTATTACAGTGAAAGATTGGAATTTCAAACATATAGAGAAGGAATATTTAAAAAATGACATCTTTATGGATGAAGACATGGACCGAATAATTATATCTACGGCTAGTGAAACAGAACTGAAACAGAATCTGATTCTGTTTCCAGCCACTCTTCAGACAGTGATGTTCAGTGCAGTTATAAATACATATATTGTGGTATAATTATTAAGGTAAGAATATGCATTATTAAAAATAAGAACAATTTTATATATTAATGCCTTGTTTTCTTTAATTTTTAATATATACACGAAAGTGGTGAATAAACACGCCTAAGGGTTAAAAAAGTAGAGGGCTCAAGTTTCACCTGATACAATTAAAGAATACTTTGGGGAGCTAGAGGAATCGCTGAAATAAATTGATCCAAATAATATTATCAACTGTGATGAAAATAACCTTAGTGATGACCTTGGACGCAAGAAGGTTATAGTGAAAAAAAGGGGAACTAAGTATGAGTACCCCAAAAGGGTTCTTAATCAATCGAAATCTTCAATATCTATAATAATGTCTGATTCCGCTGCAGAGCACTTGTAGCATCGGCATCAGCCAATGCTAAGTACAAATAATTCATCTACTGGCGCTTCTGCTACTCCTTTACGACCAAAAAAGAGGCCGAGAGAAATCTTAAGGTCATTCATAATTTAAAGACGATGCACGATAAAGTAAACGCTAAAGAAGAAGAAGAAACACCATTCAACGTTTTTGCAAAAATGTCAATTGACAATGCGTTAAAGGCACAACAGAAAATCCAATGCACTTTCACCGAAATTAGGATAACAGATTTAGGGTTTATAGAGACAGTTACGAGTCAGTTGCGACTCCAGCATCAACTTATTCAAATTACGGTGAAAGACAGGCAGCCGACACACATGAAGTTGGTACTGAAGATAGTAATGCTGCTTCTAATGTATCACGTATCACGAATGATCTCATTCACTCAGCTATGCAGGCCGCTTCTGTTAGTAGTAATACGTCTCAATAGTTTTAAGTTCTAGAGTATTTTTTGATTTCTTGATTGATACTAGAATTGGTTCTTGATTTTTATTAACAATAAACCGCTATACACCGCGGTGCCATCCCAACGGTAGATATAAGTCAAAGGTGTTGGTATAGACAAATATTCAAGTAAATACTTCATTTTGTGCTCTATATGTTCATTAAATAGTTTTTCTGATTCGCTGTCAGTTTTTAGAATTCACTTGAATAAAAGAACGTTTAATACGAAGACATCTTTTACTACTGTTGGTTACATTATTCTGTCGGACATAATAATAGTAGTGGTATTTTGTGAACTTAAAACTTTATCTGGTGAAGATTGTTGGTGTGTGTGAGAGATCGCGGGCTGACTCTCTATTTAAATCAGTGGGCAAAATTAATATTTAAATATTAATTTTTTGACACACACACTGTACGTACATTACGTGATCTGAAATGGCTCGTCCTGTACCGGAAGCGACAGAACGTTCAGTAATATCGCTTAATGCGAGAATACCGAAATTCTGGAAGGAGAAACCACGCTTATGGTTCGGACAATTCGAAACCGTAATGGAAACTCAAAACAAGGTGACGCAGCAAGGTATAACCTGGTCATCGCAAAGCTGGGAAGAGAACCACTTCAGCAGGTGGGTGACATTATATTAACACCACCAGAGGCCGATAAATATAAGACGCTTAAAAAGAGGCTCATTAAAACGTATGAAGAGAACGCTGAGAAACAATTTAATCGATTAGTGTCAGAAATGAGTCTAGGATACCAGAAACCAACGCAATTATTGAGAAGGGTGTCCAATCTAGCTACAAACACACAAGTATCGAATAAATCACGTCGGGGTCACCAATGTGACGTATGAAGGTCACGTATCTTGACGTCAACGAAAAGAAAAGATCTTTCTCTGAGCTAGGTGTCTATGCTCGGGGACCGCGGCCCGATGTACCGTCTTGGTGTGTTGTATATATGCTAGCCGAAAGAATAAATCTGCTAGCGCGACGCAGGATCAAATATCTGATTGGCTGTCTTAGTGACGTGCGAGTGACGAGTCTCGAAGCCAATGTTTACACGTGCACTTTTCGCTGACTTGCAATCTAGTGTTGTTGTCGTCAGTCTGTCGTAGCGCATTCCGATAGCCGCTACATGGTACATAATAATAATAAATAATAGAAAATAATTCAAAATATACATTTTACCTACCGCCGAAGATAACGATGACACAGACGCAGAAGACATCATCGGCGGGTCTCCACCACTGACTTCAGTTGATCGAGATGATGACGCAGAACCACCTGCGAATCACCTTCAATCTTAGAACAAGAGGAATCCATATCCCAAACAAAAAACATCTGCAATTATTTCCATGATACGGAAACAAGCCGCCACCAAAGCTTTTAGTGAAGCAATCCCATGCACACCCAAACCTAAGCTCGATACCGTTAAACCTAACACTCCCATAACATAAGTACTTATGTGGGTAAACAATATTTTAGATAAGGTTGAACGTAGATGCTATGCTCCCCGTATAAACCTACGTGGTTTTTGGGTTGCATAATAAATGTATTATTAAATCTATTTTCTGCAAATAAATAAATAAATAAAAAACTATCACAAAACTGCTGTCGATCCAGGCACTTCAAAGAAGTTATTTGAAGGTTCTGTTGTATCTTATGTGATGTAAAGCTAATAAATAAATGTAGTGGGGACGCTTGCTGGCGGGGCGTGCGGTGGTGGGGGCGCGGGGAGCGGGAGCTCACCGCGCACTCTCGATCCGGCCGCCGTGCGAGTAGGAGCGTCTACAGTTGGATACTTATACTTTGTGTTTTACTACCATACCATAAACAGTACATCTTATACTACTAGAGCTAATATTCCTATGCTCTCAAGCACTTCAAAAGCCTGACATTGATGTTCCTGGATCAAGTAACTTTATTTCGCCCCAATCATTCTGTCCACAAATTAAAGCAGAACCCCGAAAGAAAAAGGCAACTGGGAAGCGTGGAAAGAGTTTTTTTAAACAAACAAAAAAAGCAACGAAGCAAGTTGTTATTCCGATACATCGAATGATGAGGATGAAGACTTTCGGGCCAGCGGATCGTCTTCCGGTGGCAAAGCATATGTTACAATAGCCCCATATATTTTTGTATGAAACTCTGTAGAATTGACGGCTGATAGGCTTGTGTGTGGAAGGTGAAAACATGTTGCTTCGACCTTACTTAGCGTGGGATAAGTCTTTTGCAGCTTGCGTGGGGCCAAAGCCAACACGCAGAGGCTTTTTGGTATCATTTTGTCTAAAATGAAATGGGTATATTATCTGCCAGGTTTTATCTCTAGATAGATATAGGATCTGCCCAAAGACAACACCTGGCAGATATAAGAACTATTGCAAAAATAAAAATAAAAACCAGGTTTAATGTTTCATTTTGATGGACCAGTTAACTGGGTTATTGATTGAGACAACGGACGTCTGCCATACAATGTCTCAATGTTTTTCTCCTGGCAGACTGTGACTTGCCTCCCACTAAATGGGCCCCCAAAAATAGCTACCTCTCTAAGCAGCCATGACGGCCGCGGGCAGCAAGGGCAGCAACATCGGCGTGGTGTCGAGAGGTGTCCACCGCTTTCTGCGAGGTGGTTTCCCACCTCACCAACTCGCGACTTATTCATGTTTCACTTCCACCCTGCGACGACCACTCTGGACGGCCAATTAAGGCAAGCCAGAGGTGAGAGTCCTGCGGCCCACCTTGGGGTCCACTTCGGATAACCAATGAAGGTAAACCGGAGACGGAGGGCCTGACCGACTCTCGGAGAATCTCGGGTTCGTGGTGTCACTACTCACTCACCAAAAGCTCGCCACAAGCTGCCCTAAACCGTAGGGGGGAGTAACCGATTACTCTTATTATTATTTTAAAGTTTATTTATTGAGCTTTCAAATGACATCACTATTTATGATTATCCGAACGCACCATCTATGAGGTTGGTAGCGATGTGCTTGACAGATGTGACTTCTTGTAAAATTGTGTAAGAAAACAATAAACAGAAATCTGGTTAAATCCATGAGTTTTATTATACAAACAAGAAAAGCTGTACAATTCATATACGGGGTTTCATGCGTGTGGTAAGGGTTGATACCGATTGAAAGTTATTTTCGCGGAGGTGCGATTTTTTTGACGATGAGTGTATAAGCCATATCTGATGGTTTGCCCCGATGGCCACATTTTGCATATACATACATATATGGACCATATTATGATGCTACAACATCGGATTGAGTGATCCTGAATAATATAATTGACAGCAGAATGGACCCATTTCACTGGTTTTTTCATCAAAATGACGTTTTGATTTTGGATCGAGGCTTCAGAGACTCAAAATAATTATTAGAAACACATGGCTACATCGTAAAAATGCCTGTCACAAAAACAAATAATAGTGCAAAGGTCGTTTGAAAAATCAATTTAAACAACTGAGACATACAAATAATAATAGAGCAATGACCCATCTTTTTGACGAAATAAGAATTGCTGATGCCTTACTCAATGCCTTTGGTCAACCTTTGGTTTGTCAACCTGGCAGATCACAGACTAGTCAATGAAATCCTAAAAGAAATAGTTCGAAGATCACATTTAGAAAATAATTTTGGCAATTATATAATAGCGAAGAATATGAATGCTCGCCGAGCCCTTTTTAATGCGATTACTGCTGAAAACCCAGGGCTTAACGGTTTCCCAGTATTAACCAAAGATGAACTCATTATATTTGCCCTGGGAACATACCAGCTAAAGCAGGCAAGAAGCTACTATGGCGAGCACATAAAACGTCACGGACAATACGTTATTGAAGTATCCAGAGGCATTGAAGATATTCAAGAACATCAGATTGAAGCTACTAGACCTGTATTATTAAGAGGGAGGATACAGTCAAGACACAGACAATCTCGAACTTACTACAGCAATAAAGGGCCACTACTGCAGCTGCATAGTAGGAAAAAGAACACTCGGTTCCTGCTCACATGTAATGGCCGTTATTTGGTATTTAGGATGGGGTAGACATCAAAATGATTTGAGATTTCCGGCGCTCTTTTAAGATAATGTTATAGTAAGACGTGATGTCGAAAATGAAGCTTACGATGAGCCCAGCGATATCGAAGAATAATGATTCCTACCTACCCCATCCTTCCCCCGGGTCTCACTCGGTGTACCCGGTTGGGCGCATTATGTCCAATTCGCAAAATGTCCACCAGACCCCGCGGTGGGCAACGCCACGCTGCAAGGGTATCTATAAGAGGCCATACATCGCTTAATGTCGAGTTACTGGAAATGAGCTACATCAAGTCCTGTGCTAATATTGTAAATGCTGACTTCAGAAATTCAACACACTTGCTAGGTTTAGACGAAATATATATTGGATTACAGGCTGGAGAAAGTATGGAAGATTTGAAAAAAGATGAAAATGTACCTCGTGCAGCTATTGCAGATTTCTATAAGACATGCCAAGAATTTTATATGGAATTTACGTCGGACATTATTAAGCGATTTGATTTCGGCGATCCTTTATTTTCTATTATATCTGTTTTAAATCCATTAGAAGCTCAACAGTTTAAAATTAAATCACTGGTGCCTGTACTGAAGCGATTTCCAGTGCTTTATAAATTTGTGACAGCACAAACATTGGACGATAAGAGGCGAGCTCACGCTATGCTGGATTTTCATCAACATGGGCTTGAAGTTCATGGAGATTGGAGATAACATTGATGCTGAATGTTACTGGGGTAAATTACTTTATTAATATATTTACAAGTATTTAGGATTAAATAATTAATTCCTTTGCTTGTCTGATTATGACGTTTGAAAAACTGTCAGAGACTTGTCAAGTTGACACTTGCCTTCAACTTTATGGTAAACAAAGTTTGTAAAGAAATTAAGTAGATTCACTGGAGGGTAGGCGATGGGTCCACGCGTCTTTTAGTTTTAAATCTTTTTATTTGTGATCTAGTGCAGTTTGGTGTTGAAAAGTGGTGTGATTTTCATTCAGTAAAGTGTAACGAAGTGTCATAAATAAGAAAATTGAAACAAATTGACTGAATGGACGGGTATTGCGTGTAGTGTGTCTCATCGGTAGATGAGACGCTCTTACCGCAATGGCGTCCATTCCCCCGTGACCTTGAGAGTATCCTCCAGTGTTTCCATGAAGCGTTAAAACATCTAACACCAATGTTTTAACGCAAGGAGAAACTCCCATATTCACTCACTCGACATTGGCAGAATCACCGCGCCGCAAACAGGCGCGGGAAAGAGGCCATTAAAAAAAAAAAAAAAAAAAAAAAAAAAAAAAAAAAAAAAAAAAAAAAAAAAAAATTATTATTAAAATTACATAAAACTCGAAATAATCGTCATTTATTATCAGTGGGACAACGAGAACAACATCAAGTGTTTTGCATGAAAAACGCTGCGGGAGAATACCTGTTCTCAAACAAAAAAAAAATTATTTCATTATTGCTGATATTGCCTTTTTCAAATGCATCAGTCGAGCGAGTGTCCTTAAAAATTTAAAAACTGAAAACCACAATAGATTGAATACAGATACTGTAGTATCATTAATGGCTACAAGGGAAGGGATTAAAAAACTGGGCGGCAGTGTCAAGCTTAACCCTTCGAACAAAATGCTTTCGACTAATATATGGAAAAAAATATAAAAGATAAACAATAAATAATATTTAAATAATTGATTATAGTTTCATTTTATAAAAAACTTATAAATTATAAATTAACAAAATGTTTTTTTACAATATTGCTTCGTTTGTACTGTTACATTGGGAATTGCATTATTAGACATATAAAATAAAATTGCTTAGTTTCCCATTGCATTGACGTCAATGCAATCGGAAACGTTTGTTTTTCGCCTAAATCAAATCACGTATTTTTCAGTTCAGTTTGGATTGGACCTCCGTCGCGTAAAAGACATTTTGGCAATATTCATAATTAAATTTTTTTAAAAAAAGCTTCGGCTGACCCACTCCGTAACAGTGGTGTCAGAAGTGGGATACCAGTGTGGATATCGTCGTAACCGCTCCGCTGGTATTCCATAACGAGTCGCGCAAATAAGTCTGCAAACTCCTAAGACCTTTACAAATCGAAGGTCTCGCGACCATCTCCAAGTTCCAGTGCCAATCCAGCTCCGGAGTGCTAACTCCTAGCTGCACTTCGTCACATTCCGCGTCTGGTCTGCCCAGCCGCCTCCTCTGTATCCAGCCGGCGCCGTGCGCCGCCCATCTTCAAACTCCTGAGTAAACTGCGCCGCCCAAGTAGCGCCGCCCGTCTTCGAGCTCCTGATAAAACTGCGCCGCCCAAGTAGTGCCGCCCTGACATCGTCCCTGGACGTCCTGCCTGCCGCCGTCATCCTGCTAATCACCGCAGCCACCGTCGTAGCTGCCGTCTCACTCGCTCGAAGATCCTGCTATCTCCAACATCTCGGTACTCTGAGTCAAGCCGCCAGCAGCCCGCTATCGCCGTGTCCTGTATCGGTTGCTGCGCGCTTCGCGTCCTGACTGCTACGCCGTTCTTGGGACACGGTTCTGTACCTATGGACGCTGTTTGATGACATATCGTTTTTTTTTTCTACAGTGCCAAGGAGTGTAAAGAGAAAGGACGATAGTCCAGAGAGTTTAAAACAAGCATTACCAAAAGTAAAAGATGGAGGACAAGTACGAAGTTTTGCAAGAGAGTTTGGGTTGAAAAAGTCTACTCTACAAATGTATGTGAAATCTATTCAGAGCTGTTCTACTTCGGAGATAATCAGTTTCAGACCAAATTATGCAGTAAAGAAGGTATTTTCTGATGAAGAAGAAAAGCTTTTATTAGATTATACAGCGTGCAATTTTAGTCGTTGTTTTCCCGCAGTAAAATGATTCTATCTTAGTAGTAAAATAGATTAATGAAGTTATTTTTTAAGTGAAATCAAAAGTTTTACGATTATGATAAACGAAACTCGAACCAATAGTACTAGCTGCGTCGCGGACGGTCACCGGAGGGGGTCATTGCCCTTCGCGTTTATCAAAAAAATGATTATTTACTATTTACTCCCATTTGGTTTCCATTTTCCCATCAAACTTTAAAAAAAATAAAAAAAAGCTTAAAAAATATTTCAAAAAAAAATATTAAAAAAAAATTACATGCATAAATCGATAGTACTACTGAAGGTGAAGCATTCTGCTGCGGGAAAACAACGACTAAAATAACACGCAGTATATGTGTGGGCGCAGATAATAGTAGATTGTTAACCAAGGGCTGTAAGACATCAATTGCATACGAGGTTTTTGCCGCCCAAACGCAGCGAGGGCGCTAATTAGCCCGAGTATGCAATTGATGCTTACTTACACCCGAGGTAAACACTCTGCTTTACATATCGATTGTGAGGTAAATAAAAAAACAAGAAAGCAGGTTTCTATGAACATTTATTAAAGAGAAACATGTGTATTTAATCAAAATTAATAGTAAAATTACAACAATTTTTAAAAGATAAGGTCAAGTTCTTTTTAGGAATATTTACAGTTTGAGTATGAGTTTGTGATGATAAGACTTGAGTTTGAGTGACTTGAGGTTCTTGCATCGTAAATGGCGGCAGTTGACTGGTACTATTTTCTTCAGTAAAAAATGGCTCAGATGATGTGCTTTGACGTGGCGATTTCAAGTTTATGTTTTTTGTTATTTTAGAAGTAATTTTGCTTTTGTTTTCCACCGAATCTTCGATATAGCCTTCGGCCACTTTGCTGGACTTCCAGCCCCGTGCCTTTTTAACAGAGTGAGGTTGGCGCCAGAATTAGCTAATAGAGTCGCTGATGTTCTGCGAAAGGAATGCCCGGTGTATAACTCTACGTTACTCAGTTTTAAATATGTGTGTTGCGAACATCATAATTTCTACGCGCGCGGGCACTAGTGGGGAGCCCCAGCGGAAAGCCCCGAGCACCGACGAGATCCCCACGAGCGCGAGCGCAGATCGCCCTAATCCTAGCTCTTTACATTCTACTGAAGTAGTTATGGATTTATTAGATGGGTATTTTGATAAGAGACATATTGTCTATTTAGACAAATTTCATAATTCAGTTGACCTGACCAGAAAGGTGAGCCAAAAAAGAGCGTACTGTTATATTGGAAATTGTATTGATAAACATATAAAATAAAATTGCTGAGTTTCCTATCGCATTGACGTCAATGCAATCGGCAACGTTTATTGATCGTCTTATTAAATCACGTATTTTTCCATTAGATTCGATTGAACCTCCGTCGCGTAAAGACTTATTTCATAAATAAATAACACGGACAATGATGAATGTCCGCTAGATGACCATATCCTTGAGTTGTTAGGCGCATCCCCATCAAAATCCAAAAAAAATGGGCGATCATATTTATAAGGATATAGCGATTCGATGGGAGCATATTGCTACCTCAGGCCTTTCTAAGAAAACTAGAAAGGACCTCCTAGATAAAAAGTGAAATAATTTGTTAAAAAGTGTCTTAATAATAATTTTGTGTTCTAAAATGTCATCGAGGGTTTGTAAAACTAATCCAGACCATTTTTGTTACATTTGTGGCAAGATTGTGTTGTCAAAAGACAGAAGAAACATCACGGACTCAGTGAAAAGAGCTTATTTTCATTATTTTGGTTTTTCGATTGGAAACCTGGACAAACCATGGGTCCCTCATGTAGTTTGTGTGAGCTGTCAAAGCATTTTAACCAACTGGGAAGCAGGCAAAAATAAATATTTGCAGTTTGGAGTACCAATGATGTGGAGAATGCCAACAAATCACCATACAGATTGCTATTTTTGTTTAACAAAATCATTTGGTTTCAACCGCAAAAACAAAAGTAAGGTTCGATATCCTGAAGTTTCTTCTGTGACAATGCCTATTTTACACACTGATGGCATTCCATTCCCATCACCACCAGGCTCATCTTCTGGTGTAACTGAAGAAAGCAGGCTAATAAGTCAGAGTGACTTGCAGATTGAAAACACCAAAGAGGAGATCAGTTCTGATGAAGACGAGACTGACAACAAGGAACCACAACTTATAACACAGTCAAGGTTGAATGACCTTGTACGAGACCTACAACTGTCAAAGAGCAAAGCAGAGTTATTAGGTTCACGATTACAGCAATGGAATTTGTTAGCATCTGAGACTAGAGTCAGTATTTATCGCAGCAGAAGTGAACGTTTCTCAAAATATTTTCAGCGGCATGATGAATTTGTGTACTGTTCGGACATTAATGGCTTATTCGTGTGTATGGAACAGGTCTATGATTCCAACGAATGGCGTTTATTTATTGATTCATCCAAAGCAAGTTTGAAAGCTGTGCTTCTACATAACGGAAATCTCAAACCGTCTATTCCTATTGGCCACGCTGTAAATACAAAGGAATCTTACGAAACGATGTCAACGTTAATCAAACTTATAAAGTATCATGAGCATAACTGGAAAGTATGTGGCGATTTAAAAGTGGTAGGCTTACTCTTAGGTATGCAAAGCGGTTACACTAAGCATTGTTGCTTTTTGTGTCTTTGGGACTCGAGAGCAAAGGATCAACATTATGTTGTGAAGGAATGGCCTAACTAAAAGATACGAATATTTGCCAGGTACCAAGAATATAAAATACAATCCGTTAATTAATCCGAATAATGTTATTTTGCCACCCCTCCACATCAAACTAGGTTTGATAAAAAATTTCATTAAAGCCCTTGACAAGAATGGTCCTGCTTTTACATACTTAAAAGCTATTTTTCCTGCTCTTTCTGAAGCAAAATTGAAGGAAGGCATCTTCATAGGCCCTCAAATACGAAAATTGTTAAAGGACGATACATTTTCGTCACATTTGACTCAAATTGAAAATGCTGCCTGGATATCTTTTAAAACAGTGGTTCAGAAATTCCTCGGAAATAAGAAAAGTGTTAACTACGAAAGTATTGTTGCTGAATTATTACAGAATTACCAAAAAATGGGAGTAAACATGTCTTTAAAAATACATTTTCTTCACTCGCACCTAGATTTCTTCCCTGAAAACCTAGGGCAATTTAGTGATGAACATGGTGAACGTTTTCACCAGGATCTGAAAATGTTTGAAGACAGATACCAAGGATACTGGGACCAAAACATGTTGGCAGACTATTGCTGGTCAATTATAAGGGAAACTGAGCAGTCTGATTACAAAAAAAAGGCGAAAATAAGTCACTTTTAATTTTTTTGTCGACAATTTTCTATAGAAGTGAAGTATTTTTGTAAATTTCAATTTTATTAAATATTTTTGAAACTAGACGTGCTACATTTTTTTAAGTCACAGATTCGTAACCAGCATAAAAAATTCTATTTAGGCACATGTATCTCATCTCTGCGTTTTTTTTCTTGTAAACTAGTGTTATTTTTAGGTACATTATTATTTTTTACACATTTATAGTCGAATTAATTATTCAGACATAAAGTCACTTCCATAATTATTACATAACCATAATAATTATGTGTTGCGCAACATTATTATATTATTAGGGTCATGATTTAAGGCTCTCAGCCTCCAACTATTTTCACGGAAAGAAACTGGTCTGCACCATGATCAAATAAAGGACCTGTACCCTAAATTGTACCTCGTACCTTTCTTATTTATCTTCTTTTGTCACCACTTCTTTACTACGATTTCAACATTTTAAGACACAGAAGGTCTCCAACCGTTTTCACAGAGAAACTTTGTTTACAGTTTACACCATGATCAAACTGAAGGATTTGAAATCGAGTTTTATTTTTAAAGTCAAGTCCAGTATAACCTTCCACTCTTTTCCAATCATTCTCTAATACCAACTCTCTTTTGCTGCATGCATTCGTCAGCTAACGTACCAAATACCTTCCGAATGCTTTAGTGAAAAATAGTTCGCTCGCTTTTGGTTGTACTGGCCAATCGCGACATCAAAATATTTTTACTAAATTATTCCCAAATTACTTTACCATATCGCACACCCGGTAAAAAACTGTCATAACACAAAAACAGGCAAATCTCACCCCTTGCAGTAAAATATTATTTTCCTGCAAAAAGTGAGATTATAAAAATATTATTTTACTGTAAAAAGTGAGACCCGCCTTGCCTCTAAGCTACGTTATGACAGTATTTTAGCGTGTGTGCGATTATGTGGTCAATTATTATTAAGTAACAAAATGACTCTACCAGATTTGCCTGTTTTTATGTTATGACAGTTTTTTACCGGGTGTGCGATATGACCTTACATATCAAACTTGCCATAAGCGTCAATAAAATGAATTTATTTAAAATTACCTAAATACATTTAAAGACAGCAAAGGTACAGTCAACAGCACATCACGATATACACTTGCAGTTCGATAATAGCGCTTATGCCCCCGACACAAGAGCGGTACAAAGTCCAAAGTGTTACGTCTGACGTGCTTTTGACTGTACTTTAATACATTCCACATAAACTTCATTCATATATCGTCTTATTTTCCTCATACATATCCTATAGCAACTTAAAATTTTTCCATCAAAATTTTATGAGTCCCTTTTACACAACTTCGTAAAGTTCCTTAATGAAATATAACATAGTTAATGAACTAGTTAGCGTGTTACAGAAATTGATTCGCGTACATTGGAATGTGCCTGATGCACTTTTATAGAATGATATAATCGTTTAGGTTCAAAATGTTCAATTCGCAAAATGTTAACATGGTGCAAAACGTTCATGTCCCGAAATGTTCATATCCCAAAATGTTCATTTCCCAAAATGTTCATGTCCCAAAACGTTCATGTCCCAAAAAGTTCATTTCCCAAAACGTTTATATCCCAAAATGTTCATATCCCAAAACAACTAGGTATTATTTCGTATTATCTATATGAATTTAACAACCATTGTTAAGTTAGTTTACCAGGTGGTAGGTTACTGTACTGGGCCGTCTAGGTCGGTACCACCGCAGTGCCAGATATTTTCCCGTGAAATAACGGTGTGTCAAGCACTTCTGTGTTTCGGGGAAAGGGCACTGGGAAGTACTGTAGTATAAATACCCACGATTTAAGGGACGGGGGTTGGGGGGAGGGGGTCCCCCCTCCTCCCCCCGCGGATTGCGATAGTTTCTGAGATATGATTTTTTTTTCAATTTTTAGGTTAATACTACAATTTGGGGAGGGAGTGAGGGGGAGAGATGTGGAGCGAGGTAACAGCCTCGCCCTATACCCCTTTCAACCCTCACAAAGTCAGAAACTCCCCCTTTTTGAAAAGAGAAATAAAAAATAGGTAGTTATTTGAAAAAGTGACTGGAAAGGACTATGCAAAGGAGCGTCCCCACCCACCAACAGATTTCATACGTATCTCTATTTATACCTCTTGCCATACTGATCTTTTTTTAGGGTTCCGTAGCCAAAAGGCAAAAAACGGAACCCTTATGGATTCGTCATGTCTGTCTGTCTGTCTGTCTGTCTGTCTGTCTGTCCGTCCGTATGTCACAGCCACTTTTTACCGAAACTATAAGAGCTATACTGTTGAAAATTAGTAAGTAGCTGTATTCTGTGAACCGCATTAAGATTTTCATACAAAAATAGAAAAATAATAATAAATTTTGGGGGCTCTCCATACTTAGAACTGAAACTCAAAAAATTTTTTTTCATCCAATCCTTACGTGTGGGGTATCTATGGATAGGTCTTTTAAAATGATAATAAGGTTTCTTATATCATTTTTTTCTAAACTGAATAGTTTGCGCGAGAGACACTTCCAAAGTGGTAAAATGTTGGTCCCCCCCCCCCCCCCTGTAACTTCTAAAATAAGAGAACGATAAATCTAAAAAAAATATATGATGTACATTATTATGCAAACTTCCATTGAAAATTGGTTTGAACGAGATCAAGTAATTAGTGTATAAATTTTTGGGGCTTCCCATACTTAGAACTGAAACTCAAAAAAAATTTTTTCTTCAAACCCTTACGTGTGGGGTATCTATGGATAGGTCTTTAAAAATGATAATAAGGTTACTAATATCATTTTTTTCTAAACGGAATAGTTTGCGCGAGAGACACTTCCAAAGTGGTAAAATGTTGGTCACCCCCCTCTAACTTCTAAAATAAGAGAACGATAAAACTAAAAAATATATATGATGTACATTACCATGCAAACTTCCATTGAAAATTGGTTTGAACGAGATCAAGTAATTAGTTTTTTTTTAAAACGTCATAAATCGTAAACCGCAATTTTCCTCTCATTCAATCAACTCAAATATAAAAACGTCGATCAAACTTACAAAGAACTACAAGAACTTTTATATTATGATGATACTTGCTGCTACGGAACCCTTCATGGGCGAGTCCGACTCGCACTTGGCCGGTTTTTTTTGTATGACGACATCCGCCGAAGGAATGGGGATTTCACGCATATCGAATTTGAATGTTGTATTTTTCAAGTATTTTTTTGACACAGTTAATTGTGAAAATAATGTGCAGGCGATCAACAGTAACCTCCCTGGCCTAAATAAAAGTGTTCAATCAAACTATAATCTAAAAAAATATTTTACAGTCGAGTCCACTTGAAGCTAGACACTTACAGCGCAATTCTGAATCTTAGGCGTACGGCATAAGGACGGTTTTATTGATTTTGAATACCCCGTCATTTTTTGGATTAAAAATGGTTATTTGTCTTTATATGGAATGTCATAATAATATTGAAACTAGTGCCAAGTCTGTTGGTGGGTGGGGACAGAGCCCATACAACTTCTTGCGTTGTCCTTTTAACAAAAATAATTAATTTAACTTAAAGAATTACTAAGTGAGTGATAGTTTTTCTTAAATTAAGTGTTTTAAAAAGAAAAACTAACAAACAGAAGAAAAAAAATAACCACGAAGATTAAGGCGGGAGCTCCGCTGCGCTTCGCTCCCGCCTTAGCCTTCTAACCTATATTCATCCAAGTCGATTTTCCACTCCATTGTCTTTTATAATATTCTGGAAATTTCCATAAATGTAATTGATTATATTGTATTTACTGCGTTTAGTTATTGCAAGTTGCGACAGATATGAAAACGATGAAAGGTTTAGGTTCAGAATGTTCAAATCCCAATAACAATGGTTGTTAAATTCATATAGATAATACGAAATAATAGTTGTTTTGGGATATGAACATTTTGGGATATGAACGTTTTGGGAAATGAACTTTTTGGGACTTGAACGTTTTGGGATATGAACATTTTGGGATATGAACATTTTGGGACATGAACATTTTGGGAAATGAACATTTTGGGATATGAACATTTCGGGACATGAACGTTTTGCACCATGTTAACATTTTGGGAATTGAACATTTTGAACCTAAACGGATATAATGTATACCCGTTGACCGAAGTTTCAAGTAACTCGGAATCTGACGCTACACTAAACAAAACAAATAGTGCTGATGCCACACAATACCTAATGCGCAGGAACGTGCCGCTAAATACGGACATGTACTATCTACCTAAGACCTTTGATGCTTCTTTGTAATTATTGATTGGTGTCTAAGAATAATATATAAAACAAATTATTATTTTACTTATACTCAATTGATACTTTAAGTTAATTTGATTACTCTCTTGTATCATCATCATTACTCATGATAAAAGAATGAGATAAGGAGTGAGTCATTTAACATCATTTCGTTAATTTATCATTTGCCTAAAAAACACAGCAAGAGATTTAAATTTTTATCATTAAACTTGAAAAAATTACATTAAAAAATTACATAAAATGTGGTTATTGTCATATAAAAAAATACGAAGTTTTTTATAGTTTACATGAAGTAACAAAATTGATCAGAAAATGTTAATTAATTTCAAGTCACTAATAAATGAACACTATTATTTAAATATAAACTATACGTGTACTAAATAATTACCTACCTACGAATATGTACTTCAAAGCAAATTAAAGTTGCATTTTGTCAATTAATGCTAGGAATATTTAAATTTTACCTGTTAATAAAGGAAGACGTGAACATCTACTAACATCTATTAGGAATGGCTTTATGTTTTTATTTGTTCTCCTCATTATTTTAGGCTTAATTTAACTTGTCAGAAACGTTTTAATTTTTTTGCCGATTAGTGTTGTTTTTTGGCAAATTTAGACAGTTTCGGTAAAAAAGGCGATCAATTAACGCATATTTCCTATCAAATAATAATCATTTATATAAAACTCAAGTAAACAGTTACGTTAAATGTTATTTATACGAGAGGAGACATAGTTCTACTTAATTTGCCAATATTATGTATATTAAAAGTTAATCACTGAACACCGGAGAGCATAAATTCTGCAAGAGCATTAGTAACAGAAGAATACAATGGAATTTTGACCGCCTCCGTGGAACAGTGGCTACGCCGCTCGGGTATAAAATCACGGAGGTCGTGGGTTCGATTCCCACCTTGGGTCTGGTTGGTGGTAGGGCTTTTTCAGAGTCCGACTGGCTAGCTACCACCCCCACAGGTGAAATCTGCCGCCATAACAGCTCTGGCTGTGTTCCGGCAAAATTAATGTGGGAGCCAGTACACTTGAAATCAGAGGCTCGAAGATCAGATGAGTCTACAGTCTGGCAGCACATTGAGCGACGCTTCTAGGTGAAGCGTCCCTCAATGGAATAGGCCGCAGTGGCCGCTTACCATCAGGTGGGCTGCGAGCCTGTCTGCCAACTGAGTTAGTATAAAAAAAAAAAAAAAAAAATATACATACGAAAATGGTTTTCAGACTTTCTAGATTTCCTGACAAAGACAAATAACTTGGACATTCTGGACAACCCACACCGCATTCTCAATGTTGATGAGACAAGTTTTCAAATTTGTCCAAAAACAGGCAAGGTTATAGGACCAAAAGGCTGGAAAAACATATATGACATTAAGCGAGGAAGTGAAAAGGAAACTATCACTGTTATGATAGTCATCTCAGCTGCTGGCGAACTTGTAGCCCCGATGGTAGTTTTCCCATACGTTAAAAAACCCCCTAAAGAAGTTGCACTTAGTGTGCCGCCGACGATTATCTTGGGAATATCGGAAAGTGGCTGGATGAGAGGAGATCTTTTTTACGAATATATTGCTAGCGGTGTGAACGCATGGCTCGAAGAAAAAAAAGTAAAAAAACCCATCGTTTTATTTGTTGACGGCCATAATCCCCATCTCACTTATCAATTAAGCGAATATTGTGACGCAAATCAAATAATTCTATACGCTTTACCACCCATACTACACACATCCTTCAGCCCGCCGATGTAAGTGTGTTTCGGCCTTTTAATTTGAATGGCGCAAAACTATTAAAGCTTGGCAGGATGAGCAGGGAAAACCATTGACCAAAGTGACGTTTTGTCCATTGTTGCAGAAGGTCTTAGACAAAGATATGTCACAGACAATTAAAAATGGATTTCAAAGGTGCGGTCTTTACCCCTTTAATCCCAATGCAGTGGATTATTCCAAATGTGTAAAAAAGCGGCTAGTTGGGGCTAGTAGTCTTGCTCGTCATTTTATACCCATAAGATGAGTAGGTTGTTAATCACGGTATTAGTATTTGGCTATCTAATCGCTTTGCACTTTGATGCAGGACAAACAACCAACCACTCATATATGTAGAAATCAAAACGTTTCATAACCAAGGGTGATACCGTCTATGTACCGCCCGGCGATTTAGATCCCTTCATGGATCCCGCTCCTAAGAAACTTGATAAGTCTTATATATGATTTTTCTAAATTGTACATAGATTGATTTTAAGATTTCCGTTTCATTTAAACGTAAACTTTTGTCTGATTGACTAAAAAAATAAGTTATTTATTTAGGGAGTAATATCATCACTAAACGCAACCGTTGTCCTGGGCCTAAAATAAAATGTGTCCTTTAATTTCCCGATAATCTCGTGGCGAAATAAAATTTCAGCGGTAGAGGGAGGATACAATGTTTGTTTTTTATGAGATATTCCGCTCCCCCCTATACCGGGTACAAAAACTACAACTCTCATTATTCTAAGCTAAATTCATTCGACTCTGCTTTTCCCATCTTTTGTTTGAGACGGTTAGATCATATGCGTGCCCCGGTCGGGAAGAGACTGACGTCCAAATTTTACCCCCACCACTTTCAGAGGTCCCCTCTCTCCCTGGCCCCGCTCTCTGATTGGTCGATTTCTTATCTGAGAGCTAGTGAATGGCCAATTAGTGGAACAAACTGTTCAAAGTGAAAACAAAGTACAAAGATTTCTCATATCCAAGAATACGCAATATTGGCTATCCCAACATCATATAACAACACCATAAGAACATTCTTATAGGGTTGACCAGGGTGCCTCGGCCCCAACGGTAGTGCCACGCCCACTATCACCGATTGTCTCAACAAGCTCGGTGGCACCGTCACCGCTGTAAGTTTTCGTATTTTACTATGTGACTATTATGGTTTTAGTACTAGCAAGTATGACATTTTTATTTTAAATCTACAGGGCTGACCAGGGTGCCTCGACCCCGGTGGTAGTGCCACGCCCACTATCTCCGGTTACCTCTTCAAGCTCGGCGGCACCGTCACCTATGTACGTTTTCGTTCTTAAATACTTGTTGTTGTAGTTTGACTCTAGCAAGGTTAATTTTTTTAATTTAAAATATTAATACGGGGCTGACCAGACCGCCTCAGTCCCGGGTATAGTGCCACCGCTCAGCCCTGGCACCGTCACCTGCTGTGTCGTAATTGGTGCCTTCACCAGCTGTATAAGTATTTTTCATAAAAGAAAGTCACATTCTTTGTTTTTAGATAGTAAAAACAGGTACTAACTATAAAAATGCTTTTGTTGTAGATTTGTTGAATGTGAGGACTCGGTGAACACGCCTTCCACTTTAACAGGTTCGGCAGTGCATGGCCCTCGTCCTCGCCCCCGTCGTATCTTGGACGATGAAGACATTGAATCGGCCATCAATTGTGGTAAGCAACCCTAAATTATAGGATAGGCCAAGAGTAACGTTTCGTCTCTCGTAGATGTCGACTATAGCTATCTTCAATTTGTTATAGGTAGCGAGTCCTCCGGTTCTCGTTCTCTCGTTCTCCAGTCCTCGGACTCCGAGTCAATGTGCTCCATAATTTGTTGATGCTGCTGCTGCTGCTGGACATATTTATTAGTCTCCGAGTCTCGGAGACTAATAAATATGTCCAGCAGTTGGCACACCAATTATTAGAGAATAACAACCTCCATCCAAATAGTCGCATTAATCATTGGACCGACACCTGTGTCGACGAGATGTACGTATATTTCGGTATGATTATTGCGATCGGGGTTGTTATCAAGTCCAGGTTGGAAGAATATTGGGGTGCAACTCAGGACATATTTATTACTCCTGGCTTTACAGCACACATGTCATATAATCGTTTTATTCTGTTGACGAAATGTTTACATTTTAACGATTGTTCAGATGAACATTGATCTTCTGGTCAGCATATTACCTGGCCTACATCATAACATTGCAATCGTTGCAAGTTACACGGGCGTACACAATTATAGATATAAGTAAAGTACTTTTATGTGTGTGTAAATAGATTTGTATAAATATTGTAAGATCATGAATAAATCCTCTTTGACTGTTTGGACTCGGACTACATCATTTCACCCACGTATCGTTCCAGTTGGTAACTATATTCCTCACACTGTGGCCAAGACACCCTTAGCCATCAGACCCTGATCAGTCTTGTGAGTCTGCTTGACTGGCAGTGAGAAAACCCACTCCTCACCTTATTCCTCACCACATTCCGTCTGTTACCTTAGGTCTCACGGTGCAGACATCCCTCACTTATTTATATATTTATTTCTCTCACATTTATGCTGAAGGTTAGGGAATTAGGGACTTAGGGATTTAGGGATACCTAGGGACTTAGTTTTTCCTATAGTATATAAATGTTCATGTGTAGCTAGCCGGTGCCTTTACAAGAGACCACATTTTCACGCACTTAAATACTTTAATATCACACTATACATTTACATTAGTCGACAGCTGCACAACGATAATGATGACATGTGTGCTGTTGAGCTGGAATACTCCGAGGCCAAATTATTTAAAATTAAACCAATTCTGACACATTTAAACATGAAATTTGAAAGCATGTACAATTTAGACCAGAATCTTTCTCATTAGATGAATCTCTTCTGATGTGGAAAGGTTGATTAGACATTAACCAATTAGTTCCTAACAAAGCTGCTACGATAAGGATTAAGACTTATGAGGTCTGCGAATTTCAGAACCAGCAAGAAAATAAAACCGGCTCCTATGTTCGACGTGTTTAACCTGCAAGACGGAGAACTGCTTTGCGACGACGTCGGCGTCCGTCCTGTACAACCGCGTGGTTAACGGACAAACGCGGCGCACCGTGCACTTCGACGGCGCCTTCCACATAGACCTGCGGGTGTACCACTCGGCGGACGTGAACGCTGGAAGCGACGACCTGTGGAAGAAGTCGTTGCTGTGGCTGAAGTTGCGCACCGGTTACGACACCTCGCACGCAGTGGGAACACCTGCAGTAGACTGTAAAACGAGCGAGCGCACTTTTCAGCGAATCGGAGCCGACGTTTTACTCGAGTAATATAAAATTTAAATAAGTTTTTGAATAATATTAAACAAGTATTGTTATATTTGGATTTTTATAATAGCTATCATAAATTTCAATCCAGGCTCTAATTATTAATAAACTTAACTTTCATAATCTAGTTAATCATGCCTTTCTGTTTAAACTATAGTATAATGGTAGGCAACAAACAATGAATAGGACACTTAAGTGTGATTGATAAAAAGAGATTATAATATAATCAGATTAGGAATGTCACGTAGTGATCTTGACAAGATATCTTCCCTATACGTTATGGTATTTCTCCTCTGCAACACGTAGCGCACGTTCAATATTAGTATATAAGCCGCAACCTCAATAATAAAGATATTCATTCACTCTACACAAGACTGGCTTTCATTGTGTTACCTAATCTACCTATAAGCATCACATGGCGACCGTGACATCGTGGAACAACTGGGTTGTGCGGAACTGAAGGTTACAAAGGAAACATCGACCTGCTGACCAACCGGAACGAGAATGAAACTGTAAGCTATTTTGTTTCCTATGATATAACAATTTCAATTATGGGAACACAACAATCAAAGGACAATATTATCGTCAGTCAACCCGTCAATTCCGAGGTGGTAACAAAAGCCAGTCTGGGATTGGAACTGTCAGAGATAATATTTTTGGTGGCTATGTTGGTGGCTATGTTGGTAGCCTACGTTGTCTGTAAAATGTTGCAGTACTTGAAAAATCATATCCTCGAGGAGTTGGACACACGGGCGGCTCGCCGGGCAATGACGCAAGTTCAAATGTATTTATTTTTTTATTTTGAATGTAAATGTATTAAGTAATGTGTGGGTTATTATTATTAATGGTGTGATGGATAAGATAAGAGATTGTAAAATAATCAGATTAGATCACGTAGTGATCTTGACAAGATATCTTCCCTATACGTTACGGTATTTCTCCTCTAAACCACGTAGCGCACGTTCAATATTAGTATATAAGCCGCACCCTCTATAATAAAGATATTCATTACTCTACACATAACTGACTATCATTGGTGGTCCCCAATTTACCATAATCTTCACATGGCGACCGTGACAACGTGGAACAACTGAGTTGTGCGGAACTGAGGAAACATCGACCTGCTGACCAACTGCGGAACAATACTGGAAACTGTAAGCTATTTTCCTATGATATAACAACATAATTATGGGAACGCAGCAATCGAAGGACAACATTATCGTCAGCCAACCTGTCAATTCCGAGGTGGCAACCAAAGCGTCTTTGGGACTGGAACTGTCGGAGATCCTGCTGGTATTTTTGGTGGTTATGGTGGTAGCCTACGTCAGCTGTAAAATGTTGAAGTACTTCAAAAATTTCATCCTCGAGGAGTTGGATACACGGGCGGCTCGCCGGGCAATAACGCAAGTCTAACTTTATTTTTTTTATTTATAGATAGATAGATAGATAGATACTCTTTATTGCACAAAACACTTTAGGACAAACATGTAACATATAATAGCTGTACAATATATTTATATTTTTTTTTTTCTTTGAATGTGAATAACTTACCATAATCTTCACAATGGCAAGTTTATCGCAGTTGTTAGAAGAATTAAGAACAGTTCGTAACAGTCTAATCAAATTAGGTAAAGATAAACGATGTTCAAATCAGGGAAAAGTTAAATTATTGAGGGCAACGGAAATTAAAGGAAAATTCGATAGCCTAGGTATTAAAAAACATTGTACAAGAGGTAGATGCTGTGGATTTAAAATTAGTTCAGTCTATTTCTGAACAATTTTTAATAACATTTGAAGAGATCTAATCTTTGGTTACATTAGGGAACAATCAAATTAACAACATGGCCGCATTTAATTTAAAAACTGCGCTCTCGATTATACCCGTGGTAAACTGTGATGAAGCTCAAATGAATCAGCTTATAGATGGATTAGACTTTTATAGCAGTATGAGATGGATAAGATAAATCACATAGTAATCGTGATCCGCTAACTTCCCTGTACGTAAAGGTATTTCTCCTTTGAAACACGTACACTGTAGTATACAATAAGTTAACACCTATTGTTATAGAGGGGATACATATTATAGACATCATCAACGAGAGTCTAGTGTATTATTTACCACGACACCATCAGCCTCCACCAAATGAGGGCCCTGGAGGCCCAACACCATCACATGGCGTCCGTGGCCATTACAGTACCTTAAAAAGTGAGGACCATAATATATTTATTAATTTTGTTCTGAAAACTCTGCTTTCTAGAGAAGCGAAATTAAAGTTAGAACATCATTATTCTACAGTTAACGCACTTCTGTCCGATATAAAAAAATATTTAAGACCTCCAAAATCACTTACCGCGATATTATTAAAAGAAAATGAAGTGTAGGCAAGGCAATAGGAGTATAGAAAGTTTCGGATGTGAGTTGGAAAAGCTTTCAACTGATTTAACGATAGCTCAAGCTGAGGGAAATGAATCGATATATGATTCAATAAAAAATAAATGAGAAAATTGCAATAAAGCAGTATTTGCGTCCTACTCATTTATACCTCAAACTCAAAGAGCGGGGGTGCCAGTTTGATGAATTCCCAGTCAACATCGCATTGGCTGATGGGATTGAAAAGAAACAGAACGTGCTCTCTTTTAAAGCTGCAGTAAATCTGTGTGTACGGACCACACATACCACTTTCGCCGTGCTACCAGAAGCCCGAGAAAACAGAACGCTTTTGGGCGTAGGGTTCATACAAGATGCCGGGATGGTGACCAATTTGCCGCAGTTCACTTGAAATTTTATCGACACTCCAGAAGAAGAAAATGAACTTTACTCAGAAGAGTTCGTCACTTTCAAAACAGGCAAGATTAATGATATATTCTACTTACCACAATTAATTAGTCCGCTAACCACTTAATCAATAGCAGACTCTTAGTGTCTGAACTCCTACTGCGACACAGCCCTATCCAATGGGTGTGACATGAGCAGAACATACCCACAATTGCACATTGTAGTAAAGAAGTTGAAACTCCTCCTTCATCGACGACTTTCAAACTTGCTTCTCTGGACCTCAGCACACCTCCGAAACCAAAGTGGACAAGGACAGTATTTGATGGCTACTCACCAGATTATTTAGATTTTATGATGCGTGACACCCAGATAAATGTTCACAGGGCTGAGACGGTAATAACAACACAAGAGGAAGAGTTATTTCAAGGCAAAGATTGGGAGATACGAATCGACTTAATAGATTTGAAACCTGACTTGACCGAGGTGCAGAAAGTAAATTGTCACATAGTAATCGTGATCCGATAACTTCCCTGTACGTAAAGGTATTTCTCCTTTGAAAAACGTACACTGTTAATAAATAAGCTGCACACCTATTGTTACAATATAGATAGATTATAGACATCACACCAAGAGTCTAGTCTATTATTTACCACAATACCATCAGCCTCCATCGCATGGTTGCCCTGGAGGCCAACACTATTAGCGAGGTCATAGTGGCTCCGAAAGAAATTACAAATGTTATATCTAAAAGCGCAACATTATCAAAAATTGGTGTTGATTGCACTGTTTATGAATGGAAGGCAGCTATTAATACTTTAATCAGGTGCAGAATTCATTCGCGACACGTTACGACAAAAATATATTATACTTATAATTTGTTTGATGAAAATCTAAATGGAATAAACGCAATAACGGAATATTAAAGCTCATGATATCATGGTAAAAGGGCATTGGGAAGTTGCTCACACGTCATTAGTGTTGTATATTACTTAGGGTGGGCTAGACATCGAGATCACTTTGACCACCCAGCAATGGGTATGGATTATGTTTTAAGAGATATAGAAATTCAATAAAACTTTATATCGACATACCTATTTGTTAAGAATAGTCAATGTAACGACTAGTTACGAGAGGTTTAAATGATACGAGGATTTATACTTTAGTAGAAGTATAATAAATAATCAACACTAAGAAAATGCGTGGGAGCGACCCGCGCGTACGCCCGTCTCGCCGCCGACTGGTGTCGTATCGCGCATGCGCGGAGCTCGCTGGCCGATGCGATGCGTGGGGCCCGACCGCGCCCCCCGCCGTCCTACGCGCTAACCTTGTAGGCGCGTACATACTGCGCTAACCTTGTAGGCGCGTACATACTGCGCTAACCTTGTAGGCGCGTACATACTGGGCCCCCTTGAAGGCTCAGTCTTCAAGAGAGGTGTCATGGAGGAGGCAGATGCGGTTCAGCGCCCGTCTGATGACTCCTCTTGAGGTTACAATATCTGCGACACGGGGTACTCCGTCCGTGCCGGGGTACAAGGCTTTCACTCTTCCCGTGCGCCATAAGAGGGGAGGAACGTTGTCTTCCTATAAGATGACTTCTCCTTGTCGTAGGTCCTTGCAGCGAACTCGCCATTTCGCCCGATGTTGTAGCTCGGTGACATATTCTAATTGCCAGCGCTGCCAGAAGTGCTGCCTCATCTGTTCGAGTAGCCGGTAGCGGTTCAGTCTTGAGCTGTTGTGGTCTCGTAGCTCCGGGGCAGGTAGCGACATCAGTGGCCTGCCAAGGAGAAAGTGCCCTGGTGTGAGCGCTGCATAGTCGTTGGGAGAGGAGGAGAGAGGGCAAATAGGACGGCTATTGAGGATAGCCTCGATTTGAGAAAATAAAGTCGATAGCTCCTCAAATGTTAGATGCGTGTTCCCTAGTATGCGCTTTATATGAAACTTCGCGGACTTAATGCCAGCCTCTACATAGCCGTTGAAGTTAGGAGCGTAAGCCGGTGAAAATATGAACTTAATATCATGATCAGATGCAAATTCTAGTATAGAAGTCGAATGATGCTTAAAAAGGTCATTAATTTCTTTTGCAGCTGCGACAAAATTTCTACCGTTGTCACAGTATACTTCGCGAGGCTTACCCCTACGGGATATAAAGCGTCTGAAAGACAGTATAAAAGATTCCTTAGATAGCTCACTAACAGCTTCTAGGTGTACACATTTATATCTAAGACATATAAAAAGACACAGGTAACACTTAGTGATTTTACATCCGCGCCCTCGTCGGTCAGTTATTAAAAACGGTCCTGCAAAATCAACAGCAACAGTCGAGAATGAAAAGTCAGGAGTTACTCGATGAGAAGGTAAGTTACCCATAATGTTAGTCATTGTTTTACCATAATGACGAGTACATGTGATACATCTGCGGGCCGTGCGTCGTGCTAGTTCCCTACCCCCAATGGGCCAAAACTGTTCACGTAATGATGCCAATATGAGTTGTGGTCCCGCATGCAAGAGGCGTAAGTGTTCGTGTGTAAAGATGAGTTTTGTGAGTGTGTGTTTTGCACAAAGAAGCATAGGATGTCGCTTAGAATATTCGAAATTAGACTTATCTAGCCTGCCCCCTACTCTCAGGATCCCCTGAGAGTCAATAAATGGTGTAAGTGAGGCCAGACGAGACTTGGGACTCAGCTACTTGTTATTCTGTAGTAAGTTAAGCTCATTAGAGAATGACTGTTGTTGTGAAAGTTTGACTAAAGTGTTCAATGCGTCATTAAGGTCATCTACCCTGAGTGGGCCTGTTATTCTTTGCCTTTTACATTTAATGTTAATGAAACGCTGGACATACGCAACAATTCGTTTAAGTTTATTGAAACTGGAATATCTTTCAAAATCTATCAATGAATCACAGGAACTGACAGAGTCTGGATCAGTTACTAAAGATGAAACTTGTTTTATTTTATGATTGTATATGGGCCTGTGATTAACCAACCCAATTGTGAATTATGCAATATAGGTAATCTATTACCTAGGGGCCGCTGCTCTGAACCTATAATATCCCAAAATATGTCGGCTCCCAATAAGACGTCTATCTCAGATGGCTGATTAAAAGAAGGATCAGCCAATTTGAGGCCAGAAGGCAAGTTAAGATGATCAATCGAAATTGGATTTTTCGGTAGCCTTCCTGTTATATTAGGAAGCACTAGAAAATGATGATCACGAACGAATGTACTCTGCTTCGACCTGACGACCGCAGAGCAGCGTTCTGGAACGATGTTCATGGATGTATCTCCGATACCTAAGACGTTGGTAGTGTTAGATGGCCTGGAAGTCAGCTGAAGACGCAATTTCAAACTATTCGTAATAAAAGAAGACTGACTTCCACTATCTAAGAGTGCGCGAACTGTTTCCACTTGATTACTTTGCGGGTTTAATATATCAATTAAGGCAGTAGAGAGCAGTACCTCAGACGAAGATAGTGCTGACATGACGTTAGAGGAACTGGAGGTACACTCCTCAATACCCTTGCCAAGAGATGACACCTCACGAGATGATACATGCGTGGATGCATTTACTAAAGATGTGTCTGTGTGGTGAGTGCCTACTGATGTCGTGGGTGGTGTGGTATGTTTGTGTAAGATTGTGTTGTGACGCCTCTTACATACGCGACAACCTCCCAGCCGGCAGCGACTCGCGTCGTGGTCTGGACGCAGGCAGTTGAAGCAGAGCTGGAGCTTCGCAGTCTGGGCCCATTTTTCGTCAGCCGACAGGTTACTGAAGACCTTGCAGTCGAAGATGCGATGTTTGCCTTGACACACGACGCACGGCCGCTGACCGTCCTTGTTAGCTGAAATTGTGAATGCCTTTGTGTGATTATTTTCAATCTTAGCCTTAGGCATTTTATCCCTTTTGGCTCTAAATAATGATTCTAAAACATCTGCACGCGCTTTTAAGAAGGATTTAAAATCATTCAGCGTGGGGAGTTCCTTAAGGCCATTCCTATACTCTTCCCACTTTAAACTAGTCACTGAATCCAATTTAGATGTCACCATATGAATTATGATGGTGTCCCAATGCTCAGTGGGCTGTCCTAACGTTTTTAATGCTCGCAGATTTTTTGTAATATGATCACTAAGAAATCTCAAAGACTTGTCCGACTCCCGCTGTAAAGTTTCAATGTTAAATAAGCTGTTAAGATGATTAGTAATTAATTGACGGTCATTGTTGTATCGTTCACATAGAAGTTCCCATGCCTCAGCATAGTTTTGATCGGATACTTCTAGGTTAGAAATAACGCGAGCAGCTTCACCCTCAAGATATGAACAAAGATAATGAAACTTGTGTATGGGCTGAATGCTGTCATTTTTATGAATGAGAGATTCATAAGTATCTCGAAACTCGAACCATTTATAATAAGCGCCATCAAATTTATGTATCTGAATCGTAGGTAATTTAAAACTTACTGAATTGCGACAATGATTGTTTTGGCTGCAAGAATGAGAAGATTGAGTAGCATCATGAAAGCTTTCTTTAGGCTTAGAGGATTCAATTAAATCTTGAGCCGTGGCAATGGCAGTATGAAGGTTCTCTTCTATACTGTCTCTCTCAACAAGTTCGTTATCAAGATTATCTACATTCAGGACTTCTATACGAGACTGCATGGTTTCAAATTTGTCAATAATTGCAATAAATTTATTCAACTTTAGTGTCAACTCATTGATTTTAATTGAAGTAAGCTCAAGCTTATGTAATGTTTGTAAATAATTGCTGAACCTTGTAATTTGTCCCTTAATAGAGCTACGCTTTGCTTTTAGCTCCCATAGCTCGTCTTGCGGCGAAGCATGCGTAGAAAGAGTAGCTTTATCTTGGGTATTCGGCATTGTGATTATTCTATGAACACTCGATAATCAATGAATTGACAATAATACTAATTGACAAGAGGTAAAAATTGCGAACGGCTTACGCTCCTTTATTATCCGATGCACGATGCCACGCCCTGGCCGCACGCGCAGGGCTTGACCTTGACTTGACCGCGTGTGCGTCGCTCGCTCGATGCACGCGCCACGTCCACGCGGCAGGATTGCGTTCGACCCCGGATTCAGTCCCGTATAGGGCCACTTTCACTGAAATTTTGTGAAGAGAAAATGTTGCAGTGCGAATGTTAGGAAGCGGTGCGGTGGTTATAAACTTAGGTACGCGAGTTAACGTAATGATGATGCAATAGGGTTCAACCTCAACTGGCTGGCAATAAATTAGGCAAAATCCCGAGCTTATAAAGATGTAAGTTAATACAAGCGCAAACACAAAATAAATAAATACAGTTCTCAAACACCTTATGCAAGTAGGTAGGTACGATGACGCAATTTACATTAACGGTAAATAAGTAATGCTTTAAAAGAAGGCTATGCGTTGATGTTGCTATCAAAGAAGTGCTGCAATGAAAACACGTTACTGTGTTAACCAGCGAATGAAGAGATAGCTGTAATGAAGGTCACAATCGTATCACATAACGCATAAAACGATGCAAAGAGGCAATGATGTTAATTTCTTATCACAATAAACGATGCAAAGAGGCAATGATGTTAGTTTCATATCACAATAAACGATGTAAGTACCTAAGTATGTACTAGATAAATTAAAATGATCTGTGTGAATGAATTTAAGATGGTCACGTGGTCACACTTATGATGCAAAAACTATTCAAACACACAAAAAATGAAGAGCTATCAGCCTCAAATTGCCAAATCGAGGAGGGCAAAGAAGGAAAAGATAGGTAAGCAGGCTCACGGCACTCCCCTTGGCATGATGATGAGGCGACACAAGATGTCCGACGCCACGCCCACGGTGACCTCGTACTCGTCCAGTCTTGACCGCGTGGCAAGTTCTTTCTTCGTCTTCCGCACCAATTCTCGCAGGAATTCTTGATGTAGACGTTGCTTCGGGCAGCCGACGATACTTCTTCACGCCGCAGTACAGGTTCGGGACGGCTCTGGTCGAAGCTTCGAGACTGTTCGAGACCACGTGGAGCGGGCTTGCGAATCGGCGGCGAGGCTATTACTTTAGAGGAAGAGGCGAGTCGTGCCCACCCGGGGGCGCCAATTTTATGTAACGACTAGTTACGAGAGGTTTAAATGATACGAGGATTTATACTTTAGTAGAAGTATAATAAATAATCAACACTAAGAAAATGCGTGGGAGCGACCCGCGCGTACGCCCGTCTCGCCGCCGACTGGTGTCGTATCGCGCATGCGCGGAGCTCGCTGGCCGATGCGATGCGTGGGGCCCGACCGCGCCCCCCGCCGTCCTACGCGCTAACCTTGTAGGCGCGTACATACTGCGCTAACCTTGTAGGCGCGTACATACTGCGCTAACCTTGTAGGCGCGTACAGTCAATAATTGTCAAAATTAAAATGCATTTCTGAACGCATCATTATATTTAAAAAAAAAAAGTAATTCGGTTTCGAACTCTCGCTCTTGTCGTGTCGGTTGCCGCGAGCACATTCAAATTTATATTTCGTATCGTCATTTCGTAGCATTATCGTTAATAATATTAAATTGGAGAGCCTGATCGACTGGAGGAAGCGCTGCCTGTGTTACGTATCGACTCCGGTGGTGGAAGGTAATCTGGGTCTTAGGTAAGTTCGGACGAGCCGAGGGTCCTGGACATCTTCCTATCTGCTGTGAGTCGATTCCCTGCATTTGCACAAGGATCAATAAGGTTAGTGCTTCAGACACTCGATCAGTTTGCAACAATTTTTCGCCTTAAATAATAATTTTCGTTACCATCCATTTATCTTCATACAGTCCACTAAAACCCCTACATTTTTATTCTTATTTGTTCCTGAAACCCAAGTGATAGATCATAATCATCATCATTTCAACCCATAGCGGTCCACTACTAAACATAGGCCTCCTCCACCGCCAATTGATAGATGCCACTGAATAATCAAAAACCTACCACGATTTCAATGTATCCTAAGTCGACTGTTGTATTAAGAGTTTAATTATATTATATCCAGCTGCATCTCCATGTAACGAATCTAACGTGTATATTATAGGTATATATATATATATTAAAAAAAAAAAAAAAAAAAAAAAAAAGGAAAATAATAATAAAAATATAAATAAATATGTAAATAAGATTCATAATAAGAAAATCAAAATTACTTGATTTCAATTAACAATGACAAAACATTTGAGGCAGGATGTAAGGCTTCATCAAGTTCTTGATCTTGTTATGTACAGTAGGTATATTATTACTGCCAAGTAGGTACCTGGATATGTACGTTCTCTCCCAATCGTTAAATGTATACCAGGTCCAACATTGTTCTTTGCGGCATTTCATTCCGTGCATTTCCAAAATACTGTAAAATGTGTGAAACGAAATGGTTAGATAATGTGGTAAGACAATGGTTAAAAGAATCTATCAGAATCACATCGCACACAAGTTATCTTAACAAAATAAATGCTCACCGAATTATTTTAGTTTATCAATGACCGGCCTTTCATTTTAAGTATGTTAAGAATGTTATTTCATTAGAGTAGGTTATCAGATTAGTAATTCGATCGTAGTAAACAAAGTTCTTCTCATGTATATAAAAATAAAACTTAACACATCATAATATTATGTGAAATAATATTAAATTTGCTTGTGAGAAGAGAATGAAAAACGCAACAAACAACCACAGGTGATTGACAGTTGACAGATTTTTTTTTTATGTTCACGTTGTAAGGCCACTGATTATTTATGGTAATTTTTTTTAGTACTTCGTCAGATAAAGTTATTATCAATGTGCGCGTGTAATAATAGGAGTAAAAAAACATAATAGGCCGGACTCGCCAAATAAATAATATTCAATTATAATATCAACATTCGATTACGTTTTATAATCGATTATGGTGTAATAAAATATCGATTAAACTGGCTGTTAGTCATCTTAAACGTAAAATCGTATAAACAAAAAGATTAAACAATATAAGAACAAGAAAGCGATCTTAAATAATTTATTAATATTTTTTACGATTCATATATTATTTATTCACATAACATAGATTTATTTACCACCTTTTCTAGACTCCAAAACGACGTTTAAAGTTTATAAAATTGTTATCATAGTGACAGGTGTCACATGATGTTACTGAACCTATCATAGATTTACCTATATACCTATGTTTTTCTAGTTGGCATTATACCACTTAGATCTAACTTTTTTTAAGCAAAGGAAATATTACCATACTGCCAATGCTGTATGAATGTTAGATATTGCAATAGGGCCTAGTAATGGCAAACGATTAGTGTCGCGTTATGTTAATTCTTCCTCGATCTTAGTAGACTTCGATGATCATAAACTTTAGCGTTGATTTGTGTTAATGTTCCTTGGATTTAAGAATACAGACCGGGACGACCGTAGTGACAATAGGACACACACAACGGATTGAGTAGGCGTGCGTGTGTGGTTTGAATATTAATGTTGATTTCGTTATGTAATTACGCCAGTTATTCTAAGATTTTGCCATATTTCGTTCCCACGAATTAGCTTGGATATAGAGAGGCAATTATAACAAGTGGTGTAAAAACGCGCCGTGATTTATTGCATTTCATGCGGTTTGTAGGAATGTCTCGAAGTCTTTAGTTTTTTAGTAGAAGTAAAAACATACCAACTACTTGACGTTCTTACAATGTCAAATTTTAAAATGAACGACTTTCTAAGGATCAATCCACTCAATGTGTCACCGGACCGATAAGAAAACCAGACGGGTAAATTTAATAGTTGTTATTTACGATCATGCGATAAATAACGTGGCGTGGCGATCTTTTTTCTTTAAATCGATTGTAAGGGTGAGTCTTAGGTTAGTATGATTTTGGTTCCCAACCGACGCGCGCGACGGGACTAGTTGTGTTACTTATGTTGTGAAAGAAGAAAACAGAACAGGAAGTCTGCCTTGATCCTGACTAAATGGCATAGGAGATTCACCCCGGGCGTCTAAAGGTCAGTGTCTTCTTGTGTTCAATGCAGAGATGACATAAAATAATTATGTGTAACTACTCTGACAACTTCCTTGAATCTTGAATGAGGTTTAGAAATTACTAAACTGATTCGGGTGCTTTAGTATGTACTTTCAATTGTACCGGTTGCGTTTGGTTTCGGCTGTTGATACAGTTCAGAAATGGCCTACACATATCAAATTTTATCTGAATTATGCATATAGTTAGTTGATAATAATCTAGAATTAACAATAGCGCAAATAACTAAATCCAATTGGTTATGTCTGGCTCGGAGGGAAGGTTATGAATATATCCATTCATTTGCTTTTCTCCTTTTTTTTAACTTGATAATTGACTTACATTATTTTTATTCATAGCTAGATGAAATGTTGGTTTGTTCTATATGCAAAATCCAGACTCGCTCCGTAGACTCATCCACTGAATTGTATTAACCTATCTACAAATAAGTATACCACTACAGTATGTAGTGGTTTACAGTTATACACAGTACATTATTTTATAAATGAATAAAAGCACTCGAATGAGAAATAAATAGGTATAAGCTTTATAATAAATTAATTTTGTTTTATGTCATCTGTGGTTGGATTTGAATGTGCCTTATAGTGTTTTTTTTTCTCTCCTATTTGACTTTTATTAATCGGGAAAATAATCATTGTTTCGAGATTGCGAAAATGATAGATTGCGGATCATTAGGTTAGACTTGAAAGTGTTAATAATACGCAGAGTGACGTTTTTGACAGACTAATTTATTTGACACAAGATGGTGCTTACTAGGTACAACAGATGGCGCCACTAACATATTTTGTTCATGGAATTAATATTTACGTTTATTATTTTGTTACACATTAACACCTCCGCTTAACAAAATAATTAAACAATCTTAAACACATACATTAAATTATTGTGAAACAGGTAAAATGCCAAGTTTTTTAGTGAAATACTTATGTTTAACTGATCCTAAACTTTTGGTTAAAATATCTGCTGGCATTTCAGCTGTCTCCATATATTCAATAGTAACAAATTTATTGTTTACAGCCTCTCTCACAAAATGATATCTGATGTCGATATGTTTTGATCTTCTATGAAATATTGGATTCAAAACAAGCTTTTGAGCACTTTGACAATCGTTATACAATACAATAGGTTCTGAAAAACCCATAATTTCAGCATATAAATTTTTAAGATAAATTGCCTCTTTACTAGCTTCAGACAGGGAAATATATTCAGCTTCAGTTGAAGATAAAGCTACGTTTCTCTGTTTTCTACACTCAAAAGATATTACTGTATTTGATAATTTAAAACAATAACCAGAAAAAGATTTTCTATCATTTATGTCTGAACCCCAATCTGCATCTACAAATCCCTCAATACAAGATTTATCTTTACAAAATACAAGACCATAGTTTTTTGTTCCTTTTAAATATCTTAAAATCCTTTTTAAATGTTCCCAATGAACTTTATCATATGAATTATTGAACTGACTCAGGTAATTAACACTGAAAGCAATATCAGGCCGTGTCAACACTGCCAGGTACATAAGGCTGCCTAGCAGCTGTCTATATGGATAATTATTATCACAACAACTATTCTGAGGCTTTTCTAACCTTAAATTCATCTCCATGGGAGTTTCTGATATCTTACAATTTGACATATTATATTTCTCTAACAAACTTTCTACATATTTTTCTTGATCAACTGTTATTACATTTTTATGCACATTAACTCTTAAACCCAAACATTGTTTAATCTCACCTAAATCTTTAATTTTAAATTTACAACTCAAATCATTTATTAATTTATCAGTTGCTGTTGTACAATTTGAAAATACAAAGAAATCGTCAACAAATAATGCTATAATAACTTTAACATGTTTTTCAAATTTTGTAAATAAACAAGGTTCATACTTGGATTTCTTAAAACCTAAACATAACAAATGATCATTCACTCTCTGATACCAAGCACGGGATGATTGCTTAAGTCCATAGATTGCACGTTTCAGTTTCAGTACCTTGTTATCATCACAACTAGATTCATAAGTTACAGGTTTTTGCATGTACACAGTTTCATTCAAATATCCATTTAAAAAAGCTGTTGTAACATCAAGATGACGAATATCTAAACTAAGTTTAGCAGCAATAGAAAATAACAGTCTTAGGGTAGAATATCTAAGTACAGGGGAGAAAGTCTCATGAAAGTCAACACCTGGTTTCTGCGAGAAACCTTTTGCCACTAGTCTCGCCCGGTATCGCACATTATTTTCACTATCATATTTCTTTTTGAATACCCATTTACACTGCACTACTGTAGAATCTTGAGGTCGATCAACTAGTTCCCAGGCATCATTTTTCTTGAATGATTCCAATTCCTCTTTCATGCTTGCTCTCCAAAACTGACTTTCTGGTCCATTTAAAGCTTCATCGAGCGTAGGATCCTTGTCGTTGCATTCCTCAGGCTCTGCAAAACATAAATTATTATAGCCAAAACGATCAGGCTTTTTTCTGGCTCTCTTGGATATAGTTTCAGTGGTAGGCAGATTTACTGGGACTTCTGACTCTCCTACTGTGTCAAAATAACTGTCATCTGAGCCACTCACCGTTGAAGCTTCTGGAACATATGTACTGTCTCTATCCTCATCATCAATCTCTGTATCTGTGCTATCTGTGTCTGTATTTTCTTTTTCTTCCAATTTCTGTTCCTCCGCTGAACTCTTGCATTCAACAGGAATATTTAAAGTATTTGAATTAGGTGTTTCCATTATAATTACATCTCTACTTGTGCTCACAGAGTTATTTTCTGGGTCATATACCCTATAGCCTTTTATATTTTCAGCGTACCCAACTAAAATAAGTTCCTTAGACTTTTTGTCCCATTTTAAGCGTTTTTCTTTTGGAATGTGTGTCATCACCTTACTTCCAAAGACTCGAACATGACTTAAATTGGGCTTCTTATCTGTCCAAACTTCATAAGGAGTCTTGTTATTCAATCCAGTGATTACTGATCTATTTCTCAAATAAACTGAGGTATTAATGGCTTCTGCCCAAAACTTTTTATTCAATCCAGCATCAAATATCAGGCACCTGGCCTTCTCAACTAATGACCGGTTCATCCTTTCACTCAAGCCATTTTGCTGAGGAGTGTAGGCATTAGTTTTCTGATGTATGATTCCTTGCTGCTTTAAATATTTCTCAAAGTCTTGATTACAGAACTCACCTCCATTATCTGTCCTTAATATTTTTATTTTTCTATCTTTCTGTTTTTCAACCATAGACTGAAATTCCTTGAAGAATTTAAATACTTCACTCTTCATTTTCATAAAATAAATGAAAGCCATTTTACTGTAATCATCTACAAACAAAACATAATATCTGGCCCCTCCAATGGATAGGTGTTCCATGGGACCGCACACATCTGAGTGAATCACTTCTAAAATATCTGTGGTTCTACTGGAGCTCGGCTGGAATGACTGTCTAGCCTGCTTCGCTTCACAACAAATGGTACATTTATATTTATCTATGTTTTCTTTATCTGTATATGAAATACCTTCTGCCGCTCCATTCTTCATTTTATTTAAACTTGTACTGTTGATGTGCCCCAAGCGTCGATGCCAAGTCTCACTCGATGCCATGGCTGTAGCTGCTAATAACTGTTCTGCTTTCTTAGTGTATAATCTGTACACACCTTCTACCAATTCTCCCACTCCTACTAGCTCATTCTGTTTATTATAGATACAGCAAGTGCTTTCTTTAAAGACCACTCTATTGCCATTCTTGATTAACTGGCTCACAGAAAGCAGGTTGGTAGTTAAATTAGGTATACACAATACATCTGAAACTGTGACATCATACTCGACACCATTCACAACTGTGACAATGTTGACATCACCAGAACACAGCACTGGGACACTCATCTGGTTTGCTACTATAATTTCTTTTGTTTCAAGTTCATATGATGGATTTGCAACGTACTCCTGTTTTGCTGTCATGTGTTTGCTGGCTCCGCTGTCAATATACCAATCATGGCAATTGAATTTTCCACTCAGAAAGATGGCACTAAAGGCATTTGTTTTCCTTTTACCTGTGTCTGAATTAGGGCATTGGTTTTTAAAATGACCTAATTGTTTGCATTTGTAGCATTTAATGACCTTTGCAGCTTTTGTCGTTTCACCTGAATGCTTGTTGTTATTTTTGTAGTTGCCATATTTGGATCGCTGCCCGCCTTTTGCGACAAAAGCGTTCTCAGAACTGGAGACCATTTCAGCATCACTACACATGTCCATCAACTTGGTTTTTATGACATCCGCACTTATATCCATTCCCGAATGTTCTATGGCCATTATCATAGGACTATACTTTTCGGGTAGTCCTGCCAACATAAGAGCACCTACCCACTCATCGGTAATCTTGAAACCCGTACCTTGTAGTCGCTGACCCGTTTCTATAATTTGCGTTACATATTGGGTCATTGATTCGCAATTTTCAAGTCGAATGTTGATTAGCTTTCGTAAGAGACTAATTTTTCTCGTGTAGCCGGCGTCATCGAACATATTCTTCAACTTGCTCCACAAATCGTATGTTGTTGCAGCGTATTTAATGTGAACATAAAGTGATGGGTCGATAGTTAACACTAGTTTCGCCTTAGCTTTCGCATCTTCAGTTATTTGAGCTGATGTAGGTGAAGCCGGTAACCTCTCGGTAATGGCGGACGCCATTCCTTCCAACACCAATACATTTTGCACTGCAAAACACCAATCTTCATAATTCTCGCGACCTTTGAGTTTTGGTATGTTGGCGATATAGTTTGATGTCATATTTTCACAAAACCTCACAGTATTTCTCGTTTAAATATAATAAAACTTTAATTTTCACGTTAAGCCCATAACCTGTTAATAATACGCAGAGTGACGTTTTTGACAGACTAATTTATTTGACACAAGATGGTGCTTACTAGGTACAACAGATGGCGCCACTAACATATTTTGTTCATGGAATTAATATTTACGTTTATTATTTTGTTACACATTAACAGAAAGTTGGTTGTTATGTAATTAATGTTTTCGGATTGTTAGAAACCGGCATAAAGTTTGATAACAATTTATGCAAAGATTAAATTACGTGGCCAAAGAATAGGTATTATTATAGGGTTTTAGTGGATTTAAATAAAAAACTATCTTACGAAAAACTTTGTTGTTGTGTAACAAAGGGAGTGGGAATTTAGGGTTGTCTATAAACAAAGTAAAAGAGTAGTAATTAATACAGATAGGAAATCATATATTGAACATCACCTCATGTGAGCATTGGGTAACTACCGACACAACGTAGCTATATTAAGGAATCCTTGAAAAATTATAGAAAAATAGTTTGTAGGTTAATTTAGTGATTTCAGATTATAACTTATAGGTTTAGACAATGTTAGAATGTTACATCCAGATCACCTAGATACATACCATAGCTATTGTATCGTCATTTAATTACATACATATACGAATTTTATAGATAATAGGCGTTTTGTATTTTTTTAGTGTATCGCCTGAACAAAAACATACGGCAATATTTTTTGGTAATTTAACAATACACAATATACCAAAAAAAAATAGATTTATGTCTCGTTTCTGTGGGGGATTCGTCGTTTGACACCGGTCCCGAATACACCGCGGTGTCATAGTCCTTATTTCAACCGCATAAAGACTATGACAGCGCGGTGTATTCGGGACCGGGGTCAAACGACGAATCCCCCGTTTCTGTAGGGCCTGGTTTTTTTTTGTATGGAGCGTGACCATTCTTCTTTATTTTATTTAATCAACATACTTAAAAAGAAACAATTTGTCAAGAATTTCGGATGATCCAAGCCCAGGTATATTATAGCGACCAGTGCACACGAAAAAAACGTGGTATTCAAATAGATTCACGCATTAATAAAATTGTAAAGGATCTCACTGATGACAAAATTTATATCTGAGGCGCCTCTCATTTATACGTTTACAACAAAAGCGTAAATCGTTGTTTTAAGTTTAAGTATGCCTGTCCACACTTTTTGTTTTTACGAATGTCATTTGTTTTATTTTGTTTCAACTTGCAAGTATTATTAAATGTATCTGTTTACATTTTCTTTTGTTTTTCGTGTCATTTGTTTTATAAATTGTTTTTTTTTTTTTTTTGTTACAATGATCAATAAATAGCCATCTTAGAAATTTTTTATTTCCAAAACTTGCAGTAATACTTTTCTGGTTTGCTGTACTTGGCCAAAGTGTATCTTACAGGAACAAAAACGGGAATTTTTCAAAAGTGTATCGACGAGGAAAGTGTATCTTAGAGGAATGATTCATTTTATACGACTCATATAGTCGACATAAATTTAGAAATCTCCTAAAGCCATTCATCCTTGTATGTACAGATGGGTACATTTTGGATGTTTGGGGACCGTTTGCGGCAACCGAATCGGACGCTACAATTATGAGCAATGTTCTCACAAGAGTGGATCATCCGTTGCAACGTGGTTTTTAGAAGATAATGATGTCTTCATATTAGACACAGGCTTTCGGGACTGTATAGATCTACAATCATGCGGTTATGAAGCGCATATGCCACCATCCAAAGACCGACGGGCAACTCAAATGATATTCTTATTGAAATTAAATATCCAATAGTGCCCTTTTAAAATTGGTATCGAAGAGGCAATTGAAAAAACAAGATGCATTCTTATAAAAAAAAATGGGGAAGTAATTATTAACCAAAAATCCGATTGGTATTTCCAAATTCAGGGACAATTGCATATCTGCAAAAAAACATTGTTTGTTAGGTATATGGTATGAGTATGACAACAATAAAATAAAAACAGAAATTATAGAAAAGGATGACAAATTTTGGGCAGACGACATGGAACCAAAACTGATAAAATTCTATTACGATTGTTTGCTTCCCGAGTTAGTCGATCCAAGGCATATTAGGAACAAGCCAATTCGTGATCCGGAATACGTGATTCGACAAAGCAAGGAAAATACTGTGCCAAAGCTATTTTAATAAAACCTTCCTTAATAGATTACCGATTTTAAAATAGCATCTGCAATTCTAAATCATTTTCATATGCCTATAGACGACCACGGAGAAGCAGATGTTTTCCTGATTTTGATTAACGTAAGGCTCCAAGTCGACAACCTCTTGTTTAACTATGTAATAATTTGAACAGACGCAGAGTGAACTTCGAACTGTTATAACCCTCCATAGTAGGGACTTACAGCAGGCGTCAGCACTTTACCAAATCGTTGTACTTTTCCATTTTTATTGCTGGCTTGCATTATTAGTATACTTTAATTATTGAATACAAAATTTAATCAGTTAGAATCTGGCCATCATCGCGGATAGCGGTTAAATCTCGCTCCGGGAAAATCGGGAAGTCAGTTGTGTGTGTCATATTTTATTTGTAATACAAGTAAATAGTGTTGGACATATATGTAGTTTAAAAAAAAAAACAGAACGAATGAATGCAAATCTACAAGTTCAGGATTTTCCTGAAATAACAGAAGACAGCATCATGTTTCTTGCTGTGGGTTCCTACCATATGAAGTTAGCGAAGTCATATTGTGGTGAAAATCTTCGAGACGGTTTATACGTAATAGAAATCTACAGAAAAAACGAATCGCACGACCTAATAGAATATAATATAACCGCAGAGACAACTCAACCTACACAACCCACAACATCGCAAACACTCACACAAATAAAACCACAGAAACAACACATTCTTCTCGCAGAGGCAGGACCGGGGAAACCTGGGATAAGACTGCGGGGCGTGGCTTTATTCATGGACAACAACGAGGAAAAGGTGGGCATCGCTTTCTGTAACGACAGGGCCAAGACCAATGTCAACATCTTACCGGGACTCGCAGCACTACTCAACGGAAGCTCCTTCAAAGCGTACATGAGACGCGAAGCTTATAACGAACTCCCACTCGTGACGATAGAACAGCAGCAATGCAGAATAGTGCGAAAGAAGAACAAAACTATCGCACTATTCTCCACTGAAACTGAAGTCACAGGGTTCGAAAAAGCGTGCAGGGTGCTGACGAAGATAGGAGAGCGAGGCTTGGGTGGAAAAGTGGACCCAAAGAAGATCAGCGTGGACGCAATGGTCGTAGGCTACCATAACGGCAACACCGAGGACTACCTTGGAGCCTTGGAAGCCTCGAAACACCATGAGGTTGTAATCTACGAGGACAGGGGCCAAAACCTCAGTCATCTTAGAAAGCGACCTCCAGACAAGAGCTCCACCGAACCACCCACCGACTGCTGGGACCACCCGATCGTCGTGTGATGGATAAGATAAGAGATTGTAATATAATCAGATAAGATCAAGTAGTGATCTTGACAAGATATCTTCCCTATACGTTACGGTATTTATCCTCTGAAACACGTAGCACACGTACAATATTAGTACATAAGCCGCACCCACCATAGTAAAGATTGTTCATTCACCCTACACAATACTGACTTTCATTGTGCTACCTAATCTACCCATCAGCCTCCATCTCATGGGGGCCCTGGAGGCCAAACACCACATGGCGACCGTGACATCGTGGAACAACTGGGTTGTGCGAACCTGAAGGTTACAATGGAAACATCGACATGCTGACCAACACCACATGGCGACCGTGACACCGTGACTGTTTCGGACAAATAGTTGTGTGGTGCATCGCAGAACTTCATGGGTGTCAAACTACGAAGAGCCTTCCTCGTCGAATTCATCAAGCCAACAGAACCAGAGGAGATCAGCTTTTCCTTGCTGCTGTGGCTTCATCAACCAACCATGGAAACGTCGGAAAATTTGTAAGTCTACAAGCCAATTTTTAACCTTCAAACCTATCTGATCACGGCATAACAGACTGATTAGGAGCTAAAGTACAGTAGTAAGTCAAGATGCCACTACTAAACCGGCTACAAGAAGCGAGAGGAAGAGGTACGAAATGGAGGTGCCGGGAGGTCTCATTGCCGGATGCTAGCAGTAGTACTTGTTTTATGTAAATGGGTAGATTTAATTGAATATTTTGAATATGTAGATTTTTAAATACATTATTTAGTTTCATTAAGTTTCTTGACCGCTCTGTTAGCAATCCAGGATTTATTTTTATTTATTATAGTCAATTTTTTTTAAACATTCGAGTAAGTTTGTAAAGATTGATATTTTTTTAAAAGTTGTTTTACAATAGAATGTAAGACAATCACAGACATGTTTTTATCAATTGTTGTGTGAAAGTTATGCGCGTAATATTTGCAACAGACAGCAAGGTCGATAACGAACAATAACGTATCAAGCGAGAATTTTGTCACGTCAGCGACGTTCAGGCACGTAGGGGTTCGGTTATGAACTGAGTAGTGCATAGTAAACTTTTATTGAATAATTGTTAATTAGTCATAATGTTATTACATAACGATAACATTTTTAATTTCACAAAGATGGTATTTATATATTTTGTTTTAAGTTTGTTAATGTCTTAAGGAGAGTTTGAATAGGAAAATGAATGACAATTTTAGATGAGGAGTAAGGACTATGCAAAGGTGCGTCCCCACCCACCAACAGATTTCAAACGTATCTCTATTTATACCTCTTGCCATACTGATCTTTTTTTTTGTACGACGACATCCCCCGTAAGAATGGGGATTTCACGCAAATCGAATTTGAAAGTTGTATTTTTCACACAGACACAGTTAATTGTGAAAATAATGTGCAGATGATCAAGAGTAACCCCCCTGGCCTAAATAAAAGTGTTCAATAAAATATAATCTTAAAAAATATTTTACAGTCGAGTCTACTTGAAACTAGACACTTACAGCGCAATTCTGATTCTTAGGCGTACGGCATAAGGACGGTTTTATTGTTTTTGAATACCCCGTCATTTTTTGGATTAAAAATGGTTATTTGTCTTTTTAAGGAATGTCATAATAATATTAAAACTAGTGCCAAGTCTGTTGGTGGGTGGGGACAGAGCCCATACAACTTCTTGCGTTGTCCTTTGGCTGATAAAGTAGGAAGTGCAATTGGACTGATCACCCAAAAGTAATAACTACCTTATTTTTATAAGTCAAAATATTCATCAAAGTGTGAAAGATATAGAAGGATATTTAATTTTGTGAAATGAATGTATTATTATAATATTATTACGATTTTTGTGAACGATAGAGAGAGATATTTAATTTTGTGAATGTGTTATGATAAATGATTATGATTTTTTTTAATGAAGTGTTAAAATGTTATGGTTATATCCTTCAGGATAAACGCGATCTGAACAATGTTCATCGCTTAACACTGTTGGAGACAGTATAGTCTTAAAATTGTGCTACTCTATTTTGATAATTTAGGTACAAGTGAGGGTCAAATCCTTCCATTCGATCATGGTGAGAACGAGGTTTCTCCATGAGATGAGTTGGAGTCCAATGAAGACTTAAAATATGAACTCCTCAAGTAAAGGTTGTTGTTGTAATACATAAAATACCTCGATTTATATTTTTGTTTATAAAATTTAGTACCAAAGAAAATTCGTCAATAGGTGCCAAAATGAAGAAATATAATATCAAATCAAATCAAATCAATTTATTAAAATTCTTAGAACTATTCTATCAGCTAGTACAAACATTTTCTTAAGATCTAATTAACTTTATGAGCCTGAACTAGGAAATCCTGTGTTTCAGGCGAAAATATAAATTATATTCTAATGGTCTACAAATAATAATATGTACCAAGAGTAATATAATATACCCGTATTGTTGATGGCTCTACATTTTGCATAGATCAGGATTCTCTATTATGGGAGGCGCGCCGAAGACGCAACTATAGGAGATCTGATTAAAATATGTAAACATTATGTTATTGTAGAAGTCGTAATATGTACCGAGAAATGGTGAAAATAAACTGTATTGAGTAAATTATGTTGCGAAGAATAAGCAAAGGGTTATGCAATGTTAATGTTAATGATTAATACGAAAAAGGATTGTGTATAGAAGAAAATAATGAGACAAGTCAATGTATAAAAGAACACAGGAATATGTCTTACTAATATTTTTATACTAATAATAAAGCAATGATTATACATAAGAATAGAACTAAAAAGTTCATAGAGTAAGGGCACTCTTCTCAGGGGAGGGACGCCTAACGTTTCAGGGGAGGTGTGATGGATAAGATAAGCGATTGTAATTAGGAATATCACGTAGTGATCGTGACAAGATATCTTCCCTATACGTTACGGTATTTCTCCTTTGAAACACGTAGCACACGTACATTATTAGTATATAAGCTGCACCCACCATAATAAAGAGGATTCATTCACTCTACACAAGACTGACATTCATTGTGCTACCTAATCTACCCATCAGCCTCCATCTCATGAGGGCCCTGGAGGCCCAACACCACAAGTCATCTGAAAATATAGAAAATCTACTTCCTAGTATACATGAAGCATCTGCATCCACTTTCTTTACTCCAAGGAAGCCATTTGACGATTTGAGCTCAAGACAAAAAAGAAGACGTATTCAAACTTTAAGTGATTCTTTGTCTCCAGAAGAACTAACAAGGTCGGCAATAAGAACTTTGAAGGAAAATGGTAATAAAGATTTAAGCAGAATTTTGGATCATCTTTTCAAACATCCTGAAGATATCCAAAGGGTTCCATCCAGCTTAAGCGAAAAGAAATTTTCAGCTGAACAGGCACTGGGTCTGTTAGTGTCACTTAAACTTTCAAAGTGGCAGTACATGAGTCTGAGAGAATCAGCCAATGAATTGAATTGTGAACTGTTTCCTTCATATTTCAAAGTCAGCGAAGCAAAACTGGATTGTTAAGAAGGAGCACAGATTCAATTGCAAGCCTTGCTCGACTTAACTGTGTCTAGACTCATAAGTGCAAATAATTTAGAACTAAATACAAAAGCTAATGTAAAACTTGTAAGCAAATGGGGCTATGATGGGGCTTCTGGACAGAGCAATGATAAACAAAAGGCTGATTTTGATGACTCAAGTGTATTTATGATTAGTTTAGTTCCAATAAGGCTTCTTTCGGATGATGTTATCATGTGGGAAAATGATCGACCGTCATCAACATTTTACTGTCGGCCTATTATGTTCAGATTTATGAAAGAAACCAAAGATTCTTCTGAAAGAGAGAGAAAAGAAATTGAAAACCAAATTGAAGTCCTATAGCCTACAAAAGTAGAAGAATTATCTGTAACTCACGAGTTGCTGTTGACAATGATAGATGGCAAAATTTCTTCATATATTTCTGACACTTCACCTGCTTCCTGTGATATCTGTTAAGCAAAGCCCTCAGAAATGAATAATCTAAACGCAATTTACAGAAAACCAGTAGATAAAGTACAAGTATGGACTTTCATCTCTACATGCTTGGATCAGATGTATGGAGTGTTTACTTCACAAAGGTATATTTTTCACTTATATTTATTATTAAGAAGTTATGATTACTATGTCAAAAATTAATAAAAAATATTTTCAGTCAGCTTACAGACTACAAACAATGGACTGCAAGAAAAGAAAATAAAGACAAATTAGAGACTCATAAGAAGCAAATTCAAGAATCGTTTCGAAATGAATGCAATTTGCAGATTGATATCGTTAAACAGGGCGCTGGAACCACGAATGATGGCAACACGGCCAAAAAATTTTTGGTGATAGTAAAACAACTGCGCATATTACAGGCATTAATGAAGATTTAATCAAAAGGTTCCATGTTATTCTGCAAACAATATCTAGTGGAGAACGTGTAGATGTTTCTAAATTTTCTCAATATTGTCGAGAAACAGCAGCCTTGTTTGTACAATTATACTCGTGGTATAATATGCCTGCTAGTGTCCATAAAATACTAATACATGGAGCAGACATTATTGATAATTTTGGGCTGATTCCCATCGGAAAACTTTCTGAAGAAGCTTCAGAAGCAAGAAACAAGGAGTTTAGAAAATATAGAGAACACCATTCCAGAAAAGTAAACAGGCATGCATCAAATGAAGACATTTTGCATAATCTTCTTTTGTCGTCCCATCCTAAGCTTACAATATTACGACCAAGAATGGCCAAACTCAAGAGGATGACTCTCTCGCTCTTGAAGCATGGAATCTTTTGATGCTTACTGCCCAAGATATTTGTGAACCTGAATTTGTAGATATAAGCAATATAAGTGATATTAGTGACACAGACTAATTTAATTGTTCACTATTTATTTCTTTCTGCTTGGCCTTTAGATTCACAGGTAAAAAATACCATGAGGAATTAAATCCGCCTTTTGTACCCGATTTTGTGCCATGAAGTTTAAATAATTAACCCTTTCCCCGCCACGCTTTTTTCCGAAAATGGTGCCCCACACGCCACGACCATTAAAAAAAATAATTCCAAAAAATTATTAGGTTATACTCAACTCATTTAGGCAAGTAAAAATACAACGTTTCTTGATCATGTTTTTTTGTCTGATATATCAGACATTGGCGTGGTGGGCACGAAAATGGTTTGTCTGATATATCAGACATTGGCGTTGAAAAGGTTAAATATAATATATTCTTAATACCTAAGTTTTGTTAAACCCAACACAACACGGAAGACAAAGAAGAGCAGAATAATACTATCATGTACTTATACACGGCCGCCGCACTGTCGGGAGCTGCGCCCATATCGCTAGCATAGTTTATTATATCTATCTTGGGCATCCAGGCAGACATCAGGAAGCAACAGACGCACCCGGTGCCTTTTTAAATGATCTGATGCTTGATTTGGATCAAATAGAATAAAAATACATGAATGAATTAGCGTTTCATTCGTCTTCCCTATAACAGTTTATAACACTTGAATTTTTCGAGATTCCGGTGGATCACATTCGTGTGACTAATGCCATAGTAAATCAGAGCCATATGTTAATACACTCTGCTATATTTCGTCTGTGTCCGCCATGGGTATGGTTTCCATACTAAGGTGCCCAATGACCTTTGGAGAAAAATTGTTCGGAAACATAAACAAGCCACAACAGCACCAATAACTAAACAATATTTTGCTTCATTGTTCAAAAAGGCCTACGATATAGCAGTAAAGCTGAAGTGGAGCATGTATTAGTTATAAGAGATTGTATTTTTGTACTCACGAGCCAGTCTAAATACACCATTCGTAAAATAAATACGTGTTATATAATATGTAGTATCCATGTATTATTCATGTGTTAGTTAGCTCTCACATTATTTTTCCTTATTTGTCATCGATTCCTTATTGTCATCGATTTATTGTTTACAGTTAGCATTATTAGAGTCCATCACATAAGGATAATTACATACTCACTGATAGTATTCTATGTTAACAATTCTCACTAATTAGATAATTGATTGTTTTGTTCATAGTTCACATCACATTAGGATACATTACACTAAGATAGCTGTTAATTAATTGTTTACCATTCTCAAGTCAACCCCTCCAGGCCGACCCATATACTGGATGACTTTTTTTACCGTCAGGAAAATTTGCGTGCGAGACAGGTAAATGATATAGATGACGACAGCATGATTAGTTTAATTATTTTTTTAAATATTTTTGCGCGTTTACTATGGCGACCGCGTAAATCTCGAACGGATTCGCCATAGTAAATTAATGTGCAAAAATATTTTAAAATTAAATTAAACTAATCATGCTATCGTCACATATATCATTTACCTATCTCACACGCAAATTTTCCTGACGGTAAAAAAAGTCACCCAGTATAATTAGGTTACTTTCAAATAAACTTTAGTTCTATTCGAGACATCGTCCGGTGTTTAATTCACGCCACGTGACAATTTGGCGCAGTCGGTAGGATCTACGCGATCACGGCATCCTGTCGTTGTTCACAGTCGAGCTTAACGCCAGGTTAAGGACAAAATCGCCATACGCCTGACGGTGCCTGCAGGGCTTTAATCCAGCTCGCCGACCCTACAACGCTACGACGCTCCGTGATGCAGATCACCATAACACTGTTACTGTGGTAAGTGGCCAGCACGTTTGCTCTGTCTCCTTCCAAACTCTTTGATCCAAAACATTTTTCTTTGTACCCCAAACTCTTATATTGCACCTTTATACAAACTCCTTAAATCAAAATGCCAAACCCAAAGACTTGTGAAGAAGTTCCATTGAACACCGGTAAGCAGATTGAAGGAACACCCCTTAGAAGTGTGGGATGATTATAAACAACAATTTCCTCAATTATTTAAAATTGCTTATAAATATTTAACTATAGTGGCCAGCTCCGTACCATCCGAAAGGCTATTTTCTAAAGCTTCACAAGTTTTAAATCAACAACGCACCAGAATACAAGGAAAGCGAGTAAATAAAATTATATTTACTGCAATAATAACTTACTGCATCACCACTTGGGGTGGAGTCAGGAAAACTTTGTTACTAACCATCGAAAGGGCTCAGAGACCCATTCTCAAGGTAGCTACTTTTAGCCCTTTCCTATTCCCAACTAACATTTTATATAAAAATTGTAACGTGTTAACAGTTAGACAGTTGTTTATAATGAATATAGTATTAAAACAGCACCTTGACCTCCCTTATATTCCTAATCTCATTAACAAAAGGCGAAAGGATATTGTTTGCAAATCGAAAACAACATTCAAACATGCATTTACATCAAAATTTTACATGTTTCTAGGTCCACTTCTCTACAATAGATTGAATGCACTATGTAACCTATATCCACTTTGCTACAACAAATGTAAAAATAAACTGCAAGATGCCCTCAAATGTATGTCCTACGAGGATACAGAGAATTTATTAACTGTATTGAAGTAGATAGATAAATGATAATATGTATTATAAAATAGGTATAGTTCCATAATATTTAGCATTTAGTTTTTATTTTCACCTACCTATTTCACTAAGTGATATAATTATTTGTAGATCATTATAATTTAATTTAGATTTTCGCCTGAAACACAGGATTTCCTAGTTCAGGCTCATAAAGTTAATTAGATCTTAAGAAAATTGTTGTACTAGCTAATAGAATAGTTCTAAGAATTTTAATAAATTGATTTGATTTGAATTGATTTGATTTGATTTCTCCAAAGTTTGGAAAGAAAGTACTGGGATATTTAAGTTAATTATAAATTCTAATTACCTACATGACTAAACTTGATTAAAATTGTAATATTTTCATGTTCTTCCTAAAAAAAGATTATTAAAATATCAATTTGTGTTTCATTGTCTGTCCTATATCTTGATCTCAAACGCGATTTTTGAAATGTATACTTAGAGCTGTCAAAATTACTATGAATGTTGACAGATTCTCATATAAATTTTGATAAATCGAGGGACACTGTTACATCTGAATCCGTACTCAATATTATTGTTCCTTTATATTTTAAGCGATGCATCGAAAACATCGATCGATGTTTCAATCCGATATATCGAATAACATCGATGCATCCTTTCCGATTGATGCATCGCAAAAAATATCGATGTATTTTTTAAATGAACACCCCTAACCCGAATTCGACACAAATCAGGCCACTCAGGTCTACAGATTTGTAAGATCAGGCGATTCCGCCTTTAACCTAGCAAACCCTACCCAAGACAACATGTTACTAACATGTACGCTCAATAAAATTATCGGTCCCAACTCCTCCGACGTACATGCTAGGCAATATGCATCGTGGCAAGATTTAAAGACATTTTTGATTCAAAATTTTTCTCAAACGAAAACGTTGGCACATTTAAATCTAGAACTTCAGTCTTCATTTCAAAAACCTAGCGAAACAATCACTGAATATTATCACAGGATAGACCTTTGCCGAAACAAAATCCTCGATAAATTAACCGCCGAGATAACCGACGACTAACTTGTTGGTCGTAAAGCAGTCACTGAGGAAACCGCCCTCAGTGTTTTCGTAAACGGAATCAATTCCAATCTAGGTACCATGCTTAGGACCAAGGGGTTTACCTCTCTATCCGAAGCTGGCAACTTTGCTATTCAAGAAGAAAAAAATCAAAACATGAATCAAGCCCGTCAAATACTCTGTAAAAACAATAGACCGACCGCTACTTATAGTAACGTCGCGCGCAGACCTCCGCCCACTAGTCAAGGGACATCGGCCGCAGTCCCGTATTACAATGCCCAAAAACAAAGTAAAACATGTAACTACTGCAAAAAACCAGGACACGTGATTGCGGAATGCAGAAAAAGGGCTTACAACAATAGCCTTAGAAAAACTTGGCGAAGTTTAACTTAGGAGACAAAGTTATGTTACGGGTACCTAACCCGAACAACCTTGATTGCAAATGGGAAGGGCCTTACGAGATAGTTAGGGTTGGATTTAACGAAAATTATATGATCAGGAAATCAGGCAAAAATCAATTAGTCCACGCCAACAGGCTACGCCCTTTCCAAAATCACGACGACTAAATCGTTTGAGCCGTATAGTAGCCGGCTTATACAAAGAATAGCACTAACGCTTCAAGGTCCGGCGTGTCGTAAAAGGCGACTAATAATATAAGCCGTGTAGTGGCCGGCTTTAACAAAGAATAGTCCTAACGCTTCATGTCAGGCGTGTCGTACAAGGCGACTGTTGGCAACACCAACAAATTATTTTATATAATTTAATATATTTTTTACGTTGGCAACAATTGCACACATTCTCACTTCTTCTCGCACGACCGCTAACGCGGCAAAACGTATTGTATAACTATATTTAAAGTGTGCCATTAAACAGTGATTTTCAAGCATTACGACTTTAATTTGTCCACCGAGAAACCACGCCACTTGCCACCAGCAGTAAAAACTACAGTCCACAATCCAACAGCGACTAATAATAACTAGGTTAAGTTTAGTTAAGCAATTCCTCATCATTCATATGATCAAAATCAAATAATTCTAATTCTATACTAAATTATTACATTAAATCATTTATCATAATTCATAGAAAATAAACTAATACATATATCGTACTATAATTTCAGGATCACAGCCTATTCCCTTAGCCTCTATTACCCAAATGATGAATAATCCCTATATAAGTTTTATTATATGCTCTCAATGACGTTGTATGCTCTTTGATAAAATTAATAATATACATAGCTATTTATCGAATATATAAAAAACTCAAAAAGGCAATCAAAGTACGTTCTAATCGAACCAATATGACACTTTCAGGGCTTTCGCCTCAGCATTCGGAGCCGAAACCCACGAATTAGTAAGCCCGCTTCCTTCCTATTCCGGACTCTTTTTCAAAAATGAGGGAACAATATTTTTAAGTGATGAATCATGGAAACTCATAGTTTACAAAGACTTAAGGCCCCTCATCATCATCATCATCATCAGCCTGTGACAGTCCACTGATGGACATAGGCCTCTCCATATGCTCGCCACGCTGATCGATCCTCGGCCACTCGCATCCAGCTCCTGCCAGCCATCCTGCGCAGATCATCGCTCCACCTGGCCTGAGGGCGTCCTACACTACGTTTACCGAGACGCGGTCTCCACTCTAGAACCCGTTTACCCCAACGGTTATCGGTTCCCTTTCATCCCGTTTTATCCCGTTCATCGGTTAAGGCCCCTATTCATCGCTAAAGAATCTCTCTCACGATTATCAATCAAATTCCAATCCGTATCGTCAAAATATACAAATTTCACTCACGTAGCTTCAATTAAATCCTTCCTTAATGTAAACTTAGTTAAAATCGACAACCGTTTGGCTGAACTTAACATGTACTTAGGTAAAAACTCGAGACAGAAACGTGAACTTTTTGATGGTCTCAGTCCTGTCTTAAAATGGCTGATAGGCACACCCGACGCAAAAGACGCCAAACGATACGATGATTGCATCAACTTACTTGAAAAACGCGAGACTGAACTATCGTCCCTTATGCTTGAACAAATCCAAATAACTTCATCAACGATAAAAAAAAATAATGAGACAATTTTTAAAATCACTTACGATGAACAAATCATCAATGAAAACATTAAAAGACTAAATGACTATTTAAACTCAACAAACAAAATCATATTTAACCTACAAGCTAGCGGTGATGTGTCCCCGATTTCATTAGAAATTCTCGAATCAGTAATTAGCCTAGAGAACGAAATTAATGATTGCCTAGCAAGTACCCTTTTTGCCAAATCAAACACTACACCCCTCTATCATCAATCTTAAGAGACTATACGAAGAACTCCTTCTCTCAAACCATATCCGCACAAATAAACTCCTAGTAACCCCTTGTAACGTTGTACAAATTCTCCTATTCATATTTTTTTCCATGTATGGCAATATTGGCAATTCAGCCAATCACAGCGCCCGTTCGATCAAAAATGCAAATCTCATGTTCAGTGTGGCAAGTGCAATAACAAGTTTGTTGTTAGTGTACAATTTGCTGAGTATGTGACGCTTGGTTGAGAATCAAATAAAATTCATATTTATATTTTTCAAATGTTTATTAGTTTAATTATATTTTTAAATGTTTTAGAAGTCAATATTCTTCAAAAGTAAACTAGTTATTTTATTTTCTAAATTGATTCTGACTTTTAGTAAACGTTTTGTTTAGTAGAATTAGGATCGGCTGGTAGCTGTCGGAATTTGAGTTGGTCACACTGTCTACCAATTACTTTCACTTTTTTCGAGGATGGACCCGAGAAGGGCGTTATGATTTGAATTTGATATATTTTATTGCTGGCCAAATTATTGTCAGCCGAAATGGCAGATCCAGCGTTTTTGGTGTTTTTCCACATCCTCCTGGTAAGTGGTTCGAAGGATTTTATTTATTCGGCGATTTCTGTTTGGTTGAAAATGGCGTTCCTCTTATGAACCGACATCTTTCAGGTTGCCGTGATGGTATTTCTTGGGTGGCGGGAAGCCGCATATCTTCGTCGCGAGGAGTTCCAAATGGAATCCTGTGACAAAGCTGGTAAGACCCCCTCCTTTACATGTTTCATGGTGTCCACGTATTCTCCTGGTTTTGTTTCCGCCGCTAACCCTGGAATTGGGGCATTCCAAGCTAATGGTGAACGCATATGTGAAAAACAGTTTAGCATAAAAACGCATATATTACAGCTAAACGTGTAATAAACATTCCACACTTATTAACCATAGCATTTTTTTGAATAAAAACTACCAATTTATTAACTTTTTTTATGGCGAAACACTGCTCACTTTTTGATCCAAAGGTAGTTGTTATTCTTCAATGTTGGCAACACTGTTCTCTGCCATTCCGTTTACGTTTTGCCCCGTGCTAGCTGTTATTATTAATAAAATATACTATCATCTATTACTTGCAGAAGAGATACTTTAAAAAGGTAAGTGAATTTCAAACTTATCGTGTTGTGAAGTGGCACGTATAGCTTGTCCCGACCGTCACCGCGAAACAGATATAAGTTTTTCCTAACCTAAAAATGTGCATGCCAGTAAACAAAAACCTATTGTAAAGTAAGGCACAGCATTGGACACACAGTTTTATCTAGTTTATTTTTGCTCTTGCTAAATATATATTCAATTTATTACGATTCGAAGATTGTCCCGACCGTCACGGTTTTGCTTGTGATAAAGTTTATGCCGGTTGTACACTCTTTGCGAGACACCCCGAGACTAGAGATGCAACTTATGGTGTGGAGTTGAAGTAGCAGTGGTGGTTTTGCCTCCGTCGCGCCGCACCTCTTTCGTGTAGGCGACCTGCTTAGTCTTAATTTTTTTGGTTTTGGTATTGGCCAAGAGGTAAAGCGAGACGGCGGCCGCGGCAAATCCGCCACCTCGACTCATCTCGCCTCACCTCGTCTCGCCTTCCATGATTTAATGTTTCTGGTTTGGTTATGGCTTTTATACTGGTGATGGTGTTATGCTTGTTTTGCTATTAGCTTCCATTTTTATTACAGATGGACCCAGCCGAAAGAAAACGTCGGTCTAGGGAAAAGATGAAAGAAAACCGCGAAGTTTGGGAACAGCAATTAGCTAAGGAAAAAGAAAGAAGTCGTAAAAGAAGAGAAAAAGCTAAAGAAGTACGTCAAGATGACAGTGCCAAAGAATTATGGAAAGAGAAAGAAAGGCTAAGAAAAAGGAAGCAAAGAGAAAAGAAAAAGGCATCCCAAGCTGCCAAACTTGAGTCCATTAAAACATCACCTTTGGGTTCCTATAAGTGTAAAAACACACTGCGAAAAGCTGTTTTGAAATTAAAGAAGTCAATGCCAGAGAGTCCAAGGAAACAAGAGGCTGTTGTGATAGAATTGGTTAAAGATGTATTGCCTAAGGTTTCTCTGCAAATGTCTCATATATTACACAGAGTTAAAAAACCAAGATCTGATATATTGTCTGATGAGGCCGTAAAGAATGTGAAGCAATTTTACGATAGAGATGACATCAGTCGAGCTGCGCCTGGCCGGAAGGACACAATATCACTCAAAGATGAAAGTACTGGGAAACGGAACCATGTGGCAAAACGCCATATGGTGATGTCCGTCTCCGAAGCATACACACTATTTAAAGAGGAATACCTTAACCTGAAAGTAGGGAAGAGCAAATTCTTCGAACACCGGCCGAAACACATCAGACCCATAAGTGAAATGCCACATAACGTGTGCGTGTGCATGTATCATGCAAATGTACAGTACTTAATTGAAGCTGTGAATAAAAACGTGCCAGACTTTCCTGCATCTTCAAAACAATATCTATCTGAAATAACATGCAATATTGAATCTGAAAAATGCATGTCCGGAGACTGCCTGAAATGCTTTGGTGTTCACGACATCGTTAAATTAAACATTGATTTATCACGCAGACTCACCTGGAAGCAATGGGTGAAACAAGACAAAGTATTACAAGTTACAACGATCAGCGGAACTCTCCAAGAACTTTTGACAGAGTTATCAAAGCAAACTCCAAAATTTAAACACCACGTTTACGTAAAAAACCAACAAGCCAAACATTTTGAGGACACAAAGAAGGCCACTTCTTCAACAACAGTTGTACTTCAAGTAGACTTTGCTGAAAATTTTGCAATCCTTTCTCAAGATGAGATCCAGAGCGCGCATTGGTCTCACCCGCAAACAACTTTATTTACTGGGTGTGCATGGGGAAGCAAAGGCGAGGAAAAACACTCCTATATCATTCTTAGCAATGAGCTAACACACGACAAAGGTCACTGGGCAACTTAGTATGGAAACTATACCCACGGCCTACAAAAACAAAATTGGTTTGGATGTTTAGATAAACTTCCCTAGTTTACGAAGATATATGTCGCATCAATGTAGAGTATGGGAATCTGCCCAAAAATTAAAAATAAAATATAAGTAATATCCTCTAGTGATAAGACATTTTTAGACTATTTGCATTGAATGGGTGTCTTGATTACACGCTGGAGCAACTGAACTCGTCGTGTTCGTCTGCCCCCTCTAACCATACAAGTCTGTTGGGCACCTAAATGATATTACGAGGATATATGTCGCATCAATGTAGAGTATGGGAATCTGCCCAAAAATTAAAAATAAAATATAAGTAATATCCTCTAGTGATAAGACATTTTTAGACTATTTGCATTGAAAGGTTGTCTTTATTACACGCTAGAGCAACTGAACTCGTCGTGTTCGTCTGCCCCCTCTAACAATACAAGTCTGTTGGGCACCTAAAGATAGTTGTTTTTTAGATTTCTCCCGCGTTTAAAAAAAAAAAGAAATACACAAAATGAAATGTAGGCTAGCACTCATTAATTTACAAATAATTTGATATCTGTAGGAAATATTTCGAAGACCGGGTCAGATTATGCCCAATGACCTTTGCGGTGTGGACTTTTTTAACCAAAATCATTAATGATTTGAAAACGCACTACCCTGAGCTCGAAAAAATCTGCATATTTACTGACGGCTGCGCTGCTCAGTTTAAAAATAGATTCACCCTTAGTAACATATGCCACGCGAAGTCTGACTGGGGTGTCGATGTCCAATGGAGCTTTTTCGCTTCGAGCCATGGAAAAGGCGCAGTTGATGGGGTGGGAGCCACAGCAAAACGAATGCTGTGGTCAGCCATTATGAGCAGGAGGGCCACAATTAACAACAGCTGGGAATGCTATGATTATTTAAAATCTAAATGCATAAAAAGTATGCATATTTTTTATGTTGAGATAGCCGATATTGAACGTGAAACTCTCCAAAGCAGGTGGGAGCTAGTACCGCCTATACCGTACCTACAAAAGCAGCACCATTTCGAAGCTTTGAGTGCAAACTGTTTGTCTTTCAGCAAAACATCTAGCTCAATTACAACATCAAAGAAGAGAGTCTTAATAAACATGACAGGAAAGTTAAATTACAATGATGTTTACTCCAGTGACAGTGACATGGACTTCTCAGATCAAATTACACAAAATGACCATTTTGAGATGTCTGAAAGTGAAAGGGCTGGAGGTGAGACAGATTTCGAGATGTCTGTAAGTGGAAAGACCAGAAATGAGGAAGACTTTGAGATAATTGGACGTGCAAAGACAGGAGATGGGACAGATTTCGAAATGTCTGGAAGTGGAAAGACCAGAGATGAGGAAGACTTTGAGATAACTGGAAGTGCAAAGACAGGAGATGGGACAGATTTTGAGATGTCTGGAAGTGGAAAGACCAGAGATGAGGAAGACTTTGAGATAACTGGAAGTGCAAAGACGGGAGATGGGATAGAATTCGCAATTGCTGAAAATGGAAAGACAAGAGATGAGGAAGTTGAGATAACTGGAAGTGCAAAGACCGGAGATAGTACAGAATTCGAAATGGATGGAAATGGAAAGACAAAAGATGAGGAAGTTTTTGAGATAACTGGAAGTACAAAGACCGGAGATGGGACAGAATTCGAAATAGCTGGAAATGGAAAGACAAAACATGATTCGAAATTTGAGGAGGCTGGAAGTGGAGAGGCCGAAGATGAGGCAGATTTTGAGATGGCTGGAAGTGGAATGACAGGAGATAAGACAGATTTTAAGATAAATGGAAGTGGAAAGGCCAGAGATGAGGCAGCATTTGAAGTAGCTGGAAGTGGAAAGACCGGAGATGAGGGAGAATTTGAGGTTTCTGGAAGTCGAAAGGCCGGAGATGAGGCAGCAAATCTCATTCGAATAGGTTCTTATGTATTAGTGAGATTTATATCCAATAAAAAAGTAAAGAAGGAGTACAAATACATAGCCGTTTGCCAAGGAGCAGTCGGTGAAGATTCAGAGGTTGAAGTCATGTTTATGAAACCTATCAAAACCTCAGCCAAAGGGGCTACATTCGTCATGAATGAAAATGACAGCTGTCATATAAATACGAGCCAAATTTTAAAAATTCTTGAAGAGCCTGCTGTAAAAACTTGCGGCAATCGTATTTACTACGAATTTACAGATGGGCTGTAAGATGATAAGACCGCCTATCTGTACCTTCAAATTTTTTCTTTTTGTGTATTCCTTTGTCGTGTGTTTGTGTGTGTGTGTGTGTGTGTGTGTGTGTGTATTTGTATTTGATTGTAGCAGATAAGATGAAGGTCTAATAAAACATATTTATGTGCACTAAATTGTATGGATTTCTTACTTGTCCCGACCGTCACAAGTCCATGTCCCGACCGTCACAGGCTTAAAAAATTTATTGTATAAAAATAGTTGATATTTAAGAGTTATTTCTTAGGACAAATTGTTACAGCACTCTTCAGGTGTCACATATAAAAGAAGCCAATATTTAAGACAATTGGTTTAACTGAAATAGAGTACAGTATGTACTAGTGCGAGGTAATCGGAATTGTGCGTGTCCCGACCGTCACATTGATTCACTAATCAATTTGACACAGAAAATAACTGAAATTTTTATTTATTCGTTGAGATTATTATTATACATTTAATAAGCTATCAAACCTCATACATTTTTTACTTATTAATAGGTTATTTACCAGGTATTTTCAAAAAGAGTCCAAAGAAATGAGTCAAAATGTCCCGACCGTCACCGTGGAATGCCCCAATTGTTTCTTTTCAGCGGTGGGATTTTATTGATATTAATTATATTCAAACATTATATTCAAGATTTTATTCAAAATATTTATTATCTTCAAAATATTTAATTGCGTAAGGCCGGTTCCGACGGCGCCCGTGGGACAGACGTCGGACCAGAAAAGCTGTATGTATTTATAAACAAGGAATGATCTGGTAATAGCCAGGAGTAGCAGGTCGGTGCAACCTTTCAATAGTTTTTTTTACAACACATAATTAATAATATTCATGGTGGTATTCCCTTATTAGTGGTTATCTTTTAACCTCCAAATTATCTTTGCAACACCCCAAAGTTAGAACCTATTTTTACGACCCCTGTCGAATGAGCTGTCTGTTATTCTAGAATTTTTAATTGTATTTTTGAGTACTACCCCCAGTGTATGTGGGAGTAATAAACATATTTGTTCAACTGCATCTCATCTTTTATTTCTTTTTTTTCACTCCCCCAGCACGAGGGTTACAACCAAATTTTTATATATTTTTGTCCATGGGCCTCACGGGCACATAGATAAGAGGATTCCATGTGACAAAATGGCGCCCAACTTTTAATTTTATTAATAGATTTTGGTGTGTTGCACAAGGTTTTCTTTATATTTTATGTTACAACATTCCTCTCTATTCTTTTTCGCCCGGACCGCAGGGAATATTGTGAGTGTAACATCTGTCCTGGCTGTTGGCATTGTTTGGATTGGTTAGAATTTACAGAAGGCATAGGAAGTAGAGGGAGAGAGAAGGAGAGGAATTGTTGTGTTTTATGTTTTATGTTTCATGTAAAGGATTTTTTTTTGTGTGTAATTTTGGGGTACCACCGACTTAACATTATTGAATTTATTTTTTTTGTTACCGTTTGGGAGGTTCTTCTTATGTAAAATTTAAGTTTCACATAATATTCTTTTTGTAACTATAATTAGTAGTTATTATTTTAGGACTACTAATTAAATAGTTTAATTTTTGCTTCAATATTGTTTTCCAGACAATTGTTTTTCATTTGATAGTTTGAAAAATTATTTTTTGTTGGGGAAATATTTTGCCTTCATTGAGGAAAACAAAACTCAATTTTATTTTGAAGGGTTGTTATCAGATTTATTCACATTACCTTACTATTGTTTTTTAATAATTTATACAGTAAAGGTAAAGAATTTGATTCATTTTTTTTAAATATTTTCCTAAATTGTGAAACTTAAATACATTTATATTGACAAAATACTTAAATATTTGAAGGATTTTGTTATCAAGTTTAATGATTTTGGTTTGTTTTGTTGTATAGGAAGACCTTCCTATAACGAACGTTTTGTGTTGTCAATAAGAAATAAAGAAAACATAAGTGTTGTTGTTTTATTTTTCTTTAGTAAGAAAATATTATGTTTTGTGTTTTCCCACTATAATATTGTGTAAACTTGTGTGAACAATTAAATTTCTTTGTTTTGTACCACAACTTAATTAATTTAGTATTGACAATATTAATTCATATTTTGTTAAATTACAAAACAACTTAGATTTGGTTTTAGGTACATACTTACATAAATGTTTGGTATTTAGTTATTTGTAAACACTTCTATAAGTAAATAAATACTTACTTATTATATTGAAATTTTGTGGGTTTCCAAGTTATTGTATTGGACGTTTGTTTTTAAATGTACATAACTACTAAGATATTGTAACTGATTATCTTAGAATTATTGTAACTTTCGCTTGAAAACTAGATTTTTCAACGTTAGTCAGTTATTTTTCTTGGAAATAATTTATAGATGGCTAGTGCCAAATAGTTTTTTTTGTATTCTTATAATTACCATTTAATAAGGCACACAGTGTGCACATTTTGTAATTGGGGTTTTGTCTTGGTATTTTTTTTTTACATAACTACCTACCTTTGATAACAATAAATTTTTTAAGTTAATACCACCAAGTAACTTAATATTTTTCTTTATTAATGCGGATAAATTTAGAATGACAAATTGGCACCTAAAGTTGAAAGTGTAGGGTCAATAGGTTTTATGGCCATTAATTATGACCTGGAGAGAGTTTTGACGGTCAGTCGATAGGATCATGGCATTCCCCGGTAGTGTATCGAATCTGATATATATTCGGCACACGAACCAGTATGAGTGAAAGGGTGCATACAGGCAATTTTTACTGTATCACTATAAGTTCGGATGGTGAGGTATGTAAGGTTTAGCAGTATGAATGCGTGAGGTATGACAGAGTTAGGAATCGCTTGCAAGCTAGATGGTCGACTGTTCCGGTTTTTTTTGTTGTCTTGATCCTTTTTGTTTGTTTCTCAAAGGAGGACAAACGTTTTTTTTGAACGAGCCCCAAACCATTTTTATGCCATTTTGCATAGGTTTGGCCTAGCTTTGTTTTTTTTTTTATGCTATCATACTTAGCGAAGATACGAGCGGTATTGATGCAATTTTGGATCTTTTGTAAGACACATTTTTTTCTCTCCCTCGTCAAGACACGAATTAATATTGGCCTTATGCTCATTTGCTCATAGGTTTGCTACAAGTCAGTTTTTATTATTCCTCCAAAACTTGTGAAGATTTAACTATCTTTTTATTATTGTCTAGATCCTTTTTGTTTGTTTCTCAAAAGAGGACAAACGTTTTTTTAACGAGCCCCAAACCATTTTTTTTTATGACATTTGCATAGGTTTGGCCTAGCTTAGTATTTTTTTTGTGCAATCATACTTTGTTACGATACGTGCTTGGTATTGATGCAATTTTGGATCTTTTGTTAGACATGTTTTTATATTCCTCGTCAAGGTTCAAATGATGTTTTGCCTTATGCTATCTGCTCATAGGATTGCTGTGAGTCAGTTTTGTTTATTTTATTTTTCCTCCAAATCTTGTGGAGATTTAATTATTCCAAGGTACAGATGACCTAGGATTTTGATTTTTTTTTAGAGATTGACGTTTGCTGTCATCTTTGTATGCATAGTTTTGCATTTTAATATTTTTTCTCAGTATTGAGTATTTTTAATGGAATTGTTTTAGAACGTCACCTCTACAAGAGTTGCGTTCAAGTACGGTCCATATATTTGTATATTGACATTAATATTTTCAGTGACATAAATTTATTTTGTATTGTATTAATAAGCATACCTCAACGACAAGGAAGCTTGGACTCGCGCCTTTGCATTGTATAGAATCCCGATAGTATCAACAATGTTAACTTTGCTATACAGTAACACATTAAATGTTATCTATATCTATATTACATATATAAAGCTAAATTACCACTCACTGACTGATTCATCAAGGCCTTTTTTCGCGGTGTTGCCAGCATTTTTTCGACAAGTGATGTTCTACGGTCGTGGAAGTTTCGCCAATCAATCTGGAAATTTTTATTTTTTTTTCCGAAAATCCAAGATGGCGGCCATGTTGGTGTTTGCATCTCTGTCACTATTGGTCCTAGAGCTTTCAAACTTTTTGGACTTTTAGTCTGTGGCGAACGATTCGACTTTAAAGAGTAAAATGTCAGAAAAACAAAATGGCGGCGCCGCCATCTTGGGTTAAAAATTGAAAAATCGACCCTTTTTGGGGGGGTCGTATCTCTGGTCTGGGTAAAGATAATTTCGTAATTTTTTTTGCGATGTGTTGGAAATATAGTCAATTTATAGGATTGTGCCACAGATTTAAAAAATCCAAGATGGCGGCGGCGCTGGCGGGTAAAAACCGACTGGGAAATTTTTTGCAATTTTTCAAATCAAAATTTCTGACCGATGGCAACACTAGAGGGTAACGAGTTCCCGTGCCTTTGGAGGGTAATTTATCAGAGTGTTGCCACGTGGGAAAAAAATCTACCACGTTTATAGTAGTTTTCGGACTATTGGTACATTTAGTAGAAAATGACTTTTTGACAGCTGGCGAAATTCCGAGTATGCAGTTTGGTGGCAACCCCGGTGCCGAGTGGCCATCTGGTACTTTTTCGGAAATCGCCTGGCAACACTGGCAACGGCGGAAGAAAATCGATTTTTCGCCCTCGCCGGCTTTGAAAAAATCCTCTGGCAACACTATGCGTCGCAGATTAAAAATTTTAATGGCCGTCGATGCGGTATATGATGTAGTTTAAGTAAAAAAATTGGCAAAAAATAAACAAGATGGCGGACGCGCTGGCGGCCAAAATTGTAAAAAGTTTTTTTTTGCAAAAAATTAAAATCGATTTTTCGTCCACTTGGCAACACTCTATGCGAAAACGTTGTAAGGCGCGGGCGTGTGTCTTAGCGTTGAGTATTGCCAGGCGTAAAAATATTTTGGTAGTTTTTGGTAGTTTCCGCTCCAGGGGCCCAAAAAAGGTCGATTCGAAATCGGGCATTTAGGGGGAAATCAGGGCCACGAATCTATAGTTCTGCGGGCCCCTTATGACTTTCTGGTAGTTTAGTCTACGAGAGCTGGCAACACTGGGAGTGGCGAATTTTACAAATTTTTGGGGTGTCGTCACCTTTCGCGAGCTGTCTGGGACATATTATGCATGGAAGAAAAAAAAGTAAAAATGAGGTTCGACGCTGTCTATGGTGTAGAATATGGGAAAAATACGCGCTGTCAAAAATTCAAGATGGCCGCCGTGCAGGAGAGAAAATTGCAAAAAGTACTTTTTTTCGAAAATTTCAAAGCCCGTTTTGACTGTTTTGGCAACACTTTACAGAGTTGCTTTGTATAGCGGCTTGGTAGGGCTCTGTGTCGAGTGTTGCTACGTCGAAAAAAGATTTGGGAGATTTTGGTAGTTTTTGCCACAGGGCCCAAAAAAGGGTCGACTCGAAATACGGCATTTGGAGAAAATCTGAGTATGAGAAATCATGTCTTCCGGGATCCCTAATGACATCATGGTAGAGATTTGACAATCACCTGGCAACACTGGGCGTGAGGGCGAAACGAAAATTTTCGACATGGCCTTCTATCTCGAGTTGTTTAGCCGACTGGGTGGGACAGAGAAAAAAAGTAAAAATGCAGTTCGATGCGGTATATAGTGTAGTATATGGGAAAAATACGAAATCAGAAAAATTCAAGATGGCGGACGAGCTGTCACAAAAATTGTAAAATTTTCTGGTTTTCAAAACTTACACATTGATTTTTCGGGCAGTTGGTGAACCAAAAGAAAAGTTCAAATGTACTAGGCGGTTATGAGTTTTAGCGTGAGGTATTGCCAGATGAAAAAATATTTTGGAAGTTTTTGGTAGTTTTTGACTTATGCCCCAAAAAGGTCGAAAATAGAAATAAAGACTTTTCGCGAAAAATATTCCCCAGACGTTATAGATTGTGTACCCCAAAATGACATTTGACTATTTTAATCAACGGCAACTGGCAACACAGGGAGTTGTGGAGGCTCAAACTTTTTCGGAAGGGGTCCCTTTGAGAGTCTCTGGAGAGGCCAATATGGGTCGTAGAGTAGCTCTGTAAAATCTATTATTTGTGAAAATTAAATAGCATTAAGGAAAAAATGTGAGAAAAATTCCAAACAATATGGCGGACGAGCAAGCGGCCATTTTGGAAAATCTTTTGTTTGCGAGAATTTTTAAATCGATTTTTAAGATGAAAAGGAGCTTTTCAGAACAAAATGTTGCATGACCTTTGTTGTTGCGACGGACATTTTCTAACAGATGGTGTAAAAATTTACCCCATTTTCTGGGTAATTTTGGAGATTTAGGGGAAAATGTGAAAAATCGAAATATCAATTTAGGGACCAAAACAAGTATGAGGACCTGTCAAATGTCGTCTTTTGTTTTCATTTCAGCCCAAAGTTTAGTAAAAATCCGTGCGGATTGGAAAAAAATTAAAAATAAATTTTATTCTACCAAAGGGATTTCCCCATACATTTTGTACTGGACTTGAGCTTTATATGGAACAGCGAGTTTGTTTGAAAATATTCAAGTGTTTGAAATGGGTTATTACGAAAACGTATCAAAAATGGTCTTCTACTTTTACTTCACTCAATGTTAGTCTCTAAAGCCCAGAGGTCGTGGGTTCGAATCCCACGGGCAGCATAACTCTGTGTGAGGTTAGGTTATGTTAGAACTGCGACCAGAACCGAATTCTACCCATTTTACTTGGTCAGGACAGAGAGAAAGTATTTTGTATATTTATATTTACTATCAATCATCAATCGCCGCGTAGGGCTAAGTCAGGAGCGGCCTTGAACGGAGCCCTAGGACGTAGTTTATGTATCTTTAGGCGTTTAAAAAGGAATAAGGACACTGCTAAGTACGGTAAATAAACGTCAATTATGTAACTTTGCGAGGCCGCAGGCCGAGCTGCGTTAGCGAGGCCGAAGGCCGAGCGCCGCGGAGGGCGAAGCCCGACAGCGGCCTTGTACGAAGCACTAGGACTCCGCTGATGCCCCCCTCGGGCGTTAAAAAAGTAAAGGACACGCTCACAGACAGTCCACCTTAGTCATGTAAATTTTGCGAGGCCGCAGGCCGAGCTGCGTTAGCGAGGCCGACGGCCGAGCGCCGCGGAGGGCGAAGCCCGACAGCGGCCTTGTACGAAGCACTAGGACTCCGCTGATGCCCCCCTCGGGCGTTAAAAAAGTAAAGGACACGCTCACAGACAGTCCACCTTAGTCATGTAAATTTTGCGAGGCCGCAGGCCGAGCTGCGTTAGCGAGGCCGACGGCCGAGCGCCGCGGAGGGCGAAGCCCGACAGCGGCCTTGTACAAAGCACTAGGACTCCGCTGATGCCCCGCACAGGCGTTAAAAAGATTATGGACATTACCGCGACCAGTCCAACCCAGTCATGAAAATTTTGCGAGGCCGCAGGCCGAGCTGCGTCAGCGAGGCCGAAGGCCGAGCGCCGCGGAGGGCAAAGCCCGACAGCGGCCTTGTACAAAGCACTAGGACTCCGCTTATGCCCCACTCGCGCGTTAAAAAAGGACAAGGACACGCTCACGGACAGTCCAACCCAGCCGTGTAAATTTTGCGAGGCCGCAGGCCGAGCTACGTCAGCGAGGCCGAAGGCCGAGCGCCGCGGAGGGCGAAGCCCGACAGCGGCCGGTGTCGCGGAGCGACCTAGCTCTGGGCGCGACCGCGAAGCGGGCGCCCCGAGCTAGTAATTCAATATAAAATTAAATTTATTTTTCATTCAAAGAATCCTGAAGAGTTTGTAACCTTGGCGGTCATGCTCGCTAAAATGTGCTTGGGGTGGTGGCGTTATGTGTCGGGTGGTTACATTCCCTATAATATGGTTGAGTGAAATTATGGCTGGCACATACGTCATACTTGTGCTGCAGGTGCCACCTTTGGGCACTGGTCTTCCAGGGCTCACGGATTTTTCTCGATTATAGTCTCATTCTTATACTTTATACTGTATGGCTTGGTATTCTAAAACTAATCAGAATTGTAACAAATAAATTGTAAACAAACATGGCGATGAAAAAGAGTAACTGTCGAGTTTCTTGCCGGTTCTTCTCGGCAGATGACTGCATTCCGATACCGGTGGTAGAGTCACTCTGTAATTGACGATTCATAAATACTTGATACAAGTTTACATGAATAAAGAATATTTTGATTTTGATTTTTGATTTTGATATCATTTTTTTTTTCTGTTTGTGCATTCGTTTTGGTGTTGTCCAGTTTTGTGAATGTGCGGTTTTGTGTTGTTTTGTGACAGTTTTGGTGATGTTTGGTGGATTTAGTTTTACATGATTTCAGTTTTACTTTAGCAGTTGTTCAAATTTGTTTTGTTTTTTACTTACGGTTTTCATTTCTTAGTAAGACGCTGAGGGCAGCGATCTTTTTTTCAGGAGGGGAGGTATTGTAACGTTGTACAAATTCTCCTATTCATATTTTTTTCCATGTATGGCAATATTGGCAATTCAGCCAATCACAGCGCCCGTTCGATCAAAAATGCAAATCTCATGTTCAGTGTGGCAAGTGCAATAACAAGTTTGTTGTTAGTGTACAATTTGCTGAGTATGTGACGCTTGGTTGAGAATCAAATAAAATTCATATTTATATTTTTCAAATGTTTATTAGTTTAATTATATTTTTAAATGTTTTAGAAGTCAATATTCTTCAAAAGTAAACTAGTTATTTTATTTTCTAAATTGATTCTGACTTTTAGTAAACGTTTTGTTTAGTAGAATTAGGATCGGCTGGTAGCTGTCGGAATTTGAGTTGGTCACACTGTCTACCAATTACTTTCACTTTTTTCGAGGATGGACCCGAGAAGGGCGTTATGATTTGAATTTGATATATTTTATTGCTGGCTAAATTATTGTCAGCCGAAATGGCAGATCCAGCGTTTTTGGTGTTTTTCGTGTGATGCTATCCAGCACGACCACGGATGATTATTTTAATTTGAATGTGGTACAAATTCATTAAAAAAAATGTACTTTTATGTACTCCACAATTTAAAATTTGTACTCTCATACTTTGGCTATGATAACACAGAGGCCGTGGTCGTGCTAGGTGGAAACTTCCTGGCACGGCCACAATAGATTTTAGGTATTTTTATAAACTATATGACGAAAAATTACGTAGATTTAATTGTACTCAAATGTACTCTGTTTTGAGCACTCTTTAGCCCTATTTAGTTTCATGTGTCCTAAAAATTAGCAATGTAGCGAGTAAAGCAAGGTGATTATTATAAAATAAACCGTCGTACGTATGTACGGTTACAAAATGAAATTTAATTTAAATTTACCTACGTAGAAATAATGGCGCAGGTAACATTGTCCTAGATGTTTCGCAAAACAAAAACCGCTGTAAAACGGGCTAAAGAGTGCTCAAAATGGTCAATGTAATGGAGTACATTTGAGTACAATTAAATCTACGTAATTTTTCGTCATATAGTTTATAAAAATACCTAAAATCTATTGTGGTCATGCCAGGAAGGTTCCACCTAGCAGGACCACGGCCTATGTGTTATATTAGCGAAAGTATGAGAGTACAAATTTTAAATTGTGGAGTACATAAAAGTACATTTTTTTTAATGAATATGTACCACATTCAAATTATACTACAATCAGTAACATTGTCCTAGATGTTTCGCAAAACAAAAACCGCTGTAAAACGGGCTAAAGAATGCTCAAAATGGTCAATGTAATGGAGTACATTTAAGTACAATTAAATCTACATAATATTTCATCATATAATTTATAAAAATACCAAAATCTATTGTGGTCATGCCAGGAAGGTTCCACCTAGCAGGACCACGGCCTATGTGTTATTTTAGGGAAAGTATGAGAGTACAAATTTTAAATTGTGGAGTACATAAAAGTACATTTTTTTTAATGAATTTGTACCACATTCAAATTAAAATAATCATCCGTGGTCGTGCTGGATAACATCACACTGTTTTTCCACATCCTCCTGGTAAGTGGTTCGAAGGATTTTATTTATTCGGCGATTTCTGTTTGGTTGAAAATGGCGTTCCTCTTATGAACCGACATCTTTCAGGTTGCCGTGATGGTATTTCTTGGGTGGCGGGAAGCCGCATATCTTCGTCGCGAGGAGTTCCAAATGGAATCCTGTGACAAAGCTGGTAAGACCCCCTCCTTTACATGTTTCATGGTGTCCACGTATTCTCCTGGTTTTGTTTCCGCCGCTAACCCTGGAATTGTTTCTTTTCAGCGGTGGGATTTTATTGATATTAATTATATTCAAACATTATATTCAAGATTTTATTCAAAATATTTATTATCTTCAAAATATTTAATTGCGTAAGGCCGGTTCCGACGGCGCCCGTGGGACAGACGTCGGACCAGAAAAGCTGTATGTATTTATAAACAAGGAATGATCTGGTAATAGCCAGGAGTAGCAGGTCGGTGCAACCTTTCAATAGTTTTTTTTACAACACATAATTAATAATATTCATGGTGGTATTCCCTTATTAGTGGTTATCTTTTAACCTCCAAATTATCTTTGCAACACCCCAAAGTTAGAACCTATTTTTACGACCCCTGTCGAATGAGCTAGATTATTCTAGAATTTTTAATTGTATTTTTGAGTACTACCCCCAGTGTATGTGGGAGTAATAAACATATTTGTTCAACTGCATCTCATCTTTTATTTCTTTTTTTTCACTCCCCCAGCACGAGGGTTACAACCAAATTTTTATATATTTTTGTCCATGGGCCTCATGGGCACATAGATAAGAGGATTCCATGTGACACCCTGTTACTCTAGAAAACATCCACTCGATTCTCGAAACTGCATCCCTCTCAGCTTACGTCTACTCTAATAGACTCGTATACATATTAGAATTCCCTCTTATCCAAAACGAGAACGAAACGCCCCATCTGCGAACTAGAAATCTTACACAGCATATAAAGTAAGCAGCATATAGTAAGTCCCTGCCGAAAACTTGCACAACTACCACATTCGAAGCAAACATCAACACCTTCCAAAATATAGAAAATAACAAATGGCTCTATATACTTTCTCAAGAAACGAACTGCGTGCTGCAATGCAAAAACGATGTGACACACCATAAGCTTCAAGGCGCAGGCATCCTGTCTCTCCCACAAAATTGCAAATTTTACACCGGCTAGCCGGCTACCTACCCAATTATAATACCAGACATCCGAAATGACGACTGTTTCAAAGATCTTCAAGGTATAGATACACCAAATCTTATTCCCATTAAAAATTGTCATCGATTTATTGTTTACATTATTAGAGTCCATCACATTAACATAATTACATACTCACTGATAGTATTCTGTTAACAATTCTCACTAATTAGATAAATAATTGATTGTTTTGTTCATAGTTCACATCACATTAGGATACATTACACTGATAGCTGTTAATTAACTGCCTCCGTGGTACAGTGGTTAGAGCGTTGGGCTCTAATACCCGGAGGTCGTGGGTTCGAATCCCGCGGGGAGCATCACTTTGTGTGAATGTTTCCAGTTTGGTTAGGACATTGCAGGCTCGAATCACCTGAATGTCTGAAAAGAATGATGATTCCGTGGTTCGGAAGGCACGTTAAGCCGTTGGTCCTGCGCCTGATCTCTCTTCGGTCGTGTCAGACTGCTGTCCCACCGTGCTATGAGAGTGAGGGAATAGGGAGTGCACCTGTGCTTGCGCACTCACTTGTGCACTATAATATATCCTGCGTAGTTGGCTGATCGTAAAAGATTGGCCGCCATAGCCGAATCGGCTAGGAGGACATTATTAATTGTTTACCATTCTCAAGTCAACCCCTCCAGGCCGACCCATATATAATTAGGTTACTTTCAAATAAACTTTAGTTCTATTCGAGACATCATCCGGTGTTTTATTCCACGCCACATGACATACGTCTCACCTTTTATTCGTTAACCCCCCGCCACCTCATGGCGAGTTATTCCGGTTGGATACCCCGTATTTGATACCCTGGGGGATCAAATGGCGACCCTGCCATGCGCAAGCGCCGCGTTATCGCCCAAGTATCAAGTAGCGAGCGAATTTGAGATTTAGTGCATTCCTGTGTGCCTCTGTGCACGAAGTTAGAACTTTTAATAATAAATTAACTCGTGTACCAGCTACAATTAATAATTTCAACGAGAGTCAAAATGGGAAAATCCTACTCAAAAACAGAGGATAAAGGGGTCATCATAACGCAGACGACGTCCGGAAAACAATGCTGCTAGTACCCAAGAAACGGAATCTCATGTGAAGACTGATAACATCCTGCTGATATCAATCATTGTTATTTTGGCTGTAATCATATTTGGATTTTTTATACAAGACGTTGAAGAAGAAGCAAGAAAAAGTTATAGAAAAATATGTACAAGCAGAATTTATAAGACGTATGCGTCTACGGCTAGTAAATTACAAAAGTTGTTTTAGGGACCGTAAGCCGTAGTTGAAGATCAGGGACCTAATGTAATAATTCGAAAAAATAACAAATTAGAAACTGTACACAAAAATCGTACCAAACAATTTAATACTTAGAAAATAACTATTATGTTAAATGTATAAGGTACCTAATATTGAATGATAGTTGTAAAAAGAAAAATTAAATGTTTTTTTTTTCTTTTCACTTAACACCTGTAGGTGAAGTGGAGCATGTATTAGTTATAAGAGATTGTATTTGTATTCACGAGCCAGTCTTAATAAACTATTCGTAAAGTAAATACGTCTCACCTTTTATTCGATAAGCCCCCGCCACCTCAAAGCCATCAACAGTGAATTATTTTTTTTAAGAATGAATATGATGCAGAGCTTTGAAGAAGAGAAGGATGATTTAAGATCCACAATGAAGGTGATTGAACAAAAAAAACAAGTTATAAAGAATGAATTTACAGAATAATATTAATAAAGTCTTGCCTAGAATTGGTACATTATAAATGTAGGATTGCTTGTTTCATAATAAATATGGAAAAAAGACTTCTAAGCGACGTTAATAACACCGACGAAATAATAAATAATTTAAAGATGAAGGCGAACATGACAGTCAATAACTTGGCACAATTAGTGGAGGCTTAACGGATGGATAATAAAGAAAACCATTTTTAGCTCAGCACCGAGTCTCAGGAGTGGTGATCTCCAGAGCTCATGAAGAACACAAAATTGTTGTTTGGCGACAAAGAACCAATGTATTATAGCAATAAAATAAACTTTAAATGACATATTCTTTTGGAATTTAGATTTTAAAATTTTAATCAAATTCTTAAATAATCAGGTTAATCAATTACTGGTATCCTATTGAGAAAACAAGGAAGACCATTCAAACGCTGGGCAGACGAGATTAGGGCAACAGCAGGCAACACATGAGCTATTCTCAGTTTGCTTATGGCAAAAATAATGGTCCCTGAGTTTGGATGCTTACAAAAAAATTACTAAACAATATTTTGTTAAAAAACTTTTTGGTAATAGTAGAAAAGCTAATTTCTTGTCAAAAATAATAACATTTACAATTTACAACTAAATACTGAAATATAGTTGAATTTAGACATTGAGTCTCACACTATTTTTGGTTGTCCCGATGGTCACTCACTCCCTTTCTTACCAAACAGAGAGATAAAGAGGTACTATACTACTAACCATTATCTTCCTCTTACTTTTGGATATGCTAAATTTAAGTCCCTACTTTCATTCTAAGTACAATCATGACACTCCCGCCGAAAAAGCTAAACGTTATAGAAATAAAATCAAACAGGACCCAGAAAAACTTAAAGAACACAAAGAAAAAAAATCAAAGCGTATGCAGTCATACAATAAAAAAAATTAAAGATCTTACAGAAGAACAACAAGAAGAACAATGAAAGAAGTGGAGAGAACAATTAAACTCACCGGCAATAAAACCTGGCCACTGAGCTTTTTTCATAAAATTACAAACATGGTCACTTTAGCGTCTAATAGATAGAAAACTATTTGCAGCTGTACAAAGATTATTACGTCAATGGAGAGGCTTACTATTCACGTCAAATATGATTATATATGCATTATAAATGTGAGAAGTGATGACATTAACATATTCACCTGGACAGAGAATGATGCTGGTAAAGGAAGCCTTGAAGTTTCATCGGCCTTATTAAACTTTTTGAAGAGAAGTGATTTTGGAAACAAAAAGAAATTGAGATTTTACCGAGACTATCTCGGTTTAAAGAGAACCATAGACAGGACAGGACAAGATTTCATCAGTACAGACAGTACTTATTTATTTTTCTTCTTTCTTTTTAACCTATTTCTTGGTTTTTATTTTACAACTTTGGATTAACTTTGAGATAGTTTTGTCTTGCTAACCAAGCCAAGACTAGACAAAAAACACGTTCCCTTATGACCATCCCAGCAAACATTTTAAGTGTTTTGGTCCAAGACTAAAGAATATATTACCAATTTAAGTAAAAATAACGTCACACGCAACATTTTTTTTCACTTAATACACACTTCAACTGCTACGTCGAAATATATAGTAATTAAAACGTTATTTTCACTGAATTTGGTAGAGAACTTAAAAGTCGAAAGTAAGTCGAAAAAAATGGTAGAATTGACGGTTGAAAGCTTGACCAATAAGTCATAAATACTTGTAAGTGATTGCTTGGTATTTGCGATGTAATTATTTCTTATTCAGTGACCATTAAGGTCATCGATTCTAAGTTGAATATGACACCAAATGTGAAGTAAATCTCACCAATAGTAAATACCTAAGTACGACAATCAAGTGAGAGATACTTGTAATGTATTTGCAACACCGTTAGGTTATGTTCTGATGACTTTAACGTTAGATTTACTCAGTAATTTAACTTATAAGTCTTAGTGATGTTGGCGACTTGACGTTTATCGTGGTTTAGTTAAAAGTAAGTCAGTTTTTGGCAAACTACGACGTATTACATGTAACCTATCTTTTATCATTAAAGTTTTACTTACTGTCCAATGGGCAAAGATAAAAAACTGTACAGATATTCCACTTCCTACTATACTGCCCTACTAACTTCGATCACTAATAAAGAACCTACTAAGGACAAAAGCGGTACCTCAGTGAAAGCAAGTTTAGGGATAATTGATATTTTGTAAAATTAGGTTTATTGTTCATTTAGCGACTGTTATTTTTAGTTATTAAATGTAGTGTATGCATGTATAATATTAGGCATATTTTCTATCACAATAGTTAAAATATGTAAAATATACATGGAAATGCAATAACCGCGAGTTACTGCTACACCGCTTAGATATTACAAACGGTAAACTGTAAAAAATTTAAACTGTAGAAACAGAGCGAGCGAAGCGAGCGTGCCGCCGTAGCGGGCCGGCGAGTGCCAGAACCGAATCCTCAGTCAATATCGATATTGACTGGTTTTAGGTTTTGACTGTAACATGTATACATAAATGTAGTACTGTGTGTTGCAATGTTGAAAGGATTGCGCCTACAAGCGCCAGAGAGCGTATCACAGTTTAATATAATATTTATTATATGAAAATCAATAATTGGTAAAACTGTTTTGCTTATAACTTTCTTCTTCCATACACTAGGATTAAAAGAAAAACGTTCCGTAAAATAGTTACCCTAAGCCTTTAAATCAAACCACATTTCAATACTGTTCGTGAACTTTGAGGTACCGGGGCAAAAACGCCCGATGGTCTTTATTAGCATCCGATGCTCATCCATCGGCTTCCACACCATCTTTTCATGAAAATTCATCTTCAAGTCAGTTTATAAAATCAAACTGATGATGACAATGTACAGAAAAATAATAATGAAGAATCAGAAAAGGAAAATTTTGAAATGAAAGACTCAGGAAATAGGTAGGTACTTTTCTGTCCTTGTTGTTCTATGTCGGTGCACGACACAAACAAAAAAAGTGGTTGGAATTATTGACTTAATTAGGTAACCTGTTACCATTTAGTCGCAAATATTATGTCACATTGACCTAAAATAATTACCAGATACTTATAGGTCAATATTTAGGTTAAAATAACGTTTTGGTAAAACCGCCATTTTATTTTAGTAATCCGAAGAAGTGATAATTCATAACGCATATTTTTTGTTGTTTTTTCTGGGATAATACCGTTAAATGTCACATCTACTCGCTTATATTCTGGTAATTAGTTGGGTTTATTTAACTAAATACTGCTAAGGCAAGATAATGACCACTATTATTAAATTAAATATTCATCTTGACATTAAAAAATAATAATTCTTCACTATATTTAAAGCCCATTAGTAGATTTCAACGTTAAATCAATAAATGCACGAAGAAATTTTCATCGCACAAGATTTTGTCGTTATATGGCGTTGTAATCAAGCGCGATAATTTGGAAACTTAGCAAGCCGCCATTATTATATCAATGTTAAAGAGGTTAGCTTTTTGGTTAGACATTTTGTTTGTGTAAAGGTAATATATTTTTGTCTCTTTTGCTCTCCATCGCTACCGATATAAACTTCACCTAAATATGTAATTTAATAGTAAAAAATACGTTAGATCCACGTTTAAAAGAGGTAAATGATTACCAAAATAGTAATTGCAACTACAAGGCACGTCGTGGTAACGTCGATTTTACGTCGAAAATATGACCTATCCGTTGACCTGTCGGTTGCAATTACTAGAGTTACGTGGAATCCACGTAGCCCGCACGTGCCTTTTTTCCCCAAATAGGTGGATTCCACGTGGATTCCACGTCGATTCGAGGTGCCTCATTTTGGTCTCCGTAAAAATTGCCACTTAATATTGGTATTTTTATTGTTATTTTGACCTAAAATGTTTGCTGGGATGTTACCACATTATTTTGATACAACTGACCTATGACCTCTGAAGCCATGACAAGAACAGACAAGAACTCAACATTTTGAGTAATAGACCAAACGAGCTGTCTCAACATCAGTAATCTGCCTGACTCTTTTGTTGGCATAGCAGCTGAACTAAGTCTACCCTTTCCCTAGATGCATAATATAAATTTATTATTAACCAGAGCGTTGGAGAGGAAGTGGTGCAGCCACGTGTACTAAAAACTGCCATGTAGCACATTATTGATGACATTACCTACATAAATAAATGAATGAAAATTAATAATAACAACAAACGAAAACCCTCGAAACGAAAAACGATGACGACGATTGACACGTACTTATTTGTAGCCGAAAACTGTTAAAAACTAACAAATTGAGATAAATATAATACTTTGATAATTGAAATATTGAAATAATACTGAAGTTTTTCTGTGATTGACAATTTCATATAAATTAAACCACATATGTATATAGGCGAACACAATAGTAAAAGTTCAGTTCAAGATTGAGAGCACGTTATTGCCACATGGTCACACACCCAAGAAAATGCTGAACACACCAAGAAAATGCTGATGCACCAAAATGACTTGGCAGAAGACAAAACGAGTTGGTAGCTTAAATTACAGAAACCCAATTTAAGTTGCATACGGGTGGTCAGAACTGAACTCGGAATTCGGATTCAAACAATTTAACAATCACTCAGAGTTTAACACAGGACCAACTAAAGAATAATTTTTTATTAAATTGATTTCGAAAAATCTTCTTCTTTATTAAACGTCCTTCCTTCTCTGACAGACAAAATTGACAGACAGAACAATGTCCAGTGTTGCCAACTTTATTTTTACCAACCCACCAAATGAGGCCGTGGTAAACATTGAGTAATAAAAAGTGTAAACCACCAGAAACCACTAAAACTTAGCGGCCTCTCAAACCACCAGAATTCCACTAGAAAATTTATTAAAATACTAGCGGCCGCCCGCGGTTTCACCCGCGTGGTTCCCGTTCCCGTGGGAATATCGAGATATCCTATCTTAGCGGATTCCTACGTCATAAGTCATAAAATCTACCTGCATGCCAAATTTCAGCCCGATCCGTCCAGTGGTTTGGGCTGTGCGTTGATATTGAATTCGGTCAATGTTGCCTACACAACAAAAGTATACCATTTTTGCCTGTTCTCTGTGACCGTCGTCATTATATTATTTTAAAAAATCCTAGCAAAATATTAGATCATTTTTAGTGGTAAGCTACGAAGCTTACCACTAACTGGAACAAACCTAAACCACTAAAAAATCCACTAGCCACTAAAAACTCTAAACCACCAATTCCACTAAGTTGGCAACACTGTGAATGTCATGAAACTCATGAATGAATGAATGAATCAGTGCTGCCAACTCTATAAATTTATTTGTGCTAAATCTGTATTCAAAAAATGCCAAAAACATGCCAATTTTTTTTAGCTAATGCTATAATATGAAGCTGAGGAAGTAAATAGAGACATACGATACGTACGCCTCATTTGTTCTAATTTTGCGTAAATGTTTTTCTTTCTTTCTCTCTTTCTTTCTATTACTTGGTCAGGACCCAGGAACGTCGTACGAATGGCAACATTTATTTACCCTTATCAAACCGAATCTTACATACAAGATGGCATTTTATGTTTTTAGATAAACTGTTCCTCAGTTCTGTTTTAACCAAGTTAACTAGGCTAAATACACGTTTTATGTCTGCATTTGAGTGAGGTAACGTCAATAACATTGTTACAAATACAGCCAGTTCTTTGAAGGGATTATTTTCAGCAGCGTCCTTGTAGTCCATAACTTTACTGGAAGTACACTGCCATTATAAAAACAATGTTTCGCCATTGATATGTAAGTTTATCAATTTACTGATGCATCATTATAAGGGCTATCTCAATAGTTGGTGATTTAACAACATTTAGCGTTTCTTGTACACTAAAAACAAAATTTGTTACGCAAAATTTGTTGGCAATCTTGACTGTTATTCTGTCACTATTTAAGGGTAAATTGTATACTTAAAAAATATGCTATATGCTAAACTTAATTTATTTATGCTAAATCACTTAGAAAAATGCTAAAATTAGCAAAAATGCTAAAATTAGCCATAAAAATGCTAAATTGGCAGCACTGGAATGAATGTCAAATGTCAAAGAACTAGATTTTTTTTTATTAAAGTTTTACGGCTCTGGGAATTTAATCCATCAAGCCTGTCGAAATTGAACAATCCTCCAGGGATTGTAATTTTATGAGTATTTCGTATGTAATTTTCTTGATTTTTATCATATTTCTTTGACCGTAGAAATAATGCATTTGTATGTGTTCTCAAAAACTTGAAACTCGAAAGATTTGTTTGACAGTTTTATCATTCTTTTTATTTTAACGCCCATTCTATAACTGTAAAGCTGGTTACTCACTGTAAGACGGGATCGCAGATAAAATAAATAAATAAATATCTCTGGACATTATTCACACAGCGCCATCTAACCCCAAACTAAGCATTAGCTTGTGCTATATGGGTGCCAGATAAAGGATAAACATTACATATATACTTTTTTTTTTGTAAATACATACATACATAGAAACACCCAGACCGATACAAACAGACATGTTTATGCACACACATGTTTGTACCGTGCGGAAATCGAACCCGCGACCTCTGGTGTAATAGCCGACTTCTCGACCATTACATCAAATGGCTCGTCAAATATAATAAATTATGTTGAAATTCGCGAATATCGAGTTTTATTTTTATGCAAAAATAACAAAATAACCCAGGGGCAACACCAGCTCCTACGGAGACAGAAGAACATCAAAAATGTTTGTTTGTTAACTTTAAATTAATGTAAATACACAAGATTTATATCTTACTATCTTACTAATATTATAAAGGCGAAAGTTTGTGAGTATGTTTGTTACTCTTTCACACAAAAACTACTGGATGGATTTTAATGAAACTTTACAATATTATAGCTCATACATCAGAATAACACATAGGCTACATTTTATAAAGATTTTGTGTGAATTGTCTAAAATATGACGATTTTAATAGTTAAAGGTCGTAAATAAACTCATTTTTTTGCGCTTACATTGCCAACGCTGGCTGAACCCTTCGAGATAGATCAAAATAATGTACTACAATATTGTACACCTTAAGAAGGTTTACAAAAAAGTCCGCGATGGTATATGTCTATCTCTTAGGGATAACCCACAATAACCATTTTTTATCCTTTACTAACGAGAAAATAATGGCTTATTTACGAAAAAGCGATTTTAAGCAATACAGTATTAATCCTTATCTAAATAAGTACCTTAAATAAATTATGCATGTAATATAGATCAAAATGGCCCTTTACAGCATGTAATTTAAATGAATATTTTCGAAGATATTGCAGATTTAAAATGCATGGGCATAGCGGTTGCGGCGGTACCGATCGCGACCGGCCGTGGGGCGGATTGATGAACGTTTGTTACTCTTTCACGTAAAAACTACTGTATTGATTTTAATGAAACTTTACAATAATATAGCTTAGGCTATAATTTGCAAAGATTTTGTGTGAATTGTCTAAAATATGACGGTTTTAATAGTTACGCGTTGTGCACGATACGCGGTGGCGGGTGAACCGGGCGGGGGCGCGCGGGCGGGGCAAGTTATCCCGTAGAATTCCTAAACTCTTTAGAGTTGTCCGGGGTGCCAGATCACAAGTTGGAATTAAAGGTAGGTGTACCCGTTTTGTTAATGCGTAACCTGGACGCGCCAAGATTATGTAACGGTACTCGGTTGCGAGTTACCGAACTAGGAAGGCACATTGTGAAAGCCACAATTTTTACTGGAGAAGCTAAGGGAGACAATGTTCTTATACCGCCCATCCCAATTATACCCAACAACTTGCCATTCAATTTTAAACACCTGCAGTTCCCATTGAAAGTCGCATTTTCAATGACGATATACAAATCGCAGGGTCAGACCTTGAAGGTAGCAGGCATACATTTGGGCTCCCCATGTTTTTCTCACGGTCAGCTCTGTGGCTTGCTCACGTGTTTCCAAAGCGAAAAATCTACATGTTTATGCTGAAGGAAAAAAATCTTTTAATATATTTTATAGGAGCATACTGCAATGATTAGGGCTCCGCAGTGCAAAATCCAATCATTCGCTGAAGAACACGAGAGGGGTAGCAGAGGAGTACGCGAGTTGATGTACGAAACCGTAAAACCTCTTAGGCTACTAAAAGGTAGTCCACGCGGACGAAGTCGCGGGCAGAAGCTAGTAAATCATAAATTAACAATAAATAACTTAAACTCAAAAGGTAAGTAAGTATAGACTACAACATTTCCTCGAGCGTTTTGGTAACGTTTGTGCGAAGCGAATGCTCGTCGTTGTGTTATTACGGGTAAATGCACTCACAGCTATGTGCATTTACCCGTAGCCCGTAACATTTCGTTGTACCTGTTATTCTTTGAAATGTTCGCATCGCCCGCGCTCGTGCAAAGGCTCGACGAAATGTTACACCAATATGCTCGTTGGTTTTTAAAAAGGCTGTAACAAAATGGCGAATGCTCGATGTTCTGATACGAGTAAATGTTGTAGACTTGTAAGTAGTTTATACTCATTACTCACCATAAAATAAATTGACCGCCTCCGTGGAACAGTGGCTAAGAGCGCGTCGGGTATAAAACCCGGAGTTCATGGGTTCAATTCCCGCCTTGGGTCTGGTTGGTAGTAGGGCTTTTTCAGAGTCCAACTATGAGTACCTACCACCCCCAACTTGTAAAATCTGCTGCCATAACAGCTTTGGCTTTGTTCCGGCAATATTAATGTGGCACACACACCACACAGGCTTGAAGATCAGATGAGTGAGCGCGCGCGATGAGGCTACAGTCTGGCAGCACATTGAGCGATGCTGGTGAAGTGTCTCTCAATGGAAGAGGCCGCAGTGGCCGCATACCATCAGGTGGATGGGCTGCGTGTCTGTCTATTAACGAATAATAAAAAATTTAAGATTTTAAACACCGCTGCCCTGGCACGAACTGTGCGTCTAGACCTGGTAATCCTAGACCGTTGCACATTAATTTCCATAGCGGGAAATGTAAGATGGATATTAGGAACAGGTGGAGGAACGGTTGCAGGAGCTGGCTGTTCATGTTGTATCCGTAGCAATGTGGTTGCTTCTGTTTTTAGATTGCTGGCTTAGTACGGTCTGTAGGTACTGACTTCTCATTGTCTATTATTAGATCCAATTTAATGGATCTGTCATCTGAGTAAGGGGGCTGGAAAGCTTTTCGCAATTAATCGCTTCTGAGAAACACATGTTCACAATTTTTTAGCATACAAACAAAACTGCAACCGTCAGGGTTCAGCACTTGGGTAAAGTTGGGTAGGTAGGCGTCCATTTTCTCTTGGGTATTATGAGAAGGCAGATTATAACAATAGGTATGTTGAATTACAAGAATATGAGTTTTATTTCTGTAGATCAAAAAATCCCTATAGGTGTATTACCTTGTTTTTCCCCACAGACAGACCTTACAGCAATCTGCCAAAAAGTTTTGCCCGCCGGGCAACACCTGGCAACACGCGTGAGTGGCATTGCATGACATAAATGACATTAGTTTCGATCGGTAAAATAAAGCACACCGGCGTTCGACACATCATCGGATGGTATCGGAAATTCGGAATTATCAGTTTTTGTTTTGCGTGTTTGAAATAGTTATGAAAGAGAAAATGAGAGTTGATTAAATATTTCCTGTTATCTAATGCAGGTTTCAAATTATGAGTGCGCTTCAATTACTTCCAGTTAAAATTTAGTCAGTCGCCGATTTCTTCACAGATTTACCTTTCAGAATCCTCAAAATGTTTTTTATGCTGTTCACGTAAGTTTTATCGATAGTGGTAATTACTAAGTATGCTTCGTCTACATATTTAATTACTATGTGCATAAATTTAGATAAAAAAAAATACTACAATCAACTGACGAAACTCTGACACTCCTATGACAATGTTTAATTGTAGGACTTTACTTGTGATTTTTACTCGGCCTTTGCTATGTAATGGTGTATATCTTAGAAGGTTATCTAATTTCATGAAATCCATAATAAATCACAATGTCTTAAAAATTGTGAAACCTATCTTCTTTGAAAAAACTAAATATTTAATAGTTACAAAATTATTCCTTATTTGCTTTATGGAATTGTTTCTTTTTGTAACGGATTATCAATTGACTATTTGATTATTTCGTTTAATTATTGGACATAATGTACATTTTACTGATCCTAAAGTAAGGGGAAATGTAACTTGTGGTTATCAAAATCAACAATAATTATTATGTTCAACCTTCAAAGTCATGTCCACTGTGATAATAATAATAATTGTCTATCAAAAGATGTTGTAGTTCAGTCGGGGTGATGAGAATTTTCCTGGGGTTATAATCCTTCTAGCCCCGGATTACTAGACACAATAGAAAATCTATTGTTATGCGGCACCCGAGTGCCGGTTCGGCGTTGAGTGGATATAAAGGCAGGGTTTTGGTGCAATAAATTACTCACTCTTGAATTTAGAGTTTAATTTACATGTCCTTATACATTTCTAAGGGATTTTTGGGGCTTGTTTAACCATTCATTAACTTTTATTTACACCACATCAGTTGGCAGACAGACACGCAGCCCACCTGATGGTAAGCGGAATCGAAATTAAAATTATTATTAAGTATTATTCGTCAATAAAAAAAATGCTATAAAGGCATCAAAGATGCAATTAATATTATAACAACCAGCAAGAAACTCAATACTTACTCTATTCGCCAATAAGGTTACAATAATATTTAAAATACAATGCATTACTACAACTACATCTTACATTTTTGAGTAATATTAAAACTATCAACCTAAAGGAACTGTGAACCCTATTGAGCCAATGGGCCTAGTTGTGATTAACCCTTTCCCCGCCACGCTTTTTTCCGAAAATTGTGCCTCTAACGCCACAACCATAAAAAAAAAAATATTAAGTTATACTCAACTCTTTCAGGCAAGTAAAAATACAACGTTCCTTGATCCTATTTTTTTGTCTGATATATCAGTCATTGGCGTGGTGGGCACGAAAATGGTTTGTCTGATATATCAGACATTGGCATTGAAAGGGTTAAGATGGGTATTGTAAATTCAATGTATGTTTTATCATTTGTAGATTCCTGATACTTCTACCATTGATGTGCCTCAGTATCCTCCTATTCGGCGTGTTTGTATTGGTGCCATGTGCATTCATGTTTGCATCATGGTACATGAGGATCAAGGAACGTAAACTGCAGAGACGTAAACGAGATGGTGCTAACGTGGCATTCTTCCACCCTTATTGCAACGCTGGCGGAGGTGGGGAGAGAGTGCTATGGGTGGCTATTAAAGCTTTGCAGACAAGGTATTTATTTGTACATACTGTTTAATTTTCTTATTATTATGAGAAAATATGAAAAGTAAACAATTTGTTAACTGTCAGTTCTTGAGAATGGTCTTGTTATAAATGATGGCAAATTTATATAAAAAGAAAAATATAATATGACAAGACTATTTATTTCTCTACAAAAATAAGAATATATCTTGTTGTTTGAAATTTATCAAGGACATGCATATGTTGTGACTTAAATTACTATTTAAATCACTATCTTTTCCAATGAACATTCTCTTTCAATGTTATCTAGTAAATACATATGAATGTAATGTATTCTGTAATAGGGAATTTAAATTAGCAACCCTGGTTGTATAAAATGCAAATTTATTAGGACTGAATCTTGCTACTGTGCTGTAATAACTCAATACATACTAATACTGCCGATAAAGTTTGGCAGACTGTTAAATTGTTATTAATTAAAACTTTTAGATATATATTTAGGACCTATTTGGGTGTTATTTACACAATTGCTCCACTTTTGAAAAAACAATTTTGACACATTTAAAAAGTCACAAAATGGATGAAACATAAATCAGCAGTGTCCTCCAATAAAAATAAACAGTCATCATAATAACAATAAAGTCAATTAAGATAAAATTTAAAATGAAAAATAAAATATCAACTGCAATTATTGATATTAAAATAAGATTTTTTTATACTACATCAGTTGGCAGTCAGACACACAGCCCACCTGATGGTAAGCGACCACTGTGGCCTATTCCATTGAGGGTCATTTCACCAGGAATCGTTAATGTGCTAACACACTTTAGGATCATCAGATCCTCAAGCCTTTGATTTCAAGTATACTGGCTCCCACAATAATACTGCCGAAACAGATTTCACCTGTAACTAAAATATAATACATATATTTACAGATACCCAGATACAAATGTGTATGTGTACACAGTGGAGACAGTGGAAGACCAAGCTATACTGGACAAGGTCCACAACCAGTTCAATGTGGACGTGGACCGGGGGAAGGTGAGCTTCGTAAGGCTGACGATGAGGCGTGGCATCGAGGCAAAGACATACCCGTACTTCACGCTGCTGATGCAGAGCCTGGGCTCAATGGTCCTCGCCATGGAGGCCTTCATGAAACTCAACCCTGGTGAGCTAACTGCATCTTAGAAGTCAAATGGCATATTAATTAAGTTAATGTGTTACCCTATGGCTGCGGAAAAAAGGCATGACTGTGTGTTTGTATTATTCACACAGCGCCATCTAACAGTGGCTAAGTACTTGGTATTAAACCCGGAGCTTGTGGGTTCGAATCCGGCCTTAGATTTAGTTGGAGGTAGGACTTTGTTAACGTCCTATTGGCTACTACCCGCACAGGTGAAATCTGGCGCCATAACAGCTCTGGCTGTGTTCCGACAATATCAATTTGGAAGCCAGTATACTTGAAAGTCGGGCTCGAAGATCGAATGAACTTACAGTATGGCATTTCATTTATTACAGACATATACATCGACACGACGGGTTGTGCGTTCACGTATCCTATCTTCCGGTACCTAGCGGGGTGTCCGGTGGGGTGCTACACGCACTACCCTACCGTGACGGCGGCCATGATGCGACGCGTCAAGCACCGGATCGTGGCCTACAACAACTCCTCCGTCATCGCCAGGAACCCGCTCTTCACGTGGCTGAAGCTGTTCTATTACAAGATATTCGGTTGGGTGAGTTGAGTTACCTGCCAAGATTTAAAAAAAAAACTTTATTTGACCAACTTGCATTGTTACAGTCATTACAATAGTAGGAATCTCCTTTTAAGCTAGGAATTGCTTATAGGTACATCGACTGACATAGTTGAAGATTGACGACTTTTTTACAGATCTATCGGAAGAAAGAAAGAATTTTATTAACCACATATACTCATTTCAGGAAATATTACAGATAATAAAGTAATAATAAAAAGCTACATTTCTGTTTATATTGTGATCTATCGATAGTTGTTATTGATAATTAGGGTATCAAAAGGTAGTTCTGTACTATTTTTTATTTATTTAATCCTTATTGCAAAATCAAGAGTACAAAAGGTAGACTTATTGCCTAATGGCACTCTCTACCAGTCAACGTTTGAGCCAAGCAGAAAAAAATTGTGGTTGGTGCTTACGTTCACTTGAAAAAAAGGTGAAAATAATGACGGAGCCTGATGTTTACTGCAGCGAATGCTAAATGGAAGCGAAACGGAACGTAACACGCCTTTAACGCACACGCAATAAAGTTCGCATTCAATGCAGTGTGCTAAAGACGTAATGAGTTTTTGAAATGAATGAAAAATAATGTCCAGGGAATATTTATTCCAGCTGTATGGTGTGGTGGGCCGTTGCGCCGACGTCGTGATGGTGAACGGGACCTGGACGGAGGACCACATCAACGAGCTGTGGAACATCCCCCATAGCACCTACAGGGTATATCCCCCATGTGAGGTAAGCCATAGATAACCATGGGTTTTTAGGACTACCTACAAAATCTTTCATAAATATATAAAAAAGTAAAGTATCAGCCTATTAATGTCCCACTGCAGGGCAAAGGCCAAGTGTACTGGCTACTGGCTTCCACATTAATATTGCCGGAACGCAGCCCTAGCTGTTATGGCGGCAGATTTCCACTAGGGATGCATCCGATACCGATACCGATATATCGGCGATACTTCGGGTTTGCCGATATATCGGTATCGGCGATATTTTTATGACCGATTCAACGATACTTTTAAAATTTCGCGCATTAAAAATGCAGTGTAAACACGCGCGTGTTGTCTCATCTATTTCGTTGCTAACCAGGCACGAACTAACTATGCCTAATATATCGAGAGACGAAGATCCGTTCGTTTTCTGGCGCCATGACGTCTTATTCCCAAATTTGAAAAAAATGGCGCATCTGAGAGACTATTTTCCACCGCAGGTCTTTTTCAAACAAACTTGCGAAATAGCCTTTGCTCACAAAACTTAAGAATACTTTGTTTTTTTAAATAAAAATCTTATAAATGTTAATTTTGATTACTAAAACTATTAATAAATTGTGTTTTTTTTTATTTCTAGGTACCTTCCTTTTTGAATTCAATAAGCGTATCGGTATCGGTATCAGTATCGCCGATATTTTTATAAGAGTATCGGTATCGTATCGGCAAAAAGGCGTATCGAGGCATCCCTAATTTCCACCACCAGACCAGACCCAAGGCAGGAATCGAACCCACGACCTCCGTGTTTTTATACCCGAGCGGCTTAGCCACTGTTCCACGGAGGCGGTCAAAACTGTGTCCAGAGAGCTGCAACGTCGCGTCAGCTTCTCGCCATGCGGTACGCGCAACGGAAAATCTTCAATTTACGAAAGCGTGCGCATGACGTGCGGCTTACTTTCACAATAGGTAGTGACGTATGAAGATCACGTATCTTGACGTCAACGAAAAGGGAAGATCTTCCTCCGAGCTAGGTGTCTGTGCTCGGGGACCGCGGCCCGATGTACCGTCTCGGTGTGTTGTATACAGGGTGGAATTTTGTAATGCCACCTGAAGGGGAAGTACTCTTAATACTGTAGATAGAAAATTTTACTCAAAGAAAACATTCCTTTATTTTTGAAAAGAAAGAAAACTGCATTCAATGATTTTTAAAAATCTCTTGCCGCACCTGGTAATCGAACCGACTAAAATCTGTAAAAGTTGCACCCTGTACTTTATTGCATCGATCGTTAGGGTTAATTATAGGGATGAAATCTCTTTAACAAACTTCATAAATTAAATGAAAAGAAAACAATAAAATCTTAATTTATTTTAATTATTTACAAAAAATGGTAAAATAATGGTAAAAAATTGCAAGTCTTATCTAAATAGTAATTCGTCATTTTAATGGATAAATGACGTCAATGATAATTATTAATTAATAACATAAGTAAGCAGATGGATCTTTGAGTAAAAGTGCTAACTTGCCCCATTTAATTCATTAAATTAATAATTTAAGATTTCATTGTTTTCCTTTTATTTAATTTATGAAGTTTGTTAAAGAGATTTCACCCTTATAATTGCCCCTAACGATCAACGATCGATGCAATAAAAGTACAGGGTGCAACTTTTACAGATTTTAGTCGGTTCGATTACCGGGTGCGGCAAGCGAATTTTAAAAAATCATTGAATGCAGTTTTCTTTCTTTTCAAAAATAAAGGAATGTTTTCTTTGCGTAAAATTTTCTATCTACAGTATTAAGAGTACTTCCCCTTCAGGTGGCATTACAAAATTCCACCCTATGCTAGCCGAGATAATAACTCTGCTAGCGCGACGCAGGATCTGATATCTGATTGGCTGTCTCAGTGACGTGGGAGTGGTCTCGAGGCCAATGTTTACACGTGCACTTTTCGCTGACTTGCAATCTTGCGTTGTTGTCGTCAGTCTGTCGTATGTAGCGCATTCAGATAGCCGCTACAAGTTCTTATTATTATTACGACAGGTCTCGGAGCTTAAGCAGCTGAGGTCGCTGGTGAAGGAGGGTGACCCGATCAGGATCTTGTCCGTGGCGCAGTTCCGCCCGGAGAAGGACCACCCGCTGATGCTGCAGGCCATGTACGAGCTGCGCAACCTGCTCGTCAAGAACGAACTGCTCTGGAACAAGGTAGGGCCACGCATCAGCGATCCCTCTGGTGTTGCAGATGTCCATGGGCGGCGGTGATTGCTTACCATCAGGCGACCTAACTCTGGAACAAGGTAAGGGCCACGCATCAGCGATCCCTCTGGTGTTGCAGATGTCCATGGGCGGCGGTGATTGTTTATCATCAGGCGACCCGCTGGCTCGTTTGCCGCCTCTGGCATAAAAAAAAACTTTCCCATTTTATTTAAAACGGGTAAACATTTTACCAAAATCTCACCCTTTGGTAAGTTTGAGTAAGTCCTAGTGTGGTACATGTATTTACTCTGGACTTAAAGATGCCTTTGAAGGTAGGGAGTTCAATTCCCTAGCTATTTTTTTTATACTACATCTGTTGGTAGACAGACTCGCAGCCCATCTGATGGTAAGCGGCCACTGTGGCCTAGTCCATTGAGGGACACTTCACCATCATCCCCAGGAAGCGTCGCTCAATGTGCTGTCAGAGTGTTGGCTCATCTGATCTTGATCTTCGAACCTTTGGTTTCAAGTGAACTGGCTCCCACATTAATACTGCTGGAACACAGCCAGAGCTGTTATGGCGGCAGATTTCACCTGTGGAGGTGGTAGCTAGCCAGTCAGACTCTGAAAAATTCCTACCACTAACGAAGCTGATACTGTCAGTATTGAAATTAATAATAATAAATATTTTAGGACATTATTCACACAGCGCCATCTAGCCCCAAACTAAACATTAGCTTGTACTATGGGTGCTAGACAACGGATAAACATTACTTATAATATACTTTGTTTTTTGTAAATACATACATATTATACATAGAAACACCCAGACCGATAGAAACAGACATGTCTATGCACACAAATGTTTGTACCGTGCGGGGATCGAACCCGCGACCTCTGGTGTAATAGCAGACTTCTCGACCATTACACCAAATGGCTCGTCAAAGTTGGTTCTAAAAGTAGTCCCACTGGTTTTAGATTAAGCTGGTCCTCGTGGGAGCATGTCGGAACGCTGAAGATGAGGAACGCGTGCAGAACCTGAAAGACCTGGCGAAGCACCTGGCCATCGAGGAGAACGTCAGCTTCGTGGTGAACGCGCCGTACGCGCGACTGCTGGCGCTCTACCAGACCTGCTCCATCGCGCTCCACGCCATGTGGAACGAGCACTTCGGCATCAGTAAGTCAACATAATCTAACGATGAGACTAACAAACAGCAATTCATTTTTATTTATATAGATTACTAGCCTTCCGCCCGCGGTTTCACCCGCGCTTAATCTCTTTTTTCAAATATCCCCCCTTCCCCCCACATTTCCAGGATCAAAAGTACCCTATGTTCGCCGGGGATAGTGTAGCATTCCAACAGTGAAAGAATTATTCAAATCGGTTCAGTAGTTTCAAAATTGTTATTCCCGCGGGAATGAGACGTTTCCCGTAGGAATTTTATAGCCTATGTCCTATTCCGGGTTATAAACTATACGTGTGCCAAATTTCATCTAAATCCGTTCAGCCGTTTAGGCGTGATTGAGTAACAAACATCCAAACATCTAAACACCCAAACATCCAACCATCTAAACATCCAAACATCCAGACTTTCGCATTTATAATATTAGTAGGATAGTAGGATTATTGATTGGAGGCGCTCGTGGCGCAGCTGTGACAGTGGTTCGTTAGAGATAACGACAGTCAAGCTACCCACGCTGCGGTCGGTTAATGGATGGGTGACCATTCTGACCACATTTTAGTGACATTTATTTCGAGCGTCTCCGTGCTTCGAAAGGCACGTTAAGCTGTTGGTCCGGGCTGATATTTACTAATGTAGATATTAGTCGTCAAGCCTAGTCAGAGGCCACTTGGCGGCTTGATAACATCTGAAATTAAGGTTGGTGACTTGCCTTACGCACCCCTCCACCAACCCGCGCTAGGCCAGCGTGGTATGGCCTACACTATCTCGCAATTAAGATAAGGCCTGTGTCCCAGCAGTGGGAACGTATATAGGCTGATGATGGATTATTGATTTGAATCTGTATTCTGTATTCTCAGGCGTGGTGGAGTGCATGGCGGCGGGCCTGGTGACGGTGGCGCACCGGTCGGGGGGTCCCCTCCACGACATCGTGCAACCTTCCCCGCCCGCACGCAACGGCTACCTCGCCGCCGAGCCCGACGACTACGCAAGAGCTATACTCGAGGTCATCGCGCTGTCGCCGGACGAGCGGCGAGGCATCGTCGACGCAGCCAGGTGAGACACCCGCCCCCTGGCCACTTCCCTTTTTTTTGTGGAGGGGAATGCTATTAGGCACCATAATTCGCCTGAGGAAGGCGAGCCGTGTCTTTATAAAGACTGGTGCACGGAGGATACCCACTCAACCCCCGCGCGCTCCTGCATCGCCGTCGGCGGCGTCTCTGGGCTGGGACAGTCCCTGATAACCAGAGACACGATACCCCTCACCCTGGGCCAAGCAGCAAGCGGCTACTTCACCGCCGAGCCCGATGTATAAGCTACGAAACGTTTTTTTATATATGCATGATAGAATACCATGTCACCACTATACAGCGTGGAATTTTAGTCGTTGTTTTCCCGCAGTAAAATGATTCTATCTTAGTAGTAAAATAAATTAATAAAGTTCTTTTTTTAGTTAAATCAAAAGTTTTACGATTAGGATAGACGAAACTCGAACCAATAGTACTAGCTGCGTCACGGACGGTCACCGGCCGGGGTCATTGCCCTTCGCGTTTATCAAAAAAAATGATTATTTATTATTTACTCACATTTAGTTTCCATTTTCCCATTATAATTTAAGAAAAAATTTCAAAAAAAGTTTTAAAAAAAATTCAAAAAAAAAATTTACAAAAAAAAAATACTAGCATAAATCGATAGTACTACTGAAGGTAAAGCATTCTGCTGCGGGAAAACAACGACTAAAAAAACACGCAGTATATATTTTCCTATGATGTACTTAGATATGACTTTCTATAATTGCAATTTATTCCAGGGCATCAGTGGATCGTTTTTCAACGAAAGAGTTCGAGAAGGCGTTCCTACGCGCGGTGGAGCCGCTGTTCCGGCTCGACTAGTTCCGTTCCATTAGTTTTAAGCATCGTTGTAATAAAGCAATATTATTAAGTTATACCAAAGTTACTTCTTTGTTTCATTTCATAACAATTTTGTTTTGTTGTCTAGGGTTAAAATATCTATAATACTAAACAATATATCGTCGGGGGTCGTGTTTATGCTGACGTGACTTTCGTAAGAAAACATTAATAGTTACTATCTATCTATGTGAAGATTAGATGACGGTAGTCACTACATGATAAAGGTGAAAATTGAGTCAGAAAGTTTTATAAAAACATTTAATTAAACATAAAGATAGAATATATTATAGCTATATATAAAGGTGACTTAAGTAAGCGGAATGTAACTAGGTGGGGATGTGACCCACGCGGTCCCGAGGGATCAGCCGCAGTTCCGACCCGTGCTTCAGGAACACGTTGCCTGGAACAAGAGGAATCATTCTAGACTTGTATTCTAGCCTCCCCTAAAGGCTGCGTCCCCAGTAGGCAAACTGTTAGCGGCAGACTGAGTGAGCCGCAAAGTGGCGAACTGAAATTTGAGTTAGCTGCAAACTCAGATCAATTTTCGCCAACTGGAACCGGTTTACTAGGAGTCGGCCGCTCACTGAGATAGTCGGCGGGCGTAACGCTGCAAACTGCGTACATTGAGCGCAAAACTAGCAAACTGTGGACACTCTATTTCAAATATATGGAAAGGCGTACTAAATCGATAAGCCGCAATCTCAGTCTTGCCTACTGGGGAGGCAGCCTTCCCGTGAGTATTTCTTATCTCTAAATACTCATCACGGTGTTGAGCCAAGTAACGAGTATATTTCACGGAGCAAGGGCTTTGCTGTTACCCGTGGCCACCCAACAAGGCGACGAGGGAGTACCGCGGGGTTTAGTTCGTAAACCCCTGGACCTTTATCATCAGGTGCTTACTATCCGATCCAAGATTAGGATAATACCTTTTGAAATGGAGCGAAAAATGACGTCAAATGCGCTTGTCCGTCATAGTTGTCCGTAATGTTAGTAACCAATAGCAACGCATTATTTATCTGTGTGTGTGTAAGTCATGGTAAGTCATTACTGTCACGTCGCGCAACTCCAAAAGGTCGTATCCTAACAGCATTTGAACCAGATAGTACATGCTAAGTTGCCTCTATCATAAAAAGCTTAGTACCAGCCGTCTGTTGTGGGTTGATGCCGATGCCGTCATCGGTGATGATGGCGCTGGTCGCGGGCTCCACGCGGAACTCTTCCGCCGCGAACTTCAGCACTGCTGTGAACGGCGTCGCCTCGGGCACGCTCAGTCTGCAAACATTCTTGTATTTAACTAACTAATAGTCACAGAGCCCCATAGAACCCGCACGCTCGTCGTCAGCGGGTATGCAAAAGGGTGTCGGCCTATTGCACTTAGTTCTGGCGGCATTGATTTATTTAAGCTGCATTGCACAAAATCGATTACAAAAGGTTGACTTAATGCCTTATGGCATTCTCTCCCAGTCAACCTTTAGGCCAAGCAGAAAGAAATGGTGGCATTATACCCTTACGATAAAATTGTTTCTGTTTATAATCATAAACAATTTTGATTAGTAGGTATAAAATTTTTTGCACACATTTATTGAACAGTGCTCTACTTATGCTCAAAATGACTTGCCATTATTTGCTAAAGTGATATCATTATTTGCGAGATTGTAGCATAAGTACCTCTCATATTCATGCTGATGGATGCAAATGTCAAATTGCAAAAAGGATATAATAATGGTAATTAAAATAATATAAAACAAAAAGCTTTACACATAATTTTATTGATTAAAATGGTCCCTGAGCATAAAAAAAAATCATAATACAACATTCTCCCAGAAAGATAAATCTGATTCACTTTCCTTTACAATATCTAAAAACTCTAATTTTAAATTATCATTTTTAAATATTGTTTGTACATTCCGCACTAGCTCTGAATAGGTCAAGTCTATGTAGAAATAGTCAGCAGACATTTGCTCCCTTAATAACATCGCGCTGTCCATCAAAGCCTTAACTATAACCCTGAAGAAATCTCCATGTTTTAGACATATTTGAAGAAAATGCTCTTCCTGTATACTAAATACAAATTTCCAAAATTTTTTATGTGTATACTTTTTTGTTCTTAATATCTCTAACAATACATTCACAATTGTTTTAACAGATTTGTGATATTCAACATTACTATTTAAAATACTAACTAAAATTAATTCAACAGTATCTTGTGTACAGTTATCAAACAACTCCAGGAATAGTTCCTTAGAATTTTCACAATTATTTAATTCTGAGAGGAACAACTGGCTCTTAAATTGTAAAATCTTCTCTCTAGGTATTTCCAGAGTTAGATTCCGCAGTAAAGTCTCTTTTGATGCTGCTTCAAGCATCAAATCGGTTAAGCAGTTTTCTAGTTTCTCCTCATTGAATATTTGGAGAAAACATTTGAAACCAACATCCATTTGAGTAATTTTAGTTTTTGAATTTATTATTTTCTTCAGAATATACTTAGGTGGGTTTGAGAAACAACTTTTCAGAAATGCATTAGGAACATTTTGGTTGCTATTAACACTAGATAAGAATTCATGGAGGATATTTTTTTTCTGAAGCCTGTCAAGGCATTTCTCAATGTGCTGTGCTGCCAGACAAGCATTTCTTATTTCATTTTCAGTTGTATCATTATTGGGCCAGTTCTCTGACTGGCACAAGTGCAGGAAGTCTTGAAAAAAGTCGAGGAACTGTCGGACCAGCGCAGACTCCATTATAAAGCGGTGGAACTTCAACGTAGAGGCTAGGACCCCTCAGCATCTGCCAAAAATCAACAAATTAAATGTGACTGAAAATGTCCCTAATTCTAAGGAAAGGGATCATGAACTCTACGTTGAAGGTATTTCAGATTATAATGCGTTGTATTTAAAATAAAATTAAGGAAAACTCACACTTTGAATGGAAGTTTTGGGTCTGAAGTCAGTGTGATCTTGAACGTTACCTTAGACCTGAAATTAAACATAATATTTATATGAAAATGTCTGAAAAAACTGCGGTATAGAGATAAATGCAAAATATCACACTAAATAACACTCACATATTTAAAGTTTGGTTAGAAAATTGGCTAAAAACAAGACTTTTTGCACAGAAAAGTGAAAGAATTAAAATGATTAAATGACGTATACACAAAATGTCAAAACTTCTATGAGTGCGTTCTTAACTTCTTATCTTTATTAATAAATTAACGAAAGGTAAGAAGCTGTTGAGAACTTTTCTTTAAAGCAAAGAATCGTCATGCGATGCGTCATGCGTGCATTGCGTGCGGTGCTCGCAAAAGAAAAACCTTTGCAAAACTTTAAATAAGAAATCTATAGAGAAGAAGACATGGATTTAAATTAGATATACAGGGTGGCCCTGAAAATCGTGGATCAAACGAAACAGGGAGATAAAGGGGGTTATTACCGACATAAACCCCTCAACAGTATGACCTCACATCGACTTTACAAAAAATTAAAGCTATTTTTTGTTTTGAAAAAAATAATGCCTTATTTTGTAATCAAATGGAAAATAATGAAAACAGATTGTTTTTTCTTTCTTTTTTTTGTGTTCAATTTATTGTCAAAGAAAGCATCTTTACATAAAAAGTGTCTTTACCACTGTGGGGACACAAATTCGTGAGTAATGGCAACTTTCTTAAAAGAAATTAAGTTTTACGAAAAATCAATTCCAACTTCAAAACAGTACTGTGAAAAAAAAATGTATGACCGACAAGTGACCCTGTATCAAAAAAATTAGCCTGTTTTATCACCATTTAAATGAGGTATAACACTTTGCTATTTTGTAGTTAACTTATTTTACAAAACTTGTTTATTGGCGCCAAGTCTAACTTTCAATAAATTGAGCGATCAATAAAAATCGTTATTCGCGTTGATTTTTTTCACTCTTAACAATCCTAGAGCTTTAACATTGGAATAAATACCCGGTATCTTTTGTCCTTTTCACACTCGGGTCGGGTACGTACCCGACTCGGGTCGTACATACGATCCATTGTTTTTTGGCTCAGGTACTTAGGTACCGCTTGCGCGTACGTTTGGCCCACCGCTCCCGCCGCGGCTGCGAATCAGTGACTCGCTACCGCTTGTTATTACGCACGTGTTCTGCCGGTTTGCTCTTCAACGTCTCCTGAACGGACTCGGATTTCTTGTCTAACTGTGATCTAAGCTTGCCATACGGATTGTGAGTCTTGCCAAACTGTGACCTAAGCTTGCCATGCGGACTCTGTGTGATTTCTTGCCAAACTTTGACCTAAGCTTTCCAATCGGACACTAATTCTTGCCTAACTGTGACCTACGCTACGCCAGATGGCCACTGTAAGAAGAGTGGAGTACAGCTGACTGTACTCCACTCTTCTTACAGTGGCCATTACAAAAGCCGTAGATGTAATGCATGTCAGCATGCTCTCGCTGACGAGGGAAGGCTTCAAGAATCAGTGTCCGATTGGTAAGCTTAGGTCACAGTTTGGCAAGAAATCACACAGAGTCCGCATGGCAAGCTTAGGTCACAGTTTGGCAAGACTCACAGTCCGTATGGCAAGCTTAGATCACAGTTAGACAAGAAATCCGAGTCCGTTCAGGAGACGTTGAAGAGCAAACCGGCAGAACACGTGCGTAATAACAAGCAGGTAGCGAGTCACTGATTCGCCGCCGCGGCGGGAGCGGTGGGCCAAACGTACGCGCAAGCTTAGGTACCTGAGCCAAAAAACAATGGATCGTATGTACGACCAGAGTTGGGTACGTACCCGACCCGAGTGTGAAAAGGGCAAAAGATACCGGGTATTTATTCCAATGTTAAAGCTCTAGGATTGTTAAGAGTGAAAATAATCAACGCGAATAACGATTTTTATTGATCGCTCAATTTATTGAAAGTTAGACTTGGCGCCAATAAACAAGTTTTGTAAAATAAGTTAACTACAAAATAGCAAAGTGTTATACCTCATTTAAATGGTGATAAAACAGGCTAATTTTTTTGATACAGGGTCACTTGTCGGTCATACATTTTTTTTTCACAGTACTGTTTTGAAGTTGGAATTGATTTTTCGTAAAACTTAATTTCTTTTAAGAAAGTTGCCATTACTCACGAATTTGTGTCCCCATAGTGGTAAAGATACTTTTTATGTAAAGATGCTTTCTTTGACAATAATTGAACACAAAAACAAGAAAGAAAAAACAATCTGTTTTCATTATTTTGCCATTTGATTACAAAATAAGGCATTATTTTTTTCAAAACAAAAAATAGCTTTAATTTTTTGTAGAGTCGATGTGAGGTCATACTGTTGAGGGGTTTATGTCGGTAATAACCCCCTTTATCTCCCTGTTTCGTTTGATCCACGATTTTCAGGGCCACCCTGTATATAAGTAAAGTAAGTAGCCAAAATAAATATAACTGAACGTAGCTTTTGTTTCTGATTTTTTTTTCAGTCAGCTGTTGATTTGACAACAAACAAACGTCAAACCAAACGTCATTACTGCGGGAAAAATCAATACAAAAATGCGAAATAAATCCACTGAGCAACTGTGAGAGAAAATCTTAAAAAATGTTGTTAAAAAGAAATCTTCTCGAATCTTTAACGATAGTTTCCTGTAGTGGTACCCTTATATTTGTATTGCTTAACTATGTGACAAATATTTCGCCTTTAACAGGAATCTGGTTTCCGATATACATTTTGTCAGTTTTCGTGATATCGGTATCACTTAGTTTCAAGTTCCTGCAATGGTTGCTGCATCTGAACAAGCCTATAAAGTATGATCTGGATGGTCTGGTGCAGGAGTACCCCTATCTCTCGTTTTTGAATAAAGTTTTACCTCAGACTCGTAAGAGCGTTCAGGAAGAATGTAAGGTAAGTAAGGTGCCTTTATCTGTCGAAGCCGATTGGCAGGGTAAAATATCTAAGGATGTGTCGAAGCCAATTGGCAGGGTATATCTGGTTGTTGGGCTTGAGTTCTCCCCAGATGTAATTGCGTTTTTTTTTAATAGTTTTTAATATATTAATGTTATTTCAGTTAGGTGACAGGCATGTAGCTTACCTGATGGTGAGCAGTCACTGCAGCCCTTTCCATGAGGGATACTTACCCAGTGAGCGTTGCTTAATATGCTCCCACAATGCTACTTTAATTGTCAAGCCTATAATTTGTAACCATTCCTATAGGAAATTTTTATATTTAAAAATGAGGGTAGTTTGGTTTTACAATTTTGTTGAGTAAAATGGAGACTTTCTCATACTTCTGATCTCTTTATTTTAGGCAAAGATGTCATAAAAGCCATTTTGGCTGAAATGACCTTTCAACACTAATGTCATCAGTGTTGCAGGCTTTATCTGCATATTCCAAGTTTTGAAAATGGAAGAAGAAAAGTGGAGTGTGCAATGTGGCCAAGTAGATTCATTGAAAGAATTCATAAAACTAGTCTTGTAGAAAACAAGTTTAGCAGTTGGACTATAAGAAAGTCCTAAAAGAAACTAGACCCAAGCAATCAAAGTTATTTTAAGTGTGTTATTATTAATTTATTGTACTTTGTACTATTCAGTTGATTCTGAAAATAACTGTGAATAAGGAAAATTTAATCAAAACCAACTACCCACCATTTAAATATGTACATTTAATTTTACATTTGTTTAGGAATATGACACAAATGAGTTAAGTGTGATCACAACGGTGCTGGAGCGGAAGCTGGTGTCATCGTGGTATGTGCCGTACATTTCACAAGAGATCAGCTTCCCGTTCGCTTGCAAGCAAATGTTGGACCAAATGATTGGCAAAACATTCCAGGTAAATGATTTTATCTTTCTGTGTCATCATAATCATCCCAGCGTATTCCCGATTGCATCCAGTATGGAGCTCAGGGTCCGCTTTGACTATGATCCTAGATTTGACAAGCCTGGTTATTACAATTTTATCTTTTTGTGTATAAAGTGAAAATATTTTAAATGAATTAACTTAAATATGAGTTCATGCATGAAATTCAAACCTAACTCCCTTTTTTCTGTACTTCATATTCTTTTTCATCCTGCCCTTGTCCCACACTACTCTTGTCCATGGAATTTAGAATTCACTTTCTATGGCTCCATACAATTTATAATAAACAAATACATTATTTAAGAAAAACCCCAAAATTATGTAATAAAACTTTTTTTAGATTTGCAACAGAATCGAACCGAAAGATGTTTACGTTGACATGTGCTCCATCCTCATAAGTCACTTCAAAGAGTACCGCAAAGCTCTCAAACGACACGAAAAATCTCCCACGAGCTCCGTAGAATCTCTATACAAGACGTCTCACCCCATATCCAACCCGGACAGTCAGATACAATCCGCAGACCACTGCACTAACATCCTAAGAGTGATACTAAAAGAACTGGTGCCATGGGAGCTGTGGGACACACCACATTCAGAATTACTTGTTCGAATATTATCAAAGAAATTGGACAACTTCATAGACACCACATTAGCCGATCCTGCTTGGCTGAATGAGAAATTGCTGTCACTTCTAAAAGGTGAAGAGGTAAAGCCGACAGCTACTGATGATAAAACTAACATGCAAGAAGAAACGAAGAATGATGATCAAGATACCAAAGAGGAGGTAGTAGCAGAAGTTAAAATAGATAAAATAGATAAGCCAACAGTGGAGTCAGCGCTTTCTACACTTATAACAAAGACAACAGCTCCAATCCTACAGAGAGCAATAAACGAGGAGTTCCAAGATGAACAAGTGTCCAATGTGTTGAGTGAGGATGTTGTTAGCATTGCGGAGGAAGTCCCGGTGATGACTACTGAGCCAGTGGACATTAAATCATCACCTGTGTTAAGGCAGAGGAGAGGGCGACAGGGGAGGAATGAGGTCAAGATACATGATAGAATTATTGAGGGTGAGCAGACATTTATTTTATTTATTACAAGTGTATATTTATTTAGTCCGATAAAATATATTTAGTGACGCACCATGTGACGACATCCAAGACGCCATGATATTTATAATTTTGTTTTGATTTTTTTGAAAATCGGTTTTAATATGCGAAAAGGTGATTTCTTTGATTAAATCAGATCTTAAGGTAAACATAGTGGTTTCTTATGTTTAAGGTAAACCATTGTTTTATAAATCCAAATAAATAAAGGATTGAAATTATCATAGACAAAACTTTTAAAGCACTACATAAATGTCACAGCCGTACGTCACTACTCCGCCTATAACGTAAGTACCCATCACTATTCAAAAATAAAACGTTGGTGCGCTTTGAGGAATAGTTTAGTTGCGCTTAATTTGTTGCGCTTAAAAATGGTTGCGCTTCGAGGAATACCTCGTACCACTAAAATTATTTTAAATGTTCAATAAATATAATATCTATCTCAAAGTCAAAGCATTTCAAAGACAAAGCATAATTTTCAACTTGATTTATATTTAAGTTTTTTATCTACCCACTATCACAGGTAGCGTGAAGACCTGGGAGACAGACTTGGACCTGCAGTGCATCAGCCTGGGCCAGGACCTGCTGGCCAGCCTGGACGGGGAGATCACCCTCAGCCGGCTGTGGGAGCAGGACGCGGAGACCGAGGGCAGCCCCAACCCCCCTCGGAGCAAGTCTCCTCAACCTCTGTGGTTTGGTAAGTGATTCTTTGTCTGAGCACCGTTACGAGTATGTGGGAATGGTTTTTTTTTTGAACTCTGGCTTTTACTGCCCAGAGTACGGCAGAATTAGTTTTTTTTATAAGATGCGTTCTGTTTATATTGAGACCATTGAACTACAATTACTAGCGTATAGAACCGACACCGCAAACAAAATTTTTGCGCGATGCTTTGTTGTCGTTACCATGGTTACGGCAACAACTCATTCAAGATCTATGAGATAGGCATTTCGAACAAAACGCGTAAGCGCCTGCTTTGCATGGCGCTTACGACGTTTTGGTCGCTAGAAAAATATACTCTGTAAGCAATCTATAGCGCTGCAAGTTTTATAGTTTGGTTAGACGACATCCGCTGTAGCAAATACATCAGTCAGTCCAATCATCATTTTGCGACACATTTTTTGTTCCGTAAAGCCTCTCTATTGTAACTCAATGATTGAGACTAATTCGGGATAGCCGTTCGCTAATGGATACGAATGATGGAGTGTATGCACATTGAGCGATGCTTCCTTGTCAAGTGTCATCTGAGTGCCTCAGTGGCTAGTAGGTTAAAGTGACAGCCACGGGCAGGGTTCTTGCGTTCAAGTCCCGGGTCGGTACTATGAAATTTAAGGGAATAGGGAGTGCGCTTGTGCTTGCGCAGTCGTTTCCCCTTCCCCTCACATTTCGGGATCAAAAGTACCCTGTCTATGTCACTTGGGGATAGTGTAGCTTTCCAACAGCGAAAGAATTTTTCAAATCGGTTCAGTAGTTTGGGAGCCTATTCAATACAAACAATCAAATCTCTCCTCTTTATAATATTAGTATAGATATAGCCACAGGCAGTCAGTTACACGAAAACAGTATCGAATGATCCAGACTCAATCCACAGGGGAGGAAGACACAGTGGAGCTTGAAGGCGAGACAGCTCCCACCCAGATCAGTCCGGCGCGGAAGGACCACAGTCCGAAGCCGGCGGACGCGCTGCTCAAGGACTTGCAGTCCACGGTGCACCAGGCCAAGACGCGTATTGGCGACCTGCAGGTCCCCACTGTTCCACTACATGTGCCCCGCAACCAATGCTCTGGTGTATGTTAGACTTCTTGCACGTTCTATCGCTTCTCTATGCTTTAAGGTTAGTTTGTAAGTTCTAAGATGTTTTTTACCAGGTTTCGGTATAACTAAAGTATGGATAAAGAGGATGCCTTTGTTAGTTGCCAAATTGTCAAATTCGCATATTGTCAAGCGGTCGCAATCGGTCAATCGCAAATTGTCAAATGCGCAAATTGTCGTGCAAAGACTGACTTGCAAAAGTATTTTTTTTTAAATGTATTTACAGAATAAATGATTTCATTTCATTTCATGTCAAGTTCGCATATTGTCAAGTTAAAAAATGCACATATTGTGAATATCAATGTTACAGTGGCTAAAATAAATTAATATAAATAATATTTTATGAATAAGTTGGATCCACTTTCCTTTATTATTTCGCTATATATTTTATATAAAATAATACTATGTAATATGCTCTTTATCAAATAAATATGCAATATATCGAAATCTGGTAATATGAGGCATGAGTTATGGTTATAATATGAAACACGTCCAATAGTTTGTCCGTCTGGATGGCTTAACTCTAGCCGTGGCGTTTGCATGACTGTGGTCCTGTCGTATGCATGATACTCTCGTAGAATTGGCATCGGATTCACGACCCCTCTATTTTTACACAATTCCATAACTGTGGATTTTAGCGTCGACTTCGGAATATGCAATATGGAAGAAAACTGCAAAATACGAATAATATACCACAAATATTTCTTCCACTACAGTGAGTAGCGTAATTAATAGAATTCTCAAAAAGAAAAATCTCGATTTGGTTTACTTTTTACTTTTCAATACTTCTCTTTACTAGCTCTTTCTCGAGTCTCCATAATCGCAGGCTAGCTAGACCTGCGGCCGTGTGTGGGACTCGAGACTGAAGCGTCTCAATACCCACAAAACTCCCCACGTTAAACCCGGATTCCCCTTTCCCCCCGACTGAGACGAGCTGGTTCCAGCCATGCAGCTATAAACCAGCCACCACTCTGGGTGTTGACGGCGTTTTACCGGTCATTACAAACTTGAAAGTTACTGTTTTTGCAAAGAATGATTAGTGTAATTTTTGGTTCATAAAATGTCAACTTATTTCAACGACAAACTGATGTATCATGTATCACGTACTTGCCTATATAAGTACATACGCGATGCGCGACACCGATGCTAAATGGAATGGATCGTTGCACTGCTTGGTTGCGAGACTCTCATCGCATGCGCCGGGCTTGGCTCATGCTATTGGATAATATACATTATAATTGACTAATTGGTATATAATTACTATTTTATTTTTCATTTTTGAGTCCAGAATGTCCAGAGATATTATTTATCTGTGAGATAACAATAACACAGAGATAAAGACAAAGATGAAGAGATTCTTCGATTTCGATTCGCAATCTTTTAATTCGTTTGGTCCGCGAGAGTTCTAGAAACCCGAACCCCCGTTTGTTTCTCTTCCCTCCTTCGCATTATAGTCTTTTTTCTTATTAAAGGACACATTTTTGTCCCATTGGCGGGCTACGCATCTACCACCATAGTCGTATGTGTCTATAGGCGGTATTGATCACTTATCATCAGGTGTCCCTCCCTCCCTCAATCCCTTTGTATCCCTTTTTTATAAAAAAGTAAATAAGATCTTTTTATTGCTATTGCTTGTCGCACGGCACTGGTTATTATGAAGATGCTCATCCCCCCTCTGCCGACAGGACGAGGCCGCTGGCATGATGGAAGGGCTCCTCGACTTCGGTATCGCTGGCCTCAAGAAAGGCCTGCGGTTTACAGGCCTCAGCGATGACTCACAGGTAGGGGTTATTTTTTTATTTACCTATTATTTTCACCTGGTCCGATTAGTCATTGACGTCGAAGTGCTAAGGCGTATTTAAAAATCAAAAATATCTTTATTCATATTAGGCATTCACTGAAGCCCTTATTACGAATCGTCAAAACTAAAATATTCAAGTATAACAAACCGAGTTCGTGGGTATACAGATGAAGAGGCTTATTTATGATACGATAAACCTACATATGTGTGTGTACTTGTGTCACTTATTCGTCAATAAAAAAAAATGCTTTTTCTTTCTTCTTCTTTATAAGAAATTGGAATTTTCAGATATAAATTGTCATTTGGTGATTTGGTTGTTCTCATGATTACTACTGCTACATCTACACCGGTCTTAATAATTGACGTTATATACATTTGACCAGAAAGTAGTTGGCGGAATTTAGTGTTGTGAGTTGTCAAATTATAATAAGGTTATTTATCACACGATGTTAGTCTGTATTGTGAAATGTTTAAAATTATTTGTTGTTAGGAAAAGTCGCCGTCCTATAGAGCTGCGGATAAAAGTTCACCGCCTGAAGTGGGCAGGGCGAAGCCGACTTCCGACCCCAAGGATATCGTCACATCCTCAGTCATACTTAAAGGTTTGTAAATCAAATCATTTGACTATTTGGCTCCTAGTTTTCTTTCCGGCCCGCGAAATAAGTCTTTTTCTGATCGATTTGGTCTATTTAATTGGTTGAGAAGCGCGAAAAGCTCCCCTTTTAAACTTAAATTTGCGAAATGCTCATTCTGTGAAGTGCTTATTTTAAGAAGTGCACCGAATGCGAAATGCGCATTTTTTGTCGAGTGTAGATTTTGCGAAGTACACATTCTGCGTCAGACCTAACTCAGTGACTCCAGTGACCCATAATAATAATAAAAAAAAAAAAATTATTAAACTAAGAAGTATAGTTACTATCAGCTAGTGCAAAAGAACTTTGATAGAAAATGACACATAAGAGAGCTAAAAAGCTTATTAGGCTTACAGGAATAAATAATATTTCAATGTTTATTTATTTATTTTGGTTTCGTTTGTTGTCCAGAGGATAATGGAAACAGCACTGTGCCGACTCTGATCAAACAGCAGCGCGTGTTGTCACAAGACAGCGTGGTGAGTACATACAATTTGCTTTTCTATAATATTAAATAAATATAAATATTTGAAAACATCACATACATTGATCTGACCCCAAAGTAAATAGCGTAAGCACTTGTGCTATGGGTGTCAGAAACAACAAAGGTACCACAAATATATACTTAAATACAAATCAACATCCAGACACAGGACAAACACAAATGTTCGTCACATAAGTAGGTATTTGTCCTGGGTGGGATTCGAACCCACGACCCCTGGCGCATAGGGGGAAATAAAAAAAATATTTTAATGCATTAAAATAAAACAACTTTAAACGGATGAAAACTCGCGTATATTCTACATTTCATTTTTCATTTTTTAAAGTTGTTTTATTTTAATGAGTAGTATAGTAACCGTGTAAATATTAGAAATCATTATATTTCAATGCACCTATATATTTTTCTATGATTTATTACTAGCTCGGCGGTGACTAAAAATATCGTAGGGATTCTTGCACAGTTGAATGGCCGTGTTATCATGATCCTATTGGCAGCTGTAGGCTTGGCGCCGCCGAGTCGTGGTATAAATGAAAATTAAAACTTCGGGGAAAATATTTTTTTTTTTTAAATAGATCATTTTGCAGACAGGCAAGCAGGCCTTCGATAGTAAGCGGCCACTGAGGCCTATTCCAATAAGAGACTTTCAGGCCTCTGCCTCGAATTTCGTGAAAGCGGAAGCCATAGCAGCTCTGGCAGCGATCTGGCAATATTATTGTAGGAGCAGGAGGCTCCTACAATAATATTGCCAGAGTTGCTATGGCGGCAGGTTAGCAAGAAAATCCGGAGATGGGCTGGTCAATAGCCACAAGGCTGGCACCCGCTCGTCCATATCGGGTGTGAAGGGGAGTTATGGTGCATGAACGCATTCTCCTCCGAAAAAAAAGGTTAGCTAGAGAGTTCGATCTCAAAACTGTGTCTGGATATTTACTTGGTTCTCGTGGTTCTGTGCAGCCGTCGCAAGTGAAGCCGTCGACGCGGGACCTACCGCCGGCGCTGGCGTCGCTGGCGGACTCTCCCGAGCCGGAGTACGAGGAGGCCGCCGACCTTTCCACCAGCATCGCCAAGCTGCGCTGTCTACTGCAGCAGCGCGCCGAGACCACGCTCACCAGGGACAGGTTGCATGAACATCTTGCTTTCTAAAGCGGTCCAGGTGGAGCGAGGACTCCGAGAGGATCTCGGGAGAATAAAAATAAAAATAAAATATCTCTATTTACCAGAATAGCATGAGGAACGGTGACATACTAGGCAGAGCCTGTCTCCTGGATGTCATAATATTATGTTACCAGATTTACAGGTTGGCTAGTAGTCAAAAATATTTTTGATAGAAGGCAGAACTCAAACATTGATGACAAGACATATCAAAGGAGCTGGTACCAAAATTGATTTAGTGACACATTCTGAACAATGCGCAATGTATGATGTTAGTGAGTGTGTGTGTTAGTGAGAATTTTCATGGAGGATCCGGAGGCTCCCCATACCCCTTCTTCTTCCTTAAGCGCTGCTCACTTACCGTCAGGTATCAGTTGCCAGCTTTCCTCCCTGTTTCATAAAAATTATACAATTAGCCACCAGTGTCACATAATTTCTTGGTAATTTATTTTTCAGAATCGAAAAATAGTTGTTTTTGAAAATTGACAAGAAATTATTTCTACTAGGTAATTTGCATTTAAATTTTTGACGTGTCTCGTGGACAGGACGGCTCGTGAGGGGCGTGAGGCGCAGATTCGGGACGCACGCGAGCCACGGGACACACGCGAGACGCGGGACACACGTGAGACACGGGACACGCGCGAGACACGGGAGGAGATCTGGTGGGAGGGCGCGGAGGAGACGCGCGGGCGCACGCAGCTGCACCACTCCTCGCGACCCATCGACACCGCCACGCTCGCTGGTAACTGTCCAACAAGCATAGCGAGACACGAGACAAATGCGACACGGGACACGCGCGAGACACGGGATACGCGCGAGACACGGGACACGCGCGAGACACGGGACATGCGCGAGACACGGGACACGCGCGAGACACGGGATACGCGCGAGACACGGGACAGGCGCGGGACACGGGACAAACTGATGAATGATGATAGATAACTGTGATACTGTCCTGCGATTATCAATTATTAGTAAAAAATTAGTATAAAATACTACTTCGCCCAAGCAAAGTAATTTTGTGGTTCGCTAGCGATGTACACAAATCGTGTGTACTTTTTGCCAAGTCCTCATAGCATGGATGATGATGACCTTCCTCTTTTAATGGGCCATAAGATCTCCATTACTTAAATGTAGTTGACATAAATAATGTGTAATATGATTGCAGATGAATACAACATGAACATAGACAGGAATACTTCTCCGGGCCAGACGTCCAACAACATGCAGAGATTGGACAGGTATGAGTAGAATCAATCAAATATTAACATATTTATTTTGTTGCTCATGAATTTGGGTGCTTATTATTTTTTGATGCAGAAATATGTTTTTTTTACATAGTAAACAAATATTATTCGATTGCACATGCTACAAAAAACAGTAGACAACACTCGATTATTGTTTCCAGGCTATTCCAGCGCACGGTGACGGGCGTGTTCAACTCGATCAAGACGGCGGTGGGCGCGGAGGGCGAGGGACCCGAGGGTCCCCCGCCGCGGGAGCTGCACGACTGGACCTACGTCACCACGTCTATCGAGCTCAGCGTTAGTGTTGCAAGCTGTTATATACAGCGTGGCATTTTAGTCGTTGTTTTCCCGCAGTAAAATGATTGTATCTTAGTAGTAGAATAGATTAATAAAAAAAAATTTTTAGTCAAATCAAAACTTACGATTATGATAGACGAAACTCGAACCAATAGTATTAGCTGCGTCGCGGACGGTCACCGATCAGGGTCATTGCCCTTCGCTTTTATCAAAAAAATGATAATTTACTATTTACTGACATTTGGTTTCCATTTTTGGTTTTTTCCTATTAAAGTTTAAAAAAGTACAAAAAATGTTTAAAAAAATTCAAAAAAAAATTCGTGCATAAATCTATAGTACTACTGAAGGTGAAGCTTTCTGCTGCGGGAAAATAACGACTGACGAAACGAAACACGCAGTATTTTTTAAATGTTGCCAGAAAATGTTTATGCTATGAAGATTTTTTAAGAAGGCAGGCTTAGCGTTCTGCTATTTTGATAAAATACCGTTTATTTGAAATTCTTTCAGAAATGTATAAAATATCATTGACACTTGTGCACTAAAATATCCTGATTCCTGCGTAGTTGGTTTATAGCGAAGATTGGCCGCCGTAGCCGGAAAATCGGCTAGGAGGACATTATTATTAACTTTAGAGTAACAGTAGTGAAATTACTGGGTATATGAGACCTAATAACTGTCGTCTCGGTGTAGCGGGCGCAGGGCGGTGCCGGACAGTAACTGCTTAGTAACTGTTTGGCACTGAACTGTCTAAGGGCAGACGTGGCGCGTACCACCAGGTGTACGATCTGCTCGTCTTGTTACACATTGCTATAAAAACTAAAAGTAACAATTGAAACATGGCAGGTGTGCGGTGCAGTGGCGCGTCTGGTGGGGTCCCGGCGCGCCTTCGCGCACGTGGACGCGGCGCTGGACTCGCTGCGGCACCTGGCGCCGCCTGCTAACGTGCCGCCACCCATGCCCGAGGACATCGGTCAGTATTTTTACTTGCACGTAATTTCTTTTTTCAAATATCCCCCCCTTCCCCCCACATTTCCAAGATTAAAAGCTATGTTCACCGGGGATAGTGTAGCTTTCCAACAGTGCAAGAATTATTCAAATCGTTTCAGTAGTTTCGGAGCCTATTCAATACAAACAAACAAACAATCAAATCTTTCTTCTTTCTATTAATATAGAAAAGTAAAAAAAAAGTTGCGCCAAGGAGATATTTTCTGGTAATCACTGATAAAATGTTTTGACTATGTCTATGATTGTCTATGGTTGGGCACAGAGGAGTGGTGCGCTATGCACGGGTTGGGCTGGTGCGGCGGCAGCGAGCTGGCGGCGGCGGCGGGGCTTTACTCCGCACACGTTACGCACAGGATAGCCACGCTGCTCTTCGCCGGTAAGCTATCACTTTATCTTTTTTTTATACTAGGTCAGTTACCACCTGATGGTAAGCGGACATTGCGGCCTATTTCGTTGAGGGACACTTTTACCTGCGTCTCTCAATGTGCTGCCAGACTGTAGACTCATCTGATCTTCGAGCCTCTGACTTCAATTGTACTGGCTTTCACATTAATTTTGCCGGAACATAGCCAGAGCTGTTATGGCAGCAGATTTCACCTGTGGGGGTGGTAGCTAGCCAGTCGGACTCTGAAGAAGTCCTACCACCAACCAGACCCAAGGCGGGAATCGAACCCACGACCTTCGGGTTTTATACCCGAGCAGCTTAGCCACTGTTCCACGGAGGCGGTCAATCTCACCTTTAAAAATTACCTATATATTTCTTAAAAATATTCGGGATCCACGTAATCTCTACCTGGTGCATCTCGATTTATAATAAGAACAAAATACGTTGTCAACTAATGTATACCACGGAACCAGAGGGCAGCACTGGCGCCGGAAACAAAAGGGGGAGAGGTAAGGCCGGAAAGCTGAGTGCATTCAAAAATGTATAGTATTGTGTGTGGAGTTACTGAATATTCGTGAAGATCGATTGTTAAATACGCGTAAAAATATTCCTTTCTGTGAGATGAAGAGAAAGGATGGTCAAGACAAGACGAAAGTTAAAGTCGGTTGTCTTTTGGTGAAACTTATATTTTTTTCGAATGTTACAATAAATAGAGTATAATAATACCTAGTACCAGATTCCTATCTCATTTTAGAGAAAATGTACCAAAAATGTGATACTGATAATGTGATGTGTGCAGACCTAGCGGAGGCGTTGCTGACTCTATATCTGGGCGACGCGGCTTGCCGTCTGCGGCAGCTCGTCTTTGCGACGTTCGCGTCCATGGCGGACGCGCAGGACACCAGCTTCAGCCGCGCGCGCCGCCCGCCGCCGCCCGCAGACGTCGCGACCACCGTCGCCGCCGTCATGGAAGCCCTGCCGCCCGGTCAGTACATATGCACCCAGACACGGTACAGACGTTCGTGGCCATGGCAGACACCCGCAGACGTCGCGACCACCGTCGCCGCCGTCATGGAAGCCCTGCCGCCCGGTCAGTACATATGCACCCAGACACGGTACAGACGTTCGTGGCCATGGCAGACACCCGCAGACGTCGCGACCACCGTCGCCGCCATCATGGAAGCCCTGCTGCCCGGTCAGTACATATGCACCCAGACACGGTACAGATGTTCGTGGCCATGGCAGACACCCGCAGACGTCGCGACCACTGTCGCCGCCGTCGTGGCAGCCCTGCCGCCCGGTCAGTACACATGCACCCAGAAATGGTGCAGACGTTCGCGGCCATGGCGGACGTCCGCAGACGTCGCGAGCACCGTCGCCGTCGTCATAGAAGCCCTGCCGCCCTGTCAGTACTCATGCACCCAGACACGGTACATTCGTTTTCATGTACTTTTGTCAGGCATTTGTATGCAAAGACTCTTATTGTCGGATGCCAATACTTATTATCGGTCGCTACGCTGTCTTAATAAGTCAGTTGGCAGACAGGAACCTTTCCACCGGATAGTTAGCGGCCCCTACAGATTCTATTGAAGGACATAAGTGTCCTTCTATCTGAAAGGTCTATCCTGAAAGGTGTTTCTAAGTATAATATGTATGTATTTACAAAAAAAAGTATATAAGTAATGTTTATCCGTTGTTTGGCACCCATAGCACAAGCTAATGCTTAGTTTGGGGCTAGATGGCGCTGTGTGAATAATGTCGGGATATTATTATTATTACTGTTCGACGGAGGCGGTAAAAATAAAAATGATTTATTATTCGCAGCGCTGTACTACTTGTTCGGCGCGGAGACGCTGCAGCGCGGCGTACACCTCGCGGCTGCGGGCGCGGCGCGGCGGCGCGTGGTGCGTGACGTCACGTACCGCGCGCTGGACGCGCTGGTGCTGCGCTTCAAGCAGGCCGCGGACCGCAAGAACCCCTCCTTCGATGCCAACTGATGACACCTGTGAGTGAGGATAGACCGACAAACCGGTTCCGGTGGCGGCGTCGCTACTGTCGTTGTAGTTAAGTACTGTCATCTACCTATATATAAATAAAACTCAAAGGTGACTGACTGACTGACATAGATATCTATCGACGCACAGCCCAAACCACTGGACGGATCGGGCTGAAATTTAGCATGCAGGTAGATGTTATGACGTAGGCATCCGCTAAGGAAGGATTTTGATCAATTCCCACGGGAACGGGAACCACGCGGGTGAAACAGCGAGCGGCCGCCAGTTAACATCGTTTTTGCCTGACATTTCATGTAGTTCCAATTTTGGCCACCGGAACAGATACATTTGTCGGTCTATAATGGGTACTATGACCGGCCACTTTTTTTGGCTAATTATTTTAGTTACTAACAAATGAAGGGGCGACTAAAGCCTCTGTTATGTTCCGACGGGAGCAGATCAACCTTAGGGTAGGTTAGGTATCTGTCAAAAATTCGCAATTGAAAGAGAACTCTATGTAAAGTGAATAAAGCTTAAAATTGGTTGTAGAAATTTGACAGATTAGGGTAGTCTGATGTGCTGTCGACTGTACGTGATGGTAAACCGTGATGTTGACGTTGTGTGACGTTACATGTTTTATTTATCCTATGAAAAATGTAAATAACTATTTACTTACCAGGCAAACTTAATTATTTAAAAATCTTACCTAAATAAGACATAGACTATGAATGAGTAATATAAGTTGATAGTGTTAGACACTTAAGGAATCTCTTTAGATTTAGCCTTTGAATGTAATTATTACCAGAATATTTAATTGTATTAGTTAATTTTTTAAGCACCATCTTAAACGAATTTTATAATATTTTAACATTCCAATACTAATATAATATTCAAACGAAAACTAATGTTAAGCATGTCGAAATATTCAATATGTTTTTATTGGATAATCTGAAGTGAATCACGTTCTGAAACTACCACGATATGCCAAATATTTTATACCAAATATTAAATAAAAATGCATTGTTCCAAGAACCATCCAAAAATATTTTATTTCTTAATCTAAGACGCTAAATATCACAGAGCTCGTATAAAATTAATATAATTACGTTCACAGAGCCGAGTTGGTACAAATATTCACTAACATTACTCTCACAGCGCTCGGGGCCAGCGGTAGGCGGCTTCGGCTGTTGCATATTAATTTTTCGTTATTTAACACATTTACAGGTCCCGGCAATCTTCTTGAATATCGGGCGGGTGATTGCGAAGAACACGAATTTTGACATGCCTGCGCGCTATTGGTCAGAAGCATACCTCTGACCAATAGCGCGCGCGGGCGTTCAGGAGATTCGCGCGCGCTATTGGTCACGCGCAAGTGCCCATGCGCGAACTTTCCCCCTCTGCGTCAACCGATGTTCAACAAGTTTGCCGGTACCTGTACTAATATTTTGGGATTTCGGCATGGATTAACATAAAAATGGCAATATTAGTAGGCCAATTAGAGGTAGAGGAGTGGGTATAAAAAGGAAGTAATCAAGTTTTTTTTTATAACGAAAATAGTGTACAGATCTTGTAAATGTCTTAAACCTACACTTACGGCTAAAAATATAGAATCACGACAATTAAAGTGCCCGGCAAACATCTTGAAATCGCGTGGGGATTGCACAGAATGCGAATTTTTAAATGCCTGCGCGCTATTGGTCAGAAGCATACACCTCTGACGCCATAAGTGCACATGCGCGAACTTTCTTTAAATACGTCGACCTAGCGTCAAGAAGTTTGCCGGCAGCTATACTCATAATTTTAGCGTAGAATCAATTTAAGTAAATAACATCTTTATAATTAAACCAGTTTTAGCTTAATAACCTTAAAGAAACAGTGGTGGTTGCTGCATATTTCTGCCCGTAAGTATAGATATATTTAGAGAGAAATATAAAAGGATATGAATATGACACACTTGGTTGCTGAACTGTATATAAATTAGACTGTCCGACCGACTGTCACCGCCGCCCTCGCTTAAATGGCTATAGTTGCTCAATTGCATTAACATTTATTGTGCTAAAAACTATCATAATTATAATACCTATTAACCTATCCTTAAAATTATCCCTTATTAAGTACATCGTATAAAATACTAATAAAATTGAACATTTGGATATTACAAAATTGTCTAATGGTAAAACGTGTCAATAACAATAAATATAAAATAATAAAAGATATACATTTCATGTCTTATCAATAGTATCTAAATGTATCATGGCAAGACCAAATTATATTTTTGAATAAAATATGTTTTCAATAATTGAGCAACATTATATTAATTATAACAAAAATATAAAAACAAAGTTAAATATTTGGGAATTCATTTGTATTATAATTATATCTATGGCCTTAAATCAATTTCAATCATTCTAATTGAAATATAAAAAACCCCTACATAGCATATAATCTAGGAATCTATATTATGGATTATTTAAACTTGACGCAGCAAATATAAATTAATTTAATACTTGTCGGTATTAATCTTAAATTAAATGTTGCATTGCGTTTTTAAGTTTGCACTACGGTAACATTAAAATGCGTTGTTGTTTTAGTAATTAAGTATCGATGTCGTAACAAAAACCGCATGATACATTTGTCATTTTGAAGTATATTAAAATCTAGATTTTCTTACTCTTAACCCTTAGCAAGGCGCGGGTAGATGAAATTTTTCATTGGTTTTCGCCAGTATCACAACTACAACATAAGGTTCAAATTATGATGGTCACTATTTGGCCACTGTCTGGTTAAGGGTTAAGAGTAATTAAGAGTTAACTCGCTGCCAGCATCTAAATATTGCGAGGTCTTAGATGAAAGAGGAAAAGAAAGACCAAGAAAAAACCACATACAATAGTTGAAAGAAAATGTAAAATAACTTTTACTATACTCCTTAAAACGTAACATGATTAGAATGACAGCTGTCAAAGTGTTGTGGCTCTCTCGCTTGCTCTCAATAAACCTCTATCGATGTGTCTCACTCTACAAAAAAAATAAAATTTTAGAGATGAGACACATCGATAGAGGTTTATTGAGAGCGAGCGAGAGAGCCACAACACTTTGACAGCTGTCATTCTAATCATGTTACGTTTTATGGCGTATATACCCCCTTCAGGCTTTGAGCTTCACTCTTGTATTGCAAGCAGCGAGTATTTAACGCTATAGTATTTTTGATATTACCAGTAATACATAGTAGGATAACCATAAAGAAAATACTTTATAGAGTTGCTCTATGCACTCTAGTCTAGCTCACTAACTTCAGTTTGCTCCCGAAATATTACATCATAAAATAGAGAGAAAAATACACTGTCTTGATAAAATATCCACTCAAAAATTCCATACTTCAAATTATTTCCAGTGTCATTGTGTGCCCCTCTGCCCCTCTCAAATGATTCTCACAATGAGACGTGGCAACTCTACCTAGTGTATACTCTGTGGTGTAGCTGGTCCTATAGGAGTGGTGGCAGAGTCTAGAGCGAGGTGACGCTGGTGAGGTCGCCGGGGAGAGGTTCCACGTCCACGCTGTCCTCCGCCGGGCTGCGCTCCGAGAAACTTAGGAACATCTGACATACACGATATTCATTAATTATTTTAATAAGAAAGAAAGAAAAAACATTTATAGTATCAGCTTATGTATGTCCCACTGCAGAGTTAAGGCTTCCATATTTAAAATAAAGTTATCGTTATAATAATGGTTCCTGGCTTAGGCCCTTCTCCCATTACGATACGCCCGCGCGACTATAGTCTCGGAGACTAGTCGCCGCGAAGTATCTCACATACATTTATATGGAGACTTACCAGTATCGTAGTGTGCGAGTCTCCATATAAATGTATGTGAGATACTTCGCGGTGACTAGTCTCCGAGACTAGAGTCGTGCGGGCGTATCGTAATGGGAGAAGGGCCTTAATCATAAACCCGAGCTGTGTTCGAAAAAAAGCCGACATAGCTATATTGACACCTGGGTTCAATTCCCGAGATCTGGAGCCAAGTATTTAAACTACTAGACCATTTATAAGCAATAAAAAATAAGGCTTTGGTTAACGGTGTAGTGTTACCTGTTCTAGAGAGCTTTGGTTGATGGTGTAGTCCTCGATGTCGCAGGAGCCCTGCAGCTGTGCCATCAGCCGGAAGATGTCGCTCAGCCGCGTCGTCACCTCCTTGTCGTTCACTAAGAACATTAAGATTAACACCATTCTTTAAAATTATCATTAAAACTAAGTTAGCAAGTACGCTATTGTAAGTGTTCAGCTAAATCGAAATTCACATTTCGAATATTTTGTCCAAACGGACTAACTTTTAAATTAATTAATTGATTTATGATTATAAAATTGTACGTCATGTGTTGCAAGTGATAAACAAAACGGTAAATTATTCAGTGTACACGAAATAAAATGTGATGACTGAATTTCCCAAAGTGGGGCGGGACCAAAGTGGGCGGGGCCAAAGTGACCGAACCCTTTCCACTTTTGGAAATTCATTTCAAATGCTACTTCTGTGCATACACTTTGACAGTAAAAATGATGTAAAACTTCATGGGTTTGTCCTCGATGATCCTATATTTTATGAACTATATTCGACGGGCGTAGTTACCGATATATCTGGGGCGTTGGATGGACGAAGTGGAGAAAGACCTTAAAGAGCTCCAAGTGCCCGACTGGACAAATTTGGCACTCGACAGACCTGAGTGGCGTTCTTTGATGTCGGAGGCCAAGACCCACTTTGAGTCGCTGAGCCAGCGCAGTAAGTAAGTAAGTAGGTACCGATGGCCTTGGTGGGCAGCAGGAAGTGCAGCGCGGCGTGGTGCAGCACGCGCAGCTGCGCCTGCGGCGCGCGCGCCCGCAGCCGCCGCCACGCCGCAAGCGACCCGCCGCGCGACACCACGCACTCCACCACGTACCCGCCGCCGAACCTACGCACACGCTTTGCGTTAGGGCCTGTTCCCACTTATCCGATCAGTCTTTTTGCCCTGAAACCGGACACCAGACATGGGTGTTCACATTATATCCGATCAGTCTGTTTTCAGTCGCAGTGGCCGAACGTCCATCAAATAACTCGGATCAGTCTTTTTTCCCGGATCGGTCATAATGTGACCAGCTCCATACAAATTGTCCTGCCACTGGCGCATCCGTCTATTTAGACTGATCGGATAAGTGGGAACAGATCTACATGGATTATACACAGGAATTTACAAGGATTTAAGACACCATCCACTAAAATTCATCTTCATTTCCCTGCCTTTATCCCACGTTATGTAGGGTTGGCGCAACATGTTTTTTCCTTCCACGTCTTTATTAGCCGTCAATTCTACATTCACTCCTTTCATTTTCGTCGATATAGAATTTTTCCTATAAAGCATCGATATCATACTTCATGCAATCCATCTCTTTTACCGCCTTCCCAATCTCCACTAAAATTGTCCTAGATTTTTCTCTAAGTTTTTTGACATAACATTTAACTATGGCGATTATGTCACTGCACCTTCATCTCATCACACATATGAATGTGTGGTCTTAGGCGTGTTTTCTTTATACATAGATTATTGTTAAAGTTACTTTATTTGACTTATAAAATCGATGGAATGTCAATTCAAGACAGTAAAACTGGAGATCGAATTTACAAAAATTTAGAAAAGAAGAGGGTATAAGATGCCTCCCTGTGGGATACCAGTAGGGACTCTTGCCATTGACAAAGTTTCTCATTTATTTTACCACCTAGCTATACTATAACTAGCGTTTGCGGAAATAAAAAGTGAGACAATCTAGAGCATCTAACGCTGGAAAAATTAGGGCGATTCAACATACTGAGAAGAATGTCATGATATACAGTATAGAATGCATTAGAGAAATCGATGAAGACTTAGAGTTTCTATAAGTTTCCTTCACTTAGGGAAAAGTCTACTTAGATTTATAAGCCTCTTGCCCCGCGCTTGTTTGGCGGCGAAATCGCGCAACACAAAAAACAAGCGCGATGCTTGAAGATGCAATGTATTGAACTCCAGTACTTCGCCAACGCGTGGTATGTGTTCGTTGTGTTAAGTTCGTTGATGTGCGGTCTTCAGGAAGTTTATAAGCTCTCTGGTGGCCAGAAGCAGCTGCTTGCTCTTACTTGGCGAGGCAGTCGTCCAGCGGGGCCAGCGCGCGCAGCGTGCCGGCGCGCAGCAGCGCCACGCGGGCGGCCAGCGCGCGCGCGTCGCCCAGCGCGTGCGTGGACACCAGCACAATGTCACACACACACACAGTCTCACCTGGCGAGGCAGTCGTCCAGCGGGGCCAGCGCGCGCAGCGTGCCGGCGCGCAGCAGCGCCACGCGGGCGGCCAGCGCGCGCGCGTCGCCCAGCGCGTGCGTGGACACCAGTACACCACGCCCGGCGTTACAGGCTGCGCGCACGCCGCGCGACACGCAGCCGCGAGACCCGGGGTCCATTCCGCTGCGCACACGCATCACACGTCAAATAAAATATAGTATTATAAATAAATAACTCGACGGCGACGACTCCGTTCAGCTCCCACTGAGCATAGCATGTACTATGGGCTCTAGACAACGGAATGTAACAAAATATAGTTAAGTTTCTAAATTAAATAAAATAAATAATCACACGCTACTCTCATGCTAAATAAAAATACTCTACAAATGTGCTAAAAAAATCTAAAATTAACTAAACGAAGATAAACAATAAAAAAGTAATTTACACAAATTAGTAAATCGATAAACATCAAAAACTTCGTCACACGCTACTCTCATGCTAAATGCAAATACTCTACACCTATGCTACAATATCAACTGAAAAATATATAAGCAAAATTGTTCAAAACCATACAATTACTCATATTTGAGCGAATACCGTGAATTGAATGAACACAAAATAGGATCTAGGTAAGAACCTTGCAGTACGCCTAATATTGACTATAATATGTAATCAAAACGAAACTCCAATTACTCCTTACAATCCAATTTAAAAATGATGGCATTTTACTTTTGTTTAATTCAAAATCTAAAATAACCTGCTCCACAAATCAATTGATCGGTAAATCAACTTTATCAAAGGCTTTAGCAACGTCCATATAAAAGAAAAGTATTTTCTGAACACCTTTTTATCTAAAAAAAAAAATATCACCAGATTTACGTTTATTTTTGAATTAATTTTCGGTAACCTGCATATACAGTCGTGGTCAACTAATTAGGGACACTCTATCACTTAAACATAAGATCGTACCTTCAGTGCGAAAAAAAAAAATCTACGAGGTTTTGAAGCTTGTTTCTATTAATAACAATTAATTTGACTAGTATTCTAAGTGTTTTAGGGCCAGGAAAGAAAATATCAGGTGGCAATCAATTTATTTTAAAATAAAAAAATCATTGCCCCTTTCACGCAATTGAATTATTGATGGACAACTAATTAGGGACACGTAAAACTTTAACTGTAAATATGTTTAAGCTGGTAATTATTTGAGTATTTATTTCATAAAAAGTCTTCATTCATAAAAATAGAATACAAAACATATCATTAAAAGTATTTTTTATAATTAGTATGGTTGTCTTTATTAGCTATAACCATTTGACATCGGCGCGCCATCAATGCAATCAAATAATTACAGGTGTCTAAAGAAATATATTATTCCAAACACCTTAAATTGTCCTGTAAAGCTGACATTTACTGGCAGTATGTTGAGCTGCAACTGTTTTCTTCGCTTTATACCATAAGTGCTCTATCGGGTTTCGGTCTGGGCTGCTTGCGAGCCAATCTAGTTCCGTCACTGACTGTTGCGCTAGGCACGATTTCACAGAGTGCGCGGTATGTTTTTGGTCGTTGTCGTGTTTAAACCGTCCATTAGACTGGTAAGACTTCTTCAGCATACTATAGCATCGTTTCCTTCAATATTCCTTTGCATTGGAATTGATCAAGTTTACTTTCAATTATTTTATAGATCCTAATCCATGTCCAAAAAAACAGCCCGTTGGCGTTTGCAAGAAAGTATGGACGTTGGACTGTTGCTCAATGGAGAAATTCGCGGTTTTCTGAGGAGACCAGTATAAATCTTATTTCATTTGATGGCTGACAATACAGAAAATACGTGAAATGACTCATTAAGTCCGAAATTAATCCAAAGTACACGAAAAAGCAGGTGAAACATGGAGGCGACAATATTCAATTTTGGGGATGTTTTTCTAGACATGGAGTGGGGCCTATAAAAATAATTGAAAGTAAACTTGATAAATTCTCATACCAAGGAATATTGAAGGAAACGATGCTATAGTATGCTGAAAAAGTCTTACCAGTCTATTGGACGGTTTAAACATGACAACGACCGAAAACATACCGCGCACTCTGTTAAATCGTGCCTAGCGCAACAGTCAGTGTTGGTAGTAGAATGGCCCACAAACAGCACAGACCTGAACCTGTAACAGATCAACCTCATTGGAACAAATGATTCAATCGTTATAATTTAATTGTACTTGATTACGATGTGATAATAGACGAAACAAAAAGATAGGGCACGGAGACTAGTTAAGATTGTTGCGATTACCTTTGAGTTGTCCATATTCCTTGTAGATATCCTTGGGAAATTGGTAGTACACCCTAATGCCTTCGAATCATTGGGTTTCACTTCAAACAAATTTATTTTCAAAGAAAGTTGTTGTTGTAAATAAAATAGAATACCTTTCAAAGTGTCACATTGACATTTGACATTACTTTTTATAATTTTGGGGCATCGTATGAAGCAAAGACTAACAATCGATGATGCCATAGATAAAATAATAGTGTTACCAAGATCACTTGTAAATAAATTAAATTTATTCATAAAAAAGGCCTGAATAATTTAGTAAATAATGTATTTGATAAAATAAACACTTAAGAAGTATAGGCGGGGAGGATCCATAGACAATTATAGAGTAATTTTGTTATTGGTATCTCTCGACTTAGCACAAAAAAATCTAAAATTAGTGTACATACATGTCATTGGTTATAAATATGAAAATACATTACCTATGATGTCGAATAGACTGAGAACTAACAATAATAATAATAACCGGTTTACCTCAAGTAACACAAATTTAAGAAACTAATGACCATAATAATAAAAATATTACAGTCTAACATACATACAGATAGATAAATAAACTGAGACAAAGGGCCTATTTTGTTTACAAACAAGTAAAAAATGGTTTTATTTTTCATCACGGATATTTTCATTTACTAAGAAAATAAAGTAGATTCTTAAATCTTTTATAAATAGATAAATAGTTCCAATGTTTATCATTAGACTGCCTACTAGTGTTGCCGTAAAATTAATTGTGCATCGATTATTAATCGATGATGCAAATGGAGCTCAAATAATGACAATCGTTATGATAATCGAGAGTGTAAACGACGTCTATGTAATCGATGATATCGATTCCTACTTTATCCAATATAATTTATTATAATCGAATTAATCGATAGTATTGTCAATCTAAAATAAATTAGCACATACCATTGGTAGGATTCGGTCATTTTGCCTATGGATAAGAATTTTCTTATCCTTTGATCTTTACTTTAGTGGAGATAAATGCGGTTGTCTCACTTTTCTATTTATTAAGATAAAACGCCCCATAATGACGAGCAAATCGATCGAATATAGTATTCTCTAATACACTATAGGTAGGTGTAAGTACTTATCAATAGAATTGTCTTATATCCATAAGATTTCAGGATATAGGAAGGAATATGAAAGAACCTTGAAATTGTAAACTCTCCACGATTTTCATAAATCTCTATCACAACCTTATAGAACTTGAGTTACTACTATGTCAAATAACAACGTAGGTTATAGACGAGTATTTATTGGCCTAACAATAAAAAAAAATCAGAGTAGGTAGGAGCATTCGTTACAATTTGGTACCGTAGTGACCAGGATTGTCATATTCTGGTTTTTGAAGAAAAAAAAAAAAAAACAGTGACTGAAACAATGTTTTGGTCACAATTTGTTGATCGTGTAAATGGAATAAGGTTGAAATGTGATGAGATTAAGAATTTGGGGGTGAAAAAAATAGGTATTTTAGGTAAAGTCGACAACGCTTTGAATTTTTGATAATGCGTTTAGTGGCAGCAGCTTGTGGGCGTGGACACTTTTTATGGTGCCCCGCTGGCCTTTTAAAAATGGCAGTAGGGATGGCGATTCTTTCCGAAAAAAAAAATCGATTTTTTTGAATCGATTCGAATCGTGACCTAATGAATCGATCCACAAAGAATCGAGACCGAATTATCCGAAACCGATATTTACCTCAAATTGAGGTATTGTCTTAACATGGAAAGCACTTTTGTATAAAAAAAAAATTTTTTTGGGGGTTTTGAATTTGACAAATTAAATTTTTTATAACAGAAATAAAGATGGCCTCATATTTTTCTTCAATTTTCAAAAGATTTTTATCATACGAATTCACAAATGACGGAGAAATCCTTCTTGAAGTCGGTTGTACTTTTTTGGTTTATACCAAAACCTAAAAAAAAATCGAATGTCAATTTTCAAGGGTGAAATATCGATTCACTGAATAGATTCAGTATTACATATCGATTTAAAAAAAAAATCGATCTTTTTGGCTCAAAAAAAAAATCGATTCTTCGATTAATCGATCTCAGATCGCCATCCCTAAATGGCAGAAGGGTCGGATTCCGGGGAGGACTAACTTTCACGTATTCATTGAGAGAGGGTGTGCGCGTGCGCTAATTCAGTATTTGCAAGTGAAGAATGATTGACGTTTTGATCCATAGTAGATGTTGATAATGTTGGTTTAATTTTAACTGTGTAGTGTAAACAGGGAGAATTCTTTAAAGAAAGTAGGTAAAGGCAGCTCTATCGAAAGGTAAAGCTACCAATGTGTCCATTGTCTATGGTGACAAAGATCATAATTCAAGGTCAGTGATTTATAGCGTTTTTTTTTTTTTTCCATGTTGAAACAGCATAAATTAGTGATAATAGGACACACACAACGGATTGTGTAGACGTGCGTGTGTGGGTTGAATATTACTGTTGATTTCGTTATGTAAATACGGCCGCTATTTTAAGATTTTGCCATATTTCGATCCCACGAATTAGCTTGGATATAGAGAGGCAATTACCTATAACAAGTGTTGAAAAAAAAAAAAAAAAACGCCGTGATGTATTGCATTTCATGCGGTTCGTAGGAATGTCTCGAAGTCTTTAGTTTTTTTAGTAGGTGTAAAAACATATCAACTACTTGACGTTCTTACAATGTCAAATTTTAAAATGAACGACTTTTTAAGGATCAATCCACTCAATGTGTCGCCGGACCGATAAGAAAACTAGACGGGCAAATTTGAGAGTTGTTATTTACGATGATGCGATAATGTATGTGGCGATCTTTTTTCTTTAAATCAATTGTAAGGGGTGCGTCTTAGGTTAGTTAGTATGATTTAGGTTCCCAACCGACGCGCGCGACGGGAACTAAGTAGTTGTGACAATGATGTGTAATCTCATTGAGTTGTGATGTGTTGTGAAACAGAAGTCTGCTCTTCATCATGACTAAACAACATCATAGGAGATTCACCTCGGGCGTATAAAGGTCAGTGTCTTATTGTTTAATGCTGAGATGACATAAAATAATTATGTGTATCTACTCTGATACCTTTCTTGAAATTATTTAACTGATTCGGGTGCTTTAGTATGTTAGTATGTACTTTCAATTGTACCGGTTGCGTTTAATTTCGGCTGTTAATACAGTTCAGAATCATAATAAATTAATTTTGTTTTATGTCATCTGTGGTTGGATTTGAATGTGCACTATTGTGTTTTTTTTTTTTTTTTTTTTTTTTTTTTTCTCTCTTAATCGACTTTTATCAATCGGGAAAATAATCGTTGTTTCGAGATTGCGAATGATAGATTACGGATCATTAGGTTAGGCTTGAAAGTTGATTGATAAGTAATTAATGTTTTCTGATTGTTAGAAACCGGCATAAAGTATGATAACGATTTATGCAATGATTAAATTACGTGACCAAGGAATAAGTATTATTATAGGGTTTTAGTGGATTTAAATAAAAAAAAAATTTATCTTAAGAAAAACTTTGTTGTGGTTTAACAAAGGGAGTGGGAATAGAAAGTTGTTCGTAAACAAAGTAAAAGAGTAGTAATTAATACAGTTAGGGAACCATATATTGATCATCACCTCATGTAAGCATTGGGTAACTAAACTACCGACACAACGTAGTTATAGTAAGGAATCAATGAATAAATTATAGAAAAATATTTTGTAGGTTAAGGATTTCAGGTTATAACTTATAGATTTAGACTAGGTCAGAACGATTTCCTGGTATGAATGTAAATTGGATGAGGGATTGATTGACTGATAACCTATAAGCTGAGTATATTATTAGTCAAAGCTTTAGGAAAAAATCGGTCGTCTATGAGTTGACCCCACGTGTTATTTTGTAGGTAGGACCGTTAGGTAGTGGTTTTTTTGCGCTAAATGAGAAAGGGGCTGTTCGAATTCAGTCTTTTGTTTTTCAAAGGACGACTCTGGTGTTGAATTGCGGAACACGTGTAGGGTTGTCAACTATGTTTTTTTTTTTAACAGTATAATACGGTTTTCACTAAATTATACTTTTACTGTTGAACAAAAATAAAATTTACCAAAATACTGTTTTCAGTATCAAAATGCTAGTAACACATTGTGTGTTATTAGACGCTCACATAAGTTTTATTTAGTCAAAACGCTCTCACTGCTCAGTGTAGCGCAACCACAAACAAATAATTTTGAGTTTCTAAACGAATCTGTCATTGTCGAATATTCGAGTTTTTCAGTACATAATGAATGCTAAGTGGCGGGAGGATAAATAAATATATCTGGATATTATTTACACAGCGCCACCTAGCCCCAAACCAAGCATTAGTTTGTGCTATGAGTGCTAAACAATAGATAAACATTACTTACATACGTTTTTTTTAATAAATACATATTAATTATTAAACATAAAAACTAGAAACACCCAAACTTATACAAGCAGACATGTTCATGCACACAAATGTTTGTACTGGGCGGGAATCGAACCCGAGATCTCTGGTGTAATAGTCGACTTCTCAACCATTACGCCAAAGGGCTCGTCGATAGAAGTACGTAATTTCTTGTAAAACAAAAAGTTGGCAACCCTATGCGCAGGAGATCCATAACGCTTTCCTGCAGACCAGATGTTGTATTATTATCTTAAGTACCCAAGCTTTCTATGAAGGTAAATATTTTAGAGTTATGGGAAAATGAACGGTATGGTTAAATAACAAAATTAACAGAAATGGCAAAGCTACCTACACCTATAAAATATATACCATTGTGTTTTATTATCACTATGGCCGTCCCGCACAAATATTTCTAGGAAACTAGGATCCTTCCCTTTTGTAACTTTAATAACTTAATCTATTTGTTAAATTATTAATTGATTTTATAAAGTAGAGTGGAAGGTGATTGCTGTGTGAAAATTTAGATGTTTGCGTGCACATTGATTGAGTTAAGTGATATTTTTTAACTTAGGAAAGTTCTAATTTACATAGTTTATCTATGAATATAGTATATTATATACTTAGATCTTGAAATAAAACCATTTTAAAGTAATGTACAGAGATTGCATTCCATAAGTAAAACAACCATAAATTTTAAAAATCATATTTAATATGTAAAACTACTTAAACATACAAGATGAAGCCTAATAAATTGATGTACTTAACTAATAAAATATGTTACAAAATTTAGATAGATATTATACCTTTTATAAAATTTATAGCTAAAAATAAATAAGGAATTAATCATTAGAAATAAGTTAAGTACATTAATGAATAAATATGTTAAAGAAATGAAAAACCTTAACAATAATGGGTTAATTTATTAATTATTAGAGATTCCAACGACATACGTTTCATATACACTTAAATTCGAAATATCATGATTTTAATTAATTGCGGAAGTAGAAGTGAAGGTGAACTCTGAAGTATTTTCACAGACGTGTCATTTTTTTTTGCGAAATAAGACCACCACAGTTGAAGTGTTAAACGGATTGCATTTCCTTATTATGGTTGTAGTATCCCTTTAGTAAATAATTGTTTATCCTTCAGTCAAGGACAGGTAGAATGTTTGAATCGAATGGTCATTAGGGTACCGAACCTGAAATCATTACAAGAAATTTGTTTATGTTACTGCGCTGCCCTCTATGAACAGTCGGCCGAACTCGACCATCAATTTGACACACACATTGACAGGGAAATCCATGTAGTTTGGTAGTTCAACCGCAAAACTCTAGATGGCGCTAACGCGACATTTAAAACGTAGTTTGGTAGTTCAACCGCGACCCTTTAGATGGCGCTTATGAACAAATAGCATTCTATTACTACTACTATCCTATAATATTAAACAAATGCTATCCAATTTGCATAATAAGGTTGTATGTAAAGTCAATGCGTGGAATTTGAATAATCATGTTTAATGCAATTCGGAAGGAATTTACTCATATCTAAACTTTTTCTTGGGCTTGTATACCTACTCCTTACAAGAAATACTAATAATTGAGGTATGTGTTTGATGGTTGTCAAAATATTAGACTGTGAAATTGGAACGAGCGATGTAAAAAGATTGAACTTCCAAGGAAGTTTTCTCTTGCATAACTCGTTTTAATAAAATTAAATTACTACTATCACTGAAGCTTGTGCTTTCATAGTAAAAATATAGTATACAGACCTGAGAACCGCTCCGTTTATTCCGAAAAGCGAATTGTATTAAAGGCTATTATAGTTGAATTTAGTCCTAAATTCGACATAGATTACTTAGAACTTGATCAATTATGTGATTTGGATAGTGAAAAGTAACATCTGGTAGTCGTTAATTTCCTGTAAAGAAATATGTTTTCGAGTCAATAGATAAATTATTTAACAATTAAATGGGAGGACAGGGGGCGGCCCGGAGAATAGAAATGACCGAGCGGCATTCATCTCCGGTGGGGAGTGAAGGGTGGCCGTTTACCCAGTTAGGTAGGGAAATTCTTAAGACAATGAAATGCGCAGTGAAAAATGATTGATTTAAATGTAAGGAAAATTACTGTTCTTCAGGAATCACAGCAATTTTGGGGGTGAATTGTAACAGATCAACCTCATTGGAACAAATGATTCAATCGTTATAATTTAATTGTACTTGATTACGATGTGATAATAGACGAAACAAAAAGATAGGGCACGGAGACTAGTTAAGATTGTTGCGATTACCTTTGAGTTGTCCATATTCCTTGTAGATATCCTTGGGAAATTGGTAGTACACCCTAATGCCTTCGAATCATTGGGTTTCACTTCAAACAAATTTATTTTCAAAGAAAGTTGTTGTTGTAAATAAAATAGAATACCTTTCAAAGTGTCACATTGACATTTGACATTACTTTTTATAATTTTGGGGCATCGTATGAAGCAAAGACTAACAATCGATGATGCCATAGATAAAATAATAGTGTTACCAAGATCACTTGTAAATAAATTAAATTTATTCATAAAAAAGGCCTGAATAATTTAGTAAATAATGTATTTGATAAAATAAACACTTAAGAAGTATAGGCGGGGAGGATCCATAGACAATTATAGAGTAATTTTGTTATTGGTATCTCTCGACTTAGCACAAAAAAATCTAAAATTAGTGTACATACATGTCATTGGTTATAAATATGAAAATACATTACCTATGATGTCGAATAGACTGAGAACTAACAATAATAATAATAACCGGTTTACCTCAAGTAACACAAATTTAAGAAACTAATGACCATAATAATAAAAATATTACAGTCTAACATACATACAGATAGATAAATAAACTGAGACAAAGGGCCTATTTTGTTTACAAACAAGTAAAAAATGGTTTTATTTTTCATCACGGATATTTTCATTTACTAAGAAAATAAAGTAGATTCTTAAATCTTTTATAAATAGATAAATAGTTCCAATGTTTATCATTAGACTGCCTACTAGTGTTGCCGTAAAATTAATTGTGCATCGATTATTAATCGATGATGCAAATGGAGCTCAAATAATGACAATCGTTATGATAATCGAGAGTGTAAACGACGTCTATGTAATCGATGATATCGATTCCTACTTTATCCAATATAATTTATTATAATCGAATTAATCGATAGTATTGTCAATCTAAAATAAATTAGCACATACCATTGGTAGGATTCGGTCATTTTGCCTATGGATAAGAATTTTCTTATCCTTTGATCTTTACTTTAGTGGAGATAAATGCGGTTGTCTCACTTTTCTATTTATTAAGATAAAACGCCCCATAATGACGAGCAAATCGATCGAATATAGTATTCTCTAATACACTATAGGTAGGTGTAAGTACTTATCAATAGAATTGTCTTATATCCATAAGATTTCAGGATATAGGAAGGAATATGAAAGAACCTTGAAATTGTAAACTCTCCACGATTTTCATAAATCTCTATCACAACCTTATAGAACTTGAGTTACTACTATGTCAAATAACAACGTAGGTTATAGACGAGTATTTATTGGCCTAACAATAAAAAAAAATCAGAGTAGGTAGGAGCATTCGTTACAAACCCGATAGAGCACTTATGGTATGAAGCGAAGAAGAAAGTGCAGCTCAACTTACTGGCACTAAAAATAAGCTTTACGGGACATTAAAGGTGTTTGGAAATAATATTTCTTTGTAAACCTGTAATGATTTGATTGCATCGATACTGCGTTGATGTCAAATGGTTATACCCAACAAAAACAACCATAGTGGGTATTAAAAATACGTTTCGTGATTTGTTTTGTATTCTATTTTGATTATTGAAAACTTTTTATGTCCTAAACACTTCAATTATTGCCATTTATTTATATTTACAGTTAAAATTTTACGTGTCCCTAATTAGTTGTCCATCCATAAAGTCAATGATGTGTAAGTGGCAAGGATTTATTTATTTAAATATTATTGATCTCAACTAGCTATTAGCTTTCCTGGCCTTTAAATATTTGGAATACTAACCAAATTATTTGTTATGAATTACTATAAGCTTCAAAGCCTCATAGAGATTTCTTTTTCGGACTTGAGGGACGATCTTGTGTTTTAGTCATATAGCGTCCCTAATTAGTTGACCACGACTGTATGGGCAGCCCCCTAAAGTACGTATCATTCATGACTACGTGATAAAGCGAACAGTTTCTTTCTTCTTGTGCTGTGGCACGCGAACGTCTTTAATCGCAAGTCCCACACACGACCGCAGGTCTCGTTAGCTTACTCGCTATTCTCTGTAAGAGATCATACCTGGTGGGCTCGTCAAGCAGCACCAGCGGAGAACGGCTCATGAAAGCGATCGCGGTGCACAGCTTGCGTTTATTGCCGCCGCTGAGCTCGCCCGCGCGAGTGTCGGCGTACTTCTCCAGCTCGAACGTTGAGAGCGTGCGAGGGATCACCTGTGGTAAACACACTTGTCAAACTGTCCAACTTAAATATAGTTTTTTGTCGTTGTTTTCCCGCAGCAGAACGCTTCACCTTCAGTAGTACTATCGATTTATGCAAGTAATTTTTTTTTAATTTTTTTTCGAACTTTTTTTTGAATTTTTTTTTTAAATTTGATGGGAAAATGATAACCAAATGTTAGTAAATAGTAAATAATATTTTTTTTGATAAACGCGAAGGGCAATGACCCCGCGTCAGGTGACCGACCGCGACGCAGCTAGTACTATTGGTTCGAGTTTCGTCTATCATAATCGTAAAACTTTTGATTTGACTAAAAAAAAACTTTATTTATCTATTTTACTACTAAGATAGAATCATTTTACTGCGGGAAAACAACGAATAAAATTCCACGCTGTATACTTGATAGACGGTTCATAAATGCATCTTTGATGCAATATTTTGATTGTAATAATTTATCGAATAACTATGACGTTGTCATCTTTTGAAAATTAACACAAAATCAATCAAAAACAAAATATTCTTTTTTTTATGTAAGCTTTAAATATGTACGTACTTATAAATTGTCCAGATATAAATGTTACAGAGTGACTCTACCATTAGATCCGTAATATTGCTGTCTATCGATAAAAAACTGGCAAGAGAAAACCAAAAGAGCAACCGGTCTTAGTTATTTTCTCATCACTTGGAGCCGGTTTTGTGATCGGTAGTTAACTAAACCAGTAGTAAAATATCAGCAATGTACAATAAAAAAAAAACAATATTTGACCACGGTTCAGAAATAATAACCATAGCTTGAGTTAACGACGGATCAAAAAACCGGCCGGCCCTTACAAGCATGGACTTAACGATGACAGACGATTTTTTATCTACTTAAGAATCATGTAAATGAAATGAAAATGGAAAGCCCTGTTCATTGCGGTGGTTCTTAGCTATGTTTTATGTAGATAGGACTTGAATTTGGTATGATGCTTAGATTAAAAATATTTTTGTTTGTTTATCTCTTTGCTTACCTCATCTCGTTCAGCGATGCCGCGCAGTTGACAGTACATGACTAGCGTCTCGCGCACCGTCAGCAGAGGGTCCACGGCGTCGCTCTGCGGGCAGTAGCCTGTTCATACGCGTAACGTATAAGTAGGTGATGAAGTTCAATAACATTTTAAAATAAACTACTAAATGTCAAAATGTGGTTTTCAAAATTTTATTTCAAAATTAAAAAATACTGGTTTACTTTAATGACATAAAAATGTATTAAATAAAAAAGCTTCAAATGGATAAAATCGCGATATATTATAACATTTTATATAACCCGAGACGTCTTTTCAGCTGTCGTGATTACGATTTATTGCGATTTTATCCGTTTTAAGTTGTTTTATTTAATAGTAATCGCGTAATTATCAGAAACCACTACATAAAAACTTTTTACTTTTTTCACGTGGAAGGACCACGGGCAACCTATAAAAGATATTTATAAATATTGTGGTCAGTCAGAGACGGAGGTACTCACTGATGAGTCCCCGCGCGAGCTGTGATGCGGATCGTGGTGCGCCGCGCAGGTACAAGGAGCCGGTCGTGGGCCGCAGCTGTCCCGTGAGCAGCGCGAACGTCGTGGACTTGCCCGCGCCGTTCTCGCCCAGCAGCGCCGTGCACTGGCACACCACACAACAAACAATTTAACCACTACTCATATATTTTTTATCTACATCCATACCCTAATATGTCTATTTTATAGTCAGGAGCGATGAGCAAACGCCCTACATTTAGATATAAGTATCTGTGGCTGCATCGTAATGTTTACATTTTAGTATCGGTAACCGATACTTTAATTACGTTCAAATTTCGAACGTCTTCTTAAAAAGTAAAAATTAATGGATTTGAAGCTAACATATGTAAGCAAAACATCTTGATGTATTTTCAAAGGTACCAGGAGAGCATAACCGCAGCGTAACTATTCATTAAATCAAAGAGTTTGAAAGACGCAAGCTAGCCTAGCTTCTTGTTCTTCTCTGCTCTCCTGGTACTACGGATTATATTCCACGCGGTTTCACATCGATCCTGACTATAAAATAGACATATTATCGTATGAATTAAGATAAAGTTATGTATGTGACTGTACATAATTAGGCATTAAAATACTCATGTGATCCTTTTATGAAACTCACTTCGTTCGTTTCATAAAACCACATTCGTATTTTAATGACCCTCATTATGCAACAGTCACATAAATGGGATAACTATTTTGCGACTTTGACGAGATGGATTGAAAGCGAGTGAAATCATCTTTTCGTTTTTTCGCAAACCTTTTCTGCCCACGGTGCATCCTACCGCATAGCGAACAAGGCTCTGGCGACCCATTAAACAAATAATAAATAAATAAATATCTCTGGACATTATTCACACAACGCCATCTAGCCCCAAACTAAGCATTAGCTTGTGCTATGGGTGCCAGACAACGGATAAACATTACTTATATTTTTTTTTTGTAAATACATACATATTATACATAGAAACACCCAGACCGATACAAACAGACATGTTCATGCACACAAATGTTTGTACCGTGCGGGGATCGAACCCGCGACCTCTGGTGTAATAGCCGACTTCTCGACCATTACACCAAATGGCTCGTCAATGGATTAATGGCGGTATCATCATCATCATCTCAAGCCTTCCTCGACCAATTTGGTGTAGGCCTCCTTCAGTCTTCTCCATCTTGTTCTATTTTAGGCTGTTAGTATCCAATTCTGGCCCGCTATCTTCCGGATATCATCTTTCCAGCGCATCTGCGGTCTACCAACTGGTCTCTTAAAATCCCACGGTCTCCATTCTAACAGGTCTTTGCACCACGAGTCGAGTCTCGTGGTGCAAATGGCGGTATAACCACATATAACTATCTAATTCCAAAAGCGTAGCCTGTTACCGAACTGGTGCATTTGCTACACAACGCACCACGTCGGTAACGGGTTACAGCGTCACCGGCGTAAGCTACGTCCTACGATCGCCAACCAGTGCCAAGTATGATCATTGGAAAAATCTTGTAATAACAGCAAATTGGCGAGCATCTGGAGGAGCATGTGTCCAACAGTGTTCTACAATAGGCTGATAATAGCAAAAATACCAGCTTATGTTAGTGTTTTTTTATATTATAAAAAATTCAAACGAGCGGGCGTGACCGCAGTCACAGATTATACTTCGGGTCTCAACCGAAGACGATTTAATATTACTTGCAGCAGCCATGAGTTGGTGCTATCTTTGTCACACGTTTAGATTTATAACACTTAAAAAGATCTTCTGTCTCACTCACTCCCCCAACAACCTGGCAACCCGCGGCGCCTACGCGCCAGACCTCATTACATGTTTTTGTGTTATCTGAGTTACACGTGCGTTTTCCTTTCTAAAATTTAAAAAAGGAAAACGCTAACGGTCGGAATCTTCAGATAGTAATAGTGATAGTTTCCTACTCAAAGGCCAAAAATAGTGAAAGTGTTACTTTTCCTACGGAAAATCCAAAAGTATTATATTAACCAGTGAATATGATTTCAATACAGGAATCAACATGACCAATGGAAGTTTTCAGGTACCCTACTTTTATTTATTTTTTGCAATTACATTTTGTAACAATTTACTCCCAGGTGGGAACGTGTATGGGCTGATGATGATGATGATGATGACATTTTGTAACTTTATTATGTGAGTACATACTTACCACCATAATGTAGTTCATGTATATTCATATTTCTAATCAAATTAAACTGTTTTGCAAAAATACAGTTATAATAAAAAATGTCCTCCTAGCCGATTCAGCTATGGCGGCCAATCTTTTACGATCAGCCAACTATGCAGGATATATTATAGTGCACAAGTGAGTGCGCAAGCACAGGTGCACTCCCTATTCCCTCACTCTCATAGCACGGTGGGACAGCAGTCTGACACGACCGAAGAGAGATCAGGCGCAGGACCAACGGCTTAACGTGCCTTCCGAAGCACGGAATCATCATTCTTTTCAGACATTCAGGTGATTCATGCCTGCAATGTCCTAACCAAACTGGAAACATTCACACAAAGTGATGCTCCCCGCGGGATTCGAACCCACGACCTCCGGGTATTAGAGCCCAACGCTGCTCTAACCACTGTACCACGCAGGCAGTTAGAAAAATACAGTAAACAAAGGTCTTGTTAAGATTATAATGCGTGTATTCAACCTGCATGCAGGTGTGCAAATCTACTTACATAAATTTGAAACAAAAATATATTATTATACATATTACATAGGTAAATTATCCTTAATTATTATTACATGTCAAACTGTTATTGCTATGAGTAACGGAATAAACGATATATTCAGTAACATTTATAAATGAGGTCTGGGCGAGATCATCCCGTGATGTAAATAATAATCTATAGCCTACACGGCTAAATAAGTAACCATTACGCTATAAAAGCGCTACAAGTTACAGTACTAAAAGTGTTGAGGGATTTTGATACCACAAATTTGTGAGGACCTACTTTATTCTTATAACGGTAGGGTACTCTTGGACTCAAGTGTTGAAGTTCCCTTTAAAACTACCTACTTAAACCACGCAAAGCGTGATGACAATATTGCACCAAGAGGTTTTTTAACTCCACGCATGTCGTGTAGAGGATATTTCTCCACTGTAAAAGTGTCGAGGTTAACCCCACGCTAGTCGTGAAGTGGTTTTTTTTAACTCCACGCAAGTCGTGTAGAGGATATTTCTCCACTGTAAAAGTGTCGAGGTTAACCCCACGCTAGTCGTAAAGTGGTTTTAAACTCCACGCAAGTCGTGTAGAGGATATTTCTCCGCTGTAAAAGTGTCGAGGTTAACCCCACGCTAGCCGTGAAGTGGTTTTTTAACTCCACGCAAGTCGTGTAGAGGATATTTCTCCACTGTAAAAGTGTCGAGGTTAACCCCACGCCAGTCGTGAAGTGGTTTTTTAACTCCACGCAAGTCGTGTAGAGGATATTTTCTCCACTGTAAAAGTGTCGAGGTTAACTCCACGCTAGTCGTGTAGAGGACATTGCTCCACTCTAGAAGTGTCGAGCTAGAATGGAGGCCCAGAGTGGACACCACAGGCAGACCACCGCCTGTGGTGGACGACTTACGACGACACGCAGGCTGGGACTGGATGAATCGGGCACAGGATCGTCGCAAGTGGAAAAGAAGATAAGAGGCCTCTATCCAGATATGGATCATTAAGAGATCATAAGGAGGGCGAGCAGTTTTTCTACCTTCAAGCACAGCGTGTTGTGGTATTGATCCAAAAAATGGTTTACTTCACGTAAATCTAGTACTTATATAGTATAAATATAATTGAAGGTTAAGTAAAGTTTATATGATGATATCTGCCACTACTCCTTGACAAAACAGAACCGGTCGCAGGCACGTTTAACCGCACCGGCCTAGCTTGTCTGATTTCATCGGATATCCAAGAAAAACTTATTTTATTTGGATCTGGAATTATTACAATAACTCGGAAAGATCCAGGATATAAAAATAATAATAATAACGCACGCTTCAAAGGATCGGGTCCCCATGGGCTTGCTTGACTAAATGCCCGGAACTGAAATCATTACTAGTGTAAAAACTGAGACATACAAACATTTATAGTAATAACAAAAGTCTCTGGACAAAGATAATCGCTTTCATATGGACACAATAATCGGCAAAATTATGCATAATAATTATGATTGATATTCAATTATAAGTAAATAAAGATATTATTATTATTATTAAGATAAATATGTAGATACAGTTATAAACAACAAACAGATCTTGTGTTCGCACATCTTCAGATCTGTTATTTCCGAGATTCGTCGAAATCTATCGTTTTCGAAATTTATATCGGAAAGAAAAGTTCTGATTATCATCAGAACGAAAAGATACGATAGGGCCCCGTTTGGAACGCAAACTCGAGGCGCTTTAAACTCCAGGGGGGTGCCGCCGCGCGGAGCATCAGCGGTTGAGCCACCAAGGGTGCAGCTAGTGACGCCGAGAGGCCACCACTCCGCATGCGCGACATCACAAATATCTGTCATAAATGTGCGCACTGACTTATCTGACGATTGTGCAGTTTTATGATTAGATGCATGCATATAAAGAAGAATCTTCAGAAGTATCTTAAGTTCAAGATTTTTACTGTTACGCAGAAACTTATATCACAATAAAGGACAAATTTCATTATGTACAATAATTATTACATTTATTAAAGTGGCACATTTCACAATTCTTTACAAAATGGAAGCTTATGGCACAGTCCATACGCTGATTATTAATTTTATGATAATAATATTATATTTTCATAATTTACTAAAAATTTAATATGTTACTTGTATCTCTAACGCTCAATCGCTGCTCTGATACGAATTATATTTATTATAAATTGTCTATTCTAAATTACAAAAACCTTCTTTGTAATTAAGTGTGTAGTTTGGAACATCTACTGAACTCAGGACTACTGGAAGTTAATTTATTTATTTATTAAAACTTTATTGATCTGAAAATCCGGGTGCAAAGGCGGACTTGACAGTAGAAGCATTCTCTACTAGTCAACGTTTGGGAAAAACGAAATGCTTTAATGCGGCAAAAATTTGTGCCTTGTAATCATTTATATTTACTACAAAAATCGAATAATCGATAACATACGCTTGTAAAGAAAAATGAAAATAAGAACTAATAATATTATGTCACTACTTGAACTAGAACTAAACAGTGTTGTGAAAATAAATAATACCGCATAAACGTTCCGTTTAAAAATAACTACGGTTTACAAATTCTGTTTATTTGTAATAAACATAAGAAATGTTAAATATACCGAACACTGTTGTCAAATATTGCGAATAATTGTGACAGGTATATTGATTATGTTGTTTTTTGATGATTATAGGCAAATTTACACTAAAGTATTTTGCTGAATGTATATTGGCTTTTTTGTCCTCTGCATTTCCAGTCATTTATTCGTTAATTACATGATATAACGTTAAGTTTTTTAATAAGAAAAATTCGTAGTCATTTCAACATTTTTCGAAAATGAAAATCATGAAATTGGCAAATAATCATAAAAAAAAAAAAAAAAAAAACAAAGCACACAGATATCCCCAGACTGGGCATGGCTTGTGCTATGGTTGCCAAACTTGACAAATAGCGGATGAACGTTCCTTACATAATTTGTTATTTTTGTATTATTATTTTTAAAATGTACACATACTTTTATTATGCATATAAAACATTCAGGCCGATAAAGGCATATATTCATGCACACGACACGAGTGGTCGTACCGTGCGGATTTCGATCCTGCGATCTCTGATGTAGTGGTCGACTCCTCAAACATTACAATGAATCTATGTATATATCTATGTACGCATTTTAGATCAGATCAAGCTATATACATATTAGATAGATAATCTTTACTGGTGAATGCAAATTACAAAATTTGTCCCAATTTGTATCACAATAATATTGTGATAATTGTATCACAATATTATTGTGATTGTATTGCATTGTATTGTATGTATTGACATACACTAAAATATACAATAAAATTTAACGTATCATCATTCCTTGTCTGATGATTGTATTAATCGCTTTGCTATTAAAGGTTTAAATAGACTGGCTTTCACCAAATCACCATCCAAAGTTTTATTTTGTATTAAGCTATTTCGCTAATATTATCCGTAAGATAAAATATAATATATCTATAAAAGATTACATACTCCGTGTACTTGCTTAGTCATTGCCTTTGATCAAAGAATACAGACCATTATCTTAATGAGACATTTAATAATTACAATAGATTATTTGATTTGATGGAGACCTCGTAACCTGAGGCCTCCCACTCATCATTACTTATAGTGCCGTATATTCGCGGCAATAATAATATATTCATAACAATTGCTGAATATTAAAAACTACGTATACAGAACTTGTGGTTCATGGAAGGACACTTTTTTATTGGAGTCAAAAAAAAAAAAAAATGGAAAATAATTTATTTTATATACATGATATTGCCATCAATTGAAATATACATAATGCGTATTCGTATCTCACAGTCCTCTGTCAGCTTATGCATCCACCTTTTACCGGTGTTGGTTGGAGCGATCCCTCGATTGTCTTCTTCTTCTTTATAATAAAAATGTCCTAGTATCGTCCTGTACATAAATAATGGTGATTTCGCTAAAGCCATATTCGGTATATGGTTAATTTAAAAGACATATTATTTGACTACGCCTTATTAATTTACAAAATTTACTTATCTTTTATTTTTAATTGTTTACCTTAATATTACAATGATGCTCTAAACATCTGCAAGTAATATTAAATCGTCTTCGGTTGAGACCCGAAGTATAATTAAGAATCAAACGAACTTACCTAGTGTAGTTTGATTCCAATTATGCGAGGGTCTCAACCGAAGACGATTATATCGTCCCATCCCGCCCAACCCGACAAACAATTAATAAAAATAAAAGCTAATCCATTCACGGAAACACAAAAAATTTACTTTGAAATAATGAGGTCTGGCGCGTAGGCGCCGCGGGTTGCCAGGTTGTTGGGGGAGTGAGTGAGACAGAAGATCTTTTTAAGTGTTATAAATCTAAACGTGTGACAAAGATAGCACCAACTCATGGCTGCTGCAAGTAATATTAAATCGTCTTCGGTTGAGACCCTCGCATAATTGGAATCAAACTACACTAGGTAAGTTCGTTTGATTCTTAATTATTAAATAGTTACTAATGATCACTATCTGACACTGGCATAATGTTAATTTGTTTATCAGGCAATGTTTATTCGTCGTCTTGCACTCATAGTAAGTTCAAGTTCATGCTTGGCCTGTGACCAAATGGTATCATCATAACACAACAAAAAAAAAAAAAAAAATTATTATTATTGTACAAGTACCTGTCCAGGAGGGATGCCGAGCGTTAGGTCTCGAAGGGCCACTCGGTTTCCGTACGCCTTACTAAGCCCCACGCAGGCTGCCACGTCGCCCACGCCTGGGACGAATCGAGGCGGAGTCAGCGCCTTGCCTTCTGTCTCCACAAACCCTGTACACAAATGTTTCACTTGACGATTTTTACTAGCAATACTGACGATGATGATGACGATTAGTTTCAGATACATTTGACAAAACCGATTAATAAATTAAATATAACAACTTTAAAAATATTATCCTATATCTTTTCCGGGGGACTTATTTAGCGCGACCGCCCCCATGTAAGGCTGGCAGTAAACAGATCCATAGACTAAATATGTTACAGTCAAAACTCATAGCCGGTCAAAACCACTTTTAACTACAAAAATCAGGCAAAAGTGGTTTTGACTAAGGGCACCGGTCAAAACCACTTTTGCCTGATTTTTGTAGTTAAAAGTGGTTTTGACCGGCTATGAGTTTTGACTGATATAAATAGATCTTTTACCTGCGTTGATGTTGCCGATGGTGCGCAGGCGCAGCGGGTGCTCCTCGCCGCGCGCGACGCCCGCCGCCACTGCCCCTGCCGTAAGTACGAACGACGCAAGGCTGGCAATGCACACGGTACCTGCGTTGATGTTGCCGATGGTGCGCAGGCGCAGCGGGTGCTCCTCGCCGCGCGCGACGCCCGCCGCCACTGCCCCTGCCGTAAGTACGAACGACGCAAGGCTGGCAATGCACACGGTACCTGCGTTGATGTTGCCGATGGTGCGCAGGCGCAGCGGGTGCTCCTCGCCGCGCGCGACGCCCGCCGCCACTGCCCCTGCCGTAAGTACGAACGACGCAAGGCTGGCAATGCACACGGTACCTGCGTTGATGTTGCCGATGGTGCGCAGGCGCAGCGGGTGCTCCTCGCCGCGCGCGACGCCCGCCGCCACTGCCCCTGCCGTAAGTACGAACGACGCAAGGCTGGCAATGCACACGGTACCTGCGTTGATGTTGCCGATGGTGCGCAGGCGCAGCGGGTGCTCCTCGCCGCGCGCGACGCCCGCCGCCACTGCCCCTGCCGTAAGTACGAACGACGCAAGGCTGGCAATGAGCACGGTACCTGCGTTGATGTTGCCGATGGTGCGCAGGCGCAGCGGGTGCTCCTCGCCGCGCGCGACGCCCGCCGCCACTGCCCCTGCCGTAAGTACGAACGACGCAAGGCTGGCAATGAGCACGGTACCTGCGTTGATGTTGCCGATGGTGCGCAGGCGCAGCGGGTGCTCCTCGCCGCGCGCGACGCCCGCCGCCACTGCCCCTGCCGTAAGTACGAACGACGCAAGGCTGGCAATGCACACGGTACCTGCGTTGATGTTGCCGATGGTGCGCAGGCGCAGCGGGTGCTCCTCGCCGCGCGCGACGCCCGCCGCCACTGCCCCTGCCGTAAGTACGAACGACGCAAGGCTGGCAATGAGCACGGTACCTGCGTTGATGTTGCCGATGGTGCGCAGGCGCAGCGGGTGCTCCTCGCCGCGCGCGACGCCCGCCGCCACTGCCCCTGCCGTAAGTACGAACGACGCAAGGCTGGCAATGAGCACGGTACCTGCGTTGATGTTGCCGATGGTGCGCAGGCGCAGCGGGTGCTCCTCGCCGCGCGCGACGCCCGCCGCCACTGCCCCTGCCGTAAGTACGAACGACGCAAGGCTGGCAATGCACACGGTACCTGCGTTGATGTTGCCGATGGTGCGCAGGCGCAGCGGGTGCTCCTCGCCGCGCGCGACGCCCGCCGCCACTGCCCCTGCCGTAAGTACGAACGACGCAAGGCTGGCAATGCACACGGTACCTGCGTTGATGTTGCCGATGGTGCGCAGGCGCAGCGGGTGCTCCTCGCCGCGCGCGACGCCCGCCGCCACTGCCCCTGCCGTAAGTACGAACGACGCAAGGCTGGCAATGAGCACGGTACCTGCGTTGATGTTGCCGATGGTGCGCAGGCGCAGCGGGTGCTCCTCGCCGCGCGCGACGCCCGCCGCCACGCGCGCCCTCTCCGCCGCCACGTCCTCCGCCCCCTCACCGTCGCCCGGGGGGACGCTCTCCGCAGGGGGGAGGCTGCTTGACTGGAATCTGACGAGACACAGACAAAAATTTACAATACTTTCTTACCTAATCATCGTAAACACACCCGATAGAACAAAAAGTCTTGCTGTAACTTGTTATTTATTTATTACTAGCGTAAGCCTTCAGCTTCGCCTTCCTTAACAGTTACACAAAATCTTAGGAAACCGTAGCCAATGTGTTATTCGGTTGTAGTTTTATAATAAAAATAATAAATCTCTGGACACTATTCACACGCCACATATTCATACACGCAAATGTTTGTACCGCGCAATGATAGAAATGTGACCTCTTGATGTACTAGCCGACTTCTCCGAATACCACTTGACATTTTGCAACTTGGACATTCTGCGCCTAAACGTAGGAAATGGCTCGTCAATATCGAAATAATCTAAAGTATCTAATCGAATAAATGGATAAATAGTATAACTCACTTGGCGAGCAGGGAGTCGAAAGCTTGGTACTCGATTGCTAGGTTGAGCAGGAACAGCAAAGCGCCAACCAGTACCATGTATACGTAGTGGTAGGCCACCAGCGAGGACCCCAGCGGGTCCCGGTACGTGTCCATGCCGAAGCGGCTTAGCACCTGCGAATGTTCTTGTATATTTTAGATGATCGCACAAAATAGGTTTCGAAACCGAAACAAACTTCTCGTTGTTTTTCATCTGGCCGAAACTGACTAAAATTCAAATCGAACCTTCGATCGATGTTGCATGACAGCTATATTGACTGTCTAGTAGCGTTGTAGACTTTGAAAACGAAAACTTTAATTTGTATTGGTAAATAAGAAATAATTATTGTGCTTTGAAAGTATAAAATTAAGACGTGTTTCTGCGTCAGCAAATAGGTGGCGCTACTGCGTCGGCGCCGCGGACGCTCCCGGCTCCGCTATGTTTTTTCTCTTCTTTCCTACTGTAAAAGCGGCAGTAAGTGTCTCCATGATTTAATTATATTTCTAAAGATTCAAAGTCAAGTTTTTCAATTAAATCTGGATCCATTGTTTAGCTTATGGTCCTTCGAGCCGCGGCTCGAAGTCGCGACTAATAATGGAGAATGTTACTAGGTATGCGAAATAGCTTGTAACTTTGTCACAGTAAAGCCTATGTGAATATAAACACATTATTTTTTGTTCCATGCCAAAATATCAATTCGTTTAGATTTTATAGACATTTAAAAATCCCGTTCGCCGCGCGTCGGCCATGCTGGCGCTGCAGTACAATGACGTCACAGGTCATAGAACGTTGCGCGCTCCGGTACGGTTCACTACGAAATAACCGTACCGGAGCGCGCAACGTACTGCGTGAGAGGGTGTAAAGTGACGTCACCGCAACGAGCTCCGGCCGGCCAACACTCGCGCCGTTTAAAATTCAATATCTCGGGAACTAAGTGACATATCGAAATAATTTTTATACACACTTTTTTTATTTCTTAAGGACTATAAGAAAAGGTAAAAATCGAAACTAGGTAACATTCTCCATTGTAATTTTTGCCGGCGGGTGGAAGCGACAATTTTGACCAAAAGTGATAGTTGGATAATCTTAAGTTATATACCTGTGCTTGGATAGTGTTCTTCGCGATCTCGAGCAGTCCGTCGCCGAGCGCGAACTGCGGCGACAGCATGAAGATCTTGTGCAGCACCCACCGCGCGTTGTCAGTCCTCTGGAAATTACATTGACTCATAGATAGATAGATAGATAGATACTCTTTATTGCACAAAACATAGGAAAACATGTTACATAATGAAGCTGTACAATTCAGGCGGACTTATCGCTAGATAGCGATCTCTTCCAGTCAACCTTAGGATAGAGGAAAGTAATAAAAATAGTTTAAACAGAAATAAAGGGTAGGTAGTGCAAGACGGAGAAAAAAAAAATATATATATGTTGCATCTAATAAAGAAATAAGAAATATATCATAACATATAAAAATATATAAGTATATACATAAACATACATAAACAAAATAATACATACACATACATAAAGACTCATCATCATCATCAGCTCAGCTGAACATAGACGACACTGTTGAGCAGTGGCCTCCCCTCCCCCAATAAGCTCCAGTCAATTTAAGTTGTCTTTCGTATGTAACAGTACTCGGTGAACAACTACTCAGTTAGGTCAGCTGACAGGTCCCGCTAAGAACTCACGGCGCGGTTTTTAATCGCGCCCGTAGCGGTTGCGGGCTCGCAGCTTCCTGCGGTTTTATTTCAAAACTCACGAGATCGGTGATTTGCACGGTCCCGCTGCGGTTACAAACCGTCCACGATACGTTGTTTTTTGGAACGTCACGCTGCCTTAAATCACTGTACATTCTGAAGCGCCGAGGCCGAGGAAGGCGTTGCCGCAGAACAGCAGCATGTTGGCCACGCTCGCGTCGCTGAACAGCGCCGTAAGTCCTAGCCTACCTCCGAGTCGGAGATGACGTCGAGGATGAGCAGCACGGTGATGCCGCCGAGGCCGAGGAAGGCGTTGCCGCAGAACAGCAGCATGTTGGCCACGCTCGCGTCGCTGAACAGCGCCGTGAGTCCTAGCCTACCTCCGAGTCGGAGATGACGTCGAGGATGAGCAGCACGGTGATGCCGCCGAGGCCGAGGAAGGCGTTGCCGCAGAACAGCAGCATGTTGGCCACGCTCGCGTCGCTGAACAGCGCCGTGAGTCCTAGCCTACCTCCGAGTCGGAGATGACGTCGAGGATGAGCAGCACGGTGATGCCGCCGAGGCCGAGGAAGGCGTTGCCGCAGAACAGCAGCATGTTGGCCACGCTCGCGTCGCTGAACAGCGCCGTGAGTCCTAGCCTACCTCCGAGTCGGAGATGACGTCGAGGATGAGCAGCACGGTGATGCCGCCGAGGCCGAGGAAGGCGTTGCCGCAGAACAGCAGCATGTTGGCCACGCTCGCGTCGCTGAACAGCGCCGTGAGTCCTAGCCTACCTCCGAGTCGGAGATGACGTCGAGGATGAGCAGCACGGTGATGCCGCCGAGGCCGAGGAAGGCGTTGCCGCAGAACAGCAGCATGTTGGCCACGCTCGCGTCGCTGAACAGCGCCGTGAGTCCTAGCCTACCTCCGAGTCGGAGATGACGTCGAGGATGAGCAGCACGGTGATGCCGCCGAGGCCGAGGAAGGCGTTGCCGCAGAACAGCAGCATGTTGGCCACGCTCGCGTCGCTGAACAGCTTCTCCGCGACGTGCACCAGGCTTCCGCACGAGAACCTGACAAGGAAACAATCGTTATTATTATTGACCTTCATCGGGAGCAGAGGTATCGCTCTAAAAATGGGGGGATTCGGGTACGAGTGGGTACGAAGAAAACTATACTATACTATATAGAAGACCTTTTAAAATAACAAATAAACAAGAAGTCAGGTTTTTTTATACTAGGTCAGTTGGCAGACAGGCACGCAGCCGCTTCACCTGGAAGCGTCGCTCAATGTGCTGCCAGACTATAGACTCATCTGATCTTCGAGCCTCTGATTTCAAGTGTACTGGCTCCCACATTGATATTGCCGGAACACAGCCAGAGCTGTTATGGCGGCAGATTTCACCTGTGGGGGTATTAGCCACTGTTCCACGGAGGTATAGAACCAATTTGTTGATATAAAATTCAGCGTGTGCAGCGAACACTTACCCATAGAGCAGGATGAGCAGGCAGATGGCGGGCAGGTTGTTCCTCTCCACGAACACGGGGAAGTGGAACGCCTCCATCAGGATCACCGTTATCACCATGTTCAACAGAATAACCTGTACAAATGCCGGTGATTATACACATATACTTGATATTGCACACGTTGGACAACATCAAAAACGTTCATTTGATCCATAAAGTCGGAAATCAACGCAAAAACACGAGGTTAAATCCATTAAAAAAATAGAAATCAACGGAGGTACATTTTATTTTTAGATTCAAGCGGGATGGAACATAAAAAAACGGTAAAAATAGATCTAAGCATAGCTCGTTCTATGGGTGCCATTTATTTGGCGACCTTCCTGGCTTTGGGTACTCATCCAATGCTATCTAGCCCCATACTAAGTATAGGTTGTTTTATGGGTTCTCCCCTCTCCCCACCCGATGTCAGTAATGAGTCTAAGGCTGACCTCACATTTCGCGGGCGCGGTTGAGGAGCGGGCTCCCGACGTGTTCGGGCACGCGGCGGTTCACCAGCGTGCGACGAACGCTACCCCCTCGCCCGCCACCTCCGCCGCCGCCCGCCTCGACCTCTCAAAGATCGCGGCGGGAGGCCAGGGAGCCCGCTCCACAACCGCGCCCGACAAATGTGGGGTCAGCCTTAGTAACAGCACGAGCGGTGGTTGCCGTCTCCGGTAACCACCGGTCCTGCCGTTACTAAGACCCTAGTTCACACTAAGAGTGGCCAAGTAGCCAGCCGACGTGTACTCACGATCATGTCAGCGGCCAGGGCGGCGGTCCAGTACAGAGCCGGCGAGACGCCCGCCAGCAGCTGCAGGCGCTTCTGCTGGTCGCGGCGCGCGGTGGCCAGGTACACGCTCACCAGCGAGTACGGTACTCACGATCATGTCAGCGGCCAGGGCGGCGGTCCAGTACAGAGCCGGCGAGACGCCCGCCAGCAGCTGCAGGCGCTTCTGCTGGTCGCGGCGCGCGGTGGCCAGGTACACGCTCACCAGCGAGTACGGTACTCACGATCATGTCAGCGGCCAGGGCGGCGGTCCAGTACAGAGCCGGCGAGACGCCCGCCAGCAGCTGCAGGCGCTTCTGCTGGTCGCGGCGCGCGGTGGCCAGGTACACGCTCACCAGCGAGTACGGTACTCACGATCATGTCAGCGGCCAGGGCGGCGGTCCAGTACAGAGCCGGCGAGACGCCCGCCAGCAGCTGCAGGCGCTTCTGCTGGTCGCGGCGCGCGGTGGCCAGGTACACGCTCACCAGCGAGTACGGTACTCACGATCATGTCAGCGGCCAGGGCGGCGGTCCAGTACAGAGCCGGCGAGACGCCCGCCAGCAGCTGCAGGCGCTTCTGCTGGTCGCGGCGCGCGGTGACCAGGTACACGGCCGCGCCCGCGCTCACCAGCGAGTACGCCACCACCACCAGGCCCGAGATGCCCGCGTCCGCCACGTGCTGGTACCTGCGACCAGAGAATACGATAGAACCAGGTTTCACCAGGTGGTTCCTGTACTAGGCCGTCTAGGTGGGCACCACTGCAGTGCCAGATATTTTCCCGTGTAATAGAAGTGTGTCAAGCACTTCTGTGTTTCGGGGAAAGGGCACTACACAGCTAGTGAAATTACTGGGTATATGAGACCTAATAACTGTCGTCTCGGTGTAGCGAGCGCAGGGCGGTGCCAGACAGTAACTGCTTAGTTACCTCCTTGTGAGTTAAATTTTTCTATGTTAGTTACTGTTTGGCACTGAACTGTCTAAGGGCAGACGTGGCGCTTTTTTTTTTTTTTTTTTTTATAGTAGCTCAGTACATTGGCTCCACTTAGCCTGATGGTAAGCAAAAGGGGAACCCAAATTACCACGACAACGGACGCAACACCGTGGTGTTCTATCCGTTGGCATCGCAGTACTGGCTCACAAGGTGCTTCTTCACGCTTCGCTTACCATCAGGTGTACGATCTGACCGTCTTGTTACACATTGCAATAAAAAAAAGAACACAATCTAGAAGCTCTGATATAGCATAAAGGTAAGCTACTAGAAACTTCTTTGAAAATGGCAGTATAATTAAAAGAGAAGCGTGTTGCCAGTTACAAATTGTGAAAAAAAAAACTATCAACTTACACAGTGTCCTTGCTGATCTGCTCCTTGGATATCTTCATGGGGTGCGAGTAGGTGTGTATAGCGGCGTCGCGGTTGCCGGTGGTCGCGCGCAAGATGGCGCTGTGTAGGGCGCTGACCGCCGCGGGCAGCGCGTGGTGGCCCTTGTTGTTGTACCACGCTATCAGGCTGGTCAGGTTGTTGGCGAGCGCTGAGGTGTAGCCGGAGTATCTGGCGAGTGTTGGTAGTAGTTTAAATCAAGATTTAAGTAGTAATATAGATTACTGAGGTTACGACCGGGGTAGAAAGAGACACCACACATTCGACATTAGTAGTTAGTAAAGAAAAACCGAGATTTTGCGAGATTTTATTCTAAATGCGTGCAGTGGACTGGAAATTAAGTTTCATTAACTCAACATCACAGACAGCTATATTAAATTATGCTTTTTTTGGCTTTCTGTTTATATTTTTCAATGCATTAACTTAATAAGTTAGTTGTGGTGTGATTTTGAACCTTTTATTTCAAGTGTACTGGCTCCCATATTAATATAGCTGAAATAAAGCTGTTATGGCGGTAGACTTTACCTTTTGGGATACTATATAGCTAGCCAGTCGGACTCTTCTTTTACCCACGATTTTTGGGTCATATACCCAAGCGGCTTAGCTTAGCCACTGTATTCTTTAACCTTTTTCTTGCTAATCTTATAAATAAAAAAAAAAATCAATATTCACGTACCTCTTTTGTATATACTCCTGCTGCGTGCTGACGATCCAGTCGTTGAGTGTCCCGACATCGGGCAGCACCATGAGTGGCGGCTGACGCCTGTCCAGGGTGGCGTCGCACGTCTGCTTCGCATCGTTGCATGAACATATCGGTGTGTCCTACCAACGAAAATTATGTCAAAACCATGATTGATACAGATCCCCTCTATTATTCCTTTTTGGACAATATTCACACGACACCATGCTACAAGGGTTCATGCTTGGCGTCTCATCATATTAGCATAAATATGAATTATTAGTATATCACTGCTTTAGTATGTTCGGCAGTTTCTAGCTCGGTAGAGATTTAGATAAAAATCCAATATTTAAAATAACATTAAACACATTTAATCAAAACCAATACATAATACAACTAACAAAACTGAACTAGTTTTTAAAATACATAAATAATACTGTGTTTCTTGCCTCGGCAGTCCAGTTCTTGAAGGGCTTATTGAAGATCAACTCGTCCATGACGTGCCGCGCGAATGTGGGGTCCATCTGCTCTGAATAAACGGACGGCTGTGGTCTACAAACAAACAAAGAATATAAAGTATCTAAGTAAAGTATCGCCTCGATGGTCTAGTGGTTTAAATGCCGGGCCGAGATCTTGGGGTTCTGGGTTCAATTCCCGTGTCGAGCTAACTTGTCGTAGGTTTCTTTGGAAAACAGTTCGGGTTTGCGATCATCACCAATCCGCTTCAAGCGTAGTGATTAAGCTAGCATCCATCATTAAAACGATAAATAAAATTGATTTCAAAGTTAGAAGCCTTCAAAGTTAGTGCAGTGTGTGGTGTTGGCGGCGGTAAATAAAAGAGGTGTTGTCGCGACTGTAGGATTATTTTAACTAAGCTACATATGTCTTAGTCTATCTTATATAACTAGAAAGAGGGGTAAAGGTCGCTACACACTACATTAGAGGCCCGAATAGAGGGAGTTTTGCCCCACTCGGGAATTGAACCCAAGACCCCGAGGACCGACCTCGTACCATCGAGGCGTTCTTAGGCCACTAGATTAATAACACGTTTTCCTATACTAAGTTGAAAAGAACGCATGACCAGTCGCTACTAGTATACTCACACGACGAACTCAGTGGTGTTGGGGTACAGTTCCGGGCTGAGCAGCAACGAGACCTCGTTGTCCGCCGGCGGCCGGATGGTGGAGAAGCCCATGGCGATGCCCACGAACAGCGACGGCAGGATTAGCACCACGAAGAGAAGCCACCTGTGACAATAGACCACGGGGAGTTAATAAGCAGCATTCAAGAAAGTCAAGCTACCCACGCTGCGGTCAGTTAATGGATGGGAGACCATTCTGACCATATTTAGTGACATTTATTTCGACCGTCTCCGTGCTTCGGAAGGCACGTTAAGCTGGTTGTCCCGGCTGATACGTACCTGTCCCTGGTGTAGTGCAGGAACCTGGCCAGCATGAGCGCGCGCAGCTGCTGCGGCCAGGCGCCGGTGCGCGGCCCGTCGCTGCTCACTAGTGGACCCTCCGGCCTGATGCTGGACGTGGATGTGCTTTTCGATGGGATGTCTTCCGCAGTGTCTGGTAAGAGAACAGTTTATTAGTAAATATATCGTTTCTATATGCAAATAGACTTCCGCCCGCGACTTCGCTCGCGCAGACTACATCCTATAAAACACTATGAAACTTACACATTGTAAAGCACCCCTTCATAATAATTATGGAGGTTTTAATAAAAGAATTAATACCCTTTTTACCCCCTTTTTAAATTCAATTCAATTTTTTTTTCTATTTCTTTGGGGGGTGAATTTCCAAAAACCCCTTCTTAGTGGAAACTTACGCAAATCCCCGTACAAAGTTTCAAAATCCTGGGCTGGGCGTTTACTGTCAATCAGTCAGTCACTTTTCTCTTATAAATTAATTATTAATTGGTTCTCACATAGCAGTACTAGTATCTAAATGTCGCAGTAGCTTACGTTAAGGCAAGAACCAGAATGGGAAACCGAGGGTGTAATGGGTTGTGGGTCACTTGAGTCTAGTCGACCGCAGGTCTAGCTAGCCTGGTGTCAAGGGTAGTACCGTATCGTATGTGTTCCACTGCTGGCCGCTCGGCCTGCTGGCACACGTTGTGGAACACCTGCTCCAGGCTGCTGCAGTCCAGCGTGTAGCTGCGGAAGCCCAGCGTCTGTTGGTTGTCCTCCACCGCCGTGCACAGCTGCAGGAAGCTGAAAACATACCACACTTATTTATCTCTGTCTCAACAATTTGTAAACTGACGAGTAGAAGACACGTTGGGCAACTCCTTCGTGGTAAGAATCCCTCAATGGATGGCCACTCACCATCAGGTTTGGCTGAGTGCCTGTTTGCTAACTGACCTAGCATAAAAAAATCAAGAGAGGAACCTTTTTTATATTAGAGGATGGCAAAAATTTAAGTGTCACCTGATGATAAGTGATCACTGCTACCTATAACTTTTTTAGAAAAAATTTTAAAACTGGCGAGCTGGTTAGTATGATTTTTTGATATTAGTTTGGTGCTAGATGGCAGCGACTAGCAAGGCTCTCACGACGCCTAGCAAGGCTTTGCTTCGTTCTTCTACAATGGGCTCGTCGCTTGTGTTACATCTATACTAATAATATTATAAAGAGGAAAGATTTGTTCGTTTATTTCTATTCAATGGGCTCCGAAACTACTGAACCTATATGAATAATTTATTTTACTGTTGCACAGCTACAGTCTACACTATCACCGGTGAACATAGGGTACTTTTGATCCCGGAAATGTGGGGGAAGGGGGATATATTTTTTAAAGAAATTACGCGCGGGTGAAATATTGAATATAGGAGTTATAACTTACTCGTTGTTCAGTCCATTGGCGTCAAAGAAGGGCAGAGACAGTTCCACATTTAACCCGTTGACGTCAATCAGGCTTGCATTAGCGATCACATCTCTCACTGTGCCCAGCAAGGCTTTACTACGTTCTTCTACAGTGGGCTCGTCGGTTGTGTCGTCACTGTCGTTATGAGGGTAGGTCACGGTCAGTCGGTAGCCCGTGCCCAGTGTGCGCTTGATCTCGATGGGTGACCCTGTTGTGTGGACTTGACCCTATGCATGTAATGAACAATAATATAAATAATGATTAGAGAAAATTACAGCAAAAAGCTTTTGCTTTGACCTTAACACACGCTTCAAAGGACCGGGTCCTCTTAGGTCCCAGAATTTAAAGTGTACCTATAGGTTAAAATAATAATAATATTCTTTATTGCAGAATCCACAAGTCTGGTGAACTCGACCACGACATCCAAGCCCGAATAAGCGCAGCGTGGGCAAAATGGCGAGAAGTAACCGGCGTTCCGTGCGACCCCAGGATACCGGTGAAGTTAAAGGGCCTTGTGTACAAGAGCATCATCCGACCAGTCCTACTATACGGCAGCGAGACCTGGCCTGTCCTTGGGCGACATGTCCAGCAGCTTCACGTCACGGAGATGAAGATGTTGCGATGGATGTGTGGCGTTACGCGATTTGATCGTATCCGTAACGAGCACATACGTGGCAGCCTCGGGGTCCGTGACGTAGCGGATAAGCTTCAGGAAAGTCGTCTCCGATGGTATGGTCACATAAGCCGCAGGCCGTCTGACTACGTCGGGAACAGATGCCTCGAATTAACTGTCCAAGGCCCTAGATCACGCGGTAGACCTAAGAAGCGCTGGCTGGATGTCGTGAAGGCCGACATGACAGAGAACGATCTCACTCCTGAGGATGCAGAAGACCGGGCAAAGTGGAGAAAGTTAAGCAGGAAAGCGGACCCCGGCACTAGGCTGGGAAATCTAGGACGAAGAAGAAGAAGATTCTTTATTGCTGAATGATTGCTGAGAACTCCAGAAAGTAACGAAAATACTTATTTTTTTTTTTTTATAGTAGCTCAGTACATTGGCTCCACTTAGCCTGATGGTAAGCAAAAGGGGAACCCAAATTACCACGACAACGGACGCAATACCGTGGTGTTCTATCCGTTGGCATCGCAGTACTGGCTCACAAGGTGCTTCTTCACGCTTCGCTTAAAGGAACTCATGTCGTAGGAAGGGGGAAATACATGAGCCGGCAGAGAGTTCCACTTCTTTATGGTTCGACAAAGAAAGGAATCATCAAACTTTTTTGTACGCGATGGAATACTTTCCACGGTAAAGCGATGACAACGCTGGCTAGAGCGAGTGGTTCTAAGCCGGAACGGAGAGGGAGGTATAAGGGAGAAGAGTTCCTCAGAGCATTCACCTACTTATGGAGATTAATAGTTTTTTCTTCCTATATTCAAACATTACTATTGTATTACAACATTGCTTATTTTCTGAGACCGTAAACATTGTTGTCAAAAGAGAAACTGTCGTGTTTCTTATTGAATACTTTTCGAAAGAAACAGCATGTCGAAGTCGGCGATAGAATCATAATATTTTAACTTGATTATTTTTAAGTGCTTCTTGTAGCTTTAATAAATAAGAAAATTTTGACTTGGACACACCATGCAGTTAATATGTTACAACTAAGTGATGTAAGCTACGTATTGGCGAAAGGTGGAAATGTAGGAAATATACCTTATGCATGATGACAATCTGGTCACTTAGCAGCTCTGCCTCGTCCAGATGATGCGTCGTCATCAGGATGGTGCGTTCCTCCTTCAGCTTGACGATCATCGACCAGATGTCCCTAGATGTCAAACAATTTATTTATGCATCGCTTTTTAACATAAATTGCTTTTAACGTGAATGCTAGAAGATTTGACTAAATGTAAAATAATTTTGATACCGAGTTGAATGGTGATTGGTGTGCGATAGTGGGCGACTATGGCCGATGGTGGGCTATAGTGAGCGACGATGGGTGACGATGGGCGATAGAAGGCGACGATGGGTGACGATGGGCGATAATAGACGATGGGCGATAGTGGGCTATGGTGGGCGACTATGGGCGACGATGGGCTATTGTGGGCGGTTACCTCCTGGCGGCAGGGTCGACGCCGGAGGTGGGCTCGTCCAGCGACACGAGGTGCGGCTCGCAGACGAAGGCCAGCGCCACGCACAGCCGCCGCCGCGTGCCGCCCGACAGCGCCCACACCGGCTGCTCGCTTACCGGGCCCAGCGATAGCACTCCCAGTATACTGAATAACCATAACATACATTATTTTACGCTGAAAAGCTAAGGCATGCCTCTGCATGCATTGGCCTCGAATTTCGCGAAAGCGGATCTGATCACCGCTTGACAGGATCGCACCGCTCGTGACAGCTCGTGACAGCCCGCGTCAAGCGGTGACTGCCCGTGCACATGCGTGCTCCGCTCCTGCTTCCGCGAAATTGGAAGCAAGTCTAAAAATCATGATGAAAGGAAGTCAATGAAGCATGTAAGAGCTAAGAGCTTGCTGAGCGGCGTCATGTGCGGGAACAGCACGTCGCGCTGCGGGCACACGCCCAGCCTCTGACCGCACCACCACGTGCCCGCCAGGATGTTGCTCCAGGACCAGTGTCTCACCTGTCCACCTCGTCCCGCAGCTCGGCCAGCGTGCGGCCGCTCTTGAGCTGCGCGTAGAGCGCGACGTGCTCGCGCGGCGTCATGTGCGGGAACAGCACGTCGCGCTGCGGGCACACGCCCAGCCTCTGACCGCACCACCACGTGCCCGCCAGGATGTTGCTCCAGGACCAGTGTCTCACCTGTCCACCTCGTCCCGCAGCTCGGCCAGCGTGCGGCCGCTCTTGAGCTGCGCGTAGAGCGCGACGTGCTCGCGCGGCGTCATGTGCGGGAACAGCACGTCGCGCTGCGGGCACACGCCCAGCCTCTGACCGCACCACCACGTGCCCGCCAGGATGTTGCTCCAGGACCAGTGTCTCACCTGTCCACCTCGTCCCGCAGCTCGGCCAGCGTGCGGCCGCTCTTGAGCTGCGCGTAGAGCGCGACGTGCTCGCGCGGCGTCATGTGCGGGAACAGCACGTCGCGCTGCGGGCACACGCCCAGCCTCTGACCGCACCACCACGTGCCCGCCAGGATGTTGCTCCAGGACCAGTGTCTCACCTGTCCACCTCGTCCCGCAGCTCGGCCAGCGTGCGGCCGCTCTTGAGCTGCGCGTAGAGCGCGACGTGCTCGCGCGGCGTCATGTGCGGGAACAGCACGTCGCGCTGCGGGCACACGCCCAGCCTCTGACCGCACCACCACGTGCCCGCCAGGATGTTGCTCCAGGACCAGTGTCTCACCTGTCCACCTCGTCCCGCAGCTCGGCCAGCGTGCGGCCGCTCTTGAGCTGCGCGTAGAGCGCGACGTGCTCGCGCGGCGTCATGTGCGGGAACAGCACGTCGCGCTGCGGGCACACGCCCAGCCTCTGACCGCACCACCACGTGCCCGCCAGGATGTTGCTCCAGGACCAGTGTCTCACCTGTCCACCTCGTCCCGCAGCTCGGCCAGCGTGCGGCCGCTCTTGAGCTGCGCGTAGAGCGCGACGTGCTCGCGCGGCGTCATGTGCGGGAACAGCACGTCGCGCTGCGGGCACACGCCCAGCCTCTGACCGCACCACCACGTGCGCGCCAGGATGTTGCTCCAGGACCAGTGTCTCACCTGTCCACCTCGTCCCGCAGCTCGGCCAGCGTGCGGCCGCTCTTGAGCTGCGCGTAGAGCGCGACGTGCTCGCGCGGCGTCATGTGCGGGAACAGCACGTCGCGCTGCGGGCACACGCCCAGCCTCTGACCGCACCACCACGTGCCCGCCAGGATGTTGCTCCAGGACCAGTGTCTCACCTGTCCACCTCGTCCCGCAGCTCGGCCAGCGTGCGGCCGCTCTTGAGCTGCGCGTAGAGCGCGACGTGCTCGCGCGGCGTCATGTGCGGGAACAGCACGTCGCGCTGCGGGCACACGCCCAGCCTCTGACCGCACCACCACGTGCCCGCCAGGATGTTGCTCCAGGACCAGTGTCTCACCTGTCCACCTCGTCCCGCAGCTCGGCCAGCGTGCGGCCGCTCTTGAGCTGCGCGTAGAGCGCGACGTGCTCGCGCGGCGTCATGTGCGGGAACAGCACGTCGCGCTGCGGGCACACGCCCAGCCTCTGACCGCACCACCACGTGCCCGCCAGGATGTTGCTCCAGGACCAGTGTCTCACCTGTCCACCTCGTCCCGCAGCTCGGCCAGCGTGCGGCCGCTCTTGAGCTGCGCGTAGAGCGCGACGTGCTCGCGCGGCGTCATGTGCGGGAACAGCACGTCGCGCTGCGGGCACACGCCCAGCCTCTGACCGCACCACCACGTGCCCGCCAGGATGTTGCTCCAGGACCAGTGTCTCACCTGTCCACCTCGTCCCGCAGCTCGGCCAGCGTGCGGCCGCTCTTGAGCTGCGCGTAGAGCGCGACGTGCTCGCGCGGCGTCATGTGCGGGAACAGCACGTCGCGCTGCGGGCACACGCCCAGCCTCTGACCGCACCACCACGTGCCCGCCAGGATGTTGCTCCAGGACCAGTGTCTCACCTGTCCACCTCGTCCCGCAGCTCGGCCAGCGTGCGGCCGCTCTTGAGCTGCGCGTAGAGCGCGACGTGCTCGCGCGGCGTCATGTGCGGGAACAGCACGTCGCGCTGCGGGCACACGCCCAGCCTCTGACCGCACCACCACGTGCCCGCCAGGATGTTGCTCCAGGACCAGTGTCTCACCTGTCCACCTCGTCCCGCAGCTCGGCCAGCGTGCGGCCGCTCTTGAGCTGCGCGTAGAGCGCGACGTGCTCGCGCGGCGTCATGTGCGGGAACAGCACGTCGCGCTGCGGGCACACGCCCAGCCTCTGACCGCACCACCACGTGCCCGCCAGGATGTTGCTCCAGGACCAGTGTCTCACCTGTCCACCTCGTCCCGCAGCTCGGCCAGCGTGCGGCCGCTCTTGAGCTGCGCGTAGAGCGCGACGTGCTCGCGCGGCGTCATGTGCGGGAACAGCACGTCGCGCTGCGGGCACACGCCCAGCCTCTGACCGCACCACCACGTGCCCGCCAGGATGTTGCTCCAGGACCAGTGTCTCACCTGTCCACCTCGTCCCGCAGCTCGGCCAGCGTGCGGCCGCTCTTGAGCTGCGCGTAGAGCGCGACGTGCTCGCGCGGCGTCATGTGCGGGAACAGCACGTCGCGCTGCGGGCACACGCCCAGCCTCTGACCGCACCACCACGTGCCCGCCAGGATGTTGCTCCAGGACCAGTGTCTCACCTGTCCACCTCGTCCCGCAGCTCGGCCAGCGTGCGGCCGCTCTTGAGCTGCGCGTAGAGCGCGACGTGCTCGCGCGGCGTCATGTGCGGGAACAGCACGTCGCGCTGCGGGCACACGCCCAGCCTCTGACCGCACCACCACGTGCCCGCCAGGATGTTGCTCCAGGACCAGTGTCTCACCTGTCCACCTCGTCCCGCAGCTCGGCCAGCGTGCGGCCGCTCTTGAGCTGCGCGTAGAGCGCGACGTGCTCGCGCGGCGTCATGTGCGGGAACAGCACGTCGCGCTGCGGGCACACGCCCAGCCTCTGACCGCACCACCACGTGCCCGCCAGGATGTTGCTCCAGGACCAGTGTCTCACCTGTCCACCTCGTCCCGCAGCTCGGCCAGCGTGCGGCCGCTCTTGAGCTGCGCGTAGAGCGCGACGTGCTCGCGCGGCGTCATGTGCGGGAACAGCACGTCGCGCTGCGGGCACACGCCCAGCCTCTGACCGCACCACCACGTGCCCGCCAGGATGTTGCTCCAGGACCAGTGTCTCACCTGTCCACCTCGTCCCGCAGCTCGGCCAGCGTGCGGCCGCTCTTGAGCTGCGCGTAGAGCGCGACGTGCTCGCGCGGCGTCATGTGCGGGAACAGCACGTCGCGCTGCGGGCACACGCCCAGCCTCTGACCGCACCACCACGTGCCCGCCAGGATGTTGCTCCAGGACCAGTGTCTCACCTGTCCACCTCGTCCCGCAGCTCGGCCAGCGTGCGGCCGCTCTTGAGCTGCGCGTAGAGCGCGACGTGCTCGCGCGGCGTCATGTGCGGGAACAGCACGTCGCGCTGCGGGCACACGCCCAGCCTCTGACCGCACCACCACGTGCCCGCCAGGATGTTGCTCCAGGACCAGTGTCTCACCTGTCCACCTCGTCCCGCAGCTCGGCCAGCGTGCGGCCGCTCTTGAGCTGCGCGTAGAGCGCGACGTGCTCGCGCGGCGTCATGTGCGGGAACAGCACGTCGCGCTGCGGGCACACGCCCAGCCTCTGACCGCACCACCACGTGCCCGCCAGGATGTTGCTCCAGGACCAGTGTCTCACCTGTCCACCTCGTCCCGCAGCTCGGCCAGCGTGCGGCCGCTCTTGAGCTGCGCGTAGAGCGCGACGTGCTCGCGCGGCGTCATGTGCGGGAACAGCACGTCGCGCTGCGGGCACACGCCCAGCCTCTGACCGCACCACCACGTGCCCGCCAGGATGTTGCTCCAGGACCAGTGTCTCACCTGTCCACCTCGTCCCGCAGCTCGGCCAGCGTGCGGCCGCTCTTGAGCTGCGCGTAGAGCGCGACGTGCTCGCGCGGCGTCATGTGCGGGAACAGCACGTCGCGCTGCGGGCACACGCCCAGCCTCTGACCGCACCACCACGTGCCCGCCAGGATGTTGCTCCAGGACCAGTGTCTCACCTGTCCACCTCGTCCCGCAGCTCGGCCAGCGTGCGGCCGCTCTTGAGCTGCGCGTAGAGCGCGACGTGCTCGCGCGGCGTCATGTGCGGGAACAGCACGTCGCGCTGCGGGCACACGCCCAGCCTCTGACCGCACCACCACGTGCCCGCCAGGATGTTGCTCCAGGACCAGTGTCTCACCTGTCCACCTCGTCCCGCAGCTCGGCCAGCGTGCGGCCGCTCTTGAGCTGCGCGTAGAGCGCGACGTGCTCGCGCGGCGTCATGTGCGGGAACAGCACGTCGCGCTGCGGGCACACGCCCAGCCTCTGACCGCACCACCACGTGCCCGCCAGGATGTTGCTCCAGGACCAGTGTCTCACCTGTCCACCTCGTCCCGCAGCTCGGCCAGCGTGCGGCCGCTCTTGAGCTGCGCGTAGAGCGCGACGTGCTCGCGCGGCGTCATGTGCGGGAACAGCACGTCGCGCTGCGGGCACACGCCCAGCCTCTGACCGCACCACCACGTGCCCGCCAGGATGTTGCTCCAGGACCAGTGTCTCACCTGTCCACCTCGTCCCGCAGCTCGGCCAGCGTGCGGCCGCTCTTGAGCTGCGCGTAGAGCGCGACGTGCTCGCGCGGCGTCATGTGCGGGAACAGCACGTCGCGCTGCGGGCACACGCCCAGCCTCTGACCGCACCACCACGTGCCCGCCAGGATGTTGCTCCAGGACCAGTGTCTCACCTGTCCACCTCGTCCCGCAGCTCGGCCAGCGTGCGGCCGCTCTTGAGCTGCGCGTAGAGCGCGACGTGCTCGCGCGGCGTCATGTGCGGGAACAGCACGTCGCGCTGCGGGCACACGCCAAGCCGCGCGCCGTCCGAGCTGTCTGATCGGATCACCACGTGACCGCTTGTTGGACGCACCATGCCCGTTAGGATGTTTCTGTAGGACAAATATACTATCAGCTTATGTCATGTTCAAAGGGCAAAGACATTCATTGAAATCAAGAAAGAAGACAGAAAGAAGAAAGTCTTGTGACAGGCGTGTTTTCCAGCGCTCCTGCCCGTCACGCTAGACCTAGTCCAGTATGACGTGTATACTGACATGAGCGTGGTCTTCCCGGCGCCGTTGTGTCCCAGCAGCGTGGTGAGCTGGCCGCGGTGCAGCTCCAGCGACACGTTGTCCAGCGCCAGCCGGCTGCCGTAGCGCATGCTCACGCCCACTACGCTCACGCCCGCCTTCTCGTCTGATGACCGGCATTGCGTGATGTTGCTCTGCAGACGCTTCAGACCTGCACACATATGACTAATACATTAGCTTTAAAAATGTTGGTTACCGTGAAATTACAATATCAGGGCGCTGCCAAACTGGCGAATTGCAATCGGATTTAATACGCAGCGACACATCGCGTGTCCGCGGCGAGACGTCAATAATGCGCCGCGGGGACGAGTAGAATGTTCTGCAGGTATCAGAAAAATTAGAATTTAGTCGGGCCGCTAAATAATTACCAATATGTCAGCTTACAAAATATTCCGTTTCATCCAAAATTGAACAATGATCCAACGAAACACACAACAATTGTAAAACACAAGTGTATTTGCGCCCGTCGCCTCCAGGCACGTCATGTGAAGTAAGTAGCCAGTCTATAGAGAGGGAGAGTAGATCACTCACCGCAGAACCGGTCGATGAGCAGGCCTATAGCGACGTAGACGGCGGCGTCGAGCAGCATCATGACCGCCGCCAGGCCGATGCTGACGTCCTCAGGGTCCGTGGTGTCCCATATGCCGTCCCAGTGCGCGCCTGCGCCCGTCGCCTCCAGGCGAGTCACGTGGAGGAACGCGTAGCACACCGACGATGACATCGAAAGGCACTGCAGTACAGGTATTACAAAATTAAGACTCGCTAAGGTAGCTCTCAGTGCGATTGAAAATTAAACTTTATTCAATGGCAAGAAGGATTAAGTTTATGTCAGGCTTAACAGCATAGAAAAAAGATCTAATTTCTAAGAAAATAAAGACCAGTTCTCAAAAACATTGAAAACTGTTCCGCAGACAGCTTTAAGTGCTGTCCATGCGGATGTGTTTTACATCACATTATGATTGACAGAAAAATCCTATCACCGACTGACTCAGAATTTGAACTAGTGTCCTACGGAACTCGTGCAAATTGAAGGGATTCCTAAAGCAATGTGCAGTGTCTATGGTATGTAAGAGTACTTACGATAAGTATCTTGGCAGCTCGTGAGATGACGGCTTCGAGGGACAGGATGAGCACGACGGGCATGAAGGAGACGAGGTAGGCCACGCCCGCGCACACCGCGCCGAAGCTCGCCGCGCGGAACAGCTTCGACAGCATGTAGCTGCAATAACACATGCTGTTACAAAACGAACTAACTTAGGCCACGACTGCGATTGAAATCATTCAGCAGACAAGAATTCGTGGTTCAAAGCACAAAGGGACCTAAGGCCTGAAACTGTGTTAAACGGGTACCCGCGACGGGCGCACACGTCGCTTGAGCACCCGCGTGGACCCGCAGCGGGTCCCCGGCGCGGGGCCCGTCGCGGAGACCCGTAACACATGGCGCCATTAGCTGAACTAACCCGCGCGTGCTCCTACCTGTCGGCAGGCACCGCGCGTGGCCCCGCCACGGCAACGGTCGCGGGGAGACGAGCTCCGTTGCGCGGTTGCGGGGCCCGCCTCCCCGCGACGGTCTCCCGCGCGGCTTCCCGCGACGGGTCACTTTTGTATTCAGCTACGCTTAACGCAGTTTCTGCCCTAACTTAGTTTTATTAAATATTCATTTCATATATTTTATCTAGGCGACAGCGTAGCACCCTGAGGAACAGCTCACCAGAAGCAGAGCACGGAGAAGCCGAACACGACGAGCAGCGCGAGGACCAGGCCTGGTGCCGTACGCGGCAGCACTTGGCCGGCGCTCAGCACGAGGGTGGCGCAGGCCGCCGTCAGCAGCATCTCCAGGCTGGCCCACAGGAACCACGACAGCGTGTGCAGCGACAGGTGCACGCCCATCACGTGCATCAGCTATAGACAAAAACATACTGATGTATTCTGCGACAAACTTATCTGTTCCGGTGGCGGTGTCGCTATTGTCGTTCTAATATTGCCTGCTGATTCCATGTCTGAATTTTAATATTTCACTTTAGATTAATCTAATTTTAATGGGTTATTTGTAACAACAACAACTGGCAACACTGTCTTTTAGTTATTAAAATTGGCAATGTCACGTAGTTCCAATTTTGGCCGCAAAAAAACCGCCGTCAGACAAAAATGCACCATAAAGTGAAAAAAAATAACTCCTTTTGAATTTAAGTTAATGTATGTACAAGTACTGTTATTTTAATGTAGAGTGAGGCACGGATCAAACTTTACAAATCTGTCTCACTTGAAATAAAACTGTATGCGATGGAAATTAAGGTGAAAATTGGTTGCAGGAATTTGACATATTGAAGTAGGTAGATCTGTTACTTGCTGTACAAGTAATGATTTTTTTGGAGGACTCCAACATGGACATGTTAGTTACATTGATATGCTAATCTGACGTCTGAAGCTGACCAAACACGTACCATAGTGTTGCCGGACTCGTGGTCGGCGACGATGAACCGCACGGCGGCGGCCACGCTGAACAGCAGCGAGAAGAACAGCGCCACGATCAGCGCCTGCGACTCGTACAGCGACGTCTGGAAGCTGACCACACACAATCACTATGGGTGTTAATAGACCAATCAATCGATCGTCGATCGACGGCATCGGTTAACGTCGATCGAAGTTGATCGACTGATCTGGTAATTTTAATTGATCGACAGATGCACAATCAGTATTTTTTGATGTGCAGTTAAATACAACCCTTAAAAAAAACCTTTGTGATCACAAAGGTAACAGGTTAAGGTACCTAAATGCAATTGAACAATTTCATTCCAACTTACAAGTCTTTCCTATAGCAAGGGTACGGCATCTGCTGCGTGTAGACCGCCCAGTCAGGGTACCCATCGTCGTGATCAGCAGACCGCCTGTGTCTCCCGGAGGCCGCGGCTTCGGCCAGCACGGCCTGGTCCACCAGGTCCTGCAGTTGCACGAAGCCGCGGAAGTACCGCATGTTCTCGAGGAAGCTCGCTTCAGGGCCTGGGATCCAGAGGCTGTGGGAGAAGTTATGGATTTGTATAAATGGAAAGTTTTTTGGAAGATGGTGGTAAATGAACAAGTGTGATACCTAATGGTAAATGATCACTACCATATTTTTTTTAGAAATAAATAAAGGCAAGTGCCCCTGGACATTCGCAACATCAAAGGCATAGCATATGCGTTGCCGACCCAATGGACACCTGGGACAAGAGTCTCAGACGCGTTGGTCGCCTCTAAATAAAGGAGGTGATCTTTAATTATGAGAGGTAGGCTCTCTCCCGAAAGAACCAGCTAATTCTATTGACAGTCAGGAACTGGCAGGACGGCACAATTAGGTTTGTCCTTACTGAGCGTATAAATATGGTGTTTATTTAAAATAAAATTTATCTAGTATTAGCAGAACAGAAAGCAGTCACACACACAGTGAGGGTGACTGATGCTACGTCCCTTACGTTGCACCAGTTGTCCTCGCGTCTGCACTTCACTTCCACTTAACATCAGGTGGAGTGTTGAGTCATTTGCCGGACTAAGTATTTAAAAAAAAACACAACTGCGAGGCTGGTTTTATTTTACCTCTAACTGAAGGCACAGTCATATTTAACATAATATATAACAATTGTAAACTTACTAGTTTTTCATCCTGCTGGTGGTGGGCACATTGTCGATGTCCATACGGATCTTGTACCGAAGATTGGTGGGCGCGGCGCCCTGTTGCCCGCTGTTCAGGAACACCAGGCCTAATAATAATAATAATAATAATAAATTTATTTAACACAAAAAGTAGGGTTTACAATTCACATTAGGTATTCCATAACAATAAGCTTCAATATTTTATAATCAACAGTATTATAATGATATTTCAAATTGTAATATAAACATCTATAGATTATGGACCCGTTTAGGGTATCAGCCTCCTCCATTTTCGTTCAGACCTCTCTGTCCTATATTTTAACACCAAAATTAAGCACGGCTAGTAGACCATCTTGATGTTAATACAGGCAGACAGGCACGCAGCCCACCTGATGGTAAGCGACCACTGCGGCCTACACATTTGACGGAAACTTCACCAGAAAGCATCGTTCAATGTGCTGCTACACTATAGACTTATCAAGTGTATTGGTTCCCATATTTATATTGTCGGAGCACAGCCAAAGCTGTTAAGGCGGCAGATTTGACCTGTGGAGGTATAAATAGGAGAGATCTGTAGGTCGATACGGTTATAACTTTACAAACGCCTTCGGCAACGTCAATACCTCATATTAATGTCAAAGCTAAAAGGGTATGGTGAAGAAGGGTCCTTTTTGCAGTGGTTCGAATCATATTTGTCAAAAAGACCATAGATTGTATAGGCGGATGGGTTTATCTCGGTCGTTTTTCCTGCTGATTCTGGTGTACCGCAGGGGTCCCTCTTGGGCCCTTTATTGTTTTTGCTATTTATAAACGACATTGTTTCAAAAATAATCTGTAGTAATGTGTCCATGTTCGCAGATAACTCGACACCTTGCCCACAGCCGCCCGATGCTCTGGGTATGACGTGGTCAGTGACTCACCGGCCGAGAACTCGTCGAGCATGGTCAGCCGTGCAGCGGTACGCGCCAGCTCGTCCTCGCTGGCGGCGGCGTGGAACCGGTCCAGGTTCACGCAGCGCAGCAGGCTCGACACCTTGTCCACCAGTCGTCCGATAGTCTAGAAACATACACCAGTCAGTATTAGAAAAGTAAAGCAAATTGCTACTTATGTACATCAGGAGTAGTATAATTTTCTAAATAAATAATTGTATTAAAAACTGATGTTGTTTTCTTGAGTTTTATTCCTTTAGCGTAAGGTATATTTTTCTTTGCATAAATGAACTGTCAAATGTTATCTATTAAAATGACTCCACGTTAATATATTCCTTTTATCCACCCTAGACCTAGTCGTAAATGTCTGTAGGCGGTAGTGATCACGTAAGCCTACTGCAGCGAATGCGAAGCGGAAGTGAAACGGTGGTAGAACTTTTTCAGAGTCCGACTGGCTAGCTACCACCCCCGCCCCACAGGTGAAATCTGCCGCCATAACAGCTCTGGCTGTGTTCCGGAAATATTAATGTGGGAGCCAGTACACTTGAAATAAAGGCTCGAAGATCAGATGAGCCTACAGTCTGGCAGCACATTGAGCGACGTTCCAGATGAAGTGTCCCTCAATGGCAGAGGCCACAGTGACCGCTTACCATCAGCTGGGCTGCGTGTCTTTCTGCTACTTACATTAAGATCCCCAAACTCGTCAAACACGTCCTCCAGCTTGACCTCAGGCACCTCCACATCTCCCAACAGGGAGGTCCTCAGGTCCTTGAAGGCCGGCGAGGCGAGCAGGCGGCTGAGGACGGCCACGCCTTCGCGGTGCTCTGACAGCTGTTCCACTGCCGGGAATGAACCCGCGAACGAGTGGACTAAGGACGCCAGGCGGGCCATGTGCGCGAAGCTAGAGTTGGCCTGAGGAGATAGAAGTTGTGTATTACTACGGTACAAGTTGAATTATTTTTGATTTCAGTTTTAATAGAAATGCGTGAAAAGTTTGTCAGTTTTCTTTTCTATATTGTGAATATGAAATTGGATTTGGGCATTATCGCCATTTGGAATTTCATATGTATATAATTTTTAGGATATCGTCATTTCAAATACTGTAGAAATTTGGTACTATTTCATTAAGAAACAAAAGTAAAGTCAGCAACATCATCGATATCAAGCGAATCTGTGTTCTCGTTTTGTGTTTATTAATATTTTTTATGATCAAATAGTTACGAGTATTTCAATCTACATACTGCTCATATTGAAACTGAATATCTTCGTAAAATACACTTCAGTCTATGCGCAGTTTGTGCACGACCTTTACTGCTATAGGTCATCTAAAACACTTTAGACAACTTTAATATTTGCACCATCAATGAATACTATGTTTGTGCTGAGTATGCATTTAAGTATAAATACATGGAACCTTCAATTTTTACTCGCATCCATACACACAAGTGGTTTAAGCTACTTATTGAAAGCATTGTATGTGACGTAATCCTGTATTTATTTATCATACAGATCCTAGTAAAGTCAGCGTCAAAATGATAAGCGTTCAAAACCATCAAAAATATCTGAACTTGACATAAATAAAGGTGCATTTTCATTTGTTGTTTGAAAACAAAAGACAACAAACGATATTTACATCTAAAAGTATTGTGCTAAATGTGATTTTTGTCAAATGTTTAGATATTTTTGGTAGGTAGCAGCGCTAAAATAATCTGAGCGTTCAAATGCTCTTATTATTTTGGCGCTGCCTGTACAGGTAGTATAATAGTAGTCACCCTCTGTATGATCCGGTGAACTAGCGGGTCGGGCGGCGTGTAGAGCACTCGTCCCATGAGCAGCGGCTTGACGAAGCTCCACACGATCTTGCCGCCCTCCGCGCTGATGATGTCCAGGTACAGCGACCGGCAGAACTCCGCTAAGGGGAATGCCTTGCGTTAACTACCACGCTTTGTTTAGATTACGAGCCATGGCGACGTCGCCGGCTATCGGATACTGAGAAATTGTGTGAAAATTACAAAATTAACAACGTTGCCAAATCGTCGCCAAGTGAGGTAGGTCCCATATATTTCGATAATGACTACTTCGATACGGTATCTGGAGACGTCACTATGGCATCCTCATAAGGCAGAGCTCTGTGTCATAGATCCCACAATACACCAAGTTACGGTATGAAGAGGGGGGTGCTAGTATTTGCACGTAGGCGGACCGTCGGTATAGCCGGTTTGCCTGCGACATGGAGGGTCTGGTGTGCTAGGTGGGGGTCGGGGTGCACCATCGGTTGGAGGCGTCCAGTGTTGCGTAGCCATCACCCCGCGCGTTGGCAGCCCAAGTAGGGCTGTTACGTATTCCCCAAATAAACGTCATAGACACTTACATAATATTTGTCAAAGTCAAGACTTTTACGTAACTTTAGCTGACAGACAAAGACGCAATCCACTTGATGGTAAGCGGCCCCAGCGGCCTTTTTCATTGAGCGGTGTTATACTACTATAGGGGTTATATTAAGCCAATTTAAATTTGAAAAAAGTCCTACCACTAACTAAACCAAATCGAAAATTAGGCCCACTGTGCCACAGACACGGTCAAATGGATAAGGCTTATTTTACACAATGTTTATATCATTATCAGTACTCACTGGGCAGTCCCTCGAGCTGGGCCTTGTCCGGCTGGTCGGCGTGGTCCTCGCTGGCCAGCACGCTGCGGAACAGCCGCGGCACGTCCGCCACGAACGGCGACCCGCAGACCATGTTGCCCGCGCTCGCCAGGAACTCAGTCGCTGAGGAACAAGAAAAATTGTTAAAGAAAGAAGACTTCGAAACTGTCATCTAATCGAACATTTAATCGGGAGAAAACTGTAAGGCCTCTGCTTCGAAATTCGCGGAAGCGGGAGCGGGAGCGGAAGTGTGCGCAGACGCACGGGCGTTACCGCTTGACGCTGGCAGTCACTAGCTGTCACGAGCGGTGCGGTTCTATCAAACAGTGATCGCCGGGCGCCTACGTGTGCTTTCGCTCCCGCTCCCGCGAAATTCAAGGTAGAAACCTAAAGCGGACTTTATATGTGTGTGGTTGTTTTTTTTTATGGTATAGCGGGCAGACGAGCATGCGGCACACCTGATGGAAAGTGACAACCGCCGCCCATAGACAACTGCAAATCAGGTGATATCACAGATGCGCTGCCGGCCTTTAAGGAAGGAATACGCTCTTTTTTTAAATACTTGCAAGTCGTATCGGATCGGAAACACCGCCGATAACAATGGATGGTTGTGGGGGACTTACAACCGAGTAGTGCTCCGACGCCGGTGAAGTTGGCCAGCTGCCGCAGCAGCGGGTCCTGGCCCAGCGAGGCCGCGGCGGCGGTCAGTGGCTCGGTCAGCGCCGGCAGAGTGGCCGCGAGGCGCGGCAGCCGCTCCGTCACTGTGGTCCCGGCTTCGGTTGTCAGGTTAGCTGCTGTGTACAGCTGCGTCATGAGGTACCCGCTCACCTGGGAATATATTCACGATATTTGTATCTGCATTTGGACTTATTTGTTAGATGCACCTTTTTGTTTATCCTGTGGTAAATACTTCCAGATGGGTTGTATTTAACTGCACATCAAAAAATATACTGATTGTGCATAAAAAAAATACTGAATTGTAACCTAACCTAACCTTTGGTGTGCAATCAGTTATTTTGATGTACATTTCAGTACTTTTTTGATGTACACTGTCTACGCCATCGGCCGCGCGGCCGGAGCGGGCAACACAGCCGCCGCCCCGCGACGCCCGCGCACCCCCGCGCGCCCCTCCAGCACAGCGCCCGCGCCCGGCCGCGGCGTGGCATCTACTCGACCACGCTCCTTCGGGTCACGTCGGCGTGCGCGCGCACGCCCACCATAGCTTTGCATTATATAAACTTCCCAGTGTCAAGGCAATGTAACAAAAACCAAATTAAATATTGTTAATTTCAAACATGGTTTGATTCTTAACAAAGTGGCGACCGTGACAGGACGATATCACCATACCATTCGCGAAATAAAGACGCGACACGAAATCATCAAGATGGCGATGGGCACGCCGCTCAATCGAGGAATTCGAGGAAAGGCACGACAGCAGTCAGCAGCGCATCGCACCTAGGAATCAGGCCAGTGCTTTCCTCTCTTTCCACTCCTTTTCGTATTCCCAATGCCGAATTCTATTTGAGTAAAATCATGTCTTATTTAAAATAATTTCTTAAATAAATATTTTCATATTGCACACGAGGCGGAACGGAACCTATTCCGTCCCCGTATCTTAATTCTTATGCACGCATAATGCTGAATATGCTGCACATTATATCACGCATGGTGTGAAACACTGCTTTGTTCCGGCTTCCGATTCCGTAACGTAATTTACGTAATGCATAAAAATAATTAAACTTATGATAATCGTCTCATTATCCCATTAGCTTCTTAATGTATAGCGTGGGGGCGATTGTTGGGGTTTTTTACTGGATTTTGCTTCTTGATGTATAGCATAAATTAAATAAATAATAATAAGGCATCGTCTCATTATCCCATTAGCTTCTTGAGGTATAGCGTGGGGGCGATAGTCATTTTTATTTTACATACTTGGGCGTGGCACACCCGCCATCTTGTCATAAAATTTTTTTTTTCTCTGCTTCACAGAAGCACATGGTTAAATTTAAACGTTTTCTTTTCCGTTAACGTATGTAATTAAACCTACTTTTTCTTATTTTAGGAGATATTTGCGCTTCTAAAATATAGTTCGTAAACCGTACCTAAGACGATATTGGGTGGTTTTTTCCAGGAAATTGCTAAATCGGTAGTGGATATTGCGGCTGTAAGCTGAGCATTGTTAATCGCTGACAGTGTATGCAGCGTGCTGTAACTGCGCTTGTACTCGCTGCTGCCCGGGGGTGGACTTGGAGATTGCAGTTCGCGCCTGGGTTTGATGCACAGTTTACTTAGTTATTTGCCCCTACTGCCGAATAGAAGTAAGTGATACATATTTATTTTTTATAAAACCGTGAATCAGTAATCATGCCGCCTCCGGATGATACTGAATCTAACCCTAACTATAAGGATTTAATCAAACAACGAGCTTCTATAAGGGGCCGTTTAACCTTATTTGAGAATTTTCTTAATGATCTAAAAGTTGATATTAAACAAATAAATTCTGATGACATAAATGAATTGCATCTACGAGTAGAGAGGATAGAAGTATTGTTTTCAGAATTTGAAAAGTGTCAATTAGAAATAGAAAAATGTTGTCCCGTGTTAGATGATCAGATAGCAGAACGAGATATAACTGAAACAAAGTTTTTCAAGAACATTGCATCGGCAAATTCTTTAATTAAATTACATACCTCAAACCCAAATGAAGATAAACCTAATAGTTCTTGCTGTCACTCTCAAAAAGATAACAATTTAAATGTTCGTCTCCCCGTGATAAAATTACCAATTTTTCAGGGAAATTATTTTACTTGGTTAGAGTACCGTGATACTTATAAATCATTAATTCATGATAACGATTCAATCCCTGACATAAACAAGTTCCACTACTTGAGGTCATCCTTGGAGGGAAGTGCATCTCTTGTAATAAAGTCAATCGACTTCACATCTAAAAACTACCAAGTAGCATGGGATTTGTTGTGTCAGAGATATGACAATAAAAAAATATTGATTAACAATCATTTAAAGGCGCTGTTCAAAATAGAATCTCAAAACAAAGAGTCTCATCAATCAATTCGGTTCCTAATTGATATTATAACAAAAAATTTGAGAGCCTTAACAACACTAGGACAACCGGTTGATCAATGGGATACTCTCATAATATTTATGGTTTCTTCTAAATTAGATCCCAGTACTCATAACAAATGGGAGGAGTATAGAAACAATTTAGCTGAATTGCCGCTCTTGAGTGAGTTCATTGAATTTCTTCGGAACCGAGCGGATATTCTCGAGACCACTCAGGCGAACAAAAGTGAGAGAAGCGTTCATAATAATCACATGGGTCATAGCAATACTCCAAATAATAATAAAAATATTCAACATAAAAATGAAAATAAAAATGCTAACCCTAATTACAGGTTTTCTAAAACTTTTCTCACTTCTGGTTCCAACCAGGATGGATCTTCATCATGTCCGCTCTGTAACCATTCTCACAAAATATCTAATTGTGATTCTTTTAAGGCTTTAACTGTTGAAAAGCGTTCAAGTGAAGTAGCTAGATTGAAACTTTGCTCAAATTGTCTCCGGAAGGGACACAATATAGACAACTGTCGCCTAGGCCCTTGTAGGGTATGTAACAATAAACACAATACTATGCTACATAAAGATAGCATTAGTAGAAACATGAACATTAATAATTCTTCTCATAATGCAGAAGATTTGGTAACCAAACCCGCAGGGGTGTTACCTAAATCACTGTCTGTTCAGTCTTCAACACAAGTTCTTCTCGGGACCGCCTTGATAAGGGTCACCCATCCTATAAATAAAAATACATATGTGGCTCGTGCTGTGCTAGACGCCGGCAGCCAATCTTCTTTCATGACTGAAGATCTGAAACATAAAATGGGATTAGTAAACAATGATGCTGAACCCATAATAATTTCTGGCATTAACAATGTACAAGTTCCAATATCAGACAGATGTAATATCACTATCCATTCAATGTCAAGCCAATTTAGTACAAACTTAAATTGTTTAGTCATACCTGAAATCACAGGTCACTTACCTAATATACCTGTAAATATTAATCTTTTGAACTTACCAGACAACATCCTGTTAGCTGATCCTCAATTCCATCAGCCCGGTCATATTGATATACTGTTAGGTGCAGAAATATTCTTTGACCTGATAAAACCTGAAAAAATTTCATTAGGCCCTAACATGCCTACAATTCAAAACACTGAATTAGGCTGGATAGTAGCTGGATCCCTACGCATAAGAGGTAAAGCCTCACATCCTCATTCAATTCATTGTAACTTCACAAAAGAAATTAGTGAAAAACTATCCAAATTCTGGTCTATAGAGGAACTCCCTTCTTCACCATCTAAACTACCAATGTCAGTTGATGATGAATATTGTGAAGAACATTTCATCAAAAATACCCAACGTTTACCTGATGGTAGATTCTCAGTACAAATGCCTCTTCGAGAAAACCCTGAAACGGCACTGGGTGATTCTTATAGAATGGCAGTAAAACGTTTTCATAACTTGGAGAAAAAGTTTCATAACAACCCTGACCTTAAACAAAAATATTGTGACTTCATAGAAGAATACAAGAACTTAGGCCATTTGTGTAAAATAAACAAACCCAGTTTTGGCTACTACTTACCTCATCATGCTGTGATCAGAGAGAACAGTGAAACAACCAAATTGAGAGTTGTGTTTGACGGGTCAGCAAAAACAACTACAAAAAAGTCCTTAAATGACATCCTGTACACAGGTCCAGTAGTTCAAGACGATTTGTTTAATATTTTAATCCGCTTTAGACAACATAAATTTGTTTTAACTGGAGATATCCAAAAATGTTTCCGACAAGTTGATTTAGATGAGTCACAACGTAATCTCCAACTAATTGTTTGGCGAGAGGATAGTTCAAGGCCTCTCGAAGTTCTACAGTTGAAAACTATCACATATGGATTAGCTTCATCTTCATACCTTTCCACCCGTTGTCTCAAACAACTGTCTCTCGAATGTTCTGATCCTTTAATATCTGAAATAATAGCCAAGGATATTTATATGGATGATATTTTGACCGGATTTGATAATGAGATGGATTTAGCTTATATCCGACATGAATTAACGAAGGTTCTTAACTCTGGGTGTTTCCCACTGCATAAATTTCGAAGTAATTGCCCTGAAGCATTTACTGACACAACTTCAGCCGATACTCTTGATTTGAATAAGGAGTCCAGTGTGCTAGGTGTCAAATGGTCACCAGACACTGATACATTATCTTTTTCTATAGATATGGAGGATAATAGTGATAAAGTTACAAAAAGAACAATTCTATCTAATACTTGTAAAATCTTCGACCCTCTTGGTCTAATCAGCCCATGTACAATCACTTTAAAAATATTATTGCAAAAATTGTGGCAAATTAAATTAGATTGGGATGAACCCGTGCCAAAAGACATAAAAAATGTTTGGTTAAAGTTATCTCATAACATAAATTCTCTACTTTCAGTCTCTGTACCAAGACACGTGATGGGCACTGATCCCATCAACCGCGAACTACATTGCTTCGTAGATGCCTCACAAGAGGCCTACGCAGCGTGCGTCTATGTACGTTCTATAGAAAATTCTGGCCACATAGTAGTAAAGCTACTTTGTGCAAAAACTAGGGTTTGTCCTCTAAAACCTGTAATAACAGTGCCACGCTTAGAGCTTTTAGCAGCATTATTAGGCGCTCGTTTAGTTAAAAAGGTCGAAGAAGCCCTCCGCTGCCAAATACATAAAAAGTTATTCTGGTCAGACTCTACTATTACCCTAGGTTGGATAAAAACACAGCCTAAATTACTTAAACAATTTGTTTACAATCGTATAAACGAAATTCATGAACTGACTTCTAGGAGTTCATGGAGGCATGTACCCACAGATCTGAACCCGGCTGACATAGGCTCTAGAGGTACAGATCCAAGCCAACTTTTAAATTCTTTTCTTTGGTGGGATGGGCCAGCCTTTTTGAAAAAGAATGAATCATGTTGGCCTAAAAATCCCAACAGTAGTAACATGAAATTACCAGAACTAAAAGTTTTACAATCATGCATAAATAATGAGAACAGTCAAATAAATGACTTGGTTAATGTAGAAAATTATTCAAGTATAAATAAATTAAAAAGAATATTTGCTTACATAAGTAGATTTATACACAATTGTCGAAACAAAGATAAAAAATTGAATGGCCCTATAAACGAAAGGGAACTAACTCAATCTTTAAACTTTCTCATTAAAATATCTCAAGCTGAATCTTTTAGTAAAGAAATTAATCTCATTAAAAATAAAAAGAAACTTACATCATCTTCTTTGTTACAGCTATCACCCTTCATCGATGAGGACGGCGTGCTGAGAGTAGGTGGAAGGCTCAACAACACTGAGTTTAATTTTGAAAGGAAGCATCCAGCCTTGTTGCATGGCAAAAATCACATTACTAAGCTTTTAATGCGAGCCGAACATCTACGTCTACTGCACGCTGGCCCTCAGCTTCTCCTCTCTACCTTTAGAGATAGGTTTTGGCCTATGGGGGGGAGGACGCTGGCACGTAAAGTGGTTCGTCAATGTGTGACATGTACTCGTCATAGAGCCAAAACAATCGAGCCATTGATGGGCCACCTGCCAGCTGATAGAGTAACCAAGAATTATCCGTTTTTAACTTGTGGTACTGACTTTGGTGGCCCCTTTCTAATTTCAAGCAAGTTAGGACGTGGTAATCGCATTTCTAAATGTTATCTTTGTCTATTCATATGTTTCAGTACTAAGGCGGTTCACTTGGAGGTTGTTAGCGATCTCAGTACTAATGCTTTTATATCTTGTCTTCGTAGATTCATTTCACGAAGGGGAAAACCGAATCTTATATGTTGTGACAATGGCACGAATTTTGTAGGGGCAAATAACGAGCTAGGTAGAATGTTGCATGCAGGCGTGGATTCGGTATACAAGTTCACCGCCGAAGAAGGCATTAGATTTCAGTATAACCCTCCATACTCTCCCACACTTGGTGGATTATGGGAAGCCGGAATAAAGAGCGCTAAATTTCATTTAAAACGTGTACTAGGCAATTCTAGTTTAACGTTCGAGGAGTTGAGCACGCTTTTTACTCAAATAGAGGCCGTCCTCAACTCCCGACCCCTTACTCCTTTATCATGTAACCCAAACGACCTCTCTCCTTTAACCCCAGGGCACTTCCTGGTCGGGCGGCCGCTGACGTCGCTGCCATCGCCGCCTGCAGCTACAGAAGGAAGAATAAGACACCGATATCAACTCATTGAAACATTGCGAGAGAGCTTTTGGAGCAGGTGGCATAAGGAGTATCTCTCTGAGCTCCAAACAAGGACAAAATGGCGTCAACCCTACGAGAACTTAAAGGAAGACGCATTAGTCATATTCAAAGAAGAAAATCTTCCTCCCATGAAGTGGAAAATGGGACGAGTTGAACGTCTCTACACCGGCAACGACGGTATCGCCAGAGTTGCAGATTTTCGGACATACAAGGGTATCGAACGGCGCGCTCTCAACAAGGTGTGCCCTCTTCTACCAGAGGAGGATCAGATCTAGACCTCCCAGATGTCATGGAAGACCACCTCAATGCATGAAGATGTCGTGGAAGACCTCTTCGGCGCCCCAGCATGTCTACGCCATCGGCCGCGCGGCCGGAGCGGGCAACACAGCCGCCGCCCCGCGACGCCCGCGCACCCCCGCGCGCCCCTCCAGCACAGCGCCCGCGCCCGGCCGCGGCGTGGCATCTACTCGACCACGCTCCTTCGGGTCACGTCGGCGTGCGCGCGCACGCCCACCATAGCTTTGCATTATATAAACTTCCCAGTGTCAAGGCAATGTAACAAAAACCAAATTAAATATTGTTAATTTCAAACATGGTTTGATTCTTAACATACACTTAAAAATATCCCGTTACAGATTACACTCGAGTTCTGTTAATTACGAACAAAAAAAAAAATTAATGAATACTTTTAAGCTGCCATTCGACGGCCATGTGTAGGATTCAAGACTAGACATTGGACCCGCCCATTAAACACACGCGGTTTATCCTTCTCATCTAAAAGGGACTAACTGATGCCTTTGTGGCAATTGACTCGCAAACGAAAACAGCGAATACGCCTTTTCCAGGTCTTAACCGGGACTTCACCAAAGCGTTTTTAACGCAATTCTGTTGGTTGTTTGTTTTGTTCTATTGTAATAAACGCTGGTTGTTTAAAAAACATCCCCTCTCCGCTCGTCTCGTCTCCGCTTTTGTGGAGTCCCGACCTTAACTGGGTATATGATTTAAAATTCGCAATTCATTGGTCGTAAGGAACGTGCTGGTGCCGTGACGATCGAAAAGCGGAGTGTGACGACCCGATGCACCCGCGCAGCTGTGGGATGCTATCGATGCCCGAGAAGGCCTGAGGTGGCCTGTTGTGATAGAAGATATAAATTATGGTCTCACCTTCTCGAAGACGTAAGAATAGTTCGGGTGTTTGATCATCACGGGCAGCAGCCGGCGAGCCTGCGCATCCGGCATGCCGCAGAACTGCTCGGCCACGGAACCCAGTACATCGTCTGACGTGACGCCGTCGGCTGCGTCTATAGCCGGGGCCAGGAGACGCGCCAGCTCGTCCGGGGAACATGCCAGGGATTGCACGTGTGTACCCAGCTTCCATGTGAATATCTGACGACACAAAGCAAGGCAAACATATGGCATAAACCTGTCAAATTAAAACACAATTTTCGAATCTGAAATCAAAGGCTCGAAGATCAGATGGGCCCACAGTCTGGCAGCACATCGAGCTACACTTCCTGGAGAAGGGCCCTGCAATGGAATAGGCCGCGTGTTTGTCTGCCACTCATGTAAGTATGTATAGAAAAAGATAATTAAAAAAACTTAGAAATGGTAAATCTTTGAGCCGATATTGCAATGTTGCCGTTACCAATATCAAGCAAAAACGAACAAAAAAAAATCATGTTTGCCATGTGGGAGTCACATTAAATATTTAAACTCATCAAATGGTACTAGTAAAATTTCAATTTGTAGCGAGCAAGACTACGGTAGGACTTAGTAACGGTTATCGTTTTAAAAACATTTCAGGTCAGTTCATGTTAAACCGGGTAGAGAATGTCCCATAGACTAGACACTCACCGGCTTGAGTAGCAGGTACCCGTCGCGCAGGCGCGGCGCGGCCAGCGACCAGAAGTTGGTCGCGTTGACGCCGCGCGCGCGCAGGCCGTCCTCCAGCTGCTCCGCCGCGAACAGAGACCCTAGCGGCACTGAGCGACACAAAACATCACTACTTATGTAACTTATTAATGAAATTGTATCCTATGTTTTATGTACACTCCAACGAATCCAATATAGTTAAATGTTTTTAATTTCAATGTACGGTCAACAGCACATCACGGTAAACACTTGCAGTTCGATAATCGCACTTATGCCCCCGACATAAGAGCGGTACAAAGTCCAGTGTTACGTCTGACGTGCTTTTGACTGTACACTCCAACGAATCAAATATTGTTTTAACAACATAAATATTTCTAATTTCAATGTCACACTCCAACGAATCCAATATTGTTTTAACAACTTAAATGTTTCTAATTTCAATTTGTACAAAAGGGCTGTTGAAGATTTATATTCAATAAAAAATACACAACACAAACACATAGTGAAGATTAAAATAAAAATTGTCAGTTTTGTCATTTTCTTATTTATCGCTGGAAAATCGTGCAGGAATGTTATAATTTTTTTTTTATGCAAAAGCTCTTATATCTCCAGTTAATTTTGAGAACCTGATTTATATTTCTATAATGACTATTAATCTAGGTCACCTCTGATGTCCTCCTTGGCGAGCGCGTCCCGGTAGTAGGCAGGCGCCTGCAGGCCTTCAGTCAATATATGCAGGTCCTGATCCAGCGCACTACCCGCCAGGATCGGCTGCAGCTCTTGCAGCAGCTGCTCGATGCTGCAACACACTCACTTATGATAACAATGTTCGTCCTAACCGAGTTCAGGCTATGGCTGCAATGACGTTCAATATAAAACTAGACACCCAATCTCTAAGAAAAATTCCTCAAAAAACGTCCGGGTGGCTTTGACACTGATGACATTAACACATTCGTTCAAATTAACACCTTATCTCTTGGCATTTAGTGTTTAATGTCAATTGTATACAACTAAACGAAAACTCTGCCCAATAGTCGGGTGGGCAGACTTTTGCTTCGGACAATATTTGAGCGTGATTGTGAGTCTAGTTTTTTAATTGACATTGTATGGCTGGCAATCTTTACGATCAAAAATTTTGTTGGTGGTAGGACTTTTTCAGAGTCCGACTGGCTAGCTACCACCCCCACAGGTGAAATCTGCCGCCATAACAGCTCTGGCTGTGTTCCGGTAATATTAATGTAGGAGCCAGGACACTTGAAATAAAAGGTTCGAAGATCAGATGAGCCTACAGCGTTTCTTGGTGAAGTGTCCCTCAATGGAATAGGCCGCAGTGACCACTTACCATCAGGTGGGCTGCGTGTCTGTCTGCCAACTGAAGTAGTAAAAAAAACCAACTACGCAGATGGATGTGTTGTCATAGCAACGGTGGGACAGCTGTCTGACACGAACGTAAAAAGATCTGGTTCAGGATCAATGGCTTAACGTGCTTACGTGGGGATAGGGAGGAGGAAAATGAGGCGGGGGGGATCGGGCTTTCGGCACTCTCAGTTAGTAATACTACTCAACCGTTGAGTCTTCTGTAAGAGGGTGGTACAACCCTGGTCGAGCTTATACCACCCAGGTGGGATGGCGAGGTGGGATAAATGGAATAACTGCTCATTTCGACCAACACACGTAGAGTTTCATACATTTTTTGGTCCAGCCTAAGAATTGTACTGAACTCTCACGATCTGAACACTTGACCATAGATAGTCGTTCTTGTTTTATTTTATTAATTATTTTGTCAATGTTTTTTGTTTTTCTTTTATAACATAACTTATTGTGTTTGTGTACCAATGTTGTCTATGGTTAATAAATGTATTTTATTTCATTCTTTCTTTCTTTCTTTCTTTTATCTGTACCTGACTTGCATCGTCTCATGTGACTCGTGCATGTGACACGCGTGAGGCGTGGTACACTGGCACCGTGATGTGCGCCATCGTCCAGAACACTCTCTACTGTACCTGACTTGCATCGTGTCGAGTGACTCGGGCGAGGCGACGCTGAGGGCGAGGTCGACAGCAGGCGCCATGTCGCCCTGCAGAGCGTCGGCCAGGCCGAGCCTGCCGGCCAGCTGCAGCAGCCGCGCTGCCCACGCGCCCACGCGTGACGCGTGGTACACCGGCACCGTGATGTGGGCCATCGTCCAGAATACTTTCTCCTGTTCTTTTGGTAGCTGGAATGTTTGATATCAATATAAATAGTGAAATTACTGGGTATATGAGGATACCTAATAACTGTCGTCTCGGTGTAGCGGGTGCAGGGCGGTGCCAGACAGTAACTGCTTAGTTACTGTTTGGCACTGAACTGTCTAAGGGCAGACGTGGCGCTTACCATCAGGTGTACGATCAACTCGTCTTGTTACACATTGCAATTAAAAAAAAAAACACAGCCAAGATGGACCATCATCAAAATCATGTTTGAATGTAATGGAGAACACTGTCCTTTGAATGCCAAGATAATTATGACTTCTTTGAGCTACTAGACGACTCCTCTATGGGTGCCATAAAACGAATAAACATTATCCACTACTGAACTTATACTTTTTTAAATTAAATACATACAGATACAAACAGACACGTTTACGAACATAAATGCTTGTAACAGCTACTTTGAAACCATTGCACCAAATCATAACAAAAAATATATAAAAAGCACTTACATCTCTGGCCACGAGCGTCTTGTTGACACTCCGGTCGATGATGGCGGCTATTCTCTTGCAATCGTAGTCGCGGCACAGCCAGTCGCCCCACTGCGTTTGTCCCGGGCTCGTCCGTAAATACACGACTACTGCTTTTTCTTCGTCAGTATGACCTACCTGGAATAATCAAACAATTTAAAATGAAGGCCTCGTTCATCGGGTCAGCCCCGAATAGCCTGAATTACACTACATGCTCTAAAATTATTATTTATAACATTTTCTTCCCAATTAAGACACCATGGTCCGAGTGATCATGATCCTGGGTGACTTTGACAAGTCCAGTTACAATATTTAAGTGGCAGTCATTTGACCTCCATTATACCTCCTTAACAGGGAGTTACCCTATGTATTTCCATCACTGCAGAGCTAGTGGTTAATACATACAGATATTATAGAAAATCAAATATTTATCGAAGTTGAATCTTACAATATTTAAAACAATTAAGTACTTGAACATTGCAAATAAAATACTTTCAGAGTCCGACTGGCTAGCTACTACCCAGAGGTAAAATCTGCCACCAGTGTTACGAAAATATTAATTGGGCCAATACACCAAGTCAAAGGCTCGAAGATTCTATAAGTCTACAGTGTAGCAGCACGTTTAGCAACGCCTTCTGATTAAGTGTCCCATTATAGACACAATGGCCATTTACCACCAAGTTGGCTCTTGCCTACTGATCTACCATAAAAAAAACTAATCTGAACGAGACTCACCACGTGCAAGTTAACATCAGCCGCGAGCAGCACATCCACCACCTCCCCAGCCACGAAGGCCACCAGGTCCCTCCTCACGGCCTGAGCATCTCGCAGGTACCCACTCAGCGGGCGGTAGGCGTCGAGGGCGGGAGCGACGGACGCGCGCATGGTCTTGAAGAAGTCCGTGTCCGCCATGCCGGACACTTCGTGCAGGTGGGGGAGTTCCGCTTCTAACAGGCGTAGCGTGCGGGATATCACCTCCAGCACTCTGTTGGATGGAGGTAATAGTAGATTGTTAACCAAGGGCTGTATGACATCAATTGCATACGAGGTTTTTGGCGCCCGAGCGCAGCCAGGGCGCTAATTAGCCCGAGTATGCAATTGATGCTTACACCCGAGGTAAACACTCTGCTTTACATATCGATTGTGAGGTAAGTAAAAAAACTTAACTTTTGAGAAAGAACTCCAAAACACGAAAAAAAATTACTTTCGCGCCTAGCTTGTCGACTGCCTTTTTTACTCTTCACGATTTTATGGCACGCAAGCGCGTCAAATCGTGCTGGCCAGTTCGATTTTTAAATCCATAGATTTCAACTAACATACAGTGTGACTGCGAAACAAATAGTTCGATATTTAAAATAAAATCTTCATAAATTCTAAAAATATTCTTCTTGCAGTATGAGTATGACAGTTCTTTTTTCAAATTCCAAAACCTATGCTGTAATGTTAACATTACATGGTAGGTTTTGAAACCTATGCTGTAATGATATCCATACACCCCGGCATTCAGGGAAGTAAGTGACTACTTACAGAGCAAGAGATATGTAAAATTGTTTACTATCTGACTAGAGAGGAGGATATTTTTTGTGGTAACCCGTTCACAAAAATGATGCATGCGGGCTGGTCAGTCAGCACAATGTGGGTTCCGGGTCGTCCCATTCGGGTGTAAATGGGGAACCGGGGGAGTTTAGTAGGTAGGGGAACGATCGTCTTCACACTGCTTCCTTGCTTCACCTACTTGTCACTATCAGCTTCACCTGCCCCAGCAGCTTAGAGCCTTGTTCAGCTCGAGCTTTGTATAGTTGCGCCGCGATTAGTTCGCGGGGCTCGTGTCGCCAGGTACTTAAGGAGAGTGTGCTCGGCTGTGTAGTCGGGAGCGTCGCAGTGATGACACCGCCGCGTCTCCTCCCGACGGGGAATGCGGTCCAAGTACTCACAGCGCGGCCTGCGTGAAGGGGTCGGCGAGGCGGTCGCGGGCGTCCGCCGCGTGCAGCAGGCAGGCAGCCAGCTTGCCGCCCGCCGCCCCGTCCTCCAGCATGTGCAGCTTCACCTGCCCCAGCAGCTCGCTTAGAGCCTTGTTCAGCTCGAGCTTGGTGTAGTTGCGCGATGATATCAACTGGAACACGTGATAAGAATCTGTAGCGGCTGTAGGGATACGCTAAAATGACCGACTGACGACACCAACGCAAGATCGTGCTAAAAGTGCACGTGTTTGCTACAAGACTCGTCTCACGTACGTAGCCGAGACAGCCATTCGAATATTCGATCCTGATTCGCACAAGCAAGTAGTTGTCTCCTCTGACATATATACAACACGTCACTTAGCTCAGTAATCTCATGATACATGACCTACATACATCAAATCCGAATCAACCCGAAATCTAGTTACGATAGTCAATCTGAACGATCCTCTAACTACCCAGTAAGTGCACAAGCACAGGCGCGATTCCCTCACTCTGGCCATCTACCATTAGGTGGGCTGCATGTCCGTCTGTCAATTGATCTAGCGTAAGAATAAAACGCATGTGAGGGGTAGGAGGACTAGGAGGTATGTATGTACCTCTCTGTAGGCCATGTCCCAGTGGAAGTCGTTCCGCAGCGTGTCGTGAAGCTGATCGGCGCAAAGCTGCGACACGCGGCACAGCAGCGCTTCGTATTCCTGCTTCTTGTACAGCTGCAGGGTCAACTGCTTCGCCCAGCTCGTCAGCGGTGAGCATAGCGCGCATTGACTGCAAAACCACATTCATCATTATAGGAAATATTTAAGTGTATATCAAAAAAATACTGAAATGTAGGTTAGGTTTGCAATTCAGTATTTTTTTGATGCACAATCAGTATTTTGCACAACTCACCTGTTATTCAAGAACAGGGTCCCAGCGTCGACGACATTAGAGATGACTCCGAAGGCCACCCTGGTGAGTGTCTCCCGCGATAACAACTGCAGGGCGGCGTCCCGCAGACGCTGTATTTTGTCATCCGTGACCCAGTAAGGTCGAGTGGGTGATCGTGGCCCATCACGGATGGCCTCTAGCCGAGCCTCGGTGGCGGATATGGTGGAGTATAACGCTGTGTAGTTTATGTCCTTTGATACTGACAAGTCGTCGTCGTAGCCCTGTGAAACGGTAAGATAGGGGTTTTATTTCTTTTTACATTGCAGTTGGAGGACCAAAAACAATCGGGATGATAAATACTAAAAGAATTATGTCTTTTTAAAAACTGTTTGATCTATTGATCGCAGATCAATAATATACTCACCGGCAATGAAACTTGGCAACTGGGCTTTTTCATACAAACATGGTCACTTTAGCGTCTCATAGATAGAAAACTATAGTTTTCATTGCCGGTGAGTGTATTTCATGCAGTTCATTGAAGATCAAGATATGTGACGGGCGATTCAGACCGACAGCCAACGAGTGACTGTAAGACCTAAGTAGAATGCAAGGCAGGATGTAAAGGAGTGAACAATCGTACTTCCCGAATAGTGAACGAGTCTTAACCAAATGATGGCAGTGACCAAGTTACAAATCTAAAGGCATAGCTAAATGCAACAGACCGCAGAGTCACTGGGACGCAAGCTGCGTCCAGCAATCGCCAGCTCACTTGTCCAGCATGGTGATTATGGGAAAAACTTCCTAATGCTTATTTCCAGCAGTGGCCTACGACATGCTGATGATAATGACGTGAAGACTTACCTGCGAGGCAAAGATGAGCGGCGGGATCTCTTTGAAAATATCCTCTCTGTCTGCGGCGCAGGCCTGGCCCTTCAGGCGCGCCAGTGCGCCCGTGGCGTCGGGCAGGTACTCGCCCAGCGACACGCTGTCGGCGCAGAACGACGCCGCGTCGCTCACCTTCACGTCGCGCAGCAGCCGGACCAGCTAAGGACGCGGTATGTTAGTATTTCACGAAAAATATTATTATAATAATATTAAAATAAAAAAAAAACTGCCTCCGTGGTACAGTGGTGCGTTCGGCTCTAATACCAGGAGGTCGTGGGTTCGAATCTCGCGGGGAGCATCACTTTGTGTGAAATATGTTTCCAGTTTGGTTAGGACATTGCAGGCTTGAATCACCTATATGTGTGAAAAGAATGATGATTCCGTGCTTCGGAAGGCACGTTAAGCCGTTGGTCCCGACTATGTTCCAAGTAGGTCTGGTTTACCTTGTAGGGTTACGGACAACGATATTGGTTACGGAGGTCAGATGGCAATCGCTTCATTGTAATAACCAGGCTTGTCAAATCTAGGATAATAGTCGAAGCGGACCCTGAGCTCCATACTGGATGCAATCGGGAATACGCTAGGATGAAGATTAAAATTTAAAAAAAAAATGCCCCTGATCTCGCTTTGCCAACGTTCTTGTAGCGTTCCTTGTTAGATTTTCATTCAAGGGCTTCGATGAAAAAAGATCGCACCCACTTCATTCATTCAGGAGTTCCAGTCCAACAGACAGACAGGTCAAACTTACACACCCGTCTTTTGCTTTGAGGGTTAGTAATAATAATAATGCCCTAGCCAAACTTTTGGCTCGAGCGACCAATCATTTCAATCAACCAACTTAAAAAGATATAACATAGTGTACAAGCACAGGTGCACTATTTCACTCACTCTACACGACCGAAGAGAGATCAGGCTCAAGATCAACCAACGGCTTTACATGCTTTTCGAGTCACGGAAGTGTTAACAACGCCACCTTCCAGACACCGGATTATGACTGAGGAAGTACTTTCTGAACAGAACACATTTCAACCCGGCGAGGTGTTCCCACGAGACTACAGTATGGGGTACTTCAAGAAGGGCGTGAAAAGGTTTTATCAGGTCGGCAATGCACACGTGATACCCCTGGTGTTGCAGGCGTTCATAGGCTACGGTAACCGCTTACCATCAGATGAGCCGTATGCTTGATTGCCAACTTTATGGCATAAAAAAAACATTTATAACTTACATGTATTTCATCAAGTTTGGTAAGCACATCCTCAGCGATATCCAGGCTCATCTCCGCAGCGTCAAAGAACCCAGAAGCCTGAGGTCCGTTGAAGGCCTCCCGCAGCGCTCCCCACCAGTCTCCCCCCGCGAGGAAGCTGAGCACCACGCCGAAGCTCTGCAGGTTGCTCTGCAGGTACTGCAGGTAGACCGGCAGGCCGAGCTCGTAGCTGTACTTCAGAGATGATCGGAGAAAGCTGGTTAGCTTCTTCCTGAAATATTAAATAAATAATGATTTCTAATATTTACACGGTTACTACTCATTAAATAAAACAACTTTAAACGGATGAAAACTCGCGTATCCATTGAAATTAAAAAACATTCTAATTTCAATAGGGAAGATGGTTGGAATGTACCACCTACTTGGGACCCAGTATTACATCTAATGGGTTCCAATGGACATCACAATACTGTGCAGCTTCAAGACACCATCAGCTCCTACTGCGTGGATAGGAACGTATTGAATGATAGTGAAGACGACGGTTGCTGATTATTCTAAAATAATTATAAAAGTGAAGGTAGAAATAATAATTTAACTAATTTTTTGACGCATAACACCTGATTCATACCGTGATCACGGCTACTGAAAAGTAGTCGAAACGTCGGGTTTAATTTTAAAATGTAGAATACGCGAGTTTTCATCCGTTTAACCACTCAATCCCGAACCGGCACTCGGGTGCCGCGTAACAATAGATTTTCTATTGTGTCTGGTGATCCGGGGCTTGAAAGATTAAAGTTGTTTTATTTATTAAATAAATATTAAACATAACGTATACAAGATCCGACCCCAAAGAAAGTAGCTTCAGTGTTTAGCGTATCAGAAAAAAGGTACAGAGTCTGACCAACATCTTATCGCTCGTTCGGCGGAGTGGGGGAAAGTTCGCGGAGTGTGGGATTTGAACTCAGTTGCGTTCAAAAAAAATTGCTCCACCTGGAAATTGAACCCGAAACGACATCATGGCTTGATAATTAAACCAGATCATTGAAGACCTCAACCTTGTTGTTCGTTAAAACAAACAAATCAAAATGTATTTACATAACGGGCAATAAAATAAACTAAGGGCTACCGCTACCGCTGTGTACGTTTTTTAAATCTCTTTTTTCATTAGAAACAGCACCCGTATGAAACCGGGGCGAGCAATTAGTTACATACGAATATTTTTACCATGCATTCAAAATACGTGCCTGGTGCCACTTACCTATCTTTGAAGAATTGAACAACATCAGGTACGTCGTCTGCACCATCTCTCAGCGCGTTGACCAAATTGAACAAGCTTCTCTTCGCTGCCTCAAAGTCATCATCTATTACACTCTGCACCGCTCCAAATATCACCTTATAATCCTTACTACAGACCTGGTTCTTTGTCCTCGGACCTTCGTTCAATATATCTTTACTATCGTCATCATTTCCAAAATCATCACACATATTCTCAAACGCCTTAACCAAGCTAAAGTTATCACTCGATGATAGCATGTTTGTTATAACATCGAAATGCACAGCGATGGCCTCATTAGGTCGCCTTTTGAATATTTTACTAAAGACTATTAGTTCTGATTTGAGTTTTTTAGCATCATCTTCAGTGTAATCCTTGTTTATGTCTTCCGGTTTCAGCTTGTCTATGGCTTCAGCTATTTTGTTGACCATAGCAGTGATTCTAGTCAAGTAGATGGTGGCCATGAACTGTTTCTTGTTGACTTCGTTGAAGAGCCGGTAGGAGGGGTCGGATTCGTCGAGCCGGTAGTTTAACACCAAGTCAACGGTTTCCTTGAGCTTTTCCTGCAGCGTATTGTTGGAGAGGTCTGCAACGGTTGGTGATGTCTTGTTGCGCATGGTTGAGAGAAGGGTCGCCAGTTCAGTCGTTTTGTTGAACGCTTCTTCGAAACTGCTTGTTAGGTTCTCGGCGGGAAGGGTGAAGAATGTGTATTGCTGAAAAAATTAGACTTTTATTAGGTTTACTGACGAAAGACATTGGCAAGAGGCACATTTTCTGTGGCAGTACCTTAAGAACTTTTTGAGTTAAAAAAGTATGTAAAGGAACAATAACCCTAGTACCAGAACAACTGATTTAGATTTGGAGTCGCAAGATTAATGGATTGGCCATTCTTCTGAGGAACTTAGATCACATCCTGAAATAGGAGGGGGGGATAGTAATCTTTCTCAAAATTCATTTATGCAATAAATGAATTTCTATTCTATTCTATTCTATTCTCGAGTAGCCCTCCTTAGGCGCCATCCCGACTTAAGGACCCTGAGATGGGCTGGTTCATAACCACTAGGCTGTAACCAGCTCGTCCCAATCAGGTGAAAAGGGGAAACCAGAAGAGTTTGTGGATAGTGGGACGCTTTATTCTCGAGTCCCACACACGGGTGCAGGTTTAACAAGTATATAAAGTAAGCATTTGGAGAGGCCTATGTCCAGCAGTGGACTATCACAGGCTGATGATGATGATATGAAGTAAGTCTCACCGGCTTGGCGACGATGTCGAGGAAAACGTTGTCTCCACGCGGTAAGGAGATCCAGTACAGCAGCGAGGGGCAGACGAACGGCTTGATGCGCGCGATGGTCTCCGCGTCGATGGAGCTGCTCGCGGCGGGCGCTATGGCAGTGAGCACGGCTTCGCAGTCCCAGAAGTCGGAGAGAGCCGCGCGGCGAATCTATAACGAGTTAATATCAAGGGTTAGGTGAGCATGTCTATGAGAGTATTTGCCTCTCTGAGGTAGCCTAGTGGTATGAGGCGTCACTTAAAGTCGATGATTTGAATCTCGCCAATAGGAGTATTCCGTTCGTTCTGTCCGACGTCAGTTCTCTTTGCAATATGCTATAAGCACTGCCACAAGGTCGGGACTCAAACAAAGCGGAGACGAGTCGAGCGTTTTTTAAACAACCAATAGCATTGCGTTATTACAATAGAATAAAACAAACATCCAATAGAATTGCGTTAAAAACACAGCACACAGCTCACATTTCCGCTTCGGTGGAGTCCGGCCTTAAAGCTCACCATATTATTATTTTCAGACAATAATTTTATAATATTGATTATTTGGCGGAGACTTAATTTCAGCAATCTTAAACCTTTGCCTCAAATTTCGCACAAGCGGCAGCAGGACGGACGATTGCTCTTATGCAGGTGCACATGCGCGCACCGCGTGACGCAACCTTCCACGAAACTCGAGGCAGAAGCGTGATAGAAGCGAGACCTGGATGGTGTTACCTGGGACATGAACCCGTAGTCCCAGTAGGAGTTGAGCAGGGCGGCCACGAGCTCGGGCAGGCGGTCCGCCAGCAGCCGCAGGCCCGTGCCGCGCGTGAAGCCTAGCAGCTGCAATACACTTGCATCTGGCTCTAAAAACAAAATTAATAAGTAAATAAACCTCTAGAAACTCTTCACATTTCATCATCAGTCTGTCACAGTCCACAATTGGACATAGGCCTCTCTCGAATCTCGCAACTTTGCTCATACGCTCGGCCCTGGCTCTGCAAACTAAATAAATCTCTAGACACTATTCACACATCATCCACAGTTAGACATAGGCCTCTCCCAATGCTCATCACTTTACCCGATTCTCGGCTACTCGCATCCAGCTCCTGCCAGCATGGACACAACTCATACAATGCTGTCCAGCACTTAAGCTATGTGCGCAAGTACATAAATCCTTATCACAGTCGGATGGCCCGTGCTTCCAGGCTCTCTATTGCTCCCTGTCATGGATGCAACGGGTCTCTCCCATTACACTACCATCAAGCTAAAAAAATACTCCAGGCTTTACTGGGTAAACTCAGCCTTTTTAAAGGTAGGGAGGAGTCCCACACCACTTACTCTCCTGATGAAGAATGACTGTTCGGGATTCTAGCTCAGGTTAATTTATATAATAGATTTTATGGACTGTATGTAAAAGGTGTACTGTACTAGGTACAAATGTACAATGAATTAATTTTATTATGCGCGCGGTGTCGTCGGTGGTAAGATCTGAAGTCCAGGAGGGGCCCGAAGCCCGCCTCGTGCTCCCGCGCATCGCGACCGATGCATGAACAATGACGGTACGTAACGTATACCCCGGGTCAAAAATATGGCTTTATCTTTAGCGTTCACTCACCGTTGATCTCGGTGAAGTACTCCAGCAGATCAGTAGAGGCGTCCCTCAGCAGCAACGACACGGCCTGCAGCGTGGCCTTGGCGGCAGCGCGCCACGTGCGCGCGCACTGCGCGCTCAGCTGAGAGGCCTCACTGCCGCCGCAGCGCGCGTACTGCTCCCACAGCGCGCTGGCGGCCAGCGGACCCGCCTCCGTCGACACGCTGTCCACGACTCTGTCTATGTTGCTGAACAGCTTCCTGGGTGGATCACCAGACAGAAGTGAGACGGTTTGCTTCATTTAGGACCGCTTGGCGTCCCAGTGGGGGCTTTAACATGTAAGCTGTCTGAATTTTAAGTTTATTAATTCGCTCCGGACTATTTTCACCATTGTGAGACACCTTATCTCCCTATTATATCAATTTTCACGAAAGAAGACAGTGATTTTGTATCTGACATAAATATCAAAACTTTGACCTTCGAAAATGAACATATGACGTGTTTGATATTTTATTATTAAAAATTAATTTATATCTTAAGTAGTAGTTGCGACCCTTGGGCATTGCGTGTATCAAAAAAGGTCCTTTTAAACGCAGTAGTAAACTAAATAACATTTTATAGGTAAGTACACCACTTTTCAATGCTCAAGCAAAACCAGCCCCAAAAACTATAAATTGTTACATTGAAATAAGTTGAAACTTAAATTGTAAGTTATTTCGAATTTATTAAGCTCACCGCAGTGTATCATTCCTGTCGGTGCCATTAAACATGCCAGCGGCGTACTTCCACGCCCCAACTATGGTCAGCTTGCCGCCGCTCCCTTCAGACCTGGACTCATTGACCAACTCCACCAACAAGTCCTTGATGAGAACAGTGTCTTCCACCAGGGCGTCGAATGTTCCAGAGAAGTTTAGGAACACGTGGGGCCCAAACACTGTGGTGTTCCATGGACTAGAGTTCTGAAATAAGCATATATTCGTCAGACTTCTGCAGCCCTTGGAGATAAGGATCAAATTACAATGTTATCAAGGTTACACATAAAAGATGGTTTCATTAAGGCATGCGGTGTCCTGCTGCTCAGTCTTACCTGATAGAACCATAGGAAAAGATTATTTGCAGTGGTCCTATCAATGGTTTTATGGATATTATGAATTTATTTTAGTGGAAGAACTACCGAAAAATAAAATTATCCAAGACAACGCATGATGAGATGTTGAAGCACTTCAGGAGGGTCCTCGTTCATCAGATTTTTTCATCACCAACTCAGCGTATTTCCGATTGCATCCAGTATCGACCTCAGGGTCCACTTCGACTATGATTCTAGATTTGACAAGCCTGGTTATAACAATGGAGCGATTGCCATCTGACCTCCGTAACCCTGCAAGGGAAACCAGACTTACTTGGAACATAGTCGGGACCAACGGCTTAACGTGCCTTCCGAAGCACGGAATCATTATTATTTTCAGACATTCAGGTGATTCAAGCCTGCAATGTCATAATCAAACTGGAAACAATCACACAAAGTGATGCTCCTCGTGGGATTCGAACCCACGACCTATGGGTTTTAGAGCAGTCACGTTGGCGTACTCACATAGAGCGAGATGTTCCTGTCGTGTATGAACTCGAGCCACTCCTCGCGCAGGCCGGAGTCCAGGCACAGCAGGTCCTCGGCGGCCTGCACGGCGTCTGCCGACCCTGGGCTCAGCGGCAGCAGCGAGGAGATGCTCGTGTTGGAGCAGGGCCAGGGGGGTTCCTCATTCATCAGAGTCATTATCGGTTCCAACTGAGGGGAGATACAGGGTGTCCCAGAAACAATGGATAAACCTTTAACTGTCGATAGGTTTTGTCAAGACCTCTCTAATCTCAAATTTTGACTTTAGTAAAAATATCTCGGTTTTCAAGATAATCGATAGTTTATGATATTTTTTTTAAATGCCACTTTCGGTTGGTTTTTAATGTGCCATTTTTACAAATACGGACTTTTTCTAATTCAGTTTTTTTTAATTCCTAAAAGCATAGTTCAGCTATCACTAACAATGGTTAAAATTGAGCTAGTTAATCAAGAAGTGCTTCAAAAAAACAATCTTCCGAAAAAAATAAAACAAGAAATTATTTTTTCTTATGTTTGGTCAACTACCATGTAAAAAAAATGTATGGCGCTCATCGTGCCCATTATCTTAAAAACTTGCTTAGTTATTCTAGTTTCCGAAAAGGTATAATAAGCTAATGTTTTCTGTATCTCTTAAACTTTATGACTGGTTGAATAGCAAATAGTATGAATTTTAAAAATAATCTTTTTTCGGATTAATTTATTATTTGTAAGTTTGAATAAATAATTTGAAATAAAACAACATGTAATTTGAATTTTTTATTAAATTTACAATAAATGTTCGAATTGGCCTCCTTGCGCTCTGATACACGCCCTGCATCTTTTTATAAAAGAAAATTTGATGCGGCGCGCGTAACCAGACGTTTTTATGTATGCAGCTGCATTTTGTATGCGAGTCCGCAACTCTGTTATTGAGGATACTGGCCTCGCGTAGACAAGGTCTTTCAGACATCCCGAATAAAAAAAAACCATTTAGATACGGCGATTTGGGCGGCCATAAAGTAGGGCCGAGCCGGCCTATCCACCATTGTGGGTATGTGGATTCAAATAATTTCTTACTACTATTGCGTAGTGAGCTGGGCACCCATAATTTTGAAGCCACATTCTGCGCCTCACTTCTGGTAACCCACATAACCAGTAATTTTTTTCCAAAATGATTTACCCGGCATGATAGAAGATGTCAGTTTAGAAGTGAGGCGGAGAATGTGGCTTCAAAATGATGGGTGCCCAGCTCACTACGCAATATTAGTAAGAAATTATTTGAATCAACACTACCCACAAAGGTGGATAGGCCGGCTCGGCCCTACTTTATGGCCGCCCAAATCGCCGTATCTAAATCCCTTGTTTTTTTTTTATTCGGGATGTCTGAAAGACCTTGTCTACGCGAGGCCAGTATCCTCAATAACAGAGTTGCGAACTCGCATACAAAATGCAGCTGCATACATAAAAACGTCTGGTTACGCGCGCCGCATCAAATTTTCTTTTATAAAAAGATGCAGGGCGTGTATCAGAGCGCAAGGAGGCCAATTCGATCATTTATTGTAAATTTAATAAAAAATTAAAATTACATGTTGTTTTATTTCAAATTCTTTATTCAAACTTACAAATAATAAATTAATCCGAAAAAAGATTATTTTTAAAATTCATACTATTTGCTATTCAACCAGTCATAAAGTTTAAGAGATACAGAAAACATAAGCTTATTATACCTTTTCGGAAACTAGAATAACTAAGCAAGTTTTTAAGATAATGGGCACGATGAGCGCCATACATTTTTTTTACATGGTAGTTGACCAAACATAAGGAAAAATAATTTCTCGTTTTATTTTTTTCGGAAGATTGTTTTTTTTTAAGCACTTCTTGATTAACTAGCTCAATTTTAACCATTGTTATTGATAGCTGAACTATGCTTTTAGAAATTAAAAAAAACTGAATTAGAAAAAGTCCGTATTTGTAAAAATGGCACATTAAAAACCAACCGAAAGTGGCATTTTTTAAAAAAAACATAAACTATCGATTATCTTGAAAACCGAGATATTTTTACTCAAGTCAAAATTTGAGATTAGAGAGGTCTTGACAAAACCTATCGACAGTTAAAGGTTTATCCATTGTTTCTGGGACACCCTGTATAAACATTATTATGTTTCAATATCCTTGGATATATGTACAGCGCAATCTAGCTCTAAACAAAACAAAGCTTGTGCGTGATGCAAGACAACTGATACATATTATTAGTATGCCGTCGATAAAGTGAACATTGCTGAAGTTATATAAAAAACACGCCAACTTGGTCAAGAAAATAAAAATTACGAAAGAAAAAAATATTAATAGAATTCGAGCATGAGGAAATATAATGTAAAATAAAAAATAAGGGCTCTGTCCAAAGATAAGAAACATTAAAGTCTTAAATTCCTTTCGTGTTACAGCTATTGGGCTTTGGAATGCTTTCCCCGAAAACATTAGACAAGCTCCGAGTCGGATGGCATTTAAATTCCTACTCCATAAACATTTTCTCCTGAAGTCCTCTACATCGTCGCTCACCTGTCCCAGTCGTTAGCCGTATGTACTGTGTATATATTTTATATATTTATATTATGTAATATGTATGTATATTTATGTAATTTTATATTGTGTACTTATTTATGATATATTATTTCGTTTATTTCTGTTGCTTTTGTTTTCAAGTTTTATGTTTATTGGCACTGCCCACTGTTTCTTTCTGCTTGGCCTAAAGGTTGACTGGGAGAGAATGCCATGAGGCATTAAGTCCGCCTTTGTACTTGATTTGTGCAATGAAGCTTAAATAAATAAATAAATAAAAAAAAGCTATGTTTGCAACTCACGTCCAGGTGTCCAGCCAGGACGACGTCCACGGCGTCGACGAGCAGGCGCGGCAGGTTGGGCACGAACGCCTGCAGCGCGCCCGCCGTCAGCGGCGGCAGCGGCGACCGGACCGACTCACCGCGACCCACGCCTACACACAATCATAGTCAAATTACTGGGTATATGAGACCTAATAACTGTCGTCTCCGTCTAGCGGGAGCAGGGCGGTGCCGGACAGTAACTGCTTAGTTACTGTTTGCCACTGAACTGTCTAAGGCTGGTTTTAGTCTCACGCGCACCGTCAGCGCTCACAGCTCAGCGCGTAGTTTGTCAGCGCTGACGCTCAGCGTGGCTCGTTTTAGTCTCGTGCTGACCGCCTTACTGTACAGACGACGACAAAAATGCGAAGTGTATTAATTATTACTGCTTTGTACTATCTATCCCAAAATAATAAAAACCGGCGACGACAAAGACTCCATGTTCATCCATTGATTGACCAGAGAGCCGTTGCAGGAGAATTTGTCTTGTTATATTGCACTTTGAGGGCTGACAAAAGTAAATTCTTTAATTACTTTCGAATGACAACTAGAACTTTTGACGAATTACTGGCAAAGGTATCGCATGCATCCCACAATATCTTCCTCAAGCGTACCTCATCGATAACTCGACCTGTATCCACTTCGCGATTCGCCATGACTGTACGCGCTGACGACGTTCGCTCCGCGCGACACTAATCCCTGAAGCCAGAGGCGCTCGCGCGGTCGTCAGCGCTGACAGCTACGCGGCGCCGACGCGCGGCGCGTGCGGCCGCGGAGCTGTCAGCGCGCACGGCGGTCAGCGCTGATAGCTACGCGTCATTCAAAAACGCTCCTACAAGTTCATAGATCTCGGCCGTCAGCGCTGACGGTACGCGTGCCGTTAGCGTGAGACTAAAACCAGCCTAAGGGCAGACGTCGCGCTTACCATCAGGTGTACGATCTGCTCGTCTTGTTACACATTACAATAATAAAGAAAAAAAAAAACATATTTAAAAAAAACTTCCAGCCGAGAGCCAGCCATGGCGACCGCAGAGCAAATACTAAGTAGAGTTGCCCTAGCAACATGTTTTCTATAGAGAATCACAATCATGAAGCTAGCGGAACGGGGTAGTGTGCGATGTTACGCAAGGCTGCCACTCATTTAAAGTAATTGCGAAGTAATAATAAATATAACATAACATAACATAAATATTCTTTATTGCACAAAAACAAATTAAAAGATACAATAAAAAAGAACAATAATGCACAATATAGGCGGTCTTATCGCTTGAAGCGATCTCTACCAGACAACCCCCAAGTAAAGGACTACCGAAAGAATGGGTAAATCAATGCAATTTGAATATATAAAAAAAGTTACTTAGATACAAACATATTAAAATAAATTCATAAACATACATACACATAATTATATCCACAAACATATCTATATACATACATAAACCTACATTTATTATACATACACAATAGAGAAATTATAAGATAACAAAAGTTTCAGAGTGCAAGGAAATGAGCTTTTACTCGAGTTTTAAAGATAGCCAATGACTCGGATTGACGTATCAAGAGTGGTAAAGAATTCCACAGACGAACGGACTGAACGGTGAAGGACTGCGTGTAGAAATGAGAAGAGTGAGGGGGAAACAGCAGAAGAAGAGAGTTGGATGATCGCATATGACCCCTGGCAGGTTGCAGAAACTTAAATCGCTCTTTAAGATAACTAGGGTACTTGGGGTTAAAAAGTATGGAATACAGAAAGAATAGAACATGAGCGTCACGCCGACGACGGATGGGAAGCCATTTCAGCTGAGATCGGTAAACGGAAACATGGTCATACTTGCGTAATCCAAAAATGATGCGGATGCAAAAATTTAGTAATGTACAGTTGATTCATTAAGAATACTGTTTATAAATTCTCCGAAATGACGTGTAGCAGCTTTCAGAAAAAAGGAACTTATCGAAAAGTGAAGAAACTGGCCCTTAGACTTGTTTTATTTCACGTTAATAATGTGACATACACAATCAGATAAATTTTAATACACGATGACACCACGAAAACAATGATCCTCTTAACATATTAAAAAACGATAAATCTAGACTTACCAACGAGCAACTTAACGAAGTCGTCGACGACGGCGAGTGGGCGAGAGACGGAACTGAAGGCGTGCTTCATCTTCAGCCAGCCCTCGCTGCGGAGGACGAACAGGTCGCGGTCCACCAGGTCCAGCAAGCGGAATACCACCTTCAAGCTGCACAAACACGAATCAACCATTGAGCAAATACTACGAAGAGTTGCAAAGGAGTTGAGTTGTGGGTCCCTATAGGCAAGGCCATTTAGGCTCATAAGCCCAATTTTGACTTTATGACATTATAATATGGCTTTCTGTTATGGCCCATGCTCCCACTAGTGTTAAAATCTTCGGACCCAATCATATAAAACAACAATCTATTTCCTTGATAAAAAACCTCGCCATAATGCGGAAAAATATTGGAACTAATTTCTTCAAGTGGCAACAATCAAATAAAAAAACAATAAGATGTCATTCATTATTGCTGTCTGTCAAAGTATGATGTCAATTGTCAACCGTGTCTTATTACTATGGTAATTGTGAGTTATTTGTGGGTATAACCATAGCAACCAAGTGTTGCTATAACCATAGCTAATGTGGCGCCTCCAGAGCAGGTTTTTTATTTTCTTGGTCAGGCTATACAACGGTGTGTGGTTGCGAAGCGAAAGCGAAACGAAACGAAACACTGACACCTTTATAAGTTATGAAAAAATGTTGCAATGTCTATTACTGATAACACCATCATACCTCAAATGCAAGCTCCTATCCAGCCGCCGGGCATCGAACCAGAACGCCTTCGCCTCGTCCATAAGCTCTTTCACTTTCTCCTGCTGCTCCCCACTCATGCCGTAGCTGGTGAACTCGAACAGGTACGGGTAGTCGGCGTCCAGCTTGAGGTAGACTTGCTTCAGGCCGTTGATGAGAGCTGTCCAGTTCACTTCGGCTAAGGTTCCGTGCGAGGAGTTCCTTACTTCTGCTATCTGTAGAGGTAAATCCAAGTTTAGAATTCTTGATTAAAAACATGATAGAAATGAAGACGTAATAAATCGGCAAGTTTAGTAATAAATCGGCATTTTCTCAATTTTTGGATGAATTCCGAGTTGTGGTGATCTAACTTTAAAGGGAATCACCGGGTACTTGTTTACAAAAATAAGCTGATTTTAGACGACGACCCAGTTATAGAAAATGTAGTTTCGCGACTCTCCTATGACGTCAAACCTGAAGATCGTCGCATCCCAATTCATTTAAGGCTAGTTTTACTGATGTTAGATTAGTTTTTCGTAATTAATTTTTCAGATATCAAAGATGCTGACGTTGATTTTTAGGTACAATCAAAAGCACGTCAGACGTAACACTTTGGACTTTGTACCAGTCTTATGTCGGGAGCATAAGTGCTATTATCAAACTGCAAGTGTTTACAGTGATGTGCCATTGACCGTACATTAAATTATTTTATTTTTCATTAGCGTGCAGTTTAGTTAAAAACATGGCAAATATCTCATTTTTATATATTTTTTATTTATAAACAAAGTAAATAAACTTAATAAAAGAAGTAAAAGATACAAACCGCTCTAGCAACCGTGGAGTCAACTGCCAAGCCATCTTCTATCGCTCTAGTAGCCCCACAGAGAGCGTTGACCAGGTCTTCCGAGGAGTTGGTCGGCAGCACGAGGTACGACGCCGCCGCCTGCGCGCCGCGGCAGACCACCTCTACGCTGGGCGTTGAGAGAGCTTTGTACGTCTGGAAAATGAACAAATATATAAATAACAATGGTATGCAATGGCGAGCGTATTGGACGACGTTCCGTAAGAAGGGTTCCGTAGTGGGCTACAAGGTGGACCGCGGCAAACCGCTGGATACGGGTAGCGCAAGACGGATCATTGTGGAGATCCTTGGAGGAGGCCCAGTGATGAAGCTGATGATGACGATGATGAAATAAATAACATTACTTTAGAGCTTGCATCGAAGTAAGTATAATTTATTAAGGATTTTAATGTTAATCATTCATCACCATCAGTCATAATAATAAGTACGACCATTGTAATTTCATACCTGTTACATTCTGGGTTGAGGGCCTGGTGATCCATCACACAGGGAATACCCTAGTTTGGACACCAGTCTCTCACAAAGGCTAAGGTTTATTGTCTAGAAGTAAGAGTATGGTTGTACCCATTATCACTTACCTTTGTGATGAGAAAATAAACTTTTTTATTATTATTACTATAATTAAAATAAATAATCGAGCCTATTAGCATAATCATACAATTTAATTGATACCATGATAGGGCTGCGGTCCCCGAGCAGTGAACGTAAACAAGATTTAAGCCTCTGTCACGAATTGCGCGGGAGCAAGAGCGAAGCGCACGCAGGCATACGGGCGGTCGCCGCTTGACGCGGGCTGTCACAAGTGGTGTGTTTTTGTCAAACGGTGATCGCCTGTGCGCCGCTTCCGCTCCCGCTCCGCTTTTACAAAATTCGAGGCAGAGGCCTTAAATGCAGTATTATTGAGATATCTTCTACCATCTCCCACGTCAGCCACCAGGGTGTACGTTACCTTCTGCTCATCCAGCAGCGTGGCCAGCATGGTCAGCACGACGGCCGGGTAGTGCGTCCTCACTGCGTCAGTGACGGCGGCCGGCGTGAGGGAGAGCTGGTCCCTCACGGCAGCCACCAGGGAGTGCGTTACCTTCTGCTCATCCAGCAGCGTGGCCAGCATGGTCAGCACGACGGCCGGGTAGTGCGTCCTCACTGCGTCAGTGACGGCGGCCGGCGTGAGGGAGAGCTGGTCCCTCACGGCAGCCACCAGGGAGTGCGTTACCTTCTGCTCATCCAGCAGCGTGGCCAGCATGGTCAGCACGACGGCCGGGTAGTGCGTCCTCACTGCGTCAGTGACGGCGGCCGGCGTGAGGGAGAGCTGGTCCCTCACGGCAGCCACCAGGGAGTGCGTTACCTTCTGCTCATCCAGCAGCGTGGCCAGCATGGTCAGCACGACGGCCGGGTAGTGCGTCCTCACTGCGTCAGTGACGGCGGCCGGCGTGAGGGAGAGCTGGTCCCTCACTGCCGCCACCAGGGAGTGCGTTACCTTCTGCTCATCCAGCAGCGTGGCCAGCATGGTCAGCACGACGGCCGGGTAGTGCGTCCTCACTGCGTCAGTGACGGCGGCCGGCGTGAGGGAGAGCTGGTCCCTCACTGCCGCCACCAGGGAGTGCGTTACCTTCTGCTCATCCAGCAGCGTGGCCAGCATGGTCAGCACGACGGCCGGGTAGTGCGTCCTCACTGCGTCAGTGACGGCGGCCGGCGTGAGGGAGAGCTGGTCCCTCACTGCCGCCACCAGAGAGTGCGTTACCTTCTGCTCATCCAGCAGCGTGGCCAGCATGGTCAGCACGACGGCCGGGTAGTGCGTCCTCACTGCGTCAGTGACGGCGGCCGGCGTGAGGGAGAGCTGGTCCCTCACGGCAGCCACCAGGGTGCTGAAGTCCAGGAGGATAGGGCTTATCTTGTAGTCCAGGATCGGGTTCTGCTTCACTATTTCTTTGGCGAGGGCGCCGTGAACTGTTATTCTGTAAAGTCAATATTTATTAATTAAAAATGTACACCAACAACAGTTCATAAATGTATTACATACACAACTTTCGACTGTGCACATTCTGGAGACAGCTGGGTTTATGATCACAAATCCGCATTTGATAAGCGTGGTCAGTGTGATGATGACTTAATTTTAATGATGGAGGCCTTTGGCCGGCAGTGGGAATGGCATCACCAAAAACACCAAAACAGTGAACATGAAAAATTTTAAAGTCGCCAGTAGAATTAACATGATCGAATGCATAAAGCATTAAAGCTACTTTCAAGATTCAAAAAGATATTTTTCCTTTTATCAAAATATTCATCCATACCAATGACGTTCAATAAACAACTAGACACCCAATCTCTAAGAAAATTTCCTCAAAAAACGTCCGAGCGGCGTTGACACTGATGACATTAACACATTCGTTCAAATTAACACCTTATCTCGTGGCATTTAGTGTTTAATGTCAATTGTAAACAACTAAACGAAAACTCTGCCCAATAGTCGGGTGGGCAGACTTTTGCTTCGGACAATATTTTGAGCGTGATTGTGAGTCTAGTTTTTTAATTGAACGTCATTGATCCATACTCACAATATCTGCTTTCCCAAATTCCCTCTTCCTTTAAAGATATTCATGAATTCAGATTCATCGGTCACGTTGAACAACTTATTCCAGTTGACGTCCATCCTCTCCTTCGTCCTCATGGCCAACAGTGTCCTGGTGAAGTTCTTGAGCGTGTCCAGGTCCTGCTCGACAGTGTACAGCTGGCTGGTTGTGTCTTTGCCGAACGTCTCTTGTACTACCAGAGACGCCATGTTGTTTATCTGACAAGTTTAAGATGAGATTAATTGTAGTATAGTGCGCTTTGGGTAACGGATCATGGGTCGAATGTTATCACAATAAGAAGAAATAATTTTGAATTTGAGTTTGAAGAAAGAGAAGTTGGGAGAGAAAAACATAATATGGACCTAACCTGATGAGACTGGCCTGATGACGCATTTGGTAGTAACCCTGCCCTATGCGTCAAGAGTCGTGAGTTCGAATCCGATCCAGGACAACCGTTTAAGTGAGCAAACATTTATGTTTGTCAAGTCTGATTTTGATATGTATTTGTTTGTGGTAAGTACCTTTGTTGATTCCGATAGCCATAATACATGTGCTTTCACTACTTACTTTGATGTCAAATCAACAGTGTGATGTAGTGGAACAAAAAACTTTAATGTGGCCTGTCTTAGTGATTTACTGACCCTCTTTACACGCGTACTGTGGCCTGATGCAATGGGCCAGAGTGGCGCCTAAGCAGAACCATTTGAGAAACTAGGGGATCCTTGGACAAGAGCAACTAAATGATAAAACGAGATTAATACTCACGATATCCTTAACATCATAAATCCCAAAGGACTTGATAAGGTCCGCGACATAGTCCTTCCAAGCGTCGGTGCACAGTTGACCCTTCAGCGAGTCCGCCTCGCTCTTCGACACTTTGAAGAACGCCGCCAGTTTGTTGCTGTCGCAGAATATCTGCCCGCGGAGGTTCAGCTTGGATGTCACTATCTGGAAGTTAAGTTTTGAGAAATCTTGGGAAACTTAGTAGATTATTTATTTATTTTAATATCAACTTTGGAATTAAACAATTTGAAAAAGTGTTTGGTTTTCGTTTTGTAGCGTCAGCTTAGACTGTGTATCGGGGACACATAGAGAACAATTAATTTGCTGGTATTCGTATAAACACAATAGTGTGTTATATAATAAGTAGTAGGTATCTATATTAAAATAATTTTAGCTTCTATAGGACTTCAAATGAAGATATACTGATGACGAGACGTTCCAGCAATCACAACAGTGGGAGAACCAATCCAACAGTTACATGTTACCAATTTATAAATGATTTTTCTTTATGTTTTTAAACATTGTACAATTTTAGTCAAAACCGTTTACTTTTATGTAACTCAAAATTGCCATACCTGGACTCTTTCAGCATCAGCTAGACCCTCAAACCCCTTTCTCACGACATGTATGGGCAGACTCAACAGCACTTTAACACCTTCGGGGTTCCTCAGGGAGACTTCATAGGCCATCTCTTGTATGTTCAGGTTGATGGAGACCACTCTATTGGCGCCTTCGATCAGTTTGGCCAGCAGGGTGGAGTAGAATAGGACCTCGTGCTTCTTCTGTTCTGGCAGGATCTTGTTTATCACGTTCATCACTTGGGCTAGTCTGAAATATAATACAAATATTAGCTTTAACTTGTAAAAACAAAAGAGCAAAGAAGATTTTGTGGCCTTCCTACTGGTCCGCCATTTTGATTGAACAAAAATACAAACAAAATGTCATTAGTTATTTAATTTTTTTATGTATTTGTAATGTTTTATTTATGTAATGTACGATGGGTTATAGTGGCCTGAAAAATTAGACAAAAACTCGTAAAAAGTCTCATTTCAAAGACAGAAGCAACCATTGGACTCAATTCCCGGGTCGAGTTAACATTGTAATCAGTTTTTCGGACACAGCTCGGGTTGATGATCGCCAATCCGCATTTGGCAAGCGTGGTGATTAAGCCAGTACCAATCATTGTAACGATAACTTGATATCAAAGATCGAGGCCTTTTCCCTGCAGTGGGGCATTTATAGTGAAAATACTTTACTTTTATTTCTCTTTTTATTTTAAATAAGTGTACTCACATCTTAAAAATATCAATCGATTCATCAGCAGCATCCTCGATCATATCCACAGCGTCACTGAACAGCTTATCGATCTGTTCCAGCCCTTCAGCCCCCACCTGCCTCCCGGCCGCGAGGACCATCCCCGCGGCGTCCCTAACGCCCGACTTCCCCGCGAACACCCGGTCCAGGTAGTTCAGACCCATCACCAACATGTCTGCTAGGTCACGGAGGGTGCCGTATGCGCTGGTCCGCCCGAATGCTGGCTCGAATTGATCCATCAGTTTTGTTATCCTGGGAATATGAGGGGTGAATTAGTTCGCGTACATACGTTAGTGGAGCTTGGTAATGTTCCCAAATTCACGTTATCGTTGAGAATTGTTATTTTTATTATGTTAAGATAATAATAATAGACTTTTACGTCGTCGTTACGTAGACCGGTACGTCGATAATCTGACACGGCGGCAAGGTAAAAAAAAGAAGTTAATCATGTTAAAAAAAGTGAACCTGAGATAGTGGATCTTCCTACTCGAATTAGCTGCTGGTCTGGGAAAGTAGCTCCCTTACAAAAGATCTCAGTGCTAGTTTGTAGCAGTTCATAGCTGTTGTGACACTAAGTAGCGTCTCCCCTCAGAACCCGTTTAGCCCAACGGTTGTCAGTTCTACAGCTAATATGGCCATATCACTGTCACTTCAGTTTCAAAGTCAAAGTTTTTATTGCATAACATGTGGTTACAATGTTGACATAATTATAAAAGTTCCAGGACATGCAACCCTGTTAGGGCATAACAATATACCTACAAAGACAATTCTACACACTTAAATTAACTTAACAATTTATCTTAACAAACAAAAATTCCCAAACAAAAATTCTCTAGCTCACTTGTAGGCGAAATATTCTTTTAGGTCATAAAAACAATTATCTAACAAAAAAGTTTGCTCATACGGTGAGCTATGTCAATGTCATTAGTTCTCTGCTGGATCACCTCATTTCAAATCCTATCCCGCAGAGAAATGCCGAGTATATCCCGTCTCTTCCCATTATCCTATTGAGCGACTTTAAAATTGCTGTAAGTGTCCACGATTCCGCTTCATACATATGTAAAGGCAGTAAAGAGCTTACCAAGCCGCGTTGAAGGTGAAGTTAGCCCACAGAGTCTGCTTGCTTAGCTCTCCTACATCTCCCACAAGCGTCCATAGGCGTTTCCCTCGTGGCATAGAGGCACTTACCAAGCAGCGTCGAAGTAGGTGAAGTCGGGCGGGCGGGGCAGCAGCGCGGCGAGCGCGCGCGGCAGGAAGGCGGCCGGCCGCGTCAGCCGCAGCGCAGCAGTCGCCGTGCGCGCCAGCAGCGGACCGCGCCAGTCTTTGCTTAGCTTCGAGTACATCTCGCCTATCTACAACAGACATTGACGTCTTGTGGTAGAGCCATGGGAAAGTCGAAGTGAGCTCGAACGAGAAAGCACCACCCTTTCAGGCCTCGAACACGAAACGAGCGTCGTGTTTCAATGCATAGGTTTATATGGAACTGGCCTCAATTGCAGCGGCGCGGGGTACAGCGCGACACCTGTTAAGTTCATTGAAACGCACCGCCGCCCCACCCTGCCTGCTGACTTCGACACCAAGACCCCTCAGAAGATTGACGAAAGAGTAGATGCTTCGCTATTGCGCTTCGTTTGGTAAGTTAAAGTACTGAAAACCCTAATCTTCCCCTCCCCTCACTCGTCATCATCATCTCCCGTAACATTAAATCTTCTCTCTCTCTGCTTAATGTTTTCTCAAATCCAGACAACGCATCTAAGACCGTTGTCACAGGTATCCATGGACGGTAGTGATAACTTAACATTAAGTGTCAAAGGACAATGCTAAAGAGGGGCCCAGATTTAACTTTTATTATGGCGTCGACAAAATTGTTATTATGGACGATAACTTTTCCCCCTGGGACCGATTGACACTATGCGATACTGGGAATGCGCGTTCATACAAGACTCGGGGAGCGTGTGGGACAATGAAATACGTATTCACTCTGCTGCGTCGCTAGCACAACTATTTATTAAACTCATGTCGCGTACAGGCATGCACACTGTAACCCTACAACACCATTCATCATAATAAAAGTTGATGGTGTGTGTGTGGTCTTTCACGTAGAATACATTTCATCTCTGCACAGTAACTTAAATTTGGGCCCAAGAACAATGGCAAGTTTTGCATTCTCCTTTACATGCTGCTCTAATCTTATAAAAAATGCAATGAAATTCAAGTTTCGGCTACGACGGCCAATCATTACCAGTTATACCTATACTTTAGCGACCACTTAAGTGCAGGTGTCGACTTGTAAAACAAAATCTAGATAATTAGATATAATTAGCATGTTGAACTTACCATAGTAATATACTTGGTGAAATCAATCTCGACGACCAAGTCGCCGGCCATCTTCTGCATGTCGTCATCTGTTAAGGCGCATAACCTCTCCACGAACGCGCCCATATCATCATTGTTCTCTACTTGCAGCAGTTTATACACAGAGTCCTCTTGACATCTGTTAAACTCCCCGTTGAACAACTGGAAGTAATAGTTATGGTTATTTGCGTGACTGTACTATGGTATTGGCCGACCAATAAAATAAAAAACCTCGCCATATTGCGGAAAAATATTGGAACTAATTTCTTCAAGTGGCAACAATCAAATAAAAAACAAAAAGATGTAATTTTTTATTATTCTGTCATAATGTTATGTCAATTGTCAATCGTGCCGTGTTACTATTGGATATTGTGAGTTATTTGTAAGTATAACCATAGCAACCAAGTGTTCCTATAACCATAGCTAATGACCTCCAGAGCAGGTTTTTTATTTTCCTGGTCAGGCTATAAGTATATTTTGTGTAACATTCTCAGATCAAAGTACTATGTAAAAAAAAAAAAAAAAAAAAAAAAAAAAAAAAAAAAAAAAAAAAAAAAAAAAAAAAAAAAGGGTAGCTGTGTGGACGTTATTTTGAGCTCTCTGCGTTAATTTTGAAAATTTTAATTATAAAATTAATATAGTTGTGTGTTCAATGTTTGAATAACTTTTAAATACCTGCCAGCTATCAATTTCAATACAATCCATAACCATCACATCACACAAAACAGCACCATGGAACTATCACTGCAGCAGTCGCTTGAGGAAGTGAAGCAGATCTGTATTGCAAGGATGGCCGAGTTCCAGAATAACTTGGACAAGGCTGGAGAATCTTCTGGAGCATCTGCTGCAACATCTTCAAGCACACTGACATCCCTCGCTGCGGACTTCGCATCTTTTAAAAAGTTTGTTTGTGCAACACTGACGGGTATCCAGACACAGGTTGAGATGCTTGCCCAGGAATGTGACAGACTGGAGATGCAGACTCGACGCAAGATACTCCTGGTACATGGGGTTCCTGAGATCTCCAAGGAAGACACTGCAGCAGGGGTTCTTATTGATGCACTAGGTGAGCGCTTAAAGTTGCCTTTGAACCGTGACAGTTTGAGCCGCACTCAACGTATGGGCCGAACACTAAACTCTAATAAGCCACGGCCAATTCTGGTCAAATTTCGAGAGGCTGACACCAGAAATAATGTGTGGTTCAAAAAGACAGCGTTGAAGGGCTCCGGTATAACAATATCGGAGTTTCTTACGAAAGGTCGTCATAACACCTTTATGGAGGCACGCAAGCGAGTTGGTGTCTCTCGATGCTGGACCAGGAGCGGAGTTGTCGTGGTTTCGGGGGCGGATGGCAAGCAACACCGCATAACCTCCATTGCCGAACTTGACAAGATTGTTGGTTCGCAAGACTCAAGTGCCCGATCTGCAGCGGTGGACGTACGCCGGGACCCCGTCGCCAGTGGGAGATCTAAGCGCACCCGCAAATAAGGTTTCATTCCTTCCTCGATGTTTTCCGTCCATAGCAAGTCGAAGTTTTGTATTTATAATTATGTCCAATCTTTAGATGTTTATTTTTACCTTCTCATTCTTTTATATTATTCTTTGTATTATTACCCTCAATTATTTGTTACTTATTTGTGTTTTTTCCTTGTTAACTTGTTAAAATCTGTTTGCGATGTAGTTTAAAGTGTCTTGACAAGTAAGTGACAGTGACAGTTAGTGCTGTCACTGCCGCCAGGCTGATCCCAACTAACAAAAATTGGCCATAAAGTGGCTTTGATTGCCAAAAATATTACTCTTATAACAGCCGTATTATCGCTAATAAGGGTGGGTTTGGGCGCACTTTATATCACTAATTAACCATATACCGGCCTTATAGTTGCTTTATTATCCGCTCATTTTATTTTTATACGTGTTGTATTATGGCATGGAATTAGCTTATTAAACTTGTAATGGCATGAAAAATGCTGCTAAAAAGCTCCGGTTAAACTTATTGTGGCAAATCAAATTCTAAAATATGTCTTTTTGTGAGAACTTTCGCAATAAGAAAAAGAAACGTCAGTCGTCAACCATGGCCATTTAATCTGAAAGTAAACGGTAAGTTAATATTTTATTATGTGGTTTATGTGCTTGTTTCTAGTGAAAAGTGTATGGGAATTTAAATGCATGGTAAAATGTGGTACGCTGAGTGTTTTAGTACCAACCCGCCCCTGATTTTAAGCTGTTTTTGTGCTAAAAACGGTATTTATTATTTAGTCTAGTCATATACAGTGCTACTATATGAGTAAAGCGATTCGCATATCGTCTACAAGGCGTCTATAAGAGTGAAGACTTTATAATGGCAACTATTGTTGCTTGTGCCATCGCCATTTTAATATCGTTAGGGTTCCTTTAACACGAAGAAAACCGTACTTAGCTATAACTGGTCTTGTTCTCATATAAATATAAATGAAAAAAAAAAACAGTATGGTTGGCTGGAAGAGATCTCCTTATAGGGATACCGAAGCTCGCTTTTGTACGCTTATTTTAAGTTTGAAATAAAGAATATAATTATATTACTAATATATAATTTATGTTTGTCCACAGATATTGCAGTATGTAGTATACAAATTGGCAAAAGTTGACAAATTTTTACAAAGGAAAGACCTTAATTTGTGGTCATGGAAGTGGACACATTTTATTCTGAGAAAGAAATGTTTTAATTTTACATATTCGTCCTTTTCTGGTTCACCTTTACACTTTGTGATTGGTCGAATGAGTATTTTTGATTTACGACCATTTATGAAAGAAGAATGCGAATATTGTAATCCTTAATTAATTGGTAATAATATATCTCAATAAAAAAATTGTTGTTTTATTTTACAAAGTATGGGTTAATGGTGTAAGATACAATCCGAATACTACATTTAACAATTTACATTTAATGACAGCACATGAAAAGTCATATAATTATATATTTTGATTTATTAGAGATGTAATCTTCACATTTATAAATATTAATTATTGAAGACTCGAAGGGGTAGTAAAAGACGTAAAAATACGTCTATATCACTATCGCTACAGTTATATTCTTCGTCACTGGTTTCCTTTTTATTCTCAGTTTCTATAAAATAATCCTCTACGGAACCACTTGCTGATTCATTGGAAGCGGCTTGGTAAATTTGTGACTTTATAGAAGTAGAGATTTGACACAACTTCAAAATGGCGAATCTAGTTATATAAAGCATTTAACGTAACCATAAAGAGAATAACATCTTTTTAATCACTGTATAAGAGAATTTAGATTGCTTTTATCCTTGTTAAGGTCATATAAAATGCTAAAATTCGTTTGTTGGATAGACGTCTTATTAAAAGCTCCTATATGATAAATTAGTTAAACAGCATCATAATTACCTTGTGATTTCCTTTATACGAATAATTGACCATATTAAAAGCCTTTATAAAGCCTTCATATGACTTTGAATATTATACGGCTAAAGAGCAATATAACTAGCCTCTATAAGACCAACACATTTCGAACCCTTATTTAGAGCCGTATTAATTGGGTTTATTAACGTCTACCCAGCCAAATTATAAGAGTAAAGTTAATATTGCTAATATTCCTTATAATGTGCCATTATATGACACATTAGCATAATAAATGCTCTTTTATAACAAGTATAAGTGTTCAGGCCATAAAGACGCATTCTATAGGAATAGTTTGTTAGTTGGGGATTTCACTCCGAACAAGTGACGGATTGTACCCAACTAACAAAAATTGGCCATAAAGTGGCTTTGATTGCCAAAAATATTACTCTTATAACAGCCGTATTATCGCTAATAAGGGTGGGTTTGGGCGCACTTTATATCACTAATTAACCATATACCGGCCTTATAGTTGCTTTATTATCCGCTCATTTTATTTTTATACGTGTTGTATTATGGCATGGAATTAGCTTATTAAACTTGTAATGGCATGAAAAATGCTGCTAAAAAGCTCCGGTTAAACTTATTGTGGCAAATCAAATTCTAAAATATGTCTTTTTGTGAGAACTTTCGCAATAAGAAAAAGAAACGTCAGTCGTCAACCATATTTAATCTTAAAGGAAACGGTAAGTTATATTTTATGTGGTTTATTTACATGGTTTATGAGCTCGTTTATAGTGAAAAGTGTATGGGAATTTAAATGCATGGTAAAATGTGGTACGCTGAGTGTTTCAGTACCAACGCGCCCTTGAATTTAAGCTGTTTTTGTGCTAAAAACGGTATTTATTATTTAGTGTAGTCATATACAGTGCTACTATATGAGTAAAGCGATTCGCATTTCGTCTACAAGGAGTCTATAAGAGTGAAGACTTTATAATGGCAACTATTGTTGCTTGTGCCATCGCCATTTTAACATCGTTAGGGTTCCTTTAACACGAAGAAAACCGTACTTAGCTATAACTGGTCTTGTTCTCATATAAATATAAATGAAAAAAAAAAACAGTATGGTTGGCTGGAAGAGATCTCCTTATAGGGATACCGAAGCTCGCTTTTGTATGCTTATTTTAAGTTTGAAATAAAGAATATAATTATATTACAGTATATTATGTATAATAATTTATGATTGTCCACAGATATTGCAGTATACAAATTGGCAAAAGTTGACAAATTTTTACAAAGGAAAGACCTTAATTTGTGGTCATGGAAGTGGACACATTTTATTCTGAGAAAGAAATGTTTCGATTTTACATATTCGACCCTTTCTGGTTCACCTTTACACTTTGTGATTGGTCGAAAGAGTATTTTTGATTTACGACCATTTATGAAAGAAGAATGCGAATATTGTAATCCTTAATTAATTGGTAATAATATAACTCAATAAAGAAATAGTTGTTTTATTTTACAAAGGGTTAATGGTGTAAGATACAATCCAAATACTACATTTAACAATTTACATTAAAATTTAATGTCAGCACATGAAAAGTCATATAATTATATATTTTGATTTATTAGAGATGTAATCTTCACATTTATAAATATTAATTATTGAAGACTCGAAAGGGTAGTAAAAGACGTAAAAATACGTCTATATCACTATCGCTACAGTTATATTCTTCGTCACTGGTTTCCTTTTTATTCTCAGTTTCTATAAAATAATCCTCTACGGAACCACTTGCTGATTCATTGGAAGCGGCTTGGTAAATTTGTGACATTATAGAAGTAGAGATTTGACACAACTTCAAAATGGCGAATCTAGGTATATAAAGCATTTAACGTAACCATAAAGAGAATAACATCTTTTTAATCACTGTATAAGAGAATTTAGATTGCTTTTATCCTTGTTAAGGTCATATAAAATGCTAAAATTCGTTTGTTGGATAGACGTCTTATTAAAAGCTCCTATATGATAAATTAGTTAAACAGCATCATAATTACCTTGTGATTTCCTTTATACGAATAATTGACCATATTAAAAGCCTTTATAAAGCCTTCATATGACTTTGAATATTATACGGCTAAAGAGCAATATAACTAGCCTCTATAAGACCAACACATTTCGAACCCTTATTAGAGCCGTATTAATTGGGTTTATTAACGTCTACCCAGCCAAATTATAAGAGTAAAGTTAATATTGCTAATATTCCTTATAATGTGCCATTATATGACACATTAGCATAATAAATGCTCTTTTATAACAAGTATAAGTGTTCAGGCCATAAAGACGCATTCTATAGGAATAGTTTGTTAGTTGGGTATGAATCAAATTGTACCTAAGGACTTTAACGCTAGATGTCACTAATTGACAAAAATTTATAGTTAGTTTTTTTTTGTTGGTATCTTTTCCTCTAACTTCTGTTTGCTGGCATTACTGCTTTTACGGTTCATTCTAAGTAACAACAATAATCAGAGTCAATATAATTTTATGATTATTTTATATATGAACAACCATTAATTCTAAATTATAACATAAATTACTTAAATTTTAAAATAAAAGCTAATAATTGCGTCAGTCTTTATATTTAAATGAATATTTAACCTTTTTGAATTAAAGGAATCTATGGAACGAAACGTAATAAATGTCAGCCGTGTTTCTTTCTTTACTGACAGACGTCAAACATATTGTATTGAATGCGAAAGTGTTTTTATGTTTTCTGCTATTTATTTAATATTTATACGACTTGGATTTACACGACGACTTTAGTGTTTCCCTTGGACTCCGATAACCCTGCCCTTTGTGTTGTGATCGACTATTGCTGTTGCATATTGGACTTGATCTGCCTTACGATTCGGATACCGGCGACAATGGTTATTCTTCTCCTATGTTGCGTTTCTAAGTTATTCTTATTAGAAAGTGCTTGTGTACCAAATAAAATTTTAAAAAGCTTATGACAGGACATCGATAAAAACGATAGTGTTAAAAAAATGTGTCATGATTATTTTAATAAAAGAAATAAATGGCTTTCGCATAATATTTTGATGTTTTTTTCAGTTTACTTGAATGCTCAATGCTAATTTATTTAATTTTTCTATATTAATTTATTCATTCATTGAGCATTCAAGTATTTAATTATAACATAACCTAAAATATAAAAATATAAAACTTATACGAGTACCCGTATGTAGGTATGTATAGGTATACGTTGTGCATCTATCTATAGTTATGTTATTAAAAAAAATAGTTTTGGACTTAATCGCTAGGCACGCTGCAGTCGCAATCCTTGACTGACAGCTCTATTTCTGGTATATTCAATATACTCTATGACTGCCGCGTTTTTGCGTTTTATTTTGGCTTGTGCGCTGGGAGTGGAGAGAATTTAGTACATACTTTTAGTTATTATTTCTGTATTTTATTTTATAAATTCTCTCGTCTCTCAGTTTATGGCATGGAATTAATATTAATGGTGTAAATTGTATTTGTAAATTTTTTTTTTTCTTCTGTTTTGTTAAAATTGTTTTGTTAAAATTTATGTATCTTCAGCTGGCGGGTAGAGGAAGTTTTTAATTGTTTTATTTATTAATTTTATTTTATTATTATTTGTATTATTATTTGGTATTTATTTTATATAGTATTATTATATTTACACAATTTAATTGATGATTTTATGGATTCGCATAGTGGTGCATCTGACCAGGGTGACCAATTTCAATCTTTCTCTTCTTCCTTAGATGACAGTTTTCACTCAACATATCTACCTCTGTCTAGTGTCCTGGAAAACACTTTTTCTGATGTGCCTCAAAACTTTAATGTCATACATATTAACGCCCAGAGTGTTCCAGCACACTTTCCTGACATGGTAGCCGCCTTTGATAATAAGAATATCCACGCCATTCTTGTATCTGAAACCTGGCTCAAACCTTGTCTTCCATCTTCATCTTTTTCTCTTCCTGGATTCCAACTAATAAGGAATGATCGTGTTGCCCGGACTGGAGGTGGTATTGCAATATATATTCGTTCCCATATTCCCTTTTCTATAGTCAATGTCTCTCCTCCTGCATCTTCATCAGAAGTAGCACAGCATCTTTTTGTTGAACTAATTCTTTCTCATTGTAAAATTCTTCTCGGTGTCTTTTACAGTCCTTCTCTAAGGGTAGACTACTTCCATACTCTGGAGAAGCTGTTAGAGGACCTGACTCCCCTTTACAGTCACACCATACTGATGGGAGATTTTAATACGTGCCTTCTGAAAAGCGATTCTCGCTCCTCTCGCCTCAATTCCATCATTGATGCTAGCAATCTTAATATTCTGCCTCTTGATGCAACGCACTTTTTTCCAAACTGTTCCCCTTCTCTATTAGACTTGATAATTGTCTCCTCCGCCAATCATGTTGCTAAGCATGGTCAATGCAATGCTGAGGCCTTTTCGTATCACGATCTACTTTATTTATCTTACAAAGTTCGACCTCCCAAATCCAAGGCGAAAATGGTTTTGCAACGCAATTTTGGTGGCATGAAAATTGATGAGTTGCGGCGGGATGCAATCGACATGGATTGGTCGAGTGTTTTTAATGCTGGTACTGTTGATGAGAAGGTTAACGTTTTTAACACATTTTTAATCCAACTCTTTGACAAGCATGCACCCGTTCGGCCTGTTAAGATTAAGCATTCTCCAGCACCTTGGCTCACTGATGAAATTAAAGCTCTGCGAGATAAGAAACATGCTGCTAAATCTAGGTTTAAAGTGGACCCGTCCGATAAAAATCGTGAAAAGTATAAGTTGATAAGGAACCGCTGCAATAGATTGTGTAGGGATGCTCAAAGACGCCACATTCACGAATCCGTAGAAAATGAAAATCCAGCCAAAATCTGGAAATTTCTTAAGTCGCTTGGAATTGGTAAGACATCACACAATGTTTTTCCTAAAGATATTAATATCGACCAGTTAAATAAACATTTTACTTCCTCGTCTACCATTGATGGTACTTTAAAAACCAGAACGCTAAATCATCTTTCATCTCTTCCAATTCCAGACTACTCATCTTTTGTCTTTGATCAGCTAACCGATTGTGATGTTAAGAAGAACATCTTAGCTATTGCCTCAAACGCTGTCGGTAGTGACAACGTTAGCCGTAAAATGATCACTCCTCTCCTTGACATTTTGACTCCTATAATTACCCATATCCTAAATTACTCCTTGTCCTCGAGCACCTTTCCGGCAGCTTGGAAAAATGCTCAAATCATTCCACTCCCTAAGAAAGCCAATCCATCATCCTTTTCCGAGTACCGTCCTATATCTATTTTACCATTCCTATCCAAAGTGCTGGAGCGTGTTGTTCATCAACAGCTCAGCTCATTCCTAGCCAAAAATAAACTCCTGAACCCATTCCAATCTGGTTTCCGGCGTGGTCATAGCACGGTAACGGCTTTAGTTAAGATCACTGACGACATCCGCCTTGCTATGGACAGTAGACGTCTTACGGTGTTGGCTTTACTGGACTTCAGTAATGCCTTCAACGTTGTAGATTTTGACATCCTGCTTGGCCTGTTACGCTCTCTTAACATATCTCCAACGGTAGTTGATTGGTTTCATAGTTATCTACATGGGCGCCGGCAGCGTATTCGTGTTGATGACTCCTTTTCTGTTTGGAACGATATTGGTGCCGGGGTGCCTCAAGGTGGCGTCTTGTCTCCTCTACTTTTTTCAACTTTTATAAATAGTATCACCCATGGTCTCTCTTCTTCCTACCATCTATATGCGGACGACTTACAACTTTACTCTAGTGGCGATTTCGAGGAGCTCCCAGGTGTTATTGGGGTCCTGAATAGGGACTTGACACGAATTGCAGATTGGAGCAAGTCGTTTGGGCTCAAGGTAAACCCTGAAAAAACTCAGGTTTTAATACTTGGTGGATCACGACAAATTGCAAGGATCGATTGTGATTCTTTACCACCTATCATGCTTGACGGTGTCCAGTTAGCCTGTAGCCGAGTGGTTAAAAACCTCGGGGTATTTATAGATTGTACTTTGACGTGGGATGTGCAAATGAAGGAGGTGAGCAGGAGAATGTTTGCTTCTGCAGGTTCGATTAATAGGCTGCGCAACTTTTTGCCTATACCCACCAAAATTGCTTTAGTGCAGGCCCTTTTACTACCATTACTTGACTACGCCGACTGCTGTTATTTAGATCTTTGTGAAGCTTCACTTAATAAGCTTGAACGACTGCAAAATTTCTGCATACGCATTATTTTTGGTCTTCGTAAGTACGATCACGTTTCTGAATACCGAGCTCAGCTTGGCTGGCTTCCGATACGACGTCGCCGTGATCTGCATGTTCTTGGCTTATTGTTTTCCATTCTTTTTAACCCTTTATCTCCTCCCTATCTTAAAGAGCGGTTTCATTTCTTGCAATCCACCAAAGGTCTCCTGCGTTCATCCCGGAAGTTACATCTAGTCTGTCCACCTCACTCCACTGAGTTCTACTCCCAATCCTTCACTGTTCAATCTATCCGTCTTTGGAATTCTCTCCCCCTTTCTGTACGTGAATCTCAGACGCTTCCAATTTTCAAATCTCGTGTTAAATCCTACTTTCTTTCTCTCCCTTGACTATTGCTTGAGTGTTGTCATTTTCATGGTCTATCTTGGTTGAATGTTTTCTTTTGTGTGATATCCGTAAATCTGATATTATTCTATTGTGTTTATTTTACTTTATGCATGTGTAATATGTATATGTATGTTTATATACTTATATATATTTACATATATATTATGTATAATATGTATGTCTAAGTATATGTGTATTTATTAGAGGAGTCTGGAGTCAAATATATTATATATAAATATTTTCTTTCTCTGTCTTGCACTGCCCTTTATTCTGTCAATCAATCTATTTTCATACTTTCCTCTTTCCTAAGGTTGACTGGAAGAGATCGCTGTTTAGCGATAAGTCCGCCTATATTGTACAGCTATTATATGTTACATGTTTGTCCTAAAGTGTTTTGTGCAATAAAGAGTATCTATCTATCTATCTATCTATGTAATGATGTCCAATATTATCTAATGTTCAATATTATCTAAAGGATGTATAGCAGACTTACACCTGTGATCGTCAGCTGCGCGCCCATCACGCTGGCGGCCGCCGCGTCGGTCAGGTTAAGCTCGTCGGCCAGGTAGCGCCGCACCCTGCCAGGGTTGCTGAACAGACCCTCCACTTTCAGACCGTTCTCTGTGTCGGACAAATTGATACAAGTGAGAGCAGTTATTTCCAAAAGACAATGCAAAATACGGCCGAAAAAAAAAACGTTGTGCAGATTTGGGACATAGACTACGAAGTAGATCCAATAAACACCTTTAACTTTTATTATGGCGTCGACAAAATTGGTCCTAGTGAAAAAAAAAATGTTTATTATGTTAAATTATAAATAAAATTATTTATAAATGTTCATATAAAAATAATAAATTACTATGGACGATAACTTTTTCCCCCTGGGACCGATTACGGTGTCATCATAATAAAAGTTGATGGTGTGTGTGTGGTCTTTCACATAGAATACATCTTATCTCTGCACATTAACAAATTTTTTTGGGCCCAAGAACAAAGGCAAGTTTTGCATTCTTCTTTACAACCAAATTCTTTTACCTACTTACACTAACCCACTGGAAAGAAATACCTAAAGATTGGTACATCAGACAAAATAAATCTAATCAGTTAGGTGACCCACTCCTGGCACCGAGGCGCTTGTGGCGCAGCTGTGACAGTGGCTTGTTAGCGATAACGAAAATCAAGCGAGTCAAGCTACCAACCCCGCGGTCGGTTAATGGATGGGTGACCATTCTGGCCACATTTAGTGACATTTATTTTATCGTCTTCGTGCTTCGGAAGGCACGTCATGCTGTTGGTCCCGGCTGATTTTTACTATAATGTAGATAATATGAGTCTTCAAGCCCAGTCAGAGGCCATTTGGCGGCTTGAAAACATCTGACATTAAAGGTTGTCTCTTGCCTTGCGCACTCCTCCACCAATCCGCACTGGGCCCGCGTGGTGGAGTAAAGCCCCACCCACAGTATCTCACACTTAGGATAAGGCCCGAGTCCCAGCAGTGGGACGTATAGGCCGATGATGATAAGGATGACTCACTGCTGATGTCTTGCATGGTGGGGTGGTCCAGCACGCCGGCCAACGCGGCCAGCAACTGCAGCGCGCCGGGCGCCGTCTCCGCCACCTGCAGAACTGTCTCGTTGCGGAGCAGCGGGGAGAACTGCCGCTGGAGCTTCGTCAACCTAACAAGTTGGAAGAAAGAACAACATTTTATCATACATCTGTAGGGGGATTTAGATTCCGTGCTCGAAGGACACTAGACTAGCCTTTCCACCCTAGTGAATACACACAGGTGCAAAATGGACTAAACCGACACGCTGTCGTGCTGTAACAGTTGCAAAAGCCGACACAGCTATCACACTCTCAAAGGAGACCGGGTGAGTAATAGTTTTGCTATTTCGCATTCTTTAATAAGTGACAGTAACCTGCCTCCCCTTATTCTTTTCTAAAAGGTCACGACTCACAGTTAGCATATAATATGGTTGCACAAGACAGCGGGTTTATAAAAGTTGTTGTTGTTGTTTTTTATAAGTAATTATGTAAAGTCCTAAGATATTTCGTTTGTTGGATTAAGTGTTACGTTATTTAACAAATTACCTCAAGATGTTGTTGACTTACCAATACACAAGTTTAAGTCACACATCAAATGCCAACTCATCAAGAAGAGTTATTATAAAGTGGAAGACTATCTAAATGATAAAAGTCTGTAGAAGTGAGTACTATTGTTGCCGCTCCTCTGCCTGCGCCTTTGTTATAATTGACATGATCTTTTGTATTGAAATTAATATTTTCTGACATAAATTTATTTTGTATTGTATAATTTTTGAACTTTAATTTATAATTTGTATTATTTTTTAAAAAAAGGCAAAACTGCTGAGTTTCTTGCGGCACTTCTTTCCTCAACAGGCCATTGACGTCGAAGTGCTGGTAGGGAAAAAGAGATTGACGTGCAAAAGTATTTTTTTAAAAATATATTTGCAGAATAAATGATTTCATTTCATTTCATTTCATAAATGATTTCATTTCATTTTATTTATTTTCATTGATGACATGATAAATGATTTCCATCGTGACGTGATGTCCTAATGTCCTAGTGATGGCGTAAGGTAATGGTTCACATAGTCGACAATTCTCAAACACAAAAGCGAGAGCCCGCAATTCTGCGTTCTTCACAGACTACTCACACAAACAGTGTTTTTTCGTGAACTTACTTGGAGTTTTCATAAGTAGGTATCTCTTGGAAGCGGTCGAGCGGTGAGCAGTCGTTGTTGACGCTGCACACGAACGACTGCACGAAGGTCAGCATGCCCGCGCTCGGCAGCGCGCGCGCCGGGAACTGGCCTGGCGTCCAAACAGGGAGGCGTCGTGAGACATGTTTTTATGGTATAGCGGGCAGACGAGCATGCGGCACACCTGATGGAAAGTGACAACCGCCGCCCATAGACAACTGCAAATCAGGAGGAATCACAGATGCGCTGCCGGCCCTTAAGGAAGTTACATGTGTATTGGCTTAGTTTGTTAAGGTAAATAGTCAATTTGGAAATTGAGGAGCCGGCGTGTAAACGAGAAAGCGGTTTGATCTGCGCACTGTACAAACGTTTCTGTGTATTGTGTTAGATCGCCAAGCAGTAGCGTAGCGATGGGGGGGCGGGGGGGGGGCGGTTCGCCCCGGGCGGCATTTTTTGGGGGGCGGCAAAATTTCCTGGAGGAGCAAAAAAAAAAAGCAAAAAAAGGGGCGGCAGAATTGTAAAAAAGGGCGGCAGAATTGTCTTCCGCCTCGTGGCTGCTTTGCCAACTGGAGGAGCAAAAAAAAGGGCGGCAGAATTGTAAAAAAGGGCGGCAGAATTGTCTTCCGCCTCGTGGCTGCCCAACTAGCACACAAGCTCTATAACAAGCCGTATACTGGTCGGTTAGAAGTTACTAATAAAGGCATGGGTTCCTTAAGTAAGATCTACAGTATATGTACAAGCGCTTAAAGCACCGCTGTACCCCCAAAAGGGCCCATTTTGTACGGCTATAGGGTCTACAGTGGCGTATGCGAGCGATAGTATTCGCTTAAGTATCTAAAATAAGTTGTAATAGCACGACTGTAGCGCTCGCACCTTATTATAGCACGACTGTAGCGCTCGCACCTTATTATACCGCGTCTGTATCTCCGATTTAAAGTTTACGGTTCTTTATTCAATATACAGTGGCGATACAGAGGAATTTATAAAACATAACCTATAATTTTAATAAGATTAGCCATTTGGAAAGTATATGACAGTGAATTGCAGTAAGTAAATTAAAAATAATAAACAGGTAAGTCAAGTGTTGTTTTTTCCTTTTATTCGTATGAAATACAAGTGCGAGTAACAGTTTATTGTAAATATATACATATGTTTTAGCTAATATTTTCACGCGCCCTTCTATATATGCAGTTTTTTGATAAAAAATACATTTGATTATAGATTGTGAATTCTGAATTTAGATTGTAAAAGATATTTGGGCTTTGTTTGTATTTTTTGTAGTGTCATGGATGAAAAATAGTTACGTGAGTTCGGTTTTTTGTACATATTTATGATTTAAAAATTATAAATTAGTATTCTGATAATCAATTTTATAAAAGCTAAATGGCGTCTCAGCTACAACAGCCTTCAGAGTTTACTAGAACCTTTCTACCGATTCATGGCGCTTGTATTTGCCGTTCTAGACCTTTGGGTTCTACAATTGTGGTATTAACGTGCTATTAAACGTTATGAGGTGTACAGCAGCAATTAATACTTCTTTTAAGAACCCAAGACTGTACTATGGATAATTGATACCCTATTATAGAGGTCGTTTTATTTAGGAGTCCGTGGTCAGAATCTTAAAACCCTTCTACACTTGACTTATTATCTGGAGACTTTTGCATCAAATTCGTGTTTTTCAGGTCCTACAAGAAAACTGTGGAAATATTTCAACAGCTGCAATGGGCTACGGGAAAGCATCTGAACCTACGTATATAATACTTTCAGACAACGCCGGAGCTCAAGTGCCGACAGAATCGGAACCAAATTCAGAACTGCAAAATATATGAAACATCTTTTAATTATATTAAATGTTTTATTTAGTCCCCCTCTCTAGTCCGGCTTCAGCCGTTTTAATGGCCATAGTAGTGGAATTTATACACTTTTACCTGTATAAGGAGTGTTTGCCATGCCTTATCCAGCTATTTGCCATAAAGTTGCTGTACAATTCTTAATTGTAGCGACTTAGGCGCTACTATAGAGTATTATGTATCTGCTGTAGATACAGCATTACAAAGGATGTCATTAACTGTACTCAACAGCTTAAGCCTATACAAGTATACAATATACAACTTAAGGCGTTTCAAAAGAAGTTAATAACTCTGTTCTAACGCCTTTAACTACAAAAACATTCTACAAGATCTCAGAGCGCTACAAAAGTTACTTATACCTCCTCTTTACATCTAATGCCTGTACAATAACTCTATAATATGACTTTGTATCTCCTTTGGGGATTATTTTACCGCTCTACGACCATTGTACCGCACGTCTGTTAAAGCGCTTTTAAATACGCTACTGTACAACTTAAGAAGTATAATAAACCCTTTGAACGGCTGTTATACAACCTTCAGGTGGTACAGAAGCAATTTAAGCAGCTTGCGTGTTTGTTGGGTGCTTTGCCAACTGGAGGAGCAAAAAAAAGGGCGGCAGAATTGACTTCCGCCCCGGGCGGCTGACACCCACGCTACTAGGGTTACCAGATGAAAAAATCAAAACTCCGGAGAAAAGGCCCGATTTCCATGGAAAAGTCCTGAGATTTTCTACAGATGAGAATTTTCTCTCAAAAACATTTTATTATCGTTGTATACACTGCGGATCTTGCGCACGCGTTTTATGCGACGCGTTGCAAGCTTGGATGTACAGTCAACAGCACATCACGGTATACACTTGCAGTTCGATAATAGCGCTTATGCCCCCGACATAAGAGCGGTACAAAGTCCAAAGTGTTACGTCTGACGTGCTTTTGACTGTACATCGCACTCAAAACAGCGGGGTGGAGGGAGGAGGGATGCGCCCGTCGCCCCGCAGCGCGGTTGCCGCTCGCTCGCTCACTCAGTCAGTATTTTTAGTAGTTTAATAAGAGAGATCTTTAAAATGTAACCTGTTTTTTATTAAAAATCCTGAGTTATCACTAGATTTGCTAAATCCGGCCGGAATCCTGAGAAGAGTCAAATAATCCTGAAATCTCAGGACAAATCCTGAGATATGGTAACCCTACACGCTACGCCACTGTCGCCAAGGACTCTATCCTTTTCCAAGGTTCAAATCCCAAACTAAACAATAAATGTGATGATCATAATTTTCGTCTATCAATACACAGGAATAACCAATTATTATGTATGTATAATTATGTAGGTATTTATTAAATCCATATATTTATGGCAAAGAATTTTTTTTGTGCTACCTTTGTTGTTTCTGATACCCATTAAGTGTATTTGCAAAGAAAAACAGTATTGGTAGTATCTAAAATGAAGAATTATTCCTCGGTGATTAATAAGATACATAAAGAAATTAGCGAGGATTCCGTACTTATTTATAAATACAGAACTTTAATAAAATATGATACTTCCTGGGAATAGAACCGTGTCTCATTTCACGTACACGAACGTCCTCGTGGTATCTTCCGCGTGGGAAACAACACTACCGGTGACATTATTGAGAAACTGTGCCGGCGCTAAGACCCTATTAGATGATCTATTCATACATCGTACGCGATGAGAAGGAAGCTCTCAGAATATAAACAACACAAAACATGGCCTTCTGATAGATTTAGGAATAATACTTATTCAACTTTGTATGTTTGGCTGGCTGGCGCATTTAGTAGTGACCCTGTACTATGCGATGAATTTCAAACTCCTATCACGTGAGTAGACAAGTCACACAACGCCATCTAGCCCCAAACTATAAATGTTGGTTCCAGATGGGGATCGAACCCGAAACCTCTGGCGCCTTCAGAGTTCAGGCACTATACGTCCTATACCGGAATGTAAAGTCGGTATTTTAGGTCTATTTACATTCGACGGCGTACCTAATCGATCGTCGAATGGGACATACTGTTGTTTGCTTTGTGTGTAGATATTAATTTCTATATGGGTATACAAACATAAATAATTATATTAGTAGGTATCTACCATTATTGACACTGATGCTAAAACAATAGTTTAAATTATTTACTTCAGTTCAATGTACGCGATATTGTTCGATATTCATTATATACAGAAATATTTTTAGAGCCAAGAACCTTATCGCTCGTTTTACACATAGCTCACATAACTCTTAAAAAGAGGACTTATATTTTTAGAACCACAAATGCGGGCGGTGCATTCCATTACTTAGCGGAACGCATCAAATATTGCAAATGGACTGCCCGCACAAGCTTTGGACAGATACCTAGATGATGACGTGAAAAAAAAGACATAAACAATTCCTAACAAAAAAAGAAAAAAAAGGAACTATTAGCAAGCAATAGTGAAACTAGCCCGAAAATTTGCATCAATTATATAAAATCCTGGCCAAGTGGAAGATTAGCCACAAGGCTGGTACCAGCTCATCCCAATCGGGTCAAAACGGGAAACCGGGGGAGTTTAGTGGGTAGTATAGAGAAATTGTGCCGAGTCCCACACACGGCCGCTGGTCTAGCTAGCTTTTTTATTCGGAGGAGAATGCGTTTATGCACCATAACCGCAGGCTAGCTAGACCTGCGGCCGCGTGTGGGACTCGAGACTAAAGTGTCCAATACCTACTTCTGTCCTCAACAGGCCATTGACGTCGAAGTGCTGGTAGGGAAAGAAAGATTGACGTGCAAAAGTATTTTTTAAAAATCTATTTGCAGAATAAATGATTTCATTTCATTTCATTTCATTTCTACTAAACTCCCCCGGTTTCCCCTTCACACCCAAATTGGGACGAGCCGGTGCCAGCCTTGTGGCTATTGACCAGCCCATCCCCGGGTAATGACGTCAACTCCTGGCCAAGTAAATCAGTGAGGCACTCACATGTGGGGAAGTCCTGGTTGTCGATGTTGATCCTCACCACGTACAGCATCAGCATCACCATGGTCGCCCATGCTATCCCGGCGAGCGTTATCTAGGACAAATAGATATAAATAACTTAAAACATTGTATGGAAGTAAATTACGTTAGGTATAATTTTTTATGCACGATAAATATTTTTCACTCTATCTACCTACCAGTAGGCGCCTCGCTTTAATAGGCCTGTTAAGAAGAAGAGGTCTAAAGAAACTCACCATTAATGCCTTTTACTCTATTTTTTTTTACCTGGGACATTAAATAAAATATTGACATATTAACTTTGACGATAATTTCAAAGTCCGCTGTCGTTTCAATTGTGGTGGTTCTCAGCTGTTTTATGAAAATTGGACGGCGTTCTTAGTCCGGTGGGACCATGGTAACAATAAGTAACAATAAATTACCCGCAGATCCACTGGTTAACACTGTTCAGGACGGTGTAGGACAATGGGTAAAAAAATACCTGTGGACCCACCAGGGGTACATGTTGGGGATACCAAGGCCACCGCTATAAGCTGTGGCTACAAGCACTTTACTAATTGAGATCGGATCTTTCTTTTTTAATTTTAATTTAATTATTTTCTTCGTACAACTCACCACTTTCCGCTTCCGGATGAGGTAGTCCTTCCAGAGCAGCAGCCGCAGCTGCCGGCCCGCCGCCATCTCACCCACGCCCCTTCATCACTGCAACAAACAGACAAACATAATTATTTATTACTATAATAAAAATTGGGTAGGTAAGTACCTACACTGCTTTTCTTTCGACCGTGAAAACTTGTGGGTGGTTCATAAAATGTAAATTTTATGAAATAGAACCATCGACGAAAAAATTATCAATACCACATACCTACTATATTTTTCTGTTATGAGTTAACTTCTCTAAAAAACATCCAAGCTTAAAAATCAACATAAATATTGAAGAAACAAATGAGACATGAAACAAATGAATTTCGAGAATTATTTTTATGTTAGTAGGTATATTGAATCTAATGTCGGTATGATTCAGTGAACCCAATATTTCAACACGTGCAATAACTAGATCTCATTTAATTGCTGACACTACATACTCATGTGGATCGCGAATACATTAATTTACATACCTACCTACCTTACTCCGTAATAAAAAGTACTTATTATTCCTATTCTACAGCTTGACAAAACGCTCGTAAATGACATAAAAGTAAATTTTAACATACCCTATTTCCTTTAGTAAAATTGAATTTTAACGTCTTCGACATCGATCACTAATCGAAGGTCTTCGATGAAATAATTAATCACTTCACTGATCAACTAATTGATAAAAAAATTGTAAACACAAGCGAATATTTTTTCCTGGTCGCATAAACTTACCTATATTTTCCACGGTATTTTCCGTAACCGCAAGTCAATCCTGTTTTCAGATGTTATTATTTTTCCGTTGATAATAATCTAATTTCAAATAAACAACTACATACAATTATTTTGTTTGCGAAAAATTTGAGTTCGGTATGTTCTGACATTCACAAAAAAGGTTAACGTCCTACCCTCTCGAACGCGTATACCTACCTATTATAAGTACCTATTTTACAGGGACAGACACTCCAGCCAGACATACAACTTATTTCACTTGTGTATTTGTACATTATTACTGTAAATCAACACTATTTTACGCGGTGTGTAATACGATAAGAAATATCAAATCAAAAATAAATAGCCCGCCCGCCAACAAATAAAAAAAAAAATGATGAACACTACCTTGTAAAAATAGAACACCACAGAGTTCTAAATTCAAAATTATGAAGGAAAATCTTAGATAAAATTGAGTGGGCTGAGTTGACCAAAACCTCAAATAATAGAACTAGAGTTCTAAATTCAAATTATGGCCAGCGTCTGCAAGAAACATAGATTTAGTATATTGCAAGAAATCGAAGAAAAAGAAACCGCCCAAACATTAAATTGTTTTTTTTTTCATACAAGGAACGTTATGATATTCAGCCTATGGAATCGTCCAAGAATTAAGTTACAAATAAGTAAACAAGTATGTACATATACCAGTTTAAAAGAATACATCACAGCGGTACATTTGATTTATTTATTTATGTTTATATGTTTATTGCTTAAGGTCAAGTTATCGACGAAGGACAAGTTATTTTGGGCCGTCCTCGTTACCAACCAATATTAATAGAAACATGTTGTTGTGTAATATTCTTATAATATTTGATAGGTTGTAAATTGTCTCATTTTTTATTTGCCTTACAAATTTTTGGACTAGCTGTTCGGTCATAGCTTAATTAGCGTATTGCTTTAACATGTGTTGTATTGTACCGTAATAGACCGACAGAGTTACTTACGCATTTGTAATATTACATATTAAAGACATTATACTTGTAATTTAGCTATCTTACCCCTCCAGGGCCTCCAGTATCATCACAAACATGCTCATAGCCCATAGGTACAACGTGTCTTGGAACAGGTCATTGCTTCGAGGTAAAGATGAACACAGATACGAAACCTTAAGTAGTACAATATCGTACCACATCACGTACGCGGAAACCTTACGCTGGCGTGTTGACTATTTTTACCAGTTTGTTGATGGCGCGATAACCTGACAATACCGATATTTTGCACTTCACTGCACAATTATTATTGTCAATACGCGGTTACAAGAGCGATGGAAGTAACTCGACTCTTCATTAAAGGTTTTTGATAAAATATAAATATTTAAGAGATCAAGATTGTGTGCTTTTTGTTTTTAATATTTTATTATGTGTGATGAAGAAAGCTATATGTGGTTTTTATTACAAAGTTCATACGTGCATCTCCGATGAATGTAGGTACTATCGAGGTCACCCGCGCGTGATCACCCTAAAGGCTAAAATCCTGTGCAGTATTTTCACGTTTACAAGCGCCGCTCCTAAGAAGTCACGATGCGCGTGCACGGTATATTTTTCCAAAAGTGATCACGCGCGGGAGACCTCGATCGTACACTGAATCATTAATAATAAATAAATGAAATACCTATCCTCGGACATTTGAGGATTCAGGCGACTTGGACCATATAAAACTGGGATTATCACATCTTATATGTACTTGTAATAAATAACTACCTAAATAAATATCTCTGGACATTATTCACACAGCGCTATCTAGCCCCAAACGTATATATTCTGTGCCCAAACTAAGCATTAGCTTGTGCTATGGGCAAGCTATGGGTGCCAAACACGGGATAAACATTACTTATATATTTTTTGTAAATACATACATATTATACTCGTACATAGAAACACCCAGACCGATACAGACAGACAAGGGCGTCGCCAGCTTATGGCTAAGGGGGGGGCAATGGGGCCATATCCATCATCCATCATCATCAGCATGTATCAGTCCACTGCTAGACATAGGCCTCTCCAAATGCTCGCCACGCTAATCGATCATCTACTCGCATCCCAGCTCCTGCCAGCCATCTTGCGCAGATCATCGTTCCACCTGGCCTGAGGGCGTCCTACACTACGTTTACCGAGACGCGGTCTCTACTCTAGAACCCGTTTACCCCAACGGTTATCGGTTCTACGGCTGATATGGCCAGCCCACTGCCACTTCAGCTGGCTAATCCGGCGAGCTATGTCGGTGACTTTGGTTCTCTGCTGAATTACCTCATTTCGGATGCGATCCCGCAGAGAAACGCCGAGCATAGCTCTTTCCATAGCCCGCTGAGTGCCGTAAGTGTCCACGTTTCGGCTCCGTATGTCATCATGACGGGTAGGACGCACTGCTTGAAGACTTTCGTCTTTAGGCATTGTGGAATCGGCGATGAGAAGACTCGACGTAGTTTCCCAAACGCTGCCGAATCCAACTGAAATTCTTCTATTCACTTCGTCCTCAAAGTTTTTTCGACCCAACTGCAACGACTGCCCAAGGTACACATAACTTCAAGGACGGCGCCGTGAATCGCAATCGGTTACTGTAGAACATGTTCATTAAACATGACCTTGGTTTTGTCCAAGTTCATCCGTAGGCCGATGCGTAAAGAAGAATCAGCCAGGTCATTCAGCATCTGTTGTAGGTCCTGCAGCGTCTTCGCCATTATGACGATGTCATCTGAAAATCGCAAGTGAGAGATGTATTTGCCATTTATGTTGATGCCACGTTCTTTCCAGTTCAGCATCTTAAACATATCCTGAACAATTTCGGGGAGATGACGTCCCCTCGACTTACTCCTCGATGCAACGGTATAGGATTTGTCTGCTGATTTTATATTGGACGGACATGGTGGCTGCTTTGTACAGACATCTTATCACTTGGACTTCAGAACGGACCAGATTTCAACCGAGTCGAAGGCCTTCTCATAGTCCACAAATGCTAGACACAGCCTGCAGGGGCTGATTATACTCTTCTATCCGCTCCGAAACCCAGTCTGTTCCGGTGGTTGAAACTCGTCGAGTCTTGGCGCAAGACAGTTCGTGATCACCCTTGAGATTAGCTTATAGACGTGGCTTAGAAGGGAAAATGGGTCGATAGTTCTACAACAGGCTTTTGTCAGCCTTTTTGAAGAACAGGACTCTAACTCCTACTCCACGCCTTTGGAGTTCCCCTTCAAACATGACAGCGTTTGGAGCTCCCTCAGTACGGGTTTACCTCCAGCCTTTAGCAGCTGTAGTAACGCCGTCCTCTCCAGGGGCTTTTCCATTTTTGAGCTGCCCGAGAGCAATCTCGATTTCGTTAACGCTGATTTCTGGCATGTCTTCAGTGTAATGACGAGTTAACGTGGCTCTAGAGTCTTCATTTTTTGGATCAGGTCGAAATGCATGCGAAGCGTATGACCGGCCATAGAAGTCCTCTACCTCTGAAAGGACTGCCGGCTTTGAGGCAACAACTTCTCCACTTGCTGTGGTCAGCTTCGTCAGGTGGCTTCTTCCGAGAGATTGTACAAACACCTTAGACCCCCGATTTTGCTCTATAGCTCTTTTGATCGAAAGAGTATTAAAGCACCGGAGGTCGTGACGCATACGTTAATTTGTCTCCCGGTTAAGAGCTCTTTTACCGGACGAAGTGGCGGGTGGGTCTTCACGTCGTTGCCTCATTAGCCCTAAAATCCCTTCGGAAAGTTTCGACTTCCTGCCTTTGCACCGCATGTTGCAAAATCTCGTGATCGCTGCCGGTATTAAATCTGTTGATCACGGAGACATCTCTGAATGATATGTGCCGCCCAGTGCCGCCTGTCCGCCAAGATGAAGTCGATCTCGTTTTTCGTGATAGTGTCGGGGTTCTGCCACGTCCACTTCCTGTGGGGCTGCTTCTTAAATCTGATATAGCCGTGATGAAAATGGCGGCGATTCTAAAAACGGACGTCAAAATCTTAATGTTTTTCTGAATATTTCAATATTTTCTACAATATACATTTAACCTTGTGAATTTATTTACGTTTTGTCATGCAATGCGGAATGGAATTTATTAATAGGTAAGGAAGTCAATTGCACTTGCACTTTGGTCGCTTTGCGGCTAGCTACATTTGATCCCTAGGGGGGGGCAGCTGCCCCCCCCTGCCCCCCCTTGGCGACGCCCTTGCAGACAGACAGTTCATGCACACCATATGTTTGTACCGTGCAGGGATCGAACCAGCGACCGCGACCGTGTAATAGCCGACTTCTCGACCATTACACCAAAGTGGCTTGTCAAACTTTAAACTATGTATAGATCATATGAGCCGAATGCTGCTTATTGAAATTTTCTTCGATTAGAAAAGGGTGTAAGTAGTCTATACGACTGCGGGACAGTTAATGAGAAAAAATTCAAATTGTAGAGCTCGGTAGAGATGGAAAACGTAGGTATTCAAGGTTCAGTACCTATGGTGTGATGCTTTACGATCACAATTGAAATCATGTAAATTGCTTTATTTACAATGTTTGGTGGAAGTGTCGGTGTTCTGTAATATCATTGTGACGCTAACGGAAGGCGCCAATTAAACGATTACGTGTAATTTTTTATTCCGAGAAGATGGCGAATTGAAGTAAATTTTTTTTTTCAGCAAATAAACAATAGAACAGTGGTAGGACTTCTAAATTCGACTTAGATCGCGATTTCTATCCCCGTAGGTTAAATACATTTGTCTGCATGAACAAACATAAGTGTGTGCGCTTATATGTAAATAATGTCTAAGAATATTATAATATTCTAACATATCAAGGAAATCATCGGAGTTTTAAGCAGTAATGTATGAAATAACGAGATGATCCGTAATTACATGGCCAAGTTTATGTTGTTGATGTCTCAGACAACAAGAGCATTTGCATGCGTACAGGTTTGATCGCGTGTCAGATGTCACATTAATCATCATTGAGAAATTATCCTTCTAGAATCTAGATCATCCTATCCGATTGCATAAGTCATACATTCCAAGTAGAGACAACCAAATGCAGAAACGTATCCGATTATTTTTAAATACGACTACCCGGTAGTGGTTCGGCTCCGAATGTACATAGGTAGGTAGTTTATGCCATTAGTAGCATTTCTCCCTATATTTTTTTTTAAATTAGTACCTTTTAAGTAAATCTCAAAGTGATAAAATAGATGCTAAAAATAAAAAGTATAAACATGATATGCATTTATAATATTACTCATATTACGTATAAGGTTACAACATTGAGTTACAAGTAATTACGCTAGTAATTGTAGTTCAATGGGTTACAATAATACGCATTGTATTAAGTTGTATGTGTAATATTTAAAAAAAGGAGATGGTAGATTATGTTTTTCAAAATTGTCTTACAAAATAAGATATCCTGCTGCTGATTCCCAACTCTACTTATTGATTATTTACAACAATACATTGTACATTTATAATTAAATCTGTCATTGTAGCAAAGCAAGCCTGCCGATAATTTCACGAGATGTCAGAAAAATACAACAATTAAACTTGCATAACAAACAATACTGTAAGTGGTATTCCACAATTGTCATGACAACTCTGCTATTGTTTTATGTAAAGCAAAAAACACAAAATTACGGGGAAGAAGCTTCGTACATGATCCCTACGTCTGTAAATACTGTTTAACCACACGCGAGACCAATTTAGGTATGCATACTACTTAAAAACTGGTGGGATGAAGGAAATAATAATGTATACTTGATGCTTCAGTGTTACGCAAGTAACATCATACTCGTACTTACTTCGGTTTAAATTTTTTTAGAAAATGTAAGTAACTATGACAACTATATTTGAAAACTACACAATTGTTTTCATTTAAATTAGTTTTAATTTATTCATTTTTTTAATATAACGTCACTAGGAGTTGAACTGTTGTTTGTAAAAACAAAGTAGGTACCTACTTAACAGTTTTTTACCTTTTGCATATGAAATTTGGTATTATGCGCTTGTTCTTTTTTTTTATTACTGGGAGAATACATTTTACACAATTTTGTTTGGGTTGGATTAGATTTTAAAGCTTATTGTTTGTTATTTCTTCTCCAAGATTAAGTAACTATGACCACTATGACATTTAGATCTCGTGTCTACTGTGCCATCCATGCAAATCAGTGAAAGGTGAGAACATAGATATAGACTAGATAGAGTTTAGAAACGACGCGAAGGACGCGGATGGGCAGAGACAATGTCGCCTTAGACACGAGCCTGTGGACCGCATACCTAATGTGAAGAGGTCGCGTGCGCTGTTTATTGTGACCCGGCGATACTCAAACTGTCACCCCCTTACCCACAAATCATGATAATATGTTTCAAAACTATTCATGTCTTCTCTATGGTCAGAGTATAGATAAACATTTCTTGTATATTATTTAAAAAAATTACCTTCATCCTTTTCGTTAAGGTATTTTCTGTAGAAAATGTCTTTGACGCTGAACTGCACTAGTGGCATCACATTTATAAGGGGCAACAAGATGCACATATATCATATCATATATTCGTTGTAAGTACGTCGGTTGCATTGCAGATTTGAAATTGAAATTGAAATTGAAAGCCTTTATTGCCAAAGTTACAATACATGGTTACAAAATACATATTATATTACTTATTCCTAACTAAATATTGAAATAATTAAATGATTTTTTTTCTTCACTACATTATACATTACTTGGCGTGTCATTTGACACATAGGCCTCCTCCAAGTCGTGCCATTTTTTCCTGTCTCTGGCCAGCCTTTGCCAAAGCGGTCCTGCAGTCAGTCGTATGTCATCGGCCCATCTTTTTAACTGCCTGCCTCTTTTTCTTTTGGCGTTGTATCTTGGTGTCCATACTGTTGCTAACTGGGTCCACTTTGGCTTTGGCTCTCTTATCATGTGCCCAGTCCACCTCCATTTCAAAGTTTTGCATTTGCTAAGGACATCCACCCACTGGGTAGTTTGTCTCAGGTCTGCTGCACGCATTCTGTCTCGTCTTGTGTAACCCAGGCTGCTGCGCTCCATGCTTCTCTGGCAGGTTCGTAACTTTAGCATGTTTCGTTGAGTGTTTGTCCAGGTGGGACTACCATATGTCATTATGGGTAGTATGCATGTGTTAAACACTTTTCGCTTAAGGGCAATAGGATATACCTGACTCTTCATAACTTCTTTAAGGGACCAAAACCGTTTCCATGCATTTGTGATTCTTCTATCAATCTCTTGTAGCATCTGGTCCCTAAATGAGATAATTTGACCCAGATATATATACTGTGATACATTTTCTATGGGTTCTCCTTCCAATTCGATGTCAGTTCCCCTTCTATTTGTCATAACTTTTGTTTTCGTCCTGTTCATTTCCAAGCCAATTTCTCTGCTTTTGTTCGCTAGGTCTTGAATCATAACTTTTAAATCATAACTTTTAAATCTGCCGGATTATCTGACAAAAGTACCACATCATCAGCAAATCGCAAATGGTTAAGTCTTTTTCCGTCTAACTTGATTCCATAATCATCCCATTTTAGGCTTCTAAAGACTTCTTCTAGTACGGAGTTAAAGATTGTAGGCGAGAGCGGGTCTCCTTGCCTGACCCCTCTTTTAATGGGGAATTCGGTGCCAATTGTTTCAAGTTTGACTTGCGCTGTGCTGCTGTTGTATACATTTCTTATTATTCTTATGTATTTTCCTTCGATCCCTTGGTTTTTAAGGGCTTTCCATATATGGTAGTGGTACAGGGAGTCAAACGCTTTGTTATTGCATTTGCAGATTTACACAATGTTAAAGAGTTACTTCTTTGTGTTTTCAAATTACGCAAATATTTTTAATATTTTAACTTAATTACCAATTAATTATTTTAAAGTGAAACTCTCTATATTTACGAAAATCCTTATTTCTTGCTTCAGATGCCTCTTCTGACAAAAAACCGATTGGCACTAACAGACATGTGCTCAATAATAATTGTGTGATCCATGAATTAACAACTTATGAATACTACTAAGTGGCATGTAATACCGATTACTAAACATTTTTGCATTATCTAAACAATATTCATTAAGTAGGTATATTAAATGAGGTACATAATTCATAAATTAATCCTTTACGGTCACTAACAGTAGCGTGAAAGGTTTTCTCTAATGTGCCTATGATCTGACTAACCTTCAGCAAATCACCTTTCGAGTTAGTTTCGATGATAAAATATGTTAAAACAATAAAATAATGCATACAATAAAAGAATTATTGAAAAAAATAGAAAATTATTTTATACCTCGTAAGGGGCGCGTCGCGCGCACCTTGTTTGTTTGGAGAAAATGTAGCAAATATATGTATTATTAACATATAAAAAGTTCAAGTCGAAACACGAAGGGACTCTCGAGAAACAGGACTTTAAAAGTCATTTTCCATACTAAGAAATCACATTAAGTACTTTATCTCTTCAAATGAGATCCCAATAAGAAAACGGTACTAACATTTTTTATAGCTCGTAAGTAGGTGAATAAGATGGTGCTACTTGTTTTTCAAAATTCGGCATATGTTTGTTCAAGTAGCCTGTGTCCCATCGCTTGTATGACGTCGATCCACTGTGCGGTCTAGATAACCATGCAAATCGCTAATGCTCTTGGCACGCTAATACTGACACTTATCTACGTCAAACCAGATATTAGATGCAAATTAAATGATCCGAGGAAGACATTTTAATCTAGAATATTTTGAATGTAACCGATATTGTCAGAATTTGCGTTTATATTGTGTGGTAGTGTTCGTCGACTTCCGGTATTTAATAAAATGTCGTCCTAGTCGAATTTTCCGCTAAATCATGATTGGCCAACATTACAATCTGCCAAAACGCAAAGATAAATAATACGGCTGAAGTGAGTGCGCAAGCACAGGTGCATTTTATATTCACTTTAGAATCGTTGGGACTGCAATTTGACACAATCAATTAGATCGGGCATAACCCAACGGCTTCAGTGATTTCCGGGGCACAGAGTATGATTTTTCTGTCATTATACCACCAAATTCTAGATAGAAGACTGTAACTGAGTACCTATTTTGCACTTGACTCGGAATTCGAGCGCTGAACACCGCCCGCTGTCGATTTATTTAAAATGCCTACGGTGCAGCCACAAGAACAAAGTAACTTTAAGTTTTCGGTTTGATATACTCATGTCTCATCACATAATATATACCATTCGCAGTAATAATAACATTAGCATTTATTACAGCACGTTTCCAGCGACGCTAATAAAGATCTGAATTCCTACGTCAGCCGCCGGCCTTCAACACTTGTTATTTTTGCGCAAGATGAACACAATTGCATAATTATAAACCGCTGAATCAGTCTAGCGGATATGCAGGGTGATTATAAAGACCACTTTTACGACCCGTAATAGACTACATAGATGAAAATTAGTCAAATGATTACAATATTTAGACGCCAATTGAAATTAAAGAAAGGAGAGCCTTCACTACGGCAGCACATTCAGTTAATATGCAGCCTGGTGAAAAAATCTGTATCTATTAATGTCAGTCTAGTTGGTCGTCACATCCACAAGTTGTGTTCCAAATATCGGGAACTTTCTTGCAATGAATGGGTCGTACTTGTTAGATATTCTGTGGTAGGTAGTGGCTTTCTTGCCCCCGAATATTGTCAAGGTAATGTTTTGAAACAAGAACCAATGGTAGGCCCTTGCCTCCTTCTGCGAGATCGTCATGTGACAGAAGCAGGCAGCAGAGTGGGAACGGCAGGATAATGATGAGCAGGTACTGGCTACATCCATTAAGTTGTCTCACAATGGAATTGTTTTAAAGGAAAAAATTGTCATTTGGCTCCTTAGTCTGTGTAGAATTAAAATAATCTTTGCCTTCACTGTGTTATAAAGGTTAAGTTCAATTGTGTAAAGCCAAACTCAGCTCTCAGCTGATGATCATTATGGCAGCATATATCAAGATCAAAATACATTTGATTGTACACATAGAAATATTATGTACTGACATAGTAATATTAGCTCAATGATTGTACAACTGTTTCTTCAATAGTTAAACGTGATTGCGAAAACATAAAGGTAAATAAATATCTGTGTCATCTTGTTCTAACAAGTGCAATGTAGCGATGTTGTCGTTAAAAATGTTGACTTCACACGAATGTGAGGTATTTTTGGTTTAGAAAATATCGAAAGTAATACGGTCATCGTTACGATAGTAGAAGTTTTTATTTAACTTAACATAACAACATAAATATTCTTTATTGCACACAAAAACAAATAAAAATAACAATAAAAAGAACAAAAATGTTTTCAAAATCGCTTGAAGCGATCTCTACCAGACAACCCCCAAGTAAAGGACTACCGAAAGAATGGGTATATCAATGCAATTTGGATAAAAAAGAGTAAGTTACTTTATTAACATAATATTATAGTCCACTGTTTCACCCTTGGTTCAATAAGTGTATAGTAAAGATCAGATGTTACAACTAACCAACAGCTGAACCTTCTTTGCAAAGTTTGTCGGAGTTATGACCGCCGATATTTTGGTTTATTCCGGAAATCAGACAGTAACTGAGAAAAAGCTAAGTACTAGCTAGTAGATTTTCTTTCGGAGGAGAATGTGTGTCCTCCTAGCAATATTTTTTGTGACGCCAAACCGTCTAACTACGACTTGAGAAGTTTTAACTAATCAAACTCATGATCAAGTATTTATAAAAAGTTTTTGCTGTGTACTGCATCGTTAGCACTCAATGGGACCATTCAGATGTTTTCCTGGTCTTTTTTGTGTAAAGCTGCATTAAAAATAACCAGTTTTTATCCAACCAGTCCTCTAAAACCAGACAGGCGTCTAACTTATGATTTTAATTGTAGATTATAATTTATATTTGCAATTAGAGGAACAAGTTGAAAATGCTTGCTCGGTAAGTACATATTTTAATCATTTTAGTTTTTATTTGAGGTGGGATTACCCACGAACATTATTTAGAGACAATTAAGATGACCTTGGATGAGTAACTTTTAGTCAAAACTACTTTTGAAATCTGAATGCGGGTGGCGCAGGGCCGACCAGTTTGGAGATCCTTAGGGAAGCTTGGTGTCCAGCAGTGGACGTCATTTAGCTAATAAAGACGATAGTTTTCACCCGTGCAAAGCCGACTGGGCTGCTAGTTAATAATTAAAATATGACATGTGTTGTTCTGATGTATACCTATTATAAAAAAAAAATGCATTAAATAACTTAGAAAACACCGAAAATAATCAATCTACGGTTTGCCTATAAATAAAAACTAACTCGTATAATAATCTGTTGAACATCGCGGGCCATAAATATGTGAAGTAAAAAAGCGCAAGTAAGCATAACAGGTTTGTAATCGCTAGTATCAAGCTTGTATCAAGTGACGCGCGATGCGAGTCGTGACGTCACCGACCGCGAGCCGGAAGAGTGGTAGTCGTCCATAAGCACATGACGCCAAGTAATTCATCTATACAGATATTCTTTTTTGCAGTTTACTGAGAAAAAAGTCGAGCCATTGAGGTAATGAGGTAAATAAAAAAGATTTACCTCAATGGCTCGCCTCAATACCGCAGTGCGCAGTTACACCCGCGCCGCGCGTAATTTCTTTATTCAAATATCAAAACCCTTTCCCACATTTCCGGGTTCAAAAGTACCCTATGTCACCCGGGGATAGTGTAGCTTTCCAACAGCGAAAGAATTATTTAAATCGGTTCAGTAGTTTTGGAGCCTATTCAATACAAACAAACAATTATACGAGTATTATGTAGCTTCTTTTTCTTCGTCCTTGTCTCCATTGCATAAGGGTCGTGGCTCTCATAACAACTGCACCGAGATTATTAAAGAGTTGACGATCTTACTTCACACCTCTATGTCGAACACAAAGATGTGGAAGAAGCTATTGACGCAAGGCAATCGGAATATTAAACTGGGTCACCCTTTTAATTTAATCAGACCAGTGGAAAACGAAACTTGATTGCAGTATGTGTTGGTCCATTAATCAGAATACAAAAACTAAAACTAAGAAATCGTCAAATCTACCGGTTTAAATACGAATAGCCGCCTGTATCCATTACCAGCGAGCTTTTTAGTTGTTGAGCTTTTTAGTGAAATTACTGGGTATATGAGACCTAATAACTGTCGTCTCTTTGTAGCGGCACAGATAATTAAATAGTTACGACGCAGGGCAGTGCCAGACAGTAAATGCTTAGGTACTGTTTGGCACTGAACTGTCTAAGGAAAGAAGTGGCGCTTTCCATCCGATGTACGATCTGCTCGTCTTGTTTGTTACACATTGCAATAAAAAAATATAGTTGAACACCATCCACAATGTTATATCAAAGCAAATACGAAAAATTATAGAAAAATAAAATACATACCTATGTAAAGCCCATCAAAACGTACAATCGGAAAACTTAAATGTAATACCTATTATAGATAGTCAGATACAGATCTATGCTGAGTCAAAGCTATACTTACCCATCACATATTTAATTAGGTACAAAACATCCATGTTTTTTCCAACAAACGTGAATGTTCACGGTCGAGCGCGCGGGCATCGCGGCAATTTGGTGATTATGTTAGATTACGAAGCATGGCTGCATGGCGCATGTGAACTATGATTAGAGCTTCTTCACGGACACGTGCTGGCACGAGATGGACGAATCGATGACCTTTCATTATTTTACGCCCTGATGACTAGGTAAGCTAGAACTTGGCACGAATAGGTTTTTTAAATACAGCGTATTTACGTGCGACTTAAATGGGTTAGTCTGGTGGTGCTTATTTATTTTTGTCGTGGAAGTCAAGGCTCTGTTGGACCCTCACGACGTCTCCCACACGGCAAGGAGGAGCACCCCGGGGTTTAGTGGGTAACTCTTGCCCTTTTCAGGGCAACGAAAGTCCCACACACCACTCTCCGCTCTCGACGGAGAGTGAAGATGCGTAATGCATTCCCCGGGTCAAAAAACAAGAAGGTAGTGCTTATTCAAGATTTTGGCATGACATATTAAGCTACTACAATTTGTGCTACATCCTGATGAATCATCTCCTTGTCGCGATATAGGACTATCGCGACAAAGAGATGACCCATCAGGACGGAGGATATCTTTAAACCACTATACCAATTCAGCCAAACTAGCAATCAACGGTGGGCTAATGAGAACTGTATGCCAGTGTGGGAGTCCGGATTACTTCGTTCGATTACCCACTAAACTCCTTTCCCTTCACATCCGAACTTCGGGCAGATTCCCGCCGTGTGGCACCGGCTAGCTAATAAACAAGCTTCGCCGACAAAGCCGCGTGCAGAAAGTAGTAAATAATAAACTTGTAACATGCTACGTTCCCCATTCACAGATACTAGTGAATAGTACGAGTAGTTCAACGGTCTGGCTGGCCCTTCTTTATCCTTGGACTGTTTCGCCGCCACACGCCTTTTACTGCACGTAAAAATCTTACGAGCACCTACCACCAGCACTCTAGTTCATGCGTGAGCATCTCTTTTATTGCTTGCTTAGTTAGTATCCTACTAATATTATAAATGCGAGTCTGAATGTTTATTTGTTCTCAATCACGCCTAAACGGCTGAACTGATTTAGTTGAAATTTGGCACAGGTATAGTTTATAACCCGGATTAGGACATACATAGGCTATAAAATTCCTACGGGAAACCTCTCATTTCCGCGGGATATTTGAAAAAATACATAACGCGCGGGTGAAACCGCGGGCGGAACGCTAGTTGAGAATATTAAGAAGGACACGTCACAGAATATATACTAAAGTAGACACGTCAAGATACTTCTTGAGATATTGTGGGAATTTTAAATAGCCTTAAAACGATACAGATTTTTTATAAACCTTACCATATAAATTATTTTTTAATAACTTTTAAACATACCTGGAATTTCGGACCAAATATTTATTTATTGCTCACGGACTCTACTTTGATAATTTTATTTTTTATTTGTGCCCGTGGATTCGTCCATAAGAGATTGATATGGAATGCCATTGTTATTTCAAAGTTACTGTAAACAACACAAAATATATTTATTATCTTTGTTTTTGTAATTGATTTTATTACTATCTCCGTTACCTATAATTACGAAATAAAAAGCAAAAGAAGAAAAGCTTTAATTTCATTTCCTAAAACGTCACGTCGAAGCCAAAGTTGGCGACCTTTAAGAATGTAATTACATGATTACATCCAGTAATAATACTTGATACAAAAACGCTTAAGGTAAATCGTGGTGTATCAACACATTAATCGATGCTTTCAGGTCAAGTGGAATACTTGTAAGACAGTCCATCTACCAAGAGGAAAATAATCAGGCTATTCATGTCCCATTGTAGGACAACCAAGGCCTTCAGTGACCTGCTTACCCCCAAGGAAGGAGCCGTCCAAACTTTCGCATTTCACAGGACGCCCATGCCACGTCTGGGGATCACATTGTATCTTTTGGGTGTGAAGAGGACTAAAAGAGTCTAGTGCATAGTGGAACGAAAATCTTTGAGTTCCACATACGAGTACTGTCTGTCTCATTAGTCTGCCGATAAGGTGTTTAAAAGAATTTTCCTCCTTAAAGAAAGGGCAAAAGCCTCAACATTGGAATAAAAGCATTGTTACAATAATAGGACGCAGATGTAAAAGGCCTTTAAGAGGCATCGTATTTTCCTAACAATATCTGCATGCTACAATGTTCTGAACTATCAACTAGCCTAGCCTGAGGGAGATAATAAATCCCGTGGTTGAGCAGGTCATTACCACTCGACAGTTTCCTGGAAGCGATCCACTTACGCTCTAGGAAGTATTTAATATCCTAGACCATGTTCTCTTCTTAGCCGAGGATAATATTTATTTGTAGAGGTATGATAAGTTGAAAAATATAATTTTCTATAAACATGTAAAGCATTGTACTTGTGTATCGGTATTTAAAACGATGACAACATTATAATCTAGTTTAACTCAAGCATTAATTGGTTTCATTTCGAACCTAATCCGCACCTACATGACTACCCTGCCTAAGGAGTCCGCCCCAGGTCGTCGCCGCGAGTCTGAGACACTCCAAATTTGTACGTGATTCTGACTAATTATTACTGACTGTTTCTAAGTGCGAACAATGGATCTAGATTCTAGTGCAGTTTTATCATATTGTTTATTTTCGAATTGTTTGGCCGGCTATTGAAAATCTCATGCATAGACAGTCGTGTCAGAAGTGTTCGGCGCTAACGATTTAGTCTTTAATTATGACGGTCTTCTGCTTACCATAAAACGGTCAGTTTTACCGATGTCAGACAAGTTTCTTATTACCTACTAGCGGCCGCCCGCGGTTTCACCCGCGTGGTTCCCGTTCCCGTGGGAATTGATCAAAATCCTTTCTTTTTTAAGATGTATTCTGCTATTCGGGACGGAAACAAATCCAACAAATCAAAAACCATGGCAATCGGTCCAGCCGTTCTCGAGTTATAAGTGTTGTAACAAACACGACTTTCTTTTATATATATAGATATATCGGTCAGATATCAAGGGGAGACATAGTGATCCAGTGGGATATCTGACCGATATATAGGATATCGATATTATAGAAGACATTCTTTTTTAAAAATTGCCAATCATTGAGATTTTATCTGGCGGCGATAAAATTGACCCTAAGTAGATGAAATATTTATATTTTATTGCAACAATATCAGTGTTAAAGAGATCCTAAGCAAGAACAGGGCAAATGTTATTTTTCGTCGATCACAAGGACAAGGACTTAATTTGTCAAAGTGTCAACACGGAGGACTAACAAAATAAACTTACGTTTCTGATTCCAATTCTACATCTTTCACGTAGTTGTAAGCGACTAACCATTATGCTAATTTGATTGTAAATCGCAGCCGCCTGTCAGTTGTTAGTCAACCACAACGGATATTCGTCACAACGTGAAGCAACAACTATTCCGCGACAATTTGCTTGCATATCATTGATTTATCCGACAGATTTGCGTAATCTGTTTATGGTCAAGCATCAAGGCGATCTAGGTGTAGCCGGCTATCTATCTGGAGCACTTAGTAGGTATAACGTGGATGAAAACCGGCTCCGAATGTATTCGACTCGCTCAGCAGTCAATGTACGTCAATATACGTAAAAAAGGTTTCTTAGAATCACGAATTTACTCGTTAATTATTTGTTAAATTAGGCTTAGACTATTCAAAATATAGCAAGTTTATTTATTTAACTATCGAGTGCCTTGCTGGTTCTTCTCGATGGATTACGACATTCTAAAGACAGTGGTAGAGTCAAACTTGATGATCCGCCGTAGATTCAAACTGTTTAAGTCACATTTGCGACCGTAAAGACTAGTCAGACTTAGGATCAGTGGTACGCAGCCGAGTGGATTCATATGTCGCTTTACATGCCTGAGATTTTGGGCTTTTAACGCAACTATGCATTATTATTTACTACTATACACGATGTTACTTTGCATCCTTGCCATATTTACAGAGGTAACTATATAACGTACACTGAACTCAAATCATTAAAAAAATAGTGACCTAAAATTTTGATTTTTTATCTTGATTATTTAATTTTATCGACAATCTGTTACGCACACCACTAACTATCGTAGCGCATACACATCACTGTGCTTGTCTGTTCATAATAAATAACATAAATCATCGGCACGAGCCGCGGCGATTGCGCTCTCTTTCTAATGCCGCCGCCGCCGCCCGCGCCGCTTTGATGTTAGACCGGCCGGCCGGCCGACTCGCTTCAATCATCAGTCGAACGCGCAACGCTTGTGGACACGTACTACTCTACGTGATTTCTTTAGCTCGCTCCGTATTCGCGTACCGTGTTAAAATGACTGATGCATATTCTAATATCGAATTGGTGGAAATGGTGCGCTTGTACGCGATAAGTGGCAACAGTTTGCGTCAAGCGGTATTAATGTTTGTGGAAATGTTTCCGAATCGACCTAGGCCGTCGCGTCAGGTGATGCGAAATTAAACGAAAACAGACTTTAACGGGCGATAAGGAATTGCCTTCTAAAGGCAGCCCATCAATCGTCGACCATCATGGCGCTGCCTTTAGAAGGCAGGCCATCAACTGAGGGGTTAAGTAATACGTTTGGTGAACAGTGGATTGGGCGTGGAGGTCCAGTAGCATGGCCACCACGATCCCCGGACTTAACCCCCATGGACTATTATTTTTGGAGTGACGTGAAACGACTGGTGTACACAGAGGAGATAGAGTGTGTGAACGTGTTACGCGAAAGGATTGTTTTAGCTTTCGAAACAGTAAGACAAAACGTTTATGTGTTGCGAAAACTAAAGCGAAATTCGCTTCGCCGTGCTAGACTGTGCCTTCATCAGAACGGAGGACACTTTGAACACTTGCTTCGCAGTACGTGAGTCGTGAACTTTGTAAGTACGAACTTGTAAATAACTGATTAATATTGTATGATTTCAGATTTTTAATTACGCCAAAAATACCTAATTTTTTAATTTGAAAAATGTGGAACTATGTTATGAATTAACCATTATTATTATTAGATATTTTTGACGGTCCTAAGCCCGTAAAGTAGGAAGGAAAATCTGAAATCCTGCTGAAATCAATTAATCGCAACGGGCCGCGGGCAGCTTGGCCACGCCCCAGTGTTTATTCCTATTGCGACTTTTGGACGTTCCAGAAAAAAAAAATTTATTTCTATGTGTACTGCAAAACCAAATTTTCTTAAAACTTATTGAGCTTTATTTATGGGAGTCTCTTGTTTATCTAAAGTAATAGGTACTGTTCCCTTCTTTTATCTCTGTGAATATGGCAAGGATGCAAAGTAACATCGTGTATAGTTCACCAGTGACTTGCAACGAGAGATAATCTGCACGTGAAGCCATGATCCAATCGGTCAAGTTTCCCTGTTAAGGGTAACGAAGGTCAGATGGCTATCGCTTCACAATGTAATAACTGTGTGATGTATAGCTAATAAATAAATGTAGTGGGCACGCTTGCTGGCGGGGCGTGCGGTGGTGGGGGCGCGGGGAGCGGGAGCTCGCCGCGCACTCTCGATCCGGCCGCCGTGCGAGTAGGAGCGTCCACAGTTGGATACTTATACTTTGTGTTTTACTACCATACCATAAACAGTACAAGTGGCGACCCTGCCAGCGACTAAAATATAACCGAGGTATGTACTCAATGAGTATTGTTCTGGTAAACAAAATACAAAGTGTTAAGAGGTAAATAAGTGACTGAGACCTGTTTTATTTCGGTTTTTTTTGTTACCATGAAATAGTTACAGTAATAACTAATAATATACATTATTAGTTATTACTACTAATACTAGTAGGGCAGGTTGCAAACACTGATTGGTACCTAAACTGTAATAAATAACCGTAATAAAGTATAATTACTTTAAAGTTATCTCAGTCTGTTGTCAAAAATACGTTTATGAAATGTGCATTTTATGTAAGCAAGTAATTTGCTCGTCTGTCGCTTATCAGTTGGAATGCTGCTTCTATTGTACGCGCGGACAGGGATCGCGCGCAGGTGTTCACTAATTATGCCCGCTCGATATTAAACGTAATGTTATCGTAGGTTAACATAATAAATATTTTATCACGTAGTGATGATAATTTTATTCGAATATTTAAATGTGAATGCGTGTGTACCTATGTGTATAATGTTATTAAACTTACACATACATGGATATAATTATTATGTAAACATATACCTACATTTATTATTTTATGTTTTAATGCGAAAACTTAGATTATATTTAAATTTCATTTAATTAACGTTACTGTTTAATATAAGTTTTGGCAACAACTGAGACTAACACTAAAGAGGTAGTTCTATGAAAATTAGAACGGTACCTAGCTATAAAAGCAAACAAAGGTAGTTCGATGAAAATCGGTACGGTACCTACAATGTCCAAAGAGGTAGTTCTATGAAAATTAGAACGGTACCTAGCTATGAAAGCAAACAAAGGTAGTTCGATGAAAATCGGTACGGTACCTACAATGTCCAAAGAGGTAGTTCTATGAAAATTAGAACGGTACCTAGCTATAAAAGCAAACAAAGGTAGTTCGATGAAAATCGGTACGGTACCTACAATGTCCAAAGAGGTAGTTCTATGAATATTAGAACGGTACCTAGCTATAAAAGCAAACAAAGGTAGTTCGATGAAAATCGGTACGGTACCTACAATGTCCAAAGAGGTAGTTCTATGAAAATTAGAACGGTACCTAGCTATAAAAGCAAACAAAGGTAGTTCGATGAAAATCGGTACGGTACCTACAATGTCCAAAGAGGTAGTTCTAAGAAAATTAGAACGGTACCTGGCTATAAAAGCAAACAAAGGTAGTTCGATGAAAATCGGTACGGTACCTACAATGTCGAAAGAGGTAGTTCTATAAAAATTAGAACGGTACCTATAAAAGCAAAAAAAGGTAGTTCGATAGCGGTACCTACAATAATAATAACAATAATACTAATCAATAAATATTAAATCAATCCTCACAATTAATAATAGTCAGATAAAATTCAAATAATAATAACTCATGTCAAAAAAAAAATTGCTCAAATTTAATTAAAATGAAAAATAAATAAATTGAATTAGAAATTAAATAAAATTAAAGTTAAATGAAATTTGAATTTAATTAAAATTTAATTAAAATGAAAATTTAATTGAAATGAAAATTGAATTAAAATTAAAATAGTCACACCTATAATGTCATTAATTTAAATCGTATTAATATTTGAATAAATTTCCTAAAAATAGGCGAGTATAAATCCTCTGCTACTATTTTCAACAATGTCCAAAGAGGTAGTTCTATGAAAATTAGAACGGTACCTATAAAAACAAACAATCTTCTTGGTTACAAGTATGTCAATGTCATGTCAAAAGTCATGTCCAAGTCATGTCACAAATACCACCGTTAGAGTCTTTAGTCGTGAGGGTGAGCCATCTTTCATTGGCATTCGATGGAAAAAATGGAAGCGAGGCCTAGTGCTATACCTCTTTTGAGGAATTATGCAATTCATCAGGAAATATTTCTAATTTCTCGTCGCGAGGAAATGAAACGTTTATGGCAAGGTCAGAACTAATTAATTGAAGTTATTATTATTGGCGATTTGAATAAACATTAGTTATCTTTGAATCGTTATTTTAAGTCAGACTACAAATGTTTAGACGCGTTTAGACCTATATCTTTCTGTTAAACGCGTTAGAAATAATATAATGAATGAGTCGCAAAGACAGTCTGTTTGGAATAGTTTCGTTAGCAAATATCAAAACAAACGAACTTAGATACACAAACTGTGCAATCATTCGAATTGTCTGTCCGAGATAAATAAATACCTCCTTATGCTGATTTAGTTTATTTATTCAAGATCAAGTTAAAATAATACAACGTTCAAATAATAATAATAATAAATGATACTTTCGAACATCGAACAGTAGTGCTAGGACGAGTAAGATGTCCACTACTCCTATCGATCGTATAAAGCAAGTAATGATGACGCACACTCTGGTTCTCCGGTAAAGTTGTGCATTTTTTGTAATAAAACTGATCATTCAATTTGTGCGTGTACTTAGTTAAAAGTTTAAACTCACCACGCGCTCGTTTTGAATTTATGAAAACTAGGCGTGGGTAAGAAACAATTAAAATCGTCAATATTTATCAGAACTTACGTTTGAATAAAGCAAAGTAGTAACTTTAACAATTTAATTAGTTACAAATAATATCAGCGAAGGTAAAAATACCTAATAACAAATAGGTATGCAGATGGAATGCAACCATAACCTTGACACGGCAATGTTACCGTGACCTTGATTTCGAAAGTTGTATTATGTTCGCACTAATGAGATGCTTTACATAAAAATACACTAATTCATACCTTATTTATTGGTGCTTAATAAATACACGTAACGAAATACAGTGTATTTATGCAATTAAATAACGTTGTAGTTTGGACCGTTTTATTCCTAAATTAAGTGTATACACTGTTAGTGTGTTGTCATATATTATGTAAATAATAAAACCTAAAACGTGTTGGTTATGGGCTCGATTCCCGTTTCAAGATGATTATAATAATTATGATCAACAACCTATCTACCTACATGTACCTACAACAAATTCTTACTTGATAGCCTTATGTAATTACCGACGGTGCCAAGGAGCACAAAGGCCACAAAAGTTGGTGCCAAAGAGCACAAAGGCCACAAAAGTTGGTGCCAAGGAGCACAAAGGCCACAAAAGTTGGTGCCAAGGAGCACAAAACACATTTAGTGTGTAAATATGAACGTGCCAAGGAGCACAAAGGCACAAAGGCCACAAAAGTTAATTTTCCAATGTGAATTCAGATGCCAAGGAGCATGAGTAGGTGTGAATCTTGCCATGGGCAGGTATAATTTGAGATTGTTTAAAATACTTATTGCATTATATTTGGATCTAAATCTTATTAATAATATGAGTAAGGAAAAATACTAAGTTTTGATGTTGATATTTTAATATAGGTAAATATTAAACGAATTAATAAAAATAAATATACGTGTGATACGTTTAAATTGGATCTTAAGCGATCGTGAAATATTTATCGTATTACGATTGTAATGGTTTCTCTAAATATTGCTAGCATTACAACAATATTATTGTGGGGATAATACCTTATAACAATACTTACTTACTCATTTCTATATTAATTGGAAAACATTTATGTATAGATAGATATTCTTTATTGCACCACAAATTTGACAAAGAAAAACAAGTAACATAAATGAACTGCACAACACAGGCGGACTTATCGCTTCTAGCGATCTCTTCCAGTCAATGTATGTATATTTAAGCTGAATACATGCTGAAGTGAAAACGCAGATTCAAATTAATCTGTTTCATTACACCGATGCAGGACTCGGTTATGTGTTGACATAGGTGCTGTTTATGTGTTTGTTTACCTGAAGCAGTTACAAATTAACTGATCACTAAATCGATTTAAATGAAGCATGGTTAGGCCATCATGTGTATGCACAGAGCAGATTAAAATCTGGATCATTAAATTGAAAGCAGATTGTTTTTATCAATCTGGGTCATTAAATTGACAAGCAGATAAAAATCTGATCATTAAATTGATGCTATTGGCAGATAATACCTATTTATCTGAATCATTCAATTGATACTGGGTTGTCCCAAAGTTTGCGGATAAAAGTAATCCCATCATTAAATTGATGTTAAAAGCAGATAATACTTATTTATCTGAATCATTTAATTTATTATTCAAGGTTGCGGATAAAATAATCCGATCATTAAATTAATGTTAATGGCAAAAAATACTTATTTATCTGAATCATTCAATTGATTATTCTGAATTGTATTAAGTTCGCGGATATAATAATCCGATCATTAAATTGATGTTAATAGCAGATAATACTTATTTATCTGAATCATTCAATTGATTATTCAAGTTTGCGGATAAAAATAATCCGATCATTAAATTGATGTTAATAGCAGATAATTACTTATTTATATGAATCATTCAATTGATTATTCTGAATTGTATTAAGTTGGCGGATATAACAATCCGATCATTAAATAGATGTTAATAGCAGATAATAATTATTTATCTGAATCATTCAATTGATTATTCAAGTTTGCGGGTAAAAAATAATTCGATCATTAAATTGATGTTAATAGCAGATAATATTTATATATCTGAATTATTCAATGGATAATTCTAAATTGTTTTAAAGTTCGCGGATATAATAATCCGATCATTAAATTGATGTTAATAGTAGATATTACTTATTTATCTGAATCATTCAATTGATTATTCAAGTTTGTGGATAAAAATAATCCGATCATTAAATTGATGTTAATAGCAGATAATACTTATATTATATATGAATTATTCAATTAATAATTCTAAATTGTTTTAAAGTTCGCGGATATAATAATCCGATCATTAAATTTATGTTAATAGTAGATAATACTTATTTATTTGAATCATTCAATTGATTATTCAAGTTTGTGGATAAAAATAATCCGATCATTAAATTGATTTTAACTGCAGATAGTACTTATTCATCTGAATCATTCAATTGATTATTCAGATTGTCCTAAAGTTTGCGGATATAATAATCCGACCATTAAATTGGAAGTATTTCGGTTGCAAGATCTCCATTAAATTGGAAATAAATGCGATCTTAGACGTCCATTAAATTGGAAGTATTTCGGTTCTAAGATCTCCATTGAATTGGAAATAAATGTATTACAGATGCCATAGATAAAACAACATTTTGTACGGCGGAAGTGATTTATTCATTACACAATTTATTTAAATCATAAAAATAAACTTTAAGATCAAATGTATGCCCTACGAGGATACAGAGAATTTATTAGAAGTTTGAAGTAAAAAGATAAATTATTATTGTATAAAATAGGTATAGTTTCATACTATTTAGCACTTAGTATTCATTTCACCTTCCTAAGTGATATAATTATTTATAGATCATTAGAATTTAACTTAGATTTTCGCCTGAAACACAGCATTTTAGTTCAGGCTCATAAAGTTAATAAGATCTTAAAAAAAGGTTTTGTACTAGACTAGCTGATAGAATAGTTCTAAGAATTTAAATAAATTGATTTTGATTCTATTTGAATTCCGAGATAAATTATCTTTAGTTGTGCATGTAGAGTTTTTTTTAAGAGATCAATTTAGAAAAAGGGTTAAGATGTAGGTACCTAGAATCGGAAAATGAAAATAACGGAGTACGACTAAGGAGAAATGTGGTACATTTGAAACGTGTTGAAGGAGAGTGGAAGGTATGTTCTGATGAAAATATGAGAGATTCTATTGAGTGCTCTGAAAATCATGATGTAGACGATTAGTGAAGCTGGCTATCTATATCTATGTTTACTTTGATTTAGATTGTTAGATTGTTGATTTGTATGAAGTATTTAAGTAACTTGGTTGTGTTAAATATAATGATGTATTTGGGCAATTATTTATAGAGTCTTGTTTTATATCATTGTAAAAGGTAGATGTGATGTATAGCTAATAAATAAATGTAGTGGGCACGCTTGCTGGCGGGGCGTGCGGTGGTGGGGGCGCGGGGAGCGGGAGCTCGCCGCGCACTCTCGATCCGGCCGCCGTGCGAGTAGGAGCGTCCACAGTTGGATACTTATACTTTGTGTTTTACTACCATACCATAAACAGTACAAACTGGACTGCCAAATTCTGGATCTTGGTGCAAACTTGTTCTGACTAGATCGAGACAAAAAGCCAAAAAGAAAAACAGCATGGCGTACGTCTAATGTCTCTGGTACCAAATTATTACTTAGGAGACCTGGGGGCCTAGACAAAGTAACATTTTGACAGCGAAAGCGAAATTCGCTAATTTTAAAATTTATGGATTGACAGGTGCCTTAGAAAAGTCACGTGGTCAATCGATATTGAAAGTACGGGTTTTGACATTCAATATCGCAAATTGAGCGATAACGAACATAACGCTTGTCTAGGGGGGCTGGGTTCAATCCCCAGATCGAAAAGAGTACAATGAACCAATCACACATCGGACAAATTACATGCCACAATACTTGACGTACTATGTCAGGAAATGCATTTTACCTAAGTACGTCCTGCAGGCAGGGTCATCGACCGCGCAGTTGTTTGCGGCCAATTAGGCATAATGCGGGTACCTTGCATGTGCATCCAACTATTGGGTCACTAAGAATACCTCATGGGAATGTTTATAGCTGGTGATAATTTATAACTTGACTGATATTCCGTTCTTTAATTTGCCATTTCATTGCTTCCTTATTTGTAATAAAGGGCTTCCGTGCTTCGGAAGATATATTAAGCTGTTCATCCAGGATGCGATGCAGGATGGCATTTTATAACAATAATAATATCTTTGTTGCCATAAATAAAATAAAACGTGTCAGTTGCTTCAATATTTTCGATTTGATATCAATAATGATATACTTACTTTTTACAAATTATAGCATAGTTGATGATGCTATAATTTGTAAAAAGTAAGTACCTAGATATCATAGCTTGTAGGTTGCCAAAGTACCTAGGAAGTGAATAGATGAAATAACTAATCAGAGAAAATTTACGAAACTAATCAATTTCGCGGTAGTAATGGCGTAAGAATAAAATATAAATTCTTTAGGCAAAAACGAAACGAAATTAAGAAAAATACAATTTAAATACTTTATCTTTAAAATGAATAAACATAACCACAACATAAAAATTTCGGATTCCATATTCATTTAATTATGGTGTTAGACCCAAGATCGTTTTTATACTCGTCAGTTCAAGCTTCGGATGCATACCTACTGTGGATCGAAACAAAAAAACAAAATGATTAAAGCACTAAGATTACCAAGAATTGAAAAGGCAACAGGTAAAGTGTATTCTGATAATTAATTTGATGGAAACTAATTAGATTGTTTGTTTTGTAGGGAGCAGGGAGCAGCGACCGAAGTCGAAAAGAGCCATTCGCGCTATAGTAAAAAAAACTAAAATATAAAAGATGATTTTATGCAAATTGTCAGCTCTATATTCAATGTCTATGATTTCGAGCAACACAGAATGCTCAAACGTCTGTTATAAGTTATGTATTTATTTACTTAACTTCGAAATTATTTACAGGATAATAATTTGTGACAGTCATAACGGCTGCCCCGAAAATGTTTGTGTCTCGCTTTTGGCAGGTTTAGTGATAAAGTCACCCTTGCTAATACAAAGATAAATAACTATTACTCATATATGTCATTCTGTACACACAGTGACATATTATATGAGTAATAGCTACTGAAATTTCGGAAATAATCAAAAATATAAAGAACAAGCACTTCCATCACAAGAGGTTTAAGCAAGAAGGCAAAGAATTCAATAAGCAAATGTTCATATATTATAGAGAGAAAGTTAAAATAATGATGGACAAAAAGTATCAAAATTACATAAAATTAGTACAAAAAAATATAATTGACGATCCAACAAAATTTTGGGAATACATCAAGGAGAAAAAAAAGAATAGGAAACCATCACACGTATATACATATAGGGATACAGAGGTTGCGGGTCAAGCCGCAGCAGACGCATTTGCCAATTATTTTGCCTCGGTGTTTCATGACAACGTTCCAATACTGGATCATATTCAGGCTGCAAAGGCTGCTTACAGCTGTCGCGACGCAACCTCAATCTCTATTTTGACAGTTGAGGAGACTGACCTGAGGAAAGCAGTTAGACGCCTCAAACCGCGCTCGTCAGGAGGGCCAGATGGCATTCCTGTATTTCTGGCGAAAGACTGCGCATCAGTTCTGACCACACCTCTTCTGTATATTTATAATCTTGCCCTTACTGTATCAAAATATCCTAAAATCTGGAAAGTATCTAGGGTTACCCCCATACCGAAGGGCGATACAGGGACAGACGTTTCATCTTTTAGGCCAATTGCTGTGTTGTCAGTCTTTTCAAAGATATTTGAGGTAATTCTTAACGAGCAACTTAATGTTCAGATTAGTCACCTATTACATGACAGCCAGCACGGATTCCGGCGTGATCGTTCTACCACTACCAACCTTATATCGCACGTAGATTACGTTCACAGTCGAATGGACTGTGGCGAACAAGTGGATGCAGCCTATTTCGATTTCAAAAAGGCTTTTGATCTGATTGACAACGACAAGCTATTAGAAAAACAGGCAATTATGGGCTTTACGCCCCACCTTCTTAAATTTTTCTCTGACTATCTCAACGATCGGTCACAGTACGTTTTTTTAAATGGATTTGAGTCCACTCAATACTTTACAAGATCAGGGGTGAGTCAGGGTAGTACGTTAGGACCAACCTTTTTCTTGATATTTATTAACGATCTGCCAGAAATAATTACTTCTTCTAAGTGTCTTTTATTTGCTGATGACCTGAAGATATGTTTAGGAATAAAAACTGAAGCTGACGCCTTAGCCTTGCAGAGAGATATTAATACTGTCTATCAATGGAGTCAAGACAACCATCTCCCATTAAATATTCCCAAATGCAAGGTTATCACTTTTTCTCGCAAATGTAAACCCTTATTGTTTAATTATAATTTATCTGACGCTCCCATGGAAAGAGTATGTGACATAAAAGATTTAGGTTTGACATTAGATAGTAAATTGGATTTTCACATGCACATAATTAATATATGTAAGTCAGCGCATAGAATGCTCGGTTTTGTTATAAGATCAGCCTCACAGTTTGACAATGAAAAAATTGCTAAAGTATTATTTTCTGCCTACGTTCGCAGCAAACTTGAATATGGGGCAATAGTTTGGAGTCCTTATGAAGAAAAATATGTACTTATGGTGGAAAAAGTACAACGTAAGTTTGCAAGATGGCTTTATAAAAAAATTTACGGTTATTACCCGTACCTATATCCGTCCCTATTCGTTTCGGGAATGGTAGAAATGGAGACCCTAAAACTCAGAAGAGCTATGCTTTCAATGGTTCACTATCTTTCCATACTGCGCCAGAAGACGGATAGTCCAAGAATACTAGAGGAAGTTCGCATATCAGTTCCCACAATTTCATGGGACTCGGCGGGTTTGGTGGCACCGCGCCGCCGACCTCGCTTACTGGCGTTGCCCGCCGTGCGCACTGAGCGTGCGCGTCACGCGCCTACCAACCGTGCTCTTCTGACTATTGGGGACATTCTTGCTCGGCACTATGAAATCGATCTATTTGCAGATAGTTTGGGACAGCTCTTTTATAAATTTTGTAAAATATTAAATGACAATGATTGACTACAGCTGTACCTATTTGACATATTTATTTTGTATTTGACATATTTATTTTGTATGACATTAAACTATTTGAAATGATTTTGATGTACCTATTTGACATGTTTATTTTGTATTTGACTTAAAATTATTTTGTATGACATTAAATTAATTGAAATGATTTTGATGTACCTATTTGACATATTTATTTTGTATTTGACATATTTATTTTGTATAACATTAAATTAATTGAAATGATTTTGATTGACATTGTGCCTATTATAATTATATTTTATTTTAATTTCAATATATAAATGTAATATAAATGATTGTTATAATGTATCTTTTAGCGCTTTGGAATTAATTCTGTTAGCTTTAAGATGTTTGATCAATAAATAAATAAATAAATAATAAATACTGTTCTTCACCAGTCAAGTCGGCCCATTTCGACTGATAGGAAGGAACTGCCTGGATCTACCACACTTATTACTTGTTCTTGCACTTTACTTGTTTGCTAAATACTTTCAAACTTTTCGAATATAGGTACAGTCAAAAGCACTTCAGACTATACACTTTGGACTTTGCACCACTTTTATGTCGGGGGCATAAGTGCTATTATCGAACTTCAAGTGTTAACCGTGATGTGCTGTTGACCGTACCTCAGGTTTGTGTTTACCAATCCGTATTTTGTAAAGCTGGTATCAATAAAAATTGTTCTGTCAAACGTTTCAATACTTACATTTGAATAATGTTTTGCCTATTGTCCATTTCGGAAGTAATTACGTATCCTATTATGAGACAACGAATATTTAATTACGCAATTACGTGAATGACTAGCTGCCCACCAACGGTCTCTATTTTACGGCACATTATCTTAAATACTCCTGATGATACTACATAGTTCCTAGTATGCACATGTTTTATGTGTAAATTGAAAGTACGGGTTTCTGGCCTTGAGGCTTGAAATTTTGCAGATCGTCAACATAAAAAATCATTTAGATCTTCTACGATGAGCACCTACACTAGAAATGACATTTTGTAACTGGTTGTAACCATGCAGAGTAATAAATGCATCTGGTGCTACTAAATCCGTGACAAGGTTTTTGCTAACTGCCATTTATAAAATCGTTTACACAAATGATGGTGACACAGTGCCAAAATACCAGACGGGTCATCTGCGTCGAGGTAGTGATGGAAAAATTCACGAGATTTTAAATATGCGATATTTCCTCAAAAAGTTCTTGAACAAAACGAACAGACCTTCAGCGGGCTGTAATGATTTATTTATTAATTCCGCAACTCATCCTCATTAGGGTTACGTGGTTACAAATGATCGATGTATTTATTTTATAAATACTCGTTAAAAAAATAGACGTATTTTTTCTAATTAATCGATCACGTTTTTTGAGTTAATACAGTGATTTTGGTGATGGGTCCGAAGGTCCTACTCGTTTTATTGCACTTTAGTTGCTCAATTAATTTAATGGCACAAGTAATTTATGCCTACTGTGTGTGTTTTAATTAAGGAAGAAGTAAATCGGTGTTTTTTGACTAACAGGACACGTGGTCCGCTTGCATACAAAAGGTAAGAGATCACGGTAAACTGAGTTTTGATGATAATTTAAATAAAGACTTACCTACACATAAAAATTGACCGCCTCCGTGGAACAGTGGCTAAGCCGCTCGGGTATAAAACCCGGAGGTCGTGGGTTCGATTCCCGCCTAGGGTCTGGTTGGTGGTAGGGCTTTTTCAGAGTCCGACTGGCTAGCTACCACCCCCACAGGTGAAATCTGCCGCCATAATAGCTCTGGCTGTGTTCCGGCAGTATTAATGTGGGAGCCAGTACACTTGAAATCAAAGGCTCGAAGATCAGATGAGTCTACAGTCTGGCAGCACATTGAGCGAAGCTTCCTGGTGAAGTGTCCCTCAATGGAATAGGCCGCAGTGGCCGCTTACCATCAGGTGGGCTGCGTGTCTGTCTGCCAACTGACTAAGTATAAAAAAAAATACGTTTTAGGTTTGCAGGTGATTTTCCGCACTTAGGCTCTAGAATAGGCCATTGTGCGTGAAATGCGTCAAATACGTTAAAACGAGATACGTAATTCGAAAACATAAAATACCTGATAATTTTGAGCAAAAATTTATTCGCTTGACCGCAGATTAAAAAAAGAAATAAATACTGAGCTCGGGCCATTTATTAGTGTTATGTTTTATTTTTTCTGTGCTGCCAGGTGTTCGAAAAAAGCAGCAGCAATGCCCTTACCTTCAAGGTGAGTCTTTACTGAACCACATTAGCTCTTAGGAGACAAACTTTTTATACAGAACCATATTTTTTTTGCAGAATGTTTATATTTTTAATGTCTCCGCGTAATAATTAGTCGCTTGTTACCGCGATGCGAGATAAGCCGAAGGACGGCTGACAATAGCGGACTGGACCGCTCTGTTTCCGGGCCGGCGTTCCGGGTTCAATTCCCGTGACGAATCATTTCTGCCAATTCATGGATGTTGATTGATGACACTGTAGATGACAAATGTGTTATTAGTGCTGGTACAGATTTGTTACTTTTGGTATTTCATTTCCAATGTGACTAGACAATTTGAGGATAAACCGTGAAAAATTGTAACATCAAAATCAAATTGTTGACGACCAAGTTGGTGTAATTCGCCGAGCTTTTTGTCCATTTACTCAGGGTACGTTTGTGTACCATAATCCAAGATTTAGCAAGTCCGACTGTCATCTGATCTTATCTCCGTGACCCTTAACACGGGAATTAAAAAGGCTGGACCATCTCACTCACATCGACACAACTCACGATGTTTTCCGTCACCGTTGAACTAGGTGGTAAAATTCTAATGATGGTAGATGACAGGTAAATGAGCACATTAAAAATCGCGTGCGTGCCGAGATTCGCAGCATCGACTTTACAAAGGTGATGATACTACAAATGTACTACTTAATATTTTTCTTATGATATTTTTATTTGAAAACCTTCATTTATAAATCGATTAAATATGATATTCTGTATTCCACGCCAATGATCGTGAGCATTCCTTTAATTACCTACCTTTTTGACGCAGATTACCATCAATTGTTTTGTAGCATGACTGAGTAGCGTGTCGCCAGACTGACCTGTATTCCATCTTCATTTAATTCCTATTTTAATCCTTATATTGCATTGACAAAAAGGTGAACTATCTACGTTCCGGTTCTTTAATATCAATAATTTAATTGTTATTTAACGCCACCCAATCGTGTACGCGACTGACAAGTCGACTAATGACACTAGGTATAAAACAACAACTATTAGTAAATGAAAACATTTGGGACAAGTTGGTATTATCTCAGCCATATGAATGTCCTGCTGCAGGGCGATCCGTGGCAAGAGTGGTGATCAAGCCAATACTCGTCAATGTGACGTGAGATCAACTACATTAGAAAGACTGATATACTTTCCTTTTAATGCTAAGTAGATCAGTTGCATAGAGTAAGCGGTCGATTCCTTAAAGGGTAAGTATCGGCTTGAACAATAGATTCTTTAATAAATTTATGCGTGGTCCCAGTCGCCGGAAAAATCAAAAATCAATCCGTCAACTGGGACCGCGGTCCTAGTTGATTGCGGTCCCAGTCACCGGATGCCTCAATATCCCTTTAGGAAGCGTCGCTCAATGTGCTGCCACACTGCAGGCTTCTATTAGGTATCTCTGACTGAGCCTTGGATTTCAAATTCATTCATATCCTATTCATCATTCCCATTTTCCATTTTTTTTTTCGTATGACCCCGGTGACTCACGACCCTGCATTTTTAGTATGTTATTACGGAGTCTTTAACGAAAATTTTGACACCAGTTTCAGCTTTTCATCTAAAATGGCAAAGTTGGAGCTTCGTTGACTGGACTACTAAGTGCCTTGTATCGATCATCGTTGGTACGTTTACGTATACGTTTTTGTGGCTATTGTTTTAAAAATAATAAGGTTATGTTTATCATTTAACTGGAGTTGTAAATGAATACATCCGAGTTGTTTTGTACACATAACAATTGACGGTAGACTCAACAATAACAGAATCAAGTTAGTCTACTGGCAGCGGTTTTCGTTGCCTCGCGATAGGGATGCGCCGATCCGATCCGATCCTTTGAAAGATCGGATCGACAGGCATACGATCCGGCGATTTTCGGATCGGATCGAGGTCATACGATTTTTGGCCGGATCGATACAAAAGTTGAAAGATCGGATCGCTTTGATCGTATGAATTAAAACGCGGTTTGTTTACTATAAATTGGGTACTTACCTACTTAGGTTTATTTGTTACGAACTTTATCTTTGTTTACATTTAGAAATTGGCGGCATCCTTTACGGGCAGATCTGTTAATCTTATACATTATATTATTATAAACGAATTTTGTGCGTAGGCGTAAGCATAAAATCTGTGGATTTACTAGTTTGTTTGTTACCCTCCCTCACTTGTTACTAACCCTCAAAGTACTTGTTTACACGTTTTACATACTTTGAAGGGTTTACCTAATTATAAAATAAAAATAAAATAAAATATTTTATTGACTTTAACAAAGCTTAAGCACTAAACATACAACATTCAGTGTCTCCTTTTAGGCTTGAATTGCCTGTGCCAGGGGACACTGCTCTTCCATTGAATAGTTTTTCATTTGCTTATTACTAGAAAAGTGGATAGTAGGTATATATATATTTTTTTTCTTTATTCCGGTTTTTACATAATTAATTATAATTATCAGATGGACGTGTGCGTGTGTGTGTGTGTGTGTGTGTGTGTGCGTGTGTGTGTGTGTGTGTGTGCGCGCATGTGTGTGTGTGTGTGTGCGTGTGTGTGCGTGTGTGTGCACGTACGGGCGTGCATGTTAGTATGCATATTCATTTTAAAAGTGTCTCTATATCGTCGTAAGTTTTCGATTCCAACCATTTCATTATTAGTTGTTTACATTCGTACAATTTTGTTTTATGTATATCTGTTTCTTTATCAATTAAGTTATACAAATCTATCGATCTCCTATCATATTGCCTCTCAGCAAACGCGGTATTCACTCTAGGAACTTGAATAGTATTTGGTCTCCTTCTTCTATTACTTCTATTACTTGTATTACTTGTTACACTATTTAAGTTATGGTGTGTGGATTTATGTCTTTTTAGAACTGTTTGTGTAATATACAGCTTTCTTACTGATTGAAGGTTACTGATTGTATATAGGTCTTGGGTTGGAAATCGCATCTTTTTAAAATACATAACCTTAAGTAGGCAACGCTGAGCGCGCTCTACACTAACAAATCGAGTTTTTGCTGCGCCACCCCAGACATTGATACAATATATCAAAACCGACTGTACCAGTGATATATAAATATTGGTGAGTAGATCTCCACTTGTACTCCGTGTATTTGTAGACATTCTTGGCACCACATACCTTAGTGATTTAAATATCCAAATTAGTTTTCGCACCCTTGAAATAACGTGTTCAAGGTGTGGGTACCAAGATAGCCGCTGGTCTACGTACACGCCCAAGTACTTTGTCTGTTCTACTCTCAAAATAGTAGGACAGGTGCATAATATTCCTCTATCTGTACTAATATTTGCCTTGGTATTACAATGATGTATTTGTATATTTAAATCTTTATTAGATTTTATACATATTGTTGTGGATACCAAAACAAATATAGTTTGTTTTCTCAGTGTTAAGAGTGAGAAGATTATTACGCAGCCACCCACCAATTCGTTCAAGACCATTCTCAGCCAATTTTTTAGCTTCGCACCAAGAATCTGCACTGAAAACTACAGCAGTGTCATCGGCGTAGGAAAAGATTGATGCGCTATTAATATTCATGTCGCAGAGATCGTTTATATAGATGAGGAAAAGCGTAGGGCCGAGGACGCTTCCTTGCGGCACGCCGTATGTCACCTCCGTGTCTCTACTGATAATGGAATCTAATTTAACGCGCTGACGTCTGCCAGACAAATAACTCTTAAATAGTTCAAGGGGCATGCCGCTCAGACCAATCATCTCAAGTTTGCGTACAAGGATGGGGACAGAGACAGTGTCGAATGCCTTTTTTAAATCAAGGAAGACCGCTAAGCATTTTTTGTGTTTATCAAGTTGCTCAACTACTAATGAGGTTAGTGCAGTAACGGCGTCCTCAGTAGATTTCCCTTGGCGAAATCCATACTGTGAGGGAGATAATATTTTATAAGTGTCCAAGTAGTTAATCAGTCTTTTATTAAGTAGTTTTTCTATGATTTTAGATATGGCGGTGAGAACAGATATAGGTCTGTAATTATTCACATTGTCTCTGTCACCCCCCTTGTACACCGGAGTAATGATAGACTGCTTAAGTAAAGATGGAAAAATTCCCTCTCTGAAGCAAAGATTAGCTAAGTGCGTCAAAATCGGTACAACTTCTGTTCTCACATGCTTAAGGAATGCAGTTGAAATATTGTCCCAGCCAGGAGCACTATTTGACTTTAAAGACATCAGTATGCTGCATACCTCATCATGATCAGTGTCTAGTAGGACAAAAGAATTTAACCGTCTTGGTAGGTTACGCAGATAGCGATTGTTTTCCTCAGTGCATAGGTGTATTTGTTGAGCAAGTTGCTTACCGATACCCGCAAAATAGTCATTGACATAGTCTGCAGAGGCATTTGGGGATGATTTTATATGAAGGAGTTCCGAATTTGTATCGTTAGTTTTCCTTGTATGCGTGATGTTTTTAATGTTTTTCCATAATAGTTTATTACTTTTAACAGATGAAGCTAATAATTCTCTTTCATATTTACGTTTAATTTTTTTTATCAGATTATTGCAGTAGTTTCTATATCTATGGTATGTTACAATATTAATTTCATTATACGGGTCTTTTTTAACTTTCATTTGTAATTTATTTCGATTTCGAATACAACGCAAAATCCCAGGTGTAATCCACGGTTTAATAATGCGATATTTTTTTGGTATGGGGGTTACCACTGAATTTGTTTTAATTGTCTCCGTTAATTTATGAATAAGGCCATCAATGAGTAGGTTGGGGTCATTACAGTACAACAATTCAGAAAGATTTTTATTTTTCAATTCTAATAAAGCGGTATCAAAATCAAAAATAGTTTTATATTTCATTGCACTGTACCCAGTTTTTACTTTTGATATTGTAAGGAACGTCATAAAATGATCAGTAACACTCGTATGCAGTACGGCGATTGTTGCTTGTAATTTTATTTTATTTTGTTAATTTTAAGCATGAAGTGGTCCAAGCAGTTCTTTTCCCTTGTGGGTATAGTATGTCCCGCTAGTAAGCCGTAAAAAGAGAGCATATTCATATAATTGAGCCTGTTTTTTTGTTCATGAGGAGGCTCCATAGATTTAGGAGCAATATTAATATTAATATCACCGGCAATTATTACACATTGGGCATTGTCAAGTGTGTCAAGATGAGTATTCAATGAGTCTATAAAACTGTCAGCATTGGTGTTTGAGGGTGATCTATATATACACAAGACGGTCTTTAGAAATACAATTATAAAACAAAAAGATAAATAGTAAAACATTGGTTCCTAATGTATCACCTAGATCTAGTCATTGCTGTAACAGCAGACTCTGTACCTGTTCTTCGCTTCTAATAAGGACAGTGGGCGACTGTTCGTTTCTTCGTACGTAGACTTTTCCATACGCAATTAATATCTAAAATTAATTGTGTCTCACTTATTTGCATCCGATCCGGATCGATTTCTTGAAGATCGGATCGACGGCATGCGATCCGATCCTCGGATCGGATCGTAGCATTACGATCCATTACGATCTGAAAAATCGGATCGACGACCCGGATCGCGCATCCCTGGCTCGCGAATGATTTGTTAACATATCATTTCTAAGGAAAAGTGGCTTTTAAGAGGCATTTTTTCGAGGGGAAATACTTGGCAGTTTTGAAACTAAATTTTTAATTTGCAGAGCTATGTATATGTTCCATCAATGACAATTTTTGAAACCAAATTTTTAGTTTGAAGAGCCATTGATTTATGTTCCATCAATGACAATTTTTTAAGTATAAGGCTGGTTTTAGTCTCACGCGCACCGTCAGCGCTCACAGCTCAGCGCGTAGTTTGTCAGCGCTGACGCTCAGCGTGGCTCGTTTTAGTCTCGTGCTGACCGCCTTACTGTACAGACGACGACAAAAATGCGAAGTGTATTTATTATAACTACTTTGTACTATCTATCCCAAAATAATAAAAACCGGCGACGACAAAGACTCCATGTTCATCCATTGATTGACCAGAGAGCCGTTGCAGGAGAATTTGTCTTGTTATATTGCACTTTGAGGGCTGACAAAAGTAAATTCTTTAATTACTTTCGAATATCAACTAGAACTTTTGACGAATTTCTGGCAAAGGTATCGGATGCATCCCACAATATCTTCCTCAAGCGTACCTCATCGATAACTCGACCTGTATCCACTTCGCGATTCGCCATGACTGTACGCGTTGACGACGTTCGCTCCGCGCGACACTAAAACGCTCCCTGAAACCAGAGGCGCTCGCGCGGTCGTCAGCGCTGACAGCTACGCGGCGCCGACGCGCGGCGCGTACGGCCGCGGAGCTGTCAGCGCGCACGGCGGTCAGCGCTGATAGCTACGCGTCATTCAAAAACGCTCCTACAAGTTCATAGATCTCGGCCATCAGCGCTGACGGTACGCGTGTCGTCAGCGTGAGACTAGTGATGTGCCGCTGAGAACTTTCTCGTTCCCGGCAATATTGCCAGTGAGAATATTCTCGAGAAACAAGAACGCTCCCGGGAATATTCTCAACGTTCTCAACAAAATTTTAATTTATAATTTGATGTTTTTGTTTATTTATAGCTGATATAATTATGTACAGTGTTTCTATGTTTTATTATTGGCTAAGTTTACACAAAGAAAAGACAATGTATTAAATCAGTTCATTTACGGCCACTATTTTGGACCCTGGTAACCAAAGTACAACTTTACCTGCTAATGCGAATCCCGAAGGATGCCAGGCAATAATGAATATTGCACAGTGTGGGTACGAGACAAAAGGACCAAGAATCCTTGAAGATTTAGCAAATTATAAAGGACAAACTGGCATTTATGATATAAGTTTTCTTTATGAATCAGCGTGTTACACGATTCAACCTTGGTCTTGGTGGAATTAATTTTTTCCGAACTCAGATTTGGGGAGACCTGCTCTGAAAATTTTATCCATACCATCAACTTCGGCAACTGTGGAAAGGAGTTTTCGACATTTTATAATATATATAGCCAGAAAAGAAACAAACTAAAGACTGATAGAGCTGGAAAACTATGTGTTTCGTACCGAAATAGTTATTTTTCTGTTTGTTTTTTAATTAGGATAAAACAACACAATTTGGAAGGGATTTGCCTATTTTTAATTTTATTTTTTATGCTGGGAACCCTTCTTTTGATCTGAAGTGCACCGCTATCAAGTGCATTCATTCATTCGAACGATGTGAAGTTAGACACATATTGTTCGTCACTTTTCTACGCCGAGCGTGCGCGCAACAGCACCAGTGTTTTTACGTGAACTTTAATTCGACCACCAATTTAGCGTTGGTCAGGACAATCAGTGTGTGCTAGTGCAATCCAGAAACTGTGTAGTTACCCCTTTGGATCCTTCGATATGAAACAACGTCTGCTGGTGATTGATTGGACACCACTACGCCGGGCCCGGCACGTGCATGCGGCTTGGTACTGAGGAGACGAGGTTGGTGTTCCCTTTGAGACCTAGACTTAGACTTGTCAACACTATGTTACGTGGCTCATAATTGGAAGCTTATAAATAAAACTCTTAGTGGCTAATTCCTCAAATAAGACCCAAACACAGATTCATCAATCATCGTCTTCTACAATTCAATCGTCAGCCACCTCAGCAAACCACGAAAGTGACTCTGAACATGAAGAATCTATGCTTGAATCCCTGGAAACTTTTGATTTTGATGAGTTTCAGGATATTCAAGAAGAACCAATACATCATGAAGATCCTCTTATTATAGACTAAAATAGATCTCAGTGTTTATTTTTTATAATCACATTTCAGAGTGGTCATTATATTTTATCGTTAGTTTGTTATTTAACCGACTTCATTTAATATTGTTGTTGATTTTTAGATGTTAAGGGCTCTTTCAAATTGGACGTTTTGTGTCGGACGGCTGCGGTACGGTAGCCACGCGTTTGCCGTATATTACGGTAGTTATTTTTCATACTGTAGCGGGTACGGGGTACATTAATTCAATTAAATGCCGGTTACGAAAACACAATTATTTATTTTAAACCACTAAACTGAAATACACAACTTTAACACAACTTAACACTTTAAAATCCACGTAGACAATTCTAAACAAACACTCGTAAACGCTGTTCACTTCAAACGTCGCAGGATAGTTCGCACTGATCGCTTTCCGAAGAATTAATACTTGACGCAGCGTCGCTTACTCTCTATTTATACCCGGCGCCGCGGCGCCGCCGCTCTATTAATTTCTTGGATCATTCGCGAAACCGCGCGATCGCAAGCGATCGAACAGGATAATTCTTCGGATCTTAACAAGCGCGCGCGGATGTAAACAAGCAGACGAGCGCGTGCGAGAATGAACCTTATTGCGTAGAGGAATTAGGTCCGTTTTCGCGTGCATGCTCCGTTGCCGGGTATCGTCGTAACAATACATAGCGGTGCGGTAACAGTACGGTTGACGTATTGCTGTCGAGCGTTCCCGGTACGTCTAATTTGAAAGAGCCCTTAGTTCTCTAAGTTTATATTTTCCAATCAGTCGGTTAATTTTATCTTTGGATAGTTGTTGATTTATTTTTAGTTATTAACTAGTAGTTAATAAGACTGAATTATCTTTTTAATTTTTTAAAATCTGATTTCAGAGAAATTACTCAGTCGTTCTTAGTCAATATTGAAGTCCTGAAGTTGATGTTATCTTGTCAAATTACTTAAACAGAGTTGATTGCGAAAATTTGTTTTGTTTCATTATGACCATTCTACTATACAAAATTTATTATATTTCATGTCAGTAAACGAACAATTTAACTGTTTATTATCTAATTACGTATATAAAGAAAATGCTGTCATAGTCCATTATCAATAAAATAATATTTCACAAAAAAAAATTATAGGTGCAGTAATGCTGAGAATATTGCCGAGAAAGTTCCCGAGAATATTCTCGAGAATACTGGGAATATAGTATTTTACTGCAAATAGACTGCATTGTATTGTACACAATGATCTGTCGACCTTATTTGATACTATTTAAATTAACAAAGGTTGGTTGTTTCCATTTTATAAAAATGATTCTCAACCATTCTCACTTCGGAGAACGTTGCCAGGAGCGTTCCCGGCAATATTCTCAGGTGGGAGAACGTTCTCGAGAACGGCACAACACTACGTGAGACTAAAACCAGCCTAACCTAACACACAATTTTTTTGTTTGTTGTACCTTTTTGCGACTATTCGGCTTTATCGATCTTTATACATAAATACTTATTTATCGCCAAAATGTTTGTGCCAACATAAATTAAAAACGACCTAACATAATTAGATAATTATTTTACCTATTTCCTGTTGTGCTCAGATAATTTCACCGTGCCAAACTATGCTCCTTGAGTTTCAATGGCTGGTTTTGACAGATAGTAATCTATTGCACCCATCCTTCGATCACTATTAGTGATCGATGCACCCATCCGACATTACAAATACGATTGGCGGTTCGTCTTAGGAATAGTAATATCAAACAGCGGTTATGTCACCGGACCAGCGAAATGCTTTTACATAATCATGCCTTGGTTCTAAATCACCTGAGTTCGATGCAGCATTTTAATATGTATGGTTTTAGGCTTTCGATTTTAAGCCGGCTTAAAGGCGCTCTGTGTTGCCAGTGACCGCTAGTAAAATGATACAGAGAGATCCTTATGGAATAAGTAACATTTACTTTTCCAACAACTAAGAAGCAAAACAAATGAGTCGTGTACAATGACGTTCAGTTGTCGTGTAGTATAATTTTTATAATTAAGATTTTTTTGCTGGAGGACTTTGTTGCGAAAGTAAATTAAAAGTTACATTTTATGTCGTGTAACATGAAAGTAACATGAGAGGGTCTAAAATGTGACGTAAGTAGAATTCCGGAAACGTTGTAAACACGTTGGAAACAATTGCCTCCTTTGACTATAAAACTTTGTTTTGTACACACACATCCCACAGACGAAATCAGCCGTCACAACAGCATCGTGTTCCAGCAAAAACAAAGAATCGAAGATCAGAGGATCACATCATCGCGCGCTGTTCTCTGGAGTCACCAATTTAAAGTATCCGATAGGTATTCCATCACGCACAAAGAAATTCGGTGACTCGTTTCTTTGTCGCACCACCAAAAATGGAATAGTTTACCAGCGCACGTATAAAGTCTCCCTCCTTCCTATGACATAGGGTCCTTCAAACGAGGCGTGAAGAGGCACTTTGTGGGCCGGCAGAGTGAGGGTGACTGATGCTACGTCCCTTACGTTGTACCAGTTGTCCTCGCGTCTGGACTTCACTTCCACTTAACATCAGGTGGAGTGGGGTCATTTGCCGGGTTATGTATTAAAAAAAATCAAGGGACACTTTCTGGTTAAGTGTCAACGGAATAGACTGCAGTGGCATACCTATTAATGCATGCATCATTGGTACATTCAGCATGCTGACTAATTTTTCGACAAATGTACGCATATTCGCAAAATAGTTGGCACAAAAAAGGTATATTTAACAAGTTAATTTACTTCTTTCCCTGTTCAATTTTAAAACAATCGCAAGTGTAAATATTGTGACCGGTCGTATTCGGTAAAACAAACGCAAAAGTGTATTATTTAAGTAATTTATCGTCAAAATATGTAAAATGAAACGTCTTATAATAGCGTTGAGCAACGCGGAATGGTGTCAGATCGCTACCTTGCTTTCATCACCAGCCCCCCTAGACAAGTGAGTGGCATTTATGACGTTCGTTATAGCTCAATTTGCGATAGCGAATGTCAAATCCCATACTTTCAACACGTGACTTTTCTATGGCATCTGTCAAATCCATACAAATTGGACTTAGCGAAATTCGCCAGCTATGAAGCGATTTCACCTTGTCTAAGCCCCCTGTGATATAGCTATGCTCTTGACATTTGCCTACTAATCTACTAACTATTGTGCTATACTCCTATTCGTACTAATATGCCTCAGAGGTCTAAATCGACATTTGATGGTGACCAATTGAACTCGAAGTATTTGTTTTTTAAACTATAATTACACTCGTTAAGGCGCTAGCCCTCAGAAGAAATTGAGTGAAAATCTAGTAACGAATGTTTTAAACGGCAAGTTTTAAACTTTTCTTACAAAATTCTGTCTGTCTGTGTAGCATCAAACGTTGCTTCACATGTTTGAGGTCGTTGGTTAGACCATCTCGGTGCGTTACTTGATTTTTCTATGTAAGTATGCAGTAACGGAATGCGTCATGTAACCTGCATATACGCAATACTTGTGTAGCCATGATCCAATTGGTCAAGTTCCTCTTGTCAATGGTTATAGAGTTCAGATGGAAGTCGCTGAAGTGTTAACATGACTTGTAAAATCCTATAATATATGGATACGTGACTGAACAGATCGCGACAATGAATTCGGAAAAAACAACAAGAAGATATGATAAAATTCTGTCCACAAAAACAAACACACACGTAGAAGGGGCACCTCATTATGTCGTTTCGATAATAGCTAATTAGTAGTCTCATGAGACTGTGTAGGCATATTTTGCGTTAAATTTCGACATGAATGGGAACCGCGCAATCAATGCGCAAGTGATTGTTGCGCGTGCGCCTGTTGGCAATGCTCTCACGACTTATCAACTCCCTGCAAGGGACAATGGTGGTCTCTAGGAGCTGGTGGGAAATAAACCTTAGTACTTAGAAGGCTTATATTCGGAACTGATCTTAATGGCTGATCTCTGGCTGAGCGCGATTTAGTCTAAGATGAGCATAAAAGTAATATTTAATTCCATGAAGGTGAGTTATGGTTAAAGGAGGAAATACATGTTGTCATTGCTTAGATTTGTCGGATGGCGTGTCTTTGCTATATTCATCAAGGGTCAGGCTTCGATTTACTCTTAAGACAAATTTTAAAGACGTATTTTTTATTTCCGTTTATTTGCTAAAATGCCTTCAAGAAGCGAGCATATTCCACCCTTAAAGGCGGGCAACGCGCCTGTGACCCTAAGGGGGTCCCGGGTGCTTATGGGCGGCGGTGATCACTTACCATCAGGTGACCCACTTGCTCGTTTGCCCCCCTATTACATAAAAAAAAAAAAAAAAAAAAAAAAAAATTTGCATGTTAGAAGCCTAACTATAGAAAAGAGATTACTACAATCAAGTTAAAGTTATCTTTACCAAAAAATAACATTATTTGTGCTTAATAATTAACATTACATTACATCAGGTTTACTTTTGCTTAAGTGCTTACTAAATAATTGTGACGTCAGAGACGGAAATTTTAACATTTCCTACCGTGTGCTCATAGGTATTATTATGTGTTTGAATATAAAACTGTTTATTTCACTCTCCCGATAAAACATAATTTATTATTATATAATGGACCATGAAAATTTAAATTAATGAGAAACCTAATTAATTATTGAATCCTGTTTCGAGTTTATAAACAACTGGGTTCAAGTCGGCCAGGCAAATTAAGTTATTAAACATTTTCGAACATTACTTGATGCAAGAGTGGCCAGAGTACCTATCATTGTGAAAATAACAAGATTTCAACTATGGAATGCAGCGGGACACTAGAAGACTAATACTTTATTTTAATAACCTTCAAAGGCCCAAGAAAACAGTAATGTAGGTAGATATTATTCAGCCGCAAATTATTCAGTTAAGGTTAGCTGCATGCCAATCACCTGTCTAAATATTTATGAACAGTTTGTTAGTTTCCACAATTAACAGGTAAGTAAGCGGTAAGGTGATTCCCATGGCGGTGTCGCAACCAGCGCCCGCGCCGGTCGTGAGGCAACGCGTTATGTCAGATCGTCTCCAGTGCATCGGCTTTAATAGTTATTTAATTGCTCTAACGGGAGCCGTACGTTACAAACAATACATTCGTGATAAGTTTGACTAGTTTTTCTCGTTCTAGAGTTTTGGACTTTCCCTTAAGCGAAAAATAAGCATCTACGAACAGATAAATGCATTTACATGCATATATACCTAATTGCAAAAACGTATCATAGCTATTATCTTATTATCTTGGTACGATGGAATTTTTCCTTTGTCTTTCTGAATAAATAACACACACAACATTACAAATAACAAACCTAAACATTAAACCTTATTGCGAACTAAACAAAATAGTTCATAACGTCGCGTCGTAAATCTGAAAATAAAATGGCACCTCTTCGGGTGTGAAAGGAAATAAATACCCGGGGAGTTGAATAGATTTAGGGATGCTGTACTGTTAGAAGGCTAAAATTCATTCTCATATAAAAACAATAACATATTGCGTCGACCTCAAATAAATTGGGAACAGGGGGCGTAGACAAAGTAACATTTTGATAGCGATAGCGAAATTAGCTTACTTCAAATTGTTTGGATTTGACAGGTGCCTTAGAAAAGTCACGTGGTTTAAGTATGGGTTTTGACATTCGCTATCGCAAATTGAGCGATAACGAACGTCATGAATGCCGCTTGTCTAGGGGGGCAGGGCAGAAGAAAGAAGAAGATGAAAAACCAAAAGCCAACGGCGCGGAGCTTTTCCGCGAATACTGCGCAAATTCTCTCGGTTCGTATTGTGTTTGACCCGGAAACTCAAAATACAGTCGTTTGAACGACTTTTTACTTTCATGAGGCAGTGGAAACGCATCCGATGGCGCGAGGTGCGATGCATCTTGACAATAAGTGGACGCTATAATTTGCACCTCCGCCATAGATAATTGGAGTAAGGTGCCGCATACCGCATACGCGCAAGCACGTGTGCATCATATAAAATTAAATCAAACATCACTAAAAAGTTGACTGCTGTACTAGAGGCAACACATTCAATCCCCGTTCAAGATAAAATTAACTGCTCATAACTCTAATCCTACTTAGCATAGGTAGGTACATCAGTGCGAAGTTTTTTTTTTAATATTAGGTCAGTTGGCAGACAGGCACGCAGCCCACCTGATGGTAAGCGGCCACTGCGACCTATTCCATTGAGGGACGTTTCACCTGGAAGCGTCGCTCAATGTGCTGCTAGACTGTAGGCTCATCTGATCTTTGAGCCTTTGGTTTCAAGTGTACTGGCTCCCACATTCATTTTGCCGTAACACAGCCAGAGCTGTTATGGGGGGATTTCACCTGTGGGGGTGGGTGGTAGCTAGCCATTCGGACTCTGAAAAAGCCCTACCACCAACCAGAACCAAAGTGGGAATCGAACCCACGAGTACGACCTTCGTGTTACCCGAGCGACTTAGCTACTGTTCCACGGAGGCGGTCGAAAACAAAGATTGGATGTTTCAGGCCAAACGTCTCCAGGTATATTTTGAAATAACACACATAATCAAGGCGTTTTGCGTAGCTGAGAACTACAATTGTAATTTTACTGTGTTGTATCATTATTTTTTCTGGTAACAATTGTGATTGTCATTTGACTGATATGAATCGATTGTCGAACAAAACATTGAAACTTGATCTCATTGGCATTCAGTTTCTTGTTGATATTCGCTCAATAGATGTTTGCTCAGCCGATATTACGTGGAATATGTACCTCTCACTTCATAATGGGTACCTACATGGTGTAAATAACTTTTCTGTTAGGATTACAACTTCGTATATTATGGTCTAGTGGTTTAATGTGCACAGATTGAGGTTTACCAAATGGCAAGTTTACCAAATGGGAAGTAGCCTAATTTCTAATTTCGGCTACTTCCCATAATAAAATTAAATTAATTATTAATTAGATTTTTCGCATATTTACGGCTAAATAACGCTCACTAAACATAACTAAGTGTATAACTAATTATAATACATGTTAATTAGTGCGTAAGTTGAGTGTAAGTGCTACTAAACCAGTGTAATAAAGGTAACGAAATTTCCTAACGGTTATTTCGACACTTTGAAAATTGTTAATCATTATATTCTCTTCAGGTAAACATTGTATATTATTACTAAAATAAAATATTATAGATCAATTTAGTTCGTTAAATCTCAGATAGTCGTACGCGCAAAGGTTAATTTTATTACAAAATACCTTCATAAGTTGTTCGATCGACGCTTTGGGAATCTTTGTTTACATTCCGCTTTGCGATTAGTTTTAACGTAAATAAATACCAAAATGCAGACCCGCAGTGCCTTAGCTCGCCAACTTGACCTAGCTTTAAAAGAATTAAAGGTGTCTAAGGAGTTGATCGACCAATTTCACCAGGAAAGAGACGATAATGAGAAAGAAATGTTAGAAGTTTTGAACAGAAATACTGTTTTAAAAAAAGAGATGGCTGAGTTGCACACACAGTACATTATAGCTATTGACGACCGGGATAGGTTACAAGGCATAGTTGACGAATTTGGCGAGTGCAGCGAGGACTACGTGCGTGGCCTCAGGCGCATCACCATGCTGGAGCATGAGCTACAGGAGGCCCACCACCACATATCGCACATGGAGTCCGAGAAGACAGACGCCCTGGTCGACCAAAGCCAGAGCCTATTCAGCGAATTAGTTAACAGTGCACCCAGCCTGGTTTCTGCTGCTACTGACATACCTACAATTGATTTAACAAATGAATCAAAACTAAATTCCTTGCCCTCAGTAGGAATAGTCAAATGCAGCAAAAACAAGTATAAAAAATATGTAAAAATCAATAAGTTTATAAAAAAAACACAAAAATTAATAAAGAAACAAAAATGTTTGTTTAAAAGTGTAAAATATATTAATGAGAGGAGACGTTTAGGCGACGAATTAGATGTTTATTCTATAATGTTAGAGAATAATAAAGTGTCACATGAAAAAAGTGTAAAATTGTTCCAACAAGAAATATACAGCCTTCAGGAAAAATTGGAAACAATTACAAGTAGATACAATTATAATAAAAAAGAGTATGAGGAACATGTTTTGGCCTTGAAGAAACTCATGGACAATTCAGATTCAAACCATCATATTATTAGTAAAAACAATTGTCCACTGAGTACTCGGTTAGAAAATGAGTCCTCATCCTCTCACTATCCGTCCAACTTGGATAGTAATAAAACCAATTATGTTATGTTTAGTGATGACCTTGGTAAACATATGGGCCAATTATTAAGTACCCAATTAATTGAGCCTGTTATCAATTACTGTTCACCAGAATCTTCTTATGATTATATTATTAATAAAATAATTAATTATAAATTTAATCCTAATACTACCTTAATAATATTAATTGGTAACAGGGGTAATCTGAACAAAGGAAAATTAATAAATCATTTTAATAACTTATGTTCTCTAAATGTAAAGAAAATTATCTTGTTCACATTACCTTATTTATCAGGTGTGCCACAAGTAGAAAACGACCTTAGATATAAATTAAATATGTGCTTTGACACTATGACATTTTCTAATGAAAACTTTCATTTAATTGACATTAATAAAATAATTAAAAACTATAGTATACATGCGACTAAGGATAAATACTATCCTACTAATTATTGTAAACGACAGATAGCTGTGTCGCTATCTTATTTTATTATTAATTCAGCCAAGAACTTGGCTAACAAGCCTGCTTCTATTGAGCAGAGCAGTAGATCTGACATCAATCAGACTTTGGATTTTAATCCAAGTAATTTAAATTAAATCATAAGACAAAAGAGGACATCTCTTGCAAACCTATTACAGTGACGAAGGATAAGTCTTGTAATTTTTTTAATTTAGTTCATCAAAATATACAAGGCTTCTCTGGTAAAGAACTTGAAATAGGTTTATTCTTAGACTGTATGAATATACATGTCTTATGTTTAACCGAACACTGGTTAAGACAAGAAAATTGTTTAATAAGTATAGATAATTTTAGGCTAATTAGTTCGTTCATGAGAAAATCAGCTATTCGTGGTGGGTCACTTTTATTGGTACATAACAAGTTAAAATGTAAAGAACGTAAAGATATAGTAGCACTTTCAATTGAGCGAACTATAGAAGTAGCATGTGCAGAGCTAGAACATTATATTATTGTTTGTGTGTATAGACCCCCGGCTTCAGATTATAGTTTATTTGAAACCACAATGGAGGAGATACTCAAGAAAACCTGTATGTCAAATAAAAAAGTTGTTGTATGTGGAGATTTCAATGTAAATATTCTGGAAGGTTCACAATTGGCCGTAAGATTTGTTAACCTGTTTAAATCATTTAATTTAGTAAATCTCTTTACTGAACCTACCAGGATCACACCCACTTCTGCCACCTGCTTAGATAATATATTTTGTAATAATAAGGTAATTGATAAGAAAATTATTAACTGTATCCAATCAGATCATAGTGGCCAGCAAGTCAAATTTGAACACTGTGCTGCCTCTAAATCTGTAGACATCATTTGTAGGCCTGTCACTGAGAGACGTAAAGATAAATTTAAAAGCAACATTGATAGAAAAATATCTGATATTTCTCTTTGTGGTGGTGATGTAGATACTCTTTATGAAAATTTATTTGGCTTGCTAACTTCTGAGTTTGACTCAATATTTACTAAAAAGACAATAAAAACGAATAATTCTAAAGCTTCATTCAATGACTGGGCAACTACAGGTATTTATAAGAGTAGACATAGATTATATGAACTGTATGGTTTAAAAGCATGTTCTAAAGATCCAAAGGTCATAGAATATGTTAAAAACTATTCCAAGATTTTTAAGAAAGTATGTTATAAAGCAAAATCTATTTACTTACGTAACAAAATAAATAAGTCAAGTAACAAAGTCAAAGCTACTTGGAATATAATTAATAAAGAGACATGTAAATTAAAGCCATACGAAAGCGACTATTCCTTAAAAGTTAACAATGAAATTCTTAAATCTGATATAGAAGTCGCTAATGCCTTTGAAACTTTTTTCTCAAATATACCTATTATAACAACTAGTCAATTAAATTCTAGCTCACACCAAGCTCAAATTTTATTAGCTTCGAGTGTAGCTGAATGTCAGATTCCGTTTAAATTTAATTATATAAACCCAAACACAATTTTGAAAACGTTCAAAGAACTGAACATGAAAAAAACCGAAGACTTATGGGGCATCTCTACTGATATAATGAAAACAGTAATTGATGTTATTTCACCCCATTTAGCATACATTTTTAACAAATGCATTGATGAAAGTCAATTTCCCAATTTGATGAAGTACAGTAAAATAATACCTTTATTTAAATCGGGCAATAAAAGTGACCCATCCAACTTCAGGCCAATTTCTATTTTACCATCTTTAAGTAAAATTTTTGAAAAAATTATGTTTAATCAATTACTTGAACATTTCAACATCAATAATTTACTTCATAAAAAGCAATATGGTTTTACTAAGAACAAAAGTACAACCGATGCGGGAATTGAACTTATTAAACATATCCTGGATGCTTGGGAGGGTAAACAGAACGCAATAGGTATTTTTTGTGATTTATCAAAGGCATTTGATTGTGTTGACCATACAATATTACTTAATAAATTAAAACATTACGGTGTCTCCAACGCTGCCATAAAACTAATTGAATCGTATCTCACTGACAGGATACAAAGAGTCAATATCAACAATATTAATTCGTGTGGTGCTAAACTGAGAATGGGCGTGCCACAAGGCTCTATACTGGGCCCTTTGCTATTTTTGATTTATATAAACGATCTACCATACTACACCGGGGACCTCTGTGAGATAGTTCTGTTTGCTGATGATACTTCTTTGATATTTAAAACAGATAGAAATGAAAAAACATTTGACAAGGTGAACAGGGCTCTTTCGCGAGTGTCACAATGGTTTAACACAAACAACTTATTACTAAATGCAAAGAAAACGAAATGTGTTAAATTTATGATGCCTAATGTAAAACAGATGGATACATTCATTATTATGAATGATGAGCAATTAGAAATAGTTAATGATACTTTATTTTTAGGAATTAATATTGATTCCAAACTTCAATGGGGTCCTCATATTACTGCATTAGCAGCAAGACTTAGCTCAGCTGCTTATGCAGTAAGAAGAATAAGATATATCACTGATGTTGAAACGGCAAGATTGGTTTATTTTAGTTATTTTCATAGTGTCATGTCATATGGTCTACTGTTGTGGGGCTCTGCTGCTGACATCGAGTCTATATTTATATTACAGAAAAGAGCTATTCGTGCAATCTACAACCTTAGACCTCGTGACTCGCTCAGAGATCTATTTACACAAATTAACATTTTAACCGTTCCTTCACAATACATTTTTGATTGTTTAATGTATGTTCGGAAGAATTACAATAATTTTCCAAAAAAATCCGACTGTCACAAATTTAACACAAGGAATAAGCACAGACTTGCCGTTCCTAATGTCAGGCTTCATAAAACAGGAAAGTCATTTGTTGGACTGAGCATTAAACTATTTAACAAAGTACCACAACGTCTTGTAGAATTACCTTTAAATAAATTTAAAGTCATAATTAAAGATTACCTCATGAGGAAAGGTTACTATAAAGTAGAAGATTACTTAAATGACAAGACTCTGTGGACATGAAACACATTTGTTTCTCTGCACATCTACTCTTATGCTTATTTATTGTACTTATTATATTATTATTAAGTTGACATTATATTGTTATTAATTTGACATTATATTATTATTAAGTTTTTATTGTACAACACAAAATGGTTTAAAAAAGGCTATCATTATGTAACTGTTGAGTTTCTTGCGGCACTTCTTCTCAACAGCAGGCCATTCATTCATTCACGTCGAAGTGCTGGTAGGAAAAAAAGTTTATGACGTGCAAAAGAATTTCTTGGTAAATCAAATTGCAAAATAAATACTTTGACTTTGACTTTGACTTTGAAAAGTAAATAAAATGTTTACCAAACGCAACTTTGAGTAGGCACAGATTGAGGTTTACCAAATGGTAAGTTTACCAAATGGGAAGTAGCCGTGATTTCGGGGTCCTGGGCTTTTCCGGGTCGATATACATTTGTGTTGGTTTTTTCGGTCACAGCTCAGGTTTGTGATGATCACCACTGCGTATTTGGCAAGTGTGGTGATTAAGCCAGTAGCCATTATTATATTGTTAAGAATTGTTAAATATCAGTATGTTATTTTCGAATCATTTATTTGACTTAACCTAAATATTTACAATAATTTAAAATGTATTAATTAATCAAATATTATATTAAAACTGTATTTTAAATTAATGATTATTATAAGTGACAAAATATCACTTGATATTTTGTCACCATGTTATATTACAACGCGGGGTGGTTGGCCACACTGCGATGTGTCATTCATTCGATTTTTGGTACTGAGTCAGTAACGTTTGAATTAATAAAATTGTTTTTAAATATCCGGAGTTTCAGTGTTTCAAAAGTTCAGAAGTGGGATAATCCAAGTCTGCTTTGCTCACGGATAGGTAAAACAGCAGAAAACAGGTAAAATTAGCAGAAAACTGGTAAGTGCTTTTTTACTTTCTTATCCAGAAACTATTTGAAGGTAAACGTATTAACGGTTACCTTGTATGGATGTATTGGTAATAAATCAGTGTTAAAGATACAATATTTCATTACTAACTTTTCCATCACTGTGCAAATGTGATCAAATTACTCTGTTGTAAAATAATAAAGAAATAGGGTAGAACGATTTCGTCATATTGATTACTCTAAAGAAACTTATTTATTGGCCATCTTTGCCGAAACTGTTTTGTGTTTTTTTTTTACCAGTACTATTAGATGTAGTGGTTGCCTTGTGGATCAGAGGTCGCGGGTTCGATCCCTGCGCGGTCCAGGCGTTCGCTAGCGAAAACATTTACGTTCATATTTACTGTTTTGTATACAATATATTTTGTTTTATTTACGTGTTTGTGAAAAGAAGGTGTTTTGTATAGTATGTTTATACATATAATGTTTGACGCCGTGATGCGGGTTTTGCTTGATACCGAATGGAGCTGTTCAGGGAGACCTATATGGTTTTTTTTAATATAAGCGCAATAACAAAAATTTTAATTTCTACGATTTACAAAACAAGTAGGTAAACCGTAGATTTAATCAAAACAATCAAAAAACTTTATTTTTATATAAATTAATTTTACCTTCTTTGAGAAAACAAACATTGTGACTACAAATTTAAAATAAATAGTTATATCAACAAATCACATTGAGATAATATTAAATTCACGATTTAATTAAGTGAACAACAATATATTTTCAAAACTTTTATTACTACAATAATTATACAATTCTATATTAAAGTAAAGAAATACTAAAGCGCGTTAACTATTTCAGATTGAAAGTTCACTTTCCTAATTACTTGTTTTTGAATATCCACCAACTTCTAACATGGATCCTGGTTACACTCCACCTTATCCTAAGAAAAACATAACACCCAATGTTTCCCCAACATCACGCTCCCAGTATGCATGTGGCAAGCGTCCCCGTAGCGGCAGGTCACGGACTAGAAGTAGGTCACCTAGTCGTAGGGCTATTCCTATACGCCCATCAAGGAGCAGATCTCCTAGGCATAGATCTTCGGCGAGACATTCACAGGATAGGCATATAGTCCCAACATCACGAATACAATACTCACCAGTAGACCGAAGCAGACGACGGTTGTACAAAAGTTCACGTCATAATAGAGATAGTTCGTATTCTGATGAAAGTAGGTCCTCTAGTAATTTGATCATGTCTTCACATGAAAGTTCTAAGCGTAGTAAGTTATCTTCTCGTTCACGTTACCACAGGCATTCTAATTCTTTATCACCTGAATCAAAATATCGATCAAGTTATAATAATTGTCGTGACGCACGTGATCAAGAACCTGCAGAAGAAAAGACTCTTTTGGAAAAATTGGTAAACGCGTTGAACAACCGAAATAGTTATAGTAGTGCGTTGCAAGGTTCTCAAAGCGTCATACCTGAATTTGATCCCCAAGCTAATTCACAGACTATGAAAGATTGGTTATCTAAAATAAACGAATCCGCTCATGTTTATGGTTGGTCAGATAGGCAAACTATATTCTATGCCTTGCCTAAACTTAAAGGTTTGGCAAAACGATGGTATGACGGATTAACGAGTGTTAAGTTTACCTGGACGGAATGGCAACACGAATTAATTACCGCATTTCCCTGTAGACATAATTATGGTGACTTGCTCTCGGATATGCTGGCAAGAAAAACCAGACGTAATGAGACTCTTGAGGAATATTATTACGATAAAATAATGCTTATAAATCGTTGTAATATAAAGGGAAAATTTGCTGTTGACTGTTTGACCCATGGTATATTTGATTCTAATATTAGGATGAATGTTCAAGGGGCAAACATTCAAAAGCGGAGGGTGTGTTAACGTATTTTAGGAATATTTCAAATAAGGTTGATATTCCTAGGAAGGTTTTTAGCTTTAATCGCGACCAGGAACTGGTTAAAAGACCCACTGAGTCATATAATAATAAAAAGGGGATTGCAGTAGTAACTTGTTATAATTGTGGTGAACCGGGTCATATTCTTACTAAGTGTCCAAAAGAGGTACTGAAGTGTGGTAGGTGTCGTTCGTTTGGGCATGTTGAAAAAGATTGCAAAGGCCCTCCCGAGTCAGGACTGATGCGTGTACGCAAAACGCCAACAAACGAAAACAAGGTATTGAGTGGTAATGAGAAATAATTTAAACAAATCACCATTTACGGTGAGCTAATGTCGGCTTTTGTTGATTAAGGTGGTCAATGCACATTATTGAGATCTGATTACGCGTCGCGGTTAAATTCAAGCGTCGTTGACTTGGATAGTTTACCGATATTAGAAGGTTTTGCTAGCGGGTCAGTGGTCCCAATGGTAAAGTAATATAATACTCACATAGGATTAGATAGCATAAATGAAAGTGTTGAGACTTACCTCGTTGAGGCTAAATTGTTAATATCATAAATTAAATTAAATTCTTTATTCATGAAACAATATACATTGTGTTGAATATCATAACATTTCATAACTAATTAAATATAATATCATAAAAATAATTTTACAATATTATATATTAAACAGTCAATCATATTATTTATTTCTGTCAATGAATTCCTCCACGGAGTAAAAGCAATTTTCCAACAAAAAAGACTTTAGTTTTTTCTGCCTTACATGCAGATGTTCTTGTTGGACAGTCATTTACAGATTTGCCGCACGTTCACGCGTACAAAACAGTACACAGGTGTTTTATAGAGATTTAATCATAAATTAAGAATCGCGTGTGGTTACTAATTTTAGAATAGAATAGAAAAATGTTTATTTGACATGGGCCTTAGTATCACCTCATTCAAGCTTTGGTAGCAAGGTACGTTGTTGGCTCGAGAAGTTGTGCTGTCACATGAATGTTTACCGGAAGGTCCTATAAGAACCAATTCTGAAACGTGTAACTTTCCATTATTAGCTGAAAAGGCTCCCACTGTTATAAGTTTTCATCAGCTCAATGTACGAGTAGATAAGGATTAAGACCAGAACATGTGCATCAATTTTGCCATCTCCTTAACTCTCGCCGCGAATGTTAAGCCTTCTCATTGCAAGGATTAGGAAAACGTTAGAAACGGAAGAGTCGTTACTCTAGTTCCCCTAGAGTATCGCCCGGAACTTCAATTAGCTCATGCAGATGCGCTTAGAAGGAACTCTATTCCGGAGCAAATTTGGAAGTTAACAGTGATAGTTTGTTTATGAACGTCGAAGAAGTACACTAGCTACAGCCGGTTCAAATGAATGACCCCAGACTTAGTCACATTAAAGCTGTTCTCAACACAAAAGACAAGAAGCTAAAAATATTAGAGATAACTATGTGTTTAAAGACGGAAGAATTTAACGGAATATATAGTCTAAGATGGGTAGTTCCAAAAGAAGCTCGATGGAGGATTTGTTTGCAGTGTCATGATGACGCTGGATATTTTCTCGAACTAAAACCATCGAAAAGGTACGTTGTGATTACTGGTTCCCTAGAATGACACAGTTCGCGCGCATACTAAACAGCCGGGCGATATAGCTGAAGGATTTTTGCATCCTAATTCTTAAACCGATAAACCCTTTCAATGCTTATACATATAGACTGCCTCAGGCCGTTTATAAAGAGTATAAATACCAAAACTAAAATTACAATAGCGGTTTTTAGGGATCATCATCATCAGCCTATATACGTTCCCACTGCTGGGACATGAGCTTTATCTCAATTGTGAGATAGTTTGGGCAATACTCCACTACGTGGGCCCAGTGCGAATTGGTGGAGGGTGTGTAAGGCAGGTGACCAACCTTGATATCAGATGTTATCAAGCCGCCAAATGGCGTCTGACTAGGCTTGACGACTGGTATCTACACTGAGTAAATATCAGCCAGAACCAACGGCTTGATGTGCTGTCCGAAGCACGGAGACGCTCGAAATAAAGGTCACTAAATGTGGTCATAATGGTCACCCATCCATTAACCCCAGCTTGACTTTCGTTATCGCTGGCAGGCCACTGTCGCGGCTGCGCCAAGAGCGCCTCAGGGATATATATGGACTTTTTGGTACTTTGCAACAACTTATAACAGATCGGGTTAGTACCCGAACTAGAACTAGTGAACTAGTAGAACTAGTGTTCTACCTCCAAATAATTTCGAGAGTTTATAGATTCAGTGGGAACCAAACACACCTTGAACGCTGTTGCCACACCGCGTACAAAAGGACAAATCCAGCGTTACAACCGCTCTATTTTAGCGTCTCTTGTAGCCCTTTGCCACGGTGATGACGATAAAGACTGAAACTTACAGCTTCCCAAGGTGATTCAGTGAACCAGAGCACTGGAAAGAGTCTAGCACAAATTCGGAGTGAAGCTACTACAAGCTTAGAAACGAAGCAAAAGAATAATTATGAAAGAGCGTTATAGCGATAAGAAAAAAATATGTAAGGCTAGGGTCTGTAAGGTAGGAGAATTAGTAATGGCACTCAAAAGTACCAGGACCCCTGGCGAAAGCAATAAACTAGCACCAGCTTTTAGTGGTCCTTTTGTAACCGCGGGCTTAGATCACGATCGTTACGAGATCAGCAGCATAGATGGTTATTCCAAAAAGAAATATAAAATGGCCTTTTTGTAGATAAACTTGGGTGAGATTTACGGAATCGAAATCTGAAAGCGATTATGCAGAGAGTGATTCATCAGAGTAGGAAAACGAGTAAGAGTAGTTATACTATGGTTAACACCGAGTTAGTTAAAATTATTACATTACAAAAATGAGAGTCAATTGTCTGTGAAAAGTAGATCAGATTGATTATATCAAAACCTTGTGACACCCATATGCCTAGCTAGTACTTAATAAGCTAATAAATTTGATCTGATACACCCTTCTATCCTTTTCCCCTCCTTTCCCTTAAAAGTGAACACTCCGTGATGAACTTTCCGGAGATGCTTACGGGCTGTTGATCCAGTAAGTGCCGTCGATGGCACAAAGTGACAAGCGAGTGACAACTGCGGAGCGGCCACAGAAGCTGGAGTGAGGTCGTAGCACAGTTCGTGCAAGCGGCGCCCACACAATACGTTCTGGAGTGAGGCCGTAGCACATGATGTGCAAGCGGTGCCCAGATGATAGGTTCTGGAGTGAGGCCGTAGCACATGATGTGCAAGCGGTGCCCAGATGTTAGGTTCTGGAGTGATGCCGTAGCACATGATGTGCAAGCGGTGCCCAGATGTTAGGTTCTGGAGTGAGGCCGTAGCACACGATGTGCAAGCGGTGCCCAGATGTTAGGTTCTGGAGTGAGGCCGTAGCACATGATGTGCAAGCGGTGCCCAGATGATACGTTCTGGAGTGAGGTCGTAGTACCCTGAGGGTACAAGCGGCGCCCAGAGTATTTCAGTGAGTTTAAAATATATCATCAAATATGTGGTCAGTGAAATGAGAGTGAAATGTAGTGGTAAAGTGAAAAAAACTGGAGTGAGGTCGTAGTACCCTGAGGGTACAAGCGGCGCCCAGAGTATTTCAGTGAATTTAAAATCTATCATCAAATATGTGGTCAGTGAAATGAGAGTGAAATGTAGTGGTAAAGTGAAAAAAACTAAGTGCATTAAATACCAATATAAATAGAGATAGAGAATTATGATTATAGAGACAATTATCTGTTTATTAATATCTATTTAAAATAATCAAAGCAGTTTTATTTTGTGATAAGATTTAAAATTATCCGAATGAGGACATTCGTTTATTAGGATGGCCGAGATAACTCAAAATCAAGTATTAGTATTCATTGTATTTTTTATTGAATCCCTCTTGTGTCTACCTATTCTTTGCAGTCTAGTTAACTACTGTAAGAAATGTAAGAACTTAAAAAATGTATAATAGCGATATTGTTTTCTTTATTTATTTTGTTAATTTAATATTTATTTATTTTGTCCATTTTATAAAATATAGAAAATGTATTTTAGTTAAGTCTTATTTAAACACTTCATAAATTAACTTTATTAAGAGAACTTGATTTGCCATTTTCTTTAAACTCTATTTATGTTGTATTGTATATCTATTGTCTATGTTCGGGGACGAACATATATTCAGGATGGCCGACTGTTAAGAATTGTTAAATATCAGTATGTTATTTTCGAATCATTTATTTGACTTAACCTAAATATTTACAATAATTTAAAATGTATTAATTAATCAAATATTATATTAAAACTGTATTTTAAATTAATGATTATTATAAGTGACAAAATATCACTTGATATTTTGTCACCATGTTATATTACAACGCGGGGTGGTTGGCCACACTGCGATGTGTCATTCATTCGATTTTTGGTACTGAGTCAGTAACGTTTGAATTAATAAAATTGTTTTTAAATATCCGGAGTTTCAGTGTTTCAAAAATATAAAAGTAAAGTTGTCAGTAGGTACAAAGCAAAAAAACAACAAAATGTGAAGTGAAATTAGATAATTATTTCCTTTTTGCGTCAAACGGTGGTCACATTGTCTTGCAATGTTTGTAACAGATAATTTTCTCCCGCGCGTAGCAAGGGGAACTAGCAACTAAAAACAAAGAAGGATAAAAACAAAGCCTAGACAATCGAGTAACGTAGATAAGTTTACCTTCAACTGAGAACTAATTGCCGCTGTCCACCCGCGGGCGAGTTTCCTCAAGCGGCCAATTACTGTGATCATAGAAGATGCGCCGAGCGTGATGAGATAACTAGCATTGCTGTTATTATGCACGGTATGACGGCAGTATGCGTTTAGCGGTGGGATCCGTGGTCTGACAAATTGCCGATATAATAATCAGATGGCATTAACTATATGTGTGATAGTGACATGCTGCACACAGTTCCTAAGCTATCTGACAGTCGAAATGTGCCTTTCACAAACAAAAGATCGACGCGAGTAGTAGCTTTGTTTATTGTGTGAGAGTGCCGAAGGCCTGAACTTCCCCTTCCTCCACTCCAAAGACCTTGACCATCCCCCTCCTTCTTTCAAAAGCAAGTATTGCATCTAGAACCTAGTCGCAGGGGTCCCTTGGCGGCAGTGATCTTACATTCAAGTGTCAATGTAGGTACTAGTTCGTTTGCCTCCCTGGTAAAAACCAATAATAAACCATAAAAGGAAATCGAATTACAAACATTAAAAGGTGATTATCGCTATTAGCACAGAAAATATAAGTGAGACACAAAAATAATCAGTCTAATTTTATAACGCGACAGTTGCTGTTTCGTATTTTACCGGTTTTAAAACCATAAATAGAACATATTACATTGTGTTTGTTAATTATATTTATGTATCACAACTTACTCTTCTTCGCTTGTCATATAAAACAAAAGAGGCAAAAAAGGTTATGGATTTGGCACTGATTTCCCACAAATTCTGATTTCCCATATTAAACTACCACAAAAATGCATATTAGCATAAAAAAATGCATTATTAAGTATATAAATACATTTATTTAAGCGTTATATTATGTTTAAAAAGCCGTTATTCGTGAGTTTAAGGACATTTGTTTCTCATAACCATGACTGTTTAAGCTTTTAAGTGCCGTTCGTAATTACTAATCCGACGAATGCATGTCGTTAACTTGAGGTTTTGTCAGTCGTGATAATGGCAATGGCCGAAATTTTGGATATAAGTACCTACTTAGCAAAATAGTCAATGTCATCCTACAAAGTTGCTGAATCTTACCAATTATCATATTTTTAAACTTAGTAAGCGGAAATTACTTCTTAGGTGTTCAGTCGGGCTATAATGTGGGAGCTAGTAGATACATTTAAAAGTTTGACTGTTTCGGCGTTCCAGTAGAAAGGTCTAACTATAACAGGCCGGTGAATCGCCCTTACGCAGGCACCAGCTTAAACCTCTCGGGTTTGAAGGAAAAACAGGGGTTTAGTGGAAACTGGGAAGAACATATTTAGTCCTGAAGGCTCGCAAGCTTGCGGTTATGGTGCTTATGCGACTGCAGCACCGTGAGGTCTAGGCCCGATATACCTACTGGAAACACCGAAAATGTTTAGTTACATTATAGAATACTAGCTTTCCGCCCGCGGTTTCACCCGCGCGTAATTTCTTTTTCAAATATCCCGCGGGAATGAGACGTTTCCCGTAGGAACTTTATAGCCTATGTCCTATTCCGGGTTATAAACTATACGTGTGCCAAATTTCATCTAAATCCGTTCAGCCGTTTAGGCGTGATTGATTAACAAACATCCAAACATCTAAACATCCAAACATCCAGACTTTCGCATTTATAATATTAGTAGGACTTTTCGATCGTGTCCTACCAACAAGCTCTGATGCGTTGATCTTAATATCTTTGGTTATCTGTTAAATAACTAATAATAATCTATCTACTTAACTCCAAACTGAACTGAATTTTACATAGTTTTTTAAATACCGGTCGTAAGAATATTTAGTGCAATCCGAAAATAACGTTTTCTCATGTTACGTAAGATCTCTTGTGTATCTTCATCTGACACTTATTTACAAACAGCGCAAATATTGATTGTTTGTTATTCGTTACAGTTTCAAGCCGTAACAATAACTATTATAGTGATTTCGTTATGTAATTCGATAATATTACTATAGCTATAGTGTCACAGTCACGTAAATACCATTACCTTACCTAATTAAAGTTATTTTGTTTTGGTTTTTAACGTCATCGTTTTAACATCAGTTATAATTTGTGAACCTACTATCAGTATCATCTCTTTCATCACACTAAATACTTTGAACCTACTATCAGTATCATCTCTTTCATCACACTAAATACTTTGAACCTACTATTAGTATCATCATCACTTTCATCACACTAAATACTTTACGCAATTACTATTACAATAAAATTAACTTTTGAGTTAACTAGGCGGTACTAAAAATTATATCTTTACCACGTTTCTATTCCTATACAGAAATCGTGACACGATCACGTTTGAAGGATGAGTCACAGCAAAGGTACTAGGTATATGTGTTATGATTATCAGAAATAACTAATGTTAATAAACATGTAAATTAAAACTTAGGTATTTTTATTAAATAGTAGGTTGCCCCAGGTACCGCTGGAAGGATGAGGTCCTCAAAGACTTGCGCGAGCTCCGTGTAGACGACTGGCAGGAGGTGGCGCAGGATAGACCAAGATGGAGACGTTTATTATCGGAGGCCAAGACTCACTTCGGGTCGCTGCGCCAGTATAGTTGTAGTTGTTGTTATTTTTATTAATTATTAATTATCGAATAGGTTTTTTGTAAAAACGAATAGTAATTATAATAGTTGTAGCGTCAGCTTAGACTTTGTATCTGGAGCACACACACAGATCGGTCACCTGCTGACGCTCATATAATCACGAAAGTGTGCATTAGCAATAAGTAGTATAATAAGCTATAAATAATTAATAAACATTGCTCTTAGCTATAGACCGACACGCAGACCAAAACTGTTCATGCACACGTGTGCCGAGGGGATCGATCGCGACCTCTGGTGTAAAGAGCTTCTCATCCATTACATCAAATCGATCTTTAATGAACTTAAAAATTAATAAAACAAACAGAAAAGGAAAGAAACATGTAAACACGTTGACACAACGCAAAGGAGCGGTGTAATTGAATAGATAAGCGGTGAAGTATGGACCGCAGACCGCATTGTCGCTTTTACCGGTGAAATGCGACCACGCGATTGAAATGCCGCGAGGGTTGCGCAACCTGCGCAAGCGCCGATGGAATCGCAGATTCGACTGCGACCTCGTTAGCGCCGTGATTCGCCGCTTCGGTTGCCGGCTGGGGCAAGTTTACATACCTAGTCAATTAATCAGAATCTTGTATGTTCGGAAATATATTTTTTTACATCTTGCAGATTTTACAAAAAGCGTTTTGAATATCATACTTTTAAGTCATAAGAGTAAGCTATGTTTAAAATTTAGGTACTTGGAGAATGAAGGGAAGCATTGAAATGTAATAAACTTCTCAGAAGACAGCAAAAAAGGCCGACACAGTGACATGCGTGCGGTGAGGCATTTGCAATACTGACACATTTCTTTAGACTCGTTACATAAAATAAAAGTTGCAGCGACAACTCTTAATTAACTTGTTGTGCCTGCAACTACGCGCGTTGTTAATTTTTAATAAATAATAAGGATTTATCTAATTTATAAGAAACTTAAGTTACGTCATCAGGATAAAAGCTTGACTTGCAAAAGTTATTTCATAGGTTTAACATCTACTGCTTTTAAGTGGCTCATTCCATAGGGTTACATCGACACTACATAATTATGTAATTTGAATACCTAATTTAGTATTATTTTAACCTTGTTCAATAAGCTTCCTGGCGCCTTCATTCAACACAAAGTTCATACAAACCAGTTATTGCTTACACATCTCATATTTACGTAAATTAAATGGTATCTACTTCACAAAACATAGCATATTGACATACTCCTCATTTAGGGTCAGTGTGAACTGAGTATTTTCTTGGTCATTTTTGGTATAAACGGTATCCTTCCCGTCCCTTCCCAGGGTCTAGTCTATGTTTGTGTCAAACATCAAAATCGGCTCTATGTTGTAATTTTGGCGTTTGGCGTATGTTACCCACATACAGACAGCCAGAGTTACGTTCGCATGTACCTATAATATTAGAAGGGATTTACAGTAGGTAAGTCGGATTGTGAAAACGTCTGTGGCGCCGAATTTCTTTTATTTACTTATTCATTGTCGTTCAAATATTTATGTGATGAGCAAGGCCGCATAATGATAAAATATATATAAGTTTTACAGCCAAGGGTAACCTCTATTCGGAATTAACCTCAAAATTGCCCGAGTAGCCCCCTAAGCCATTGTATTAATGTTCCGGGTTTAGTACGCTAATTCCAAGTGTAAAGAATAAATTCGCTATTTCCGTCTTAATTATTTTACATAGAAAACAATGTACAGGTTTTGCAACTTTTAGTCGAGTAGGCAAATTTCTCAATCATCATCATTATCTCTTCAGCCGAAAGACGTCCACTGCTGGACATAGGCCACCCCCAAGGATCTCCAAACCGATACGTCCTGCGACACTCGCATCCAGCGGCTTCCCGCGATCTTTACGAGATCATCGGTCCACCTGTGGGAGGCCAGCCACTGCTGCGTTTCCCATTACGTGTCTACCAACCGAGGAACTTTTCGCCCCAACTGAAGAAACAGAAATAGACTAGGCTACGAGAAAGAATATAGGATATGATACTTTTTATCCCTGGATAATCCTCAGTTTCTATAGGTCCAACATAAACAAACTTCGGCTTAAGCAAGTAGGATAAGAAATACATTTATGCGTAGGTACTGGAGGAAAATTCAACTGGAAAAAAGACTGACGGAATCACTACAAACTTTTTATATCCCTACATGTTTATCCTTGAAGACGAGTCTATAAGCACATCAAAACATCTTATTACGTTTAATATCACGTTTGAGTTTGTAATAATAAGCCACGGCATTAATATAAACTTTCCACGCCAGTGAAGTCGGAGTAAAAACTCGCGTCATTTTACTTATACTAATTATACCCACAGTGTACACAGAGCTGCAGAGTATCAGGTACATAAGGTTTAGGTTCGTTGGCTATGACAATACACATTCATAAGTGAGGTGGAGTGGATCTTCCACTCGAATATTTTACCAGGTGGTAGGTTCCTGTACTGGGCCGTCTAGGTGGGTACCACCGCAGTGCCAGATATTTTCCCGTGAAATAGAAGTTTGTCAAGCACTTCTGTGTTTCGGGACAGGGCGCTGAAGGTAGTGAAATTACTGGGTATATAAATGAGACCTAATAAATAACTGACGTCTCGGTGTAGCGGGCGCAGAGCAGTGCCTACAGATCAGGTGTACGATCTGCTCTTGTTACACATTGCAATAAAAAAAAAGAATAAGTCGCTCGTCTGGGGAAGTACTTCCACCTTACAAAAGACCAAAACAGAAAATGTAGCATTTTATAAGTGTTGTTCTATATTGTACAGTGGGAAGAACCTTGTTTTTTGCTGCCAATATTATGATGCTTCTGGCGTTACATGCGTCCATAGGCAACGGTGACAGCATACCATTAGGTGGCCGTAGGCCTGATGGGCACCCTCGTGCCATGAAAAAAGCTAATAAATTATGCAACAGTTAACAAACAAAAGGGTTACCTGATCAGTAACTAATTGGACACAGATGCTTATGGATTTTGGAACTTCCAAATCGGAAGACACGTTAAAACTATGTTCCTAGACCTTTTGCAGGATGACATTAAATAAGCTGGGATATTGATATTTACTAAGTAGATATTAGTCGTCAAGCCTAGTCAGAGGCCATTTGGCGGCTAGATAACATAAGACATTAAGGTTGGTCACTTGCCTTACGCACCCGGGCACCCCTCCACCAAGCCGCACTAGGCCAGCGTGGTGGAGTATGGCCCACACTATCTCACAATTGAGATAAGGCCTGTGTCCCAGCAGTGGGAACGTATATAGGCTGACGATGAAGCTGGGAAAAGTCTTGAGTTCTTGACATAATTTTTTAACCTAGTGGTCAATTATACAAGGAAACAAGAAGCGCCAGTAAGGGCAATGATGGTTGGCTTGGGGTCGAGAACAGAGACAGGCTCGTCCCTTTTGGTGAGTAGGGGAAACGGGGGGTTTAGTAGGTAGTGGGAGAGTTTCGGGTCTCGTAAGCCTGCGCTTATGGTGAGGATGACTTCACCATAAGCGCAGGCTGGCAAAAAAGTCATGAGGTAGACACTTTGAAGGGGAATAGAATCGTCAGGATTTTAATCGTTTGGGGTTGAAACAATGTATGTAATGTTATCTGACAAGTCAAAACTTACTAAGTATATCAATTTACAACTAAAGATTACAAAATAATATTAATACATTGGTATAAATTGTGATGCTTACTGAAAAACATTTTGTTTCTGACGTAACGATAGCCTGCTGTTATCTAAAACTCAGGTCTATCTTCAAGTCGAAACTTGCTTCGCTTGGGAGATGTTATTGATATTAATATTAGTTATAATTATAAGTAATGTTTCTGTAAAGTTAAATTTACTTGGTCTACTCGTACATATCGCTATAATGCTTTTAGACTCAATTGTAAAAATATTCATTTTGAAATGAAAAGCCGCTAGCCTATATTTTGATTTTTCGTTGTAGGCTAATGTTTTGGTTAGGTATATTATGGAAATCTATGTAATAAGTTTTATACTTTTACAGTGTTAAACATAATGTTTATATGCTGTACATTTTTTACATAAACTAAACCGATATACTTAATTATATGTTGTTCAACTTCTAATTACTTCAAGCAGACATTAACAAAATAAACAAAAATACGTACTGGCACAGAATACATAAGGTTAGCAGTTGATCAAATAGTTACCTTGTATATTTAATGCCACAAAACGAAGGCCAATACATTTCCCAAAACTATATTTACCCTACCACTTATAATATTTGCTACAGACAATTAGCATTTGCGCAACTGGCCACCTATAAGTAAATAAAAACAAACTTACACTCTTGAATCTCCTTGGGAAAATACTTTGTTTTTCACTTCACAAGTCACTTGTAATCACACACATGTAATTTAAGTTTTTTTGAAACAATTGTACGAACAAGGATAATTCGCGAGTGTTACGATTTGTTTGTAGAACGCGAATTAATGACGTGCGTCTGGTGCGGCGGCGTTGTGGTTACTGACACAAGTGGCTGGTAAGCGGCGCTTGCGCAGGCTGTATGTTCAAATTAAAGGCGATATGATGTCGTATTACGTATACGACAGCTTATTGTAGGTAATCAGGTCGCTGCATGCTTCGCCTAGAAGATGAATCTCGTTCACGGCCAACTAGGCGCTGCGAGCTTTTGCAGCTTTTATTGGCGTAACGTGTTGGTTCCGATGTTAGTGTTTAATTCCTTTCTTAGATTCTTAGAAAGACAATGCATGGTAGTCCAATCTTTTCCAAGTTCGACTGGCTGGAGATTCCACCTGTAGGAGTCCATATGTGGAATTTGCAGCCAAATCAAAATCAGGGAGCCAGTACATCATTTTAAGCGGGCGCCTTCCTCAACTAGTGTTCAATATAAAGATACAAATTGTTTTCTGAGTTAGTTAATTTATTTATGTTTGAATAAAATTGTTTTGCAAACACACGCAAACGAGTGAAACTTGTGATCGATTATCAAGGAGTAGCTTCTAGCCTGCATTGGGTGGCTGGCCTAAAGTATTCAATGCAAAAGATGTAGACGGGGCAGCAACTTCCTTCACCGATGTCATAAATACTGCTATCTCGGGGAATTCTAAAACAATACGAGTCTCATAAAGCCTTGGGTCACTCCAGGCAAATCAGGTGTCAGAGGAATCGCGACTATTTACATCTAGTAGCCAGAAAAAATCCAGATAACTGTTTTTTTACACAATTTTATCAAATCAAGGCGTTATGGATTTCTAGGATGTTAATTTTTATACCTACAAACAATCCACGATGTATTGGAAAGGAACGTAAGTAGTATGTTTCAAATTATAAAAAACCACTAGGAAATGATACACAGAGGAACCGGATTTTTATAAATTGAATGCTGATGATCTACCTATGCCTAAATAAATTATTAAGGTGTATTTTTATGTAAAACTGACTGACCGTGAAAACCTAACTTTCAGGTTTCTAGAGATTTAATAATGATACTATCTTAGTCATTAATTCTTTACTAGAAGTTTTAACGCAAAATCCAAAGCTAAAACAGATTAAAAAAAGTGAATATACATTAGGTTGTCTTGGTCGTATCTCTAGATACGCATACCTTTAAGCGATCATCTCAACAAACAAACAAAAAAAAACTTTTAGAAGCTCTTAGAAATATGACTAAATATTTTACCGTGATCCTTTTAAAGAAATAAAAAAAATTTTTTTTTGTCATTCTTTATCAATCGGCCCACTTCCTGTTTAGCTGTCTGTTCTTTTGAAACGTGGTTGCATTGGCTTGAACAAAATCCAGCAAAATCAGAAAACTGTTATTCACGATAATTTTCAAAATAACCTTTTAAAACCTAGTAAACACTGTATAAAAATGTGTTAAAATTGGCTACTAAATCAGGGTTTCCATCGCAGTTAGGGAAGGCAAATCTCGCGAGATTGGGGCTTAAGCGAGATCTCGCGAGTTTATAGAGTTTATTAGATCTCGCTAATTTCGAGATATCGCGAGATTGGCAGTTTTGTGTTTTTGCAAATAATTACAATATTTGAATATATTAGGAAAACAAAATCATAAAGGTGCATAAACGCATTTCCTCCGAAAAAAAGTACCTACTTATATTGTTTTTCATATTTCGCTCCTTTACGATCATGGAATTATGATTACGATAGCAACGTGACATTTCTAAAATCGCAGTCCTGCGACCATTTTAGTCCTGCGCGTGATCTCTCTTCATTTGTCAGATTACTGTCCCACTGTGCTACGAGTATTAGAGCGAGGAAATAGGCGTAAAAATAGGCCAACGAATAGGCTATTTCCGATACGGAATCATCAAACAGCAGACTTACTCGATCTTCGCCGTCATTTCATCAGTGTAATTGCAAGTAATTAGCGACATAAGCACACGCCGTCTCTGAAGGTCACTTTCCAGCGAGACTCGGAGAACGGATGCCTAATTCAAATTATAAGCCATTTCATATGCAAATTGTTGCAAAATGTTTAGTTGTTTATCGTGTCGGCTGACGAAATTCAAGAGTTCGGGGTAAGGCTGGTGACGTGGTAGGTATTTTACTCGGACTAATAATTTTAAGCACTAAAATTAAGTATCTACTTACTAATACGTAACAATATAATTGTATGAGTGCAAAACAACATTGAACCGTCAACAACACTTCGACTTACCCGAATTCACCATCGCATAGAAGTTTAGACAGATTATGATAGACTGATGTGAAGCTGACTTTATCTAAGTAGTCTATTGCTCGGTGGAATATCATTTAGTGAGACCACGTTAAGAATCAATGATCTTTCTAACTTTCAAAAACACGGGGTTCTAACAATTTCAATTTACGGAGTACGAAATGAAATCAAGAAAACAGATTCTAAGTTATGGTAGAGCCAATGCATACTAACTATTCTTGTATATCCCGAATCCCCAATTTTTTTTCTCCCCATCTCTTTCATCACATCACCACACCTTTTTGAACCTAATAGCATGTGTCTATAGATGATAGTGTTCTGTTACCATCAGGTGTCACACTTACTCACAGAACACAATATTATTTATACTTACTTGTTTGTCTCCCTCTTTTATAATTTTTTATCCCGGAAATATGGGGGAAGGGGGATATAGTTGAAAAAGGAAATTACGCGCGGGTGAAACCGCGAGGGCGACCGCTAGTTATTAATAAAAGCTTTTGAAGGAAATGCCCTTAAAAGCCTCTCGCCCATACCCGAGGTACGCCATTTGTTTTTGTTCGACTGAGTGCGTAGACGCATGTAGCGAGTAGCTCCGGCGAAGAAAGGAGCGTAAATATTTAGCCAGCTGATATGCAAGGTGCGAGTAGCTATTTACCTAATCACAATATTATTGTTTTATAGTCCGGGTATAATAATGAATTAACGACAATGTAAATTCGCTTTTCTTAAATCTGGATGACACTGATGTCGAAGATGTTTTTTTTTTTGTATTTTTTAAACTATGTATTTGTTTATTTGTCTTAACAAAATAAAGGAAACCTTAGACATTATTCACATTGCAACATCTAGCCCCGACTAAAGCACAATGAATAAAACTTAAAAATTAAAAAGAAACGCGACAGCCGACCGTAGCGTAGGTATAAAAATTTAAGTAATAGGTAGACCTGTATTTGACTTCTGTACTTATCTGTTTTGTGTCAATACGAAGTACAAACACATGTTCATGTGCACAAATGCTTGCATCGCGAGAAGTACAAACATTGGTGTGCAGTGCATGCACCCCATAGAATAAGAATAGTCTCTTTGTACCGATCTTGGTGATTCTATGTATGTATATCAATACCAAGAATAAATAAAAAAATAATACAAATAAATGTTTACCCGTTATCACTGGCCTTGTACCCATGTTAAGAGGAAAGACGAAAGCCATTTTTCCATACAAACGCTGTCCCCTGTTTTCTCCCTGGATAATGCCATTAGTGAAATATTTTTTTTTTTCCAAAAATCTATGACCACTATTTGCATGTCTCTATGTTTTCCTTTTTTTCATAAATTAATAATTAAGAGAGATATGAACCTTCAAAGATCTAAAAAAATGGCCAGATTTTCCGCTGTGTTCAAACATCCAGAAAACCAATTTAACTAGATTTAATTAAAAAAAGGAAAACATAGGAACACGGTCTAAGCATTTCTTTAATTTTTGATAAAAAAATTTGTTAAATCGGTCAAGTTTTGGAGAAGAAATCAGGGGACTACGAAACGTTGATTTTACGAACTTTTAATAGGTATTTTCGGTATAAGCTGCAGTTGTCTCTATCGCGCTCTGCGGGGGGAGGCTTGAGGTTGGGGAGACGCAGACTAATACGTATACTCTCTATGACGTGACGTAGTCGATAGTTATATCGATATCCTAGTGTCATCGATATCGATATTTCCAGTTAGAATATTTTGCGTGAAGTGCATTTAGCAGATTGTTGTGATGTTTTATTGTTGGAAGGTATAATGTAAATGATAAACTTTTACTTGTCAATTTTTTATGAATTATATACTAAAACGCCTCGACTAGGCCGTCGAATTTAGACAAAAAAAGAAGCCAAATTCGCAAAGCGTGATGTAGTTCTGCATTTTAAGTATATTGTATGGGTCTGTTAGAGTAATGTGATTTCAAATTTGCAACTTGTGGAAACTGAGAAAATCGAGAAAATCTTCGAATTTTAGGACTTTTTTTTACTATTTGCTCTCCAGGGCCAAAAAGAATTTTTTGTGAACACACTACACTAATAAACTGTATTAAAGTACCTACAACTGCAGGCGGCTCTATTTAACTTCATAGAAGCCAAGCTATGGCACTTCGAAGATGACCAATATTTCTCGAAAATAGAAAATTTCAGGTTTTACTTACTTATTTCGCAAAAAACTGGCAAAACCACTAGCCCCACGAAGATGTCTGATATCTTTTGTCACAGACCGAGCATTGAACCATGTCCTTTACCTTTGCTTGAGTGTTACATTTGCCACAAGAGAAAGCCATATTAACTTTACTCGTGGAAAGTTCCCTTTTTACAGTTTCCACAAGTTGCAAATTTGAAATCTCATTACTCTAACAGACCCATACAATATACTTAAAATGCAGAACTACATCACGCTTTGCGAATTTAGCTTCTTTTTTTGTCTAAATTCGACGGCCTAGTCGAGGCGTTTTAGTATAATATAATTCATAAAAAATTGTCAAGAAAAAGTTTATCACTTATATTATACCTTCCAACAATAAAACATCACAGCAAAATGCGAATAAATTCAAAAAAAGCGATAGGGACTCGTCGGATCCGATCCACGGACCTATCGGTGCCGATGCGCAGTACGTAGCCACTGTACCAGCAAGACTTATTATAGCTGTCGAAATTAGTGACCGGTTTTTTCGTTTGCAATGTCCGTGAACATCGTTATCGTTTTTAAATATTAGGCAGAGAAGTCAATTTTATTTTGTTCTATTCCTTCTAAGCTGTGTGCAGGCGGGCGCGGGGCGTGGGGGAGGCGTGCCACGCAAACATTAAAAGTCTCACTCACACATTGATAGCTCGGTTGTTCGGGCACTGCGCGACAGCAATAGATTTTACAAAAACCCAATTTTCAATTTTCTCACCCGTAGTATTTCCTCTTAAAGGCTATGCTTTGTTTGGGGGAAGACGACGCTGCGCGAATAATTTCCAGGGATATCTTTTATTTATTTATTTATACAATAGGTACCATATTATTACTGTATTCTTGATTTTGACCACCTCCGTGGAACAGTGGATAAGCCGGGTATAAAAACATGGAGGTTGGGTTCGATTCCTTTGGGTCTGGTTGGTGGTAGGGCTTTTTCAGAGTCCGACCGGCTAGCTACCACCCCCACAGGTTAAATCTGCCGCCATAACAGCTCTGGCTGTGTTCCGGCAATATTAATGTGGGAGCTATACACTTGAAATCAGAGGCTCGAAGATCAGATGAGTCTACAGTCTGGCAGCACATTGAGGGACGCTTCCAGGTGCAACGTCTCTCATTGGAATAGGCCGCAGTGACCGCTTACCATCAGGTGGGCTGCGTGCCTGTCTGCCAACTGACCTAGTATAAAAAAAAACCTGGATCGTTGTGAAGGGGTACCCTGACTAATTCGGGACCATACACTCGGAGAAAGTAGAGATAGTAATCCCCAAGTAAGTGTATATCTAATTATTACGGATCGTCCTTGACCCAAAACCATTACGTATTAGTAAGTAAGACAAGCTGTGCGCTGCGTGTTTGCGCGGGCTTATCAGCTACGCCCCGTATCAGGTATCAATGCGCGCTGATAGCACCTCACTGACTCACGGCGCTGACAAAGGGACGCTGTGTTCCAGTCATCACTGATTATAGTTGGAAATCTTACATTTATAATAAAAAAAAAACATCATAAGTACACCGTTCGTGAAAAGTGATACTTCGTTTTGCAAACAGTGCTTCCAAGTTAAAAGTGTCGTTTAAGAACTTTACGTGCGAGATAAAACAGTGAATTAACTTCGATAAAACAAAAACGGCATTAAGTGTTTTTCCGACAATTACCTACTCAATGAAATAAAACAAACTCAAACGGACGTACATATATACATGAGGTAAATTAAACTTGTAACGAATACTTTAAAGAGTATAAAGCAATCGTGACAAATAGGTAGTAAATCGTGCAGTTATTTTTTTATTCCGGGGAACACGTTTGACACGGTCATGGTCATCACCTTCCGTCGGGAGTGGAGGGTCGTGAGTGGAGTGGAGGGTGGGACTCACGCACCCTGGGCTGCACCACCTTGATATAATGGGTGGGACTCCCGCACCCTGGGTTGCACCACCTTGATATAAAGCTATCGTCAGCTCTTATTATGTTAATGAACACACTTTTAATTGGAAAAGGTATTGATTTTTAAAAATATAATAACGCATAACTCTGTCATTCCGTGGTAATGATTGGTGCAAAAAGTCATCAACACGTTGAGTTAAAGTCAATATCAATAAACTGTTCAAGTTTGTTTTATTTTATTAATTTAATTTTTATTTAGTAGTAAAATCGCTCAAAAGATCAAAATAAAATATTACAAGAAAAAACGAAACATATTGAATGAAGAAAAAAACAATTGATGATGTGGGAATAAATCAAAGTGGATAAACTGAAGTCACTGTTGAAAGCAGTTCGGTTAGCGATGAGTCTGCCACACAAGAATAGCGGTGACGTCATGGGGGGGACGGGCGAGAGGAGCAAGGAAGCCCCCTGCTACTTCTGCAACGAGCTGTTCACGATGGGGCAACTGCAGGTAAACCGTTGTCAAACTAGTCCTATATACTGTCCTTCGTAATTTTTTAGGGAAAATTGCTAGAACGAATGATTCTCAGGAAAAAATTTTTTGGGAAAATCTTTGGTTCTTCAAAAGAGTAAGTAGTTGCTGAATTAAGAGGAAACACTAGGGCCGTTTTTCCATACAAACGTATTCCCCTGTTTTTTCCCTGGATAATGCCAGTAGAGAAATTTTTTTTTCCAAAAATCTATGACCAGTATTGACATGTCCCTATGTTTTCCTTTTTTTCCTAAATTAATAATTAAAAGAGTTATGAACCTTCAAAAACCCAAAAAAATTACCAGAATTTCCGCTGTGTTCAAACATCCAAAAAATAAATCTAACTAGATTAAATAAAAAAAGGAAAACATAGGAACACGGCCAAAGCCTTTCTTTAATTTTTGATGAAAAAAGTAGTTAAATCGGTCAAGTTTTGGAGAAAAAATCAGGGGACTACGAAACGTTGATTTTATAGGTATTTTCGGTCCAAGCTGCAGTTGTCTCTGTCGCGCTCTGTGCGGGGATGTTCGGGCACTGCGCGACAGCAATAGATTTTACAAATACCTATTTTTCAATTCTCTCGCCCTTAGTGTTACCTACTAACTCGTTTCAAAGAAACTGCCATTTTTTTTTGGAAACCTACAATAAGACAAAGAATCCAAAGAAATAAATAAATAAAATAAATAACCCAGGACATTATTCACACAGCGCCATCTAGCCCTAAACTAAGCATAGCTTGTACTATGGGTGCTAGACAACGGATAAACATTACATATATACTTTTTTTTTTTTTTGTAAATACATACATATTATACATAGAAACACCCAGACCGATACAAACAAACATGTTCATGCACACAAATGTTTGTACCGTGCGGGGATCGAACCCGCGACCCTTGGTGTAATAGCAGACTTCTCAACCATTACACCAAACGGCTCGTCAAATGGTGTAATAGCCCAAAATAAATAAAGTATCAATCATGTTAAAGAAATGTAAGACTTGCATTTCAGCGCGACCATTTTATCGAAGGTTTTTGAGATAATAGACTGGTAGGTAGGTATATCTGTCCTAAATAGGTACGTTTACATCAGACGAAAAACAATATAATATATTTTCATCTATTTGAATTCGTTGAATTCTCAATAACAATAGTTCGATACGTATTATCAGTAAATTGTGGAATGCGTTATCAGAGATCCAAGGACAATTCAGCATAAGTTTGGCAACAATTCCGTTCATGTACTAGCGTTTTTATCTGTGGTTTATTAATCTACACATTTCCGCCGTTTACAACACTGATTTTTATACTATCCGGAAATTAAACATTTTGATGACAATTTAGGAGATTAGCAAAAAAGACATGTAATGTGTATACGCAATTATGTGGTGGACTATTATTATCATCGATTTGTTTTTGTTGTAATAAGCTATGACCACAAAATAATGAGATTACAGAAGGACCGCTCCCGCTATCACTTGCCTGACTCACTAAAGTTGCCTGTAGGTTTTATTTTTAATGAAATTACATTGAATACAAATAAACATTATGTTTGTCACGAACTTATATTGCCAATAGTTACTGAAGTTAGTTTGAGAATGCGTAAGCGAAACGTAAAGTTCATTAATGTGTGCGTGGAAGAAATTAGTGGTTTGTTTTGTGTGGTCGCTCTGCTTGGCCGCGCCACCTGACGTACTATGCGTACAATTTACGATATCTGACTGCCGCCGTTCCGTGGCAGGTCTCGGATAAAAAATTGTGGAACTTGTTGGTTCAGAAAATAATTTGTTTCCGAAATTTCAGTGTTGGCGTAGTAAAACTTGCTTTTTCCGGGACATAACTAGGTAGATTCCGGGATTCCTCTCCACTAATGCGGATGGGAGAGCCGCTGTGGTTTTAGTTGGTAGGCCCGCCAGGTTCGAATCCTGGGGGAGAGCCCAACACTACCTTCCGAACCCCCGTCGGAAGGTGTGCTTTAGGGTACCGTGCAACTCGCGGTGAGGCCGGTACGCGTCTTCATCAGAAACGACTGGTGAAGGCGGCATTTCCACAGCGTAACAAAAAAAAATAAAAATAATGTAAAACTTGCTTCAGTAAGCAATATAGGCTCTTCAGCCGTGTGATGTTTTGCTGTGCAATCAAGCTTTAAGAGTAGGGGACATCGGATAGCGAACATTTTAAACCAGCTATCAGGCATTTTAAGATTGTATCCAGTTCCAGAAACAGTGAAGCTAAATGAAAGCAGGTTTTTAGTTCTTACTTAATTCCGATTATAAATCTCAACTACGATTATAAATGCAATGCTTACTGTCTGTAGGAAAAAACGCCTACTAAAACCTAAAAAGCAATGTTTTTAATCTGCGATAGAATACTTTTGCAGCAAGCAAATCAGCTGGCTTTGACTTTAAAAATAATGATTTACATAATTACGTGTATTCAAACCTGTTTGCAGTATCACTTGAAGCAATGCGGCAGCATACTGGAGCAGTGCCCGCTTCGCTGCGGCGCGTGGATACAGAGGAAACACAAGGACACACACGCCAAAGACTGCCCTCAGATGGAGAAGGTATGTTCTAATGATACGCTATGCTAATTGCACTTAAGATTTAATAAACCACAGTTCAAAAACTAAGAAGAGTTTCAGTGTCGTGGTTTTCTATAGATAATCACGTAAACCCAGCAGGAGGGGAAGCACGGGACTTAACGCAATTCCACTGTCAATTATTATAAAGTTAAATGTGGCACTACTTATAATAATAATTTTTTTTCGTCCGTTTACATTATTATTTTCATATATGTACCTTTTACTTATAATATACTAATGTTACTGTTTAATAAAAATTCTCCGAAATAACGTTAATAGTTCAGGACCCAATTAGTAGACTAAGTTGCATATAAACTTTGCCTTTGTGCTTTTTACTTATAATTTAAAAAAAATCTTCAAAGCGCAGACGGCGCAGAGCCCTTTAAAAGGAGACGAATTTCGTCCCTCAAACCCTTTGGTCTGCATCTTTATCATCTCCTTCAGGCTCCGGTCCTGTCAATGCCCATTATTATAGTTTTTCCCCCTCATCTCAGAGCCACAAGTCAACGTCTCCCACACACGCCCGTCAGTCGGAGCCTGTGCCGCCCCCAGCGCCTGCGGCGCGCCACACGTGGACGCCCAGAGCCACCCCCATGGAAGACTGCCTCACCTACCTCGAGAAAGAGGTCGCTAATATCAAGTGAGTTTTTTTCCTTCTGAGGTTGACATATGCACTGAAACACGTTACAGGTTGATCGTTTGGTCTGGGTCAGCCACAATTCAACTACTATCTACTTGTAAGTACACGGCGACGTAAGTATAATAGTATGAGATCCCACTGCATGATTCTGCAGGTATCTGTTTTTTCGATGGAACTTATTTTAAATGAATGGTAAGGAAGTATGCAATGGATTAGGGATATATTGCGTATAAAATATTAATCAGCCCACTGCAATCTTCTACTGGAAGGCAAAGTCATCGTAACAATTATGGGTCCTGGCTTAACTACCTGGCTTGCCAAGAGAGGATTGGTGATCACAAACCAGAGCTTTCAATAATTCTGACACAAAGGTAGAATTAACTCATCACGAGACCACGGCCCAAAAATATTTCAAAAACATCGTCATTAACATTTCCTTCCTATTTCTTTTTTCAGATTAGTCATTACAGAAGAAGCCGGTCACCGGGACGTGCAGTCCACCGAGCTGGACACCCTCCGGTCTAAACTGGTCCTGGTGGAGGAGCAGAGCCAGCACTTCCTCTCGACGCTCGTGTCGCTCCGGGCCGCGGTGGACGACGAGGCCGAGCGGTCTGCCAACTGGGCCGCACAGTTCAAACATGACCTCGCGAATGTGCAGATAGCCTTGCAGGTACCAACTTCTTTTTCCGGAGGAGAATGCTTCCAAGCAACCCAGTCTATCGGCCGTGTGTGGATCCAGGGACTAAAAACGTTTATCCCACTACCTACTAAGCTTCCCCGATTTTGCCTTCACACCACAAAAGGATGAGCAAGCCTCGTGGTGATCAGATGTCTCACCACAAACCGTCTACTGTATGAATTTGCGGAGTGGATGATTATGGGTAGTGGTAGCATCTTTTCCAATCCGACTTGTTAAATCCTCGCAAAAGGCGCATAGTCAACATAAGAACGCTAAAGTCACAGGCTGGTTAGCCGCCATAACCGATCACTTAGGAGCATATTCCCAATCCCTTGGTTGCAGGAGCTGCAAAGCCAGCAGCTGACGACGGTGATGCGGCTAGAGAGCGCGGTGAGCAGCATCGTGCACGAGCAGAACGAGCGCGAGCTGCTGGAGCAGGCGCTCACCGCGCACGACCACAGGATCCGCGTCGTCAACAACCTTGGTGAGGGTCTGTCGTATGATGAGCAGGATAGCCTGGTATAGGAACTGGAAGGCGCCCTGTCGGCCGGCCCAGATATCGCTGGGCTGATGTTGTGCAGGCGGATCTCTGCGAGTTGAAAGCCAACGACTGGCGTGCAACAGCGCAGGATCGTGGCAAGACACACTTTGGTTCGCTGAGCCATCGGAGTAAGTAGTAAGTATTAGGACGACTTTGTGCAAAACGTATGTTTTCTTGGTTTTCACTCTTTTCTGAGTACTCTTCTAGCAGAAGAAAGTCTTCCAGTCTTTTTATGCTACATCTGGAATCTAAATTGCGCTGCCACACTGTAGGCTTCTCTGATCTTCGAGCCTTTTGATCTCAAGTGTACTGCCTCCTCAATTAATAATGCCGAAACAAGCCAGAGCTGCAATGGTGGCAGGTTTACCTGTGAGGGTGGTAGCTAGCCAATCGGACTCTGTAAAAATCCTACCACCAAGCAAACCCAAAATCGGAATCGACCTTTGGTTTTTAAACTCGAGAACTTAGCAATTGCTCCATGGAGGCGATCAATTATTCTTTAGTGAACGATATCAAAGAACTTTTAGCTAAGTTACAACATAATCTTTTTCTCTTCTAGAGGAGGTGATAGAATACATAAAGAGGACGGTGGAAGAGGAGCGGCAGAGAAACGAGGAGAACCGGGCAGTCCTCGAGGCGGAGCTGATGGAAGCGCGGCGGTCCTCGCAGCAGCTCGTCGAGCTGTCCTCCGTGAGGATGCAGATACAGAACGCTGCTGCTTCTGAAAGACCGGTTAGTTTATGGTTCATGGTGGTGAAAAGAAAGAAGTGCACTTGAATTGAAGAGTTCGGTACATGTCCTGCAGTTCTTTGTAGTTAGGGAAAGGAAGAAGAATGCTAACAACACATCAATACTCATTCATGGGGTATCAGATCTCTTCATGGACAGAGATCTTTCAGGAGGAATTATTTTTTTATGCCAGCAGGGAATCCTTTTGTTTCGAGAGAAACGTGAAAATTTCTGTGGCAATTCTCCGTTCCATATAGTAATATACCATAGTACAGTCAGCGTCATATAGTTCGTGATACGCAGGGTACTCTAATAAATAGACGCAACCAAATGTCGATAATATCGGTACAAACAAAGCCGTAAGGTTTATTTTTCTAATGTGTTCCATATTTTTGAACACTTAGAATGTTTGGATACCATTGGCGGGATGTCTGTAACCATATTTATGGCAGTTTGACTGAACCGAATTATATGACATTTTAAGTGTGTCGAGCTTTTGAGCGACAAAACTGTTCACAACAATAAGACAACTTTGTTTGTACCGATATTATCGACTTTTTGGTTGCGCCTATTTTTAGAGTACCCTGAGTATCACGAACTATATGACGCTGACTGTACTAGTTAAGGAATTAACACTTTTAGTCCTTTTCTTATAAAAGTTTCCTATTTCAATGATTGTAATAACTCTTTAGGGTACTGATTACATCTAGAAAAAATCCTTCACTAAACGGTTGTTCCCTTTGCAGCTCTTCCTTGCCAATCCTGTTTAGATTCAGCTAAGACAATATGATGCTTATAACGATTCAATATAGTACCGTATCTTTGTTTTGTAGGCTTTAGACCGCCTATCGGTCTTAGAAGTGGCGACGGCTGACGCGCGCGCCGAGGCATCCGAACACGCCAGCCGGATGGACGTCATCGCAAGGGACCTCAGGGCCCTTACCAAGTCCTACCACAAGATACGCACGGAGCTGGCCGACTTCCAGTCTAGGGTCAACTTCGAGAACCAGGACACGGGCAGTGATAATGGTAAAAGACATTTACTTTATCTTTTAATTGCACGTAATCTCGTCTTGGTGTTCTTCTTCCCCTATTGCCTTCATGTTAGGTGTCCTATCATTTTCCCTCTTCTATTCTCTATTGTTTCTAAAAAGCATCTTTTCTCCATGTGGCATAAAAGAAGACGTAGTGACAAAAATCGAAAAAGGTATGCTACGATGGTTTGGTCATATAGGGAGGATGAATGAAAGTAGGTTAACCAAAGAAATATATAAGGGGAGTGTGAATGGAATCGTTGGAAGGGGAAGGCCTAGAAGGACATTCCAGGACCAGATAGGTGACGTCCTGAGGAAAGGTCAGGTCAAGAGTACCCTAAACCGACGGGCATGCATGAAAAGACTTATGAATGTGGAGGAAGCAATAGTTGTGAGCCAGGATCGTAGCAAGTGGAAGGAGTTGGTCTCTGCCTACCCCTACGGGAAAAAGGCGTGACGATATGTATGTATGTATGTATCTTTTCTCCATGACCATGAGTAATACCTCCTCATTTGTTTTCTTTTCCGTTCAACTGTCTCCTTTCAATCCTCTTTATCTCTTTGTGTCGTTGTGCACGTTTTACACCCGCCGAAAGGAGATACACTAGTTGTTTACTTTTATTAGTCTTTTGCTGATTATAATAGACACGAGTATATTGGGTTTAAAAGTATGCTTATTGGGAGGTTATTTATATTTTTCTGATCAAATTGGTTCGAAGAAAATATGGTTTCTTCTTCTTGTCTGTTTCGCATTCCGACAAAATATGAAAAATACTTTGATGGCTTGTTTTCGTACGTCAGAAACTTCAGCAATTTTTGGCGGATACAACTCGCATATTGATTGCAGGTCACCTAATATGGCGGCTGGACAACTTCACGGCGCGTATGAAGGACGCGAAGGAGAACGACACGGTGCTTAGCAGCCCGCTTTTCCGCACCAGCAAGTACGGATACACGCTCAAGGTAAAGCCTACTGACGTACCTATGTCATGTCTGCTAGAAGTTAGTTTAAGTGTCATACTGTTGAACAGCGCTTTCAATCACTGGACGGGGGACAATAGGATATTGTGTCAGCATCACTACATAGTATAAAACAAAGTCGCTTTTCTGTCCCTATGTCCCTTTGTACGCTTAAATCTTTAAAACTACGCAACGGATTTTGATGCGGTTTTTTTCATTAGATAGACTGATTCAAGAGGAAGGTTTATATGTATAATACATGCATAATATAGTAGAGAAACACTGATAATTTTAGAGGTTTTTAATTTAAGGTCGTAAATAATCGCATTTTTTTGCGCTTACATTGCAAACGCTGGCTGAACCCTACGAGATAGATCAAAATAATGTACTACACTATTGTACACCTTTAAAAGTTTTACAAAAAAGTCCGCGATGGTATATGTCTATCTCTTAGGGATAACCCACAAAAACCATTTTCCTTTACTTATTACGATAAAATAATGGCTTATTTACGAAAAAGTGATTTTAAGCAATACAGTATTAATCCTTATCCAATAAAGTACCATAAATAAATTGTGCATGTAATATAGATGAATATGGCCCTTTACATCATGTAATTTAAATGAATAGTTTCGAAGATATTACAAATTTAAAATGCAGGGACATAGCGGTTGCGGCGGTTCCGGCCCGGGAGCGGATGGATGAACTTTTGTTATTCTTTCACGTAAAAACTACTGAATTGATTTTAATGAAACTTTACAATAATATAGCATATAGATAAGGATAACACATAGGCTACAATTTACAAGCTATTCCCGCGGGATAACGTCCTATAGTTCACGCGGGCGAAGCCGCGGGCGGAAGGCTAGTTTTGGATAAGACTGTCTTTTTTTTTATCTTCGTGAAAGAGGGAGACAAACGAGCAATTGTGGCACCTGATGGTATGTGATCACTATCGACAATAGGCACCTGGGAATAGGCATAAGGTCTAGCCCATCGTTAAAAAAAATGTGGATAGCTACAAAGAGCGACCCCAGCCTGTGCTTAAGATATCGGTTGGGACATTCAGAATGTATTTCATTAAAAAAGCGCAATATACAGTATAAGTATAATGAGTGTAATTTTCTACCCCTTTTTTACACTTGTACTGACGGCATCATCTTTTCTCCAGGCTGAACTAAACCTGAACGGCATCGGCAAGTGGAAGGGGAGGCACATGACGTGCACGGTGCGGCTGGTGGGCGGGCCCTACGACGCGCTGCTGGAGTGGCCCTGTGACCTCGCCGTCAATATCGTCCTCAAGGATCAGCCTGCTAACCGCAGCCAGGTAATTTTATGGTATTACAGTCAGTAGACAGGTGATTGGCGTCACTCGGTATGTTTCATTGAGGGCCATAATAACCACTGCAGCACCGTGCTGCCACTCTAGGAATTTCTGTTCCTAAGTCTTAAATTTCGAGTGTACATAAAAACGTATCAAGAGTGCTGCCCCCCTAGACAAGCGGCATTTATGACGTTCGTTATAGCTCAATTTGCGATAGCGAATGTCAAATCCCATACTTTCATCACGTGACTTTTCTACGGCATCTGTCAAATCCATACAATTTAAAGTTAGCGAATTTCGCCAGCTATGAAGCGATGTCATCTTGTCTAAGCGATGTCATCTTGTCTAAGATGTATGCTTGGCGTCAGTGCGTACATACACACAACATCCAGATACAGGACAATCACAAACGTTAATTACATGATCTTTCATCATGATACGAATTTACGTCCTTCATCGGGCCAGTCAAAAATTAAACCAACTTTTAGCAAACCGATAACTAAAGTAGATACTTTGCTGGGCAGGGTCGCTACTTAATGCCAACTGATAAATATTTTCCTTTCAGGCAATGAACATTGTAAAGTCTCTGCAGCTCCGTCGCAAGTCATCATCAAAACGTCACGACTACGACGCGGACGCGGAAGACAAAGCCATGAGCAAGTCCAACGAGGCGCTCGACAAGTCCGTGCTGCAGTACAAGCGCCAGTACATCTTCATACCGCACACCAGTCTCGACAAGTTCGAGTACATCAAGAACGACGTCGTGTTCTTCGAGTTTATTGTCGACTCCTGATCATGTACAAACGGTCACGCCTTTCACAGGGGTAGCCAACCACGTCATTTGAAAAAAGCAGTGGGAAAACTGTGACCACCATAATTTGGACCTTGTAATACCAGCGATAACGGTTCGTTGACACTAGTTCCATGATTATACTGTTAATTTTTTTTTATCACTAGTTCCATTATTTTCGAAATTCGAAATAATGGAACTAGTGTCAATTTTTGAGTTGACGCTACTACCATTCAGTTCCATGATGGAACTACTGTTAATATTTTTAACCAATGACAATTTGAACAACCTGTCTTATAGAAAGTTAAGGCGTGTTTTTATATCTTACTCTGAGGTTCACTGACTGTCTCAACTGTACTACTGTATAATGTAAATAAATGTAGCCGCGAAACGCTCGGTAAAATAGTGGGATCCCAATAGGGACACGGCCTAAGATTCTTGATTTCGGAGCATTAAAAATATTGTACGGTACTGGCAAAATCACCAGGCTTGACAAATATGGGTTTGTGATCACATAATGTCTGAAAAGTATGACACAAAATCCCGACCTGGAAGCTTATCTTAAAAGCCTTGAGATGACGACCAGGTTCTTAAATCACTTGACCAAACGATGTGTTGAAATGCAAACTAGGTAAATCAACATTTAGTATTCTACCGAATTATTTTAATAACTCGTTTTAAGATTTCATTTGAAGCATGTACGATGACAATTTTAGTAATATATTTTTATAGTCATAGTAAAATACATCACGATCGAATTACGTATAAATATAATTATGTAGTTAATAAGATAGTTTGTTTTAAATACTAGAGTTTACTTATATAAAAGTGTTATGAATTACTTAAGTTTTATAAATAAAACACCAATGACACGTTGTATACATATTTTTATTATTTAAAACATTGAATACAGTACTGGCAGGACTCATCGGATGAGTTATTTTATTCTTAGTACAAAAATAGTTTAAGAGATAATAATAACATATACTAATCAATACAATAAAGTTATACTTTTAGCGCCCACAGTTCTTTTAAACTCTTTTTATAATAAATAAATAATATGGCAATAAAAGACTTCACTTGTTTTTCTTTTTCAAAATATTTTGTAAAATAGAAATATTATAATGTATTTTGGAACAAAGTTCCTTATCGCATATTGCATCAATTCAGGACAAACATTGTTTAAGTTTTGGAGATATAAGTTAAATATTAACCACTTTTGACAGTTTTATTGTTCGTTCCTTGATATTCTTCAAAGGATTTTTTTTCCATCGCGAGACCCTTTCATAAAATACAATGATGCGGTCTTCACATGCTACCACCTATTTATAAATATGATATATGGATACACACAATATTATCATTATATTGCTTATTTAGTCCGTATTGAATAAACTATACATAGGTAAGTTTATAATACTTGGATACATTTGACTTAAGTAGTAAATTGATTATTCATTAAAATATAGACATGATATACTTGATCATGTTTTACGTGATAATAGATACTATTTTATGCAAATAACGCATGTCACGCCTTTTTGCGACTAGAACGATGGTAGAAGTTGTCCCACAATAGACTTGTTCAATAAAAATAAAATGAAAATGTATAGGTGTTTTATAAATCTTTAGTTGTTTAACAGGCTCTTAGCTAAGAGTAAGCTTACTGGGTTGTTAGCGGCCATTTTAGCCTATTTCATTGAGAGCCACTTCAACAGAAAGCACCCGTGAAGTGCTCACGTTGAGGCACTTTCGACCACTATCGATCAGGGGTTTTAAGTGCAATCTCCAAAATTAACCCTTAGCCAGGTAGTGGCCGAATAGGGACCACATTAATTTGAACCTTATGTAGTTGTGATACAGGCGAAAACCAATGAAAAATTTCACCTACCCGCGCCTGGCTAAGGGTTAATTAGATTGCGATTCCAGGAGCGTTAGTTTAGTCAGTGAGATCAGGTAAGTCTATCTTTGGAAAAGACCAGGAACGTTGGGATAATGAGATATAATTTACGAGAAAAAAAATTCACTGTTGAAAATGGCTTCAGCAACAAGTGTCGCTCAATTTTGGCCATGTCTTGTTCTTAAAGCTTTTCACCGATTTCAAAACAAGAAGTTTTAATTCGAATGGATAGATTTTTTCTTTTTTCAAATACAATATTATATTGGCGTTTGCAATAATATTGCCGGTACAAAGCCAGAACAGACACCATGGCAGATTTTAAATTTTAGCTTAAATGCTTTAGATATTTTCATATAATTTAATTCACGCATATCGCATTTTCTCTTTTTTAAAAAAAATGGTCGACGATGCTACGTATAACTGAATTTTGATGTGAAGTTCCATTCAAAAGTGACTGGAGTTAACCAAATTCATATAGTAAGGTAAGTATAAAAAAGGTTAGAACTCACATATAAGTACAGACTAGACACCCTGTCGTCCGGGGCGACCCCCCAGAGGAGGGAAGGGCCTACAGCAGAGACTTGTACTGCGCGAGGAATTCCTCCTCCTCCACCAGCGAGGCGTCCAGATGGTCGTCGTCTTCGGCGCGGTGGCCGATGGCCTTGGATAGCCTGCGGAGGGCCAGCTCACGTTCGTGCTTCCTGGGAATGTAGACATCAATTTAAAAAAAATCAAAAAGTTCTTTATCGCTTAGGCCGTGGCAACATGTCTACGGAGTGGCGATTTTTGAGATTACGGTCAGGTACTTAAACTATGTACTAAAACAAAAATATTTTTATTATGAATTTCTAATAATGCAGATTGTAGCTAGATTTTTTATTGTCTTACTTATTATATCATCGAACGAAAAAAAATTACAAGTTTATTAGATTAAGAATAAGCGGCCCACGTGGCACTTCATAACACATGCATGCGTGCTACCGCTCCGCAGGAACTTACTGTACCTTTTATCTCTCTTATGTTTCCTCTGTTTCTTCTTGGGAACGCCTCCAGAGCTTGTGGACGGATGCGAAGGATCGCCCTCTAAAAATAGAGAAGAAGTTTAATGTCGAAATAAACGAGGGTAAATCGAAAGTATCACTTAATGTGTCCAGTAAACAGCAATAATTGCACTACGGGATCTTATCCCACAAAACTCTTTTCAACTTGGTCGTTGTGGGAAGGATGGATGATAATAAAATTATAAATCATAAATATTGCACAACATCACATAATATTGATCTGACCCCAAAGTAAGTAGCGTAAGCACTTGTGTTATGGGTGTCAGAAACAACGAAGGTACCACAAATATTATATATACAAATAAACATTCAGACTCAGAACAAATACAAATGTTCAACACATAAGTGTTTGTCCTGGGTGGGATTCGAACCAACGACTCTTGGAGCAGAGGGCAGGGTCAGTACCAAATGCGACATCGGGCCAGTCAAAAGGATGATAGGCGACGACGAGGTCGTTCGCCTATCCGCTGTTCTGATTTAATAAAAACGGTAACCGGGTTCAATATTCTGACTGCCTTCTGTCAAACCGAGCACGGAAGTGTGGAAGTAGATCGTCAACTCTTCAATAATTTCAGCGCAACTGCTATGAGAGGCACGACCACCAGAATTGAAAACGACAACGAAGAGAATAATCACTCTAAGTCTAAAAGTATAACTTCTTCAAATGGCAGATGAAGTTCCATTTCCACTCACCAGAGGGCACGTGGCCGCCGCCAGCCACCAAGAGCTCGACGGCCTCGCCGACCAGGTTCTTCGTTAGTTTGAGAGCGGTCCTCGCTTCCTCTGGGTCGTATCCCATTGCAATGAGCTGTAAATAATAACAAGACTTAATTCGCCAAGGGTATCGGTGAAATCCGTTAAGACATTTGTATACTCTGAGCTCGACGCGTTTCAGCAAAACATAAAATGTGTGCGTGACAATAAAAATTAAGCAAATTCTGTTATTCAGATGTTTAGTTACAGCCCGACCAATAAAATAAAAAACCTCGCCATATTGCGGCAAAATATTGGAACTTATTTTTTAAAGTGGCAACAATCAATTAAAATAAAATAAGAAGTCATTCATTATTGCTGTCTGTCAAAGTGTGATGTCAATTGTCAAACGTGCCTTGTTACTATTGGATTGGATATTGCAAGTTATTTGTAAGTTTATAACCATAGCAACCAAGTGTTGTTATAACCATAGCTAATGTGGCGCCTCCAGAGCAGGTTTTTTATTTTTCCAAGTCAGGCTATTTTTTAGGCTTTTACTGACCGTTTCACTTATAGATCCTAATACGAACCTCTTCAACGAGTTTTTCATCAGGTTCTATCAGGGATTCAGAAGAGCTCGGCGTCTCTGACCCGTCTGACGACATGTCGCTGTCTGCCAACTGAAACAATGAACACACCGTAATTATGTTGCAGTTAGCGTTTAATTGACTGAAAGCTACCCACTTTAAAGTGAGCACAGTCGATCTATCTTGGCGGAAGACCTTACACTCTTAAAGAAATATTAGATTTCCCACACCCAGCAGTGGGAGTCCTTGAGGCCCTAAACGAGCGGCATTTATGAAGTTGGTTATCGCTCAATTTGCGATAGCGAATGTCAAAACCCGTACTTTCAATATCGATTGACCACGTGACTTTTCTTGGGCACCTGTCAAATTCAAACAATTTGAAGATAGCTAATTTCGCTATCGCTAACAAATTGTTAATTAGTCTAGGCCCCGCTGTTATGATGACAAGTTGATGGTTTTTGTGTATTAGTTATGCTGCAGACAGCTGTTCTGCCAGTCGAAATGGTTTGGTTCGACCGGGGAGTATCACTGTCATAAAAAAAAACACATTTGAATAGCTATACTATTGCGATTCGTCTGGTGAATGAATATGCCGAAGGCTTGCCCGATATGTTTAAAAAACAGGCTGAACTGAAACACGTAGTCAAGAGGAATCCATGATTGGTGATCATCACTAGCCATCAAGAGCTACTCCATGTGATCATCACTTACCATCAGGAGTTACTGTTACTCCAGCACATTTGATTTTCTTTTAACTTTATAAGGGAGGCGGTCGTGGTGCAGCTGTGACAGTGGTTCGCTAGCGATAACGAAAATCAAGGTACCCTCGCCGCGGTCAGTTAATTGATGGGTGACCATTCTGACCACATTTAGTGACATTTATTTCGAGCGTCTCCGTGCTTCGGAAGGCACGTTGAGCTGTTTGTTCCGGCTGATATTACTATAATGTAGATGTTAGTCGTCAAGCCTAGTCAGAGGCCATTTGGCGGCTTGATAACATCTGACATTAAGGTTGGTCACTTACCTTCGGCACCCCTCCACCAACCTGCATTGGGCCCGCGTGATGGAGTACGGCCTACACTATCACACAATGGGGGCTACCGCGTGTGAATTATCCACTAGATGTGCTAGTGTAGCGTGAGGTCTGTAATGTCATTTGACTCTGTGTTATCCCGCTACGCTGATTTATTTGTGACTTAAACAGTGTTGATTATTTTTTTACAATACCCTAATGTAATTTAAAGCAAATATATATATACTCCCTGGCCGATATATTTAAGTTTCTGGACCTCATGCGACGGTGGCGCCAACTGGTGAGCACTAAAACGATAGCCCCCATTGAGATAAGGCCTGTGTCCCAGCAGTGGGAACGTATATAGGCTGATGATGAAGGTCAGGTATACCCACCAGGTCAGGCTGTTCCTGGATGAGGCGCACGGCGTCGGCGACGTGGTTGTTGGAGTTGCGCAGCGCGGCGGTGGCCAGGCGCCGCGCGTAGCCCATGCCCACCAGCGCCTCCACCAGCTGCTGCTTCACCGACGACCCGTCCAGGCACAGGCCCAGGGCACGCCTCTGTCTGAAAGGATAATGCCAGATTTAATATGGAAATGGCGTTCTTTGTTCCTTATGTGCATTCTCACTCCAGTATTTGACGGCAGTCCCGTTTGAACGAAGTGCGTTCCGTTTTTTTTTTATCGAGAATGGCCGAGTTATCTAGGATGATACCTGTGACAGGTGTCACAATGACATTTCTAGGGCCGTCAATTTATCTTAAATAAAAGGTAAAAAAAATCATATATTTTGCGAACTTTATTACGAACGCATCTGATTTTAAAGTGTCAAAAACCAAACAAAAAAATTATGAGGTAAAAAAATTGGAACTTTAAATCAAAACTTTTTTTGACATATTTGCAAAACATTTGCAGTATTTCGCGAATGATTCGCAGTATTTCGCGAATGATTCGCAGTATTTCGCAAATGATTCGCATTTGCGAATATGCAAAAATGTGCGAATACTCGCTAATGCGAATACGAATATTCGTTACATCACTATCACACAGACCTCTCTCGGCGATGCTTCTCGCGCTCTGCGTCGCGGGCGGCGCGGCGGTCGGCCAGGTAGTGGTGCGCGCGGTCCAGTTCGCCGCCGCAAGCGCGCAGACCTGCACGCGCCGCGCCTAGCGACCAGCCCAGCTCCATTAGTGCTGCTACCGAAGACTCGTCCACCTGGGACAAATACGCCCGACCAATAAAATAAAAAACCTCGTCATATTGCGGAAAAATATTGGAACTAATTTCTTCAAGTGGCAACAATCAAATAAAAAAACAATAAGATGTCATTCATATTATTGTGTCAAAGTGTGATATCAATTTTATTGTCAACGTGCCTTGTTATAATCTAAATCAACTTTACTGGCTTGTCTGAACATCGTGCGCAAACCTGCGCAGAACACAAATGTAGGTGTCAAAGGGGTGCAGCCGCGCCCCGTTGCCAATTAAGTTGACGCGGACTATACTATTGAATATTGTGAGTTATTAGTGAGTATAACCATAGCAACCAAGTGTTGCTATAACCATAGCTAATGTGGCGCCTTCAGAGCAGATTTTTTATTTTCCTGGTCAGGCTATAAGTATTACACCAGGGCAGAACCAGAGTAAATAAGAAAAGATCGCATTCCTTCCGATTTGTAAGAGCGTAGCTGCAGACAGTTCCTATCCATCAAATGAAATGGGCAGGCTCAAGTAGGGAAGGATCACCAACTTACAAAAAATCAACGTAGGAGTAATAGCTTAGCTATTATGCTCCTTTCGGTGGTTAAGAGGCCCGAATCAACCCCACCTCCCCATTTCCTTCTTTTCGCGCAAGCACAGGTGCACTCTCTATTCACTCTCGCTCATAACACGGTGAGACAACAATCTGACACGACTGAAGAAAGGTCAAGGGCCAGATAGGCGGTTTTACGTAGCACGAACACAATGATATTTATGTTTTGACCGAACCCTAAAAATGTGACTATGACTTGTTTATTAAAACGGACAAAAGAGAAAGTTCTCTGTCAGTAGCACTTCATTTGACAGTGACGACACTGGTGACTAGTGACCAAGTACCGTACGCTTACCCTCAGGAAGTTGAGCTCGTTCTCCGCCCGCTCGAGCAAGGCCTTGGCCTCGGCGCGCTTGTTCTGGTGGTAGGCCACGATGCCCTGCAGTAGGTACAGCCGCATAAAGAGGACTCGCTCGTTCGCTGAGATCAGAACGTGCCGTGACAAGTTAATAAATAAGCACGATAGCATATGCTCGTCTACATTTCCTATGGAAAGCAGAAACCAGGTAAGTTAAGTGTATAAATACAGAAGTAACTAAATTCTATTCCATTGAGGGGCTCTTAACCAGGAAGATTTGCTCAATGTGATGCCACACTGTGTAGGCTCATCTGATATTCAAGTTTATGATTTCAAGTATACTGACACCCACATTAATACTGCCGGAACGCAGCCAGAACTGTTAGGCCGAGTCCCCAGTAGGCAAACTGTTAACGGCAGACTGAGTTTGCGGCTTATCGATATAGTACGCCTTTCCATATATTAGAAATGAAGTATCCACAGTTTGCTTGTTTTGCGCTCACTGTACGCAGTTTTCAGCGTTACGCGCCGACTATCTCAGTAAGCGGCCGACTCCCAGCAAAACCGGTTGCGACGCACGAAAATTGATCTGAGTTTGCAGCTTACTCAAATTTCAGTTCGCCACTTTGCGGCTCACTCAGTCTGCCGCTAACAGTTTGCCTACTGGGGACGCAGCCTTATGGCGGCAGATAGGTGTCGTTCGTACCGGCGTTCCCCTTGAGCGCGATGAGCCGCTGATGGGCCTCGCCGTAGGTGTCGCGCAGCGCGGCTTCGGCGCGGGCCAGGCGCGCGGCCGCGTCGCCCAGTGTCCACCGTCTGACGTACGTACCGGCGTTCCCCTTGAGCGCGATGAGCCGCTGATGGTCCTCGCCGTAGGTGTCGCGCAGCGCGGCTTCGGCGCGGGCCAGGCGCGCGGCCGCGTCGCCCAGTGTCCACCGTCTGACGTACGTACCGGCGTTCCCCTTGAGCGCGATGAGCCGCTGATGGTCCTCGCCGTAGGTGTCGCGCAGCGCGGCTTCGGCGCGGGCCAGGCGCGCGGCCGCGTCGCCCAGTGTCCACCGTCTGACGTACGTACCGGCGTTCCCCTTGAGCGCGATGAGCCGCTGATGGTCCTCGCCGTAGGTGTCGCGCAGCGCGGCTTCGGCGCGGGCCAGGCGCGCGGCCGCGTCGCCCAGTGTCCACCGTCTGACGTACGTACCGGCGTTCCCCTTGAGCGCGATGAGCCGCTGATGGTCCTCGCCGTAGGTGTCGCGCAGCGCGGCTTCGGCGCGGGCCAGGCGCGCGGCCGCGTCGCCCAGTGTCCACCGTCTGACGTACGTACCGGCGTTCCCCTTGAGCGCGATGAGCCGCTGATGGTCCTCGCCGTAGGTGTCGCGCAGCGCGGCTTCGGCGCGGGCCAGGCGCGCGGCCGCGTCGCCCAGTGTCCACCGTCTGACGTACGTACCGGCGTTCCCCTTGAGCGCGATGAGCCGCTGATGGTCCTCGCCGTAGGTGTCGCGCAGCGCGGCTTCGGCGCGGGCCAGGCGCGCGGCCGCGTCGCCCAGTGTCCACCGTCTGACGTACGTACCGGCGTTCCCCTTGAGCGCGATGAGCCGCTGATGGTCCTCGCCGTAGGTGTCGCGCAGCGCGGCTTCGGCGCGGGCCAGGCGCGCGGCCGCGTCGCCCAGTGTCCACCGTCTGACGTACGTACCGGCGTTCCCCTTGAGCGCGATGAGCCGCTGATGGTCCTCGCCGTAGGTGTCGCGCAGCGCGGCTTCGGCGCGGGCCAGGCGCGCGGCCGCGTCGCCCAGTGTCCACCGTCTGACGTACGTACCGGCGTTCCCCTTGAGCGCGATGAGCCGCTGATGGTCCTCGCCGTAGGTGTCGCGCAGCGCGGCTTCGGCGCGGGCCAGGCGCGCGGCCGCGTCGCCCGCCGCCGCCAGCGCGCGCAGGCACAGGTAGCTCCACGCCACGTCCAGCTGCAGCACCGCCCAGTTATCTACCGTCTTCAGGATCGATGAGCTGCACTCGCTAAATACACAACAGTTATAAGTTAGCGCAGTTTCCAGAAATAAGACAGACAGTTTCTGTCCGTCGAAATGGACTGAAGCGACCAGGAAAGTACACCGCCCCCCCACCACCCCTCATAGAAAACCGACGTATAAGTAGTAGTTCTGCTATTGCGCCCCCGAACTGCCCCTTATTCACTATCCTTTCTATATCCATCTCCCATATCATATGATATCATAAAATATAAAATATCTGGCACTGCGGTGGTATCCACCTAGACCTGGAACTGGAACCTACCACCTGGTAGCCTGTGTCTACCCACCTGAGCTGCCGGTCGGCCTCCAGCAGCAGCACGAGGGCGAGCGGGTAGTCGCGCTGGCGGGCGGCGGCGCGGCCTCGCTCGTGCAGCGCGAGACCCACCATCAGCGCGCGTCGCTCCGCCGCCGGCAGCTCTACGGTTTTACCGGATTGATCTTCCAACTGCGAGGAAAGACTACATCAGGAACTTCTCTCATGTCTAAAGTAAAAAAAACTACTTAACAGAGTAACATTAATAGCTTACGCAATTACGTAATCTCCACTATGCCATGAGTGGAAGTAAAATATACCTAACATCTTTACTTCCATTAATAATGATAATTTTGTCATCCTAGCCGAGTTTTTGGCTACGCGATCAATCTTTATGATCAACCGACTACTATCAGACACGGTGGAAAAGCAGTCTGACGTGACCAAGGAGTGATCAGGCGCAGGACCAACGGGTTTACGTACTTCCCGAGACACGGGAGTGTTTTACACCACCGACTTTCGTCCGTTCCGACCGACCATCGCTTTAAAAAGCAACCTTCTAGCCACTGCGCCAGAGGCATGACTTAGTACCATTACACGCACAGCGAATATCCACCTCATAAAGCAAGCTACATGCCCTATTATTTCAGATACAAATTCTAAATCAACAATAATTATCCATTACACAAACCTTTATATACTCATCATCATCGCCCAGATCATCGACATACTCGGACAGCAGCGTGGCGTCGTCTCGCGTCGCCTTCATCTCCATGTACATATTGTCCTCTTTCTTCACCACCTCCGGAGCCTCTGTAACATTTAATACATACAATCCGAACTTGTTGTTTTGCTTTGCTTAGTATTATTTTTCTTGTGGTATTAATATTCAATTGTATGACACTTTATCTTTTAATAATAGGGAACATGCATTATTTTTATTTTTGTGTTCATTTTAAAGAATTCCACGTAGAATAAACCACTGTTAAATTAAAAAATTTATACATTATAATTTATCAGAAAAAATGCGGTTTTAAATTGATAGTATAGATTTTCGCGCGAAAACGGACCTATGGTTCGGATGACGTCACTACTGTCCTGTCACTGCCTCACTGGTCGTACTTCACCGTACTTGTTCGTCGCTGGCTTTCATACTTTCGCATATTTTAACGAGTTTCGAAATATTTTTTTGTAAAAATTTAAATGGACTATCCATCAACATCAGGTGATCATAACAATACCACTAATATTCCAAAAAAAAGCCGTGTTGACTCATGTTTTGTGCCATTGTGTCCTTCTACTTCAACAAAGTTTCCGAACAAATTATTTTTGACTGGACCTTCTGACCCAAAACAGAGAAAAAAGTGGTTTCTTGCTGCGAAGAGAAATGACAATTATTCTCTTGTTGAGCTAAAATAACTGCTATGTTTAGAAGCCGCTGAATAAAATACAAAGTTCAACAACTATGATTTATACATATACCGTAGTAATTTAGTCCCTTTCATTTCTACACTTGAAAACTCTGCACTTTCGACAAAAAAAGTTACAACCATGTCAACACTAACTCTTGGTAAATTCCTGGAGTCTGCTTTGATAAACCCAACTTCCATTTTAATTTAAAAAACGCAATTAATATTCCCTTCAAATAATAATCACTTAGAAAATCTTAGCATAAACATGTTGTCATCACGCGAGTGACGTCACTAAACGCTGATTGGTGTTTTAAAATACGTTTCGTTTCAAGTAATTTTCATTCTTATTGTTAAAAAACCGGCCAAGTGCGAGTCGGACTCGCCCATGAAGGGTTCCGTAGCAGCAAGTATCATCATAATATAAAAGTTCTTGTAGTTCTTTGTAAGTTTGATCGACGTTTTTATATTTGAGTTGATTGAATGAGAGGAAAATTGCGGTTTACGATTTATGACGTTTTAAAAAAAAACTAATTACTTGATCTCGTTCAAACCAATTTTCAATGGAAGTTTGCATAATAATGTACATTATATATTTTTTTTAGTTTTATCGTTCTCTTATTTTAGAAGTTAGAGGGGGGGTGACCAACATTTTACCACTTTGGAAGTGTCTCTCGCGCAAACTATTCCGTTTAGAAAAAAATGATATAAGAAACCTTATTATCATTTTTAAAGACCTATCTATAGATACCCCACACGTAAAGGTTTGAAGAAAAAATTTTGTATGTACATCATATATTTTTTTTAGATTTATCGTTCTCTTATTTTAGAAGTTACAGGGGGGGGGGGACCAACATTTTACCACTTTGGAAGTGTCTCTCGCGCAAACTATTCAGTTTAGAAAAAAATGATATAAGAAACCTTATTATCATTTTTAAAGACCTATCCATAGATACCCCACACGTAAGGGTTGGATGAAAAATTTTTTTTTGTGTTTCAGTTCTATGTATGGAGAGCCCCCAAAATTTATTATTATTTTTCTATTTTTGTATGAAAATCTTAATGCGGTTCACAGAATACATCTACTTACTAATTTTCAATAGTATAGCTCTTATAGTTTCGGTAAAAAGTGGCTGTGACATACGGACGGACAGACAGACAGACAGACAGACAGACAGACAGACAGACATGACGAATACATAAGGGTTCCGTTTTTTGCCATTTGGCTACGGAACCCTAAAAACAACATTATGTAAAATAAAAATGTTGCAGTGGCCTTTCTTTTATATTTTTGTAACATTTTAATCATAAAATTTTCATAAATATTATAATTGCATCTTCCCTATTATATTTTAAATAAAAGAAAGAGCAATAGTAATATTATAAAAATGTAAGTTACTCTAATAGCGGTCCTGCAACAAAGATATAGTTTTCAATTATTTAAGAAAAAAATCTGATTTATATAACTAACTAGGTGACCTGGTGAACTTTGTATCACTATCAAACGTTTGACAGGTAAGAACAGTTTGTATGGGAAAATAAAATTGTCGATTTTAGTATTTTCCTCGCAATTTTTCCATATTTTGTCATTGTTTAAACCTTCCCTGGACTTTCACAAATATTTCAAGACTAAAATTAGTCAAATAGGTTAAGCCATTCTCGAGTTTTAGCGAGACTAACAAACAGCAATTCATTTTCATTTTTATTTATATAGACTATCATAATCTTAAAACAGCAACATATACATATTTCATTTTGTGCACAGATATTGCAACATATTATATTATAAATAAATATAAAGCCATTGTGTATATACCAGACATAATCAAAGCCATGATCTGTGCTCCGTTCTTGACTCCCTGCTCCTCGAGGCTGGGTGTGGGTTTAATGACTTTACCATTAAAGATAAGCTTTACTCTGCAAGCAAAAAAATAACAGTGTAAGCATTTAGCTAATGTGATTGGTTTGAGGCACATATAGGTAGTTTGAATGCAAAATGCATAAATATATAGATTTATAATAGTATCTCATTTTATTTAATTGTAGTAAAAATTGCCCTTAACATTACTAAACTAGTTAAGTATAAAACTATAAATTGGAATACACAATTAAGTTTGGGTGTAGACAAAACAAACTACAGAATATTGCAGTCAACATAAAGATTTATAGTTTCTTATACTTTTAATTCAATTATTTATTATACTTTTAAATTCATAGTTTTGAATATGCAATGCACGGAATACACAAATAAAATAAAAGAAAACTGATTTGCTTCATAAAATTAAAGGTAATAATAAGTTTAAAAATAAGTACAATTCAAAATTCATATTATAGCAAAAAAAGCAAACCTGTTTTCTGCAACACCAATCTCCTCCGCTACCAATTTGATTATATCACTCCCCTGAACATCCAGTTTCATCTGGACCTTAATAATCCTTGGTTTCTCCCCCGGCACCGTGGCTTTGACCCTGAAGGTAGCACACCCAGTCTCCTTGAACTCAGCGTTGGCTTTGGAACGGTCAATGGAGTGTAGCTGAAGCTCATGTAATGCTTGGAGTACAACATCTTGATCGAGAGACAACTCTGTAGCATACTTTTTTGCTAAATCCTGAAATTTTATTACTTAGTCTTAATGTTAGTTTATAGGAAATTGATTACACTTGTTATATTTACCATTTTGATAAGACTTGTAAATACAAAGAATTATAACAAAAAGCAGTGTTAACTTCTGGCTTAAAGTGGATTGATTGTCAATAATTAAAAATTATTGCACCATCTTCATTTTTGATTTGTTCTCAATGAAAATTCAAAATTACCTCCAAAACATTTATTTATAACTCAGGAATAACTAAACAAAAACTTGGTCTTAGTGGTTTTTGAACACAACATGCCATAAAATTTAAATTCGGTACTAAAAAGGTCGACGCACGGAATACGAAATGAGTTTTAAAAACAGCTGTCTGATGTAAACAAAGGAATTTCCACGTGTGTCCCAGTCAGCGAGCCCTAAGTACTTCTATTGTTGAAAGCCTCTGCCACTTCCTGACCCTGCTGTATGCTGATGAACTTGAGTAGACTCACCTGAAGACTTGGAGATATCTCATTGTCCGGAAGCACGTATGGGGTCTCCCACAATTTCACCTTCTCTTCATTCAATTTCGCCCTGAGTTTAATCAGCAGGTCCTCATGCTGCAGGTTCGACTCCATAGCGGAGACTGCCTCTCACAGAACAAGCCAAATGATACGAGGAAAATGATTGGCAAAATATCAAATCAAAAGCGCGTCTTTCTGCGAAATACAAACACAAAACAAACGTCACAGAATCGATTCCTTGACATTGACAGTTGTCAATAATTTTTTTATAATTCTGTAGTTTGGAACACAGCCATTTTGCTGAAATATTTATTTCATAATTTTATAGCACTTTTATTACTTTCATTTCACAGTCGATAAAATAATATTAAATTTCGCAGTATGTATAAAACTTATCGTGTAATGGTTACACACATTTTATCATTTCGTAGACAATTCTAAGATTTTGTGAACATGACATTGATAATATGGATAACAAGTTAGTATTATGAATTATTTTGTATCTTGGTGGGTAATTATGTACAAAAAGATGTTAAAATAATTTTTTTTTTTAAATAATCACATCAAATTCTGCAATACGAGATAGGAGAGATAGTAAAAAATTGTTCACTACTTAGTAGCTAGATGGCGCAAGTGAGTCCTAAATTGGCCCTCAATTACATACCCTTGTGTTCTACTCTAAGCTCATACCCTTTTATTCCGTGCTCATACCTCAGAAACTTACTTTTAAAAATATCAGCTGGTTTCCTAAGATTAGTTGGTAAGTGGTGGCCATAAGAATGGTAACATAAAATATTCGTAGGATGGTATTTCTTTCTTTTTATAATAAAACTAGCCTTCCACCCGCGGTTTCACCCGCGCGTAATTTCTTTTTTTAATTAACCCCCCTTTCCCCCACATTTCCGGGATCAAAAGTACCCTATGTTCTTTTATACTTGAATATTTTAGTTTTTGACGATTCGTAAGTGCTTCTAAGAATGCCTAAGTATATGAATAAAGATATTTTTGACTTTGACTTTGACTTTTTTCACCGGGGATAGTGTAGCATTCCAACAGTGAAAGAATTATTCAAATCGGTTCAGTAGTTTCGGAGCCTATTCAATCAATACAAACAAACAAAATTGTTCTGTCCAGTAGATCAATTATTGCGTTGCGACTTTTAATTCACCATTATTTTATTAATTCTGACCATTTAACTAAAACAATGAGCTGCGAAAAAGAAAGCAGAAATAAATTCGCTAACAAAAAGATATTTCACAGACGTAAACTGAGAGGAAGAAAATAAAAATGCTTATTACAATCTTTTAACGCGCCATTTACCGAAGCACTTGATTCAATTTAACAAAAGGATTTAAGTACCTCCTCTATTAAAAACAAAATAATTGTTTCGACGGTTGGTTCAGAAAAATAATTTTGTTGCAAACATATACGGCACAGCAATTTTTGCACAAACGTTAGAACTACCTGAGAAGAAGCCGTGGTCGGCTAAACTAGCCCAAGCTACCTGCAATCTGCCGTAATCAGCAGTACCTACTAGGTACTTAAGACAAATTCTTTTCCCAGTAACCGTCCTCACCATACACGCTACGCATTCCTACATCCTTCTGACTGCGAATCTAGAAGATGTCCACGCCATAGCGAAGCAACTGGCCGACTCGCCAGTAGCTGATCAGATCAGAAACATCTGGCGCCGGGCGTCGAACCAGTTCAACATACAGGTGGCGAAGTCTACCCAGCAGGAGTACAACAAACGGGCTAATGAGAACGTGGAGTCAAATAGTAAGTGTTCAGAATAATACAAACATTTTATATCGAAGCTTTTAGCGCCCTGTTTAATACGTCTTAGTGAATCATTTATAAATCAAGTACTATTTATCATTAAAAGATCATGCAATTGTAGCTCGCACTATCGTCAACAGATGGCGTTATTCAGTCGTGAATCGCGGTAGTGTACCGGTTATAAATATTAATAAAAGTTATTTAGGTCCTTACATAATTAAATGTAATCCATACTAATGTTTCTGTTTAGTTTATAAAAATATAGTTACAATAATTATTAATAAAATGCTGTTTTCATAAATAAGCTCTCTCTTGTACTCATTAGAGCAAAAGCACTCGTAGTTTCCAACCAAGCTTTTAAAAATACCGCAGTTATAGCACATACTATACGCAGCACTGAATAGATTCACAAGTAGGTACTATTTCAACTATTTGGTAGGCAAAACGAAAGGTACACCACTTTTAATGAACGGCAAAAGTCTTCATCGATAACAGATGTCATATTCAACCCATCCCACCTGGATTTCAAGATTACAATTGTGAACCGTGGCATGAGTCGTGGAGCCACAGCACGATTACTAGGTATAGTATCGCGAAACCTAAAGATTGGTGATCAACACTGCAGTTCACAAATTTCGTGCATGCTGCAACTATAAATGCCGTTACACTACCATATTATGTAGCGATCTTTTGGCCTCTGCTTCTGAAAAATATTAGCGCTCATTCCCGATGTCCAACTCCAACTTGGCCCCCACCGTTGGTCAGTGACACAACTTTGGACTTTGGGGGGACATCAGCACATATTTTTAAAAGTTGTGAGAGCCCGGGTGCTCTTGTCCTTGTATCTTACCGGTGTGGACAGTGTCATTAGACGTGTTCATAATTTGATTTTGTCTAGATGTAGATGAGAACCAGTCGCAAGCAGGTGGTGGGCAGAGCGAGGAGAGCGTCGAGCGCGTGGAGCGTCGCTACGGAGACGCACCCGCTAGCAACAACAGCTTCTACCTCGGCGATAAGCAGGGCACCGCCGATAAACAGGAGTGAATAAAGTTGTTGGTTGGTTGTGGCGTTTGTTGTTCTGCTGACTGTTCAGTTCTTTAATTGGTCCTTACGATTGTTGTTGAGTGGTGAATGGATGAGCGAGTAAGGGAATGAGTGAGTAAAGGGTTTTTTTTATGTTTGGACTAAGCTAGCACTTGACCACAAAGTTGCCTGATGTTAAACAACTATGCGGTCTACGATGGAGCGCGCTTGCTCAGGGAAAGCCCGTTAATTCTGGCCTTGAAGAGCCTTAAGTTGTATTGTGTAGGAAAGACAGATCCCGGCAGAGAATTCCACTCCCGCGCAGTCTGAAAAAATCAAGAAAGATGAAGCAAATCGCTTAGTTAGGGTAATTAACCTGAAAACATTTATCCAATTGCAATACAAACCGATCACTCGTTTGCGGCACCTACCAAATTCGCGTGTGCCTAAAATTATATTCAGTAACAGAAAATCACCAAATATATTCGTAGAACGTTAGTAGCAAGAGTTGTTCATGTAACAAATTACTTCACGGCTTATTCCTTACGTAAATACTAGCAACAGAAACTATTCCTCAACGTGTGGATCGAAATCCATCAAAGTAAGCGGATTTTGACGCCGGTCACTCTCCCCTGAGGTAAGCCGGCGCCCAGCCTTTGTTAGTAAAGCCAAACCCTGTAACTTGTCGGAAGTAATGCCTCGATTTAAATAAACGAATACAATGGAACAAATAACAGTATTCACTCCCACAAGCTTGTATGGCGCACACCCCATGAAATATTCTATAATAACCCAAGCAAAAGAAACCTTCTTTCAAAGATCCCGAAGACACAGATCATCAATTCAAACTAAAATCTTATCACAGCTTAGCCAATGCCAGTAGCATTGGCTAAGCCATTGAATTAAACTTTACTGATCGAGTTAACGACCAACATGCAAGTCGTATCGGTTCACATTATGGTGACGGTGATGGTGTCATATTATTTTGATATAATGTAACTAAATACAACTAAGTAGTTAATACTTAAATACAAATTAAATAAAAATACACCGGTTTGAAATGTGAAACAACTGTCTTTCGCTTTTTAGCTCTCGTATTTACAAGAGCATTTATGTTAAAGACGTTTGTCTACTGCCATAATTATTCTGAAAGCCTAGACTATGCCTCTGTCATCAGCACAGATTGTCCATTTGGGGTTAAATTACAGCGTAGCGGCACAATAGGCCGAGCTAACTATAGTGGCCTGGGCGTGACGCCTCCGTCGTCCTATTGACTGGACGTTGGCTGCCAACAACACCTGCTCAGGAACTAAGAAGTCTTCATCATGATTATAAGACACGATCACGACTGAAATATAACGTCATGTTAGCTGAGTTTGGAAGCATCGAGATCACGGCCACGTATTTACCTCCTAAACCAATAAGTTGCTTATAACAACGTGAGCGTATTTTTCCCATACTTCATAAATCAAACCTATTAGCCAGATCCGTAATGGAAACCACTTTCTCCATCTAAGAGTTTACTATTACAATTCACGTAAATAAAGGGCATCGCTCATTGTCACAGAACATTGAAAAGGCTTCTAGAATTCTAATGCAACAGTAACAGATCTTCAAGGAGAGAGGGCATTGCTCCTATTTTACTTTTATCTGCCCCGTGTAATCCAAGAACACTTGAGCAGTCCTAAACACACCGAAGCAATTGTAATGATCCCTCGGTCAATGTTACCATTGTAAGGACGTGAGGTTAATTTAGAATTAGTTACTTTTACAAATCCAAAAAAGTTTAGTGTTCATTTGTGCTAGAAACATTGGATATCCTTCCCGCCGCCAGAAATACAAACAAACCTCTAGGGGGTCTTTTGAATGTTTCTTTGACGAGCCATTTGGTGTAATGTTCGAGAAGTCGGCTATTACACCAGAGGTCGCGGGTTCGATCCCCGCAGGGTACAAACATTTGTGTGCATGAACATGTCTGTTTGTATCAGTCTGGGTGTTTCTATGTATAATATGTATGTATTTACAAAAACAAAGTATATAAGTAATGTTTATCCGTCGTTTGGCACCAATAGCACAAGCTAATGCTTAGTTTGGGGCTAGATGGCGCTGTGTAAATAATGTCCAGAAATATTTATTTATTTATTCTTTTCTATGTTTCTGAGAAGAAGCTACTCAGAGAAATAGCCACTAAAACCTCTACCTACGATGCTCCTCATCGTCCATAGTGGGGACCTGGGGTGGAATCATGGTGAGCGGCACGGAACCTTCAACAAGATTCTCCCCGGACAGAGGTCGCCTACACGACGGGTAGGACGGACGGCCTAAAGTTTTAAACAAAACTACGGAAAAGCTTGAAACAATAGAAATTCGATGAAAATTATTATAATTACGGCGTCTGATTCTGGCGGGTGAAAACGATACTATTGTTTCATCAAGATAACTTATCTAATTACATTCAGTTTGAAGTCTCAACAATACGAAAGAGTTGTTTCGTAACTCAAGATGATATCAGAATGTTACGAGTACTTTTATGGCTTTCTGTAGTACCTACGTCGGGTTTACAACTTTTTTAATCAGGCGAGCACGTGTCTTGTACATTATACCTATTTCTCTGCATAACCTCGCGTCATAAAATATTTTATCTCTATGAATTTCAATACACAATTTACTTGTAAATATAATATCCTCTTTATAATAACCATGAATATAACCAAAATTACTTTCCTTCCCCCTAACTTTGCCTTCTATCTATACTATCGTAACATGGTGCTCCAAAACCACGATCCTAATGTAATAATGTAAAAATAATTGTTGATTACGTCAATACTAATAGTCTTTCATTAACATATTATATAAAACAAATAAAAAAAATTATGATAAGATTTTAGAAATTTTCTCGTTGTATTGAAAATAAATAAAATAACATGAAAAAAATACGAAGTAACGACAACTTTTTGTTATATAAATTGACGTAAAAATATAGTATTTTGATATGATCATTTTTTTTCTAAAAAATACACTCTAGAGTCTAGACAATGGACTTCGAACCCCGTGAATAATGGAAGGTATCTAGGCAATGCATACATCTAGGGGTAAAGGTGATATTTCCACCACGGCAGAGAATATTTCAAGATTATCTCTTGAGGCAAAACATCAATCATTCGGCTTTCCTTCGACTTTTCTAACAGATAGAGTCAGCATGGCGGTTTCACGTAAATAAACATTGACTGAATCTGTAAGCTCATTCCTGGAGTAAATAATGTAGCAAAATATTCCTGGATACGGTTCACACACCACCATCAACAACAACCGTATTACAAGGTATGTTTCGCATAGTAACTATGGGTGCCGAACCACATAAACCGTGCGGGGATCAAACCCGCACCTCTTGATATTCAACCCGACTTCTCAACCATTACAAGACTTACATGTTTATTTAAATGACGAGCCATTTGGTGAAATGGTCGAGAAGTCGGCTATTATACCAGAGGTCGCGGGTTCGTTCCCCGCGCTGTACAAACATTCGTGTGCATGAACATGTCTGTTTGTATCGGTCTGGGTGTTTCTATGTATAATATTGTATGCATTTATAAAAAATGATATAGTTAAGTAATGTTTATCCGTTGTCTAGCACCCATAGCACAAGCTAATGCTTAGTTTGTGGCTAGATGGCGCTGTGTGAATAATGTCCGAAAAATATTTATTTCTTTATTACACCAAATGGCTCGTCAAGCATGTAGAGAAAGCCTGAAAATCTTCTTTAGGTTAGGTTCCCACGCAATAAATAATTGCAATTTGCAAGGTTATTTCCTATATACATTTAAAGATTAATATAAAATAAACGTTCATACACAGACCAAACACAAATGTTTATTACATCAATGTTCATCAAACTCCGTGCGCGCAGAGCATAGTCATTATCAAATTCTCCATCGAGACAGTCAAAAGTTTTGTCAGGGCTTAAAATTGGATTCAGTTTGTAAAGGACAAATGTCTTGCCCGCGGCACCAGGCCCTTTCTAGGGCTGCAATGTGATGGAACATTACGAGCTTTTGAAGATGCAAACCCTATATTTTATAGCATTTTTGGTTTCTTTATTGCTAGATTGGTACACAGACACGACGTAATCGGTCACTAACGTCCTATTCAATTGAGGGACACTTAGCCAGGAGAAGCGGCACTCAATGTTCTGCCATTCTGTACGCACCTGTGATTATCAAGCTCTGATTTCAATTGTACTGGCTCCCTATTATTATTGTCACCGGTCACCATCAAGCGAGCTACACTGTTTGCTAGCAAAAAAATATTCAAAAAATCTATTTCTCTTTGGCAACCCTGACTTCCTCAGACATATAACTTTCGCACATTAAGATAGACGAAAGCAGTTTAAGAGTAGATGAGACGTTTACAGTATTTACGTATCTAATGCAGTTGATTCTATAGATTGGCAGTCGTAGCCGAAAGTCTGGAAGGATATTTTATTAGAGCGAGGCAAGGGTCCAGAGAAATGTACTCATGTAGATATGTAGGTACGTACGATGCTGAAACTTCCTCAATAAAACAAAATGTGGGAGGATGTTTGAAGAGGATGAGGGATGTTTACTAAATCCATCCCCCCTTTTTTTCGGAAGAGAATGCGTTTATGCACCATAACCGCAGGCTAGCTAGACCTGCAGCCGTGTGTGGGACTTGAGACTAAAGCGTCCACTACCCACTAAACTCCGCCGTTTCCCTTTCACACCCGATTGAGACGAGCCGGTGCCAGCGTAGTGGCTATTGAAGTATTGACCAGCCCATCCCCGGAAAAATTTAACCCCCTTATTGACATCGATAAAGAATTCGTGGTAAACCCTGGAAAATAAAATTAGGTCCTGGCATTCCGGAAGGATCATCTCACGAATATTTTCATACTTTGGCTTCGTATTACGTATTGAAATTCGTTTTTGCGAAGCCGATGTGCGACCACCGGCCTTATGTCATGAATATGATTACGTGCCCTACTAAAATATGGACCTCTTTTTTCGATATTTTCCCTTATTTACAGTTGGTTACCATAATTTCGCATACTCGATATTGATAGAATTCTTCCTTGATCTCTCTTCGGTCGTGACAGACTGCTGTCCCACCGTGTTATGACAGTAAGGAAATAGAGGGTGCACTTGTGCTTGCGCACTCTCTACAGCATACTTATCCTGCGTAGAAGTTAGTCTAATCATAAAATGGCCGTTAATGCCGAAAATTCGGATAGGAGGACAAAATTAATTTTATTACTTATAAAATGGATTAATATAGAGTTATAACATCTCTTTTTTTTAGAATCGAATGCCTAAGGCTATATCAATAAAAGCGGTATTGCGTAAATCTAAAAATAGAAGTCTAGACCGTGTACAAGTAATGTCTTTGTAGGATCCCTCAGTTATTGACCAACTATTGCCAATATTACTGAACTTCCATTGCCTATTTATTGCGCACGAAAGTAATCTGGTATAACATAGTGTTTTGCTGCAACTTTGTTAACGTGAACTTAAAATGATCATATTTTACAATTTTTAAGTTTGGCTTTAAAAAATCCTGAAATACTTACGTAATTCTGAATGTCTTACCAAGGAGCCAAATAAATTTTATGGAAATAGCTTCAAAACAGGCGGAGTTTCCTACAAACTTATTTAAATACTAGCGGCCGCCTCCGCGGTTTCACCCGCGCGTAATTTCTTTTTTCAAATGTCCCTTCCCTTCCCCTCACATGAATAAAAAGTACCCTATGATGTCGCCCGAGAATAGTTTAGCTTTCCAACAATAAAAGAATTTTTCAAATCGGTTCAGTAGTTTTGATGACCATATATTTATTCTGTTTCGACTATTAAAATACTAATACATTTTTAGTAGTCGATTATATATTTTTTTTGTATCTCATTATCATTCTTTTCCAATAACATGCAACCTTTTTTGGATCATTAAAAACGCTAGCAGCATAATTTCCATTTTGACAGTAATAAAAAGAAAATAATTGTTTTTTTTTACCTTTAAAGGCGTTTAGATTTTATTTTTTCTAAAGAATCTAGCCAGCATCAAATGAAAAAAATGCATAATAACCTGCTTGGTTTTTTTAATGTAACTGGCATCAAAGTTACGATTAATTTGACAGCAATAAAAAACTATTAATCTTTTTTTTAAAAGGAATATCCACTGATCTCTATAATACGCCGCGCGTATTATAATTGACCTCAGTGGGAATATCAAAAAGTTTTGAAAAGACATTGACCTTCTATATTTTTAAAGAGGCACTGGCAACAATGCTTTTGAAATTTGACAGCAATAAAAAGTAAATTAAATATTTTTTTATTTAATGGCGTATAGATTTTTTCTTAATAATTTAGCCAGCATCAAGTTTTTAAAAAGTTATATTAATCTGCTTGGTTATTAATTTGATGTAACCTTTGTGGTTATTTTGTTAGTTTTAAGTAGCACTGGCAATAGTGCCACAAAAGTTTAACAGTAAAAAAAAGTAAAATAATTTAAAAGTTTTGTTTTTCTTTTAAATGGCGTTTCGAATTTTTCTGAAGGTCTTTCCTAGCGTTTTCTGTGACACTGCCGGCTAGGTACCTATTCTTTGAAAAGGTCGTTGCTATTACGTTTCTTCATTAATATTTACTATCTATTTACGCAGTCTATATAATTATCAACTAATTTCTTTTTTCAAATATCCCCTCTTCCCAACACATTTTCGGGATAAAAAGTACCCTATGTTCACCTGGGATAGTGTAGCTTTCGAACAGTTACAGTAACGGTTTACCAAGGAGGCAAATAAATTTTATGAAAATAGCTTCAAAGCAGGCGGAGTTTCCTACAAACTTATTTAAATATTTTCATCAATTAAATTAAGTTATATTTACATTAAAGGGTACTGAATTAGTCACCACGCTTGCCAAAAGTAGGCTTAAGATCACAAACGGGAAATGCGCTTAAACAATTGTGTCCGTTCAGGGAACTAAATCCAGGACACCAAAATTTTAAGCCTTATAAACGAGGAGAGAAATCATAATTAATCTTAAATCAATATATATTTAAGAATAAAAAATCTCTTAGAATATTCTTTCACTAATGAAAATCAAACAAACACACTTTCACATTTACAACATTGGTATGGAATATGGATGGATTGCTGTCTAAAAAAATGTGACGTTTTATTCATTTTGCATATTCCCTGGATGGGCGATTGTCACCAAATGTTTGATCCGATTTGAAAATCGCCATGTTGGCGCTGAGAGCAGTAGTTAGTGTACTTGGAACTAATAATAGTACTAAATTTGGCAGATAAACTTTGATAATGCTGTCATTGTCAATGTCAATGGCTGTCCATTTGAAGTGTAGACAGAGAAATTTGAAGTCATTTTAGTTCCCAGTACACTAATGGGGGGCGCTTCAAATCGACATAAAAATAGCTGTCATTTCAATGTCTATAGCCACTCCAGCGTAATACGCCGCGCGTATTATAATTGACCTCAGTGCATATTCCTCATGGAAAAGCTTTTACAAATTAAACATAGATCCATTCCGAATATCAAGTCTTGGACAAAAAAACGTCTACGAATAAAAAGTAATTGAGTAAGGAAAATTATTATTTATCTACATAAATAGATAAAAGCAGATACCTACACAATAGAAAAAAAATACAAACATCTGAATACAAAAATAAAACACAAAAACCAGTTAACTTATGACTGATTGGGCACCTATAGGTATCTATATTTCGAAAACTAATTGAATTACATAAATTCTCGTTGTTATTACGAGTGTAAAGTCAAATTAATTATCCTAAATTAACTCATTTCCAAAGCTAAAGCTCCACGAGTAATGTTTTTCATACTAGGTATTACTAGAGCTACTATAGTTTTATATTTATTATTCCTAATAACGGTCCGGTTGATCCAACAATAACTATGAACAGAAGCTCGCAGTGAACACGCAACGATATTGCTGCGTAAACAACTCTCTGCAGACAGTTGCGTTGCGATACACGACGAGATTTGCATTTGTATTGAAATGAAATGAAATGAAATGAAATGAAATAAATTTGAAATGAAATAAATTTATTCTGCAAATAGATTTTTTTTAAAAATACTTTTACACGTCAATCTTTTTTTTCCCTACCAGCACTTCGACGTCAATGGCCTGTTGAGGAAAGAAGTGCCGCAAGAAACTCAACAGTTTTGCCTTTTTTCAAAAAAATATTACAAATTAAAAATTATAAAATTCAAAAATTTTACATCACAATAATAATTTAAGTCACAATAAATAATAATGTCAATACAAAGGATCATGTCAATACAAATAACAATACAAAGGCGCAGGCAGAGGATACAAAGGCGCAGGCAGAGTACATGTGCTAGGAAGCAACTTAATGTGTCCACAAATTTTTATCATTAAAATAATCTTCTATTTTATAATAGCCTTTCTTCATAAGGCATTCTTTAATTTTTAATTTAAATTTATGTACAGGCAAGTCAATAAAAGTTTGTGGCAACATATTAAACATTTTTATACTTAATCCTACAAATGAGTTACAAGTTTTACTGAGTCTGAGGCTTGGAACGGCAAGCTTATGTTTATTTCTTGTGTTAAAACTATGACATTCCGATTTTTTTTTTAGAAAATCATAGTTTTTGCGTACATACATGATACAGTCGAATATGTACTGTGATGCTACGGTTAGAATATTAATTTCCTTAAAGAGTTCCTTCAGTGAGTCACGTGGTTTAAGCTTATATATGGCGCGAATTGCTCGTTTCTGAAGCACAAAAATAGCTTGTATATCGGCAGCGGTGCCCCATAACAAAATACCATACGACATTACACTGTGAAAGTAGCTGAAATAAACCAACCTCGCCGTTTCAACGTCTGTAAGATGTCTTATTTTTCTGACTGCATATGCAGCCGAGCTTAATCTTCCTCCCAGAGCAGCGATATGGGCACCCCATTGCAGCTTAGAATCCATGGTGATCCCAAGGAAGACAGTAGACTCAATTACATCTATGGGTTCACCATTTACAGTAATGCACGTCGTATTGACCTGTCTTACATTAGGCAGTGTAAACTTGACACATTTTGTTTTCTTTGAGTTTAATAAAAGATTGTTTGTTGAAAACCAATGGAGTACTTGGGAAAGAGCATTATTTACGTCGTCGAAAACTTCTTTACCGCGGTCAATTTTAAAAATTAACGAGGTGTCATCAGCAAATAATACTATTTCACATAAGTCTTTAGTGAAGTAAGGCAAGTCATTAATATAGATTAAAAACAGCAATGGGCCCAATATTGAACCCTGGGGCACGCCCATTTGGAGAGGCGCGCCAATTGAGGTAGTACCATTTATATCTACTTTTTGTATTCGATCAGAAAGATATGACTTTATAAGGCAAAGTGAATTATCCGAAACACCATAATGCTTCAACTTTTCTAACAAAATCTGATGATCTACACAATCAAATGCTTTAGACAAATCGCAAAAGATACCTAATGCATCCTGTTTGTTCTCCCAAGCATCAAATATATGTTTAAGAAGTGCAACACCGGCATCAGTGGTGCATTTGTTTTTAGTAAAACCAAACTGGTTACTATGTAGTAATTTGTTTTCGTTAAAATGAAATAGAAGCTGATGAAAAATAATTTTTTCAAATATTTTACTCATCGCAGGTAGGATAGAAATTGGTCTGAAGTTAGAGGGATCACTCTTATCACCTGCTTTAAAAAGAGGGATAATTTTGCTATTTTTCATTAGATTTGGGAACTGACCTGCATCAATACATTGGTTAAAAATAAAAGCTAAATGAGGTGAAACTGTATCTATAATTGATTTGAGGAGGTCAGTTGAAATACCCCATAAATCTTTAGTTTTTTTAATGTTCAGTTCTTTAAAGGTTTTAATTATATCATCAGAAGTTATGTGCTTGAATTTAAAAGATGTTTTGCACTCATCGACACTCGATGCTAGCAATGTTTTGGCTAGACATGTGCTTGATTTTAATTGACTTGTTGCCGTAATGGCTGCACTAGAAAAGAATGATTCAAATGCATTTGCTGTATCCTTGTCAGTTTTAACTATTTCATTATTTACTTTTAAACAAAATTCTCGATCTTGCGCTTTCACTTTGCAAGTCTCCTTACCAATAATATTCCAAGTAGTTTTTATTTTATTCTTGGAATTAATTATTTTATTACGTAAGAACAAAGACTTAGCCATAATACAGACTTTTTTAAATAACTTAGAATAGGCTTTAACGTACTCTATGATTTTTGGATCATTGGCCACGGGACAGCGAATATTACCTAGCGAACTAGTACATCTCGGAAGCAACTAGTCAATCTCAGCTCAGCCAAAACTTTGGCAGGTATGGATGGATAGAATACTCGTAGATAAGTAGAGAATTTATTAGCACTAAAGTTCTGTTACAAACTCGAGCCTTATTTTGGTCCCCCATGGAAACGGAACGTAATTTGTAATATTAATCTTCCTCAGAAATGTCTGGGACGGGTATTTGATATTATTTATTTATGTTAAATATGTTTATTAAGCTTTACAATACGGATTACTTCTTTTCAAAATAGACTTTTCAAATCAAAATATATTTCTATGCAAGTGTATGGGTATAAGCCGTATTTCTTTTCTCTTGCTCTAAAGGTTCTTGAAAGAAACCTTCAAATGCGTGTATCTAAAACCCTTTCCTAAAGTAAAATGATGGGAGAGTACTATTATACTACACTGCACACAAATTCCGCTCTAAAACGTTTTGGCTCTTACTAAAGGGTCTTTTCTGTGGTTTCCGGGCCATTAAATGGTTCAATAATGATTTAGGGTCACGGCAGGCGCCCATCTATCATGGACATTGGGAAGTGGAACTTATCGAGCCAGGTACGTCCAATATGGGTCAATGACTCTTAAAAGTTTATTGATGTGGACACACCGTTGGAGTTACATAAGATTAAAAAAATATATCCCTAGACAATATTATAGCTCTATGGTAAGCTATGCTTTTTTTGAGGCGTTGGGTGGGTTTAATGCATAATTATTATAAATGGAAATACACAGACCAATTCAAAAAGAGATGTTTTATTTGTTCCTGCAGACAAATGTTTGTACGTGAACTGAATCCATTACACCAAAACGGAAGTAAAAAAGATAGATAGATAGATATTCTTTATTGCACCACAAATTTGACAAAGAAAAACAAGTAACATAAATGAACTGCACAACACAGGCGGACTTATCGCTTCAAGCGATCTCTTCCAGTCAACCTTTGGATAGAGGAAAGTATGATAAAAATAATTAGAACAAGATAAAGGGCAGTGCAAAAAATAAGAACTAAAATTTTAATAAACAAAATTTGACTCTAAACTTCTTATATAAATAAAAACAAAATATATACATACTACTAACACTATCTATAAATATAAATACTATATATATATATATATATATACATAAACATATTATTACACATACATAATTTAAAATAAATACAATAGATATTAATATAACAGATTCATGGATATCACGCAAAAGAAACAACTAACCAAAAAAGACCATGAAAATGACATCACTCAAGCAGAAGATTAGGGGAGGGAAAGGAAGTAAGTTTTAACGCGAGCTTTGAAAATGGGAAGAGTCCGAGATTCACGAATAGAAAGGGGAAGAGAATTCCAAAGACGAATAGATTGAATAGTGAAAGATTGAGAGTAGAACTCAGTGGAGTGTGGAGGACAAACTAGATGCAACTTCCGAGAAGAACGCTGTTCAGGACCCTTGGTGGATTGCAAGAATTTAAACCGCTCTTTAAGATAGGGAGGAGATAGAGGGTTAAAAAGAATGGAGAATAGTAAGCTAAGAGCATGCAAATCACGACGACGTCGTATCGGAAGCCAGCCAAGCTGAGCACGATATTGAGAAACGTGATCGTATTTACGTAGACCGAAGATAATACGTATGCAAAAGTTTTGTAATCGCTCTAGCTTGTTAAGAGACGCTTCACAAAAGTCCATATAGCAACAGTCAGCGTAATCGAGCAAAGGCAGTAAAAGGGCCTGCACTAGAACAATTTTGGTGGGTATAGGTAAAAAGTTGCGAAGTCTATTGATTGAACTTGCTGAAGCAAACATTCTCCTGCTAACCTCCTTGACTTGCATATCCCATGACAAAGTACTATCCATATGTACCCCAAGGTTTTTAACCACTCGGCTAAAGGCTATCTGGACACCGTCAAGCACAATTGGTGGTAAAGAACCCCAATCAAACCTTGTGATTTGACGTGACCCACCGAGTATTATGACTTGTGTTTTTTGGGGGTTCACCCTGAGCCCAAACGAGTTGCTCCAGTTTACGATTTTTGTCAAGTCCGCATTTAGGACCCCAATAACACCTGGAAGCTCTTTAAGATCGCCACTAGAGTAAAGTTGCAGGTCATCTGCATATAGGTGGTAGGAAGAAGAGAGATCATGAGTGATACTATTAATAAAAGTTGAAAAAAGTAGAGGAGACAAGACGCCACCCTGAGGAACCCCGGCAACAATATCATTCCAAGAGGAAAAGGAGTCATCAACACGAATACGCTGCCGGCGTCCATGCAAATAACTATGAAACCAGTCAACTACCGTTGGAGATATGTTAAGAGTGCGTAACAGGCCAAGCAGGATGTCAAAGTCTACAACGTTGAAGGCATTACTGAAGTCCAGTAAAGCCAACACCGTAAGACGTCTACTGTCCATAGCAAGGCGGATGTCGTCAGTGATCTTAACTAAGGCCGTTACCGTGCTATGACCACGACGGAAACCAGATTGAAACGGGTTCAGGAGGCTATTTCTGGATAGGAATGAGCTGAGCTGTTGATGAACAACGCGCTCTAGCACTTTGGATAGGAATGGCAGTATAGATATAGGACGGTAGTCGGAAAAGGACGAAGGATTGGCCTTTTTAGGGAGTGGAATGATTTGAGCATATTTCCAAGCAGTTGGAAAGATGCTCGAGGACAAGGAGTAATTTAGGATATGGGTAATGATAGGAGTCAAAATGTCTAGGAGAGGAGTGATCATCTTACGGCTAACGCTGTCACTACAGACAGCGTTTGAGGCAATAGCTAAAATGTTCTTCTTAACATAAAAGATGTAAGTCACAAAAAATAAAAACAAAAAAAAAATTCTTGTTCTATTTTCTCACTTATGTAGCAAAGTAAGCACTTCCGGAAGAGTGTTCCTCAGAGAATAGAGCAGCTTAAAAGCGGTTGCGTGTATATGATTTGTCACTTGAAATTGTTTAAAACTATTACGGCTATGTCAATACTCTTGTGTTGTAATGTACCTATAATTGTTGTCATGTAGTAAAACTGTGAATAATTCTTATCAGTGATTAGGACTGACGCTGTAACTTAAAGAAAGTTAAATAATTTTGCAATTTATAACTCTTAAATATAAACCGAATAAGATCTAGTGAATTGTAGTTTCCGTCATCGCCGAATCACAGATTACTAAATAGTTATACGCCCTTAGAAATTATATAGACAAACGCCAAGATCATAAGCACTTTTGTTTGAAAATACAAATAAAGTGTTCGCAATGAGAATTTTATATGGCTAATAAAATTAATGATAAGAGAGCTGCCGACGTTGTTTTCCCTTCAAATGACAGGGTCGGCGCCACGATTTTTGTACTTATAAAAGACATAGAAATGTAGTAATCAAGGTTGTAATACGAATTATTACTTACAAATAAGTGTGCGTCATGCCTTGACTACCGGGTTAGGCAAAATTGTCGGATTTTTTGAACACAGTTCGCCATGATCACCAATCTGCGCTCGGCGAGTATAATTAAGCTAGTACCCATGATTGTAATGATCCTTTATTCCCCGTGGTCCCTGTGATTGTCCCTGGAAGGTACCACGGGGAATCATTTTCCCCGTGGTCCCTGAATTTAGTATAAGCCAACTAATTTAAAAAGGTATAATAACTTAAATGATGTAGGCCTTTGCCCTGCAGTGGGGTATTATTAGGCTGATACTTTACTTTTATGTCTCACATCAGTAGATCACAAAGGCTGCACAACACGGCTCGGGCGGGCCCTCGCTTAAACAGCGACTAATTAGCACACGTACACGCGCCATGAGGATACACCCTTCAACTGGGTCGATATAGAGTCTAAATCGTTTGTTGTGATCCTTTATTACGTGTCTTTTATATCCTACTAGCGGCCGCCCGCAGTTTCACCCGCGTGGTTCCCGTTCCCGTGGGAATTGATCAAAATCCAAAAGATCTTGGCATTAACCTTGATGCAGGTAGATTAGTCACAAGCCAGTTCAATCACATTTGTACGGTCTCAAGATCCTCCGGGTTACGATTTGAAGGGCATCGATTCCTTACCTTGATTGGTTTCAGCAATTTTCTAGCGACCTCCCAGCTTTGAATCTTGAGTAACTAACAGGTCTTCCATTTCTTCAATTTTTAAAACAGTTATCAAACGTTTCCCAGAAGCACACGGTGTTGTAAAAAAAGAAATAAAACTTAATAAATTCAAAGCAAAATTATTCACAGATTTATACAGCAATTTTTGTTATAAACTGTCATCAACGTAGACTATACAAGTTATCCCGCTGGAATATATATTCTTTGTTAATTATTCTTAGATCATAATATTCTAAAGTGATATTTAATGTTTCCGGGATCATTCTCTGGCTTTCAGACTAGTATAGTTGAGGTCACGTCGATCCGTAGCTGTGTTGAGACTAAAAAACAAGACAAAACTACTACGAGTACTTCTATTATCCCACAACCTATTTACTTTCCCAAAGTATAGTAGTAATTATTTAATCATCTGTGGTATAGTATACCTACTAGTGGCCGCCTCCGCGGTTTCACCTGCGAGCAATTTATTTTTTCTAAATAACCCCCTTTTTCCCTCACATTTCCGGGATAAAAAGTCCCCTATGTCACCCGGACATAGTGTAGCTTTCCAACAGTGAAAGAATTTTTCAAATCGGTTTAGTAGTTTCGAAGCCTATTCAATCAAACAAACAAGCAAATCTTTCCTCTAATATTAGTATAGATAAATATCTGTATAGAATCTATGGTTAAAATGGATCCTGGTTATTGATACATGACATGGGTTGCCAAGAACCATCACGGCCTGTCTAAAGGGAAGTGTACAAAAAGCTGATACAGTATGGAATATATAAATGCCGCTTAGCGACATGTGATCCATCAAGTAGTCCTTCACAAACTATTTACCGTCGCAACGAAAATTTTGCTCGTACTAATGGTCGAAGTTTCGGACTGAACCGTTTTTTTAACACTCTACCTTAGAAGTTGCTATTCATGTAAGCGTAATAAAACTATGTTACAACATCATTATGTCCATAATATACAAGAACGCCTTGTTGGTTTAAGCCGGCTCGAGCTTTGTATCGGTTTTCCGGACATAGCTCGGATTTGTGATCACACATTAATTGGCAAGTGTGCTAGTAACCACCCATCATTGTAACAATAACTTGATATCAAGGAGGAAGGCTGATAATAACTATACAAGAATACGATAATTGTTCTTTTGTTGTGTTTGCACATAAATGATAAATAATAATAAATAAATAAATATTCCTGGACATTATCCACACAGCGCCATCTAGCCCCAAACTAAGCATAGCTTGTACTATGGGTGCTAGACAACGGATAAACATTACATATTATACACTTTTTTTTTTTTTTGTAAATACATACATATTATACATAGAAACACCCAGACCGATACAAACAGACATGTTCATGCACACAAATGTTTGTACCGTGCGGGAATCGAACCCGCGACCCTTTGTGTAATAGCCGACTTCTCGACCATTACACCAAATGCCTTTATACGTATCAGTACAAACACTGGCTTTAATAAAAGTACAATCTCAGTGGATTTTACTATATATATTTTCAAATATCAATTTTATTCATAATTAGCTTTCCGACCGCGGTTTCACCCGCGCGTAATTTCTTTTTTTCAAATATCCCCCCCTTTCCCCCACATTTCCGGGATCAAAAGTACTCTATGTTCACCGGGGATAGTGTAGATTTCCAATAGTGAAAGAATTATTAAAATCGGTTCAGTAGTTTCGGAGTCTATTCAAAACAAACAAACAAACAATCAAATGAAATGAGACGTTTTCCGTAGGAATTTTATAGCCTATGTCCTAATCCGGGTAATAAACTATACTTGTGCCAAATTTAATCTAAATCCGTTCAGCCGTTTAGGCGTGATTGAGTAACAAACATCCAAACATCAAGACTTTCGCATTTATATTAATAAGTAGGATATTTTAACAAAACAATTTAGGATGCACGGAGAGGAAATGAAACAGACTTCAGGATATTGCTAGCGTAAAAGCGCGATATTAAAGAATGGTAACACAACTTTAATATGTCAGGAGCAGATCCTTTCGTTAAAACTCGAGCTTCGAAGAGGGTAGAGAAGAGGAGATTGTTTCGTATCGTGTTCAATATGTCAAATATTGTGTGTGAACATGACAGCGCTTTTTAAACTGCATTTTACGACCCGTACCACAGGCATGATATAATGTATCTAGACCACCCTAAAACGGAGGCGGTAAGTAAGTATTGAAGATTCTACATATTCAAATAATACAAGACTATGACTCCATGTTTTTTCAATATTTGTGCAGTTGCATACAACAAATAATTCGCGGATTTTGGTACGTATATTTAAAAAAAACATACTTATATTACACAATTTTAAAAATAATAACAAAACTATTAGAAGCCAACAGTCACAGTTTCAACTGCCCTTTCTTTGCAACACAATAGCTGGAGCTGATACTCGTAGTGTCTTGAATACTATTTGTATATTCTGTCACAAATCTAAAAGTTTGAGAATAAACGGCTATTTGTCTCTTATCTCTTTGCACACATTCCGTCTATTGATTACACGCTGAGTTATATAAATCTCACATCACATCACAGTTCTAACTGTGTATCTTGTACCAAAAGAAAAGAAAAAAACATTTATTGACCGTCACAAGGCAAATACGCGGTGAAATACATACAACTTTACAATGGAAGCCGGAAAACAAAAGTGGTTTAATAAAACAAAGGAATATTATGTAGTTTTGTGCAATACTTATAACATCTGCGCAATTGTTTACACATAGTTACATGTACGCTTTCGTCCCTTTAAATGGCTTTATTTTAAAGGTCTTACAATATTATGGGCAATTTAACCTCGGCTGACCCTCGGCATCCCATACCCTGGCGTACCTACTCGTATTAAGTGTCCGGACGTGAAGGTATGTTTCATATAAATTAGAATTCCTGACGTAGAAGAATATAATATTAACAAAAATAGGCGAAGATTATTTATTTATTCGGAAGGAGAAAACGAGAAAATTTCATGCAGCGCTCTCTAGCCCAAAACTAAGGATAACTTGTACTATGGGTGCCAGAAGGGATACCGGGGAAGTTTAGTGTACCAATGAAAATCTTAGTCTGAACGTCTCGCTAGTCTGCGGTTACGCACAAAAAAGGCTAAAAAAGATATTGGGATGGAAAATATATTTTATCCTGTTCAATATTCTTAGGCGTACAGACCTTTATTTAAATCTGCTTATTTATTATTTATCGTGGCATCATTATCTGGTCTGATACAACAAAGAAGAAAGACTCGACCGAGTCTACTCCCGAATATTAAAGAGCTCTGCATATGGAGGTACAGTCAACAGCACATCACGGTATACACTTGCAGTTCGATAATAGCGCTTATGCCCCCGACATAAGAGCGGTAAAAAGTCCAAAGTGTTACGTCTGACGTGCTTTTGACTGTACTTAAGTGCTTTCCATAGAAAAGGGATTCTTTTTGTGACCGACGCCTAAGATGAAGTTTAAGGTCGGATTGCGGCATTCCCAAAAGGTATAAAAAGTTTGAAATCTTAGTTCACCTATACATATAAGTCTTGATACCAATCTTCTTCGGTTCTTCAAGACGGACGTGAACGGTTTTTTACAGGGCCGGTGACCCGCGAGCGATGCCTCTGTTGTGGCAAGCGTACGTAAACGACGGTAACTGCTTGTTGGTCTTCAGAATCCCGAGCTGTGTCCGCAAAAACCGACGAAAATTTAGCTCGACCCGGGACTAGAAACCAGGACCCCGAGATCTCGGCCCGGTACTTAAACCACTATAGACTTTCAAAGTGACCAAGGACAATGGGTAGATTGGTTTAATTTACAATAGCGATGAGATAAACATCGTTAGATAGGTATTTTTTAGTAGAACAATATTAACTATGGTGGCATATTTTTAATTCGTTGTACTTTTGTATTTTTCCGATTCGTGTTATTAATATAACATCAAGATAATTATGAAATTACGATTATTTATAACAACAATATAATTGGCATTTCGTAGAAAATGGACGAATACGTGTAACTGTTACATGGACGCATTTAATTAAGAGACGTGCAATCATGAATATACTAGTATTAGATAGAACAGAAAAATAATAAAATACATCATCTGTGGGCGGACTGTTTTATCGACGTCATCAGTGTCGGTCAACGAATTTAAATACATCGTTGGTGTCGGTAAACCAGCACGGAGCGCGCGGAATGCGCGCACCTCACTTTTGGCTCGACGAGCGGCGTTGACGGTTGTCTTTAGGTCTTTTAGGTCTTTTAGGTTGTCTGTTAGGAGTTGTGTGCCACTATTGTAATTTTGTCCAAAAATCATTAAAATTGTTATCCGTATTGTATTTTTTTTATGTAAATTCTTTAGCTTTTCCTAAAACTAGTGTTTGAGTAAATAAAAATGAAAATAATCCCATATGCTGTATGTGTGATTGCTATGTGTATACTTTATACCTTCTACATCCAATAAAAAATGTTTTTTGTTTATAAGAAATAACAAAATGTAAGGAAAATAATAAACAATGTGGGCCACAACTCCAAAAGTACAACGAACAGAAAAACGCCGCCATAATAAATATTGTTCTATTGAGAAATACCTATCCAATTATGTATACAGGGTGGAATTTTGTAATGCCACCTGAAGGGGAAGTACTCTTAATACTGAAGATAGAAAGTTTTACTCAAAGAAAACATTCCTTTATTTTTGAAAAGAAAAAAACCTGCATTCAAAGATTTTTAAAAATTTGCTTGCCGCAACTTTGTAATACCACCTGAAGGGGAAGTACTCTTAATACTGTAGATAGAAAATTTTACTCAAAGAAAACATTCCTTTGTTTTTGAAAAGAGATATAACTGCAATCAAAGATTTTTAAAAATTCGCTTGCCGCTCCCGGTAATCGAACCGACTAAAATCTGTAAAAGTTGCACCTTGAACTTTTATTGCATCGATCGTTAGGGACAATTATAAGGATAAAATCTCTCCAACAAAGTTCATAAATTAAATGAAAGGAAAACAATGAAAAAAGTGCTTTAACTTGACCCATTGAATCAATAATTGAGGATTTCATTGTTTTCCTTTCATTTAATTTATGAAGTTTGTTAGAGAGATTTCATCCTTATTATTGACCCTAACGATCGGTGCAATAAAAGTACAGGGTGCAATTTTTACAGACTTTAGTCGGTTCGATTACCGGGTGCGGCAAGCGAATTTTTCAAAATCTTTGAATGCAGTTTTCTTTCTTTTCAAAAATAAAGGAATGTTTTCTTTGAGTAAAATTTTCTATCTACAGTATTAAGAGTAGTTCCCCTTCAGGTGGCATTACAAAATTCCACCCTGTATATATTGCTATTGGAAATTGTACTAGGTTTTGCCCATTGTCCTTTATACAAATAATTTCTATGAAAAATAAATAAATTGATTTCATTCAACGAAATCGGCCTGCGGTTGCCCAAACCAATTTTTCTTTAACGATGCTCAACTTGGTATTTTACAAAATAATTAATCCCGTCGTTTGTATTTAGTTAAGATGCCAATCAAATTGATGATTGAAATCCCCAATTTTACAGCTACCGAGCTCAATAATGTTATACAAATTCTGAAACCTTTTAGCGGTGAGCGCAAATGACACGGAAAATAATTGGGACAATTTGTGGAGTACACATTAATCGAATGAAAAAAAAACCGGCTGGTTTTAAGCCCTTGGTTTTTGGAAATAATTAAGATCGATTGTATCGTCAGTACTATTATGTATTTTGTGGTTTTGCGTAATTAGCTGGTAATTGGTCGTTATTTTTATTCAACGCAAAGAGATTTCATTGGAAAACTGGATAAATAATTTTCATTAAAACATTTTAAGTAGGTAATGCCTGGTCGTTTTCTTAATATAAAAAAAACTAGGCCTGGACCTGGCTATAGCTTTTGAGTTGGCTTGGGACAAATAAAGTGTAGCAGAAACCAATTATTTTAGTAAGCCTCTCCAAGTCTCTAAGTCCAAAAAGAATTGATTTATTAAAAGGAGTTTGTAACACTAATCCATACTAATATTATTAATGCAACAATAGCTGTCTGTCTGGTATGCGATCACGCCTAAACAACCGAACCGATTTTGACATACTTTGACTAGAAAAAGTCGAAGTCAAAGTAAGTCAAAATCGTTGTTCGTAAAAACATAGGTACTACCTATACTCCATAAAACGTAACATGATTAGAATGACAGCTGTCAAAGTGTTATGGCTTTCTCGCTCGCTCTCAATAAACCTCTATCGATGTGTCTCATCTCTGAGATTTTTTTTTTTTTGTAGAGTGAGACACATCGATGGAGGTTTTTGAGAGCGAGCGAGAGAGGCACAACACTTTGACAGCTGTCATTCTAATCATGTTACGTTTTATGGAGTATAGTCTTGGCCTTTTGGCTTTTTGGCCAAGACTACGTTTTAACAAGTATAGTTATCGAGGATGTTAGTAAGGTCGATCTATCTTCTCTAAATGTCTAGCTATAATAGCTTGGACTGTGTTCCTGCAATATTAATGTAGCGACAAGATCAAAGCGAGTGCACTTGAAAGACTCAAATATTACCTATCCATAATATTATTTCACCAGGTGGTAGGTTCCTGTTATGGGCCGTCTAGGTGGGTACCACCGCAGTGCCAGATATTTTCCCGTGAAATAGAAGTGTGTCAAGCATTTGTGTGTTTCGGGGAAAGGGCACTGAAGCTAGTGAAATTACTGGGTATATGAGACCTAATAACTGTCGTCTCTTAAGGCGGGCAACGCGCCTGCGACCCCAAGGGGTCTCGGGTGCTATTGGGCGGCGCGGCGGTGATCACTTATCATCAGGTGGACCCACTTGCTCGTTTGCCCCCCTATAATATATATAAAAAAAAATATTATAAAATTCATAGGCCGTAGTGGCCGCTTAGCATGATGTGCGTGCCTGTCTACCAATTAGGACATAAAAAAGGTACCTACTTAAATATAATAAATAGACTTTCCAAATATTGGACGACGGTCAAAGCGTACTTTGATCAAATTGAGACATGGCACTTGGGAAATAATTGTGTTTTAAGAAGCTATATTTCAAGTTTAACCTCGTCTTTGGAACATAATGACAACATCCGATGGCGAACGTCAACCTATTTCAGTCGTAAAACCCTTAGTAATTGTATTGTATTTTTTAAGCTTGTAATGTATAACTGTTTGTTATTCCATAGAAATAAATAAATAAATAAATAAATAAATAAATCAAAGCCGAGTCACCGTTATTACGCCAAAAAAGGATATTTTCTATTTCGTCTATTTACTCTGCCACGTGTAACCATGGACCAGACCAGAAAACCATTAAGATTAGGTACTTGTGAAACTGTAGAGGTCAATTGTGTAATTTATAAGCAATCTGTGCCTTAAACTATAAATAATACCTACTTAAAGGGTAATAGATGTCAAAAACACGCTTTCATAATTTTGTTTCTGTTTGTAGGTTTGCTGTGTTTCCCGTTTTTACAAAAACTACAGGATGGATGTTGATGGAACTTTTGCTAAGTTAAAAAATCTTTGCAACATAATCGTACGATATTGTTGGCTATAATTTTAATAAAGATATTGATATCTGATGTGACAAGGGCTACTTGTACTCATGGGTACTTATTGTTCGTGATCAAATACTATACGCCTTAGAAAAGTTGTTCAATGTGATGGCATAGGCTTCCTGATGTCGTGAGAAAAATAAGTTCATCGAAAGGCAAGTTTTTTTTTTTATAGTAGCTCAGTACATTGGCTCCACTTAGCCTGACGGTAAGCAAAAGGGGAACCCAAATTACCACGACAACGGACGCAACACCGTGGCGTTCTATCCGTTGGCATCGCAGTACTGGCTCACAAGGTGCTTCTTCACGCTTCGTTTAAAGGAACTCATGTCATAGGAAGGGGGAAATACATGAGCCGGCAAAGAGTTCCACTTCTTTATAGTTCGACAAAGAAAGGAATCATCGAACTTTTTTGTACGCGATGGAATACTTTCCACGGTAAAGCGATGACAACGCGCTGACTAGAGCGAGTGGTTCTAAGCCGGAACGAAGAGGGAGGTTTAAGGGAAAAGAGTTCCTCAGAGCATTCACCATGATAGAGGCGGTAGAATACACTTAGTGAACCAACGTCTCTTCGCAATTGAAGAGGTTCGAGGGTTTTGGTGACCTCCTCATCACCTATAATGCGCAAAGGCCGTCGCTGCAATCTATCAAGGGCATCCAAGAGGTATCTGGCAGATCCATCCCAAAGATGCGAACAGTACTCCACACAGGACCGAACCTGAGTCTTATATAAAAGACATAGTACTTAATAGTAATTATCGTTTTTAGGAAATAATTTTTTTGTTAGTCCAAATCAAACGAAACCGCGCTAGGTACTAGTTTAAGAATACAGCATGTATCGTTAACATGGTTAACGGCAATGGTTGGACGGTTAAAAATGTCATTAAATATTTCAAAGATAAAAAAAAAAATTTTGTATTAGTTTATTTCCTCTTGGGAATTGAAACTCCTAAAGAAATCATGACTTGGCACAATTCCAGATGTGCCCCGACGCACAATGGAAAAATAATGGGTCGCTCGCTCCTCGTTACGTCTACCTTTTAGTCCCGGGTATAATTGTCTTATCTCCCCACCGCACAATGCATGCGATTCTGTAAAGGTCGGGATTTAATTAACAAGATGTACAGAATTATATTGTTCATTTAGATCCCATCAGAACGAGTTTTCTTTGCGTTACAGTCGAATCCATTAAGTTTAGTATTGAAATGGGGCAGCACGACCATGGAAGTACCACCCTCTCAGATAAGCGATGAATTTAGTACTAGTGGCGTTGCTATTGTAATTCGTTTGATGATTGAAAGTGCCAGAAACCTGGACCCCTGTTTCCTTACATCCCCATTTCCTATAGCCATTCCCCTATCCTCCATATTATTCTCAAAGGCGGCAACGCATCTGAGACTGAAGGTAAACCTGCGTCATACATATTTTGTTAATGATATGAATGGTAGAGGTGTAGGTTAAAATATGAGATGGGACGGGTACCCGGTTTGGATCCGGTAGTTTTCAGGATCCGGCCGGGTACCGGGTAATTGCGCCGGATACCTGGCACTGCCGGGTAATTAGGTCTAGGACGAAATGTTAAAAAAAGTATTTTAAAAACGGACATTTATCAAGAGAGGTAAATTATGGTGAAGAAATACAAGCTGGTTAGCAAGATCTGGGTTAAGTCTGTTGCATTTTTCTCATTATTACCAATCTCCGAAAAGAGGCGTTCACTATATACGGAGCTGGCGGTAGTGACCCATACTTATATGGATCAATCGCGCCCAAACAGGGAAGTGGAATTAACATCTTTTCATGCCGGGTAATTTTGCCGGGTAACCTAGCGCCGGGTACTCGGTTGCCGGGTACCCGGAAAAAGTAGGATTAAGTGCATCTTTAGTTAAAATAAAACATTAATACTCACTAATAGAAACAGACGAGGGTACTGTCTACTTAATATACATTAACATTGACTTCTCGAAGCCTAATTCTCTAGTTAGAAGGAGCGTTACGTAGCAACAAACAATTTATTCGATTCGTCGATTCTACTCGTAATTTCCAAAAACACGAGGTATTCGAGCATTTATTGCGGGATCGGAGTTGTGTAATTAATACTGCTTATTATAATAAGCATATTTAATAATTATTAAATTGTGTACAGTGAGCACCATCCACCACTCTCAAAATCTTCTTTTTTAGATCAAAATGTTTTACCGACTTCTCGCAGCCGTAATTCTAAACAATACGAGATAAGGGATCCTTCAAAAAGCGAGTTTAGTCTTTCCAGACCAGCAACGCAACTGATATACAGTCTTTGAGCAGCGGTGACCACTTATTATCAGTAACCCACTTTCAAGGCGTCTACCATTTAAAAAAGTAAAGTATCAGCCTATTAATTTCCCACTGCAGGACAAAGTCATCCATCCTTGAAATCTAGTTATCGCTACAATGATGGGTATTGGCTTAATCACCACGCTTGCCAAATGCAGATTGGGCATCACAAACCCGAGCAGTATCCGAAAAAACCGACACAAAGTTAGCTCGACCCGGGAATTGAATCCAGGACCCCGAGATCTTGGCCCGGTACTTAAACCAATAGACCATCGAGGCCATTAAAATCAACTTAAAATAATGACTTAATCACTACGCTTGCTTGCACTAAGTTCAGATTGGTGATCACAAGCCCGCGCTTTGTTCAATAAATCCGACACAAATATTCACGACCCGAGCATTGAACCCAAGGCCCCCAGGTCATTAAACATTAGACCATCGAGCAGCACATTAACCTACCATGATATTGAAATGAATATTGCTGAGGAAGGTTGAGTTACGTGCTGCTGACTGTACCGTAATGAATAGTAATTCTTGTTGCTGTTTAGATGCAAAATAGTTCCATTTACGAGCGACGAGCCATTTGGTGTAATGGTCGAGAAGTCGGTTATTACACCAGAGGTCGCACGGTACAAACATTTGTGTGCATGAACATCTGTTTGTATCGGTCTGGGTGTTTCTATGTATAATATGTATGTATTTAGAAATATATATAAGTAATGTTTATCCGTTGTCTGGCATCCATACCACAAGCGGATTATTCCCGACTGCCCCTACCAAATCTGCCCCCAGTAGGGGCAGACTAATGCTTAGTTTGGGGCTAGATGGCGCTGTGTAAATAATGTCCAGAGATATTTATTTATTTAGAACAAATACTAAGTGATTTATGTAGCGGGAATTTTATTAAATATTTTGATTTACATAACTAAAAAAAAAGAGAGACCGATATAAAAACAAAATCGAACAATTGCAACTGTTAAACGGTCAAATCAGCAAAACTAGCAATTATTCGGACCAAACCACTACGTATTCACAAAATAACATAGTTTTATTTAACTTTCCCAATACACAACGTAGTCGTACTACGTTAGTACTATTATATAGGTATTCTGTGACAGTACGTAACAGTGCCACAAAGCGATTGACCGTCGCAGAAGTATCGGACCAAACCAACTCTATTAGCGACTAGTGTCCGACCGAAACTGGTTTTCCGGCCGAAACCGAAACCGAAACCGAATATTCGGCCGTGGCTTCAGTTTCGGCCGAAACCGAAACCGAAACCGAAACTCACGTGGTCAGGTATAAAATTCCTTAAAATATTGAAATTTGGTGCATTTTACCCATTATCCTGCATTAATTGGGATATGAAATGGAATCACAGTATATTAATTTTGTTGTAATCATTAATTTAATACTAGACTTCCGCCCGTGGCTTCGCTCGCGTAGACTACATTCTATAAACCACTATGAAACCCCCAGGTAACTTCCAAAACCCCCTTCTTAGTGGAAACTTACACATTATGAAGCTCACTTTTAGAAAATTTAAAGTAAACAATTTACCCCTGCACAACATTTGAAAATTTTATTTTTCAACCCTTAATTAACCCTTTTATGGAGTGTAATATCCAAAACCCTTTTTAGTGGGAACTTAAACATTATAAAGAACCCCTGTAAAATAAAAACACTTCTATGCGGATGACAGTACAGGTGATACTTCTTACACCGATCGTGCAAATGTTTCTAACACACATGTCGGAACAGACTTGTTTCTCAGATGGTGACTTTCTTAAAAGAGGTCTCCTCTTGGGGACGTCTTAACCTGGTCCAATTTAACCGAAACAGACCTGGTCCGAAAAAGACACAAGTCTGTGCGTTTACCACAAAAAAAACCGAATTTGTCGTTTCCCTCGATTTTGAGAGCACTCGTCTTGTTATACAACCGAGCATTGGGATTCTCGGCATCGAAATCTCGAGCGAAGTTCAATTTCGCGGTTATCTGGAAGAAAAAGCTAAGCTTGCCTCAAAAAAAGTAGGTGTCCTAGGTAAAGCAATGTGCTATTTTACTCCGACTCATCGCCTCCAACTCTATAAAGCCCAAGTTCGGCCTCACTAATCAAGCTGCCATCGCTAAGCCGGAGCACCACAGTACCAACTTCTTCCTTTTGATCGTATCCAACGTCGAGCAACCCGGATTGTCGGTGCTGAAAGTCTTGCCGGTTGCTTAGATTCTCTCACATTGCGTCCCTGTGCGTCTTTTACCGCCTATATCATGGGGAGTGTTTCGAGGAATTATTTAATTTGATTCCTGCTACTAAATTTCACAACCGTACTACCCGCCACAAAATGCAGTTTTATCCAAACCACCTGGACGAGTGGCGATCTATTACCGTACGTTTGCGCAGACATTTTCTGCCGTGTACGACTGTTCTATGGAACCAGCTTCCCGCAGCAATGTTTCAAACCAATGCGAAATGAAGAAGCGAGCATATAAAATAAAAAACCTTTTAATTTGAAACTGACACCAAACTAAAAATATACTTCCCAAATTTCAAGACTGTAACTTTTAAAATGACGAAGTTTCATACAAACTTCCAACACTCTTTTTATCCCCTTGGAAGTGAATTGCCAAAAACCCCTTCTTACTTGGGAACTTACGCATTATAAAGAATCCTTGTAAAAAATTTCAAGTTCCTGGGTCTTGTAGTTTAGGATGGGCATTGAATGTCAGTCAGTCAGTCCATTCCCTCTTTTGTATATTATAATAGATCATAATATCAATAATCCAATCACTAATTGTTACTGTTTAACGCGCTGAATATGTTGTATTGCTAAAGAGATATCCGAACGGCGCACAACAATTCCCAAACAGGTTCGCGAGCGTCCGCCAAAGCGTTGCCGTGAGAAACGAAGTCAGGCGAGCGTGCACGACAACTTCCGAAATATCAGTTTCGGTTTCGGCAAAAGGTTCGGCCATTTTTGGCCGAAACCGAAACTTCCGCCGAAACTTGATTTTTGGCCGAAACTCGGCCGAAACCGGAACCGAAACCGAACCTTCGGTCGGACTCTATTAGCGACAAACAACACAAGACCGCATGAAGGGAATAAACACAAATTAAATGCCATCGGGATGCACAGAGCTGCTCTTCAGTCGAGTCCCGCTAGAGTATCTCGGTCAGTCCCGATGTGAAAATACAACGAAAACTTTTACAAATTATCGCAAATAAGCATTTTTGCGTTCCCAGTAGAGTTTTATACGACATGATGATGATGTGATGGTACACAAAAAGTAATGAATATATATATTCAGCTTTAGACATAAAAACCGTAGGAAAAACACTATTGTCAAAATCGAGTCATACCTAGTAACCGAACATAAGTGTTTTTTCATTATACTCGTACAAATTTCGTATTAGAACAATTACGTATGTTAGTGGATTTGAGTCTAAATTTAAATATACACAAGCCTTTCCCACCTGTCCTCAAAATTTTAGTAAAATTAGGACGGCAAAGCCCTGTCATACTGGGGCGATAGATTTTTTTGTTCCGTATGTTTTGGGTAACACGCGTCATTGAGAAATTAGTCTTGCCAGTGTCATTTTACACCACAGATATCATGTAACGTTCACAGTTTGTATTTATAATTTTAATATTGCAATAAGTTTTTTCATTGATGAACGAATTTGCCCTGCAGTGGCGCTTTGAAAATAGACTTTATTATTAGGAAACATACCTACAAGTTGTACATGCGTAATTTCGATGAAAAAGAATAGTCATTGTGGTGCGCCCTTTAAACCTACACTTAATGGGTACCTCCAGAGTATTGGTTCACTAATGAAGGCAAAAGTCAAATACAGGGCGGCCTTCATTCAACAACTCCCACAATGTACTCTCCACTTTTCACGGTTTGTTTTTACCGTTATCATTAGTTAACTTAATGATCTGTGAAAATATTGTAACTTACTTTATTTGATCTCAAGTGCTATGAAGTACATAGTTAATCTAATTGCCATCGTTTTGAGAATATGGATTTTCACACCACGATCCTTCGTTCATTTGATTCGAGTTAATATTTTAATAAGTCGCGCGTTCGTCGGTTTAGGTGTGGTTTGTTATTTTACGAGGTAAGAATAACATAAGTGGCTGCTCTAGTGTTTTCCTTGGTCTTCAGAGTGCGGTCTTGGGCAGAAAACGGATGAGTGCTTCATTTAGTAGGGGAACTTTTCCGCCTCTTCAGGCTGAGAAACAGGCAACAGGGGATGGACAGAAGGGTCTTGGCCTGTATCGGGGCAGACAGGCACCTAAGAGGTTTCTTGATTTACATTAGTAAATGGTGTGGTGTGTTTGCCGGTGTAGGGCACTCTTTCCACTATCTAAAGGAGAGTTTAGATTGCTCCGTAGGTAGATTATGACTTGACAAGAAGTCAAGAAGAGAGGAAAGTTGGGCTATTTTATCTGATCCCTACCATCTTGTTGTTGTGTTGTGTTGGTAGAATTTAAATATTTGTGATGTTGGTCTAGAACGCATAACTAGATACTTTTTGCCACGAACGAGTGCACTCTATTAATAACTTCCGACCGATCCTATGTCGTATTGGTTTGGTCACACTTCAAACCAATACGGCATAGGATTCTTCACAAAGCGAATGTATTAATTCTTCAAAGACATTCAATGCATTTGTGATGTAGGTGTGGCTAGTTTGATCGGCCTCTTATATGTATAAAAAAAAACTTCTATTATTTTTAAATCAATGTTACTCTTAATGATTTTTAGTTTTATGTGAATTCATACCCAACTTGTAAGTTGTAGATCTTGTTTACACTTCTTAATAATTAACAATTTCTAAGGTGCGAACACCGATCTATGCTTACGCCAACCAAAATAAACGAATACTTAAAATAAATTTAATTAACTCGGCAACAATTACACGTCGCGTCGTTAAAAGTTTTAATTAGAGATAAGTTGCGAAGTCTGGTTTTAGTTCTGTATACAAAATCAAAACGTTGTTAGTTGTCGATTGTATGAATTTTATGATGACGTGGCAGTTGCGCAAAGTTACCGGAGAAGAGATGGTAACGTTCAACTGATTACAGGTATTAAATATAAGTCTAACTGGTTCTAGCTATCCCTTTCGTGTGTCAAGGGGAATCGGGAGAGTTTACTTGGCCACTCCTAGTTCACGGGGGAGGAATGAAATTCAAATTCAAACAGTTTAATTCAGAAAACAGGTTCCATATTTATTAGTAAGTAGCGGTCGCTTTCACGCGTCATTTCTTTTTTCAAACATCTCCCCCCTTCAATCAGAATCAGGATCAAAAGTACCCTATGTCACCCGGGGATAGTTTAGCTTTCCAACAGTGAAAGAATTATTAAAATCGGTTCAGTAGTTTCGACACAAACAAACAAACAATCAAATCTTTCCTCTTTATAATATAAGTACTATAGATAAGTATAGATTATACCTAATATTATTAATATTATATTTATAACACCAATATGTACCTTTAAAGCAAAAAAAAAAATATGATTGATATTGAAATATTGAATTTTAATACATTAGTATCAATGTTTTAATCAGGCTACTACGAGTATAAGCCCCTCCCCCACTGCGATAAGATGGTCGCCAAGCGGGGGAGGCACGCATTATTTATGTATGTGTATATGACATGATTATCCCGAGAAAAATTATAATAATATGGATGAGAAAGGATAAGATAAGATATAGATTTATTTGCAGTAAATAGGGATGCCGTCTCACCATCTACCACCAGCAAAGTGTTTTGGCCAAAAAAGGGGCTAAAATTGGCTAAAAGGGTCCCGACACTAACGAGATCTACGGCTGCTGTGTTTGGGAGTCGGGACTGAACGCGTTTGTCCTACTAAACTCCCTCGATTTTCCCTTTTCACCCGAAAAATGAACGAGCAGGTACCCAGGTACCCGCGTTGCGGCCATTTACCAGCCCATTCCCAAAATGTTGCCTTATTCCGCCAAAAAGTCGAAGTATACTCCGTCATTCTCCTTGCGTTAATGGAAATATCCATGGCGGGTTCCAGATCCGTCAATTAGAGCCGCCGAGGCAGCCGTAACCGAATAACTGTCCCCAGGGCCGCTCCAGGTCATGGCGACTTCCTGGAAATGTCACACCCCTTCTAATCGTGTTCCAGTTAGACTGGAGCGCATCGTAGCTGTTGCCAATCAAATTTTTCACGTTTCGTTTTTATATCATCTGATTTAAAGTCCATTCACTTTGTTGTATAAAACTCAAAGGTGACTGGCTGACTGACATAGATATGTGGATATTAACGCACAGCCCAAACTACTGGACGAAACGGGCTGAAATTTGGCATGCAGGTAGATGTTATGACGTAGGCATCCGCTAAGAAAGGATTTTGATCAATTCCCACGGGAACGGGAACCACGCGGGTGAAACCGCGGGCGCCCGCTAGTAAAGAATAATATTATTTTTGCATGCATGTATCAAACTCAAGTAACATCACCGATGTGCTACTATTAATATAAAAAATAATAAAATTATTGGAAAATATCGCATACCTTGAATGTAACCCAAAACGTATAACTTGTGTCATGGGTATCAGAAGAAACATCTAGACACATAACAAACACAAATGTTCATCACATGAAAGTTTGTCCTGGGTAGGATTCAAACCCACGATAACTATGCTCCATAGGGCAGTCACTACCAAATGCGCCATGGAGCTATTCATAACCATTTTTGAGATACAAATATTATTCATTCAAAACATCATCTCGAGATAAAAATAAATACATTGACATTATGAGACTCATTGACAATAAGAGACTAATGTACGAGACTTCGTTAGAAGTTCTAAGACGTGAGAAAATCTGCTGTCTAAAAATATTGCTAAGACTGCCAGGTAGACTCTCTCTTTTGTTAGTAACTTCGTCACAGTTGCTTCGCTTTATTGGAGCGGTGAGGGGAAGGGGGGAGTAATCAGAGAAACTTACAAAACGCGGCGAAATACGTGACTGAAGTAAGCACTGATTAGAATTAAGATCGAGTCTTGAATAATCTTGAATAAATTACAGTCTTTGCAATATTTGAGGTGTGTAATATTAACGAGATGAAGAAAATTTCACTGACTTTTTTCAGCTCGAATTTTTTGTAACTTCTTTAAGAAATCTTGTGAATTGCATGTACTTTTTCTAAATTGTAATGGCGGTACCTCAACAGTTCACAATCAGCATGAAATCCTACATCGCACTAGCAAAATAAATATTTTTCTTTCTTTCTTTCTTTCAAAATAATGCCCTGTCCAAGCTAATTTGGTTCGATGCTGTGAAGGTTTTAATCGATAAATTGCTCACCCCAAGTCAGAAGGGAGAGCGATCAAACAAAGGCACTCTCGAGACTCGCGGCCGATTTTGCTTTGTTTCGGATAAATATCCATTGATGGCGGTGTCCAATTAGGATTAGTGGAATTAAGCCGTGCTTCGGAAACACGGAGCGACAACGGCACATTATTACAAGCAATAATGCAAATGTATCGATAATTTATTCATGAGTTTGTCAAAGCGCGTTTCGCGAGGCATTGATCTGTGACATTTAAAGGTCACGTAACATGACATGAGGTACTCGTATTATTACTTTCTACAAAATTGAAGAGATGACTCTGGCATAGTGTAAAAGTAATACCAGAAAAAATTTAGAATCATTGTTAAAGTGCACCAGCCCTGAAAGAGAGGAGTTTAGGTTCGATCATCGCCTGAAACCTGGACAAGTTGGTATTTTCAGTATAATAATGTATTATATTTCACTTTTGTGCAGGAATTATGCTATAAAAATGACGTATCATGTTATCAACGAAAAGGGAAGATCTCTCTCCGAGCAAGGTGTCTGTGCCCGAGGACCGGGGTACAGATTATTAAATAGTTTGACCGCGGCCCGATGTCCCATCTTGGTGTAATTCTAGTAATTTAAAAATACTTTTGAGGGGTAGGGTTTCCCACGCATTTATTAAAAATTTAAACCACATATATATCTTATTTACACCTAGATATAGCCTTCCGCCCGCGGTTTCACCCGCGCGTAATCTCTTTTTCAAATATCCCCCCTTCCCCCCACATTTCCAGGATCAAAAGTACCCTTTGTTCACCGGGGATAGTGTAGCTTTCCAACAGTGAAAGAATTATTCAAATTGGTTCAGTGGTTTCAAAATTGATATTCCCGCGGGAATGAGACGTTTCCCGTAGGAATTTTATAGCCTATGTCCTATTCTGGGTTATAAACTATACGTTTGCCAAATTTCATCTAAATCCGTTCAGCCGTTTAGGCGTGATTGAGGAACAAACATCCAAACATCCAAACATCTAAACATCCAAACATCTAAACATCCAAACATTCAGACTTTCGCATTTATAATATTAGTAGGAAGTAGGATAGAGTCCCCACCGATGTCATGTGACGAGTACTTCGTATCGAGCAAAATATAAATAATTCAATTTAGACGTGTGACTGTAATATTGCGAGGTGGGAACAGCAATGTTTGAAAATGTAATTTTCGTAACAAGGTTCGTTAATTTATTAAGTTAATTGTTTTTATTATATTCTACCCTCGCCGCCATCTGCATTCTGTCCGCCCATATACTTAGTTATTTATTTGTATTTCAGAATATTAAACGTCTAGATGTTATTTGCATTGCCTTGCAACTTATACAAATTAAAATTTAACTCTAGACGTAAATTAAATAAATATTGTTTAATAAAATATGTACAAAACATTATGAAGATAAACAAACATTCACACATGACATTAAAGTAATTTTAAGTACTAATAGCTCAAGCTAATGCTTAGTTTGGGGCTAGGTGGCGCTGTGTAAATAATGTCAAATTATTATTATTTATTATAGTTTAACAATACTTTACGTACGTACAGTATCATTACGTACGTACAGTATCATCAAATTAATGTTCTCCGTAAATATAAAAAAACTGATGAAATAACCTGTTAATTAGTGTGCGATACCGCAAAAATTACAAATAATCATTTTGTATTCCATCCCAACTGTCACCACCCCGTCATGAATACGACGAAGATAAACAGATCAATATTGCAATTTCCTTCAGTGCTACATGTGTCAGCTTAGCCACAGTCTAGAACTTCCCTTCAGTGTCCTTGCAAGTACTAGACCAAGTAATGGATTGCTAACATGGATCCCATACACCCATCGAACTAGTTTTGGAGACTACAAGTTTATTGCGTTTAAGTTTTGACCCACTAATTTACTGAAAACAAACATATTTGATTACTAGCGGTCGCCTCAGCGGTTTCACCCGCACGCAATTTCTTTTGTCAATTATCCCTCCTTCCCCCCATATTTCCGGGATCAAAAATACCATATTTCCCCGGGATTAATGTAGGTTACCAAAAGTGAAAGAATTTTTCAAATCGGTTGAGTAGTTTCGGAGCCTATTCAATACAAACAAACAAACAAATCTTTCCTCTTTATAATATTAGTTTGATTATAAAACAAGCAGTAAAATCTGCTTTACAATATCCTACTGCACGTAAAAGGCTTTCACTATTAAATCATCATCAACCGGAAATTGATTCCAGGGCCCCTCGATACTTAAACATCGAGTCATATACAAATAATATTATTATATTTAAATAGACAAAATAAAAAATCTGACCAGCTCTTAAAATTGGATAAGCAAGCATGCGGTACTTATTTTTAGTTATAGGTAGTAAACGAAGTTTGATGAATTATTAATATTAAAATAACAAACTAAATATTCAAGCAGACATCAATATTGTTACAGAAAAAGGATTTCAATTGTACAAAATTTGCTAAGTCCGACCAGTTAATTTACATTTAGATGAGAAACTTAACAACTTACTTCCCAGCTATAATTAACTCGCCTAGACTTCGGCTAAGTCTAGGCAATAAGGAACTTCAAGGTCTTCTGTCTAAATTTTAATATTTTGTGACTGTATTCGTTAATACAACATAGAAGTATAATATAATTGAAAAAATATTTAAAATCGGTTAAAAATCAAGTGAGTTACAAAGCAATTTATTTTCAGTATATCAGTCTGTCTCTTTCTAAAACAACATTTTATATGGCGCGTGTATGGAGCTACTTGCATGTGACGTCACATACAAGTAGCGCTCTCCTTGTCTAATCGTGAAGTTTACAACTCTGTAACTCCGAAAATACAAAAGATATTTCAAAATTTTAAAAAGCTTAGTGCTATTTTTTAAATAAACTGTATAAAAAGCAAATAAAAAAATTTATAGTCAAATACCCTATTTATGACGTGACGGCTTATCAAATCAAATAAATTATAATGTATCTTTTTCTTATTTTTTTTAAATAATTGTTACGTTGTTGTTACGGTTTAATTTCACTGGGCTTGGGAGCCCTGCAGAGGGACCTTTAATGGCTGAATACTTTACTTTAAATCCGGCTTAACTTAACTACATTCCTCTTAAAAGTACATTATCTTAGTGTAACGATAAAATACATAATTATGATCTTTATTTCAACGTAATAAAATACATAATTGCCTAATTGGGCTGTAATGGTGTTATATTATGTGTCTTAGGGAAGATAAGATCTTCACACGTCTCAAGGTTAGTTTGAAACAAACTTTATACCTGAGGAGGTACTTCTAAACTTAGACACGCACAACTTATTTTGTTTTTGTATTATGAATGAAAGAGCAAGTATGTATGTATTGACACTGATATTTATTTGGTTGCGATAAAATTTAAATTGTGTTTTTTAAATAAGCCACATTTTTTAATTTTTTTTTTGCAATGCCGGTGCCCATTATTCATCTAATACTGTAATTTTAAGCACATCCAAGACTTCCAAGTTTACAAGCGATTGACTTTGTTCCGGCAATATTCATGTGAAAGCCAGTACACTTGAAATCAAAGGCTGGAAGACCAGCTGAGCTTACAGTCTGGCAGTCTACATATGCCGCAGTTGCCGCATACTATCAGTGGGCTGCGTGTAGTACAAAAAAAGCTACGTTTAAGTTAGCTTTTATATCAATTTCTCGATTTTTTTCGATTACTGCTAGTCCCCGGCCGACTTTGATCCCAAACGACGGCATTTATAAAGCATTTCACGTGTAATTGGCCTGTCGACGGTCTCCGCTGATAAATGGCAGCACTGTACAAACAGACGCGCGTTTTTTTTTATTAATTCGGTGTTATTTGCTCTGCTCTTTTCCAATATTACAGGACATTCCGAGAAGGATCGGTGTTTTACGGACTTAATTAAATGTTTTCTGTATGCCTTTTAATGAAAAGCAGAATTAATGTTTTTTGTACCACGAGTGTGACGCTCAAGCATTTGGCTCCGTTGCCTATACACGTTTATAACACCAGAGCTAAGCACCAGAGACATCACTGGCATGTGACAGACTTTGTCATTTGAAAGAAAATCATAACATACTCAGCCAATTGCTATGCCTGTAGCGGAACACTGTAAAATATATATAATACTAGCTTTCCGCCCGCGGCTTTGCCCGCGTGGACTATACACGACGTTTACTACTACTATTTTATCCCCTTGGGGGTAGAATTGATCAAAATCCTTTCTTAGCGGATGCCTACGTCATAACATCTACCTGCATGGCCCGATCCGTTCAGTGGTTTGGGCTGTGCGTTGATAGATCACTTACCTAACGTAAGGGCAGTTGAGTTAGATCAAAACCGTTCTCATAGACCTAAATTCTACAGAATGTTGTAATATTTTTGAACAACGATACCTAAAATTGAAAGAGATTTCGAGTAAAACCTACAAATAATTATGGGTTAGTAGTCGATTATAATTATACATAGTAAAGTTTGTAAGGATAAAAGGGTCTATGGAGAATCTAATTAAAATCAAAGCGTTATTTTTTAGCCACGACGGGGCATGAAACAAGAATGAAATTAATTTATTACATTTGGGCACAATAGAGCACATAATATTAAAGTCAAAGAAAACATGGTAATTACGAAAAGATAATTCTTTTTATGAATATGCAAGGAATTAAACTGGGCAAGTCATACGTTTTTTCCTGCTTGGAGTACTCATTAGGAAGTTCGCAGGTAAGGTTTGCATTATATTTTGGTTTATTAATTTGTATTTATTTAATTGCTTCAACTATATAATTATTTTATTATTGCTCAGTTCCTATTGGACAATAGAAATAGAAGTAGGTATTTTTGTTTGTCCTTCTCTCACGTCTCAATGGACGAACGGATCGACATCGAGATTTGAGACTTTCCTGTGTGATAAAGTCGTATAGAACTCGAAGGCAAAGCCGAGATGAAAAGCTAGTGTTTAATTAAATTGGTCAGCGGAACCATGATTCACATCATCTGTTTACCTCATAAGAATTTAAATAACTCTCCTTCCATTGCTAAAAGTAAGGTTGAATATGCATATTAAATAAACATGAAAAACAAAGTTTGAAAACATTAAACCCTGTAGCACACGTGCCTAAAATGGGAGTGTCGCCTCGCGGGAACGTATTCAACTGCATCCAATGTGTAACTAACATAACTACTTTAATAAGGTCCAAAGCTCACGGAATCTTCACGGAAAAATTACTCCGTGCAGAGATTTTATTTCGATTTATATTTCCCTACGACATACATTGCTACTTTTCTAGAAGTAAAAAGTAAAACCCTCCTTATTGAAAGGGAAATGGAGACATCTTAATGCGATTGGAACGTGTAACGCGACAGTGTTGGTAAACAAAGATCTCTTTTAGCAAAAAGCGGAGCAACGGGGCTGGAATGATATTTCATTCGTGTGCATGTTCTGTGTCTTTGATTGAAGTTTTCCATTTACACAAGTTTTCGCTCTGTCGACCAGCTCCAACGAAAATGTTTACTAGTAACGTTTGAACAGTAGTTCATATCTAACTAAGGATTTTTTAATTCCGTTGATGTGCACTTATGACACGTGTTTCAATTTCCAATGAAAAAAACAAATGGTACGAAACTGTGACTTTTCCTCACGCTAGCTTCAGAGGACCATTTATCTTCCTTAAAATTATTATAACTACTCCTGGCATTTGGTGAAGTAATATAAAAATATATATGATCAAGGCCTCTATGTACAAGTGGGAATTGAACTGTTGGAGGGCGAGTGGCGACCAATTAAAAAAAAAAATTATTGTCCCCGTCAGTGGACCATCACCGACTCGTCCACAGAGGAGACGTGATGTATTCATCAACAGAAGCAAATGCTACGGTGGTTATTGTGACATTTTCACCAACGGAGTTCGAATTTCCACTGTCCACCACATAACCTTCGACCGGGTGATATTGTCACCAACGCCGACCGGCCGGCATTTGACGACAGAGCGTTTATTTAAGCTTCTACATTCACGTATGTTAATTAACGAAAGTGACATACTATAGATTCTGTAATCATTTCATCATTGAACAACTCCTAATTTGATATAGAAACTACGACTGATACTGTTTCATTGCGAATAATAAGCGTCCATTCGTATAACAAGCTTTTCCAGCCGTTAAATAGTATGGCGCTCGATTAAATAGAGTCGACTCGTAATGCCTCGGATACAATCAATGTTAAAATGGCAAATTGCCAATGCCTGATCGAAGCCTGTTCATCCGACACATGCCATATTGTCAGTGGCTACCTGTGTCCAGCTAAATACTACGAATATTGAAGTCGTTTTCAGCCAATTAATGATATTATATTAAATGCATACTTACTTGATGTGGCATTGAGTCCACCTTTTATACCGTTGTGTTGTTTAATTATGAAGAAATATTTAAACGGGCGTTAGGAAGTAGTGTGATAGTAAGATAGTAGTGTAGGTATTCATGTTTACTTATGTAGGGCATGCAGAAACGGCCAACCGTTATCGTTAACTATGTATTCTTTAAATATGTTTGAAAGAAACCTTCAAGTGTTGATTACGAATTCACAGCTAGTATTTTATAATGCGGCCCTGAGACTTTCGGCCAAAGAAAAAATATCGAATTCGAGTAAAAAAACTACGGGCTACGACACACAGGCTGTTTTATTCCGACGCCTAACAAAAACTGGGGACAATCATTTGCCTGGATACAAATACAATGCTACTGACGACCAACTTTCATTAATATGTTTTTAAATATTCAGTTTGTTTTTCTTTTTTTATTGTTTTTTTGTTATATTAAGTAGGCTTGGTTTTATTCTGTTGGGTGTCATGGAAATTCATTCATTAGTTTTTGCGTGAAAGAGTAATAAACATCCATCCATCTACGAGTATTCTCGCAAACTTTCACACCTATACTAATATTATATAGAGGAAAGAATTTGATTGTTTGTTTGTTTGTATTGAATAGGCTACGAAACTGCTGAACCGATTTAGAATAATTCTTTAACTGTTGGAAAGCTACACTATCCCCAAGTGACATAGGGTACTTTTGATCCCGGACATGTGGGAGGAAAGGGGGAAATATTTGAAAAACGAAATTATGCGCGGGTGAAACCGCGGGCGGAAGGCTTGTTTATTATAAATACGAATGACGTGTGTTTGTTGTCTTTAACGAAAGGGAACAACGGATCGGCGCGATTTTTGTTTAGTAAGAGCTTGAGCGTGATATGAGCTATTTTTAATGCCGGAAAATATCACATTAGAGTAGAGTGGTAGAGTCACTCTGTAATTGACGATTCATAAATACTTGATACAAGTTTACATGAATAAAGAATATTTTGATTTTGATTTTTTTGATTTTGATTAGTTCGCCACCCCTGGCGTATAGGATGGGACAGTCCATTGACTGATTAGCGACGCGTGATTACGCGGCTAAGAACGGAGATGAGCCGGGAACTGGGTCAAATACTATCTGGATCCATGTGAATATCTATTCTATTCAAGAAACAGTTGACTGTCTCATAATTTGATTGTGTTATGAGTACTAGACACTACAAAAGTTCTACAAATCATCATCAACTTAGCGTATTCCCGATTGCATCCAGTATGGAGCTCAGGGTCCGCTTCGACTATGTTCTTAGATTCGACAAGCCTAGTTATTACAATGGAGCGATTGCCATCTGACCTCCGTAACCCTTACAAGGGAAACCAGACCTACTTGGAACATAGCCGGGACCAACGGCCTAAGGTGCCTTCCGAAGCACGGAATCATCATTCTTTTCAGACATTTAGGTGATTCAAGCAAGCCTGATTCGAACCCACGACTTCCGGGTTTTAGACTAGAGCCCAACGCTCTAACCACTGACATAACATAAGTACCACAAATAAAATGAAAAGTGCGTTGAATTTTATGTATTGAAATGACATGTTATATTGTGACATGTAATATTGTAATATTGTGACATGGTACTTTTAAAATAAAAAAACGGATGAAAACTCGCGTATATTCTACATTTTGAAAAAGTAGTCGAAACGTCGGGTTTAAATTTCAAAATGTAGAATATACGCGAGTTTTCATCCGTTTTTTTATTTTAATGAGTAGTAACCGTGTAAATATTAGAAATCTTTACATGGTACTTTATTGGTTATTTTATGGATTGTTTGGATCTGAAATAAAGATTTATTATTATTATGTTTTTTATGAAAGGGGAATGCCAGAAAGCCATAGTAACTTAGGCCCAGAGTGCACAACATATTCAATCACATGAATAAAATCTAAATATTCGTACTTGATTTGTCGCCTTCATCTTTTTTCAGTATACTTAAGTTGGGAAAAACATTTATAAATAATTAAGTATTTCAACGATTTTTTCCTTTAATGATGTTTACATGTCACTTCTGATGTTTGATATTAAATAAGAAATTACTTAGTCCGAAACAGATTATTTTTAATTACGTTTTTCGATATAGCGGTAAATATTTTATAAAGTGTTAAATAATATTATTAAAGACCAATGAATAAATGTATATTTATGAATAATGATAAATGGTTTCAAACTTCATTTTATAATATTAATAATTATTAAATAACACTATAAAATATTTACCGCTTTAACGAAAAACGTAAATTAATTTCGGACCAATACTTTTTTTTTCTTTTTTCATGGCACTGCACGGTTGTGCATCGGTCACTGACAATGATCATTTATTTTTATTCTTCTCGTTGGTTGGTCCGAAATTAATTACGTTTTTCGATATAGCGGTAAACATTTTATAGTGTGAAATAATAATTATTATAAAAAGTTGTTTTATACTAATTTATCATTAATAATAAATATTCATTTATTAATTGGTCTTTAATAATATTATTTAACTATATATAAAATATTTTCCGCTATATCGATTAACGCAATATAAAAACGTAAGTTTCGGACCGGTATAAACAACGTCAGTAGTGAAATGTAAAGGATATATGTACTCGTTGAAATATTAAATAATTTATAACTGTTTTTCCCGACTTCTACTGAAATAAGAAAAACGCGAAAAATCAAGTACGAATATTTAGATTTCATTCATGAAATTGAATATGTTGTGCACTCTAGGCCTATTTTCGGCGTTTCCCTTTTTATCTCTCGAGATTTTTTTTGATTTTATCTCGGTAAATGGTACGAGCTCACTTATTATTATTATTATTGTAAAATGCTAAAATACAAATAACGTGTTGGTGATCACCAATCCGCATTTGGCAAGCGTGGTGATTAAGCCAGTACTCATCGTTGTAACGATTTCAACGATGAGGGCCCTTGCCCAGCTGTGGGACATTAAATAGCCTGTTCTTTACTTTCTTTTTTTACAAATTAACATCTGGACATAGGAAAAACACAAGAGTTTGTCCTGGGGTTGTGTTTGTAGGATTCGAACCAGCGACTATTGGCGCATTAGGGAAGGGTCACTACCAAATACACCATCAATCAAACTCGTGAAATTGGACCTTGAGAACTTGGCCAAATGGGTCATAATGCCTATTAAATATTAATATAAAGTATCGAGTTCATGTGACCCTGGTAACTTACTGAACGCGCGACCCTTTCCAAATGATTTATGGGCCGTCACTCAACTTGCTTGACAACCCTATGGAATTTAAGTTACTTGACATGTTTAATGGTTGCTTTGATTTGGCCTTGTCCTGCAGCAAGGATCACGACACGTGTTCGAATTCCGCCGAGACAATGAAGTTAACATCAGCATAAGTAAACGTGATTGAAATTATTTTTCTTTAAGCAGCTGCTGCGGTCGGTTTTAATGAGCGATACTCGCACTGTAGCTTCCTCAGATCGTTGAGCTTTTATTTCAAGTGAAACTGCTCTAACATTCATATTGCTGTAACTATGACGGTACAGTCATACTTTGGTAAGTCCTTACACCAACAAAAAATCTTAATATTGTAGATTAAAAGGCATATGCAAAGGCATAGGTTGACTCTTACCAGATCCGTACCTTATATTAAATACGTGACTAAAAATGGAAAAGTTTATAAAACAAGCCTACATTTTAAATTATTAATTATAACCGAAAGACCCCAGAAAAGGTCTGGTTCCACAAAAATTGTCCTTAATAAATTATCTTTTTATAAGCTGCAAGATTTAAAGCCGCACATTGTACATTGTCAGTGGAGGCAGATAATGCCATAATTAGCTGTGATTTATTTATTTTTTAAACGAAATCTGAGGGTGTAATTTCTCACTGTTGGCCAGTTGCGAACTGCACGCAAGAGTCAGTGTTTTTGTAAGTCAAGTGCCCTAAGTTTAGTGTTTTTGTGACCATTACAAATTAAAATCAAACAGGAGAAAAAGAGGGAGTAGGTTAGGTAAAGGTTTTTACAGCCTGACCAAGAAAATAAAAAACCTGCTCTGGAGGTGCCACATCAGCTATGGTTATAGCAACACTTGGTTGCTATGGTTATACTCACAAATAACTCACAATATCCAATAGTCAAGGCACGGTAGACAATTGACATCACACTTTGGCATGACATGCAACAATTAAATATAACAATAAGATGTCATTATTGAATGACATCTTATTGAAGAAATTAGTTCCAATATTTTCCGCAATATGGCGAGGTTTTTAATATTATTGGTTGGGCTATACAAAAACATCTTTTGTTATGTCATGTCTTTGGTCACTTTCTTGTGCTCTTTGCATAGTCTGTGGCTGGATGTCATTGTGCGACTAATATATACATTAGCAAGCTATTTCCTCCACGAACATAATATATTTTTGTCCAATATTGGCCTATGTTATCTTGTCGAGTAAATAGGCTTAGCTTCCGCTGTCGAGCGTGGATGCTTATTTTGATAACGCGCTTCGCTGAAACACACAATTAATCTATTACTGTTCATAACAATATATTATTAGTGTTATGAATTAATACAACAATTGAGGTCATGAAGGCATTAACACTTAAGGCATCACTAACGCCGTATCCCCTCGAATTAGGCTGTGGAGAACTTACTCACCGACATAATTTTGGAACAACAGATTATGAAGTGCTACATATTTCACTTTAGTCTTATATACGGTGGGGTCTGTCGTTCCACTCCGACCAACTGAACCGACCAACTGGTTGTGCAGAATGGAACTCGATGATAGATTTATTCCAATCTTACCAACTGATCATTTATTTTATTTTGAGAATATTATTCCAAAGGGAACTAAACCGACCAATTGAAACGGCCCAACTTTTTCTTTCTCAAGGATACCACTTCTTAGTTGGTCTGGTACTACCCTATAAGACCGGTTCTTTCGAGGACGATCCACTATGCTCTACCTTTAAAGCTTAGGTCACGTCACATTGCAAGTTCGCTTGCGACATTTTCGAAACTACTCTTTCCTGGCTTTATAAGGACGAGATAATTTAATTTGTTAATTAAATAAACTCGGGCTTCAAATAGTCTATCGTACACGTCAGAACGTCGGGTAGAAGATAGTGTTTCCGCGAACACAAATCTTTTCATAGAATGTTTCGCCTGCGATGTTATCTGGATTAGTAAATTAAGGCTTCGCTTTCTCCGTCATGTGGTGCGGATGTTTGTAAGATAAGGCTCCTTGATGAAATACACATTAGTCTATTACTGATTTCTATAGGCTCATGTCGATGTTGGACGGTTACTACGGTATTTAATAGGGCATCAAAAGCGGTTTATGAGCAATTATTTATGACATTTTACACTCAGTTGCAGAAACGTCCATTAAAGTTAATGTGTCATTAAAGCTATTGCTGTCACTTTTTATTTCATGACAACGAAAAGTGACAGCATTAGATTTAATGAAGCATTAACTTTAATGGAGCTTTCTGCAACAGGGTGTAAGTTGTGTTCCCAAACAATTTCGTTCGTCGTATTGTCTAGTATGTTATAAACGATTGCACTAACACTGGTTCGTGAGAAGTGCTCTCGTTTTTCAACTAATCAAGCAAAGAACTTAAATTAAATTAAGTATACATTGTTTTCACTGTTGTAAAATTAAATGTACTCCACGCTTTACTCTAAGAGGAGCGTCGAAACAACACAAGCTCTCACGTTTTTAATTGATCTTTCGTAACCAGCTACGAACACGCAATTTTTTTCTTGTTTTCAAAAGTGAATCATAATAACCAGCTACTAAAACAGAAATAAATTGTCGTTTTCGTAAACAAGTTTCATAACCAGCTACTAAAGGAGACTTTTTTTTTTACATTTTAAAAGTTGGTATTAATTAGGAAATTTTGTCCACTTTCATAGCTGTCTTTAGATTTTTTTCCATTATAGTACGTGGTTACAGATCTATCATATTATTATGAACTATGCAGCTAGAAATTATTCAAATCGGTTCAGTAGTTTCGGAGCTTATATTTAATACAAACGAACAACAAATCTTTCCTCTTTATAATATTAAGTCTAGATATCTAGTGGTTTATGAACCAGGCCATGATCTCGAGGTCCTGGGTTCAATTCCCTGATCGGGCAAAACCAATCCGCATTTGGTTAGCGACTTTTAAGCCAGCACTGTTATGATAATAACGATTTATTCGTTGGAATCCGGTAACATCAGGCGAGTTATTTGTGCACTGAATTTTTTTTAGACCACGTCAGTTGGCAGACAGACACGCAGCCCATCTGATGGTAAGCGGCCACAACGGCCTATTTCATTGAGGGACGCTTCACCGGGAGGCGTCGTCGCTATATTATGTAAACTAAACTCACTGTACTAAGTAAAGTCATACTTAAACAACATTTCTTTTTGCAAGGTGCACTTATGAATCGTCAGACATTAAACTAATAGATGTGTAGAATCTAATGTTTGTTGAAGGTGGGTCAAAGTCGCCCTAAAGTAAGTGATGAGTAGGTAAAAGGCAAGCCTAAGACGCTTTCGGCAAGGACAAAGGCGCCGCTAAGCTGCCTCTCTAAAAGCTTTCCCGCGCCTCGTTGGAAGAAACCTATTATCATATGTGCCGGTAATGAGGGTCGTGGGGCGTTTCGGACCACGAGTGATTCGACCCGCGGCCGGCGGTGCGAAACGCCCAATAACTTTTAGAAATGGGTCGATTCGCACCGCGGGGAATAAAACAGCTCTCTTATTTGATTTTGATCGAAAATATGGTACTTAATGAGAGGTCTTAAATCATCTTACGAATCAATCTTGCTTAAATGTATAATGGTGGGTAAAGATAAACCTATATTGGATTACAATTTATACTTCGAAGAAAACGGAACCCTGGGTGAAATTCAGTATATTTTTAGCAATCATAAAAAAACAACAAAGCAAATAAACAAGTTGGCATGGTTAACATAAGACAAAAAAAATGCTTAAATTATTACTTACTAGCCTTCCGCCCGCGGTTTCACCCGCGCGTAATTTCTTTTTTCAAATATTCCTCCTTCCCCCCACATTTCCGGGATCAAAAGTACCCTATGTTTACCGGGAATAGAGTAGCTATCCAACAGTGAAAGAATTATTCAAATCAGTTCAGTAGTTTCAGAACCTAGTCAATTCAAACAAACATACAAACAAACAATCAAGTCTTTCCTCTTTATAATATTATTATTATATTTAGTTTAGATTGTTTGCAGCATTTACTAACGTCTTATTGGTCGAGTAGTTAAAGTACCTGGTGGTAACCACGTGGTTCTGGGTTCGATTCCCGTGTCGAACGAAATTAGTGTCCGGTTTTTGGACATTGCTCGGGTTTGTTACACCCATAGAACAAACTTTGCTTATTTATTTATTTATTTATTTATTTATTTATTTATTGCATGTCACATTGCGATATAAAGGTCTTAAATATTAGATAGGTGTACATGTGACGCCCTGCAAGGGCATTAGCAAAAGAGGGCTTTAGTTGACTTCACACTTATTAATATAAGTGTTAAGGCAACCAAAGTTCAAATAATTGTTTTAAATTAATAATATATTAATAATAATAACTACATTAAATCGAATTATCATTAAAACAATGTTCTTCGTGCCTACATAAAGAAAATTTTTGCAATTAAATTATAATTAATCATTCAAACATTAATTATTTTTGTAATAATTGTAATAATATTTAAATAATATCCAAATAATAATTAAATAATAAAAAAATTAAATATGTAATAATTTAACATAAATAATCCAAATGATCTTTGTATTATTTATGTCAAATCACCATTATTACAGATAAAATAAAACAAAAACGTGCATTGAACTACCCATTATGGACCATCAAGCTTGTCATCAAAAAATTCTTGTAACTTATAATAACACTTATTAATAAGGAATAATTTAAGTTTATTAATGAAAAGCGGGGAAGATTCTATATTTTTTATAGTGTTTGGTATGTGGTTATAAATATTTATTGACATGTTATGAGGACTATCTGAAACTAACTTTAATTTAGAGAAGGGAACTTTAAGTTTATTCATATATCTATTATTCCTTTTAAGTTTTTTTATTGGAGAATATAAATAGGGATGTTTCCTTATAAATTTGCAAGACTCGAGGATGTATAAAGAGGTAAGTGTCAGGATTTTATGTTTGATGAAGTACGGCCTACATGATTCCATTTGTCCAATATTCGTAATGATTCTCACGCATTTCTTTTGCAGAATAAATATTTTATCCGCTTCACATGAGTTGCCCCACAGGATGATTCCGTAGGAGATTCTGGAATGGGCATAAGCGTAATAAGCCGTAAGGGCAGTCTTAAGATCAGTCACTTTTTTTAGGTGTTGGAGTGCATAAATAAAAGAAGACAGTTTTTTTTCAATTTTTTGTATATGTTGTTTCCAATTCAAATGCGAGTCTAGCTCTACGCCAAGTAACTGGGCCGAGTTAACAGTATCTAGTTTTGTATTTTTAAAGTTGTAAGTTATTTGTAATGCAGGTTTTTGATACGGTTTAAATTGAATAATTTTTGTTTTATTTAGGTTGAGTTTAAGATTATGTAAGTCTAGCCAATTAACAATTTTATCTAAGGTCGAGTTTAATTTAATTTCTAACTCTCTAGCATTAGAGCAAGGGATTAAAACGGACATGTCATCAGCAAAAAGGACACAATGGTCGTCTAATTCATCAGCTAAATTATTAATATATATTAAAAATAAAATACACCCCAGGACGCTACCCTGTGGGATAGAACCATTGACAAGGACTTTTCGTGACCGAATATGAGTAATTATGCCCGTTTCAAAATCTGTGTTTTCTATTTCTACGTACTGAACGCGGTTCTCTAGGTAAGATTTGAACCAGTCATGCGCTATCCCTCTAATACCTGTTTTATACAATTTGTCCAAAAGAATTTCAAAGCTAACCCTATCATAGGCTTTACTCATGTCGAGCTTAATTTAAGATTCAAACATAACTGTCCTATTTTTGGATATTCATTTATTCAACAGATACTCAAAACTTTTTGAATGACGGATACAGACGAAGCGGTGTTGATATACAATTAGGAAAAGTGGTTTTTAAAAATCCCAAATTATGGCGTCCTGAGATAACTCTACGAATATTCATTATTTAATTATAAACGGTAAGATGTTTATAAAGAGCGCAGTCGAGCGTGTCGTGATTTTAATTGATGCATTATTTATAAGAGCCTTACCTCTCACTGAGCTGCTGCGCAGCGAGCCGGTGTGAAGACGGCTTTACTTAAGTGCTCATCAAGATCGACTGATACGGATGAGTGTGTGTACAACACGCATTAGGTTAAAGTACACCTATTTAATAAAAAAAGTGTGTTGTCATTGCAAGTTTTGTCCTAGGGAAAAGGCCTATATCACAGATTATTACTAAATAGTGACTGACGTAACCTATATCAAGTGAAAATACAATTTAAAAAAGGGAAATTATACGAATCAAATCATGGCTTATGAAAAAGAAGAAATAAATGATTAGTACATCTATTTTTTTTTCTTTTAATAAGAAGATAAAATAAGCGGATTGGTGATTTTTTCGGCGCGTTTTTTCCCACAAATCTCGGATTTGTAGGAAAAAACGCGCCGAAAAAACAGACCAGGAGTTTAAACCAGTTACTCATCATTGAAACAGGCTCATACTATACTTTTTAATAAAAAGTAATGGCGTAAATAAGACAAAATCATTATCAATGTGAGAAATAATGTTATAAATCTCCGAATCTTCTTACGTTGCGTGACGTCGTATCTCCGCGAACGACAAAACTTTTAATTGTCTTTTGAATAATGCTAATATCTAAAGTGTTTATTCCTTTAGATTGCAAATCAACAAGATTATTAATTGTGAACACAGGTAATGCAATTTAAAATATACAGAAGTTTATATCACACTTTGTCGGGCCGGTGTAATATATCAGTTACCCAAATTATTTAGCTCATTTTACGACAACATTGTAATAACTACTCAAATATCTATCTATCTATCTATTCAGCCCGTGCCCACCCACTGTTGGGTATAGGCCTCCTCTCTTTCACGCCAGCTGTTCCGGTCCTGTGCTACGTTCACCCAGTTGACCCCGGCAAATATACTAAATATACTCAAATATACTAAAACTTAAAATTAGTTTTTTTAAATATTTAATCAATTTTATGTTCGTACTGTAATGTTAATAACTGTAAATTCTGACATATTTAACTTCACAATATACTGTGACATTTTAGTCGTTGTTTTCACGCAGTGAAATCATTCTATCTAAGTAGTACAATAGATTAATGAAGTTTTGTTTTTAGTCAAATTAACCTACTTTTACGATTGTGATAGACGAACTCGAATCAGTAGTACTAGCTCCGTCGCGGACGGTCACTTGCCGGGTCCCGGGATCATTGCCCTTCGCGCTTATTAAAAGATGATAATTCACTATTTACTAACATTAAAATTTGATTTCCATTTTTCCTTCAAACTTTAAATATAAAATAAAAAAATTACTGGCATAAATCGATAGTACTAGAATACAGTTGCGTTATGCTCCGGGAAAACAACGCATAAAAACACGCGGTATTAATTAAAACTACTATCTTAAAAAACTCAAATCCAAAAAACCGAAGTGTGTAGAAATGTTATGACTTCCTTTATCTTTCCGACCCAAGGATCACGGGTAAAAGTTTGGAGTGTACTTTAAAAATTAAACGGCTTTTTCGGCTGGCTTCCCGCTGTCCCCATTCATTCCACGTGGTTGACCTCTCACGGGAGCTAAACCTTCATCTTGTGAAAAACTTTAAAAGAAGGGTAAATCAAATAAAACGTCAGTAAGTAGTTGTGTTAATAGTATTAGTTTTGTGTTCTGTGTTGCTGATTGTGTCGGAGTGTTCCGTCAATATAAAAGATAAAAGTGGGAGCCAGTAAGTAAAACTATCTTTGTACCAAAAAATCATTTCAATCCGTTTCTCCGTTGTGTGCAAAGGAACAGACATAAAACTTTTCTGTTACTGTTACCCTAGGAGAACTGAGCATTATCTCGAGATGAAATGACAATACCCTTTCCAAGGTCTCGTCTACATCTGCACCAAATTTAATTTTTATTTTTTATTCTAGGTCAGTTGGCAGGTAGGCACGCAGCCCACCTGATTGTAAGCGGCCACTGCGGCCTATTCCATTAAGGATTTCACTCTTTACCTGGAAGCGTCGCTCAATGTGCTGCCAGACTGTAGACTCATCTGATCTTCGAGCCTTTGATTTCAAGTGTACTGGCTCCCACATGAATATTGCCGGAACACAGCCAGAGCTATTATGACGGCAGATTTCACCTGTGGGGGTGGTAGCTAGCTAGTCGGACTCTGAAAAAGCCCTATCATCAACCAGACCCTATGCGGGAATCGAACCCACGACCTCCGGGTTTTATACCCGAGCTTAGCCACTGTTTCACGGAGGCGGTCAAAAGTGTAAGAGACTTTTTCATTTTTGTAATTTTTGTGATGGAAATAATTGATTGTATTATTATTAATATTATTATGTAGGTACATTTTAAAATCTCGGACCAGTGGAAATCCGGTTCTTTGATTATTATATTTACGAACATATACAGTGAACATATACAATCTGGCTTTAGTGGTGGCTGAATGTATTCTAACGCGTACATTACTTGTATAAAGGTGAAATAGGAGCATTTCGCTGGACACCTACGAATTTCTGTAGGTTTTGACACCACTAGCATTGTGAAAATACCAACGTGTTCGTGAAAAAAAATTGTGAAACATTCGGTGCTTGACAGCCTTCATGCCGGCGATAAGGGTGACATTTGTGTGCACGAACAATGAACATGTCTGTTTGTATCAGTCTCTTCATAGTAAAGAACAAATATTGTGTATTTACAAAAAAAAATTTATTTAATTCGCCATGTTTATTAAGTCATAAGGTCAAGGTAGAATTTGTAAAAAAAATTTAGTAGTTGATTGAGTTCCAAGCGACCAGTCTAATTTATAAAATGTAAAAAATATACAGTGGTGGACATATAATTAAAGACACTGAGGAGATATTAAGTTTTCAGAGTTTACCTACCCTTTATACTTTTATTGTATTACATTTATTATCTTGCAATATTACTTAAATTGTTCTTAGGGTTATCGTTAAATGTTTGAAGTAAAATAAAGATACTTAAGATGTTCTATTAATTTTTTTTGTTGGTAAAGTTTATTGCAAGCAGTACGAACGAATACAAAGACCTGGCCAACTAATTAAAGACAGACTCATTAAGTAACTATAAAAAAATCAACTTAGTAAGTTTTGAAACGAACTTGATTTTAATACATTTTGGACGTATTTTAAAAACATAAAAACACGACATTAATATTTTGTCGCATGTCCTTTAGCAGCAATAAAAGTCCAACCCCGCCTAGGCATTGATGCCTTCAACTTATTGCAGGTTTCAATCGAAATCTGCACCCATGCCGTTTTAAACGTCGAGTAAAGTTGATGAACATTACTTGTATGTTTTTTTCCTTTAATTTTCTTTACATTAGATCACATGTTTTCGATCGGGTTAGTGTCGGGACAGTACGGTGGCCAATCTAAAACTGTTACTTATTGGCTCCTTAGCAATTCTTTGACTCCTGCTGAAGTGTCTATGGGATCGTTATCGTGTTAAAAAGTCTATATCACCGGCAAATGTTCATTGGCGTAAGGAACAAGACTTTTTCTAAAATATTCCTTTAATAAATTTATTCCTGCTACCTTGTATTTTTTTTATTAGGTCCCACATCTTTATCAGGAAAATATCCTCAAATTTTTGTATTACCCCCTCAACGTTCGACTGTTATCTTTGTGTACTTTGGATGCATTTTTTTATTTGGGGGAAGCCTAACGTAAACTTTTTCTTTAGAGTTAACCATATTAATTAAGGTTCTTCGGAAATAAACACATTTTTTCTCAGTCTTTCTGTCCCGATATGAATATTTTTGGGAAAATCGTAATTTTGCTCCTATTTTTTTTATTCCTTCAAACGAAGGATCTTAGAAAAAAATCTTTCAAAAAAGGGTGACTTCCACAATTTCCTTCTAATCGTTCTATTAGATACTACTTTAGACCCCTCTACACCAAATACTTCATAACGCATGTCTTTTGAGCCATTTGATAGGTCTTTTTTAATCAAATGATGCTATTTTTGAGGTGGTTGTTTTTCTCGGTCAAAATTTCCTAGGCATGTGAACCGTATAAAACTTCTTAAAATTCCGGATATCGTCTATAACCATATTTTAGAGCATCGTTAGTGATCTTTTAATGTACTGTCCGACCAAAATTTGATATAATTTTTTTTTTTAATTTTCTTCCTTTACTAGGGAGAATCGCAACTTTTTCCCCTTCCCATACTTATTCATTTTTATCACAATAAATACTTAAAGCAAGTTTAAAACTAAACTAGTTTTTGCTTGTCAGGATAAAATCTGCATAATAGAAAAAGTTAAAGTGCTCCTTTTATGGTTATGCTAACATTAGAACATGAAATACGCACTGTCTTTAATTAGCTGACCAGCGAAAAATGTATCGACAAAGTTTGTGTTACATTTAAAAAAGGAAATAAGACTAAAATATTGCTTTAATAACTTTTTATCTACATCCATACCATAATATGTCTATTTTATATTCAGGAGCGATGAGCAAACGCCCTACATTTAGATATAAGTATCTGTGGCTGCATTGAAATGTTTACATTTTAGTGTCGGTAACTGATACGTAATTACGTTCAAATTTCGAACGTCTTCTTTAAAAGTAAAAATTAATAGGTTTTTTCGATTATCGAATTAGTCGATTAGTAATTTTATGTTCCATTCCTATACATTTAATTCGATGCTGAAATTATAACAATCGATTTGAGAATCGAAATCAACTCGAGTCTAGATTGTTTATGGATTTTAAAAACTACAAACGTCAGTCATTAATTATGACAGTACTAAAATAACTTTTACATACAGATTATGTTGGTAACTAGGGCGTTTGCTCATCAATCCTGACTATAAAATAGACATATTATCGTATGAATGAAGATAAAGTTATGTATGTGACTGTACATAATTAGTCATTAAAATACTCATGTGATTCTTTTATGAAACTCACTTCGTTCGTTTCATAAAACCACATTCGTATTTTAATGACCCTCATTATGCAGCAGTCACATAAATAACTATTTTCTGTCCGCATTTTAAAAATACGACAACAGTGTACGTATGAAAACCAATAAATATGGAATTAATACTTATCTGGGTCTCTAAATACCGTTTATATTGTTGTACGTAGTCAACATCAAGAGTGTCTTTAATTATATGTCCACCACTGTATATAGGTATTATATATTTTTTTTTACATGTATATGTGACGACTTACATATGGACGTGCCATGTATCTCTATTTTTATTTCTATTCTAATACAAAACAAATAACTAAATTCAAACAAAAAAGGGTTCAGACCAAATATCTGAAGTTCTTATGTTTTATAAACAAATACTTGGTAACCCAGACGCAAAACAACTCCGTTCAAGTTTATTTATTACATTAACAATCACAAGACCGGCACTGGTTTGACCCTTTCTCGGAAAAGGGGAAACGTGGGAGTTTTGTGGGTAGTGGGACCATGATATCTTACGACAGAGTTCCACAAACTGCCGCAGGTTTCGCTATAATAAGAGATTTACACTCTCGCCTCGTACCTCGTCTCGTGCTTCGTCTCGTATTCACAGCTCGCCTCGCGTGATCGATGGTGGGTGTTCACATTCTCGTGGTAAGTTCACACCACGCTCGCGTTTGTTGCGAGGTCCTTTGACTCGTGCCCAATAACCTCTCCGGACGCGAGCGCTGCGAGGCGAGAGGCGAGACGAGCCGCGAGCGTCTATTTACACTCTCACCTTGTGCCTCGGCTCGTGCCTCGTCTCGCGACTCGTACCCGAGTGTAAATTACTTATAATAGTATGACGTCTGAGGTTATGGTACTTATATGCCACCTGACCCACTGCAGGGCAAAGGCCTTCATCTTTAAAATCAAGTTATCATTACAATGACGAGAAGTGGCAAAATCACCACGTTTGGCTAAATGCGGATTGGTGATCACAAACCCGAACTGTGATCAAAAAAGGTAATTCCTTATGGTAAGTAAAATTGCAATCCCCTATAGATTACATTATAATAAAGACACAAAATAAATGCCTACGGACATATTTCAAAGAGTTCATATTTTATTACGTACATTAATTTGTAAATTGTTTTAAATTGAAACATCTATATTAAAACTTTAAAGGAATGCCAGTGAAAAAGTAAGAATCTTAAAATCTTTATGCTGTAAAAAATCTATTCAAGACAAATCAATTGCTTACATAAAGGGGAATCGATAAACTACATAATCCAAATGAATCTTTTTCCTTTCAATAGTAACAAAATAAAATGGGATATCCAACAACCCAACATGAAAGATGTAAGAGGGATTTGAGGCGAATCTTTATGTTGGCTTCAAATAAGCCACAATAAACTCTGAGGGTCCATCTAAGATAATTATCTGAGCGTATTTCCAATTAATAAAGTCGCTTTTTCGGCTACAAAGGCCAATCTTTACGACCAACCAACTTTTTTTTTTGGGACAATGCGTTTATGCACTAAAATCGCAGGCTAGACCCGCGGCCGTGTGTGGGACTCGAGTCTAAAGCGTAAACTACCCCGAGTTCCCCTTCATATCCGATTGGGAGAGCCGTTGTCAGCCTTGCGGCTATTGACCCCCATCCCCGTACGACCAACCAACTACGCAGGATATATTATAGTGAACAAGAGAGCATAGGTGCACCCCACAGGTGCACCCCCTATTTCCTCAGATTACACGGTGTACACTTAAACATAAATAAATAAAATAAATATCTCTAGACATTATTCACACAGCGCCATCCAGTCCCAAACTAAGCATAGCTTGTGCTATGGGTGCCAGACAACGGATAAACATTACTTATATACTTTTTTTTTTGTAAATACATACATATTATACATAGAAACACCAGACCGATACAAACAGACATGTTCATGCACATAAATGTTTGTTACGTGCGGGGATCGAACCCGCGACCTCTGGTGTAATAGCCGACTTCTCGACCACTACACCAAATGGCTCGTCAAACAACAATATATGAAGGAAGAACGTGCATAGCTATATTAAGAAAGAATTATTTACTTATTAACTTATAACATTTTTTTATATTAATCTCTTAGTATATTTTTCTATAGTATTTTTTTTTTGAAAACGTTAATTTATTTATTATATCAAAATCCAGTACATAGATTTTATAGGATTCAAAATTCTACGTGAATAAAACCACAAGCAAGGCTAGTAAATCATATTCCCAGAATTTATGAGGGTCTAAGCCTATCCATCTTGGACTCTTGTATAAAATAAAATGATTGATGATTAAAAAGGTTTGACATTAAAAATTATAAAAGAACGAAGTAGCCTCTTAACGACCTATAGTGAAAGAACCATTGGATCCACGAGAGTAGGAATAATGTTCCCGCTCAGTGCCGCCTTGCTACGGAGCGCGACGCACGTGTCTACGGCGCTACGGCGTAGCTGCTACGAACTTCTTACGACTGTTTCGTAGCACTTGTATTTTTTGGACGTAAACATGTTTACAATGAATATTAATTGTATTAAAAATGGCTTAAATAATTATGACAGGGTTTTGACTGTAGAAAAGTCAAATTAAGTGTGACGATTTATTGAATTGTTGGTAAAAGTGCGGTTTTTGCTAGTGTACAAAGTTTTGAGTTAAAAGTATGCAATAGAAAAATATTTAAAAGCACTATTTTACAAACCATTTACGTTAAGAAAATTATTTTGAAGATCAGTAAGACTATTTATTATTAAATGCTAGTTAAATATAACTAAGTCTTCTAACTGTGCGCACCTCGACACTAAAATCCAGTCATTAAAAAGGATGACAGTTTCAAAGTTGAACTTCCATATTTGAACTACTCTGTGTATGGTGACCAAAACGTGATTTAGTTACATTTTCACTCGTAAAAATTATGACAGTTCCAAAGTTTAATATCTATATTTAAATCATTCCGTGTATGGTGATTAAGACGTGATTTTGCAAAATACTTGTAAAAGATATGACAGTTCCAAATTTAATATTCCAAAACTGAACTAGCCTCCCCAAAATCACCGACAACCATCAAAAAAACAAAATGGAAGACGCCCTCCGCCCCAACGAGACAGCAGACCAGCTGTACCAGCGCTGCACCAACCTCAGCACCTTCGACTGCAGCGAGGAGGAGATGTTACTGCTGCTGATGGGGCCGCGCCGGCTGCCGCTGCGCGAGATCGTGCCCATCTCCGCCGTGCTGCTGGTCATCTTCGCGACGGGCGTGGCGGGCAACGCGGCGGTCTGCGCGGTCATCGTGCGACACCCCGCTATGCACACCGCCACTAATTATTATCTCTTCAGTCTGGCTTTAAGTGATCTACTTCTACTGCTCTTTGGTGAGTACTACACTTGACTTTCAAACTATTTACGTTAAGAAAACTACTGTGGAGAATAGCAAGCCCAGTTAAATTAGTCTTCTAGCTGTGTGTAAAATCTCCTGAGCCAAGTTTGATGGGTCACCTAATTTCTTGGGTGGCCCTCCTTAGACAACACTTTGGCCTACCGCATCAGGTAACTGGGGATGAGCTGGTCAATAGCGACTTGGGTGGTACCAGCTCGTCCCAATCTTGTGGAAGAGGAAACCTGAGGAGTTTAGTAAGTAGTAGGACGACTGTCTCTAGGCCCGAGCCCAACACACGACCACTAGCCTGCGGTTATGGCCGATAAGCGGGTTCTCCTCTACTTCGAATGCAGCGAGAAGATCGTGCCCATCGCCGCCGTGCTGCTGGTCATCTTCGCGACGGGCGTGGCGGGCAACGCGGCGGTCTGCGCGGTCATCGTGCGCCACCCCGCTATGCATACCGCTACCAATTATTACCTCTTTAGTCTGGCTTTAAGTGACCTACTTCTACTGCTCTTTGGTAAGTAGACAAACTGTTTACATAAAAGTAACTTCTGTGGAGAACAGCAAGACTAGTTAAATTAGTCTTCTAGCTGTGTAAGCTGTAAGATCTCCTGAGCCAAGTTTAAAGGGTCACCTAATTTCTCGGGTGGCCCTATCTTGGCGCCACGCCGGGCAACCGCATTAGTCAATAGCCACAAGGCTGGCACCGACTCGTCCCAATCGGGTGGCAGCAGATTTTGGATCTGGGCCTCTAAAATAGTTTCACTACTAGGTACTGTTAAACGAATAATTAGTAGAATCGAATTACACATCACTATGGTCACCGCGTACGGTGCTCCGCACTAGCCGGGGAGATGACAGATAGATTTTACCGCGCTTGCAATGTATAACGCCGTTAACTTATTGCCTAATATTGTAAATGACTATTAATTTTTAATTAACAAGAGAAAGGTGTTTATTACTAACAGTACATAGACCTGTACGGAAATTGAACTCTTGATCTTGACCCGAGGGTTACTGGTAAGCTCGAGTCACGGGATATCTGTACAACAAAGGGTCGGTTTGGGTTCAGCTTATAAATACGTTACTTCCAAGGATTAATGTACGTTCCATGAAACAAAACAATTTTAAATTGCTTTTTCAAGCACAACACTTTGTTAGCCACTAAGGCTGCCTGTCCACTGAAGCGGAGCGAGGAAGCGGAGCGGAGAAACGGAGAAATATTAACCCATACGATTGCAACTTTATGTCTGAGCGGAGATTTTGTGTAATCTTATTGGTTAATATTTCTTACTTTCTCCGCTCCGCTGCCTCGCTCCGCTTCGGTGAACTGGCAGCCTAAGTGGTATCCATTAGATATTTTTGGAGATCAATCGCTTGTTAGTTTAGCGGGATAACCTTTCAATCGACCAACACAATTAGTAAACGTCTTGAGACATTTCAGTGATTTCGCTAGCTCTATCGAAAGAGGCAAGGGAGAACGAGATCCCCGTCACCCTATGCAAGGCTATGTGCCTGTTCGTCAGCGACTTAAGAGTCGACGGTCCTTCCACAAGAAAGTTGTCCCTATTTTCACCGACGACCCAGGCCTAGTTAGGAGAGAAAAGTGGAAGGAGGAACACCCCCTTTCTCTATACCCCCCTCGTGAAGGCTTAGCACCCGGCCATGACCTGCCGTGGCAAACGTGGAAGACCCTAAACAGATTGAGGACTCAAGTCGGCCGTTGCAAGGAAAACCTGACGAACTGGGGATACATAGAACCAGCCAGGGGATACAAAAACACGTGTGACTATGGTGCCTCCCCGCAAAGCATGGCCCATCTGCTTTTTTGTCCCGCGTGCCCTGACACATGTGTTCAGGAAGACTTGCTGCGCGCTAACAGTAATGCTGTTCGGGTGGCGGAGTACTGGTCTGGTAAAATTTTATTTAGCCATCGACTCGCTAAGAAGAAGAAGATTTCAGTGACATTTTCTTTCACGTAAAGAAAGCAACGATTACTTTACTTAATTATATTATATACTAAACTTCGATACTTAATTCTGAACTGATTAACTGATTTTTACACATTTGGCAACCGTGGTGATTAAGTGACGATGACTTGAATTAAATGATGGAGGCCTTTGCAATGCTCTGGGAGATACTATTTTGGCTGGCTGATAATACTTTTATGTTATCTGATATTCTGATTTCGTCACACATAGAAATATTATACCCACCTCAGAAGCTTTTAATGAAATCACTTTCATAGTCTTTGTATTAACCTACGTCGTACCTACGTAGTATTAATTAGGGGAAATCTTCTTTGTAAAATAACCGCAATGAACAAAAGAAAACGCTAATAAAATTAACCTTTGACCCTTACTTAGCCAACCGCTCACAGCTTAAATTATGACGTCCAGTGTCTAATTTATCACAATATACATTTTGTGAAATTCTCAGCTTTTATCTAATTAGTAAAACGTTCTCGTTCTCCACTCTTTGCATTTCATCTTTGAGGTTTGACGAACTAATTTATAATATCCGTCACGGATCTTTCCGTGACCCGAATTTTACAGCTAAGTCTTGGTCTTGGTATATTAAGTTTCGCGAAATTTTATTTCTTTTGTATTTTATATTTACTTTATCATTATTTATGCGATATACATACTTCTTCTTTATCCCAGCGTATTCCCGATTGCATCCAGTATATGGAGCTCAGGGTCCGCTTCGACTATGATCCTAGATTTGACAAGCCTGGTTATTACAATGGAGCGATTGCCATCTGACCTCCGTAACCCTACAAGGGAAACCAGACCTACTTGGAACATAGTCGGGACCAACGGCTTAACGTGCCTTTCGAAGCACGGAATCATCATTCTTTTCAGACATTCAGGTGATTCAAACCTGCAATGTCCTAACCAAACTGGAAACATTCACACAAAGTGATGCTCCCCACGGAATTCGAACCCACGACCTCCGGGTATTAGAGCCCAACGCTCTAACCACTGTACCACGAAGGCAGTTATGCGATATACATACTATTCTTACGAAAACAAAATTGTATGCACATGTGTAAAGAATAGGGAGTTCTTTTACTCTTATAGCGCAGTCGAAAGAGCAGTCTGATATGACCGCAAAGAGATCAAGCACAGAACCAACAGCTTTACGACTGTTTTATGGTTTAAGATATTTATTTTCTCAGAAAGAATTTACAAAAATTCACTTAGATTGAGAAATATAACAAAACAAAAAATTTTTTCTGTGGCGCAATTTTAGACTCTAGGACCCTAGGTATTTTCTGAACAGATTCAGTCACAACCTTACGGTTCGACAGGATTTGAACATACTCGTAAGTAGGACCCCTGGTGGCCGTCGCTTTGAATAGCAACATACTAGCCACTTAGGCATTTATTTATATTTCACTAGAAAGAAAGAAAGAAAGAAAGAAATACATTTATTGACCACAGATAAACAAAAACATTGACATAATACTTAATAAGGTATGACAAGAGACTATGGTCAAGTGGACCTGGCCTCAGCATGTGCTGCAACGGACCAAGATCCGCTGCAGCGCTGGTTTTCAGACCAGACCCAGAGTGACTTTAAACTTAATAATAATAATATAATAATAAATTATTCATTTAACAACAACGGTACAATGGTTTACAATAAAATTTACGGTAGGTATCCTAAATTATAAATGAACTATGCTCAGTCTACTCAGGTACTTAACAACATAATTATGAATAACTAAGGTACTTAACATAGACTACGACGGCAAAAGCAAAAATGACGGAGACGAGTAAGCAAGGATGCGCAGTAGGGTGCTTTTTATCGAAAAAAGGCAATGAATGGCAGGACAATAATAGAATTGAATTTCCACTTGGTCAAGTCACACCCGAAAGAGAGCTCGCACAATAAGAAGGGGGCCATTTCACCCAGTGTAAGCCTCAACGACGCTGGGTTGCCGTTCTCGATGAGAGATGCGGACAACCAGAAGGTAAATTTTGTGTCTTTTGTTTGTTGAGAAGATACTTTTTGAGATTTAATTTAAACAAATGTAACGTGTCCGCAGCTCGCACCGGAGGCGGAAGGTTATTCCAACATTTCGTTGCGGCATACCTGAAAGATCCACGAAAAGCCGTAGTACGGTGCTTCGACGTAACAAAGATATGAGTGCAGGCTCTTCTCGGGTACCTACTATGATCCTTCGCCCATACTAGCTTGTTGAAGAGATAAAGCGGCCTTTGATTCCCAATAACGCCAAACAACATTGTAGCAAGGTGAAGTTGTCTACGAGCATCCATCCTTAGCATATCAGCCGCATTTAAGAAAGGGGTTACATGTGACCTACGCGGAATGGTGAAGCAGAATCGGGCGCAAGCATTTTGCACACGCTGCACAAGCTTTGCTGTTCTGGACAGTAAGCACGGGCCATACACTGTATCGCAATAGTTTAACTTGGATAAGACAAGTGCCTCGCACAATGTTACTCTCAACTCTTCACTCAGGTAAGGACGGATTTTATAAAGTAGCTTTAGCCTAAAGAAACAGTTGCGGGAGCACTCAGCAATGTGACTTTCAAAGTTCAGGTGGCTATCAAAAAGCAACCCCAAGTTCCTAGCCGATTCGACCCGCTCCACAGGCTCCCCATTTATGTTAATATTCAAGGGTATATTGGCAAATCTATAAAGGCTCTTCCTTGAACCAATCACAAGCAGTTTAGATTTTTTGGGGTTTAGGACGAGGCAGTTAGATTTACACCAGCTATTGATCCGTTCGAGATCCTCATTTATTTTGGAAACAGCTAGGGCATAATCGCCAGGTTTGAAGGATAGGAACATCTGTAAATCGTCGGCGTATAGATGAAATTTGCAGTTTTTTATCATGTTTACTAAGTCGGCTGCGTATAAGGCGTAAAGGCCAGGTCCAAGTATTGATCCCTGAGGAACTCCGCGGAGAACCGGCAACTGGGCAGAACGTGACCTAGTCCCATTCGAATTGGTCAGCTCCACCAGCTGCCGTCTATTCTGTAGATAACTACTGAACCATTGAGAAGTGGTGGCACTGAATCCGTAGTAGGTCAACTTCGACACGAGGAGGTCAGTATTAATGCAGTCAAAAGCACGCGAGAAGTCAAGCAGCACCAGAATAATAATCTCCCCCTTATCTTGGGCCGACAAAAGGTTATCGACTACATCCGCGAGAGCAGTGGCCGCACCAAGGCCTCTGCGAAAACCAGATTGTAACTGAGGGAATATATTGTTGTCCTCTAAATATTTAGTCATCTGTTCGCAGACAACTTTCTCAAGGAATTTAGAGAGGCACGGGAGCAAACTGATAGGGCGCAGATCGCTCAAAGAGGCTGGGCTATTATTTTTGGGCAGTGGCTTAACCACTGCCACCTTCCAACTCTCAGGAAAGACTCCGCTGGTTATGGAGTGATTGATGATAGCGGTAATGGCTTGCAGAGATTGCGGCAATGATAAGCGTATCATATCCAACGACAATCCATCGATTCCTAGAGCATTGGATTTGAAACCTTTAATTATGTTTAACACCTTATCCTCACTAACAGGGTGTAAGGAGAAATTGTTGGTACAAAATCTGTGATGCTCAAAGTATGTCAACTGCGAAGGTGACACAAATCCATCGCCAGGAACGTCCAGAAAGTGCGTGTTTATGGAATCGGGGTTGTCAAAAGAAGGAGGAAGGTCATTGTTTTTTTTATTGTTCGGACTCTAGCCTTCCGCCCGCGGTTTCACCCGCGCGTAATCTCTTTTTTCAAATATCCCCCCTTCCTCCCACATTTCCAGGATCAAAAGTACCCTATGTTCACCGGGGATAATGTAGCATTCCAACATTGAAAGAATTATTAAAATCGGTTCAGTAGTTTCAAAATTGTTATTCCCGCGTGAATGAGACGTTTCCTGTAGGAATTTTATAGCCTGGAATTTTATATGTCCTATTCCGGGTTATAAACTATACGTGTGCCAAATTTCATCTAAATCCGTTCAGCCGTTTAGGCGTGATTGAGTAACAAACATCCAAACATCCAGACTTTCGCATTTATAATATTAGTAGGATTAAAGACCGGTATTCTAAATCTTGTGAAAGAAAACTATATATTTCGTCGCAATTAAATGTTCCAAACACCAAATGCTATCAAAAATGCGTTCGGGTTCTCGCGTTCTTGGAAAGCATATTATTTCGTCGCTTCTCAAGAAAAGTGTAAAAAGTCGAAAATTTTGCGAAATCTATTTCGCTTTATAAATACCTACCTACAAAAAGTTATAAAAGCGACTTTCAAACTTCATAAAAAACGCTTTTATTAACCGTTCAATACGGTCTCCTGTAAAGTTAGCTAACTTTGAGATTGTACACTATTCATGAGAAGCGGCGATTTGTCATTCCATTTCCTATAACGAACTCGAACGAACAATGATTCTCGAACATTCCGCAAACACGTCCAAACGTGTCGACAATGCTTCCGATTGTTCCTTTCTGGGATTCTCGAAGTTTAGCGTATTCGGACTGAGATGAGCCGGCGAAGAGCAAAGTTGAATACACGATGTTGTGTCGTTTGAACATCCTATTTAACTAAATGAGACTTCTCGTGTAACTCGATGTTCCTTTAGATAAAAAAGTGAACATGTTTGTGCCTAAAACGTTTGCATTTTTTATGAGAGAGCTAGCCAATTTTGCAGGCATGACACCTAATCGCAATCACTGCCGCCTATAGACCGGCATATGAAAGGAGGGGGAATATGAAGGGATATGGGGAATGTGGATGGAAAGAAGACAAGACTAAGTGAAGCGGGGCAACGAACCGCAATTTAAGGCATTCGTTAGACTACTCATACGTTGATTTCCTTTGGGTGGTACTTTTCCGGTTGAGACAATAAACAACGAACGACAATTGAACATTTCAACTGACAGGAAGTGCTCTATTGTATTTACTCCATGAGATGGACATTAGATAGAAAATGGTTTTTTTATTGCTATGTGTAACAAGACTAGCAGATCGTACACCTGATGGTAAGTGCCACGTCTGCCCTTAGACTTTCACTGTTCACTGGTAAACAGTAACTAAGCAGTTTACTGTCTGGCACCGCCCTGCGCCTGCTACACCGAGACAACAGTAATGGTTGTGGGAATGTGAATTAGGATTGGCTGATGCGCTCCTTTACATTGTAATGTGGCGGAAATATAAGATAAAATACATTTAAAGATAAAAAAATGTGATATATATCATATATACGATAATTTAGACCATCAAACTTTACTTTCATTCCATTTAGCCAGCAGAAACGGTCTTCCACTTAAGTAAATGCGTCGATAAACTGGAATCGTCGCAGGTCCCGGGCAAAGGATAGCGCATTCCCGCAATCAATCCGGGATTAAATATTAACTCCTCACTATCTCTTACCTTACCCTCTAATATACCTCTTAAAGTGGAAATGGCCCTGAATTTAGCGTGAAATAGTTCATTAATCACGTTCCTGATTAGGACGTGTTTTTAAGGAGATTCTCAGAGTTTGCTTAAGTCAAGACAGATTTTAATAAGTTGTAAGTGTTGGCCCACGCTATCTCACAATTGAGATAAGGCCTGTTTACCAGCAGTGGGAACGTTAGGCTGAAAATGATGAAGTGTTGACCTTTCGTCTGCGGCTTCGAAGTGATTTCGGAAATATCAGTATCAGTCTAGGCATAAAAAAGCCTATGACCTTCCCAAGATCTAGTCTATATCTTTGTTTTGAGTGTGATTATCTTTGTTATTATATTTAATCAAAATCGGTTCAGCGGCTTAGACATGAAAGTGTAAGAAACAGACACTTATTTTCACATTATACTTTAAATAATTGTAATTGTAAAAATAATAATGCTAATGATTTTCCTGAATTAATACGAGTATAACATTAGTAACTAGACAGTAATAACAAAGTCCTTCTTTATTATGCCTTAATTTTGAAACTAAGATGTTTTAACCACTTAGCCCTTTTAAATTAAAGAAACTCTTGTACTAACATAATATTTTATTTCTTAACTCAGAGCGCTACCTACGAAGTTGAACAGTGTGTGCCAGACAAGAGATAAAAGTATTTAAAATCGATTTTCATGCATGTTTGTACATCATAAACAGTTACGTTTGTTACCTACGTTAATAGACTCATCCACAAATAACATTCAAAATTTTATTCAACCAAATGATTCATCGTTTGGTGCGTGGTAAATCATCTATATCTTAACACGTTCTCTGCCGACGCGGTCAGTGCTGACTGACAGCGAATTTTCCCTTCAGGCCAGGCAAAAATCACAGTTCTGTTTAAAATTAATTAAAAATTTGTTTTGCTTAAATGCTTTTATCTAATGATCAAATGTATGTTGGTTATAAACAAAAGTCAATTTGAGATAATATTTAAGGTAATTAATGAATGTCAGTCAGGACTGACCGACGCGGCCTACGGAGAGATAAAATCGACTTTCCGTTACAGGGGGCCGCGCGGGCGCGGTGTCGGGTCAACCCCGCCCCGGCCCCTTGCTTTCATCATCATCATCATCAGCCTGTAACAGTCCACTGCTGGACATAGGCCTCTCCAAATGCTCGCTACGCTTATCGATCCTCGGCCACTCGCATCCAGTTCCTGCCAACCATCTTGCGCAGATCATCGCTCCACCTGGCCTGAGGGCTTCCTACGTTTACCGAGACGCGGTCTCAACTCTAGAATCCGTTTACCACAACGGTTATCGGTTCTACGGTTGATATGGCCAGCCCAATGCGACTTCAGCTGGCTAATCCGGCGAGCTATGTCGGTGACTTTGGTTCTCTGCCGAATCACATCATTTCGGATGCGATTCCGCAGAGAAACGCCGAGCATAGCTCTTTCCATAGCCCGCTGAGCGACTTTAAACTTGTGGACTAGCCGTGCCGTAAGTGTCCACGTTTCGGCTCCGTATTTCATGAGGGGAAGGACGCACTGATTGAAGACTTTCGTCTTTAGGCATTGTGGAATCGGCGATGAAAAGACTCGACGTAGTTTTCCAAACGCTGCCCAACCGAACTAAATTCTTCTATTCACCTCGTCCTTAAAGTTGTTTCGACTCAACTGCAACGACTGCCCAACACATATTTTTGAAAACTTCAAGGACAGCGGTCATTCAGCATCTGTTGTAGGTTCTGCAGCGTCTCCGCCATTATGACGATGTCATTTTGCAAATTGCAAGTGAGAGATTTATTCGCCATTTATGTTGATGCCACGTCCTTTCCAGTTCAGCATCTTAAACATATCCTCCATTGCATTTGTGAACAATTTCGGGGAGATGACGTCCCCTTGTCTCACTCCTCGATGCAATGGTATAGGATTTGCCTGCTGATTTTATACTTGGACAGACATGGTGGCTGCTTTGTACACACATCCCATCACTTGGATATATCGCCAGTCTACTTGGCAACGTTGCGTTGCAGGGACTCCAGAACGGACCAGATTTCAACCGAGTCGAAGGCCTTTTCATAGTCCACAAATGCTAGACACAAAAGGCTGATTATACTCTTCGGTCTTCTGTATAATCTGACGCATAGTGTGGATGTGGTCTATGGTGCCGTATCCGCTCCGAAACCCAGCCTGTTCCGGTGGTTGAAACTTCGAGTCGAGGTACGTCGAGTCTTCGCGCAAGACGGTTCGTGATCACTTTTGAGAATAGCTTATAGACGTGGCTTAGAATGGAAATGGGTCGATAGTTCTTCAAACGGCTTTTGTTACCCTTTTTGAAGAACAGGACGACCACACTCCTACTCCACGCCTTTGGAGTTTTCCCTTTATACAGGACAGCGTTAAAAAGCATTTGGAGCTCCCTCAGTACGGGTTTACCTCCAGACTATAGCAGCTCTGTAGTAACGCCGTCCTCTCCAGGGGCTTTTCCATTTTTAAGCTGCCCAAGAACAATCTCGTTTTCGCCAACGCTGACTTCTGGCAGGTCTTCTAGTAAATCCATAACCATTGTAGAGTATAGAAAAGCTACACTAAAGAGTTTTTTGGATAAACCTTCAACATCCAGAGCACCTTCAGGACGGACCGCAAGAAGAAAGCACGTACTTCAGAAAAAAGAAGGACCTTCGCAGAAGGTGCGTCGGTATTGTGTAGAGTGCTACAAGAAAAATGTGACCACATTTAGGCGTGCACAGGCGAGAAACAAGACTAAAAATTACCCATTTTCTGTAACACTTGCCCCGATGAACCGTTTTTTTTTTATGTTTTTTTTTAATAATGTTCCTTTTGTACGGGTAGTTGGTATTGTTGCCACCTACCAAAATGGTAAATAAAATAATTATGTTAAGTTTTCCTATTGATTGGGCTTAATTTTTAGAAATTCGATTGATTTTTATGTTTGTTTTTCAATACATTTTTGTCTTGGGTAATCGTTTAATTTTTTCAAAGTCCTAATTGTTTTTTTCAAAAACCAACTTTTTTTAGAGTAACTAGAGGGCCATGCGGATCAACGAATATGAGATTTACTTTGATAGCACTGCCCGACAGCCTATAACAACGAAAGGAAATCCCTAGTAAAACGCGGTCAGGACTGACTGACGCGGCCCGAACGGAATGTCTATTTTGTCGGTCAGTACTGACTGACGCGGCCTGAACGTGAAAATGCATTTTTTCCCTTGGCAGGGAACGTGTTAATTGATCTGTGGCATTGTTCGCACGTAAAATATGACTATACTCGTACTTGAACTAAATGACGACAATGCTACGCAGCTTTATCACGCGAGATTCAGACCCCAACACCCTAACCACTGTACCGTGGAGGCAGTTTCTGTAGTGTTTCTGTAAATTAAGAAATATTTTTTAACAGAATATTTTTAATAATCAATTAAACCTGTACTTAATGTATCTCACTTAAAACGTATTATTTACTAGCGGGCGCCCGCGGTTTCACCCGCGTGGTTCCCGTTCCCGTGGGAATATAGAGATATCCTTTCTTAGCGGATGCCTACGTCATAACATCTACCTGCATGCCAAATTTCAGCCCGATCCGTCCAGTGGTTTGGGCTGTGCGTTGATATCTATCTATGTCAGTCAGTCAGTCAGTCACCTTTGAGTTTTATATAATTATATAGATTCACAGAACAAAGCAAACTCATACAAATTTTATTATAGATGACCTAAAGTTTCCTTGATTTACCTTCAATTCAATAAGAATAAAAAATAAAAAAAAAAATAAAAAATAGATTATTTAAAGATAAAAGTTGATTTATGCTCTCAGACACCTAAGAGATTTTATAACAAATAATCGTTCTGATTTGAAAAATGCAAACTGTCTACTTATTTGCAGCTGTTACAAGCAGACCATTAGTTTAAGTCACCTTTGGCGCGAATTTCATCTGAGTTTGATGCATGTAGCAATAAAATTCCATATGTAAATATCTTTAGCTGAATAAATTTATTTTATTCAATTGCAGAAATAAATAACCTTAAATTAATTTGCCATTAAAAACAGTTTAGACTTATTCTCATTAAGTCATCAAATGGAGTTTAATCAAAATTACTCAATACATGCATGAGCGTTTGTAAATACGAGTAGATATGAATAGTTATCATTTAAATTAATCACAAGTCGGTTAATAGAATTTAATGGGTAATATATTATTAATACCTCGTTGGTCTAGTAGTTTAAGTATCTAACTAACTGACCGTAATTTCTGTTCAATGGTCCTGGGCTGGGTTCAATTCTCGACTCAATCAATGTTAGTGTCGATTTTTTAACCGACTTCAAAAAAGGAGGAGGTTCTATGTTCGACTGTATGTATTTTTTTTTTTTTTATGTATGTCCGTCGATTTCTCCGTCAATTGTGGACCGATTTAAATAATTCTTTTTTTATTTGAAAGTGCATAGTTTCGAGGTGGTCCCATTGTCACCATGTCAGGATCTGATGATGGGATCCCGGGAAAATCAAGGGCAAACCTCTAATTTTATAGGCGCACACTACGCGTTACTTGTTTTTTCTGAAGCCATTTAAGTTTTTGCGTCCTATAGACATCACTTTATGTTGATGAGCTGATGATGGAAGGTACAACTCCTTAACGGTTAGGAGTTAGGGGATAATTCTTTCAGTATTGTAAGAATATGTGGACCGTTATTTGTATTTCATGTACTTTTGCAGCTAAGCTGATGATGGAAGGTACAACTCCTTAACGGTTAGGAGTTAGGGGATAATTATTTCAGTGTTGTAGGAATATGTGGACCGTTAGTTGTATTTCATGTACTTTTGCAGCTAAGCTGATGATGGAAGGTACAACTATGATGATGGAAGCTAAAGGGTACGACTTCTTAATTCTTATGTCCCTCTTGCGGGCTGCATCTTTAGTTGGTCTACTGAATGGTGCTGAACACTTAATGAATACCTAATATTGTCAAATAATACAATTCTACTATTTTACTCGTATTTTCGTTATCAATATTATGAGAGAGTTTTACTCACTCCTACGTATTATTCACACTAAAAATAGAAAAATAAACAAACTTTTTAAAAAAAAATTAAACCGACTTCAAAAAAAAAAACTACCTAAAAACACTGAAAAGCAAAAAATAATTTTAATAAGACATTCATCAAATGCGCTTATTGTCTAAGCCTATTAATAACATTAAATTGTATTTACGTGCTAGGTAGGTACCTACTAATCTGTTTGAAGTCGGTGCCAAGCCAAAGGTAATGAAAAATGATACATACCTAATAATTTATGTATTATACAGGGTTACAAATAATCCGCGGACGTAGGTACGTAGTCTGGGTACCTACTATTTGGCTTGGCACCGACTTCAAACAGATTAGTAGGTACCTACCTAGCACGTAAATACAATTTAATGTTATTAATAGGCTTAGACAATAAGCGCATTTGATGAATGTCTTATTAAAATTATTTATTGCTTTTCAGTGTTTTTAGGTAGTTTTTTTTTTGAAGTCGGTTTTTTGAGATACAGTTTGGGTTTGTGATCACCAATCCGCATTTGGCAAGCGTGGTGAATCAGTCAATTCCTAGCATTGTAGAAAAGACTTAATTTCAATTGTGGAGGCCTTTGCCCTAGAGCGAGAGATAACTATGCCTATACTTTAGGCATATGTGATTAAGAGCGGAACCATGGGCGGAAGGCTGGTAAATAAACAAAGCAGGAAGTGAAGATACAATGAGACAAAGAGCACAATTAGTAAACTTTTGAACCGTTTTACGACAATGAAGCGGGATTTGCGTTTGCTCAACAAATTATCTCCTTTCGCGACATGCATACTGACAATGTTAATTATTGCTGAATGATAAACTAAGACAGAATTTATAAGTGCCGGAGAGTTCTAATTATGTAAGCATCTAATAGGATTGTGTAATTTTTTTTATCACTACTTCATGTGTTGGCATACAGGCACGTAGCCCACATGATGCTAACATTACGACATAGAACTCTAAAGTAACTATAATAAGATCCGAAGTGTTTATCCGACTTCGAAAAAGGAAGAGGCTTTTATGTTTTACCTCATGACTATTATTGGTAGTAGTTTCATGACTCTTATTATTTCAAAGTTGGTACTTGCATTGTGGTTGCATTTAAAGAGCGGCACCTTTGCTGTTTCTGTTCATAATAATTAAGCTGGCAAAAACAAAACATGCAAAAGTATGTTCTAAAGAAAATATTGCAGAGTAACAGTCTTCAGTTTGAAAGTTGGGAGTGCCTCTGAAAACTCGCAAAGTCGTATCAATATTTTAAGTATTTTCCAAGACCCTAAAATGAGCCAAAATTCCACTGGGAGTCATTATTTTTTGTCAGGAATCAAACTTACGACCGACAATATCTGCTCCTACCAGACCACTGATCTTCATTAGTGGCGGTAAAACAAAAGTAATCCTATTACAGACCACATTAATCACAGCGGAGTCCCTTTGTTGGGTGCTGTTAATGAAAGCACTACATTAGTACTTACTCCTATATTTGTATAGAAGAGTCACAAGGTATTACTTGAGTATGAGACACGATTTAAGTTATTGTTTTTATACAATAAACTATGTTTTCGAATGAAGTAAGAACTGCCAAAAGAAAGAATACCTGGGCAAGAATTGGATTCTTACTTTTGACAGCCCGTTTATTGTATAAAATTATAGCCTGACCAAGAAAATAAAAAACCTGCTCTGGATGCGTTACATTAGCTATGATTATAGCAACACTTGGTTGCTATGGTTATACTCACAAATAACTCTCAATATCCTATAGTACCAAGCCACGGTCAACAATTTACATCACGCTTTGACAGACAGCAATAATGATTGACATGTTATTGTTTTTTTGTTTGGTTTTTGCCACTTGAAGAAATTAGTTCCAATATTTTTCCGGAATATGGCGAGGTTTTTATTTTAATGGTCGGGCTTTATTTAGGTGGTTGATGTCATTATGTCTTGTCTAGACTTAAGTAATACTTGAGACTCGTCTATCGATATAGGAGTAATTAAAGTAATTAATGATTTGGCCAAAGCTTTCGACACAGTCTCTATCCCGCACCTATTGTGTAAACTTGAAGCGATTGGAGTAAGAGGCATCCCCCTAAAGCTTTTTGAAGATTACCTAACTGACCGGAGGCAGAGGGTAAAAATAGACAATATGCTTAGTGAAGAGGAAGCTGTAACATACGGAATTCCGCAAGGCAGTATAAATGGACCAACCTTGTTTCTCATATATATTAACAATCTTGGCAATATCTCCCTACCCAATGGTTCAATTATTACCTTCGCCGACGATACAGCACTATTCTTCTCCGGTGACAGTTGGGAAGAAGTCTTTAACCACGCACAGCAAGGCATGCAAAAAGTCACTGAATGGTTGCAAAGAAACATACTATCACTCAACGTCGCTAAAACCAAATACATGGCATTCGCACATCGTACAAATCTTCTTCCTCCTCCAACTTTTTCTATAACAGTGCACGGGTGCCCCACGAGCTCAGAATTCTGTTCTTGTCCTACTCTTGAAAGAGCTGAGCAAATAAAGTATTTGGGTGTCATAGTGGACCAATTACTAACATTCAGACCACACATACAAGTCCTTTCAACCAGGTTGCGTAAATTAATTTTTATATTTAAAAACTTAAGACACGTAGCCAGCACCAAAACCATAAAAATGGTATACTTTGCTTTGTGCCAGTCCATATTAGACTACTGCATCACCTCTTGGGGTGGTGCAGCAAAAACCCACCTTATACAATTGGAGAGGGCCCAGAGAGCCATATTGAAAGTGAGCGCTGGTCTCCCCTTTAGATTCTCGACTCTCAACCTCTATAAGGACTGGGATGTGCTTACTGTTAGGCAAACGTTTATTCTCCAAATTGTACTTAAACAACATGCCGAACTCCATTATGATAAGGAACTGAACAGAGGAAAGCGAAGAAAGGGCACGGTTTGCCACGTACAAACTTTGCACTCCTCACACGCCCAACACTTCTTCTGCTTCCTTGGTCCATACCTGTACAATAGAATAAACGAAATTCTAACGATATATCCGCACACTAAAGGTTTTACCAAAAAAATTACAGCAAAGTGGCTCAAAACTCTTGATTACCTTGAAACTGAAAACCTATTACACCTAAATATTTAAGTAGTAGTTAATGCCAAACATAATTCCACTCTTATTTAATCTATCTATCTACTCTAAATTTAATATAATATCCTAATTAATTTAAATAAAATAATTATAAAATATCAAAGGGTTTCCGCCAAATCCCATAGAAAAAAACCCCAGTCCCGGCGCAAAAGAATTGTATCTCAGATTTTAGATAATTATGAGTAGAAACAATATCAAGTGTCACTATTTTCGGATTCGGTGGCTAACATGGTTATTTTGCCCAGAGAAGATTTATAGGCCCAAACATGCAAACATGACACTTTTTAGGAAAAACTTCATGTTATTGTACTAATTGACATTGAATTGGCAAAAAATGAATAAAACACACACATATACCCTAGTACATAATGTTGTTATTGGGTTTATTGTTGCTGTGTTGTTTGAGGGACAGTCATGTTTATGTCGAATGTAAATATTCAAATGCATATGTACGTATTATATTCATTTTTTGCAATTACCCACACGTTTGTGTTGTTAATGAGTGAATAAATATGGAAAAATAAAGTTTTTAAAAAAAATGGCATATGTATAGGTATTAGGTACATTACATTACAGATGTGATAATGTGTTTAAATGTGTTTTATTCATTCTTTGCCAATTCAATGTCAATTAGTACAGTAAAATAAAGTTTTTCCTAAAAAGTGTCATGTTTGTATGTAGCGCCTATGAAACTTCTCTGGGCAAAAAAACCATGTTAGCCACCGAATCAGGTAATAGCGACACCTGATATTGTTTCTACTAATAATTATCTAAAATCTGAGATACAATTCTTTTGCGCCGGGACTGGGGCAATTTTGGCGGATACCCTTTATACTATATATAATATTTAAAATTAACATTATTGTAATAAACGGAATTACACCTTCTAAGGAATCACATTAAATTATTATTACTAATAATAAATGGAATCATGAAGATATTTAATTTATACACTGAAACTATAATAAGTTAAACTGCTTGTATCCAACCCAAATATTAATAAATAAAAGTCATATGTACAATAAATAACATAAATTCCCACACCACGCTCGCACACTTCACCTAATCTCACTACCACAAGGTATAATAGATGTACTAGACATACCCTCTTTTGCCGTTTGTACTAAATACTAGTTAGTTATAGATTAATCGTAGATTCTAAGGTATATTATAAACTAATTATCTATGTTAACGTGTGTGTCAAAAGTTATTTGTTGCGCATAATATTCATAAACAACAACATTGTTCGTACATTAAGAAAGCGTCCTGGGGGTGGAGCACTGGTGACCTGTACCACGGGTTTTTTCATAAACCTATTTCAGGCACCAGTCTCTCACAAACAAGGTGCGATCAACAATTTGTTATTGTAACATGTATTATGTATTGCCTTTTGTAACCTTATGTGAGAGAAAAATAAATAAATTTATTATTATTATTATTATTAAGTCTCTGGCTTTGCTCGGATTCTCGCAAGTTCCAGCTTTGTGCTGAACAAGTTAACTAGTATAACTTAATTTGAACTCCAAACACAATCAAATGCGACCGTCCGACGTCCGTCGACCTTCGAAGGACTTGATTCACCGAGACACTTCATAATGGTTTCCGATGTTTACGGTGAATGCGCGTCGCGGTGCGTCTAATCGCCTGGATCGGATGTAGCCCCAAATTCCAAGATGAATTTGATATAATTAAATTCTGAGTGGAGTCAATATTATGAAAAGTGTATAGTGAGTGTCGCCAGAAAGTTACTTTTTACACTCTCAGCATGTGTAACACCGGATGCTTAGTGTTCACGGGCGCCTACTACCTACTACTATAAGCTCACCGGCGCCTATGGTCTTAGATGTATCGAGGAGAGAATATGGAGGAAAGAAACGAGAGAGATCAAACGAAAAGTAATAGCAAACCTTTGCTACTCATACTTGGCTTTTCTTCTAAAGTGGTGCTGGTAGTTTGGTAAAGAGGTACCTCCCTATTCGAACCAGCTATTTTGACTATTTTCGACTGACACACAGGAACCGTGGCACTCGGGGACTGCCGCGGTAAAGCTATTGCATAGCATTTTTTATCAATTTATGCGGCAGACTCCGGCACAGTGTTTGTGTACGTGCGACACACGTATCGGACGACGGATAGATCGATCGGACGAGCTGCTCGCTCGTCTCGAGTCTCGATCCGTGCGAGCTTCGTACAGAGTACACGCATACGTATAGTCGCACGCACACAAACATCGTGCTGGAGTCCGCGGTTACGGAATTTCTTGATTCAGTCGCCGTGCTCAAAGCCTGTGATAAAAGCTATGCAATAGCTTAAAAATATTGTTTGCAATAAATCACATTCTCTGTGTGTCGCAGGGCCATAAATCTCTGTGCATTATACGGCCCCAATAAAACTGTCCCCTTCGAAATTTTATTAAAAACTTTCAAAGAGACTGAGTACACAATTTGCATGCTTTCAGGCTCACCCACGCTGTCCCAGATCAATAGGACATGGAAATCCATCGGCTCGTTATTACAGGCCGGTTCTCTGTACGACTACAAAAACATGAGCCATATTCAATGTCCCCGAAGGCAATAAAAAAACCCCTTTTGTCGTAAACCCACGCCTATAGGCTTTTTGCTTTACGGTCAGTTGTGAAACATTTGAGTTCGCTTGTCAGTTAAGGAAATCTTTAGTTCTTTTTGATGATTTGTTTACTTTCGAGAAATGCGGACTTTTTAGAAACCACATGGGAGCCTGGGTTGTATGTGTGTGTGCCTCGATGGTTAGTAGTTTAGAACCAGACCGAGATTTCGGGGTTCAATTCCTGGGTCGAGATAGGTAGGTAACTTATTTTTTTATATCGGCTGCATTTTCCTCCTTGGGACATCTGATACTTTAGTCCTGGTTCACTTAATACTAAACAAAATCAATCAATCAATCAATGATTTTATTTGCAGAATATGGGTATAAATTTCGTCTTAAAATTAGGTACACATTGTGCCATCATATTTAGCTGATTGGCATGCAAAGATATATTACATAAAAAAAAACAAGTTCCTCAAAAAGCGCCCTGTATAGTCTCATTCTGAAACGAACTGCACAAATGTTTTAGGAGCACGACAAGTGATTGATTGTACTCGTGGCCTGTGATTTTTCACTGGTGCTCTGTGACGGCTAGCCAATCTGCATTGACGTCCACTTGCAATTTGTTTCCTTTGTTAATTGGATTCTGTTATTTATAATTGGCACTGAAGTTAATCATTCGAAAAAGTATGGGTATTTACACTGAACGTATTTGACGGCTAAAATCTTGACGGATCTATTTGAGCTATAGCCATGATTTTGCCAGTCAAAACGGGCCAACTCGACTGGGAAAGTACACTTACATAGAAAATCTACGTAGGTGTGAGTAGGCTTTACTAAAGAATGCGCTTCCCATCATCATCATCCCAGCGTATTCCCGATTGCATCCAGTATGGAGCTCAGGGTCCGCTTCGACTATGATCCTAGATTTGACAAGCCTGGTTATTACAATGGAGCGATTGCCATCTGGCCTCCGTGCGTGCCTAACGTGCCTTCCGAAGCACGGAATCATCATTCTTTTCAGACATTCAGGTGATTCAAGCCTGTAATGTCCTAACCAAACTGGAAACAATCACACAAAGTGATGTTCCCCGTGGGATTCGAACCCACGACCTCCGGGTATTAGAGCCGAACGCTCTTACCACTTTACCACGAAGGCAGTGGTAAGAGCGTTCGGCTAATGGCGCTAATGCGCTTAGTCTTGTGAATTAAAGTGCCGGAACAGCGACTTTACGCGTAAATACAACATAAACCATAGAGGGAAAGGATAAAAAAATGTTACCCAAAGATTTAAAAGATGAAACAAACGTTACCACAAACAGCTTTCCGATCACCTTTCATACAGATAATCGGATGAGAAAGTGAGTTTCCCCAATAAATATTCGTTCAAAATACAGTCCGGCATAAAAAGGTTTGAAAGATTACCCATATCAGTCCGACAGACCCGGGTTCAAAGGATATCCATAACACTGAAGAAGTATGACATCCCATCAAAATGGAGTGATTTAGGACAAAAAAATGACCATCTCAATTCCTGTTTGCCAGGAAAGGATAGTCTGACGCTATATTTTTTGGTTTTTTTTTTATATTATCGGGGGGCGAACGAGCAAGTGGGTCACCTGATGATAAGTGATCACCGCCGCCCATAAGCACCCGAGACCCCCTTGGGGTCGCAGGCGCGTTGCCTGCCTTAAGAGACGACAGTTATGAGGTCTCATACCCAAAGGTTTTACCCAAATTGCCTTTTTTTTTGTTATTGCAATGTGTTGTGTGTTTTGGGGTGTAAGGGGTCCGAATAATATCCTACGGACCTAAGCCAACCTCACCTGCACGTGGTGCACCCTGTTGGATTACTGACGAGGCCCTGGCGACCGTAGTTCCTCTCGGGGTTCTGGAGGTCAGACGGCAGTCGCTCCATGTAATACTACAAACCTGTCAATTCTTATGGAAAGGTCGGATATCGTTTTGGGTACTATGGCTAGGGCGTCGCCGCATAACGACGCGCAGGAACATCGCCCTACACCTGTGACAAGTGGGCTAGGGCTACCGTGTCAAGTACGGGCACGGCTAAAGACGCAAGTACCTAAAATGAAACTCCGCTTTGCCACCTGGAACATAGGTTCTCTAACAGGCCGCTGCCGAGAACTGGCAGACGTGCTAGCTAAACGCAGGGTGCATGCTGCATTCCTGCAAGAGACTCGTTGGAAAGGGAACAAGTCGCGCGACATAGGTCAGGGCTACAAGCTGATTTACACCGGGTCTCCTTCAGGGAAAAATGGCGTAGCGGTAGTACTGTCTGAAGAGTTCCAGAAAGGTCTTCTTGAAGTCGATAGACTGAGCGACCGACTCATTCGGGTGAAGTTGTTGATAGAAGGTACGGTAACACATTTTATCAGTGCCTATGCTCCCCAAGTCGGTTGCCAGGAATCAGAGAAAGGAGCCTTCTGAGACAAGTTTGAAGACGTTCTCCGTTGCATTCCTGACTCAGAGAGTATAATCGTGGGTGGAGACTTGAACGGGCATGTAGGACAGAGTTCACGGGGGTTCGAACGTGTGCACGGTGGTCAAGGCTATGGTCATGCGAACGCAGAGGGGGATTCAATTACCAGTACCTGTCTCGTATCCGACCTGGCTATCGTGAACACTTTCTTCCAAAAGAAACCTGAGCATCTCATAACCTACAAAAGTGGGTCACACTCCACCCAGATCGACTACCTGCTCATAAGAAGGAGCCAAATCGGCAAAGTGACTAACTGCAAAGTCATTCCTGGCGAAAGTCTCACATCGCAGCACCGCATCCTTGTCATGGACGTGCTTGTAGCGCCGAAGAAGAAAGTGCCCGAACGACGAAGACCCAGAACCAAGTGGTGGCTGCTGAATGGACCCAAAAGAGATGATTTTCGCAATGCCGCTCTAAGCTTAGACTTAAGCACAAGCGATGAAGAATCAGCGGACAGTCTGTGCTCTAGGATTCAATCAGCAGTCAGCGCACTGGGAAAACGGGTGCTTGGCACTTCCAAGGGAGGCCGCGTCATCGACAAGGAGACGTGGTGGTGGAATGACTCGGTGCAGGAGGTGGTTCGGGAGAAGAAGGCACTTTTTAAGAAGTGGCAAGAGACGGAGTCTCCTGAAGACCGTGATGCGTATAAAGCAGCCAAAGGTGCCGCAAAAAGATCAGTTGCCAAAGCCCGACACGATCAATTGTCACCACTGTATGACACGTTAGAGACCAAAGAGGGCCAGAAATCCATCTTTCGTTTGGCGAAGGCTCGGGAAAAGGCTACACAGGACATAACGAAATGTCTGTGTATTAAAGACTCCAACGGCACTCTGGTTTGAGATGCAGTCCGAGTAAAGGAGAGATGGCGTGGCTACTTTAACGACTTGCTTAACACGCAACACGCAAATGTGTCTCCCCCCGAACTGCCCCCTAACCTTGGACTTGTTACCCCTATAACACCTGACGAGGTATCAAATTGTCTTCGCAATATGAAAAACCGAAAAGCCGTAGGTCCTGACGACGTACCGATTGAAGCGTGGAAATCGATGGGCCCAAATGGTGTGGCCGTACTTACTGACCTTTTTAACCGCATTCTTACCAGCCGCAAGATGCCCAACTCATGGAGATTGAGCATTATTACTCCAATTTATAAAGGCAAAGGTAGTGTACAGGACTGTGGAAGCTACCGGGGTATTAAGGTCATGTGTCACACAATGAAACTCTTCGAGCGCGTAATCGACTCAAGGCTCCGGCAAGAGTGCACCGTTTCGGAGTGTCAATATGGGTTCCGTCCTGGCTGTGGTACAATCGATCCCATCTTTGCCCTAAGAATTCTAGTCGAGGCTTACAGGGAGAAGAAAATGCCTTTACACATGGCCTTCCTAGATCTCCAGAAAGCCTTTGACTGCGTACCACGCGAGGTAATCTGGTGGGCTTTGAAGGAGAAAAATGTGCCACAAACCTATATTGACATTATCCGAGACATGTACCACAACTCGGAATCCATAGTGAGGACCGCCGTTGGCGACACCCGTCCGTTCCCGATCACAGTTGGTGTACACCAAGGTTCGGCCCTGAGTCCTTTTCTGTTCAGTGTAGTGCTGGACGTTGTTTCGGCAAAAGTCCATGAGCCATCCCCATGGCTTATGATGTATGCCGATGACATTGCACTGACAGATGAGGATGAACGGAAACTGGAGCATAAGGTGAACCAATGGAAGGACGCGCTAGAGGACGGTGGTCTGAAGCTAAATGTTGCGAAGACCGAGTACATGGCGTGTGGCAGCACGGTCTCGGACCCAATAAAGGTAGGAGACGAATCCGTTGCTACAACGGATAAATTCAAATACCTTGGGTCCGTGCTCCACAAATCTGGTGAACTCGACCACGACATCCAAGCCCGAATAAGCGCAGCGTGGGCCAAATGGCGAGAAGTAACCGGCGTCCTGTGCGACCCCAGGATACCGGTGAAGTTAAAGGGCCTTGTGTACAAGAGCATCATCCGACCAGTCCTACTATACGGCAGCGAGACCTGGCCTGTCCTTGGGCGACATGTCCAGCAGCTTCACGTCACGGAGATGAAGATGTTGCGATGGATGTGTGGCGTTACGCGATTTGATCGTATCCGTAACGAACACATCCGTGGCAGCCTTGGGGTCCGTGACATAGCGGATAAGCTTCAGGAAAGTCGTCTCCGATGGTATGGTCACATAAGCCGCAGGCCGTCTGACTACGTCGGGAACAGATGCCTCGAATTAACTGTCCAAGGCCCTAGATCACGCGGTAGGCCTAAGAAGCGCTGGCTGGATGTCGTGCAGGCCGACATGACAGAGAACGATCTCACTCCTGAGGATGCAGAAGACCGGGCAAAGTGGAGAAAGTTAAGCAGGAAAGCGGACCCCGGCACTAGGCTGGGAAATCGCTAGGACGAAGAAGAAGATTGCAATGTGTAACAAAACGAGCCGATCGTACACCTGATGGTAAGCGCCACGTCTGCCCTTAGACAGATCAGTGCCAAACAGTAACTAAGCAGTTACTGTCTGGCACGCCCTGCGCCCGCTACACCGAGACGACAGTTATTAGGTCTCATATACCCAGTAATTTCACTAGCTTCAGTGCCTTTTCCCAGAAACACAGAAGTGCTTGACACACTTCTATTTCACGGGAAAATCCCTATAAATAATCAAATTATCATTAAGCTCCACATTCATACAAACACTCCAACTAATGTTGTTAATCTTCTCAATCGCATTATCCTGCCAGGGGCAGTACAGCCTGATGCGGGTCCATCGAGCTTGTCTGTGCGCATTCGCATACAGCCATCAGTCAGTCAGTCAGATCGCACCCGCGGGAAATCTAACATGCTGTTCTCGAGATAAATGCGAGGTATTTAACGGGTAACAGAAATAAAAGGAATATGTCGAGAGTAAACGTTTTAACGTGTGCTTTATCTCTAGATTACTTAGGACCGTTTTATCTACTAAGATCGCGAATGACAGGCATGGGTCGTGGTCCACCTGCTTAGTTCACCTGGGTGGACCACGGGCACTTTTTCTTGCCCGTGGTCCACCTAAGTTCACCTGGGTGGACCACGGGCACTTTTTCTTGCCCGTGGTCCACCTCAGTTCACCTGGGTGGACCACGGGCACTTTTTCTTGCCGGTGGTTCACCTCAGTTCGCCTGGGTGGACCACGGGCACTTTTTTTTGCCGGTGGTTCACCTCTGTTCAGCATACTAATAAAAACGAACAGATAACGTAAAAGCTCCTATTAACGACCCATCAAAATGTGACTCTATTGCCGACCTAATTTTTAAATCACTCATATTAGACATAATATAGGGTTCCAGGAGGTCATACCTTAAAAATTAGTTACGTATTTTTGTTTGACAACAAATAGAGTAAATTTTGTGTGTTTAAATAGCCAGTAAAAGAAATAATTTGACAATGAGTGAGACGCGCCCGAAGCGGACGCAAGTTTCATAGTGTCGCATCTCCAGACACGTAAGTACACCTAAATATTACTTAAGGAAAATAACACACTAAAAATGGGTTTGTCTTCTTGCTATTACATTACAACTTTAACGTATATATTCGTTTTCTAAACTAACTCTTAATATAATACTTTTATTGGTTTTTGTGTGATAAAATCATGTTTTAATTTAAGGCGGTAATAGAATCCAAATTTCAAAACTTGATTCTAATAACGACCCATGGCGTTGTTAGATTTTTAAGAACATTTAGTATTTTAAAATAATATCTGTTATAAACTACCTTATTTGATTTAATTTTTAGTTGTTCAATTCTTAAAATTATTTTACTACGTTGAGATCTATTAACGACAAAGCTATTTCTTCAAGTTTTTGTGTAAAACTCGATTCAACGTTAGACAATATCCCTATTATTATAATGAAAATAACCTTTATTAACTGAATTAAAGACTACCTGACATTAAAAGAAATAATATAGCAATAAGATCGAATTTAACAGTATTCCATAAAACGGATATTTTATCTGTTTATTTTTAATTTTATTGGTCGCTAATAGAATACTGCAACCTTCATACTTAATTCTATTACCGACTCACAGCTGTGACGATATTATTGGTTTTTTGGTATTACAGCACACAAAAACAAAATGTATATTTTTGGCTTTTTTTTGCATACGTGACGTTTTGAGAGATTTTGTCACATTATTAATGTAAAATAAATCAGTTTCATTCATGGCTTCATGGCATTAGCTATAGGTAGGTATTTTATATATTTTCAAATCAAATAAAAATTACAGGACGGAATATATAGCTATATACAGGGCCATGTAGCTTTTTAAAGCTTCTTTCGAAGAATTAAATTCTATATTGTGTTCTTTTATAGAATCATGGAGCCGCAGAAGCGCAAGCAGTACGTCTCTCTGCTCAACTAGAAGCTGCGCTTCTAGCTATAAATGAAGGTATCAGCATAGGCATACGAAGCTTCAAAAACATGGCATACCGAGGACAACTCTGCGTGATAAGAGAAATAATAAATATACATATAAATTAATATTGTGGAAAACAAACAGTTTTAACGAAGGAGGAAGAAATATTATAAAGGTATTTTGTGATTGTATTACAGGTAAAAATATTTTTGTTACTGATTTATAATATCTAATTAGTATGTAGGTAATTAAAAGATAAGCGTTTAGTTATTTGAAGACTGTTTTCTGTGGCTGATTATATTTTTTATTAATTAAAATAACGAAAAATAAGTGCTCTAAGCGTTGCAATAAATAATTATGTTCATACTGTAATAATGTTGATCTCATAACTATTGTTATTGTATAATAAAAACCTTAAAAACGGTTTTTTATTTTATTTAATAGTATAGAAAAAGTGACAACTTCGTAGCGGTCGGTAATAGAAGTCGAAAAATCGGTAATAGAATCTTGCCGCGTTCTATGGGTCGGTAATAGAATCAACTACTCTTTTAGATTAAATAATTATTTAGTAAATATTGTGTTGTTGAATATTGAATTTAATTACTGAATTGCAAAGAATACTTCATTGAGATTAATTATAAATTATAACATCTTTTCTAACATAACAGCTTATATCTATTTTTTAAAGTGAATCCTAAGACAGCTTAAACTGGCGGTAATAGGAGCATTTACGTTAATTTCAAATTGCAAAGTTCAATATGATCCAATCCGAATAAGATCCCAGGATATGTAGTTTTACCCGATTCTACCTATGAAATTTCAAAAACGGGCGGTTCTTTAATGCACATATCCTTGACGTTGCGTGAAAGAAATAACTAAAGCGACATTTATATAAAGGAAAAAAAACAAGAATATCGCACCCAATATTTGCTGTCCTAAAGATTTTTTTTTTCTGTAAACGGGTTGTTAGCCCTTCGCAAAATCCTCAAAATGCTAGAGTCGCTAGGCTAATAGCTAGCTAGGTGTGCTATCGACCTTCCCTCATCCGCTAGCTCGTGGCAAGTTAACTTATACTTATAATAAAGTCATCAGACATCCTTGTCATGAATACATGTTTCATAGTAGATCTTTCTCCTTTTCAATCAAATGTTCTTTTGACATGAAATAAGCTATGTAGCTGGCACGTGTTTAAGCAGCCCGAACGCCAACGTTTACTGAACGGGCAAACACGCTCGAGGTAGATTCAGCTACTAAATGTCTCTACGATGAATTTAACACCCGTCAATATGAGTAAACGAGCGAGTTGTATGAAAATATTCTCGTAATTCTTTATAGAGTTTCAGTTGACAAACGGGCATGTCATCTGGTTTTAAACAACCTTTGCTATTCAGCAATGACCGTAGGTACAATTGATTACCATTAAGTATAGGGCCCCTAAAGAAAACATGGCTTAATTGTCTCATTTTTCGTTTCAGCCAAAAAGCTTCAAGTGCCTCATTACACTAAAATTGGCGGATATTGTTGTATCTAAATGTAAATGTTTGAAGTAATTTTTTTGCAGTAAAGCCCTTTCCTACAAATAGGTACAGTACATTTTTCCTGGCTATCGGCTCTGTTTACGCGGATGATGCAGGAGCTTTGTTTACCAGAAAACTTCAAATTCAGTCCTCTTTGAGTTCCGTATCTTGTTATGTCTTATAGTGAAAATTAAACAAACACGCTGTTATTTTGTAACATGAGGGATGAAACAAGCAGGCTTGAAGGTGTTATTTATTTATTTCCCTCTGTTTGCGATTTATTTAAAAGGGCTGCGTTCGGATGTATTCAATTACAGCCAGTTGTAATATTCAAAGTGTCCCTCTGGTAAGCCGATGTTACGAAATTAATAAAAGCAATTTTTTATACATAGCCAAATTCCTCTACACGCTAAATATTTACTAACTAGGTATTGTTTGTTGTATTTGATAATCTATAAAATCTTGATAGATCGAAAATTCAATACAATCCCTAAGTCTTCTACATCTTTACCAAATGAAAACCCATGAATTAAAATGTTGTTGATTTCTCATGAGAAAAGGTTGCACGATTCCAATGGAATGGAAAAATCTAGAAGACCATAAATACGTGTTCTTTATATGATAGCAATGTGAAAAATGTTTACCGGTATTGCAAACTCGCATTTCAATAAACCTAAGAGCGTCTCATATTTGAGAACTGTAATATCTCTTCAGTTACGATCTTGACATGCTTCAATCGCTTCCTCCGCTCACATTACCGTATAATCGAAATATATACCGTATATAAAAACTAAATACCATATTACCTAATCACGAAATCTCAAAAATTATAATTAACACAGCCATTTTGACTGTGCAGGTTTCGTTAGTGGTAAATAATGTAGCAGCTTCTGCCTCTAAAAAGCTCGGAATCCTTTTTAGAGTCAGGCGCTACTTTACTGCGGAACAGCTCCTTAACCTCTACAGAGCTCAAGTTCGTTCCTCGATACCAGCTGGCTGCTTTGGACTCTATTGAACGGCGTGCGAAGAGGCTTATCGGTGACAATACTCTGGTCGAGAGCTTACAGAGCCTCGATCATCGTAGGAGAATTGCTTGCCTCTCTGTATTTTATAGAATCCACTTTGGTAAGTGTGCTGCTCAGCTGCACGATTTGGTTCCACCAGCTCCGTTCCATCATTGAACTACTAGACTCGGTCAGGGACTCCATCCGTATACAGTCGGGATACCGCGCGTACGACCTAAGCGATTTGCTTCATCTTTCTTGATACGGACTGCGCGGGAGTGGAATTCTCTGCCGGGATCTGTCTTTCCTACACAGTACAACTTGGAGCTCTTCAAGGCCAGAATTAACGGGCTTTTCCTAAGCAAGCGCGCTCCATCGTAGACCGCATAGTTGTTTAACATCAGACAACTTTGTGGTCAAGTGCTGGCTTGACTAAGGCAAAAAAATACCCAATCATATAGAAAAACCGCTATTTTAAACGTTTGACCGTACGCAGCAACACTTAAACCATTTTGTTACAACAGCACTCTCTAGCTATAAACTTAGTTACAAATAAAAACTGCACTTAAAACATGAAACAAGACTATCAATTCTCTTAAAATATGAAATTGTTCGAGCGTCTCGCTTTATAAAAGCCACTTCAAACATCTCCGTTTCAAAGTAAAAAGGCAAAATATTAATTCGAGTCGATTGACCGTTTTCAAAGAAGGTAATTCCAGGCTTGTAATTGACTGTCGCGGCCCTCGGGCGTTTGTCGAGGCTCGTCCGAGGCTTCCAACTTCATTCTTACACTGCCTCTACTCGTAATTTACTGACATAGCGATCGAAAACCTTTTAGGGTTGAACCACGTTGACTGTCTATTTAAAAAAGACTAGCGGCCGCCTCCTCGGTTTCACCCGCGCGTAATTTCTTTTGTCAACTATTCCCCCCTTCCCCCACATTTCCGGGATCAAAAGTACCCTATAACCGGGGATAGTGCAGCTTTCCAACAGTGAAAGAGTTTTTTAAATCGGTTTAGTAGTTAGGTACGGATCCGGAGTTGAATACAATACAAACAAACAAGCAAACAAATCTTTCCTCTTTATAATATTAGTATAGAAAATGATTGACACATACTTAATACTTGTAAATAGGTGCCACCTTATGTCACTGATGTCAATCTCAATGTATTCATATGGATTTATTAATTACATTTTTACCTCTTTATGCCGACTAATGTATGACTTATACATATATAATACATAAGAAATGAATTTTGTATTAATAAATATTGTCAAAAAATATTTTGGATAGATAGAACACAAGTCACATTTAATTCTATAATGTAGAAATCTTAGAATTCTAAGGTAGAAATATTATTTTTGATTGCCAGATGGATGGATTCGCATTTGTTTCGCCATTGCTGCAGCATGCTATCGTGAAAAACTATATTGTCATTTTGTCCGCCATCGCATTTTGTCCATGCATGCATCTTTCTAGGAAAAAACTGTTCTGAGTGATAGTAAAAAATAGAAGCATAGTGCAATAGTGCTACCAGATTCGTTTCAACCCTTAAAAGGAAACTTTAAGAAACTGTGAAAAGTCTGGACTCAGAGCCGTGATTTCATTTTTGTGATTAAATGATGAGAGTAGCTTAAACTTCTTTAATAAGGGCCGACGTTATCAGTCGGCAGGTTGGCAGGTGTTTCCTGATCAACTTTAAGTATTTAAGACAATGAAATATTGTATTTTAACTTACAGCCTTTCAGCACAGTTAATCACGACTTGCAAGTTTGGAACCTAGTTTTTTTTGTGTCGGACTTCTTTGGAAGTTTTGGCTAAGTCGATGTTTTTTTATTTATATAGATAAATGGGCAACGTCGATCGCTATCAAACCAGAATATTAAAGCTTTATTGTATGTACATATTTCTATAAAAAAAATTAAAGGTAAATAAAACGTTATGCATTAGTTTTATAACTACGTACGTATGTACGTGCATTAAAAGTTGCGTTCGTTAAAAACAGAATCAAAACTTTTAAGACAAAATTAAAAAAAACATAACTGACGACGTTAGAACCATAGTGATCCAAGTGACATTTTTGTCAAAATCGATATTTTGTTATTAACATCCCAAAAAAAGACATATTTTTCATGTCACACTGATCCAAGTGCTTATTATAGCAATAAAATGTTTAATGCAAAGGTAGGACGATTTTTAGTTGTGTATATTTAAATTTATTGTTTATTAAAGAAAATCCTTATGCGGCAACTTTTAATTGCTAAGTTTTGTGTAAAGTAGAAAAGATGGATGCTATTTATCCATTCTTACAAACTTTTGACTTTAATTATTTGCAAGCTAGAATCTATTAAAAGTCAAAACATAACGCATATTCAGACTCCTGGAGAGAAGCCAACGGTTATGTGTGAATTAATTTACATATGCAAACCAGAGACAAACTCTATTAGTTAGATAAAATTATACCCGCTTCTGGAACAACTTTTAGGAGCTAATTAATAATTTCATGTTAGTTAATCAACTAGTCTAGTAAACAGCCATAACAAACTCTTGTTAAGTTTAAGAATAAAGTTTCCTCATTGAAAACCATACAGTTTATTACATGAACAATGTATTTGTGGCAAATACATAATAGACCAAATAGAAACAGTTCTGTCTAATAAAATAACGTGAATCGGTTTATTACTCTCGGCATAATCGGTGTGCTTACATAAAAAAACAAACCAATGGAGAGACTCATCTTTTTCTAAATCGGTTAAGAAATGTAAATTTCCAACTAAAACATATTTTTTTAAATTAGCTATTTCGTTTGTTCCATACAAAACATAACCTAGTTCTTGCATGACCGAATTGTCAATGTACACTGTACAGTCGACAGCACATTAGACTACCCTAATCTGTCATATTTCTACAACCAATTATCAGCTTTATTCACTTCACATAGAGTTCTCCTTCAATTAAATTTTTTTGCCAAATTAGGGTAGGTTGATCTGCTGCCGTTCGTACAAAATTATATTGCCAATAAATATTTACAGCACTTTTAGTACCAATGAAATGCTTACGATCCTTCGCGCCATTAACAAGACCACATTAACCGGTAAAACGCCGCAACAATGTTTAACGTCAGTTACAAATTGTGGCCATAAATGCGACGGCGGGAGTACCTACTTTTCCATCAAATCAATGGGGATTATTGAGACTATGATCCGGTACATTTTAAACAAAAAAGAAACCGACTTTATACACACGTATAATATATGCTACCGGCCAAACACGATTGCCCGATAGGATAAACTAGTTTGGCCTATTGGTGCGCCATGGGAAGATGATCCCATGGCTCACCCTGGTTAGTTGTGTGGTGGGTCATTTGTTTTAAGGTTTATAATTATGGTACGCTCGTTGTTTATAATACCAATATTTTTTATGCTGTGGAAATGTCGCCTTCTCTAGTTGTTTTCAGAGAAGACGATTACCGGGTGTATGGAAGGTAGTGTTGGGCTCTCCTCTAGGTTTCGAAACTAGCGGGCCTTCCAATTAAAACCACAGCGGTTCTCCCACCTGCATTGTGGAGTGTAACGTCAAGTTTATAATACCCATAACACAAGTACTTAAGCTACTTGGAGGTATGCTCAAGGAAGTACCCTTTTTTCGGAGGAGAATGCGTTTATGCACCATAACCGCAGGCTAGCTAGACCTGCGGCCGTGTGTGGGACTCGAGACTAAAGCGTCCACTAACCACTAAATTCCCCCGGTGTCCCCTTCACACCCGATTGTGGCTTTAACCAGCCCCTCCCAGGGTCCAAGGAAGTACCCTATGTATGAATAATATTTTTTTTTTATAAAATTAACAAAGAAGAGCGTAACTATCTCTGTTCTCTCTGTTAAATATTAATTAAGTTGATTCAATCAATTGTTTTCATAAGTTTTCAATAAGTAATTTTAGGCCCGACCTATTTATTCAAAGCAAACCGTGATGCTATTTTAAATTTTAAACTAACAGCAATCATTGTGATTCTAAACTGGTTACTAAAATTCAATATTCGGTTGAAATACGTTTATTTTTGTGTCAATTTTTTAATGTTATTTTATTCTCACCGAAAACAATTATTAAAATAATTTAGTACTTAATTGATTAATTGTAAAATATTAGTCATCAAAATAGTCACTAAATGAGGATTCATAGTTGGGTAGGAATTAATTTTTTTAATGTGTGATTATTAATTTGTCTGTGGTGGGGTTCGGGATTTCAACGCTGAGAGCGTTCAAATCACAAAATGAATTGCAGAAAACCAACAATAAAGTTCATAAAGCTTTTAAATGGTCATAATATCTTGAAAAATGTTCATGCTTGCCAAGTGATTATTGTACAAATCCATCTATTATTGTAAAATCTATCGATTTAATTATCAAAAAAATCCAATAATCTATATAAATAAAAATGAATTGTGTTTGTTAGTCTCGCTAAAACTCGAGAACGGCTGAACCGATTTGACTAATTTTAGTCTTGAAATATTCGTGTATTAATGCAGGTAGCGCAGGACCGACTAGTTTAGAAATCTTAAGGGGAGGCCTATAACCAGTGGTAGTTCATTCGGCAGATGATAACAAGAATAGTCTAACTTACCCGAATACACTGTTCCTCGAAGCAAATTTAGCACGTTCTGAAACAATTTTAAACACATTGTAAACATTACAGATCTACAATAGAATATGAAATACAATGGTCTTGTTCAATACAATAGGTATTTACGGAAACCCTGAAATCCTGCGCGGCACATAATGCCATCTGATGCGATCCTTACATTCCTTATTTAATTATCGGGAATGAGGAAGGGACCGCTTCTTTTATGTAAGACCCGCGAAATTTCATCTCATTATGTTTGCGGATCGAATCGATCGAATCTCAAATCATAATTAGAGTTTCTTCTGCGATAAAATAATATTCTCTGCTTGACTATATAATAATTATGTATGTTTATGAAAATTTTGAATTATGGATCGAAAACAAAATTTTAAGATTTGGAGAAGTTTAAAATATTATGTATGGTCATGATATTATTATGCTCAGAGTATCAATTAATTTTAGTCTTATTGAAATAACATAATAATTCTACTACATCCAATTCATATAATATATCGTGAGTAAAGGATTGATAGTACCTCTGAAGTGTCAAAAACAGCTGTAATGTACATCATAAATAGAAAAGTTTGAAAAATATACTACCTAAATATTATTTATTAAAGAGACAAAAACAAAAATATAAGTTTTTGGGAAAGAAGCAACGTAACCATTTTTATTCATTATAATTGTACAAGTAACGAATGTAAATAATACTCGTAGTATTGAAATTTCTATTTTGAACTCGCATGACCTAATAATATCCCGGGGCAATGTTCCAGAACCAAGAGGTTGAATATGTCCCCGGACAAAGCCCGTTGTTAATAATGGAGGAACTAATCCCCCATATGGTACAAGGATGTCTTTCATACTGGCTAATAATAGATTTGGTACTATGATTGGAATGATATTGGTTCATAATACTGTTACAAACTACATATCGATACCTTTGGGTTCATTTGGCGTATAAACCAAAACCTGACTTTTCAGGAGAGCCAAAAAACGTTTTTTTTTTTAAATAAAAAATCATAACTTTTTTGTTTTTGAAGTTATAAAGAAATGACCTATAGGTAAGATTCTTAGAATTAGGGAATGTAGAAGGCTAAATTATCACAACATACCTATCTTCTTTAGTTTAGAAGATAGCCTTGGATATACGTCAAAAAAAAATTTTTTTTTGTTTATACGACCCACGAATATTGTAATAAAATTTACTGTGTACGTCGTATATCCAACTTTGGTAAATTTAAAACTACAATTACTGACGTAAAAACCCATAGTTGTAGATTTTTTTGTATTAAAAGCCAGTTTTAATCATAGAACAATTGAAATCTGACTATTAAAAACAATCCTATTACTCCCGAAATATGTAGGAACTTAATAATTGTAAGCCTCATGCCTAAACTATATTCGATTTAAATAAAATAAACCTACCATAATACGAAATCAATATGTATTTATTCTTATTATGGCATACTGACTGTTAAACAGTTTAACAAAAAAATAATCTAAATTAAAATTAAATAAAGAAACAACATTGTCACGTAAACCGAAACCGAAACAAAAATCATAATATGACACTAAACTTAAATTTAAACTTCTACTTAATTATAGTAATAAGGCATAACTCAACTTATGAGCATTCTAGGCCGTCAGTGTGCAGCATTCTAGGCTTCATTCTCTGGTACTTCTTTTTCTTGCGATGATTTAAACATCCATTTTTCTACTTCATCTCTTTAGATCATACCAGAAAATTTCTTACTGTCTCTGAGATTACTTCCCTGTCCCCTCTTCAGATAGATTCCTTTACTCTCTCTAGTGTCTCTTCGGATCAAATTCTAAAAATTATAGTCTCCCTTAAATCCAAAGCCAATGGTTATGATGAGATCAGTCGTACTATCACATACTCCTAGTCATTACTCATATTATTAATTTCTCCCTTACCTGTGGGGTTTTCCCAGCAATTTGGCGCAAAGCACACATTATTCCTCTCCCTAAGATATCGAATCCCGCTAATCTCAACAACTTTAGGCCCATCTCCATATTGCCTTTCCTTTCCAAGATTCTGGAAGCAGTTGTGCATAACAATCTTCTTTGTCAATTTCAATCTGGGTTTCGCCCCTGTCATAGCACCAGCACAGCTCTACTTAAGGTAACAGAGTATATTAGAGACGGCATGGAGGAAGGCATGTTAACTGTGCTTGTCCTCATTGATTTCTCCAACGCCTTTAATATTGCGATCATGATGTCTTTCTATCAATTTATCAATTCAATGGTTTGCCTTTTATCTCCGTAACCGCCGGCAAGCGGTGAAGGTTGATCAGACAGTATTGTGCTGGTGCGATTTTAGCACAGGCGTCCCTCAAGGTGGTATTGACTCTGCCATAGCTGCTGTCAACAAAGATTTGTGCTCCATCGCTGGTTGGTCTGATCGGTTTGGCGTAGCAGTAAACCCGAATAAATGTCAAGCCATTATTGTATACTATATTCGTAGGCTTGATATAGACACTTTGCCCCCTCTTTGATGGTGTACCTATTCCCTTCTGCAGTAGTGTCAAAGACTTAGGCCTGCATATCGACAATACACTAAGTTGGTCTGTACATATAGGTGAACTGAGTCGTAAAGTAATTTCCACTTTGCGAGCTCTGTATAGATTTTAAAAATTTCCTTCCAATTCCCACTAAAATCTCTCTTGTTCAAGCCCTTAATCTTCCCTTAATTGATTACGCGGATGGGTGTACTTCTGACTTAAACAAAGATCTTCTCGACAAGTTAGATCGTTTAGTTAACTATGGTATTCGGTTCATTTTCAACTTACGTAAGTTTGATCACGTTTCTTCCTATCGCACCAAGCTTAATTGATTTTACCTATCCCATTTCGACGTAATGTCAGAATTCTTACTACTCTCTTTTCTATCCAAAACGATCACACGCTCCGGCTTACCTTAATTCAAAGTTCAAGCTTCTAAGCTCGACACATTCCCGTCAGCTACGCTCCTCGAATAATACAGTTCTAGCTTCTCCTTCGTACCGGTCCGGCTTTGTCTCCAACTCTTTTTGTCTAACGTCTATTAGACTTTGGAATGCTCTTCCCGCTCCTCCGCTTTTAAAATCCTTCTCCGAAAACATTATCTCCAAACCCTAGCATCGTCATCCACCTGTCCCAATCATTAACTGTGTCATCTCACTGTCACTGTCACTGTGTCTGCCTATTTCACTAAGTGATATAATTATTTGTAGATCATTAGAATTAAATTTATATTTTTGCCTGAAACACAGGATTTCCTAGTTCAGGCTCATAAAGTTAATTATATCTTAAGAAAATGTTTGTACTAGCTGACAGAATAGTTCTAAAAATTTTAATAAAAATTGAATTGAATTGAATCTTTCTTTTTGGTTTTATTATTATTATTTATGTATCATATTTATGTTATACCTACGCTATATTAATTTGTTGAGGATTTAGTTGTTTATATTATATACTTATATAGTTCACTGCATTATTTTCAGCCTGCTTTTTGGCCCATTCTCTTCAATCCCGAACCGGCACGCGAGTGCCGCTTAACAATAGATTTTCTATTGTGTCTGGTTTTCTGGGGTTAGAAGGATTAACACTACCTACAATAGATTTTTTCTGCTTGGCCCAAAGGTTGACTGGCAGAGAATGCCATTTGGCATTAGGTCCACCCTAAGTACTCTTGATTGTGCATTAAAGTTTAAATAATAAAAAAAAATATTTTTTTATTTAATTTAAATCAAGATGTTTTTTGTTAAACTGTTACTGTTATAACAGTCAGTATGCCACGATAAGAATAAATATTGATTTCGTATTAGGGTAGTTTTATTTTATTTAAATCGATCATAATTTAGGCATGAAGCTTACAATAATTATTAAGTTCCTACATATTTTGGGAGCAATAGGATTGTTTTTAATAGTCAGATTTCAATTGTTCTATGATTATAACTGGCTTTTAATACAAAAAAATCTACAACTATGGGTTTTTACGCCAGTAATTGTAGTTTTAAATTTACCAAAGTTGGATATACGACGTACACAGTATATTTTATTACAATATTCGTGGGTTGTATAAACAAAAAAAAAAATATTTTTGAACGTATATCCAAAGCTAACTTCTAAACCAAAGAAGATAGGTATGTTGTGATAATTTAGCCTTCTACATTCCGTAATTCTAAGAATCTTACCTATAGGTCATTTCTTTATAACTTCAAAAACAAAAAAGTTATGAGTTTTTATAAAATACAATTTTTTTTCTACTCTCCTGAATAGTCAGGTTTTAGTTGATACGCCAAATGAACCCAAAGGTATAGATCTATCTCGCTTTTCTTTCTGTCGCTGTTCCGTTGACTTGTGCCACGTTAGTTTTTTAGTTTTGTGCTTTGTGTGTTGGGCGTAAAGTGCTTTTTGCAATGAACGTGGTCTTTACATCAATACGCTATTGAACTTTTGGATTTACGACGTCTTATTTAAACGATATAATGGATTACGTTTACAATGCTATGGCGTAAAAACCATATACGATTAACGTCGACTTGTACGCCCAGGAGTAATATAAATCATGGTGGATACATCATAAACAATACTACAAAAAATAATTATTTGGCATTTACACTGTGAATTTACGTTTTGCAAGACATTATAGTAAGAAAAATGTGGGTCGTATAAACATTTTTTTTGCGAATTTCATTATTTCGTCTAGACAGATCGATAGAGAAAAAAATTCTGAAAAAAATGATATATATAACTCAATTTGGCCAAAATGGTCTTTACGCCAAATGAACCCAAAGGTATCGATATTTACGTGACTGGTGTCCTTCCTCGTGGACGGGTAACAAAAATATTATATATGTCGCTGGCAATTTGAATGATTCCGCCGTTTACATACGGCGTAGCAGGCAATTTGTATAATCCGCCGTTTACATACGGCGTACTGAGAGAAATTAAGTTAAAAAAAAACGAATCGGAGGCGGAAATCAACTCGGATGGATATAATGTAGGTTAGAAGTGGTTGTTTTTTTTAAAACCTGAAAAAAATTGCCTTCGGCATAATGCAAGCGTTTTCAAACTGACGACGCCGATGTAAACGGCGGAATCATACAAATCGCCTGCGACATATTATATACCGCGTGTTTTCGTCGTCGTTGTTGTTTTCCCGCAGCAGAACGCTTCACCTTTAGTAGTACTATCGATTTAATCAAGTAATATTTTTTTTGAAAGCAAAGTTGAAATCATTTGTTAGTACCTAAATAGTGGATTATCATCTTTTTGATAAGCGCGAAAGACAATGATCCCGGCAAGTGACCGTTAGCGACGAAGCTAGTACCATTGATTCAAGTTTCGTCTATCACAATCAACGAACTTATCGTTGATCACAATCGTTAAACTTTTGATTTTACTAAAGAAAAAACTTCACTTAGATGTTTTTTCTTGTCACCTAGTATAGTACAGGTTTTTTCTCTGTTTATAATACTTTATTTTTGTTTTATAAGTATTTTTTTTTATACTGCTCATGGACACCTGTGACTACAGTCTCAGATACGCTATCTGCCATTGAGATAATGAAAATGGAAGGAGATGTTAAGTAAATGAGAGATAGGGATTAAGATGAGGGAGCGAAAGGGAAAAAGATTTAGGAAATGTAAAAAAATTAAAACGTTTTTCGCGTTCGTATGTTGCCTAAATATTTGTGATGAATTTTACTTTTATGATTATTACGCATGAGATTTGGGAAATGGAGCAGAAACAAATCTAGGCTTATCGCGAACTTGTTGAACATGTTCGTGTTACAGACATTTCAATTATGTGTGAGAGGAGGTGGAGGATTTGAGAAACAATCATGCGAATCTTGAATTACATTCGCAGATAATTTGGGTGTGAGGCTCAAGTACTAGCTACTTTCAAATACGTTGAAGACGTTTTCTTTTTACATTACCACACCTATACTAATATTATAAAGAGGAAAGATTTGATTGTTTGTTTGTTTGTATTGAATAGGCTCCGAAACTACTGAACCAATTTAAATAATTCTGTTGGAAAGCTTCATTATCCCCAAGTGACATAGGGTACTCTTGATCCCGGAAATGTGGGGGAAAAGGGGGAATAGATGAAACGCGCGGGTAAAACCGCGGGCGGAAGGCTAGTATTTCATAAGTGCGAAAGTACGAGTAACTCAGTCCTTCTGGCACTTTTGAGCTTTAACCACCAAACCAATTTTATTGAAATTGAATACACTCATAGACTAGGCCTTGACCTATTTTGTATTTCGGGATAATGCTCAGTTACCAAAGGATTGAGATAACATCCTCATGCAAAAAATCTTACATTCTCTGACTGAAGATGTTTTTACTACCAAAAACAAAAATTCTTCCATTTTCTATATTTCTTCAGAGCTTGTCGCACAATATTTTTTATTTTCAATGGGGTGTAATGAGGCTTTGGGTACAATATGTTCTGTGACAAGGTGGCAATCTAGTAAAGCCCAGGGTACGCAAATTAGCGGTTCCGCTGCACACTGACTGATTCCAATGCCAACTTCAATTCCAATTGACTCCATTCATAAGAGTTACGGAATGTTTTTAATGACATTCAGACTTCTTTATCACAAAATACATTTTTAGTGGGAAATATACTTTAATTTGTCAGCTTAGATTAAGATTAACTTTTTCCTGTAGCTGTTGAATGTAGTTTCTTCTTGGTCTTCCTCTTCCCCTTCTTCCTTCTATTTTCCCTTCTAATATAGTTTTGATGTAACGGTCATGGCGTATAAGAATAAAGTTAATGTTAAAACGTATAGGGAACTTAAGGTGCTGGTAGAGTCCAGAGAAAAGTGGAAGTTGCTCCACCGACAATAGCGATGCTCTTAAATTAGATTAGATTAGGTTAAGATTGGAACTTATTCATATTAATATTCGTTTATTTGCATTCATTTATACATTGGTTATTAACTATTACAATAGGTGTTATGCAGTAATATTAGAGTTGTATTCGAAATAATTATGTATTTTGATATATTTATCTGTGATAACGTAGCATACGTATTTCTCCCAAATATTATGATGATATTGAGTAGTACTAAATTATAAACTTTAAGATATTTAATTATTTCCTTATGATTCAGGTTAAGTGGGCCGACCTGATCCTCGGTAAACATTACGAGATGAACTTAATGTTTATCTTGTATGTTTATTATACATATATAAACATCCTGAATGTATATTTATGTACCTATGCATATTAATACTTACTTGGTTATTTTTGGTACCTACTCGTATATAAACTTAGGGGCCAGACAAATGTATGTCATTTTTCCAATATTTTTAAACATACATTACATTTCGTCAGTAAAATCTAATATTTTATAGGTAGAAAACGAACGATAGAGCAAGTACTTAGACATTATAATCTGAAGTAGTAATTGTGTCAACATTTTTCCTAAGATTAGAAATTAATTCACTAAGAACTACAAACAAACTCTTCAATCTAAATTAACTAAACAAACTGGTAGAAACTAACCATTAACCAGAATCAATATTTTACTATTTGAAACAAATAAGACCCAGATTTTTAATAAGAAACTAGTATCCACCTTCTATCAATAATCAGTATCATTAAAATTTTCTACAGTTTAAGTGTTCCCCAAAAACAGACTTATTTAAAGTATTTTATTCTGTACTAGCCTTCCGCCCGCGGTTTTACCCGCGCGTAATCTCTTTTTTCAAATATACCCCCTTCCCCTCACATTTCCGGGATCAAAAGTACCCTATGTTCACCGGGGATAGTGTAGCTTTCCAACGGTGAAAGAATTATTCAAATCGGTTCAGTATTTTCAAAATTGTTATTTCCGCGGGAATGAGACGTTTCCCGTAGGAATTTTAAATAGCCTATGTCCTAATCCAGGTTATAAACTATACGTGTGCCAAATTTCATCTAAATCCGTTCAGCCGTTTAGGCGTGATTGAGGAACAAACATCCAAACATCCAAACATCCAAACATCTAAACATCCAAACATCCAAACATCCAGACTTTCGCATTTATATTAAAAAGTAAGATTAGTAAGATAAGAAGTAAGATAAGATAAGATTAGTAAGATTTTCTTGAGATTTATTTTGATGTTCTTATTAAATAATGTTCTTATTAAATAAGATGTGTTGATACGAATTTTGAAATGCTATAGTTACACAGCAATCCTGGTGAGAGACTTTGAATCTCATACGGACATTGGTAATTACAACATTGTGTTTAAAATAATTTTGTCTTAAAAGCATCAGGTTCAATTAGACAATTCAGTATAAATTCAGTTAACAATATCTATACGTCTAAAATTTTCTTGCTCCATTTTGTTACACTGATTGTATTAATAATTTGAATATTTCGTTTACTTTTAGTAAAAAGTTAAGTTGATTTTTCAACCTTATTTTAATATTCATCGCCTCTTACCTTTTAAATATTAATAAGTTCAAATAATCAAAATCGATATTCTTAAAGATATTATTGGTCATATTGTAACTGCCTCCGTGATACAGTGGTTAGAGCGTTACGCTCTAAAATCCTGAGGTCGTGGGTTCGAGTCCCGTGGGAAGCATCACTTTGTGTGATTGTTTCCAGTTTGGTTAGGAAATTGCAGGGTTGAATCACCATCACAATGTCTGAAAAGAATGATGATTCCGTGCTTCGGAAGGCACGTTAAGCCGTTGGTCCCGACTATGTTCCAAGTAGGCCTGGTTTCCCTTGTAAGGGTTACGGAGGTCAGATGGCAAATTGGCAATCGCTTCATTGTAATAACCAGGCTTGCAAATCTAGGATCATAGTCGTAGCGGACCCTGAGCTCCATACTGGATGCAATCGGAAATACGCTGAGATGATGATGATGATTGGTCATAATTTGTATTTTTTTTATAAATAATTGTGTTAGGCTTATCAAAAATTGAAAGAAAGTCTTTCAGTAAAACTAAAAATCGTAAGTACGATTTTACCGCAGGCTTAGGAGTGATGTCTCTGTCGAGAATAATACAGTACTCGTAATGAACTAGATAGATTCACACATAATAAACTAAATCACCCAAGTATTTAAGTTTCTTAATCCGTTGTCTGGCATTACAAAGGCTCCGCTTAGTTTAATGTTAGTTGGTACTGTGTGACTATTGTCCAAGGCTTATTTATGACATATATTACCATCTAGGCAACCTTTCTCCAAGCGGCTTTGTCCCGGTCTAATCAGGGTATGCTTGCACTATGATTTAGGATTTGTATAATCTAGTTATCTACACGTACGAATATTATAAAGAGGTAAGATTTGTTTGTATTGAATAGGCTCCGAAACTACTGAACCGATTAGAATAATTCTTTCACTGTTCGAAAGCTACACTATCCCCGGGTGATATTTATGGTACTTTGATCCCGGAAATGTGGGGGGAAGGGGGATAATTAACAAAAGAAATTACGCGCGGATGGAACCGCGGAGGCGGCCGCTAAAGAGCGACTGTCATCTAACCTACGTTATCCCTAACAGAGGAATTAGACGAATATTGCCATCTAGACTGAGTATAACTTAATCATAATAAAGTGGTAATAAATAATATTTGCCAGGAGTAGTTTTTAGATAGGTTTTCTATATTTATTCCAATAAAAACTGGTACAGACCTTTAAAGATTATAATCTGTAAAGGTCTGTGCCAGTTTTTATTTTAATAAATATAGAAAATGGTACCAAATAGCCCCTGTAAATCAAATCAAATTGTTTATTGCTAAAATACAGTAAACAAAATTCTTGTCAAGATTATAATGTGCGTGTATTCAACCTGCATGCAGGTGTGCAAATCTAATTACATAAATTATTAATGATACATACATAAATACTTACATACTTACATAAATTATGATAATTATGTATGATGTTTTTTTGCCCCACGCATGATTAAAGGACCGGGTCCAACTCCATATAAGCCCAAAAATATATATCTTAAAATATACTACATAGTAATAATACTAGCACAATTCTCACGCATTAATTCATCAAGTTTGCCGCCAAGTCGGAACGTCAATCTAAATCACGATCCGAACTATGAGGAAACTCGCAACAGCTTCCCCTTAATCCTTGTTTGATTGTTCGTGGGGGTAATCCCGGACCCAACCTACGGTTTTGGATATTTCCCCAAGTCTATTCACAAGATTTACGTATTTGGACGACGAAATACATACAATAAGTTACTACGTAACGATAATATTGTTAAGTTCAACTTATTGATTTTTATACGTCACGTTTGTATGTTAAGAGAGCTTTTTTAGCTTAGTGACTTTAAGCAGTGATTTTTACGTGTGAGGTTGATAGTTTAAATCACTTACCTACTGTACATTTTTCTATAAGTGTATTTACCCCTAGTGGTAAAGAAAAGCATCGTCAGGAAACCTGCACAGTCAAATGACTCTTTTTTTTATATTAGGTCAGACAGGCACGCAGCCCACCTGACGGTAAGTGGTCACTGCGGCCTATTCCATTGAGGGACACTTCACCAGCGTCGCTCAATGTTCTGTCAGACTGTAGACTCATCTGATCTTCGAGCCTCTGATTTAAGGTGTACTGGCTCCCACATAAATATTACGGGAACACAGCCAGAGCTGTTATGGCGTCAGATTTTACTTGTGGGGGTGGTATCTAGCCAGTCGGATTCTGAAAAAGCCCTACCGCCAACCAGACATAAGGCGGGAATTGAACCCACGACCTCTGTTCCACAGAGGCGGTCCAATTGGTCTAGTTCCTCTATCAAGGGTTACGGAGGTCAGATTTCCGATACTCGGGTCAGTTACATACATAGTATAAATATATTATATAAAAAATAACAGTGCTCTAGAAGGAGGATGCCAATTCTGGTCCCACCTCCAATAGCTATGTGTGTTACATCACTGGATAGGTATTTTTGAGCTGAATAAAAGTTACTATGGCGCCAAGTTCCAAATCTTAGTCCGTTCAGAGTTATTCTTTATTAAACATTGTAGTTTAAGCAGAGACCAATTAACCTTTAAGTACTGACGTGGGTGTCTCACAGACGGCGAGTTGAGAGACACGAAAACACACATAGCTATTGGAGGTGGGACCAGATTTCATAGAAACTCTGTCATCGTCCTTTGTACAATGCACTGAGTTTTCATCTAGGTAAAATGGTATTACTCCTTAGACACTTATTTACAGCGAGTAGTCCTGTGGCAGACAAAATTGAGTACTTTCCTTTCATCGGCAAAAGCCTTTGCGAGTTCGCGCAGTGATCAATGTTAGTATTACGAAATGGTGGGTTTTCCCTTTGAGAGCTTGCTAAAACTCTGGTAAAAACACTGCTGAAATGAAATGTGGACACAGCCTTTTCAATACCCAGCTGATTAAAAGTTTCGTCCGTAAAATTCGAAAACCCTAGCTTACTTGAAGCTAGGAGTGATTCAAAATTATCCAATAACTATTATTAAGTAGTTCTGGAAATTATCTTTGTATAATTTTTCAGATAAACGTCATGTATATAGCATTTCATACGATTATTTTTGGTACATTTAAACATATCATACGATGTTTGTAATTCCAAATGTTTAAAAATAAATAGATGTCATTATAGTAAACAGCTTTTAATTACATACCCACTCGTAATAGATTCTTGACAATATCAGGCCAAAAATTTGATTTAGAATCAACAAAAAAAATTACATTTCATTTTGAATTTTACTCCACAAATAGACGTCAAAAGCATAAAAAGTGATAAAAACAAGCTTACATCTAGCTGTCGAGTGATAAGAGGAAAATGGCTTTTCGATTTTTGTGCGACGAAAATCTAGCTGGAAAGTAAAGGTCAGTGGTTTTCGTAAAAAATCTAAAACATGATACTTCAACGATAAGGAGGATTTTTCAACATTCATCTATATATTTGTAAAAATCTACAGGCATTGGTGTTCACTGCTCAAGCAATAAGATAAATTTGACGCAACATCACATAATTTAGGCTACGTCCCCAGTAGGCAAACTGTGAGCGGCAAACTAACAGTTTGACAGTTTGCGGCTTATCGATTTAGTACGCCTTTCCATATATAACAAATGAAGTGTCCACAGTTTGCTAGTTTTGCGCTTACTGTACGCAGTTTGTATTGTTACGCGCGCCTACTATCTCAGTAAGCGGCTGACTCCCTTCAAAACCATAGTTCGATATAGACCGACTAACTTATCTGTTCCGGTGGCGGCGTCGCTACTGTCGTTTTAGTATTGTCATTAAGTATCGTTTTTGTATGTGTTTTCACGTAGTTCCAATTTTGGCCACCGGAACAGATAAGTTTGTTGGTCTATACGTATGACAGCTGTCACTAGTGATGAGGTGCAGTCGAATCGCGATTATACGAACACCGATTTTGGATCGTAAAAATTGTTTTTTTCCTATTGTCAATCAAATATGATTCTATAGTTTGTAAAATCTAGGATGATACCTGCAACATGTGTAACAGTAACATTTCTAGAGACGTCGATTTATACTGCAAGATTAAGGGCCGGTATTTCAATATATACTTATCTTGATCTTAATCCGGGATTGATAATAAGTATGACTTACGTGTATTTCATTATAGGATTAAAGTTAAGCGGCACTAAAGTCATACACTTTTACCTGTCAAAAGTAATACTTATCTTAAATGTTATACTTAACTTAAGCAATAAGATAAGGTTACATTGAAATACCGGCCCTAAGTAACTTTAAGAAAGTATTCTTATTTTCGAATCGCATTCACATTTAGATTTTTTTGTCCAAGGCGTTATACTTTTAATCAATAAATGAATGATTAATTTTTTATAATATGATTTTACGATTAAAGTACCTAATAAACGAAACAATGTTTTCGAAATTTTACCCGGTAACAATCGATAAAAATTGAAAGCGAAAGATGACAGCAATGAACATCTCTAAGTTGACGGTGCCGGCAATCATGAACGCTGTTTCTCTGCATACATTTTGACAGTCAAAAATTGTAAAACATTAATGCTGTCAATACGATGACATCTGTGCGAAAATTGTTCTGAATTTGAAATTTCAGTTCGCCACAAATTCGCGGCTAACTCAGTCGGCAGCTAACAGTTTGTCTACTGGGGACGCAGCTAGCCTAACCTAGATAGCCTATCCTTGTCACACTTGTTAGTGAAATTACTGGGTATATGAGATCTAATAACTGTCGTCTCGGTGTAGCGGGCGCAGGGCAGTGCCAGACAGTAACTGCTTAGTAACCGTTTGGCACTGAACTGTCTAAGGGCAGACGTCGCGCGGTACGACCTGCTCGTCTTGTTACACATTGCAATAAAAAAAACACAGCAACGTTTTTTTCGAATAAGCTTTGTAAGTTAGATAAATAGATTTTCTTTTCTTTTCGTTTCTACAAATACGTTAATTCTCCCTTCTAAGTGACTAATCTATTCCACCTGAACTAAAAGGTGATTCTACTCAAAGTCCATAAAGTTAAACAACCCACGATGGACAGGCGGAAACTTCTTTCCACGTGACTGGGTTGTTAATACAAATTATGTTTCCGACTTTCGTGAAAGTTAGTATCTTATTTGATGCCTGAAACGCGAAACGTGTCCCAGACATGAACGATGATTGATGAATGAACAACATGACTATGGCATTTCATTTTATTATCACCATCCCCTTTAGCCCTTATCATCTTATTATTTACTCAAGACGGTAATGCATGAAATGTTATGTATCAGAAATAACGAAGGTATCACAGATATAACATTATTTAAGGCAATTACAGACGCTAAGTGGCGTCTTCATTTAATAAATGAACGTATCATGGCGTATGAAATAAATATGAACTCATTTTTATATATTTATTCTTTCATATTAATTTTTTTTATATTTCTGAAAGTTCTCTTAAGAATGATTGAATTTTTTATTATTTATAACATAACTTAAGATGTTTTGTATTCGATGTAGTTAATAACCAAACGTGTAAATAATGTAATGCAATAAGTATAATATTTTTAATGTAATTGTGACAACTTACAAATACTCTTAATTGCCAATGCAACTTATAATTTTCATCTTTCTATTATAATATGATATTATAAGATTTTATATTGAATTAGTTGTTTGATCATCGTGATTTTTGGATAAAAAGATGTGCTAATAAATCCCCTATAACCCATCTTTTTCCTACATTTGTATTCTTATACTTAGTCACATGATGTGTAATGTAGAGAAAGTTATGAATGCCTTGCTTCTGCTAAAGCTCGTGGGCTGGAATTCCACCAACTTGCTGAATTGACATTCCACAAAGAAACAAAAGTATTTGTAATTATCCTCAAAGTTACAAGATGTGGTAAAAACATCAGTTAATCTGTTCGAAAGACGGCTTATAGATTTCCGGAACTCTTGATAGAGAAACCAATCCTTCGAACGCGTTAAGATCACAATTTACAAATTCTGTCCTGATTATTACAATTTTTATGAAAAATGCTGCCCTAGTCAATATTGTTCTACTAAAAATACCCATCCAACGATGTATCTGTCATCGCTATTGAGGATTGTACCAATCTGCCCATTGTGCTTTGTGTGTATTTCTAAAATTTCTTTTGTTTGGCACCTATAGTAAAATCATTGTTTAGTTTATTGCCAGAAGAAATTTATTTATATAATGCCTAATGGCATTCTCTGCCACCTTTGGGCCAAGCAGAAAAAAAACTACGTGGAAACTGAGCGTAGTAAATAAAATGCCAATAAACTTTGTTTTCAAAGGCGAGTCAACAGCAGTTCTGTAAATCCACAATATCAACTAACTGTTTAATTAAAACTGTTTCGCGAGTTGACTCCTGTTGAATTATTTTTGTTGTATTTCTACATAACTTCGGGAAATGCATAGCCCGGAAATGAAATTGAACAAGTTCTTGATGCAACTATCGTCATTCTGTTAGTGGGAAACTGCATCTTTTTATTTCACAAATTATGTATTTGTTATTTATTAATACACGTGACATTTGAAATTGAAAAACATAGAGCGACAAAAGACGGATATTTTAAATATTATCTTTGGTACAAAAAACGTAATTGCATTAGTTATTGGCGTAATATGCCGCGCGTATTATAATTGACCTCAGTGGTTATTGTCAATCTTTGGCAATTAAATAGGAACCTTTGTTTTTTACGAAAGATTCGAATTTATTCATTGCATTTTTGAAACCTACACAAAACATTTCAAAAGAGTAAACCTTTTATTTCATTGCTTTGTAACTACCATAGGTGGGGCTACGTGCCTATCTGATCTATCAATGGACGTAAACAAAATTTTTGGTTTGACTTTATTTTTAATAATATTGTCCTCAGGTCTCCCGAATGACTTGTCGGTGTACTGGCACCAGTACCCGTACAGCTTCGGCATCATCTTCTGCAAGCTGAGAGCACTCATATCAGAAGCGTAAGTCATTAGATTACACCTATACCCCACAGAGAGAGATAGAGAAACCAGACTTCGAGGTTAATTCCTGTTAGTCCCTCTAAACTCCTACTATCCGCTAAACTCAATTACAACCGCTAAAATGGCTCGTCAATTATAGTAAAATAGTTTCAACCGCGATAGCACCATCAACGTCTGAGGTTCAGTTTGTGGTTCAGTAAAGTTATTTAGTGCGATCGCCCTTCTGGTTGAACTTGACATCCAAAGAGCGACAAGCCGGTGTCCGCCTTGGGGTGATTGATCGGCCCGTGACTTATCTACAGTTAAACATAAAACTTAGGTATACTTCCAAGGACAAACATAAAATAAATTACAGTCTAGTGGTTCCTGATGTTTACGCGGATACGACTCATTAAATAAAACAACTTTAAAGTTGTTTTATTTAAATTACAGTCTATTTTATTTATAGCCTTGTAAAGTATAAAGTTTATTGTTGCGAAATGCGTATATATTATGTAATACTGCTTTGAATTGGATTAAAAACTTTTGTTGTCGTCGAAATTTCGTTAAGTACTCAATGAAAATGTTTATTTAGGATGTTTATGTTTTAAAACTTTGTTTACAATGTTTTCATATTAACTTTTGCATTGTACTCAGCTCTATAATCAATAAGTACGTTCGTACACAACACAGAACAAAAAATGTATTTATTATCTATTTGGAACCTATTTTCTGCGTCTTGTTTGCCTTGTTTCATTCTGATATCCATAATATTTAAACTATTCGTCTGACCGTGAACTATTTATTTCGTTTTCAATATAAACTATCTACTGGAAAAACCCGTATCAAATAATCTATGTACTATTATTCGGTGTATAATGTTTATTTTTTAATAAATATCTGTTAGTATGATATTACAAACTGACTGTCTCATGTAATAATTATCTTAACATCGGAAATGTCAAAGACGTCATTCGGTCAATTCCGAATCTCCGTCTTGCGGTTTCGTAGCACTGCTATCGAGCGTAGCAAAACCCGTAGCGCAGCCATAACGTGCGGCTACTGATCGCTACAACGCGTACTACGGACATTGGCTTCGAGGCAATTAGGGACGTTTCTGTAGTTCATTTATAATACTCGCTCGTGTCGATCAAATTAGACAATTCCGTTCCACCAGCATGCAATGCGTTAGAGAGCCGTATAGGAAGAATGTGTCATGCATGGTGGTTTAGTAACTTGAATCTGAACCCCAGTTTAATATTTATGGTCTAGATTTCATTTTAGTAACTTTGTAGTGGCTTTCCGTGCTTCGGAAGGCACGTTAAGCTGTTGGTCCTGGCTGATTTTGCTATAATGTAGATATTAGTCGGTATGCACCCCTCCACCAACCCGCACTAGGCCAGCGTGGTGGAATATGGCCCACACTATCTCACAATAAATTGAAATAAGGCCTGTGTCCCAGCAGTGGGAATGTATATAGGCTGATGATAAGTGGCTTTTGTCTAGGGGCATCGGCCTCTATTAGCTTCATAATACAAGGAAGTGAGACGTGACTCATAATTTTTAACTATCATTTTACATGTATGGAAGACAAAGGCCTTGGAGACACAATTTTTGCACAACGAAATTGTGTTGCCGATAAAACTTTATAGGGCAGGTAAACCCATTAGGGCCCACAGATCTCCCCGTCCTCCATGTCGCAGGCAGATTTTGCCACTCTTAGCTTACCGATTTTTTACTAGTAATTTTATACTACAAGCTAATAAATCCCCCCCCCCCCCCTATCACCGCGAGCTGATGGGAAGATACCCCAACCACCTATTACTACTACAGATTCATCCTACTAATATTATAAATGCGAAAGTCTGGATGTATGGATGTTTGTTACTCAATCACGCCTAAACATTGCCTAAACGGCTGAACGGATTTAGGGCACACATATAGTTTATAACCTTGATTAGGACATAGGCTATAAAATTCCTACGAGAAACATCTCGTTCCTGTAGGATATTTGAAAAAAAAAATTACGCGCGGGTGAAACCGCCGGCGGAAATCTAGTAAATAAAATAAACCTAGAATATGGCAGCACAAGTGATATAAATCTTAGAGAAGTGACCCCGATCAAGCAGCTTCGTGCCTGTCAACCAACAGATCTGATAAATAAAAACGTATAAAACCGTTCATGCTTTTTTATCAGCTGTAACTGATGCGTAAACTGACGTGTTTACTCGTTCGAGATTGGACGTTGCTTGCACAAAGGGCTGCCTCATGCATTATTTAATACAGTCCGAAAATAATTATTTGATAAACCTTTTACTTCTAACTTAAGTAGTAATTGTACTACTATTGTATTGTACTAATTGTATTGTACCTTTGACGAGCCATTTGGTGTAATGGTCGAGAAGTCGCCTATTACACCAAGGGTCGCGGGTTCGATCCCCGCACGGTACAAACATTTCTCGTAATGCTTAGTTTGGGGCTAGATGGCGCTGTGTGAATAATGTCCAGAAATATTTATTTATTTATTTATTGTACTAATTGTAGATCTACCAGACCAACCTCTTAAATTAAATCACACAACAAAACAGATGGCTATATACATCATACTTGTGAACAGGTGCCACCTTGGGGCTTGTCGGCTGGGACCTAGTATGTTCTTTAAGTGAACATAAACTTTAACCTAATACGAAACTGTATGACTTAGTAATAGTATTCCAATGAAGATTGTATTTTATATATTATTTTTTGTTTTGGCGATTAAAAAGAGTAACTGTCGAGTTTCTTGCCGGTTCTTCTCGACAGATAAACTACATTCCGCATTCAGTGTTCTGTCAGTCTGTAACATTAATGTATGACGATTTATAAGTGCTTTTTTTTTTTTTTTTTTTTTTTTATGGTATAGCGGGCAGACGAGCATGCGGCACACCTGATGGAAAGTGACAACCGCCGCCCATAGACAACTGCGAATCATGTGGAATCACAGATGCGCTGCCGGCCTTTAAGGAAGGAGGAAGGAGTGCTTCTTTGAAGCCGACGTAAATAAAGTTAAAGTTACCTATATTTTGATTTTGATGAAATCGGGTCGTGCGTGCGTGATGCCTGTGCCTGTCAAAAAATATGAACGTTAACAAAACATTCAAATGTCTACCAAATCAGAACGGTTCACAGAAATAATTTGATTACGTGGAATTCATTCAATCGACAATCACTCATTGAACTGAAATTACAAAGGAAATCTTTCATTATTCATCCCTTATCGCCGCAACGCGGTTACTTTGTGTTAATATTTTTATAGGATAATCTCTAATGATCGCGGTCGGGTTTATCGAAACGACCAAATTGAATTAAAACATATTGTGATTGAATTAGGACGTATTATATAATACCTTTTAAAACAAATTGTTATTTTTAAATTCTTTATAATGCCTCAATGTGCTGCCAGACTGTATACTTATCTGATATTCGAGTCTGATTTCAACTGTAAGTGGCCGGGTTGGAGCAATATCTTGCTCCCCGGTCAACTTAAAAGACAGGAATCGGTCAATATAAACGATCTCTCCGCGACACGGAGGGAGCAGATAGTATGTTCTTCAATGTCTGTTTCCTGGAAAGGCGTTTAACGTATATTCCCCGGGTAGAAAAAGAAGTTGACCAGAAAACACCGCCCAATATTGCCAGCGTGTAGGCTCTTCTGATCTTCAAGTTTGTTTCAAGTTCATATATTGCTAGGACACAACCAAAGCTGTTATGGTGGCAGATTTCACCTGTGGGAATGATAGCTAGATAGTCGGACTCTAAAATAGTTCTACGGTAATCGAATCTTCCAGATTTCAGATCACTACTAATGTTTCATGGTGTATAACGTAGTTTCGCCATGAGGCGATAGATGGCGCTAATAGATAGCGGACGGGCGGCTCTAACACGCGCTAGCGTTTCGATCCGCCGACCGTTTATAAAGGCAAGCAATTAGGGTTGTGTTTTAAGAAATCAACTGGACACTAGTCAGTAAGGTCAGTTGGAAATATATCGCACTTCAGTCAAGACGTGTGGTTTCATTTAAGGCGTCTTCTGAAGGCCACTCCTCAATCAGGGTTATACTCATGGAGACGGTCGAATTCCTAGAATATTGGATTCTGCCATATATAAAAACCATCGACTCACATCCATAAAGTGATGTCTACCTTCAATGCAACTCCGAAGGTAGGATGACCGCCTGCGTGGAACAGTGGCTAAGCCGCTCGGGTATAAAAACACGGAGGTCGTGGGTGGTAGGGCTTTTTCAGAGTCCGACTGGCTAGCTACCACCCCCACACGTGAAATCTGTCGCCATAACAGCTCTGGCTGTGTTCCGGCAATATTAATGTGGGAGCCAGTACACTTGAAATCAGAGGCTCGAAGATCAGATGAGCCTAAAGTCTGGCAGCACATTGAGCGATAATTCCAGGCGAAGTGTCCCTCAATGGAATAGGCCGAAGTGGCCGCTTACCATCAGGTGGGCTGCGTGCCTGTCTGCCAACTGAACTAGTATAAAAAAAAACTCTTCGGCCACCCCGTGTGACGTCAATCCAGCCCAGTCAAGTGGAAAACTTGTATTTACATCTTACGCTCTATTGAAAGTTTCCTTCCATCTCGGAGGAAATATGTTGTCTATTTGGGAGCGCAAATAGCAAAGATGTCCTGAGGTCTTTATATTATATATTTTTAAATAGACCTTAAGAAGATTAGCTAGGTAGTAATTTGTTGACAGGTTTTTGTGAATCTTTTTTTCTTTCTTTCTAAATTAACAGAATAAAAATATCACCCTTTTCACACAATAATTATGCTAATAGATTTAGTCTGAACAGTGAACGTAATAGCTATTAAACCACCTTTACACAAATAACTTTATTTTGTAGAGAACAAACGGATTTAACGACCACAGTTTAAATATTGGTTAGACTTAGCAGTACGAGTCTAAATGATAACAATTAATTCAAGGACGTCTCGAGTTCGCAATTAGTGACATTGTTGTACCTAAAGGCTTTGTTTTAAGTGTTAATTACTACTATTTTCTCTTACATCGTGATAGGTGTACCAGAAGAAATATGTAGAGTGGTAATGTGAGCGAATAATGTTTAAACAAGGCAAAGACTTGTCACTAATACTATTGGTACTAAACTACACCGCAATACAGACAGTTTATTACCAATTGTCCTTAGTTAAGTAATAGCAAGTTTCTTTTTTGCCTTTGAAAAGAAATAATATAAAATAGTGTCAAATTCTGAACAATATGTTACGACTGAATCTCTAAGGAAATACTTTTCCTTAATTAATGTTCCAAAATGTCCACTTGACTCCTAGTTATTTTGCAGGGGTATAACTGGCCCAGACGTCATAAAAATACTATAGGGCGAGTACGGCCTTAGCATTTTACCAAAGGGCACAACTCGCCTGCAGGCGAGTTTTATAGAGGGCGACATGTACACTAACCCGCAGCAATCGCTTCCATTTTTAACGGAATTATTTTCAAACTAATTTTATGACATATCCTCTCTAGTGAATAGTTTCTCTATGGTATACCACAATGATCGTGACTATAAGCTAGGTTATATCAAAGTGGGACAGATAGCTCCGTCTTTCCCTTTTTGGGGTGTTTAGGAAAACCGGGGGGATTTAGTCGGTAGTGGGATGAACACCATGACGCATCCCAAACACGGCCACTAGCTGCATTAATGCTTAATCGCATTCTCATCCACAAAATAAAATGGTTGCCCCTTCCTAAATCATTGTAACGATAAGGAGACCTTTGCCCTGCCGTGGGACAGTAAAAAGGCTGATACTTTACTCTACTTTACCTAAATACCTTACGTTAAAAACATTTATCCCAAACATAAAGGGAGAAAATAAAAAGAAGCTGTTCAGTTTAAGATACGGGCAAATCTTTCATCCCTTTCTTTGAAGTCGAGTTTCTGTCTATAAAAGGTTCTGCCGATCCGGCCCCACTTTGATTTATTTAGCCAAACTTATCATTGGACCGTTAACTTGGACTTGCGATTTACCAATTCGACTATTCATGGCCAAATTCTTTTAGTTAAGAAATTAACCCTTTCAACGCCAATATCTGATATATCAGACAAACCATTTTCGTGCCCACCACGCCAATGATTGATATATCAGACAAAAAAACAGGATCAAGAAACGTTGTATTTTTACTTGCCTGAATGAGTTGAGTATAACTTAATAATTTTTTGGTTTTTTTTTAATGGTCGTGACGTTAGGGGCACCATTTTCGGACAAAAGCGTGGCGGGGAAAGGGTTAAATTGATATACTTGTTCTAGTTGGTTACTTGAACTATTGGAAATATTAGACTCTTGTAACAAAACTAGCGACCGCCTCCGCTTTTTCACCCGCGCGTCATTTATTTTTTCAAATATCCCCCTCTTACCCCCACATTTCTGGGATCAATGGTACCCTATGTCGCTGGGGGTAGTGTAGTTTACCAACAGTGAAAGAATTATTCAATCGGTATTTTCGGAGCCTATTCAATACAAACTAAAAACCTTTGCTACAAGGATTAGAAACTTATATTCTATTCTATTAATAGTAATTCACGCAACTTTCTGACTGAATTTAACATTATAGACGACTTTTCATCATGGAAGATATTGAAACATAAATAAATATCCTCGGACATTACGAAAAATTATGTACTTAAAATATTTATACAAGTTCAAATTTCTTGTGTTATAGCTGGTCTATCTTATCACAAATGTCTTAAAATATTTATACAAGTTCAAATTTCTTGTGTTATACCTATCTTATCTTATCACAAATATGTGCAACTTAGTACCGAAAAAATCCAACCAAAATGTCTATTACACTTATTTATTTTAGTTTCCAATCCATCATTTTCTTCCTCAACCTCTACTCAACAGTTGTTTAATCTTACCAAAGTCCACAAGAAAACCAATTTCAACATTATCATTGAAAGTTATTAACTAAATGATACGTATCTAAACCGATTTTAACGCCAAGAATCCATTTAATTTTAACGGAACTCTACATCAGTTAACTCGGTAATTCGGCAGTTAGTTCAAATATAATTACTGGGATTTCAGCCACTTTACAACTTTACTCCAGATTGGAGATAAGATTGGATCAGGTAACTTTGCTAATGTAAAATAAAATCTCTTTGTTGATCAATTTCATTTTGAATTGTTTTGTTAAGTAGAAATTTCTATTTAATGATAATAATGGGCCGCATAAGCATAAGGACCCAATCTAATTGCACATCATCATTATCATCATTATCAGCATATACGTTCCCACTGTTGGGACTCAGGCCTTATCTCAATTATGAGATAGTGTGGGTCATACTCCACCATGCTGGCCCATTGCGGGTTGGTGGAGGGGTGCGTAAAGCAAGTGACCAATCTTAATGTCAGATGTTATCAAGCCGCCAAATGGCCTCTGACTAGGCTTGACGACTAATATCTACATTTAGTAAATATCAGCCGGGACCAACAGCTTAACGTGCCTTCCGAAGCACGGGAACGCTCGTAATAAATGTCACTAAATGTGGTCAGAATGGTCACCCATCCACTAACCGACCGCGGAGTGGGTGGCTTGACTATCGCTATCGCTAACGAACCACTCTCAAAGCTGCGCCACGAGCGCTTCAATATCTTATTCGCTAACTATTATAATGCACATATTATATTTTAATTCTATTTTTTATTCAGGAAACTGTGTAACTCAAATTGTCATTGAGAAGCAGCATCATCAATATCTGACAGATACATTACGAGGAAGTTGTCTGCTAACGTTGAAACTGGCTCTGAATATTGTACGGACGGCAGCAGATCAACCTAACCCAATATGTAACAATCTTCAATTGAAAGAGAACTCTATGTAAAGTGAATAAAGCTGAAAATTGATTGAAGAAATTTAACAGATAAGGGTAGTCTGATGTGCTGTCGACTGTACATGCAAAAGTTTTGAAGATGGATGGATGTTTATGACACTTTTACTAGTAACACTGTGACTACTTATAAAAGAAACTTTACAATAAAAGAATAACGACATTTTGTGTAATGGTTAAAAAGTCGGTCATTACAAATTGCAGGTTTGATCTCCGTACGGTAAAACTCTTTGTTTGTTTATTTTATTTATAAAAAACTTTATTGACCACACAAATTGGGTACAAAAGGCGGATTTAACTCTAAAAGCATTCTCTGCCAGTCAACCTTTGGGACGCTTCTTTACTGTATGAACATTTCTGTTTGTATCGGTGAGTGTATCTTTATTAATATGTATTTATTTAAAGTGATGTTATTCCCGTTGACTGGCAACCTTACAAGCTATAATTAGTTTGATGCTGAACGGCGCTGTGTGCATGATGTCTAAGTATACTCATTTTATATTTACAACAGATACGCTACTTTCTATCAACAACAGACCAACCTAGCGGGAGAAACCTAGTTTATATGAACGTTATTACATGTCTATTTTTAGTAAATACTCCTAGCAAAGCTCTTAACTTCCACTTAGACCAAGAAAAAAGAAAATCTATTTCCCTCTATAACATCATTGCACATAAAATGTCGCCGAACGATATAAAGAAAAGCTTTTAGTCGTGCAATTATGTGTACAGAAAAATAAAATTCTCGTCTAAATTACGCATTTAATACCTACTGCAATTTACTTAATGACGCTTATTTATAAAGTCAAAATCTTCAATTTATAAATGTTTGTTGGGCATCAGTGTTTGTTTAGGAAAATTACTGGCTTCATTTTTCATCAAGAGTGCGCCCCAAATATTATGTTCTTGTCTCATAATAATGAAACAGTGTTTACTAAGAGCCCGAAAGACTGAAAGACAAACAGATAACTGTGACTGAATGGAGGGGCACGTGACTTCGTTCATTTAAATGGTTTGGAGTTCGGGAAGCAAATATTTAATAATTTCAGAACAAATATTTACGCGATTGCTTCTCAATTTACAACTAAACTTTTACTTGACTTGACTACTTCACGTCGAAGTGCTGTTAGGATAAAAAAGTTTTGACGTGAATAAGAATTTCATGGTAAATCAAATTGCAAAATAAATACTTTGACTTTGACTTTAAAAGCCTGGGCAAAGACTGCCAAAGGCAAAAAGCAGCGCCACTATCTTGGATTTTTTTGGAAGCGGAACATTTCCATAAAGGACAATGCAAGAAATTGTATGGACTCTGTCCCCACCCACCAACAGACCTGGCACTAGTTTCAATATTATTATGACCTTCCATAAAATCACAAATAACCATTTTTAATCCAAAAAATGACGGGGTAAGTATTAAAAAAAAAACCGTGCTTATGCCGCACGCCTAAGATTTAGAATTCGCTGTGTCTAGCTTCAAGTAGACTCGACTGAACAATATTTTTTAAGATTACATTTTGGTTGTACACTTTTATTTAGACCAGTGTGGTTACTCTAGATCGCCTGTACATCATTTTCACAATTAACTGTGTCAAAAAAAGTACTTAAAAATATGAAAAAAATACAACATTCAAATTCGATTTGCGTGAAATCCCCATTCCTACGGTGGATGTCGTCATACAAAAAAAGATCAGTACGGCAAGAGGTATTGACAGAGATACGTTTGAAATCTGTTGGTGGGTGAGGACGTTTTCTTGCATAGTCCTTTGATATAAATAAATAAATAAACTCCGGACATTATTCACACAGCGCCCCAAACTAAGCATAAGCTTACAAGCATAAGCCCATATCACAACATAAGCTTGTGCTATGGGTGCTAGACAACGAATTAACATTACTAATTTACTTTTTTTTACTTGCAAAATGTTAATACATACATATTATACATAGAAACACCCAGACCGATACAAACAGACATGTTCATGCACACAAAATATGTTTGTACCGTGCAGGGATCGAACCGCACCTCTGGTGTAATAGCCGAATTCTCGACCATTACACCACATGACTCGACAAAAAATATAAAACAAAATCTATGCTCAGCTAGGAGAGCTCAAAATTGGCAGCAATTTTATTGCGAATTGTTCTAAAAGTAACTTAATAAATAATGTCTTTAAGCGTCTCACGTAGCAAGACTTTGTAAATAGCTTAGGTGACCCACTTAAACAGAGTAAAAATAGCTCGAATGTCACCTGCAAGCCTCCTTTATCCATTGCTTAGTACCTTACCTTAGTATTGACTTGCTAGTAGGACCTTCAATTCACCCTTTGATCGCCTCCGTGGAACAGTGGCTAAGCCGCTCGGGTATAAAACACGGAAGTCGTGGGTTGATTCCCGCCTTGGGTCTGGTTAGTGGTAGGGCTTTTTCAGAGTCCGACTGGCTGGCTACCACCCCCACAGGTAAAATCTGCCACCATAATAGCTCTGGCTGCGTTCCGGCAATATTAATGGGAGCCAGTACACTTAAAATCTAAGGCTCGAAGATCAGATGAGCCTACAGTCTGGCAGCACATTGAGCGACGCTTCCTGGTAAAGGTTTCCTCAATGGAATAGGCCGCCTTAGCCGCTTACTGACCCAGTATAAAAAAAACCTGTTAGTGAGCTGTGAACCGACTTTTTTTCTTCACTTAAGACTTAAATTGATATTACGTATTAATTTTTTATTCATCAATATCTATGCAAATAAAATCGTATTACAACAAAGCATTTGGCGGTAGAAGAACTATGGCGACGGCGGTGTTACCAATTTTGTATAAAAGTTGAATATTTTTGACACCCAGTTAAATTTTTACAAAACTGTGCCTTCGTAATTCTCACATACCAAATAATAATATATCTGTAAGAAGTATTTTGTGTATCAATTTGAATTCGATGACTACTCAATTCTAATTTGAATATATCAAACGCTGAGAAACCTTGGGCAATTGTTATTTTCCGTGTTTATTTCTTGCTCCAATTCCGCTTCTTATTTTAACGGGAATAAAATTCGTTTATTTGTTTTCATAATGATATGGAGTTTCTTAAGATCTTAGCTACTGAAGCATGACTGCGCGTATCTATTGAATTGTATAATTTTCTTACACCTCTAAGAACGTTAAAACATGACAATCTTTTACTGAGCACAATCTTAATAATAAATTATGCTAATGACAGTAATTTCTAAAATCTCATCATACTATGAAAGTAACTCTACCAAATATGGATAATACAATTCTGAAATGTTGATAATGACGTTACTCGCGAAGCGTTCATTAGCCTTAATCCTAGTAAAAATTGTAGGCTGGACAAATGATAAATGTGTCACACGTTTTTGCATAGAAATTGTGAGAGAGAGAGAGAGATTGGATCAATCTTAAGTAATTTAGACGCCATCCAATAAGTAAAGCCCCAAAGACATGAATTAAGAGTTACCTTTATTTTAAAACTTTTTTAGTCAATCTTGAATATTAAATTACTAGCAAATAAATAAAGCCTCGTTCGTTAGTCTAGTGTTTAAGTAACTGTTTAAGACCTTTTAGTACAAGGAAAAATAAGTTTTGGATTTTTTAATTAAAATTTTTTTGACCAGCAGTTTTCTGAAAGTGAATCCATGGTTTAAACTATAGAGTAAGTGTAGTTAGCCTGTGGCTTCGCCCACGAGGATAAAACGACGTTATTCTTGTTTAATGTGATATTATTTCATGATAGAAAGAAGCCTATGTCACTCTTCATCACCCAAATTATCTGCATATCAAAACAATTTAACTTTTTTTAATTTTTATTTCACCAGAATCTTAATTTTGTTATCGCCGAAGTAACATCGCAAATGAAAAGTTTCAACTTGTCGTCTTTAATTTTCTAAAACGCCTCGGAATGTTTTGAAGCTTCAAATTAAATTCCTTTTCGCCGACGGCTAAAGCACTTTCCGACATGTGTTCATATGAGATATTAAAAACGTCAGCAGTAAGTTAGGAAAGTGGGAAAGTAGCACATACGCCAGGTGGTATGCTAAATTGCATGAAATGTAAGTGCTTGCAATTCTTAGTAGGTAAGGCATGACAAATACCGGTCTACTCTTATATTAAAATCCAGTTAACTCTGAAAACATCTCTCATCTATATATATAAAACTCAATGGTGACTGACTGACATAGATAGATATAAACGCACAGCCCAAACCACTGGACGGATAGGGCTGAAATTAGGCATGCAGGTAGATGTTATGACGTAGGAATCCGCTAAGAAAGGATTTTGATCAATTGCCACGGGAACGGGAACCACGCGGGTGAAACTGCGGGCGGCTAGTTCAAGAATAAATCCAATGTTCTAATCGTTGAATAAATTATTACATCGTAGCATTGTATTTATACTTCAAACAATTGTATATTTCATTTGTTACAAAGAAGGTAAAACCGGCGGTAGAATCATTATTATTGACTTTGACAATTTATAAGTAACTCTTTTGTTTAGCCTAATAGATAACGTTTAATGTTGACTAAATGAGCAAAGTCTAGGAGATCTGAATAGGATAATCCAATATTCAATTAGGTAAACTAGGTTAAACTGTAATTCTTTCCAACTTTAAAATAATAGGGGCATAAATGGTTCAGCCCGTCTGTCTACAGGCGGTCACGTACCGAAGCACTTACTGAACGTAGTAGCTAGGAATCGCTGCGAATTACGCCCTATCTAAATGGAAACCAGTTTAATACGAACCTAGGACGAACACGGCTTACGTAAGAGTTCCGTAATAAATATGGTTCCATCTATAATAATAACAAAAATATTGGACAACATCACATACATTGATCTGACCCCAAAGTAAGTAGCGTGAGCACTTGTGTTATTAGTGTCAGAAACAACGAAGGTACCACAAATATATACTTAAATGCAAATAAACATCCAGACACAGAAAAAACACAAATGTTTATTACATAAGTGTTTGTCCTGGATGGAATTCGAACCCACGACCCCTGGCGCATAGGGAAGGGTCACTACCAAATGCGCCATCGGGCCAAGTCAATCTATCGACGACATAGACGTATTGGTTAAGAAGACGCATAATACACCAGAAGCCGCAGGTTCAATCCCCACATGGTACAAATATTTATGTGAACAATAATGAATATAAAAAAATTTTTGTTTGTTTTGGTGTGGGTGTTGATATCTATTTATTTAATACTCAAAGGTGACTGACTGACTGACATAGATATCTATCAACGCACAGCCCAAACCACTGGACGGATCGGGCTGAAATTTGGCATGCAGGTAGATGTTATGACGTAGGCATCCGCTAAGAAAGGATTTTGATCAATTCCCACAGGAACGGGAACCACGCGGGTGAAACCGCGGGCGGCCGCTAGGTTACAATACATAATTATGTTTGTATTTCCTAATTGTTATTAAAGTTTTATATCCATAAATAAAAATCTGGCTGTCGTATCTTTTCACGCTTGGCTGTATGAAAAAATAAGTAACTCGTAGTCACGAATTCGATCCCCGCACGAACTAAACATTTGTATGCTTATATAAACCAGCATCTGTTTATATTGGGTGTTTTCTATGCATAATATTATGTCGTTCTCAAAAATATTAAAGTGCGCTCTAAGTCCTTGTCCAGATTTTTCTTGGAACAAGCTGCTTAGTTTGGCATATAAATGTACGATTATTTATTATTATAATTATATAAGTAGTGGTTATCCAAACTAATATTATAAATACGAAAAACACCCTATCTGTTTGTCTGTTACGTTTTGACCCAAAAAAATAAATGTTTGTGTATGAAAATGAAAATGAAAAATGTTTAAATTTACAATGACAAGATTACATTATGTCATGAGCGATCGAATCCGCCTATTAAGTATGCGCAGATACTTGTGACAGGAGGTCCCGCTCTTTCATATAGGTACAATATCAAGTTAATATGTTGTGATGTGTACATATTGAAATGTGTATGTCTTTAGAAAAGCTCAACTAAACTTTATACCATGGTTACACAGCCATTCAACTGTGCAGGTTTACTTGCGATGTTTTTCGCCACCGCCGACCTTAGGTTAAAAACGCCGACTTTCGAAACATAAAGTGGTTCTTGATGTTCCTCGGCTACCAAAGCTCTTATAATAAATTATTGTATGCGTTATAATAATATAAGTAAAATAACTGGGTCAGTGGCGTCGCGTGGGTGTCAGCCGCCCGGGGCGGAAGACAATTCTACCGCCCCTTTTTTTTTTTGCTCCTCCAGTTGGCAAACAGACACGAAGCGGGGGGTGGAAGACAATTCTGCCGCCCTTTTGTGAAATTTTGCCGCCCCCTAAAAAGTGCCGCCCGGGGCGGTTCGCCCCCCCGCCCCCCCATCGCTACGCTACTGAACCGGGTGGTGTTCGCGACTCACTGCTCAACAAGTGGCCCGCCGCGTACATTGCGCTCCGTACACTAGCCATTGATTGTGCCTACTAAGCCCTTTGGAATACATTTAAACTTTTTAAATAATTTGAAATTTCGGACCCAGTAATTTTAAGGAAAAACAACGGTAACAATAAAAAGGCTTTTACAGCTGCTAACATCATTTCCGTCCCAATTCAGCCCTGGAGACCTTACTCACCGCCGCAAATGGCGCAATAGTTATGAAATGCTACTACACTGTTGTGTTCTGTATGGTGGAGTTGCTTCCCCAGACGAGCGGCTCATTCGGTCAAAAGTCCATTATGTTTACCTGTCTTTATGAAGCATTATTGTCGAATCTCGATGCCTTGACAAAGGATTCATCTATGTATGTCAGGACATATTATGAATATTGTATATGTGAGACTATGAAACCAGTAACTATCCTATCCTTACTCTACGGCCGCCGGGTCGAAAGATTTACGATTCCATCTCTGACGTTTTCTTTTTGAGTTGTGACCGTATATGTTCAAATAACTGAATTCACCGGGCTTCTATCTGTTGTTAGTTAAGTGACCTACCGAAACATTCATATCATAAAACGTCCAGGCCGTATTCAGTTTAGGAGCATTTAAGCCTGATTAAAGGATATGCTTAGGCTATAATCTAAAATGTCGCAAACCTAAAGTAAAAAAAGTATCAGGCATTTAATACAAATAACTTTATTTCATACATTTTGTGCACAGTACACCACCTTATAGCCTAAATAAAAAACAAAACGCGTGTGCTACGCATTTTAACAAATTCTATATAACAGTACATCATTAATCGAGTGTGCTTCTGACCGAAACATTACACTAACAAGCTTTATTCTTAAAAACAAACTGTATAATCTGATGGTATACAGACTTAACTCTTTACCTCCCGTGCTAGTCAAAGACTGTGTTACGGCAAGGTATAAGGTTTCCGCCATAGTAGTACCAACTTTATTTTATACAATTACTTCAAAATGATACTAATGTCGATTTGACTACATGCTAAAAATAGGTTTAAAGCAACATCTGTGATTTCATATTTTTTCGGTTGTAAATTCAATTGCGGTACGAATGCACAATGCACCCCGATTTCAATAGCACGGGGTCTTACAGCCCCCACGCGACGGCGACTCGCTGGAGCACATTACACCGGCCGGGCAAGTTTAATTGCTAATTAGCCCCAGTTGCGTTGGAGCTACAGTGGAGCTACGACTATTCAGCGCAATCCGCTTTGTGTTGCGTGCACCTGCACCTAACGTGCACTATTTTACGAAGTCCCGCAAACCGTTGCGAACAAAATTTCGGCTGCTTTTGTGAGGTTGCATGTTTGTTGTTGCTCCCTGCCTAGTAAAGCAACTATAGCGAACTAAACAAAGCTAATTTATTGTCCCACTGCAGAGCTAAAGCCTCTAACATGGAAATCTAAATATCAGTATTCTAAAAATTCGACCCAAAGTTAGCTTGTTCAGAAAAAACACAGCACCCCGTGATCATCATCGGTGGTGTTAAAAATCACGCACTTCTGTGTTTCGCGGAAAGGGCACTGTAGCTAGTGAAATTACTGGGTACATGAGACATAATAACTGTCGTCTCGGTGTAGCAGGCGTAGGGCGGTTCCAGGCAGTAACTTTTTTTTTTCGGAGGAGAATGCGTTTATGCACCATAACCGCAGGCTAGCTAGACCTGCGGCCGTGTGTGGGACTCGAGACTAAAGCGTCCACTACCCACTAAACTTCTCCGGTTCCCCTTCACACCCGATTGGGACGAGCCGGTGCCAGCCTTAAGGCTATTGACCAGCCCATCCCTGGGTAGTGCAAGGCAGTAACTGCTTAGTTACTGTTGGGCACTGAACTGTCTAAGGGCAGACGTGGCGCTTACCATCAGGTGTACGATCTGCTCGTCTTGTTACACATAGCAATAAAAAAAATTAACAACCAATCCTTACAGATTGATCAATAAACTACACAAAACGTGCCTATATCATTATATAAACATACATATGGCAACAGTCATGCTAAAATGATAGACGCACATAGATTCTTGCGATTAATTGCAAAGAAGAGGGTATAGAATATTTTTATCCCCTTAATACCCTTCTCTTTTGTTTTAAATCTTGTTTAAAGGAATTTATCATTTAATAAAAGTTGCTGTGCGATAAAATATGCTTATCCTTTGTTAACATCTCTAGAAGACATTTTTATACTTCTTAAGACTTATCCAATTTTAAAACCGTTTTTTCTTGTTTAAATAATCGCACAACCTCGGGCTTGCCCTGAGTGACGGTTAATAAAGTCTCTTAGTATTTTTACAAGAAAACGTTAGCTTTTTATTTGCACTAGCAAATTGCTGGGGAAAATAAAGAGAATAATGCTCACTAATTGGAAACCAGCTAAGAGCAGTGTTTAATCTTGTACATTTTTAAACGGTCTCTGGACATTACAATGAAACTACATTGTGTTTTAAATGCTATCAAAAGAACATTTCACAGGACAGAATATTTTTTTTTTGTATAGTTCACAGGGATGTTACTACACCATCTGCAGTTGTAAGGTTACATACTAAAAATAAAATAGCATTGCAATAAAATGTTAACAGCAGCTTATAACTTTCTACACAACTTTTTAGTTTCTAAAACTTTTGTCTGACGTTTTTCACACAACGCCGTCTAACATCAAACTAGGCAAGCTTGTCTAAGCATTGCTAATACTATAGAATAGCTTGTACTTGTTGTGATCATGAGCATTTTACACCTGGGGCATCACTCGCGCGTTGCCCACTCTGTAACCATATATATAAAACTCAAAGGTGACTGACTGACTGACTGACGCACAGCACAAACCACTGGATGGATCGGGCTGAAAGGCATGCAGGTAGATGTTATGACGTAGGCATCCGCTAAGAAAGGATTTTGATCAATTCCCACGGGAACGGGAACCACGCTGGTGAAACAGCAAGCGGCCGCTAGTTTGAATAGAAAACAGAACCTTGTCAGCAGAAAAAAGGTTCTTCCTCAAACGTGTGGCTCGTTCAAGTAAATAATACACTATTATCTACATCCATACCCTAATATGTCTATTTTATAGTAAGGATCGATGAGCAAACGCCCTACATTTAGATATGAGTATCTGTGGCTGCATCTTAATGTTTACATTTTAACATCGGTAACCGATAACTTAATTACGTTCAAAGGAGAAGACCGATTTTGGGCCCAACGATACAGACATGAAACATATACTAAAAAAATCTAATTTTTTTTTTAGACCAGCCTGTTTGCGTTTTACCATCAATTTTAATGGCCAACAGCAAAAAAATGGATTTTTATGATTTCATTATATTCAACTTGCTTTATAAACGCGAATTTCATTAGACCTATTTTCGACTATCTTTCTAAATGCTCTGATAACAGTAAAAAAAAACGAGTGAGACAGTTTTAATCGATTTAATCTTAATCGATACTTAAATATATTTTATACGGTGGCTTTTTTTGGCATAATACTGAATATTTTTTTCTTATAAGTTAAAATAGTTACTTGATAAATATGATTAGACATTTGCAAATGAGTTTTACTTCTTTAAAAACGTTTTTACAAAAAAGCGAGTCGAAAATCGATTTATACCAGTTGTGTTTTTAATCGGATATATACGGCACTATTTATTGTCTGTATTGTCAATGTCAGTAATGTCAGTGTCAGCTATATTTAATCAGTTAGTTTGGATTTTGATTTTATTTCGTTTTTCGTACTCATGCGTTAGTAAATGTGTTCCTTTGTATTGCTCCTGATTTTTGAAAGACCTCTGCTTACTTACGGACTCTGAAACCGATCAATTATATTTATTAAAAAATCCTTGGACATCATTTTCTGCAACCCATGAATACCTTTGAGTGAACATCGGATAACCTGATGCCTATTGACGACTACAGCGTGATTTATGGGTATAAACATGTGCTTGTGCTGTGGAATTGTATCGAGGAATAGCAACGGGTCGTTTCAGCACAACACAATACAAAGACGCATTGGAAGAAGAAGGATGGGCCCGACACCAAGAAAATACAACATCCCTGCCCAGTTTTTGGATACCTACTATATTAATATTTTGTACTGATGATAAAGAATAAAATATAATTAAAACTTTATGTTTTTTTATACCCATTTATTTAAGAATAATATTCAGATCCTTTGCATTATTAACATGTGAGGTAGGTATGCATAATAGGTATGTTGTCAATTATTCATAGTCATAGTTTAATGTTGGTTGTACTGCAGAAGTGCAGACTGCCTTGCTACCTAACAAAAGACCTAAGAATGTAATAAATCAAAACGCATGAAAATCGGTTCATCCGCTTAGGAGCTACGTCGTTGCCACAGGCAAACATACAGGGCACTATTATTCCTCTTTTTGTGTCGGGAGTTAATAAAAGTTCAAAAACTAGCACTTTTCTTACTAAAAATTATCATGGGTTACATAACCTATACTATTTTCAGTAGATTATTTTACTGACTTGGCCATTGAAATTCGCAGTGAAAATTGGCCTCGTAGGAAGTTTTTAAATGAACAAAATATAGGCCAAGTTACAGCCCTGTATCGCCAGGCCCAAGATTGTATGGGGATCGGTCTTCTCCTTTCGAACGTCTTCTTAAAATGTATTTTATTCAAATTGACCTACAAATTATGACATGATTTTGTACTAAGTACTAACTTTGCTCATCGATCCTGACTATAAAATAGACATATTATCGTATGAATGAAAATAAAGTTATGTATGTGACTGTACATAATTAGGCATTAAAATACTCATGTGATCCTTTTATGAAACGAACGAAGTGAGTTTCATAAAACCACATTCGTATTTTAATGACCCTCATTATGCAACAGCCACATAAATAACTATTTATGCTCTACACACAAATTTTCGTGTATTTTTGTAGTATCGTACTTGTACGATTTGTGAAAGATAAAAGTCATTTCCCGGACAATTATTTACCTATTATTTACCCATTAAAACAGCGATTGAATCATCTATTCAATTAGTGGGACATTCCTTGATTTCCCTAAAGGTTGGATCTGACATTGGTGTAACTTAATTGCCTTAACCTACCAACCTAACATAATATTGGTAGAAAGCGCAGCGTTGGCTTGGTAATTAACATTAATTATTAATAAATTAGCATAGATAATATCGGCTATGAACTAATAAGCCTGACTTCATTATGTAAAAATATACTTTTAAAAGGCATTCTTTTTCAATAAAATCTAATCATAGGTATTATTTTTCTGTAATAAGGTTCAAATAAAAAATAAATATATTTTAAGAATATATTTTATCCCATTCTAATTCTATTGTTTCGGTCACCCATCTAGGAACGACCGATCGTTGTGTTAATAATATAAATCCTTTTATCTGACTGACTGCTCACACATTTGACCCAGTCATCTCTAGAAACATTACCGATAGCTTCGTGTAGCAGGCTTCGTTGAGACTTTATTTTTATAACGAAAAGAAATCGTAGGATTTTTTTTATCTGACTGTACAAAACAGCTATTTATATCGCGGTGTCCGAAACGTCAGTGAAAAAAATTATTGAAATTAAAAAGTGTCAATTCGGACACTATGTCCGAATAAACTGTGTCCGAATCGTCAGTTAGTCCATTGTGTCAAGCAGCTTCATTCTTTTCCAGCCTTCCTTAAATATTAATAATGATTAGTGGTTAAGACAAAGGTCATTGAACGCGCACAACACCTTTAGGAATTGCTATTAATGTTCATAATTTATTAGGCAATCACGACAGCGTTAATCATAATTTATTGCGGTGGAAAATTAGTACTATGCTTTTTATTTTGTGCTTTTTTATATTTATGAAATCACTTACCTTTTACATCACGTTTTGTTATAGAAAAAGAAACTTAACTTTTACGACATAATAAGTAGTATTTCGCGAAACACAAGCATCAAGTAGCTAATGAGCTGAAAAATATTCAATTTTGTGTAAAAGTTGAGCAGGATTCCTGACGTACATCGTCAGGAATCGTACCAAGGACCGAGTAAGTAAACGCATAGTAAATAAAAATTACGAAGAATTTAAATGACAATAATGAAACTGACAGCTTTTAAGTCTCTTTTGTGGGATTGAAAACCCTTGAATCTTTACAATGGAACCTTACTAACTTTATCCTTAAATATACACGTAAACGTCTGTCAACCGGCATTTTACAATAAGAATAGAAATCTTAGTCTGAGTGGCAGAAACTTTCTAAATGCAAATTGCGCTCCAGTATAAAAACGAGTAAATGGATGAGCAAACATTAGTTAGGCAGCCCTTTCCCGCAAAATACAGGCCACTCTTTCACAGCACTCGAACTAAAATGGGGGAATTGTTCAGATTAGTTCGCAACGTTTGCATTGAGCGGGCGTGTTTGCTCACCTAAAAGTCTGAAACAGGCAAAATATTTGTTTTTCTCGTTGATGTTTGCTTTCGAAAAGTGAAAGGCTAGTTTGCAACTTTTTAACATGTCAAAACTGTGCGTATTTATAACTTTTACCCTGCGGTTTCAATTCAATAAAACTATGTTTAGATGGTTTAATCGTATGGAGAGAATGAGTAAAAGTAGCCATACAAAAGATATCAAGTTGGAAGAGGAAGGCCTAGAAAGACATTCCATGACCAAATAGTCGATGTATTGAAGAAAATATCTTTAGGGTCTTCTGACCTGACCGCATGTGAATGTGGAAGATGCAAAAGTTGTGAACGTTGTGTGTGATCTCGGCCTACCCCTGTCTTATACCCACAAGTCGTAACTCTATATGCAGTAAATGTAATGTAGTATGGTGTGATATGACTTAGACGTTGAAAAAACAGTAGTAAGTATAGAAGATGTAATAAAAGAAGAATGCGAAGGTTTTACGTGTCTGTAGTGAAGGACAGACAGCCCGTGACATAAATACCTTAGACACGACCTAGTAACCTTCAAGGAAAGAACAAATCTTGCTATCTTTTCGAAAAACCGTTAAAACCATTGATACTCTTTTCAATCACCATTCTTGGTTATATTTACTAGTAAAATTACTGGGTATATGTGACCTAATAACTGTCGTCTCGGTGTAGCGGGCGCAGGGCAGTGCTAGACAGTAACTGCTTAGTTACTGTTTGGCACTGAACTGTCAATGGGCAGACGTGGCGCTTACCGTCAGGTGTACGATCTGCTCGTCTTGTCACACATTGCAATAAAAAAAAAACTTTTTATTTAACACTTTTTTTCCTTCACAGAGCCTCCTACGTGTCAGTTCTGACCATCGTGGCGTTCTCCCTGGAGCGGTACCTGGCCATCTGCCACCCGCTCCACCTGTACGCTATGGCTGGTCTGCGGAGAGCCCTGAGGATCGTGGCGGCACTCTGGGCTCTCTCCCTACTCGCAGCTGCTCCCTTCGCTCTCTACACCACCGTCAGCTACCATGATTATCCACCAGGTAAGATATTGAGATTATTGAGATACCTGGCGATCTGCCTCCTCTGTTTTGATTATAATAATATTGTTGCCTTCGATGTGGGCTGTCTCAATACTAGCAAGCGCCCTTTTTACACCACCATCAGAAAATATCATTATTCTTCAGCTAAGACTCAAATCACTGTATCAAATTTTATAGCTTGGTTAATTTCATTTCATTATTATTTAAGTTGGTTATACCAGTATACCTGGAGTGATTGTCTTCTATACTAGCTAATATTATAAAGAGGAAAGATTTGATTGTATGTTTGTTTGTTTGTATTGAATAGGCTCCGAAACTACTGTACCGATTTAAATAATTCTTTCACTGTTGGAAAGCTACACTATTCCCGGTGAACCTAGAGTACTTTTGATCCCGAAAATATGGGGGGAAGGGAGGGATATGGTGAAACTGCGGGCTGAAGGCTAGTGTTATAAATGTATCACTGAAGCGCTTACTAACTATTCTTCTTCAGTATGTAGTCTAAATGTAACTTAGTGATCACTTTTTTCCTTCTTTCATTTTAAAATTGTGTTGTAATAAACGTAATTAAGTAAAAGAATATTCAAGTTTAACTCGGTCTGTTCTCTAATGAGTTATATTTATTAGCGTTATTATACGTTTTCGTAAAAACCGTACTCAAAAAGGCTAAGCGAAAACCTTATATTTTACGGGCAAAAGCCAGACGCTGTTTTCTTTAGTAACGCTATCCCTACAGTTTTTCCATCAAGCACTTTGCTACCTAATACTTTTTACAAGCACGAACATTATCCAACATGGCTTCTACAATGCTTAGAGCTTGAAATGATACGCCTTACTCAGCGGTTTTCTTTTCCTCTTTTCGATAATTAACTTTTCGATAAGTAAATATACTATGTATTTATACTGCTTCAGTTGGCAGTCAGACACGCAGCCCACCTGATGGTAAGCGGCCATTGCGGCCTATTCCATTAAGGGACACTTTACCAGAAAATTTCGCTCAATTTGCTGCCAGACTGTAGGCTCATCTGATCTTCGACCCTTTGATTTCTAGTGAACTGGATCCATTAACATAGCGGGAACACAGCCAGAGGTATTATCGCGGCATATTCTTCCCAGTGCTAAAACTATGCCCTCTAGAATTAAGTTTAGTCCTTGACAGAAAAATAAATAGTTACAAAATGTTACTTAAATGTAGTCTTCTGTAAGTTGAAGGCACTTCGGTAGAAGAGCGGCTCATTTGAGTGGAAGAAACACTATATTTATACCTCTAAGAAACAATTTTTTCTTGAATTACTTAAATCAATATTTTAATAGTAACGTAAGTCGTTTAAATGAGCTGTCACGTTAAATAATTCCGCACGAAGTAACAGATTTCACGTAGAGTGAAAAAATAACAACTTATTTAAGAGCGGGTGAATAAATTCACCGGCCCAGTGATCCGGGCGATATCTCGGTCGCCTTTTATGCAAACATGTTTTCACCTGATTTTACCTAAGATTGGACCTTTGATTTCAACCTTAAATGTGGCTCGCTGAAAACTCCTTTAGTATCGGAAGTAATAGTATTGAAAGGTGTAGAAGCAGCGAACTTGTCATATAAGTTCGCTGTGTAGAAGTTAACTTGATTCTGCGGCTTGATAATTTTTTTCAGTGATTATATTATTTTCTTATTTTATTTTGTTTTAAATACAAAGATTAATGTCAAAAAATACTAAAATTAAAAAGAAACTTTTTTTGATTACACTGTAGTTAATTGGCGTCTGTGGAATATGAGGGACAACTAATTTGCTTCATCTTTTTTGATACGGACGGGCGGGAGTTGAATTCTCTGCCGAAATCTATCTTCCCTACATAATACAACTTGGGGCTCTAACGGGCTTCTTCTAAGCAAGCGCGCTCCAGCGCATCGTTGTTAAACATGGAAACTTTGTGGTCAAGTGCTAGCTAATTACAAATATAAAAAAAAACTAGAAAGCATCTCTTAATGCGCTGCCACACCGTTGACTCCTCTGGTCTTCGAAACTTTGAAACAATCGCAGGTTGTTACTTAACTTAATAAAAGTTGTTAAGTCTACAGCCCTATTTGGTGGACCTCAGGAAATAAAAAACAGCAGATCACACGATCGATGCCAGAACACTTCACAGAATATAAACCAATATCGCAATGATTTATGCAAAGCTATTAATTCCAATTACAGTTCTGCACCAAATTCCATGATACAATGGTAGAATTTGCGTTTCAAACTAATTGTCTGGTACTCGCGCTTATCATCATCAGCTGAACCATAGTTTCAACATCCTAGAATTTGTAAACTTGTTAGAACTAAGCTTTAGTTAGCGACTGCTAACCTAGTTTCATTGGATTATGAGAGCCAGAATGGTAACTAGAGTAGCGAATAGAGCGTAGCAATGCAACGTATTAATGTCTCGCTGCAAAAGCTTTCATTAACATTGTCATGATAATTATAAGTAAGTATCCGGCTTATTACTTTATGTATCTATGGGCTTAGGAACCGGAACAAAATTATTCAGTTCTGTTTGTACCTCCCTAATTAGCGAGATTAGCACTTGCAGGCAACCACGAAAGTGGTTTGCGAGGCTCTTAAATTAAGTTAATTATTTGTAACGAAAGTAATAAATAAATATATAAAAATATAGTCTTCCATGGGGCTTCTCCCGCGTGGAGAATACAATGGTATAAATAATAATAATGTCCTCCTAGCCGATTCGGCTACGGCGGCCAATCTTTTACGATCAGCCAACTACGCAGGATATATTATAATGCACAAGTGAGTGCGCAAGCACAGGTGCACTCCCTATTCCCTTACTCTCATATAACGGTGGGACAGAAGTCTGGCACGACCTAAGAGAGATCAGGCGCAGGACCAACGGCTTAACGTGCCAAGGTATACGTACTATTTAAATAATAAAAATCATGTTGATTGCTCGATCCGCGATGTGAAAGAAGATTGAAAATAGCAGTTTTTGTCTGGTCTGACGTCTGTAGCAAGCGATTATCTTGGTAAAGTGGCTCACAAAGAAATAGACCGCAATTGCCCCATATCAAAAGGTGGACAACATGTCATTCCAATAACTGATGTTTCGTATAAAAAAGAAATGATAAAATGTGAAAACGACGTTGCTTCGCCATTTTCAGATTAAAACTCCATACATCCGTTTTTTACCATAACTTTATTCCAGTTTAATTTTACATTAGCAATATTTGCTAAAAGCAAGTGTGTCTAAGTTTTTTGGAATCTAGCGGTTTGTGAATAAAATATAAAGAGAATCTCCCAGCGACTAATGTGTATCACGCTTATTCGTAAAAACACTTTGATGCATACTGCGATGCAACATGCATACATTCAGACTTATTTCATTTTATTCTGGTTCAGCTCAGCTAGTACGAGTAACGTCCTTGTTTGTGTTTATTTATGTCCAGAGATATTTATTTAATTAATTGACGATCGATTTGGTGTAATGGTAAAGTTGGCTATTTACATTTATACACCAAGAGGTCGCGGGTACTTGACATGTCTGTTGGTATCGGTCTGGGAGTTTGTATTCATAAAATGTAATTACAACACACAGTACAAGCTAAGCTATATTTTATTATACCACTGTTTTTTTTTTATATGTTCTGTATGTATGTTAGTCTGTAAGGTATTTATGATATGAGCCAGTAATTACTTGTAATTGTGTTGCTCGAAATAAACGTTATATTATTATTATTATAAGCTATGCTTAGTTTGGGGCTAACGGCGCTGTGTAAAATAATTAGTGTCCAGTTCTAGGAATATTTTCCGTTTCCCTCAATGGCCGACCCCAATCTACAAGAAAGGGCCAATCTGAAAATCAGCGCTCGGCACTCGAGCCAAGCATAGGCTGAGATTGGCACCTATTGTCAAATAATTAGCATAAGTACACATCCTTTTATTTTAATGCTTAATTCCTATTCCTTTAAATTTTGCTGATAATGTAAATTAAAATATGTAAAGTGTATTTTTTCTTTTTGGCAATAAACGTTTTTGTATTTGTATATTTATTTATTTACATATTTTAGTTTCTACGTAAAACAATAAATAATAACAAACTCCCATCCTTCCTCAAAAACTTTCAAAGTAAAATTCATTTTAATGATAAAGATGAAACATAAATCGTGCACAAATGCAGCTCTATTTCATAATTGTCTCTGAAGTAGTTTCATACCTCTGCATCGAGCAACTTCAGAGCAAGTCTAGCTTTACCAAGTGGAATATCATGTTGGAAGTAGATGTTGCAGTAATTTATTACATCTCCCGGGCAGTAATCCGACGCGGTGGAACTTCGCGAAGGATACCAACTTGCGAGCGAATGTTTCTGCACTTGATAATGTTTAACTAGCCTATACTAATATTATAAAGAGGAATGATTTGATTGTTTGTTTGTATTGAATAGGCTCCAAAACTACTGAACCGATTTGAAAAATTCTTTCACTATTGGAAAGCCACACTATCCCCGGGTGACATAGGGTACTTTTTATCCGGGAAATGAGGGGGAAGGGGGGATATTTGAAAAAAGAAATTACGCGCGGGTGAAACCGCGGGGGCGGCCGGTAGAAATAACTAAATGCAAAGGTTAAATTCCATGTTTAAAGTTTAAACAATAACGTCCTACATTTTCGAACACAGTTATAAAAACTTTAGTAAAGCTTGCACAGGAAAAATTTAATATTATTCAACCTTTTTTTATGCAAGATCAATTTATTGACAGATAGGCACGCAGCCCACCTGATGGTAAGCGGTCACTGTGGCCTATTCTATTTAGTTAGGGATACTTCACCGGGAAGCGTCGCTCAATTAACACGCTCGCTGCGGGACCGAATCTGGCGTTTTTTTGTATGGTGCGTTATAAGGCCGATTGGCCTGTTACTTAAACTCTCCACCACTGCGTTGTAAGGTTTATAGGCCCGGTAAGGTATTGTCGGAAATAAATGACTGTAACTATGCGAAAGCTTTAAATTTTGGATATCTACCTATCAATATCGCTAGTAGACGAGTTGATTGTCTTAGTGTTGGCCTCGCCCCGGGTTCCTTCTATTTACTTAAGAGGTATATGTAAAAATAAGTGTAAGGTCTTACAACCCGATGCCGCACTGAAGAACAGGTTAAATTTGAGAATTATTAGTGATGTGCAATAAGTTATCGAGACATTATATTTTGTAATATCGTTCATTGAAAAATTACGTATGGGCTTCATAGAAATCATAACCTTTTTTAGTTTTTTACAAAAACTTTTCTATACTTCGGCTTTTCTACATCAGAATGTACACTTTCACTTTTTTGTTTTTCTTGTTAAAACGATAATTTCAGCATTTTTTGACATCGCCCATTTGGTCGAGGCATAATTAAAGGTTTTAAACCACACAAAAACGCACACAGACACTCTAAAGTCTTAAATTATGCACTACCGTATTATGCGTCCGTTCTCGATAATTATGTAACAACACTAATCGGAAGTAAACACCTACAACAGTGCGGGAGGGGGTGGAATAACCTTATAACCTATGACGGGCTTTTCGACCCGGTATCCGCAAGGAATCGAAAAAAATATCAACCAGTGCGTTATCGGGCCGAAAAACCTTATGCACAAGTTTAAGCTTTATTGAGTTGCCCATATGATCCTAAACTCAAATGTATACTTATCTCTTTTGTACATGCAGAAATCTCATAGTACCAGCCCCCGCACCAGGGAGAAATTCACGTTTCTCACCTCCGAACAGAGCGGTAGCACATGCATCGGGTCTTTCGGCCTTATATCGCAGCGAACGTGTTAACTACCACACTGTAGGCTCATCTGATCTTCGAGCTTTGATTTTAAGTGTCCTTTTGAATACTGTTATTTTATCTTCAATTTTAAATACCTATCATTTGCTGTCTTATTTTACAATTCACAACATTTAATAAATACTATGTATAGGTATTTAGTATTTACGCAATCGAATAAGTCTTCATTCGGACTTTCAACATCAACAACAAATTCTAAATAACACAATGAATTTAAAAAAATATATATATTATTTTAAAATTCATCCAATTGTATATTGAACGTCATTGAATTCATCGTATTTTATTTATCTTTCCTCTTTATAATATTGTTGAAGATATTATTAGCTTAATCTTTGAGCCGGTATTATTATAGTACGTAGAAGATTTTTTTTTATAAACTTTTGCGGGTACCTATACTCGTACAAGTTCAAATGGTGGAAACTATTTTCCCACTGCTTAAAAACCTACCTACAAAAATATTATAGGTATTCGCACTTGAGAGGTGTTAATGTGTATGAATCATTCGATTTTCATGTCTACAAGCATATTTTGGCAGATAATGAGAAGGTGAATAAATTAGCATATTATAATAATTAATTACATTCACGTACTAATTATTCCTCCAGACATTTTTAATCTGCGCATAAAACGCTCGTTAATCTCACTTACGCGTCTAATCTTGTAACAAAACTTTACTTAATTATAATTTTAAACTGCATTATTCAATTATTTAGTCATTTTATTCATTTCATTTATTCAACAGGTAAGCACAACAGATTACAATTAGCACACATTTACGAATAATTTTTGACAGAGAGAGACATATTATGATTTTGTTATTTGTTGAATCTCATTAGTGAATGGGGTTCCAACAATTTGGTTCAATTCAATTATGCGCGTTCTCCTCAAAAACATCCCAATTTTTCCCACTCCCCGTTCTTCAGGGCACCCCTCTCAGTCTGCAGAAAAGCCTAAGCATGCTTGGCATGGAAATCCGCTGCAATCTAAATCAGGCTCAGTACATCGAGCATCTTATCTCAACGGCATCCAAAAAACTAGGTATCCTGAACAGAGTGCGTCGATTCTTTACACCGGATCAACTATGTCTTCTGTATTTAATATCGTTGTCTATATAAGACTCAGGTTCGGTCCTGTGTGGAGTACTGTTCGCATCTTTGGGATGGATCTGCCAGATACCTCTTGGATGCCCTTGATAGATTGCAGCGACGGGCTATGCGCATTATAGGTGATGAGGAGGTCGCCAAAACCCTCGAACCTCTTCAATTGCGAAGAGACGTTGGTTCATTAAGTGTATTCTACCGCCTCTACCATGGTGAATGCTCTGAGGAACTCTTCTCCCTTATACCTCCCTCTCCGTTCCGGCTTAGAACCACTCGCTCTAGCCAGCGTTGTCATCGCTTTACCGTGGAAAGTATTCCATCGCGTACAAAAAAGTTCGATGATTCCTTTCTTTGTCGAACCAAAAGAAGTGGAACTCTCTGCCGGCTCATGTATTTCCCCCTTCCTACGACATGAGTTCCTTTAAACGAAGCGTGAAGAAGCACCTTGTGAGCCAGTACTGCGATGCCAACGGATAGAACACCACGGTGTTGCGTCCGTTGTCGTGGTAATTTGGGTTCCCCTTTTGCTTACCATCAGGCTAAGTGGAGCCAATGTACTGAGCTACTATAAAAAAAAAAAAAAAAAAGTCTGGTTGAGTGTTTTACATATTTCAACATGTTTTTATCATGTGATGGTAAATAAATGTTTCTCTTCTTTTTTACTTTCTTTGATGGAAATCGTAACAGGCATTGCTTGAAAAAATTCGACACCGACTCCTAAATTGTATCATACTATTAGCATTAACTATTCTATTTCTAAGCCACGTACAAGTCCAAACGTCTTTAATAGTCCCATTTTACTAAACATCCGACCTTTGGCGTCTTTAAACACGGTTTATGCGACCCTAAAACCCGGATAGACACCTTAGCGCCTTAGAAATAGCGTTTTAATGTAGCTCGGTCTATTCCGTTAGCTCACCGCTTTGAAAGGGCCTAATGGCAAATCCGCGTAGAACAATTGGATTTGCATCAGAAAGCGCCCTAGAAAGTACTAAGAAGTAGTGTAGTATTTACCAAAATATACCTTACTTGCCTTCCGCCCGCGGTTTCACGCGCGTGTAATCGCTTTTTTCAAATATCCCCCCTTCCCCCCACATTTACAGGATCAAAAGTCCCCTTTGTTCACCGGGGATAGTGTAGCTTTCCAACAGTGAAAGAATTATTTAAATCAGTTCAGTAGTTTCAAAATTGATGTTCCCGCGGGAATGAGACGTACCTAACCCGTAGGAATTGTATAGCCTATGTCCTATTCCGGGTTATAAACTATACGTGTGTCAAATTTCATCTAAATCCGTTCAGCCGTTTAGGCGTGATTGAGTAACAAACATCCAAACATCCAAACATCCAGACTTTCGCATTTATAATATTAGTAGATATTAGTAGAAGTAGATAAATAGAATAGAATTAGTAGGATAAATTACGTTAGCAGAAAAGTGAGGGGAGATAGCAAGGAAAAGTGGATCTATGTTCTCACATACAAGAATTAATTACCTTTATGGCCCATTTTGTTGTATTACGAGATATCCTGCCTCCGCGTGACGGTACAGTAGTTAGAGCGTTGGGCTCTACCCAAAGGTCGTCGGTTCGAATTTTTTTGTGTGAATGTTTCCAGTTTAGTTAGGACATATCACCTGAATATCTAGTTGTATTTGTAATTCCTAGTTCACTATTTATTAGAATTAAGTTAGTTTGTGGAGAAAAATAAAGATATTTTATTATTATTATTACTTTAAACTGTAAGGTTACTTACTACAGTACTCTCTGCGTATACTAAAATTAGGTGCGCCGCCATAAATCTTTACAAATAAATATTAATTAACGGTCTTTTAGCAACTAAACTAAACAAATAGGTAAGAGAAGACCCTACTAACTCTAATATACGCAAAAATACGGCATCTTCAGCAAAACAGGCGACACAAAATCTTACATAGATATATAGTTCTAACATTTCACTTCAGAATTTGCGGTTTCACATACTCTTACGTATTTATACGACGAATTTGCTTTAAACCCCACGTATATGCAACGAGACGATAAAACATTCCTCTTGATAATACGCCTCACTTGACTGAGCCAGACCCAAGTTATGCGACCCATCCCGCCAAGTGTGATGTTACTAGTTTATTTAAATTCCATTCTTTTCGTTCGTGGAAGAAATCTTTTACCTTTGCGATTACGCTCACGTCGTTTATTTTACTATGCATCTAACGTAAAACAGGAATATATTTAGTCTATAGTTTCTATGTGCAAGTGCGGTCAAAGCAGTCTTAGTTGAACAGAACAGAAAATTTTGACGACCTATTAAATCATTAAATGCTAATACGAGTAGATTGCGATGAACATTATGGAGTACAACAACAACCCTAATCTGTCTAATTTCCACAATCAATTTTTAACCTAATGTTCATCGCATAGATAGTTAGATGGATACTCTTTATTGCACAAAACACTTTAGGACAAACATGTAACATATAAAAGCAGTACAATATAGGCGGACTTATCGCTAATAGCGATCTCTTCCAGTCAACCCTTGGAAAGAGGAAAGTATGAAAAATAATTTGAATAGATTTATATTTCTATAGAAACATTCATAGATTAGGATACCTATTACCATGTACCTATTACCATGTTTCCTCGCAAATTAGTTATTTATGTGACTGTTGCATAATGAGGGTCATTAAAATACGAATTCGTTCGTTTCATAAAAGGATCACATGAGTATTTTAATGCCTAATTATGTACAGTCACATACATAACTTTATCTTCATTCATACGATAAATGTCTATTTTAAAGTCAGGATCGATGTGAAACCGCGTGGAATATAATCCGTAGTACCAGGAGAGCAGAGAAGAACAAGAAGCTAGGCTAGCTCGCGTCTTTCAAACTCTTTGATTTAATGAATAGTTACGCTGCGGTTATGCTCTCCTGGTACCTTTGAAAATATATCAAGATGTTTTGCTTACATAATTATGTTAGCTTCAAATCCATTAATTTTTACTTTTTAAGAAGACGTTCGAAATTTGAACGTAATTAAAGTATCGGTTACCGATACTAAAATGTAAACATTACGATGCAGCCACAGATACTTATATCTAAATGTAGGGCGTTTGCTCATCGCTCCTGACTATAAAATAGACATATTATGGTATGGATGTAGATAAAAATGATTTATGATTTAGGTTGTCATGTACTGGCGTGCATCAAACCGCGGCAAGATGTGGTATCGTAGATAAAATTAGAAGTTGCAAAAAAGTCAACAATAAATTATTATTAATATTAAAATGTTACATTTGTTTTCTATGCCTGTATGACTAGTAAAAATAACAAATGGTCACGGTAACAGGTCTCAGGTCAACCTGAGAGTCGTCCCACGTCATGCCACGTTTTCCCAAAAGGGGCGGCCCTTAGTTACCGGTCCACATTAAAATTGAAAGCTATGTACATCATTGTGAAGTACCTATATACACGAGATATACACACGAATAAATTGCGAAAGGTAAAAAGGATTCACCCTTTTGAAAGGTGCAACATTTGGGAAGGCTATTGTGTATATTGTGTTTATTCAACCCGGGCTAAACCAACCACCGTGACTAATGCAGTCTTTTCATAAACATTGCCTTATCAAGTCAAAATATTCTTACTTATTTCGTACTAGCCTTCCGCCCGCGGTTTCAACCGCGCGTAATCTCTTTTTTCAAAAATCCCCCCTTCCCCCCACATTTCCAGGATCAAAAGTACCCTATGTTCACCGGGGATAGTGCAGCTTTCCAACAGTGAAAGAATTATCCAAATCGGAAAGAATTATCCTACGTTTCCCGTAGGAATTTTATAGCCTATGTCCTAATCCGGGTTATAAACTATACGTGTGCCAAATTTCATCTAAATCCGTTCAGCCGTTTAGGCGTGATTGAGTAACAAACATCCAATCATCCAAACATCTAAACATCCAAACATCAAGACTTTCGCATTTATAATATTATTATAGTAGGATTAGTAGAATTTATATCGTGCATTTATGTTTATTCTTTAAGCTTTTCTGAAATGGCATAGCGATGTTATCAAGACTTAAGAGCCAGTCTCAGTGCTGTTAGATAACTAAGATGATGTCTCTTTTGTTTTCAACAAAAGAAGCCGGCATCTTTTTGTCATAGATAATTTATCATGAACTAATCCTGACAGTAGTGAAACCGGCCCACTGGTCAACTGTAGATAAATAGATGTATGAAAAGATTTTTATTTCGAGATTTTTTGGGTCGAGCAAAATGCTTGCCTGTTTTTTCGGACACAGCTAGGGTTTTTTTATACTAGGTCAGTTGGCAGACAGGTACGCAGCCCACCTGATGGTAAGCGACCACTACGGCTTATTCCATTGAGGGACGCTTCACTTGTAAGCGTCGCTCAATGTGCTGCCAGACTGTAGGCTCATCTGATCTTCGAGCCTCTGATTTCAAGTGTACTGGTTCCCACATTAATTTTGCCGGAACACAGCCATAGCTGTTATAGGGGTGGTAGCTATAGCCAGTCAGCCTCTGAAAAAGCCCTATCACCAACCAGACCCAAGGTGGGAATCGAACCCATGACCTTAGTGTTTTTATAACCAAGCGGCTTAGCCATTGTTCCACGGAGGCAGTCAAGAGGTTTGTCACCGCACTTTACCCATCATTGTACGATTTGATTTCCATGATGCAGAGCTTTGCCCTGCAGTGACTGGCTGACATTAAATTGGCTGTTACTTTTTTATTGCAATGTGTAACAAGACGAGCAGATCGTACACCGGATGATAAGCGCCACGTCTGCCCTTAGACAGTTCAGTGCCAAACAGTAACTAAGCAGTTACTGTCTGGCACTGCCCTGCGCCCGCTACACCGAGACGACAGTTATTAGGTCTCATATACCCAGTAATTTCACTAGCATCAGTGCTCTTTTTTTACAAAGAGTGTTTATTCCCAGGATCAGGCAACGCGTCCCTGGAGTCAGCATTCTGCGCCATGCTGGAGATGCCGTCCTGGTACCTGTGCGAGCTGAGCAGCCTGCTGTTCTTCATCCTGCCGGGGCTGCTCATCCTCTGCCTCTACGTCAGGATGGGCCTGCGCATTAGGTACGTTATGGGGTAGGTATCGATCACTTACTAAGAACAATGTGGGCTTTGCGCTTAGCTTTCGTGTACACTTTCGTTTATTTACAATTATTTTTCAACAAAAATTAAACCGACTTCAAAAAAAAAAAAACAAAAAAAAAACTACCTAAAAACACTGAAAAGCAAAAAATAATTTTAATAAGACATTCATCAAATGCGCTTATTGTCTAAGCCTATTAATAACATTAAATTGTATTTACGTGCTAGGTAGGTACCTACTAATCTGTTTGAAGTCGGTGCCAAGCCAAATAGTAGGTACCCAGACTACGTACCTACGTCCGCGGATTATTTGTAACCCTGTATAATACATAAATTATTAGGTATGTATCATTTTTCATTACCTTTGGCTTGGCACCGACTTCAAACAGATTAGTAGGTACCTACCTAGCACGTAAATACAATTTAATGTTATTAATAGGCTTAGACAATAAGCGCATTTGATGAATGTCTTATTAAAATTATTTTTTGCTTTTCAGTGTTTTTAGGTAGTTTTTTTTTTGTTTTTTTTTTTTGAAGTCGGTTTAATTTTTTTTTTAAAAAGTTTGTTTATTTTTCTATTTTTAGTGTGAATAATACGTAGGAGTGAGTAAAACTCTCTCATAATATTGATAACGAAAATACGAGTAAAATAGTAGAATTGTATTATTTGACAATATTAGGTATTCATTAAGTGTTCAGCACCATTCAGTAGACCAACTAAAGATGCAGCCCGCAAGAGGGACATAAGAATTAAGAAGTCGTACCCTTTAGCTTCCATCATCATAGTTGTACCTTCCATCATCAGCTTAGCTGCAAAAGTACATGAAATACAACTAACGGTCCACATATTCCTACAACACTGAAATAATTATCCCCTAACTCCTAACCGTTAAGGAGTTGTACCTTCCATCATCAGCTTAGCTGCAAAAGTACATGAAATACAAATAACGGTCCACATATTCTTACAATACTGAAAGAATTATCCCCTAACTCCTAACCGTTAAGGAGTTGTACCTTCCATCATCAGCTCATCAACATAAAGTGATGTCTATAGGACGCATAAACTTAAATGGCTTCAGAAAAAACAAGTAACGCGTAGTGTGCGCCTATAAAATTTGAGGTTTGCCCTTGATTTTTCCGGGATCCCATCATCAGATCCTGACATGGTGACAATGGGACCACGTCGGAACTATGCACTTTCAAATAAAAAAAGAATTATTTAAATCGGTCCACAATTGACGGAGAAATCGACGGACATACATAAAAAAAAAAAAAAAAAAAAATACATACAGTCGAACATAGAACCTCCTCCTTTTTTGAAGTCGGTTAAAAAATACAGAACGTTCAACAGCAAAAGCAAAACCGACGAATTATAGACAGCCAATTGACAATTCCAACAAAATTATAGGACGTTTTATTTTTATATCGGAAGCAAAACCGACCAATGATGGACAGCCTGTTGACAATGCTTTTAATAAAACGGTTTAGCTTATAATCTAACAAAAACATGCGTTTTTGTAAACCGTATTGTACTTCCGTACCGTAACCGTACTCACAATTATTTACCGATACATTATAATATTATCATCATTATTATTTTCAGTCATGGTCGATCCACTTCTGAATATAGGCCTATCCCGTCATTTCCCGACAATCTCACTTTTAGCAATTTTGCGATTAGATAAAGAAACAGAAAAGAATAATGAAAGAAATTGCTTACTGCGATATTTTATTTTCATTTCGATGTAAACAAAAAGTCTCCTAATTGTCGCTTAGGCACTTTATCCCAAAGTACTAAGTTCCTAGCGAATACACGAAAAACTTTGTAAGAAATATCGAATTCTATTAATTACTTTTACTAAGTCATACTCGTACCTACATTCATTAGCGAAGAGTAATAATTACGCAAGGCTCTGAGCACTCAAATGTTCTTTTAGGCATTAGCGAAACGTATAGACGTAACAAATATGACAACAATAGGTACAGTGCAAATTTATTAACACTCGCCACCGAATTAATTTGCGTAAAATCCATCTGTTGCGACAAAAAGTGAGGTATTTCTCAAAACAAGCAGTAAAATCACAATTTTGTATTTTGTAAAAATCAAATATTTAGGGATTGAATTTTCGCAAAACCCTCTTTGGTGGGAACTTAGGAACATAAAATTACACTAACACTTTATAAATAATCCCTACCAAAATTGTAAATAAATAATTTTTGTGAGTTTTTTTTATAAACAAACATTTGCAGACATGTGTAGTCTGTCAGTCCTTCCAGAGGATCCGAACCCACGTACTTCAGCGCACGCGTAAAGGTCACTACAAAGACGCCATTCATCTTCAGCGCCATTCATTTTTCGCCAGCGTCTTTTTTAGGGTTCCTTAGCCAAATGGCAAAAAACGGAACCCTTATGGATTCGTCATGTCTGTCTGTCTGTCTGTCCGTCCGTATGTCACAGCCACTTTTTACCGAAACTATAAGAGCTATACTGTTGAAAATTGGTAAATAGATGTATTCTGTGAACCGCATTAAGATTTTTATACAAAAATAGAAAAAAATTAAGATATTTTGGGGGCTCCCCATACTTAGAACTGAAACTAAATTTTTTTTTTTCATCAAACCCTTACGTGTGAGGTATCTTTGGATAGGTCTTTAAAAATGATAATAAGGTTTCCCATATATTTTTTTTCTAAACTGAATAGTTTGCGCGAGAGACACTTCCAAAGTGGTAAAATGTTGGTCCCCCCCCCCCTCTAACTTCTAAAATAAGAGAACGATAAAAGTAAAAAAAGTATATGATGTACATTACCATGCAAACTTCCATTGAAAATTGGTTTGAACGAGATCAAGTAATTAGTTTTTTTTTAATTGTCATAAATCGTAAACGAACCGAAACTCAAAAATATTTTTTCATCAAACCCTTACGTGTGGGGTATCAATGGATAGGTCTTTTAAAATGATAATAAGGTTTCTAATATCATTTTTTTCTAAACTGTATAGTTTGCGCGAGAGACACTTCCAAAGTGGTAAAATGTTGGTCCCCCCCCCCCCCTGTAACTTCTAAAATAAGAGAATGATAAAACGAAAAAAAATATATGGTGTGTACATTACCATGCAAACTTCCATTGAAAATTGGTTTGAACGAGATCGAGTAATTAGTTTTTTTTTTAATACGTCATAAATCGTAAATTTTTAAAAAATACGCTATTATTAAAACATCGATGAAACTTACAAAGAACTACAAGAACTTTTATATTATGATGATACTTGCTGCTACGGAACCCTTCATGGGCGAGTCCGACTCGCACTTGGCCGGTTTTTTATACTACATCAGTTGGCACACAGACACGCAGCCCACCTGATGGTAAGCGGCTACTGCGGCCTCTTCTATTGAGGGACGCTTCGCCTGGAAGCGTCGCTCAATGTGCTGCCAGACTGTAGGCTCATCTGATCTTCGAGCCTCTGATTTCAAGTGTACTGGCTCCCACATTAATATTGCCGGAACACAGCCAGAGCTGTTATGGCGGCAGATTTCACCTGTGGGGGTGGTAGCTAGCCAGTCGGACTCTAAAAAAGCCCTACCACCAACCAGCCCCAAGGCGGGAATCGAACCCACGACCTCCGTGTCTTTATACCAGAGCGGCTTAGCCACTGTTCCACGGAGGCGGTCTTCATCAAGAGAGGAGAGACCTGGCGCTCTGTAATACAGACTTCCTGCTTAGTACAGACTCCAGTCTCTCACAATCCGTGTTTTCCTCTGTGCACATCTATTTATTATATTCAAAACTGTAAACTTTTGCATTGATTGTGGAGAAAAATAAAGATATTTTTTTCATTATTGAACCAGTCCAATTGCTACTTAGCGCAATTATTGCTTGAGAAAACCAAAGTTAGTCTTAATCTTTTAAAAGATCCGAATTGCTGTGTAGAAATCTAGTCTCGAAATTGTTTTATTACGAGTAATATCACAAAGGAATTCATTGGTGAAGCTTTCAATTTGCTTAATTGACTATCTATTATTTCCTTGATTAACCTTACTAGGCTACTTCTTGGAAGAGCATTTTCAGAGTGTCACAGACTCATATCTCCTATTAAAATAAATTATTACGATAAAAACTATTATTACAACGTTTCTTTATTTCATTAAGCATCAGGTCATATAGATTTCTTTGATTAAAAACTACGAAGATCCGAGTAATTCACCATCAACACCTCAAATCCGGTGAATTTTGCACGTTTTTTACGTGTCACACGAGCGCCGACTTCTGAACAATCGCACATATTTTTAAAACCACCCACATTTTTAACCAGTTTTCTACACACATTTAAAAATAGATGAATCAGTTTACATACTTACTTACTTACTACTTACTTACTATGATGGCGCAGCAACCCAAAGAGAGTCTTGGCCTCCGATATTAATTTACGCCACCTCGGCCGGTCCTGGGCCTCCTCCCGCCAGTTCATGACGCCAAGGGTGCATAGATCCTTTTCCACCTCGTCACTCCAACGGTACCTCGGGCGGCCAATAGTTCTATCAGTTCAATCAGTTTACATACTGGTCAAATTTTAAATTAATTGGAAGGAAACTTTTGATTTTATGGTCATAAGTATATATGACACACGCTTAGCAAGATTTTCGCGGCTCGCCTTTCGAGGGGCACTGCTCAGGGCTGGCCAGGCGTAGGCGAACCCTGATAGGTGTATTCGAATCGTCAGTTACCCCGCAGCTAGCCGGTGAGGTTGCCATGTCGCTGGTTCCCGCGCTTTGGATGCTGGAGTATGTTCTCTAATTTTAAAAATTTTGGTTCCCAGTTTTCCGGCATTCCCGTGTCACATTTTTTCTATGTAATTGTACTTCTTTTGGTAAATGGGTTTTGAGGTAAAATACCTAGCTCCTTAATGTAGATGGACAGTAAAAAACTAGCTGGTTATATCTTTTCAATGAAAAGTTATTTCAAAATATATGTTTTTTTGTAATTTCCATGGTGTAATTTCCATGGATAAAACACCATGGAAATTACGTAAGACCCATGGAAATTACCTTGTTCCTTTAAAGTTCATCATCATCAGCCATACGACGCCCACTGCTGGGTATATGCATCCCCCAAGGATCTCCACCCTGATCGGTCCTTGCGCCACGCACATCCCGCGGTTTCCGGCGGCCTTGGCAAGGTCGTCAGTCCAGCTAGTAAAGGGCCTTCCCACTGAAAGTCTTCCAGTGCGCGGTCAAACTGAAAGACACCATTGCAAAACCTTTCCACCCCAACGGCCATCGGTTCTGCGGGATATGTGTCCCGCCTACTATCACTTTAACTGAGCAACTCTTCGAGCTATGTCGGTTACCTTCATTCTTCTGCGAATCTCTTCATTTTTGACTCTATCGCACAAAGAAACACCAAGCATAACTCTCTCCATTGCCGAATGTGTGACCTTGAGGCTTCTTATGAGACCCATAGTGAATGACCACGTTTTGCTTCCATATGTTATCACTGGCAACACACACTGTTCAAAGACTTTCGTCTTAAGGCACTGAGGTATGTTGGATGCGAATATGTTCCGTAGCTTCCCGAACGCTGCCCATCCGAGCAGGATTCGTCAAGGGATATCTTTCTCGAAGTTGAACTTACCTAACTGAACTGCCTGTCCAGGTAAACACAATGGTCAACAACTTCAAGCGTAACGTTTCCAATGCTAACTGGAGCGGATGCAACATGGACGTTCGACATAATTTTCGTCGTGTTCATATTCATTTTAAGACCAACTCTTATGGAAACGTTACTAAGATCTTCGAGCATTGTGTTCAGATCCACCATGGTCTCGGCCATGAGAACTACATCGTCGGCAAAGCGTAGCTGTGTAAGGTACTCGTCATTGATGATAATACAGAATCCTTGTCAATCCAGAGGCTTGACAATATCCTCCAGCACAGCAGTGAACAGTTTAGAAATTACGTCTCCCTGTCACCTCGCTCTAGTTGGATAGGATTTGAGCTCTGGTTTTGCAATCAAACCGATATGCAGCGTTTTGGTATAAGTATGTATGTACCTCAATACGTCGAAATACATGTAGTCCACTTGGCACCTTTTTAGAGACTGCAGCACTGCCTAGGTCTCGATTGAATCGAAGACTTTCTCATAGTTCAAGCTAAGCAACGCTTTTAAAGAATTTCAACAATTAAATTTAGGACTTAAACTGATTGATGAAAAGACTTATTTTATAAAAAATCAATTTGTTAGTTTTTTATGTTTACTGTTATGTTTATCCATAAGTATAATGTTATGGGAACAATTTTAATGTGTAAGAAAGTTAATTGATAACAGTTTTATCACTTTCATGTTCCTACTTTGAGTATCATAGTAAGTTTTGAAATAAAGCTTCTATTTTTGCTAAATATTGTTTTAATACAATGTAGATCTTTATACTACCCTAACTAACTAATATGACAGCTTAATTTCATATTTGACATGGTTTTTAGCTAAATTTAATCTGCTGGGTAATTACCATGGCCTTTATTGTAATTTCCATGGGCCGCCAATTTTCTCCATTTTTTTTTTTAGCAAAAGTATAGATCCCGTACGTGGCGAATTTTGATATGTTGTTTAAATTTGCACAAGCTTTCGGAATATTTGTGTAATTCACCATAATTTTGCGATTTCAAAAATGCCGTGGAAATTACGCGGAGAGCACTTTTCTGAAGATCCACCCACTAAGTGTTTGGTAACACAATACTAGCAATCAAGATAAGGGTTAGGCTAAAATAGAGACAAGGGGGTTACAGATATCTGCCTTGTTATAAGGACCAACTCTAATCAATTATATTGCTATCATTATTGTATGGTTTGGGCTGCCCTATAAAATAATTTATCTTTATCTACATCCATAACCTAATATGTCTATTTTATAGTCAGGATCGATGAGCAAAGGCCCTATATTTAGATATGAGTATCTGCGGCTGCATCTTAATGTTTACATTTTAGTGTACTCGTATCTGTGGCTGCATCTTAATGTTTACATTTTAGTATCGGTAACCGATACCTTAATTACGTTCAAATTTCGAACGTCTTCTTAAAATGTATTTTATTCAAATTGACCTACAAATTATGACATGATTTTGTACTAAAAGTACTAACTTTGCTCATCGATCCTGACTATAAAAAAGACATTATAATCGTATGAATGAAGATAAAGTTATGTATGTACTTACGACTGTACATAATTATTAATTAGGCATTAAAATAATAACCCTCATTATGCAACAGCCACATAAATAACTATTGTTGACAATAAAATAAAACAACAACTAATGTTAGTTTTTTACGCTTGGACGGTCTAGTGGTTTAAGTGCCGGGCCAAGATCTCGAGGTCCTGGGATCAATTCTCGGATCGAGCTAACTTTGTGTCGGTTTTTTCGGACACAACTTTGTGATTACCAACCCGCATTAGGCAAGCGTGGTGATTAAGCCAGTACCCATCATTGTAACGATAACTTGGTTTTGAGGATGTCGGCCTTTGCCCTGCAGTGGGACAATAAATAGGCTGATAGGTACTTTACTTTTCTTTATAAGTTTTTTCACGAGGGTGGCGATCATGGTAACTGGTAACCTTCGGCAATGGACTCTTGTAACAAAGGCATCACTCACGGATTGCCTGTAATTTTAAAGGGAAATTGTTATGTTACCAGCAGCGAAAAAAAGTAGTGTAGCAAGATGATTACGTATAAAATAATAACATGTTTCTAATTGGCTTCGATAAAATGGACCTAACATTTGATCGGCATGTATTATCAAACGAATTAACAATTATCGACACAATTTACTTTTGCAAATAGTTTCCTAATATCTTAATTCAATATTATGTACTACGTTGGACGTCTTCATCACAACGCTTTCAACCATAATTTTCTCGAGCCAACATTTCACAATGAATGTGTACCTAAATAACAAAATCCGCTTGAAATGGAAAATGTGAATTCAGAAAGGACGAGCATGATTAAAAACAAATTATAAATGACAGCTCAGTCTTAGTTCGGTCGAGGAACTCTCTGGGGCTCAATAAGAGGCCAATTTGACGAGTTTTAAACCATAATATTACGCGGAAGTTACAATTTCTTGGTTGACTTCAATCGCCGGCCAGTAATTGAAAGTATAGGGTAAGGAAAGGTATATTGGTGATAAAAATGAATAAAAGGGTGAATTGCCCAAGCAAAAAAATACACGGCTCAGCTGAGAACGGTAGTGCAATGTGCTGATTTTTAATTTTATATATTTTTTTTCAACAAAGTAAGTACTTCTCTACTTTGGCAAAAAAAATCATTGATTTATACCCTCTAATACAACAAAAAAACCGCTACCCCCGCCCGCAGGTCAACCCTCAGACCAGAGGAGGCGTGCTAAGTGAGCTCGCCTTTTCCGGTCCGGCCGTCTACGCCGGAGGGGAGCAGCGAGGGGGTTCCTCCTCGCGCTCCCGCTCCGCTTCCCCTGCTATAAAACTTCCTCGCAGAAGGAAGCGGCCGCCTCCCACGCACTCCTGTTGGCGACCATGGCACGAACCATGGTCGCCAACGGGAGGCGTCCACTGCCTAGCGCCGCGACAAGTTCGTGGCGCTCGTGTTGCCAGGCCGGGCGCTTGACGAGTGTGTGCTCGGTCGTGTCGGGTGCGTCTGGTGCGTACAGGTAGTGTCCGAAACTTCCGTGTGCGGACAAAACCTGCGACAGGCGGTAGGTGAGGCAGCCATGCCGGCGTTCCACCCACTCCCTCTACACTGGACCAATGGCCTCAATCGTCCAGTGGCCGGCACTTGGGGCTTGGAGAGCTTCCGCCCATTTGGCCAGAGCCTCTTCCCTGGCCTGGACACGACCCAGTGCTACCTTCTGCAAGCTGGGTCGTTCCCCCCCCCTCCTTGCCGCGACCCGGATTCGATGCACCTGAACTAAATTATACCTAGCATTGTTCTTTTAGTACAATAGGTAGATATTACCACCAAAAACATTTTCAATAAAATGTTGGCAAGAAAAGACCATAATATGACTCGCACTCTCAAAAAGTTAACAGATCTCATGAAGAGCCAAGCTTCTTACTCTACGCGCCCTAATTCTACAAGGCCTTACTTCACAAACTCTACCTTAGGCAAAATAAGTAAAATAACAATTCATTCATATCATAATAAACATTATATTACACTAGCGGGCGCCCGCGGTTTCACCCACGTGGTTCCTGTTCCCGTGGGAATTGATCAAAATCCTTTCTTAGCGGATGCCTACGTCATAACATCTACCTGCATGCCAAATTTCAGCCCGATCCGTCCAGTGGTTTGGGCTGTGCGTTGATGTCTATCTATGTCAGTCAGTCACCTTTGAGTTTTATATATTAAGATTTATATAATTTTTTGAGGTTATTGTAACCTGAAAGTATGCTAAATGTAATATCTAACTATAATTTAAAATAACTGTGTACCTACTGTCCTGTCTCAGTATTTATCTAAAATTTGTGGAAATCAAACCTAACAAAGTAAGTACAGAACCCTGGCTGCTCGGCACGGTTGTTCTTAGCTGTATCATTTCGGTGGATTTATTTCATTTCTATCATTTCAGTGGTTATTTATATCATATCGGTGGACACTTATCATTTCAGTGGACTCTTAAAAATTCATCCTTAAATATTTATATAAGTATTGATGATATTGGATGACCACTCACGCACAATGTTAAAAATAGGCTAAAGTTTTATTTGTCACTAAAAATAAGAAGATAGCATTGAAACAAAAAAAGTCCGCGGAAATGATAAAAAAAATTCTGTTGTTGAAATTCACCCAAAACTAGTTTTTTAGGGATTTTAGTATGAAACAAGAAGTCACTTTTATTTTGTTACATTGTTTATTGTTTGAAATAAGCATTGCCTACAGTTTACTTATGAATAATCTAATACTTTCGAGATTTTTTGAAAATTTAATTCTTAAGAAATCGAAGGTATGTTGGTGACAAGGTTAGGTAGATTGGTGATACTAGGTAGGTAATATGGTGAATGTAGTCTTAATCACATAGTTTGTACTTAAATTATGAAAAATGTTTGACCAAGGGGTATACAAAAAAACATACGATTTCTCAAGTAAGATTCCGATTATTTCTTGTATAATTAGAAAAAAATATTGAGCAAAAGATGATGGCAAGTTCTCTCGACCAGCCGCTTCAGCAAGGTCATAGACATAATTTTCTAATTTGATAAACAGTCAGTCCTAAGCCTAATTCTTGCATTTCTATTGTATAGTTGTAAAGCCTTAACTCTAAATCGCAAATCAGTGCATAGGGCCTTCCCATTTTTCTCACAAAATCCTCTTCATTGCCATGGTAACGTTTTAGGGTTCTGCAAGGGACGTCTGCTACCTTGGCAGCTTGATATAATATGCTAACTTCATTTCTGACTAGACTGACAGCTTTTTGAAGTTGTTGCTGGTTATTTTTCCTATATTTTTCCATTTCCAATCTAGAAGAAGGAAAATAGGTTGGTAATTTGGTGATATAAAAAAGTCTATAGAGGTAATTTGGCGATAAAAAAAAATTACCTTAAATTCAAAATAAAAGACATCTTTCGGATACCTTAAAATAATACCTAGCGAAGTGTAGACTTGATTTCTCTAGTTTATTTTAAATGCAAGCACAAAATAGATCTAAAGTTAACCCCTCACAATCATACTGAAAATATTGTCGAAAACATTAAGAAACAACGGTCACAAAATAAGGAATAAAAACTTACTTTGAGAGAGTCACGACTTCACTACAGCTATATTTTAATAATCATTGGTTTATTTAACAATTTCAGTAATTATTACACTGAAACACTAATTAAATAAATAATTATTAACCAAAGTACGAAGACGCAGCCGACATTCAATAAACAATGGCGCCGCAGGTGCGAACTTGAAAAAAAAGTTTGTTTACTAAACACAGGAACGTTGAAACGTAACGCGTGATATATGTCTATCTTCCTAATACTTGTAGGAAATCGCTAGCGCTGTCTCATGAAAAAGCTCGCATAGGTAACTTTGTGGTGAACGGTTTAAAAAATATCACCAAATTACTTATATCACCAATATATCTCCCTTTACCCTACGTTTCACTTTGGGCCAGTACATGAAATTGCTCATGTTACGTGGCATAAAATTAAACGCTATGACATGGTAATTTTCAAGAGACGAGCATATCACTTTCTTAAAGGCCGGCAACGTACTTGTGACTCCTCTGGTGCTGCGGGTATTCATGGGCGGCGGTGATTGCTTACCATCAGGTGACCCGCCTGCTCGTTGCCTTCCTCTAACATTAAAAAAAAAAAACGTTGCTTCTTGATTAATAGAATAGACCGCAGTCGGCGCTTATACCAACAGACATACCATAAAAATGTGGGAAGTCTATGCTAATATTCATTAATTGTGTGAGTGCATAGTTACTTTAGCATTCAAATCGAGGTAGCTGTTTTCTATTATTTAATCATATTTGCTTTTCATTGTATTGATATCATATTTTATATGTGGTCCAAGCTATGCATAGTTTGGGAGACTGGACGATGCTGTGTGAAGTATTTTATTAAAAAAATTTTTTTTTTCGAATTTTCAAAACTTAGCCTCATATTTTACTCATATACCTAAGTACTAAGTATATTTAGAATTTGAAAAGAATTTTGAATTGCGATTTGCATTAATTGCATAGACAACGGCCCGTGGCGTAATTACTGGTTCATTGGTTTCAACCACGCTTTGAAGTTAGTAAGTACTCGTAATCTAAGTAGGTATTCTCTCAATGACGAATGACTCATTTTCTGTATTAACTCGACTTCATCAGATTCCAATTTAATTTCAATGAGAATTAAATTGGAAATTATAAATCCATTTATCCAATGAACTGATAGGTACCTACTCAATTAAATAGCGATAAGGACTTGATTCATGGGTGAAATATATTAATTTAATATATAATTTACTCGTATCTAGAACGAAATACTATTCTTGTTTGAAAAGTTAACCATGAAAACATCAATATTTTTAAAATCGGATGTTGAATTACGACTTCTCAAAAGTCCGTATTGTAAAAATGTTATATGCGGTGAATCAGATAAGACAATGTGACACAATCTGTGTAGGGAGAGATATTAGCTATGGCTGGAAAGCAGTTCGACCTCTTCAGATCAGCTTACCCTGTGTGAGGAGGTATGGTAAATATATTCTGAAGTTTATGCAATCAGTCTTGAAGATGCGAACGAGAAAGTACAAAATAACCCATACGACCAAACGCAAGTAAATACCATACATGCTAGGGTTATTCACATGTGTTACATAAGTTAATTGCCTTCACATTTACTCGTACATAATTTACGTCGCAGTATATCGTTAATGGCAGCAAATAGTTTCTGGGCGTATAGACATTATGTATAGTACAGTATTATGTTGGCTTAAGCAGGCTTCGCAGGCAATTTCCCAAACATGCACTGTTAATTGTACCTTCTAGTCGCGACACTCCCTATATAAACCCGTCAATTCTTAAGTAAAGGTGATTTTAGACTTGCGAGACGTAATGAAACTTAATGGCATGTGATGTAAAGATTATTTTGATATGGGGTGGGATAGTAATTTTTTAATATTTAGATTTTCAATTAGAGTTAAATAATAGATTTAGAGAGTTGGCTGTAGACGAAGACGTTGACCAAAAGTGGTTGAATATCAAAAATGTCTGTAAAAGTGTTGGTTTGGAAGTTCTGGGACGGAAGAAGAAAAGAAAAGGAAGAAAGTGGTGGAACGAGGAGTGCAACAATGTAGTCGAAGTGAGAAGGAAATTTAAGATCTTGGCGGAGCAGGACGACCAATGGAAAACCGAGTACGAAGAAGCCAGACGGGAAGCTAAAAGGACCATACGGTGTGCAAAACGGCAACATCTTAATAATATTATACAGGGCATGGAGACTCTTATTAAAGCTAATGCATCAAGGAAATTTTATCAAGAAGTAAGGTCCTTCAAGAGAGGCTATCAACCCAAAGCTCAAGTACTGGAGGATGACAACGGGAACATAGTAACTGATAACGAACAAATAAAGTTACTATGGAAAAACTACTTTCAGAGTCTTCTAAATTGCCCACCAGTAGACCAACACTTAATCCAAACCATCGAGGACAACAATAGTGATGTGGAAGCCCCCACTTTCGAAGAGGTTCAGGATGCCATAGGGAGACTTAAAAACAACAAGGCCCCAGGTATTGACGGCAATCCCTCCGAAGTGTGGAAGTATGGGGGCAGTGCAGTAAAGTCCCAACTATTTGAACTGATAAAGATGGTTTGGGAAAAAGAACTTCAACCACAGGATAATGCACAGGTGTCATCTGTCCCGTACATAAAAAGGGCTGCAAAAAGAGGTGCACGAACTACCGTGGAATAGCGCTGCTTCCCTCGGCCTATAAGGTTCTGGCATTATGTACTGCTCAGGAGACTCGAACCGTACGCGGAAAGGATTCTAAGTGATTATCAGTGTGGGTTCAGGCCAAATCGCAGTACCATAGATCAGATATTCCTTCTTAAACAGTTGATGGAGAAGAAGTGGGAGTACGCGCAGGATATTCACTCGCTGTTTGTGGACTTCAGGAAGGCATATGACAGTATAGATCGGGACGCCCTGTATACCATCCTTAGAAAGTTTAACCTCCCCAAGAAATTGGTCGATATGATCGAGATCGCCACGAGGGAAAGTAAATTAAAGGTACGCGTCGAAGGGGATCTTACGGAGGAATTCGATGTTGTAACTGGTTTAAAACAGGGCGATGCTTTATCGCCTATGCTTTTTAATTTGGTCTTGGAATATGTTCTGCGAAAAGTTCTGGAACTAGATGTGGGACTTCGAGTAAATGGAAGGCATACGGTGGTTAGCTACGCTGATGACCTAGCCCTGCTTGGAGAGAACAGTGACGAAGTGAAGAAATCCGTAAGACTCTTGGAGTTAGAGGCGCTCAAAGTTGGCTTAAGCATAAACCACGAGAAGACGGAATATCTCCATATGAAGCGATACAAGAACATTCGCATTAAACGTAAAGATCTTCATGTTGGAAGTAAAGTCTTCAAAGGGGTAGCCAAGTTCAGATACCTAGGGTGCACCATTACTGATACCAACTCTCGGGAAGAAGAAATAGAGATCCGTGTTCAGAATGCCCTGCGATGTAGTGCCGCTCTACACAAGGTATTAGTGTCCAAGCTTTTAAGCAGACACACAAAGATCCGTGTCTATAAAACTGTTATACGGCCTATATTAATGTACGGTTGCGAAACTTGGACACTGACGCTGAAAGAGGAGGATCCTAAGAAAGATTCTGGGGCTGGTGCCAAGGCCCGATGGTAGTATGAGGGTGCTAAAAAATGCCGAGATTGAAGAACTCGTGGCTGAGCCTAACATCATTGGGGAGATTAAATCACACAGACTCCGGTGGCTTGGTCACGTCGAAAGAATGGGAGAAGATCGCAGCGTCAAGAGAGCCTATCTGGGCCGGCCGACGAGCCGTCGGCCGGTTGGCCGCCCTAGGTATCGCTGGAGCGATGTTGTGGAGGCTGATCTTCGCGAGTTGCAAGCTGGAGACTGGCGTGCAAGAACACAAGATCGTGAGGACTGGCGAATTCTTGTATCGGAGGCCAAGACACATTTTGGGTCGCTGAGCCATCGGAGTAAGTAAGTCAGTCACAAAAACATAGTTACACCTATAGGTTAAAATAACTGTAAGTTACGAAAGATTAGTAGCTCAGCAAGCTGCTGGGGCCTGTAACATAATATAAAGAGCTGAGCGTACCTTTTCACCACTCGCCTCCATGAGGCTAAAAGAACCTTCCAACAGTCTATATATTATTATATAAAACTCAAAGGTGACTGACTGTCTGACTGACATAGATATCTATCAACGCACAGCCCAAACCACTGGACGGATCGGGCTGAAATTTGGCATGCAGGTAGATGTTATGACGTAGGCATCCGCTAAGAAAGGATTTTGATCAATTCAATCAAGGAACGGGAACCACGCGGGTGAAACCGCGGGCGCCCGCTAGTCTTACAATAATACGACAGAGAAAATATGTACGTCGCGGTAATAGTCGCTCGTAAGACGCTTTGAAATTTTAGCAACTCAATAGTTCTCAAAATTCAATTAATTCGTCGTAATTATCACAGTATATCTGTTAGTCATTAGTATCTTTATTAATCGGTCATTCACCTAGAATCTATTTACGTCTTACAATGTTATTTTATTTAACCGCCTCTGTCTTCTCATCATCGTTAGAGATTCATATTTAGAGAAAGATCTTGTGTTACCTTTGTTTCTTATATTTCGTTGTACAGTCAAAGTGTGTGGTTTGGAGTTTTGGAGACAAATTACCTGTAGACGTTAACATAAATTATGTATCTGGCAAAATTATTGTAAGAGCCAGTGCTTTTGAAATCAAATGCTCAAAGAAAAGAGGAGTACACAGTGTGGCAGCACATTCAGCGATCTTCCTGGCCTAGAGCACCTAGAGTCTCAGAAGAAGTTGGCTGCTTCACTGTCTGCCAACAGATATACTAGCATTTAAAAAAAATATGTATCCTTATCATTTATCTTGTTCTAATTATTTTGTCATACTTTCCTCTATCCTAAGGTTTACTGGAAGAGATCGCTATTAGCGATAAGTCCGCCTGTATTGTACAGTTGTATTATGTTACATGTTTTCTATATTATATATGTAGTGCAATAAAGAATATCTCTCTAACTATCTATGTATGTAAACATTAGCTGTTAAAACTTTGAAGGTTAATTGAAAGCCTTCATTATACCAGTTTAGATATTAATTTTGAGGTTGTTGCCTTGACGGCTGGATGTTCTTTTGTATAATAGCAAAAGTTGAGAAAGTTTCAAAATGGTAGTACTTCAATGTATAATATTACAGCGCCAGACATTTGGTGAGGTGTATGTGTGTAACTACACTACATTTGTGCTATGTCTGCGTCAGTGAGCAGGATATCCAGAGCTCAACAAAATTGTTGGACATGGTGTTGGCAGCGGGAAGTACATTATTTTGCCAATTATGTTCTCCGTTAAAATAACAGGGTCGACGACGCGTGGGCCAGTTAATTACGAAAAGGCAGGCCGCCTACTAAGCTTAAATTCAGCGCCACCCTCGTGGTATACGCGTAACATAGCAAGGGCATACCACGTTCACACACGACACGTAGATTACATATTGGTTTTCTAATCTCATGAGACCCAATCGTAACCTCTTGCTTTTTTTATTTTTGTTGTTAATCTCTCATGTTCACTCTAGCATCTACAAGTTTTGCGTATACTACAAGTTGTTTACGACTTAGATGCCAGTTCCTTTTGTGTCGCTGGGACCGGTTTATTTGCTATGGTGTTGATTTAAAAGTGTGTCTTATGAATGCGACGAGAATCATTACTTTGCCGTAATACAGTTTTTACTAGCACGGAAAGTAAAGAATCTTTTTCGTTTTGTACCTTCACGATTTTTATATGTTAACTTCGTAGTAATTAATATGTACAAAATGTCTTATAGGGTAGTGACACCGGTTTGCCGGCCAGCACCAGTTTGCGACCACTTCACACGTTTATTTGAATAATAGATAGTCTATAGACAGCTCATTTCTAATTTCGCGCCAGTCGACCTGGACAAACTCCACGGTTCTTAATCCAACAGCATGACTTTATAATTTGCGAACTGAGCCCTCAGTCGCCATTTCAAAATTTGGTGTGTTGACACGTGACAAATTTAGCAAAAATAATTGCAGGTGGATCGATTTTCAAATGTAAGATTTTGAGTGTTACTATTATTTTATAGGGGTTTGATTTGGTTTGTGTGTAGGATAAGATGTTTAATTTCAATATTCAAGTGCCCAAACTCACCAAACATTTCATAATTTGTAATATTTTTGGTGGTCGGGCAATAGGTTATCGATTCATATCAAAATCTAGTTTCCGACCGGGTGGTCGGAAAACCGGTTTATTTACGTCATTTTTCTTTGCCTACATTGCGGAAACCTTAAATGCACCGACATAGATTCATTTACATTTGTGAACAGCTAGGAATTTGTGACTTGACAACCAGTTTCCGACCGCCAGTATACCTCATAGTTTCAAAGATAATGACCTTTAAAAATACCAAAATTTTAGCGGCCGACAACCGGTGAAAACAAACCCTGTTAACGGCCGTCTTTAACAGGCGTTCGATAACTGGTAAAATTGTACCTATTTCCGGCCGTTCAAAAAAATCCTACTTCCTACTATATAATTTTATATGTATGTATTATGTATATGTATGTATTTAATATTATAAATGCGAAAGTCGGGATGTTTGGAAATTTTGATGTGTAGATGTTTGTTACTCAATCACACCTAAACGGCTGAACGGATTTGGATGAAATTTGGCACACGTATAGTTTATAACCCGGATTAGGATATAGGCTTTAAAATTCCTAAGGGAAACGTCTTATTCTGCGGGAATAACAATTTTGAAACTACTGAACCAATTTGAATAATTCTATCACTGTTGGAAAGCTACACTATCCCCGGTCAACATAGGGTACTATAATTGATCCCGGAAATGTGGGGGGAAGGGGGTATATTTGAAAAAGGGAATTACGCACGTGTGAAACCGCAGGCGGAAGGCTAGTAAGATAATATTTCTGTTTGTTACATTTTTTGTTTGTGTTTTTGTTTTTTCGCGCTTCAATGGTCTAGTGGCTTAAGTACCGGGTCGAGATCGCGGGGTACTGGGTACAATTCCCGGGTCGAGCTAACTTTGTGTCGGTTTTTTCGGACACTGCTCGGGTTTGTGATCACCAATCCGCATTTGGCAAGCGTGGTGATTAAGCCTTACCCATCATTGTAACGATAACTTGATTTCAAGGATGGAGGCCTTTGCTTTATAGAGAATCATGCCGGCAGAACGGAGTTCCAAGATCCACTATATTATAGGATAGGCTTTTCGATCGTGTTCCAAATCAAAAGAAATCAACAAATATGATCTTTTGGTTACTCAATTGTATTTTTAGGTCGCAAAAGAAAGTAAAAATATACCGCTTTTTTGATTTCATTAACTGTTTCACTTTCATACTATAATATACCCTATGGCTATTGAATAAGACTCATTTTTCTACCGCAAATTAGGTGGTCGATAACCGGTGCACAGGTGGTCGATAACTGGGCCAAACGGCCGATAACCGGTGTTTTTGCTATTTTTACGAATAATACATTTTTTAAAATTATGTATCACTGCTACGTTTATAAACGTTAGGTTTTATAAAACTAGACTATTGTAAGATCAAATGTTAATTTTTTGGAAAATCTTGACGTACAGCATCATGATAGAAATCAACTCTGAAGTCAACAAGTCGCTTAAGTGGTCGCAAACCGGTGTTCCTACCCTAGTATGCACAATAAACGATTGCTTCACTCGACAAACTGAAACAATAATGAAATGGATCCTTCGTACTCCTGGGAAGTAAAAAGTTTACTGAACGAAATGGCATGTACGCCGGTGTCTGGCTGCCATCACCCTCATCCGAATGTTTGGCACATGCCACTGTGAGATGCTTGCTTATTATGCAAATACCTTCTCGTGTTTCGCAACCACGCCTATCATCTATTATGTAGGATTACTTTTAGTAAACACTTATTGGTCTCTAGCTTACGCAAGCGGCTTTGCCCACGTGGTGTGTTGGAAAATGTGTGCATGTACAAATACAATAAAAATACTACTAGAAACAAAAAAAGAATATTATATGAAAAGTTTTATCTACCCATCATCAAACATCTATTCATTTTCACAAAATCTCGCATTTACAATATTAAGACGTTAGAAATAAAATACGTTTACACGTTTCTAAAAGCCACCGTTTACGTAACACTAAGATATTTATAAGTAAACAAAATTAAATGTGACTTCGGATTACAAATCCACATATAATTTGAAAGGGAACGATTTGCACGTTTGTACGAATTAATTTCGAGCGAATCGACTAATAACCATCCATTTCATTAAACTAAGCCCGTTTGAAGGGTTGGCGACCTATACTCGTATATAAGCAGCCAAGGGTTAAATTATACCATGAACCATATATAATAGGGATGTTAGGGAGCTCCGTAACCGAAACCTAAACTATCGGATATCCGATATAAAAAATTATCCGTAACCGTCACCGAATCCGAAATAAAAGATTCGGATATTATCGGATAGGGGTGGAGCCTAATTGAGACCTAATTGTTGTCTTATCAGATTCGTAACTAACTTGTAAGCATTTTTAAATTGAAGAATAGTTCGACAATTTGAAACGAAAGTGTTGTGTTACGGAATTTTACTGTTGAAATTCTTTAAAAATATAATTTATCCATAACCGAAATTATCCGAAACTATCGGATATCCGAAATAATTTCATATCCGTATCCGGTATAATCCAATCCGTATCCGCATATCCGTAACAAACATCCCTGATACATAACACGACCTCATAATCCGCATAATATCATGATGACATTCACAATAAAATTTAATTATTTGAGAATTTATTTTGTAATTTGATTTTGCCATGAACGATGTTCTAACGTATTTAAATTTATATAACATTTTATGTGCTGGGTTCCATCTCTGTACGGTACAAATAATAACATGCTAGCCTTGCGCCTGCGGCCTCGCCCGCGTTACCTATAGGACGTTATCCCGCGGGAATTCACGGAATATCTTTATCAATTGTAGCCTATGTGTTATTCCGATGTATAAGCTATATTATTGTAAAGTTTCATTAACGTGAAAGAAAAACAAACATCCATCCATCAATCCATACTTACAAACTTTCGCGATTATAATATTAGTAGGATTTACATACAAAAGTTTATTACTAATGTTTATCTGCCGTCTGGCACCCATAGCACAGGTTATTAAATAGTTATGCCCATAGTAATTAAGCTAAACTTAGTTTGAGGCTTGACGGTGCTGTGTGTATAATACCCAAGGCTTTCTAGGAGTTGACCAGCCCTGGCAGCCTGGGCCGGTCAATAGCCACAAGGCTGGCACCGGCTCGTCGTCCCATTCGGGTGTGAAGGGGAAACCGGGGGAGTTTAGTGGGTAGTAGACGCTTCAGTCTCGAGTCCCACACACGGCCGCGGGTCTAGCTAGCCTGCGGTTATGGTGCATAAACGCATTCTACTCCAGAAAAAAAAGGGCTGTCTAGGAATTAAGCGTTGCATAGGGTCCCGTTTTTTTACACCAGTTAGATGTTCCCCTTCAGATGTTCTTAACCAACTAAAAATGAACCAAAAAATTTACCAAAAGAATTGAGCTTACCAGTAATGATAGTTTTGGAGTCAGTGTCAGTCTTCCTGAACATAACGATGGAACCGACACTGCAAACAACGACGTTATTCTCTTAAACATTACTTTCAGGTACCTACAAATTTATTAGTGCATTTCTCCTAAAATGATTTTTAACCTCTTTTTGTGGAAATATTCTTATAAATACGAGTATTCGATAGGGCTAAGCAAAGTAGCGGTACACTGATTTTTTTAGATTCTTTTTTTCGAAAGCAACTCGTATTTTGTTTTGGTTTTAAATCTCACAAATTTTAGCAGCTAAGATTTTGAAAAATGTTTGTACCCATTGAATTTTTTTTTCCACGAAAAGGTTGACTAAATTCTACTAAATAAAACTAAATGTTGTTGAGTGGTTTCACATGCATGAGTGCGGTGAATTATCTCTATCTATCTATTGTCGATGACAACATAAGGTATTTTTTTATAGTGCAGGTGTCTTTATGATAAGTAATGAAAAAGAAAATATACTTTCATATTATTCAGCGCCATTTAGCAACCAACTAAGCATAGCCTGTATTATGGCGAGCCATTTGGTGTAATGGTCGAGAAGTCGGCTATTACACCAGAGGTCGCGGGTTCGATCCCCGCACGGTACAAACATTTGTGTGCATGAACATGTTTGTTTGTATCGGTCTGGGTGTTTCTATGTATAATATGTATGTATTTACAAAAAAAAGTATATAAGTAATGTTTATCCGTTGTCTAGCACCCATAGCACGAGCTAATGCTTAGTTTGGGGCTGGATGGCGCTGTGTGAATAATGTCCAGAGATATTTATTTTTTTTTTTTTTGAGAGCCAGTTATCGGACAACTATTACTTGATTTATAAGTTATAAAGAACATTGGCATTTGACAGTGGTGAAACTGACCCATTATTTTGATTTATTCAGAACTACACGTAACTCATAATATGCATTAAGACCTTCATACCTTCCTCACGTAACGCGCTCTATTTTACCGCGCAATAACAGGAGCCCACGTGTCCGGCATATCATTGGCCGGGACGACTGACAGACGTAACGGACTCTTTACACTGAACTTTTATCGTATTTATATCCTTGTAGTTCTGAGAAGGAATGGACAATGGAAAAAGGTGACTTACTCCTGAACTTACAACGGATAAGTTTTCACGCGATCGAAAGAATGTCGACGTGAACCTATAAACTTACAAATGCATGCTGCCAAGAAGTCGCCCAGTGGATCAGGGGATATTTCTTTTCTTACATATTTTTTTGCTCTATTAACCAATGATATTTTAAATAAGAGATATAATATATTATGGGGAGCTGACTGATCACTGAGTGGTTTGAAACGTCGCTTCACTACATAGTATAAAGCAAAGTTGCTTCCCGCTGTCTGTCCCTATGTGTGCTTAGATCTTTTTGATGCGGTTTTTTTAATAGATAAAGTGATTCAAGAGTAAGTTTTATATGTATAATACATGCATGATATAGTAGAGAAACACCATTGCATCTGTGCGAAGCCGGGGCGGGTCGCTTGTTAAAGATATTTAATAATTGCACTTGTAAACATTGCATTGCGTAATTACGTAAAGGAATAAAAGGGAAATGACAAAACGTGTCATCCGTGACCTTACAAAGGACACGTTCCACGTGATGGAATCGATGGTTACGTGAAGATGGACTAACACATTCCGTCACGCCTCTTTCCTGTCAGGGGAGATCAGATATTGCTTTTCTATCTTGTCTTCTTTGCTCTTTAGGGTTCACGGAGCAGACAACATAACTGTTCATTCGTACGTCGAAATGAATTTCTCAAAAAGACATCAAATTAATCCAATATTAAGTCAATTTCTTATTATGGCGACCGGTTTGGTGTCATGTTTATAAGAAGACGGCTATGATACTAGAGGTCTCGCAAAGTTATCTATTCGAGAAGAACTGACAAGAAACTCGATAGTTATTCTTTTCAAACACCAAAGTTTTAACGACATTCATCGATATATCTTCAATATAATTTTCTATGCTAGAGTTATAATAATTTCAAGAATATTCTAGCTCCCAGCGTCCCAGCTGACTAGTCCCCAGGTTAACACCTGTTCATAAGTATGCCATATGATATGACTGTGTCAGCCATTATTTTACTCTACCATACCAGAGGAAATGTAACGACCCGCCAAATATTATGTGTTATAGTATGAATTTACAAAAATATAAAGGTTAGGTAATCAAGTTAGAAATGGGGAATAGAAAGATGTTCATTGTTCATCCGATACAATTTTTAAATCTTTTCATGCTATTTTGTGTATGAGATTATTGCACAACCTTTAGAAAATACAAAATGTCATTTTGACGTCCATAAACGATCATACAATCGCACGACAATAAAAGCACACGAAAGCCGCTAGCGGAAATACACTTAGTACATTATTATAACCAGTCAAGCAAAAGAGTACAAATCGTATACGGAAAAGGTAACATTTTAACCCCCACGTGATCGCAGTCGATCGTACTAAATCGTAAATTGCGGATTCGCGCCGCGCGAGCGATCAGAGAATTCAATCTATTCCTCCGACGTGACATACGCTTGTGTCTATAACAAATGTGGGAGACGTCTGCCTCACACAATCGAATGATTTAAGACAATGCACTCTAATACCATACCACAAGCACCACCCATAGCACAAGCTAATGCTTAGTTTGGGGCTAGATGGCGCTGTGTGAATAATGTCCAGGGATATTTATTTGTCCAGGGATATTTAATATATTATTGTATTTTTTGTAAGTGGGCACCGTCGCCTATAGATAGGCTTGTAACCAGCAGCTGCCATCACTTGCTAAAAAAGTACCCAGCAATTGAGCTCTGGAAACCTTATTCCCAATAGAGCTCTCGAAACATAACACAACAATAATAATTGTGTATGCTTTTTCACAGTGGACCTCTGTAAGGTGGAGGTTTTTTTTTATCAGCAATCACCGCCGCCAATGGACATCTGCAACACCAGAGGGATCGATGATGCGTTGCCGGCCTTTTGAGGGAGGTGTGGGCCTCCAGCACTCGCACAAACACAATAGTAGTTACTATTATTTCACGCTGTGAGAGGGTGGACACTTCCCCTGATGAACTGCTCATTCAAATAGAAGATCAAATAAGCTCTACTTCCCGTTTTTTTTAATTTTTTTATTTAACATTCTCGTGCTGTCAGCAATACAACAACAGTAAAACTAACGGAAACTATACAAAGATACCTCTTGTATCTTTGAATATAAAAATGTAATGACACATTATTGTTCATTTTTTTTTTAACTGACAACAGTTTTACGCTAACTTTTTAGGAGTAAAAAAATTAAATGCAACAACATGTTTCTCGAATAAAGTAAGAGCCGTTAGGCCCGGATAAGCTTGCCATGTAGAGATTAGCATTTACCCCTTCAGCCATCACGTTTTCCTCGCATGTAGGCATAATCGCGGGAAAATTATCAGAATGTTTTCCTGGAAATATTAATGTATCCGAAGGTTTCTAACGCGGTGATTCGCACGTTTCCGACACATCTGGGTAAATTGCCCGTTTACGACAAGCAATTTGTAGTTTGTAAAATTACGTGTAGTTACGTGTAATGTTTATGCTTGTGGAATTAAATACGCAACTTGTTATGCTTGTTCAATATTTTAACTCGTTAAGGATTTTGCCATGTTGCATCTCTATGTAAATTATTAATTCCTTGCTTTTATTTACGTGCAAAAGTTGTTTTATAAAATGTTGCAAAATATATTTTATTGTATTATAAAGACAGCAGATATGTTACATACCTACTAATATTATTAAATGCGGGTAATATCTCTTTTTTTGACACCTTTACACCTACACCACACCACCGTCCACCATCAACATAAAGTTGATGGTTTGGGAGCTGGGGGAAAAATTAGGCTACTTTTATCCCGGAAGAATACAACATTCTTGCGGCATTGCAGGCATATTATAATATAATATAATAAATAGATTGTTTCCAGTTTGGTTAGGACATTGCAGGCTTGAATCACCTGAATGTCTGAAAAGAGTGATGATTCCGTGCTTCGGAAGGCACGTTAAGCCGTTGGTCCCGACTATGTTCCAAGTTGTCTGGTTTCCCTTGTAGGGTTACGGAGGTCAGATGGCAATCGCTCCATTGTAATAACCAGGCTTGTCAAATCTAGGATCATAGTCGAAGCGGACCCTGAGCTCCATACTGGATGCAATCGGGAATACGCTGGGATGATGATGAATATAATAAATAGATATAACGAAAGTAGAGTTTGTAATATAATGTATTATCATTTTGTTACTAAGTTCTTCTTAATTTTTAAAACTTTTCTTACTTATTAAAATAAACCTACTCGTAGGTATTGCCGCTTCTAAAGTAAATTTAACTTAGAGTGTAGAATGCGAAATACTTGAGCTCCACAGTTTATTTAACGATCGTTGAATGTTGATTTATTATAATTACGGGCATTTAGAACGAGAAAGATGGTAACAAGTTCTTGGTGAGCACGGAATTGAAGCCAACCCACTTAACGTACCAATTGTTCTTACTGTAATAAAATCGGAGTTAGCGACTGCAACTTCCAACGTCAACAAGGTTTTGGATAATTTCTTAACTTTGCTTGTCAAAGCTATGCCACCAATGATTTATTAAATCAATATAAGCCACCAACACAGCTACGGTGAGATGACAGTTATGTCAAAACACATTTTGGAATGGCATGGCATGGTGAATAATATCAAATTCGATTTAAAAAAAAAATGTGTGCGATATTAAGTAACACCAGTGCGGCGAGTGGCGTGACTAAAACTGCCTCACAAATTACTGGATTTAAATTACTTTTCACTTTTCGGTAATTGCCCTTGCTAATCCTACAGTTGCTTAGTTTTCTAGCTGTACAGCCTAAACTTATTTGGTGCTAGATTATAATGTATGAGTTACTACTTATTTTATTTTATGCTTACAAGCAGGAGGATTAGATCGAAAATTATTGTAATTGGTGCTCTGTTCCTGCAAGTCGTTGTCTGATAAAAACATTTTTGTAAACTTAAGCAACAGCTATTAGGCGTTTACCACCTGTTGAGTGAACCTCTATTAGAAAATTAAGTTGGCGGTTTTGAGCTATCTTCTCCCGAACCTATATTAATTTACAACACTTTCTACCGCAATATTTTAATTCAAAACGCAAACAGTCTCATAATTTGCGCATTCTTTATTGTAAATAGCAATTTCATGTTTGGAACATGTTACGAAATATCAAAGACCAATTGATCAATTTAATATCAAAGACGCAAGCAAGGATTGAAAATTTTAAACATTAATGAATATTCATGCGTTGTAAACATAAAAAGAAATAATTTAATAAGAATACGTGTCATTTGGTGCAATTTATAGAAAGTTGATCAAAGGAAATACTTCTAAATTGACTGTCTCTATAATAAAATAAATAAATATCTGACAAAATTAAACAAGCTGGTTCCAAAATATACCTTGAGCACTTTTATAATGAGTATCAGAATAAGCCTTTTAAAAAGTACGCTGTCGGCTCAGACAAATTGGATTCTTGATTTTATCTTCATATTAGTACCTACTATAATATTGTTGCGGGTACGGGGTACGTCAATTCAAATTAAATGCCGGTTACGAAAAGACAATTATTTATTAAAACCACTAAACTGAGATACACCACTTTAACACAATTACACTTCACACTTTACGTAGACAATTCAAAACAAACACTGGTAAACGCTGTTCACTTCAAACGTCCCAGGATAGTTCGCACTGATCGCTTTTCGAAGAATGAATACTGCTCGCGGCGTCGCTCACTCTCTATTTATACCCGGCGCGGGCCCTCTAGTAATTTCTTCGAAAATACGAGAAATCTTCGCGAGGGCACGGGGTCTAACTGGATTATTCTTTACATGTAATCGCGCGCGCAGGTAAACGAGCAGGCGGGCGCGCGCGAGAATGAACCTTATTGCGTAGAGGAGTGAGGTCCGTTTTCGCGTACAAGCTCCGTTGCCGCGCATCGTCGTAACAATATACTCTGTGATATTACTAATAGACGTCACAGTGATATTAGGGTCTGCTCTGTGCCTCAATGAAACATAAATGTCAATTTGTTCATATTTGACTTCCGAGTCATAATGCCAATTTTTAGCAATAAGTAGGACCATATACATAGTATGTATGTATTGTGTCTAATATACATTAATCTAAATTCCGCATTCCCTGCTAGTCTTGACACCCAAGTGAGATATAGGGAAATCAGATTCCCCTTATCCAATTTACGCAAGAATCTTATCTTAATGCGTTTAAAATCGTTGCGTATTTCACGTCGTAACTTTTAAGGGAATACAATTACTTCCATTACTTTTCAACTCTTCCTGTAATATTTTTTCGTTTGTAATGAAGATTCGTTGCTTGTGGTTTACCTTGCTCCATGAATACCTACTCTTCATGATCTCCATAGATTATTTAAAGTGCTTTTCTAAGCTTCTATCATTACGACGACCTATTCAAATCAAGAGGTATTGTGGCAATTTAACTTGCTATTAATCTTAACACAACAAAAGACACGCAAACAACACTTAACCAGTTGAATTCGCAAATAAAGGTGTCTTTATTAAGGCAGAATAAGAGGTCTTGGAACTAGAACCAATTTATTGGAATTTGAAGTAGTAGGAGGTCTATGTTAATAGTTCGGGAACAGTCGGAGAAATGTAACAGTGGTTTATTAGAGCAATTTCAAGTATTTCGAAGAACATTTCTACTGCAAGTCGGCTTGAAACTCGGATATTCGGTCGATACCCTCTGTAAGTTTGGTTTGTGAAAGCACTTTGCCTACATAAGTGAAATCTGCTGCTATAATAAAAAAAAACTTGGTCATTATTGAAACAAGGCCATCTAACCCCAAAACGTACGTAAATGCCATAGGCGGCAAACAAGCCAGCGAGTCGCCTTATGGTAAGCAATCACCGCCGCCCATGGACACCGTAGAGAATGCTTTTAGCGTTAAGTCCGCCTTTTGTACCTTACTTGTGTGGTCAATAAAGTTTTTATAACTAAATAAATAAAACAGCATGGCTCTACCACTATTGACTATTACTGTTGACTCTTAGATGCAATATCAATTCTTACCTTTTAAACTAAACGTTAAGCCTTGTCAAGCCTTCGTTCAGTTTGGACCTGTCAATCAAGACCCCGCAGCATGGGGCGACTGTGCCCATATACAGTTGTTAATCGACACCCTCGTCAAGTTGGACGTCAGTCATGACTGGGCTGGATGGGATTGGATGGAACAATCAAACTTCAGTGCGGACCGTGGAAACATTGAAAATCACGAAATATGTCTGAAAGCAATAACTTGACTGAAAGTCCTTTAGAGAGAAGCAGAATAACACAACTATAAAATAAAATACATCTAGGCAGCAGCTTTCATACTGAATTTCCATCAAAAAAAGGAAGATTTATGTTTTATAATAGAAAGTGAAGGTGAAAGAAACGTTGGAGTTCAGTTTTTTAATAGTTAATTGAGGCAATCCACTTAACATGAATTCTGTGGCCATATTTTTTATCTTTTTCTCATTTCTTGTAGTTTCAATTAAGAAGCAAATTTAACTTTTCATCACAAAAACTGTCGCGCAATTCTAATTCTACAAGTTAAAAACGAATATTCATCTCCGTAACTAAATAACTTGTCTCTTACAATCCTCCTTATTAACCAACAATGTTTAAGTAATGAGAAAAACATTTTTATTTTTTAAGTTAAAGATGTTTTCCCAAACTTTTGCTACATTATGCATAAGTTTATTCTTGAAAACGGGAAAGTACTCAAAAGATGACTACCCAAAAACTGCCCTTAACTTCGACGTAACTTTTGAATACAAGGGTGAGGCTTTGTGTGTCTCCGTGATCCTTTCAAATGAACCCTCCGTCACAATACACGAAGAATGGCAGTGAAATCAAATCTTGAATTTTAATAGCTTTAATAAAAGTAAAAATTCGAGAATAGTATTATCAGACTAACTAAAGTAAAGCAAGAATCAAGAAACATTTTCACACAGTACCTACATCAGGATCACTAAGTTAAGTAGTTAATTTTTTTTTTGCGCTACGTTCAATCGGTGTGAGCGCAGGCCCTGCCCCTTTCCTCTCTATCTTACCTATCGCCTGGAACCCATGCCCAAAGCCCTTCCGTTCTTAAAGCCGGACAATGAACCTACGATCCTAGTTGCAGGTGTCCATTGTGGTTGTGATTTACTTACCATCAGGTGTCAACTTACTCGTTTTCCTCCTAGTTTCATTTTTTTTTTCATTTATTAGGAATAGCAAACAACTACATAATAATGGTTAAGCAATATAACATCGGCTTCATGTTCAGAAATAAATAATGTAGTCAAATACACTATCCACAGGTTAACAAAACTGAATTTAAACATAATATAAAAAATCGGACGCTCACGCGATTAATAGCAAAGCAACAGTAACAATTAAATTTTACAATAAAAATGAATGAGTGTTTAGTTGTACGAGTAATACGCCATGTGCACAAATCTGTTACAATTTTTATAAAAAAGTTAAGTCTTGATGTTAGCTTGAAATCATTTAAAAGCCAAAAAGAAAGGAAAAAAAACATTAATGAGACTTAAGCATGTTACAAATATAATGTTTGAATTGACCCTCAGAAAGATGAAATATGTCACAATCAACAAAATTATCGTTAAATATATCAACCATTTGACGCAGAGGGGAGCGCATACCCGCTTTTGTATACGACATTTAACAGTGGCGAACAGCTTACGAACGCGCACCTCACGTCTATGAACCGTTCTCGGGACAATATAGCATAGTCTGTTGGTCAAATTAGTACAGTCAAATTTATTATTAACAATGCCATAGAGTACCATACTCACAAGGAGTTTACGCCTGGACTGAAGAGATAACTGTTTATACTTGTTCAATAACTGATTGTATGATTTTTATGCAACAAGAAGGAAACTATTGACTATAGTCTTCTGTTAACGAGGATATAGGGATTCGCGTACAAAGCGCAAGAGCATTACATGAAGACCATCATACTAAACGGTTCATAATTTCAAGGCTCCAAGAGAGTTTTTTTTTTTTATAGTAGCTCAGTACATTGGCTCCACTTAGCCCGATGGTAAGCAAAAGGGGAACCCAAATTACCACGACAACGGACGCAACACCGTGGTGTTCTATCTGTTGGCATCGCAGTACTGGCTCACAAGGTGCTTCTTCACGCTTCGTTTAAAGGAACTCATGTCGTAGGAAGGGGGAAATACTCGTACATGAGCCGGCAGAGAGTTCCACTTCTTTATGGTTCGACAAAGAAAGGAATCATCGAACTTTTTTGTACGCGATGGAATACTTTCCACGGTAAAGCTAAGACAACGCTTTCGCAGATTTCTTACTGTATCCACTTTCCTCTCGCCATATAAGTTTGTTTACCCTTGTCGATCAGCCGCATTGAGCTGCTTTTAACTCGGTTGTACATACTCGTATTATGTAATCAACATACCTCTCCACACATGTCTCCGTTTTACTGTACCGTTTTATCGTGTACGTTTTTTTCGTCGATGGCGTATGTATTACTGTATACAGAATACTGTGCCATGTGTGAAGTCACTCATACAACTACATACGCTATCGACGAAAAAAAAACGTACACGATAAAACGGAACAGTTAAACGGAGACATGTGTGAACCGGCAGTTACTGCTTATGTTTTTTAAAATAACGTTTAGATATTCTACATTTTCCTATGTATTTATTAATCATCTAAACTTTGTCACTTGTTTATTTTTTTCGGGTTTGTGATCACAAACCCGCATTTGGTAAGCGAGGTGATTAAGCCAGTACCCATCATTGTAACGATAACTCGATTTCAAGGATGGAGGCCTTTGCCCTGCAGTGGGACATTATAGGCTGATACTTTACTTTACCTTCAGTATATTAGGAAAAGGCCTTGACAAACACAAAAAAATAATTGTAAAATCCTTAACAACCAAGAAAACACAACGAACGTTATATTTTATTGAGCGTACACGTCAAAAACATTCATAGAAAGTGCTTTCTAAAAATACAAATTCCATTTGGGAAAACGCCGTGCGAGATGCCAATTCAATCCATTTTCCCTTTTTAATGCTGTAAGCATTTTTCAGGCACTCGATGCTTGGATCAAGAGGCTCCGAATGATGGCTTATTATTTTGTTTGCAATTACGGCCCTATTGCAAAACCACGTTAAATTCCTATGTATTGATTTTAAAGAAGTATTCTTCTAATATTTGAGCTAGCACTTGACCACAAAGTTGCCTGATGTTAAACGACTATGCGGTCTACGATGGAGCGCGCTTGCTTAGGAAAAGCCCGTTAATTCTGGCCTTGAAGAGCCCCAGATGCTAATTAATGAAATACAAAATAGACCAATAATTTATGATACTTCTATGGCGGAATATAGATATTTATTAATACATATATTATGTAAAATCATTAAAACTTGTTTCTTGGTAATATTCTGTATAAGAAATTTTTTTTTTTAAAAATTGTAACTAGTGATTGCTCTGTGTAATTGGTAGTATTATTATTATTATTTATTTATTTATTTATTTATTTTTTGTTGCCGGATAATTTGTTTTATTATAAATTTTAATGTTCTCGTGTAAGTGTTTATGTAATTTCTTTTTGAGAATAAAGTTTCTTTAACCGAAATACTAATTTGACGAGCCATTAGGTGTAATACACCACAGGCTATTACACCACAGGTCGCGGGTTCGATCCCCGCACGGTACAAACATTTGTGTGCATGAACATGTCTGTTTGTATCGGTGTGGGTGTTTCTATGTATATTATGTATGTATTTACAAAAAAAAGTATATAAGTAATGTTTATCCGTTGTCTAGCACCCATAGCACAAGCTAATGCTTAGTTTGGGGCTAGATGGCGCTGGTGAATAATGTCCAGAGATATTTATTATTTATTATTAACTTCCTCATTGTTGTGGTGTCTGAATGAGTCAAAGCAGGTCTTAAAATAAATAGCAACTCATCATATTATGTAGTAACAGACATTTTATAAAACTTAAAAAAAAATCCGGTGTTGTTCAGAATTGAATGTTTAATATAGAACTGTCCCTTCAGTAATCTTTCCGAAAGTATAGGATGTACCCAAAATTTTCTTCGTCTTTTTCTGTACTTCAAGTACAAAATAATACTTCGCGATCTCTGCACGATTTCCATAGCGTCTACGTCCCTACGGTTCTGCCGACAAAATGATCGAAGGTGCGTCGTGTGCGTTGAGTCTGTGAAAAATCCGCGGCAGACTCTTTCGCACAAAAAGTGTGCCGTCTGCGCTGCACCTGAACATGTTTGTTTGTATCGCAATATGTATTTTGCAATGAATAAAGATTTGATCGGTCTGAGTGTTTCTATGTATAAGTAATATAATATGTATTTACAAAAAAAAGTATATTCATAGCACAAGCTAATGCTTAGTTTGGGGCTAGATGGCGTTATGTGAATAATGTGCAGAGATATTTATTTTATTAAAAAATAATTCAAGGCGTTTTTGTTTAACTAGCAAAATCCCTTGACTGCAGTCGCGCGAAGAAGATTAATAGTCTTTACATTCCCAAAGAAAATCTTTCTAAAAACATTTATAACACAGACCCGTTTTTCTTAAAGTTACTCGTATATCATTACTTCGAAGCGAAAAATACCAACGACGCATTTGGTAGTTGTTTATAATCATTAAAAAGGAGGCGTTTCTCATTAATATCTTCTTATCATTAGATTTTACAATTACGATAAAAGCCCCAGGATTCTGTCATTTATAAACTGTAAGAATATCAATGGAATTCAATATTTTCCATCAGACAAATCTATACTAATGGCCTATTTTGATGAAATTTGGTACAGGTACCGGCAAACTTGTTGAACATCAGTCGACGGAGAGGGGAAAAGTTCGCGCATGTGCACTTGCGCGTGACCAACAGCGCGCGCGAATCTCCCGAACGCCCGCGCGCGCTATTGGTCAGAGGTATGCTTCTGACCAATAGCGCAGGCGTGTCAAAATTCGTGCGCAATCCCCACCCGATAAACAAGAAGTTTGCCTGTACCTATACAGATATAGACTAGACTTTGGGAAATAATTAATTATGCTCCTCTTTAACCCGAAAATATATCACATTTATGCGGGATGACGTCACTTAGTCCACATTTACGAGAATATACTTTGAATATTTATATAATGTAGCTCTCTTTTATTATTTTTGTTTTAGGATAAAATTTGTGCTTGTTTATTTAAAACATTGAGTTGAAATCCCTATGCCGCAGGATGTACATAAACTTCTTGATCCCGAGAAATATAGGATGAAGACTGTCTGAGAAAGAGCTAATTCCACCCTAACAAATCTGCTGCCATCCTAAGTACGAGTACTTTAATAAGTCGCAATGTGTCCATCCCCTACTCAGAACACCTTACATAAACCGGTTTACAACTGCATATTTCATGCCAGGCACAGTGTTGATGTCGTAGAAGTATGTCATATAATCATTTAAGCAAAGCCTTAACCAAGAACGTGCCACATTGGCTTGGCGGCCGACTAAACTATAATAACATAGGGAACAAACGTAAAAACCAGTCTCACTTGAAATTGGTAAAATATTTTTAAAAAATCAAGCAAACCATTTTATTGCGACGTAAATTAGTTTTATAATAAGCAGCTTTTACAAATGCCACGCCGTCTTCAAATCTTTTATACAAACCTCCAAATACAAAAAGGAATTTTTTCCTTCTCACGCAGTAGAGTAAATCAAAGAAATTAAAAAAAGCATTATTTCTACCTACGCGGCAATTTTTTAGAGCCTTGGAATAATAACTTCAGAGCGCTTTTAAGATGCAATAAAAATTGTCCTTTTTGCCACTTTCTGATAACCACCAAGCAACACATTATACAAAATTTTATGGCAGACACCACAGAAATATTATTTAGATTTCTGTGGCAGACACCATACCATATTTTATTTGACTGTCATTAAAATTTGGTAGTGACCCTGCCCTATGCGCCAGGGTTCGTGGGTTCGAATCCCACCCAGATCAAACACTTATGTGATGAACATTTGTGTTTGTTCTGTGTCTGGATGTTTATATGTATTTAAGTATACATTTGTGGTACCTTGTTCTTGACACCCATAACACAATTGCTCACGCTACTTACTTTGGAGTCAGATCAATATAAGTAATGTTGTCCAATATATATTATGCGAGTGCCAGAACCGACTTCTCCGAACCAGAACCGAACTCAATACAAAACCTATGTTGCCCGAACATCTTGTCTTTAAATCAGTTAATAAGGTTATTGACTGAGGGTGTCGGTCAATATCCTTATTGACTGATTTTCATAGATAAAATCAGTCAAAAAGGGTTGTAACCGACACTCTCAGTCAATAACCTTATTGACAAATTTTAATGGTCAATAAGGTTTTTGACTGGATAAGGGTTTTGACTGTAACATATAACACCAATATACCAAAAAATCGGTCACTCTGTAGGCTTCTCTGATCGTCACATCGAATGATCTTTTTTCATTATAAATTATAGCCAAGCATCACAGTATGTGGTTTCTCAGCTTAACCAAAATTAAGTCTGCCAGTGTCACGGTAAACAGCGGGATTCCGCACGTAGGTACCTGCCTCTATAACAAATGTGACGTGTCCAATTTGAAACGGGTCGTGCCCTTCAGGCTCGGATTAATTCCTACACCTATTAATACTTTGAGAGTATTATGAAAAGTTTGTAAATTGAGAGGCTTTATTATGGCGCAAATATTTATGCCTACTAGCCTTCCGCCCGCGGTTTCACTCGCGCGTAATCTCTTTTTCAGATATCCCCCCTTTCCTCCATATTTCCGGGATCAAAACCCTATGTTACCCTATGTTGACCGGGAATAGTGTAGCTTTCAAACAGCGACAGAATTGTTCCAATCGGTTCAGTAGTTTCGAAATTGTTATTCCCGCGGGAATGAGACGTTTCCCGTAGTAATTTTATAGCCTATGTCCTAATCCGGGTTATAAACTATACGTGTGCTTAAATTTCATCTAAATTCGTTCAGCCGTTTAAGCGTGATTGAGGAACAAACAAACATCCAAACATCTAAACATCCAAACATCCAGACTTTTGATTTATAATATTAAGGGCCGGTATTTCAATGTAACCTTATCTTATTGCTTAAGTTAAGTATTACATTTAAGATAAGTTTTACTTTTGACAGGTAAAAGTGTATTACTTTAGGTGCCGCTTAACTTTAATCCTATAATGAAATACATTTAAGTCATACTTATTATCAATCCCCGATTATTTCAAGATAAGTATATATTGAAATACCGGCCCTAAGTAGGACTAGTAGGATTAGTAGGATTTGCTATGAACATGTTATTACTTTTCTAGTTGATACTTCTGTTTTAATTACACCATAACGGGTGCTGTGACGGGTGGGTAGTTTTCTCAAGTGCAATATACATTTAACCCTTAACAGGAACTCGTACCTTGAGACCTAATGGTTTCATACACGAATCAGTTAGTTATTTAGGTGTTACAGAACTAATACCACTTGTCCACTGTCGCAGTCCACTGCTGGACGTAGGATTCTCTCAATGTTCGACTTAGGGTTAGTCCATCTAGACTTTTAGTTATACAGTATAACAGAATGGACAAAAAAAATCTTGTTTGTTATACCGCTCAGTATAACTAAGTTGCTCATTAATGGATTTGATTTCATTACCTAATGGAGGTTTTTGCCTGCAATAGGACATATGAAAGGCTGATATTAAATACAAGCTGGTCCTAACAGTATTATCAATGTTAATGTTGTCCACAGATCGACTCACGCGCACAACCCTGGCAGCCCAGGCACCCTGAACGGCGTCAACGGCAGTGTCCATGGGGAAGCGAGGCAAGCCCAGTCCAGGAAGACCATCATTAGAATGCTAGGTAAACTATTTACATTATAATATCTTCATAGCTCCAATACAAGTTTACTAGTTTTTATTGAAAGTGTAAAATTACAAGTTTGGCATTTGCAAAGCATGTATAAAAACTTTGTTTTCTACTGACTGTAGGAGACAAGGAGTCAAAAAAATCTGAGTTCAATTGGGAAAGGCGGAAGAACTTTTTTGCTGTCAACTGTATGTTATCCCTTCAAATTATAAGAACGACGGTGACTGATGCCTCTAAATTAAAATCAAAAATATCTTTATTCATTTAAGCATTGAAGAATCCGTGAGCCCTGGAAGACCAGTGCCAGAAGGTGGCACCTGCAGCGCAAGTATGACGTATGTGCCAGCCATTGTTTCAACTTCTGGTGTTAGGTACAAGCGTTCGTAGACGATGCTAACCGTTTACCTTTATCAGGTTGGCTGTATAAAAAACATGCTTACAAGATATTAAGATTTTCAGCTTTGTTATATAATTAAAAAGCAGTATAGTGAACATGTAATAAATATTGATAATAATTTCAAGCCAGTGTTTTATTCAGAAGACCCATGTCACCAATATTCATTGTTTATGATGACATGGCGCTCTTTGTAGCCTTTGTCGAATATTATATCGTTAATAATAAATCTACAACCTTTGTTATTCCAGATTAATTTCATAGTGAACAATAAATATACTTTTTATATACAATGCTGTATAAGTAAATATATAAAGGGCATACAGGAATATAGAAAATCTGATGGTGAGCCTAGGATCAAACCTTGCCTATACCTCCTAGACCTTTTGTTACTTGTAAGTCTTGTTCGTTTCTTTCTATAAAATAATATATACGGCATACTCCAAAGACCAGTATTAAAGGACGCTCTATTGGTAAGCATACCTGATAGAACTCTCCTGATTTCGTCTTAATTTGAAATGTACTGGCTGGCAGCCAATTAGGTTCTAATAATTAAATTAGGATTTAATATCATACAATTTGTTAGCAGTTTGGTCAGTTCATGCCATCAATCACTGACCGTCAAATCCAGCGCTCAAAAGTGAATACTTAATTAGGAATTACACGCTGCTCATAATTAAATTTCGGTTTTTGGTTAATCAAACAACTTTAAATTTTCTCATAAATACTTGAATTTGTAATTTAAACTTCCACTAAGCAGTCACTGCGGCCTATTTCATTGAGGGACACTTCATCTGGAAGCGTAATGTTTTTTCTCGTATTTATGTTACGCTCAAAGATCGAAAACGCTCATTGAGCGGAAAAATAGCTCACAACGCGTAGTGGTTATTTCAGGTTTAAATAAAAATAACCACGAAGGCCAAGCCGGGAGCTCCGCTCCGGTTTATTCCCGTTGTCCCCGAATGCCGTGTCCCCGTCACGGGGACATCGGCACGTGATTAAATTTCTTTCCCGTTGTCCCCGTAACGTAGATTCGGCTTACGGGGACAACGGGAAGTAAAGATTTCACGAGTCGCTGTCCCCTAAATCTGTATTCCTGTTTTAAGCTTAGTTTTTAACTTGGGAAAAAGAAGTTAAATATATCAAAATTGATTAATTTTTATTAGAATATAATTAAAGGTAAATAAAAATACCAAATTTTTATTAAACTTACAAAAAAAAAAACACAATTTGAACATAATAGACAGTATTAATCAACAAAAATTTTCTCGAATTCTGGAGTGGAATTTTGCATGAGCCAATGAGAGCTCTGCAAAAACAATGTTATCTGCGCTTTTGTTCCGTAGCTGCATAGGTGCGCACGACACCGGAGACGCATCCATCTAACAATATTCCTTAACTTTCTTAGCTTGGTAAAAGATGCCGACTCGTAATACTACTAAAAAAAGAAAAGACGGGGACAGCGGGCAATAATTTTTATTATTTTATTCAACTATATTTACGGGGACAGAATACGGGGACAACGGGAAGTATTTTTAAATATTTTATTAAAGTACCGCTGTCCCCGTTGGACGGGGACACGGCATTCGGGGACAACGGGAATAAACCTCCGCTCCCGCCTTCTAACCTATATCCATCAGAGTCGATTTTCGCCATAGTCTCCTCTGTGTGTCAGTACGTTGGATGTTTTACTGTGACTATTATCTATTTTTCCGCTCAATGAGCGTTTTTTATCTTTGAGCGCAACATTTACAAAAAGAGTAATTAATTATCCATTCTTACTCTTAATAGGTATCTTGGTAATATCCTCCTTATGTTCCCAGCTGCGGTGGTGGTGGCATTTTTCGCGTGCTGGGCGCCGTTCCACTTCCAGAGGCTGTTTTTCATCTATGGCACCAGCTCGGAGCACTACCAGACCATCAACACACACCTGTTCAGCGTCACCGGAGCTCTGTACTATGTCTCCGCTACCGTCAACCCGATATTGTACAACTTGATGAGCCATAGGTAAGGACTGTCAGAGTTCTCCCATGACACCGCTTCAGGCAAAGAAGATCAGACTAGGGCTTAGTGGGTAAGCTATGCCCTTTTTTAGGGTTTTTAGGGTTTTTTAAGGTTCCACCTATCACCCATCGAAACCGACGAAAGGTGACATGTAATAGACAAAAAAATAATTATCAAGGTAAATTATATTTAAAACGAAAACAAAATTAAAACTACTTAGAAAGTAATAATTTTCCTAAAAAGTACTCGTAAAAAAATTAACACCTTTCAGTGTGTCAGATATTATTTAAAACTAGCCTTCCGCCCGCGGTTTCACCCGCGCGTAATCTGTTTTTTCCAATATCCCTTCCCCCCCACATTTCCGGAATCAAAAGTACCCTTTGTTCACGGGGGATACTGTAGCTTTCCAACAGTGAAAGAATTATTCAGATCGGTTCAGTAGTTTCAAAATTGTTATTCCCGCGGAAATGAGACGTTTCCCGTAGGAATTTTATACCCTATGTCCTAATCCGGGTTATAAACTATACGTGTGCCAAATTTCATCTAAATCCGTTCCGCCGTTTAGGCGTGATTGAGGAACAAATAAAAATTCAAACATCCAGACTTTCGCATTTATAATATTAGTAGGATTAATGTTATTTTTGATGACTATGATATAGGGTCGAAAACCAGCCAAAGTTCCGACTCTGGCTTAAAAAAAAAGGCGTAATTTCTACTTTTTACTTTTTAATGCTATATGTGTCACTCTGTCTGGCAAAAATGAAATGACAAAAAGAAATAACATTTGCTACGAACTTGAGGGTCCGTCAACCCGATAAATCACGACTGCCAAAGTAAAACTTATTGCTTGTAACTTTCTGTAACATGTTCGGTCATGTAGTTAATATTCCTTCGCCTCACAAGAGGTTTTCGTGGAAAATAAAATCCGTCTTTACTTGACCTTCTTGACGAATTACCTTTCGGACCGTTGGTAATTCGTCCTACATCAATTCTCAGATATCCATTCGGTCTAGAACTTTGTTGTGATTCAACCGAAGGTAGCCTGGGTCCAAGTTCCGTGACATAATGGATATTCATCGAGTATTATTATGTGTCGGGTTATTGACGAGCCATTTGGTGTAATGGTCAAGAAGTCGGCTATTGCACCAGAGGTCGCGGGTAGATCCCCGCACGGTACAAACATTTGTGTGCTTGAACATGTATGTTTGTATCGGTCTGGGTGTTTCTATGTTTAATAATTGTATTGTATGTATTTACAAAAAAAAGTGTATAAGTAATGTTTATCCGTTGTCTGACACCTATAGCACAGATTATTTATTAAATAGTTACCATAGTACAAGCTAATGCTTAGTTTGGGGCTAGATGGCGCTGTGTGAATATTGTCCAGAGATATTTATTCCCTCTGATAAAGTAAGTGAAATTTTGGCTGACACATACGTCATACTTGTGATTTGCCACCTTTGGGGTCTGGTCGGCTGGGATCCAATCTATTTTTACTGAACTGTCTGACTTTGTAAAAATAGAGTAATGGAGATTGTAATGTAGGTATTGATAATTGTTGTAAGACTTCAGCGATTGGAAAGAGTTCTTGCCGGTACTTCTCGATAGAACATTTCGAAGGCAGTAAAGTCACTATGTAACCTTGTTCATACGTGTTTCTGTTAAGTCTACATAGATTAAAATTAATTTAATTTGATTTGATCATAACATTACGTATTTACTACAAAATCATATACAATAACTTTATTTCACTGACAATTTTAATTGTGCTTCATTAAATTTCTCTACGCTTCAAGAATATTAAATAAGAACCGGCCAAGTGCGAGTCGGACTCGCCCATGAAGGGTTCCGTAGCAGCAAGTATCATCATAATATAAAAGTTCTTGTAGTTCTTTGTAAGTTTGATCGACGTTTTTATATTTGAGTTGATTGAATGAGAGGAAAATTGCGGTTTACGGTTTATGACGTTTTAAAAAAAAACTAATTACTTGATCTCGTTCAAACCAATTTTCAATGGAAGTTTGCATGGTAATGTACATCATATATATTTTTTAGTTTTATCGTTCTCTTATTTTAGAAGTTAGAGGGGGGGTGACCAACATTTTACCACTTTGGAAGTGTCTCTCGCGCAAACTATTCCGTTTAGAAAAAAATGATATAAGAAACCTTATTATCATTTTTAAAGACCTATCTATAGATACCCCACACGTAAGGGTTTGAAGAAAAAAAAAATTTTTGAGTTTCAGTTCGAAGTATGGGAAGCCCCAAAAATGTATAAACTAATTACTTGATCTCGTTCAAACCAATTTTCAATTGAAGTTTGCATAATAATGTACATCATATATTTTTTTTAGATTTATCGTTCTCTTATTTTAGAAGTTACAGGGGGGGGGACCAACATTTTACCACTTTGGAAGTATCTCTCGCGCAAACTATTCAGTTTAGAAAAAAATGATATAAGAAACCTTATTATCATTTTAAAAGACCTATCCATAGATACCCCACACGTAAGGATTGGATGAAAGAAAAATTTTTGAGTTTCAGTTCTAAGTATGGAGAGCCCCCAAAATTTATTATTATTTTTCTATTTTTATATGAAAATCTTAATGCGGTTCACAGAATACATCTACTTACTAATTTTCAACAGTATAGCTCTTATAGTTTCGGTAAAAAGTGGCTGTGACATACGGACGCACAGACAGACAGACAGACAGACAGACAGACAGACAGACAGACATGACGAATCCATAAGGGTTCCGTTTTTTGCCATTTGGCTACGGAACCCTAAAAACCGGCCAAGTGCGAGTCGGACTCGCCCATGAAGGGTTCCGTAGCAGCAAGTATCATCATAATATAAAAGTTCTTGTAGTTCTTTGTAAGTTTGATCGACGTTTTTTATAATTGAGTTGATTGAATGAGAGGAAAATATTGCGGTTTACGATTTATGACGTTTTCAAAAAAAAACTAATTACTTGATCTCGTTCAAAACAATTTTCAATGGAAGTTTGCATAATAATGTACATCATATATTTTTTTTAGTTTTATCGTTCTCTTATTTTAGAAGTTAGAGGGGGGGTGACCAACATTTTACCACTTTGGAAGTGTCTCTCGCGCAAACTATTCCGTTTAGAGAAAAATGATATAGGAAACCTTATTATCATTTTTAAAGACCTATCTATAGATACCCCACACGTAATTTGAAGAAAAAAAATTTTTCGAGTTTCAGTTCTAAGTATGGGAAGCCCCAAACATTTATAAACTAATTACTTGATCTCGTTCAAACCAATTTTCAATGGAAGTTTGCATAATAATGTACATCATATATTTTTTTTAGATTTATCGTTCTCTTATTTTAGAAGTTACAGGGGGGGGACCAACATTTTACCACTTTGGAAGTGTCTCTCGCGCAAACTATTCAGTTTAGAAAAAAATGATCTATAAAACCTTATTATCATTTTTAAAGACCTATCCATAGATACCCCACACGTAAGGGTTGGATGAAAAAAAATTTTTTGGGTTTCAGTTCTAAGTATGGAGAGCCCCCAAAATTTATTATTATTTTTCTATTTTTGTATGAAAATCTTAATGCGGTTCACAGAATACATCTACTTACTAATTTTCAACAGTATAGCTCTTATAGTTTCGGTAAAAAGTGGCTGTGACATACGGACGGACAGACAGACAGACAGACAGACATGACGAATCCATAAGGGTTCCGTTTTTTGCCATTTGGCTACGGAACCCTAAAAAAAGCTAGCAACTTTTATAACTTTTCCGTGCAATACTAAAACCTAATTACCAGGCGTTAAATATAATTATATTATAGGCATCAAATGAGACTGATTCTGTAATTGAATCAATCTCATTTGATGCCTTTGAAAAGTCTTAAGTAAATACAATTGAATATCTTACCAAGGGAATAAGCCTACCTTATTGGATGTCACCTCCAAGGATAATTTGGTATTGATCCTATGGACTATATTAGGAATCTTGAGAAGCTTAAGTCAATTGATATTGGGAAAGTCTCTAAGTTGTTAGAAAATCAATTAAGCGCCTCTAGCCCATTTCGTCAACTTCGCAAGCCGTGTTTCCTCAGTCGTATAATGCCTTTTGAGTATTCATTTTAATTTCAGTAAAATGTAATACTTTTTCAACTTAAGAGTAGATCAAACGGAGAAAATGTTGAGAGTTGATCCGAGAGTCATTCAACAAAATGAGTTACATGTAATACTTGCGGTTTTTTATGTCAGAGGCGGCAAACGAGCCTGTGGGTCGCCTGATGGTAAGCAATCACCGCCGCCCATGGATATCTGCAACACCAGAGGGATCGCTGATGCGTTGCCGGCCTTTTAAGGAAGGGAGTCTCACAAACCAGACGAAACACAAAAGTAGTAACTATTATTTCACGCTGGTGTTATGTGAGAAGGTGGTACTTCCCCGGATGAGTCGGCCTATTCGTACTGTAAAACAGCATGGCTCTACCATTACTAAATATCATGTTTATTTACTATATTTAAACTAGAAAAAGTAAAGGTTTCTCAACCTTTACTTGAGTCGGTTTCGATGCCATACAAATGTTATTTAAAAAGAATAATTAAACCAGAGACTTCTTTCAAGTTTGTAGTGTTTATAACAGAACACAATGTGTATCTCAATGTCCTATGACATTTCATGTTTTATCATTTGTTTTATTCATGCCGCGTGACATCGCGACATTATCGGTGGCTTTGCTCTGCCCAACTAACCATCAATATTAAACTTGATTGCGATACGGTTGCGTTATATGAAAATCAATGTAAGCCATTATAAATAAATAACTATACCATCAATGTTAAAAAGAAACTGGCAAACCGTGATATCTCTGAAATAAATTGTTCATCAAAAAAATTTGGTCTTCTTCTTTAAGTGCCTCTCCAACTAGTAAAGGTTGGCAGTCATCTCCGCATATCTGTCCTTGTCCTTTGCGAGTTGGAATAGTTGGGCAGCCGATGAAATCCCTGTCCACTCCCTGGATGTTATAAGGACCGAACCCGCGACCTCTGGTACAAAAGCCGACTTCTTGACCATTACACCAAATGGCTCGTCAAATAAAATAACATAAAAATGAAAGTCAACTACTTTCGCTTCTACCAGGTACCGGATCGCGTTCAAAGAGACCCTCTGCTGCAGCAAAGCTCGCAGGAAGTCAACCAAGTATCGGGAGCACTCCAGCGTGAGGGAAACCATGGTGAACCATACCTCGGAGGGCGCGCACCTCGTCCGGGTCCGCTCCCAGAGCCACGACAGGAGGAACCGGCTCGACCACAAGGTGAGGAGTTACAAGTCACAGGGCACGTTAAGTCGTAGGTCTTGCGCCTGATCACTCTTCGATCGTGTCAGACTGCTGTCCCACTGATGGAAGTGAAGGAATATGATTATGTTTCTGCATCACCCGTAAAAGTATCAACCTATTATTGTCCCACTGCAGGGCAAAGACTTCATCTTTAAAATTACTTCACCGGCAATACTACTACCTACGAGTACATATAAAAAAAACGATTAAATTTGGCACCTGATGGTAAATGATCACTACCACCCACGATATACGAGTAAGTGCGTTCCCCGCTCTTGAAATAATATCGAAGAAGCATAAGGATGAAGGGATTAGGGAATGGAAATGGAGAGGCGGGAAGGAGACAGGAATATTCAGGATTCCGGCACTCTCACTCACAAAAAATCGCGCAATAGCAAATCGTTAAAAGCCCCATTTTTTTGATAAAACCTACTTCTTTTTAATTTCTCAAACTACCTAGTAATTACTAAAGACATTAAAAATAATTTTCATCCCAGGTGTTTAGAAGATGCAGCTACTACGGCACGGAGACCACATCCCTCTGCAGTGAAAAGTGGAAGGACTTCTACAAAGACGGGAAGAAGAGGAACAGCCTTCTGAGGAGCGAGAAGACCAGCGCCACCTCCTCACCAGGGAACAACAATGAGAACCAGGCGCTTTTCAAGGACAAGGACAACTTCAAGGATTCAGAAGTAGATAACGATGATAGCATTAATATTAATATATCTATACATTTGCACAAGTAAATTCAATAAGTGACGCAGTCATAATAATGTGTTAGTGTACGTATACGTGTTTCCCTACAATTAACTCAAGATCGACTTTAACATCTGATATCGTGTACTAGTAAATAGGGATTAAATAAACCTATTTCAGTCTCCTAAACAGCTGTGCATCAATCGGTATCACGAAATAAATGATAAGATATACAATATTTATTAGTAACATAATAAGAAATTTACAAACCGATATCATGGCACTACTATTTTTATGATAAATCAAACACCCTAAACAACCTAGCATTTAAATAATAAAATATTTGTAAAGGTAAATTTAATATACTTATATATCAGTCGCTAATAAGTATAGATTTTGTACCGAATGTGAAATTAAAATAGGATTCTAAAACTTTTCTAGTAATCAATAAAGCTATAAAGAAAATCACATATCGTAAACCTTTATTACTTTACTGGCAATAATTTTAGGGCTGTGAAACAAAAGAAACGAAAACCAAATTAAAAATTGCTAACCAAAAGCCGAAAATGAATTTTTATTCTAGGAAAATTCCTTTCAATGAAATGCGTACGTTTTTAGATCTTCAGTTTTATTTACAGAGGCTACTGATTTTGTCATTTACAAAAAAGTTAATTTTGATTTTAATAAATTTCAGGAAATTGAACATTATTAGATTATGTATTTACGCAATATTACAATTTAATTTTATCCTAAGCAGCTTTAAGCTATATTATTATCTCCAGAGAATTTGCAATCATATTCTTTCATCTTGACGTATTTTTATACCGAAAAAAAAATGTAATTAAATAAAAGTTTTAATTTTGGCGTTAGAGTCACAAGTCTTTTTATATCGATTCAGTTAGCAGGCAGGATACATGTCATCCTATTCCATTTAAGAAATACTTTACCACGAATCGTCGCTCAATAAGCACATAGCAAGCTTTCTGATCTTGGAGCCTTTATTTCAATAAACTGGCTTTCATATCAATATTTCCAGAACATATTCAATTCAGGATTTGCTTTGATGGTTGAGTCGGGTATTACACCAGAGGTGACAGGTTTGACCACACACGGTACAAACGTTTGTGTGTATCGGTCAATTGATTCTATGTGTAGGTAAATATAGAAAACTAAATATTATAAAGAGGAAAGATTTGATTGTTTGTTTCAATTCAATTCGGTTCAGTTAACGATTTGAATATCATTATTTCACTCTTGGAAAGCTACACTATCCCCGGGAAACATAGAGTACTTTTGATCCCGAAAATGTGGGGGGAAGGGGGAATTTGAAAAAATAAATTACGCGCGGGTGAAACTGCAGGTGGAAGGCTAGTAGAAAATACAAAGAAACCTTTATTCATTGTCTTGTCTCGCACCCATAGCACAGATTATTAAATAGTTACTAACGTAACACATAGTACAAGCTACACTCGTACTATGCTATGGCTAGACGGTGATGTGAGAAAATTGTATTGAGATATTTATTCTAGTCAGATGTTATTTTTTTATTGAATTACTAAACAACACTGGCTTCAATTTTTTTTTCAAAGTAATTTAGTGAAGTACAGTTTTATCAGAACAAAATTTGAGCATAATTTAGCCCTCGCGTAAAATTATGTAAATTTTATTCTTCTATCGCTATTTAAGCAAACGAGGCATATTTTTTAGCTCCAGTTAATTTATTTCGGCTTTTAAGAAACATTTGGCGTTAAACTACGGTACAGACAAATTGTTTGTTGTAGTTTTATGCAGCTAAATTTATGTGTGGATTTTAATCATATTTGTTGGGTGCATTAAAACCACGTGTAAACATTACTTACATATTTTTTTTGTAATAACATAAGACCAGAATTTAACGGTAGATACTGGCCGCTGACGTGACAGTCGACTTTTCAACCATTACAACAACTCGCTCAGTAAATAAAAAAAATTGCAATGCATTTAATTGTTTTCTAGAATTACTGGCAATGAAAAAGAAATATCAAATAAAAAATGTCATCAATATACATTGCGATGACTTATCTTACCGATCTTAATATTGAACAACATAATTTACACAAATATTCATACACATACACATGGGAACATAAGGCCGCAAACAAATCCAAATGGCTTCCAAACTTGTCCGCCCGATTCCCTTTCAACCCAAAATGGACATGTAAAAAACTCGTTTCCACAATCCTTTCTACGAGTATGTACCTACTTGGAACAAAGATAAACCCTTGCTTGTACAAGATTGTTAAAATAACAAAGTCAGTTTAGCTAATCGTGCGTAGGTCAATCTGACCGTGAACACGAATTTTGACACGCCTGCGTGCTATTGGTCAGAAGCATAACTCTGACCAATAGCGCGCGCGGGCGTTCGGGAGAATTTCAACAAGTTTACCGGTACCTGTACGTGTTTTTATATTTTATATCTGTCTTTCTAGATTCAAGAGAGATAGAGCAAAGTGGATGTTCCACTCGAATGATCCGCTGGAATGAACAGGAGACCACAGTGATCGATAATGGAACTCAATATGGGAAGGGCATGGTATTGCCAGCGGGAAGAACCTTAACATCAAGCGGGCAGAACGCTTGAGCTACACCCACATAGTAAAAAATAAATGTGTGTACATACTACTTATAGCCCAACCATTAAAGTAAAAAACCTCGCCATATTGCGGAAAAATATTGGAACTAATTTCTTCAATCAAATAAAAAAACAATAAGATGTCATTCATTATTATTATTATGGGACACTGGGTCACTGCAGACCAGCAGGACGACATGGACGTGGAGAGGGAGCGGAGGGCGCTAGCGGTTAGAAGCAATATGTTGATCCGCAGGTTTGCAAAGTGTACTAAAGACGTAAAAGTGACGTTATTTAGAGCGTTTTGTCAGTCATTTTATACATGCAGCCTGTGGATCCAATATACAAAGAAGGCCTATAGCGTCCTGCGCATACAATATAATAACGCATACAGAGCGCTGATGGGGCTGCCGCGCTACTGCAGTGCCTCTGGAATGTTCGCAGAAGCAAGCACTGATGACTTTTACGCACTGATGCGCAAACGAGTGGCATCTTTATGGAGTAGAGTTCGCGCCAGCCCCAACAGCATTCTGCGAACTGTTGCGGATAGGTTCGAGGGGCCGTTCTTACGGCACTGGACGACCTTACACGTCAAATCCTCCAACCTAGCTGCTAAATAATTAAAATAATAGCTTATAAAAATATATATATATAGTACTAACATATTTTTAAGTTTTAATGTTACTAACAAATTTATGGAAAATGTAAGTGTATGCTTTTTCCGAAATAAAATGATTATTATTATTTTCCATTGGTAAGATTGTTTATCTCAGGTTGACCTGGTTAATTTTATCTCATTTACGGGCTGGAGCCAAGTAAATGAAACATTGTGGTACCTAGTTTATGTGGTTGTTGGGGTTTGGCTAGTTAATCTTTGAGTTTCGGTAGTAGGAGTATCGTCATCTATAGATAAAAATTTGCGTACAATGCGACATGTATTTAGTATGGCAGCCTTCTGTAGTTGGATGTATGTGTTTGGATGCAGATCAATGATCTTTAAGCTGTGGTGAAGATAGGTAGGGACCACACCCGTGGTTGACAAAACTATAGGGACAATATACACTTTCTCTTGCTTCCATATTCTGCTGACTTCATCCTTCAAATCGGTGTACTTGTGTATTTTTTCGGAAATTGTTCGTTGCAGATTGTGGGTGTTTGGAACAGCTATATCAATAAGGTACGTTATTTTTTTAACTTTATCTTGAAGTATAATATCTGGGCGGTTATTATGGATGGTTCGGTCAGTCAGTATTGCGCGGTCGAAGTACAACTTATGGGTGGTGTTTTCTAAAATAGGGTTGGGAGTGTATTTATAGTATGGTGAATATGTAGAGATGAGTCCGTGTTTGAGTCCTAGTTTTTGATGTATTATATTTGCTAGTTGGTTGTGTCGGTGCGTGTAATCTGTTTGTGTTAAGTTAGGGCAAGCTCCGGTTATATGTTGGATGTTTTCGGGTTGACTGCGACATTTACGGCATTTGTCATCTAACATTGATGGGTCTTTAATTATGTATTTCCTATAATTTCTCGTATTTATTATTTGATCTTGTATTGCGATCATGAAGCCTTTAGTCTCTGGAAACAAGGATCCTGTCGTTAGCCATTTATTTGAAGCTGTGGCGTCTATATGTGTTTGCTCTAAATCATGAGGGTGTCGCCCATGCAAGACTTTAGCTTTCCATCGTTCGATTTCTACCTTTTCTATATCATCTACAAATCTATCAATACCTATTTCAGTTAAGTTAAGTGGGGTAAAATTGGTATCATTGCGGCTAATGGCTTTATGAATGCTGCTACTATTTGATTTATTACTGAAGAACGATTTTAAGCTGTGTATTTGTTTTTTCCACAATCTAGTCAGGCTAATCAAGCCTCTCCCTCCATTATTTCTTTTTACAGTTAATCTTTCGACTGCAGATTTAGGGTGATGATAGTTGAATTTTGTGAGGGTAGTCCTTGTGATTCTTTCTATGTAATTTATGTCCGTTTTATTCCATTTTATTATTCCAAAAGAGTAAGTCAGAATAGGTATTGCATACGTATTAACAGCTTTGATTAAATTTTTGCCAGCTAATTTACTTTTACATATAGAATGAACTCGGCGCTTGTATTCTTCGGTAAGTGCTTTTTTTAATTTAATGTGATCTAGCCCTTTTGATTGGTGATATCCAAGGTACTTATACACCTCATTGGGCTCCATGGCCGCTATATTCTCACTATTATTTACTGTATAGTCACCGGCTCGGACTCTACCCTTCACAATATGTATTGTTTTACACTTTTCTATTCCAAATTGCATATTTATATCTTTACTAAATTCTACTGTTGCTTCTATTAATGTTTTCATTTCTTTGTCTGTTCTTGAGTAAAGCTTAATATCATCCATGTAGATCAAATGAGATATGCATGTTTCTGTGTTGTCGTGTTGTAGGCGATAACCGGCTCTTCTCTCGTGCAGCATATTAGATATGGGGTTCAAGGCAAGGCAGAACCACAAGGGGCTCAAGGAGTCACCTTGATATATTCCTTTATTAATTTCAATTTCTCTTGTCATTAAATTGTTCAGGTGTAGTTTGGTTTTCCACAGAGTCATTATATTATCTAGAAATCTTACTAAAACAGGGTTGATCTTGTAAATTTGTAAAGTTTTGATAAGCCAAGAATGAGGTACATTGTCAAATGCTTTTTTGTAATCGATGTAAGTACAGTGTAAATTTCTTTTATGTGTTGTTGCATGTCGGTGAATTACAGAGTCTATAATAAGCTGCTCCTTGCACCCCATGTGACCCCGCCTGCAGCCTTTTTGTTCCTCTGCTAGTATTTGGTTCTCTTCAATGTGTGTGCCGATTTTTTGAGCAATTGCTGACGTGAGAATTTTGTAGATTGTGGGCAAACAAGTTATTGGCCGATATTGTGATGGCTCAATATTATTATTATTATTGCTGTCTGTCAAAGTGTAATGTCAATTGTCAACCTTGCCTTGTTATTTCTTGTATATTGTAAGTATATCCATAGCAACCAAGTGTTGTTATAACCATAGCTAATGTGGCGCCTCCAGAGCAGGTTTTTTATTTTAGTGGTCAGGCTGTAAATAAAATATTTTTTCTCACTTGATAATGCACAGTTCGACAGAATTCAGTGTGTAACGTGTCTGAAATCTTATCTAGCGCATTGACTCGTATCTTCCTGTCTCTGTAACGATCGCTCCCTTTGCCAGTACCGATAACTATTCCAATTGTTGATATTCAATATAGGTACACGTTGGAATTCAATATCCGGCTGTTATCCACCAAGTATGTAGACACGCTTACAATGTTAAATGTTTGTTTATTTGTGTACAAATTCGTTAGCTTAATGGACACGGAGCAGCACAGACGAAAAAGCAATAGTTCTCTGACAGTCTGATAAAAAGAATTTTTATAAATTTTACTGTGTATAAACCTCTTTATTTAATTAAGCTAAGTAGTTCCAGCCAGAGGCGCATAAAACGTTGAGAGCGCCGTAGGCAAGCATCTCATCGGCGCCCCTAATTTTATGCTATATTGTATATTTTTTCTGCCCGCGCGCCCCTTTGTACCGTCGCGCCCCTAGGCACATGCCTACTTTGCCTTTAGGATAATCCGCCTCTGGTTCCAGCACTTGTAAGTTCGCTTATCTGTCATCTGGAAAACTGTATAAAGTCCTGTCTTGGGTATTTTTTTAATAATGTAAAGTAAAGAAAGTAACGATAAACTGACTTTATGTAAATATTGTAAAACTAGGTAATTTTTGCTAAAGCATAATTATTGAAGATGATGTGAAATTAATGTTTTGTAATTAGAATAAGGAATGTACAGTTTATCATAAGTTGTTCATCGCGAATATTGCTCGTAATCACAGAACCATTTTTCTCATTCTGTGCTCGTAATATCATGTTCAAAAACTTCATCACATTGATCGAAATATTCATCAGATATATTATGTAAATTAGTTTGTAAGATGAATAAAAATTAAACATGATTTTATAAAAATGTTTTCTTAATTTATTTTATCAACTATCTCAATCTTATAATTTCTATATAAATAAATATATTCTTATTTTCACTTCCCGTTCGTCCCACCAAACTTGCTGGTGGGACGAACGGGAAGTGAAAATAAGAATTCCCGTTCGTCCCACTGGTGGGACAAACTTGGTGGGACGAACGGGAATGAACCTTTAATTTAACGAAGCCGTTTATTCGCCTAGTTGTTGCATGCCTGCATGGTACAAACATTTTGTGCACATGAACATGTCTGTCTGTATCGGTCCGGTCATTTCTTTGTTTATATTCCCGGTTTTCCACGCGAAATTCCCGTTCGTCCCACTAGTAGGACGAAGCTTAGTCGAACGAACGGGAATGAACCCGGGGATGGGTGGGTCAATCGTTACAAGGCAAAAGTCGTCCCTTTCGCGTGGAAAACCGGGACGAAGCTTGGTGGGACGAATGGGAATGAACCCATCCCCGGGTATCCTATCCCATTTCATCTCCTGGTGGGGGTAGGGCGTTTGTTAATAAGGCTTGCATATTTTAGTATTTTTTTTCTCGGTCAACTAAATTACACTTTCATCAAGCATGCCCTTAATGAAAATATAATTTAATTTACCCCTTAAGAACGACGACATCGTCAAGACAGCGCCATATTTTAGAAAATGTCAAAAGGTCAAAGACGTATATAATTCGATTTTATTAGGAACACCGACTGCGCTGATCCAGGGAACATCAGGAATCCATTACCTCGGGAAACAACCCATGCTTATTCCACTGATGTCTCGGCTCGGGTTTTATTGCTTATTTAGTTTTATGACACGATTATGCTGGATTTGGCGGCGATTTGCTTGGGTATTGGAAATATATCATTTAGATGTCAGCATTTTGAAATCAGCACACTATGTTTTAACTGCGATCTTATTATTAGTTTAATGCTAAGGTGTGTGAGGAAAGGTGTTAATTACTCTTTACACACAAAGACACAAACAAAAACTATAGAACGGATTTATAAGAAACTATGCAGTGTCCGATGGTGTAGCTTGGACATTATTTGTAATATTATGCATAGATTTGTTCTTAATAAACTTAACTTAAATAACCAGGTCGATTTGTCGAATATTATATTATAACGCAGGTTATTGGCAAAGAAACGTTCAATAATAATTAAAGAGTTACAAATCAAATTATAATTTATTGCTTATCATGATTCACTTACATTATCTACCATATGTAAGTCTCTTTGATGCATTCTGTGCCGTCACACTGAAAACAAAACATAACCTATTTATTTGCTTGAAAGACCTATTACTATTTTTACTTTAATTAATTTTACCTTAACCCTAGTCAACTGTAGGACTTACTAATACATAGTATTAAAAATGCTAATTGCTATTCCACCGTGTTATGAGAGTGAGGGAACAGGAAGTGCATCGTTCTTGCGCACTTACAGCACTGCAGGCAATAATATATTCTTTTTTTTATCGTCGAGAAATCCTTTATGGATACCCCACCAGCTTTGGGAAGCAGCTGAGGTTATGTTAGATTTGCCCTTTATCAGAGCGTACTAACTAAAACTCCACTGTGGCCTTCTCAAGCACAGGCTGGGGGGCCGGGTCGCTCTATGCAGAGATTTACATAATTGCCCCCAACCAGCTGCGCTCTGCCGCTTTAGTGCAGCGTTCCTCTGGGAAAGCTATGGCCTCGCCCTTTTCCTCATGACTTTCGGCAATGTGAGGCCAGTAGGCCACGCCACACTGCAGACATACTCAGGGATGATTGAAAGGTACGAAGGTTCCCCACCATTCGCACCAACATCCCTGGGCTCCCCGTTTGGGGATTCTTACCCCACGCCGAGGAGTACCGTAGAGGTACTCTGAAGCCCCCATCCACAGGGCCGGTAATATATCCTGCGTTTTTAATAAGCGTAAAGATTGATATTTGATGACCACGTAGCCAAACTTCGAACTGGAGGTGTATTACAGTATTTATGTAAGTAGGTCGTAAATACCAACCAAAATGACTATTTAGAGAAGGAGTGAAAGCAAAAACCTACCCACGCTACGCATCTTTTTCCGATGCACTGTAAAAATACAGAAAGATATATTAGTCAACTAACAGCGAAGGGGAACGAAGCATCTGGGAGGACTGAACGTAGTAGAAATTTTATGAAAAATATTACGGTGAAATATTTACAACATAGAAAAAGCCATAGAAAAAGCCCAAAGGCTTTTATATATAGATAGATGGATGTCTTCGTGGGAAAGCTACCGTTTGTAGCTATTTTAATTATTTAAATAATAATATTATAATTATAATATTGTAACTACTCACTTTCGAAGCACATCTACTACCCTTGCACTGATAAAAAAGTAAAATATTTATTAATTTGACAAGGATTTAATTATTCCTACAGAATAATAATAAAGCAAACTTTGTGAATTTCTTCTATCAAAGATATTTTATTATTCAACCAAACTAAATGAATCTATATTCATATTGACCCCTAGAGGCGAAATCAAAAGCCTTGGCTACGGCAACGAAACATTTTCTTAAAAAATTAATGGAATTGTTGGCGATTTTTCCATAACCTACCATGTATTAACATTGAACTACAATTACTGTACTTGTAACTCAATGTGCATTGATATTTAATATACCTACAGTGTTAAAAACAATTACTATTATTACACTTACGCCAGAGGTACAGTCGTCTCCTGTACACTGAAACATTTTTGAAAACTGAAAACTAGTTTTCAAAAGAGTGAAACAAAACAACAAGTGAAAAAATATTACATGCACATAATAGTTATCTCATTTTTTCATTTAATTTGGTAAACCAATTTGCAATACAAGTAGAATATCATTGGTCTAAGCAAGGGCTTCGTTTTTTGCGCCTAATCAGATAATCCAGATTTGGTAATCCTACGTGAATTTGTGAGACGTTGGTTCAAAAGATTACATTCTACCTGTGATCTTAATAATTTTTTTGTGAATGTAATAATACATTATGATAAATTAATGTAAGTAAGGTTCTTAATATAAATGTAACCCAATAAGAGTTTTGAATCAAGCATTAAAGAAAAAATTTGTTCGACAGTACCGGTCAATTTAATGTCCCACTGCAGGGCAAAGGCATCCATCTTTGAAATTAAGTCATCAACTCATCACACAATGGTAGGTTAGCTTAATCACCACGCTGATGATAAAATGACTTAGTATTTCGGCCATAAAACCTAGTGAATAATTTACTTTCCCATTTAGGGACCTGAGACGTAATCAATGAAATATGTATAGGTATATTATGTATATTATTTACCGTAGCTGAACAATTTTCACCGTCACACTGTAACATAAAAATACCTCTGTAAAAAATACTTTTCGTTCTCACATAAGTCATAAAACAGTAAATTAGTTGCAAGTATTTAAGTCATAAAAAGGATGACTTAAGCAAAATTTTACCGATTCACTCAGCGCCTTAATGAAATGATACGCTTGTATCGAAATATGCTCGCAAAATACGTAAACCATTACAACACGAGTGTACACTTTTTATGATACCTAAACTGGCAATTTTTGTGCCTATGCTAGGCCACATCTTCGGGCCTGTGTTCTCTGGAGCATATTGCCATCGTACTTCTTGGGGGTTAAGTAAAATTCCTCAAACGGGGACTACAGAGTTGTTGATAAGACCTAAGCACCGTTTTAACGCAGTGAATCCAACATGAGCGCTGCGTCGCGTCGGCGCTACGTCTCTCTCCTCTCCTTTGTGTTGCGCGTGCGTTTCGTTGCCGTCCGTCATTTCAACGTATCGTGTGGCATGTTGTTCAGATTTATATGAACAACAACGGAACGTCCACCGCTGTCGACGCAGCGCTAACGCAGCGCAGCAGCAACGCCCGTGGTGCACCACCCTAAGCCGCTGTCAGAGAGCTAACCTTGTGGCGTGGCCTATTACTGGCGAACGCTTTGAAGCATCAAGGGAAGTTGTACTTTTTTTTAATATTTTTTTTATTATTTTTTTTTTTTTTTTTAAATAAAATAATGTTTATTTCCTTTAAATCTTATATCTAATTACATGGGTGACTGGAGTCTCCATTTAAGCTGGAAGCCTGTGTTTGGAGACTCCGCTCTTCTATAACTAAAATTGTAGAAAAGTGCACAGATATACTGTGCTTCTCCTTAGGTATACTGAATCCGATCGGCATAGGGCAAGACGGTCGTTCAGCCTGTGCTGGAGATGGCTGATTTTCATCAGTTTTTCCCATTGCGACTGTGACATAGCGTCATTGCTCTCAGTTGCTTGCTAAAAAACATAACAGATTTAAATATTTAATTTATAATCAGCAAACTTACTATTGCAGTACACCCACGATAATCAGCGCACTAAAATAATTGTCACATTGTTATTCCTCCCATAAAATAAGGCTATTGTATTGTATCAAATCTATACGACCATTGGTTATGTTTTTATATTATTATACGGACCATCATTGTATAATAAATAAAAATAAAAAACTTATTCATATTAGGCGAATTGGTAAAACATTATCAGTCTTGTTGACAAACTTACTTACAATAGCAACACACTGATGTAACTCGGACAGCTGTAGGATATAGAATAACCTTTTATTATCAGAAAATAGTGGTTATGGTGGTTTAGACCACTCCCCTGAGCCAAAAAAAAAGGTTTAGACTGGGATGATGAGATTACCGTACAAATCTAATCGTTACTATAGGTACCGGCAAACTTGTTGAACATCGGTCGACGGAGAGGGGGAAAGTTCGCGCGTGTGCACTTGCGCGTGACCAATAGCGCGCGCGGATCTCCCAAACTCCCGCGCGCGCTATTGGTCAGAGGTATGCTTCTGACCAATAGCGCGCAGGCGTGTCAAAATTCGTGTTCTGCGCAATCTCCACCCGATATTCAAGAATTTTGCCTCTACCTGTACGTTTTTTATGAAGCAATTACCGTACAAATCTTATCGTTATTTGTAGACTTGAATGTAACTAATTCCGTCGCATATAGGTCTAATTCCTAAACACAAAATTTGCTAAAGTTACGGCAATAAATGTATGAAAGTGAAAATCCCGTAATAATCGTGGGCAATACGACGAAGGCCTAAAGGGTCCCCGCGGCGGACTGTATCGCCCCCTCGGTTATAATTCATTCAACTCAACGGAATTTTAGTATATAACTACGGCATTCGCGGCCATGTGTGGCGGAAATTGAATAATTAAACTCGTTTGACGGATAAAAGTTGCACAATTATTTTTTCATAACATTTTTTCTCTGCGTGCGCGATGTAAAGCGGGAATTCCGCCAATGTGAGAACGTTTTTGACAGAGAGTGTAGAGAATAAATTTTTAACATTAATAAAAATAAGTGAAATTGTTTTTGTTTTGTCTTGCCAAGCCAACACAGTGATCTTCCTTATGATCAATCTTGGCCTGAAATCAACAGGTACTGTACCAAACCGTTCCAGCCTAAGCTGAGGCGGATCCGTTAAGTATTTTTGTAACTTAGTACGAACTTTGTGTTATGCTTAGAGGGTGACCATCTTTCTTAAAATATGAGTATGTTTTTAAGCTGAATAATGTATTTTTTCTGTTTAAAAAATCAATTATTTATAATTAATCACAATAATATCTTACCCCTGAGGAACAATTCTTGCCAGAACACTATAAAATAAAAGATTATTTATTAAATGGGTAATGGTTTGTTTTAATTTATTTAATTCGCGCCAAAGATAACTGAACAACTACTCATTAAATTTAGCTCTTAGAATATTTTTTCCGTCCTTTTTTTTTCTGAACGTAAACAGAATATGCCTAGTTACTATATAATAGTAATCTATAAAGTGTGCGCATAGCAACCTGTAAATTCCCTAGTGACCTGTATTTCCACAATCAGTCTCAAAAGTAAGCCGGTTTGCGTTACAACAGCAACTTAATATACCTACGAGTACTTCGCATTTCCTACTAAGTGTATTATCAATCTACTGAGTACGATTGAACAAGAAAGATATTAGGAATATGAGAACGTGAGCATACACTAGACGCTCGTAAAACAAGAAATGTAAACTAAGTACACATACCGTGAGTCGTTGCCGTGGAAGAACTAGTCTAGACTTGCGCTTTGCATTATTGCAATCCATACTGCAAATGCGAGTAACTCTGGTTGTCTGTCTGTTATGCCTAAACTATTTAATCTCTTAATACCGATGTAGTTGAAACTAGTTGAAAGCTGTTCAGCTACCTTGCGTTTTGGGTTTATCGTTTTGATTATATTATCCTAAGTAATGTTTGGAGCTTTAAAGTAAACTTTTTATTGAAAAATGTCCCATTGTTTCATTACAAGCGTAGTGTAACTCAATAATTCCGATACAGGAAATATTAGTACATTGGACTAGAGCCCGCCAGTGTAGCTACTTCGCGTGCCCAGCTTCAGTCCATCGTACTGAATGTGCCGATTCTTAGCTTTAGTCCCGCGCGACCGTTCCCCTTGTTAGACGTCAGACGAAATAGCAAAAAATTACGATTTGTGCTATTTTAAGCTGCAAAAACAATACCAAAAAGATTACTCCACAAATCAAAGATGTTTCCTTTCATCGGTAAGTCATTTTGTTATCTGAATACGCGTAATTTATTTTAAAATGAATTATTTATCAATTTTGAGAAAACAATTATGTAAATAATGCTTAAGCCGCGTGAATCGCAATTTCGTAATACATTGCGTATTTTATACTGGCCTTCCAATTGTATTGCGTGCTTTATAAGCAATGAATATCAAACAAGGCGGTACTTTCGCATATCGTTTAAGTTTCGTGGCACAGGCGTTTTTAGTCAAATACAGTGTTTAGTGATGTTCGTTCTATGCAACATACACATAATGTATTAAAATCGATTAAAGGTACCTAGTCGATTTTGGAAGCAGGAATGATAATAGGCTATTTGACAATGTGAAAAATAATATCAAGCATAAAGTGACAATTAGGTTACATTAGGTACTGTCAACCGGCGTACAAATTAAGAAGAGTTTAAAAATGGATAATTTTATTAACATTAGTTAAAAATAATAATTTATTTATTTATAAACTAGCCTTCCGCCCGCGGCTTCGCCCGCGTGAACAGTAGTAGTGTATAGGACGTTATCCCGCGGGAATATCTTGTAAATTGTAGCCTATGTGTTATCCTTATGTATAAGCTATATTATTGTAAAGTTTCATTAAAATCAATTAGTAGTTTTTACGTGAAAGAATAACAAAAGTTCATCCATCCGCTCCCCGGCCAGTACCGCCGCAATCGCTATGTCCCTGCATTTTAAATCTGTAATATCTTCGAAACTATTCATTTAAATTACATGATGTAAAGGGCCATATTGATCTATATTACATGCACAATTTATTTATGGTACTTTATTGGATAAGGATTAATACTGTATTGCTTAAAATCACTTTTTCGTAAATAAGCCATTATTTTATCGTAATAAGTAAAGGAAAATGGTTATTGTGGGTTATCCCTAAGAGATAGACATATACCATCGCGGACTTTTTTGTAAAACTTTTTTAAGTGTACAATAGTGTAGTACATTATTTTGATCTATCTCGTAGGGTTCAGCCAGCGTTTGCAATGTAAGCGCAAAAAAATGCGATTATTTACGACCTTAAATTAAAAACCTCTAAAATCATCAGTGTTTCTCTACTATATTATGCATGTTTTATACATATAAACTTTCCTCTTGAATCACTCTATCCATTTAAAAAAACCGCATCAAAATCCGTAGCGTAGTTTTAAAGATCTAAGCATACATAGGGACAGACAGACAGGAAGCGACTTTGTGTTTTATATTATGTAGTGATTTTTATAATCGAATCGAGAATCGAGACGAAGTGGGCGTGTCCCTACTTCTCATCACTAAATCGCGCTCGTTACGTCACAGTAGGTACAAAAAATATGGCACGGTCGGTTCTCATACAAATTGACGTACTTGCGGGGTCTATTTTAATCTCTGGTCTGTGATTAGTACGGAATAAACGTAAGTGACTTAAATGGCACGTAGAACTAAATTCAGAGTTTGAAAATTACTCACCCAAGTTCCGCAGTTGCTTATCACAATCTGTAACAAAAAGACAGACAAATATATTAACATTAATCCCAAAAGCGTGAATTTTTTTGCCATGTGATGTTTCGGGAAACTCTTTTTGAAAAGAATCAAGATTTTATATACTTTATCACACGCACCTGGCCAGCTTTTTCCATGTAAATTCTGTCATTTTTTACGATACCTAATTCAAATGCGGGTTTGAGGATTATGACTTCACTAGCCTTCCGCCCGCGGTTTCACCCGCGCGTAATCTCTTTTTTCAAATATCCCCCCTTCCCCCCACATTTCCAGGATCAAAAGTACCCTATGTTCACCGGGGATAAACTATTCAAATCGGTTCAGTAGTTTCAAAATTGATATTCCCGCGGGAATGAGACGCTTCCCGTAGGAATTTTATAGCCTATGTCCTATTCCGGGTTATAAACTATACGTGTGCCAAATTTCATCTAAATCCGTTCAGCTGTTTAGGCGTGATTGAGGAACAAACATCCAAACATCTAAACATCCAAACATCTAAACGTCCAAACATCCAGACTTTCACATTTATAATATTAAGTAGGATTAGTAGGATTGTAGGTATTACCTTTTACGCAAACCCTCAAGAAGCCCCGAACGATCACCCTCCAAGCACACCTTGTGAGGGTAGATGCTACTTATTTACTCAGTATCGTGCGTAAATATTAATAAACCTCCTACACATTCCCTCGGGATATCCTTACATGCCGGCCCTTATGATCTCGTAGCATGCGATCTACCCCTAATTTCTAAGTATTGTGTATAAAATAAATGTGGGAGCTAGCACACTTAATATTAAAGGCTTGAAGATCAGATAGACCCTATTTCACAGAGGGACCTTTACCTACCACAAAATTTTGCCATTTTGTAGGTATTTCTGATGTAGCCTTTGTTTTTTTTTAAATAATGATACATCAATTACTGCCTATGCTGTGACCCCTTCTATTAGTCAAGTGAAATGCGTTAATGTCAGCCAACAGTTGGCAGCAACTGATCTAGCCAAAAGAAATATTTGTTTAATACAACAGAAAAAGGCAAGTGTAGAAAACTAATCTTTGAGCATTTAATTTTAAGTTCTATACTTATAAAATCAAAGGAGCTAACCTTGTGACAGTACCCATTGAGCTAGGATCGAGAGTTGGTTAGTGAGGATTCCGGAGGCACGAACTCCCACTCCCCATAGCCCTTCCCATTCCCTCCATATTATTTTATCAAAAGCGAGCAATAAATTATGATTTATGAGACCTCTATCACTTGCCATCAAGTGACATAGGTACTTGAATAATGGAATGATGGCCTCAGGCATGAGACCAGGGAGTGCTGCCAACTGCGACCTAGAGGGACCCAATGGGTCCGCACTCTGCGGGAGTCCCGCACCCCTCTCAGTCACCCCCGTGGCTGAGGATGTGCATAAACGCATTTCCCATCGCAAAAAAAAATTTTTTTCATTTATTTTTATTGCAATGTGTTACAAGACGAGCAGATCGTACGTACACCTGATAGTAAGCGCTACGTCTGCCCTTAGACAGTTCAGTGCCAAACAGTAACTAAGCAGTTACTGTCTGGCACCGCCCTGCGCCCGCTCCACCGAGACTACAGTTATTAGGTTTCGTATACTCAGTAATTACATTAGCTAGACATACTTGCTCATTTACCGTAATTAATGATCACTCACGTTGCCCCGATTTACAATTCATCAACAAAACTGACCTCTTCAAAGCATAACCAGAATAAATAATGCATCCAAACCTCAAAATGTAAAACAGCAAACAGCGCTGCAACCCCGACCACTTTCCAATGCATTAGGATGTTTGAAACACGAACCCGCAGACCCACTAATGCGATTAAATGTCATCACGGAACGAATCGGTCCGCCATGCCGGTCGTGTATCGTAATTACATTCGGCTGTGGTTATCTATAATTAGAAATTAAGCCGGATTCTGTTTTGTAACTTTTGTCGTAGTTTATACTAATCCGACACTTATACAGGTACCGGGAAACTTGTTGAACATCCGTCGGCGGAGAGGTGGAAAGTTCGCGCATGTGCACGTTCGCGTGACCAATAGCGCACTCGAATCTCCCGAACGCCCGCGCGCGCTATTGGTCAGAGGTATGCTTCTGACCGATAGCGTGCAGGCTAGGCGTGTCAAAATTCGTGTTCTGCAATCCCCATCCGGTATTCAAAAAGTTTGCCGGTACCTGTACTAATGTTTTTATTTCAGGTAGCACGGGCACTACACTCGGTTTCTGTGACTCGGTTGCAGCCAATTTGCCTACACATTCAAACCCACAATGGGTTTATACAAATTTAAAAATGTTTAAATACATCAACGTTCCTACCTTCGATCTCTCCAAGAAGGATTTGCACGTTGCACTTTACACCGTAGTTAACTGCTGCACTGAATACTCGTACCACCACACCACCACTTATTTACCAAATACATTAAAGAGTACATAGATATTTTAATAATAAATACTTATTCCAAAACTAAATTGCAGTTTAAAATACTGGCAATTAGAAAGGTGAATTTTAAAAACAAAACGCAAAAAAATAAATAACGGCCATGCCATGACGTAAGTTTTTACTATGTAATAAATATTCCAAAATTAAATTGCAGTTTAAAATATGTACTGGCAATTAGAAAGATGAATTTTAAAAACAAAACTCAAAAAAATAAATAACGGCCATGACGTATGTACCTAAGTTGTGGTTTTTTTATAATAATTTAGTAGAATGATAACTATTTCAACATCAAAACTCGTACTTACAATTTAACAATTAGTTACTGCAAAATTATGAAAAAATTAAACCGCCATTTTAAATGCGTCAAGCAATTATTATATTTTTCTAGTTCACTGCCGTATTTTTTAAACAAACAAAGATTATTCTTCCATGCAGCCAGATCAAGGATCAAATGGACTGCTCTTTACAGAAACGAATAAAACCAATATAAATAATTGAATAAACATTACATATTGTATTCACTTTTTACAAAGCTGATAAATCTTACCTTATCCAACACTTCAAATACCTTTCAAATAGACATTAGCAATCGCGTTGGCAGGTGCTTCACACCCGCAGGCGGCGAGGCTCGCAAATCCATGTTTTATTACGAACAGCGCGCAAGGCGAATATTTGTCTTTATCATTTGTGTATTAACTGTATTGATTTGTTTGATGAAGCAGGAAACTTTATTTCAGCACGTGTAGTCATTGCTTTCTCTTTCAGTGTGTCATCAATCATGTTGTTTTCACTCCGCAACGTAAGAAAATCAACCATTAATATCACGTCCTTGATACATCATTTAACATGATAATAAATCATTTATGGCTAATGTAACATTACTTTAAAACATATTTTATCTACATCCATACCATAATATGTCTATTTTATATTCAGGAGCGATGAGCAAACGCCCTACATTTAGATATAAGTATCTGTGTCTGCATTGAAATGTTTACATTTTAGTGTCGGTAACCGATACGTAATTTCGTTCAAATTTCGAACGTCTTCTTTAAAAGTAAAAATTAATAGGTTTTTTCGATTATCGAATTAGTCGATTAGTAATTTTATGTTCCATTCCTATACATTTAATTCGATGCTGAAATTATAACAATCGATTTGAGAATCGAAATCAACTCGAGTCTAGATTGTTTATGGATTTTAAAAACTACAAACGTCAGTCATTATGTCAGTACTAACTTTTACATACAGATTAAGTTGGTAACTAGGGCGTTTGCTCATCAATCCTGACTACGAGTATAAAATAGACATATTATCGTATGAATGAAGATAAAGTTATGTATGTGACTGTACATAATTAGTCATTAAAATACTCATGTGATTCTTTTATGAAACTCACTTCGTTCGTTTCATAAAACCACATTCGTATTTTAATGACCCTCATTATGCAGCAGTCACATAAATAACTATTTAGTACACAGTGGAAATACTATCCTTTTTTCCTGCTAAATAATTAAAAGAAGATTCTGAATTTGAAATCTGATATTTTCTATTCATCAATTTAAATTTCGAACGACGACAACAGACCATCCCTCAGCTACCACCCGCTGAAATCTGCCGCCATAACAGCTCTGGCTGTGTTCCGGCAATATTAATGTTAGAGCCAGTACACTTGAAATCAAAGGCTCTAAGATCAGATGAGCCTACAGTCTGGCAGCACATTGAGCGACGTTTCTTGGTGAAGGCCTATTCCATCCCTTAATGGAATAGGCCGCAGTGGCCGCTTACCATCAGGTGGGCTGCGTGCCTGTCTGCCAACTTAACTAGTATAAAAAAAAACATTCATGCTTGCTGTGTTGAACACCTAGATTGTCTAGACTCTACAGGTTCAAGTAACAGGCCATGATCTTGAGGTCGGTCATCATAATAAAACATAGGTAGGTATGCATTTTTATCAACATTATGACGCGGGCGCGAGCAATAGCTATTATTAAATGAATAATACAAACACATTACTTAATTGTATAAGTACGTATTTCAAATATAGGTACCATTCACAAATTCACAATTCAGCCGGGAGTGCGTTACGTGGATGTACAGACCTCTTAACATTCATGAAAGCTTGCCGCCATGATGAATGGGGCCCAACTGTTACACATTATGGTATGAATTAGAATTATAAATTATTATCTTTGCCGTATTGCATTCATGCATTTCGTTTTCCCCCCAAAGGTTGACTGGCAGAGAATGCTTTCAGCGTTAAGTCTGCCTTGTGTACCCAATTTGTGTGGTCAATAAGCTTTTTATAAATAAATAAATAAACATTTTTAGTAAAACTGTTTGACGCATCGATGGTACAGTGGAGAAAGCACCGGCCCATGATTTCGAAGTCCTGGGTTCAGCTCCAAGTTCGAGCATCATACATTATTTTTCAACAAAACATTTAGTATGAAAATGTTGTATGGCATTGTTTTATAGCATATTATGTTGTATAATCTGTACGCACCATAATACACATTAAGATTACCTACTGTACTAAAATGTAAATGGTATTGTTAGCACTGAATGTTTTGTTTATCACTAGGCATAAATAATTTTTTGTAGACAAAAACACCCTAAGAAAGAGCGGAGTCTCCTGGTACAGGCATTAATAATTATGCTTAAAAGGAGGCTTCGACAACTGCTGTAAACAACTAAAATTGAGATAATAAACGAAATTTTTATTTATTATTATTTATTATTATTATTATACACAAACACAGCTCGGGATTGCGATCACCAGTCCGATCAATACTATATTATATATATTGTGAGTATAGAACTAAAGGGATTATTAGTTAATTAGATTACGTCTGAAAAAGTCTTCTATTCAAAGAAGCGTTTCTGTAGACTCGAAAAAAAATACCGCCTTTTTTATGAAAGAAAAGAAGTCCCAATCTTTTAGAAAGCAAATGGATTACATCAATTTAAAGTTAACCTATAGTAACTTTGTATGTAATGAAAAGTGAGTAGGTATTCGTTATGGGATCTCTTAATGAATAGTGTACCAAACGCACGAATTTTATAGTTCTGAAAGGGAACCAAAGACTTTCTTTGTAAGTCTCGCTTTTACGAGTATTAACCGACCAGCAAGAGAACTAGTTTATAATGCCAGGAAAAGAAATAACCTTTTAGAAAGTTTCATGGAATCATCTCATTCCGTCAAAATGCTATTCGCATTGAAGACTATAATATGGCCTTCGGCATACTTGCCGGAAATGCATGTAATCTATATAAATAAAAAAATAATTACTGTTCGTTAGTCTCGCTAAAACTCGGGAACGGTTGAACCGATTTAACTAACTTTAGCCTTAAAATATTCCTGGAAGTCCAGGGAAGGTTTTAACGATGAGAAAATGTGGAAAAATTGCGAGGAAAATAATAAAAACGACAATTTTATTTTCCCATACAAATTTTTCTTACCTATCAAACAAATTGATACGAAGTTCATCGGGTCAGCTAGTTTTTTTTTTATATTAGGTCAGTTGGCGGACAGGCGCAGCCCACCTGATGGTAAGCGGACACTGCGGCCTATTCCATTGAGGGACGCCTCACTTGGAAGCGTCGCCCAATGTGCTGCCAGACTGTAGACTCATCTGATCTTCGAGCCTCTGATTTCCTACGTTTACATTTCTTACCCTGATGAATAGAGCTTTTTGTTTGGGACTAATGATTGGTTAAATGTCAATTTAAGTAAATAAATGATATTGCAAAGCTGTTTTAATTTCGAGTTTCAAACTATGTAGGTACAATTAGTGACATCGGGGATGGGCTAGTCAGTCGCCACAAGGCTGGCACCGGCTCGTCCCAAATCGGGTGTGAAGGAGAAACCGGGGGAGTTTAGTGGGTAGTGGACGCTTTAGTCTCGATACCCACACACGGCCGCAGGTCTAGCTACCCTGCGGTCATGGTGCATAAACGCATTCTCCTACGAAAAAAATAGTTAATTATGTGGCTGTTGCATAATGAGGGTCATTATGATACGTGAGTTTCATAAAAGGATCACATGAGTATTTTAATGCCTAATTATGTACAGTCACATACATAACTTTATCTTCATTCATACGATAATATGTCTATTTTATAGTCAGGATCGATGAGCAAAGTTAGTACTTAGTTCAAAATCATGTCATAATTTGTAGGTCAATTTGAATAAAATACATTTTAAGAAGACGTTCGAAATTTGAACGTAATTAAGGTATCGGTTACCGATACTAAAATGTAAACATTTTAGTAGTTATCGGTTACCGATGTTAAAATGTAAACATTAAGATGCAGCCACAGATACTCATATCTAAATAAAGGGCGTTTGCTCATCGATCCTGACTATAAAACGTTCGAAATTTGAACGTAATTAAGGTATTGGTTACCGATACTAAAATGTACCTAAACATTAAGATGCAGCCACAGATACTCATATCTAAATGTAGGGCGTTTGCTCATCGATCCTGACTATAATATAGACATATTAGGGTATGGATGTAGATAAAAGTACAAATTGATATGTTCTGTAATATAATTTATCATTGAATGACACGCATTATAACTACACTATTAAAAAGTAATACAATTCCAATATATTGGACACTAGATGGAAAAACTTAGTTAATGGGGATTTCTTTGGCAAACCTGTAAATTGGTTTAGTTTCTTCAGAACTTGGGTAGTTTCTCTATGCGCGGATTACTAGACTTGCTAACTTGTAACGAATGTCGCTGAGAAATTGCTAAAATTCGTTCTACTTTGTAAACTTTTTAACAAAGAAATTTTGCGATACAATGCATTTCTACAGTCTAATTTAAATCCTTTAAAGTATTGCTCTGGGACCGAAATTGAAAATATAAATCGTGGATCCAAATAACGTACGGACTAAAGTTATTTGCCTTTTATTCGTTTTCAATTTAATACTTTGTCGTGGACACAATTATCTTAAACAAATCTACATAGATTTTTTGTTTTGGAGATGTTGTAGTGTGTCGTGAATTTTTTGTTTGTGATTCTTTTTTGTTTCCTTGTTTTATCTTTATTTTTAGTATTAGGCTGTTACTTCATAATATATAAGTATAATTTATGTGGCTATAATAGACCTACCAAACGCGCAACTCTATGAGACATTCCTTAACAGAAATTATTATCTACATTGAAGTATTTTCTTATTGATACCATGACGGACGTTTACGACACCATCAAAGGTTCCTCATTTATCTGTCAGATATCAATGAAGCTGTCACTTTAATCAATTCTGATGAAAAGAAAACAGTACTATTTTTATCTCACGTATTATAATTATTATCTTACCCAAACTAAGCATAGCTGATCCTATGGATGCCAGACAACGGATAAACTTCTATACTTTTTTTGTAAATACATACATATTATACATAGAAACACCTAGACAGGCATGGTGATGCACACAAATGTTTGTACCGTGCGGGGATCGAACCCGCGACCTCTGGTGTAATAGCCGACTTCTCGAACATTACACCAAACGGCTCGTCAAAACCCTTAACTGACAATAAATCTATGCTGCTAATTTTATATAATTATCATAATATTGCTGCTTTAGTTAACGAGGAAAAACATAACATAACGACCCACGAAGACAGCAGGACATTCGGACAATCTACTCGTACGAGCACTTGGGCGCTTTTTATCCCTTAATGATAAATGCCCACTTACCGTTATCGCCTCGCCCCAGGCCAGAATGAACCCTCGATATCTACACATGCCTATAATTTACTACACAACCACTGGTATATATCATGAACAGGGCTTTTCCGTTATTTGGTTATTCCTTTCGTTAGAAGTCTATTAATTTTCTAACGCTGGCACCGGCTCGTCCCAATCGGGTGTGAAGGGGAACCGGGGGAGTTTAGTGGGTAGTGGACGCTTTAGTCTCGAGTCCCACACACTGCCGCAGGTTTAGCTAGCCTGCGGTTATGGTGCATACACGCATTCTTCTCCGAAAAAAAAAAGAAGTACATTATATTGTGAGCGTCAGAACCGCGGGACCACCTCAAAATTCGTCGTAATTATGAATATTGGACCACTCAAGAAATTAGTACTCAATTAGTACTATTTGGTACTTTCATATTAGAATTAGTACTTATATAGTTTTTTATTTATCGAAGTTTTAAAGTGGTCCGCCATCCTGACGTCAGGATGGCGGGACCAATTATGGTTTTACCATTTGCCTAAAACGCTAACGACAATTTGAATATGTAAATATTTAGTACTAAATTAGTACTCTAACATATATTCGTTACAAGTTTATACAATTTATAAATTTTAAGTTATTATGAATTTTAAAACATAGCGCCTGAAACTTTTATCCGAGCAATATCTAGGAAAGCTAACTTGTTTGTTGTACTCTAGGCGCTCCGTAATAATGATATTTATTTATTTCTTTTAATTGCTCATTAAAAATTAATGTTCGAATTCTGATTTAATGTAGCATTAGGGATATTATATTGAAGCTACCGCTACCTAAAATCGTGCGTGACTGACATTTAAAATTGTCACAGTAAAACAAAGCTGTCAGTGCGATTACTCGGGTACATTACATACAGGCGAACATAGAACCTCCTCCTTTTTTGAAGTCGGTAAAAAATATGAACAGTAACATAAATCCAAAGTATGGACTTTTCTACGGTACAAGAAGAATGTTAACTAATTTTGATTATTAGCACTCCATATTCTTTGTAAAAAATAAAAAATACTAGTGAAAGGATATGTGGTCTAACATTATGAAAAATATATATCAATCTGATAATATGACTCCAACGTCATCGAATGTCGAAAGCTCATTTAAAAACATTAAACGTTATCTATGTGATATTAAAACTAAATCAAACAGGCTTCGAATCGATGAATTCATAATGAAACATTACAAATTCTTGAGTGGAGAAATAAAATTAGCTTTCAGTAACATGACTCAGGAATTAATCAAAGTAAAAAAACGACCAAAAGAAACAAAAAGACGTAATTTAAATACGGGAACCATACAAAAAGACAAAGATTTTACTGATGAATCAATTTTCAAAGATGCGCCTTCACTAATTGAAAATTGGAGAGGGATGGCTATAAGGAAAAAGACTTTAAAAAAGAAAAATATATTGCAACAAGTAATGCTTCTTAAGAATGGAAATTTAAATTCAGCTGGAGTTGAAAAATGTTTAATGGCACATTACCGGGCACACTGTTATAGAAGATCAAATTGGAAGTGCTACGACGACCTTGCAACCAAAGTGGTCAAAAGTAATATAATAATTATACCCCATTGTATCATTTATACGGTCAAAAATGTTAAATACAGATTGTATAAATTAAAAAATGCCTTATTATTTATTCTAATTCTAACCTTCCGGGCTCCGGCTGACGAGTAAAGAACAGTCGGCCAATGTGATCGGCGACTGCGAACAAATAACTTGTAATTGTTTTGCACCAAGTAGCATGTTTTTGTACTGCGCATTCAATGACACCATTTGTGCAGTTGTAATTTATAGCCAGTCGATCAATCGCGAATCAGGCAAATAGCACGTAAACGGGATCAGCAAAGTTTACAAAATTACAAACAAACCCCGATGTAAGTAAGTGTAATGTACCGGAGTAATCTCACTGACAGCTTTGTTTTACTGTGACAATTTTAAATGTCAGTCACGCACGATTTTAGCAGAATATTTACAAGCACAGCCCGGTAGCTTCAATATAATATCCCTAATGCTACATTAAATCAGAATTCGAACATTAATTTTTAATAAGCAATTAAAAGAAATAAATAAATATCATTATTACGGAGCGCCTAGAGTACAACAAACAAGTTAGCTTTCCTAGATATTGCTCGGATAAAAGTTTCAGGCGTTATGTTTTAAAATTCTTAATAACTTAAAATTTATAAATTGTATAAACTTGTAACTAATATTATGTTAGAGTACTAATTTAGTACTAAATATTTACATATTCAAATTGTCGTTAGCGTTTTAGGCAAATGGTAAAACCATAATTGGTCCCGCCATCCTGACGTCAGGATGGCGGACCACTTTAAAACTTCGATAAATAAAAAACTATATAAGTACTAATTCTAATATGAAAGTACCAAATAGTACTAATTGAGTACTAATTTCTTGAGTGGTCCAATATTCATAATTACGACGAATTTTGAGGTGGTCCCGCGGTTCTGACGCTCACATTATATTACTTCTAACAGCTCTAACGCTTCGACGGTCTAGTGATTTACGTGCCGGGCCGAGATCTCGGGGTCCTGGGTACAATTTCCGGGTCGAGCTAACTTTGTGTCGGTTTTTTCGGACACAGCTCGGTTTGTGATCACCAACCCGCATTTGGCAAGCGTGGCGGTTAAGCCAGTACCCATCATTGTAACGATAACTTGATTTCAAGGATGGAGGCCTTTGCACAGTAGGACAGTTAATAGGCTGATAATTTACTTTTTTATTTATTTCTTTTATAATTTAGGTAGCCTATAAAGTGTATGTACTATTTACTTAATAAAAAAAATCTCCAATACAATATTGCAACCTAACTAAATACTTAAAGATTCTACTACATGTACTATATTGTATAGACCTAAACAACTAAGTTCTTGTTTGTTACGAATTCATGGTTACTGCCGTGGCCGACTGTAATTAAGACAGCACTTAGCAATAAGTTAGCACATAGCAATAAGTTTGTATTCCACGTTTCAGTGTTTATCTTGCTGGTTACCTTTTAAAAAGAAATAAAAGGATAATAAATATCTGAATAGCCTTCGCATTTGCTTATGACCTCACGTAAACATTTTATTAACCTTACTGTGTACAGTCAGGGTCTAAATGACCTGAGCGTTCAAAATTACCAAAAATATCTGAACATTTGACAAAAATCAACCTTATCTTATGACGTAAACAACAAACACGTCTCAAACAACAAATGAAAATGCACCTCATTTTGATTAAAATTTGACGTTTGACAACAAATGACATCAAACGATAATACATATATTTACAACTAAAAGTAGGTATTGTGCTAAAAGTGATTTTTGACAAAATTCAGATATTTTTGGTTGGTTTGAACGCTCAGATCATTTTTGGGATGACTGTACATCAACTGTTCACTATTATAGATAAAGGCATTAAACAACACTAAGAGAAAACTGATTTATCTGCCTATCACGTCTCGTGCTCGAATTTCAACGTGTTTAAATATTTAATTTTATTAGGCACGTGTGCAAAAATAGAACTAACTGTACCAATATATTATGTAGGTATGCTTAGATACTATTAATTTATGTCCCATTGTTATATATATTGACTTTCGCTTACTATATAATATTGACCATTTTCTCTTATTCCACGCATCATTAATGATAATTTATTATTATATCAATAACCTATGATGAAGTACACACTGTCGTTACGTGTAGCTTTATAAAAGAAACGATTTGCTCGTTAAAACTTTTATGCGATAGGTATCATTTTCACTGAGTGACTTGGTCTGAAAACTTAGAAATGGTTTTAATAGTGTTACCGTCATAATATGGCCCATTTAGATACGAGATCTGTAGTGCTTACCCTTTGTGAGGATACCTCTGTGATTTATATTGGCTCGTTTGCACACCAGCAGTCTAGTCCAGTTTCGGTCGCACTTCCACTTTCGCGCGTACCCACTGACTTGCCCGTGTATCCGAGACAACCATAGACAGCCATAGACAACCGTAGACAAATAAAGGTTTGAATACACAAACACTACATCCCTTCCTTGTTGAAATAATTTAATATTTCTATACAAACTTTATAATTTGAATTACAAACACTTAAAAGTATACGCCTATAAATGTCCCACTGCAGGGCAAAGGCATCCATCCTTGAAATCAAGTCATCGTTACAACCATGGGTGCCGGCTCAATCACCACACCCGCCAAACGCGGATTGTCGGTCACAAACCCGAGCTCAGTCCGAAACAACCGATACAAAGTAAACTCGACCCCAGAATCGAACCGAGGACCCCGAGTCTCGGCCCGGTACCCAAACCACTAGACCATTGAGGCATTACAAACACTTATATAACTTTTAAAATTACTCTTTCAGTCTAATCCTTATCTATGTCTATCTTCTTTATATGTCTTCCTTCTCAGTCTAATTCTCATTCTCTTCATTTGGAGTTTCTCTTGGAACCTGCCACTCTTCTTCTATTCTTTAAATGAATTACATTCCATCTAATCCTTTGTCCTATCTTCCCATTTCTACCAATCAAGTCTCCTCTTCCAGCATGTTCAACTACATGAAGTGTTTCAAATTAACATCTTACTTATTCCACTTTTCATATTTTGGAAGTAAAGTTTATTTATCTCAACATCATTTTCCTTGAAGCCTTACTTATGATTGACATAGGGACAGCACATGAACAGGCAATCTCCTACTTCTCCAGATGAATCATTGTCACACTGCATAGTTGTGACAGTTGACTTGACATAGTTGTTGGGGGTTATCTGTTTGACTGTACTTCCTTTCCAATTCCGTCAAAGTCCTATTGGCATATGCAATAATTCCAGGGCCTCTCTTATCATTTTAATTAAAACTGCACCCAGACTGACCAGACTAGCATCGGCTGTAACTTTTTAGAGCAAAGAACGTAAAATCTGGAATGCTGCCATTTGTTCTTCAATAATATCACATCTATAATGATATACATAATACATGTATTTTCTCTTCAACCTTCTTTTCAATATGGATTGGTATTCGGTTATAAGGCTGCAACACTTGCTTGCTTAATTCATCTATGGGAATTTCAATCTGTCTGTCCTTGAATTCGAGAAAGGTTTAATGGTATTGCACCACCTTGTTAACTTCAAAACTCCTAATTGGATGGCAGTTTCTTTTCCTAATAAGTCTCTTGACCCTCCATTTATAAACAAAGACTTAATCTTGTTCCAATTTTCCATTCAATTGAATAAGTGTATCAAAAGATCCCATAAAATCTAAGGGTGTGTTGTTTCCATATGCATACAGCCTTTTATTTGACCCTTTTGTTTGATTTGTAGCTTTTACTTTCCTTTTCTTTCTCTTGTCTTAGTCTCACTTCTAGCAATGTTCTTTCCAGACTGATTCCAAATTTCATTTACATATATTAGGGGCTATATTTTTTTAACCATACTCTTTCAATTGATAACTCACTATTTCTAATGTATTTGCTTCCATTATTATCATTTATCTAAGCTATCCATCATTGTTAATAAAAAAAAATCCGTAGTTCTGATGATGTACATTTTCCTATAATTTGATCAATTATGTGTTCTTCTGGACTAGTAAACTTACATTTTCTTGCTTGTTCCCTTAGTCTTATTATAAACTTTCCAATTATTTTGTTTTTTTTCTTATTTGTCGAAAATTGTGACGTTCGTATCATTTTGCTTTGGAAGAAAATAACCATCAAGTTTGTCAAGAGCTATCTTAAAAACATCATCAACTGTATCTCCTTGTGGTTTAATGTAGGCAATTATATAATTATGATTTCCTGTAGAATTGGTCTACCTAAAAGCAACAAAGTCGCTCTTTTCTTCTGTCTCTTTCTGTCTCTCTTTTCTGTTTCCACTATTTCAGCAGCCTCCAGATAAATTTCTAGGGATCTCTTCCATTGTTCCCACTTCAGGGCAACCATATTGTTGTCTCCTTCAAGGTCAAGCTGTTCCGGGGTTGGAAGAAGATTGGTCATGTTTAATGATAAGACCTGAAACAATTATTTTTTTAAAGTAACCACTCTGAGGACTACAAATCAGAATGTTTACATTCTATACAAAACCGATATATTATTTGAGGGCCTATAACGCCTCTCTAAACTCAAATTTACACTTTACAATTTCATGAAGGCTTGTACTGTCTATCACATTTGAAGGCAACGCCTCTCTAAACCCAATAATGCACACTTTACAATTTCATGAAGGCTTGTACTGTCTATTACATTTGAAGGCAACGCCTCTCTAAACCCAATAATGCACACTTTACAATTTCATGAAGGCGTGTACTGCCTGTCACACTTGAAGGCCTATAATGCCTCCCTGAACGCAATAATGCACACTTTACAATTTCATGAAGGCGTGTACTGCCTGTCACACTTGATGATGTATGGTTTACAATTTCATGAAGGCCCATACTGCCTGTCACACTCATTGAGGCATGGTTTACAATTTCATGAAGGCCCATACTGCCTGTCACACTCATTGATGCATGGTTTACAATTTCATGAAGGCCCATACTGCCTGTCACACTCATTGATGCATGGTTTACAATTTCATGAAGGCCCATACTGCCTGTCACACTCATTGATGCATGGTTTACAATTTCATGAAGGCCCATACTGCCTGTCACACTCATTGATGCATGGTTTACAATTTCATGAAGGCCCATACTGCCTGTCACACTCATTGATGCATGGTTTACAATTTCATGAAGGCCCATACTGCCTGTCACACTCATTGATGCATGGTTTACAATTTCATGAAGGCCCATACTGCCTGTTACACTCATTGAGGCATGGTTTACAATTTCATGAAGGCCCATACTGCCTGTCACTATTCAACACATTTAATCAAATTAATAATACATAAATATTTGATTTGGGAACTTGATCGAACCCCAACCACATATACTTACTTAAATACAAACATCCAGACACAGAACAAACACAAATGTTCATCACATAAGTGCCCATCCCAGGCGGGACCCGAACCCACAACCCCCAGCGCATAGGGCAAGGTGACCACCAAATGCGCCATCGGGCCAGTCAATTATATTTATTGAGAATCAAAGGTGGGTGAATTGGAAATAAACAGGTAATATATATATTCCAATCTGAGGCATATAATAAAATATATGATAAGAAAGTGATTTTAGAAACTATTAAAATAATTCTATTGGTTTTTTTACAAATTTCACGTATTCAATAATAAAATGATAAGTTTCAACCATTTCATGCTTTAACATTTATTAAATGGATACTCCGGAGTTATTATCATTACTATTATTTTGAACCATTGAACTACAATTACTAGCGTAGTACTTGTAACTCAATGTTTTGAACCAAGAATAATTATAGCGTAATTTGATTTTAAATGCGGTTAGCATTGGATTGTGTGAATATTGTAAGGCCTTTATAAGAAATACTAACAGCATTTTACTTAGTTCATAGTGCTGTTTTACAGAATACCAACACTTGGCTTGTTTAAACAAATGTAATAAATTTTGCTAACCTATCTATCACCCTCATTGTTAACTATTGGATATTTTAGGGTACACAACATATTATACTCACTTAATTGCGTTCTTCACCAGATGTTGTTAAAGTTTTGGTATCATTATCTTTGTATTTATTTTACCGGCATTTTAGCTCAACTTAGTTCTGTCTGACCAGTGTTGCCAGCGAGGTCTTGTCAAGCTACCTCAAATGTACAAAAAGTAACCTTTTACATTTTTTAGGTAACCAAAAGCATAAACAACTTACAAAATTATTTGATAATATGTACTTCTTATTATTACTTAGTACTCTTACCACGTTTTCAGTTTATCTTAATCATAAAACTATAACAAAACCCACCAAACAAACAAACAACACCGAAGCCAAAGATATTGATTTGGTTAAAATACTAAACCTATCTATCTATGAATATTGGAGTGGGTAAGGTGGCAAAACATACTGTGTCACGAAGACGACCGGGCGAGACGGACAGTTGATTAATGCATTGGTGTGAAAGAGAAAAGTATCTTGCTCTTGAGTTTTGCACTGCCTACTTGTTGCAATTAATTTAAACTTTTCCTCTACCCTAAGGTTGACTGAAAGAGATCGCCACCAGCGATAAGTCCGCCTACATTGTACCATTCAATTCTGTGACGTATCTTTCCATTATAATTCTGTGCAATAAAGAGCATATTATCTAGTAGCACCCAAGATGCCGTCGGTTTCGGTGGGAATGCCCTACGTACCCCCCCGACTAGGAATGGCCGATACAAATCGTATATAGATATTGAATCGTGTATCAGACCAATATCGTAATATCCGATATCGCTGCGAATCAAATCTATATATTTGGTGATACACGATATTGCTGGATCGATGCGATGCGTCTCGATTTGATATCTAGCTCGATATCCAAGACCTATCGATAAAGGATATTAAACCGTATCGCGTTGCGATACGAGCTAAAGAAAGGATTTGTGAGTGAGTGAAATAGCATTAGTCGTGTATTCGTACAATTCTAAACCTTATTTGTATAAGAATAAGGTTGTTTCAATACTTTCTTGTGTATTTTGACACATTTTTAATAGACCTTATTTTGTCAGCAATAAGATGCATTTTCGATTTGCAATTTTACGTAACTCTCACTGACCTTTGTCCTTGAACTCATAGCATTGGTGATCCATTTCTATGATCACTTTTGTTAAGTATTCTATTATTAGATTCGGTGGTTGGTATTATTAAGTTTATGTATTTCATGCTTTAGTTACTACTAATGAGTTCTGCATTAATAAACATCGTATTTAGAGTTTATTAACGTAGTACTTACTGAAACACAAATAACTAAGTAAATATTATTAAAGTGAAGTGGTAGAGTCACTCTGTAATTGACGATTCATAAATACTTGATACAAGTTTACATGAATAAAGAATATTTTGATTTTGATTTTGATTTTGATTTAAAGCATCCGTAATACACCTAAAGTAACTAATCGAGTCAGTTTTAAGAAATTAATCACAATGATAATATCATGTCATGATACAGTATCTAGTTCGATACACATACAGTCCGATACACCAATATATAGTTTCAAATAATATATAGTTTCAGAATCCGATTTCAGATATCAATATATATAATAATTCAAGTCACTGGAGGGTTTTTTTTTTTTTTTTTTAAAACAAAAGCTTTCCGCACGCAAATTCCTAAAAATCACCTAAATGTGACCTTTTATGTCGTGTAACCTAAAGAACCTGAAGGAATCAAAATCACCTAAAAGGTTACAAAAGTAATCTTCTGGCAACATTGACTTCTGACATTTTCCTTTCTTCTTCTTCTTTTTTTTTTTTTTTTTTTTTTAAAGTAAGTTGCCATCATGCCATTTTTATTAGAAACGTTTTTTTTTTTTTTTACAACAAACTATTATAAGGCTTTTTAAAATTTTATTCTTCGTCTGCTGTCAAAGTAAAATTTTATGAATAAAGAAAAGAAAGTCGACGCTTGTAGGGTCAATGAACTTAGTTAAATCTTTAAGTAAAAATGAATACACAAAACCCATACATACCCTGTCTGTTAAATAATACTTTTAATTTAGTTAATCAGCGGATCAAACTGATACAATTGACTGCACTGATACAGCCTACTAAGTTTTATCGTCGTGTTTATTTCTTTGTCAATTTAAATTCTATACAATCCAAAATTACGCACCTAGCAGACAATCATTCTACTGTCGACAACTTTAGCAATATACTAATTCAAATAGATTTTGAAAACCCATTCAAACCTCTTTTCTTCTTCTTCTTCTTCAATGATGAGCTGTGATGTTGAGCTCCGTTTCTTGTCCTAGTTTTGTTCACGACAGCTAAATTTTCTTTTTACTAACCTTTCACCTCGTCGTCATTTGTAGTGCTTACCCTTTGTGAGGATACCTCTGTGATTTATATTGGCTCGTTTGCACACCAGCAGTCTAGTCCAGTTTCGGTCGCACTTCCACTTTCGCGCGTACCCACTGACTTGCCCGTGTATCCGAGACAACCATAGACAGCCATAGACAACCGTAGACAAATAAAGGTTTGAATACACAAACACTACAAGATCCATTTTGATTTACAATTTTTTCAATATTTTTTTAACATCTAATAACTTCGTAAGACACTTAAAACAGAGACATTTTTATTTATTGATTCAGGTCCTGCTTTAGGTTTTGTATAGAATAATAATATTTTCAGTATAAAAACTATACTTTACAAACACCTTGTTGTTCTAGTAGTGATTTATAGGTACATACACCATTATAATGCTTACCTAATAGATAGACCAACAAACTTATCTGTTCCGGTGGCCAAAGTTGGAACTACGTGAAAATATTATATTATATTATAATGACAGAACTAAAACGACAGCAGCGACGCCACCACTGGAACAGATAAGTTTGTCGGTCTATACAAGATTGAAGAATTTGAAGAGTAAATTAATTCGAATCCAGTATGTACATAAGTTAATAAATTAATAAATTTTAAGTAGCGCCACTGCGGCGAATAGCAGAACTAATATAAATTCCAATACAAACTACTCATACTTAAATAATAGCCTGTGCTACTCTATTTGTTGTCTTTGACTTAACGATAGTTATCAGTGCTGATTGAGAAATCATTTCCTGGCTGTGTTTTTAAAAAATTCAAATGTTTTAAAAACTTTTATAAATTATGATAGCTAATTTGAAAGTTTTGAAATATGTAATTTAAATAAAAGCATTGTATGCTACACTTACCTTTACGCTATGTAAAATTTTGCTATATTTTTTAATAATAATAATTATTGTAACATTAACACCCTGTTGCAGAAAGCTCCATTAAAGTTAATGCTTCATTAAATCTAATGCTGTCACTTTTCGTTGTCATGAAATAAAAAGTGACAGCAATAGCTTTAATGACACATTAACTTTAATGGACGTTTCTGCAACTGAGTGTCAGTCTTTTTAATTTGTAAAATTAACTACTTAGTCAGCAAGTAAGACGTTTAGCGCCATCTATTGGTGTCTGTAGGAAGTCATTTTTCATAATATGTATTATGATTAGAGTTGTAACCAACGTACAATTTTGCTATATCTTCCAATAAAATATTTTTTGTTAATAATACAGTAAAATCTGGTCTTTTGTAAAATTGACCAAAATCAGAACACGTAAGGCGTCTAGCGCCATCTATTGATGTCTGCAAGAAGTCATATCGGCCCACTTAGAATAATATTTATTCGAAGCTGGTCCATCGTTCTTATTAAATCTATTGTTCAATATAATTTATCAATATAGTATGTAGATAAAACTATATTTGAATACATAAATTGTAAACCTAACACTATAATCAACAAAGAACTCCCCGAATGAAATTAAAATTTCCCGCCGTTGACGTGACGAAACATTCTCTTTCCATGATAGATTATAAGTATGCTTTGATCTAGCGATGCGCGACTATGAATACTACTAATACTAATCATTCGACTCCTCCAGTCATTCGACTAAGTCGACTATGCTTTGGGTTATTCGACTCCAGTCGCCAGTCGGTCGGTCGGTACGCCGCCGCAGTCGAATACACGACGATGACGACGACGCGACGAATTACTTCAAGTTAGGCTTGTGTCCTACTCGTTCATGTCCGATTAAGGGAATAGTTCGTTCAACTGAACGAGTACGAACTATTCTCTTCTGATCGTTCAAATCGGTCTTCTAGTACATTTCATTCACCATAGTTAAGCGACAACGGGATCAAATGACCGACCGACCGATTACGGGTGACTGAGCGGTGGGTGAGAGAGAGAGAGAGTTGAAAGATCAGAGACGCGTGCGTGTGAGCGTGATGGACGATGTACGAGTACGACTGATTTGAATATTAGCCTGTTCAGATCAGATCAGGATAATTTTGTTTGTTTTCTTTAGCGAAAGTGAATTAATTAATGTAAGTGTATGTATCCATTTTAAGCGTTTATTCTACTTTATATAAATGTTAAGTGGATGTGTGTGTGATATATTAAAATACCAGTCCTAAGCCTGCAAAGTATGAAGGGAAACAAATATGATCCGAGCCTCCCGGTCCGACTGATGTCATAGTGATCACTGAACTAAATGAACTAATAGTACTAAAAGACCGAACTAGTACATTTGAACGATTGTCCTAGTTCGGAGCGTTCCGTTCAGTGACCGAGTAAGAACAAGCCTACTTCAAGTCGACTCGGTCCACAGTCGACTCTGGCTTATCAGACAGAGAATAATTACGACGAGTAAAAGAGATGGATAGAGCCAGCAGGGCACTTGTAAGACAGAGAAGAGAAGCATTGCTGTCACTCGGGCAGAATCGGATCGCTTCGTCAACGAGTGAGAGAGATGGATAGAGCCAGCAGGGCACTTGTAAGACAGAGAAGAACACACACTTCGCGGGCTGTCAAGCAAGTCGAATGACTGAAGTGAGTGATGAATGATGAATGAACAAAATGAACGTCATTCGTTACGGTCGTGCAAGGTTGCCAGATTGGGTATTTTTCTCGCAATTTTGGGTAAAAATTTGGCTCCTGGAGAAATTTTGGAGAAAAAGAAACTTTGGAGAAAATATTTACGAACGCGTCTATTAAAATTTTTGACTTTTCCCCATCCAGAATCTCGCGAATCTAGGTGAGGCCATGGGAAATTGTCACATTTAAAATGCCGTAACCAACTGATTTTGAGTTTTCGACCTTATTGTTAGTAGTTTGGTTGGTTATTATCAGTAGAAATACGACACGGCAACCACGGGCAAAAAAAATCGGTGTTTTTTTTTTTGGCTTTTGGGTAAAACTAAAGATAATAGTATCGTTTTGAAGAAAAATAATTTTAAATTTGGGGAGAAATGGAAAATTACATCTGGCAACCCTGCGGTCGTGTTTTGACATTAGTAGTTACTAATTAGTAGTCATCATTCGAATACAGACATTAGTAGACTACTAATTCTACGTTCGAATATCAGAATTAGTAGTTACTAATTAGTCGAAAAGTAAAATCATTCGAAGTCGCGCATCGCTATTGATCTTTGATTTGAACCATAAATTTAAAAGAAAATAATATTTGCAAAATTAATACATAATTAAGTCAGATTTACTTAAGCCAACTGATACTTAAAAAAAAATTGTGTATGGATTATTATTTTAATAAAAGGAAAGTACAATTAAAATTGTAGGTTAATTTCATTCATTATCTGTATCACCGAGATTATCATCTGTTTTATTTTGCCGCGCTATTACTCCAGGGGTACCAACCTCATAAATGGAACCTAAACAATGCGTTCATTTTTCTTCAAATTTACTACATATTCGGATACACATTCATATATTTTTTGTCGATTATGGTGAGTATCGATTGTGATGAAAGTTGTAAATCGATTTTGTTACAATTTATTACATACTACTACATAACAGCACAGTATCATAAGTATCTAAAGTTTACATACTTTAAATGACATTTGGAGACATTGGTGAGACCATTGTGTGTGAGTGTGACATTATTTATGTTATGGGAAATTATAAAACGAGAATATAAAAAATAAGAGCGACTGATGATGAGACTGTTTAAATAATTTGAGCGGTATGAATAATTAAAATATCTCTGGTATTTTTTTTTGTAAATCGTGCGCTGCAATAATTAATTTATGTTGGCTCGCAGGTTTGTTAGGTATTCAACTGAGACGTAAATTATAACTTTTAACTCTATTTAATACTGATAATACTGACGTAACTTTTAGCCGCCATGTTTTGACGCGTAGTAGCATGGGCGTACCCAGCTTCTGGCCTAGGGGGGGGCAAGTCCCCTTGAAACCGGGGGGGGGGGGGGGGTAGCGCGTTGTCCGCGGTTTTGTCATACACAAACACACCTACTGAAACTTTAGGTATAAGTAATAAAGAGCAAACAGTAGGTAGGTAGTTAAATATAAGGTTGGTACAAAAGTTCTCAGGGTTTCAATCGATAAAGTTCAAAGTGGCATGATAACATCAGTAATAATATCTCAATTTAATCGAAATAAGCGCGTCATTTTAAAAAATGTCGGTACTTCAAAGGATAAATTATTGAGTGAGCGACATTTTTGGCCAAATTGACAGTTACTAACTTTTAAGCCAACACATTTTTTTTTATACCACGTCAGTTGGTAGACAGACACGCAGCCCACCTGATGGTAAGCGGTCACTGCGGCCTATTGCATTGAGGGACACTTCATCAGGAAGCGTCGCTCAATGTGCTGCATCACTGTAAGCTCATGATCTTCGAGCCTTTAGTTTCAAGTGTACTGGCTCAACAGTTCTTAAGCTAAAATTTAGACAGTAAGATAATATTGCAGAACAGTTTTAAATGCACTTGCTGTCATTACAATTTTTTTATGATTTTTTTCATCATTCCAACTTTTAACAGCTCTCCATAGAGTTAGCTACAAGTCGCTTTTTATTAGTCATTTATTTCTTTCAAGGGTCGATTTGGTTTTCGCAATTAGATGAAGTCGACAAATGTTGTGAACTGATCTAATAAAAAAAAAATTAACTATGCATACATTTTTAATTTTATTTTATTTAAATCGCTTCTACATCAAAAGTAATTTTCGAGGATCTTCTGCAAAACGGTTTATAAAGTCTTCCGTGAAAGAATCGCCCATACTGATTGCAAATTCAGTTTTATATCCGTACCGCGCGTGAATACGTTGACAACTCGAGATGTCGTTTTTTTTTTTTTTTAGCTTAAACGCTTCTGTGACCTTATACCCTACCGGTATTAAAAACTCAACTCGAAATACTCAAACAAAATCAAATTATTGCTTTCGTACATAAGTGAGTATCTACAATTATGGCAATAAATATTTGATAAAACGACATGTCAAATTAATAATACTTAACTGACAGCGTTTATATTATTGCATTTCGATTTATCAACATAAGTCAGAACATGCATTAGTTAATATATCAACATATACGTTTGTGGATTTGCGAGTGTAATATGACAAAATCAGTTATCAAGTTATGAACGTCTTTGAGTACGAAACACACACATATTATATTGAGTTATCTAGTTAAGCACGCTATCAAAAGTTGATATATTTAAGAATATTTCGAATTGTCTAGTTTTATTTTATAATAAAATCACACGAGTCATAAGAAGTTCTTTATAATGGACAGCATTATTGTTTATATAATAACCAATCGTGAATTGTTACGTTTATATTCTTTGACAATACTTTCAAATACGCATATAATTTAACTTTTATAAAAATAAAATCATTTCATCGTTTTAAGAATTTGATTTGATTTCATCGTTTTGGTAATTTGAACTCAATTGTAAACATGTAGGGCAGGTTTATACTTAAATGGCTTTCCTATTACGAGTCACTGCAGATCTGTAGGTACTTGCTCAAAATCGGTTCGTTCATTCAAAAGATCGTGTCGGAACTTGTCTGTATCGAGTATCTCGTTGTCGAAGGTTTTATTGTAAGAATGTTACTTAAGTGTTTTGTATTACAACAACTATTTTTATGAAGAAAAACCCTTTATTCCCATTTGCCCCCACAAAGATTGCCGCCGGAGGCAATGGGGAATAAAAATTCCCAGTTGCCTCCGGAGGCAACCGGGAAGTTATTGCCCCCACTTTAGCTTTGCTGTACTTTGCTGCTGTCTCTCCCTCGTAAATAATGAAAGCATGAAATAACTTATTCAAAACCTACCCCTTAGAGATGATATCATTTAGGCTATAGAAATTTTCTAATATTCTAGTTAGTTATCAAAGTAACAGGTACGTAAGTACATTTTAAGCGAAAGAATAACAATACAGGAATCATTTATATCATAGTTTATTTTTATTGCTTATGATTAAACATGTTTAAAAAAAAAAGAACTGGTAATTTTGTATCAACTTTTTAAATACCTACATCAATTGATACATAGGTTTCCCTATGATTTTCTGAGAGCAATTTCTTCTTAGAATAGTGCTAATTGTACTAAGAAAGTCTAGTATACCTTTAAATTTATAAATATAATCAGAGTCTCATTTAGTTACGTTACAATCATTGATTAATCGGCCAACTAAATTAAGTTGTTTCCGTAGAACCAATCTTTATTAATCTTTTGAACTTGAATCTAAAGTTCAGTATGGTTCAGTTCAGATTATCAACTCAACGTGTAAGAAAATAAAAAGCGTTCTTTGACACAACGTAAAGTCCAATTTCGCATGAATATATAGATGCATCACGCATTTAGTTTTCGTTCACACAAGAACGAATGATAGGTATATTCCCGATTGCCCCCACAAGGATTGCCACCGGTGGCAATGGGGAATGAAAATTCCCAGTTGCCTCCGGAGGCGACCGGGAAGTTATTGCCCCCACTTTAGCTTCGCTATACATTGCTCCTCTCTCCCTCGTAAAGAATGAAAGCATGAAATAACTTATTCAAAACCTGCCCCTTAGAGATGATAAATCATTAAGGCTATAGAAAATCTCTAACATTGTAGTTAGTTGGCATAGGCCAAACTGTTTTAAGTCAACATAGAATATATTATTATAGTGAAAACAAAAAAGATCTTCAGGCTTTAAAAAAAATAACCACGAAGGCTAAGTACTTCTAACCTTAGTAGGAGTTGGCCTAGGCCAAACTAAACCGTACCTGTTACTTTGATTACTAACTACAGAGATTAGAGATTTTCTATAGCCTAAATGATATCATCTCTAAGGGGCAGGTTTTGAATAAATTATTTCCTGCTTTCATTCTTTACGAGGAAGACAGAAGCATTGTATAGCGAAGCTAAAGTGGGGGCAATAACTTCCCGGTCGCCTCCAGAGGCAACTGGGAATTTTCATTCCCCAGTGCCTCCGGTGGCAATCTTTGTGAGGGCAAATGGGAATAAAGGCTCTAATAGATCCAGCATTTCATTAATTTTATAAAAATATAAAAACCGACAATGACGAAGAAGAAAACACAGAAGAATAAGAAATTTAGAAATGTTTATTTTTTTTTCTTGTTATTTGGTACAATTTCATAAATTCAAAAAGAATATAGGATTTTTATTGGTTTCTGCAATTGAACTTTGTTATTACTTCATTTGGTTTTTGTTTTAATTCAATAATTACAGTTTGAATTTATACCTTTCTTCAGTGAATAAGTTGATAAGTCGTCGGTGAATAACTGGATAAGTCTGTTTTTAAGCGCATTAACAAATATTACATTTATTTTGTAACGTAGACTTAAAACAGGTCCTAAAAGAACCTAAATTCAACTATTAAAAAAGTAATCATCATTATTTTCGATTAACCAGAAGATCGTAAACTTTAAATTGGCTGCCCTGAAAAGTATGCATAAATGACATATCAACTTATTCACGCCAGGTACGGATATGTAAGTACACTGAGCTAACAAAATTTAAAGGATGGAGCATAAGGCCCCGTTTTCACTTCAATTAGTAGTAATTAGGCGAGTTCATACATGTTCTGCGAGATTTCCAGGGGGGGGCAGCTGCACTTGTTACTTTGATTTGTAGTAATTAGACGAGTTCATACATGTACTGCGAGATTTCCAGGGGGGGCAGCTGCCCCCCCCTGCCCCCCCCTCGGTACGCCCATGCGTAGTAGGTAATGGTATACCTACCTAAATGTTTTTTCCGTACTTCCATGTGTTTCCTTTTTCTGAGCCTATTTCCACGAAATAGAGTATATACAGTGTGCCCCCGGATATGGTGCACAAACGAATTTTCGTTTGTGCACCATATCCGGGGGCACACTGTATAGTTTTTCTACTATAGTCATGAAAAAAATGGAGGGCGCTTCAAACGTGCACATAGCAACCATTTGTGTGACTTAAACGATTTTTATGGTAGGACATTATTATTAGATAGTACTTAGCACACTATTATTTTTTACTCAATTTGCCGTTTAACCACTCAATCCCGAACCGGCACTCGGGTGCCGCGTAACAATAGATTTTCTATTGTGTCTGGTGATCCGGGGCTTGAAAGATTAATTGTGCCGATTTAAATTGTTTAATTAAATGAGGACTTAAGTAAAAAAAATGTTCATTAGATATTTGATACTGTTTTTATTCTAAAAAATCTAACATAAAAAAAAACTTTTATTCCATCAACCCGTATTTTTTTTAATAGATAACAATGCCTCTGTCTACCTCTTTTTTGTCCCAATTTAGCTTTTGGAATTGCTCAAAATCTTAATAAGAAGATAAATAAAACCTTTAAAAACCTTTAAAGGAAATCATAGAATTTATCTGTTTAATTTTTTTTTTGTTGCAATGTATAACAAGATTAACAATAACAAGACGTGCAGATCGTATACCTGACCTGACGGTAAGCGCGGAAGCACCACGACGTCTACCCTTAGACAGTTCAGTGCAAAGAGTCTAATAATATAATAGTTCAGTGCCAAAGTGATTGCTTACTCAGTGCAGTAACTATAACTAAGCATAATACTCTCTGGCACCGCCCTGCGCCCGCTACACCGAGACGATCGTTATTTGGTCTCAATAGTAAAATTACTGGGTAAATTTTACTCAGATATTTCGCTAATATAATATCGATAATAATATCGATTCCGTAATCGATTACGATATATTAATTAAAAAAAATCACCATCATTGCGGTTTTTCCAAGTTTCTGATATTCCGCATTAAGAAAAAGTAATAATTCAACAATCATTGTAATAGTACAAAATAATTATTGATTTTTGTCGAAACAGTATTCCATTAAGAATCTGGCTGAATGTAAATGTTTTAAAACCATATCCAAACATAGACAATTTCTTGACGTCCGACGCCGCTCTGATTATTTTGAGTAGGTTGGTAGCGCTGTTGCTAACGCCATTTTTGTTGTACGCTGTAAGCTGCGTAGGGTGATTTTTTTTTACTCATAGACCTTTTACGTAAGTGGGAAAGAGAGAGTTGAATAGAATTCTCATATGTAGCTTCGACTAACCTGAATATTTTCTTCGAAGCTTATTTACGACGTTTCTCATTGTCTATGCTAGAGATACGCATCCCGAGCGATACATACGGTGTAAAGCTTTTAGTGACAAATGTATAGTAAAAATGAAGGAAAACGCGGTACTTAAGTGGCAAAAAGTCTTCAATCCTACCGGCCCCCAACCACGTCCCCGCCATGGCCATCGCGCGGTCGCCATAAAGGATTTGATGATAGTTTTCGGCGGCGGAAACGAAGGAATAGTTCATGAGCTTCACGTCTTCAACACCACCACAAACCAATGGTTCGTGCCTGTGACAAAGGGAGAAGTGCCCCCGGGATGCGCTGCGTACGGGTTCGTCGTCGACGGTACAAGACTTTTGGTGTTTGGCGGCATGGTGGAGTACGGCAAGTATTCTAACGATTTGTATGAACTCCAAGCCTCTAGGTGGGAATGGAAGCGTTTGAAGCCTCTCCCACCCAAGCAGGGACTTCCACCTTGCCCCAGGCTCGGGCACAGTTTCACCCTCCTCAATGGGAAAGTATACCTCTTTGGGGGTCTCGCGAATGAGAGTGATGATCCTAAGAACAATATACCAAGGTATCTCAATGATTTGTACACTCTTGAACTGTATCCTAATTCCTCAATGACAGTTTGGGATATACCCTTGACCTATGGGCAATCCCCGCCACCCAGAGAATCTCACAGTGGCGTGGCATACACAGACAGAAATACTGGTAAATCCTCCCTAATCATATATGGAGGCATGAGCGGGTCTCGTCTTGGTGATCTCTGGGTTCTGGATGTTGACAGCATGTCCTGGTCTCGACCTGAAGTAGGAGGTCCTGCTCCTTTGCCTCGATCCCTGCACACTGCTACAGTAATCGGTCATCACATGTATGTTTACGGTGGCTGGGTTCCACTTGTGCCAGATGAATCCAAACTTGCCACCCACGAGAAAGAGTGGAAATGTACCAACACGCTTGCATCACTCAATTTAGAAAATATGACTTGGGACAACATTGCATTGGACAAATTTGAAGAGTGTGTGCCTAGAGCAAGAGCGGGCCACAGCGCTGTTGCTATTCAAACAAGGCTTTATATTTGGTCTGGACGTGATGGTTATAGGAAAACTTGGAACAACCAAATCTGCTGTAAGGATCTCTGGTATTTGGAGGTGGGGGTGCCGCCGCAAGCTGGCCGCGTGGCGCTCGTCCGCGCTGGCACGACATCTCTGGAGCTGTGCTGGCCTGCTATGAACACTATAACTACTTATGTTCTTCAAGTGCAGAAGTGCGGGAAGGTTACACCAGCGCGCTTCCCTGCTGCGGCCGAGCCGGTCGCCGCGCCCCCTCCAGCCTCCCCCGTTACGCCGCAGCCCGACGCGGCCACAAAAGCCTTTGGGCTCACGTCGCCCATCGCCACAGGACTGCCGCCCACGCCTACTGACATCCCAGTCCGCCCAGTGGCAGCCGCTGCTTCTCCAGTTGCTACCCCTATTGTATCCACCCCCCAGAAAATCGTTCCAGCTGCCATCAAGGTTGCAGCACAAGCGGCCGCCGTTAAAATATCACCCAATACGCCAACTCTGAAACAGGCCACTTACGCGGGAAAGACAGTCGTCAAGTCACCGGCGGCGGGATCATCTCAGCAGATCAAGGTTGCCGCCGTCACTCCTCAAGGCGTTACAAGAATCGTCAGCGGCGTCACAACTCCCGGCACAGTCAGAGTATCAACCGCGCAGTCAAATGCTCAGATCGTATTAAGTTCTGGCACAGCCGCCTCGGGTACGCCTAGATTCGTGCAAGTGAAGACAGGAGCGAGCGCGGGAGTCCCGGTTAAGCTGGGTGCGGGCAATATGCCTGTAAAACTTGCCGGAAGCGCAGTCCCGCTCAAAATCGGCACCGCCAACTTACAGGGTAAAATAACGACGAACAGCGTCCAAAAAGTCGGTCAAGTCGCTACAGCAAACGTCCCACTCAAACTAGGAGCGGGAAACGTGAAAATTGGTACGAGCAACGTGCTAGTCAAAACTGCGGGCGGTGTACCTATTCAGGCCGGTGTCGCGAATCTGCAGACGAAGGTGGCTACCGGCGTGCCCGTCAAACTCGGCGCCGGGAACTTGCCTGTTATAGCAAGCAGTGGCGGTACGATACAAATTGCTGCTAGCGCTCTAGGGCAACAAGGGAAGGCACCAGTGTATAAGATCGTGACTGCTAAATCTGGCGAGCAGACGGCGACCGTTGCGTCGACGGCCGGAGGCGTGGCGGGGGCGACTGTATTAAGGCAGGCGGGTAGCAACGCCGGCATCCCTGTAATTATAAAGAAAACACCAGGCGGCAATGCGCAGGCGAGTGCGACACCTCAGTACGTCACTCTTGTGAAGACCTCGACGGGCATGACGGTGGCGACTGTCCCTAAAATGGCCATGATGCAGAACCGGGCAGCGGCCCCGGCGGGCTCTGGGCAGGCGCAGAACATCGCGCCCGGCGCCACCATCGTGAAGCTGGTGTCGGCGAACACGGTGGGCGGCAACAAGATCATCACGCTGCCGTCCAACGTGCTGCAGCTGGGCAAGTCGGGCGTGGGCGGCAAGCAGACCATCGTCATCACCAAGTCGGCGAGCCAGGCGGCGCAGTCCAACCAACAGCAGTGAGGGTCCCGCGCCCGCCGCTGAACTGTCGCGGTTTCTCAGTGTCCTTAGACTGGTAACTGGTATGTGCCGAATTGAGCTCCAGGGTTTCTGCTGCGAGTGTGGATTGTTGATGTATAACGAATGCATATGTGGTGGTTACGATGGAATGTAAATTTTAATGTGAAACACTAATAGTGAGTCGGTTGAACTATAATTAATAATTATAGTATATTTTAAAATCATAATTATTATAGTATATGAGTTTTTGTATGTTACATGGGTCTGTGTAGAAGTGTCCTCATAGAGTTTTTTCTAAAATATTTTATTTACTCTCTTAAAATAATATTATGATTAGTAATAAAATAAATGTTCATGTCTAATGTACACACAAGTCGGCAAGCCATGTCATGATCTGTCGTACTGTAGCTGTTTGTTGTCTCTTGTCTCGTAAAGCACATCATTTCTTGCACTCACTATGTTATAAAATTTATTATAGTTTGTTTATTTTTATAAACCTATGCTAAAGTGCCTGTTGTGTGCAGTCCACATGATTATCAATATAATGTTTAGATTATAAATCTACTGGACGTGGCATCATAATAATTTAGATTAACTATATAAAATTTTATTGAAACCGATCATTTTAGTCATATCTTAAGCTCAAAACTGAAAATTATCCTTTTGAGAATAGTATGTGCAGCTCTGAACAAATGGGTGTTGTGTTCATTTAAATTCTTTTTATTTAATGACAGTTTTTGATTACATATCATCGTGAAAACTATAATATTATTTTCGTCTTCCGAATTCGTTAAGAGTTTTCTCATTTTCCTCAAAGCTTGGTTTGTCCACAAGGCTACTTATTAGACGGTGTGTACGCAAGAGTTATTAAAGTATTCTATGTTTTTACTAGCTGTAATGATTAACTTATTCAAAAATATTTTTTAAATTAAACCAAAACTAAATTCAAAATTATGCAATTACACCAAAAACTAAATTTAACATGGCCCTTTTGCAGTATATATATATGACCTGGTCAGTGTGTCACATGCTAATGTGTTGCACATGTGATCGCTATGAAAGTAGCATAAACTTAATTTCTTGCTTAAATTTTAAATACCTTATAATAAATTCTGTCTGAAAGTACAGTTGTATTTATTTTTCGAGATGTAGATTGTATTTAAGAAATTAAGACTTATTTTAATAAAATATTTATGAATAAGTAATAATTGTGTATGACACGCTCCACAAAGTGGTGTGTGTGTGAGTGCAGCCGCTAAGAACATTTCATACAACCTGTTTACTAGTTTTAGTTTACATTGTAAGCACTATTTAAGTTTTATATGACAATGTTGTTAATGTTCCATTTTGGTGTTTTGATAAGTGTCATGAACCAAACTAGGTAGTCTAGTATGTCAGAGCAATGTTTCCTATCCCAATCACCTGAGGCTATTTTGCAGACAGCTTTGGTCTTCCTGACACTTAATGCAATAATAATGATAATGCCTCTTTATTATTAATGACATGTAAAATATGCCCACCTTTAATTTCATGTCATTGTACTCAAAACCATAATGAATGGGCATAAAATAACTATGACAATTTTATTGATAACTAATTTATCAATAATTGTTCTGTAAGAAATAAATAATAATTGACATATAAATGCAGAATATTGTTCCTTCAGAAATTCTATGTTGTAATCAGATAGAATTAGCTCACAGGTCAAATTAATTATTTGAAATATATTTTTATTTTATAAAACAAAATGGCGATCTCTCGGTATAGTATTCTGCATTTCTATATAACATAGGATAAGCGTCCTAGAATGTATTGTAGTGTAATCAGTACTGAAGTAAGCGAGGTATGGAATGTAAATATCATTAAGTAGATAAATTTAATGTTATAGTTTGTTCATATTATGTTCATTTGCTTGAATAAACGATTTGGATAAATGTGACTTTCATTTGTCAGCAAACGTAGGTAAAAAATAGGTAGATAGAGTAGGTTGTAACTAGGGTTGCCAACATTTCATCAGCGAAATATAGTATTTTCCAAAATAAGGTGTAAAAAAATATAGTACATTTAAAAGAAATATAGTATTTTATGGGAAAAACAAAAAAAGAGACAAATATATATTTGTTAATTATTTATTTTTATAAAAACTATATTTTTTTGCACTTCTTGCACTGTGTAGCAGTTTTTTGTTTAAAATAAAAGTGTCATATGCTTTGTCACATTCAATTTTTAAATTAATATAAATCAAAAGCTCATTTTTTATTAATGATAATTATACTACTTCTGTTTCTTTCATCTCGCCACTTCGAATTCATAACCGAAAATATCCTTTCTGTGAATGCCGAAGTGGCGGGAATAGAGAGCAGGAATGAAATTACTTTAAATTTCGTAAGTCATTTTTAGTATTTTTAAAAATATGCTGCCATTTTTGGCCTGTAGTTTTGTCAGTAAAGTCACTACAGTCTTTTACTTTAGCAAAGATTTCATTCAATATCGTTATTTCAGAGTATAGGTCGTCCATTTTGATACATAATTTTTCTTGTAAATTTAGAACTTCTAATATTGTCTCACAGTCATTAAATGAGACCTCCTTTTTTAAATTTAATTTTTGGATTTTACATAACCAATTGCTTTCACCAAAATCAAACCATTTATTACGATAGTCTAAAGAAACATTTATCAATAAATAACAAAAAATTCTTTTGAATTGCATAACTTTCTGTGGGGGATTTTGCTTCTAATGATTGCAACATTTTTTTGGTTTCGTAACTAAAAAAAAATATCTTTTTTACGTTGTTCTAGCGCCGATTTTAAAATTGACATAATATTGTACACATCTATGACTGTGATGTTATTGCCTTCAAGTTGTTTAACAGCTTTATGAAAGTTATGTAAAAAATGACTCGCGAAATGCAAAAAGATTAGAACTTTACTGTTTCCATTACTTTCGTTCATCATCAAAATTCTCACCTAAGCTAAAAAAATAATCACTCAAAGCCTTCCAATTCAAAAGTATGTTGTCCACGCAGTTAAAGGCGCGTTCTTATTTTTTTTTAAATGAAGGATTTGGTTGTTAGATTTGTCGGTGTTGAAAATATAGTATTTTTACGTACTATATATTTTTTCAACAGTATATAGTACGCAGACCCGAAATATAGTACAATACTATATATTATAGTACGGTTGGCAACCCTAGTTGTAACAAGTGCATAGGTATGTCCTGCAGTCTGCACATTTGCGCAGGCGATCATCTAAGCATTCTTGTGAGGTCTTTTTCCACGCAATGGGTGTCCGCGTGTTAAGACTCGCCGGTTGAAATCAGTCGTCCAGCCAGCCCAAACTCAGTGGTGCAAGTTCAATGACCTCCTTGGGACTGATATGTATTTTTTGGTAAGCTTACGCAATTGCAATGAGAAAACACTCGGTCGATTTAGAAATAGGTAAGTAGAAACAATTTGATAAAAATCGCTCCATCATAATAAAATTTATATTCCACAAATCCCCATCAATGAGGATTTGTGAACTTTTAGTTCACAAATTTACTACTAAGGGTAGAAGAATCATTCTGTAATTTTAATTTGATAATTTATCAATAATTATATTGACAATTCATAAGTGCATCATTGAAACCTACAACATTTTAATGTTCAGCAGGCGGAACAGGGCAGCCGATCTGGTATAAAATCCTGATGTGGGTTCGATTCCCGCCTTGGGTCTGGTTGGTGGTAGGACATTTTTAGAGTCCGACAAGCCAGTCGAGGGAGGGTGTTAAGCTAGCCAGCTTAACACCCTCCGCAGCTCTGGCTGGGTTCTGGCAACATTTATATGGGAGTTTCTTACCTACTAAAAATGTAGATTGCGAAGGAAAGCCATTCATAGATTAGGGTTTGTTAATTTCTCCAATTACAATTGCCTTAGACTTGAATACCTACATAATTATAACGGTGCTATTACTTGTATAACTGCCCCATCTGGTCGCCTACTACGCCAGAGGTGCTGGTTTGTCTCGCAAAGACCAATCATTTGAGTTCATGATGTGTTTTCGTTTGGGTTGGGTGTACCTAGGTATCACTGTGTAATCATCTTAGCAAGATTTCTTTGACCATATAACCAAAAGGTGCAAGGCATGCAAAATAACACGCTCCCTATCATAGACAGCACCTCACTTAAGCAGATTTAAAAATAGGATGACCCCATTTAAAGATCCTGCATTTTAAAACTTGTGCAAGTTCTGGTCTTATTTTATTAATAAGAATGATTCAACTTTTTTCTCGTAAGAAAGGAATAAAGGAAACCGTAAAGAGCTTTTCACAAGCCACAAATGGTTACAATACACTGTTCTTCTTTCTTTCTTCTTCTGTCGTTGTCTTTCACCCTCTATTTTACTCTTTGCTCGACGACCGATTTGATAATAATTAAGAAGTCAAGTTTACTATTTCACAAACAGGTCGCAGATTCGATCCCCGCTCGGTACAAACGTGCCTGAACATGTTACATGTCTGTTTGTATTGTTATTTTTTAAAGTATGTACCTACTTATGTTTAACCGTTTTCTAAGCACCCGTAGGTTGAGCCGTGAGTTTCAGTCTATGTCTGTACCAAATTAAGTACATTAAAATTCGTACTGCTGTTCTAGACAGACAGAGTTACTTTCGCATTTATTACACTAGGACGATCTGTATGAAAAATGACAGATTTTTTAGAAACTAACAAGTCCCACCCAATGACGGTCCCACCACAAAGAAGGTATAGGTATAAGGCCGCGTGTCTATACCAGCACCACGCCATATAAAGCTCCGTGTACGGTCAATCAATCAAGTAGGTAGGTACATAATTAGAAATGACTAATTAGAATAGTCAAACTGTTATTGGGTACATTTATCTAGAGTATCAGTTCCTACATAGTCCTAATCTAGACATAGGTATGTGCTAGGGGACTTGCGACGTTTCAAACGCATTTTCTTTAGCCACTTGCAAATTCTTGTAAGTAAACGCTTCGGAACAACACAGGATAAGCACAGACCAAGTAGTACTAAGGATAAGTCAAGTTCTAGACCGAATGCTACTAGATAGATTATCCCAACTAACAAACTATTCCTATAGAATGCGTCTTTATGGCCTGAACATTTATACTTGTTATAAAAGAGCATTTATTATGCTAATGTGTCATATAATGGCACATTATAAGGAATATTAGCAATATTAACTTTACTCTTATAATTTGGCTGGGTAGACGTTAATAAACCCAATTAATACGGCTCTAATAAGGGTTCGAAATGTGTTGGTCTTATAGAGGCTAGTTATATTGCTCTTTAGCCGTATAATATTCAAAGTCATATGAAGGCTTTATAAAGGCTTTTAATATGGTCAATTATTCGTATAAAGGAAATCACAAGGTAATTATGATGCTGTTTAACTAATTTATCATATAGGAGCTTTTAATAAGACGTCTATCCAACAAACGAATTCTAGCATTTTATATGACCTTAACAAGGCTAAAAGCAATCTAAATTCTCTTATAGAGTGACTATAAAGATGCTATTCTCTTTATGGTTACGTCAAATGCTTTATATAACTAGATTCGCTATTTTGAAGTTGTGTCAAATCTCTACTTCTATAATGTCACAAATTTACCAAGCCGCTTCCAATGAATCAGCAAGTGGTTCCGTAGAGGATTATTTTATAGAAACTGAGAATAAAAAGGAAACCAGTGACGAAGAATATAACTGTAGCGATAGTGATATAGACGTATTTTTACGTCTTTGACTACCCCTTCGAGTCTTCAATAATTAATATTTATAAATGAGAAGATTACATCTCTAATAAATCAAAATATATAATTATATGACTTTTCATGTGCTGACATTAAATGTAAATTGTTAAATGTAGTATTCGGATTGTATCTTACACCATTAACCCATACTTTGTAAAATAAAACAACAATTTTTTTTTTGAGATATATTATTACCAATTAATTAAGGATTACAATATTCGCATTCTTCTTTCATAAATGGTCGTAAATCAAAAATACTCTTTCGACCAATCACAAAGTGTAAAGGTGAACCAAAAAGGGTCGAATATGTAAAATTAAAACATTTCTTTCTCAGAATAAAATGTGTCATTTTCCATGACCACAAATTAAGGTCTTTCCTTTGTAAAAATTTGTCAACTTTTGCCAATTTGTATACTGCAATATCTGTGGACAAACATAAATTATATATTAGGAATATAATTATAATATTCTTTATTTCAAACTTAAAATAAGCGTACAAAAGCGAGCTTCGGTATCCCTAAAAGGAGATTTCTTCCAGCCAACCATACTGTTTTTTTTTCATTTATATTTATATGAGAACAAGACCAGTTATAGCTAAGTACGGTTTTCTTCGTGTTAAAGGAACCCTAACGATATTAAAATGGCGATGGCACAAGCAACAATAGTTGCCATTATAAAGTCTTCACTCTTATAGACGCCTTGTAGACGATATGCGAATCGCTTTACTCATATAGTAGCACTGTATATGACTAGACTAAATAATAAATACCGTTTTTAGCACAAAAACAGCTTAAAATCAGGGGCGGGTTGGTACTAAAACACTCAGCGTACCACATTTTACCATGCATTTAAATTCCCATACACTTTTCACTAGAAACAAGCACATAAACCACATAATAAAATATTAACTTACCGTTTACTTTCAGATTAAATATGGTTGACGACTGACGTTTCTTTTTCTTATTGCGAAAGTTCTCACAAAAAGACATATTTTAGAATTTGATTTGCCACAATAAGTTTAACCGGAGCTTTTTAGCAGCATTTTTCATGCCATTACAAGTTTAATAAGCTAATTCCATGCCATAATACAACACGTATAAAAATAAAATGAGCGGATAATAAAGCAACTATAAGGCCGGTATATGGTTAATTAGTGATTTATAGTGCGCCCAAACCCACCCTTATTAGCGATAATACGGCTGTTATAAGAGTAATATTTTTGGCAAGCGAAGCCACTTTATGACCAATTTTTGTTAGTTGGGTATGTTACTTACTTCACTAAACTTTTTTTTTATAAATATTGCAAGGTAGGTATCTAAATAATGGAGCCTTCCGTGATTGTGGTGTATTTATCATGCGCCATTAGGCAATAATAAAACATTTAATTACTTATAAAAGACACGTACAATCGATAGAATGCTATAGTTTTAGAGAATTAGTTACTTTTACACACCGCAACATTTTTTGTCGCCATTTTGCAATAGACCTTGAGGATTTGCTGCCATTCTTGTTACATTATTTGCACTGTGTAAAACAATAGATTTTTTAATAAAACTGTAAATACTGCACTTATTTTATTGCCGTGAAACTTACGATCCCCGGCATAAAATTTCAAATGAAAGGATGCCTATTTGTGGTTTATTTATTACCTAGTAGGTATAGACAGAAATAATAATCACAATCTATGAATTAGGTACTATTCAAAGTTTATTTACCTACAATTTCAGTATATTTTTTTAATAAAAAAATATTAGTGACATACTACATACATACATACTGGGGCCTTACTATCAGCTCTTAAAGCAGGCCTGAAATTGAACTGTTCTGCTTTTTTGTACCATGACCTCCATAAAGCAGGCCTGCGGCAGGGCCTTGGCAGGGCTGTTTACTTTGACGTTTTGACAACCGTTCACCTTTTTTTTTGTATAGCCCGCTCTACACTTAGCCCGCGGATCGCGCGCGAAGGCTGCGAAAGGGCGCGAACGCTAAGTGTGGAGCCGTCTCCTATTTTATGCGAAACGGCTCCACACTTAGCGTTCGCGCCCTTTCGCAGCCTTCGCGCGCGATCCGCGGGCTAAGTGTAGAGCGGGCTTATGGACGTTTCGTACCATGAGCGACTTTAAATGTCAAGCAAAGCGCAGTGTTGCCAACTTAGCACTTTCGGTGCTAGATCTGGCACTATTTTCGCAATCCCAGCACTCCAATTTAACATTCAGCACCTAGCACTTAATTTAGCACTAAACTGCCATCATTCTGGTCACCGTAGAACAAAACGCAGCCACGAGAGTAGTAGTAACAAAACGCTACAGTTTCATAAATCATAAATTGCTGGAAACAACGCGCCCATGTGGCGCCCATATTTGTAATCTTTCTTGGGGGTTTTCCGGCAATCCATCTGGGTACCAAGGTCTTTATTGTTGTCGGGTAGATACCGTGTCGGTAATTCTCTTTAAGCGTAAACTTAAAGCATTTATTTGTCCCACAATGGGACTTAACCATTTTAAGCAGAACACGTGTTTTAAACAATACAACTTGTGATTTCAACTTATTAACAAAATATTAATGTTTCGCTTTCTTCTAACACTTGCAACTTTACACATCTTTTGAGCAACATCTGGCACGAACTGGCAGTTAGTTGCCTTTTTGATGACGCCGCAGTCATTTGTTTGTTTCTATCCGCAAAACAAAAGTCATAAAACAATGAAGTTGACCTGAACCCCGAATACATCTCCTCTAATTGGTAGGCTAAAATTAAGGGCGGGGCTAGCTATGGTCACTTTGTGCAAACGAAAAATGTTGCATTACTTGCATTGTTGCAAAGTATTATTTTAATTAATTGTAATAAAAAAAAAATTTAGCACTATTTTTAAATTTTTTTACCAATCTAGCACTATTTGGTATGTCATTTAGCACCCAACTAAGATAATGAGTTGGCAACCCTGGCAAAGCGTCTTTTGAACGTCGGAAACGTCAAATAAACCGATCCTTAAAAAGCTACTCTGGAGTAGCTTTAACAGAATTGTTTTGTGATTGTGTGAGTGAATCTCATAATTTGTCGTCGAATTTTGTTGCGTACCTTTTCGTTTTTATGTTCATGAGTCTCTTATGCCCCGGTTAGGAGTCAGTATTTTTGTCAAACGTAAGTATCTTTTGATAAGAAGTGGATTATTGAAAGTAAAATTAGCGTTTAAATAAAATGTGACCTATTTTAAAACATTTACACCTATTTTTGTAGAAGTGTGACGAATTCTTTAAGTATTTGGAAACAGAATTCCAATAAGATGGGAGAAATAAGCTGCGTCGCCTTCGCGAAATAAGTGACCCGTTCGAAATGGAATGTTTATGATACAAGCATTGTCTATTTAATTTGTTTACAAAGCCTGAATGTCCAGTTGGTAAGCAAATAAAGAAGTGAACTGTGATTTTAGTATTTAGAACTTCAATCATTACAACTTGTGGTAAAATAATAATAATCTAAAACATTATATTTCCAGATTTGCAATGCTAAGAAGCTAATATGCAAAAATCAGAAGTGTAGATGCAAGCAATCCCAGTGCCAATCAAGATTCTTTCATTTGGTCAAACCATGCTCTTTGCCCACACTTGGAAAGCTGAGCACTAATAAGGCTTTATGGTTTTGAGGTAATATTTATTATTGTATTTTCATCCTAAACCTACTAAGTGACGAGCTATTTGATGTAATTGGTCGAGAAGTCGGCTATTACACCAGAGGGCGGGTTCAATCCCCACAGGGTACAAACTTTTGTGTGCATGAATTATATTATTTTTATCTTTATTTATAAAAAACAAAACCATTATACTTTTTCAAAATAATTTTATAATTAAGTACATTTTTTAATAAACATAAACAAAAGAACACAATGGGCTTATAAATAATAAGATTAGCATAATTACATTAATATAATAGACTTACAAAACACCTTAAAAACAGTAGACAACAACGGAAGTATCCTTCCTTCAACTTTATCTAACAAGAACACAGGCACACACAGTACAAACTGAAACTTAAATAATATTTTATTTTAGGTTATTCTGGATATCTACTCTGCAAAAGGATGATGTCAACAACTTTGGATGCTGAACCAGACACTCACGAAGTTGTAGGCAGAAGGTGGCAATGGCTCAATAGGTGCTGAAGTAACCTGTGCCATTGTTGGCAGTTACTGAATGTGCTTCTGTCAAATGTTCTTGATTAAGTAGAACTCTGTAATAAAAACATGAATGATTTTAAGTTTATCACATACTATAGTATGATAGAAGCAAATATAAGTGCAGACAGAAGATAATAATTACTTAATTAATTAGTTTGCTCTTTGCCGCATTCAAGCATTTTGTTTTTCCTAAGGGTTGACTGGTAGAGAATGCTTTTAGTGTTAAGTCCGCCTTTTGTAGCCAATTTGTGTGGTCAATAAAGTTTTTATAAATAAATAAATTACATTGTTACTTGTTTACATATCATTTCCGTAAGCTCATCAACACAAGGTCCTTCTATAAGCATCATTGATGATCATTATTTTGTTCAATCTTGGCCTTCAGGTCTACCCAGCATTGGAATTATAATAACAAATTATATTACAATCACTTCATGTTATCTATACTAATATTATAAAGAGGAAAGATTTGATTGTTTGTTTGTATTGAATGGACTCCGAAACTACTGAGCCGATTTGAATAATTCTTTCACAGTTGGAAAGCTACACTATCCCCTCTGGTGAACGTAGAGTACTTTTGATCCCAGAAATGGGGGGGAAGGGGGGGATATTCTATCATTCATGTACTTAGTCTTAATAATTAACAATATTAACTGAAGAGTTGAGCCTTTGTGCTGCTGCATTCCACATAATCTTCGGATGCTCCAGAAATTATCCTTAGAATAGTCAAAGTTCGAAAGTATAAACGAACATGGAAGTGTTCAATGGCAAAGATTTAAATCTTGTTCAATGGGGATAAATGATAATGAAAGATAACATCTAAAGTGGTTCGTCAAAGAATTCAACAAAAAATCGTAGTATTCTCAAATTGATAACCATGTTCTCAATCAATGTATATAATCACTGTGTTATACTCAATGAAGAACATGCATTTCAATGACCAAATCGTATTAAATCACGGAAAAAGTTAATTTTTTTGCCTTTTTCAGAATTACAGAATAAAATGCATTTGACACTTGACATTTGTATTATTTTGGTGTCAGAAACGTTTAAAAATATAAGTAGGTTAAAAGGAATAATCGGCACGCACGGCTCTTTCATAGTTATTGCTTCACTTATTGAAAACTACTGTAAATCAAGAAAATTATACTGATAAAGTAATCTAAACCCATAAAAACGCGGTTTTACTTGAGCATTCGTATTATAAAAAATAATTAAAAAACCGGTAAAACGAAAATAAAATCTTCAATGGATTTTCGAACGAATTCGATTGAACGGTAAAAAGACAAGAGACAAAAGAAACCGTTCACCTTCATGTCAAACAGTGCAATAGTCGTTCACTTTTTATGGGGTCATAGTATGATTTTAAGCAGGCCTGATTCTGCCCTGCTCGAAAGCTGCACTGCGATTGGATGGTTTTCCTTAATGCTCATGGTAAGGCCCCTGTCCTCGTTTTTTATTTATTTTTAATTTATGGAAATAATCTAGGTCGTCCAATGACGTTCAATATAAAACTAGACACCCAATCTCTAAGAAAAAATCCTCAAAAAACGTCCGAGTGGCTTTGACACTGATGACATTAACACATTCGTTCAAATTAACACCTTATCTCGTGGCATTTGTTTAATGTCAATTGTATACAACTAAACGAAAACTCTGCCCAATAGTCGGGTGGGCAGACTTTTGCTTCGGACAATATTTGAGCGTGATTGTGAGTCTAGTTTTATAATTGAACGTCATTGAGGTCGTCCCATTATATACTCTCTGGTCCCATTTCTTTAAATGTTGTATAGCGCCATCTATCAAATATTGTGAAACGAATATATTACATACTCTTTGTCGTTATCACCATGGACCTAATGTTTGGACCTAAGTCCGTGGTTATCACTCACTAGTTCGTTTGCGGCGTCATAGATGGCGCTACTAGTTTCAAAAGTATGATTTGTAAGGTTGAACAAATTAATAATTTTAAAATAATTTCTCCAAGCATAAATTTTAATGATCAAATTGTTATTTATAAAGAGTAAGGAAAAAAGAGTTCATTGCCCTTATGAGGTTAAAAGATAAAAATAATTATTTTAAGCATGTATTTACTTTTAACACTTTAAACAGCTTTCCTATTCATTATGCAAAAGCACGGATAACATTTTCAACGAAATTATGCAGACTAGCCTATCTACTTAATGCAATTACGTTAGCACTATAAAATATTCTGTGATGCAATTCAACAAAAATAAATCCTTTTATAATGTTTATAGATCGAATACTTTATTGCATCTTCAATTCCAAGATATTTTTGTAGTCATATTTGTATTTTTTAATAAAAATAATTTTTACTTTCAGCTGTTTGTTTTTTCACTGCCAACAAAAATAAATGATAACAATATTGAAGATCTATACCTATCTTAAATCTCAAAAGCTTATCGATTAAGATCTACAACTAGGAACGATGATTTTATTTTCGATGAGGGTGCACTCTTTGCGAATCTAACTACGGGCCTTAAATTGCGTCAGCATTTGTGTTCCTTTCGTCTACCAACAACACCCACTATAATACCTAAGATAAGAAGCTATAACGACTAGACATGTGGGGTACCTATTTAGTTTCGATATTTACCCCCGGTGGAAAGTGGGACTAGGTAAGTATACCTATCTATAATTGCAAAAGTTGTGTCACTGTCCACCGGCGGGGGCAGAACTGGGGGTGGCCAGCGGGAAAGAACCAATTTCACACAATATCTTTATAATTTGTAGCCTATGTGTTATTCTGATGTATAAGCTATACCTATTATTGTTAAGTTTTATTAGTTAGTGAGTAGTTTTTACGTGAAAATTACACAAACTTTTGCGTTTATAATATTAGTAGGTCTAGTGAGCCAGTTTTGTGTATAAAAGCATTAGGCATTAGAAGCCAGTATTGTGTAAAATACTTTTCACAAAGATAGTAGTTTAATAAAGTATGTAATTTGTCAATAGAGCGCCATCTGGTGGGTCGTTATTGCAACGATGTGGCTAGCCCGGTCGCCAATATTGCACTTATTGTGCATTAACCCTGCACTCGCGTTGCAGCTTGGAGTGGCCGACGATAAGCCCTCTTGTCCTCTTAATATCGGACATCGTTTCAAGAAGGTCTTAGGATTAAAACGATATATCGTTTAAAATCATTCATATTATATGCTAGAAGTTTTGCGGAATAATGCTTTTTTTAGGCAACGCAGGTTAAGGCGATTAGTGTCGTCAAAGTGGCGCCCCCTAATTGAATAAAAATTCATATCCTAGATAAATACAAAGATTAAGGATTCCTATGTTGCGTTTGTATAAAAGAGGATTAAGAATATTTCCGTTATTAAAACGGCTCAAAATGTTTCGTATTCGATGTAGTAATATAGCGATAAGTACCTTAAACTCTTTTTACAAACACAACATAGGATTCCATAATAAAATTCATTTAAATAATATGATTTTTATTCAATGATGGCGCCACTTTGACGACACCAATCGCCTTAAGGTGACCAGACTTGCTATTTGTTTATGAGACACTCGGGACTAAGCTTATTAAACAACCCAGATTTCACTTTCACACCCTAACTAAGTGAGAAATGGGATGCTTTAGTGTCATATTAATTATGCTTGAGGCATAAACGCATTCTCCTCCGAAAAAAGGTAGTTCAGGTGGTATGGTCAGCAAAAGACATAAAGTATTATAAATCATTTATTTACATAAATAAATAAGGCACGTAATAAAAAAATAATTAAAGTTCACTGTTCATTCACTCACTCATTCACCAGAAATCACGGACCGGGACCTTAAATATTAAGATTAGTTAATTAGTAGGGGATTGAAGTTAAAACTATAGAATTCAATTCATTGCAAATGTTTTATGAGATAAAAGGCATGCTGTCTTCTTTTTTGAAAATGACAAAGGAGACAGCATCAATCAACAAAACAACATAACTTCAACATCTTAGATTAATAAGTTGTTCTAAGATTCAAGTTAAAAGCTCATCAAGAAGAGTTATTATAAAGTGGAAGACTATCTAAATGATAAAAGTCTGTAGAAGTGAGTAGTATTGTTGCCGCTCCTCTGCCTGCGCCTTTGTTATAATTGACATGATCTTTTGTATTGACATTAATATTTTCAGTGACATAAATTTATTTTGTATTGTATTAATAAGAATACCTCAACGACAAGGAAGCTTGGACTCGCGCCTTTGCATTGTATAGAATCCCGATAGTATCAACAATGTTAACTTTGCTATACAGTAACACATTAAATGTTATAATTCAATAAAATTAAATTTATTTTTCATTCAAAGAATCCTGAAGAGTTTGTAACCTTGGCGGTCAAGCTCGCTAAAATGTGCTTGGGGTGGTGGCGTTATGTGTCGGGTGGTTACATTCCCTCTAATATGGTTGAGTGAAATTATGGCTGGCACATACGTCATACTTGTGCTGCAGGTGCCACCTTTGGGCACTGGTCTTCCAGGGCTCACGGATTTTTCTCGATTATAGTCTCATTCTTATACTTTATACTGTATGGCTTGGTATTCTAAAACTAATCAGTAATTGTAACAAACAAATTGTAAACAAACATGGCGATGAAAAAGAGTAACTGTCGAGTTTCTTGCCGGTTCTTATCGGCAGATGACTGCATTCCGATACCGGTGGTAGAGTCACGCTGTAATTGACGATTCATAAATACTTGATACAAGTTTACATGAATAAAGAATATTTTGATTTTGATTTTGATTTTGTTAAATAATAACAAGGAAAATTCCACTGGGAAGTTTTGTCTTTTCTTTCAAGTTGACAGACAAGCACATTCACTTGGCACGAATAGGTACTACGTGTTTTCCAAAAACATTCACATTTGAACTGCAATACCTACTCGTACTTACATATGTTATTAAATAATATTGAAATTCATAATAACTTTTTGGTTGAAATAAAAATCGCGGTCGCTTTTTGATATTACATTATACAAACATTAAAGGAGAATGCAAAACTTGCCATTGTTCTTGGGCCCAAAAAAATTTAGTTTATGTGCAGAGATGAGATGTATTCTATGTAGAAGACCACACACACCATCAACTTTTATTATGATGACACCATAATCGGTCCCAGGGGGAAAAGATACCGTCCATAATAATTTATTATTTATATAGATACAATAAACTAATTTTTCTTTTTACTAGGACCAATTTTGGCAACTCCATAATAGAAGTTAAAGATGTTTATTGGATCTACTTCGTAGTTTATGTCCCAAATCTGCACAACTTTTTTTTTTGGGCCCAGTCTTTTGCATGGTCCTTTGCGTGTATTAATTAAAGTTCTCTTAGGTACCTAAGTAACTTAGTATTTATGTACATAATGATAAACGTTCGGAAGCTGATGGTAGTAAATTATTGACCATAAGCACATCTTGAAAGCTTCTCATCCCTCACACTATATCTTACATCCTATAACAGACTAATCCAATCCTGTTAAGTGCCCGAATCCATCACAGAGGAAATGTGTATTAGGAACTAATCGAAAGGTCTCGGGTTCGAGTCCGCGCTCAGCCTATGAGGCCGCAGGTGATGATGTTGAAGCAACTCCTGTTGTTCTTCTCGGGGGGGCTGGATACCACCTTCTTCTTCTTCTTTCCGTTGGCATCAAAGCGTTTCTCCTCCTGAAAATGGGAAATGGTTTTATAGTTAAACATTCGGCCTAAATAACTACTTAATGCAAAAAAGGTTTTTAACAAAACACCCGAAGTCGTTACTGAAAAGTGCGTTTAGCTCATAAACTGCTTAACTGATTTTCATGAAACATCGCTTCATTCATTGTATATGAAGCTATATGTCTGTTTGTCTGTGTGTAGGACCCGCCTACTTATTATAATACATATATATATATATATATAACTCAAAGGTGACTGACGGACTAACATAGATTAGTGATCTATCAAACCAATGGACGGATCGGGCTGAAATTTGGCAGGTAGGCATCCGCTAAGAAAGGATTTTGTTTGATCAATTCCCACGGGAACGGGAACCACGCGGATGAAATCGCGGGCAGCCGCTAGTATAGGTATTATAAGATTATAGCACCTTCATCTTTTTGCTCCGGGAATTAAAAATATAAACTATAATTAATCAAATATCTCATGAGTACGTCCAAACTCCAAATTCGTATCAACTACATATTTGTTTATTATACAAAAATAGAACACGACATCATCTTCCTGATTGATCTGATCCCAAAGCTGCTTAAAAAGTACTTGTGCTTTGGGTATCAAAAATAACGAAGGCAATGATTAAGCGTTTGTTTAGTTTAGACACATAAAATTGGATAAAAATAGACCGTCTACAGACATAGGCCTAAAGTCTCTCTTATAGCTAACTGTAAAAAACGTCCAAAACCTTTACAAAATCAGTAATTTTGAAGACTAACGGCATCAACCCCTTTCTTGGCCGAGTAGTAAATTAAGCGATGCCTCGTCGCCAGATGGCGTCCGGCCTCCCCCTCCCCCCCCCACCGCACTTACGGTAATCAAGCTGTCCTTGCGTCATTGTTAGCCTTATGTTTTCTATCAAGCAAACAGTGCTAAGCAATAGGCAAGGAGATAGGAACTCCTCCTTAACAATTTGTTTAAGAGGAGATAGTGCAGATTGGAAAAAAAATCATGCACTCTTATTACAAAATATGGTTTAAAAATGTTACTGGGCTTAGTTCTTCGTTTACGCCTACGACTAAAATAAACGCTATTACAAAACGAAGTTACAGCCATACCAAACATGTAAAATCTACAAAACTTTAATGCTAATCGTTTTCGTCATTATAAGTTACACTGATGTGTTTCCTTTAAAAGTGTTTGGTTGTCATCGTATTAACAAAATGTGACTAACGTGCACCCTAGCTCTTAGAGTAGAGGCAAATAAATAGGTGTTTACCCGAAGCGGGCGAGCGATGAAGAGAGATTAACTGCGAACGGAACAACAGCTCGTAAGAGCACTAAACAACACTCTAGCATTTACTCAGCCCTGCTTAGACTTAAGTAAAATGTTCTAGAAACCGATAATGAACACATACAGTACACACAAATCGAGGGTGGTAGAGCCATGCTGCAGAAACTTCTTGTTTGTCAGTCAAAATGGGCGATAGGCTGACCAATAGGCTGCTCGCATAGTGAACTACACCCCCTCTCTTAAAGGATTGACGTATGAGTTAAAGTCTTTATATCACTTACCATCAGGTATCAAGCTTACAGATCGTTGGCCTCATTTTTTCATAAAAAAAAAACACGGCGGCTCGCACAAGCTCGGCGGTGAAGGAAAACATTGTGAAGATAACTGCACAGTCAAATGGCTGTGTAGCCATGATTCAATTGGTCTAGTTCCCCGGTTAAGGGTAACCGAGGTTAGATAGCAGTCGCTTCAATGTAACTAGCAAATCCTGGATTATGTTTTTTTTATACTAGGTCAGTTGGCAGACAGACACGCAGCCCACCTGATGGTAAGCGGCTACTGCGGCCTATTCCACTGAGGGACACTTTGCCTGGAAGCGTCCCTCAAAGAGCTGCCAGACTGTAGGCTCATCTGATCTTCGAGCCTCTGATTTCAAGGGAACTGGCTCCCATATTAATATTGCCGGAACACATCCAGAGCTGTTATGGTGGCAGATTTCACCCGTGGACTGGTAGCTAGCCAGTCGGACTCTGAAAAAGCCCTACTACCAACCAGACCCAAGGTGGGAATCGAACCCACGACCTCCGGGTTTTATACCCGAGCGGCTTAGCCACTGTTCCACGGAGGCGATGCAAGCGTACAGTACCCAGACTAGTCCGGGGCAAACGTTATGAGGAAGAAGTATGGGGTTACCTCGACGAGCTCTCCGATCTTGTACTTGGCCATGATGACCTTGGCGTCGGGCGTGTGCGAGGACTCGTCGAAGGCCTTAGTGGCGTCTGTGCCTGCCTCCTCTATGATCATGTCCCCTCCGGCAGGGTGCTGGAATAACGTTTACAATAGATTAGGAGTTGGTTATACACTATACAGTAAAGAGTTTATGACACTTGAAATAAACAATTTAATAAAATTTGACATAATACTTTACGAATAAATACTCAGTTTTAAACATTATATTATTTACTATCCACGGTCGTATTACATATCAATCTGATCCAAAAAGTAAACTACAAAATATACAGTCTTACACAGCAAATTAGCTGCGATGATGATTATAAAGTCGCCCATCAGCGTTTTTATTTAATTCAAACATGCTTAGAAATTATTGAAAAAGATCATTGACTATGGCAAGACTTTACTTTTTGAGTTAATTTAAAATGCTGAATCCGAATCTGCTTTTCTTTTTTTTCTATCACGTATTTTTTTTCTCAAATTGATTTTGTGGCCTTTTACTGTCGAATTTGTTGAAAGCAACGATATTAAATTTCGTTGGTTGAAAGGCTCAAGAATTAGATGGGCCTACAGCACTGCAGCAAATTGAGCAATTCAGCCCAATTAAGTGTACCTTTTATATTGTCACTAAGTAGAAGGGCAGACGTGGCGCTTACCATCAGGTGTACGATCTGCTCGACTTGATACACATTGAAATAAACGGAAATCAAACTTGGTGTTAAACTCACCTCGCCGAGGTAGTTGGTGAGGTCGTAGACGGAGTCCTTGTACACGATCCAGGCGGGGTTCCCGCCTTTCCCGTTGCGCGTCTTCACGTCCGCCATCGTGTAGCGCTTTACCTCACCCATGCTGACAACATGACAAATACATAAAAAGTAGAGAAATAGCCTATATGACCCACTGCAGGGCAAAGGCCTGAATCTTTGAAATCAAGTCAAGACAATGCCACTCGTCTAGCCCACGACATATTTTTTTTTCGCTCACCTATTTATTTATTCATAAAAAAAATTATTGACCACAAAATTAGGGTGCAAAAGGCAGACTTAACGTTATAATCATTCTCTACCAGTCAACCTTTTCCCCCTTTGCCATGAGCCTTTGAAACAAATTCTCCAATAAATCTAAGTTAAGCAATAATTGTTCTTTGTTTTATGCAGTTGGTTTGTAAAATGAGACTGATTATCACTAAGCTTTGATCTGCAGTTTTAGCGAATTGATTCCTACTAAAATTCCGATTGTTTATCAGTGATGTAACGTTATCACCACTCTTCGCGTAAGTGGCTCGTTTAAACGTTTCTGATAATAGGTACATATGTATGTGAAGACATAGTAAATGCGTAAAGTAGTATATAGTATAACACAACTTTATCTACTAATGTGGCCGCTTTATTTTATTGTCTTGTCACTACTGCAGCGTATAAGGAAAATCAACTATTTTGTCGTAAGTACATTTATAAGGGAGAGTCCAGAAGATAAAGTGTTGGTAGGGAAAAAAAGACTGACGTGCTAAAGTATTTAAAAAAAAACTTTTTTCAGAATAAATTATTTCATTTCATGTCAGTGTTCTTGAAAAAATGCAAATATGATTATTATTTGCATTAAACCATTTTTTTTCTCTCTTACTATATTTATACTTACTAATATTATAAAGAGGAAAGATTTGATTGTTTGTTTGTATTGAATAGGCTCCTGAGCCAATTTGAATAATTCTTTCACTGTTGGAAAGCTATATCCCCGGTTGACATGGAGTACTTTTGATTCCGGAAATGTGGGCGGAAGGCTATAGTGTCAACAAATGTCTAATATCTAGAAAAGCACTTGTTAGACACGATTTAACTCTATAAAGGGCAGTGAATGAAAAATCCTCAGTGCCCTATGGGGGCTTTGATTTAAAATACTTTAGGGGTAAAGAAGTTTAGAAAGTCCATATTACTTTTTTATATCAATAGGCCTACTTTACAGTTTTACTAGGACAAACAAGCTCATTTGGCCGATAAGGTAATCAAAGTAATTTATCGCGAAATTCTCTTTAATCATGGCATTAGTCTTTATTTGGTTTTCGCACGTGTTTGAGTGTTTAGACAAGTCATCCATCACTCTCACATCCATCCATCCATCACAAATGAGGATTCTAACCGTTCCATGTATGTATATATACGAAGCATGTGTGTGGGTTAAATCCAACCCTCAATCATTCACAACAAAAAAGGAATTAAATGCCAATACAAGGTATCCCAACAGGGTTCTCTTGCCTACTCATTCCACAGTTCACTACAGTAGAAATGCCCATTATATGGCTATTAAAATGTATAATAGTCTGAATGACGACATAAAAACACTTCCCACTAATAGTTTTAAAATCAAACTGAAAGGATGGTTATTGGAAAAATGTTTCTACTCTGTCGAGGAATATTTCAATTCGGTAGGGTTTCGAAATTGTTAACCCAGTATTATTTTATAAAATGTTTACTTGCTTACTGTGTTGTGATGTTTTTTAAATCTTTTGACATTATATAATTTTAAATTTAATTAATTAATTGAAATTGGCAGAATGAATGTTACCTAGGATATTTAATTAATCTTTACTTGTGCACATTTTATAATTATTTTTGCATGCCGCTGCGACGGCTAAACATGCGATCTAACACACAACTTTTAACATTACTCATGTACCATGTTTTAAGCAAAATAAAAAATTCTATTCTATTCTATTCTATTCTATTCACTCGTCTGCATTTCTACCTAAAGCGTTTTTTTATAGACAATTTTCTTTAATCTACCTTGAGTTGTCAGATAGTTTATGCACTATTTTCTTAATCGTTAGCCCGTTATGGCACTAAAACAATTGGACAATAGTCCCAAATAGATATTGAGCAAATGAGAATTAAAGGAGAAGCTAAGTAAATGTTTCATCACTATATTTAGACTAAACTTCCACCCGCGGCTTCGCTCGCGTAGACTGCACTCTAATAAAACACCATGACACCCCTCTGGGAGGTAACTTCCAAAAATCCCTTCTTAGTGAAAATTATGAAGCACCACTTAACAAAATTTAAAGTTTTTTTTTAACCCCTGTTTAAACCCATTTCGGGGTGTGTGCCCAAAATCACCTTTTTATTTAAAACTATCACCGAATCAAAAATCTACTTCCCGAATTTCAAGACTGTAGACAGAGACACAGAGACAGTTTCATACAAACTTCCCACGCCCTTTTTACCTTCTCGGGGGGCTAATTTCCAAAAACCCCTACGTTTATTAGCATACACAGGCACTGCTTACAAAAATCTGATGACTCTTTCTTCAGTAATTTTATTTGGGTTGTATTTAACTGCACATCAAAAAATACTGATTGTGCATCAAAAAATACTGAATTGCTAACCTAACCTAACCTTTGGTATGCAATCAGTTATTTTGATGTACATTTCAGTATTTTTTTGATGTACACTTAATTATTTCCTATTTTAATTAATTCAACGCCTCCGGGAAACATTGTTTAGTCGCTCGGGTCATAAAACCTGGAGGTCGTAGGTTCGATTCTCGCTTTAGGACAGGGGCGTGCATCCCATATAGGCAGATAGGCAGTGCCTACTTTTAAAAATCATCCGCGGAAAACCTTAAAAAATATTGTAATAATAAATCTAAAAACATAAATCAGGAATTAAATTATTCCCCCAACACTTCATAATTTCATCAAAACGGCGCATCGCTGCCTACCAAGCGCCATACAATCGAACTAGTCAAAACACATTTTCGTATAAAATGTGTTATACGACAAAATGGAAATGTCACTCCTGCGTATAGCACAATAACCAGAAAGAACAACTTCTTAAATAGTCGCATTGGGTAAGCAAGCCTAATCGGACAATTAAGTTTGGCTAACCATTGATTTATACGATAATTTTATAGCAGAAAAATCAAAATATAATAAAAGACGAATTATAAACCATATTTTTTATGTTTAAGCTAACAAATAACAATATTTATTAATTATAGACGTTTCTACTTCCGCATTATGCAAGCAAACATGTCAGTTCTTGTGAATCCCACCGACTTCAATAGATGGCGCTAAAAGAAATAATTGTATCAGCTTACAACTATTTTTATTCAATTTATATTATTTATCACAATTTTAATAGCTGATTTGTATCTTAAAATTATTTTATAATATTGATATAATAGATAGATTTTACTTTCCCATTGAAAACACGAACCCAGAAGTTATTGGCTTTAAAAAGTTAAAAAGTAATGAAATGTTATTTGTTTTACGTCAAGGTCAAAATTATGCTTTTTGTTTGTGTTTACATTTCGGATAACCTATCTTTATGTCATGGGTGCGTGTGTTCAGTTAAAACTTAAAACTTTTAATTACTATTTGATTAATATTGTGTGGAGTGCACTGATATTTTAAACAATCTTTGTGTCTTCGAGCAACACGGAACATTGTGTGAAGTGAGTGCATTTCTGACGATGGAAAAATGACAATGTTCGGTATGTGAATGTCCTCAAATTACGTTTTGTTTTGTTTATATAAATTATGATTGGATAAGTGTCTCGCCAACGCCTAATATAAGTTTATTATCACGCAGAAAAATAGGTACCTATATTCATTTGATGCACTTAAAATTAAAATACATATTACGATAATTTTAATTGGCGCGCTGGGCAAATTTTTTTATAAGACGTTTTTGACCTAGTTAGCGTTAGTAAAACAATAACTAGGTAATGTGAGTTTTTTATTTATTTGCCAATAAATATGCATGTTTTACAATGTTGTTCTTATCCGATCGCCAATGACGTTCAAACCGATCGCACAAAAAAATTTTTTCGATCTATTCCTTTCTAATACCAAAAACAAATAGGTACCAATGGTAGGTATTTGTTTCCTATCGACCTGAGAAAAAAATTACTGCCTACCTAGTCTCAAAACCTATGCACGCCCCTGCTTTAGGATTGGTTATTGGTAGGGCTAGGACCCACCTCCGGGTTTAATACCCGTCGAAATACGAGTACGTAAGCTTCCTGAAATGAATTGCAAAAAAACATAGATTGTTATCAACTTACGAGTAATTATCGTTATCTGGGATATTGATTGCTGTCTCACTCACCAGACAATTCGCGAATTCATAACTCGTGGCCTCGTGTCTAGTTAAAGATATCGTAATTATCCCCTAATTAATTGATATGAGATAAAAAATTATTTGTTATCAATGATATTAAAAAAATACATATCATTGTAATAAGCTCATGCAGCTGATGCCAAAGATTTAGCTGATGCAGCACGCGCCGCTCACGCGCGCGACTAGATATACATAAATAAACTAGCGGGCGCCCGCGGTTTCACCCGCGTGGTTCCCATTCCCGTGGGAATTGATTAAAATCCTTTCTTAGCGGATGCCTACGTCATAACATCTACCTGCATGCCAAATTTCAGCCCGATCTGTGCAGTGGTTTGGGCTGTGCGTTGATAGATATCTATGTCAGTCAGTCAGTCAGTCAGTCACCTTTGAGTTTTATATATATAGATTAATCAGTTGGCAACCGATATAGATTTATTTACTTACTCTCTGAGTGAATTCACAAGAATTTCATTGTTCATAATTTGTTACAAAACTGTTTATACTAAAAGAAAGTGGTGTTAGTTACACTATTTGTGAGACGAGCCATTTGGTGTAATGGTCGAGAAGTCGGCTATTATACCAGAGGTCGCGGGTTCGATTCCCGCACGGTACAAACATTTGTGTGCATGAACATGTCTGTTTGTATCGGTCTGGGTGTTCCTATGTGTAATATGTATGTATTTACAAAAAAAAGTATAAAGTAATGTTTATCGGTTGTCTGGCACCTAGGTATGATTAATAAAAATAGTTTAACTTACTTATTAATTTTTTAAAGTGCTTTTCATTTTTAATCGTAAGTGGTTCTACTGCCCGAGGCTTCGCTCACGATGTTTTCCCGGGGAGATTGATATTTTTTAAGGGTTAAAAGTCTTAGTACTCTACACCTCTGAAACTATCCCTACCTCTAAAAATCCGTCACTCCGTTGTCATAGCTATAAAAAACAAAAACACTTTTTATTATACGTATTTTGTTATTCGATGGAAACTGATCATTATCCCGGAATAAAAAGCAGAGACCAGACATTGGTAAGCAAAATATTGGTTGGATATAGGCCCTTTACCGTTGTCTTGTATAAAAGTTTATCAAAATTGGTTCAGTAGTTTAGGCACTCGTATTTATAACAGTAATATGGATTTTGTTCGCCCCGAGAATTGAACGTAGGACCCTGAATTAATCACTAGACTAACAAGGCTTCTAATTACATAATATATGGGTGATTCCACAAAAGTTGGGTAAAATTCGTCCAAATATTGCCATACGTGTTTTTAGATACTAAATTAAAAACTTTTTAGTAAATACAGTGCATATGATAATATACTTTTAGTATCTAAAGGGGCCAGTCACTTTACTAGGTATTTAAAGAGAAATTTGTGTTTTTCTTAAATCTCTGTTCTAGGGACTGACGGGTTGTGCTAGGGACTGATGACATACATTTATTATGCAATAAAACCACATGTTTGTCTTATGTAATTAGTATTTATTTGGTAAATCTTTTTTTTTTTTTTTATACTAGGTCAGTTGGCAGACAGACACGCAGCCCACCTGATGGTAAGCGGCAACTGCGGCCTATTCCATTGAGGGACGCTTCACCTGGAAACGTCCCTCAATGTGCTGCCAGACTGTAGACTCATCTGATCTTCGAGCCTCTGATTTCAAGTGTACTGGCTCCCACATTAATATTGCCGGAACACAGCCAGAGCTGTTATGGCGGCAGATTTCACCTGTGGGGGTGGTAGCTAGCCAGTCGGACTCTGAAAAAGCCCTACCACCAACCAAAATCTCACTCTTATCTTAATTATACATATATTTATTCCAAAATTCAATCAAATCAAACACATTTTCTGTACTCTTTTTCCTTTTTTTGATGTATTTTAATCTTCCTTTCTCCTTGTACTTTGCTAGCAAAACTGGATTTTTTATTTATTTTTCTAAACATTTTTTTGCCTGTTCTGTCTTTTATTTGCTTTTTCTTCTTTAGACAACGGTATTTTTCTTCGGGGCGGCATATTCTACAACAAACAAAAGTTCCTGAATCACGAATCTATGTGAAAGAGCCAGGGCCTGATGGTCTAGGGACTGACGAATCAGAGCAAAATCACTCGTAATTTACGTTTAAAAAGAAATACCGAGACTTGTAGATAACTACAACATCAGAACAAACAAATCACATGTACACACAAACAAGAGAGAAAAATAACTAATTAACTTTACATAAAATAACTCACCTAGGGCCTGAGAGATTGACTGGAACAACGCGTGTTTCTTCAGCATCGACGCCGATTGCACTTATGTCAAGATGGTCGACGCGAAACGGCCCCCGCTTATGGCTTACTTCACGTTGTCACTTTTGAACGCGATCATTTTAAAACGGCAGCTTATTTCGATTGCCGCGTATTTTTAAATTTACTGAGTAGCTAGGGCCTGACTAAAATTATTGATGACACTACTTTTCTTACAAAATATATATATAAAGTATTTAATTTTGTTTACTTAATAGATTCAATGAACAAGGTAATGTATTTTTTATTGTAATTAAGTTAAATAAAGTTCAAATATCATCAAGGCTTAGTAAAATCAGTCAAACGAAAACATTATTTTGGAAATGTGACATGGCTAGGGACTGATATTGAGGATAGAAAATAATATTTTTTTTATAAAAAGAAATACATGATTGTTGCAAAAGTGAGTGACATAGTAAAGAATTGATTATTTCATATGGCAGACATTTTTATTACTGGTTATTTAATAAAAATTGTATAAAATAACACTGGAACACAAAGTTACCAAACTTTTATGGAACTACCCATATAATATTGTATTATTATTAGCACCGTATAAATAACTAGCCTTCCGCCCGCGGTTGAGTAGTTTCGGAGTCTATTCAATACTTACAAACAAACAATCAAATCTTTTTAATATAAGTATAGATAAGTAAATAAAACGCAATATTTTTTTGCACTGATAAATTTTGATACTTGATAAATCTTGATACCTTCTTTAATATTAATTATATTTGATTAAAATAAAAATCACTTTTTATTCCTTATATTCAACGTTTCACGTAAACTCAGGTTTGCACAAAAATTTTTGGTTATTAGTGCAGTTATAATATATAAATTAGTATGTTACATATTTGGCTAAAATACAAGATTTCGTTACAATATGTCGTATGTCTAATGATATTAATAAATAAAGGGCTTCAACGTTTCTTTAAAAGATATGGCTTAAGAGGTCTCGCATTCCACGACTCGATTATTTAATTTAGAAAATAAATAAATTAATACTCATTACTTACATGAATACTATTCTACAGTTCCTCGGCGTTGAAACGAGTGTATAGGGCTGTTATGTAGTTAGCACTGCACTAGGAAGCTATCGAGCGGTATCGATTGATAACATCTGTATCACTAATCATCATAATCTCGAGCGTGACGGGCACCAGGTTTGAGAGATACCGACATATTAAACAGCTGGCTATCACTTCTGTGTGTTTTTTTATACTAGGTCAGTTGGCAGACAGACACGCAGCCCTGATGGTAAGCGGCCACTGCGGCCTATTCCACCGAGGGACACTTCGCTGGAGGCGTCGGTTAACGTGCTGCCAGACTGTAGGCTCATCTGATCTTCGAGCCTTTGATTTCAAGTGCACTGGCTCCCACATTAATACTGCCGGAACACAGCCGCTGCAACAGCTGTTATGGCGGCAGATTTCACCTGTGGGGATGATAGCTAGCCAGTCGGACTCTGAAAAAGCCCAACCACCAACCAAAACCATGATTAGGATAAGACTGATGATGGCTAAGCCGCTCGGGTCGTGGGTTCGATGACTTGGGGTCTGATTGTGGTAGGAATTTTTCACACTACCGTTTGCCCCAGAAGGAGGGTGACAGTGCGGAATGCATTCCCCGGGTATAAAAAGGGCTTCTTAGAGTTTTGATAGCTACGACCCCCATTATCTAACGGCGGTTAAAACGGCCCTTACAGACTGCAAAAATTTTTGAAGTCGATAGAAGCAAAAGAAATTTAACTTTAATTTGCTTCGATTTCGTGCGGATGGATAGAAAAAAAGGTAACATTATATAAATAAATAATTAGAACATTATTTTTTATTCAAAATAAAATATAAAAAATAAAGTTGAAACTTTTATTAGTATAATTAGAATGTTTGCCAGCAATCAGTTTACCTGGAACGATAAAACAGGACGTGTTATTACAATGTACAAGCGAAGCGATACAAAACAAAAGCAATATCAGTTTAAAAAAAACTTATTGGTTCAATTTGTCAGAAATAAAAAGTTGATTTGACATGTAATTTGTTTTTTTTTTTTTGAAAAAATAACGTAAGGTGACAAGTCATTATCATCAGCGAATTGCTGTCCACTGCTGGACATAGGCCTCTCTTAATCCTCGCCACTTTATTCAATCCTCGGCAACCCGCAAAATAGGGACGGTATACTCACAATCCAAAGCCAGGACACGTTATCACAAAGGACAAGGCTAGAGTACAGTCAGCGTCAGAAATATCTGAACACTTTAAAACTATGTCACACCGGCTATTAGCGCATGTATTGTTAGACGTGCCTTAATGTAAGAAAGCAATAGTTGGTGTGACCATGGTACTAAAGTGTTCAGATATTTCTGACGCTGACTGTACCTAAGCGGCTGCTGGACGGCAAACCTGACGGTCGTAGAAACCGAGGCAGGCCTAAGCTCAGGTGGCTGGATGGCGTCGAAAACGACATCAAAGCAATAGGTGTGAGGAACTGGAGGGAGAAGGCCAAAACCAAACCTGATTGGAGAAAACTACTTGACCAGGCTAAGGCCCGTGCGCGGCTGTAATGTCTTAGATGATGATACTCACAATCCAACCAACAAGGAACCGCTTGGCGTACACATCCAGGACCTGGCTGGGCATGCCAGCCGCCTTGAAGGCTGCGGTGGCGTCTGCGCCCGCGTGCTTCTTGAGGGGCTCCGGCCCGGCAGGGTGCTGAGGAGCAGTACTCGCGTTACATTTAAATCAAAGGTAGGTATGGTATATTAGTTTATTCTAGATCAGTTGGCAGACAGGCACACAGGCCACCTTGGGCCACCTGATGGTAAGGGAGTGCATTATTGAATGCGCAAGAACTGGACTGCAGTCATTATCCCCCGGAACAGTACTCGCGTTACATTCAAATCAAAGGTAGGTATAGTATATTTTTTCTAGATCAGTTGGCAGACAGGCACACAGCCCTGGTGGTAAGGGAGTGCATAATTAAATAAATAAATAATAAATATCTCTGGACATTATTCACACAACGCCATCTAGCCCCAAACTAAGCATTAGCTTGTGCTATGGGTGCCAGACAACGGATAAACATTACTTATATACTTTTTTTTTTGTAAATACATACATATTATACATAGAAACACCCAGACCGATACAAACAATGTTCATGCACACAAATGTTTGTACTTTGTACCGTGCGGGGATCGAACTCGCGACCTTTGGTGTAATAGCCGACTTCTCGACCATTACACCAAATGGCTCGTCATGCACAAGAATGCACAAGAACTGGTGCAGTCATTATTCCCTCACTTGGAGAAAGAGTGGTGCGACAGGGGCGTTGCGGCGGCGCTGCGAGCGCTGCGTCGACTGAGCGTTGACGTTTCGTCGTTTTTCATATAAATCTGAACGACATGCCACACGATGCTTTGAAATGACGGACGGTGACGCTTAGCATAACACTGCGTTGCAGCGGCAATGCCCGTGTGGCACCACTCTAAGAGATCAGGTATAAAACGGGTGTTTTCCTAGGCATTTACAGTTATAATTACACCTCCGACGTCCAGACTTACATATTATTATTTTACTTTCGATTGTGCATTCGGTAGGCCCCATATTATAATTGTGTTGTATTTGCAATTGTGTATTTATTTGATCATTCTGACCAGATGAAAGCTTTAGTTAGTTGCGGAACATATTTATTTATTTATTCTGTCGCAGTCTGGATTCTCCACCAGTTACACCGTCAAATCTTAAAATACAAATTAAATTACGTAAAGTTTACTCAAAGGAAGGGCTTAAGCAACAGACTCAAGTGGCTCGAGTTAGGCTTTAAAATTAAGAATTCCTATTGTTCGTAAGCCTTTCAACTTGCAGAGTTTATGACGATGATAGGACTACCCACTGGTGGATTAACTCTTTCTTTGTATTTGGTTAAACAACGTTTTTAGGGTTCCGTAGCCAAATGTCAAAAAATATGGATTCGTCATGTCTGTCTGTTTGTCTGTCTGTCTGTCCGTCCGTATGTCACAGCCACTTTTTACCGAAACTATAAGAGCTATACTGTTGAAAATTAGTAAGTAGATGTATTCTGTGAACCGCATTAAGATTTTCATACAAAAATAGAAAAATAATAGTAAATTTTGGGGGCTCCCCATACTTAGAACAAAAATTCTTTTTTTTATCAAACCCTTACGTGTGGGGTATCTATGGATAGGTCTTTAAAAATGATAATAAGGTTTCTTATAATCATTTTTTTCTAAACGGAATAGTTTGCGCGAGAGACACTTCCAAAGTGGTAAAATGTTGGTCCCCCCCCCTGTAACTTCTAAAATAAGAGAACGATAAAACTAAAAAATATATATGATGTACATTACCATGCAAACCTCCATTGAAAATTGGTTTGAACGAGATCAAGTAATTAGTTTTTTTTTAATACGTCATAAATCGTAAACCGCAATTTTCCTCTCATTCAATTCAAATTAAAATATAAACATCGATCAAACTTACAAAGAACCACAAGAACTTTTATATTATGATGATACTTGCTGTTACGGAACCCTTCATGTGCGAGTCCGACTCGCACTTGGCCGGTTTTTTGTATTTTCATGAAATCATAACATTTATTGCATCATGCTGGAAGATACAGGTGTTAGGTGTTAGTTATATGTACAACATGAACCCGGTTAGGTCACAGCAATCTTATTCTAATAAACTATAATAATTTTGAGATGTTAATTAATCGCTGGTCTATACACAGCGCCACTAGCTCTAAACCAAGCACAAGTTTCGGCAATGTGCAATTTTACATTGAGCGTGAGGAAATTATATTTTTACAATAACGGTGTCCCACACAAACTTTGTTTTTTGGTATAGCATTTATAAATAAATAATTAATTAAATATACTCGAACAAAGTCAAAGCATTTATTTTGCAACTTTTAACAACTAAACTCTTTTATTACAAGAATAATTACTTACACAATCAGCGAATTCGGTGATATCGTAGACTTTGTCACAGATCACTATGTAAAGGCGACGGCCATCGCGGCCATCGAATTGGGCCACCTCCGCCCATGTGTAGCCGCGCTGGGGCTGTTGAAATAAGTCAGAGAAACTAATATTATTAATTTTGTTTATTTCTAAAACACTTTACAATTAGTACACTTATCTAGCGGATTTCGCACTAAGCATATTAGCTTGTATCGCAAAATCCAGACTATAATTTATCAAAACAATTAACAGATGGACGCAACTCAGTTAACAGGTTTTATAAAATTTCTAAAAATAAAACTAACAAACAACACTTCAACATTGTTACATTTAACTGTTTATGATGAGAAAATATATCACACACTTTTCTACCAATAAAAAATGTTTGACTGGCTCAATGGCGCATGCGGCTGGTCTTATGCGTTTAACCACTCAATCCCGAACCGGCACTCGGGTGCCGCGTAACAATAGATTTTCTATTGTGTCTGGTGATCCGGGGCTGGAAGGATTAAATCCCACCGTGTGTGGATCCACGCATCCATGATTTTAGAGAACATTTTTTTTTTTGGAGGAGAATGCGTTTATGCACCATAACCTGCGGCCGTGTGTGGGTGGGACTCGAGACTAAAGCGTCCACTACCCACTAAACTCCCCCGGTTCCCCTTCACACCCGATTGGGACGAGCCGGTGCCAGCGTCAGCTATTGACCAGCCTATGATTTTAAAAAACATGGTGAGAATATAGTCGTTGGTTATATTACTATGATCCAATTGGTCTAGTTCCCCTGTTTAGCCTGACCAAGAAAATAAAAAACCTGCTCTGGAGGCGCCACATTAGCTATGGTTATGGTCACACTTGGTTGCTATGGTTATACTCACAAATAACTCACAATATCCAATAGTAACAAGGCATGGTTGACAATTGACATCACACTTTGACAGACAGCATTATTGAATCACAATTTTTTTTTATTTGATTGTTGCCACTTGAAGAAATTAGTTCCAATATTTTTCCACAATATGGCGAGGTTTTTTATTTTATTGGTCGGGCTATAATCGAGTTTTGATGGCAGTCACTACAATGCCATAACTAGGCTTGCTACATGGATCATGGTGCAAATGTACCCTCCATTAATTTTGGCACCAATTACAATTATGACCGACAGAAAATATATTTTTCTGACTCAGTTTTCAAGTACGTGTCGGTTTGCAAACTGAAGTGGATAAAAAAAAAACTTTTTAAAAAACCCGTTGATAAATGACGGTCATTCACAACGACATCTTATCTAATCACTAAAGATTATGCGAGTGAAAAATGCTCTGCTTACTGCATGACATATCAAATTATGCAACGATAAATACGTATGCAACTCTAGATCAATACAATTGAATAGATCCTAAATACAATAACATAACATAAACATAAATATTCTTTATTGCATAAAAACAAATAAAAAATACAATAAAAAAGAACAATAATGCACAATATGTTCGGTAGGCGGTCTTATCACATTACAATGAATGTTCTGTCTAGTATCTTACGTGCCATTAAATAATCACATGTTATGGTCATAGAAAAAGGCCGGTTTTGACCGCCTCCGTGGAATAGTGGCTAAGCCACTAAGTTAAGCTAAGGGTATAAAACACGGAGGTCGTGGGTTCGATTCCCGCCTTGGGTCTGGTTGGTGGCTGGGCTTTTTCAGAGTCCGACTGGCTAGCTACCACCCCCACAGGTGAAAACTGCCGCCATAACAGCTCTGGCTGTGTTCCGGCAATATTAATGTGGGAGCCAGTACACTTGAAATTAGAGGCTCGAAGATCAGATGAGTCTACAGTCTGGCAGCACGTTTCCAGGTGAATTGTCCCTCAATGGAATGAAAAAAGGCCGCAGTGGCCGCTTACCATCAGGTGGGCTGCGTGACTGTCTGCCATTTGACCTAGTATAAAAAAAAAACCTATCGCCAGGCGTGGTAAATGCCATGCTAGGTGGTAAAAGGAACGAAGGCTTAGATATGAAGCAGGAAAACGTATTAAGGACCGTTCACTTCTTGCTCGTTTTAGGTTTGGGCTATGGCAAGTTCGTTGTAGAGTTGAACTTTTTGAAACTTGTTAGAACTGAGTTTCATGTGCGCATCAGTTTGAGCCTGTTTGCTGTAGGTACCTCATAGCACAAAAACTTTCTCCTAGTGATGGCTAGCAGAACAAAGCTGTTGGCCAGGCTTTCCTGCATAATTGCACTGGCCACCTTCGCCGGACGGGAATATCCAGGTGCTCCCGACTTTTTCCGTTGGCTCTTAAGGGGGGACTGTGTGTCTTCTCTGGGTTTTAACTTACCCCCTTAGATTTGTCAGGGAACCTGGCGAAGTCCTTGGCATCCTTGGCCAGCTTTGTCCCTTGCTCCACAGGGTGTAAAGCTGTTTGAGCGGTTTCGCCGCATCCTGCCGCCACTTCGCCGAGGAAGTCAGCCCTCACTGAAATGAGAAGAGGGATATTACTACATTTGTGGTACTTTTATTGTTTCATGTACCCGTTATAAATGTGGTTAAGCTATTTAATTTGAGGTCAGATCAATAAAATGTATGTGTTGTTGTCCAATGTACAGCGAGTACAACTACTGTAATAGCGTTTATTTTAGTTGTAGTCATAAACGTAGTAATAAGCCCGGTAACATTTTAAACCACGTTTAGCAATAAGAAGGTAAGATTTTATGAATCCTTATTAACCAAAATTTGTTTCTTTTTCTTTATACTGCACATGAAAAACTGAAAATATTTGTTTATATAGAAGCAAACACTATAGATAAATTGCCAAACGTAGAGGAGTGATATTGTGGGGCGGTAACGCACGGGCGCGCCGTTTGAAGCGCTATACCATTGTTAAACAAATGCCTGAAAGCTTTTGGTCAAACCAATTACTCAGATTGATAACCTAAGCTCTGCTTAGACAGCACCGGTCGGTCTTGTGAATAAATAAACGTTTATACAATGCTTTTCATAATCTTATTTTTTTGAAATTTTTGCGATAAAAATAATAATTGTTGTTATGTATGTATGTGGGCCAATATCTTCAGAATATCTGCATCTAACTAGCAAAGTGTCAATAAATAAAATACTAATGACAAGGGACAGGACAAGTAACCTCAAGACCCAGCTGTGAAGAATTGATAAAAAGTCTTTCATTAAAAAAACCTACGTTTAGATTGGTACATCCTATGTTGTTTAATAAGGTATGTTATAACGTTTACAAATACGAGTAAATTTAATATGTTGCATACTCGATGTTGTACTTGTAACCAAAAGTGCTTATAACGGCCAATTTTTTAAAGCTCTAGTTGCGTTCCGCCAATATATGTGGAAGCCAGTGCTCTTGAAATCAAAACTTTCCTTCACACTGATGTGACAGAATAATGTGAAGGTTAGTCTGGCGCGAATCTATTAGAGGCGCCTACAGTGTGCCAGCACATTGAGCGACGCTTCCTGACGAGCTGGAGCCTTCCGGCGATTGAACGTTATCAAGGCCTGGTAAAAAGTAAGGTCTGCGTGTGTGTTAGGCCTCGAATTTTGCGGTAGCGGGTACGAGCCAGCACACAGGCACACGGCGCTCATCGCTCGTGACAGCTCGTGACGGCCTGCGTCAAGCGGTGACTCTCCTTTCCGCTCCCGCTTCTGCGAAATCCGAGGCAAAGGCCTAAAGCGTACAGTGTGCGAGGGCCAGTACGCGTCTTCATTCAATCTGCAAGGTCAACACGCTAAGCCTACACACACCGCACACAGTGCCTCGCGCCGACCACTATGTGACGAGCAAACAGAAACAGTGTGGACTACGGCTTACGCAATGCTTTATATTTAAATGCAACAAAAATTAAATCGTTTGTGCCTTGAAAATTTGCATAAAGGATTTAGAACAAAATATCACATTAAATACATCTTTGTTACTCCCTTGGCAGCTCTTAGCCCGCTGTAGTAGGCTATATAAGTATTTATACGTTTGAATTATTCAGAAAATTTTATTTGATATTAGCCAGCCTAATAAAAATTAATGTGCCAGCGCTTGACCACAATCTGGCTTGAAGTTAAACAATGATATGGTTGCGGGTGACTCTTGGAAAATGTGTCCTTAAAACTGACTTATGAATTGACTGTTTGACACACGAGGCTTGATTTAGAATTTTATTATTTATGGAGCGGTCCTGTGTTTTAATTAACTCTACGAAGAGTCTCGCAAATAACATGACGTTAGTTATAGAAAAATACATGACAACCATTTGTAACGACACTGACCAGGCAGAGATGAGAAGGAGAGACGGTAGGTGGCGCCACTATGGACAGGCGTTCCTCCATCACACCAACAAACCGACTCAAAAAAAAAAAATGAAGATTCTTCATCGTACTTGAGCATTCAAAGTGTCAACAATAAAATGAAGTAATAATAATAATAGATAATAATAGATTTCTCTGGACATTATTCACACAGCGCCATCTAGCCCCAAACTAAGCATTAGCTTGTGCTATGGGTGCCAGATAACGGATGAACATTACTTATATACTTACTTTTTTTGTAAATAGTTACATAGAAACACTCAGAAATTTTCATGCACACAAATGTATGTACCGTGCGGAGATTGAACCCGCAACCTCTGGTGTAATAGCCGACTTCTTGACCATTACACTAAATGGCTCGTCAAAGTAGAAGTGTCCGTTAACCGGCCTTATCAATTAGCACGAGTGATCGAGTGTTTACGAGGCTGTCGCGTGGTTTATCCCCACGATGGCGGCGGGGGCGGCCAATTTGGATTTACAAGCCTTATAAACCTCCTGCCAGATTAATGGCCGACGACGCCTCACCACTTGAGTGTTTTCCATGTGATGCTGTTTGTCTTGTACTGGCGTAAAGAGTATTTTCTTGCTCGAATTTGATAATCTAGCCGCTAAGTGGCACCCTCTTTGGGTATAAAATAATATCATATTAGTATCGTCAGTCTCTTAAAGCAAATCTATGAATTGTAATTTGTAATTTATTGTTGTACGCACCCATAGCACAAGCCATGATTAGTTTGGGGCTAGGCGTCTGCCGGAATGATGAACAAGAGAAAGATTTGATTGTTTGTTTGTATTGAATAGGCTCCAAAACTACTGAACCGGCTTGAAAATCTTTCACTGTTAGGGAAAAGGGGGATAATTGACAAAAGAAATTGCGCGCGGGTGAAACCACTGAGGTGACTGCTATTTGATTATAAAGTACCCATATCAATGTAATTTCCAAGTTAAGTCCTACCTGTGTGCTTGTAATAAATCTTGAGTTTCATATTCGTATTTGCAATGTCTTGTATCTATTAGATAAGATCATGTTTACTCTCTGGGATATTTCAAGTGTTTGTTGTCCAACTTATTGTAAATTACGACGACAGAATAAATAGAGTACATTTTATTTACTGAATTCAGGTTCCGCAGGTAGGCAGGCAGGTCGCGCAGGAGAAACAGTTGTAGCTGTTCTATGGGTACGCCCGACGACTCTCCGGCCCAGTTTATACGTATATTACATCTGTGCGAAGTCAGAGAGGGCAACTAGTATTAAAGGACAATGCCAAACTTGCTAAGAACAATGGGCCCAAAGAAATTAAGTTTATATGCAGAGATGAGATGTATTCTACGTGAAAGACCACACACACACCATCAACTTTTATTATGATGACACCATAATCCGTCCCAGGGGGAAAAAGTTATCGTCAATAATATTTTATTATTTTTATATGAACATAAATAATAAACATAGTAAACATATTTTTTTTCACTAGGACCAATTTTGTCGACGCCATAGTAAAAGTTAAAAGTGTTTTTTGGATCTCCTTCGTAGTCTATGTCCCAAGTCTGCACAACAATATTTTTTTTGGGCCCAGTCTTTTGCATTGTCCTTTATAAACAGATCGTCAAAAATCGACAACATTAGACTTTAATGCTCTAAGCGTCAGAACAACAACACCAATTAGTATGTTGTATCGGTATTTCCATGACAAGATTTGTATCTTCTCCTTTACACTGAATCCGGGGAGGACCGCTCAAATTGTACGCGGAATAATGCGTACAATATAGTAAAATATAAACGCCCAACGTGCACGTGTTAGCACCCGTGATAACGATATCTTCAGGAAAGGTTTTAACCTCTTAAACGCAAGGGCCGATGATTCTGTTCAATAGATCTAACAAAGGATTATCCATCTTACCATAAACCAACGGACTTCTCATCATTTTTTGTACAAGAAATCCTGTCAAATTGCATGGAGATGTGAAAAATAAATTCGTAATTGAAAACTTAGCTAGGAGGTTTATTATCTTTAGGTGCCAGTATATTTAAAAAGTTTGAACATATTCATTTTGTATCATCAAAACGTCACTACATTTACACCGTACTTACCCAGGTACTGTTATATCCCATACACAAATAACTTATTGTAAAATAAGAGGAAAATACCTGCCTTTAAACTTGGGAAATTGTAATGCAAACTTTAAACTCCTACGTTTCAACAACATGCGGGGATGGTGGAGCTTTCACCAGTCAGTAACTTTCTGCATTATCTATTAGATATATCTACATATAATGCTATCTAAAGACAAAGAGACATCATCTTAATTATAGGACAACTGATATTATATTACCAGGATTAAACCAGTGGCTTCTATAGAGGTTCTAGTGATCTCTAAAGAGCTAAACAGCCGAACTGTTAAGTTTACTGCCTCGCTAACAGCGGTTTACGACTTACTACCCTTAACAGCCAACAATTGAACTTTATTGTTGCTCTACAAGTTTATTCCAGGGTTGCAATAAAAAAATACCATATAATTGTCGACATGCTGTGACACAGAACTTAATTTTGACTATAAACAGACTTAATTAATTTGGTGATTCAAATAAGACAACCGCCTCAGTGGAACAGTGGCTAAGCCGCTCGGGTATAAAACCCGGAGGTCGTGGGTTCGATTCCCGCCTTGGGTCTGGTTGGTGGTAAGGCTTTTTCAGAGTCCGACTGGCTAGCTACCCCCACGGTGAAATCTACCGCCATAACAGCTCTGGCTGTGTTCTGGCAACATTAATGTGGGAGCCAATACACTTGAAATCAAAGGCTCGAAGATCAGAAATGAGTCTACAGTCTGGCAGCACATTAAGCGACGCTTCCTAGTGAAGTGACCCTCCATGAAATAGGCCGATGTGACCGCTTACCATCAGGTGGGCTGTGTGCCTGTCTGCCAACTGAAGTTGTATAAAAAAAGACGAATTTGACTATTGATTATGTGTGATGGGTTCAATCTTACGGTACAAACATTTTGTGTATGAACTGAACATTTTCGTTTTGTATCGGGCTAGTATTTACAAAAAAATATGTTCCTTTAAATGATTTCTTTCGAATCGAAGAAAATTAATAAATATTCTTTATAGCACATTATCGAAGTTTGTTTGATTATACGATTTATACGAGTTTATAACAAATTATAGACGAATCAGATTCGGGTATAAATAAGTATAAAAGCTTATTAATATCCGGTATATCAAAGCCAATACATGTTTCAAAGCGATGTGCTATTTTTGATTGAAACGCTCAAACTGTTACTTTCAATTATAGCCTATTTCAAGAACATATTAAAGTATTACTTGGAAATACCTCACTTCAAAGAAAGTAACGTCACCACGTAGAACTTCACCTAATGACGTCAGAGGGCGCTTCCATTCGCTCGAACTTTAACTAATCTCCTAAACCTTATTCATAAATTTGCAACAACGAGTGGTTTTGTTAACATTTAACCTTTACCCCTCCCAGAGTTAGTCATTACCGAGTTTTGGTGACGTCACGTGCTACGTCACGCCGCGGGCTGTCAAAAGGGGGCGGGGCTTGCGCGGGCAGGCTCCTCCCATCACCCCGAGACCGCCAACCGGTATATAAGGCTTCGGAGCAGTGAAGCCCGCCAGTGTCCCTTCGACGGTCGAGCTGGGAGCTTAACGCCGGTCACGCAAAGTTTACGTCGAGTAGCATCACGGTAAGTAAACATTTTGCTCCATGGTTTTCTCGTGAAGATTGAGGCTGATGACGTCAGAGGACACGGGAAAAATTAGGATTAAGTTTGAGTTTATTTGGCTTGAGGAACTGAGGTTGATAACTCAATAACAAAGGAAAGAATTAACTTTCTAGTAATCGATTAATATATTTTAATTATGTAAGAATGACTAAAAGCCATTAGGATTGTTTTTCATAAATATTTAAGTAGTTCGTAATTTTCTACAGCGGTATATAAAGAGTGTTTTTTTATTCTATTGAATGTTATATGGTAATTTAAAAAATACTAAATTCTAGAAATCAATTATTTTCTTAAAAATGCATGGAACATCTGGACGTCTTTATGGCTCACATCGAAAAAATATATTTTAAAGGTTCATCTATTCCAACAATACTCAAAGTCGTGCTTATTAAAAGAAGAAAGGATACTGTGAAAACTTTAGCAAAATAACTATTCTACTAAACTAAGCAATAAGGGATACACCTCTTAGTATTATAGAGACATTTCAAAACAATTCAAAACGTAGGAAATGATGGTGCCTAGAGGTTTTTTGTTTGAATAAGAAAAAGCAGCCTGCTTTGATTCTATTTTGACAGAATTTACTTTGGCAATTAGCTGCAACAAGTTATAGATAATTAGTTTTATTTAAAAAAGACAAGAGGAAACTATTTCCTGTACTGAAAACAAGTTCGGCACGAGGGAAGACGCGGGCAAAGGAAGTCCTATATTTTCCTTTGTTTGGAAAGACACAATATTGTTACAAAAAAAAAATAAGACGTGAAGTGTTTACCTATAATAAACAAGAATAATCCGATTTTCTAAATAATCCGATGAGAAAAGTGAAAATAATAGTTTAGGTTATCTTATTGACTACGGGAAAATATCATAAGACATGATTTGAGACTCAAACCAAATAAATTGGTTCATTCCGATGATTGGAACGGGAATTCTTATTTTTACTTCCCGTCCGTCCCATGACCAAATATATTTTTTATTTGGTCTGAGATTTGAGAGTTAACCTGTGTGCGTTCTATAAGATATTTATATTAATATTGCGGAATCTATTAGTTATGACGGACTATCGTAATTGAACAAATCGTGTGTTTTATTCCCCGACTTAGCAATATTTTTATCCTATCTGAAAAAAATCCTCATGAATGAACAATGGCAGTTTTATACCTGCATGTTTTTAAGGTGTCTTAAAACTTGACTTATATAAAAATGATTATTTGAATTAGCCAGATTTTTACATCATAACACATTTTTATTTAAAGGCTGATATTAAATCATGAATTATAAAAACCTCTCAGTTGATTACAATATTAATATCTTACGCGTTTGTGTTGCCGCTTTAGAAAAAATAACACATTTATATTTTTTTCAATAATAAGAAAAAGGAATAAAAATAATTTATTTCAATGCAATGTGTAACTTAGAAATTATATATCATTAAAAATAGCACAGTGGAAGTTCCCTTCGTACATAAAATAGCGTAATGTTTCTTTATTGGTAAAAATGTAACTTTTAAAGCTGTCTCGTGTAATATTTAACTATCTGCCAATTGCAACTCTGCTACCAAAGTTATTTTGACAGCAGGAAACTGCAAAGCCATTTGTTTGACAGTCTATTTTTTTTTATAGGTTTTGGCTTTGCACGGTTTGTACTTTAGCCACAGACGATATTTAAAAGGTCCAGTATTCTCATAAATGTTTTAGGAGACTGTTTATTTTTCCTCTGACTGCTTCTAAGATGACTATTTTAATAAAAAATAATTTTATTAATTACTAAAAGAAGAAAATAAACAAGGATTTGTTTCATTACCAACATAACCTCAAAGTACAAAAATACTTATAACTTTTTTTTCCGACCACCGTTTGTTAAAATTCTTTTTGGAAATGTTTATGTAATGCAATTGCTAGTGTATAAGCATTTTTTAAATCATAGACGCCCCAATTTTTATCCAGGACAAACGTAGTATGGGACTTTGCCATCGTTCTTTAGTTGTTTAGTAAAAAATCAGTCGCTGATTATCTCTTTCATCTTCAAATATAAAATATATACTTACCGAAATAAAAACAAAAAAAAAACACTTATATGAAGCGATGTTAACGATATGGGAATGCTATTTTACAGAATGTAGTTAACAATATTTGTTTTAAACTTAGTTTCCTGATCATTTGAGCATTTACATTTACTTGGTTCTAGAAATGTCATTATTTAACGGCTCGTGTAACGCGATATCCAATTATATTCCAGAATATTTCAGACATCGTCCAAATTCTTTCAGTCAAATTCCAAATTCAATACATATTTTCACAACAACCTCAATTAGGTCAATAGATTTAAATTAAAGAGGTTTTAATATTGGAGTTGCTAGAGATCTAATCTGTAGCTGTTTTATTCAAAGACTAGCCTTCCGCCCGCGGTTTCACCCGCGCGTAATTTCTTTTTGTAAATATCCCCCACATTTCCGGGATCAAAAGTACCTTATGTCACCGGGGGATAGTGTAGCTTTCCAACAGTGAAATAATTATTCAAATAGGTTCAGTAGTTGCGGAGCCTATTTCTAATATTAGTATAGATAAAACCGTGTGTTGGAAAAATTATAAGAATTTCGGTTTAGTATAAATTCATATGGCGCAACATATAAAAGTGCAGCAATTTTAACAGTCCTGTCTCGCGTAGCTTTATTTCGGAACGATGCACTGAGATTGCACCGGGAATACACAACGCTTGCATTGCGTCTCTGCTTCATATGTAAAATGCATTCTTCAGTGTGCAACAGGAAGATGAGTATTTCAATAAGTTAAAATGGTTTTGTTCATCTGTGTCTTTATATCTCTTAAAGTCCCATCACACGTTTTGTTTTGATACTACAGGGTTAGCTCAAACCTACTACGGTCTGTCTGATGCACAGGTCTGATGAAAAGCGGTCACCGTTCCCTATGGACGCTAGCAATACCAAAGGCATTTTTTTTTTAAAATCCATTGTAGTTACAAAAAACAAAAAAAAAACAATTTTTTTTTATTATAAGCATTATTTTTAAAAATAACACAGAGACTATGTGTATGTATACTTGTCCATGTCATAGTATATATGATACTACTCGTAACTTTACATAATATTATTTAAAAAAAGGCAAACTGTTGAGATTCTTGCAGCACTTCTTTTCTCAACATCCCATTGACGTCGAAGAGCTGATAGGGAAAAAGTATTTTTTTAAAATGTATTTTGTAGAATAAATTATTTCATTTCATTTTATCTTTTTAATTAGTGGCTACAGAAAGAATCTATGAAAGCTTCTTATTACTCCCGGCAACCTTAAGTGAATTAACTGTTTCATTCCAGTCACTGAATACGAGTATTATCCTCATAATAACATGTGTATTCAGATAAGAGATATGAGGGATTAAAATCTAATATCGTTTCAAATGAATAAAGCTTATTCAAACGGACTCCTAAGTGGGTACAAAGCAAATTAACTTGCACTTGAGCTGTTGCTTGGCTCACGTTGAGTCTTGCTTCGTTTATATCAACCGCAGCATTCACTTAATTAGATTCTAAATAGGAAATGTAGAAAGAATATTATACATTTTTAACTTGAGTGTACAAAAGCTGAATGTTTTGTCTTGAAACTATTAGGTACCGCTTCAAATTTGACAAAACTTTTGGGGAAGAGTTTGTATTTAAAATAAGTTTATTGAGAAACTTTAAAAGAAGTTTATACTTATTTCTCTGTATATTTTACATGATATTAGATGTTGGTATGCATTTGATATTACTATCAATAAAAGTCAATCTCTGTCAACACGGGTATATTAGCCGACTTCTCTAAGTACAAATATTCTATTATAAGTACAAATATAACAGTCCTCAATACAGTACAGTAATACTACACCTGTAATACTTACCTGTGATTCACAATAAATGAATAAATAAATAAAAATAAATAAATAAAAAAAATAAAAAAAAATTATACACTGTATAAAATTTATACACTGTATATATTTTTGTGGTCCAGCTTATGAACTCAATCTGGTCTGATCTAATAAATACATAGTTTTGCGGTAGAATATGTTTGCAAATCGCTTCGTACAAAGGCAGATCTATACTTTGGGAGTCCCTCATGCATGGAAAACTGCATTGACCTACGAGAAAGAGGCGTATCTCCAGTATATATGTTACGCTCAAAGATCAAAAACGCCCATTGAGCGGAAAAATAGCTCACAACGCGTTGTGGTCACAGTAAAACATCCAACGTACTGACACACAGATATAATAATAAAATAAATAATAAAAATAGTTTATTCAGTAACAAACATTTTTGGTTACAAAATAGTAGCTGGTGTCTCCTTTTAAGCTTATAAAAGCCTGTGTCAGGAGGCACCGCTCTTCAGTTACAGTTTCTTAAGTACTAATTAACAAGCATCAGTATTATTAAACAATTTCTTAGCGTATGAAAATTAATTATTAAGGTAGTACATAGATATTAATTTAAACAAAAACAACGTCAGAGGCGAAAATCGACTAAGCCTTGGCCTTCGTGGTTATTTTTTTTTTACCTGAAAAAAACTTTGTGACCACCACGCGTTGTGAGCTATTCGTGTTCCGCTCAATGAGCGTTTTCGATCTTTGTTGGGGGTAAGGGTAACATATACATAGTTATTTTAGTCTCTACCTGAGTCCAGTCGTTCGGTGATTGACAAATAAAGAAGCTTAGCCCCGCCGTGCCGCCAGGTGTCTCATCGAAAAGTTATTTCATAAACAATTTTTGTCCCACAACTTTTGGGACTCCTGAAATTCCAGACCCTTTAATAGCTATCGATTTCACATAAAAAGTTTTCAGAGGTCGGATAAGTCATCAATATTTAGGTTGCTACGCATTTGCAAGCTTTGACAGAACTATTTAACCCACACAAACTTTTATTTCAGACTTTCCGCTGTGATTTCACCCGCGCGTAATTTATTTTTTCAAATATCCCGCCCTTCCCCCACATTTCCGGGATCAAAAGTACCCTAATTGGAAAAAACTTGAAAACCGAGCAACTTTTACTAAAAATAATTAGATTAGGTACTTAGTTACATCGGAGTTATTCATGAATTTAGTTACATACGATACGTTTCGTCTAATTTCAGCCCTATACTATTCACTCACAAAGAGAGCCTTAACATTGTCTTCACCGTGCTACGAGAGATTGCTACGACTGTCTCGCTACGACGTCCGTAGCGTGCAGTGCTACGACGTAGCGTAATTTATGAGACAGATGTTAGCAGTTTGTCTTGAATAGGACATACTCTTTAGGGATGCGCCGATCCGATCCGATCCTTTGAAAGATCGGATCGGAAGGCATACGATCCGGCGATTTTCGGATCGGATCGAGGTCATACGATTTTCGGCCGGATCGATACAAAAGTTGAAAGATCGGATCGCTTTGATCGTATGAATTAAGATGCGGTTTGTTTACTATAAAGTGGGTACTTATTTAGGTTTATTTGGTACGAAATTTATCTTTGTTTACATTTTGAACTTGGCGGCATCCTTTACGGGATCTGTTATTCTTATACATTATAATTTATTATACGAATGTTGTGGGTAGGTAAGCATAAAATCTGTGGATTTACTAGTTTGTTTGTTACTATCTCTGTATTTGTCTTATTATCGTGTATTTAACATGGCAATAGGGCATTGGATCCTTGTTTACAAGTTTTACGTCATACTTTGAGGGGTTTAGCTAATAAAGATCTAAAATTAATTGTGTCTCACTCATTTGCATCCGATCCGGATCGATTTCTTGAAGATCGGATCGACGGCATGCGATCCGATCCGCGGATCGGATCGTGGCATTACGATCCATTACGATCTGAAAAATCGGATCGACGACCCGGATCGCGCATCCCTAATACTCTTTGTTAGATGCATAGTATATTTTTAACCTAATGCACTGAAAATTTTAAACAAATAATGATGATAGTATTACTTGTAGATTTTGTTAATAAATACGCAAATATTTATGAATATTGGAAGAGTAAAATAATTGGGTGACTTTTTGGCAAATACGTTAAAACAGTTGTGTTTTGTGTTCTTTGTTCCAAAATCTCACTGAGTTTTCTGACCCATTATCGGATATTTATCCATTAGACCATCGATGCGATTCATTACAACGCTCTGAATAGGTTCATACTATCTTCATAGTAAAGTTGTAAACTGAGCCATAAAGCACAATACACAGAACATTTTGTACTAGCATGCAATAGCATGGACATTCCCACCTAGAAGAAACAATGAAAGAAAAACATTTGCTTTAATTTCCACTAAACAGCTTCCGTAGCTCGTAGCAGCTTGCGCGTAGTCCGTAGCTCGTAGTCCGCAGCTCGTAGCATTGTTCCTTTGAGCTCGGCAATGAATGCTTATTAGCAACCAAACAATGGGAATGCAAATTAAATATTGCACTACGGTTTAATTACAATAGCTGCATTCCGCCTTTGTTGTTGATTTCTTTGAATTCTTTGCTAAACGGTTTCTCGAAGTGCTTCAGTGTTGCCAGTTTTACTGTGATAGATTTTTGCTTTTATTTCAACGACTGACCACTTCTTGTGCCACCTACAAGAAGTTGTTTTGAATTGGTGCCGGTGGTCAAATAAATAATTTTTATTCTTTCTTTCTAATATGGTTCAAATAAGCTTTATAATTTGCGCGTTTTTAATGTTTAATCTTTTTATAGTATTAGTAGCCTGCGCGGACTTCTAATCCTGTTATGTTATGATAAAAGTTGCAATGTATTTTCTAAATTTCATTAAAATCGATTTAGTTGCTTAAACTTAGAGTTATTTACAAAAACGTTGTTTCAGTTTCATCATCCAACTGATTTCAAAATATAAAAAAGAACAAAATAATTTTTTGTCGATCCTTTTATTTAACTGTTTGTTTTCTAAACATTTAATTTTATTAATTGTCAAATTGGGAATCTTAATGTTTTTATAGTCATAGAAATAAAGCTAATCTCAAGCAATTGCTGTTTAAACGTTCCGTCCAAGTAAGATTCCGAGGCCAACTTCTCGTAAACCGCGAAAAATACTTGACTCCTCTTAACACTGCACATTAATGATTCTGCACGACTGCCTCTACACCTTGCATTTGTACATACATCCATTGCGTGCATTCTCCTTTGGAATGCGGGACGAGCCGTGTCGACAGTGCAATGTACGCGGTTTCTAGAGGACAGTCGCTTTACGTTGCGGGGTTGCAAGTGTCGTGGTACGGGGATGATATTCTCTCATTACGACTGGTATCCGTTGTTGGAAGTTTGAGCGCGTTGTGGCGACGGGCGAAATTAGGAAAATGTTTCATTTAAACTGTTAGTGTTATGCGTTTAATTTTTACTAATTTTTGTTAAGGATAATTTAAAGTCACCATAATTCAGAAAATCAAACTCAAAATATTATTTACTTATCAAAACAAAAAAAATGTACCGCTTTCTTTTTCTCGAAGTATTTAAAGATACTCTAATGGATCCATATCAATGTCACAGAGTGGCTCTACCACTGAATTTGGAAGATTTATATCTATCGAGAAGAAACGTCAAGAAACTTAGCTACTCTTTTTAATCTCAACTTTTTACGTTTTATAACTCAAACAAGAAGAGTACAGAATTTATTCTGATATTTTATTTTGTAAGATCACCCAGAAGTTGTCATGTAGTGCCATAGCACCTAGTTTCATTAATATTAAACGAAACAATTGCTATGCGTTGAAGACATTCAGAAGACATTTGTTAGATGTACAACTGGGTAACTACTGAATACCTTTACAAACCCGTTTCCATAACATATTTAAAAATAACAATCTCAATTACCTTCGACCTACCGCGGAGTTCTCCCGGGAAATCCCTAAGCGATGTACGAATCTGATTGTATCGTCCCATGCTCGCTCCCCAGAGGCCGTATTGATACAGCCTGGTTGATAAATTGTATTAAGTGTGTTCTCGATGGGCACAATTGAGTGTGAATTGTATTAGAATTGTTTTACGTATCGAACTGTATAAGGTAGAGTTTTTAAATCAGTAATTTTGACCTCAAATTGCATGTCCAGAGGCCCTAGACAAGCGACATTTACGCCGTTCGTTGTAGCTCAATTTGCAGTAGCGAATGTCAAAACCCGTACTTCAATATCGATTGACAACGTAACTTTTCTTAGGCACCTGTCAAATCCATACAATTTGAAGTTAGCGAATTTCGCTATCGCTGTCAAAATGTTACTTTGTCTAGGCCCTCAGGTTCGCGTTTTGTCACTAACTAGTCAGGCTTGCACCATGATCTTTTTTTTTTATGGACTCTATCCCGCGCCTGTTTGCGGCGCGGTGATTCTGCCAATGTCAAGTGATTATGGGAGTTTCTGATTGCGTTAAAACATTGGTGTTAAGATGTTTTAACGCTTCATGGAAACACTGGAGGATACTCTCAAGGTCACGGGGGAATGGACGCCTTTGCGGTTAGAGCGTCTCATCTACCGATGAGACACACCACACGCAATACCCGTCCATTCAGTCAATTTGTTTCAATTTTCTTATTTATGACACTTCGTTACACTTTACTGAATGAAAATCACACCACTTTTCACCACCAAACTGCACTAGATCACAAATAAAAATATTTAAAACTAAAAGACGCGTGAACCCATCGCCTACCCTCCAGTCTCCATGATCTAGGTTTTGGCAAATCTAGATATTACATTCGAGCGACTGCCATCTGACTTTCGTAACCCTTGACAGAGAAAACAGACAAATCAGAATTATTCGAATGTGCAGGTTTCCTCTGGATGTTTTCCGCCACCGAAGACCAAGTGATAAATACGCTCATTTGGTGGCTGTTATCAAAAACTTGGCCATAATATAGATATTATGGTGGGTCACTATTTGAGCGTTTTAAATATTTCTTTGAAAAACGAGAAATCATAATTAAGACAATTTATTGCATAGTCTTCATATCTCTTAAGTTGTTTTTGGTAATTCTAATAAGTAATAACTTAAATTAAATTTTCATTGTTTTAAAAGCTACAACGAATAGGGCAATTAAAGCAAGAGTTGTAGAAGATGCGGACGTTTGCTTTTCCGTCACTGACAAATTGACAGGGCGCACTAATTGTGTCATTTGTAAGCGTCTTTGCAGAAACACCTAACACTCGCTATATTACTATTTCGATACCGAAACATTTGCCTTAGAACAATTAAAAATTCTGTCCTAACACAGAAAATATGTCTTAGAAATATATTCGAATGCAGATTGTATTGATGAAAAAAGTTGTCGACATTTTGGCGATTGAACAGATTTTGTTTAACCGGTTCTTCTCGATACGAGTAGCTGATAACAACATTCCGGTGCCGGTGGTAAAGACACTCTTTAACATTGATAATTGAAAATTCATTATTACATTCCGAAAACCTACATGAATATAGAATTATTTGGTTTTGGATGATTTTAATTAATGTATTATTAAAATACAAAAATTGCCTTAATCAATAAGGTTTTCTTCAACAATGTTTTCCTTACTTACTTACTTACTTACTCCGATGGCTCAGCGACCCAAAGTGTGTCTTGGCCTCCGATACAATATTCCGCCACTTGCCACGATCCCGCGCAGTTGCACGCCAGTCGTTGGCTTTCAACTCGCAGAGATCCGCTTGCACAACATCAGCCTAGCGATATCTGGGCCGGCCGACAGGGCGCCTTCCAGTTGGTCGGCCCAGATAAGCTTAGTTTAGCAGACAATGTTTTCCTAAACACATAATTTTAATTGAGACTTAAATGAAACAGAAAAGAGATAAGGAAACATTTTAAAATGTAATTTTGGAGCTGGTGTCAGTTCGGTGCCATATTAAGCTACGGGCGTAAAATATGGTGCGCGATGACGATGACTTCACTCGCCCCCGGGCCCCTCTGGGATAGAGTCCCTGCACTCCCGTGAGAAAGGCAAATGATACACCATGGCAAAAAATTCATAGCGTATCTTCCTCGTCCGTGGAACAATGGTCGTGAGTTCTATTCCCGCCTTGAGTCTATTTCAAGCCAATATCCATCTTTATGTCGATAATTTGATTTCAAATATGTAGTCCTTGCTTTGCAGTAGGTTTTCTTTTTGTCTTGCGCTTATTAGAAACCTGAGCTGTATTATAAAAATTCGGATTGAATAGGACATCGATCACATCTAGAACAACCACTAAGTTTTAAAGTAATCCAGGGAGGCAAAGACGTTATTTCAGAAAGTTACGAGAAGTAACCTTGCTAAACATTGGCATAAACGAGTTACAATATTAGCACACTTTAATAGTAGATTGTTAACCAAGGGCTTTATGACATCAATTGCATACGAGGTTTTTGGCGCCCGATCGCAGCGAGGGCGCTAATTAGCCCGAGTATGCAATTGATGCTTACACCCGAGGTTAACACTCTGCTTTACATATCGATTGTGAGGTAAGTAAAAAAACAGGAAAGGTTTCTATGAACATTTAATAAAGAGTAACATGTGTATTTAATTAAAATTCGCGCCTAGCTAGTCGACTGCCTTTTTTACTCTTCACGATTTTATGGCACGCAAGCGCGTCAAATCGTGCTGGCCAGTTTGATTTTTAAATTGTGACTGCGAAACAAATAGTTCGATATTTAAAATAAAATCTTCATAAATTCTAATATAAATTGTCTCGATTCCGATTCGAGTAAATATCGATACCGAGAAAAAAAAACTTTTAAAAAATATTCTTCTTGCAGTATGAGTATGACAGTTCTTTTTTCAAATTCCAAAACCTATGCTGTAATGTTAACATTACATAGTAGGTTTTGAAACCTATGCTGTAATGATATCCATACACCCCGGCATTCAGGGAAGTAAGTGACTACTTACAGAGCAAGAATTATGTAAAGATATTAATGACATACTACTATTTCATTACAAAGAGACCTTTTATTACAAATGAGGGCGCGCTCAAGCCTACGGGCCGACTAATGATTATGTAGTGGTCACCGTCGCCTATAGACCCTTGTAACAACAGGGGCAATACTAGCGCATCGCCGAACCTGTAATTTTAAAGGAAAACATAACGTTTGCAGTAAGAAGAAAAGGTTTTTCCCGCTGCCATTACTACGAGTATCCCATCCCCAATTGAGATCTGAAAACTTTTTTTTTGCGGAGGAGAACGCGTTTACGCGCCATAACCGCAAGCTTGCGACGCCTGCGGCCATGTGTGGGGCTCGAGACTAAGTCCCACTACCTACTAAACTCCCCTGGTTTTCCTTTCACACCCGATTGGGACGAGTCGGTGCCAGCCTTGTGGCTATTGACCAGCCCATCCGGTACCCCGACTTGAGAGGCCTCAAGTCGGGGTGGCGCCTAGGGAGGGCCACTCGAGAAACTAGGTAACCCTCAGAGAGGAAACGGCGGAAGTTTAGTTGGTACTGAGACGCTTGGGCATTTGGAGAAGCCTATGTCCAGCAGTGGACTATTACAGGCTGATGATGATGAGACGCTTTAGTCTTCAGTCCCCAAACACAGGTCAAGCTAGACTGGTCATGGTGCATTGTTCTCCAAAAAAGGGTACATTGTTAAGTAGAGAAGGGATCCACGGAAGCCTTGTTGACATGCAATGCAGATCGATACGTTGTAGGACTTCGCTCCGGTCACTGCATCGATAGGCTTTGGATAAAACTAGTTCAGATCATGCTCAATAACTTTATTTAGAATAATATGACTCATCTGTTATCCACGAATTATTTTAAAAGTATGGAAGAATTGACATCTGCTTATGAAGTAACATGTAATTATAATAACTTTGTTGATGACCGATTTGATAAGTTTGTGTTATACATATTCAAACATTTATCATAAATATATCGGTAAGAAGGTACGATATGGGTACGATACATATAAGACAGTGTATTTAAGTGACGTGTCTCATTCATAACATGTTACTAAAAATGATACGTCAACCTAAAAAAATTATATAATTCACAAATTAATAAAGCTGTTCCTACTCCTGTACATTAATGAAATGTCTTTACAGTTTCAACGATACACTTACCGATATATTATCTAAAAATAAAGATCTAAGACGAGATATTTCCCGAAACGTCTTAAGATGAAAAGACCGGATGTTGATGAAATTAGATGAGGGGATCAAGTTATTTACCTAGAGCAGTCACATGTTGCCAATGCAAATATTTAATAATTTGACTATTCGAAGCTCGGAAATTAAATATGGCGGAGGGAGAGTGAGACAGAGTGTTGACATGAACCTTATTTGTCGAATATGTCGTTATTAAAGACAAGGCCCGCCGAGCTCCGTACACGGTCAAAAGGGAATATCGGACGCTACAGACTGGGCGGGATAGGGCTCTTATATAATAGCATGGTTTGCCTTCTTCGGCCCTTTCATCTTTGACGTATGTGTGCATATGTTATTGCACATTTCTTTTCTGCACTTTATTAACCCTTTCCCCGCCACGCTTTTTTCCGAAAATGGTGCCCCACACGCCACGACCATTAAAAAAAAATTCCAAAAAACTATTAGGTTATACTCAACTCATTCAGGCAAGTAAAAATACAACGTTTCTTGATCCTGTTTTTTTGTCTGATATATCAGACATTGGCGTGGTGGACACGAAAATGGTTTGTCTGATATATCAGACATTGGCGTTGAAAGGGTTAAGGAGTTCTAAAAAGTTATACATACATAATGTAATTAATCGAAGATCATGTAAGTCTACAATGCGAAAATACATTTTGTGATGCTTCCGTTAAAGAGAGCCTCTATGGAATAGACCAAAGTGGCCCCCACCATTAAGCCTATAAGCCAAAAAAAAAATGCAAAATCAGATTACTGAAACAATTTTGTGTGACATAGACAGCATGTTTTTCAAATGCGGACTCGCGATCAAAAAATGGTTTTAAATTGAAATTGAATTAGTTAAGGCTCTGAGAACGCGGCAATTACTAAAACCACTTATAAAACGAGTTAAATCTGAAACTTTAGACAGAAACTAAACCAAATGATTTATTTGCCAACGGATTTATCTTCTCAATCTCGCGTTGGTTTCATCGCAGGCTATAACTCATCCGCCTGTGTTTGCGAGACTTGGCGAGTGATTGACAACCACCGCCATTATGCCTAAAACAAATTACACAAACACTTTTGTCTGATATCCCGCAGACGGGATAAAAGTCGAGGCTGTCAGGCGCAAACCAATGCTAATCTAGCCCTATTGTGGCATTTGTTAGACAATTAATATTTGGACGTGACACAGCGGTTATCGTTTGCCTAACTCGTTTAAATGAAATGGGTTTGGCCATTTTTGAAGGACTGTGAGAGGATTGTTTTGTGTTTTGAGTGATATTGTAAACTAAGTTTGATTAATATTGTATTAATCAAACTTACTACTACTATTTCGTGTATTGTATGTATTTGATGGCGGAAAGGTCCTCGAGTGGTGGCCACGTACCGGTAAACGCAGCCGTGTTAGGCCTCCAACAAGGTGGACCGATGATCTCATAAAGATCGCCGGGATCCACTGGATGCGGGTGGCGCAGGACCGATCGGTTTGGAGATCCCTGGGGAAGGCCTATGTCCAGCAGTGGACGTCGTTTGGCTGAAATGATGATGATGATGTATTTGATTAATTATGTTTATGTTTTAAAGCTTCGGAACTTTTGAAACTACTCGTAGGAGGCAAAATTTCCCCTAAAATGTCTTGCTAGTTGGATTGTTCTTTTGTGATGGTGCACCGTTGCACCGGGTCACGCAACATGAACCACAATATTCAAGTATTTATTTTATTTAAAAGATAGGTACACTGACAGATTACAGTCATTAGTTAGTTTTCTTCAGTATTATATGCAGTCTTATGTAAAATATCATACCGTTTATTACTACGTATTTTTTTTTTTATTACACTATATTTTTTTTATTTCTGTCAGTTCATAGGTGCACCCTATTTGAATGAAGCCTATTTGAATAAAGCATATTTTAATTTAATTTGATTAGTACTATTATTTCCTAGACAGCAATTCAAAAGTAGTATTTTTCCACGATATTCTAGTCCCCGAGTCTTTTCACGGTGTTAACAAGAAACGTTTTAAACGCACAGCGCACTTTGCACTATTTGAACATACTAATCTTTTATATAATTATAGATTTCTTATACAGCGTCGTCTAACCCCAAATGGCAAAACTTTTACTATAAAAACTGTAAAACTAAGTTTTTTTCCCAAAAGAAGATATGTCAACCATTGAGTTAACATGTATTGTATATTGACATTTGCATGAAACCTCAAAAGTATTTAATAAAACTTTTACTTCCTATATTGTGTCCCAAGACCAAAAACTTTATAAAAAGAGTTTCAACTTTCATGCACTTTAACAAAAACACCCAAAACTTTGTGAAGCATTTTATCGTAAACCCATAACAGGTGTCAATCAATAGCAAAATAAAATTGCAGATAAATAATATAAATAGACGCAAAGTTTTTTCTCTAAGGGACCTTGCTATATACGAAATTTTTTTTTTTCACCATTTGGTTTCTATTTATTTTTAGCTTTTAAAAATATCGCGCTCTGAGGCGTGTTTTAAAGTAATTTATTATAAATTTTACTTACCATAATACTTATTCAAGTTAATTATTTGAACCAGCAATCAATATATTACACAGATATGTTTAAAAAAACCTTCATAGCGTTTCAATTAATCCGATAAATCCCCCTGCTTTCGCATAAATGAATCTTGCAGACCATATAGAAAGACATTTTAAGGGGTTTTATTAACGAGATTTGCCTTTGTCTTAGAGAATGCATTTCTTTATTACAGTCTAAGTCAGAATTTAATTTCCGGCCGCAGAGCGCAGTCCGAGCTATTTTCTACCATCTTTGTCTAGCTAGATCTTCACTTCACAAACTGGTATGATTATTCCATTACATTACAGTTCATTTAGTGCGGTTTGTAGTATTGTACGAACAGACTTAGGTCAGATTAGAGGCTTAGATACCTACTCGTAAGAGTAAATTAATTACACAGTCAGGCAGCACATTGAGCGACGCTGGTAAAGTGTCCCTCTATGGAATAGGCCGCAGTGACCGCTTACCATCAGGTGAGCTGCGTGCCTGTCTGCCAACTGACGTTGTATAAAAAAAATTGAGCTGTGGTGGTAGTCAATGGCTAAAATCTTGGGGCGCACCTACGGAATTTCTATGCGAGTGTTTACCTCTATCTCGACGATAACAAAATCGTAAGAGAAAACATGCTCTTGTTTTGCCCATGTTAGCTGTATTGTAAATAAGTCACGCACGAGATCTTCTAATACATAAATAAAAATAAATATTGTTAAAATGTGTAGTAAATATACGCATAACGGAGTAGGGACACAAATTAATATCGCTGGCTTAATTGCTTTCCCGCTTACACCGCCGGCCAAAGAATTAACGACTGCAAATTAACATTGAAAGACAAATTAGTTCCTCCGTCTGGCAATCTGTTAGATTAGTGTCTAAAAATATATTTGTCAATACAACTATTATTGGAGATTAGAAGAAAATTATTTGCTCAAGTGTTTTTCTTCAGCTTCATTTTTGTAGTTATTTTTAGAGATTATTATTTTTTACGAAGTTTCTTCTATATTTACTTAGCAAATATTGGCTTAAGAAAAAATCAATCAGGTGAAGGACTAATTGTTTAACTGCTGTATTAACTGGTGTATTAACAACAGCACTTATAACTGTAATCTCCAACTGACAATAAAAAAATGCACGTCGGCGACTTTGTAATTTTGACCAATGTACATTTATGATATGAAATTATATGCACATAGTATACAGTTCTACATAATTTATATTTCAAACCCAATTAGTGAACCCAAACACAACACATCGTCCTTAAAAGTAATTCATCAAATTAACAAATAAATGAAATACAATTCACGAAAACAATCCCACAACGCGCGAGATCGTTAACTAAAAATTAAACAAAAGGTCGTAAACTTAATTATTTGCAATTCTAATCGGCGGCATTATACGGGGCTATGCAAAGCGGCCGGGTCCAATTAGCGAATATTATCACCCAAGAGGCTTCATCAGTTGAACTATTCCGACTCTGGATTTGATTATAATTATTCATTTACTTGTCAACTTTGAGTTATTGAGCCTTTAACAATGTCAAGTTGGTTTTTTTTTGTTTCTTTTAACTCGAAAGTCCATTTTTAGTTATAATCTAAGGTTATAATTAAATAGGCTTTAAATTCACTTATTATCTTCGAGTAGTGTTTCTATTACCGACTTTAAAATGCTGTTTCTGTCGTGAACTCTTTTTATTATCTTTGAAGTAGCTGTTCAAATCTAACGCAGGAAATCAAGTAAAATTATGAACTTTATATATTAATGAATAGTTTCGTTTGTGAACGTGCATTAGATGGCACATGTGGCACAGTCAAACAAAAACGAATCTCAACCCCCACCTATGTGCTATGATTTACCTATGTGCGTATTTATCACAAGTTAAGCGGTGACGGAAAACATTGTACATAGTTGGGTATTCTTAACTCGACTGTGCCAACGTACGAGCCTGACTATCAGAAGGTGCAGAGAAATAAAAGTCAGAAGGTCACTAAAGCTTTAGTATTGCCAAAATATCACAACTGAATTTTACACTGTTTATAACGAATTAATTATTATCTTTAGGTTTACGGGTGGGATGCGAGCTAGCAAGGAGCGTGACGGGGAACGACTGGCGATGCTAGCCGCGATTCTCGCCAGCGCTCATATTGCGACGCAAACAAAATACATAGTGTGTCCCTACATAACATCCCTTCCCAAAATTTTATTAACCCAAAAATAAAAGATTTGCACAGTCAAATAACTGTTTAACCATGATTCAATTAAGGGTTGCAGAGGTCAGATGGAAATCGCTCGGATGTAACTAGACTTGTCAATGCCACTTGCACCCTGTAGATTCCTACGATTTTTACCACAAGTGTTCAGTTTGGGGTTAGATCAATGCATTTTCAATATATTCAAACTTGATGCCCAATCTATAGAATATACCCTATCATCCAAAGCTTATGATAAGTTTATCTCCACAATCAACACTAGCATTTATTTATCTTCCAAAGCTCACTGCATTTCAATGCATTCTCAATATACCTAATACACAAACGTCTGGAGTGTACAGACATACAGCTCGGTCTTATTTGTAAGCATTGGATCGAGCTTGGGATATTGTTTGATTTACACGTCGCGATCTCATGCTTTATTCACGGGCTGCAGCGGTGCCGGTGGCCTGCTGGCCTCCACGAGGATATATACCCAATGTTTACACTTTTACACTTCTAAAGTCTAAATAGACATAATACGCGTAGAATAGGGACGTTCACTATATTGATTGTTCTTCTCTATTATTCAGTCTTCTATACTAATATTATAAAGAGGAAAGATTTGATTGTTTGTTTGTTTGTTTGTTTGTTTGAATTGAATAGGCTCCGAAACTACTGAACCGATTTTAATAATTCTTTCACTGTTGGATAGCTACACTATCCCTGGTGAACATAGGGTATTTTTGATCCCGGAAATGTGGGGGGAAGGGGGGGGGGTATTTGAAAAAAGAAATAACGCGCGGGTGACACCGCGGGCGGAAGGCTAGTATATTATAAAAGTAACTTTCGTCTTTTTTTAACTGATCAACTTTGATGAAATTTGGTACAACTTAGACCAGACTTTAGGAAAGGACATAGGCTAATTATTTCCCAGGGTAATGCTCAGTTCCCATGGAATAACATTCAAAACTAATAAAAGTTTTGAACGCTTGTACAAGCGTCACATGCGTAGCTGCCAGTGGAAGTGAGTAATATAAAAGGCAATTTGTTATTTAAAATTAACTTTATGCATATGAAAATATATAAAGTTGTGCTATACCGAGACATCATCTAGAACCGAACCGAGAATCATATATCACATCTAATTAATCAATCTAGCCCCAAACGAATCTAGGCTTATCTATGAGATCGAACCGACTAGAAAGGCCTTATCTGACGAACGCGCAGTCACAGACAAAACTAGTTCATGGTAGTCTTATAATCATCCTTAAATTCCCTTTATTCCAAGATCTTGAAGAAAAGAAAGCTCGCTATAATTCCCCATCATTAGTTATCCTCACGCGACTACACAGCAGCCTCCTCGCTACATTTCTATGAGAGGATCTGCGTGTGGGATATAATGGGCGGATAAACCGGTGGATTAGTCCATTAAGCGACGCTTAGCCTAATCCCGCCGGTTCGGCTGTGACGTCATGGTTATGCTTTATGCTTGTGGTGATAAAGATAAATTAATATTCTTGAGATCGATGGATTGTATCTAGATCAGGAACTCTTTTCTGTGAACGAAACTATCGGATTAAAAAAATTCCAGATTTTTTTCTCCGATCGTTTCGTTCCGTTCTAGACAGGGATCCAGGGTTTGGCAAGTCTAGTTACATTGAAGTGACGAGTCGGGAGGTATTTGGGTTCGGGACCGCGGTCCCAAAAGGCACCTTTGATTTTTAGTAATATTTTTGATGCGCCATTCGGGACGACCTCTGCAACCCTTGATAGGGAACTTTTTGATTGCAAGTGTACTTGCAGCCTCATAATTTCTTTTCGGAAGACGACCAGTGCTATTATAGCGACTCCACCTGTGGGATTAGCTAGGCTGGACTCAAACAACCTATTTTAAAATGTTTACGTTATTGCTATTTACGATAATATGAATAGTAAAACTCGAACAAAGGCTCCAATTGCCACATTTAAGCCTCTGTATTGGATTTTTCAATGAATCGTGATTCAAAAGTACTCAGATACGGGATTCAACGGTCAGAAAACAAAGCGTTTATCAGCAAATCTGTTTATTGAATTGCTATTGTTCAAATGTCTAAAACAAATACAACAATAAACAAATATCTTTTAGCTCGAAAATGGCCTTAAAGGGCAATCACACAATGATACCACGCACGTTATGATGGCATCGCATATCGAATTCCGCTAAAGCTGCCATTCAAACAACAATTACAAAGGAAATTGGAACAATACGCAAATCGAAACGTTGATAGCCGTCATCAAAGCCGCTGAAATCGAAACTAATTAATAGTAAAATTTGGACGACAGACGCACGAATTGGAAACCACTGCGGGCCTGCCGTGAAACGAAATGCGGTGATCAATTTACAATAAGTAATGACACAGTAGATAGACTAACGGCTAGAAATGTTCAACCTTTGCAACGGGATAACAATTATTATTATGAAATGAACTTGAAAATACAAGAAACGTGTTATTTATTGGCCAATTGTTTTACCTAAAAATATTAATTAAAAATAAAATTAATAAAAGAAAATTAATTATACCAGAAGAAAAAGTTATAACCTTATGCAGTACCTATCTGAAATGCATACTAAACTTCGGAACGACTGTACCAAATTGTATAATAATGTTATGTTTGTTGTTGTCCTGAAATAGTCAGGATAACCACCGGTTCACACATGTCTCCGTTTTACTGTTCCGGTTTATCGTGTACGTTTTTTTTTCGTCGATGGCGTATGTAGTTCTATGAGCGACTTCACACATGGCACAGTATTCTGTATATAGTAATACATACGCCATCGACGAAAAAAAACGTACACGATAAACAGGAACAGTAAAACGGAGCATGTGTAAACCGGGCGTAAGGCTTGTCAGCGATCTTTTTTTTTCTGCGCAGAGTCGGGGCGGGAAGCTAGTTTTTAATTAAGAACCGTGGTGACTTTCATTCTCTCGAAACAAGTCAATGCAGAAATTTCAAATGATATTTCCTAGTCATGAGTTGATCTCCCAGTTATTACTCGTAGCTTTATTTAACTACATACTCAAAAGAATTGTTAAAATCCTAAATTCCTAAAACCTAAATTCACATAAAACTCTGTAAGAATAATATATGTTTGGCTTTACTGCTAAATTCTCTATACTGTTCCACATGTACACGTGAATATTGCAAGATTTACATACAAATTGCCGGACAACGCCGGAACAAAAACTTTTAATTTCCCTCAGAGTAATCTGCTCGTACTTATAATATTTATGCATTACACATTTTTGCATTTAAATCGTTTGTCAATTATTATGCAACGGAATATAATTACATTTTCTTGTCAATGGTTTTTTAATGACACATTTAAATATGATTTAAGTATAAGATTTTAAATTATATGCAATCTGAAATAGGCATGCATGTAGGTAATCTGGAAACTGGTTTTCTATAAAGTTGACGATAATTTTGGTGTCTTGGTGTAATAGCTAACTTCTCAACCATTGAGAAGTTTGCTATTACACCAAGTCGTCGCGGATTCGATATCCATTTTTATATTGGTCTGGGTGTTTCTATAAATAATATGTATTGATTTTAAAAAAAATGTATAGTTTGGGACTAGCCAGCGCTGTGTGAACAATGTCAAAAGACATGAAATATTTAAATTTCTTTCGAATAAGTAGTCGTCAACCATTATTATGCATATATGTAATTTTAAGATCCATAGCGCAAAGCAATAGAATTTAATATTATTTTTGTTTTTTTTTTTCAGGTAAGTCAACGTGGCCACCAGGGTCTCTTTATTTAATCTTTTCAGTATGTATACGGTAAGAAACACTGTGCAATTATCACACTCTTACATCTAATATGTAGTTTGGGCTGCGCATACCTATTCACCAAAAATAAGCGCCAGTTTGGACATTGCGAAAGCCTTCGATCGTGTTTGGCATAAAGCTTTTCTTACGAAGCTTCCATCGTACGGACTGCCTGAGAGACTTTGCGTGTGGGTAGCCAGCTTTTTATCGAACCGTAGCATTATAACAGCTGTTGACGGCTCATGCTCTGCATTGAGGTTCATAAATGCTGGTGTCCCACAAGGTTGTGTCCTATCCCCGACTTTATTTCTCTTACATATCAATGATTTGTTACAAACTAGTGACATACATTGTTATGCGGATGATAGCACGGGTGATGCTCTCTATAACGGCCATGCAAAGGATTCTCGAACACTTGACGAGAGCCGGATGAAACTTGTGTCTGACATTGAGACTACCTTAGACCATGTCTCAAATTGGGGTCACACAAACCTTGTGAAATTTAATCCCCAAAAGACTCAAGTCTGCGTCTTTTCCACAAAAAAGACCCCCTTTGCCATATCCCCTCTATTTGAGAACACTCCTCTCAATGCCAAACCGAGTATTGGGATTCTCGGCGTTAACATATCGAGTGATGTTCAATTCCGCGGTCATCTGGAAGATAAAGCCAAGTTGGCTTCACAAAAGTTAGGTGTCCTCGGTAGAGCGAGACGGTATTTCACCCCGGCTCATCGTCTTCAACTCTACAAGGCGCAAGTAAGGCCCCATATGGAATACTGTTCTCACCTTTGGGCCGGGGCACCGCAGTATCAGCTTCTTCCACTTGACCGCGTTCAACGTCGATCCGATCGAATTGTCGGCGCCGAGAGTCTTTCCGCTAAGCTCGATCCCTTGGCGTTGCGGAGAGAAGTAGCATCTCTGTGCGTTCTCTACCGCATGTACCATGGGGAGTGTTCGGAGGAATTGTTCGGACTTATACCTGCTGCAGGGTTTCATCACCGTACAACTCGTCACAAACTGAAGTTTCACTCTCATCACCTTGACGAGTGGCAATCTACTACCATACGTTTCACTCGAAACTTCATACCACGTACGACCAAACTGTGGAACCAGCTACCTGCAGCGGTATTTCCGGACCGCTATGACATGGTAATTTTCAAGAGACGAGCATATCACTTCCTTAAAGGCCGGCAACGTACTTGTGACTCCTCTGGTGTTGCGGGTATTTATGGGCGGCGGTGATTGCTTACCATCAGGTGACCCGCCTGCTCGTTGCCTCCCTCTTACATAAAAAAAAAAAAAAAAAAAGCGCCAAAACTATCTTGAAAGTAATTGCGACCAAACAGCATATATAAATAAATATCCCTGGACAATAATATATGTCAAGCACTCCAAAACAAATCGCACACCCGGTAAAAAACTGTCATAACATAAAAACAGGCAAATCTGGTAGAGTCATTTTGTTACTTAATAATAATTGACCACATAATCGCACACCCGCTAAAAAACTGTCATAACGTAGAGGCAAGGCGGGTCCCACTTTTTTGAGTAAAATAATATTTTTATAATCTCACTTTTTGCAGGAAAATAATATTTTACTGCAAGGGGTGAGATTTGCCTGTTTTTGTGTTATGACAGTTTTTTACCGGGTGTGCGAAATAATTTACATCTTTATTTGTTAAGTTCGTCGACTGGAACTTGAGGTTTCTTAATTAAATATTACGGCTGCCTGCGTTGGTAGAATTCGATGACAATCAATAAACCGAGAAATGTAGTTACTTAAATATAAATTAACGTAAATGGTTAACTGGCGGTCTATTTTAATCTTAATTTATAATTGAGTATTTCGATTACCAATATCTTGATTAAAGATAATCTTGTATGATAATGCTAGGAGTAACATGTTGTGCATCAAAACTGATATCACATTTTTTAAAAGACTAGTAAACCCTAGGAACTTTTCCTAATATTTTTCTTATTCTCGTAATCTTTGTTACTGGTCAAATATTTCCTTATTTCTGGCGTATATTGAGATGGTCAAAAAAGCTCTACTTTAATAAAATGCGAACGTATTCATAAATAATATGTTACGTAGGTAAATGTTACGTTTATTATACGTAAAGCGGCCCGCCTAAGCAGGAACACAGCAAACCGCCATTTATCATACCTACGCACTCATTACATTAAAATTAGAAGCAGTTTCAGGCAGACTTCAGTCAAGGCTTTTAACGCGTGTTGTCAAAATAAGTATTAAAAACTAAACAATTTACTAAGAGATTTGTGTATATTTTAAAATAAAACTTTATATGTTTACTTCTTGAAGATGCTATCAAGATTACTTAAATCCATCGCTCAGAAGCGATGTGTGCTTATCAAATAAAGGCGGGATTCGCGTGACACGCTACGCGCGTAATTAACCCTCTTTACAAAACTGGATTAGAACCGTCTCAGCGCCATGATACTTGACACAATCTAATACGGCACAGTAAGGCAACTTCGCGGTATGAGGCCTGTATCAATAGTAAACCACCATTGGTTACTGCTCGGCGAGGCAAATAAAATGTGCTTGTTCCCAATTTTTTTGTATTTTAGATGCTTATATATTTTTTATTGGTCGTTTTTTTCAAGAAAAGTGTCTTTTTTCCAGAAAAAACAAATCTAGTTCGTCTACTTTAGTAACATATAACATATAGTTATTAATGTTCATGTTTAATATTTTTCATCGGCTAACTTAAACGTAAAATCTTCTTCACAAGTCGAAAGTCATTAGTATATTCGGATGCTTAGAAGGTTTTTGATAGTGCGTTAGCAAGCAGTGAACGCGAGCTGCAAATAAATATCCCACGACAGTAACCCTGCCGTAAACCGCATTGGGGCGGTACAACAGGTCCATTCACACTAGATTACTTTTATCTTAAGCTCTTAGGTGATATATTTATTTCATTTTACATATTTATTTCATTTTTCTCATATTAATATGTTGGCTGTAAAAACAGCAGCCATTAATTTGAGAGACCAAATTAGACACCTGATTTAAACCATTATAACTTAACATAATATTATAAAAACTAACGTTATTGTAAATGTTATTGAAAATTTTAGTAAATCGTATTACCTACAAGGAAACGCATTATGGTCTTCGAAAAAGCAGTGTCAGATTCAAACTTAGACCTTTTTTTATAAACAAATTGAACATTTTTTTAAAGAAATATTTTTGCAATAACTTTTATGTAATGTAACTAATCATAATAACACAAAACACAACAATTGTATGTAATTTAATCATTATAACACAAATCAGAGAGAACCAGAGAGAACAATGAGTTGCAGTTCAAATAGAATCAACGTCACCCCGTGTAGAGCTTTCAATTTATCTCCCAGCTCAAGGACGGATGCAAAACATAAAAGGCGTTTGACAGCGCGATAACAAGCAGTAAACACCACGAGCATAAACATTCCGCGACATTTACCGACGGTGATAAACCAGGCAACGGCAAACAGGTGCATTCACACTTAGAGTATATCGCTAAAAGAGAAACCAAAACATAAACAGTTTTAGAAAGAAAGAAAAACATTTATTAGCCATCATATCATCGGCTGTTACACAAATGGCTACAATTAAAACATTACACACAAAAAAAAAATTTAAATACATCACGAAATATTGAATACCCAGCAGTACACATATTTTTTTCTGTAATCGGATTTATTTAATGAACTGAAACGTTTTATGTTCAATTTTTGTTTTTATTGTCTAGTTATTATTTATTTTTGTTTGTTTTTGGTCCTGCACAACAGTTGTATGTATTATAAAGTTATCATCATCATCAAGAAAAAACGTAGAAAACGAGAGCATCGCATTCTATAAATTGGTTTTACCGAGCATAACAATAGATTACATAATTTAAAAAACAAATCTTTTGATTGTTATAATTAAAATCGTTAATTGTATTAATTATTTATGACTACGAGACGCCACATAGAAGACAAACTGCGTACCATTTTGCTTTGAGGTTTAATAACTTTATGACAATTAAAAATTCGCAAACATTAAGTGAAGAGATAAGGGGTTAAACGAGCAATGAGTTAAAGATGAATTCTTTAACTCATTGCTCGGTTAACCCCTTCTTAATAACCGAAATGAGCCATCATTTACAGGACAAGAGACACAATATAAACCAGAAATAGTGATATTTACTTTAAGTTATTCACCCTTGTCATAAAGGAGTTTGAAGGAATAACATTTACACTACCAAAATTGCCGATCAGTTACAATCTTCTCCTCTCCAACTAAAGCCTGTTTCGGCATTGTGTACCTGACTTAACTAGACTATAACTTTTATACAGTCGGTCCCATTTCGGCGGTCGTAAGTTGACAGGCAATTTTTATAAAGCAATATTTCACGTAAGTGTTTGACGGAGCCGCATAACACGCGTCGCGCGTCACACGCCGCGCGCGTAAACATGTTGACGCTCTTCGTGACAACGACAACAAATTTTATTTAAATGGGTTATGGTGAACATAATGTTCTATAATCGGTGGGGGAAACGGCAAAAAGAAATCGTCCACAATATGTAAAAATAGAATGAGAGCAAAAATTGTTATAAAATTACGTAAAATCATTTTTTCTTTTTTCTTTTCTCAAGTAAGGGCAACGCTTCACTGTTCCAAAATGGGCTGTAGTGATCACATACTAGGTGTCATATACGCTCGTACTTTATTCTCCCTCTTTAATATAAGTTTTTTATGTTTCTTATCTAGGTGCAATTATTTAAAAATTTTGCTTTTCACATAAATTTAAGGCTAGAACTTAAATGGGAGCTCCGGCAAATAGTCACAAGGCGATGAATGTGTTTGTGTAATACGTGACTCAAGCCAGTGTTTACTCACAGATTAATCAAACGTAATCTTTATCAAGTTTCCTGTAAGGGCTAAATTAGTTTTGCAAAAGAAAATAATAAAACAAAATAAGCAATAGATGTTTACCCTGTAAATAAATATGAGAAACATGATTACGTTACTTACAAACAATCTTTTGGCTGATTAGTTTTTGTTACTTATTTTCACTTAGATCACCGTTCGACTGATTTGATTGGCGTAATACGTGACAATGCTTTTACATGGCATATATCAAATGTTTCTTCTCACAAACAAGACGCGAATAACGTATAATTAGGTAGTTATTGTAGTCACAAATTTTGAAATTACCCATTGTAACTTTATGTGAGAGAAAATAAATAATCATATTATTCATGGTGGCAATGGATTTCCGATTTTATATTACTCAAAAATATTTCGAAAATACTATTTTTGAAAATACTCCCGTTAATATGATGACAAAACAACCTCCTACTAGCACTAAACAATCAAATATGGCTAAAAATTATCAACTCTCTTGATGTCGAAACATATTTCTAAATGTAACCGACAACGATATTTCATTTAAAATTCCCGTGCCGCATTTCACAACTGCCCGCACCAATCGCCGATCGCCCCTTGCGGGCACAGACCCTATCAATCATCAAACCTGTTCCAAAATGAGATTTCGATTGAAATTTTTAATTTTCCGGCGGTCCCGCGGGTGGCCGGCGCCGGGCTGTCCCACGGACTCGTATTTCAACGCAATCCTCCGAGTAATCGCGCGGAATGCTGTTACTGTACTGTAATAAATGAGGTCTCCTCTGCTAAAAATCATCTTACCCCGAATTCTAAAGTTAGGTACTTTACATACGTTTTCTATAATTAGTATTTCTAAATTACTTAGTTACTAAATGAGGATGTTTTTTAATTAAAACTTGTGTCGTAAGGCATTAGATGGCTAGCTATCGGTATAAGAGATACTAGATCGATACAGAGATCAAAAAAGTTTTCATGAGCAGTAACCCGAACTTAATCAACAGAGATTGCTGATGGTCGCTCCGTAAGATATCAGGACTGAATCCAAAACCGCTCCCGGATCATTGAGTTGTGCGTTAGTAAACTTTGTTGATATAAGCAAATACACCTATTTATTCCGAACAGACACTGTATTTAAATCCTATTGTGTTATTCTGTTTATGAACCTCTGCCAAAGGTGTTCATCAGTACTATCCACTTACGTTCACAATACGAAAAATTCGGAACAGATTTTGCCCAATCTAGAATGTAACGAGATTCTTAAATCTGTTCCAGACGAAGCTAACATTTGTAACGTACGTAGGTATAAATATCTTCTTCTGGTCCAGAAATAAAATATTATCAACAAGGAAATCGCATGATATTTCCACGATAGACTTGATATTCATAAATGAAATGTCAATTGGTTTTTTAGAGCAAAGCCTTAGGGCAAAAAACCGATAAAATCACTTGTTGCATCAGAATTTCCCAACCGCCCCAACGCTTCCTTGTTTACTGAAGTTAAAAAAACGACCTCCCGGTAATGTAGTTAATGGATTTGCGTACATTAAGCACGTTAATGCGTGATCCTTGCGGCGCGGCCGCAGGCACGCACGGCTAACGCCTGGCGCGAGCCGTCACGCCGAGGATCATTGCACCGGTAGGCGCTACAGCTAAGCGGAAACTTGTTAATGTTTCAATTAATATTGGCTCAAGTGTCATTGCCGGATAAGAGATCGAAATATTCAGAAATCCCTTAACTCGACAAGGAATCAAAGACCCTATTTTTGAGGAAAATGCTGCCGCGTGTCTAGATAAGCACCCGTAGCACAAGTAGGGCTAAAATATTATCGTCTCACTACTTAATAAAATCCCCCAGCTGTTCCCCTTTCCCACCCAAAAGTAATTTAATTTGTCATGTAATTAAAACACTAGAAGTCACCTTCGTTGTTTTTGATACCCATAACACAAGTGCTAACGCTACTTACTTAGGGGTCAGATCAATAATTATGTTTTGTGTATCAATATTTAAATAATAAAACGTCCACACGTTGGTAGTAAGCACGTTAATACCGCGCTACGCGGTGATCCTCGCGGTGTGGCCGCGAACACGCGCCGCGTGCGCCGCCGCGCGCTGCGGTTGACACACACATTATATTATGGTATATTCATGAACAATTAGGTGTCATTTTTTATTAAAAAAATGACACCTAATTATCATTCATTGTGTCATTTTTTTATAACGAAAATTTTAAAGGATCATCTACTTATGATTTTCTACATAAAGTGGAGACCGCGCCTCGGTAAACGTGGTGTAGTACGCTCTCAGGCCAGGTGGAGTGGCGATTTGCGCAAAATGGCTGCCATAAGGTGGATGCGTGTAGCAGAGAACGTTTAGAGAGTATTATGTGATTAAGTACCAAAATATCTTAAACTGTAAGTATATAGGAGCACAAAAATGTTAATTCATTTAAAAAATCATCATCTCGCGTGTTTAAATAATAATTAAAATTTTATTGCGCGTGATTTAATATAATTTATGCTCTTGAAATATTCGCTACGGAGGTTTAGGCGTAGAGCGTCAGGAACGCAAAATGACAGATTAGCAAATTGTCAGGAACGCATAACGCCAGGTAATGACAGATTCGCGACTGACGCAGTCGTGTAAACGTATAAATGCATTGTGTTACTCATAGATGCGCGGATTAAGAGCCTACCTACTGCGAAGCCCCGCGATCACATTCCAACATGCACGATCCACGCCAAATGCACTATCATTTGCGTTATTTTTGACCGACATGAATGCACTTGGGCTTTTTGTAAGAACCTCACAGCTACCTCACAGCTACAGCTACCTTTCGTTTGTCATGTGGTTCAAAAAAAAGTTATGTATTTGCTCGAACTCCCGGTTAGGGCAAAGTTAATTGCTAATTTTCCGAAGTAGCCAATGTGTAAACTTATTACTAATAATCAATTTTAACGATTTCTTAGTCCAGAGCCTAGAAGTATTAAGCTTCTCTGAAAGTCCAAGTCTCTAGGTTGTAGGGCTCCCGGTGCTCTGAAAAGATCTCTGCGTCTGGGACCAAGTCCAAGTGGTATACCCACTAAACCCCGAGGTGGACGTTACCGCCTTTTTGGAAGGCGACGAAGACGGGTGACGCGTGAGCTCCTCCGAACGTAATTTGACCTGGATTATTTGAAAAATCAACTCAACTAACTCGTCTCATTTCGAAACTAACTCAAGAAACTAAGTTATAAGTCAAGAGTAAGTCCGTCTTCCTTTTAAATAAAACGAAATATTGTTTACTCTTTGAGACGTTTTAGTGAGTGGAGTAGAAAATTTTCTGCTCTTTAACTCGGTGATAAATCCGTATTTTCATCTTAAAGCGTAATTTTCAGTTTGCTTGAACCATCAATATTGCTTTAGTAGCAATAGTTTCTTTAGTAATTTATATTCACAGCCGTAACGTAAATTAAATAGCATTTCCTTGCCTGCTTTGTTACTCTAGATAGTTCAAAGTATCGAACCGTAGCTGAAAAGTTTGAATGGGGCAATGTCATCTATTTGCTTAAGTGTGTTAGCGAAGAATCCACCCGAGGTAATGTAAGACTGCTACAAGTTGGTGAACTATCTGCGCCGAAGGTGGCGTCTCTCAGAAACGCGATACCTTAAGTTCTCTCTGCATGGATTGAATAACTTCGACACGCGAATTTACAGTGCCTTTGTGATGTTTACTTCAGAAATATCTTTTTTGAAAATTCCCTATAGTTATGTGTGAATTTAGTGTGTGTATTTTATTAGCTTTAACGTGCAAAAAAATATGGAATCACCCTTTTTATGATATTTTACAATCTACTGACGTTAAAACCTAAATTAAGGTTAAGTATAAAATGTTAAAAAGTTTAGAATTTAAATGAAAAAAGGTCACCCTGACCAGTATACCCACCAATAAAACGAAGTGTGTTAAATCACCAATAAAACGAAATGTGTTAAATTCACAATGCCGAATGTGCGACAGGTGGTTCCTGAGATCACTGTAAATGGAGAACTCATTGAAATTGTCAATTCAACAGTGTTTCTGGGGATAACCCTCGACTCTAAATTGCAGTGGGGGCCTCATGTAACTGCTCTTGCCAAAAGACTTAGCTCAGCCGCATATGCTGTCAGAAAAATGATGTGGAAACGGCGAGACTAGTTTATTTCAGTTACTTCCACAGTATTATGTCATATGGGCTGCTCTTATGGGGATCTGCCGCTGACATAAACAATATATTTATTTTGCAAAAGAGAGCCATCCGCGCTATCTATGGCCTCAAAACCCGTGACTCGTTAAGAGAGTTATTCCGGGAAATAAATATATTAACTGTGCCATCACAATATATACTGGATTGTGTTATGTATGTACAAAAGAACATACAAAATTTTTCAAGGAAATCAGATTGTCATCAATTTAACACAAGAAATAAACATAGGCTTGCTATTCCAAATATTAGGCTTCAAAAGATTGGAAATTCTTTTAAAGGATTAAGTATTACAATGTATAATAAATTGCCAATGGATGTTGTTAGCTTACCCATAAATCAATTTAAGTCGTGGATCAAGACCCGTCTGATGAAAAAAGGTTACTATAAAATTGAAGATTTTCTTAATGATGGAGATCTGTAGATACTGGTAGTAGGAATGCTTCGCTCCCTGTCAGCGCAAACTGTATTTTAATCTGTTGTCATTGTTGTTCATGTTGTTGTTATATCTACACTACGTCCTACAGTTATAATTTTTTTTTCTTTATTATTATTATTATATCTACATTCACACGAAAAACTGTATGGCTTAGTATAGATAGATTTATTATCATTGTTGTATAAATTTCTTTGGCGATTAAAAAGAGTAACTGTCGAGTTTCTTGCCGGTTCTTCTCGACAGATGACTGCATTCCGATACCGGTGGTAGAGTCACTCTGTAATTGACGATTCATAAATACTTGATACAAGTTTACATGAATAAAGAATATTTTGATTTTGATTTTTGATTTTGATTTATATATTTTTTATTTTTCACCGTAAATGTGAAAAAATAACTTGCAAGGATAAAATTCTATGTATTTATTACGTACCAGATTATAATGCCTGGACATTATTCACACAGCGCCATCTAGCCCCAAACTAAGCACTAGCTTGTGCTATGGGTGCCAGACAACGGATAAACATTACTTATATACTTTTTTTTTTGTAAATACATACATATTATACATAGAAACACCCAGACCGATACAAATAGACATGTTCATGCACACAAATGTTTGTACCGTGCAGGGATCGAACCCGCAACCCTTGGTGTAATAGGCGACTTCTCGACCATTACACCAAATGGCTCGTCATATTCTGCATTGATTTGTTTTATATTCTAATTTTATATTTCTATCGTTAATAGTGAACATCGTAAAGAATCCTCCACAGTCGAATTGGCTGTAGGCACTGATCCAATTGATCTATTATAGTTTCCCTGTAAAGTGTTTCTAAGGAACCCGTCAGATGACAGTCGCTGTTATCTAATAACGAGGTATTCCACGAAGCACACCCAAATGAAGCACACCCAGAGGAAGCACACCTAAAGTATTCCACGAAGCACACCCGTAGGTGGGCTTCAAAATAAAAAATTAAGATAATTAATTTCCTATTCCACGAAGCACACCTACGAATATCACTCTCATAGTGCGGGGACTATCAAATTAGAATAACTGGACTTGCCAAATACTTGATTATTGTAATAAGATGAGACCAAACGCTTTGAGTAAGAAGACTCATGTCATATTTGTCTTTGTTAATAAATCCTTTTTTCAACATTTCTGTTCGTCAATACTTCGTCCAAATCTCCCCAGGCCAACCCGCCTGTCTTTGGCTGGGCCGTGTTTACAAACCTCTTGGCGGTGCCTCTCGATGTCCCTCACAGTGAGGAGTTATTGCCGTGTAGTAACCACGAGGAAGAGGGTTTACCAGAGTAATGCGATTGTTTCCAAATGTACCTATTGGTTAATGATACAAATGCTTGCAGAATTTCTCCATATTCGATTTTTACAGCTGATTGTAAAAGGTTCTATGACAATTTTTTTTTTTAAAAAAAAAGGTACCTAAGTTATCAAATTCACTAATCTATTTTTAAGTAATGACAAATTTTGGTTTTGTACGAGTATGTTTTTATTCAGATTAATGTTTTTAAATTTTATTATTGACCACTGAGAGTTTTTTCTGCACGTTTTTTTTCTGCCAACATTTAAAAAAGCAAGTAGTCGACGGTCTGTTAAATATTATACTATGAAATTATACCAATAAAAATCGCTCTCCATGAGTATTTTGTGATAGTAAATAAAATGTCCTCCTAGCCGAGTTTTTGGTTACGGGGCGAATCTTTATAATAAACCAACTACGCAGTATATATTGTAGTATGTGCACAAAGCACATTGGCAAGTTGGAGCAAACAGTGAGTGTATTTCATCATTCTCATTACACGGTGGGACAGCCGTCTGATACGACTGAAGACAGATGAGGCGCAAGACCAACGCCTTTGCGCTTTATGATTTTGTGATAATACGCTAGAAAATACGCATAATATTTACTTAAAAATAAAAAGGTTGTAATGAAGCGCAGCGCTATATGTATATAGCCGTGTGTACGCTGCATTGGATGCAAGCGCTCGTATTGAATTCCTTTGAGACCGCGTCGGCCTATCGGAAGGCGAGTATTAAAAATATGATGAAAGTTTGTCCCGTGATGAGTATCCACAGGGCTGGCACTATGCCCACTGCTTTTATACAGTATGACAGGAAATGCGAGGGACATATTTCAACCCCAAATAGTTCATGCTTCCATAAAACAAAATAAGTATAAATCAGTTAAAACTCTGGTAAATATCTGTCAATAACCTTAGTCGAAACCTGAAAATCCGCGTAACGTGCGGGCACTCTTCCCTTCACAGTACCTGGTCTATTTCGTGCACTCGTTCAAGTACGACTTAAATTGTACTCGCGTACAAATTATTTGAGTTTGAGGCGTAGCCGGCCGCTCAGCACACGGGGTTCTTAGATAGTTCATGCATACATAAATTATTAGGATAATTATGAAAAAAAATGAGGATATATTTTTTTATAGCGAATTGGACTCTAAATCGGATTCTGAACACTTTTTTTTTTAATTTTTTTTATTGTTAAAGGCAAAATTTTAAAATAAATAGAAATAAAACTGCATGTATAAGAAATTAAATTTATTTCTTTCCTCCTTTCTATTATAACCATCTTTTTTACATTTACCTACGTGATGTAGCGTATTTGGTGATGTATTTTTTGCTTTATTCAATGGTGGAAGAGGTCAATGTATTTACGGCTGTTTTAAGCTCGGCACAGGTTTTGACACAAATTATTATTGAATCACTTTTAAAACAATTCAAATGATTTTAAAGGTATGTACTTCGAAACCAATGCAATATTTCTTTTTGTCCTTCGTATGCACCACTACTTCAGTAAAACAAGGGCGTTAAGTGCCTGTCTGTCTCAATTAATTCGTCTTTCACCTTAGCTATTCCACACAAAAGCATTTTTACTGCATGCTACTATAGTTAATAGGCAATTTTAAATCTCACTTCCCGTTTCACGACAACTGACCGACTTATTTGATAAAAGTTGATTTAACCAGCCCTGCGTCGTCCGCGCCTAATGAGCTGGTAATGAGCCTCCGAGCCGCAAATTACCTAGCACCCCCCTACCCCCTCCCTGGCATAGCCTCGCTAGTGGCCCGTAAACTGAGGCACTCAGGTACTAGAGACTTAGATGATGCACCACCACTCAAATTGACCTAATATTTTTATAGAAATTAAATTAATATTGTAGCTATCGAGGTTTGCGGAGAGCTAATAAAATTGGACGTTAGAGCCGAGTTTACCCGATGGTAGGTTTACTGGGCCGTCTAGGTGGGTACCACCGCAGTGCTAGTATTTTCCCGTGAAATATAAGAGTGTCAAGCACTTCTGTATTTCGGGGAAAGGGCACTGAAGCTAGTGAAATTACTGGGTATATGAGACCTAAATAACTGTCGTCTCGGTGTAGCGGGCGCAGGGCAGTGCCATACAGTAACTGCTTAGTTACTGTTTGGCACTGAACTGCCTAAGGGCAGACCGAGCCAAGTATTTGGTGGTAGAGTCTGGATGGTTAGCCACCTCCTCCAGGTACAATGTGCACCAATTACAGCTCTGGCTGTTTCGGCAATATCAATGTGAAAGCCAGTACACTCGAAGGTCAGAGGAGCCTACAGTCTGGCAGCACATTGAGCGACGCTTCCTGGTTAAATGTCCCACAATGGAATAGGTCGCAGTGGCCGCTTACCATCAGGTGGGCTGCGTGCGTGCCTGCCAACTGATCTCTAGCATTTAAAGTGGTAATCCATTGGTTAGTCTTGTTGTTGTTTCGTAGCGACCGAGCGTCACGTATCGTGCCTCAAGTGGAAACACGTACATTCAGAAGTTTTTTATTCAACTTTAAATTAGGCAGTAAAATATTATGCGCCTCTGAGGGAGTTTCAGAAATACTGTGCTGGTAGGAAAAAAAGTTTATGACGTGCAAAAGAATTTCTTGGTAAATCAAATTGCAAAATAAATACTTTGACTTTGACTGTTTTTGTGTGTAAAAAAAGTATTTCTGATTAATAGTCAGCCTGGGAACAAGTAATTTACGCTATTTTCAAAGTGCACATCGCAAAATATGGCATAAAGGAAAAATAAATAAATTCGCGAATTCCCTAACCAATCTAAATAATATGAAAATTTTTGTTGCTTTGTACTGGGCCGTGATCTCGGTATCCCTGGTTCAATTGCCGGGTCAAGTAACATTTTAATGGGAAATAGTTTAAAGAAAAAATCGCGCACGAAGATTACGAGCCAACTTATAATCTTTTGCATGGGATTGGGAGGAATGGGGCTCGAAGTTACTCAGTTGCTACTACTTTTCACCACTATACGTAAAATAGAGGCATTTTATGAATACTGTAATAAAATGGAATCGCAGAAGTTTCCATTAACACTATCCAATTCCGCGGTCGTGTCTCCGCAATGATTAAATCCCACAGACGGATTATTAGACTCCCCCCCCCCCCCGCCGTCCTAGGACCACCCGTCAAATTGTTTTGGTAATTCCGTTTAACGTTAGCTTAGGTTTGCATAAATTAGAGCCGATCGTGTGATTGATTCATTAGTAACGTAATTATTGATGGCTATTGATCACTTAATAGGAATATCTTTATCTCGTTTAATAGTAATGAACTAGCCAAGAAACTAGTATGGGGTTCTTCAAGAACGGCTTGAAAAGGTTTTTAAAAGGTCGTCGACGCGCGAGTGGTGCCTCTGATGGTGTTGCATGGTCTATTTAGGCGTCAGTGACCGCTTACCATCAGGCGGGCCGTAGGCTACCTCTTGTAATTCTGTGGTGGTATCCTACTAATATTATAAATGCGAAAGTCTGCATGTTTAGATTAGATGTTGGATGTTTGTTTGTTCTCAATCACGCCAACGTCTGAACGGATTTAGATGAAATTTGGCACACGTATAGTTTATAACCCGGATTAGAAGATAGGCTATAAAATTCCTACGATAAACGTCTCATTCCCGTGGGAATAACAATTTTGAAACTACTGAACCGATTTGAATAATTCTTTCACTGTTGGAAAGCCATCCCCGATGAACATAGGGTACTTTTGATCCCGGAAATGTGCGGGGAAGGGGGGATTATTTGAAAAAAAGAGATTACGCGCAAGTGAAACCGCGGCGGCGACCGCTAGTACTGTATAAAAAGGGATATTTATATTAGGGTCAGGGCCTATAGGACAATATAGGTACCTAGGCTAGTGAGACATGTGGCTGTGCTTAAGACTTGAGATGGAACATTCTTCCCACTGCTCACTTAACGCCTCCGCGATCCCAAATAACACCAAAAGACGATGGAGCCGATGCTGCCTATGGCAAATGTGGATCGTTGATGAGGCAGTGTGTGACTGCTTTAATGGAATCGATCCGTCTTAGAAGACACCGGTCTTTTGATTGATTGACTGCCTGCCTGCGTTGCCCACGAGTTGTCACGTGACATGTATTTTTATATTAAATTATAAGATAACATTACATTTTTGTGAATGGTATGAAAGGGTAGCTTAATTAGGTTGTTGATATTTGATTTGATTGTTGAGAATTTGATTTGATTTGAATCATTCCGTGATCACGACTGCTGAAAAGTGGTCGAAACGTTGGGTTTAATTTAAAAATGAAGAAATATATCGCAGGTTTATACGTTTAAAGTTGTTTTATTTAATTAGAAGTAATCGCGTAAATATCAGAAATCACTATAAAAATGTTTTATAAACCACAGGGATAAAAAATAACGCAGGATTCTTATAAATACATTTAAAAATTGGACAGTCAAACACAAGAAATTCATAAAAGTAATGTCTATCCTCGTTTAACTTAAATCAGAGAAGTAATAACTACTTTATGAGATATCTTTTATTGAAGAGCTTTAACTACTCTTTAAAGAGAGTCTCTAAAATATAACAAACTTACTTTTCAATACAAATTATTGAAACCCATTACGGAATACAGATTTAAAGTCATAATACACAATTACCCCAGTATTTACTCCTTAAAGTCAATCTTTAAATTTTCCTCTATCGAGAGCACCACGAATTAATTAAAAATAATTGTTCAATGAAGTTCAAAAACTTACTTGAAAATAAAGTTACTTTGAGATTTTATTATTTACAATGTTCTGTACAATAATATAGAACGAATAAAGTGCGTGAATCAGAATGAAGCCCTATTTAATACGCAATAAAGATTAAAATGCTAAAACGAAATGTTTTATTGGAATTATCACGTACTGGGTCTCAGGACTGCATAATTTAATCTGTGATTAATTTTACCTCATTCAATAGGATGAACAATGTACACCCGTACTAACTACCCATGTGAGTTTAAATCGGAAACTGTATATAAAATCACGATTTGTGTACAAATCGATAGTTTCCGAGTGCTAATCTAGTATGTGAACACTAGTATTTTAACCGGTTCGATGGCGTGTCGTAGTTTCAAATATCAAAGAGTTCGTTTATAATTATTTATATCACAGGATGCATGTTCTATTTCCTAAAATGTATTTTACAGATCCCTTAGTTAAGTAAGATTTCGCAGACGCGCGTGTAGGGGCTTCCAGTGAAATATTTCCGGCATCGGCTCAGTGTTTGTGCCGCTCATTCCACTTTATGGCACAATAGCGCTAAAGCCTTTCTTTTACGTAGCTTTTAAAAGTTTGTATTTGTTTACTCAAAAGTTGGATAGATATTTGAAAAGAAAGCATTGATCTTTTATTTTCAAAGTCAAAAAATTGATTCAATCTTATTCAATGACAAAACAGAGATATAATAAAGTCAAACTAACTCTACCATGGATGGACCCTGACCACCTAATCTACCAAATGCCACAGGAATTCTTGGCTTGTAGATACACTTAAAAATGGAATTCTACATTATTTTACATTGTATAAAATATAAATATTATTAAACGTTATGAGACGCTACATATTGTTGTATCCCTCGCCACTGCGCAATACATGTATTACATACAATCCCATTCAAAACATTTCCTCCTCCTTTTAAAACTAGTTACAGCATCTCCACTATTTTAAAGCTTGCGACATCTATCGAAGCGGGCGAAGAGTAAAGCAGACGGTGTTAAAGACATCGCATCTCGGTCCAAGCGTCCCAAGGCCCGCGTCTTGGCCGCTGACAGGTCAATCTCGAGCCGTCAGCCGTCTTAAACCCTTTTATACCCCCACCATATCCCCGATAGACAGGGAGGGGATCATAAATAACTGTGTTTAGATATCGATGAATAACTTACGCGCGTTGAACATTAGTTTGTTTTTAGCTGTTACTGTATACGCATGCTGCGGCACACCGCAATTTGAAAAAAACAGTGATTATTTTTTAAATTAGTCCGTTACAGTCCAGAAGTCAGAAGTTGTAATGATTACAAAACGGGTTCTTGCTGACCTTTGCTTTTCTTTTGCTTTGGAAAACAAAACTTTAAAACACCTAAATTCATATTAAAATACACGGGCATCAGAGTTAGTAATCAGGGCATGTACCGTGCTAATACCATGTTTTTAAAGTTAGTTATTTTAAATTAAAATAATAAATTAAGATGATATTTGAGTTCTTATTTGTGACGTTTTCTACTCTGTTAAACATACAACAATATGTACAAAAGGGTTAAAGCCCTTTCCAACTCGAAGACATGTTCTTAAGTGTCACATAAAAAGTATCGAGTATCGATACAGTAGGGCTAGAAGTGCCCTATCGATAAACGACGCACTCTCCGGTATTAAGCCGGTTCTTCGCCGGACCGCGGCCGTCACGCCGGACCGGTTACAGCTCTCCCATTGAGCGTTGTTAGAAGCTTTACCTCTGATTATTCAAATTGTCTGAGACAAAGCTTTTATAGCCGGAGACCACTCGCTAACGACGACCCGGTGGCAGTGAGTAAAGCTTGTTAAGTCGTATTATTCACTATTCAGGCATCTGATACAGCTTATTTAGTTTGCTGACGAAGCCGGTGACGCAACGTGTAATATTGTATATTTGTATCGGTAGTTTGAATTCTTTTTTCGCGCAAACCAAGTTATTGTCACCTTTGCTATCGTAATAATTATGTGACACACCAAGATCATGGTTCTTCAGCATAGTCAAGTCAATCTAGCTAGGGGAGAGATCGTTCACTTTTAAAGGAACATTAATTTAATTCATCTCTTATAGTAGGTACCGTATCTTTTTCTTCCACACTCATTCAATCGCTACATTCATGCAGTAAATCTTACTTTACCGCTTTTCTTATTTTAAACAAAATAACAAACGAAAAGTATTATACATTAGTAAAAGGAATTTTCAGCTCTGTAATATTGGCAATCAGCGATATGCGTTCGGTATGCGTTTTGAGACAAGCCTTTGAGCGCAAAGCGGCCATGCATTCGCGGAACGGATTTTGCCTTAAACCAGACCCAGATTGCATTGCCAAGCCATCTGTAGTATCGATACGGTATGACTAGATGTAAAGTATCAGACTTTTAATATATCCAACTGCAGGGCAAAGGCCACCGGTACAAATCAAGTAATTTGCCACTGTATTAGGCACTTGTTTTATCACAACGTTAGCTAAATGCGGATTGTTAATCACAAACCCGAGCTGTGGAAAAACGAACCGGGAATTTAAACCAAGACCGCGAGATCTTGACCCGGTACTCAAACCATTAAACCATCGAGTTATTAACAAACATTACTATTAATAATAACATGAAAAGTTAATGAACTTGAGACGAAATACCTATTCCGAAATCGGTTCATAGCATGAGCAAATACGATCGATTGTGTGTGTGGGTTTAGTTTTCAGATTGGGCAAGGTTTTTGTTCGATTTTTCGAACCCTGTTCAAGTTTGTGAGCACGAAACCGCCTCAAGAGCGATAGAGAACTTTACCCTGTTGATGCAATATACAGCTTCGAAAATTCTCGCTGAGGCAGCAAACTATTCTTATCTATCGATGAAAACTAGAATTGATTCTTTTTGGAAAGAAGTCTTTGTGCAATCAGCGGAGACTGACGCGAGTCGAACATGGCGGTATTTCGCGCGGAACTTTACTCGTCACGGGAAAGAATCATCATTTGTGATGATTGGAGAGGTCACGAGTTCATAAATTAATATAAATTAGGATAAAAAAACTGTTTTTGTATTTGTAATTGTTTATAACGAACTCAAAAACTACTAGACCGATATCAAATACTCTTCCAACATCACGATGCTGAAGCATAAACTTCAGAACATCACCTGGTGTGATGTATGAAATAACTGTGTTCAAACTAACTCAGGGTAAGCTGATCCAAAAAAGTCAAACTACATGGTAGCCATTAAGCCGCAGCTACACTTAAAATTAAAGGCTCAAAGATGAGAGGAGCCTACAGCGTAGTAGCACTTTATGTGATTCATCCTAACTAAGAGTCCCTCAAAGGAATAAGCCGCAGTGGCCACTTACCATCAGGTAGACTGTTTGTCTGCCAACAGAACTAGCATAAAAATAGCTACACAAAATGTGTCGCATTGTCTCTGATTCCCGCATATTCTACACTAGCGGCCGCCCGCGGTGTCACCCGCGTGGTTCCCGTTCCCGTGGGAATTGATCAAAATCGTTTATTAGCGGATGCCTACGTCATTACATCTACCTGCATGCCAAATTTCAGCCCGATCCGCCCAGTGGTTTGGGCTGTGCGTTGATATGTATCTATGTCAGTCAGTCAGTCAGTCACCGTTGAGTTTTATATATATAGATTGTGAGCTCTCGACATTAGGTATCGGCCTTAGTTCACAATTGAAAATGTTTTTGATCAGACAATAAATTGCGTCTTCTAATCCCGCCTCATTAAAGTCCAAGTACACGATTTTAAATTGCGCAAAAACAGGCGATCCTTAGTATTCATTAATGAGATACTGGAAAGACATTAACATCTCAGGCAATTTAGATCTAGACGAGTTTCATTGAAACCTTTCCATTGTTTTTGTAAAAGAAGAATTTTGTATTTTCGAGATTCGAGAGTACCTAATTATAATTAACTTAAATGTATCTATTGTGAAAAATTTATTCCTTTTACACTACATATTGTTAGTAATTTAAGGATACCTATACTTAAATTGAAAAGCTCAAGTTCTTGACAGTATATTGAACAATGTTTTTTAAGGATAGTTCCTTAAAAAAACATTGTTCAATAAATAAAATAATAATAAATAATTGTTCAATAAGGGTAGTCCCTTCACTTCAATTATTAACAAAATAAATAATTATAATAATTAAAAAATCAAATTCATTCAAATATAGTTCTTTGCGTGGCAATGCGTATGTCACGTAGGACGTTTAACGACTTTATTACGGGCCTTTACAAAACGTAAAAATTATAGAAAAAATATATATATTGAAATATACTCACCATGACTAACTGCAAACAGCAGCACAGTACAATACACCATTTGTTCACACAGCATCACAGCACAGTTGAACACTTGAAGACGGGTTTATAATATCAATTTTATTGACTTAAAAAAAACTGGAAGAGGACAAAGCTTTATTAAGATGGAAACGGACATAAGTTTAAAATATTCAAGTCAATATAGCCCCACAAAGCAAGGTGGCTCTATGGCAAATTAGATATTTAACACTGCATGTTCTTTCGAATCTCACTCAAGAAAAACATTTTGTGTGATGAAAAATTACGTATTGTATCTGGATGTTTTTATGAATTTAGGTTTAGGACAAATAAAATTAGTATTGGAGTTACCTTCGCTGTATCTGACACTCATAAGACAAACAAAGACTTATATGCTAGTTATTTTGGGGTCATGTCAATGTATGTGACAATATTTATTTAAATTATGCTTGTTCAAAGAAATGTATTTTGGTTCAAAACTGATTAAATACATAAAGCAATGCGAAACAAATCCATTTGTTCTTATGTTTGTGACAATTAAAATAGAACGAATATTTCCAATAACTACTTTTTTTATATCTACGTCCAGCTTAAAACAGACAGCAGCTTGGACTAAGTCAAACATAAATACCCTGTGAAACTACGTAAGCTTTTCAAAGGGTTTTCCGAACGGTAATTAAATCGTAAAGCAGCGAACAGTAGCAAAGACACAACTCAAACGAAACTCGCCCACACCAGGTAACCGGCCGCAGTAGCTAACGTGCTGATTACACAGCTGTAGAACAATCGAGAGAAAAATATATTTTACGAAAAGAGTACAGTGGAAGTGGATTTTCCACTCGAATGACCTTTTGTCCGACTGGCTAGCTACTACCCCCACCGGTGAAATCTGCCGCCATAATAGCTCTGGCTGTGTTCCGGCAGTGGGAGCCAGTACACTTGAAATCAAAGGTTCGAAGATCAGATGATTCTACAGTCTTTCAGCACATTGAGCGACGCTTCCTGGTGACGTGTCCCTCAATGGAATAGGCCGCAGTGGCCGCTTACCATCAGGTGGGCTGCGTGTCTGTCTGCCAACTGACTTAGTATAAAAAAAATGAGCTGCTCGTCTGAGGAAGCACCTCCACCGAAGAAAATAGCATAGTGAAGTAGCACTTAATAATGTTGTGCTCAAAAAGCCAAAATCATGACATCTCAAGGACCAGTTTTAGAATTAAAGAGAATACATACACATAAAAAAATAAGTCTAATTGAGAATCTCCACAATTTTTTGGAGTCGGTCCAAAATTATACCATTTTGTTTTATTGAATTGATAAATAAATAGGAACAAATGCCACTCATCGTCACTTCGTATCTGTCGAAACACACATTAATACAATGCTACATTTAGTACTCTTTTTCTGAATATTACATAGTTGTTCCGTTCCACTCGCGGCGATTGCTCTGAATATATGAAATTGGAATTCAGTAGACTTGAAACGAGAGTCTTGAACATCTCTGTTCTTTTCATGTGAAGTTTTTCTTTTAACCTATGGGGAACTGAGCTTTAATCCGAAATAAAAAGTGAAATATGACCTTTTCCGATGTCTTATATAATTACATTTTTATTTTTTACCTACTTTTATTTTTTTATTATGCACTAAATAACAGATTGGTCTAATATATCCTTCGGATTTCCATTACCTTCCGTATGTTAGAGCGTGTGCAAATTGCCAATGCAGCAATTTCTTAAGTTGTCAGCTAACTTGTCACTTCGCAGAAGTGCTAACGTAGCCGTCACTTCGCAGAAGTGCTGACGCAGTCGTCAGCGAACTTCACCGAGAGCTCCGGTTTCGGCGATCGCGTCATAAGTCTTGTCCAAGTATTAAATTGACTCGAATATTACACTGTCAATTAAGCTAGTGGGAAACTCGCTAAATTTCGGGAATCTGCCAAGTCCTTCGCGTCAGACAAGATTTCACAGAATATGCAGAATTTGTTTCAAACTACTCTGTACAAGCGGCTCGACTTATTTCTATACCAAATTTGATCTACATACGACGTATGTTATAAATATAAGAAAAAAGAATCGCTAAAAGGAACAGACATGAGCGCATAACTTTCAAAAAACTGCTTCAAATTAGATACTTTTTAAATCTTATACACCCGTACGAAGCTGAAGCGGGTGAGTTAATTAAGAGAGAACAAAATGATGTACCTATTGATACCCAATAGCTGAGAGCCTTCTTCTTAAGAGAGGTAGAGCATAGAGGAACATTACAGTGTTGCCGATTTCAATTAGTGAAGAAATGGTGTTGGCAGTAGGAAATAAACTATTGTTTTCCCAGAAAATTATAGCGTCGAAGATGCGCGAATGTTGCCTCTAAAGTCTGGTGTAACAAGCGTTCAAAGGTGACTGACCGTTTATTATCGAGCGGACCGTATATGCGTCACTCATGTGGCATAAAATTCTTTAAAAATAGCCTTCTTAATTTATCAAAAATAGCCTTCCGCCCGCGGTCTTACCCGCGCGCAATTTCTTCTTTCAAATATCCTGCCCTTTCCTTCCACATTTCCGGGATCGAAAGTACCCTCTGTTCACCGGGGATAGTCTAGCTTTCAACAGTGAAAGAATTATTCAAATCGGTTCAGTAGTTTTGGAGCCTATTCAAAACAAACAAACAAACAATCAAATCTTTCCTCTTTATAATATTAGTATAGATTGGTTATTAGATTATTACGAGACTTATATGAAACAAGGAAATCTCATCTCTTAATAGAGGTCCTCGAGTGTAAGGTGACACAAAGTCCCGCGGTGCGAAGTGCCCATCAAAGTCGGCGCCGCTAACGAGGCGATAACCGGTTATATCGTGTTTGGCAGAAAGTATTATATTCCATATGAGGCTTGAAACAACTTTACGACGATCCTTTGATAATAAGGACATCATCCTGTTTGAGCATAAACTTTGACTAAGGTTGAAACTAGTCAACGCTGTCAGATAAGTTTGTGATAATATAATTTTAAAAAAACTATTGCACATTAAAAAAATATTATGGTAAAAACGACAACACATCAAATACATGACAAAAAATATAGATCAGCACCCAAAATAAATATCTTGAGTACCTACTTGTGTTATGGGTATCATAATTATGATAATTATGATTGATTGTGTTATGGGTATCATAATTATGATAATTGTGTTATGGGTATCATAATTATCATAATTATGATTGATTATAATCAACGAAGGTAACACAAAAATATCGTTAATTATAAATAAACATCCACACACAGAACAAACAAAAATGTTGAATGATTCGAACCCACGACCCTTGGTGCATTGGGCAGGGCTACTAACACAGCTCAATCAATAATATGTAACAAACGAATTTAGTAAATTATGGATTTTATAAAATCTTTTCGTAAGTACTATCACACACTTCAGATTATACACGAGTTCGTACGTATAGTGTTAATACCGCGAAAATACTGCACATAGCCGTACATATACATAAATGAAGTGTCTTGTTTTTGTGTCTGCTATCTGTAGGTATGTCAAATTAGTTGGTTTACACAGATGTCTTGTGTTCTGTTTAAACATGAAATTAAATTATTATACCTACTTTCGTTAATGGCATTTTTTATCCATTTAGGTAAAACGGAAAACCGAATAGCCGAAATGTGCACCAAGGTCTTAAAGTGTTTAAAAGTGCAATTGAATAAAACAAAATTACAAAAAACTTCATCAGATGCACTCAAAGGCTGCTTATTGTAATTTCCACGACGCCGTTTATGTTATAATCAACGGACGAATGCGAATCAAAATTGCTATCAACTCTAATTCCATTAACAGATTACTCCAACCATATATTAATAGAAACTAATTCGAAAGCCATTACAACCCTTCAGGTAAGCACGTGCGATAATGGCCGGGAACGCAACCCAGAACCCGTGCTAACGTGCCCACTCGGGCGCACCGACGGTACCCGGCCAATCACGAGATTGCATTTAGATATCTATGAATGGAATAAAGTCGACATTTTAATTGAAAGGGTCTTCACTTAACGGGTTCAGATAAAATTTTAAGATTTATAAGTTTGGTGATGTGAGCATGGGTTGAGGCCAGCGGTGCCAGACGTCCCGATTTTGGCGGGACGTCCCGATTTTTAAATCAAAATTTAATGTCCCGCGCGGGACAGCCTCAGTCCCGCTTTTCGGGGAGAACTCGACCGTACGTGCAGTGCTGAGAAAGAAAGGCGCGTAATAAAGATAAGAGTTTATTAAAATAAACTTTCTATGGCTTCTTTTGCTATCTATTTTCACGTTAACGTAATTTAAGTTCAAATAAAAAGATAAATATTTGAAAACCTTTGATTATATACGTTTTTTTACTATGTCCCGCTTTTGACGGAAGAATCCCGATATTTTCACTCAAAAAGTACCTATAAGTCCCGACTTAGCAAAAAAAAACTCGTAACGCTGGTTGAGGCCTATGTCTATGCTATGCTGATGGTGCAATTGTCGAGAAGTCGGCTATTAGGTACACCAGAGATCGCGGGTTCGATCCCTGCACGGTACAAACATTTGTGTGCACGAACGTGTCTGTTGTATCGGTGTGGTATCGGTCTGGGTGTTTCTATGTATAATATGTATGTATTTACAAAAAAAAGTATATAAATAATGTCTATCCGTTGTCTAGCATCCATAGCACAAGCTTATGCTTAGTTTGGTGCTAGATGGCGTTGTGTGGATAATGTCCAGCGATATTTATTATTAAAAATAAGTCGTCCGATTATTCCGATTAACATCGGCTTCCGGTTGTAAAAGAGAAAAGGGTAATTTAGTTGGTAAGCGGGCCGCCTTTACTCCCGCTTTATCCTACGCATAAAAAAATCTAAAAAGAAGGTAGTAGCAAATCATAAATTACAGTCGTTCAATAAAAAGCTAATAAAGCCATAGGATTCCATAGAATCACGACAAAGTTTTATCTTTATTTTGTTATCAGATTCGATATAAAATATCTATACTAATATTAAAAGGAGGAAAGATTTGTTAGTTTATTTGTTTGTTTGTATTGAATAGGCTCCGAAACTACTAAACCGATTTGCATAATTCTTACACTGTTCGAAAGCTACACTATCCCCGGTGAACATAGGGTACCTTTGATCCCAGAAATGTGGGGCGAAAGGGGGATATTTGAAAAAAGAAATTACGCGCGGGTGAAACCTCGGGCGGAAGGTTAGTTAATATATAAAATGCTAAATACAAACGATGAAAAGCAGGCCCTGATTAAGAGTTCTGACCGCCCTAGGCTAATTATGAGGACGCGCCCCCTCCAGGTGTGTTACGGACGGGTCTAAAAGTAGGAACTGAGTAGAGTAGTATTATGAAAATTTTAACATGGTTCATACTACCTATAAAAGTTTTCAAATCGATCTGCAACCTCACGCATTATAAGACCAAAACCATGACAAGTGACTGCAGGCTACCAAGTAGTAAACCAAATCCATCTCGTGTTTGGCAGCATGACTTGTATTGGCTTAGTTTCTATAGACCCCTTAGGCCGCGTGGTCCGATCGGCTTGTCCGATCGATCGGACCACCATGTTTTTTATTTCCTGTTGGTTCGATTGATCGAACTCTAAAGTTCTCGTGGTCCGATTATCGAATTACTGGGACTATTCATTTCTTTATAGACCGATTGATCGAACAATTAGGTCGTTTTTTCTTCCTGTTAAATCGATTGATCGGGCAACGATATTTGTCTTCGTTATTTTTTTTAAATTCATTTTAAGATCGTGAAATAACAGAAGATTGTAAAAACAAAATTTGTTCTTTTATTTAAAATGAATATTATAAAGACAAAAGAAAGTAAAAAGTATTTTTATAGTCATGTATTTTTTTAAAACAAATTAATATTATAAAAACATAAGAAAGAAAGTACATAGTGATGGTTTAAAGGATTTTTTTTTGTTTTTTTTTTAATTAAATTAATCCTACTAATAACAATTATAAATGCGTCTGGAAAATTCTTAAAATCATTTTTTTTTTGGGATTTTTTTAATAACAAAGGAAGATCATAAAATCCATATGAAGTTGCAATTTTTTTTTATTTGAAAATCTTGTAAGTTTGTTAGTTACGTCTTGTTATTTATTTACGTAACATAAAAAATTCGGTAGGGCCATTTTCACTACCTTCTGATAAGTGGCAAATAGCCGATCCGTCAGATATTGTAACAAGTTTTTCACAAAAATATCATGTCAAAAATCTGTCAGATAAACTATCTGCTTAACAGGAGGTGGTGAAACCGGCCCATATTGTCGTACTAATCCAGCGTACCTAATGAAAACAAAGCACAAACTCAACTCTTGTTTGCTTTATTGTTGTTGAAGTTGTTTGTACTCACAAATTCGCTATGGTCTCACAATTTGAAATCGATCGGACCAGTAGGAAAGATAGAAGAAGTGTGGTCGGACTAAGAGGATTTTTAAAAGTCTCGTGGTTCGAGCGATCGGACAAGATGAACTTTTAAAATGTCGTTAGTCCGATAGTAGGACTACAAGGATTAGAAAAATCCTGATGGTCCGATCAATCGAACCAGCAGGAAATAAAAAACATAGTGGTCCGATTGATCGGACAAGCCGGTAGGACCACGCGGCCTAAGGGCTATAGACAACTTAGTTTCCATTGCCATTGAATCGACTTGAGTTTTTTAAATATTTACTCTAGAGAAAACATTTGAAACAGTGAAACATTTTTGCAACTGATTAATAATTTATTTGAAAATTATTATTAATTAAGTAATTATTTTTAGATTATACAAAAGCCCTTTTCGTGCTTTTATGTTGTAGGGATAATAATTGTGTAATAATTATTTCATTAGAACCAAATAAAAGTGAAGGTTGTCAATAAAAATCAACTATTTATAAAAAGTACAAAAATACGAATAATTTATCGTCGATAATCGATGGTTGCCACGATAATCGATTTTTTTGGTTCATTCACTTATCACAGCACTAATTATATTTTATGAAAAGCTGACAACACAGTAAACGTCAGATTTGGCCATATCATATAGGGGTAAAATAAGTGATGTCGGACGTGTGTGTGTCGCGTCGCTCGGTCGCAAATTGAGCTGAATATACTTTACTCGCTTACACTCAGGCGTATTTCAGTACATTTGTCTCTTCTGCTGCTGCGCTGAGGTAGGGATGGCGATTCTTTCCTAAAAAGATCTATTTTCAGATCGATTCGAATCGTAACCCAATGAATCGATTCACAAAAAAATCGAGCTCTAAAAGATCGATTTCCAAAAAATCGATCTTTTTTACTATTTAAAAAAAAATATTGTTTTTTCAGTTTGCGTTAACAATGTAAGTATAAATTAGTTAGTATAAGCACAGAATATTAATAGTACTAACTTAGTATAAGTTAATCAAATAAAAACGATGAATCGCAATATCAGTCACACTGATACGAAAAGTCAAAGATTAGAAACGTAACATTTTTGAAAGGGAGTTTTTGAGTTTTTTACTCTTTAACCGGTTATTATACGGGTCCAGTCAATAATACGGGTCTCATTCAACTAATTGCAAATAATTGTATGGTAATAATACCAAAAATAAACCAAAAAAATCGAACGTCGATTTTCAAGGGTGATTAATCGATTCACTGAATCGATTCAGTACTAAATATCGATTAAAAAAATCGATCTTTTTGACTCGAAAAATCGATTCTTCGATTAATTGATCTCAGATCGCCATCCCTACGCTGAGGAGTGCCTATTGTAGTGTGCGGTGCGATTTTTGTTGAATTCGCCTCACAGAAACGCGCGTTTACGTGAAGATTGAAGATTATTTTGTATGGGAATTTCAAAATTTCATGTTAAAATCAGGGACTCTCAAGCACACATTTAGTTTTAATGTTTTGTCTAGTTGAAATAAATAGGGTAGATGCAATGATGCTAGATTAGTGCATACGAAGACACGATTTCAGCGCCCCCCTCGATCCTCGCGCCCTAGGCTGCAGCCTAATTAGCCTATGGGTAAATCAGGCCCTGATGAAAAGCACTATAAATACTTCTGTGAATAGATAAAGACGCAGCTTAATACCATTATCGATTAGGTACTAGGAAATAACATGACGGTTATGACCTCATTGTCTTCGGCTAATTAAGTTACATTTGTACTAAAAGAAATATAGGAATCAGAACGAAGAACCTTACGAACTTACAAGTTCTTACGAGGTCCTAGACTACTTAATGGCGGATGTTCCAACCATCTGGCGGCCCGCTGGCTCGTTTGCTGCCTCTGATCTTGAAATGTCAATTTCTTGTTACAATCGCAAAAACATTGACGTCAGTGGTTTCAAGTTTCGCGCGCTGAATTATAGATACGCTTCGACCGCTGCGGTATCGACCGAGGTCAGGCTCGACAGTGATATTATAACTCAATGATGCACTTATACCTGTTGTAAGAAGTTGCATTCTTAGTGACACTCTTTCTTAGCGCACTGATGGCAATGTTCAATGTAATAATATTACATAAAAAATAAAATGTCCGAATTGAAATAGAACTCCACGAAAGTAGGCTGTAAGGCTGTAAACTGGATGAAACATTTTGAAAGATTAGGATAATGTGCTTCTCATTACTACAAATTAGTTGTCGGTGGTTATTTAACAAGTTTCAAAATTTATGTATTGCTATTGGTTATGTTACATTTCTGTCATGGGGCTGTAAAAGTTAGGAATTAACACCTGTGTCCTCCATCTCAGTAGTGTAGCCGAATAATAAAATATTGCTTAAAATAGTCGATAAAAATGGCTTTATTACCTATATAACTTCAATCACAAAAATAGGTTAACTTTTGAGCATGTTAGCTGTTAAAGAATAACATTCTTAGTATAGCCCGACCAATAAAATAAAAAACCTCGCCATGTTGAGAAAAAATATAAGAACAATTTTTTTTCAAGTGGCAACAATCAAATAAAAACAATAAAATGTCATCATTATTGCTTTCTGTCAAAGTGTGATGTCAATTGTCAACCGTGCCTTGTTACTATTGGATATTGTGAGTTATTGGTGAGCGTAACCATAGCAACCAAGTGTTGCTATAACCATAGCTAATGTGGCGCATTCAGAGCAGGTTTTTTTTTAATTTCTTGGTCAGGCTATTATAATCTTTACTAGCGTATTGAATAATGAAATGCCACTTTTCTGATACTTAGCAAATATTATCGCTTTAGATATTCAATAGCGTGTTCCTCAAACAGCCGATCCATCATGGGAGTGTCCTGTGTGCCACGTCTTTGTCCAATACTACGAGTAATCGGTTAAAACCCCGATGTTTCATCTTTATGAAATGGTACACGCACGGATAGCAATTCCATTTACGTAATGTATGTAAGACCGTCAATTCTTTTAACAAAATGTCCACTACTGGACTTTATGCTTACATTTTATTATTCTTAGGTGGAACTTTAATAGACACACTTTTGTTATATGTATAAATAAAGGTTTAAAGGCAATTTGATGATAAATAATCATTATCTCCCGTGATCATTTGCAACACCAGATTTATCGCAGGTATGCGTTGCCTGCCTCTACTACTACTATATAAAATAGTAGCATTTTAACCTGAGGTTTAGCCCCTAGCAACAGGTAAAGAGACTAAAATTAAATGTGTTTTTTATTTTTATTTTCAGGTAAGTTAAGTTCGCGGCTGACATTTAACACTCTTCGTGTGCGGTAAGATACTATTTGTACAAGTTTTTTTTGTATTACTGGATTATACGACGTTATCTGGCCGGAATTTGATATTTTTACGTGATAAAATGTAGGTAACCCATGTTTCTCTCCAGCTCCAAAAATTTGACTCAAAGCCGAACCCTGAAATGTAACCCAGGACCCTGGGAACATGGCTATGTACAGTCGACAGCACATCAGACTACCCTAATCTGTCAAATTTCTACAACTAACTTTCAGCTTTATTCACTTCACATAGAGTTCTCTTTCAATTGAGAATTTTTGACAGATCTGGGTAGGTTGATCTGCTGCCGTCCGCTCTTAAAACCTGGCCAACGAGGCGTTAAACTAGGGTGGAGCGAAAATTTTTATTTTTTAATTTTAATATTCCTGTATTATTAATTGATGATACATAGTATTAGAAGTAATAATGCAAAATTTTAGTTTTCTAATTAAATATCTTAAGGTGGCGCATTAGGTTTAAAGTTTTAAAATAATGCAATTTTTGACAATCACGTACATGAATTATTGAAAACGATATATGGACCTATTTAACAATATTAATCATAAACTTTACTGAAATCATAATAAACTAGCAAAATAAACTCCAAAAATTATACTTTATTGTTGAAAATCAGTAGTTTCAGGGCGCTTATAAACACGAAAATATTGAGATTTGGTGTTGAAAACTGGTATGTCTTGCCGGGCTTATATCCTTGTACGAATGAATCCATATCTAGCTTCTGGTCCACAAACTGCTAACGAAGCCTCCGTTACCAGCTTGACACACCTTTCGACAGCCTGAGTGTGGCAAGGATACTTTTAGAAATCCATCAAAGCTCCTGAAGTAATCAGGTTTGAAATTTCTGTGTCGCTGTATTTCATTGTCATAGGAGGTTCTGTAATCTTTCCTTTCGTCCAATCTATTAAATCATAATAAGTAGATGCGTCAGCCCTTAGTTCTTGGAGCCGAAATTTGCGAACCTTCTTTCCTTTGGTCTCTTTTGGTGCTTTTAACACTCTTCGAAGCGCCAGCTCCCTTATGTGAGACGCATCATCTTGCAACATAGTCAGCAACAAATTATCTGAGTGTGCGAAGAATGAATTTCTTTGAATAGTTTTCAGTGCAATACTTATCAGGTTATCTGGTAAATACTGACATATTTTAACCATGTTAAAAACATGAATTGGACCATATTTACATGATGATTTTGTCTTTATGTCGAACCAGGTTGGTGCATAAACTTTCATAATGAAAGTCGCGAGATCCCTCAAATTCTTTGTTGATTGTTCCAATGTATAAACTGTTTGCGCAAGTAAACCGTCGGGAATGTGCCAGTTTTCCTGGGTCTTTGCTAGCTAAGTTGGGCGACACCGAACCAGAAGAAATTGCGGTGCAAATCTCAAACAGATATTTCTGATCAGTACTTAGCAAATTAGGATTCAAAGCGTCAATTATGTGGCTTCCAATTCCTCCACTTTAAAATCGAGGCACTTAGCTAGCGGTTTTCTTATGTTGCCAGAAAAACTATTAGGGCCTGTTGTTGTGCTATCTCAACTGGAGAATAAATGACGAAGTGGTAATTCATTTGCATGTAACAAGCACACTAACCATTGCAATGGGCGTTTCAGGTGTTTTTCTAGTAAAACAATAACTCCATTTTAATGTCCTGTATTGATAGCTGTGCCATCCCAACCAACATCCATCATTGTAGGGATAGATGCTTTAGCCCATATACATATTTTCGATATCGGTAGCAATTATTTCGCAAATATCTTTGACTGAAGGATCTTTTTCATTATTCAACTCAAGTAGATAGTTTCTGTGCCATAAGTAATATTTAATCACATCATTATACGTAGGCAACATATTACCACTTAATTTTTTGTGGATCGCCAAACACAGGACACCCCAAATCTTTTCGAGTTTTCGGCATTTTGTAACACTTCACTTTAAATTTTTACTTCTTCGCCACAAGCAATTAATTGTATTTACTTCAAATAAAACCGATTCATATACGAGATGACACTTCGATACAATTAAAAACACCGCGTTTATAAAGTTAAATCTTGAATCGAATTTGAATAGTGGGAGCCACTTAAGCGTAAAAATTAAAGTTTTTTGTAAACTACCTTCAAGGTGCGCCACCTGAAGATTAAGTCCTAGATGTCTGATTTTTGGTATGAACAGAGGTTTTACTTAGGATCATCGATTAATGATACAGGAACTTTGAAAAATAGAAAAAAAAATTTTTTGCCTACTTTCACTCCACCCTATTAAACAATACCATATATAATTACCTACTAGAGACAGTTAAAACGCAAATGCTCATCACATGAATGTTTGTCCTCTGTGTATGTAGCCCACAAACCTGGTTAATGTAATTCTGCCAACTCAATTGCTTTCACGACTAAGATACAGCCCAAAGGCAGGAGCATAATTTATGGAGATCGGTGCCTCGTAATTAATTGAAGTTTAACCTTAGATTGAAACCTTTGACATTTACGCCACCGAGCGCCACATTTGACCTATGTGATAAGAATGTTATTTAAATAAGGCAGTTAACGGAAAGTTGATTATAATAAATGCGTCTTATTTGATGACGTAGTAATCAAGGAACTTAAGGCAGACTAAGATGCACGCTTAACTAAAATCTGGAAACTAAAATGGTGATTTCACATAATATATTTGACACTTTCAATAAAAATTTGGATTTTAAGCATTGCCGATAACTTAAGGAATTTGGAATCAAAACTCCGACCTTAAAATACGAGTAATACAGTAGAGTTGATCCGCTAAACCACTTGTCTAAACCGTCGGTAAATCAGTCCAAATCCAATTCTCCACAAACTTATTACAACTGTACTACTTCATTCCTTCCAATTCCTATAAATTGAAGTCTAAATCCGCAGATTTGCCTCGCCCACCTCAGCATCGCGTGTATTGAGCGTAAAGTTCTACGATAAGCACTGCCATTACCCACTATTAGGAAGTTGCCTAAGCCCATTACAAGAGTCCCGATGCCGATCCACCTGTTACTTCTCAACTGGATCGCAGGATCCGCGGGAGCGCGATAATCGATTTAATTAATTCCCCGTAGATTTCCTGCCTTTGTCTGTTGGTCTTTATTCCAATGAATTGGGAGTTGTGTTGTGTTTAAACGCCGGTAGATGGAGTTGTGGCGGGAATATGGCGGACAATTTTTCTTGCAAAGCAACAAGAGATTGTTAATCGCTTTCATTTAATTTCCCGAGCGCTTTGTTCCGATCTAATCGGGGTAGGTAGGCGATCCAAAATTTGGCAGGTTATACAATCTGTATTACAATCGGACAATAAAACTCAAGGGATTCAAGACAATGGGACAAAATTGTTAATTGTGGCAGTATTCCCGGAGGTTTTTATACTTAACAAGCTGCCCACCTTGCTTTTTCATGGGTGAAATTAACTTTTAAACATTTTCCTGACCAAACCACGAAATAAGAATTATCTGATAGAGCAGTCGTCTTGAAGATGTGCGCGTACAAACATTTCGTAATTTATTTACATAACAGTTACATTGTAGTAAAAGCTTGTACCACATATTTTATTTTATTTTTATTGCTATGTGTAACAAGACGAGCAGATCGTACACCTGATGGTAAGCGCCACGTCTGCCATTAGACAGTTCAGTGCAAAACAGTAACTAAGTAGTTACTGCCTGGCACCGCCGCCCTGCGCCTGCTACACCGAGACGACAGTTATTAGGTCTCATATACCCAGTAATTTCACTAGCTTCAGTGCCCTTTCCCCGAAACACAGAAGTGCTTGACGCACTTCTATTTCACGGGAAAATATCTGGCACTGCGGTGGTACCCACCTAGACGGCCCAGTACAGGAACCTACCACTGATAAATAAGATACATATAGATAAGATAGACATAGATTATTAACGATGTGAATCCAATTACATCTCCATTGCGGGCTCAGCAGTGCAATGTTCGCAGGTAATTGATTCAAGCGGCGGTCGCTAATCGGTGTGATTGCGTCGCATCGTAGACGCATTAGCGCGGCGCTGCGTGAATGAAAGCGATTGCCAGAAGGACGGTTGTACTTAGACAGAGGGACATTATATTGAAAGTTTCGAACACTTAGAGTCGAAAAATTAAAGTTCGAAAAGAAGGTGAGCCTATAGTGTAACATTAAGCGATGGACAAGGCGGCGTTTTAAAAGGCCGCTGTAGCTACTAACCATCAGGCGAGCTGCGCACCTTTCTGCCAATGGAAGTATAGTAAAAATTATAAAGACTGCCTCTGAAGAATGAATAATGTTTACTGCCTCCTCCTTATTCAAAACATAATTTAGCTTCATAAATCCCGTGAAAACGTATCGAATTTTAATAAAAATCACTTTCCATGTTATGTAAATTACAACTCGATATCACGAGTTAAATACGGAATGAGCTGTGAAAAGTTAGTTCATTCTGAACACGTGGTGCCTCGGAGCTTTTACAACTGGAAAATATTGCAGCGCTTGCCTTCGAGAACTTGCTAATTAACAAAATTCACCGTGGGTTATTTTATGTGTGCAGCATTGATTGGTATTAGTCAAAGAATAACCTTTTTCTTCTGATTCATAAAATATCTATTTGTTGTATTTTTTATAAACCATGAAGGTAGCGCTCGAGTCTACGAGTAGGTACAGCCCGGCAATATATTGAAAAATTTCTTAAACCACACACAAATATACAGACATTAGAAGACGAAAAGCGAGGTAGAATCCCTCCTAAGATTTAAAATTAATATCTAAAGTAGATGCCCATGGATGAGAGCAATATGTCAGTACAAAGGATTACTCATTAGGGGCCTTACGACTGTGTGTGTAAAACTGCATGTGTATTACGCTTCGAATTGATTTTGGTACGAAATTACTATAGACGCAGTATATCTATTGTTGCAAATATCTTTAATAAACAGGACACACGTGTAACTACGAGTATTAAACCCATAAGCTGAAACGGAATCCTGCAAAAAAATGGCACGTTTGTTCAGAGATAGGGCTCTCGAAGTTTCCAGCGCAATCCTTGCATCTAAAGGTCGCTAAATGCTCAAACGAAGGGCGATAAAGGGCAAATGAAACGGACTAAAAATGGATGTTCAGAGCGCGGAATAATCTGCGGTTAGCCTGATCCCGGATTATGGAGATGCAACGCGATTATGCCGCGGCACCTTCCCGCTGGGATGATTGCGGGAATGTCCGGGGCAAGCTAATTTCGCCTCTAAATTAATAACTGTAAATAACTTAAGGCTTTAAACTATTGCCTCCGATTTAATATGGCCTATTTAAGAGTTCCGATTTGGAGATTAGGTCTAAAGTCTGTCTAATCGCTTACAAACAGATTTTTGATTCAATCAAAATATTCTTGTTTCGTGATTTATTCGATGATGCACATATGAATCTTCAATTGTATCTAAATATATAAAACTCAAAGGTGACTGACTGACATAGATATCTATCAACGCACAGCCCAAACCACTAGACGGATCAGGCTGAAATTTGGCATGCAGGTAGATGTTATGACGTAGGCATCCGCTAAAAAAGGATTTTGATCAATTCCCACGGGAACGGGAACCACGCGGGTGAAACCGCGGGCGCCCGCTAGTCTTAGTTATAAATTAGGTTCCAACCGACAGCTAATGAGCATTATCAAACTCTGTTTTACTTTTATAGATTTCATCTCTCAAACCGCCATGTCTTATGCGGTCCATAATCTAAATAATACCATACAGCTACATCCTTTGATATTTACACACTCAATATCACATTATTGTCAAAAGATTCTGTTTTGAAAACATCGGGGGAAAATATGAACTAAAAGTATTGGAAAATCGAAAAGCTTTGAAAGGTATAGCCCACATCTTCAGAATCGAACAAAGGCTAATGCACTGGTTGCACATAATGACGCGCTGAGGCTAGCTTACATACTCTCAATAGGGAACTGAGAAGAGTTCTAACTGATCCTTGATGATACGGTTACGTACTTACAGTAGCTCTGAATTGTGGGAACGTATCAGCTATACCTACGAACTATTTCACTTTACCTCACAAAATCAAGCTAAATAATATTATGACTTCCTGTCTTCTTCTTATGCATCCTAACAGACATTATCTATTATCCGCCTTTACACCCCTACAATCGAAGTGATACAAAGTTCACCGGGTCAGCTAGTTACAAATATATGAAGTGGTTCCTTGTTACTACTGTTAGAAACCTAGCTTTGAGAATGAAATTTAGTTTTCCCACTATTAAACCTGAGACACTGATGTAGTGATAATACTGATAATAGTATCAAGTGAGTAGTGAACTTTGTATCACTTCGTTTGACATGTAAGAACAGTTTCTATGGGAAAATTAAATTGTCGATTTTAGTATTTTCCTCGCAATTTTCCCATATTTTCTCATCGTTTATACCTTCCCTGGACTTAAACGAATATGTCAACACTAAAATTTTTAAAATTGGATCAGCCTTTCTCGAGTGTTAGCGAGACTAACGAACAGCAATTCATTTTTATTTATATAAATAAAGTGCAGTAAAGACTGGGCGTTGTCGTCTCATTCGTGCGCTTATCGCCTGCCAACTCGGCGAAACCAACATGGACACGAGCTAAATAAGGATATTTTTTGGCTTAAAACTTGAGTATTTACTAACTATTCACTCATGTTAAAAGCCGAACGTTATGCATTTGATATCAAATGTCCCCTTTTTAGACTTAAAAATATTACTAACCCGGGCCAAAACTGTATGAGTATTTATGATACTAGACGGAGTTTGGTTTTTTTTTTCATACAAGGTCAGCAGACAGGCACGCAGCCCACCTGAAGGTGAGCGGTCACTGCGGCCTATTCCATTGAGGGACGCTTCACCTAGAAGCATCCCTCAAATGTGCTGCCAGACTGTAGACTCATCTGATCTTCGAGCCTCTGATTTCAAGTGTACTGGCTTCCACATTAATATTGCTGGAACACAGCCAAAGCTGTTATGGCGGCAGAATTTACCTGTGGGGGTGATAGCTAGCCAGTCGGACTCTAAAAACCACCAATCAGACCCAAGACGGGAACCACAACTAGCTAGCCAGTAGCCACTGTGCCACGGAGGCGGTCAAAAATAAATATCTGATTGCAGAGAGATTTTGGTTTATTTATACAAAGCTAAAAAAACCGTTTAACCAAAGTGATGTTTAAACGAAATATTAATATTTGTACTAACGACGTTAGTAATAATAAATATCCATATTGCCCCGGGAGATACCTCTTCATGCTTCGCTCGACGTTGTAATGTGGGAGATAATCCTATCAAACATATCGTTTCAGCAGACTATAAAATTACTATCTCATTCCTGAGTGAATCTTCCCGTACGAATTTAGAATAGGAATTCTATTACTTTTTCGTATCATCAAGGCTGTGAGCTAAATAATATTACGCACGCCATTTCAGCCTGACACGCCTAAAGACTGTTGTAATTTGAAAATAAGCAAACTTATAGACTTTTGCTGTTTGTCGTACATTTTTACCAATATGTTATGTAATTCGAATTGTCCAACTGTTTTTATATACCCAAATAAAAAAACCTCCTTTCTTTCCTATCTTTAACCTTTACATATTTCGTCAACGATTTTATCATACTACTTTTTAGTTTTTTTTTTTGGGTGCTGGGAGTGAATGTAATATGTGGTCCAGTCCAATCTAAAAAGACTTTGAAAAATAGATGCTTTTTGACCGCCTCCGTGGAACAGTGGCTAAGCCGCTCGGGTTTAAAACACGGAGGTCGTGGGTTCGATTCCCACCTTGGACCTGGTTGGTGTTAGGGCTTTTTCAGAGTCCGACCCCCACAGGTGAAATCTCCCGCCATAACAGCTCTGGCTGTGTTTCGGCAAAATTAATGTAGGAGCCAGTACACTTGAAATGAGAGGCTCGAAGATCAGATGAGCCTACAGTCTGGCAGCAGTGAAGCGTCAATCAATGGAATTAGGCCACAGTGGCCGCATTACCAGGTAGGCTGCGTGCCTGTCTGCCAACTGATCTAATATAAAAAAAGATGCACAGCAGGGCAAGGCCTCCATCATTGAAACGTCATCGTCACAGCTTGCACAGATACTAGCTTAATCACACCTGCGTTGTGCTCGAAAATCCCGTTACTTTTGCACCTGGCCTGGGCAATGTGCATTAAACCCTCGAGCTCACGGCCGATACTTAAACCACTAGACCATCGAGACATAAAGTCTAACATAGACCAAAATGTACAGTCTCGTAATCTAAACACAAATCAAAGGCTGTCATAAATTAGCTAAATCTATATTCGCGCTAGTTTAAATATTGGCAGACTCAACTCCATCTATTATTTCGCTAAACAGTCCATTAATAACTAGTATCTAGCTCATCGCACGTCGGCCAATAAACGAGATACATCAATATTAATGCCTCATAAACGGACTTTCGACAGCTCTAAATGCGGGTTGGGCAGTGTCGGGTCATCGTTATACGAATAACTTGTAGTCCACTATAAATCATGGTTTATAAGTTCTTCCTAGATGAAATTAATGAAGCATTGGAATAGTTTTCATATTAAATTATTTAAATATGCAGCTAGTTTCAAACTAAGCCCCCATCATCATCTCAGCGTATTCCCGATTGCATCCAGTATGGAGCTCAGGGTCCGCTTCGACTATAAGCCTAGATTTGACAAGCCCGGTTATTGCAATGGAGCGATTGCCATCTGACCTTCGTCACCCTTACTAGGGTTCCAGACCTACTTGGAACATAGTCGGGACCAACGGCTTAAAAAACGTGACTTCCGAAGCAAGGAAGTTTCAAACTAAGCATTCCTTGTAATATGGGTATGGGTATTCATTCGTAGCTATTGCTACTAATAATAATCGAAATCACCATTTAAAAAAAAACTCGAATTTCTAAAACAATACTGCAAAATGCGCACAGAATATCATGATTTTTTTATTGAAAGTAAAAGTGTCTACATGTTGGAGATTGTCCTATAAAGGGCTATATCTAATCGATATTTTCCTTTGCTTTGCGATGCCATTTAGTTTTTTTATGAAGAACAACCAGCCGCCTATATAAATACTCACTAGTCTACGCCAAGAATACCTAGGTCTAAAACTAGTGTCCATTGAACAATTCAGCTTAGTGCGCGGGTGACCAAGCCTCGATGCCCAGTCGAGCCTGTGCTATCGGACCGACATGACAGCTGACATTAGAAAAACTTTAGTTTTTATACTCAGAATTTTCTTACTTAGTCTTTATACTCAGAAAAATATATTAACTTATATTTTATTAAGTGGTAAAAAGTATACTAATATAATAAAGAGGAATGATTTGATTGTTTGTTTGTAATTAGGCTCCGAAACTACTCAACCGATTTGAATAATTAATTTACTGTTGGAAAGCTACACTATTTCCGAGTGACTTATTCTTACTTTTGATTCCGCAAATGTGGGGGTAAGGGGGGATATTTGAAAAAAGAAATTACGCCCGATGTATATTAGATAAATGTACATGTGACTGCAAGGGCATAGCTAATCGAGGACACTTCTTCGCAGTTAGATCTTACATTTTTTAAGTGTTATAATAGTTATTTGTCTGGAGAAGAATTCGAAATCTTTCAGCTGGGCTGGGTCACTAACAAATGCGCCATCGAGAAAATTCATTGAATCGCTCGGTTCGTTCAATGCCATTCAGGTTTCAATGAACTGCCGAGGCATAGCGTCGAGAGCTGGGACGGCATCAATCGCCTATTTATACTGCATTATCGATCCAGGCCTACGTTTGTCCTAGCTAATTGGATAAACGGTTGCGAACGGACAACTGGGTATTTCTGTATGGTACATTGATCGGAATTGATAAGTCTTAAATCGCATTCAATCACACAATTTTAGTCCACGAACTTTCTAAGGAATTTAGTTATGATAAAGAATTTCGGACCACGTGAAAGCTGGTTCAGATTTAAACACAAAGTTGTATTTTATAGTCAGTCTAAGTTGATACATATAAATGGTCTACATAATTCACTTATGAATACAACCAAGACAACCAGTAAGTGTTTATCCATTTTGTGTTACCTATAAAGTACAAGTTATGCTTAGTTTAGGGCTAGATGGCGGTTTGTTAATTATGTCCAAGGATACATTTATTTAAATGCATGATCAACTTTACAAATTAGACTAATAGTTACATTAAATCATGTCGTATTTTAGAAGATAAATTAGTTTTGTTATATTAAACTTTATTCATAGTGTCTATTGTGATAAAGTTCTATGATTACGAAAAACTGTCTATTGATGAACCCTTATCGTGATGAAGCGATAGCATTGATTGGTGCAGACTGCCCGCTCTGTTACCGTAATGTATGCGGAGACCGGCGCGTAGGACGCGAAGTTTAATTGACTACGTGAGTGAACGAAGCGAGTTCGATGTATAAACACAATCATAATGACTGTGTTTACTTACAGTATCAGCTTATTAGGCGTAGATGTAGACACTTTATTGTCACGGCAGATTTAACATTGTACGTACAGTCGACAGCACATCAGACTACCCTAATCTGTCTACTAATTTCTACAAACAATTTTCAGCTTTATTCAGTTTACCTACATAGAGTTCTCTTTCAATTGAGAAATTTTGACAGATTAGGGTAGGTTGATCTGCTGCCGTCCGTACAAGAGGACACAATCAGTGTCTACGTCTTTGCGAGGCGGACTGATATCACATGTCACTAAATAGTGGCTAATATCCGACACGGGACACAAGTTCTACGTATTAACAGCTCTTTAACGTCTCAATGGGGGGGCCAAGGCATCATTATAAAAATCAAGTCATTATCACAATGAATGGTACTGGCTTAGTCACCACATTGGGCAAATATGGATCGGTGATCACAAATCCGAATTTTATTCGAAAAAACAAACACAAATAAATATTATTTTGCTCGACTCGGGATGTAAGGCAAGCTAAAGTTATGGTGGTAGTGCAACGATATTGTGGTAGTGGTATAAACATTAAGTCATGTCATGGTGCTAATATACCTAATTGTACAGCACTAAAATAAATGTAGGTCTTTAAATGTGGGTATCTAGGTGAAGGGTACATAAATACTGATTCAATCCAACCATCTGTTTAAACACGGAAAGTTGACAAAAGCAGTAAACATTTTCATAACCCTGAAGCTGCGTTATAGTGTCAGGGTGGGAACCCTGGAGTCCTGCAATACAGGAATTTACTAGTTTAGGCTCCAGTCCTCCCTCCCAAATATAAGATGTTCTTCAAGCAACATGTTTTTTTTTTAGAATTTATTATCTTTGCTGCCTTAGCTCACCTATCCTAGCTTACAATGTTTAGCATAGTGAGAACATGTAATATTCTGGTTTTTTTTATTTTTTTATTATTTATTTCCTGTATTTACACAATAGCTTCGCCCTAAATTAAAAATACTACCTCGAACAAAATTCTGAAGTCTTCAAGTAATTATCAAATACATACATATTGCCTAAATAATAGCGGAATTAGTTTTACAGCTGCTTATCTAAACAATGTTCACTTGCTTGTAATGGCCTGGAGACAGCAATCTTTAAATCAAGAGACACAAAAGCATACAAAATACTATTAAATTCAGAATAACACTGTGTCAAATGAATTCCCGCAATAATCCGCGTTTAATCTTCTACGTACAGTCAAAAGCACGTCAGACGTTACACTTTGGACTTTGTACCACTCTTATGTATGTCGGGGGCATAATTGCTTTTATCGAACTGCAAGTGTTAACCGTGATGTGCTGTTGGCCGTACATATTATGTAAGTAGTAAAATCATCAGAATAACCCGCCCAAACGTGAGATTGATTATTTAGTAAAATATTTACAAGGTTTGCTATCTTCCTAGACCTTTTGATAATAAACTAAAATAGTATAAACATGTGAAACCATTGCACGGCTAATTACGTAAGTACTCGTTTAGTTAATTAAATGAGCAAGTTTGCGTCTTTGAAGTGGGAGCGAGCCGTCGATGAGGCGAGAGAGAGATCTTGTAGGTTTTACCAACAGTAAAGTTGCGTTCATGGATTTAGGATTAGTGTAATATTTATTCGAAGGTTCATAAGAATCAGGTACAGTCAAAAACACGTCAGATGTAACACTTTGGACTTTGTACCGCTCTTATGTCGGGGGCATAAGCGCTATTATCGAACTGCAAGTGTATACCGTGATGTGCTGTTGACTGTACATTGTTGATGCTATATTAGTTGACGAACCTTTACGCAGCCCACCTAATGTTACTATTGTCACATTTTGTTACTTTTAACCCCCTCATGTAACTTAAAATGTGACTTTTATGTTACTTTTTCAATAACCAAAAAGCTTTTTTCTAAGTTGGGAAGGAAAATATTTTACTTTTGCCATATATGAAGAAGAGACTTTTTTACGTCTCTTATAATTATTACAATTTTGTACTCTAATATATTCTGTGATTTTACATTATATCACCGGCAACTGTTTACTATTTTCCATACGGTTTTCTGAATGTTGCACACGTAGAATTATTACGACGAGCAAATTTGAAAAATCCCTAGAGTACAGTGAACGTGGCACAGAGAACGATCCGCTCATGTTTACCGTACGTGAATAATTCGATTACGATCCCTCCTATCGATTTAATCTTCGTAACGAGAACTCGATAACCCTAAACTGTGCCTAAAACTTCCAAGTTACCAAGTGGACGCATCTCGCGCTCCCGGGAATCTGAAGCTTCTGGGTCCCAGGGGATAGTTGGCGCCAGTTTTGCCTACGTATTGTTCGCAACTAGATAGAAACTACTGATCTTTAGCACCTTCAAGCATGAGTGGTTTCGGTGAAATGGTTGCGGCTAAACAAGTAAGTGCGGATCACTTTACATGTGACCTATTTATGTTCTTTAATTTTTACTACACCGAATGCAACTTTTTACAAATGTATTTTTTTTCGCCACTAGACTCTGCCGACTCCGCCCTGCCTTATTTTAATGATCAGTTGCTGACTTACTACATCATTATTTTTAAAACTTTTTTAAGCATTATATTATCTTCTAAATGATGATCCGAAAATATAATAAATTTATTTAAAACTAGATTGAGTAGAAATGTACGCACGTGTGGTCTAATAATAAAAATTAATATATTTATTCACTGCAACTTTACGGATATAGGTAGGTACGTGTATGTAGACATTCATGTACTTGTAAAGAACACTAAACCTTTTGCTCGGTAAATAATAAATACAAAATTTCATTTATTCTTATTTAAATATAGCAATAAAATGTAATAAAAAACGACATAGCTATACAGGCGCGGTCCGAAGGGGGGGTCACAGGGGACATGACGCCCCCCAAAATCTAAGGTCAAATTGAAAAATCTCAAAAATTTGCCATATAATAATGGTGGTGAATTTTGGTTGATTTTGTAACACTTCCAAGTTTCCTTTTTCTGAGGTAGTGAGTGACCCGGGCTGGTCAATAGCCACAAGGCTGGCTGGGGGAGTTTAGTACGTAGTGGACGCTTAGTCTCGAGTCCCACACACGGCCGCAGGTTTAGCTATCCTTGCGGTTATGGTACAAAAACGCATTCTTATCCAAAAAAAAAAAGTGACCCCCTCCAAAATTTCAGGCTGCGACCGCGCCTGTAGCTATATTGCCTTGAACCCAGTCACTGTCCTCTGCCTTCGTAAATTGTATCAATTCAGATTGAGTTCCATTATTTATAATAGGAACGAAAACAGCTGAAAATAAGACAGCCTTTAAATGAGCGTTTCGAATAAATGACAAATGTTTACGGAGTCATTTCGTCTCGATCCAGCGGCGGATTAGTCCGGGGAAATTAATTCGGGCTCGCCTTGCGTTATCCACCCGACTAATTTGAAGAAGCCTCCGATTTCTGGAAGCTGTTACGATGATATCCGTTTTAGGAAACAAGAAAAATGTTATTTAATATTACTGATACCAACTGTTATTTATGGGGCTCCTAATTTCTTACTACATATATATGAACGCCTCGATGGTTAAGTCGTTTAAGAAACTGACTATGACCTCGGGTTCGATTCCCGATTAGGGCAATGTCAGATTATTCCAACACAGCTTAGGTTTGTGAGTACTCATGATTGTGACTATGTCTTGAAGCCAATAATCCATTAATTGTAGGTCTCCAGACCTTCCCTGCAGTAGGACAAAAATAGCAAATGCATCGTTTAAATTAAGTTGATGTCACAATTATGGTCGCTGGCGTAAACACCAAGCTTGCCTAACACGGATTGGAGATAACAAGCCGAGATGGCTTCTAAAATCTGACACAAATTTTGCCTTAGCCGGGAATCGAACCCATATCTTCGCAAACAAGGCCCAGTATTTAAATCGCACGACCATACTTCAACTATGACACAAAAATAGCGTAGCTGTGGTTTGATCGCGTTTGTATTTTACTAGTGGAAACCAAAGCTAAACCGCTTATTGTTGTATACTAATAATAATGAAGACCCTGTGTTTGCCTTTGACCCAATAGCCTTAAGCACGTGATCCGCCAACGCTGAAATCACCTTACTTCATATTGTTATACATAACAGACAAAGTACACATTGATATGACGTAAATCAGACATGTGGCTACGCTTTTAAGGAAAACAACATTACATTACTACAACACATTTAAAAGCAACTCGACCCCATTTTTTTTTTCAAATAGGCTTCAAAGAGGCACATAAGAATCGTCAGAAATAAAATAAAAAATATAGTGACCTACCACCGGATTTGGAATGCAGTCATCTGTTGGGAAGAACCGGCAAGAAACTCAACAGTTACTCCTTTCAATCGTTAATAAGGTTACAAGAATTCAATATACAATCTTCACTTATATACCTACTATAATTAAGTCATACAGTATCGAGTTCCTGAAGGATCTGTGAGTCCCGGCAGACCAGCACCCAAAGATAGCACCTGCAGCACAAGTATGATGTATGTGTCAGCCATTATTATCAAATACAAGTATAACCATGAGAAAATCAGTCTAGTAGTAGTTAATTGTTAAGAATGACGGTGGTAAGATGACAGTCGCTCTAATGTTATAACCGGATCATGGTGTAAGCATTATTATTATTTATTAGGAGCCTATAGTGTCCCACTGCAGGGCAAAGGCCTCCCTACCCTCCTTCCATTTTTCGCGGTCTTGGGCAATGGTGTGCCAGTTGGTATTAAATGAGTCGAGCTCATCTCGCCATCTCCTTCTAGTTCTACCGCGAGGTCGGACTCTATTCGAAGCATACCCTGATTAAATTGGGACAAACGCTCAGAGCAAGAAGAAGATATCTCTATTAGTGAACTAAAAGTTCAGAAATCCCCATTGATGGGGATTTCCGATGGGGATTTGTGGAATAACCCATATTTAGAATGTAAGAAAAGCTCGTATTCGCTTTAATTTCCCAGAATCAAACTTGTAACATGGTAAAGGGCTCCTAAATAGGGTTTCTCGGTATATCTCCAAGGCATTCTTCCCGGTGTCGGGCTGAAAGGGAATATTAGAGGATCCGGCAGAAGTGAGGCGGGATCCCGCGGGAGACCGCCTAATAACAACCACAGAGTAGATCAAAGAGTTGTATTTATTTGTCGAAAAACTGCGACAAACTTCGAAGATCTCTTTTTGATATAAAACAGGAGCCAGTCAGAACGTAGAGACCAACAAATATCAATAAATATTATGTAGGCATGAAACATACTGTAATTGCGGGGTAAATAGACGTGACCCTGGATGGTAACAAAATAGTTATTTATGTGACTGTTGCATAATGAGGGTCATTAAAATACGAATGTGGTTTTATGAAACGAACGAAGTGAGTTTCATAAAAGGATCACATGAGTATTTTAATCCTTCTAGCCCCGGATTACTAGACACAATAGAAAATCTATTGTTATGCGGCACCCGAGTGCCGGTTCGGCGTTGAGTGGTTAATGCCTAATTATGTACAGTCACATACATAACTTTATCTTCATTCATACGATAAATGTCTATTTTAAAGTCAGGATCGAAGTGAAACCGCGTGGAATATAATCCGTAGTACCAGGAGAGCAGAGAAGAACAAGAAGCTAGGCTAGCACGCTTCTTTCAAACTCTTTGATTTAATGAATAGTTACGCTGCGGTTATGCTCTCCTGGTACCTTTGAAAATACATCAAGATGTTTTGCTTACATATGTTAGCTTCAAATCCATTAATTTTTACTTTTTAAGAAGACGTTCGAAATTTAAACGTAATTAAAGTATCGGTTACCGATACTAAAATGTAAACATTACGATGCAGCCACAGATACTTATATCTAAATGTAGGGCGTTTGCTCATCGCTCCTGACTATAAAATAGACATATTATGGTATGGATGTAGATAAATATGATTAAATTACTCCCCACGCATTTTAAATAAATTAAGCTAAAACTATCTCAAGCTACGTACTAGCCCTGTTGGCTTATACTAACTAGATAGAGTACTGCTTTCGCTGCTAAGTAGCAAGTACTTTAATCTTGTTTTAAATTTGGCCCAAAGTTAACCTCCAGGGTCAAAGTTACCCGGAATTACAGTATGTAGGTACCTACTATTAATACAGAAACATACATGCACAAAAATGTTCGTAACGTGCGGGGATCAAACCCAAGACCACCGGAGTTATAATCAACGTTTCATCCTTTACTCCATCGATCATCACAACGAATTGGTTCTGCTATAATAACTAACATCACATCACTCCACTAATGACACACGATAACATTGTCATATAAATAACGATTCGTATCGCGCTACAAATGTCCAAGAGTAGGTACTGGAACACAGCGATGCTATCACGAGCTGTTTTAACGTGCATTTAGCCACTAAATTAGCGTGGAAGCGGACGTTTGAACATACATCAGTCTGTCGCGTTAATTTGAACACACGACGATGAAATGATCGAGTGTTTGCGCAGGAGAGTGGAGCGCGATGACAAATACGCGGGAACATTTTTATTACCCGCCCTTACGTGTTCACCCTGTATAGATATTTACTGTGCTTAGAGTTCCGTGGGAAAATAGTTTTTAACAGAATTATGGATGAAACAACCTTAACAATCAATCAGAGAAAGTTCAGGCCCATGAATGATGTCTCTACGTGTTTTTCCAGGCATAAAAACCAGTCGCCACAAGTCGAGCACAAGCTCTTCCATCACAGGTGTGAAAGGGAAATTCTATCTACATAAAGGGGATACACGGCACGGCAGGGGATTTAGTGTGCTAACACATGAACTCTTAAATCATTTTCTAGAAGACTCGCGTTTTTGCTGCTTTCTATGAGTGAAGCCGCAAGCTTGAGAGCACTCTTGGGCTATAGAATAAGAAAAACACATGCTACATATATTCGATTCAACCTGGGAAGTAAACTCGAAGTAGTTAAAGTTCAAGGATGCTTTAATCAATTAAGAAACCCTTTTGATGCTACAAGTCATAATCGACTAACTTATTCAATTAGTCTTATAATCGATGCAAATTACTAAACGAAATTACATACACAACTTTATTAAAATAGGTGGTGAACCAAGTTGTCCGGTTTAAACGCCGCTGTAACAATTTTATTATTTGTGTCAACTACGGAACCAATACCCTATGCATAGGTCGACTCGCACTTGACTGGTTTATCTACTCTTTGGTGTCACGGACTAACGATATATTCCAATTTTGAAATAGTTGTGAATGGCTACCCCTTTAAGGTCAACAGCATATAACCACATAAGTTATTTATTAGCAGTGGAACAGTCTCCTGAGATGAAATGCATCTTTTTTCTATTTTTGTTTACTCGGCAAAAATGTACGAAGTTACTGAATGTCTTAAACCATCAAATTCATAATAATATCCTTAAACATTATTCACACAATACCATCGAACCCTGTATTCTGGATTTCAAAATAACTAAACAGATTACAAAAAGCAAAGTGCTATAGTGTAAGGGAAAATCCGTTACCTTTTTGCCGAGTTTAATTTGATGGCATCTGTAAACTTCGGAGCCAATCTAGTTTCTTGCGCGTAAGTCATTTACGCGGGAGATGGGCTAGCAAACTGTTTTTGGGTATCAGAATAGGTAATCGTATCTTAGTTTCAGACAGTGTTTCATGTGTTTTAGCATACTAATGCTGACTGCTTCCACCGTGCTATTGTACTCATACTTAAAAACAATTCAGGCCTTATTTTTTCATTGACCCACCATGACATGAGATTTAAGGAGTATGGAGTGCACCTGTGCTTGCAGAGAAATGGTTTAATAATTTGGTGTTAGTGTAGAAAAAAATGTTGCACGCCTTAATGCAATGTAATGGTACTGTGTTCTTATGTCTTAAGATAACAAACAGTCACACAACATGTGACGCATCGCAAACGGCTTTTCGTAAAACATAAATGTTAAACAATTTTAATTGACAGCTTGTCGATGCTATCGGCGTAAATTAATAATATTCTCCTTTTGATTAGTCGAGCACATTTCAATATTCACGTCTTAGAAATTTCGAGGCACGTGTCTCCCGCGGGGCGTGAGCGCTCCACGTGACGGCACATCCTGCCACATGTGCCTTCTGTACACAAGCTAATATTATGTACAATTGATCTTTGCTATGTAGTTTACTCGTAATTTCCTTCATTGTGGTCCCGACGTAATTTTAGAGACATTTTATAAAATAGGGTGCATTACCTTTTACCTTTTTTCCAGTCAATTCCCGCACGATAGAAATATTTGACTACATGATTTTTTCAGTATCGGTCTGATCGGTATTTCAATGTGTACAATGTATATTTTACAAAAAAAAGGTACTTATATAGTAATGTTTATTTTATCTTATATTATCTTATCTAATCTAATTTTAATCCATTGTGGTCCTTATTTGCCATGTCCTCTATAGAAAAATCTTTTTCCACGAATCTTAAAGATACAGTGGTCAGCTGACGGCTCGGCCGTAAATCTGCGAGGACTTGCTTTGTTTTCTGAAAGACGTCGGACGCAGACCGGATACATTTCAGAGTAACCCGATATTTTTAGAGATGCTTTGAAATTTTTTAAGAAAAATACCCCGAGACCATTATAAAATACAATTATCGTTTTTACAACTCTTTTAGATTAACAAATGGGTGGGACTAGCAGCTAGTATTTTTGAAACATAAACTACTGAACCGTCTATGATGGGTTCAGACTTTTTTTATCCTGTGATAATTCTCACTTCCCATGGTGCAAAAAAGTGTTTTGTTGTCCGTTTTCAAATCGCAACAAAAGAAACTGATCCATGTGATTATTGGTAGGTATTTAAGAGTTGTAGAGCTGGGAGTTGAAGAGTGACAAAGGCCATTTTTGTCCCGGATTAATATCACATTCCTAATTTCCTACAGAATATCGTCGCGATTACTCCACGCGGGTAAGGCCTCCCGGCTTAGTACAGGCCAAGTTACGATGTGTAGTGTAAGTCGATGGATGGAATTATTCGTATAACATTAGCGTGTGTTGTTGCAGATGCGTTGCTGCGTTGCAGCGCTGTGCCTGTCGGCGCTGACGACGCTCGCCGCCGCCGCCGCCGCCGTCGACCCCGCGCGCCCCGAACTGGCGCCCGCGCAGGTAATCTACAAACTGTTAGGTGTTATGCAGACGACGGGGCGCACAGTGGGTCGAAAGTGCTATTTGAGTGACAAGATTTTTTTCTGCAAATTTTACTTTTTTAACATACCAATCGTTAGATTATGTGTCGAAGGGGCAGGTGTGGGCGCGCGGAAATAGCGTAGGATTATAGTAAATATGCCTAAAAATACTGCTCAAGTAGTTTCACTGCTGGAAAAGTTAAGGATTGGCTGTTAAAGCTCATTGAATGTCTCGTTCCATACAACAAAAACATAAACTATTTTTTTCCAGCGAAATTATTAGTTTTAGAGAAAAATATGTAATGACCTTTCTTCATAATAATGTTCAGATCTAACGATTGGTATATTAAAAAAGTAAAATTTGCAGAAAAAATCCTATGTCACTCAAATAGCACTTTCGACCCACTGTGGGGCGGGCCGATCTTTTTGACCGCGAAGTATTAAAGACCGCGCCTGCCCGTCAATGCCCGCGACTGCCCTCACCCACGGAAATGCCACGCAGCCAGTGTCCGCGGGCACCTGCGACGCGGTTAGTTTGCCCTACATGTGCGTTGGTAGTATAGGTTTCCTTTTGCGCTATCATTCGCGGTGAAATTGACCGGCTCGGCCCGCCCCGCCGTCTGCAAAGGGCCTAAGGCTTCATGTAGACGACGCCGGGACCGGACCGGCGCCGGAACGGATGTTTGTGTATACGAATGAAAACCGCGCCTGAGCCGGACCGGAGCCGGACCGGCGCCGGACCGACACCGCGTTTTCTATTTTGATCCTGAGTTAAGCGGCGATTACAGTTCAGTAAAGCATTGCCAACGAAACTGTAAAGACGTCTGCATTTCATTTTAAAATTATTATATTTTACAATGTTAGCTTTAGGAAATAAAAATAAAGTGTTACTTATGTATTTAATATATAAATGGAGACGGAAACAAATTAATAAACGTAATTTTTTTTTGTTTGTAATCTTCACTTGTCTTGTCCCATAGCACCGGTCCCTCTCTTGCACTAAATTAATAAATAAATCATGATCGAACTCTTCCGTTTTATAATAATATTTAATTTCAAGGCACATGTGAAGCAAGCGCATTGATACTGAGGATCGTGCAGTGTACACAAAATGGCGGCACAGCGTCGGTCCGGCGCCGGTCCGGCTCCGGTCCGGCTCAGGCGCGGTTTTCATTCGTATACACAAACATCCGTTCCGGCGCCGGTCCGGTCCCGGCGTCGTCTACATGAAGCCTAAGGCTGCCTGTCCACCGGAGCGCGGAATCTGCGCTCAGACAGAAGGTTTCAATGCATTGGTAATATTTCTCTGTTTCCCCGCTCCGCTGCCTCGCTTCACACCGGTAGACAGGCAATCTTATACTGCTAGCAGAATCGACGAGCCATTTGGTGTAATGGTCGAGAAGTCGGCTGTTACACCAGAGGTCGCGGGTTCGATCCCCGCACGGTACAAACATTTGTGTGCATGAACATGTCTGTTTGTATCGGTCTGGGTGTTTCTATGTATAATATGTATGTATTTACAAAAAAAAAAAAGTATATATGTAATGTTTATCCGTTGTCTAGCACCCATAGCACAAGCTATGCTTAGTTTGGGGCTAGATAGCGCTGTGTGAATAATGTCCTGGGATATTTATTATTATTTATTAATCCTGAAAACTTATACTAAGAATTGCTTACTGCTCCTCCGAAGAAATAACCAGCTTATAATAATAATTATGTGCCGTGATATCCCGTAGGAGAGATACAATAATAATAATAAATTATTGTTTATATGTGGTGTTAATATCTACCGCATAGATTTAAATTTTATTTAAGACTTTGAGACAGAATCTGTCTATGATCTGATCATGAATGTTGTTAAGCTCATTATGCCACACTACATAAAAACGTAAATCTTATAATATTAACGATTCAAAATAGGGTAACTCCCGACAGAATGCTAAATCGTTTTGAAGTCTTCGACTTTTTCTAAGTAATAACCAATCCTTTTTTTTAGAACATTAAATTGGCTGAAACTTTTCTTTTTATATCTTCCTAGGACTAGTTACACAACCACGCAAACAATATAACACAAAGAAAGCAAGATAAAGGCAAAGAGCGCCGGTTAGCGGAACTTATGGTCTACTTGACTCGACCCTCGGAAGCAGGCCTCAGGTGTGAGGCCGTTGAATAGCGCCTGAGGGTAACGCGCATTGTGCGAGATGTATTCAACGAATTGTCACACGTATGTGACCTTGCGTCTTCTCCATACCTAACACTACTATTTTTACAAGGAATCGATTTCCTTTACTTTTTTAATAGCAAATACACATTTATAATTTCCAAATAATTTGTGGTTAACGGTGTTGGTCTCACAATTACTTGATTATATTATGTAATAAACAATTGTTTATAAAACTGTTTGTTGACCCAAATAAATGAAAAAAAGGAAAAAATCTAAAAAGAACATTTCTTTTAACTGTAATAAAGAAAGTTGTGAAACTGTGCCATGCATATACTAATTTGAATCCAAACTCAGCAATGTAAACTTTCAGTTGACGGTAAAAAGTTCACTTTCGCCTCGTTTCAAATCACTATTGCAAACCTTTAAGGGTAAATTACTGATAACCGCATCTAGGTGCTCATTAATGTTAGTATGAAGCCATTACGAAAGATAGACGTGGCGTACTGAATAGCATCTGATTACACTATGTACATAGCTATTGTGTCACATAATGGAATTATTGTTTGTTTGACTCCACTTAACCTGCCTCTCTGCCAGAAAAATACTTTAAAAACTCATAAACTCGTATTCAAATACAGTTACGTTACCTAGCTAAACTTTGAATTCGCCATTGTTTCGGAAATCCCCAACAATATTAGCAATGCATTCAATTCATAATTGGCTAAAGCCAAAGCCCTAAGTTAATCGCATTAGGTTCATTAGAATTCACAAACAGACCACAGAGAGCCCACCGCAGGACAAGCGCCAAAACTTTGCGACAGTAGAAAAATACTTTGTTCCAAACACATCCCCTTTGTGGCTTTAACGATGTTTTACTTACTCCGACATTCGTTTAGTATTTTTCGGTTGTTATCAAGTTGTTATTCATTTGTTTCCAGTGAAAATGTCCTGAAAGAACTTTTTACTGGATGCACTTTTAAAATTATGATTGTTTTTGACATGTTTGTGTTTGTATTTGACTTAGCAATTCAAACGTTGTATTACTATATTTATGATGTCTTTAATATACATATTATGTATTGTCTGAAATTAAAAATAAACTCAACACTTTCTTTAGACAAAACTCAAAACTTAACCTAAAGACGTATAGTTAGTATCATAATCTCTTATTCACATGAAACTTTGCAGTAAATAGCCTAAATATTAGTAGGCTTTTATCAACACGCCACGAGGGCAAAGCTGGTGACTGTACAATAAAAGTAACATTATCTAGGACTAACAAATAAACAAAACCCGATTCCTTCAGATTGAATAGCAGTGATACGGATAGAAGCAAGTGAAAGGCGCGCGATAAAAACTCGAGTGTGGCCGAGCCAAGTGGTCTGGGAAACTTAGGAAACCGCCTTTTAGTGCGTCGCGGGGCGCCACTGCCGGCGGGCCAGAGACGAGCCTTGCCGCTTTTCAAGTACAATCATTATAGCCAGTTTAACGTAAGATTCAAATGTACTTCAATTATTTGCCCTGTTATTTTTTGGGGGAATGTACTGAAATATAGTATTCTTCAATCTCTTAAATCAAGCATGGGCTTATACAAGTAACGTATAAGCCCATGCTTAATATAGGAGATTTTTTTTAACATTTTATTTCAAAACGTGCTATGATTTTTTTTCTGGTAAGATCGTCATATTGATGTAAATGTAATAATTACATTAATTAATTGTTAGAAAAGGAAACTCCGTTGACCATGACCAAAATAAGGCCTTTTCAAAAAAGATTATTATGTATTTTATAAAAGATATTATTATCTAGTCAAATATTAAGCACAATATATTTCATTTTCTTTACTGATAATCTCACCTTTAACCATGCGGTTCAACTTCCTGTTGTTAGCATAAGCTAACAACAGGAAGCAAACATAAGTTTGCAAGCAAGAACGGGTTTCTTAAGGCTAGCGTTCCGCCCACAAGCACAAAGCTGTAGATCACAGCTAAGTCTCGCGACATAGTGTGTAGTCGCGGGCTAATCGGATTACCGTCGTCAGCGAACTTCGTAATAAGCGCAAGTTGCCGGAGTTGCCACCGCAGACCGCGAGTCGCAACTCACCCAACCGATAATGAACTCCATGTACGTAGGTACTCAATGTTATAAACTGCAACTTTGATACTTAGCCCGACGTACAAGGCTGTAGGCTCAACAGATGTTAAAAACTTTAACTAAGTTTCTGTTACTAAATTAGGCGTCTTGTCTGTTTGCTACAAAGTTTCAATTAATTGAAGTTTCACATAGTAATTTTTGACAGTTTGACTGATCTCATGTCACTTTTATATTTAAATCACTTATATTGCGGGTCAAGGAAATAATAAAAACTTTGAATTTTTTACTATTAGACCAATTACTAACTGCCCACGTCTCCATAACGCTCGCAGACTGACTCCACCCTCTCTACTACAACACAATTAACATTCTAAGAGGAAACAAACGCTTTAATAGAATAATAAAACATCTCACTCCACTCAGTCGCGCGTTAATAATGCCGCGCATTTTTCCCGCGATCCGGCGCGAAGGACCAGCTTTGTTTTCTGATTGTGCGAGCGAGCGCTGCGGGAGAAACGAAAAGGAAAAAATAGACTTTAGTTTAATTGAATTGTACAAAATAGGAACAGTGTACCGTAGAGTGGTACAGGTGGTTAAAATAGTTTACAACTGGGAGTACTTATGAACTAATTTTATGCGCACAAGCGAACTTAGTGGGCGTAATAAGGAGCAATACAAGTATTTTCTGTAATGGTTGTTGTTCTAATAAAGATATTTAAAGCTTTTAAACAAACTAAGTTTACTTAACCTTAGCCTTAGAACATATTACAATGGAATATTACTAAATGACAATGCAAAAAATGGTCATTGTCTAGGTATCAAACGCTTTGCCATATTGCTCAATATTATAAATGGATCATGGATCTATTTTTTAGAAACAAAATTACTAAACGAAAAATTTATAAAAATATTTTCATTCCAGCCGGAAAATTTTGACCAAAATAGGTTAAAAATCGGTCTACTCTCTTTTAGAATTTTTACAAAATAAATAAAAATCTAACCCAAACCTTCCTTTCCAGACTGACAACGAACTAGAACTCACAGAAGAAGAAAAAAGAGCATGGCAGAGCTTACACGGGGGCGGCGGGTGGGGCAAGCGCGGCTGGCAGGATATGAGCTCCGCGTGGGGCAAGCGCGCCTGGCAGGACCTCAACTCCGCGTGGGGCAAGCGCGGCTGGCAAGACATGAGCTCGGCCTGGGGCAAGCGGGCCTGGCAGGACCTCAACTCTGCTTGGGGGAAGCGCGGTTGGCAGGACCTGAATTCTGCTTGGGGCAAGCGCGCTTGGAGAGACATGAACCAGGTGCCGTGGGGCAAGCGGGCCTGGCAGGACCTCAACTCTGCTTGGGGCAAGCGGGGCTGGCAGGACATGAGCTCTGCGTGGGGCAAGCGAGGCTGGCAAGACATGAGCTCGGCGTGGGGCAAGCGCGGATGGCAAGACATGAGCTCGGCTTGGGGAAAGAGGGCACCTGTAAGTAGCATTTATATATCGCTTGTTCTCATTGGGTACCTACGGATGCTAGTTCTACTTGAGCCAAACTCTGAAACCCTGTTCTTATGAAATTAAGCATAGATATGCTGTGATACATGTTAATAGTAAATTACCTTCGAAAACTTGAAGATATTTTCTATACATAACACCTTCTATTTAGAAATGAGGTGAACGACTGTTGTTCTTATCCTGATCAGAACTATCGGCTATCACGTATAGTGACTGTTGCTCTGATCCTAATAAAGCCCACTAGTTTCGCCCATGGCTAAACACTGGTTGTTTTCACAGGAGAAGTGGGCCAACTTCCACGGCTCGTGGGGCAAGCGCGGACCCGAGACTGACTACGAGGACATCGACGCAACTATCGAACAGCTCATCCCTATTCAACAGGTTAGTTTCTCATATTTTATCGCGGCAAAGAAAATAACAAACTTTGATGATGCACACTGGTCATCGGATTATTTCCCGTCGATCTAGGGATTTCAGCACCAGCACGATGGAAGGTATCAGTAATCACCAGATTACCAGTTTTACATGGACGATTAACGCTTTTCTCTACAAAAAAAAATACATGGCAGAACCTTTGATCAAAATCAAAATAATATCGAAGAAATATTTCTAAACAACAGAGAAAAATAAATGTACATTGCCTTATTTTTATTACGAGTGCAAAGTTAATTTAATTATGACATTACACTCATAACCACGACTTATATGGAGGCACTTTGCATGTGTCAAAAAATGAAGCATTCTTAATACGATCACGTATACCTGAACGTATCGGCTTTGAGAGTCGCTAATGGCATCGAATCGGATATCGACTATCAGATGAGTTTTTGTAGGCTTTTGAAAAAAATGTATTCACAAGCACACAAGCATATTTACCTTTTTAATTTAATATTTTTTGTGTCGTCCACGTGATTGCCGCACGGATAAGTCAGCTATCATCGCGACAGAGAACACAAAGACACGACACAGTTTCTGACCCCCACATGACATCGAGCCATCTCGCTCGAAGGACCACTTGACACCTGTGGTTTTGAACAAGCGTCTACGTGACCGGTATAAACAACTACCTATTCCGTGTTTGTTGTGTTTTTTAATTCAATCCACCGACGCTGTTTTTTTTATATGTCTACTTATAGTATGTTCACCGGCTCATGCCGTTTGTTTCTCTTCTATTTCGAGGCATTTTTGGTTATTTTTTTTTTATTTGAACTAAGCTAGCACTTGACCACAAAGTTGCCTGATGTTAAACAACTATGCGGTCTACGATGAAGCGATTGGTTCGATCAAATCAGTACACGCTGGCGCCATTATCCAGAACTTGGCGAGTCTAGTTAATACAGTAGAGCGACTGCTGGAACTAAACCAATTGAATCATGACTACACAGCCTTACAACTTGTGTAGGTTTGCCAACGATGTTAGCTTAGTTGACTGTTTACAACTGTAAATAGGCACTTTTAAAGATTCACAGGTGCTCGCCGAAATTGGAATCACTTGACACTTTTTCCCTCGACTCAATTTTAGCATTGCTGATTAATAAATTAAATTAATTTTAGCATTGATTCATATTATAAATATTTCCTCCTTGCAGTAACTCATTTGTTTCCACCGCGTACAAAGCGTTTGCTATTGGGTGCGATAAATTATTCCGCCTTGCTAAGCAGGCGCGAGTGTTACTTACAAGCCACATAACTTAACCCTCCCCCGGGCTTCAACCTGCGTAATTACCGTTTCCTTGCGCCATTTGATATGGCTAAATTAAATTAAAAGATCTAAATCGGAAGTGTCTAGGAAAATAAATAGATTTAGCTTTACTTTTTAGTTGGCGCCTATCGTTTTTCTGCTGTATAACATTTATATATCGACTTTATGCCCGACTGGCAGCAACTGGCACAAAGTAGGGAGATGTAACGGACAGAAGGGGAGGCTTTTGCACAACAGTGGGATCAAATTGGCTAACAAAAGAAACATTTATCATCTTTTTACTCAGCGCTATGCAGCTAATATGGAACTCTCTGTCATCAGAGGAATTTCCGAACCAATACGACTTGCAAATCTTCAGCGCATTTCTTCCTTAAAGGCTGGCTATATTAATTATTATAGTGCTGTAATAAGTGCGCAAGCACCAGTGTACTTCCTATTCCGTTACTCTCATAACATGGTGGGACAGCAGTCTAACACGACCGAAAAATATCGGGCTATCTACATACATAATATTCAGTAGAGTCACGATTGCCTCCGAAGTCGATCGCAGTAACATAATGTTCACATTTGCTCAATCGGTCGTTACCCTACGAGTGGGTTAATTTAGATCACGGGTGGAATTTACGACGAACCTCAACCTGTTGCCTCAATCGTTTCTCTTCGCACATTTCCTGGACTGGCAACCGATTTTATTTATTGATATAGCACGAATATTACTATCATAGTACCAAGCTATGTTTAGTTAGCTAGATTTTCTAACTATCAATACTACACCGTGTTAATCGCCTGCCCTCATTCGGGATGATGGATGTGATTGATTACTTTAACAAATAACGTCATTGTGACAATTACATTATTCCAATTGAGGATATTCTTACCCAGCTGTGAGACGTCAATAAGCTTAAAATCGAATCATCATCAGCCTGTGACAGTCCACTGCTGGACATAGGCCTCTCCATATGCTCGCCACGCTGATCGATCCTCGGCCACTCGCATCCAGCTCCTGCCAGCCATCTTGCGCAGATCATCGCTCCACCTGGCCTGAGGGCGTCCTACACTACGTTTACCGAGACGCGGTCTCCACTCTAGAACCCGTTTACCCCAACGGTTATCGGTTCTACGGCTGATATGGCCAGCCCACTGCCACTTCAGCTGGCTAATCCGGCGAGCTATGTCGGTGACTTTGGTTCTCTGCCGAATCACATCATTTCGGATGCGATCCCGCAGAGAGACGCCGAGCATAGCTCTTTCCATAGCCCGCTGAGCGACTTTAAACTTGTGGACTAGCCGTGCCGTAAGTGTCCACGTTTCGGCTCCGTATGTCATGACGGGTAGGACGCACTGATTGAAGACTTTCGTCTTTAGGCATTGTGGAATCGGCGATGAGAAGACTCGACGTAGTTTTCCAAACGCTGCCCAACCCAACTGAATTCTTCTATTTACCTCGTCCTCAAAGTTGTTTCGACCCAACTGCAATGACTGCCCAAGGTACACATATTTTTGAACAACTTCGAGGACGGCGCCGTGAATCGCAATCGGTTCCGGTAGAACATGTTCATTGAACATGACCTTGGTTTTGTCCAAGTTCATCCGTAGGCCGATGCGTAAAGAAGAATCAGCCAGGTCATTCAGCATCTGTTGTTGGTCCTGCAGCGTCTCCGCCATTATGACGATGTCATCTGCAAATCGCAAGTGAGAGATGTATTCGCCATTTATGTTGATGCCACGTCCTTTCCAGTTCAGCGTCTTAAACATATCCTCCATTGCATTTGTGAACAATTTCGGGGAGATGACGTCCCCTTGTCTCACTCCTCGATGCAATGGTATAGGATTTGTCTGCTGATTTTGTACTTGGACGGACATGGTGGCTGCTTCGTACAGACATCTCATCACTTGGATATATCGCCAATCTACTTGGCAACGCTGCAGGGACTCCAGAACAGACCAGATTTCAACCGAGTCGAAGGCCTTCTCATAGTCCACGAATGCTAGACACAGGGGTTGATTATACTCTTCGGTCTTCTGTATAATCTGCCGCACAGTGTGAATGTGGTCTATGGTGCCGTATCCGCTCCGAAACCCAGCCTGTTCCGGTGGTTTAAACTCGTCGAGTCTTCGCGCAAGACGGTTCGTGATCACTCTTGAGAATAGCTTATAGACGTGGCTTAGAAGGGAAATGGGTCGATAGTTCTTCAACAGGCTTTTGTCACCCTTTTTGAAGAACAGGACGACCACACTCCTACTCCACGCCTTTGGAGTTCTCCCTTCGAACAGGACAGCGTTAAAAAGCTTTTGGAGCTCCCTCAGTACGGGTTTACCTCCAGCCTTTAACAGCTCTGTAGTAACGCCGTCCTCTCCAGGGGCTTTTCCATTTTTAAGCTGCCCAAGAGCAATCTCGATTTCGCCAACGCTGACTTCTGGCAGGTCTTCAGTGTAATGGCGAGTTAACGTGGCTCTAGAGTCCTCATTTCCGGGATCAGGTCGAGATGCATGCGAAGCGTATAACCGGCCATAGAAGTCTTCTACCTCCGAAAGAACTGCCGGCTTTGAGGCGACAACTTCCCCACTTGCTGTGGTCAGCTTCGTCAGGTGGCTTCTTCCGAGAGATTGTACGAACACCTTAGACCCCCGATTTTGCTCTATAGCTCTTTCGATTGAAAGAGTATTAAAGCACCGGAGGTCGTGACGCACACGTTTATTTATCTCCCGGTTAAGAGCTCTTTTTCCGGACGAAGTGGTGGGTGGGTCTTCACGTCGTTGCCTCATTAGCCCTAAAGTCCCTTCGGAAAGTTTCGACTTCCTGCCTTTGCGCCGCATGTTACAAAATCTCTTACCTTCCTCCCTGAGGACTCGAACCACATTTTCTAGGTTTCGGTCAACGTCAATTGTGGTTTCCAAGGCAGCAAATTGGTTCTCCAGGTTTGACTGGAACGTTTCAGATCCTATCAAGGTTTGGAGCAGGGTTGGCCGGAGTCTGGACTTCACCAAACGGACGCGTTCGGCTTTAAAGTCGATATTCAGAGTGCCTCGGACAAGTCTGTGATCGCTGCCGGTATTAAACCTGTTGATCACGGAGACATCTCTGAATATGTGCCGCTTGTCCGCCAAGATGAAGTCGATCTCGTTTTTTGTCATAGTGTCGGGGCTCTGCCACGTCCACTTCCTTTGGGGCTGCTTCTTGAAGAAAGAGTTCATCAAGAAGAGCCCCTCCCGTTCGAGAAAGTTGACGAGCATCTGCCCCCTATGATTCCTGGCTCCAAATCCATGGGATCCTACTACCGATTCGCTGCAATTTTGTACTCCCACTTTAGCGTTGAAGTCCCCCATGACAACACTGTAGTGGGTCTTGGTAGTGAGGTGGAGGGCCCTTGATATATCATCAAACATTTCCTCCACCTCATCGTCCGAGTGCGTCGAGGTCGGCGCGTACACTTGCACCACCTTGAGACTATATCTCTCAGTGAGCTTGACGATCAGGTACGCGACCCTGTTCGACACACTGGAGATCTCCACAATGTTGTCGGAGAGGGACTTATTGACCAGAAACCCGACGCCACCTTGGGATTGTTGGTCACCTCCACGGAAGTACATTAGGTGGCCTGACTCAAGGGTTACGGTGTCCTCCCCCTCTCTTCGGACTTCGCATAAACCCAGAATGTGCCACCTAATCTTCCCAAGTTCCACCTCAAGTTGCGCCAGATGCGAGTCAAGCCGTAGCGTGCTCCCGTTATACGTCGCCAGGGTCAGTTTTTGATGGTGGCCTCCCGTAGCCCGGAGATTCTTAGCACCCCCCGCCCCGCCGTTACCATGGTCGCCACCATGACCAAGAATAGCGGGACTGCCGGGAACTGGGGGCCGTGGCCTATAGTTACTTTGCATATGAAGGTTTTGCCCATAATCGCCACGCTGGGCAGGCGTGTTGGCGATCGCAGGGTGCAGCTCTTGCACCGGTGACGCTGCTGCCCGTCATCGGCCTCTAATTTTAGCTGCACCATATACCAGATGTTCTGCTAAAGTAGAAATCCCTTAGTCGCCTCTTACGACACCCACGGGCAAGAGATGGGGCGGGAGTTGGTATTCTTTAGTGCCGCTCCCGCACGGCACACGGCACGGCAAAATCGAATGCCAAGAAATATAATAATTTGTTATTTTTTAATTCGCTAAATGCGAGAAAGGAAGAAGAAGAAACTGCAAGCAGCAGTTAAAAGAAAAAGTTTCCGTTAGGACGTATAAAGATCTTAATGTGCTTGCAGAGTCTAGAGAGAAATGGAAATTGTTTTACCGACAAGAGCGTCACTCTTAAATTAGATGATGATGGTGATGTGAGAAACATGAATTATAGTACCATGACAAAAAATTCGCGTATGTAATATTGTCTGATATAGATATCAAATTACGAGCAATGAAAAGAGAGCAGTAAAGCGATCTCGCGCGTGACGAACGTCGCCGTCGTTCGCATTCGCGGCACGCGTCGCGCTAATGGATCCGCGTCAGATGTCGCCGCAAGTGGCTGCGATTCCAATTCGCACCTTTACAACTCACGGATACAGATATCCACGGATACAGATACAAAGGCCCGCGATAATTCGGCGTATTACAAGATAAGGGTTTCCCACACGGGCCATACACCAAAGCCGCAAATGCGCCGCTACCAGCATATTTCCTACAGTTTTCATACATTTTACTCGTATATGGCCTCGATGCACACGGTTGACGCTTGTGGCTGCCACACGCTACATGCTTTTAGCTTCAGGTTGTAGCGTTTGTGGCTATGGCGCGTAGCATGTGGCGTGTGGCGACCCTAAGTTGGTGATACGCAGAATTATCACGAAACTTTGTATCTGTAACCGTCTATAGCTGTATCCGTATTAAAGGATTTTCGAAGGGAGGAAAAATTTATGTCACTTTTTAGCTATAATATATAATATAGCTGGGTAATCACATATTTAATGAATACCAAAAGACAAAATATGCAGATAAAACTGTTCAATATTTCAGTCGATTTAATCGGTATGTATATAAATACTAATCGATGGTGTAATAGCCGAAATAGGTGAAATCAACTTAAGACATGCAAAGATTGCAAAGTAATACCTGGAGAACCTCTTACCTCGCAGCACAGGATTCTTGTGGCAGAGTTCAAAATACCAAAAACATACAAAGTCAAGAAGGAGAAAACCATAAGAACACGGTGGCATAAATTGGAGGGTGAGGAAGGCCTCAGGCTATGCGAAGACATTGCGCAATTCTTACAGGAGCAGGAAGACGACACAGCCGATGCAATGTGGAGAGATTTTCAACTGTACTGCAACGAAAAAGCTCAACAATACTTAGGAGTGTCTAAAGGTGCTATCGATAATAACAGGGATACTAGCTGGTGGAATGAAGAAGTGAGAGAAATAATGAAAACTAAAAAAACACTCTTCAAACTTTGACAACAGACGAAGGACGATGCTGACTATCAGGCTTATAAAGTTGCTAAGAAAATCGCAAAGCAAACCGTCGCACAGGCCAAGGCAGCTGTCAGGGATGATTTTTACGCTAAACTGGAAGCCGCTTCAAATGATAAAGAAATATTTAAGTTGGCAAAACGCAAACACCAAAGTAGTAGGGATACTGCCACAAACAAATTTATTAAGAATGAACAAGGAGAACTACTAACATCAAACAAAGACATTAGAGACCGCTGGAAGGAATACTATACAAAATTGCTAAATGAGGTATTCCCTAGTGAGATACCACAAGATATCCCTGCTACAGAAGGTCCTATCCCATGTATAACGCCTGAAGAGATAAGCCTGGCAATCAAGCGAATGGCAAATAACAAAGCTCTTGGCCCAGATGACATCCCTGCTGAATTCTGGAAGCGAATGGGTGACACCGGTGTACTGTTCCTGACGAAACTTTTCAACAAGTTCCTGTCTGATGGAATCCCCGACGAGTGGCGAAAGAGCTATCTTATCCCTTTTTATAAAAACAAAGGTGATATAAGACTCTGCGGCAACTACAGAGCCATAAAGCTGATCTCGCACTCCTTCAAAATCTGGGAAAGAGTCATTAACAAAAGGTTACTTGAAATTACTAGCGTCACTGAAAACCAATGTGGATTCGTTGCCGGTAGATCAACAACTGATGCCATCCACTCTGTTAGAACACTGATGGAAAGGTACAGAGACAACAAAACAGACCTGCACATGATATTTATCGACCTGGAAAAAGCTTTCGATCGGGTCCCGAGAGAATTAATTTGGCAAGCTCTTAGAGCTCAGAATGTCCCCGAGCATTACGTAAATACTGTTAAAGATATGTACCACCAAGTATCAACCAAAGTGCGAAGCCCGGCCGGAACAAGCGATGAATTTGATGTAAGGGTTGGTGTGCACCAGGGTTCCGCACTCAGCCCTCTTCTCTTTAACATTGTGATGAACCATATCACCTCAAAACTGCAACGAGATCCGCCATGGGACATCTTATATGCGGACGACGTCGTCATCATCAGTGAAGATGCTAACAACCTACAGCAGATCATAGAACAGTGGAGAGATGCTCTGGAAACATCAGGCTTGCGCATAAGCAGAGAGAAGACTGAGTACATGCATTGCAACTTTAGTGGTGGCAACAGCAAATTCACCATCCGTCTGCAGAACACCCATATAAAAGAAGTGGACCATTTTAAGTACCTGGGGTCAGTCATCAGTAAAGATGGGTCGATAGACACTGATGTCACCCATCGCATAAATACCGGGTGGTTGAAATGGAGAGAGCTATCTGGTGTGCTATGCGACAGCCGAATGCCCGTGCGCCTAAAGGGACGAGTATACAAAGCAGCCGTCCGACCAGCCATGATATACGGAGCCGAATGCTGGCCACTCAAAAAACAGCATGAGAATCAATTGCACTGCGCAGAGATGAAGATGCTCAGGTGGGCGGGTGGTGTAACAATGCTGGACCATGTCAGAAACACGCACATAAGAGGCACCTTTAAAGTGAGACCTATCCCGGATAAATTGCAAGAGAGCCGTCTGCGGTGGTATGGACATGTAATGAGGCGACCATCAGACCACATGACCAGGAAAGTTCTAGATGTTCAATCCAAGCCCCGAGGAAGAGGAAGACCCCGGATCACATTGATATCTTTAGTTAATAAGAACCTCAAAGAAGCCCAAGTTAGCCAGGATACGACCCAGGACCGAGCTACCTGGAGACGCGTGACTAGGAGGGCCGACCCCAAATAAAATGGGAAAGGGCCAGACAAAGAAGAGGTGTAATAGCCGAATTCTTCGATTACACCAAATTGGTAGTCAAATATAATTGAAAATTATAATAATATTAGGTACCCAAACTGTTAGCCTGTGACTTACAGTTATAGCAACAAATAACTGTATCTTGTGTGAAAATGTGAGGATATATTCGCAATTTAATATTATTATGCTAATTTTAATCACCAGCGAATCCCGCTACAGACACGGACGAAACATTATTTCTTTTAACGACCACTTAGAATATTCAATAAGATGAGAAAACTTTGACCAACATTTATAGTTTTTATTTATCATTACACAATTATTTTAAACATAATAGGGCTATACTAATACGAATATAATGAACACATTTCCATGCAAAACCACTCAATGTTTTTTTGTAGTGGTAGAGCCATGCTGTTACAGTACGAATGGGCTGGCTGGTCCGGGGAAGTACCACCCTCTCACATTAACACCAGCGTGAAATAATAGTGACTACTATTGTGTTTCGTCTGGTTTGTCCGTCTACTTTTCACTTTTTTCAATAGTTGTTGTAGTAAAGCTAAGCATTACAGACCCTAAAAACGAATTGAATGACCTAAGAATTAAATACCTGTCACGATTTTCAAATAAAGTTATTTAATTAAAAAGCAGCCATCACTAAAAATGTGACACAGATTTCTCATATCCTTATTCTCAACCCGATTAAATTAAGAAGCAAGTGTCTTAATAATTAATGAATACTTCATTCAATCCGTTCCTTCACTTCAGTGTTATGAACCTCAGCGAGTAATTGTTAAATAGCCGTCGGGCATGTGGCCGATATTGCAGCGGGCTGCATCGCCTCCCGGGGATCCACGCTCATTACGCTGCACTAGTGACTAGTGCCACTAGTGCACTGGAGAGCCACTGGTGCTGGTGCGCTAGTGAGCTAGTGCTTGACCTCGAGTGGAGCCAATTTCATCGCACTGGTTATTACTGGTTACATGTACGAAACTTATTGCTCGTAAATGGGTACACGTTTTTCCCTCGGCTAATCTCATTTTTAATATCTCTGATGCGCACTCAAGTAGCGCTCTATTAACATTTAAAAGCATATTTTTCTGAACTAGAAAATCCTAAACATATTCAATTTGTGACTAAATTGGTAGCAAAATTCAAGGGACTACTATTTCAGGCAAAAGAAAAAGTAAAAATCTTTATTCTTGAATATAGTTCTATGCTAAAGTTAAGAGATATGTATAGTCTTAGACTCTTGTATACTCTGTACAGTCGGCAGCAGATCAGCCTACCTAAACTGTCAAAAAGTCTCAATTGGAGCATAAAGTTTTACTACATGCGATGGACATTGAAACATTGAATTCTATAAGATGCGCTGAAAATCGGTTATAGAAGTTTGACAGATTGGGGCCCGTTGATTTGCCTCCAACGGTACATCCCTACGAGGTGTCAAATGAGGACCGTCTTGTTGTAACTAACCCCTCTTAAAACAGATCTGTCTCCATCTCCACAAAGGTGCGAGCACATACCGTCAACAGTGGCGCCATCTCACGTGACAACAGCGCATTTGAATTGGGATTAGACTCATTTGCATGCATCGGCCCGTTTGTATTTATAGCAAAATAGACCTATTAAGCGTGCTGATGGGATCTGTTAACCCTTTAATCGGTATTGTTTAGGCCGATCCGTCTTTGTTGTGAACGTTAGAGGAAGCATATAATTGTACATAGGTCTAAATAATGTCTTGTCTCAATCTATAAGAATCGATTGGACCATGATACAATATTTAGCAATATTCGGTAGCATCACTTTAGTAAAAAGGCTCAAGTCAAAATGTTTGTATCCCTAGTGTGATTTAAAATGCTAAGATGTGCCGTTAGAATGAAAATCACTCCTATGGTAGTGGAGAGTTTTAAAAACTACCACCCTCATACAAATGCATTAAATAAGCCTTAATAATACTAAGACTCCAATGAACCAAGGAGTTTTGTAAAAATACTATATGTAACTAAACTGACCGAGATCGTCCACCAGAACAAAAGAAAATGTATCAATCAAATATTTTATTATTATCACCATTCCACGAAACACGATTGTAGTAAACAAAATAACAAAATAATAACCTAGTTCAAAGGTAAAAAGAAACTCAATACTAATTTTAGCATTTCGACAAACAGATAAAATTGAAATTGAAAACCATAATCTTCCATAGCAACGTTTACGGGAACTGGCGGTGGGGGCGATGCAACGAGCTTTTCGGGACGAATTACGTCCCACGGGAGTGGATTAGGGATCGGGATGAAACGGGAAAATACGCCTTCACAAATACAAAGGCACCTGTTGTTTTTACTACTTCCTTTCTCGATAACTTACTGAGTCTCTTCTGCTAGCGTATAATTAATTGGCGGAATACACCGGTGTATTTATTCACACTCGGAAATGGGTCAAAAAGTTATGTGATTTCTTTATTAAACTTATCTCCTTCTTAATTAAGGTTTTTTAATGTCGCACTGCTGCAACTATGGTTCCATTATTGAAATCAAGCCGTTGTCACAGCAATGGGTACTAGCTAAATCACCACACGTTTGACAAATTCGGATAGTAGTAGAAGTAGTCACAAACCCGAGTTGTGGATGAAAAGAAACGACACACATTTTGCTCGACTCGGGAATTTAAGACACCGACATATTAAATCACTCTAAACCAACAAGACATTCCTAAATTAGACGAAATAAATTACAAAACAACGACCTATTAAACGTGCTGTTAGTAGGTATGAGACATTCCTTTTACATCGGCAAGAATTCAAAGTTAATGAAATCAATTTATACATAAGTTGTCAAAAACCACGTCATACGAACCAGCTTTTGAATTAAAATGATAAATACACACACACGGTGTGGCAACGCATGACATTAAGCGACGCTTCCTGGCAAAATGTTTAATGAAATAGGCCGCAGCGGGGCCGTACCATCGGACGGGCTGCGTGCGTTTGCCAACTGGTCTAGTATAAAAAAAACTTTGAATTTTTATACATAATTATTATTAGTTATTGTTACTTCCATGACGGTTATCATATTCGAAACTAACATTGAAACGTTGTTAGCAGCTGGAGGAAGCGGAGCGACTGGCGGCGGAGGCGCCGGAGAAGCGCGCGTGGTCCAACCTGCACGGCGCCTGGGGCAAGCGGCCCGTCAAGCAACACACCAACAGCGGTAACTATCAGACCAGTCCTGCGATTCCAGTCGTTGATTTTGATGCTGTATTTTTTTTTTACTTTGAACGAAATGTCCATTTTAATCAAGACTTGTAAGAACTACCTGTGAGGAGCCACTAGTCGAGTAGTCTACAGTGTGGTAGCACAGCGATGCTTTTGAAAGCATGTTTTAATATAATAAGCCGCAATTAAACAAAATGACTTAAAAAATACGGTCAGTATAGGCCTGCTCTCATGTTAAGGGAAAAACAATCCTTTCTCAATATACTAAGAAGGAAATCCCACAAAATCTCTTTAGTCATTATTAAAACCAATGTGAATAGAGCATCAAATTAGACGACTGTAACGCGAACGACCAAGTCTTTTAGAAATGATTGAAACATTCAACGTATTCCTTCCATAGTTGAGGTAGATACTAGACAATGCATATACACCCTGTTATTACTTTAATTGATAATCCATAGAAGTTTGAAGTAGCAGCACTTTTGCATCCTTTGACATAGAGATCAGCACCGTGGTACAGTACTTATAGCACTTGGATAACTGACGGCCTGGCTGTATTAACACCCTGTATTTACTGACTATGATAGTTTTATTTGTTTATGCTTTGTCTCGTTTCTACACGATTTAATTTTGACATTGGCGCAAAAGGAAAATTATAAACTTCAAATTTTATTTAATAACTTCCAGTGAAAATTGCAATATTACAATACAATCTTGGCTGGAAATATTTTACTTAATAAATTTCGTTCAATATCCTTCATTCGACTTAAGCTTTTAATGAAGCATAATATAATTTTGTTGCCTTTTGCGCCTTTAAATTGATGAGAAAAATATATCTACCGTTTTTTGGAAGAAGTTATACATTTTGTTATTAAGTGACAATTTTTAGTGCCCATATTTCACACTGTGTCTCGTGAAACCTTGAATTATACATAGATATATTTCTCTTCAACCCTTTTTTTCTATCAGGGGATATTTTTTTATTTGCCTTGAATAATTCTTCTTCACTCTATTGTAAAACATTATTCACCGTCCAATTGTTCATGACACTTATCAGCCACCTTATTCAAATTACGACCAACAGCATTACATAATCACAACCTACTTATACTTAATTCTAGATATCAGGGCCATTTTCACACCACATGTTAAATACTCATGCAGTTGTGTACAAATGCATTATTATGAGCTAAGGGGAAACTGTCCTTACTATTGTTAAGTAGGTAAGTCTCTATCTATCAAAAAAGATCAGCTTCGAAAAGTAGATTTCAAAGAACGAAAATAAAGGAATTTAAAACCTTTTATCTTCGACGACAACTTCTTTCTACAGTTACAGTAAGAAAGAAGTAAAAAAACTATTTTAAAAATATCGAGTCCGGCCATTCCGAGCAACGTTTGCAATTCCCGCACAAATGCATTCGAAGACGTTTAAAGTAAGCAGAAATAGAATTATTCCCGCATTCGCGAAACAATGTACTTTGACGGAATTTGCTGAAATCGCAAAGAAGTTTTAGTAATGCCAGCTAGATACATCTATAAATATTTGTAAGATTCTCTCTCGAGGAACTATATTTTATTTTTTAATAAGATTATAAAGCTGCTAGAAATCAAGCAATCCAAACCGCTTCCTAATTTATTTTACAGAACCATTCATTATCATCATCATCATTCGTTTATAAGAAAATATAACTACTAAGTACCCAAGTTATAAAAAAATAAGTATGCCTTTTCTCTCCTCTATTACCGTAAAAGTTTTATATGGTGTAAATGACAAACATAATGATATTTCAATACGATCCTAATACAAGTGATTGCGACTGCCAGACAAAATCGCTGGCAGACTTTTGAAATCGCAAAAAGATTTCACTCCAGACTTCCCACTGCCAATAAAAATATGTTTATGTTAAAATCTAAATGTAAGTTTATTCCTGTGGTATCAGCTTGCTCAGGAAGCTTCACCTGTCACAGTCTCTTCATTGGCAATCGATCACACGACCTCGCGCCACAATTTGCGAGTGTCAACCGCGCTATTGTTCCCATATTTGAAAATCGGATTCAATTAAGTCACCATGTCTTTTAGCGGTAGTGAATCAGATAAGAATAAAATTACATGTAGGACACCGCGAAAGGATTTTTTCGAAAGCGTATCCTGACTACGAGAAACGTCAGGTGAAAAATGGTTATTACCCATTTTTAATTTGTAACGTAAGAATGTCATATGGAAATCGCAAAATTTCCTTTAGAGATAACATTCGATGAATAAATAATGTAAAATGAATCAGTTAATTGATAAATCGGCTCACACATCAATCTAATGCGATGAATAAATGAACAGAGCACACTTACACTTGGTCCCCCGTTCTACACGATATAAGATATTCTGTCTTGTTCCGGATCAGATAACGACACTCTTATTTATTCACGCAGCGTCCCATTAGTAACGAAGAGCTTAAGCTGGGTATCCCTTCATTTGGCCAAATTACTTTTCGTCAAATTTCACTTCGCAAAAAACTTATCGCATATGTTTCATTTCGCAAATGGACCTTTGGCAACTGTATATTTCGCACATACTTCATTTGGTCAAATTATCTTTTGGCAAACTTTCACTTAGTCAAGTTTTATATGGTCAAATGTTAATATAGCAAATGATTCATTTTGCAAATTTTCATATTCCAAAAAAATATTTGGTCAAATTTTTGCCAATCCGGATCGTCAATATTATGTAGTAGCTTATTAAAATAAACCGGTATTTCATCTTCAGGCAAATAGCTGAGTGCTAACAAACACTTTGCTTGTTTATTAAAAGTCATGTCTGATGCGTATTTTTTTGCACAACCCTGGGCTTGAATTTTCCTAAAGTATAATATATCAGTTACTGGGTTAGGTTAGGTTAGAACACTGACCATCAACGCGCGAAGGCGAGCGAGCGAAGCGAGCGTGCCGCGGCAGCGGCCGCCGAGCGCTTGTTCAAATCTATTGTTAACGAATCATTTGGAAATTTTGATACAAAGTATGAAAATTAATATTTCATGTTTGTATATGTAATATACAAACATGAAAATTAATATAAACTAAGAAATTATTACCTGTAAATTATTTTTCCAAGGTGAAACAAACATCCATGCAGCATTACATTTTCAAAGTTGGAGCGTAAGCTAGTATAGTTTGTATTTTATGAACCACTCACACTGTTTAGTAAATCATATGCATTGCAATATTTTGGGAAGAGTAAGTTTTGCCAAATAAAACATTTGATCAAATGATATTTGGTTAAATGAAACATTGCCAAACAATAATTTGCGAAAAAAAAATATGCCAAAGAAGAGATTTGCTAAATAAAAAATTGCAATACGTTGTTTTGCCAAACGTTTTTTTGCCAAATGAAAATTTGCGAAAAATAGTTTGCGATATGATATTTTGGGAAACAATTTTTGGCCAAACAAGGGTAAACCCTTAAGCTGACTTGCAAGCTACTGTATCGATGTGTGTACATTTTGTACATCACCTGCCTCAAATGTACACCATATTCTGTTTTTTCTATCGAGTAAATGTGGCATTTCCGATCAGAGGGCAAAGACAAATTAACATTTTGACAGCAATAGCAAAATTCGCTAACTTCAAATTGTATGGATTTGACAGGTGCCTTAGAAAAGTCACGTGGTCAATCGATATTGAACGAACGGGTTTTGACATTCGCTATCGCAAATTGAGCTTTAACGAACGTCATAAATGCCGCTTGTCTAGGGCCTCAGATATGACTTAAAGACTTCGTTTAAATTGTAATGTTATATTTGCGATTCGCCGGTTTGCAGTAGTTTGTGGACTGAGGTAATACTAACTTTATATCAAGTGACCCTCATGCCCAACGGGGGTACTCGTACTCTAATATAAACATGATATATAGACATGATACTTTAATTTTTTTGATCAAAATTCTTAAATAAAACGAAGAACGTTTCAAGCATGAATCGTGTATCGTGAGCATGTTAATTTGCAGGCCGGTTTCATTACTAACTATTAAGCTAAATAGCCAAATTTTCTAATCTGATTACATTTCTCTTAAAATACATATAAATCCTTCAATAAATTACAGAGACTACAAGAAGCAGAACGCTTTTTCGTGCGAAGTGAATGACGCAATGAATTAAATTAAATCAACAAAGTTTTTGTCATTAATTCTAATAGCCGCTTCAAGTCAACCGTCTTATAATTCACTTAAATTCCTCAACTACAATTAAAACACATTGAAAGCCTTTCGTTCCACTCTCTAGGTCATTAATCGTCAATAGATATAACATTAATGGCACGCCTTCTAAGGTCTTGTAAACTTCGTTCAATTAAAGAACAATTGGAAATCTATAAAGTTGAACAATCCAATCGCAATTTATCGGCGGGAGTTGTATAAAAGTTTAATAATAAATTGTTGATCGTCATTCGGACGAGCGGTAGTGGGCGCCTGCCCGTGCCCTGATTGATGCGGATCGCATTCCCTTCATTTACTTACATTTAAACTGTTTGGAGGTTTAATTAACTAACACTCTGAGAGAAATAATTTCAAAAGTAATTTATAGGGTCGTTAATACAGATTTTATTTGTAATTAAATACTACGGGTTTAAATAATTATGTAACGTCTGACTATTCACAATGTGTAGTAATTTTTGACCTGGTTTTCGTTCGGCTATAGAAGTATATTTTTTTATAGAAATTTATTGATGCCAAGTATGCCAACGCTTGCGAATCCTGTCCCTATTTCTTCTTGATAAAGATACTTAATACAACGTCTGCGTGACTATCGGGTCTCAAACAGAAAACCACTCATTAGTTATAACATTAAACGTCAAAGGTTATAAAATAATTTCCCAGACCAACGAACATTATAACATGTTGTTTGGTAACAATGGAAATTAATCAAACAAAGATCAACTCAAACCCGATACTGCAGACTCTCGCGTGAGCGACCACGAGAACCCATTATTCAGATTCATTATGTCATCACTGTTGCTTTCAAATATTTGATTTAGACACTGAAATATGATTAATCAAATCAAAACAGTGTATTAATTATACTTTGACTAACATTTTTAGGCTAAAAATGTTAAGGTTTGAAGATTTTTCAATTTCGTATTTAACTATTCAATTTGTTTATAGGGTTTATCATTAGAGACTCAATTTAGCCTAAGGTTCTTTATTTTTTCTTTATAATTTTTCCGGGTTTATCTACATAATTCAAAACATTGCTTCCACCATATAGAGGTTTGGATAAAATATATATAAATATACTTAACATCCCAAAGAATTCCCTGTATCTTTAATAATATTAAATTTCATTAAGACGTCTTATAAATGAAAAAAAGCTATTAACGGTGTATCTATAACCAGAAAAATATAAGTAGATAAGAAAGAGAGTAAAAAAGACGAGTTCAAACAGCAAACAGTATTTAGTAGTACCGGCAGCGCCGCAAATTGTCGCGTCCGGAATCACTCCGCAGAATTACATGATAATTGCGCCTGCCGCGTTTAAATTAAATACCCCGAGTCAATATAGCCAGGAGGACGAGCCCTCTACTCGCCGCAGTTTAAGCCCATAATTTCGCATAATCTCACCATAAACGCTTAATGAAAAATTCAAGGTCGGGGAGACAATTTGACCAGCGCTCCTTCCGATTATTCCCGTTAAATTGCTCCTCGATCACCCAAGGAATCTCGTAAAACATCGTTAGCCTATTTTTGGGGGCGATTGTTCACTTCCTACTCACTATTTGAGCCGTCACTGTAAAACAAGCGAGACTTTAAATAGGGATTTCCAATAATCGACCCTCGAAAAGGTCAACAATGTATTGTATTTTCGTGATCTTTGAGGCTTTCGTTCTCGACAGTTTCCTTATCGAAAAATCTTATACTGTCGATTTTCTTTGTGTTGAGATCAAATGTATAATTACAGGGGTAGATAAGAGATTTACTTCGTACTTACGCGTTTAGTTACGCGCGTTTATATTCATAGATAGGTATAAAAATAACATTATTTCGATTAATAACTTCAGTTATATTTCTTATCAGAATACTACATGAAATATCTCACAAAACAAATCATGCACTCATGGATACGGCTTACTAAACTCTTCTAAGTACATTCCGATCATAACACACATTTACAAGAAATATTTCATCTTGTAGATAATTTCAAAGAAGGAATTCTTTAGTTCATCAATTTCAACTGAATGAATTTCGTTAAAGAAACAAAATAATAAGCACTTTAGCCATCGGGTTCCAAATACATTTAAACATTTCACTCACAACAAACCTTCTTCGAATGAATCATGATGTCATCGAGGAACATTAACTCTTCAATTCAACTAACATGCATCAAAAGATCAAACATAGTAAACGCAAAAGCATCGTACATACAACCAAAAGGCATCTCAAAAAGGTATATGAACCAACAGGAGCGTATTACTGGAAGCGGGAGCCGGGCTGGACGAACCTAAGGGGCATGTGGGGCAAGCGGTCCTCCGCGCCGGACGCGGATGCGCTAGAAGACGACCACGGTAACCCTGCAGGCCATCGCTATGTCTTCTTCACACACAGCGCATTGCAGATCTCTCCTCTCTTCTTGTAGATTCTTCCGGCACTTACTCGTTCTGATACTATAGATACTTTGTGTCACTGAAAAATACTGGATCATTTGTAACCTGTGCAGATGGTTTTCAAAGAAATAATTTTACATACCTTGAAAGTACAACCCCTACTTATATATACTTTTCTAAAAGAGTTTTATTTCACTGTTCTTAACATAGTCTACGCAATTAATATAACTTTTCGGTGCAACTCAGTGGCAAAAAGTATCCGTAAAAAAACCATTATGACACGCGTTATAACTAATTTTCCTATCGCTGTAGCAACTCTTCTATAATCAATGTAGTTCGACTGACACTTTTTCACACTGTAGTACCTACTCTCTTCGCGCTGTAGAATCTTCGGTGTTTGTGTAGTTAGCACACAAGATAACTCGTAGAGCTTTTTTCTCCAAGGCTTGATATTTCTGTCATTCTATATGTTCGTGTTTAATGTTACACTTTGTTTGTAGACGGACCTAGTTTGTGTTTCTACTTAATATTGGGTATTATATGTGTATTTTTTTAAAGTGATGTCAAAAATTAAAAAAAGGTTTGTCGATACCGTAAGATACAATAGTAAAATAAGCTTAATTAAAAAGCAGTTTGAAGTCGAATACGTAGATCAAAGTTGGCGCAATTGTTTTTAAATATAATAACAACCTGTATTTAAAAAGTACTTAGAAGTCGGGAAAGCTTAGTTACAAATGTTTCATGTAATCTGTCAATTTACTCATACGAGTACAATACTGTTCGCACGCGATTAGTTTTGAGAAGAAAACAATTACAGGACTTTAAAAGATGGTTGAAATAATTTGACGGCACCAACGCTTCGGCAAATGGAAGTGTCGAGTTCATTGGGCAGCTAAATCAGGCCGTTTGGCGAGTCGAGTGTCGCGGGCCTTGCTCGCCGGCGCGGAAACAACAGACGAACAGGTTCACTCACTAAAACAATGCGATCGACGCGAAAGCCTTCCCACAGTATACGTATTTTAGTTAACGGAGCCAGAATTTGGCATGTAAGAATTTGGTTACCGTCTCCTTTTAGTAAGTAGATATACGATAACTTTTAAGTGTTTATGTTCTACAACTGGCATGGTTTAAGGATGACAATCATGTTTAGCCAATCCTATATCTGGGGACTCGCCCATCAATAGTTTAAATTCAATAATCGAGCTAAACCAACTATAGAACTCGTGGCAAAAAATGTACGTGTAAATTTTATTTTATTTTTAACAATATATGGGGGTTCATGTCAATTTCTGTTTCAAAACTCATATTGTAAAGCAAAGTATTTGACTTGAATTTTTGAAATTTACCGGCGATAAAACTAGCCAATTGTGTTTTAAATAAACCTTAATTGCAAAAGATGGCACGTTCATAATAATTTTTTTAAATCTAATAACTAAATTAATTATTTGTTATTTAAAGTAAGCAAAATTAGTTTTCAACGTGTATTCACTTATTAATATTTGTACAAGATTGATTGATATTGAGAAAAAACATCAAGTACATGGTTGAGTTTACACTTCCTCTATTTTATTATAATCGGAAATACTATCAAGGTTAGATTGTTCACACGCTTCACGAGTAAGTGAGTGGAGGAGGTTCTATTTCGAACATTACGAGTGAATTCTGGGTTTAATTGGCTTTGAATCCGACCGACCCCATCCATTTATAGAACAAACACAATGGAATCATTATTATAATTTATAGTTCGCGGAAATGCAAATTATATGATAATGTTATGACGCCTGAAAATGTAATTCTTACGTATTTGGATTAATCTGTAACTGCAATTTTTTCTAGTTTTTTTATAGTGATCAATAATCTAAATAACTACTAGGGGATTTGGAAGAACTGGCTAGAAAATTGATAGTCATTTTTCTCATTAGCCAATTATTATTGGAATATCGGTGGAATCTCCGTTAGAATACAAAAGTCATACAGTTTTTGAGTTATGGCAAAAAAATTAAGGAAAAAGTAATGTAATGTAGGTATCCGTGTTTATTAAATTTTTTTTTACATAAAATAGCTTCATCACTGTAGATACGAGATTTGATTCTTCTCATAACCTAAAATTGTTCCGCTTTTGGAACAACTGAAATACAGATGGGCGTTAAAATATCCTCTTGACATATACACCATAAATGAAGATACTTCCAATACATAATACGTAAAACGTGTCAACATAAAAATTCATGTTTTAGTAAATATATCCTCTTTTACGTTCATGATATTAAACTAAACTACACGTGCGCGGTTTGCAAGTCGTAAAATGTCGATAAAAGTATATCAGTGGTTTTTAAAACCGCGGCCGAACGACTCTCGGTGCGGGGCGGCCGGTACCTGATTCCTAGTGATTCTTGGTGATTTGTGGCGCGGCAGCTGGCGGGAAAGGCCCCGGATGGGTGTTACCTCTGCAAATGCCCTATCTTCGATAGTAAATCCGATTTTATTGAATAGCTGATGCGCTACTTTGTGATGTTTGTAATGTTCGTAAGTCGTATGGTAAAGAAGGCATGCCTTATTTAAAATACGAGTACTTTAAAAAGTGAAGAAATTTTAAAATCATTTAAAATGTTTAAACTATTTCATTTTACACAGACTTCAATATATTGGCGTGTCAAGACCGTTGTGAATATAACTTGATAAAAAAAATATCTTACAAAGCCAGTACGGGCAAAAAAATATCTTCTTTTGAAATATACTTGGTATTATGATTAATGAAAAAGGTTCGATACCATGAGAAACCTTATATAAACCACAATTAGAAGAGGAAAAATCACGGGAATTACTGGACACGGATGGCACAGGACCAAATTATGGAGAGGCCTATGTTCAGCAGGTCTTTCGGGTGTCTTATGATGCCAGGACTGTTATAAGAAACGGCCACGGTACAATATAGAAGCGCATACTCTATATTGTATGTACAACTTTTGTAAGTGGTTGCTTACAATGTAGTCTCAGCATCTGCGGCTAAAAGTCGCCGATTAAGCAAGCTTAACACAAAGGCGCGATCACCGCGATTAATAACGGTTCATTGTTACCTCTCTGCTTGCTCCGCTCCGCTCAGCTCAGCCAATCCTTCCGTCCCCGACAATGCAAATTGAATTTGTTTTGTTGGAATTGATCGCTCGCCCCGATTGCCTCAGAGCCTCAGTGCGACTACAAACACCATTATGTTCATTTCGGACGAATTTAATATGATCATTATTTGCCTCCTTCTGCTACACTTTGCCAAGATTTAATATTAAATGTAGTGGGGGAATTTCTTTCGATTCATTGTAATTTAACCTTGAATTTCAGCGGAATATTGCATGATATCTTCAATGAATTACACGTAGACCCGACCGTCTATTCAGTTCCCTTTAGAAACGTTAAATGATACGAAATTAATTAAATCCTAAAAGGTCGTTTTAATCTAAAGATTCCGTAATTATGCCCATTTACTTGATAATTAGTTTGATTCAAACTAATTTCTATTTCTGATACTTATGCAACAGCTTATTAGTCGCGTCCTCTAAACATGAGGGGCTAAGAAATTAATTAGGTAATAATTCTACTTATCATGTCGATATTGAAATAGAAATTTCCAGTCTGATTACTGCCATTCAAGTTAAAAACCACTATTTGTGCCTGCGCTTAATTTAAAAAGACGAAATTCATAAGTATAGAAGTCTACTTTATGTTATATTCTTTACCTTACTTTTCTGTAGGTAAAATGTAAAGCTTTTATTGGTTTTCTGATTAGTTATTCAGAAAATATTAAATTACGTAAGTAGATGTGGACTTTATGAATAAACGAAATAAAATGCCAGAAATATAGCTGTATACCTCCAGTGTGTGGATGCTGCAAACATAAACCTATTTGTATATTTGAGGATTTTGTATTGTGTGTTTATTCCGGTCCTCTTATTTTTATGCCACCGTTGACTTTTTTTTTCTTATTGTAGGCAACAAAAGGAAGTTTCTTATGTCGGCTTCGTTTTATAACGAAAAATTTAGGAGTATTCAATTCATGCGTATTGAGCGGGACTTATAACAGTTATTTCTTTTTTACCACGAATGTGGTGCTCAAGCTTATGGCTATTTTGTAGTGGTAGACTCTACCACCACCACTTTTTCTACCAGGTAGAGCCATGCTGTTTTACAGTACGAATGAGCCGACTCTTCCGGGGAAGTACGGACCACCCTCTTACATAACACCAGCGTTAAATAATAGTGACTACTATTGTTTTTCGTCTAGTTTGTAAGAGTACCGGAGGCCCACAACCCCCATACCCTCCTAGGCCGGCAACGCATCAGTGATCCCTCTGGTGTTGCAGATGTCCATGGGCGGCGGTGATTGCTTACCATCAGGCGACCCGCTGGCTCATTTGCCGCCTCTATTTTATTTGCCTCGGTCTGGGTGTTTCTATGTATAATATGTATGTATTTACAAAAAAAAAGTATATAAGTAATGTTTATGTAAAAGGAAATGTTTTAGGTGGAAGGAAATACTAGTTCATTTTAAGGGAAAATGTTTTGCGTGGTATAGAAACTGCTACGGTTCTGCTACGAAAATTCGTAGCGCTACGATGCTTTCCATATTATTATAATTATGTAGTTGTGTTTGGTTTGTTTTTCCCTAGTAGTCCAGTCATTTTAGGATTTCACCTCGGAATTCGAGATACCCAGCTGTAAGTCTGTAAATACTTTTATATTGACACCCTAAAAGTTGTCTTAAAACCTACATATGGTAGGGTGTACGCAACTATTAAATTTCAAGGTCAAAGGGTCAAAAAATGGGACTTTTTTCACTATTTGCTCTCCAGGGCCAAAACTATGCTTTTATTGCGAATTATGTTTTCCCCACTTATAAACTGTATTAAATTACTTGCAATTTGAGCCTAACAACAGCGCTATTGACTCTATAGGAGCCAAGCTATGGCACTTTGAAGATGACCAATATTTGTTGAAATAAGAAATTTTCAGGATACTCCCACTTATTTCGTGAAATATTGGCAAAACCACTTGGCCTATGAAGAAAGGTCACAGAAAACATTTTGTAGTACATTTATTAAACTTTTATTAGAGCACAAAACGAAGTCTGTGAGACTAGCTGTTCCCTCACAATCTCAAAAAAACGAAAAGAAGGTAAAATGGGTTATATAGACAAAAGACTATATAATATTGGGTTATTAGAAATTAGACGGGAATGCTATAAATAGTAGTGGGCTGAGATCATTTGCGATCGTTTAAGCTCGCTTGAAGTTTGATTTGAAATCTAATTTCTAAGCAAAACATAAAATCATCATTGATTTTATGACTAACCGAAAAAACTGCGATTGTCTAAAAATTATAGCGTGTAAATGCAAAAAAGGATGTAGAAGGGCACGCAAATGACCTCCACCCACTACTATTTATAACATTCCTGTCTAATTACCAATAATTCAATATATATAGTCTTTTGTCTCTTTAACCCATTTTAACTTCTTTTCGTTTTTTTGAGATTGTGAGGGAACAGCTAGTCTCACAGACTTCGTTTTGTGCTCTAATAAAAGTTAAATAAATGTACTACAAAATATTTTCAGTGACCTTTCTTCATAGGCCAAGTGGTTTTGCCAATATTTCACGAAATAAGTGGGAGTATCCTGAAAATTTCTTATTTCGACAAATATTGGTCATCTTCAAAGTGCCATAGCTTGGCTCCTATAGAGTCAATAGCGCTGTTGTTAGGCTCAAATAAAAGTTAAATAAATGTACTACAAAATATTTTCAGTGAACTTTCTTCATAGGCCAAGTGGTTTTGCCAATATTTCACGAAATAAGTGGGATTAACCTAAAATTTTCTATTTTCGAGAAATATTAGTCATCTTCGAAGTGCCAATATTTCTCGAAAGCTTGGCTCCTATGAAGTCAATAGAGGCCTCCAATTGTAGGTTTTTTAATACAGTTTATGAATGTAGGAACATCGTTCACAAAAAATGCATGGTTTTGGCCCTGGAGAGCAAATAGTAAAAAAAGTCCCAAAATTTCGAGAATTTTTAGTCCAGTCATTATAGTAAGTTCACCTCGGAATTCGAGATACCCAGCTGTAAGTCTGTAAATACTTGTATATTGACACCCTAAAACTTGTCTCAAAACCTACATATGGTAGGGTGTACGCAACTATTAAATTTCAAGGTCAAAGGGTCCAAAAATCGGTTCTTTGCGCTTTTTTTGTAAATATCTCATTTCCTATGGGTTTTTTGTAGAGTCCGACCGAAACTGGTTTTCCGGCCGAAACCGAAACCGAATGTTCGGCCATGGCTTCAGTTTCGGCCGAAACCGAAACTCACGTGGTCAAGTATAAAATTCCTTAAAATACTGAAATTTGGTGCATTTTACCCATTATTTTGCATTAATTGGGACATGAAATGGAATCACAGTATATTAATCTTGTTGTAATCATTTATTTAATACTAGACTTCCGCCCCTGGCTTCGCTGGCGTAGGCTACACTCTTTTAACCACCATGAAACCCCCCAGGTAACTTCCAAAACCCCGTTCTTAGTGGAAACTTACACATAATGACGATAATGAAGACCACTTTGAAATTTACCAGCAGCCGGAAAACGACGATGAAGAGGAAGAAGATGATACAAATTATAATAAAACATAAATAAAAATAAATGTATTGAATATTTTTAATGAAAAAATTCGTTTTTTTTTTCATCATGTAAGAAGTTATTAATATTAATTAGGTTCAAATTCTCATTAACAATTCTGCAATAACATGGGCAGGTATAAATTGATACTGAATAAAAAGTGGATAGGTTAGGAAAAAATTATAAAATTTGAAATGAAAAATTGACAAATATTTATAATCATTGATTTATCGATAGTTCATTAACTAATATGGCGCGTTTTCGACCGGAGGCACCGGTTGACCTGAAGTGATGCTGTGACCGCGCGCTCTCCGCCCTCTATCTCGAAAACGGTTCACCGTATAAAAACATTTTTAAACAAAATTTGTAGAGAATTTTGTATTCTACAATATTGATAATAAATACAAATAGCATAAAACCCATAGGAAACGAGATATTTACAAAAAAAGCGCAAAGAACCGATTTTTGGACCCTTTGACCTTGAAATTTAATAGTTGCGTACACCCTACCATATGTAGGTTTTGAGACAAGTTTTAGGGTGTCAATATACAAGTATTTACAGACTTACAGCTGGGTATCTCGAATTCCGAGATTCATACCTAATTTAAGCTAAAATGACTGGACTATAGATATTTATTCATTTATTAAATGTCGCGTGGGGTGCAGAGAGTTATTATTATATTATTTATCTTTCGCCATAAATATACTGTCGAGATTCCATTTATACGAACGGAGCGATTTGCGTCAACCTTCATCATGAGAACTGCAAAACTGTGGAACTCATTGCCCGATTCTGTGTTTCCTATTGAGTATAATATCACGGTCTTCAAGTCGCGAGTTAATAGGTACCTTCTAGGCAAGCATGTAACAGCTTAGGCCGCATCAACGCTTTCCATCAGGTCAGATTGTGATCAAATGCAAGCCTATAAATATATAAAAAAAAAACTTTTTTTATTGTATCAAGCGCAACTGCTGTACAAACTAGGTCATCACTTCATGCTACCCCCAACACTAATAACGTAAAAGCAGTCACCAAATCCGTCCCTGGCCGTAACATTGAGTCACGTGTTACGCCCGCCGCTACAGCAACTGCGCTCAAACCAACCCGAGCTTCGACAAACACCACAGCTCTACTTATCGCTAAGGGATCGATACATTACAGCTGAAAAAGTAACGACTGTCTCTACCGCCCACTGGCCGGTAGAGGCCCATTTTAAACTATGTACTGCCATTATGGGCGCCGCCAGACCGGCCATTCGCGCGGAAGGAAAGGATGAAAAACTTTTTAGTTATTTTACCGTCAACACAATAAACTTTCTTTCTGTTGATACAATAATTAGTACAGCTATTGTTTATTTTTAACAATACTAGTATTTTATATTTAAAGACTGGTTCAGAAATGATAATTATTAATTATGTACAACAGTTACAAACGTAATATTTTGTGACATACTATATGCCTATTTGTAACTAAGTAATAATTAATGTATACCTAGAGAATTGTGCCCGTAACGATTAACATCAATGATAACAATCCGTGTTCAAGATGACACGGATTGTTATCATTGATGTTAATCGTCTACCTTTCTTCATTGTATGTATGTATATTAACATATATTCCTTTTTTTTACAGAAAACAGCGCGCCACAAGATGAGGCCTAGACAACTGGATACTGTATTATATAACTAATAAATAATTACCTAATAGCAACCACCATCATTTCGCCAGTACGACATACTGTCCGCTTCACTATGTTTTATCATACTCAACGCATACTCATGATATTATTCACTTAGAGCGCTAATTCTTCCTACTTCCAACCAGTATGAAGAATTACGAGTTATTCCACGGCTTGAGTTCCTAGTCTTATTACGTTATTTACAGACTCCTCACTTTCGACATCTCTCTACTTTCATCTAGCTTCATTCCACCTGAATTAATCTAGGTATTTATTTAAAAATAAAGGTAACAAATACTGAAAAGACGACCGAAATGGTCCAGCTTGGACTTTCTATATATGCATAATTAGTCCATCGTTTCGTGTGTAATAGATGACGAAACGAAACTTCGTTAGATATTGAACTATTTTACCGATATTTCAGTATATAATATCAGTTTCAATTGAATACAATGGGAGAGAAGAATATTCGTTTCTATCAGGTGGATATCAAAAATATCTGGCGTTCGAAAGTGGGGTGTCTCCATAAAACACTTCTTTGTATATGTATCAATTCCTAAATTTGAAATTACGTACAAATATAGCTCTAAACTATGTCACCTTCTAGAGTATATGTCTGTTTGTTAGATAGTAAGAGTATAAATTATTTTTACGATCTTTGTACGCCCTGTGTACGGGGCAGGCGTAACATGTAATATTGTGCTAGTTAGTTGAATTAATTATACTTAAATTAATTGTATTTTATTAGAGATGTTGATGTAAATTGTAACGATACTCGAGGAGTCGGCGTTTGTCCAATAAAAGTTTATTCGGAAGCCGAACTGGGTTTTATTTTGTACCATTTTCCTTCTAGGTCTTATAGGTTAAAGATTACCACGACAGGATTCTCCAATAGTAAAATAATAATAAAAGTAATGCATTAGGTTTATATTCGTTCAAACCAGTTCAAACCTAGATCGAAATGTCATGCTGTAAATAAGTAAAGAACTTCATATTACCTGTGACGGTTACAGAAATAATCATGGAGAAACCTTATACTTTCGAAACACTATGTGCATAAGTATGATTTAATTGATCTGGTTTCCCCGTCATTCTATCACTTACTCACACTCGCATCACTGTCATTCTATTCAATCTATTAGGCTTTGGGTACCGAATACTTTGATGATAATAGCCTAATTGGTATCACCAGGCTAACTTGTGAGCTGTTGACAAGACAAGCGTCGTTATGATTTGTGGTTATGACACTGAAGCACAGATTTCTCCCGAGACGCGATGATATATTGTTCTGTCTTCGCGACGTCACGTGAGGTGAAATAAAATAACAATTTACAAATAATATAAGAACCACCAGCAAGCGGTCTCAAACGGTTACATGAAATTCAAAACCTACAGACAGCCCGACAGTTCTATTATCTTCGTAATTGTCAGTAGACTGTGTTTCAATCAACAAACTATTTCGTAGAGTAAAGTAAAACAAAAGTGTCAGCCTATTAATGTCCCACTACAAGGCAAATGCATCCATCCTTGAAATCAAGTTATCGTTGCAATGATGGGTACTGGCTTTATCACCACGCTTGCCAAATGCGGATAGGTGATCACAAACCCGAGCTGTGTCCTTAGCTCGACCCGGGAATGGAACCCAGGACCCCGAGATCTCAGTACCTAAACCACTAGACCATCGAGGCGTTAACTCGTAAAGTACCAAACTTTATTATTTTTTTGATAACTGCCTGATGCGACTAACAGACATCTGCAGCATGGCTTTGCCACTTCTAAATCACAAGGATTTAAACCACGCTGAAAATATTTTAACGTGGCGACGGACAATTAACTTCAAACATATCTGCCTAGAGAGTGCCCGCCTCTGTGGAACAGTAACTAAGCCGCTCGGGTATAAGAATCCGGAGGTCGTAGCTTCGATTCCCACCTGGGCTGGGGTTTGGTTAGTGGTAGGGCTTTCTCAGAGTCCGACTGGCTAGCTACCACCCACAGGTGAAATTTGCGGCCATAACAGCTCTGGCTGTGTTCCAGCAGTATAAATGAGAGAGCCAGTACACTTGAAATTAAGGCTCGAATATCTGATGAGCCTACAGTCTGGCAGCACATTGAGAAACGCTTCCAGGTGAAGCGTCCCTCAATGGAATAGGCCGCAGTGGCCGCTTATCATCAAGTGGGTTGCGTATCTGTCTGCCAATTGATGTAGTATATAAAAAAGAGTTAGGTTTGAACATAAAACAAACAGCTTCAGCCTACTTATGTTCTACTTTGATAGGTTTTCAGATCGGCATCAAAAGGATAGTAAAAAAGTGAACAAATTCTGCAAATAGATTTTTAAAAAATACTTTTGCAATCTTTTTTTTCCTACCAGCTAAAATACCTACAAACCGAAGTTCGTGCACACAAACCTAACACATTAATAAATGTTAACAACACCAGATATACAGAATTCAAGTAGGTACGTAGGTAGTCTTAATGTAGGTACAGCGAATATAGATACAAACATGATTATGAATTTCTATTTTTTCCTCACGTTGAAAAAGCCTTTTATCCAAAGGACTCCTTTGTTCCCCTATTACTTAAATTGAGCTTTACTACGAATAAATTATATTATATTATACTATTACGTTCGTTTGCACAATAAATGTACTAGGGCCATGCACTATTCAACTCTAATAAAAATAAGTACCAGTTGATGTTTCTATGTTCAAACGGAGAAAAACTTGACATAAACATAATGATTTTGTTTTATTTCATTATTTGGTATTGACCCTGCCCTATTTTTTTTTTTATGATATGAGCCAGTAATTACTTGTAATTGTGTTGCTCGAAATAAACGTTATATTATATTATTATTATTTATTTATCGATCTTTGGTAACGTAATTCGTATAAAAAGTGATGAGAACATTAGCTTCTCTCACGAACGCAGAGGGCACGTGCATTAAGGCGTAAATGAACTAAAAATGCAATGAAGTGGACAGCAGCCGTGTTTACTCCATTAGACAGAAAAACGACAGTAGACAGGATTTCTTAATGGCTTTCAACAGAAGGATCTAAGCTAGAAGGTAATTTAGTTAGCTTTGTTTGATCTTATACAATGCTCTTTGTTAAACACTACAAGGCATCACTGCAAGACGAAGGCATGCATCATGGAAATCAATTCATCACGATAAAGAGCATCGTCGTAATTACCACGCTTGTCAGTTGCGGATTGGTAATCACAACACAACCACAAAATATGTTCGGAAAATCCTACAATAATAATTGCCCGGGAATTGAACCCAGAAGATCGAGGCCCAGTACTTAATCCACTAAACTATCTTCTTCTTATTCAGGTAAACATCGCCACGGCTAGTCCGCCTACTGCTAACTAGGCAGGAATAATTCGCTTCCACTGCACTCACAACTTTAAATGTCCCCCGAGAGCATTCCCTTGTCGCTGCATTACTCTAAGCGCATCACCTTCACCTTGTTACCTGCAAGAGCCTTCTAGTTACTGTCTTTATGTGCACCTAGTATAAATAGGAACAGTTCTTCTTAATAATACTCAAAAAACACTTCATGCAAAATAATTTAGTTATAAATCCAGTTTACAAAACGTCTGAGATTGTCGACAAGAGTAGACTGGTCACTGGTCATAGTGCATAGTATTAAATTTACTTCACTTAATGTAACTATGCTTAAAGAAAACTAATTCCAATATCAATTATGAACACCAGACGAAGTCTTATAAGACTCTGCACAACTAAGCTGTTTTAACTCGTATTTCTGCTATTCATAGAATGTCTAATTACACGAAAATTCATAGAGAACGAAGAAAAACAGATTTCAGTAATATTTCAAAGCATACGCCAACAGAAGATTTTTTTTTCATTAGTAAACCATTTATAGTAACCATATATATATATATATATATATATATTTATCCCGCAAACAATTTGACGTCCCCCTAGAAAAAAGTCCATTCAAAGTGGCGTCCACCGTCATTTGGCGTCCGCATACCGGACGCCACTTTGTTGGAGAGCAGCACTTAGGTCCTTTCGATCCTAGCTAAGCGTAGTACAATAATCGATGGAAGCCAAAAATCGTGTAAATGGCTGCAAAAAAATATTAAAAAGTTCCAGCAAAAATCTCAGCGCACCTGTGGCGCTGCTGTCGCGCGTATATTCAAAAAATGTATATCCAGAAAATTTCCTGACCACGGACTCGCCTTTTTGGCGTCCACCAATGCGACGTTGCCACCCCGCCCTGGCCTCATCGACAAGAGGTCAAAAGTAATATTTAAGCAATTTAAACAATATACATCGTATTTGGTCACGTATGCGTTGCGTAATATTCGGCGTCCGCTATTTCGCAAAAAATATAAATCTTTAGTGAATTAAAAATTCAACTCAAATGTTATTAAGTATGGTAAAAAGATAACAATGTCCGTTTGTCTGTTACATTTTGAAACTTAAACTGAACCGATTAGAATAAATTTAGTGAAGAACATATTTGTCTGTTTGTACACGCTAATCTCCAGAACTACATGATGGATTTGAATGAAACTTTTTTTATATATAAAGCTATACTAAGCCTGGGCAACATAGCTATAGGTACAACATAGGTATAGGTATTGCTTCTGGGATCTAACACCTGGTGTAGAACCACAGGACACCAGCTAAACTACCTCTAATTTATGAGTTATAAAAATTGCACCCTAGTAAACATTATGTCTGATGAGCTGCCGGAATAATAAAATCGAAGAATAAGGACATATTCTGATGTGGAACTCTAAGTACCTAGCTTTACTATACCATAATATAGGAATGATATCTAAGCAAAATTTGTTCAAATTGAAGATCTTTTTTTCTAAGAAAATTTACTTTGAAATCCTCCATCTAATTTGGTATGATTAAAACTCCACGCGAACGAAGTCGCGGGCACTAGCTATCATATTTAGACGCCTAATGGTTATATACGGACGCCGAATAACTGTATATGTGACGTTGAATAGCCTAGCGATCTTGAGGACGATTTTTTTTCATTTTATAATAAACTAGCATTCCGCCCGCGGCTTCACTCGCGTAGACCCTTTAAAGCACTATGAAACACCCCTGGGAAGTGAACTTCCAAAAACCATTTCTTAATGGGAATTTGCACATTATGAAGCACCGCTGTACAAATATTCAAGTTTAGTCTGAACCCCTTTTTCCCCCCTTGGGGGGTGAATGACCAAAAACTCCTTCTAATTAGTGAGAACTTACTTAGTATGAAGATCCCTTATACAAAATATCAAGGTGATATTAGGTATTTCTCTGTATCTTTTTATTCCTCTTATATAGACTATCATGTCGTTATAAATATAAAATTTGGTATGTACACAATCTAAAAAATGTAATTAAATATAACGTGAAAGACGGACATACATATACCATTTAATCTATTCATCTATGCTCATCCCAACACAACAGACTTTTTACTTGTGGATACAATAAATAAAATTAAATAACATTGTGGCGTCCGTATATTTTAACATTTTTCAAATATTGGAATAAATTAATTGTTAAACGGTGCACTACAAATAAGCAATAGAAAAAGAAAGAGATAAAAAACCCAAAGGTGGCAACGTCGCACTTCCAAGTATTGTCCATCTTGTGAGGACGTCAAATAATCGATGGCATGGGTAAATTACGATCAATATACCCAGGACGCCAAAAATGTATCACCATGGTATCGGCGTCCCCCGGTTCCCCGTACTTTTTTTGACATGTCTCAATGAATATTGCTTAGTTCATTCATTTCCAGCTCCGTGGGATACGTCATTTTCCGTTAGTTTCAAATTTTGCGATATTCATCTTGCAGTCATGCCCGAACATTTTTGGCCTCCGAACCATGGTGATACATTTTTGGCGTCCTGGGTATATTGATCGTAATATATCTATTGCATCGATTATTTGACGTCCTCACAGGATGGACGATACTTGGAAGTGCGACGTTGCCACCTTTGGGTGTTTTATCTCTTTCTTTTCCTATTGCTTGTCTGCAGTGCACCGTTCAACACTTAATTTATTACAATATTTGTAGTGTTTAAATATACGGACGCCACAATGTTATAATTTATTGTATCCACAAGTCAAAGTCTGTGTTGGGATGAGCATAGATGAATAGATTAAATGGTAAATGTATGTCCGTCTTTCACGTTATATTTAATTATATTTTTTAGATTGTGTACCTATCAAATTTAATATTTACCTATAACGACATGATAGTCTTTATAAGAGGAATAAATAGATAAAGAGAAATACCTAATATCACCTTGATATTTTGTATAAGGGAAGATCCCTTTATACTGAGTAAGTTCTCACTTAGAAGGAGTTTTTGGTCATTCACCCCCCAAGGGGGGAAAAAAGGGGTTCAGACTAAACTTGAAAATTTGTACAGCGGAGCTTCATAATGTGCAAATTCCCATTAAGAAATGGTTTTTGGAAGTTCACTTCCCAGGGGTGTTTCATAGTGCTTTAGAGGGTCTACGCGAGTGAAGCCGCGGGCGGAATGCTAGTTTATTATAAAATGAAAAAAAATCGTCCTCAAGATCGCTAGGCTATTCAACGTCACATATACAGTTATTCGGCGTCCGTATATAGCCATTAGGCGTCTAAATATGATAGCTAGTGCCCGCGACTTCGATCGCGTGGAGTTTTAATCATACCAAAGTAGATGGAGGATTTCAAATCTTCAATTTGAATCAATTTTGCTTAGATAAATCATTCCTATATTATGGTATAGTAAAGCTAGGTACTTAGAGTTCCACATCAGAATAAATGTTCTTATTCTTCGATTTTATTATTCCGGCAGCTCATCAGACACCATTTTTACTAGGGTGCAATTTTTATAACTCATAATTAGAGGTAGTTTAGCTGGTGTCCTGTGGTTCTACACCAGGTGTTAGTACCCAGAAGCAATTATAGCCTATACCTATGTTGCCCAGGCTTAGTATAGCTTTATATATAAAAAAAGTTTCATTCAAATCCATCATGTAGTTTCGGAGATTAGCGTGTACAAACAGACAAATATGTTCTTCACTAAATTTATTCTAATCGGTTCAGTTTAAGTGTCAAAATGTAACAGACCAACGGACATTGTTATCTTTTTACCATACTTAATAACATTTGAGTTGAATTTTTAATTCTTTAAAGAATTATATTATTTGCCAAATAGCGGACGCCGATATTACGCAACGCGTACGTGACCAAATACGATGTATATTGTTTAAATTGCTTAAATATTACTTTTCACCTCCTGTCGAAGAGGCCACATCGGGGTGGCAACGTCGCATGGGTGGACGCCAAATACGCGAGTCCGTAGTCAGAATTTTTTCTGGATATACATTTTTTGAATATACGCGCGACAGCAGCGCCACAGGTGCGTTGAGATTTTTGCTGGAACTTTTTAATATTTTTTTGCAGCCATTTACACGATTTTTGGCTTCCATCGATTATTGTACTACGCTTAGCTAGGACCGAAAGGACCTAAGTGCTGTTCTCCAACAAAGTGGCGTCCGGTATGCGGACGCCAAATGACGGTGGACGCCACTTTGAATGGACTTTTCCCTAGGGGGACGTCAAATTGTTTGCGGGATAAATATATATATTACAGTCGAAGTGTAGCTTTGAAGAAGTGTAAATATTTTTTTCTGAAAAGGATATATGAATAGCGTGAGCCAAATCCAATAAAATCGAGAAGTTTAATATTTAAGAATGAACTAAATTATAATAATTTTAAACACGTCTGAAATATAAAGTTCTGAAGTTAAGCGTGCACATACAATTTTGCGATTTCTTTTTATTTATATAGTGGTGTTAGGCAAATAATAATTGGTTCACTCGATTACTACATCACTATGGTCACCGCGTACGGTGCCCCGCACTAGCCGGAAAGATGACAGATAGATTTTACCGCGCTTGCAATGTTTAATGCCGAATAATGTAAAAGCTTATTAAATTGTAATTATCAAGAGAAAGGTCTCTATATCTAATAAATAGGTATTTTATATACCTACGAGTAGGTAGTTGGACGAAAAATGCTACACTCCTTTTAAAGAATAAACATTATGAGTCGTATGTATATTTAATCCTTTTACTCTGTGAAACGCCGAATTCAAATACAACCTTAATACCTTTGTTACAATTTTACACAATGACCACAAAGTTAGTTATTCAATTACATGCTTCCCACAAACTGTCCGAAACGAACGAGGACCAGATGATACACTCATACGTGGCGTTAATCCTAAACTAGCGAAACTTTTCATTCTTACGACCTTAAGTAAATCATATTACCGACAAGGGTTTGTTTTACTGTCAAATTAATCAACACCAATGGTCCCGGAATAATGACACAGTATAAAAAATCACAGTAAAGTGACGTCTCATACAAGGAGCTAATAAAACTCCTTAGCAGCACGAATGTTATGATAAAGGTTATATACTCGTTTATCTGTTGTATTTGGGGCATCGGGCAATCGTCATAAAATAAATAAATATATACCTCTGGACATTATTCACACATCGCCATCTAGCCCCAAACTAAGCATTAACTTGTGGTATGGGTGCCAGACAACGGATAAAAATAACTTATATATATTTTTTCTAAATACATACATATTATACATAGAAACACCCAGACCGATACAAACAGACATGTTCATGCACACAAATGTTTGTACCATGCAGGGATCGAACCCGCGACCTCTGGTGTAATTAGACGACTTTTCGACTAAATGGCTCGTCATAATAAATATCTATTCAGTGTAAAATAAAAAAAAACAAAAGCGTGTAATTAGTCGTTCATTAATAATTCATGGACATAACGAACATGCCATCTTGCCTGGGATCTAGAGATTGTGGGTTTAATATTTGCTTATTTGAAAAACATTAAAACGAAACGAACATAACTCGTGTTTGTGATCTCCGCACTTGGACAGCCTGGTGATTAGCGAGTAGCTATATATATAAATATTTTTACAATGATTGGTTTTCAGTTAATGATGCCTATACCTTAAGTAAAACAGTCTTGAAAGAAAGAAAAATATTTACCTTACTATCGAACACTATACTAGCGACACGCTATGATGACCGTTTCAAAACGGCCATCATAGCGTGCCTCAATAAAGCCCAAAACAACGGTTTAAAAAACGGCTCTAAAATTAAGAACAGCACATAAACTGCTGCACAGCAGATAGTTAATATAAAAAGTGCGAAAGCGTTATAAAAACCATGTATTGTAATATGTCAAAATGGCCAGCATAGCGTGCCGCTACTATAATAGGTTGATAGATACTGCTACAAAAGCAGTATAGTTACTTATCTTCTTATTCATTCACTACATCGTAGTTTCCTCACTGTAAGCTCCGACTTGGTACTAGTTAAGCATTCTAAACAGGTGAGCCCAAATATTAATAAACATAAAACCCAGTTGGCGCGATCTGAGGGCGCGAAGGGCGCGAGGTGTACGCCACGAGCGGCCTAATTAGCGGCCCATTGTGCGCCACAGGCCTAGTGTTGCGCCTTAATAACATACGGAAACGAAATTCAATGGGAACCTTTGCGCTACAAGGGAATATTGATAGGATAATTTATGGTTTCCTAAACTAAAAAGGAATTCATTTATATAGTAGCGGCTTAGTGAATTTTATTTTGTATATTTTTTGTTTTTATATTAAGTCAGTTTTAATGATACTTCATATGGTTAACAACTTACCTAATACATAGTAAGTAGCTGCGGTCTATTCTATTAAGGGACATTTCAACTCCGCCGTGCCGCGCCGCTCCTATAGACGTTTATGATGATTTGATGATTTGAATATATGCCCCGCCATTTTAAGTAATAAAAATAAAATATATTCACTTTTCCCTGAAAGCAAAACGGAGAGTAAAAGATTAAGCCACGTCCCGACATCTGAACCATGGCTTAATATTTCAATGATGGTATTCTCCGCGCAATGGAATGTTAATAGTCATACTAACACAAATGGATTATTGATGTCTAATTAAATAAATAAATTATTATTATTATTAATAGGCTGTTATTTTGTTTTAGATACAAATGGCGGCGGCCCTTAGCCACGCTTACGTGCGGGAGGAATTAATAACATTTCGTTGATAGGTCGCACTCTCACACATCGCTCACTCACGGAGGGAACAAAGCCTTTTTAACTTTTCTAATTTGATTTCTTGTTTTGCAATATTAGCCTTAATTATAACCCTGAATAATTTGTTACTGAATAAACACTAATAAATAATTAAGTTAATATTTAGTAAACTAACCGGTTTCTATGTAGATTAATTTAGTCGTTACAAGGGCGAATGATTGAGGGTTTATAATGAATAGCAACTTCATAGCCATAGTGCAAGTGGTTTTTAATTAGGGAGGAATGCACATATAACCCCACAGAAAAAAATTGGTAAACTTGTATTAATCTTCATAAGAGTAAACAGTACTCGAAACCTCATTTTGCCTTCACAGCAGACAGTAAAAATTACAGTTTTTGACGCAAAAATTGAAACAGTTACTTACAATGAGTTTTACGAGTAAATAAATGAGAAGGTAGAAATGTAATAATTGAAAATATCAATGACTAAACACAATACCTTGTATATTTCGTCATCAAGACTGATTTAAAATAAGGATACGACAGTATGTTACATTTCAAAGTGAAGTTGAATACAAACCAAAACATCTCAGTAAATATATACCAAGCTAGTTATGGAAACGATTCTCATAGCTATCTCAAATCGTTTCCATAGCTCGAGATTAATATTATGTGCGAGGCTGCTGATGCTCTCGTGGAAATTAAAGATACATTCGCTCAGATTAATCCCTCATGAGTGTTTGTTCGCGGAATCGTGTTTGTGGCAAACAGCGCGCGCGCAAAAATTATATGTTAACTACTCGCGCCGAGCGAGCTCACAGCTACGGCTTAGCAGGAAAAGTACACAGTACGTTATATTCATACACCAAACCGCACGAGGCTTGTCTGTGCATAGTATCCATGCGTCGCTGTGCTCAAACAAAATCTCGTCCCGTTTCTCAGAGCAAGCAAAGAGATTTTGCGTGCGGCAACGCAAAGATGCTAATGGCGCGCAGTGCGTTTTTAAAAAGATACCATACCATACTGTGTAATTTTTCTACTATGGTTCAAGACTTTCCACAAACTTCTAGTACCAAAGATTTTTAGGAAAAACTCACAGGACAGCACATTATTGAATATTTATTTATTCATTATTTTTCGCCCGTGTGTGGAATATTTAATTGCTCTCATCTCTGGGATGGTTCCTCATAGTACTTGTTGGAGGCCCTCGACAGGTTGCAGCGACGTGCTATCCGTATTGTCGGTGATCAAGAGGTGACTAATAAAAGACCCTAGCTAGAACCTCTTCAGCTACGTAGAGACGTTGCCAGTGTTCTCTACCGTCTCTATAATGGGAAATGCTCTGAAGAGTTATTCCAACTCATCCCGTCCTCTCCTTTCCACTCCCGAACAACACGCGCCGGACTTCGTTGTCTTCCGCATAATATTCAGACACTGATGGCCCGTATCAAGAGGTATAGTTCCTCTTTTTTACCCCGTACCATAAATCATGGAATGCCCTTCCGGCTCACGTGTTTCCTTCTTCTTACAATCCTGGGCTTTTTAGACGGGGCGTGAAGCGGCATCTCAGCAGGCCTTCAGGGTGAGGGTGGCTGGCTCAATGGGTTCTATGTTCTATTGAGCCAGTCAACCTTATATTTGGACCCTAAGTACATCCGCTTACCATGGTGGAGTGAGGTCATCCTGATCGATTCATATAAAAAAAATGATGTCGCTCATCTTGATGTCGTATAGTCCACTTGGGTGAAGCCTACGACTATCGATTTATATTAGAATAGTAGCTGCATTTGAATGTCACAGAATCGATTCTTGCTGCGTTATTAACTTCTTACTATCGATTGGAGACAACCGTTCATTTACATCCATCCGTTGCGGCAGGTCAAGTAGGTCGACTCATTTATGCTATTTATTATTCAGATTATGCTACTGATGAGAGCTAATATTGTAGCTGTGACCTCATTTACTAGAATCGATTTATTAGTTGCATTAGTTGAATAAATTTTGTTAGATTTATCGATCAATGCTCTCCGCGTTCAGTACAATAACGCTTTTATGTGCATGTTCGCTGAAGCGCGCACCGACGGGTTCCACGCCTGCATGCGCAAGAAGGCTGCGTCGCTATTATGGAGACTGCGAGCGAGCACCAATGGCATCCTGAAGACGCTGGCTGGCAAACTGGACAGCCCCTTTTTAAAGCATTGCGTGCGGGTGATGATGGCATAGGAGCAACTGTGCCTTCTTTTTCTCGAGCGTAGTGTATATTATTGTTATTTAATGCCTATCAATTTTTTAAATTTACTAACATAGAATAAGTTGTACTAACACTTTATGGACCTATAAGTTGTCTGAAATAAAGAATTTATTATTATTATTATGCTTCTTTCTTTATTTCTTCAAGCATTTCGTTCCGATCTAGTAACTCGTGCACCTCGATATTCGAACCATCGACCCCAAGCATGAGAAGCGATTTATCATACCACTCGGCTGTCACCAGCTCAGTAATATTTACGCTTCCGTAAAAAAACATACAAACTCCATTTTTTTATGAACTAATACGTTTAAATTAAACACAGTATACTTTGATATGAAGAGAGGCGCGGAAAACTTCTGAAACCGCAGGGTAAGTCTCGCGCACAATTTTATTTTAATCTCTTGAAACTTTTTGTTTTGCAACTTATTAAGAGTGAAAATACCTTACTTAGCTCCAACCTAATTTTATAAAGAATTTAAGAAAAAAAATAAAACAAATATCGGCATAAACTAATTGTAGTTTAATGTGACTATGAGCAATGTTACTTTTTGTTTTGAACTGTCCTTGACAGGATTACGCCTTTCGTCCGACTTCTAATCTTCTGCGCGCTTTTCTGCCAACATCATCATCCATTAGCAATCCACTGCTGGACAAAGGCCTCTCCTTAAACTTACCGCTTTGCTTCGCATCCAGCTCCTGCCAGCCATCTTGCGCATATTGTCACTGCACCTGGCCTGAGGGCATCCTACACTAAGTTTACCGAGACGCAGTCTCCACTCGAGAACAGTTAGCAAGCTTTTCTGCCAACTGGAAATATCATTATGTACTTTGACAATAAAGGATCTAAAAGATCGGTTGCGGTTCTATTCTTATAGACAAATTAAAATTGAAAACGTAAGTAAACATGTTCCTGGCATAATTGGCAGAATATTTAACAATTAACAAAGGGTTGAACAGTGAACAGTCGCCGGTCCAGGAATGATAATAAAGAGTGGGACCCGGGCGGAAATGCCGGGAATGCGGCGGGTCCGCCTCGCGCGGAATGTGGACAGGTGTTACTACAGGCATTGTCTCGCAATGTTTACAATACAACTTCTAAAACCGAATATATACAAAAAAGAACTAAGCATAATTATAAATAAAAAAAATTGGCCGAGGTCTCTGTCCATGGGAAAAGTACCCAGGACACTAGCAACGTTTCCGCGTGGATGGCCAGGCTGATACGCTGCCCTAGGTACAGGCCAGCTTTTTTAATGGTAAAACCGAATATTACATTATCTATTCTCCTTTGTAAATAAACACGAAGTGTATAAATGATAATAATACATATTATTCGATTTACAAAATAACATAATACGGAAACCAATTTTTTTATTTGGGTCACGTAGCACAATCATTAGTGTATTTAACACAATTAAATTTCTACATGAACACGTCGTATAATGGTCTTTCATAAGAAGTACTTAGTACTTTGCAAGGAATTTGCTTCGGGATCCGTAACCAATTATCCTTTATGGAAGACTTGCAAATCTTGACTTGTCACTTTTAAGGATATCGTCAATCAAAATACTGTAATTTTATTGGTTATTTGAGTATAACCAAAGTACGTGTTTATTTGGTCTACACAAGTAACACTTCCAACAAAGTCTTAAAATTATATTTATATTATTATTTATATTTATTACGTATTTGTTCACTGAATAAGAACATAATTTAACACTCAGTGAGTTTTCGGGAAATTGAAAGCGATTAATTTAGCTGCGAGAAGTGAAGAAGTCGTCGAGTTGGCGCGAAGTAACGAAGCCTCAAAGCGAGTGGATCTTTCAACTCGCCGATTTATTAATCCGATTAATTATTTATATTTAAACTCCGCCATTTTTGGAAAGAGTTTTCTATTGTCAATATTAACTTTGTTAACGTAACACAATACGGTTACGAATTGCGGCCAACCAATTCAACCATTGTGTTGATGAAACTTCTTCGCGAGTTTGTCTACATTGAAATTGTTTCACTTTTAAGCTTGAGACATGAATTTATTACTGTTCCGGGCAGAACTTTGAATGCCAGTGACGTACTCCTTCATGAAACTTGTGCTTCTCGACAACAATACCGGGAAACTGTATTTTTGTTTCCTTTAAAACCTAATTGTTGTTTAAGGTACCTAACTTAATTTTGGGGTTTGAGTTGATTTCATCATGCCTCTTTCGTAGGAAATATGATATTATAAAAACCTTTTTAGAACGAATACGAATATTGCTGCATAACTTTTCTGTAGTTTTAAATTTAACTTTATTGTAACTGCACTGTGACCACTGAATACAGTGCTCCAGTAGCCGAGCGGTTCCAAACTCCTAATGAACGAGAAGCGCGGACGCGGGAGTAAATTACGATAATAATAAATGCAAAAATGTTGTTAGGGGATTGCGGCAATTGACGCCGCCATTACAGATAATGTATTCGCGGAACGCTCCTGTATGAATATTTATACGCGTTTGCATGTTTTAAAACTTTCGCGTTTTTTGCGATGGGAAACGTCAACAGACATCAGCCGCTTTCGGATCCATAATACAATTAAAGTTACTTCAGCACAAAAACATACATATTAACGAGAACACTGGGTCCGGAAATATCATATTTTTGGACGAAATATTATAAATTTTTCTCCCGGCACCCTCTTGTACCTACCAAAAAGTTTGGGCCATGAAAACAAGTCAATGGATAAACTTTAAAAATGGAATACATTACTTAATAATAAAGAATATTGTTGGATTGCTTTTGATATTATTATGTTTAACAATTGAGAAATATTAGCTAGCTTTGATAACCGAGTTATTTTAAACGTCGCTTCTTATGGTGGGTGGTCCGAGATTTTATGTGCATATTTACTAGCACGGGCTATGTTAAGGATTAATTGGAAAATCCCAGATCATGGAGCAAACCACTGAGTAATTAGATCAAGACAAGACGCTTTTAAGATTGCCTAGCACGCGTTCTTAATTGCAGTAAACATAATATCTTGCCGATGTAGTATAACCTCGTGCGCAATTTGACTCAGAGTGGTACATCGGCAAATAGTGATTACAGCGCGAGCTCAATGGCGCATTCGCCGCAATGACTACCATCGACGAGGTACCATGACTGCTGGACTCGTTCCGCGGGAAGTGGCCCTGAGTGCTGTTCGGTGTCGCGGACCAACTACCCGCTGAAATCACCCGTTTGCGGCTATTACGATACTGGGATAATAGGGATATTGGCTGCGTTTTTCTTTATTGTATCGAAAAATATTACAATAACAGAAAAAGTCGTCAAAGAGTTTTTGCTAGTAGGTATGACAACAGCTTCCCAAGATATTGAAGTTTTTAAAACATATTTTAAGGCTCTCTCAATAACAGTCCATAAACGGCTACAAACGTGTGACTTCACTGACACGCATAGGTAAGCAACATAAATTTTGTTCGATAGCTCCATTAAATACTGCTGGTCCCTACACTTAGAATCTAGAGTCTGTGATGAGTGATAAATTACATTTATTGCCACCAAACATATTATTCGTTGTATGCTTATATCTAGCTACAAACGCAAAACATTATAATGGTTAAAACTGCAAGATTTTATGTTTGTCTACAAACAATTTCCCATGAAACATTAATAACAAATTTTTCGTGTTCCACTGACAAACTCGGGACTTGTAAGTAAACCTTCGTTATCGAAGGACTCTCGCGTCGTAACATATAGGATATAGGGCAGTAATTTGGTAAGCAAACGCCGCCACGAGGGCTGGGGCATTAATCAATGTTGGGCAATTTGCCGGTTTTTGTCAGCCAATTTGTTAGACAAGCTCGCTCCGTCGCTCGCACTTTACGACACACACCACAAGTGGTTGAATTCGATGAATACGATTAAAGACGCTCAGTTTACAGAATGTCTTAAGAGCTTATCGACATAAGAAGTTAAATTGTTCTTTGTTAATCCTCAATTGTCTACTAAGATTTACATGTGACCAAATGTCCAATCCAATGTCCAATTTTGTAAAACTACACACTAACTACAGAATAGAACGAATGAGTTAATAAGGTATGGTTTGTTGCAAACATGAAAAAAAAACGAAAACTGTTGCCGAGTACAAAACCGGAAAAACACATGTATCCAAGCTTAACCGTTTTTGAACTATTCGACCTTTAAACATTTTTATTTTATGATACGGGATATAGATTTGTTCAAAAACCTTCTGATCAAAAACAAATATTATTTTTGTATTTTTGATTCAAAATCTTCCACTCCACGTTAATAAAATTACTGAATTTCCCTAGTTTCTAGACAAATCCCGTCGTTTCACAATAAAACAACAATAATTTCCCCGAATCAACTTATTTACAACACTTAAGTAGGTATCTGTGACCAGAGATTCGCTGTTTGTCGAAAACAGGTTTAACAATGGCTCCGTTGAGAATTAAATTAGAATATAGATTGATACGAGAACGTGAAATACTTTTACAAAAGGAAAATTTAATGCCTCCGCTCCGACGATATTGGATGCTGCAAGTATTCTGCACTGGATTCAACCTGTCTTTCAAGGGGTAATATATATGCCGAAAACGGTCCCATTCAAGAGAGAGGCACAACGGCAAAATGTCAAAAGATCGTGTGTTGCTGCGACGCTTTTAAGGCTAACAAAGTAGTTTTAGACGGATGGAATTATGTAATTGGACACGGAGGTCTACGAACATCCCTGTTAAAGGACCATTCACCTATTAAGCAATCAAGTGACCCTCGTATCTTCTTCCAGAAGAAGTGGTACATAAAATGAACAATGAATATATTCAAGGACGACTGTTATCCCTTCCCTTGTTGGTTGCAAAGTCTCGCAGCATATCGTCAAGTCATTATCAACAAGCCTTATTAATGATCAAGTTGGAGACGAGGTAGCTATGAAAAGGGCTAATTATTCGGACGCCACCGCCTGCCCCGGTACTAGACCCATTTACCCTTTCCACTATTGTTCCGTATCGCAACGAGACAAAAGAACGTATCTACACACTCAACGTTTAATTGTTGTTTTGTCACAAAGCTGTTCTATGACCGGACTCGTGGTCACAGTTAGGATAGATTGGACGTCGGTAATAACTTATTTACATACTAAAGGATGGAAAGAGGTACAGAAGAAATCAAAGAAGGATAATTCATTTTACGAATAATCTACTAAAATATTATAAATATAATAATAAACCGCATATTTTGACTAAGGTGTAGAGTTTGTTAGGGCGTGTTAAGTTAGAAGCTTGGCTCTACATGAGATCTGATAACTTTTTGACATTGCGAGTCTTGAAAACATTTAACATGAATATGTTTTTGGTGGAATGTTACTTTTCACGTAATAACTACGAAAAAGAACATGAAAATTAAAAATAGCTAATACCTACATTTCCATAAAAAATATTTGTCACTTTAAAATAAACCAATAATTTTTCCAAAGAGGCTCTTAGTTTTAATTTTCACAAAGGAAAATACACGTAGGACATGTAGTAGCGGCTTTGTTAGAAAATCGAAAACTTCAACAAGCCTAAATTTTATTTAAATTACTTCTACGGACCATACTACAATGTAAAACTGTGGACCAGTCTCTCGCTCGTGTCGTATCTCCACTGCAAAGTCACATAGTAACTTTGCCTGTCCAAATCACTTAGAATTGATTTGGACCTTCCATTACAAGTGTATTTTGGAAACAGGGCTACACCATTCTCACCCCAACTTACTCGGTTCAGCGTCCCGAAATAGCCCTTAGCAGTCAACATCAAAGAACGACATTTTGTCAAAAAACCACAATTGGCAATCAATTAATACAATCAACATTTTGTGAAAGCAACATTCATTAAATTAAGTGGAGGAAGTACTTAAGTACACAGATGAGAATTGTTTGCGTCTTTCAATGAAATTTCTAGTCAAAATAGGCCGCTCGTCATTGGATGGGTTACGTGCTTTTGACGTGTGCAGTTAAAAAAACATTTGCCAAGAGTTAATGCAATTTAATCATTAAAATCAAAATACAATATATTATAATTTATTAGTTAAGTGTCAATGTTACCAAGTGACTCTACCAGCAACTTGGGACTGTTGCCACCATCTTTTTTTAAACCTTTTGCTTGAGTCCTCAGAGGTCTATGTATTAAATAATCCATATTTGAAAGAATTATAGCAGTCTATGATATTTTCAGTAATAGAGAAAGAGATAGATATAATTTTAATGATCTAATCTTGGCTTAACATTTTGTTAATGACATTGAAAAAGTAACAAATTGGTGACTCAAAATAGGCGCATTTATTGTAGCGTGTAGCGTCCTTCTTGGTTCAGTATGTTGTATATGTCAATTTGCGCATATGCGGAGACATCGGCCGTGGTCAGGCTAGTGCCGATATCTCGGGCTTATTGCATCAGGCGGCATAAAGCCACTTAGCCGAACCTAATGCCTGCCGGCTACGCGCGTAATACTGCCATTTAACCGGCAGAGTGAATATTATTGTGCTCCCTAATTTGTTTGCAAGATTGCACAATATAACTATCTGTAAAACTATAGTATCTTGAGACATCTTCCACAACCTCATTTAAATCTACTTTGTGTTTAGCTAATTGATTACGGTTTCATTAAATAAAGGATATAATATAATTAAAGTTTTACCTAGTACATTGATCTGATCCCAAATAAAGTAGCTATAAAGCACTTGTTTTAATGGTGCCTCCCCGCAAAGCATGGCCCATCTGCTTTCTTGTCCCGCGTGCCCTGACACATGTGTTCAGGAAGACTTGCTGCGCGCTAACAGTAATGCTGTTCGGGTGACGGAGTACTGGTCTGGTAAAATTTAGCCATCGACTCGCTAAGAAGAAGAAGAAGAATGGTATAAGAATCATCGAAGGTTTACAAAATTTTAAATATATTTAATTACAACTAAACTTCCACAGACTCTGCCTAAATACTGGGATAGCCATTAGGCATACCATTATCCAAATAAATGACACAGCTATAACTCACAAGCCTTTGTAACGTGTCCTAACCATGACCGCCCCCTAAATCCCGCTCCAACAGAGTTAAGTGCACATCCGATGCAATAAACCGATCACTAGGGACAACCGCCTGACTCTACGCTCGTGCAGTCATACAGCTCTTATTACAATGATGTAAGGTTCAAAATAGAGATTATTGGTAGAAGTGGGTGCCCATAGGCGGTCGGTAAATTGTTTAATGGGTGCAGCATAAATCTAGCGCGGATCACTGGTCGCGGGCCACCTGTGCTGACCCGAAGCGACACAACGGAAATAACAATTTTGCTATTAAAAATGTCTACTAGCAAATTTTAAAAATAACAGATTAAAAAGCAAGCCGTAGCAAGTGTAAAAAGTCATGTCCTTCGAATTGAACGTCATTGCCTTCGAAACAGTTTACTGGTTTTTAGGGTTCCGTAGCCAAATGGCAAAAAACGGAACCCTTATGGATTCGTCATGTCTGTCTGTCTGTCTGTCTGTCTGTCTGTCTGTCCGTCCGTATGTCACAGCCACTTTTAACCGAAAATAGAAGAGCTATACTGTTGAAAATTAGTAAGTAGATGTATTCTGTGAACCGCATTAAGATTTTCATACAAAAATAGAAAAATAATAATAAATTTTGGGGGCTCTCCATACTTAGAACTGAAAATCAAAAAAATTTTTTTCATCCAATCCTTACGTGTGGGGTATCTATGGATAGGTCTTTTAAAATGATAATAAGGTTTCTTATATCATTTTTTTCTAAACTGAATGGTTTGCGCGAGAGACACTTCCAAAGTGGTAAAATGTTGGTCCCCCCCCCTGTAACTTCTAAAATAAGAGAACGATAAATCTAAAAAAAATATATGATGTACATTATTATGCAAACTTCCATTGAAAATTGGTTTGAACGAGATCAAGTAATTAGTTTATAAATTTTTGGGGCTTCCCATACTTAGAACTGAAACTCAAAAAAAATTTTTTCTTCAAACCCTTACGTGTGCGGTATCTATAGATAGGTCTTTAAAAATGATAATAAGGTTTCTTATATCATTTTTTTCTAAACGGAATAGTTTGCGCGAGAGACACTTCCAAAGTGGTAAAATGTTGGTCACCCCCCCTCTAACTTCTAAAATAAGAGAACGATAAAACTAAAAAATATTTACTACAATGTAAATATTAGTCGTCAAGCCTAGTCAGAGGCCATTTGGCGGCTTGATAACATCTGACATTAAGGTTGGTCACTTGCCTTACGCACCCCTCCACCAACCCGCACTAGGCCAGCGTGGTGGAGTATGGCCCACACTATCTCACAATTGAGATAAGGCCTGTGTCCCAGCAGTGGGAACGTATATAGGCTGATGATGATGATGATATCGTAAACCGCAATTTTCCTGTCATTCAATCAACTCAAATATAAAAACGTCGATCAAACTTACAAAGAACTACAAGAACTTTTATATTATGATGATACTTGCTGCTACGGAACCCTTCATGGGCGAGTCCGACTCGCACTTGGCCGGTTTTGTTTTTACAAAACACTTTTGACATTTTTAAATTCTTTGACGTCTGCTAAGTCAACATTTACAAGAATTTATTTGAAAAAGTACCGCAACACTGCCTACCTTTTAATTTATTAGAAGTTAATTCAAAATTCTAAATAATTAACACGTTCACTGCGTTATGAGGTCGAAACGCCCCATGCGTGACTTCTTGCTGGTGCGGCTGTCAAAAACACGTTCTTTCACTCTGTGCGGGGGACGACTATGATAATATTCCTAGTAGTATGACAGAGACAAATAAACAAAATCAATTCTATTACGAAATCTAATCACATGGTGTAGTTGATAAGACATGAGGTCGAATAGGTCTCATACGCACTGAATAAAAAATAATCAATTACAGTGCGGAGTGAGGTCAAATCTGCCTCATAAATTTTAGGACTCATAGCCGCACAGGGTGAAGTGCTGCTAGTTTAGTGTTGTGATAAGTGTCGATATGGGAGCACAGGGAGTCACAGTTTTTTTTTTTTAATCCAACTGTTTTTTTTTGTAAAGATTACGTTCCAATCTATTTGCTAATTATTCACTTAAAATAATTAATTTAACTTTTATTTAGTAAATAGATTTACATAGCATCACAGCTGTAAGCTCTTTGGCTTTCCAAAGCGATAGTGAACTTAAAAATAATAATAAACTGTCTTAAATGTTGCACTTTGTGTGTTCTTTACCCTAGGATTGAGTTGTTTCAAATGCATATTGATTGCGGCGATTGCTAAATAGTAGTCATGGTGCAAAAAATACTAAAAAAATTGACACTCTTTGTGTTCAGTGTGACAAATTCTACTTCTTGCCCTGTTTTAATGAAAAACACTTAAACTAATACGTTTTAAAATATAAGTATTATTATCGACACTGCAGCTTTCTTTTATTCCCATCACTAGTCGAGTCACAAATCGAACTTCATTTCAGTGCGATGTGAGGCAGAACAGATGCCATATTTATATTTTTAATTTATTCAACAACGAAATGTCATAACTGCCGGCGAAGCTATATTTAGATTGAACCACTGTATATGTTTGTAATGGTAAAGTTTCAAGCTAATATTGTCTTTTTTGAACTAGAATTAAGGTATTTTTCAAAACATAACTTTGTGAGGCCGATAAGGTCTCATACGCACTGAAAAGAAGTTCAAACTTGTCTTGAAAAGACCTCATTCGCACTGGTTGAAATTCCTTAAAAAATGGCTTCGCAGTGAACGTGTTAAAAATTATATTTATTTTAAATTCTGGCCATCTCTCGCCATTTTATAATTATTAACCTAGTATTTTTCTAGACATTTTTCAGATAATAAATGGAGTACAGAACAGAGTAGTAACGGTCAAACGTTTTTAATCCATTATAACATTCAAGTAATATCTGTTCTTCTGAAATTAATATTCCTTTTGACATTTACATTCTTAACATTGTTGTTTTACAAAAGTGAGGTAAAATGGAGTATTAGGAAAGCTGAAGTGGCTGTCATGTCAATCTCGCAATTAGCGGGTGACCTAGCGAGCGCGGGGACGCAGTGGACGGAGTTGCCGCCACAGATACGCAAAAGTCGTTGCGCCATATTTTTGCTTCGTTATTCATGAGGAGCCAAGGGCTATCACTACCAGAAAGAATACAAGTACGGTTTTGGTAAAAATAAACAGGTACTTACATTGTCTTCCTTGCTTATTGTTTCACCACGCTACGAGGACTGCAGGAGTCTGTGGACAAAATCATAATATAGAAAAAAGTCACATTGAATACATTCTTATTAATAACTTCACAATCAAATAACAATATACAAATATGAATATCTCATCAGTACATTATTAATGTGGCGACGCTATAGTTGTACTCCCGAGTCTAATAAATATGTACGTCCTACAAACTGATCATCCAATTATGTAATGTCTTTTCTAATGCTCTAAGTTCACGTATGTTCTATTGGGCAACAAAGCCTCATTACAGCTACTAAGTGGCACCCCCATCTAATAAATAATCGTACCATAGCATGCACATTAAAGATGAAATCCTATTATGATGCGTTTGTTACAAAAAGGAAAGAGTGTAAGGTACTCAGATGTTTCGTATTTCGACCAAACGTAGGTAAATTAACAACCTCTAACTTTTAAAAAAAAAACTAATCAAAGTAAAAAAAATGCGTTTTTCTGATACCTTGGCATAAATTCGACGTGTTATCAAGTTAGTATGCACATAGCCCATCTTGTATTTAATTCTTCGTTCCTATAGATGTTCACACAGCCCTGCATCACTGTCTCCTCCAATATTTATCTGGGTGGTTTAATTCGCTCAAAACATGCCGGCATTATACATTCAAAATAATTCAAATGAGTGGTTCTGGTAGCCGCCGCCCGCGCAGCCGCGGCGTGATCACTCGCGGCGCCAGTGCGGAAGTGAAGGAATGGGGTAAGCACTGGCTTTGGTTGTATTCATTTTATGTAATTAGCATTTTGAATTTGCTTAATTAACGTGATAAAGTGTCGAAAAGCACCATTCAAGTCGCGAAAGAAAAAAAGAAAAGTGCGCTTTCTTTCTTCCTTAAAGGCCGGCAGCGCATTTCTGATTCCTCCGGTGTTGCAGATGTCTATGGGCCGCGGTAGTCACTAACCATCAGGTGTTCCGCAATCGTCTGCACGCTATTTCTTTAAAAAAAGGCTCAGGGGCTACTTAAACCTTACTTGCGCGATGCAGAATTCCACACTAAATCACGATCAACGCTGTCAGAAATATTTTTGTTTCGTTATGAAAAAGAGAAGCAAACGTGCAAGCTATGTGACACCTGTTTGTTATAATCCCTCCCGCCCTTCACTTGCAACACGGAATACATAATATACACACCTGCGACTAGGGTCACCCACTTCCCGCATTTTAGAAAAGAATAACGGAGGAAGGGAGAGAGGAAATAGCTGTTGGATAACGATATTATCGAAGTAATCTGTTAGAGTTTACAGCTCCCTGGAGAACCTCTCCTCTTGGATCTTTGTACACTGATCCAATGAAACTTCAATACGGATAAACGGTTTATTTGCACCAGGCACTCTTGCTTTACCACTTGAATCCCAAGAGGGGCTTTTATGGCCCTTTGTCGCCCACGCACGTGCCCGATGGCCATCTTTAATAAAATGCCGCCAAATTGAAAACAAACGTTTTAATCTTTCAAGCCCCGGATCACCAGACACAATAGAAAATCTATTGTTACGCGGCACCCGAGTGCCGGTTCGGGATTGAGTGGTTAACGGCAATCTCTATGATGTAATGGTTGAAAGTGGGCACCCGATCCCTTTTTAATTGGCGATCTGGTAAATTAAATTAACTGTTTTTTTACCTGGGTATTAGGTAATTGCGTTTTTATTTTTGTTAATTCAAAATCAATGCCTCTTGAAAAAGAAAATTGAAAAAGTAAATTCTTGACATATTACGATTTATAGGTATATCTGGTTCTGATTCTAGATAATTTCATCACATGACGAACCGATTGTAAACAATTGCAGATAAGTTTGCTAAAATAAAATAACCGTAATTAAGAGTCCGGACCCGTGCTTCACCTAGGCTCTCCACCTGGGTGAAGCACGGGAACTAAACCGTAAACGAACTTCAGGCAAACACTGATATTTAGTCAGAAAAAGTTTTTAAGAATAAAGGTCGGAAAGCATATCTTTTGAAAATCTTATTTAAGTAATTTAAATTATACAACATGCTAAACAGGACACAGTGCCAGAAAGACAAATATCGATAAACATTCGGCTGCTGTGTCGACATTCTGAAGATACTTATAACAAGGCAGTATGAATATTTCCGCAGTGTCTTTCGGCGAAGTTCTCAAATTAATTTGCAGCGCATTAATCACAAAAGCAAATCAAGTGTAAATGGCGCTGATAGGCGCGCCTTTGTGTGTGATTTTTCGTCGACATCGCGGTGTCAAACTTTCCTCTGTATTAGCATTAAAACAACTCGGTAAGCGCGAGTCGCGGTGCCGCCACAACAACCGAAGATACAACGAGATGGAGTAATGTTTAATCAAGGAATTCTCAATAAAAATAAATCTATCCATCTATGTAAGCGAACATGAACCGCGGTAAAGTTTGTAAGCGAATAACTTCAGAATGACTGCACAAGTTAACTCTGTTTCATTATTAGAAAAATAAAAATATATTTGTATGGAGGTTTTGAAGACGCACTTATAGAGCATTTTACAGCACCTGTGCTTGCCCATTCGCTTGTGCACTATAATATCCAGTGTAGTTGGTTTGTCGAAAGTCGCTAAGATGTTCTAGAGAAAGGGGATGAAAAATATGCACGGTGTATCAGAGACAGTTTTTCATCGTTAGGCTAACTACTGGCTTATTTATAACGGATCTCTAAAAAAGTGTCGGATCGCTGCGAATGCCTAATGAGCAGAGTTGTCGCGCTCGCCTCCCTCAGCGAACATTTTAATAAAGCCTCTTAGCGCAACGCGGACAGACGCAACTTTCTTAATATATGCCGACCACACTTCAAAAGGCTGTTATATTAATAACTCAGGACTGATCGTGACGTGCACCGGCCATCCGATCCCTACTTAGCTTACCTAGCTCACTTCGGTCGTGTGTGGCAGAGCCATGCTGCAGACATTACCTGTCTATCAAATTCATATAATTTATTAATATGATCTTGGTATACAATATTTATACAATCTTACATGTCGCCCGAAATGATCGGGGAAATACTCTCTCAAAGTACACTCTCATAGAAGACCGGCGCGTATGAATAGAATCTTTGCTATTGGGCTTCGTTTGGTGAGTGCGTTCAAAAAACCTTTGTGTAAAAGAGAAATCATTGCTTTTTTATTACACTTCAATTGGCAGAAGATCAACTGATGGTAAGCGATATATTTAATTGAAGGACTTCATCAGATGTGCTGGCTCATTGCTTTAGGCTTCTAATCTTCGAGGCTTGCATTTTAAATGTAGCTTCCACATTAATAAAATGACTGTCGCTTTCACGGCGATAATGCGAGGAACATACTCGTATGTTAAAATCGCGTAATGTTGAAACAGCGGACAAACACGCGATATCACGTACATTAGCGAAGCGCAAACAGCCGCATGCGGGCAACGCCGCGGTTTTACCCACAGCTTTATTTGCTATTGCCGCAGCGAAGGTTTCAATTGATACCATTTGCAAATTCAAGATAATCTACACATTCACTGTCCTTTGTATTAATTTTCGCGTTAGGTCTGGTTTGTGGTTATACCTACATTTGAAAATTCTAACCGTCGACGTTTTGTTTATTGTAAACTGTTAAAACCCTGCATATGATCTTGAGGTTTTGAATTGTGTTCTCAAATCTTAATTTGTGTACCTAAAGGATTTTCCTAACACAACTCGACACGCTGTAAAGGCGCTACTTCGAGCGGATATTTCTATTTCTTTCTTTCTTTCTTCAATTTCACAAATTGGAATTACTCGTAATTCTTGTTTCTCTCATACAAACACCTGACCTTGTACGACCTGTCATGTTTAGGGGACAGCCGCCATAGCGACCATTAAACTAAAACGAGTTGTTAGATTGGACAGAGAGCATAATTCAAGCGCCGACAGTAACGAGCCAGTTCAATTAATCACCTGTATGGCCGCGGCACTCACCGCCGATAGGTGCTATCGGCCATCGCTCATCCGCTAATGCATCGGCCTCATCAGCCATAGCCTGGACAATGCCACCATGAAATAAAATCGAATTGGACGGTTTTCATATTATCTCAGTTAGCCAATTTTCATCTCTCGCGTTACTTTGCAATAAAATACGCTATTTGCAATAAAACAAATAACTATTAGGAACAGCAAAGTATATATTTTCTTTTCATATTATACATAAAATATTTGACACGGAATGGAAAATACCTTTTTCATATTTACTATTTCGTTGCGCTACGAAGTCCTCGTAGCTTGGCTACGATCCTCCAGTTGTTATTTCGTAGAAAAACAAACAATGCTAATTTGTGTTAGAAGCTGCGCAATTATTTAATTTACGAGTACAATTTATCATAGAATCACCATTACATATTAAGTAGTCTGCAACGACCGCATATAGAGCAATTATTTTACTTGATATTTAATCTCTCAGATAACTAAGTTGCTAGGTATCTCTTTTGTCAATTTTCAATAAGAGAACATCATAATAGTTTCGCTTTGATTGGCAAAAAAAATGGTTTGAGTTGAAAATAGTTGACTTCGTACATGTATCTTTTTTACACTAAAATTAGAGAACCCAGTTGAAACAAAAAAAAAGTTCAAATGCCTCTTATAGAAATAAGTCCAGATACCTACATACATACAAAGGTTTCCTTTTTTGCTAAACTAGCAATTAGTATTAATTGCTCTCGTCTCGAAAAAAATATTCGGACTCATTCATGAGAAGCTTTTAAAACTAATCAGATTCTATATCTCTCTAGAATAAACTAAGCTTTCAGTTTCAGAGCTTGAAACTACTATTAATATTTTTCATCAGCATACTTAAAGCAAATAACATTTTAATATATTATTATAGCTTGAGTTTCCGCTTCATTCAGACGCTTTGCGGCGCAGAGTGGGTGCCTCAAAGCTACTCTGATTAGTTTTTGGGCGGTACAGCGTATTGCCAATGTTTATTTACTAAGAACAGCCTGTGGTATAGCAATTACAGTTACATATATTCACAGTCAAGTATGGTAAGTTATATGTGTAGGTAATAGAAATGTTAAAATTACCCATGTACTCGTACTTTGAAGGTAGTTTGATTTGAGAGGAACAAGAAAATTAAATTAGTCTTTGTCTAACTCGCTGGTTTCACTCACGGTTTCTGTTTAAATTACTTTAATTATGCATATGTCTACTCGTTACTCCTATAGGTAAATATATAAAACTCAAAGGTGACTGACTGACTGACTGACATAGATATCTATCAACGCACAGCCCAAACCACTGGACGGATCAGGCTGAAATTTGGCATGCAGGTAGATGTTATGACGTAAGCATCCGCTAAGAAAGGATTTTGATCAATTCCCACGGGAACGAGAACCATGCGGGTGAAACCGCGGGCGGCCGCTAGTAGGTAAATAAATGTCAAGGTGTTTTATTACCATTCTTCTAAATAGTTTAAGGTTACTTTTTCATTCGTAAAACTTATATATTCAAATTGCACAGTTTGTTCATGTAAGTGGAAACACGTGTCTATTCCCCGCCGAAGCACGAAGCAATAGCCGCGTCCCCTGTCAACCCGTCTCTGTCCTGACGCCTCTATTAGTACCGGCCGTCTTCAGTACTGGCATGATTATGAAGCTAGGAAGATCAGTTGACAGACAGGCATTTATCTCACTGATCATCAATGATCATGGTGACCACTGCGGGCTATTCCATCGAAGGACACTTAGATAGGAAGCGTCACTCAGTGTGCTGCCACATTGTAAGCTTCTAAAATCTTGGGGCGTTTGATTGCAGGTGTACTGAGTCTTCTTTATTTTTAAAGACATTGAATAGATATATACCGTTTATTGCGCCATAGACATAATATGTAAATAAGTAAGTAAATCTCAACAAAAACCAGTAATACCGAAGTAGGCCGCAAATCAGACGGGATCCTGCGGCTATACCTGCAGATATAACTAGATAAGATAATACTAACATTAGCATTATTGCCCTGCCGCTGCGCGCTCCCGGCAAATTGGCATTTAGTGGTTTTTGCCGGACCCGACCACGGTCCCTTTACGGAACTTCTTGCGTCCAGGATTCAAACCTTAATCCTGACAATCCTAGGCCTACAATGTCTTATATAATACCCGGTGTTTTTATTGCAACTGTTGCGTGTCTAATGTAATTGCTTACGTTTTTAAACAGAAACAAACTAAATTAAATAACCTTTCTTTGTCATTGAATAAAAACTTATCTGACGGTGGCATCTGGCAATTTTCATGATTTTTTGTAAATAATTCCATTTCTAATGTAGGTATTACTTATTTCCCAATTATTCATAACTATACATTTATTAACCAGAAGTAAAACAAGTTGAAGCAGATTACAATTATACAAATTCTGTATTCATTGTAAAATCACTACATAGTATAAAACAAAGTCGCTTTCTCTGTCCCTATGTCCCTTTGTATGCTTAAATCTTTGAAACTACGCAACGGATTTTGATGCGGTTTTTTTTATTAGATAGACTGATTCAAGAGGAAGGTTTATATGTATAATACAGGCATAATATAGTAGAGAAACATTGATAATTTTAGAGGTTTTTAATTTAAGGTCGTAAATAATCACATTTTTTTGCGCTTACATTGCAAACGCTGGCTGAACCCTACGAGATAGATCAAAATAATGTACTACAATATTGTACACCTTGAAAAGTTTTACAAAAAAGTCCGCGATGGTATATGTCTATCTCTTAGGGATAACCCACAATAACCATTTTCTTTTACTTATTACGAGAAAATAATGACTTATTTACGAAAACGCGATTTTAAGCAATACAGTATTAATCCTTATCCAATTAAGTACCTTAAATAAATTGTGCATGTAATATAGATCAATATGGCCCTTTACGGCATGTAATTTAAATGAATAGTTTCGAAGATATTACAGATTTAAAATGCAGGGACATAAGCGGTTGCGGCGGTACCGGCCGGGGAGCAGATGGATGAACGTTTGTTATTCTTTCACGTAAAAACTACTGAATTGATTTTAATGAAACTTTACAATAATATAGCTTATACATTAGAATAACACATAGGCTACAATTTGCAAGATATTCCCGCGGGATAACGTCCTATAGTTCAATTTCCGCGGGATAACGTCCTATAGTTCACGCGGGCGAAGCTGCGGGCGGGCCGCTAGTCAACAATAAATTACTTTTTTAATCCTACTAATATTATTAATGTTGTCTAGATGTTTGGAGATTTGTTACTCAATCACGCCTAAACGGATTTAGATTAGGACATAGGCTATAAAATTCCTACGGGAAACGTCTTATTCACGCAGGATATATTTGAAAAATGAAATTACGCGCGGTTGAAACCGCGGGCGGAAAGCTAGTACTTAAATAAACAAGTCCGTGAAAAGCCTCCGACTCCAACTTCAAAAAGAACTAAAGTTATTTAACTGAAATTAGCGTTTTCACTACAAATAGATAATGACGGTAGTGGCTCGGAACACCGTGAATCGGAGAAAAGTGAACTAGAACAAAGTTCCCAGGATCCATTCCACGTTTTAGGCCTATTAGTAACATTTTACTGAGGCATCGCATAATTAATGTGTTTAAATGTCCCGAATTACTGTTAATTATTCCAAAACAACTTGGCAAACATTTAGGAGGGTCCATTAATTGGCACGTGAGATAAAAACGGTCGTCCCAGGATCCAACTGAGGCCGAGGCTAAATCAAATAAGGACTCGAAATCAGGGCTCGCCAACTACGGCTACGGACCAGAAACAGCCCAGTAACAGATGACAAAGTCGTTTGACGACCCGATAGCGGTCAATAAGGTGATGTACCCGAAACATTACAACAATTGCTGGAGTTGTTTCTCAGACTATTCAATTTTTTTTTAAAGAAGCTCAGTACCGTCGCTCTACTTAGTTAGCCTGATGGCAGAACGGGAGCCCAAATTGCCATAACAACGGACGCAACACCAAGACGTTCTATCCGTTGGCACCGCAGTACTGACCCAAGTTCATTACCATCATAATATCTTTGTTTAAAAAAAATAAACAAAAATGAATCAATAAATTAAAGTATGTATGTATGTGATTATTACCTGGTTGCTGGCGAGTCGGTACCAACGGCTTTGCGTGCGTGTCTGCCAACTGAAATGATATAAAAAAATATTTCCTTTTCCACTCTCAACAAGCAAAATAATAAAAGTATTACGGCCCACGAAAAACAAATGTTGTAACCCCTGTTCTAAAGCAGCGACACATCCAGCGACCGCGAGCCGCAGGTCGCGGCCAGGGGCTCTTAGTTAAATATTACCTTAGGGCTGCTTAGCAGCCCGCTCTCACCCCTGGAGTCCGCCATGGTCGCTACAGATACACTTATTTTTAGACAACACCTACTAGCCTTACGCCCGCGCCTTTACCCGCATGTGTGTACAACAAAACGTTATTCCGCGGGAACGTGACATATTTTCAAGATAAAAAGTTGCCTAAGAGAAACAGGAGTGTTATCTCCAGTTCCCAAACTATTATCATTAAAACAATCAGAGATTCGTAGCTCCTTTGTTACGTGAAAAAGGACAAAATAGACTGAGTATAACCCCAGGAAAAAAGTAAACCTACTTATGTCCTTCTTCAAGGTCTAGTCAATGTTTGTGTGTTTAAGACGTGGCAGTGTGTCCTGGTTGGGATTAGAACCCTACTGGCGCAAGGGACAGGTTTGCATTATTAAAAGTGACGAGCTGGGAAACAAGCGGACTTCCCGTTGTCCCTATGATTAGTCCCTGTGATGAGGAATGTCTTAGATATAAGTACAATTAATCTTACCTTGATTGTATTTATTCACATCGTGAGAATCCCTGTTCTATTTCACTTCAATTAGACACTTGTGTTTCGTTAATCATAATACACAACATCCCAGAATATATTATTGTAGAAATAACACTAAACCTCACATATCCGAAATCTATTTAACTAGCACATTATACTCGCTAATCTGCATTTAACTCTCTTATATACAAAAACACAGTCGAGAACAGACTCGAGTTATCACTTACACAGATAAATGCAAAACTACCTCCCTTATAAAAATAAAAATGCTGCCGGTACTTTTGCGTAAATGTCGGCATAGATATCGGGTATTGAGGCACAGATTAATAAATAAGTTACTACGTAACAGATCCATCACTTCCCTGCAAAACGACCAATACCTACGCTTTATTGAATGCAACTTTCTACCTGTCAAGCGACACGAGTAAAAATGAACTTAACGGCTTTGACTCAACGAAGCGTTTCAAGTGCACAATGCGCGATGACAAGCGGCCGGTGTGGTGTGAGAATACGTTAGGGTTGGTAAAGAGAAAATACGCAGTAAGGTAGGTAAACGTGCCGCGCGACTGCACAGGCGGGCGTGTGGCGCTCTTTGCTCACTTGTGCGTTCGGCCACACGGCTAGCAGTAGGTGCTTATCGCGCGACCTTGAGCGAGTGACGGAGGCCTGATTGAGGTGCGTTCGAAAATACTACTAAGGTAGTGTACCTATAAGTATGGTAGGTTGTATGTTAATACGTAAGATATTCGTTGTGAAATGTTGCGATATAGTTAAATCACAGGCATAATATACAGGTGTACCTACTCTTTCTACTATGATACAGGTGCGTGGTATATTTTGATTTTTAAATTTCTAGCCAGCTAGCTACTTACTTTTACATACCAGCTACCAATTAATTAGTTGCTAATTAATTATGACTATGTTTGTTACAGTTATAAATTATTAAAGTTCTTAATATGTTTTTTTTAACAATTCAATTGCCTGCGTGTTGGTAGTCATGCTCACTTATGTAAATATCTCTGGGGTGGTAGCACTTATAGCGGATCATTATGTTCCTTTTGTTTGGTGAAAATAATATAGCTGTAACTCTACTATCCCTACATAATACCGTGTTGACTCTTTGCTAACAAGACCCATATTTTTGTTTGTAAGGGTATGTGAATATGATTACGAAGATGTTATTTTAAAACAAAAGACAGCCGACAATGAACACAAGTTCGCCAACAGGGCTGCGACATCCTTCCTGCCGCATCTCACGTCCCTCTCCTTCAAACTCACTCTTATCTGCATCACTGTAAAGTCCAATTTTACTTGTATATGCAAATCAGTTAGCAGGTATCAATACAAACTCTTTATGTACATACTTGTGAGTGGGGAAATATTGACAGCTAAAATAATAACTTCGCCTGTTGCGGAGGCGAGATAAAAGTATTTGTTCCCGGAAAATGAACACATCGTTTTATTTCACACGCATTTTGACGGTAATATAATCTGATCATTCTGTTGTATTCCGTCTTATTACATGAGAAATTTTAAAAAGACAAATAAGAAACTGAAATATTTCAATAGTAAGTTAATAGAGAGCATCAGTGAGTCGTTTTAAAGTCCGGAATAAAAATAAAAATACATCCAGATTATTCTTGGGAAATCCAGGGCAAGCCCATATTTTTTTTTAGCCTGAGCTACGATAACAGCAAACTGACTCCTATTGAATCAAAAAGTACATAGTCATAAAATATACAACGTGTTATTTTAAATGCGCAAAACCTCAGACACCCCAAATGGTTTTTAATATAATTGACCTAATTGTGAAGGAAAAAACAACTAAATAAATGAATAAATAGATAAATGTTCAAATAGACAGGGCAACATTCAGTGGCGGGGCAAGACCAAAATTTGATGTGGGCAAGATATATTTTGCGAGGCCCCCTGATGGATGACACAAGAGGACGGATTTTGTTGAGAGAAATAATTTCCTGATACTTAAATATTAAAAAATTATTACCTAATAATTTTTAAATATTTTTTTTTCCTACCCGCCTACCACGCAAACTACCTAGTTTGCGTGGTAGGCGGGTAGGACGTGTTGTTCTTTAAAAATACACTTTTTACACTCAACAGTTCAAATAAATATAATAGGTACAGTTCTTTATTTATTTTTAAGTTTTCAAACAATGAAACGCAACAATAATTATTCTCATTTCAAAATCTGTTGGAAATACAATAAAATATTAGGCACATATTGCGTCGCCGCATGGTTGCATGACTGCATGTGTTTAGAAGTGCGAACATAGATGGAGCAAAAATGGGAAATCCCCAGCGGGCGAAGCAAGGATTCCGCGCGTAATTCACCGCCCGAAACGCCAGCAAATGTTGCCAGATTAGATTTTTTTAAAACGAATGTGGTAGGTTAGTATTGCCAGATACTTGCTAACCGTTTTTTTTTTATTATTAATTGCTAGATGAGTAATTATATCTATATTTGAAAGTTTCTACGAACATATCGCAAAAGCGATGGCTACAGATAAAGCAACATACACAATGATCATCGGAGATTTCAACGCCAAGATTGGTAAAAAACAGGACACATCAGAAGTATTTATGGGCGCGTTTTGATATGGCGACAGAAATTCTCGTGGGGAAATGTTGCTCGATTTCCTGCAAGCAAACAAACTCTTTCACATGGGCTCCTTTTACGAAAAGAGATCAGAAAGAAAATGGACTTGGCTCTCTCCGGGGGGTCGGACTAAGAATGAGATTGATTACATCTTTGGCACCTATAGATTCATCTTTCAAGACGTTACATACAGTGCTGAATAACTTCTTCACGGGGAGCGACCATCGACTCATAAGAGCTAAAATTACGTTAAACTCAAATTACAGAGATACACCAAACTCGTGAAAAGTAAGAGCAATCAATTCGACCCGCTTAAACATATAACAAATAAAGCGGAGTACAAGTCTTTGCTGAAAGAGCAGGTTGTGAAAATGAATTCGAAGAGGTTGAATCTTGATGAATTTAGAGGGAAGAAAGATAAACTTACTCAAGACACCCAAAACCTACTTCAGCAAAGGCGAGACATGATAGCAAGTGACAGAAAGAACACAGTGGAGTTCAAAAAGCTTTGCAAAACCACTAGAGAGCATGTAACGAAACGAGAGACATTAAGGCATGAAAAGAAAAACAGTACAATCTATCATTGAAAAACATCGTGGACTCAAAGTATTCGGTAAGGAACTCCAGGCGGGAAACCAACAAATAACCAAATTAAAAGAACAGAATGGTGTTTTGCCTACCGATAGAGCAAAGATTCTGAAAATTATAGAGAATTACTATCAAATATTATACTCCCCTATGAGTCCTATGACAGAACATCCTAGCAACTTAAACCGTTAAAATAATAAACATTGGGTCAGAGGAAATACCAGACATTGATAGTGATGAGATTAGGAATGCTTTGTCAAAAGTAAAAAACGGTAAAGCTGGAGGAGAAGATGGAATACTGCCGGAAATGCTCAAAGAGGGCGGAGAGCCGCTGATCGCAAAGCTGGCGGATCTATTTAACAGGTGTCTGCTACATGGAGAAATTCCGAAGAACTGGAAAAATGCGGTGGTAATCCTACTTTACAAAAAAGGCTGTTAGGCGGTCCTGAACAACTATAGGCCCATCAGTTTACTCTCTCAAACTTACAAGCTCTTCTCTAAGGTATTAACTAATCGCCTTACAAGAAAACTGGACTTTTATCAGCCTAGAGAGCAAGCTGGATTTAGACATGGATACAGTACAATCGACCATATCCTTACTATGAGAGTTCTTATCGAGAAATGTACGGAATACCAAATACCGCTAATGGCTTGCATTCATTGATTATAAAAAGGCATTCGACAGTGTAGAAACGTGGGCTGTCGCGGAAGCACTACGTCATGCCAGAGTAGACAACCGCTACAATAACATCATCGATAGCATATATAAAAACGCAACATTGAATGTAGCCATTCCTTATCAAACTAAGCCAGTTAAGATCCAAAAGGGGGTCAGGCAGGGGGACACTATCTCACCTAAACTGTTCACTCTGGTGTTAGAAGACGTCTTTAAGAAACTGGACTGGGAGGGTAGGGGTCTTTCGATAGCTGGTGCACGCCTTTCCAATCTCAGATTTGCGGATGATATAGTATTATTTGCTAGTGACCCGGACGAGCTCCAGACAATGGTTCAGGAACTACACGACGCATCCTTGGATGTAGGGCTTGAGATGAACCTAGCTAAAACCAAGGTCATGTCCACTGACGCGGACAGCACGGCGGTGACCACAGTAAAGGGAGCAACACTAGAGAAAGTCACCAAATATGTCTATCTCGGCCCAGAGGTTGAACTTGGAAAAGAGAACCAGGGAACAGAGGTAAACAGTAGGGTGCGTCTAGGCTGGGCTGCCTTTGCCAAACTGGACTTTGCTTTCAGGATGCATCTCATTAGTAATCAGAAAGCACGTTTATTTAACCAGTGCGTCCTACCAGTTCTAACCTACGGAGCCGAAACTTGGGTGACAACCAAAAGTATTCTTCAGAAACTAGTAGTCACTCAAAGGGCAATAAAACGTAAGCTGGTAGGAGTATCTTTACAAGACCGTAAGACTAATAAATTGTTGAGAAAACAAAGCAAAGTAGCAGACATAGAGAAGCGAATAGCTAAACTGAAATGGCAATGGGCAGGCCACGTGGCTCGTAAATCAGACTCGTGGTGCAAAGACCTGTTAGAATGGAGACCGTGGGATTTTAGGAGACCAGTTGGTAGACCGCAGATGCGCTGGAAAGATGACATACGGAAGATAGCGGGCCAAAATTGGATACTGACAGTCCAAAATAGAACGAGATGGAGGGGATTGAAGGAGGCCTACACCAAATTGGTCGAGGAAGGTTTGAGATGATGATGATGATGATCTATATTTGCGTTCACGGGCTTTCGAGGCGCGAGGCCCCTTGGACCGCGAGGCCGTGGGCGGTGGCCCACGTCGCCCACGCCTTCCGCCGCCTCTGGCAACATTGTTAATGAATATTTTTTGAAAAATGTTACCTATATTAAAAAGTGGTTTAATGGATTCTACTCGTTGTTCTGATCAAACTATTTTCAGGTTTTGCGCATTTAAATTAACACGTTGTATATGCAAAAAGAAAATAATTTTACCCCTTCAGACTTCAGACATATTATTATGCGAATTCAGTTATCGACCGTTCCAATAGACTGTATAAAGGTTATAAGTTTTAAAAGGCAATTCGCTCAGATATTCGAAAAAGGACTACGTGCGATGTTCTTAGGAGAAATGTTTTAAGAATACTCGTGTGCGATGTGCGAGCGGCGCGCCCGCTGAAGCTGAAACGTGTGAACGCGAGCGAACGCGCGCTCAGGGCTGTCCGTGTCCAGGAATAAAATATAACAATATAAAGAAAAAAAAATCTTGACATTATCCACCCAGCGCCATCTAATCCCAAACTAACTATGGCTGGCTTGGTTGCACAAACCCATATTAATATGTATTACCTATAAAAATCTGTGTGTCTGTTACTCTCATTCCTAAACCACTAAATCGATTTTGATGTGGAACAGCCATAGATAAGCCTTGGAAAAAGACATAAGCTACATTTTACTCCGAGAGAATGCTTGATTCCCACGGTAAGTACAACAGAAATATAATAATAATAATAATAAATTTATTTCCTCTTCACAATAGGATCTTATATACATATAAGTGTTTTAAATGTCCTTCTTTTAAGTCGCCATAGATCAACAGGTCAATGCGATATTTTTGTTTGGAGCTACACAGTGACATTTCGACGACGCTACTTTTTGCTCCGGAAAAATATCATTCCGACAGTAGGTATAGCGTTCGCATTTCGTATTTTTAGTTCGTAAGGCTACTGTTTCCACTGCAGCAGCCCTAGCGCAGAGGCAGAAGCAAAACAGTTGAAACGGTACGCGAGTGGCGCCCGCGCTCCTCACCCCCGGCTCACGCGCCATGCTCCCGTTTTGACTCACTCAGGAATTAACGACAGTAACACAACTCCCTGCAGAATAGCAGATTTTCTAAAAGTAGATACACTAAATGATGCTTTTGTTACAGAAACTCCATATTTTAAAAAATATACTTTTATTTTATTTTTATTTTTTATTTATATTTTTTGTTAATACAACAAAGAATAATAAACGATAATATATAAAAAACTTTATAGGATCACAAAAAAAATTATATAATGAGTAACACGTTAAATATTAAGCATTTAAAGACTTTCGTTACAAGTAGTATTGTATTATTTGTCCGTAAATCAAAACGTATACAATATGTAAACAATTTATTATAAAGAAAAGAACATAACTTCAATATTGTAATTGCAAGTTTGCTTTTAAAAGCTTTTTGGTTCTACCAGGAAAAGTGAGGAATTTATATGGAAAACTAATTAAATCATACTTTATTTGTAAGTTGACAAAAGTTTCTCTACGAAACAAAAATTACTCGTGTCTCACTGGGCATAGCGCCGCAGCGCGCCGCCCACTCTTCGAACTTTAATTGATTCCCTCGGACGCGCATCCACAAACTTCGCAAATTCGCATCAACTCACTTTTGCACTGCTCAATATTTATTCTTAGTTAACGTTCAGTTTTGAAGATTAAATCTATCTCATCAAATATTAGTAGTATTTAAATGTATACATATTCTGCTGACAATCAATTAACAACTAAATAACTTTATTTGAAGTTGAATTATTTGCCAATAGATTTTCAGGATTGCCGATAGGTAGGTAAACAGTCTCAAAATGTAAATATTTAGAGCTGATGAGCTGACTATACCGTTTATATAAATTTCTCAACTCTTTAAAATTTAAACATCAACAAATGTCTCCGACGTATGGTAGAACCATGCTTATTATTAATCTTGTTCTTGTTTAATAATTAATTTTATCATTTTAATTAAGAAGTGCTTTTTTAACAACAAAAAAAAATTACGCACGTACACCCTACTTAGATGAATAAAACACCTGTTTGAAGCAAGGTTGCTTCAAACAATTTTGTTATATTTTTCTGAAATTTAAAAGGTTTGCTAGTTAAAATTATATAGGGTAAGTTCCCAAGTGCAGTGGCGTCGCTAACTTCTCAACTCTTCGCTTCGCTTCGCGATGATGTGAAAGGACATGATTGCGGCTACGAGCCGTCACGTCCGTAGCGCGGCTACGACGCTACGGCTCGTAGCACGTGTAACCAGGGGCGGGCGTAACTAAGTAACGAGGGCAACTCAACTACCTATTAAATATTATAAATGAAAAAGAATATAGGACTTATAAAATTTTATTATTATAACAATACAATAACTTAATTATCATAAATAAATAATAGCGTTCCTAAGAAAAGCATAAACACGCAAAGTGATTGAACGGCTGAATTTCGATGAAACAATACTTATCTTATCTGCACATAATATATATTATCTTAATATATCGCACACCCGGTAAAAAACTGTCATAACACAAAAACATACAAACAAACAAACCATCTTACCCCTTGCAGTAAAATAATATTTTACTGCAAAAAGTGAGATTATAAAAATATTATTTTACTGAAAAAAGTGAGACCCGCCTTGCCTCTACGTTATGACAGCTTTTTAGCGGGTGTGCGATTATGTCGTCAATTATTATTAAGTAACAAAATGACTTTACCAGATTTGCCTGTTTTTATGTTATGACAGTTTTTTACCGGGTGTGCGATATATTAATATACAAGTATTAGACTGGACGCATAAAAAACAACTTTGTATATACATATTTACAAAAACAGGTATTAGGTACAGGTATTAGGTACAGGTTTTACCCGCTATCTGGCACGCTTAGTATATGGAATGCTTAGGTTGGCGCTGAAGATGTCCAAAGATTTATTAAGGTAATGCTTCAATAAGCACAATGTTAGTGGAACATCAGTCCCTCTTAACCAGACAGTGTGTTATGAAGATAATGTTAAATAATTTAGGCACCCTAGAGCCGGCCCTGCGGCGACATGAACAGGCGCTGATTGGGCCCCGCCAGACCGCGAGCGATACTGATATGCTCATTGTCCACACATGATACTTCCAAGAGTTTCCGCCACTCCGCAACTGTTGTGATATCGAGAAAAATTAACTAAAGCTATCATAAAATACAAGAAGTACAACTAAACAAACACGCCAACGCACTTTGTTCATCAAATCGCAAATAAAAATAGAACACTCGCCGTGGGGGTATCCAATTAAATGATATGAACCAATGTCAATTCATATTTATTTTAAGGCATAATTAATTAATATTTTGACCATTATAAATTGGCATTTTTTTATGAAACTGCGGACAGACGAGCTTGTGCCAATAATATATTCCACCGCCCATTGAGATATGCAATAGTTACCAGAGGAATCACAAATGCTCTGGCGATCTTAATTTATTTGGTTTTAGGCATTTGTTGCTCGAAGCTCGAAGACGAGAAATGTGTGCAGAGTTGTGGAAATGAGTCGCACCGCACGCCATAAACTCGCATGACGTCACTCGAAGTGCCAACACATCAAATCTCCAATGAATAGCTCCAGTAACTAGTGAAACTTCAATTTGTCGGATTATAATCAAGTGTGTCCACCTGGGTTCTCCTGATGAAATGGCAGCACAAAGGCCGCCCGGGCCGGCGCAGGTGCCCGTTACCTAAGCGTCACGCTAGCGAGCTAAGGGCCGGGTAATTGTTGCTTTGTCCGACACGTGACAAGTCCTCAATAGATATCTGACGTTACCTTTAAACCCAAGGTCAAGTAACAATAAAATAGGAATGAGAACCTACCCACACTAAAACACTTTTATTAATTTTATATATTTGGAGAACTACATACTCGTCTGTAGGGAGGAGGGAGGTAGGTGTATGAAACCATATGTTTCAAAAGACAATTAGTATCAGTTGTTTTTCCGTTGTGTGCAGTAAAGTTGTGATACTATGCTTATAATAGTTTGAGGCTAGATGGTGTTGTATTAATAACTTCCAAGAATATTTAATTTAAGAGTATTATAATTTGTAATACTTAAGAGCAACAACATAAATAGTGTGTGGTTTCTGATGTTTACGCGGTTACGGTTTAAAATGTAGAATATATCGCGAGTTTTTATCCGTTTAAAGTTGTTTTGGGAGAGGCCTTTGCTCAGCAGTGGGATCATTTATAGGCTAACGCCCGGTTCACACATGTCTCTGTGTTACTGTACCGTTTTATCGTGTACGTTTTTTTCGTCGATGGCGTATGTGGGCATGTGGCGAAGTCGCTCATACGCCATCTACGAAAAAAAACGTACACGATAAAACGGAACAGTAAAACGGAGACATGTGTGAACCGGCCGTAACAAAGTAAAGTTGTTAAACGCACACAAATACTTATAATAAGCCTGAGCGGGTATCGAACCCGGGACTTCTAAACTAGTGGCAACACTTCGCGAAATTGGTCTACAAAGATAATGAAAATTTCTTTGTCCTTTAAATCTGTATACTTAATAGACATAAAACCAATCATTTCTCATAGTAAGATTGTAAAGCCACATTCAGAATCTTACCCTCTCGTCGCAAGCCGCAATAATTACAGGCCGCATGGGTCGCGCAATATGCCGGATCAGGCCGGTATTACGAGTATTACAGCCGATCGTCGGGGATTACGCGCTCTCGGCCGAAAGTCAAAGATCAACTTTGTTTTAATAAATCACGCTCGATGGAAAAGTTGTACCTACCCACTTCACTTCGAAAGGTTACGTCAACTATGAACTTTAATAAGCATGGAGTTTTACATACTTTAACTACATGAATCTTGTTTCTTCTTCAGCTTCTTGTGTATTCTTCTTGAAATAGGTAACAGGTCACACTTTCTGAAGATCCGCGGATTTGACCCTAGCCAGGTAACCTAGTAGCCGGTAACCGGAAATTAATGAGCCAACTTAGGCGGCCAATCTTTTTAATCAACCAACTAGTCCAAATCTAAACTAAAATTTGCGTTTTTCCCAAAGGTTGACTGTCAGAGAATTCTTTTAGCGTTAAGTCCGTCTTTTGTACCCAATTTGTGTGGTCAATAAAGTTTTTATAAATAAATAAATAATACATTGATTGTTTGTTTGTATTGAATAGGTTCCGAAACTACTGAACCAATTTGAATATTTATTTCACTGTTGGAAAGCTACACTATCTCCGGTGAACATAGGGCACTTTTGATCCCGGAAATATAGGGGGAAGGGGGGAATATTTGAAAAAGAAATTATGCGCGGGTGAATCCGCAGGCGGAAGGCTAGTTGAGTATAAATCACTTGAAACATATCTGCGCATAATATCATCAATTACAAACGTCTATTGCCCGTACCTTGGTCCACCCGTAAATTGACGATATATCGAAAATTGTTGTATGTGGTTGTTGCGAGAAAATATGACTGTTTCTCAAAGACACCGTGCAAGCTATAGAGACCAATGACAATGGCTTTTTCGTCTTTACCAGCACACTCTTGATGAAAAGACTGGGCATAAAGAATTAGAAAATCCATTAAAGTTCTTATTATTTTATTTAATTAATAAATCTATTACAATATGTACAAAATATAGCTATCGATCTATAAATTAGATGTTGCAATTTAAAATTCGCGGCTGGTGTTATCATGGTACATACATTTATAAAATTAATTGTAACAAAAAAATTGTTAACAAAATACAAAAATGTTGCGATAAAACTATCATATTACGTCAATAAATCTACATGTCCTTTTGATCATAGCTAAATCGTAATAGTACAAAAACTTTATCATTGAAGTCAAATCATGCGGTTTAGTGTTTACAAACTTGAGCTATATTCGAAAAATACACCGGACCGAAACAATATGATTTTACAATGTATACAATACTTATTTTTTCATACACACAACACACTTAACAATTAAGTGAACAAGGGTTAAACTCAAACTACGCCAAGAGTGCAACAAAGCCACTCGGAAGAACCTTTAAGTCATTAAATACTACAACTAATTTAACTTAAAAGTGCCCACACAGAATCCAATTTGTTTCAAATTACTTTATTATAAATCAAAACAGTATAAAAATTTATCCTAAATAGGTACAGTCAGAAGCACGTCAGACGTTACACTTTGGACTTTGTACCACTCTTATGTCGGGGGCATAAGTGCTATTATCGAACTGCAAGTGTCAACCGTGATGTGCTGTTGACCGTACATCTTGCAAATAATAGACCATTTGCAATTTTTAGATGATACCTATTATTTAGTTTTTAGTTAACCCCATCCAAAATGGCTAATCCTTTGGATCATGTAGAACAATCAAATGATATAATTACGTAGTGAACAGATTCTCACCATAACAGTCTTTGGCGACGATCTTTGAGCTCGCTCCCGCCCGCCATGATAACACCGCGCGACCCGGCGCTCCAACTCAATGTTACGTTCGATTCACCAAAACACCATATTCTTAAAAAACTTGAATACAGTACCACTATTGCCTAACATTCACACGGTTCATACAATGTCACAACAGAACTTTAAAACTGAAAAACTCGCGGTTTATTCACATTTACATTTTTAAATCAGCTGTAATCAATACAGCAATAGTCATCACAGATCACTAGACTTTTGTGAGTTACGTGACATGTAAATTATTTTATTTCTACCCTCATACAAATTATTAGTTATTCCAACATCATAACTTTCAGCTATTCCACCTCAGATTCCTACAGATAAAAAAACGTTTCTACCTACGCAGTTGGTAGCGAGAGTATCATAATTTGGTGCATGTTAAAATTAAATTAAAATAGTAAATTATTTATAATTGAGTTTTTCAAATAAAGTATCCACTTAATTTTTTTGTGAGGAAGGGTTTTTGAGATGAGATTGATTATAGATATATAGATACCTATTATTTTATTATTATAAAGTAGAATGGCCGGCTCAAAATCTATATAAACTTTAAAGCAATTCATTAACATTTTGTATTATTTTTTATATACATATTATGCTTTCAGGAAAATATGTCCGTAAGTCCTGCTTGGTAAGTAACGGTGCCGGCGCGATCTATCATAGTATATGTTACTATATTTGGAAGTTGTTAATTTTTATAAACAAGATTTTGCAATCAAGCATTATATTTCCATCGAGATAATTTATTCTTCTATCTACTGCTTTGAGTATGTATAATGCTACATGTCTCTGTCTGCAAATGCTAAATTCCTGGAGCTACAATGATTAATGTTGGGCTTTAGGCCGACAAAAACAGAGTAAACGATATAAGATTCCTCAGTTTAATATAATGAACAAATATTTATATAACATGATGCTGTCGAACTCTGTCTCCACCTCCAATTAATTTGGTTCTTTTGTCATGGCAGTCATCACAAAGATATTTACTTTTTAAATTATACAAAACGTTTTTAAATATATAAATATTTATCCATGTGGTCGGTAACATAGAGTCTAGAGTAAAATTTTACTTTAAGCTTTGGGAATCTATTTACTCAAATGATAAGACAAATATAAGTGATGAGTCCTATAAAATACATGTCAAGCTCATTTATGAAAGTTCGTAGCAAAAATATTTCATGTCGAGGCTTAAGCCTAGTTCAGTACTTTACATCATAGAATAATTACAGACCTACCAACAATTACCGCTGGGGGGAGGGCGAAGCTTCATTCGATTTACAATTAACATCTGGGATCTCGACATTTTTACACTTGTTGTAGAGGAGCGCTAAAGAATATAATTGAACCTTAGATGTATTTATATAAATTCAAAAATTGCATTTATGACAAACTTAGTTCACACTGCTTCACGCCCCCTCCCCGGTTTCTCCGCTACTCTGCTCGTTTACTTAATTCGGTAAATTCATTAGTTTCGAACGTTACATTTAAATACTAATTTACTGGACACCCGAACACTTCACACGAAGAAGCATTGAGATTAATTTAAGAAGGACTTCAGCCGACTGGACAACTAAATCCAACAACTTCAGTATTGACATGGATCACATTTGATCGGAGGCCGGTCGATTGATTCTCAAACGCTCCACACTTTTGGTTTACAAACTAACATTACTAGTACGCTAGCGACGCCGAGAAGACACTAGGTACAAAACAGATAGGTACAGATTTCAATCACATGTATGTATTTCATTTTTCATATCTACGCTCGGCTGTCGCGTTAGTTGTCGACTTTGGCTTATGCAAAAAATAATAGTGGTAGGTACTTAATTTACTTGACTGATTTATAATTGAGAATAAAATAGGAAGAGTATAAAGTAATAATCACAAAAATATTTTAAAATCAATAGTAATTCTGTACTATTATTTTATAAAACGACAATTCATTGCTTGAAGTTTAATTTTTTTATACCACATAGTTGGCAGACAGACACGTAGCCCACCTGTTGGTAAGCCGTTACTGCGGCCTATTCCATTGAGGGATGCTCAATGTGCTCAAGTACACTTTGTATATAGATTGAGTTCTGTTCCTATCTGGTAGTAAAAAATTGGCAGTCATTCCAAGTCATTGCGTCGTTCGAGCGCTTCAGACGTCGTCCGCGTCAGACGTCCGCGCGCGTCAAACGTCACGGGCGTCAGACGTCACGGGCGTCAGACGTCGCCCGCGTCAGACGTCCGGGGCGTCAGACGTCGGTCGCGTCAGCTGTCACGCGTGTGGCGGGCGTCACTCGGTGTAGGCGCAGGCGAGCACGTAGAAGCGCGGCGGCGGGCTCGGGGCCGCGGCGACGGCCTGCGGCAGGCGCGGCACGTACTTGGTGAAGCCGGCGGCGCCCGCGTCGCAGTAGACGAGGTTGAGCGCGTTGGGCGCGGGCGGCAGCGTGACCAGCGCGTGCGCGTCGCCGCCGTCCGGGGCGTCAGACGTCGGTCGCGTCAGCTGTCACGCGTGTGGCGGGCGTCACTCGGTGTAGGCGCAGGCGAGCACGTAGAAGCGCGGCGGCGGGCTCGGGGCCGCGGCGACGGCCTGCGGCAGGCGCGGCACGTACTTGGTGAAGCCGGCGGCGCCCGCGTCGCAGTAGACGAGGTTGAGCGCGTTGGGCGCGGGCGGCAGCGTGACCAGCGCGTGCGCGTCGCCGCCGTCCGGGGCGTCAGACGTCGGTCGCGTCAGCTGTCACGCGTGTGGCGGGCGTCACTCGGTGTAGGCGCAGGCGAGCACGTAGAAGCGCGGCGGCGGGCTCGGGGCCGCGGCGACGGCCTGCGGCAGGCGCGGCACGTACTTGGTGAAGCCGGCGGCGCCCGCGTCGCAGTAGACGAGGTTGAGCGCGTTGGGCGCGGGCGGCAGCGTGACCAGCGCGTGCGCGTCGCCGCCGTCCGGGGCGTCAGACGTCGGTCGCGTCAGCTGTCACGCGTGTGGCGGGCGTCACTCGGTGTAGGCGCAGGCGAGCACGTAGAAGCGCGGCGGCGGGCTCGGGGCCGCGGCGACGGCCTGCGGCAGGCGCGGCACGTACTTGGTGAAGCCGGCGGCGCCCGCGTCGCAGTAGACGAGGTTGAGCGCGTTGGGCGCGGGCGGCAGCGTGACCAGCGCGTGCGCGTCGCCGCCGTCCGGGGCGTCAGACGTCGGTCGCGTCAGCTGTCACGCGTGTGGCGGGCGTCACTCGGTGTAGGCGCAGGCGAGCACGTAGAAGCGCGGCGGCGGGCTCGGGGCCGCGGCGACGGCCTGCGGCAGGCGCGGCACGTACTTGGTGAAGCCGGCGGCGCCCGCGTCGCAGTAGACGAGGTTGAGCGCGTTGGGCGCGGGCGGCAGCGTGACCAGCGCGTGCGCGTCGCCGCCGTCCGGGGCGTCAGACGTCGGTCGCGTCAGCTGTCACGCGTGTGGCGGGCGTCACTCGGTGTAGGCGCAGGCGAGCACGTAGAAGCGCGGCGGCGGGCTCGGGGCCGCGGCGACGGCCTGCGGCAGGCGCGGCACGTACTTGGTGAAGCCGGCGGCGCCCGCGTCGCAGTAGACGAGGTTGAGCGCGTTGGGCGCGGGCGGCAGCGTGACCAGCGCGTGCGCGTCGCCGCCGTCCGGGGCGTCAGACGTCGGTCGCGTCAGCTGTCACGCGTGTGGCGGGCGTCACTCGGTGTAGGCGCAGGCGAGCACGTAGAAGCGCGGCGGCGGGCTCGGGGCCGCGGCGACGGCCTGCGGCAGGCGCGGCACGTACTTGGTGAAGCCGGCGGCGCCCGCGTCGCAGTAGACGAGGTTGAGCGCGTTGGGCGCGGGCGGCAGCGTGACCAGCGCGTGCGCGTCGCCGCCGTCCTCGGGCGCCACGTACGCCGTCCCGCCGCCGCCGCGCGCCACTCCCAGGTACAGCAGCGTCTCCAGCCGCGCCAGCTGGTAGTGCGACCGCGGCGGCAGCAGCTGCCGGGAGAGACTCCGTTACTTACAAATTCTAATCAAACTTAAAACAAATAATTTATTGGCCTAGATATAGCTTATGACTGAATATTCATCCTGCAATGGTCACAGAATAAATAGTCAAAGTCATCACAACATCAACATATTTAATTTTGAGACTTTGAACTCGTGAACTTAACGTTATTAATTATGACAGAAAAGAATATTAGTTCATTCATAGCCTATGGAAAAATATGGTTCAAAGTTATTGATTACTGGAACTTAAATCTTAAATTTAAAAAAATACTAGTACCGTGTGGGATGGCAGTAGAGTCATCTTAATTTTAACGATTCGTAATTTTTTAAGACCATGAATCAAAACATTTGTTAACGCCGCAGCCCTGGCCACACCGCGGCCAGCGCGCCCCGCCCCACTTCCTGACCGATCTTAGACCGTGCGCCCGCGCACCTCTTTTTAATCGTTTTTGAGTTTTTTATACAACATTGTAATACGAGTAATACATCTTTAAAGTCATCGTCCATCTTTTATTTCTTCGCATCGAACCGTTCCTTTCCACATTCACTTTATTGCATTTAATTCAATCTGGCAATCGAACCTCGACATCATCAGGTAATTAAAACCAAACCAACCAAGTCGTTCCTGAAGCATCGTTCAAGGTATTAATAGTAGTGTACCGTGAAGTCGCCCGGCCCCCAGCGCTGCAGCTCGAGGCCGTGGTAGGCGGCGAGCGGCAGGTCGGTGCAGTCGGTCAGCAGGCGGCAGAAGGCGGCGCTGGCCCACACGCGCAGCAGCTCGCGGACGCACGCGGTCTTGTCCTCTGCGCCGGCAGTGCGCGCCAGCCACGCAGCTGAGACGCGCCAGTAGCGCCGCTGATGCGCCGGACGCACGCGCTCCCACTCCACGTCTAAACACGACAAATTAATAAATACAATAGAATATAGCAACCCTGAACTACTCCGAACGATTTAACTTCCCCTTCCGCGACAAAAACCGTGAATGATGCCGAAACACAGCTAAAGCTATTACGGCGGCAGATTTTACCTAAAGGAGTGGTGGTCAGTCGAAATCGAACCCATGACCTCCAGGTTTCTTAACTCGAGCCTAAAGCCACGAAAGTTTAATTCTGAAGGGTTTTCAGAGAAGACAAATAATTTGGTAACACTTTCGCTCGCGCAGGGAGTAAGTGAAAGGCAAACCTGGGTGGGTGGATCTACGAGGGCGGTCAAATGTCATGTCCTACGTGTTTACTCAATAACCATTCAATTTATATTTCAATAAAACAGTCATTCGGTTCTTATATAAGTAATGAACAAGGTTTTTATAAATTTACGGCTATAAAGAAATAAATAAAAACGTGATTAATAAAATATGCCCAAATATTAAGATTTTTGCCATGTCCGAAAAGCACTACTGCTCGTTCAATTAATTATATTAAATCATCATAACTGTTTTGAGCACACATTTTCTAAGAAATATATATTACGTTTATAACACTACCGATTAATAAAAAACAAAAATAGTTATCGAACCATTTAGTTCTCTAAATATTGGATCAAAAAAAGTTTACAAAATTAAGTCATTGGTCAGCGCAGTTCTTGTTTTCAAGATTATCGCAACTTTGAGACATAAGGTAGAACACTTAAGTGTGTGACCAGACACCCCGCCCTGCTCCCCAGTCGATCAACGCACTTCACCGCGGAAAAACGCACGTTGTTGGCTCTGATAAGTTTTTAAAGTTCATTCTACAACAATTGACACTTCTATAGTCATTGTTATTTCTCTATCTAAATTCAATTTATATTCATGCCTACGTTCTTTTGCAACAATTTAGAATAAAGATACAAGAGTTTAATAACGTAATCATAACATTAACTAGCTGCCACGCCTTTTAGACGTGTTTCCACTTGTCCTTTTCAAATTCATCATTTGTCTGAACGTCATTGTTCTAAATCTTGATGAAGGTGACAATGACGCTGGTTGAGAATAATGACAAATGTTGTTTATGACAATGACTTGCGTTGAGAATAATGATTTTATTTCTTTTTACAGTAATATTTCCTTGATATCGCTATGAAACTAACCTATCACGTATTGCTGCTACATGCTGATAGTCACCAAACAGGCGACCTGCATCAAAAAATAAGATCCATCACCAAAACCCTTTCTTCTAAAACATGGGCTATTAGAGAACCCACAATGCGAACTACTGACTGAAATAGATGCAATATCTGAAACCTGGAAGGACCTGGACTGTCAGTCTTTGTTTGGAGATCCTCATGCTCACAACTATTTCCTGACAGAGCCCATGACGAAGAAAAAGAGCCATGTACTGAGTACATGTATTGAGGGACGAAGTTCGGGTCGCTATCAGGCGACTAAAAAGCGGAAAAGCTACAGGAAGAGATGCCATACCAATTGAAACCATCAAAGCATCAGGGGAGTATGGTGTCGATATCTTTCATACCCTGTGTAACAAAATTTGGGAATCAGGAATCTGGCCCCGAAGTGGACTCACACAGTCTTCGTACCTCTACATAAAAAGGGCTCCACTAAAATATGCAGTAACTACCGCCTAATAGCCTTAATTTCACATGCAAGTAAAATTCTACTGCATATAAATCTAAGGAAATTTCTCCTGAACAGGCTGGTTTTGTGAAAGGGAGGGGTACTCGTGAGAAGATTCTGAATGTGCGCCAGATCATTGAAAAAGCCAGAAAGTTCAACAAGCCGACCTATATTTAATAATAATAATAATAATAATATCGTTTATTTCAGGCAACAGAATTACATGAATTACAGGCCCATATTATAAATACCTTACAGACTAACATACATACAATATAAATAAAAAATAAAAATTAATTTAATATTGCCGCCTTAAGGCGGCTTGAGTCAGCTGGGAGCCGTCCTCGAAACCTCCGATAGACGACACCCTGCGGCCAGAAGTCCTCCTTCATAAAAGTCTCCAGGTGATGGGACGGCACTCTCACCACAAAGGAACCGAAGTTGACTTTATGGCGAGACTCCAATCGCTCAACCCTTAGAGTGAATTTGGACTTCTTTCGGATGTAGTCTACGAGATCCTCGACCTTCGTAGACCAATGCAGTCTTGACACGTACAGCTGCGTCGCACGTATCTCAGGACGCAGCGGGTCATCCGGGCGAGTCGGTGCGGTGCCGCGGTGGTTGCGGGCGGCGGGCTTCCTCTTCTTCCTCTCGACCATGATGAAGCCCTCCTCATCGCACTTGTTCTTCGGTTGACGTTTATTCGTCAACTTCTGTTCATCTCCCGATGTCTTTGTCTGCCGAGATGGTCTGGCAGGAGCAGCAGCGGCGGCAGCGTAGGCACGGATCGGGGGTTCCGCACCAGCACGAGGTGTCAGCTCCGCAGCGGCTTTGCTTATATATTTTATATTTGCTTTGTTGACTTCTCAAAGGCGTTCAACTCAGTGAGGTGGCCAGTATTTTGGGAGACTCTCCTGGCTATGGGAACACCTAAACATCTGGTGCACCTTTCTTGGAAGCTTTATGAAGAAGGAACAGCATCGGTGAGAACGAACGACGTGTCGTCAAATCACTTTCATCCAAGTGCCGGGGTCCGTCAGGGCTGCATTTTATCACCATTGCTGTTTAACACCTACACAGAATTCATTATGAGAATAGCACTCGAGAATTGGTCAGACGGAATCACAATTGGAGGTTATTGAATTTAAAATTTGCAGTATGCAGATGACACAACCCTATTTGCAACAAGCATCGGCAATATTAAAGATAATCCCTGTTGAGTAAAATGGAGCAAGTTAGCCTTGATATCGGTCTGATTTTTTTTTATATGGGAGCAGTCTGGATGACCTCACTCCACCTGATGGTAAGCGGAAGTGAGGTCCAAATAAAATAAAAATTAAGGCTGACTGGCTCAATAGAACAAAGTACCCATTGAGCCAGTCACCCTCACCCTGAAGGCCTGCTTAGATGCCGCTTCACGCCCCGCCTAAAAAGCCCTGGATTATAGGAGGAAGGAAACACATGAGCCGGAAGGGCATTCCATGACCTAATGGCACGGGGCAAAAAAGAGGAACTATACCTCTTGGTACGGGCCACCAGTGTCTGGATGGTATGGGGATGGCAACGCAGTCCGGCGCGTGTTGTTCGGGAGTGAAAAGGGGAGGACGGGATGAGTTGGAATAACTCTTCAGAGCATTCCCCATTATAGAGACGGTAGAGAACACTAAGACTAGCAACGTCTCTACGTAACTGAAGAGGTTCTAGGGTCTTAGTCACTTCTTGATTATCGACAATACGGATATCACGTCGTCAACCTGTCGAGGGCCTCCAATAAGTACTTTGCGGAACCATCCCAGAGATGAGAGCAATATTCCACACACGGGCGAACCTGTGCCTTGTATAAGAGACAAAGCTGCACCGGAGTGAAAAATCGTCTCATACTGTTCATTCCGAGTTTACGGGAAGCTGTTCTGATGACGCTCTTGATATATTATTCCCGTTGGTTCAAGTTGCTACGAACATCGATGCCAAGGATGCTTAGGCTATCCTGTATTGGTAAGGGCGTGATCTGAAGAGTGGAATGGGAAAGAAAAGGAGAAGATTTGCAGAAAACAAACACACCTGTCAGGTGTTTTCTTGGCATTGAACTCGATGAGATTGCTGGCAACCCATTTGGATATGCGGTCCAGGACCTCGTCAAGCTCGGCGACAAGAAGATTCCTGTTTTCCTCGGTTTCGGTCTGTTTAGCCGCAAGTCTTCCGAAATATCGTGCGTGGACAGTGCTGTCATCCGCATAGCAATGAATATTACCTAGTGATAACATGTCATTGATATGCAGAAGAAACAAAGTCGGCGACAGGCATTGAGGCACTCCGGAATTTATTGGGAGGAAGCGAGAAGCGCGTCCATCACGGAGGACACGAATCCTGCGACCCTCCAGAAATCCCGCAATCCAGTCGCATAATAAGCGAGTTGGCAGACTATATGCCGGAAGCTTGGAAAAAAGCGAGCGATGCCAAACACGGTCAAAAGCCTTGGCAATATCCAGGCTAATAGCCATAGATTCACCATGCTTCTCCATATCCTCCCCCCAGAGGTGCGATACGTAAGCTAGAAGATCACCCGTGGACCGTTTTGGTCTGAAACTATACTGTCGGTCATGTAGTAATGATCTTCTAGTTAGCGGACAAGTTGGGAGTTGATTATCCGCTCAAACACCTTTCCAAATACAGAGGTTATGATGGCTATGGGTTTGGTACCTGCTTGGTACCTATACTATTTGGACACAGTTCCAAACCAACGATTCAATCATCCAAGAACTCGACATCAAACAGCGTCTTTCTTCCATCGTCCAATGTCGTATTCTCACTTTCTTTGGACATATCATACGTCGAGAAGACATCTGTCTTCATAGATCTCTATGGAGCGACTTGTGGTGCAGGGGAGAGTCGAAGGCGCTAGAGCGCGCAGTAGATCACCGATGCGATGGACCGACCAAGTCAAGGCTACATTCAATGGTCCACTCCATGAATGCACAAGAAGAGCTACAGTACGAGATGAGTGGTGGCGGATTGTAAAGGTTGCTACCACCCCTGATGTGACGACCACTCTGCCAAGAGTGTGACGACAAAGAAGAAGAAGAATATAGATCAATGTGGCCCTTTAAAGCATGTAATTTAAATGAATATTTTCGAAGATAACAGTTTTACAATGCAGGGACATAGCGGTTGAGGCAATAATATAGTATACATCAGAATAACACAGGCTATAATTTATAAAAATCCCGCGGGATAACGTCCTATAGTTCACGCGGGCGAAGCCGCGGGCGAAAGGTTAGGAAATTATATAAATTAAAAACAACAGATTGTTACTAGGTACTCATGATTAAAATCATGTTTCCTACAAAATTGGGTTTTATTCCTGATATTTCAAAAACATTTATAAGTTTGTCATTGTTATCAACACAGGTCATTGTTCTTTACAGAAATATCATTTTCCTAATACGCAGTCATTATTCTGAACGTATTTTTTTCTTCTTTTGTCAATATTTTGATTAGTATAGGTCGGATTTGTGTGCTTTTAATATACAATTGCTTAGAATCTTGAAAACTATAGATCCTATATTGTACTGAAGCTCTGCACGTGGGTTGATAAAAAATCTAAATTTTTTATCAAAAATAACATTCTACGTATATCCACCCGGGTGCTCCAGCGCGTCGAGCAGCTGCTGGTACTTGTGCGGCTGCAGCAGGCGGCGCAGGCTGGCCTCGCTGGCGCGCTCCATCTGCGCCTGCACCTGCGCGCGCGCGCGCGGCGACATGTACGCCGCGTCCACCCACTGGCTCAGCACCACCTGACACACACACATCAGCTATCAGCGATAAGTCCGCCTGTGTTGTAGTTGTATTATGTTACATGTTTTCTGTGTTAAATGTAGTGCAATAAAGAATATCTATCTATCAGCCTGGGACGACGAAGAGAGCAAACATTTTACCGCCTATAGGACACCCTTTCCCCTTTCTCAGTGGTTCGAGCCTCCGGCACTTTACTGGATCGAATGCAATAAAAGTTACTGCTCATATTTCAATCTTGTATAACTGGGTGGTGCTTCCCTGGTTGAACTGTCCAATTTCTACTGATTAACAGGAACTGTTTTCAGCATAGCTATACCTAAATTTATTAGGCTGTATAATTGAAATCGAAATTATTACAGTATTAACTAACTACTGGTCAGTGCGAGAGTGAACACAACCCTAAGCTTTTACGAAATTTTGCCTGACTTAGGAAATTAACCCAAGACCATGAGTTACTTGAAAAAAAACAGATAAAATTCTCGAATACTATACATGGTTAAAGGTGTTTATTAACTACATACTTGGTGATTGAACAATTGGTATAGTGCAGGGGTTAACGACCTACAGGCCACGAGCCACATGCGGCTCCTATGATGTGAAGCTGGAGCTCTTTTTCAAAACACTTTATAGGTATATCCAAGTAATTGTCATCAAGAAAAATATTGTGGCCAACTTTGAAAATTTTGTGGATGATAACTTGTTCTTCTGACTCACAGGGTTGCCAAGCCCTGAATAGTAACCACGATGTGTACTAATACTGACCACTTCGTTGTGCGGCGTGAGCGGCGCGGGCGGCGGCGGGTCGGGCGCGGCGGGCGCGGGGCCGGCCGCGGGCCCGTGGAACCAGCCGTTGATGGACAGCCGCGGCAGCTCCAGCGTCACCACCTCGCCCACCTAAACACAACAAGCGTTAACAACAAACCCTATCCAGGGGGCCTAGACAAACTAACATTTTGACAGCGACAGCGAAATTCGCTAACTTCAAATTGTATGGATTTGACAGGTGCCTTAGAAAAGTCATGTGGTCAATCGATATAAAAAGTACGGGTTTTGACATTCGCTATCGCAAATTGAGCGATAACGAACGTCATAAGTGCCGCTTGTAAGGACCTCGACATATGACATCTTACAAAGTAAGAAAGTAAAATAACAAGCATTTAAATGTGTTTATACTACACTAATATTAACATGTAATGTTAACATTACAGCATAGGTTTTGGAATTTAAAAAAAGAACTGTCATACTCATACTGCAAGAAGAATGTTTTTAAAAAGTTAATTTTTTTTTCCTGGTATCGATTATTTACTCGAATCGGAATCGAGACAATTTATATTAGAATTTATGAAGATTTTGTTTTAAATATCGAACTATTTGTTTCGCAGTCACATTGTATGTTAGTTGAAATCTATTTAAAAATCAAACTGGCCAGCACGATTTGACGCGCTTGCGTGCCATGAAATCGTGAAGAGTAAAAAAGGCAGTCGACTAGCTAGCATGTTTCTCTTTAAATGTTCAAAGAAACCTGCTTTCTTGTTTTTTTACTTACCTCACAATCGATATGTAAAGCAGAGTGTTTACCTCGGGTGTAAGCATCAATTGCATACTCGGGCTAATTAGCGTAAAAACCTCGTATGCAATTGATGTCATACAGCCCTTGGTTAACAATCTACTATTAATTTTATTTCTTTATTATTTGTTCCGTCTTCGATATCCGGAATCCATATTGAGTGAAGCCTTCCGTTTTTCTTGTGTTCTTCCGGTCAAGCGAGTCCCTCTCTTACGCTAGTGGCGCCACCTTGCGTCCAATGCGACCGTTTCCGGTCGTAGGTAGCTATAGTTACCTCATGGATCGCGCCACCTCTTTTTGTCATTATAGCGTCGTTTTTCGTAGCGTTCGGACGTCGAAGCGAGCAAATATTTTAGAATATCCCATGATATTTCTAAAATAGTTAAAAATAGTTAAATTTTTTAAATATAAATAATAATTTTTCGATTTTTAAATTTTTGAAAAGTTCGTACTTACATGTACAATATTGCTTGGAATTAATTTTATTTTAACTCTCTTGCGCAATGGAATATAAAAATATAGACAAAGTTACGCTGTCGGCAAGTGACGAAGCGGATTATTTTCTTTACTTCGAGTTCCAAAAGTGAGAAGAAAAGCTCGGCTAAGGAATCTTATACTGGTACAGATTATAAGTAATGACCTAAGCGGGCAGATCATGTAAGTGATTTATATTTTTTATTTCTACGCAACAAGACGTGTCCTGTTTTAAAAGAGTTAAAGTACCCAAACTCGAGAAAACCCAAGCAACAATCCTGCACTTGGGGATCTTTATCAAATAAGACAGTCAAGTCTACATTTTTTTTTGCATGTTGCAATAGTACCCGGTGTTATTGGCGGCGCGCCACAAGTACAGAACAAAATCGACAAACAATTTATTTTTCTACTATATTAAAATACCCTCCTTATTCTTTAGCAAACTTTAAACTGAATTATGAGTTAGGTTTGAACCTCGTACCTACAAAATGAAGGTATCGTTGTCAATTCTCTTGTAGTGCTCTTGCAAATGCAATGATTATACAACTAATAATACTAGTATTAACCTCTATTGGAAATATTAGGTAAATATAATACATTGGACGATGAGTACGATACGATGACACATTGTTAAAAAGCACCGCAAATTACACGTGTAGGGGTGCGGATTTTATTTTCTTTTTTACGCAGTGACCTGATCCTTAAGCAAATACTGAATTTAGTAATTCTGTTTATTTGTTTGAATAAGTATTCCAAGTATCTATCGTAGCAGCTTGGAACACATGACCAGACCCAACCCAGATGCATTCGGTACTGTTATGGGTCGTGCATTTAAGTACTACCATAGATTACAAGCTTAAAATCTTTTGAGCAGCCATGCAACGACACAAATTTTACGGCAGCTGTTTAAGGTAATTTCAACATACAAGGCATAGTCTGAAAGCCTTGTAAGATATCATATTGCCTTTTTCATCAAACCGTATCTCGTTTATAAAAGCAATAACATTGTTAATAGCAATAATAATAAGATTAATTCTACCTTTATTGATACTTAAACCGGATTAGAAAGAGCAATTTTCAAAGGTACATTTTCATGAATTCTTTGAATGGTCTCGTTGGTCTAGTGCTTGTGGTGTCTGGCCATTGCCTCGGGATCCTGGGTTCGATTCCCGGGTTGGGCTAAAAACTAGTGTCGATTTATAATTTGTCGGGCACGGGTTTGTGGTCGCCGCGCCGGTCCGCGTTTGGCGGGCGTGGTGATTGAGCCAATATCTGTCATTGTGGCGATTTTCTGGTTTCCGTAGAGGCCTTTGTCCAGCAGTGGGACATTAATTAGCTGATACTATTCTTATTTTGATGGCATATTAATTAATTGTTTGGTCGTTCCACTACCTTTTTTGCGGAGGTTGTGTGGACCTTGGCTCCTGTTTGGCCCATTCAGATTGAGAGCTTCAGGAGAAGTGAGACTTGCCAAATGGATACCATTTAATTTCTAGAATAGATTTCGCTAGATCCCTCAGCCAGGCCCAGTTCCTAACAGGGAGACAGCCTCGTTCGTTGTTCTCTGAGTTGGCCTCCCATAAATATCACAACTTCAGGAGGAGGTAAATTTGTAATCATTTTGCCTGGGCTAAACAATTAATTTGAGCAGTGGCTCTGGCTCTGGCTCTGACACAATCCCTAGAGTGTAAGGGGTTTACCTGGGACACACAAGTCAATACAAAGTCCCTGTCAGAACCGCAATGCCCCTATATAATGCTATATTTCTGAAACTCTGAGCTGTGAAAGAAGGTAAGATTTGCAATCTATTTAAGGCAGTACCTGAAATAAATATTGAAACACAGCGCTTTGTTCGGGTTCAGAGTTTTGACGTTACCTGGGACACACAAGCCAGTACAAAGTCCCTTTTGGAACCGAAATGACCTAATATTACTCGGAGAATTACTGGAACATACGCAGTGAGTCCCCCAGACAGGCCCAGATCCTAATGGGGAGACTTAGCGTTGCCTCGTTTTGGAACATATGCAGTGAGTCCCCTAGACAAGCCCAGATCCTAATGGGGAGACTTAGCGTTGCCTCGTTCGTCATTCCCAGAGATCGTTATCATCAGTCTCAAAGGTACGTAAGGAGAATGTAAGATTTGAAATCTCTTCATTGCAATGCCCGGAAAAATTATTGGACTTTAGCGATCTGTTCTGGTTCCGACCTAAACTCATACCCACTCATTACAAGACATAGTTTGGGAATGTTACCGGGCTTGGCGCTGCGCTTGCGCTTAGGACTGGAACTAACCCAAAGCCCTTGTCGGAGCCGAAATGCCACGCTCCGCAGAGCATTTCTAAAACAGATTTCGCTAGGCAGCTAGTCCCCCAGACAGGCCTAGCTCCTAATGGGGAGACGCAGCTTTGCCTTGTTCATCGTTCATAAAAGGGAGGCTACTTGTCGATCAACGCAATATAAAACTCAAGAAATGCCTAGATCCCTGCTTCACCAACAAATCAAAGATCCAAAACTAGTACAAGTCTGAGAAGAGTTGGTTGGTCATGGCTGCACGCAGCTCATTCACGCTACACGCAGAGCCGCGCACAGTCGACATCACACATGCACACGATCGATGCAACTGATGGAGCACATATAGAAATGGACAGATTTCCAATGGTCCTTGCACATCAACTGCAAGCAAGGACCTGTATGTTGTTCCAGCAGTGATCCATAACGAACGACGGCAGGTAAGAATAATACACATTTTTTCTCCACAGGGGCAATTGCACAGTCGTGGCCTAAGATACATTATTATAAAATAGGCACGAAGTCGTATAAAGTCCTAAAAATATATTTGGCAACGCAGTACGTTCCAGATCTATGTGGCCTGAGGGTAGATGCGCTATCACACACTAAATAGTTTAGTGACATTCCAGTCAGTAGGGAAAACCAGAACCGGCCTGTTCCCATTCAGAACTGCTCACGCTACTTGTTTATTGGGTATAAGAAGGAACTAACCTCTTACAATGCATTTTTATTTTATTTTTCAAAGTTGACTTGCAGATGTCTCATGTCTGTATTGATTGTTTTCACAACCATAATAGGTGCTGTCCCGCCTAAATATAGCTCACAAGTTTTGATCCACCCGAACACAGCCTAGGATCAGTATAATATTGTACTAATTTGCACACTCCGGGCCAGGTCCGGGTAGCGTGCTGAAACACCTGTAGATGAGTATTAGACAATTATCAGATCTGCAATTCTAGAATCTAATCTTTTTAAAACGCATCGCTGTCCTAGTGGTTTAAAGACCTGACAGAAATCAAGGATTCCTGGGTCCTGTCCCCGGATCAGGCATTTTGTTTCGGATTTTCTGGCTGTTTCTCTATGATCTCTTATCCGCACTTTACAAGCGTGATGATTAGGCCTGTGCCCATGATGCCTGCAATGGTACATTAATAGGCTGAAATCGCTTTTGTTCCTTATTTTTCACTCGGCCTTATCTACCTTAATTCCCAAGACGTAGTGAACATGAAGCTACTAGGTTTTATGACCTATGTATGTCTGTTGCAAAAATTACGGATTGAAACGGAGAACAATACTAAACACTAAAATGTTTAAGATCTAGAATATTTTTATGATGTTTTGAAACGTGTTGCAATTTTACTTTTGATTTCTTCTGGCCGAACACAACCTAAACCTATCAAGTCTCATCAGAAAACTTGATATATAAAGGCAATAATTATGTCACGAGTTTTGGGTTATAGAAATGACTCTACAAATCATAGAAAGTCGGGCTTGTAGAGGAGACAACAGCCGGAAAGATATAGATTAGTCTTTTTGATTGTATCGCCGCACTGCAACGTCGCGTCGTGAAGAAGGTACCTGGTAAGATTATTAGTTATTTAGTAAAAGTACTGTAAAACCGCCACTACGACCGTCATAAGTAGTTGAGTTAAATTAGTACTTCGCGAAGCAGGTACCGTGGCGTCACCTGGATGTTAAGCTGTTTCCTCATGAAACTGTTAAAGAGGTATTCTATAGACCATATACTTTTGGAAACAGACGTATAGTTTTTTGGCATAAGCTTTTCCTTATGTATTAAGAACAGTAATGCCTTAACTCTTACTTTACTCCCTAATTTCATACACATTATAGCATCAATAAGCAGTACCAGGAGATATCAAACACTTCACTCAATATGGATTCCGGATATCGAAGACGGAACAAATAATAGAGAGTTTTAACTAACAATAAAACTTACCTATTATTTTTCCTGAGATATCCGGAATCCAGGTAATTTCTACCTGTTACCAACGACGTATAATGACAAAAAGAGGTGGCGCGATCCATGAGGTAACTATAGCTACCTACGACCGGAAACGGTCGCATTGGACGCAAGGTGGCGCCACTAGCGTAAGAGAGGGACTCGCTTGACCGGAAGAACACAAGAAAAACGGAAGGCTTCACTCAATATGGATTCCGGATATCTCAGGAAAAATAATAGGTAAGTTTTATTGTTAGTTAAAACTCTCTATACTACATCAGTTGGCAGACAAACAAGCAGCCCACCCACCGCGGCCTATTCATTGAGGAACACTTAACCAGGAAGCGTCGCTTAATATACTGCCAGATTGTAGGCTAATCTGATCTTCGAGCCTATGATTTCAAGTGTATACCAGTAACTAGTAATAGTGAATAACAATAAGTGTATACTAACTATCAATTTTAGATTTAATACCAATCAAAATATTATTATGATGGAACAGACATTGACATAAAAATTAAGTTAATAATAATGTGGTAGTGACCGGCTCACCTGATGGTAGGAGTCGACGCCGACCTTGAAGAAGGCGAGCATGTTGTTCCTTGGGTAGATGCGGCGCACGACCTCGGTGGGGCCGACGTCGTCGCGCGCCAGCAGCTCCAGCGCGCCGCCCATGCCCGCGCTCCAGCCGTGGCGAGCGCCCTCCTGACAAACAAACCACACATATTATCCATGTGACGTATGAAGGTCACGTATCATGACGTCAACGGAAAGGGAAAATCTTCCTCCGAGCTAGGTGTCGGTGCTCGGGGACCGCGGCCCGATGTACCGTCTTGGTGTATAAGTGAAAGAATAACTCTGCTAGTGCAGACGCAGGATCGAATATCTGATTGGCTGTCTCAGTGACGTGCGAGTGACGAGTCTCGAAGCCAATGTTTACGTGCACTTTTCGCTGACTTGCAATCTTGCGTTGTTGTCGTCAGTCTGTCGTATGTAGCGCATTCCGATAGCTGCTACATCCACATTAACATTACAACACAGTAACATACCTTCTCTAGCTTTATAGCTTAAATTCGAACCTGGGGTTATTTTTGTGGCTGGAAGTTTGGATGAAACTCGGTTACTTCACATGCCAGGATGAGTTTAATTTTAAAAAAACATTTGACGCTCAAGGATATGTTTTTGGGGTTGATACTTGCTATTTATATAAAATTTTTATCAATAACTAGCGGGCGCCCGCGGTTTCACCCGCGTGGTTCCCGTTCCCGTGGGAATTGATCAATCAATCAATTCAATTTTTCTCGCCGTAAAAACCATCCTTGAACTCCAAGGAACATTTAAAAAAAAAATTGGCCAAATTGGTCCAGGCGTTGTTGAGTTATGCGCTTACCAACACATTTTGCGATTCATTTTTATATTATAGATATCATAACTAACACTTAAAACATTTTGAAATAACACCATTTTACAGAGATGATAATTGAATCAATCAGTATTTATTTTATATAGAATGTTCTACTCTATCTATATTATACTTCTTTAGCTTAAAAATTATTAAAAATCTTGAAGGGCCATGATGGGCATACAAATGAATTGAAGTCTGTTGCATACCTTAGAGTCATAGTCCCCCGCGCCGTTCTCCTGGCGCGCGGCGGGCGTGCGCGGCGTCCAGGGCGCCAGGTAGAGGATGAAGGCCACGCGCCGGTCCGCCAGCAGGTCGTCGTGCACCAGCAGCCGGTCGCCGGGCCCGTACAGCGAGCACGACGCCGACACCGACGTCAGCGTCAGACCCGTCACCTCCGCTACCTAACGTATTAGAAATAATCATATATAATTGGCCGTTCTTCACAAATCAATTGTGACTATATTGGTCACTAATAAAATAATATCTCTATCTCTGGACATTATTCACACAGCGCCCCAAACTAAGCATTAGCTTGTGCTATGGGTGCCAGACAACGGATAAACATTACTTATATACTTTTTTTTGTAAATACATACATATCACTACATAGTATAAAACAAAGTCGCTTTCTCTGTCCCTATGACCCTTTGTATGATTAAATCTTTAAAACTACGCAACGGGTTTTGATGCGGTTTTTTTTATTAGATAGACTGATTCAAGAGGAAGGTTTATATGTATAATACATGCATAATATAGTAGAGAAACACTGATAATTTTAGAGGTTTTTAATTTAAGGTCGTAAATAATCACATTTTTTTGCGCTTACATTGCAAACGCTGGCTGAACCCTAAGAGATAGATCAAAATAATGTACTACACTATTGTACACCTTAAAAAGTTTTACAAAAAAGTCCGCGATGGTATATGTCTATCTCTTAGGGATAACCCACAATAACCATTTTCCTTTACTTATTACGATAAAATAATGGCTTATTTACGAAAAAGTGATTTTAAGCAATACAGTATTAATCCTTATCCAATAAAGTACCATAAATAAATTGTGCATGTTAGATCAATATGGCCCTTTACATCATGTAATTTAAATGAATAGTTTCGAAGATATTACAGATTTAAAATGCAGGGACATAGCGGTTGCGGCGGTACCGGCCGGGGAGCGGATGGATGATCGTTTGTTATTCTTTCACGTAAAAACTACTGAATTGATTTTAATACTTTACAATAATATAGCTTATACATCAGAATAACACATAGGCTACAATTTACAAGATATTCCCGCGGGATAACGTCCTATAGTTCACGCGGGCGAAGCCGCGGGCGGAAGGCTAGTTATACTAATGGTCAAGAAGTCGGCTATTACACCAGAGGTCCCGGGTTCGATCCCCGCACAGTAAAAACATTTGTGTGCATGAACATGTCTGTTTGTATCGATCTGGGTGTTTCTATGTATAATAATTATGTATTTATTTACAAAACAAGAAGTATATAAGTAATGTTTATCCGTTGTCTAGCACCCATAGCACAAGCTAATGCTTAGTTTGGGGCTAGATGGCGTGTGAATAATGTCCAGAGATATTTATTTATTTATAATTTTCTTACCCAACTCATAATTTCAGTCTTCAAAAGCTCATGAATTCCTCTAATGCTCCGCTGCCACGTGAGGCTGCACAGGTCTGTGGTCTGGTGAAACTCATACAAATCCATTTTCTTGCGGGACCAATCTAATGTGTTCATGTCATCTACAATATTGTTAATTATTTCTGGGTTAGCCAAAACATTGTGGAGCAGACAAACTCGGAATGGATCACATGTGAGTGTGACTTCATCACTTGAATGGTCTTTCATTTCTGACCAATGTGTTGTCAACCTTTCTTTTATTTCTAGTGCCTGAAAAAAAAATTAAGAATTGAGAATTTACTTACTCCAATAGTACATCTTATGCAAAATAGCTCAGCCATATTATCCCTAAGAATAGTAGATAAGTTATAAAATAAATTAATTAATAGGATGCGGGCATTATCAGTTGGCGCAACTGCCTGCCTGCCTATAATAATAATGGAGATTTCAAACATGAAATACAAATAATAATAATAATAATAAATTAAGTTTCAAGCTAAAGAAACAACTTATTGTTATACACTACCTTAAAGGCCTCATTTAGTTTAGGTTCATCCATCCGGTTGGCCCGAGGGTTCAGTTGTGCTTTCACAGGCTTACTGTAGACATCTTCATCCTTCACCAAGACAGAGTCATCTTCCCAAGGTGACTCTGAGTCCGAACTGTAGTCTGATGATGAGGAAGATGAGGAGTAGTCAGCTGAAATAATGGTAAGATGTACTTAAAATCACTGCATAAGAGCAGATGTTTTTTTAATACATTTAACTCTACATATTGAATTAAGCAAGCAAGTTAACTTTCTGACAGTCTTATATTATTTTCAGACAGTTAGTTTTCCCGCGCAAAATCCAAAATCAAGCGAGTGTTCTCAAGAATTCCCAATGGACTCACCACCGCGAATTCTTTTAACCTCGTCAGCCGAGGCCTGGTAAGAATTGACGGCGCACACGTCCGAGTCATCACTATCTGTGTCCGATATCTCTATCACGGTGCTGGAGAGCCGCCGTTTGGATGGCGGCCTCTGCGGCTGCTTCTCGGCAGAGCCTTCGCCACCGCTGCCGCCGGGTCCGTCGTTCCCCAACGGGGTGCTAGATGACGGCTCCTCGTTTTCGTGGCTCGGCGAACTCATTTTATCACATTAACACTACATAATACGCCGCAATAACAATGTAAACGAAAATGATGCGACGCCTAACCTCAAAATTTGTTGACGTTTCGGAAGAGAGCTGCCATCAAAAAAATGATGCGCTTTCGTTTTGTTCTGGTAACGTAATATATTTTTTCTGTGTTTAAAACGGTTTGAAATTGTTTATCCCACTGCTTATAATTAAATCTTGTGGTTAATTAAGAAACATTTTTTTATTTATTAACATGAGTAAATTTTTTGAAGGAACTAAACTTTAAGTTTTAAAAAATATGTCAAACAGGCTGATAAAAAAACAAAAAGTCAAAACAAATTATGGCCGTTTTTGCCGGAATAAGCCGAGCGAGCGTGTTTTTTTGTTAAAATTGTAATATATTGAATTATCAGCGTCTGATATCTCGTAGGAATTCGTTATAAAAGATTAGTCTTCTCTTTTAAACTATCAAGATGAGTGATGATGATATTACTATCATGGAAGTAGACGAAGCGGTGCCAAAACCGTCAAAGTCGAACGCTAAACCGGCAAAATCTGTGTCCCACCTGCCATGGATTGAGAAGTACCGACCTCAGGTGTTCACCGATATCGTTGGGAACGAGGACACGGTGTCGCGGCTAGCGGTGTTCGCGCGCACGGGCAACGCGCCGAACATCATAATCGCGGGGCCGCCCGGCGTGGGCAAGACCACGACGATCCTCTGCCTGGCGCGCGCTCTGCTCGGCGCGTCCTTCCGCGACGCCGTGCTCGAGCTCAACGCCTCTAACGACCGTGGCATCGACGTCGTGCGGAACAAAATCAAAATGTTTGCTCAACAAAAGGTGATTTGAATATCTAGATTCCTATTAATAAATCTGTATTTATACCTAACTAAACCAAACCCTTACATCTTTCTAGGTCACTTTGCCAGCAGGTCGACATAAAATTGTGATTCTGGATGAGGCAGACAGCATGACAGAGGGTGCTCAGCAGGCTCTGAGGCGCACCATGGAGTTGTACTCCAGCACAACTCGCTTTGCACTGGCCGCCAACAACAGTGAGAAGATCATTGAGCCCATACAGTCACGCTGTGCTGTGCTTCGCTACTCTCGACTCACTGATGCTCAAATACTTGCTAAAGTAATTATTTATCTTATCATGTCTGATGTTGTATCAATATTTTGATTTATCATAACTGTGTTTGTTCAAATACCTAGGATTGGTAGTGGACAAAAAGACCAGACTCTGTAAATTAGACATCAGGAAATAGTGTGTGTAGAGTACTAGAACTTATCAAATAATAAATTTTCAGGTAATCGAAGTATGTGAGAAAGAACAGCTGTCATATACAGAGGATGGTGTGAGTGCAGTAGTATTCACAGCGCAGGGAGACTTGCGAGCAGCACTCAATAACCTGCAGTCCACTGCCCAGGGCTTCGGACACATCAGTCCTGAGCATGTGTTCCGTGTCTGTGACGAGCCCCATCCTATGCTTGTACGCTCAATGCTTGATGCCTGTATTAAGCAGGATATATATGCAGCTTATAAGGTTTGTACTGACAGAACTACATATTTTGTAATCTCAATTCACTTAATAGCTCTATCAGGAGTAAAGGTACTAAATATTTACGTTTTTATGCCTACTTTTTCAAAGTGATTTGGAAATGAATTCATAAAAAATACCTCAGCCTAAACCAATATGTATCTTCGTCTACTTGATCAATAAAACAGAAATAAGGTTAATGTACAAACTAGTATATCAGCTTCAGTTTTCAGCAAGATTGTCCATTACAGATAATAGCGAAACTGGTGAAGCTGGGGTACGCGACGGAGGACATCGTGAGCAACATCTTCCGCGTGTGCAAGACGCTGGAGGCGGGCGAGGACACGCGGCTGGCGCTGATCCGCGAGGTGGGGCTGACGCACATGCGCGTGGCGGACGGGCTCGCGTCGCCGCTGCAGCTGGCCGGCCTGCTCGCGCGCTGCTGCCGCGCCGCCGCCGGCCACCAGCCCGACTGGTGACGCATCGTGGACTCGGCTTTGTGCACACTACAAGCACAATGCTAACCACCAAACTTACTGATATTACTATAACATTACTGGCCAGTTTTAGTTATAAGCATATGGGTGGTCATCGCATTGCTATTTCCTGACCACCTCATGCTGATATCTAAAACTGGACTGTTTAAGTTATCAGCATGGGGTGATCATCGGTATTGCTATAACTGAACTACTCCTCTACTGTAATATTTTAATACAGTGTTTTTACCAGCTCATTGATTGTGTGTTAATCCTTCTAGCCCCAGATTACTAGACACAATAGAAAATCTATTGTTATGCGGCACCCGAGTGCCGGTTCGGCGTTGAGTGGTTAAAAGAATTGTAACATAATTATGTCCATAATTGTTCAGTTTTATTGAAAAATTTCTAAATACCAATATAAAGCGAAATTGTTGTGTATTACAATTATATTGATATGATGTCAGATTTTTCATGTTGTACATTCCAAACAAAAACAGTGTCTTAATTATTTTTTTTATACTAGGTCAGTTGGCAGACAGACACGCAGCCCACCTGATGGTAAGCGGCCACTGCGGCCTATTCCATTGAGGGACGCTTCACCTGGAAACGTCCCTCAATGTGCTGCCAGACTGTAGACTCATCCGATCTTCGAGCCTCTGATTACAAGTGTACTGGCTCCCACATTAATATTGCCGGAACACAGCCAGAGCTGTTATGGCGGCAGATTTCACCTGTGGGGGTGGTAGCTAGCCAGTCGGACTCTGAAAAAGCCCTACCACCAACCAGACCCAAGGCGGGAATCGAACCCACGACCTCCGTGTTTTTATACCCAAACGGCTTAGCCACTGTTCCACAGAGGCAGTCAAAACATATTGTTACAAAATTGTTATTAAGCTGTAAATATAATTGTTAATAAAATAAAACCAAGTTTTATATAATATAAAATGTATTTCATTATAATATACTTACAATCTTTTGAACCATTAACATCAAAACGTAATAACAATATAAAAGCTAGTCAGAGGCGCGAGCGAGCAGGCGCGAGGAATGTGGCTCACCGCGTGATCTCTAACATTTTGTTGTGCTCCCCCATGAGGCTCTGCAACGCACCCAGTCACGTTAACATCGACATTCGATAAAACGGTACAAAAATATACTATTTACTTATAACCTAGTGGCACTAAAAGTAATATCCAATAAGGATTTTTGTAAATTGTGACAAATATTTTTAAGCAACTATTCGACTTTTCTCGCTTATTATGAATGAAAGTATGTTGATACAATGTAAGGCTGCTATTTGTGGAATGTCCTAAGCTATAATAAGGCTTAATTTTGTCTCCAACGTGCAACGGTGACGTCGGTCGAGCGCACCGGGGCATAGAAAAATGTGCCGCGAATGTCCCCTTTCCTGTTAACAGCATGTTAATTCGTACGCTAGACCGACGTCAGCTAAGCTGTGGGGCGGCGCGGCAGTCAGTGCAAGACGCGCTGCTCGTGGACCGGCACCTCCTCGATCATCTTCTGGTGCTCCTCGCTCAGCGCCTGCCACACACGCACTCACTCAGACCCGCTATCACGGGGGTTTACACTCGTTCAAACTTATTAAGCTTTCCATTAAGGCTGACCCCACATTTGGCGCCCGCCGCGATCTTTGAGCGGTCGGCCGATCAATCGCTACTATCGTAGACACGCCGCACGCTGGTTAACCGCCGCGTGACCACACGTGACACGTCGGGAGCCCGCTCCACAACCGCGCCCGCCAAATGTGGGGTCAGCCTAAATCAAATAAGTATCCTAGGACATTTACAGCGCCAAATGTGTGCTAGATAACTGTGATCATTAACATTCGCTTAACAAGTACTTTCCGAGTACAACATCTCATTTTCAAATATTCAAATTAGGATACTTAAATTTTAAACGGAAAACTCATAGATCAGAGCAAGTAAAATAATCATTTTGAACATTAATGCTGTGTGCAAGCCAATTTTGCAGTTGGAAGAAATGAAGAAGAAACCACAGAGCAGGAACATTGTTATGTCAAATAGAAAGTATTTCAAAAGCACCCGATAGCAGGCCTGAGCGTGGACCCCATGCACTCCCGTACCGCATTCATTCATTCATCAGATATTGTTATATCTACGCCATTCGTAGGTTAAGATATATTATTAAATAAAGAATAACAGCTACGTTAGTCCCTCCAGACCAGCTAGACGTTTGTAGGGAGTCAAATATCTGTTGACTTTTGTGTGACTATGGTGTAATAACATCAGTCGGACTTGAAGACTCGACATTTGTAAATAGACGATAAAAGCTAAGTCAACATGAGCCAGTACGTTAGGCTGAGTTGCTATGATTTAAAACATGTGCCGATAAAACGTATGGCGCATGAAAATTACCCTCAAATATTTTTGATAAATAAAATTTCAGTCACAGTGAGTAACACTGACAAAATATTTATGGTATGGTATGTGGTATTGATTTTATTGTCCCAATAAACTGCCACCATGTGCTATAGATAATAACATAAATACGCCTCTTAGCAGCAGTAAGTAATAGCCTTTACTATTTACAAAGTAGAAGGGAAAAAGAAGAAAATATTCGCAATATCCCGTCACCTTAGGACTCTGCCACACTGGCGGATAGCAAGCGGTGACGCCGCGCCTCCGCTTTGAAACCGCTTGCAATCCGCCAGTGCGGCAGGGCGCTTAAGAGGAAAGCACGGAGCTATTTTTCCATACAAACGCTGTCCCCTGTTTTCTCCCTGGATAATGCCATTAGTGAAATATTTTTTTTTTCCAAAAATCTATGACCACTATTTGCATGTCCCTATGTTTTCCTTTTTTTCATAAATTAATAATTAAGAGAGATATGAACCTTCAAAAACCTAAAAAAATGGCCAGATTTTCCGCTGTGTTTAAACATCCAGAAAACAAATTTAACTAGATTTAATTTAAAAAAGGAAAACATAGAAACAGGGTCAAAGCCTTTCTTTAATTTTTGATGAAAAAAATAGTTAAATCGGTCAAGTTTTGGAAGAGAAATCAGGGGACTACGAAACGTTGATTTTACGTACTTTTAAGAGGTATTTTCGGTCCAAGCTGCAGTTGTCTCTATCGCGCTCTGCGGGGGAGGCTTGAGGTTGGGGAGACGCGGACTAATACGTATACTCTCTATGACGTGACGTAGTCGATAGTTATATCGATATCCTAGTGTTGTTCATCGATATCGATATTTCCAGTTAAAATATTTTGCGTGAAGTGCATTTAGCAGATTGTTGTGATGTTTTATTGTTGGAAGGTATTATGTAACTGATATAAACTTTTTCTTGACAGTTTTTTATGAATTATATACTAAAACGCCTCGACTAGGCCGTCGAATTTAGACAAAAAAAGAAGCTAAATTCGCAAAGCGTGATGTAGTTCTGCATTTTAAGTATATTGTATAGGTCTGTGAGAGTAATGTTATTTCAAATTTGCAACTTCGAAAAACCTGTGGAAACTGAGAAAATCTTCGAAATTTTGGGACTTTTTTTACTATTTGCTCTCCAGGGCCAAAACTATGATTTTTTTGTGAACGACACACTACACTAATAAACTGTATTAAAGTACCTACCTACAACTGGAGGCAGCTCTATTTGACTTCATAGAAGCCAAGCTATGGCACTTCGACGGTGACCAATATTTCTCGAAAATAGAAAATTTCAGGTTTTACTTACTTATTTCGCAAAAAAACTGGCAAAACCACTAGCCCCACGAAGATGTCTGATATCTTTTGTCACAGACCGAGCATTGAACCATGTCCTTTACCTTTGCTTGAGTACCTAATGATTTCTAATATTTACACGGTTAGTATAATGTTCCCCTACAAACAGCAGGAGTATACAAGCTTGATTGTGACTGTGGGCTCTCTTACATTTGACAAACCAAAAGGAGTATCAGTACGCGAATAAAAGAACATATCGCGGATATGAAACACCGGAGGTCAACGAAGTCAGCAGTGTGTGAACATGTACTGGATAAGCCCAACCATTACATTCGCTTTGATAAATCCCAGGTCCTTGCCAGAGAGAATCGCTATATACCCAGAATGCTACGCGAGGCCATTGAAATTAAAAAACATCCTAATTTCATTATGTAAGATGGTTGGAATGTACCACCTACTTGGGACCCAGTATTACATCTAATGGTTTCCAATGGACATCACAATACTGTGCAGCTTCAAGACACCATCAGCTCCTACTGAGTGGATAGGAACGTATTGAATGATAGTGAAGACGACAGTTGCTGATTATTCTAAAATAATTATAAAAGTGAAGGTAGAAATAACAATTTTTGACGCATAACACCTGAGTCATACCGTGATCACGGCCACTGAAAAGTAGTCGAAACGTCGGGTTTAAATTTCAAAATGTAGAATATACGCGAGTTTTCATCCGTTTAAAGTTGTTTTATTTTAACTTTGCTTGAGTGTTACATTTGCCACAAGAGAAAGCCATATAACTTTACTCGTGGAAAAAAAAAAAAAACAAAAAAAAAAGTTTCTATTAACAAATGCGAATAAATTCACAAAAAGCAATAGGGGTACTCGTCGGATCCGATCCACGAACCTATCGGTGTCGATGAGCAGTACGTAGCCACTACCAGCAAGACTTAATACTGTCTGTCGAAATTAGTGACCTGTTTTTTCCTTTGCATTGTCCGTGAACATTTACCGGTTTTAAAATATTATGCAGAAGTCTATTTTCTTTTGTTCTATTCCTTCTTAGCTGTGTGCAGGCGGGCGCGGGGCGTGGAGGCGGCGTGGCACGCAAACATTGACAGTCTCACTTACACATTGATAGCTCGGTTGTTCGGGCACTGCGCGACAGCAATAGATTTTACAAAAATCCAATTTTCAATTTTCTCACCCTTAGTATTTCCTCTTAACGCAAAGTTGACTGACCTTAAAGTACTTGACAGTCTTGACGCGCAGCTCGAGCGTGGCGTCCTCGTCGCACACGAACAGCGTCTGCGCGTGCTGCTGGAACGCCGACACCGTCCACATGTGGTTCACGCCCTCCTCCACCGCCTTCGCCAGCGCCAAAGACTTGTGCACGCCCGTGATCAGGATCATCACCTAACATACACAAAACACAAGGATATTTTATAGGTGAGAAAAATGATTTTTATTTTATCAAAGGGTACAAAGCCGGCCTTATATTGTATACTAAATACATGTGTTAGAGAGAAAAGCAACTCCATAACATACTTGATGATATTAATCAAAAGCAAAAGAAGGAACTTAAAATCAAATAAAAAGCGACATGAGCCCACGATTGTTGAATGTTTTCTGGCAAAAGTTAAATAATCACCATATTTGTGCATTTACCATTATTCAGGCATAGAGCTCAGGCCATTGATTAGTTTTATAGTCCTTAGTTCCCATTGTGGTCCAGGTGGATGGACTGTGAGGGACTCGACGAGCTTAATTCCCTTCGATACAAAACAAACAGAATTTTATTTTCACTTTTTTGTAAAGTTTTGGGAATATGGAAGAAGTGTCCACCGGAACCAGCAAAATGTTTAAAGTGGTCTATAAGAAAAGTCTGTGCAAGTTTTGTTAGTGTATAAGCATAGCATATGGTGACCTCCTTAGCGTCCATGACGGTGCCGACGCCGACGGTGAGCGCCTGCCGCGGCACCTTGGAGATGTCGTTCCCGAAGAAGCGCTTGTTGGCCTCCAGCGTGTCGTAGGCCAGCGTCTTGACGCGCGTGCGCGATACCAGCGATGAGCCCGGCTCGTTGAACGCGATGTGGCCGTCGGGGCCGATGCCTGGTATACACATTAATTATTCATTTATTAAACAAAGCTTCTAAAAAGATTTTAAATTAAAGGAAAACTAACCCTCTGGCAGTTGTAGTGGCGTAACTATACGTGTTGGCATATTACCAGGCGTGGCAAATTCCTTCTTACACGGGGCCTCTCATTTTTAGGTACCTATTTTGGAGCACACGATACTCGGGCCAGAGACTCGTTCTTTTTGAGAAGCTTGCACGGGCTGCTTTTAAATCAGTGACCCCTAACCTGTCCAAGCTACACTGATAACACGCCACTCTGGTTGTACCTACTAGTTATCGATCAATAATAAAGAACTTGGTGATCGATGCTACTAGTGGAAGAATTTTGACAACGCATGAGAATAAAAAACTAACAGTTGGAGAGCAAGCAGCCGCAGTAAGATCTAGGGAAACCAAATGGTCTCTATCTAAATGTCCAAAATATTCATTTCTTTATCCAAATTTTCATTTTCTTTTTACTTTTTTATACTTAGGAAGATGCAGAAGCAAACTATTGAAGTTTGACTTTATGTAAGCAGGGCAATGTCCGCGCTTGGAGCAGTGCTCACCTCCGATGAAGAGGTGCACGCCGCCCGCCTGCTGGATGAGCGCCTCGAAGCGCGTGCACTCGGCCACGAGGTCGGGCGCGTTGCCGTCCAGCACGTGCGCGTTGCCCGGCTCGATGTCCACGTGCTTGAAGAACTCGTTCCACATGTAGTAGTGGTACGACTCCGGGTGGTCGCGCGGCAGACCTGACACACACAGTATACGTCGCAGATTCTATGCCGATATTACTAGACGTACTACAGCATCAATACTTTGCTTTAGTAATTATCTATAATTTCTATTCGATAGCATACTAAAGCTATTTGTGATTAAAAGAATATAATTTGAATTGCGTACCTACTTATGTTCAAGACAGTATTAAACATTTTACTTCCTAGAGATCCTACCTATATCCATGGTAATTCTTATAGTATAACTGGCGGAGAACTTAATGGTATTAAACATTATTTTACTGATACAAGAGTAAGCATTTTATCATTTTCAAATATATACGTACCAGTTTAATATACGTTTTTCGTATGTTTATGTACATACGTTCTTTTGTCTGTTGATACAATTGATGACAGGGATTGGAAAAGAGGGAACTGCCCAAATGAATAACCTGGACGATGCGTGATACTGACCGACATACTCGTCCATGTTGAAGGTGGTGACGTACTTGAAGGAGATCTTGCCCTCGTTGTAGAACTGTATGAGCTTGCGGTACATGCCGAGCGGCGTGCCGCCGGTGGGCAGGCCGAGCACGAAGTGGCGGCCGGGCCCGGGCGCGAACTGCGTCACGCGCTGCAGCACGAAGCGCGCCGCCCACTCCGCCACCACCTCCGCGTCGTCCAGGATTATCAGCCTCATCTTCACTCGCAGTCACTCTCTCCGCACCTGTACCTACAACTAATTATTTATCTATTGGTCTAAAAATTCATTGATCATTGCTAAAAGCCATGGGCGTAGCGTACCCACGGTGGTGCAAGAGAAGGTTCATGTCCTCCCCTCCACTCTTAGCTGAAGAAAGAAGCTAAATATAGTATCGTGCCACAAGCCACAGACGGCACAGTAGTCTTACTTGACAATTGGGGTTTGATGAAGACTTAAATGGACCGGAATGGTTGGCGCTCTTCAGGGCCTAAAGCAGATTTATGATTGCAGTAAGATTTAAAACATTGCGTTGATTTTAATTAACCACAAGTTTTTAATTCCGTGGGTAACGTTACCATGGGGGCGGAGGATGGTGACTTGGTGAGTGGGACTGCTAAAGAAAGGGCGGAGTTTTCACACTAATCCTTGGGGTGCTCCTCCTTGCCTTATGGTGGTGTCATAGGTGACGGGAAGAATAGCTTTGTGCATACTAAGCCACATTCGAACATTCTCATGCTCTTTTTTTAAATGACGTCCTTTTATAAATAAATTCTTTAATTAATTATCCTCATTCCAAGTACTTAGGTAAGAGTAAGTAGGTACCAAAGTCATTGAGTGGCGCAAATCGGCCGCATTCAGTCCTACTTAAAGAAGGTCGTCATAAGGTAAACATAAAACACAAGTACTTATAACTTCTTCAGCCTACTCGTATCGTATAAGTATACATATAATATGTTCATTTTCGACAAAGCGCTGACGCACTAAAATAATGTTTAATAACTGATGGCTATCATAAAAATAATCGTTTAAACTTAGGTACAAGTGTGTCAATCTCGAAAATCAAATGATATCGATATAAACAGATCGCGATAGGTATTATACACAAAAAGACGTACCTGTACACACATTTTAACATAATCTAGGCAATACGAGTAGTACAGTCTTTCCAATGCAACCAGGTTATTCTATCAGCCCTTATCTCATAACTTTCTATTTAAGAACGACATACATTGCATCAGTATTTATTATTTGTGATATGTAAGAGTATTGTCAATCAATGAGGCGAGATAAAAAGTCAATGTTCCAATTAATGCGGAACAAAGTATAGATAGAAAGGTTCAATGCGTTCATATTTACACAATCACGTTGTAATTAGCTGTGACTAGGTCGATGGCGCATTTGCTGAACCTGTCCTATGCGCCAGGAGCAGTAGGTTCGAATCCCACCCAGGACCAAATATGTCTGGATGTGTATTGTACGTAACTTCGTTTTTCTGATACCAATATCTGCGGTGGTGCCGGAAGTTCTTTAAAAGCAACTCAAGCCGAGAGAAACTATTAGTTTCTCGTGATCATAATATGAAAGAACGTTACTTTGTTATTTTAAAAGAAAACGGAAGAAAATTCACAGCGTACTTAAATGAACACGAAAGCAAGGGCGAGATATCAAACTGCGCATAAAAGTATCGTGACTGTAATCATGTAATCCCACAATTTTGTTTTTTTCGAGTTTGTATTTCAAAAGAAAAGTTTTATTTTCAACCACAAATCGACAGTTTTAGTGTCAATTTTATAACAAAAAGTTCGATATTTAATGTGGTTTACATGCGGTTGACCGTGTCCGATGTCCGTTTTCTGGTGATGGATATAGGATTTGTTTATTTATATTAATTATAACATAAGTTTTTAATTTTTAAGTAAAAAATTACCTCATAAGTCCGGCAGTGGACGTCGCTTGGCTAAAATGAAGATAATGCATTTAACTGCTGACATAAAATACATATTTAGGTAAACTAAAACAGGTCTTGGGTAGACAGACAGCACAAACGAAAATTGAACCGGTTTCAAGACTTCTGGCTGATCGTAATAATAAGTTACAAAAAGGACACACATAGCAATTAATTTGAAAGGCATCATTAATGTGATAACATCTCCTTTACTAAAAAGGTTAAACCAACCTACAATAATTTTCCCTGTCTTCTAGTATCAATAAATAAAGACATAATATTTGAATAAATTATTTAACAGTGCATAAGACCTGACCATAGGTTATTGTTCGATACATAAAATCTGAAAAAAATCATAAAATCAGCAAAAATATAGTAAACGTCAATTCAATGCAATCGTCAATATTTTCGGCAGGTCGTTAACCTTCACAGGGTCACTCACCTCGTTCGCGGCCGGTTCGATTCGGTGCGATCGCTTTCTCCACGACTCGGGCGTCTGTTGTGCGCCGGACACTGTGTTGACTGAATTTAATAAAAACAAAACACAACCAGCTATCCTAACAACAACGATAAAGTTTGTGACGATATCTCGCGAGTGTCGGTCAGTCGCGCCTCAGTCGCGCGGCCGCTTATCAGCTGCCTGTCAAGTGCACGCACTGACAGCTGGCGTAACAAATTGCCATGCAAAACAATGCGTGGCTACTTGGTAGAATTGGATTGATTTCAGATCATAACTGAAGGGTCTCTCTATTTAAGCATATTGTCGAAAATAGACAAACGACAAGTCAAAACTAATTTTACAGAATTGTTACATAAATCCATGTTTAACTTTAAAGTTTTCAAGATCGAATAAATAAAAATTTGTACGCGCGGTGTTATGTATAAACAAGAAAATCAAGGTACACAAGGGAAAAGAAATAAAAACCAAATTCCAATAAATGATGTTTATTTCTAATAATAATACTTAATGGGAGATTATCCAAAAAGTTGAGAATTTCACTAGAAGAATTATTTTTAAGACATAGAACAACATTAACAGTAACCATCAATATTTGATAAAATAGAGGAAGATAAAAATTATCTTAATCCAAAGTATACTAAAAGAAATAATCAAATCAGTACATCACAAACCTATGAGGGGTCGGCTGCTTAATTTTTGGCGTCGAAAGAGACCGCTCAGACGAAAGCCCACTTGAGTCGGCCTCCACGGCATTTGCAAAACCGTACCATCTTCTACTAAACCAAGAACAATACGGTTTTTACATAATAATCATGCGTGCTGCATTTAAGTAAACATTTCAACCATGATTGGCATTATTGGGCCCTATTATAAATCCTCTGATAGCAGCATTTCAGCTTTAAATATTATTTCTCTTTTTAATTCTTATACTAAGACGATAGACAAAATACAATGCTGCCATCAAAGGTTTATAATAAAGAAGAAACTCTTGTGAATTTCAATAAAAATATATGTGTAAAATAAATATGATTAAATCGAAGTTTATTTATATGTCGAGTCACGTAAAATAATGCAATTTGCTAGAATACTTAACACGAGAAACCAACAGAGCAGTATAGGACTAACCAACATTCTCCAACAGATTTGGTGAGAGAGCGAAACAACCGATAGATCAACTTAACATTATTATACTCCTAGCTCCTATGTGATACTATGTAGGTGTTAGAATAATCAGTTTGCACACGCGACTAGGGCCAGTGACAGGCGCGGGGTCGCCAGTTTATATGAAAATGGGTCACATCAAGGATTTTTGGGATTGCCCCAGCTTGGCAAAGGTGTGGAAAAAATAGTATGAACCTTGTTCAGACAGAACAAAAATTAATATCTGATTTGGTAGTGTCTTTCAGAAGGTTTGAACGTATATTTCGGCGTATAAGTTTTATTAATGTACATAGATTATACGTCAGGAGGTTGCTTTTTTTCATATCGCCGCGAAGAGTTAAGGGGTTAAATTAACAAAATTATATTAATTAATCTTATAATACGATTCAACTTAATTGGCTTGTCTGAACATCGTGCGAGAACCTGCGCAGGATGTGGATGCCGTATCACGCCTTTTTAGAGGATACCAACGGCTCGAAACCCTACGTCGCGATGTGCTAAACTACTTAACTATAAAAATATCTTCTACGTTAACATAAAAATATATATTTGCGCATCGACCGATATACATAGCTTACACCATTCTAAATACCGCGCAGGTAATACGAGTCTCAGATATACAATAAATTTAACGACATGCTGGGGTGCCGTGCTCATATCACAGAAAATTATTATAACAAAATTTAAACAGTTCTATCGATTGTGATACAGCAAAAACTATGGGTTCGGGCATACTATATTCTGCATCAACTGCAAGTAGGTCGTCATATTCGGCCCGGGATAGGAACATTCAATCGATTTTGAGTATCAACCAGAACACTACTCGAAAACTGATGTCCAGCGTTGTCTAAACGTTATACAGCTCATCTTCATCGAACACGAAGTCAAACAAGTCGGTCACTTTTGTAGTACGGATCTAAACGTTAACATCGGTCGGGAGTGGCCCCCGCCCCTCCTCGCCAACCTACGCATCGATAACTCTAGAATTTCCACCAGCCGACGGGACCGCGCGACACCGAGAACTAGCCTGAAAAGGCACTACCTGGAGTGTTTGGCACATGAGTAAAAAAAACCATTAAGGACGCCTTCCGTTGACCTTAACGAGGACGTCACTAAAAAGCTTACTTAGAAATATGGAACCATGGACCGGGTCTCTTCTCACTCGAAAACTGTATATAACTAATTCTCGGCACCGCTCCGGCCGTCGACAGGAAGTAATTCTAGCTTCACGAGCACAATGTAATATTTGAAACTTAGCATACTTAAGTATTTAGCAAAAAAGCGGCGCCGAGGCGCGCGCCAACAAACTATAGTTATTCACTATCGTAACGGAACAGATGCCGGGCCCGCCGGGGCCGACTGTCACGTAAGGTCACACGTCCCCATTTAGTGAAACACTAGTAGCCGCACTAGGAAGTCAGAAGCCCAGAGCCGCCCGCAGAAGCCACGCCGGGCCGGCGGGAGCCTCGGGTGCGGCCGGGCCTGCGGGCGCGGCCAGGCCTGCGGGCGCGGCCAGCCCTGCGGGTGAGGCCAGGCCTGCGGGTGCGGCCAGGCCTGCGGGTGCGGCCAGGCCTGCGGGTGCGGCGAGGCCTGCGGGTGCGGCGAGGCCTGCGGGTGCGGCGAGTCCTGCGGGTGCGGCGAGGCCTGCGGGTGCGGCCAGGCCTGCGGGTGCGGCCAGGTCTGCGGGTGCGGCCAGGCCTGCGGGTGCAGCCAGGCCTGCGGGCGCGGCCAGGCCGGCGGGCGGGGATCAGCAGAGCGCGGAGTCGCGTCTGGCGCGCTTGGGCGGCGGGTCGCCGTCGCCGCTCCAGTACGCGTACTCCGGCAGCCACTTCAGCAGCTGCGCGTCGAAGAACTCCTCGAGCCGCTTTGCGTCCTTGTATATCGCCGAATCAGGCTGGTGACAATTTTTTTTATAAATTAGTACATAGGTCTATCCATACTTTATGACTTACGTTTCCGAGTAGTTATTGACTATCAAATACTCCATTATTTTAATATTACAAAAAAGAAGATGACAGAGGATATAGTTTAATACATTTCAAGGGTAATTACGAAATTCTTTCGTTTTCGAAGTTATAAACATGAGATCTTGAGATTTTCCTTTCTGGAATGTTGATTCCTAGGGGAGAGTTATATAGGGTTTAAAAGAGTGTAGTTCAATCGAGTGAAGTCGCGGTCGAAAGGCTAAATTGTCTATAATTATTTTGGCGAAGGTGGAGGTTACCGGGTTGTAGTGGTAGGCGTTGCGGAAGAGCAGGCGGCAGTCGGCCACGAACTGCGCCACGTGTGTGTAGCGCTGCAGGCTGCGCGGCTGCAGCTTCATGCGGATCATGTCCAGGCACATCGGCCGCGCGATCTGACAACACACAACGTCTTTATAAAAATACCTATAATATTTCCACCAGCGCCCCGTTCGCCATCGGCGGGGAATTCATCGACACACACTAGATCAAAATGCTCGCATACTGTGCGTTTTGGGAGAAACTTCCTGCCACGTACGCTACGGTTGTGGAATGAGCTCCCCAGCGAGGTGTCCCCACGAGACTACAGTATGGGGTCCTTCAAGAAGGGCGTGAAGAGGTTTTTATCAGGTCGGCAATGCGCACGTGAAACCCCTGGTGTTGCAGGCGTTCATAGGCTACGGTAACCGCTTTCCATCAGGTGGGCCGTATGCTTGATTGCTCGAGAGTGAGCGTGGTGCACACTCAAGCAAGCGTGGTGATTATGCCAGTACCCACCCATCATTGTAGCGATGACTCGATTTCAATGATAGAGACCTATGAAATGGCCTATGGAACATTCCATAGGCTGCTACAGTACAGTTGTTACAGAGTTCACGAGCGACTGAAGGGTGGTTGGTAGAAGTACCTTGGAGTGGTAGTGCAGGTTCTCCTTGGGCACGGGCTCGCGGAAGGCCAGGCTGGGCTCGTACTGGCAGTACAGCTCCAGCGTGAGGCGCTCCACCAGCCGCTGCTGGCGCGGCGACAGGCCCTCGCCGCTCCACGGCTCCTCGCACATGTCGGCGAAGTTTACGCACAGTAGGCACTGCCACGTCTCCGTCTCGCTGCGAACACGCCCACTCAATCAGTACTAGCTCAGCGCCCATCCGGGAAGGTGAATTCGTCGAATATTCCTAAGACTGTTTTTCGTGGCTTTTTTTTTCTGATCTTGCGAGGACGTTTGATACAGCATCAAACATAATAATATCACGAATAATAAACAAACTGTTTTATAACACTCCAATATAAGTATCGAAATCACGTCATATATTGTTAACAACCATGATCCGATGAAATCAGTGATCGTAGTTCACTGACAATGGATATTTAAATATCGCTAAATTTGGGGTCTCACAAGGCAGTATCTTTGGTCCAAAATGTTAATAAGCAATATTTTTCACATAACAATAAAATGTAAATGTGATTTTTATGTGATTTGTTTAGAGAAAGATACAGTAATATAAAATATTGTTTGATGGTACGTGTAAACTCACTCGGGCAGCTTCTCAATGGTGGGTATGTGGCAGTACTGGTGGAAGACCTTGGGGCACTTGTCGCAGCACATGAGCTCGCCGCCGTCCATGCAGACGGCGCACCAGTCCTCGTTGGGGTCGCCGGTGCCACCCGTCACTTCGCCCCCCGCCTTGCCTGCACACAGTCAAACAACAGTCATATAATATAACTTGTGGGAATTGTTGAAACGTGTTCACTACACAACATCGTTTCATTTTCTTAATTTTTTTTTTGTGACTGTATCGAGTGCTGAATTGAAATTGAAATAAATTGAAAGCTGAAATAGTAGTTGTTTGGTCCTGGGTTCAAATCCTGGGTCAGACAAAAAAAATTGTTTTTGAAAATACTCCAACAGACTAGAGTCTGAAAGTCCGCCATCTGATGTTTGCCTCTAAAAGCACGTTAAGCGTCGGTTCTGCGCCTGATCTCTCCTCACCGGCGCGGGCGGGCTGCAGCGCGTCGGGGTCGGTGGAGGAGTGCACGTGCGGCGCGGGCGAGGCGGCGGCGGCGGCGGGCGCGCGCGTCTCGCCGCGCTCGGGCACCACCTGCACGCCGTTCGAGTCCAGCTTGGCGATGGTGGCCATCAGGTCCTGCACCGACTCCGCGCACACCTTGTCCAGCTCCAGTGCGCCCGTTCCGCTGCCCTGCACACACCGATATCCGACACGTCAAAAACTATGTACCCAGTAACATCGTTGTTTGTATTATACGTAAAAATTACGTCACTCGAATCAAATATATCGAGATTTTTACTTTGAGTTAAATCCATTTTGTTTGTATTACATTCACAAATTTCACAATAGACTTACTAGTTTAATCATGTAGCATAGAATTGTGCCGGGTTATTTAAAATCATGCAAAATAAATTGTTAGCAAACAGATCACCAGATGGTAGGTGATCACCGTCTCTCATAGACATTTGCAACACCAAAGGCATCGCATACGCACAATGTGGCAAGTATCACTGGGTGTCTGGTATACATGCCGGCAACCTTCTTGGCCATCGGTCGAAGGAGTGGGGGAATGTTCGCGCATGTGTACTCCGCGCGCGAATCTCCCGACGCCCGCGCACATTTCAAAATCCTTGTTCTGCGCAATCCCCCCCCCCCCCCCGATTTCAAGATGTTTGCCGAGACCTGTACTCACGTTGAGGCTGGGGCTAGGCGTTTTGGGGTTGGTGGAAGTGACGGCGACGGGCGGCGGCGGCGCGCGCGGCCGCGACAACGTGATCTTGTAGTCCGCGCCGCCGCCGCCGCTGCCGCTGAGCGTCGCGGCCTCCATGCCGCCTGCGGAGGAGAACGCCAATCTTGTTACACTTGATGAATCTATGCATCGCGTTGGCGATGTACTGAAGCGTTGCGATACATTGCGTTCACAAGCATCATGCGAGTTGAAGAATTCAAACTTGAATTTTAGACGGATGTACGAGACATTTTTCATTTCAGTAATAAACTGCCATAGCAAATATAGGATATTTTTGGTTGCCTATTTATTTATTTAAATTTTATTGATAAGGAATAACAACACCCAATGTAACTAACAGACTAGTACTAAACATAATGGTTCCAAAAAACTTGGGCCAAAACAGTTATTTACAATAATATTTAATACTGTAAAAGTATGTAAAGTAAAGGAAAAATAAGGTGATATTAACGGTCTACGTTTACAACGTATACTGACCGTTGGGTTGCACGTGCTGCGGGATGTGCCACTTGGCGGGCGCGGCGGCGGGCGCGGGCGCGTGCGCCGGGGCGGACGCGGGCGCAGGCGCGGGCGTGTGGTGCGGCGCGTGGTGGAACAGGTGCGGCGGCGCGGGCGACGGCGTGCGCGGCCCGCCCGAGCGCCGCCCGCCGCCCGCCGCCGCGCCCGCGCCCACGCCGCCCACGCCCACGCCGCCCACCGAGCCCACGCCACCCACGCCGCCCGCGCCGCCGCCGAACGCGTTCGACGCGTACGCGCCCATCACTGCGATCACATCACATGTTACTAAATACTTCTAGCCTCGTTGCATCAAATGCTGAGGCGTCACCTCCCCTTTAGCATTATAATACAAAATCCACTTTTACTAAAATTCCTTTGACCTTATCAATCAAGGATATTCTGAAAGAGTTCATTTGAAAATAAAAAACTTTGTTTATTGACACTGTCTAATAATAAAGTATTGATGAAATTATCACCAGAACGTCAAATTACACAATTTTTTATCTTGTCTATATCACAAATTTTACAACCAATGTTTCCAAGAAATAATATTGTTCACAATATTTTGTACAAGGTAAAAAGCCATCGGTACCCTAGTTCTTCTGAACTAAGCCAATTGGATCATATATTACACAGCCATTCGACTGTCACGATTTCCGTCGCCGCCAAGCTAGTAGTGAATACCTACATACATCGATAAATAAAATAATCAAAGGTCACCGTAAATACCACTTGAGCCCCCCGTTTGGATCCCCTATCCCTAGGGTGTCCATAGATACTCACTATTCCGTTTGAACCCCCAAATAGGGGCCTCAAAAATAATTATAAAATTTTATTTCACTAGTTCGACGGTGAACAAATAAGAAAAATATAGGGGGTCCAAGAGTAACATCAAGTATCTGTGGATCCCCAAGGGGGGAATAGTGAATATCTATGGACACCCTGGGGGATTCAAACGGAGGCCTCAAGTGGAATTAACAAAAGGTTACTATATCAACTGTGCACTCACTCTGCTGGTAGGCGTGCTGCATGGCCTGGGCCTGCGCCTGCGCCTGCGCGTGCGCATGGTGCGCGCGCGGCGCGGGCGACACTCCGCGCGCCGCCTGCGCGTTCAGAAGCCCGCGTAGGTTCATCTCGTTCATGCCTGTCGACCGTGCCGCGACATAGGACAACTTGCATTAGTTATACAGCGTGAAATTTTAGTCTTTGTTTTCCCGCAGTGAAATGATTCTATCTTAGTAGTAAAATAGATTAATAAAGTTTTTTTTTAGTCAAATCAAAAGTTTTACGATTATGAGTGACAAAACTCAAACCAATATAGTACTAGCTGCGTCGCGGACGGTCACCGGCCGGGGTCATTGCCCTTCGCGTTTATCAAAAAAATGACTATTTACTCACATTTGGTATCCATTTTTCCATCAAATTTAAAAAAAAAAACAAAAATGTAAAAAAAATTAATAAATTATTACTTGCATAAATCGATACTACTACTGAAGGTGAAGCGTTCTGCTGCGGGAAAACAACGAAAAAACACGCAGTATAACGGTTGAGATTAGTTTCTCACTGATAGATAAGTTCCTAAAAATTGTAGGTCTACACCTACGTAGTAGGTGTAAAAAGGTATTTTATTCTATCGCCAATAATACTGATTAAATTAGCTTCGCTCCAACACTCCGATCAGCGGATAGAAGGCGCATAGGAATAACAGAAGAAGAGTTGGTACTGACCGTGCAGATGGTGGGGGTGCGTGGTGGAGGTGACGTGCGAGTGGCGCAGCGGCGTCGCGTGGCGCGCGCGCGGCGCCAGCGCCATGTAGCCCGCGCCCACGCCGCCCACGCCCACGCCCCCCACGCCGCCCACGCCGCTCACGCCCGCCGACGCGCCTCCCGACACCGACTGCACGTACGACTGCAACCACACTCGCTCACTGCACTGCTTGCGCTCAGTCACCCGCTCGACAGTGATCCACCACCAGAACAATACCCGAGGATATATTCCTCACTGAACTATACCTTCATCTCGTTAAAAATTTTTTTGTACTTTAGATGTCACTGAAACTAATTTTTGGTTGACTCCTTCCAAAATTCGGTATGCGTCTAGTGATACGATACTTGTGACCCATAGTTTAAGATTATCTAAATTACCACTATTATTATTTACATTGTGATTTCTCACTAATCAAGACCCCCAATCATTTTCATTTTTATGATTAAATTTTCTACATGACTGGATAATGTATCGATCCAGCTACTCATCCTTTTCATACCAATAAATACAAATTACCTAAACGATAAACAATATCCACATCTAGTAATCACAGTCCGCCAAAATCTAGAAAGCAAGAAAGCACATGTTTTTGCTTTTACTTTACCATAATTTTTATTAAACAAATTTCTAAAATGAATACCGTTCCTCTATGTACTATATTCTACTTTAAAAGTAAGGCTTTTATCTAATTACTTTGGTCATGCAATCAATCACTATAATCAAGTCTACGACATCGAACGCTACGACTGACCTGATACCGCGCCAGCGTCTGAGACATGTGGACAAGTCGGCATAATGTACAATCGGCCGGGAGGAGCATTTACGCGACACCAGTACCAATAAGCATTAGAAGAGGGTTAATAGAGGCATTGGGGTTAAAACACTGTACTTGTGCGAACGGCAAGGATAATCTATTTTGCAATCAAATGTGTTATACAATAGGATGTGTTAAGCTTCAATATTCAGATTTTGGACACACTTAAAACTATGAGTATAGTATAGCATTTAAGCTTTTACAGCAGAGAAATAGTCGGTAGTTTCGCAGCATTATAATACTCGCATGTCTTTCAGTAACGTTATGATCGATGCCATGTCTGACCATGTTCCAGCAATATGGTAGTAACGCTAAAATGAGCCTGTTTTGACGCAAAAGTCTATATATATTTTAATCATGATTGTGATCACGCATGATAAATTAAATTACGCAATTATTCTTAACTTGCAATTGGTACTTGCTTCGGCAGTACATATATATACTTGCAATTGAAAATGTTCCTTTTCTATTTTTAAATTTTTTGCCATTGTCAATTATACAGATTTTTATTTGAATAAACAATGAAATTTTATAAATTGAAATTGATCAACTTTTTTGTTATCTTTACACTATCGACTTTTCATGGTAGTCGAACGCTGATCAGACTCAAAACTCAACTGGAGATGAGAACGGAAAATCAGGAATAGAATTCGAGACGTTACGGTGATTTAGGCAGTAGGAGGTAAGTGGTGAGTCGTACCTGGTGCATGGCGACGTGCTGGAGCGCCACGACGGCGGAGTGCGCGGGGTTGGGCTGTTGTTGCTGTTGTGGTTGTTGTGGTTGTTGTTGTTGTTGTTGTTGTTGCGGCGGGTGGTAGGGGCCCTGCGCGCCCGCCGCGCCGTCCACCTTGCCGTCCACCACGATGGCGCCGATGCTCGACAACACTGCGGGCAGGCATAGTAAACTTATCGTAAGTCGATTATCGGCAAACGATCAATAAAATCTATCGATAGGTGACGTCATAACAATAGAATCGATTTTAAGAGCAGAATATGTTTTGGAATAATACAATCTATAGTTTCTATAACTGAAAAAGTTTGTGAGGGTTTGTCTTTCATACAAAAACTGTTATACAGATTTAGGACTACATTTCACAGTAATACAACTTATACATTACAATAAAGCCTCTGCCTCGAAATTTGCGGAAACGGGAGCGGGAGCAGGCGACGCCCGCTCGCAACGCCCCTGTCAAGCTGGGACGGCCATGCGCCTGCGTGCTACGTGACCCGCCCCGATGCCGCCCCCATTCCCCAATTCGCGAAATTCGAGGCATAGGCTTTACACATTTGTTGTAAATAGGAAAGGTAGTTCTATAAACTAAGATAGCATTGTCTGTCGGCTTGCAGGCCTGCGCGGCGTACTGACCGCGCACGAGGTCGGGCAGCTTGTCGAGCGCGAGGCTGATGCGCACGGGGATCTCGGGGTTGGGGATGTCGGCGCGCCGGCTCTTGATGCGCTGCAGGTGCGCGCACACCGCGCGCTTGCTGTACAGCACGGCCGTGTCGCTGCCCTGCAACCAACGTGCCGCCAAGTGTTAGGATCGCCCGTCACCGCGACTTGGCGCTACCACGCTAGCGGATTGCGAGCGGTTTCAACGCGAGGGAGACGCAGCGAACACGCCGCGTCCGTGACGGAGACATCGCAAAGCCGAAACACTATCGCCTTTTTTTGCATGTGCGTGAAAGGCGTTAGTGTTTCGCTTCTGCTTCATTTCCTCTTCGCATTCGCTGCAATGTGATAAAAGCGTTAACTATCACTCGAGTTTGTCGTTTCGATATAACTAAACCAGTATCTCCAAAATGCCTGAATAGGTATTCTCTTCAGAGATCCAAACATCAACCATTTTAAACATTTGAAACTACCGCGAATACAGTAACGACACTAAGCGTGAGAATGAAAAAATAATAAGACGATAGCATAAATAAAAATCACGAGAGAAATAGTAGTTTTGACGTCAAGGCGATCTGAAAATAACTAATTATAAAAGTAGAACAATAATAACAATACTTATTAACTATCCGAGAGAGATTGCGTTATGTGGTTTCAACAACGGATAACGTCACGTGACCGTCCAGTAACGTGAGTGGTGAGCGGCAGGCTGGCAAGTGTGCAAGAGTGTATGGTGTTACCTGGTCCAGCGCCGAGTTGACGAACTCGACGCAGTGGTCGGTGATGGCGGCGAGCTGCTCCAGCGCGTCCTTCTTCTCGGCCAGCGTGCGCTGCTTGGCGTCGCACACCTCGTTCAGCCGCAGCACCAGCTGCTTGCCGCGCGTGTTGATCGCGTTCGTCAGTCTGACACACGACAGACACTCAATACATTACAACATAGGGCTGAGTAGATTATTGTATCCTATTTTTAAGCACAGAACATTTGAGGTTCCCTTCGAATGAGACGACAAACGACGACGTACGAGAGTTCAAAACTAACATTGCTTCAATGAAATGATTACTGAATCATTTTTTACATGTATTTTTTTACGATATTTTGTTTATGTTAAGTGGAGCATTTTGAAGTAATTTTTTTTTTAAGTTTTTAAACATGTTGTTTCTATGTACTTGAACATTACATTTGGGACTGTGGTTAGGACTTAGGACCTAAGGTTAGGTCTAAATTGTTATAATTTTTGTTTTAATTATCTGTTAGCTAACCAACTAAATTAAATAAATCAGCAAGCGTTTATATGTTTGCTGATTTATTTATTTAAGTAAAAATCACATGTTTTTTTATATATAAATAAATAGCAAGGGGGAGTGAAGGGGAAGTACTCTTAATACTGTAGATAGAACATTTTACACAAAGAAAACAGTCCTTTATTTTTGAGAAGAAAGAAAACTGCATTCAAAGATTTTTAAAAATTCGCTTGCCGCACCCGGTAATCGAACCGACTTTACTCACTTGACGACGGTCTGCGTGATGTCGTGCACGAGCGCCTTCTTCTTGTCGGCGATGAGCGCCTGGCGGTCGCGGATCACCTTCATGGCCGAGCCCAGCAGCACGCGCTTGTACGACACCTCCGACAGCAGCGCCGAGATGTTGGCCCGCGCCTAACATAACAACATATTGCCAATGTGATTAATATACACAGTGAAGCACAACCCATTGAGAACAAAGTTATGTACAATCCCTCACTTTCCATCAGGTGGGAGGTTGTGGGACTCGTACTTCCCAGAAAAGAACGGAGTTTACCCACTAAACACCAAGGTGCTTGCTCCTCCTTGGTGGTTTCATGGTAGAAGGATGGTCCATTTGCATCCATAACAAGACCGGCAAGCGCATAGAAGTGCCTTACAAAATCTCTATCCCTTGTGGGGAAGGAAGCACTGAGCCATGTCTAGATGGAAACAGCTCGGTCAACAGTCAGATGACTGTGTCAGGAATCCGTGCAATGCAGGTGGTGATGCCACATCCAGCCCGCTGATCCTCACCTGGAAGAGTCGAGTAAGCATCTACTCTTCCACCAGGCCGCTTCGCAGGTCACAATACGACATATGTTAATGTGTAACGGTAATGACGTGTTCATGCCTTCTCAGTTGCAAAAAAATGAAAGAAATAAGTGAGTGGCGACGCACCTGCGCGGCCATCTCCGTGCTGAACTGGTACTTGTGGTCACGGTGGTGCTGCAGCTGGCAGTCGCGGCACGTCAGCCGGTCGCACGTCTCGCAGAACAGCGACAGCCGCTCCTGCGCATGCGCATACGCAATCAAAACCAACACCAAGAAGAATTCGCAAATGTAGACCATTTTTAAGTTATAAGATAATTTTAGACCTTTTCATTTACAAGTTAAGATGTTACGATAGGTAAGAAAAAATATTAAAATTAATAAGTCAAGAGGGAAATGCTAATGATACGGCATTTGACAATTATCTGATGGTACCATTAGATGCTTATTAAAAATACATAGAGTATATTTCTCAATGAAAAATTTCGAACTTCAAAGTCTAATTTTCTTCTCCAAATTCATTTTTAAATTCATGTAAAATAGCGGTACACATTTGGCGACAACTAAAACAGTAACATAAATAATTAATATAACTAAATTAATAAATACATAAATTAAAAAATTGAACTAAATTGTTAGGTTGTCGCACGAGCATGTCGCGTGTCGTATGTATGTGTGTGTGTGTGAGACCTGCACGTGGTCGCGGCAGTACATCTCGTGGCCGCTGCGCGCCGACTGCGCCGCCTGCAGCTCCGCCACCGCCTCCTCCTTGCTCTTGATCGTGTGGTCCTTCGTGATCTTCAGCCTGCCACAACACCACCCGACTCGTTACACATTGCTATAACCATTATCACCTTACCAAAGAAACAGATCCTCAAATCACCACACAATTTTTTGTTTTTATTTTACTGGTTTAAGGTTTGGGATAGTGGGAAGACGTGTTTATAGTTTTATTTAAAAAAATTAAGCAAATGTGCCAATTTAACTTTAAAGCTATATACCACCAACTTTAGTATTAAAAATGTTTAAATGCACTTATTATTATGCCTATGTCCAGCAGAGGACGTCTTCCGACCGAAATTATGTTGACAGATTATAAAATAACACAAATGAGTGTATACGACTAAACTAATCCATTGTTTCCGTCCGCACATAGAGACCACGTGACATATGACGGCTAGTGTCGGTAGTGAGCGGTAGAAGTGGTGGCGGGCTCACCTCTGGTGCGCGTGCACGCAGTTGTCGCAGATGAACTCGGCGCAGTCCACGCAGTAGCTGGTGGCCGGCTCCGTGTCCTCGCAGCTGTTGCACTGCTGCTCGCCCACCGCCGCCGAGCCTGCGCACACGCCGCCTTAGACCTTGCGCTTACTATAACTACTACACTTGCCCGCCGCAGCTCGTCCCATTGACGGGCACTTTAAAATGTAGATGACTGTACAAGATTAACGCTAACAAAATGATTATATGTATAAGTCGTCCTATAGTCATTTTTTTATTGCGTATGTAGGAAGAAAACAAGGCAATGCATATAGTGGTTTATTGATTTCATTCGTTATGTCATCGACACTCAAATGTTATTTGTTATTTTATCTTATACATTAAACAATTCTGCATATAAAAGCTGGCACGTATAGAGTCGGCATTAGCAACTCGGAGCCGATGACCGAGGAGCAAATGAAGCTGATTCACGAGGCTATCGTCGAAGGCATCAACAATGTGGTAGATGCTAGCCTCAGGGGGGTACCGAAATTTTCGGGTTTTGCCTACAAGACAGGCTGGATATTGGCGACCTGCACAAACCAGGGAACCAAGGACTGGCTTGAGGGCTTAATCCGAGAAGCGGAACCATGGCCAGGTGCAAAGCTCTCTGTTATACCAGAGAGCGAACTGCCCAAGCCAAAAGTTGGGACCACATTTCTGCCCCGGAGCGAGGCCAGCACCATGGAGCGGGCCTTACATATGCTGTGGGTGCAGAATGAGGAACTCAACCCGAAAATTTGGAGGGTTCTCTACACGAAGGAGGAAGCGACAGGATCTATTGTGACCTTCGCTCTCGACGACCAGTCTGTAGAAGCCCTCAAAAACAACCGTGGAGAGGCCAAGTTTGGTGTGAGGACAATTGTCTTCAAAATCAAAGGAGGCCAGGAAACGGAACCCCCAAAAGTGGCGAATCTACCGCCCACCACCAGCAGCGTAAAGGAGACGGAGAGAAGAGCGCTGAAACCTTCGGGAGCCTCCGAGGGCTCCCAAGGATTGAGGCCTCCCCCTCCGAAACCTAAGGCCGTCGCAGGACCCTCATCTGAGGGTACCCAAAGGGCCTCAAACGCGTCTGGAAGGGGGAAGCTAGTGGGAGCGCCGAAGGTACCGAGGGCTTCGCATGAAACCCGGCACCACAGGCCTCCACTACAATCCACCAAGGGTGGCGCACCGGCTGGCAGAGGCAGCGGACGCGGAAGAGGAGCAGCGCGAGGCAGAGGAGCAGCGAGTGGTAGCAGAGGACGTCCACGTCCTCCAGCTCCACCGCAGAGGTACCTCTGAAATGGCGATGACCACGGGAGATAGGGCGAGGATCTTGCAGGGCAACCTTCACCATGCGGCAGCAGCGTCTGCGGTGGTGGAGTGTTGCTTTGCCGAAAACAGGGTGGACCTCGCCCTAATACAAGAACCCTGGTTAGCCAAGACCGTGGTGAGGGGACTCTCTTCTGCGGGTAAGATCTTAGTGCATTCAGAAGGGCGAAAACCCAGATCCTGTATTGTATATAAGAACAATATTAATCTTTTACCTGTTCCAGAGTTATGCAACGATGACCTGGTAGCAGGGTTCCTGAAGATCCCAGGGCTAAATGGACCTAAAGTGCTCCTGTGCTCTGCGTATTTACCAGGTGAGAAAATTGACCCCACAGCAGACCTGGAGCGAGTCGTGGAATTTGCCCAGCGAAACAACGCGGACCTGTTAGTGGGATGCGACGCCAACGCCCACCACACAACATGGGGCAGCTCAGACATCAACGGGAGAGGTGAGAAACTTTACGACTTTCTCGTACAAAATAATCTGGTCACGCTTAACTTAGGCTGCAAGCCGACCTTTGTTACACGTGCCAGACAGGAAGTTCTTGATATAACTTTTGCTTCTAAAAACCTCGCCAAGTACATAGCAAACTGGCAGGTCAGTGACGAAAGTTCAATGTCGGATCATAGACACATACGTTTTGATATAGAAGCAAAGCTAACATGTCAGACTTATGTGTATAGAAACCCTAGGGCAACAGACTGGGACAAATACAGGGACCAGCTGAAATTAAACCTAGAGGTACTACCTAAACATATTAGGACTGTGGATGCGCTAGAACTCGCAGTGGAGGGAGTCACCGTAGGAATCTGTAAAGCCTACGAGGACAGCTGCCCTGTGAGGGTGAAAACATCTAACACGAAAATCCCCTGGTGGAACCCTAAGCTGAGAAGGCTTAGGGAAGAAACCAGGAGACTTTTCAATAGAGCCAAGCACTCCCAAGAATGGGAGACATACAAGCAAGCTCTAACTAAATATAACCTAGAGATTAGGAAGGCGAAGAGAGCATCGTGGAGGAAGCTATGTGACGAGGTGGTAAGTCTCCCCCGTACGGCACGACTCCACAAAATGCTCTCAAAAGCCACTACTAATCAAATAGGACTTTTGAAAAGATCAGATGGATCTTTCACAAAAAACGAAACGGAGACACTGGAACTACTAGCCGCCACACACTTTCCAGGCTCGAAGCAGACGGCGGACTCCTCAAGTACAGGCAACTCTAGCCGGCCAAGGATAGAGGACTGGAAAAGAGCCGCCATTATGATTCGACCAGATCAAGTGAGGTGGGCAATAGATTCCTTTAAGCCATACAAGGCCTGTGGGGAGGATGGCATTCTTCCAATACATCTTAAGGAAGGAGCAAACATCCTCATACCACATCTGGTAAAAATCTACAGGACCAGCCTGGCCTGGGGACATATACCAGAACGGTGGACCACAGTTAAAGTTCTATTCTTACCTAAGCCTGGGAAAAAGGATTTCGCTCAGCCGAAATCCTTCAGACCAATAAGTCTTACTTCATTTCTTTTAAAGACAATGGAGAAAGTAATAGATATATATATCAGGAGTATCATCTTACCGATGAACCCGATACATCCTTCCCAACACGCCTACCGCAGTGGAAAATCCACGGAAACAGCCCTGATCAGCCTCACTGACAGGATTGAGAAGGCGTTGGAGGACAAAGAAATCGCACTATGCGCATTTCTGGACATAGAAGGCGCCTTCGACAACACACCAACAAACCTACTGGTTGGAGGCTTAGTGCGTAAGAACGTCGAGCCTGTTACCATTAGGTGGGTCGAAGCAATGCTTACCACAAGAAATGTAAAGCTAACCCTTCTACAAACAACAGTTGAAGTCAGAACCACTAGGGGATGTCCACAGGGAGGAGTATTATCCCCCTTACTATGGACCCTAGCTGTAGACCAACTGATATATAAGATGGAAGACCTAAGCTTTGATACACAAGGCTATGCTGATGACCTCGTGGTCACGGTCAGAGGCTTCTGTCAAACTACGGTCTCCTTAAGGATGCAAAAGGCCTTAAAAACCATCAATGACTGGTGTGGAGACAATGGCCTATCGGTTAACGCCACAAAAACCGTTATAGTTCCCTTTACCAAGCGTAGACAGCTGAACAAGCTGATCAAACCTCGGCTGAATGGGAATGAAATTGAGTTTTCCACGGAGGTCAAGTATCTGGGAGTTACCATAGACCAGAGACTTACGTGGAACACTCATTTAAACAACATAATCCAAAAAGCTAAAATAGCTTTAGGATCATGCGGACGTATGGTAGGAAGCTCATGGGGGTTAAAACCCAAAGCAGTTTTATGGCTGTACACAACCATTGTGAGGCCGATAATAACATACGCCTCGGTGGTGTGGTACAATAAAGCCAGCCAGAAATTCGCATCAGACAGATTAGGCAGTCTGCAAAGGACTGCCTGTGCAATGGCAACGGGGGCCATGTCCACCACTCCTGGAGCGGCTCTGAATGCGCTACTCAACATCATGCCTCTTGACCTACACATCATCAAAGAGGCGGAAGCTAGCGCATACAGACTCAACGCCCAGGGAGGACTCAGACCTATCTCTCAAAAATTGAGGACCTTACTGGACTCAGTTCATGAGACACCAACTCTGAGGATGACCCCCGATGTCATGACACCGGTCCATGTTTTCAACAAAACATTCAAGGTTGAGATACCGGACAGGGAAAACTGGTTAAACAACCAAGTTACCTGTGAACGGGGAAGCCTAAACTGGTTCACCGATGGCTCTAAAATGGGCCCAAAGGTGGGCTGTGGAGTATATGGAGAGCGACCAAGATATGAACACTCACAAAATCTGGGCACATTCGCCTCCATTTTTCAAGCAGAGATCTTCGCCATCATAGAATGTGCGGAAATCAACCTGCAAGATAACCACGTAAATCGTGGAATATACATTAACTCAGACAGTCAAGCGGCGATACTAGCACTCGCCGCTAACCAGGTAACGTCAAAACTGGTGGCAGACTGTATGACCCGACTAAACTCTCTCGGAAAGAATAATAGGGTAACACTTAGGTGGGTTCCGGGACACGAGGGAATAATAGGCAACGAGAGGGCCGATGAACTCGCAAAAGCAGGTGCGGAGGCAACACAACATGGCCCAGAGCCAATCTGTGGAATCCCCAAAAGCCTAGCCCGTACCACCTTGGAAAACCTATACACAGAAAAGTCAAAGAGGGGATGGTTAAACATGCCAGGACTTAAACACGCAAAATCACTTACAAAAGCCTTTGATCCGAAAACTTCAAAACGGATCTTAGGACTGAGTAAGCGACAGGTACGCATCATGGTTAGAACCATTACAGGACACTGTTGTCTTAATAAGCACATGACTGTAATGGGTCTACGCGAGTCGAGGAAATGCAGATTCTGTCACACTAGCGACGAAACACCTCTGCATATACTCACGGACTGCGAGCCATTGATGCACAAACGTAGCCTTATTCTGGGGAAGCACATTCTACAACCAGACGAGGCTAAAGATATCCTCCCCAAGAATATCCTCCTCTTCGTAGAAGAGGTTGGGCTTGGAGAGGAACTGTAATCTAAGTGGCGTTCACAATAGATCAGAATTGGTCGCAGTGACTGTGGAAACACTAAGCCGCTATTAATAATAAAAAAAAAAAAAAAAAAAAAAAAAAAAAAAAATATAAAAGCTTGTTTTCTATATGAATTCATAACTCAAAGACTTCATACCACAATTTACAACATGCAGTCTTTTCTTTCTCCTGCAAAATTACTTCTTTTATAGAAACTTATAAGATTTTCATTCTAAGACGAAAAAAATATAAAATAGCAACTTTAAAGTCAGACAAATTTTCGGAAACACATTAAAATTTCAAAAACAATATCTCCTGAGTCTGTTATTTTGGTCGTACTCACTGTTGGAGCCGGCTTCGGCCGTCAACTTCTCGAGCACGAACCGCTGGTCGATCATGTTCGCCACCTGGCACTGCAGCCGGCACGCCGGACACGTTACCGTGATTCGCTCTGCCCCTGAGGGAAAACAGTTCACACATTGTTTAAGTCATTCATTATAGTTAATGCCTACACTTTGTGTGGTAGAGCCATGCTACAGACATTTTCTGAACGCATATCAGTTGATATGGGCAGGCTGACCAGAAAGTGACCTACAGAAGACTGACGTTCCAGTAGTGGCTTTGCTATGGCTCTAAGTTTCAGTGCATATTGAAATCAAATCTATTTAAGTGTCAATGTTAATTTTGTCAATGAATCTAGGAAAACATATTATTAATTTGTTTACTATAAAAGTTCACAAATATACCTACTACAATCATGACATGAGTACAATCTAATATAATAACTTGATTAATAAATATTTCTGGCCACAAACTATAAATTTTTAGGGAAAATACTTTTTACAACAAAATACTATGGCAAAATTGATATTGCATTAACATTATAAACATACCTAAGAAATCCCTCGAGTTGGCCTGACGTTCCTCGACTTTGGCGTTAATGCAGGGCTCGCAGGCGGAGTGCAGGCACTCCATGAGTTTGGGCGTGCCGTCGGCGAGCGCGAGCGGCGCGGTGCAGAGCACGCAGCGCGCGCCGGCGGGCGAGCGCGCGGCCGCAGAGGGCGACGCCAGCGAGTCCGCGCCCTCCGCGCTGGCCTCCGCCTTGCCGCCCAGCGGCCCGCCCGCGCCGCCCTCGCCCTCCGACACCGTGCCGCTGCCCACGCTGCCCACACTGCCGATGCTGCCCACCTGCGCACCACACACTACATTCACAAATCTATATTTGTAATGGAGTATAGAATAGAATAACTTTGGCAATAAAGGCTTTCAATTTCGATTTCAATAGAATAGAATAGAAAAAGTTTGTTAGGTAGGTATTTTACACTTTTATTTACATCTAGTTTTGAATGGAATGAATGTGTCATGCTCATTATGAGGGGTGTCTTCACCTTTAAGACAGCCAGTACAAATTTTGAGGGATGTTTAGAGGCCCAGCTTATACTCGTAAATAAAAATATATATACAATTGACAAAATAAATACCTATATTGGACTATTTCTTGGACTTTTTTTCATTACAATGAAAAACAAGTCTATACATACTGTTATCAAGATTTTAATGTTATTGTTAGTTCCATGGAATTTGGGTTACAATAAATTGTAAGTTTAAAGCTTTCACTAAAAGATATGACGAGGCTGATTAAAACTAAACAATACAAGAAAAGTGATTAATACTAAAACTACTTGGACTTATTTATTATTAGAATAATGAAACCAAATCAAACTGAGCCATTTAATTTAAGAACCATAAATAACATCACCGACGTTGGGACGGCGACATCAAGTCAACACTGGGACTGTTATGAACAAGACAGGCATCAGATATACGGCATTGGAAAGAATTGGAGGAGTTGGCCTATGCCAAAAGGCAAACTGTGCTAAAAGACATACTATAAAAAAAATTAAATGTAACTTATAAAAAAACATGTATTATCTTTTACTTAGAATAAAGGCCATATTATTATATTATAAATAACATCTCTGTAGGTTCTCTCACTATAGAAAAAAAAATAACCAAAGTTTAAACCTACCAAGGCCTGTATACTTGTGTGGGACACAAGGTAATAATTTTAAACATTTTAAAACAATGTTAATTACATGTAGCTTTAAAATTCCATTCTATTACATTAAAAATTAACCTAAAAAACATATAAATGAAGAACCTGCTGTCTAAAATATAAAAGAGAGCAGGCAAAAACTATTTTCACTTGACATGTTTACAAACTTTCTAACAAGTTCTACCATTGTGCGAGTGGATGTTTACTGACATTGAGCCTAGCAGCGGCGGCGGCGGCGTCCGGCAGCTCGTCCGGCACCTCCTCCTTGATGGTGACGCCGAGCAGCGGGCCCAGATCCATCAGGGCGCGCTCGATCTCCTCGCCGCTCGGCTGAAAGTTCACGTTTTCCATTCACACCACTGTTTCTACACTCTCCAGTTACACTGCCCGCGTTATCCGCATTTTCAAATTTCAGCCCGAGACATTAGGCCCATAACTTTCACTTGGCAGCTTGAAGAGCTGGGCACGTACACATAAATTGAGCACTTATCGTAAGATGAAGCAATTTCACGGCGTCCTTCAAGACCACTGAAGGCCTGCCGAATTAATGTAAACTTTTATGTTCTAAAAACATTTTTGCCGAAGGCATTTGCGATAAGTTTTTCTTTTGCATGAGATTGTTAATTATTTTTTCTCTACAAATCTCGAAAATTATGACATGCGTCCCCCCGCAAACGAAAACCGAAAACCATTATTTTTAATTTAAGTGTTGCTATTATTATGACATAGCATAGATAATTTTATTATCGTGTTGAAGTATGTTTTATTGATTTTTTTGTTACTCCTTTTTCATATAATTTTATCGCTACTATAATTTTCTGAGAAATAAATTAAATAAAATTAATAATTTTTTTGATTAAAATACAAGACAACACGAACGGAACGTCACTTCAATTTCTTTTTTGACGACGACTCGCTTCGTTTGACATTTGTGTGACAACACGTCGAAAATGGCTGACTCGGGGCCAAGTAAAAGCGATATTGAGGCCGTTTTTCAAAGATTAAGGGCGATTCCAGCAAATAAAGTGTGTACTAACTTCTCCCTCTATCACATATGTTGCTCTTCTCAGTGATTATTTACACAAAAACCTCTCTTACAGATATGTTTCGACTGCAACGCCAAGAACCCTACGTGGTCATCGGTGACGTACGGAGTTTTCATATGTTTAGACTGTTCGGCGGTACACCGAAGTCTCGGAGTACATCTAACGTTCGTCCGATCCACACAACTTGACACTAATTGGACATGGAAGCAGCTCAGGAATATGCAACTGGGTGGAAATATCAACGCTGTAAGTCGTCATTAATATTTGAGATACTTCCAATTCCTTGGCTCCACTGTGCTCATGGTGCCCCTCAAAAATTCGGGAAGGGTTTCAAAGTTTGGTCTGAAGAATCAACCAACTCTTCATAAAAATATTCGACAAACTTGTTTGTTTATAGATGTCAGTAGGATAGATAAAGATGTTACTTTTTCCTTCTATAGACACAATACTTCCGCACACATGGGCTGGTGACAGAGGATGCGCGACAAAAGTACAGCTCTCGTGTGGCACAGATGTACCGTGACAAACTGAGTGCACTTTCAGACCATGCCATGAAGAATTATGGAACTAAGGTAACTGATCACGAATCATGTATTAGGTAGCAGACAATGCAGTATTCTGAAAGGCTAAAGAGACTACCTATATGACAAAATTTTTCTGAGATATATGAAAATTTATAGCCCAAACACCCTATGTGTATGTATATCTTCAGAATGGCTACAAGTATCAGGACAAAGTAAATGATAATTTGCAAACTAAGCTTGGAAAATAACAGAAATATAAGAAAGTATTAATAAGAAAGTATGTATGGTATGTGTAACCTTTGCACATTAATATTAACTCTTTGGTATCAGATACAAGCGGTAAAGTAGCAGCACCTCCTGTTGAGGCAATTTGGACTTTTTATTTTAGTGCTATTTGATGACAAAACCTCAATTTATTATTTTGCTGTGCTTATACTTATACATTTTTAAATGGAAATATCTGCTACATATTGTAGTGAAATCTACAACAGTGATAAAAAAGAAAGGCACATCTAGTCCACCTTTTTCTAAATATAGAATTTCCTATATTTTTTATCTGAAACACTTTCTTTTGAGCTGAAAAACCAAGGTAACGTGCACAAAAAATGGAAATAGCAGTCTTCCATATTTCCACTAAGTTGCTGGGTACTTTGTATAATTTTTTTTACAAAAATATATCAATTTTTGTTCCATTTTATTGTTTTCTTTTCATTCGGCTTCAAATGTTAATCATTTCAGTCTTTCATTGTTAATACTGAGTGCTCTTTGTAAACAATAAATATTTTGAAAACATCTAAATGAATGACGGAACATCTATGCGGTATATTTTTTTATTATAAGTATACAAAAAACCTAATGAATTTTTTTGCAACCTAGAAACAATGCTTGACATTACTTTTGAATCAACTTCATATTAGACACATGAGGGGTGGGAGTAAGTGAGGAGTTTGTTTGCGCAGCTGCACCTGGACGCGGCGCCGGTCGAGAAGGAGAGCAAGGAGCGCGAGGTAGACTGGTTCGCCGAGCACGGCGACTCACCCTTTAACACTAACGAGCTTGCGCCTGCACAGGTAACGCCCGCGCCGACACTGGGCACCATCACATCTTACACTTCCTTCCTAAAATCTTTTTATAATTTTTACAGGATATATTTGTATTTACGGGTGTTTGAAATACAAAATGTGTATAATGAGATTTATATTATTAATTATTATGATTCAGCAAACTGCTGTTTGATGTCAGTGAATAGTTTTATAAAAATTACCTTAAGGATTTTGTTTGAAAAACATCCAATTAATAATATTCAAATAGTTTTCAAAAATCTGCTCTTGGCTTCATGTTCAAACTCTTATCATGAAAAGGATAAGTTGGTATGTTGATCCATTCTATATCTTACAATTTTGTAAATACTTGCATTGAATTTTGTGTGGTGTTAAACCCTTCATGAATATAATTTCATTTCATACATTACATTGTTTTGCGTTGATTTTGCTTGATTTCTAAGTTTTTATCTAATCAATCATACAGCTACCATACAGCTTCTGCAAGTACACCTTTTTTACTTGAAAAAATTGAAGTGAATTACAAATATTTTAATTCGAGTCCTTTAATTAGAAAAAAAATTCTTAAAACATGGGGTAATAGGGTTTGACAATTTTCTGACTTGAATGAAAAATAGATTTTATTGCTTTTGTTATGTGTAGTAATATTTAATTGCATTAGTGCTTTCCCTAGCAATATAAAGTTCAGAACTAAATTATTGTACACATAAACCTTTGGGGGGTGCGCTAAAACTTATAGTTCCACAGAATCTAAAATCTTTCCTCTAAATAAACAAAACTTTTTTAAATCATCGAATTTGGACTATATTGGAGGGTGTTGTTTGGATTGGAGCTGTCAATAAAAATGATGCCTGTATCCGTGAGATGAGGCGGAGCACATGACAGGTGTCAGTATGTAACTCGTTTGTGCGATGCAGCCGGCGAAGGCGGAGGAGCTGAGCTCGGAGGCGCGGCTGTGGGACGCGCGGCCGCCGGGCGCCAGCGACGCGCCGCGCGCCTCCTCCATCGGAGCCAGGAAAGGACCCGCCAAGCGGCAGGGGGTGAGTATCTTCCGATTTATTTACATTACCGACTACCGATTTTCGTGTAATGGTTGCGAATTACAGATGCCGACACGTATTATTAGTTTGTGTTACTAGCTTGTATTTTACTAAAAATCAATGTATTTATAAAAAAAACTTATATGTATGTGTGACTAGTTAGGTGGCGCTGTGTAAATAATGTCCAAAGTTAGATAGTAGTTATTTTTTATACTAGGTCAGTTGGCAGACAGGCAAGCAGCCCACCTGATGGTAAGCGGACACTGCGGCCTATTCCATTGAGAGACACTTCACTAGCGTCGCTCAATGTGCTGCCATACTGTAGACTCATCTGATCTTCGAACCTCTGATTTCAAGTTATATATTTATTATTACAAATCACTATTTACTATTATTATTCTGAACCTATTGTCAATAATTTCGTTTGGGCGTAGCTGGGCGCCCGCAAGGGGCTGGGCGCGACCAAGGTGGCGGCCAACTTCGACGACATCGAGCGCGAGGCCATCATGGCAGAGAAACTAAAGATGGAGGTGAGGAAGTGAAACATCATTATTTATATTCCTATTAAAGTAACATTTTTAATATTTCTATACTTTTTTGAATGATTGTTTGCTCTTAATGATATGATAACTAACCTTTCGATGCTTGTTTAACTTAGCTTATTTTCTGCTTTTTGAATGTAGACATTTTGAAAGATAGGAACCAAGTGAATTCATAAGACCACAGACATTGTAATACATTTCGCGATTGGAAAGAGGCCTTGCCGCGGTTTTTGCCGGGTTCTTTTTGATAGAAACATCATTATGAACCCGGCACATAAACACGTATCGAGTCTATAAATTGACATTTAGACATCCACGAGACACGCTCTGCCTAGTGTGGGTGTCACCGTTCCTCTAATGTCATCAGGCTATTCTGGTAAATAAAGATATTTTATTTTTATTATTTATTTTTACATTGTGTGTGTGTGTCAGTCGAAGACGCAGGAGAGCTCTGCGACGCTGGAGGCGGTGGAGCAGGAGGTGGCGTCGCTGCGGCTGCAGTACCGCGCCGAGCCCGCGGCCGGCCGCGACGCCGACCGCCTCGGCATCGCCGCCGCCAGCCGCGCCGCCCGCTCGTACGTACTGTTATAACCCTGTATCGAAACCTCCTATAGCTGCCTGGTGACTACTCACTTACTGGCTCACTCACTGGTGTTCACTGAAAACCAGCGTCTTGGATGGGGCTTGCCCTTACCTTGACACATGCTGAGTGAACGCCAATTTGGTCTTATTTTCACTATCAATTTTTAATAATGTAATAACAATGTATGTCTTTGATTGTTCAATTTGATTGTGATAAGGATCAAATAAATCTTATTCTATTCTATTCTGCCGGCAAACTTCTTGAGGGTCGGTCGACGGAGTGGGGGAAAGTTCGCCCATGTGCACTTGCGCGCGAATCACCCGTCGCCTGCGCGCGCTGTTGGTCATAGGTATGCTTCTGACCAATAGCGGGCACGCATCTCATAATTTGCGCTGTGCGCAATCCCCACCCAATTTCAAGATGTTTGCCGGGCACTGTACCTTGTTGACGATCAATTTGGTGTACGAGCGGTTACGCACTACGTCCGTTCCGAATCCGATCCGTCTCCGTGAAATGTCGGTCAGGAGTAGCCGTAGAACTATTTCTAGGTGATTTACGCACTAGATCCGTCATCCGATTTTTTTTTGTAATTTTGATTTCACGGAGACGGATCGGATTCGGATCGGACGTAGTGCGTAACCGCTCTTACGGTTGAGACGTTGGCTAGACTAGAGAGTACGCGGGTTCGATCCCCGCATGGTACAAATTTATTTGTGTGCCTGAACGAGTCTAATTGTGATCGAGGTGTTGCTATTATAAAATGTATGTTTTTACAAAAAAAATGAATTCCTGAATATTTCAATGCTTTATTCCATCTAATTATATTTTTACTTTTATGAGATTATGTTCTTATGTTACGCATATATGGCAACGCTGGTACGAGGAAAAATATCCGACTTCTGTGAGCCGCTTCTGATCAAAGTTGACCTATGTTGCAGGGGCGTGTCGCACTCGGCCACGTCGGACATGACGGTCATCGAGCAGGAGGGCGTGGCGCCGCCCAAGCACATCGACGACGTCGACGACTTCAACTCCGTCTTCACTATGATCAGGTCAGCCCAGTACTCTCGATGTACGGTGTATTTAAGCTATGTTCATCACTTTGGAATTTATTACTGAGGATTGGAGGCCACTTTTCTGAATTAGGTGTTTTTTTCTCATAAATAATATATTTTTAATAATACTGTTGCGGGTACGGGGTACGTCAATTCAAATTAAATGCCGGTTACGAAAAGACAATTATTTATTAAAACCACTAAACTGAGATACACCACTTTAACACAATTACACTTCACACTTTACGTAGACAATTCAAAACAAACACTGGTAAACGCTGTTCACTTCAAACGTCGCAGGATAGTTCGCACTGATCGCTTTTCGAAGAATGAATACTGCTCGCAGCGTCGCTCACTCTCTATTTATACCCGGCGCGGGCCCTCTAGTATTTCGTGGATGATTCGTGAAGCCTCTCGAACTGGCGCGAGGACACGCGTTTGAACAGGACCGTTCTTTTCATGAAAACAATCGCGCGCAGGTAAAAAGCAGGCGGCCGCGCGCAGGTAAACAAGCAGGCGGGCGCGCGCGAGAATGAACCTTATTGCGTAGAGGAGTGAGGTCCGTTTTCGCGTGCAAGCTCCGTTGCCGGGCATCGTCGTAACATTACCCCCCTCTTAGTCATGCTCGTCCCGAGCATTATTTGATCCGTAGTAGCGTGCCAACCGATCAATGTGCACAATCTTAGGTTTGCCCCTTGTTCCTTGCTTGATCCGATAGGTGAGGTCATTTAGCCTTGTGATGATCTTGTAGGGTCCTTCCCATCTTGGCTGGAACTTTGGTGACTTCCCTTTCTTCCGGAGTGGGTTGTGTAACCAAACCAGTGCCCCTTCTTCAAAGCCGGTAGTGTTGGCTTTACGATCGTAGCGAGTCTTCATTCGTTCGCTGGATTTCAGACTACAGTCTCTAACGAAGGCATGAATCTCGTCCAATCGTTTCTGGAGGTCAGCCACATAATCTGTGACAGGTTTCGGAGCTTCGGGTGGTGTACCAGTCAGGGCATCCACTGGAAGTCGCATTTCTCTGCCAAAGTTCACCATTGCGGGGGTGGCACTAGTACTATCGTGTACGGCAGATCGATAGGACAGCAGAAAAAGAGGTATGTACTGATCCCAGTCTCGTTGATGTTCATCGACAACTTTAGCCAAGTGATTTTCAAGCGTTTGGTTGAATCTCTCGACCATGCCATCAGATTGTGGATGTGCTGGGGTAGTACGAGTCTTGTGCATACCAAGTAGTTGACAAACCTCTTGGAATAGTGCGGACTCGAAGTTTCTTCCTTGGTCTGAATGTATCTCGAGGGGTACACCAAATCGGCAGATCACTTCCTGGACTAACTTCTTCGCAACCGTCTTAGCTTCTTGATTAGGCGTCGCGAAAACTTCAGGCCATTTACTGAAATAATCTTGAACCACAATGATGTATTTATTTCCCTCCTCAGATTCTGGAAAAGGTCCAGCAACATCGACTGCGATTCTTTCCCACGGGGCGCCGACATTGTACAGCTTGAGTTTTCCTCTATTCCTGGTTTGTGGGCCCTTAACTGATGCACACGTCGTACATTTCCTGCACCAGTCTTCAACGTCCTCTCGACAGTGTATCCAGTAGAACCGTTGTCTCAGCTTCTCTAGGGTTTTCTTCACACCTAAATGTCCTCCAGATACCCCATCGTGTGTATACCTCAGTAAGGGCGCCACTTGTTTTCGGGGCACAACTAGCTGTAGATTGCTTTGGTCCCCTTTTGGCGTCTCCCATTTTCTAAACAGAACTCCGTCTTTAATTACTAGACTGTCCCACTGTGCCCAGTAGCTTTTTGTAGTGGGACTAAATGACGATACATCACTCCAAGAAGGCCTTTGGTCTTTTTCTTTCCATTCAAAGATTTTCTTCAGGTCGATGTCCTCCTTTTGAGCTTTCCCAATAGCGTCCTCACTCCATTCATGGTCAAGGCCCTGGGTGGTTATAATCCGGACTTTCTCTTTGGTTTCTGTCTTAGAGCAGTGGCTACAGAACTCAGGGCAAGGTCTTCTTGAAAGGGCGTCCGCATTCAAATGCGTTCTGCCGCTTCGATGCTCCACCACGAAGTTGTACTCCTGTAGTTGCTCTAACCATCGTGCAACTTGTCCTTCTGGGTTCTTGAACTGCAAAAGCCATTTTAATGCTGCATGATCCGTCCGTAAGGTGAACTGTCTGCCGATGAGGTACTTGCTAAAATGTTGAAGAGTTTTCACTACTGCCAACAGTTCCTTACGAGTCACGCAGTAGTTCCTCTCTGGCTTTGAAAGCGACTTGCTGAAATAGGCGATAACGACTTCACGGTCACCTTGCTCTTGTGATAAAACTCCACCAATTCCAGTATTGCTTGCATCGGTGTCCACGATGAATCTTCCTTCTCTGTTCGGGTATCCAAGTATGGGAGTGGTGCAAAGGTGTCCCTTCAGTTTATTGAAAGCTTGTTCACATTCCAAGTCCCAGGCAAATACTCGTTTGTCTTCCGTAAGTCGATGAAGTGGCTTGGCGATGTCGGAGAAGTTCTTGACAAAACGCCGGTAATATGCGCACAAGCCCAAAAAGGATCTTACATCCGTCTTGTTTGTTGGTGTAGGCCATTCTTGGACAGCTTTTATCTTCCCTGGATCGGTCCTCACACCTTTCGCCGAGATGATGTGTCCTAAATAGGCCACTTCTTCCTTAAAGAATGCGCACTTCTTCGGACTGAGCTTTAAATTTGCTTCTCGAATCCTGGTGAACACCTTCCCCAGATTCCTTAGGTGTTCTGCGAAATTTCGTCCCATGACGATGATGTCATCCAGGTAAACAAGACATGCGTCTCCCAGCAGTCCAACCAAAACCCTCTCCATTAGCCGCTCAAAGGTCGCCGGAGCATTACAAAGTCCAAAGGGCATAACGTTGAACTGCCACAGCCCATTTCCAGTTCCAGTGGTAAATGCCGTCTTTTCTTTGTCTTCTGGATGGATGTCCACTTGCCAGTAACCACTTTTTAGATCAACTGTTGAGAACCACTTCATACCGCTCAGCATATCCAATGTGTCGTCAATCCGTGGCAAAGGGTAACTGTCCTTCTTCGTTACATTATTTAACATCCTGTAGTCAACGCAAAATCTGGTGCTGCCATCCTTTTTCTTAACTAGGACTACAGGCGATGACCACGGGCTCGTCGAAGGTTCTATGATGCGGTTCTTGTGCATCTCGGCAATCATCTCTGCTACTTCCTTTTCCTTGGCAAACGGAAGGCGCCTAGGGGTCTGCTTGATTGGTTGCGTTTCTCCCGTGTGTATGCGGTGTTTAACAAGGCCTGTTCGTCCTAAATCATGGTCACCCTTTGCGAAGATGTCAGAGTAATCGTGTAACAACCTCTTAGCCTGTTGAAGTTCCTGTGCAGATAACTTGTCCTTACAATCTTCTAGAAGCTGCATGACGTCATCTCGTTGACAGGATTCTGGCTCCCGAGTCCTTTTCAACTTTCTTATAGAATAACCCGTTTCACACCGACCGATCACACAGTTTCTTCGTAACTGTACCTCATTTCCACTAAGATTTATTATCCGCACTTTCGCTCCTTCTCTGGTCATCGCCAACGTTCTTGCCGTGATCCAACTTGGATGATCGCCACAGTTTTCTATTACTACACTTCGTCCTTTACACACATTAGGAGGGAATCTAACTTGTACTAAAGTTTCAGACCTCGGCGGTAATGTTGTATTTATCAGGCAGTAGACTGCACACGATGATCCTCCCTCCAGGAATACTTCTTGCTCCGGAAAACTTAGTACTCCCTTAGAGACGTCTACTACACATTTCTGGTCTCTCAAAAAGTCCAATCCGATGATGCATTCATCCGTGATATTTGCTATTAGCACCTTGTAGTCGAAGGTCTGGTCTCCAATAGTTATCTTCACCACTGTCTCACCGAGGACGGTTACTGGCTGGCCTGTTGCTGTTCGCAGCTGGATGGATAGCGGTCTGCGTCCCCACATGATAGTTCTCTTCAGGAACTCCGGGCGCACTATGGTTCTTGAAGCACCGGTGTCTATTGTGAAGATACATGTTTTGCTGTTCAGCTGTCCTTCCACTGTAAGGTTATTTCCGTTTTCCATCTGTGATACAGTGATAGTAGGGGCTTGATGTTGACCAGCCAGCGCCTGCCCCGCGGCCCTGGCTCCATTTAGTTTAACGACAGCTCTTCAGCGTCCACTTGGGTTGAGGACGCTACTGTCGTTCTGTGCGGCAATCTTCTTTTGGGGCAACTAATCCGGATGTGGCCCCTCTCTCCGCAGCCATAACACATTGGACCCAATGATGGTTTTTCCCTTACCACCATTTCCCGTAGTCTATGCGTTCTAGGGTCCAGGCGTACAGCTTCTACCTCCAAGGCATGGGCCAAAGCTTCTTGCAAGGTCTTATGATGTCCCAGCCTAACTACTGCTCTGATCTCCGAGTCCTTGATTCCATCGATGAACGCTTGCAGGATGGTTGCTTCTACCAACGTTGGGCATGAGACATAGGCACGACGAACTAGTCTTTCAATTTCTGTGGCCCATTGTTGCAGACTTTCACTCGATTTCTGCATGCGGTCACGGAGCTGTGCTCTGTACGCGTGTTCAAGATGTTTGTCGCTGTACCTGCTCTCTAGTGCTTTATGGAGAGCATCCAAGGTCCTACTTTCCGGAGGCAGGTTTTCTAATGTCAGCAGGGCATCACCACGTAGAGCTAGAGTAAGCGCCATCATCGATTCTTCGTCGCTCCAGCCCTTTCCTTTGGCCACCGTCTCGAACTGGTACCAAAATGCTGCCCATGATGTTGTTCCGTCAAAGTGGGGTACTTCAATCCTAGGAGACCCAATATGTGCTGGAAGTACGGCACCGCTTTGCGATTCGACCTTCAGAATTTTATTGTGCAGTCGCTGCAACGTCACATCGTGTTTCTCTAGCGTTGCATCAACCTGGGTCAATCGCTCTTCGTGTTGGGTTTGTTGTGTCTTCACCTGAAGTACGTCCTCCTTGATGTGCCCTACCACGTCCGACACAGCAACAATTTGCTTTTCCATCGCCGCCTGCTTTTTCTCAATAGCCCCCAACAGAGTCTTCGCTAACTCATCCTGACCACGAGCCTGGTCCTCTCGTAGTTGAGCTAGCTGCGCCTCTTGACGGCGAGCTTGTTCTTCTTGTCCACGGGCCTGGTCCTCTCGTAGTTGAGCTAGCTGCGCCTCTTGACGGCGAGCTTGTTCTTCTTGTCCACGGGCCTGGTCCTCTCGTAGTTGAGCTAGCTGCGCCTCTTGGCGGCGAGCTTGTTCTTCTTGTCGACGAGCTTGTTCTTCTTGTCGACGAGCTTGTTCTTTAATCAAAATTACCAGGGTGTTAAAGTCCACAGCCGGTGGTTGTGCCGCTACTGAACCCGTTGACGAAGTACTTGCGGCTTCATCTCCTTGCGAAGACGCAGTTTGGCTCCTCGTCACACGTCCCTCGCTGTCTTCTCGTGGCATCTTGAATTCCGCTTCTGACACCAATGTTGCGGGTACGGGGTACGTCAATTCAAATTAAATGCCGGTTACGAAAAGACAATTATTTATTAAAACCACTAAACTGAGATACACCACTTTAACACAATTACACTTCACACTTTACGTAGACAATTCAAAACAAACACTGGTAAACGCTGTTCACTTCAAACGTCGCAGGATAGTTCGCACTGATCGCTTTTCGAAGAATGAATACTGCTCGCAGCGTCGCTCACTCTCTATTTATACCCGGCGCGGGCCCTCTAGTATTTCGTGGATGATTCGTGAAGCCTCTCGAACTGGCGCGAGGACACGCGTTTGAACAGGACCGTTCTTTTCATGAAAACAATCGCGCGCAGGTAAAAAGCAGGCGGCCGCGCGCAGGTAAACAAGCAGGCGGGCGCGCGCGAGAATGAACCTTATTGCGTAGAGGAGTGAGGTCCGTTTTCGCGTGCAAGCTCCGTTGCCGGGCATCGTCGTAACAATACATACAAGCATCTCTAAAATGAAAAATCTGTTTATAGCTTCATAGTTGAATCAGTTTTGTTTGTATTTTTGTTTTATCTTATTAAAGTAACTGTTAAATTGCTTAAAACTAACAATATTTATTATACTACAGGGTTTTTTTTTTCAATGGATTAGTTACGTTAAACAAATTCGCTAAAAATTATGTTCATAGCACCTATATCTATCTGTCTACTCAGTCCGTGTCCACCAACTGTTGTGTATAGGCCTCCTCTTTGTTACGCCAGCTGTACCGATCCTGTTATTCACCCAGTTGACCCCGGCCCCAACGATGTCATGGGACAGATGGTCTGCCTCTCGGTAGTACAGCACCCACCAGAGCGTCTATTGCTAAACAAGTAATGAATCTGTTGGCAGGAACGAGCCGTACAGCAACAGCAGAGGCCTGGACAACCTGCTGGGCGAGCGCGGCGGCAAGCTGAGCTCGTCGTGGGAGAGCATCGAGCCCGAGGCGGCGCGGCCGCTGCACACCATGTTCTCGGCCGAGGCCTCGCCCGCCGCCGCGCCTACTGCTCCCGCCGCCGCCGCCGCCCGGACGCCGCGCGGCCGCCGCGCCGAGCCCGTCGACGACGACTCCGCGGTCAAGAAGTTCGGCTCTGCTAAAGCCATCAGCTCGGCGCAGTTCTTCGGCGAGCAGGTTAGCTAGCGAAATCTTGAACTTAATTTAAAAAGCTAAACAAAACCTAAATTGTACCAAAAGCAGTGTGTGCAATGCGTATTGTGCAAAAGAGTTCCTAGCCGAGTTTCTCGCCTGTGTCTTCGGCGGGACCGACGTTCCAAACTGGTGGAAGAGTTTTATAAAACTCATTTGTATTTATTAGTATATAACACACCGAGGTTTTTTAGTGTTGGTTTTTCCGTGGCAGAACTATGTATTTACCTTTCGTAGAATAGAATCGTGGCAGTTATTTTTTGATAAGCGCGAAGGGCAATGACCCCGGCCGGTGACCGGTCGTGGCTAGTTCTAATTGATTCGAAGTTGCTTATGCGTTTTTGTTCTCACAGTCATATAACTGCAATTTTTTGACAATAATCACAGCACAATAATCTTTTGTACTACTAAAAAAAACTCATTTAACTGCGGGAATACAACACATTATAATATTATTCATGTTTTAGTTTTGACGATTCACAAGACGTGCTTTTTACATGTCTTTATTTATGATGTATAAAGATGTTTGGATTCCCCCCCTCGCAGGACACTCGGTTCGAGCGAGACGCGAACCTGTCGCGGTTCCAGGGCAGCTCGAGCATCTCGTCGGCGGAGTACTTCGGCGAGCGCTCGCCGCACGCGCCCGCGCCCGGCGCCTTCAGCGTGTCCGCGCCCGACCTCGACGAGGTAGGACTCGTTAGGCCTTGTCCAGGAAGCCGATATAATGCGCGAATCAAGCTAATTTCGCCGCGAAATACGCGCGATGCTCGTGCAGCCCCAGTACCTCGCCAACGCGCGTTATGTTTTCGCGCGTAAAGATTCGCGACAAATTCTCCTTCCTGGACGAGGCCTTACTTACATACGTTCCAAAATGGAGAGATCTGTTTATTATTGTTTTTTTTATTTAACATAATTTCGACTGACCCAATGGCGCATTCCGTAATGATCTGCACTATGGCCCGGAGTCGTGGGTTCGAATCCCACCCAGAATAAACGCTTATGTGACATTTGTGTTTGTCCTGTTTTTGGATGTGTATTTGTATGTATTATATTTTTGGTACCTTCGTTGTTTCTGATACCCGTACCGCGCATGCTTAAACTACTTACTTTGGGGTCAGATCAATGTACGAGTATGTGATGTTGTCAAATATTTATATGTTTATATTTGTTTAATTGTAAACCTGGTATTATAACTCGTCAGGTGCGCGAGTCGGTGCGCGCGGGCGTGACGCGCGTGGCGGGCCGGCTGTCGTCGCTGGCCAACGGCGTGGTGTCGTCCATCCAGGAGCGCTACGGCTACTGATGGCCGCCCTGGAGCCGGCCCTGTGTCGCCGACCCGCCCGTCCTGCTCTCGCGTCGACGCGACCGACCTCCACCGTCGAGGTCGGTCGAGTCGACTTTGACGTCGGAAATGGACGGGGCGTCTCGGTAGATCCGTTCTGTTTAGTCTTACTCCAATATCAGTAACCATTTTTCTATTTGAGCTAGTTGCTCTGCGATCGGTATATTATGAGCATAGATTGATTTCTTATTTTTGTATTAACTTTTGTTTTGTGCAATAGTAATTATCGATTAATATCGCATTTGTAGTATAAATACATGGAGTCGTGAAATACGGATGACAGATCCTGTGTGGGACGAGTCGTCGGGTGCGTCTGCACTGGGTCCGATCGGCGTATTTATACGACTTCACTGTTTACTTTGTTATATCTATAATATATCTCTTTCTATAGTATTTTATCTTTCGCCTTCATTTTTTAATCTGTCTTCGACTTGTACCCAATAGAGAACGCGTGTTTGACGTATTTCTAAATACAAAATTGAACTGAGTAAGTTACTCTATCTTTTTTTACCTTGGCGAATAGCTGATGTCGCCAATACTAATGTCATCGTAGCAATCTTCGAGAGAGTGACCGTACAACGATAGTCAGCAGTAGAAAGAACCATTTGTTATGAATCGCATACAGTATAATAAGCCACGAGTATTGTCTAGAATCGTGTATATATTGTAATATAATGAAATGTTTATATGGATAGTGTTCTATAAGCTCCTCGCACCGAGTATGAACAATTAGGTAATTAGTAGACTGCCATATGCAATATTTCACGTTTCATCCTGATAGATATTTTGTCCGGCAAGGTCGCCGTTTTTCGGCCTTCATTCTCTGGCCAGTCTTCTGCTTCGGCGTCGAATAATGTAACTCATTGGCATTCCTATATCCGGCGCGTCGCGCACAAACCGCTCCGTGAAACCTCGCCCAACGACCGCCGTGGAGCATTTAAAATTAATTAGATTGTATTTATTTTTATGTATTTTATACATTTAAGTTGTGTTTAACGTTTGTTACATAAGTTGATGTTGAATTAGAGTATTTATAACGCGTGCTGTGTGACTAAGGGACTCGTTGATATTTCTCGAGGCCCCGTCACCTAGGTATGTGTTATTTATAGAAATATTTTTATTATACCAGTTAAGTCTGTTATGGTTGAAAGGCCTACGAGGTGGCGTTCACTCTGGCACCGGGTCTCCCGGCGGTCGCTCGAAGCGCTCAATGTCGCCGGAGTGAGGGCCGCCCGGCAAACTGCTAGCTGTAAGTAGGACAAGGGTACGGACGTTTGGACTGACAACTCGTTACTTGTTGTTACCGCTATCGTAGCCCCGCCCCGCTCTCGCTGCCTCCACTGGGGAGGCGGGACAGCGGCGCACGCCGTCGAGACGTTTGTATAAATCAAAGTAATTCAAGAATTTTTGTTTTAGATTTTAATTATTGATATAAATATACAAACTATATTTGCATTTGGCCGTTTTATTTTTGTCTGACAACTTTAGAAACACATACCCTGTTGGATCGCTTAAAAGTTTATTTTTATTGCGATTTCTATTGTCTTTTTTTCTAACACTTCCCACTCGAAGTGAAAGGAGTCGGGCGAACATCCATAGAACGTTGGGCCTTGATTTTTTATGAATTACACTTACCGATTTACTATTATTATGTAGAAAATGAAGTAATATTCCAAATACACTACAATTTATAAATCCACTCCCTGGGAAAAAATAGTTATAGGATGATTTTGATTTCTACAAAAATAACCCCAATTGTCGAGTTCACTGGATCCGTTGTAAGAAAAGCTTAGGTCGTTTGTTTTAGCTGAAACCGTCATTTAAACGTAGTGAAAGTCGTCAAATATTAAACCAAGCATTCCTACAATAACGACAAAACAAAATTATTCACATATGTTATTCAAAACAAACAGAAACGAATGATTGACGATGATTGACAGACGTTGTATGACATTTGATTTTTTTTTGACTTTTCTGTTGCCATAATTTTTTCAGAAAATTATCGTGCCTCTATTCTAACCACTCATACGTCCACTGTAACCACAGTTACAGAGACCATATACCTCAGGACAGTCCGTGTAACTACAGTTACATTTTTAAGAATTCGCGCCCGCCGATTGTTTTTTTCTTTTTCTTATCGCTGTGGATGTTTATAGTCTGTATTGTTGCTAGTTTTTGACGCTCCATGATATGTACCACACCTTATTTCAAGTGGAACATAACTTCGGCTCAGGGCTACAAAAAAAATAAATTATCAAGTTGCTTGTTGTTTTTGTGGATCAGTGCGCGAGTGACTCCAGCTATTTTATTCGAGAAAACCTGCCGTAAGTAATAAAATATTATTGTTTTGTATATCAAAATATTTATAATCTTACATATTTTCATATTTTAAAACATTATGTGCGATTCCAGTCAGTTTTTAAGTAAAAATTTGGATTAAAAATAGGTCGGTGACTCTGTGTTTTTATTAGTGAATAATTGGAAGATCTATAAAAGTTCTTATATTATATCGTAATTAAATGTTAGGTTAGGTTAGGTTTAATATGAAAACTTATTATTATTATAGCCTGGTTATTACCATACTTTCTTGAAATAGTCCATATTTCATTCTGGATTAGACAATTTACCATACGTGAACTTCGATTTCACAGATCATGTAGCTTTAGTTTTTATTTTATTTGTAATATTTTAAGATGATTTATAATGGGATTTTGGTTCCAAATGAAAGGCCATTAAATTACCTAAAACCCAAAATTGTTTTAATATTGTAAACGTCAAAAATATCTAATAAAAAAAATAATTAAATTGAAAACTAGGACAAAATTAGCATTTCTTAAAGTTCACTGTAAGATCATTAATAGAATATAATGTTAAAATCAAACATAACTATTGCCTAAAAATTGTCAACTAATAAGCCTTTCATTAGTATTTTTCATTTTGCGATATTTGAGTTATTTACTGAGTAATAAGCATTTATTTAGCATACGTCTCCTATCGATTTTATTTTGCGCGTATCACGTGACTCGCGGACTGTCCTGACAACCTTGCGAAACGCGCGCGGACGTTTGAGTGGCTAAGCTGTCATTTGTATGGGATCTGATCGGAAAATCAGTATTTAAGTATCTTAACTAGCAACATTATTATTATTCTACCGGACGTACTATGCACTATGCACATAACACACCGGATGCACTACAAAACCAATAGTATTTTCATTTATTAGATTATATTTTTATCCCGGGGTAAAAATAGTAATTAAAATTGAATTTAAATATTAAAAATCTTGTAACGAATATTAATTATATTTTGAATAGTGGAACGAACGCTTAAGATCGAGCCCATTTCTGCCGATTTCCTTTGAAGTTCAGTAGTTGGCTGTGCTTCGGTAATGTTAATTATAACCTCGGTAATTTTAATAACCATTTGGAAATAGTTACATAAATTAAGTGATGCTTTTGGGTTAAGTGTCCCTCATAGAGTATATTGAATATAGTGTCCCTCAACGAAATAGGCCGCAGGGGGGGGGGGTCTACTATCAGGAGGGTGTCTACTATCAGAAGGGTTGCACGTCGGACTGTCATTTAGAGCGCAATAATTGTGAAAAGCATTCGCAGCACGGCAGGCGGCACACGGAAGTCCAGGGCTCCCCGCCCCGGGGTCGGGAACCCGCCTATCGCCAACCGAAGATTTTTAAAAATACCGGGGACTCGGCAGGGTGTAATAAAATGCTGTGATAAACAATACTTCTCTTTAATACGGGTCTCGCCCCTCGGGAGGGGCTCCACCGAGTAAAAATATACTAGGATCGCTACCCGGGACACGAGTCGGGCGGGTCGTCGCGCACGGCGAGGATGGCGATGTTCTCGGGCGAGACGGCGCGCGGCACGAAGCGCACGAGCTCTGCGCGGTAGCCCAGCGCGCGCAGCCGCCGCGCGCGCGCCCAGTCCAGCAGCGCCGCCGCGCGCCGCCCGGTGGCCGCGCGTGTGTCCCCCGCCGCCCTCGCCGCCCCCGCCCCCCGCGGCCGGCCCGAGCCGCACGTGCCCCACGACACCAGCCCCAGCAGCGCCGCCAGCTCCTCCGCCGAGATGCCCAGCTCCTGCCAAAGTGCCGACCGTTATCCTTTCCTTAATCGTCGACTCCCGAGTCCCGCTCGGTCGACCGAATTTTGAGACCCGATTTGTTTGTTTTACTTTGACATCTTTAAAATGTGATTCCTTACGGGATTACATCGAATAATTTAACATTTTATGTTTGTATTGAAACTAAGTATCCATTTTTGGAAAAAAATTAAGTGAACGTTGTTTGAAAAAAAATCAATGGATAAGTAAAACTTTGGTTGCTTAAATCTTGGAAATGTATTGAAATAGCAAGAAATGATCCCAAATTATCCATCAAAATAGAATCTACCCAATACGAGCTATGTTTAGTTTCGAGCTAGACGGCGCTGTGTCTGAAAGACAAGCACAGGAATTGCCCGACGACTGAGTTCCGGTTCAGGTCAAAGATCATTCGAGTCCGGTAAAGTCAGATATTTTTTTGGGGCAGTAGATAAAGTAAGCGTTGATTCATCAAGAGAAGAAACAAAAGCGGCGAATAGTCACCTGGAGGTAGGGCAGGCCGAGGTAGGCGCGCGGCTCGCAGCGGTGGTGGCAGCACGTGGCGATGAGCACGCCGCGCGTCTTGCCGCGCACGCCTTCCGCCGTCACGCAGCGCAGCGCGTAGTCTGCAACAGAGCGGCTAAGATACTACTACGATAGTGAGCGTTTGTATTATCCTAGTGTTCGTAGTAACAGAACCTTCACTTGTCAAGTGGCAAAGGTCATGTGAAAAACACATTTTGTGAAAATTATTCTCACTAAGCCCGACAAACAAAATAAAAAACCTCGCCATATTGCGGAAAAATATTGGAACTAATTTCTTCAAGTGGCAACAATGAAATAAAAAAAACAATAAGATGTCATTCATTATTACTGCCTGTCGTGTGATGTCAATTGTCAACTGTGCCTTGTTACTATTGGATATTGTGAGTATAACCATAGCAACCAAGTGTTGCTATCACCTTAACTAATGTGGCGCCTCCAGAGCAGGTTTTTTATTTTCCTGGTCAGGCTATACAGACACCGATTTATGTGTTGATGCAGACTAGAAATGTGTAAATGTAAATGTCCCCAAACCAAGCCTTCCTCAGGATAAATTGTATCGTATATAAATAACTTATTTTGAAAGCTGAGTAAGCATTCACAGGCCTTCAAATTGTCTGACAAACACTTGAAAAGCTGTGCTCCCTCAAATAGTATTGTCTTCTTGCCATAGTTAGTCCGTGGTGTTTTTGTTTTAAGTTTAAGTTATGTGGATTACTTTTTATATTTGGTTCTATGTTAGTTTTGAGGTAGGTATGTACCTGTGTGAAGACATACCTGTGGCGACCCCGCAGAGGTGCTTGGCGAGCCCGACGACGTGGCGGGCGGCGGCCACGCCCGGCGCGCGCTGCAGCGCCAGGTGCGCCAGGTCGGCGCGCAGCCGACACACCGCCTCCTCGCCAGACTCCTGCGCAACAAGAACAACAAGAACTCGCTTAGGCGCGTCGAACACGTCCTTCGGCCAGGTCGCCCGAGGAAAGTCTGGAGGTCACCTAGTTTCTCGAGTGGCCCTGGTCAATAGCCGCAAGGCTGGCACCGGCTCGTCCCATCGGGTGGAAATAGGAAACCGGGGCAGTTTAGTGGGTAGTGGGACTAGCCTGCGGTTATGGCGCGTAAATGCGTTATCCCCGCCAAAAAAAGGCGTTTCGAACACTAGTGTAAATATTAAATCAGCCCTTTCTGCGTAGACCGTATACAGGACACGTATAACAAGTGCTAAAACTATTTACATAAGGAACAAATCAATGTTATATGTAAAGAAGTCCCATGCCCCCTGTTTGTTTATTCCGATGAATTTATTAATATTGCTTGGAATATTCAGAAGTTGCATAAAGCACTAATAATCGTAATACAAAAATACCTTGGTTATCCGTGATGAAGTGTCGCCGGGGTCGCACGGCTCGTGCGAGTCGTGGTCTGCGGGCGGGTCGGCGCGGTCGGTCGGGTCTGCGCGGTCGGTCGGGTCGGCGCGGTCGGTCGGGTCAGCGCGGTCAGAGCGGCCGCGCAGCTTGTTGTCGCGCTTGTGCCGCAGCGAGGCGCGGTCCACGAGCAGCACGCCGCCGCTGCGGCCCTCGCACCACGCGCGCCACACGTAGTACGACAGGTGCCCTGGATATTGACATTATTCTTAACAACTCAACTATACCTACCCATATCAGACTATAACAAATCTGTCTACCCATGGCTGTGTATCCTTAATTAAAAAAAGTATCTATACTCCTAGCTTTTTTAAGTATAATTCTTAGTGGTAGAAATCTATCCTTGCGCTTTTTGAATGTCACATAGGTGGAAAGTGTGTGGACTGTGAATATCATAAAAATTCATTGAAAGACAGATTGCATGAAAGATGACGAGTGACAGGGATAAATTGAGGCGAAGAACATATTTTCGCCGACTTCAAACAAATTGCGAACAGGGCAGGAAGAATAGAGAACCTTTCCCCGCGCCGAGTTCGACGTAGCAGGTGTGGTCCCGCACGAGGCCGGCGTCCTCGGCCAGCCACAGCAGGCTGGAGGCCTGGCGCAGGTGCCGCCGCGAGCGCTCCGCGCGGCCCGCCAGCCCGAACTCGCCCTGCACCACCGGGTGGATCGGACGCTCTTCAAACTCTGTTATGCTGTCTTTCACGTATTCTGCAAGTTTAGTGAAACTCGTTGACTTCTCTATCGGATCAGATTGTAAGTTTTTACTATGCCAACGTACGAAATAACATACCAGAGACAACACTCAGAAAAACCGCCGCCCCTTATTTGCAACACACACACAGACGTTACATTTGCTGTACAGGTATTTTCCTTATACTTCAACCGAACCACAGTCACGACTAGCGTTAAAATTCTTCTTTCCTATCTATTGTATTGCCTGTCATTCTATCGAGATGACTAGTTATCAGCAGAAGTAACAAATTAGAGGCAGTGTTACCATCATAGAGTCTATGGACTTTCTCGACGAGTTGGAGGAGCATCTCGCGGGGCACCTGGCTGAGCGCGCGGCGCGGCGCGGGCGCAGACGCGGCGGGCGCGTTCACGCCGGGCTGGATGTACGGCGGCGGCGAGCCGGCGCGCGCGTTGCAGATCGAAAGGTGCTTCTGCAGCTTGCTCGCGAAACATGTGCTGGAGTTAACAACCCAGTATTTACACAGGTGGCACAGGTTTTCTAAATAGAAGGCTGTGCCACCTGTGTAAATACTGGCGTTTTTGGAATCAGCCAACATTTCAATGATTTCATAACTAACAAAATAATATTTATACCACCATAATATACCTTTTTTCATGAAAAATATATTTACTGTTATAGTAGGCGGTTTTGCTACTATTAAATTTAAAAATATTATACTCACTGTTTAGGATCGTTTGGACACGGAATTCGAATATCCTCCTGAAATAACAGTAATATCTTAATAGATAATTTTTATGTTCTCACACTTATTCATTTTTCAACCTTTTGAATGCCAAGCTATGAACGGACGCAAGCTTGGTTATTCTTTATTGTTGAATGTAAGGAAAAAATACCAGTAATCGTTTTAAACATATTTATTTCATATATTTAGAGGCAGGGTTTTTGTTAAGTTTTGACTTCGTTGGCGCACAGGGACACAGGTGCTTGTCAAGTATAGGTGACTTTGGTATCCAAAAGGTTAATCTAATAATTTTATTATAGTTAGGCTCACATTACCCTATCACTTGAATAAGTTATTCAATTCCCCTTCGTCCTACTGGTGGGACGAACGGGAATGAACCTAATAGAAAGTAAATTCAAAACAAATCTTTTGTACCTCCATGTATGGGGACAGTGCCATAGGACTCTAAAAGGAGTATCCCTCTCTCCTCCTCTTCTATCTCCAGTGTATTTGTAGAATAAATACTTAAAGTGCAATTTATACTTACTAAATAAATTAAACTATAACAACAATAATATCCATTTTTTTCTTGTTCCTTGATGTACTCTTAGGCCAAACCAAATACTCTCAGACCAAGTATTGTTTTGGTCTGAGGATGTACTACAGTCGTCGCCGGTATATCAATATGGTACGTAGATTGCATTTAATATCACAGACCAATTTCGCAGAATTTTATCTTAATTCTAAATAATGTACGTTGTTATATAAAAAATTCAAAGATGAACTATCTAGTTTTAAATTATTTTATATTTAATTGAAGAGGATACCAACCTGCCCAGTGCCTAATTTAGGCTGAGGTTCGTGCTCGCCGCAGTACTGGCGGCCGGGGCGTACCGTCATACGGCACAGCCGCTTCTTCCTCACGACGAAGAATTGGCATTGTGGAGATTCTACCTCTTTTTCATTACTGATCGTAGACTGAGACTCATGCTCATGCATTGCAGCCTATCACAGAACCCTATTACTCCTAGCGGAGCAGGGTGGATCCGCCGTTTTGATTCTTTCTTAATTATTTTTACAATTTTTGGAAAATTGTAGGAAATGCGTGCTAAATGCTATAAATTTAAAGGCTTTTTAATAACCTTTCCAAAGCTACTGAAGGCACTAAAATCTAACAAGAGAATCAGAAGTTATAGATTATCAAAGTTATTTAATTGAGATGGCAATGACGTGTTCACGACGGTAATGACTTTTTTAAAACTGTAATGACGATAAGTTAATGGTAATGATAAATAAGAGTAAAAGCACACGTTTCTGCTGTCAATCACTATAATCATAATAAAATAACACAAATCAACGATTGGTACATGAATAATAGACGTTCTAATCCAAATGGTATAAAGGTAACCTAAAAAATCCTTACAATGTAATTTTTCCACGATGAAATGATTTTTGGGTATTTTTTTTTGGAAATTAAGCCATTGACAAATAGATAATAGATGTTTTAAACAATAACAATGACAAGCGAATTATATAGGTAACCTAAAAATCCTGACAGTATAATTTTCACTGGTGAAATGAATTTTCAAGGCAAGATTCAGGGACGCCGTAAACCAGGCAGACGTAAGACATCTTGGCTTAAAAATTTGAGACAGTGGTTCGGTATGAGCACGAGATCCCTGTTCAGAACAGCAGTAGATAAAGTGAGGATTGCCATCATGATCGCCAACCTCCGGTAGGAGACGGCACCTAAAGAAGAAGAAGAAGAAGAAATGAATTTTGGATAATCCTTTGGAAATTAAGTCATTCGTACTATAACTTTAATAACAAAACAAATTAACGAATTACACATAGATAATAGATGTTCTAAACAATAACAATGACAACCTAAAAAAAAGGTAGAGGACTTCTATGGCCGGTTAAACGCTTCGCATGCATCTCGACCTGATCCCGAAAATGAGGACTCTAAAACCACGATAACTCGCCATTACACTAAAGACCTGCCAGAAGTCAGCGTTGGCGAAATCGAGATTGACCTTGGGCAGATTAAAAATGGAAAAGCCCCTGGAGAGGACGGCGTTACTAGTACAGAGCCGCTAAAGGCTGGAGGTAAACCCGTACTGAGGTAGCTCCAAAAGCTTTTTAACGCTGTCCTGTTCGAAGGAAGAACTCCAAAGGCGTGGAGTAGGAATGTTGTCGTCCTGTTCTTCAAAAAGGGAGACAAAAGCCTGTTGAAGAACTATCGCCCCATTTCCCTTCTAAGCCACGTCTCTAAGCTATTCTCAAGAGTGATCACGAACCGTCTTGCGCGAAGACTCGACGAGTTTCAACCAGCGGAACAGGCTGGGTTTCGGAGCGGATACGGCACCATAGACCACATCCACACTGTGCGGCAGATTATACAGAAGACCGAAGAGTGTAATCAGCCTCTGTGTCTAGCATTCGTGGACCATGAGAAGGCCTTCGACTCGGTTGAAATCTGGTCTGTTCTAGAGTCCCTGCAGCGTTGCCAAGTAGACTGGCGATATATCCAAGTGATGAGATGTCTGTACAAAGCAGCCACCATGTTCGCCCAAGTACAAAATCAGCAGACAAATCCTATACCTTTCCATCGAGGAGTGAGACAATGGGACGTCATCTCCCCGAAATTGTTCACAAATGCAATGGAGGATATGTTGAAGACGCTGAACTGGAAAGGACGTGGCATCAACATAAATGCCAATACATCTCTCACTTGCGATTTGCAGATGACATCGTCATAATGGCGGATACGCTGCAGCACCTACAACAGATGCTGAATGACCTGGCTGATTATTCTTTACGCATGGCCTACGGATGAACTTGGACAAAACCAAAGTCATGTTCAATGAACATGTTCTACCGGAACCAATTGCGATTCACGGCGCCGTCCTCGAAGTTGTTCAAAAATAATTATATGTACCTTGGGCAGTCATTGCAGTTGGGTCGAAACAACTCTGAGGACGAGGTGAATAGAAGAATTCAGTTGGGTTGGGCAGCGTTTGGAAAACTACGTCGAGTCTTTTCATTGCCGATTTCACAATGCCTGAAGACGAAAGTCTTCAGTCAGTGCGTCCTACCCGTCATGACATAAGTACGGAGCCGAAACGTGGACACTTACGGCACGGCTAGTCCACAAGTTTAAAGTCACTCAGCGGGCTATGGAAATAGCTATGCTCGGCGTTTCTCTGCGGGATCGCATCCGAAATGATGTGATTCGACAGAGAACCAAAGTCACCGACATAGCTCGCCGGATTAGCCAGCTGAAGTGGCAGTGGGCTGGCCATAATTATCAGCCGTAGAACCGATAACCGTTGGGGTGACCGGGTTCTAGAGTGGAGACCGCGTTTCGGTAAACGTAGTGTAGGACGCCCTCAGGCCAGGTGGAGCGATGATCTGCGCAAGATGGCTGGCAGGAGCTGAATGCGTGTGGCCGAGGATCGATCAGCGTGGCCAGCAATTGGAGAGGCCTATATCCAGCAGTGGACTATTACAGGCTGATGATGATGATGATGGTATACGGGCTGGTGGAGATATCAAGAAAATCTATCTCCCCCCAGCTCAGTTTCTAGATTTAATTATAAGACACGATGTAGAAAATGAAGCGTATAATGAACCACAAATATGGAAGGTTAGTGATAATATGTTTCACTTTCAAAAGCTAAATAATTGTATTAAAATAATGAACTTAAATATTTTTAAAGAAAACATAACAATTTGATAGGAATTTATATGAAATAAACACACAGTTTATCATTACCATTTACATATTATCATCGCCATTAACACAAAATAAATGGTAATGACGATGATGGTTATGACGAATATGACTGTATGATTTTTTTTACCTAAATACCACGCTGTTAACAACACATACCAGCCATTGTCATGTTATTGTACATAAAACACAGTAGCTGTGATATTTTTAAAAGATATAGTACTAGTGCTTACCTGATTTCCTCTGTCAACGGTGATGATGTGAATATTTGACAAAGTGTCCACAAGCTAATATAAGTCCAAAAAATTGTGACTCCCGCGTGGATAAAATTGATGTGCGGTCCGCTCAGCTTCGTAAGAGAGATTGAGGAAAGGAGGCGTGGCCTCTCGAGCGCGGCTCGGTAATAGAACATTCGAAAAATACAACTTTGACGGTGCCGCGACGGTGTTGACGATTTTCCGTGACAAAATTTCTTTTATTTATTAGGGCATGTTATTCATTACTATATCACTTAGTTTTTTAATATATTATTCTAGATAAAGTGTACTTTCAAAATGTAAAATAAAACACGGAAAGTGCATTGATGATTTTTGGAAAATAAATAAGGAAGTTTATTACTCGACGTTTTTTCGCAAATGGTGATGATGTTTGGTGCGTGTTTATTGAAATAATAAATTAAACAAACGTGGTTTCACTATTTTATATAGGGCGCCTTACGCTAAATCATATTAGAAATGTCTTTTAAAGGGAAAAAAATGCAGCTCTATGATGATTAATTTATTATTAGCATATTTTCGCCATCTAAGCATTTCCGCGGATCCACCCAGCAGCCTAATAATTTGTTTACAAAAGTTTTTTTAGGTTATTTTGACTTCATTTGTCACAAAGATTGTAATATTTGTCTGTATTTGTCACGCATGTCACGTCATACTGGCTTGACATTGACACATTGTATATTTTTTATAATCAGCTGATTCAGTCAATGCCATGCACCCACCCCACCACAGCATGCACGGTTTTATAAAAATAAATATAAAGAAAATATAAATTAAACCAATATTATATGTGTAATAATTAATAATTTATCAAATAAATATGTAGTAATTACGAACGATCTAAAAATCTAACTGAATAGGAAGAGTATGTAGGTAAACCATAGACTTAATATATATTTATCTCTAGATAATAATTCCATGAGGTTTAAATGTACATAAACAAAACGAAAAATTCTTTTTTCTCCGGCTGACAGCTGGGCTAGTGATGGGCCAACTCGGAATAAACAGAACTCGAGTTAAAATTCACGTAACTCGAGTTGAACTCGAGTTGTGTAACTCGAGTTAACTAGATGGAAGAGTTATTGTTTATTTAAAACTAGCCTTCCGCCCGCGGTTTCACCCGCGCCCCCTTTTTCAAATATCCCCCCCCCCTTCCCCCCACATTTCCGGGATCAAAAGTACTCTTTGTTTACTGGGGATAATGTAACTTTCCAACAGTGAAAGAACAATTCAAATCGGTTCAATAGTTAAAAAATTGCTATTCCCGCCAGAATGAGACGTTTCCCGTAGAAATTTTACAGCCTATGTCCTAATCCGAGTTATAAATTATACGTGTGCCAAATTTCATCTAAAATTCCGTTCAGCGGTGGCCCGTGTGCGTGATTGAGTAACAATATCCAAACGTCCAAACATTCAGACTTTCGCATTTATAATATTAGTAAGATAGTAGGATTTTACCAATTTATTCGGCTTAGGTTTAAGCAACCACCAGATATAATGAAATATAACGCCCAAAAAATCCTAAGTACTTACCAGAATTTAATCCCCATTTTATTATGAAATGATCACTCACCAATAAACGTTAAGTCTGCTAGCCTAAAAGACGTAAGTATCGTCAGAATAATCGCTGATCTACCCAAAAAGGCAACGCGTGCACCAAATTTGCACTCGCATTGTATTTAAAAATTTCATCCAGAAATGTTACATATTTTTATCCTAATAAATTAAAGTAATGCGTACAAAAATCATTGTATACCCAAAAAATATAAATGAAGTTCTAAAGATTCACCGATACTATATACCATTTGACGATTGATAGTAAATAAACAAAATCTTTTTCTCTCTGTCCCGACCAAGTAAAATGGGTAGAAATCAGTTCTGACACTCGCCGGCCGCTGCCGCGGCACGCTCGCTACGCTCGCTCGGCTCGTGCGTTTAGTGGTCGCAGTTCTAACCTAACACAAATCTTATCAATCAATTTAATATACTTGGTTATATGAATATATTTTATGGCAAACGTAATGATATAATTGGGTAAGAATGACACAAAACTTTGCTAGTTAAAATTTGGTGCACGCGTGGCCTTTTTGGGTTACGAAAAGTTTTTATAGTGCAGGCATGACTTAAATAGCCCGAAATATTTTGGTACAGGTTTCGTTTATTTGTACATATTATATTTATTTTGGATGAGGCTGTTTGGGTAACGATTGTGTTTTTTGGTGGTCATTTAATTTGTTCCCAATTTATTCCCTCACCTTCGCATTAATAGTAAAAAAAAAAGGAATTTAAAACACGAAAAACTACAACATTAACCGGCATTTTAAAGTTAACCTCAAATCTATATAAATCTGACACTTGTTTGTTAAGAATGAACAGTCTCCAAATGATCGGCAAACTTCGCTCCATGTCGCGGTCGGTTTTCAAACTCGAGTCAGAGAGAATTCAACTCGAGTTGGCTCGAGTTAAGCCCAACTCGAGTTAGTGATTCGAGTTGACCATCACTAAGCTGGGCCTGGCGCTGTCACTGTCAGTTTCTGTCTAAAATCGCGATTCGCGACATTGTGTACGATTTTACAGAGTTTTGTTTTGTTCTCCGATAATGATATTCCAAAACGCTGAATCATATTAAAGTATTTATTAATTGGTAAAAACAATGATGATTTCAAAAACGCATTGAAACCTAGATGCATACAAAAGAGTGAAATTCACTATAACTTTTATTGCAAATAACTTGACCTGGTGAATCATCATTTAGAAAAGGTAGGTTTTATTTAATAAGTTTTAGGTTTTGTTTCATTGATCTATTTGTAAATAAATTCAACTAAACAATACAAATCTACTGAACAAAATCCTGAACCATTTATATCAGTACATAATATACAAAATCAATTCAATGTTTAATGAATGGCTCAAATGATAATGATATTTACTTTCATGTTCGATTTTTGGGATACCTTTTTACCGATTTCAACGTTTCTGACGGCGTAAATAAGTTCAAACTTAGTTGTATGTAAATCCGGATAAAATATAATTATGAAGCTCTGCCTTACTCTAATATTTTAGTACAAAAATGGAGTGGCTTTTTGGGCATCGCATGACGCCAGATGAGATGTTGCGCAAGAACCAGCGCGCATTAAACAAGGCCATGCGAGACCTTGACAGAGAGCGGATGAAGATGGAGCAGCAAGAGAAAAAGGTCATCGCTGACATCAAGAAGCTTGCTAAAGAGGGACAGATGGTGAGTTCAACTGAAGGTTTGTAAAAAACTGGTATAATCTCTAATAACTTGTTTTAAACACAGGATGCCGTGAAGATAATGGCAAAGGACCTGGTGCGGACGCGTCGCTATGTACGCAAGTTCATGCTGATGAAGGCCAACATCCAGGCTGTCTCTCTCAAGATCCAGACGCTGAAGTCGCAGAACACCATGGCGCAGGCCATGCGCGGCGTCACGCGCGCCATGGCCACCATGAACCGGCAGCTCAACATGCCTCAGATTCAGAAGATTCTACAGGTTTGTGCATCTACTTTTATTTACTTATATTATTCCACAGCTACATATAATATGCATTTAATATCTTAAAAAGCTTTTATATATAGTTCTAATAAGTTTATTTTATTGATATAACATTAATGAGATCAAAGTCAAAGTATTTATTTTGCAATTTGATTTACCATGATATTCTTTTGCACATCAAAAATCAATTCTCCTAATATAACAAACATTTTGTCTAAGCAAAATGTGTTTTTATGTGTTGATTTATTATTTTAGTTCACTCTAGGTGAGGTCTCATGAATTAATTAGTTAAAGTTTTGTTTTAGCCTAGTTGCATGCTTCATCTATCTATATATAAAAGAAAGTCGTGTTTGTTTTAACACTTATAACTCGAGAACGGCTGGACCGATTGCCATGGTTTTTGATTCGTTGGATTTGTTTCTGTCCCGAATAGCAGAATACATCTTAAAAAAAGAAAGGATTTTGATCAATTCCCACGGGACCGGGAACCACGCGGGTGAAACCGCGGGCGGCCGCTAGTTTCTTATAAAAATAAGGAAGTTGAAAATATTGGACGAAAGTTATCCAATTTGTTCAACTGGTTGAACTAATAGTTGAACATACTGGAACTAAGGAACTCAAACAGACCAAATAATTTGACAATTTTTTTTTGTGTTGGCAGGAGTTTGAAAAACAATCGGAGATCATGGATATGAAGGAGGAGATGATGAACGACTCCATCGACGAGGCAATGGAGGCCGACGACGACGAGGAGGAAAGGTAGAGTGTTCCTTCGATAACTCAACAAACCTCGACAGTCCGAGGCTCGAGATGAATAATTCACTGTAACACTGTGCACTCTCTCCACAGCGACGCGGTGGTGGGGCAGATCCTCGACGAGCTGGGGCTGCAGCTGAACGACACACTGTCCGGCCTGCCGCAGGCCACCGGCTCCCTCTCGGTGCCCGGAGGTAGGTGCCGCCCGCTACTATCTGCTACTTCCTGGCGAGCCCCGGGTGACCGTGTGTGGTGGTTGCAGGCAAGACGCCGGTGGCGGCGGGCGTGGCGGCGGGCGGCGGCGGCGCGCCGGGCGCGGCCGTGTCCGACGCCGACGCCGAGCTGCAGGCGCGCCTCGACAACCTGCGCCGGGAGTAGCCGTAGCCTCCCCCTCCCCCGCCACACACACACCACACACCTTCTACACACCACCCGCCCCTTCAGAGGCCCCGCCTCGACCTCCGGTTTGAGCATACTTCATTACCGTTCGAGTTTAGATGTCCTCCGAAACGTTGACCGATCGATTGACGTCCAAACGTATTAAAAACTTGTTATGTCCGACCTATAATATTCTCAAGATAGCTACAATATTCTCAAGCACTTATGGAACGATTTGGTGGAGTTATTGGCGAAGTAGACTCCACCGAAGGCCGCCGAGTCGATGCCCGGGTACTTATTATGCAGAGCTGTCTCAGCATTTTTTAACGTTTATTGGTGATGACATAACGTTTAAGTCTCTACTCGATAACGAGTAAAGTAAGCGACGATCTTTTTACTTCATTGATTTTTATATCATGGAACTCAATAATAAAAACTGGCAATGTTTTCAACATTTCCTCAATATATTTACTTATCTTACTGAAAAGTATATAAATTATATAGTATCGTGAGGTGCTTTTTGAATATTTCGCACGTGCGTAGGTGAGCATCGCTTCAGTCCGTCAGCCAGGCGCCGCGCCTTACTCTTGTACAGAGTTGTTGTTATTGTAATTTAAATTAAGTTTATCTAAGTATATTTAAATAAATATTTTTATATAAAAATAAATAGGTATTTATTTATTGTAGATACCTGCTACATTAATACAGAGGGTAAATTAAAAAAGGATTGTTTTAGGTTACGTATTTATTCATTGCACATTATGTATAACTAAGAAGTACAATAGAATGTATAACATTTTATAAAATATTACTTTACACAAAATAACATTCAATAGTTTTTCTAAAAAGTACATAATTATATGATTACGTATGAATAAACCGAGGGTTGTATATCACCCGCGCTTGCTGCGGGCGCGGGCCCGCTGCCGGGATATGTTTCCGATCTCCTACACTACAAACCTGCACTTGGAGACTCTTTGGCTTACTACAACTAAATAACTAGTTTTAACAACTTCTTTCAAATTAAGAAAATGACATAAAAACGCAGGGCCGAGTCCCGACTCGGGGATCTGGGCTGGTCGGGCCTGCGCCCGCTCCTGCTGCTACGGAATTATCTCCTACTGTTGTAACTATACTCGAGTTTTTAATTATATGAAATGTAAATTTGGAGTGCAGTTCTATTCACCTATCTTACATATAACAGTGAATTACGTCTACAAAAATTCTTTATAGTTAGCGAACTAGGAAACCATACATCCATTGCATCACTCGACATAGTATTGTTACTTTTGTACCAACATCTGGCAAGAACGAACACAAGCAATTATAATCTTGTGAGATTTAAAAATCATAAAAATTCTTAAAGGAATACTTAGTCTTGATAAAAATGCAAAATAAGGTATGAGGATGAAACAGAAATGTACATCCTCCGCTCACGCACTATGGAGGATACTCAAGTCGCCTCTGAGACAACCATGACACCTGTGAGGTCGTATGTGCAATTTGCATACTGCTATTATATTTAAGTTTATTAAACAGCTGGGTTCTTTGTTCATTTTGTATGTATAAATAAATAATAAATAAAGGCGGACTTAACAAAAATGAACTTTGTATAAAAAACCAATAAATATTATATTATTATCTAATTTATTATCTAATATTAAACCAAATCAGAAATGAGCTTGGTGTTATGAACAGATTATGACACGACCCACGACGACGTTATACGTCCGCCGCGGTCTCTTTGGCACCGGCTGACGACTCCACGTCATTAATTTACGGGTTTCCAAAGATAAGTAAAATCACAAATCTTGAGCCGCGCCTCTTCTAACAGCCAATAAATGCCCTCAACAGTGCGACAACAATGTGGTGTTGTGACTTTTGTGTTAAAACTTTAACATCAATCAACCAATCAGAAGACTGTCCTTACAAGAAGTAACTGACATATCACAGACCGTTTCCATAGTGTTTGTGCTCCCAGTCTGGACTAATACCACCCGGCACACCAACACTACTCTTCTATCACTATCGACAATTTTACTAATAATTCCTATAAAATAGGTAGTCCAATACCAGCTTACATATTAAATCAAGGAAGATGTATAACTGTATCAATTGAATGACAGAATCATGCAATAACGCGCCACGCGCGGGAAGGCGGGCCGGCCAGACCCCGCGAGGAATCGACGTCTCACATGCCAGTCGACTAAATTTGCAAAAATCTAATCAAATACTTAAGTGGAGATTATAGTTACATGTTCTAAGATAGTGTCTCAATTCAACTATTACTGGATGTGTTTCGGTGCGATCGACTGGCCATGCGGCAACTCTTCAGTTAGCCTATCCTATAATATGTGTTGAAACCGATCGTCGACGCTCCGCGGGGGGCCCGCAGCGGACTCATGCCTCGTAGGCCAGGGAAGACGGGAACGCGAGCAGCCGCGGAGCTACGCCGTCGCCGGCCGGTCCAGCACGCTCAGCGCGATGCCCAGCTGGCCCAAGTAGTATGTCGACATCACCAGCACCTGGAGAACACATCCGACTGGTCTCAGTGAAGGGTCAGACGGTCGAAAGTGGCGGGAGAATATGCTATGTCTAGCACTGGCGGCATTTGTTTGCCGACAACAGGTGCCTACATTTCATCCCCGTCTTCATCCCCTCCCTATCAGATCACGCCGGAAGCCGTCCCCCGTTTGTTGGGAAGCTCGCTGGGCCTTCCGCAAGGGTCTTACCTGGTGTGCTCATCCACACAGGAGGATGCAGCATTATAGGGAGGGGGAATTATCGACCCCGTTGGGGCCGGACACACCTCCACCGGGCACCGCAAGAGAGAAGCAGCCCGGGTAATAGCAGAAGCTAGAGGCCCGCAGATGCCTCTCATAAGAGCGAATAACCACCAGGAGGACGTCGGGACGGCGTCACGTACCTGCTTGTAGGGCACGGGCCCGGCGAACAGGTCGTAGGCGAGCAGCGCGTCGGAGGCCAGGAACAGCAGCGCGCCAGCCGCGCCGCGCCCGCCGCGCGCCAGCCCGCGCCACGCCGTGCTCGCCAGCACTATTGCGTACAGCGGCACCAGCAGCCGCAGCACGCCTGCGTACAAATAGCCCATGTTATTTAAGAGGCATTTTACTACGAGATCCAAGAGGGAAGTGTGTCGGACGCGTCGTACCGGGCGGGTCGAGGAGAGGCAGGAAGGCGGCAGTGGCGGCGTAGCAGGCCAGCGCGAGGCGCGGCGCGGCGGGGCGGAAGCCGAAGGCGGCGAGGTAGGCGGCGTGCGCGGCCGCGAAGGCGCCCATGCCGGCCACGAAGTGCGCGGGGAACACCAGCAGCGCGTCGCCCAGCGCCGACAGCGCCAGGCCCAGCGCGATGCGCCACGCGTACCCGCCCCTGCCACATTACATGGATATGTGTGGGGTTACATGGTAGGGTGGATACCCTTGCGCGTTAATCTCGTTATGCACTAAACACAAACATCTGCATGCTAGTCTCCTCGCAACTGCTCTAGCAATTACGACCAGACTAGTGACATAGTAGAAAGAGTACAAAGTACGTTATATTACGCACCGCGCACGGTTTATACGTGTGCAGAACACTCAACAAAATCTTAACCTTAATAAATTGAACAATAAGGGATCAATCCAAGTAAACCATCGTCTGGTTAACTACCTGTACTAGATTGGTCTAGGGACTGCCTGGTGCAGATTCTGTCATGTCGTCTACCTGTCGCAAGACTTGTAAAAAGCAGTCAAAATCATCGCGTATGTATAATTTATAAACTGAACATTGAAGAAGCAGATTGCCACAGGATAGTGTGTTAGTACTTAGTAGTAAGCTCACTGTGTGTGATCCTCGGTCGGCTGCAGCAGCACGAAGAGCAGCAGGCAGAGCACGGGCGCGCACTTGGCGGCCACGGCGGCGGCGGACGGCGCGGCGTCGCTGGCCGCCACGAAGTACACGCACACGCACTTGAAGAACGGCACCAGCCCGCCGCCTACGCCCACGCGCTTCATCTGAACAACAACCATACAGCTCAAGTTAATGACAACACCTTTTTTAATGGACTATATCCCACCTTCGATGTCCACGCGGTGATTCCGCCTGTGTCAAGTGTTCAAAGAGACAATATGTTAAACTTGATATATTTCAATATTTAGGTGAAGTTTTTATACAATCTCTCCATAACTGTTAACTTAAATGCGAGGAAACATAATATAATTTATATTGGTGAAATTATTTCTGAATTTACAGGATCATGTCTTGCTCATTTGAATTACTAGTCAAATACATGTTGCCCTTTAATGTGGTGCTTGTTAGCTCTAGCCTACAAGTCTTTTTTACATTCTTCATTATAATAATAGTGAAGAAGATAAAGCATGATGTTGGCCAATATTTTCAAATTTATATAAAACTTGTTCTCTACTTGGATCTGTACAAGATGTAAAAATCACAGAATTACAGTTAGGTACATACCTATTTGCAAAATATCAATTTAAATTAGAAGTATTGGAATGGGTATGCATAAATAATTAAATGGCTCTTTCGCTGAAAGTGTATGATATTAGTATGCATTGTGTAGAGGTAATTTAATTTTGTATTTACAGATTAAATATATTTATAACATCCTTACCAGTTGTGTTGGAGATATCATGGCAGTGCACGCACTTGTAAATCTTGTAATTGATGTAACTGATTACTTATTGCGTCGCAAACCACGCAAACATGAACACGCAGGTATCTAAGGATGGTGAGAAGAGAAGACGACTCCACCTCGCAAAGAATCACAGGAAAAACTAAGTACTCGATTAAAAATAAACGATTGTTTTGATTGTTTTGGTACTGCAGTACCTACCACAGACTATGACTACTTAGAAGATAAATGACTGGACCATAAAATTCGTTTAAAAACCAAATGTAATAAAAGATGACTGCATTTTCTATTTTTAAGTAATTTCTACATCACCTATAAAACCAATTTGTGCTTGAAATTGCTGAGGAGTGAGGATAAATAGAACCTACTTATGCAACTTTTTTAGCTTCTTCACCAATAACCTTAAAAAGAGATTTTTCCTGATTTTAATATAGACAATATTTTTACCATCTCATTTTTGAACCGCTGGCGTATGGAACCTGTCAATGTCAATCAACGTGTCAAGTTGTCAACTGTTCGCACTCAGCGTTGCCAGAATGTTACTTTTGTAACCTTTTAGGTGATTTTTGACTCCTTCAGGCAGGTAGGTAACTTCTAGGTTACACAACACAAAAGGTTACATTTATGTGATTTTTTGGAATTTGCGTGCGAAAAGCATTTTCTAAAATTTCTTCCAGTGGCTTGAATTATTATGAATTCTGTGGCAGTGGTGCAAGTCAGAACAGAATCAAATAACAACATACTTTTCTCTTTCACACCAATGCATTAATCAACCGTCCGTCTCGCTCGCCCAGTCAATCGGATACGTTTGTATCACACACAGATTAACAACAATTATATACTAAGTAGTTTGTTTGTATCCTATCGCATTCAATATACTCTGTGTCCTACCTATCGGTCGACGATATTCTTCGTGCGTGACTACTTATGGTGTTTTGCCACCTCACTCCAATGTCTACACGGACATAATATTATTAAACATGAATATATGTAATATGGCTTCAGGTTTTTTTTGTCTGTCAAACTCAAAATATAAATTGTTACTTTTCCTACAAAAAAGTTACTTTTTTGTACATCTCAGGTAACTTTTGACAAGACCTCACTGGCAACACTGGTTCTCACCTGGCCTTAGAGGAGTAGAACATATGGAGATGCCCTATTGATCTATACAAAAAATTGTTTATATGAATATACATCGAATCGACACTTGCCTTACAAATATATACTTATCTCTTTTCATCTAAGTGATTGTTGCGTATGAAAAAAGAGACAGATATCTTTGCATTGTACCCATTTTGGCAACACTTTTTAGTGACGTCACACAGTTTTTGACGCGTGCCGGTTTCGCCATATTGTGTTCCAGCTAGTGATGTGGCACAATATTTTTATGTATCGATACGTTTTAGATAGTTATATTCTGCAATGGTATATTTCTGCAGATTTCCTGTAAATGAAACATTAAAGAAGAAATAGATAGAGTTAATAGGTGGGGAAAATATAAATCCGCGACATAAAATAAGGCACGTTTGCTCGCTACACTTCAACGATAATGGTTTTACAGAACTCTCGACATAACAAGATTACGTGATGGTAGTATGAAACAGTACAGTATCTTCACTTTATCTTCTGTTTAGGATTTTTAGAAAAATGTAATAGGTTTATTAACCATGTGAAGTTGAAATTTCCATTATAATATATATAATTAACCTATTGTTATATTAAGGCACTGCATCATCATTATTTTGTGATAGGAAAATAAGAAACTATTTATAGATTTCTAACAAAATATGTGCATTTATGATCGACACGTAAACTTGTATCGATAAATATATCGATATACAATATTGGTTGCACTACGGTCGGGCGCTATCATTGGTGGCGCCATTTTGTGTTCCAACTTTAGGTATACACGTTTTGTACCTACTTAGGGCATCTCCATGTGTTCTACTCTAAGCACCTGGCTTTGACATTTGACATGACAAGTTTGACTGACATTTGTGATTTGATGTGATTGTGTATTTATCTTCTATCTAGTCTGTGGATTGTGTCAGCTGCGGCTTAACCATACCTTTTTTTAATTTTCAATTTTGTGCTATACCTTAAAGTCTTTTAAAGTTTTAAACATCAAACATGCCCAAGAAGAAAACAGGACAGCGAAAAAAGGCGGAGAAGCAAAAGTTGCGGCAGAAGGAGATCCGCAACGCGCGCGGGCACGCCGACCTCGCGCAGCACCCCTGCAACCTGCCCATGGAGTGCGACAAGTGCCAGCGGTGAGCGCAGGCCCCTGGCCCCGGCCCCGACACCATTATCACTAACGATCGTTTCTTGTCCGTTGTTAGCCTGCTTTAGCGGCAGCGCAGACGACAGACTATCCGTGACAGACTTTTTAGTCTGCGAAAATAGAACGTATGCAACTGTATGGAGTAACGCAGACGACGCGCAAAAAAATCCGGCGCGCACAAAATCCGTGTGATTCCGGCAGACCGCGCCGCGCCGCGCCACACCGCTCCGCACAAAAAGTGCGCGAAAAAAATGGAATGTTTGCTTCAACACGGGCTAACGCAGACGGCGCACATTGGCGTACATTTTAGTCTGCAATCTAGTGGTGGGACGTAACGTACGTATGCGATCTATCATGGCGCCAGACATCGATGTAACGATGCTAATTAATGAAATACAAAATAGACCAATAATTTATGATACTTCTATGGCAGAATATAGATATTAATACATATATTATGTAAAATCATTAAAACTCGGTCCGCAGTGAGTTTAAACATTAAAACTTGTTTCTTGGTAATATTCTGTATAAGAAAATTTTTGTAAACAAATTGTAACTAGTGATTGCTCTGTGTAATTGGTAGTATTATTATTATTATTTATTTATTTATTTTTTGTTGCCGGATAATTTGTTTTATTATAAATTTTAATGTTCTCATGTAAGTGTTTATGTAATTTCTTTTTGAGAATAAAGTTTCTTTAACCGAAATACTAATTTGACGAGCCATTAGGTGTAATGGTTGAGAAGTCGGCTATTACACCACAGGTCGCGGGTTCGATCCCCGCACGGTACAAACATTTGTGTGCATGAACATGTCTGTTTGTTTCGGTTTGGGTGTTTCTATGTATATTATGTATGTATTTACAAAAAAAAAGTATATAAGTAATGTTTATCCGTTGTCTAGCACCCATAGCACAAGCTAATGCTTAGTTTGGGGCTAGATGGCGCTGTGTGAATAATGTCCAGAGATATTTATTATTTATTATTAACTTCCTCATTGTTGTGTCTGAATGAGTCAAAGCAGGTCTTAAAATAAATAGCAACTCATCATATTATGTAGTAACAGACATTTTATAAAACTTAAAAAAAAATCCGGTGTTGTTCAGAATTGAATGTTTAATAAAGAACTCTCCCTTCAGTAATCTTTCCGAAAGTATAGGATGTACCCAAAACTTTCTTCGTCTTTTTATGTCTGTTACATCAAGTACAAAATAATACTTCGCGATCTTTAATCTCTGCACGATTTTCATAGCGTCTACGTCCCTACAGTTCTGCCGACAAAATGATCGAAGATGTGCGTCGTGTGCGTTGAGTCTGTGAAAAATCCGCGACAGACTTTTTGTGCGTTGAGTCTGTGAAAAATCCGCGGCAGACTCTTTCGCACAAAAAGTGTGCCGTCTGCGCTGCCCCTTAAGTGCATATCTATTGTATGTATAATATCTTTTTTCAGTCTATTTTCTTAATTTCTCCCTGAAAACTTCTTGTTTCGTCCATCCTATGATTTCTATTAGTTGCCCTTTGCGATTATTACATTTGTCATGTCTTTATATTTATTCATAATAATTAATGGCAATAGAAATTAACATGGTGTTTGTTTTTGGAAAATAGACTGGTTGTAAAGTCCTACCTATGAACCCAGAATTAAGAAGGTTAAGACTTTCTGATATCTGAAAGTGGTTTAGTGTTCGTAATTTTAATATTTAGTACAACCATATGAGCTGCAAGTAATAAGAGATTGTTTGGGCAGTAGCAGTTTTCAAAGGAAGACTCAAATAACATGTTTCCAAGATCATAGCTGGGCATTAACTCGTTAATCCGTTAATCGTTAATTAACGAAGTTAAGATTTCCTTTAACGGATTAACTTTTAAGTTAACTTAAAAAAATGTTAACGAACTCGTTAACTTCCGTTACACTTTTCCGAGTCCGTTAATCCGTTAACTACTATTTACCGCACCGTGCCGCGCCGCCGTGAAAAACACGTTTTGACAAGTTTGTTCGGGTTGACCACAGTATAACAGAACAATAAAAGTTTTGAGTCTATGTCCTAGTTAAGACTTTTTTTTCTCAGGTCGATTGAATATCCGTACCTCCCCATTTTTTGCGCGATCGCATGAAAAACATTGTAAAACATGCACATAATATTGGCAAACAAACTTATCCGACCATAACTTATCAGTTATCTAAACAAAACAAATTTAATTTTGGGGAAATAGGTACCTACCGAACAGTGAATTCTTCCATCGTCAGAAATGCACTTCAGTCACACAATGTTCCTTCTTGGTTGAAGACACGTCACAAATATTTTTCAAACACCATTGCACTCCACAAAATAACATAGATTACTAAGATTTCTAATTTAGATAGCACTAAAAATTTCAACACACGCACCATGAAGCCAGGTTAGCAGAAAATATGTAAACACAAACGTAAACAAACGAAAATCAAAAGCAGGCTGATTTGACCTTGCTTGACGTTAAACAATTAACATTTCATTACTTTTTAATGCCAAAACCGTCATGGTATGTGTTTTAAAAGAAAAGTGATATCTATCCATCATATCAATATAATATCAGTATTATAATATAGAAATCAGCCATTAAATTTATGATAAATAATCTAAATTGATTAAAAATAAAAGAAAACCGACACATTTATTAGTTTTAGCGCCATCTGTTGAAGTCGGTGAGATTCACAAGCCATGACATGTTTGCTTGTAGAAATGCGGAAGTAGAAGCGTTTTTAATTTACTAATATTGTTATTTATTAGCTTAAACATCCAAAAAGATGCAATATAATTCGTCTTTTACTATATTTTGATTTTTCTGCTATAAAATTATCGTATAAATCAATTGAAATCCAAACTCATTTGACCTAGTAAGCAAGCAAGCGACTAAATGAAGAAGTTGCCCTTTCCGGTTATTGTGCTATACGCCAGTGTCATTTCCATTTTGTCGCATAACACATTTAATACGAAAATGTGGTTTTGGCGCAGCACCAAAGAAAATATAGGTAAAGTACCGAAAAGAAGCACAAATCTGCACAGTGTTGCCACTTTCGGGAATTTGTCGCTAGATTTAGGGAATTCTGCAATAGCCCAACGATTTTTGCAATTTCTTATTCACTCCCACCCACTACATAATATGGATTTGGTGATTTATAGCGACTTTTTCAAGATGGCTAGGCGACGATGACCACTTACTATTATGGTGGCTCGTCTACTTATTTGCCCCTGGTTGTTCAAAGAACATTTAGTAAGGTATTCGTTTTTTTTAACAAAGTTTTGACAACACTAATAATTTTCAGTACGATCGATCGTCGCACGATGGCATTAAAATCGTAGTTGGTGCTCTCTCTTTTACGTACTGAATTAGAGTCGGACCATCACATATGTTCACAATAAAAGAGCTACTTAGTTATTCAAAAACTCAAGAAAAAATGGTGTGGCTCCACGTGTAGTTGGGATTAATGGCTGATTGCATTACTGCCATATTGGAGTTGCCTTTATAATTAAGAGCAGAAGGTTGTCGGGGCGGACGTGATTGACGACGAGTTGTTCCTAATTCTTGATGATTCTGTAGATTTTTGAACGTTCGATTGAAAAAGTAAGTAAATTGAAAAAGTACTAACTTTTAAAGAATTTATTTTTAGAAGAAATACTGTTAAAAGTATTTAAGCTAAAAATATAAAAAATAAATGAAGCAAAACGTTTTTTGTGTTTTTTATTTCATGTTTATGACCACTTTAATGAAAAACTGCGAAGAATTTAAACGATTTTAATAGAATCATGAGTAATCATGACTGAATAGGATCTAGGGATTTCTCGAGAGTTTTTAATGCTCTGACTTCTCATAGTTCTCTTAATAATTATAGCGAAATTCGGAATTACTTTTAGTGACTTGTCCAAATTGAAGGTGGCAATACTGTGCAACTTTTTGTCACACAAACACTGCGCGCGAATTTTGAGCAGTTAACCTAACCTGTTAATTCCCAGAACCTAAACAAACAGTTCTTACATGTACTATGTATATAGGTATAAAAAATGTTTGACGAGCTACATATTTGGTGCATTGGTCGAGAAGTCGGTTATTACACCAGGAGGTCGCGGGTTCGATCCCAGCACGATACAAACATTTGGGTGTTTCTACATATTGTATAATTATGTTCCTACGTATTTACAAAAATAAAGAGTAGTATTTATTCGTTGTCTGGCACCCAGAGGCGGCTCATCCTAAAGAGCGCTGGTGCAGTGCCCAGTTAATTACTTTTGTAATTTTCGTGGGGGGCCCGATGAATTAATCAATATTAATTCTTCCATACCTACTATCCTTTCATTACATTCGTTTACTTATAATAACTACGCGCCAAGTTGTAACGAGTGGAGCGCCAGCGATTGCGCTCCTATGAAACGAAATTAAGTAGGTACGATTCCCTACCTGTATTCAATGAGTGCGAAAGAGAAACATCGACACAGGCCGACGCGTGAAACAGGAGATTTCGTACGAGAAATTAGCCTATTCTGGAGCGCCTCTCACGCGCGACGTTGCCAAACCGTGGGTTAGGCCGTGCTGCGCGCCGCGGGCGGGGTAACCTGCTAAGCGATGTTGCCGTTCTTATGTATGTAAACAAACGTGCCGGCTTTGCCAGTTATTCCGCAGTTTTTCTTTTAAATAAATATAAAAAATAGTTTATGCGCGACATTTTGTGTTAAAAATGGAACAATACAGTGTGGAGGCATTTTATTAAACAGTGTGAAAAAGCTCTCGAAATACGCCTTGAACTGAAAGCTAAGAGGCCGCCACGTCCTACTGCACTTACTCAAAAATGTAGTACGAATTTACGAGTATTTTAAAATCCGAACAATATTTCAAAACGCATTGGTTGTGTGGATTTGTGAAGAAAGCAATAAATTGTTTTCCGTGTCTGGTGTGTGGTGATCTGCATGGACGGAAACGGGTGTTGATGATTGATTTAGCGTATCTTGGTAAATTAATGGTAAGCTCTAGTTTTTTGTTTATTTTTTTTGTGAACCCCCATAAAAAAAATTCACGAGCCGCCCCTCTGCTGGCACCTATGGCACAAGATAATGCTTAGTTTAGGGCTTATAATGATAATGTCCAGTTTTTTTACCATGTGTTAACGGATTAACGATTAACGTTAACTTGCGTTAAATCGTCCCAAAAGTAGCGCTTTAACGTTTAACGAAGTTAACTTTTATAGTAACGGATTAGCGATTAACGAAGTTAATCATTTGATTAACGATGCCCAGCTATGTCCAAGATTTATGACTGAGGCTGGGATTCACACTTGTTTGGTTTAACTTGTAATGTCATATAATACATATAAATATCTAAACATAATAATCTATACTTACTAATATTGTAAAGAGGATAAAGAGGAAAGATTTGATTGCTCATATTGAATAGGCCTCGAAACTACTGAATTGATTTGGAAAATTCATTCACTGTTGGAAAGCTACACTATCCCTGGGTGACATAGGGTACTTTTGATCCAGGAAATGTGGCGGAAGTGGGGGAAAATTAACAAAATGAAAAATGGGGAAACTGTAGAGGCGGCCGCTAGTGTTAACTAAATAAATATTTCTGGACATTATTTACACAGCTCCATCGAGCCGCAAGCTAAGCTTTAGCTTTTCGTATGGGTGCCAGACAAAGGATAAACATTACTTTTTTTTTGTAAATACATACATATTATACATAAAACATCCAGACTGATTCAAACAGACATGTTCATGCTAACAAATATTTTCCCCATACGGGAATCAAAGCCACGACCTCTGGTGTAATAGCCATTACATCAAATGGCTTGTTGTTTAATAAAATATTGACTATTTATTTATTTTTTTAGTTGATCATCATAATCTTATACAGGCTAGCCTAATTTAATAAAAAATACATTGTTGTTGCAACGATTTTTACAGGAAACAGAAGAGCCGTGCATTCTGCTACTTCTGCCAGGCTGTGCAGCGGCTGCCGGCGTGCGCCGCCTGCGGCAAGGTCAAGTGCATGCTTAAGTCTGGTGACTGCGTCGTGCGCCACCCTGGCGTCTACACCACCGGCCTGGGCATGGTGGTAAGCTATGATAATAATGATTAAAAAATTTTTTTTTAAGAAATATTAATCTGAAGGGTCCCATTATCCTCCTTCACTATTTTATACATTTTATGACTCAATATACATGACAACTAGACTAATACACACAGGGTTTGTGTTTGCCAGGGCGCCATCTGCGACTTCTGTGAGGCATGGGTGTGCCACGGACGCAAGTGCCTGCAGACGCACGCCTGCACTTGTCCACTCATGGACGCCATCTGCCTCGAGTGTGAACGAGGTAAAATTATGTACCTTTGTTCACACAATATTATTCCAATGTTGAATGTTTTATAGTCTCTAACTCTAATGAGCACTGGTGGTATGCAGGCGTGTGGGAGCACGGCGGCCGCGTGTTCCGCTGCTGCTTCTGCCAGGGATTCCTCTGCGAGGACGACCAGTTCGAGCACCAGGCCTCCTGCCAGGTCCTCGAGTCGGAGACCTACAAGTGTAAGATTTTTAACTTTTTTGTCTTTATAACTTTCTTATTAATTTGGGAGCTCAAATTACCTGTGCTACATAAAGATATTTCAGTACACAATACTCCCTGCATTTTTGATGAATAATTTGATATATTAACATTATATTTTTATCTATTAAAATTATAGTGGATTACTTATTAACGAGGCATCCATCCTTTTAGTCCAGAAAATTAATAAACAGATCATAAGTACGTAATGTTTGTGAAGCCGTGTATTTGTGTGTATTTGTCTGGCGGAGCTGGTGCAGTGCACTAACCGCCGCGACGCGTGGTCGCAGGCCAGTCGTGCAACCGGCTGGGGCAGTACTCGTGCCTGCGCTGCAAGACGTGCTTCTGCGAGGAGCACGTGCGCCGGCGCCTGGCGCGGCCCGCGGCCGGCCGCCTGGCGCCGCCCTGCCCGCGCTGCGGACACGCCACGCACTTCACCAACGACCTCAGCGTCTCCAGTAACTATCCTCTGCCTTCTCTGCCTCCTCCACACACACACAAACTCTTACTTTAATTACCTTTTTACTTTGTATAAAGCTAAAGTTGTTTATTGGATCTAAATCGTAGTCTATGTCCCAAATCTGCAAAAATTTTTTTTTGGGCCCAGTCTTTTGCATTGTCCTTTGAATGCAGTTTTTATTACTCGGAAGCCTAGTTCATTGCAGTGTTTTATTGGTATTTTATTAAAATCTCATAAGCAACAAGCAAGCTACAACTTGGATGTTTTATAAAAAATATAAAAATACTATTCTTACTATTATAATAAACATAGTTATACTGCGTGACTTTTTAGTCGTTGTTTTCTCGCAGTAGAATGATTCTATCTTAGTAGTACAATAGATTAATAAAGCTTTTTTTTAGTCAAATCAAGTTTTACGATTGTAATGGACGAAACTCGAACTAATAAATATAGTACGAGTACTAGCTGCGTCGTGGACAGTCACCGACTGGGATTTCCCTTCGGGCTTTTCTAAAAGATGCTAATTTACTATTTACTACCATTTGATTTCCATTTTTTTTTTCTAATAAAGTTGAAAAAAATATATAAAAAGATTACTTGCATAAATCGATAGTACTACTAAAGGGGAAGCGTTCTGCTGCGGGGAAACAACGACTATAAAACCACTTGGTATATCGCAATGACTGACGCTGTGTTGCAGCGCGCACGCACCGCTACGGGCGGCAGGGCGCCGCGCAGCCCGACGACGACGGCGACGCGCCCGCCTACTCGGGTAACTACACTAATCATATTATATTTATTAACCACTAGCCTTCCGCCCGCGGTTTCACCCGCGCGTAATCTCTTTTTTCAAATATCCCCCCGTCCCCCCACATTTCCAGGATCAAAAGTACCCTATGTTCACCGGGGATAGTGTACCTTTACAATAGGTTCAGTAGTTTCAAAATTGATATTCCCGCGGGAATGAGACGTTTCCCGTAGGAATTTTATAGCCTATGTCCTATTCCGGGTTATAAACTATACGTGTGCCAAATTTCATCTAAATCCGTTCAGCCGTTTAGGCGTGATTGAGTAACAAACATCTAAACATCCAAACATCCAGACTTTCGCATTTATAATATTAGTAGGATAAAAAGTACGCTTAGCCATCATACCTAGCCGTTTCAGTGGCGTAGCGTGGGTGTCAGCCGCCCGGGGTGGAAGACAAATGGTACCTACATTATTTCTATTATTTATTTATTGCTTCCCCCATCCCTACGCCATTGAGCCGTTTTACTATCTATTACCCTACTTTTATACCAGTTTGTCACAGGACATTTTTCAAATCGTATAATATGTTTAGTACCTTCGTTGATTCTGAATATTCTGATATCTTTAATAGTAACTTGTTATAGTTATTTTGTGTGGAATGTTTGTTTTATAGTTGACTGCCTCGATGGCGCGTTTTATAGTGACTGCCCTATGTGCCAGGAGTCGTGGGTTCAAATCCCACCCAGGACAAACATTTTTGTTTGTTCTGTATCTGGATATTCATTTGTATTTAAGAATATATTTGTGGTACCTTGATTGTTTCTGATAACACAAGTATTTGACGTTGTCCTATATTTATCGGTTTTATTCGGAATACCAATAGAGAAATATATTCATTCCATTAAGTAAACAAAGTTGAATACACTCAAAGCTGTTAATAGGTATTTCGTAGTCAGTAATGTGTGTGATATGCTCCAGGAGACTACGGCGGGTACGACGCGGAGGCGGAAGCGGAGGGCGGCGGCTACGCGTACGGCTACTCGGACTCCAACGAGTCCGACGACGACGAAGACTCCTCGGACGACGAGGACGACTCGGACTCGGACGACGACGAGCCCGCCGAGCCCAACGAGCCCGCCGAACCCGCCGAGCGCGCCGCCAAACCCGCCGCCTAGCTCGCCGGGGCCGTGCTTCATCGCAAATACACAAGGATTCCATATCACCGAGATGCTATTTCATTTATGCATTAATACGATAAACCTTAAAATTCCAGCTGAAGAAACTTGATTGACCTCTGAACGAATGGTGAGTGTGAGCTGTGGATAGTCTGTCTCCGTAGTAAATGTAAGTAATATGTTACGCTATAAGACGCCCTTTTCACTCTGGATTTTGCAAGTTGTCAATCGGTGCGGCGGGGCGGTAGGCACAGGCGTGTGCTACGCTATATAACTAATAACGCAATATGTATACAGTTTTTTTAATTATTTATATCAAATATATTTTGTATTTGAGAAATGAAATATATTATAATAACGATATAAATACTTTTTTATTAAATTTTCACTACATTAAATCAAGTTGGAAGTATGTTATATTTTAGCCAATGTTTTTTTTATGTAACTGAGCCTCTGACCAAACTTTACAAATCTGTCAAATTTTCGGCTCAATGTCCATCGCATAAGTTTATGCAATGGACAAGATGCTAGATGCTATTTCAAGTGAGACTTTTTGACAGATTTGTAAAGGTTGATCCGTGGCTCACTGTACTAATAAAGAAGAGTTGAGATGGGCGGAGAGGGCAGGGGGCGGGGCTTGTCACCGGTCGTCGTGGTCCTCGACGCAGTCGGCGTCGAGGCGCACGCAGGCCACGACCTGTCCGCCGAGCAGCACGCGCGCCTCGCCGCCGAACGACCCGTAGACGCAGTTGCGCGGCAGCGCGGTGTAGTCCACCACGAACCCCGTCACCGTCAGGTTGCCCTGCGCCCGCGCACACGTCAGCCCCAGGCCTCGCCTCGGGGTCAACCGAAAGCTGAGCTAAAGTTGTTTAGCTTGGCTTCCATTGCTGAAGTAGTTTTACACTTGTGTGCAGACTGCAGTCTTTACACGATAAACTACCTTAGCTTAGCTCTTGGTCTGAAAATAAAACATTACTAACGCGAATACATAAATATAGGTCGATATCGAGCTGCTATTTCGACTACCATATCTATTTTTTGATATACTAAGCAGACAGCGACGCAGCCCACCTGATGGTAAAGGGCCCTTGAGCTTCGACCTTTTCTTTTGAGAGACGCTTGGCTAGAAAGAGTCTCAATGCTGCAATATTTTAAAATTTTGCGGTGTTTTGAAAACAACGAGATCTGCGCCGCTTTGAGAACTACGAGATCTATCTCAGTATTAGCGGTCATAGGCGTAACTCACTGGTATGGGGAAGGTCGGGTCGACGTTCGCTTGCACGAGGAAGGCGTGCATGTTTGCGCTGGCGTGGAGCTCCAGGAATTCCGCCAAGCTCTTGTGCGTCAGCGTCTGGTACGGCTTGCACCCGCCGTCCAGGTACATGCAGATGGGCACGAAGACCTGTGGGAAACACATACACTTTCGTATTTACACTTTCAGAATCAAATCAAATTCTGTCAGCTAGTACAAACATTTACTTCAGATCTAATTAACCTGAGCCTGAAATAGGAAATCCTGTGTTTCAGGCGAAAATCTAAATTAAATTCTAATGATCTACAAATAATTATATTAGGTAGGGTGAAAATAAATACTAAATGCTAAATAATATAGAACTGGTACCTACCTATTTTATAAAAATATAGAATATAAAATACAATGAGTAGAAGCAGGCTAAAGAAAAATAAATATATGAGTAAGGGGAGTATGAATGGCAGCGTTAAAAGAGGAAGACCTAGAAGGACATTCCATATCCATGACTTAATAGGCGATGTCTTGAAGAAAGGTTAGGTCAGAAGTACCATAAACCGACGATAATACCTATATGATATGCATATTGACAAAATGTGTAAAAGCGCGAATAAAACGCTCGGGTACATAATGCGGATAAGCTCTCAGTTTAAGGATAACAGGGTACCACTTCTTTTGTACAACGCATATGTCCGGAGTAAATTGGAGTATAATGCAATTATATGGGATCCATATGAACATAAATACTCATATATGATCGAAAAGATACAGAAGAAGTTTTTACGATTCCTGTATAAGCGAATGTATGGATACTACCCATACATGTACCCATCGTTGTTTGTTTCGGGTATGACCGGACAAGATACGCTTGCTCTACGGAGAAAATTAGCATTGCTGTTACATTACCATGCTATATTGCATGGCAAAATTGACAACATAGATGTTGTTGAAAAAATGAAACTGGTAGTACCGAAGCATTACATGAGTGGTAGCGGGGGCGATGTAGCTCCTCGTCGACGCGGGCGCTTGTTTGCCGATCTCGAGGTGCACTCACGTCGCGGTTGTAATGGCCCCACGGCTAGGGCCATCTCATTGTTTAATGCCATACATCGGATCCCGGAGGCTGATATATTTGCACAAAATAGCAATATTATGTGTGCTTATGTAAGCTATTTATTTATGTAAAATGTGTACATATATTAGTTGTATAGGATAGATTTAGTTTGTATTTGTTGTTTGTTTTTTTTTTAAATATATATAGCCAGTATGCGTTTTGGTATATTTATATGCTGTAAGTATGCTGTGTACCGAATAAATAAATAAATAAATAAATAGAATAAAAAATGTTGAAGAAGCAATCCTTGTGAGCCAAGATCGTAGCAAATAGAAGTATTTGGCCTAACCTACCCCTACGGAAAAAGGCGTGATTGGCATGTATGCGAGTGTGAAAACGCATAGGTCTGGGGTTACTAAAGAGTAAATTGTTTGGTCCGACGAAGTCGTCAGTAGATGTAAGCGGTGGTGGCTCACCGAGTAGTTGAACTCATCGATGTCTCTGTCGTACTGGATCTGCACGTTGAACCCGTCGTGCGTGCGGTTGAACTTGCGGCGCGAGACAGACACGCGCGCCAGGAACTCTCCCTCGCACGGCTCTATGTTTCGCACGTGCCACAGCCCCGGGCCCTGCATGCGCATAGGTACTTCACTGTTATTAGCAGCCGATTGATGGGACCTACCGACCGATTGATGGGACTCGTGCTATTTAAGTAATATTTCATTACTAGCCTTCCGCCTGCGGTGTCACCCGCGCGTAATCTCTTTTTAAATATCCCCCCTTCCCCCACATTTCCGGGATCAAAAGTACCCTATGTTCCCCGGGAATAGTGTAGCTTTCCAAAAGTAAAACAATTATTCAAATCGGTTCAGTAGTTTCAAAATTGTTATTCTCGCGGGAATAAGACGTTTCCCGTAGGAATTTTATAGCCTATGTCCTAATCCGGGTTTTAAACTATACGTGTGCCAAATTTCATCTAAATCCGTTCAGCCCTTTAAGCGTGATTGAGTAACAAACAAACATCTAAACATCCAGACTTTCGCATTTATAATATAAATAATATTAGTAGGAAGTAGGATTGTATTGTACACCGAGCCTCATATCAGCCTTTGCCATCTGTCAAATTCCTGGAATTAATTTTCAGCTTTAATAGATAGACACAACTCTTTATTGCACAATATTATCTACTAACTGTGTAAGAGATTTTATAAATAAATAAACTAGCGGCCGCGCGGCCGCCCGCGGTTTTACCCGCGTGGTTTCCGTTCCCGTGGGAATTGATCAAAAATCCTTTCTTAGCGGATGCCTACGTCATAACATCTACCTGCATGCCAAATTTCAGCCCGATCCGTCCAGTGGTTTGTGCTGTGCGTTGATAGAGATATCTATGTCAGTCAGTCAAGTCACCTTTGAGTTTTATAGAACTTATATTATGCATAGAAATATTATGTACGTAGTAATAATAGCTCAATGATAATATGTACATGTTCATCGCATAGAGTTCCAGTTCAAATGACATATTGTCTGTGCCACTACGATGTACAACGATGTATGACTAAACTTGTTCTTGCACTTCTTGCCATTCGAGGCTTTATAATCTATATTATATAAAACTTAAAGGTGACTGACTGACTGACTAGATATCTATCAACGCACAGCCCAAACCACTGGATGGATCGGGCTGTTTGGCATGCAGCTTAGGTAGATGTTTTGACTTAGGCATCCGCTAAGAAAGGATTTTGATCAATTCCCACGGGAAAGGGAACCACGCGGGTGAAATCGCGGGCGACCGCTAGTTAATTATGTAATAATTACATTGCGGTCATCCCTCCGCCTAGTTATCAGGATAGGATAAACTCGACTTGCACTAGCTGACGTTACAGCACAGAGTTACCTACGTGTGGAAGGAAAAATAAAGAACAGCTGACTTACGATCATGGAGGTTCCGTGGCTCTTTATGAATACCATTAGGCTGCTAAATATTATGAAAGTAATCAAGTTAACAGACAACATATTATTCATATACGTAATACGCGCGTTGCACTCACGTAACAGAAAGTAATGGAAATAGCTTCGATGATGATTGTCCAGGAAATAAATACTCTTTTTATTTCCTGAAAAACGATGGACAATTACTGATAACGGCGTGATATAGGTAGGCAAAACCATTAGGGATTCATACACACGGTGCATCCTAAAGACCTAAAGTACTTAAATAGACAATGAGACATTGAATATTTGTATCTGCTGCTTTAATATCAAAGCATTTAATTTTTTTAATTTTTTTTTAAATAATTTAATTAAATACCTTTACCTATTTGGGCATTGAATCAAAACTCGACGTTTAGATGACTTCCAGCAATCGCGAATCATTCAGTACTGAAACCATGCTGAACACTTTTAGTTAACATCGTCTCTCCCTTTTTTTGGGAAGTAATTAAGTAATTGGACTTAGAGGAACCATAGAAGATAAAGTTAAAATAGTAGACTATTTGTCCCAAAGTAAGTGTAACAAGTAAGTTTTTTCCTTCGTCAACGCAACTGTGATGTAGGTAGTGATGCAGGCAGGCAGGGCATCGCATCATAACCACAGATTAGTTAATACCTATATGTAGCAAGCATCATAACGCTTTCCAAGTGCGGATTGGTGATCTCAGCCTCGAACTCTGTTTAAATAATCCGACCCGTGAAATGAACCCAGAATCCCGATCAAGGTACGTTACGATAATCAATAAATCATTGAGGCGTTCAGCTGGAGTACTATGATATATATTATGTATTTATTTACACAGTGTGTACCAGGACTATATGAGGCTGCATGATATATTGTAATTAGCTTTTACAAGATACGGATACACGTAGTTAAGTGAACATCACCTCTCACCCAAGGCCGTCATACTAGCTGGCGTGCTGCACGCCTGACAGTTCGGGCCTATGTAGATTGTAGGTATAGGCCCTACATATGACGTTTAAACATCCCAATCATCGAGAACATATTTTATGAAGAGAATATTTATGATAGAAGTTATTCTATTTGAGACTCGAACCAGCATGTATGTACATACATACTTCCAACAACTTTTATCGGTTTAAGCAGGGGGTATTATGTAGGTGTGTTTTTTAGAGGGGAGTTAGAAGTACCCTACCCACACCATTGAACTACTATTACTTGTTACTCGATGACCCACACCAAAAATCTAGTTAGGGTTCCTTTGTCTATTCCTTCTATTAGGTACGACTTGACAAGACGAACCCCCCCGCCCCCTGCCGTAACGGACGCTTTAACCTTTTCCACGCCAATGTCTGATATATCAGACAAACCATTTTCGTGCCCACCACGCCAATGTCTGATATATCAGACAAAAAAACATGATCAAGAAACGTTGTATTTTTACTTGCCTGAATGAGTTGAGTATAACCTTAATAATTTTTTGGAATTTTTTTAGATGGTCGTGGCGTGTGGGGCACCATTTTCGGAAAAAAGCGTGGCGGGGAAGGGGTTAACGATGGTTTCACGAGTCTCCTTGTGAGTAAAATTTTTCTATGGGTCAGTGTATAGATGTGATGCCTCGATGGAACGCTGTTGGCAAACGATATTAAAGAAAGGGTTGCCGTTATTAACCTACATGCTAAGTAGGTCAGCATTATGCCCCTTTTATTATTCGAGTTGATGGGAGCACTCATTTTACCACACCATTTTTTACATTGTCTGTTTGTAGTCAAGCAAGACCCGTGCAATACAGGTAGAGGTATTGTCCGTCTGTATTGCACATTTGCACCATAGTTTTTGGGGATCTGGAGGGGATCACTGAGCAAGTAAAAGAGGGGATACCTAGCGGGAATAACGAGAATCCTTGGCCGTAAGGCTGACTTCGCGCTTTTAATCAAAGAGGAAATTATAATGTAATAATACTAATGTACAGTCTATGCTTGAGAGCCTGTATCACAAACAAAGCCTGTCCTGTAAACAATATTAATCTAAGTAAGTAAGTATGCTTGAGAACTGCTACGTAGAAGGCGGCAGGCACCTTTTGCCAAACTGCTATGTTATGCAGCGGAGCGAGAAAGGGTGGTAGACCCAACTCAAGCGCTCCCTTTATACGAAGACAATGTCCGGCCAGGATCCAGCACGCCGCGTCAATACACTATCTCGGCTCCTCCCGGCGGGGATTATAAGGCGAAGGGGGCACTTCGCCATAGACGGACGGGAGTTTCAACTATTTCCGCCATCCCTACAATAAAAGGGATTAAGACCTGAAAGTTTTGCCGTGCGAAGTTGTGAAAGTCAAACTTCAGTTGCACACCCCACGCACGACCCTTTCCGACACAGAGGGGGGATTTAGAAATTAAATGCAGACTAATAGCAGGCTATTCATCATCGTTCTTTGCTCAGATTTAAAGGTACAGGTTCTGTCCGCCTCCGTGGAACAGAGGGGTTTCGGGTATAAAACCCGGAGGTCGTAGGTTCTATTCCCGCCATGGGTCTGGTTGGTGGTAGGACTTTTTCAGTGTCCGACTGGCTAGCTACCACCACACGTGAAATCTGCCGCCATAACAGCTCTGGCTGTGTTCCAGCAATATTAATGAGGGAGCCAGTACACTTGAAATTAAAGGCTCGAAGATCAGTCTGGCAGCACATTACACACGGATTTAATAAAAATATTAATTCCATGATGCCTGTACACGAGGTTTCTTTTCATGGCTTGCTTGCGGCGCGGCTGTTTTACTGTTTTGTGTCTATCAAAAAATAATGTGTGAAATGAAACGTTTTCTTTGGTGTTGCTTGCTAATAATATTCAATACGATACGACTAGACTGGCAAATTCAGAATATAATATAATTGGTCTTATGTACATATTACTATTTACTTAGAGACTTTAAAATTTTAATGCATAAAAAAGCTTAAATAGACGGACAAACTTATCTTTTCTGGTGGCGGCGTCGCTACTGTCTATTTAAGACTGTCATTAAATATCGGTTTTTGCATTGCATTTCACGTAGTTCCAATTTTGGCCACCGGAACAGATAAGTTTGTAGGTCTGTAAGTGTGTGAATATATTTGTATTTTTTTCTGTGGCAATTTAACATGATTATGAGGTAGATTCTTTCCTATTTGTTCCCATATATTACGTTTCCCAACCTTTTATACATCGTCATTGGCTAAATGCACAAACCGTGCGAAGCCACAAAAAAAAAAAAAAAAAAAAAAAAAAAAAAATTATTTTATGGTAACATTAGTCCATTATATGACAGCTACGCAACGATTGCATATCAGCCTGACTGAAACGAAAATAATAAGTTTTTATTCCTTATAAGTAGTGTAGAGTAGTGTGTGTCGCGAATATCAAAGCGTATTAGTAAAAGTGTTCCGTCCTTAGTGTGGTAAAGGGTGTGGGACGCGATGGCCTGGTCCACGGGCCGTCGGTGAAAGTGCTTGGTGTTGTGACCGTGATCGCAGCGGCCCGAGCGGGCGACCAAGGATGGGCGTGGGCCTGCAGCCGCTCGAGTTCACCGAGTGCCTCGCGGACAGCCCGCAGTTCCGCGAGAACCTGCAGCGGCACGAAAAGGAGCTCGAGCGCACCAGTCAACAGATCAAGCGCCTCATCAAGGAAATCAAGGATGTCGTGCAGGCGGCTAAGCGTGAGTGTCCCACTAAGACTCTCTGATAGGCTGGAATGGCAGTGGCTTTCACTCAAAAATGTTTTGTTGTAGTGTTATCACTATCAGAACAAATAACAAGGCCAACTACTGTGTTGTTGTGGCATTGAATTGTTGTTCTTTTAACTTTTTCTCACTATTCATTGTGCTCTAGCTTACAATGAGGTTGTACATAGTTCAGGGTATACAATAGTCAAAATATTTGTTCATTAAGCTTTATTTAGGTAGGTAGTAGGTATTTTCATGTTTTAGAAATAAAATGTAAATGACTTAGTAATACACTGCATATCTAATTGAAACTTTTATCAATGAAAATTCATTCAAGAAATAGTTTGAGTGATTAGGTAAATGATTAACCAGTTTTTAAATTGTTGCATGTATTCTATAACAGCTCACTTACTGTTAAATTTAATGAACTCTTTTAACATTTTGTTCACCTAGCAATTATACCAAATGTGCCTTGTTCCATAAGAATCTGTGCATAATTTAATTGTTATTAATATTTTTTCACATTCCTGGTGATGTTATCAGTTTAAGTGGGTGGTGTCTAGCTGTCAATAATGGCTGCGCCTAAATTATAATATTTACACATGCAGTTTGCTATGAGTCACTGAGCAGTGGTTCGTCCATGTCCATAATGGGCTAGAGCAGGGGCCGAGACAATAACAAGTGGTCTGTGCTCATTAGTGCATTGCCTTATCAGTGTACCTACACACACAAACACTAATATAATGTTTTTATTTTGTGATTGCTTGTATCATTAACTGATGATAAATAAGTTGACACAGCATGAATGAGATATTCATTTACAAAGTGTATCAGCTTTAATACCAACATGACAACTCAGTCAAAACTCAGAATGTGTTTAATGTTTTTTCCTATTATAAATTTAGTGACAAATTGTAGTGGAAAAATGCTAACTCAATAATCTTAATTGAATTAAGTGTGCCATATTTATTTAATCAGCATTTCACCGTAACGCTGTAGTCTGAGCTTATCACAGGTGATATAATCTGATAAGAGGCACATGTTGCCGTCAGAGTATCCAATGCGGCTATCTCTACAACTGTAATCAGCGCAACGCTGTGCCATGCGATGACACAACATACAATATCATTGCCATTCCTGTCTTACATAGTGTTTTGTGTTTTAACACTCCTATTATTATTGCAGTCAGCAATTTTTTTTAATCATATTCTTAGCAAGATGAATCATATTGCAATTATAAATAGGAATTTTAATATTTGTATGTGTATTTAAAATACAAATACTTTTATTTTTTGAAAATTCTTTTCATTGCTTGATTGCAACAGTCACTAAGTTGCATTGAATTGAATTTGGCTTAGTTAATATCTTCTTGCAGTTTTAATCATTTCCCTGCCCTTATCACAGTTAAAATGTTCCTAATAATTTACATTACTTTCTTGTTACTGGTACACCCACCCTAGTTGTGAAACTGGATTTTATTGTATGTAGTGATTCTACTGGTTAAAAGCAAAGTTTTATCATTCTATTATCATTACCAGTTATTGAAACATAGTCTGTATACCTTATTGTCAAATGTTGATTCATTCATACACTGATGTCATAAAACTTACTTATACTGAGTGTCCTCAATATGAGTGATGTACAGACCTACAAACTTATCTGTTCCGGTGGCCAAAATTGAAACTACGTGAAATGCAATGCAAAAACGATATTTCGTACCCTTATTGCAAAAACCAATTATCTGCACCAAAATTTTACTAAAATGTTTTTGAGATATAAGCACTTGAAAGTTTGACGACACAAAAATATATTATAGTAACGTTTATTTTATATATTAATGGTTATTTATAAAGAAGCAATTATTCTAGTTTCATTAAGTAGGATAATAATTGAAGAAAACTGACTAGATTTTATATAAAAATCAGGAAATAACCGGTAAGGAGCTCATTTAGTTGGTTTTGCCTGAATGTAGCGAAACTACCGTATTTCCAAAATCACTATTCTGGTAGCTCTACGGGCAGTTTTAATTCATTCTCTTATATTAAATTATTAAAATCTTTAAAACAAAAACCGATTTAGTACCGCTATTGCCAGTACAGAAAGAAAAAGAATATCATTAGTTGGTTTTGCCTGAATATAAATTAAATCTTTATCTATTATCTGCAGGTTTGTTTTCTAATCTGTACAAAATACTGAGTTAAACAGTACCTTTTGTACGTATTAAGTAATATAAACAAAACATTTGATAAAAATCTTTGATAATTAATATAAAAGTGAAGTTAAATTAAAATTAGCACAAGTAACATTAATAATCATTAAAATTAAAAATCATTCTTCTGATGATGTATCGGAGAGAGTTGCATCTGGCAATCTATCGACACTGCTAGCTTCAGTAGCCAGAGATTGGAACTACATTTGGGACGAAGAGAAACAACCTGATGAATGGAATATGGGAGTTATTTGCCCGGTCTTCAAAAAAGGAAGTAGGAAGAAAGTCGACAACTACAGAGGGATTGCATTGCTGCCTACCGCATACAAAGTGCTATCGTATGTGCTCCTGTCTCGGCTAGAACCATACACTGAAAAAATCTTGGGAGATTATCAATGTGGTTTCCGCAAAAACCGAAGCACAGTAGACCAAATCTTTCAAGTCTGGGAAAAGAAGTGGGAGTTCGCGCAAAACATGCACATCTTGTTCGTGGACTTCACCAAGGCTTATGATAGTACCTATTGATAGAGAGGTACCTGTATCGGATACTGTAATCTTTCCGAATCCCCAAGAAACTGCTCAAAATTATCAGGGTCCCTACAGGAGTCAGCAAAATGAGAGTAAGGGTAGGAGAAGAGCTGACACAGGAGTTTGATGTAGTCACCGGTCTCAAACAAGGAGATGCGCTGTCGCCTACACTGTTCAATCTGGCTCCTGACACATCATCCAAAAAGTCCTGTTGATTGATGTGGGAGTTGAGCTGGAGGTATCACACAAGGTGGTAGGATATGCAGACGACCTTGCATTACTTGGGCGGTGTGAAGCCGACGTGGTGAGACTTGCGGAGGTGCTGGATACAGAGGGCAGAAAGGTTTGTCTCGGAATCAGTCGAGAGAAGACAGAATATCTGCATATGAAGCGCTATAAAGACAGCAGAGCGAGAAGGAAAAGCCTCCAGGTAAACGGTGCCACGTACAAGGGCGTCGACAAGTTTAAATACTTGGGATGCACTATCACCGATACTAAGCAGAGCCATCGCGTCTACAAGGCAGTCATTAGGCCGATCTTAATGTACGGGTGTGAAACGTGGACACTGACGCTGAAGGAGGAAATCAAACCACTGGTGGCGGAACGGAAGATATTTCGCAAGATTCTGGGACCAACCAAAGGAGAAGATGGGTGTTGGAGGCCCAGGTTCAACCAGGAGATTGAAGACCTGATAGCCGAGCCGAATATTATGGGGGAAATAACATCATCCCGACTACGCTGGCTCGGACACGTGGAGAGAATGGGAGAGGATCGAGCTGTCAAAAGAGCTTATCTGGGACGACCAACAGGACGCCGTCCTGTGGGTCGTCCGAGATATCGCTGGAGGGACGAAGTCGCCAAGGATCTCAAGGCACTAAACGTGCATGATTGGGCGGAATTGGCATAGGACCGAAAGAAATGGCGAGCTTTGACGTCGGAGGCCAAGACCTATTTCGGATCGCTGAGCCAGCGTAGTAAGTAAGTAAATTTTTTTTGCAATTGTTATTATAGGTAGAGGTCTGCTGTACAGTTGTTGTAGGGGTGGAAAGATAACTCTGGAACTGGTGGGCTGCAGAGATAATTCTGAAACATCTTGAAGTGGTTGTAATGTAAGCAAGTAGGTACGTTCCTTCTTTTGTTGCAGAAGTTGACAATGAAACTTTTGCCAACCCTGTCGGTTTTGACTGAGTTAGGTATGCATCATAAGCTTGCGATAGTAAGACGTCATCGTCACACCATAAACCATCAGCTGTAAAATAAAGCAAACACGTCAGATAATTTGTGAGAATTTTGCATCTAACCTTAAATTTTAATTCATTTGGATTTTCCGGTCATTTTCTAGCTTTCTTTTATCTTCATCATCTTTAGAGACTCATTTTTATTAAATTCACAAAGAATCTTAACAAAACACGTTGAAAACAACACTTTTGACGAAACCGGCGCAAGATTTGTAACGATTACCGCGAAAACAAAAACCGACTACTTGGGCTTGCGTCAAATGTTGCGTGCTAAAGAGAAGGCTATACATGGGATATAAGGTTTTAGCTGAAGCTAATTTAAAACCATCTCACTCGCAACTATTGGACAAATGAGGGAAAAAAATAACTAAACACAGATAATTGGTTTTAGCTGAAGATGTTTGGAAAGCGTCGTAGCTCAGTTATGCAGTAAAAGTAAAATAAAGTTAAGTAAGTTCTTTTACCTGCAATAATTTTAAGCTAATACAGTGTTTAATTTTCTGCAAAAAACTACTAAAGCAGTTTAGTTTCTTTTATTGGTAGATACTTTAGCAATTTCTGACTTTTTCATAAAAGCTAAAACTAGTTACCGTAGGTTATTATGTATTAACAGAATAATCCTAGCGTATTACAAGTTAAAAAACTTCATCTAAAACGTCTTATAATACAAAATATGGTTTTTGTGCTATACGTTTGCAAAATTTTAAGTATTAAATGATTTTACAATTTTTTTTATGGAGATAATTTAATTATACTTGTAGATTAGTTGCTTTTTCCTTTAGCTATCTTTGTAACGAATCGTCGTAGCAGGTAATGGGTTTTACCCGTAGCTTTATCGCGAAGAGACGAATCGATTGGTGTATTTAACTCATTTTTGGTAAAAAAATGCAGATAGTTGGTTTTTGCAATAAGGGTACGATTTAATGACAGTTCTAAATAGACAGTAGCGACGCCGTCACCGGAACAGATAAGTTTGTCGGTCTATAGATATTATTTCAAATCTGGAAGTATTTAATCGTCGGCTATTAATGAGTATCGTTAATTAAGTAAGGTAAGGAGGTACCAATTTTAATAACAACAACAATATTTAGTTTTTATAAAAAAAGAATAATTTCCAAATAAACTCTATTTAAATGAAACATAATAAGGTATATTTATTACATTCATTCATTATCATTATTTATTTTGCATTTTTCAGTATAGTTAATTAAGGATTATAATGAACATTGCTATAAATATAAAGGTAGTTCCGATGATCAATTTTATACTCTCTTTCAATAAACTTCACTCTTTTAAAATGACCTTGCACACAACTTTAAAAGTGTATTGCTATCTAATTTTGTGACTTTTATAAATTGAGATTTCTTTAATAAGTATTGGATATGTTTCTGATAATTATTTTCAGTAAAAACCAAACAACTTTTAAAATCAAACATATTTATTTCTATGTTGGAATAAGGTTTAAAGTCTTTCTTAACAAACTCCCATATTCCCTCTAAAATAGACACATAGCTTTTTAAGTTAATAAATAGTGTATAAGGCACTTGTATTGTATGGCAGATCAGATGCGGATTAGTGTAGTAGAAATCAGGGCGGGCCTCGTGAGTGGGGGCGTAATGCGTGGTGCTTTTGTCACAGGCCTGGGCGCGGCGCAGCAGGCGCTGGCGGCGAGCATGGAGCAGTTCGAGTTCGCCTGCATCGGCGCCTCCATGACCGAGGACGAGCGCGTCATCAGCCGCTCGCTGCACCACTTCGCGCACCTCATCCGCACCATCGAAGACGAACGAGACCGCATGGTAAGCTCTCTTCAACTCGTATACAATAATGTACATGGCTGCCTTCCGCACGCGCTTGAATGCCGATCATTGACTTGTTTAACTCTTAACATTTAATCTGTCCTTAATAGTGTTTGTTACTGCGAAATTTCCGAGCTTTTTAACCTGGTTATGGTCCAATAGGTATCTTAAATTACTCGATAAGCATAAAATACACCATTGTTGAATTTTTGTCGACGGGGCATTTCGTCAGTGCTACTTGGAGTTGGAGATATCCTTTGTTGTCGGCACAAATGTATCGGCCTATCCAACTATCGGCCATTCGACATTCCTATTCAATTCACAAGTCACATGTGTGCTTTGTGAACAATCCCTGCTTACGTCATGTTTAGACCAAATTTGTAGGTACTGATATTTGTTGTGTATTCACAACCTGCGGCAAGCATATATATCGCAAAATCCGTTAAACGACCTGACTTATTGTAAAATAAAACCCACACTCAAAAACAAAATGGTTTGGAACTAATAAGGATTTTTCTGAAAGTAGTTATTACCATTTTTATGTATCTAAATTCTAATGCACGGGCGGGACTAATACCCACAAGTCAACTATAAAGGAAAGTTAAAATTTGTTTTAAATAATTCTGTCAGAAATGGTGAAGTAGCTGCAATTATGCTTTAGGCCTTTAAAAAGGCAAAACATCTTGCTATGAAAAATAAGGCGCTGAGGTTGAGCATTTACTACTAAGGTCATGGATTGGTAATAAATTATCTCGTTGGGGAATGGAGTTTCAGTGACAGTGACTTGTTTCGGAGACATTACCAGTCTGTATGAATTTTCTCTGTAATCTAATGGTGCGTCTATGCTTACGAAGCGAGCACGAGCGGCGCACGAGCGGAGCACGAGTCGAACCGTTCTGCTCGCGTGACAAGTGTGGACGCACAACGAGCCTGCCACGAGCTACGACGATCTCTCCTCGAACATAGTTTCAGCCTAAATATCGAAAAACCGGCACGCGGTGCGAGACAAAAAATTGTGTAGTTCTATCTCTTTCTTTTACGTGGTCTATCCGTATCGCCCTCTTTTTCTTGTGTGAATGCGATAGATACTATCAATTTGTATGCAATTTGTCTATAGTTTTCTCTGTCTACGGGCGGAGCACAGTCGAGCACGAAACGAATGCTCGAAGCGCGCTCGTTCGAGGCTCCAAGTCCGTCCACAGTACACGAATTTTGGATCGGCTCGTGCTCCGCTCGTGCGCCGCTCGTGTTCGCTTCGTAATGGTGCGTCTATGCTTACGAAGCGAGCACGAGCGGCGCACGAGCGGAGCACGAGTCGAACCGTTCTGCTCGCGTGACAAGTGTGGACGCACAACGAGCCTGCCACGAGCCTACGACAATCTCTCCTCGAACATAGTTTCAGCCTAAATATCGAAAAACCGGCACGCGGTGCGAGACAAAAAATTGTGTAGTTCTATCTCTTTCTTTTACGTGGTCTATCCGTATCGCCCTCTTTTTCTTGTGTGAATGCGATAGATACTATCAATTTGTATGCAATTTGTCTATAGTTTTCTCTGTCTACGGGCGGAGCACAGTCGAGCACGAAACGAATGCTCGAAGCGCGCTCGTTCGAGGCTCCAAGTCCGTCCACAGTACACGAATTTTGGATCGGCTCGTGCTCCGCTCGTGCGCCGCTCGTGTTCGCTTCGTAAGCATAGACGCACCATAATGGTGCGTCTATGCTTACGAAGCGAGCACGAGCGGCGCACGAGCGGAGCACGAGTCGAACCGTTCTGCTCGCGTGACAAGTGTGGACGCACTTACGAGCCTGCCACGAGCCTACGACGATCTCTCCTCGAACATAGTTTCAGCCTAAATATCGAAAAACCGGCACGCGGTGCGAGACAAAAAATTGTGTAGTTCTATCTCTTTCTTTTACGTGGTCTATCCGTATCGCCCTCTTTTTCTTGTGTGAATGCGATAGATACTATCAATTTGTATGCAATTTGTCTATAGTTTTCTCTGTCTACGGGCGGAGCACAGTCGAGCACGAAACGAATGCTCGAAGCGCGCTCGTTCGAGGCTCCAAGTCCGTCCACAGTACACGAATTTTGGATCGGCTCGTGCTCCGCTCGTGCGCCGCTCGTGTTCGCTTCGTAAGCATAGACGCACCATAAGCATAGACGCACCATAATGTATCTACTTATTCCTACTCTTTGTTGTTAGATCTAATTTAATATTTATAATATCTATAAAAAAATATCTTAAGTGAATGTGGACTGTAAATTGATGTTGAAAAAAAAAACATAAGTTTATTTATGCAACAGTAGTATAGGCACGTAACGACAGTGATAAGTAGGTATTAACGCCTAAGTGAGGACATTGTAGGTACATAATAACGCGACGTGTTTTGATTTCGATATTAGTTTGCGACGCGCTTGCGAGAGTGCCCCTTGAGCATGATGATCATCGACACAATTTATTGAGTGCTCATCATAACTGCATTCAATAACATGAATTAGTAGTAATTATATTAGATTTCAATAGAGTAAAAAACTATATACAAGTAATTTTTAATAACTACCATGAAGAATCGTTACGATCTTTTTTGCGTCTATCATTCGTAAGGACACCGATAATGAAATGAAAGGAAAAATTATAATTTCTAAAACCGAAACTAGGTACACCGTACACGGCTTAGACAATGAATGTATATTAGTGACTGATGGATGAATTAGCATGAGGGAACTATTCGCCAAACGACCACACGACCGCAGTGCGTACGCGCGTGCTTGCCAAATAAATGACTTCGATCTGGTATATTTCATTCACTAATTCGATGCGAAATTCGTTCTAAATCAAGCAGTGTTTATACATTTAACGCTAGTCGCCCTACTTCGCGTTTTGTTATTCGTGATCTATAAAAATATCAAAGCTAGTAGTTAACACCTCTCTAGACACGGCATAGTATCTAGAGAGAGAGAGAGAGCCAAGTACAGTATGTAAATCTTTTCGGCTTTTGGCTTATTTATTAAAGCATCTTAACTAACTTGCCAGCAGAAAGTAAACGAAACTTGCAAATACAATAAAGCTGGTACTTTAAAAAATAAGTCAAATCTTGAGTTGAGCTTTGATTACATCTCGAGAGAACCCAAACATTGACAGTCTTCTTATTTATTTTATTTATTTATTCAACAGGTAAACACAACAGATTACAATTGACACATTTACGAACAATTTTTGACAGAGAGAGTTATTGCAACCATAAACGCGTTTACACGACAGAAATAAAAATTACAAACGGACACTATTTCACAAAACCATACAAATAAAAACAAACAAAAACAAATAAAAATACAATTAACAATGGAACTTTTAAACCTATATTCAAGCGCCTGAGGACATCCAGCAGCATCCTTCGATATCGATGAGTGGAGCTAAATTGTATGTCAAGAAACGAAAAATCTTCGTATTGTCGTGTTGTCGACAGTACACATTCTAAACAATGGTCGGTAATGTGAGATATTATTACGGCAGGTTGGCACGAAAAATGTTCTTGGTCTGCGAGTATTGACACCATATTATGATTTTTTTTTTCGGCGAAGAGTGTGAGTCAAATCCTTTCACTATTGTAGGTACAGTCAACAGCACATCACGGTATACACTTGCAGTTCGATAATAGCGCTTATGCCCCCGACATAAGAGCGAGCGGTACAAAGTCCAAAGTGTTACGTCTGACGTGCTGTTGACTGTACCTATTTGGCTTTCGATTGAAATTATAGGTATTTTTGTAGGATTAAGATTCGACTCTGCTACTGAGAAGAGTTCGAAATTACTACTACATATTATTGAATGTCTTGCGTAGCATTTGGCATAAATTATACTTAGTACCTACCTACACCTTATGTGGTACAGACCTAAGGATGCCTAAGGTACCTATGTGGCAAGGTCAAGTATGTGCATTAGCTTGCTCTAAATGTAAGCAGTATGCATTTGAATTTAATATTCTAGAGTGGGTCCGTGGGTCGGCGGTGCAGCCGCTGCAGGTTGCAGGCCCGGCGACCTTCGGAACACTTTCTCGCGTCCGTTATCGACGGACACTTTTACTCGCGCGGCATCGGCGCATCGCGCTTACGACGCATTACCGAGCGCCGCATCTGAATATTAATGAGCTTATAGACATAATTAATCGGTTGTGTAACACCGTGTAACGGTGAGGTCGGCGCGCCCGCCGGAACGAAGCTTGAATGTCAATGCGGATATCGCGTGTCCAAGTGTCACCCAATAACCGCTGACGATTTCAGAATAGTAAACACCATACCCTATCGCAACCTGGTAAATGTTACCGGACGAGTCGCGCCGACACGATCACGCCAGTAATGAAGACGATCGCGGTCGGTTATGTCACGTGGCCGAGTTGTAAATACGGCGTATCGCCGCGGGATCAACGATCGCGGCGAAACCTGTTCGCAGCGCTGCAGCGGCGGAGCTCCTCGAGACGAGTCTGCCCGCGGCCGCTCCTGACGACCACTCGCCAGCGCTTACCTAACGCTTGCTTTACATATCGACCCTGCCGCTTTATTTATCGCACTCGGAAGTTCCTAATCTAATTAAGCATTCATATATTTTTTATTATATTATCTAATATTTAATTTCTATTTCGCAACGCCTTTTCCTGGTGCGCCACGACTCGTCCCGTGGGGTGGACGCGATTTGTTTACCGACATTTCAGCGCGCGCTGTCTCTTCGCGGGTCGAATACGATCGCCTTTGAAATTTGATTATACATTTAAATACATTACTTTTTGTCTGCAACACAAGCAGCAAAGTTTAGAGAGAAGAAATTAAATTGACATTAATTTCTTAATCGGCTGGTTTACATAAATGTATCTGTCGACTTAATTCAACTGCATATTTTTTTATAAAACTAACAGTAATAATATGTAGAATGATCCTTCAAGTGGTTTTCAGTAATAGTTGAAGTATTTACGTGACATGAAGCTAACTGAGAGGCGACCCGCACGGTCGATGACGACAGGCAATAAAAGCACGTGCGGACGATACGTGGCTCTATTGATTGATATTTACGACATCGGCTCCACGCTGGAGGCTGTTGTGTTTACAATCTACTTGGTTGTAATCCAATCGAATGAGAATGCCACTGGGACAAACTTGTAAATAATGCCCCAAATTATGTCCTGCGGTTGCAGTTTGAAGTTATAATATAAATATTTCTCATAGTATGTATTGAAATTTAATGTGTTTTTAGCGAGGCAATTTTTGTTAGTGAGCTTGATTACCTATGATGTTACGTGTCAATAAACTTTGCTAGTCAATGGGCTCTTCCCAAGTCTAATTATAATTATGTAAAATACTGCAATTCTAGTCGATGCTGTGGTCCTTCGCGTCGGATGAATTTCTGTAGCATTACATTACAATATTTACAATAAATGTCGAATGTTTCAGCTGGGGCGCGCGCACGAGCAGATCATCCAGCCGCTGGAGAAGTTCCGTAAGGAGCACATCGGAGCCGTCAAGGTACTTACTATTTACTATTATATTTTATAATAATATTAAAATGTAGTACAGCAACCATATTTTACTTTTATGTGTTGCTAAGACACTGAGAAGTCATTCAACGTCTCGTCAAACAATACAAGGTTACACCTTGGAAAATATTATATATTATTGTTTACTAGTGTGTTACTTTTGTAGTTACGAAACTGTTAAGTGAGTTACTAAGTTTATTAAGGAATCCCGGCGGCCCGAATGTAGTTCGTTGGAGCCGCTACATAATAGCTACAGGCGAGTCCCGCGGGCCCGGAGCAATCGCCGGCATTCATTAAGCAGCTAATTCTGTCACCGCTTTATGGGCCCACGTTTCCCCTACATACTCAACTAGTCTGTCGAATATAACCGAACTGGAATATAATGAAAGGAGACGATGGCGTTTTTGCGCGCAGGGGGACGTCCATACCTTTTGGACACGTTTTACGCATGACTCCGCATAATAACAGTCTTCGTTCTCGAGTAAATACTGTGTTCCGTGATTTCACGCCTGCCGTGCGACACTGACTTCTCTTTCGACCAACTCCACAAGACTTGCCTACAAGGACATCGTGTTGTACAGTACATGGAAAACGTTTGTTTTAGACCAATAGTTATAGTAAGTGCTATCAAATAGAGCATCATCTTTAAAATATACTCGTATCTAATGACGATCGATGTGTTTGTTATAAAGTTTGTGAATTGTTAGGTAGGGACGAATATAGTTAAAAAGAAATAAATAACGAACTGAGATTTTTGTATTGAATTCTGTTCTGCAATCGATGTATTCGTATATAGGTAGTGTATTATTTTTAGTGCAGCAAAGATATTGAGTGATCGGGGCATGTTTATCAGCGTCCTGTGGCGCGTGTCGCGGCTGTACGATGTGTCATCGGCCGCTTCTTTTGCGCCGTTAGACGTACCCTCAACACAATGCAAATCATGGAAAACCTGTCCTAAGTTTCATATCGGATATTTCTTAATTTAGATCGAGAAATCGTCTGGTCGTTCGTTTGGGTCTCATGACTGATTTGGTTTAGTACGCCTACAAGCTTCTTGTTTAGCAATTTTGAAACAGATAAGTAAAGTATTTCACTATGTTTTATAATGACGTTATTGTCATAAGTTATCTTCTATGAAAATACATACATTTTTGTAAAATGCAGTTTAATATGTGTACGTAATTAAAATTCTGAAATTCAGAATCCAGAGGGTTATTACAGCAATGTGGTGGTGAAAGAGCAGGCCGAGCGCGCACGGCAGCTCGCGTGCGGAAACGCCGGCATTCGCTAATTAGGAAAAGTTTAGCACTCGTCCCCGCCTCGCGCACAGCGGCGACTCGCCTCATTGCAGACTATTATAACTAACAACTTTAGCAGTTTTCTCGCGATACACGCTGCTTCAGTACACACCGCCAGTATCATGTTTGATCTAAACTACTTATAAAATATATTCCACACAAAGACCGCGTATGAGTCACGTGTTAGGTACTGGATTTTTCTTGCATTCCATGCGCCGACACCAAATAAATTGAGAACAGGGCAGGAAGGCGATGATGATGATAAGACCATTCCCAAAACTAATTCGGATTTGCATGGGTAATGCCCAAAAAACCTTTATGGTAAGCTTTATGGTGATAAAATGGCAATTCGATTAGCTGTCTAACTTTGAGCTAGAATAGCGCAGTCGCACATATTGTGAATAAATGTCCTCAAAAGATATGCTCAATTGGTCAGTGATCGTTTCATTAGCAGAATAGGATAGGGCCGGTATCGCTGAATGGCGTAAGAGCCGAGGCACATATAATGCAGGTAATGCACAGAGCGTCTCGGCGGCCTTGCCACCTGCGCATTGTTGCCGCTCCGACGCGCGCCGTCTAGCGCGCGCCTTATCAACTCGACGACACTACAGAATCAACTGTGCTAACTCGCACGTCACAAATATCTCGAAATTTTCCTTATTGGTGCGTTACACCAGCGAGCATTTACATAGCAAATAACAATGCGAAGTATTTATCGTGTTTTCCATTGCTTTTATGTAACAGATTGTGCATGCGGGAGAATAGACATTATGAATTCTTTCACGGAAATAGATAAAGCATTCGGTTTTTTATCGTATGTTTGGATTATAACTACCTACAATCAAGTTGTTTTAGTCGTTCATCATTGTCATCTCTTCTATCTTCAATTAAGATCAAATATGGACACATCTGCTATCTATAGAACAAAATTTAAAAAAAGTAGTTTGTTTTAGATAGAACATTCATCTTAGGAAATTTCCTGGAGGAGCAAAAAAAAAAACAGGGCGGCAGAATTGTCTTCTGACACCTACGCTACGCCACTGTGAAAATGGCAAATTCGCCGCGACATGCGCCTTCAACCGGCGCGTAATAAGTAGTTCCGCACTAATAGTTGAGACTAGGCAGTTGCAAATTGGCCACGCTGCACTATATTGTGAGGCGTGTGATCTACCGTGTCGCACTCCGCGCCAAGGGCACGCTGCAGGCCGCGCCGGCTGCCGTGACGCTCGTATTGTGGCCGTCAGTCACGCTCCATCAGCCTACGATGTTTAGATTTGCGTGCTTTTGCTACCCCGCTAGGTCGACTAGTCATAATTATGTTTGATTTAACAACTTCTAACGTGTTATGGCGTGAAAACAAATTTTGTACTTGAGATATTTCCTTGTAATATGAGTATATCATATTAGATTTCATATTTGTTAAAACACATAGTGCAAACGATTTAATCTATTAATTTAAGACTTTAAGTTATAAAATCATCTTTTATGCTTATTTTAAACATAGTTGTTTAGTAAGGCTTTTGTAACGCTTGTCATGATGTCTGTTGCAGGAGGGCAAGAAGAAGTTCGACAAGAAGACGGCGAAGTTCTGCCAGACGCAGGAGCGCACGCTGTCGCTGTCCACCAAGAAGCAGGACAACGTCTTCCAAGAGGTCGGTGGTTCGATGCTCGGTCCTCTGCTTAGCCGCTGTTCCGACTAATCTTGCGACTTATTTATCATTAAAAAAATATTATCGGAAGACACTGATAAGACCATAATTTTATCAGTGTAGCGCAGATTTATATCTCGATATACATGTACTCGTCAACTTAGATTATGTCTTTTCAAATCGGGACTACTTAATTGTCGGCTATTACACCAGAGATCGCGGGTTCGATCCCGCAACGTACAAACATTTGTGTGCACGAACATGTTTGTTGAACCAAATTAGGGAAAAATTAAAAAAATAGTTTAATTGGCTCCTCACATGGCAAGATATAAAAAGTAAAGTCTAAACCCCGAAGACGGCGCTGAATCATGTCTATAATTACACATTATAGTGATTTATTTTATTTGACGGTGGTGTTATTGATGTAAAGGGTCATTCGTCTCCCCTGACACCACCATCAGGCAAGAACCCTGTGTTAGTGTAGTAGTTCTCATACAGTTGCGTATTTCCGATAGATCCGTGGGTCTGGGCGTCAAGGTCAAGTTATCAAATTAAATCAAAATATTCTTTATTCATGTAGGCCTGAGAGAGATGCACTTATGAATCGTCAATTATACTGCGTGTTATTTTAGTCGTTGTTTTCCCGCAGCAGAATGCTTTACCTTCAGTAGTACTATCGATGTATGCATGGTTTTTTTTTTTTTTTGGATTTTTTTTAAACTTTTTCGATTTTTTTTTAAAAAGTTTGGTGGGAAAATGGGAACCAAATGTGAGTAAATAGTAAATGATCATTTTTTTAATAAACGTAGGGCAATGACCCCGGCCTTTGACCGTCCGTGACGCAGCTGCTACTATTGGTTCGAGTATCGTCTATCATAGATCGTAAAACTTTTGATTTCACTTAAAAAAAACTTTATTAATCTATTTTACTACTAAGATAGAATCATTTTACTGCGGGAAAACAACGACTAAAATTGCACGCTGTATATAAAGTTAACAAAGTGACTGTACCACAGGATTCGGAATTCTGTTATCTATCGAGAAGAACCAGTAAGAAGCTCGATAGTTACTGTTTTGAATCAATATCTCGATAGTTATGTGTCGGTTGTGTGCAGGCGGACGCGGCGATGGACATGGCGGAGCGCGACTTCTGCCAGGCGTCGCTGGAGTACGTGTTCCAGCTGCAGGCGGTGCAGGAGCGCAAGAAGTTCGAGCTGGTGGAGACGCTGCTGGGCTTCGTGTTCGGCTGGTGGACCTTCCACCACACGGCGCACGACGTGCACGCCGACGCCGAGCCGCGCGTGCGCGACCTGCAGCTGCGCATCCAGCGGGTGACTGTCCCTGTGTCCCTGTGTCCCCCGTGTCCCTCTCGGCTTCGTGTTCGGCTGGTGGACCTTCCACCACACGGCGCACGACGTGCACGCCGACGCCGAGCCGCGCGTGCGCGACCTGCAGCTGCGCATCCAGCGGGTGACTGTCCCTGTGTCCCTGTGTCCCCCGTGTCCCTCTCGGCTTCGTGTTCGGCTGGTGGACCTTCCACCACACGGCGCACGACGTGCACGCCGACGCCGAGCCGCGCGTGCGCGACCTGCAGCTGCGCATCCAGCGGGTGACTGTCCCTGTGTCCCTGTGTCCCCCGTGTCCCTCTCGGCTTCGTGTTCGGCTGGTGGACCTTCCACCACACGGCGCACGACGTGCACGCCGACGCCGAGCCGCGCGTGCGCGACCTGCAGCTGCGCATCCAGCGGGTGACTGTCCCTGTGTCCCTGTGTCCCCCGTGTCCCTCTCGGCTTCGTGTTCGGCTGGTGGACCTTCCACCACACGGCGCACGACGTGCACGCCGACGCCGAGCCGCGCGTGCGCGACCTGCAGCTGCGCATCCAGCGGGTGACTGTCCCTGTGTCCCTGTGTCCCCCGTGTCCCTCTCGGCTTCGTGTTCGGCTGGTGGACCTTCCACCACACGGCGCACGACGTGCACGCCGACGCCGAGCCGCGCGTGCGCGACCTGCAGCTGCGCATCCAGCGGGTGACTGTCCCTGTGTCCCTGTGTCCCCCGTGTCCCTCTCGGCTTCGTGTTCGGCTGGTGGACCTTCCACCACACGGCGCACGACGTGCACGCCGACGCCGAGCCGCGCGTGCGCGACCTGCAGCTGCGCATCCAGCGGGTGACTGTCCCTGTGTCCCTGTGTCCCCCGTGTCCCTCTCGGCTTCGTGTTCGGCTGGTGGACCTTCCACCACACGGCGCACGACGTGCACGCCGACGCCGAGCCGCGCGTGCGCGACCTGCAGCTGCGCATCCAGCGGGTGACTGTCCCTGTGTCCCTGTGTCCCCCGTGTCCCTCTCGGCTTCGTGTTCGGCTGGTGGACCTTCCACCACACGGCGCACGACGTGCACGCCGACGCCGAGCCGCGCGTGCGCGACCTGCAGCTGCGCATCCAGCGGGTGACTGTCCCTGTGTCCCTGTGTCCCCCGTGTCCCTCTCGGCTTCGTGTTCGGCTGGTGGACCTTCCACCACACGGCGCACGACGTGCACGCCGACGCCGAGCCGCGCGTGCGCGACCTGCAGCTGCGCATCCAGCGGGTGACTGTCCCTGTGTCCCAGTGTCCCCCGTGTCCCTCTCGGCTTCGTGTTCGGCTGGTGGGCCTTCCACCACACGGCGCACGACGTTTTTTTCTTTTTTATCGGAGGAGAATGCGTTTATGCACCATAACCGCAGGCTAGCTAGACCTGCGGCCGTGTGTGGGACTCGAGACTATTAGTGTCCACTACCCACTAAACCCCCCCGGTTTCCCCTTCACACCCAAATTAGGACGAGCCGATGCCAGCCCTGTGGCTATTGACCAGCCCATCCCCGGGTACCCCGACTTGCAAGGCCTCAAGTCAGGGTGGCGCCTAGAGAGGGCCACCTGAGAAACTGGGTGAGCCTCAGACTTGGCTCGGGCGACCTGTGCAATGCGGACGTTGGAGAGCTGCCCCCGCCCGCAGGTCAACCCTCAGGCCGGAGGAGGCGTGCGGCGTGAGCTCGCCTTCTCCGGCTAGGGAGCAGGGAGGGCCCTGTCCCCCTGCCCCCTCTCGTGACGACCGTGTCGTGTTGTATGTAACGCTGTGCGTCCCTCGCCAGGTGCCGGCGCAGGACCGCGGCAGTTCCCGGAGCCGCCTACTCTCTGAGTACGTCGCCGGCGACATTCGCCAAAGCCCGACCGGTCTGATTTTGCTTTCAAGGTTTCGAGTGATTTTGCTGTGTTAACACATCGCTCCCGATCTACCAGTAACTCGTTTGACTTTTGATTTTAACTTTAACTCCTTTCATTTACTTCAATGTAACTACATCAGAAATATTTCAGATGTCATTAATCAAGCATTGTCCAATCAGAATTGTTTAGTGTTCCGCCATACCCCGTGCGTGTTAGACTTTTTTTAATGTCATTATATAGTTTTCAGAGAAATCCTATTTTTTAGAAATCACTTTGATTCTTAATCATATTATGTAAATTTAGGCGATACCGTTCTTTTTTTTAAATTTAAGGATTCACTGTACCATTCTAATACATGTTTCACCTTATTGAAAATTCGTTAAACCTTGTATATGACAAGGTCGTTTTATTCACATGTCAGTTTTCGTTTTCAACATTTTCCAATCAGTCGAATAACATCATTTTACAATATTGTACCTTGTTAGACTCCGATGTAATTTAGCTCAGCGACTATTTAGCTTGTTATTATCTACACTGTGATAATTAAGAAGGGCTGAAGTCTAAACGCCGACCGGCCTGATTAGAAGCAGGGCAGAAGAGACACAGTGCCTGTGCCTCGTAGTGATAATTAACTAGTTTTAATATTTTTTATTACTCAATTATCTATTTAAATGAAAGAATAAATATTTATATCTATTTACTTTATAAATTGTCCAAAAATATGGCTAATAGACCTGTTACTTCATGTTTATATTTTGGTAAAACGTATGGAATGGCGCAGTTTATCCAGTATTTTTGGTCGTGTTGAATGAATCAAGAGTAATTTGAAATCCTTTGTAGTTCGTACTGGCTGCCAACAACGTAATCAATTGAATTAAAAATAGCATACTATATAAACTAGACATTGCTAACATATTATATAATATATTATATTTATTTCAATAATTACCGATTGGCCCCAGCTTGTACAGTATAACAGTACCCCTATAGATTTTAAACAATATCAGTATGTAAGTCTCGCACTCTTAGCTTGAAAGAAAGAAAAAATTAAAACATTTATTGCCCAACATTACATCACACAAAGCAACAGACAAATTAAAAGAATATAATAAAAAGATAATTTAAGCTATAATACAAAGCATAATAATATTAATAATGTGTGGTGTGGTGTGTGATGGTCACTTTAGTTGCCGTGAGCTTAGTGACGTTGTGTGTGTGAGAGCATGGCGTGCGGCACACGAGGTCAGCCTCGGAACAACAGTATTCTAACCATCTTTCAAAATTGCTTCGAGTATTGTTTTGTCTTTTCATAGAAATGATTTTAAATTCCATATGAGTGGTTATAATTTTGTTTTGATTTGTAATTATTAGAACACCCTGTACATCTGTACCACACACGAGTCCCCGCTGAACAGGTAGCATTGCCAGCATTTGATTTCGGCTCGGCAACTGAGAGCTGTCAAGCGGTGGAACTGACCGCGCTGCCGTCGTCTAACATCATTTCTGTGTTTCAACACTGACACTTGAAATGGAACGTTCCATGTGAGTCTCGTTGACTGGAACAGCGGCAGCGACGCGTCGGTAGCGACCGGTGGGGTACAGGTGCACAGCGGTGTGGCACGCACTGACGCCCGGCCGCTTGCAGACGCGGAGCAACTTCGAGGAGACCAGCAAGCAGACCGAGTCGCTCATGAAGAAGATGATGGAGGTGCGCCAAATGGTAACTAACTGCGTGTGCTGTGTCACTTTAAAAGGACGGCTGCGCCAAAGGTCCTGGGTTCGAATCCCGGATGGACTGAAATCTTTGATTGGGTTTATACTCAGTCTGTGAGTAGGCGATTTAATTACACTCTCGTGGGCCAGAAAGTGGACCTACTAAGCACTATTAGGTTTTGCAGTCCCTCTCATCTCGTTAGCCATGTCAGATTGCTGAGCCTGGAAACTGAAGGATTAAAGGAACAGGGCATAAAACTGCGCACTCACTTGTGCAGTTGGATATTATATATCCTGTAATATTTTATTGGCCAGTCGTTAGAGACTCGTAGTCGTAGCTGAGACTCGGTTAAAAGCTCTCTTAACTATTAAGGAAAGGTAAGTGGATTCAATCATTTTAATGTATAGTCAAAAGCACTTCAGACGTAACACTTTGGACTTTGTACCGCTCTTATGTCGGGGGCATAAGTTCTATTATCGAACTGCAAGTGTTTACCGTGATGTGCTGTTGACCGTATATTGTTTGATAACAACTTGTTACTTAATGACACGTCTTTTGGCAGACTAAAGAGGAGGAGACTGTGGAGGACAGCGGCGGCGTGTCGCGCGCCGGCTACCTGTTCCTCATGGAGAAGAGTGAGTGCCACAGTCAATAAATAATAAACAATATCACATACATTGATCTGACCAAAAAGTAACTTCAGCACTAGCACTCCACTCGTGCTATGGCACCGTGTGAACAATGATTGTATGTGTTTTGTTCCGCAGAGGCTTTCGGCACGACGTGGAGTAAACAGTATTGCACATACGAGCGCAGCTCGCGCACGCTCTCGCTCACGCCCTACAACCAGATCAACGTCAAAACGGTAAGTCACTCTACACTGAAAAAACTACACGGCTATAAATAAACAAGTTGTTGCTATTTACAGCCGAGTAACTCGCTTCGGAGGGAGCCTGCAAAGTTTGTTGCTAAAATTACACAAGTCAACTTTGTTAACGTTGTTGGTAATATAAACCCAGTAAGTTGGTCAAAAAATAGATATCCAAGGTTGGTTGCTTCTAACCTATTCACTCAGTAAACTTAGCAAACCTATTATCTATAGTGAATCGAGTCACTCTGTTAACAATAGCAAATTCAATCGGTCACTGCAACAACTAACTTGGTTAAAGAATAAACACAACTGTCGTCACAGCCAACGTGCTTTGTTGTGTTTAGCAAAGTAATTCAGTAGAATCAATTATTTTGCTTCGTAAAACTAGCTAAGTAGCTTGAATATTTTTAATCATGTATATTGGGTAGGGACAGCCAACCTACTTTGTTATTTCTACTCAATTCAAATTGGTATATATAGCAAAGTTACTTGGTATTATCAATCGTGTTCATTGGGTAACTACAATTAATATACTCGGCTATTTCTAGTCAATTAAAATTGGTATATTTAACCGAGTTACTTGGTATTATCAATCGTGTTTATTGGGTAACTACAATTAATATACTCGGCTATTTCTAGTCAATTAAAATTGGTATATTTAACCGAGTTACTTGGTATTATCAATCGTGTTTATTGGGTAACTACAATTAATATACTCGGCTATTTCTAGTCAATTAAAATTGGTATATTTAACCGAGTTACTTGGTATTATCAATCGTGTTTATTGGGTAACTACAATTAATATACTCGGCTATTTCTAGTCAATTAAAATTGGTATATTTAACCGAGTTACTTGGTATTATCAATCGTGTTTATTGGGTAACCGCAGCTAAAATACTTTGTTGCAAGTAAGTACCAATTTAAACGACACATATTAAGCTAGCGTGTTTTTTTATATCCCATATTCTATGGTTGATGAGACTGTAAAGCTGAACGTCTTTTACTATGGGACAAACTCTGAACTCGCGGAAAAAATCTGCTGTTTCATACAAAAATTAATAACAAAAAAATCACAATGTATGAAACAGCTGATTTATTTCGCGATTTCAGAGTTGGTCCCATAGTAAAAGTTGTTCAGTTTCACCTAGAATTATGGGATACAAAAAAAACAACTGACCTGTGACTGTACGTAAGGCTTAATACACAATGTGAGGTCAGCTCATACTGAAAATGTGTAGTTCGATATGTTGTCGTTTATACCATTGTTACTCACTGTGCAGTAGGCAAAAATTTGGCATGTCGGGAAAAAACCAATGAAACGTTCTGCGTCTGTAGTAAAACAACAGATACATATTTTGCCGACAGACCAACCGTAAAGGAACTGAAAGAAAATGATATACATTAATGTTTGTTTTATTCTTTCTTACACGATACATAGTATGTCTGTCGTCACAGATCAAAGGTAACATTTAACATTTCAGGTAACATTACTGGTTAGACTCGTATACTCCTCTTAAATTGTACTTAGTCTTAAAAATATGGCTCAATATTTTTATCTTTGCTGCTTTTCTTGCGCGCCTTTGCCAGTTCAAATATTTTTGGCTTGATTGTGGGGAATTTTTCAGTTATTTCGGTAAATTATTGTCCTTTGTACAGGTTGACAAAATCATTTTCTAGCTGTGAACAAATAAATGAAACAAAAGTAAGTATACAAATATTTAAACTAAATCAGTAAAAAATCTAAAAACTGAACTCTCCAGAAGATATCCTTCCTACTTTTATTTAATTAAAAAAAGTTGTTGTGTATGTCTACTTACGTTTAATAACTTCAATATATTCTTCCAAACTCCATGCTGTGAGAAGATTTTTAACCTCTTCATCCATCTTTTAGATATATCTAAAATCCTGTTTTCACTTAACACTCGCGCGGTGAAATATCTGCAAAAAAGTAGGTAATTGTTTATTTTTGTCACATCACTGTTTATAAAATAAACAAGGCAAAATTCATAATAATGTTTAAAAGTGGTTTTATGTGAAAATTGGAACAACCTTGTAGGTGTGAGGCAGCAGCGCTTCAAAAGACGTTCGTCACTCAACTATGATTTAAGAGAAATGGCTGAATTCACAGGCTATGCAGCCAATTCCTTGTTTAATTTTATCAAGTTACAACTCAATTTTTAATTTCATTTCTTCACATCTTAGCCTACTTCCTTCCAAAAGGGCATCTTGCAGTTTTATCTCGTTTTCCAATTTTTTGGCCTTCAAATGGGCTACCTTGGTCTTCACCTCCCCTAATTCAGTCCATGTTTTGTTTGTTGTAGTGCCAGTGTACGTTCTTTTACGGTACCGCCTCACTTCGGATGTACCTTGTTTATCCTATAATACAATATTGTTCGCATTAAAAAACAAATAAATGTGGAGTACATACATAAAGTCTCATCATATCTATACACATAATAAAACAGGAATAATTAAAGTCTGTACATTGAAGATATTTATGAAAATAGGTTCATATATCATATAAAGGGATAGTCAGATAAGTACCTGTAACGTCTCTGTCAAGGGGCTTCGCAACATAGCTGGAGTGTATGTATCCCAATTTTTGAGATTGTTATCCTTCCTAGGACGGTCGAATTCTTCCATTTGTAAACTGTCATTAGCCTAAAAATAAAAATTAATATATTTAAGGGGTGGCATATTAATTTAACAATAATTTTTACCTTTTTAATAATAGCTGGACTCTCAATATCTTCTTTGTACTGTAAATCCTGCAAAACAATGCAAATCAATCTATTAAAGTATATTGTAACACTTATCTAATATCAATCAATATAAATCAATATGCACCTTCAATGTGTCTGTACCACATACCACCACCACATTTTGGCTTTCATTATCCTGTAAAAATAAAAATTTGTTACTATTATGATTTTCATACTGTGTCACTTGTGGGATAGGCAGAGAAAACAGACTGCGAAACATACATAACTCCTATGAATATCATTGTATTTATTGCTATATAACATGTTTATGTTTATAGTCTTTATTATTATAATTTTAAAGAATCGAATATAACTTAAAGCATATTCTACCCAAAAATTGAGTACTTTCATGTGAACACAATTTTAACCAGTTATGCTAATCACTGTGATATAAATGATAGGTGATAAATATATTTAAATGACTATTCATGTTTCCTATGGCCAGCAACTTAATCTTTGACAGTTTTCTTCATATTTTCCCATTTCTTTTTTAATACTTTGCTGCACCTAGATTAATAATTAATAATACTCCATATTGCTTAGCAAGAAATAAACATTTTATTAATGTTTGCTTATATTAGAAGTGCAAAATAACATTATAAATACCTGTTAGTTGTGTTCTGGGAATTGAATTCTAATGCAATCTTATCCCATTGCGCTTGTTTTGCCAGGATACCGCATCACTCTTTTTATTTTCAATAATTTTAAAATATGTGATACATATTTTTTGTAAAACCTCCAACATAATTGTGAAGTTAGGACTTCTTTTTTTGGGTGTATCCATAGTATTCTAAAACAGAAAACGAACCTTTACGTTTTGTTTTAAAAATCAAAGCAAAGATCTTTATTAAAATACTTTAATTTACAACGATTCTATAAAATCTTTACGCTTGGAAATATTTTTAGGTAAGGTAACTCACACTCACACTATTAAGCTTAAATTATAAAATCCACATATAAAATAAACCGTGAAAATACTTACAAAGTAATTCTTTTTGGTAACCAATCCAAATACAGTAGATTCAGACTACGGCGGGATTGAAATACGCTTAGAATAATATTAATAACATATTCTAAGGAACGCCATTTTTAAATTAAGCTTCACTAAATATTTCCAATGTTAATTGCCGAGCTGTGCTTATTTACGAATAGATAATTAACTTGTATAATGTTCACTAATGCGTTTATTCAACCAAACACGTATACACTATTAGTTAATGGCAATATTAGTAAAAAATTATGATAGATTCACAGCTCGCGAACGCAGCACGAGAGTAGGAGCGACACATTGAGTAATCGAGCCACACTGGCTGCACTGAGCAAGTAAAAAGACTGGAGTGGCGCGGCGGCCATTCTAGCCAACTATGATTGTTTAAAATTAAATAACTTACTTAACAATAAATAGATAAGTATGCTCGTCTATTTTTTACCGAACTACATGTTTATTTTTAACCAAGTATGATTGTCTAAAATCAAATAACTTACTTATCAATAAATAGATAAGTATGCTCGTCTATTTTTTACCAAACTTCATGTTTATTATTAACCAAGTATGATTGTCTAAAATCAAATAACTTACTTATCATGAAATAGCAATGTAATCTGTCTATTTTTACCCGAACTCGGTGTCAATTTCTAGCCAACTATGATTATGTCTAAAATTAAATAACTTACTTATTATGAAATAATAACGTTAGCTTGTCTATTTTTGCTAGTTTTTGTTAGGGGTAAAATTAAACGAGTCGGTTATTTAGAAATAAATAAGTACTTTGTAAATAACAACCAATCATTTTTAGCAATACTTGCTTCTATAATATTAGCAAAGCTCAATTGCCCATTTTAAATATGTCTTGGTTGAATGCAGCCGAGTAATTTTTAACAGAGCTAAATTGGTACTTTGCTAAAGCAAATTTTTTTCAGTGTAATGCTAACCGTCATAAGGATAGACGTTTTACCAGGAAGCATAGTTCAATTTGCTGACATACTGCTGGCTTCGTACTTTTAAAAGTTAAAATATAACATATTACTCTGGTGTATTTTCTCGGGGAGGGGAGAAAGTTCATGAAAACACTTAATTTTATAAGAGCGAGAAATAAAGCGTCCGGCGACGACACATCGCGTATCGCGCGGTCGCCTGGTATTGTCTCAATCAATGTGGGTCAATATCAAATATGCATGTAATAAAATGTTATGTTTCCTCGTTTTTTATGTCGGGGCTGTTTTTAATTCTAGTATGATTTCGTTAAAAATCATTTATCGCGTATTCGATCACTATACCTGTCGTGACGGGAGGTAACGAGCACATGCGCAATGCGTGCAGGGCGGCAGCGGCGAGTGCGTGTGCGTGTGCGGCGGGCGCGGCTGCAGCGAGCCCGTGGAGCGGCGCTTCTGCTGGGAGGCCGTGCCCGCCGACCGCGAGCGGCCGCCGCTCACGCTGCAGGCGCTGTCCGAGCGCGACCGCGCGCTGTGGCTGCGCGCGCTGGACTCGCCGCCGCCGACGCCGGGCGCGGCAGTCCCGGCGGCGGCGGCGCCGGCCGACGGCAGCGCGCTGGACGAGGCGGGCTTCGCGTTCGTGCGGCGGCTGGTGGGCACGCTGGAGGCGCGCGGCCTGGAGGAGCAGGGGCTGTACCGCGTGGCGGGCGTGGCGTCGCGCGTGGCGCGGCTGCTGGCGCTGGCGCGCGCCGCGCGGCCGCCGGCGCTGGCGGACCCGCTGGACTGGGAGTCGCGCACGCTGACGTCGGCGCTGAAGGGCTACCTGCGCGCGCTGCCCGAGCCGCTGCTGACGCGCGCGCTGCACCGGCGCTTCGTCGCCGTGGCGCAGGGCGAGCGCCGGGCCGAGCGCGCCCGCGGCCTGCGCGCGCTCGTGCACCAGCTGCCGCCCCGGAACTACGACATGCTCAAGATCGTCATCACGCACCTGCGCAAGTCAGTACCCGCTCACCTCGCCTACCTCGCCCACCCTAACTTATAATTTAATTGTTATAAATAATGTAATAACATCCGCCGAGTGACACTTTTCGATAAACAGTCATAATAATATAGTAGTATATCAAATTAAAATTAAAAAATCTCATGTAGCATTTGTTTACCAAGGGATAAAATATTTTTACGTTGCTGAAACTGGGCTCAAATCTTTAGATGTAGTTACCGACACTATAAATTTTCACTATAATGAAAAACTAAGTAAAATAATATTATCTGTAAAGTGATAATGTAAAAACACTTCAATCTTTTTTACAAATAAAACATAGGGCTTTCATTCAATTAAGACACCACAAAAAAATAACGACTTCGAATTCATACAACGCGCAGTCAATCGCATCGCGATTCACCGTCGATCGACATAATCCTCAGAATGTTGTGTGTTTGTGTGGTTAGCGTGGCGGCGAAGAGCGACAAGAACCTGATGTCGGTGTCGAACCTGGCGGTGTGCTTCGGGCCCACGCTGCTGCGCGCCGAGCGCGAGACCGTGGCCTCCATCCTCGAGCTCAAGTTCTACAACGTCATCGTCGAGACGCTGCTCGAACACTACCACGAGGTGAGTGCCCGCACTGCCCGCAGTGCCCGCCAAGAGATTACGAAACAATACTCCTATTTTGGGTTTACCCAACATTTATGTGTCAAAGTAACTAAGCACATTACCAATTATGCCAATCGTAAGCAGATGTTCGTAAAATCCGGCCACGTACTTGTGAATCCTCTGGTGTTTCGGGTATCTATGGGCGGCGGTGATTGCTTACCATTCCATTGCAGCACACTTCATCTGGAAGCGTCCCATCCAACAGGCTCTATTAGCCTACAGGCTCATCATCTGATCTTCGAGCCTTTGAATCCAAGTGTACTGGTGTGTAGTCTAGGAAAACAAACCGCGCATGATACCCGTGCTTACGGTTTATTCGCGCGTAGTGGTGCTCCATTATTATTATTAGGTGAATTTACACAACTGTTGAGTATCAGGAAGGGATGAGTGGTTAACGGTGGCATTAAATGTATAGATATTCGAGGCGCCGCCGCCGCCGGCCGGGCCGGGGCCGGGCCTGGAGCCCGCGGGCGCAGGGCCGGGCGCAGGGCCGGGCGCAGGGCCGGGCGCAGGGCTGGGTGCAGGGCCGGCCGGCGCGCTGGCGCAGCCGCAGCCGCCGCAGCCCGCCCTGGCCGCGCCGCACGCCCCCCTCGCCATCGCGCACAACGGCGTCATCAGGTAGGTCCCAACGTAGACAGTGACTTCAGCCGGCTCCAGGGAGTCCCGCACGCTGGCACCGGGTCCGACACCGCTCGACCTACCGGGAGCTGGCAGGAGCGACTCCAGAAGCGAGGGAAGATGCTCCCTAGGATACCACACAGAGAATATACTAAGAAGAGTTGTCGTGTCGTGTTTTCTTTTTTATACTATAAAATTGACATACATACTTACAAGCATACAAAATCGCGTTGTATATCTGCAGTCTTTGCTCAGAAGTGAAGAAGTACTTTGCTACCCGCTTTCTCAATGCCAGCCTAGTATTATCTTCCAAATTACTACGGAAGTTAACGTCACCAGCGATATTGACACCAAGAATCAACGCTCTGAGAAATGGTAAAAGGTGATCTCAGACGTGGAGTGTCAAAAAACTGAAGCAACAATATATGGGGTAAGTTTAGTGAGGATCACACGTCTGTATTCTCCGTGCACCAGTATTTGCCAAGGCTGGGGCATGGAGCTGCACTGAGTCTCACACACGGCTCTTCTACCCCAGGTGGATTATGATGATGCGTAAATGCAATGCCCACTCAAAAAAATAAGTGATGAACACACGTATTTTCAATTATTCGGAAATTCAATTAATCTTGGTGCAACTTGAAATAAATAAAAACATTTGCTATCCCTGTCAATCCAGGTAGGTAAACGTCTGTTAAACGAATCTTGACTTTATACAAAGAAAACAAGACAAAATTACCATCTAACACTAAATGGCCTTCTCAACAAATATAATATTGTTAACGTCTAAAGATAAAGATTTTGTAATTTTCTTTCGTCTATTGTGACAATGTTTGTTTGTTTATTTATGGATCCCAATCTGTCAAAGCCGGTCACGCAGTTGGAATCAGCGCGAGTAGTCGCGGCAGACAATTCGGCGCGGCTGCAGTTATTGTTTACGCTTTTTGCGAGCTTCGGCCGCGCCCGGCGCGTATTGTTCACGCGACTAAGTAAATCAATTACTTCAACACGTGACGACGACTAACCGCTCAAAACCCACTGCTCACCGAAAATGTACAGCAATTTCAATACTCAATAACCAATTTTGCTCCGTCAATATGCCTTTACGACATATTTCGAGGAATCCTTAGAACGGTTAGCGGCCTTATTATCCGCTGAGCAGCAAATCGCACAATATTATGCTTTATCTGTTTCGAGGGAATCGACTAATATGTCATTACCGGTCTACAAATAATTTTCTTTATCTACATCCATACCATAATATGTCTATTTTATATTCAGGAGCGATGAGCAAACGCCCTACATTTAGATATAAGTATCTGTGGCTGCATTGAAATGTTTACATTTTAGTGTCGGTAACCGATACGAAATTACGTTCAAATTTCGAACGTCTTCTTTAAAAGTAAAAATTAATAGGTTTTTTCGATTATCGAATTAGTCGATTAGTAATTTTATGTTCCATTCCTATACATTTAATTCGATGCTGAAATTATAACAATCGATTTGAGAATCGAAATCAACTCGAGTCTAGATTGTTTATGGATTTTAAAAACTACAAACGTCAGTCATTATGACAGTACTAACTTTTACATACAGATTATGTTGGTAACTAGGGCGTTTGCTCATCAATCCTGACTATAAAATAGACATATTATCGTATGAATGAAGATAAAGTTATGTATGTGACTGTACATAATTAGTCATTAAAATACTCATGTGATTCTTTTATGAAACTCACTTCGTTCGTTTCATAAAACCACATTCGTATTTTAATGACCCTCATTATGCAGCAGTCACATAAATAACTATTGTCGTACAGATAATATTTCCGTGAATAGTTGATAATGTGTATTGAGTGGAGCAGATTGGCCGGCGCGGGTAGTGGTGCGAGGGTAGGAGGGGCAGGGAGGGGAGGGCAAGGGCCGCACAGCGCAAGTGTCATATTGTAGCGCGCGCCAGGTGTGCGTTTTTTATGCGCCTCCTTGTGCGCTATCTACGCGCCAGGTGCGGCGCTGGCGGCCGGCTCGCCGCTATTACCGGTGCGCAAGGTCCACAGTCGCGCAGTCCTCGAACTGCAATTAACTCAGTGCAGATGTTCGACTATAAGTCTTCTTTTAACCGAGATCAGGATTGTATACTTTGAACACACTTCACCTTTCCATATTTTTGTACAATATAAAGTTATGTGGTCCTTTCTTAACGGTCAGAACGAGGGTTCGAATTATATGTAGTTTTAGATTTATCTCTTTTATTAATTGACGGCCTCAAATTATTCCTTTTTATTGGGTTTCTTTATTCCACATGAATATTGTTGGTTATAAGAAAATATCATTGCGCATTAACGCCCATTAACAGTTACCTAGTTAGGATATTGATTAATAGTTACACTTTAGAGCTTTTAGAGAGAGACAAATGTAAGGAAATTCGTATGTCCACACATTTTTTATAAAATTAATCTTCTACTCTTAATTTATCATACCAGTTATTAAAACATTCAACAGTCAGCCTATGAAATATTTGTATATTATTAGACTATAGTATCTCGCTACAATCAAGTCGAATTAAATCAAAATAGGTATCATGTATTCATGTCAATTTTAGGAAAGTACATAAGAATCGTCAATAATTAATTTTTGTTATCCATCGAGAACGACCGGCAAGAAACACGTGAAACCCCTGGTGTTGCAGGCTTTCATAGGCTACGGTAACCGCTTACCATCAGGTGGGCCGTATGCTTGATTGCCAACTTTATGGCATAAAAAAACGCGATAGTTACTCTTACCAAAATGTACAAAAATTGATACAAATTACATCTGCGTTCGTGTTGTCTTGTAAGTGCCATATTTTGAGTGGCGGCAGGCAGTATCTTAGTGGGTCAGATGAGCGGTACAAGCGCGGATCGCTCGGCGTGTGTCTGAGGCGGGCGCACGTGACCGCGGACCCGCGCGGGGCCACCACACGTGCATGCGGGAGCGGCTTTGTACTCCTGCCAGGAACCTCATGCCGATTCATTGCGATCCCACCTGACCTCCGCAGCTCCGTAAGTACTCGTATAAAGAGCGGGAAGAAAACTTGCGTCACTAATAAATTGATAAACATAGTCTGACTTACTCATTCTAAATCGTTAATCAGTAGAAGCCTGACCCTGTCACAGATTGGAAGATAATTAAGTTTTCGATAAATCATTTACATAATATTATGTTTTATTGAATAATGATAAAATAAACAAAATGCAAAAGTTTGTTACGAAAAAAGGGTGGATGATTGTTATCCTTTTCACGCAGAAATTATATGAGCGGAGTATGATCAATCTTAATAAGCTACTTATTATAATCGATTGTTATAAATCCCTTTGAAGATTTATACGATTTAGTTTCCTAGAAGTCAGAAAAAATCAGAATATACTTTGATATGACAAAATTAAATAAGTACCTTATTTCATTCGGTCGTCATCCTTATTGCGTCTAACGTAAACGTAGGTATTTTTTCTTGTGTTCTTAACAAAGCGGCACCCGCTCCTACAAAAAGTTCAAATAAAATCCCCCGTATCTCTGATAACACGGCAAAACGAGGCAAAAAAACAAATCTTAAATCCGGGCCAACTGAAAAGAGAATCGTAACGGATGTCTCGACAATACCTTCGGCGTAGAAAGGGCGCAACGAGATAATGCGAGCGGCGCGGGGAGCGGCTGCGCGCGCCCGGCAGCTGTTCCGGCAAAAACCAACACAAAAACAAACGAAACCTCGCGCAGCACCACCGGCCGCCCGCGCTTACCTGCCGTAGTGCCATCCTCCGGGCTCATTAGCTAATGCTGCCATTGTTCCTTCAAGTGGAACATTTTTCATAAGAAAGATAACGCTTTCCACTTCAACAATACTCTTTTAAATGGCAACCGTAATAAACTAATTAAGATTGTATTTTTTATGCGTGGTGTAAAAACTCTTGACCCCACTTGTTTCGAGAAAGTTTCCTTAATGCGGATGGGTCGAACAAACCCGATCTGTGTGTGTTCGAAAAATTAGACAAAGAAAGAATTAAGTCCGACCTGAGCTGCGGTTTGAACCTAGGAGCCCGAGACCACCCGAGACGTACGGATTTATAAAATAATGTAATGTAATAAAAAGGCGACGGATACAATATGTATAAGAAAGGCGCATAAATCAAATAGTATAGGGTTTAAAAATATTGACAAAAAAACTGTATTAGATTTAAAGTACTGTTATATTGGTTTTAAATTCGAACTCTTAAAAAGTATGCGAAATAAAAATTTGAGGTACTCTATTATGTTGGGCATCGAGTGAGGCAGTAAGAGATAGTTTAAGATGCGCTAAAGTAATGATAGGGAGCTAATAATAGGCAGGGAGGGTGTCGTGAATCCGCACAAAGGCGGAGGCTGCGGCGCAGGAATGCGCAGCTGCGCGCGGAATGCGCACCTGCCGCCTGGACCTGCGGAGACGAGCCTGGTCGCCCGCCGCACCCCGCCCTATCACCTCATCCAATGCTCATCATAGTGTTATAATTTGCCTTCATCAAGTGATTGTTCTCACTTACTGATAACGGTCGAAGGTCAAACAAACATGCAAACGGGTGTAACAAAGCTGAACGTTGACCTTACTTTTTTAATAAAATAATTTTTAGGGATAAACAATTTTTTTCGCTGAAAGTTCTATTTTGCGAATGAGAAAATATGGGTCATTGTAATTTGGTAGTAATACGTACTCGTACTGCAAGGGAAAATAAATGCTCTGAAATTTATAAAATCTGTCAATTGCAAATTGGAGCACTATATTTTTTCTACCGTAAATAGAAATCGCATTGCCATCAAAAAGTACAAATTTAGATTTCTATTATTATTTATTTGAAATTTCTATTTTAAAGGAAAATGAAGTACCGTCCTATTTGTCCTAATTTAGGGCAAAAGCCTCCTTCATTGTCATCGTCACAAGAATGGGTACATATTAGCTTAATCACCACGTTTGCTAAATCTGGATTGGTGATTACAAATCAGTCTGATTGTGTTTGTGTTTTAAAATTCTGACAAATGTTTGCCTGACCCGGGAATTGACGTGAATTTAGTGTTTTATACGTTATCTTATTAATATTATTAGGAGATTGAGTACGCAGAGGCAAGTGATCGCGGACTTGTCGCAGGCGGCAGGTGCGCCCGCGCGCGCAGGGCTGCCTGTCGGTGTATTAATTTAATATAATTTAACCTGACATTTTAGTTAACTCGTGTCATAGTTGCTCGTGTATAGAACTTTATGGCTATGAGAATTAATAGTATTGTAATGTTAGAAAAAGATAATCTCAATAAAGTTAATAAATGAAATATTTAGGTAAAAAAGAAAGGTGGACTGTTGAATTTCTTGCGGAACTTCTCAACAGGCGTAGTGCTGGTAGGAAAAATATTGACGTGCTAAAATATTTCACTGAATCTATTTGCAGAACAAACGACATATTTCATTTTATTTTAAAATCAATACTAATTTGTATGGGAAAGTCACTCAGTCTGTCTGTATTTTACACTTTAACGCCTGAACCACACAACCTATTTTGATGAAATTTGATAATTTTTTTATCCCGTGATAATGCTCAGTCCAATAGGAGTGTTTCTGTTATTTTTTATCGGAACAATGTGATTTTAATGTTAAGATCATTTTCTTTTTCGTAATGTATTTAACTCAGAAAATAAAAAAAACCAAGACAGTTTGGTCTGAGGGATTTAAAGCTAAATTAAAAATATGGCACCATATTCAATAAGAAGCTGGGAAGTTCAAAACTGAATTTTTCGCATGATACAGTAAAGTAATACTGAAGCAATATCGCGTAGCAATGGAGGCTTGAAGGGTGCGGTGGTGGCCCTGGGGCGGTGATCTGCGCGTGCGGCGCATCTGCGCGCGCGCGCCAATCACGCCGCCGCGGGCGCGTATATAGCGCGCCGCGCCGCGCCCGCCGCCACTCACGCACCCGCCGCGCGCGAGCGAGCACCGCCAGCGACCGTGCTTAGCCTCGACCGCAGTGTAGCCCGCGAGTGTTGTGCCGCTGACAGTGCCCGTCCAGTGTTGCTTATATTCCGAGACGATGATCATCTGCCTCTCAGGATTTGTGATTGCCGGGTTGGTAATTGATAATTAAAATTAAAAGTCTAAAGTTGTATACTATATAACGCTATTATTTTGTTCTTTTGTTATTTTTATTTATTTAGTTATTAAATTAATGTTAGCACAAAATAATTATATACAAGAATAAAAAGCTGCGCCGCATACTATATAATTTTATTTATTTACTTTTATGTTTGTTCTGCCGGATTATATTTTCGGAGTAATTAATATACTTAGGTTAAATAAAATATATTGACCTAAGGAAAGTTGTAAAAATAGTACATATATATTTTATTTTATGAATCAGTAATAGATGCAAATAGCATATTAGGTTGTCGTGGACTTTAGCAAATCTTCGCATGGGGTGCTTATCAAAAGTTTCATCAGAATCTGATCAGTGTTTGACACTGCAACAAACGAACATATTTTTTTGTAGTTTGCGATTAGTTTCTCGTGTTGTTAAAACTATGTCTTTGGTCAATAAATGTATTTTCTTTCTTCTCTCTTCTATGATAGTTTGCCGCAAGGCGCACGTGCGCCAGGTGTGCGCTAGGACGACACTTTTTGCTCATCTATACAAAATTGGGGAGGGGTCATTGATTTATTTATATCCGATCATTCTCTGTTCGACTATATGGCGTGTTCAGAGCTTTATTACAAAACCACACATCTACTATTTAAAGTTTTGCGTATACTTTAACATTATTACCATGAACTATTACATTTTTTACTTTATATCAGGTGTCTGTGATCAAACGCCTATATAAAAATACTATTTTTATTATTATTTTTGAAATTATATCAATTTTTCGTAAGAGGGGATTTTATCGTATGAAGATTATTAGCATTTATCTATAATTTATGTATTATTTTAGTTACCATTTCTCCCGAAATGGTGCCATATAGGATAGGAAGATAGATAATTGTTAAAGACAAGCTGCAAATAGACGTAAACAAGTAATATTATTACATAGACCTACCACCAAAGGTCAGTCCTAGCATCGCGTTGGTTACTGCTCGAAGGAACTTTAATAACGCTGGCTGCTTTCATGTGTACCGTGGTTATAAGTAGTGTTGTTCCGCAGGACGTCGCCGCCGCTGCTGGCCGGCGCGCGCTACTCGCCGCACCACCACCAGCTGCTGCACCACTTCGCGCCGCCGCACACGCCAGGTAACCATAGCTCCTTACTAATTGTTTATTATTAATCACTTGGTAGCGAGGTTGTGGGTTCGATTCCCGCCTTGGTTCTGGGTGGTGAGAGGTGCTCCCAACTGTGAAATCTTGGCTTTGGATGTTTCGGTACGATAATGTGCTAGGCAGTACACTTGAAATGAAAGGCTCAGCTTACTACGTGAAAGCACACGACTTCACAGGAGTAATGCTTCGTGGTTTAGTATTCCTCAATGGAATAGGCCGCACCGTTTACCGTAATATGTTGGGCTGCGTGCCTGTTGGTTAATTTGTGTCAAGTACGCGTATATATTTGACAATAAGTAAGATGTTCCTCTCTACTGTCGCAGGCGTGGGCAGGTCGAGCAGCAGCTCGGCGGAGTCGGTGTCGTCGCACAGCGCGTCGCCGCCGCCGGCGCCGGGCATGCCGGGCATGCCGCCGGGCGCGTCGGCCGTGGCCGGCATGCGCGGGCATGCGGTCGCGCGCGTGCGCACGCTGTACGCGTGCCTGGGCGAGAGCGAGGGCGAGCTGTCGTTCGAGCCGAACCAGATCATCACCAACGTGGCGCCGTCGGGCGAGCCGGGCTGGCTGCGCGGCACGCTCAACGGCAAGACCGGCCTCGTGCCCGACAACTACGTCGAGCCGCTGCCGTGACCGCCCCCCCCGACCACCGCTCCTGCCTAGTGCGCTCTAGTATTACACCTTGTTGATTGTTTTGTAACTATTTGTATATTTTGTACATTGTAAATAAGAGTCTGTTGATATTTCTATTTATATTATACTTATGTTGTGAATTTTGTACCAAATATACTATAATGTATTATTATCCGCTCGTGGATTAGTGATTAAAAAGATTATTTAGAATTTATGGCTTTTCTTTCCAAGGCTCCAAGATATTAAACCTGGCTTGCCCTTCCTACACCTCAGTGCGCTACAGTAAACAGTTTTTAAAAATCAGTGAACGCGTTAATTCAATACAAGCGCAAGGCCAATCAATGTGTAAGCGGGTATTAAGATTTTAACAGATTCCAGACCCGAAATGTTTGTAATATAAAATGGTTATATAGCATATAATATTATCTCTGTGCTTAAGCAACAAAACGAGTGAATATATCTGTACATCGGAAAACTGCTACTTTTTATCAGCACTTATGCTAGCCACGGCATAGTAAATAACACAAATGTATATAATTTACATTGTCATACATTTTATTATTACTAATGCGATAAAGTACTTCACATTACACATATAAAAATATATATTCACAGTGATTTTATGACAATTATGCCTTATAGTACAGGATTTCACTGTTCGATTCTGCAGGTATGTTTTTTTTTTAATAAATGTTACATTGTTATAGAGTGAAACAATTAATAAATAAACAGATGACTGCAAAAAATTAAAAAATCGTGTGTCTGTTTACACCTGGCAACCCTATCGTTAACAAAATTTATACCATAAAAAAAGATACTTGCACAACTGAGCAGTGAGATCTTAGACCATTACGGCATTTACAAAGTTAATAAATGTTTTAAGTAAACATCGAGGTGCTCGTAGTATTCATGACATGCACACGCAATTTAAGATTACGCGACATAAGCGAATGCGGTTGGGCGCATTATGTCCAATTCGCAAAATGTCCAACTGTCAAATTCTCAAATGGTCCAGTTCGCAACTGGTCCAGTTCGCAATTGGTCCAGTTCGCACCTGGTCCAGTTCGCACCTAGTCCAGTTCGCACCTGGTCCAGTTCGCGATTAGGGGTGATCCATATTGTAAGGGTGGTTGACGTTTTGGTAACACCCAACTTGAGAGTGAAAAGCATATACTGCGTGTTTTTTTTAGTCGTTGTTTTCCCGCAGCAGAACGCTTCACCTTTAGTATTACTATCGATTTTTGCAAGAATTTTTTTCAACTTTTTTTTTAAATTGGCGGGAAAATGAAAATCAAATGATATTAAATATGTAGTGATTTTTATTTTATTTTTTTTATAAGCGCGAAGGGTAATGATACCGTCCGGTGACCGTCCGCGACGCAGTTAGTACTATTGATTCGAGTTTCGTCCATCACAATCGTAAAACTTTTGATTTGACTAAAAAAATCTTCATTTTTCTATTTTACTACTAAGTTAGAATCACTTTATACTGCTACTTGTAATAAAATATCTATAACAAACATATAAACAACTGTTATTTGAATTGGTAAATTTGAGAATTGGACCATTTGCTAATTGGACAATTTGAGATTTGGACAAAGTGCGAATTGGACAAATTGCTAATTGGACAATTTAAGATTTGGACGTTGTGAGAATTGGACGTTTTGAGCGCGCTGGACCTTTTGCGAATTGGACATAATGCGCCCAAACGAGCGAATGCATCAGTATAACATGCATACATTGTCCGTCTTAACATTCCACTAATACTAAACTATAGATAGAAAAACATAATAATGACTGCGCCTACTTACTAAAATATCATGAATCTACACTGAACGAGAAAATCTAATATGGTGATGTTGATATAACATTGACGATTCTCCCAAAAAACAATTTTAGTTATAAGACGTGTTCCTTCTGATATTTTGTTAACTGTATTGGTTATATTCTGTGATCTCAGATCAGAGAGATGAATTTATAATTTGTGAAAAGAATGAACAATTTTTGAAAATAAACATAATTATAAGTTTATGCTATACAACTATAAACAAACTTACCGATAAATGTTTAAATATGACTTAAATAATTATAATTAGAGTCCGACCGAAACTGGTTTTCTGGCCGAAACCGAAACCGAATGTTCGGGCGTGGCTTCAGTTTCGGCCGAAACCGAAACCGAAACCGAAACTCACGTGGTCAAGTATAAAATTCCTTAAAATACTGAAATTTGGTTGCATTTTACCCATCATTCTGCATTAATTGGGACATGAAAAGGAATCACAGTATATTGATTTTGTTGTAATCATTTACTTAATACTAGCCTTCCGCCCGCGGTTTCACCCACGCGTAATTTCTTTTTTTAAATATGCCCCCCTTCCCCCCACATTTCCGTTCCACATACCCTATGTTCACCGGGAATAGTGTACCTATCCAACAGTGAAAGAATTATTCAAATCGGTTCAGTAGTTTCGGAGCCTATTCAATTCAAACAAACAAACAAACAATCAAATCTTTCCTCTTTATAATATTAGTATAGACTAGACTTCCGCCCCTGGCTTCGCTGGCGTAAGCTACACGCTTTAAACCACTATGAAATGCCCTCGGTAACTTTCAAAACCCCCTTCTTAGTGGAAACTTACACATTATAAAGTACGCTTTTAGAAAATTTAAAGTAAAAAAATTAAGACACTTTTTAACACCCCTCGAGGGGTGAAATATTAAAAAGCTTACACAAGGCTCTGTCCCCACCCTTTCCATAAAAAGACAAATAACCAGTTTTAATCCAAAAACTGACGGGGTATTCAAAAAAAATAAAACCGTGCTTATGCCGCACGCCTAAGATAGCTTGAAGTAGACTTGACTGTACAATATTTTTTTAAGATTACATTTTGATTGTACACCTATATTTAGCCCAGGGGGGTTACTCTTGATCGCCTGCACATTATTTTCACAATTAACTGTGTCAAAAAAATACTTTAAAATATGAAAAAAATACAACATTAAAATTCGATTTGCGTGAAATCCCCATTCCTACGGCGGATGTCATACAAAAAAAAGATCAGTACAGCGAGATGTATTGACAGAGAATAGAGATACGTTCGAAATCTGTTGGTGGGTGGCACGGAATAAAAAACAAGGTGGTGGGTGGGGACGTTTTTTTGCTTGGTCCTTTAATTTTTTATTTTTAAACCCCTTTTTAACCCCCACGGGGGTAAGTTTTCAATAACACCTTTTTATTTGAAACTGATACCAAACTAAAAATATACTTCCCGAATTTTAAGACTGTAACTTTTAAAATGACGAAGTTTCATACTAACTTCCAACCCTCTTTTTACCCCCTTGGGGGTTAATTTCGAAAAACCCTTCTTAGTGAGAACTTACGCATTATAAAGAACCCTTGTACAAAATTTCAAGTTCCTGGGTCTTGTACTTTGGGCTGGTCGTAATTCCTTTTTGAAATATCCCTCCCTTCCCCCCACATTTTCGGGTTAAAGTACTCTATGTCAGCCGGGGATAGTGTAGCTTACCAATAGTGAAAGATTATTCAAATCAGTTCAGTAGTTTCGGAGTCTATTCAATACAAACTAACAAACAATCAAAATATCTTTCCTCTTTTTAATATTTACAAGTATAGATAATGCAAAAAAACATATTAATCATACTTTTATTATATTTTCAAATCAAATTCTCATAGCAAAATGTTTATCAGTTAACAATAATCGAATCACTAATTGTTATTGTTTAACGTACTGACTATTGTGTTGCTAGTGTTGCTACAGAGCTATCCGAACGGCGCACGACAATAATTCCCAAACAGGTGCGCCGCCAAAGCGTTGCTGCGAGAAACGAACGAGCGAACGGCGAGCGTGCACGACAACTTCCGAAATCAGTTTCGGTTTCGGCAAAAGGTTCGGCCAATTTTGGCCGAAACCGAAACTGCAGCCGAAACTTGATTTTTGGCCGAAACTCGGCCGAAACCGAACCTTCGGTCGGACACTAATTATAATCAATGCAAGTACAAAAAAAAATTCCCGTTCGACGTTGACGAAGCTTGGTGGGAGCCAAGTTTCGTCTCACGTAAAAAAGATAGTATTTGAGTGTCCACAAAAGGCGGAACGGCGTATTAAAAGGAACACGTTGTGTATATACAAGTAGTTGGCTTAGTTCTGATCATATTTGGTTATAATAATCAGGTCGATACCCATGTACTACAATCTTACACCCAGTCTGAGCAGCAGCAGTGAAGCGCGAGGCCGGCTATAGCGGGCCAGCAAAATGCAACCACTTACAAAATATTGGTTATATGCAAATGTATTACTATACTTTATTTTTATTTTTATGCAAGTATAATAAGTAGCCTAATTGTTTATGACAGTTATAACAAACACAATAAAACTATCATAAATGTATTCTGCTGGTAAACTTATGTAAATAATAAATATGGAATCTTAAGTGATTAAAGGTTAAAGGTCTATTTCCGTGCAGCTTTATTATCACAATGGTTTCTGCAAAATTAAAAGTCAAATAAATATTGAACACTTTTACACAGGTCAGAAAAGAAGACCCTCGTCAGAAAAAGTGAGATCCTTCGCTTAGACGTCGTGGTAGATGAAGGCTTTCATAACAGAAATGCGAAGGAATCTTCGATACTGTCTTAAAGACACTACAAATTAAAAACTCTTTTTTAATGCAAAAAGATATCTACAAAAAACAGTGCCAGTCTAAGAGCGATTACAATTAGCCTATAACAGTTTTCTCAATAGGATAAACGGGAAGCAGTTTTTATTTACATATCCTTACTTTACCCAAGATATAATAATGTATTGATGAATAGTCACAATTAAAAGCAAAATGACATTATGTAGTCTTGAAGCGCTTAATGCATTATTAAATGATAGGTAATCTGAAACACAACATCTCCATCAAATAACAGCTCAGCACCAGCGATCGGAGGATCGACAAGATTCTAATAAATATCGCATTTCAGCTACAATATTCAATCACGAGACGGCGAGAGCCGCCGTCAAATTTAGACTAGGTCGACGGCGCGCGCCGCCCGCCGACGAGTCGCGCGACGCGAGATACTGCGGCTCCCTGCGAGACCGCGGCGTCGACCGCGCGCCGCCGCCTCAGTCGCGCTCCGCCTCGTCCTCCTCCGGCTCCAGCAGCCGCCGCACGCGACTGCAGTCCGCCAGCTGCGGCGGCGACGCGGCCACGCCCGCCCCCGCCGCCGCTCCCGCGCCCGCCACGCTCACGCCGCGCGCCGTCGCCCGCGCCGCCCGGCCCGCCGCGCCGCCCGTCTCCGCCGCCGCCAGCCGCTCCAGCCGCCGCGCCTCGCTCGCGCGCACGATGCGCAGCAGCGCCGCGTACTTGTCCCGCACCGCGCGCAGCCGCGCCTCGCTCTCCTCGGCGGCGTGGCGCGCGGCGCGCTTCAGCTCGGCGGCGGCCGCGTCGCGCGTGGCCAGCGCCGCCTCCAGCTCGTGCATGCGCGCCGCGGCGGCGTCGGCGCGCGCGGCGGCCGCCTCGGCGTCGGCCTCGGCCCGCGCGGCGGCGGCCCGCAGCGCGCGCGCCTCGCCCGCGTCGGCGCCGGCGCGGCGGGACCCGGCCTGGCGCGCGGCGGCGGCCAGGCGCGCCTCGCGCTCGCCCAGGACCAGCAGCTCGCGGCGCAGGCGGCGCACGCACTCGGCGCGCCGGTCGGCGGCCAGCGCGGCGCGGGCCAGCGCGTCCACGTGGCGCGCGGCGTCGTGCGTCTCGCCGCGCGTGCGCCGCAGCTCGGCGGCGTCGCGCGCGCTCTGGGCCTCGGCCTCGTGCAGCGCGGCCTCGGCGCGCAGGCGCGCGGCGCGCTCGTCGGCCAGCGCGGCCTCGAGGCGCGCTTCCCGCTCGGCGGCGGCGGCGGGCGCGGCGAGCGCGGCGGGCGGCGGGTCGCGCGCGAGGCGGGCGCGCAGCTCGTCGCGCTCGCGCTGCAGCGCGCGGGTGCGCTCGCGCAGCGCGTTGTTCTGCAGCTCGAGCGCGCGCGCCTGGCGGCAGCGGCCGAGCAGGCGGCGGTTGCGCTCGGCGTGCGCCTCGCGTCGCCAGCGCTCGTACATGAGCTGCGCGTGCGCCAGGGCCAGCTGCTCGGCGAGCTCGCCGCCGGCGGGCGACCGGCGCCCGGCGTACAGCTCCGCGAGGTACGCATCGAGCCTCTCGCTGGGCGAGTTACTTATTATTTTGCCCTCGTCGATGATCTGAGGAAGTTCCGAGTTCTATAAATCATTGGTCTTAGTTAACTTTCCTGTTCCTACTTTATTTTGTGTTATGTCATTTGCATACTTCATCAATCTTCATCATGAATAAAAAAGATAATAGAAGTGCAACAAATATAATAAATATTTTATCTTAACTGGAGATGCACCGGATCCTACTTTTTCCGGGTACCCGGCAACCGAGTACCCGGCGCAAGCTTATGCCGGGTAGTCGGGTAACCGGCAATTTTGCCGGTTGATTGACGCGATTGACGGTCAAGTCAATATACAAGACAAGACATCATAAAAAAGTCACTAAGTGTTCTTAGTAGTAACTTACTTAGTTATTAATTTCTACGTAAATTTAAACTTTAAAGCAAAATAATTAGCATATTCTGTCGTAACTTACCTGACCGTGGGACTCCTCCGGAGGACAACGATAGAAGTCGGCGACGATGAACTCATAAGGCGCCGGCCACACGTCGACCGTCTGGACGGCGACGCTGCAGCCCGCGGCGGCGAGCGGCGGCCCGCAGGACGCGGCGCGGCGCGGCGGCCGGCCGGCGGGCGCGGCTCCTGCGGCCAGGCGCGCGCGCGGGTCCAGCGGCGGCGCCGGCGTGGCGCACTCCGCCCACTCGCCCGCCGGCGCCGCGCGCCCGCCCGTCAGCTCCAGCACCTCGCGATCCTCGGCCGCCAGCGGCTCGGCCGTCCCCGCGCCGGCCGGCCGCGGCTCGGGCCGGGCCACGGCCGCGCCGGCCGGCGGCGCCCCGCCGAACGGCACGGGCGAGTCGGCCGCGCGCCGCTCCAGCGCCACGCGCGTCAGCCGCGCCGAGTACGCGTCGCCGCCCGCCGGGGACGTCTCCTTGCGCCGGCCGATGGCGCGCGCCGCGCCGGACTCGGCCGGGAAGCGGAACTGGGCGCGCGTCTCGCGCGCGGGCGTGTTCTCCGGCGTGGCCTCGACGGCGGCCTCCGGCGGCTCGGCGGCGTCGGCGTCGGCCGGCAGCGGCGTGTGCGGCGCCGAGTCGGCCCCGCAGCGCTCGCCGAGCGGGAACCACGGCTCGGCGCCGGGCCGCAGGGCGGACGCGGCGCGGGCGGCGTGCGCGCCGGACCCGGGCGGCGGCGCGGGCGAGGCGGGCGCGGCGGGCGGCAGGGCGGGCGCGGGCGAGGCGGCGGGCGGCGCGGGCGACGCGTGCAGCGACAGGCGCCGGCACTCGGCGAGGACGTCGTGCGGCTCGAGGCGCGCCCAGCGCGCGGCGTCGGCCTCGCGCTGGCGGGAGCCGGTGACGAGGTGCGGGTGCAGGCGCACGGAGGCCAGCAGCGGCGCCACGTCGCGCTCCCAGGCGTCGCGCAGGGCGGGCGGCGCGGCGGCCAGGTCGGCGCGCAGCGCGTCCAGCAGCGTGCAGGGGTGCGTGGCGTAGAGCGCGTGGAAGAGCGCCAGCTGCGCCAGGTGCAGGTGGTGGCGCGCGGGCGGCGGCGGCGGCGGGTCGAGCGCGGCGGGCCGCAGCAGCGCGTCGGCCAGGTCGGCGGCCAGCGGCGCGGCCAGCGCGGGCGCGGCGGGCAGCAGCGCGGCCAGCGCCAGCAGCGCGTGCAGCAGCGGCAGCGGCTCGCGCTCCAGGCGGGCGGCGCGCACCAGGTCGCGCGCCAGCGGGTGCGCGGGCACGCGGTGCAGCCAGGGCGGGCGGCGCGCCAGCAGCGGCGCCAGCGCGGCCAGGGCGAGGTGCCGCTGCGCGCGGTCGCCGCGCAGCTGGTCCTGCAGCGCGTCCAGCAGGTGTCGCGCGTGGGGGTCGGGCGCGCGCGCCAGCAGCTCGACGGCGCGGCTGGAGCCGGTGCGCGCGTGGTACAGCAGCAGCGCGCGCGTCAGCCAGGGCTCGCGGACGCACTGGTACACGGCGGCGAGCGCGTCCGTCGCCTCGCGCGCGCCCCGAGCCCCGCCCTCCAGCAGCGCGAACACGTCGCCCGTCTCGCACGCGGCTAGCATCTCCGACCACCTACATCATTTGCAATGAGCTGATTAAAAAGAATAAAAATATTATAATTATATAAATAATATACATTTTTATTATTTTTTTTAATGCAATGTCTCTTGAGAAAATATTACAAATATTTTTGTGTCCATTCCACCAAAGCCACATGGGGGCAATAACTTCCCGGTTGCCTCTGGAGGCAATCCTTGTGTCATATGGGAATAAATCTTTCCAACCAAATACCACTAGATATCCAGATATGGAGACAAATTATTTATTTAAAAAATACATCAGTTTTATACCACAATAAATTTTACATTGTGATATGTATTACTAAACTTTCATAAGATGTGGTGTTTGCCTTAATAAAATAAATGATTTTGATTCTGGTATGTTAGGTGTTTTAGCACAAGAATGGAGTTTCTTCAATAAAACTCTGGAAATACTTGCTTTTTCGTGTAATTTAGAAGAGAACTTGTACAGAGCTGTTGTCGCGAGAAAAGATGATAGGAAAGTAAACTACCTTACAAACATTAATAAAAATTAAAAATATTAACTAGGCCGCAACGCAGCGCTGAGGGTTGACCTGCGGGCGGGGGTAGCCCCCCAACGCCCGCATTGCACAGGTCGCTCGAGCCATGTCTGAGGTTCACCTAGTTTCTCGGGTGGCCCTCCCTAGGCGCCACCCTGACTTGAGGCCTCTCAAGTCAGGGTACCCAGGGATGGGCTGGTCAATAGCCACAAGGCTGGCACCGGCTCGACCCAATCGGGGGTGAAGGGGAAACCGGGGGAGTTTAGTGGGTAGTGGACGCTTAAGTCTCGAGTCCCACACACGGCCGCGGGTCTAGCTAGCCTGCGGTTATGGTGCATAAACGCATTCTCCTCCGAAAAAAAAAAAAAAAAAAAAAAAAAAGGCCGCAACGCAGCGAATAACTATATTTGCTATTCCATTTAAGCAGGCGCTTTAACACTAGGACAGTTATGACGAGTGATAATAATTAAGCAATAGATGTTATGTCCTTATTAATTTGTTAAAATCTGTGCTAAACACATAGACCTTACTGACAATAGAAAAAGAGAGCTATATTTTCATAGTGTAGGATGACATAACAAAACCTCTAATTTGATTTCTTTTTGAGTTTAAACAAATGCTCCGACAATACAATACCATTGGCTATGATATACAGAAATTAAAATTATTTTATTTCATAATGTTATTTTACACTAAATGTTGTTTGACACAAACTTTTTTATATTAGATTCATTTTACATTTCATATCATGTCATGTAATTAAAAAAAGTATCACTTGAAGCAGTTATTTTGTGTGCCTTAAATAAATCTAAAGTAACAACCAAATGCTTTAATTTTATGGTTGATAACCAAACAAATACATTATTGACAAGACTAAGTAAATATATAATTATATTAGTACAAAATGTTTGCAGTGTCTTGGCTTAGGTAAGCTAAAGAGAGTACACATGCATGACAATGGACATAAGACTTAGGAAGTTTACAGGTCCAATAAGACCATAAACCAAAGTAAAGGCTAAAGGCAGGGGTTTTAATAAACATTATGTTACTAACATAAAATTATTATTAATCCTTCTAGCCCCGGAACACCAGACACAATAGAAAATCTATTGTTAAGCGGCACCCGAGTGCCGGTTCGGCGTTGAGTGGTTAAGAGGAAATGTCTTTTTTTGTAATTATTTAAAAAGGCAATAAACTCTTTTTTTTTTTATTTACCGAACAGAGATATTATTGTAGAGTAACAATAAGCCTGTTAATTAATAAAAGGGTAAACATAATTATTATAAAGAACAAAAATATCAACACATTGTTTAGATTCAGAAATACAAAACCGGTATTATTACCTGAAACCTATTGTTATGTCATACAAAAGTTATATCTGGTTTTATTATTATGCTGTCTACTTTTTTCTAAAATCAGCAAAAATAATCCAAGACAATAGGAAGCTACAATCATAGGATGAAGATTTTATATGGCTCTTTTTCTTATTAGAATCCAAAGTTTTTATTGGTGTTTATAGCAGCAATGTAGGTACAGTATACATAACAAGTTGCCATTTAAATTAATATGCTAATACAAAAAACTAACCCTAACTCATTTAATTTAATAAGATCCAACTAGTATTTCCTAATATGAAACACAATGTAAAAAGTATAAGAGTCTTATAGTACCAAAAGGAATTCACAATGTCGGAAATTAAAACTGAATAATTGTTAATACACAATTTCTACGTCTTTTAGAACTTGTTAGACACAATTTATATGGCTGGCAAAGTGGAGTAATAAAAATAATATTTTATCAACGGTGGAGTGCCCGAATACAGGAAAAAAGATTTTAAAGCGGCGGTATTTACCAATTAGCAGTTCGGAGAGAAGATCCCTGTGGCACCGAGACTGGAGGAATTTTGGTGTCGGGGGTTGTCGGATATGTTTGATTTTAATTATAGGTTTAATGGCACTTGCTACGAACGAATAATTAATGTTTTAATAGATTTTATAAGAAACTCGAGGACATAGCAAAAATACACGAATTTCACAGCTGACAAAGGAAAATGAATGACAGATAAAAACTGAGGGAGGAGAAGTCAAAAGATGACAGACAGGGCAGAACAGCGGATTTTTATAAATAAAATATGGTTAAAAAACAAAACATTTTAACAGCGATGTAAGTTAGACCAATTATGAATGCTTGTAAGATGCTTGTTAATGATTTCAATTACTATGGTGAAAAATAGATTTATAAAGTCTTCATAGCTTAAAAGCTTAAAACGTTTGCCTCCATTTTATATAAAAAAAACTGAACTTAGTAGGGGGGGGGGGGGGTTAAAGAAAGAACTGTCAAAGTGTCAAAACCACAGAGTACCTGTCAAAACCAAAGAACTGTCAAGAAGACGAACATAACCTAATTTTTAATTTTCATTTACAAAGTATTTTGAAATGTACGGGAATGAATTTGATGAATAAAGTTGAAGTAATTAGATTTATTGTGAAGGAGCCGATTCGCACTGTTTTGCATTTAATAAGCTAGGATAATGCTTCGTGCAGTATCGAGTATTTACATCGAGAGTCAGGCACTCGAGTTATTAACCACAGCCAGAAGAGATGTTTTTAAACTATTCCGTAAGTTACAAAGATACCTAATACAAACAATTTAACAACGTCTTTTACTGCATTATTTCATCTTCGCGTAACTTTGAATTCGCTGGTGACATTCGATGGTGACTTATTGTAATGTAAATGGTTTGTTTGCAGGAACTACCTCGTCTACTCCTCTAGCGTATCAGGTATATTTTCTATGTATTACTAAATGAGTCTCCAGTTTATTACAATTTATTTTAACAGGTTACATAGTAGGTCATTTATTTCATATATTGATATTAATTCTTTTATATGATGAGGAACATTAGAGCCCATATTTAATTATTATGTATATGCATTTATCATAATACATTACTTAGGTACTTACCTATTGGCTTATAAAAGTGACCCTGAATCTGATACAAATATTTAATTCTTTTGATGACTATAAGATCTACTTTGCTTTCTTCAAGATATATGATCTTGATAGATAACCTTGCTTAGGGGTTACTCCACAAATCCCCATCGGAAATCCCCATCAATGGGGATTTCTGAACTTTTAGTTCACTAATCCCCATTGATGTCTCATGATGGGGATTTGTGGAAAAAAGATGTTGATAAAGTTCAGAAATCCCTATTACCTTAGAAATGAAATACAAAAACAAATAAAACAGAAAGTAATAATCAGGAAGTCTACAAATGAATAAAAAACAAGTGAATGTCGGGAAACAAATGAATGTTAGAAAAACAAGGCACAAGCGACATTCACTTGTTTTTCCGACATTATTTTGTTTATCCGACATTCATTTGTTTCCCGATGTCCAGTGACCCAAAAATAGCCAGGATGACTCGGATTGTAAATAAAACACAAGTTCCCGCTAAGTAAGAGTGCATATATTTTCAACCTTATTAACCTATTAAGTACATTCGGAAATTCACAATGACACCGCGAACTATCTCAGCATAGCGCCATCTATTGGCGTTAGTTGGAACTAATGACTCCATATTGAATGGATATTGAGCTACTTTACAGGGTTTGCGTGACTACAACACCGATTGATTAAGGAATTATTTTTAAATGTTATTAAATATGCGAATATATATAAATATAAATAGATACATAATATTAACTTTAAACATACCGCCCACCATGGACAGCATGTCCATCAAAACTACATGTTAATTTGTTACTTACATAAATAATGATATTTGTATCAACATTCAGTTAAACTCAAAAAAAATAGACAAACTTAACAACAAAATAAAAAACTAAACATTTGCTTAAACTTAACAACTCCTTATGCCTTAAAATTTAATAAACCACAAGAATATGCAGTAATTGAACACATAGTGAAACAGAAAAAAAAATACAAATTCATCAGAGTAGTTACAATTCATGTTAGTTCTTTGCAACATTTTAAAATAAAATCTTTAAACTTAATGAACAACATAAAACTCAAAATACTCAACAAACAAAATACATTTTGCTAAAACATAAAATACACGTATGATAAACATACACGCTAAAAAAAACATTACAATGGAAAGCATTAACAAATAATAAAATTAGGTTGCCACAGGTAATATGCACAATTTTGAAACCGGTCTTTTGATTATAGTTCCTTTGCACCTCAAACTAACTACTCTAGTAATTTTATCTGAACCTGGATGTTTTTCTGTGATTACGCCGTACAACCACCGGGCTGGAGGAAGATCATCCTCTTTTACAAGCACGACATCCCCTACATTTGGTTCAGGATTCTGACAAGACCATTTATGACGTTGCAAGAATTGTGTCAAATATTCTTGGGACCATTTGCGCCAAAATTCCTGCAACATCCTTTGCGAATAATGCCAACGCCTCAGACTGCTTATATTCGACGTCTCATAATTTGCGTCTGGGGGAAGAATTAGAGGACTACCAACTAGAAAATGACCTGGCGTCAGAGGGCATGGATCATCGGAATTATCACTAATTTGTGAAATCGGCCTTGAATTAAGGCACGCCTCAATTTGAGCCAATACAGTTGAGATCTCTTCAAACGTGAGAGTGGAAGTGCCTACAACCCTTTTTAGATGGTGTTTCGTGGACTTTATTCCCGCCTCCCACAATCCTCCAAAATTGGGAGCTCGAGGCGGAATAAAATGCCATTCTGTTCCGTTTGTAGAAAGCCACTCTGCGATATCCCTACTGACTAACGACTTCTCTTCACCTAGTAGAGCTAACAACTCACGAGAAGCCCCGACAAAATTCGTGCCGTTGTCGCTCCACAGATCAGAACAGTGACCCCGCCTAGCAACAAATCTCTTAAAGGCCGAAATGAAGCCCTCAGACGTCATGTCACTTACGGCTTCCAGATGAATGGCCCTAGTGGACATACACACAAAGAGACAAATGTATCCCTTACTAGAACGATGTCCTCTTCCTTTGCTAGTCCTGATTGAAATCGGGCCGGCGTAATCGACTCCGCTGTGTTGGAATGGGCGACTTGGTGTAACTCGTGCGGATGGTAGTTGACCCATAAGTTGACTAGCAGTACGTGATGAATAACGCGTACAAGTCACGCACTTGTGAACCTTTGCCTTTACAGCTCTTCTAGCATTCACAATCCAGTATTTTGACCGCAAATAATTCAGCATCAGCTGAGGACCGCCATGCAGTGTGCGTTCGTGAGCATCAGCAACCAGCAAGTCCGTGAGATGAGACTTGTAAGGCATCACAATCGGGAATTTCTGATGTGGTGTCAATTGTGACCCTTGGAGTCTACCGCCCACCCTGAGGATCCCATCATCATCGATAAAGGGATTTAGGCTACGAATAGAGCTTTTCTTACTTACTGGATGCTTTTTAAAGCAACACTGCATCTCAGCCTTGAAATGATCCCGTTGGTTTTGCCTAATTAAAATTGACATAGTTTCCTGCAATTCTTTAGTGGTAAGCCATTTGGGAAAATCAGGGCGAGTTTGGTTCTTAACTCTGCAAAAAGTAGCCAATAAAAATCTACGACAATACGACAAAACTCTTACTAGCCGTCTAAGAGAAGAAAATCTACTACAAATCCCGACATCGTCAGTACTAGTCACAGTACATACAACTTCTTTCACTCCTCTCTCTTCTAAATTGGTGTCTTGACTGCCGCTTTGTGGACTGTAATCGATAAGCTCTTTTGACAACCAAGACGGACCCTTTTTCCACAACTCAATTTCGGCGGCTTTAGTAGGTTGGACTCCACGCGAGGCACAGTCTGCAGGATTATCAGAGGAACGAACGTGAGCCCATTGCTTCCTATCGAACGAGGTAAGTATGTCCGATACCCTGTTCGCGATGAACGTCTTCCATCTGCTGGGATGACTGCTAAGCCATGCCAACACCACCTGGGAATCAGTCCAAGCATGAACGCAATCCTTAGGTATCTCCAAGACCTCTACTACCTCCACTAACAATTTGGTTAGCAAGACTGCGCCACACAGTTCAAGACGTGGAATGGACACGACCTTTATTGGGGAAACCTTCGTTTTGGATGTTACTAGATTAACATGTATCTCACCTTTGCTGTCTACAACTCGAAGGTAAACCACCGCGGCATAAGCATCTTTGGACGCGTCACAGAACCCGTGCAACTCCACGGTCCTGTCGCCACAACTGGTTTGCATCCATCTCGGAATGGTGAATTTAGTGAGCGTCGCAAGTTTGTCCCGGTAAGCAATCCATTCCTGTAACAAATGATCTGGCAATTCCTGATCCCAACATAACCCGGCCATCCACAACTTCTGTATAAAAATCTTGCCTTCAATTATGGATGGCGCGATCCAACCTAGCGGATCGAACAGCCTGGAAATGTCAGATAAAACCTTCCTCTTTGTTACAGGTATACTAATTTGTGGGAGTTGCACCGTGTATTCAAACTCGTCCGTTGTTTTATTCCAATTCAACCCTAGAATCTTTTTTACCTCCATCCCATTCTTTTCCGTGCCTATTTCCATTTTCACCTTGATGTCTTTCTTTTCCTCATCTATTTCCTTCATAAACTCCTTCCTATTGGATTCCCACTTTTGCATCTCAAAACAGCCCTTTCCCATAATTTCCTTCATTTCCTTGAATAACTGAAGACCTTCCTCCACAGTTTGGCAGCCGGTCATCAGGTCATCCATATAGAAATCCGTTACTATCTTTTCAGCAGCTAACGGAAAAGACATGCCCTCATCCTGTGCAAGCTGATGAAGAGTCTTGACTGCAAGGTAAGGCGCACTAGCTGTACCAAAGGTAACCCGCAACATTCTATATTGGTGAATACCTGACTCATCTAACCATAAAATCCTTTGGTAGTCCGTATCTTCTGATGCCACCTTAATTTGCCGATACATTTTAATAATATCTGCAATAATTACCACAGGATGCCGTCTCCATCGCATCACAATGTGCCTCAAGTCCTGCTGCAACGTGGGGCCTACCATAAGGTCATCATTTAATGACACACCGTTGGTGCCCGGACTCGAAGCATTGAAAACGACACGAACCTTTGACGTGGTTTTGTCATCACGCACAACAGCATGGTGAGGCAAAAAGACTGCGTCAGGATCCTTCTGCTTATCTTGTGGTACCTGCTCCATGTGACCTAAAGTCAGGTATTCAGCCATAACCTGAGAGTACTGTACCTTCAATTCGGGGTTCTTATTTAATCTTTTCATTAAAGATTCAAGTCGTTTGACAGCTATGCCCTGAGATTGACCGTACTTGCATTGAGGATCAGGCGAACGGAATGGAAGCCTAACAACATAGCGACCCTCCTCATCCCGAGTCGTAGTGCTTTCGTAAACCCGTTCACACTCCTGTTCCTCCTCTGTAAGAATCTTCTTACCTACTACAACTGGCGGATCTGACTCTAATTCCCAAAACCTTTTAAGCAAGCTATCATCATCTGAGCGAGCGTGCATACTTATAACCGTGTTACTATAGCACAACTGAGAGCTGTCTACAGATTCAGAAAGAACCTGGCCAGATAGGATCCACCCAAGCCTTGTGTTTTGAGCGATGGGTGAGCCTGGTGGACCCTTGAGTAAACCTTCTACTAATATCTGGCTGAAAATATCAGCTCCCAGTAACACGTCGATTTTGTTAGGTGTATGGAAATTAGGGTCAGCTAACTTCAAATGTAATAAATTCTGACACGTCTGAATACTAACCTTCCGCTGTGGGATGACTGATGTCAGTTTATTTAATACATACGCTCTAACTGTTATTACAAAATTTGGATCGTGAATTGATCGAAGACTAAAACTGACCGTGCCTTTAGAAACCACGGGATCAACTCTGTCACCAATTCCGGAAATCACAGTCTTACCGGGCTCACGCTGCAAGCCGAGAGACTGTACAGCGGCCTCAGTAATAAATGAAGCCTGAGAACCCTGGTCTAACAACGATCTAAAGGTGGATTGGTTCCCAGACTTTGACTCGACCTTAACAACTGCGGTAGCCAAAAGTACTTCGCTTTGATTTTGTGAGTGAAGAGCTACAACATTATCTAATTTACCAATAGAAGACGAAGTACTGGCTGCTGCGACTACACTCTTGTCAACTGAGGGACTAACGACATTACTATCAGTTGACTTGGGTACACTTGGATGCAAAAGAGAATGATGCTTTTTCTTACATATTCGGCACCTAGAAGGTTGACGGCACGCAAACACAGAATGACCCGGACACATACAATTAAAGCATAAACTATTCGTTTGGACAAAGTTACGTCGCGCTTCTACACTTTCGTTGGCAAAGGTTTTACAGTTACACAACCTATGACCTTCTGAGCAAAATGGACACGAAATTGTAGCGGCATGATGAGAATTTACGTTACGGACATGAACAGGCTTTGATGATTTCGGCGTTAAAAATTCCAATGAGCGGAACCTATGTTCTAAGAAGGTTTTGAATTGAGTCATCGTGGGGTGGTCATCAGAGGTACCGATTTCAGCTTCCCATAACTTGCGAGACTCCGGATCCAACTTCGAGCTAATAATAAAGATGACAATGGAGTCCCATGAGTCAGTAGGAAGACCTAAATTCTTTAAGCCAGTCAGTCAGAGACAGTCGCAAGTTGTGTCTAATAAATCCTTTAGCGCCTTTGATGACTCCCCTGAGATCGTACTTTGACCAATGAGACGTTTAAATAAACAGTTGGACAAATATTTTTTATTGCTAAATCTTCTGTTCAACAAAGCCCACGATTCATCATAATTCGCTTCCGTAACAGGCACATGACGCAACAACTGCTCTGCTTCGCCAGTCAAATGAGCCTTTAGGTAGTGCAACTTATGAACCTTTTCCAAATGACTATTTTTGTGAACCAATGATTCGAACAAATCTTTAAAAGTCGTCCACTCAGTGTATTTACCGCTGAAAGTGGGAATAGTTATTTTTGGCAATTTTACCTGTGGCACCCTAGCTACGATAGAAGGCGATGATTCTGAGTTTTTACTACACATACTAGCAACAGTGGATGCGCCTGACAACTTTCTTAAACACTCCTTTAACTCAGTTTTATAATCACAGAACAATTCTTGCGTACTTTCAAAAATAGAGTCTTTATAGTATTTCGAGCTTCTATACTCTTTATCATCTATGTCGGTTATTATTGTTCTGTGAGTATCAACAAACGCTTTCCACTGATCCTCCAAAGTTTCCAGTCGAGTCTCAATGTATGCCTGAGTGATTCTCTCTTTCGGTGATTTTTTAAAATTGACCTTACTCTTATTAATGGTAATTGTTACATCATTCTGCAAATTAGTTAAAGCTTCCATACTGATTTCAGAGGAATCACCTATTAACTTAAAAGACCTGGAAATCTATACGTGTACTACAACAAAAATACAATAAAGAGTAAACTGCAAAGACACAGACCCAAAAATCGTTCAAAATGTAAACATAAAAAACAATACAAATTGTTTATAAACGTTCGCAATATACCACAGCTTAAAATAAATGTTCCACCAAAATAACACAACTTAAGTAACTAAATTTATTGTCCAAAATTCATTCACTGCCGACGAGTCACGAAATGTTAAAGTTAAAAAAACACGACGAAAACGCTAAGTCCGGTGATATTTATCGCAAATTTTTCTAAGTGTTTTGAAACGTTTGGTACTTAGCAAAAATCGGGCATAGGTTCCCCGTCTGTTCACTTTTTTGAAAACTATTCTAAGTCCAAACTAATTCGCGAAATTTTTACAACTATTTTTTAATCACTTTAAATTTTCTAAGTCCGAATCACTGATTTATTATAACAAAGTCTACTCACAACCGCCGTTCCAACTCAAACCTCCGCTTTTAGCGCCGCCTGGCGCCAACAGTTGCAAACTCCACAGCTTTCCGCGCCTTCCGTCGAGCTCAGCTGCATGTGGCGCCCTCTGGTGGTGACTGCAAATTCTGCTGCTTTCAGCGCCCTCTGGTGCTAGCGCCTCTTCACGCGTTGAGTAGGTACACCATAAGCGACAATCCGCCACTTGGTCGGTGTACGGGGGGAACAGCCAACTGCACAACTCCTTCTAGGTGTCCTTAATCCGGCTCGAAGGACCACAATGTCCAGTGACCCAAAAATAGCCAGGATGACTCGGATTGTAAATAAAACACAAGTTCCCGCTAAGTAAGAGTGCATATATTTTCAACCTTATTAACCTATTAAGTACATTCGGAAATTCACAATGACACCGCGAACTATCTCAGCATAGCGCCATCTATTGGCGTTAGTTGGAACTAATGACTCCATATTGAATGGATATTGAGCTACTTTACAGGGTTTGCGTGACTACAACACCGATTGATTAAGGAATTATTTTTAAATGTTATTAAATATGCGAATATATATAAATATAAATAGATACATAATATTAACTTTAAACACCCGACATTCACTTGTTTTCCGACATTCACTTGTTTTTTATTCATTTATAGACTTCCTGATTATTACTTTCTGTTTTATTTGTTTTTGTATTTCATTTCTAAGGTAATTTATTTGTAATTTTGGATTTCTGAACTTTATCAACAACTTTTTCCACAAATCCCCATCATGAGACATCAATGGGGATTAGTGAACTAAAAGTTCAGAAATCCCCATTGATGGGGATTTCCGATGGGGATTTGTGGAATAACCCTGGTATACTAAGTGTGGCATTTTTAATTTAACAAACATACATAATAAATGTTTAGAGTAAACAACACAAATCACATTCAAATAAATACATAATAAATGTTTAGAGTAAACAACACAAATCACATTCAAATTATAACATCCATTCTCATTTATTGGTTGTATATCTGTGTTTCGCTGATATCATTGATTAAGTCACAGTCAATTAACAAAATTTTCATTTCAAGCGGCCAAGGAAAATAAAACCTTATAGAACGGTAATATAATATTTTTTTTTACTTAAATGTATGTTATTAATTTATGGCAAATAATGTAATGCCTTCCTGATTTAATATTGTGTTTCTATAAATGTTTGGTGCAACTTAATTTTAACAAAATCATTTTAAACAAAAATGTATACCAACATAAGTATGTCTTGCAAAACCAAATATGGTTTGACTGCATGATTCAGTCTCCTTTCTTAGCATCTAGAAAAATATTTTCAATCGCTTTGCATATTGAATGACAATATACATGATTTGACCACCAGACAGTACTGTCGTCCAGTGGCAGCCCGGTGGCGCCCCGAGGGCCGACGCCCGAGCCGCCGCCTCCCCCTCCGCCGCCGCGCGCGCCGCGCCAGGCCTGGACCGCCGCCGCCGCCGCGCTCGCGCTCACTGCCTCCATTGGCGGAGTATGTTCACCAATCATACTATTATCCATGTGTGGATCTTAAATTTGTGGAGCCCTGGGTTGAAACTAATTAGGGGCCTACCAAAATGCTAAACATTTTATCATAAAACTGTTTTCTACAGTGTTGTAAATAAGTATGAGGATAAACAATGGGACAATAATAATTTTCAGTGGGGCTCCCTGCATTCAGGAGGCTCTGGACTCCTGCCTAAAAAGTCCATAAGTAGATCTATCCCTGCTATGAACACTTCTACTATTATCTGATATTTTTTAAAAATTTTACACCCATACCATAGGAAATTAATAATGTAGGTATAACAAAATAATTAGAAAGATATTTAAAGTTTGAGTTTCTTAATGTGATGAGTTTAGTGCCTTTTGCACTAAACTCGTTCATCATGTCTGATGTCTCTGTATTTCATTAGATTTACAAGGTGCACATTAATTCCTTTATGGAGTTGATGATTTTGTATTGTAATAGCCATTCAATGGGCTTTTGATTACTATAATGAGGTGTCTCTGTTGCATCTAGAAGCAACTGATGACCTTTTTTTGTTTAATACAGGTATACTTTTATCGCAAATTGAACGACGAGGTTAAGGAGCCACCAGCACAAAACAAAGGTATCATGAATCTGTGTCATCTTTTTATAAGGGATATCTAGTGCAGTCACAGTGCATTAAACTATAATAGGACTCGACCCTCATTAATATACTCCTCTGCTGAACGTAAATTATAAGCAAACTAGTCGCCGCGTGGAAACGATCGGAATCGTCATCAGTATTAGCGTAATTACCTGTGTGCTACCTCACCCACCTAAAAATAAGGAAATAGCAGATTTTATTGCATAGGAATTATCATGGATCAGCTTCTGTTTTTTAATAAATTGATTTTACTTAGATGTTGAATAATAACAAGTAATGTTTTCGTATGGTGGCAGAGCCGGAAGAGAAGCCGCAGGAGCCGGCGGCGTACCCGGCGGCGGGCGCGCAGCTGCCGGCGCGCGTGCAGTTCCTGCTGGTGGGCGGCGGCACGGCGTCGTTCGCGGCCATGCGCGCCATCCGCAGCGCGCGGCCCGACGCGCAGGTGCTCATCGTGGGCGACGAGCCCGCGCTGCCCTACATGCGCCCGCCGCTCAGCAAGGAGCTCTGGCGCGAGCCCGACCTGGCGCGCGCCGCCGCCCGCCTCGACGAGCTCACCTTCCGCCAGTGGAACGGCAAGCGCCGCAGCGTCGTCTACGAGCCCGGCGCCTTCTACGCGCCCGTCGAGCGGCTGGCGGCCGGCGAGCCGGGCGCCGCGGTCGCGCGCGGCTGGCGCGTGGTGAAGCTGGACGTGGCGAAGCACGAGGCCGAGCTGCGCGCGGCTCACGGCGAGGCGGCCGTGGTGCGCTACGACAAGTGCCTGCTGGCGCCCGGGCTGCGGCCGCGGCGCGTGGAGCCGCTGCGGGCGCTGCGCGCGAGCGGCCGCGTGCTGCCGCTGCGCTCCGCCGCCGACGCCGCGCGCCTGGCCGCGCTGCTGGACCGGCCCGACGTGCTGCGCGTCGCCGTCGTCGGCGGCGGCTTCCTCGCCTCCGAGCTCAGCGCCGCGCTCGCCGAACGACGTGAGCGTTTTCCTCGCTTCCCTCTTTTACATTTTCCTGCCGACGCCGATCGTCGGCAGCCGGTCGGGCGTTTCAAATAAAATAAGAAGGGAGGAATTATATTTGTATTGTAGAATAGGATAATCACATTCGTGCGATGTGTTGTATATTTTGTATAATGTTGTGTGTGCAGTGCGCGGCACGGGCGCGACGGTGACGCAGGTGTTCCGCGAGGAGGCGCCGATGGCGGGCGTGCTGCCGCGCTACCTGGCGGCCGAGGCGGCGCGGCGGCTGCGGCGCGCGGGCGTCGCGCTGCGGCCGCGCGCCGAGGTGGTGGCGGGCGCCGCGGCGGCGGGACAGGTGGGCGCCGCGCTGCGGCTGGGGCTGGCGGACGGCGCGTGCCTGGACGCGGACGTGGTGGTGGAGTGCGTGGGCAGCGAGGTGGACGGCACTCTGGCCGAGGCGTCCGGCCTGGAGACGCACCCGCAGCTGGGCGGGCTGCTGGTGAACGCGGAGCTGCAGGCGCGCAGCGACGTGTACGCGGCGGGCGACGCCGCCTGCTTCTACGACGTGGCGCTGGGTCGCCGCCGCGTGGAGCACCACGACCACGCCGTGGTGTCCGGCCGCCTCGCCGGCGAGAACATGGCCGCCGTCAACCCGCCCCGCCACTACACGCACCAGAGCATGTTCTGGAGCGACCTCGGCCCCGACCTCGGATACGAGGTGACCTTAATCCCAGTGCCCCATTTTGACGTGACAACGTCTTATAAATTGGTTTGCCGGGTGACACTTCAAGAAACTGCGTTACGCTCCGCTCACGTTATGCGCTCACAATGAGAGCGAGTGAGAGGCACGCGTCCCTTTCACATTAAAATTATTTTACCACTCAAAGTCGTTGTCACGTAAAACTTTCGCCCGTATACCGACTTTACAGGCAACCAATTTTTTAACATTATAAATTTACTAATACTGTGAGTTTAAATTTGTAAATCAACTCATCTAATAGCTAGCAAACGGTGGAAGTCTCGTTGAATCTAGACGAGCGAATATTGTTCCTTACTTTTTTTTCTCCTCCTTCTTCCCAGGCGATAGGTATAGTGGACTCGCGGCTGTCGACGGTGGGCGTGTTCTCGGCGGACGCGGTGGCGGACGCGACGGAGGGCGAGGTGGCGGCGGTCGCCACAGCGGCGGCGGGCGAGGTCGGCCCGGTCGCGTCGGTCGCGGCGGACGCGCCGGTCGCGTCGGTCACATCGGTCGCGCCGGTCGCGGCGGACGCGGACGAGGCGGCGTCGCGGCGGTACGACCGCGGCGTGGTGTTCTACCTGCGCGACCAGAGGATAGTGGGCGTGCTGCTGTGGAACCTCTTCAACCGCATGCACGTCGCCAGACAGGTATCTAGCCCACGATGAATGCAAGATGAAGTCGATCATATAATGTGCTCTGGGAGCAGACTTGCTGATAGCACTGATATACATATTTTTGGGTTATTCCACAAATCCCCATCAATGGGGATTTCTGAACTTTTAGTTCACTAATCCCCATTGATGTCTCATGATGGGGATTTGTGGAAAAAAGATGGTGATAAATTTCAGAAATCCCCATTACCTTAGAAATGAAATACAAAAACAAATAAAACAGAAAGTAATAATCAGGAAGTCTACAAATGAATAAAAAACAAGTGAATGTCGGGAAACAAATGATTGTCAGATAAACAAATGAATCTCGGAAAAACAAATGAATGTCGGAAAAACAAGTGAATGTCGCTTGCACCTGGTTTTTGACTTAAAATCACTAGACAATGTTTTTCCACCTGCACTTGTTTCCCTGATGTTGATGAAGTTCACAAATCCCCATTACCTTTGAAATGAAATACAAAATCCTCAGAAAAAGGAAACCTATGGAAGAACAGGAAATGCTTGCCTGTGTTTAAGGTCATGTTAAGGTGCATAAACGCATTCTCCTCCGAAAAAAGGGTGGCGCAGCCGTTGTTTTCAAGTTGCACTTGTGCTGATTTGCCCTTGCTACCACCGGACAAAATAATGGCAAAGCCTGTGACGTTAGCGGTTCTGGGTACCTAACGGGAGGTAAATAACTCACTAAACGTCAACAAAAACATATATATCGTCGGCTAAGGTCGCAACCCACTTAACTCCCTCAGACCAAATTTTACAGGAGGCACAAAAAACTTCATAACTTTTTTATTTTTTCAAAGCTTGTCGATATTTTTTTACCAATAGACTATATTTAAGACTAGTTATCAGATTTTATGACATTTATTATGAAACGTTTCGTCAAATCTATAAAATATGGAGTTACGAGTTTTGGATCGAAAAATAGAAAACACAATATGGGAGTTATGAGATTTGCTAAAAGGAATCTCTGTATCTTGAACTTTAATGTTATATTAGAAGTGTACCATAATGAACGTAGTTACGCAAAAAGGATCCAATTCACTTACAGTCTTTTTTGAGATATTGACATTTGAAGTTACCTTGACAATTGCGTTACGGTGGACGATATAAACGACAGGTTTGTAAAAACTGTCGACTCGGTGGGAACTAAATAAACCTCAGAAACTAACTGATCACACCCTTAACCTAATGGGCTCATGGCTGAGCGTCGTACTATGCTGCTGCATACTCCTGATGACGCTGAGGCATGTTGGCAGCTCAATAGACGGATTTTTATGTACCTGCGAAGTGCGACACGATATCCGAGACTTTAAACAAGTCGTATTGAAGACGCAAAAGAGCGGAATAAAGGCTCCAAAGCGTTTGCAATAGACTTGTATATTGGGCAAAGTCAGCTAAGAAAGCTAAAAACTGAGGACGGCCGGATGGTGGCTACAAAGTCTGAGGTTTTAAGGGAGATCGAGAGGTTCTATGGACAGCTATATACCTCGGTGTCAAAACCTGTCAATAACTTGGCTAAAGACCTAAGAGCCAAGCTTGTCACTAAACTAAAGACATTCCGGGCATCAGTTGGGATGGCTTTGAAACAGCTTAAGAACAACAAAGCGCCGGGTGAAGACGGTATTACTTCTGAGCTCCTGAAAGCAGGTGGAAAACCCGTGCTGAAGTTGCTTCAGAAGCTTTTTAATTCCGTCTTGCTCGGGGGTGTCACGCCACAGGCATGTAACAGAAGACGTGTGGAAGAGCTCTTTTTCAAGAGAGGAGACAAAGAACGCTTGAAGAATTGGCCTATCTCGCTGTTGAGCCATGTATACAAGCTGTTCTCAAGGGTCATCACGAATCGTCTCGCACGCAGATTTGATGATTTCCAATCTACCAAACAAGCCGATAACCGAAACGGGTAGCATAGACCACAAACACAAGCTGCGGCAAATTATACAGAAGACCGAGGAGTATAATTTTCCATTGTGCTTAGCGTTTTTGGACTATGAGAAGTCCTTTGACTCGATCGAGACATAGGCAGTGTTACAGGCTTACTCTACTGTTAAAAATATAATTCCTAAAGCTTTCGAAGGGGTGTGGCTAGTGGTCTTGAAAAAGCGAAGGTAGAGCGAGACCCCCGTAACCCCATTCATATTTGGTTACGTCCTTGTATCGCAACGACTCAAAAGCCGACAAAGCTTTCACAGGAGGGTTGAACCAGTTTTGACTGATGATCCGTCCTTGGTAAGGATTAACAGATAGAAAGAAAAGCATCCCCTTCTTCTGTACCCACCCTGTGAAAGCTTTGCTCCAGGCCATGATCTGCCGTGATCGACTTGGAAAGCGCTCAATAGACTGCGGACTCAGGTTGGCCGCTGCAGGGACAACCTGCAGCTTGGGGTTACGTGGGGTCATCTAAAAACGTTTGCGACTGCGGTGCCTCCTCTCAAACAATGGCCCACCTTTTGTGTTGCCCCGCGTGCCCTGATACTTGCACAAAAGAAGAGTTGTTGCGCGCTGACCAAAAAGCTGTTCGGGTCGCTGAATTCTGGGCCAACAAAATTTAGCCATCGACACACAAAGAAGAAGAAGAATTCCTAAAGCAATAAAACCGGTTCAAAATATAGTTTTCTTAGCAAAAAAATTCAATTTTAGCCCTTTTTGAAAATATTCGTAAAGAAAAATCAGCGAATTTTTGCAATCTCTAATCGTGAGCAGTACTGGGCGGGGGGACATACGTGGTTTGAGTTTACAAAAATGGCTGTCTTGGAGTTCCAAGCTTTTCTATTTTGCTTTTTAAATTGTAACGGCTTTTTTTAAGGACTTAAAAGTTTTACTATTAGATGCTTTCAAATTTGCACTATCTAAAACTATAAAAATATATTTTGACGTCAAAATGGAGTTAAGAGGTTTGCGACCTTAGCCGACGATATTTAAAAAAGAAAGTCCGGAATGGGTCGTGAGTGGAAGGCCTGGTCTGAACTCGCACTGGTGGAGTGGTACTGCCCTGGCTGGCCGGTGGTCAGTGGTGACGAGGAGCAGGGGGTCGACGGTGAGCTAAGGGTCGGCCGTCGAGGTGGTAAAATTCGTGTAGGTACTGCAGTCAGAACGTAGCAGCAGGTAGGTCGCAGTGGGAACCTTGCAGTAGGAACTTGCAGTAGTAACGTAGCAGTAGTAACGTAGCAGTAGTAACGTAGCAGTAGTAACGTAGCAGGAACGTAGCACCCAATACGTGGGTGCGAATTCCTTTTAACCAAACATTTCTTACGAAATACGTCGCAAGTGTTTTGTTAAGGCGTTTGTCCGCGACACGCCGCAATTAAAATAAAAAACTACATTTTGAATGTGTCCTAGTGCGATAGACGACACTATATTACGTATAGTGTACGCAACTAGGACAATAAACTATCTTTCGAGGCGGCGGCGCGTCGCGGACTGACCAATCAGCCCCGAACCGAACGGGTCAACTCACAGAGCCATTCGTTTCCAGAGTTCACTAGAATGTTCTGCGTGACGTAAGCCTATGGAACGAATAGGTAGTACGAGTACTGTCGCGTGAAACATGTTAAGTGCAAAATTATGAATCATGAGACGTTTTAATTTTAAAATATCAGATTTGTATTATAATAAAGTATGATAATAAAATTAAGGAATTAGATTGTAAACAAAGAACGAATTGAATTATTAAATTGATTTTAATAATTAATCGTATTGATAATAAAATTAGATTTGTAAGCTGTAAATATTTTTATTTTTATTTAATTAAATAAGTTATTTTAAATATTAGTGTTTTTATTATTAATTTTATTAATTTATTGTAAATATTAGTGTATTTACTTAAATATAACAAAACATGTACGTACAACGTTACAAGCCCTGACGAAGATGATCAAAACCACCGCACTAATAATTTAGTGGAAGCATGGAATCCTAATCCTAATCTTATGAAACTCCTCACTTCGTTGGCAGAAATGAATTTCGGAGAAACAAATGAATGTCAGGGAAACAAGTGCAGTTGGAAAAACATTGTCTAGTGATTTTAATTTAAGTCAAAAACCAGTTGCAAGCGACATTCACTTGTTCTTCCGACAGTCATTTGTTTTTACGAGATTCATTTGTTTATCTGACATTCATTTGTTTCCCGACATTCACTTGTTTTTTATTCATTTGTAGACTTCCTGATTATTAATAATAATAATAAAAATAAAAACTGTATTTATTTTTCTCTTCACAAAAAACAACAACAAAAATAACAAAGACTTATTGATACATACAAGGTATTGGTTTAAAATTTGTGAAGAGACTAGTCCCTGATATAGGCATCAAAAAGAGCCTGTGCTACAGGTGACTAGGCCCCTCCCGCGTTTAACATAACAAATACCTAAATACGTTAGTGACATTTTTTTAGACGTTTTTAAATGTAATTGTGGAAGTTACTAGTGCATTTCGTGTGTGAGTTTTGTGTGTATTTCTCGGTGTGTATTTTGTGTTTGTAGAGTGTTGATGTGTGTTGTCGTAGATGTAGGTGGTATGCTCGGTTTGGTAAGTAGCGAATGAAGGAATAGTGAAAATAAAGATAGATATAAGATTATGTAACGTGAGTAGTAGGACTAGAATAGATGGTCAACGATTGTCACGGTTGAGGTTGAGGTAAAGTTGGCGATAGTAGGGTAGTTGGGTTTCTTGGGAAGTGGTTTATTGTTTGGTTGGTGTAAGGAAGATTTCCGTAGAGGCATAGTCAAGGGTTGCTAAGAATTTCGTGATCTTTACTTTACATTCATATTTATGTAGAGGATATATGTTTAGAATACTGTTAATTTTGTTGTAGAGAAAGGGTCCGAGAAAGCAGGAGAACCTATGGGAAGCAGACGTTTTTAAGGCACGGGACGTGCATACTGTGCCCTTTCTTCGTCTATCTCTTTGCAAATCTGGGTTGTAGTGCAATTGCGCATGCTGATTTAGTACAGTGTGGAGGATGAAAGTCTGTCTCATCGTCAACACGTTCCAGAACTTGTAAAGGTCGGTCGTGGGATGTCGAAAGGGAAGGCCAGCAGCGACTTTAAGTACGGCTCGTTGAGCTCTTTCGGCTTCAAGCAAGTGAGTTTTCCCCGCGCCACCCCAAGACGAGATACAGTATGATGCTATAGATTGGCATAGGGCAAAGTATACCTGTTTAATAACTTGGTGGTTAGCAACATGTCTTAGGGACTTGAAAATATAAATAAGTTTACGTAGTCTTGTTGCTAGTGCTGAAATGTGTGGTTTAAAAGATATCGCATAGTCAATCATGACACCCAGGTATTTTATGGCCTCAGCTCTTTGGAGGGTCGGGCAGTCACATCTCGGAGGATCTCCCAATACACATTCGTGTGCTGTTAGGTTCATGAAATCAGGAGGCAGTTGATTTTTCTTTAGGGCAAATGGGATAAATCGAGTTTTGTCTACGTTTAGCGTTAATAGGTTAGATGACAACCAGTTTTTAACCTGGTTAAGTCCGTTCTGGGCATCGCGGAAAGTGTTCGCCCATGTGTCACTGCTAAAGAAAAGGGCTGTGTCGTCGGCAAAAGTAAATATTTTACCATTGTGTAACCCAGTCTGGCACAGGTCGTTAATGTAGACCAGAAAGAGCGTCGGTGATATAATACTTCCTTGCGGTACACCGAAAGTAACCGGAGCCTCGTTACTGATCCAGTTGCCAATTTTAGTTCTCTGGGTTCTATTGTTGAGGTAATCTTGGAGCAATTGAAGGGGTAGGCCTCTTACTCCCATTTTTTCTAGTTTATGTAGGAGGTGTGGAATCGACACGGTATCAAAGGCCTTCGCCAGGTCTAGGAATATTGTTAAGCATTTACTTTTATTGTCCAATGCAGTAATTATAGTGTTGACGAGGCCATGCACGGCATCGTTGGTTGATACTCCGGCGCGGAAACCATATTGGGAGCTAGAGAGTAAATTGTTTGTTTCTAGATATTTTACCAATCTATTATTGATCAGTCGCTCTAATATCTTTGATAGTGTTGGTAAGATGGAGATTGGTCGAAAGTTATTAACACAATCTGTATCACCACTTTTGTGGATGGGCTTGATAAGTGCCATTTTAAACGCAGAGGGAAAGACGCCACTGGAGAAAGATAGATTGCAAATGTGAGTAATTGGATTAATCAGAAGTGCAACATACCTTTTTACAATTTTACTGGAGATCAAGTCAAAACCCACTGCGCATTTTTCTTTTAGTCCCAGTATGATGTGTTGGACCTCCTGTTCTAGCACAGGAGCTAAAAGAAAAGAATGTGTAGGTGAACAGGTAGTGGTAGGGTTGGAATTTGGCGTACGGGGATTCCTGGGCAACATTTTCTCAGCAAGCTTTCTTCCTACGTTTGCAAAGAAACAATTGACTGTGTTGAGGCTTTCCTGGGGACTATTTTTTGATATTAGTGAAAAGGAGTGATCTTGAACTTTGTTTGTGCCACTTATGTCTTTTATAACCTTCCACAGTTGCTTTTTGTTACCGTGTGCGCCTTGAATTTTCTGTTTTTCGTAAGAAGATTTCGCTTTTTTAAGAATTGCTGAACAAAAGTTTCTGTAACGTTTGAATGTGATTTTGATGGTCTCGTTATCAGGATCTTTTTTATACTTCTTTTGTAAATTATCTCTATTCTTCATACATCGTATGAGGCCTTTGGTTATCCATGGTTTCCGAGTGATGGATCGCTTTGAGGTTACAATGAGTTTAGTGCTATCTTTAATAGCAGAGGTTAAATTTGCTATCAATAAATTCGTGGCGGAGTTGGTGTCCGAAATCTCAAGAATTGTATTAAAATTTATCTTTTGGATAGCTAGGTCTAGTTTTTCAAAGTCAATACGGTTCCCCGTTTTGTTGCTGGTAGGGAGTTTTTGCTTTAGGTCCAAGCTAAGTGCCACTGAGAGATGGTCAGTAATTGATGATTCGATCACAAGGCATGAGGCTTCCAATTTCGTCTTAATGATAATATGGTCAAGGCATGCGCGGCCGCGAGTTGGTAGACTATGACCTGGGAGTAAACCATGGCTTGCCAGCATGTCAAGGTATTCGAGAGAACGCCTGTCGGAGCTGTTTTCAGCTATATCTAAATTTATATCTCCGCATAATATTATATTTTTGTAGGATTTTAGTTTGGTCAGTGTGGCATCAATTGAGTTTATGAAGTTGTCTGTGTTTGTGTAGCTGGGTGGGCGATATATATAGATATATTAATTTGTTTTATTTGTTTTTGTATTTCATTTCAAAGGTAATGGGGATTTCTGAACTTCATCAACATCAGGGAAACAAGTGCAGGAGGAAAAACATTGTCTAGTGATTTTAAGTCAAAAACCAAGCGCAAGCGACATTCACTTGTTTTCCCGACATTCATTTGTTTATCCGACATTCATTTGTTTCCCGACATTCACTTGTTTTCCGACATTCACTTGTTTTTTATTCATTTATAGACTTCCTGATTATCACTTTCTGTTTTATTTGTTTTTGTATTTCATTTCTAAGGTAATGGGGATTTCTGAACTTCGTCAACATCTTTTTTCCACAAATCCCCATCATGAGACATCAATGGGGATTAGTGAACTAAAAGTTCAGAAATCTCCATTGATGGGGATATCCGATGGGGATTTGTGGAATAACCCATATTTTTGGATTAAGTACTTCTATAACTTAAATTTATGAGTTTAATTATTGTTCGGGTTTAATCCCGTTTAGTACTTATTTAATCTCTAATCTGTAATGTTTTTTTTTAACTCTTATTGTGGCCAATTTAGTTTCACCGAAGACTGCGAAGACAAATACATATTTTGCTATAATGGCTCGGTCTGCGGTGCAGGTGCTGGCGCAGGGCGAGTTCGAGGACCTGTTCGAGGTGGCCAAGCTGTTCACGCTGCACGAGGACGACTGACGCCGCGCGACTGTACATAGCTGCTAATAAACATTCACAACACCTGTGACGCTTTTTATTTTATATTCCTTTTTTTAATGTGTTACACTTACCCTCGGACGGGTGGTTCATTCCCATTCGTCCCATCAGTGGGACAAACGGGTATTCTTAATTTACTTCCCATTCTTCCCACTGGTGGGACGACTGGGAATTCTTATTTTTACTTCCTGTTCCGCCCACCATCAAGTTCAGTGGGACGAACGGGAAGTGAAAAAAATAAGTATTCCCGTTCGTCCCACTAAATGAAATGACAAACTTTGGTATTGAACATCATTGGGTATGGGTAAAGAAATTACACGTCAAGAAATTCTGAGCCATGTGCAATCAGATTCTTTCCGAAATCGCAAAAAGTTAGAAATATGCAGGTATTGAATCACACATTCATTTATGTACTTAATATCATCACAATCATATTTAGTTACCAATGATTCGACGAGCCATTTGGTGTAATGGTCGAGAAGTCGGCTATTACACCAGAGGTCGCGGGTTCGATTCCCGCACGGTACAAACATTTGTGTGCATAAACATGTATGTTTGTATCGGTCTGGGTGTTTCTATGTATAACTAGCGGCCGCCCGCGGTTTCACCCGCGTGGTTCCCGTTCCCGTGGGAATTGATCAAAATCCTTTATTTTTAAGATGTATTCTGCTATTCGGGACGGAAACAAATCGAACAAATCAAAAACCATGGCAATCGGTCCAGCCGTTCTCGAGTTATAAGTGTTGTAACAAACACGACTTTCTTCTAAATATATAGATATGTATATATTTACAAAAAAAAGGATGTATTGTTTATCCGTTGTCTGGCACCCATAGCACAAGCTAATGCTTTAGTTTGGGGTTAGATGCAAAGAGTATAATGTAGTAATAATATGGTTAGATGGCGCTGTGCTGTTTAAATAAAGTTCAGAGATATTTATTTATTTAATGATAATAGAGATTTTGCAAATATGCGACACCTTATAGTTTCGAAAAAACAAAACGATACCGCGATATATCTCGGGACAGCGCCATCTATTGTCACTCTTTGGAACTAGATAATTTTAAATTAACCTTAATAGCGCCATCTATTGTAGAATGTACGAACTAATATTATGCTTATTTGGGGTTAGATGGCGCTGTGTGAATAATGTCCAGTGATATTTATTATTTATTAATCTAATATTTTATGCTATAAATATTAGTTGAGATGATAATTATATGACTATTAGTGATATGTTTAATAGTATATAAATATTTGCCGAAGCCGCATTGTAGAATAATACTAGTTTTACACGCAGAAATAAATAGATAATGTATGTTAATTCTAACATTTTTATATTATGTTGTCCAGCATTTCCGTTGCGATTTTTTTTTACTCATATACTCGTAAACCCACGAAGCCTAGGACAACACGGCTAGGTGGAGCAATACTGGGGTTAAGTGAGTAGATTCCGTTAGAGTGGGAAGAATCGAGTCGTACGATTCGGATTACGAAAGCGTGTTACAAAGTACTTGAAACGCCATCTATTGGTTACATGGTGAACAAATAATTCTGCATACATGTATAAGTGGTGAAAAAAATGCTACGACCTATCTATCGTTATGATTGAAATAATTTGTATGTGATTCTATGTATATTTATATTTGGCAGCGATGTAAAACTGTCCAGTTAAGACATTTAAGTAATACTTCCAAAAGCCGTTCAATGTTTGATGGTAAATAATAAATGGGAAGGTGGGCGGGCCAATTTTTCGATTTCGCCACGTCCGATTTCGGTGAAACAGGTGTCAATCGACGCGGAAAAATCCAAGGAATACGATAATATACAAAGAAAACTTCTAAAGCTGAAAACAAATTAAATATGGACAAAGAAAATTTTGCGCGTAAAACCTAACCTAACCTAACCTAACCTAACCTAACATGAAATCGGAAACCTAACCTAACCTAACCTAACCTTCAGAAACCTAACCTTCAGAAACCTAATCTTTAGAAAACTAACTTTCAGAAACCTAACCTTCAGAAACCTAACCTTCAGAAACCTAACCTATAGAAACCAAAACTAAACGGTATGGTTGGTCATTCGGTCGGTCGGTCAGTCGGTTGTTCGGTCGAACTATCGGTCGGTCGGTCAAACTATCGGTAGGTTGGTCGGTCGAACTATCGGTCAATCGGTCGTTCGGTCGAATTATCGGTCGGTCAGTCTCACTGTCGGTCGGTCAAACTATCTGTCGGTCGGTCGATAGGTCGGTCGTTCGGTCGGTCAGTCGTTCGGTCGGTCGGTCAATCGGTCGTTCGGTCGGTCGGTCGAACTAACGGTCGGTCGGTCGGTTAGTCGGTCGTTCGGTCTAACTGTCGGTCGGTCAAACTATCTGTCGGTCGGTAGATCGGTAGAACTATCGATCAATCAATCGTTCGGTCAGTCGGTCGGTAGGTCGGTCGGTCGTTTGGTTGGTTAGGTTGTTACGTACGAAACGTACGAAACCTAACCTAACCTACCACGAAATAGGAAACCTAACCTAACCTAACCTAACCTAACCTAACCTTCAGAAACCTAACCTTCAGAAACCTAACCTTCAGAAACCTAACCTTCAGAAATCTAACCTTCAGAAAACTAACCTTCAGAAACCTAACCTATAGAAACCAAAACTAAACGATATGGTTGGTCATTCGGTCGGTCGGTCAGTCGGTTGTTCGGTCGAACTATCGGTCGGTCGGTCAAACTATCGGTCGGTTGGTCGGTCGAACTATCGGTCAATCGGTCGTTCGGTCGAATTATCGGTCGGTCAGTCTCACTGTCGGTCGGTCAAACTATCTGTCGGTCGGTCGATAGGTCGGTCGTTCGGTCGGTCAGTCGTTCGGTCGGTCGGTCAATCGGTCGTTCGGTCGGTCGGTCGAACTAACGGTCGGTCGGTCGGTTAGTCGGTCGTTCGGTCTAACTGTCGGTCGGTCAAACTATCTGTCGGTCGGTAGATCGGTAGAACTATCGATCAATTAATCGTTCGGTCAGTCGGTTGGTAGGTCGGTCAAACTATCGGTCAATCAATCGTTCGGTCGGTCGGTCGTTTGGTTGGTTAGGTTAGGTTAGGTTAGGTTAGGTTAGGTTAGGTTAGGTTAGGTTAGGTTAGGTTAGGTTAGGTTAGGTTAGGTTTTTTTTTTTTTTTTTTTTTTTTTTTTTTATTCGGCTCTGTTCCCCGGGTAATGAATGCCAGGATTGGGGTCGCAAAGTGTTATTATTTAACGTCAAGTTGTATGGTTTTTAATTAAAGGAGCTACACAAAGTTTATATTTTTATGCATTTATATTTCATTGAACTTTTTTCAATACGTCTTATTTTTATCATTATTATTTAAGTACCTGTTTCTTTTTATTTAACAGGCTGAATAATGCTCTACTTGTTACCTTTTATATTTATCTATATTTTAAATTTTTTTAAAACAAAACTAATTTTAACGGACTAATTTTTCAACAAACTTTATTTATTTACCTATAAGCTATTCGACAATTATCAGCAGATAATTATTCGGCTTATATTATTTAACTTTATTTATTTATTGTTTATCGTTTGACTTTATGATGATAACTGAACTTATTTTAATCTATTTTTATGTTAACTTTATTCAAAACAAATATATGTTTTGTTTTTAGATTTTAGATGGAGATTTGTGGAGAGGTGCAAAAAGGCGGAACGGGCTTGCAACGCAGCTTCGCCCATTTTCCATTGTAACAATGCGTACGGAATACGAGAGATGTGATATTTTTAAGACCTACAATTGTTTGTATATGTAGATCCATCCAATGATGGACTACAGTATAATTATTTGCCGTTGGTCGTACCCTTTTCTCGTCGTTGTTTCGCCCGGATTGTCCCTTGGAACAGCTCAGCTGTACTGCACCTTTGCCCGCGCCAGGGCCTCCCACCTTCTCCGTGTTGGGCAACTTGTGCTGTATGCGCTATGGTCCAGGCCGTGCTCGAGCTTCGCAGCGACACAATTGCAGCACTTGGGCGGCTTGGCTGCTAGCCAGTCAGCGCACTGGCCCCTTGTGTGCGGGCCGCCGCAGTGTGTGCACTTAGGCGTAGTGTCGACGCAGAAGCGTCTGCCGTGACCGAACGCCAAGCACATGGAGCACTGCACTAAGGGCGTCTGGTCCTCGACTTTGACCCGCTGCATGTCAACGAAGACCGCGCCCTGCTGCGTCAGCCTGTTATACAGCAGTGGAGAGACCCTCAACACAATATGACAGAGGAGCGGGTTACGCGCCTTCCTTCTATACTTGACCACAATCCGGTCTTCCTCATTTTCGAGGTCCTGAAATACCGCCCGGTTTTGATTTCTCAAAGCCATTATCACCTCACTATCTGTGTGAGTGGTGATAATGCCCTTGAGAATGACCATCGGGTCTTGGTTTTTCATTACCTCGAACCTGAGGTTCCCCGCGGCACTCTCAAGTCTGGCTCTTATCTTGTCCCGCTCCTCTGTTGTCCGACAACCAAGCATGACCTTCTTGTCCTTAATTTTTCTGACCTTTTCCACAGCCACCCATCCATCTTTGGCATTTACCGCCTCGCGGACTTGCCGCATGACCTCGTCCCCAGTGGCACCCTCGTTGGTCGACTCCACCAGAATGGAGTGTAGGGCGACGGATTTCTCCGCGATGGTATTACTGGAGGAGGTTGCGGCCATCGTGGCGTAGCTGGGCTTTTGTGGCAGGTCGTCACGCTTGGATGCGAGGGCCTCTCTCAGCTGTCTCAGCTCCAAATTGACTGCGTCAATTTTGGTGCATTGCTCCCGTATCAGGCACTTAATCTCTTCCCCATTTCCTGGTGAGGACTGCTTTGGTTGTAGTACCTCCACATCAGGCATCTTCTCTATGATTATGTCACGGGGTGCTTGCATGCAAGCCTCCTTGACCAATTTGTACAGCTCCTCCACCGCTGAGGTGAGCCCGGCCTTTAGGTCTCTCCTCAAATTGCCAGACTCACTTATGTGAGACTTGGCCCTTTGGAGGATCCTCCTTGCCTGGCTCACCCTGTCGGCGGGTTGCACTGTCTTCATCTGCGGGCTTGGCGAAAGCACAACTGTCCCTGGGCACACTTTTCTTGTGGTTGTCAACTTATTTTTTGTCACAGTGTGCGCACTGGAAGTGCATTGTCGCGAGTCTAGGGACTTTAACCCTTCTTCCGGGGAGGTACGTGAAAGTCCTTTATTCTCCTTGTTTGCCTCCTCTGGGGAGGGCGAGAATGTCAGCGTTCTTTTGGCCATCGGGGTTCGCGCTGTAGCCATTCCGGTGAAACGAGCCTCGTCGTTTATATAAAAGTCCCTAATACTAATGGTGTCGGTCAAAAGACACGGCACCAGACGTCACAATAATGAGAAAACACTTAAAGAGCCGGTCAAAAAACACGGCACTAGACGTCACAATAAAATAAACACAAAAGACAACACAAAACCTCCGCCAAAGACACGTGACGCATACAAAAAAGTTCAGTGCGCACTCGTCAACGCCTTCAGGTTTACCTAGGTAATGAAAGAAGGGTGGGTGCGCGCTGAGAAGACGTCAAAAATCCTCGGCAACCTAAACATTTGCCAAAAATTTAAAGAAAAGCCAGAAAATTTCGAAAATATAAAAATTTTTGAAAATCTAAATAGTGTAGTTTAAAGCCAAATTTTTTATCTATTTTTACCTGTTTTAATTTTAAAGTACTATAAAAGATGAATTTTTTACGAATTTTTTAAGTTTATTTTACTCTAAAAATTTGTTCGAAAAGTTTACTTAAGCTCGGTAATTTTTAGTATAAAAATTTTTCAATGTTACTTTTGGGGGTAGTTTTTTCTATGTTGGGGTAGGTTTAGGGGGATGAATTTTAGAATAGGGTTGGTCCGGTTATTAAACTATAGTACGCAAAAAGAAATTTTGAAAAAAGTCCAAAGATGAATTTATTGTGAATTTATTTCGAAACCTCGACTTTTGAGTGAATTTGCTATTTTTTTCTGACAGTGAGTCAGGCTGCGTCTAAGAAAATTTTATATGAAAATTTTGAATATTTCCGAAAGTATAAGAGATGGAACCAACGAGTTTGGGGATTATGTTAGACCTAATAAAGACCTAACTTTTGGGTCTAGAACCAACCCTATAAGTCTTTTATTTCTAAATGGGTTAGGTTAGGTTTTTTTTTTTTTTTTTTTGTAGCGGCTCTGTTCCCTGATACTATTTTTCAAGGGATATTTTAAATCTAGGGGTTTATTGCCTTCTGTCTTTAATATTGTATTTCTCTAATCTATGTGATCTAAACCTCCGACTTTCATAGCTAACCTGACTACTTTCTTTATTGCCTACTCTATTTTTGTGCTAGTTTTAGTTGATTACAATTTCTTATAGCTAAGTCTTACATAGTATGGTTATATCTTATATCTAATACATCGTTTTATATCTTTTATCTTTTACATATTCTGCTTATACCTATCATTCTTATACAGTTCTAGTCTTACTTCTATTACATATTTGTGAAGAGCGTACCTTCTAATTTATAACTACTTATTGTCTTTTATTTAGTCCTTTCACTTTTTCACCTTCTTTTCACTTTCTTACAATTTCTTAGTCTAACTTATTAACTACTACTATTTTCTACTATTACATTATGGTTAGGTTAGGTTTTTTTTTTTTTTTTTTTTTTATTGATTCGGCTCTGTCCCCTGATATTATTTTTCAAGGAGAGTTTTTATTCAAGGGGGTTTTTGCCTACTGTTTCTGTATTTCTCTACTCTTCTATGCTATGGCCTGTCCGTAAATGTAGCTAGCCTACTCTACTTTTTATTTCCTACTCTACTTTCTTATTTTCTACGTACATTTTCTTTCTTACTTTCTATCTTAAGCTATTACACGTTGTGTCTTATTTATCTATTCTTACATCGGGTTTTCTTATCTCTATTACATATTTTCATGTATCTCTATATCTTATTACATTTTATCCTTATAACTTATTACATATTGTATATACTATTACATCTTTCAACTTTCTTATATCTATGGAGAGCTATTGAGTTTCTTATTTCTAGTGGTAGAGTCTTTTAAAATTGTCTTTCTCTTTATTTTTCACTGGTTTTATTGTCTATACACTTTCTTGTGATTAACTTATTTGCTATTGCTTATATCTACTTATCTAAATTATACATCAATATTGCTCTATCATTGCTTATTATGGTATAACCTCATGTTATACTTTTAAACAATTGCTTAAGTATCAGTTTTATTATTATTTACCGCTCCACGGCATACTTCCTCGCAATAGCTAATGAACAATTTCCCAGTGTCTTTACTACTAATTAGTTCCCAAAAAGAGTTTGTCTCTACTTTGATACCCAATTTTTGTTCGAAGTCAAACCTGGTTTTTCCATATATTGGGCAATCCACTAGCAAGTGGGGAACCGTTTCGTCTACCGTGTTGTCACAGGCGCATGCCGGACTCTCCTTGCACTTGAATCGGTACAAGTAATGGGAGAATCCGCCATGACCTGAGAGGACCTGTGTCAAGAGCCCAGTTGGGCGCAGTTTCCTAATTACGGGGTATGCCTTTATGACGTCGGGGAAGAACAATTTTGTTGTGGCAGCCGTAACACCTGTCCGATATCTCTCGTTAAAGACTTCAAGGGACCGACTGCGTAGAGTCCTCTTAACGTAAGATATCGGGCACCTGTCGTAATCGGGCTTCCTTTTGGAAGCCTGGGCGGCCGCTTTTGCTAGCTCATCAGCGCGCTCATTGCCTGGGAGCCCGGCATGGGCCTTGACCCAGAATAAAGATACTTCTTTATTCTGGGTAAAAGCCCTACGCAGGTTCTCCCGTGCTTGCACGGCTAGAGGGTGGAGAGAGCCATGGCTTACGATCGTTTCCAGCGCTGCCCTCGAATCGCTATAGACACCAAAACTCGTCTCCCCCCTCTTAAGGATCACTTCCGTCGCTCTACATATGGCCAAGAGTTCCGCCTGGTAGACTGTGCAGTACGCGGACAGCGAGAGCTTGAGGTTCTGAATCTCGGCCTCACTATTCCAAATGGATAGTGCTGCTCCGACCTTCCCCTCTATCCCGCTGCCGTCGGTGAATATTCGCACCGCTTGCACATTGTGCCTGTCCACAAGGTGTTGGTCCACCAAGCACACGAACTCCAGGTCCATATGCTCCGCGGGATGTGGAGCTTGCACAAAGTCAACCACACTATCGGTCTCCCGATCTCCTAGCACTTCCGGGGATGACCCTCTCTTCGCTTCGAACAGGGCGGCTGCCTCCTGTATCTTGAGGTCGAGAGGAAGTATCCCCGAGAGTACCAGTGCCGAGTTCAGGGAGACTGTGCGATATGACTTGCATAGCTTTTGAGCGAATCCTCTTTGGACCATGTTTAGCCGCTTCTGAGCACCTTTCTTCTTCGATGCGGGCGCCCATGCTGCTGCTGCATAAGTCATAATAGGCTCTACCGCCGCTACGTAGATGGTACGTATAATTTCTGGGTTTAGACCCCAGTTTACTTTGGCCGCCTTGGATAACTGCTTATACACATCTATTGCCTTTTTACACTGGTTCGCGATGTGTTCGTTGAACGTCAGCTTGTCGTCGATTGTTAGCCCTAGTATCTTTACGCTCCTAGACATTGCAATGTCGACCCCTCCCATGCTCAGGCGCGGCGTGTCGTGTTTCAGCTTTCTGGTGAAAACGGCTGCACACGTTTTGTGCGGAGCAAACTTCAGTTTGTTTCGCTCTCCCCATTCCTGAACATAGGAGAGTGCGGCATTGGCTTGGTTCTCTACTTCGAGGGCCGTATCACCATCGAATACAAGTACTATGTCATCGGCGAACGCCTGACACCAGTCCCCCCTATCCTCGAGTCCGACTAGTAGTGGGTTGAGAAGCAGGTTCCAGAGCATTGGACCGCCGATTGACCCTTGCACGCATCCTTGGCTGGTGCTTCGCGTGCTTTCCTCCCCAGCATACCTGACTCTGACTTTTCTGCAGCTTAAATAGCTTTGTAGCAGCCTCCTGATATTTACCGGACACTTTTCCTCAGCCAGTCGAATTTTTATAGCAGGCCACCATGCGCGATCGAAGGCTCCCTCTATATCCAATGACACTAGGATTACCAGCTTCTTCAGCTCCATCAAACCCTGGATTCGGTGTATCAGATTATAGAGGGCTCCCTCGGTGCTTCTTTGGGGCATGAAACCGTACTGGCGAGTACTAATCCGCGGTACGAGGTGGTATTTGATCCTTGCTACTACAAGCTTTTCCAGAACCTTTCCTAGTACCGGCAAAAGACCGATTGGTCTGTATGCCTTGGGTGTTGTATAGCTCTCCTTGCCCGGTTTTCTGAGTACCACTACTGTGGCCTCCTTCCAGGTGTCCGGGAAGTGTCCTATCTCTAGGCACTTGTTGAACAGGGCAAGGGACTCTTCTAGGTTCGTCATCAAGGCTCTGCTGCAGATGTCTGCCGTGAAGCCATCCGCTCCTGGCGCCTTCTTGGCATTGAAACTTTTTAACGCGGTCTTTAGCTCCAGCGGAGTGAACTTCGGATCATGATGGTCACCATCCTGCCCTTCGTTCACCCGCTCAGCCGCTTCTCTGATGCGGCGATGTAGGGTGCTGTCTGCGCTTTCTGAGTCTCTAGGGTAGAAGGTCTCGGCGAGCAGGTCTGCTGATTCTTTTGGGTTCAGGTATTTTCCATCTTTGGTTATTAGGGTCAAGTCTTCATGTCTCCTGGCAGTCCTATTAATGACTCTATATATCCCTTCCCAAACCCCTTCTCTGTCCTGCTTCTCGCAGAACTCTTTCCAACTCTCTGTACGGGCTTTCTTGGCTTGGCACTCATAGATTTCTTTCTTTTGCAGGTACTCTTCGACGACTTTTTCTCTTCGATGGGGCGCGGCGTTTTTGATTCTGCGGCGATACGTTACCATGGTCTTCTTGAGCTTGGTGAGTTCCTCACTCCACCAAGGGACTCGGAGTACTTCCGTGCCCTTCTTTGGCGGGATCGCTTCCCTACAAGCCGTTGTGATTCCCTCGGTCAATTTAAGCACTGTGTGTTCAAGTGCGTGCTTGGTTTCTATTTCACGTATCGCCTCTACACTAATGTTGTTTTCAATCTTTTGTTGCACCAGTATTTCTTGGAAGAGGTCCCAGTTGGCTTTTTTCGTATTATAGAGTCGGGTGGTTCTTTGGACCTTCATTCCTTTGCTTTTTTCCAACTTTACATCGAAGAGAATGGTGTTGTGGTCAGAGCTTATCATACTTTGGTCTACCCTCCAATTCTCTATAAGCTCTAACAAGTCGTCGGAACTAGCTGTAATGTCGACATAGCTAGTGTACGCCCTCGTACCTCTCACGGTGTCAAATGTGGGCGTATCTCCTCTGTTCAGTACCTGCAGTTCTGACTCCTCCAGGGTCCCGGACACTTCTTCTCCCCTGCGGTCTTCTATGGTGCTACCCCACCAGGTGCTCTTGGCGTTGCTGTCGCCACCCATCAACAGTCTTCTTGGGCCCAATTCGGTTAGGTTAGGTTAGGTTAGGTTAGGTTAGGTTAGGTTAGGTTAGGTTAGGTTAGGTTAGGTTAGGTTTTTTTTTTTTTGGTTAGGTTAGGTTAGGTTAGGTTAGGTTAGGTTAGGTTAGGTTAGGTTAGGTTAGGTTAGGTTAGGTTAGGTTAGGTTAGGTTAGGTTAGGTTAGGTTAGGTTAGGTTAGGTTAGGTTAGGTTAGGTTAGGTTAGGTTAGGTTAGGTTAGGTTAGGTTAGGTTAGGTTAGGTTAGGTTAGGTTAGGTTAGGTTAGGTTAGGTTAGGTTTTTTTTTTTTTTTTTTTTTTTTTTTTTTTTTTTTTTAAGTTGCTTCTTGCTCAGAAGTGAATCCGAGATAATTTTTTACTTGTTTCTTGTTTACTATTTTCCTATTATTTATTTTAAAGTAAGTAAAAATTTTAAGTTTCGAAAAACTTTAATGCTGGTAATTTAATAAGACTATTATTTATTGCAGGACATTTATACATTTGTGTTTATTTAAAATTTTGCAAAGAAGAAGATACGAAATAAGAAGAAGTTTGAGAATCAACGAATTATTTACAACGATTGTGGCTCGCGCTAGAGCTTCGCTTATGACTATATTCTTATACTAAATTTCCTATTCTAATGAGATATTTTTATAGACTTATACATATATACACTTTTTTTTTTTTTTTTTTTTTTTTTTTTTTTTTTTTTTTTTTTTTTTTTTTTTATGATGACTGGTTTTCAACCAATTCCTTTTTTGTTTTATCCTATTTCTATTTACATATTTACAGCATTATATCCTATTACGTGCTCTTACTCTTGTCCGTTTTATTTCTTGTAATTACTTTATTTCCTATATTTATACAATATTTAATGAAATCTTTTTGCGTGTCTTTACATTTTATTAGATCACTTATGCTGCTTAAAGTTAATTCTATTCCTAGTTTATTTTCTAAGTCTTGTTTTTCTTTCAGGTTTGCTGGACAATCTATTAAAATGTGTTCTATTGTTTCTTCTTTGTTCGGGTCACATATACAATTAGGATCTTCTTTACATTTAAATTTATTTAGATAATACGAGAAACCTCCATGACCTGTCATGATTTGTGTAAGTATTCCGGTTGGTTGTATTTCTCTGATTATTTTGTATGAGTCGATTATGTTGGGGAAGAAAAGTTTAGTGACAGAGGCACTCGTTCCTTCTATATATCTTTTGTTCCATGTGTCTAGGGTGTCCAAACGGATTCTCCTTTTGACATAGGAAATGGGACAGAGGTCATAGTCCAGCTTTTTGTGTGATTTAAGAGCAGCTTCTTTAGCCAGTTGGTCGGCACGTTCATTTCCAGTTAGGCCCACATGGGCCTTAACCCAAAAGAAGGAAACGCTTTTCTCTTGTGTTATTGCTGCTCTAAGATCACGTCTTATTTGGACTGCAATTGGGTGGGGTGCAGTTGGATTCATTAGGGTTTCTAAAGCAGACTTTGCGTCGCTAAATATGCCATATTTCTTTGCTTTCATTTTCAGGATTTCTGCCATTGCCTTGCGAATAGCCAAGAGCTCGGCTTGGTAGACAGAGTAGTACGATGGAAGACAAAGTTTTGTGGTTTTTATTTCCTTTTCGCTATCCCATATCGTAATCGCTGCGCCCACCTTATCTTCCACTTTGCTTCCATCAGTAAATAATTTTATTTCTTGCTCGATGCATTTATCTATTTCATCCTGGCTATTTAAACATATAAAAGACAGGGGTAATCTTTCAGCAGGGTGCGGCAACTCTGCAAATCTTACCGGGCCCTCAATCTCTCTGTCCTTTAAGGACTGATGGGATGACCCCCTTTTAGATTCGTATAGAGCGGCCATCTCTTGAATACGAAGGTCAAGGGGAAGTATCCCAGCCAGTGCCAATGCTGAGTTGAGGGAAACAGTCCGATAAGATTTGCAGAGCTTTTGCGCGAAACCTCTCTGCACTGCGTCCAACTGTCTTTTAATGCCAATTTTTTGAGTGGCTTGGGCCCATACACTCGCCGCGTAGGTGATGATCGGCTCGACTGTGGCTGTGTATATAATGCGAATCACTTCTGGATGCAAACCCCAGCTTGCCTTTGCAGCTTTAGAAAGCTGTTTATATACATCGATGGCCTTTTTGCAGACATTTGCCACGTGTTCGTTAAAGGTGAGTTTGTCATCGAGTGTTACGCCGAGTAGCTTCATCTCCTTGGAGATAGCGATAGCTGTCCCCCCCATGCTCAGTTTAGGGGTATCAAATTTCAGTTTTTTGGTGAATACCAAGGCATTAGTTTTGTGCGCTGCAAATTTCAACTTATTTTTGACACCCCATTCCTGGACAAGGGAGAGGGCAGCGTTCGCTTTCTGTTCCAGTTTGTTGGCATTTTCCGCGTCAAATAGAAGGACCACATCGTCTGCGAAAGCTTGACAATAGTGGCCCTTTTCTTCCAGTAGTTTTAGGAGTGAATCCAGTAGTAGGTCCCACAATATGGGACCACCTATTGAACCCTGTACACATCCTTTATTGGTAGACCTTGTGACTTCTTGTCCTAGATATCGCAGGTTTATTGACCTGTTGGACAAGTAACTGTCTATCACCCGCATTATGTTGTCTGGGCATCCTTCCTCGGCCAATCGATGTTTGATCATTGGCCACCAGGCGTTATCGAATGCGCCCTCTATATCTAGCGACACCAGTGCTACAATTTTCTTGTTGTTAATTTTTTCTTTAATTTTTTGTACTATGGTATAGAGGGCGTCTTCCGTACTGCGCTGGGGCATAAACCCGAATTGGCGAGGACTGATACGAGGCACTAAATGCCATTTTAATCTGGACACTAGCATTTTTTCTAGGACTTTACCTAGAATTGGTAGGAGTCCTATTGGTCTGTAGGATTTAGGATTCCTATAGTCTTTTTTGCCTGGTTTCCTAAGTATAATAACTGTAGCCTCTTTCCACTGGGATGGGAAGTACCCAAGTTCTAGGCATTTGTTTGCGAGAGCTAGGAAAAATTCAGGGTTTACAGAGATCGCATGTCTGCATATATCCGCAGTGAAGCCGTCTGATCCGGGTGCCTTTTTAGGATTAAAATCGGCTAGAGCTGTATTCAGCTCTAACATCGTGAATGGTGGGTCGTCTGTTTTGTTAGGGCTTTTCAGGTTGTTGGTGTTAACTGCGGTGCGTATTTTCCTGTGATATTCGTTATCGTCTTCGGGTAAGTCTGGTGGGTAAAAGGTGTCAGCGAGCAGAGTTGCAGATTCGAGTGCGGTAAGTGATTTATCCTCTTTGGTAAGAGGTAAGTCCTCCTCCCTTTTCTTAGTTCTACCAATCACCCTATATATACCCTCCCAGACTCCCTCCTTATCCTGTTTTTCACAAAATTCCTTCCAACTTGTTGTTTGTGCGCACTTAGCTTTATCCTCATAATCTTGTTTCTTTTTCAGATACGCGTCAACTACGAGAGTTCGTCGGTGCGGACCTGCACATCGGATGCGGCGTTTGAAGGTTGCTACTTCCTTCTTCAAGGCTTCAAGCTCGGAGGTTAGGTTAGGTTAGGTTAGGTTAGGTTAGGTTAGGTTAGGTTAGGTTAGGTTAGGTTAGGTTAGGTTCTTCCCACGATGGGCAATCAGCCGCTTCAACAAGGAGCTGGCCGAAGAGGCGGCCATAGTACAGGCTTGGTGTCGAGCCTCCACTCCTCAAGCCGGGGTTGACGAGGCGGCCGCTCGTTTCCGCACCGCAACTACTGCGGTGTGCGATGCGGCCATGCCCCGAGTGGGCAGGCAGCGTCCCAGGAGGGCACTATATTGGTGGTCCTCCGAAATAGCGGACCTTCGGGCAGAGTGTGCCATCAAACGGCGGCTCTATCAACGTTCCCGCCGCCGGGCTACGAGAGACCTGGCAGTGGAGGGCCAGCTGTACGAGGCTTACAGGGCTACCAATAAAAATCTGCAGCTGGCCATCAGTCGGGCCAAGGAGACGGCAAGAGAGGAGATGCTGGAGAGTCTCAACAACGACCCATGGGGTCGTCCGTACAAAGCGGTACGAAGTAAACTTCGTCCGCAGACGCTCCCCATCACTGAGACTCTCCAGCCGGATGTCCTCTGTCGTGTCATCAGGGGGCTCTTCCCTGAGGACTGGACGGCGGATCCGCCAGTTATGCATCCTCCGGGCGTGGTCGCAGAGGATCAGGCCATCCCTCCAGTGTCGGACCTGGAAATAGAGATGGCCAAGGACCGCCTGAAGAGGAAAAGGACGGCCCCGGGCCCAGATGGTGTGCCCGGACGTGTGCTTTCGGTGGCCCTCAACCACCTAGAACCGGATATTCGGGAGCTGTTCGACCTCTGTCTGACGTCTGGACGGTTCCCGAGGATCTGGAAAGAGGGCAGATTATGTCTGTTGCAGAAGGAGGGTCGGCCTCCGGACTCTCCTTCAGCTTACAGGCCAGTGGTTCTGCTGGATGATGCAGGGAAGCTACTTGAGAGGGTTGTAGCTTCCCGCATCATCCAGCATTTGGAGGAGAGGGGGCCGAATTTGTCCGACGCACAGTTCGGCTTCAGGGAGGGCCGGTCAACCCTGGACGCGATCGCGGCACTAAAGGCGTGGTCACAGGTGGCAGTTGGCGAGGGGGACAGGGTGTTGGCGGTGTCATTGGACATCGCCAATGCCTTCAATAACTTGCCCTTCGCCGTCATAAGTGAGGCACTCCGATATCACGGGGTGCCCTCCTACCTGCTCCGGATAGTAGAGGATTTTCTCAGTGACAGAGTAATCCTCTACACAAACAATGAGGGACACGTCATTCGACATGAAGTGAAAAGGGGCGTTCCACAGGGGTCAGCCATGGGCCCAATCCTGTGGATCATAGGTTACGACTGGGTGCTCCGCGGCGCATTCCACCCTTGGGTGCGCATCTTCTGTTACGCGGATGACACCTTAGTCGTGACCCGCGGTGGGTCTTTTCCGGAAGTGGCAAGGCGGGCTGAGGCGGCCACATCAGAGGTGGTGGGGCGAATACAATCGCTAGGTTTACAGGTCGCGCTCCACAAGACGGAGGCTCTCCTTTTGCATGGGCCGCGTCAGGGTCCGCCTCCTGGAGCGCGACTAAACATCGAGGGCGCAGTTATTCCATTGAGGCCCAGTATGAAATACCTGGGCCTCGTCTTGGACGGACGATGGGATTTTGGGGCCCATTTCTCCCAGCTGGCCCCGAAATTAGTAAAGACGGCGGCGGCGCTTGGGCGCCTTCTACCCAATGTGGGGGGACCGGAGGTTGCATGCCGGCAGCTCTATGCCGGAGTAGTGAGGAGCATTGCGCTGTATGGGGCACCGATCTGGGTAGACTCCCTCAGCGATCACAATAAGAGCCTGCTGCGACAAGCGCAGCGGACCATTGTATTGAGGGTAGTCCGGGGCTACCGGACGGTGTCCTTTGGGGCGGCTAGCGCTCTCGGTGGTCTCCCCCCGTGGGAGCTGGAGGCAGACGTGCTCGCCACGGTATATAAATACCGTGCGTCGAGGACGGCTGCAGGAGAGCGCCCGACCCTGGAGACTGTGATGCGTATCCGCCGTAGGGCCCAGCGCGAAGTCTTAGAGCGCTGGGAGGAGGGCCTTCGATCGCCAACATACGGCGTGAGGACAATCGAGGCGATCCGTCCCGTCTTACCCCAGTGGGTAAACCGTAAATTTGGGACGTTGTCGTTTCATTTGGTGCAGATGCTTACCGATCACGGCAGCTTCGGTAAGTATCTGTACAAAATCCCAAAGAGGGAGCCCACACCAGAATGTCATGAGTGCGGCGCGGATGAGGACACGGCGCAGCACACCCTAGAGGAGTGCGCAGCCTGGGGTCCTCAGCGCCATGAGCTCATGGCCGTCATCGGGGCAGACCTCTCCCTGCCGAGCGTAGTCAAGGCTATGCTCGGCAGCGAAAGGTCGTGGAAGGCGGTGGCAACCTTCTGCGACAAAGTCATGTCGCAGAAGGAGGCCGCGGAAAGGGTCCGAGAGGAGAGTGCCTCAGCTGTCCCTATCCGCCGCAGACGAGTAGGAGTCCGGAGGAGGCGGTATGCCCACCTCCTCCTTCCTCCCTAAACCCCCTGCCGCGGGGGCTCCCATGTGTACTGGGAGCTCCCATCGCACTTGCGGGAGGCCGGGTTAAACCGGCCAGCCATCGGGACATCAGGGCGCGCTGTTAAGCGGTACCCTGATGGCCCGCTGACGGTGGTTTGCGGGTACACCTGGGGATGTTTAGTGGGTAGGCCTCCGTGTCCCAGCTTCGGGGAGCGGAGGAGAGTCCCACACTCCCCTCGGCTTGTAATGTCGGCATGCCGGCATCACAAGCGGAGGATAGTGCGTAAAGCATTTTACCCCAGCAAAAAAAAAAAAAAAAAAAAAAAAAGGTTAGGTTAGGTTAGGTTAGGTTAGGTTAGGTTAGGTTAGGTTAGGTTAGGTTAGGTTAGGTTAGGTTAGGTTAGGTTAGGTTAGGTTAGGTTAGGTTAGGTTAGGTTAGGTTAGGTTAGGTTAGGTTAGGTTAGGTTAGGTTAGGTTAGGTTAGGTTAGGTTAGGTTAGGTTTTTTTTTTTTTTTTTTTTTTTTTTTTTTTTTTTTTTTTTTTTTTTTTTTTTTTTTCTAGTTTTGCCACCGGCGTGGAGTGACCGATGCACTTACTGTGCTTAAAATCTAGTTTGGCCGTTTCCGGCTTACATAGGTTCCCATTTTTGGGCCTGGACACTGGGTCGCTCTACGTACTACTATCTCTATCTCTACATTTTCATTGCACCTTGTTGTGCCCTACCTTATGCTATCTTTTCTTACAATTTCTATTCTACTTTACTTCCTGCTCTATCATACATTTTTCTTGCACTTTGTTTCGTGCTCTTATTTCTATCTCTACATTCTTAATTTCTGCTTACCTACTTGTATTACATTTTCTTTGCAATTTATTTTGCTCTATATCTTTCTTACATACTATTTCTCTTCCATTTTCTTTGCAACAATGTTGCTCTATCCTTAATATCTACTTTAATACTTACTCTACATTATAATATAATTTTAGTGTGCTATCTTATTTTCTAATTTTACATATTTTTATTCATACATTTTAAACATTTTTTAAACTAGGTTTATATAATACATCTATATATTGTAGTTTAAACTTACTCTACTGTCTTATTTTTATTTACTATTATTGTAGCTACACTTTTACAATACTTTAAAAATATGTCTCTACATTCTTTCTTAGCCATTATTTCTGCGATTTTGTCTTCTTTAATTGTCATGTCTATTTTAATTTCCGTCTCAAACCTGTCTTTTCCAAACCTTGGGCACTCTAGCAAAATGTGCTTAACGCTTTCCGGTTTTTCCGGATCACATTCGCACGCCGGACTCTCCTTGCACTTAAACCGGTTTAAGTACTCGGAGAATCCGCCGTGCCCTGTGAAGATTTGCACCAGCAGCGGGTCTAGACCGATCTTCCTAACTATCCCGTATGCCTCGATGGCATTCGGGAAGAACATTTTTGTTGTTCCGGCCGTTGTCTCTTCCCTGTATCGCTTGTCCCAGATTTCGAGCGTTTCCTGCCGGATTTGACGCTTTACAAACGATACAGGGCACCTGTCGTAGTCCGCCCTTGTTTTCAGTCGCAGTGCTGCCTCCTTTGCCAGTTCGTCCGCCCTTTCGTTTCCCGCCATCCCCGCGTGAGCCTTGATCCAGAACAGTTTTACTGTCGTACCCTTTTGGGCCAGCTGCTGGACGCGCTGTCTAATTTTGGTCGCGAGGGGATGGAAGGAAACTCCTCGGGTGACTACCTCTAAGGCGGACCTAGAGTCGCAATAAATACTGCAGACTTCACCGGATCTGCGACTTCCTACTACCTCCACCGCCTTCTCTAGCGCCAATAATTCCGCTTGGAAAACCGAGCAGAATTTCTCCAATTTGAGCTTTACGGTTTTCGTCTCCACCCCGTTATCCCACAAGGATATCGCGGCGCCGACCTTCCCCTCGATCTTACTGCCATCAGTAAAGATCTTGGGGCCGCTCACCTCTCCTTGGAGAAACTCCGCCTCGCTTGTGATCTGCTCGAATCCCAGACTCAGTTGTGCTGCTGGATGTGCTGTCTGTGTGTAGGTTGTCGGCGTCTCTACTTCTCGATCTCCCACTACCCTCCGGGATATTCCTTTCTTTACCTCGTAAAGAAAGGCTGCCTCCTTGATCCTCAGATCAAGCGGAAGCAGCCCGGAGAGTATTAGCGTCGAGTTAAGAGACGCAGTCCTATATGATTTGACCATTTTTCGAGCAAATCCGCGCTGTACTGCGTTCAGGTGTTTTCTGATTCCCAACTTTTCCGCTGCTGGTGCCCAAGCGCTGGCAGCGTACATGATAATCGGCTCTATGACCGCTACATATATGGTCCTGATAATCTCCGTTGATATACCCCATTCTACTCGTGCCGCTTTCTCTATCTGCTTATACAGGTTTAGGGCCTTTCGACAGACGCTCGCCACATGCTGGTTGAATGTTAGCTTGTCATCTATCGTCAGGCCCAGGATCTTAATTTCTCGCGACATTTCTATGGGCTCCCCTCCCATGCTTAGGTGTGGCGTGTCATGCTTTAGCTTGTTCGTGACGACCATGGCTTTCGTCTTGGTCGGCGCGAACTTCAGCTTGTTCATGACACCCCACTCCCAAACGTGTTTGAGGGCCGCGTTTGCACGCCCCTGAACCTCTTGAGCAGTTTCCCCGGAGAATATCAAGACCACATCATCTGCAAATGCTTGGCAGTAGTCTTCCCTCGCTTCTAGGCTCTTCAGCAGAGGGTCCAGCAGCAGATTCCAAAATGTCGGCCCCCCAATCGAACCCTGAACACAACCTTTAGTGGTGCTTCTAACTTGCTCCGCTCCAGCATATCTGACGCGCACCTTTCTATCTTCCAGGTAGCTGTCTATTACCCTTCGGATATTTTTAGGGCATTTTGTCTCCGCTAGCCTGCATTTCATGGCAGGCCACCATGCGTTGTCGAAGGCTCCCTCTATGTCAAGTGAGACCACAACTATCAGCTTCTTGTTCTTAAGCTGCAGTTTTATGTGGCTCATCATGTCATAGAGGGAGTCTTCGGTGCTGCGTTGAGGTGTGAAGCCATACTGCCGCCTGCTCATTTCCCCAATCGTATGCCATCTAATGCGTCTAACTAACATCTTCTCCCATATTTTCCCTAGGACCGGTAAAAGCCCGATCGGTCGGTACGATTTGGGAGTGGTGTAGTTTTCCTTTCCTGGCTTTCGCAAGATCACCACTACTGCCTCCTTCCATGTGGCGGGAAAGTACGAGAGTCTGAGGCACTTGTTTAGTAATGCGAGAAACAATTCCGGGCTTTGGGTGATGGCTACTCTACATATATCGGCCGTTAAACCGTCCACCCCCGGCGCCTTCTTTGGATTGAAGCTACTCGCAGCCCATGCGAGTTCTTCTACAGTAAATGGAGGGTCGGGTGAATCATCATCCTCCCCCTCATTCACCCTCCCTGCTTTTTCCCTCGTTGCTTTGTGGGCTGCGTTATCTTCCTCAGCTTCGTCTATGGGGTAGAATGTTTCTGACAGAACCCTGGCTGACTCATCGCCCTCCAGTACCCTGCCATCAACGACCATCAGTAAATCCTCCTGTCTTCGAGTAGTTCGGCCAATCACCCGGTAAATGCCCTCCCACATTGTTTCCCGCTCTTGTTTCCCACAAAACTCCTTCCAGCTGGCCGTCTTGGTATTGCTCACAAGTTGCTGGTACTGCTCCTTTGCCGATAGATACTCCTGGACGACACTCTCCCTTCGGACCTCTGCTGCATTGGCGATCCTCCTTCGTAATCTCTTTACCTCCTTCTTTTTCTGTGTTAATTCCTCCGTCCACCAGGGCAATCCTGTTCTTTTCCTTTTTGAAATTTTGGGTATATGTAAGTTACTAACTTCTTCTATTATATTAGTATATTCTTTAATTTTGGTTTCTAATTCTTCTACTGTTTCTATTTTCTCTATTTCTTCCAAGTTAAAGTTTCTTTCCCCCCATTTTTGCTCTAGATCTGTTTTAAATTCTACCCAGTCTGCTTTTCTTGTGTTGTATACCCTCGTGGTCCTTTCTATGTCAATCCCTTTTGATTTTTCTAGTGTAATTTCAAACAGGATTGCCTTGTGGTCGGAGATGGTCAAGTCACCGTCCAGTCTCCAGTTTACAATCTTGTCGGCCATGTCCGTGGAGCAAGTCGTAATATCTACGCAACTTGTGAACCTTCTACCCCCCCTGTAGACATCGAATGTGGGTTCTAGTCCAGTGTTTAGGATATGTAGGTTCATTTGGTCTAATGCCCCTGCCAGTTCTTCTCCTCTTCTATTTGTCTCTCGGCTTCCCCACCACATGTTCCACGCGTTGACGTCCCCTCCTATAATGATGCGCTTGTTTTCGGCCTTGTCCACAATTTTTTGGATGTGGCAAATGTCAGCCTCGATGTCCGCGTCTCCTTCCAAGTATACCGAGACCACAAATAGCTCCCAAGCCTCTGTCCTCAGCAATGCCACTGTGATGTTTTCTGTTGTCAGAGTTGGGAACTGGGTTATGTTTATGTTTTCGTCGAACAGTACAATGGCGGACTTGGTGGCCTTGTCCGTTGTCTGTTCGCATTGTACCGTTCGAGTGCCCTGATATGACTTCATCTTTTTTATGGCCCCGGTATACGGCTCCTGGATCATTGCGAACTGTATCTTCCTCTTGGCTGCCTCTACCATCATCTCCTCGGTGGCCTGGTTGCATCTCTGCAGGTTGGCCTGTAACGCTTTATACTGTGTTCCAGTTCGACTGTGTGTGTTTATTCTGCCGTCTATATTTCTGCTTGGGACAACCTCAGCAATACGCTACAGCCGATCTGGCCAGGCCTTCCCACTTTCTTCTCACGGGACACTCCACACTGAAAGCGCTGTGCTCCGCGTTTCCCAGCTTTGCCCTTTGACAATTTCTGCAGTTCGGCGCCTCTGCTGCTATCCAATCGGCGCACTGCGTTCGGAGGTGTGGGCCTCCGCAGTGCGCGCAGGAGTCTTCCGTCTCCCTGCAGGTTTTCTTCGTGTGCCCATACCCAAGACAGCGCGAGCATTGGACCAGTGGTGACTGGTCCTCCGCTTTGAGCCGCTGGATGTCTATATGGACACACTTGGCCGATATGAGCTGGCTCCACATCTGCGGTGAGACGCTGAGCACTACGTGCATCTGGTGTGGGTTCCTCGCTTTCTTCTTATAGCGGATTACCGCTCTATATTCTTCCTCCTTAACCTCTTTCCAGAGGTTCTTGTTTTGAGTGCGGAGCGCCCCAAGTATATCATCCTCGGTGTTATACTTATTGATGTTTTTAATTATCACCAATGGGTCTTTATTTTTAATCTCTTCCACTGCGAGATCAGTTCCTCCCTTCCCTATCTTCTCCTTAATTCTGTTTACTTCTTCTTTTGTTTTACATCCTAGGATGATTTTTCTGTCCCTTGCTTTCCTTATTCTTTCGATCTGGAATCCTTCCTCTTTGGCCTGAACTATATCCCTGACTTTTTCCATTACTCTGTCTCCGGTGTCTTTGTCATTAGCCGAAGTAATCACTACAGAGTGAATGGCTGCATGTTCCGGCTTTTGCCTCCTCGGGGGCGCGGCCGTGACACTTGCATATGTCATCCGCGTCTCCGACTCCATGCGTGTCCTTTCCATCTCTTCCCTGAATTTTTCCATCTCCATCCTGTTCTTTTCCATTTGCTTACTGTGCTCAGCCATCCTTTCCAGCAACTCTCTCTCCAGTTTCTCCCGTCTCTCCTCTTCCTCCCTGTTTTTCAGTTCTCTAATGTGTGTTTTTTCTGTTTCAGGTGGCGCGGGAGTTGGCGCATAGTCAGCTGTTGCTGATACCGGTGTCGCAGGTACTGCTGGCGCTGGTGTTGGGGGCACCACCGACGCTGATGCCGCTGCTGCCTCCTTCACCAGCGCGTACAGATTGTCTAGTGCCAGTGTGATTCCGGCTTTAAGTTCGGCTTTGAGGTTTCGCGAGTCTCCCAAATGGGTCTTCGCTTTTACCAGCCACGACCTAGCCCGGATCACTACCTTGTCTCCGGTTCTTTCTGCTTCCAGCCTCATCCCCGGCGGTGTCCCTGTCAGGTCCATAGAGACCCTCCTTGATGGCATTTTGCCTTCGATCTTCGATCCAGCCTTCCGGGGCGCCGCCGGTGTTGCTGTTGTCGTTGTCTGGGGTGGAGAGTGCTGGTGTGCTCTAGATGTGCACTGTCTTTGCTCCATCTGTCCTTCGATCTCCCCTACGCTTCTCCTGACATTTTCTCTCTCCTGTGAGGAGGGTCCTGCCCTCTCTGTGTCAGTAGGAGATGTCTGGGACGTCTGGGGGCTTATGATAACCCTCTTCTTCGCGGGTGTCCGTGAGAGGAACATGTTGTCCGTTTTTCCACGCCGAGTGGTATAAAGATGCGTTCAATAGAACGTTGTACACACGTCTTTTATTTGACGATTGGTTAAAATAAAAAGAAAGTAAAAGGTTTGTAAAAGTTGTATAAAAAATAATAAATTTAATTGTCCTATATCTATCTTAACTAATATTTTTCCTGTTTCAGGTCCTGCGGCGTGTCTACGGGTCTGCGAGTCTACAATCGACAGTCTACAGCCAGCTACGGGGTCTGGTTTCCAGGTAAGTGCCTTTTTTCCTTGCTCTATGTAGAGCTGGTGCAGAGCTTTCCTCGCGTTTATGCCCTTTTTGGGCCCTGAACAGGTGTCCTAAAAATATTTTTCGAAAAACTCGCAATGAGTTTCGAATTCGTAAACGGCTCTAGGTAGAGCCTAATTTGGGTGCTGTACGTAAAGCGCGAGCTGAGCCCTTCACTTTAGTACCAGTCTCGTCGTTCCACGGCCAATAAGTGCCGAGCTATTGAGATTCCAAAATTTCCAAATAATCGTCCAATATGGCCGCCAAAATTTGGAAATTCCGTTTCTCAGTCAGTTCTCGCCCTATCTTCGCGCGGTTTCTTCCGGGGTAGTTGCCTTCTGAAGGACTAACGATCCACCGACGCAGCTCTATCAATGTAGAGCGTCTCTCCGATTCCTGTTTTTGCCTGTCCGTTGGATGGAGGGAGGAGGGGGAACCACTCCACCGAAAACCTGGGCTTTCTACGACAACTCTGTCGGGAGTTACGACAGTTTTGTTGAAAACAAGATGGCGGAAAAGGGTGGGGGTCGTAAGTTTGAGGGCCGATAACTCAGGCCCTATAAGTCGTAGAAGGTCGTGCGAGGGCTCACTGAAGAGGGCTCGCTGAGCTCTGTGATCCTGTGGGCCCAGCCAAAAATGGTAGAGCTCCGATTGGGGTGCGACTCTACTAGTAGAGTCGACTGCTCGTTCAGAGCCTGGTCATGCAACGCCCCAGTCGCCCGATTTTTCTCTCTAGAGTTTTTAGCCGCAGAACTCTATTTTCTCCCCTGCTCTATGTAGAGCCAAAATGTTCCTACAAAAGTTGTAGCCCTCCGATGGCTACGTATAATGCCGAAAACCCCGTGAAAATCTGCCAAATAGTTTCGGAGTTAGAGAATTTTAAAAAATTTTGAAATTTTAACGTTACGTAATTTGAAACCGAAAATGACCCCCCTGAAATTTTGAGCTAAATTTTTGATTTTTTGTAGGCTTGTAGATCTCGGAGAAAAAATAGTTTCTGCGGTGAGAGATGTTAGGTACTACCCTTAATTTCGGTTTTACTACCCTTTAAAAATAGCTAAATTTTTAATTTTAATATAGCTATATATACAGCACTATCAGCGTAAAAAATCTAAAAACCTATCTAACCTATATCTGGTAGCGCCTTATATCCAATTCTACCTTTGTTATGAATTTTTCGCGAAAAATTTACCCTTTTTTATTGATTTTTCTGAAAAAGACAGGTTTTTGGCTGAAAAAATTTTTCTATTTTAATATTTTTTACAACCAAATTTTGTAAAAATATACTGGCTGCTTGTCCAAACTATTTGCGGCTTGTCCCGATTTTTTAGGCTTTTAATTCCGATTTTATAGCGAATTTTTCTAACAAAAAGTTTTGCCTAGTTTTCCGCTTTTCGCTATTCCTGCTTAAATATCTTCCAGGGGTTTTAAAGCGCGTGGGATCTGTTTGTGCGCCAGGAATCTACATAAAATTCCCCTTCGAAGAGTATGTCCCGCTTATTTTTAGTGCACCCCCTTCTCAATAAAAAGCACCGTACAAGGGCGGAGGTAGGGGTGTTGTCTTAACTAAAAACACAATAAAAAACACAGAAATACAAATAAAATATAACTAATTATGCTAAGAGTCTTAATACTACGCCTTCTAACCCCACTAATTTTTTCGAATTTTTTAGGGGATGATTTCACCCTTTCACGATTTTTGAAATTTAATAACTCCAAAAATACACACCAGAAAAATCCGAAATTTTGAGGGGGGGTAGGGGTTGACCTAAACTAATTTTTAAGTGTCCAAAAAATATAGGTCAAAGATCTAAATCTAGACTTAGGTCACTTGCAGAATTCCTTGTTGTATTTTTGGTGATAACTTCCAAACCACTTAACTTTTTTAAAGTCTAAAAACTGCTCCCGGCTGGTCCCTGCGGGCTCCCGGCTGCTCCGTAGTCAGTTTTCCGGAAAAGTCCGGATTTCCGGAACCACGTTCCACGTGGTTTCGATGAAAAACGGGAATAACTCCGTGGGGGTTTTCCGGAAAAATCCGGAAGTGGTGTCACGTTATAGGTCCTGTCCTTGCGCACTTTTTCACAATTCACAAAATATGTGTCAAAGATCGTTTTCACGAGATATCGCGTCCCAAAGGTATAAATAACCTCAAATTGGAGGTTATTTTTTCACTTTTTGCACTAAAAGTCGTCCGATTTCGAAAATTCTTTCACTTTTGAATAGCTCTTGCCAGCGCGATCACAATGACGTATTGCACTTGACGATAGGACGAAAACTGCCACTCCCGCGAATTTTTTGCGCGGAGCTTCGCCTTTTCGTGGCGTCCGCGGGTCCGGCGGGCGCGGGACTGGTTAGGTTAGGTTAGGTTAGGTTAGGTTAGGTTAGGTTAGGTTAGGTTAGGTTAGGTTAGGTTCTTCGGTTGGGGGCCTAAGAATACCACCGAGGTATCCCCTGCCTGTCGTAAGAGGCGACTAAAAGGGGCCCTCGAACCCGGGGGCGGCGTGGGACGTTCCGCGTGCAGCCCCGGCAACGGGTTCGGAGAAGACGGCCACACCATGGCCCGTGTGGTTCGTAATGCGCCGCACATCGGCGGCGCAGGGCGCAGGGCGCGCCCGAGGCGGGCCGCAGCGGCTTGCGCGCGTGGGGGTTCCGTGGCGTTGTCTCCGCATAGAGGTTCTCGGTTCCCCTTCACTGCGCTGAGAGGGTCATCGTCAGGTTTTAGTCGGTAGGGCCGAAGTGCGAGTCCGACACACCGCTCGGGACGAACCTCCGTCCCCGAGTGACCCCCGGCTTTAGCAGGGGGGGTCCGGCGTCTGGTTTATCAGGGACGCCGGGCCGGTGCGTAAAAGCATTTCCTGACGCAAAAAAAAAAAAAAAAAAAAAAAAAAAGGTTAGGTTAGGTTAGGTTAGGTTAGGTTAGGTTAGGTTAGGTTAGGTTAGGTTAGGTTAGGTTAGGTTTTTTTTTTTTTTTTTTTTTTTTTTTTTTTTTTTTTTTTTTTTTTTTTTTTTTTTTGTTCGGCTCTGTTCCCCGGGTAATGAATGCCAGGATTGGGGTCGCAAAGTTTTATTGGTTAACGTAAAGTTGTAAAAGGGTTTTAATTAAAGGAGCTACACAAAGTTTATATTTTTATGCATTTATGTTTCATTGAACTTTTTTCAATACGTCTTATTTTTATCTTTATTATTTAAGTATCTGTTTCATTTTATTTAACAGGCTGAATAATGCTCTACTTGTTACCATTTTATATTTATCTATATTTTTAATTTTTGAGACAAGACTAATTTTAACGAACTAATTTTTTATAAGCTATTCGACAATTATCTACAGATAATTATTCGGCTTATTTTATTTATCTTAATTTATTGTTTTAACTATGATATTGTTGCTTATTTTATTCTATTTTTAACTTTATTCAAAATAATATCCATTTTGTTTCAGATCTCGGAAGGAGATTGGTGGGTCGATGTAAAACGGCGGATTGGGTTTACAGCACAGCTTCGCCCATTTTCGTCGTTACAATGCGCACGGATTATGGGAGGTATGATATTTTAAGGACCTGTGATTAGTTGTATATGTGGATCTATCTAATGATGGACCACAGTATAGTTATTTATCATTGGTCGTACACACTTCTCTCCATTGTTTCGCCCGGATTGTCCCTTAGAACAGCTCAGCTGTACTGTACTTTTGCCCGCGCCAGGGCCTCCCACCTTCTCCTTGTTGGGCAACTTGTGCTGTATGCGCTATGGTCCAGGCCGTGCTCGAGCTTCGCAGCGACACAATTGCAACACTTCGGCGGCTTAGCTGCTAGCCAGTCAGCGCACTGGCTCCTCTTGTGCGGGCCGCCACAGTGCGTGCATTTAGGCGTTGTGTCGACGCAGAAGCGTCTGCCGTGACCAAACGCCAAGCACATGGAGCACTGCACTAAGGGCGTCTGGTCCTCGACTTTGACCCGCTGCATGTCAACGAAGACCGCGCCCTGCTGCGTCAGCCTGTTATACAGCAGTGGGGAGACCCTCAACACAATATGACAGAGGAGTGGGTTACGCGCCTTCCTTCTGTACTTGACCACAATCCGGTCTTCCTCATTTTCGAGGTCTTGAAACACCGCCCGGTTTTGATTTCTCAAAGCCATTATCACCTCACTATCTGTGTGAGTGGTGATAATGCCCTTGAGAATGACCATCGGGTCTTGGTTTTTCATTACCTCGAACCTGAGGTTCCCCGCGGCACTCTCAAGTCTGGCTCTTATCTTGTCCCGCTCCTCTGTTGTCCGACAACCAAGCATGACCTTTTTGTCTTTGATTTTTCTCACTTTCTCCACAGCCACCCATCCGTCCTTGGCATTTACCGCCTCGCGGACTTGCCGCATGACCTCGTCTCCAGTGGCACCCTCGTTGGTCGACTCCACCAGAATGGAGTGTAGGGCGACGGATTTCTCCGCAATGGTATTACTGGAGGAGGTCGCGGCCATCATGGCGTAGCTGGGCTTTTGTGGCATGTTGTCCTGCTTGGTTGTGAGGGCCTCTCTCAACTGCCTTAGCTCCTCGTTAACCGTGTCGAGTTTTGCGCCGTGCTCTTGTATAAGGCACTTAAGTTCCTCCCCATTTCCTGGTAAGGACTGTTTTAGTGATGGTACCTCCCCATCAGGCACCTTCTCTGCGACTATGTCGCGGGGTGCTTGCCTACAAGCCTCTTTCACCAATTTGTACAGCTCTTCCACCGCCGAGGTGAGCCCGGCCTTCAGGTCTCTCCTCAAATTGCCAGACTCACTTATGTGAGACTTGGCCCTTTGGAGGATCCTCCTTGCCTGGCTCACCCTGTCGGTGGACTGCACTGTCCCAGTCTGCGGACTTGGTGAAAGAACAACCGTTCCTGGGCAGACTTTACGTGCGGTTGCCGGCTTAGGCCTTGTCATGGTATGCGCACTGGAAATGCATTGTCGCGAGTCAGGGGGTCTCAACCCCTCTTGCGGGGAGGTACGCAAAAGTCCCTCGATCTCTTTGTCTGCCTCCGCTGGGGAGGGCGAGAACGTCAGCGTTCTTTTAGCCATCGGGGTTCGCGCTGTAGCCATCTCGGTGGAACGAGCCTCGTCGGTTTATAAAAAGTCACTTATACTAGTGGTGTCGGTCAAAAGACACGGCACCAGACGTCACAATACTAAAGAAACACTTATAGTGTCGGTCAAAAAACACGGCACTAGACGTCACAATAAAATGAACACAAAAGACAAGACAAAACCTCCGCCAAGGACGCGAAACGCATACAAAAGACTTCAGTGCGCACTCGTCAACGCCTTCAGGTTTACCTAAGTAATGAAAGAAGGGTGGGTGCGCGCTGAAAAGACGTCAACAGTCCTCGGCAACCTAAACCCTTGCCAAAAATTTAAAGAAAAGCTAGAAAATTTTGAAAATATAAGAATTTTTGAAAATCTAAAAAGTATAGTTTAAAGCCTAAATTTTTATCTATTTTTAACCGTTTTTAATTTTAATGTACTATAAAAGATGAATTTTTGACGAATTTTTTAAATTTATTTTACTATGAAAATTGGTCCGAAAAGTTTACCTAAGCTCGGTAATTTTTACTATGAAAATTTTCAATGTTATTTTTGGGGGTAGTTTTTACTATGTTGGGGTAGGTTTAGGGGGATGAAATTTAGAACAGGGTTGGTCCGGTTATTAAACCATAGTATGCAAAAAGAAATTTTGAAGAAAGTCAAAAAATGAATTTATTGTGAATTTATTCCGAAACCTCGAATTTTAAGTGAATTTGCTATTTTTTTCTGACAGTAAGTCAGGCTGCGTCTAAGAAAATTTTATATGAAAATTTTGAATATTTCCGAAAATATTAGAGATGGAACCAACGAGTTTGGGGATTATGTTAGACCTTATAAAGACCTAACTTTTGGGTCTAGAACCAACCCTGTAAGTCTTTTATTTCTGAATGAAAAAGAGGTTGGTTAGGTTAGGTTAGGTTAGGTTAGGTTAGGTTAGGTTAGGTTAGGTTAGGTTAGGTTAGGTTAGGTTAGGTTAGGTTAGGTTAGGTTAGGTTAGGTTAGGTTAGGTTAGGTTAGGTTAGGTTAGGTTTTTTTTTTTTTTTTTTTTTTTTTGACGCTGCTCTGTCCCCTGATATTATTGATCAAGGATCGTTTCATGCTCAAGGGGTACATTGCTTTCTATCTTTATATTGTATTTCTCTATTCTGCCTATTCTATTCCTCCGACTTTTATAGCTAGCCTATTCTACTCTTTATTGCCTATTCTAATTCTTATATTATTCTTTTATTGTTTACAAAAATTTCTTATGCTAGGTCTTAAAATCTATTGCATTTAATACAGCTTTATGCTGTATTGTTACAACATTATCTTATGTCTATTACATTTTATATATAATACTGAGTACATGTTTCTTAAATCTAATACATATATGGTGCTATGGAGAGCGAGTGAAGGTCTTATTTAAACTATTTCTAAAACTTATTGTCTTTATTATTGTCTTTTCCACTTTAAACTTAACTAATATTGTCCAACACTTTCTTATATTTAACTTATTGACTATTGCTTACATCTATTTTACATAATTATCTATCTTTTTGCTTCTCCATTGCTTTTTGTGTATAACATCAATTATACCTTAAAACAATTGCTTATCTATCTACCTTATTTCTATTGATTGCACCACGGCATACTACCTCGCAGTAGTCAACAAACGCTTTGACTGTGTCTTTGCTTGCAAGTAGTTCAGGAAAACGATCTACTTCTAGTTTGATTCCTAATCGCTGTTCTAATTCGTATCTGGCTTTTTCGTAGATTGGACATTCTAGCAGGAGGTGGAGGACCGTTTCTTCTGTAGTGTCATCACAGGCGCATGCCGGACTCTCCTTGCACTTGAAGCGGTTCAAGTAGTGGGAGAATCCGCCATGCCCTGTGAGGACTTGTGTAAGAAGCCCCGCTGGGCGCACATTGCGGACTACGCGATACGCCTTCTCGACGTCGGGCAGGAATAGCTTCGTAACGGACGCGGTATGACCCGTCCGATATCTTTCGTTCCAAACTTCCAAGGACCGACTGCGAAGAGTCCTTTTAACGAAAGATATCGGACACCTGTCATAATCGGGCTTCCGTTTGGAAGCCAAAGCGGCCGCTTTTGCCAGGTCATCAGCGCGCTCATTGCCTGGAAGCCCGGCGTGGGCCTTGACCCAGAATAAAGACACGTCTTTATTCTGCATAAAGGCCCTCCGCAGGTTCTTCCGCGCTTCCACGGCCAGAGGGTGGAGGGAGCTGTGGTTTGCGATCGTCTCCGTTAGGTTAGGTTAGGTTAGGTTAGGTTAGGTTAGGTTAGGTTAGGTTAGGTTAGGTTAGGTTAGGTTAGGTTAGGTTAGGTTAGGTTAGGTTAGGTTAGGTTAGGTTAGGTTAGGTTAGGTTAGGTTAGGTTAGGTTAGGTTAGGTTAGGTTAGGTTAGGTTAGGTTAGGTTAGGTTAGGTTAGGTTAGGTTAGGTTAGGTTAGGTTAGGTTAGGTTAGGTTAGGTTAGGTTAGGTTAGGTTAGGTTAGGTTAGGTTTTTTTTTTTTTTTTTTTTTTTTTTTTTATCTAGAGTTTCCTCAGACATAATCCGAGACTTTATTTGCTTCAAGTGTGATTTTATGCTTAGTTTATTAACTATGAAATTTGAAATTTAAAATTTCAAACTGAAGTTGTGGAAAATATATATTTTTGAGACGGAGAAGAGAAAATATAAATATCTATTGGAAGTGACCGGAAGAGAAGAGAAAGAGTACGCAAATCAACTTGAACTATTTACATGATTGTGCTCGCACTAGAGCTTCGTAACTTATACTAAATTTACTTACTAATCTATGATCTACACTTATAACTATTGATCGCGCAACGCTTTAGTATTGTTATGCGTAGGCGATTTTAGAGCGGGCCAGTGCGTCCCACTTCCTGCGGACTACGCAGAAGTTGCTGAACGCACTGTGTGCGCTATCCAAGTTCGCCTCCAGGCAGTTGCAACACACCGGTGCTGTTCCCTCCAGTCGGTCCTTGCACTGCTTTGCATGGTGGGATCCGGCGCAGTGACCACACCTGATCTCCTGATTCTTACAAAAACGCTTGCTATGACCATAGCCCAAGCAGTTGGAGCACTGCACTAGCGGCGACTGGTCTGCCACTTTGACTTTTTGTATGTCAATGTGCAGTGCTCCTTTTGCAATCATACGCTTATATAGTATTGGCGACACTCGCAAGACTATATTATTGACATTGGGGTTTCGAGTCCTTTTACGGAACTCGAAAAACACCCTGTCATCTTCAACTTCGAGGCCCTCATAGAGGTCCTCATTTTGAAACCTTAGTGCACTCAGGACTTCGAGGTCCGTGACAGACGTCATGACGCCCTGAAGTACCACCAGAGGGTCTTTATTTTTCGCTTCCTGCACTGTCAGGTGATCACCAAGTTCGCATAGCCTTGTCTTAATTTTATTTGCGTCGTCTTTGGATTTGCAGGATAGGACAATTTTCCTATCCTTTGCTTTACGAACTCGGTCCACTGTGACCCAGCCATCACTGGCTCGCACAGCTTTGCGGACTTTTTCCAGCACCACATCTCCTGTGCCTTTCACATCCGTGGATGCTATGACAACGGAGTGTAGCGCTTCTGCTGGTGCTGGTGCCTTTGGTTCACTTGTGACCACACTGGCATAGGAGCGTCTTGCTACTGTTTGGTGTTGTTGTTTTGCCGTTTCCAGAGCTTTAGATAACTTCTCCATCTTGTCAGAGTTAGCCTTTATTAAGAGGGTATGCTCCTTTAAGATGGATTCCAGTTTTGATGTTTCTGCCTTAAAAGTTGTGCTAGTGTCTGTATTAAAAGTTAAAGTGCTAATGTCCTGTGTAATGCTTTCAATTTGAGATTGAGTTACTGTACTATTGCTACTGTCCTGTCGAAATTTCTTGTTATCTGCTTCTGATTCTTTAACTAATTCGTAGAGCCTGTCTACGGCCTGGAAAACGGCATCTTTGATCTCAGTCTTTGTGTTACGAGACTGTTTGAGATTAAGTTTAGCTTTGACTAAACAGTTCTTGGCTTCCTGTATCCTGTCGCGTGGCTTGGAGCTATTAGCCATCTCTATGGCTTCTTTAGCCCGGTCCATCAGCTGCAGAGATTCATGGGGACTTCCCATGTCGCTGTCATGCGGCAGTGACAGGGGCAAGTCTGCTTGAGCGGACATCACCGGCTCAGCTGTCTTAGCTGTGCCACCCGAGGGCTGCGATGCCTTAGAAGTTGTTTGGGACTTTGTCCCACCTTTAGCTTTAGCCTTAGAAGGCGGGGGGGTCTTTACCCTGGGAGGGGTGCGGATCCCGAACATGTTGTTGGGGGTGACGACCTGAGACTATACTAAAATCTAATTATCTGCAAAACTAACTCGGTTACAACGAGGAAAAACATGGGGAGGGGGAAGGGGGGGAGGGCTAGAAGATAGTTCTAGGACCCGATTAATTATAAATACAAGTTTTGAAATTTTCAGATTTTTATCTATATGGACGACCTTTTCATAGGTCCTAAGGATTCTGCCCAATTTCTTTACCTAAGCTCACGATTTTTTAGTATGGAGATTTTTTGACGATTTTTCAAAGTGGTGAAAAAGTGCTTTATAGGAATGCTAGACACCTGTGAGAGGTGTCAAAAGAAGCGGAAACTAATAGAGAACAATTTATACTAAGAAGAATTTTGATATTTGGAAATTTGGATTTTTATATTGAAAAAAGTTTGAAGTGAAAAAATTGAAAATTTTGTATGGAAATTTGAAATCGAAATTTGCTAAGTCGATGACACTAAAAAATTATTATCTCTGAAACTAAAGAAGATAAACCCCTCGACCAAAAGATATGTTGTGATGCCTAATTAGACCGATATTGGTTGCGAATTAGGGAAGTGTAGGTTCCCTTTGAGTGGTTGAAAACCGAGTTGGTTAGGTTAGGTTAGGTTAGGTTAGGTTAGGTTAGGTTAGGTTAGGTTAGGTTAGGTTAGGTTAGGTTAGGTTAGGTTAGGTTAGGTTAGGTTAGGTTAGGTTAGGTTAGGTTAGGTTAGGTTTTTTTTTTTTTTTTTTTTTTTTTTTTTTTTTTTTTTTTTTTTTAATTAGTCTTTTGACCTCTGATAAAAATCAGAGACTTTGTTTACTAGTTTTCTTGTTTGCTTCAGTTGTAATTTTATTTTCTAAGTTTTCAGAAAACTTAGATTTAGTGTGGAGGATATATAATTATGTTATTCTGTAGGAGTTTTATAAATAGATGTGAAATTTGGCATAAGGAAGGAAAGAAAGTGTTCGAGAATCATCTTCATATTTACAATAATTTTGGCTCGCGCTAGAGCTTCGCTTAGTGTCTAACTTATCCTACGTTTTATTTACAATTCTATTATATCTTATTATAATATATATAATATAGAACTTATTTACTGTTTTTCTATTTACATATTATTTACAATTTATCCACCTGTTATTGGTGAATCGTCCGTTTTATTTCTGTTCACTACTTTATTAATTATGTTTATGGCGTATTTTAAGAATTTTTCTTGTGTATCTTTGCTTTTTATTAAATTTGGTATTTCTTCAGGTTTTATTTCTGTTCCTATTCTTTGTTCAAAATCATGTCTTTCTATTGAGTAAACCGGACAATCCACCAAAACGTGTGGGACTGTTTCTGCCTGACTCGGTTCACAAACACACGAGGGACTCGATTTCAGCTTGAAACGATGGAGATATTCAGAGAACCCCCCGTGGCCGGTTAGAAGTTGCGTCATTAGTCCAGTAGGTACCAGTTGTCTAACAAACTTGTATGCGTCGTGTATGTTTGTAAAGAAAATCTTTGTGACTGACGCAGTTTCTCCCTCAATGTACCTCTGGTTCCACATTTCTAGCGACTCAGTTCTTATTTGTCTTTTTGCGTGAGAGAGAGGGCAGGAGTCGTAATCTGGCTTCTTCTTTAATTTAAGTGCCGCTTCTTTCGCCATTTCATCTGCCCTCTCGTTTCCTAACAGTCCCGCATGAGCACGAACCCAGAAGAAGTAGACTTCTTTGCTCTGGTTACGCGCCTCCACGAGATTGCTGCGCACTTGAACTGCCAGAGGATGTGGTGATCTATTGTTTGCTATGGTTTCGAGTGCAGAACGAGAGTCACTGTAGATGCCAATAGTTTGTGCTTTAGATACTATTGCCTCTTTGGTTGCACGACAGATTGCGAACAACTCGGCCTGGTATACGGAACAATAGGATGGCAAGCAAAGTTTGATGACTTTAAGTTCTTTTTCGTTATTCCAAAGTGATATTGCTGCACCTACTTTGTCATCAATTTTACTGCCGTCCGTAAATATTCTAAGTTGCTGGTTGTTGTGTCTATCTATTTGTTCCTGACTCTCCAGACATTCAAAGTGGATGTCAGTGTGAGTAGCTGGGTGTGGAAGCTCTGCAAACGCCACCGGTCTTTCGATCTCACAGTCGCCTATGTATTTCTGGGATACTCCTCTTTTGACTTCATATAAGAGCGCTGCTTCCTGTATTCGCAGGTCGAGAGGGAGTATCCCGGACAGCGCGAGTGCTGCGTTAAGTGAGACCGTGCGGTACGATTTGCAGAGCTTCTGCGCGAAGCCCCTTTGTACGGTTTCAAGTTGTTTTCTGATTGTTATTTTGTTTGTTGCAGGGGCCCACACACTGGCAGCGTACATAATGACCGGTTCAACAGCCGCGGTATAGATGACCTTGATGACATCAGGATGCAAGCCCCAACTCGCTTTTGCCGCCTTCGACAGCTGTTTGTAAATATTGATTGCCTTGCGGCACACGATCGCCGTATGTTGGTTGAACGTAAGTTTTTCATCTATAGTTAGACCCAACAACTTTATCTCTTTCGATACAGCGATCTGTGTGCCACCCATGCGGAGGCGCGGGACATCAAATTTAAGTTTTCGTGTGAGTACTAATACGCATGTTTTATGCGGTGCGAAGTTAAGCTTATTTTTGATGCCCCACGCCAGTACGCTGTCGAGAGCAGCATTGGCCTGCACTTCGATATCCGCTGCTGTATCGCCCTCAAATGCCATGACAATGTCATCGGCGAATGCTTGACAATAGTGTCCCTGTCTATCCATCTGTCTAAGGAGGGGATCCAAGAGTAGGTCCCAGAGTAGGGGTCCTCCAATGGAGCCCTGCACACAGCCCTTTGTGGTATTTCGGATCACCTCCTCTCCAGCGTATCGAAGTCTAATTGTTCTGTCGGTCAGATAACTGTCGATCATACGTCTCAGATTTACTGGACATTGTTCTTCCGCCAGACGGGTTCTTATCACTGGCCACCATGCGTTATCAAAGGCGCCCTCTATGTCTAGTGATACTAATGTGATTATCTTTTTGCTATCTAGTTTTTCGTGTATATATTTGAACAGATCATAGAGGGCGTCTTCCGTGCCTCTCTGCGGCATGAACCCGTACTGGCGGGTGCTTATTTTCGGGACTAAGTGCCACTTTAGTCTAGAGACAAGTAACTTTTCAAGGGTCTTCCCCAGAATTGGTAATAGTCCTATTGGTCTGTGTGCTTTAGGATGTTCGTAGTTATCCTTGCCCGGCTTCCGTAAAACAATGACAGTTGCTTCTTTCCAAATCTTTGGGAAGTGAGAGAGTTGAAGACATTTGTTGGCTAGTGCAAGGAAAACCTCAGAGTCTGTATAGATAGCGTGCTTACAAATGTCAGCAGTAAGACCGTCAGATCCAGGGGCCTTTTTAGGGTTGAATCCCTCCAGAGTTACTCTTAATTCTGACTTAGTGAATGGTGGGTCGTGCTGTTCATTTTCGGTCTCCATATTGACTTTATCCGCCGCTTGTCGAATTTTAGAGTGGTCTTCGTTGTCCTTTTCAGGATTGTCCGGTGGATAAAAGGTATCTGCCAGAAGCGAGGCTGATTCGGAGGGAGTGAGGGGGATCCCGTCTTTCTTCATTAATATATCTTCTTCTCTTTTTCTTGTTCTACCTATTACTCTATAGATTCCTTCCCACACTCCCTCCTTATCCTGCCTCTGACAGAATTCCTTCCAACTTTTAGTCTGTTCCTGTTTTGCTCTATTTTCATATTCTTCCTTTTTACGCAGGTACTCATCGACCACGAACTGTCTACGCACCGGAGCAGCGCATCGGATGCGGCGTCTGAATGTGACAACTTGCTTTTTGAGAGCGGAGAGTTCTTCGTTCCACCAAGGTATGTTTACTTTTTTATTATCATTTATTAGTGGTATGGTATCATTGCTTGCCTGTATTATATTATTAGTATATTGCTTTATTATATCTTCTAGTAGTGATTTATTATTTATATTATTTATTTTATGTATATTGATATCTGTTTCTGCATGTAGTTGTATTAGTTTTTCTCTGAATTCTTCCCAATTTGCTTTTCTTGTATTGTAGCGTCTAGTAGTTCTGTTTATTTGTATTCCTTTGCTTTCTTCTAGTCGTATTTTAAATATTATAGTGTTATGATCCGAACTTGTAACACCTTGGTGCACTCGCCAATCATCTATCAGACCTAGCATGTCTGTACAGCACGCCGTTATATCGACAAAGCTTTTTAATTCGCGACCTCCTCTGAACGTGTCGAAAGTCGGAGTGTCGCCAACATTTAACACCTGGAGGTCCAGCTCAAAGAGAGTTCCGGATAGCTCATCTCCTCGGTGGTCTATTTGTGGGCTCCCCCACCAGGTGCTCTTAGCGTTAGCATCACCTCCGATTATAATTTTGTACCCGCTCAATGCGGATTTGATGTCCTTTATCTTTTGGAGGTAGGGCTCAATCGGCTGATCGGGCTCGAAATAAAAAGAGACCATGGCGATCTCCCAGGCGCTTGTCCGGACTCTGACCACTACGATGTTGTGTGTGGTCAATTCCGGATGCTGGATCACGTCAAGGTCTGCTTCGTGAACCACAATAGCAGCCTTGACGGTCCCCGTTCCTGTATCAACGCTCTGGAAGATTCTTGAACCCATGTATCCCTTCATACGTCGAATACTCCCGACATAAGGCTCCTGGACAAGCGAAACTGCAATCTTTCGCCTAGAAGCCTCAAGCATTAGCTCCGTGGTGGCCAACTCCTTTCGTTGGAGATTGGCCTGGGCCACGGTGTATGATGCGTCGTTGCTTGGTGTGCTGCTCTGAATTCCCAGTGAGACAACTTTAGCAATAAGCTATTTTGGCTCGAGCCAATGCGTCCCACCTCCTGCGAACCGCGCACTCAGGGCTGAAGGCATTGTGCCTTGTTGCCTCGTACTTTGCCTCGACGCAGTTGCAGCAGGTAGGGGTTGCACCGGCGAGCCTTTCGCTGCACTGGGAACTCATATGCGGCCCAGAACAATGACTGCATTTTGGCTGAGTCTCCTTGCAGTACTTTCTTCCGTGCCCGTAACCTAGGCACATTGAACACTGGACCAGGGGGCTTTGGTCTTCCACCCTGATCCTTTGTATATCAATGTGCACTTCACCCTTGTCGAGCATCCTGTTGTACAGAGCAGGGGACAGTCTCATCACTACGTGGCTTGTGTGCGGGTTCCTAGTCTTCCTACGGTACCTCACTTCCAGCCTGTCATCCTCCTTGGAGAGATTGCAGAACAAGTCCCCGTTTTGTTTGCGAAGGGCTTTGATAACATCGTCGTCACTGACGACTGACAGGACTCCTATCAGCACAATGAGCGGGTCCCTGTTCTGCACTTCCTCTGCGACCAGATGGTGGGTCGTAGAGTCCCTGATCCTCTCATGAACCTTGCGTGCATCCTCCTTGGACTTGCAGCTAAGGATAACCTTTCGGTTCTTTGCCTTGCGCACGCGGTCCACAGTGATCCAGTCATTGTCGTTATCGCTCGACTTGACAGCCTCTCTCACCTTTTCAAGCACCTGCTCGCCGGTGTCTGTCTCGGTGTTTGAGGAAACAACCACTGTGTGTAAGGCCGACCTTTCCGGAGTAGTCTTACGTGGCTGGTTGGAGACGACGCTGGCATATGATGCTTGTGAGGTGGTGGTGGCGATCTTTTCTACTCTTTCCATGGACTTCTTCAATCCTTCCATCCTATCTGTATTCTCCTTAATTAGTTTACTTTGCTCCCTAATCATTTTCTCTAATTCTTTTGTGTTCACTGTCCCTGTTCTTTCGATGCCCTTTCCTTGTCCTTGTCCCTGTACTATGGCCTCCTTTAGGCCAGCCGTCAGCTCACAAGTGGTCCTACGTTCTGCCTCCGCCTCCTTCACCAGTTGGTAAAGGCGCTCGACAGCCTTTACGACCTCATTTTTAATCTCGGTCTTTGTATTCCGAGAGTTGTTGAGCTGCAGCTTTGCCTTAAGAAGGCAGTTCTTTGCCTCTTGGACACGGTTCTCAAAGATGTCCGTACCCATGGCAAAATCGACCACCTCCCTCGTCATATCCTCGATCCTCTGCATGTTCGGAGTGCTCGGGCGGCCCTCACCAGCAGATTGCGACGGAGGCGGAGTGCTAGAGGGCTGCTGCGACACATGCAGAAGAGTGTCGAAAGCCAGTGATGACGGGCTGAGGGGGGGCTGCGAGGAGGTGCCTGGGCCGCCTGCGGGCTGCGACATTTGCAGTGAGGCCTTCGCGGTCTTGGAAGCCGCCTGAGACGAAGCTGCCTGAGTCGGCTTACCAAGGGTCCGAGATGGCCCACTGGGTGCTTGGGTGCGTTTGCCCAGACCGGCAGTCTTTGTGACTGTGGCTGTGTCCACTGAAGTGGTGGGGGGAGGTGATTTTCCCTTTGGAGGAGTGCGAATTCCGAACATTTTTGGATTAATCGTCGAAAACTAAAAACTTAAAATTTGGGGGGGGGGTGTAAAATATGGGGGGGGAGGGGAGGTCCAAAGTTGCCCTTGAACCGACCCTGAAACTATTGTACTGAATCTACAATTAAATATTTTTGCTCATATGGTATGCATCTATATGGACGACCTAGCAGAAATAACGGCCAAAAAGTCTACCTAAGCTCCGAAAAAATTTGTATGGAGAAATTTTTGCAAATTTTCAAAGTGCTAAAAAAGTGGTTTGGAGATATGCGAGACACACGGGAGGGGTGTTAAAAGACGCGGAAACTAAAAGACTAAAGCTGATACTAACAAGAATTACGCTAAGAAGAAATTTGGATTTTATATTGAATTTTAACTGAGACTAGAAATTTGCAAATTTAGTATGGAAAAGTTGAAGTTGAAAATCGCTAAGTTGAAATCACATAAAAATTAATTTCTCGGAAACTAATTGAGATAGACCCTACGGGCAAAAAGTATGTTTTAGGGCTTAATTAGACCCACATTAGGTGCGAATTTGAACAACGTATCTTCTATTTTAGTGGTTGAAAACCGAGTTGGTTAGGTTAGGTTAGGTTAGGTTAGGTTAGGTTAGGTTCGGCGGCCCGGGCCTTTCCTTCGGAAGGGTGGTGACGGAGGCGGTCACCAACCAGTGAGGGGCTCTCCCTGGGGCCAAGCTTGTCCCCCCCGGGAGTAGCACAAGCGAACAAAATGAATATGGCGGAAAGGAATACAACTCCCCACGGGGTACCTGCCTCTCGGCGGGGAATCCCCCCTGCCGCGGATAAAACCGCGTCAGGCACCTCGGGCAATCGTAATGTGGGGGCCCGAGACTCTACGCCAGTCAGGAGCGAGGGTGAGGCGCGAAGCCAAGACCCCTCCAACCGCGAGAGTTCCGCGAAGGCGCCTTCGGGCGCGAGCCGCTCCTCTTTCTTCGAGGGGAATCTTCGCGGCATGTTCGCAGCGAGCAGCAGCAAGGCTGCTAAATCGGCCGCCAAACCGGCCGCCAAGTCGAAAGCGGGACTAGGCCCCAAGCCGACTCCGGAGTCATACATTGCTCTGGAGGACGGCAAGGAGTTCTGGTACACGCCGCCTTCCAGCGAGGGCATTCTCGGAAATGACGAGATACTGGACATGACCCAGTGCGTCCAGCGCAATTATAAGGAGTACGGATCCGACTCCGAAAATTATCTGAGGGAGGTGCGCGGTTTCACCCAAAAGATGAACCGCCACCACGAGATGGCTGGCTTCAGCCAAGAGGGTGCTGCGAATTATACGCGCACCCTACTCGATAGGGCAATTGCACCCTATAAAGAGAAGTGGGCCCGAAGGAAGGAGGAGTTGAGCCAAAAGTCTCCTCCCCTTCCTCAAGACTGTGGCGCGCTGGACGACGAGCAGATCGGTCAGATTGTCTCCAAGCTCCAGCAAACATACATGGAGTATGGAAGTGACCACGAACTATATAAGACAGAGGAAGACGGGTTCTTTAACAAGTTCCAGCGTCACTACGAGGCCACTGGTTTCAGCCAGGAGGAAGCCGCGTCTCAGACACGCGATTATTTCGAGACGATCCTTCGGCTACACAGAGCGGCGAGGGCTGCCAAGAAGGGGAAGTCGAGCGTGAAGCCTCCTCCCCTAGCTCACCCGCAGAGATGTCGGAGCCGGAGCCGTTCCCGTTCTCCATCTCACCCGGACGAGACTCAAGACCGGGCCCAGCGGACCCCGTCAAGGTCCAGCTCGAGGCTGGCCCAAAAGGTTGGGGGAGTTCCGTCCTCCCCCGTCGGACAGAGACGAAGGCGTCCTCAAAGTCGCTCGCCTTCTACGAGGTCCCAGTCCGTAATGTCGGGGTCCTCGTACATTGACCTGACGGATCGGGACGACGACATCGAGATCGGTCGTCAGCCAAAGATTGCCAAATTGGTGAAGAAGGGCCAAGTGGCGAAGCGCGGGCGCGGGCGTCCCCCCACAACTGGGGAGTACGTTGGCGCGCTTAAAGCCCGTCAGGCGCTTAAGGCCTTCGCCGAAAAGGAGGCTAAAGAGAAGCAGCAGCAGGATCTAGACCGTATGATCCTACACTCCAGCGAGAAGCTGGACAAGGCCAGGGAGAGTGCGCAGGTTGAGCAGTCTAGGCTCCCTGCGCATGAAATAGTTCAGAGCGTCAAGATCGCTACGAACACGATCGTACAGTGCGCCGAGAGGTCCAAGAACCTCAAGGGCACTGTCGTGAAGGCTCTCAAGGACGCCGCCGTTCTAATTGCGGCGTCCGTCGAGGAATTACGTGTGCGGACTGCGGACGATGAGGTCCGCAAGTTAAACGCTGCCAATCAGCAGCTCAAGAGAGAGCTGGAGGAGCTTCGGCGTGAGGTCGAGGCCCTCAAGGCCTGTCGTCCAGAGTTTCCGTCTGGGTCAACGCCCGCGGAAGGGGGCACGTCCACCGTCGAGCCGGCGGAGCGGTCCAGCATCGTGTCCCAGATCGGGACCATGCTGGACGCTCGCTTCGAGGCACTCGAGAGGGACGGTCGTTTGCTCCCCTCGGTGTCGTACCGCCCACCTCTGCAGGGCGGTAGACTAGGGATGACGTCGGAGGATGACGCTCCCTACGCCCCGTTTGTGTCGCGGCCTCAGCGCCGCAAGGCCGCGAAAAAAGCTGCACAACCAGTGCAGCCGTCCGAAGCCGCCCCAGAAAGGCGGCCAGCCCCCGGCCCGGCACCTAAGCCGCCCGCCGACACGGGGCCCAATAAGGGCAAAGGCAAGGGAAAGCGCACTAAAGCGCCTACCCCTGCCTCAACTTCTGCGACTGAGTCCCGCCCGCTTCCCCCTCCACCCGCAGCGATGTCAACATCTTTCGCGGAGGTGGCGAAGCGCGGCCGGAACAAGCCCGCCAAGGCGCCTAAAGCGCCCAAAGGCAAGGCTTCGTCCCGCTCCGGTCCCGGACGGGCGGAGACCAAGCCTCGACGGATCCGAGTACCGCAGACCGCAGCCATCTTGGTGCGGTACAGCGAAGATGCCCTCAAGCATGGTGCCACGTACGCCGGGTTCATCTCCACTGCAATAGCGGAGATCGACCTGAAGGACGTTGGCATCAGCGAGGGCATGGGCTTCCGAGTGGCCCAATCTGGAGCCAAGATCATGGAGATCCCGGGGCCTGACGCAGACGCGAAGGCCGATCGCCTCGCCGAGAGGCTGCGGGCGATTCCGGGAATGCGGTCGGAGGTTGTTTCCATAACCCGGCCGCAAATCCGCACAGATATCCGCGTTACTGGCCTTGACGACGCCACGACGCCAGACGACGTGAGGGCCGTATTGGCTGAAAAAGGGGGCTGCCCACCAGATTCCATCCTGGTGGGCAAAATAGCCGAGTTCGGGCGCACACACGAGCGCTCGACAGTCGCAGCGGTGCCCGCCAAGGCCGCCAAGCAGTTGGCCGGCTTGCGTCGGCTGCTGATCGGCTGGTCCTCGGTGCGGGTCGTCCCGCTGAAACCGAGGACCAAGCGGTGTTACCGCTGCATGGGCGAGGGCCATGTGGCCGCAAACTGCCGTGCCTCTGAAGACCGGTCGGAATTCTGTTTCCGATGCGGTCAGAAGGGGCACAAGTCCGCGGCCTGCAAGGCCACGGCTTTGTACTGCCTACTTTGCGGGGCGGCAGGAAAGCCGGCTGGGCATAAGCTGGGGACGAAGAACTGTCCCCAGCCAAAGAAGGCGCCCCCCGCCAAACCAAGGCGGGAGGAGCAGGGGTCTGAGCAGATGGACGTGGTCGAAGCTGCCGAGGCGAGCTCCCAGTCCTCCGCAAAGACGACTCCAGCTCCAAGACGGGCGAAGGCTCGGGGACCGGTCTCGGGGGGGACCGGTTCCCAATGAGTCCGAGAGGTGCGTGCGGAGTCCCCGCGCGCCTCTCGAGAGTGGGCGTAGGCCCTGAGTGAGAAGGCCGGTCGCGGCCATTCGCAGCGGCACTGTCCGGTCAATAGCTTCGACCTGGTACCGGGCGGTGCCACAAATGCGACCTTGAGGGACCACTCGAGTTTTAGTGGGTAGGACGCAGTTCTGCGGGAGTCCCACATAACCGTCTAGCTGCCCCCGCGGCTAGCGGTACACGTAAATGTGTTTCTCGAGTCTAAAAAAAAAAAAAAAAAAAAAAAAAAGGTTAGGTTAGGTTTCGAGACATTACCGGCATTACATAGCGGAAGGATGTGCGTTTCAGGAGGCAGCGCAGAAGACGAAAAACATGTTTGAGATGTGCATGCGCTTGCCCCGATCTGTCAAAGAACAGAATAAAGAGAAAGACATGAAGAAAAAGAGACAGGAGAAGAAGAAGGAGGCTGCGAAGCCACCATCTCCCAAGACTAGGAGCCGGTCCCGCTCCCCGGACATCATCGGGTCTGAGACGGAGACCGAAGAGAAGAGAGATAAGGAGCGTGACAGGAAGGAGGCTGGGAAGAAGCAGAAGACTGCATCTACACCTTCAAGCAGGTCCCGCTCCCCGAAGAAGAAGGAGCCCATGAAGAAGGCTGCGACCAGATCCCTGGCTAGGATGGTCGTGGACGTCAACGCGGGCGCGTCAACATCCGCGGAGGCGCCCGCTAGCATGCGAAGCACGAGGAGTCGAAAGCGAGCAGACAGCTGCTCCCCGTTTCCAGTTGACTCCCGTTCACAATCCGGCAGTACGAGCCGCCTGCGTACCGGCGACAGTACAGACATGTCCTCATTCCTGGACTTGACAGAGGATGGGGACACAGATTTCGAGAGGCCTGAGCCCAAAGTGGCTAAACTTTCACGGAGCAAGCGCGGACGAGGACGTCCCCCAACTACAGGGGAATACGTCGGAGCCCTGAAAGCCAGGCAAGAGCTGAAGGCTTGGATCGAAAAGGATGCCAAGGAACGAGAAGAAGCCCAGATGGAGCGACTGTCCGAGCGCTGCAGCGAGAGGCTGGCAAAAGCGACAAAATTGGTACAGAGCGAGGCTGAGAAGCTGACAGCACAAGATATAGCCGGCAAAGTGAGACTGGCTGCTGAAACAATAGTGAAGTGCGCGAACAAGTCCAAAAACTTAAAGGGCACGATCGTGAAGACGATCAACGAGGCAGCTAGCCTCATTGTGGGTGCTGTGGAGGAGTTGCGGACACGCACAGCCGACGACGAGGTCCGCAAGCTCAACGCCTGCAATGAGCAGCTAAAGAAAGAAGTACAGGAACTGCGGCGCGAGGTTGAGGCCTTAAAGACGCTGGCAAGACCCACACCGGCTGCAGAAAACCCGACAGCGATGGATGTCCATCCCATCGACACGTCCCTCACGCAGTCCAGCATTGTCTCCCAGATCGGAGCAATGTTGGATGCCAGATTTGAGTCGCTGGAGAGGGATGGCCGTCTACTCCCGGCCAAGAGTTACCGCCCCGCACTAAGGGCGAGTCTGACGATGGATCCACCAGCTGTGGCGCCATCGCCACCCAGAGACACACCACGACGATGGTCTGCGCAACCTGTTGAAGCCCCCGGCCCGGCGCCTGAAGCCCCGGCTCCGAAGGGCTCTAAGAAGAAAAAGGGCAGTAAGAAGGTGCAGAAGGCGCCTACACCTGCTCCACCGAGGGAGCCACGTCCACTTCCCCCTCCGCCAGCGTCTATGGATGCTCCTTTTGCGGAGGTGGCCAGCCGCGGCCTGAAGAAGAAGGCTGCGAAGACGTCTAAGGCTCAGGCGAAGACTCGTTCCAAGTCGAAGGCAGGACCTGGAAGAAAGGAAACCAGACCCCGCAAACTGAGAGTTCCCAGCACCGCGGTTATCATGATCCGGTACACCAAGGAAGCCCTAAGTTGTGGAGCCTCATATGTTGGCTTCTTCTCCGTCGCTCAAGGAGACATCAACTTGGCCAAGCTAGGCATCCCAGAAGGAGTCACCTTCAAGGAGTCGCAGACCGGGGCAAAGCTGCTAGAAGTGCAGGGCCCCGAGGCAGACGCTAAAGCCGACCGGCTGGCAGAAGCGTTACGCGCGCTACCAGGAATGCAGCCTGACGTCATCTCGATCACCAGGCCGCAACAAAGAACGGACCTCCGCATCACGGGCCTAGACGATGCCGTGACGGTGGAGGACGTTAGAGCCATTTTGGCAGATAAGGGGGGCTGCTCACCGGACGTCATATCGGTGGGCCGAATTGCCGCTTTTGGACGCACCCAAGAGCGGTCCACAGTGGCAGCGGTGCCCGTTCGTGCCGCAAAGCAGCTGACAGGACTACGTCGGCTGCTCATTGGATGGTCCTCCGTGCGCATCATCCCGCTCGCACCAAGGACTAAACGGTGCTTTCGCTGTTTGGGAGAGGGCCATATCGCCAACAAGTGTCGTGGAGCCATAGACCGGTCGGACGTCTGCTTCCGGTGCGGTACTAAAGGCCACAAAGCCAGGACGTGTACGGCAGCACCGAGATGCCTGCTGTGTGAGACAGCGGGCAGATCCACTGCCCACATGCTGGGGTCAAAGAAGTGTCCCCAGCCAAGAATGACGTCCGCCAGAGAAGCTCGTCTCAGGCGCGAAGAGGAGGCCAACGAGATGGACGTGGTGGCCCCCGCGGAGCAAGGCTCTGAGCCTGGCAACGCGGAGACCACTGCGACCCTCAGGTCGCCTTCTCGCAGGACACAGACTCGAGGATCGGTCTCGGGGGGGGCCGATTCTCAATAGAGTCCGAGTGGCGCGCGCGGAGTCCCCGCGCGCCTCTCGCGTGAGGGCAGAAAGCCCTGGGCAGTGAGGCCGGTTGCGGCTATCGCTTGGGGCGTATTCAGGGCGCGCTGTAAGCGGTTCCCTGATGCGTCACCGTACAGCGACCTAGAGGGACCACTGGGGTTTTAGTGGGTAGTCCGGAGTAGCCGGGAGCCCCACATAACCGTTCGGCCGCCCCCGCGGCCGATGGTACACGTAAATGTGTTTCCCCAGGATAAAAAAAAAAAAAAAGGTTAGGTTAGGTTTGTCGGAAGGGTAGTGTCCTGTCCAGGTCCACCCTAGGCAACGGCGGGTAGTCATCTCTTCGGGCATTGCTACCCGACGGCCGACACTCCATAGGGGGCTGCTCTCTTGACCCGTCGCGCTTTGCGACGGCGCAGAAGAGCGGCCGGGGGGCATACCGTAATCCTCATTCTGAGGACCGGGGTCTCTATTCTGTCAGAGTCGCGAGGAGAAAACCTCTATAAAAACTATCATACCGTAACCCTCACTACGAGGACCGGGGAGCTGGCACAAGCCGGCTCGCGAGGAGAGCGACCTCTATAAAAACGCATCATACCGTTACTGCCCTTTTCAGGGCGGCCGGGGGTCCTGTCACGGCAGGGCTGCGGGGAGTAAACCCCAGAAGGGTAATATTGGGTTTCGGGAAGGGTCGGCGGGGTGAAAACCTTGCCTTCCCGACCCAGAATCCTACTTACCCTGAAACAAATCTCCAAATCTGAGCCGCTGTAGTCCTCGGCGGCCCGGGCCTTTCCTTCGGAAGGGTGGTGACGGAGGCGGTCACCAACCAGTGAGGGGCTCTCCCTTGGGCCAAGCTTGTCCCCCTTGGGAGTGTCACAAGCGACAAAACATGAATATGGCGCACAGGGAAAAACCTCCCCACGGGGTACCCGCCAAACGGCGGGGAATCCCCCCTGCCGCGGGTAAAACCGCTGCAGGCATCCCAGGCAATCGTAATGTGGGGGCCTGGGACTGCACGCCAGTCAGTAGTGAGGGTGAGGTGGGACTCCAAGACCCCTCAAACAGCCGCGGGAAGTCCGCGAAGGCGTCTTCGGATGCAGGACGGAGCTGCTTTGAGAGCAGCATCAAGAAGGGGATGTTTGTGAGCAGCGTCACGAAGTCGCAGATGCAAGCATCGCAGGAGCGAGAGCCGTACACGATTTACGTGGACGGAAAACCGGAGCTTTACACTCCACAGCCACGGTCACAGGATTCTGACCTACTGGACGAGGACGAAGGAGGTCACATGGTGTCCAAACTCCAGCGAGTGTACATGGAGTACGGGAGTGACCATGAGACCTACAAAAAGGAAGAGGACGGGTTCTTTAATAAGTTCCAACGCCATTATGAGGCCATTGGCTTCAGTCAAGAGGGAGCCGCGCACCAGACCCGCGACTATTTCGAGACGGTCCTCCGGCTGCACAAAGCGGCGAGAGCCGGCAAACAGGGGAAGTCGAGCATAAAGCCTCCTCCCCTTGCTTACCCGCAAAGGTGCAGTAGCCGGAGCCGTTCTCCACCACAGGACGTGACAGAAGACCTGGCCAAACCGGGTACTTCCAGGGCCAGTTCAAGACTGGCACAAAAGGTTGGGGGAGTTCAGTCCTCCCCCGTCGGGCAAAGCCCAGTACGGAGAAGGCGTCTTGAGAGCCAGTCGCCCTCTGCGACTGACTCGAGGTCCCAGTCCCTCATGTCTGTGATGACAGAGGGGTCCTCGTACCTGGACATCACAGACCAGGACGAGGACGACGGGGACTTCAGGACGCAGCCCAAAGTCCCGAAGCTGGCACGGAGCAGGGGCAAGACAGTGAAGCGCGGGCGTGGGCGTCCCCCCACAACGGGGGAGTACGTCGGCGCCCTCAAAGCCCGCCAAGCGCTAAAGGCCTTCGTCGAACAGGAGGCCAAAGAGAGGAACCAGGCGGAACTGGATCGCATGATCCTCCATGCAAATGAGAAGCTGAACAGGGCAACGGACATTGCGCTGAATGAGCAGGCAGAGCTCACTGCGCATGACATCGTCAAGAAGGTGAGGATCGCCACCAACACCATTGCACAGTGCGCCGAGAGGTCCAAGAACCTCAAGGGCACTGTGGTGAAGGCCCTCAAGGACGCCGCCGTCCTGATCGCGGCGTCCGTTGAAGAACTGCGGACAAGGACAGCGGACGACGAAGTCCGCAAACTTAACGCAGCAAACCAACAGCTCAAGAATGAGCTGCAGGAGCTGCGGCGGGAGGTCGAGGCCCTCAAAGCCTTCCAAGCGGAATTTCCGTCCGGGCCTACGCCTATGGACGATGGTGCCGCGGTTGTCGCTCCTCCGGAGCAGTCGGACATTGTGTCCCGTATAGGGACCATGTTAGACGCGCGTCTTGAGGGGCTCGAGCGGGACGGACGCCTTCTTCCGTCGGTGTCGCACCGCCCACCACTACAGCGCGGGAAGTTAGGGATGTGCTCGGAGGACGAAGCTCCCTACTCCACGTTCGTGGCGCGGTCGCAGCGACGAAAGGCTGCCAAACGGGCTGCACAGAGTTTGCAGCAGTCCGAAGCCGCCCCTGAAAGGCGGCCAGCCCCCGGTCCGGCTCCCAAGCCTCTGGCCGAAAAGGGGCCCAAGAAGGGCAAAGGCAAGGGGAAGCGCACCAAAGTGCCCACCCCTGCCCCGACTCCAGCGGATAAGTCCCGCCCCCTTCCCCCTCCACCCGCAACGATGGCTTCGTCCTTCGCGGAGGTGGCGAAGCGCGGTCGCGACAAGGCGCCCAATGCGCCCAAGGGCAAAAAGTCCAAGGGCAAGGGCAAGACTCCGGCCCGGTCCGGTCCCGGACGGGCGGAGACCAAGCCCAAAAACATTAGGGTGCCACAAACGGCGGTAATCCACGTGAAATACACGGAGGATGCCCTCAAGTCTGGTGCCACATACGCCGGGTTCTTTGAAATCGCGATTCGCGAAGTGAGCCTGGCCGATGTCGGCATCAGCGGGGGCATGGGATTTAAAGTGGCCCAATCCGGAGGGAAACTGATGGAGATCCCGGGCCCCGACGCTGACGCGAAGGCCGATCGCCTGGCGGAGAAGCTCCGTGCGATCCCGGGCATGCGGTCGGAGGTGATTTCAATCACCCGGCCGCAGATGCGCGCAGACCTCCGCGTTGTAGGTCTCGACGATGCCACAACGCCGGAGATGGTGAGGTCCGCACTCGCGGCACTGGGAGAATGCCAACCAGACACAATCTTGGTTGGCAAGATTGCCGAGTTCGGTCGAACGCGGGAGCGGTCGACGGTCGCAGCGGTGCCCGTCAAAGCCGCGAAGCAGCTGACGGGTCTTCGTCGGCTGCTAATAGGCTGGTCCTCGGTGCGGATAATCCCGCTGAAACCGAGGACCAAACGGTGTTACCGATGCATGGGTGAGGGCCATGTGGCGTCGAATTGTCGCGCCGCGGTGGACCGCTCGGAGCAATGCTTCCGGTGCGGTGAATGCGGACACAAGGCCGCCAAGTGCACGGCCACAACACTGCACTGTCTGCTGTGCGGGACAGCAGGCAGGCCAGCTGCACATAAGCTGGGGAGCAAAAACTGCCCCCAGCCAAAGATGCTGCCCTCCGCCAAACCAAGGCGGGAGGAGCAGGAGTCCGAGCGGATGGATGTGGTCGTAGCTGCCGAGGCGAGCTCCCACTCCTCCGCAAAGACGGCTCCAGCCCCAAGAAGGGCGAAGACTCGGGGACCGGTCTCGGGGGAGACCGGTTCCCAATGAGTCCGAGAGGTGCGCGCGGAGTCCCCGCGCGCCTTTCGAGGGTGGGCTTCAGGCCCTGAGTAGTGAGGCCGGTCGCGGCCGCTCGCAGGGGCACTCTCCGGAATAATAGCCTCAGGCATGGTACCGGGGAGTGCTACCAATGCGACCAAGAGGGACCCGATGGGGTTTAGTGGGTAGTCCGCACTCTGCGGGAGTCCCACACCCCCCCTCAGCCACCCCCGTGGCTAGGGATGTGCGTAAACGCATTCCCCATCGCAAAAAAAAAAAAAAAAAAAAAGGTTAGGTTAGGTTTGGGGTGGGGATGGAGTGGCCTCTTCGTGCGGCGGGGCCTTATTCTTGTGATCGGATTCGTTCGGTCGGAAGGGTAGTGTCCTGTCCTGGTCCACCCTAGGCAACGGCGGGTAGTCATCTCTTCGGGCATTGCTACCCGACGGCCGACACTCCATAGGGGGCTGCTCTCTTGACCCGTCGCGCTTTGCGACGGCGCAGAAGAGCGGCCGGGGGGCATACCGTAATCCTCATTCTGAGGACCGGGGTCTCTGTTCTGTCAGAGTCGCGAGGAGAAAACCTCTATAAAAACTACCATACCGTAATCCTCTTCGGAGGACCGGGGAGCTGGCACAAGTCGGCTCGCGAGGAGAGCGACCTCTATAAAAACGCATCATACCGTTACTGCCCTTTTCAGGGCAGCCGGGGGTCCTGTCACGGCAGGGCTGCGGGGAGTAAACCCCAGAAGGGTAATATTGGGTTTCGGGAAAGGTCGGCGGGGTGAAAGCCTTGCCTTCCCGACCCAGAATCCTACTTACCCTGAAACAAATCTCTAAATCTGAGCCGCTGTAGTCCTCGGCGGCCCGGGCCTTTCCTTCGGAAGGGTGGTGACGGAGGCGGTCACCAACCAGTGAGGGGCTCTCCCTGGGGCCAAGCTTGTCCCCCCCGGGAGTAGCACAAGCGAACAACATGAATATGGCGGACAAGAATTTCACTCCCCACGGGGTACCTGCCTCTCGGCGGGGAATCCCCCCTGTCGCGGGTAAAACCGCGTCAGGCACCTCGGGCAATCGTAATGTGGGGGCCCGGGATTGCACGCCAGTCAGGAGCAAGGGTGAGGCGCGAAGCCAAGACCCCTCCAACCGCGGGAAGTCCGCGAAGGCGTCTTCGGATGCAGGACGGAGCTGCTTTGAGAGCAGCATCAAGAAGGGGATGTTTGTGAGCAGCGTCACCAAGTCGCAGATGCAAGCATCACAGGAGCCGTACACGATCTATGTGGATGGCAAACCGGAGCTTTACACTCCACAACCACGGTCACAGGACGCTGACCTGTTGGACGAGGACGAGGGTAGTCGCATGGTGTCAACACTTCAACGCGTCTATATGGAGTATGGAAGTGACCATGAGACGTACAAAAAGGAAGAGGACGGGTTCTTTAACAAGTTCCAGCGTCACTATGAAGCCATTGGCTTCAGCCAAGAGGGAGCCGCACATCAGACCCGCGACTATTTTGAAGCGGTCCTCCGGCTGCACAAAGCGGCGAGAGCCGGCAAGAAGGGGAAGTCGAGCCTCAAGCCTCCTCCCCTTGCTCACCCGCAGAGGAGTCGAAGCCGGAGCCGTTCTCCACCACGCCCGGACGTAACGGAAGACCAGGCCAAGCCAGGCCCTTCCAGATCCAGCTCAAGGCTGGCCCAGCAGGCTGGGGGAGCTCCATCCTCTCCCATTGGTCAGAGAAGGAAGCGGCCGGACAGTCGCTCGCCTTCTACGAGGTCTCAATCCGTCGTATCCGTGATGACGGAGGGGTCCTCGTACGTGGACCTCACGGATCAGGACGAGGACGTCGAGCGACCAAAAAAGGTCGCCAAGGTTCCGCGAACGATCGCCAAGCGCGGGCGCGGGCGCCCCCCCACAACTGGGGAGTACGTTGGCGCGCTCAAGGCCCGCCAGGCGCTAAAGGCCTTCGTGGAGCAGGAGGCCAAAGAGAGGAACCAGGCGGAGCTGGATCGCATGATCCTCCATAGTAGTGAGAGGCTCAACAGGGCGACGGACATTGCGCGGGATGAGCAGGAAAAGCTCACCGCGCATGACATAGTAAAGAGAGTCAGGATCGCCACCAACACCATTGTACAGTGCGCCGACAGGTCCAAGAACCTAAAGGGCACTGTGGTGAAGGCCCTCAAGGACGCCGCCGTTCTGATCGCGGCGTCCGTGGAAGAACTGCGGTCAAGGACAGCGGACGACGAGGTCCGCAAGTTGAATGCCGCAAATCAGCAGCTCCAGAGGGAGATGGAGGAGCTTCGGCGTGAGGTTGAGGCCCTCAAGGCCGTCCAGGCGGAGTTCCCGTCAGGGTCAACGCCCATGGACGATGGTGCCGCGGTCGTCGCTCTTCCGGAGCAATCGGACATTGTGTCCCGTATTGGGACAATGTTGGACGCGCGCTTCGAGGGGCTCGAGCGGGATGGACGTCTTCTCCCGTCGAAGTCGCACCGCCCACCACTACAGCGCGGGAAATTAGGGATGTGCTCAGAGGACGAAGCCCCCTACTCCACGTTCGTGGCGCGATCGCAGCGACGAAAGGCTGCGAAACAGCGAGTTGCACAGTCGGTGCAGCAGTCCGAAACCGCCCCAGAAAGGCGGCCAGCCCCCGGCCCGGCACCTAAGCCGCCCACCGACACGGGGCCCAACAACAAGGGCAAAGGCAAGGGGAAGCGCACAAAAGCGCCTACCCCTGCCCCGACTCCTGCGATTGAGTCCCGCCCGCTTCCCCCTCCACCCGCAGCGATGTCAACATCATTCGCGGAGGTGGCGAAGCGTGGCCGGAACAAGCCCGCCAAGGCGCCTAAAGCGCCCAAAGGCAAGGCTTCGTCCCGCTCCGGTCCCGGACGGACGGAGACCAAGCCTCGGCGGATCCGCGTACCGCAGACCGCAGCCATCCTGGTGCGGTACAGCGAGGATGCCCTCAAACATGGTGCCACGTACTCGGGGTTCATCTCCACTGCCATAGCGGAGATCGACCTGAAGGACGTTGGCATCAGCGGGGGCATGGGCTTCCGAGTGGCCCAATCAGGAGCCAAGATCATGGAGATCCCGGGGCCTGACGCAGACGCGAAGGCCGATCGCCTCGCCGAGAGGCTACGGGCGATTCCGGGAATGCGGCCGGAAGTTGTCTCTATTACCCGGCCGCAAATCCGGACAGACATCCGCGTCACCGGCCTGGATGACGCGACGACACCAGAGGACGTCAAGGCTGTGCTGGCAGAAAAAGGGGGCTGCTCACCAGATTCTATACTGGTGGGCAAAATAGCCGAGTTCGGGCGCACACACGAGCGCTCGACAGTCGCAGCGGTGCCCGCCAAGGCCGCCAAACAGTTGGCCGGCTTGCGTCGGCTGCTGATCGGCTGGTCCTCGGTGCGGGTCGTCCCGCTGAAACCGAGGACCAAGCGGTGCTACCGCTGCATGGGCGAGGGCCATGTGGCCGCTAACTGCCGTGCCTCTGAAGACCGGTCGGAATTCTGTTTCCGATGCGGTCAGAAGGGGCACAAGTCCGCGGCCTGCAAGGCCACGGCTTTGTACTGCCTGCTTTGCGGGGCGGCAGGAAAGCCGGCTGGGCATAAGCTGGGGACAAAGAACTGTCCCCAGCCAAAGAAGTCGCCCCCCGCCAATCCAAGGCGGGAGGAGCAGGGGTCCGAGCGGATGGACGTGGTTGAAGCTGCTGAGGCGAGCTCCCACTCTTCCGTAACGACGACTCCAGCCCCACGAAGGGCGAAGACTCGGGGACCGGTCTCGGGGGGGACCGGTTCCCAATGAGTCCGAGAGGTGCGTGCGGAGTCCCCGCGCGCCTCTCGAGAGTGGGCGTAGACCCTGAGTGAGAAGGCCGGTCGCGGCCATTCGCAGCGGCACTGTCCGGTCAATAGCTTCGACCTGGTACCGGGCGGTGCCACAAATGCGACCCTGAGGGACCACTGGGGTTTTAGTGGGTAGGACGCAGTTCTGCGGGAGCCCCACATAACCACTCGGTGCGCCCCCGCGCCCGAGGGTACACGTAAATGTGTTTCCCCAGTCTAAAAAAAAAAAAAAAAAAAAAAAAGGTTAGGTTAGGTTTGGGGTGGGGATGGAGTGGCCTCTTCGTGCGGCGGGGCCTTATTCTTGCGATCGGATTCGTTCGGTCGGAAGGGTAGTGTCCTGTCCTGGTCCACCCTAGGCAACGGCGGGTAGTCATCTCTTCGGGCATTGCTACCCGACGGCCGACACTCCATAGGGGGCTGCTCTCTTGACCCGTCGCGCTTTGCGACGGCGCAGAAGAGCGGCCGGGGGGCATACCGTAATCCTCATTCTGAGGACCGGGGTCTCTGTTCTGTCAGAGTCGCGAGGGGGAAACCTCTATAAAAACTACCATACCGTAATCCTCTTCGGAGGACCGGGGAGCTGGCACAAGTCGGCTCGCGAGGAGAGCGACCTCTATAAAAACGCATCATACCGTTACTGCCCTTTTCAGGGCAGCCGGGGGTCCTGTCACGGCAGGGCTGCGGGGAGTAAACCCCAGAAGGGTAATATTGGGTTTCGGGAAAGGTCGGCGGGGTGAAAGCCTTGCCTTCCCGACCCAGAATCCTACTTACCCTGAAACAAATCTCTAAATCTGAGCCGCTGTAGTCCTCGGCGGCCCGGGCCTTTCCTTCGGAAGGGTGGTGACGGAGGCGGTCACCAACCAGTGAGGGGCTCTCCCTGGGGCCAAGCTTGTCCCCCCCGGGAGTAGCACAAGCGAACAACATGAATATGGCGGACAAGAATTTCACTCCCCACGGGGTACCTGCCTCTCGGCGGGGAATCCCCCCTGTCGCGGGTAAAACCGCGTCAGGCACCTCGGGCAATCGTAATGTGGGGGCCCGGGATTGCACGCCAGTCAGGAGCAAGGGTGAGGCGCGAAGCCAAGACCCCTCCAACCGCGGGAAGTCCGCGAAGGCGTCTTCGGATGCAGGACGGAGCTGCTTTGAGAGCAGCATCAAGAAGGGGATGTTTGTGAGCAGTGTCACCAAGTCGCAGATGCAAGCATCACAGGAGCCGTACACGATCTATGTGGATGGCAAACCGGAGCTTTACACTCCACAACCACGGTCACAGGACGCTGACCTGTTGGACGAGGACGAGGGTAGTCGCATGGTGTCAACACTCCAACGCGTCTATATGGAGTATGGAAGTGACCATGAGACGTACAAAAAGGAAGAGGACGGGTTCTTTAACAAGTTCCAGCGTCACTATGAAGCCATTGGCTTTAGCCAAGAGGGAGCCGCACATCAGACCCGCGACTATTTCGAAGCGGTCCTCCGGCTGCACAAAGCGGCGAGAGCCGGCAAGAAGGGGAAGTCGAGCCTCAAGCCTCCTCCCCTTGCTCACCCGCAGAGGAGTCGAAGCCGGAGCCGTTCTCCACCACGCCCGGACGTAACGGAAGACCGGGCCAAGCCGGGCCCTTCCAGATCCAGCTCAAGGCTGGCCCAGCAGGCTGGGGGAGCTCCATCCTCTCCCATTGGACAGAGAAGGAAGCGGCCGGACAGTCGCTCGCCCTCTACGAGGTCTCAATCCGTCGTATCCGTGATGACGGAGGGGTCCTCGTACGTGGACCTCACGGATCAGGACGAGGACGTCGAGCGACCAAAAAAGGTCGCCAAGGTTCCGCGAATGATCGCCAAGCGCGGGCGCGGGCGCCCCCCCACAACTGGGGAGTACGTTGGCGCGCTCAAGGCTCGCCAGGCGCTAAAGGCCTTCGTGGAGCAGGAGGCCAAAGAGAGGAACCAGGCGGAGTTGGATCGCATGATCCTCCATAGTAGTGAGAGGCTCAACAAGGCGACGGACATTGCGCGGGATGAGCAGGAAAAGCTCACCGCGCATGACATAGTAAAGAGTGTCAGGATCGCCACCAACACCATTGTACAGTGCGCCGACAGGTCCAAGAACCTAAAGGGCACTGTGGTGAAGGCCCTCAAGGACGCCGCCGTTCTGATCGCGGCGTCCGTGGAAGAACTGCGGTCAAGGACAGCGGACGACGAGGTCCGCAAGTTGAACGCTGCAAATCAGCAGCTCCGGAGGGAGATGGAGGAGCTTCAGCGTGAGGTTGAGGCCCTCAAGGCCGTCCAGGCGGAGTTCCCGTCCGGGTCAACGCCCATGGACGATGGTGCTGCGGTCGTCGCTCTTCCGGAGCAATCGGACATTGTGTCCCGTATTGGGACAATGTTGGACGCGCGCTTCGAGGGGCTCGAGCGGGATGGACGCCTTCTCCCGTCGAAGTCGCACCGCCCACCACTACAGCGCGGGAAATTAGGGATGTGCTCAGAGGACGAAGCCCCCTACTCCACGTTCGTGGCGCGATCGCAGCGACGAAAGGCTGCGAAACAGCGAGCTGCACAGTCGGTGCAGCAGTCCGAAACCGCCCCAGAAAGGTGGCCAGCCCCCGGCCCGGCACCCAAGCCGCCCGCCGACAAGGGGCCCAACAACAAGGGCAAAGGCAAGGGGAAGCGCACTAAAGCGCCTACCCCTGCCCCGACTCCTGCGATTGAGTCCCGCCCGCTTCCTCCTCCACCCGCAGCGATGTCAACATCATTCGCGGAGGTGGCGAAGCGTGGCCGGAACAAGCCCGCCAAGGCGCCTAAAGCGCCCAAAGGCAAGGCTTCGTCCCGCTCCGGTCCCGGACGGACGGAGACCAAGCCTCGGCGGATCCGCGTACCGCAGACCGCAGCCATCCTGGTGCGGTACAGCGAGGATGCCCTCAAACATGGTGCCACGTACTCGGGGTTTATCTCCACTGCCATAGCGGAGATCGACCTGAAGGACGTTGGCATCAGCGGGGGCATGGGCTTCCGAGTGGCCCAATCAGGAGCCAAGATCATGGAGATCCCGGGGCCTGACGCAGACGCGAAGGCCGATCGCCTCGCCGAGAGGCTGCGGGCGATTCCGGGAATGCGGCCGGAAGTTGTCTCCATTACTCGGCCGCAAATCCGGACAGACATCCGCGTCACCGGCTTGGATGACGCGACGACACCAGAGGACGTCAAGGCTGTGCTGGCAGAAAAAGGGGGCTGCTCACCAGATTCTATACTGGTGGGCAAAATAGCCGAGTTCGGGCGCACACACGAGCGCTCGACAGTCGCAGCAGTGCCCGCCAAGGCCGCCAAACAGTTGGCCGGCTTGCGTCGGCTGCTGATCGGCTGGTCCTCGGTGCGGGTCGTCCCGCTGAAACCGAGGACCAAGCGGTGCTACCGCTGCATGGGCGAGGGCCATGTGGCCGCTAACTGCCGTGCCTCTGAAGACCGGTCGGAATTCTGTTTCCGATGCGGTCAGAAGGGGCACAAGTCCGCGGCCTGCAAGGCCACGGCTTTGTACTGCCTGCTTTGCGGGGCGGCAGGAAAGCCGGCTGGGCATAAGCTGGGGACAAAGAACTGTCCCCAGCCAAAGAAGTCGCCCCCCGCCAATCCAAGGCGGGAGGAGCAGGGGTCCGAGCGGATGGACGTGGTTGAAGCTGCTGAGGCGAGCTCCCACTCCTCCGTAACGACGACTCCAGCCCCACGAAGGGCGAAGACTCGGGGACCGGTCTCGGGGGGGACCGGTTCCCAATGAGTCCGAGAGGTGCGTGCGGAGTCCCCGCGCGCCTCTCGAGAGTGGGCGTAGACCCTGAGTGAGAAGGCCGGTCGCGGCCATTCGCAGCGGCACTGTCCGGTCAATAGCTTCGACCTGGTACCGGGCGGTGCCACAAATGCGACCCTGAGGGACCACTGGGGTTTTAGTGGGTAGGACGCAGTTCTGCGGGAGCCCCACATAACCACTCGGTGCGCCCCCGCGCCCGAGGGTACACGTAAATGTGTTTCCCCAGTCTAAAAAAAAAAAAAAAAAAAAAAAAAAAAAAAAAAAAAAAAAAAAAAAAAAAAAAAAAAAAAAAGGTTAGGTTAGGTTTGGGGTGGGGATGGAGTGGCCTCTTCGTGCGGCGGGGCCTTATTCTTGCGATCGGATTCGTTCGGTCGGAAGGGTAGTGTCCTGTCCTGGTCCACCCTAGGCAACGGCGGGTAGTCATCTCTTCGGGCATCGCTACCCGACGGCCGACACTCCATAGGGGGCTGCTCTCTTGTCCCGTCGCGCTTTGCGACGGCACAGAAGAGCGGCCGGGGGGCATACCGTAATCCTCATTCTGAGGACCGGGGTCTCTGTTTTGTCAGAGTCGCGAGGAGGAAACCTCTATAAAAACTACTATACCGTAATCCTCGTTGTGGGGACCGGGGAGCTGACACTAGTCGGCTCGCGAGGAAAGCGACCTCTATAAAAACGCATCATACCGTTACTTGCTCTTTTCAGAGCGGGCCGGGGGTCCTGCTACGGCAGGGCTGCGGGGAGTAAACCCCAGAAGGGTGATGGGGGTCGGGTTTGTTGCGGCGGAGTGCGGGAGGGGGGAGTCGGCTAGTGCGGGTCTGTTTTTGGTGCCGGGTAGGAGTTCTGTCCTCCTACTCGACACTACCACAGTTCCCTTAGCAGCCTTCTCCCTCAACCAGTACTGTGCTCCTTCAGCCCCGAATCCCATCTACCCCGAATCAAAACCCTAAAACTGAGCCGCTGTAGTCCTCGGCGGCCCGGGCCTTTCCTTTGGAAGGGTGGTGACGGGGGCGGTCACCAAACGGTTAGGGGCTCTCCCAGGGCTCAAGCCTGTCCCCCCGGGAGTAGCGCAGGCTTCAAAATGGAAAATGGCGGACAAAGAAGTTACTCCCCACGGGGTACCAGCCTCAGGGCAGGGAATCCCCCCAGGCGTTGCGAAAGTGACACCTGGCATCTCGGGCGTTCGTAATGTGGGGGCTCGGGATTGGACGCCAGTCAGCAGCGAGGGTGAGGCGAGAAGCCAAGACCCCTCCTACCGCAGGAGTTCTGCGAAGGCGCAGCAGCGCAGATATGAGGAGGACTTCGAAGTGGAGGACAACGTCGACATTCTCGATGCGGAGGAGATGGACCTGCTGTACCTCGCACTGAAAGAAGCATACTTGGAGCATGACTCGGACTCCGACACATACAAGAATGCGGAGAACGAGTTCAAGACGAGACATTACCGGCATTACATAGCGGAAGGATGTGCGTTTCAGGAGGCAGCGCAGAAGACAAAAAACATGTTTGAAATGTGCATGCGCTTGCCCCGATCTGTCAAAGAACAGAAGAAAGAGAAAGATATGAAGAAAAAGAGACAGGAGAAGACGAAGGAGGCTGCGAAGCCACCATCTCCCAAGACTAGGAGCCGGTCCCGCTCCCCGGACATCATCAGGTCTGAGACGGAGACCGAAGACAAGAGAGAAAAGGAGCGTAACAGGCAGGGGGCTGAGAAGAAGCAGAAGGCTGCATCAAAACCTTCAAGCAGGTCCCGCTCCCCGAAGAAGAAGGAGCCCATGAAGAAGGCTGCGACCAGATCCCTGGCTAGGATGGTCGTGGACGTCAACGCGGGTGCGTCAACATCCGCGGAGGCGCCCGCTAGCATGCGAAGCACGAGGAGTCGAAAGCGAGCAGACAGCTGCTCCCCGTTCCCAGTTGACTCCCGTTCACAATCCGGCAGTACGAGCCGCCTGCGTACCGGCGACAGTACAGACATGTCCTCATTCCTGGACCTGACAGAGGATGGGGACACAGATTTTGAGAGACCTGAGCCCAAAGTGGCTAAACTTGCAAGGAGCAAGCGCGGACGAGGACGTCCCCCAACTACAGGGGAATACGTCGGAGCCCTGAAAGCCAGGCAAGAGTTGAAGGCTTGGATCGAAAAGGATGCCAAGGAACGAGAGGAAGCCCAGATGGAGCGACTGTCCGAGCGCTGCAGCGAGAAGTTGGCTAGGGCGACTAAGTTGGTCCAGAGCGAGGCGGAAAAGCTGACTGCACAGGACATCGCCAACAAAGTGAAGGAGGCTGCTAAGACAATTGTGAATTGCGCCAGCAGGTCCAAAAACTTAAAGGGAACGATCGTGAAGACGATCAACGAAGCGGCCAGTCTCATTGTGGGTGCTGTGGAGGAGCTGCGGACACGCACAGCCGACGACGAGGTTCGCAAGCTCAACGCCTGCAATGAACAGCTGAAGAGAGAAGTCCAAGAACTGCGGCGCGAGGTTGAGGCCTTAAAGACGCTGGCAAGACCCACACCGGCTGCAGAAAACCCGACAGCGATGGATGTCCATCCCATCGACACGTCCCTCACGCAGTCTAGCATTGTCTCCCAGATTGGGGCAATGCTGGACGCCAGATTTGAGTCGCTGGAGAGGGATGGCCGTCTACTTCCGGCCAAGAGTTACCGCCCCGCACTAAGGGCGAGTCTAACGATGGATCCACCAGCTGTGGCGCCATCGCCACCCAGAGACACACCACGACGATGGTCTGCGCAACCTGCTGAAGCCCCCGGCCCGGCGCCTGAAGCCCCGGCTCCGAAGGGCTCTAAGAAGAAAAAGGGCAGTAAGAAGGTACAGAAGGCGCCTACACCTGCTCCACCGAGGGAGCCACGTCCACTTCCCCCTCCGCCAGCGTCTATGGATGCTCCTTTTGCGGAGGTGGCCAGCCGCGGCCTGAAGAAGAAGGCTGCGAAGACGACTAAGGCTCAGGCGAAGACTCGTTCCAAGTCGAAGGCAGGCCCTGGAAGAAAGGAAACCAGGCCCCGCAAATTGAGAGTTCCCAGCACCGCGGTTATCATGATCCGGTACACCAAGGAAGCCCTAAGTTGTGGAGCCTCATATGTTGGCTTCTTCTCCGTCGCTCAAGGAGACATCAACTTGGCCCAGCTAGGCATCCCAGAAGGAGTCACCTTCAAGGAGTCGCAGACCGGGGCAAAGCTGCTAGAAGTGCAGGGCCCCGAGGCAGACGCTAAAGCGGACCGGTTGGCAGAAGCGTTACGCGCGCTACCAGGAATGAAGCCTGACGTCATATCGATCACCAGGCCGCAACAAAGAACGGACCTCCGCATCACGGGCCTAGACGATGCCGTGACGGTGGAGGACGTTAGAGCCATTTTGGCAGATAAGGGGGGCTGCTCACCGGACGTCATATCGGTGGGCCGAATTGCTGCTTTTGGACGCACCCAAGAGCGGTCCACAGTGGCAGCGGTGCCCGTTCGTGCCGCAAAGCAGCTGACAGGACTACGTCGGCTGCTCATTGGATGGTCCTCCGTGCGCATCATCCCGCTCGCACCGAGGACTAAGCGGTGCTTTCGCTGTTTGGGAGAGGGCCATATCGCCAACAAGTGTCGTGGAGCCATAGACCGGTCGGACGTCTGCTTCCGGTGCGGTACTAAAGGCCACAAAGCCAGGACGTGTACGGCAGCACCGAGATGCCTGCTGTGTGAGACAGCGGGCAGATCCACTGCCCACATGCTGGGGTCAAAGAAGTGTCCCCAGCCAAGAATGACGTCCGCCAGAGAAGCTCGTCTCAGGCGCGAAGAGGAGGCCAACGAGATGGACGTGGTGGCCCCCGCGGAGCAAGGCTCTGAGCCTGGCAACGCGGAGACCACTGCGACCCTCGGGTCACCTTCTCGCAGGACACAGACTCGGGGATCGGTCTCGGGGGGGGCCGATTCTCAATAGAGTCCGAGTGGCGCGCGCGGAGTCCCCGCGCGCCTCTCGCGTGAGGGCAGAAAGCCCTGGGCAGTGAGGCCGGTTGCGGCTATCGCTTGGGGCGTATTCAGGGCGCGCTGTAAGCGGTTCCCTGATGCGTCACCGTACAGCGACCTAGAGGGACCACTGGGGTTTTAGTGGGTAGTCCGGAGTAGTCGGGAGCCCCACATAACCGTTCGGCCGCCCCCGCGGCCGAGGGTACACGTAAATGTGTTTCCCCAGGATAAAAAAAAAAAAAAAGGTTAGGTTAGGTTTGAGGACCGGGGACTCTGTTCTGTCAGAGTCGCGAGGAGAAAACCTCTATAAAAACTACCATACCGTAATCCTCACTACGAGGACCGGGGAGCTGGCACAAGTCGGCTCGCGAGGAGAGCGACCTCTATAAAAACGCATCATACCGTTACTGCCCTTTTCAGGGCGGCCGGGGGTCCTGTCACGGCAGGGCTGCGGGGAGTAAACCCCAGAAGGGTAATATTGGGTTTCGGGAAGGGTTGGCGGGGTGAAAACCTTGCCTTCCCGACCCAGAATCCTACTTACCCTGAAACAAATCTCCAAATCTGAGCCGCTGTAGTCCTCGGCGGCCCGGGCCTTTCCTTCGGAAGGGTGGTGACGGAGGCGGTCACCAACCAGTGAGGGGCTCTCCCCTGGGCCAAGCTTGTCCCCCTTGGGAGTAGCACAAGCGAGAAAAAATGAATATGGCGGACAAGAAAGTTTCTCCTCACGGGGTACCCGCCTCTCGGCGGGGAATCCCCCCAGGTGTTGCGAAAGCGACGCCTGGTTACTCGGGCGATCGTAATGTGGGGGCCCGAGATTGCACGCCAGTCAGTAGCGAGGGTGAGGCGAGAAGCCGAGACCCCTCCGACCGCGGGAAGTCCGCGAAGGCGCCTTCGGGTGCGAGCCGCTCTGGTTTTGACCAGAATCTTCGCGGCATGTTTGGTGGGAGCAGCAGCAAAGCTGCAAAACCGGCCGCGGTACTGGGCCCCAAGCCGACTCCAGAGTCTTACATAGCTCTGGAGGATGGCAAGGAGTTTTGGTACACGCCGCCGTCAAGCGAGGGTATTCTCGGAAAGGACGAGATCATGGATATGACGCAGCGCATTCAGCGCGTATATAAAGAGTACGGTTCGGACTCCGAGATGTATATCGAGGAGTCCCAAGGATTTTCACAGAAGCTCGGCCGCCACTACGAGATGTCGGGCTTCAGTCAGGAGGGAGCGGTAAATTACACCCGCGCCCAACTGAACAAGGCGATTCAGCCTTTCAAGAAGGATTGGGCTCGCAGGAAGGAGGAGTTGAGTCAGAAGTCTCCTCCCCTTCCTCAAGACGGTGGCGCGATGGACGATGTGGAGGTCAGTCGCGTGACGTCCACTATCAAGCGCGTATACATGGAGCATGGGAGCGATCACGAGCTCTATAAGGCGGAAGAAGACAAATTCTTCGACCAATTCCAGCGCCATTACGAAGCCACGGGCTTCAGTCAAGAGGAAGCCGCGAGACAGACCCGCGACTACTTTGAAACGGTCCTCCGGCTTCCTAAAGCGATGAGAGCTAGCAAGAAGGGGAAGTCAAGCCAGAAGCCTCCTCCCCTTTCTGCATCACCGGAGAAATCTCGGAGTCGTAGCCGTCCTCGGACTCGTAAAGAGTCAGAGGATCAACCCAAACGTGTCCCTTCGAGGTCCAGCTCTCGACTGACCCTAAAGGTAGGGGGAGACCCGTCCTCCCCCATTGTCGGACAAAGTCCCAGCAGAAGAAGGCGGCTGGAGAGTCGATCGCCGTCTGTGGCCGACTCAAGGCCACAATCAGTGATGTCCGTCATGACGGAGGGGTCCTCATTCCTGGACATGACGGACCAGGATGATTACGAGGACTTTATGGCGCAGCCTAAGGTCCCTAAACTGCAGGCCAAGGGCCAAACAGCGAAGCGCGGGCGCGGGCGTCCCCCCACGACGGGGGAGTACGTCGGCGCAGCAAAGGCTAAGCAGATACTGAAAGCTGCTGCCGAGAGAGAGGCTAAGGTCCAACAAGAACAAGACCTGGACCGCTTGCTATATCACAGCAGTGATAGGCTGGAGAGGGCAGTCGAACGAGCGCAGGTCGAGCAGGCTAAGCTCCCTGCCCACGACATAGCGAAGAATGTGAGGGCCGCCACCAACGTGATCGTTCAGTGCGCCGAAAGGTCAAAAAACCTTAAGGGCACAGTGGTTAAGGCCCTCAAAGATGCCGCTACCTTAATAGCGGCTTCGGTGGAGGAACTTCGTGTCCGAACAGCTGACGACGAAGTTAAGAAGTTGAACGCGGCCAACCAGATGCTCCAGAGGGAGCTCCAAGAGTTGCGCCGCGAGGTCGAGGCCCTCAAGGCCTGTCGCACGGAGTTTCCGATTGGGTCCACGCCCATGGAAGGGGGCACGTCTACCGTCGAGCCTGTGGAGCGGTCCAGCATCGTGTCCCAAATCGGGGCCATGCTGGACGCTCGCTTCGAGGCACTCGAGAGGGACGGTCGATTGCTCCCCTCAGTGTCATACCGCCCACCCTTGCAGGGCGGCACATTAGGGATGACGTCGGAGGACGACGCTCCCTATGCCCCGTTTGTGTCGCGACCTCAGCGTCGAAAGGCCGCGAAACAAGCTGCAAAGTCAGTGCAGCCGTCCGAAGCCGCCCCTGAAAGGCGGTCAGCCCCCGGCCCGGCGCCCAAGCCGCCTGCCGACAAGGGGCCCAACAAGGGCAAGGGCAAGGGGAAGCGCACTAAAGCGCCTACCCCTGCCCCGACTCCAGCGACTGAGTCCCGCCCGCTTCCCCCTCCACCCGCAGCGATCCCTTCAACATCCTTCGCGGAGGTGGCGAAGCGCGGCCGGAACAAGCCCGCCAAGGCGCCCAAAGCGCCCAAAGGCAAAGCTCCGTCCCGCTCCGGTCCAGGACGGGCGGAGACCAAACCTCGGCGGATTCGAGTCCCGCAAACTGCAGCCATAATGGTGCGGTATTCTGAGGATGCCCTCCAACATGGTGCCACGTACTCCGGGTTCATCTCCACTGCAATAGCGGAGATCGACCTGAAGGACGTTGGCATCAGCGGGGGCATGGGCTTTCGCGTGGCACAGTCAGGTGCCAAGATTATGGAGATCCCGGGGCCAGACGCAGACGCGAAGGCCGATCGTCTCGCAGAGAGGCTGCGGGCGATACCGGGAATGCGGCCGGAGGTTGTATCCATAACCCGGCCGCAAATCAGGACCGACATCCGCATCACCGGGCTCGATGACGCGACGTCGCCGGAAGATGTAAAGGCCGTTCTGGCCGAGAAGGGGGATTGCTCACCAGATTCCATCCTGGTGGGCAAAATAGCCGAATTCGGGCGCTCTCAAGAGCGCTCGACAGTTGCAGCGGTGCCCGCCAAAGCCGCTAAGCAGTTGGCCGGCTTGCGTCGGCTGCTGATCGGCTGGTCCTCGGTGCGGGTCGTCCCGTTGAAACCGAGGGCCAAGCGGTGCTATCGCTGCATGGGCGAGGGCCATGTAGCAGCGAACTGTCGTGCCTCGGAAGACCGGTCGGAATTTTGCTTCCGATGCGGTCAGAAGGGGCACAAGGCCGCTAGTTGCAAGGCCACGGCTCTGCACTGCCTGCTATGCGGGGCGGCAGGCAAGCCCGCTGGGCATAAGCTGGGGACGAAGAATTGTCCCCAGCCAAAGAAGGCGCCCCCCGCCAAACCAAGGCGGGAGGAGCAGGGGTCCGAGCGGATGGACGTGGTCGAAGCTGCCGAGGCGAGCTCCCAGTCCTCCGCAAAGACGACACCAGCCCCAAGAAGGGCGAAGGCTCGGGGACCGGTCTCGGGGGGGACCGGTTCCCAATGAGTCCGGGAGGTGCGCGCGGAGTCCCCGCGCGCCTCTCGAGAGTGGGCGTAGGCCCGGAGAGAGAAGGCCGGTTGCGGCCGTTCGCTGGGGCGCTGCCCGGTCAATAACAACATTGGTACCGGGAGGCGCCACCGGAAGCGACCTTGAGGGACCACTCGAGTTTTAGTGGGTAGGACGCAGTTCTGCGGGAGCCCCACATAACCGTCTAGCCGCCCCCGCGGCTAGCGGTACACGTAAATGTGTTTCTCGAGTATAAAAAAAAAAAAAAAAAAAAGGTTAGGTTAGGTTAGGTTCCTGCGGGAGTTGCTGAATCTCCTACCAGGCGCGTCCGTAGGTGGCGGATAACGGAACGCCGCACAGATATGTGCGGTATCGGGTTTACCCGGCGCGGACCAAAATCAGCATCACACCGTAATCCTCACTGAGAGGACCGGGGTCTCTGTTCTGGCAGAGTCGCGAGGAGAAAACCTCTATAAAAACTACCATACCGTAATCCTCACTGAGAGGACCGGGGAGCTGGCACAAGTCGGCTCGCGAGGAGAGCGACCTCTATAAAAACGCATCATACCGTTACTGCCCTTTTCAGGGCGGCCGGGGGTCCTGTCGTGGCAGGGCTGCGGGGAGTAAACCCCAGAAGGGTAATATTGGGTTTCGGGAAGGGTCGGCGGGGTGAAAACCTTGCCTTCCCGACCCAGAATCCTACTTACCCTGAAACAAATCTCCAAATCTGAGCCGCTGTAGTCCTCGGCGGCCCGGGCCTTTCCGTGTGAAGGGTGGTGACGGAGGCGGTCACCAACCAGTTAGGGGCTCTCCCCTGGGCCAAGCTTGTCCCCCTTGGGAGTAGCACAAGCTACAAAAATGGAAATATGGCAGAAAAGAATGACTCTCCCCACGGGGTACCCGCCCAACGGCGGGGAATCCCCCCTGGCAAGGCGCAAGCTAAGCCAGGTAATCCGGGCACTCGTAGTGTGGGGGCCTGGACTTCGATGCCAGTCGGTAGTGAGGGTGAGGCGCGATGCCAAGATCCCTCTAACGTCCGCGGGAGTTCCGCGAAGGCACCTTCGGGTGCGTCTGCGATCACGGCCGAGCAGTTGCAACGGTCGAGGGAACTGATAAGCGACGAGGAGATCGCTCGAATGAAAAGCGGAGTTCGCACAGCGTACATCGAGTACGGGAGCGACTCTGAGGAGTTTAGGATGGAGGCGACTAGCTTCATGAAGAAGCTAGGCCGCCAAGTGGAGCTCGAGGGCTTCAGCAAGGAGGAGGCCGCGAAGATGGTTCGCGAAAATCTGGGGTTGGTGCTCCAGCCTGTCAAGGGCGAAAGAGCACGAAGGAAGGCGGAGAGCCAGAAGACTCCTCTTCCTCCCCCCCCTGCGGCGGTCCGAAGCCGAAGCGGCTCTCGCAGAAGGCGGCGGGAAAGTCACTCGCCCCCTGCGATTGAGTCCAGATCCCAGTCGGCCATGACGGTGACGTCGGTGACGGAGGAGTCCTCCTACCTGGAGGTCTCTGATGACGAAGAGGAGATCCCGAGCCAGCCCAAGGTCCCCAAGACCAAGGGTCAATTGGCGAAGCGCGGGCGCGGGCGTCCCCCAACAACGGGGGAGTACGTTGGTGCACGCAAGGCCCGCCAGGAGCTGAAGGCCTTCGCAGCGCAAGAGGCCAAGGAGAGCGAGCAGCGGGAGCTGGACCGCCTTATACTCCACGCTAGTGAGAAGCTGGAGAAGGCGAGAGAGAAGGCGCAGGGCGAGCAAGCTGGGCTCCCTGCGCATGACATCGTGAAAAATGTCAAGGTCGCGACAAACACCATTATACAGTGCGCCGAGAGGTCCAAGAACCTCAAGGGCACTGTGGTGAAGGCCATCAAGGACTCCGCTGTCCTTATTGCGGCCTCGGTTGAGGAATTACGGCTTCGCACCACGGATGACGAAGTCCGTAAGTTGAACGCGGCCAACCAGAAGCTCCAGAGGGAGCTCCAGGAGTTGCGCCGCGAGGTCGAGGCCCTCAAGGCCGTCCGGCAAGAGGCTCCGTCCGGGCATATGCCCAGGGACGTCGAGGTGTCCGAGGTGCCCCCGGTGTCCAGTATTGTGTCCCAGATCGGGGCCATGCTGGACGCCCGGTTCGAGGCCCTCGAGAGGGATGGGAGACTCCTCCCGCCACCTCCGCCGGCGAGTCGCCGCCCACCATTACAGCGCGGCAGACTGGGGATGACGTCAGAGGACGAGGGAACGTTCTCCACTTTCGTCGCCAATCCCCCCAAGAGGCGGGCCGCTGCCCGGGCTGCGAAGGCGCAGCAGTCTGACGCTGCCCCTGAAAGGCAGCCAACCCCCGGTCCGGCGCCCAAGCCGCCAACCGACAAGGGGTCCAAAAAGGGCAAGGGCCAAGGGAAGCGCACCAAAGCGCCTGCCCCTCCGGCCCCCCCCAGAGAGCCTCGCCCGCTTCCCCCTCCACCCGTCGCGATGGACTTTTCATTCGCGGAGGTTGCGAAGCGCGGACGGGACAAGGCGCCCAAGGCGCCCAAGAGTCGAAAGCCCCAGGGCAAGGCTCAGGCCCGATCCGGTCCAGGACGGGCGGAGACCAAGCCCAAGCGCATCCGGGTACCTCAGACGGCGGTCATCCACGTCCGGTACTCGGATGATGCCCTCAAAACTGGTGCCACGTATGCCGGCTTCTTTGAGATAGCCATCTCAGAGATCAGGCTGGCTGACGTTGGCATCAGCGGGGGCATGGGCTTCAAGTGTGCCCAGTCCGGGGGGAAACTCATGGAGGTCCCGGGCCCAGACGCGGACGCTAAGGCCGACCGTCTGGCCGAGAAGCTCCGCGCGATTCCTGGCATGCGGCCGGAAGTGATCTCGATCACCCGGCCGCAGTTGCGCACGGATCTTCGGGTGGTGGGTCTCGATGACGCCACCACGCCGGAGATGGTGAAGCAGGCGCTCGCGGAGCAAGGAGGATGCCCACCAGACACAATCCTGGTGGGCAAGATAGCGGAATTCGGCCGGACCCAAGAACGGTCGACAGTGGCAGCGGTGCCCGCCAAAGCCGCGAAGCAGCTGACGGGTCTTCGTCGGCTGCTCATAGGCTGGTCTTCGGTGCGGATTGTTCCGCTGAAACCGAGGGCCAAGCGGTGCTACCGCTGTATGGGGGAGGGCCACGTGGCCTCGAAGTGTCGCGCCGCTGAGGACCGCTCGGAACTCTGTTTCCGTTGCGGTCAGAGCGGGCACAAGGCCGCGAAGTGCGCGGCGACAACGCTGTACTGCCTGCTGTGCGGGTCAGCAGGCAGGCCAGCTGGCCACATGCTGGGGAGCAAGAATTGCCCCCAGCCCAAGATGCTGCCCGCCGCCGTTTCCAAACGGCGGCCTGAGCAGGAGCCTGAGGAGATGGAGGTGAGTGAGGTTGCTGAGGCGAACCTCCCCTCCACTTCAAAGACGGCCCCTGCTCGCTCACGGGCAAAGACTCGGGGATCGGTCTCGGGGGGGACCGGTTCCCAATAGAGTCCGAGAGGTGCGCGCGGAGTCCCCGCGCGCCTCTCGAGTGGGCCCGAGGAGGCCTCTTTAGAGACGCCGGTTGCGGCGGTTCGCAGGGGCGCTGCCCGGTCAATAAGCTTAGTGCTTGGAACCGGGAGGCGCTGCCAACGCGACCATGAGGGACCCGATGGGGTTTAGTGGGTAGGACGCAGTTTTGTCTGCGGGAGTCCCACACCCCCCTCAGCCACCCCCGTGGCGGAGGATGTGCGTAAATGCATTCCCCATCGCAAAAAAAAAAAAAAAAAAAAAAAAAAAAAAAAAAAAAAAAAAAAAAAAAAAGGTTAGGTTAGGTTAGGTTAGGTTAGGTTAGGTTAGGTTAGGTTAGGTTAGGTTAGGTTAGGTTAGGTTAGGTTAGGTTAGGTTAGGTTAGGTTAGGTTAGGTTAGGTTAGGTTAGGTTAGGTTAGGTTAGGTTAGGTTAGGTTAGGTTAGGTTTTTTTTTTTTTTTTTTTTTTTAGCGGCTCTGTTCCCTGATACTATTTTTCAAGGGATATTTTAAATCTAGGGGTTTATTGCCTTCTGTCTTTAATATTGTATTTCTCTAATCTATGTGATCTAAACCTCCGACTTTCATAGCTAACCTGACTACTTTCTTTATTGCCTACTCTATTTTTATGCTAGTTTTAGTTGTTTACAGTTTCTTATAGCTATGTCTTAAAAGTATGGTCTAATACATCGGCTTTTATCTTATATCTATTACATATTCTGTTTATATCTATCGTTCATATACATTTCTAGTCTTACTTCTATTACATATTTGTAGAGAGCGTACATTCTATCTTAATACTACTTATTGTCTTTTATTTAGTCCTTTCACTTTTTCACCTTCTTTTCACTTTCTTACAATTTCTTAGTCTAGCTTATTAACTACTACTATTTTCTACTATTACATTATTATATAACTGACAGCTCTATCATTGCTTTATCTGGTATAGTCTCAGCTATACTTAAAAACAATTGCTTAGATACCTAGGTCTTATTTCTATCTATTGCACCACGGCATATCATCTCGCAGTAGCTAATAAAAGACTCTACAGTGTCTTTATTTGCAATTAAATCTTGTAATTTATCCAACTCTAGTTTTATGCCCAACTTTTGTTCAAAATCGAACCTGGTCTTTCCGTAAACGGGACACTCTAAGAGGAGGTGAGGAACTGTTTCCTCAACGGTGTCATCACAGGCGCATGCCGGACTCTCCTTGCACTTGAAGCGGTTCAAGTATTGGGAGAATCCGCCATGTCCCGTGAGGACTTGTGTTACCAGTCCCGTTGGACGCAATCTCCGGACTATTTTGTACGCTTTTGTGGCGTCGGGGAGGAACAGCTTGGTGATAGCAGCCGTTTCAGCTGTCCGATATCTCTCGTTCCAGATCTCCAAGGACCGACTCCGGAGAGTCCTTTTAACGAAGGATATCGGGCACCTGTCGTAGTCGGGCTTCCTTTTGGAAGCCTGGGCCGCCGCTTTTGCGAGTTCGTCAGCGCGCTCATTGCCTGGAAGCCCGGCGTGGGCCTTGACCCAGAATAAAGACACGTCTTTATTCTGTGTGAAGGCCCTCCGCAGGTTCTTCCGTGCTTCCACGGCCAGAGGGTGAAGGGAGCTGTGGTTAGCGATCGTCTCCAGCGCTGCCCTCGAGTCGCTATATATGCCAAAGCTCGTCTCCGCCCTCCTGAGGATCACATCCGTCGCTCTGCATATGGCCAGGAGCTCAGCCTGGTACACCGTGCAGTACGCGGACAAGCATAGCTTGAGGGTCTTGATCTCGGCCTCATCTTTCCAAATGGAGAGTGCGGCTCCGACCTTTCCCTCAATCTTGCTTCCGTCGGTGAAGATTCGCACCGACTGCACGTTGTACCTGTCCACGAGGCTTTGGTCCATCAGACACACGAACCCCAGGTCCATATGCTCCGCGGGATGTGGAGCTTCTGTAAAGTCGACCACACTATCGGTCTCTCGATCTCCTAGTACCTCCGGGAACGACCCTCTCTTCGCCTCGAACAGGGCGGCTGCCTCCTGTATCCTGAGGTCGAGAGGCAGTATCCCCGAAAGTACCAGCGCCGAGTTCAGAGAGACTGTGCGGTATGACCTACAGAGCTTCTGTGCGAATCCTCTTTGCACCGAGTTTAGACGCTTCTGAACTCCTTTCTTCTGCGATGCTGGCGCCCATGCTGCTGCTGCGTAGGTTATAATTGGCTCCACCGCCGCCACGTAGATCGTCCTAATGATGTCAGGGTTTAGGCCCCAGGTTACTCTCGCCGCTTTAGATAGTTGCTTGTAGATATCCAATGCCTTCAAGCACTGGGTCTCTACATGCTTATTAAATGTAAGCTTCTCGTCCACGATGAGCCCCAGGATCTTCACCTCTTTGGACATGGCGATGTCGACCCCTCCCATGGACAGCCTTGGGGTGTCGTACTTAAGCTTTCTTGTTAGAACCATTGCACAAGTCTTGTGCGGTGCAAACTTAAGTTTGTTCTCGACTCCCCACTGCTGTACATAGGAGAGAGCGGCGTTCGCTTGTCCCTCGATCTCCCGCGCTGTGTCCGCACTGAATACAAGGACGATATCGTCCGCAAATGCTTGCGCCCAGTCTCCCCTCCCCTCCAGTCCCCGTAATAGTGGGTCGAGAAGCAAGTTCCACAGGATGGGACCGCCGATTGACCCTTGCACGCATCCTTGGTTGGTGCTACGCGTGCTCTCTTCCCCAGCATATCTTACTTTGACAGTTCTGCAGCTCAAATAGCTGTCTAGTAGCCTCCTGATATTTACCGGACACTTTTCCTCAGCCAGTCTAATTTTTAAGGCAGGCCACCACGCGCAGTCGAAGGCCCCCTCTATATCCAATGACACTAGGGTTACCAGCTTCTTCAGCTCAATCATACCCTGGATATGGTGTATCAGATTATAGAGAGCTCCTTCGGTGCTTCTTTGGGGCATGAATCCGTACTGGCGAGTACTAATCCGCGGTACTAGATGGTGTTTGATCCTTGCTACTAGCAGCTTCTCCAGAACCTTCCCTAGAACCGGCAACAGACCAATAGGTCTGTATGCCTTGGGTGTCGTATATGAGTCCTTGCCCGGCTTTCTAAGAACCACCACTGTGGCCTCCTTCCAGATGTCCGGGAAGTGGCCTATCTCCAGGCACTTGTTGAATAGGGCAAGCGACTCTTCTAGGTCTTGTGCTAAGGCTCTTCTGCAGATGTCAGCCGTGAAGCCATCCGCTCCTGGTGCCTTCTTGGCGTTGAAGCTCTTCATCGCGGTCTCTAGCTCCAGCAAGGTGAACGTCGGGTCGTGATGCTCACCATCCTGCCTTTCGTTCACCCGCTCAGCCGCTTCCCTAATGCGGCGGTGAAGGGTGCTATCTTCGCTTTCGGTGTCCCTTGGGTAGAAGGTCTCGGCGAGTAAGTCTGCTGATTCTTTGGGATTAAGTTGTACTCCATCTTTGGTTGTTAGGGTCAAATCTTCTTGTCTCCTGGCGGTCCTGTTAATTATCCTGTAAATCCCCTCCCATACCCCTTCTCTGTCTTGCCTCTCGCAGAACTCTTTCCAACTGTTAGTTCGGGCTTTCTTGGCTTGGCACTCGTAGATTTCTTTCCTTTGCAGGTATTCTTCGACGACTTTCTCTCTTCGATGTGGCGTGGCATTTTTAATTCTACGGCGATACGTGACCATTGTTTTCTTGAGCTTTGAAAGCTCATCACTCCACCAGGGTACCCGGAGAATCTCCGTACCCTTCTTGGATGGAATCGCCTCTCTACAGGCAGTTGTGATGTTTTGTGTGAGCTTCAGTACAAGTTGTTCTAGGGATTGTTTGGTCGTTGTTTCGTGTATCGCTTCTATGTTTATGTTGCTCTCTGTTTTTTGTTGCACCAGTGTTTCTCGGAAGAGGTCCCAGTTGGCTTTTTTAGTGTTGTACAGTCGGGTGGTTCTTTGGACTCTCATTCCTTTGCTTTTTTCTACTTTCACATCGAAGAGGATGGTGTTATGGTCAGAGCTTATCATGTCCTGGTCTACCCTCCAGTTTTCGATAAGCCCTAACAAGTCGTCGGTACTAGCCGTGATATCTATGTGGCTTGTGTACGCCCTCGTACCTCTCATGGTGTCGAAAGTGGGCGTATCTCCTGTGTTCAATACCTGCATTCCTGACTCCTCCAGGGCCCCGGACATCTCAACGCCCCTGGGGTCTTCTACTGTGCTGCCCCACCAGGTACTCTTAGCGTTGCTGTCGCCACCTATCAACAGCATACGCGGCCCAAGTTCCTCAATGACCTCCCTCAGCCGGTCCAGGTATGGCCCCAGTGGTTGGTCTGGCTCAAAATAAAAGGAAACCGCCGCGATTTCCCAGGCGCTGGTTCGGATCCTCACTACAACAATATTGTTGGTCGTGAGTTTCGGGCACAGCGTGACGTCAAACTCGTTGTTAAAGACAACAATCGCCGCCTTCACTGTCCCATCTCCTATTTCAGCGCACTGGTAGACTCTCGCCCCACGGTAGTCCTTCATTCTTCGCACTCCTCCCACGTATGGCTCCTGGACCAGCGCAAACGCCAATTTGCGTTTGCTGGCCTCCACCATGAGTTCAGTCGTTGCCAACTCTTTTCTCTGTAGGTTAACCTGGGCTACTGCATAACCTCCTCTGGTGGGGTTGCCTACCCGTGAGCGTGCTGGAACCACCTCAGCAATACGCGACTTTAGCTCGCGCCAGTGCCTCCCACCTCCTTCGCACTTGGCATTCAGAGCTAAAGGCATTGTGGCCTACGCTATCGTGCTTTGCCGCTGTGCAATTGCAGCATGTAGGTGCTGCTCCGGCAAGCCAGTCCGTGCATTTGTCGCGCATATGGGGTCCACCACAGTGGCTGCATTTAGGTACTGTCTCCTTACAATATTTACGGCCATGCCCGTAACCCAAGCAAGTTGAGCATTGGACTAAAGGCGATTGATCTTCAACTCTTACCCTTTGCAGATCAATGTGGAGGTATCCCCTGCTTGTCAACCTTTTATAAAGTTCCGGTGAAACCTTGAGAACCACATGACTATTGTGAGGGTTTCGGGCTTTACGTCTAAACTTGACTTCCGCTCTGTCCTCTTTCTTATTTAAGCCATGGAAGATTTCCTTATTCTGATTCCGTAGTGCCATGAGTACATCCCCATCGCTGTGATGCGACAAGACGTCCCTCATGACAACCAGAGGGTCTTGGTTTTGCACGTCTTCTACTATGAGGTGGTTCGCCGCGTCTTTGAGTCTTTCTTTGACTTTGTTACGCTCTTCCTCGGTTCTGCAACCCACTATTATTTTTCGGTCCTTGACCTTTCGGACCCTTTCTACTTTAACCCACCCGTCCTTGGCATTTACCGCTTTCCTCACTTTGTCCAGGACCTCGTCACCATTATCAGTGTCACTCTTGGATGCCACTACAACAGAGTGTAGTACAGTCCGTTCCTTGTTCTGGTCTCTGGGCGGTGCGGCTACGACACTCGCGTACGTGCCAAGGTTCGTGTGTCCAGCAATCATCTCTTTGAGCCTCTCCATTTCATTGAAGGTGCTCTCTATCTTTGCTCCTTGTTCCCTAAGAAGCCTCATCATTTCCCTTCCCTCTTCCCCAGTAACTCCCGTCCCCCCATTGTTATCCTTCTTTTCCCCTTCCCTTTCCTCTTTATCTTCCCCTTTACTAATGCTTTGTATTTCTGTTTCAGGTGCTGCTTTGGCCGTAGCTGCTGCTGCCCCCTTCACAAGAAGATACAAGTTTTCTACAGCCAGCGTTATCCCAGTCTTCAGGTCAGTTTTCAAATTACGCGATTCACGAAGGCAACATTTAGCCCTTTCAAGCCATGTCTTCGCTTGTGCTACCCTATCGACGGTCACCATCACCTCCGGCCTCGGCCCCGGCACCGGTGACAGCCCAATCGACTCTACGGAAGTTCGTCGTGTTCTCCCATCCATGGGGTATGTCGGCCTTGGCTTGGTTCTGGTCTTTTGGGGTGTCCTCGGCACCGGTGCCGGAGTCGTCATCGTGGGCGAGTGCTGGTGTGCCCTAGAAGTACAGAGCTTGGGGTCTAATTTGCCCTCTATCTCACCTATACTTCTTCTAACGTTCGTCGTCTGTACCGGTGATGCCGTTGGTGAAGGTCCTGCCTTCTCCATGTTAGTAGGTGAGGTTTGGGGTCTCACGCTGGTCGCCCGTTTCGCGGGGGTCCTCGAGAGGAACATGTCTGCGAGCCGCTACACGTCAAAATATAAAAACACTCAATAAAGTGTTGTTTTACGGTCGTTGTAAAACGACTCAGTGTAAAAATAACAATCTGTATATAAATTGTATAGTCCTAATTACTAATACTAATTTGCTTTTGTGTTTCAGGTCTACGGTTGGCGTATTATGTCTCCGGTCTGCGAGTCTACGGTCTACTACGAGCTCCGGTTTCCAGGTAAGTACCTTTTCTGTTACTCTATGTAGAGCAAACGTTGGCTTATGGCCTTTTTTACACTCTCCGTAGGGTTCTTAACACGAATCGCGAGTTGAAATTTTTCGGTACTCTACCTAAATTTTTTATCTCGCGAGTTGCTCTATGTAGAGCTTTGTCTGTATTGTAGTCTAAAAGAGCTGTTCGAGCCCTTTTATTTGAGACCAATCTCAATGTCCTAGGGTTGATAGGAGTGGAGTAATGCCGGTTTTAATATTTTCAAAATGGCGTCCGAAATGACCTTGAAATCTTTAGAAACTCCTACAACCGTCAATTTTAACCGTAGCGAGATGCGGTTTCTTGCTACGAGCTTCCCCTTGCGAGGTCTACCTGCCTACCAAAGCAGTTTTTCCTAGGTAGAGCTGCTCTCCTTTTTCCGCTTACGTAAGCGGATAATGTAGAGGGGAGCGGGGGATTATTCCCTGAAAAAGTCCCGTCTCTCTACGACGTGCCTATCGAAAGTTACGGCCGATTCCGTGAAAAAGTGGAGGGGATCCAAAATGGCGGCCGAAACTTTGACTGACGATATCTCCGGTATTTCCGGTCGTAGAAAAGCGTGCAAGGGCTCGCTAGAATCGTCTCTCTACGCTCTACCCGTCCAAATGCTCTGCTCAATTTGGTAGAGCTCAGATTGATCCGACAATCTCTACGTAGAGTCAGCTCCTTATATTGAGTCTAACTCTCTGATGCCCCTATTAGGCGCTTCGTGGTTCTCCGAAAACCTAGCGCGGAACTCTACTTTCCGCTCTACGCTATGTAGAGCAAAAAGCTTCAGACGAGATTTGTAGCTCTCCGCAAACTACACAATTTGCCAAAAACCCCGAGATTCTAGGCCTAATAATGGCGGAGATATCGATTTTCGAAAAATTTTCCAATTTTACCAAAAAATTACGTAAATCGAAAATCGACTTTCCCAATTTTGACACCAATTTTTTGAAATTTTGCACCCCTATAAATCTCGCCCAAAAACCACTTTTAGCGGTGAGAGCTCCGCGATAGCCCCCCTATTCCGGTTTTTACAAGCTTTTGAAATTATGGAAATTTTAATTTTTATATTGCTATATATACAAATTTATATGACCTAAAAATCCAAAAATTGGACTATTTTACGCCTAAAGCTGTGGAGCATATAATACCACTTTTTTAAAATAAAAATTTTTCCCCCTTCTATTTATTTTGCGGAAAAACCAGGTTTCAGCTGAAAATAGGCTGAAAAACTTTTCCGTATGTACTTTTTGTACAGATTATGTTACAAAAAATCTTAGGGCACTTTCTTCCACCTATTTTATATTTTTCCTGATTTTTCGCTATTATAGTCCCGCTTTTATTCAGGAAAAATGCAACAAAAAGTCTTGAAGAATTTCACACCCTTGACTATATATATATTTATAGCTGCCGCGATATGAATTGCGCGTGGGTTTTGAAAGTGCAGTCTAAAGCTACACTAAATTACACGTCTTACAGTCTAAGTATTCAGTCCTAGAAACAACCCCTTCTATTTAAAATCCGCTGTAAAAGGGCGAATTTAGGGGAGTCAGTACACAAAAAATACAATAAAAAATAACAATAAGGTCTTAAAATTAGTTTTAAAATACTAGAATACTTAAACTACTCTGCTTTACCCTTCCCAATTTTTCCGGATTTTTAGGGGTGGTTTTCACCCTTTTCCAATATTTGGCGAAATTTTGGGATTTAATATCTCCAAATCTACTCGCTAGAAAAATCCGAAAATTTGAGAGGGGGTTTAGGCTGTCCTCAGCTATTTTTAACGCTAATAAAAAGTCTAGGTCATAGATCTTATTCTAGACTTATGACCGCTTCACTTTTTTTCACTTTTCAAGTGTCTATATCTCTGTCAGCACTTAACTTATTGATGCGCTGAAAATTGCTCCCGGCTGGTCCCTGCGGGCTCCCGGCTGCAATGATGTCCAATTTCCGGAAAAGTCCGGAATTCCAGAAACACGTTCCACGTGGTTTTGGTGAAAATCGGGAATAACTCCTCGAATTTTCACGGGAAAAATCCTGATGTGGTGTCACCTTGTAGGTCCTTTCCTGGCGCACTTTTCTACACTTCACAATATATGTGTCGTAGATCTCTTTTTAGAGTTATCTGCACTTGAAGGTAAAAATAACCTCCAATTTGAGGTTATTTTCCGCACTTTTCACTGAAAGTTGCACCGATTTGAAAAATTTTTTCACTTTCGGAAAGGTCTCGTCAGCGCGATCACGGGGACGTATTTCACAAGTTGATAGGACGAAAAATGCCACTTCGGCTAATTTTTCCGCGCGGAGCTCGGCGTTTTCGTGCCGTCCGCGGGTCCGGCGGGCGCGGGACTCGGTTAGGTTAGGTTAGGTTAGGTTAGGTTAGGTTAGGTTAGGTTAGGTTAGGTTAGGTTAGGTTAGGTTAGGTTTTTTTTTTTTTTTTTTTTTTTTTTGTAGCGGCTCTGTTCCCTGATATTATTATTCAAGGGATGTTGTCAGTCTTATTGGGGTTTATTGCCTACTTTCTTAGATATTTGTATTTCTCTATTCTGTTCTGTTTAACCTCCGACTTTCATAGCTAATACAACCTGTCTACTTTCTTTATTTCCTATGCTAGTTTGCTACTTTCTATTTCTTTATTTCCTACTTACTTATGCTATTACAGTTTCTTATATTGTTATCTTATTCTATTACATACTTTTCTTATCTCTAATTACATTTATCTATATATTATTATCTTATTTTATCTTTTACATTTTAACAATTTCTCGAGCGGGAGAGTACCTTATATAATACTATGTCTTACTTTCTATACTATTTACTACTACATTTTTATTTGCTTATTATGATGACACACTATTTAGTAGGTATTTTATAAACTATTACATTACTATCTATTTTCTAATTATACATCTTTTAGCTTCTTCGTTACTTGTACATATAATCTCAAATTATACTTTAAGGAACTGCTTGTTCATCTTTGTTTCTTTTATTGGCACTTCTGCATACTTTTACGCAATAGTTCAAAAACGCAATCATGGTGTCTTTACCAGCCACTAACTCGTGTAATGTGTCCAGTGTGAGTTTTGTACCTATTTTAGCTTCTAAATTGTACCTGTCAGTACCATATATTGGACAATCTATGAGAAGGTGTGGGACAGTTTCCTCGGTTGTTGAGTCGCAGGCGCATGATGCGCTCTCCCTGCACTTGAAGCGATTCAAGTACTGGGAGAACCCACCATGTCCTGTGAGGATCTGTGTCAAGTGTCCCTCCGGCCTTATCTTACGAATAAGGGTGTATGCCTTGCCTACGTCAGGGAAGAAGATCTTGGTGGTCGACGCTGTTGCACCTGTCCGATACCGTTCGTTCCAGACCTCTATAGATTGATTACGTAGAGTCCTCTTGACAAACGATATTGGACATCTGTCATAATCAGGCTTCCTTTTGGAAGCTAACGCCGCCCCCCTAGCGAGTTCATCAGCGCGCTCGTTACCCGGAAGTCCCGCGTGGGCCTTGACCCAGAACAAAGAGACATCTTTGCCCCTGGCCGAGGCTTTCCGCAGGCTTTCACGAGCTTCCACTGCAAGTGGGTGGAGAGAGCTATGGTTTACGATCGTCTCCAGCGCTGCCCTCGAATCGCTATAAACACCAAAGCTCGTCTCCGCCCTTTTGAGGATTACGCTGGTCGCTTTGCATATGGCCAGAAGTTCCGCCTGGTAGACTGTGCAGTACGCGGACAGTGAGAGTTTGAGGGTCTGAATCTCGGCCTCACGATTCCATACGGAAAGTGCGGCTCCGACTTTCCCCTCGATCTTACTGCCGTCGGTGAATATACGCACCTGCTGCACATTGTGCCTGTCTACTAGGTTTTGGTCTACCAAGCACACGAACTCCAGTCTCATATGCTCTGCGGGATGAGGAGCCTCTGCAAAGCCCACTACAGTCTCGGTCTCTCTATCTCCTAGCACTTCCGGGGACGACCCTCTCCTGGCCTCGTACAACGTGGCTGCTTCTCGTACTTTGAGGTCGAGAGGCAGTATCCCCGCAAGCACCAGCGCCGAGTTAAGAGAGACTGTGCGGTAGGCCTTGCACAGCTTCTGTGCGAATCCTCGCTGCACGGTGTTGAGGCGCTTTTGAACTCCTAACTTCCCTACTGCCTGTACCCATGCTGCTGCTCCGTAGGTGACAATCGGTTCCACCGCCGCCGTATAGATCGTCCTGATGATCTCCGTGTTGAGGCCCCATGTGACCTTGGCTGCCCTACTCAGCTGTTTATATATGTCGATAGCCTTCCTACATTGGTTATCGACGTGCGTGTTGAAAGTAAGCCTATCGTCAATGGTAAGCCCCAGGATTTTCACTTCCCTAGAGACAGCAATGTCGGTCCCTCCCATGGACAGCCGCGGGGTGTCGTACTTCAGTTTTCGCGTTAGTACAATGGCTGTCGTTTTGTGCGGAGCAAACTTCAGCTTGTTTCGCTGTCCCCACTGCTGTACATAGGAGAGAGCGGCATTTGCTTGCCGTTCCACCTCCAGGGCGGTGTCCCCGTCGAAGATCAGGACGATATCGTCCGCAAAAGCCTGGCACCTATCTCCTCTCTCCTCCAGTCCGCGTAATAGTGGGTCGAGAAGCAGGTTCCAGAGAATTGGACCGCCGATTGACCCTTGCACGCATCCTTGATTGGTGCTACGCGTGCTCTCTTCCCCAGCATACCTGACCTTGACAGTCCTGCAGCTGAGATAGCTGTCTAGTATCCTCCTAATATTGACCGGACACTTTTCCTCAGCCAGTCGGACTCGCATTGCTGGCCACCATGCGCCATCGAAGGCCCCCTCTATATCCAATGACACTAGGGTTACCAGCTTCTTCAGCTCCATCTTACCCTTGATATGGTGTATTAGATTATAGAGGGCGTCCTCGGTGCTCCTCTGGGGCATGAATCCGTACTGGCGAGTACTAATCCTCGGTACAAGATGGTATTTTATCCTTGATACTATCAGCTTCTCTAGAACCTTGCCTAGTACCGGCAGAAGACCGATTGGTCTATATGCCTTGGGTGTTGTATAGCTCTCCTTGCCCGGTTTTCTGAGTACCACTACTGTGGCCTCCTTCCAGATGTCCGGGAAGTGTCCTATCTCTAGGCACTTGTTGAACAGGGCAAGGGACTCCTCTAGGTTCGTCATCAAGGCTCTGCTGCAGATGTCTGCCGTGAAGCCATCCGCTCCTGGTGCCTTCTTGGCGTTAAAGCTGTTTAGCGCGGTCTCTAGCTCCAGCAAGGTGAACGACGGGTCGTGATGTTCACCATCCTGCCTTTCGTTCACCCGCTCTGCCGCTTCCCTGATACGGCGGTGTAGGGTGCTGTCTGTGCTTTCTGTGTCCCTAGGGTAGAAGGTATCGGCTAGCAGGTCTGCTGATTCTTTGGGATTAAGTTCTTTACCATCTGCGGTTTTTAGGGTCAAATCTTCTTGTCTCCTGGCGGTCCTGTTTATGACTCTGTAAATACCCTCCCATACCCCTTCTCTGTCCTGCTTCTCGCAGAACTCTTTCCAACTTGCTATTCGGGCATTCTTGGCTTGGCACTCGTAGTTTTCTTTCTTTTGCAGGTATTCTTCGACGACCTTATCTCTTCGATGCGGCGCGGCATTCTTAATTCTTCTGCGATACCTAACCATCACCTTTTTCAGGCTTGCGAGTTCGTCGCTCCACCAGGGAACCCGTAGCGTCTCTGTGCTTTTCTTCGGGGGGATGGCTGCCTTGCACGCTGTGGTGATGAGCTCTGTGACCTTAAGCACAGTTTGCTCTAGTTCGTGCTTCGCGTCTATATTACGTATCGCTTCTATATTTATGTTATTAGAGTCTTTTAATTGCACCAATTTTTCTTGGAAGAGGTCCCAGTTGGCTTTCTTTGTATTGTACAGTCGGGTGGTTCTTTGGACTCTCATTCCTTTACTTTTCTGGACTCTAACATCGAAGAGGATGGTATTGTGGTCAGAGCTTATCATGTCTTGGTCTACCCTCCAATTATCGACAAGCTCTAACAGGTCGTCGGTACTTGCCGTGATGTCTATGTGGCTTGTGTACGCCCTCGTACCTCTCATGGTGTCGAACGTGGGCGTATCTCCTGTGTTTAATACCTGCATTCCTGACTCCTCCAGGGCCCCGGACATCTCAACGCCCCTGTGGTCTTCTACAGTGCTGCCCCACCAGGTACTCTTAGCGTTGCTGTCGCCACCTATCAACAGCATACGCGGCCCAAGTTCCTTAATGACCTCCCTCAGCTGGTCCAGGTATGGCCCCAGTGGTTGGTCTGGCTCGAAATAAAAGGAAACCGCCGCGATTTCCCAAGCGCTGGTTCGGATCCTCACTACAACGATATTGTTGGTCGTGAGTTTCGGGCACAGCGTGACGTCGAACTCGTTGTTAAAGACAACAATCGCCGCCTTCACTGTCCCATCTCCTACTTCAGCGCACTGGTAGACTCTCGCCCCACAGTAGTCCTTCATTCTTCGCACTCCTCCCACGTATGGCTCCTGGACCAGCGCGAACGCCAATTTGCGTTCGCTGGCCTCCACCATGAGTTCAGTCGTTGCCAACTCTTTTCTCTGTAGGTTGACCTGGGCTACTACATAACCTCCTCTGGTGGGGTTGCCTACCCGTGAGCGTGTTGGAACCACCTCAGCAATACGCTACCTTAGCTCGCGCCAGTGCCTCCCACCTCCTTCGCACCTGACATTCAGAGCTAAAGGCATTATGCCCTACGCTGTCATGCTTAGCCGCTGTGCAATTGCAGCATGTAGGTGCTGCTCCGGCAAGCCATTCCGTGCATTTGTCACGCATATGGGATCCTCCACAGTGACTGCATTTAGGCACTGTTTCTTTGCAATATTTACGGCCGTGTCCGTAACCCAAACAGGTTGAGCACTGGACTAACGGCGATTGGTCTTCAACCCTGACCCTTTGCAAATCAATGTGGAGGTATCCCCTGCTTGTTAACCTTTTGTACAATTCTGGTGAGACTTTAAGAACCACATGGCTATTGTGAGGGTTTCGGGCTCTACGTCTAAACTTGACTTCCGCTCTGTCCTCTTTTTTGTTTATGCCATGGAAGATTTCCTTATTTTGGTTCCGTAGTGCCATAAGTACGTCCCCATCGCTGTGATGCGACAAGACGTCCCTCATGACCACCAGAGGGTCTTGATTTTGCACGTCTTCTACAGTGAGGTGGTTCGCCGCGCCTTTGAGTCTTTCTTTTACTTTATCACGCTCTTCCTCAGTTCTGCAACCCACTATTATTTTTCGATCTTTGACTTTTCGGACTCTTTCCACTTTTACCCACCCGTCCTTGGCATTCACCGCTTTCCTCACTTTATCCAGGACCTCGTCTCCATTGTCAGCGTCACTCTTGGATGCCACTACAACAGAGTGTAGTACAGCCCGTTCTTTGTTCTGGTCTCTGGGTGGTGCGGCGACGACACTCGCGTACGTGCCAAGGTTCGTGTGTCCGGCAATCATCTCTTTGAGCCTCTCCATCTCATTGAAGGTACTCTCTATCTTTGCTCCTTGTTCCCTAAGAAGCCTCATCATTTCCCTTCCCTCTTCCCCAGTAACTCCCGTCCCCCCATTGCTATCCTTCTTTTCCCCTTCCCTTTCCTCTATATCTTCCCCTTTACTAATGCTTTGTATTTCTGTTTCAGGTGCTGCTTTGGCCGTAGCTGCTGCTGCCCCCTTCACAAGAAGATACAAGCTTTCTACAGCCTGCGTTATCCCAGTCTTCAGGTCAGTTTTTAGGTTACGCGATTCACGAAGGCAACATTTGGCCCTTTCGAGCCATGTCCTCGCCTGAGCCACCCTATCGACGGTCACCCACACCTCTGGCCTCGGCCCCGGCACCGGTGAAAGCCCAATCGACTCCACAGACGTTCGTCGCGTTCTTCCATCTATGGGGTGTGTCGGTCTTGGCTTGGTTCTGGTCTTTTGGGGTGTCCTCGGTACCGGCGCCGGGGTCGTCATCGTGGGCGAGTGCTGGTGTGCCCTAGAGGTACAGGGTTTGGGGTCTAATTTGCCCTCTATTTCACCTATACTTCTCCTAACGTTTGTCGTCTGTACTGGTGATGTCGTTGGAGAGGGTCCTGCCTTCTCCACGTTAGTAGGTGAGGTTTGGGGTCTCACGCTGGTCGCCCGTTTCGCGGGGGTCCTCGAGAGAAACATGTCTGCGAGCCGCTACACGTCAATAAATAATAAGTTCAATAGAACCTCGTGGGATCGCTGAATACAGCAACTCCGTAAATATATAAATGTGTCAGGGTTGTGTACTAGCCAATAAGCTTAGCACACTGTCCGTAATATGTCTTGTAAGACGCGTTAAAACTATATAATATACCTAACCTAATTGTGTTGGCCAATAGGCTTCGCACACAGTCTTAAACTAACTTATTTCTAAACGAGGTACTTATGTATAATTCGCTTACTAAAGCGAAATAAAACAAGAGTCTAGTTTTAATTTTTATTACTTACTAACCTTTCTCTTTCTTTTTCAGGTCCTGGTGCAGGGCAGTTCCCTCGAGTCAGCCGGCAGGAGAGATCCGAGCAGCAAGACGGTTGAAGGTAAGTATTTTTAGTACCTCCCGTATTACCCAGAGCCTCGTGCTGTTGGGGGGTAATTAGGGTTCGACCTCTAATTACGTACGCTGAAAACCGCGTCCGAATCGGATAAACGGTTCCGGAGATACAGCTTTTGCGCGCCCTGTATGACGTCACAGACGACTCGGACTTGACCGTTGACGTCACAAACGATTCGGTCTTGACCGTTTCGGTATACGTCACAAACGACTCACACTTGACCGTTGACGTCACAAACGGTTCTGTCTTGACCGTCTAGGCGCCCAGTTGGAGAGACCTCTGGTAGGTCACTGCGCGTCCCGGTGTACCTCGTGTATCCCAGCAGCTTCTCAAGGCGCGTGGGATTTTGGAGTCCTGTTGGATAGGCGCTGAAATTCCCTATCTTTAGACACCAAACAGTAAATAATTTATATGTGTATTTAATTTTAAAAAGGCTATTATATTTAATATTTACTAATTTTGTGCTTTTCCAATAGGTCTTGGGGGTGGTTTAGCTACTAATAATATACTTAACACCACTTTTCAGCTATACCTTAGTTCCTTGATGTGTCCCAATTCCTGTGATATTCCCGGTTTTGCTAATTCCTGTTTTTTTTTAAAACAGGGAATGAAGTTTTCTTTCTGGTGCCTGTCCTCGGCGGTAACGTCACTCGCTCCGTGTCGCTTCGGGGTGGCTTGGCAGCGACCCTTGTGAAGTCGCGCGGGGTTGTTGTACCTTCCCGTGTAGGCGCAGGCTAGGGCTATCCAGGGGTGCAAATTCCTGATTTTTAGAACTATTATTACTATTAATAATATAGTTTTAAGTTGCAGTTGTCTCGTCCGGTGTGGTGAATTTGCACGCTATGTGCAGTTTTGGGGTGGCTTTAGTAGCTACCCTTATAGTGGCGCTCGGGATTGTCCTATATTCCCGTGTAGGCGCAGAATCTGGCTATCCAGTGGTATAACTTCCAGATTTTTATCTCAATACCAGAGTAAAAAATCGAACTGTTTATGTTGCAGGGACCTCGGCGCGGCGGCGATACGGCGGGCGACGCGTCAATTGGGGGTGGCTTAATTAGCTACCCTTATGTTGGCGCGTGGATTTAACCTATGCTCCTGTGTTTGCGGGGGCCTGATCTACCTAGCAAAGCAAGTTCCAGATTTTTCGGACGTATAACTCCCAAGTTATAAGGTCCTAAACTTTATTTTGTCCGTTATCCCGGCTGTCACAGCGGGGGTAAGTGCAATTTTAGGGGTTGTTATACACCCAAAAAAGACGTCACTATTACAGTATATGCAGCCTAGTGCTACTTATACAATATAAAATTTTGAAGAATAAGGGTTGGTAAGAACTCACCCCTGTCGGATCTAATGTGATTTTACACTATTTATTTTATAAAATATTTTTAATTATTATTCCTAAAACTTAATATCCTAATTAAAATTTTCTTAACTATGTCAAAGGGGGGATGCTAATATACAAAAATAAATTACAATTTAGGATAAGGGTTGATACCGACTGGATTTATTTCCGATTTTCTGACTTTTGAATAGGGGTGGTGGAACCGACTGTACACTTTTGGAGGGTTATAACTCCCTATATATGTATTGTATGTCCTTGTGTGATATGTCGTTAGATAGTGGCTTAGACACCCTAAACAAGTATATGACTGAAATAATTTTCCTATATATAGCTATGAAGCTATAAAATTTTAAAAATATTTTTACACAAATTTTTCCCCGATTTAGTCCTAAAATGTCTAATATCTAGACCTATATGTACTACAAAAATATAGCAGTCGTGCCAAAAGCAGCTCAGATGCTGCCGTCAACTAAATATAAATTTTTCAAAATTTTAGGGGTTTAATATTTCCTCCCTGGATTTTTTGAAAACTTTAAGTCTTAATAACTAAACAAGTACACACAGGAAAATTATAAAAATAAGTCTTAAATCTAAAGAACACTAAATACTACTTTTATGAGTCCAAAAACAACTAGGGTCTCGATCGCGTTGAGGCGCTAGGGCTGTCACAAAATTCGGTGAATTTTTGAAAGGGTATTTCTGGTACTTCCCTTTCAGTCCCGATGATGCTGTTTTGTGCTCCCGGCTCCTCGTCTGTGCTCCTTCCTGATGGCCCCTTCAAATTCAGCCGCACGGCTGAAACGGCTGAGTTGGTCGCCACGTGGTACTTGTTTTTTTGGGGTTTATTCCTAGGTCTTTCACCGTAGGAGGCTGGATGAGATGTCTCCGGCAAGGCCTCGTCAAGGCGCTCCTGGCTGCAGTCTCCAAAATGGGTGTTGTAGCGCTAAATCGAGCAGCGTCGGCTTCCGAAGTTTCGCGAAAACAGTTTTTCAGCGATAGCTTTCACTACTTTCACTTTATGTTCGCGCGGTTTTCACTATTCGAAGCGTCTTGTTTTTACGCACACAACGACACCACACACGGGTAGTTTTGCACTGAAAATCCTATTTTTCGGAATTTTTAAACGCGGAGCGGCTCTTTTCCGTGCCGTCTGCGAGCGCGGCCGTCGCGGGAGGGGGGGGTTAGGTTAGGTTAGGTTAGGTTAGGTTAGGTTAGGTTAGGTTAGGTTAGGTTAGGTTAGGTTAGGTTAGGTTAGGTTAGGTTAGGTTAGGTTAGGTTAGGTTAGGTTAGGTTAGGTTAGGTTAGGTTAGGTTAGGTTAGGTTAGGTTAGGTTAGGTTAGGTTAGGTTAGGTTAGGTTAGGTTAGGTTAGGTTAGGTTAGGTTAGGTTAGGTTAGGTTAGGTTAGGTTAGGTTAGGTTAGGTTAGGTTAGGTTAGGTTAGGTTAGGTTAGGTTAGGTTTTTTTTTTTTTTTTTTTTTTTTTTTTTTTTTTTTTTTTTTTTTTTTTTTTTTGAATCTAGTTCGACCACCGGCGTGGAAAGACCGATGCACTTACTGTGCTTAGAAGCTATTTTGGCCGTTTCCGGCGTACAAAAATTTCCCATTCTGGGCCTACGACTGTATGTCGCTCTACGTACTCTCTCTGCTCTGACTCTACATTTTCGCACATTGTTGTGCCCTACCCTTAGAATTATCTTTACTCACAATTCTATTACTAATTTCTACCCTTCTCTATCGTCCATTTTTATTGCACTCTATCTTGTGCCCTATTTCTTAAAACTATCTCTACATACTCTTTTATCTATTTTCTATTCTTATCTGCTATTCTTTTACCATTTTCTTTGCAATCTTGTTGCTCTACATCTTTCTTATATCTATTCCACTTTTCCATTTTCTTTGCAATCTTGTTGCTCTATCTTATTATCTACTTAGTCTACATATGTTTATTCTTATATAATTGTGTGCTAATTTATTATCTAACTTATTCTATTTTACAATTTAATTTTTATATATAAACTATGCTTATATAATACAGTATATAATTCAGTTTATGCCTTCTCTACTTTTTATTTTTATCTACTACTGTTTTAGCCACACGCTTACAGAATTTTACAAATTTGTCCCTACTTTCTTTACTAGTTATTATTTCTGCTATTTTATCCTCTTTTAACTCTTCATCCATTTCCATCTCTACCTCAAACCTGTCCTTTCCGAAAATCGGGCACTGCAACAGTATATGTTTTACGCTTTCTGACTTTTCCGGGTCGCAGGCGCACGCCGGACTCTCCTTGCACTTGAACCGGTTCAAGTACTCGGAGAATCCGCCGTGCCCCGTGAAGACCTGCACCAGCAGCGGGTCCAGCTCTATCTTTTTGATAGTGCTGTACGCCTCTGAGGCGTTCGGGAAGAACATCTTTGTCGTGCTCGCTGTGCTTTCGTCCCTATACCGCTCGTCCCAAATTCGAAGCGTGTCCTGCCTAATCTCCCGCTTTACATGCGATATAGGGCAACTGTCGTAGTCCGGTTTGGTCCTCAGCCTCAATGCTGCCTCCTTCGCTAACTCGTCCGCTCTTTCATTTCCTTCCATCCCCACGTGAGCCTTAATCCAGTAAAGTTTTATTTTAAGGTCTTTTTGTTCCAGCTGCTGGATTTGCTGCCTTATTTTAATCGCGAGGGGATGGAAGGAAACTCCGCGGGTTACCACCTCCAAGGCGGATCTGGAGTCACAGTATATACTGCAGACCTCCCCGGAACTACGTGCTCCCGCTAGCTCAACCGCCTTGCCTAACGCCAGCAGTTCAGCCTGGAACACAGTGCAGAATCGTTCCAACTTGAGTTTTTTCGTTTTTGTCTCCGCTCCATTATCCCACAGGGATACTGCAGCGCCGACTTTGCCCTCAATTTTACTCCCGTCCGTAAAAATTTTTGGGCCGGTCTCCTCGCCTTGGAACAACTCTGCACTGCTGGTGATGTCGGTGAATGTGAGACCTGTGTGTGTTGCTGGGTGTGGTGTGTCGGTGTACCGGGTCGGAGTTTCCACCGCTCGATCTCCTACTACCCTCCGGGAGAACCCCTTCTTTACTTCGTAAAGTGAGGCCGCTTCCTTGATCCTAAGGTCCAATGGGAGCAGCCCGGAGAGTACTAGCGTCGAGTTCAGGGACGCCGTCCTATACGCTTTCACGACCTTCTGTGCAAAGCCGCGTTGCACTGCGTCCAGACGCTTCCTCGTCCCAATCTTGTCAGCTGCTGGTGCCCATGCGCTCGCCGCATACATTATAATGGGCTCAATTACTGCCACGTATATGGTCCTGATTATGTCCGGAGAGATTCCCCATTCTACTCTGGCCGCTCTTTCGAGTTGCTTGTAGATGTTTAGGGCTTTTCGACAGACACTTGACACATGTTGATTGAAGGTCAGCTTATCGTCTATCGTCAGCCCCAAAATCTTTATTTCCCTGGACATGGCTATGGGTTCCTCCCCCATGCTTAGGTGCGGTGTGTCGTGTTTCAGCTTCCTCGTAACGACCATGGCTTTCGTCTTGGCCGGTGCGAATTTAAGCTTATTCCCGACACCCCACTCCCAAACATGTTTGAGGGCCCCATTAGCCTGGGTCTGTACCTCCAGAGCAGTCTCCCCGGAGAAAATCAGGACCACATCATCCGCAAACGCCTGGCAGTAATCCCCTCTTGCTTCGAGGCTTTTCAGCAGCGGATCCAGCAGCAGGTTCCAGAAGGTGGGTCCACCTATGGAACCCTGTACGCACCCTTTCGTCGTGGTCCTCTGGTGTTCTGTCCCGGCGTATCTAACTCGTACTTCTCTGTCTTCGAGGTAGCTGTCTACGATCCTTCGTAGGTTTTTCGGGCACTTGGTTTCCGCCAGTCTACATCGCATTGCGGGCCACCATGCGTTGTCAAAGGCTCCCTCTATGTCAAGTGAGACCACCACTATCAACTTCTTGTTGTCCAGTTGTATTTTGATGTGTCTCATCATGTCATAGAGGGAGTCCTCGGTACTGCGCTGCGGTGTAAACCCGTACTGTCTTGGGCTCATTCCCCGTATTGTGTGCCACCTAATCCTCCGCATCAGCATCTTCTCCCAGATCTTTCCGAGCACCGGCAAAAGCCCAATCGGCCGGTATGATTTGGGTGCTGTATAATCCTCTTTGCCGGGCTTCCTAAGGATCACGACCACCGCTTCCTTCCATATGGTGGGGAAACAGGAGAGTTCGAGGCACTTGTTTAGCAGCGCGAGAAACAGCTCCGGGCTCCGAGTGATGGCGACTCTACATATGTCCGACGTGAGGCCGTCGCGTCCGGGTGCCTTCTTCGGGTTGAAGCTGCTTGCCGCCCACAAGAGTTCGTCGACCGTAAATGGGGGATCCAGTGAGTCATCACCCTCTCCCTCATTCACCCTTGCTGCTCTCTCTCTTATCTCTTTGTGGGCTGCATTGTCATTGTGAGCTTCGTCCACTGGGAAGAAGGTTTCCGCCAAGACCCTGGCTGATTCCTCGCCTTCCAGGACTCTGCCGTTTATGACCATAGGTACGTCCTCTTGTCTTCTGGTGGTCCTGCCAATCACTCGGTAGATGCCCTCCCACATCGTTTCCCTTTCCTGCTTCATGCAAAAATCCTTCCAGCTCGATGTTTTTGTGTTACTCACAAGCTGCCGGTACTCCTCCTTGACCAAGAGATAGTCTTGTACGACCTGATCTCTGCGAATCTGCGCCGCATTCTTGATTCTGTTCTTCATCCTCTTCACCTCTTTCTTCTTTTTAGTCAGCTCGTCCGTCCACCAATGCAATCCTGTCCTCTTTCTATGTGCTATTTTTGGGATATGTCTCTCGCATGTTTCCTTAATTACTTCCGTGTATTCCTTAATTTTACTTTCTAATTCTTCCCTATTCTCTATTTTACTTATTTCTTCTACTTTTAAATTTTTGTCCCCCCATTTTTGTTGTAAATCTTCCTTAAATTCTGTCCAATTAGCTTTCCTAGTATTATATATTCTCGTTGTTCTTTCTATATCTATCCCCTTTGACTTTTCTAGTTTTATGTCGAACAGGATTGCTTTGTGGTCGGATATAGTGAGGTTGCCGTCGAGCCTCCAATTATCAATGATATCGACCAGATCCGCAGAGCATGTCGTGATGTCAACGCAGCTTGTGAGTCTCCTTCCGCCCCTGAAGTAGTCGAACGTGGGCTCCGATCCGTGGTTTAGGATTTGCAAGTCCAGTTCCTCCAGTGCTCCCGCTAATGCCTCTCCCCTCCTGTTTGTCTCCCTGCTTCCCCACCACATGTTCCACGCGTTGACGTCCCCTCCTATAATGATGCGCTTGTTTTCGGCCTTGTCCACAATTTTTTGGATGTGGCGGATGTCAGCCTCGATGTCCGCGTCTCCTTCCAGGTATACCGAGACCACAAATAGCTCCCAAGCCTCTGTCCTCAGCAATGCCACCGTGATGTTCTCTGTTGTCAGAGTTGGGAACTGGGTTATGTTGATGTTATCGTCGAACAGTACAATGGCGGACTTGGTGGCCTTGTCCGTTGTCTGTTCGCATTGTACCGTTCGAGTGCCCTGATATGATTTCATCTTTTTTATGGCCCCGGTATACGGCTCCTGGATCATTGCGAACTGTATCTTCCTCTTGGCTGCCTCTACCATCATCTCCTCGGTGGCCTGGTTGCATCTCTGCAGGTTGGCCTGTAACGCTCTATACTGTGTTCCAGTTCGACTGTATGTGTTTGTTCTGCCGTCTATATTTCTGCTTGGAACAACTTCAGCAATACGCTACAGCTGATCTGGCCAGGCCCTCCCACTTTCTTCTCACGGGACACTCCACACTGAAAGCGCTGTGCTCCGCGTTTCCCAGCTTTGCCCTTTGACAATTTCTGCAGTTCGGCGCCTCTGCTGCTATCCAATCAGCGCACTGCGTTCGGAGGTGTGGGCCTCCGCAGTGCGCGCAGGAGTCTTCCGCCTCCCTGCAGGTTTTCTTCGTGTGCCCATATCCAAGACAGCGCGAGCATTGGACCAGTGGTGACTGATCCTCCGCTTTGAGCCGCTGGATGTCTATATGGACACACTTGGCCGATATGAGCTGGCTCCACATCCGCGGTGAGACGCTGAGCACTACGTGCATCTGGTGTGGGTTCCTCGCTTTCTTCTTATAGCGGATTACCGCTCTATATTCATCCTCTGTAACCTCTTTCCAGAGGTTCTTGTTTTGTGTGCGGAGCGCCCCAAGTATATCATCCTCAGTGTTATACTTATTGATGTTTTTAATGATCACCAATGGGTCTTTATTTTTAATGTCTTCCACTGCGAGATCAGTTCCTCCCTTCCCTATCTTCTCCTTAATTCTGTTTACTTCTTCTTTTGTTTTACATCCTAGGATGATTTTTCTGTCCCTTGCTTTCCTTATTCTTTCGATCTGGAATCCTTCCTCTTTGGCCTGAACTATATCCCTGACTTTTTCCATTACTCTGTCTCCGGTGTCCCTTTCATCGGCCGAAGTAATCACTACAGAGTGAATGGCTGCATGTTCCGGCTTTTGCCTCCTCGGGGGCGCGGCCGTGACACTTGCATATGTCATCCGCGTCTCCGACTCCATGCGTGTCCTTTCCATCTCTTCCCTGAATTTTTCCATCTCCATCCTGTTCTTTTCCATTTGCTTACTGTGCTCAGCCATCCTTTCCAGCAACTCTCTCTCCAGTTTCTCCCGTCTCTCCTCTTCCTCCCTGTTTTTCAGTTCTCTAATGTGTGTTTTTTCTGTTTCAGGTGGCGCGGGAGTTGGCGCATAGTCAGCTGTTGCTGATGCCGGTGTCGCAGGTACTGCTGGCGCTGGTGTTGGGGGCACCACCGACGCTGATGCCGCTGCTGCCTCCTTCACCAGCGCGTACAGATTGTCTAGTGCCAGTGTGATTCCGGCTTTAAGTTCGGCTTTGAGGTTTCGCGAGTCTCCCAAATGGGTCTTCGCTTTTACCAGCCACGACCTAGCCCGGATCACTACCTTGTCTCCGGTTCTTTCTGCTTCCAGCCTCATCCCCGGCGGTGTCCCTGTCAGGTCCATAGAGACCCTCCTTGATGGCATTTTGCCTTCGATCTTCGATCCAGCCTTCCGGGGCGCCGCCGGTGTTGCTGTTGTCGTTGTCTGGGGTGGAGAGTGCTGGTGTGCTCTAGATGTGCACTGTCTTTGCTCCATCTGTCCTTCGATCTCCCCTACGCTTCTCCTGACATTTACTCTCTCCTGTGAGGAGGGTCCTGCCCTCTCTGTGTCAGTAGGAGATGTCTGGGACGTCTGGGGGCTTATGATAACCCTCTTCTTTGCGGGTGTCCGTGAGAGGAACATGTTGTCCGTTTTTCCACGCCGAGTGGTATAAAGATGCGTTCAATAGAACGTTGTACACACGTCTTTTATTTGACGATTGGTTAAAATAAAAAGAAAGTAAAAGGTTTGTAAAAGTTGTATAAAATATAATAAATTTAATTGTCCTATATCTATCTTAACTAATATTTTTCCTGTTTCAGGTCCTGCGGCGTGTCTACGGGTCTGCGAGTCTACAATCGACAGTCTACAGCCAGCTACGGGGTCTGGTTTCCAGGTAAGTGCCTTTTTTCCTTGCTCTATGTAGAGCTGGTGCAGAGCTTTCCTCGCGTTTATGCCCCTTTTTGGGCCCTGAACAGGTGTCCTAAAAATATTTTTCGAAAAACTCGCAATGAGTTTCGAATTCGTGAACGGCTCTACGTAGAGCCTAATTTGGGTGCTGTACGTAAAGCGCGAGCTGAGCCCTTCACTTTGGTACCAGTCTCGTCGTTCCACGGTCAATAAGTGCCGAGTTATTGAGATTCCAAAATTTCCAAATAATCGTCCAATATGGCCGCCAAAATTTGGAAATTCCGTTTCTCAGTCAATTCTCGCCCTATCTTCGCGCGGTTTCTTCCGGGGTAGTTGCCTTCTGAAGGACTAACGATCCACCGACGCAGCTCTATCAATGTAGAGCGTTTCTCCGATTCCTGTTTTTGCCTGTCCGTTGGATGGAGGGAGGAGGGGGAACCACTCCACCGAAAACCTGGACTTTCTACGACAACTCTGTCGGAAGTTACGACAGTTTTGTTGAAAACAAGATGGCGGAAAAGGGTGGGGGTCGTAAGTTTGAGGGCCGATAACTCAGGCCCTACAAGTCGTAGAAGGTCGTGCGAGGGCTCACTGAAGAGGGCTCGCTGAGCTCTGTGATCCTGTGGGCCCAGCCAAAAATGGTAGAGCTCCGATTGGGGTGCGACTCTACTAGTAGAGTCGACTGCTCGTTCGGAGCCTGGTCATGCAACGCCCCAGTCGCCCGATTTTTCTCTCTAGAGTTTTTAGCCGCAGAACTCTATTTTCTCCCCTGCTCTATGTAGAGCCAAAATGTTCCTACAAAAGTTGTAGCCCTCCGATGGCTACGTATAATGCCGAAAACCCCGTGAAAATCTGCCAAATAGTTTCGGAGTTAGAGAATTTTAAAAATTTTTGAAATTTTAACGTTACGTAATTTGAAACCGAAAATGACCCCCCTGAAATTTTGAGCTAAATTTTTGATTTTTTGTAGGCTTGTAGATCTCGGAGAAAAAATAGTTTCTGCGGTGAGAGATGTTAGGTACTACCCTTAATTTCGGTTTTACTACCCTTTCAAAATAGCTAAATTTTTAATTTTAATATAGCTATATATACAGCACTATCAGCGTAAAAAATCTAAAAACCTATCTGACCTATATCTGGTAGCGCCTTATATCCAATTCTACCTTTGTTATGAATTTTTCGCGAAAAATTTACCCTTTTTTATTGATTTTTCTGAAAAAGACAGGTTTTTGGCTGAAAAAATTTTTCTATTTTAATATTTTTTACAACCAAATTTTGTAAAAATATACTGGCTGCTTGTCCAAACTATTTGCGGCTTGTCCCGATTTTTTAGGCTTTTAATTCCGATTTTATAGCGAATTTTTCTAACAAAAAGTTTTGCCTAGTTTTCCGCTTTTCGCTATTCCTGCCTAAATATCTTCCAGGGGTTTTAAAGCGCGTGGGATCTGTTTGTGCGCCAGGAATCTACATTAAATTCCCCTTCGAAAAATATGTCCCGCTTATTTTTAGTGCACCCCCTTCTCAATAAAAAACACCGTAAAAGGGCGGAGGTAGGGGTGTTGTCTTAACTAAAAACACAATAAAAAACACAGAAATACAAATAAAATATAACTAATTATGCTAAGGGTCTTAATACTACGTCTTCTACCCCCACTAATTTTTTCGAATTTTTTAGGGGATGATTTCACCCTTTCACAATTTTTGAAATTTAATAACTCCGAAAATACACACCAGAAAAATCCGAAATTTTGAGGGAGGGTAGGAGTTGACCTAAACAAATTTTTAAGTGTCCAAAAAATATAGGTCAAAGATCTAAATCTAGACTTAGGTCACTTGCAGAATTCCTTGTTGTATTTTTGGTGATAACTTCCAAACCACTTAACTTTTTTAAAGTCTGAAAACTGCTCCCGGCTGGTCCCTGCGGGCTCCCGGCTGCTCCGTAGTCAGATTTCCGGAAAAGTCCGGATTTCCGGAAACACGTTCCACGTGGTTTCGGTGAAAAACGGGAATAACTCCGTGGGGGTTTTCCGGAAAAATCCCGAAGTGGTGTCACGTTATAGGTCCTGTCCTTGCGCACTTTTTCACAATTCACAAAATATGTGTCAAAGATCTTTTTCACGAGATATCGCGTCCCAAAGGTATAAATAACCTCAAATTGGAGGTTATTTTTTCACTTTTTGCACTAAAAGTTGTCCGATTTCAAAAATTCTTTCACTTTTGGATAGCTCTTGCCAGCGCGATCACAATGACGTATTGCACTTAACGATAGGACGAAAACTGCCACTCCCGCGAATTTTTTGCGCGGAGCTTCGCCTTTTCGTGGCGTCCGCGGGTCCGGCGGGCGCGGGACTGGGTTAGGTTAGGTTAGGTTAGGTTAGGTTAGGTTAGGTTAGGTTAGGTTAGGTTAGGTTAGGTTAGGTTAGGTTAGGTTAGGTTAGGTTAGGTTAGGTTAGGTTAGGTTAGGTTAGGTTAGGTTAGGTTAGGTTAGGTTAGGTTAGGTTAGGTTAGGTTAGGTTAGGTTAGGTTAGGTTAGGTTAGGTTAGGTTAGGTTAGGTTAGGTTAGGTTAGGTTAGGTTAGGTTAGGTTAGGTTAGGTTAGGTTAGGTTAGGTTAGGTTAGGTTAGGTTAGGTTAGGTTAGGTTAGGTTAGGTTAGGTTAGGTTAGGTTAGGTTAGGTTAGGTTAGGTTAGGTTAGGTTAGGTTAGGTTAGGTTAGGTTAGGTTAGGTTAGGTTAGGTTAGGTTAGGTTAGGTTAGGTTAGGTTAGGTTAGGTTAGGTTAGGTTAGGTTAGGTTAGGTTAGGTTAGGTTAGGTTAGGTTAGGTTAGGTTAGGTTAGGTTAGGTTAGGTTAGGTTAGGTTAGGTTAGGTTAGGTTAGGTTAGGTTAGGTTAGGTTAGGTTAGGTTAGGTTAGGTTAGGTTAGGTTAGGTTAGGTTAGGTTAGGTTAGGTTAGGTTAGGTTAGGTTAGGTTAGGTTAGGTTAGGTTAGGTTAGGTTAGGTTAGGTTAGGTTAGGTTAGGTTAGGTTAGGTTAGGTTAGGTTAGGTTAGGTTAGGTTAGGTTAGGTTAGGTTAGGTTAGGTTAGGTTAGGTTAGGTTAGGTTAGGTTAGGTTAGGTTAGGTTAGGTTAGGTTAGGTTAGGTTAGGTTAGGTTAGGTTAGGTTAGGTTAGGTTAGGTTAGGTTAGGTTAGGTTAGGTTAGGTTAGGTTAGGTTAGGTTAGGTTAGGTTAGGTTAGGTTAGGTTAGGTTAGGTTAGGTTAGGTTAGGTTAGGTTAGGTTAGGTTAGGTTAGGTTAGGTTAGGTTAGGTTAGGTTAGGTTAGGTTAGGTTAGGTTAGGTTAGGTTAGGTTAGGTTAGGTTAGGTTAGGTTAGGTTAGGTTAGGTTAGGTTAGGTTAGGTTAGGTTAGGTTAGGTTAGGTTAGGTTAGGTTAGGTTAGGTTAGGTTAGGTTAGGTTAGGTTAGGTTAGGTTAGGTTAGGTTAGGTTAGGTTAGGTTAGGTTAGGTTAGGTTAGGTTAGGTTAGGTTAGGTTAGGTTAGGTTAGGTTAGGTTAGGTTAGGTTAGGTTAGGTTAGGTTAGGTTAGGTTAGGTTAGGTTAGGTTAGGTTAGGTTAGGTTAGGTTAGGTTAGGTTAGGTTAGGTTAGGTTAGGTTAGGTTAGGTTAGGTTAGGTTAGGTTAGGTTAGGTTAGGTTAGGTTAGGTTAGGTTAGGTTAGGTTAGGTTAGGTTAGGTTAGGTTAGGTTAGGTTAGGTTAGGTTAGGTTAGGTTAGGTTAGGTTAGGTTAGGTTAGGTTAGGTTAGGTTAGGTTAGGTTAGGTTAGGTTAGGTTAGGTTAGGTTAGGTTAGGTTAGGTTAGGTTAGGTTAGGTTAGGTTAGGTTAGGTTAGGTTAGGTTAGGTTAGGTTAGGTTAGGTTAGGTTAGGTTAGGTTAGGTTAGGTTAGGTTAGGTTAGGTTAGGTTAGGTTAGGTTAGGTTAGGTTAGGTTAGGTTAGGTTAGGTTAGGTTAGGTTAGGTTAGGTTAGGTTAGGTTAGGTTAGGTTAGGTTAGGTTAGGTTAGGTTAGGTTAGGTTAGGTTAGGTTAGGTTAGGTTAGGTTAGGTTAGGTTAGGTTAGGTTAGGTTAGGTTAGGTTAGGTTAGGTTAGGTTAGGTTAGGTTAGGTTAGGTTAGGTTAGGTTAGGTTAGGTTAGGTTAGGTTAGGTTAGGTTAGGTTAGGTTAGGTTAGGTTAGGTTAGGTTAGGTTAGGTTAGGTTAGGTTAGGTTAGGTTAGGTTAGGTTAGGTTAGGTTAGGTTAGGTTAGGTTAGGTTAGGTTAGGTTAGGTTAGGTTAGGTTAGGTTAGGTTAGGTTAGGTTAGGTTAGGTTAGGTTAGGTTAGGTTAGGTTAGGTTAGGTTAGGTTAGGTTAGGTTAGGTTAGGTTAGGTTAGGTTAGGTTAGGTTAGGTTAGGTTAGGTTAGGTTAGGTTAGGTTAGGTTAGGTTAGGTTAGGTTAGGTTAGGTTAGGTTAGGTTAGGTTAGGTTAGGTTAGGTTAGGTTAGGTTAGGTTAGGTTAGGTTAGGTTAGGTTAGGTTAGGTTAGGTTAGGTTAGGTTAGGTTAGGTTAGGTTAGGTTAGGTTAGGTTAGGTTAGGTTAGGTTAGGTTAGGTTAGGTTAGGTTAGGTTAGGTTAGGTTAGGTTAGGTTAGGTTAGGTTAGGTTAGGTTAGGTTAGGTTAGGTTAGGTTAGGTTAGGTTAGGTTAGGTTAGGTTAGGTTAGGTTAGGTTAGGTTAGGTTAGGTTAGGTTAGGTTAGGTTAGGTTAGGTTAGGTTAGGTTAGGTTAGGTTAGGTTAGGTTAGGTTAGGTTAGGTTAGGTTAGGTTAGGTTAGGTTAGGTTAGGTTAGGTTAGGTTAGGTTAGGTTAGGTTAGGTTAGGTTAGGTTAGGTTAGGTTAGGTTAGGTTAGGTTAGGTTAGGTTAGGTTAGGTTAGGTTAGGTTAGGTTAGGTTAGGTTAGGTTAGGTTAGGTTAGGTTAGGTTAGGTTAGGTTAGGTTAGGTTAGGTTAGGTTAGGTTAGGTTAGGTTAGGTTAGGTTAGGTTAGGTTAGGTTAGGTTAGGTTAGGTTAGGTTAGGTTAGGTTAGGTTAGGTTAGGTTAGGTTAGGTTAGGTTAGGTTAGGTTAGGTTAGGTTAGGTTAGGTTAGGTTAGGTTAGGTTAGGTTAGGTTAGGTTAGGTTAGGTTAGGTTAGGTTAGGTTAGGTTAGGTTAGGTTAGGTTAGGTTAGGTTAGGTTAGGTTAGGTTAGGTTAGGTTAGGTTAGGTTAGGTTAGGTTAGGTTAGGTTAGGTTAGGTTAGGTTAGGTTAGGTTAGGTTAGGTTAGGTTAGGTTAGGTTAGGTTAGGTTAGGTTAGGTTAGGTTAGGTTAGGTTAGGTTAGGTTAGGTTAGGTTAGGTTAGGTTAGGTTAGGTTAGGTTAGGTTAGGTTAGGTTAGGTTAGGTTAGGTTAGGTTAGGTTAGGTTAGGTTAGGTTAGGTTAGGTTAGGTTAGGTTAGGTTAGGTTAGGTTAGGTTAGGTTAGGTTAGGTTAGGTTAGGTTAGGTTAGGTTAGGTTAGGTTAGGTTAGGTTAGGTTAGGTTAGGTTAGGTTAGGTTAGGTTAGGTTAGGTTAGGTTAGGTTAGGTTAGGTTAGGTTAGGTTAGGTTAGGTTAGGTTAGGTTAGGTTAGGTTAGGTTAGGTTAGGTTAGGTTAGGTTAGGTTAGGTTAGGTTAGGTTAGGTTAGGTTAGGTTAGGTTAGGTTAGGTTAGGTTAGGTTAGGTTAGGTTAGGTTAGGTTAGGTTAGGTTAGGTTAGGTTAGGTTAGGTTAGGTTAGGTTAGGTTAGGTTAGGTTAGGTTAGGTTAGGTTAGGTTAGGTTAGGTTAGGTTAGGTTAGGTTAGGTTAGGTTAGGTTAGGTTAGGTTAGGTTAGGTTAGGTTAGGTTAGGTTAGGTTAGGTTAGGTTAGGTTAGGTTAGGTTAGGTTAGGTTAGGTTAGGTTAGGTTAGGTTAGGTTAGGTTAGGTTAGGTTAGGTTAGGTTAGGTTAGGTTAGGTTAGGTTAGGTTAGGTTAGGTTAGGTTAGGTTAGGTTAGGTTAGGTTAGGTTAGGTTAGGTTAGGTTAGGTTAGGTTAGGTTAGGTTAGGTTAGGTTAGGTTAGGTTAGGTTAGGTTAGGTTAGGTTAGGTTAGGTTAGGTTAGGTTAGGTTAGGTTAGGTTAGGTTAGGTTAGGTTAGGTTAGGTTAGGTTAGGTTAGGTTAGGTTAGGTTAGGTTAGGTTAGGTTAGGTTAGGTTAGGTTAGGTTAGGTTAGGTTAGGTTAGGTTAGGTTAGGTTAGGTTAGGTTAGGTTAGGTTAGGTTAGGTTAGGTTAGGTTAGGTTAGGTTAGGTTAGGTTAGGTTAGGTTAGGTTAGGTTAGGTTAGGTTAGGTTAGGTTAGGTTAGGTTAGGTTAGGTTAGGTTAGGTTAGGTTAGGTTAGGTTAGGTTAGGTTAGGTTAGGTTAGGTTAGGTTAGGTTAGGTTAGGTTAGGTTAGGTTAGGTTAGGTTAGGTTAGGTTAGGTTAGGTTAGGTTAGGTTAGGTTAGGTTAGGTTAGGTTAGGTTAGGTTAGGTTAGGTTAGGTTAGGTTAGGTTAGGTTAGGTTAGGTTAGGTTAGGTTAGGTTAGGTTAGGTTAGGTTAGGTTAGGTTAGGTTAGGTTAGGTTAGGTTAGGTTAGGTTAGGTTAGGTTAGGTTAGGTTAGGTTAGGTTAGGTTAGGTTAGGTTAGGTTAGGTTAGGTTAGGTTAGGTTAGGTTAGGTTAGGTTAGGTTAGGTTAGGTTAGGTTAGGTTAGGTTAGGTTAGGTTAGGTTAGGTTAGGTTAGGTTAGGTTAGGTTAGGTTAGGTTAGGTTAGGTTAGGTTAGGTTAGGTTAGGTTAGGTTAGGTTAGGTTAGGTTAGGTTAGGTTAGGTTAGGTTAGGTTAGGTTAGGTTAGGTTAGGTTAGGTTAGGTTAGGTTAGGTTAGGTTAGGTTAGGTTAGGTTAGGTTAGGTTAGGTTAGGTTAGGTTAGGTTAGGTTAGGTTAGGTTAGGTTAGGTTAGGTTAGGTTAGGTTAGGTTAGGTTAGGTTAGGTTAGGTTAGGTTAGGTTAGGTTAGGTTAGGTTAGGTTAGGTTAGGTTAGGTTAGGTTAGGTTAGGTTAGGTTAGGTTAGGTTAGGTTAGGTTAGGTTAGGTTAGGTTAGGTTAGGTTAGGTTAGGTTAGGTTAGGTTAGGTTAGGTTAGGTTAGGTTAGGTTAGGTTAGGTTAGGTTAGGTTAGGTTAGGTTAGGTTAGGTTAGGTTAGGTTAGGTTAGGTTAGGTTAGGTTAGGTTAGGTTAGGTTAGGTTAGGTTAGGTTAGGTTAGGTTAGGTTAGGTTAGGTTAGGTTAGGTTAGGTTAGGTTAGGTTAGGTTAGGTTAGGTTAGGTTAGGTTAGGTTAGGTTGGTTAGGTTAGGTTAGGTTAGGTTAGGTTAGGTTAGGTTAGGTTAGGTTAGGTTAGGTTAGGTTAGGTTAGGTTAGGTTAGGTTAGGTTAGGTTAGGTTAGGTTAGGTTAGGTTAGGTTAGGTTAGGTTAGGTTAGGTTAGGTTAGGTTAGGTTAGGTTAGGTTAGGTTAGGTTAGGTTAGGTTAGGTTAGGTTAGGTTAGGTTAGGTTAGGTTAGGTTAGGTTAGGTTAGGTTAGGTTAGGTTAGGTTAGGTTAGGTTAGGTTAGGTTAGGTTAGGTTAGGTTAGGTTAGGTTAGGTTAGGTTAGGTTAGGTTAGGTTAGGTTAGGTTAGGTTAGGTTAGGTTAGGTTAGGTTAGGTTAGGTTAGGTTAGGTTAGGTTAGGTTAGGTTAGGTTAGGTTAGGTTAGGTTAGGTTAGGTTAGGTTAGGTTAGGTTAGGTTAGGTTAGGTTAGGTTAGGTTAGGTTAGGTTAGGTTAGGTTAGGTTAGGTTAGGTTAGGTTAGGTTAGGTTAGGTTAGGTTAGGTTAGGTTAGGTTAGGTTAGGTTAGGTTAGGTTAGGTTAGGTTAGGTTAGGTTAGGTTAGGTTAGGTTAGGTTAGGTTAGGTTAGGTTAGGTTAGGTTAGGTTAGGTTAGGTTAGGTTAGGTTAGGTTAGGTTAGGTTAGGTTAGGTTAGGTTAGGTTAGGTTAGGTTAGGTTAGGTTAGGTTAGGTTAGGTTAGGTTAGGTTAGGTTAGGTTAGGTTAGGTTAGGTTAGGTTAGGTTAGGTTAGGTTAGGTTAGGTTAGGTTAGGTTAGGTTAGGTTAGGTTAGGTTAGGTTAGGTTAGGTTAGGTTAGGTTAGGTTAGGTTAGGTTAGGTTAGGTTAGGTTAGGTTAGGTTAGGTTAGGTTAGGTTAGGTTAGGTTAGGTTAGGTTAGGTTAGGTTAGGTTAGGTTAGGTTAGGTTAGGTTAGGTTAGGTTAGGTTAGGTTAGGTTAGGTTAGGTTAGGTTAGGTTAGGTTAGGTTAGGTTAGGTTAGGTTAGGTTAGGTTAGGTTAGGTTAGGTTAGGTTAGGTTAGGTTAGGTTAGGTTAGGTTAGGTTAGGTTAGGTTAGGTTAGGTTAGGTTAGGTTAGGTTAGGTTAGGTTAGGTTAGGTTAGGTTAGGTTAGGTTAGGTTAGGTTAGGTTAGGTTAGGTTAGGTTAGGTTAGGTTAGGTTAGGTTAGGTTAGGTTAGGTTAGGTTAGGTTAGGTTAGGTTAGGTTAGGTTAGGTTAGGTTAGGTTAGGTTAGGTTAGGTTAGGTTAGGTTAGGTTAGGTTAGGTTAGGTTAGGTTAGGTTAGGTTAGGTTAGGTTAGGTTAGGTTAGGTTAGGTTAGGTTAGGTTAGGTTAGGTTAGGTTAGGTTAGGTTAGGTTAGGTTAGGTTAGGTTAGGTTAGGTTAGGTTAGGTTAGGTTAGGTTAGGTTAGGTTAGGTTAGGTTAGGTTAGGTTAGGTTAGGTTAGGTTAGGTTAGGTTAGGTTAGGTTAGGTTAGGTTAGGTTAGGTTAGGTTAGGTTAGGTTAGGTTAGGTTAGGTTAGGTTAGGTTAGGTTAGGTTAGGTTAGGTTAGGTTAGGTTAGGTTAGGTTAGGTTAGGTTAGGTTAGGTTAGGTTAGGTTAGGTTAGGTTAGGTTAGGTTAGGTTAGGTTAGGTTAGGTTAGGTTAGGTTAGGTTAGTTAGGTTAGGTTAGGTTAGGTTAGGTTAGGTTAGGTTAGGTTAGGTTAGGTTAGGTTAGGTTAGGTTAGGTTAGGTTAGGTTAGGTTAGGTTAGGTTAGGTTAGGTTAGGTTAGGTTAGGTTAGGTTAGGTTAGGTTAGGTTAGGTTAGGTTAGGTTAGGTTAGGTTAGGTTAGGTTAGGTTAGGTTAGGTTAGGTTAGGTTAGGTTAGGTTAGGTTAGGTTAGGTTAGGTTAGGTTAGGTTAGGTTAGGTTAGGTTAGGTTAGGTTAGGTTAGGTTAGGTTAGGTTAGGTTAGGTTAGGTTAGGTTAGGTTAGGTTAGGTTAGGTTAGGTTAGGTTAGGTTAGGTTAGGTTAGGTTAGGTTAGGTTAGGTTAGGTTAGGTTAGGTTAGGTTAGGTTAGGTTAGGTTAGGTTAGGTTAGGTTAGGTTAGGTTAGGTTAGGTTAGGTTAGGTTAGGTTAGGTTAGGTTAGGTTAGGTTAGGTTAGGTTAGGTTAGGTTAGGTTAGGTTAGGTTAGGTTAGGTTAGGTTAGGTTAGGTTAGGTTAGGTTAGGTTAGGTTAGGTTAGGTTAGGTTAGGTTAGGTTAGGTTAGGTTAGGTTAGGTTAGGTTAGGTTAGGTTAGGTTAGGTTAGGTTAGGTTAGGTTAGGTTAGGTTAGGTTAGGTTAGGTTAGGTTAGGTTAGGTTAGGTTAGGTTAGGTTAGGTTAGGTTAGGTTAGGTTAGGTTAGGTTAGGTTAGGTTAGGTTAGGTTAGGTTAGGTTAGGTTAGGTTAGGTTAGGTTAGGTTAGGTTAGGTTAGGTTAGGTTAGGTTAGGTAGGTTAGGTTAGGAGGTTAGGTTAGGTTAGGTTAGGTTAGGTTAGGTTAGG